>OW052241.1:134032073-144032073 GCA_932526585.2 Philonthus cognatus
ATATCGCTATTAATTGCAAGTAAAACGCCGCCTCCCTTTTTACTAGATCTGTCACAGCGAATTACACTATAATTGTCAGGTAACAATTCGCTATTAAAAAAACCATCTTTAAGCCAAGTCTCAGTAATTGCCACAATATCAAAGCTGCCACCAAAATCATAACATTTTAAATTTAAGCCTCGTGTATTCTGATAATAAATATCTAGTGAGTTAATATTTGATTTAGAAGTATTCAGTTGGGAGTCTACTAGTTTTCCGAAGAAGAACTTTTAATGATTTTTGGAATGCCACTGTAGTATTTTAACTTTAAATCATTTTCACCATTTGCCTGTCTTGATTTAAGTTCCGTAATTATTTTATTGAGATATTCACGTTGCATGGTGGTTAAGAGTTCAATTTGAAGTTTTAAACGAGTGTTTTCCACTCCCAGATTAAGCATGAAGTAAAATTTCGAGTTTAGAAAAGCCTGAAAATTTGGTTTGGTCGCGTAACGAAGCGAAGCGACCAAACCAAATTTTCAGGCTTTTCTAAACTCGAAATTTTACTTCACGCGCCACACGTCTAAAACACTGAAATATTGTGAAGTTTACGATATGCTACTAAAGCAGTATACTAAAGACGTATGTTTAAAGCTTTACTTAAAACCAGTGATCTGTACGCGCGGCGTAAATATACAGAGAGTTTTATGTAACACCGAACATTTTCATAACGAGAATTTTTCTCTATGCATACGTTGCACATTTTCCGATGCTCAGTTTATTAAAACAATCGACTTTGAAGCTTTAAGCGAGTGTTTTCCACTCCCAGGCTAAGCATCTAATGCCCATTAGCTTAAGTAGCATCGTAAATAGCTGATAAACTAAACGTTTGTATACAGCAATTGTTTGTCCACAAACAATTGCTGTATACAGTTATCGACAATGCTACTTAAGCTAATGAACATTAGATGGCGTTTACGCTTTCGAACATATGTAAATTGCACAGACTTTGTATTCTATAAAATAAAGCCCTGTTGTGAACGAACAATTGCTGTATATAAACCGTTAGTTTTCCAGCTATTGACGATGCTACTTAAGCTAATATGCACTAGATAGCGTTTACGCTTTTGAACATATGTAAATTGTACAGGCCATAATTAATGGTCAAAGGTGTCAGTATTCTTCAAGCACTGACTCGGGAATATACTGATGATGGCGTTGAAGCCTGAAACGCGTATATTTTTTATCCGGTTATCCGGTGAATGAATAAGTACTGAACACAAATTCATACTCGAGCTCGAAATGTTATACCCATGCTATATCCCCCTTTGAAATAAAAGTTTCACCACACAGTGGCTTCATCAGGCAGATGAATAATGATGAGTTTCATCATGTATCCGCCTTGTCAATTAAATATATCCCCCTTAACTTGGATTCAGCTTTGACTGTTTTCAGTGTATGGTTTAAAAATAAACGTTAAATACTTTGTACAATGGTTCTTAGAAAAGGAAAACACTGAACATTATCAAATCATGATATGCTGACACCATTATTTTAATATATCCATAATCCATAAGCTTAATAACACGCTACTGTTCTATTTTGTTTTGCAAATCATAAAACGAAAGAAAACCTATTCATTTTACTCCAGTCGAACTTCAAACTGCAACAATTATCTTCGATCACTCTATAGATGAAAAAACTGGATTTATTTTCTAGATGCCTATTTTCTTTCTTGTCGACACTTCACTTAATTTTATTACAATCACAAACCCATATTCATTCTCATAAATTCGCTAAACAAATTGAAATTCAACTATTTTTAGTGTAAGGTTTAAAAATAAACGTTAAATTCTTTGCACAATGGTTCCTAGAAAAAAAAAATTGAACATTATCAAATTACGACATGTTGACACCATTATATTAATACATAACCTACAGAGAGTTTTATGTAACACCGAACATTTGCATGATACAATTTGACACCTTTAATTTTAAGTTGTATGTAAATTGAGTTGTCTATATGACCATTGAGTTGCCTATATGACCAATTGTAGCCAATCAATAGCAATTAATGCCTCAACTTGTACATACTGATAGTTTTTCTTTCAAGTATACATGTCCCAATTACAGCGTATATGCCGTAAATCTTAAGATACTCGTTGTTTTTTAACAGAGTTCAATTTGAAACTTGAAATGAGTGTGTTCCACTCCCAGACTAAGCATGAAGTAAAATTTCGAGTTTAGAAAAGCCTGAAAATTTGGTTTGGTCGCGTAGCGCGAAGCGCGGAGCGGCCAAACCAAATTTTCAGGCTTTTCTAAACTCGAAATTTTACTTCATGCGCCACCGGTACAATACAATGATTCAAAGTAAAGTTTAGTGGTGTGTTTTAAACTTCGTAATATGTCAGTGTTTTGTACCGGTGGCGCATGAAGTAAAATTTCGAGTTTAGAAAAGCCTGAAAATTTGGTTTGGCCGCTCCGCGCTTCGCGCTACGCGACCAAACCAAATTTTCAGGCTTTTCTAAACTCGAAATTTTACTTCATGCTTTGCCTGGGAGTGGAAAGCACTCGTTTAAAGCTACAAATTAATTAAACATTAAAAGTGCGATTCTTTTCGCACTTTTAATGTTTGAAGTATTCTGCAACCAAGAATTGGCAATTTCATTTATACTACAAATTAATTTCTTTTAATAAACCAAGCATAGAAAAATGTGCAACGTATGCATATGGATCCTTCAAAGAAAAATTCCTGTTATGAAAATGTTCGGTGTTACATAAAACTCTCTGTATATAGTTTGTTATACTTTACTATCAAAATAAAAAAGTTTGATAAGGGTGGAACACCAAACTGAATCACCCTGTAGATCGTAGTTTATAAAAATCGATACATATTATCATAAATATTGTGATAAATATCTGATGATATATATCGTCCGAACCCTGACTAAAACTCAAATATCAAAATTTCAATATTGAAATCGCTATCTATTGCCCATTTTGCAAAGGAATGTCGATTATTTAAACTTTCATATCAAAATTCTCAAATACAAAAAAAAGTGTAATTTAAATATTTATTGCTATGCTTTAACTTCAAAATATGAATACAAATCTCCCCAACAAAGTTTAAATTATAAATATACATTGTACATGTTCTTACCTGTTGTTCACGCCTGCCGAATTCGTCTCCATAATGTTCCACTTCCGAATGATTCTGCAACAATAACAAAAACACCCTCATTATTACAAATAATTACTTTTTTTCCCACAAACATCAGGAACTCGTCATTTAACTTCGTACTCCATAAATCCGGCCTTCGGGTAGGGCGACCGGATTTATTACAAGTGCATTTCCTGCTACCTGTTTAACCGGAAACGGAGAATTTCGTGTAATTATTCATGTTTCTAAACATGTAAACACCAACTTAGAAAAGGCAATGTTATTTAAACTTGATTTATTCATCATCGGGGGTAAAAATTGGAATTATTTAACAATAAAAAACGTTTTAACTTTGTTTGTATAACACTATTTATTTTTATGAGGCTACAGTTTTGGCAAATTCAGCTTGCCATTATCAATCATTAAGTTATTGAACTCATATAATACAGGGTGATCCAGAATGATTATTCAAACTAGCAATACTGATTTTCTTTTAAATAGCCGACGCTATGGAATATTTAATGTATGCATGCTGTCAACATTTCAAAACCTTAGGAGCTATTATTAAAAAAAAAACAAACGAACTCGAAATTCATATGTTCGAAAGCGTTACCGCTATCTAATGCCCATTAGCTTAAGTAGCATCGTAAATAGCTGATAAACTAAACGTTTGTATACAGCAATTGTTTGTCCACAAACAATTGCTGTATACAGTTATCGACAATGCTACTTAAGCTAATGAACATTAGATGGCGTTTACGCTTTCGAACATATGTAAATTGCACAGACTTTGTATTCTATAAAATAAAGCCCTGTTGTGAACGAACAATTGCTGTATATAAACCGTTAGTTTTCCAGCTATTGACGATGCTACTTAAGCTAATATGCACTAGATAGCGTTTACGCTTTTGAACATATGTAAATTGTACAGGCCATAATTAATGGTCAAAGGTGTCAGTATTCTTCAAGCACTGACTCGGGAATATACTGATGATGGCGTTGAAGCCTGAAACGCGTATATTTTTTATCCGGTTATCCGGTGAATGAATAAGTACTGAACACAAATTCATACTCGAGCTCGAAATGTTATACCCATGCTATATCCCCCTTTGAAATAAAAGTTTCACCACACAGTGGCTTCATCAGGCAGATGAATAATGATGAGTTTCATCATGTATCCGCCTTGTCAATTAAATATATCCCCCTTAACTTGGATTCAGCTTTGACTGTTTTCAGTGTATGGTTTAAAAATAAACGTTAAATACTTTGTACAATGGTTCTTAGAAAAGGAAAACACTGAACATTATCAAATCATGATATGCTGACACCATTATTTTAATATATCCATAATCCATAAGCTTAATAACACGCTACTGTTCTATTTTGTTTTGCAAATCATAAAACGAAAGAAAACCTATTCATTTTACTCCAGTCGAACTTCAAACTGCAACAATTATCTTCGATCACTCTATAGATGAAAAAACTGGATTTATTTTCTAGATGCCTATTTTCTTTCTTGTCGACACTTCACTTAATTTTATTACAATCACAAACCCATATTCATTCTCATAAATTCGCTAAACAAATTGAAATTCAACTATTTTTAGTGTAAGGTTTAAAAATAAACGTTAAATTCTTTGCACAATGGTTCCTAGAAAAAAAAAATTGAACATTATCAAATTACGACATGTTGACACCATTATATTAATACATAACCTACAGAGAGTTTTATGTAACACCGAACATTTGCATGATACAATTTGACACCTTTAATTTTAAGTTGTATGTAAATTGAGTTGTCTATATGACCATTGAGTTGCCTATATGACCAATTGTAGCCAATCAATAGCAATTAATGCCTCAACTTGTACATACTGATAGTTTTTCTTTCAAGTATACATGTCCCAATTACAGCGTATATGCCGTAAATCTTAAGATACTCGTTGTTTTTTAACAGAGTTCAATTTGAAACTTGAAATGAGTGTGTTCCACTCCCAGACTAAGCATGAAGTAAAATTTCGAGTTTAGAAAAGCCTGAAAATTTGGTTTGGTCGCGTAGCGCGAAGCGCGGAGCGGCCAAACCAAATTTTCAGGCTTTTCTAAACTCGAAATTTTACTTCATGCGTCACCGGTACAAAACACTGACATACTACAAAGTTTAAAACACACCGCTAAACTTAACATTGCATCAGTGTTTTGTACCGGTGGCGCATGAAGTAAAATTTCGAGTTTAGAAAAGCCTGAAAATTTGGTTTGGCCGCTCCGCGCTTCGCGCTACGCGACCAAACCAAATTTTCAGGCTATTCTAAACTCGAAATTTTACTTCATGCTTAGCCTGGGAGTGGAAAACACTCGTTTAAAGCTTCAAATCTTTTAATAAACCAAGCGTCGGAGCATGCACAACGTATGCTTATGTATACTTAAAAAAATCTCGTTATGAAAATGTTCGGTGTTACATAAAACTCTCTGTATAAGCTTATTAACACGCCACTGGCCTACTTGTTTTTCCAATCATAAAACAAACAAAAAATTAAATGATTTTGGATTTTAGAAAAAGAAGAATTAATAATCATTAATTCGTGTCTTCTGAACAATTGCGAAATTAAAACAATATAGCAAACTCCATAATTTGTATATGATAATTAAACCTCCATTTCTCTTTGTTGTTGACTGTAATAGCCTTTATAATTTAAGATTTGAAGTCATAAAAAACCATGTCTGGTTAAGTATATTCAAAATATATATTATATAACGAGTGTCTATAAACTGTCGGCATCCCAGTAGGTTCTGACTTCAGAAACATACGTCGTAATTAGACATATAATTAAATTCATTTGACATTTCAGAGATTCACCGAATCGTATGACTTAAACTAAGATATGTAATTTGTTTTTCAAAGCAACCAAGATGTCGACAGATTATAGACACTCGTTATTTTGAGTATACTTAACTTGGCATTGTTGTTTATGACAGAAAATGTCAAATTATAAAGATTATTTCAGTCAACAACAAGAAATTGAGAAATGGAATTAGGCCACTTTTAAAATAAACGGCTCAATTTTCTAAAATCTGTAGAATCGTAATCGTAATTTTAGTGATAAAATTTTTAATTTACTTACTTGTTATAAAAATGTTTTACTTTAGTAAAATAAATCTACATTAGTATTTGTAAATTTTATAGCGTTTGCAATTAAACTCTTAAATCTCTATTCAACCCATTAAGCGCCATTGATGCAATATCGAAACATATTTTTTTTGCTATCTAAATAAAGTAATTTAATACATTCTATATAATATATAAAACTACTACTATTCGTGAAAATGCAAACATTGTCTTAAATAATAAGACAAATTAAGAAGATAAATATCCATTGAAACAACTACTTCCCGTGCAAATACACCTCCGGATATTGAATTATACAATAAAATATTTAAAATCTTATTTAATTTAATTTGTTACAACGCTCTATGAAAGTATATGTAACGTTTAGGTCAAATTCTCTTCAAACCAACTAACAAATACAAATTTAAAATGAAAGGAGATAAAAAAAAATTAAAATAATACATTCTATTATTTGGCCTGATTTAGAATGTGTAAAAAAAAAGAAAATATTTTGTTACCTAAATATTTTGATAAGTTGCCATGTTATAAGTGTATTTCCAACTTCACAATATTTCAGTGTTTTATACGCGTGGCGCATGAAGTAAAATTTCGAGTTTAGAAAAGCCTGTAAATTTGGTTTGGTCGCGTAGCGCTACGCGCTACGCGACCAAACCAAATTTTCAGGCTTTTCTAAACTCGAAATTTTACTTCATGCTTAGTCTGGGAGTGGAAATACTCGTTCGAAGTTTAAATTGATTTTTTTTATAAATTCGACGAATGCCTGAAAATGTACAGCGTATGAATTATGTATATTTAAAAGAAAAAATCACACAGTGTAATATACAGGGTGTGTATTATATTCATATTTCTGTTATCTTGGGTATTCAAAAGTACTATGACGTCACTAATGTTTGACTTGTGACGTCATCGGCATTTTTTTAAATGAAATTCGTTTTTTTATTTGGCAACTTTTGTAGAGCTCTTAATTTTCTTTACAGTCACATATAATTTTTTTTTAATACGCGTCATTTAATCTAACAACGATATAGATAAAATGGCGATATAGATCCGCACAAAATTTTTAACTGTTGTATCAAATATTCAAAAAAAAATCACCAACCCCAAATTTATTGTGGTATTTAATATTTGACATGTTAACAAGTTCAACACTTAAATTTAAGATCCACAGTAAGTAAAATACCATGAAATAGGATGCACAAAATATCAAGTTAAAAATTAAAAACAATTAAATAACGCGATTTTTCAAAAAAATAAATATTTGACTGTAAAGGGAATTAAGAGCTCTACAAAAGTTGTAAACTTGAAAAAACAAATTCTATTTAAAAAATGGCCAATGACGTCACACGTCAAACACTAGTGACGTCACTAGCGCTCAAAGAACAAAATTTAAAAGAAACAAAATTAAAAATTAAAGAACAAAAATCGATTTGTTTCAGGGTTTTTTCGATTAAACCGAAGATAACAAAAATATGAATTTTATTTCAGACTTTATACACACCCTGTACAAAGTTATTCATAGAAACCATAAAAAGACGTGCAGAATTTTTTATAAAACTAACTTTTAGAGTTAACTCTAGAACTACTCGGCCGTTAATGAGTTGACTGTTAAATAAACTCTATGTTTACAAAAATAAAATTTTAAACAGATATGTAGACGTCTTCCATTTCAATTATTTCTAAAATTAACGTAAGTAAAAAAATGTTACAACAAATAAGTAAATTGAACAACGTGTCACTGAAATTAAGATAAACATTTTATGGATTCTGTAAAATGATGGATGTTAAAATTATGGTTTGCAGCTATTTTGTATCTTTTTATTTTTTCAATTGTTCAGAAGAACATTGATACATAATTATTACAGATGTATATATTTTATTATCCACGAAACGTCCATGTTAATATTCGTGATACATTGTTCAATTGGATTAAATTTTTGTTTACCGAATTTATGAATGAATAAGGGGAGTAACAGTAATTTAAAAATTAACTGTTGAATGATTATCAGCTCATTACGAAGGGGGCTAACGGGTGTACGCATAAATTTAAACGCATTAACACACATCGGCAGTAAATATTCATAAAAATGTATGCACACCACGAATTTTCCCACATGTATTAAGTGTATGTTTGTGTACAGAAATGCGACCGATATTCAATACTTTCGTGTTGCGGTAAAGCGAGGAAATGTGTTTTTGTTTTATATATTTATAAGGTTTCCGATATCAATGCAAAAAACTGCAGTGGCCAACGCAGGTACCATCGGTGGAAATAAAATGTTGGGACAAATCGAAAGTTGGACAATTTCAAACATAACCAAATTTATAGCGGTTAAGTCAGGTTTTTAAAGATAGGTTATTTATTTTATTTATTTATTTATTCTCTCACGGGAAACTCCTTTTACAAAGAATATGTACAAAATAATAACAATAATATATAAAAATTGATAAAACGTATTAACATTAATAACTAAAATTTAATAAATGGTGGTAATAATTACAGCAATTATTCTATATAGAAATAACAAAATCTAAAAACAATAATAACATAAGGAAAACTAATAATGAAATTGATTTATTATTCTAAAATATTTTGCATGATACCAAATCTAAAACTCCTTAGAGGACTGTTAAATATATCAAACCATTCACAGTTGTTATATAAATTAGCGAGTCTCATTATACGATCAATGGAGTTGTTGCGACCAAAGTTCGAAGAGATTTTTCGTTCGCGAAATAGTGGTCTTGATCGTAATAAACGGCTGTTGGCGGAAAAGTAAAAATCCAGATATTTTAAAATAACTGGACAATCAATGGAGCCGTTTATGAGGCTATGCAGAGTACTCAAATCGTTGATCCGTCTGCGGGATTCCAGAGTATGCATCTGTAACAGGTCCTTTATGTTAGTGTAATTCCCTGGACTATGTGTCCTGCCTAGTTTGTGCTCCATTATTCTGAGAAATTTATTTTGGATAATTTCCAGCGATTTGCAGTCTGCGATAGTATAGGGTGACCATATTACTGAAGCATACTCTAGATGACAACGAACTAAGGAACAATACAAAGTTTTCAAACACTTTACGTTAAATTGTTTCCCAACATGCCAGACTAATCCCCACATTTTCGAAGCTTTATTACGGATTTTTGCTATATGTTTTAAAAGATAACCCTTCATCAAACAAAACTCCCAAATCCTTGACTTCAGATACACGCGTAATGGAGGAACTATCAATAGAGTAGGTATAAGCAAATTTCGTTGACTTTCGGGAGAATGATATCACGTAACATTTATTTATATTTAATAAAAGTTGGTTACGTACACACCAATCATTTATGTTGATGATGTCTTCTTGGATAAGTTTGCAGTCCTGAGTTGTTTCTACCCTTCTAAACAATTTTAAATCGTCAGCAAACATCAGAAAGTTACAATTCTTAATTACATACTGGATATCATTGATAAATAGTAAAAACAAAATAGGACCACAATGAGAGCCCTGTGTGACCCCAGAAGATACATCGATTGTGTCTGAAACGAAGTTGTTAATACATACCCTTTGTGTACGTTTTACTAAGAATGAACTAAGCCATGCAAGTGTTAAGGTATTAAAACCGAGGCCTTCTAATTTGTCCAAGAGAATGCGATGATTGACACTATCAAACGCTTTAGCGAAATCGGTGTATATCGCATCAACCTGAACATTTTGGTCTATTTATTCGGACAGATAATGTCTAAAGCAGAGGAGATTCGTTACAGTAGATCGTTTTGCAATGAAACCATGCTGTTGTGAGGCGAAAATATGAGAAAACATGTATGCTAATTGATTTGCAACTAAAGAATCGAGAATTTTGGGAATTGCTGATTGAATGCAGACACCTCTATAATTTGAAACTAGATTACGCGCCCCAGACTTATATATTGGCAACACATAACTTAATTTCCACCTTTCCGGGAAAATTCCTATCTGAAGTGACTTCGTCATTAGATCATAAATGGGACTGGATAAAGAGTAGATGCAGTTTAGTAGGATATAGTTCGAGATTCCGTCTGGTCCAACGTGTTTGCTTAATTTGAGTTTTGAGATATGATTAAACACGTCTGACTTGGAGACACAAAGTTTAATATCATTTACAGATTGATCATGGTAATGATTACTACGAGTTGGGGACTGAGTGTTATCGGTTGTATATACTGTCGAAAAAAAATCTGCAAACAAATTGGCAATGTGTTCGCTATCTGAAGCAGTGTTGTTTGCGTACTCCATTAGAGAAGGAATGACGTTCTCGTTATTTTGATTTCTAACATATTTCCAGAATCCCGAAGGGTCGTGAGTAATTTTGCTTTCAACAACAGATAAGTAATCGTTGTAGCAAGATATAGATTTAGATTTACATTCTTTGCGTAATATGGAGAAAAGTGTGTAGTCAATTGATAAGCCCGTCTCCTTGAAGCGCTCGTGTGCTACTTTTTTACGGCGAATTGTTTCTTTAAGAGCGTTTGGCATCCATTTTGGGTAACTTGTATCCGAAAGCGTTATGAATTTGGATGGTATATAAGAGTTTATGCCAGTATGCAATACATCATAAAACTTGTCAACAATGATATTTATGTTCGTATCTTTTAACAATATAATGGGACCATATCAAAAAAAACAAGAGGAAGTAAAACCAATTAGATACTGCAAACAACTTCTCCCTAAAAAAAAGATCAAAGAATTATTGTTTCATTGTAATTACGTTAAATATTTCGTTATGATATTTGAATAAAATTTCAAAAAAATGATTTTCGGTAAACAGAAAGTTCATAATATTGTTGATATTATTATTATATTGTTAAAATATTACTTCATTGCTGTTCGTGTAAATTATTTATTTCAAATATGGCAACTGATATTATTGTTTATTTCCGGTTATTTATTAATAAAGAATCAGTACATTATTAATTTCTTATGTGTATAATAATGTATCCAAACTTTTAGCCTGCACTGTATATAAGAAAAAGTATAAGCCCAAGAATAGTTCCTTGAGGTAAACCTCATTATTTTGAAATAAATTATTTTAAGAAGTATATATACTGAATGACATTAGAAATGCAACACCTGGAAATAACCATTCTTCGTCAACAATTTATTTTGTGCAAGTTTAATGTGTAAAAAGAATGCTATGATAAAAGTTGCAACCTTCTATCTTTAACATTTTTTTGGAAAAAAAATAATCGTATCCATCAGTTTCATATTATATATTTAAATAGACGATTCAAAAACTAATGTCATCAGTTTTTAAATGTAACTGCGTCGACAAGATGCCCAGAGTACGAAGGCCTAGACAATTTCGGCATTTAAGTGATTTTGATCGGGGTAGAATAGTTGGGTGGCGCGATGGTGGTGTTTCGTTCCGGGAAATTGCGCGTCGTCTAAACCGGAACGTAACCACTGTTACGCGAGTGTGGCAAGCATGGACTGAAGAATGTCGAGAGTCGAGAATAAGGCGTCGTGGACAACCAAGGCATACTACAGAGCGCCAGGATCGCCGACTGCGACTTATGACTCTTATGAACCGATTTTCCACAACTAGGCAGCTTGGTGACCAATGGTTTAATGAACACGGTAGACCAGTTAGTATGCGAACTCTTTATCGACGGTACAGGTCATTTGGGTTCATTTCATACCGTCCTCTGTTAGTCCCACTTTTAACTTATGCACACCGGCGTCAAAGATTGGAGTGGTGCACAGAACGCCAAGGGTGGAGGGAAGAATGGAACAGAGTCGTCTTCAGCGATGAATCGCGATTCACTTTAGGGATGCATGATGGTCGTAGACGGGTAAGGAGAGGCCGTGGAGAAAGATCCACTATTGAGTTTGCTGTTGAAAGACATGTACACCGCACTGTAGGTGTAATGGTTTGGGGGGGCTATTGCCCATGGCAGCCGATCACCTCTGGTGTTCATCCGCGGCAGCAGCTCGTTACGTTAACGATGTCTTACAGCCATATCTTGTACCATACCTAGAAGGGCTTGGAAACGTGTTGTTTCAACAAGATAACGCACGTCCTCACATAGCACATCTAACGAGGGACTTCTTGGAAGCTGGTGCCATAAATGTTTTACCTTGGCCGCCCAGATCTCCAGATTTAAACCCAATAGAACATGTCTGGGATATGCTAGGTCGGAGACTGACAAGCTTACCGAACCCTCCACAGACTCTGGCTGAGCTGCAGCAGCAAATTCAGGTTGCTTGGGACGAACTACCTCAGGAGGAAGTCGATCACCTCATCGAATCGATGCCCAGACGTGTTAATGAATGCGTTCGAAATGGAGGTCGCCAAACACATTATTAGGTGTAATTTACTTGTTTGTTTTTTGTTTTGATTCAAATTGTTATCATGTATTAATTAACTTAAGACCTAATAAATGAAGATAAAATCAACTGCAAAAAACCGTTATTTCTAGGTGTTGCATTTCTAATGTCATTCAGTATATTATTATGTAACAGTTAATACAAATAAATATTTTCTCTGAAAAAGAATAATAATTTTGTAAATATTAACAAAACATTCTGTTAACATTAACCTATGCGGGTTTTTTTTTATTGATTTAGTAACTACTTTTGATGAGACATTTTTCAGTGAATTCTTGTTAGCAAAAAACCGAATTCTTTATATTCGCAAGATTCGTATAATCACAGCCACAGTTTAATATTAATGATTTAAAAAATAGCACTTACAAGTAGTAACGTGATACAAAAGTAGTAGTTATGCCTATCCCTATTAAATAATGAGGGAAAAATTGCGTTGTGGAATTATTGACTTGTGACGGTCCGTTTATAACGAATTTTTCTGGGAGTGATTTACCTGTTAAGAAAGGAACTAATTTCACGGTGTTAAGTCTGCAGACAGGAAGGGTGGATCGGACGAAGGAAGTCGGACTAGCCCTTGTGTACTCATGTGAGAACAAACTTAAAGGGTGTCAGGTGGCGATCGAAACAGGTTGTTCATTCTTTATGAATATATTTTAAATATTTACCAACCAAGAACATTTTCGAACGTTGAATACTTAAAGAATAATGAAAAGAAATACACCTTTCTGGCGAACGAGAATAACTTTGTCTAAAACTATAGGAATTTAATAAATAAATGCGCGGCAAATCCAAATATTCAGGGTTTTCTAAACTGAAAATTTTACTTCATACTTAATCAAGTAGTGGAAATACTCGTTAGAAGTTTAACCCATTATGTGCCATTGATGCATATACGCAACATTATTAATTTTATGTTAATTAAATTATTAAATAAGTTAATTTGATACATTATATTATTTGACTTGACTTGAAAATGTATGAAGAAAAACGTAAATATTTTGTTATTTAAATATCTCGATTATTACTCATTTTCAAAAAATGTGTTCAGTGTATTTATAACTTCACAATATATCAGTGTTTTACACGTGTGGCGCATGAAGTAAAATTTCGAGTTTAGAAAAGCCCCGTGAAAATTTTCTACGCGGGGCTTTTCTAAACTCGAAATTTTACTTCATGCTTAGTCTGGGAGTGGAAATACTCGTTCTAAACTTAATATTGCACGTTTTTATACAAAATCGACGAATGCCTTACATTTGCAGCGTATACATTATGTATATTTAAAAGACAAATTCACAGTATGCAATACAATAAGTCATTCGTAGAAATCGTTAAAAGAAGTGTAGAATTTTACCTTGAATCAACTTTTAGAGTTAACTCTATAATTGCTCGGCCGTTGATGGGTTAAAATTGAACGTTTTTATAAAATCAATAAATGCTTAAAAGAATAGAACGTATACATCAGAATATAGTATATACTTAAAAGAAAAATTTTACAGATTTGAGTTTACAAAAATGAGAGCCATTTCCGCCTTTTCCGGGTAAACATTCTTTTGATCTTGATCGAAAATTTTCCATCACTCGACACAGCAGGTCATGTTGAGTTTGCAATTTCTTGCTTGATATTAACAACGAATATCTGGTATGGTTTGCGGTCTATCAATGTACTCCCTGCTCTTCATAAAGTATGCCATTTTACTTTTTAAAAACGGCATTAGTTCAAGTGCGAGCCATTTCCGTGTAAACATTTTTCTAATGTTGACCAAATATTTTCCATTATTCAACGAAGCAGTTCCTTTCTCTACTTTATTTTTGTTATGCTAAATCTACATTTCAAACACTAGGTGTTCATTTTCAATAGCAATACAATTGACAAATATATTTATTTTATTAATTGACGGTGTTACTCAAACAAACATTTCAAGGAGGGGATTATTTAGGGGGCTTTAATCGAAATTTAATATGTTAATAAAAAACCTGAACTCAAAAATGTATAAAAAAATCGAATAATAAATGTTCATGAACAAATTGCGTACTTTAAAATGTCCCGTTCCACTGGCGAACCCTGCATTTAAACACGTTTATCAAGTATTTACCAAAATCTACAAAAGATTTAACAGCTATTGAAAATAAAACAGCCTCTTTAATTTTCGCCGAATTATTTCAAGCCTGCAATTCCATTTGAAACCTATAAATAGTATAAAGTCGAATTTCTTTAATCGTAATAATAAAGAAACAAATTGTTCAATATATTTAACAATTTGTGGAATGCTTGGAGAAGTATTCCGCGAAATATTAAATATATTAATAACTTACTTTTTTTAATTATTATTATTTAACAAAAATATCGCTATCTCAACTATTTTCGCATTCCAAGTAATCTTATGTCAATAGATCAATAAAACATTTAGAGCAGTGTTAATTCCTCACATGTGATTTAATGAAGTGTTAATTTCTGGAATAAATCAACAATCGAACAGAAGCACTCTGGCTTTCGGGAAAAAATGTGCTGGCACCAAGTTTATCATCGAAAATGGGAGATGAGATGACCGATGACCAATGACCGGAGCCAGAAATGTTTATTAATAACATCTCGCGCGTTTTAACGATAATTCTATTACAATTTTATCGTTACGTTTTATTACCCTTCCACCAAGATTGTCGTGTTTAATAACGCGATACCGTAAATTGATGGAGACGACAAATTAAAAATGAACACAATGCTCTATTAAATATTTTTGATTGTGTTTTTATTTTTGAAAAATAATCTACATTCAACTGAATGTTTGTATTTTTCAAAAAGCTATTTGTTTTACGTTATTTTTTCTGTGTTTATGTACAGTTCTATCTTACAATTATAGAGTTAACTATAAAAATTGGTTTTAAGTAAAATACTCTGCACTTCGTATTATGATTTCTATCAATGACCTATTGTATTACATCCTGGGAATTTTTCTTTTAAATTTACATAATGTATACGCTATAAATGTTGTGGCATTCGAAGCTTTAAAAGAGTGTTTTCCACTCCCAGATTAAGCATGAAGTAAAATTTCGAGTTTAGAAAAGCCCGAAAATTTGGTTTGGTCGCGTAGCGCTACGCGACCAAACCAAATTTTCAGGCTATCCTAAATTCGAAATTTTACTTCATGCGCCACACTAAAATATTGTAAAGATGGAAATACACCGCCACACTGAAATATTGTAAAGATGGAAATACACCGAAAACGTTATTTTTAATAATAAGTAATCGAAATATTTAAATGTAAAAACAATTACATTTTTCTTCGCACATGCTGAAGTCTGGTCAAATAATACAATATATCAAATTAAATTATTTAATTAACAAAAAAATGAATTGTATTGCGTTATTGCATCAATCGCCCTTCTGGGGATTGATGTTTTTCCATGTAGGGCTGCCAATTATCGGCCCTAGCTACGCTACAGTTTAAATTAACTAATTTTATCATCTAAAAATCAATAAATGCACAGAAAACGGCAATGACCATTTAAAGATAAAAGTCATTAATGATGACTTTTATCATTAAATGGTCATTGCCGTTTTGTGTGCATTTATTGACTTTTAGATAATAAAATTAGTTAGTTCAAACAGTAGCGTAGCTAGGGCCGAAAATTAGCGGCCCTACATGAAAAAACATCAATCTCCAAAAGGGCCCGGTATAACTCTTACAGCGGTTGCTACGCCCCTGCATTTAAAGTAACCTAACTGTTCAAAGTGACTTCTAACGTAAGTGACCTAAGCGAAGTGCTATTTCTCAAGAAGATTAGGCTAGTTGATACGTTGCACACGTAGGTTAGGTTAGATGTCCCGACATACAGATAAGTGAGGTTAGATCAGATATCACTTTGTGGAGTTAGGTTAGATTAGATGTCACATTGAACAGTTAGGTTAAGTTAGATATCATATTGAACAGTTAGGTTAGATGTCACTTTGTGGACTTGGATTACAGTTAGATTAGGTTAGATCACTGTTTCCCAATCTTTTTTGACAAAGCCCCACCCTTTAAATGTTGATGACCCCTCACCGACGTAAACTGTTTTATTTTAATATGACCAAACTTAGGGTGTATTTACTGAGAACAGTTGCAGCCCTGCTTTAACAGTAGGGTATTTTAAACATCAAATTTTGAGATGTTGGTAAATGATTATCAATGTGACAAATAAATCATAATTTGTCAAAAAAATTCTTACGATGCAGAGATTTTCAAAAAAGAGAACGGTACAATTTGCAACTTTACAACACATACAGGGAATTTTTCTTTTAAGTACACTTTCACATATTCCATATAAACATTTGTAAAATGAATGAACATGTGATCAGAACTAAGCAGTATATTTCAAACTTCACTTTAAATCAGTGTTTTATACGCGTGGCGCATGAAGTAAAATTTCGAGTTTAGAAAAGCCTGATTTGGCTTGGTCGCTCCGCTGCGCTACGCGACCAAGCCAAATTTTCAGGCTTTTCTAAACTCGAAATTTTACTTCATGCTTAGTCTGGGCGTGGAAAACAATCGTTGGAGTTTTCAAATTGAAGGTTTTTGATAAAATCATAAATGTCTGAAAACTTACAATAAAAGATCGTAACATGTATACCTTAAACAAAAATTCCTTGTATTTAGAACTTTTTCAAAATTTGACATTTCAATGGGCAGATAATAAAGAAGACAGATCTTCCTGAGCAAGGAATATTACCTGATCCTCAGAGACACTTTATTAAATTGGTAGTAGATACAAATAATTTGAGGCGTGATAGGTAAATACATTTGTAATCTTAATCTTTGTGAGTTAATTGAATTGTCATAGTAATTTCAGATTTCCCTTCACATAATCTACAAATTAAAAGTTAATTTACAACATAACATGTGATTAATCTTGTCCTAACCTGAAACACACAACCTGCATTACACCACCAAATTCTTGAAATGTCAAACTTGATTGGTCATATTAAAGAAAACAGATTATAAGTACACTTCTGTGAAATAAAATTAAGTACAAGTCTTGGGCCTATGTTTCACAATATTTAAGTTGTATAATTCGGGTTTGTATTAATTGCCTAGCAGCAGTTTCAATAAATAATAAAACACCATACCACTTCTTTCCTGCTCCCAACGTTTCTTAACTCTAAAACAGTGTCTTTACTGATGTTCACCAATCGAGCAATTTGTCTACTATAAAAACCATCTTCAATTATAGTTAGAATTCGACTTTTTGAGTTGTTGTCTAAATGACACGGTATTTTGACATTTAAAAATTGACATATTTACGTAACTAGGAAACTAATCATGTCCGCTTTAAACTATAACATATTTTGTGTACTTAATTTTATTGCACAGAAGTGTACATAATAATTTTTTACCCGACATGCGAAAAAAGCTTGTTTAGGATTAACTTGCTTAGGTTAGGTTTTTCAATTCTGATGCTCCTGAGAATTAAAACAAAATGATTTTTGTTCATTTAAATAATGAGTGTTTAGTACTTTTTGTTATTTTTAGTGATATTTCATCGAATTTCATGCATTTGGTTATGGTTATTCTATTATGCGTTTTCAATTTTACAAAAAGTTTACTAAATTCAAGCAATATGTAGAAAGTTTGTGTTTCCATTTAAAAGTCGTAAAAATTCAAGTGAGCATCGAATCTTAATAAAACCCGCAGTGATTATTAAAAAGTTAACAAATATGTTTTAAAGCTAAGAAACTGAAATTAAACAACTGCTAGTATAAACAAAATTGCCCGATTTTAAATTTGACTAAAATTATGTATAATGCAAAAATGTTAGACAAAAACATGTCTAAAATAAGCAAAACTTAACTCTGCTCTATTTTTAGATAAGTGGTCCCAACTAATGATATAAAATGTCTGCTAGTTTATACCTCTTTTGTTTACACTGATCAAAGATCATTTATTTCTTAACTTGCACCGAATAAGCAGTGGCATAGCAAGCATGGGCGCCCGCAAAATCTTTTTCAATTATATAAGTATCGTCAATTTAATTAATTTAACAATTTGATAAATAATGCAATAATCAGGGAGTTTTTTCTTTAGGTATACATATCACGATTTTTTGCTGTAAGTTTACAGACATTCGTTGTATTTGTAGAAGCTTTCAATTTGAAGCTTCTAACGAGTGTTTCCAATCCCAGATTAAGCATGAAGTAAAATTTCGAGTTTAGAAAAGCCTGAAAATTTGGATTGGTCGCGTAGCGAAGCGAAGCGACCAATCCAAATTAGGCTTTTCTAAACTCGAAATTTTACTTCGTGCGCCAGGCGTATAAACACTGAAATATAGTGAAGTTTAAAATATACTACTCCGGTTTGATCTCATGTTGATTAATTTTGCAAATGTTAATACCGAATATATAAAATTATACTTAAATGAAAAAACCCAGTACATAATATTAATATTTATACAAAGTTAATTATTGTTACTGTTATTTTTTTATCACCTTGGTTATTTTTAACAACTTGCGTAACAGTTGATAATTTTCATCATTAAATCTTTCTAAATTATTAACTTCAATATTTCTCGAAATTTTTGACATGTTTAGGAATCCAACTTACAAAAAAAATGTGTTTGATTTCGACCCCTGTACAAGATTAAGAAACGTACAATAATTATGAAGTTATAGAGATTTTTGAGAGATTACTAAACATATAATGAAAACCTAATTCGTATAATGAAAAGTATACATATCACAATACATACACTGACAATTTTCAGGCAATTGTTGTTTTAGAAAATCGTTCAATTTGAAGCTTCTAAACTAAAAAAATGTACTTCATGCTTAATTGTTAGTAATGCCCTGTACAGGGTGGAAACCTTAGCTGGAATAAATTCGGTATTTATGAAATGAGAAGTTCCAGAAAAAAATCCTCGGACAGGTCGATTTTTGTTCGTTATTGCGCACTTTTTAGCGTCTTCAAAACAAGTATGACGTCGCTAGCCTTTCACGTAATCATAGGCAAGTTTTTAAAATGGATTTTTTTTTTATTTCAATAAATTTTTAGCCCTTTTTATTCTCTTTACGACTATGTAAAAATATTTAGTTTTTTAAAAAAAAATTATTTCAAAAATTAAACAAAAAATGTTTTTTTTATAAATTTATTAATGTAAGAAATGTTCAAAATGAGTACCGTTTCTCTCTTGGCAAATAGCCAATCGGTGATAAATCCCATCCCTTACATTTTGAAACAGTTCCGGTAAAATATATTTTTTTCTTTAAGAATTTTTGTTTAATTTTTTAAATAAAAAAATAAAAAAACAAATTACTTTTACATGGCCGTAAAGAGAATGAAAAGGGCTACAAATTTGGTTAAATAAAAAAAAATGTTTATATTTAAAAAAAATGCCTATGACGTCATACGTGAAGGGCTAGTGACGTCATACTTGTTTTGAAGACGCTAAAAAGTGCGCAATAAAGAATAAAAATCGACCTGTCCGAGGATTTTTTTCTGGATCTTCTCATTTTATAAATACCGAATTTATTCCAGTAAAGGTTTCCATCCTGTATATTAAAATATATGTATTTATGTTTACATTACATTATTTTACTAATTATTGTAGTAATTCCTCTCTTCACTCTCGAACACTAGGTGTTCATTTTCACTAGTAATAGTGTTAGAAATGTACTTCTAGTATAATAAAAGTAATGAGTGAAGAGACGAATTACTACAATAAATAATAGAAAACACGTAAGTAAAAGAAGAATATTGAACATTATTTTACCTTACATATTATTTGTGAAATTTACTGGGTGCCCTGTATAATGCATATGTACAAAAAAAAAATAATTTCAGAGGGAGTATCTCCCTTTTTAAATAAAATGATATCATATTGTTAGAATTACTCCGAATCACTGTAATTATTTATTTTTTATAAAACGCTGTGCCGATGAATGAAATTAAAAAAAACAACACGTTCTTGTTTTGTTTCGTAGTTCTGGCACACTCCTGGAGCGCGTGTAAATGACTCGAAAACGTAATGAATTACAATGCAGATGTCTTCATCACCAATTACGGAGTGCACATATGTTCTCTATTGTTGGAATGCTGAAATTAATTTTATGTTATTTGAACCAATTTGGCTAGATTATGCATTTTAATAGAGTTTTGTAAAAAAGTATCAGGATTTGACAAAATAAGTTTCGTGAGTCAATTGGTATATCAAAATTAATGACGTATCAAGAGTTTATCTGAGCCAATTACAAGTTCATCTAATGTTTATTTCTGATCGTCAGTTTTACTTCGATTGCATTTTGATTTTTTAGTGCACTTGAAAACATTTGGCTGAGTTTTTAAAATTTGTTAAAAACACGATGATAAAGTGTCTACACAAAAAGGAAGTAACTGACAGTGATTCACGATGTGAATTTTTGTAAACAGCAACCTGCATTTATTACATAATTGGTATAATTTTATATATCGTGATTTGATTTTGATTGACAATTTATTGATATAGGTGGATAATCGAATCCTGTAGCTTTGATGCGCAGAACGAATTATGTTCGTGCATCTCCGTTGCTTAAAAAATGACAAAGTGGAAGCTGACAACGATGGACGCGCATATATTATTATTGTTTTTTATTTATTATAAATAATTGAGACGGTCTTGCCTCCGCTCGGGAAATCTCAACTTCCGCGCAAGTGACTGGATTCGCCCCATTACTGGGGCACATCAGTGAGATAATAATATACTCAATGACATTAGAAGCGTAACACCAAGAAGGAATGATTTTATTGAATTCATATTTTAGCAACAGAGTGACTATATTTAAAGCATACATTGATAACAATTTCAACCTTGTGCCTTTTATATTTATTGTGAAAAAAAAATATTTCACTTTTTCTTTTTTGATAAAACTATTTATATGAGCTGTTTAGTACAGATGTTTTTAGTTTTCGTGTTTCCGTTGAGTGTGTTAAGCTTAAATAAAATGCCTCGAGTCCGAAGACGCCCACAATATCACCATTTGAGCGATTTTGACCGGGGTCGAGTTGTTGCTTATCGACATGTCGGTATGTCCTATCGCGAAATTGCCCGCCGTATTGATTCCACTGCAGCAACTGTAATACGTGTGTATCAGGTATGGACAGAAGAAGGTAGAGGAGCAAGAAGAAGACCAATTGGTCAACCAAGGCGTACCACAGAACGTCAAGATCGGCGCTTAAGACAAATAGCCCTGCGAGACCGTTTCGCTACTACGCGTCAAATCGGTGATCAATGGATTGGAGAAGAAAGTAGGCCCGTTAGTATGCGAACCTTATATCGCCGCATTCAATGCTTTGGGCTTCTTTCGTACCGTCCAAGATTAGTGCTTTCTTTAACAGCGAGACACTGTCGCCAAAGGTTGGACTGGTGCAGAGAACGGCAGCATTGGGAGGCAGAATGGCACGATGTCTTATTCAGCGATGAATCACGATTTTGTCTAGGCACGCATGATGGCCGTAGAAGGGTACGACGCTACCGTGGAGAACGACCTGATCTTAGGTTTGCTATTGAGAGGCATGTACACAGGACTGCTGGAGTAATGGTTTGGGGGGCTATTGCTTATGGTAGTCGATCACCTCTTGTATTCATTCGAGGCAGTATGACAGCTGCGCGTTATGTTGAAGACGTCATACGACCGACTTTGTTGCCTTATTTAGATGGCCGCCCAGACGTACTTTTTCAACAAGATAACGCACGTCCCCATATTGCTCGTCGAACTATGAACTTTCTTAATGAAGCTGGTGTTAATGTTTTGGCGTAGCCGCCAGGTTCGCCGGATTTAAATCCCATTGAACATGTGTGAGATATCATGGGAAGAAGAATATTCTCTTTGCACCATCCTCCACAGACTCTAGCACAGTTGATCGATGAAATTCAAGTTGCTTGGAACGAGATGCCTCAAGAAGACATCGACCATCTCGTTTTGTCGATGCCCAGACGTCTACAGGAGTGTATACAGCAAAGGGGTCGCCAAACAAATTATTAATTTTTTTTAGATTGTTTTTTAATAAAATTTCTTGAAAATGTAATCATTTTATTCTTGATGTAAGACTACCATACTGGCAAAAAATCAAGTTAAAATAATAACTCCTTCTGGGTGTTACGCTTCTAATGTCATTGAGTATAATATACATCAGTGAGATAATAATATTATTTTATTTTAAAATTTTTACAAATTTTGCAATAAAAATTGCCCTTATAGATTGAAATAGCGTCAAAATAAATAGAATATGTGATTAATATTCACATATTCTATTTATTATTATGGAAGAAAGATTATCATAAATTACTCTTTGATATTTTGAATCAACAAGGCTAAAATTCTTGCTGTTTACAAGGCTCAAATTCTTGCTGTTGACAAATAGTCAATATCTTCATTATCAAAATGTATGATAAATGTGTATTATTTTTTAAAGAAGATAACGTTAACTACATTATTTACAAACACATTGTTTCTAAAAAAACAATATTATTTTCCATGTAAATCTTCTGTAAATCCCCAATAAATTAACCTAATTATATACAATCGATAGACGATACTTAACTTGCATGTAAAACGCTTGAGGAAAAAACACATTACTGCGAATTAAAAATGTATTTGTACAAAAATATGTTAATGTCATAACAGGTGTGCAGAGTTACAGCGAGTTTTTCTTTTGAGTATGCATTTCCCAATTATGTGCAGTAAATGATCAGATATTTATTGCTCTTTTTAAAAGAGTTGCATTAAACGAGTGTTTCGGTAAATGTTTATATTTTTGTCGATTTATCCTAATTTTCACGATTCTAAAATTTTCGTCAAATTTCATTATGTGTTGGTTAAACGAGTGTTTCGGTAAATGTTTAGATTTTTGTCGATTTATCCTAATTTTCACAATTCTAAAATTTTCGTCAAATTTCATTATGTGTTGGTTTTGACGATTTTATTTAAAATAGTAACAATTATTTAAAATTTGTGATGTCTTTTAAATGTTTACATGCAGCGATTTTTTCATTTAAGTATACTTTCACACCTTTGATATAAACATTTGTAAAAGTAATGGACATATGATTAAACCTAAAGTATATTTGGTACTTCACTATAAATCAGTGTGTCCTTGCTAAAAATGTGGATACAAAATTGGTAAAAACGGTATATTTTGCCAATTTTGAGTCAATAATGAGGTTTGGCATTATTCACTGGGGTGGCCCGTCAGAATTAAATAGAGTCTTGGTGATCCAAAAATGTGTTTTGCGAATAATTCTTCAATTAAAACCTAGAGAATCATGTAGAACTAAATTCTCTAAACTAAATATCTTGACAGCCATAGGGATCTATATCTACGAATGTCTCCTATTTCTGGGGAAATATAAAGACAGATTTAATAACCATGAAATGGGACACAATTTTAACACACGAAATAAACTTAACATGCGATACCCGAAATTAAATCATTCATTTACCCAAAAAGGAGTCCAATATGCCAGTTTGCGTTTCTATAATCACCTGCCTAGACATATCCAACAAGAAAAGAATCATGTATCATATAAACATTTAATTTATGATTTAATCTGTAAGATAGAACCATACAGCATTGAAGACTTCTTTAATTTTAAATTTTAAATTGTAGAGAATACTGTTTTATGTGACACTATTTTTACATTATACCAAAATGTATTTTGTGTATTTGTATAAAATAAAGATTATTATTATTATTATTATTATTATTATTATTATTATTATTATTATTATTATTATTATTATTATTATTATACGCGTGGCGCATGAAGTAAAATTTCGAGTTTAGGAAAGCCTGAAAATTTGGTTTGGTCGCTCCGCTTTGAAGAGCGACCAAACCAAATTCATGCTTAATGCTTAATCTGGGATTAAAAACACTCGTTAGAGGCTACATCGAAAAATCGGAAATCTACGTTAACTAGATTATTTACAAACACATTGTTTCTAAAAAAAATAATAATATTTTTCATGTAAATCTTCTGTAAATCCCCAATAAATTAACCTAATTATATAAACTCGATAGACGATACTTAACTTGCACGTAAAACGCTTGAAGAAAAAACACATTACTGCGAATTAAAAATGTATTTGTACAAAAATATGTTAATGTCATAACAGGTGTGCAGAGTATACAGGGAGTTTTTCTTTTAAGTATACATTTCCCAATTATGTACAGTAAATTTTCAGATATTCATTGCTCTTTTTAAAAGAGTTGCATTAAACGAGTGCTTTGGTAAATGTTTACATTTTTGTCAATTCAACCTATTTTTCACGATTCTAAAGTTACATTTCCTAATTATATGCAGTTAATGTTCAAATATTTATTGCTCTTTTTAAAAAAGTTGCATTAAACGAGTGTTTCGGTAAATGTTTACATTTTTGTCAATTTATCCTAATTTTCACGATTCTAAAATTTTCGTCAAATTTCATTATGTGTTGGGTTTGGCGATTTTATTTAAAATAGTAACAACTATTTAAAATTTGTGATGTCTTTTAAATATTTACATACAGCAATTTTTTCATTTAAGTATACTTTCACACCTTAGATATAAACATTTGTAAAAGTAATGAACATATGATTTAACCTAAACAGTATATTTGGTACTTCACTATAAATCCGTGTTTTATACGCGTGGCGCATGAAGTACGGAGCCACCAAACCAAATTTTTAGGCTTTTCTAAACTCGAAATTTTACTTCATGCTTAATCTGGGATTGAAAACACTCCTTAGAGGCTACATCAAAAAATCGGGAATCGAGAAAATATAAATAAATAGAGAAGAGTTTATAAAGATGATGAAAATTAAGAGTATTTTTAAAATAATTTTACTCGCACTGGTTTTCTATAAAATGTCAGATAAGTCGTTCTCAAACCAGTATTAGATATGTAGTTGTATTTATTGTGTTTTGCATTACTATCACTATTATTATGCTGCTCATATAATTAGGACATTGAGTTTACAATTTTGTTGCCGCGTGAAATTGCTAATAATTAATAACACGAAATTGACATTTAACTCTGTACGCAGAATAATTTAATACTATGAATGTGTTTTAAATTATGATACACCACATTGAAAAACTGTTAATTTCAAGTAAGTATTTACAAAAATAAAGTACGCATATTCCAAAGATTACTGCATTTGGTAAATTTTCGGCAATTGTTTTTATCAAAGCGTGCATTTTGAAGTTTCTAACGAGTAATTGCACTCCTTAGTTAAGCATAAAGTAAAAATTCGAGTTTAGAAAAGCGTGAACATTTGGCTTGATGGTGTAAATAAGCGAACAATCCAAATTTTCAGACTTTTCTAAACTCGAAATTTTACTGCATGCGCCACGTGTATAAAACACTGATTTAAAGTGATGTACAAAATATGCTGCTTAAGGTTGATCAAACGATAATAAGTATTTACAAATGTTTATATAATGTAAGCCAATCATCCAAATTTCAAGAAATTTTAACAAAAAAAATGTTGTTTGAAGTTAAAACTGTCAGAAAATACGGGAAAAATGATGAAAACATCTATATTATAGTTTTATTTATTATAGCAAACCTAGCAAACCTATAAAAATCTGTATACCGTGTGTTGACTTGGCGGATGCAACATAGGAAAGCGCATGTAAATTTTAAACTTTTCAAATATTGGCTTCCTTATTTATTTTAGAGACAAAATGTATTTCACTTTTTTGTAGAGGGAAAAATTCTAAATTTATGAATGGCACACTTAGCACTTTACGTTTCTCCAAGTTAAAATAATTAAAAAAAAAGTAATGTGATTTTATAAAAATAATGACATACCATGGAATTGATACAACAATTGCGGATATTCCCTGTTTTTTTTAAGTTCAATTTAAAGCTGTAAACAAGTGTTTTCCACTCCCAGACTAAGCATGAAGTAAAATTTCGAGTTTAGAAAAGCCCCGTGAAAATTTGTCGAGGGTCGCGCAGCGACCCGAGACAAATTTTTTGGGCTTTTCTAAACTCGAAATTTTACTTCATGCGCCAAGTCTATAAAACACTATAATATTGTCAAATTTATGTATATTCTAACTTCAAACATTAAAAGTGCGATTCTTTTCGCAATCTACAACAAGTTAGTCTTACAAAGACTATATCAAACACTCATTGAAACAACTACTTCCCGGGCTAATACCCCGACGGACATTGAATTATACAACAAGTGTTTGCTGTTACATACAGTAACCTACTGCAAATGTAACAGCAAACACTTGTTGTATAATTCAATGTCCGCCGGGGTATTAGCCCGGGAAGTAGTTGTTTCAATGAGTGTTTGATATAGTCTTTGTAAGACTAACTTGTTGTAGATTGCGAAAAGAATCGCACTTTTAATGTTTGAAGTATTCTGCAACCAAGAATTGGCAATTTCATTTATACTATTCTAACTTCACTTAAAATCTCTGTTTTATACGCGTGGCGCATGAAGTAAAATTTCGAGTTTAGAAAAGCCCAGAAAATTTGTCTCGTGTCACTGCGCGACCCTCGACAAATTTTCACGGGGCTTTGCTAAACTCGAAATTTTACTTCATGCTTAGTCTGGGAGTGAAAAACACTCGTTTAAAGCTTCAAATTGAACTCTTTAAAAATCAACGAATTACAGCTAAAATAATTAATTAGGAGGATTTTTTTTTATAGTGTAAATCATTTCGAAAACATTTACTTTAATCAAGTGACATTTTGACATCCGCAATTGTTCTTTCAATTCCATGGCATGTCAATATTATTATAAAATCACATTACTTTTTCTTAATTAATTTAACTTAGAGAAACATAAAGTGATAAACGTTAACACGAATGAATTCAGAATTTTTCCCTCTACAAAAAAGGTAAATACATTTTGTGGCAAAAATAAATAGGGGAGCCAACATTTCAAAATTTACATGGGATTTCCTATGTTGCGTCCGCCAAGTCAACACCCGGTATATGCTACATACAAGTATATTTTAAACGTTTCCTGGATTAGATAATTATCTGATAAAAAATTATATCTCCAATTTTTTTTAAAGTGATCATACTTTTAAAAACGAAAACATTCTTAGGGAGGATCAGAGAATAACATATTTTATTTTTAAGAAAATGAAAACACAATTATTTGATTATTTTTTGACATATGCTTTAATTTAGTTATTTGAACTCCGTGAAGATTTTAAATCACTTAATTAAAACGCAGTTATATTCCTTTCTTCGCTTTTAAAAGTGAAGAAAGGAATATAACTGCGTTTAAATTAAGTGAGATATGTTTTATTTATTAAAAACAATCTATCTAAATAAAGTTTTTCGTTTTGGAAAAAAATGTATTTTAAACTTTAACCATTTAATCACAAAAAGTATAGAGTAACATTTTTTGTATCGGTAACGGTTTACGATATTTTTGAGTTCAAATAAATGTGTACTAAAAGATGATATTGCTATAACTTTTGACACTAGAATTTGTTTAACCTCTAGTAACAACCAAAAGCCATGTCTTGATAGCCTTTATAATATATGTGAAATTCGCTAAAACCCCTGAAGTATAAGGTATTTATAAACATTCACAGTAATACCCCTAGATAATAAGTTTTATATTTATTATTTGTTTTAGCTCTAGATATTAAGTTTTATATTTATTGATATGTATTCTTACCTCTGCAACATTTATATGCTAGATGATAGGTTCTAATTTTATGTTTACTAAATATTATCGTTTACAACCATCGCACCAAATGACTCACCCATGAATGCTATGTACTTATTCTTTTTGGAAATAAATGAAATTGAAATTGAAATAAAATAATAAGTTTTAATTTTGTACATTTCCCTCAATATTTAAAGTACGAAAACATGTTTCGGATACAAGTTGCATGAAATCATTATCTTCACAACTTAAAATTATTTTTGCATATACAGGGTGTTCCATAATTCCTGGGCACTATACAACTCTGTTATTTCAAATAGGACACCTCATATATTATTCTCTTTTTGGATTCCTTATTAAAAATGAATGCCAGTTTGTTAATATAATAACTGTATGTTTTTGAGTTTACGTGAAGTGATTATTACACTAAAAAAAACTGTTATTCCTTACTTCATTTTTTATTTGTATCGTTAGATGTACATTTCGAGACACAAAGTGATCATTATCAATAACAAACAGTGTGTTATTGATAATGAGCACTTTGTGTCTCGAAATGTACATCTAACGATATAAATAAAAAGTGAAGTAAGGAATAACAGTCTTTTTTAGTTGTTAATATAACATTAGGTCTAAACGTACAATTTCGGAGTTATTCGACATTTAAAAGAAATGACGTTTGTAGTTCTTTCATTAACCTAAAATACCTCAGAAACTGAATGAGAAACTGAGTTGCAGTTTTCATCATTCTCTTGAGCACAGAAGCGCTATCGTTAACACTATAAAGTTTCTGCACTGTCATGTGTAACTTGATTTTTTAATTGGAAATATGTATTTTTTTACACCATTCGACTCAAAATTGAACTCTCTTTCGACTAAAATAATATTTTCTCACCGCCCTTTTCAACGTTTAAAAAAAAATCTAACATGTACGAATAAATATTATTAGTTTAATCGAAATAGGATTAAACGTAAAGTTGAATGGAGTCAAAAAAACTCTATGGTTTCATCTAAAAGAATCAAGTTACACATGATTGAATATTTATAAATTCAATTTTCTTAATTTCATAGCCACCTATGTCGAAGATGGAAACTGCAACCCTTTATCTCATTTAGTTTCAGAGATATTTTATTCTTACGAAATCACTACAAACGTCACATTTTTACAAAAATGTCGAATAATTCCGAAATCGTACGACTTAGACCGAATCTAATATTAACAATTGGCATTCATTTTTAACAAGGAACCCAAAAAGTTAATAACCCAAATATTATGGACTCTATTTGGGTTCCTTGTTAGAAATGACTGCCCGATTGTTAATATTACATTGGATCTAAGTCGTACTATTTCGGGATTATTCGAAATGTTTGTAAAAATGTGACGTTTGTAGTGTCCCATTTAAAATAACAAAATTGTATGGCGTCCAGGAATATAGGACACCCTGTATATGTGAAAACAATTTAACGTTGTGAAAAAACTGATTACATGAAACTTGTATCTGAAACATTTTTTTGCATTTTTAATATTTACATATCGAATACTTTGGAGGAAGGTTTACAGGTAGACTCGATTTACACTGATTTCTCCAAGGCATTCGACCGGGTACAACATGATATTTTGATTCGAAAACTTGAATGTATCGGTTTCTGTGGTAATTTGATTAAATGGATAGAGAGCTACTTGGTGGGCAGATCACAACGAGTACGTATTGGTCAAAATGTGTCCAATACGATATCAGTGACATCTGGGGTACCTCAGGGCTCGCACTGCGGCCCTCTTTTATTTTTATTGTTTGTGAATGATATTGGATTTAATGTGAGGAATAGTAGAGTTCTCCTTTTTGCCGATGATTTAAAGATTTATAAAAAAATTCGTAGTATGTCAGATCAGCAGCAGCTGCAGGATGATTTAAATGTCATTGCAGAATGGTGCATAGAAAACAATCTAGCATTGAATTTAAACAAATGTTTTCGCATATCTTTTACCCGGGGAAGAGAAAAACATTTTAATTTCTCTTTGGTCAATCATCAGTTGGCACGTGTAACCAGAGTAAAAGATTTAGGTGTCATGTTTACTTCAAAGCTGGATTTTAGGGAGCATATTTCGCATGTGTGTAACAAGTCACTAAAAGTGTTGGGTTTTATTAATCGATTTAGTAGACAATTTAAGAACGCAACTGTAAAAATTCTCTATTTGTCTCTGGTACGTTCACATGCGGAATGTGCTTCAATAGTTTGGTCACCCTACACAAAAAGCTCCATTCATCAGATTAAGATGATTCAAGGAAAATTTCTGAAGATAATGGCTTTTCGTGTGGGGAAAAATATTATAGATTTTAGTCATAGCGAAATGTTATCATTATTGAATCTGCGATCGTTGGCTGAAAGACGAATTTTTCTGGACTTTGGACATTTTTGTATAAGTTGGTGAGTGGGTTTGTAAATTGCACTGAACTGGTGGGTGCTTTAAATTACAATGTACCCCGGGGCCTTCAATCAAGGCATAGGGCATTATTTCGTTTAGCCTTTCATACCACGAACTATGGTATGAACAACCCCATCGACCGCATGATGGGGCAGGCAAATATTTTGTCACATAATTCCAATTTTATCCTCTTCGCACCATCCTTTGCAATTTTTAAAACCCACTTACGTTATATCGATCTGTCCGCTGTCATTGATGTAACAGGAACATACTTCTTATTATTTATTTATTCTATTATCTATTTATTATATTATTTGTTATTGCTAATTCAATATGTGTTCGTTATTTACACTTCATGTTCAATCTGTGATAATTTCCATTTGTTGTACATGTTAAGATACCATTTTATCCTTTTATATACAGATATATATTGGTGGTTTGTTTAAGTTTATTTATTTATTTATTTATTTATTAACGGAATCTCCATTTTACATAAGTGTACATATACATATTGAGCAAAAATAACAAAAACCATATAAAGAATTACAATGATTACAGCCAACAAATTATTACTGGACTAGAGATCTAACAGTCAATGACATTGGATTCTGTGGCAATTTGATTAAATGGATAGAGAGCTACTTGGTGGGCAGATTATTCAATATGTATTCGTCGAGTTTGGGTCTGTTCCTTTTATTAAGTTTTGTCATATATTTTATATTTATATTCATATTATATTTATATATATTAATTCATTGGTTGTATAATTAATTGATCGATTGAAGGTTGAGTGTTTGATTAATTAATCTATTTATTGTAACTTGAAGGTGGGAAGGAGCTTGTTTCTTATTGTTACGTTTTGAACTATTTGGGATCAATATGCAATATATTTTGAAATAAAATATTTCTGTAGGATTATAAGTTTAAATTTTGTTTGGCATATTTAGATTTTGTTTTTGTTTAGTCAATTTATTGTATTAAGATGTATATGTATTAATCTATTGTAAACTGGAGATTCGCTAAATAAATAAATTAAATTAAATTAAAAATTAAAAAGAAATATTGAGCTTTCCGTCCTTAGTAAAAACACCCTGTATAAACTTATAATAACATTAACTTATAATATTTTATGTTAAAAAAATATTAAATGTTGCTAAAACATCAAATGTTCATTAGATTAACACAAACAGCTTTTCTCCACTTAAGAACAAAAAAATAATGAAGCTTCGAATTGCCAAAAACTAGAAAATCGCAGAAAAAATATGATTAACACATAATGAATTTTTTTAAAAGGTAATATATATTTTAGAGAAGCTCAAATTAAACGAAAATAGCTGCAAAAAAGAAGAGAAGTATTTAGTAAATTCATGTGTTATTTAAAAAATCAGAATATAGGCATATTTAAGCCTATTCACTGATTTTTTTAAAAACCCATGAATTTACTCAATCCTTATTTTCCATCGAGTTGGCAGGAATAATCAAAAGGAACAATAAGCATTATTTGTGTACAAACACAATTTCTCAGCCAAGAAAAATTGATGGAAGCTTAAATTGACTAAAATCGCATTCAATTTGTTGCGCTCAATCATAAAATTTGCCGAAAAGCCAGTTTTTTTCCAAAAAAGTGTTTTTATTAAAATAAGCCAAGATTATGAATGGTTGAAAAATGATTAAACAAATACAGAATTAAATAGCCACATGAAATTCATGTTGCGTTAAAAGAAGTGAGATTATATGTAAAATTTGCAGAAATCATGGAAGCAATAAATCAACAATAAATGCACGTTTTAGTGTAAAATTTTTGAAACTTTAGATTCTAATCAGCTCGGCTGCAAAACTTGTCATTAAAACTTTAGTGCGCCCCACATTCAAAAAGTAAACAAAAATACAGAATTAATCTGCTAAACATTTTAAAAGGGGGGAGCAATAAATAAACAATAAATGCACGTTTAATTATAAAATTAATCAAACTTTAGATTCTAATCAGCTTGGCTGCAAAACTTGTCATTAAAACTTTAGGGCGTCCTACATTCAAAAAGTAAACAAAAATACAGAATTAATCTGCTTAACATATAAAAAGGGTGTGTAATTTGGGCACCTGTTTAAATTATTTATACATACAGAGAATTTTATACAGAGTTGGGCTAAAGGATGGGAATACCGGATTTCTGGCTAAACTATACGTGCGATGAAAAAATACTCCAAACAAACATTTATGTAGTCGTTTTCGTCTATTCAAGGACGTAATGTGATTTCCAACAGCTATCCTATTTCTTAAGGTATGAACGAGTGTTTTTCCTCCTTGATTAAGCATGAAGTAAAATTTCAAGTTTAGAAACGCTTGAAAAGTTGGTTTGGTCGCTTAACGAAGTGAAGCGACCAAACCCAATGTTCACGCTTTTGTAAACTTGAAATTTTACCTTATGCGCCACGCGTATAAAACACTGAAATATTGTGAAATTAAAAATATACTGCTAAATTAGTAATAAAAATATACTGCTAATGCAGGAATAACAATATACTGCTAACCAAGACTATTTTAAACTTCACAATATTTCTGAGTTTTATACGCTTGGCGCATGAAGTAAAATTTCGAGTTTAGAGAAGCCTGAAAATTTGGTTTGGTCCCTCTACAAACGCCAGGTTTTTTATAAAAATGTTTCGTTAGTATCAAAGGAAATAGTGATAATTATTTTTTAATAAGCACAATGACATTTTTCAACCAGCTTAAAAAATACAGAAATATACAGACAAAATTCATGTTGTGTTAAAAAATATCATTAATGCCCGGTATTATAAAACGTTTTATTCCCTAAATAAAATTTACTTTAGGAATAAATCAATTTATTCCAAAGATTTCGGTATTATAAACACAAAATAACTTTATTTAGCTAATAAATCTCCCCAGTAAATTATTTGTTTGTTTTTGTACCAAGTAAATTTTATTCTCTAAATAATTTGACAGTTAAAAGTCAAAATTCTACTACTTGTATTTATTAATTTCATTACGGTTATCATGTCTACCATATCATCCGTGTCAGATTTAAGTTCGTTCATAGTATCTTCCCTGACAGTGGATAATTCCAACCACAAGACATTCTAAGTAGTCGAAGACCTAAAGATTTTCAAATCAGACATAACCAAGGATTTTTATACTTATGCATACGCTTTTTTAAAATTAGTTCTATTTAAAGTTTTAAACGGGTGTTTTCCACTCCCAGACTAAGCATGAAGTAAAATGCCGAGTTTAGAAAAGCCTGAAAGCCAAACCAAATTTTCAGGCTTTTCTAAACTCGAAATTTTACTTTATGCGCCACGCGTATTTTACACTGAAAACACTGAAATATTGTGAACAAATGAACTTCACTTGAAATCACTGTCTTGTACGCGTGGCGCATGAAGTAAAATTTCGAGTTTAGAAAAGCCTGAAAATTTGGTTTGGCCGCTCCGCGCTTCGCGCTACGCGGCCAAACCAAATTTTCAGACTTTTCTAAACTCGAAATTTTACTTCATGCTTAGCCTGGGAGTGGAAAACACTCGTTTAAGTCTTTTATAATTTCTAATAAGCTTTCTTTTTCTTGTTCTGTGTAATTCTGTTCTATTCCACGATTATTCTCCATAATTATAAGGAATTATACTAAATTTCCAATTTGATTGACAATTTAATTTGAAATATTGACAATTCAATTTAATAAATTGGTGGTTCCAGCTATAGCCACAATGAAAATGTATAATTTGGGTCTGTAATTACTAATTAAATTATTTATTTCTAGAATTGCTATTTATTTGGTAGGTTTGCTTTATAATACGCAATTTTATTTGCCTATTAGTTTACTAGGTAAATAAATTTACTCCACAAATAGTTATCTAATGATTTATTAATCGTTTATAATACCGGGCATACATTTTCCGAAATGTGAGATTTTTTTATAAAATTTGGAAAAATCATGAAAGCAACAAATTATCAATAAATTCACGTTTTATTACAAAATAATTGGAACACTTGATTCTAATTAAATGACATGTGGTTACATTATAATCAAATCACGCATCAAACAATCAATTAACATACCTGTATATGACACTGAACGATGCACTCATCCTGAACATCAACATCAACGTCCAAAAACTTTGAATCCGCAACTCGCACAAAAACCACAAAAATCGCGATGACACCAAAAACAAACGAACGCATTTTCGCCACCGATCTTATCTAACAATCGCACATCGAAAACACACCAACATTACACATCACGAAATTGAAAAATTAAACAACAACGTTACAAAGAGCGCGCGGCCGTTTTCAAAACGTACCACTAAAAACTGAACGCTGAAGAGTGTTTTCGTTTTCAGCGCGCGCTCCCGTCATTCGTCCCCCCACCACTTTTCGTTCCGGCACAAGTACATCAATGAAAAATAATTACACACACTCTCAATACTTTAACAACTTCCGCTTTGGATGTGTTTGCTTTACTGAATTGTCTGTATTTGTATTTGTTTTCTAGGTTATGTTAATTTGTTAACATAGTTTTTTAGTGTTTTAAGATGATTGCTGGTGAAAATTGGTGTGTGAAGTTTGGGCATGGGTATGTTTTCACATGCGCCGGGACTAATTAATGATTAGTCTTAATTGTAATTAACTAAATAATTAGTCATCACGTATACTTTTTTTGTATGTGAAACTGTGTGACTCGTCTAATAAAACTCAATTATTATTGAATACCTGTTGCAGAATCTTTTTTATAAATGCTGAAAAAAATCACCGATCGATTTAATAAATTTCCAACTAAGCAAAACAGATTTAAATATTTTTTTATCAACCATGAGCGTAACAAAAAAGGCCCCCCCTAAACACAAGGTTGTTATGTTTAAAACACTTTGTTTTAAAACAGTGTTTTAAAGATGTTTAAAAACAGCCGTCGTGTTTTAAACGGTTTTGTTTTTAACATGTATTAAATGTTTATTATGTTTAAAACGTTTGTTTTTTATTGTCTTAAATTATCTAAACTATATTTTATATTACTTTAGTTTCTAAATTTTTGAGTTATTTTCACTTGAAAGTCAAAAACATAGAACTTTATAGAAATAAAGGGAAATCAAAGTTTTAAACATTCAAAACATGGAAATTCCTTAACAGATTTTAATGAAATTTTGTGTGAATGTTAAGAAGACATTGTTCTTTCAGAATATGCAAAAAATAAGTCATCGGCAGTTTTCGAGTTATTTTCAATTCAAGGTCGAAAAAGTAGAATGTCATAGAAATATTTACGTACGAGGGTAGATTGAAAAGTTTCCGGAATGGGCAAGAAAACGCAGTAATTGAACAGGTTTTATTTTTTATTTTTCAACATAGTACCCTTGCAGGGCGATACACTTTTCCCAGCGGTGCTCCAACTTTTCTAAGCCCTCAGAAAAATATGATTTCGGGAACTCTGCAAAATAAGCTTTAGTGACGGCGATGACCTCCTCATTTGACGTAAAACGCTTGCCTCTGAGCCAAGTCTTCATGTTTATGAACAAAAAGAAGTCGCACGGGGCCAGGTCTGGAGAGTACGGAGGATGCGGCACGACCTCGTAGCCCAATTCAACCAATTTAGCATTGGCGATTCGGGATGAATGGGCCGGCGCGTTGTCGTGGTGGAAGAGCACTTTTTTCCGTTGCAAATGAGGCCGTTTCTCCTTCAATATGCCGTCGAATTAATCCAATAAATCGCTGTAGTATTGTCCCGTGATAGTTCTTCCCTTCTGCAAAAAGTCAATGTGTATCACACCTTGCGAATCCCAAAAAACGGTGGCCATGACCTTTCCAGCCGATGGGACAGTCTTTGCCTTCTTCGGAGCAGATTCGCCTGGAGAAATCCACTGTTTCGACTGCTGCTTGGTTTCTGGTGTGTAGTGGTGGATCCATGTTTCGTCCACGTTCACGAATCGGCGAAAAAAATCCGTTGGATTACGCTTTAACAAGGCCAAACACTCTTTCGAAGTGGTCACACGATTTCGCTTGTTGTCCATAGTCAGCAAACGCGGCACCCATCGCGCCGACAGCTTCCTCATGCCCAAATGTTCGTGCACGATATTTTGCACACGTTCATATGAGATGCCCGTGGTCTCTACTATTTCGCGCAACTTCACTCGTCAATCGGCTAACACGAGATCATGGACTTTGTCGACCATTTCTTCATTTGTGGCCGTTTTTGGACGTCCACTGCGCGGTTCATCCTTGGTGCTCGTACGGCCACGTTTGAACTCGCTCATCCAGAAACTAATAGTCGAAAATGAAGGTGTGGATGTGCCATGAACTTCCTGCAAAATATCTGGTAACTCCGTCGCCTTTTTCCCATCCATCCAGAAATGTTTGATGACTGCACGAAATTCGTTTTTATCCATTTTTCCAAAGGTGCCTGACTTGCTTCACAAGATATCCTAGTAAACAAAAACGGAACGACGCAAGTGTCTGAAAATTTGACAGCTTACCTAAAATAGGTTAGCCTTGACAACCATTATAACAATTTCACGATACGCGCGCTATCTCTTGCCCATTCCGGAAACTTTTCAATCTACCCTCGTAAATTACCCACTGAGCAAATCCATTTAAATAATATTTCATCAACATTAAAACAACGTTTAATGTTGCTACAATGTTCACATAACGTTATTTGTTTGTGTTTTGCTCAGTGGGTAAAGTCAATTATTTTAATATAATTGTCAAAAAATATCCAAAAACGTCGTAACTGTTCAAACATATCATTACTGTCACCAAAAAACAAGTCAAAAAAAATTTAATAGACAAAAAAATTTCAAAAACATCAAAATTGTAAACTTGGGCCCATTTGCACCCCGACTGATTAACTTTAATCATCCACTAATCATTGATTAAAGTTTTGATTAAGTCAAAATGCGAGAATATAAGAATGTTATAAATGTGTAAGATATCCTAAACATGTCTCTTTTGTCAATATGCAACTGTGTAAAGAATTTGTAAATACAATTGTTGTGTTTTTAAGAAGTACTAATCACTGATTAAGTTAATTGACTTGGGGGCAAATGGGCATTAAACACGTAAAATAAAGTTGTTGTTTAAATTTAGAACAAACACAAATTCGTGTGCGTTAAAAAATTAAGTTTTATACAATTAACCCAAAATTTACTTGGAATCAATTGCAGTTGCATATGCTTTACCGAAAATTAAATTATAACAGCGCATTTTTACAAAATATTAAGATAAAGTTGAAATTATGCAATTTTTCTTTAAGTTATTTTTGAAGCTTCTAACGAGTGTTTTCCACTCCCTGATTAAGCATGAAGTAAAATTTAGAATTTGGCAAATTCTGAAAATTTGGCTTGGTAGCGAAGCGAAGCGACCAAACCAAATTTTTAGACTTTTTTAAACTCGAAATTTTCGTTCATGCGCCATGCGTATAAAACACTGACATAGTGTGATGTTTAAATTATACTTCTAAATCAGTATGCTACTAAAAAATTGTATTTTAAACTTCAGATTATTTCAGTGTTTTACACGCGTGGCGCATGAAGTAAAATTTCGAGTTTAGAAAAGCCTGAAAATTTGGTTTGGTCGCGTAGCCCTACGCGCTACACGACCAAACCAAATTTTCAGGCTTTTCTAAACTCGAAATTTTACTTCATGCTTAACTAGGGAGTGGAAAACACTCGTTTAAAGCTTCAATTTAAACTTATACAAAAACAACGAATGCCTCAATTCAACGATTTTAGGAGAATGTTTATTTTGACAGAATTGTAAAAATTCAACGAATTATCTAGTAGAATCTACACAGAAATGAATAAACTTTGATTGGCCGTAATTGAAATTTAAATATCTCTACTGGATTTTCCAAAATATTAAACAAAAGTTGAAATTATGCGATAAAATTGACTATTTTGGGAGAATGTTTTCTTTATAGAAATTGTAAAAAATTAAAATTTTATACCATCAACGTGAAATTCACACAATTTACTTAGAATTGATTGGACTTACATCTTATTGAAAGAAAATATAATTATCGTCTTGTATTTTCCGAAAATATTCAACCAAAGTTGAAACTATGCAATAAAATTAACAATTTTTTTAATTTAATTTATCTCTACTGGATTTTTCAAAATATCAAGCAAAAGTTGAAATTTTGCGATAAAATTGACAATTTAGGGAGAATGTTTTCTTTGAAAAAATTGTAAAAAATTTAAATTTTATGCTATCACTGTAAAACTCACAGAATTTACTTAGAACACAGCATAAATGGGTTTTTTAAACGTGTTGTAAACATGTTATGTTTTAAACACATTTTAAACGTGTTTTACACATGTTTTTAATTATTAGTGTTTTAAAGCCGTTTTAATGAAAAAGACCTGTATTTTAAAAAAACTGTTTGTTTTAATTAAAATGAACAAAACGTTTTTTTCTACAACCGTCATAAAAAGTTGACATTGACACACCGTTTTTAATTTGCAAAGTGTGCTGTTTATTCACCGTGAAAAAAAAAATAATCATTTAGCGTGAAAAAAATTCTTTTTTTCACGCTAAATTCCAATATGGCGGCAATTAATGCAAAATATAAATGAACAATTTTTATTTAATGCGACACTTAGTAATTACTTGTCCATAGGTGCTCATAATGTAGGTGGTTTTAGATTTCTCTTTTCAATCGGCCAAAAGTACGTACTTGGAAATGTTTACTATCTTTTTCTTCGTACACCAATCACGAAATTTGCAATTTGTTTTTTCGTATTGCGTTTTTGATTTCTTCGACAATTGCTGCATCCTTGATCTCCGTTAGAGTATCACTACCACTGGAATCGTCGTAATTCATCAATATTTGTATGAACACAAACTTTAGAAATTTTGACAAATTCGTTCACTGATTAATGCTTTTGTTAACGAACTCGTGTCCATGGTTACATTAACTTAGGTAATTAACTATAATAAGATCTTTCAAATTAATTATTCATTTATTAAAACTTATTTATGGTAAATTTTCTTTCCTTGCGGTTGTAGAAAAAATGTTATTTGTATTTTGTGCGAAAAATCAGTATGTTTTTTTACGCATTCGAATTCATTTTGCGCACACAATAATTAATTTTGCGCACATAATACTAAATTAATATTTTTTTAACAACCCTGCCTAAACATCAGAAATTTTATAAATGTAAATCATACATTTTTAAATTATTGCAGATATACAAAAAATATATACAGGATTTCCCAAGCAAAAGTTGCACCTCCAAAAATCTCCGATTTGATTCAAGTTTGTAAAAAATGCTAAAACAGGTCCATTTTTACTTAAACGGGAAGACATTTTATCTTAGTTGCAAAATTAAGATAAAATTTGTTCTCCCTTTAAGTAAAAATTGACCTGTTTCAGCATTTTTTCTAAACTTGGGCTGAATAGGAGATTTTATACGGTGCAACTTTTGGTTGGGATACCCTGTATGTGACATTTACTATGTAATTTTAAAATGACCAAAAAACGTCAGTTGGTTTTTAGTATTATATGGGGCTGCATACATAAACATACATACATCTTTCAAGTATACACACATAATATACAGAGTGTGTTTTTTGTATATTCTCTATGGCAGGGGTTCTCAACCGGGAGGGCACGGCACATTAGGGGGGCGCGGCAAGATGTCAAGGGGGGGAGGGCAAGATGTCAGGGAGCAACAGATTTCCTAAAGAGGAGGTGGAGTGAAATAAGGCTATGATGGTGTTTCAATCTATCTAAAAAAAACGAAATTAAAAATCAAAGAGGGGGCGTGGAGTTATGAGGAGGGGGGGGGGGGGCGCGACCTGAAAAAGGTTGAGAACCCCTGCTCTATGGGGATCTCGGAAACTATAAGAGATAGAGAAACGGTTAAATGGGCGTAGTAGTGAAATTTTACTAGCTGAATAAAAAGACACTTGTAAAATTTTCGAAAAAGCCAAGGGTAACGATAAACTGTAAACTTTCATTCACCTGAAGAAGCAATAAATTTGCGAAGCAGTTGTTGTAAAAATAAACACACTTCTTTGCAAATCATAAAGTTATTCAGAATTTTATTTATACAAAATGAATATGGATTTTCAACACCACAACGCCTTACCAATCAACCTATGGTAATTAGATGTTTTGAAAAATGTGAAGTGTCGATTTTTTAAAATCGATTTTTTAAAATCGATTTTTCTGTTAATAGAAGAGATAGAAAAAAACTGTAAATAGCAAAGTTTTAAATAATTTTACACTGAATATGTATATGTATAGTTAAAAGAAAAAAATCGTTGTAATAAGTCAGATTGGCAGTTGAGTCAGCTGTTGAAATTAGAGCTCTGCACGGGCCGAGTTTTTCGGGCCCGGTCCCGGCCTGCTAGCAAATTTTGCAAGCCCGCACCGGTCATAAAATAACTGACATGAGCCCGGCCCGGATAAATAATAGAACAGGCCCGACCCAGCCCGGCTCGGCCAACATTTTAGTATGAATAATTCAAAATTTTCTCGGAGTTTCAAAACATTAGCTCATAAAGGTTTATCACACTTGTAAATATATATTTACTTGCTATAGGTAAAGTTTGCAATTAAAAATAAAAACAAACTTTAAAATAACAGTCAGGCTTGGATATTTTAGACTGGAAGCCCGGCCCGGTACCGGGCCGGGCCGGAACGACCGGGCCGAGTCAAAACCTGGCCCGTGCAGTGCTCTAGTTAAAACCAGACAGGAGAAATATTTTATTTGTATAAGTTTTAAGTTATTTGTGTATTTTGTGGTATAGTATTTTTTTTTTCAATTATTAAACACTTGCTCATTTCTTCTTTATTCAAATAAATACTTGTGCTGAATTTTTTGAAAAATCTAAAAAAAGGTGTTTTAAACTTCTAATTAAAAACTAAATTATAAAAAAAGTTGATTTTGTAAAAAGACCTTAGGTGGTAATTTTAGTTTTCGAAGCAGGTTGGGTTGGCCAGCCTTGTTTTAAGGGTACGATTTGATTATACTATTTTACAGTAGAAATTCATTTTTTATTTAGCACTGGGTGAAACATATTACACTATATACCAAACCAAAAAGGTTGATTATCGCTGATCTGGGCCTGTATTCACAGTACTGATGCAATTTGTCATCGGTGACAAGCAAGGTACGTCGATGGGCGTAACTCATATGAACACATATGTGTTACAAGGTATGACAGAATTGGATCTACCTCTTTCCCCGCAGGCCCTGGTTCCTGAGAGAGAGAGAGAACAATGACGTTGTATTTGGTTACGTTTTTGACCCTATCATAACCTCTCTTTCTGGTTTCGCTGTACTTTCATAGATAGTTTTTTTTTAATATTCAGTGTTAAAAATAAGTGTTACTAAAATAGGACTTTGTGTTTGTGTTAAATGTAATTAAAAGAATAGTTTGTATTACGTGTATTTACATTAAAAAAATATGTTGACGTTGATTGGTTTATAATAAAAACATATTTACTAATATTATCTATTTAAAAATAACAACAAATTTAAGAGCAAAATCTCTTAAATAAAATAAAAATACAAACAGGAGAAAATTTGATAAGTTGTAAATAAATAAAATTATTAACATATTTTAAATATTCATTTCCCCTTTTTGCACCTTCCTTAAATATTTATATACATTATACAGGGAGTTTTTTTTGAACGTATACGTATTACAAATTCAGCCTATTTTCTGTAAATCTTTAGATATTCCCTGTTTTTTTTTTTTTTTAGAGTTCAATTTGAAGCTTTAAACAAGTGTTTTCTACTCCCAGACTAAGCATGAAATAAAATTTCGAGTTGACAAATTTTCTGGGCTTTTCTAAACACGAAATTTTACTTCATGCGCCACGCGTATAAAACACTGAAATATTGTGAAATTTATGTTTATTCGAACTTCACCTAAAATCTGTGTCTTACACGAGTGGCGCATGAAGTAAAATTTCGAGTTTAGAAAAGCCCAGAAAATTTGTCTCGGGTCGCTGCGCGACCCGAGACAAATTTTCACGGGGCTTTTCTAAACTCGAAATTTTACTTCATGCTTAGTCTGGGAGTGGAAAACACTTGTTTAAAGCTTCAAATTGAACTCTTTTAAAACACAATCAGAAAATTTAAAGCTCATGCATGTTTACTTAAAAGAAAAATTCCCTGTATAATTGTATTGTATAATAGAAACTACAGTCTTGACTATAAAATAGTATGTTATACGAACAAAGTTAAAGTGTTTTATTTGATTAAATTGCTATTATTATTACTCCTAGAATTAATAAATTAAAGTAAATTAGAGTTGGCAGTGCTTTAAAGTTTATTATAAATTAAGGCTGTGAATTGGAATTTACAAAATAGTCAAATATTTACATAAGTAAACTATTTGAATTATTTAGTGTTAATAAGTATGCCAAACTACTAGTAACACTAAATATCCTTTAATTTAATTAATTACATGGGTAATAATCAAACGTTATCAAAATTTATATTTAAATATTAGAGTTCTCAGCTTTACTATAATCCGTTTTGTATGAACAACTATTTTGTCAATCAATGCAAACTTATAAAATTTGAGGTTCAGCCAGCCTGGTTTTGTAATTTTAGTTGTTAATGCTTATACATTGGAAATTTATATCATATTACAATAAAAATAAATATGCTTAGAGTACACATGGATAGCAATATTACGAAGAATTAAATGTGGAAATATATTATGTTGCTAATGCTATTTCCAAATCGAATCTTTTATCTAAGATAATTTTTATATTATTAATTTAATTTAATAGTAAAAATAAATAATCAGTTACTGTAATTACTTGTAATTATCTAAATCATGAAGTAACCACATGTAAATTCAGCGCGCATTTGTGACTTAAGCGATCTCTACCCCCACTCCAACATTTTCGAATCTGTCGATCCTTCTTACAGGTGAGAAGTTGCACTGAAATTACGTCATTTTACTCAAAATGGTTGGATAAATTCTTCCCAAAATGACGTCATTTCAAAGCAACTTCTTGATGATGACAAATTGCACGGGTGCTGTGAATAGCTATATAACATGAGAAATACGCTTGCCCTAATCTCCGAGGCTTACAATAGACTTGCTGATCCAGAACTAAAAAACATTCGGAATAGATACAGATCACTATACAAACAACAAATACAGCTGAGTAGGTTAAGAGACAATAATGACTATCTGTAAAAAATGAACTACAGGCCTAAGGCTGTTTGGAAAATCATAAACCCTGGAAGAAATACCTACACCGACAAAAATACTAATATAACGGCCAATGACTTCAACAAGTTTTTCTCAAAAATATCAACAAAAATCATTAATTCCTTACCAGAACCCGAGTCCGATCCTATATATTTGATGTGTACTAATCCCCCAGCTTGTGGAACAACCTTCGATTTTAAAGAAGTCTCAACTAGCACAGTCAATTCAGCCATACAAAGTCTTAAATCAAGTCACAGCAGAGATGTCTATGGGCTTAGAGTGGATGTAATAAAGGCAATCTCAGCTGATAAACAGGTGCATAAAAGCCAGCATTTTTTCCGATTCCCTGAAAGTCGCACTAGTAATACCTGCACATAAAAAAGGTGCACAGTCTGATCCCGATAACTACAGACCAATCTCACTGTTGCCAATATTCTCAAAAATATTCGAAAAAATTCTTGAAACTCAACTGTCGGAGTTTTTTTAAAATAATAACTTGCTTTGCGAACAACAATTTGGTTTTCGTAAGGGCCGCTCAACAGCATACGCCATAAGCAACTTAGTAGAGATGATTAATGACTGCTTCGAAGAAAAAAACTTATGCACAGCATCTTTCCTTGATCTCTCGAAGGCCTTTGACTGTGTCTCCCATACCATACTTCTAAGGAAACTTTATTTTTATAACATAAATCCCAGAAGCTGCCGATTAATTGTATCTTACTTATCCAACAGAGTGCAGCATGTCTTAATTAATGGCACTATTTCTAGCGCAATGCCTATCTTGCATGGTGTACCACAAGGCTCGATTTTGGGGCCGCTACTCTTCTTAATTTATATCAATGACCTGCCATGTTCATTTGATAGCACAAATACCGTGTTATATGCAGATGATACAACGCTGTTAAACAAATCAAAATGTCAGATTTCCTGTGATATGGCTCATGGAGAGGCACAGACAAGGACGTCAAAATGGTTCGATAGTAACAAACTGAAGTTAAATACAAATAAATCAGTTACTATCACGTTTACACTAAAGAAAAATGCGAATCCAGTCGAATCGGTAAAATTTCTCGGCATGCACTTGACGTCCAATTTATCATGGCAAACTCACGGAGATGTGCTTGCGACGCAATTGTGTTCCTGTCTATTTGCAATTCGTACGTTATCAAAAGTAGTATCCACAGAAGTACTAAGAACAGTATACTTTTCCTTATTCCAGTCGCACATCTTGTATGGACTGATTGTTTGGGGTCACTCAGCAATCAGACATAGGATCTTCGGGCTTCAACGCAAAGCCCTGCGAGTGATGAATAATCTGGGATACCGGGAAGACTGTCGACGTGCCTTTATTGATATGGGAATCTTAACTGTATCTTGTTTATATATATATATGAATGCATTGTCTATGTAAAAAAAAATCAACACTGCTATAAAACAATCTCAAGCACAAATAGTTACCGCACGAGACACGGACATGGCATCCATCAAAACGCAGTCAGATTAACAAAATCTCAAACCGGAGTCCGTTATTACGGCATAAAATTTTTTAATGCCTTACCACCATAAATGAAAACCTTGTCGACTGAGAAATATTATACACGAATCAAAGCCGTTTTGTTAAAAACGCGTTCTAGAGCTGGGAGGAATTTTTAAATTTAATATTTTGATTCTCTGTTATTCTGTTTTGACTTATCAATTCTAGTTTTTAAGTTTTAAATTTTGGATTTTAAATTTTAGGTTTTAAGTTTTAAATTTTAAATGTTGAGTCTTAAGTTCTAGAGTTTAGGTTTTAAATTTAAATATTGAATTTTACATTTTAAATTATGTGTTTTTATTTGAATTTTAGATTTTAAATTTTGAGTTTTGTGCTTTAATTTTAATTTAGGAATTTTAAGTTTGAAATCTACAATTCTACACACATTAAGTTTCTATAACTGTTTTTTTAATACTGCGCTTTGTATACAATTTACTATGTTGTGTCATTAATGCTTTCTAGGCACTATCTGCTTCTTTTGGCGTCCCTCTCATTCAATAATGTAATGTTTCTATGTTTTATTTCGGTAATTTACATGAGTACGTATTTGAATATAATTTAACATCTATTTGTTTATATTTTATACATATTTTCATTTACAGTTGAAATTAAGTACCTAGATTTAAGAAACATGTATTTGACAAGTGTACAGCTATGCTCTTAACACAATAAACTTAAAAAAAATAGCCCCTCCTGTATGATCTATCTACTGCAGGTATGGGCAACCTTTGACATGTTGAGGGCCAAACTTTAGCGTGCAAATACGTTCGCGGGCCGCGTTTAAAAGTACTTAGTGCATTTAAAGTAGTGATAATATATTTTGCGATAGATATTAGACATGAAATAATACGACAATGTTATTATAGTACAATTTATTAAAATAACAAAATGAAATTTAAAAAAAATGGTACATTATAATTAAATCGCTAAATTTGCAATTGTTACAAACTACGAAAGTTAAATACACCGAAATCAATGAGACACTTGAGCTTGAATTTGGGAAACTAATCAATCGATATTTGGATTAATTCCACTGACACAAAGACGTAAAGAATTTTCCAAATTATCGTCAGTCAGTCTTGTACGATGTGTTGATTTATTTACTTTCATCAATGAAAAGAACTGTTCGCATTTATAAGTACTGCCAAACGCACCAATCAATCTTCTTGCGAATTTTCGAAGCTGCGGAAAATTGTCTTCTTCTAGGTATTTTTTGTAGAAATCGCACAACTCTACGTCTTCAAATTTGGATTTTAGGAGTGAGTTTTCTTGAATCTCGATCAACTCCATTTGTAAGTGTATTGGAGCATTTTGTACAATATACAGAGAGTTTTATATAACACCGAACATTTTCATAAAAAATGATTTGACACCTTTAGTTTTTAGGTTATGTGTAAATTGGGTTGCCTATATGACCATTACAAATTGTAGCTAATTAATTGCAATTAATGCCTCAACTTGTACATACAGGGAGTTTATCTTTCAAGTATACATGTCTTAATTACAGCGTATATGCCGTAAATCTTTAGTTAATCGTTGTTTTTTTAAAGGAGTTCAATTTGAAACTTAAAATGAGTGTGTTCCACTCCCAGACTAAACATGAAGTAAAATTTCGAGTTTAGAAAAGCCTGAAAATTTCAGGCTTTTCTAAACTCGAAATTTTACTTCATGCGCCACCGGTACAAAGGACTGACATATTACAAAGTTTAAAACACACCGCTAAACTTTACATTAAATCAGTGTTTTGTGCCGGTGGCGCATGAAGTAAAATTTCGAGTTTAGAAAAGCCTGAAAATTTGGTTTGGCCGCTCCGCGCTTCGCGCTACGCGACCAAACCAAATTTTCAGGCTTTTCTAAACTCGAAATTTTACTTCATGCTTAGCCTGGGAGTGGAAAACACTCGCTTAAAGCTTCAAATTGTATTCTTTAAATAAACCGAGCGTAGTAAAATGTACAACGTCTGCATATGTATACTTAAAAGAAAAATGTTCGTTATGAATATGTTCGGTATTACATAAAACTCTCTGTATGTTGTAGGAGTAGCAAATAAACTGAAACAGTCTTCCATGTTTTTGAAGTCGCAAAATCTGTTCGAAAATTGTTCCGACAGTAACTTGAGTTCTTCAGCATATTGAGCATAAGCAATATTTTCATACGCAGAGAGCGTGTTGAAATGGTAACTGTTACCAGACAGCATCTGTGACTCCCACAAGCGTAGTTTGATCTGAAACGCTTTTAAATGGCTGTACAAATCATTTACTAACTGTCCTTGTTTTTGAAGTTTCAAATTTAAATTATTCAAATAGCCTGTAAGATCGACCAGAAATGCTGTCACATATCCATTTTGGGTCACTTAATTCAGATAGTGGTTTATCTTTTATTTTCATAAAGTCTGCTATCTTCTTTCTAAGCTCGTAAAACCGTTTCAACATTTTTCCTTTGCTCAGCCATCTGACTTCACAATAATATGTTACGTCGTTATATTCAGGTGATATTTCATCCAAAAACGCCTTGAACTGGCGATGGTTAAGCCCTCGGGATCGAATAAAGTTGATGGTTTTACTACCACATTCATAACATTCTGGAGTCGAATAGACTTAGAACACAAGTTCTGTTGGTGGATAATGCAATGAAGGACTATCAAATCATCTTTTTGCACATTTAATTCTGTTGCTTTTTCATTCAAAATTCCGATGAAACCTTTACGTAAGCCGACCATAGAAGGTGCACCATCAGTGCATACTCCAATTAATTTTGACCATGGCAAGCCAAAACTTGTGAATACCTTTTGAACTTCAACAAAAATATCCTCTCCTGTAGTGGTTCCTTTTAGCGGCTGTAAAGCAAGCAATTCCTCAGTAACAGTGAACTCCTTATCAACACCTCGAATAAATATAGCCAGTTGAGCTGTGTCAGACAAATCGGTGCTCTCGTCTAATGCTTTGGAAAATGATTCATACGGTCAGTCAATGTTGTTTTTATATCATTAGCCATCATTTCTATACGTCGAACAACAGTTCGTCTTGACAAACTAATTTTTTCAATTTTTTTTTCTTTTCAGGACACAAAATTCCGATGAAACCTTTACGTAAGCCGACCATAGAAGGTGCACCATCAGTGCATACTCCAATTAATTTTGACCATGGCAAGCCAAAACTTGTGAATACCTTTTGAATATCCTCTCCTGTAGTGGTACATAATACCGCAAACTTCTAACATACACTCCTTGATAAATTCTCCTTCGGCAAATGGTTTTAATGCCTTTGCCAATTTTGAGCTAACTATAAAACTAGCTTTCACAACATTATCAAGTTGTGTTCTTTGTTTATGAAACATTTGTTGCTGTTTTTCCAAATTTGCGGTAAGCTTCTGGATTTTGTCTGTTCCTAATTGTCCTGTCAGTGAGTGCAGCGTAGCATGCTTAGTTGAGTAATGCCTCTTTATATTGAATTCTTTCATTACTGAAATGGATTCATTACACAGCAAACAAATAGGCTTACCATTGTGCAAGATAAAAAAGAATTCTTCAGTCCATTTTTCTTGAAAATAGCGACCCTCTGTATCTACTTTTCGTTTCTTTTCACCAGACATCATTTTTGTTTACTTTTCGTTCAATAAACTTAATAACAAACTATAGTTAGTAACCACTCAAGATGCACACAAAGTCACAAAGCAAGTTGACGGCTCGAGCAGTTCGCTAGGATATCGCTTGTCCAAGTTATCACCTCGGTAGCTCAAATAGAACTGAACTAACGTTCGGGCCATCCACCCGCTTATATAGGCAAAATGAACGAATAATCTGGAATAAACTAGTTTAGAAATATTGAGAAGCAATAAATATTTTGATGTGTCGCCCGTGAGGCGGCAAACATCAAAGAATTTGATTGAGCAAGTCGAGTGGCGGCGATTATCAAAGAGTGAGGCGGCAAACATCAAAGAATTTGATGTTTGCCGCCTCACTGTCACTCCCGTGAGTATAAGTACCTAGTGTAATTTTTTTTTAATTGGGTTTTTTCAAAATGTCTCGCGGACTGGATCATATCTTACAGCGGGCCGGGGGTTGCCCATATGTGATCTACTGAGTAATAAAATAATACCTCTTATTTCAAATGTTAATATTGTTCTTTTTAAGGCAAAATTATATGTATTAACAAAATATTTTCGTTAGATATTAGACAAAAATTAACAAGTATAAATGACTCTCACGTCTTTTATACCCTCAGGCACGCAATGGGGGTTAAAAATGACCGTTCCCAGTGGTCAATTATAATACTCTTCACCCTTAATTTATAAGTCGGATGAGCATTACCACTCATTATGAATATGTCTCGTGGTGTAATTTTAATTCGGCGGTAATTTGATAATTATAATAAATGAAATTAGTTATGTCGGAACCTGCATGTCGCCCCGAGGGCCACTTGTGCCACCGACAATGATTTTATCAGATTTCTTCCCTAGGGCTTGTTTGTTTCTACAAATGGGGTAACATGCATAAGGGTACTATTATGGGAATGCCTTCTAAATTTGTAATACAAATAAATTATTATGTCGTTATTACTACAGTGTACTTATAATTGGTATATTGCCTTCTATAATAATAGGAAGTTTTGAAAGGAGATGTTATTGAAGTAATGTTTTCTATTTGCATGTCTAAGATTTTGTTTTTAATTCGTGTGTAATATTGTTTATTGTTAAATTTCTTATTTTATAAAAGTTATTGTACTCTATTACAAAATAAATTTGACTGTTAAAAATAACGATTTTTTTTTATCAGTAACATATTTTTATGTACTATCAGTTGCGAATATACAAAACAATTGAGTTATCATAATTAATTAAAATCACCAGAACAATTTCTGCATTCATTCACAATTTTTTTTAACCATAACTAGGCTTTGTATAGATCAGTGAATGGCTCCATAGAAATACTCGTGAAACGTTGATAATGTTTCAACAAATAATAAATTGCTCAAAGTTTTTAATTGGAGGCGTAATCAGTGATTACTATCCTATTTACATTTATTATTTAGGAGTTCATACTTATCAATGGTTTGTAGAATAGTGATTCAAACTGAATTATATTTATACCATGCTATGTGCACTACCATATATTAGCATGGTACAATGAAAGTGAAAGTCAACCCAAGGAAAAATACTAATTTGACCATAAAAACAATTGGTACATAAAACTGAGCGTGTTTGTAGACAATATTGGGTGAGCATTTTAAAGCAGGGTTGTTAAAAAAACGTTTGTTTCATTTAAATTAAAGCAAAGTTTTGTACAAAACGTGTTTTTTCACTGAAACAGTGTTTAAAATATTAACAATTAAAAACATGTTTAAAACATAACCAGCCTTATTAATAGACGCTAGCATACAGTTCTAAGGATGATATTGACATTTTTAAAGCCCTAGTTTAAGTCTTATACTCAATTGTCATAACAAAATAGGGTTATTTAGAATTTATTTAATAATGCAATAAATCAAAAATGTATAAACCTTATCAGAATATTTTAAACTTCACTTGAAATTAGTGTTTTATACGCGTGGCGCATGAAGTAAAATTTCGAGTTTAGAAAAGCCTGAAAATTTGGTTTGGTCTCGTAGCGCTACGCGCTACTCGACCAAACCAAATTTTCAGGCTTTTCTAAACTCGAAATTTTACTTCATGCTTAGTCTGGGAGTGGAGACACTCGTTAAAAGTAAATTTTAATCTAATAATTTGTCAGAAGAAATACATTTTGACAAACATAAAAACAGTGTAATATACCTTCTAAATTACTTGATTACAATGAAGTTAGAACACATAAAAATGTAGTGTTGCCACGTTCATTTTATCATTACTTCAAAACTAACTAATGGCATGCAGATTTTGCTCTATTAATACGAAATGTTAGTATCGTGTTTGTATGCGTTTAGTAGAGATTAACTAGCATTTAACTATCATGATATTAACGGCAATTCTATTAATAAGGCTGAAAATGTTTAAAACACGTTTTAAATCACATTTATGCACACATAATTGTGATATTTTATAATGATAAAATGGTGTTATTAATAATGTAATTTGAAATATCTTTAACTAAACATAATATTCAAAGAAAATTTCAAAACCTCAGTTCAAAAATAAAATACATTTGAAATATAACAACTAAGCACAAATAAAACATAATATTAAAAGAAAATTTCAAAACCTCAGTTCAAAAAAAATACATTTAACAACTAAGCCTTCCGCTTTTACTTTCTAATCGAATAATAATAAAAAAATTGAATTTGTGTTCAGTATTCCGGCACCAGATATAATAATGTCTGACGAATCCGCTGTAATATTTTAGGCATTCAAAACTTCTTTTAAAAGGATTTAATTTGAAGTTTCGAACGAGAGATTCCTTCATGCTTAGTCTGGGAGTGGAATCTCTCGTTCGAAACTTCAAATTAAATCCTTTTAAAAGAAGTTTTGAATGCCTGAAATATTACAGTGGATTCGTCAGGCATTATTATATCTGGTGCCGGAATACTGAACACAAATTCAATTTTTTTATTATTATTCGATTAGAAAGTAATGGAACAAGCGAACTTCACTTGAAATCAGTGTCTTATACGCGTGGCGCATGAAGTAAAATTTCGAGTTTAGAAAAGCCTGAAAATTTGGTTTGGCCGCTCCGCGCTTCGCGCTACGCGACCAAACCAAATTTTCAGGCTTTTCTAAACTCGAAATTTTACTTCATGCTTAACCTGGGAGTGGAAAACAGTCGTTTAAAGCTTCAAATTAAACTCTTAAAATAAAAACGCGACCAAACAAAAAAATGTTTAATAAAGTAGTATATATTTAAGATAATAAAAAAATGTAACATTTAAAACATGTTTTAGTCGAATTTAACATGTAAAACACGTTCGTTGTTTAAAACACTGTTTTAAAACAAAGTGTTTTAAACATAACAACCCTGTTTTAAAGCGATAGTGGGCGTGTTTTACACATATTTTCATTTACAGTTGAAATTAAGTACCTAGATTTAAGAGACATGTATTTGACAAGTGTACAGCTATGCTCTTAACACAATAAACTTAAAAAAAAAAAAATAGCCCCTCCTGTATGATCTATCTACTGGGTAATAAAATAATACCTCTTATTTCAAATGTTAATATTGTTCTTTTTAAGGCAAAATTATATGTATTAACAAAATATTTTCGTTAGATATTAGACAAAAATTAACAAGTATAAATAACTCTCACGTCTTTTATACCCTCGGGCACGCAATGGGGGTTAAAAATGACCGTTCCCACAGCACAAATAAAACATAATATTAAAAGAAAATTTCAAAACCTCAGTTCAAAAAAAAATACATTTGAAATATAACAACTAAGCCTTCCGCTTTTACTTTCTAATCGAATAATAATGCCTGACGAATCCGCTGTAATATTTCAGGCATTCAAAACTTTTTTTAAAAGGATTTAATTTGAAGTTTCGAACGAGAGTTTCCACTCCCAGACTAAGCATGAAGTAAAATTTCGAGTTTAGAAAAGCCTGAAAATTTGGTTTCCAAATTTTCAGGCTTTTCTAAACTCGAAATTTTACTTCATGCGCCACGCGTATTAAACACTGAAATCACTGAAATATTGTGAACAAGCGAACTTCACTTGAAATCAGTGTCTTATACGCGTGGCGCATGAAGTAAAATTTCGTGTTTACAAAAGCCTGAAAATTTGGTTTGGCCGCGTAGCGCTACGCGACCAAACCAAATTTTCAGGCTTTTCTAAACTCGAAATTTTACTTCCTGCTTAACCTGGGAGTGGAAAACAGTCGTTTAAAGCTTCAAATTTAACTCTTAAAATAAAAACGCGACCAAACAAAAAAATGTTTAATAAAGTAGTATATATTTAAGATAATAAAAAAATGTAACGTTTAAAACATGTTTTAGTCGAATTTAACATGTAAAACACGTTCGTTGTTTAAAACACTGTTTTAAAACAAAGTGTTTTAAACATTACAACCCTGTTTTAAAGCGATAGTGGGCGTGTTTTACACACAATAATAGGCGTGATTTTAGATACATCAGTGGGGTGTTTTGGTCACAAAAGTAGAAGTAATACGCTCAATAATGTGCGTTTTTTCAATACAATAATAGTGTACCATCGATTTGTAATTTGTTTTGTAAATAAGCAAGTTTTCTAGTAAGTACACGTTTTTCCACTAAGTAGAGACAGGCGGAAATGAATGATTTAATAATCAAATCGGTACTTGAATGATGCTCGGTAACAAGGCCGTAGCCAAAAAAAAAATTCTGGGAGAGATATAACAATTTTGGGAGGGGGGTTAATGGTAAACATTTTGTTTTTGACCTACTGGGTAGGATTTAGCTTTTACATGTATACTTTAACATTTTCATAATTTCGAAGGGGGTTTGATCACCCATATCCCCCTCCCCTAGCTACGGCCTTGCTCGGTACTTAAATGATGATGCTAATAATCGACTCAACATTCGAATGATAATCGACTGATCATTCGAATGATAATCGACTGATCATTCGAATGATAATCAACCAATCATTCAAATGTTAATGGACTATTTAAATGATTATTTAAATGTTAATTGTAAATACGATTTGAATGATCATTAAAAAAACATTATTTCAGTGATGATTTGAATCACCATTTGAACGATCATTTAAATTATCATTTTAACCAGATACCTTATAATTTTAAATATTGTAATCAAAGTTAATGTGTGTTTTAAAACTTGACACTAAAAAAAAAAAATAAGACCTTTATTGGCATATCTTACAAACTATTTACAATTCATTCGTTATTACTCCATTCCCGTATCCCTCTTACCCTCCCTTCTCTTTTCCCTCTCCCTCCCCAGCTTTTCCAACGTCCTTACCCCGATCCCATCCTCTCTGATCCACTCCACTACCCTTCTATTCCCTTTCGCTCCCAGCCACTCCTCTTTCACCCCCTCACATTCCTCCGCCAAGTGTCCCAACGTATCCTTCCCCTGTCCGCACAACACACACCTTCCATATTCTTCCCCCATCCATACTTTCCTATTTTTCCGTTTTTTTTTTTTGTAAAATCAACTAACCCCACGATTATTCAAAACATTATTTTGAATGATGATTGGAATCACCATTTATATGATCATTCGAATGATCAGTCGATTATCATTAAAATGACCAGTCGATTATCATTCAAATGATGAGTCGATCATCCTTCGAATGATAGTAAAATATTTTCGATGATTTTAATAACTGAATAATTTTATTATTCTCAATCAACAAGTCCCATCACTAACACCAAACTTTATTAAAAGTTGATTTTTGTGTATACTTTTCATAGATGAGACAACATGTGAGATAAAAATATGAATACAGGAAACTTTTCATTCAAGTATGTATAGATATGCATTCGCTTTTATTTAGAATTCAATTAGAAGCTTAAAACGAGTATTTTCCAGTCCCAAGTTAAGCATGAAGTAAAATTTCGAGTTTAGAAAATCCTGAAAATTTGGTTTGGTCGCGTAGCGAAGCGGAGCGACCAAACCAAATTTTCAGGATTTTCTAAACTCGAAATTTTACTTCATGCGCCACACGTGGTAAACACTAAAAACACAGAAATATTGTAAACAAGTGAACTTCGCTTGAAATCAATGTCTTATACACGTGACGCATGAAGTAAAATTTCAAGTTTAGAAGAGCCTGAAAATTTGGTTTGGTCGCTCCGCTTCGCTACGCGACCAAACCAAATTTTATGGCTTTTCTAAACTCGAAATTTTACTTCATACTTAACCTGGGAGTGGAAAACAATCTTTTAAAGCTTCAAATTGAACTCTTAAAAAAAAATGGGATTGTATACTTCAAAAAAAATACTTTACTGTTGAAAAACTATATACATAATATTTTCATCATAACAGAGAATAAAAGAAACAGCGGTTAGCAAATTAAATAGATTTCATTTTATTATATTAACATAATAATAGTTTTTGATAAAAATATATATCAGTACATTTATGAATCGAATTCATACTCTCTCTGTTTCAAATTTAAACATTTATAAAATAGAAGTGTATTCTTCCAAAATACCTTCGGTATCTATCGAACTAGCGTCGATATTTGACCTCGTGTTACTGACAACGCTGCGCACCATCGTAGTGAAAAAATTCATGTGATTCGGCTTTTCCGAGTACCTCTCGTAATGCTCCAAAGAATCCTGCAATTTCAATAACAAGCTACCATAATTCGCTTTTACCACATCCAAGATTTGCTCCTCGGAAGGTGTGGATAGGTGTTGTGATTCGAGCCATTCTTCAATTTTTGGAGCAAAGTGCTTTCTGATGGCTCTTATGTTTATTAAGCTGTTGTTTAATTTTTGCGCGTTGTCTTTGTATTCACTGTCACTTGTTTCATACCTTAAACCTATGATAAAAACATAAAGTTCAATAAATATTGCACCTTACAATGCTTAAAGTTAAAAATTATTGAATTAATTATGTGAAATCGTTGAATAGAAGTGCAACTAAATCGCCAATTTAGGTGACGCTGAACTTATGCAACCAAATGAACAATTTCATTTTTCCCTTTCAGAACGTCGGACCCTCTGCTTTTGTTTTATCTCTGCCAATGTTATAATATAGTATTATAGGGGCTCTGTTTCTTTCATGAATTAGTCAGCATAAATTCATTGTAACGTGAAAATAACTTGGAGTTTGACTTCTATATGATTCGTCATTTAATGGTAAAATGCATATCTAACATGTAATAAACAAATTGAAAAGACTTCATTATGTCTGGAGTAAAAAGAGTGACCATTGTAAGCAGTTAAGCATTAAAAAAAATATTACGAACCCCGTCCTACATCAGTTGGTGCAGTCTTTAAAAATGCACTTACTAGGACTTATTTTGATATATTTGTAATATTTAGGTCTGCCATATACATGGATTTTTATTTCTAAGTATACATACCCCAATATACTGTATACGCTGTAAATTTCAAGATAATTGTGGTATTTGAAAAAAGTTAAAATTGAAGCTTTAAACAAGTGTTTTCTACTAAAAGCCTGAAAATTTTGTTTGGCCGCTTCGCTTCGCTACACGACCAAACCAAATTTTCGGGCTTTTCTACACTTGAAATTTTACTTCATGCTTAATCTGAGAGTGGAAAACACTAATTTAAAGCTTACATTTTAACTTTTGTTAACTACGACAAATATCTGAAAATATACAGTGTGTACAGTATATTGGGGTAAAATTTTTTGTTTAAAGCAAACCTAAATATTACAAATATATCAAAATATTTTCGAATTTCAAGCGTTGTAGTTCTAGTAAGTACATTTTTAGATACTGTACCAACTAACATGGGATGGAGCTTGTATAACACGTTTTGATTATAAACTTACACATTGCATCTAAGTTAATGAAAACCTCCTGTGTCCGTATCAACTCATAATACAGCTCGTCATAACTTCCTGGTGTTGGTAGGAACGTGTCACCATACGTTATAAAGAAATTCAGAGTGTTAGTAACTTTTAAGCACAATTCGAAAATATTCATCTTTTTAGTTAGATGGCTTTCATTTTGTATCAAATATTTTAGCAACGACGTTAAAGCTTCCCATAAATCCCCCCACTTATAATTAATCCTCACTCGACATCGCTTCTGGTAAACTAACAGACGATGCACGATTCCAATAGCTAACAAATACAGTTCCAATGGTAATTTTTTCATCTTATGACTTACTATAAATTCCACCAATAAATCTGTAAGAAAATCAATCGATAGATTATGCCTGATTTTCCGTTTATATTTAAGTGCAATGCTTAAGCTGGTCAAATAAACAAAAGGTTTACATGTCGCTCCGTTTATAGAAAAGTGACACAAAAATTAGCATTTCTTTAATATATTTTTGTGGAAAAATGACACATTTGTAGGTCTCATAATAATTATTAGACCTACAAATATGTCATTTTTCCACATAAATATACTTTTTTATTTGATAGATTTTGTGCATTTATCTCGATGTTAATCAATTTTTGAATACTCAAATATTTGAATAATTGGAATTTTGTAACTTCGAATATTCGAATATGTTTTTGTATGAATATTCGAATACCTTAATTCAAAAATGTCCAGCCTTAGTTTTATTCACAAAACATATTTTACATATTTCGAAAATTAAGCGAAAAACAAACTCACTTAACAAAATAAAAACAAGTGGCTGTAGAGAGAAAGCACAATACCCATCGGGATAATCACAAAACATGTTTTTACATAAATTCTAAAATTAAGTGATAAACAAACTCACCTAACAAAATACAAACAAGTGGCTGTGGAGCGAAAGCACGATTGGCATTGGGCTTTTGGTGCCTCATCGGCATCCTATGCAACTGCACCTTAAATGTAAGACTCACGTCGTGCATTAAAGAATTAGCATACTGATCCTCGGCAACACAACTTAAAATAATAAAACAGAGCTTCACTGTATTCGTTCCGGAATCCGTCTTGGTATCCTGCATCACAATAGAACTGAAAATAAAAATCATTACCACCACAGATATGAAAACAAAATCCCACAAGACATACCAATATTGAAAGAACGTAACTAACAAATTGGAAGGTTGTGCCGTCACGTCTATCACAGGCACATTGGTCAAATCGGGCGTCGGATGGCCCGGACTTAAAGTATTACTAGGTGACGGTGGCGAGCTGGTATCGGTCTGCATCTGAGCCAACGTCGTAATAAAATTCCTATTCAAATGTATAGCCTCATATAAAGCCAATAATAGTGCATTATTCGCTTTGATCTTCTGCGTCCTCATACCCTCCTCCTCAGAAATAAACATACTCCCAACTTTATTCGTCAATGAAGAAAACCACGAAGTGTTCTGCGTTTCCGATTGTTGTGAGACAAACTGTTTGCAAAACTCTGTTAGGGACGCCGTGATCACCTGACCGTAACCATTCAAAGCTAGCTCGTCATCCAGCAAAGAAAGTTTTACAATATACGGATTGGCTGATTCGTGTTTTCTATAGTTTACCAAGAGGGTTAATAAGAGGACGACCTCATGACCATGTATTTGTCTCGTTGGTGCTTCGCACAGAAGTTGAACAAGGCAGTCAAATAAAGAGGTTATCATTATATATTCTATTAAAGTATTTTGGCTGACGTTCTCCGTCCCAGTCACAAATACCAGTAAGAGTTTTAAACAGAGTGCTTTGAGACTGTCAGGGTATTCACCTGTAATATTAATTTCTGAATTACAAAGCAGCTAAAATTGTGTTAGTTATTTTTGAATATCAACCCCTAACAGTTTAAAATTTACAATGACATATCACTTTACCTGATAAAAATGTTTGGCAATGATTAAGCAACTGCTGCATCTTCTCTTCAGCATTCTGTATGCCTACCAACAAGCTAATAACATCAAACCCACTCTCCGCTGTCACTTTTTTATAAACGGAATGCACCAGCACGCACAAAGTCTGCATTGCGATCGCCACTCTGATATTCCTCTCGTGCCCCAACGATTCCACACACTGCATGAACAGCATGTTGATATTATCCCTCGCCACAGCAACTTGCTCAGGCGTCAACCTCTGTATCTCGCTCTCGAGGTGTCCGAGTTTCGGTTTAATGAGAAACAGCTCGTCCCAAAATGTTGGATTATTCTTCGCAACATCATCACCTCTGAATAAAGACTCGTATATCTGTACGACTTTACCTTTTAACTGTTTTTTCGACCAAGAGCCGCTCCTCTTCCTTGTACTCATGTTGATGGATGTTGCTACTTTTTAGGTTAGGTGGACGAGATTTTTAATACCTGTCTTTAAAACTCTCGTGTTTTACTCTTCGAATAGTTTATGGGTGTTATAAGCCATTTAGTTTACATTTATTGTGATTTTTAATTAGAGAAATAAGGGCCTTAAACAATTTTATATTCGTCGTAAGATGACAGATAAACGTATAATTTCCATAAAGTTTATTAGACATAAAAATGTATTATTTGTTATAATTTTCAGTAAGTATAAAAATTCTCTATTATTTTTCTTGTACTTATTTTTATTTATTAGTGTATTTAGCGATTATTTGTATTTTAAAAGAGACATCCTTCAAATTATGTTAGCTGAAATAAAAGTCATTACGATTATTCCTATTTTTTCTGAACCCCGTTTCTCAATGCATAAATTTAATAAATTTACATTAGGGAAAGAAGAAACGGAATTAACTTTTATTGTATATTTTAAGGTGTTGCTAAGATTATTCTAAAAAATTGTATTAATAAAGAATGTTTAGTGGCTATTCCTTTGAGTAATTTCAACGTAAAAAATGTCGTGCATATGGCCTAAAAATTAAAACCCAACCAACTTCATGCATTAGAATTTTAGGTTATGTTATTGTTTTTTATTTGCGTTTAAATCAGAATACAACACTGTTTACCCTGTTTACATTATAAAAACACATCAAAGACTGAACATAACAAACGAAATATACACTTGATTTCTGTATGTGCATGAAGCAAACTCAAATAATCAAGCTTTTTAACAATTCAACCGTTGATTAAAGTATTTATTCAGGGTGTCCTATTAGTGAGTTCTCAGGGGATATCACGACACACTTTAAAGATAGAAACAACGTTTCTTCACCAAAATTGCTTGGTTTAAGCTATTTAACCTAAAATATTTGTATGTATACAGAGTTCGCCATAATGATAGTAGCGGATGCAACCTGCTAATTTTAAATGGATCGCCCTGTATATTATTTGGTTTTTGAATGCCTCATCAAAGTTACGTGTCATTATATTAAAAACCAAGTCCAAGTTCCAAGTCATATCGTTTCAGAGTAAAATGCTATTTAAAGAGAAAAATTGAGTTTGCAGTGGTTTCGTAATTTTATTCTTATACATAACCGATTGTGAATAAAATAACTTGCATCTCTAAGTGGAAATTTTATTGCATTTTGGGATATAGCTAAGTTCACGTCATGAAAAATAATAATTTTAATAACATAAAAAAAGCATACATTCACAAATTAGAAAGCTACAAAACATCATTGTGCACAATTAGTAAATATTCTTATCAAACTGCTGTCTTTCTTCAATACATCAATAATAGAATGCAGCCGATGTACAGTGAATTCCTTAGTACGCTCTACATGCTCTGTTCCAATATGACCCATAACTTTCGCAACATTCTCCTTATTTAAGAAATCATCTCTCACTACTTCTTCCTCCTCCACCCTATCTTCTTCATTTACCACTTCCTTCTCCTGTTGATTTCTCCAAGGAGCATCCCCTTTACTCAAACAAGCATACAAATTCGCCACCTGTTTGAAATTGACATCCAACTTCTTTCCTTCAATCGGAACGTCAACAGCTATATGCTTAAGATTCTGATCACCTAACTCCTCATAACTAACCTTAAGCAAATGTTTAATGCCAACTTGCTTTTTATACAATCTTTCTTTGATAACTTCTAATGAATTCTTATGCGTGCTCAACGATTTCTGCTTTTTAATATCAGACACTCTAGGCGATTTCTTCTCTATTGAACGCTGAGGCGAATTATACTTGTAAACACCATCATCGTGTTTCCTCCCATCCCTCAAGTTAATCGTTGCACTTGATATATTACGGAACACCTGCTCTTGTGGTTTCTTCGGCGGTTTTTGAAGTGATAATGTTGCTGTCGATATCTTTTTAAATATTTTCGATCCGGACAGGGAGTCTTCATCATCCTGTTCGATTGAATAAGTACATTTTGTAATGTTGGTGATCGAGAGGGAGTCTTTTGCTGCTAGGATATCGCATCCGGGGCCTTTTTTCGAGGTAAAACTGGGAGACATTTGATCGTCGGTGAAGGAATGGTGGGATCTAATGGATTTCTGCAGGATTACTGAGTCTACTGTGCCCAGTAAACCGACGTTTCTGCTGTCTTGTCTTTCCAAAGAAGCGCTTACCGCATCTGCACCAGTTGATCCAAAATGCACGCTTGAATTGTGAGATCTATGTAAAAAACAATACCATGCGTTACAAAAGAGTATAGTTTAAATTTATGACTAAACCGATAGAAATGAGAGGTCAAAATTAGGGTTGTTAGGTGTCCCAATTAATTGAGATTGTCTCGATTTGTAATGTTAGGTCCGGATATCCATCAAATTAGGAGTTAACAACCACGTAGCAGGTTTGTCTTATTGTAACTTATTCTCCCGTAAAAGTTTGTCCTGGCACATATGAAGAAATGAGGTAAGTCTGTTTTATTTATACTTATATGTAACTTTTCTGGTGTTTTACCTAAATATTGTATAATGTTGCGTTTGATAATAAGAATCAACTAATTATTCATTGATATGGCTGCATTTAAGCTTTACTTTTGCGTGGAAATAATTGCTCTAGTTGGTCCCCAAAATCAAAATGGTGCGTTTTTTAGAAAATGTTGAAACAGGGCAAATCCCAGCAGGTGTTTTAAGATAAATCGCCGCACCTCAAAAAGTGCGGGGATTGGCCAAACTAAAACCAAAATTGTAATTTTTGCTGTTTTATTACCATTTACGTTTAGAATGTATTGGTTTTATACATTTAAATCTAATTTTATGTTCCAGGATTTACAAAAGAAAAACGGAAACAGCAATGACGAAGGTCTATCTCAACGAGGCACGCAGATTAATTGCAGCAGGCTTTTTAGTTCGTAAGGCAGCCATACAAATTGGGTGCCACGAGAGCATGCTAAAGGACCGATTGTGGTGGTGTCAAACTTGGACGATTTCGAACAACTTTTTCTGCAGATTAAGAAAAGGAGTAGGTAGGTCACTGTGGTGCTCTCGACCGGAGATTTTTTGGCCTGACTTTGAAATCTTCTTTTTGAATATGAAGAGAAAAACAAAATAAATCATCGATTTTGTGTTTAATCCCAACTTGCTGGTAAGGATTTTTTGAATTTATGAAGAGGAATATGCTGTCTCTGCGGGTTCCACGAAAAACTAGCATCACTAGAGCCATGCGTTTCAGTAGGGTCCAGCTTACCCAATACTTTGATAATTTTAGGTTTACCTTGAAAAAACTTAAATTCACGCCCAGCCAAATATATAATATGGATGAAACTTGTGTCCTCTACACGTTACTCTCAAAGGAAAAAGGGAAGTGGCCAAATCGGTTGCAGCTGAGCAGGGGCAAACTGTCACCGCTGAGAGTGCCGTGAATCCAATTGGGCACTATATTCTACACTACTTTATTTATGCAAGAAAAAGAGAGAATCCCCAATTTCTATATGGTGGTTTAATAGGGTGTGACATGGCGGTCACAGATATAGAATACACGAACACTTCAACGGTTATCAATTGATTCGAGCATTTCATAAAGCACACCAACCCAAGTATTGAAAACCCAAGCTTAGAGGCTGTTACTTTAGCAAAATCGAAGCCCGTCCACCTGCTTACGTTAGCACCACACAGCAGCCACAAAACACAACCACTAGATAGATGATTTTTGGTCCATTCAAGGGGTATGCAACATCATGGGATGTTTCTAATCCAGGTCAGACCTCTGACATTTACGGAGTTGGTGCAACTTTGAAAATTGCTTTTATCATTGCAACTGCTGCTCAGGGTTTCAAATCAACAGGTAGTTTCCTTTTTGCCCCCGAAATCTTTACAGAAACTGACTTTCTGCCATCAAAAGTTACTGACCAGGCGCGACTAAAAGACGAATGCGTCCAAGATAATAGAATAATGTTAGTTGCAAACATAGAAGGTTCTAAAAGTTCTTCTGATACAGGACCCTCCACTTTTCGGACACCTGTTAGCATACCAACACAAAAAGACAATATACAACAATGTGAAGACAATATTTTAATGAGAACTCCCACAAAAGATGACATTCAACACACACTACATGAGATAATCTTACCTGAAGATATAGTTCCGCTGCCCAAAATAAAGATTAGGAGCACCCAATAAGGCAAGAATAGAAAAAAAATCCATGGGCAAAGAAAAGCAGCAACAAGCAAGAGGGAAAGACGGACCAAAGAAAGAAGAGAGCGTGCTATAGAAACAAAACGACGTAAACTATCCCACTGACCAAGAAAGAAACAAATAACGTTATATCAACATTGTAGCAACATTAAACGTTGTTTTAATGTTGATGAAACTGTAACGTCGGAGTCGCCGTTCAATAATTGCAAAGCAGGAAAATCTTTTAATCTTTTATTGGTCTCTTGCACGAAAACGACTTTATATTACATCTACTGATTTATAATAATAATTTTTATTATCTCATTTTCATGGCTACGCCTGGCGGGCCACCGCCTATCCGATTTATCCAGCTGTGCACCACAAAACATTACTTAATTGTGTTTGCTCAGTGGGTATATTTCACTACACCATTGGCAAAAACAGGAAACAGTTCAGAAAGTCAGTTGATTACTCTTCGGAGTCAAATTTAGAATTCTTAGTTTATGACAGTAGCTCAGATATAGATATAAACTTACTAATCAGCAAAGAAATATCCAAAGAAGAGGAACAAGAGCCTGGAACTTCAAGGAAAAATCAGATTTCCTTATCACTCAATGACTTCGCTATAGTAGAAGTGCAGAGAAAAATCAAAAACTCATTTCGGCTCAATGTGGTCAATATACTAATAAGAAGGTTCTAAAGAGGTATTTTACAAAAAAACTTTCAGGAGGTAACAAATTTACTGAGAATGTAAAGAGTCATTCATTGGCACTGACGACGTGATAATGAAATTGTCGACAAACCTAACAAAGCCCACTATTTACTAGGTAGCTTAGCCTCAGTACCCTATTCATTCTTCCTTCGTAGAGAAAAACGTATTATATTCTACAAGTATTTTTAAGTATTATGTTCCAATTTATCAGATATTTAAGTTTAATATTGTTATATTAATAACTTTTCTACAATAAAATAAAGTTATTAAGTGTTATTTCAAGTATTTTTAATATGCAGTCATTCTTTTTACCTATGTTTATTTTAAATGAAAACGCTGATTTTTGTTTGTTTTGTTAAACTGCAAATTTCTTTCTAATTAATAATCAGACATAGATGGAATTGGGACGGGCTATAGATAACAACCCAATCTACGACTCTAATTTAAAGCACAAACCTTCATTGACCACAATGTCACAAAAATGGAAAGTTCTGGGGCTATACCCCCATCTACCTTATATGCTGTAATTATTCTCAATGTTTCTTTTAGGTATACATATGCATACGTTTTTTTAAAGTTTATTTTAGAGCATTAATCGAGTGTTTTCCACTCCCAGGTTAAGCATGAAGTAAAATTTCGAGTTTAGAAAAGCCTGAAAATTTGGTTTGGTCGCGTAGCGAAGCGAAGCGACCAAACCAAATTTTCAGGCTTTTCTAAACTCGAAATTTTACTTCATGCGCCACGCGTATATGACGCTGATTTCGAGTAAAGTTCACTTGTGCACAATATTTCGGTGTTTTCAGGCCTTTCTAAACTCGAAATTTTACTTCATACTTAACCTGAGCGTGGAAAACACTCGTTTTATGCTTCAAAATGTACTCGTTAAAAAAGTCTATGCATATACAGAGTGTTTCACCTTAATCTCCGAAAAGAAAAATTAACAATAAATCAAAAATGTTATAAGAGTTTTGTTTGTTGTAATCAATATGCTGTGTCAATTTTCGGAGAATCGTCAGCTTAAATTAAGTTATATTATCGTTATTATTAGTGTTTTGTAATTTTCAATGTATTTTAATAATTTTTATTGTAAGATATGCTAAATTTGAAAAGTTGAATATGTGTATTAAAAGTAAAAATGGTCAATGCAATTTAAAATATGCACATGATAGAAATGTCTTAAAATATTCCATTCTCTCAGAAAAAGTCTTTTAGAAAAAGTCACTTCCAAAGTTCTAACAGCGAAACCATAATTATAAGTGATACCAATTACATCTTAATTTGAAGCCTTGAATAACATCATTTGATTACAACAAACAAAACTTTGATAACATTTTTAGTTTGTTGTTAATAAGTCTAGGGAGTTTAGGGTACAGAGCTAAAAGAAAATTTTCCTGTATGTCAATATGCATCATATAAGTTTTGTAACAATTTCGATATAAATTCCATTAGATCTAGCGGGTTTTCCGATCACTTAGCAAAATTTTGCACTCACCTTTGTTTTTGAATACTCCCCTCAACAGACACATTATCCTTCTCCAGCGAACCCCTCAAAATCTTTATTAAATTCTCTACATCCTTATTCCAAAGCATACTCGACGGTCTCACCAGGAATCCCTGCGAAATCTTATTCCTGAAATCCTCCCTCACGTACAACTTACTGTTAAAATTAAAAGCTTTTAGGGACCCTTCGGTCCCATCCTCGTTAATCTTAGGAAGCACCCTCTCGTTCAAACAATCATGGAAATCCCTCAACTTCATATCAAAACTCGCATCTGGCTTCGGCTGATCCCTCCTCCAGGGCATCAACCCCTTACATAAATGTTTCGTCGGACTAGTCTGAGCAATAGCCTGCGTCAACTCAAAAGTCATCATCTTTTTCACGCTCAACAAAAACTCAGCTTGAGTAGGGCTTGCTTTTAAAGCGAAATTGATGAACTTTTGGAATTGGCAGATTACGCCGTACAAGCAGCGCTCGCGCACTTCGCATTGTCGTTGCTTCTCATCGCGTTCTTTCTTCACCTTTTCCATTTCCTCATTCTTTTCAGATATTGATTTTTCTAAACCCTTGATTTGAGCATCATAATTGTCGATGATTTTTTGTTTTTCTCCTAAACAGTTTCTTCTTTCCACGCACAGGATGTACATTAGGTTGGATATATTGTTGCACTGTAGGTTGTGCTTTAATTGTCTCAGGAGTGTTTGAAATACTTCTTGTTCATTCTTTAGCAGTTTTTTGTACTTTTCTTTTTGACCCCTGAAAAATGAAGGTGTAGAACAAGGACAACTTATTAGAACTACAATTATTTACTGTAATTTCAATTCAAACAATTCCGTGAGAAACTTCTCTTGATCCTCCAAATCCTCTAAAAACTTCTTGGTCAAAATCTCGACGGCTTCATTAACGGCATCACGGATTCTTTCTTGGGTAATTTCCTCTTGCTCCTCCATGAGGTTCTTCATCCTCTCCTCGAAAAGCTGTTCGTACATTTCCTTCAACTCCGCTTCCAAGTTTTGGAGCGCCTCTTGCAACAATAGCTGGAACTCTTCGTTCAGTTGCAGGAGCTTTTCTTTGAAGAGCTCGTGTTCCCTTTCTATGGCTTCTTTAACGGCGCGTTTCTTTTCTCTTTCAGCCATGAATATGAGCAGTTCTTCCAGTTCTCGCAGTTCTTTTTGTTTTTGCTCTTCTAAAACGCGGAAGTATTTTTCTTCGATTGTTCGTCCAATTTCTACAAGAGAATTAACAGAGATGTAATCGCTTTAAAATGTATAGTCATTAAGTACTGTTGTCTTGTGCAAACTTTAATGATTTGAAACTAAGTTGTTTAAAAATTACTTCAAACACCAAAATTTACTACAGAATCAAAAAAATATCCTCGGAATTTAACTTGTCGCGATGTAAACCGCGATTTCTCCGAAAATACGGACAATAGAGCGTGAGCGACCCGCGCAGCATGGGTGCTAACCTTCGGTCGAGCGTAATGGACATGAGGCGTCATAAATGAACGTTTTAAAATACTTTTGCTTAAATTGTTTTATTGCATTCTTTGTGTTTGGTACAACATCTGCACAACCAGGGTAATCTCTGGAAATTTCATATGTTGTGCATTGTTGTCAAATGTTTGTGTATCTCATCTTTTGTGTAAATGCCATTTTCTTATTAGTGGATTTTTACCACCACTACCTACACCCCCGAGATGTAGGGGTAAATTGGAACTCTGTAAATATTTGTAAATTTTGTAAATGAGAGTGTTCCTCTAACTTTTGAAGAGTAAACATCTAAAATATAAAAAAGTTGTTTTTCTTCGAACCAACGAGACTTTGCCTCCATAACATGGTCCTTCGAACCGGATGTATTTAAGTGAAAAGTACAAGTGCTTCCACATTTTTTCTAAGAAGAAACCCCGAATCAGTCAGATCGAGGTGTGCAGTTTTCGTCCGTTGGAGAGGACATCCCGAACAACTCCTGCAGGCTTTTGGAGGAAATCCCGAAGGTGAGGTGCCAATTTAAATTATCCTTTATACCTGGGTTCTATCCGTGTCGGGGAATTGTTTCGAATTTGAGCTAATAGCAAATTTAATAATCAATTTAATTATTAAATATTTTCTTAATTTAGTTTCGCTAATTACAATGGCAACTAATATTCAAAAATTGATTTATCAAAGAGGCCAAATTAAAAGCCAAATTACAATATTTAATTCATACCTTTCGACTTGTACCGGCCCTAACTTACCATCAGCCTTTGAAACGAGAGTTCAAAATTTTCAGCAAGTTTTACAACAATTTAATAATATTCAAACTGAAATATATTTGCTTAAAAATGATCAAACAGATGATGATGATAAGGAACGGGAAGAGTTTTAAACAAGTTATTGGGATGCTTTAGAGTAGTGATGGGAATAATCGATACAGTAATTAGTAATTAGTCGATTATTGAAATATATCGATATAATCGATTATTATGCGGAAATAAGTTTATACTAATCTAAGCGATTATTTGATCGGGTAAATTAGTAATTACTAATTTAAGCGATTATTTGATGGGGTAAAATAGTAATACGAATTTAAGCGATTTTCATAGATTTTCGATATTTTCTGATTTTCATCAGTTTATAAAATTTCTAAATCTAGAGATTTTCGACGATTTGATAAATTTTTGTGAGATTTTCAATACTTCGAAATTTTCGTCAATTTATAAAATTTTTATCACATTTTAAAATTATTAACATTTTCATAGATTTTCAATATTTCGTGATTTTTATCAGTTTATAAAAATTGCATAAGATTTTCAATATATCGAGATTTTCGACGATTTAATAAATTTTTGTAAGATTTTCAATATTTCGAATTTTTCGTCAATTTATAAAATTTTCATCAGATTTTTAAGTTATTAACTTTTTCATAGATTTTCGATATTTCCTGATTTTTATCAGTTTATAAAATGTTTGTAAGATTTTCAATATTTCCAGATTTTCGACGATTTTATAAATTTATGAGATTTTCAATATTTCGTCAATTTATAAAATTTTCATCAGATTTTTAAATTATCAACATTTTCATGGATTTTCCTTAGATTTGTGAAATTTCGAGATTTTCCCAAATTTTGCGGATTTTCATCAATTTTCAAAATGAATTTCCCAAATTTTTAATAATCTCGAGGCTTTTCGTGAAATCCAATTAAATTAAGTTTTGAAAAATTAAATTAAATTTTGAAATTTAAATTAAGTTTTGATTTTTTTTTATTAAAAACATGAAAATTCAAGAATTTGATTAATTTCGAAAACCTTGGAAACTTATGAAAAAGTTTTTTTTTTTATAAATAATTGATAACGACGGAAACTCATGAAAACTGCAAACATCTGAAAAATTGACGAAAATCTTAGAAACCGCTAAGATTTTATAAATGAATGAAAATCTTTGAAGAACGCATTGATAATTTCCGAACGTGTGCCTTCCACTCCCAGACTAAGTATGAAGTAAAATTTCGAGTTCAGAAAAGCCCCGCGTAGAAAATTTGTCGAGGGTCGCGCAGCGACCCGAGATAAATTTTCACGGCGCTTTTCTAAATTCGAAATTTTGCTTCATGCGCCACGCGTACAAAACACTGATTTAAAGTGAAGTTAAAAACGCACTGAAAACCAACCCAACTTCGATATTTTTCCAAAATTGAATGTTTTCTTTCCCATCCATGCTGTCAACCTTCAGATATTCGTTGTTTTCTTGTCAAAAAAACTTCGATTCCCTGTGGTCCTTCGATCTCCGAAGACCATGATTGGTCCTGCGAGCTGTAGCCTTTGTAGAATGGTAATTAACTTAGTAATCCTTCAATTTGAAACCTCTAAGAACGAGTGTTGTCCACTCCCAGGCTAAGCATGGAGTAAAATTTCGAGTTTAGAAAAGCCCCGCGTAGAAAATTTGTCGAGGGTCGCGCAGCGACCCGAGACAAATTTTCACGGGGCTTTTCTAAACTCGAAATTTTACTTCATGCGCCACGCGTATAAAACACTGATTTAGTGTAGAGTTTAAAATTTACTACTTTATTATTAAATTTGAATAAATTTCGTAATTTTTTTAGATTTTCGTAATTTTGATGGTTTTCGTTAATTTTTAAAATTTCACTTTTTGTGGATTTTGATGAATTTTTGAAAATCTTGCTCGTTTTTGTCAATTGTTTATATTTTCATGAGATTTTCAATATTTCGAGATTTTCCCAATATTTTCGATATTTCGTAATTTTTATCAGTTTATGAAATTTGCACAAGATTTTCAATATTTCGAGATTTTTGACGGTTTAATAAATTTTTGTGAGATTTTCAATGTTTCGAAACTTTCGTCAATTTATAAAATTTTCATCAGATTTTTAAGTTATTAACATTTTCATAGATTTTCAGTATTTCCTGATTTTAATCAGTTTATAAAATTTTCACAAGATTTTCAATATTTCGAGATTTTCGACGATTTAATAAATTTTTGTGAGATTTTCAATATTTCGAAATTTTCATCAATTTATAAAATTTTCATCAGGTTTTTAAATTATTAACATTTTCATAGATTTTCGATATTTCCTGATTTTTATCAGTTTATAAAATGTTTGTAAGATTTTCAATATTTCCAGATTTTCCCAAATTACGCGGATTTTCGTCGATTTTCAAAATGAATTTCCCAAATATTTAATAATCTCGAGGCTTTTTGTGAAATCCAATTAAATTAAGTTTTGAAAAATTAAAATAAATTTTGAAATTTAAATTAAGTTTTGATTTTTTTTATTAAAAACATGAAAATTCAAGAATTTGAATAATTACGAAAACCTTGGAAACTTATGAAAAAGTATTTTTTTTTATAAATAATTGATAACGACGGAAACTCATGAAAACTGCAAACATTTGAAAAATTGACGAAAATCTTAGAAACCGTTAAGATTTTATAAATGAATCTTTGAAGAACCCATTGATAATTTCCGAACGTGTGTCTTCCACTCCCAGACTAAGCATGAAGTAAAATTTCGAGTTTAGAAAAGCCCCGCGTAGAAAATTTGTCGAGGGTCGCGTAGACAAATTTTCACGGGGCTTTTCTAAACTCGAAATTTTACTTCATGCGCCACGCGTACAAAACACTGATTTAAAGTGAAATTAAAAACGCACTGAAACCAACCCAACTTCGATATTTTTTCAAAATTGAATGTTTTCTTTCCTATCCATGCTGTCAACCTTCAGATATTCGTTGTTTTCTTGTAAAAAAACTTCGATTCCCTGTGGTCCTTCGATCTCCGAAGACCATGATTGGTCCTTCGAGCTGTAGCCTTTGTAGAATGGTAATAAACTTAGTAATCAATTTATAAAATGTTCATTAAATTATCAACATTTTTCTAGATTTTCGTGATTTTCATCAGTTTATAAAATGTACCCCCTGTAAAAAACATTCTTTGAAAACTAGTTCCAGGATATATGATAAACATTCTGTGGCCCGTTTTTGTTTTACAAACAAGATCGCTTGTTTGTACTACATAATTATTCCGCCCCCCTTCGCTCATCAATTAAAAGGTTAACTACTAGTTTTCAGCTACTAATTTAATCGATTATGAAAATATCTCGTTTCAAAATAATCGATTATTAAAATATTTCGATTATTCCCATCACTACTTTAGAGACAGCCATGGATTTAAAAAATAAATTTAATAAAACTGTAACGTCCCCAGGTGTTAATAATAATAATGGGAATGTAGACAATAATTATAAGTTACCAAAAATATCTTTACCGTCTTTTTCTGGGCGTTTTGATCAATGGACTTCATTTAAATCTGGCTTTTTATCTATGGTTCATAATAATGCTGCGTTAAATACAATGCAAAAATATCATTATTTGCGGTCATCATTAGAGGGTGACGCAGCTGAAGTAATATGTGGGTTAAATGTTGATGATGCTAATTACAGCAATGCTTGGCAAACATTAATCGATAGATTTGATAATTATAAAAAAATCGTATATGCACACGTTAGGTGTATTTTACAGTTGCCACAAGTACGCAAAGATTCTGGAGAAGGTTTTCGAACTTTTATAGATACTGTTTTAAAACATGTACGATCTCTGAAAACATTAAATGTGCCGGTTGACAATTGGGACGTTATTTTAATTTTAACTTTAGAGAGCAAACTTGATTCAAAATTGATACAAGAATTTAATTTAAATCTTGATAAAAATACATTACCATCACTTAATGATTTATTAGATTTTTTGGGAAAACGATACGATGCGTTTGATTCACAAGCAGCTGCAAATAAAGTTAATTTTAATAATGTTATTAAAAATAAATCACAATCAAACTCTTTGAATTCGCATTTTTCACAACAAAATGCTAAACCTTGTTTGTTTTGTAAAAAGGCAGGACATACAATACAAAATTGTCAACAATTTAAAAATTTAAGTATTGGAGAAAGAATTTATAAAGTACAAAGTTCTGGATTGTGTAGTAACTGTCTTAAACCAGCCAATCATTCCACTAGCAAATGTTTTGCGCCAAAATGTTCGCATTGTAATCAGAAACATCATGTGTTAGTACATGTTCCCAAAATTAATTCAGGGCAACCGGATACAGAAAATGATGTTACAAGTGGTCATTTAAAATGTCAATCTGGTGAAATGCTTTTAATAACCGCTATGTTAAGCGTATCAAATGATACAGGCCCTTTTGAAAATGCTCGTGCATTATTAGATTACGGGTCTCAGGCGAATTTCATAACTCGCGAACTAGCGGATCGGTTAAATTTAAAAGTCAACAAAACGGCAGTTCAAATTAGTGGAGTTAGTCAAACCTCAACTAATATAAATTTTAAAACAGTGGTAAACATTAAGTCAAAACATGATGATTTCAAAACGACAATTGAATGTCTTGTTGTCGATCAATTAACGACAAATTTACCGAATAAATCATTTGATAAAAATAACTTAAATATACCTGAAGGATTAAAATTAGCCGATCCAAAATTTAATATTTCACGCCCGATTGACATCTTAATTGACGCTCGTGTATTTTTGAATATTTTGGGGAATAGACGCATTAAAACCTCCAATAAAAATATTTTTGGCCAAGAGACGCGCTTAGGTTGGATCATAGGGGGTACCATTCCGTCTAATTCTCAAAATCTAATAAAAAATATTTTTTTAAATCGTCAAAATAGTTTAGATTTCGATTTGAATAAATTTTGGGAATTGGAAACTGTTAATAGAAATAACGCATGGACATTAGAAGAACAACAATGCGAAAAACATTTTCTAGATAACACACGGAAAGTCAATGACAAATTTATTGTTAATTTGCCATTTAAATCAGATCCGTCACTGTTAGGCGATTCAAAACAAATGGCAAGGAAGCGTTTTTTTGCATTGGAAAATAAATTGAATAAAAATCTGAATTTGAAAATAGAATATAAAAAGTTCATGTTGGAATATGAGCAACTCGGTCATATGAGAGTTTTGTCAAATAGTAATAACACAGGTAATAATAATTATTATCTACCGCATCATGCAGTTTTAAAAACGGACAGTGTCACCACAAAACTGCGGGTGGTGTTTGATGCCTCCGCAGGTAGTAGTAACGGATTATCCCTTAACGACGTAATGATGAAAGGCCCTATTATTCAGGACGATCTCTTTTCAATTTTAATTCGATTTAGAACATATAAATATGTTTTATCAGCCGACATTAAGAAAATGTACCGGCAAATTCAAGTTTCATCCGATGATATTTATTATCAACAAATATTATGGCGGGCAAATTCAAATGAGCCTCTGAAAACATATCAGTTGCAAACAGTCACTTACGGCACAAAACCAGCATCTTTTTTGGCAATAAGATGTTTGCACGAACTAAGTAATTTAGAAAGGGCAAATTTTACGTTAGCAGCTGAAGTTGTAAAAAGAGATTTTTACGTTGACGATTTGTTGACGGGTGCGAACTCATTAAGGGGAATATAACAGTGGTCTGAAATTTAATGTTAGGTTTATTTAAAAACTAAAGGTCCTAGAAAGTTGAAATTTTGACAGCGTATATTAAGCCCAATTATCTAGTAAAATATCGAAGTACTTTTTTTTTAACAATTTGCTTTTAGAGGTATGAAAAAAATAATGTTAAATTTTTCAAAATTAAAAAAAATATTCCCATATCTTACTAGTTTATACTATAAGGAATATAATGTGAACATTTCATAAGGATGCGATAGCTCATGCCCGAGTCAGGTTAAAATAAAAATCTTGAAAAATAAGACCGTAAAATACCGCCGCCTTGCGGATCTTCTCTTAGTTGAACGCGTTGTACACTCATCTGCACAATTATTGGAGGGGCGAGCAGCATGCGGCCAGCGTTTATCCCTGGGCCGGTGAACGCTGCGCGGCTTCGCGTTTGTTTTTCTTTTCTTTTTTCAATCATAGTTAACAAAAACGGCTCGCGTCGTTAGCATTTATTCTCGTAAAATTAATATTTCGCAACTATAACCGATATTTTATTGTACTAGTGTTTTATTTTCATGCTTTCTGACTACTAATGGAATAAGTATTTTTTTATACTGCATGTTCACTAATATCGAAAACACGAAATGTTTCACTAATTTAAATAAAGATGTGTAATATACCTTTAATATTGGCTTTCCTTATTATTTGACAGTGTCGGTATTATTAAATTATTTTTAAAGTTTTTTAAGCTGATTAGTAAGCCAGAAGCGATCGAATAACAATCAGTCTTGTTCAAATCATTATTTCGTCTTAAATCTTTCGTTGTTAAAGCAGTTGTTAAATGCCATTAAACTTCTCGCAATAAAACTATTAAAGTAAATTGTAAAGTTTCTAGCAATCGGACCTATTTGAACCAACTGCGACTTCATCAACGAATCAATGATATCAAAACTATAAGAATAGTAAGAATAACGTCACCAATATGACGTTGTTGTAGATTAATGTTACAAATCAACTATTTTTTACTGAGCACAGGTAATATATGTTTGACGAATGTTTAAAAAAATGTAGGGTTTAACTGCGTGCATATTCATTGTTAATTATTTTAGAAAAAATAGAACTATAATAATAATAAGGTAGTTATTATAATGCATTGCAAATAACAAGTTTCTTGCTCAATATTGCACCGAGCCCAATATATTTTTTAAGGCCCGGCTTGGCCAGACCCGGTCATAAAATAAGAGAGATTGAGTTTTTCCTGATCCGGCCCGGTCAACATTTCAGGTCTAAATAAATAAAAAATATACTTATCTGATTATAGGCGTAGTTTTTAGAAAAAGGAAAATAATATATATAAAATTAAGATAATTTAAATATTGAATATGATACGGGAAAATCGCCTAAGAAAAATTCAGGCCCGTGCAGTGCTCTAATTGACATATCATCCCTAAATATTTTAGATGACAAATCTGTAATATATTTTTGTTGAGTATAAAATGTCTGCCTGAAGTCATTTTAATATTTATTTGTTGCATTCATAAAAACTAGAATATTTGATAAAATCAAAATTGAAATTCTCCCCAAAATTTGGGGTATTTACCCAATTTGGCAGAGGCCAAATTAATACACATTATTTTCATGGCCATAGCAGTTATTAAAGATAATATTCCTATATAAAAAATATCATTAAAAATCCTATGTTCCGTTTTTTTCATATATATCCGGCATATAAATATTCACAAGGAGCAGAGCAGGGACGAATCCTCGTAAAAAAGATTCGAATCACGAATCCGAATCACCTAATATGATTCGAATCACGAATACTCGAATAAAGGATTCGTAAGAAATAAATATGATTCGAATCAAAGATTTGAATCCTGTTTTATCGAATCACGAATACAAATCCTTCACGAATACAAATCCATTATATTTTATAATTTTTTTGCAACCATTAATATATAAATATCGTTACCAGTTGTTTTAACAAAAATATTCAAAACCTAATTAATTATTATTACCACTGAACATCGTTGATAACAGACAAAATATTTGATTCCCTGTTACTCTGATTAAAGATGTATTTGTGTGTTCCTGAACTTCACTTTAAATCAGTGTTTTGTAAGCGTGGCGCATGAAGTAAAATTTCGAGTTTAGAAAAGCCCGAAAATTTGTTTCGGGTCGCTGCGCGACCCTCGACAAATTTTCACGGGGCTTTTCTAAACTCGAAATTTTACTTCATGCTTAGCCTGGGAGTGGAAAACACTCATTTAAAGCTTTAAATTGAACTTAAAAAAAAACAAGGAATATCTAAAGATTTACAGAAAATAGGCTAAATTTGGAATACGTATATTTAAAAGAAAAACTCCCTGTATCTGTTTGCTCCGAAGAAATATGAATAATTATAAACTATAATGAAGATAACAATTAATTCTGAAAAAACACTCGTTAATTAATATTATACACAATTGACGTTTGTTAAACAATGGCGGCGACAAAGAAAAAAACATATATTTTTAATCTTTTAGTAGAAATGCGTTTTATGTTAAAAGAAGTAAACTATCCATCTTTCAGCTAGTAGTACAAGTTCTTTCTACTAGCAGCAATCGTCCTTTTAGTAGTAGATGAAACAACTACTATCTTATTCCTTCTACTATTACTAGGACTTTCTGCAACTAGTTGTAATACAGGTTCCGTCTGCTGGTGGCAAGACACGATAAGCCAGAACCATCTGAACTAGACGCTCTGTTAATAGCAGTAGTTCTTTCTGCTAGTAGAAATAAAATACGACTGCTAGGTCTTTCTGCTACTAGTAGTAGTACAGGTTCCATCTGCTGGTGGCAAGATTTGAAGCTAGAACCATCTGAACCAGAAGTCCTGTCTGCCAATAGCGATAGTTGTTTCTGCTACTAGAAATAGCGGGTTCTCCTAAAGCGTAAATGTTTCTATCAGTAGTAGTAGTTATTTCAGCTAGAAGTACAATTTCTTTGTGCTACTAGCGTTCGTCCTAGAAAGAACAACTATTATTTCGTTCCTTCTACTACGAACATTTTCTACTACTCCTGAAATTTTCAAAATAAATTTTTGTATGTAAATGCGGGACTGTAAGAGCAAAAACAATATTTTTTCCTAAGCCCCTGAATTTTTTTTCTGGCTGCGGCCTTGGTTGTTCTTTCAGCTTAATAGTAGTTTTTTATTCTCCTACCACTAGTTTTTTCTGCAACTAGTAGTAGTACAGGCTCCGTCTACGGAACTAGAAGCTCTGTCTGCTAATAGCGGCAGTTCTTTCTGATAGTGGACAAATCGTTTTTAACCGAAAAAAAATCAACGTTACAGTTTGTAGTAGTGGTTCTTTCGGCTAACAGTACTTAGTAGTACTAGTACAGGCCTCGTCTGTTGGTAGCAAGATATCTGAAGCTACAACCATCTGAGCTAGGTAATAGTGCTAGTTGTTTTTGCTAGTAGAAATAGTGTTTTCAGCAAAACAGCCTATTTTCTGTAAATCTTTAGATATTCCTTGTTTTTTTGAGCTCAATTCGAAGCTTTAAACGAGTGTTTTCCACTCCCAGACTAAGCATGAAGTAAAATTTCGAGTTTAGAAAAGCCCCGTGAAAATTTGTCGAGGGTCGCGCAGCGACCCGAGACAAATTTTCTGGGCTTTTCTAAACTCGAAATTTTTCTTCATGCGCCACGCGTATAAAACACTGATTTTACGAGAAATTTAAAAACACACAAAAGGCATTTTTCATGTTAATCCACACAATTAATTCGAATTATTTTTGACGATTCAAATCCTATTGTAAGTATTCGAATCCTTTTATAAATATTCGAATCCTTTTATAAGGATTCGAATCTTTTTATAAGGATTCGAATCACCCACATTTGGATTCGAATACGAATCCTCTTAAAAATACGTAACGAATCCGGATCACGAATCCAGTTGAACTCAAGTATTCGAATGCCTCTTTTGAATCCTCTAAAAGGATTCGAATCCTGAATGATTCGAATCCTGCCCAGCTCTGACAAGGAGCTTATGAACATGAATTATTTTATTATTTAATTTTTAAGAAATAATCTCTAATTTAATAAAATAAAACACATAGTTTGTTCGGCTATCGAAACTGGAGTCTTAAAAGAAAAAATAATGTGTTATAATGACAAGGATAAGAATCATCGGTTTTGTAAATACCGAAAAATAACACAGGATCCGATAACGCTTTCTAACGAATTGAAAACAATACATAGCTTGTATGTATTATCAGCGTGTTTAAATAATACGAATCGACACTTTCCTTCGATCCGTCTTTTTTATACGCTTTTTTTTCGTCTATTCCACGCGACGCGAGACCCCATCCGTTCATGCCAAGGAGCAATGCACAAATGCACAACGAACTGCCGCTCTTCTCTCTGACTGTATTCGCCCCACTTATCCTGTAAATTTGGCATCGGATGAGCTACTCTAAACTATGTGGGTCTTTCCAACACGATCGGCGTGTTACACTGCAATAATCCCCTTAAGCCAGTTGATTAAAATCCGCGATGAAACTATTTCTTTACTTAAAAAGGGTAATTTTGAACTGAATAAATGGAATTCAAATAATCCCACCATTTTAAATAATATTCCAGATTTATCCACGGAAAACGTAATTTTTCTTGACAAAAATCCGTGCGCTAAAACCTTAGGCTTAATTTGGAGACCGATAGACGATAAATTGCAATATTCAATCCCAGTATTTAATAATAAAACTATAACGAAACGAACAATTTTGTCACATATTTCAAAGTTTTTTGATCCCTTGGGATTAATTAATCCTGTCATTGTAACAGCCAAAATAATAATACAAATGCTGTGGCAGGCTAAACTTGAATGGGATGAAATTGTGCCTAATTCAATTTTAAATGTATGGAATTGTTTTGCTTCACAATTAATCCAGCTTCAAGAATTAACTATAATGAGAAATATTTGTTCGACTATTAGTAATAAATTCGAATTACATTGTTTTGCCGACGCCAGCGAAAAGGCGTATGGAGCATGTGTTTATTTAAGAAATATTAACGATACGGGAATTTATTGTAATTTAATATGTGCAAAATCACGCATAGCGCCTCTAAAAATGAGTACAATACCACGTTTAGAGCTTTGCGCTGCACTATTGGTATCTGAACTTGCCAAAAAGGCGATTCAATTAATATTAATATTGAAAGCACACATTATTATAGTGATTCCGAAATAGTTTTATCGTGGATTAATTGTCCAACAGTCAACTTAAAAACGTTTGTGGCTAATCGTGTAGCCGAGATTTGTGATCACACATCACCTTCTCAGTGGAGTTACGTAAAATCAAGAGATAATCCTGCAGACATTATTTCGCGAGGACTTATGCCGTGTGAAATAATTGAAAATACCTTGTGGTGGCACGGTCCTAATTGGCTGCTTGACAATAAAAATGTACCTCCATTTTAAAACGATAATATTGTTTTAGGTGAACTGCCCGAAACAAAATTATCAGTGAAACTAAATATTACCATTAATAATACAAATAATAAATTAAGTTTCATGAATAAATTTTCATCTTTCTCGAAATTAATTCGAGTCGTAGCTTATCTTTTTAGGTTTGCACATAATTGTAAGAATAAGCAATCAAAATTAGTAGGTCCGATTTCTACACTAGAATATAACAAAGCTCTTACACAAACTGTACAATATCATCAGCGCTTATCGTTTCAAAATGACATAGATGATTTACAAAAGAATGGATGTGTTCATAAGAAAAGTAAATTAAAAACTTTGAATCCATTCTTAGACGCAAATGGTATCTTACGAGTTGGTGGCAGATTATTAAATTCAAATGTAAATAATTTTAATTCTAAGCACCAAATGCTTTTACCTGAAAAGGGTACTTTGACAGATTTAATAATTAACTTCTTTCATATTAAATATTTACATCCAGGTATACAAGCCACTTTAGCGTATACCAGGTCATGTTACTGGATATTAGGGGGAACTAACCCTATAAAGCGCATAATAAGAAATTGCGTTACATGTTTTAAGTTCAAGCCTTATAATTTCAAGCCAAGTATGGGCAATTTACCTGCAGAACGAGTGATATTAATCAGACCGTTCTATAATTGCGGTGTTGATTTCTGCGGGCCTGTATATTTAAAGCAAGGGGTACGAAAAGCAACTACAACAAAAGCCTACATTGCAGTTTTTGTTTGCTTTGCAACTAAAGCTTTGCATCTAGAGCTCGTATCTAAATTGTCAAACGACGCATTTATTGCGGCACTTAAAAGATTCTTTGCGCGGCGCGGAAAATCCGCAAATATCTATTCAGACAATGCTACTAATTTTGTGGGCGCTGCACGAAAATTAAACGAATGTTATGAACATTTTCATTCAAGTAATAATAAAAATGATCTAATGAATTCATTTGCTCAAGAAGGTTTAACTTGGCATTTTATACCCCCTAGAGCGCCTCATTTCGGTGGTCTTTGGGAGGCTGCAGTAAAGAGAGTAAAAACTCATATCACAAAAGTAATTGGCGAAATCAAGCTTAATTTTGAGGATTATAGCACGTTGTTAGCTCAAATCGAAGCAATCCTCAATTCCCGTCCTTTGTTTCCTGTGTCAAATGATCCAAATGATTTTTCCTATTTGAGTCCTGGTCATTTCCTTATTGGCACCTCTTTTATTGATGTACCGGAAGCGGATTTATTGTGCTTAAATCCTGGTCGACTAAACAAATGAGACAGCACTTTTGGAAACGGTGGCATAGAGACTACCTACATCACCTTCAAACCAGGACAAAGTGGCAGTTTCCAGGACAGGAACCAAAAGTTAACCAATTGGTTCTAATTTGAGAGGAAGGCGTCCAGCCCATACCTTGGATAGTCGGGAGGATAATTGAGCTGCACCCAGGAGCGGACGGAGTCACGAGAGTCGCTACTGTCAAAACAACAAGAGGTGTCTACAGGCGGGCCCTCAATCGACTATGTGCTTTTCCAATCGAGGATGCAACGACGTGCAACGTTAGTGATTGATTTTTTGTGAATTCATTCCTAATTGCGTAGTGTCAAGTTTATCTTGCAACGGTTTGCAAGGAGGTGGTGTATGTCGCGATGTAAACCGCGATTTCTCCGAAAATACGGACAATAGAGCGTGAGCGACCCGCGCAGCATGTGTGCTAACCTTCGGTCGGGCGTAATGGACATGAGGCGTCATAAATGAAAGTTTTAAAATACTTTTGCTTAAATTGTTTTATTGCATTCTTTGTGTTTGGTACAACATCTGCACAACCAGGGTAATCTCTGGAAATTTCATATGTTGTGCATTGTTGTCAAATGTTTGTGTATCTCATCTTTTGTGTAAATGCCATTTTCTTATTGGTGGATTTTTACCACCACTACCTACACCCCCGAGATGTAGGGGTAAATTGAAACTCTGTAAATATTTGTAAATTTTGTAAATGAGAGTGTTCCTCTAACTTCTGAAGAGTAAACATCTAAAATATAAAAAAGTTGTTTTTCTTCGAACCAACGAGACTTTGCCTCCATAACATAACTTTTGAAATATTTTGTTGTTGTCATCCCACTGAGCAAAAAACAAACAAATAACGTTATATCAACATTGCAGCAACATTAAACGTTATTTTAATGTTGTTGAAACATTAGTTAAATGTGTTTGTTCAGTGGGATGTGAGCTTCTTTCAGAATACTAGCTATTTAATGCTTAGAGGAGCGATAATATTTAAAAAATATAAACATCCCACTAAGCAAAACCCCAACAAATATCGTTTTATCAACATTTTAGCAACATTAAACGTTGTATTAATCACTGAATCAAACACTTACTATGTTTTTACCACAAAAAATTTATTGTATGTATATATATTATATTACACAAATATACACATAAATTCACGACTTAAGTTTCGACGTTTGACGGTCATTATCAAGTGAAACAAATTACAAAGGGGAGTTACATTTATACAGGTAAAACAATTTAGAGTGAGGGTAGCAAAACAAATTAGGTTAAACAGGTACAAAGATTTACACATTAAAGGATTTCAAAAAGCGGCGTGTACACTAAATCGGTTTGTTCGTTTAACAGATTAACTAGGGGGTTCTTGGTTCGTTTGAAAATTTCGGCGGATTCGAGCAGGTTAAGCTTTGTGCCTTTGGTACAGTTATGTAAAATTTTTATTTTATTTATTTCTGGAAATGAATGTTTGCACTCTAATACGTGGTTAGAAAAGGAACTGGAGTCTTGGTTCAATCTAAATGCGCGAAAATGTTCCGAATATCTCTTTTCGAAACTACGACCGGTTTGGCCTACATACACACTATTGCATTCGGAACAAGGGATTTCATAAACACCTGATTTCTTTAAAGGATTAATTTTGTCTTTTGAATTGAATAAAATGTTGGATAATTTGCAACTGGGTCTAAACGCGATTTGATGATTTTGTTTTCGAAGAATGTGAGCTATTTTTTCCGTAATTTCGCCAAAGTATGTTAGGGTAATGTATGGATCTTTGTTCACATTTTCCAGTCTCGGATAAATGTGGGTCATTGTATTTTGATAACGTTTTTTATTAATTATGTTCTGAATAAGGTTTACTGGATAACCATTAGTTTTGGCAATATCTATAATTTTATTTAGTTCTATGACTCGGTTATTGGCTGATAAAGGAATTAAAAAGGCCCGGTGTATCATTGAATGATACGCGGCTAATTTATGCGACAATGGGTGATTGGAATTATATGGGATAGTGGAATTTACGTTGGTTGGTTTTCTAAAGATATCAAATTCTATTTTATTGTTCTTGTGGATTAAGGTCAAGTCTAAAAAGTTAATTTTATTATTTTGTTCGTGTTCTATTGTAAATTTTATTTTGGGGTGTATATTATTAATTAAATTTAAAAATTGATCAATTTGACGTGTGGTGCCACTAAAGCAAGCAATAATGTCATCTACATATCGGTGCCAGAATGAAATATGTTTTTTTGTGAAATCTAAGTTAAAAATGTTTTCCTCTATATGTGTCATGAATAAATCTGCTAATAGGGGGCTCAAGGGCGACCCCATTGCTAGACCTGTCGTTTGTTGGTAAAATTGATTGTTAAATTGGAAATAATTTTGTTGTAAACATACTTGAGAGCCCCCTATTAGCAGATTTATTCATGACACATATAGAGGAAAACATTTTTAACTTAGATTTCACAAAAAAACATATTTCATTCTGGCACCGATATGTAGATGACATTATTGCTTGCTTTAGTGGCACCACACGTCAAATTGATCAATTTTTAAATTTAATTAATAATATACACCCCAAAATAAAATTTACAATAGAACACGAACAAAATAATAAAATTAACTTTTTAGACTTGACCTTAATCCACAAGAACAATAAAATAGAATTTGATATCTTTAGAAAACCAACCAACGTAAATTCCACTATCCCATATAATTCCAATCACCCATTGTCGCATAAATTAGCCGCGTATCATTCAATGATACACCGGGCCTTTTTAATTCCTTTATCAGCCAATAACCGAGTCATAGAACTAAATAAAATTATAGATATTGCCAAAACTAATGGTTATCCAGTAAACCTTATTCAGAATATAATTAATAAAAAACGTTATCAAAATACAATGACCCACATTTATCCGAGACTGGAAAATGTGAACAAAGATCCATACATTACCCTAACATACTTTGGCGAAATTACGGAAAAAATAGCTCACATTCTTCGAAAACAAAATCATCAAATCGCGTTTAGACCCAGTTGCAAATTATCCAACATTTTATTCAATTCAAAAGACAAAATTAATCCTTTAAAGAAATCAGGTGTTTATGAAATCCCTTGTTCCGAATGCAATAGTGTGTATGTAGGCCAAACCGGTCGTAGTTTCGAAAAGAGATATTCGGAACATTTTCGCGCATTTAGATTGAACCAAGACTCCAGTTCCTTTTCTAACCACGTATTAGAGTGCAAACATTCATTTCCAGAAATAAATAAAATAAAAATTTTACATAACTGTACCAAAGGCACAAAGCTTAACCTGCTCGAATCCGCCGAAATTTTCAAACGAACCAAGAACCCTCTAGTTAATCTGTTAAACGAACAAACCGATTTAGTGTACACGCCGCTTTTTGAAATCCTTTAATGTGTAAATCTTTGTACCTGTTTAACCTAATTTGTTTTGCTACCCTCACTCTAACTTGTTTTACCTGTATAAATGTAACTCCCCTTTGTAATTTGTTTCACTTGATAATGACCGTCAAACGTCGAAACTTAAGTCGTGAATTTATGTGTATATTTGTGTAATATAATATATATACAAACAATAAATTTTTTGTGGTAAAAACATAGTAAGTGTTTGATTCAGTGATCATGAATTACCACGTAGTTACGGTCGCAACCATCATTATGACGTTGTATTAATGTTGATGATACATTACTTGAATGAGTTTGTTCAGTGGGATATTTCAATATTTCATAAATTCTGTCTTTTACTACTACTAAACATTGAAACCCAGTATTTCCAACAAGAAGAGGTTTTACAAAAATATATATACAGAGAGTTTTATGTAACACCGAACAATTTCATAACGAGCATTTTTCTTTGAGGTATCCATATGCATACGCTGCACATTTTCCGATGCTCGGTTTATTAAAAGAATCCAATTTGAAGCTTTAAGCGGGTGTTTACCACTCCCAGGCTAAGCATGAGGTAAAATTTCGAGTTTAGAAAAGCCTGAAAATTTGGTTTGGTCGCGTAGCGCGAAGCGCGGAGCGGCCAAACCAAATTTTCAGGCTTTTCTAAACTCGAAATTTTACTTCATGCGCCACCGGTACAAAACACTGATTCAATGTAAAGTTTAGTGGTGTGTTTTAAACTTCGTAATATGTCAGTGTTTTGTACCGGTGGCGCATGAAGTAAAATTTCGAGTTTAGAAAAGCCTGAAAGTTTGGTTTGGCCGCTCCGCGCTTTGCGCTACGCGACCAAACCAAATTTTCAGGCTTTTCTAAACTCAAAATTTTACTTCATGCTTAGCCTGGGAGTGGAAAACACTCACTTAAAGCTTCAAATTCAATTCTTTTAATAAACCAAGCATCGAAGAATGTGCAACGTATGCATATGGATACTTCAAAGAAAAATTCTCTTTATGGAAATGTTCGGTGTTACATAAAACTCTCTGTATTGTTTTAAATCAGTAGGTGCAACAAAAACATAGAAAATCAGGGTTGTTAATTTTGAACCAACAACATATTTACAATCGTATAGTAAAATCTGCTAAGTACATAAAACATTTTTAAATATTACAAGAACCAATAATTTTAGTCTTTTTACCAATTAATTCTTTTGAAATCTTATTAATTTTGCTTACCTGATCATGTGATTATTAAGGTAGTTTTATGTTGTTATTTATAAAAATATCATTTTGAGGCATTCACAAATCCAAAAATATATTTTTAGATAGATCAATTCTTTGAATACATGATCAATAAATAATGTTACTTGCCTAATAGAGATTGATGGGTAAGTGCTCTTAAATATTTCAGCGTCAAAGGTGGTTTGAGTACGACTTTATTCATCAATATGTCACTAGGGGATATCCATAAGTCCGGACCTGGACCATCAAGAGGAATCAAGGACATTTCGCCTTCTAAGGATTTTGGACAACTTTTAAAGAATATTTGGGATAAATCATCGCCTAGTTGCTGGTTCACCTCGCACAATGACGGCACTAGAAGTGCCTTCATTTTTTCGTTTCTTGTGTGATAATTTTCACTGAATTCTGTAAAGAAAATAAGATGTAGTTTGACTTGTTTTGAATTGTAAATGTAAAGTATTTACCCATTTTTACTTAAAATTTTATGAATGTGTAAAAGTTGAAGAGATGATTTGACTAGTTGACAACACCTTGAAATTTTAAAATCAAATGTCAAAGCTATTTTTTTACACCAATGGCATACAGGGATTTTTTCGATTAAATACACGTAATAAATAAATAAAACAAATGTTTATTATTTGTATCGTATGTTCAATTAAAAAAAATCTCTAGAGTGCCATGAAAAATATTCTAGGTTGTCAACTCTGAAAATATACATTATAATAATTATGTCTGACGTTTTATATGTCAATTCCTGAAGTATGTAGCCAACTTAAATTAAAAAAAAAAGATTAAATCATGGCCCTCTAGAGTTTTTTTTTTATTGAACATATGATATTATCGTGAGATCAAACAAAAGGGCCCGGTTGCATAAAGCTTTGTCAAGTCCGTTGTTAGCTAACATCTTGTCAGATTTAACATGTTTACATGATGTCAAATCTTTTTGGTTTAATAAAAAGTATTTGACATGATGTTACCTAATTAATGCTTAACAAAACGTTGACAAAATGTATTCGGGTTTTTTGGTCCTACTTACAAAGGTTGGTAACAACAGAAACCTATTTTACAACCGTTGTAAAAAGAGAACTAGAATATTGATGTAAAATTATAACTTGATTAATTAAGGGTCTTTTTCACTTTTTGACCTTGACGAAATCGAGTCTAAAGGAAAATGCGCCTCTGGTGGCGATGGTAGACATGGAATTTGTTTTACAACACAGTTGTTCATCATATATGATTTCTATAAAATTACTCGTCATGCGATACTCCGTTTGTTAGCGGCACGGAACCGGTTTTTTACGCGTTGACGGGTTGAGGGGAGTAAAAGGGGAAAACATTTATTTATTTCTCGATACATTTTTATTTTCGAGCCAGACTAGCTGTGCATCCATCTCTTTCTAACGTTTTGCGCTGTTCTTTTAATTTTACTTCTGTCAAATCCTTGCAATTTCATCGTTTGGTTGGTATATTTTGAATTGTGTATCCGATTTTATTTAAAGTGAAAGTGAAAAATAAAATAATATGTGATCGTAATGTGATTTCGATATTTTGGGATTCATGTTTGACTCTACTTATTAGTACTAGGTTTTGCTGTAATAATCACATAACTGAGAGGCAAATGGATAAGGAGGTTATGTAATATTTGTTTTTATTTTGGTATTTGCAAAAATACTCGGGGGATATTCACAGCACCCACACAATTTGTCATCAGTTAGAAGTTGCACTAAAATTATTCTATACGATTTAGTAAATTGTTTCCAAAACGATGTTTTAGTGCGACTTCTCACCGATGACAAATTGCATCAATGCTGTGAATAGACCCGCTGATCAGTGAGAACCATCACTTTTATTTGCACTTGAAATCAAAAGTGGCAATACTAGCAAATACTTATGTTATTGGTATTTTAGTAGGTAGAAACGGTGACAGAAGAGTGTGTTATTCAGGCTTTTGTCCGCCTGCATCTAAAGTAACTATGTGCTTAACTGAAGACAGTATTACATGTGTGATCAGTATATAAATGTAAAACAAACACAAAAACACATTTTTTTGGCGGAGTCTGTATATAATTAATAAGTATCATAATATTTTGTTTGAGTTAGCATTGAGCAATATATGAGCAGTTATGTTCTAAATATTCTAAAACAATATTTTCATAGCCAACTCTGAATCAAAAATTGTGTCCATTAGATACATACAGGGTGTCCTGATTAAGCAGTTAAATGGGAAAACATTTGCAGGACAGTTAGTACTATCTATGTCTGGTGTAATAAAAGTTATGTTGAAATATTATCATTCTATCATCAATAATCAAGTTATAAAAGAAACGAAAAAATCGTTTTTTTCACTGTGTGCTCTGAACGTTTAACTATTTTATTTACACTGGTCATAGATAGTACTCATTGTCCTGCATATTTTTTTCCCATTTAACTGATTTTCTATCTTTCACCGTTTAGAAGATACCCATGCATAGACTGCTTAATTAGGACACCCCGTATAAGTACATGCTATTATTCTAATATAATAAGGAATTTACATGTACAAATTTTAAATATATTTTGATCTAATAATCGAGATAATAATTTTACATCCAAAATTCCTATGACAAATCTCGGTTGATTTAAATATTACACCCCAGTACTTTCTAATTTTATCTTTAATTAAAATACTACCAGAAACATCATACGGATCTTCTCCGTTACCTTTCTCCACCAAGAATGGCATGTCCTCATCACTGGTCAGATCGATCCTCTCATTGATGCTCAAACCGTCCATTGAATTCTATCTTGAAGTGGCAGCTCTGCGGTAAATATTCTATTAATGCGATTCTTTACAAATTGCAGAATTAGCTTTTAATTTTAAACTTATTTATAAATAATTAAATAATTATTATATCTTTAGTTTATGATATATTTATTTATTATTAAAATAAAATAAGAGTTTCATATCTACAACTATATGGCAGAAGTAGTAGTTAGCAGTAGTGACAAGATTGTTAAATAAAAATAATCTCCCAGAGATTATATAAAACCATAATAAAAATGAATTACATAAAAATAAAAACACAGCTAATGAAAACGTGAAATGCACTGAATGAATTAATAACGATAAATAGTGTAAATGCAGTGGGTCACCACAATTCATTGATGCCATACTTATCATTTATAATTAAATTTAGTTGTCAAAAGTTTGTTTCACCAATGTTAAATAATTATAATTAATAAATTTTGTTCCTGTATATAAACTATTAATAAATGTTGTTGTTATTACTCATTGTTAATTATTTTATTTTATAAACCTACCTTCATTCAGCAACCCTATTAAGAAAGTTACATTCCATGAAATTGAGCTATTAAATCGTAATCTTTTATATTTTATGAACACGTATCAATATGTTCTCATTAATAAATGTTGGTACAACAGAGTTACATGAATTTCTAAGAGATATTTTAAATGTTATAACAGACATGCAATTATCTTATTAAAAATACCAAAAGCGTTATAATTCAATATTGTGTAATTGTACCCGTCGATCTTTTTGAATTTCCGCACACCCGTACACTGTTGGCCCTACAAAAGAAAACACACGTGTAAAAAAAATTCTATATTAAAATAATGAAAGTTGTGAAAACAACTTAGAATTGCTATTAAGATAGCAATTTCGTAATAAGTTTGCTGTAAAAACAGCAGTTTGAAAAGCAAAGATTAGAAAAAGTGCAAAATATCTAAAAAGCCACGAGAACAGATCATAAAAATCTGCGAGCAGTGGCTTATCGTTAAGATAACAACTTTTTCAAAGAAATCCCGCAAATTGTTGTCACGTAAGATCGCCATCTATTAAAGACACCCTGAACTGAAAAATACCCCATTTCCGCTATACAACCACTAGGTGGCGCAACGGTGTGCGGAAAATTGCAAAACGAGTGAAAATTTTTATTTGAGAAATGGCCTTTCTTGAAAATCTAACTTTAAAGAAATGTCCAGGGGGCAAAAATAGGTCCGGTGTGCATCGGTTTTGCATATCCGTGAGAAATTTTGAAGATTATTTCGTGATTAAAAATGATTGCAATTTTCATGATTTTTTTTCAGAAAAACGATAATAGCTAGAATCATAAGCGATGCACACAGGTCCTAAAATAGGGTCAACATTATGTATGAATTTTTTCATAACTCTAGCTTTTCTGGGAAGGCTGGAATAAAAAATGACGATTTTCGTACATCAAAATAGACCCTTAAGCTAGCAGAAAAGTAAGTAATTATTATTTTTATTAGAGATTATCCCATTCACCTGATTACTAAGCCTTAGTTTAGATGAACGTTTTTCCAAGCATTAAGCTTAATTTCTTCTTATTCAATCCTTTCCTATTTAGGTACAAACATATTATAGAAAACAAATGTGGCACAACAACGATAAACCATAATTTTAGAGCTGCTATTTGACGACTCACTTTTCTAATAATTCTGCTGACTGAAGATTTATGAATTCCAACATTATCAACAAGTACCTCTTGAAATAATCCAGTCTCAAAAAACGGAGAGTAATAAGTATTTGTAGTTTGGCTGGAATCGCATGATTTCTAAGGGTCAGTGATTTTATATTGTTACCAATTAATGAATGCAATCCTTCAAAAGTATTTTGATTAATCTTGTATCTTTTTTTAGAGTCGTCCTCACTATAAATTTGAAATGGGTCTCTCTCTATTGCTTTTGTTACTCGATGAAGATAAACTCGATATGGACATTTTCTATAATTATGTTTACCATTAATTTCTAATAAAAATGATTTTTTAATACTTACATTAGTTTTATTATAATAAATGAAAAATGAGTGTAAATATTTTTTATAACCTCTTTTACTTTATTCATTAATCACTGGCTGAGCATTAAGTAACTGACAAGGGGCTTAATTACATTTGACGCGATGTTAACACTAATAATGGCTTTATTAAACAGAAATATGGACTTGACACAATGTTTATGTAACGTCAACTAACAATTGATGTATTATCTTGACAAAATATTTTTATAAAACACTTAACACAAGGAACCTTACGTTAACGTAATGTTAGCATATCATCAAAGTTGACGAAGCTTTATGCAACTGGCCCAAAGTGTACTAAACTTTTTCCATGTTCTCGAAAATCTTGAAGTAATTTCTAATTAATATTCAAAATAGGTATGTTAAAAAGTAGGATTATCTATGTTTAAAAGGGAAGGAATCAAAACTGTTGTTCAAGATTATACATCTTTATAATCATATTATAATCAATTTACAAATTTCATCTTAAGTTTGATTTCGTGGTGCTGTATTTGGCGTCATACAAGACGTGTGCTGTAGAATTTCAGGAATTTGTCCAACCATTATCCTAAAATTAACATCATCCACATTCAAAGGTCCATGAAATGCTTTATGGAATCTCGATGTCAATACCCAGAGTTCTTGATCTCCAGATGGATTATTTATAATCTACAAATAATATCATAGCACAATATTTGGATAATTATCTTTTGCCTTTTTTGCAAACTAAGGTTTAAAAAAAGAACAGATTAAATCCGTTTATTTGCTAATAAAATCTAATTATACTTAAGCTACATACTATATTTAGTAAAGAAAGGTCTGTATTTAGTGAAGAAAAGAAATCAAACCATGTTTTATTAGTGATTGATTACTTCACATAAATCAAAACAAACAGTGAATTAATTATACGTGTATTTTACAACTAATTAATCCTGTTCAATTTCTTTACCTTTACTCCTCCAGCAAATTGCATTGTAGTGCTATTAGTGTAAATTGTGTCAATATATGTTCCATACTCTTTGCTATGTGTGTTCCAGCAATGAAAAGAAGAAGGATCTCTTAAATATCCAAAATATGAGACTCCGTTTCTGTCTATTTCAAAAGCAGTGGCTGCGTTTGGTCTGCTTCCAGAAATATCCTGTTAAATTTTTAATTTTAATTATGTAATTAGTTAATGCACCCAACATATTACTACCAATGCTTACTATTAGAACGAATTCTGTATTAAACGATGGTAAACATATTGTTTCTTGTTATCACTAAGACTATATATTTTCGTAAGCAATGCATATTTTCCAGGAAAGCTTAGTGTTTCTTAAATTTTGAATACTTACAAGTGATGTAAAATTTCGAATAATTTAAAAATGTTACCGCTATATAGCGGTTACCTATACCGGGTGTTCAATAAAAAAAACGCCCAACGCCATCCCACTGAGCAAAAAACAAACAAATAACTTTATATCAACATTGTAACAACATTATACGTTGTATTAATGTTAATGAAACATTAATTCAATGTGTTTGCTCAGTGGGATAATTAACTGTTATTTATTGATCGATTTGAATAAACTAAAAAACAAAGTCAATCGCAACTTTAATACCATAAATTGACACTAGTTATGTATTTTTTAAAATTAACTTCATAGCAAAATAAAAGTCAACTTTAAATTTTTAAATGGCTGCATATACTTTCTTATTTTATTATATTGGACATTGTTTTTCTGAATAAAATTATGCTCGATATGTTGATTTTAATTTAATATTTATGCTAGAAAAAATTTATAATAGATCTTCTTCACATGATTTTTTGGCAATAAATGTAGTGTGCCTTGAAACAAAATTGGACTCTTAATACTGATCAAAATTTATAAATAGAATTAGCATGTATAATCAGCTTAGAAGATTGAACACAATTTGTCAACCAACCGAACAAAATAAAGGCTAGTATTTTTTAAACTTTACAATATTTCAGTGTTTTATACGCGTGGCGCATGAAGTAAAATTTCGAGTTTAGAAAAGCCCCGTGAAAATTTGTCTCGGGTCGCCGCGCGACCCTCGACAAATTTTCTACGCGGGGCTTTTCTAAACTCGAAATTTTACTTCATGCTTAGTCTGGGAGTGGACCGTCAAGATTTTCAACATGCCGAGATTTCCGATATTCCTAGATTTTTGTCGATTTATTCACAGTTTGTTATTATATTAGATACAACTTTAATATTGAATAAATACTGTTTTTCGTATAAATAGAATATTAACCCATTAAGAGCCGAGAAAATTATAAAGTTAACTCTAAAAGTTGATTTTAGGTAAAATTTTGCACCTCTTTCTATGATTTTAATGAATGATTTATTATATTACATATGTTGATTTTATAAAACAGTTAAATTTAAAGTTCGAACGAATGTTTCCACTCCCAGACTAAGCATGAAGTAAAATTTCGAGTTTAGAAAAGCCCCGCGTAGAAAATTTGTCGAGGGTCGCGCCAGCGACCCGAGACAAATTTTCACGGGGCTTTTCTAAACTCGAAATTTTACTTCATGCGCCACGCGTATGAAACACTAATACGTTGTAAAGTTATAAATACACTTAAAAAAATGAGTCATAACCGAAATATTGAAATAACAAAATATTTACATTTTCCTTTACTTTTATTCTACATTAATTTGTAACATAGGTACTTATTTGTTGTTTCGTTATTATTAATGGCACAACCTCACAATAAATGACATTTGTCACTTTTTTTTACAAGACACACTAATTATAATTTTTTAAAATATAATTTTAATTAGAAGATTTAAAAAAAATCGACGAAAACATTGAACAAAAACAAGAAATTGAGCGTTATTGGATAAATAATATGTTTAATTAATATCTCACTTAACCCGTGGTGAAACATTTTTGAATCTAATTCTGGATATTTAATTAAAACACTTGGTTTGTTTAACTAATTTAATTAGTAAAACAAACCAAGTGTTTTAATTAAATAATTTATGCCAATAAAGTTCTTTTTTTTTAATTAAATATCCAGAAATAGAAAAATAATGTCTAATGTAACAGAGCTGGGATGAATCCTCAAAAACATGATTCGAATCACGAATCCGAATCACCTAATATGATTCGAATCACGAATACTCGAATAAAGGATTCGTAAGTGAAAAATATGATTCGAATCAAAGATTCGAATCCTCATTTTTGAATCACGGATACAAATCCTTTAAAAATAAATTTGAATCTATTATTTGCAACCAGTAATATTTTATTCCATCAGTTTCTATTAACAAACATGTTCTTTTACCGACTAAATATCTGATTTTATAATGATTTTAATTAATGATGATATATGTGTTATTGAACTACATTTTGAATCTGTGTTTTATACGCCTGGCGCATGAAGTAAAATTTCGAGTTTATAAAAGCCTCGTGAAAATTTGTCTCGGCTCGCTGCGCGACCCTCGACAAATTTTCTACGCGGGGCTTTTCTAAACTCGAAATTTTACTTCATGCTTAGTCTGGGAGTGGACAATCCTCGTTCTTAGAAGTTTCAAATTAAAGGATTACTTTAGATTACTAAGTTTATTACCAATTTACAAAGGCTACAGCTCGAAGGACCAATCATGGTCTTCGGAGACCGAAGGACTACAGGGAATCGAAGTTTATTTACAAGAAAACAACGAATATTTGAAGGTTTACAGCATGGATAGGAAAGAAAACATCCAGTTTTGAAAAAATATCGAAGTTGGGTTGGTTTTCAGTGCGTTTTTAACTTCACTTTAAATCAGTGTTTTATACGCGTGGCGCATGAAGTAAAATTTCGAGTTTAGAAAAGCCCCGTGAAAATTTGTCTCGGGTCGCTGCGCGACCCTCGACAAATTTTCTACGCGGGGCTTTTCTAAACTCAAAATTTTACTTCATGCTTAGTCTGGGAGTGGACCGTCAAGATTTTCTACATGTCGAGATTTTTGATATTTCTAGATTTATGTCGATTTATTCACAGTTTGTTATTGTATTAAATGCAACTTCAATATTAAATAAAAAACGGTTTTTTTTAGGAATAGAATATTTACCCATTAAGAGCCGAACAAATTATAAAGTTAACTCTAAAAGTTAATTTTAGGTAAAATTTTGCATCTTTTTCTATGATTTCAATGAATGATTTATAATATTACATACGTCGATTTTTTAAAAGAGTTAAATTTAAAATTCAAACGAGTGTTGTCCACTCCCAGACTAAGCATGAAGTAAAGTTTCGAGTTTAGAAAAGCCCCGCGTAGAAATTTGTCGAGGGTCGCGCAGCGACCCGAGACAAATTTTCGCGGTGCTTTTCTAAACTCGAAATTTTACTTCATGCGCCACGCGTATAAAACACTGATTTAAAGTGAAGTTAAAAATGCACTGAAAACCAACCCAACTTCGATATTTTTTCAAAATTAAATGTTTTCTTTCCTATCCATGCTGTAAACCTTCAGATATTCGTTGTTTTCTTGTAAAAAAACTTCGATTCCCTGTAGTCCTTCGTTCATGGTTGGTCCTTTGAGCTGTAGCCTTTGTAAAACGGTAATAAACTTAGTAATCTAGAGTAATCCTTCAATTTGAAACTTCTAAGAACGAGTGTTGCCCACTCCAAGACTAAGCATGAAGTAAAATTTCGAGTTTAGAAAAGCCCCGCGTAGAAAATTTGTCGAGGGTCGCGCAGCGACCCGAGACAAATTTTCACGGGGCTTTTCTAAACTCGAAATTTTACTTCATGCGCCACGCGTATAAAACACTGATTTCAAGTGAAGTTAAAAATATACTATTAACGTTGGAAATTTTTCATGCTTAAGTAACCAAATATGCATTCACAAATATTTGAATTATTCGAAAATTTTAATATTTATATTCAAATATGAATAATTTAGTGATTTAAATATTCATATTAGAATATTTAACTATTTGAATTAATCGAATTCGAATCCCAGCCTTAATAGCGATGATTCGAATTATTTAGGAGGATTTGAATCCATGTATCAGGATTCGAATTTTATAAGGATTCGATTCCTTTTATAAGGATTCGAATCCTTTTATAAGAATTCGAATCCTTTTATAAGGATTCGAATCCTTTTATAAGAATTCGAATCCTTTTATAAGCATTCGAATCATCTACGTTTGGATTTGAATACGAATCCTTTTAAAAAAATGTAACGAATCCGGATCTCTAATCCGTTTTCACTAAAGTATTCGAATACCTCTTTTGAATCCTCTAAAAGGATTCGAATCCGGGAATCGAATCCTGAATGATTCGAATCCTGCCCAGCTCTATAATGTAACAAAACTAAAAAATTATAGGCAGCTATTTAAAAATCTTAGGTTGGCTATTATTTGAGAATGAATCATGTAATTTTTGAGTATCTAAACGGCCATTGACTTTGGTTTTTAGTTCAATAAAATTGGTCAATAAAAACAAGAGGTATGGCGTTGGGCGTTTTTAATCGAACACCCGGTATAAGGTAATTTACAGTTAAACGTAAAAATTAATGTACAACAATAAAATTAAAATTTTATTACAAAAATATAATTAAATATATTTTAATGTTTACGTATAAAATGTATTATTCAAAGTTAATTGAATATTATTATAGTAAAATTATGATAATTAATGCCAAATAAAAGTTGACTCATATTGTAATTCTTAAGCCATAAATCAATATGTAACAGCAAATAAAAATGAAATAGATTTTTTTTAAACAAATTAATCACGCCTGTATATGAGTATTAGTGATTGTAATATCGGTAAATCGTAAGAAAATACACTCAAAATTATGCGGTAATTTACCGATTATTTACCAGTACTTTAATCATTTAAATGAAGTTTTTGTTTAGCCAATTTATTATGATATTTATTTTGTACACAATCATTTAAAAACATCATTAACAATTATTATTTTTAAACCAATTTAAAAAACTAAATATTTATTATTAATACTGAAAATGTTAGTAATAAAAAAACATGGATCCGATTTTTATTCCACGTTATTCCAATTAAATGTTTTGGTGTGTTTTTGAACTTCACTTAAATAAGTGAGCGACCAAACCAAATTTACAGGCTTTTCTAAACTCGAAATTTTACTTCATGCTTAACCTGGGAGTGAAAACACTCGTTAAAGGAAGTCATTGAATGCTATTGGGTTTACACTATCTAATGCATTTTTACTCTTAAAACAAGGATGTTGTGATTCACACAGACATCAGAATTACCAGTAATAGTAAAAGTCGATAAAATTACAATCCTAACTGAGCATTTAAAAGATTTTACGAATTAACCCACTGAGCAAAAAACAAACCAATAACATTATATCAACATTGTAGCAACATTAAACGTTGTTTTAATGTTGATGAAACATTACTTAAATGGATTTGCTCAGTGGGAAATGAAAGCGGATTTAATCATTAATCAATTTAATGATTTTTACTCTTAAAACAAGAATATTGTGATTTGCACCAATACCAGAATTACCGATAATAGAATATGTCGGTAACATTACAATCCTAAATGAGTATTTAAAGGATTTTACGAATAAAATTAAAGCGGATTTAATCATTAATGAATTTAATGATTTTTACTCTTAAAACAAGAATATTGTGATTTGCACCGATACCAGAATTACCGATAATAGAAAATGTCGGTAAAAATACAATCCTAAATGAGTATATAGAAGATTTTACTAATCAAATTAAAGCGGATTTAATCATTAATCAATTCAATGATTTTTACTCTTAAAACAAGAATATTGTGATTCGCACCGATACCAGGATTACCGATAATAGAAAATGTCGGTAAAATTACAATCCTAAATGAGTATTTAAATGATTTTACGAATCAAATTAAAGTGGATTTAATCATTAATCAATTTAATGATTTTTACTCTTAAAATTGTGATTCACACCGATACCAGAATTACCAGTAATAGAAAAAGTAGGTAAAATTACAATCCTAAATGAGTAATATATAATCATTAATCAATTAATGATTAAACTGGAATGTGAGCAGTCTAGTTTATCAGCACACTTCATTCAGATAAACCTGAAAAATATATTGTTACATTAGTAATAATACTATTTTCATAAAATTCCCAAATAGATATTCTACATTGTTACAAGATTTAATTACATCAAGATTAAAATATTATTGTTTCAACTTGATTCAAACTTGAACTACAAGTTGAAATTCAAGATTGAGACAACTTTTAAATTCATTATTGAGTCAAGATTGTATCAACATGACACAATATTGTGACTTGACACAATCTTAAAATTATCATTGAGATTGAATTACAACTTGAATATCAAGATTAAAACATTATCCTATGAACTTCATTCAAACTTGAAATACAAGTTGAAATTCGAGTTTGAAACAAACTTTCTTAAGTTTGTTTCTATCTTGAATTTAAGCTTGTAGTTCAAGTTTAAATGAAGTTCATACGATAATGTTTCTTGAGTCAAGATTGTATCAGCATGAGACAAGCCACTAAGCAAATCCATTTAAGTAATATTTCATAAACATTAAAACAACGTTTAATGCAGCTACAATGTTGATATAATGTTATTTGTTTGTTTTTAGCTCAGTGGGAATATTGTATCACAATCTTAAAATTTATCATTGAGTCAAGATTGTAACTGTAAGTAAATGATCTATTAATTGCGTGCAGCAAACGTGCCCAAAGTCGAACATTTGAATTTTAACTGTAGGTCTTGAAATTGTTTATTTTCTTAGGAAATTTATTTTTTTATAGCATTAACAGGAATTCGTGTATTTTTTTAGATTTTTTAATAATCAAAATTGTTCATTCAAATATCGATATTTTTGTAATCAAATTTCAGAAGAAAATGATTACAAAACATTTTTACAGATATTCTTAAAATCATTAGAAACAATACTTTTCATAGTGTTTTTTTAAACTTCACAATTTTCAAAGCGGACGAACATCAATATTACTTTTATATTTAAACTTTGAGCTTTTGTGCTATGCGTAATTTTTGCGTTTCAAAAACATTCCACACCATAGACTAAAGCTTGTTTTATTATAAATTACAAGCATATAGTTATAAAATGTAAACAAAATATCTTAACGGAAATGTATTTGATACTTGATTTAGTCTTTATAAGACAAATTTATTGTAGATTGCGTAAAGAATCGCACTTTTAATGATTTAAAATTCGGATTTAAATAAGCTTTCAGCCTTATTAATAGAACTGCCGCTAATATCATTATAGTTTAATGCTAGTTAGTTTTATATGAACCCTATACAAACATGATACTATCAGATCGTATTAATCGAACAAAATGTCCATGTTATTAGTTAGTTTTGAACTATTGATAGAATGAACGTGGCAACATACATTTTCATGTGTACCAACTTCGATTTAATTAGAGGTTATGTTACGTTGTTTATGTTTGTGAAAACGTTTTTTCCGCTAAATTATTACTTTCCCCCGTATGTAATACAAAGGGAAAGTATTGTTTTCGTGAAAATTTTCGAATCAAAAATTTTAGCGGAAATATCCGTTTTGAGGTCCCCTGAGTCGAATAAGACCATTTTTGATAAATGTCTGTCTGTCTGTATGTATGTGTGTGTCTGTGTGCGCTGTACCGCAAACACCGCTAAAGATATCGAGATGAAACTTGAAACTTAAGCTTTTTGTTACAATCGGAAGAACTGAAAAGCTTTTGGTGAAAATCGGAAAACCGGAAGTGGTACTTTACTCTTAGCGTTTTTCAGTTTTTTCAGATTTTTTCAATAAATGTTCATCAAACAAAAAATTCTTTTAAATAAAAGTTGTAGAAAATAACAAAATGAAGATGTATTGTTCACTTACTTTTTGTCATAGCACTCTTAGTTTTTGAGATATTTCAAAAGTTGTGTGTTTTATCTAGTTATTGGTGTGTGACAGTGTATGTGTCGATACAATTGAAAAATGTTTCAAATAAAAGTTGTAGGAAATGAAAAACTAAAGATTTTTTGTGGACTCACTTTTTGTCATAGCACTCTTAGTTTTTGAGATATTTAATAAATAGTGTTTATTATCTAGTCATTGATTTGTGTCAGTGTGTGTGTTGATACAATTGGAAAATGTTTCAAATAAAAGTTGTAGGTAATAAAATATTAAAGATTTTTTGTATCTTCACTTTCTGTCATAGCACTCTTAGTTTTTGAGATATTCAATAAATAGTGTTTTTTATCTAGTCATTGGTTTGTGTCAGTATGTGTTGATCCAATTGAAAAATGTTTCAAATAAAAGTTGTAGTTATCAAAAAGTTGAAGACATTTTAAAAATAATAATGCTACAAATATTTTAAAAGTGATTTAATACGCAATTTACGGGGGAAAGTACTATGATGGACACATCGCCATTTTTTCATTGAATTTTATATCTAATGAATGATTCCACTCCCAAATTAAGCATGAAGTAAAATTTCGAGTTTAGAAAGGCCTGAAAATTTGGTTTGGTCAGGTAGCGCGAAGCGCTACGCGACAAAACCAAATTTTCAGGTTTTTCTAAACTCGAAATTTTACTTCATGCGCCACACGTATAAAACACGAATTTCAAGTGAAGTTCAAAACATACTGCCCAGGTATGCATATTTATAAATCTTAAATAAATCATAGCATCATAATTAAATAAATTCGTTTTACTATGGCATTTGAGGTTATGTATAACACGGATCTCATGCCTTAAACTAGGAGTGCCATTTTATTAAATCATTAGTTGTAAACTAACAATAGTAATCTACTAAAATGTTTTATTAATACGAAAATGTTAATAAATATCATCTTTAGTACAATGTTAACACCTTATGCCAAGGTTTATTAATAAGGCAGTTTATGATTTATATAGCTTGAAAATTGCGTTCAGAGCAAACGCTCAAAGTTGACATTTATTTTTAGAATCAATGTTTTCAGTAATTAAAATAAATTTTACAATTCTTAAAATCAATTAATATATAAAAAAACAACGTTTGGAGTTTGTAACTATGATAGTAAAATTTTCAAGTTTTATAAGCGCGGTTTTAATGTTCAAAGATTACTTAATAAGCACAATAGCGCATGCGCACGAAATTGATGATATCGTATGTTCAATTAAAAAAGAACCTCTAGCATTAAATTAAAACAACGTTTAATGTTTCTACAATGTTGATATAACGTTATTTGTTTGTGTTTTGCTTAGTAGGGAGTGCTATGATTTAATCTTTTTTTAAATTTAGGTTGGCTACACGCCTTAAGAATTGACATATAAAACGTCAGACATAATAATTATTATACATAATTTCATAGTTGCCAACCTACAATATTTTCCATGGCACTCTAGAGGTTGCTTTTAATTGAACATACGTTACACCTGGGTAACAAACCGTAATTTATTGTAATTTAATAGTGGTAATTACTGCCTTAAATTACCGCTCACATCACTACTTACAACAAATTCCCTCTGAAAAGATTGGCTATTTTCCAAGAAAGCGTCTTGTTTCTTTAGAACTGATGTACGAACGACATTCATTTTGGAACTGGTTAATGCCGAATAAAATAATTTTCTATCATCAGTTGTTGGTTCTGGTTCTAATGCTAGCCCAAATACTCCATCCATTACTTCAAAGGCTTGTCCTGTATATAGAAACAATAAGGATAATTTGTTACAGGGTGTCCCATTAGTGCGTTTTCGGAGGATATCTTGGCTCACGTTAAAGATAGAAAAAAAGTGTTTTTAAGAAAGTTGCTTGGCTGCAAGAGCTGCATTACCTAAAAATATTTGTATGTATACAGGATGTGACATAAAGACAGTAGCAGATGCAACTTGGTTATTTTAAATAGATCACCTTGTATACGATTTCGTTTTAGAATTCCTCATAAAAACTGCGTATCATTTTATTAAAAACATTTAATCTAAATCGTACCGTTTTGGAGATATTTGACACTCATGGACCAAAGTTACGTTTGCGGTAGTTCATAAACCTAAAATATCTTCAAAAGTAAATAAGATAGAGAGTTAAGGTTTATGCTACTCTCTTGAAAATAGAGGGCGCCATCAAATGCACTATAAAGCTGTTGCGATTATGTTATTTGGCTACGAAATAAAAATAGTCGAATTTATAAATTATCAACCAAGGGTAACTTTATTTTTTTAAAAGAAACCATACAATTTTTTTAACACCAATCGACTCAAAGTTTAATTCTCTTTTGATTAAGTGTACAATTTGTATCTGTAACTTCAACGTTTTTATGATAATTATATTACATCTACAGATAAAAAAACTATTAAGAAACTCGAAAGAGACTTCCATTTTGAGTCGAAAAAAATTATATGGTTACATTTAAAAAAGTCAAGTTACCTTACCCTTGATTGAAAATGTATGTGCAGCGATTTCATAAAGCTAAAGTATTTGTGAAACTAAATGAGATAGAGAATTGCAGATTTCGCCATTCTCTTAAGAGATAGAGGGCGCTATCGAGCGCTATCGACTGCACTATAAAGTCGTTGATCTTAAATAGCCAAATAATTTAAGATCAACGACTTTATAGTGCAGTCGATAGCGCTCGATAGCGCCCTCTATCTCTTAAGAGAATGGCGAAATCTGCAATTCTCTATCTCATTTAGTTTCACAAATACTTTAGCTTTATGAAATCGCTGCACATACATAATTTTTGTTCATAAATGTCAAATAACTCCGAAACCGTACAACTTAGACAAAATGTTTTTAATAAAATAACACGCAATTTTATGAGGGATTTAAAAACCAAATAATATACCGGATAATCAATTTAAAATAAGCAAGTTGCATCAGCTACTGACTTTATGACGCACCCTGTACATATAAAACTATTTTCAGGTAATGCACCTCTTAAAACCAAGTAACTTTGGTGTAGAAACAATTGTTCTATCTTTTACGTGAGCCGAGATATCCTCCGAGGACGCACTAATGGGACAACCTGTAGCAAAATATGGTATATCTTCATTGTATTGCTGAAAACAGCATTTTACCTCCAACTATAACCTGGCCATATTCTGGATCCGGAAGCATAGACGGATGATGAGCTTTGGAAAACTTTTGAGATTCTGATGTATAAACGAGAATGGACATTCCCGCAGCGTCAGAGAAATATAATGCCACATCTTCGCAATTTCCATTGCGGATATCTACTTTTGGATTGCACAGAAAACTTCCGGGTATCGTTAAATTTGTTGGTATATTAAGACGTTTTACAACTTTATCCTAAAAATGATTCAAAACAAGCAGTTAAGTTTAGTAGTAGAAATTCCCATTTAACATTTACCAGAGTTTAACGTATTGCTCAAATGAAACACCTTTTGACTTTGTTTCTATAACTTAGACATTATTAACTACTATAGTTTCAACAACTTCAACTTGTCATTTTCAAACTAAAAATTCTTAGAACTACCCGGAATCAGAACGATGTTCAGTGTTAATAATAAATAATTAGGTTTTGAACATTTTTGTTGTCATTTTATGGTAGCAAAAGTAAAAATGTTAACAGTTGCCGAAAGAAATATCGAAGTTAATTTTTAAAGAATTTGTATCCGTGAATCAAAAAACAGGATTGAAATTCTTGATTCGAATCATATTTTTCTTTTACGAATCCCTTATTAGAGTATATGTGATACGAATCATATTAGGTGATTGAAATCCGTGATTCGAATCCTTTTTATTTTGTCCCATATGCAAAACAGGATTCGAATTCTTAATACGAATCATATTTTTCTCTTGCGAATGCCCTATTAGAGTATTCGTGACACAAATCATATTAGGTGATTCAAATCCGTGATGAACATATCACTATTTTTTTGAGGATTTGTTCAACTCTGTTATGTATACAAATTTATTATGCATTTACTTACTGTTTCTAAATCAAAGACCAATACTCTACGAGGACAAGTTATATTATCAAATATTCCATTATCTAAAACCCACAATCTTCCACATTCGTCAACCTTAAAAAATGTACGGTTAGGTACTATGAAAATAATAATAATAAAACTTAATTACTTTAATTCCCCAAACTGATACCAGTTTATCGTCTTGACAATCTTCGACATTTCTGTGCCAATCCCAAGACGGATACGCCGTCAACAGTGGCACTCCTTCTGAGTTTTCCTTGCCTGTATATATTCCTAATGTTATCGGACTTCCAAATTCTAATCTTGGTATGCTCAAAAAAATATGTTTACCGGATGAATCTTAAATAAATAGACGATCGTTTTAATGGAGATTAAAAGATATAAAATGCTTAACTAAGCATAGATAGTGCTTTCTGGCTTTTCTAAACTTGAAATTTTACTTTATACGCCAAGCGTGTAGACTGATTTCAGGTGAAATTTACTTGTTAACAATATTTTAATGTATTCTGTGTTTAATATGCGTGGCGCATGAAGTAAAATTTCGAGTTTAGAAAAGCCTGAAATTTTGGTTAGGTCACCCCGCTTCGCGGAGCGACCTAACCAAATTTTCATGCCTAATCTGGGAGTGGAAAACACTCGTTCAAAGCTTCAAATTGAACTCTTTTAAAAAAAACGTATGCATATGTATACTAAAAAGTAAAATTCCCTGTATTCAATTTAAACACGTTATCTTGATCTGTGTATGTAATATAAGGTGTTCAATTGGAGATTCCGTAACAAATAAACAAATACAAATTTCATGTATAATTTTATGTCTAAAATAAAATCCAACATTATCATTTATGCAAATCACCCTGTATATTGTGTAGAATGTCATGTTACTTAATACTTACTGCTGTAATGAACATCAATATCCAAAGGTATTGGAATTCTAGGAACATAAAATCCACTATTTAAGTCTTCTTGTTTCTGTTCTTCGTTTTCGTAATCAAATTCTAGAGTTTTCCATTGCAAAATCGTGTTAAGCTTTTCGAGGTACGCTTCTTTGCAGCTTAATAAAACCAAAAGGATGAATATTGAAACTAAAAATATAAATTTAAGCAACTAATAAAATATTTAAAAAGCTGGGACGAATCCTCGAAAAAAGGATTCGAATCACGAATCCGAATCACCTAATATGATTCGAATCATAAATACTCGAATAAAGGATTCGTAACAGAGCTGGGCAGGATTCGAATCATTCAGGATTCGAATTCTGAATTCGAATCCTTTTAGAGGATTCAAAAGAGGCATTCGAATACTTTAGTTCAACTGGATTCGTGATCCGGATTCGTTACATTTTCTTAAGCCAAATGTGGGTGATTCGAATCCATATAAAAGAATTCGAATCCTTATGAAAGGATTCGAATATTTATAAAAGGATTCGAATATTTATCAAAGGATTTGAATACTTACAAAAGGATTTGAATCGTCAAAAATAATTTGAATTAATTGTGAGGATTAACATGGAAAATGTCTTTTGTGTGTTTTTAAATTGCTCATTAAATTACCGTTTTATACGCGTGGCGCATGAAGTAAAATTTCGAGTTTAGAAAAGCCCGAAAATTTGTCTCGGGTCGCTGCGCGACCCTCGACAAATTTTCACGGGGCTTTTCTAAACTCGAAATTTTACTTCATGCTTAGTCTGGGAGTGGAAAACATTAGTTTAAATGAAGACAACCTTATATAAGACTGTCTCAGTTCAAACCGACTCGACCTACAGAATGACTTTGATTTTGACGTCATGTGAGGATTTCCGCGCGTGATAAGGTCGGCTCAGTTTAAATCGAGACAAACTTGCACAGTCATGATCTTGGTTTTGACGTCACGTACAGATTTCCACTCGTGATGATATCAACCAAGGTGTGTAAGTTTAATTACCTTGATTGTTGACGTCACGTGAGGACTTTTAGGCGTGATGTCAGCAACCAAGGTGGTTAGTGTATAAGGTTGTCTTAATTTAAAACCGAGTTGACCTTGTTAGTTTAATTACATTGACTTTTTACGTCACGCGAGGAATTTCATGTGTGATGTCAGAAAAACTCTCTGGATTTCTCGGGACATAGATATTTCTAATAAAATCAAACTGAATTTGCTATAAAATTCAAACATAATAAGTAAAAACCAGTATATTTTGTTTTGTAATTTGCCTGCTAATTTTAATAAATTTAATAATGTCATATGGCTTTTTTGTTACTGTTTTGGTCAATTTGAATATAATTTCATGACTTTTCTCTGACTTTCCCAGTTTTAATAATATTCAGTGAATTTCTTATCTACGTAATTTCCAGGCATTCGTCGATTTTATAATAGAGCTCAATTTGAAGCTTTAAACAAGTGTTTTCCACTCCCAGACTAAGCATGAAGTAAAATTTCGAGTTTAGAAAAGCCCCGTGAAAATTTGTCGAGGGTCGCGCAGCGACCCGAGACAAATTTTCGGGCTTTTCTAAACTCGAAATTTTACTTCATGCGCCACGCGTACAAAACACTGATTTGAATGGAAGTTTAGAAACACACAAATACATCTTTAATTAGAGTAACAGGGAATCAGATGTTTAGTCTGTTATCAACGATGTTCAGTGTTAATAATAAATAATTATGTTTTAAATATGTTTGTTAAAACAACTGGTAATGATATTTATACATAAATGGTTGAAAAAAAAATGATAAAATCAAATTTATTCTCAAAGGATTTGTATTCGTGATTCGAAAAAACAGGATTCGAATCATATTTATCTCCTACGAATCCTTTATTTGAGTATTCGTGATTCGAATCATATTAGGTGATTCGGATTCGTGATTCGAATCCTTTTTGCTAGGATTCGTATCAGCTCTGATTCGTAAGAGATAAATATGATTCGAATCAAAGATTCGAATCCAGTTTTTTCGAATCACGAATACAAATCCCTTAAAAATAAATTTGATTTTATTATTTTTTTTGCAACCATTAATATATAAATGTCGTTACCAGTTGTTTTAACAAAAATATTCAAAACCTAATTATTTATTATTAACACTGAACCTCGTTGATAACAGTAAATATCTGATTCCCTGTTACTCTGATTAAAGATGTATTTGTGTGTTTTTGAACTTTATTTCAAATCAGTGTTTTGTACGCGTGGCGCATGAAGTAAAATTTCGAGTTTAGAAAAGCCCGAAAATTTGTCTCGGGTCGCTGCGCGACCCTCGACAAATTTTCACGGGGCTTTTCTAAACTCGAAATTTTACTTCATGCTTGGCCTGGGAGTGGAAATACCCGTTCAAAACTTCAAGTTGAACTCTATTATAAACTCGACGAATGCCTGAAAATTACATACATAAAAAATTCGCTGAATATCATTAAAAAAAATGCAAGTGCATTTTCAACTGTATCTTCAACGGCCTATAAAGAATTTGTTGGTATGTTTTTCAACAATGAAACATTATACTGTCCGAATATAGATGAAACAGATATTATTAAAAGTATAAATCGTACGAAAACCTCTCACATCAGTGGTGATGATAAAATTCCAAATTTTATAATCAAAGATTGTAAATTTGTTTTCTCTAATCCTCTACGTATACTATTCAACCTTTCTTTGCGTAATAAGACATTTCCTGATATGTGGAAACTTGCAGTAATTACTCCTGTATTTAAGCGTGGCGAATCTAATAATATAAACAATTATAGACCTATTGCTATTCTCTCCAACTTCGCCAAAATCTTTGAACAAATTATTTATGACGTCATATATAGACATTCGAAACCTTATATATCTCCACATCAGCACGGCTTCATGTCGGGCCGGTCAACAACGACAAACTTAGCTGTTATAACACAGCACCTTAGTGAGGCTCTTGATTCTCGTAAGCAAGTTGATGTTATATAAACGGATTTCACTCGCGCATTTGATACAATTAATCATCACATTTTGCTTCATAAATTAGACATCTTTGGACTCTCTAGAGATTTTATAAGTTTTATTTCACCCTACCTTAATATGCGAAGAAATTATGTCTATTTCAACTTGTTCAAATCCTACGAATTTAATTCCCTCTCAGGTGTACCGCAAGGCTCTAATTTAGGTCCATTGCTGTTTAACATATTTATCAATGACTTAATTGTATCAATATCATGTCCAATATTAGCATATGCTGATGATAATAAAATATATAACGTCATTAACAGTGAACATGATTGCATTGCATTGCAGCAGAACCTGGATACAATCTGCAAATGGTGTGACAATAACGGGTTGTCTCTTAACGTTAATAAATGTGTTACCGTTACATATACTAGAATCATGAACCCTATTTGTTTTAATTATTCCATTCAAGAAAATATGTTAGTTCGTGAACGTACATTTAAAGATCATGGTGTTGTGTTTGACAGTCGGTTATCGTTTTCTGAGCATATTTGTAATATTTCGTCTTCAGCATTTAGGATGCTTGGCTTCTTAATGCGCACATCTAAGTATTTTTATGATGTGGAGTTACTTAAGGTTTTATACTATGCGTTAGTCAGAAGTCGCTTGGAATATGCCTCCATAATATTTTATCCCCATTACACTAATCAGTCGCTAATGCTGGAACGAGTACAAAAAAGATTTTTAAAATTCTTACATTTCAAAATGACTGGTACATATCCTGATCATACTGTGGATTATACAACATTATTACAAACACATAATGTTGTATCACTATCTGATCGACGCGAGCTTTTCAGCGGCACATTTATGTATAAGTTGGTTAATAACATTATTGATTCGCCACAGTTACTCGCAATGGTTAAATTCAACGTTCCACGCTTGTCATCACGTCAAGATATTACATTTAATACCCCTATAGCCAGAACTAACATATTATTAAAAGCGCCGAACTCTCATATATGTATAAATGGTAATAAACATTTCGACGACATTTTCTGTAATGTTAAGAGAGCATAATCATAATCATTAATAATAATCATTTTCATGTTATCATTTTATCGTTAAGCGCGTTTATTTTTTTTTATTATATGTTATATTTTGTTCTTTTTATTTTTTTTATGTCTCTTTATTTCTATATTTTACATTTTCTATATTGGTAATGTTATTACTGTAATTTTTGAATCTATTATATTATTTTGTCCTGTATTGGGTTTTTCCGTTTGGGCAATAAAGGCTATTATTATTATTATTATTATTATTTTTTCTCAAACATGTCGGTTTGGTATAAGTACCCTTCAGACGGGATTTTACCAAGTCTGGGGATATTTTTATTATATGATATTTTTATGTAGGTTTAAGAATTTCCTGACTATACTACATGTGTTAATAATTATGGATTTCTGTATTTGTGTGGTTATACGTTCTGGTAGTTGTAGAGTATTTATGTTTTCAATTGTGTATTTGGGTATGATTCCTGTGACTGATATTACAATTGGTAATATTTTAACTTGACATTGTTTCCACAATCTTTTTATTTCTTCTGCTAGCGGGAAGTATTTTTCACGTTTTTGTGTGTTTCATTTGTGTGTTATTGTCGTTAGGTACGGCTATATCTATAAGATATGTGGTTTTCGTTTCTTTATTAACCCATACAATGTCTGGTCTGTTTGCTACTATTGTTTTGTCTGTGAGTATTGGTTTGTCGTAGTATATTCTATATTCCGGGGTCTCGATAACAGATTCTGGTGTATATTTGTAGTAGGGCTCTTTGATTGAGTTTTGTTGTTGGCTATTTATTATTTCAGAGTGGATGATTTTTGCTACGTTGTTATGTCGATCAGTGTATTCCGTGCCTGCAAATATTTTACACCCTGACGTGATGTGGTCTATTGTTTCTGCATGTATGTGGCACTTTCTACATTTGTCTGTTGTTATGGTGTTATCTTTTAATATATACTTTCTGTAGTTTAGAGTGCTTATTACCTGGTCTTGAATTGCTAATATGAATCCTTCTGTTTCAGGTTGTAGGTTTCCCTGTTGCAGCCATTTGTATGTGAATTCTTTGTCAATGTGCTCTTATTATTATTATTATTATTATTAAAACTGGGAATGTCAGAGAAAAGTCATGGAATTATATTCAAATTGACCAAATAAAACACTAACAAAAAAGCCATATGATATTATTAAATTTGTCAAAATCATCAGGCAAATAACAAAACACGTAAAAATTCATAGATATAACTTGAATATTGACAAAAACAATGAAAACAATTTAACAAAATGGGGGTTTCCTACAGAAGGAAGTTATGTTAAAAGGTCAGGGAAAAAAATCTTGAATCAGGGAAATGCCAGAAAAATTTAACATTTTAGATTGTGGCTACCATGTCAGTTTTACTTCATATAATATTAAACAAAATTTTGCAAACTAGATTATATCTTTAAAAAAAAAATCAGTCATTCAATGTTCTTATCAAAGCATTCAGTTTGAAGTTTCGAACGAGCGTTTCCACTCCCAGACTAAGCATGAAGTAAAATTTCGAGTTTAGAAAAGCCCCGTGAAAATTTGTCGAGGGTCGCGTAGCGACCCGAGACAAATTTTCTGGCTTTTCTAAACTCGAAATTTTACTTCATGCGCCACGCGTATAAATCAGAGATTTAACGAGAAATTTAAAAACACACAAAAGAAATTTTTCAAGGTTATTCTCACAACTGATACGAATTATTTTTGACGATTCAAAACAGAGATTTAACGAGAAATTTAAAAACACACAAATGAAATTTTTCAAGGTTATTCTCACAATTAATACGAATTATTTTTGACGATTCAAAACCTTTTGTAAGTATTCGAATCCTTTTATAAATATTCGAATCCTTTTATAAGGATTCGAATCACCAACATTTGGATTCGAATACGAATCCTCTTAACAAAATTTAACGAATCCGGATCACGAATCCAGTTGTACTAAAATATTTGAATGCCACTTTTGAATCCCCTAAAAGGATTCGAATCCAGGATTCGAATCCTTAATGATTCGAATCCTGCCCAGCTCTAGCTAATAGTAATCAAATTTTTGATAGCCAAAGCTTAAATAATTATATCCATTGAATAATCTGCAACTACTAAACTTCGGACATTACTAATAATAATTGCACATTATTCAATTCAAATATTTACAAAAGGTCATCGACCGTAGCCTTGCAACCCTATAAAGTTAGATTTATTATACAGCGTGTTAAAGAATTGTAGACAGAGACTTCTAGGGCTTGCAAATCACAACAAAGCAAGCAACTTTTGTTAATAAATGTGTAGTCAAAGGTGTTTTCCCTAAAAAAAAATAGAGCCTCTTAAATATTCCTTAAGAAGTACCTGAAAATAGGCAACCCAAATTGCATTTTCAGGCGGTGGGGTTTAATGTGGGGAAAAAACGTACATTAACGGGTCGGTTTATGGAAAGGCTCATCCCCCTTTCCATAAACCGACCCGTTAATGTACGTTTTTTCCCCACATTAAACCCCACCGCCTAACGCTCATGATATTTTGTTAATCTGTTCTGTATATATACTCCTATTTTTGTTTGTATAAGTTAGTATTAAAAATCCATTGATAATGGTCACTTGGTGACAGAAATGTACATCTGGTATTAAAATAAAGTGTGTGAAGAAAGGTTATTGATACTTCTTTTTATCAATTTTTGTTTTATTAGCTCTAGCTAATAGTAATCAAATTTTTGATAGCCAAAGCTTAAATAATTAGATCCATTGAATAATCTGCAACTACTAAACTTCGGACATTACTAATAATAATTGCACATTATTCAATTCAAATATTTACAAAAGGTCATCGACCGTAGCCTTGCAACCCTATAAAGTTAGATTTATTATACAGCGTGTTAATGAATTGTAGACAGAGACTTCTAGGGCTTGCAAATCACAACAAAGCAAGCAACTCTTGTTAGTAAATGTGTAGTCAAAGGTGTTTTCTCTAAAAAAAAATATAGCCTCTTAAATATTCTTTAAGAAGTACCTGAAAATAGGCAACCCAAATTGCATTTTCAAATATTTTGTCACACGAAAAAAGCCACCTAGACATAAATCAATGCATTCAAATACCGTCAATTTTGACACAATTCAATATTTATGTAATATTTTTTTACATTTCTTCCATTGATTTTCGTCTTGAAGGGAACAAAGGGTAGGCAGTAAGCTAAGTTGTCTACATTTAGGCGCTTCTTGATAAATCTTTGAAAATCTCTATACCTGAAGGGAGACACTTCTGACTATACTTTTAATTACACAAGATGTTTGTTTTTATATATACTTTAAGCCCTAGAAGTTTGTCCCTACAATTCATATACACCCTCTATACAATTTTATTTTATTCAAATTGCACTCGTAAATCTCGGGGCTCAATTTATACTACTATCATATGTTCAATTAAAAAAAACCTCTAGAGTGCCATGATTTAATCATTTTTCAAATTTAAGTTGGTTACACACTTCGGGAATTGACATATAAAACGTCAGATACAATAATTATAATGTACATTTTCAGAGTTGCCAACTTAGAATATTTTCCATTTTTTTAGTTGAACATACGATATAATAATTGGTACTTACTTACCTTTCATATTGATGGTTTGACTCAAAGTATCATAGAGTGAATTAAATACCGCTTTTATATTAATAATTGCATTCCCTTCAACATACGTATTAACCTTAGTAAATTACAATAACAATTCCTCAACTATTCAGCATTGTTGACATCATTCATTAAATACCATGCACAATTATTATTTATAATATTGTAGATTTTTAACGTGATTTTCGTTTCCTTAATATCAGATGCTATAAGAAATAACAGAATTTACAAGATACATTGAACTGGTTCAACTCTAAACTCAAGTTCAAAGTGACATTAGAACAAAAAGAATTGTCATCTTAAACTCAAGTTGAGCTTGAACTCGAGTTCAACATTTTTAGTGCAACTTTTAAGATTTGATCTTGTAAAATTTATTTTATTAACGCATCACATGTTTTTATTATAACATTACTCAAATATTATTCTACGTATTCTTGGCCGCAATTAAATTCTTAGTATACGTAGAAATCCAGACTATATATTCAATAAATTGTTACATATATCCATTGATTTATCGTTCTATTTATTTCCTAAGTCGATAGGTAATATAATAAAATGTTATTTTATGGTTAACAAAATCCGATGGCCACATATGGGATTTCGATATTTACAACTACCAGAGCTGGGCAGGACTCGAATCATTCAGGATTCGAATCCTTTGAGAGGATTCAAAAGAGGCGTTCGAATACTTTAGTTCAACTGGATTCGTGATACGGATTCGTTACATATTTTTTTAAGAGGATTCGTATTTGAATCCAAATGTGGGTGATTCGAATCCTTATAAAAAGATTCGAATATTTACAAAAGGATTCGAATACTTACAAAAGGTTTTGAATCGTCAAAAATAATTCGAATTAATTGTGAGGATTAACTCGGAAAATGTCTTTTTGTGTGTTTTTAAAGTTTTCGTTAAATCACCGTTTTATACGCGTGGCGCATGAAGTAAAATTTCGAGTTTAGAAAAGCCCAGAAAATTTGTCTCGGGTCGCTGCGCGACCCTCGCCAAATTTTCACAGGGCTTTTCTAAACTCGAAATTTTACTTCATACTTAGTTTGGGAGTGGAAACGCTCGTTCGAAACTTCAAACTAAATACTTTGATAAGAACATTAAATGACTGAAAATGTTTTTAAAAATAATAATCTAGTGTTTATAATTTTGTTTTTTATTTGAAGGAGAACTGACATGGTAGCCACAATCTGAAATGTTACATTTTTTCGGCATTTGCATGATTCAAGTCTTTTTTCCTCGACCTTTTAATGTAACTTTCTTTTGTAGGAAACTCCTATTTTGTTAAATTGTGTTCATTGTTTTTGTCAATATTTAAGTTAATTTTACATTTTTTTTCGTGTTTTGTAATTTGCCTGCTGATTTTGACAAATTTAATAATATCATATGGCTTTTTTGTTAGTGTTTCGGTCAATTTGAATAGAATTCCATGATTTTTCTCCAGAGCTGGGACGAATCCTCGTTAAAAGAATTCGAATCACGAATCCGAATCACCTAATATGATTCGAATCACGAATACTCGAATAAAGGATTCGTACGAAAAAACCTAATTAATTATTATTAACACTCAACATCGTCGATAACAGACTAAATATCTGATTCCCTGTTACTCTGATTGAACATGTATTTGTGTGTTTCTGAACTGCACTTCAAATCAGTGTTTTGTACGCGTGGCGCATGAAGTAAAATTTCGAGTTTAGAAAAGCACCGTGAAAATTTGCCTCGGGTCGCTACGCGACCCTCGACAAATTTTCTACGCGGGGCTTTTCTAAACTCGAAATTTTACTTCATGCTTAGCCTGGGAGTGGAAAACACTAATTTAAAGCTTCAAATTAAACTTTAAGAAAAAACATGGAATATCTGAAGATTTACAGAAAATAGGCTGAATTTGCTCCACAGAAATATGAATAATTATAAACCATAATGAAGATAACAATTAATTCTCAAAAAAACACTCGTTAATTAATATTATACACAATTGGCGTTTGTTAAGCAATGGCGGCGACAAAGAAAAAACATGTATTTTTAATCTTCTAGTAGAAATGCGTTTTATTTTAAGTAAGCTACCCATCTTTCAGCTAGTAGTACAAGTTCTTTCTGCTAGCAGCAATTGTCCTTTAAGTAGTAGATGAAGCAACTACTATTTTATTCCTTCTACTATTATTAGGACTTTCTGCAACTAGTTGTAATACAGGCTCCGTCTGCTTGTGGCAAGACACGATAAGCCAGAACCATCTGAACAAGACGCTCTGTTAATAGCAGTAGTTCTTTCGGGTAGTAGAAATAGTGTTTCTTGCTATAAAAAAACCACTGCTAGGTCTTTCTGCTACTAGTAGTAGTATAGGCTCCATCTGCCGGTGGTAAGATTTGAAGCTAGAAGCATGTGAACCAGAAGCCCTGTCTGCCAATAGCGGTAGTTGTTTCTGCTAGTAGAAATAGCGTGTACTGCTAAAAAGTAAACGTTTCTATCAGTAGTAGTAGTTATTTCAGCTAGTAGTACAATTTCTTTGTGCTAGTAGCGTTCGTCCTTTCAGTAGGAGGAAGAACAACTACTATTTTGTTCCTTCTACTTCGAGTAGGTCTTTCTACTAGTACGGACGGAACCTGTACTACAGGTTCCGTCTGCTGATGGCAAGACATCTGAAGCTAGAACCATCTGAACTAGAAGCTTCGTTAATAGTGGTAGTTCTTTCTGCTGTAGTAATTCTTTTTCTGGCTGCGGCATTGGTCGTTCTTTCAGCTTAAAAGTAGTTTTTTGTTCTACTACCACTAGTTTTTTTCTGCTACTAGTAGTAGTACAGGCTCCGTCTACGGAACTAGAAGCTTTCTGCTAATAGCGGCAGTTCTTTCTGCTAGTGAACAAATCGTTTTTAACTGAAAAAAAGTAAACGTTACAGTTTTTAGTAGTGGTTCTTTCGGTTAATAGTACTTAGTAGTACTAGTACAGGCCTCGTCTGCTGGTAGCAAGATATCTGAAGCTACAACCATCTGAGCTAGAAGTTCTGGCTTGTAATAGTGCTAGTTGTTTCTGCTAGTAGAAATAGTGTTTTCCGCAAAACAGCCTATTTTCTGTAAATCTTTAGATATTCCTTGTATATTTTAAACGAGTGTTTTAAACGAGTGTTTTCCACTCCCAGGCTAAGCATGAAGTAAAATTTCGAGTTTAGAAAAGCCCCGTGAAAATTTGTCGAGGGTCGCGCAGCGACCCGAGACAAATTTTCTGGGCTTTTCTAAACTCGAAATTTTACTTCATGCGCCACGCATATAAGACAGTGAATTAATGAGAAATTTAAAAACACACAAAAGACATTTTTCATGTTAATCCTCACAAATAATTCGAATTATTTTTGACGATTCAAATCCTTTTGTAAGTATAATCCTCTTGTAAATATTCGAATCCTTTTATAAATATTCGAATCCTTTTATAAATATTCGAATCATTTTATAAGAATTCGAATGGCTCACTTTGGATTCGAATACGAATCCTCTTAAAAATACGTAATGAATCCGGATCACGAATCCAGTTGAACTAAAGTATTTGAATGCCTCTTTTGAATCCTCTAAAAGGATTCGAATCCAGAATTCGAATCCAGGATTCGAATCCTGAACGATTCGAATCCTGAACGATTCGAATCCTGCCCAGCTCTGCTTTTCTCTAACTTTCCCGGTTTTAATGATATTCAGTGAATTTTTTATTTAGGTAATTTTCAGGCATTTGTCAATTTTATAGTAGAATTCAATTTGAAGTTTTGAACGTGTGTTTCCACTCCCAGGCTAAGCATGAAGTAAAATTTCGAGTTTAGAAAAGCCCCGGGAAAATTTGTCGAGGGTCGCGCAGCGACCTGAGACAAATTTTCGGGCTTTTCTAAACTCGAAATTTTACTTCATGCGCCACGCGTACAACACACTGATTTGAAGTGAAGTTCAAAAACACACAAATACATCATTAATCAGAGTAACAGAGAATCAGATATTTAGTCTGTTATGTTCAGTGTTAATAATAAATAATAAGGTTTTGAATATTTTTGTCTAAAGATTTACAGAAAATAGGCTGAATTTGCTCCACAGAAATATGAATAATTATAAACCACAATGAAGATAACAATTAATTCTCAAAAAAAAAAGATCGGAGGGACTTATAAAAAATGTGTAAAAATATTGTTTTTGCTCATACAGGGCCGTTTTTACATATAAAAATTTAAAATTTAAAATTTTGTTGGGGGGTTTGAACCCCTTTGTCCCCCCAAATTGACAAAAAGTATCAACATTTTTGAAATTAACAAAAATCTAAAAAAATCGGGAATTTTAAAAATTAAAGGAAATCTTAAGAACGTTACGAAAAGCGTTAAAAATCAACTAAAATTTTAGAAATTCATTAAAAGTTTTCTAAACTTTGAAAATAAACTAAAGTTTTTAGTTTATTTTCAAAGTTTCAAGAATTTTTAAACTAATGAAAAAGGTCAACATTTTTAAAATCAACGAAAAGTCACGAAAAACTGCCAATAATTTAAAAATAGTACATAATTCTCAATTAAATTAAAAAAATGATAACTTCAAGTTAACTCTTCAACAAGTTGGTTAAAGTGCAATAAATTTTGTATGTCAATTATTAATTGTTCAAATGATGGAGAAAGTGCAACACATCACCATTTTTTAATTCGGCAAAAAAATGTTTGCGGTTTTGTAAACATTGCTCTTTCAGAATAAATCAAAAATCACTTTCAGACATTTATAAGTTCGGACATTTTCAGAAAATCGTCATGAAACTTTGTGTCTATACTCATTAACCATTTGTTTTTTGAAATTTACCAAAAGCTAAAAATTGCGCATGAATAGTTTATGAGTTATTTACAAAAACGCGATATCTAAGTTTTTATAAAATTCCACTTTCAGACATTCATAACTTTGGACATTTTCAGAATATCGTCATGAAACTTTGTGTGAATATCAAGTAGACCGCGCTTTCATAGAATATATTAAAATACCAAATTAACCCTTCAATACTTTTTGATTTATTTTTAATCAACACGTTGATCGCCGAGCGGCATTCACTTATACCGCAGTTAAATTTGCGTTTAGGCCCGCGGCATGTACCTTGTGCCGCATCCAGAAACAACGTTTAAAGCATCGTGCTGCCCGTGTCGCGGGACTAGTAAAAATATAAAAACTAGGTGGCCTGAACGTTTAAAAACGTTTGTCCACGACTATCTTATAATATACACATTAAATTTGTGTTTCTTCAATCATAAGTATATTCATTATTCACTACTGTCAGTGATTAATCATTATTCACTGTTTAATATCATTTTCAAAATTTTATCTAGTAGTCCGCAAAGTGTCATATAATTAAATTGAAACGTCAAAATCATTTACATTATAAGAGAGTTTTGAAGTGGTTTAATATCAAAAATTAGAAGATAAATGGAGAACGACAGTGATAACGAGATTTCTTTAACACCGCCAAGTTTAAAAGAAGCTTCAGAAATTGTCTCATTAAACTAATTGCCCGAAAAATCAAGAAAAATATATTTAGCGGCGTATGAATCATTTTTGAAATAGAGAAGGGAAAAGAAAACCAACTCCTTCTCGGAATCTGTTTTATTGGTGTATTTTACAGAACTATCCATAAAATATAAACCCTCAACATTATGGTCCAATTATTCAATGCTTAGGAGTACGATCAACATTTATCATGGAATACATATAGAAAATTATATGAAATCGCAAGCATTGCTAAAACGAAAATCTGAAGGTTTTCAACCCAAAAAAGCCAGCACTTTTTCTCCAGAAAATGTTAATGATTTTATTATTAAAGCCTCTGATGATAAATACCTGGCAACAAAGGTAAGATTTAAATAATTTTCCTTACAAAAATCATTCATTTCTTTATTTAAGGTTGCTTTAATAATGGGAGTAATGGGTGCTTGTCGGGCTAATGAAATGTATTGCATGAAAATGAATGATTTGCAAGATCTTGGATCAGCTTTTTTAGTAAATGTGCCCAATACAAAGACAAAAATCACTCGAAAGTTTACAGTCACCGATAGTTTTTATAAAATTTGTAAAAACTACATTAATAGCCGCCCATCTCACATCACAACAAACATATTTTTTCTGAATTATAAAAATGGCAAATGCACCGCCCAAAGAATAGGAATTAATAAATTTACTAAAATGGGAAAAGACATTGCTACATTCTTGCAGTTGCCGAACCCAGAAAATATTCTGGACACAGTTTTCGCAGATCTTCTGCAACGCTGCTTGTTGACGCTGGTGCGGACATAACGGCCTTGAAACGACACGGCGGATGGAAGTCGACAGCAGTAGCAGAAGGCTATATAGACGACTCCATTAAATATAAAACAGACACAGCTAAAAAAATATTTAGCTTAATACAAATGAATAATTCCATTGATAATACACACCAAACCTATCAATGCAATCAAAATGTTTCAACAAATAATCAGAATCGAAATTTTTATATCAATTCTATTCCTGCAATTAATTTAACAAATTGTTCAAATGTTACATTTAATATTACTAAATAATATTGTATTGTATTAAATTAATGTTAAAAATAAATACTATTCCTATTTATATAAGTTCTTAATAAAAAAGAAAACAAAAGTATTAAATTGTCGTGGACAAAGTATAGTGTACAACTCGCATATAATGGCTATTGATCACTCGAACGACTTGCTCCACTCGCCTAACGGCTCGTTCCGCAAACATCGTTCTCGTGATTAATAGCTATCATTATATGCTCGTTGTACAATATACTATTATGTCCCTTTGAATGTTTGCTTTATTATTCTGTATAATTGGAACAAAAACTTGAACAGCGGCCTGAGGTGTGGATATCAAGTAGACCCTGCCCTTTCAGAATATGTTATAAGTACTTCAATGTACCCCATCCTTTTTTTTTTAGTTATTTTCAATTGAACTTTATTAGAAGGTAATTTTATCCAAGTTTTCATAAAATTCTACGTTCAGATATTCATAACTTTAAATATTGTCAGGATATCGTTATGACACTTTGTGGATATCAAGTATATCCTACCCTTTGAGAATTTGTTAAAATATCAAAATACTTTATTAATAGTTTTCGAGTTATTTTCAATGAAACTTCATTGGAAGGTGATTCTATCTAAGATTTCATAAAATTCCACTTTTATAGATTCATACCTTTTGACTTTTTCATGAAACTTGGTTGGATATCAAGTATACCCTGCCCTTTAAGAATATATTGAAATATTAAAATGCCCTATCAATAGTTTTTGAGTTATTTTCAATTGAACTTTATTGGAAGGTGAGTCTATCCAAGTTTTCATGAAATTCTACTTTGATACATTCATAACTTTAGACATTTTCAGGATATCGTCATAAAACTTTGTGTGAATATCAAGTATACCCTACCCTTTGAGAATATATCGGAATATCAAAATACCCCATCAATAGTTTTTGAGTTATTTTCAACTTAACTTCAGTGATAGGGGATTATATCCAAGTTTTCATGAAATTCCACTTTTAGACATTTATAACTTTCGACATTTTCAGGATATCATCATGACACTTTGTGTATATATCAAATAGACCCGCCCTTTTAAAATATATTAAAATATCTCATCAATAGTTTTGAGTTATTTTCAATTAAACTTCATTGAAAGGTGATTTTATCCAAGTTTTCTTGAAATTCCACTTTCAGACATTCATAACTTTGAACATTTTCAGAATATTGTCATGAAACTTTGTGTGAATATCAAGTAGACCGCGCTTTTATAGAATATATTAAAATACCAAATTAACCCTTCAATAGTTTTTGATTTATTTTTAATCAACACGTTGATCGCCGAGTGGCATTCACTTATGCCGCAGTTAAATTTGCGTTTAGGCCCGCGGCATGTACCTTGTGCCACATCCAGAAACAACTTTTAAAGCATCGTGGTGCCCGTGTCGCGGGACTAATAAAAATATAAAGCCATATAAACTAGGTGGCCTGAACGTTTATGTCCCTTCAAATGTTTGCTTTATTATTCTGTATAATTGGAACAAAAACTTAAGCAGCGGCCTGAGGTAATATTTTTATTGTTATAAAGGTGGCGATCAACGTGTTAAACTTCAGTGGACGGTTATTTTATCTAAGTTATCTAAATATTTACAATTTCTTCACACATTCTCAAGTGAGATCAAATAGAACAATGTTTCAAATTAACTTATTTAGTAATTTAATAAGCAAAAAATTAATAATGTTGCGTCATTTTTATTTCGAATTTTTAAATGTTTTGGGAACACATGATTTTTTGCTATTCAAGTTTAATGTCTAACTTTAAATTACCAATAGTTACCATGTTCCCGGTAAATTTACCTACTTTTAAATCGCCGGTAATTTAACATAACTAACGGTATTACACTTGTATGTAGACTTTTGTGAGTAACTGTGTGTGTATCTGTGTATAATTTTGTATTATTCGGTGCAGCCCTTATGGATTACTCGTTCAAAAAATGTGTCGGATTGAAAAGATTACGTTTAAAACTTAAATCGGATTTCGTCACCAAACCAACTGTTTTTACATCGACAATGACCGTCAAAATCAACACAATATAAATTTATTCAATAGCTTCATACATGCCCTATAATTATTGGTAAAGTAGTTAAATTAAATTGTTATTTTTTTCAAATAATTATAGGTTTTATATTAATATTTAATATTTTTTGTTTTGAACAGTATAAAATATCGTGCCAATAATTCGAGGCCAACAATCTGGTAGCTTACCCTATACAAAGTTAATATTTTGTAGCTATAATTATTCTAAAATGTATTAGCATTAGTCATCATCTTAATACGTTTTTAATTATTTCCATATAACAATGTTACACGGTTTACAAATCTTGATGTTCAATTGTATAATCAATCCTTCAAAACATTGAATTCGGATTCATTAATAAATATTTAAAATAAACGTGGGAATTAATGCAATAAACGCGGAACGAAGAAATTATTACGCCTCATTGAAAATAATACTTTTACGTGACCATTTCTTCCTTCTTGCAACTTCCAGTTATATCGAAATCTAATGAAGCGGCTTTTATTATTAATTCAAAATTAATTTTATTTAAAGTAAAACCAATTATGATTGTATTACCAACTATTTTAAGTTTGCCATTCATTCCACGCATAATCCAGATTAATTTACATGAGATTTCAATACGAAATAATTTTAAACATATTGTGTACGCTTTTCATAAAAGTGAGCAACTAGAGCAAGTGTCATTTACAATTAACCACACGGTTAATTTATTTATGGTGGAAGAAAACGAAAGTTTGCCCAATATTAAATACACGCCGGATGCGGTGATTTATCACCTTCCTCCGAACATTGGAGCTTTTAATGAGTTTATGAAGAAAATACAAATTACGCGATATTTCAGTTCGAATATATTGTTTGTCATATTACTTCTTGAAAATCTAAGTTCGTTTATTGAAGACGTTTTTAAAATCAGTTGGGAATATAAGCTGATTAACGTGTTGTTGTTGAGTGATACAGGAGTGCGCACTTATGATCCGTTTACGAGGAAATGTGCCGACTTTAAAGTGATGAATATTGAAAATCTTGATGGGCTGCAGAAAAGAAGGGTGCTTTCAAATTTTAATCATTGCCCTCTTGCGTATTCTATAGCAAATTTACAAATGAAAGACCCCGAGGAATTATCTAGAGCAATTTGGGCCGAATTAGTTAGAACGTTAAAAATAAACCCCGTTAACGTCTACAGAAATCTACCGACGAAATATAAATTGGAAAATGGAAGTGTAATTTTGATGCGGCAGAAATTTCCCAATGGGACTTATTTCGGACATTACAGGATGTTGCAACTGAGGAAACTCGACGTCTTTGTGGGCCCGGCGCAATTATCCATCGTAGCATATGATTTCGATTACGTTTTTGCCTTCGAGATTAAAGAGATTTTTATTTTCGTAAAAAAAGCCGAACCTGTCAGCGCTTGGAAAAACTTAGCATTAATTTTTAAACCGGAAGTTTGGATAACTTTAATAATCACAATGTTCGTTTTGATTATTATCTGGCATCGGTTGATTAACACAGAAAAGCGAACAGATGTTGTGGAAAGCGCACTTTTCGTTATTAAAACCTATTTAATATCAAGCGGAAAAACACCAAAGAAACCAACAACACGCTTTTACTTCCTAATACTATTAATAATACCCGCTTTTGTAACAGATACTTATTACACGAGCCTGTTAACCTCATTTCTGTTCAAACCCTCTTTATCCCAACAAATTTCCACGCTGGAACAACTAGCAAAGTCGAATTTATCAATTAAAGGATCTCCCGTTTATAAAGTGGCCCTTCAAAACTCAGACGATGTCCACAAGCAAAAAATCACAACTAAATACATTAATCACGATGATATAACTATATTACCCACAAATCAATTTGCTGTGATCGCTGCTTATTTAAAAAACCCGCGCGATTTAAGGTACATCAAGATTAAGACAGGGTATTCGCTGCGAGTTACGATGTACCTCACAAAGGGTTCTCCTTTTACTCATGCGATAAACGATATGAGTATACGAATATTTGAAAGTGGGTTAGTGTATAAGTGGGCTGATGGTTTTAAACGTGATTTTCGCGTATTTTTAGTAAATACTTTAGAAAAAATTGGAATTAAACATATTTTATTAGTTTTATATATTTATTTTATAGGACATGCTTTAGCTTTTATTGTGTTTTTATATGAAATATTCAGAGTTAAATTAAATGCGCGTGAAGAATGACCATGTTCTTTTTTGTGTATAAGCAGGATTCAACAATTCCTATTATAGTTTATTGTGCAGAATAACATAATATTGACTAATACTGCACGAAGAAATAAGAAATACACAATATTTTTATAAATGATTTTATATTACAATCAAAATTGTTGATGAATTATAGTTGATAAAACCGTTTTGTTGTTTTTATGATAAATAATACCACTAAAGGATGTCAATATTTGCTTTTTGAATATATAGAGCAGGGGTTGACAACTTCGGGAATTCCAAGGGCAACTTAAAATGAGATTAACCCTTTCGGCCCTGACAGTGGCATTTGCCACCACTAAAACTTGGTAAACATACTGGGAATTTTTCTTTTGGATATACATACATGTATGCATGAGCTGTAACTTTTTCGATAATCGTTTGTTTTTAAAAAAGTTTAATTTGAAGTCTTAAACGAGTGTTTTCCACTCCCAGATTAAGCATGAAGTAAAATTTCGAGTTTAGAAAAGCCTGAAAATTTGCTTTGGTTTGGACCAAACCAATTTTTCAGGCTTTTCTAAACTCGAAATTTTACTTCATGCTCTACGCATATAAAACACTGATTTTAGATGAAGTTCAAAATATTCTACTAAAGCAGTATGCTAAAAACGCGTATTCTGAACATTACATCACATCAGTGTTTATCCGCGTGGCGTATGAAGTAATATTTTGAGTTTAGAAAAGCCTGAAAATTTGGTTTGGTCGCGTAGCGAAGCATAGCGACTAAATCAAATTTTCCGGCGTTTCTAAACTCGAAATTTTACTCTTCTGTTGAGATGGAGTGTTTTGTGTGTTCCTTTAAAAGAACACTCGCGACGGATAGAAGCACAATTGTTCAACCGATTTGAGAATTATTTATGTTTACAAACGCGTTTAACGCGGGTTAAACTAGTGAGAACGGCGGAGATGTTGACGCGTTACTTCGTATTTTAAGAAAATGGCGTCGACGACATCATCACCACCATGGTCAACTGTAAGACTAAAGAAGCTGATTTGACTAGCACAGCGCGGTTACTGCATAGCGGTAAAAAATCTAACTAGGCAATTATTTATATTCGTGTTAAAAAACCACATTTATCACGCAAATCACGTGTTTATTCCCTTGAGTGCTGCTAACACAATTAAACAATGCACATATTATAAGATTGTCGTGAACAAAGTTCTTTATAGTGGTATTAATTGATGGTTATTTACGTCGGAAATCACTACTGGTAATTTACCGTAAATATCGGTATATTACCCATTTGCGCAAGAGATGATAAAATGTCAAAAAAATACTTTTGCAAAGAATGTAATAATTTATTTTTGATATAGAAAATACTTTTTATATTATATTTATTTACATGCTTAATCTAGGAGTGGAAAACACTCGTTAAAGTTAATCCATTGAATGCTATTAATTTTTTGTGTTTAATGACTTTTACTGATAAGCCATCGATATTATGATTAACCGGGAAATAATCGGTAAACCGGTTTTGATTCACAAATTTACCGAATTACCCGGAAACTGACCCAAAAAAATATATTCCCAAATGGCCTGGAAAATACTCTCTACTGTAATTTTAGGAGATTTTGAAGATCATTTTGTGCTGAGTCAGGGCCTTAGCCAGAAAAAAAAATCGGAGGGGGGATTGAACCCTCATATCCCCCCCCCCCCCCGGCTAATAGAGCTCAACGCTCTAAACAGCTCTGGCGGGGCTTTTTACCTTAAAGAGTACAAAAAACTCATAAGGCAATGTCAAAGAGCATCATGGCTAGCTTTCTGTGAAAGCATCGAAAGCACGCAAGCGGTTAGCAGACTCAAGAAGGCTCTATCACAAGACCACCAACAGTCTGTGAGAGTCCTGAGAAAGGAGAACGGCGATATGACCAACGACCTCCTGGAGTCTGCAACTGTTGCTTAAAGCTCACTTCCCTGGCTGCACCATACTTTCTAAGCAAGCCAGGGGGGAAACTGGGATCACTTCAGGAACAACAGAGGATTGATAGCTAGCCCATGAAGTGATAAATAAAGAAAACACGCTAAAGGCAAATAACAGATTTTCTGCCTTTAAAGCACCCGGACCGGACGGCATCTTTGCCGCCCTGCTAAAGTGGGGACCGGAAATACTGCTTGAGCACGTAGTGATGCTGTTCTGATCCAGTCTGGCGCTGGGTTATGTCCCAAAGTCCTGGAAAGAAGCTATGGTAGTATTCATACCGATACCTGGCAGAGCTGACTACACTGCTCCCAAGGCATATAGGCCTATCACACTTTCTTCGTTTGTTATGAAAACGCAGGAAAGAGTTTGTGAATGGCACATAAGAGCGACAGCTCTAACTAGACAAGCCCTGACAATGTCACAACACGCATACACACGGGGAATATCTAGAGACTCTGCCCTACATAACGTAGTAAGCAGGATTGAGAGATCACTGGATATCAAGGAATCCGCCCTGGGTGTTTTTGTTGACATTGAAAGCGCGTTTGATAAAACGACCATACCGAAGATAAGAAACGCGCTTAACAAGCGTGGAGTACCATCTAAAATGTGTGACTGGATTGGCAATGCACTGGCCAACCGTATAGTCAAAGTAGAACAGGGTGGGGAACGGATCACTTGTAAAATTGACAGAGGCTGTCGTCAAGAAGGTGTCTTAGCACCCCTACTATGGAACATAGTTCTGGACAGCCTTCTAGAACAACTTCAGCAACTAGGCTTGTGTGTGGCAGCCTATGCTGATGATCTAGCCATGATTGTAAATGGCAAATTTAAAGATGTTCCATGCGACCAAATGCAAGGAGCTGTAAATACAGTTTCGCGGTGGTGCAATGATCACTCCCTATCAGTAATCCCTACCAAGACGGAGATGGTCATGTTCACCAAGAAAAGAAAGTTGACGAAAAGAGCGACGAGGTGAAATACCTGGGCATTACTCTCAACAGGAAACTGAGCTGGAAGAAGCACATCGACATAAAAAAAACAAAGCCATAACGGCCTTGTGGCAATGCCGTCGGACAGTGGAGAAAACCTGGGGGTTGAAACCACGCACGACGATGTGGTTATACACAGCCATCATAAGGCCCATGCTAACATACGGCGCTTTAGTTTGGTGGTCCAAAACCAAACAGCTAACTCAATGTTATTAGGTTAGAAAACAATGACACTGGTTATGTTAGATGGCAGATATGTTGTGCAAGAATTTTCTAACGAGTGTTTTCCACTGATTAATCATGAAGTAAATATTTCAAGTTTATAAATGCCTGAAAATTTAGTTTGGTCGCATAGCGGAGCGAAGCGACCAAACCAGATTTTCCGGCTTTTCTAAACTTGAAACATTTGCTAATCGGCTAATCGCTGATTTGAGTTGAAGTTCTAAACGCGATCGGTTTCTAGTAATTTTTAATACCCGATTTTTGTTTAACTTAGAAATAAATTCTCTACAAGAAATAAAACACTGTAATTTATAAAATCAAAGATATTGTCTGTGTTATTCTAAGAATTTAAAAATATAATAAAACGTTTCATCGAACATACGAAACATCGATACGTATTGTTTTACAATTTTTATAGTCTCAAGAAAATCGCAGATATTCTTATCAATTTTGTTTCAATGCATTTTAGAACAAAATTAAACACTATAAATTGTGCTTTTTCATTTACTTTTTATGTCGAATCTTTAAATGTTTTGCGAATACATGATTTTCTGCTATCGAGTAAGTTTTATGTTTAACTTTAAATTGCCAATTGTTACCATGTTCCCATTAATATTACCTACTTTTAAATTACCGGTAATTTAACATAACTAATGGTATTTCACATTTAGGTGGTGTATGTAGACTTTTGTGAGTAACTGGTATGTTCACTGTGGAGGCTTCTACTTCGTTATACATCATTATTTACACAAATAAGACAATTAACTTTGTTTGTATAACTAAGGATTTTATTGTGACTATAGTTTCAACAACTTTAATATACACCGCCATTTTTAAAGCCGTTTTGTAACCGTAATTTTTTCGTATATTTACCTGACGAATTGTTTGTTTTAAATTACTTTATGTTTGATAATGACAAGTTAAAGTTGTCGAAACTATAGTCACAATAAAATCCTCAGTTATACAAACAAAGTTAATTGTCTTATTTGTGTAACTGGTATGTGTATCTGTGTATAATTTTGTATTTTTCGCCGCAGCCCTTATGGATTACACGTTCAAAAAATCTATCGGAAGATTGCGTTTAAAAATTAAATCGGATTCCGTCACCAAACCAACTTTTTTTTACATCGGCAATGACCCTCAAATACAACACAATATAAATTTAGTCAATAGCTTCATGCATGCCCTATAATTATTGGTAAAGTAGTTAAATCAAGTTTATTTTTTAAAATAATTATAGGTTTGGTTTATGTTAATATTTAATATTTTTTGTTTTGAAAATTATAAAATATCGTGCCAACAATTCGAGGACAACACTTTGGTAGCTTACCCTATACAAAATAGCACTTACAAATTATTTATATAGCTATAGATATTCTAAAATGTATTAGTATTAGTCATCATTACAATACGTTTTTAATTATTACTGCACGGTTTACAAATCTTGATGTTTAATTGTATAATCAATCCTTTAAAACATTGAATTCGGATTCATTAATGAATATTTAAAATAAACGTGGGAATTAATGAAATGTTTTATTGCAATAAAAGCGAAACCATATTTTTCTTCTGGCAACTATTAATTATATCGAAATCTAATCAAGGGGCTTTTATTATTAATTCAAAATTACTTTTATTTAAAGTGAAAACAATTATGATGGTATTACCAACTATTTTAAGTTTGGCATTCGTTCCACGTATAATCCAGACTAATTTACATGAGGTTTCAATACGAAATCATTTTAAACATATTGTGTACGCTTTTCACAAAAGTGGGCAGCTAGAGCAAGTGTCATTTACAATTAACCACACGGTTAATTTATTTATGGTGGATGAAAACGAAAGTTTGCCCAACATTAAATACACGCCTGATGCGGTGATTTATCACCTGCCTCTCAAAATTGGAGCTTTTAATGTGTTTATGAGCAAAATACAAATTAAGCGATACTTCAGTTCGAATATTTTGTTTGTCATAATACTTCTTGAAAATGTAAGTTCGTTTATTGAAGACGTTTTTAAAATCAGTTGGGAATATAAGCTGATTAACGTGTTGTTGTTGAGTGATACAGGAGTGCGCACATATTCCTTTTGCGAGGAAATGTGCCGACTTTAAAGTGATGAATATTGAAAATCGTGATGGGCTGCAGAAAAGGAGGGTGCTTTCAAATTTTAACCATTGCTTCCTTGCGTATTCTATACCAAATTTTCAAATGAAAGACCCCGAGGAATTATCTAGAGCAATTTGGGCCGAATTAGTTAGAACGTTAAAAATAAACCCCGTTGACGTCTACAGAAATCTACCGACGAAATACAAATTGGAAAATGGAAGTGTAATTTTGATGCGGCAGAAATTTCCCAATGGGACTTATTTCGGACATTACAGGATGTTGCAACTGAGAAAAGTCGGAGTATTCGTGGGCCCGGCGCAATTGTTCATCGTGGCTCATGATTTCGATTACGTTTTTGCCTTCCAGATTAAAGAGATTTTTATTTTCGTGAAAAAAGCCGAACCTGTCAGCGCTTGGAAAAACTTAGCATTAATTTTTAATCCGGAAGTCTGGATAACTTTGATAATCACAATGTTCATTTCGATTATTATCTGATATCGGTTGATTAACACAGAAAAGCGAACGGATTTTGTGGAAAGCGCACTTATTGTTATTAAAATCTATTTATTGTTAAGCGGAAAAACACCAAAGGAACCAACAATACGCTTTCACCTTCTAATCCTGCTAATAACACCTGCTTTTGCAATTGTAGCGTTATTACAATATATATTTGAAAGTGTTTAAATTGTTTTATTTATATAAAAGTCAATATGAACTTTTATTTTATTAGCCTTATCAATCAATTTTTTGAAACAATCCATTGATGGAGAATTGGCTAAATGGTATTTCAAACTACGACTGAAGTACAAAACATGTGAACAAAACATCTGGTTCGAACACAAGTGCAGAGAAAACGACATTACACCACAACACATATCCCTTAAAACAAACAACATAAGTAGACCCGCGATGAACGGCCAAAACATAGGACAACGAAGATGGTTACGCGACGAAATCGCCACACTCAACACCAGAAGAGATATACTGTCAGCTTATTTGAAGGTATGTCACAGTGAATTAGCGAGTAGTCTACACAATGTTGAGTTTGATATATTAGATACATATACGAGAGACAAAGTTAATCAAATAACATTTTTATAAAGTAAGATTCAAACAGATAAAATTAAAAGACTAATTAAACAAAAGTCAACTTATCAAGTAACAGAACAATATATTCAGGAACACAAGTTTTTCGATAGATTCATTAACATATCAAATGTAAATTTAAATAAAAATCAAATAGCATTACTAGAAAAAGGTTTTAAATACAACATAAAACAAAATCAAAATACTAAAGAAATTGAATTGCTAGCAATAGAAACAGAACTTGCTTTAAATTATTCATATAATAATTTCTTAGAAAAATACAAATTCGCTAATTACCTTAAAAACAAAAATAGTACGAAATGTGATAATTATTATAATAACGAAATTAATACAGCGAAATCTATTGCTCAACTTTCAAAACTACATAATTTAATTTTCACCAAAGCGGGTAAAGGAAACACAATAATTGCAATGGATAAAAATGAATACATTAATAAAATAGAAACCTTTTTCTCAGATAATAACATCAAAATAATTAGTAAAGATCCGACAATACAATTTCAAAAAAACATGAAAACTGCATTAAATAACTCTAGCGCGCTGTTTTCCGAAAACGAAAAATATTTTTTGACAAACATGAACCCGCAATCCCCTAAATTGTATGGATTAATCAAACTCCATAAAGAGAACAACCCAATCAGACCAGTTGTGTCATATGTTAATGCCCCGTGTACCGAACTAGCTAAAAAGTTAAACAATATAATTATTGAATATACTAAATTCAAACCAAAATATTCAATTAAAAACAGCCTAGAATTAATTAATAACATCAAAGATATAGATTTACCTAATACAACAAAACTAGTTTCATTTGATGTTAAGAATTTATTCACGAACGTGCCGCCGACCGAAGTTTTCACAATAATTAAAGATATTCTAATAAAAAACAACACAAACCCCATAATAAAATCGGAAATTCTAAACCTCCTAGAAATCTGCTTGTCACAGAATTATTTACAATTTTTTAATAAATGTTTTTGCCAGAAGGAAGGCTTAGCCATGGGAAACCCACTGAGCCCCCTGATGGCGGAGATATTTATGAATAACTTAGAAGAGGGATTATCTCAATTGCCGGCCTTTATGAAATGTGTTTATTGGTATAGGAACGTTGATGATAAAATTTTAGCGTTCAATGGCACCGACAGACAATTAGATTCGTTTTTACATTTAATAAACTTACAACATAAAAAAAATCAATTTACAAAAGAAATAGAAATAGATCATTCCATTATTTTTTTAGACCTAAAGATAAAGAGAACTAATAAGAAACACGAGTTTTCGATTTTTCACAAACCGACACACACAGACACGACGATTAATTACACTGGTCGGCATGAAAATCGGCCCTGACACCATTCCTGCTGATTCTTATGTAAAATGACCTCCTGAATCCGAATATGGCCCCCGTTTTCCCCCATCACCCACCGTTTTCGGGGGAGGCCCCCCCACCTATTTTTTATCACTTTTCGATAATTTGGAGGGATGAAAAGGATTATTTTAGCCTTTACGTTTCTTCTGAGGGGCTAGAGAGGTGAAAAGTTCCAAAACATGAACATTTGTAGCAAGGAGGTAGATTTGGGGGGGGGGGGGGATTTGCCCCCTTAAATTGTAAAAAAATCCTTAAAAATGATCGATATTTCCGTTTTCTTCGCAGTTTTTTCACTTATTTTCTACATATTCCAGCTTCCATCCCCCCTAATCCTCCCCCAAACAATAAAAATATATAGCAACAATAATAAAAATATATAGCAACAGTTCGGAAGATTCACTGTACCACGCTGGCGCTCTCAATACCTCGCGCGCGCAGGTTTGCCCAGGAATGTTCATGCTTTGACAGGTTTAAACTTGCATTGCTCTTGTCACTATAGACCTGCACTGTAATCCTTATCTTCCCTCAGTACATCTCTAGCGATCGTAGAGTCAACTTGTCGGTGCTCTAGGATTCTGTGTTTTCAAGTTGTTTAAATTGTGTATAACGGATGAAATTTTTTAATTCCGGATTTTTCCAAGTGAATTACAGTACGTGAGTGTGAGTTGTGATTAATATCGAGCATTTATTTACTGTTTAATTATGCCACGCGAGTGTAATAATCATCCCGATAGCTTCTGCTATGTTTGCGGGGAATTGACTTTAAAAGCGCAACGAAAACCCCTTTCTCCGCTTCTTAAAACTGCTTATAAATTTTACTTTGATTGCCAAGTTGGCGATCAGGACAAGAATTGGGCTCCAACAGTTTGCTGCACTACTTGTTACAGTAGCTTGACCAAATGGCTCAAAGGTACCCGTAAATCAATGCCATTTGCTGTGCCCATGGTTGGGCGCGAACCTCGCTGTCATCTCACAGATTGTTAATTTTTTATGACTTCCACCGTCGGGTTATCTAGCAAAAGTAAGCATACAATTCAGTATCCTAATATCCCTTCAGCTCTAAGACCAGTTCCTCACAACGAATCTTTTCCAATCCCAGTGCCCCCAAAAACCTATACTCTAGAGCCAGAAACGGATTTGAAAGACTTTGAGCCACAGCCTGGACCATCTTATGATACGTTCACCGATGATGAAGAGTGTTCTGCTGATTCAGCTCATCGAAAACCTCACCTCGTTACTCAGTTGAAATTGAATGATCTCGTCAGGGATTTGGAGTTACCTAAGAGTAAATCTCAACTTCTTGGATCTCGACTTCAGCAGTGGAATCTCTTAGAAAAGGGTGTAAAAATCTCTTCTTACAGGACTAGGCAGTCAACCCTGAAATTACTTTTTTCGGCAGATGAAGGCTTAGTGTTCTGCCCTAATTCAAATGCATTGATGATAGAACTGAAGATGCCATGTGACCCAGACAAATGGAGACTGTTTATAGACTCATCAAAGACAAGCTTGAAAGTTGTCCTATTGGCCAATGGGAATGAGTTAACATAACTCCCGGTTGCATACTCTGTGGATATGAAGGAGACGTACGGAAACATCAGCCGGATCCTTGATAAAATCAAATACCATGATTATAATTGGAAACTTTGCGCTGACTTAAAAGTTGTTGCTCTACTCATGGGCCTGCAATCGGGCTTCACAAAATACTGCTGCTTCCTATGCGAATGGGACAGCCGAGCCCGAGACAAACATTACATCGTACGGAACTGGCCTCTGCGAGAAAGTTTTACTCCCGGTCAGAAAAACGTCGCTCACGATCCTCTGGTCCCGAAGGAAAATATTTACTTGCCGCCTTTGCACATCAAACTCGGATTAATCAAACAGTTTGTGAAAGCAATGGACAAGACCGGTGATGAATTTCAATTTTTGAAAACTAAATTCCCTCGTCTTAGTGAGGCTAAAATCAAGGAAGGAGTTTTCGTGGGCCCCCAGATTAGACAACTTTTCCAAGATTCGACGTTTATTGAACACCTGAATCGAAAAGAAAAACGAGCTTGGATTGCATTCCAAAACGTGTGTGAGAACTTTTTGGGTAACAACAAAAGTGATGATTATGTCGCTCATGTCGAGGAATTGCTGTCAGCGTACAAGGCCATGGGGTGTAACATGTCTCTTAAAGTGCATTTCCTTCACTTACACCTGGACTTCTTCCCTGAAAATTTAGGAGCAGTTTCGGATGAACACGGGGAACGGTTTCATCAAGACATCTCTAAGTTCGAGAGGAGATTTTCGGGGAAGTGGAATGCGAGCATGTTAGCAGAGTACTGCTGGTTTTTGATACGAGAAACTTCTACCTCAGGGTACAAAAGGAAAGCAAGCACCAAATGAAGGTACTTATCTTAGTTATTTATTATTCTTTACATTTATTATTTTACATTTATTATTCTACATTTATTATTTTACTTTTTATTTATTATTCTTTAGAGCTAAAATAATCCTTTTCACCCCTCCAATGGATGGGGGAAACGGGGGGAGTATTGAGAGCGCCAGCGTGGTACAGTGAATCTTCCGAACTGTTTCTATATATTTTTATTATTGTTGCTATATATTTTTATTATTGTTGCTATATATTGTTGCAATATATTTTTATTTTTTAGGGGTGTTTGGGGGAGAATGAGGGGGAATGGAAGCTGGAATATGTAGAAAATAAGTGAAAAAACTGCGAAAAAAACGGAAAAAATTGATCATTTTTAATGATTTTTTTACAATTTAATGGGGCAAATCCCCCCCCTCCCAAATCTACCTCCTTGCTACAAATATTCATGTTTTGGAACTTTTCACCTCTCTAGCCCCTCAGAAGAAATGTAAAGGCTAAAATAATCCTTTTCATCCCTCCAAATTATCGAAAAGTGATAAAAATAGGTGGGGGGGCCTCCCCCGAAAACGGTGGGTGGTGGGGGAAAACGGAGGTCATATTCGGATTCAGGAGGTCATTTTACATAAGAATCAGCAGAAATGGTGTCAGGGCTCGAAAAAAAAATTTTTTTTGCAAACCAGTGTAATCGATACACTGTACTTTTGTACTTTTAAAACGATCGTATTTCCTGTATGGCTCTGGGAAGTTTGCTCTGTTAGTGTTAGCTTGTGCTTGGGATATGCAACAATTTTTATTCCTTGTCACATACTTGTGGTTTTTAGAAGTGCGGAAAATTATTTTGTTTTTGAAAACAAACTTTAACCATTCATATACAAATTGGGAATTAATTGTTAATATATTATTTCTTCTAAAAAAACCTTTACAGGATTCGTGATATTTTAAGCCGAACATTGCTCGAATTATTCTTTGTTGCAATTTAAATATTTTTACAATGTGGCTGCTGTTTCCCCAAAACACAATACCATATCTCAGGACTGATTCTATGCTGGCATGGTAGATTATTTTAAGCGATTCTATGTTAATGTATTTTTTCATCCCTCCAAATTATCGAAAAGTGATAAAAATAGGTGGGGGGGCCTCCACCGAAAACGGTGGGTGATGGGGGAAAACGGAGGTCATATTCGGATTCAGGAGGTCATTTTACATAAGAATCAGCAGGAATGGTGCCAGGGCTCAAAAAAAAAATTTGTTTTGCAGACCAGTGTTATAAATCGAATCACCCAATGTCTCAAAAGTTAGCAGCTTAACATAGTATGATACATAGGTTATTAGCAGTCCCCATGACACAAAGTAATTATGATAGGGAATTAAAAATAATATTTCAAATTGCTTACAAAAACGGATTTAAAAAATCAATAATAGAAAAATTAGTACAGAAAAAACAAAGAAATAAATTAATACATTCCATTTACCCAATTATCAAAAACAAATCTATAAAAAACTACCCTTCACTAACATTCACAGGAAACAATAGTATTAAAATCGGGAAAATGTTACTAAAAATGAATATTAATATAGTATACAGGACAAATAACACCTTAGGAAAAATAATTAAAAACAATAAAGACAAAAATAATAAAACTCAACAAAGTGGCGTCTATTTACTAACTTGCAAAGACTGCCCCAAGAAATATGTAGGACAAACCGGAAGATCGTTTCAAGAGAGGATAAAAGAACATTTAACCAGCTTCAAACAAAAGAAAACAAACTCCACATACTCCAACCACCTCATCGAAGAAAACCACCACTTCGATGAAAATTTCCAAGTCCTACATCTAGAAAGGAAAGGTCGGAAACTCAACATCATGGAGTGTTTAGAAATCAATAAAAGAAAATTTTCAGGACATCTTCTCAATGATCAAACAGATTTAACTAATTCGCCCCACTTAAATTTACATTTTTTTGAGTAGACACATGATTACATGGTTACATGAAAAGTGATTTTCGTGTATTTTTAGTAAATAATGTTGCAAAAATTGGAACTGAACATATCATATTAGTTTTATATATTTATTTTACAGGACATGCTTTAGCGTTTTTTGTGTTTCTATATGAAATATTCAGAATTAAATTAAATGCGCGTGGAGAATGATCATGTTCTTTTTTTGTATATAAGCAGGATTTAACAATTCCTATTATAGTTTGTTGTGTAAAATAGCATAATATTGACTAACACCGGACTAAGAATTAAGAAATACACATTATTTTTATAAATTATTTCATATTGCAATTAAAATTGTTGATATATTAAAGTTGATAAAACAGTTTTGTTGTTTTTATCATAAATAATACCACTAAAGGATGTGAATCTTTGCGTTTTTAAGATAACGACAACTTCGGGAATTTCGAGGGCAACTTGAAATGAGATTAACCCTTTTGGCACTGACGGTGGCCATTGCCACCACTAAAATTTGGTAAACATACTGGGAATTTTTCATTTAAATATACATACATGTATGCATGAGCTGTAATTTTGGGATAATCGTTTGTTTTATAAAATTGTTTAATTTGAAGTCTTAAACGAGTGTTTTCCACTCCCAAATTTTCAGGCTTTTCTAAACTTGAAATTTTACTTCATGCTTAATCTGGTAGTAGAAAATACTCGTTTTGAAGTTCAATTTGAAATATTTGTAAAAACAACGAATATCTGCAGATTTACAACGTATACAGTATATTGTTTGTATACTTAAAAAAAAATCACGGTATATCTGAGATAGTAATAAATAATATACAGTGTACAAAACAATTTTGGGAAAAATTCCAGAGCTGAAAGGGTAAAAAATAGAAAACATGCAAATATCAATGAGTTTGTTAATCAAACATCAATTTATTGTGATTTTTTCCATTTTCGTAATATAAGCTTTTATACTTTTTATTTTTTAAATCAAGCGGTTATTAGATTTAAATTAAATTCACGAGAAATATTGAGGATAAAATGCGATTTAATTTGAGCCACTGAGGTTTTTAATCGGTTGAAAAATGCGCTCAGCACTATCGCTCAAAGATAGACTTTCGTGGATTATTTGATTTTCTAATAAATGTTACGTGAAATTGGCGTTTTAAAAAAAACACCTCACATTGTTTATAACATTATTATTTATCTACGATAATTTTTTGAGATTTAATAAAACAAAAAATTTTACAAGAAAATCGTAATTATTAATATTAGCCTGTTGTTTTTGTTCCTAACAAAAGAAATTCCAAACATTTCTTTTATGCATTTTATTTATTTATTTATTAAGGGTATTTTAAAAAAAACATCGACTTGAATTAAACTCGTGACTTTGGGCGCTTGTGCTAACCACAATTTTAAATTAGAAACATGCACTGTAGCTCAAATTAAAGCCAGTTTACTCTAAATCGATTGATGTTAAACAATTTTTAATTCAACGCTAAATTCAATTTGTTAACAATACTTTATTCCAAGCAGCGCTAGTTTTATGATTTGTTTTCCTTCAACTTTGTCCGCCTGTAATTTCATTTCCTGTGCCCGTATTTTGTTTTTTTAAACAACAGTACAAAGTTTGTTTATTGCTAAAGAAAATACATTTTGAATTTAAAAAATCCACCTTTTGGTTGAGTTTTTATAATTAAATGAAATAGCATTTTTACTTTCCCTCATATGCAAAACAAAGTAAAAGTAGTTTTCGAAAAAATTTTCAAATCAAAAATGTTAGTGGATATATCTATTTTGAGGTCCCCCAGGTTGATTAAGACTATTTTTGAAAAATGTTACAGACATTTTTCAAAAATAGTCCTAATCAACTTGAGGGACCACAAAATGGATATATCCACTAAAATGTTTGATTTGATAGTTTTTTGTAATTCTGTCGCCACGATAAAATCTAAACCGATTGAGCTATTAAGATGACACTATAAACTAAAGCTTTTTATTCCAATAGTAGTATCCGATCAACTTTAGGTGAAAATGCGGAAACCGGAAGTGGTAGTTTACTCTTAGCATTTTTTTTTGATTCGTCATTAATTAATTTGTCATATAAAAAAATCTTGTTAAAAAAAGTTGTAGATAATTGAAAAATTAGTATTTATTGCATGTTTACTTTATGTTGTAGCTCTTTTAGTTATTTTATTAATATTGTTTTAAAAATGTTAATTTTACGAGTTAGCAATAGCTCACATTGCTATAAATGACGTTAGTTTGACCTTGTCATGGTTAATATTTGTCATGTCATGAGTGAGGCTTACGAACAAAGTTTAACAGGACGCTGTTGATTTCAAGTATCTAACATGAGGGAAAGTGCTATGATAGACATATCAAATGTTTTTTTAATCATCACAGATAAGTTGAAAAGAAAATAATCAACTTTGAATGTCTGTAATTATATGTCGAAAGCTCTGATTTTGTTTTTTCAAACGCCAGAACAAAGTTAGTTTATTTAAAAAAAATCGTCTTGATTTTATAAAGATTCTGCTTTTGGTTGAATTATTTATTATACTTGCATGAAAGCATACATTAAAATCCAAGCACCAGCACAGTTAAAGTTTAATCATGGATTCCGCAGTGGCAGATTGCATACATTTAACTTCCAATCACAATCATCAGGGTCTGATGAAATTTGGTTAAAATAAAACCAATACTTTTGAGAAGTTTACCTACCTTATTTTATTTAAACATGTGTTTCCTTTTCCACAAAATATTAATCATGTCAATGTCAAACTACCGTCACTATTATCAATGCTTGTTGATTTATAGCAATTAATTCGTGTAATTCAAAAAACATATTTAAAAAATATATTGAAAAACTGACGAAAAGAGCAATGACAAAAGTTTCCTTAAGAAGATTTTTTTATATGATCAATATTAAAGAATATATTATTAAATATACTATACCGGGTGTGGCACTTAAGACGCCTCGGACCATAGCTCCTTTACGATAAAAGCTATCGAAAAAAATCTAAGAGCAAAGTGCTGCATAATTACCGTCGCTATGTTTCAAAAATATTTCTAATCATCAGTGGCGTGCCGTACTCCAGTGGCGTACCAAACTTATGTTTTTTAAATGGAATGCCCTATTTTTTATTGCAGATTTGGAAAATGCTCGAAGAGTACTTATTTTTTTATCTAACATGTTATACCCTTCACTTTAGCGGCTTCGCTGTTATAACCCCTTCTTTCAAAATTGCGCCCCATTTTTGAGATTGTTTTGTAGAGAAACTAATTGATGCCGGCGCCTAAATTTTGAATTGAGGTACAGGTTAAGACCTCGTATACCTTCACATAATTTTTTTTCGGGTAATTTATGGAAAAAAAAAATTTTTGATTGAACTTCGCATGTTGTCATTTTTTTCGAAAATTTCAAATGGCACCCCCCTAAAAAAATTACGGCGTTGTACAGCCAAAACTCTAAATTTTTCATTGGTACAAAAAAAAATACACATTGCATAACAACATTTCAGAGAAAAAAGGAATTTCATCGCAAATGTCGGGAAACGTTTTCCGTTCCCAAGAGTGCCATGAGAAAACAAAAGATTGGTAATTGTCAAAGTAAATTACGCCAGTAGCAGCCATAAGTCATTTTTGATAAACGTTCTAAAAATGTTCCGAACTCAAGAGGAAATGGTTGACATGATATTTATTCTTGGAGAATGTAACAAGAATTGTTTGTTGGCGTCACGAGTGTACGCTGCGAGATATCCGCACAGGGCACATCCAAATGAACGTGCGTTTCAAAAAGTGTTGGAGAGATTTACTACTACGGGAAGTGTGAAACGGCCAAGGAGAGTTAGAAAGAAGACAGTTTTTACCAAAAATAATGAACTGCGGGTTCTGGAGGCAGTTATTGAAGATCCTCATACCAGTATCCGTGATATTAGTAGGAATCACGATAATTCAACGCGGTCCGTACATCGTGTTCTTCAAAAGTACAAATTCCGTCCATTTAAGATTCAACTGCACCAAGAATTGCAACCTCAAGATTTTCATGCGAGGCAAGATTTCTGCTTGTGGGCTATCAACAAAATTGAGCACGAGGAATCATTTCTTATGCGCGTATTATTTTCTGATGAAGCGACGTTCCATAGAAATGGACATGTAAATCGCCACAACTACCATTATTACGCCGATGAAAACCCACACGCCCTGCGAATGATAAACCACCAGCAAAAATGGTCGCTGAATGTTTGGGGAGGCATACTTGGAGAACACCTTTTGGGTCCTTATTTCATCGAGGGGCACCTGAACGGCAACAGTTATTTGAGGTTCCTTCGCGACGACTTGGATGATCTCTTGGAAAATGTCCCTCTAGCCGCTCTACGACAGATAGTTTTCCAGCACGATGGAGCTCCTGCACATAATAGCCGTGTCGTTCGGGAATTTCTCGATGAAACGTTTCCGGACTCCTGGATTGGTCGTGGGGGTCCTGTGAGGTGGCCGCCAAGATCACCAGTCCTCACTCCCCTTGACTTCTTCCTTTGGGGCCATATCAAAGACGAGGTTTACAGGACGGTACCAACTACTGTCGAGGATATGAGGGAGAGAATCCGCGCGGCTTTCCGCGGTATATCACCAGAAGTCCTTAGAGCAGTGTCTAGAGCCTGTGAGTCGAAGTTGCGGTTATGCCTCCAGCAGGAAGGTCGTCATTTCGAACATTTAGTTTAAGTTGTTAAATTTTCTTTATCTGCATTTTTCATATCATGTTGAATAAATAGGTACATACTATTATGTTGACCGTATTTGTGTTTTTGTTTTCTCATGGCACTCTTGGGAACGGAAAACGTTTCCTGACATTTGCGATGAAATTCCTGTTTTCTCCGAAATTTTGTTATGCAATGTGTAATTTTTTTTATACCAATGAAAAATTTAGAGTTTTGGCTGTACAACGCCGTAATTTTTTCAGGGGGTTGCCATTTGAAATTTTCGAAAAAAAATGACAACATGCGAAGTTCAATCCCAAATTATTTTTTTTTCCATAAATTACCCGAAAAAAAAATTATGTGAAGGTATACGAGGTCTTAACCTGTACCTCAATTCAAAATTTAGGCGCCGGCGTCAATTAGTTTCTCTACAAAACAATCTCAAAAATGGGGCGCAATTTTGAAAGAAGGGGTTATAACAGCGAAACCGCTAAAGTGCAGGGTATAACATGTTAGATAAAAAAATAAGTACTCTTCGAGCACTTTCCAAATCTGCAATAAAAAATAGGGCATTCCATTTAAAAAAAAAACATACGTTTGGTACGCCACTGGAGTACGGCACGCCACTGATGATTAGAAATATTTTTGAAACATAGCGACGGTAATTATGCACCACTTTGCTCTTAGATTTTTTTCGATAGCTTTTATCGTAAAGGAGCTATGGTCCGAGGCGTCTTAAGTGCCCGGTATACAATATATTATATTATATAGAATATATTATAAAGAATACTAAATATCCAGAATTAGATTAAAGAAAAATCCAAAAATATGCTAAGAGTAAACAACCACTTTCTCTTTTGTAATTTTTACCAAAAGATTTTCAAAATCTAGGATTGTAATGTTAGACTTAAGTTTATAACGGCATCTTAACATCTCGATCAGTTTAGGGTGTTCAATAGTAACAGACAGATGGACAGTCCATTTTCAAAGATAGTCTTAATCAACTCGGGGGACCTCAAAATAGATATATCCACTAAAATTGTTGATTTGAAAATTTTTGCGAAAACAATACTTTCCTTTTGTTTTACATATGGGGGAAAGTAAAAATGTGTATGTGTGTATTATTTTGCAGCTTTTGTGGATTAAACGCTTAAAAAATCTATCGAATTGAAAAGATTGCCTTTAATAATTAAATCGGATTACGTTACCAAAATTACTTTTTTTACATCGGCAATGACCCTCAAAGACAACATAATATAAATTTATTTAATAGCTTCATACATGCCCTATAATTATTGCTAAAGTAGTTTTTGTTGTTAAAAACAAAGTTAATTTTTTTTCAAACAATTATCGGTTTTATTTATATGTTATTGTTTAATATAATATTTTTTGTTTTGAACGATGTAAAGTATAGTGCCAATCATTCGAAGAGAACAATACGGTAGCTTACCCTTTACAAACTAGTACTTAAAAATCGTTTATATAGCTATAGTTATTCTAAAATTTATTAGTATTGCTTCATATGACATTTCAATATTTCAAACAGTATTATGGAGTTTTATCAGGTATTCGCCTTGTTTATAAAATATTACACATTGGTTTTAGTCATCATTTTATTACGTTTTTAATTATTTACATTACAATAAATAATGTTACATTACATGTTTCCATTACATTAATGAATATTTAAAAATAACGTAGGAATTAATCAAATATTTTATTGCATAAAAGCGGAACGAAGAAATTATTATGTCTTATTCACAATTAATGTGACCATATTTTTCTTCTTACAACTCATAATTGTAACGAGATTTAATGCAAGACGCTTTTATTATTATTTCAAAATTACTTTAATTCAAATTAAATACAACTATGATTCTATTACCAACTATTTTGAGTTTGTCATTCGTTCCACACATAATCCAGACTAATTTAAATGAGATTTCAATACAAAATAATTTTAAACATATAGTGTACGCTTTTCATAAAAGTGATCAGCTAGAGCATGTATCATTTACAATTAACCACACGGTTAATTTATTTTTGGTGGAAGAAAACGAAAGTTTACCCAGTATTAATTACACGCCGGATGCAGTGATTTATCACCTTCCTTACAACGTTAAAGATTTCGATGGATTTATGAGGAAAATACAAATTACGCGATATTTCAGTTCGAATATTTTGTTTGTAATATTAGTTTCTGGGAATTTAAATTCTAATTTTGAAGACGTTTTTAAAATCAGTTGGGATTATAAGCTGATTAACGTTTTGTTGTTGAGTGATATAGGAGTGCACACTTATGATCCTATCGCGAGGAAATGTGCTGATTTTAAAGTGTTGAATATTGAAAATCTTGATGGGCTGCGAAAAAAGAGGGTGCTTTCAAATTTCAATCATTGCCCTTTCGCGTATTCTATACTAAAAGTACACATGGAACCCCTCGAGGAATTATGCGAAATAATTTGGCTCGAATTAGTTAGAAGGTTAAAAATAAACCCCGTTGGCCTCTACGAAAATCTACCGATTCGTTACAAATTGCAAAACGGGAGTAGAATTTTGATGCGGCAGAAATTTCCGAATGGGACTTATTTCGGGCATTTTGGGAAGTTGCAACTGAGGGAAGTCGACGTCTTTGTGGGCCCAGCGCAAGTTTCCAAGGCGGCCTATGATTTCGATTACGTTTTTGACTACGTGAATATGGAGCTTTGTATTTTTGTGAAAAAAGCCGATCCTGTCAGCGCTTGGAAAAACTTAGCATTAATTTTTAAAACTGAAGTCTGGATAACTTTACTAATCACAATATTCATTTCGATTATTACCTGGCATCGGTTGATTAACACAGAAAAGCCAACGGATTTTTCGGAAAGCGCACTTTTCGTTTTTAAATATTATTTATTTTCAAGTGGAAAAACACCAAAGAAAACAACAACACGCTTGTACCTCCTAATCTTCCTAATAATACCCGCTTTTATAACAAATATCCATTACACGAACCTGTTAATCTCATTCCTGTTCAAACCCTCTTTATCCCAACAAATCTCTACGCTGGAACAACTATCGAAGTCGAATTTATCAGTGAAAGGAGCGTCAAGTTTAAAAGTGGCCATTCAAGATACAGACGATGTCCACAAGGAAAAACTCACGACTAAATACATCGATCAGGACGATGTAACTATATTACCGACAAATCAATTTGCTGTGATGACTGTTCTTTTGTTAAACTCCGGCGATTTAAGGTTCCTTAAGATTGAGATTGGGTATTCGGTGCGAATGACGATGTACCTCACAAAGGGTTCTCCTTTTACTCACGCGATAAACGATATGATTATACGGATGTTTGAAAATGGGTTATTGGATAAGTGGACACTGGGTTTGAGAGCTGGTGTTGTGGTTGAATCTTTAAATGAAAATTACAAGAAAATTGGAATTGAACATATTTTATTAGCTTTATATATTTACTTTATTGGACATGCTTTAGCTTGTATTGTGTTTCTTTTTGAAAAATTCAGAATTAAATAATTATCCTAGGCTGCACAAACTTTTCTTGATTGTAAAAAATTGTTGATGTAAAACCATAACTATATAAAGAAATTTGGATTTTATTTATATTTGTGGAGTACATTTTAGAACTTTTCTGATAGTGGTATTAAATTATTAATAAATAACTCTGTTTTGATATGTTTCACAAAAATAAAATCCAATTTGATCGTGTTTGAGTTCAGGTAATTTTTGGGATTCCTCAAGGAACACACTTCGGGCCAATATTATTTATATACACTGTGTTTTATTTAAGTATGGCTATAGGGAATTACATGGTCAAAAATATATCCCATGTTAACTTTTGTTGTCGTACAAATTTGAAACAATTTTTATTGAGAAATCAACATTTCTTCTAAGAAATGTACAATGCTAGAAGGACATAAACATATTAGATTTCTGTATTTTCGCTTACAAAGTTAAAATTAATAATACAATTAATTAAGGTAAAAAATCAACTTGGCGAAAATGTTATAATGTACTTATTTGTTTTGCTAAACTTGAAAGCTAAAATAAAGAATTCTAACATATGTATGTCCTTCTAACAATGAACATTTCGTAGAAACGTTTGTTTTTTTGTTTTTTTTTTTGTTTTTGGGCTTTACGTCATCTATTTCCGCTGCTATGGCCTATCATGACGCCGGAGATTAGGTCTACAACTATCCGGGAATTTTGCTGAACCCGGTGGGAGTTCCAACCCACCGGTAGGGATCTTTAACGTGCACGCAACATCTAGGCAGTACACGGGTCCTACATGCATTTAACGTCATATCCGAGAAGATGGAGTGTTTGGCATTTTTATCCTAACCTATATAAATGCAGACAACTTGTTAGGCCGGTATTTGAACCCCAGCCCGTGGCGTGGCAGTCCAACACTCTAACCACTACATCACCAAGCTGCCCTCGTAGAAACGTGTTTGATTTATTCATAAAAACAAAAATTGTTTCAAATGTGGACGACAACAAAAATTAACATGGGGTACAATTTTTACCATGTAAATCTCTATGTTTGTTATTGATAATGAACACTTTGTGTCTCGAAATGTACACCTAACGATAAAAATAAAAAGTGAAGTAAGGAATAACAGTCTTTATTAGTGTAAATCTCTATGGCCATACTTAAATAAAAAGCACGGTATACCAGGTGGTGCATCGGACGACGTACCATAGGGATTTCAATGTATTTTTTTAAAATCTCATTGATTTACTTCCCACGTCATTTTATCAAAAAATCATAAAGGTTTTTTCTGGGGATCAAAAAACTGAGTCTAATACACCCATTTAAAATATTTATTTATTATCTAAATTCGAGATACACATTATTTTAAAATTACAATTTAAAAAAAAATAAATACACCGTGCCTTGGAAAAATAATAACGTCGCGCTTACAACTGACATTTTTAATTATCTCTATTGACATCAAATAGTAAAAGTAATATTACCTAGTGTGTTAAAAGAACTTTTAAAATCAAATTATGTATTCAATTGACGAACAAATAGAAATGGTGAAATGGTTTTACGGAGGAAACAGTTCTCGAGAAGTAAGTGCAATGTTTAGTGTACAATACCCAGATCGAAATATTCCTGATCACACAACAGTTAGTAGATTTGTTAAAAAGTTTGAAAATACTGGTACACTAATTGATCATTGCAAGTGTCATAAAGAAATTGGACGTCCTCAAGTAGAAAATGAGAGTGTTTTTAATGTTGTGGCCACTACGATAGAAAATCCAACATTGAGTTTAAGACAAATATCTGCAAACGTTGGCGTACACCACTCCACAGTTTTGCGTATTTTGAAAGCAAACAAGTTTCACTCCTACAAATACCAGTGTCACCAAGAACTTCTCGAAAAAGATATGTTTAAAAGAAGTGCGTTTTGTTACGAAATAATGGAAAAGGTAAACGATGATCGTGACTTTCTTAAAAATATTTGTTTTACGGATGAATGCACATTTACTCTGCATAACGAACCCAATGTGCAAAATGTTAGAATGTGGGCTACACAAAATCCACATAAAGTGATTAACACAAAAACACAGGATCCTGTAAAAGTCAACGTTTGGGCTGGAATTTTAGGACAACACATTATAGGACCATTTTTTATCGATGGAAACTTGACAGGAGAAAGTTTTCTGGAATTGTTAATTGAAAAAATAGCGCCAGCAATAACTGAAGTGGCTCAAGAAGACCAACAAATATGGTTTCAGATGGATGGCTGCCCTGTGCATAACAGCCGCATTGTGCGTGAATTTTTAAACGACAGTTTTAATCGAGAAATAATTGGACCTAATTACGATATTCAGTGGCCTCCTCGTTTGCCTGACCTTTCTCCTAACGACTATTATCTATGGGGACACTTAAAATCCAAAATTTATAATGGAATACCATTCAATAATGTGGAGGATCTTAAAAATGCCATTTGTGCCGAGTGTGGAAAAATAACTCGCTATCAGTTAGCAAATGTTAGACGTGAATTTTATAATCGATTGGGATATTGCCAAGCTGCCGAAGGAAATGTATTCGAACACTTGATATAGTTTTTTTTTATTCTTTCTTGTTTTAGCTTCGGAATCTAGTTTATAGGTATTTTTTATTTTGGTGTTAATTAAACCATTATTCAGCTTTTAATATTACATAATGAGTTTTATTAATTGTCTTTAAAATCTATAAAATAAAACTATTAAGAAATATTTTTGTATACTCTACATAAAAACTGTTATTGATTTTACGATAAAAACACATGGGGAGTAAATAATTGAGATTTAAATAAATACATGGTCCTTTATATCCTTCCCATGCTATTTTATCAAAAAATCATGTTACCTATTATAAATATTTATTTATTTTCTAAATGTAGGATATACATTAGTTTTAAATAATAATGTCTTGCGCTTACATTTATAATTCATTGCGCCAATGATAATTACGAGTAATTAAGCTGTTTAAGTATTCTTGTAATCTATTTCCACACTTATTTTTACTTACAATGACCATCAGTTCTATTAAGTCGGTTTTAGGTATTTAACCGTAAATTGGCACTTTCTTGTCGAGAACTGTTTCACCCGTAAAACCATTAATAATTTTTCGTTACGTATTCAATACGTAGATTTTAAGAGTACTTTTAACAGTGTGTTTATTTGTAGATGTTAATACATTTAATAAATAATGACAGGTGTAAACGTGACATTATTTTTACAAGGCACGGCATATTTATATTTTTAAACTAATGATTTCAAAATAATTTATATCTTGAAAAAAGATACATTTAAAATATCTCAAGTGGGTGTATTAGACTCAGTTTTTTGATCCCCACAAAAAACCTATCTTATGATTTTTTGATAAAATGACGTGGGAAGTAAATAAATGAGAATTTAAAAAAATACATTGAAATCTCTATGGTGCGTCGTCCGATGCACCACCCTATTAACTATGTATAATTGGTTATTGCACGAATAAATAAATTATTATTATACTAGGAGCTTTCAACCCTTTTTAATACGAGCTACTTTTGCATACCAAGTTAGTTGGCAATCGACAGGTTATCGGTAATAAAAGCAAATAAAAAAGTGTATCCAGAGATTATTTTTTTTAAGTATACCTTAAAATTTATTGTAAATTGCTCCAATTTTGATATCGCGAGATTTAGTTAATATTTATTAAACATAAGCAGTACACTTGCAACTTCACAATACGTTCAGTGTTTTATACGCGTGGCGCATGAAGTAAAATTTCGAGTTTCGAGTTTCGAGTTTTTTTTCGATATTGTTTTATCGCAAATAGATTGGCGACTCTGAGAGTTTGCTTAAAAATGTCGGTAACTCCAGATATCATTGAAAAGGTCTTTAAAAATAAGTAACTTTTGTACAAAACATAATTTTGTTACTAGCATCGATTTTGAGCAATATCAGATTAAAGCTATTAAATTTCAAATTTTCATAGCTATCTATAGATGGCCTGAATAATTTGACCCAAATTGTTACATTTTCAGTAGGTTACTGTATGTAACAGCAAACACTTGCTGTATAATTCAATGTCCGTCAAGGTATTAGCTCGGGAAGTAATTGTCTCAATGAGTGTTTGATATAGTCTTTGTAAGACTAACTTGTTGTAGATTGCGAAAAGAATCGCACTTTTATTTTTTGAAGTATTCTGCAACCAAGAATTGGCAATTACATTTATATAGTGGAATTCGGGAGAGATGTCCTATGTCTCATTGATGTGGAATCTGTGGTTCAAATTTTTTAGAGAGTATGTCGACAGTTGTATCTTGAACGATTTTTCCTAGTTATGTCAAATTTTGACGTTGTATGACAATGTCATACTGTTTAGGTCGCGAGTATATTAGTGTTCTTTTTTTTTAGAAAAGCTTTAAATCATAATTTCTTGTGAATTTTTTTCTTTTGAGTACTCATATCCTAATTACGTGTTGTAGATTTTTAAATAGGCGTTGTTTTCTTAAAAGAGATCTATTTAAAGTTTAACCGAATGTTTTCCACTCCCAGGTAAAGCATGAAGTAAAATTTCGAGTTTAGAAAAGCCTGAAAATTTGGTTTGGTCGCGTAGCGCAAAGCGCGGAGCGACCAAACCAAATTTTCAGGCTTTTCTAAACTCGAAATTTTACTTCATGCACCACGCGTATAAGACTCTGATTTTAAGCGAAGTTTACTCGTTCACAATATTTCAGTGCTTTTAGTGTCTAATACGCGTGGCGCATGAAGTAAAATTTCGAGTTTAGAATAGCCTGAAAATTTGGTTTGGTCGCTCCGCGCTTCGCGCTACGCGACCAAACCAAATTTTCAGGCTTTTCTAAACTCGAAATTTTACTTCATGCTTAGACTGGGAGTGGAAAACACTCGTTTAAAGTTTCAAATTGAACACTGTATTAAACACTGTACCCATCAGTGGTGTCTCCGAAAATGAATAACCCCTAACCCCCACATTAGTCTGTAATCCTCAAAAACAGTATATATCGATCTGCATGTCCGAAAATTGTTACACTTGATAATAACACACTGTCGAAGCTTAAGTCGTAAAAATATTTATATACAGGGTGTCCCAGACCACTCGTATCGCCCTTTTTGAGATTAAAGAATCGAACGGTGATATTGTTTTTTCGCAAAAAGATTGGCGACTCTTAGAGTTTGCTTAAAAATGTCGGTAACTCCAGATATCATTGAAAAGGTCTTAAAAAATAAGTAACTTTTGTACAAAACATAATATTGTTACTAGCATCGATTTTGAGCAATATCTGATTAAAACTATTAAATTTCAAATTTTCATAGCTATCTATAGATGGCCTGAATAATTTGACCCAAATTGTTACATTTTCAGTAGGTTACTGTATGTAACAGCAAACACTTGCTGTATAATTCAATGTCCGTCAAGGTATTAGCTCGGGAAGTAATTGTCTCAATGAGTGTTTGATATAGTCTTTGTAAGACTAACTTGTTGTAGATTGCGAAAAGAATCGCACTTTTATTTTTTGAAGTATTCTGCAACCAAGAATTGGCAATTACATTTATATAGTGGAATTCTGGAGAGATGTCCTATGTCTCATTGATGTGGAATCTGTGGTTCAAATTTTTTACAGAGTATGTCGACAGTTGTATCTTGAACGATTTTTCCTAGTTATGTCAAATTTTGACGTTGTATGACAATGTCATACTGTTTAGGTCGCGAGTATATTAGTGTTCTTTTTTTTTAGAAAAGCTTTAAATCATAATTTCTTGTGATTTTTTTTCTTTTGAGTACACATATCCTAATTACGTGTTGTAGATTTTTAAATAGGCGTTGTTTTCTTAAAAGAGATCTATTTAAAGTTTAACCGAATGTTTTCCACTCCCAGGTAAAGCATGAAGTAAAATTTCGAGTTTAGAAAAGCCTGAAAATTTGGTTTGGTCGCGTAGCGCGAAGCGCGGAGCGACCAAACCAAATTTTCAGGCTTTTCTAAACTCGAAATTTTACTTCATGCGCCACGCGTATAAGACTCTGATTTTAAGCGAAGTTTACTCGTTCACAATATTTCAGTGCTTTTAGTGTCTAATACGCGTGGCGCATGAAGTAAAATTTCGAGTTTAGAATAGCCTGAAAATTTGGTTTGGTCGCTCCGCGCTTCGCGCTACGCGACCAAACCAAATTTTCAGGCTTTTCTAAACTTGAAATTTTACTTCATGCTTAGTCTGGGAGGGGAAAACACTCGTTTAAAATTTCAAATTGAACACTGTATTAAACACTGTACCCATCAGTGGTGTCTCCGAAAATGAATAACCCCTAACCCCCACATTAGTCTGTAATCCTCAAAAACGGTATATATTGATCTGCATGTCCGAAAATTGTTACACTTGATAATAACACATGTCGAAGCTTAAGTCGTAAAAATTTATATACAGGGTGTCCCAGACCACTCGTATCGCCCTTTTTGAGATTAAAGAATCGAACGGTGATATTGTTTTTTCGCAAAAAGATTGGCGACTCTGAGAGTTTGCTTAAAAATGTCGGTAACTCCAGATATCATTGAAAAGGTCTTAAAAAATTAGTAACTTTTGTACAAAACATAATATTGTTACTAGCATCGATTTTGAGCAATATCAGATTAAAGCTATTAAATTTCAAATTTTCATAGCTATCTATAGATGGCCTGAATAATTTGACCCAAATTGTTACATTTTCAGTAGGTTACTGTATGTAACAGCAAACACTTGCTGTATATTTCAATGTCCGTCAAGGTATTAGCTCGCGAAGTAATTGTCTCAATGAGTGTTTGATATAGTCTTTGTAAGACTAACTTAATGTAGATTGCGAAAAGAATCGCACTTTTATTTTTTGAAGTATTCTGCAACCAAGAATTGGCAATTACATTTATATAGTGGAATTCGGGAGAGATGTCCTGTCTCATTGATGTGGAATCTGGGGTTCAAATTTTTTAGAGAATATGTCGACAGTTGTATCTTGAACGATTTTTCCTAATTGTGTCAAATTTTGACGTTGTATGACAATGTCATACTGTTTAGGTCGCGAGTATATTAGTGTTCTTTTTTTTTTAGAAAAGCTTTAAATCATAATTTCTTGTGATTTTTTTTTTCTTTTGAGTACACATATCCTAATTACGTGTTGTAGATTTTTAAATAGGCGTTGTTTTCTTAAAAGAGATCTATTTAAAGTTTAACCGAATGTTTTCCACTCCCAGGTAAAGCATGAAGTAAAATTTCGAGTTTAGAAAAGCCTGAAAATTTGGTTTGGTCGCGTTTCTTTTGAGTACACATATCCTAATTACGTGTTGTAGATTTTTAAATAGGCGTTGTTTTCTTAAAAGAGATCTATTTAAAGTTTAACCGAATATTTTCCACTCCCAGGTAAAGCATGAAGTAAAATTTTGAGTTTAGAAAAGCCTGAAAATTTGGTTTGGTCGCGTAGCGCGAAGCGCGGAGCGACCAAACCAAATTTTCAGGCTTTTCTAAACTCGAAATTTTACTTCATGCGCCACGCGTATAAGACTCTGATGTTAAGCGAAGTTTATTCGTTCACAATATTTCAGTGCTTTTAGTGTCTAATACGCGTGGCGCATGAAGTAAAATTTCGAGTTTAGAAAAGCCTGAAAATTTGGTTTGGCCGCTCCGCGCTTCGCGCTACGCGACCAAACCAAATTTTCAGGCTTTTCTAAACTCGAAATTTTACTTCATGCTTAGTCTGGAAGTGGAAAACACTCGTTTTAAGCTTCAAATTGAACTCTAAAAAAAAGCGTAAGCATATGTATACTTAATGGAAAATTCCGTGTATTTATACTTCAAAGAAAAATTCCCTGTATTAACAAATTAATCCTTTGGCTATTTGCTAAATCTACTAAATGCGCAATTGATTTAACTAACATTTTCGTTTGAGCTTACACAAAATCAACACAAATGCATTATTTATTTCTGTAAACACCTGAACTATTTTGTAGATGTAGAAATTGCAGTTATACCACTTTAACTCGTATTTAAACCGATTGTGCATAATAATTATAATGATTTGTGGCTGGGTTTTTTCAGATTTAGTTTTACGAAGATTGCAAAATGTGACGTTTAACCTTAAAATGTTAAAGCTGCGTACTGGAACAAACGTTTTATTTATTTATTGTTACATGTATTGGTGCAGAAAGCACTACAACTCTCGTGAATCGTACCTTACTTATGTTTAAAATACCTATCGGATTGAAAAGATTGCGTTTAATAATTATATCGGATTACATTACCAAAATGACTTTTTTTACATCGGCAATGACCCTCAAACACAACACAATATAAACTTATGCAATAGCTTCATACATGCCCTATAATTATTGCTAAAGTAGTTTCTATTGGTAAAAACAAAGTTAATTTTTTTTTTCGAATAAATATAGGTTTCATTTATATGTTAATATTTAATAATTTTTGTTTTAAACTATATAAAGTATGGTGCCAATAGTTTGAGGAGAACAATACGGTAGCTTAAAAATTGTTCATATTATTAAATATTACATATTGGTATTAGTTATCATATTAATACGTTTTTCCACTAGAATAATGTTCCACGGCTTACAAACTTTGATGAATAATTGTATAACAAATCCTTGAAAACATTCAATACGGATCAATTAATAAATATTTAAATAACGTGGGAATCAATGAATTATATCATTTCAATATAAGCGGAAAGAAGAAATGTTTATGTCTCATTCACAATTAATATTATTATATGACCATATGTTCCTTCTTACATCTCCTAATTATATCGAAATTTATTCAAGACGCTTTTATTATTATTTTAAAATTACTTTTATTTAAAGTGAAAGCAAATATGATTGCATTACCAACTATTTTGAGTTTGTCATTCGTTCCACACATAATCCAGATTAATTTACATGAGATTTCAATACAAAATAATTTTAAACATATTGTGTACGCTTTTCATAAAAGTGAGCAGCTAGAGTATGTGTCATTTACAATTAACTACACGGTTAATTTATTTTTGGTGGAAGAAAACGAAAGTTTGCCCAGTATTATATACACGCCGGATGCAGTGATTTATCACCTTCCTCACAACATTAAAGCTTTCGATGGATTTATGAGGAAAATACAAATTACGCAATATTTCAGTTCGAATATTTTGTTTGTCATTTTAGTTCCTGGAAATTTAAATTCCGATATTAAAGACGTATTTAAAATCAGTTGGTATTATAAGCTGATTAACGTGTTGTTGTTGAGTGATACAGGAGTGCACACTTATGATCCTATCGCGAGAAAATGTGCTGACTTTAAAGTGTTGAATATTGAAAATCTTGATGGGCTGCGAAAAAAGAGGGTGCTTTCAAATTTCAATCATTGCCCTCTCGCGTATTCTATACTAAATGCACATATGTACCACCCCGAGGAATTATGCGCAACAATTTGGTTCGAACTAGTTAGAAGATTAAAAATAAACCCCGTTGGCCTCTACGAAAATCTACCGATTCATCAAAAATTGCAAAACGGGAGTATAATTTTGATGCAGCAGAAATTTCCCAATGGGACTTATTTCGGGCATTTCGGAAAGTTGCAACTGAGGAAAATAGACGTCTTCGTGGGCCCAGGGCGTGTTTCCAGTGCGGCTCATGATTTCGATTACGTTTTTGACTACCTAAATATGAAGCTTAGGATTTTCGTTAAAAGAGCCGAACCTATCAGCGCTTGGAAAAATTTAGCATTGATATTTAAAACTGAAGTCTGGATAACTTTAATAATCACAATGTTTATTTCGATTATTACCTGGCATCGGTTGATTAACACAGAAAAGCGAACGGATTTTTCGGAAAGCGCACTTTTCGTTTTTAAATACTATCTATTATCAAGTGGAAAAACACCAAAGAAAACAACAACACGCTTTTACCTCCTAATCCTCGTAATAATACCCGCTTTTATAACAAATATCCATTACACGAACCTATTAATCTCTTTCCTGTTCAAACCCTCTTTACCCCAACAAATCTCTACGCTGGAACAACTATCAAACTCGAATTTATCAGTGAAAGGAGCGTCAAGTTTTAAAACGGCCATTCAAAATACAGACGATGTCCACAAGCAAAAACTCACGACTAAATACATCGAAGAGGACGATCTAACTATATTACCTACAAATCAATTTGCTGTGATGACTGTTCTTTTGATAAACTACGGCAATTTAAGGTTCATCAGGATTGAGATTGGGTATTCGATGCGAATGACGATGTACCTCACAAAGGGTTCTCCTTTTACTCACGCGATAAACGATATGATTATACGGATGTTTGAAAATGGGTTATTGGATAAGTGGACACTGGGTTATAGAGTTGGTGTTCAGGCTGAATCTTTAAATAAAAATTACAAGAGAATTGGAATTGAACATATTTTATTAGTTTTATATATTTATTTTATTGGACATGCTTTAGCTTGTATTGTCTTTCTATATGAAAAATTCAGAATTAAATAATTATCCTAGGCTGCACAAACTTTTCTTGGTTGTAAACAATTGTTGATGTAAAACCATAACTATATAAAGAAATTTGAATTTTCTTTATATTTGTTGAGAACATTTTAGAAATTTGCTGAAAGTGATATTAAATTATCAATAAATAACTCTGTTTTGATATATTTCACAATAATAAAATCTATTTTGATAGCGTTTCAGTTCAAGTAACTTTTGCGATTCCTCAAGGTACCCACTCCGGCCAAATATTATTTATATTTATATATATATATATATATATATATAAACTCCAACCAAGTATATTGAGTTTCTTGGGTTGCTGTCTCGCGTCGAATTGTTTCTTCGCGCTCTACGTTTCGGCAGCATCACTTCTGCCATCATCAAGAGCTTCTTTGAACTGAGTGATAGATGTCACTTCACTGTCAGTACACTTGTTTTTTAAACTAGGGAATTGTAGTCTAGATTTGCTGCGTGTCATTGGTCCACTTATTGTTCCACTCGAAAGTACTGAAATTTCTTGATTTGTGGCCGATGTATCTGCATTGTTGGAATTACTTGAATTTCTCTGAATATCCAGAAAATTGTTAAATATTAGAGGCCAACCCAAATTTTCATTATTTTTAAACTCGAAATTTTACTCCATGCTTAACCCATTAAGCGCCATTGATGCATACACGCAACATTATTTATTTTTTTTTTATTAGTCAAATTACTAAATAAAATACTTTTATATATTATATTATTTGACCTAACTTAAAACTGTATAAAGAAAAATGTTAAAATTTTGTTATTTAAATATTTTTATTATTACTCATTTAAAAAAAAACAAAAAAGCGCTATTTTTTAATAAAATAGTTACGAATAAGTGCCCAAAATACCTACATGACAAAATTTCATACAGAGGGGACGTGCATAATATTAATATTAGATTTAAGGGTACTCTATCACCACCTGCACATAAGACAGCTTTATTCTTGCGATCTTTTACGTACCAAATAGCGAAAGTTTTAAATCATTGCCCACGGAATATTTTAGGTTTGGCGAAAAATACATTTAAAAAAGCATTTAAAGTAATTATTATGAAAAAAACCAATAAATAATTGTATTTAATTACTAAATTGTGTTAACAAAATTGTAAAACAAAATTATCTTTTCTTTATTTTTATTTTTAGGATGTTATTTTTATGTTAACGATTTCTTTTTTTTATGTAATTCTATGGTCAAGTTGAAAAACAGCAAACATATTATGTTATGCTGAACTTCGCCATATTCAATAATGATGTGATTGTAAAATAGATGTAATTTATTGATGTATGTTTGATTATTGAATAAAAGACGTTTATTATTATTATTATTATTATTATTATTAAATATCACTGTATTTCTAACTTAACAATATTTCAGTGTTTTATACGCGTGGCGCATGAAGTAAAATTTCGAGTTTAGAAAAGCCTGAAAATTTGGTTTGGCCGCTCCAAACGACCAACCAAATTTTCAGGTTTTTCTAAACTCGAAATTTTATTTCATGCTTAGTCTGGGAGTGGAAACACTAGTGCAAACATATTGCACGTTTTTATACAAAATCGACGAATACCTAAAAATGTACAACGTATACATTATGTATATTCAAAACAAAAATTCACAGTATGTAATACAATAAGTTATTCATAGGAATCTTAAAACCAAGTGCAGAATTTTACCTAAAATCAACTTTTAAAGTTAACTCTATATTTGCTCGGCGGTTAATGGGTTAATCAAGGAGTGGATGACACTCGGTAAATGTTGATTTTGGAAATTCGAACGATTTTAATTAGCTTTGTTAATTGACAAATTTCAGTTCTTATGATATTTTTAATCAGTTTTGATGATTTGAGTGTGTGTTGAAGTATATTTTATGTATATTTGTCGATTTTACTTGATTATTATTAATTGGTATTGCTAACTGTAAATATATATATATATATATATATATATATATATATATATATATATATATATATAACTTGCTTGAGTTTTTTGGGCTGCTTTCTCGCGTTGATTGGTTTATTTGCGCTCTACGTTTCGGCAGCATCACTTCTGCCATCCTCAGGAGCTTTTTTGTATACTGAGTGATGGATGTCACGTTCACTGTCAGTACATTTGTTTTGTAAACTAGGGACTTGTAGTCTAGATCTGCTGCGTGTTATTGGTCCACTCGATGTAGAAGGTGCTAAAATTTCTTGATTTGTGTCCGATGAATCTGCATTATTGAAATTACTTGAATTTGTCTGAATATTCCGAAAATTGTTGGATATTGGAGGCAAGTCATTTTTTTGTTGTTTTATAATATTCATCAAAGGTTTCCATGTGGTTTGTAATCTTGTGCCATCATCTCGTTTATTGAGGCACAAAGGATGTTTTTCTATTTCTATGGCTTCACGTACGATTCTTTCTTCAAATTTTGGGATAGAACTAATTACCGAAGTATTTTCAAAATCTATGTTATGGTCTGTATCAAATTTATGTTGGAATAATGAGGAATTTTGGTCGTGATTTTTTATGGCTAATTTATGTTCTTCTCGTCTGACGCTAATTCTTCTGTTGGTTTGGCCGATATATGATTTATGGCAGTCTTTACAGGGAATTTTGTATATTCCTTGTTTTTCAAGGAAAATTTTGTCTTTAGGGCTACGTAAAAGTTGTTTTATCGTAAGATATGGTTTGAACCATGTGTGTATGTTAAATTTTCTGAAAATATTCGAAATTTTGTCTGTAACTCCTTTTATGTAAGGAAGAGTTATTGTGTTCGTGTAATCTGTCTTTATAGTGTTTATAGGTTTTGGTGTATTGGCCCTCTCAATTAGTTTGTTTATTGTGTTTTTTTGGAATTTGTTTGATTTCAAAATGAATTTGAGTGTATTTATTTCCGAAAGTATGTTGTTTTGATCTGTGAGTTTGAAAGAACGTGTAATTAATGTTTTGGCTACTGAACTAATTTGAGCAGGATGATGATGTGAGTCGGCGTTTAGGTATCGATTTGTGTGAGTTTTTTTCCTATAAACAGAATGTCCCAGGTTGCCATTTGATGTTTTGTAAAGTAAAATATCTAAAAACGGAAGTTTGTCATTTTGTTCTATTTCCATGGTAAATTGAATGTTAGGGTGAATACTATTCAAATGGTCCAAAAACATGTCTGCATTGTTTCTACCATGAGGCCAAATCACTAATGTGTCATCAACATATCTTAGCCATAGTTTTGGTTTTAAATTATAACTGCTCAAAGCTTTCTCTTCAAAAAACTCCATGTAAAGATTAGCTACAATTGGTGATAGTGGTGAACCCATCGGAGCACCTTCTATTTGTTTGTACTTTTGGTTGTTATAGCTAAAGTATGTAGAGGTAAGACACAGGTTTGCCAATTCCATAATATCCTTCGGAGGACTGTGTTTCTCTTCTATTATTTTTAGAGCTTCTTTTATGGGTACTTTTTTCCAATTTAATATCGTGAATAATTTCCAGGAGATGAGAAGAGTTTTTTACAAATGAGTGCATTTGTTCCGAAAAAGGTTGCCATTGTTTTGCTATAAATTTGGATAATTTATGTGTGGGCGATCCGATTGCACTTACAATTGGTCGTAAGGGAACACCTTCTTTGTGAATTTTTGGAAGACCGTACAATTTAGGGCACATCGATGACTTTTCTCTTGGTATAATTACTTTTTTCATTCTGTTTATATATATATTTGTCAAGTTTTTTGCCATTTTATAATAATTTTCTTTGCTCAAAATTACTGTAAAATTTATCCTTTTTTTTGTTCACTTTGTGTCAATTTTTACAAGATTTTGAAGATTTTTTGTTAATATAAATGTTTGCTGGTTTTGACGGTTTTATTCAAAATAATAATAACAAATTTGCCAACTAAAATTAACAAATATATGAAACATTTTGTATATTTTCACTTTAATAAAACATTTAATTTGTTTAGGTTTCAAAATTATATTTATTTTACTACAACAATTGTTTCACCTCACTGTGGCTTCATCAGGTTATTATAGTGTTTCAACAACTATCAGCCTCAACTATACAGTGCTTATATTTGACACACACTAATCAATTAAATTGATTAATTAATTAATTAATCCCCTGATAAAAAACGGAAAATAAACCAATTGATTCAGTAATTTTGAAAAGGGGTCATCTCCTAAATCTAAAAAAAATCACTATTTCCAAAATTCTGTTCCTTAGTACCTCTACTCGTGCATTGCACATGAAAACGGGCCATAACTACTTTGTTTACCTAATAATGAAATGAACTTAGGCAGTTTTTTAATTGAAATAATATTTTTTTTAATAATGTTAACGATTTGCCTCGATTTAATTACATTTTATCGATTTGTATATAAAGCTACAAAAATCGAACAAAATATAATTGTATTGTTTTCTCCAATCTTTAATTCAATTGCATATTATCGATTTAGATAAAAAAATACATAATTTGATTTTTTCTTGAAATTACAAATTTTCTCACAAATGTTGATGATAGGTAATAAGATTAGCTTAGAAAACAATGACACTCTGGTTATATCGGATGACAGAATAATAAACTGGGTAAAAATGCTTTATTTTGCTATTTTGAAATTTCTTACGAGTGTTTGTGACTCACTAATTAAGCATAAACTAAATATTTCGAGTCTAAAAGAGCCTGCAAAATTAGGATTCACCGGCGCTACAGGAAATAAAACAGTTTTCTTAAGAAAATATCTGTGCTTTTTATAGATTAATGCCCGGTATTATCAAACGTTGTATTCCCCAAATAAAATTTACTTTACGAATAAATTAATTTATTTCAAAGATTTCGGTATTATAAACACAAAATAACTTTATTGGGCTAATAAATCTCCTCAGTAAATTATTTGTTTGTTTTTCTATGAAGTAAATTTTATTCTCTAAATTATTCAACAGTTAAAAGTGCATTATATTATTATAACTACTTTAGATTCTACGACTTGTATTTATTAATTTTATTACGGTTATCATGTCTACCATATCATTCGTGTCAGATTTAAGTTCGCTTATAGTATCTTCCCTGATAGTGATTAATTTGAACCACAAGAAATTCTAAGGCGTCGAAGACCTAGAGTTTTTCAAGTCGGAAGCAACCCGTTGACATACCCAGGGATTTATATATATATATGCATACGCTTCTTCTAAATTAGTTCCATTTGAACCTTGAAACGAGTGCCTTCCACTCCTAGATTAAGCATGAAGTAAAATTTCGAGTTTAGAAAAGCAAGGACATTTTAACTGTACAGGGAAGATTTTTTTAAGTGTACATATTTCGATGCATGCGTTGTAAAATTTGAGGCATTTATTGCTCTATATATATATGCTGCAAATTTTCAGACGTTCGTCGATTTTTTTAAAAACGTTCAATTTGAAGTTTCGAACGAGTATTTCCACTCCTAGACTAAGCATGAAGTAAAATTTCGAGTTTAGAAAAGCCTGAAAATTTGGTTTGGTCGCGTAGCGCAAAGCGCGGAGCGACCAAACCAAATTTTCAGGCTTTTCTAAACTCGAAATTTTACTTCATGCTTAGCCTGGGAGTGGAAAACACTCGTTTAAGTCTTTTATAATTTCTAATAAGCTTTCTTTTTTTGTGTTGTAATTCTTACCAATTTGACTGTTATTCTCCACAATTATAAGAAATTATACTAAATTTCCAATTTGATTAACAATTTAATTTGAAAGATTGACAATTTAATTTTAAAAATTGGTGGTTCCATCTATCGCCACAATGAAAATGTATAATTGCGGTCGGTAATCTACTAAATAAATTATTTATTTCTAGAATTGCTATATATTTCGTAGGTTTGCTTTATAATACGCAATTTTATTTGCCCATTATTTTACTACGTAAATAAATTTACTCCACAAATAGTTATCTAATGATTTATTAATCGTTTATAATACCGGGCATAAAAATAATATTTAAAAAAAAACATCGAAAATGCAATAAATAGATATCACTCATTTTTTTCGATGTTCATAGATTTCCAAAAAATGAACACATCCCACTGTGCAAACACATTTAAGTAATGTTTCATTAAGATTAAAATAACGTTTAATGTTGCTACAATGTTGATATAACGTTATTTGTTTGTTTTTTGCTCAGTAGGATCTTATCAATTCAATGTTACTATTATATATTTTGAAATAAATTGAACTTCCTATACATTTTTGATTTACTCTCTATCTGGAAGGTTTACAATTTTTAGAATTACATGTTTTTTTTTTGCTTAAATTGCTATGTTTCCGCTACTATAACCGAAATATTTACCCAAATTTAAATTACCGGTAAATTTACATCACTAGTCATAACTAATGACTAATTTTGTAGTCATAAATTTATTTTGTTGATTGATAACTAATAAACTACCAATCAACTAATGATTGAAATAATCGTTAGTCATGACTAATTATTTCACTAAATATGTTAAAAGTAAGAAATAAAATAAAGGCATGTAATAAAAAAATACTATTTATTTTAAATCCTCGTCATAGAATTTAAATATTTTAAAATTAACAATGTGACTATGTTCAAAAATGTTTAGACTTTATATGCATACGCTGTATATTTTCCGACATTCGTTAGGTTTTAAAAAAGTTCATGTTAAACTGTTTTCCACTTCCAGATAAAGAATGAAGTAAATTGTCGTGTTTAGAAAAGCCTGAAAATTTGGTTGCGGAGCGACAAAATCAAATTTTCAGGCTTTTCTAAACTCGAAATTTTACTTCATGCGCCACGCGTATTAAACACTGGTTGTAAGTGGCATACTGCCGTGTTAACAAATTGTAAACTTCACAATATTTTAATGTTTTATACGCGTGGCGCATTTGGTGGAGTGGAAACACTCGTTTAAAGCTTCAAATTAAACTCCTTTAAAAAACAACACATATCTAAAGATATACGTGTTACTTCAAATTCATGAATATACTCACTGAGCAAACACAATTAAGTAATGTTTCATCAGCGTTAAAACAACGTTTAATGTTGCTACAATGTTGATACAACGTTATTTGTTTGTTTTTTGCTCATTGGGTACATTTAAACTACGTGATATTTGTAAATAAATTCATACTTGGAGTAAATGTTCTAATCTCACATAAAATGTAATTATTAAGTAATATTAATTAATGCATTCTCCCAATCATCCTCATCACATTGGCCATGACTAAGAATCATTGAAATCGCATTCCACTGATAAAACTAGTCCCGTGATAACAATATTTGCTCAGGGGAGAGGTCCCTGATAACATTCAACGTGTTTTAATGGCACGTTTACACTACTAATATTATCATACAATCATTCACCACAATGCACATACACCTGCATTTGTCATCACTATTCATATTCGCCAGTTTTACATTGGCTTTCGAATCCAGGGGTAAGTATCTCGTTTGATACCACGGAAACCAGTTTTTATTGATTTTTTTTTAACATTATCAGTACACTCTAATCAAGCCTGTAAAAATGATGGGGATTGTAAAGAGAATAGTTTCTGTTATGGCAATGACATCGACAAAATAGGCAATTGTAAATGCAACAATGGGTTTACATTGTTTGGGAATCTTACCATGTATGAATGTTCAAAACGTGAGTACTTTTTTTATTTACAGTGTGAATATATGTTTATTATATTTATTTATAGATTACTAATTTGACACGAAAGCGTGCATGAACAGTTTTTATTTTTAAGAGATTACAAATGTAACGCGAGAGCGTGCATGAAAAGTTTTAGTTTTTAATTTGAATAAAAATAAGAGGATATTGTCTTACTCAGTTTTTCATACTGTCTTCAGTTAGGTCTGTAAGATTTCTCTATTCCAAAAAAAAATTGGAAATTTTTCAGTTACTGAGATTTTACATTCAGCGAATCCTGAATTCGAATTCTTTTAGAGACCTCAAAAGAGGCATTCTAACACAATAGTTCAACTGGATTCGTGATCCGGATTCGTTACATTTTTTTAAGAGGATTCATATTCGAATCCAAATGTGAATGATTCGAATACTTACAAAAGGTTTTGAATCATCAAAAATAATTCAAATTAATTGTGAGGATTAATTTGAAAAATGTCTTTTGTGTGTTTTTAAATTTCTCGTTAAATCAGTATTTTATACGCGTGGCGCATGAAGTAAAATTTCGAGTTTAGAAAAGCCCTGAAAATTTGTCTCGGGTCGCTGCGCGACCCGAGACAAATTTTCACGGGGCTTTTCTAAACTCGAAATTTTATTTTAAAGCACTGTAGTATAGGGCTTTCTCATAAAGTCCTGATTTGTGTATTGGGTAATAATACCAGGCATGTACAAGCTATATGTACATGCCTGGTATTATGCATGTGGCTCTCTCGGCTCTTTAAGAATTCTAATCTATTTTTAAAATTATATATAAATAACTCATATACATAGAGGCTATAGAGAGTTAATATATCATTACTCTTGAATTTATTACTGCAGGATTCCTCTATCGACTAATTTTACTAAAATTCTTAAAGAATAACAGACTGAGTTTAATTTTCCAGCTAGGTGCATATAATGATCTTTCCAATTAAGATTTTTGTCGATTATCAGTCCTAGTATTTTGGAACTTGAATTACATTCAACAATTAGACTTCCAAGGTCAATATCTCCAATGTCTTGTCTTGTTTTGCTTCCTCTGAAACATATTATATTAGTTTTTTCTTTGTTTAGTATTAACTAATTTGTAGACATCCAATTTTCTACATAAATAAATATTTCTTTAGATTGTGACATTAATTTATCTGATGTTTTGTTTTTTAGTAGAATACTTGTATCATCTGCATAGTTTAATACTAAGTTATTAGGTGAAATATTTGAAATGTCATTTATATATATCAGAAATAATAGAGGCCCAAGAATGCTTCCTTGTGGAACAGCTATTATTGCATCAACTTCATCTGACATAGCGTCTCCTATTTTTACAATTTGTTTTCTGCCAGACAGATATGATTTTATAAGAGTAAGTACTACCCCACGCATGCCATACAACTCAAGTTTACTTATTAGTGTAGAATGGTCCATTGTGTCGAAGGCCTTTGAAAGGTCGAGAAATATTCCCATGGATTTTTATCCACCTTCCAAGGCCTCTACTATCTCTAATATATAACAAGGCTGTGCTGGTTGATTTTGATTTCATGAATCCATGTTGTGATTTATTGAACAATTAATATTTGATAAAGAAATCTACTATTTTGTTAGCTATTATTTTCTCTACAACTTTATAAAATACACGGAGCAAGGTTATGGATCTATAATTATTTAAGCTAAAAGGATCTTCTTTCTTGTATATTGGTTTTACTATACCAGTCTTTAAATAGCTGGGAAATATTCCGTCTTTTAATGTCACATTAATTAAATAGGTCAGTGGATTAATCAGTTCCGCGGTCGAGTTTTTTAATATGGATGTAGTTATTTCGTCACTCCCAAAGGATACTTTAATTTTTAATTCATGAATTGCGTTGTATACTTCAGTCGTTTAAGTGGCTGTCATAAAAATTGTATTTCGATTTCTAAGTATTTGGCACGAAAAAGTTGTTTTGGGCAAGTTTTTAATGAGATCTAATCCCGCTGTGGAGAAGTGGTCGTTCATTTCATTAACATATTATATTGTTGGATATGCTGCGTACAATCTTTTTTACTTTTCCCCAGATATTGCTTAACAATTTTCCATGTACTTTTTATTTTATTATCGCTGTTTTGAATTATATTTGCGTTGTACTTGTTTTTAGCTTTCTGTTGTAATTTATTACATTTATTGTTTATGTTATTATACAGATCTCTTGCTTCGATATCGTACTGTTTTATTACACACAACGAATCTAGTATATTTTTATGTTGAGCAATTTTAGGAGAGCAATACAACCCAGTAACCTTTTTTCGTTTAATCTGATGATGTTTAGGACAAGATTTATTCAATATAGTGTGTATAACTCTCGTGAACTCATCCCAAGCATTTTCAAGAAACAAGAAACAAAGTTTTTAATATTGGTATGATTTCAAAGCTCGGATTTTTGTAGCATTATTTTTATCTTGTCGGGTTGATAAAGTCCATGTAATCTTTTGTGCTAGGTGATCTGACATGTGGCTATCAAAAACAGTTGTATTATGTAGCGACTGTGCTACATTAACAGTTTTTTTCTTTGTTTGCTTAGTAAGTATGGATTGCGACTGAGCTACATTCGATTTGTTTATATTATTTTTTGTAGTATTTGAGAATGGTGAGGTTAAGTTTTTAATTAAATTATCCTTTTCAGCAATTATTGTATTTAGATGTCCAACTTACCTGTTAAGTGAGTTAATTTCTCATTTCATATCCCTGAGCTCATTTCGCATACTCAGTACTAGTTGTAGACATATTCTTTGTATTCCTTGTTTTTCGCAGCGATGGCAAGCTGTAGCTCCGAACTTATCTTCTGTTTTTATGCATACTGTATGGTAGTCCGTAGTGCAGATTACACACGTTGATAATATATGGCTTTTTTGTTAGTGTTGATAATATCATATGGCTTTTTTGTTAGTATTTTGGGCAATTTAAATATAATTCCATGACTTTTCTTTGACTTTTCCGGTTATAATGATATTCAGTAAATTTTTTATTAACGTAATTTTCAGGCATTCGTCGATTTTATAATAGAGTTAAATTTAAAGTTTTGAACGGGTGTTTCCACTCCCAGGCTAAGCATGAAGTAAAATTTCGAGTTTAGAAAAGAACCGTGAAAATTTGTCGAGGGTCGCGCAGCGACCCGAGACAAATTTTCGGGCTTATCTAAACTCGAAATTTAACTTCATGCGCCCCGCGTACAAAACACTAATTTGAAGTGAAGTTCAAAAACACACAAATACATCTTTAATCAGAGTAACAGGGAATCAGATATTTAGTCTGTTATCAATGATGTTTAGTGTTAATAATAAATAATTAGGTTTTGAATATTTTTGTTAAAACAACTGGTAACGATATTTATATATTAATTTGTATTCGTGATTCTAAAAACAGGATTCGAATCTTTGATTCGAATCATATTTACCTCTTGCGAATCCTTTATTCGAGTATTCGTGATTCGAATTATATTTGGTGATTCGAATTCTTTTTACGAGGATTCGTCCCAGCTCTGTTCCCTTCAATATATTTGATTTGTTTCAATACGCTATTTTGCTTTATTTATTTTATTTGGTGTCCAAACTTTTACCTCCACTAGGACACATACGCCAAAGACGAGTTGGTTTGGGCCCGAATAAGTGAAGAGCAAAACACGGTTTACATATTCCTATTTCGCAATACGTGAAGAGGAAAAAAACACCTAAACTTATTCATAACAGAGAAAATATCTAATTCTGTGTTACTCTTAATAATCATTTGTACCATTTATGTGGTTTTAAACTTCACTTTAAATCAGTGTTTTATACTCCTGGCGCATAAAGTAAAATTTCGAGTTTAGAAAAGCCTGACAATTTGCTTCGCTCGCCGCGCAGCAAATCCAAATTTTCAGGCTTTTCTAAACTCGAAGTTTTACTTCATGCTTAATCAAGGACTGGAAAACACTAGATGAAGTCATTAAATGCTCTTAATTTTAGATGTATTTAATGACGCTTGCTCCTAATACAACGATATTTTGATTTTCCGGAAAATTATTTGTAAACCAGTTTTAAAAAAAATGTATACATAGAATTTTTCTTTTAAGTATACTCATGCATACGCTGAACATTTTCCGACATTCGTTGTTTTTTAATAGAGTTCGATTTGAAGCTTTAAACGAATGTTCTCCACTCCCAGGCTAACCATAAAAAAGAATGAGTTTAGAAAATCCAGAAAATTTGGAGTTGGAGGAAATGTGGAGTTCAGAATATACGACTTTAACATACTGATTTAATGGTATATTTTGAAGGAATGAAAAACACTCGATACAAAACCAAATGATTAAAAATCAAGACTGTTTACCCAACGTATGAAGCTGTCATCTAAGGTAGCCAGAGTGTCAATTGTTTTTAAGCTATTCTCATTACCTGTCATAATGAAAATTTGAAAAATATCAACTTTAAAACCAAATAAGTTACAGTAATTTTAGAAAAACGACATTTTATCAACTTTTAGTTAAAGAGCGGAAACTGTTAGAGATAGATCAATTTTCTTTTCGTCATTGATTAAAACACGAAAAAGTGACTCTGGCTCGCGAAAACGGTATTTCAACATCTCTTCAAATAAAAAAGTTTTTCATATGTGGCACCTCCAAAATGCACCACCCTGTACATATATAATAAAATAATTTATCGTTGATGAACCTGTTGATAATATTGTTTAATGAAACAAAATACATGTAATTCTATGTGATTAGCCATAATAGATACGTTAGAAAGTATTACTATTAAAACTAATCAGATTGTTTTAAAATGAATGATTAAAAAGTAAAATAATTTATCGTTCATGTACCTGTTGATATTAGACAATATAAAAAATACATGTGATAATATGATTAACCATTTCGAAATCATTGGAAAGTATGGTTTATATATAGTGAGATTGTTTTTTTTTTTTGTGTGGGAGGGGAAAATCCATTTACGGACGGAGTGTCGGACTCCCTCCAGGCGGAGGACTACCGACTAAAAACCCCTCCCACCTTACCGGCTTCGACTACAAGGTCATTAGCGGGTTTACTTGTCTCTTTGAAGACTTAATAATAAAACACAAGAAACAAGTAAAACAATAAGATAAATATATAATACACAAATAAACCTAAGCCTAAAATCACAGATTTTGTGGTACCAGGGTTGTGAGCTTGTTTTTAAACCAAGTTTTAAAAATGTGTATTTTAGCAATCGAAGGGATCGGTTCAAAATGCACTTTTGATGACCAGTGTGAGCTAGTGCTGGGAATTGACTCTGAATGTGATGAGAAAAACAAATGCCGGTGTTTGCCAACAGCGCATCACATTGCAAGTTCAAATTCCTGTTTTAAAACTGCACGTAAGTTTTGAAAAACTATTTTTTTTTTATTATTGTTAATTACAAATCGGAAGCTAATAATTTTTGGGTTCTCCACAGGGGCGTTGCTATCGTGAAACAATTGATAGCAAATTATTGTAGGCGCTCGAAATTTTGGACGTAAAATTAGGTTAGACAAAATAAACATCGGAATAATGTACCGTTCCATTATTTAAAGTATAAATTAGAATAGGTTCTGAATTTTAAATTAGATTGGCTGTTACTGACTGTCAGGGTTGTCATGTTTAAAACACTTTGTTTTAAAAGAGTGTTTTAAACATGTTTAAAAACAACCGTCGCGTTTTAAACATGTTTTAAATCTTAAATTTGTCTAAGACATATTTTTTATTATCTTAAATTTGCAAAATTATATTTTATACTACTTCATTAACATTTTTTGTTTAAGTTTTTAAATTTTAGCTAAATTGTTGAAGATTTTTCAAATTACATTATTAATCATAACATATTATTACAATAAAATATCACAACTGTGTGTGCATAAATGTAATTTTAAATACAGGGAATTTTCTTTCAGGTATACATATGCAAACACATTTTATGATATTCGTTGTTTTTTTAAAAGATTTCAATTTGAATCTTCAAACGAGGGTTTTCCACTCCCAGACTAAGCTTGAAGTAAAATTTCGAGTTTAGAAAAGCCAAAAAATTTGGATTGGCCGCGTAGCGAAGCGGGGCGGCCAATCCAAATTAGGCTTTTCTAAACTCGAAATTTTACTTCATGCGCCACACGTATAAAACACTGAAATATCGTAAAGTTTAAAATACACGGTTTAGCAATCTAATATATAGATGTAAATAAAGCATTAGTCAAATTCTGCGCTGAACAAATTGTTTAAAACAGTGATTATAGGCAACCCAATAACTCTAACGTATATTAAGTTGCCGACAATCGTTGTTGTATGTGTGTGTTTTTTTAACTTCACTGTAAATCAGTGTTTGAAAGCGTGGCGCATGAAGTAAAATTTCGAGTTCAGAAAAGCCTAATTTGGATTGGCCGCTCCGCTTCGCTACGCGGCCAATCCAAATTCTTAGGCTTTTCTAAACTCGAAATTTTACTTCATGCTTAGTCTGGGACTGGAAAACACTTGTTAAAAGCCTCAAATTAACCGCGTTGAAACAACGAATTCAAGCAATTTAAACAAAAAATGCTGTAATTATCAGGCTATGTATATTCAAAAGAAAAATGCATTGTATATTCTGTTTTAAACACGTTTTAAATGTGTTCTAAACATGTTTTGAACATGTTTTTAATTGTGATTGTTTTAAACGCTGTTTCAATTAAATAAACACGTTTTGTAAAAAAACTGTTTGTTTTAATTAAAATGAAAAAAAAAAAAAACGTTTTTTAACAACCCTGCTGACTGTTACTGACTGTTAACACATAGATTACCATAACCTCAAATGTATTCTATCATTCAATTAACATTCAGGGCAAACGCATAAAAAAGAACGCCGCCTACTATAATTTATAATTTAAATAATCGCACGGTATTAACATAAAATCAAACAAAAAAGCTGAGTGAGCTATGAATCATAAACGTACTTAGCAGTATACTTTTAACACGAAATCAGTGTGTTAATTTATTTCTATTCTTTATATGTTACTTAATGTAAAACTGCGCTGATTTGTTGTTTTATAGACATGTTTTCTTGTTGGATTTTCTCGTACTCGTACTTAGAAGAAAAACCAAAATTAGATAGTCAGATTTTTGACACGATTACAATACTTTCCTTGGACAGTAGTGTCGGAAAGTGAAAAACTGTACTTTACTATTATATTACCATGTTTATTTAGAGCCGGGAGAAAGCTGCACATCAAACGAAAACTGTTTTCCTATGGACACATTTGAGTGCACATTTGGTAAATGTTCCTGTCCATTGAATCATCATGTCACGCAGGATAACAAATGTGTGAAATCTCTACATTTAGGCGAATTATGTGAAGTTGATGAATCTTGCATTCACATGAATGCTGTCTGTAGAGTTAATTGCCAGTGTCGTTTGGGATACGTCACAGCAGATAACGAACATAACTGTTTAAAAGGTAAGAAAAAATATAAAAATAAGAAATGTGAAAAAAATGATCAGTGGGTAGATGCGCTGTCTATGACCCCAGGGGTGACGGGTTCGAGTCCCAGTCGGGACTCATGGGTGTAGTATGAATGTGATGTGATGTGATGTCTTTAGAATGAATTACAAGATTTTTTTTAAGTATACATACCGGGTGTTTGATTAAGGGTAGCCATCGGCTGTACCTCAGAAACAATCCATCGTAGCATCTTGCAGTAAAAAAATTCATAGTAAAAGTGGTCAAGAGAAATTGCTGGAAATGGCTTGTTAGTTTTGCCACTAGGGGGCGCAATCTCTATCATACAAGATATAAACAAGTTTTTATCAAATAAATGACAAATTAAGCTACGTCAAAAATATGAAATTCATAATCTACGCAAAAGTTTACTTAATTTTAACTATTTTCTCGTTTATTTAGCTTTCACATAAAACGCAGGGATAAATGAAAAGGTCTAGCCGTTTAAATGCCTATAACTTTGGTTAGGTTTAACCAAGTTTAACAAACTTAGGCTCATTTAATAGATAATTGAATGCACTTTACAATGCACCTTACACAGGTTTACTTAAGTTTAGATATTTTCTGACAGCCGTTGATTTCTTAAAAAAAATCAATTTGAAGCTTTAAACGAGTGTTTTTCACTCCCAGACTAAGCATGAAGTAAAATTTTGAGTTTAGAAAAGCCCCGTGAAAATTTGTCGAGGGTCGCGCAGCGACACGAGACAAATTTTCTGGGCTTTTCTAAACTCAAAATTTTACTTCATGCGCCACGCGTATAAAACACCGATTTCAAGTGAGGTTGAAATATACATAAAGTTCACAATATTTTTGTGTTTTATACGCGTGGCGCATGAAGTAAAATTTCGAGCTTAGAAAAGCCCGCAAAAAATTTGTCTCGGGTCGCTGCGCGACCCTCGACAAATTTTCACGGGGCTTTTCTAAACTCGAAATTTTACTTCATGCTTAGTCTGGGAGTGGAAAACACTCGTTTAAAGCTTTAAATTAAACTCTATAAAAAAACAACGAATATCCAAAGATTTACAGAAAATAAGCTGAATTTGGAATACGTATACTCAAGATAAATTCAAATTCAAAACTATATTTGAACATTTCTGTGTACCTGTTCATTCCACACACAACACTTTTTCCAAGTAATTTTATTTTAAATTTATTCCTAAATATTTTTAAAACGTCATAAGCAAATCCAAGCCCTTTCACTTCTAATTTTTTGTTATTTCTCCTTTCATTTTTAATTTGTATTTGTTAGTTGGTTTGAAGAGAATTTGACCTAAACGTTACATATACTTTAATAGAGCGTTGTAACAATTCAAATTAAATAAGATTTTAAATATTTCATTGTATAATTCAATATCCGGAGGTGTATTTGCACGGGAAGTAGTTGTTTCAATGGATATTTATCGTCTTAAGTTGTCTTATTAATTAAGACATTGTTTGCATTTTCGTAATTTTATATATTATACGTATACTTTAAAGAAAAACTCGCTGTAAAGACATAAAGAGTATGTGAGTGATTTTCTTTTAGGTAAACATACGCATAAGCCGTAAATTTTCTGACATCCGTTGTTTTCTAAAAGAAAAACCCAATTAGACTTTAAACGAGTGTTTTCCACTCCCAGACTAAGCATGAAGTAAAATTTCGAGTTTAGAAGCCACGCATTTTATAACAGATTTTCGTATAATACTTTTTCTTAGATTCAGACATTAGTTGAGCTGTCTTCATATGTTTGCAATGTGGATTATTATGTTTACTTCTACATAGAATACTTTTACTGGTAGACACTTTTGATGATGAATATTTCAAATGTGTATGATTTATCTTCCTAACAGTCCTCAGGTAATCGTATTTTTAGCTGCTACCAATTTGGGAGAACCCTGTGAACAACTAAGCCAATGCAGCACGTACATCAGCAACAGTATCTGCAGCAACAGCAAATGCACTTGCCAAGTGGATTACCACAATTACGGGAATGCATGTTACAAGTCAAAAAGTCTCGGTGAACAATGTACTAATAAACACGAGTGCGTGCGCGATGCGGCACTCGAAAATTTAGTCGAATGTGAATCGAGTGTGTGCATGTGTAAATACGGCTCAAAGATTAAGGACGATTGCGTTGAAAGAAGTGCTACTGATTTTATTAACAACGCGAACGCTTATTTATTAGCCGCTATACTTTTTATGGTTCTGTAATGTTTCTTTTTTAATTTAAATAAATTATTTGTTTTTAATCATTTGTTTCAATTCAATTATTGCAGTACCATGGTTCATGTATCGTATGTTCAATAAAGGAAACCTCTAGAGTGCCATGAAAAATATTGTAGGTTAGCAACTCTGAAATTATATATTATAATTATTATGTCACTGGCGGCTCGCGGCCTAACTTCATATGAGACTCAAATTCAAGATACAAAAAATGAGGTTGACAGCACTACGTATCCATTTTGTTTATCAATGCTCCTTACGTCACGGAATTGCATCAATCATGCATGCGTTTAGCAGCACAACGAGCGCGCCTTTTAATTTCGAGATGCATTACCTTGACATTTTTGTTTCCCATGAAGTTGGCCACTGGCCGCCACTGTATTATGTCTGACGTTTTATATGTCAATTCCTAAAGTATGTAGCCAACCTAAATTTTAAAAATATCATGGTACTAGAGGTTTTTTTATTAAGCATACGATATATACGATTTGTAATTGGTAATACGTAAACTTAGCTACTTTGGTTTTTGTGACTATTCAACCTCGCTTATAGCATCTTATCTTACAGATCGTGAACCGTATGTCGCAATAAATAATTTTAAATCAAATTCACACTTTCCAAGTTTATGTGTACCCCAAGGCTCGATTATGAGTCCATTTTCAACTTTTTTATAAATGTTCTTTCTTATTTATTAAACTGTAAACACCTCTTATACGCGGATGACTTAAAGATTTACTCAACAATTGCTAACCCTGCTGACTGTCAACGCTTAGAAAATCAACTTGATGTTATCTCGAATTGGTGTAGTATTAATAATCTTAATTTGAATAGCAATAAGAGCAAATTTATATTCGTTACCAAAAAATCTAAACCATTTAAATTACTCATTTAATTAATTATATAGTTAGCAATATAGTATTTTTAATACCCATTTAGAATAACCCCATCCTTATTTATCAATCATGAATCAGATGAAACAAAAAATTACCAGCAAAAATGAACGTCGATTACTAAATAGATGTTACGTCAAAAGTTTGATGTCTGTTAATGTCATTAAATAACGTAAAAATACACTACTAAAATACGATATTCTGATGAATCTAAAAAGCTTATGCTTAATGTAGTAAGTTATTTTCAAATTGAATTAGAATCTTGATTTGAGGCAATTCAAAAAGCGTCCGAAGTCCTAAAAGTTCCACAAAGCACGTTATACAACCTACAAGATAAAAACAGATCATCAACGGATTTCGAATTTAGAAGGAATATGTCTGCAAACGTTTCCCGGAGCAAAACTCAAATTACGAAGAAGAATTTTACAAAATGTATGCCCGAAAGGAACATATTGCTTTAGAAACTATTCACTGGCAATTTATGGAAGAATCATCAGAAACTGAGATCTCGAAAAGTTTTTTTATATTTGGGAATTAAGAAAATAGGCTTTGACTTCAAAAAGCAAGACGGAAGAAAACATTTATTGGAAATGCACACAATCAGGTTGAAAAGAATTTTATTTTAAACAAAGATCATGTTGCTAAAAAAGAGAACATTTATATAATATTTTGTGAACTTTTAGTTGTATTATAATAACATAACAGCATAACGTCCATATAAATTATTATATTCCATATTATGAAATTAATTAATATGTGTGACCCTACACCGGCACTGGTTGTATTAAATATCAAGTTACTCCACCAATGCACTAAGAATAATGGTTAAGATGTCGGCCATTTGACATGACAAGTTCCTAACCTAATTTTGTGTGTGTGTGTTCAAGAAGACGCATACGTTAAGTCACTAAAACAACTGGTACTTCTACATAGGTATTAAAAATACTATAGCTCTATTGAGCAAGTCACAGTCTTGAAAGATTTAAGGATTTGGTTTGATGACAATTTTACATTTAATCCTCACGTTCAAACACTTGCTAAGAATTCCTTTAAAGCATTCGGATTTATACATCGTAATTCTGCTAATTTGCGAAATCCGAATACTTTGATATCTCTATTTAATGTTTATGTCCGTTCAAAGTTAGAATATGTATCTTTAATTTGGTATCCACAAACTCAACTTCAGATTAACCTAGGAGAAAGTGTTCAACGTAAGTTCCTGAAGTTTTTGCACTTTAAAGTTGAGGGACTTTACCCTAACAGAGGCTGTGATCATTCACTATTGCTAGACAAATTTAATGTTGTATCTCTTGAATGCCGACGTCACAGACTAGGCGTGATGCCTAGTCTGTGACGTCGGCAATAGGGATGGCAAAAAATATAAATATATCGATATAATCATCATATGATATATCGAAAGCTATATATCGATACATGCGATATATCTAAACAAAAATATCGATATCATGAAAAATATCGATATATTTTTTTATTATATTCAAATCAATCGAATCTAAAGTTTTTGAAACGTAAAGTAGGTACTGAGGAAATATTGAAAGGTAATACATTAAAAAAAAATAAGTGTATTTTTTGATTAAGTAAGTACAAGTTAAAAGTGTTCTACAAAATTGCATGTTTTTACAAAAAAAAATTAAAATGTATTTTTTATTACAATTTAGTCAAGTTTACAATTAAATGTCTTACAGGAACAAGACTGTTTGCCTGCATTTGTGATTTTGTGCATTAGGTGAATACATCAGTTCCACAAATGCAAGTTATCAGGCAAAGAGCTCAAAAATAATAATTTGGAAAGCCTACTTCCCGTGAGACGGTTACGACTTTTAGTAGCTGTTGCTCCGGCTTTTGAAAATAGCCTCTCGCTGGGGACCGACGTTGCTACAACACAAAAATATTTTGCCGCCACTTTAAATAAGTTGGGATATACCAATTTCATTTCGCTCCAGGTGTCCAAGGGATCGTCTTTCAAGTTTCTAACTGGCAAACTTAAATATTGATTGAGTTCACTATCTTTATGTAATTTCCCTTGCCCACTTTTTTTAGTGTGCGCTAATTTTTTATGGTGCGCCCATATATCAAATTCCGGTTCTTCAGTATCCGAATCAGAAGATTCTGATGATGAAGAAGTGCTTTGGAAAGTCGCGATCTCACTTTTGATGTGTCGCATCACTGTGCCCAGGACTTGAGGATCCCTGAAGTTTATTTGTTTAAATCGAGAATCCAATATTGTGGAAACAGCTGGTATATAAGATTTCTCAATAGCACCAAACCTCTTTTCGATTTCTTTTAATAATGATGTTTTCAAGTGTTTACCTACTTCATACTGGGGCGAATAATTGTTGTACTGGTTTATCAGACAACCAATCATTGGTATTACTTTACTTATTGTGGGGTAATTTTCGCCACTTATCTCTACTGTCATCCTTTCTAGTGGCTTCAAAAGTTTGCATATTTCTCGTAAATGCTCAACTTCGGCTGCAGTAATCATATTTGGAGCATTAACATCGGAAAACAAAATATTGCTGACCATAGATGACATTAGTAGAAATCTCTCTATCATGTAATATGTGGAGTTCCAGCGAGTTTTGACATCCAAAATCATTTTTTTAATGTTTCCTTCTATCGTTCCTGCATCGATTTGTATTTTTCTTAATTGATCACTAGCCTTAACGCTTCTTTTGAACCATACTACTATTGATCGTATCTTGTCAATAATAATACTCAAACCTTCTGTGTTTGTAATTGAATTTTCACACACCAAATTGAGGGTATGTGCGAAGCATGGGATGTGTCGGTTTTTCCCAAATTTGTCATGCATAGCTTTGACCATATTGGCTGCATTGTCCGTCACTACAGCAACAACATCATTAGGATCAATTCCCCAATTTTGAAGAGCTTTGCCTAATTCTAAAGCAATATAGTCTGCCGTGTGAGACTCTGATAATTCAACAATACCTATTGTCGCTGATGTTAACTTCATGTCATGTACAAAGTGGACAGTGATGCCCATAAAACTTTTGGTCTGCATATCGGCAGTCCATATATCCGTCGTAATTGTGAAATACTTCGATTTTTTCAATATATTTTTAAATGCTGTTGAAATCACTTCGAACTTTCTATCAACATTATTTTTGATGGTGTTTCTGGTTGGTACTTTGTATAAAGGTGCCACTTGTTTCATCAAAGACAGAAAACCTTTACCCTCTACAATATTGAATGGCAAATTATCCTGAACAATAAATTTTATTAATGCTTCCGTTAGTTTCACATTTTTAGAGCCACCATCTAAAAATAAAAACAAATGATGCATTCATGCAAGTACTATAAACTTTTGCTTTACCTTTGAAAGATGAAATTGTTTTGAAGGTAGACACAATTGTAGCTTGCTTGTATAATGAGCTTGATTTTTCTGTACTTGTGCTTGGTTCAACATCATATTCAGAAACCGTCATTGTTGAAGTTGATGAATGAACATCATCATCAAATTCTTGTGAAGCAATCAGATTTTTCTAGAAATAATATTAACTAATAAATTCATTAACAATTGCGGTTCTATTAGTCATACCTCATCTTGATGTAGTGAACTACTAGTCCCAGCCGTTTCTACATCCATTCGACTTTCGGGTTGGGATGGACGTTTTTTCTTCTTTGGTTCATCAGTCTCCTTTTTCTCCTCAGTTAAATGTTGTAAGATGGAGGAGTGTTTTTGTTTTAAATGTGTTTTCAAATTTGTTGTATTGCCCGAAGTCTTCAGCACCTTGGCACACAAATTGCATTTAGCAGTATTGGGAGTAACTTTTTGAAAATGTTTCCAAATGTTACTTCTCGGAGGAGCCATATTTTCAGGACCAACAATCAGTCACTTTAAATTTATGTAATAAATCAAGATTATTTTATTTTCAACTTCACTAAACTTTTGAACAATCACACTATTATTTATTCACAGCAAACACTTTCAAAGCTCTTTGCAGACTGCAGAAAATTTTTTTGTTGAGGTGTATTTATAAACTTCGAACGGGTATTCCCCGACAAAAATTTTCGGGGAAGAACTGGATTCCGTTCAAGTAATTCAAAGGAATCCCAATTATAGCCGATAATTCGGGTACCTATTGTATCAAATACAGGTACCTAATAAGTTATTTGCGCTTCTCGACGCTAGATGGTGCTGAGAAATTTAACGAGTGATAAAACAAACTAGATTGAAGTTTCGCCAAATTGTGGTGCGTGCAATTTGCAATTAATTAGTTTTTTGATATAGGTATTTACACAAAAATATCGATATATTTTGCGATATATCGAAACTATTACATCGATATTTATATATCGATATATTTGAAAAAATATCGATATATTTAATATATCGATGTATCGTTGCCATCCCTAGTCGGCAATAAAGAGATTCGACATTAAATTTGTGATGTTCTTAATGTGATCTCCAGTTTGGTTAATCAATTCAACCAACTTGTGACGTATTTTTTCAACCATTGACATCCTTATTAGAATTTTGTTAATTACGAAGTAAAATGTTATTATTTTTAGTTTATAGTTTTGAAACTTTTTTTGTTTATACCAAATTGTCTTGTAATTGGGAATTTGTTTTCTGTTGGGCAATAAACATTATTATTATAATTATTATTATTATTATTATATACTAATTTAATTGTTGGTTTCAAGGTAGAAACTAACGCTGCGATTCGAACAAGAATAATTCAAATAGCCAACTATTCAAATATAAACAGTGGCGTATCGACGCCAGCGTGGGCCTTGTTTCGAAATACTCTCGCGGACCCCCAAAGTTTGTGTTGAAAATGTGCGCTACATTGCGAATCTCATAGCGCAAAGTCGTGGTGACTAAGTATTCTAAATTTACCGACTTTTCCAATTAGCGGTAATTCGGTAGATTTGTAATTCAAAATCGGATTACCTATCGGTTGTTTTAGTAGTAAAAGTCATTAAGTGCGTAAACAATAAATAGCATTTAATAAAGATAAGATACGTAAACAAGGAGTGCAAATTTATATTAAAAATAAAATAAAACAGTAATACTTGGGATTTCTTAAGATTTAAACTAAGTTTGGTATACTTTTTACAAGGATTTTTTCCCTGGCTACAAATCTGGCCCATACCTAGTAACCATAGGCCGCCACTAAACTTAATATTAATAGCATCAATTTTTAATCATACGTTTTTCACATGTGTTCTTTTCTTGCATGTTTTATTTATTTGTAAATTGTAAATTGTGTAAACGAACTAAATTTGAAATAACGCGACTGCAATTTAACTACACTTCTTGGTAAGTAAGGTAATATCAAGGGGAGCCAATGCTTATGAGAGAACTGGAAATCGAGTAGAAAAGGAGAGACTATGGTCAGGATGTGGGGTAAGAGTAAAACAGATGACTATGTACACCAATCACCGGTCTCGCTTCTGGATGCAGCATCCAAACGCGGTTACCAAATTGTATATAGACACTGCCTAACTGGGTATATACCGGGTGTTTGATTAAGCGTGGCCATCGGCTGTATCTCAGAAATCATACAGAGTAAAAGTGGCCTAAAGAAATCACTGGAAATTAGTTTTAAGTTCTTACCTCCGCCGCTAGAGGGTGTAAGATCTATAGCTAATTACAAAAACGAAGTTTCACAAAAAACTGCTAAATTAAGCTAGGTTTAAAATATACAAATCGTAATCTACGCTAAATTTAACTCAATTTTAACTACTCACTTGTTTCTTTATCTCGCTCGTATGAAGCAGGGAAGAGCGGCAAAGTGTAATCATTAAACTGCGTGTGACTTTTGTTAGGATTAACCGAAATAAATCAAATTAGTCTCATTGGATAAGTAATTGAAATCGCTTTAAATCACTGTTTACTCTCGTTTACGTAAGTTTTTATAGAACGCGCCAGAGGGCGTTTCTGGAACAACCGTCATATTTTCTGGATTTTCTCAAAAAATTCAAATGATTAGCCATAGTTCTCTTGCACTAGTTTATTACAAGAAGGAACACTGAGAAAAATGTTGAAAACCTCATCCTTATATCTTTACCCTAACCAAAGACATAGTGAAAAGTCTTGTAGATTTGCCTATTTTCAACCACGCACCATATAAAAATAAATTTTAAAATCTAGTAGGCCTTTAAGCTCTGTTGATTAATGTTCGAGAAGTCAAAAACAATAATTAAAAAAATAATGAAAATGACTTTTTCCCATTTGTATGTTTTAGAAATACATAAATGTATAGGAGGCTATGAAATTAGTAAAATGTTTAAAACAGCGTATATTTACTGAATTTAAAAACAGTTATTACAATACTTACTGTATTAGAACAAAAACAAACAAAATATAACAAATACAATAGTTAAATCTAGCTTCGCTGCGAGAGGGCGCAATCTCTATCCCAAGGATAGAAACAAGATCTTATTTAAAATTTAAAATTAAGCTATATAAAGTAAAAATATGTAAATCCTAATCTACATTTAAACTATCTTCTCGTTTCTTTTGCTTTTACATAAGATAAGAATTTCATCGCACAAATTATTATAAAAACAGTTCATTGAGTAGAATGATGAGATATTATAATACAATTCAGAATAACCATAAAATCTCTATCTTTGGAATATCATTTGCCACCTTTAGAAATCTAATTAAAGTTATCGATTTTACTGTTTGTTTTACTTTAATGTGTATTGTAGGTATATATGTGTAGGTGTCTAATTTTAATTCTGGTTTTTATTTTATTTATATTAGTGCACATGTTGCACATATTATAATTCTAATTTTGTTTCACTTTTATATGTGTATAGTTTGTTGAATTATTTGATGTTAATTTTAGTTTAAGCTTTAGTTTTAATTTTGATTTAAATTTGGTTTTAGTTTCAGTTCTAATTTAGATTTTAATTTTAGTTTAGTTTTAGTTTTAATTTTAACTCTAATTTTAATTTTGATTTTATTTTTTTATTTTGATTTTAATTTTGATTTTAAATTTAATTTTGATTTTAATTTTGATTTTGATTTGATAAATAATTGAATGCACTTTTAAACACATGTATTCCGATTTAATTTATTCTCTATAGTAAGAATCAGAGGGCGCTATTAGTACAAAATATCCCATTCTGCACAAATTTCAATATATCTCCGGTTAGGATAAAGATATCGGGATGCTGTTTTTGCCACTTTTCACAATATTTCTAATTTTAATTAACTATCGTAACTTACGTATACCTTCCAATTTGAAAATTTAAAGAAAATGGAGAAAATACGGTGATTGTCTCAATCGAACCCTCAGGCGCTTCATATCGAAACTAAAATAAACCAGAGTAAATTATGTTTTAAAGTGCATTAAATTATCTATCAAATGATCCGAAGTTTATGAACTTCAGTAGAACCTAACAAAAGTTAAAGGCATTTAAATAATTAGACATTTTTGTTCTCCCGCGCATCTTATGTGAGACATAAAAAAACGAGAAGATAGTTAAAATTATGTAAAATTTACCGTAGATTAAGATTTTCACATTTTTCACATCGCTTAATTTGGCATTTGTTTGATAAAAATTATTTTACTCTTTTACTATGGAGATAACGCCCTCTTGCAGAGAAGCTATGAACTTAAAAATAATTTCCAGCGATTTCTCTTGGCCACTTTTACGATGAATTTTTTACCGCAACATGCTACGATGTATAGTTTCTGAGATACAGCCGATGGCCACGCTTACGCAAAACTGTGGTAATATGTAATTTAAATAATCTTCAATATCAGAATAATTTATTAAAACAATAATTCTTGAAAAACAATATGGATAACAATTTTAAAACACTCGAATCAGTAATATAGGAATAACATATGTAACATAGTTTACAGTAAAAATTGCTTTAGTGACTAGGCATAATTTGTTTAATAATATTTTCTATAATTTAATAAATGCAAAAATGCTTCTAACGATAAGGAATACTGCAACCAATTTTTGCGATAACTTGGAAGAAGCTGCAATAAATATGTTTTTTAATAAACCTCAGACAATCTTAATTGTTAATTAACTTACAAGAAAAACCCGACACCATATGGTAAAAGGGAATACTGATTATATATATATACTTACAAGAAACGCAATAATCGTTGATTTGGAAATAGGGCGGCTTGCATTTACATTCGCCTAAAATACATTCCAAACGTCTGGCACCTGATCCTGGCTGATGACAGTCTTCGTTTTCTGTGCAGACTTCCCCTAATACTGAAAATTCAATTAAACAAACGAAATATGTAATGTTCTATTTTAATGTAAGAGTATGTACAAACTAGTGATGGGCTGACTCGAGTGAGAATAAACGATCCATTCGATTATTAAAATCATAGATTATTTGAAAATCTATTATCATTCAAATCGTAATATAAATTAGTGATGGGAATAATCGAAATATTTTAATAATCGATTAATTTGAAACGAGATATTTTCATAATCGATTAAATTAGTAGCTGAAAACTAGTAGTTAACCTTTTAATTGATGAGCGAAGGGGGGGGCGGGATAATTATGTAGTACAAACAAGCGATGTTGTTTATAAAACAAAAACGGGCCACAGAATGTTTATCATATATCCTGGAACTAGTTTTCAAAGAATGTTTTTTACAGGGGGTACATTTTATAAACTGATGAAAATCACGAAAATCTAGAAAAATGTTGATAATTTAATGAACATTTTATAAATTGATTACTAAGTTTATTACCATTCTACAAAGGCTACAGCTCAAAGGACCAATCATGGTCTTCGGAGATCGAAGGACCACAGGGAATCGAAGTTTTTTTACAAGAAAACAACGAATATCTGAAGGTTGACAGCATGGATAGGAAAGAAAACATTCAATTTTGAAAAAATATCGAAGTTGTGTTGGTTTCAGTGCGTTTTTAACTTCACTTTAAATCAGTGTTTTGTACGCGTGGCGCATGAAGTAAAATTTCGAGTTTAAAAAAGCCCCGTGAAAATTTGTCTCGGGTCGCTTCGCGACCCTCGACAAATTTTCTACGCGGGGCTTTTCTAAACTCGAAATTTTACTTCATGCTTAGTCTGGGAGTGGAAGACACACGTTCGGAAATTATCAATGGGTTCTTCAAAGATTCATTTATAAAATCTTAACGTTTTCTAAGATTTTCGTCAATTTTTCAAATGTTTGCAGTTTTCATGAGTTTCCGTAGTTATCAATTATTTATAAAAAAAATACTTTTTCATAAGTTTCCAAGGTTTTCGTAATTATTCAAATTCTTGAATTTTCATGTTTTTAATAAAAAAAACCAAAACTTAATTTAAATTTCAAAATTTATTTTAATTTTTCAAAACTTAATTTAATTGGATTTCACAAAAAGCCTCAAGATTATTAAAAATTTGGGAAATTCATTTTGAAAATTGACGAAAATCCGCGTAATTTGGGAAAATCTCGAAATATCACAAATCTAAGGAAAATCCATGAAAATGTTGATAATTTAAAAATCTGATGACAATTTTATAAATTGACGAAATATTGAAAATCTCAAAAATTTATGAAATCGTCGAAAATCTGGAAATATTGAAAATCTTACAAACATTTTATAAATTGATAAAAATCAGGAAACATCGATAATCTATGAAAATGTTAATAATTTAAACACCTGATGAAAATTTTATAAATTGATGAAAATTTCGAAATATTGAAAATCTCACAAAAATTTATTAAATCGTCGAAAATCTCGAAATATTGAAAATCTTATGAAAATTTTATAAACTGATTAAAATCAGGAAATACTGAAAATCTATGAAAATGTTAATAACTTAAAAATCTGATGAAAATTTTATAAATTGACGAAGTTTCGAAACATTGAAAATTTCACAAAAATTTATTAAATCGTCAAAAATCTCGAAATATTGAAAATCTTATGCAAATTTCATAAACTGATAAAAATTACGAAATATCGAAAATATTGGGAAAATCTCGAAATATTGAAAATCTCATGAAAATATAAACAATTGACAAAAATGAGCAAGATTTTCAAAAATTCATCAAAATCCACAAAAAGTGAAATTTTAAAAATTAACGAAAACCATCAAAATTACGAAAATCTAAAACAGTTACGAAATTTATTCAAATTTAATAATAAAGTAGTAAATTTTAAACTCTACACTAAATCAGTGTTTTATACGCGTGGCGCATGAAGTAAAATTTCGAGTTTAGAAAAGCCCCGTGAAAATTTGTCTCGGGTCTCGGGACCCTCGACAAATTTTCTACGCGGGGCTTTTCTTTTTACTCCATGCTTAGCCTGGGAGTGGACAACACTCGTTCTTAGAAGTTTCAAATTGAAGGATTACTAAGTTCATTACCATTCTACAAAGGCTACAGCTCGAAGGACCAATTATGGTCTTCGGAGATCGAAGGACCACATGGAATCGAAGTTTTTTTGACAAGAAAACAACGAATATCTGAAGGTTGACAGCATGGATAGGAAAGAAAACATTCAATTTTGGAAAAATTTCGAAGTTGGGTTGGTTTTCAGTGCGTTTTTAACTTCACTTTAAATCAGTGTTTTGTACGCGTGGCGCATGAAGCAAAATTTCGAGTTTAGAAAAGCCCCGTGAAAATTTGTCTCGGGTCGCTGCGCGACCCTCAACAAATTTTCTACGCGGGGCTTTTCTAAACTCGAAATTTTACTTCATGCTTAGTCTGGGAGTGGAAGACACACGTTCGGAAATCATCAATGGGTTCTTCAAAGATTTTCATTCATTTATAAAATCTTAACGGTTTCTAAGATTTTCGTCAATTTTTCAGATGTTTGCAGTTTTCATGAGTTTCCGTCGTTATTAATTATTTATAAAAAAAAAATACTTTTTCATAAGTTTCCAAGGTTTTCGAAATTATTCAAATTCTTGAATTTTCATGTTTTTAGTAAAAAGAAATCAAAACTTAATTTAAATTTCAAAATTTAATTTAATTTTTCAAAACTTAATTTAATTAGATTTCACGAAAAGCCTCGAGATTATTAAAAATTTAGGAAATTCATTTTGAAAATTGACGAAAATCCGCGAAATTTGGGAAAATCTCGAAATTTCACAAATCTAAGGAAAATTCATGAAATTGTTGATAATTTAAAAATGTGATGAAAATTTTATAAATTGGCGAAATATTGAAAATCTCAAAAATTTATGAAATCATCGAAAATCTGGAAATATTGAAAATCTTACAAACATTTTATAAACTGATAAAAATCAGGCAATATCGAAAATCTATGAAAATGTTAATAATTTAAAAACCTGATGAAAATTTTATAAATTGATGAAAATTTCGAAATATTGAAAATCTCACAAAAATTTATTAAATCGTCGAAAATCTTGAAATATTGAAAATCTTATGAAAATTTTATAAACTGATTAAAATCAGGAAATATTGAAAATCTACGAAAATGTTAATAATTTAAAAATCTAATGAAAATTTTATAAATTGACGAAAGTTTCGAAACACTGAAAATCTCACAAAAATTTATTAAATCGTCAAAAATCTCGAAATATTGAAAATCTTATGCAAATTTCATAAACTGATAAAAATTTCGAGTTTAGAAAAGCCCCGTGAAAATTTGTCTACGCGACAAAATTATCTACGCGACAAAAATTTCGAAATATTGAAAATCTCACAAAAATTTATTTAATCGTCGAAAATCTCAATATATTGAAAATCTTATGCAAATTTTATAAACTGATAAAAATCACGAAATATTGAAAATCTATGAAAATGTTAATAATTTTAAAATCTGATAAAAACTTTATAAATTGACGAAAATTTCGAAATATTGAAAATCTCACAAAAATTTATCAAATCGTCGAAAATGTCTAGATTTAGAAATTTTATAAACTGATGAAAATCAGAAAATATCGAAAATCTATGAAAATCGCTTAAATTCGTATTACTATTTTACCCGATCAAATAATCGCTTAAATTAGTAATTACTAATTTACCCGATCAAATAATCGCTTAGATTAGTATAAACTAATTTCCGCATAATAATCGATTATATCGATATATTTCAATAATCGACTAATTACTAATTAGTGTATCGATTATTCCCATCACTAATATAAATGATAATTTGAATGGTAATATAAATGATCATTCGAGTGATAATTCAAACGATCATTCCAATGATAATTCAAATGGTTGTACAGGGATTTTTTTGTAAGTAAACATATGCATACGCTTTCTTCAAAATAGTTCAATTTGAGGCTTTAAACGAGTATTTTCTACTCCCAGACTAAGCATGAAATAAAATGTCGAGTTTAGAAAAGCCTTAACATCTGGTTTGGTAGCTCCATGAAGCGGAGCGACCAAACAAAATTTTCAGGCTTTTCTTCACTTGAAATATAAATTCATGCACCACGCGTATTAAACACCGAAAACACTGAAATATCGCGAACAAGAGAACTTCACTTGAAATCAGAGTCTTACACGCGTGGCGCATGAAGTAAAATTTCGAGTTTAGTAAAGCCTGAAAATTTTAAGGCTTTTCTAAACTCGAAATTTTCCTTCATGCTTAACCTGGGAGTGGAAAACACTCGTTCAAATTGAACTCGTTAAATGAAACAGCCAATATATAAAGATTTACAGCGTATAATTTGGATATGTATACTTCAATGAAAAGCACCCTGTATGAATCAACTTTTTTGCGATCATTCAAATATTTATATAAACGATAATTCACCTGTAATCATTTTTATAGTTAATGAGGAACAATAATTAAGTAATCCAAAACGTGAATTTGTTCAAAATAATGTTCATTGTCTTTCTTGAGCACTTCTACTAAAATATTAACCCCCAATAACTACAAAATTGTTAGTCAAAGTTATAAATTTCATTGTGCCAAATATGATATAATTTATTTTACATTTGTCCTTAATACTCACCCACTGAACAAACTCATGAAAGTAATGTTTCATCAACATTATTACAACGATTAATGTTGCTAAAATGTTGAAACAACGTTATTTGTTGGTTATTTGTTCAATTGGCAAATAAATAACATTAATTAATAATAAATGTTATTAAATTTTATGCAAATAGTTACATATGGTGCCGAAATTACATTTTTGGTTCAAAAAAACTTTTTTTTAAACACGGAAACTGTAACAATGTGTTACAATTCCAAAATGTATAAGAATGATTTGAAATTTGAAAAAAATAAAGGATAGCTAATTCGAATCACCGATTAATTGATCATTCGAGTGATTATTTGAGTCATCATTCAAATGATCATTCATAATATCATTCGAACAGGGGCATTTCCCGGTAGGCCAATGTCTTGGTGATCTTTCGGGCCGGTAAAAATTTATGCACAAATGTCGATTAAATAATTTGTTTCAAACCTATGCCAGCAAACAGAACAGCAAAAATAATGATCATTTGTTGATGATAAACTTTTGATTGCAAAAAATGTATAAGGAAGTGTTGTATTTCAAATGAGTACCTCTCAAAGAAAATGTCAGTCCCGGGGCAACCATTTTTTTAAGGCCCTTCAAAACATTATTCGAAAACATTTTTAAACAAACAAAAAAAGTATATCTTTTACTTATCAATATTCTTTAACTCCAGTTTGGACACTTTACATTTAATAAGCGTTTTTTTACGCGTGGCGCATGAGGTCAAATTTCGAGTTTAGAAAAGCCTGAAAATTTAGATTTGCCTGGGTGCGACTCGCTTCGCTCGCGCGCCCAGGCTAATCCAAATTTTCAGGCTTTTCTAAACTCGAAATTTTACTACATGCTTAATCTGGTAGTGGAAAACACTCGTTAGAATGATATCGAGGACTAAGATGAAACAGATTGATTCTCTACTCGTTTCAAATACCCGTTACGATTCTTTCGGGAGAGCAGAGCTGGGATGAATCCTCAAAAACATGATTCGAATCACGAATCCGAATCACCTAATATGATTCGATTCACGAATACTCGAATAAAGGATTCGTAAGTGAAAAATATGATTCGAATCAAAGATTCGAATCCTCATTTTTGAATCACGGATACAAATCCTTTAAAAATAAATTTGAATCTATTATTTGCAACCAGTAATATTTTATTCCATCAGTTTCTATTAACAAACATGTTCATTTACCGACTAAATATCTGAATATATAATGATTTTAATTTATGATGATATATGTGTTATTGAACTTCATTTTGAATCTGTGTTTTATACGCCTGGCGCATGAAGTAAAATTTCGAGTTTAGAAAAGCCCCCTGAAAATTTGTCTCGGGTCGCTGCGCGACCCTCGACAAATTTTCTACGCGGGGCTTTTCTAAACTCGAAATTTTACTTCATGCTTAGTCTGGGAGTGGACAACACTCGTTCTTAGAAGTTTCAAATTAAAGGATTACTCTAAATTACTAAGTTTATTACCAATTTACAAAGTCTACAGCTCGAAGGACCAATCATGGTCTTCGGAGACCAAAGGACTACAGGGAATCGAAGTTTATTTACAAGAAAACAACGAATATCTGAAGGTTTACAGCATGGATAGGAAAGAAAACATCCAATTTTGAAAAAATATCGAAATTGGGTTGGTTTTCAGTGCGTTTTTAACTTCACTTTAAATCAGTGTTTTATACGCGTGGCGCATGAAGTAAAATTTCTAGTTTAGAAAAGCCCCGTGAAAATTTGTCTCGGGTCGCTGCGCGACCCTCGACAAATTTTCTACGCGGGGCTTTTCTAAACTAGAAATTTTACTTCATGCTTAGTCTGAGAGTGGACCGTCAAGATTTTCTACATGTCGAGATTTTTGATATTTCTAGATTTATGTCGATTTATTCACAGTTTGTTATTACATTAAATGCAACTTCAATATTAAATAAAAACGTTTTTTTTAGGAATAGAATATTCACCCATTAAGAGCCGAACAAATTATAAAGTTAACTCTAAAAGTTAATTTTAGGTAAAATTTTGCATCTTTTTCTATGATTTCAATGAATGATTTATTATATTACATACGTCGATTTTTTAAAAGAGTTAAATTTAAAATTCAAACGAGTGTTGTCCACTCCCAGACTAAGTATGAAGTAAAATTTCGAGTTTAGAAAAGCCCCGCGTAGAAAATTTTCGCGGGGCTTTTCTAAACTCGAAATGTTACTTCATGCGCCACGCGTATAAAACACTGATTTAAAGTGAAGTTAAAAATGCAGTGAAAACCAACCCAACTTCGATATTTTTTCAAAATTAGATGTTTTCTTTCCTATCCATGTTGTAAACCTTCAGATATTCGTTGTTTTCTTGTAAAAAAACTTCGATTCCCTGTAGTCCTTCGTTCTGCGAAGACCATGGTTGGTCCTTTGAGCTGTAGCCTTTGTAAAACGGTAATAAACTTAGTAATCTAGAGTAATCCTTCAATTTGAAACTTCTAAGAACGAGTGTTGTCCACTCCCAGACTAAGCAAGAAGTAAAATTTCGAGTTTAGATAAGCCCCGCGTAGAAAATTTGTCGAGGGTCGCGCAGCGACCCGAGACAAATTTTCACGGGGCTTTTCTAAACTCGAAATTTTATTTCATGCGCCACGCGTATAAAACACTGATTTCAAGTGAAGTTAAAAATATACTATTAACGTTGGATATTTTTCATGGTTAAGTAACCAAATATGCATTCACAAATATTTGAATTATTCGAAAATTTTAATATTTATATTCAAATATGAATAATTTAGTGATTTAAATATTCATATTAGAATATATAACTATTTGAATTAATCGAATTCGAATCCCATGTATCAGGATTCGAATTTTATAAGGATTCGATTCCTTTTATAAGGATTCGAATCCTTTTATAAGAATTCGAATCCTTTTATAAGGATTTGAATCCTTTTATAAGAATTCGAATCCTTTTATAAGGATTCGAATCATCTACGTTTGGATTCGAATACGAATCCTTTTAAAAAAATGTAACGAATCCGGATCACGAATCCGTTTTCACTAAAGTATTCGAATACCTCTTTTGAATCCTCTAAAAGGATTCGAATCCGGGAATCGAATCCTGAATGATTCGAATTCTGCCCAGCTCTGCGGGAGAGTCCCGAATCCGAGCGAAAATCCGGTCCACAATTAATTTATGTGACTTGGCTGCCACCTGATTACATTTTTTTTTCAATTATTAGACATTTATTATCTATTTGGGTGTAAAAATTATTAATCTAATTATCGTTTTTACCAGAAACTTATCGTTTAGCTACAATTCGTATTCAACGTTGATTTTTTTCAAGAATTATCCTATTTTCTGCGAAGTGATGGAAAATAAGGGGAGTTAAGACTGATTTTATTTTTATTTTAGCAACATTTTGACTAAGAACATGAGTATATTTAGATTTGCGATAATGCTGTATTTTTACCTGTAATATGCCTATTTTTGACCTGCAACAACCTGATACAAGGCAACCTGTGATAAGGTTATTTTATTTTTTATTTTAGCAAAGTTTTTACTTAGAACATACGTACGTTTTGACTTACGATAATGCTGTATTTTTACCTGTAATACTGCCATTTTTGACTTGCAACAAGGCTACATTTTAACCTGATATAAGGTAACCTGTGATAAGGCTATGTTTTACCTAAAACAAGGCTATATTTGCAACTTTCACGAGAGACATAGCAAGGCAATATTTTGACCTACAATAACATTAAATTTTGACAGTGAAAAGTTTGTATTTCGTCTCTTCATAAAACTACATTTTGACCAACACTATTTTGGCTATACTTTGACCTGGGATAAGGAAATATTTTGACCTATGATAAGACTATATTTGGGTTTGAGACAATGCTCTATTTTGGTCTGTCGTAGGTCTTGCTACAAGTCAAAATATAGCCATATTTAATGGATACATTTTGGCCTGCAAAAAACGAGAGAATCGACAGTTTCTGTCTTATGGGCCCACGAAAAGTATTTCCCAGGCCCCTAATGTGCGCCCATCCGCCCCTGCATTCGAATCATCATTGGAATGATCAGTCGATTATCAAGATCATTCAAGTACAGATTATTCGATTATTAAAATCATTTGTTAAATATGTACAGTTATTTAAATCATTCGTTAAAGCCCATCACTAGTACAAACTGCTATTAATAATTAATAAACAAGACTTACGTAAATCTCTAATGCATTTGTTTGCTGTTGACTTAAAATGATATAAATCGTAACATTTACACATATCATTAACACATTGTGAACCAGCACCTAAAATCGTTGATTAATTAGATTTTATTTCAGTGTTTCATTTTAGCGAATATTTATAATTTAAGAGAAAGTCGCTCACGATATAAACCTAGAAATATTAGACATTCTTATTTTTGGATGAAATATTTTGAAAAACTAAATATACTTTAAGGAAAGTACAAAGTTTGCAATCGTGTTATTAAAATGTTTCCTACGTTTATAGTTGTTTAATAACAAATCTTAAACATCATTAAATAAACATCTTAAATTAGATTTTTGATGCCATATCTGCACATACGATCAAAAAGTAATGTTGCAAAATATACACGTTTCAGTGCATGCTTTGTAACCTTACTTTTTGATCACCTCGCATACAATAAAATACTAATGTAATAATAATGTAATAAATTCCTTGCGACCATTTGTGATTTTTGAAAAAAAATATTTATTTACTAAAATAGAGTCAGTGGAATGTTGCGCGTAAAACAGTTTTCCAAATTTTAGGAAAATTCAATATCCCGCCACATCACAATGAATTTAATGTAAATAAAAAAAAAATGGAAAAAATACAAATTTTCGCTAAATAATCCCTTACGATCCCACTGAGAAAAGAAACGTTGCATGACACGTTGCATCAATGTTACCGCGCAATACAAAACGTTGCGTTTTAAGTTGCATGAATATTGAAAAAACGTTGAGTAAACGCTGAATGTCCGCCTGCAGGAACGTTGCATGCTAACGTTCAAAGAAAAATGTTGCTACACCATTGACAAAGCAACGTCTATGCAACACGAGCAATTACTCTTATTTGTATGCAACCCAACATACGAATGTATGTATGTTAAGTTGCATACGATGAATGCATAGAATCCGTATTGTATACAACCCGATGTGCAGCAAATAAATGAACGTTATGGGAAGGTTTCTCTCGTAATCTCAATGCAAAATTTATTTCGGGGTTTAAATGGGTAAAAAAATACAAATATATATTGGTAACAAGAAAACAATTAAAAAAACTGTCTTACAAAAAGTAATGTATAATAGTCTAGGGGAGACAGTACCCCGGAACCTAAGTACCTAGTACCCTTAATTTCTGAATACATTAAAATATTGTTAACAAGTGCATGAACTTCAATTGAAATCGGTGGCTTATACGCGTGGCGCATGAAGTAAAATTTCGAGTTTAGAAAAGCCCAGAAAATTTGTCTCGGGTCGCTACGCGACCCTCGACAAATTTTCACGGGGCTTTTCTAAACTCGAAATTTTACTTCATGCTTAGTCTGGGAGTGGAAAACACTCGTTTAAAGCTTTCAGTTAAACTCTTTTAAAAAAACAACGAATATCTGAAGATTTACAGCATATAATTGGGACATGTTTACTTGAATGAAAAACTCTCTGCATGTTCAATGTCCATGAAATGTGTAAGCCACGATGCTGCATTACAGCAAACAGTTTCAACAATTATACAATTTTAAAAATGCAATGTTACCATTTTCAATTTATATCCAATATTTACAATACAATGTTGAATAAGGGTCAAATTGTAAGAATTATATAACTTTGTGTTACTTTGCCGCAATATTTTTGAAACGTTATACGCCTGGTCTCTCACGCCCGACGGGCCCTCATGCGGCCAAAGCTGTAAGTTGTTGACTGGGAGTCACGTTGACAGGCGCAAGCGGTTCGCATGCCGCACAGCTGTGAAACGCGTGTTTTTGTTATTAATAAGCGACGAAATAAGCAGGAAATCGGAGGGAAAAGTGTGTTGCGTGCCTGGCTGTCCCAACGCGCAGTTGAAAAATGTCGGTTTGACATTTTATACGTTCCCGAATCGTGATTATGAAGTACAGCGGAAGAAGTTGTGGATTGCGCGTGTACGACGAGAAGGGTAAGTAATAATGTTAACATTCCTATTTCACCTGAATAGAACTATTTAATCAATCTGCAATATTAAAATGAAAACAAACCTCATGTTGCCAGCAGCATTCCTAACCTATAAAAGTAACAGTGATAATGCTTGGAGAAAAATAATTTGAATGCAACAATGCGAATAAAAAGTCATCTTTTAATTGAAGTGTCCTTATTTCAGAGATGAAAATGGACCCTGGGTGCCAACGAAGCACACAAGAATTTGCGCTGAACACTTTGTTGGCTGTGTGAAATCAAATAATCCCACAGAGGAAAATTTTAACCCGACAATCTTCCCATGGAAACCGGCAAAGGAATCCTGTGAAGCTCGCAGACAGAGACTTGCCCTTCGCAACGAGAAGAAAAGTGTGAACACGGCCCGTAATTCTGAAGGTACAACTTTAATTGAATGTGTTCATCAATAATTATTGCATAACCTTGCATGTAGTATTTCTGTTTAATTTCTTTGAGCAATATAAGTTACAAATTACATTTATATTTACGTTTACATTTGTTTATAGAACTAGCCGAATCAGTCGAATCATCTGAGCACCAGGAGTTTCCCGCAAAACAACTCCCACGATGTCATTGAAATCATCATTTTGGATTTCTTTGACGTCGCTGACGTGGAAGCTATGTAGCAATTTTCGCCCTTTATTTAAGCTTTTCTCGCGAAATATAGATAAATCGACAGCTCGAAATCCGCACTGCACAATAGTTGGCAAGTTTTGCCGTCAAAACGCTATGTAACGATGAAAAACCACGATCTGCCGTAACAGGTTTAATCACGACATTTAAACGACCCCAGTCATCAACTTAGCGGCGCTGCCGCTAGAGCGGCGCTTGAGTCGCGCGGCGAGGAAGAGACCAGGCGTATAAAACAAAGTTGAATTTTAGTATCATGTTTAACATTTCGGTAATGTATATAAATCAATATTGCGCGAAAAACGTTTATTCAATGTTTGTAACATTGCTAAAACTTTGTTCTAATAATTTGAATACAATGTTTTATTTTAGTATCATGTTCAATATTCGTGCCATATTTAAAATGTTTCCGTGTTCAGTGGAATGTGACAGAATTCGTTTTTCAATGTGTTTTATGAATATTCTAAATAAAAAATTATATTTAAGATGTGATTAGAGTAATTTCACAATATTAAATACTTGTTTAAAAAAAACAGTAAAAGTAAAAAGCATTTTTAAGAGGCAAGCAAAAAGTGTATACTTTCCTCTGAATATACCTATTTTTGCAAAAGATTTCAACCCTAAATAAGTATGTAGTAAAGACAACAATATTCCGACTTTTCTGCGTTTAGAAAGCAGTACATAGTTTTATTTGTAAAAATATAACCACAATAAATTCTTACCTAATGTTTCCTGACATTGAATATCATCCATGCACGGAGAATACAACGTTTTCGATACCAACAAACATCTGTTTTTATTTCTTACATATCTTTTTATACATTTACAAGTTCCATCACAAGTGCTGTAATCTATTGTGCATTCTTGTGATATATCACATGATTCCCCTAAATCTAAATTAAAATAAGTGCCAGATAAGTTTACACAAATAGCAAATGTTCTATGTTTATTTATGTTTCTATTTGTACACAAAACAAGAAAATGAGAAATGATTAATTTGACTTACTTTTATTTGCAATGCAAGTATTTCCAAATAAATGCATATTCGGCCCACATGAACACAATTTATTGACACAAATTGAAGACGTAACATTGGCAGAACATTGACTATCTTCTATACATTCAGAACCTATTCCTTGGGATACTGAAAGAGAAAAAATATATTTTTTTTAGTTTTTAATCGACATAACTAATGTGATTTAAATTAAAATATTTATTTCCATAATATGAGTATCAAATATTCTCATTAATTGCTTTGTAACTATAACCTAACCAATAATAAAAATGTGTAAAGAAAAATGTAGATATTTTGTTATTTAAATATTTCGATTATTGCTTTTTTTAAAATGTTTTCAGTGTATTTCTTACTTCACTATATTTTATTGTTTTATACGCGTGGCGCATGAAGTAAAATTTCGAGTTTAGAAGAGCCTGAAAATTTGGTTTGGCCGCTCCGCTTCGCGGAGCGGCCAAACCAAATTTGCAGGCTTTTCTAAACTCGAAATTTTACTTCATGCTTAATCTAGGAGTGGAAACACTCATTCAAAACTTCAAGTTGAACGCTTTTTTGCTAGTGTATAATATCATTTCATAGATATACAGAGAGTTTTATATAACACTGAACATTTTCATATAATACGGTTTGGCACCTTTAATTTTTAGGTTATGTGTAAATTGTGTTGCCTATATGACCATTACAAATTGTAGCTAATCAATTGCAATTAATCCCTCAACTTGTACATACAGGGAGTTTTTCTTTCGAGTATACATGTCCCAATTACTGCGTATATGCCGTAACTTTAGATAATCGTTGTTTTTTAAGGGAGTTCAATTTGAAACTTAAAATGAGTGTGTTCCACTCACAGACTAAGCATGAAGTAAAATTTCGAGTTTAGAAAAGCCTGAAAATTTGGTTTGGTCGCGTAGCGCGAAGCGCGGAGCGGCCAAACCAAATTTTCAGGCTTTTCTAAACTCGAAATTTTACTTCATGCGCCACCGGTACAAAACACTGACATATTACGAAGTTTAAAACAGACCGCTGAACCTTGTATTGAATCAGTGTGTAATACGCGTGGCGCATGAAGTAAAATTTCGAGTTTAGAAAAGCCTGAAAATTTGGTTTGGCCGCTCCGCGCTTCGCGCTACGCGACCAAACCAAATTTTCAGGCTTTTCTAAACTCGAAATTTTACTTCATGCTTAGCCTGGGAGTGGAAAACACTCGTTTAAAGCTTCAAATTGTATTCTTTTAATAAACCGAGCGTGGTAAAATGTACAACGTCTGCATATATATACTTAAAAGAAAAATTCTCGTTATGAAAATGTTCGATGTTACATAAAACTCTCTGTATACACAGTATACAAGGAATTTTTCTTTTAAGTATGCATATCCCACTGAGCAAATCCATTTAAGTAATGTTTAATGAACATTAAAACAACGTTTAATGTTGCTACAATGTTGATATAACGTTATTTGTTTGTTTTTTGCTCAGTGGGATGCATACGCTTATTTTTATAAGAGTTCAATTTAAAGCTATAAACGAGTGTTTTCCACTCCCAGATAGAGCATAAAGTAAAATTTCGAGTTTAGAAAAACCAAATTTTCAAGCTTGTCTAAACTCGAAATGGTACTTCATGCGCCACGCGTATAAACCACTGAAACATTGTAAAGTTTACAATATGCTACTAAATCAGTATGGTAAAGACGTATATTTTGAACTTCACGAAAACTAGTGTTTTATACGCGTGGCGCATGAAGTAAAATTTCGAGTTTAGAAAAGCCTGAAAATTTGGCTTGGTCGCCCCGCTTCGCGGAGCGACCAAACCAAATTTTCAGGCTTTTCTAAACTCGAAATTTTACTTCATGCTTAACCTGGAAGTGGAAAACACTCGTTTAAAGCTTAAATGGAATAATTAAAAAAAAAACAACGAATATTTGAAAATTTACAGCACATATTTGGGATATGCATACTTAAAAGAAAAACTCCTTGTATATATAATATTCAGAGTATTATTACAATTTCAAAAACTCTCAACTATACACAATTTTTATCCCGGGTTACATCATTATATACTTGTCGTTTTTTACGTTCTCTACTTACTTTTCAAACACTCCTTTTTATTAGACGACACAACCGTTCCCACTTTACACGTGCAAGAACTGTTCAAGCAATACGAACCATCGACATTGCAATCCTGTAAAGAATTACAAGGATGGCCGATTTTGTTAACCACTGCCGTATCCATATAACCACAATTACCATCGCATTTGCAAATTTTGTTCATACATTTTGCTGTTGACGCTATGCCTCTGCAATCGGAGTCGAACATGCATGAAATCACGGTTTCTTCATATATTGCTAAAAATGCACGATATGAAAATGTTTGATGGAAACGTTTTTAATTCTAAAAAACCTACTGAATGCGTTAGAGAATACGATTACATTTAAAATAAAAATTGTTAAAACATCCATTGTGGTTAGGAAAACGTGATGTACGCGACTGGAGCGTGGTTTAAAGTGATGAATTTATAATCTGTATTTTTTTTGTAGTATTTTTTATAAGACTATTGATAAAGAGAATTAATACTCGACATTGAACGATACAACATGGATGTTCATTTATACAAATTACTTTTCTCGTGATTAAACTTGAGTTTTTAAAAAGGATTTTATTATCAAAACTACGTCTTACATCAAGCAGAACAAATACAAGACTGAATAATTATAATATGAATAACAATACGGTACACTTATCTAAAGAGAGTAATATAAGAAGCTGATTACATTATGCTGATGCATGCGTGCATATGCATCCTAGACAAAGGAATAAGAATAATTATATAAGAGAATTATATAGGGTGAGCGATAGCTAACTCCTCCCCCCTTAAATGTAGGACCCCCCGGAAGATGAAAATCGATTGATGTATCTTCTGGTGGTTGTGTCGTCTTCGGCAGCGTCTTCTTTCTTGATTGGATCCAGCGTGATAGTAGGTATCCTGAACCAACCAAAATAAACAGGTATACGATCGACGTCCAGATACTTGGAGTGTAGATATGTTGATTTTCCGTAATTATCGGAATCTGTTGTAGTACAGGGATTTCTTGAAGATTCAGTTTTCGTAGAGATATCTTGAATGTTGTGAAGTTAATTTTGTTGAAATGTAGTTCGCTGCTCCTTATTATGGCTGGACTGCCAAAGGTCGCGTCTTGATAAGAGATTTGATGTCCTCTGAAGAATACTTCGCAGTTTCCTTTCTGTATTAGATAAATACCGATTATATTTTTATTTTCGGTTCCATGTTTACAGCTTATTTTGATGTCTTCTTTAACGGGAAATACAGCTAGGTATTGATTTATGAATGGTAGAATTTCCAGATGATTTTCTTCGATGTGCAGAGTAGTGTATTGATAATTTTTGTTATTTCCGTTCAGCAGAATTTGTTTTTCACATTCGGCCTTATGGCTTGTGAGCAAGTGTCTTGGACATTCGTAATAATTTATACCTTTTGTACATAAGCGGTCTAGAGGCCAAATCTTATCGTCTTTTGATTTTAATAAGGTATTTACGTTAGGTATGATTGTTATAAATTTATTCTCAAACTTCGTAGGAATAGAATTTAAGTAATATAATTCAAATTCAGTTTCATAGTATATTGGAATTGATAGGAAATAACTAATTTTTGTTGATTCGATTATACAATTTACTTTAATAATTGATTCAAAATCTAGTACGTTTTCATATTTTAATTCAAATGGCAATTGTTTATTATAATAAGTGGAAATTCTTTTAAGTTCAGAAAATAAATCCTTGGGGTTTAGGACGCTAGGGTGAAGTGATCCTAGTTTACAGGGTTATCAGAACGTGTGATTTAATATTATTAATTTTATTATAGATTTCGTTCACGGAGAATATTAAACTGTTATTATAGTTTGCGAAATCTCTTCCGTACATGGAGATATTTTTTAATGAATTTTCCAAAAGGCTACGTTGGGTATCTAATTTATTAGGTTCGTTAAAAATTGGTATTGCTAATTTAGTTAGGTTATTTAATTCACAGAATTTTCTTAAATTTATTAGGGATAAAAATAGGTTTTTGTAAGACGGTTTATTATAATACTTTTCTTTTGTAATTAAATACAGGAGGTATTGTTCCTCGCTTTTGAGATAAGCCTCTGAATGTAGTTCAGGGTTCTGCGCTTTCAGCAATTCGACTTGACCGAATTTTTGTTTAAATGTTTTCTTTTTGCTACTAAAGCTTTGTTGATTATTTTTTAAAATTATCATAATTAAATAATAGTGTGTCATCGATTACTTTATCTAATTTTTTACTCTTAACTCGAGGTCTTTTAATATTGGACAGGTGAATTTTTTCAACTGTGTTATGATGGCTAGGATAAATCTTTGCTGTTTTAAATTGTTTATTTACACTTTCTATTTTTTTCAGGTTTATATTTATTTTTCGTCTTTGACTGTTTTTGTTTATTTTTGACGAATATTTTTTCTTCTATATGAGGTATTTCCTCACGATTTTTGTTACATCTTTCTAGTACTTTTTCTTTATTACTTTGTAATCTTTCATTGATGTTTTCATACAATATTTTTACTTTATTTTTATGATTTATGACGTAATTATTTATTAATTGAGTTTCTAAACTAATATCGAAAGGGTCACCTAAATCTTTTATGTGTCCTGAAATTATTTCTAATGGTTTTAATTTGGTTACAGAGTGTACAGAGTTATTGTACGCGAGATGAGCATAATTAATTTTTAATTCAATAGGTTCCTTTTTATAATTATCTTGATTATTTAATAATCTAATATGTTCAATTATTGTTGAATGTATTCGTTCAACTACGCCATTGGATTCTGGGTGTTGCGAGCTTATAAAATGTAAATTTACTTTATGTAATTCGAGCAACTCTTTAATTACGGAATTCTTGAATTCCAAATGATTATCAGCGATAATCGTATTAGGTACACCGTGATGGGTAAAGAATTTGATTAAATTATTAGCAATTTCTATTGCTTGATACGAATTTAGTCTATACATCTGTGTATATTTAGAAAATGAATCTATAATAGTTAAAAACTTTGCACCTTCTAATGCGATGCTATCGATGTGGACAATTTCAAAAGGTCTTACAGCAGTTGGGGTTAAATTAAATTTTGTTTTTATAGGGTTTCTCTCATATTTACATACTAAACATATTTGACATTCATTTATATAATTTTGGATAGTACGCCTCATATCTGGCCACTAAAATTTTCTTTTTAATTGAGACTCTGTCTCATCGATTCCGCGGTGATTAGTTTTGCTTTCATGATATAATTGAATAGTATTCGTAATTTCTTCGTCGCTTTCGACATCGGCTAATTTCGTTACACATTTCACAAAATCGTATCCTGAATTTTTAAAATATTTTTGTAAGATTACACAAAATTGCTCATAAACTGGGCTTTCAAAATAAATATAATATTTTACTTTAGGGACGATATATTCTTTAATTAAATCTATTACATCTTTTTCAAAGTTATTTTTACTTAATTGAATGTGTAAGCGCATTTTCTTTTTATTATAGAGATAAGTAATTTTCGGTTTGGTTGGATTATAGTTTACTTCTGAAATTATTAATTGGTTATTGCCAATATTTACGGGTTTCTCAACAATTGGTATAATGAATATTGGGTCCTCTTCGTTTGAATGCATAGTTACGGAATCAGAGTGACAATCATTATTTATCTCTTCATTATCTAGTTCTTTCGCGGTTTTTAAACTACCTGTTTCTACTATTTGAGATTCGTTATCCACGAATACATTTTCATCGAAATGTTTTAAATAAAAATTATACTCATCATTTACATTTAGTTCTATGCGTGACAATGCGTCAGCATTTACGTTTTGCGTTCCCTTTTTATACTCTATTTTATAGTCGTATTCTAACAATTTAAGGGGAATATAACAGTGGTCTGAAATTTAATGTTAGGTTTATTTAAAAACTAAAGGTCCTAGAAAGTTGAAATTTTGACAGCGTATATTAAGCCCAATTATCTAGTAAAATATCGAAGTACTTTTTTTCTAAACAATTTGCTTTCAGAGGTATGAAAAAAATAATGTTAAATTTTTCAAAATTAAAAAAAATATTCCCATATCTTACTAGTTTATACTATAAGGAATATAATGTGAACATTTCATAAGGATGCGATAGCTCATGCCCGAGTCAGGTTAAAATAAAAATCTTGAAAAATAAGACCGTAAAATACCGCCGCCTTGCCGATCTTCTCTTAGTTGAACGCGTTGTACACTCATCTGCACAATTATTGGAGGGGCGAGCAGCATGCGGCCAGCGTTTATCTCTGGGCCGGTGAACGCTGTGCGGCTTCGCGTTTGTTTTTCTTTTCTTTTTTCAATCATAGTTAACAAAAACGGCTCGCGTCGTTAGCATTTATTCTCGTAAAATTAATATTTCGCAATTATAATCGATATTTTATTGTACTAGTGTTTTATTTTCATGCTTTCTGACTACTAATGGAATAAGTATTTTTTTATAATGCATGTTCACTAATATAGAAAACACGAAATGTTTCACTAATTTAAATAAAGATGTGTAATATACCTTTAATATTTCCTTATTATTTGACAGTGTCGGTATTATTAAATTATTTTTAAAGTTTTTTAAGCTGATTAATAAGCCAGAAGCAATCGAATAACAATCAGTCTTGTTCAAATCATTATTTCGTCTTAAATCTTTCGTTATTAAAGCAGTTGTTAAATGCCATTAAACTTCTCGCAATAAAACTATTAAAGTAAATTGTAAAGTTTCTAGCAATCGGACCTATTTGAACCAACTGCGACTTCATCAACGAATCAATGATATCAAAACTATAAGAATAGTAAGAATAACACCAATATGACGTTGTCGTAGATTAATGTTACAAATCAACTATTTTTTACTGAGCACAGGTAATATTTGTTTGACGAATGTTTAAAAAAATGTAGGGTTTAACTGCGTGCATATTCATTGTTAATTATTTTAGAAAAAATAGAACTATAATAATAATAAGGTAGTTATTATAATGCATTTCAAATAATAAGCTTCTTGCTCAACATTGCACCGAGCCCAATATATTTTTTTCAAATTTGGCTGATTTATGATGAGTCATATTTTGATAGTAAGTAAATAAGGAATAAATGAATTGAAATTGAATGTTATTGCAATCCTCTATTTATACGGCTCAGTCAACTTAGCCCCCCGAAGTTCGACTTTTTAAATAATAACTGTTGCGCTAGACGGGCCTTAGCTAGCGCTAGCTAGCGCCACAAAAATTAGAGCTAGCGCCGTTTAGACAAGAAAGTTACGGGGGTTTGAACTTTCGGGGGGCTAGGTTGATGCTGGATGTTTCAAGTATTCTTACAGTATTCGGATTCCTCAGAGCTAGCGCTACCAATTTAAAAGCTAGCGCCACCCCCACAACCCCAAAAGATTATACAACATTTTAAACCCTAGCCCCCCGAAATGAGATTTTTTTAATCAAATTGGGTGCAAAAGTTCAATTCAAGGCTTTAAACGAGTGTTCTCCACTCCCAGACTAAGCATGAAGTAAAATTTCGAGTTTAGAAAAGCCCCGTGAAAATTTGTCGAGGGTCGCGCAGCGACCCGAGACAAATTTTCTGGGCTTTTCTAAACTCGAAATTTTACTTCATGCGCCACGCGTATAAAACGCTGATTTCAAGTAAGGTTCAAATATACACAAATTTCACAAAATTTTAGTGTTCTATACGCGTGGCGCATGAAGTAAAATTTCGAGTTTAGAAAAGCCCAGAAAATTTGTCTCGGGTCGCTGCGCGACCCTCGACAAATTTTCATGGGGCTTTTCTAAACTCGAAATTTTACTTCATGCTTAGTCTGGGAGTGGAAAACACTCGCTTAAAGCTTCAAATTGAATTCCTGTAAAAACAACATATATCTAAAGATTTAAACAAAATAAAGCGAATCTGGAATACGTCTACTTTAAAGAAAAACTCCCTGTATATCGTAGAATCAGGATATTGAGATAGATTGTGTTAGAATGAAAATAAAGTCAATTGAATAGCAACGAAAGGAGCTTAATCACAATTTTGTAGCATCGAAAAGATACCCATGTTTTGATTAGGTACATACATAACCCGATGTGTACTAGGTAAATTTTCAGGCATTCATTGTTTTTGAAAAGCGTTCAGTTTGAAACTCCCAACGAGTGTTTTCCACCGAGTAATAATGATTTAAGTTATCATAAAAAAAACAACCGTGAGGTACGCCACTGTCTTGCTAGCACTAGCTATCTCTTGAATAACTTTCTCATTTATCACTTGGTGAAACATTTTGAAATAATAATAAAGGATAAATTAAAAACACTTGGTTTGTTTCACTATTTGTTTCTATTTACTTGACTAGTTTCGCTTTTTACGGCATTATCAAGAGTGAATCAAGAGTGAATCAAGAGTGAATCAAGAGTGAACTTTGATAATGCCGTAAAGAGCGAAACTAGTCGAGTAAATAGAAACAAATAGTGAAACAAAGCAAGTGATTTTAATTTATCCTTTAATATCACTAGCTATGTCGTTGTTAGTGTTTATAGACTTCAGTATAGCAATTACAATGCCAAAAAAAATTTGAAATCGTACGGTTAGTTTCCGAGTTACAACGATTTCAATTATCAAAAACAATCGTCAGTTACGCCACTGTCTTACTAGTGCAAGCTATCTCGTTGCCAGTGTTTATAAATATTAGTATAGTAATTACAATGCCAAAAGAGTTTCTTAAATCGTACGGTAAGTTCTTGCGTAATAACGATTTAAATTAGCTAGGAGTGAAAACACAATTGTCAGTTACGCTACTGTCTACTAGGCATCATGTTTCTAATAGCCAGTGTCTATGAACATAAATAAAGTAATTACAACGCCGAACTATTTGTTGAAAGCGGTATATTATATGCCAAACATCATTTTGTATTAAAATTCAGGAAGTAAATGGTAATACGCATGCAGGATCTGAAAGCTCTTGCATCAAAATTTGGACGTGAACTTTTTTTTACCTGATATTTTTGAGAGAATATTTTTATCATATTCTGTTGGCGCTAGCTCTAAGTTATATTTTCCACCCAATTTGATTAAAAACATCTCATTTTAGGGGGCCAGGGTTAAAAATGTTTTATCATTTTTTGGGGCTGTGGGAGTGGCGTTGGCTTTTAAATTGGTAGCGCTAGCTCTGAGGAATCCGAATAGTGTAAAAAAACTTAAAAAATCCAAACTCGGGGGGCTAGCATCAACCTAGCCCCCCGAAAGTTCAAATCCCCGTAGTTTTCTTGTCTAAATGGCGCTAGCTCTAATTTTTGTGGCGCTAGCTAAGGCCGGTCTAGCGCAATCGCTTTTTTCAAAAAAGTCGAACTTCGGGGGGCTAAGTTGACTGAGCCTATTTATACACATCATCATTTTGTAAACCCTGTACTAAACATAAAAAAAAACAGGGCAGCTTTACGTTTAATTTTTTTCAATCTATTATTTATTTGTTGCATTCATAAAGACTAGAATATTTGACCGAATATAAATTGAAATTCTCCCCAAAATTGGGGGTATTTACCCAATTGGGCAGAGGCCAAATTAATACACATTATTTTCATGGCAATAGCAGTTAGGGAAGATAATATTCCCATTTAAAAAATATGATTGAAAATCCTATGTTTTTTTTCATATATGTGCGGCATATAAATATTCACAATGAGCTTATGAACATGAATTATTTTATTATTATATTTTTAAGAAATAATCTATAATTTAATAAAATAAAACACATAGTTTGTTCGGCTGTCGAAACTGGAGTCTTAAAAGTAAAAATAATGTATTATAATGACAAGAATAAGAATCATCAGTTTTGTAAATACCGAAAAATAACACAGGATCCGATAACGCTTTCTAACGAATTGAAAACAATACATAGCTTGTATGTATTATCAGCGTGTTTAAATAATACGAATCGACACTTTCCTTAGATCCGTCTTTTTTATACGCTTTTTTTTCGTCTATTCCACGCGACGCGAGACCCCATCCGTTCATGCCAAGGAGCAATGCACAAATGCACAGCGAGCTGCCGCTTTTCTCTCTGACTGTATTCGCCCCACTTGTCCTGTAAATTTGGCATCGGATGAGCTACTCTAAACTATGTGGGTCTTTCCAACACGATCGGCGTGTTACACTGCAATAATCCCCTTAAGTCTCCATCTAACAAGTCTAGTGTTAGGTTCTTTTACATTCATCAGCCACTTGAGAGGTTGATGATCGGATATGATTTTGAATTGCCTACCAAATAAGTATAGCCTAAAATATTTTACGGCCCATACAATCGCAAGAAGCTCCTTTTCCGTTGTGGAATAATTACATTCGAAATCATTAAGAGTACGGCTTGCGTACGCAATGGGTAAATCAGAGCCTATATTGCCCTGTGATAAAATAGCGCCAACAGCAAAATTGCTAGCGTCTGTTGTGAGAACAAAAGGTTTAGAGAAATCTGGGTATTGAAGAAGTGGTTCGTTTGTTAGAATATTTTTACATGTGTTAAAGCAATTTTGATATTCAGAGTTTGTGATATCTATGATAGCATTCTTTTTTAGGCACTTTGTAAGTGGTTTTGTTAAACTAGCAAAATTTTTAATGAATTTCCTATAGTATCCCAGGAGTCCTAGGAATCCTAATATTTGTTTTGTGGTTTTTGGTATGGGGAAATTTTCGATTGCCCTAATTTTGTCGGGATTCGGTTTTACACCTTCTGGCGTAATAACATAGCCTAAATATGCGACTTCTTTTCTCAGAAATTCGGATTTATGTATTTGAATTTTGAAGTTCGACTTACGGAGTCGATTAAAAACTTCTCTTAAATTTTGGATGTGTTCTTGTAGGCTAGTACTAAATATAATTATGTCATCCATGTAAACGAGACATTTTTCGTTTTGAATGCCACGTAGGACATTATCCATAGCTCGTTGAAAAGTAGCAGGAGCATTTTTCAATCCAAACGGCATACGTAAGAATTCGTAATGGCCGTTTTGTGTATTGAAGGCTGTTTTCGAAATATCTTTTTCATCGATTTGATTTCAATTTGATGAAATCCGGAAGCTAAGTCGAGGGTCGAGAAATATTGACAACGCCCTAATTTGTCTAACAAATCTTCGATATTGGGTAAAGGGTAACGGTCGCCTATTGTTTTCTCGTTTAATTTGCGGTAGTCAATTACTACGCGCACTTGCGCTTCTGGGACGCATCGAGCTTCTTTGGTACCACCCAGATCGGTGATGACCAAGGGCTATGAGATGGTCGGATAATATTTTGACTGAGCATATCTTTGATTTGATTTTGTACTTCTACCCTGTGGATTTCTGGGTATCTGTACGTTTTTGTGTAGACGGGAATTTCGTCACTAGTAATTATATTATGTTTCACATTATTTGTGAAAGTTAACTTATTATTTTTCACATGAAAAATATCTGAATATTCTTTGATTAAATTCATAATTGCACATTTCTCTTCTTCGTTCATATGTTCTGTGCGAACTTCATTAATATCGAATTTGATATTCGATTCTAAATTATTTAGATTATTATTATTATTATTATTTAAATTAAAGTTGTCGAGTGTTTCGACAATAAATGGTTTTTTAAATAAAATAATTCTATCTTCATTAGAATTATTTGTAATAGAAATAAGTGCTTTATTATTACGCACGCTCGTTGCGCATTGTGGAACTTCACAATCTTTAAGTTTCATATAAGGAATAATTACATCTCCGTTGTCGATATTAGACACTTCGATTTGAACTATTTCTTGAACTCTACCAGGAATGGTAATTTGTTTTATTTTCTTCGTGTGATTATTATTACAATAAAGCGGAAATATGGCTTTAGGGGTTTTTAATATATTATTAGGAAAGTCTACTACTGCTTGAAGAATTTTTAAATTATCGAGTCCGATCAATATATCGAAACTAGAATGGAAATCGAATAAATGAAATTTCATAACTAAATTATTATCAGTATTAAAGGTTTCCTTAAAATTAATCATAGTACTATATTTTTGTACAGAGTTGCCATGTGCAGTGGCAATCTGGAATGGATCGTACTTTATTTTATTTTTATAAAACTTATTAGCAATATTGGGGTTGACAAAGGAGTGTGTACTCGCTGAGTCGATTAACATTTTTAGTTGTGTATACGGGTCGATAATGTATGGGAGTGGCTTTGATTATTTATTATGTCAAATAATTCAATTAATTTTGGATCCCCGAGGCGATTTCGCCTAAAAAATCTTTATTTCCGGGTTCTTCAATATTTTGTTATGCACCAGGGTACATTGTTCTAGCAGTATGATGGGTTGAAAGGGACATTGGTGTTGGTAAATTTTGATTGTTGTTATTATTTCGATTATTACTTGTAAATTGATTATTACGAGTTTGATAGGGTTGACGTGGAATATTGTGATTAATTGTTTGGGGAGCACGATATTGTGGTCTTACGTTATGAAAAGTATTTGGATTAGGTCTATTTGGTGTGTAATTGTTATTAAAATGTTGGTGTTGAAAATTTCTATTAAAGGGTGTAACGAAACGAGGCGAAGCTCTCGTCGGTACATTATTACGTGGGGTAGCATTTTGTTTTTGTACCAAATTGATACTGTCAACTCTATTATTTGAGACATCTAATTGAAAATCGTTCGTTAGCATTGATAATGCCACATCTAAATCTGCGGGATTTTTCACTCGCATTTGAGCTCCGATTGGATCTCTAAGTCCTTTCAATAATACTCTCAACGCATTTTTTCTCAAGAAGGTATTCATAATGTTTCGTTCGTTGGCGTCGCCAGAATGGTTGGCTAGCCATGATACTTGGAGATTTAGCAAGCTTTGTATTTTATTATAATAATCAAACGGTGACTCACCAATGGACTGTTTGCAAATGCCTAACTCGTGATTTAAGCTAAACAAATCGCGTTTATCGCCATAAGAATTAATTAAACAATTTTTTAGATCCACGAAAGTGTTAATTACACTTGATGAAATATTAACGGCGGCATCGCCCTTTATTTTCGCGAATATTGACGATATCAAATATTCATTTTGAAAATCGTTGATTATAAAATCGACTAACTAGTTTTTCACTAACTGCAAGAAATCTTGCTAATAATTCAGGCTCGCCCCGAAACTCGGGCAGCATATTTAAATATTCCGGTTTTAAGACAGGAATTTGTTGAACGACTAGGGGTGCAACTGGGGGTACAACTGGTACACCAGCAGCTTGGGAATTAGGATTAGCCATTTTTCTTGTTTTACGTTTCTTAAATATATTCCTAATCAGTTTGAGTTTGATTGTTCTAAGTTGACTATTTCGTGATTTTGACGATTTAGCAACGCGCTTGACCTCTAAAAGACTTAAGTACTTACAGATAATAAATCCTGTCCATGAGCTCTCGATGATTCGCTAGCTGCAGGGACGATGTTGAACTTGTAGACGGGACGGATGGCGGATGTCTTGATTTTTTAAGAGTCCGTTATCACAAGTCACAAAGTTCACAAAATTCGTTCTCAAGATAAATCGTAAACACGAACCAAATTGATATTCACTCAAATTGATCGGAAGATCCTACCGACTGCGCCAATTATTTTTCTCGTGATTAAACTTGAGTTTTTAAAAAGGATTTTATTATCAAAACTACGTTTTACATCAAGCAGAACAAATACAAGACTGAATAATTATAATATGAATAACAATACGGTACACTTATCTAAAGAGAGTAATATAAGAAGCTGATTACATTATGCTGATGCACGCGTGCACATGCATCCTAGACAAAGGAATAAGAATAATTATATAAGAGAATTATATAGGGTGAGCGATAGCTAACTTACATCTTTGTAACTATAAAATGTTATTATTTCAAATAAAATAATTAAAATTCGACTTTTCTTTTTACTGATATAAAAACATTTTTATTATGAGCGATAATTTTAAATTAATAAAATTAATCTGTGACTAATTAGGACTATTCCGTACGCGAAATATTAAATTTAACGTTTTATTCGACAGTTGTGAGAGAAAAAAACTAATACAGCATAAAGCTTAAGCCGCTTCTCAAATATAGTTATTCTTTATTGTAAAAGACACTTGTCATGTACAGGTTAGCAGAACATTTTTTCCTGGCCAACAAGACGGCGCTTTTGTTGACATGCAATGTCTCTAATGGTAATACCGTCTCTTAAATGGTCGTTATTATCGATTTTTGCGTTTTAGTCAGTTGAGGCATGTCGACGTTAATTAAATTTCGTTTGACATATCCACAGATTTGTCAATTTGATTGACAATTTTAAAAAGCAAACTGAGTCCAGTTTACATGGCCAAATATTTTGCTGTATTCGTTTTTTTTTTCTCGCAACTATACACATTTACCCTTAATATCTCCAAAATTTTTAAATAATTTTAAATTGCTATAATTTTAATTTTCCCTGGTTTGAGTATATCAACGTCATTCAAAATCATAGTTATAAAGTGATGCACCTAGCAAAGTCAATTAAATATCTTGAAACACATTTATTGTGATATTTTAATCGAATTTATATTACAAATAAAAAAAAATAGAAGACAGTTTTGAGAATCTACTAACAATATTTGCATAATGAATTATCTTCTCATAACTATTAATGTATAAGTCAATTTACAGTTATTTTAATATACAATTGTCATCTTTGTTCACTATACATTGTATTAATTTAAAAACCTTAATGCAGAGTTTCACGAACGGTAGTTAAATCGACAAATTCTTCGAATAAAATTTTAACATGAGAAAAAAATCATTCAATTTATATTTTTTGATGTTGATGTCATGGAAAATGTCTGTTTCAATTGTATGTATTCTTTAAATAAGATCTATCTGAAGTTTGTAAAACCGGATATAAATATTAGTCATAATTTAAATTAATTCATCAGTAAACGTTATTTACCCGTAAACGGTTGTTACATATGGTTGGTACGCATGAATAATAGACCAGTATGCATAGAGTAAACCCTTCTAAATAAAATTTTACAAATAATAAAAAACATGTATTCCACTTTAAAAAGTTACGTTATATTGCACAAAAACTTTATTACGTTTTTCAAAATAACATGAATTAAAATAATATTTTCTTGGGATTGCAAAACTGATGTAACAAAGGGCCCGTTCATCAGAGACAACAATTGGGAGTTTACTGCCAACTTTTAGGGAATTTTCTGATGACCGTATTGTTACTCGTGAACGTATTTGGGATTTTTGCAATCGTACGAAATAGACCGACCAAAGTACCGTTCATTAATATACTAACATACATCACAAACAAATATAAACATGTTGAATGTTGAACATTTTGATGAACGGGCCTATTTTGTAAACCGAGCCAAAAGATGACAGCTGTCACATTCATAACCCCAATAATTCGTACTGCGTTAAAATAGAATAACAAACGATGTATAAGAAATAAAATGAGTACATTACATTAATAGTTTTAAATAAATTAACAATGAGTACTTATGAAATAAGTAAATCATCTGTAAGTATTTAAAAAAATAATAATACCTCCGATTCCGTACACAAAATGTAAAATTTAACATATACGATATTAATACCCTCACAATCTAAATATACATATCAAATTTGGTGAAGAAAAACACTTGTTATGTTCCATTATTTTATTTTCAGTTTCCTAACACGTGTTTCGATCTTTACAGATCATTATCAAAGGTTATATACAGAGTGTCTGGGATAAGGTGCGAACATAGGAATTTAACATGTAAAATTAAATATGTGTAATTATTAGCTCCCCTATTCATTTCAGAGAAAAATCGTAAAGGAATATTTTTTAGAGTATTAAAAACTGATTAAATGTATCGATTTAATTTACGTTTGTACCAGAATCCACATTATCGAAATGGTACCAAAGAAATTTAAATGATGAAAAATAATTAATGCATGCTTTTCGTTTGGGATAAATCATAATAATAACACGTAATTAGTGGAAGAATGATAATTTATTCATTATCAAGATAATTTATGGTGGTGTCAGATTACAAACAGTTCGTGATTTATTTTTGTTTAAATTTTTATTTTACTGTATCTACGCCCAATGGGAAATGTTAGAGCAAGGACTCAAAAAGTTCTCCATTCTGGTGTAAACAATAACCCAATCTGTTATAAAATGCCTGCCTTACATTAGCCAACTGCTTATCTGTAATTAATCTGCAATCCACAAAAATTGCTTCCCGCAAAGATTCAATATTTGGATTGCGTTTTTTATAAATTTTGTTTTTCAGGTGACCCCATAAAAAGAAATTGCATGGTGTTAAATCAGGAGATCTTGGTGGCCTGTTGATAGTGCCACCGCGACGAATCCAACAATTGAGAAAATTGGCATTTAAATATTCCCTCACATTTAAACCATAATGGGCCGGACATCCATCATGCTGATACCATATCTCCTGATTTTCACGTGCAACTTCTTCTAACGCAGGGCCAACCTGATCGATTAAAAGGTCTAAATAAGAATTCGAATTTAAATTTCCATAAATTTCAAATGGCCCAATAATATTATTCTTAAAAATACAAGCCCAAATATTTATTTTTTGCGGGAACTGGGTTCTAGTTTGTAAGCGTATCCGTGGATTTTCCTGGGTCCAGTATCGCGTGTTCTGTGTGTTGGGCTCCTTATTAATAGTGAACGTGCATTCATCAGTAAAACAGATAGACTGCAAAAAGTTTCGGTCTGTGTGTGAATGATCCTGCATTATTTCACAAAATACACGAGTGCTTTCTTCATCCACTAGGTGTATCTCCATGACATTGATGTTTGTAGGGATGATATCCATGCTTCCTCAGAATCTTTTTTATTTATTTATTTATTTATTATTATTATTATTACATAACATGAGTACATATATTTTTACAAATTAACATCCGTTCTATAATATATTTCTTTTATATTGAGCAGTGTTCTGCTCAACGTAATGAATATCCAGATGTAACAATAATAGTTCAAGCACCTAAGTGAGTGAACACTTGTAGCGTGCTGGCATGAAGTTCTTAGAAATTTTGTGCAATATATGATACATAAATGTTGTTTTAGTTTACATAATGAGTACGGAAAAATAAATATATGATATGTGTTTATTATTCTAATATTTTTGAGAATTGAGGATAATTTTCGAAGATATAAGATTTTGAAAGTTGTGAGAATTTTTTTTTGTTATTTTGTTTGATATGTTGGGGAAGGAGAGTATAGGTTTTGGGGATTGTGTAGGTGAATGATCTGAGGCTAAAGGCTGATTTGCAATTAGGGATATAGAGTCTAGTCTTACTTCGTGTGTCATGGTTTGATCTCATGTAGTTTAAGGCATTACGATGTTTATAAGCATATGTACAGAGACTGTGGAAGTACAGGCATCTAATATTGGGTACATTCACAGAATATAATAGATGGGATGGGTAGCGTCTCTTTTGTTTAAAAATAATCTTAAGGATGTACGTTTGAATTATAGTTAGTTTTTGTAAGTGATTCTTGTACGTTCTGCCCCATACCAGTATACCATAGCGGATTAATGATTCCGCAAGACTTTTATAGACTATAATTAATAATTTTCTTGATAGGAATTCACGTAATTGATAGAATTTATAAATTAGTTTTCTAATTTTATTTGTTATGTGGTCAGTTTGGTTATTCCATTTTAAATGTTGATCTATTATAATGCCCAGGTACTTAACCGCCCTGCTCTCCCCGATCTCGACACACATGCCATCAATTGCTATAGATGTGAAATTGGGTCTATTTGCCTTTGTCATTGAGAATGCTACATACTGAGTTTTGACTATATTTAGAGAAAGTTGATAAGTATCTAGCCAATATTTAATTTTTTTCATTTCTCTTTGTACTTTTGCTTTTGTTTCGTCCCATGACTTTCCATCAACGAGAACTACTGTGTCATCAGCATAGGATACAATTTTGGCAGATGTGTCTATGGCTAACAAGGAATTAATGTAAATTACAAAAAGTATTGGGCCTAGAACTGTTCCTTGCGGTACCCCTATTTCAACAAGGAGTCGGTCACTTATGGTATTGTTGACTTTCACTCTTTGTTCACGATTAGTTAAGTAGCTTTTAAGTAGGCTCAATACGATACCGCGAATACCAATGCTTTCAAGTACGTTAAAGAGTTTTTTGTGACTAACTTATGTACAGAGAATTTACCCACGTTGCACTCACGAGCAATACATCGTATGGTAGTTGTTGGTTCAGCATTTATCAAACCCAAAACTCATTCTTCCAATTCATTGTTGCATCTTCTGTTCCGTTTGTCTGTAAGGTTAATGTTTTTGAATTAATATTTGTTGAAATTGGACTATTAAAATACCTTTTGAATCATCTGCCGCTTTACTTGCTGCATTTTCAAACTTTTTCACAAGCTTGGTAATTGTTGATACAGACGGAATTGGTCGATTGTTAAATTTAACCGAAAATAAGTCACGAACTCTGCGTAAACTGACGCCACTGTTAAATGTTTTTATATATAACAATTATCATGCATGAATTATGGCAAGGGTTTTTATTAAATGGTACATTGTTCAACTTATTTTTCAGGTGGATTCTGGTTCAAACGTAAATTAAATGGATACATTAAATACACTTTTTAATACTCTAAAAAATATTCCTTTACGATTTTTCTCTAAAATGAATAGGGGAGCTAATAATTACACATATTTAATTTTATATGTTAAATTCCTATGTTCGCCCCTTATCCCAGACACTCGGTATATACATAAGTATAAACTTTGATAATGATCTGTAAAGATCGAAACACATGTCAAGAAACTGAAAATAAAATAATGGAACATAACAAGTGTTTTTCTTCACCAAATTTGAATATCCGGTTCCATCAAGAGTGTAGCCCAACAAACATTAACTTTATATACATATCAAATACTAAACGCGCTTAGACTGTGATGCTAAACATGCACATTAAATGAAATATTTCGTGTACGGAATAGCCCTTATTATTTTGGTATATGTTTGGTTTGAAACATTAAAGATCTTTACTTTTAGCTTTTAAGTTTAAAAGCAGAGATATTAAAAAAGCAAGAGGAGCTTAATAAAGTGAAGCTTGAAAATAAAGCCAAAGTACAAAAGGATGTTAAGAAAGGTCCACTAGAATTTAAAAATAAAGGTGTTGAAAGTAGACGTGCACTAGATGTGAATAGTGATGATGAAGATTTACACAGAAAATCAAGGTGAGAATATAAAAGGGGCTTAACACGTTTGATACCGACCGGCTCATATATGAACTACAAGGTTTAAACTGACTAATGGCTGATATGTGGGACAATAATAGAGGGGGATTCAATATACAAAAATAGGATTGAGTCTGTGGGAGATGGTGCCCTTTTACGTATCGGTAGCGAATGTGTTAAATATATGTAAAGGATGCCTTTACTTAAATACAAAACGATTGTTGTTGAAACGATGCTTTTATTTTGACGTAAATATTTTTGCTACAATTTTATATTGGAGAGAACTTTAGATGTTTTTGGCATAATTTCATTTTCAAATAAATAATTTTATCAATATCTAGTATCTAATATTTCTGATGACTTATAAATAGTAATAAGTCAATTTTTAGGAAAGCATTAGAAGCAAAATCTAAATTATACGATAAATTAGCTAAAGGTACAAATAACCCGGATGATATTGATGAGAATCGAAGGTATCTTGTGCAATTCCAAAAAAAATCCAAAGAAGAAAACAAGAAAGTGCCTGATTTAATCAGTGATAATGACAAAGACGATGTTGATAAATATCCCGAGAGTGATGCAGAAGAACCTGTTGACTACAACGATTATAAAGCTGAAAATTCAGACGATGAATGGTTCGTAGTTTCAATTTGAATGTTCCCAATATTTGTTGAAACTTAACTTTATCTGTCTATGTTGTGATGTTTTAATTTTTATAGGGTAGAATACACGGATTGTTTTGGTAGAACAAGAACATGTCTGAAAAAAGATCTGCCCACAATGAAAGAGAAAGACAAAGACATTCAACCAGAATTAGATAAAACTGTTAACGATATTAAAGAGAAACAAACAAATGAGGATGATGTTTCAGTATGTGAGGATTTTAATGAAACCAGTGAGTTATTATCGGGCGATATGAGGAGAGAATTGCTAAGGCAGCAATGGGAAAAGGAAGAGAGTGAATTAAGGGATAAGAAAAATATTCATTATCAGGATGTTTTATTCAGCGGTAAGTACACTATTATACATAAAATTGATCTTGTGATTTATAATTCTGTACACAATTCATTTTTGACAAATCTTTACTATGAGGATGAAAAACACAAGAAACTCATAGCACTTTATGACACTAAGCTTCAAACTAGCTTGATCCTCTTTTTGCTTTGTTTGAGTTCTACATTGTATTACTGTGTATTAAATTATTTCAGAGGCAAGATCGCATGGCGTAGGTTACTATGCTTTTTCAAAGGATGAAGAAGTGAGAGAAAAGCAACAAGACGCTTTGAATAAATTAAGACAGGAAACAAGGGAGCAGCAAAAAATGGCACAAGAGATTAAAAAAAATAGGGAAAAACAGTTGAAGGCAAGAGTTTTGGCAGCGAAGAATAGGAAACGAGCAAGGATGGGGCTTCCTCCATTGGAATCAGATGATGAAACAGATGGTAAGTTTAATAATGTGAGATCATATGTAAAATAAAGCTGAGTTGGCTATGATTTTCATTTAAAGCTCAATAAGGTGCACTTTTACAAACATAAGGTATCCTACCATTAATGCTGACTACGGGTTAAACGGTCGGTTGTGATTTTACAATCCAAGAGAAGAGCGTTGTTAGGTGAATCGCGGAGTTACCTTGAGTCTACGTCACGCAGTGGCTGAAGCATGAGATACCTTGCCGTCAACATGCGCTTTCACCAATCTCCTTCTCCCTCGACTGTTCTATCCGATATGTTTGATTGTGGGTGCACAAGCAATAGAGTGTAGACTGCATAGATAATTACAATAGTGTTTATAAAATTCAACTCCACTTAAAGAAAGTTTAAACTCAGTTGGAAAATAACGATGGCCTACTATAACGGTTGGGATACCCAATGTTTGTAAAAGTGAACCTTAGTGTTGCTTTCCTTCCTTCAAGTCAGTGGCGTTGATAGCTTTTTGTGATGTTTTTTAAAAAATGATGATTTGTCCATCGTAGCACTTTCTACGTCATTCTGCATCCGCTACTGATAGTAATATACAGGGTTTAGAATTGAGTATGCACCATTACAAACTTTCTGATTATTGAGATAATCGCAAAATAAATATTTTCTAATCTAACCTTGCATATTTCATTGTCGTTTGAAAAATAATTTTATGCTGAGCAAAAGTTATAATCGAGTACATTTCATTTTGTTATCGTAGAAAAACCAATAGAAAAAGTAGAAGAAGAACCAAAGAAAGAACTACCAGAAGAAGATTTGGAAAAAGAGAGAATGAAAGCGGCGGCTAGAAAACGCCATGTTAGACCATGGGATATTGGCAAAGAAGGTGTTAAAGAACATGTAGAGTACACACAAGAAGAATGGGTGGAAATACAGCGAAAGAAACGTGATAATGAATTTGCCCCTCCAAGATCATACAATAGCACAATGAACGACATTCCACAGCCATCACAGAACGAGAATAAAGGATTGTATTTTTCGAGTAAAAGATCACGTAAGGAGGGCGAATTTGAAATAGATACGTCGAAACCGCCACCAAAAATAAATAATCCTGCTAAGAGTTATGTGAACCCATACAAATCTAGCTATGATTTTACTCCAACACCAATTGAAGATGAAAGTGTTGATGAAGATGAGGATGTTGATAATGAGGAAGAAGATAGGTTAATGAGGGATTATCAAAGTTTGGAAAACACGAGGGGTGGGGGTGTTGAAGTGGCGCCCCCTCCTACATACGAGTATTATGGACCGAGTGGGTCCAGACAGAGGAGCAACTTGAAAACAGGAAGTTCAATAGAAGAGTCAATTATGGAAGGCTTGAAGTTTCTCAGGGAAAAAGTTGAAGAGAAAAAAACAAAAAGGCGATTTTAAAAGAAAATATATTTGTTTAATATTTCATTTTCAATTTTTTACTTACCTTGTGAACTTTTACATTACTATACTCACGTTTTTTTATATTTTAACAAGATATGACGCTCCCATAACAAATAGATATAACTTCAAAACTTGACTGGACCTAACATTTTAAGCACAGGTGGTTCGATCAGCCTTCAATAATAATTATAATAACAAAGACTTTAATAGATTATTGATTTATTGAAATTAATTGTTTATACATACATTAAAATATATGGGATCAGTCTTCGGGTTCACGCTTGACTTCATCCTCTTCCAACTTGACGTCATCATCCATTTTCTCGTCTTTGCTATTTTCATGTAATAAAACATATTCCCTAGAGCTGAATCCGAACTTGATCACGTCTTTCTCCAACAGCTCCACGTACTTTCGTGGATCGATTTTTTTGTTATTAATATAGGTACCATTTGCTGAGTCTAAATCTATCAGATATGGCCTCACCCTTTTACCTAAATAAAGAAAGCTATTAGTTCTAGTCACCTCTCAGCAGCAAGATTCCAACAATCATGATCTTGCCTCAATATCAAAAAAGTTAACCTATATTCGGTATCACAGGTGAATTTAACTTACAAACCTCTAATAGATTATCAGTTCATTATACTTTTCCCAATATGTTAAAAATGTAAGCAAATTACAACAATCCTTGAGAATCGGGCATCTCATATGTCATCAGAAAAAAAGATTGCACCAGTCTAGGACAGTGGTTTCAGGATTTCTGCGCAGGTATGAGGTAAGTTTTCTTATCGATCAATTCTCAAGGATTACTGAAATTACGTTAAATTTTCAGTGTTAGTCCCGGTGAACACATCCAGTTTTTTGATGCAGTACCGGAGTTATAATTCAAGATAAATCAGATCTAATAGAGCAGTGCACACATAAGCCCGGTGATGTTGCAGCAGTTTCTACGGAAATCGTGTCGCAGCAGAAAAACTGCATGTGAGCACCGTGACTTAATCAACATTACTTTTTTAAATAATTTTTTTACATACCAACAGATCCATCATCTCTGGTAAATGGCACAAGCCTATACTGCAATGCAGCATGTTGCTTCGAACACGATGGATGATCAACAGGCAAATCCACTACCTTCCTATCCCTACCAATTAAATAAGCACTCTCCCTGTGTATATATAAAGTCTGCATCGCCTTTTCCCCCTTAAATGGATACAAGCGCCATCTACGCCTAGGTTTCCTAGCCTCTGGAGGCTCACTGTATTTAATCACAACACCTTTGTAAGTGTTCGTCTCTTCTGTGAGTTTTCCTGACAAACCAAAATTCGGCTTTTCCTTATCTTTTGCATTATTATTAGGTTTCACATCTTTTTTGTCAGTTTGTCCGGGCTCTTCGCGACCCCATTTTGCTTTACTGTGATCGAACGAAGAACTTCGACTTCTATTTCGTTTGGAATTTCTACAAAAATAATATTATAAAATAAATTCATAGAAAAACTGTTAACTTGCAAACCATAAAATTTTATTTCAGAGTAGGCTAGGATCAAGAAATTCAAAAACTAGTGCATTTGGAGCAGTATTGCCACCTTGGCAACACAGATTAGGTTTGTCTATTCTTATAGATTAAAAAATAAATGCCAAATATTTGTCAATGAAATCAAGTAGTTCAGATTCAAGTAAGATCATAGTTTTCGAACACCTCGTATGCACAGTGTAGAAACATGTGAACTTAAATAACCTATTTTACATGAAATGTCAAACACACAATGATGTAAGTACTTCTTCTTTCTCATGGCTAACTATTAAACAAAATTTTATAAAATGAATTTTTGCTGCAACTCAAAACTCACCTTTGATCTCTCGGTGGACTTCGTCTCCTATCCCTTTTATCATCCCCACCTCGTTGATACCTATCATCCCTTCTTTCTCTATCACGGTCATTCCTTTCTCTGTCACGATCATTTCTCTCTCTATCGCGATCATTTCTGTCTTTATCACGATCACTTCTTTCTTTATCGCGTTCGTCATTCCTGTAATCCCTGTTTCTACCCCTGTTATCTCTATCATCATACCTTTTGTTGTACCCCCTGTCATTTGTCCTGCGGTCCCTATCCTTACTCGATTCCCGCCTATCCCCATATCGATCGTCCTTCCTTTCCCTTTCCCTCTCTTTATCTCTTTTACTCTCTTTTTCCCGAGATTCTGAATCTCTGCGATCCGTTTTCCTAATTTCATAGACAAGACATCTTATTTTGAGAAAGTGATAAAATACTAATTGTGCCTACAATATTATAATCGTTACAAGAATATACTGATGAACCATTAATGTTAATGAGCATGAATGCAAATATGCAAAGTCTAAAACATACACCTTAAAGTGAAATTTTGTATTTCGCCTTATAAAATGTTTTCTAAATTTAATGTTATGTAAATAAAAATTAATAATGAAGTTATTGAGGTTATGTTTGGTTTTTTATTATTATCTTTTTATAGTTCAGAAAATTGACTTATGAGCAATGGTAACTTCAATTTATCTAAAATTGTGTTGAAAACAATGTTGTCAATGTCAACTATTTCTCCTAATCCAGTTACAATTTAACTTTAAAATATGATTGGACAAAACTTATGTTAATTAATACTCAATCAACTAGGTATTACAAACCACAATTAAGTGTCAAAACATGTGATAATCACAGCAACTAAGAGTAATTAGTAGCAATCGTAATACATACTTCTTTTTATCTGTCCGTTCGACTGGACTATCCCATTTGGAGTGTTCAATTTCTTTCCGATCAATCTTCAACCTCTCCTCCTGGAAATCCTTAGAGGACTTTGCCTTAGAACTCTTCGGCTCTTTATCAGAAGAACAATGCGACCTGGATCGCCCCTTGGAATGTTTCCCCGACGTTGAATTGCTTTTCTTTCTGGTCGGTGATCTGCTTGAGTCTGAGGAGCTACCAGAACTCTCATCCTCTGATCCACTGCTGCTACTACTACTGCTTGTTTCAGAATCCTCTTTTCTCTTACTGGATTTCTTTTTATTCTTCATTGTTGCAAAATAATTGATTAACGGTAATGAACTGTTTTTATAAGTTCGTTTATAAAACGTAGAACTTGTCAATCATCATAGATGTTGACGAATAGATTTGAGGTTTTTTTCCCACAGATAAACGTTGGCAGTAATTTTGTGGCAATTAGAAATGTAGGGCAAGTTGATGTTGGTAGTAGTTTGTGCGTATCACGATTGCAACTTAAATGTCTAGTATAATTAGAATGCTGCTGTTGGTAATAATTTTGATTGTAATTTAAATTTAGTGTTTTTGAAACTTTATCGTTACCAATAGATCCATCAATTTATCTAAATAAATTAGAGACATGCCCATTCTTATATTACAGCACAGACTGCAATACCCATTTAAGATTGTGTGTGGACTTATGAAGATTGTTAATTTTCAAGTTATTCCTAATTTTTTCATGGATAAGCAACTTACTATATGGAGTCTTAAAAGTAGTAAACTCTGGTTCACAATCTAACGAAAACTAAAACTCCCATGTAAAACCTTATGATTCAACTTGCTCCCAGCAAGATTAATCATAGAGTTTTGGGATTCAACTTGCTCCCTGCTATAATTCAACTTGCTCCACAAAAGTTGAATCATAGGATTTTACATGTTAACATGCGCACCATGATTTTAAACCCGAGAACACTTGTTAACTTGCTTCCCATTCTAGTTCTCGTTTCCATTTTGAGATGATTTAAGATTTATTTGGTTAAACACACGCCATAGCATATAATGCAAAAATGACTTCTGGGCCAAAAGTTGTATTTTTAGAAAATATATACGATAAATTAAGTTTTATGCTAATAGAACTCATTAATTATGTTTCTTGTATTTATGTTGGCAAATAACCTTTACAAACCAACATGATCTACTACACGTGTAAATATTCATATTTAGCAGTCACTTATGACTGTCCATACGACTGCTCTGGCACACACAATAAGTTAGGTAAATTATACAGCAGTCTCTGGGGACCACTGTGGCAATTAACGCGTTAATAAAAAAATGTGGTAAACAAAAGTGCTAAAAACTACAAAATTTCCATAAATCAATATATTTCGACATAATAAACATAAAATTAATATGAATACAATGACTGTACATGATAAAAAATATTTTATAATAATAATAAATGTGCATGCACACAACTTTCTCTCCTTTTATGTATATATTTATATATATATCGATAGAGATTTATTTTTTCTCAAGTATATACAAGAAAATTAAAATGTCGGGATAAATAATTTACAAATACACGCTTGGGGGGAAATCTAGGGGGCACTTCAAAAAAAAAAAAAGAATTAACTTTTCAAATCGGAAAACTAATCATCAGCTCGATCGCTCCTACACACGCCATCTATATAAAAATATCATAGAATACTCGCAAACACTAAACGACAGTTTAGTAATAAACTATTTAATACAATTTGTACATATGTTATATAAAAAGCAGGAATATCACTATCAATAATAAATATATAAAGATGCTCAGTCTGTCGTAGGCCATATCATCCACGATTTATTGATATGCTTTCTGTTATTTATCATAAAATATATTTATATAATATTTGTAAGCCACTTGATTGGATACAATCACATACACACTCGCCAACCCTCGTTATGGAAAATTCATGTTTTATATTGTAAGAGTATTCATAGTTTAATTAAAATCTCGCCAAGAAAAAAAAACAAAATCAAATCGCAATTTCTCTCAAATTTATGTATGCTTATATAAATCTACGCGTATTTACAAGAAATTAAAAACCTTTTAACCGTTTTCTTTTTTTTTTTTTATTTAATGTCAGCCTTCTGATACAGAAGAAAGGCTGCTGTGTGTGGAGCCAGGGCCCACGCGGGAACCGTCCGGGCTGAAATCAGAGAGGTCCGATGGCAAAGCTAAAGGACTAATTGGCCCGTACACTTTTTCTTGTTCATCCAATTGCTGTGAAAAAGTTTCTTCCAATTTCTGAAAAAAGATGTTTAGGTCATTTATCAAAAATATTTGTTATTGTAACTTAGTTTCCTTATGCAAATAGTTTGAACTTTTACATTTACCATTTTTGTAATTTTGTTAAGTTTTTATTTATCACTTAGTTATAATCTGTATACTATAAAGTTAAAAACTTTTGAAAGAAATGATGACGGTATCCGGTAATTGTGTTGGACAGCCTTTGATGTCCAACACAATTACCGGATACATTTACTACCAGTAAAAAATGTACAAGTTTTAATAATTACTGTTTATTACAGTCGATAATGAAGATTTTCTCATTAAATTGTACAATTTTTACTGTTAGTAAATTTCTTAGCAGAGAAAGTTTTTATTTTCAGTAAAAGTTTTTCTGTTTCATAATTTACACACCAACTTTAATAAGCAATTAAATCCAAACAATTTACATAAGTTTTAGTTAATAATTATTAGTAAATCTAAATCCCATTACTGAGGTTAATCGGTGTTACTGTATATTACAGAACAAAAAGAGATAAAGCGTCAATTTTGTATGTACCACAAACCTTTATCATAAAATTCCAATCTGTGCTGTACCATGGAAGTATCTGCAGTGAAAGGACGTGTATAATAACTTAAAAATAAATTAAATAACGTATGTATATAAAAAAAGCACCTGGGGTGAAAACAAAAGAGAGAACAGTGGTAACGAAAAACAAATGAGACAACACGAAGAAAATGCATATGTACAAGGAATTTACACATTGGAATCTGGGGGAACGGTGTCGAGTATCAGACTAGAGCGATCGACATTGCCAACAACGCTAGTACTGAATGACCTTTGATGGCCCCAGCTAGACCTAGGCACGTCGGGAAAACAAGGAGTGGAGGGTGTGGAGGAAGGTGAAAGGAGTTCCGCGTTGGAACAACTGCTGGCCCTGCCGCAACCGTGTAGACTCAACCTGGGAAGGTACTTGGAATATTTAGCCCGTTTCATCACTTGTATCAGTTCTTCCTCTAGCTTCTACAAAAGTCATGCAAAAAAATGTTAATAACCTCTGCCCGTCAAGCCGTCGTTAATTTTAATCTATATATACAATAATTAGTCAGGATTAGAGTATTGTCGGATGGTTCAGAGTGCTTACCTGTTTGCGTGGTTTCAGCTGTGCTTTCCACTCCTTTAATTCCTTGTTGAAGGCCTCATCACGCTCTTTTAGTTTGCGCGTCTCGTGCTCCATGAGGAGTTTCTTCTTTTCACTCTGCAGTTGGTCGAGCTCCTTGATGGTGGCATCGCTCATTGCCCGCAGCTCTTCTAGTTGTCGCTTGTGTTTCAGGTCGAAGCGGTTCTGTTCCGCTTGGTACCTTTTCTTTTCGTTCTCTTGGAACTGAAAATATATGTTGCATTAAAGCTGTGCTCTAATGACACTATTTACCATGTTTAGTAGTAAAAGGGTTCATTTTGGTATTTGACCGTCAGAGCTAGGAAATATTCCAATAATTCAGGATTCGTGTCCTTTTTAAGAAATTTGTTTACTTACCATCTGTCGCGAATCTGAAACATCTATTGCCACTATTATATTTAAATGTGTAATATTATACGCCCCCTAATTTTCTCTGGGTTTTTTACTGCCCCCCTGAAAGTCTCAAACGCTCACAGGGGGGTGTTATCGCCCATGTTGAGAAGCTATGTTTTAGAGGATTCAATAGAGTAAGAATATTCGATATATATCGATATCTTGAAATATCGATATTTTTATGCAAAATAATCAATATTTATTTTTCCGATATATTCCTAATATTGATACCATATGGTCGATATCGTTATATTCGATACTAATTATTATTGTATTAAATTAAGAAAAAAATGAAACACATTTTACATAAAGTAAAAATCTACATCGACGCAGGGTTATGTTTGAAAAGAATTATTTGTGTTTAATGAAGTGCTTTTCTATTTAATTCTATTTCTATTTCTGAAAAAAAATGTTAAAATGTAAAAAAATGTATTCCAAAGAAAGTTGCTGGATGCTATCACATTTTGAAAGGCTTAAATCATTGTTTTATACGCGTGGTACATGAAATAAAATTTCAAGTTTAGAAAAGCCTGGAAATTTGGTTTGGTTGCGTAGCGGCGATCACCAAATAAAACACGGGTTTATTCTAAAGTTAAAAAGTAGCTCATGCATCTTGTTGTCAAAAGTAGAGTTAAAGTAGTCAAAAAATATGATAACATTTTCAAGTGCTTCAAATCAGGTTAGTGTTTTAAACATGTTTAAAAACAAGTGTTTAGTTTTAAACATTTAATTTGTTTAAATTTTTTTTTTTAATAATGAGATGTATATTTAAAAAAATGTGCAATAACCCTGGTTAGCAGTTTATTTGGTTATTAATTTTATTTCATTTATATTTCCATCTAAGAAAAATAACATCATTTTGGAATTTGTTTTTGAAGAACTTTAGAAAAATACATTTATGAAACATATAACTAGGTCAAATGCCCCTCCCACCCCCCTCCCCCCCGATTGCAAATAGATATCTACACCACTGATTCAAGTATTCAGGTTTTGAATCATATTAGGTGATTCAGATCCGTGATTCATTCAAACCCATTTTTGAGTATTTCTCCCAGCTCTAGAGAAGTGTCTGTTATCATTATTAAACATAAATAAATAATAACAAAATACACTTGAAGTAGTTATTTAAAGTGAACATATAGTAATTAGGAAAATAAATTGTAGTTCTTATAAAATTCCTTACCTCCTTAAATTTGTTCTTCTCCATTTCAGGATCACTGGCGCCGGATATCGATATCCGCATCGACTCTCTAAACATCAGCTCCCTGGCCTTCATCTCAGCACGTATCCTCTTGGGCAGTGACCGTTTCTCTGTCGTTTGCTTTTTCACCAGCTCATCCTCTTTCTTGGCCGCCCTACGTTTCACCTGTTCCATTTCCTTGTCGTGCCTGATGATCATCTGGTGCCTCTGCAGGAAGAAGATGTCCTTCAGCTGACGCTTCATCAGCTGGTGCTTCTCGTGTATCTGCTTCTCCTCAATCTCCCAGAGGGCGGCCTCCCGTGTCCTCGTCAACTGCTGTTTCTGCTGCAGGAATTGCCGTTCCATTAGTGCGATCCTCTCCCTATGCGACTCGCTCAGACGCCGCAGGGAGCTCTCATGGTTCTCGTTCAACTTCTCCAGGAAGAGTTTTTCCCGTTCCGAGTGTTCCATGTCCAGTCTGTCTTTCCTTAATTTGAATTCGTTTTTTCTCTGGTCCTTCGGCAACCTACAGAGAATAAAATACACTGTGTCTACTAATAATCAACATTTTTTAAAAAGGGGATTCAACACCTATTGTTCACATCTTATTCGGAAGCCCATTTGAAGAGGATAGGTTAAATAAACATATGTCCGATTTTCATTATTTACAATACTACAGCTGATTTAAATTTTGTCAAATAAATAATTCTAATTGAAACAATTTAAGCCAGGGCTTCTAACCATACCAAAGAAAAATTCAAATATGAACTTCACATTAAATCAGTGTATTAGACCTTTATCATAGAGCAGTCATTCACAAAATAACTAACCTTTCAATTTCAGCCTTTAACAGACGTATTTCCTGTTTGAGTCCCTCCCTAAACTGCTTCAGATCTCTTTCCTGCTCGGCCCGAATCTTCTTTGACGTCGCCCTAAGATCGGCATCCTGCTGCGTCTCGGCTCTTTCAATCTGTAACTTCTGTTGCCGGCTGAGCATCTCCAGATCACTCTCAAACGTCCTGTCCAGTGCCAGCCGCTCCTGCTCGAACCGCTTCTCCTGCTGCTCGATTGCCATGTTCTCCTTGAACGACAGGTCCTGGAACTGCTTTTGTTCCTGCTTCTGCAAGTACTTTAGTTCCCTGAGCTCCTGCTTACGATCAGCATGCGGATCGCACAAGATGATGTTTTCCTCGTCCCCGTAGATTACTTTGCTAGTGGTCGTCGTGATGACAACGCCGTCTATCACGAATTTGCGCGTTCTCTTGCGCGTTTTCCTGTTGAGGTTGTTGAGGGCAATCTCTTCCTTCGTTTTGATGTGGGGGATTTTTTTCCGCAAAACAACCACGTCTTCCTCATTTGTTTCCCCTGATTCAGACAGGCGTTCGTTTCTGCCATCCTTGTTATCGTTACTACCCCTACTGTCGTGACTAGCCAAAGATATGCTCTCGACGTCCGATTTACTAGCACCAGAGACCGGCCTCCTGTTCGAATCGCTGCTTCTGACCGAACCAGTGTCGCTCTGCGACCTCGATTCCGAAACGGTACTCTCGTACACTGTAAATCCCTGCACTACCTGGCCGTTATTAATTCTGTTATTCTGCTGCTGCAGATTATCCAGGATGATCTTCGTCTCATCCCCATAATCGCTCTTCATGCTTCCACCTTTACTTGAGGAAGTGTTGGACAGATCACTGGTCGATGTCTGAAGCTTATTATTTAAGTCATCGTAGATAAACGTGCCGGAATCCTTTACTTGCACCTTTTCTTCGTCGATTCTCACAACTGAGACATGACTCGTATCGAGGAGACGGGAGTTGTTGTCGGCAGAGACGTCCAGGCCGGAATCGTTTATCACATAACTGGAATCCACTATGAGCACTTCACTTTCGTCCAGTTTTTTAGCGTTGAGGGGTTTGTCTCGGAACTCGTTCGGCGGGGGATACTCGAGTGAATCCAATGAGGGATAGCACTCGTCGTCTTCCGATGATTCATTAACATGCGTTTTATTTGTTTCATTCGAAACTATCACCACTTCGTTGCTACTGCTGTTTATCGGCGACGCTGACGATCGCGATAAGCTCTGTGAATTGTCGACGATTACGGGCGGATGTGTTGTTACTACAGTTACCTATTAGAAACATAAACGCGTAACTAAAAATTGACCAACAGTAAAATAATACATTGGTATAACTAGGGGTGCAAGAGGGGGGGCTCCGGTGGTCCCCTAGCGATGCCTTAAGGCAGCGATTCCCAAACTGGAAGGCATGGTCTAGTGTAATGTAACTTAACATTCGCCAAGATTTAATTATTTTGAAAGGAGGCCGTAGAAACATAAAGTTTGGAAACCACTGTATTAAGGTATGGATATTAGATATGGGTCGTTCATGAATGATTCGTTTGAAAAGAACAATTCTGTACGGTGATTTGAATGAACTGATTCCGTATTTTAAAAAGAATTGATTCGTTAATGATTCATTCACTCGAGACGATCGACCGAATGATTTTAGACTAGCGGAATCGTATTCCTGATTTGGATTTATACTTGTGGACTAAATCCGCCTGAATCGGATGATTATTTCGTTCGCTCGAAGCCCCGCACAACTTCAACTCCACTTTATACATGCGGTCTGAATCCGCCCGAATCAGATGACTAATTCGTTTGTTCAAATCCGCGCACAACTCCAACTCGTTATATCTTCAAATAACAGAGATTGCCATGCATTTCCACGAAATTCACACACGCATTTCTAATTATGCCACTGAAATAATAAACACTTACTTGACTAATATTGGAAGCTAAGCTATTCGAAGGATCCGGCATTTCGTTAATGATAATCGTGGAAGTGTTGAGCTTCGTCGTCTCCTGTTGCTGTGTCGACACAACCACCATATTGTTAACCACCTCTTCGACAGGACTGCTGCTCACAATTACTGTTTCCTTTGGTGGTGGCCTCTTCTCTTCCGTTGTCGTCATTTGCACTTCTTGCGCCTTGGTCTGATCCTTGATGTCGCTTAAGATTTTCGCGTAGGCGGCATCCATGATGTCTTTCGAAACAGGCTCCGGTTTCTCCGGCGTTGATGGCAGTACAGGCGCCGGCACAGCCGGCGGAGTCATAGGAGGGCTTAGAGGGATTGCAGGAGGTGTCGGCGGAGCTTTCTGTGGCAGAACTGGCGGAGGGGGCGCCGGGCCCTTTTCTTTTTCAGTGGGTGAGAGTATTTGCAGGGGTGGTGGCGGTGGCGCTGGGCCTTTCTCTCGAGACGTTTTTCTATGCACCTCATCTTTCTTCTCAGGCTACATAAAACAGATAAATATACAATACCATTTGTTTTTAACATTTTTCCAATGTAATATGAAAGGAAAGTTTTGTTTTTATGAACATATTCAAATTAGCATTTTTAGTGGAAATATTCATTTTGGGGTCCTTTTAGTCGATTAAGACAATTTTCAACAACTGTCTCTGTGTGTGTGTAGTCGTTCAAAAATATTTGAATTATTTGTTTTATAAGCGTGGCGCATGAAGTAAAATTTCGATTTTGGAAAAGCCTAATTTGGCGTGGTCGCTCTGCTTCGCTACGCGCCCGAGCCAACTTTTCAGGCTTATCTAAACAAAAAATTTTACTTCATGCTTAATCTGGGAGTGAAAGACACTCGTTTTACCATTAAAATCAATTGTTTTGACATAATGCATTGATTCTTGTTTTATTGGCGGAGAAAGTTTTATAACGTCAAAACAGAATGTCAATTTTGATACAAGTTAAAGAAGAAGCAATCATTTTTTATGTCAGACGTCAAACGACAATCTAGAGTTGATCAAGGGACTTAACGTCAAAATGCCATAATAGTGAAAATAGTCGACGTAAAAAACTTACAGTCAAAATCTTACAATAATCATTGATTAATGAAATTCTATCAGTCAAAAGACTAAGTGATTTTATTAGTCAAAAACAATTAACACAGTGATTTAATGTCATAATGCCAAAATAATCAAGCTTATTTAAATTATGTTAGTTAAAAGACAGGTTAGGTTTTTTTTTCTTTAACTTTGCGGTTTTAAAATGAGTTGTAACTAACTTTCTAATTTGTCATAAAACCTAACCTAACTTTATTAAGTATTATACGAAAAAATTGTGCTAAAATGTTATAGTTGGCCAAAATTGTTTTCCACGTTGAAAATATCAAATTATGCGAAAGACAAAAAAACTTCCATTTTCATCACATAAATTGTTTCTAGCATAATTCGATATTTTTAACATGGAATGACAATGTATGTCAACAGTGATAAGTTACACTAAAAATATCAATTTATGTAAAAAATTAGAAATTGTGTTATAACCGGCAAATTATCTCACTATAATAATAACTCTCTTTATTATAGTGAGATAATTTGCCGGTTATAACACAATTTCTAATTACAATTTTTTTTAATTTTTTTATGCCGTGAATGTCAATTTTTGATTGACACGTATTGAAGTAATTTGACATTTATGTCAAATTACTTCAATACGTGTCAATAAACATGATTGAAGATTTCACTTTAATGTATTAACATTTTTATCATAAAAAATATTTAAATATTTAAATACGCGAATATTCAAATATTCATATATTCGAATATTCAAATATTTGAATTATGCGTATTTGAGTCCCAGCCATGGTTTATAGACACGCTGCTTAAGCACGAAGTGAATATTTCAAGTTTAGAGAAGCTTGAAAGGTTTAACAAACCTTTCCTGCGCCCTGAATTTACGCTACTTTTCCCTTAGATGTAGGGACATTTCCCTACAGTTACCATCACTGGTTTTAGGGACCATTCAGCTGTAGCTACCCCCACTAACTTTTAATAATATAGCTTTAACTTACCACCTTTTTCTCTCCTTCATTACTGGACACCGAATTCGTCTTCTGCAGTTTCTTTCCTTCTGGCACTGGTTTAACCTCTGCTTCGTTTGCTGAAACAAACATTACGTTTAACAATTATAGGAGACAAGAACCACAAATGGGGGCTCACCTTTCGCGTCAATTTCATTGCTTTGCACTGATCGAGAATCATCGTCGATGTGGGATATTCGGTTGTCCTACAAGTAAAAAACAATTAAATCACTCTCCACACAACACACAATTAACAAATAACATCTATCAAACAAGACCCAATTATAAACCATAAATACAGCAAATTTATCGGTTATGTTGAAAATTATTGTTCATTTGATGATACATTTATTTTGATAATTTAAAATCATGCACTAATTGTGAATACGTAATTTGTTTTGAAGTGCATCAAAATTATAAAATCATTCAACACTTAAATATGTAAAGGATAATTGCACTTTGATTTTAGGTTACAATTAAGCATTAGTTACATTTTTAGGTTATTTGCAAAAATAATTTTGTTAGCAAAGCTACATTTAATATTTAACACGTTCACTACCAGTATTTACAATTTGCTGTCCACAAACAGATTGATTGAATTCAAAAAATGAAGAGCCTACAGGAAGATCTGGGATAAAAACAATTTCCTTTTACACAACTTTTTAAGCAATTTTTAAACTTAATAAACAATTATAAAGACAAGTGGTTTCGAAATTTTCTCTGAGGGCCTGGTAGAGAACGTGTTGATATTAATATCGTGAATTACTTTAATACAATTCATACAAATTTCATTGCTTTATTTATGCAAAACCTCAACATATAATAATGTAGTAAATGAAAGCTTAAGGCACAAATATTTGCATATTCATTTCATTTTTAGAATTGGAACTTAAATGCTGTAAAAAAACCTTAGGATTAATTATAACAATATACAAAATATGAACAATTATCGAACGAGGTTGAGACAATATAAGCAATTAAACCTCACCTGTGCGTGCATGCCAGGAGTGGGGGGGCCCGGAGAGCCGCATGCATAACAAACAAAGTTCAACATATTACACTCACATCATAGACGTGAGAAAATTGTGTACGCTCACACTGCACGTACACGTATTGTTAGCAATGGAAAACTGACACCACATCAAAACGAAAAAATCACCAATTGAGTTTTTAACAAAATTAATGCAATGAATTATTTACTAATGGTTGCGCCAAAAAATAATTATTGCAACAGGTATGCTAGAAAGTAAGTTCGTAATCATTTGTGTTAATATTAATGAATTTTGAGCGCTCAGAAAAAAACAGAACCTATACGCTGCTACCTTGAAAATTAATTTACTCCGTATTACTTTAATAACATCAAAATATTAGTATTTGATTTGAAATCATGTTTCATTAATTTTGATTCAAAGGTGCCCGTGTTCAAAATGTGCCCCATACATTTGAACAGTTTTACGAGTTTTTTCTAAGAAGTGTGATTTTTTTATTTACAACATAATGGTTTTGGTATTTGTGTGAATGTTTGTCAAAATGTGTACCTCCAAGTTGATGGTATAATTTTTTTATCATTACCAACAGTTTTTTAAAAATGTTATTTTTTCTGAAAACTGTTCAATGGGGCACTCACCTACATAAACATTATTTTTTTTACACTTTTACTTTTTTTCTGAAATGATAGGAGAAACAGGAAAATGCAAAAATATGTATTCTTAATCTTTCTAATGTGTGAGTGATAAACTATCTGACATTAAAGTTTTAAGACCTAACTTTAAAGTTTCAATTAGCAGCTTACAATAATGATGAAGCTAGTACTTTTTTTATAAATAATGTAATAAAGACGAAACAACATCTAATCTGTATAATAAACACTTACCAATTCTCTGATAAAACCCTTTGTGTTTTCGTTGTTTCCTACCGCGCTAAGCATGAAATTTTTAGCAGTAATTAAAGCAAAACCCAACCCATATTCCTCAAAATAAACAACAGAACTCACCTCAGCGTCCTCATCGGTAATCTCCTCTTCGACGACTTCTGCTTTGTATTCCAACAGCAAATCCCTAATAGACTTCGAGTCCATCGTGCAGTTGAGGAAGGGGTGCTTAAGTAGATCCTCGCACGTCGGCCGTTTCTGGGGGTCCTTGATTAGAGCCTTTGTGAGGAAATCGTTGAACTCCTTCGACCACTTGGAGGGCTGTTCCAGTTTGGGCGGTTCGGACTTCTGGATCTTTAGGAGGACCCGCATCGGGGACATCTCGTGATTGGGCGGCTCCATCTGAGCGAACTCTATCAGGGTTATGCCCATTGACCAGATGTCCACCTTGAAGTCGTACGGGTTGTCCCGGAACGTCTCGCACAGCACCACTTCGGGCGCCATCCAGTACGGGGTGCCGATGAACGTGTCGTGTTTCTGCATCGTGAATTTATTCTTTGCCGATACGCCAAAATCAGCTAATAAAATAATTATTTTACTTTAGTCAGTTACTCTCCCACTTACAAAAAAAAAATGTGCCTATTTCCATTCATAATTCAAAATGAGATTTTTGGAGGCTTTGCCAAATCTGTGATAAATTAATACATTTATTTCCTACTAAAATTACACCTACTTAAAACGTTAGAGTAAATATTAGTATATTGATCAAAAAGGATCAACTACTACTTTATGATCGAGCAGGTCAATCAGTTACTTATGAGTTGCTAGTTATACTATATGTACTTATGGTAACTGGCCTAACCTAAGAGCACACTAACTAAATATATTATTTATTGGTTAGTTACTAAGTTATTAGCTCATATTTTAGATTCAGCGACAGCTCGCAGCCTAACTTCAGGGTAGGCCACAGCGCCAAGGCGCACAAAATTTAAGGTTGGGATCGCACTTTATAAATACAAGGAATTGCACAACAAAGTCACCTTTCAATAACGGATACATATTACCTTGGGTCTCTGGCCAACCCTGAAGTTAGGCTGCGAGCCGTCGCTGTTCAGATTAGTTATTTAACCTGATAATAGATTAATTAGTCTTTTATACGACTGGCACATGAAGTAAAATTTCGAGTTTAGAAAAGCCATTTGGATTTGGCTGAAAAACTTAATTTTATTAGATACATAAAGCGTGTGTAATAAATATGTTTTTATTTGTAATCATTAAATAAATAAACACGTTTTATAAAAAATCATGTTTGTTTTGATTAAAATAACAAAACCCATTTTTTAACGACCCTGAAAACAACCATTCTTAAGTATAGCAAAATTACTTATCTGATAAGTGAATAAGACATTCATGAGTAAACAAGCATTATTAAAAAGAGATAACCAGATTAAAATAAAATCATAAATAATCTTATTCACCGAGTATGAAAAATATAATAAATTTGTCACATTATTTTCTGAGTGATGGTTAACAATTAATTAATGAGGTTAAGGCTACGAACTATTTAATTTGAAGTATTCAAACTTTTTTCAAAAACATATTCAAATATTCGAATACTCTAATTATTTAAATATTTGAATATTCAAATTTGAATATGTTTTTGAACGTATATTCGAATACAATTTTAAAAATTTCCAGCACTAATCAAAACATGTATCCTTATTTTATTTTAATCTTGTGATGGATTAAGAATAACTATGTTTTAGAACTTCATATTAAATTTTTACACGCCTGGCTCACAAAGTAAATATTTCGAGCTTAGAAAGGCCTGAAAATTTGGATTGGTCTAGCTCCGCTGGGCTTCACGATCAATCCAAATTTTCAGGCTTTCCTAAACTCGAAATATTTACTTCATGCTAATCAAGGATATGGATAATCCTTGTTAGAAAAATTAAAATATTTAGTGACAATACCGAATTCCTAAAAAAATGAACAACAAGATTAACAAAACTCATAAACTGTTCACTGTGGAGGCTTCTACTTCGTTATACATCATTATTTACAAAAATAAGACAATTAACTTTGTTTGTATAAATGAGGATTTTAACTTTATGTTTGATAATGACAAGTTAAAGTTGTCGAAACTATAGTCACAATAAAATCCTCAGTTATACAAACAAAGTTAATTGTGTTATTTGTGTAAAACTCATAAAGATTATGAAAATAACTACAGTTTATGTTCCATTTTCTTCAAGAGATCAATATTGTCATTAAAGGTGGTAATAGATGTCTAACAAGTGTTTTCCACTCCTTGATTAAGTATGAATTCAAATTTCTAGTTCATAAAAGTTTGGTCGAATAGTTACCAAACTAAATTATTAAGCTTATCTAAACTCAAAATGTTACTTCATGCACTTACCTCATTCGTGTAGAAAAACCTGATTTCAAGTGAAGTTTAAAATATACTATTAAGGCTGAGAATTTTTAAAATTTAAGTATTCAATTAATCATTTAAAAACATATTTAAATACTATTTGAATTATTCGAATATTCGTTCAAAAACCTATTTGAATGATCAAATATGTGAATAATTAAGTGGTTGAAATATCCATATTTGAATATTCAACTGTTTGAATTGTTCAAATTCAAATCCCAGCCTTAGTTAAAAATTAATATTTAAAAAAATATTTTCAACACCTGTTTTTAATTAAAAAGTTGATAGATTTAATGAGATATTCCATCTGAAAACATTACCAGCACACACCGTAATACATGTGCACTTAAATTGATCAGAGGTTAATAGTTAAGGTCAGACCTTACGCCTACTTAAAAGCAATTGCACAAAATTACCTAATTTAACACCGCCGGCCATCGTGAGCAGCACGTTCCCCGCCTTGAGATCCCTGTGTATGATGTGTGACTTGTGCAGAAAGTCCAAGCCCTTGCACATGTTCTGGCACACGTAGGCGATTTGCGTCTCGTTCAACGGCTTCTCCAGCTCGGTCATAATGCTGTCCAGAGCACCACCGTCACAATACTCGATCAGCATCCAGAGCTGCTGGTCTTTCTGGAACGCTTCATGCAGCTCGACGATGTTCATGTGCCGGCACTCAGACAGTATGTCGATTTCGATCATGAAATCCTCGAGGTCGTCCTCACCGTCCAGCCGGCACATCTTGGCGGCAGCCAGCTGGCCGGTGTGCTTGTGCTGCGCCTTGTAGACCTTGCCGTAGGCGCCGTCGCCCAGCTCGCCGATCATGTCCCAGAGCTCCTCTGGGTCACAGTCCATGCGGACGTTGTTGAAGACCTTTTTCTTCTTAGCATCGTTTCCGCCAAAGTTGAGCACCTTCTTTATATTGTTGAAGAACGACATTTTTTATTATGTCTTAAGTCTTTTTTCTTCAATAAGGGTAATTATTATAAAATATCAATCACATTTTTTAAGCATTTCCTTTTTCCAATGATTAAATTCTTCTTAAAAAAATCTGAAACAAATAGAATTAAAAATCATTAAACACTCAGATCAAATTATGTTAATGTTAAATTAAAACTAAATAACACCATTAGATTCTTTAACTCTTTAACAACGGGTAATTGTTTTAATTTCAATTCATGCAAACGCCAACATATTTTTTACCACAAATGTAGTGGAAAGCTCTATGATGGATACATCATAATTTTTGGTACTTGTTTTTGTATAACTTTAGAACAATACATTTGCGACACAAAATACTATCTCAAATCCCTCTATCACAAAAGTCCATCTAAGCCACTGCATTAAACTACAGTGATATTAACAGCAATTTTAATAATAATAAGGCTATATGTAAACCTTTAGTGTGTTCCTGTATTGTCGTAGCTCATTTAGTTTTTCTTCTTTAGTTATCTTGAAAAAAATTTAAATGTTTGAATATATCTCTCTATCTCTGTGAGCATTAATAAAAAGTGAAAGGGATAATCCATATACTTAAACTCTGTTTTTTTTTAATATGACCAAATTTAGGGTGTATTTACTGCAAACAGTTGCAGTCCTGCTTTAACAGTAGGTTATTTTAAACATCAAATTTGGAGATGTTGGTAAATTATTATCAATGTGACAAACAAATCAAAATTTGTCAAACAAATTGTCACGATGCAGAGATTTTTAAAAAAGAGAATGATACAACTTGCAACTTTACAACAAGTATGTGGGATTTTTTCTTTTAAGTATACTTTCACATATTCCATATAAACATTTGTAAAATTAATGAATATGTGATCAGAACTAAGCAGTATATTCTGAACTTCACTTTAAATCAGTGTTTTATACACGTGGCGCATGAAGTAAAATTTCGAGTTTAGAAAAGCCTGATTTGGCTTGGTCGCTCCGCTGCGCTACGCGACCAAGCCAAATTTTCAGGCTTTTCTAAACTCGAAATTTTACTTCATGCTTAGTCTGGGAGTGGAAAACACTCGTTAGAGTTTTTGAATTGAAATTTACATTGAAAAATCGTAACATGTATACCTTAAAGAAAAATTCCTTGTATTTAGAACTTTCTTAAAATTTGCACATATAAATGGGCAAATAATAAATAAGACAGATATTCCTGAGCAAGGAATATTACCTGATCCTCCTATCCTATCTGATTCTCAGAGACACTTTATTAAATTGGTAGTAGATACAAATAATCGTTGGGGGTCATTTTTCCCCGCGCTATTAATTTTCCCCTCAAATTTTCCCCCGGCTATTATTTTCATAAGAAGATGAAACTTAGACTCAGAAATGTATTCAATTGCGTGCAATGATTGTAGCAAATGTTATATAAGCCAAACTCAAAGGATTTTTTTTTTTAAATATTTAAGGAATATAAAGGGTGTTTCACCTAAAACTCCCCAGACTAAATAACAAGAAACTAAAAATGTTAAATTGCGTATTCCCAATTCGATTGTGTTTTAATTGACAGCAATGTTTTAAGTTCCAATGGGAAATTGTTTTATCAGAATTTGATGTTAATTAGTCTCAATTTGAAGTTGAAAAGTTATAGCTTAAATATCAGTTGCGTAGAATATGTTTGAGCTAAGTAGAACTATTTTGTTTTTATTTTTATTAATATTTGAAAAATATGATATTTTGTATAAATATAAATAATTCAAATTTTCGAATACTCAAATATAAATATTACAATCACTAAATTTTTAACTTTAAATCAACGTTTTCTATGTCTAGTGCATGATGTAAAATTTCGAGTTTAGAAAAGCCTAAAAATTTGGATTAGCCGGGCTTCGCTTCGCTTGCACCGACAAATCCAAATTTTCAGACATTTTTAAACTCGAAATTTTACATCATGCTTAATCATGGAGTACACACACTTGTCATGACCATGATGCGACAACTCTCGCTAGGACAGCCCATTAGAAGAGCCAAATCGCATGACCAGAGAAGGATTGAACGTCGAATCAAAAACATAGTCGCGAAATATTGGTTGTAATATAACGTTTATAAATTTTGTAATATAACTTAATTAATTTGATTGTTGCGTTATTATTCATTTGGGGGAAAATTAGATTAAGGGAATATTAATTTGGGGGAATATTAATTCGGAGGAAAAATATAAGGGGAAAATTTGCCGGGGGAAAAATTTTAGGGGAAAAATGAACCCCAATCACAAATAATTTGAGGCGGTGATAGGTAAATACATTTCTAATCCTTATCTTTATCAGATTACCCTTTACATAACCTACAAATTAAAAGTTGATTTACAACATAACATGTGGAGTCCGTGTCCAGATCTCGAGTGGTTAGACACCTATCCTTTTGCATCCTTTCAGTCACATCCATTTTCATATTCCTATTCCTTACATTCCCTTCTAGTGTACCTCATCCTGCTAACTGCACATGTATTTTCCTTTTCCTATCCGTCAGTCCAAATTTTAAATTCAGTCGATACTCCAATAATTTAATAATTAAAATAACTACAATCATTCCTATAACCTTTTCCTTTAATAACTACCTCTATATTTATTTATTTATTTAAATGGTTAAACAAACATTTGTTTAATTAATACTGTGACTGGTCAACGGGGCTTAGATGCCAAGGCCATTAAATACGCGAAAGAAGAAGAAGAAGAACATAACTTGTGATTAATCTTCTTCTTATTCTTTCTTGTTTAATGGCCTTGGCAATTGGGCCCTATCGACCAGTCTCTGCTATTACATTTTAAGTGATTTATGTAGTTTATTGGATTAGGAAGGTCATTAGTTGGTTAACATATAACAAACACTAGAAGAAAAGAATCATAGATATATATTATTTTCCAACATAAACTTATGTAAGATTAGGAAAGCTTTTATTGAACAGGATGAAATAACATAGTAGACATTGATTGGTGATTTAGAAAGAGTTGAAGAGAGAGAGTGATATAGAGCAATACATTTAGCATAATATTTGTTACAATCAAAGAATAGATGGTTGAGGTCTCCAACCTCACCACATTCACACAAAGGAGATAAAATTTGTTTAATACGAAATAAATGTGATGGAGCAGAATAATTCTTATCAAAGATGTTATAAATCTTCTACCCAGTACTTTACTGTCAAAAAACCAAGGACTAGCAGGTATAATTGGTTGTATATTATAATATTTTACATGAGATGAATTTGTAGTCCATTGATACTGCCATTGTGCCTTCATACTATCATTGAACACCTTATTATAGTCCTTATAAGGAGCAGGAATATTAGGATAAAAAGATAATCGACCCCTCTTTGCTGCCTTATCTGCTATTCCGTTACCAGAAATCCCTACGTGGCTCGGAATCCAACACAATATTATTTCTGAATTTTGTTTTTCAGAAGTTACATTAATAGAATAAGTATTTATGTATGTCTGATTTGAACTTCTACTTGTGATATATTTTGAGAGGGTCTGGACTGATCTAACAGTTCCAAGGCACTTTTTGAATCAGAGAATATGATTGCTCTATATATTTTATAATGTAAAAGTAGAAATAAACACACCTTAATCGCATATAATTCAGCAGTAAAAACTGAACATATATCAGGAATTCTTTTAGACATTGTTATTGAATTTGTTATATGTACTGCATATGAACAGTATGGAGGATCATATGATTTAGAACCATCAGTGTAGCAAAAAGTGTAGTTGTGATTAATCTTGTCCTCACCTAAAACACACAATCTGCATCACACCACTAAATTCTTGAAATGTCAAATTTGATTAGTCATAATAAAAAAAAACAGATTATAGATAAGTAAAACATTTTAATTTGCGGTTGGTACCTTGTTGGCCATTTTATATTTAACATTTATATCTATTATAATATTATGTAATTTAGTTAAAACATTTTTCCAATTATAAAAATTGTTTTATAATTGAAAAAATGTTTTAACTTTATCTTTATTTTTCAGAATTATGTTTAATTTAATTGTGTTTGATTGATAAAAAAAATTGTATATAAACAGAATATTTCACTTATTTTTATAATAACTTGTTTTAAATCATTGCCTCTATTATTATTACACAAAAATGATTTTAACCTAATAATTGCAAATGGATTTGTACAACAAATTAATTAACATTCTAAACAACATGAAAACAAACACTTATTAATCAAGCACAAAATGATTGCATATTTATCAAACCCATTGACTAATAGCGTAGTTCATGTTCAATGCAAACACTCACCATTCAGGAAAAGTATGCAAACAATTTTAATTATGTACAACTTTCTAGTCGACTGATTGGATTAAAAGGACTGCAATTAACACTTGTGTACGCACACACATATGTACACAACTCGCAATTTTTACAAACATTTACAATCATTTATCCCGAACAAAAACTGAACCGTGCATTGGTAAAACTTTCAACAACACTGGCTGTTTAGAAAGAAAGTTGCATGTGAGGCACATACCGCACACCGAAAAAATTCCACGTTAAACGTTTCAAGGTCACGATGTACAATTTTCCTTTTTACATAAATTGCATATGTATAAGTCGAGATATGAGAAAGATATACCTAGGCGGCAAATGAGTCGCTCATAGAGAAATACTCGTACAATAAAGATATGACAATTTTCTAATCATTGATAGACAATCGTTTCAAGTGTATGTTTATTGATAAGATTGTGATTGATTGGAAAATTATGTGTGGTATGTGTGCCAGACTAAGATACAGGTGTGGACTGACAATCATTTTTAGCATATCAGAATTTACGGTAAATTTAATTTGTATTATATGCCAAAGTTAGTATTCTTTGAAATTTTCCCTAAAAAATCACAGAGGTGCTGAGTGTATCCTACATACTCATAATTTCTATAATTTTAATTAAGACAGAAATTCGAATGCGAATAATGCAAATATTCGAATATTCTAATATGAATATTTCAATTACTAAATTATTCACATACAGGGTGTCAATTTGAAAACAAGCCAGCCAGAATATCTTTGGAACCAGAACAGTTAGGGAAAATTTTTCAAAACCGTTTCTAGAATATGGAGGGGAAACTATTTTGACCCACATAACAATCTTCTGCAACCAACCCCTTAGGCTGTAGCCACCCTTGCCCATTTTTTTTTAAATGGCACTTGTGATATATCATTAGAAAGGTCTTTTAAAATGCTAATCAGTGGTACCAACTAAAATTTTCATTGTTACATAAACAATGTAAAAAAAAATTAATTATTAAATCATAGTGTGCTCAAAATGATTTCCATTATTTTCGAGACAATAATAAAGTCTATTCTCAAATTCCTGTCGTACATTTTGGAAGGTCTGTCGTCGAATAGCTCGACACACTTGTATTAAATATTTAATTGATGAGGCGGATACATGATGAAACTCCATAATACTATTTGAATAAAACAACGCAGTTGGGAGGGTTTCACTTTTATTGTTGAACACTGCAACATGTTTCACCACACAGTGGCTTCATCAGGCAGATGAAATAATATTAATTATTATTATTTCATCTGCCTGATGAAGCCACTGTGTGGTGAAACATGTTGCAGTGTTCAACAATAAAAGTGAAACCCTCCCAACTGCGTTGTTTTATTCAAATACTCTTGTATTATTTGTTGTCGCAGATCTGCGATAGACTCGGGTTGAGTTTTATAGAAAATTTTCTTTAACTGTTATGGTTCCGATGATATTGTGGCTGGCTTGTTTTCAAATTGACACCCTGTATTTGAATATCCAAATGTTTGAGTGTTCAAATATTTAAATTATGTTTGTATGAATAATTAAATTAGAAAAATTCAAGGAGTGGAAAACACTTGTTATGCAGCTATTAGAACCTTTAATGATAATACTGATTTCTTAAAGAAAATGGGAAACAAACACAAATTGTAGTTATTTTCACAATCTTTATGAGTTTCTTTTATTATCTTGTTGTTCATTCTTTTTAAGAACTCAGTATTGTCATTAAAGAATTTAATAGTTTTCTAACAAGGGTTTTCTACTCCTTGATCAAGCATGAAGTAAATATTTCGAGTTTAGAAAAGCTGAAATATTTACTTCATGCGCCAGGCGTGTAAAACACTGATTCATCATGAAGTTCAAAAACATACTTAGTTATTGTTAATCCACCACAAGATTAAAAATAATAAGGATGTTTGTATTGATTAATACTGGAAATTTTTAAAATTGAAGTATTCGAATATTCAACCAAAAAAATATTCAAATATTTTAAATATTCGATATAGAAATATTCAAATAATTACAATATTCGAATAATTCCAATACATTAATATTTTATTTAATAAATATTCGAATACTTCAATTTTAAAAATTCACAGGCTTCATTTCAGTGAATAATTATTCCAAATAATACATATAATCTGTTTTTTTATATGACCAATTAAATTTGACATTTCAAGAATTTAGTGGTGTGATGCAGGTTGTGTGTTTCAGGTTAGGACAAGATTAATCACATGTTATGTTGTAAATTAACCATATACTTATTAGTCTATACCGCTAACTCCCTATTCACTGCATGGGCCAGAAAAGGGATCTGTTAGAATAATAGCGTAAAACGCTCACACTGCGCAAAGGCGAACTCAACACCAAGCACCAATGAATGTACGTCTCATTGCTGGCGGGCAGCGTATTTTAAATTTATAATTAGTATGAAAAGGTTTTCATATTATAGTCAATGTATATCGGATCGAGCAAAGAAAAATAATATTTATTGAACCTCACAACAACATAAAACGTTGTAATGTTAATTAAACATTACTTGAATGTTAATAGAATTTTTTTTGTGTGTATATTATTTTTTCAGAAAATTATATTTGTAATAAATTTATATAAATGTGTAAAAATGATTTTATTGGGTTTTATTATTATTTCTGTTGTTTACCTTTTTGTATTTTTCTTACTTAAAATAAAAATAATTGCCCAGCTGCTGTTGGACAATTAGGTGCGTAATAGAAACTTTTTTGTGTGTATGTTATTTTTTCAGAAAATTATATTTGTCGTAAATTTAAATAAATGTGTAAAGATCATTTTACTGGGTTTTATTTCCGTTGTTTATTCTTTTTTATTTTCCTCGCTCGAGATTAAATAAAAAGATATCTACCTAATTGTCCAGCTGTTGTTGGACAATTTAAGCATCCAACATAACAACAGTGAATGTGTCAGAAAAAAATAAAACTTAGATTTGTAGCAAGTTTATAATTCGTACTATTTTTTGTCTTCCAGTTCTGTTCATATTTTTTTTAAGTATTGCGGTTTTGTGCAAAGTGTAAAAAGTAGAAAGGAATATAACTGCGTTTTAAGTGATCAAAAATGTTCACGCAACTCAAATAACTTCATTAAGTAAAGAGATGTTTGCTGCTGTCTTTTGTTTCATATTTTTAACAGATGGCTGAATTTTCTTGCCTTTCATTCCATTCGTAATGAAAATTCTCTTGTTTTTCCTTTAATAATTTTCTTTGCTTGAGATAATAAAAGGATATCTACTTAATTGTCTAGCTGTTGTTGGACATTTACTTACAACTAAATTGTTTTTCAAGCTTCTTGTGAAAGTGTGATTGTCTTCTATTGAGATACAAAAAAAAGATATCTACCCAATGGTCCAGCTGTTGTTGGACAATTAGGTAGACCTGAAAGGTTTTTCACTCGTCCTGTGACAGTGTGGTTGTCTTCTCTTGGGATAAAGATATCTACCTAATTGTCTAGCTGTTGTTGGACAATTATGTATACCTGAAATGTTTTTCAAGCTTCTTGTGACAGTGTGATTGTCCAACAGGCTTGAATTACACTAATCCTGCAAAAATTAGGAAATTGTTCAATAAGTTTGACACACATTATTTTTTTATTTGCTGGTTGAAACCAGAGTTACCTGACTTGGGTTTAAACTGAGGTTGGGATTCTGATACGAATAATTCAAATACTCGAATATTTAAATCTGAAACAGACCACTAAATTATTCATATATTTCAATATTTAAATAAATTTTTGAATGAATATTTAATTATTCGAATAATTTAAATATTTCAATATGTTTTTGGATAGTATAAACTTTACTTAAAATCAGTGTTCTACATGTGGCGCATGAAGTAAAATTTCGAGTTTAGAAAAGCCTGATTTGGCTTGGCCGCTCCGCTTCGCTACGCGTCCAAGCCAAATTTTCAGGCTTTTCTAAACTCGAAATTTTACTTCATGCTACGCGTCCAAGCCAAATTTTCAGGCTTTTCTAAACTCGAAATTTTACTTCATGCTTAGTCTGGGAGTGGAAAACACTTGTTACAGTTATTAGAACTTTTATTGACATTACTGATTTCCACTCCCTGAAGCCTGAAAATTTGACCAAATCAGGCTTTTCTAAACTGGAAATTTAACTTTATGCACCACATGTGGAACACTGATTTTGAGTAAAGTTTATACTATCCAAAAACATATTCAAATTATTCGAATAATTAAATATTCATTCAAAAATTTATTTAAATATTCGAATATTGAAATATATGAATAATTTAGTGGTCTATATTTTCATATTTAAATATTCAAGTATTTGAATTATTCGTATCAGAATCCCAACCTCAGTTTAAACCCAAGTCAGGTAACTCTGGTTTCAACCAGCAAATTAAAAAAGAATGTGTGTCAAACTTTTTGAACAATTTCTTAATTTTTGCAGGATTGGTGTAAAAGTTTAAAATATACTATCCAAAAACGAATAAAAATATATTGAATTATTGTTTCAATTTTCAAATCATTTTGATATATTTTTTTCATGTTGGACAAATTTAAATTTTTGAGGGATTTTTTTATTGAATATTCAAATACTTAAATTTGAATTTTTAAGTATTCGAATATTTAATAAAATAACAGCTGATCAGTTTAAATGTTTCCGAAGGATAAAACCAGGCATGCGCATTATTGCAAAACGCTCCTAAAAGCAGTGCATCCGAGTGGACACTTTCCAACCAGAAGAAGCAATATAGACTAATACATATATAAAATTAACTTTTAATTTGTAGGTTATGTGTAGGGAAATCTGACAATTCAATTAACTCACAAAGATTACGATTACAAATGTACTTATCACCGCCTTAAATTATTTGTATCTACTAGTAATTTAATATAGTGTCTTTAAGCATCAGTTAAATGCTCCTTGCTCAGGAATATCTGCTATCTTCATTATCTGGACATTTATATGTTCAAATTTTGAAAAAGTTCTAAATACAAGGAATGTTTCTTTTAGGTATACATGTTACGATTTATCAATGTAAATTTTCAGACATTTGTGATCTTATTAAAAACTTTCAATCAAAAAAACTCAAACGAGTGTTTTCCACTCCCAGACTGAGCATGAAGTAAAATTTCGAGTTTAGAAAAGCCTGAAAATTTGGCTTGGTCGCGTAGCGCAGCGGAGCGACCAAGCCAAATCAGGCTTTTCTAAACTCGAAATTTTACTTCATGCGCCACGCGTATAAAACACTGATTTAAAGTGAAGTTCAAAATATACTTCGACTAAGTTTTGATCACATGTTTATTAATTTTACAAATGTTTATATGGAATATGTGAAAGTATACTTAAAAGAAAAAATCAATGTATGTGTTGTAAAGTTGCAAGTTGTAGCGTTCTTATTTTGGAAAATCCCTGCATCGTGATAATTTATTTGAAAAATTATGATTTATTTGTCACATTGATAATCATTTACAAACATCTCAAAATTTGATGTTTAAAATACCCCACTGTTAAAGCAGGACTGCAACTGTTTGCAGTAAATACACCCTAAGTGTATATAAAAAAAAACAGAGAATACAAATTTAATATTATATACTAGTTATTACATAAAAAAACGCTGAACGCCATTTGTTATTTATTGGCCGATTTGAATGAACTAAAAAAAAGACAGTGATTATACATTTTTTCAAAATTAACTTCATTCTCAAATTATTTATTATTTTATTTTCAAAGTCAAAATATTTGAATATTCAATTATTTAAATATTCAAATATTTCAATATTTGAATATTTAAATAATTGAATATTTGAATAAATATTCAATTATTTAAATATTCATATAAGCAAATATTCAAATATTGAAATATTTGAATATTCATACTAAAATATTTGAATAGTGTTGTTATTAAAGGTTTTAATTAAGGCTGGGATTCGAATACAAATAATTCAAAGATTTAAATATAAATATTAAAATATTTTAATATTTATATTTAAATATTTGAATTGTTCGTATTCAAATCACAGCCTTAATTAAAACCTTTAATAACAACACTGATATCTTAAAGAAAATTGGAAACACACACAAACTGTAGGTAAGTTTATGTAATCTACTGACTTCAAATAAGCCCATGAATAAAAACTGAAAATTTTGTACTCTTGTTCTGAATCACCCTGTGTATTTACATGGATGTATATTTAAATTAGATTTATGAAATTGTGTTGTGTAAGCAAAACATGGCCTTGATACTGAGGCAAATAAATCCCTAATTAGGAAACCTTAATAGTGTGCTACTGTAACGGTACACTAGGAAGAAGAGCATGCTGTCATATTTCCTAAGCAATGAACTTGGATTCCTCAAAACACGTTAAACTAAAGACCATTTGCATGAGATTACTGTAATATATCAATGGAATGCGAACTAGATTTACACTAGTTTTATTGCCGCTATGATAATTTTACGGCTTCCTTGGGAGCAGCAAAACATGCACAAACATTAACTCACTTATTTATTAGTTAAATGTATTTTTTGGAATATCTGAATTAAATATCTAATTATTAAAAAGAAATTAATTAAATATTTCATTTTATTAATATTTATTCAATACTTTCGCTCAATCTGGTTCAGGTTCAATGTTTTTATGGAAACGTAATAACTAAGGTCCCGTACATTGTTTAACATTTTTTCCAAGTACAGGGATTTTTTCTTTTCATGTATAGCCTGTAAATTTTCAGACACTCATTGATTTTATAAAAACATTCCATTTAAAGCTTCTAACAAGTGTTTCCACTCCTTGATTAAGAATGAAGTAAATATTTCGAGTTTAGAATAAATAGCTTTGCTTCGCCTGACCAATGCAAATTTTCAGGATTTTATAAACTCGAAATACTTACTTCATGCGCCAGGCATTCAAAATACTGACTTAATATGAAGTTGAAAAACATACTTAGTTATTGTTAATCCATCACAAATTAAAATAAGGATACATGGTTTGATTAAGGTTGGAAATTTTTAAAATTGAAGAATTCGGATATTTATTCCAAAACATATTTAAATACGAATGTAATTTGACCCAAATTGTTACATTTTTGCAGTAGGTTACTGTATGTAACAGCAAACACTTGTTGTATAATTCAATGTCCGTCAGGGTATTAGCCCGGGAAGTAGTTGTTTCAATGAGTGTTTGATATAGTCTTTGTAAGACTAACTTGTTGTAGATTGCGAAAAGAATCGCACTTTTAATGTTTGAAGTATTCTGCAACCAAGAATTGGCAATTTGATTTATACTTAAATACGAATGCTCAAATATTTGAATAATTAGAATATCCAAATACGTTTTTAAATGAATATTCAAATACATCAATTTTAAAAAATCTCAGCCTTAATTTAATTGAATTTAGTTACATCACAATACGATTCTGTTGACGTTTTATTAAATTATGAAATGTTAAAGCAATGAGCAAAGATATATTTTTAGAGATTAAATTTGCTTTCCTGAAACAACTCACTATTAATACCATATTTCATATGTGATTCATCAACTCTTTCTCACTCTATACTTTTTTTTTCGTTTTATTTTTGTTTAAAAGAAACCACAAATGCACGCATATTATTATTAATCGGTTAGAATTTCAACACAGCGTATTAGTGATGCATGCATAGAGGAAATACGCAATGTTATCTGTGTTGTGTCACCCATTCACTCACTCACTCACATACACAACACGTTCATAAGGATATATCCTCCTTTTGTGTTTACCAATAATTTATTCGCAAATAATAGCATTCATAAAAAGTACAAGTATGTAGGTAGGTAGTAAAACCGCATTCACGTTTTGATGGTGGTATTCACAATCTTAAAGATCACAAATTTATTTTCGAGTGAACACACACAGAATACACATTTTTAATGGTTACTTGCATTTCTGATTATTTCTTTTTTGAACTATCAGTTTTTGTAAAGTTTGTAATAATCGACTTGCATTCAACATTCTTTTTATATAGAAATTGCCAATGTGTATGTAAATAATCTATTTCTAAACTCGAAATTTTACTTCTTGCTTAGTCTGGGAGTGGAAAACTCATTTAGAGCTTAAAATTGAACTTTAAAAAAAAAGAATGTCGGAAAATTTACAGCATAACTCAATACATACTTTAAATAAAAATTCGCTGTGTATACTTATAAGAAAAATTCCCTGTATATTTAAATTAATTACGTCAATAAATATATTTTGGTCTTATAACATATTTCTTTAAAGCAAAAAGTTAAGCCAGTTCTCTTATAAGCTAATTTTATTCTTTATCCATTGTAAAAGCTCTTATATCAAATTTGTAATGTCTTCATGGTAATGGTTCTTTAAGAAAGGCAAAATGTTTCATAAAGACAGAGGCGTGGCGTAGTGGGGGTGGCCCGCCTCAGGCAGCACATTTTGGGGTGGCAAAATTTTACCTTAAATGATAACTAAAAACAAAAAATTTGAAGCATTTCATTTCACATTTATCAATTTGGACCAATTTAAATGATCGTCAGAGATCCGAAATTTCATACATTTAAATTTAAAATTATATAAGTAATCCATATTTTTTTATAAACATGGCGCATAAAGTAAAATTTCGAGTTTAGAAAAGCGTGAAAATTTGGATTTTCCGTAGCTTGACTAACTTCGCTCGTGCACCCCTGGATATCCAGATTTTCCCGCTTTTCTTAACTCAAAATTTTACATCATGCTCAATATGGGAATGGAAACCTATGCTAAAAAATGAAATATTTCAATTATTCGTGTTTAAATTGACATTTATTTCTTAAGATAAGGGAACGTTATTCACGCAGGCATAATTACAAACTTTACGCTATTTTGTCAAGAATAGACTATTTTCTATTATTACAAACACTGCACTATATTCTATTTCTAAAAAATGTATTGAAAATGTATCATAATTGTTGAAAAATTGTCCATCAAAAACTGTTTTGTTTTTCTTTTTTCAAGACAAGTTTTGACATATCACATCATATATGATGACATAGTATTTAAGAGTGTCATTGTGTTTTATGTTATATTTTTGACTATTTATATTTCTCAACATGGGAACGTGTGCACAAGCCTAACATTTTAACGTATGTTTCGTATTCTTTACATTTTTTTGACAGTTGATGTTTATTGAGATAAGTCGGCGTCAACAGTGGACATTAGCGGTTGTCGATAGTGAGAGTTAATTTTAGTCGATATTTAGTTTATATTGACACATGGATTTTTGTCCCTGGGTGCAATTTTTCCTTATTGCGGCGCTGACTGTCTAATAACACTTGCAAATTAGGATACAGTGCGAGTAAGTTCCTCCAAGGAAGTTCGTCTGTGAGTAATGCTTTGAAAATTAAAAGAAAGTTTTATATATTGCTCGATCATCCAATTCACATTGATTCAATTAACCTGGTACAAATTATGATTTTCTTTAAGTGAGTGTTCTGTAATTTTGTAATTGTTAAATTACTGAGCTTTGTCGAAAATTGTTTGTAAACTATAAATCAAAAAGTTGTTTAGAGTTTCTATAAATTTTGGAGCCGTTTGGATTTAAATAACTAAATAGAGGGGCGGCAAATTTGGCCTACCCCCCGGGTGGCTGAAACCCACGCTACGCCACTGCATAAAGAATGACTTTTTGTTAAAAAGAAATGAATGTTATAGTCAATTCAAATAAAACATTTAGTACCTGTATATGTTAAAATAAAAAAATGAATGTTACATAACTATAATAATTTCATTTTGAAACCATAAAAATATTATACAGGAGGACTATAACTCAAGGATAAAAATAGAATTACCAATTCTACCTTAATACCCTTTTTGTGAATACTGGGATTTATAATTCACAACAGAAAAACGAAACAGGTGACAGGTAATAAAATCTATTGTGATCTGTTAAAGGGCCTTTGTGCCAAGGTCAATAAAATAGAAAGAGATATCATAGTTTGTGCAGGTTAAATACTAATCTTATTTCGAGAATCACAAACAGGTTCAATTTACATTAGAAATCTGAGTAAATAACTAACAAACCTGAAGGAGCGGCATTCAAATTGAAACCATATCTGTATTTTAAAATGTAATCTTTCATCTGTCAGCAGATATAAGGCTTCCTCTTTAACATTGAGAAAATGAAAACAAGACGTTTGTCCTGTAGAGTTTGTGAAATTAATGACTTTTTGATTGAAATATGTGTATTCACTGCTGTTAGTTTAATAAACTCCCAAGTATGATTCTTGACAAGGTTAATGAAGAAAGTTAGGTTTGGAAACCAATTTCCAAAATTTTGATTACTCGAAGGAGTGATTTAAATTAGCACGTTAACTAAAAAACTTGTTAATTATTAAGTAAATAGTTAGAATGGTCATGTGGGCAGGAGCCAGTGGGTAAATAGAAAACGTGAATTACGACTAATTGAACATGATTATGATTCTATATTTAGCTGACAATGGTAAAATAATGGCGAGTTTTATTTTCGAGGGGGGCCATCGGTTTCGAACGGTCTGACCACTACACTTGACAACCTGTCCACGCAGAAAGCGCAAAATGGGCGCACTCACCGTTTTTTCCGTGATCCCGAGAGTGGTCATCGTGCGTATGTATGTGTGTGTGCAAATGTCGGACGGGGCCTCTACGTCCTATCCATTTTTTTCCTTTTTTCGTAATCCCTATTTTATCCGAACGAATTCTCTCCAGTGGTGCACTCGCGGTGAAATCAACACACAACACAAAACACTGTCCGTACGTGAGATCGCGTTTCGGCGGTGTCAGTCGGCCATACCGTTCATATCAACCAGATGCTAAAGCCACAGCCGCAGCCACACGGATGCCAATTTTCTCATTTTCTGGTTTCTTTGACACTGGTGGCAGCACACGACGCGCAAAGACCCCCGCGCCTCTCAACCACGCCTGTGAATGACATCACTAGACAGCGGCGCATGCCATCGCTTCGCTTCCCTTTTGTCGCCTTTCACAAAATCAAGCCGACACTTCTTATCACTCAATTTTTATGTTTCCACACAAATCTCTCGAAAGTGATTGATAAGTTTTCTCTAAACAAGCGCTTTCAAAATAGAATGGATTTATTTTTGAAACGCAAGTGTTACCAACCCTAGAATTGATAGATAAGCAAGATAATTTATTGTAATTTTAAATCGCAGCGCCACCGTGATGAGAGTTGAAACTGTTAAAAACTCCCTAGAAATCATAGATAGGTAAGTAAGCTTATTGTTATTTAAAACTGCAGCGCCATCGTGATCGACTCGCAACCCATTACCCGCTGGAATTCAAATATTTAAATAATGAATAAACATTTATAGTGAAATTTCTTTTCATTTAGATCATAGGTTCAAAACCTTTTTTATTCTATTGCCCCCTTTCAAAAAATAAATAACATCGCGCCCCATAAATGTTGATTAAATAAGTTGTTGATGATCAACTTTTTATTACAAAATGAATAGAAGGATTTAAATATCATATTTCGCATCTTTTAGTTTCAGTGAAAAGTGGAAGCTCGAGACTACTAAATACAGAACACATGATTAGAAATAAATCATCTAATTTTCGACAATAATTATAATAAATATGTTTTTAGTTATGACTATATATTTTAGTCCAACCTACCCACTGAGCAAATAACAAACAAATAACCTTATATCAACATTGTAACAGCATTAAACGTTGTATTAATGTTGATTATTTCCCGCAATTTTTAAAAACCAATCAAATTTGAAGAAAATTCAAATATCAACCAATAACGATTCAACTTTCTTGATTAAACTGCATGCAGCTTCCCTTGAATATTGGGGTTGATTAAACCGCAGCTAGCTTTTTGCCTAGCAACAATTTATTTATTCTCAAAATTTATTCTTAAATTGCCAAAATATAATGGCGCGATTTGGGAAAACAGAACAAGAAAGCATCATCGAGGCTATTAAAAACCACACCCCCAAAAATACGAAGAAAACCCACGATTCTATATGGAGTCAATTTAAATCATTTTGCAATGAAAAGTCATATCAGTTGACACAAAATCAAACTGTCACAGATTTAAACAAGATATTAACAGATTATGCATTTAATATGAAGAAAATCGATGGGACCGATTACAAAGAAGGAGTAGTCAAAACCATGTGGAACATCACAGCAAAGAAGTTACAAGAGTTTTATTTCGAAAGGTATAATATTAAGTTTGATCCATTTAATGATTTAATATTTCAACAAGCAAGAAGTGCTCGTGATGCGAAAAGAAAGCTATTACAACAGGATCCTTCGAAAAGAAAAAGAAGTGCCGTTGCATTTACCCCAGAGGAACACAATTCTATAATAAATTCGTTCAACGAAGAAGAACCTGAAGGATTACAACGCAAGTTCTATCACATTGCGGCAGTAGAACTAGCTTGGAGGGGCGGAGAAGCTTCCAATTGCCTTGTGGATTATTTTAGAGAAGAGAGGGACAATAAAGGTGAATTAACAGGTAAAAATTAATAGAAGCATACAAGTTTACATTATTATTTATAAGTGGTTTCTGTTTTTAGGAAGAATTGAATACAATACTGTTTTTAATAAAACTTCACAGGGTGGGTCACATAAATTAGCTGAGACCAAATGGCTGATACCTAATAGTAGCAATGAAAATATTTGCCCTGTTAGATTGTTTAAAAAATTAATTTCAAAAAGATCAAAAAATATAATTACACGAAGGCTCTTTCTGACGTGCAACAAATACTGGACATCAAACAATAAAAAATATTGGTATAAAAATTGCCCTCTAGGAAGAAACCAAATTTCAGTATGGACAAAAAATGCGGCGAAAGCAATTGGTTTGGACACAGCACATATTAAATTTACTAACCATTCAAATCGCTCAACAGCAGTCAGCAATCTAGCGCAAAACTGTGTTGGAGAGCAAGAGTTAATTAAAATAACGGGGCATTCAAACGCTCAGTCAATAAAACCATATCTCCATCTTAATACTGAGCATCATTCAAAAATTATAAATAAAATAAGAAACAATCATGAGACCACCACTGTTGGGACGAAGATTACATCAGCTGAAGCCAGTACCTCTAATACTACTCCAATGGTGTATAATAATTGTACTTTTTATATTAATTGTTCAAATTTTAATAATAAGTCAGAATAAGTCTGTTTCTTGTGATATTGATAATACTATCTTTGTTATTTTGATTATTGAATTTATATGAAAATAAATATATTTATTTCAAAATATGTTACAGCTCATTTGGGAAATAATCTTGACATAAACCCCGCGAGCTCCATATTTTGATCCGGTAATTTTCGTGCATGTGTTGAATGGCGAGGAATCGTGCAAATTTGATAATAAAAGCCCTCCAGCCTCCGGCTGTCGGGCTTTTAATACTTATCAAATTTGCACTCTTCGATCGGCATGCAACACATTCACTCAAATTACCCGGCAAAATATGGAGCTCTAGGGATTTAACCTATGATGAAACATTACTTCAATGTGTTTGCTCAGTGGGTATCTATACATTTTTAACAATAATAATTAAATGTATGGAAATATTTAAAAATTATAAATACACTGGCGAAAGAAATTAACGCATCACATTAATTTTTTTAATTTAAAAATAAAGTTTTGATGGTTAAAAACAAAAAAAATAACAACAAAACCAACTGAACTATAATAATGATTTTCAACACATTTTCTTTCATTAATGACTAAAATAATGTCATAAATAAAAAGAGGAAAAAAGTTAACATGTGATTATAAGACTTAATATCTAGTGTTTCCTCCTCTTGCTCGAATAACTGCCTGACAGCGACGCCTCATACTGTTAATTAATGATCCAATTTCATCCTGGTTAATATCTTCCCAAATTTCCTGCAATCTTTGTCCAAGCTCTTGTTGATTGCTTGGACGCCGAGGAAGTGCTCTAAGGCGTCTGCCCATCGCGTCCCATAGGTGTTCGATCGGATTAAGATCGGGACTCCTGGCTGGCCATTGCATTGTGTTGATACCCACTAGGTCAAGATACTGTTGTACAATTCGGGCACTGTGTGGTTTTGCATTGTCATGCATAAACAGGAAATCGTTTCCTCCAAAGGGAGCAAAAGGCATTACGGATGGTTCTAAAATGTTTGCAATATAAGACGCTGCCGTGATGCTTCCTCTTGGTATGACCACCAACTCCGTACGAGCCTCTAAAGTGATACTGGGGGTATAACAGAGCCTCCACCAAACATAACAGACGGAACAATGTTACACTGCGCATAACGTTCACCTGGCCGTCTGTACACATGCATTCGTCTGTCACTGCCGTAAAGACAAAATCTGGACTCGTCGCTAAACATAACATTAGCCCAATCGGCCTGTAACCAGTTTACATGTTCTTGCGCAAATGTTAACCTGGCTCTGCGATGGTCTGCGGTTAATTGTGGTCCTTTTGCCGCTGTTTTCGGAGTTAAATTAAAACCACGTAACCTTTTTCTGATGGTAACGGAACTTACATGAACATTGTGGATCTCTGCGAGCATATTTTGTAGCCTAGGAGCCGTAATAAACCATTCGCGTAACGTCTGCATCATTTAAAAACGGTCTTGAACAGCAGTTGTGGCCCTTTTTCTCCCTTGTCCTGACCTTCTTGAGTATGCCTGAGTTTCCCGATGTCTCCTCAAGACACGGGATACGGTCGATTGATTAACACCAAGACGCTGACTGATGTTACGCTGACTCCTACCTTCTTCTGCAAGTGTAACCACAATCACAGCTTCTTCACTGCTTAAATTAAGATTCGGACGTCTTCTTCACTATTTAGCACTTAATTTTAACAATTACTTGAAAACAAACTCAAAAAGAAATTTTATATGAACCTTTATTACAGTCAGAATAATGAAAAGTGCTTCATTTTATTTATTGACAGAAAACCATGAGAACAAAAGACAAAACACAACATGTAAAACAGCATGCTTGATAAGATTTCTTATTGTAAAAATATGTTTGTGTTCAAAGAAAACTCGATTCCAAGATATCAAAATAATCACAAATGATGCGTTAATTTCTTTCGCCAGTGTATATGCTTTGTTATATTTTTCAATATACCCACTAAGCAAATCCATTTAAGTAATGTTTCATCAACATTAAAACAACGTTTAATGTTGATACAATGTTAATATAACGTTATTTGTTTGTTTTTCGCTCAGTGGGTAGTTTTATTCCAATTTTTATTTATTTGAAGTTTGAATACCCTTAAAATATATCGAAGAAAATATAATCGTCTATATGCTTTTTTCCATTACTGTATGCGGACAAGCGATGATTCCTTGATGATCCGAGGACTAAAATTCGGGAGGAAATCACACAAGTTCCGCGTCAGATGTTGCTCAGAGATTTTGGAAGCAGCTGGAATCGTCGTGCATCAACATTGATGGCCGATATATCTGCGAAGTGTGATTTTTTCAACACAAAAAACGTACAACGCAAAAAAATATTGTTCTATGATTTAACTGGTTTTACAAAACAAACAAAAAAATTAATCCAAATTGATTGAGTTATGATAATTTCAAAACCGTCCGATTTCCCTGGACCGCCTTTAGTTCGATAGGATGGGGCGTGGAAACTTCTTTTTTTGAAAATGAAATAAAAAACTGTACACATTTCAAAACTCTTTATTGTTAATTTTTTGTAAATATCGCCTTCCGTGATCAATACACTGATTCAGTCGAATTCGGAAGTATCTGTGCCCTCTTTCAAACATGCCGATCGGTATATTGGCAATTTCGGCTCGGCTCAGGCAAGCAAAAGCTGAAATGGGTGGGGACACAAACTTCCCATCCAGCCCCGTAAGGCCATTGAGTCCTTTCCCATTCCTCTGTTACTCTTAATAACTTCACTGCGCCCTTTTCAGAAAAGCAAGTTCCCACGCTATACCCTGTAGTTCTAAACTGCCTAATTTACCCACTGAACAAACACATTTAAGCAATGTTTCATCAACATTAAAATAACGTTTAATGTTGCTACAATGTTGATATAACGTTATTTGTTTGGCTTTTGCTCAGTGGGTTAATTGTATCAAAATTATTAAATTAGAAGCAACAGCACCGATAATCGACATTAGCAAAGAAGCGTCGACTTTAAAGAATCCTGCAGCTGTAAAAGTTTCAAACAACTTGGTTTGGCGTGAAATTTGAACCAAGTCTAAATACAATTGCGCGTTCTTCTGCTCATTCAGTAATTTGTAGCAAATAAAGGATGTCTTATTAGCAGTTTCGGCAACTAAATTACATGAATATATTACTACAACTCCAAATACCTAAAAATAAATTTCAAAATAAGTAAAATCGAATTAAAATTCTAGAGCCTGGAAAAATTGTGTAACATCTCATTATTGTAGGCCCAGGTGTGTTCCACTTTGAGTAGGACAGTATGGGTAATTTTTTATTACTAATGATAAATATTCGGTTAAATGGACAAATTTGTGCCGTTTTATATGTTTTTTCATATTATATACTAAGAAAATAATTTAAAAACTTCAAATTTATTGAAAAAAAAAACTGGTAATCGCGATTTTGGAAATTCGGCCATATCGACATTATACCGTGCCTTCGTTTGAAACATAATTTATAGTAGGCTTTGAGTTTTAAATTAGATTGGTACTACTGACTGTTAACACATAATTTACCATAACCTCCATTTTGATTCGACCGACAGCTTTCGTACTGAACGGTTGTGTTTTCCTATTTGTGACCTTGGGCTCCGATATTTAACCTATTGTGTATTGTAAGTCGTTTTTTCTTATCTTTTTTGTCCCCTATAAATCTATTTTTATTCATTTTTTTACATACATATCAGTAAAGAATCATTAATTTTCGTATAAATTCAAGTTAATAAGATGGATGTTTGCTCGGGGGGGGGGGCGTCCCCCCCAGCAGCTATCCCTGGAAAAAATGTAAATAGCATTTTGGAATTTGGCAAAGGAGATAGAGCCCCATATATAGTTTATATAGAAAAAATAGTTAATAAGGATATAAATAATGATAATACTCCTCAACCTTCCATCACTCCTGCTTTGCATGAGATGGTCGTTGGGAACATTTTGTCTAAGGCTGGATTTAATGTAATCACTTCTAGAAGAGGCAGAAATAGAGTCAGTGTGCAATTTAGAACAATTAACGAAGCAAATAAATTGTTAAATTCTAAAGAATTAATATACACAAACTCATTTAAAGTTTTCATTCCTACCCAATTTTTAACTACAAAATATATCGTTAGAGATGTAGATCCCTCTTTCACTGAAGAGGAGATATTAAATAACTTAAATGTATCAAATAATTTTCAAACTATAAATGTCAGAAGGTGGAAAAGAAAAGTAATAAATAATAACATTACTGAATATATTAATACACATTCCATAGTAATTACTATCCGCACAAACTCGATTCCCTTAAATCTAAAACTATTTTGTACTAACAAAACACCAGAAATATTTATTTATCCTGTGACACAATGTATAATGTGTTTTAGATATGGGCATACAAAAAATGTATGCAAGAGTAAATCTAGATGTAATAATACCTGTGGAACAAATGAACATATCACAGAGAATTGTAAAGCCCTTCAGGCTATATGTATACACTGCCATGGACCTCATAGGTCCACTGAAGTGGGTACATTATCTAGAAATCGAGTTTGCCCGGAATATCTTAGACAAAAAAAAATAAAAGAGTATATCTCGAGACATAATGTCTCTTTCACAGAAGCTAACGCTCTTTTCCCTACATCCCTTCCCTCACAACTTTCCAATAATTTACAGCACAACACTAATCTAATTCCAAATCATAAAAATGTTCCCCTTATATCACCAATATCATTAAATGTCAGCCCTCATTATAATTTTGGTAATAATCAACATTCATATATATCAGTGTTATAAAATAATAATAAAAAGCGAACATCACCTTCTCAGGAAATTGACCAAACATTTAGACAAAATTACTTAGAAATTATCAATCCTAGCCGTACTCCTTCTCCTAAAAAATTATGTTTTAATACCCGTAACCCTTCATCATCTTCCACTACTTATGAATGGAATGATGAAGAAATTACAGAATTATTAACAAATTTATATTCCCTCAAACCCTCATATTTTGTTCAAACTTGTTTAAATTTAGTACCAGTCGACACTCTGAATAACTATAAGACTTCTTCTACATACAATGTTCCCAGTGAAGATAGTACACTGGAACATTAGAAGTTATAATGCTAATAAAGTTAACTTATCTAACCTTATAGATGAATTTAAAACGTGGACGAGTGAAAATTTAATAAGATTTAGAGGTTATAAATGTATTCTTAAATCTAGGGGGGACGGTAAGGGTGGTGTTGCCATTCTCATTCGTAACTCCCTATCTTATACAGAAATACCCTTTAATTTTCCAAATTTTAATAATCAAGTTCAGTTCATCTCAATAAAATTACCATACTCTAATATCGGGATACATCCCTCCTTCTGTTAAAATTAGCAGTAATCTTTGGGACTCTATATTAACGGGACCTGCTCCATACATAATTGTGGGTGATTTTAACTCACACATCTCTCATATTAATGGCTCATATTCTAATTTAAAGGGAAAATTATTATGGGAATTTTAATAACTTTGTGGTATTAAATGATGATAGATCTACGCGTTTTTCATATAATTGTTCACAAAAAAGCATTATTGATATCACTCTAGTATCCCCATCACTTGGACCCTATTCCTCCTGTCAAACCCTTCCAGAGACTTATGGAAGTGATTATTTTCCCATTCTTGTTAAAATTCAACTTAATTCTAATCCAAACTCCACTTATAAAAAATCCTCCCGTATATGCCGAAACTTCAAATTAGCAAACTGGACAGAATATACAGAAAAAGTAGCAGGCTCAATATCTTATGAATTTTCATATATAGATTTTATAGATTGTTTAAATCAGGCAGGGAATGAGTCCATCCCTTTTCATCACCCTTCTCTATGTCCTTGGTGGGATGCTACTTGCACACAAATAAAAGAGTCAAGAAAACAAGCCATTCAAAAATTTTATAGAGAAGGGACAACTGAATCATTTATTTCTGCTAAAAAAGCCATAGCCTTATCTAGAAAAATAATTAATCAATTTCTCGATTTACTACAATTACTGAAGTTTGGAGGAAAATTAAAATATTTAGGAAGTCATTTATGTCTCCTTCCATTCCAACCCGTGATACAGAAACCCTAAATTCCTTCTTTTCAACACTGGCTCCCCCATATGTAGAACCTTTTTATAAATTGAAAATCCCCCCAATATCTTCTTCCTTTCCCGATTCTAATTTGACTCTAGGAGAATTAAACTCTATTTTAGAAAATGTCAAAGACTTCTCCAGGAATAGATGACATTTCTTATTCAGTGATTAAAAATCTTCCATTCTCTGGAAAATCCGTGCTTTTAAAATTGTTTAATGAAATTCTCTCTTCGGGGTCAGTACCCGAATCTTGGACCAGGCAAATTATTTGTCCTATCCTTAAGCCCGGCAAGAGCCCAAATAGCCCCAATAGTTATCGTCCAATAGCCCTTACCTCTTGTATAACGAAAACACCTTATAAAATTAAGATTGGATTGGTGGTTGGAGAGTAAAGATATTTATCCATCTACACAATGTGGGTTCCGAAGGGGTAAGAGTGCTATCGATAATTTAATTAAATTAACTACGGATTTAAATTGCTCATTTCTTAATAATCAAACAACAATTGCATTATTTATAGATATCTCTGTCGCTTTCGATTCTGTTATTCCTTTCTTATTAATTGATAGGCTTATCTCTATCGGAGTTCCATCAAATATTATAAGGTGCATTTGGTCAATGATAAAAACAAAAATCCTTTATTTAAAACATGATAGCTCGTTCTCAAACCCTAGAGTTTCTTATATTGGTCTCCCTCAAGGTTCAATCCTTAGTCCCATATTATACATATTGTACACTCTTCCTCTTCAATCTCTAATGTCTCCCTACTGTTCTATTCTTCAATACGCCGATGATGTAGTTTTGTATTGTTCGGGTAATAACATCCAATCATTATGTAATAGGATTAATCAAGCTCTATTCGAATTGTCGGACTGGCTTTATTTATATGGATTATCTCTCTCTTCTGGTAAATCCCAGAGTATGATATTTAAGAAGAGATCGAAAGTTCTTCCAGATTTTCATTTGTACTTCCAAGAAGTAGAAATTCCAAAATTTAGAACAGTTAAATACTTAGGCATCACTCTTGACTCAGCTTTGTCTTGGAAACCTCATATATCGGACTTACAAGAAAAAGTTCATAAAACCCTTAATGTGTTTAAGGGTCTATCTCACATCTGGTGGGGATCAGACCCTGTCAATTTTGTATAAATCACTAATTAGGTTAAAAATAGAATATGGCCTGTTTTTACTTTCTCCTCTGAATAAATCTTTAGTTATGATCATTGATCGTCTACAATCATCTTCATTGCGAACGGTATTAGGTTGTATGAGATCAGCTCCTTCAAGAGCATTAGAGGTAGAGAGTGGTATACCCCCTATATACCTTTATAAGATCCGATTTTATAGCCAGAAAGTATTTTTTAAAATGTTTAGCTAATAACAATAATATGGTTACTTCTTCTATTAATAGTTTATCAGAATTATACAATGTTAAAGGCAAACCTCACTGCGCGATTATCGAAAATTATGTTATTTCTGAATCTTTTAACACTTTTACATCTTCTAAACTCCCTTGTTATCTTTCCCCTTATTTCTCTAATGTTTTCTCTATTAAAAACTGGATAAATCTAGATAGTAACATTCATAAAGAGGCGCGTGAAAAATGGCCCGATAGTATCTTTTGTTCGTTTACTACAAATCATACAGGGTGTGGAATATATATAGAAAACAATCTAAGTTACTCCTTTAGAATTCCTCACACCTCTTCTATTCACACTGCTGAACTTACATCTTTACTTGAGTGTATAAAATTAATTAAAGAATTAAAATTAATGAAGACAGTTATTCTTACAGATTCTAAATCTGCGCTACACTCAATACAAAAAATTGGAATCAACTCTAAAATGCATATGCTAGTTTTAAATATTAGAACTTTATTGTTTGAGTTATTTAAAGAAGGATATGTAGTAAATTTATGTTGGGTACCAAGCCATTCAGGCATTATTGGAAATTAAACCGCAGATATGTTAGCTAAATCTGCTAAAATAGTCCATTGTCTGAATTTTCTTCTCCGTTCACTGACTATTTTAAGGTGCTTAGATCCAGCCTTAGATTGAAGTGGAAAGCAGTTTGGTCTACATCTTCTTCCCACACCAAATATTTCTCCCTTCACCCTGTTATACCATCCAAAGTATGGTTTTTCGACCCAAAAGTTCGAGGTAGAAGATTTGTGACATCTATCATACGTATGAAGATGGGACATAACTTATCTCCTAGCCATTTATACAAAATTAAGGCGATTGACTCTCCAAATTGTAGTTGTTCGGAAGTGGGAGATTTAAATCACATATTTTTTTCATGCAGTAATTATTATGATAAATGTAAAAAACTGTACTTTTCTCTTATAACAGCTGGAAATGCTGTTCCACTCTCTATTCTATCTGTACTATCTAAATGTTGTATAAAATCTTACCTCATCCTATATTCCCTATTACATGAAACTAATATATTTATATAGTAATGTTTGTGTTTGTCTGAATTCTTTTAAGGGATTTCCTCTGCTAACTAATCATTATACTATTTAACCACAATTACCTACAACATAAGTATTTGCTGTGGCTGGTCAACAGAGCTGTTTTGCTGAGGCCATAAATAGTGCAAGAAGAAGAAGAAATAACCTCCATTTATTCCATCATTTAATTAGCATTCTGAGCAACCGCACAAAAACAATGCCGCCTACTCTAAATTATAATTTAAATGATCGCACGGTATTTGTAAGTATTTTGGAAATCTCTAATACATTGCCAAACTAAATGTGTCTGGTGATTCATTTTTGTTTTAATAATACCAACTTTGCTCCCAAATAGTCAGACGACAAAAAATTAAACGAAAACATGTGAATGCATTTATAATACTATTTCCACGTTATTGAAATAAAGATTAAATATGAAAAGGATATTTTCTCAAAATGCAAGTGTTTCAACAAAAGGTTATTAGTAATTAGCAGAGCTGGGCAGGATTCGAATCATTCAGGATTTGAATCCTGGATTCGAATCCTTTTAGAGGATTCAAAAGAGGCATCCAAATACTTTAGTTCAACTGGATTAGGAATCCGAATTCGTTAAATTTTTTTAAGAGGATTCGTATTTGAATCCAAATGTGGGTGATTCGAAACCTTATAAAAGGATTCGAATATTAATAAAAGGATTCGAATATTTATAAGAGGATTCGAATATTTATAAAAGAATTCGAATATTTATAAAAAGTATTCGAATATTTATAAAAGGATTCGAATATTTATAAAAAGTATTCGAATATTTATAAAAAGATTCGAATACTTACAAAAGGATTTGAATCGTCAAAAATAATTCGAATTAATTGCGTGGATTGCCATGAAAAATGTCTTTTGTGTGTTTTTAAATTTCTCGTTAAATCAGTGTTTTATACGCGTGGCGCATGAAGTTAAATTTCGAGTTTAGAAAAGCCCAGAAAATTGTGAATGCCTGAAAATTACGTAAACAAAAATATCACTGAATATCATTAAAACCGGGAAAGTCAGAGAAAAGTCATGAAATTATATTCAAATTAGCCAAAACACTAACAAAAAAGCCATATGATATTATTAAATTTTTAAAAATCAGCAGGCAAATTACAAAACACGTGAAAATTTATAAAATTAACTTAAATATTGACAAAAACAATGAAAACAATTTAACAAAATGGGGGTTTCTCACAGAAGAAAGTTATATTAAAAGGCCAGGGAAAAAAATCTTGAATCAGGGAAATGTCGGAAAATTTAACATTTCAGATTGTGGCTACCATGTCAGTTTTACTTCAAATAATATTAAACAAAATTTATAAAACTAAATTATTATCCTTAAAAACATTTTCAGTCATTTAATGTTCTTATCAAAGCATTCAGATGAAGTTTCGAACGAGCGTTTCCACTCCCAGACTAAGCATGAAGTAAAATTTCGAGTTTAGAAAAGCCCCGTGAAAATTTGTCGAGGGTCGCGCAGCGACCCGAGACAAATTTTCTGGGCTTTTCTAAACTCGAAATTTTACTTCATGCGCCACGCGTATAAAACAGCGATTTAACGAGAAATTTAAAAACACGCATTTTTCATGTTAATCCTTACAATTAATTCGACTTATTTTTGACAAATCCTTTTGTAAGTATTCGAATCCTTTTATAAATATTCAAATCCTTTTATAAATATTCGAATCCTTTTATAAATATTCGAATCCTTTTATGAGGATTCGAATCACCCACATTTGGATTCGAATACGAATCCTATTAAAAAAAATGTAACAAATCCGGATCACGAATCCAGTTAACCTAAAGTATTCGAATGCCTCTTTTGAATCCTCTAAAAGGATTCGAATCCTGCTTGGCTCTGGTGTACAGTCGTAGAAAAAGTATAATGTACAATTCGCATGGAATCACCATTTTCCACTCGTATCAATTGCTGCACTCGCTTATGGCTCGTAAAGCAAATTTTAGATTCATGGGAAATGGTCCCACTGAGCAAAAAACAAACAAATAACGTTATATCAACATTGCAACAACATTAAACGTTGTTTTAATGTTGATCAAACGTTACTTAATTGTGTTTGCTCAGTGGGGTATGATTCCATGCTCATTGTACAATATACATTTTTTTTTAGTTCAAATTGAATAACGAATCGCGCTATGTAACTGATGGGGAAAAAACTATGTAACTGAGGAGGAAAGTACTATCTCACTGAGCAAACACATTCAAGTAATGTTTCATCAACATTAATACAACGTTTAGTGTTGTTACAATGTTGATATAACGTCATTTGTTTGTTTTTTGCTGTGTGATGATGGATACTTACCAATAACATAATTGCCAATAAAAACTGAGCAATAATATCATCAAAATGTGTGTTCAACACACCCGCAGCACGGGCTTCAATTAAGAAACTAAAAGCTTGGAGAATAGTAAGAACAATGCATATGACCATAAAGAAGAAACTCCAACCGAAAACTGCATCAAACCGCAACAAAGCCTCAATAATTTTCATGTGCAATTTACACAACCCGCTCTCCAATTGAAACTCTAAAATCTCATTAAACTTAGAGTACAGTGTATTAAGACACAGAGCAAAGTTATTACTCAACGCCGCTGAAATGTAAATATAATAAATACCCCGGTTCATCAAGACCGTGTATTGCCAGTGAAGATCATAAACGGTATTGAAATTGTAGCTGATCACAACAAAATAAACTAGGCCTACCATTAATTCCACGTAAATTGTTTTTTTCGATTCTTCCTGTTTTATTTTTAAACTAGTTTCGATTTCTCTGATTACTATAATTAGATGCTGCCAGTTGTTTGGTTTTAAAACTGATCCTAGTGCAGCTGTAAATACTTGAAGTAATGTAGCGGATAAAATATTAATCATTATTATCACCATCGTTGGCAAATTAAAAATAGGAAAACGCCCTGAGATTAATACGTACAAATATAAAGCTATTGTGAGTATCACATTTACTGCTGATATTATTCGGTGTAATTTATTGTAGGGTTCTAATTGTTTAAAAGGTGGAACTAGTGTGAAAATGCAGGATATTAAGTAAACGGGATATATTGATTTTAATGTTCTGTGGGGGAAAGTCATTGTGGCTGTAATGTTAAAATAATGCAATGTGGGAAATTTTAAGGACGTTTTTTTTAATATTGTTTTTACAAAGTTTCCGAAGCGTGTTTTGAGAAAACTTTTACTTAAAGTTGGGTTGATTTAGAAATTTTATAACATTTTGAAGTTTTATATAAACTGATGTAAATTATATAGATTTATATCATAACTTAATTTTGATAGTTTCCGTTTTGAATGTAAATATGGAATAGTATTTTATTGTGTTTGTTTAAGAGAGTACGTAGTAACAGAACACGTCTGGCAATGTAAATTCTATTTAGGTTTTGCGGACAAATGTGCTGAGATTCTATTGTTTTCACAAACTAAACGATTTGAGGATGGTGTCGTGTTTTCGTGACTGTATTATATATTTACATAGCATGCATGATTAATGCATAGATAAATAATACAAAATGCTCTTATATTAAAAGCCTGAACCATACTTTAAATTACAAAATAAATATTATTGTGTTAATTGTAAACTCCATGGTTACAATAAACTTTGATATATCAACTACTAACGCTGATTGTGTTTATCTTCATTAACAGCCTAAATCCTTTAACATCAATCTCAACGCAAGCATCGTGTAATACATCGAAACCTCGTAAACCAAAGTCGTCTTCTATTATCCATGGAACTGCATCAGATGCCAACTCACGCGCAGCAAAAAAGCGCACATTCTATCATGCCAACAACTGCGCCTCTTCAACAACAGTTGAAGATATCAAAAATTTCTTAGATTTAAACATGGGCGTAAAGAATGTTACTTGTTTTCCTTTAACAAACAATAACTTGTACTGTTCGTTTAACTTAGGTTTGTCGGAGACTTCGGCTAGCGATATTGTAAACCCTAATAAGTGGCCTAAAGGCATTCCGATCAAACTATTCGCCAATCGGCGGAAACATCCTAAATCCAAACAACATGCCCACACCAGTTTTTTACCCACGGTCGTGATAAATCCGAACGTATCTTAAGTCGTGACTTCGTAAAATCTACTATCTCTCCATCAGAGCTGGAACGAATCCTTGTAAAAAGGATTCGAATCACGAATCCGAATCACCTAATATGATACGAACAAAGGATTCGTAAGAAATAAATATGATTCGAATCAAAGATTCGAATCCTGTTTTTTTGGAATCAAGAATACAAATCTTTTGAGAATAAATTTGATTTTATTATTTTTTTGCAACCATTAATATATAAATATCGTTACTAGTGGTTTTAACAAAAATATTCAAAACCTAATTATTATTAACACCGAACAACGTTGATAACAGACTAAATATCTGATTCCCTGTTACTCTGATTAAAGATGTATTTGTGTGTTTCTGAACTTCACTTCAAATCAGTGGTTTGTAGGCGTGGCGCATGAAGTAAAATTTCGAGTTTAGAAAAGCCCGAAAATTTGTCTCGGGTCGCTGCGCGACCCTCGACAAATTTTCACGGGGCTTTTCTAAACTCGAAATTTTACTTCATGCTTAGCCTGGGAGTGGAAACACTCGTTCAAAAATTCAAATTGACACAATTATAAAATCAACGAATACCTGAAAATTACGTAAATAAAAAATTCACTGAATATCTGTAAAACCGGGAAAGTCAGAGAAAAGTCATGGAATTATATTTAAATTAAATAAAACAGTATCAAAAAAGCCATATGATTTTATTATATTTATAAAATTAACTTAAATATTAACAAAAACAATCAAAACAATTTAACAAAATGGGGGTTTCTCACAGAATAAAGTTATATTAAAATGCCAGGCAAAAAAATCTTGAATCGGGGAAATGTCGGAAAAATGTAACCTTTTAGATTGTGGCTACCATGTCAGTTTTACTTTAAACAATATTTAAACAATAGTCTATCCGTGTATTTGTCCTTAGTCCTTATTTGTTTGATATACATAGATTATTTTATTATTTAAAGTTGACAATGGTTAATAAATGTATTGAATGTGATCAAGGAGTTACTCTAAAAACTCCCTCTATAGCCTGTTCTACATGCAATAAGTCTACTCATATTAGATGTTCAGACCTATCAAATACAGATTTGTCTGCAATTAACAATATAAAACCATATTGGCGCTGCAAAAAAAGTAACTTATCACATAATCATCTTCTTGAAGCAATTAAACAACAATTTATTGATTTAAAAAAAGAAATAAAAGAACTTATTGATACACGTATAAGTAACTTAGAATCAAGGATTGTTGAATTGGAAACTAAATCTAACTCGTCTGGTAACCAATCCAGTAACAATTTTGAAGAGATATTAGCAGAAATGGAAGACAGGCAGATAAGAAAAAACAATGTTTTACTATTTAACTTGAAGGAATCCGATGAAACTTTAATTGAAAATCAAATTAAAAGTGATTTAGAAAATGTTCAATCAATACTGGAACAACGTGCAGTGTGCGCTAAGCCTTCAAAAATAGTTAGACTTGGAAAATTACCATCTGATGTGCCACGTCCATTAAAATTAATATTTAAAACTAAGATAGAAGCGATTGAAGTGCTGAAAAGTAACTCCAAAGAGAGTGATAAAAAGAGACATTTCCGTGCAGATAAAACAAAGAATGAAATGAACTATTTTAAAAATATTTTAAGTCAGTTACGTCAGAGAGAATCGAACGGTGAAACCAATCTTATTATAAAGTATAACAACAATGTTCCTTATATAACTACATCTAATCTTTCATCTCCCCAAAAATCAAAAAACTAAATCTTTATTACCAAAACTGCGGCGGATTGAGAACAAAACTTAAAAATGTAATGTTGGCTATTAGCTGTAATGATTATGATATTATTATTTTAACGGAAACATGGTTATTTGAAGCAATGTCAACTACAGAACTTCAACTTAAAAATTATAATGTATATAGATCTGACCGTAGTGTAAATGGTGAAGTTATGGGTGGGGGGATACTGATTGCTATAAAAAAGCATTTAAAATCTTCATTCATTTGGAGCAATTATTCAATTGAACATTTATTTGTTTCTTTGTCAATAAATAAATGTAAGTATATTATTGGAGGTGTTTATATTTCACCTAGTTCCTCAATAGATAATTATATTAATCACTGTACAGAGTTGGAAGATATTATTGAAAAACAAGGCTCAAATAAGTCTCTTATTTGTGGCGATTATAACCTCCCCAATATAAAATGGGATATTAATGGATACTCTTTAAGAAGTTATGACAATAAAGCAAAAATTATAATTGATGCATTCAGTTTTTTTGAACTTAACTTAAATCAATTATATACCAAATTCTAGAAATGTGTTTCTGGACTTATTTTTTTCAAATATAGATGATACTAATGTTACATTGTCGGATAATTTTCTGTCTAATATAAGTGCACATCACCCGGCATATAACATTACAGTACCTACACTGCCAATTAATAAAATAAAAACTGAAAAGAAAATATATCTGTACAATGCAACAAAAACACCGATTTTAAGTGAAGTTAGAATATGCATAAATTTGACAATATTATAGTGTTTTATACGCGTGGCGCATGAACTAAAATTTCGAGTTTAGAAAAGCCCAGAAAATTTGTCTCGGGTCGCGGCGCGACCCGAGACAAATTTTCACGGGGCTTTTCTAAACTCGAAATTTTACTTCATGCTTAGCCTGGGAGTGGAAAACACTTGTTTAAAGCTTTAAATTGAACTTTAGAAAAAGACAGGAAATATCCGCAATTGTTGTATCAATTCCATGGTATGTCAATATTTTTATAAAATCACATTACTTGTTCATAATTATTTTAACTTTGAGAAACGTAAAGTGTTAAGTGTGAAGATTCAATTTTGAATTTTTTTCTCTACAATAAAGTGAAATACATTTTGTCTCTAAAATAAATAGGGAAGCCAATATTTGAACACTTTAAAATGTACATGCGATTTCCTATGTTGCGTCCGCCAAATCAACACTCGGTATATCGAATATTATTGCCAAAGCCTATCAGCTTCTCGGATTCGTAAAACGGAACTCCAGAGAGTTCTCGGATTCGAAGACCATACTCATACTATACTACACTTTAGTGCGTTCCCATTTGGAATATGGCTCTTGTATTTGGTCTCCATACACGGCGGTAGACAGACAGGATTTAATGCATCCAAAGAAAGTTCATTCGGTTTTTAGGTTATAGATTTAACATTATCGGAAGCACTGCAGAACTCTGTAACTATTTCGGCATCCAAAGTTTAGAGCAACGTCGGTTTAACTTTGACGTAACTCATGTATTTAAAATCGTAAATGGTAAAATCGGTTCTCCGGACCTACTAAATTGGATAGGAGTGCATGTTCCCGCTAGAACTTTAAGAAAAAATCAAACATTTAACGTTCTATTTAGGACGGATTTCGCTGTGCACTCGGCCTCTACGCGTGTTTTAGGGAACGCCAACGAAGTCACTAATGACTTTTTTGTTGACTCCTACAACACCTTACTGCGCTTATTGAAATCGTTGTGAATTTTGTCTTATCTTGGTTTGTCCCTAATTGTTATACACTTTTATTATTAGTACCATGTTTTTATTGTGCTGATTTCTGTATTGTATTATTTATTTATATGTTCTTATTCTGTTAGTTTATATTTATGTATTGGCCTTCCGTTCAATAAAGATTAAGATATTTATCTCTTACGAATCTCTAAATATTCTTGTACAAATGAGACACTAATTTTCACCATTTTTTTGTAATGTTTATAAAACATTACCTTTAGTGGGCCACTGAAAACTGTTTTACAAAAAGTATTTATTCAACAATTACTCATTTTTTATGACTAATTACTAAAGCGACTTAACAAAAAAAAATCATAAAAAATGAAAGTAAATAACATTTTTTTATCCATTTTATTGCTATCTATTTACATATATAAACAATTTTTTCATTCCTTAAATAAACTTGAAGAACTTGCCAAATTTTCAGACTTTTCTAAATTCGAAATTTTACTCATGTGCCACGAATATGAAACACCGATTTAAGGTAAAGTTTAAAATATGCTGCATAAGTTTAATAAATAAATATTCCTTTCGTCTAACCAAATCTTGCGCTTTTAAAATTCGAAAAATGTTCTTTAGAATATGTAGTATACATACAGGGTGTCCCATTTTAAAGTACCACCTGTCATATCTTCAGAACCATGCATTGAATAAAAACATTTCATTCAAATAAAATTTTTATGATTTAGAGGGGGGCATCCAATTCCGTAATAAAATTCAACCCCCCACCCCCAGCGGAGGCTGGGGAATAGGTAGCTTTGAAACAGTGACGGCTCGCAGCCTAACTTCACAGCGCCAAGGCACACAAAATTTAAGGTTGGGATCGCGCTTTATAAATACAAGGAATTGCACAACAAAGTCACCTTTCAATAACGGATACATATTACCTTGGGTCTCTGGCCTATCCTGAAGTTAGGCTGCGAGCCGCCGCTGCTTTGAAATCTTAAATGCGAACCCCTATTTTTTATTACAGATGTGGATAGAGCGTGGAAAAGTGAGTTTTATCTAAAAACATGTTTTGTTACGTTGATAGATGGAGCTGCAACAAACAAAATTGAACAATTGATAATTGACATACTAAATGTATTTTACTCTAACCAATTAGTTGAAGATTTCACTTGAAATTAGTAATTTATACGCGTGGTGCATCAAGTAAAATTTCGAGTTTAGAAAAGCTTGAAAATTTGGATATGCTGGAGCACGACTTGCTTCGCTCGCGCGCCCCAGCAAATCCAAACTTTCAGTCTTTTCTAAACTCGAAATTTTACTTCATGCTTAGTCTGGGAGTGGAAACCCTCGATAGATCAATCAGGAACTTAGTTTGCGATTTCCTTTATTGTTAAATTTATGACGTAAAATAAATAGAGTTGATGTTATTTCTTACTTCAAATCTAGAACGAAAACAAATTCCTGTGCATTATTTGTGTGTTACTAAGCTTCAACAAACAAATTGGAAAAGCTTAAATTAAGTAAAATAAACCCTAATAAATAATTGCAAAAGTTCAAAATTATCAGAAATAAGTCAAAATTAATAGAATTTAATTCAGTAAAAAAATACTTCAACATTTTTCAAATCAACATTTTTTTATTTGATATTTTGAAATATCCCGTGACGGTATTTAAATTTCAATTATAGCCTATCAACATTTTATTCATTTCTGTGTAGATTCCCACTGAGCAAAAAATAAACAAATAACGTTTTAACAACATTGTAACAACATTAAACGTTGTTTTAATGTTGATGAAACATTAATTGAATGTGTTTGCTCAGTGGGTTCTATAAATTTTGTTATTTTTATTTTTACAAAAAGCACGCGCGCACACCGCTTTCATTGGTTTTGAGAAATTTACATGATAAAAACAATTTTGTTGATAAAAGTAAAAAAAATATATTTTTAGATAAAACTTACTTTTTTACGCTCTTTTCAAGTTTGTAATAAAAAATAGGGGTTCCCGTTTAAGATTTCAAATCTACCCCCTCCCCAGCCTCCCCTACGTTTGAATTTTCTTACAGAACCGGACGTCCCCCTCCAAATCATTAAACTTTTATTTAAAACATTTTTTTATTCGATGCATAGTTCTGAAGATATTCTAGGTGGTACTTTAAAATGGGACACCCTGTATAATTGGGAAAAAAATCCGAAAGCAGATTGCTACAGGCGCTTACATTTTGGAAGATTTGTATATTTTGAGCTTCACTTTAAATCAGTGTTTTATACGCGTGGCGCACGAAGTAAAATCTCAAGGTTTGGAAAGCCTGAACATTTAGATTGGTCACCCCGCTTTGTTACACGGCCGACCCAAATGTTCAGACTTTGCTGAACTCAAAATGTTACTTGATACTTATCCACCCACTGAGCAAAAAACAAACAAATAACGTTAAATCAACATTGTAGCAACATTAAACGTTGTATTAATGTTAATTAAACATTATTTCAATGTGTTTGCTTCGTGGGCACCCAGCAAACACGCATAACGTTATTTGTTTGTTACTCAGTGGGCACTATTCTGATTTCGTTCTATTAGCGATAAGACAAAATGGTTAAATTAGACAAATATTTTCAATTTTTAAACAAAGTAACTTTGCGTTAACAAACTTCATCTAGCGTAATTCGTTTTCAAGATATGGCGAAAAAAATGAAAATTTACCAAATTAGTTTTTGCTACAACTTTATTAATTAAACCTATAACGAGCTGAAATGTGCAACAAATTTTATACAGGCTGTCCTATTTTCAATATACGACATTAAAATGAATGTTTCTTATGTCAGCCATATTTTATTTTTACGCCGTCGAATGGAGCAGGAAATTTGAGTTGGATATCATGTGTTATATTTCAAATATAAATGTCATATCTCATGAAATGGAACACTCTGAATAACATTCGACAATTTCCTCGTATTTCTAACGACTTATTTTAATTATGTACACTTTGTTGATGTGCGTGTGTCACACGTGTGTATGATTTTGAACTTTAGAATAAATCAGTGTTTTATACGCGTGGCGCATTAAGTAAAATTTCGAGTTTAGAAAAGCCTGAAAATTTGGATTTGCCGGGCAAATCCAATTTGTTAGGCTTTTTTAAACTCGAAATTTTACTTTATACTTAATGTGGGAGTGTAAAACACTCTTCCCACTGAACAAACACATTTAGGTAATGTTTCATTAACATAAAAATAACGTTTAATGTTGCTACAATATTGATATTATGATATTTGTTTGTTTTTTACTCTGTGGGTTTAGGATCTTTGTTAATGCTTTTATAAAAAATATAAGAATAATTTTGCAATTTACTGAACGTTTGATTTTATTCATTAATTAGTTTCTATTACCAATATTAAACATCAATTTTATTCAAACTTAAACTTCTGTGGTTTACCTCAGAAATAGGAGGACCACTACAAAATTCAGCTGATGAAATTACGCGATCTTATTGGCCGCCGAAAAGGCAAGTTCAAACTGAAGCATTTAAACATCCGAAATTTTGTCTGTCATCCCACTTAGCAAAGAAACGCTGCATGACACGTTGCATCAATGTTGCAGCGTATCACGAAACTTTGCGTTTTAAGTTGCACGATTGTTAAAAAACATTGCATAAACGCTGAATGTCCGCCTGCAGGAACGTTGCATGCTAACGTTCAAAGAAAAATGTTGCTGCCCATGCAACATAGTAATAACTATTATTTGTATGCAAGCCAACATACAAATGTATGTATATTAAGTTGCGTACGATGAAATAGAATTGGTAATGTATACAACCCGGTGTACGGCAATTACGTGAACGTAATAGTTTATCTCGTAATCTTAACTTAATACTTATTTCTGGGTTTAAATGGGTCAAAAAATACAAATATATATTGGTTACAAGAAAAAAACTGTCTTACAAAAAGTAATGTATAGTCTAGGGGGGCAATACCCCAATACCTAAGTACCCAGGACCCTTAAACTCTGAAAACACTAAAGTATTGTTAACAAGTGAAGTTCAATTGAAATCAGCGTTTTATACGCGTGGCGCACAAAGTAAAATTTCGAGTTTAGAAAAGCCCCGTGAAAATTTGTCTCGGGTCGCTGCGCGACCCTCGACAAATTTTCTACGCGGGGCTTTTCTAAACTCGAAATTTTACTTCATGCTTAGTCTGGGAGTGGAAGACAGTCGTTAGAAGTAAATTTTAATTAAAAAATTAACATTTTCACAAACATAAACAAGAACAGTGTACGTGTTTAATAAATATTAGGGGTAATTTATGCAGCCTTATTCCATCTCAATTTTAATTAAGATTGAGGTTAGCCCACTTGTTTAATAAAGATTGAGGGTTATTTAAGAGGCTAGCCTCGTTCTGCATCAAGTTAATTAACGATTAAGTGTAATTTACGAGGCTAGCCGACGCGTTTAATAAAAGTTGAAGGTAATTTATGAGGCTAGCCTCGTTCTGCCTCAAGTTTGCGGATAAATTACGAGGCTAGCCCATACGTTTAATTAATATTAAAAGTAATTTATGAGGCCTCGTTCTGCCTCAAGTTTGAGGGTAAATTAGAAGGATAGCCCAAACGTTTAATAAATATTGAAGGTAATTTACGAGGCTAGTCTCGTTCTGCATCAAGTTTATTAGAGATTTATTTAATAATGCTATAAATTACAAATGCATATCTGATCAGTATGCTTTGAACTTTACTTTAAATTAGCGTTTTATGCGCGTGGCGCATGAAGTAACATATCGAGTTTAGTAAAGCCCCGTGAAAACCGAAATTTTACTTCATGATTAATCTGGAACTGGAAAACACTCATTTTAAGCTTTAGATTGAGCTCTTTTGAAAAACCAACGAATATCTGCAGATTAAAGCATCTAATTGGGATATGTATACCTAAAAGAAAAACTCCCTGTATGTTCAATGTCCATGAAATAATGCTGCATTACAGCAATAGTTTCAACAATTTTACAATGTTAAAAATGCAAGGTTACCATTTTCAATATTTATCCAATGTTTACAGTACAATGTTGTATAAAAGTCAAACTGTAATGATTATATAGTATGTTCAATAAAAAAAAAACTTTTAGAGTGCTATGATTTCAATTATTTTTAAATTTAAGTTGGCTACACGCCTTAGGAATTGACAAATTTCAGAGTTGCCAACTTACAATATTTTCCATGGCACTCTAGAGGTTTTATCTTTTAAGGGGGTCTTCCGGTATAATTTTTGTATGAAATCAAAGCTAAACATGTCTAGAATATGTGGGTAAAAGGATATTTCGATCCGGCAAATATTTACGTCGCTACAGGCCTTTGAATGCATCGCCGTCCCCAGCGGTATGGGTCGCGCAGGTATAACTTTAATCTCGAATTTCATAAATTTTGATGAGTATGAGTTTTTTGGTGCGCCATATTGGATCCGCCATTTTGAATTTTTCAAATTTGACCTCAGATTCGTATTCAGCGACCCCGAAAACCTATGTATTGACTACTGTTTGCGAATTTTCCGCCGAATACTTTGAATTACACAGAAAAAAAGTTTCGCAAACTTTAAACGCGTTTTTCTCGAAAGTACATTTTTCAAAACTGCGAGCATTCTAGCGTTTGAACGGTTCAACCAATTGACTTCGTTCTTTGCTTCCGTTATTGAAAACACTTTTCTTCATGGAATGAACTAACCTCCCGGTGCAATTTGCAATTTTAAAGATTTTTTACAGCCTGTCAAAGTCAAAAAATCGACCGAAAAACACGACTTTGTTTTCAAATGCCCGCCATTTTGTTAAATTTTGAGTTTTTTCAAAATTTCGTAGTTCATTCCATTCTCTGAACTATACTCTTCAAGAAACTGAGCTGATTTTGTTTCTAGGTGACGAATAGCGACCCCTAGGCTGCTCGCAGATTTGGAACATTTCCGCCGGGCAGCCGTCCTATTGGACGCCATTTTGATTTTTTCGACTCGACAAAAATCCCAATTGTAGAGCAAGGATGAATAAAAATTTAAAAAAAAAACCAAGGTCTCTAACTCTTACCAGTTCCCTGGAAAAAAAATCCAAAGTTTGGGTCACTTATACCGGAAGACCCTTTCTTTTAATGAACATACGATACAACGTTGTGTTACTTTGCCGCAATATTTTAGAAACGTTAGAAAACAATGTTGAATATTAGTATCATTTTCAACATTTAGGTAATGTCTTTATATTAATATTACGCGGAAAACGTTTATACAATGTTTGTAACGTTACTAAAACTTTGTTGTAGTATTTTGATTACAATGTTTTATTTTAGTATCATGACCAATATTCGTGCAACGTTAAAAATATTTTCGTGTTAAGTGGGATATTATAGATGATATACTCATTGTCCTGCATATTTTCTCCCATTAACGGGTTCTCACCTCCATTTACCTAGCCCCCCCCCCCCCCCATCATTTTTTTTTTAAACTGGTATGCACTTCTTATTACCGTATGAAACTTTTTTTAAACCCCTTTTAGCGACAAAAACGGGGGGGCCTGGTGGTACAGATAGCCAGCCCCCTCCACCTAGTATATGCCTAAATATGCTTAAATTATGCACAAATAATGCACTTTCGAAAGGTGTTAATAACAATTTTTGCACCAACCCAAATTTTGAGAAAAAAAATATTTTCGATATTTTTCCGTTTGCACAATGACATTTATTTATAAAATGTTTAATGATTTATATAATTTACTTAAATAATACTCGAACTACGCACTTACTACCCACTGAGCAAAAGACAAACAAATAACGTTATATCAACGTTGTAACAACATTAAACGTTGTTTTAATGTTGATGAAACAATATTTAATTGTGTTTGCTCAGTGGGTATGTACCAGAGCTGGGAAAGATTCGAATCAATGAGGATTCGAATCCTTTCAGAGGATTCAAAAGAGGCATTCGAATACTTTAGTTAAACTGGATTCGTGATCGGCATTCGTTACATTTTTTTAAGAGGATTCGTATTCGATACCAAATGTGGGTAACTCGAATCCTCATAATTAAAAGGATTCGAATATTTATAAAAGGATTCGAATATTTATAAAAGGATTCGAATACTTACAAAATGATTCAAATACCTACAAAAGGATTTAAATCGTCAAAAATAATTCGAATTAATTGTGAGGATTAACATGAAATATTTGTTTTGTGTGTTTTTAAATTACTCGTTAAATCACTGTTTTATACGCGTGGCGCATGAAGTAAAATTTCGAGTTTAGAAAAGCCCCGTGAAAATTTGTCTCGGGTCGCTGCGCGACCCTCGACAAATTTTCTACGCAGTGCTTTTCTAAACTCAAAATTTTACTTTATACTTAGTCTGGGAGTGGAAACGCTCGTTCGAAACTTCAAACTGATTGCTGTGATAAGAACATTGTAAATAACTGAAAATGTTTTTAAAGATAATAATCTAGTTTTCAAAATTTTGTTTAACATTATTTGAAGTAAAACTGACATGGTAGCCACAATCTTAAATGTTAAAGTTTCCGACATTTCAATAATTCAAGATTTTTTTCTCTGACCTTTTAATATAACTTTCTTCCGTGGGAAGCCCCCATTTTGTTAACTTGTTTTTGTCAATATTTAAGTTGGTTTTATAAATTTTTACGTGTTTTGTAATTTTTATGATGCCTGTTGATTTTGACAAATTTAATATAATATGGCTTTTTTGCTAGTGTTTAAGTCAATTTGAATAAAATGCCATTACTTTTCTCTGACTTTACCGGTTTTTATTTATTTATTTATTAATTTTTTATTATCCCAACAGATTTACATCCAATTACAGTAATTTAACAGATAATTTTGGACTATGCGATACTTAACTTAATCAAACTAACATAAATTAACAGCAAAATTAAACATAATGTTATCCTAAAAAAAAAAAGAAAATAGTGGTAAGGTTTAAGAATCGAAAATGGAAACCATAAATAGTATACGTTTACAATAGAGTTAAAATTGTCTTAACAAACGAACTATAATTGAGATAAAAAAATATCTGTCGAATTTCGTACGCCATTGTAAAGTCGCATCATCTTATTGAGTGGAGAATTGAAATATAGATTTGTCCTACTTCGGTTAGAGAGAAATGTTAGCGCATTTCTATTGGAATATCTAGGTACATATATATTAATCTGCGCTAATAAATTCATATCATTTAAATTGTTATGCAGTATATGATGGAGTGTTTTCAAATATATTATATTACGTCTAGCTTCAAGTGATTTTAAATTGAGCATAGTTAATAAATTTGTATAGCTGATTGAGTCGTCGGGGTAATGATGAAATTGTTTAAAATATAAGAATTTTAAGAAAGTCTTTTGAACTCGTTCGAAAAGCTTTATGTACGTGCCATAAGAAGGTGACCACACCACTACACAGTACTCCAGGTTTGGCAACACAAAGGATGTGTAAAGCTTTGTTATTGTGTATCTATTCGTAAATGGTTGAGCAGTACGCCGTATAAAACCAAGCATTCTTCTGTGAACACTGTTAATGTGCGGTATAAATGTCAAATCCTTGTCAAACAATACACCTAAGTCGTTGACAGAAACTACACTCTCAAGTGCTGTATTATCTAAAAAGTATGCAAATTTAAGTGGCATTTTCGTTCTATAGAATGACATGGATTTGCATTTTGACGTATTGAGTTTGTTTGTTTAGTTTACTCCATTCACAAATTCGGTTAATATCTTCCTGGAGCTCCAGGCAATCACTTATAGACTTAAATATTTTTACATCATCAGCGTATGCAAGAATTTCAGATGTTATGCTCTCTGCAATGTCATTTATAAATAGGTTGAAGAGAAGTGGCCCCAGATTTGACCCTTGAGGCACCCCACTAGTGGGACTGAATATTATTGAGCGGTGGCATAGATATTCTACGTAGTTGGCGCGATTAGACAGATACGATTTAATCAGATTCAGTATATTTTGACTAAAACCGCAACGTTGTAATTTATAAAGCAGCACGCCATGGTCTATAGAGTCAAACGCTTTACAGAAGTCTGTGTGAACAACGTCAACTTGACTGCGGTTGTCAAGATGGTATGCTACATATTCTGTGAAGCATAACAGATTAGTGGCCGTTGAGCGTTTTTTCATAAAACCATGCTGCTGTGATGATATATATAATTCAGTATGAGCATAAATTTTATTTGATAATATAGTTTCAAGTACTTTTGCAAAATTATTAAGGACAGATATAGGGCGATAATTTGTTACTTCTTGCTTATCGCCTGATTTATAAACAGGAGTGACTCGAGTTGTTTTCCAAATCTTAGGGAAAATTGATGTACGTAATATCGTATTAAATATATGTTTTAGGGGAGTTAAAAGGGACTGAACACAATTACGCAGAAAGAAAGATGGAACATTAACGCAGCCCGATGTAAAATTGTTTTTCAAGTGGTTTGTCGCAATTAGAATATCATTGTCCGTGACTTCTTCGATATAAAATATATCGTTACTTTCAGCTGTTATAATATCAACTCTTTAATGATATTCAGTGAATTTTTTATTTACGTAATTTTCAGGCATTCGTCGATTTTATAATAGAGTTCAATTTGTAGTTTTGAACGAGTGTTTCCACTCCCAGACTAAGCATGAAGTAAAATTTCGAGTTTAGAAAAGCCCGGCGTAGAAAATTTGTCACGGGTCGCGCAGCGACCCGAGACAAATTTTCACGGGGCTTTTCTAAACTCGAAATTTTACTTCATGCGCCACGCGTACAAGACACTGATTTGAAGTGAAGCTCAAAAACACACAAATACATCTTTAATCAGAGTAACACAGATATTTAGTCTGTTATCAACGATGTTTAGTGTTAATAATAAATAATTAGGTTTTGAATATTTTTGTTAAAACAACTAATAACGATATTTATATGTTAATGGTTGCAAAAAAATAATAAAATCAAATTTATTCTTAAAGGATTTGTATTTGCGATTCGAAAAAACAGGATTCGAATCTTTGATTCGAAACATATTTATCTCTTACGAATCCTTTATTCAAGTATTCGTGATTCAAATCATATTAGGTGATCCGGATTCGTGATTGGAATCCTTTTTACGAGGATTCGTCCCAGCTCTGCTATGTACTATATAAAAACGTCACAAGTAACTTTCACACAAACATCCTTCTCGAAAAAATAATTATTTTTCATATTCCAACTTCCCTAAAACAAAAGATGTTTATAAAATTGTTAAAAGTTGATGGAATTCCATTATTATATTTTATAATAGTGCACCTACTATGCACTATCGAACTACGTTAAAAGCAATTTCCATAGTCATCCCCTACTCGAAAAATTAATTATTTTGATATTCCAACTTCTCCAAAATGAAAGATGTTATAAAGTTGTTAAAAAATAATAGAATTCCATTAAAATATTTTATAATAATGCAACCTCTATACACTATCGAACTATCTATGCACTATCGTACGTAACTACATTTCTCATTAAAAAGTGCCAGTATAATGTCAAAGATATAATTGTCTGAATAAAAAAATAAACACGAAATTAAAAAAAAAAAACAGGTTTTTGGAAATATATCGAAAAGAAAATATTTCCATTTTTTGAGATTATTATTGGGCCCTGAATTACGCAACTTTGCCCTAATTTAACCAAGTTTCTATCTCTTTAAACGACGGAAATCCCCCTGTATTTACTATCATCAACAAGGCCGTAGCCAGGGGACCTGAAGTTTTCAAAAACTTCTCAAAAATGTATGGCCTGATTGCCAACATTCTGTTAAATTGTTAAATTTTTTTTCAAGTTATTTATTACATCTAAGAATTACACTAATATGTATTTTAAATCAATATAGGCAAAAACATTGGGATATTTTTGATAAAATAAAGTGTATCATTCGGAAAATCTATAATTATACGAGCTATTTCAAGGTGGCATAGACATTAATCACTGCATTGTTTACCCAGATAAGTGCATATCATATGAAGGCCACATAAAAATATAGTGGTGTTATGTAAAACACATTGGGCTTTTCCATTGACAATAAAAACCTCTCAACGTATTTTTAAATTCAGTTCAGTTTCATATATATTAAAAACTTATTTTTTTTAAAACACTAAGGCAATTTCATGAAAACAAAGACAGAATAAATTAGTGGACACATTTGAGAGTTTTATTAAAATAATTATTTACAATTAATGTCATATTTGATTATGGAATTACCTCATTATAAACAAATACATAAATACATTACCGTTTATTTCTATATTATCAGATACACCCTAAAAAATCCCTATTATTATGGCTGTAAAATTAAAAACAAAAAACATATTAAAAAACACAGTGTAACTTCTCTACTATTCATCACAGATTAGCTTTTGAGTAAGCATTGCTTTATAAGTTTTTAAACATAAAAAGAAAAATTGTGCAGTATGATAAAATAAAAAATGTGTGTATGTGTGCTTATATCAAATATGATTGTTATTGCTTAATTAGAGTAATAGGGGAGGGGGAGAGAGTAGGGGTCTTTATTTATAATTCTAACTTATCGCCAGCTTTTAAATGAAAACCTTTCGATTGGAGCAGCTCGTTGCACTCTTTGCGGCTGAGCGAACCTAACTTAATGCGGTCGACTTCTTCATCTGATTGGTTGAGGAGGACGAGCTCTGGGGGTGCCCCATGGATTTTTTTGAATTCCACATTTTCGTATTTCGGTACGTCATCATAGATGAAGGCTTTTACTTCGGGCAGTCGGTTGAGTGAGCATCCGGGGCAACTCTGTTGGTAGTGGTAATACGGGTCGTTAAACATAAATACTTCTGTTCATATAAAATATTACACAAATAAATACTGCAAGTTAATTTGCTACAGAAAATAGTAGCGAAAACAACAAAGTTTTGAGTTTTTTTTAATGATAACTGAAGTTTAAATGTTTTAATTTTGGAAAAACCTATCTTAATTATAAAAATTATTTTAAGTAATATTTGTTATTAGTGCCATCCTCCTACAAACATTTTTTTTGTAGCCACTTAATTACTAATTTAGGTATATAATTTATAACAAATGTCAATACAATAATTATTGATTTACTACCAAATTAATAGCATTATATTATTATAGCAGGGTGTTTTTACATTTTGTTGTACCAATTGTTAGAAGTTTCTTCCTTCAAGTAAATTAATGTTTACTCTAACCATCGTATTCTTACAAATAAAACCACCTAAACGTATCTATACATTAATTTCATAAAATGTACACATTTTTCATAAAAGTAAGAGGCAAATAAAAGGACATATTTAACTAACCTCAATGCGGGCGCTGGCGTATTTAGCATCATCCCCCGAGGCTGCTACACTAAGATACGTGAAGATGAAAACTACCAAAGGTATTTTCGCGAGCATGATGTAATATTGAATGAAAACTCGAAACTACCGGTGTCCAAACATCAAGATTACACAAACGTCAAGTGCTGGGAGATTGCTTGACAACACGAAACGTCAACGTTGGTAGAGAGTATATCTTATAGAGATTACCTCAAGTAAGTACGCATGCGCCAACTGGCTCCAACTATGACGTAAATGGAAATGAAAAATAGGGCCGCCTAAATATAATAATAATAATCCGTCGCAATGCTAAATATTGTTCAATTACTCTCACTAATTTAATTGAAAATTAATTATGCACTTAGTGTAACAGATAGGGTTTTGCGTTCATATTAATTTTAAAAGCATAGGCGTAGCGTCCTATGGCCTGGGGGGGGCTTAGCCCCCCCCAGGATTTCATTAGCCCCCCCCCCAGAATTCTCAAGGCGCCAACCCGTATAATTAATATTTTCAACAAAATAGTTATTTCCGAATAACATTTTCATATTATGCTGAAATATATTTTGTACTTTGACTGTATAATAATTACCCGAACACATTATGTATATATGTATGTACACAGGAAATAATTTAATTTGTTTATTGTGATATAATTTATTGTTATTTAATATTAATTTCTCCGCACAAATAACATCGGAGAATTGCATTTAAATATTATTCCCTTGAGCTGGCCATATGGACTAGTATTCGAGGCAAAAATAAAAATATTTATTTTCTAATTTTTCCTAAATGTCATTACCAAAATCAATTATCGTTATTACAAAGTCAATATTATTCGTTTATCATTTCCCACATAAAATGGCATTTTAATAACTTTACAATAATTAATTACGAAATATATTTGTACAACCACATAAAACATTGCAATAAAACTCGAAAATAATATGATAAATTAAAATCTCCGACAGTATTTTTTTACAATCTTGTGTCGAACATACACTGATCCAAATCTTTTGAGGGTGCCCGCCGCCGCCGCGCGGCGGTGTTTCGTTTGTATGTATCTCTTTGAGATTCACCGCAAGCGGCAATAAAACTTTCCGATATTTTAACTAGACTCAGCAAAATACATACTGTACTAGACCTTACTTTTTGCCGCCTAACTGCCTGTTTTTGGCAATTTACATTTGTCGGCCACAAATCTTAACGCCGCGCCGTTTACGTTAAACCCGAACCGCGTGATTTAGAAGAAACATCGCAGTTTTTTTCTTGTAAACAAATAAGTGTTGAAAGTATCTAAATAGAAAGTGTTTAATATTATTGCAGCTAATAAACTAATAATAAGTAGTAATAATTAAATAATATTACCAATAGTGTTTGTGGAAATTTTGTTGAACTGAACTTGAAGTTGTGTTGGAATTATTTGTGTAAATATTTTTCCTTTGGACACATTTGTGTGTTTAAAAACATTTTTAAAATGAGTTTTGATATACGAAAATATTTCAAGAAATCCAAATCTCCATCTCTTACGGAACAGAACAGTCCTACTCCTAAAGATACTAAACCGACTAAACGTGTAGTGGACAATGAACCTGTCGCTAGTAGCTCAAAATCTTACGTCAGTCTTACTCCAGAATGCAATAAAGAAAACATTCAGAATGAACCTGTGGCGAGTACTTCGAAATCTCTTGACAGTGATATAGCAACATCATCACAAATATTATCTTTAGTTGACGATTTAGGCACCATTGATGCGGGTCCAATTCAACCGAAATTGCTAAAGTACCCAAACAGTTTTATGAGTGGCCAAAACCGATCTTTTAATTGTAAATATTTTAATGAATTTAAATGGCTAGAATATAGTATTAAGCAAGACAGAGTATTCTGTTTCGCATGCAGACATTTTTGTTTTGGGAACATACGAGAACAAAACGAAGTTTTTATAAAAAAAGGATTTAATTCGTGGAAAAAACAAAAGGAATTATTTGAAAAACACGCATCTTCCATAAATCATCGACAATGCCAGGATAAGTGGCTTACATATAAACAGCAAGAAGCAAAACAATCAAATGTGCTTAGTCTAGTGCAAAATAAAAGCAAAGAAGAGAATATGGAAAAAGAAGATTATGTAAAAAAGCTTTTCGATGTAGTAATATTACTGGGTCGTACTGGTTATCCTTTCAGGGGGCATGATGAAACTAAAACATCCGTCAATAAAGGATTGTTTTTAGAAACAGGGGAATTGTTATCCAAATACGATACATTTTTTGAAACATATTTTTCCAAAAAAATGTATTTGAGCCCCCAAATACAAAATGAGATGTTATCAATTATATCGTCTGAAGTGCTGTTAACCGTTTCAAAGGAGATTCGTCAGGGTGGAGCAGTGGCAGTTATTATGGACGAAGCTCGATGTTTTAAAGAAGAGCAAATGTCAATAATATTAAGGTATCCTAAAGACTTAGATATAGAAGAACATTTTATTGGGTTTATAAATTGCTCCGAATCGCGCGATGCAGAGAATTTAGTTCGCCTTTTAAATGAAAATTTGAAAAAACTTAATATTCATGACATTCCTATAATTGCCCAATCATATGATGCTGCCTCTGTTATGTCCGGAAAACATAAAGGTGTTCAAGCAGTAGTAAAGCAAAACCACCCCTGTGCTGTTTATACTCATTGTTTAGCACACAAATTAAATTTAGTTATTGTGAATAGCTGTCAAAACATTTCAACAGCTATAGATTTTTTTAATACTATGGAAGTTATTTACAATCATTATGGAAAACCAGCCAATCATAAACGGCTCAAAGATCTTCAGGCCACATTAGGCATAACACATGAAGCAATTAACAGCTTAAGTACTACAAGATGGTCGTGTAGATACCAAAATTGTGTAGCAATAAAAGAAAACTTTGATGCCATTTGCAATGACCTAGAATATGAAATTAGAGAAAGAAAAGATAAAGATGCAGTAGAGGCACGGGGAATATTAATCTCCATCACATCTGCTACATTTGTGGTAACATTATTTATTTTCCAAGAAATATTAACGAATTTAAACATACTGAGTAATTATCTACAAAAAAAGACATAACGTTGGGCAGTGCAAATGTATTGATAATTGGTGTTCTTTCCACATTGAAACAACAACGGGAAGATTTTAAACCAATGTGGGAAAAAATTTTGAAATTTTCAGAGGAAAGAGATATTTCTTTAACAATTCCCAGATTATCAAAAAAAAGAAAATTTGTTCAAAATGTCAAATATGCTGATTTTATCGTTGAATCCCACATTCCTGGCAACACCGAGGAACCAGTTGAAGATGAAGGTTATTGGCGCCGAATTTACTTTCAAGTATTGGATCAAATAATTAATAATATGGAAACCAGATTCCAATCAACTGATTTCGCGTCGTCGTTAGACAATTTCCTCAAATTGGATTTCAATGGCGGCAGATTTTTCGTTGAATTCTACAAACAATTATTTCCCGTAGATATGGATATATTAGAATCAGAAATGAAAGTTATGAAAAACTTTATGAGTGCAGAAAGACACTCTCTGGATGAATTAAAGTTACATATAAATGAAAAACTTGTACCTAATCTTTATAAATTCTGGCAAATTGCTAGAACTGTCCCAGTCTCATCTGCATCCGCGGAAAGAAGCTTCAGCGCAATGAGACGTGTGAAAACTTATCTCAGAACTACAATGAGCCAAGAGAGGTTTAGTGATTGCGCTATTCTACATATAGAGGGAGACCTAGTTAAAAAGCTGGATTTATCTATATTAACTTCCAAATTTAAGTCACCAAAGGCACGCCGCCATCTGGTGTAAATAAAGTAAGATATAAGTTATAGTATATAAAACATGAAAACATCCTGCAGTAAATTTTTTCAATTTTCAGTATGGGTTTGGTTTCCATGTTGTAGTCTATGAAGACACCACTCAAAACAATAATTCACAAATTATGAACAACAATTTCTTCTTTATATTAGTATTGTTTATTTATTATTTTATATTAAAATTTATAGGTTTGTAAAATGTTAGACTCATTTATTATTTATTTCAATAAAAAATATATTGTATAATTAACAAATATAATTTTCTCCGAATATTATAATGACGATATAAATAGCGATTTTTCAAAACTCTTTTGTCCATTTTCTTATTTCAATGATAAAAACCACATTAAAAATATAAAATTACATGTATGCTTATGAAACTTAAATGTTTAACTTACAGTTTATATAGAAAATAAGTTATTCATTCTAAACAAAATATTTGTAAATGATAGATAAAGTTAATATGCCCTTTTTAGTTCAAGCTCACAAAAACAGTTATGCAATGGGCCTATAGCCCCCCCCCCCCCAGAATTTTGCCTTCGCTACGCCTATGCTTAAAAGTGTTAAATAATCATAGAATAAGTTTTAGGCTACGATATTATTTCTCTATGGCTACGATTGTATTAAACGAAAATCTATTTGTAATAATAATATTTATTAACAATGTAAATTATTTTAAATAATTAGTAATTTGCATGGAGTTTATAGCCTCTGTAATCAATGATCCGAACAAAACTATAATTTTAATAATTCCAGTTTAACGATGAAAACCTGTAAAATGTTTTGCAATGTGCATAGACTTGTGAGAATAAATTAGCCTCTTAACATGCAGGCCCAGATACAAGCTGAGAACCGCTTAGAAAAAATACCTTTCTACCGCTCTATAGTAGCAAAGGCTCGGTCCAAGGTACCTCGATGGGCGTAACACATATGTGTTACAAGGTATGACAGAATTGGATCTTTCTACCCCTTTCTCTGTAGGCCATAGCACAGTTCATATATATCCAGTTAGCCAGTCCCCATATAAATTTTGGGTACACGCGAATGGGAGCAGAGAGCTGGATGCCAAATTGGTGTATATGGCTGCCTATATACACCAGTCTGGCTTCCTGCGGTCGGTCGGTTACGACTATTTTACTCCAGATGTCGCGAAATCAAGTCTCAGAGAGAGAGTGAGAGAGAGACAATTTCTTTCTCCTTCTATTCCGGGCTTCTGGTTGTATCATATTCCAGATGTTGATTTTTCAATCTTGAAAACACATTTTTTTTTTCTTTAAACGAGCTAAGGATGCGTGTTACATTCATTCATGCGTTTCCTTCTACAATTTTATTTTCTGCGTTATTAGAGAATAGATTTTATGAAATTATATGTGAACGTTCTAAAATTCATTAAGTATTATTTATTTTGTACAAAAAACTTAAAATACAAAACTATTTAACTTTTGATAAAAAGTAAAACAAATACATCAACTTATCATTTTATTAACTAATCAGATCAACCCTATTGATCAGATCAAATCTACTGATCGATAAGGGTTTCTTTTTTAATTAAAGGGGTCAGTGCAAAATGCAGTTGTCATTTTTTTTTAGTTTTTGAATTATTACCGTTTGAAGTTTTTAACCCATTAAGGGCCGTTGATGCATACACGCAACATTATTATTTTTTGATAATTAAGTTACTAAATAAGTTTATTTGATATATTATATTATTTGACCTGAATTGAAAATGTACCAAGAAACATTTAAATATTTTGTTATTTAAAGTGTATTATAAATACTTCACAATATTGCAATGATTTATACGCGTGGCGCATGAAGTAAAATTTAGAGTTTAGAAAAGCCTAATTTGGCTCGGTCGCTCCGCTTCGCTACGCGCCCGAGCCAAATTTTCAGGCTTTTCTAAACTCGAAATTTTACTTCATGCTTAGTCTGGAAGTGGATACACTCGTTCTTAACTTCATATTGCACGTTTTTATATAAAATCGACGAATGCCTGAACATTGACAGCGTATACATTACATTGTTGAGGCACTAATTTTTTGAAAATCCATTATCACTTTAATATAATAATAATAATAAACTATTTATGATTTTTAACTTTTTATTAAATTCACGTATACATTATGTGTATTTAAAGAAAAAGTTCACAGTATGTAATGCAATAAGTCATTCATAGAAATCATAAAAAGAAGTGTAGAATTTTAATTAAAATTAACTTTTAGAGTTAAAATTGCTTGGCCGTTAATGGGTTAAAATAGTTTTAAATATACTATGTGTCCCGTTTCAAGGCGCATCGTATGTTTCATGTAAAGATTTCCAATGTAATTGGAATTTGAGTTTGTATCGCTTATTGAACCAAAACGATTACAATAAAATTAAAATCATTTCTTTACCTACTAGCAGTATTTTCGAGGTATTATTTTTGAGTTCTCCTCGGTTTCATTTGAAATATAGCTTGAAAATAGTGAACGATTATACGAAAATAAAATCGTCAAAACAGTAGTTGCTACGAAAAGTCAGTGTTTGGCATCAAATTTATTAAAACACAAAGCAATAATTCAATTCAACATGAGTGTTTATTCTGCAAAAGAAAAAAATCAGATCCCAAAATGGACTCAGTATATATTTTAATCACGATGCGTATTTTATTAAATGAACCATACTTTTAATAAATATTAACAGTTTCAGAAATTTGTGGTTTTTGCACTGACTACTTTAATTGTCCGTTTACTTTGAACGATTGTTACATGATCAACTTGTACTTCATGCTCAGTCTCTCTTAAAAAACAACGAATGTCAGAAAATGTATCTGAGATAAATTTTATATATATATATATTAATATAATTTAATAGTAAGAATTAATATTCAGTTACTGTAATTACTTGTAATTATCTTAATCATGAAGTAACCACATTTAAATTCAGCGCCCATTTGTGACGTAGCGATCTCTACCCCTACTCCAAAATCTTCGAATCTATCCTTTTAATCGTATATTCGACCGTCCTTGGGCTCGGCCTTGCAACATCCACATATTTCTTGTTCCAAATGTAAAACAAGCGACATCTGTTGAGATTATTTCGAAAAGTTACCACTTGTTTCTGGGGCACCCTGTAGAAGTGAATAAAATAAATAACATTTTTAGTAGAGGAATAAATTTAATAATTATGTAATAGCAGCGATAACAGCACTTGAATTTAATCATAACTTTTATCATGATTTTTTAATCGTATTTAAGTTTATCAACGCCCTCTTTATTATTTTCCGCTAATCCCCACTTTTTTGCTTCCATCAAATCACGAAAAAACGCAATCGTTTTGATAAGGCCCGCATGCATTTTCAACTTTATCACAAGCTGATTATTTGGTAAGAGCGGAGTCGTGGGTGGCCTTGTGATAGACAAAAAACAATTACATCATGGCAACCGGTGGATGCGAATAACAAGTATTCGTGTAGGCAGGTTTGTGGAGATTTTCATAGGAAAAACCTCGGTGCAGATTGCACTCTCTTTTCCTAAACCCCCGTTGCGGATGTAAGGAGGCCGAGAATGAGCCCCGCCGAGAATAACGAGTCCGATACGGGGAAAACACCTCCGAAAAAGGAGGAGGGTAAGCTAAATTAAATTTATGAATATTGAGGTTATGTCTAAACCTCAATATTTTGTTTTTAATTTTTTTTTTGCTACACAGTTGTTTTTTTACACCTTTCTGTGTATTTGAATTTTCAATGCTAAGTTAGAATTACAGGCACACATAATGATAGAACAGCCATCGAGTAGTGCAATCTAAAATGTCATTTTTTTTTTTTCAAACTTATAAATGTTTTGCATCTTTCAGAAAAATGCACTTTTTAAAATCAAACAGAGCGCTTCAATATAAAGTTATATTAATCATATCAGCAGAGTTTTTATCTAAGATATCTATAAACTGTTAAAACAAATTTAATATTTTGAATTCAGTCTTACTTAATGAGATTAATTAAGACTTATTGTTTGCAGTTTATATGACCATTATCGTAATTTTATATATTATCTGTAAACTGTAAGTTAATAAGACATGGAGCAAATACATCATTTTAAGGGTTCTGTCTGGTGCAACGTGCTATTGCACAAATTTAAAATAGCTAATTTTCTTTATAAACAAAGTCGAGTTAAACTAGTGTTGTGTGTGAAAATTCTCGAGCACGTTCTCTATGACCGAAATATAGGAACGTTCTGTTGGGGAATGACCTTGATCATTTTCATGCCTCTGCTCGCTGTATTCTCGCAGGCTAGATGCAGCGTCATTAATTATGCTCCTCGCACACACTGTTGCATTCTCTCCTTTTTTAGCTATCTAAGGATATCGTTTTTAAAGGAGTATAATTAATATTAAATAAATATTAATTTTTTAATTTGTGACTCAGTGAGACACACGCTGTTTGCGAGGGCATCGCATAGTTGAGTGACATTTGTTGAGTTGAATTAATATTTTAAAAATATGTTCAAAGAAATATAACATTTGGAGTCATTGCATTACATTTGGAGAGTGTGACTAGGATAAATGATGACGGCATTCAGCCCGCGAGAAAACAGCGAGCGGAAGCATGAAAATTATCGAGGTCTTTCCCCAAGAGAACGTTCTCTATATTTCGCCATTTCAATTATAGAAAACGTGCTCGAGAATTTTCTCCAATTCACAACACTAAGTTAAACACAAATTTAAATGACTTTAAACTGATGTTTTATTGTTGATAATTACAATGGTTCAGGTGATGCTAAAAATGCCTTTTTGCACTATCCCCTTACCTATTAGGTATACTGAATGTTACCACCAAACATGACCATAACAAAATAGGCTTATTTAAAATTTAATTACCAGAAAAAATGCACTATTAGAACTATATAAAAACATTAAACTTCAGCAATTCATTAGCTCCAGACTTTTATGCTACAGGACGTATCAGTTCTAATTCATAATTATCAAATAATGCTTGAAAAACCCTAAAAGTGTTTCATTACAGTTGAGAAAGAAGAAGAAATCACGAAAAAGACATTCCGTCGTAAAGTATGGGAACACTTGGAAAAAAACAAACTAGCCAACTTTCCTCTACCCGTATATGGTCGCATACCAAATTTCAAAGGTAGTGACGAAGCGGCCGCCAAACTTGAACAACTTGAGGAGTTTACAAAAGCAGAAATAATTGAAGTCAATCCCGACAAGGCACAAGAAGCCGCACGCATCGTTGTTTTGGAAAAGGGCAAAAAATTATACGTTCCTGTTCCTCGGCTAAAAGAGGGCTTGCTTAAGTACATTACTGTGTCGGAAGAGGCGAGCAAGGTTGATATAAAAAATGCTGTGAGCAGGCGAGGGCTCGAGGAAGGAGGTACGCTGATCGGGGTTCAAGATTCAGTTAAAATTGATTTGTTGGTTTTGGGGAGTGTGGCGGTCAGCGTTGATGGGTTCAGGATTGGGAAGGGAAAAGGGTATGCCGATTTGGAATTTGCCGTGTTAATGGAGATGAATGCAGTTGATGAGAAGACAACTGTTGTTACTATTGTCCATGATTCTCAGGTTAGAGTAATATATTTTATATCTTGTGCTCTCAAAGATTAATCATAAAGTTATTACTATTAAGGATTAAACTCACTGATGCAGTTATAATTTCTGATCCAACAAATAATATTCATTAAATGTGACATCATCATAAATGTGATATCATAGTATGATAGCTTTAATCAGGTCACTGTGACCGCATCGGTGTGTTTAATCCATTAATTTTACATATACGTACGTAATAGTTATTAAAATATTCTCTAGAGAGCCAAGGATACTTGTACATTAATATACATTGCCTACGATTTGTAATAGTTATATAGGCAACGCAATTCACACATTAAATGCCAATACACCCTTAGCAATTGGGAATAAGAAAATTGACTTGTGAAACCAATATGTGATTTTAAAATGTTTTTTTTAAATGTAGGTGTTTGATACACTGCCGAAAGAAATATTCAAGCCTTTTGATGTACCTATAGATTATATTTTAACACCTACAAAGGTGATCAAGGTACAAAACAGACAGCCCCGGCCCACTGCAATCATGTGGAAGATTTTGTCTAATAGGCGGCTAAATCTAATGCCGGTCTTGCAGGCACTCAAAGAAATTGATGAAAAGTGAGTAATGAAAAATTGTTATTAAATTTGTATTAATTTAAAAAAAAAAACCATAGGAAAGGTATTGATGTGGCCTTGAAAGAAGATGATACAGATATTGAATCATTCGAGCCGAGAAGGAGGTTCTTTAGATACAAGAGGTTCCAGAAGAGGCGGCCGAGGTCGGAGGGGAAAACATCAGACTCTCAGGGGGAGGAAGGGAAGGATGAAAATTCGCGACCGACGAGGAGGTTTTATCGGCGTAGACCGTTTATTCAGAGACCTAGAGTTAGAAGTAATACTGACAGTAAAGTTGAAAATGGAGATTCGGTATGTGCTTATAATACATCAAAGTTATACTATTAAATTTTAAATTAAATCAAGCACTAAATAAAATTTACTTATGAATTTCATTAGTTGGTTGAGTGATCATGACACAGTTTAAGGTTTTTTTCCTGTATCTACTATAATTTTCTGTAATAGGCACCGGAAAATGGACTGAAACCCCTACGCAAAAACTTAAAATTCCGCCGACCGTTTCGCAAAAACAGACCACCGATCGACTTTTCTCTGCGAGTAAGCAACATTGAGAAAACAGTGCGTGTGCGTGACCTCAAGAACGCACTAAATGAGCGCGGGATCAAACCCAACGAAATAACCTGGCGTGGCTACAAAGGCTTCTGCTATTTGCACTACGCAAAACCTATGCCAAAACCCGACAAGGAGGAACCACCGGCACCAATTGTCGTAGATAACGTAATAGAAATATTGCAGAACTTAAAGATTTCCCCTGAATCAGAAAACAGCTTGAGTGTCAAGGTGATGGATCCCATATCCAGGATTGAGACGACTGACGTCACAGCTGTTTAACATTTCTTACACACAAAACTCTATATTGATAGATAACATTATTAATGCTTCCACAGCAAGTATTTCATGAGTTTTGAACTGTTTTTTTCCCCCCATTTTGTGTTTTTCTTATATATGAAGTCTAATCATTTTTCATTCTTGGGATTAATGTGATTGTATTTTTCTATTATTCTTAGAATAAACTTGTTTATTTTTTCGTTTGTTTATTAATGAAGAAGAATCGTTACTTGCAAGTACAAATCGTTTAGCTTTAGTTGTTATAGAATTGGATTTTATTTTTATTATGCTGAAGACTGTTTGAGACATTTTCTAGGATGAATTGTAATAGCGTAAAATGTATTTTTTTAGTATTGTATACTGGTTTTTGTATGAGCTTTAAATTGGTTTGAAGATATAGATATAAATATATTAATACATATTTGAGATTGAAATATTTTGTATACATTTTGTATTATCTAAATAAATTTATTCTATTTCAATTGTTTTTTTTTTCTTGAGAAATTTAAATTATACAGAGTTAGTATGTATCAAAAGGTGGCACAACATACTTCACTAGTCCGGTAAGTAATCAGATTTATATTAGATCTTATGTCTAAAAATATTAAATTGATTTATGTCCGCATCACCAACTTCAGTTAAATCTTATTCAAAGATTAAATTTATTTATCGATTACAATTCTCCATATCATCAATGTAAAAAAATATGAATTGATTGATTTTTTGGCATGTATTTCACTATTACTATCTTTTATGCGATGAATAACTATTTGCAGATTTAACTGAGGATGAAACCCAACATTTGTATTTCTACAAATATATCCTTTTTGAATTAATACACCACTTCTCACAGTTTTAACATGTTGTTGCTCTTCAGGATGTCCTAGACCTTGCAAGAGTTAAATGTTGTCTTTTTAACTTGAAAATCGACCTAGGAAACAAATAGAAATCAGAGGCGCAGAGAGGTTGGGACAGCAATAGAAGAGATTTTTTGGTAAAAACCCTCACCAATACTGCCAAATAATTTTCGTTAAGATTTAGAACAAACTTTCTGCATCTGCAACTTTGTTGTGTGATACTTTTATGGACAATGGATTTTGAAAGCCGTAATTAATTTATCTGCTATCAATCTAAAACGTAAATATCAATTACAGTTAAAAATTGTTTTCATCTTAGCTATATTTTCTGAACACTGAGACTTTGATGGCCTCTCTGCGAATTGTTCATCCTAGATAGGTTCCTTTTGTGAATAGTTTGTGTCAACTAAACTATTGTACTTTTGATTGTCTTCCAACAACGGTATCTAAATCTTAGCAATCGTTTCAGTTGTTATTTTTTTAGTTTGGTCATGGATGTGGCCTACAAGCAGTAGTCCACTTCGTAGACGATTCACACTCTGGAAAAACTGGGTCAAACTATGTAGCTTACACTTCCCTCCATTGATTACACAAAAATTCCACTCCAATTAACCAACTACTTCTGATCCCTCGCAAGCTCTGAATTTGCAAAAAAAAATTATCGCTGGTCAGATATTAATTCAATATAAACTATCTACTCAAAATACTTATAAAAAATCGCTCATGATGATGTTATGCGTACCATAAAAAAAAATCAGAAGGATTACGCAGCTCATATAATAATTAACTAGTATTTTGTGTCTCCATAAAATTTGACATTTTGGAATTACAAGGCTTCGGAAGTAGTCGATCGATATACTTTATTTTAACAATTTTCATGAAATTTACAGAATTTGATGAGCTAATGAACTGCATCAATGATCAAAAAAGAAATGAATAACAATTAAAAATATATTGGACTGCTACGATTTCCTAAGCACTCAGGCAATCAATATCTACTTGTGGTATTTCATTCCAAGCTTCGTCAATTTGACGTTTAAGTTCCATTATAGAGATAGGGGGGCGCTGTCAGTTGCTTATTCTAATACATCAGAAGAACGAGATCACCAGGGTAATAAAGTGATTTCAGTATGATTAAGAAACGTGTCATGGCCACTATGTGAGGCCAAGCATTATCTTATAATGGGGTTCTGCAAGCGATTTATTACTAACACTAGCTGTAAAATATACCGCATCGCGCTAAGACTTTCCTAATTGCTATCGCCCCTCCAAATAGAATAGAATGCCAAGAAAACCCAACATAACACTGTGCTCATGTAAAATTTACAGAATGCTGTATACTGCCACATGTTTTGGCCAGTTACCCGACCTACATTTTTACTGGACATTCCGTATAAACTACTACTAAACTACATACTGTTGCTTCTCTAACTTTAATTCAGGATTAATTTTAATCACCACAAATAATTAGAGGAATTCTAAATGATGAGATATTTTTTTAAGGCATATCGTTCCGCAGTACGTTTATGGGAAAATTTGTATTTTTCAGGATTTTTAAACTAAATAAATATTTTCTGTGCACACTTTTAATAAAATATACAAATACCTCTACAAAAAGCAATCTTCCATTCAAGATCTGATCAATATAATGAAAAATATTAAACAATTAATACAAGAAAAAAAAAACCTAAATAAAAATATTTTTGTTCTTATAATAATTGTATGACATAATATTGATCAGAAGCCTTAACCAAAATGCACTCTTTGTATTTGGCATTTTTATATTTTATTAAAAGTGCACACACAAAATATTTACAAAATGTACAAAAATCTGAAAAATTGCATGTGTTTTTCCATAAACGTTCTGCAGAGCGATATGCCTTAAGTAAAACAAATTTAATCAAAAAAATTTATTGCGTTTATTATAGTTGAAAACAAAGTATGGAGCTGTCTTATGCCTGGCATATAATTATTTACAATAGGAATAAAAAGGGGGACTGAACATAAATAAAAAACCTTAATATTTAAATTAGTAAATCAAGACGTGTCCCTACAAGATGTTAAAAAAGTAACTTAAATTAAAAATTAATAGCTTTCCCGAAATAGGCAGCCACATTGGCTTCCCTGAGTGCTTCCGCACAAGTAGGATGCGCATGGCAAACCCTCGCAACGTCTTCAGCAGATGCTCCATATTCTTGCGCCAAAACGGCCTCATTGATTAATTCTCCAGCCGAAGGCCCGATAATATGTGTCCCCAAAATCCTATCAGTATTTTTATCAGCCAACACCTTAACGAAACCATCAGTATCGTTATTGGTTTTCGCCCTCGAGTTAGCCATGAACGGGAATTTTCCCACTTTGTATTCAACTCCTTCACCCTTTAAATCCTCCTCACTTTTTCCCACCCAACCCACTTCGGGGTGTGTATAAATCACTGACGGGACGCAATTGTAGTCGATGTGGACAGCTCCTCCTAGGATACCCTCGACGCACACGATTCCCTCGTCTTCGGCTTTGTGAGCGAGCATCGGTCCGTGAATGCAATCGCCGATGGCGTAAATGTTAGGGATTACCGTTTGGAAATGCGAGTTTACTGGAATGCGGCCGCGTTGATCTCGCTCGATGGCCATGCCCTCGAGGCCCAGGTTTTCCGTGTACGGCCTTCTGCCCACGCAAACCAAGAGTACGTCGCAATCCAACTAAAATAAATATTATGTAACTCAACTTGGCAGCAAGCTGATTGTAGTTTTATTCTAATAAAAGTATTTGAGACACTTACCTCTTCCTTTTTGTCAGGATTCTTGACGTCCTCGACTGAAACTTTGATGACGCCACCGGATTTTTTGGCCCCTGTCACCTTAGTTCCAAGCTTGAACTTCATGCCCTGTTTGGTGAGCACTTTTTGGAAGGTCCTTGAAACCTCACCATCAATGCCGACTCCTCCAATAGAAGTCAAAAATTCAACTGCGGTTACCTCAGCACCAAGACGACCCCACACTGATCCCTAATAGTTTCGATAATTGAAATCACGAAAAACTCAATTACAAACAGAAAAAATAAACAAAAAGTTGCATAAGTAAAATACAATTCTTTTTTTTAATACATTGAATATGAAATTTTAAAAGTATTTTAATGTTAAATTACCCTTTTATGAAAAGAGTGATAATTGAAATTTGACATTTCATCATTCGAAGGATGGCTTGAAATCAACTACAACACAGAAATAATTTTAACATAATTACCAATTCTAAACCGATAACACCAGCACCGATAACCACCATCTTGCTGGGCACTTTTTTTAATGAAAGCGCTCCGGTCGAAGAAACAATAGTCTCCTCATCAATCTGTTAAAAAACATACAGCAAAAATGTAAATTGAATTCCTACCGATCTAACAATAAAACTCACTTCAATACCCTGAAAGGGAGTAACTTCGGAACCTGTAGCGATCATTATGTTCTTGGCATTAACAACCTCGCTAGAGCCGTCAGGTTTCATAGCCGTCACTTGATTGACCCCAGTAATTTTTCCGTGCCCGTTGACCAGAGTGACTTTGTTCTTTTTGAAAAGCTGGGCGATGCCGCCCGTTAATTGTTTGACAGCAGTCGATTTCGTAAGCATCAATTTGTCCAAATCGCATCTCACATTGTCAACTTATCAAATTAGACAACAAAAATGCATTAATTTCATGATAAAATCATTGCATATCGATCAACTACTTCCGAAAACTCGTAAGTCCAAAATGTCATACTCTACAGGAGACTAGTTAATTATTATATGAGCTGCGCAATTCTTCTGATATTATTTTATGGTAACTTCATCATAAGCGATTTTTAATGAGTGTTTTGAGTAGATGATTTTTACTTATATTGGTAAATTAATCTGACTTACGAGGAATTTTTTTTTTTTAAATCGGGACTTACGAGGGTTTGGAAATAGTTGGTCGATATATAATTATTATTATGGATATTAGGTTATTTATATACCTTATATTCTGTATTATTTCTTAGAACTCACCTAAAATACCTCTTGCTGCTAAATCGCCAGAGTGTGCCATGTGATAGTAATGTGAATTGTTAAGTAAAGCTTTAGAAGGAATACAGCCTACGTTAAGACAGGTTCCACCAAGGGTGGGATTTTTTTCGATGCATACAGTCTAAAATATTCACACCGTAATAAACTTTGTCTTCTATCGTGCAAATAATCACTTACTTTCATTCCCAACTGTGCCGCTTTAATGGCAGCAACATAACCTCCTGGACCGGATCCGATAACAACAAGATCAGCATCATGTGTTGTTGAATAATACTTGTGTTGTACATTGTATAACAATCCAGTTTGAAACCTTTTCGTAACAACAGGCTGCATAAGAAATATTTATTATTATTGTCTACTATAGATTAATTTTAAAAATAGAACATATTTTGTATCTCGCCCACAGGTTATAGAATGATTTTACAAATGCAGTAGTGACTATAGTGAGGGAGATGCCTGTGGACCCAAAACATATAAAGGGACCGAAACAATTTAATTAAAGGATTTCACAGAAAGATAATACTCTGAAGTTACACCAGTAAGGTCCACTTTTACAAACATTAGGTATCCCACCGTTATAGTAGGCTGTCGTTAATTTCCAACCGAGTTTAAACTTTAGCTAAGTGGGATTGGATTTTACAAGCGCTGTCGTAATTATCTTCACTCTATTACTAGTGCGCCCGCAATCAAACATATGGGAGAGTAGTGGAGAGAGAGAGATTGGTGAGAGCGCGTGTTCCCGCCGAGTTATCTCATGCTTCAGCCACCGTTTAACACAGACTCGACGTAACTTCGCAATTCACCTAAAGACGTTCTACTCTCAGATTGTAAAATCACAACTTATTGTTTAACCCGTAGCCAGAGTTAACAGTGGGATATCTAATGTTTCTAGAAGTGGACCTTAATAAATGGCAGGAGAATTATTTGGGGAATGGAGACAGTAGTATAATAGGCATGTGGGATGATATCATCTAATATTAAGGAATCTGATTTTCACATCAATGAAATCAAACAGCGAATTAATTACATTTTTAGTGGCTTCTCAGTTATAAAATCAGTCCTTGATACCTACGACTTTGTAATGACAATTCATTCGATGCAATTTTATTAGCACATACAAAGTTGGACAATTAATAGGAAATCTCAATTTATAATCTACAAATCCCATTTGACCTTCCCCAAACGGGATGAAATGATAAAATTCGCCCCGAACATATTTTAGAGGTTATATTACGTAAAGAAGCTTTGACTATAATACGGACACTTTACAGTAAATCAATGATTGTTGATTTTACTTACTCTGGCTGATGTCGAGATTATACTCCAAAGGTTAGACTGCATTTTTGTCCAGCGGAGGCGATTCCCTTTTTCAAAAAAAATCTGACAGCTCGAACGGCAAGAATGAGAAAATTGATTGAATGCGAAAGCGATAAGAGAAAAATCAGAGTAGCCAACGACGAGATGCTAAATAAAACTATACAAATAATTTTATACATACAGGGAATTTTTCATTAAAGCTAATAATTAATTACGGCTATCAATTTAAAGTTTCTATCGAGTGAAACTAAACTAAACTATGAAATGTCTTCTTCTTTTAACATATTAATTTTATTTAAATTACCTTGTTATCTTTCTTCTTATTTCTCCAATTTTCTTCCCTATAAAAAGCACGTTAAATTTGAATATAAACAGCTCTATTACTAATCTATATAATAAAAAATATTTTTTTTATAATGTAGCTCGCAAAAAATGGCTAGATTCTTTTTTGCTTTACGGATAGTTCATTTGCATTCATGGGCGGAGCCAAGAGGGGGTGCCCCCTTAACACTGAGTTGTTATTGATAATAGGTTTGTTCGTTTGTACTGCACTAAGTTGAACTGAGTTCAAGTTTGTGACGTCACCAGTTCAGGTCAGTTCATATCAGTGTACATGAACTGAACTAAAAACAAACGAACACTTTTGGTGTAAAATATATAAAAAATTATAATTTCTGCAATATACTACACACAATTTAAGGAAACACTAATAATAAAATGTTGCTACTGTATTTTATAAACAAATAATATTAAGCAAACTGAATGAAATCCGTGTTTCATAATTTAATAAATAAAATGTAGGGTTGTTGAATGACGATTTCAGAATGTTGGCTCGTTAACTCACACATTGCATAACCATGGATATGTCCTGTCCATCTTTGAAAATTGTATATCTCCCAACCTCTCCTTTTTCTAACCTGCACTAGTTACACCTACTCTGGACCAGGGGTAAAAAGTGCAGGTTCGGTGCAAGTGAACTGACGCAAACGAACACAGTTCAGTTCAACTTAGTGCATGTAACGAACGGTTTCGGTGCAAAAAGTGTAAAAAGTGCTGCACCAGTTCATGTAACGAACAAACCTAATAAGTTCTTAGCACTCGAAACAAGAATCAGAAAATAAAATGTCGTTTTCAACTAATGAAATTATTTACTTGAAAATTAACAAAAAGCTGACGTGATTCATTCAAATTTATAAATAGAATTAGTATGTATAATCAGCTCAGATCAACAAAATTGTCAAAGCTAGTATATTTTGATCTTCATAATACTTCAGTGTTTTGTACGCGTGGCGCATGAAGTAAAATTTCGAGTTTAGAAAAGCCCCGTGAAAATTTGTCTCGGGTCGCTGCGCGACCCTCGACAAATTTTCTACGCGGGGCTTTTCTAAACTCGAAATTTTACTTTATGCTTAGTCCGTAGGGGGACAGTTCTTCCACTCCATTTCTTCCACTCCATTTCTTCCACTCCATTTCTTCCACTTACCAATACTTCCACTACACCTTTACTTCCACTCCATTTCTTCCACTGACCGTTACTTCCACTAGTTCTTATTTCCACTAACCATCACTTCCACTAGTTCTTTTTTCCACTCCATTTCTTCCACTCCAGTTCTTCCACTTACCAATACTTCCAAAAGGAATGCATACATGCTGAGATGATTGCGCCCCACCACCACGGAGAATCGGTTGTTCTTTTTTTCACTAGTTCTTCCATAATTCGAAATTCGAAAATTGGATCGAAGTCTCAAGTTAGTCTTGTACAGTTGACAGACGTTAATATTTGACAGTTCGTAAATTTCGCAGCAGTACATTTCTCGTAAGTATGGCCTATGTAATCGCGGAACTGGTCGAATCTCGGAAGGGATTCTTTCTACACATAGACGGGTTCCTTTACACCCGTCATTCCACCAAAAACGGGCGCATCAACTGGGCTTGCAGAAAATATCCCGAATGCGGCGCGCGAGCTGTCACGGCGGAAGGCTCGTTACCCATACGGGTCTTCAAGGGTCCTGATGAGTCCCCGCATGCACATTCAACGAACGCCGAAGAAGTTCAAGCTGAAAAATTAAGGTAGAAAATCAGTAACGTAATTTCTTCATGAGTTGATGATTAACTCCCCATTGATTTTATACCCTAAGAGTTGAGCTGAAGAGAAAAGCAAGCGCACACCCAGAAGCTCCTCCTGCTCAAATCATGAGGAACCAACTACAGAACGTCCCATCTGGGGTTCTGGCGCAACTGCCAGACCGGGTAAATTTGACCAAAGCTATGCAGCGATCGAGGCTGAAGGAAACACCAACCAACTCGAGGACGATTGAGGATCTTGGAAGTTTGCCGAACAAGTATAAGTTCACCTTGGCTGGCGAACCGTTTTTACTGTTCGATTCCCGTGACGAAGACGACGACGATGCGGAAGGAGCACGACTTTTGATTTTTGCGACCAAGGGTAATTTGCGACGTCTAATGCACAGCAGCGTTTGGTACGTGGACGGCACGTTCAAGGTGGTACCAACCATCTTTTTCCAACTATTTGCGATTATGGGATCATTCACGCAAACGCACCAAGGAGTTGACCAGAAAATTGCGCTACCATTGGTGTATGCTCTGATGGAAAATAAGACTGAAGCATCCTACACTAAAGTTTTCGAGGTGTTAAAGGACAAGTGTCAGGAATTCGGAATCCCCAATATCGAGCCTGTTACCGTTTTAACCGACTTCGAACTTGCCATTATCAATGCTGTCTTTGCAAGTCATGGCGATGTTATTCGTGGCTGTTTCTTCCATCTTCGCCAAAGTATTTTCCGACGGATACAGTCGGAGGGCTTTCAGCGAGCGTACGACAATGTTGATGACAGGTCAATAAAAATCGCTGGGCAAATGATCTGTGCGTTAGCGTTCGTTCCAGTGGACAGGGTAAAAGAAATTTTCGGTATGGTCATGGATGATGTTCCAGAAGACTTTGTTCCAGTCGCGGAATATTTTGAGGTATGGGTATATACAATGTGTATTTCGAGGGGTAGTTTTATTTACAATATTTACAATCTCAGGTCAACTACGTTCGAGGCAGGAAAGCTGTTGGACGACGCAAAGCAACGGAGCCTCGATATACACCAGATTTCTGGAACCAGTACAACGCCACATTACAGGACGAGTCTAGGACCAACAACGCCTCAGAAGGATGGCACAACCGATTCTCCGTGGTGGTGGGGCGCAATCATCCCAGCATGTATGCATTCCTTTTGGAAGTGCAAAAAGAGCTGGGCGATACAGAGACGATGATGCAGCAACTTGACTTGGGACAAAAAATCAAAAAAGGGCAATTACAATCGAAAATTAAAGCCGAGGAACGAATAGCAAACATTGTCAAAAAATTAAGTAAATTCGACGAAGAAAATAGGATTCTGGAGTACCTACAAGCTGTAGGCCACAATATCTCTCTGTGATTCTTATACTGTATAAAATGTGGAATAATATAATGTAATTTGAATAAATTGTACAATTATTTTGAATTGGAAAAAAGGTATGGTGGAATTGGTGGTTAGTGGAAGTAAAGGTGTAGTGGAAGTATTGGTAAGTGGAAGAACTGGAGTGGAAGAAATGGAGTGGAAGAAATGGAGTGGAAAAAAGAACTAGTGGAAGTGATGGTTAGTGGAAATAAGAACTAGTGGAAGTAACGGTCAGTGGAAGAAATGGAGTGGAAGTTGCGTCGCACAATCTGCTTAGTCTGGGAGTGGACGACACTCGTTCGAGGCTTCAAATTGAACGCCTTTATAAACACGTCTAATGTCTGTAAATATCAGAGCTGGGATGAATCCTCAAAAACAGGATTCGAATCACGAATCCGAATCACCTAATATGATTCGAACCACGAATACTCGAATAATGGATTCGTAAGTGAAAAATATGATTCGAATGAAAGATTCGAATCCTCATTTTTGAATCACGGATACAAATCCTTTAAAAATAAATTTGAATCTATCATTTGCAACCAGTAACATTTTATTTCATCAGTTTCTATTAAGAAAAATGTTTATTTACCGACTAAATATCCGATTAAATAATGATTTTAATTAATTATGATATATGTATTATTGAACTTCATTCTAAATCAGTGTTTTATACGCGTAGCGCATGAAGTAAAATTTCGAGTTTAGAAAAGCCCCGTGAAAATTTGTCTCGGGTCGCTGCGCGACCCTCGACAAATTTTCTACGTAGGGCTTTTCTAAACTCGAAATTTTACTTCATGCTTAGTCTGAGAGTGGACAACACTCGTTCTTAGAAGTTTCAAATTGAGTGATCACTCTAGATTACTAAGTTTATTACCATTTTACAAAGGATGCAGCTCGGTCTTCGGGGACCGAAGGAGTACAGGGAATCGAAGTTTCTTTACAAGAAAACAACGAATAACTGAAGGTTTATAGCATGGATAGGAAAGAAAACATCCAATTTTAAAAAAATATCGAAATTGGGTTGGTTTTCAGTGCGTTCTTAACTTCACTTTAAATCAGTGTTTTATACGCGTGGCGTAATAAAATAATTGAAGTTTTTTTTACTAGAAAACAATGAATATCTGAAGGTTTACAGCATAGATAGAAAAGAAAACATCCAATTTTGAAAAAATGATCGAAGTTGGGTTGGTTTTCAGTGCGTTTTTAACTTTACTTTAAGTCAGTGTTTTATACGCGTAGCGCATGAAGTAAAATTTCGAGTTTAGAAAAGCCCCGTAGAAATTTGTCTCGGGTCGCTGCGCGACCCTCGACAAATTTTCTACGCGGGGCTTTTCTAAACTCGAAATTTTACTTCATGCTTAGTCTGGGAGTGGACCGTCAAGATTTTCTACATGTCGAGATTTTCGATATTTCTAGATTATTGTCGATTTATTCACAGTTTGTTATTATATTAAATGCAACTTTAATATTAAATAAATATGGTTTTTCTTAGGAATAGAATATTCACCCATTAAGAGCCGAGCAAATTATAAAGTTAACTTTAAAAGTTCTTTTTAGGTAAAATTTTGCATCTTTTTCTATGATTTCAATGAATGATTTATTATATTACATACGTAGATTTTATAAAACAGTTAAAGTTAAAGTTCAAACGAGTGTTGTCCACTCCCAGACTAAGCATGAAGTAAAATTTCGAGTTTAGAAAAGCCCCGCATAGAAAATTTGTCGAGGGTCGCGCAGCGACCCGAGACAATTTTCGCGGGGCTTTTCTAAACTCGAAATTTTACTTCATGCGCCACGCGTATAAAACACTGATTTAAAGTGAAGTTAAAAATGCACTGAAAACCAACCTAACTTCGATATTTTTTCAAAATTGGATGTTTTCTTTCCTATCCATGCTGTAAACCTTCAGATATTCGTTGTTTTCTTGTAAAAAACTTCGATTCCCTGTAGTCCTTCGGTCTCCGAAGACCATGATTGGTCCTTCGAGCTGTAGCCTTTGTAAAATGGTAATAAACTTAGTAATCTAGAGTGATCACTCAATTTGAAACTCCTAAGAACGAGTGTTGTCCACTCCCAGACTAAGCATGAAGTAAAATTTCGAGTTTAGAAAAGCCCCGCGTAGAAAATTTGTCGAGGGTCGCGCAGCGACCCGAGACAAATTTTCACGGGGCTTTTCTAAACTCGAAATTTTACTTCATGCGCCACGCGTATAAAACACTGATTTCAAGTCAGTGAAGTTAAAAATATACTATTAAGGTTGGAAATTTTATATGATTAAATAACCAAATATGCATTTACAAATATTTGAATTATTCGAAAATGTAAATATTTATATTCAAATATGAATAATTTAGTGATTTAAATATTCATATTAGAATATTTAACTATTTGAATTAATCGAATTCGAATCCCAGCCTTAATAGCGATGATTCGAATTATTTGGGACGATTTGAATCCGTGTATGAGGATTCGAATCCTTTTATAAGGATTCCCATCCTTTTATAAGGATTCGAATCCGATTATAAGGATTCGAATCATCTACGTCTGGATTCGAATACGAATCCTTTTAAAAAAATGTAACGAATCCGGATCACGAATCCGTTTTCACTAAAGCATTCGAATACCTCTTTTGAATCCTCTAAAAGGATTCGAATCCTGAATGATTCGAATCCTGCCCAGCTCTGGTAAATATACAGAGTATACAAATATTGTTTACGCGAATTACGCGATTTGGTTTAAAAATTACTTAAACACAAAATTTGTAATAAAGGGTATATTCTCAAATAATGTGCATCAGATTATTTACATAAATATTTACAAATATCAAGTTAACATAATAATTTAAATAAACAATAAACACAAAGAAATGAATTAAGTTAAGAAAAGATTAAAGTAGAGATTAGGAAAACTGAGCAAAGATACACGGTGAAAGAACAAGTTAAAATAATGAGCAAAATACAAAGTTTCACGTTTTCGATTCAAAGAGAGAACTTACTCGTTTGCTGTTCAAAACAAGACTCTCCGATTTTTAGTTTTGAAGACGAGAATTCACAAGGGTGTGAAAAGTGGGAGAAATTTTAGATAAAGAAAGAAGAACATAGATCATGCAAAGAAGGGAAATAGAAGTGGAAAAAACAGAATAAATTATCTCTCCGACTGGCCTGCATTTTATAACTTCGACGAACATTTTTCGGCGACGGATTAGCGCCTATTGCGCCTCATCGGGCACGTAGAGCCGAAAACCCATTGTCACACAAGAAATTTTACACAAAGCATTTATTCGCTATTTTTCGGGTCTTCGGCTCTTAAGGTCATAAAATGTCATAAAATGAAGCCAGTCTCTCACGACAAAAGCAAACAATTTTACAAAATAACAAAAAGTCACGTACAAATTTATTTTTTAAAGTTCGGGGAATTTTTGACGCGAACAAATATGGTATAAACATTTTTAAAATTTTTACGTTATGTTAAGGATATTTGATGATTTTGATGAGTTAAATAACATTTCATCAGTTCAGTCTTTTTTTTTTCTAATTTTTTGAGTTTTCATATTAATCATACATTTTATTGCTATTTGTATTTGTTTACTATTTATTTGTAGTTTTTTTGGTAATACTTCTGTTAAAATTATCCTTATTTTTTTGATTTAGTAAATTTTAATTTGGTAATTCGAGAATTTAGAAGTTTATTGTTAATTTTTACCTAAGTGTTGTATTAAAACTTATCATTTCATATTCTTTATTACAATAAAGTAATACATTTTATTTAAGGGAAATCCCTTCCTAACTACTAAACCTTTTTAATATACCTATATATCTTTTCACATTGCCTTAATACTGTGTGGCTGGTCAACAAAGCTGAGGCCATTAAGTTTGCAAGAAGAAGAGTGTTTCCACTTCTTGAATAAGTATTAAGTTTAAAATATAGTGCTCAAGTTTGATCTCGCGTTAATAAATACCACAAATGTTTATTTCATGTATCCCAAATTTAAATCAGTGTTCAATACACTGAAGTCAAATTTCAAGTTTATACGATTTTGGTAATTTTATTTTATTTTGTTACATTCTCAAAATTTTATTTGTCCAATGTCAACAATTTTATTGATAATGTAACATGTGTAAGATAATTTCTAATTTCATTTCAAAATAGATTATTTTATATTTTTTTTGCACGAGTGGTATAGTATTTTTAATACCTATTTAGAAGTACCAGTTGTTTTAGTGACTTAACGTATGCGCCTTCTTGAACACATACACAAAATTAGGTTAGGAACTTGTCATGTCAAATGGCCGACATCTTAACCATTATTCTTAGTGCATTGGTGGAGCAACTTGATATTTAATACAACCAGTGCCGGCGTAGGGTCACGCATATTTATTAATTTCATAATATGGAATATAATAATTTATATGGACGTTATGCTGTTATGTTATTATAATACAACTAAAAGTTCCACAAAATATTATATAAATGTTCTCTTTTTTAGCAACATGATCTTTGTTTGAAATAAAAAAATTTTCAACCTGATTCCAGGCATTTCCAATAAATGTTTTCTACCGTCCTGCTTTTTGAAGCTAAAGCCTATTTTCTTAATTCCCAAATATAAAGAACTTTTCGGGATCTCAATTTCTGGGGATTCTTTTATAAATTGCCAGTGAATAGTTTCTAAAGCAATATGTTTCTTTTGGGCATACATTTTGTAAAACATTACCCTTAAAAATGCAGAGTACCTTCGTAATTCAAGTATTGCTCAGGGAAACGTTTGCAGACATATTCCTTTTAAATTCGAAATCCGTTGATCTGTTTTTAACTTGTAGGTTGTATAACGCGTTGTGGAACTTTTAGGACTTCGGACGCTTTTTGAATTGCCTCAAATTAAGATCGTAATTCATTTTGAAAATAACTTACTACATTAAGTACAAGCTTTTTGGATTCATCGGAATATCGTATTTTAGTAGTGTATTTTTGCGTTATTTAATGACATTAACAGACATCAAAGTTTTGACCTAACATCTATTTAGTAATCGACGTTCATTTTTGTTGGTAATTTTTTGTTTCATCTGATTCATGATTGATAAATAAGGATGGGGTTATTCCAAATGGGTATTAAAAATACTATATATCCATGTAAAGCACATATAACAAACTCCAAAACCACATTTTATAGCACACAAACAAAATTATTGTAATTTTTATTCTTTTACGATGTTTTTAATAAAACTTGTTGATTATCCAAATTGTAAATTGAAAAATACAATACTGCCTAAAAATAAAATCCAAATAACTCAATTCATTATTATTATAAAAAAATAAAAACAATAAAACAAAAGAATTAATTCTGTGGTGCGGGTTTGGACCACTCGACTTGAAGGATCAGATGATCATAACCATACTTATGGAGAGTAGCGATGGCTTTTGCAGCGTCGTTCCTAAACTTGAAGTGAATGTATGCGAATCCTTTGCAGAGTCCGGTAATTTTGTCCTTCGCCAGGAAGACCTTCTGAATTGGGCCGAATGGCCTTACCAATTCCTCCAAATCAGACTCTGTTGTTGAATCACTCAAATTTGAAATACGAATCGCTGTTGGATCGTCACGACGTTGAGCTGTTGGGTTATCAGAACGTTTGGTAGCTCCCTCTCGTAAACTCGGAGGAACGTATTTAGATCCAGTTGATTTACCATCACCACCTAATAAATATAAAAGATGATTATTAAATAACAAAAGTATTATGTACAATGGCGGGCGACGAAATATGAACGATGTTTATTAGCTATGTGAATATGACTTTTAATCAGGAGCGTCGCGTTTGTGCGAAAAAAAACATTTGATTGACAGATTTATAAAAGTCATCCAAAAATATGCCTAGACATCTATCTTTAACCGAGAAGAGCAGGGCAATAGCTAAACTAGAAGAAAACTGGTCTCTTAGCCGAGTGGCTGCTGATTTGAATGTAAGCAAAACCTGCATACATAATTTGAAAAGGCGATTTGAAATAAGGCAAGATTTAAGAAGGCCACCCCGAATTGGAATAGGAAGGGTATCTAATGAAGAACAGGATGTTGCATTGGTGAATCATCTCAGAGAAAATCCATTTGATAGTGCCTTAGATGCTCGAGAAGTAACGGGTTTTGCGGGGTCTACTAGAACTGCTCGGAGACGTATTAAAGCTGCAGGTCTACAAAATTATCAAGCAGCCAAGAAAGTTTTTCTCTCAGAAAACAATAAACAACGAAGATTGGAGTTTGCCAACGAATTTGTGTATCATGGAGATGATTTTTGGAACTCGGTCGTCTTTTCTGACGAAAAAGTATTTCAATCATGTAGTAATGGGAGCCTACGAGTTTATAGACCAATAAACCAAAGGTATGAAGAAGGATTCACCCGTCCAATAACAAATAGTGGTCGTTTTTCTGTTAATTTTTGGGCTTGGGTCAGTGTAAACGGACCCGGAATAATTTGGAAAATAGATGGCCATTTAAATGCTATTAAATACAGGGATATTTCAGAATATGTAACACAAACATTTCCGGAAAATTTTATATTTCAACAGGACAATAGTCCTATCCATACAGCAAGAATTGTGACTCAGTGGCTAAATGACCACCGCATCCAAGTATTGCCTTGGCCTGCGAAGAGCCCTGATCTCAATCCAATTGAGAATGTTTGGGGATACCTACAAAAGAGATTTTAGACCTATGAATGCAGATGAACTTCACGAAATTGTTGAAAATGCATGGGAGGATTTGGCTGACAACTACAAAATGAGGAATCTAGTTTCATCCATGAGTACACGTTTGGCAAAAGTTATCACAGCAAATGGTGGTCCTACAAAATATTAATTTCATAATTTCTACTTGTATTAAGAATAAATATGTTTAGCATTGTAATTAGCAATTGAATAATAGTCCTTCAAAACCTAAGTTACGCCACTGTTAAGAGTTCTGATAAATCTGTACAAAATTAGACAATTTCTCTATGACAACAAAATACTGTTCACATTTCGTCGGCCGCCATTGTACTTCATAAAGTAAACAATTAAATTACTCTGATCAAGAATTTTAGGGTAAAATATATAACCTTAACATTGTTGATCAATTCCACTAAAATTTGTCGCCGTGAACTGGTGTCGTGAATAAAATTTAACACAATAAGTAACGTGGCGTTTGTTCAGACCCCAATAATATTATTTTTAAGATTGTAGCTTTCTTTATATGTTTTTAAGCAAATATGTGTAATTTACTGTTGAAGATGTAAAGAGAACAATTTAAATGTACATTAGATGAAATACTATGCACATTAATTGTAAACATTCGATAAAATATGTTTGCATCAAAAAAATAACTATAGCATACACTTGCATAACATTTCCTTTTTCTGAAATAATCCTAAAAAATGATCAGTATTTAAATAAAAAAATCGCACTAAAACAAAAAAGTTGTGCGTTTTGTGGTGTCCACAATTCACGTAAAGAGCATCATTTAAATATACAGGGAATTTTTATTTTAAGTATACACATCCCGTTGCATGAGCTGTAAAATTTCCGGAGCTTAATTGTTTTTTAAACGTGTTCAATTTAAATTTTCTAGAAATTGTCTCTAAGCTATATTAATCATATTATTTAAATACCTGAAGAACCAGGAGCAGAAATGCCTTTTTTGTCATCACTGGGCTTAACACCTCCAGCAAGAACGGTATCCTTCCATGGACATTTTGAGGTCCAATGGTCTCCAGAACAATTACGACATTTGACAACGTTCTTATCACCAAGAGCTAAAAATAATAAGTTAAACAATATTTTCCTGTCCACAATTATAAACTCAAATATTTACATTTAAGTTTCTCAATTCCTCCCTCATCTTCCTGTTTATTCTCTTCCTCTTTGCTGCTTATGAATTGCATGTAAACATCTTCAGCGACGATCGTAGTGGCAGGATCAGGGCCCGGTTTATCATTGACAGACTCACCGAACTTGGGCCAGGTTTTCCTCACAGCAATCGACTTCGAGACGATGCACTTTTCGATCTTGTAAGTGCGCACAATTTTAACCTTTTTGTCGTCGTCGTTGTATTTATAGTCAGTGATTATTTTGAAACCATTTTCACGCACCTACGAATTAATAATTGTTATGTTCAACTCTGAACTGAAAAATTGGACATTAAACTGCAGATTGTTTGCATGACAAGATTGTAGCAAACATGCTGAATACTGGTTAATAGTGTCTTAAAACTCTCTTTTAATGTCATCTAATAAGGCACTTAGTGTTTAAATATTCAATATGTTGAGTTGATATTTCATTTTCGGGGTGTTTTCTTATACCTCTGTTGGTGGTGGAAGGGAACCTCCCTCCAATTCGACCTCATCTGCCCAACTGGATTTAATATCATCGGCTACTGGCATTTTAACTTGGTTTTCAGCGGTTTATATAAAAAGTAAAACGGACACGCTCCTTTCTAACCTTGCAGAGGCGACGAAATGACAGTTCGGCCATTTTGATTTCGAAATGTTTTTCGTAAAATATTCCTCACACCGAATATACCAACTGCTCAAAAATATAAACACTAGAATAGATAAACTATAAATCGAAATTATTTTGATTTTAATTCGCGTCACACCAATAAGACCTTATTCACGGATGAGTCGTAATTTTAAATAAATTAATACTTTAAAATTATAACAAGGTAAACTATTGTGTGTATTCAGTTAGAAAATTCCCTATTGTTATATAATCATAGATATAATATGAGACATAATGTTACTAAAACTGCCTGCTTCACGTTAATAAATATCCGCCAGTGTTTAAAATCATTTTAATATATTTATGGTTTTAGGCTGTTTATAAAATTATTACTTACCATTTGTTAAAAATCTATAAAAAGAAAAAGTAAACCAGAACTTACCTTTATTGAAGAAAATCAGCAAATGTTTACTTTTGTTGGAGCTCTATTTGTTTCTAAATTATAATAATCTAGAGAAAATAACTTCTCAACAACATTCTTAATTTAAATTGACCGTAAATTACAATTATTTTTAACACACAAAAATGTGCAATTGTAGTGTAATATTTTAGCATTTCTTTTACGTATGAATTTGAAACATAATATCCTCTTATCACCTCCTTACTGCCTGTTCATGAGACATGCTTGATAGACATCTAATGAGTCATAAAAAGATTAAAAACAACCAAGCTTGAATGCATACAAATGTTTATCCAGTATTCTACAAAACGTCGTGCTGATAGCATTGTTAAAAAGTACACGTATCCATTAAAAAGTCAAAACATCCACATGACTCTATTTCGTTGGTTTAAAGGTAAATTGGTTTCTAGAAGATTAACTGTTAATTCGACTATTTAATAAAAATAAGTTCGTTACTTGGTGTAAATAGAGTATTAGTATACCAAAATAAATGTTTTCATAAGCAGAGTGACTAGAACCGCAGCACTTGCAAAAATGCTAGGACTTTATAATAAATTTCTTAAATAAGACACTTAATGATTTTCAACCATTTTTTGTGTATTTTGTGAAATACACAAAAAATACAATTATTTTTTTATTTGAGTGATCATGAATTCTTAAAAATTAAGTGCTTTAACTATCTACGATTTATAACAAATGACACCGGTTGAGATTGTTGGAACTTTTGAGGACCTCATTAGGGAAATTGCGTGGAACCTTTAGTATGAAGTTTCACCATTAGTGCTTGTTTAAAAGTTGAAGAGTAAATAGTAATCATGACAAACGTAACAATTATGACTAAAACAGCAATAAAAACAAAATAAATTTCATTTATAATTGGTCAGTAAGGAATGTCAAATATTTTGTTTCCAGATTTGACTAAAAAAACCTTTGATACGAGATGCAACGACTGATGACAATAAAATACCGAAAGCCGAGATTGTTTTATTTCAATGGTAAGTAGTTTTATTTGAATATTTATTGGATGATCATTTCTGAATTTTAAAAGTTCTAAAACTTGAGAAAATTTAAAAAAAACCTATAGAAAACCATTACTAGCATAAAATAATAAACTTGGAAGACTTAAAAAAAAGGAAGATGGATTGTTACAATAAAATAACTACCGAATGTAAATTTTTTTAGTATTTATTTAATAATTGTACGAATCATCGTACCAACATCAAATTAATATTTATGTACAGCCAAGTTATATTAAAATAGTTATTTATGTAAATATTAAATCGTTGAAATTTTCATTGACAATAGTCACCGGCCGTATCACCAAGGTCCAATCGTCTCACCTAAAATTAATACTGATTGTAAACAGTTTCGCATTTTTTATTTTACATATTTTTTTATAAATTTATTCAAACTTTTATTAAGAAAATTTTGTACATTTTTCATCAGACGGGACGTTGGTGATAGCAACAATTAAATTTTCTTCAAATAAAACAACTGCAACTCACACTTTTTCAAAAACAACCGCTTAAAAATTTAAACATTAACTAAACAATCATTCAACGGCAATTTGTTTGAAAAGCTAAAATATTACAGTTGTTTCGTTTCAAATATACAACCAATCATTTAATTCTTCGAATTTAGGGGTGAGGGTAAAAGGGGGATAAACGAAAATCAAATTTTAATAAATACACGTTGAAAAAACACTTGACTAAATTTATATATGTATAATAACCGAACAGTAGTACGAATTTTTTTATATAATTATGTATATGCATCAAATGTACAAGGTTAGGTTTTTCTTTCTTTCTCATTTTTTATATTTACACACAAAATGTACTATGTACATAATATCTGAAGGGGGGGAAGGGGAGTCTTACTTTATCTGAATATGTGATGTAAAATGTGAATAAACTAAACTACAGCACATTTTTTCCTCTTCTTTCTATGCAATAGAATCATTTATAAAAATTCGGTTAGAAAGGAACAGACGAGGTTTTAAGAACGTCCTCCATTACAAAAAAATGTATTTGTATGTATATTCTCGCAGGGTGAATCAAACCGACAATGCCGCTTAGATTTAAATCACCTTGTATAGATATGTATGTGCGTGTGGTATGCATACAGGGCGGGGAAATAGTGTAGAACAATCTTAGTTATCTGAAGGAAGGAACTTCCACACTTGTATGTAATATATATATACAGAGTGTCCCATCAGTGCATTCTCGGAGGATATCTTGACTTACGTTACAGGTAAAACAATTGTTTTTCACTAAAGTTACTTGGTTTTACCAGCTGCATAATCTAAAAATATTTGTAGACATACAGGGTGTGCCATAAAGACAGTAGCAAATGCAACTTGTTTGTCAACCCTGTATATTATTTTCTTATTGAATTCCTCATAAAAATTGCTTATCATTTTATTAAAAACATTTGGTCTAAGTCATATTGTTTCGGATTTATTTTACATTTATAGACTAAAATGATGTTTGAAGTGGTTTCATAAAGCTAAAATAACTCTGAAACTAAATGAGATAGAGAGTTGCAGATTTCACCATTCTCTTGAGAATAAAGAGCGCTATCGGCTGCACTATAAAGTTGTTGCACTTAAGTTATTTGGGTATGAAATAAAAATAGTTAAATTTATAAATTTTCAATCAAGGATAACTTGATTTTTTTAAATAGAACCATATAACTATTTTTACATCAATGGACTCAAAATGGAAGCTTTTTCGAGTTTGTTAATAAATTTGTATATCTAGATGTATTAGAATTATCTTAATAACTATAAAATTATGCATAAAAATTATACACTAATCGAAAGGGAATTGAATTTTGAGTCGATTGATGTTAAAAAAATTATATGATTCCATTTAAAAAAAAAGCAAGTTACCCTTGATTGAAAATTTATAAATTCGACTATTTTTATTTCGTAGTCAAATACTTATTCGCAACAACTTTAAAGCGCATCGATAGAGCTATCTATTCTTAAGAGAATAGCCAAAACTGCAACTCTCTATCTTATATATTTTCGGAGAGATTTTAGTTTAATAAATCCAGCACAAACGTGATTTTCATCCATAAAAGTCAAATAACTCAGACTTAGAAGAAATGTTTTTATTAAAATGATATGTGGTTTTTATGAAGGATTAAAAAATCAAATAAAATAAAATATTTTTAGGTTATGCAACTTCTTTTTCTATCTTTAACGTGAGCCGAGATATCCTCCGAGAACGCACTAATGGGACACCCTGTATACAGAGAGTTTTTCTATTAAGTATACATATCCCAATTATATGTTGTAAATTTTCAGATATTACTCGTTTTTTTTTTAAAGAGTTAAATTTGAAGCTTAAAACAAGTGTTTTCACTTCCAGCTTAAGCATGAAATAAAATATCGAATTTAGAAAAGCCTGAAAATTTGGTTTGGTCGCGTAGCGAAGCGAAGTGACCAAACCAAATTTTCAGGCTTATCTAAGCCCCAAATTTTACTTCAAGCGCCACACGTATATGACACTGATTTCAAGTAAAGTGAAGTTTAATACGTGTGGCGCATGAACAAGCATAATTTCGATTTAGAAAAGCCTGAAAATTTGGTTTGGTCGCTTTGCTTCGCTACCTAACCAAATTTTCAGGCTTTGCTAAACTCATAATATTACTTCATGCTTAACCTGGGTTGGAAAACACTTGTTTAAAGCTTCAAATTGAACTATTTAAAAAAACGTGTGTGCATATGTATACTTTAAAAAAAACATCCCTGTATATATAAATAACCCATTAAGCGCCAGTAATGAGAAAACTCAGCATTACAAATAATTTTTTGAAATTACTAAATAATAAAAGTAATGAAAAATCTAAGTTTTTATAATGCAGGACCACATTAATATTTAATGCCCTCGATTATCGCATTATGACATTGCATTTAATGTTAAAAATGCCCTTATACGGCACATCATTATCTGTAATTAAATTATATGTTAAAGTGGCCCCGATATAATATGGCGTTTTCACATCAATGGTGTTTAATGGGTTAAACATAACTTGTAATAGAACAAAGTTGCACCTGAATCTGCAGCAAATAAACATTTTTCTAATTTCACAAATTAAAAAATTGTGTTCCTAAATACACCTGTGCTTTATTTAAAACTCATTAAAAGATTTCTAAAAAATTTTAAATAAAAAAGTTTCTCCTCAGATGTTACAGACTTCACGAGCTGTACAGAGAAACTAATACCAATAAATGATGTTTTTTTAATAAATTGTTATAATTACCAAGTTGAAGTTGAAACAATATAAATCAATTGTTTTAAGCTAAAAATCATTAAATGCTATAGATTTCCTCATTTTCGCCACTGATTTAAACAAATATTATTAGCTCAACCTGTATAAACACTTGATCTATTAGAATTTTGAAAAAACAAAATGTGCTTATAACCTAAACAAAACCACTTTCTAAATAATCAACAAAAAATGCAACAAATACCTTGCATTGGAGCTCGTACTTTTGGTCTGTTTTTCTAAACACAAACGCTTCCCACGTTGCACCGTCTCTCTTTCTCTCTCTCATGTATAAAAACTACCTATATGCTTATTTTAATTAGCTAGCTAAGAGCGTACCAATGATTTAAAAAATATTACATACAGTATGCGCTACACCTTAAACAAAAACAGGTCATCACCATTATGGACAAAAAAGTAAACGATTAAATAATAAAAAAAGAAAGAAACTCGAGATCAACGCATCGTCCGCAAATAATTTTGTACTTTTTTTCTCTAAATTTTCCTTAAAACAAATGAGTGAGGGGGAAGAAAATCGGCAGCCTTTTATACATTATGTTAATGATTATTTACAAATTTAAAAAGATTACAATTTCCTTTTTTTTAATGTATAAAAAACTGCATTACGAAAAATAGTCAAAAATCAACATACACTGGGAGAGGATAAGAAAATTACATATTTACAAACAACGTAACATTAACGTAGCGCTTTTTTGTTTTGTTTTAAATGTAAATTTGTTTTCAAGATTCTTATTTTTTACATCTCACAACCCGTCGTTGTTTTAGAGCGCGACTCAAATATACATATATATATAATATATAATTATCAAAAAAATAAACCTCCAAGAATAAAAAACAACCTAAACTAGATGTGTATGTATATATATATATATGTACACTACATGTTTGCATGTATAATATATATTATAATTTTTTCTTCTTCATAAATTAATTTAATACTTGTAAAATATTCTTATTGTACATAAAAAAAAATTAGTAATTGCACAGCGACGATCGTGCAGTTAAAGCTCCTTTTTTGAATTTTTACTTTTTTGTTTGTTTTCATCCGTCCCTACCTTTGCTGCCATCTCCGTCGTTTCATTCAATGGTCATTGTTAAATTCGGGCGGCGGCGACGGGTTTCTACCCTCATACGGCACATCATCATCTGTAATTAAAAACAAATCAAAATTAAAGTATCGATTTTAACCAGATTTACTTTTAAACCAATGAAATAAAGTACATTTTCACTAATCCAGGCTCCAATAGTATCTGAATGAGAGTGAATTGAAATCGCCACCATAAAATTGTGAGTTTTGATTGGCTATCATCAGGCCAATCATTTCTTCATTTTTGAAGTCATGAGCAGGAAAACTCTATTCTAACTACTTACAAGTTGTCTCTTCCTTTATGAAAATGATGAAATTATCAGCAACAAACTAAATAATGTTTTGATTGGTGATAGAAAGTCAAGAGCTTCATTTTCTTCTGTCTTGAAGTCATGAGCAAGAAAAATCTACGCCAGAGAGTTGGCAAGACAGCAGCCAATCAAACAGCTTCATTTTTGGGCAGGAATTTCAACGTTGACTTTTTCATTTGGTTTAGTGTGTAACTTACCAATCACAGAGCCATACGTGGAGTAACTAGTGTTGGGGTACAGTGGATTATTAAATGGCGGTACGTAACTTGTACTTTCGGTGACCTCTTCGTCGTCGGGCGTGTAGAACAGCACCGGCGGCTCCTCTGTTTTCTCCTTTTCTTTGTTTATCACCAACTCATCATGCTTTTGCGCGAGTGACATTTTCTGTTCCACGTCCTTATCTGACGGCGGGGGCGGCCGTTCCTCTTCGGTGTGAGGTGGAGGCGGAGTGGGGGGCATCGGCGGCGGAGGTGGTGCTGATTGATAATGCTTTTCAATCTCACTAGAGGGTGCTGTTTCTATATGAATTGGGATGATAGGAGCACTCAGATCGTGAACTGCCGCATCGGCGCTTCCGGGGATTGGAAAGTTCGGGCTCGAAAGCGAGAGAGTTAGCTTGGGTGGTGCCGGTAAGGGTAGTTCTCCTTTCAATATTGTTTCAACATTCAAAGCTAAAACAATTATCAATTATTGATAACCTTTCAATACCCAACCTAGTGGTATAAAAACTTACGTGTTTTCTTCGACTCATCATCCACTGACAATCCAAGAGCTTTTTTCAGCCGCAAACTAACACTTTCTCTCTGCCTTTCCAATTCGGTCGGTTCGGAATTAAATGCTGATAATGCTGGAAGTATAAAAATGCTGTTTCAAGTTCTATTTCTATGGCTGTTAATTCCATAGCTTAGGTAATTAGGTTTAGGCTATTAACTCTTTGATCTAAACCCATTATTACCCATAAAGATTTCATAAATAAACCAATTATTCAAAAATATGTCTACCTTTAACCTCTGGAACGGGTCCAACGAGAGTCGTCGTGGTAGCCATGTCGTCGTCAGTCGTCGTGTCGGACGTGACGCTACTGGAACTATTCGAACGCGTCCTCGATACTTTTGGCGACTGTGACGAGTTGCTCTCCTCGATGATGGCCATCTCGTCGCTGACGGCCTTCTCGTTGTTGTTCAGCTTCTTCCTCTGTCTATATTCGGTTATCGAGAGCTACAAAATTAAAACAAAATGCCCACAATCAGCATCACTTATCTTCACTTCAAATGAGTTATAACAAAATTACCTTACGTTTAGCTGGTGTGATTGCTTCTGGTTTATTTTTAGCCCCCTCAAAACCGAGGAAACTCAGACTCTGCTCCACCGTTCCGATCAGCTGCTCGGTGCTTGTGAACCTCGGAGCTAAGCGCGGATCTAAAAACCTGCTTGGGGGGATTTGTTCATGCTGCGCGGGTGGAATTTCTTGAGGTTGGTTGATCTGAATGCAATTGCCGTATTCCTGACGCATTTCCGTAGCAAGCTCGTTTAGTGTTGCATCAGATTCGATTTGCATTGGACCATCCTCATCTTGAGGCGTAACAATTTCCACTTGAGGCGGTTGTATTGTTGTGGGGGTAGTTGGGGGGGATGTATCTGTAGAAAGTGACTCCCTGGGTAGTCTTCGTTTTTTGGGAGGTGCGGCGGATTCGGCCGTACTGCTTTGTGGAGGACTGTCACACTGATCCTCGCTAATAGCCTGTCTAAGCCAGCGTTTCTTTGCCGATCCCGTCCGGTTTGGTTGATCGCAAAATGTAGCGGCTTGTGCTAATGCTGTAAGATTTTTATTAGGGGCCGTAGAAGGGTATAAATTATTATCGATATGTGGTGTGAGGCTCGAGGGAGATATTGCACTAGCCGATTGTACCACGTCAGTTTTATTTAACCACTCATTCATTAACACCTTCTTCGTTTTTGGGAATTTAAATCCAGGTTCGAGAGGTTCAACAGCAGCCGCTACTAATAAGCACGCTGAAGACAAGGGGGTTTCCGGTGAAGAATGAGCAGAGTTTGAGTTGGAGTCAATTGTTCGTTCAGGTGATTTCCGCGAAACATCCCCGTTGGCTAAGGCTAATAGCAATCCGGCTGCTTTCGTTGGAGACGATGTCTCCGATGGTGGGGATAAGAGCGTGTCATCACTGCTGTGCAGAGAATCGGCAGAATCCAAGCGATTGCGTCTCGAGTTTGTGCTGGTTGTTCTCGCTCGGCCTTTCCTTTTCCTCCGCTTGAATTTCGTTCCTTCATCCTTGTGTGAGTTGGCGGAGGGTTCCGATTCGCGGCGATGCGCTTGTTTGGCTTGGTGCTCTTGTTTGCGCTGCTCCTGTTTCTCCATTCGTTCAATCGCCTTCATGATCGCCTGAAGTTTTCTCTCCTCACGCGTCATTTTCTTATTATTCTTCTCTTTTTCCTTTGGTTGAGCACAAGTGCTGACCTCTTGACTTTGATCTTGTGCATGTCTGGATGCTCTTCTTGTTGTGACAGGAGGAGGGAGCGATTGTATAGCATCTTCCTCAGCTTCCTTCACATCCTCACACTTAATCTCCTCTTTAACCTTAACGTCTTCAACTTTATCTTTTTCTTTAACCTCCTCAATATCCTCAACTACTTCCTTTTTAATATCCTCAACTTTAATACCAACCTCTTCTGCTTTAACAATTTCCTTTTCTTTAGGTTCTACGGTCTCTTCCTCAATTGTCTCACTTTTAATTTCCTCTTTAACTTCCATTTTCACTTTAATCTCAACTTCAGGCTCAGGTTCCTCAATTTTTTCTTTTTTAACTTCCTCGGGTTCCGGTTCAGGAACTACAGGTTGAGGTGGAGGTGAGATAATTGTGTTTTCTCTACTCTGCCGTCCTCTTCGTTTCCTCCCCTCATTTATCACATTATCCCCATTATGCCGTCGTTGGCCCTTAATAAGTGCGCAGTATTCGGGATTTGTACAAGCGCAAGGGATTTCCGTCAGGTGTGCTGCGGCTATATCATGCGACTCGTGTCGTATAGTTAGTTCTGAACCTTTATCAACACTCTTCGTCGTTACAATGTACAAATGCACAGCACCTTTTTCTAAGACGTGTTGCAATTCAGCATTGGGTGTACATGATCTTCTCACGAATCTTGCACAGTTACCATAAGTGCGTGTATCAACACAAACCTCTGTATCTTTAACGAGGGTGTGGAAAAATAAAAATGGACCCGGTCTTTGCTGTCGCATCGTGGCCCTGTGCTGCGTCGACAACATGTATTTCCCACGTAATTCAACGACTGGTGTTCCCATCGGTAAAGAAACCCCTGCCACTAAACACTTAACCCCTGGAGGAATTGTGTGCACCTTAGATTTATTGACCGAGGGATCGATGCTCCCGCTCAAATCTGACTGAGCACCGTTCAACCTGATACTAGAAATCCTTGCCCTCAATTCCGGAGAGTAATGATTAGTCACCGCCTCTTCGTAATTCTCAATCCACTGTCTCAACTGAGGAAGCTTCTCATCATCACTCTTCCTATCCGCCTTACCTTTACTCGTTCGCTTTGTCGGAATTTTTCGCTCTTTCCTCTTATTTACCCTTGTAGCACCCCCTCGATTATGCATGGAATCCCTCCTCTGTCTTCTCGGCGGCTCTTTCCTCCTCGCCTTCTGTCCCTCCCCATCTGAAGAATCCGTATCGCTCAAAGCCAAATGCTCCTTCCTGAGCTGCTTTTGCTGCTCCTGAATATCCTTTAACCACTGCTGCTGCATGGCTCTTGCCCTAGCTCTATCCGTGTGTTTGCTTGGATCGCACTCCTCACAAAGGTAATCATCAGGCACCTTCTTGGTTTTCACAACACAGCGCACGTGCTGCCATACTTTACACTTATCACATTCTATCATATAGCCATCATCATGGAGAAACCCGCAGATGCACCGAGTGACGTAATCACCGTACCTGTCATTGGCCTCATTGGTTACCGCTTCGGCTTCGGGAGCTGTATCAGTTTCTTCTCCCTCTGTGTCCATTTTACGTTCTTCACTGATGTCTGACGCAGCATCGTCTTCTCTTTCTCTTTGTTGTATTATCGTTTGTGAAGTTGTGCGATTTCGTTTTATCGTTGAAATACCTAGAAAAAATAATAACATTTTTAGTACGGAAATAAGTAATAACATTCGTAAGGTAATATTTATTTATTTTGTAACACAAATGTGTTGTAGAATCACACATTTATTGTTTTAAAGTACTCTACAACCAAGTATTGGCAATTTCATTCATACTTATATTTATTTACCTGTTGGATAATTGGGTACAGGTGAAAATTGTTGAGCTCCATTGATAGATGGTTGCGTTTGTACTGGAGGAGGAGTTGGCTCTGTAGGTAGAGTAGCATTATAATTATGATCCAGCAGCACCGCTTGACAAACAAATGACAGAGTATCCAGGGTGCTCAAACTCTGTGGTTTAAACTCCCTCGGCTCAGGCTTCGTGGGTGGCTCATGCTTAGGCTCGTACTTTGCACTTAAATACGAGTTCATTCCCAATTTGTTCGTTGATGACGGCGTCTCCTTATCCGACAGCGTCTCCAATATCTGCGCGGTTAAAGCTTGGTTAAAGATCATCTGGGCTGATTGTTCTGGCGGGTGGTGTGGCCTGTTTGAGTGGTTGTTCAGCGGTTGCGGTGGCTTTGTTTTTACCTTCGGCTTCATCTTCTGCGCCTGCACAGCATGCTTGCCGATGTAATTCGTCTTATTGGGAAGTTGAGGCCTTTGCGGGGGAATTGTTCTCAGACCAGTACCCGTCCTCTGCACGGTGCCCGGGCTAAGACTCTTGGCGACCACTGCCGTCGAGCACGGGGGCGGGGGCTTATATCCAGGCAAGGTCTTCAATTGGGACTTCTGGATGTTGTACAAGAACCTCTTCTCAGGCGGCCTGTTCAGGTACTTTGTAGCGCCATTTCCAACCATCTTCTGTGGGAAAAAGCGTTGGTTCTTGTTAAGCACTACATTGCTGGGGCCGGGACCGATATTACCGCTCCCGCCTGGCATAACCATATTGCCCAGGATTTTGACCTTGTTACCCGGGTTGAGGTTACGTTGGCCATTAGCAGTTTTTAGAATTGGGCCTGTTCCTAAATTAGGAATTACCTGAAAATTAAAAAAAAAATGGTGTAATATTAACTGATCAAATACAAAATTCTGAATAAATTTCATTATTTGACTAAATTTTGTCATCTTAACACAATCTATTTTATTTGTAATAAAAAAAAAAACACTTACATTTGATGTTGGAAATGTGTTTGCTGTAAGAATTTTATGTGACTGCGGTATATCCGGTGCTGAGAGACTTTCCACCGGGTTACTCTTCTTAACGAAAACATTATGAATGGACGATGGCTTCTCACTGAGAGTTCCAACCGTGAGATTTCCATTGTTGGTATCAGATTTCGCCTCGGTGAGAGTCTTGACGACGGTAATGGGAGGCGCATTCACTAAAGTAATCGTCTGGCTCTTTGAAATATTACTGCTGCTGTTAACCAGAGTGAACTGCGCCGAAGTACCACCACTAATAGTCTTAACAACCGTAATGGGGGTATTAACAACGGTGATCAACGGCGAATTGACCACCTTATGATGAATGGCGGGATTCGAGCCGTCCTGCACGATGAGCTTGGTTGCAACGGATTTGGTGATCTCCTGCTCGGACGACTGTAGCGGAGCAGATTGAGCCAGGGTGGTAACGGGCTGTTGCTGTGGCTCCGGTGCAGACAGTTTTCCCACTTGTCCGGGGAGCACTGTGCTGTTGCTCTCGAGGCACACACTCATGTCTGCGGGGTAGTCCTCATAAACTCCATCGCTACATGACTCGGGCTTCTGATGGTGTTGTCTTATTGGAAATTCGGAGAACCCGCCTCCGCCCTCTTTACTGTCTTTGAAGCCCTCCAGGTCAGGCAGCTCTACTAATTGATAATAATGATAATAAAACAAACAATTATATTATTGAAATTGCTTAGATCGATTAAGAAGAAAGTATTTACGAGATATGTTAAAAAAATTGATTAATAGTTAGAATGTATTTGTTTTATTATTAAATAAGTTGAAGGAATGAACCACAATTTTATTTATAAGATTGATACTAGAAATATTTAAAATAAAAATTGTATAAAATCAAAAAAATCTTTATTATCAGAGGAATACAAATATAAATTATTATTTTATACTAAAATAAATAAACTTAAGTTCCTCTTAATAAATGTCTATCGATCGAGGTCTTTCTGCCTGCTATAGCTGAGTAAGTATTGATAATATTGAAGAATGTTTCAAATAAAAGTTGTAGAGAATGAAAAAGTACATATTCTTGAGAAATTTCGAGAAATATCAGCTCGATGATAACTCCCATTTGAATTATTAGATGAATTTGTGAGAAAAGTATAGGCTTTCTTTTTAGATAAAATTGTAAATATATTTTAATAAACTAGATGTTTTAAACAAAAGAAATAATGTTAAAGACTAAATTGAATTTGTGTTCAGTATTCCGGCACCAGGTACCCACAGACGCGTTTCGGACTTCAAGGACCTCTTCAGTGTGGTCCCGACCCAGTGCTGAGGAATACCGAACATTTCTGACTATTTCAAGCCAATATGTGAAAACTATTAATGATTTCGATAGCTAACGCCATCTAATGCTTCATAGTGGCATCGTCAGTGACACGAACTAAAAAAATCAAAAGTTTATTAAATTTACTTTCTACAACAGCAAGAAAAATTAAAATCTAATGTCCCTAGTAAACATTACATTTATTTTAACAAAGACAATGTCTCAAATATGCCTGCCTAAAATTCAGTTGTCTCGAATTTTAACCAATATTCAGCAGATGATAGTACTTATAGCTAGTGATGGGCTGACTCGAGTGAGAATAATCGAATCATTTGATTAATTATTAAAATCATCGATTTTTTATTTAATAATCTATTACTGTCATTCAAATGATGATTCAAATGATCATTTAAATGGTAATGTGAGTGATCATTCAAATAATTACACTTGGAATTTTTCTTTTGGGTATACATATGCCTACGCTTTTATTAAAATAGTTCAATTTGAACCTTCAAACAAGTGTTTTCCACTCCCAGATTAAGCATGAAGTAAAATTTCGAGTTTAGAAAAGCTTGAAAATTTGGTTTGGTTTTTCATTTAACTTCATGTCAATGCGTATTAAACACTGAAACATTAAAAACAAGTGAACTTCACTTGAAATCAGCGTCTAATACGCGTGGCGCATGAAGTAAAATTTCGAGTTTAGAAGAGCCTGAAAATTTGGTTTGGTTGCTCTGCTTCGCTACGCAACCAAACCAAATGTTCAGGCTTTTCTAAACTCTTCATGCTTCATCTGCAAGTGGAAAACATTAATTTGAAGCTTCAAATTGAACTATTTTAATAAAAGCGTAGGCATATGTACTTGTGCCATTATCAAAGCAAAGCAGCGACATATTTTTATATTTGAATATCCAAATTTTTTAATACTCGAATATTTAAATATTCGAATATTCAAATATTTGATTACGTGTTTGAATGAATATTTGAAAAATTTCTAGCCTTAATGTTTATCCCTTTAAAGTGTCAAGTTAACATTGTAGCTTACAATTGTGTCGTTATATTTGGGATATTCAGTAAGCAAAATTTTATATTTAACGTATGTTAATCTTAACTTCACATTCTCAGTGAACTTAGAAGGTGATGGTACAAAATAACAAATACGTTAAAGTTAACACTTTGCTTACAGAATCACGGGAATTATGAAAAGTTTCATTCAGTAGTTTGCATAATTTAGGGGCACTTAATGACAAAACAGAAAAAAAATGATTACGTAATCAATACGAGCGCACACAATCCTCCGTGTCGTGACGACACATGTGCGCGCCCGTGTAGTTAATTGCATTGAAAAGTATCCCTTTGCAGTATATAACAATATTGAGAGAGGTCAGAAGAAAAGTGATCGACGACGCAACCTGGGCGAGGAGCGCGATCGTGGAAAACGCGCGGCGACAGCGCGCGGGGTTCCTCGTTGAGGGGGGTCAAGGGGGACGGTCAGGCCCGAGGTCGCGCGTGCGCCCCTCTGCCTGCTGAGGCCCGCGCAAGGAGCGAGCAAGAGAGAAAAGGAGTGCGGGATTGATGAACGGGTGGGGAGGGGGAGAAGGGCGACCGCAGCACTGCATTGCACCGACGGACAATGTTGCCGTTTCGGAAATGTGTTGTACACCGAAAGCGAACGTATTCAGGATTGAGCGTATGTATCTACGCTTTCCGCGAATCAAAACTATTTGCCGCTAGAAATTGCGCGCTGCTACGCTCGCTCGCTGGGACGCAAAAAAGTATAAAGAGAAGGCGAAAATAAAACAAAACGGCGGCCCGGAGTGCAATTTCAAACAATTACGGTTAATTTATGCGGGATTATTGAATAAAACAGGAGATACATTTGAATATAAACGCTTTTGTCAATTGTGTGTGCAGTAAATATATCACTAAGGCTAATGCAAATTTAATTAATCTATTCTTATCCTCAATATTTGCTGGTGATTATTTTTAAAACCTTTACCACTTTTGCTTTACATAATATTGACATAAATATTATATACATTCAATTTATCTAATTAAAGTCTGAACTGCAAATCACGAAACTGTATAAAAAATCGGTAGTATTAACATAACTAATAGACATTTAAAAACACAAAAAAATTACTACCCGGAAAAAGCAATAAAACAATCGGAACCGTTATTATTGGGCGTTTATTAAGATTAAAACATTATTTTGTAACGTCCTTCATAATCGTTGTTGTTACTTTTGCAATAATCGGTAATTCAGTAAATTTGTGAATCAAAACCGGTTTACCGATAAATCACAATTTCGTTCTTTTTGGTGGTCTGCGAGATCTAAAATATGGACCGCGAATTATTTTAGAAACAATAATTCATTTAAATATTTTCAAAGTTTTAATCACAGTAAAATATACAGGGAATTTTCCATTTAAGTATACCGTGTGTCCCCGGATTACCGTCCGGATAGGAAAAACTTTTTATTAACCATTTTTCGACAAAAAGTAATATCAATATTATTATTATCAAATCCTAATTTGACCAAAGAGGGCGCTCAAAAATTAAGAAAAACAAAAGGCATGATAAGAGACAAGTAATCGAGAATTAAATATTAACTTAATAGAAACAATTTTATTTTTAAGAAATTATTTCTTTCTGCAAAGTTTTTTCGTATATTTGTTTCATTCAAAATAATTGCATTTCTATTAAATTTCCTCTTATCAATCAAACTATGGTATATCCCAAGTGTCCCCAGATAACTGCTTAGATAGGTATAGATTTTTTTTATAATAATAAAAATAAGACAAAAATGTTCAACAAAAAGTTTATAATATAAAACGTTTTGCCTTTCTTAAAAATGGTAATGGTTTTGTAAGAGAGGAAAACGTTTTATAAAGAATGACTTTGATTGATACTAATAAACCTATACCTACCTGAGCAGTTATCCGGGGGCACATATACAATAACTTTATTGAAAAGAGGTAATTTAATAAAATGCAATTATTTTGAATAAATAAATGTTAAAAAATATACGAAAAACCATTGAAAAAATAAATAATTTCTAAAAAATAACATAATTTCTATTAAGTTAAAACTTTGTATTTAGACTTGAATTTCGATTACAAACTACTTTTTCCAATAACATTTTTCCCTAAAAATATAATTAAAGGTACTTCTCTCTCATTATGCCTTTTGTTTTTCCTAATTTTTGAGCGTCCCCTGTGGTCAAATTAGGATTTGATATTGAAAAAGTTGTTTTTAAGTCATCCACAACTTTTTCTAAAAAAATATTTTTTGTCAAAAAATGGTTAATACAAAAGTTTTTCCTATCTGGGTAGAAATCCGGGGACACACGGTATATGGTTATCTACAAAATTATCATATTTATGAATTGTAAAATAAGTTCAAGATACCTATTTTTACTTTTTTGGTTTGATATTTTTTCTAAAATATTTTACTTGTTCTGTATTTTTGAAATTATAAAAGCAGACCTAAGCAAGCTAATCAACATATAAAACAAATATTATACAATTAAATTTAAATAGTATTTCTTTTTAATTATAAAATAACATTCTTGCCTTTGAAGCCAAAAAATATAGTTATCTAATTAATTCAAAATTTACAAAAAATCTACCTCTTTTTTTACAATTTACCAGCAAACCAATAAACCAGTTAACAATTACAATCCCTGATTTTTAACACCTTTTATTTGAAATGTTTTCAATGTTGTCAATACCAAGAAACAAAAATATTTAAGTTTAAAGTTTAATTTAAAATCTCAACAGATCAATGTAAAAATAGTCGTAATCGACTCAGGGGACCTTAAATTGAATATATCAAATAAATATTAATAAAAACAATTAAGTAAATGCCTGTTGCATTACATACGGGGAAGTCAAAGGAGCATAGATCTAAATTTAGATCTCATGACCTCAAAATGTAGTAAAGTCAGAATAGGATCTAATAATATAGGCCAATTAGATCCAATTTTAGAGATGAATCTCAAAATAGCTCGAAACTATATTTTGATTGTGTACCAATAATATTTATATGAATCCTGCCTGATTGATAACTAGGCATAAGAGAAAGTTTTAACTCTACTCAGCACTATGTAATATTCAACTTAGTGGATTACTAAAGTTCTCTATTAATGTCTATTAAGCCACACTTGTGTTTTTCCTATATTTATCTTAACCTATTTTTTTGTTATCTTTTTCTTTATATCTAGATACAACCAACAGTCCTCAAGTCTGTTCCTGGAGGCAAACCCACCTCTTTAGGAGCCGCAGTCACCCCTTGGGGCCATGGGCTCAGTGGCAGTCGCCTTCTCTTCTTCATTGTAGTTACGCCTCTGTATCTTAACCCTTTGAAGCACAGGTAGTATCAAAGTGAGTCCCACATGCATATAATTCAATGGAATAACACATTATCTTATACAATTTTATCAAAATCCGCAACTCTGTGGATAAATACATATTAAAAAAGCTGCTGTAAATCCGAAAAATTTGCAGCTAAATAAAATCAAATCAGATAGGAACTACATACGATGAAATAACATACAATATTAGAACAGAATCCAGTCATCCGATTGAAAAAAATATACTACGGCCATATTTGAATTCCCCGTGGATCGCGAGCCGCGGCGCGCCGCCGTGCATTCCTCTATCAGTGTAAAACATCGGTGTAATCCGTGCACAGAAAGGTGGCAACCCTGCTCTCGCGCCTGGCTGTCATATATTGATATTGATTGTTATGTGGGTGGGCGTGATGCACATACTCTTTATTTACTGCAACCGATTTATATATGCACCGGCTACATGGGATCACAGGTTACACACAACAGAGGAAAATATAAGTAATTTAGCCAAAAAAAAAAATCACGAAATTGATTACGTGATCCTTCCTACACGATGTCCAGTTCTTGATTCTTAATCAAAATATTATAAGGGATGCAAAAGAGAAGCGCGTGTTAACACTGTTAAAGGAGAGGGGACAACGACGCCTGTATAATAATAATAATCCCATTTAAACATTACGCCAATTCAAATGACCGCGACACACAATTACCCAACCAAACAACGCGAATATTCATCCCAATTAAAATGATCACATCTCCGATATAACAACTTCAATACACACACACAAACACAACAGCGATAAAACCATAATCCTTTCCCCACACATTCACGCACACACATACACACATATATAAAGAAAAGCACGATAAACCCAATAAACAACTTCTTATCAAAAAATTCGAGATTAAATCCAAACGGGATGCACATCTCCAAAGCCATATTGCACGAAAATACAAAAACCAAAGACGTTTTCTACTCTGATAACTCCCGCATTTTTTATGTAATAAACACAACACACATAAAACTGGATCCATGAATATTCATGCAGGGAACGAAATTTAAAGATTTGCCGCTTCCGTGTGTATTTATTTTCGTACGTCCTGTCATGAAACACTTCCGATTTTTACGTATGTATCGGAATGCGAGCTATAAATCTCATTAAAATGCAAATAATACACGCCATAGATTTGTGTGTCAAATAAAAATAAAAGAAAAAACTAAGACGCGCTGATTTCAGCCAGCAGCAACACTCCCACATAAATTTCACGTATTCAAACACTAACTTTTCTGACAGCAAATATCAAAAAACAACAATTTCCCAGTTTTTCTTTTCTTAAATAAGAAAATACCCCCCCAGAAACCAGCATAGACATAACAAAAAATGTTAGCGGAATATGGGTGAAGAAGCTCCGGGATTTTTCCCACACTCGCGTAAAATAACCTCAACGCGAAATCACTGGAGTATTATTAGTAATCGCGATGGAAAATAAGTTAAATGGTAGTAAATGCAATGCAACTTACCTCAAACCAACGTAAATGAAGACGAACGATTCAATCACCGATGTAAACATAAGCATTTTTTACTTAAACTCAACTCGGCACGGAAATTTGACTTGTCCATCATAAAATAAACACTCTCAACTCTGTATTTCCACAAATTTCACTCGTTTTTACAACAACGACACTCTGTATTTATCCGAAGTATCATAATACATTCGAAAACATACATCTAAACTAAATATGGCAGCCATATTCTGTGGAAAACAAAGGAAACGTACCAAGAAATCTGTTCGATGGCCTCGAACCCCCGACCGGCTTCCGGTCTGGAGCTACCGCGACGCCGAAAAGAGGGCGCTGGTGTAAATGCATCTCCGCACAGCTCATGTTTTTACGCAAAATACTCGCGCCTGATTGGCTCATCTAGTGTAATTTTGACATTTGTAAAATTTACGCAGTTGTGTGAACTGTGCACGCACCACTGCTGCCAACCGATCAGAAATAAAAATAACCATATTTACGTTTTCTGGCTGGGCTTGTGCGTTTTATTTCGATTTTTGTGAAATTCCGTTTCAACTTACCTTACAAAATACACGGTTTGGTTTATCCTGATAAAAAACACATTTTATTCGCAATGATTTCCCGGAGACAGTCATAAAGGAGGAGTTGTATTTCACTAATGGAATATGTTTGAGGTCAAGTGTTAATTTTTTTTTTCTTCAAAGAAGTTCTAGTTTCATATATTAAGGAATTAAATTAAATTATTTAATTTTAGTTCATTTATTGGTTTATTTTTAGGCCAGGACTTATATTTTTATTTTTAAGCATATGTGTTGCCACATGGTTTTATTTTTAGGTTAATGGTTTAAAAATATAAAACCTATGCGCTGCATTTTCAGGTTGTTTTTAACCTAGTTTCTTCTTCTTCTGCGTAATTAATAGCCTTGGCAACTAGGCCCTGTTGACCAGTCACAGTAATTTTATATAATATAATAAATAGGTTTTCGCTATCCCAGTGGAAAGGAACGAGATTTATGGAAAATACACACGTGGTTGTAAGGATGGGTAATAAATGAATGGATTTTCAGGATGTAGGTGATTGTAAAGGAAGAAGAAGGATTTGTGAAACAACCACGTGTGGGTCAATCGCGAGCAGGGATGGAACACACTACTCACGCTCGACGTTCGCTCTGTTTTACTTATGTGTTGATTACAATTTTATTTATTCACTGCAGAAATGAAAAACGAATTTGTTGATGCATTGTAAAAATTTGACTTATTTCACTTATGATTTTGAGAAAGAAATTATTTTTTGAGTATTTTAAAAGAATTGTATCACCATTCTTAGCAACAAAATTATTTTATTGAAATGATCAATTAATCGGCAAATAATTTATAGAATCATGACTGTTGGAATAGATTTAAATTGTTTTAAAGTCGTAATAGATCTGTTGGTTACATTAACTAGTGCAGCACATTTTACACTGTTTGTGCTGAATCTGTTCGTAACATGAATTAGACATTTGCAATTGTAAATCTTTAATTGGCGATGTCACAAACTTGAACTCAGTTCAACTTAGTGCAGTACAAACGAACAAACCTGATAACATATATTGAGTGGAAGAATGTTTTATAGAATGTGGACTGTGCTGTATGGTTGATTTATTGCTCGGGAAGGTAACATCAGGGGCCTAAAGATTTCCTCCTTAATCAATATGTATTGTAATTATACTAAGAGACAATTGTTCATGTATTTTTCATCTTAGTCATGTTAGTCTTTCTTAATAAATGTTATACAGGGAATTATTCTTTTAAGTATACATATGCATACACCTTGAAGCTTTAAATAAGTGTTTTCCACTCCCAGACTAAACATGAAGTAAATTTTCCAGTTTAGAAAAGCCTGAATATTTTCAGGCTTTTCAAAACTCGAAATGTTACTTCATGCGCCATGTGTATTAAACACTAAAGAGACTGAAATATTAAGAACAAGTAAACTTTACATGAAATCAGTGTTGTGTACACGTGGCGCGTGAAGTAAAATTTTGAGTTTAAGGAGAGCCTGAAAATTTAGTTTGGTCGCTACTCTTCGCTATGAGACCAAATCAAATTTTCAGACTTTTCTAAACTCGAAATTTTACTTCATGTTTAACATGGGAGTGGAAAACATTCGTTCAAAGCTTCAAATTTTACTTTAAAGAAAAAACAACAAATATCTGAATATTTTTAGCATATAATTGTATACTTAAAATACTTAAATTAAATAGTAAGGAATCTTTTAAGTAAGTAGCTTAAACCATATTTCTAAATGATCAACTTATAAAGACAGTACGAAATGCACTTTATAACTCTAGAATGTTAGCGCTTAATAAACTTGATAAGTAACATTTAATAATACATATTTCTTAAATAAAATACATACACATTTATTGTGGAAGTGATTACTTTGTGATACATGTTTACAAGGCCATAACCACAGGGGGGGGGGGTATATACATTTTTGTATGTAAAAGTTTTTCTGACGGCCTTTCATGTTTATCACTTTTATTAAATTATAATTATTTAGTAACATGAATTTGAAATTTATTAGATAGTAATTATTTTCATCTTAATAAGACATTGTCAAATTTTACATTCAATTTCAAAAGTGAATGCAAATGTAAAACGGACAGATATATAGATAAAATAGTGTTTTACATTTAAGTAATTCTTTGTCTGTTCATTTATAATTTGGTCTTTTCCATTAATTTATGTTAAACTATAGATAGATATGTCAGGTGTTAAGTAATAAATATCTATTTTTATATCATCATATTCTTAAATTGCATCAAGATGTATTTCCAAGTTTGTAAATACTATAATTATCAAGTTGTTATTTTAAAGAAAACAAACAAGATTTATCTTTTTATGAAGTTCATCCTCTCTAACATCGTCTGACCTTAAGGTCACATGATAAATGAAACTGAATATTTAAAGAAGGAATCAAACTTGGTAGAAATTATTATTTACAAGATACAACATGAAAAGTATAGCTTTAATAATTTTTCTCTTCGTTGCCTCCTCTTCAGGACACATTTGTGGTAATTATTACATTTTAATTATATGTTAACTGTCATACTTAAATATCAGGTGTTCAGTTAAAAACCCGATCGAGTTGACTGTAAAATTTTCAAAATATTGTGAAGTAGGTTGTACGTGAATTTGTCAGTTGCTCCTGTCAATGTTAATCTAACCCAGTTATATAAAAGTTTTCTATTTTATTCTATATTGCGATTGCCACTGTTTATTTAGCTGTGAAAACAGCTGTTTTATAGGAAAAAAATAACACAACTATAAGATCAAGGCAAACTAATGAGCTACTAATTAACATAATCTGACATTTATGTCAAGTATGACAAAACGTAAATTAGGCTGTGACCACCTTTTCGTTCCATTTCCTTCTATCAAAAAAGCAACATCTTCTCGATTGGGATTTTAAATGTACACCTAATATAATGATAATCTACTGCCTCAAAAAATTTTGTTATGCACTAAATGTAACAAAAGTCTTTCACGGATTTCAAGGAGCCATATCTTCGCAATGGGTTATAGAGGTCCATTGTTAGGAGTCTCAAGTTTTAATTGTTTGCGGAAAGAAGTCTCTTGGGGGAGGAGTAGCTCAATTTTCTTTACACAGAACACTGTGATGAGTAACCGATATCTCGAAATGTTGGAAAATTGCTTGTTACCGCAACTATGATCTAACAGTCAAATGACAGTGTTGTCGTAGTTGCGGTAAAATGAAATTTCCTCACATATCCCCACAGAAAGAAAATCACAAACAGTGAGATCAGGAGTACTTGGTGGTCATTCACGCTGAGCCAAATTGTTAGAAATGGTGAATTGGAGTAATGGTCAAATTCACCATTGAGAAAGATCAGTGTTGAGAACATGCATTCTCTAAAGAAAAACGGATCGCTCAGCCTCCAAAGACTTTTGATCAGTTACTTAAATATGCATAATTTATTTCTTAGATATTAGTAAAGAGTTTCAAAACTCTATTAAGTATTTAGTGGCGATAATAGTTTATTTATTTATGATAATTGATCCGTTTACTGTGAAAACCAGTTCAATCTGTTTTTAGAAATTTTACACCAGAGACAAACAATTGTCTGGATTTGGGTAAATGTCTTTGGTGCATTCGGGCCAAAATTATTTTTGGGTTTTGTTTTCGTAAATGTTGATAGCAAACAATCCATGGTACCTTCTTTATTGTTTGGTTGGGTTATATTTCATCTAGAAAATATTAAATTACTTTTAAAAACTATTATTTTCTTTTGAAATGGTATGAAAACAAAATGATAATAGATCAAAATTTAAAAAAGTTTAATTTAAAAAGTGTTTAATTTTCAATAACTGTTTATTATTTATATATATGCATTATGTTGTATTTTATTACAGTTTTAATAATTTATTTTCCAGAATTATATTTATACAGCCCCGAACATACAAAACATTACAGTTATTTCCCTCTGACGTCTAACACAATAGAATTCAACGTCAGAAGTCCAGCTGATGCTCATATACTTCTAAGCTTAGCTAATAGTTATAACGACATTCCCACGTATGAAATTGTTCTTGGCACACAGAAAAATACATTTTCGATCATACGAAAAAACGGCAAGGACGTCGCCCGTCATGACGGTGGTATTTTAAGTGATAAAACTTTTAGGAGTTTCAAAATAGTAAGTGATCCAGACACCGCATCGATTACTGTTATTGGACACGGAAATACTAAATTAATGTCGTATACGGATTCTGAGTTTGTCAAAATGACGAAATTTGGTTTTGCTTCTTATCATAAGAATTCTGCGGAATTTCAGTATCGTTGTGATCAGACTTATGATCATGGTTCTAAACATGTCTCTATATTTTGAAAATAAAAGTAAAACGATTTTCCATGTGTGTGTTTTAATAATTCGAAATTTCAATTTCATGTTTCTTTTTAACATAGCATATTTATGTTAGTATGCAGAAAAAAAGTCCATGAATTTAGATTGAAATACAAAGATTTTTTTTAAGTATACAAAATTCGACATCAAATAATTTGAACTCATTTTGATTTTAAAAGATTTTTTAAATGATTTTCCAAATGAAATCCTACTTATTGTGATACTGCTCATGTTAAAATCTCATAACTTTAATTTTAGAGAAATTATTTGATATAATACAATAATAGTGCAATGACGTCACACGTGGAATTCCTCACGTGACGTAAAACTAAATTCAAGGTTGTCTCAATTTAAACCGAGCTGACCTTGTATGTCAAACTACCTTGATTGCTGACGTCACGCGGGGAAGTCCTTATGTGACATCAAAATCAAGGTAATTAAAAATATAAGGTCAGCTCGGTTTAAACTTGGTTAACCTTATACATTAATGACCTTGGTTGATGACGTCACGCGTGGAATTAATCACACGACGACAAGGTCATTACTGTATAAGGTCGACTCAGTTTAAATTAAGTCAACCTTATGCAGTAATGAGCTTGGTTGAACACGGGGAAATCCTTACGTGACGTAAAAAAATCAAGGTCATTTTAAAAAAAAGGTCGACTTGGTTTAAATTGAGTCAACCTTAGACGCCTTCCCACGGCAAAAAATAAACAAAAAACATTATATCAACATTGTAACAACGTTAAACGTTGTATTAATGTTCATGAAACATTATTTCAATGTGTTCGCTGAGTGGGTTGATTGCCGACGTCACGCGTGGAAATCCAATCTTAAAAATGCAATGTTACAATTTTCAATATTTATCCAGTGTTCACAGTGTTGCGTGAAAGTAAAATTGTAATGATTGGGCAACCTTGTGTTACTTTGCCTTAACATTTTTCAACCGTTATAAAATAATGTTAAACTTTATTATCATTTTCAGCATTTACATAATATGTATAAATCTATATTGCATGGAAAACGTTTATACAATGTTTGTCACGTTACTAAAATGTTGCTGTAATATTTTTAATACAATACAATACAATACCGGCCCAGAGTGGATGAGTTTTTTGTTGTTTACGGTTTTGAGGTTATGCCTTAGGCTTCATATGTCAATTCCTAAGGCATGTAGCCAACTTTAATTAAAAAAAAGATAAAATCATGGCACTCAGAGTTTTTTCTTTCTTTTATTGAACATACGATACATACTTATATTTTCCGACGTTCGTTGTCTATTGAAAGAGTTGAAATTGTAGCTTAAAACGAGTGTTTTACACTCCCAGGCTAAGCATGAAGTAAAATTTCGAGTTTAGAAAAGCCTGAAAATTTGGATTTGCCGGGCGAAGCGAAGCGAGGCCGGCAAATCCAAATTTTCAAGCTTTTCTAAACTCGAAATTTTACTTCATGCGCCACCGGTATAAAACGCTAAAATATCATGAAGTTTAAAAGTAGTGCTAAAGCAGTGTTCTACAGTAGTCGAAGTCGTAGGTTAGGTTAGGTTGTAGTAGTTGCACCGCACATGGAGGTGCACACTTAGGCCTCGAGACGAACTTGCGCGTGAAGCAGCATCATCAACAGCAACAAACTATACAAAAGTAGGACTATCCCCGCGGTCCTTGAGTAGACAGGGGCGCGAGTTCACCGCTAAAAAACACAAATCCAGATGGAAAAACTTAACAACGTGCGGCCAAACCAAGTCATACTTACCAACACCTGACCGCAAAAAAACAAAGAAGTTCCTAGAACTCTCCAAGCAAAACTTACGTACCCTAACCGGCTACATCACCGGACACTACAGTTTCCAAAAGCACCTCGCAAAAATGGGGATCACTAACGATACTACATGCCGAGGATGCAACGAAGAGGATGAGGCAGCAAGACACATACTTCACGAGTGTCCGTCCTTGTCAAAACTAAGGGATAATATGTTAAGGGAAACGCAACCCAAACGTGAAGGACCCGGATGGAACTGGTTCGTCGCACAAATATTGGCAATTGCCAGTAGTGCGGAATGGGTCTGACCATCAGGAGGGAGGCACTACAATGGGCCTAAAACTTGGCCTAAGTGGGCGCGGCTGTGGCTGCCCTCCCGGCAACCAATCCTTAATCCTAGGCCTCGAGAGGACCCATTGAGATACCACGGTTTAACCATTCTCTTATGAGAACCATTTGGAGCTGATGACAAACTTTGAGAGGTTCTTAACATCTAGCGACTCTCGAGGTCAGAGAGTTCAACTAGGTACGAACGGCCTAGGTATGAACCTCAGCTTTTACATCGTAAAATTTAACATTTTGAATTTTTTCAGCTAGGGCATCGACAGAAATTTTTTTCGGGGGGAAATATAAACATTTCGGGGGGGTTTTAATGGTAAACATTTTATTTTTAACCTTATAGGGCAGCTTTTACATAGTAAAATTTAACATTTTGAACATTTTGGGGGAGGTTTGAACCCCCATATCAACCCGATATTTTATCAAATTTAAACCAACAACATGATCAGAAGGTGAAATAAGAAGAAATAACACAGAAATATTAGAAATACTGGAAGGAAAAGATGTTGTCAACATAATCAAGGCAGCACGTAAAAAGTGGCTAAGACATGTTTGGAGGGCGGGAAGTCAAACCAACATAAAAGCGATATTGGAATGGAGATCAAACGCAAAGAAGAGAAGAGGACGACCAAGTTACAGATGGCAAGATGAGGTGGAAGCAGACATCAATAGTGTAGGAATTACCAACTGGAAAGAGAAGACAGAGGATAGGAAGAAACGGAGGCAAATAGCGATGGACATTTTTAACACCGACACAACAAAATGAGAGAAGAAATACGGGGATTAATACACCCCAATACAAAAGGATTGGAAGGGCTTCAAGCAGAAGCGGCGAAATTCCACAAAGAATGTAGTGCCATATATATATATATATATATATATATATATATATATATATATATATATATATATATATATATATATATATATATATATATATATATATATATATATATATATATATATATATATATATATATATATATATATATATATATATATATATATATATATATATATATATATATATATATATACAAAAGGATTGGAAGGGCTTCAAGCAGAAGCGGCGAAATTCCACAAAGAATGTAGTGCCATATATATATATATATATATATATATATATATATATATATATATATATATATATATATATATATATATATATATATATATATATATATATATATATATATATATATATATATATATATATATATATATATATATATATATATATATATATATATATATATATATATATATATATATATATATATATATATATATATATATATATATATATATATATATATATATATATATATATATATATATATATATATATATATATATATATATATATATATATATATATATATATATATATATATATATATATATATATTTATATATAAACCAACAACATATTGTACTTAATGCACATCGAGTGTGCCTCTGGATTAGTTTTTTTTTTTAAATAGGAAATCTGTTTTTCAAGTACTCTGTATAATACGTTTGGCCTCTCTTAAAAACACAATTACCATAAATAAATTTTAAATTTGGTTTAGGGATCGCTTTAAAATAGACAAACAATAACATTAGCGTTAAGAGAGAAGTGCTATAAAAAAAAAAAAAAGACCTTTATTGGCATAATACTACATTACATCTACATCTACACTAATCGCTGCCCCCTCTCTTCCTCCTGCTTTCCCTCTCTTCCCCCAACTTCTCCAGCGAGAAGTGCTATAAATTTGTCAATTTTAAGTAAAAATAAATTCCAGCTTCCTGCTTCACGATTGCTTAGTTACACGAGAGCTGGAATTCTTTTTTTAAATGAATACACTTGTAATCTGACATCTGAGATCAATGTTATAAAGAAAGTATAGTTTATAACGAAATAAATGTAAATATAAATTTTGAAGCTTTAAACGAGTGTTTTCCACTCCCAGGTTAAGCATGAAGTAAAATTTCGAGTTTAGAAAAGCCTGAAAATTTGGCTCGGGCGCGTAGCGAAGCGGAGCGACCGAGCCAAATTAGGCTTTTCTAAACTCGAAATTTTACTTCATGCGCCACCAGTACAAAACACTGATTCATTGTGAAGTTTGCGGTGTGTTTTAAACTTCGTAATATGTCAGTGTTTTGTACTGGTGGCGCATGAAGTGAAATTTCGAGTTTAGAAAGTTTATTTAAGAAATTTAGAAAAATAGTTTGTGTTCACCATTCATTTGGATTGGCTACATTTTTTTAGTTTTATTGAGCATTATCTTTTCAATAAAATTTAAAAGATAATTTTAAATAATTAAACATTTAAAGTACCTATACAATACATTTAAAAAATTAGGTAAATTCAAAAAGTTCAAATTAGTTATATCAACACGTGGCCGATGTAATACTAACATAGTAAGGTGTGGTGAGATAAACTCTACTCCGAACGGAGCACTCAGTGCCACTGCCGCTCACTTCCGATTGGAAAATTACTTTTTTTTTCGATTGTAAATTACTTTTCCCAATAATATTTGTATCTAAACTTGTAATTATAAGTACTTAAGTCTTCTCATATCTTTAGCTTCTCTTAATTTTTAATTGCCCTGTAAACTGAACATTTGATAATAAAAATTGAGTTTTTGAGTCGAGCAAAACTTTTTGTATAAAACGGCTCTTTGGTAAAAAAATTGATAAAAAAGAAGTATTTTCTATCTGGGCAGTAATAATAATAATAATAAACGTTTTTATTTATAAAAAAAAGATACAAGGTGTAGAATGTACAGCAAAATTACATAGGGGATTTGATAGTCACATCAACTGCTCTTCCACTTAACCTATCTACAATTTGAAATACTCGGTAAATCGATACATTAGAGCCAAAGAGATCATTAAACAGTTAATAAGACAAATGACATTGGTTAGATGTTAAAGTAATGTATTTCTGAACAAATTATGACATATCTCGAATTTAAACTTCATCAATGTGAGATTTTTAATATGAGATGGTATGCTGTTATATAATTTATAAATATTATAAGAAAAATATCTCTGAAATAAAGCCGTCTTGTGGAGCGGAGGTGAGATAATACCTCTGAATCTCACATTGATGGTATGAACATCAGACCGGAATACTATTCTATTGTAAAGATACGAAGGCAGAAGATGTGGAGAGAGATAGGAGAAGGGGGGAAGAAGAAATTCCGAGAGCTAGTAAATGGAATATGGAGGGGATGGGTGAGCATGCCAGAGGCATGGAGAGTAGGCAGGATATGCCCGATATATAAAGGGAAAGATGAGAGGAAAGCAGAGAACTATAGAGGGGTGACGATTATGAGCAAGGGATACAAAATACTGATGATTATGGTGAAGAACAGATTAGAAGTAGAGGTAGAAGAGAAGAGGATGCTGCCAGAGTCGCAAGGGGGATTTAGGAGGGGGAGGGGAACGAGGGACCAGGTATTTACCCTAGCGAGGATGACAGAGAAAGTGATGGAAGAGAAAGGGTGTGTGTATGCGGTGTTTGTAGATCTGAAAGCGGCGTATGATTCAGTACCGAGGGAAGATAGAGTGTCTGAGGCGAAAGGGAGTGAGTGACGGAGTGGTTGAGTGTGTAAGGGAGGTGTATAGGGAAACATGGGTGGAAGCGAAGGTGGGGGAAGAAGTATCGGAAAGGTTCAGGACATGGAAGGGCTTGAGACAGGGGTGCCCCATGAGTCTGGTCCTGTTTAATATATACATAAGTGAACTAGAAGAGGTGTTGAGAAAGGGGCAGGAAGGGGGAGTGGTGATTGGAAAGGAGAAAGTATGGTTACTGGCATATGCAGACGATATAGTGTTGATGGCGAGAGATTGGGAGGGAGTGAAAGGCATGTTGAAAAGGGTGGAAAGATATATGGATAAGAGAGGAATGTGTGTGTATGTGGGGAAGACGAAATGGATGAGGTTTAGGAATAAAGGGAGAGAGGGGAGAGTGGGAGAGCTAGAATGGAAGGGAGAGGTGATTGAGAGAGTGAAAAGTTTCAGATACTTGGGATTTATTTTTAAGGGACGGGTGGGTATGAAGAGCATATAAGGTGGGTACAAGGAAAAGCGAGGAGAGCAAGGGGAATGGCATGGAGAAAATGGGGGAGATGGATGGAGAATAGTATTAAGGTGACATGCAAGGTGTGGGACGCGTGTGTAAGACCGATACTAATGTACGGGGTAGAAGCATGGGGAACGATGGCGTATGAGGTGATTGAAAGAGAACAGTTATGGTTCCTGAGACGGATGCTGGGACTAGAGGAGTCGACACCGGGATATATACTGCTGCAGGAAACGAATAGAGAGAGATTGGAATGTGAGGAGGTGGAGAGAGTGGTGAAGTATGAAATGAAATTATGCGGAGTAGAAGAGGAGAGATTGGTGAGAATAGTATGGGAGGCGTGCATGAAAGTAGAAGGGGGGAGGTGGTGGGAAGAGAGAAGGAGAATGTATGAAAGGGGAGGACTGGCAGAGAGGAAGGTACAGGAATGGTTGGGTAGGGGGGTGAAGGTGGCGGCGTGGATGAGAGAGAAGATGAAGGAGGTGGAAGCGCAGGAGAGACAGGGACGGATAGACAAAAGTGAATATAATGATATGTTTGGAAGATGGCAAGTACATGGGAGGGTGCCGAGATACATGAGTGAGGATGGGTGGAACAGGGATGAAAGGGTGATAATGGCGAGGGCAAGGTGTGGGTCTGGGGAGAGGGGAAGGAAGACATGGATGGGGGAAGAATATATGAGATGTAGGTTGTGTGAATGGGGGAAGGATACGTGGAGGCACTTGGCGGAGAAGTGTAAGTGAGGAATGGGTGGGAGTGAAAGGGAATAGAAGGGTGACGGAATGGATGAGGGAGGACGGAGCTAGGGTAAAGAAGCTGGAGAAAGTGGGGCGGGAGAAAGAGGGCAAGATGTGAAGGGAAGAAAAATAATAGAATGCAGAATGCTTAAAATAATGAAGAAATATTTTGCCATAAGACGTTGCTTCGCTAAGGGTTAGAATTAGGAAAACAGATTGCTAATATGAAGGGGTAAGGACGCTGGAGAAGGTGGGGAGGTAAAGGAAAGGAGGGAGGAGAGGGGAAATAATATAGTATTGAGAGTGTAAGAATATAGTGTTGACATTGTAAATAGCTTTAGGATATGCCAATAAAGGTTTTTTTTCTTTTTTGTAAAGATACGGAGGTTTATGAGTAACAATAATTTTATGATAAAATGTTAAACAATGCAACGTTCGGCGGTTGTTAATGTTAAGCCATTTTAATTCGATTAATTTATCAGATGTGATCGAACTTTCGAATACCAAAAATTAGGCGAATGCAAGAGTTTTGGACTTTCTGAATACGACACTTCGTTACATTATCTAGGCAGGAATTGTAAATTACATCGGCAAAATTGAAATGGCTTAATGCAAGTGTTTCACAAAGTAGTTTTCTTAATTTGATATTTAAGTAATGTCGGCTAGAATAGATTAATTTTAAATTCAAAAAGACTCTAGAAATGCATTTATTAATATGAGATTTGAAACGCAAATCATTATCAATAATTAATCCTAAATTTCACGAAGAATCAGCAAAAGGCAGTGTGACACCATTTATCGTTATTTTCAATTGATGAGCCAAATAACATTACAGTCGACTCATTCGGATTTATATTAAGTGAGTGTTAACACGACTGTTCTAAAATGTTTGAAAGATCTGAGTGGATTTTAACATTCGCCAAGATAAAATTATTCGGGTTAAATGAAAATAAGAACTGTGTGTCGTCGGCATATAGAGTTGCAGAACAGTTTGTTAGAACCTTTGTGAGAGAAGATGTATAAATGGAGAACAGTAAAGGTCCTAATATTGACCCTTGAGCAACCACAGATTTTCCACTCCCAGGCTAAGCATGAAGTAAAATTTCGAGTTTAGAAAAGCCTGAAAATTTGGTTTGGTCGTTCCACGAAGCGGAGCGGCCAAACCCAATTTTTAGGCTTTTCTAAACTCGAAATTTTACTTCATGCGCCACGCGCATAAAACACTGAAATATTGTGAAGTTAGAAATACACTTACATTATTTTTTCTTTAAATGAGTAATAATCGAAATATTTAAATAACAAAATATTTCTATATTTCTTCATACATTTTCAAGTCAGGTCAAATAATATACATATATCAAATTAACTTATTTAGTAATTTAATTAATTAATTAACAAAAAATTTATAATGTTGCGGGTATGCATCAATGGCGCTTAATGAGTTAATCTAACATAGTCATAATAGGCCCGTTCATCAGAGACAACAGTGGGGGAATTCTCCAATGACCGGAGTGTTAATCGTGAACGTGTTTAGGATTCTTGCAATCGTACAAAATAGACCAACCGGAGTACCGTTCATTAGATACCAACATACATCACAAACATGTTGAGTGTTGAACATTTTGATGAACGGGCCCAATAGGGGATATTGAAAAAAATCTTCAAATAACTTCCCTTGTAACCTCACTTTCGCAAATCTGAACTAATTCATGAAGATTTCATCGAAGTCTCTATCTGTAGATGTAAGGTAGCATTTTCTAGCAGAATCTAAAAGAAAAAAACAAATAGTTTGTTATAAACTAACAACCATACTATATTACTGTGCGATTTAGAATGGCGCAGTTAACAGAATTTTTACATATCGAGTTAGTTTGACAGTCTTATTGATGTATAATGCGTGGTATTATTTGCACATTTACGCAAAAAGTACTGCTAACTCATTCAGCCGTTCTCATTCTCACACTGTATACAAAATTTGAATGCAATATTTGCACATTTTTATTGACGTACAATTAATTAATAATATTGCCCTGGATACTTTACCTGGAATAATATTTATAATTTGAAGACCAATTATTTTACATTATTTTTCAGTCCAGTCCAGCAACGGCTCGCACCCTAACTTCAGGGTCGGCCACAGCGCCAAGGCACACATAATTTGAGGTTGGGATCGCGCTTTACAAATACAAGGAATTGCACAATAAAGTCACCTTTTAATAACGGATACATATTACCTTGGGTCTCTGGCCTACCCTGAAGTTAGAAGTTAATACAAAGACCGAATGAAATAAAACAAAGCTACGTTCACATTACACATTTTAATCACATTTCTTTAAAATTGCCCTTTGATATAGCAAATGCTTACCATTTTATCAGCCACCTCTTTACTTAATAATTGGTTGTCAAAATCACTTAATTCTTCTTCTTAATAATTTAATAGTTCAGGCTGTTACTTGGTGAAACTCCATATCAACACTTTAAGTAAATAACACAATTGGTTAAGATTTCACTGTTTATTGATTGACACTGCAACAATTGTTTCGCCATACAGTGGCTTCATCAGGCGGATGAATCTTAATAGTTTGATCGGCTCAATTTTATTGTTGTTTTTTACATCAAAAACAAAGTAATTGATAATTCCTTACAATTTGTTTATTTGTTTTTATTCCTTTAATTTTTCGCGAATGTCAAAATAAAGCACAGTGTTCTTATGTGTTCAACACGGCCCCCCCTGTGGCTGCGCCCCTGATTACGAGAGTTATTAAATTAATATACCTGGATATATTTTCGACTAAATTTATCTAACAAATGTCGATGTATTTCTGTTTATTCATGTTTATACAAACGAAATACGAGTCACTTAAATGTATTTCTTTTTATCTCACTCGGTTCTTGTTTTTTTTTTAACGCCGAGCGGAAATTCGCATAAAAAAGATGAATGCTATAAAAATCGCCTAATAAACGAGGGCATGTAAAAATAAAGCACCACCATTAAAAATAAATACAATTCCACAAAAGAAACACACGTGAAATCACGTTAAAACTCCGTAAAGTAATTATGTATACACAATTCCATTTGTTTCTGGATCTCGCCTAGCCATGCTTTCGTGTTGTTATGTTGCAGTATCAACATTTACATTTTTTATTAGTTGCCACTCCTGATTCCTTATTTTAACAGTGTTGCAATAATTTATGATATCATAAGTAATCCTCTTTTTAATTTTCAAGAGGTTTATTGTTAATCTTGCAACAATTATTTCGCCACGCGGTCGCTCTTCGAGCATTTTATTATTAAATCAAATTAATCTAGTGTTGCAATGCTGTGTCAATGTCAAAGTGAAAAATAATTTCAGGCACATATTAAATATTAACATGCCAAAGATTATCTCTGAATCAAAAAGGTTACAAATTCTGAAATCCTACAAACATTTTAGGCAAAGTAATCCAAATCTACAGCATCACAATATTATTACGATTTTAATAGATATTTTTGGGGTATGTCCAGTATTTTAATTATCATATATATTTAATTAAAGATAATTACGTTTCAGGTAGGGAGATCTTCATTACAATTAATTTTACGACAAAGACCTGACGAATTGAAATCTACTACTTCTGGCAAACGATCTAAAAACAGCCATTTTTGGAATCACCTAGCTAGAAGAGATCTGCAACAACTAATTTGGCAATATAACTCTAGAAATCAGTATTTTACTTTGAGAGATCTTTTGAATGATATGAAAGTTTCATGGGAGTAGAACAACACTTTATAGGGTTGTTAAAAGTATGGGGTATAAATTCAAATTAATTAATGGGCGCAAAATTCTCTGTGAACAAAAACATGTTGTTGCAGCTAAAATTATTTTCCTTAGAAAATTTTTACAGTATCAAAATTCCAGTGAAGATATCCAATTCGTATACCTGGATGAAACATGGATATATCAGAATGGATCCGTGGTTCGACGCTGGGTACATGAAACGGATATAAAAAGTAATCCAACTAAATTCAAAAATGAAGGCAAACGCTTCACCATTCTACATGCTGGGTATAGGGGTGGGTTTTTGGATGGGTGCGATTTTTTATTACATTCGAAAAACAATGACCGAGATTACCATGCCACAATGGATGGTAATACTTTTCAAAATTGGGTGGTTAATCAACTTATTCCTGCTTTGGCTAAGCTTTCAGGGAAATGTGTAGTTATTATGGATAATGCTGCATACCATTCTGTGCAATTAGACAAAACTCCTTCATTTTCTTGTAAGATATGCGAAATGCAGGAGTGGTTGGTTAAACACAATGTAAAATTCAATCCAAAATTAACCAAAAAGGAACTATGGGCTTTATTTATACCTTTTCGATCAAATGACAAAATTTACGTAGTTGATGACAATTTGAGAAAGAACGGGCACGAAGTTCTTAGAGTACCGCCATACCATTGTCAATACAATCCAATTGAAATGGCATGGGGGTTTTGTAAGACTTACTACAATAAGCACATAAATTCTAAGCAACCATCTAAGGATCGTGTTCAGAATTTATGGCTTGAGTCTCTCTCAAAATGTACATCCGATATGTGGCAAAATTTCTGTGATCATTGTGAAAAACTTATTTCGGATGACTGGACAAAACACATGGGGAACCTTTCTTTTGAAACCATTCCTCCTTTTATTATTTCGCTTGGGGAATCTGGCTCAGAACAAACATCAGAAGATTCAGATGCAGGTTCTCTTGACTAAATAATAAAAGTGGAATGAGGGCTTAAAAATTGTTTGACATGAAAATTACTAGTATCACAAGAGGGTGGGAATAAATTTGCAATTCTACAAAAAAATACTGAGGGCCAACAGAAGAGAGAATGACCAAAATTAAGGTGGATGGATGGAGTTGATCAAAATGTGTTAACGGGAAGACCCAAGCGAGAAATACAAATGGATGACGAAATAAGTTTGCAGAGCCGAATTCATTATATTTGTTATATACAATATTATTGCTGTGTTTGTATGTACAAAAACCAAGTAGTAAATTTTGTTAATCTTAAAACTGCATATTATTATCCTTTTATATCTGAAAATTTGTAAAACAGGCAACAGTGTAAGATCACAATAGTTAGAAATTATAACCTTAAAATCGAACATCTGACAGTGACATTTAAAAACCCTGATTTAAAACACAACCAGCCCCATTTACAATACTTAAACTGTCACTTTTCCATAGCTAGGCGAGATCCAGAAACAAATGGAATATATAATAATTATTAATTACCCCGCGTGACAATGCCCACCATTTTGATTAATAGGCAGTAAATCAATGAAATCGATTTTATTTAAAATCGCTAAAATTGCAAAACTAACTTCAGAAGATTGTTTAATATGAACCCTCGGATAACGAGACACCTCTTAAGTCATGTTTTTAGTCTTGATCACCCTTAATTTTTGCATAAACAACTCCGTCAAGCACCCCAACTAACCCCGTTTACAGCGATTGAATTAAAGCCCCCCGCATTTGCAAACTTCTGTCAATCATCCCCCAGCATCCCTCCCAGCTATAACCACCCCCATTTTCAACTCCACCGCCTCAACCCTTGCGGTTTAACCCACCTAACCACCCCCTTAACTTCAGACAGGCGTAGCGCGCTTATTCCTGCACGGATCTTAAAAGGGCGGGCATCCTCGGAATCGTGAGAAAATCGCCCTCTTTTCTGCCAATTTATCTCAACCACCCCCGTTAGGCCCGAAAAAACTTTTCCAATCATTTTAATTGTCATTTGTCCAAATCCAGCAACTGACCAATGGGCGTCGAGCCCACCCCCCACCAGACAAACCGAGGTTATAAACGTAACCGCCGCGACACCCGGCGCCATTCGATCAGTTTTTTTCGTTCAAACAACACGCACTTTTTAAAAGTCTCGTTCTTCATAACTAAACTTTGCAAGTTATTTTAATGTAGTGCATCCTAAATTAAATTAAACTAAACTTTGTCGGTTAGTCATTTAAAGCGGGTTTTTAATTTTTTGTGGGGTGAAACTCCTGATTACCGGATAAGGTAAGTGGAAATTCTTTAAAATCCTGTGAATTATTGCGCGCATTCTTGTTCCCGTCAATTATGCGCTTTTTCCGGCTGAAAACCGTCCAGAAAGCTAAATAGCTTTCTGGACGGTTTTCAGCTTTCCCGGCCAGAATCGGCCGGAAAGCAATTTTTCTGGAAGTGTTTCTTCACTTTCTTTTTTCTTTAAAATCCTGTGAATGATTGCGCGCATTCTTGTTCCCGTCAATTTTTGCGAAAACCATCCAGAAAGCGATTTGTGAAATGTTTCGCCGTTGGCGTTGTTCTTTCCAAAAGTTTGAGAGCTTTTGTTTTTCTTGAGCGTCTCGCAAGTTTACGGTGGGGCGCTGTCCGCTGTCCGACGCTCAGTTGTTGTTTTTATTTTGTTCGGAGACGACGCACATTTTATTTCGTTCTTCATAACTAAACTTCGCAAGTTATTTTAAGTGAATACATCCTAAATTAAACTAAACTAAACTTCGTCAGTCATTTAAACGGGCATTAAACATATCTGTGGGGTGAAAATCCTGATAACTGGATACGGTGAGTAGCTTTTTCGCTTCCTTCTAGAAACAACTGTGTTTGATGATTGAAAAAACGAAAACATTGTTTCTTTCATATTAAAACATAGGTTTTCCTGGAATTCCCGTCGGCGTCGTTTATTGCGCGGATCGTTGATTTTCCATCTAAAAATCTTCCAGAAAGCGATTTTTCTCAACATTTTCGGTCGGTTTTTTTCTACAAGTTTTGCGTTGCTTTTGTTTTATTCTCGGCGCGGGTGTACCAACGGCAAAAAGCTAAACGTCTTGTTCGCCTATGTTGATAATTGAAGACGTACATGGAATAAAATGAACAAAGTGTTTTGAGTGCATATTTTGACTTTCGCTTGAGATCAGTGTTTTATACGCGTGGCGCATGAAGTAAAATTTCTAGTTTAGAAAGGCCTGAAAATTTGGTTTGGCCGCTCCGCGCTACGCGACCAAACAAAATTTACAGGCTTTTCCAAACTCGAAATTTTACTTCATGCTTAATCTGTCATTTTAAACACTCGTTAGATCTAATCAAACGCTGAAAATTTGCAGCGTGGCGTACTTGGATAAAATCCTGCTAAAGCGCCTCCGAGTTCGAAATCTAGTTCTTTCCTAATTTCAGTGTTTTCTTCTTTTTAGATAATTACATATTAAAATTCTCCCACTATTTGAATTATTTATTTATTTATTTATTTATTTACACATTAAACGAACTGGCAGATTACATCTGGTGTCGTTCGCTATACAAACTAGCATAAATGCTTGTGGCTCTATACAGTGCAATAAATAATTTACACGATTTACATAATTTACAAGATGTACAACATATATAGACACTGCTCGCAAATTAACAATATATCAACGTATCAACGTTATGGGTTAACGTTATAACGTTATGAATTAGTAATGAAAATTTCTTTAACGATTTTCAAAAATATTAAAATAAAATTATTTAATGGGCCTTTATCTGTGTTAGTCAACAAGAGCGAATTTAGTTAAAAGTAACCAGAAATATATCTTTAATAAAAAACTTAAAAAGCAACAGACAAACAGCCTTACAAAACGTAACATACGAATAATAGTCTGGAATTAATCAAGCCAAAATGTTGAAAATTAAGGTACAAAGGGCTGGGCTTTTAAAAAAAAGAAACTGATTGAATTTAATCTAGAAAAAGTTAAGGAATTCAATATATCAACCAATATTATTTATATTTTTATCTGACGATTATTTCTAATTATCTTCATGTTTCTTTTATTTTATCTTGAATTTATTTACTTCGACTTCCAATGAATTCATCGAGATCATTTTTCCATTTGCATCGATTTTCTTTCCAACGATCGTTTGTAAATCTTTGCCTTGTAACCTAACCTAATATCACCGTTCTTCTGTTATTATTGCGATTTTTCTTGTCGTCTGACGATGAGTTTTCCATATTATCATTTTCCTGGTTTTATTTCCTTATCTAATTCTATAAGAAGAGCCATTGATGAAAAAATAGCCCGCACCAACTATAATGGTGATTCAAAGAACACTCTGAGAATTTATTTATGAAATCTTTAAGTGTTATTTGTATCACTAGTAGTTTTTACGGGGGATGTTCTCATGTTCGGTTCTTTCTCTCAGGAATTGTGCAAAGAAACAACTCTGGGTTTGTAGTTTGGAAGACTCGGTTTGTAGTCGACGTGTAAGAAGGGCTGTGAAAAGATTGTGATCCTTGTTAAAAACAGGAGAATACACCTTAGTTGTGGTTTTAAATTGAAGATTCACGAACGATTGAGGGTAAGAAAATTGCTGTGGATTGGAAAAATCGTCTCATGGGATTCATAAATCGAGTGAAACATGATAGAAATCCACCTTTTTTTCTTTATTGAACTCGCTTCAACTGGACGCTGACGCACGCTAGATGTCGATACACATTGAATGTCTCCGTACATTCGATGTCTCCATACATTGGATATCATCACATGTAGGATGTTGAAGCTGGTACAACACTTACAAACGGCATTGCTGTTAAAAAGAATCAACGTATCAAAGTTAAGTATAAACATTTTCCCTCTATTTCATTACCGTTTCTTTTTAAGGTTGATAACATTCTTGCTCAAGCACTTCGGGTACACTTTACCTTTCTTCAGGTTTATTTTTTTTTTGCTGCCATGATTATAATCCATCTTTTATTGCAATTGAGAGGAATAATTTCTATGATTGACTTTCTTTAGTAACTTAAAATTCTTAAAGCACCACAAATTTTAAACTGTTTTACTGCCGACTGTATTTTCCTGTTTGTTTAGATAATTGAATATTTACTCGAGCGCCTAAAACTTTAAGTAGGTGTCGCAAGATTCTATCTATTCGATAGATGGATTAGGTTACGCTGCCAACACACGATGCTAGAACAATCTTCGAGAGCTGAAGAGGAGGTCTGCCGCTAAATAGATGTCGACGAGAGGACAAAAAGATTGCAGTGATCTATACGTAGAGAAGAGGATAGCAGCGATCTAGACGTAGACAAAAGGATCGCAACGATCTAGACATAGACAAATGGATCGCAACGATCGAGATGTAGACAAGTGGATTGTGGGGATCTAGCGTAGACAAGAGAATTGCAGACCGAGACGTAGACAAGAGACAATAGAAATTATCTATTATAATTTTAATCCTTTGTTTTCCATACAAACAAACTCGAAAATAAACATTTGCTATGTAACATTTGTTCATTTTTTATAAACAACATTTTTTTATTGGATCAATTAAATGTCAATTTATTCACAACAAATTCTCTTAATTACCTTTTTATCTCTCTCCCTGGTTAAGGGGCCTATTCTGATTGCCGATGATAAGTTCTTTCTCTAAAGAGAAATTATAAATTGTGTAAAGTAAAACAATGACATTTTAAAGAGAGAGTCCCTGACGAGAAAACTCATCGGTGTTCAGAATAGGATTAGATTTTATCTGCAATCGTACACCATAAAACGGTCTAATAATTATCAATTTAATTCAAAAGCGAGTTATTTATGGAACTTAAATGAAAGTGCATGAATTATCTTTAATTTTATGTATTTCAATCGACTCCAAAATAATCAATTGAAGTACATGAAAATAAAGACAATTTATTGCGCTTCCTTTTGACTCCCTTAAATAAACCGCTTTTCAATTTGTTACCACCATAAACATCATTTCAATTCAAAACTATTAAACCAACTAGGCAGTGTTGTCATATTTGTAGAATATGAAGAATTTTAGTCAGAAATAATGATCAATGAAGAAAAGAAGAATATTTTCTTGGATAAGTTTACTCATCTTAATACCACAAAAAGTCTTCAGAATGTGACAATACTCTTATAAAATAATATTAAAACACTTAACTTTGTTTTACCACTTTAATTAACTTTTTACAGTGACTATAGTTTCGACTACAAGCTAGTCATTATCAAACTGAGTCTACGCCTAGACTCAGTTTGATAATGACTAGCTTGTAGTCGAAAGTATAGTCACTGTAAAAAGTTAATCAAAGTGGTAAAACAAAGTTAAGTGTTTTAATATTATTTTATAAAGATGTACCACAAAGTGAACGCCAACCAAATCAAAGAATACTCTTATAGTTTAAAAAAAAAAGATTTATAATTATGATTTAAAAAAAAAACACTTAGTTTTTGAAATTTATTTCAACTAGTTTCAAATTTGTGTTATTCTGAAGGAATATCGTATTTCTTGAGAATTATTGTCGAAACTAATTTGAATCAAATTTAACCAAGTGTTTTTATGTTATTGTTAAAATGAAAGAATGATTTTCAAAACTTCACACTAAATCAGTGTTTAATACACCCGACACCTTTCGAGTTTAGAAAAGCCAAAAATTTGGATTAGTCGTAGCGACCATACCAAATTTTCAGGTTTTTCTGAACTCGAAATATTTACTTCATGCTTAATCAGGGAGTGGAAAACACTTGTTACAACATTATTGTACACTTAAATGAATTTGAAGATGCGAATATGAACACAAAATAAATACTTACTCAATTTAGTTTGATATCTTTTTAAATCGCCGTATCTGGTAAGATTATTATATAGGTTTAAGAACTATAAAGAAATTCTACACTTGCATGTAGAAAAAATCTGGCATTATTGCACCCAATGTCTGTTCCTTAACTCTGATTTTTCCCTTTAACCCACTGTAGGTATAAAGAAGCCGAACAGCAGTTGTTAGAATTAGTCGTTATTGATAATGGTCTGTACCAATCTGTACAATTTCTCCTTCGTTAAAGTTAGACAGTCATTAATTTTGTTTTTTTTGCCATTCATGTTCACTGTTTGTTTTGAAATATGTAAAGTAATTAATCAATAATAAAACACGGTTTGATTTCGTTTCTTCACTAATTTATTATGTAAGTGAAGAAAGTGAAGAAATTAAACAGTGTTTTATTTGTCATACATGTTAATGATTTGTTTTCATTCACTCTAATCAATTATTAAGTTAACGAAAGGGAAATCAAACGGCCCAATGAGTGCTCAGCACTCAAAATATGTATTTTACGATTAGGAAATAAAGTGTGAAGAAAGGAAACAACTGTGTTAATTAATTATTGATTATACTTCTTACGAAACTTTTTTTATTTGCGTAATAAATGACCTTTGCTATTAAAGCTCTGTTGCCACAGTAGAAAACATAGATTAAATTAGATTGATACCTCCTAGGGGGCTCCACGTATCGTAAGATTAGTTGACCGGACCACTCCTTGCGGGGGCGCTGCAATCGCCAATGACGTCACGGGCGAGGGGAGCGGGGGGGCTTCTTCTGAGCGGGACGCGCGGTGCGGGGAGGCTTCTTGCTGTGCGGGACGCGCGGTGCGGGGGGTCATACTATTTGTGGTGTGACGCGATGCGGGGAACACCGCGCGGTGTTTGAATCACCGCGCGATGCGAGAAATAATAACAAAATAATTAAAGTATATTACAAAAAATATGACATTTTAAATATTTACAATTTCATTAAAAAAAAAACATTGTTTGCATTAATTAATTTAAATATTTACAATTACATTTAATAAAACACTGATTACATTAATTCACTTTATGAAAATTCGCTCTTAGACATGTTTCAAGAATTAACTGTTATTAACCATAAGATCATAGTTACTAAGCAATGCAATTCCGGTGAATTAGTGAACGAATAATTTTAGTAACCATTGAAATATCTTTTAAATATCAACTTATACATAATTTACGAATATAAATAAAATAACAATATTTATTTCCATTAAGATGATGATCGTACTACTTTGTGACTAGATGGATTAATATGAAGGGGTGTGGAACTGCTCCCAGCGACAGAATTATCCCGATGGGATTTCCTGCTCGCACCAGGAGAAGGCGAAAGGGAATTCTTGCTGTCCTGCATGATGGGAGAGTCTACGTTTGGGCATGAGGCTTTATTTCCACCAGCATTTGATTTCTGCAGAGTCTGGATGGATGGCCACTCGTCCGATGTGCTTGGAAACTCATTAACATTGCATGGTCCAATCAACTCCGGATCATCTGGATCATCCGGATCGTCAACGAGGGCTGTGAACAAAATATGTATATATAAATATTCAGATATACTATACTTGCGCGCTTGCTCAAAAAAATATTATATAAAAAAAGTAATTGTTCTTATTTGGTACTTAGAGATATATGTGAATATATAAAAGTAATAAATAAATATTCAGCTTACCAGCCGGTGTATCAAGATATAATGTGGGGACACTCCCTGGCTTTAAATTAGATTTGCTGGAAAAGCATTTCGTCCCCTCATCGAAATGCCTGTCACAAATAAATGTGGATTTAACGACTTGACATTTCGATTTTCTTCGCAGCTCTTCTCGGCCAACAGCCTCTAACCACTTCTCATACACCTAAAAAAGAATATCAATCTTAGATTAATGAATTGATAGGATTATTTAAAAAAATAGAGTAGTAGTTATGATTAAATGTAAAATATTAATAAAATAATTGATTATTAGTTTTTCATTTAATGATATAAACTTATTCGTATATTTTGAAACAAAAATTTAAGGTTTAATAAAAATAAAAAACCAAAAGACTTAACATATCGCGTACAAAAACGGGGTGATTTTAAACAAAAGTTATAGATTCTATTTTGCTAAATTTTGATATGTACTATATATCTGTAAAACAAAATGTTAAATTTAAAGTATGTTACTTTTTAATTTCACCATCCAAATTTTCTGGGCTTTTCTAAACTAGAAATTTTACTTCATGCGCCACGCGTATAAAACACTAAAACATTGTGAAATTTACGTGTACACGAATTTCACTGGAAATCTGTGTTTTATACGCGTGGCGCATGAAGTAAAATTTCGAGTTTAGAAAAGCCCCGTGAAAATTTGTCTCGGGTCGCGCAGCGACCCGAGACAAATTTTCACGGGGCTTTTCTAAACTCGAAATTTTACTTCATGCTTAGTCTGGGAGTGGAAAACACTCATTTAAAGCTTTAAATTGAACTTTAAAAAAACAAGGAATATCAGATTTACAGAAAATAGGTTGAATTTGGAATACGTATACTTAAAAGAAAACTCCCTGTATGTATAAATACACATAAAATATTTCCAGAAGAAAGGTATTGTTACTGCAAAAATGTTCAGCAAAAATATTAAAGGGAACATTTTTTGGTATATAGTGAACTCATTTCGTAAATTAGAAAATATTTTGACTTATATTTGACAAGGTGAAAGATATTTGGGATATTGTGAATCTCATTTCATCAATAGTGAAATGCAACAGAAAAACCCTGTAATTGAATCCAAGACATTATTCGGGATCGTATTTTGTGACTAGATGGAATTTCAGAATTGCTTGATCCAACAGCAACGGGAACATTCTCCATGGAAGTACGCTCCCAGCTCTGTGTGAAGAAAATCTCCACGTTCAGTGGCTGCTTCATACATAGTATTTGAAGATCATTCACGAATGCTAGGAAGAAATAAAGAGAAATAATCTAGACACCTTGGTTTTAAACGTGGGCGTAAATATAGTATTATGCCTCCATGTCATTGCGCATCCTAACTGGCGCGTTTTCCAGTGGCTCTCAAAATGTTCTTGTGACCCGACCGTGGCCGACTGATTCAATTTGACCAGGCACACAAACTCCCAAGTTCAAATCTCGCGTACTCATACTAACCTTTTTTTTATGCAAAGAAAAATCAAACAATTAATTTGTAGATGGTTATTCTTATTATTACTCATTATTTACACTTAAGGTAAGAATTTACTATACACCTCGTGGGTAAAATTCTTATCTTACACTCCGTGGGTATTATAGATAAAAATGATATGTGTATGTAAAATATTCATCGTGCCCAAAGAGATTTACGCAATTTATTCTATTGCAAACCTTTCTCCTAACCTAACCTAACCTAACCTAGAAGTATGGAATGGAATATTCAACGTGAGCAAACATTTTTTTCGGCAAAATACACAAACTAGATTTTAGCCCGAATTAATTTCCAAGAGTGTATTCATTTATGTTAGTTATTCTATAAATCTATATGAGTCCAAATCCATTGAAGAATTTTACGCTATTAAGTGTATATAATGAGTAATAATAAGAATACCCATCTACAAATTGTTTGACTTTTCTTTGCATCAAAAAAAGGTTAGCATGAGTACGCGAGATTTGAACTCGGGAGTTTGTTGAGAGCCACTGGAATCTGCGCCAGTTAGGATGCGCAATGACATGGAGGCATAATACTATATTTACGCCAAACTTCGTAATATGTCAGTGTTTTGTACCGGTGGCGCATGAAGTAAAATTTCTAGTTTAGAAAAGCCTGAAAATAATATTTAAAGTGTCAAAATTAAATTTGTGTAATGCAGATTTAATTTTAATATTTAAAAGTTATTTTAATTTGCATTTAAAAAATACAGATATATTTTAATAATTCAAAAATGGCGCGCGTGCCCGTAGTTCGCAAAAAAACGGCCCCCTATTAGGGAGGTCGCTGTAGTCACCCGTCTCTCTTTCTTTCTACAGAATGGACCTCTCTCTTATATTATTTCTCTATGGTTTGGTTGCTCCGGTTCACATGCAACCTATACCGCCAAATAAAATAAAGAAACAAATTTCAGTGTACTTAAAAACCCCTTCATTTGCGATTCAATTTAAACAATTTTTATCAAATGCTCGTAGTTTTTTAAATATTGTATCTATACCTATATGACGTTTTTGCTAATTGTTTGATTGGTGATTTAAATTTGCATCTTGAAAATTCTACCCAGACCCAGTCGACTCTATATGATTCTGTAAGTTCACATATATAGTTGACCGACCCACTCGATGGGAGGGCGCATATGTCGGAACTTTAAATTTCCCGCAATTTCTAACGTGGGCTCGTTTTCAATCAACAGCTGTCAGATACGTCGGATCTGAAGGCACAAAAATGCCGATAAGACGAAATCGTTTCGAGATGAGCGTTAATAAATATAAATAATTACAACCGTAAGTATGTATATTTTTAAATTTTAACCTATTGTGTATTATTTTAAATAAGTCTACAGTCAAACAAATTTAAAACCAGAGTGTTATTACATTATTTCTCTTTTTTCTTCCTAGTACATGTGGATAATCTTCAAGTATACTAAATGTCCATGGTCGTGGATACTTTCATCATACTGAACTAGGAGCATTTTTTCATGGAGTATATCCCCGTTGTTGGATTAAGCAATTCTAAATCTTTGGGGATGGGCGTTAACATAAATAATTAAAACCGTAAGTTTATGTAATATTTTAAGTTTTTAAGCCATTGTGTATCCTTTTAATTAAATCTGCAGTCAAATACGTTTAAAACCAGTGTGTCTACATTATTTCTCTTTATTTCTTCCTAGTATTAGTGAATCATCTTCAAGTACTATGCATGAAACAAGCACGGACGTGGAGATTTTCTTCACACCGAGCTAGGAGCATACTTCCAAGGAGAATGTTCCTGTTGCTGTTGGATCAAGCAATTCTGAAATTCCATCTAGTCACAAAGTACAATCCCAGAACATAAATTAATGTCTTGAATTCAATTACACGGTTTTTCTGTTGCATTTCACTATTGATCAAATGAGATTCACTATATCCCAAATATGTTTCACCTTGTCAAATATAAGTCAAAAGATTTCCCCATTTACGAAATGAGTTTTACTAAATACCAAATACTTTTCCCTTTAATATTTTTTCTGAACATTTTTGCAGTAACAATAACTTTTTTCTGGAAATATTTTATTTGTATTTGTATATACAGGAAGTTTTCTTTTAAGTATAAGTATTCCAAATTCAACCTATTTTCTGTAAATCTTTAGATATTCCTTGTTTTTTTAAGTTCAATTTGAAGCTTTAAATGAGTGTTTTCCACTCCCAGACTAAGCATGAAGTAAAATTTCGAGTTTAGAAAAGCCCCGTGAAAATTTGTCGAGGGTCGCGCAGCGACCCGAGACAAATTTTCTGGGCTTTTCGAAACTCGAAATTTTACTTCATGCGCCACGCGTATAAAACACAGATTTCAAGTGAAGTTCGAACATACATAAATTTGACAATATTATAGTGTTTTATACGCGTGGCGCATGAAGTAAAATTTCGAGTTTAGAAAAGCCCAGAAAATTTGTCTCGGGTCGCTGCGCGACCCTCGACAAATTTTCACGGGGCTTTTCTAAACTCGAAATTTTACTTCATGCTTAGTCTGGGAGTGGAAAACACTCGTTTATAGCTTCATATTGAACTCTTTTGAAAAACAACGAATGTCGGAAAATTTACAGCTTATGCATATGTTTACCTTAAAGAAAAATTCACTGTATGGAACACTACTTACGCCAACATCCATTCTCGGTTAAGGAGACCTCTTATTTCATTTCTCAGATGCATTTTTTGACGAACTGCAGACATTTTGTTGAGAAGTGAAATGTAATTGACACACTGTGATAAGATTTTGACATATAGAGAAATATATTTGTAATAACTTTTAAAATATACATTTAACATGTTCATTAGGTCTTTGTTATTTTTCGCATCGCACGGTAATTTAATACTGTGCGATATTCCCCGCACCGCACCTACCATTCAATGTTATGACCCCCTGCACCGCACTCCCCGCTTAGCAAGAAGCCAACCCGCTCCCCGCGCCCAATGACGTCATTTGCGATTGCAGCGTTGTCCCATCGAGTGGGTCGGTTAACTAAAATCATGATACGTGGAGCCCCCTATGAGTTATCAATCTAATTTAATCTATGATTCTACCACCATTAATTCCCAGTGTTGCCAACTAATGGACAATTAAGAAATGATTTATGTAACAAGAATAATTAAAATATCTAATATTGAAACAAATTAAAATATTGCATTACATAACAACACGAAATTGCTGACGTTTACCGTTTTCTGCTTGCGAACTTTTTCAGTTCAAAATAAAGATTTTAAAGTTGGCAACATTACTATTGAACGGTTGTAAATGATTGAAAACTTCATTTAATTTTTTCTTGTTTTCCATACGGATTTATTACAAAAAATATTCATTTTTAATTCGTAAATTAAGATTATTTAGAAATAACAGCCAACAAGTTTATCAAAAAGAAGATTACGGCAATTAGATGGTGAGTGTTAGTATATTTTAGGTTATCTTTTAAAACCGCCAAACAATCATTTGACGAAAATTGTGTAATTTCATCGCATCTGTACTTCGAAGACTTAATAATTGCAATCTTGTCCAGAATCACAATATGAGTTTTAACGATGTTCATGTCACGTTTATCATCCCTGAAAGTTGTGAAGATGAAACTCAAACAAGTACCGTTATGCAGGAAGCTTATTCTGTAAGTATATTAAGTGTAAATAAAAGTTGCTGCGGAGATTATTTTGTGTAACATTTAAGCTCACTAAACAAAACCGCATTAACGTCAGTTGGGTCCGTGAAGCCGATGGAGAATCCATAAACATGCAGAAAACGGAAGTTATCGTTTTTCAGGAATTCACAGGGGACCTTTATAAAAAAGCAGCTGCTGCAAAGAGTGTGTAAGTGGTGTTGAAAAGTAAATAATGCAAAATTATTTGTTTCAATGAATGGCTGATAAGCTTTCTATTTTATAAATTTGAATGTGCTTAAAAATTATTTCTGATGCATATGTACAGTAGGGTTTTGGGTCCTTGGTGTCTTGTCGTGTGCCTGTCTGAGACAAAATCCATTCCAAATGTGGAATGGCCGTTGTTGAATCTAGCGATGGAGAATTGTGTGGTGGCGTGCTCTAACTTGCCGAAAGAAGATAAGAAAGACATCAAGCATAGAGTTCGAACAATGGGGGGTTGTTTTACAACTTCGATAACCCAGACAACTACACATCTTATCAGTGATACAGTTCGATCAGAAAAATATAATGTACGTAATTAATTTTTACTGATATATAAACAGTGGGATAACTAAGTAAAATAGCGCCCATGGCAAATGTTGTACACAATAAAAAATCAAAATTACTCGTTTCCCGCTTTAGTTTAGTGGGATATATTAAATGTTTACTACATAATAAATCAACTATAACTTGAGCACCATTCGCGCCCAAGTTGAGTGTAAGTGCCAGAGGCTGCAAAAGGCGCCCACGCTTCAGCGGTGCCTAGGGCACGTGCCCTGGTACCATACCCTAGATACTCCACTGTATATATATAATATTAAATAAATAATAACAAAAATATGAAGGGTGTATCAGAATAGTAAAATTGATACATTTATTAAATCGTCGTGAGAAATTTTTAAAATTTTTGTATTCGAATATTCATTCAAAAGCATATTCGAATCATTGGAATATTCTAATTATTTAAACATTTGAATATTCGAATATTTAAAATATTTGAATATGTTTTTAAATGTATTCGAAAATACTTTAATTTTAAAAATCCTTAGCATTTATCAAAACTTGATCATTATTTTATTTTAATCTTCTGGTGGATTAACAATAACTAAGTATGTTTATGAACTTCATATTAACTTGGTATATTACACATGTGGCGCATAAAGTAAATATTTCGAGTTTAGAAAAACCTGAAATATTTACTTTATGCTTAACAAGGAGTGTCAAACCCTTGTTAGAGAATTATTGAAACCTTTAATGACAACACCTAATTTAAAAAAGTAAAATGTACAATAAGATAATTAACAAAACTCATAAAGATTATAAAAATAACTACAGTTCCTTGATTAAGCATGAAGTAAAGTTTTAATTTTAAAAAAGGGTGAAAATTCGGTTCATTTGCAGAATTAATTATTCATTCATTCGAATATTCAAATATGTAAATATTTAAGTGGTCAAATATTAGAATATTCAGTATCGGTATCGAATATATTAAGCTAAAAAATTATTTCACGATGTTTTATTATTTTATATAATATAGATAGCAGCACCAATGGGGCTTAAAATAATGCTCCCATCCTGGGTTAACGATGTGTGGGAATGCAGTATGAACAAATTGGTGCATGCTGACAACGAAGAATTCAATAAACACAAATGCCCTCCGTTCCATAAACTGACTGTTTGTGCAACGGGTTTTCCTAACTGCAATGAAATAAGCAAAATGATCACAGAAAATGGCGGCAAATTCACAAGACAGCTCGTGCTCAAAAGCACAGATGTTTTAGTATGCAACAGGTATAAAAAACAGTGCCAGTGTTGTTCGCAAATGTTATTTTGTGATTTAATTTGTAGTACATCCAGTGAAAAATATAAGGCTTGTCGGAAGTATAAGATTGACTGTGTTTCAATTGACTGGGTTTTGGACAGTTTAAATAAAGGTTATGGTATACCCGAATTTAATAAGTACCCAGTGAAAAAGGCTACTTCCACACCGACCAAAAGTTTGGGCGAAGAAACAATGGATCCGAATTTCTCAATCATGAGTGCGATCTCCTCAACACACAACTTCTCAACGAGATCAGTATTGCAAGAAACCATGAGCTCACAATTTTCCAGCCCGCTTCCACCACCTTCCGTTACAAAAAGAAAAGGTTAGTGTTGTGTTGTTCAGTGCTATCATTTAAATTATGATTGAGTAGGCGGCATTTTTTTGTGCGGTTGCCCAAAATGCTAAAATAATATTGATATCATATTTAAGGTACATCAAATTATGCCGAACTCATTGACAAAATTGACATAAAGCGTGTGAAACGTGCCGAAGCGTTTCTGGACGGCTGCTGTGTATATTTAACGGGGTTTACTTCAGAGCACCACGATAAGCTATGCAAAGTATTGAATTTTAGCGGTGCACTCAGAGTTGACACACTTTCTGAGCGTATAACGCACATTATAGTCGGCGATAGTTCTTGCCATGAAGTGAAACTGATCCGTACTAAGAACATCCTGTGTCCAATGGTTTCCGTTAAATGGGTTATTGACAGCATCGAGAAAAGACAGCCTGTGCAAGAGGAAGAATATTTAGTTTCTGAGCTTGGTTCGCCTAGTGCCGGTCATGGATCGCCGTTAATTAAAAAGGTATTATTAATTAAGACGTATTGTTTGCATTCAATGCAAACATTGTCATAATTTTATATATTATGTAAAAAAGTAATATTTTCGAATGATGTGTTAAAGGAAAATCTACTTTGTGTCTATTTTTAAAGATGTGTGTAAATTGATTTTTTTTTCAGGGCTTGCTTCTTCTAAAAACAGACATGTCGATATTGGAGAATGAGATGGCGGCACCTAAAACTCCAGAAGTTCCCCCACAGTCACATAAGGAGGAAGGCAATCCTGATGAAGATATTATGAAGCAATATATGCGAAAGTCATTTGTCAATACAAGTAAGTAGAATTATAAAAAAATTAAAAGTTTTATATTTTAACAGTACTATATATACACATGGGCACCAGCACATAAAGGCAAGATGGGGCACTTGTCCCCACTTTTGGAATTTTGATTATTTATTAACAGTATGCTGAAAATCTACAAACTATATATTTTTTGTATTATATATGTTTTGTATTTAGTGTTAATCCATTGATAATGGCCACTTTGTGTCCGAAATGTATGTACATTTGGTAATTCAAATAAACCTGTGAAGAAACGTTATTTTAAGGATTGGTTGTCGGGAAGAAAGGTTATTTATTAGTGCTTTATTCGTCAAATTAATTTGATCTTCACGTAACTCAATCAATCAATTTAGAACATGTTTAAAACAAAATCGTTCAAAACATGTTTAAAACACCGTTTTAAAACAAAGTGTTTTAAACATAACAACCCTGGAATGTCCACATGCATAAAAACATTGATTAATTGTTAAGTTTAAAATATATAAAACATTTTTTATTACAGATAATAGACTTTTCGACATACTTTAAAATGTTGTCAAATTTCAATATTTCTTGACATTTCATCACTTTTTAACATTTTCTCAAATTTAAAAATTTCATCGTTTTTCGACAATTTTCGATTTTTTCAAAATTCTGGCAAATTTTAAAATGTTTACCTTGGCATTTCATCACTTTTCCATGGTTTGCCCACCACTGACAGAGTGTATAATTCTAGATAAAGACAATAAACTCTATTATTATTATTATATTTTGCCCTCCCCCTGTAAGATTCTGCGGGCGCCCATGTATATACAGTACTTTTGGTAATTGTGGCTATTTTGACACCAGTATTAAATTTGACTATTTTGGCATATGTGAATATTGCTTGTTGCATTTGAAAGTCACATGTATGTTCAATTTGGTAATATGTAAGAACAAGAGTATTTTACCAATTGATTTGGTAACTTTGCATCACTCTATTTTTTTATAGTGAATAGTTTTGACAATTGTAGAAAGACATTATACTTCATATCAAAGTGATGACAAGCTAAAATATGAAAAAATAAGATACAAACACTTTTTGCAAAAATATGATTCGTTTATTAAATACAGATCAAGAAGATACTCTTGCAGCAGCGTTAGCAATGAATACGTTTGACACGAAACAACACATCACCGTCACCGATAAAACTGATCAATCTGCGAAACTCAATAATGAAACGTCCGCTCCTAGCATTACCATGTCTATGGAGGAAACCTCCACCAAACCTTTAGAAAACTTAAAATTCTTAATCACAAACTTTACTCCGGAAGAAGAAGAAGAAATCAAATACCAAATCGAGGAAATGGGTGGTACCGCCGTTTCTCAACAGTACAAGTCGATTCCAGATTACGCTATCGTTCCGCTTACGAGCACTCGTATCAAACAGACCGTCGGGCAGATTGTAACGAATTTGTGGTTGAGGGAAGTCGCCGAGAAGAAAGAAATCCCGGAATTGAGGTATTATCACCAGCCGTGCCTGGTTGACCCCTGTGATTTAATGAGTAATTTTGTAATTTGTATGAGTGGATTTTCTTATTTGGAAAAGTATTTTTTGAAAGTGGCCTTAGAGGCGTTAGGTGCCGTCGTTCAAGATTCGTTGGCGCGGGTTCCTTATGAACATATTTTAGCCTCGACCCATTTGATAACTGCAGAGGGGCAGGGAAAAAAATACGAAGGGGCTCTCAAATGGGGTTTACCGATTTTGAATAAGGAGTGGGTTTTGGAGTGCATCAGAGTTCGGAAATTGGTTCCCGTAGATGAGTATCTGATGGGCAGGAGCAGGGATTCGTACGTTCGGGAGAATCCTGAGCTTTCAAAGTTGAAGAACAGTTCACGGTTGAATATTTCAGTAAATAGTCCGGCTAGAGGATCGCCTGTTAATACTAGTAAGCTGTTGAATAATACACCTTGTGCGAATGCAGGGGATGAAAACGTCAAAACGTTGACGCCTTTGCACCAGAGGATTTTACAGAAAGAAACTGGATCAGGTGAGTGATTTTTTTTCCCTCTACCAAGGAATGAAAATTAACAAATTTAATTGATCTTAAAATGACGATAAAAAAGTATTGATTTTTTTTCTATTTCATTTTTCAGGTTACAATACTCCAGTAAATAATGTGAGCACATATTTCAGTCAAATAACACCTGTGAACCAAATCATGAAAAATGCACAAATCGATTTGGGAATAAAAACACCCGCGACTCCTAAACCTTGGGATCATGTAGACACACCAGAGACTCCACTTGGTGCTGCCTTTTGTGATGGTACTCCGCCTCCCGAACTGAGAAAGAAATTCCTGAGGTGGATCAACGGGTTCCCAGATAATGAAGAGAAACCGAGACGATTAAGCACAGTAAGAAGTTTCTGCATTAGGAAAAAATTTTGACGTGGAACATCATAGTACTTTCCCCCATGTTAGATACTTGAAATAATAACTTTCACCTACCTTTTTTTTTAACAAATGTTTCATATTCCTGTTAAACTTTGTTCGTAAGCCTCACTTGTTTTCAGTTTTCCTCCCTCCCTGTATAATATCAGTTTGATGTGAGTAACTTAAGTTAAGATATTTTACAAAAGATTCAGTTTTTATCATGTGTTCATTTTTATTGGGTAAATATCATCAAATTTGATAAACAACTGATAATTTACAATTACAATTATTTTGACCGTCAAAAATAAAAATTAAATTGCTTCTATTAAGTTCATATTTACATAAAAAATATAACTCTCGATTACAAATTACTTTTTTAAAAAACCACTTTCTCTAGAATTATAATAAGAGGTACTTTTCTCTTATGACAATTTTAATTTATCTTAATTTTTGAGCGCCCTCTATAGTCAATTTAAGATTTGACAATAAAAATAGTGTTTTGAAGTCATCCATTCTTTTTGTAATGAATGACTTTTTGTCGAAAACTTGACATTAAAAAAGTTTTTCCTATCCGGGAGGTAATTCGGGGATACACGTTATGTTTACTAAGTCTTGGCCTGTTTTAAATCATGGAAGAATTTGGACTTGTTATACAAATTGCAAACAATTTTCAGCCATTATCTGAATTAAAACGCCGATTATGGAATAAAGTATGTCCAGAATACGAAGAGGCTGAGAGTAGTGGTACTAAACAGCCGGATTTACAAATGGACCAATCCGTGGAAGAAAATTTGACGTCCGATCGGACTGAAGTAATTTTTTAAAGTTAATTTTATTTTTCGACAATTCCAGTGGGATTAAATTTCAGGACTCGACAGGAAGTGAAATACTAGGCGAGAAGTTAAACCAGCTGGAGAGCATGCTGAAAGCGAGTGCCTCGTCGAGACGGAGCTCTGTCAAAAAGTCGACACCAGTTCTCTCTCAATCATACACCCACGAATCTGTGCAGTCGCAGCCATTTTCCGTTGGTTGGGATGACAACATGGACCCAAGCTTGGTAAGATCAGATTAAATAGAACTTATGAATCTACAGCTTGTCCCACTTTGAGTAAGACGATAGAGATTCGGTTAAATAGGCAAAGTTGTGCAGTTTTATGTGCTTACTCAGATTCTGTTAAAAAACAATAGACATTTTGAAACACTTTAAAGTTATTGAAAAAAAATGAAAATCAGGATTTTTGAATTAATTCAACTTTCTTATTTTATTTGAAAATCTCTATAAACTTTACTAAAGTAAATGCTATGACAGATATGGGCGGAGCCAGGATTTTAACTAGAGGGGGGTTAAGAAATATAATAATTTATGCCACATTTAGTAAAGGAAATGTAAAATGATGAATATTATTTAACTTTAAAATTATATTCATACATTTTATTATTATTCAGATTTTTGTCAGTTTTTTTTTTCAACGACTATTTAAAATTACGTTTATACGTTTTGTCAGTTTTCAGATTTTTGTCAGTTTTTCTGCAATCACTACGATTTACATGCATTTTCATGATTTTCGTCAGTATTCAGTTAATGACTAATACCAGTTTACCGGTAAATGATAAAAAAGTGTTCTTCAAAATATATCTGTAATTCGGTAATACTTTATTTCAGTAAATTAAATAAAGCTACACGATACTGATAAAAGTTGTGGAGAATTGTTAAAGCTGTTAGAACTATCAAAATTGTTAAAACAGTTGAATAGTATTAAAAATATAAATATTTTTAATGTTTTTATCCCAATTTATAAACTGTACATTTTTAGACATTCGTTGATTTGAAGTTTCTAATGAGTGTTTCCACTCCCAGATTAAGCATGAAGTAAAATTTCGAGTTTAAAAAAGTCTGAAAATTTGGATTGGTATCGTAGCGAAGCAAGATGACCAATCCAAATTTTCAGGCTTTTCTAAACTCATCATATCTTTGAAACAAATTGTAGAGACAAATTATAGACTATTAGAAACACTAAATTGGGTTAATTAGATGAAAGTTTATATTTTGACTGTGAGTAAAACTATGTCAACAACAATCATCTAGCATCATTTGTTTTAATGATATGACGAAAAAAGTGAAAATCAAAAATATGGAATTAATATTTTATACATAATCTAAATTAATCCTTAGAAATACATTGGAATTGACAGATTTTATATAGGGTGTCCTATTTTGTTTAGATATTGCAGTTATTTTTTTGACATATGACACATGATTTTCCATCTAAATTGTCCTGTTTTATTCAATGGTATAAAAATCAAATGGCTACGATTAGAAAAATTAAACTTTGATGTCTTGTCTTATAAATGGGACACCCTGTATAAAATCTGACAATTTAATTGTGTTTCTCAGATGTTATTTAGGGTATATTTCAAATTTCATTAACTTTCTAATTAACAAAGTTAAAGCAAAAAGAAATGTTTGTCGATTTTCACTTTTTTTTGCCATATCTTGAAAACAAATGACGTTAGATCAAATTAATTACCGTATTTTTATTTTGTATTAAAGATGGAAACTTTTGTCTAATTTAACCATTTTTGTATTTCTAATAGTTTACAAAATACCAATGGTGAGCACGATAAAGCAAACGAATTGATGAAAACTCTTGATGATATTATTGAATACTATAAACACTTTGTAATTGAAATATTTAACGAGTTTTTTCAAATATAATTATTATTTTACAGGTTCAGAAAAAACCTGGCCTATTCATTTTATCCGGAGTGGATGTGGAGGAGCGTGAAGAAATTATGAAAAATATCGAAAGCCTTGGTGCGAAAGTCTCCGATATGCAGAGTTACGATCCAGCCAGTACTCATTTGCTATGTGAAAAGTTGAACAGGAATGAGAAAATGCTGGCATCAATGGCGGCTGGCAAGTGGGTGCTACACGTGTCCTATATAAATGACTCGCTAGTAGCTGGGAAATTTTTAGATGTAATTAGTTTGTAATGTTATTTCATTATCAACATACTGACATGTTTATAAAAAGGCTGGGAATTTTTAAAATTGAAGTATTCAAATATCCATTCAAAAACATATTCAAATTGTGAAATTATTCGAATATTCAAATATTTCAATATTCAAATATGAATATTCTAATACCGGGCTTTCATTAATTCCCGAACCCCACGTGACCAAAAATAATAGGCAACCAAATGTACAAGGTGGTATGGCTCACACAAAAATTCCCTAGATTTAAAAATATTTATTCACCGGCGTATTTTTATGACGACTGAAAATATTATATTTAAAATAATTAAAAAATAGGCTCATCTTCAAAAATGTAACTAATTTTTATTAATTTTTTCGTTGTAAATACCATTTTTGCAGTATTTGCTTATCCTAGCAAATTGACTCTGCAAAATAAATAGAAATAAAACTCAATGTTTCAGAATAATTAAACAATTTTTGCTTACCTGAAAATTCCGGGCGAATCTTCTAAGATCTCAAAGGTTGGTTTAACGATGCACCGCGCATAAACGTTTATGTCAAATTTGACTTTAGTAACGTTTGGTTACTTTTTTCAAAGCCTCCAACGTACAAATACAATAATTTACGCGGCAATTTTAAATTTAGTCACGTGGGGTTCGGGAATTAATGAAAGCCCTGTATTTGAATATTTTTTTGAATGAATATTAAAATACTTCAATTCCCAGCATTAATCAAAGCATTTATTTTAATCTTGTGATGGATTAACAATAATTAAGTATATTTTTTAATTTCACATAGAATCAGAGTTTTACACGCCTGATGGATGAAGTAAATATTTTCTATTTTAGAAAAGCTTGAAAATATGGATTGGTAGCTTCGCTACGCTACATGACCAAACTAAATTTTCAGGCTTTTGCAAACTTGAAATTTTACTTCATGCTTAATCAAGGAGAGGAAAACCCTTAGAAAACTATTAAATCTCACATTGTTAATTAATTATTAAAAAAAAAATGCATAACAAGCAGAAATTATTTTTTTTTTTAAGTATAGATACATATCCAAATGTAAATTTTTAGGGATTCTTTGATTTTATAAAAGGGTTCAATTTTACACTTCTAAGGAACATTTCCAATCCTTGATTAAACATGAGGTAAAATGTTAAGTTTAAAAAAGTCTGAAAATTTGGCTTGGTCGTAGCGAAACTGAGTGATCAATCCAAATGTTCAGGCTTCTCTGAACTCAAAATTTTACTTCAAGCACCAGGTGTATAAGAAACTGATCTTAAGTAAAGTTTAAGATATACTATTAAAACTGGGAATTTTTTGAATGTAGGTATTTGAATATTCATTCGAAATGTTTAATATTCATTCAAAAACATTTCCAAATATGTGAATAATTGAAGGGATTGAAACTATTTGAATTATTCATATTTGAATCTCGGGATTACTTTATACATAATTTTCTTGTCAATATTTTGTTATTTATGAAATGTTTTTAGGAGGAAGAGTATGAATTTGGCAATCCGAAAAGTAAAATTAAAGTAGAAAAGGACTTTGAGCAAAGAGCGGTCTGCACGTACAGCTGGCGAAAGGAGATTTCAAAAAGGGGGTACGGAGCGTTTCACGATGTTAGAGCTATTGTGGTAGCTACAAAAAGGGAGCCGATGGTGCGTGTAATTGAAGCCGGAGGTGGAATGGTCGTTAATGTTAGGTGAGAAATTTTTAATGAAAATAAACAATTATAAAAAATGTCTTTACATGTTTAACAACATAGCTAAGAAATTTAAAATTTCACTCTGATTTGTATTTTTAGTCCACCGTTTGAGGACAACATATTTGCAACGCACTGTTTCATGGAAGTGAAAAAGGTATCAAATATAAAGGATTACATTCCTCTGGCGAAGCAAGGTATTTATTGTCTGAACACTCTCTATGTCAATGAGTTTTTACACAAAACTGTCAGAGATTATAAAGATTACATTGTGCCTGGCCTTCAAAAATATTACTCGTGAAGCTGTGGCATTCTTTTTATCCTCGCAACAATTGATTTCTGAATTGTATCTGTGATTAAGTAAAATTATCTTAAGTCTGATTTTGATTTTGTATTTTAAATATGCAAAAAACGAATACTGCAAGTTTGGTATTTTAAATATTAATGTTAATTTTGATAATGTTAATAAATATGTTTGCAGTATCAAGCTACTAGTTTTATTTATATTTTTCACCCTTCTTTCTTTGTATATGTATTTTGGCAGATGAAGTAACTTACATTTATAACCTCGTTTGAACTCAATATATATATTTATTTCCTACATGATTTAATGAAAACAGAAATTAAAAAGCAACAACCGCTTCATATTTATGATGCTGGGCTAAGGTAAAAAATATCGAAACATCATCACACTTGCAAATCTTAGTGGGACAAGATAAATAAAATTATATTTTATTTATAAAAATGTTCATTTATTTACAAATCAAAATAAATTCTAAACTAGTTTTGTTTCATATATCAGATTCATTATTTTACTGTAGGTTATAAATAAAAAGCAATTCAAACTAAACTTATAGCACTTGTGTTGAACTTTGGTACGAAACACGTTCGGATTATATTTTTATTGCACACTTTTTTCGTGTGCAGAGAATGTGCACTTTCAGACTCTAGCTCATTGAGCTCGTGCTGTGTTTGGTGCACAATGGCAGTGGCCTAAAGTGACATTTCAAATATTAACAAAATTAGTACACAACTTTAAAACATTAGAATGGAAATTGAGCTTAAATGTGTTCACATTACGATTCGAATACATTACTGCAATTGAATGTTAAGGGCAATTTTGCATGGTAATCCAAAAACGCATTTAACCCTTTGCCGTCATATTTTATTTTTGATACATTCACTAATTATATTTTGTTTTCATCACAAACATTTAAATTAAATTATACAGGGTGGCTTGTTTCTTATTGTCCAGCTTATCAGGGCTATTCCGTAAGTGAAATTTTAAATTAACTGTACATGTTATTCTTTAACATCACAATCTAAGTGAGTTTGGTAATTGTCTTTTTCTTCTATTGCGTAATTATTGGCCTTGGCATCTAAGACCTGTTGACCAGTCAAGGTAATACAAATAATTTTATAACTATGATTTTCTATTCCCGAGGAAAGAACAGGGATTTATGAAAAATGCACACATGATTTTAAGGATGTGTAATAAATTAAGGGCTTTTAAGAAGATAAGTAATTGCAAAGGATGAAAAAGGCTTTGTGAAACAACCACATGTGGGCCAATCACAGGCAGCTACTCACGGCCAGTGTCTGCTCTGTTCGGGGCCCAGAACCGAACTCATTTGGTAAATGATATGTATACTTAGATTGTAAGGTTATAATAATGTACATGCTATATTTCACATACGGAATAGCCCTGATTATCTGCTAAGAAATAAAGATACAAAAAAAGTTTAAGATGAAACCTTAACATACACAATCTACAAACTAGAACAAACCACTTTTTCCTATAGCCTATCTATTTTCTGGAAAAATCTCAAAATGTTTTATTAAATGGAATAAAAAATTTGTTACATATGTAAAATGTAATATTGCTAATGCAGGATTAGAAAATGAATATGATTTTTGGTTGTCACAAATGTTCATTCTTTTAATTCGACACAACAAGTTTAAAAAAGTTTGCATACCATCCCTAAGATGTGCTTCATTCCCTTTCATAATGAGACCGCTTAACAAAATCTATAAAAGAATTTCTAAACCTAATGTATAGTAAAACAACCAAACAAAAAATGTACACGTTAGAAAATTTAAAATAAAAGGTACCGCACAAATTATCACAGTTATAGAACATATTTACTTACTTATTTAAATATTTGTACTATAAATAATAATGCTAATATTTGCAAAAATGAGGAGAACACTGCAATTCTTTTTATGCTACATTTCAAACAACATTTTCAAATCATCCAACGAAAGTTTTGATTGTTGCATTTTTGCCCCAGTTAACACACTCTCGGCAATATCTTTTTTGTGATCCTGAAGGCCCTTTATCCTCTCCTCGATTGTTTCATTCGTCATGAATCTGAAAAATAAGTAACACATTTAAATTTGTCTACAATTGCTAATTTAAATAGTGGTTGTACAAAAAGTTTTCTTTGACTGAAGCAGTAATTATTTAAAATTTACAATAATACTTGTGTATATTAATATCTTAAGATATAATTTGTGTATGAATTAAATAACATTTCAAGTAGACAGTTTTATTTTTAACTTACTTGTAAACGTAAACATGTTTTTTCTGACCAACCCTGTATATCCTATCCTGAGCCTGCATTTCCAGTTGCGGATTCCAGTGTAAGTCGAGGAGTAATAAATGATTAGCGCCGACTAAATTTAAACCGACACCACCAGCAGTTAACGATAATAGGAGGACCTGAATACATCACACAAATTTAATTTAATTCCAATCCCAATAGAAATATAAATCAATTTACAATTCAATAAAATTGTTAAATTAAAAGTTTATTAAATGACAAACTCACTTTCACTCGACAAGCTGGGTTATTAAAGTTGTCAACCATAACAGCCCTTTTGATAACCGGTACTGATCCATCGAGCTGATCAAAAATAATGCCTTCTTTTTCCAGATGTATAGCTATTAATTTTAAAAAACTAGTCCATTGTGAAACTATTATACATTTATCGCCAGTTTCTATCACTTTTTCTTTCAACAAGTTGATCACAGCTTCAACCTACACGAACAAATGAAAATGTAGTCAAAATTATCTTCATATTTTTATCAAAGCAAGTGCTATTGCTAAAGCTTTACACTAATTTTTAGTCCACCCTGTAATATCACGTTTTACAAATTATTGTTAAGAAGAGTTCTTACTAAGGCTGGGAACTTTTAAAATTGAAGTATTTGAATATTCATTCAAAAAAACATATTCAATATCTAAATTATTCGAATATTCAAATATGTAAATAATTTAGTGATTGAAATACACTTAGGTGCAAGAAAAACGGCCCACCCATTATTTATTTTTTTTATAATAGCATTACACTTGCAATACTGCGAATAAAACTTTTTGTATTTTACTATAAAATAGACTTTCAGGGTATACAAAAAATACCTATCAGTTTATTTAATGAACAATAATCATCACGAATGAAATTGGGGCCGAAGCACGGCCGATGCAATGCTGTAGATTGTGCAAAAGCTGTAGCTCTTGTGAAAGATTGACGAAACCATGCTTAATGTCAGCCGTTCTACCGTCCAATGTCTATTTGATAGGCTATTTTATCGTAAAATACTAAACATCTTATTCATAGTATTGCAACAGTGATTTTATTATAAAAAATATAAAAGAATGGGTGGGGCGTTTTTTATGCAGATGAGTGTATTAATATTGAATATTCACTATTTCAATTATTCGTATCCATATCCCCGCCTTAGTTCTTACCTTTGAGCTTGGCCTTTCCCTGCTAAATATGGGATTGGACAATTTGAATAAACCACGTGTTGCCTCAGCCAGACCGACACTCTCTCCGACATCATGAACAACATTGTCATCTTCATCTTCTAAATTAAGCTTATTCAGCTGATCTAGTAAATTCATTGCATCCAAATCAGCATCTTCTATTTCTTCAGTAACTTCACTTGTTTCTAAAGTACCATCATCCAACATCTACATTTTAAATAAAGATTTAATAAATACAAAAGAAAAATAAGAGATCCATTTTTTTTATTGTATTAAAAGTATTTTAATTATTATTATCATACAAAGAAAACTTACCGCTGTGATCAAATGTGGGTGGCAACACACTTGCCTTAGCCTCAAGAGAAGTACTAATATCTCGTGCTGTTTTACCTCTTTCATTTTATTCAGTTTTACGAGTTTTTTATGCATTTTAAAGTATTCTCCATTTGGATCAGCTACACATATGACTTTAATTAATAGGGTCACATAAAGATCAGGTATAATAACATCAAAATGAAATTTTTATTATATCTTTGTATAAGAGCCATTTTCCACACACAAGAATTCCTGCAGAAATTTATGTCTGTATTTTGCCTTAATGAAAGGGGATCTTGGTTATTTGAAGAGTTGGGGAGTCAGTTAAATTGAAGCAATGTTGCATATTTTAGGGTCCAATAATAATTAGAAAACAAATTTGAGATATCTCCTTTTGTTTTCGAGAATTTGTCAAAAATATATTTTGTTTATATTTATTGAATCTACTTAGACATTATACCTACCATTAATTTGTTTTATAGTGCTTACCATTCAGATCTCCTAAACTATTACAGATACAAAGATAATTAAATTCGATAAAAGTTTCCATTTTTAATACAAAATAAAAATCGTTATCAAATTTATCTAGTCATCTGTTTTCAAGATATAATGAAACAAAGGAATATTGAGGGGCTCAGTGGAAAAGTGATATAAGTGCTATTTTCTTAAAACTTGGTATAAGTACAGATATCTACATATGAATTCATTTAAAATACCTGGTGCTGATGCAAAGGTTGGCCTGCTATTTAGAGGATTCATGCCGTCAGTGTTTTTCTCTGCCCTTTGATGCAGATACTGTGAAAACAGGGTTTTTGAAAAGATCAAAATCTTTTGGTAAATATCCATCTCTTGCTTCTCCAATTTAACATTTACAATCTCCCAAGACCTTTCTGGCAGACATTGCAAACTACCTTTCTGCTGCAGCTGCGCTTTGGTTCGTCGCAACATTAACGATGACATAACGGTATTTAGCCTCTCCTGACCTCCTGCTGCCTTGTCTGATACCCATCGTTTAAATATCTATGATAGAAAAAATACATTTTATAAATATATTCGTTTTTTTTACGGGCTAACCAGATTATTTGGGTTTCCCTATTATTTGTCATGTAATGGCATTGATACGTGAACGGCATGTTGCAATTGATTAATTATTTGATAGAAAAGTGGTAATAAAATGCTGACAGTAATGTTGCGAAACTTAAACTTTATGATAGGGTAATTAAGCAGATGGCAACCATGTGGAAAACATAATCTCAAATATATTTTGAAGGCAAAAGTCAGAATTACAACCAGACTATCCAACCAAATATCCAACATTATAAAAAAATCACCAGATCTGATTGGTCAATAACAAAAAAATCCAATATAGGTTGTATGTATTATTTTTATACTTACCGGTAGGTCATCAAAAGGGCTACACCGGAGAAACTTTAACAATGAGTATAAGTCAACTTCCTTGTTGTGAATTGGTGTACCTGTTAATGCCCAGCGTGACTTAGCTGCGAGTTCGCAAACAGCGATCGACGTTCTGGCCTTGTAATTTCTTATTTGATGTGCTTCGTCTAGGATAATCCTTTCCCATTTGATTTTAAAGAGGGGTGTGTCCTTTTCCATTTCATTCATGACTATGGAGTATGTTGTTACTACCATGTCGTAATTAGCTAATCTACAATACAATTTGACATTTACTCCCAAAAGTCGTCTCGTATACAAGGTGGACAGAAAATGTGTCTTTAGGTAACACGTTTCGTTAATTAACTTTAAGTAAAAAAATCTATATTAAGGCTCATGAGGCCACTGAAATTCTAGATATATGACTAGAAATCAGTGATATTTTTGTGTGTAAAATCATTACTATTAACAATCAGATAAAAGATTCAAATGTCTATGTAATGTTTAGTTGATTGTTAATAGCCAAGATTTGACACAAAGTACAAAAATAAAATATATTATTGTTTTCTAGTCACCCTCATGGCCTTCGGAGGCTTTCTGTATTTTTGTTTTTAAAATTTTTACTAAGCCGATTTACTCAAAATCACGTTACATGTACTTTTTTCTGTCCACTCTGTATGTTTGTAGTTGAATTTCAATTGTTTCTGAGTAAATTCAGTTACTTTTATGTTGATTAATTATTTCTTATTTTCCTACCATTTTGCAAACAAAATATTTATTTAAATGAATCTTTGATTTATTATGCCCCCTTGCTCATATTTGCGGGTGCCTATGGTTAACAATAACATGAAACCGAATTAGTTAATATTTTCAGATGATTTCAATTTCGATCTTTATTATTTGTAATGATCACACGATAATGTTACGTTACCCTTGTTAATGACTATAATGAACCATTTATAAAATTCAACTGAATTAGAAATCATTACATGGAACACACATCTAATAATTTTTTATAAAAACTTAAAATTTCGGAATTATAATGCCTTACATAAAAGTTTGGCAGGTCATCCAAAACTGTTTGGCGGACCGCAGGTTGAGTATGCCTGATCTACCTGGTAAAGCTACTGTGTGTTAAAATAATTCCTACAGAATAATAGAAAACAATTTTAAAACCCTAAACAATTCACTATTTTTATTAAAGTGAAAATTTTAATTTGGCTCACCGCTTGGATTTTGTTTCTCTCTTTGGACCGTGGTATAGTTCAACAGACACCAAACCCCTTTGTACCCTGTTCCTGACCTCACCGTCCCACTGACTTATTAAACTGGCTGGACACACAATTAAAGTTCCTCCATAATATTTATACCGTCTATTCTCTGCCTCCTTCCGTTGATCCTCGCTGTCACTATTCTCCTTATCACCATTATCATCCTTTTCTTCGTTGGTTTTCATCATCAATGAAATCATTGTTAATGTTTTACCCAAACCCATATCATCAGCTAATTATAAAAAAAAAGAATTATTTATGCCTTTAAATTATTTCTTTAATTTCTGACCTAATATGCCACCTGACGGTTTCTGCTTTTCCCGCCACATTAACCAAGCAATGGCGTTCTTTTGGTGTTGCATCAAATCAATTTTTAGACCTTTCGGATCAGTGGCGATAGTCTCTTCAGTCGGACAGTTCTTTAGAGAACCGTGCAACTGTTGGAGACGGTCCATGGTTAGAGATTTTTGTTGGTTATGAGTGGCTAATGCCTGAGCGCCGAAAGTTCGAGGCTGAACAGAAACGGCGTGATTTTTTAAGTCTTGCCACGATGCAGGTTTTGGTAGCGTTATAATTGGATCACTCACATCTATACAAACAGATCATTTACAATAAAGTCATGCATTTTCAGTGTATTTTTTTAATGTACGAAATGGTAACAAACATTCACAGATCTTTTCATTTAACTAGGCAAGGAAAGCGCACGTCTTGATAGATGTTTTAATGTCTGTGAAGTTTATATGTGTGACTAATTAAATAATTTGCCTAAAAATTGTGACTTCTCGTTATCGTAATTTACTTTTGATTAGTAGAACAAGTCACTTCTAAAAACATTTTTGAGTACTTCCCATAAATGTTATGTGGACAAATGTGTTCCTATTTCTCTCGCCTAGTTAAATGAAATGAGTTCTATTAAGTAATGCCGAACTGACAACTAACACACCTGATGTGCCACCAGACGCAGACAAGCTTTTATTAATAGACATCTTCCTTAACTTCTCTTCTTCCAAAGCTAAAGTTTCCATCGTCTTCTTATGCGATTGTATCAATTGTTGACCATTGTCTGGTAAAGCCGATAACTTTATGGTATTCAAAACATTCTGAAATGATGTATAGTATATGAAAAGTATTCAAAAATGATTTTATTTATTCATTATTCACTCAAAAACATACTTGTGGAAACCAAATTCTCGTAGCAATCCAAATAAAAATTAAATCAAACAGTCAACAGTAAGCACTATTTTTCCATAACTAAATAAAAAGAAAAACAGAGACTAACTTTAACTTTCCGCAGATCATTTTGCATTCGAAACACTTTTTCCTTCTGCATTTGGTACTCCTCTCGGCTTACTTCAGATTTATCAATAGAGACGTTTGAAGAAACGTTCGAGATGTTTGAATTATTGGCAGAACCATCTTTTAACATTGTTTTACTGAACATCTGTTGTATGGTGGGTTGTTTAAGTGGTATTTTTGGACGCACAATCGATTTAAGTTCCACCTGAAATAATTAATTCAAACATTATATCTTCATAACGTGAGAGCCCAAAAATTTGTTTTAGATTTGTTTGGTTTAGATTTTGTTAATAATTTGTATGTGTAGATGAAAGATAATTATTTTAAAAACTTTGAAGGTATAAAAATAATCAACCCAATCGAAAGAGATTTAAATTTTGAGTCGATTGGTGTAAAAATTAAAGGGTCCCATTTAAAAAAATCAAGTTACCCTTAATTGAAATTTATAAATTCAATCATTTTTATTTCTTAGCTAAATAACTTAAGCGAACTACTTTATAGTGCAGTTGATAGCGCATTATATTCTCAAGAGATTGACGAAAACTAATATCATTTAATGTATCAAATTCATGCTCTGAACAGAACTAGCAATTTGTCAATGTTGTACGTGCCATGCTTTAATACCTATATTATATGTGTGTATCGTTCGCCTTCGGGTGATTTTAATGTGTTCGTGAATGTACTCCTATCATTGTTAAACAAAATAACTAATCCCACCTGCGACATAATACTGGGGGGGGGGATTTTAACATTAAGTTCAATGTCAATGATACCAGAGAAGATCTACTAACAGATTCCTTAATTACATATGGTCTCTATAAATCTATTAAATTTAACACGCGTAAAAATAACTGCATCGACAACATTTTTACAAATACTGAGCAATCAAATATTAATATAGAATGTCTGAATACAGGACTCTCTGACCACTATGGTGCAGTGTTAACAATGTCAGTTGCAGAGGCTAATAAGCCCACTGGGAATATTACAAGACCAATCACTTTAAAAGGAAAGTTAGATTTCTACAGTATCATTGACAAAGTCAATTTTGATTTTGTGAACAGTTCCTTAGACATCAGCTTGAAATGGTCTAAATTATACAATATCCTAAGTGCTGCCGCTAACCAGGCATTTCCCCTTAAAAGGAATAACGTTAATCACACAAATAAACTAACTAAGGTATTTTGGTTTGACCGGAACCTCCAGACCATGAGGGATACTCTGGAACTTATCCGCGAACATCACAATATATACACTACCGAACAATCATATAAACTGCTCAAAGAATATACTTATAGTTACAAACGTTCAATAATAGCTAAAAAAACTATTGCCTGGGAGGATTATGTTAACAAATCTCATAACAAGCAAAGGGCTTTGTGGGATGTGATTAATGAGTCAAGGCTCAAAAAGTATAAAAGCTCGAACTGTGATATAACATGTGATAAATTCAACTCCTATTTCGTGAATGCGGCCAAAGAACTACTAACACACTCACAAGTAAACCAAATGCCAAACTTAATCACGGATACTAAAACAAATCAAATATTCTCATTTAAAGAAACGACACTCGTTAAGGTTCGTGATACAATAACGCAATTAAAGCCGGGTAGAAGCTCAGATATTTATGATTTATCAGTTGACATTATCAAAGTGGTGAAAGATATCATTATCTCCCCATTAACAAAATTAATAAATGGCATAATCACTTCAAGAAATTTTCCAGATGTTTTAAAATACGCCAAAGTAGTACCAGTCCATAAAAGTGGTATAGTTGGTGAAATAAACAACTATAGGCCCATTGCAATTCTTCCTACTCTTTCAAAAATAGTTGAAAGAATAATGAAGGATCAAATAGTCGATTATTTGGAAAACAATCAACTATTAAATCATCACCAATTTGGCTTCAGATCAAATCGAACAACAACTGATGCTATTATTAACTTGACAAATACAATATTAGATTGTTTCGAAAACAAATCGAACAACAACTGATGCTATTATTAACTTGACAAATACAATATTAGATTGTTTCGAAAACAAATCATACTGTCTCGGAACATTCGTCGATTTAAGTAAAGCGTTTGACTGCATATCACACGAGCTATTGGGTTACAAGTTGAGCCGATATGGATTTTGTCAGAACAGCACGGACCTAATATTCTCATACTTATCTGACCGTGTCCAGGTGGTTCAATTTGACAATAAAATATCAGATCCCCTCCCAGTCACAATCGGGGTTCCACAAGGACCAGTCCTGGGACCAATATTATTCCTCATATTCATAAATGACATTCCAGATCATGTAAACTCCAGGGTAGTGTTATTCGCGGACGATACCACTGTACTTGATACTGCGAACTCGATAAATGACATTATGGACAGTGGAGTGTCTACCCTAAACCAAGTCACAAATTGGTGCAATTCAAATAAACTAATTTTAAACGAACATAAAACCAAGAAGATCTTATTCACTCTAAATAAAAGTGATATTGCACTTGACGATAATGCTAAGTTTCTTGGTATCTACTTAGATCCAAAACTAAGGTGGGATACACACGGTGAAAACTTGGCAAAGAAACTGTCCAGAAATATTTATTGTCTTCGTATGTTAACGCACAACCCTGTAGGCAAAGCTTTACGGTCAGCTTATTTAGCTTTATGTGAATCACACATAAGGTACGGCATAATTGTATGGGGTCATTCTGCCTCCAGGCATAGGATATTCTCCCTACAACGCCAAGCTATCAGGATTGTTGCAGGTCTAAAGTATACTGATGACTGTAAAAGTTCATTTATTAGACTTCGAATATTAACACTACCCTGTATATACATCCTGGAGTGTCTCATACACATACGGAATAACTTGAACTTGTACCCCAATCATGATCATCATACTCACAATACTCGTTCCAAAACAGATATCTATCAAGAGCACATCAGACTACAAACAGTGCAAACAGGCACTAAATACTACTGTATACGATTCTTTAATAAACTACCAAATACGGTACGATCGTTGCCTATCAATATCTTCAAAATAACTATAAAGAACTACCTTATACAGGAAGCATTCTACTCGTGGGACGAATATATGTGCTGTGATAAACCATTCTGTGATATTTAAAACACTAGTTACTTACTATATAATCTGTTGTAACTCTCTATTCTTTTACAAACAAATTTTACTACTAACTATTGAATGCTTTTAATGTGTTGTGATTGTTATTTTACTTTTATAACTACATTTTTTTAACATTTTAACCTTATATTAAATTCTAGTCATTATTATTTATTATTCTAATGCTTTTAATCTGTTGTGCTGTTATTTTACTTTTACAAATATTCATACAATTAAGTTTTTAATCTGTTTAGTCTCGATATTTCACTACTATTTCAACTTGCACCCTATATATCTTCACAAGCTTTGTCACCAAAACCATTTCTAAACAAATGGGGATCGTTATACCTACCAATCCACTTTGGCGAAATGTAACAGTGATTTAACTAAATACCTTATTTTATTATTATTACTATTATTATATATTATTGTATTACTATTGACGAGTGTAAACATATTTTTGTATCAGCACTAATAAAATAAAATAAAAAAATAAAAAAATTAATTCTTTAATCGCATTATTTGCGTATTTATTAGTATTACTATCTTACTCAGATATTCTCTGACTTTTCGCTAAAAAAGCTGAATTTCTTTGACTTTTCCAAGATTTTTCCCAATGAATAAAATCCCGACTTCCCGGTTTTTTTTTTTAATGATTTTACACTAATTAATATAACAATACAATTTTTCATTTTCATTCGATAAATGTTGTTGGCCAACTTAAAAACAAAAATTACTGGATGATCACTCTTTATAATAATGTCTTAACATCTAATTAAACCTTTAATTATATATGTCAAAAAGCGACTTAATAGAAATTATCTGAACCGGCATTTTAATATAAATAAGTGACTAACGTTATGCCATTTTATGACTATAGATACATATCCCAATTATTGCTGTACATTTTCAGATATTTGTTGTTTTTTTAAAAGAGTTCAATTTGAAGCTTTAAACGAGTGCTTTCCACTCCCAGGTTAGGCATGAAGTAAATTTTCAGGCTTCACTAAACTCGAAATTTCACTTCATACGCGTATAAAACACTGATTTCAAGTAAGGTTCAAATATACATGAATTTCACAGTATTTTAGTGTTTTATACGTGTGGCGCATGAAGTAAAATTTCGAGTTTAGAAAAGCCCAGAAAATTTGTCTCGGGTCGCTGCGCGACCCTCGACAAATTTTCACGGGGCTTTTCTAAACTCGAAATTTTACTTCATGCTTAGTCTGGGAGTGGAAAACACTCGTTTAAAGTTTAAAATTGAACTCTTGTAAAAAAACAATAAAGAAAATAATCTGAATTTGGAATACGTATACTTTAAAGAAAAACTACCTGTATATACTCATATGGAATATCAAACTAACATCATTAATGGTGAAGGCATCTGTTTCCTTATACAGTTGTATGTATGTCGATAAAAATTAAAATCGTGAATATTTATCCAGTTTACTTGTGTCTTCTGTAATACAATACCCATTCATTTATTCGCACGCCGCTATGTAAACAAACAAACAATGCGCTCCGCACACATCATTTTTTTATTCGTTGTGATAAAATTCGACAGGCACTATAAACCAATACATAGTCAAAACTACTTTCAGCAATTTTGCTATCTCTGCGCCATCTCGTATCTCAGAAACACACAACCAGCAAAAATTGGCCCTCTTAAAAGAAGCATTCCCTGTTATAATCATTCAGTCTTACCTCATCTTCACTGTCACTGATAACATCCAGACCACCACTTGCTGACTCAGAAGCACTACTGCCGATACTGTGAACCTCTCGGTACTCAATCCTCGTACTGGACATGGCGTTCTTTATATTTAATGAAGGTCTCACCATTTTGTCATAGACATCATCATTCTCACTATCAGACACTTCTATAGCTTCTGGGGTGGGATCTTTATAAATATACAAACTATTCAAACTAGAACGTGTTTTGTTCTTCGACTTTTCTTTATCGTCTACAATGTTATCAGAATTTATAGACTTTAAATGTGTGGAATCATTGTGAATGTCTGCGTCCGATTCTGTTTTTGAATCATTTTCACTGGATTGATTGTTTTCTTTGGAAGGATGGAAGTCATTATCGCTATCATATTCTTGTTTGTAATCGTTATCGGAATGTTCTTCAGCGCTTTCACGATCGTCTTCCACTTCACTCTCAGAACTATCATTGTGATCGCTTTGCAAATTTTCTGAATTAAGATCCTGTTCACTCTCCGAATCGGATTCAATCACCCTCTTCTTTTTCTTCTTTCCTTTCGGTCTCATGATCATGCTTTCATCAAACGTTTTTTCTTCCACTGAAATGTTATAAGAGAAAGCAAAAGACCCTATTAATTATCATTTATTAAACAATCAAAAATCATAACAGACATTATTTTTTTCCGTTACAGAAGTTAAGTAAAACTTAAAGTTTATAAATAATTATTTGTATAGCTGTTAAATTATTAACTTACAATTTGTTTTATCCATTGAAACGGACATACTTTTCCTTTCTATAAAGGAATCATCTATCACACCTAACAAAAATAAATTTTTAAGGTTGACATTTATTAAATAATCAATTAATTAATACTAATACCTGATGAATTAATTACATTCATTTCATTTGATTGATTCGAATCATCCACTATACCTGATGAAAAATCAGAAGTTACGCTCAATACATTCAAAGTACTTCAATAATAAAATGGTATTTTAAGTTTTTGAATAAACAAATTATTATTACCTAGATTACCTTCAGGTTTAACCCTTTAATTACCGGTGTCGTGAATAAGCGACTTGACAGCAATTGCCTAGAGTGTCAATAAGGTACAACTTCTTTTTTGGGGCTATGTAAAAGAAAAGGTAAACAACAACGCACCGACAACACGGGAAGATATGGAGCAACACATCAGAGGCAATCCTTGTAAAGGTGACAAGATCATTTCAAACTCGTCTTTAAAACTGTATGGCGCTGGGAGAAGACTTATTCAATCATATTTTGTGAATGCATGCACATGTATGTTTGTGTGCGTGTGCGTGCATGTGTATTAAATATGTATTTTATTTTATTTACTATGCTTGCCAGATTTTTTTAAACATATTATTGAATTTGTATCGACCGGATTAATGCGTTTAGGGTAATTCACACTTGCAGAGTTTTCAAACCTTAGTTTCAATGCTTCAAACATTCTTGTTATTCTTTCGTTGTAAATCCTTTTTGTCAATAAACAATTGCGATTGCATTCACTTACAACTTAAATAAATTTGACTATTATGTAATTTGTTTCTTAAAAATGTGCATTCTGACAGATACTTAACTGCTAAGACTTTAGTAGTTATACTTCAGCAAAATTTGAATGACAAATATTGTTAATTTAACACATGGCCACTGAAATAAAAATCACAAAATATATTTGACCATGGCCACTTTGAAATAAAAATTCTAAAGTGCGATGTTTAATAACTTTAAAAGTATTATTTATAGACCTAGCAAATTAGGTATTTTTCGAAAGGTAAGAAAAAAGAATTTACATTTCTATTAAAATATACTGGGTGCTCCATTAAAAAAAACAAAAGTTTCTTTACATTTAGCGAAGGTCTTCTTACTTCATAAAAATAGCATTTAATTACATAAACAAACCTAATCATCTAAAAATGTAACATCTCTATTGTCAAAAGATGCTTCGATCATTTTAAAATAACAACTTATTATTTTTCTGTGATTGTTCAAATGTTGCTTGTTTTTGCCTTAAAACCCAAAATAACTCAGAAACGGTTAAATTTAGCCCAATTAAAGTCAATGTAAGTTTAATTAGTATTACAAATTAGTATTTCGAAAATATACCTAGTGTTCCATTTTAAAAAAAACTAAGTTTGTGTTGGCTCTCCGTTGTGGGGCACCCTGTATACATATAAATATTTTCCAATTATAGAGTCGCTAATAACCATTATTATAATTAGAGGTACTTTTCTCTTATGACAATTTTAGTTTTTCTTAATTTTTGAGCACCCTCTATAGTAATTTTGACAATGAAAATAGTGTTTTTAACTCACCCAAAACTTTTTGTAAAGAATGACTTTCTGTCGAAAAATTAACAATAAAAAAGTTTTTCCTATTCGGGAGTAATCCGGGGACACACGGTAGAACAGGTGAAACGTTAACGGGAAAAAAATATTTTGGTGTCTTTAAAAAACACCGGTGATTGAAGGATTAATAATATCAATTGTATAGTATGCATAATACTCATTAACTTTTGGAAATTCATCACTCTTATATAGTAAATCATAAATGTTTCGATTGTTTTTTTACAGTCAAATTTTATTATTCCTGTTAACAGTCAGATTATATCCGGGTGGTACATCAGACGACATATCATAGATACTCGGAAGACATTTCATAGATACTGATAAAAACTGAATAGTTGTATTACCATTTCAAATATTTTTTTTAAACAAACTTTATTGTATTTTAAAATAATTTATACCTCGAATGTAGATAATAAAAAATACTTAAAATGGATGCATTGGGTTGAGTTTTTTTTTTATTGAAGTCCCTGTGGTGCGTCATCCGATGCACTACCCCAGTATTAAAAATGTACTTACTAATTGAAGGTCGGATATTCTTTTTATAAACGTCTTGACCTTCGTCTAGGGAATCGTTCTCATCATTAGTAAGATCTAAAAAGTATTAAAGTATTATTTTCTTTCCTATCCGTGACAGGTATCTGGTACAGGGGGGAGTTAACCATAATTAAGTGATATCCATGACTTTTATGAAATTAAATCTTATTACAGATGTTTTTGACAATTGCGGTAAACCTTATCATATAAATAAGGAGGTTTACCGCACATATCAAAAATGTTATTATTACGTAGATGGCTAAATTATAGGCTGGGATTCAAGAACAAGGTATAGGGGGCCCATTTTTTAGAGCAGCACTATAGAGATCTTGCTTATTTGAAGAGATAGAGAATGGGTTAAATGGAGGCAAAGTTGCGTATTTTAGTGCTTACAAATAATCTTCTTTCATATTTTAAATATCTTTAAAGTTATTTATGTTTGTTTCACTTATTAATGTTTGTTGTTTATTTTTACTTAAATATTATTCATTGCTAAATGTTATTATCAGAATGCATTTGCTACTGCTAGAGCACAGATAAGCCTGGGAAGAATAAATAGTTAATTCGAATTTGTACTTAATGGAAAAATTCCGCTAAAGATGATAAAGTTCACCCCGGCCTATGCGTGCTCCTTCTTACGCATTGTTTGCTTAACGAAGAACCATTATTCATTACTATTAGATTTTATTTCGGGGACTTCTGATTTGACTCTCGAACGCAAGACAGTAAAAATATTACTTACTCCGATTAAAGTCAATAAACTTCGTTAAGCAAGCTAGTTAAAGTTTCTAAATATATTATATTGTAATATTCACAAGTTTCTCAGTTAAGAAAATAGAATTGATATTCGGTATATAAAAACATCAAGTTATTTTAACCTCACCCAGAATAAAAGAACCTACTTAATATTTAAATAAGTGTTAAATATTGAAAATACCAAATAATAAACTTTACAAGTGTTAAGTTATTTTGTTAATAATTTTCTAATGTATACACTTTTTGATATTTAAAATATTGTTTCGATGTAATTTGAAAAAAAACTGAAATTTTTGATAGTAAAATCAGTAATCTACTCGCGACCTAAACAGTATGCCATTGCCATGTAATGTCAAAACTTGACACGACTAGGAAAAATCGTTGCTGATATTACTCTAAAAAATTTGAACCACACATTCCACATCAATGAGTTATAGAACACTTCTCCCAAATTCCACTATTCCTACAAAATTTCAATTGTTGTGAGGCTATTAAAAAGATAATTTTTTGGAGCACATGAAGCAACATAACCTCTCGAAATTTTTAAATTGTAATTTAACTGTTAATGCATATTAAAAGTAGTAGAAAATTATTACATACTTGAAAACGACGCCATTATATTAGTTTTCCTCAATGTAATGTTTTTATGTTGAGTTCTTAAAGTACGAAATGTATACAAATTTATTAAAAAAAAATAACGAACTCAGAAAGAAACGCTTCTTTTTTGTTTAAATACAAATGAATTAAAGTAACCAACATAAAAGCTATGTTCAAAAAAATCCCTAAATAAACTTGCTCATCTATATATTGTTTCATTTATGAGTTTTTATACGTAAAATTTATAGATGAATACTAGACGAAGTGTACAGAGTGATTTTTAGTAGATGCGACAAACTTTAAAGGCTGATTCCTGGGGGGCTATTCACAATACCGATGCAATTTATCATCAGTTAGCAGTCGCACTGAAATACGTCATTTTGGGAAGAATTGACCAAACTGTATAGAGTAAAATGACGTCATATCAGTGCGACTTCTCACGATGGCAAATTGCATCGGTTTTCGGAATAGCCCCTCTATGAATCTTTAATATGCCAATTTGAAATCATAACCTCAACCATCAAACGAAGTAATACGCATCTTTTATTTACGTAAAACAATTTCCGCAAGTTAGCAGTTGTAAGTGCATAAAAAATAATAATGGCTCAACCACCGACACGTAATCTACTTGCAATGATATTCCGCAACTTTATAAACTCTTTAAGACCTAGACAGATTAGAGGAAACTTGATTGGAAAAGATTACTTTGGCAACAAATATTATGAAATTCCTGCTGACCCTTCTATTGGCAAACGTAAGTCTAATCGGTGGTTCGAGCCAGTGGGAAAGGAGGACTTCGATCAGGAAATGCCTGCCGAATGGGAGGCTTGGCTACGCGGTCGAAGAAAGGAACCACCCGCTGAAGAAGAGGTAATGAGAAACTTAGCAATTATGGAAATGAAGAAGAGGAATGCCATTGAAGTTGAAAAGAAGGCAGGGAAGATGACACCGATGCAAAAAGGTATGGAAACTTTCCCCCAGAGGCCGGAGTACGAACAAATGCCGGGAAAACCTAGAGATTGAAGGCTTAGGGGAATTTTTAGTTAATTAAATTATTTATTGATGGATTAAATTAAATATCTTTATTAAAATATCATTTATTAAAATTTCAAAAAAAATTATTCGCTCATTTCTTCTTCTTCACTTGTCACATCAGGATCATCGGCTTCACTTAAACACTTCTCGCAATTGCACAAAAACAAGTAATTCTCCTTTAAATGTTTCTGCCTCGAATACCTTGAACGTTGCAACATACATTCATCCAAATAACTAATGCAAATTTCTTCGCCTTTGGCAATATCCCTCAACGCAACCAATGACGCTGTACTATTGTTATCTAAATATGTTGTCTCGGCGTTGGGCTGACAATTGTGATTACAAGTGCTCTGCAAGGAAAATAAAGCAACACCCTCGTTATTCAAAAAAGTCCCTGATTGAGCATCCATTTGCTCATATAATATATCTATAAATTCATCTAGAGACTTCTTTTCATCATCAGGTAAAGGCAAATCGGAAACAGCTGTAACCCATTGGCTGATTGCGCTTGTTCCGACGCCTTGTCCGTTTGTGCCGATTAAAGCTAAAAGGGATTGAAAGCCATTCAGTGTCAGTAATTGAGCAACCCCTTCTGGGGACACAGCTTTAACTAGAGCTTCATGTAAATCAGAGATTTGATTAACAAACTTTTCTCCTAAAAATTTATGAGCAATTTCCGAATCTTCGTTCACGCTGCGATGGCAGAACTGGAGGAATTGTGCTAAGGCTTCTTCCCTGTTTCCAGCTTGTTGGATTGTTGCAATTATGCGTGGAATTAACATTATGGTGCTCGTTTCCGGTGGAAAATGTATGTGCCTGTAATATGTTGATTCATTTGGATCAGTTCAAGAATTGAATGTTATAAATTAAAGGGCTCCGCTGAATAACGTTGCAAGCCGGATTTGGAAATATCATAATGTTTATATAAATATCAAAATATCAGATATATATCAACTTTTTGATAATTATTTTTGTTCATGAATTTTAATATTTATATTATTTATAAATTATACGAGTTTTTTTAAGTATATATATCCCAATTACGATTTTTTTAAAAAGTTCAATTTGAAGTAAAATTTCGAGTTAAAAATAGCCTAAAAATTTGAATTTCGCTCCGCCCGGCAAATCCAAATTTCGTTTCTAAACTCGAAATTTTACTTCATGCTTAGTCTGGGAATGGAAAACACTCGTTTAAAGCTTTAAATTGTACTTTATTTAAAAACATCGAATGTTGGAAAACTTGATATTTGCTTAATTGTGTTTGCCATTTAAACCCTAGAAATAAAATGAATTGAATAGGATATTCCTATTTTCCTTATAAACTCCCCTTCGCAACAGTTGGCGTTTACAACGGTATTCGGCGGAGCCCTTTAATTGTTGAAAAAACTTCATAAAATTGTATTCTAAATATTGGAAAATTGTAAAAACATAACGCTTTCAAACATAATATTATAACATTTTTTTTAATGTGAAAACTAAAAATAAACAGTCTGAGTTTAGTTTCAGATTAGCTTCTCCTAAAATTGAGTCCTGGATATGTTACTAGTAGCACCCTAACTTAAAAGTATATATTGAACATCATTTTACTCACTTCCAAATTTCATTCAGTTGATTCAGCGGATGCGTTTCATCATTTCTAGTGTTCTGCAAACAGAGAGTGCGATGGTATTTATTATATGCCTGAGTTTGGCAGGCCATAGAGCAATACTCCACACCACACATATCGCAGCGTACGATTTCATCTTTTTTTGTAGTGCAACATTCCGGGTGGGGTAAAACTATGTCATATCTTCCCGATAACCTCCTAACATTTTCTTCGGCCGTCTCTAACGATCTGTAATATTATAAAAGAAGTTATTTGTGGTTCATAAAAAAAACGAACTAAGAATTATTAGAAATTTGATTAACAATATGAAAATATTTCTTATAATTTCAAATATGATGATGAATTAGTATTACATAGTAGGTGCACTCCGAATGAAGCATGTGACACTTCAAAACCATTTTACAAGGTGGTGCATTTTGGAGGTGCCACATATGGAAAACTTTTTTATTTGAAGAGATATTAAAAAACCATTTTCGCCAGCTCCAGTCACTTTTTTGTGTCTTAATCAATGGTGAAAAGAAAATTGATATATCTCTAACCGTTTCCGCTCTATAACCGGACGTTGATAAAATGTCATATTTATGAAGTTACTATGACTCATTTGTTTTAAAAGTTATAACCAAACTGTAAACACTTTCTTATGGCAACTTTTTACGCCCATTAAAATGACGTGCGTGTTTTATTGCAAGGCCGTTTCGTTTTTGTTTCCTACACCAAATTCACTTTTTTTTTTATGGGCGCATATGAAGATATGCATATTATTGAACAGCATTTTTGATGCCGATTTTAACGATGCTACTTGTGTACCTTTAAAAAAAATTTCTTTTGTTATATACGACAAGCAAAATAGCAGTTTATGTCAATAAGGAGTTCTTATTTATAAAACAAAATATACCACATCAATAATAGTCATATTTTTAAACAAATTGCAATCTTTTAAGGAGTGGAAACACTCGTTCGAAACTTTAAATTTATCAATTTTAAAAACAACGAATGCCTGAACCTAAAAGAAAAATTCCCTGTATGTTCTATTCGCAATGAATCCTCAACCACCCAGTTTTTTTTTAATGTAAAATACAGTATTATTAAGATTATTCAAAAACTGTCATGTTTTAAGTGTACTGTGCATCGAGAAACGTAACGTTTGCACACAAATTAAAATTCATTTATTTCAATGACAAATATTTATAATTTGATGAAATAAATGTAACTTGATTTGCTTCATTACTGTTTTTATTATCTCCGACTAGTTTCGACTTTTTGTCATTCTTAAGAGGAAAGAATAAAAACAGTAGTGAAACAAACCAAGTGACTTATACAAATATCAATATTGTAAACATATTTTATCAAGAGATTATTGAGAACCAAAGTGAAGATATTTATCATACATTTTCTATACGGAAGAAATGACACACTTATAGCCTATTCCAACAGTACTAGTTTTTGAATAACCCTTATTTACTTACTTTAGGCAGTTATCACATGCTTTATAACCGTATGCAGCGTTCCATGAGAATTGAGCGCACACTAAAGGGGTTTCCTTAAAGATGACAGTGCCCGATTCAAAGTTTTTCTTGGCAAACAAGCCATTGCCCTGGAATTTATTAAAATTATTTTCGTTGAATTTATGTATTGCATTTATTTATTACCTTAGTGTTGTCAATGTGCCGAATTTCCACATCCATGCTGTTTGATAGGTTAGGGAAAAATTGATAATGTAGGAAGAGATGAGCAAGCGAAATGAAATTCGAATTTATTTTTATTTTTGTTATATCATGTTGGTAGTACCAAATGTTCCATAGATAATAGATTCTTACAGTTAGTGGATTTTTACAATACTTGGTTGGCAGTGAAATAAAAGGAAATAAATCGCATTCGGTAAAATTCAAACAGTGTTTTAATTATTATTAATTATAAATTCCAAATTAATTAAAAGTTTTTTTTTAAATAATTTTTTTCATTATGTTAAATAATTACCTTCTACTGCAGAATTTGTCGATTAACTATCTTCTACTGCAGAGGGCTAATTTAAATCATAATTCCTTTTCCAAATACATGTATACTATTAATAAAAAGATTCACGACAAATATTTACAAGTTTACAACATTAGAACAAAATTTTGATATCATCGCATCAAATGATAGATGACGCAATTTATTTTTATGTTATTATTTTACAAAACACTTTCAATACACACAATAAATTTGTAAAACTTGAAAATTTTCATTGATTTTTCCAGCCTACACTGAAAAAAACATACGAGCCTGCGAAGTAACGTGTTTATATTAAACATTTTAATAATTTAGATATAAATACATGACAGGTTCGTATATAAACTTAATAAAAGTTGGTTTTGGTTCCTGGGTAAATGTTTAACTCAAAATCAAGTATGCCACTAGACTCCTCACTAAAAAGTCCTTTTATGATGTCAATGTTATAACTGTCTAGATTTAATAGTTTTCGAATAAAAAAATTGAAATCAAATTTTAGAATATCAGTTTATTGACAATATTTCAATAACAAATGAAGATAATTAAATTTTGTTTTCAGACTATTATTAAGCCCTAGCATACGCAACTTTGACTCAATGTAACTGACTTTATATCTTCAAATAACCGAGATCCCCATGCATTTCCACGAAATAAACTTTCGTGTTTGTTTTAACTATTGATCGGCTTAGTCGAATTATATCAATAGTTGATTATGGTGATTTGAATTAAATTAATAATTGAAAATGTTTGCTCCAGAGATCCTTAGAATGATTACAGTGAAATATTGTCTCAGACATTGCACGAATTGTTCCTTCAATAATTATCGAATAATTTGTTACAATAAAATAATATTCAAGAAAATTTAAAATAATATATTTTTTTGGCTAAATTCAAAAAATAAATGTATATCAATAGAGTACTAATTAGTGTAGCTAATGAACAATTAAAGGGGACACTAAAAAAAAGGGACACTAAAAAGGCTTTTGCTACTAACGGGGCTGTAGGAAGGTATTTTTCCTAAGCGGTTCTCACCTTGTAACTGGGCCCGCATGTTAAGAGGTTAAATTATTTTCACAAGTCCATCCTAAACACATTGAAAAACATTTTACAGAATAGATTCTTTATTGTTGAACCGAATTTATTAAATTTATTGTTTTGTTCGGACCATTGATTTGGGGCTTTGTAATTTGAATTTCTGGCTGTTCAGATTATAGAGGCTTTAAACGTTATGCAAATTACTAATTATGTAACTCATTTAAAATAAATTTCATAGTTAATAAATATAATTATTACGAATAGATTTTCGTTTAATACAATCTTCAATCGTAACCTAAAACTTATTCTATGATTACTTAACACTTTTAAAATTAATATAAACGCGAACCTACCTGTTACACTGAGTGCATAATTAATTTCCAATTAAATGAGTGAGAGTGATTGTACATCATTTATTATTGCCACGAATTATTATTATATCAAGGCGGCCATATTTTTCACTTCCAATTACGACACAGTTGGAGACAGTTGGCGCATGCGAACTTTCATGAGGTAACCTGTATACGATATACTCTACCAACGTTGCATACGGTCAGTATTTCATATATATACAGAGAGTTTTATGTAACACAGAACATACTAAAATGTACTTAATGTTAATTTTCCTATGTTCGATGTGTACTGGGACGCATCAAAGCACTGAGTACGATGTGATTGGCTAGGATTTCTAATAGTAATATAGTCAACCCAATGTACACTCTTCACGTCAAAAATAAATTCAATTTGTCAATTATTATGTCAACCACAATATGTTGTATTATGAATATTTTAGTACAACGGAATGGTTATCAACTTTTGTTATATTTTTAATCAGTAAAATACTAGTTAAAGAAGGTATGAAGATATAAACGCTTTATCAGCAAACACAATTGTTCGCAACATTTCGTTGTTTAATTAACCTATTAAATACAATTTTACAAAAATGTTGTCGCTTAATGTTGTTATACAGCAACTAGTAATGTTGGAATTTATAGGATCTAAACTTAAATTCTTGTAGAACTCCTACGCACAAAGGATTTTTATATATTAAATAATTTTGCAATAGTAAGGATATTATTAGACACTCTTCGACATAACTGAAATTGTTTAATTTCAACTCTTCCGATAATATCGACGGACTTCTAACTCCTCGCTTGTGAAATTTATCCAAACAAACGGTTATAGAAGGTTCGAAATGGTTAAAATAAATGGTAGGCTGATTGAACAGAATTTTTTTCAGAAAACAAATCATGGGAATTTCTTGAACTGTTTTCTCCATGGTATAAGTTTACCAGAAAAGTCTTTTCCTCCTTTGTATACATTATTGATATGTTTAACTCTCCGTTCTTCGTCTACGTCTGCTTCAAGTGCTAGAACAACAAATATCACCTGCTTGAGATAACTGACAGATTTTATTTATTTTTGAAGGGAAGAGTATAAATTGGGTTGACTATATAACAATTAAAAATAGTAGCCAATCACATCGCATTCAATGCTTTGATGCGTTCCAGTACACATCGAACATAGGAAAATTAACATTGATGACATTTTAGTATGTTCGGTGTTACATAAAACTCTCTGTATATATATTAGTCTAATAAGACTAATAAGTATATGGTATTTCACCACGATTAATCAATAACAGCTGGGATCAGTTACGAAATTCAACCGATCATGGCTATGAAGCTAACGAACATTTTCCCACAGTTGGGAATGCTGATTTTATAGCACCAAGAGAAATTGCCCATCTACAATTTATTAAAGTTGTGAATAGCGATTTTTCTACAGTTGGGAACACTGAAAATGAATCAACCGTTCCTGACTACAAGGCCAACCATTATATCTCCCAGTTGGGAAACACTGATTTTTATAACTAAGAGAACTGGCCCATCTTACATTTAATAATCAATGATAACAAATAAAAACATAACCTCAAAAAGCAATGTGAATTTAAATTTCGCCGATTATAACGTAATTATAGTTATTTGCAAACATGAATGTAATTTTTAGAGCATTGCAGAGTAATCCAGCAAGATTTCTAGTGAATACAAGGCGAAATTTTGTTATATCACCCTGCGCTTATAATAAACTGGAAGCACATCCCGATAAGTTATCGAAGATCAATGAGCTATTGGAAAAGCACAAGGAAAGTATTTATTACGCTGATTATATTGAACGCAGGCAAACTAAGTTGGGTTTTAAGAGAAATAAAATTGCAAGCGATAAAATTTCGAAAAAAATCGATAACGAATTGAAATGGCTGCAAACACAGAACCCATTACCGATTTGTTTGAAATATTTGGATGACGAAAATGTTACTGATTCAATAAATAAGTAAGTGTATTATTTCTAATTGTGATCATGTAGAAATTTTAATATTTATGATGGTTTTGTAAAATAAATTTTAATAGCTTTTTTTAAATCTCCACTAAAGTCTATTAAACCCTTAATGATCATTTAATTTTAGATCTTAAGGCCAATAAATATCATTTTCTTATTCTGCGTAAAGAGATTTTTTATTTCATTTGCTTGCGATGAACAGAAGTTTGCGTCTTTAAATACATATGCTCATCCTTGTCGGAGCTGCAAAAATTCTGATGCTCGTGTTAGTCAAAGGGCTGCATTTGAGAGTATTCAGAAATGTTTAAATAAAAGTTTGTTTAAATATAATGTTACAAAATCTACTTAAAACTTCACATCCATAAATATAGCTAGAGATTTTATATATTTCAGTAAAACATCAACAGGTTCAGTTATTGAATCTCAATCAATTCCAACTCAATTTCCTTACGAGCTTAAAAATAGTGAAATCATTAAACAAGAATCTTTCGAAGATTCAACAGAAAAAACAACTTCTTCAAATTTTGATTTAGAAGTTCGAACACGACTCGAATTATACAACAAATCAAAAGACCATTTGAACTGGATGCAAGATTATGAAAATTATGCTCTGGATTCCGAAGAAGAGGAAGTAGATGTATCCTCAAACTGGATTGTAAATTATGGTACCCCCGATCCTAACTCAAGAATAAGTAAAGTGCCTTGCGGGGGGTGCGGGGCTCTATTGCACTGTAAAGATACTGCGATTCCAGGCTATATTCCTTCAGAGATTTACAATAATTATAATAAATTAGGCGGGGCGGATTTAAGGGAGATTTTATGCCAACGCTGCCATTTTTTGAATAATTACAACATGGCGTTGCAAGTAAGGGTTTCCGCCGAGGATTATCCGAAGGTCTTAAAGACGATTGGTGAGAGGAAATCTGCGCTTGTTGTATTGATGGTGGATTTGTTGGATTTTCCCTGTTCGATTTGGCCGGGCATTGCCGATTTAATTGGGTATAAAAGGCCGATTGTCGTAGTTGGAAATAAGGTGGATTTGCTCCCGCAGGACGGGAGTGGGTATTTAGATAGGGTTACCAAGAATTTGGGAAATTCTATGAAAGAAGCAGGATTTGGGATGACTAATATTAAGCATATTGGGTTGATTTCTGCAAAAACTGGATTTGGTGTTGAAGAGTTGATTAATAAATTGCATTCTTTATGGCAGTACAATGGTAAGTTTTTTCTAAGAGCTATTATAACTAAGATGGGATTAACTCTTTTTTATCTTTAATTACTACTTACTCTGTGACACAGCTTGTAACATTTTTCTTGAACAACTTTCTCACTTATATCATTAGGTGAAACATTTTGAGAATGTTCACTCCTAGATTGCGCAAGCAGTAAATTTCGAGTTTAGAAAAGCCTGAAAGTTTGGTCAAACCAAATTGTCAGGTTTTTCTTAACTCGAAATTTTACTTCATGTTCCATGCGTATAAAACACCGATTTGAAGTGAAATTTATAAGATAGATTACTTATATAATTTAAAATGTCTGATTTTAATTTATGAATTTTTGGATCTTTGTTTAACACCATTTTTTGTACTTGATTTTGTAGAACTACCAAAAACACATTTATGAAACTTAATACTAAATCAAATCCTCCCCCATCGCAAAAAGTAATTTACGCCACTGAAACCAACCATCCAAAGATTTTGACACCTTTCAACATAAAATTTACTCCTGTTTTAATTTTTAAATCTTTTTTTTTAATTACCTGACATTTAATACTAATGGGTGTTATAAAGCTTATATAGCTGCTTAAAAATATATAACAATCAAATATAAAACACGCCACACGTACAAACACTGATTTAAAGTGACGTAAAAATATACTTCGATTCAGGTTTGATCACATGTTTATTAATTTTACAAATGTTTGTATGGAATATGTGAAAGTATACTTAAAAGAAAAGATTCCTGTATAATATTCTTTATATAATATAGACATAATAATTATTATGTATATATCATGTAATAAATTATATTACATAAAAAAAATATACATGTACATTATATAACTCTTTAGATACGTATTAAGTATATACGAGGGTTGCCTTTTATATTTCGGGATTAGAGAACAAAAATAAATATTAATCATTGAAAATCACTTTATTGTTTTTCAAAATATTCCCCATTAAGATCTATACACTTTTGCATGCGTTTGAACCAATTGTCGAAGCACTTTTGCCACTCTGATTGAGGTATCTCCAAAACATGCATTCTGAACGCATCAACCGCTTCTTCAGGTGTGGAAAAACGTTGATCTCTCATTTTATTTTTTACGGATGGTTGTGTACCACTCAGAATTGACTGTTCTGCGTTGTTCTAGTGGTACGGTTGCGACATGTCCAGTTTTTCCGAAAAAACAGGCGACCGTTTGCTTGGAAGTGCTTCGTGCGCGAACAACTTTTGTTGGATTTGGCTCATCTTGAAACACCCATACGGTCGACTGCTGTTTACTTTCGGGCTCATACGCGTAAATCCATGATTCATCACCTGTCACGATGTCATAGACGTGTTTCGAAGCACCGCAATCGTATTTTTTGAGCATTTCTTTGCACCAATCGACACGAGCCTTTTTTTGAGCGATTGACAAATTGTGTGGGATCCAACGCGAACAAATTTTTTTGACAGTCAAATGTTCATGCAATATTGAATGTATGCTGGTCCCACTAATGCCTAAGGTTGTCTCAAACTCACGATAGGTCACATGACGATCTTGCAATATTTGTTTGCGCACAGCATCAATGGTTTCCGGAACAACAACTGATTTTGGACGACCTCCACGAAATTCGTCTTGGAGTGAACTACGACCTCGGTTGAATTCACCATACCATCGATAAACACTGGTCCTTGATGGAGCTTCATCGCCAAAAATTGAATTAAGTTCATCCATGCACTGTTGTTGAGTTAATCCACGTCGAAAGTTGTAAAAAATAATCGCACGAAAATGTTCACGATTTAATTCCAGTCTTTGGCCGAGATAAATCTTTTAAGTTAGTGTAAACGACACAAATAACGCTCATATGTCAAAACGTTCTGAGTACGTATAACCTCAAAAATGTCAAACTTTACGATAGAGCTCTCAGTTGCCAGATTGCAACACTAGGGTTGCCCAATCCCGAAATATAAAAGGCAACCCTCGTATTCTTACATATTATTTACATATATACTATATGTGTGTTTGCTGGGTAGTAGCTATTAATAATGAGAAATGTACATCTAGCAAAATAAAATTTATTTGTTCAAAAAGTGCATGTGTTTCAATACAAGTCTATTTGTTTAAATATTCACGTAACTTAAAAAAAACAGATTTCTATTAGAATTAAGATAATTACAATCAAATAAATTTCTAAGATTAGCTTCCCAGGCATGCTGCAGAGTTCAATCATGGCATTTATTTTTTTAGGTGATGTGTTTTTAGTCGGTTGTACAAACGTAGGCAAATCCAGTTTATTCAACGCACTGTTACAATCAGATTACTGTAAATCTAGTGCAGCAGATTTAATTCAGCGTGCTACAACCAGCCCTTGGCCAGGGACAACACTTAACCTCTTAAAATTCCCGATTTTACGACCAACCGGCTGGCGTTTGTACGTGAGAACACAAAGACTGATTTCCGCAAATAAATTGCAAGCACAAGAGAAGAAATTACGTTTGGAGCAGTTTCGGAAAACGCATAATTTAAAATATGCGACTTTATTAGGACACATCGACCGTACTTTTCCAGCGGGGGCTAAGGAGGAGGATGAGGATAAAGATGTGTTTAGTGTGAATGCTAGAGGGAACGAGGGGAAACCCAGGTTTGGGATTAATGAGAAAGATAAGGAGTTTGTGACGAGTAAATGGTGTTTTGATACACCAGGGGTTGTACAGCCGGATCAAGTAAGGTTTTTGTGAAGGATTGAAAATTAGACCTTTTTTTGTGATTGGCGTTTTTGTTTTTAGATTATTCATCTATTAACGACGGATGAGTTAGTTTTTACTTTTCCTAAGCAAATAATAAGGCCGCGCACTTTTAGTTTGAATCCGGGCTTAGCGCTTTTTATCGCTGGATTAGCTAGGTTGGATTACTTAGAAGGCGCACAGCCAGTTAGGTAAGTTTAAAAAAATATATGAATAATGGTTAAATGAGCAACTTTAACGTGGTCGGTTAAGTAGCCGCAAAATAATTGAGTCGCCTATTTCCAGAAACCCATAAATCCATTGTTTTCAAATAAATTTAGGGGTTTTTAAAGATAGGCGACTCAATTGCCAGTGGTCAGTAAGAATCGTGTTCATCTAAAGCGGAACTCCTTCCATTTTCAATTATTTTTCCCTGGCGCATTCACCATTTACACAGTTTACATGCACTGTACTAGGGATGTTCCATATATCATATGTTCAATTAAAAAAAAAACCACCTAATTTTATTTTTTTAATTTTTAATTTTTTAACATAGGCGAAATTATTGGACCAGGGTTAGAAAAATTAAGTCACCTAGAAAATTTACATAAATCGATGTAAATTTATAATTATTTTGAAATTTGTTTACTTGCACAGTGAGCGAATTTTGTCAATTAGAGTGCAATAATACCTACATTTATGTTTCTGATAATAAGCAAAACGTGTTAATTTGTACAGAAATATGATTTTAGAAACCTCTTTTTTAAACAAAAGTGATTAAAATGCAATATTTTCAACCACCTATACAAAAGATTAAAAGGTCTTATTTTATCGCTTAAATATAAATGTAAACAATTTAGGTTGGCTACACGCTTTAGGAATTGACATATGAACCGTCAGACATAATAATTCTAATATATAATTTCAGAATTGCCAACTTACAATATTTTCCATGGCACTCTGGAGGTTTTATTTTATTGAACATACGATAGTTTGCAGCCAGGGGGTTTTATTCATCGGGAAAAGTCAGGGAAATTCGCCCTTTTCGCGAAAAGTCAGGGAATTTTTAAGTTAATAATAATAATAAACATGCAAATAATACGATTAAAGAATTGAAAAATTGTTGGTTTTGTTCGGAGAACGAATTTGACACAATAAATAATATTTAACAAAAAAAAAACGGTGAAATATCCATCATAGTACTTTCCCCGTAATTTGAACAATTAATTATTAACATACTAAATTTATTTCACTCTAACCAATTAGTTGAAGATTTCACTTGAAGTTAGTGATTTATACGCGTGGCGCATGAAGTAAAATTTCGAGTTTAGAAAAGCCTGAAAATTTGGATTTGCTGGGGCGCGACTCGCTTCGCTCGCGCGCCCCAGCAAATCCAAATTTTCAGGCTTTTCTAAACTCGAAATTTTACTTCATGCTTACCCTGGGAGTGGAAACCCTCGTTAGACGACCAATCAGAAACTTATTTTGTAGTTTTCTTTATTGTCAAATTTATGACATAAAATAAATAGAGTTGATGTTATTTTGATAGTTTAAATTTAGAACAAAAACAAATTCGTGTACATTTTTTATGTGTTACTAAACTTTGACGAACAAATTAGAAAAGGTTGAATTAAACCGAAATTATGCAAAATAAAGCTTAATAAATAAACTACCTAAGAACTAATTGTAATAATAAAATCACACAGATTAATCATATCCTTATTTAACAACTTTTATTGTAATGTTGGGAAAAAAATATTTTGAACCAATTTGAACAAAATTACTAAAGTTAAAAATGAATAGAATTTAATTTAATTAAAAAATACACTCATAAAATAAATATACAAATATTAAATCAAAATTTAACTTTTATTTGAAATTTTGAAATATTCCGTGACGATATTTAAAGTTCAGTTACAGCCAAACAAAGTTTATTTTGTGTAGATTGTATAAATTTTATTCTGATTTGATAATACAGTAGAACCTCGCTATATCGGGCCTCGAGATACCGTGATTTGGATATATCGGGGTCATTTTTCAGGTTTATTTTTTTTTAAAGATGTTTTTAAAGTTTAACAATTGACTGCGTACCGCCCTGATTAGGTAAAACGTTCCGGCGTCATTATTGTATTATATAGTATGTCTTGTTATGTAGGTGGCTACTGCACATATGTATATACAGTAGTGGAAAAATATAGAGCAACTTTAATATATTGCTAAAATAAAATTTCTGATGTTACCTTTGGCCATAATTTGTCTGTAGATAAAAACATACGATATTTATAAATAGTTTGCTGATAAAAAATCCCCATTCTTCTTTCGTTGTTCCATTGGATATAAAAAAGAATATTTTAGAATGGAAATAAATAAAGCAACTTTTTCAATAACCTGATAAATTTGCAATGTATTTAGTTTAGTATAAGTTTAAATTCATCAGTTTAACGTATTTCACTTGTCAACATGCCCAGAGGCAAACATTTATCCGCTGATATTAAAAATCGGATTGTTGATTTATACAATAGTGGTCAAAAACAGATTACCATTGCAAACATGTTTATGTTAAATAAATCTATTGTGTCGCGAATAATTAAGCAATATCGTGTAAAGGGAGATACATCCGTCAAAAAAAAAAATCAGGGAGACCTAGAAAAACCACTCACTTTACGGATAAACAAATTATAAAAATTGCCAAAACCGAGCCTTTTCTCGGATCTAACATGATAAAGCACCGTATATTTGAAGAACTTGGAGTAAATGTGACCTCGAGGACAGTGAGAAACAGACTACTAGAAGCTAAATTATTTGCTAGACCAGCAAAAAAACCCATGTTGTCTAAGAAAAACAGACGATCCCGTTTAAGTTTTGCCAAAACGCATCAACACTGGACTGAGAATGACTGGAAAAAGGTTATCTGGAGCGATGAATCTAAGTTTTCTTTATTTAAAAGTGATGGTATTGTGTATGTAAGACGTCCTGCCAATGAACGACTCAACCCTAAGTATACGTGTCCAACTTTAAAACATGGTGGTGGATCGGTAATGGTTTGGGGCTGTTTTTCGGGATATGGTATGGGGCCCCTTTATAAAATAGAAGGTATTATGGACCGATTTAAATATAAGGACACATTAGAGAACCAAATGGTCCCATACGCCGACGAGATTATGCCTTTAAGACATTTATTTCAACAGGACAATGATCCTAAGCATACTTCTCGGTTCGTAAAAGAATGGTTCAGAAAGGAAAACATCACTGTTATGGAATGGCCTTCACAGTCCCCAGATCTCAATCCAATTGAGAATCTGTGGGACATTTTGGATTCCAAAATCAGAGGAAAATTCTATCGCAATCACCAAGAATTGTTTGAAGCCTTGAACGAAGCATGGGTCAATATGGATACTGCGATTATTTCTAAACTGATAAAATCGATGCCAAAACGTTGTCAACATGTTATTAAGAATAACGGGTTCTTTACAAAATATTAATTAATATATTTTTTTAACTATTTGTATTTAAAAAAAACAATTTTGAAGCAAAGTTGCTTTATTTTTTTCCACCCAAAAATTATCTTTAAATATAAAAATACTTTATACAAAAAATATTTATTTTTACCCCCAAAATAAATTGCTTTTATAGTTGTGGATTATTATAAAAAAAATATGGCTATGTCATACATTACTGATTAAAGAAATAAACGATTTTCAAAAGTTGCTCTACTTTTTTCCACTACTGTATATATATATATATATATATATATATATATATATATATATATGCGCGTGTGTGTATGTGACTATTATACAAATTACATATATTCGAATATACCGTGTTTTCCTTATATCGTGCTGGGTATAGCCAAAAGCCATCCCCGTATAACGAGGTTCTACTGTATGTTGATTTTTTATAATTGTTTCAAAGAAAACGTTCTCCTAAACTCGTTAATTTTATTGCATAATTGTAACTTTGACTTAATATTTAAAAAAAAAAAATGCGTTGAATTAATTTTATTGTCTTTAAAGCATATGCAAGTGCAATGAATTCCAAGTAAATTCTGTACATTTCATGTTGATTACATTAAACTTTGATTTTTTACATTTTTGTGAAGAAAATACGGTTAATCACTGTTTTTTACGTTATTTCAATTAAGAACTGATATTTTAGAAAACCCAGAAGAGTAATAACATTTTAGTTATAGCTAATCAAATTTCATTCATTTTTGTGTAGATTCAATGAGTTTTATGTTGATTTGAACTTCAACTTTGGCTTAATATTTTAAGGAAATGCGTTGTGATAATTTATTTTCTTTAAAGCAGGTGTAAGTGCAATCAGTTCATGTTGATTGTATAATACTTTTTTTTTAATTCTAATAAAATAAATCCCTCGAAAATTGTACAAAAATCAACAGATTGTTTAATTAACATAAATTTACAATGTTCTGAAAAATTGATGAAAATTATGAAACTTTAAGGTTGCGGTTTACTAGAGTGAGACAGAATCTTTCCAGTCGTTAGCTAGAGTGATAGAGACCTATAGTGGAATTCAGGAGAGATGTCCAATGACTCATTGATATAGAATGTGTGGTTCAAATTTTTAAGAGAGTATGTCGACAGTTGTATCTGCAACGATTTTATCCTAGTTGTGTCAAATTTTGACGTTACATGACAATGTCATAGTGTTTAGGTCGCGAGTATATTGGTGTTTTTTCTTTTAGAATAATTTCTTGTGATTTTTTTCTTTTGAGTATACATATCCGAATTACGTGTTGTAGATTTTTAAATATTCGTTGTTTTCTTAAAAGAGGTCAATTTAAAGTTTAAACGAGTGTTTTCCACTAGCAGGTTAAGCATGAAGTAAAATTTCGAATTTAGAAAAGCTCCGTGAACATTTTCTGGGCTTTTCTAAACTCGAAATTTTACTTCATGCGCCACGCGTATAAACATTAAAATATTGTGAAATGTATGTGTATTCGAACTTGACTTGAAATCTGTGTTTTGTACGCGTGGCGCATGAAGTAAAATTTCGAGTTTAGAAAAGCCTGAAAATTCGGTTTGGCCGCGTAGCGCTTCGCGCTACGCGACCCAACCGAATTTTCAGGCTTTTCTAAACTCGAAATTTTACTTCATGCTTCGTCTGGGAGTGGAAAACACTCGTTTTAAGCTTTCAATTGAACTCTTTAAAAAAAGGCGTATTTCCTGTAATAACAAATTAATCCGATGACTATTTGCCAAATCTACTGAATGCGCATTCGATTCAACTAACATTTTCGTTTGAGCTTACACAAAACCAACATAAGCGCATTATTTATTTCTGTAAATACCTGAACTATTTAGTAAATGCGGAAATTGTAATTATTCCACTTAAACTCACATTTAAAACAATTATGCACATTAATTAAAATGATTTGTGGCTGGGTTTTTGTAGATTTAGTTTTACGAAGACATTGTTAAAATGTGACGTTTAACCTTCAAATTTTAAAGCTGCATACGGGAATATACGTTTTCGCATGTTCCATCTAAAAACCATAGCAGACATACACTCGACCGCAAAAAAATGCGCCACTTGAAAATTCACGTTTTTTCGTGAATATTCAAACAGCCATAACTTCGGTCGATGTGGATGAAATTTGATGAATTTTTGAGTTTTTAGAACGCTAAAGTTTTCTCTTTAAGGACACATAAGTGGATATAACGAAATTTAAGCATTTCTGCATTTAAAAGTCCTACCAACAAAAAAATGTTCAGAATGTTAAAAATGATAAAAGTTGAGAAGTTATACTGTGCCCAAAAAAAATCGTAGCTCTACTTCAAATAAAGCGCAACAAAATTCCATCATTTTCCTTTGAAATAAGCGAAAAATCATGTCGATCCAATGATTTGGCTCGAATTTATGGCAGTTTTTTTAAAAAGTGTATGCATAACTTAGCGTCAAATTTCATTTTGCAATGAAAATGCAAAAAATTGTCACCCAGCCAAAACATTTATTTGGCAGTAGGTTTTTTCGGTAGAGGTGAAATGCAAGTTTATGTAAGGCTTTTGCCTTATTTCAGACCAAAATTAACTTCTGCTCATTGAGTTTGGGGAAAAAATCAATTTTTCTCAAATTGTCATAACTTTACTCCAAATCAATTTATCGATCTGAATATTTGCGCATATTAAAGGAGAAGGACTAAATTTATTCTGGATGTCCCTTGCTCGAAGCCACAATTTTTTTTGCGTATTGTACAAGTTAACAAAGTTAAAAGTTTTAAAGTGAAAAATGTTTCATCGTCTTTAGGGGGTAGAAGGGGGTAAAATGTGCATGTTTGAAGATCTGACTAACATGCCCTTAAAGAGAAAACTTCAATCTTTTTAAATCGCATAATGTCACAGGTTTGCGAGCAGAGTTATGCCTGTCCGCCAAAGTTATGCCCCAAAATACACTTTTTAAAAAAACTGCCATAACTTCGAGCCAAATCATTGGATCGACATGATTTTTCGCTTATTTTAAAGGAAAATGATGGAATTTTGCTGCGCTCTTTTTGATGTGGAGCTACGATTTTTTTTGGGCACAGTATAACTTCTCAACTTTTATCATTTCTAACATTCTGAACATTTTTTTGTTGGTAGGACTTTTAAATGCAGAAGTGCTTAAATTTCGTTATATCCACTTATGTGTCCTTAAAGAGAAAACTTTAGCGTTCCAAAAACTCAAAAATTCATCAAATTTCATCCACATCGACCGAAGTTATGGCTGTTTGAATATTCATTGAATATTTTCAAGTGGCGCGTTTTTTTTTTGCGGTCGAGTGTATTATGAAGTTTTCTGTCTCTTTTCACACACGTAATCTGATGACATCAAACTATTTTCGTATTACATGTATTGGTGCAGAAAGCACTCAGTACAAATCAAGGAAACCATGGGACACCTCTCGTGAATCGTACCTTATATTGCTATTTCCACCATAAAAAGGTAAACGTAAGGTATAATGAATTTTTTTAATGTTGGGCTAATTGAATGCAGAATTTACGGACACCCTTGCGTTTTACGTAGCACAAGTTTTTGTTGCCTAAAAATGAGTAAATAAATGATGTAAAAAATAACAATTTTCGCGATTTTTTTTTTACAAAAAAACGAAATATCTTAATTATTTTAAATTGGTGACAGCATTATTTTGGTGTATCATGCAATGCTGTCTCGTAATCAGAACATTAACGATGCTGGAACTAGTTACTAGCGAAAACGTTGGATTTTACCCATAATGAATCGCATCCTTAAAATTGAGAAAATTATCAAAAACTGCGAAACAAACATTTATTTCAAATGAAGTCATTATTCAAATTAATAAAATTATAAATTATACATTTTAATGACTTTTTTTGGTGGCATTGTTAAAACTCATAAAAATTTTAATAATTGAGATAATAGCATAAATATTGAAAAATGGTGGAAAGTCTTGTTAAGTGATGAAAATAAAAACATTTAGAAAACGACAAGATTTCTTTTAATTTAATAATTCAACACAGAAAGTATAATAGATTCGTAATCCTGAAAGGCTTTTTCTAAATTCGAAATTTTACTTCATGTTTAACACGTTCATTCGGCGACACGCTCGGTATAGTGTACAGCAGGGGTTCTCAACCTTTTTCGGGTCGCGCCCCCGCTCAGTTTTTTAGTTAGATTGAAACACTATTGTAGCCTTACTTCACCTACTCTTTAGGAAATCTGTCATGCCCCATCCCCCCCCTGATATCTTGCTGCCAACCCCTAAGGGGGCGTGCCCCCTCGGTTGAGAAACCCTGGTGTATAGTGTAGCTCAAAATTTGTGGCAGCGAACGTGTTGATCAAGGAGTGTAAACTAACTTTCGTTAGAAGCTTTAAATTAAACACCGATATAAAAAAACGAGTGCAATATAACATTTATTTACATCGCGATATGTAAATTTAAAATAAATATTCACTGTATAATGTATGAATATTTTTTTGTAATGAATATCGTCGTTCTAATTCATTTGAATTATATTATAGATTCACCGTTTTTTGTTCAAACGAGCTGCCCATTTCAATCTGTAAGGTCACAAAAGCCGATGAATTCTACTCAGAATTTTTAAGCACCGATTTATTTAAAGTCCCGATTAATTATCCAGAAAGGTTGAACCTCTGGCCGGGATTGGAGCCGTCTAAAAATTTCACGCTGACGGGAATCGATAGGGACGTTTCCTGCGGTGATATTGTTTTATCTAGTGCCGGATGGGTGGCCATTACTCCGGATTGCGGGGTGAATTGCACGATACAGGGTTGGACACCTGAGAGGAGGGGGATTTATGTGAGGGACAGTTTGTTGCCAAATGCCGTCGCTTTAAGAGGGAAGAAAATCCGGAAAAGTTGCGCCTATAAATCGAATAAGTTTTTTATGAATTGATTGTAAATTAAAAATAGTGTAAATAAACGAATTGTTGTAAAAGTTTTTCTTAAATGTTTTATTTATTCCCAAATAATATTTTTTAATTATTAATAAAATGTTTTAAACAGCGTTTAAAATATTAACAATTAAAAACATGTTTAAAACATATTTAAAACACGCTCAAAACATATTTAAAACACGTTTAAAACGTGTTTAAAACAACATACAGAGCATTTTTCTTTTTAGTATACATATCTCGATAATTACATCGTTTTTTAAATTTGCGGCAATTCGTTGTTTCAAACCGGTTAATTTAAGGTTTTTACGAGTGTTTTCCACTCCCAGACTAAGCATGAAGTAAAATTTCGAGTTTAGAAAAGCCTGAAAATTTGGATTGGCCGCGTAGCGAAGCGGAGCAGCCAATCCAAATTAGGCTTTTCTAAACTCGAAATTTTACTTCATGCGCCACGCTTGAAAACTCTGATTTACAGTGAAGTTCAAAACACACATACAAACACGATTATAGGCAACTTAATATACATTAGAGTTATTGGGTTGCCTATTATCACTCTTTTAAACAATTTGTTCAGCGCAGAATTTGACTCACGTTTTATTTACATCTACATATTAGATTGCTAAAGCCGTATATTTTAAACTTTACGATATTTCAGTGTTTTATACGTGTGGCGCATGAAGTAAAATTTCGAGTTTAGAAAAGCCTAATTTGGATTAGCCGCTCCGCTTCGCTACGCGGCCAATCCAAATTTTCAGGCTTTTCTAAATTCGAAATTTTATTTTATGCTTAGTCTGGGAGTGGATAACTCTCGTTTAAAGATTCAAATTGAAATCTAAAAAAAAACAACGAATGTCGTAAAATTTACAGTGTACGCATATGTATACCTGAAAGAAAAATTCCCTGTATTTAAAAATCACATTTATGCACACACAGTTGTGATATTTTATTGTAATAAAATGTTATGTTTAATAATGTAATAATAATAATAATAATAATAGCTTTATTCACGTATGCTACATAATGCAATGATACAATACATTGTATATGATAGATGTGAAGCGTCAAAACAATATCAAACCAAATTTTGGATAGTATGTACAGGTACACTTTTGCCACCGATCGGGGTTAAAACTTAATTGTGAAAATCTTAATGAAGTAGTACAAAATATAATTGTGCAAATTAAAGATAATAAAAAAAAACGTTTTAAACAAATTTTACGTTTAAAACATGTTTTAAACAAATTTAAGATTTAAATCATGTTTAAAACAAAACCGTTTAAAACACGACGACTGTTTTTAAACATGTTTAAAACACTGTTTAAAAACAAAGTGTTTTAAACATAACAACCATGTTAGTAATATTCCTTTAATGTTTATTAATAAAGTAAAATAATTTTAGTTGGTATTCAAATCCAGGACGTTCGAAGAAAAGGCTTTTAACTTTGCTCAGATATCGTAGATATAAAGGTTAAGGATGTTTGGACAAGGGTTAGGAAATAAATTCTGTGAAAAATACCAAACAAATATTACGAAATTCAATCACATACAATTCAAAGTATGCTCACACCCGACATCCATCACTTGAAATTTGATAAGTTTACTCTTTGACCAACGGAACTATTTATCTTCTTAACGTCAGGAACGTCTCTCGGACTCGTTCAGAGCAAACCGACGTCGGGAAATTCGCTTATTCTGAAGGGTCGCGCTGGGATAACAAGGGCCCGGGACTCTTGCGAGTACGTGGAATACCTCGAGGATTAAACCCGGCGGAATTTCCATTGTGCGCCCCCAATTCCGCCCTTGCAATCCCATGAAAATCCCACTGCATGCGCTCGTCTTAACTCTCGGAAATAACAATTTTCATTCACCTGTGCTCGAGAACGAGAACTATTATTTAGAGGAAAGCGGAATTCTCCCCTCTGCTCGGATATTGCGGATTCTATTGAAACGGAATGATTCCCAGTCTTAGTTATTGCGGTATGTTATTGCTGATAATATTCTGCGTGCCAGGATTAGGTGCAATTTAGATTTAATGTACGTACTAGGAATGTTCCGAATGTAAAATATAATTATAATGTATTCCCAAATACTATAGTGTAAAAATTAACGGTAATTTTAAATTAGTTAATATTCTCGTTAATATTACCGGAAACATGGTAACAATTGGTAATTTAAAGTTATATACACAACTTACTGTACAGGGTGACGCAAATTCGATGTTTTTTTAGGGCATCTCAGTTACCCGAATAGTTAGACAAAATCTGATATACACGTCATGATCTCTTTTTTCTGCCGGCTATTTTAAAATACGTCGTTTTCTCAATAACTATAAGATATAAATACCGCAGCGATGGCTCGCAGCCTAACTTCAGGGTAGGCCACAGCGCCAAGGCACACAAAATTTGAGGCTAGGATCGCGTTTTATAAATACAAGGAAGTGCAGAACAAAGTCACCTTTCAATAATGGAGACCTTGGGTCTCTGGCCTACCCTGAAGTTAGGCTGCGAGCCTATACCGGGTGGCCATAAGTAAGTAAGTAAGTTTTCATTTATTTCTTTAAAGTCATACAAGTATTACAAAAAATGGAGTAAGTGTATAAAAATAAAAAAAGTTAAAAGGAAAAAAAGAAACTACTAAAAATATGACAAATATTTCTGTAGTGTGTACGGTTTCATTTCAATTAGAAGTATTTTAAGTTCTGCCTTAAATTTTCGAGTATCCTTAATTTTGCGATTATCGGAGGGGTCTATTATATAATTTGATCATCATGTAATGTGGCGCCCTTTCAAACAATGTTAGATTATTTTTAGGGTAATAAACGTTTATTTTTGATTGTCTTGTATTGTAGAAATTTGTTAATATAATCATGAAACATCTCTGGGTGTTGTAATATAAAAGAAATACTGTCATAAATGTACATAGCTACGACTGTGAAGAGCTTATGTGATCGAAATATACCTCTGCATGATTCTCTATACTTCATGCTAAGAAGTGTTCTTATTGATGTTTTTTTGTGTAGTAAGTATTTTACTTAACTCATTTGATGATCCCCAACCTATTATTCCATACCGCATTATCGAACAAAAATATGAGAGGTATATGGCCTTAACCGAGTTTACATGTACGAATAGTTTAATAGATCGCATACAAAAAATGGATGCGTTCAATTTATTATTTAGTTCAATAACGTCATGTGACCAATCTAGATGTTTGTCAATATATATTCCTAAAAATTTACATAATGTTGATTGACTTATGTTATTGACATTTACAGACAATATTTCCTGATTGTTGAAATTGCTTCTTTTTGTGCAAAAAATCACACCCTTGTTTTTTTTGTATTAAGGAACAGCTTGTTTTTGTTTAGCCACTGTTTGGTGTCTTCAAATAAAGTTTAAATATATCATTGATAAAAATAATAAAGAGAATAGGTCCGAGAATACTACCCTGTAGAATGCCTTTTAAGACATCTAAGGTAGTAGATTCAGTAATATTATTTTCTTCTGTTAGTCTTATTTTCTGCTATCGACTGCATAGATAGGACTTTATTAAATCAAGGTTTATACCTCTTATACCATATTTATATAATTTAATAAATAGTATGTGGTGATCTATGCAGTCGAAAGCTTTTGATAGATCTAAGAAAATGCTCAAAGGTATTGTTTTATTTTCTAGGGCTTTTGCAACAAAATTACTCAATTCTACGATGGCAGAAGAAGTCGATCTATTCTCTAAGTAACCATGTTGTGCGGCGTGAAATAAATTATTCTTTGTAAAAAATGATATAATACGATCTTTTATGATTTTTTCAGCAATTTTTTAAAAATGAGTCAATATACTTATGGGTCTGTAATTTGTGTGACTGCCTGGGTTTCCATCTTTTAAAATCGGTGTTATTATTAAAAGTTTTTGTTTTTCTTGAAATATTCCAGTTATTATAATGTTATTTATTATGTGTGTTAGTGGTTTCTCAATTTGGTCTATGCAGCATTTTATTACCTCAATTGAGACTTGATCGGCGCCCATCGCTCTGGTATTTTTTAACGTCTTAACAAATCTGACAATTTCCTGTTCTGTGGTTGGGTGGAAAAATGAAGATAACTCATTCATTTCTATCGAATCAGAATATTCAACAGAAGGCATTTCATTTAAAAGTTGGTGGGAAATATTTACTAAATAGCTGTTTAAACTATTTACATCGCCTTTAAATTCTGCTGACTTGTTTTGTTTGGTAGGTTTTAACTTTTTGACAACCTTCCATGTTGTTTTTGTAATGTTTGTACTGTTTTTAAATTTATCGTCAAAATATATATTTTTTGAATTAATTAATGCTACGTCATACTCTTTTTTTACCTGTTTGTTTGTACTATTAACTGAAATATCATGGGTTTTCAGAACATATAGCAAATCTAATTTGTCTTTTAAAATTTGTAATTCGGAATTTTGATATATTAATTGTGATTTTTCGGACTTTATTTTAAAATATAAAAACGAATTAAAATTAATATCGACTTTCTGCAAAAAGTTTGTCTCCAAATATTCATTGAAACAACTACTTCTCGAGCTAATACCCCGACAGATATTGAATTATACAATGAATATTTGCGTTACACGACAGCACTGCTGTTCTATGCATAATTTATATGCAAAATGCAACCACAGGTCAAACTATTCTCTAACCAAACTAAATGAAACAAAAGGAAATTGAAATAAATTGAAAAAAATATAGGGAATGAATTTTAAAATAAAATAATAAAATTCATTCCCTATAATTTTTTCAATTTATTTCAATTTCCTTTTGTTTCATTTAGTTTGGTTAGAGAATAGTTTGACCTGATGTTGCATTTTGCATATAAATTATGCATAGAACAGCAGTGCTGTCGTGTAACGCAAATATTCATTGTATAATTCAATATCTGTCGGGGTATTAGCTCGAGAAGTAGTTGTTTCAATGAATATTTGGAGACAAACTTTTTGCAGAAAGTCGATATTAATTTTAATTCGTTTTTATATTTTATAAATATTCTGCAACCTATTGACAAACTCAATTTTTCTTTATGATAAATTGTCTTTATGTGAGACTTTATTTTACATTTTATTAATGGAAATTGTTTATTATAACTAACAATGAATTTATTTAAAAATATATCCTAGGAGTAATTTGAATCAGATATATCATACAAGTTCTCCCAGTCACTATTTTGCAGTTTATTTATAAAGGAGTTAAGGGTTTCTTCGTTTATGTTTTGTTTAAGAAAATATTTTTGTGTTTTCCGAGCCGGTATTAACAGTTCATAAAAATGTATCATTTGTGCTAAGTGGTCAGATATATTTTAATTTAATATGTTATATTTGAAATTATTAGGAATATTGCTAATAATATTGTCTATACACGTATTCGATTTGTTAGTTACTCTGGTGTAGTCTTCTATTAATGGTCTAGCATCATAACTTGTTAATATATCGATTAAATGATGTTTGTCTATGTTATTACTTAGGAAATTTATATTAAAATCTTCCGCAATTATATAATAGACATTCTCCTCCGTTACCGCATTTAAAATTATGTCCAATTTTAGAAAAAAATGAATTTATGCTGCCAGAAGGTGGCCTGTATATACCAATTACAACAATTCGTGTTCCATTGAAGTTAAAATGCGCTGCAGCACATTAAAAAATGTAGGCCTCTGATAAAGTGTTTAGATCTTCCCTCACTACAGCATGCTGTGTATCTTCTCTGCTATATACTGCTACTCCGCCATGTGATTTTTTGTTTCTGCAAAATGTACTTGTTAGCATGTATCCTTCAAGTTTAAGACATTCAAGTTCCTCTTCTGTTCTCCAGTGTTCTGTGATTATAAGTATTTGGCATTGTTTATTGTCTGACAGTAATTTGTTTAAGGAATTTATTGAAGTGTTAATAGACTGTACATATTGGTGTATGACTGTAAGTGTATTTGTATCATTTTTAGGTGATGTTATTTTTCCTGATGCTGTTCTTGTCAGCCTACGCAATTACTGAGGCAATATTAATGGTAGATATTTGAGTTTTGAAATGTATATATAAATTAGCTATTGTTTGATTTTAGCATAGTATTAACTAGGAATACTACTTCTGGTTTAGCCGGAAGTAATATCATTTTTCTTATTTTAAATTAAAACCCCAACTTTTTTTATAATTTGTAATATTTGCCTCTAAATTCCCTTTCTTGATATTTACGTTAAAATTAACCTCAAAATTAATATGTTTCGAAATTGGCTTAGTAGGCTAAGGAATTGTTACTGGGATAAAACATCACAAAGTAGGCCGTGAAATAGTCATGTTACCTAAAAACAATTTCTAGTCAATTCTAATATTCTTTCCAGATGCCAGCAAAATAAGTTTTACGCCGAAACTTAAAATGCAAAAATTTGTTTTTATGAACGCACTGTAATATGAAAATATCAAATAGCACACCCTGCCTTTTTTGTAATCAAAATATTCTGTTTAAAATTCCCTATTCAATAATATATTGTAGTTTGACATTAGTTTAAGACATGAGCGACCGTATTAGAATTTTTTAAAGTTTGCATTAAGTAGGCTTTATAATAATAATGGCTAAACAATTATTTCTGGGCTGTTCATTTGACGGCCCACTTTGTGATGTTTCATCCTAGTTACAATTACTCGGCCTACTAAGTCAATTTCGAAAGATATTAATTTTGAGGTTAGTTTTAACGTGAATACCACCTTGTTATGCATCATTGGAAAGGGAATTTAAAGACGATCATATAAATAGTTAAATAGTATTTGTGTAGTTTCCAACGTAGACTTCAGTGGCGTATTTATTTTTTTATTTCAACTTTTGATTTCTTAGTTGTGACACAAAAAGTTTCATTTTTTAAATGAAACACCCTTTTTGTTTTTACATCATTAAATAGTATTTTAAATTAGCTTTACATTGATATACATATTTAACAAAAATTCGTAAAAATTAGCAAAAAATACGTTTACTTTAGATATTAATTTTATAATTTTTTAAGACTTTTGCGATCAATTACTGAGTCTCTATAATTATAATAGTATGCATGTATTTTTAAATATTTCTCTGAAAGCTTCGGAGTTAGAAGCACACTTTTAAAATAATAAAAAAAAAAACTAAACTTTATGTACAAATATAAAGCTAATTTGATATGCTATTCAATGACATAAAAATATATAGGGTGTTCCATTTTCAAAAAATGCAACTTTATATCATAACTTGGAAATTAAAAGTCCGAAAAAAAAATAGTACGCCACTAGATTTTTACTGTAAAAAGCATAAATAATTATTTAACTGTTTTTTGTATATCTTATAGTTAATAAAATAAAGACATACTGTTGCGGCTCATATATACATTTATCTATAACTATTTTCTATGCCTATTTTTTGTTATTCTTTATAAATTTATTTTATGACTAACATTTATTTTAATTGCAGCTTATTTTTATTTATTTTTAAATCAGCTTTGCATTACTAGACATTTTAGATCAGAGGCGCAGCCACAGGGGGGGCCCGGAGGGCCCGGGCCCCCCCCAAGGCATTTTGGACAATATTGAGAATCAAGGGAGCAGCCACGGGGGACCCGGAATTTTACTCTCAACGTGTTTAGATTTGTTACCTACTCCCTATCTAGTAACCGCAGCATATCTCACTGCCATATTGACGCGTATGATTGACATTATATACTTATGCACATACATGCACGATAAGTACATTACGTGCTGAAAGCTGATTGCTTAACGCACGGCCTGCGCGGCTTGGGCGCAACATATCCGCTAGTATGTAATATGTTACATAGCACTTTCGTAACGTAATGTAATATTTCACGTTTGAATCTGATGAACGCTACTCCGGCCATTTTGATTCTACGCAAGGCCTCAATAAATTAAGCATACTATTTTTAATGGCGACCGTCCGAACAATCGTGTATTGGACAGTGCACACTTTTCTCTGGTGAATACGCCCTATGTTAACTCATTATATTGTGAGATTGTGCGTCTTCTTGACAAATACTGAGGTAAGTAATTATAAATTGTTCTGTTAAGTAAAAAGGGTGACGTGAATAAGCGAAGTGCGATCGCTATACAGGGTGCCCATTTTCGAGCGGCGCTATGGGGATCTCGTTATTTGAATAAATAGAGAATCGGTTAAATGGGGGCAAAGTTGTGCATTTTAGTTGTTATTAATAATATGCTTTCATATATGAAATATCTTCATTTGTTTGGATGTACTTCGAAAAAAACTAAAATTTTAGATTTTTTAAAATCGTCCATATCTCCGTTATTATTTATTTTTTTCAAATTTTGTGAAAACTTTCTAAAGTCAACTTTTTATGACTGATCGAATGGCGAACGTTTAAAATATTCAAATCGATTCGTTTTTGTTTTATAGACTCAACTTTTGTTTCTCTTATGGAAACATACACATTTATCCACTTCATTAAAATGCATTTTAAATTCTGATTTCACATGTAGACTTTTGTTCAATTATTGTTGTTGTTCCAGTTGCCATGGCAACCAAACAATACCAAGTTGCTATGCAATAGTTCAAATGTTATTCAAAAGTAAAGCTATGAACCATTGGTTATCTTTTTCTACGCAAATAAATATTTTTTGTGGACTTTGCGCGATTGTTTCCATGGCAACATACCATAAAAACAATACATTTTTTGAAAGTCAACATGTGGCACATCATTGAAATCAACGTGGAAAATGCTGTTCAATGATATGCATATCTTCATATGCGCCCATAAGAAAAACAGAAGGTATGCTTCGAAAAACAAATACGAATCGCAGTTTTATAATTTACTCCATAGGTCGAGAAATAACGGAGATATAGACAATTTTTAAATATCGAAAATAACAGTTTTTCTTAAATTACAACGAAACAATTGAAGATATTTGAAATATGAAAGCAGATTATTGGCAAGCACTGTAATATGCAACTTTGCCCCATTTATCCGATTCTCTATATATTCAAATAAGCGAGATCCCTATAGTGCCGCACGAAAAACGGGCACCCTGTATATACAGGGTGTATATGAATAAAACGTAACATGAGATTTTAAATATATTTTTTACATTGCAATATTAATTTCTCTAAGTATTTTAGAACAAATATCTAAAAATATTTGTTGTGGAGTAAAATATTCTGCATGATATTGTATTCCTTGAATTACATGCAATTTGAAGGTAATTAATAATATATCATGAATTTGCTCAACGAAAACACTAATGTGTTAATTCTCAATATGAGAATATACAATATAAAAGAAGATGTTATTTCGTTGCAAATTCATTGCCATTTCATAGCAAACAACATAACATATCTGAAAAGAGATATAACTTTACTTTGATCTTGTAAATATTTTGAGTATAAGGATGATGACCAAATCATTATTGAATAAAATTGGGAATTCAACAACCAATAAATACAAAAAACAATTATGTTTTCTAGAAATACACAATTCAAATATTTTCAATTTTTTCGAGGAAGAAAACATTGTTAGAAATAACTGTATTTTGAATAATTATGGAAGATATTATTCCAATATAAAGAAATTAACATTGGAAATTCTATGTTCCGTTTTATCCATCTACGTCAGACGCCGTCTCGCATTGTTTTTTCAAAGTTATTAGTATAATTGCAAATTGACGAAAATTTAAGGCTGAAAGACTGACGGTCGATAGCCATCGATATTATATTATTATTATTATATAAGAATGTATTATTACACAATAAAGATGTTAGTATATAACATATTTAATTAAAAATACTGACAAAATTATTTTTTCCTTTTGTTAAATAATAGAACATTGAAAAATAATACAAGTGGACATTTTAAAACGATATAAAAAGAAAATCATGACACTAAATGTTTTTTTTTATTGAAAAATTCATGACATGTACGTTTAGTTACAGATATAAATTTACAATATGAAACGAACAGCAGAAAATACATTATATAGTTATTTTAAAAAAACCAACAAAGAAGCAACAACACCAGAACTCCAAAATGAAAATAATGCCTCCGCTGAAATAGAAAATCTAAATCTAAGGACCCCGTCTACGAGTGCAGAAACAACAACTTTAGGCAGTTCATATGATATCGCAAATTTTGTAAACACACACATGCCTACCAACGATAAATTGGATTTGGTTAACAAATTTTGGATACCGGATGATCACTTTAATTTCCCGTTCACCACTGTTAATAAACATAATCGAAGATTTCAATCAATTTGGCTAAAAAAATATTCATGGTTAACCTACTCTAAAATTCAAGATGGAGCTTATTGTAAATTTTGCTCCCTTTTTGCAAAAGATGAGGTTGGATTCAGTCATTCGCAAGAAACTGGCAAGTTAGTAAAAAATCCCTTCAGGAACTGGAAAGATGCATTAAAATCATTTAATAATCATAGCCAGTGTAAATATCACCAGAGCGCAATTCTAACTTTTGATTTATTTACCCAAGAAAAACAACAAAGGCAGATATCAGTAATAGATCAACTTAATCGATCTACTCTAAAACAGGCGGAAGAAAATAGAAAAAAACTGGTTCCGATTATTCAAACTGTGATATTCTGTGGTAGAAATGGACTAGCTCTTCGAGGGCATCGTGATTCGGGAAGCATCGACATTGGCACTGGTCCACTTAAAGAAGAAGGGAATTTTCGGGCTTTACTTAGATTCAAAGTTGAATCTGGGGATTCCACCTTGGAGAATCACTTATTAACGTGTAAAAAAAACGCATCATATATAAGTTGGGATATCCAAAATCAAATAATAGAGTCCTGCAATACTATTATTCTAAATAAACTCGTGAGAGAGGTAAATAAAGCGAAATGTTTCACAGTATTGGCAGATGAAACAGCAGATATAAGTTGCACAGAACAATACAGTCTTTGTGTACGATATTACAACGAAGAAAAAAAATCACTTTGTGAACATTTTCTGCAGTTTGCTCCCGTTGTTTCTACTACTGGAAAAAACTTATCTACAGCATTATTAACGTCACTTGAAAAGTTTGGGATTGATATTAGATATCTTCGAGGCCAGGGGTACGATGGAGCACCAGTAAATACTGGAAACATTGAAGGTGTTCAAGCTTATGTTACCCAAAAATGCCCATCTGCAATATTTGTTCATTGCGTGGCTCACTCTCTAAATCTTGCCATATCTTCTGCCTCAACCATTCGAGAAATTAATAATTGCTTCGGAACAGTTGAACAAATTTATTCATTCTTTAAAACACCCAAGAGAAATGCAATTTTGATTGACAAAGTTAATGAATTTGCCCCAGAAACTAACAGACAAAAATTAAAACAATTATCTCCAACCAGATGGGTAGAAAGACACGACTCCGTAATCGTTATGGTGGAGTTACTAGAATCGGTGTATCATGCTCTGGAAGACATTGCAATCTGGAACGATAAAAACACTTCATCATTGGCAAATTTATTAATATCGGGAATACAAAAGTCAAGTTTTTTAATAACATTATTAAGTGCAGAAAGTTTTCAGCTACACATTACCACTATGTAAGTATTTACAATCCGGAAATGTCGATTTAATTATGACAATGCAACAAGTAACAAATGTAGAAAACATCCTTGTTAGTATAAGAGAAAATGCAAGAAGTGAGTTTGATCCCATTTTCCAGCAAGCAACTCACATTACAGCCACTATTTTTGAAAACGAAGCAGGAATAACTGTTCCAAGAATAGTAAAGAAACAAGTCCATAGAAACAATATTCCAGCTGATTCTCCCAAAGAGTATTATATTAAATCAATATTTTTACCATTTCTGGACTACGTTATTTCACAATTAAATAGCCGTTTTATAAAACACAAGGAAATTTTAGAGTCATTCCAATGTTTAATGCCGACTGGTGAAAAGCCAACACCCAAAAATATAGAAGGACTGAGATATTTGATCAAATTTTACAAGGATGATATCCTCGTTATTAATACTGATGTTTTGATAAGTGAATACGAATTATGGTTTTCGAAGTATTATCATGCACCAGCCAATATTCCAACAACTGCCATTGCAGCATTACAAGATTGTAACAAAAATATTTATGAAAATATATACAATCTTTTAAAAATTTTTGTCACTCTACCAATTTCAACAGCCACTCCAGAAAGATCATTTTCTACATTGAAACGACTAAAATCATATTTACGAAGTACTACTGGAGAAGGCCGATTGAATGGTTTAGCTCTTTTAAATATTCACTGGGAAGTGAATGTATCACCAGAAGAAGTTTTAAATGAACTGAAAAAAAAACCGAGAAAATTATTACTTTAAATCTTTTCGGTTAATTAATAGTACCTTTTATTGTATATACTATATGTGATTGTTATTGGTGTTAAATATTATTGTTCTTATTATTTTATTATTCAACATTAAACTATTTAATGTATATATGTGATTACTACTGCTGTGTTAAATATTTTTTTGTTTTTTTTCTTATTTAATATTAAAGATATTTTAATATATTTATATGTATATAATATTCGTATTTAATATTTATTTGATTGGGCCCCCTCCAAGCCAAAATCCTGGCTGCGCCACTGTTTTAGATAATAGGCTTTTGAATTCAATACATTTTAATGAGCTGTCGTAAAAACAAACAGACCCTTTCTCACGCCGGGGGGTGTTGTTTTGGTCACCTGATGTTTCGTGGAAATTGTACATCTGCAAACTCGCAAAGCTTTACGGTACGACCGTACGGTTAATTCTTAGGAAAGAAATCCCTTACTTCACTTGAAGGAAGGGATGAGAAAAACACACCCACGAAATATCAGTGACCAATTACAATGCTCTCCCCACTTTGTAAATACTTGCATTTTTTATTTTTAGTTTCATTTTTATATAAGTCTATATCAACTCTTCAAACTGTAAACATCTTCGTAAAATTATATTTTTAAACCACAAATTTACAAGTTAGCGATAAGTAAGAAAAATGTAAATATTTTGTAAATATTTCTACATTTTAAGGTGAATATATTTAACGTCATATAAGATGGCAACGTCATATAAGATGGCACAACATTTAAATTAAGAGGGGGTGAGAATGCTCGGTTGCCAATTCTGGCTTAGACATGGCGTAGCGCCATCTTTCAATTATCACTTGAACTCCTTATGTCACTTTTCAATGTAATATAAGATGGCGGAATATTTAAATTTATTATATGGAAGCAAAACTACTACGACTCCAAAGAGATTATCGCTTCGGTGTATTGCTTTATGTCTTTCACATGTCAAAAGTGACCATTATATAATAAAATGGTGGAAATAGAATCTTTGTATGAACTTTTATTTCCATGTACATAATAAATTACTTTATTTCGAAGTAGAGCTCTAAACAAAAAATATTTCTGCATTAAATAAAAAAGTTAAAAAAAATCTGTTTCCTTCATTCTGCTACGAAAGGTTCAATGTATATCTTTGTATAAGAACATTTGTAAAATATTATCTTATAACAATGCTGGAACCGTAGTTCCGACATACACATTTTACATGGCCAATGTATATTGATAAACGATCTTTTTACTTTCCCCCGTATGTAATACAAAGGGAAAGTATTGTTTTCGTGAAAATTTTCGAATAAAAAATTTTAGCGGAAATATCCGTTTTGAGGTCCCCTGAGTCGAATAAGACCATTTTTGAAAAATGTCTGTCTGTCTGTGTGTCTGTGTGTGAGTCTGTGTGCGCTGTACCGCAAAAACCGCTAAAGATATCGAGATGAAACTTGAAACTTAAGCTTTTTGATACAATCGGAAGAACTGAAAAGCTTTTGGTGAAAATCGGAAAACCGGAAGTGATACATTACTCGTAGCGTTTTTCAGTTTTTTCAGATTTTGTCAATAAATGTTCATCAAACAAAAAATTCTTTCAAATAAAAGTTGTAGATAATAACAAAATGAAGATGTATTGTCCATTTACTTTTTGTCATAGCACTCTTAGTTTTTGAGATATTTCAAAAGTTGTGTGTTTTATCTAGTTATTGGTGTGTGACAGTGTATGTGTCGATACAATTGAAAAATGTTTCAAATAAAAGTTTTAGGAAATGAAAAACTAAAGATTTTTTGTATCTTCACTTTTTGTCATAGCACTCTTAGTTTTTGAGATAATTAATAAATAATGTTCTTTTATCTAGTCATTGGTTTGTCTCAGTATATGTGTTGATACAATTGAAAAATGTTTCAAATAAAAGTTGTAGTTATCAAAAAGTTGAAGACATTTTGAAAATAATAATGCTACAAATATTTTAAAAGTGATTTAATACGCAATTTACGGGGGAAAGTACTATGATGGACACATCACCATTTTTTGATTTGTTTTTGTAGTTCCAGTAACTTCGTAAGATGACATTTTTGTCTCCTGTATAAGAGACAAAAATCTCCTATTAGTGCGTTCTCCGAGGATATTTCGGTTCGATTTTCGTTCCAGAAAAAAGAACGGCTTTTTTTTTGTTTGTTTGGCCTTGGTATCTAGACCATTAGCCATCAATCTATTTATATATTTAACATTTTAATGTATTTTAACCAATTCTAATTTCGTTAAATAACCATTTACTCCTGAAACAGCACAAACTCATTCACACTACATCCATGGACCCAGATGGAATAATTTAGTATTCATAAAATATTCCACCGGACGGGATTCGAACCTGCGACCTCTTGGTCTGTGGGCAGGGTCTCTACCCACTCGGCCACCGAGGCCCCAAAAGAACGGTTTTTTACGGTTTTCAGTTTAGCTCCGAGTGATTGCTTACATTTTTGAAACGTTTTTATTTCACAATAAACAAAAAGTTGATGTGTCCATCATACCACTGTCCTCGTTATAGATATGATGATTTAAATATTAAGAATATAGAAAAGTGTCTCAAACTAAATCTGTTTTGCTTTTAGTATTATCACATTTACAAAATATTCACAAAATAAATATTTTTTCCATTTTTCGCTATATCTTAGTAAATATCTATCACATCTCAGGAGTATATATTTTCAAATTTACTTTAAATCTTTGGTTTACACGCATGGCGCATGAAGTAAAATTTCGAGTTTAGAAAAGCCCCGTGAAAATTTGTCTCGGGTCGCTGCGCGACCTGAGACAAATTTTCTACGCGGGGCTTTTCTAAACTCGAAATTTTACTTCATGCTTAGTCTGGGAGTGGAAGACACTCGTTAGTTTAAAATATGTCACAAATATTAAAATGTGTCTCGCAAGTGACAATAACATGACCATCTAATAATATATTTCAAATAATAGTTACCTCAAATAGACAATAGTCGGCTGACGCCGATTTGTGTCAAGTTTGATACATTAAACTAAATGTATTTCAAGTTGACAGGATAGACTAATGTCGGCAGACGGCGACTCATGTCAAGTTGACACAATGGACTAAACGCCGACTATCGTCGTCTTAAGTTAAGGTAACACGATATATTATTGTCAGTAAATATAGTGGCTTACAGTCATAAATTCACAATAGTGAAAATACAGTCGATATAGTAATTTAATAACAAAATCATATCATAATCAAAAGACACTAAACCAAGTGATTTACAGTCATTAAATCGCAATAGTGAAAATACAGTGAATTAATGACAAAATCCGAGTAAGTTAAAATACAGCCAACCTAGTATATCATAATAGTCGAAATTCAGTCGATAGAGACACAAAGTGACTAAATCCTAGCATAGTCATGAAGTAAATATTTATAGTTTAGAAAAGCCTTAATTTCTTTGGGGATTTTTTACGATTGAAATACAGTCAACCTAGTGACTTACAGTCATAATATCACAATAGTCGAAATACAGTAGATAGAGACATAAAGTGACTAAATCCTAGTATAGTCATGAAGTAAATATTTATAGTTTAGAAAAGCCTGAATTTCTTTGGGGATTTTTTACGATTGAAATACAGTCAACCTAGTAACTTACAGTCAAAATATCACAAGAGTCGAAATACAGTCGATAGAGACATAAAGTGACTAAATCTTAGCATAGTCATGAAGTAAATGTTTATAGTTTAGAAAAGCCTGCATTTCTTTGGGGTTTTTTTTATGATAGAAATACAGTCAACCTAGTGAATTACAGTCATAATATCACAATAGTCGAAATACAGTCGATAGAGACATAAAGTAACTAAATCCTAGCATAGTCTTGAAGTAACTATTTATTGTCTAGAAAAGCCTGATTTTCTTTGGGGATTTTTTACGATTGAAGTACAGTCAACCTAGTGACTTACAATCAAAATGTCACAATAGTCGAAATGCAGTCGATAGAGACATAAAGTGACTAAATCCTAGTATAGTCATGAAGTAAATATTTATAGTTTAGAAAAGCCTGAATTTCTTTGGGGATTTTTCACCATTGAAATACAGTCAACCTAGTGACTTATAGTCATAATACCACAATAGTCGAAATACAGTAGATAGAGACATAAAGTGACTAAATCCTAGCATAGTCATGAAGTAAATATTTATCGTTTAGAAAAGCCTGATTTCTTTGGAGATTTTTTACGATTGAAATACAGTCAACCTAGTAACTTACAGTCAAAATATCACAAGAGTCGAAATACAGTCGATAGAGACAAAGTGACTAAATCTTAGCATAGTCATGAAGTAAATATTTATAGTTTATAAAAGCCTGCATTTCTTTGGGGATTTTTTACGATTTATGATTGAAATACAGTCAACCTAGTGAATTACAGTCATAATATCACAATAGTCGAAATACAGTCGATAGAGACATAAAGTAACTAAATCCTAGCATAGTCTTGAAGTAACTATTTATTGTTTAGAAAAGCCTGATTTTCTTTGGGGATTTTTTACGATTGAAGTACAGTCAACCTAGTGACTTACAATCAAAATGTCACAATAGTCGAAATGCAGTCGATAGAGACATAAAGTGACTAAATCCTAGTATAGTCATGAAGTAAATATTTATAGTTTAGAAAAGCCTGAATTTCTTTGGGGATTTTTCACCATTGAAATACAGTCAACCTAGTGACTCACAGTCATAATACCACAATAGTCGAAATACAGTAGATAGAGACATAAAGTGACTAAATCCTAGCATAGCCATGAAGTAAATATTTATTGTTTAGAAAAGCCTGAATTTCTTTGGAGATTTTTTACGATTGAAATACAGTCAACCTAGTAACTTACAGTCAAAATATCACAAGAGTCGAAATACAGTCGATAGAGACATAAAGTGACTAAATCTTAGCATAGTCATGAAGTAAATATTTATAGTTTAGAAAAGCCTGAATTTCTTTGGGGATTTTTTACGATGAAATACAGTCAACCTAGTGAATTACAGTCATAATATCACAATAGTCGAAATACAGTCGATAGAGACATAAAGTAACTAAATCCAAGCATAGTCTTGAAGTAACTATTTATAGTTTAGAAAAGCCTGATTTTCTTTGGGGATTTTTTACGATTGAAGTACAGTCAACCTAGTGACTTACAATCAAAATATCACAATAGTCGAAATGCAGTCGATAGAGACATAAAGTGACTAAATGCTAGTATAGTCATGAAGTAAATATTTATAGTTTAGAAAAGCTTGAATTTCTTTGGGGATTTTTTACGATTGAAATACACTCAACCTAGTGACTTACAGTCAAAATATCACAATAGTCGAAATACAGTCGATAGAGACACAAAGTGACTAAATCCTAGCATAGTTATGAAGTAAATATTTATAGTTTAGCAAAGCCTGAATTTCTTTAGGGATTTCTTACGATTAAAATACAGTCAACCTAGTGACTTACAATCATAATATCACAATAGTCGAAATACAGTCGATAGAGACATAAAGTGAGTAAATTCCAGCATAGTCATGAAGTAAATATTTATAGTTTAGAAAAGACTGAATTTCTTTGGGGATTTTTTACGATTGAAATACAGTGAATCTAGTGACTTACAGTCAAAATATCAAAATAGTCGAAATACAGTCGATAGAGACATAAAGTGACTAAATCCTAGCATAGTCATGAAGTAAATATTTATTGTTTAGAAAAGCCTGAATTTCTTTGGGGATTTTTTACGATTAAAATACAGTCAACCTAGTGACTTACAGTCATAATATCACAAAAGTCGAAATACAGTCGATAGAGACATAAAGTGACTAAATCCTAGCATAGTCATGAAGTAAATATTTATAGTTTAGAAAAACCTGAATTTCTTTGGGGATTTTTTACGATTGAAATACAGTCAATCTAGTGACTTACAGTCATAATACCACAATAGTCGAAATAAGTCGATAAAGACATAAAGTGACTAAATCCTAGCATAGTCATAAAGGAAATATTTATAGTTTAGAAAAGCCTGAATTTCATTTGGGATTTTTGACGATTTATAATCGCCAATTAAAACACAATATTATCTACAAATATTTCTACTTTAACAAACGATCTAAGTTTTCAAAGAGACAACTATAAGCGCTTCGGAGAATAAAGAAAAACGCTATACATTTGTAAGTAGTGCAAATTTTCAAATATTAAATTAGTTTAATTATAATTACAATAATTTAGCAATTACATTCATACTCGTATCGATAAAATATACCCTTTTAACTGAAATTAAATATATTTCTGAATCAAAAACAAAACAAACAAATTAAGCATATTAATTTTTATTGTGCATTAAAATTATTCTTCATTAATTACATTAAACCACAAATTATTTAATCACATTTAATTGCCTTGTTCACTTATTAGAAAGCGCGTAATCAATAATATAAATTAAAACAAGTTTTAACTTTAGGACTTAATTATTGAATAATAATAAGAGCAAACAGTTTGTATCAATTTCATTCATAATTTGCTAGTCGATTAGAATAACGTCCTTCACACTCGAGTAAATTTCCCGCGGTGATCAATTAGTGCGCACCGCGAAATTTTCTCGTTTCACATAAAAGTTGTTGTGATGTTGGAAAAAGAGGAGGTCATCCTCAATCATTCCACGTCACTTATTTATTGTTCCATTTCCTAGCTGATTCATCCGAATCATCAGATTACACAACAAAAAATAACAATCGTACAAACTGTTATTATTATTACACCATCGAAGCAGACAGACTGTTTTGAGAAAAAAACGAACCATGAATTAAAATCATATTACCAATAAATTCCCAAAAAGTAATTATTGTTCATTGTATAATTATCTACGTTTGTGTCAAAATGCACTGTTGGGATTTGCTTTGAGATGTGTATGTAAAGAGGCCTGGATAAAAATCACGTCTTCTTTGCCAATTTCAGTAGATTTTTTCATTTTGATGATTTTTACAATTTCATATTAGGGTCTCTATTTTTTGCGTTCCGGTCTTCGTTCCGATTCAATTAATAAAATGTATATTGGTTCCGTTCCGGTTTTCGTTCCGGAAAAAATAACGGCTTTTTGCGGTTTTCGGTTCAGCTTCAAGTGAAATTATGAAAAGTTTTTATTTCATATTAAAAAAAGTGTTGATGTGTCCATCATAGCACTGTTCTTGTTATATGATTTAAATATTAAGAATATAGAAAAGTGTCTAAAACTAAATTTGTTCTACTTTTTTTTTGTTGTTATTACCTTTACAAAATATTCACAAAATAATTATTTTTTGGATTTTTTTCGCTATACTTAGTAAATACCTCTCACATCTCAGCAGCATATATTTTTAACTTAATTTTAAATCAGTGTTGTATACGCGTGGCGCATGAAGTAAAATTTCGAGTTTAGAAAAGCCCCGTGAAAATTTGTCTCGGGTCGCTGCGCGACCCTCGACAAATTTTCTACGCGGGGCTTTTCTAAACTCGAAATTTTACTTCATGCTTAGTCTGGGAGTGGAAGACACTCGTTAGTTTAAAATATGCCACAACCATCAAAATGTGTTATAGATATGATGATTTAAATATTAAGAATATGGAAAAGTGTCTCAAACTAAAGTTCTACTTTTCTTATTATTATAACTTCTACAAAATATTCACAAAATAAATATTCTTTGCAGTTTTTCGACATATCTTAGTAAATATCTGTCACATTTCAGCAGTATATATTTTTAACTTTACTTTAAATCAGTGTTTTGTACGCCTGGCGCATGAAGTAAAATTTCGAGTTTAGAAAAGCCCCGTGAAAATTTGTCTCGGGTCGCTGCGCGACCCGAGACAAATTTTCTACGCGGAGCTTTTCTAAACTCGAAATTTTACTTCATGCTTAGTCTGGGAGTGGAAGACACTCGATAGTTTAAAATATGCCACAAATATCAAAATGTGTGTCGCAAGTGTCATAAAGAAAAACAATAAAATGACTATCTAATAATATATTTCCAATAATAGTTTTCTTAAATTGACAATAGTCGGCTGACGCCGATTTGTGTCAAGTATGATACAATGGATTGAATGTCATTTCAAGTTGACAGGATAGATTAATGTCGGCTGACAGCTACTTATGTTAAGTCAACATAATAGACTAAGTTGAGAAGATAGATTAATGTCAGTCAATATAGTCATGAAGTCACAACAGTGAAAATACAGTCGATATAGTGATTTAATGACAAAATCATATCACAATCAAAGGACAGTTAACCAAGTGACTTACAGTCATAATATTGCCATAGTGAAAATACCGTGAATTATTAACAAAATCCAAATAAGTTGAAATACAGTCAACCTAGTGACTTACAGTCATAATATCACAATAGTCGAAATACAGTAGACAGAGATATAAAATGACAAAATCCTAGCATAGTCAAAATACAGTCAACAAAGCGACTTACAGTTATAATGTCACAGTAGTCAAAATACAATCGATAAAGACACCTTATGATAAAATCCTAGCATAGACAAAAACCAGCCAAATGCTAATAAGTTAAAAGACAGCCAACCAAGTCACAATAAAAAAACAGTCAATAGAAAGATTCAATGACAAAATCCAATCATAGTCAAAAAACCGTCAAACAAATAACTTACAGTCCTAATATCACAATAGTCAAAATATAGTCGTTAAAGATATAATATGACAAAATCCAACCAATTGACACAATAAAAATATCACAAATCTCAATATAAAGTTAACTGAGAGATTGAATGACGAAATCATACTTAGAGACTTATAGTCATTATTGCATTAGTCAATAAAAAATATAATTACTGAATCGTATGTTAAATAAAAAAAACCTCTAGAGTGTCAGGATTTAATCTTTTTGTTAATTTAAGGTAGAAAGTCACCTAATGGATACAACTTAAGAATTTCATAAATTCGTCTTTTTTAAATTAATTGAATGCCGCTTTATTAATTACTACCTTAAAAATGGCATTTCACCACGTCTGAGCTGAGAAAATAATGATCAAAGATGCACCCAAATATAGTATGTTCAATAAAAATAAAACTCTAGAGCGCAATCGAAAATATTGTAGATTAGCAATTCTGAAATTTGACAATCAAACTTCAACGTCCTTTTTGCGTTTATGTCATTCCGCAATGATTAGAGATTAAAGTCATAACATAAACAAAAATTTAAGGTTATGTTTGACGTTTTATATGTCAATTCGTATCCAGTAGATTCTACTGTATTTTGGTTTAACCGAACCGGAACTAAATATCATTCTAGTATAGAACTGAAACAATAATTCGTTCCGAATCTTTGGTACGTACCTAGATCAACCAAGAATACCTGTTTGTTGATTTGGTTTCTGGTAACATCACTTTGTGGAAGTTATATAGGGGGGTTTTTCCAGAATTTTCCAAGCGGGAATTCTCGATAATAAATATATTTATTTGTATTTAAGGCACGATGTTCATAGAGAATATAAAAAAAAGAAAAAGATAAATAAAGTTACTACACTTCAGATCTGGACAGGATTCGAATCATTCAGGATTCCAATCCTGGATTCGAATCCTTTTAGAGGATTCAAAAGAGGCTTTCGAATATTTTAGTTAAACTGGATTCGTTACATTTTTCTAAAAGGATTCGTATTCGCATCCAAATGCGGGTGATTCGAATCCTCATAAAAGGATTCGAATATTTATAAAAGGATTCGAATACTTACAAAAGGATTCAAATACTTACAAAAGGATTTGAATAACCTAAAATAATTCGAATTTCACAGCATGAAAGTTTTATAGCTAAACAACTTACCATCAAGTTGCAAAACGAAGTAACAATATTTCAAATACTAACGTTTCTATCGATCCTAAAAAAACTGCAGCTTACCAAGTGTTTATTGAAATACTTCGATTATAAAACTGCAACCGAATATATGATTTGAATTTTTGCGCATGCGCAGGATGCACTTTTATGAGTTGGCAACGTTGCTTCGCGCGGAAATTCGAATTTCGCATGTGTCGTTAGTGGAATCTAGATGAGTTCAGTTAATGCAGTCTCTCTCGTGCAACTTGTAACTTGCGTTGTTGAGCAGCTTTTCCTTTTTCCTTAACAGGACGTTCTGTTTAATAAAACCACCTTTTTTGCAAAGACGCGAAATGCCGGCTTCATCTCTGTCCATTGTTTACGATACTGTAACCTCACTCTCATGATGCGTCAACGACTGACAGTACGCCGCATTGCCAAGTCGTACATTTCGAAGTTTCACACGGTTAGTCACGCGGATAACGATTAAATTATTATTAATGTTTGTTTGTTGTAATATAACAATGATTCGTTCATAAGAAAACGTGAAAAATAGTCTTGTGATTGATACAAAAAGAATTATCTTTGTTTAAATTTATATTCAAAAGCTGATTTGCTTTTACATTTAGATGCCTTTTTACCTTAAGTTGGCTGTAATTAATTTATTATATAAAATCAGAGTTGCCAACCTACAATATTTTTCATGGCACTCTAGAGGTTTTTTATTGAACATACGATACATCATAGTAAAAAACAGTCAACATAAAGACTTATAATCATAATACAATCAATCGACAGCCGACTAAACAGTTTTAAGTTAAAATTTTATAGCAGCAGAAAAACAAAAAACCAGTGATTATAGTCAAAATGTCGTGATAGTTAAATTATTAAGTGCCATTGAATTTTATAGATCATACGTTGATTGAGTCTTTACGATTAGGTTTACTTCATTCTGTATATTTTATTCTTAAAAAAAAATCCGACGTGAAACGAAAATTTACTTTTTCCAAAGCCGAACGAAAACTAAAATTTCTACGATGAAAAATAATCAGATATGGTCATAATCGAGTGAGGGGACGAAATGAATATTTTCGCAAATAGTTTTGATTTAAAAATTGCAAAAAGTTGAAACTGTTGTAGAATTAAATAAGTGTTCACGTGCGTGTTTAAACCGAAATAAACCGATATTTTTCTTCGGTTCAGTTCCGGCCTTCGTTCCAATAAAAATAACGTTTTTTTCCGGTTTTCGGTTAACGGATCAGTTATGGTTCGAAGCCTTGTTTTGTATCAATCAATTTCGACTAATTTTAACGATTTGTGTGTCGATTTTAGTTGGTTTTGTTAATTATTATGAATTTTTATAATTTTTGTAGTGAATTTCTGTGTTTTCTAAATTATACCTTTATTTCAACTTACATAAACTATTTTTTGAGTTACATTTTACTTAGAATTTTTACAATTTTTCATAATATTTACAGCACAGTAAGTTTTATGTCAAACTTTACATTACCAATTGCTACCATGTTTTCTGGTAATATTACCACAATTTTAAATTACCGGTAATTTTACTTTACTAATTATACCATGTGCTCATTATTTTGTGTGGTCTACCAAATTTCATGTAGAACAAATCCCAACCGTGCAATAAAAATGTATCGATACCTAAAATTCACCCAATTTGAGTTTGAAGATGTAGGTATATGAAGTTATCCTAAGTGATATTATTATGTTATGCGTTTTATACGATTATATGTCCGTCATTCTATTGTTATAAGGAAATGTAGACAGTAGTTTATAGTTTCCGGTCGTGTCCGACGATTATCATAGAAATCTAGTTGTTTCCAACTTCTGTAAATGCTCTTGCACGTCAAGTCCCTTCTCCGACCGGCAATTCTGTTGCCCCCATTGTTGGGACGCTAATTGCAAACTGAATATCCGATGAGACAAAACTTTGTCTTCGAGTTTGCTTCACACTTTAATTGGAACACGGACTGCGAGAGAAAAAGAACTGGCTAATTCAATTATCAGTTCAGGACACCGAACTAGAATCTAAGGGATAGCGAGCTTAACCCTTGTCCCTTTTTTGGAACGCAACTTAATTTGTCTTCTTTAATAAATGCAATTTCTGAAAAAAAAACGACAAATAACTTTTTACTTGTTGTTAATTATTTTGGTATACCACTGATTAATACTTGAAATACAGTTTAGGTAAATTTGGTTCGTTTCCACGCTAAAATTTGAATGTTTGAATTGTTGACAGTGATTATTCCACTCAAAATATTGAAAACAAACAAAATTGGCGGAAATTGCACCGCGTTACATGTTTTAATAAATGCGAAAACTACGCGATATCCGTCGCGTCTAAAGAGTTTTTCCATATATTAAAACTTTTATGGTTCCCACAGGTAGACCGTAAAAGTTTTAAGATATAGAAAAACTCTCTTCTTTTACCGTTGATCATAGTTACTCAACTCACACAAACATAACATTAAAACGTCAAAAGCATTCTTCTTATCAAAGCGAGACATCTTAATTAATTTTATTCGTAAAACGAATGCTGCCAGTTTTACAAATAAAATTAATAAAGATGTCTCGCTTTGATAACAAGAATAAAGAAACTAAGAAGAAATTAAACAAAACGTTGATGTTCTGTCCTACAAAACACTCAAATTTTTGAAGCAGTTTACAGTTTTCCGCAATACCCATTAATACGAGCTTATGGCACTTAAACTATTAAAGAATATGTTCATTTTTTAAATTTAAGTTAAAAATGAATCTCGGTCCATTTAAGTATACTGAGTGCAAATGTGCCAGGAATGCGTTTTCGTATAATAATCATGACGACAACCCCTCGAGCTTTATTTTTAATACAGGCAAAATTTGAATATTTCACTCAAACTTTGTTGTTGTTAGCAAATTTAAATCGAGCAGTCACTTATTACCTCGACCTACGGTCTCGAGATCTAAGACATGACTTTGCTCTCGTTTAATTAATAAACAAAGTTTTTGTGAAATATTTGTACAATTTTTGCCTGAAAAAAAGTGGTTTATTTATGATTAATACTTAGAATACAGTTTAGGTAAGTTTGTTCCCTTTCCACGCTTAAATTTGAATATTTTCAGTGTTAATAAAATATAATTAAAACTATATTATGTTTTAGTTACTTAAAATAAAAAGCCTCATGTACTTGTTCCTCATTTGTTGTTAATATTTAAATTGCGGCGGATAATAGATTAAAATGAATGTAATATTATCTAAAATAATCTTGAAATTGTCCGGCGCATCCACCAAATGTAAATAAGTGGGTGGACAATATTACTGACAAATTAATGACAATGCTTTAAAAATTATTGAAAATTCATAATAAATTTAGATAATTAACAAACTTCTTGAAAATGTACACTTAGATGAACATTTTGAAGATAAACGAAAATCTTGGAAATTCACAAAACCGTCTCGATTTTAAAAATCAACGAAAATCTTGAAAAACTTATGAAAGGCGTCTAGATTTTTTTGATTTTATCATTTAATTTAACAAAAAATTATCAAACATTTTTTAATTTCAGAAAAACCGTCGGAACTTTAAAAATTACGGAAATTGTGAAAGTTTATGAAAAGCATTTAGATTTTTAAATATGACTAAAGCATTGAAAATTCACGAGATTCTAAAAATTAGCTAACCTCGTGGAAATTTATGAAAATTTAAGAAAATCTAGATTTCAGAAAAACCGTTGGGATTTTAAAAATTATGTAAATTTTGGAAGTTTACGAAAAGCATTTAAATTTGTAAAGCATTAAAAACTTACGAGATTTTGAAAATTAACTAAACTCGTGGAAATTTATAAAAACTAAAGAAATATTCTTAATTCTATAAATCTCGTTAATAGTATCAACATTTTGAAAATTTTCTTAACTCGAAATTTTACTTCATGCTTAATCTGAGATTGAAATACACTCGTTAGAGAATAATTAATAGTTTTTCAAGAATTACGTTCTTTTATAAAATCTTATCATTCTGAAAAAGTGTGAAGAATTTATTGTTGCACATATTAGATTTTCTTATTAAATGAGCAGTATATTTTTAACTTTAGTATTAATCAGTGTTTTATAGGCGTGGCGCATGAAATAAAATTTCGAGTTGAGAAAAGCCAGAATTTGGATTCGGAAATCCACATTTTCAGGCTTCTCTCAACTCGAAATTTTACTTGATGCTTAAATTTTTTTTAAATTCAATACGTTTTTATAACAACATGTGATAATTGCTCATAATACGTCTGTGTATTATTTCAGAATTTAAATTTTAAATTATTTATAAACACCAAAGTAAAAAAAACACAGCCCCCAGAACTTCCGGCATTATACAAACATTCAGTATGAATTATTGATCGAGTCACTGGAAAGTTATGAAAAACGTTAATAAAATCACAAAACCACCGCCGCTTAGAGATGGGCCAGGTATTTTAGTTATTCATGATGTCGAATGAACAAGAAATGAAAAACATTATTGTTTGAAATTACTCTTAAATATTACATTTTATAATATATAAAATTACGAAAATGTTATTCGTGAAAATGCAAACAATGTCTTAATTAACAAGACAACGTAAGACGATAAATATCCATTAAAACAACTACTTCCCGTGCAAATACACCTCCGGATATTGAATTATACAATGAAATATTTAAAATCTTATTTAATTTGATTTGTTACAACGCTCTATTAAAGTATATGTAACGTTTAGGTCAAATTCTCTTTAAACCAACTAACAATACAAATTTAAAATGAAAGGAGAGATAGCAACAAATTAGAAGTGAAAGGAATTGGATTAAAACTAATGTCTTAGGCCATCTATAGACGCGTTTCGAGATTTATCTCTCTTCAGTATAGCTTTGCTTATGACGTTTAAAAAAATTAGGAATAAAATTAAAACAAACTTACTTGGAAAATGTAGTGTGTGTGTGGAATGAACAGGTACACAGAAATGGAATGAGTGAAAATGATGGTCGGTATTTATAGGTAAAAAAGGGGATTATGTCATTAGCAGGTATGAAGAATGTGAGACCTTATTATTTACCTTACGGTACAGTTCAAACAAGATAAATTAAAATTCAAAACTATTTGAATTCGAGAAAATAAGCTTACGCTTCTTATAGTTTGCACACTTTAAACATAATATATAAAATTACGAAAATGTTATTCGTGAAAATGCAAACAATGTCTTAATTAATAAGACAACTTAAGACGATAAATATCCATTGAAACAACTACTTCCCGTGCAAATACACCTCCGGATATTGAATTATATCATTCATACCTGCTAATGACGTAATCCCCTTTTTTACCTATAAATACCGACCATCATTTTCACTCATTCCATTTCTGTGTTCCACACACACCACTTTTTCCAAGTAAGTTTGTTTTAATTTTATTCCTAATTTTTTTAAACGTCATAAGCAAAGCTATACTGAAGAGAGATAAATCTCGAAACGCGTCTATAGATGGCCTAAGACATTAGTTTTAATCCAAGTCCTTTCACTTCTAATTTGTTGCTATCTCTCCTTTCATTTTAAATTTGTATTGTTAGTTGGTTTAAAGAGAATTTGACCTAAACGTTACATATACTTTAATAGAGTGTTGTAACAAATCAAATTAAATAAGATTTTATTGTATTTGATTATATTTCATTGTATAATTCAATATCCGGAGGTGTATTTGCACGGGAAGTAGTTGTTTCAATGGATATTTATCGTCTTAAGTTGTCTTATTAATTAAGACATTGTTTGCATTCTCACGAATAACATGTTCGTAATTATATATATTATGTTTAAAGTGTGCAAACTATAAGAAGCGTAAGCTTATTTTCTCGAATTCAAATAGTTTTGAATTTGAATTTATCTTGTATTACATTTTATTTATTTGAAACAAAACCTTTTTTATGAATTTTAAGTAGATATGTTTTTCAATAGATTTATACATTATTCTTTCACTATAATAAAATCACAGTCTAACAAGAAAAAAAAAAAAACGATCAAATTATAAAAACACGTCGAGAGTTTTACTAATTTCTTTTAGCATTTATTATTAATTTTCAGGCATTCGTCAAGTTTATAAAAGCGTTCAATTTGAAGTTTCGAACGAGTGTTTCCACTCCCAGGTTAAGCATGAAGTAAAATTTCGAGTTTAGAAAAGCCTAAAAATTTGGTTTGGTCGCTCCGCGAAGCGGAGCGACCAAACCAAATTTTTAGGCTTTTCTAAACTCGAAATTTTACTTCATGCGCCACGCGTATAAAACACTGAAATATTGTGAAATAAGAAATACACTGAAAATAAAAAACATATAATATTGCGTAATTGCATAAATAGCACTTAATAGGTTAAAGTACCGTAAAATCTATTGTAAAATCATAATAATAATTTACACAGAGAATTTTTTTTAAAGTATACATGTCGCGATGTGTGTATTGTTCAAAATATACTGCTTAAGTATACTGTTAAAGCGATATATTTTGAACACTTTAAATCGAGGTTTTATAGGTTTGGCGCATGAAGTAATATTTCGAGTTTAGAAAAGCCTGAAAATTTTGATTCGTTTCGCGCCACCAAATCCAAATTGTCAGGCTTTTCTAAACTCAAAATTTTACATCATACTTAATCAAGAAGTGGAAACACTTGTTAATAGCTTCAAATTTTACGCTTTTAAAAAACAACAAATGTTTGAAAATTTAGCGTATACATCCTGATATGTATACTTAAAAAAAAATCCCTGAATATAAATATCTGTATTTCTGAATTAACAAAACTTAATAATAATGTTACAATACAATTATGTATAATATTTTTCTCATTCTGAAATTGGCTATTGTATCATTGCTATTTAATATCAATTGATATTTTTGAGTTCAAAATAAAAGTGTACTAGAAGTTTATATTGTGATAACTTTTGACACAATAATTTGATTAATCTCTAGTATCAACCAAAAGCCATGTCTTGATAGCCTTTATAATACATGTGAAATTCGCTAAAATCCCTGATGTACCCCCAAAAAGTGTGCACTTATTTATGGAATGGCCGCAATAGTTTCGTGTATTAATACATTTTGTGATTTATTATTATTTTTCAAAAATGTTATCTGACGACAAAATACGACCTTGTTGTGTCAGTGTGAAATATCGATTTTTCATAAAATCTGCAGGGAGATTATAAATTTGCAACATAAGTGTTTCCGAGAGTTGTTCACGATTTGGATGACATCCAATAGACAATGATGATGTTTCAGTTTTATTTCCATGCATTCGCTCCGATAATATCTTCGCTATACGTCGTAAAAATGTTTTCATGTATATCAACTTTTTTCGATGTTTATTCTCAAGTACCTATATAAAATAACAGGGTTGTTTCTGCTAAGAAATTACACGTTAATGTTTAAGAATATAATAAGTAAAAACAAAGTATTCATGTCTATGTGAAAACGATGTGTAAGTAATAATTATTTAAGTGCATATTCTGATGTACAGGGTGCAGCATTTTCGATGGTATTTTCACGTAAAGTACTATTTTTGTGAATGAAATAACTTCTTTATTTGAAAAGATATTTACATGCTTCAAAAACTGTATTATGCACGTTGTTAAGTGGAATAATAATATGATAATGAAACGTGAGTGCGAATAGTTGTGTTTGTGAGTGCTCCGCTTTCAACTACTTTTTCTCTTATCAACTACACCTACTACATCGAAAATATATCAGCACCTTATTGTAAGTACGCGCCTTGCTTACAATAACTAGTTTTCGCCATGCCTCTTACACGTGAACAGAAGGAGGACTTAAAAGATACTATTAAAGAAGCATTATTGGAAATTTTGAAGGACGACACTGTGATAGCTGGTCTCTTTCAAACAGCTATCACCAAGGTTAGCACCGAGCTCAATGATAAATTTAATTCACGCATACCTCTCTTGGAGGACGAAAACAAATTCCTGAAAAAACAAATCGACCAAATCGAACAAACAGCACGAAATTCGAATCTCAGAATAATAGGATTAAAGGAAGAACCTAACGAAAATTTAAATAATAAACTGAAAGACTTGTTCTCTACAAAATTACAAATTAATTCTAAAATTGATGTACTTAAATGTTATCGATTGGGCAAACCATCTAAAACGAGTCGTGCAGTAGTAGTTAATGTATCCTCCCCCGAGACGGCAGATCTGATTTAAAAAAAATCGTCACCGCCTTAAGCAGTCTGGTATAATGATGACCAATGATTTGACTCCTACGAGATACCGCTTGCTCAAAAAAGCGCGCAAAACACTGGTCGTGGAATGGAAAAATTTTCATCTTGCGCCCAGGAAAAGACGGAGAAGAATCAAAAAAGTTATTTATGACACATCTGATTTTGAATAATAATTGATAAGCGAAGTTTCAATACTATCTTTACTTTAAGTATTTACATCATGCATGCTACATTCATATATATATATTCTTTTTTGCTTTTTGCTCTCTTCTCTTTTCATTATATAATTTGTATACACTAATGCATGACAATCTTTTTCTTTTTTCTCTTTTTAAAGTGTTTCACGCAATGGAGTTCTCACATATAAAATTAATTATAGCTTAGCTTACTTTTTTCTTTAGTAATAAGTATGAATACAAATATTTGTCTTTGTCATATAAACATTCGTTCAATTAATAGTAATTTTAATAATTTTAAGAATCTTGTGCTACCACTTGATTTCGATATAATTACTCTATCGGAGACATGGCTTCATTCTGATTTCGACACATCTTGTTTCAATCTTGACGGATACACTTTCTTATGTAAGGATCGGGAATTCGGTCGCGGTGGTGGAGTTGGCATCTACATTAGGTCAAATATATACTTTGAGTCTCTCCCTTTGGACTCTACAAACGCGTTAGAACAATTATGGATAAAGTGCAAGTTTAACAACAAGTTATACTGTGTTGGAGTCTTATATAGACCTCCCATCGGCCAATTCCGCGTATTTGTAGATAAATTAGAAGATACGTTTTCTTATATATTACCGGAATGTGACGATCTCATATGCTTAGGAAACTTAAATATTAATTTGCTTAACATCGATTCTACCACTACTAGTAACTTTCTTGATATTCTTAACGCATATGCACTGTATCAAGTAATAAATCAACCAACGCGCGTGACTAGTCAGTCCAGCTCTCTAATCGACTTAATCATTTTGTCTAACAAACACTGCTGCACAGACTCCGGTGTAATTAAAGTCCACGACATAGCAGATCATGATTTGATACACTGTAAGCTAGTTTTCAACACCAAGCGGCCTGTGAACTTAGTAAAATACAGAAAACTTAATAATATTGACTTAAATACATTCCAATCTGACCTTGAGCTGATTAATATCGGCAACTTGATTTACATACAAAATATCGATGACAAAATTAAATATCTTAACTACTGCCTCTTACAATTATTTGATTTACACGCACCTCTGGTAACCTCAAGAGTGACAAAAAGAAAGCTCCCTGGCTAACTGACACCATAAAAGATATGATGAAAGTACGCAATAACAGTTACAATAAATTTAAAACAACGAAAAATCCAAATGACTTGACTTACTATAAACGCTTAAGAAATATTGTAAACTCGGCTGTTACCCATGAAAAAAAAGCTTATTTTACACATATCATTAATACCAACAGGAAAAATATGTGGTCATGTTTTAAAAGTAATGATGTTGTTGTAAAAAAGCGAACTGCCATTCCAAATAACTTAAAGGACGTTAATGGCTACAACAATTACCTTATTAACTCGGTAAAAAGTCAACCGAATGACTCTCTTATTACTTACTATTGTCAAAATATCCACCCCAACGTCTCAAGTCATTTTTCTTTAAAACTAGTCAATAAGGAGATCATTGAAGATATTATCTGTCATATAAAAACAAAGGCTGTTGGTTCTGATGAAATAGACATCAACATGATTAGATTATGCTGTCCCTATATTATCCCATACATAACACACATAGTTAATTGCTGTCTTGAACAATCAGTCTTTCCGACCATATGGAAGCACGGTAAAATCCTACCCATTCCTAAAACAACCTCTCCTAACAGTTTCAAAGATCTCAGACCAATCTGCATTCTACCGACCTTATCAAAGATTTTAGAACGCATAATAAAAAATCAACTTCTGGATTTTCTTGAGAAGCACCAACTCCTTCCTTCAGCTCAATCCGGTTTTAGGCCAAATTATAGCTGTACAACTGCCTTACTTAATGTTACAGACGACATCATTTCCTCAACGGATAATGGCTTCCTCACATCAATCGTACTGCTGGATTATAGTAAGGCTTTTGACACTATCAATCACGATATCCTTATAGCTAAACTTCACTATCTAGGACTTACTAATTCATCAATAAACTTGATTAGTTCTTTTCTAAAAGGTCGTACCCAGTTTGTCCAGATATACGACGCAATCTCAAATACATGTAGTGTGGAGGCGGGTGTTCCTCAGGGATCCATCTTAGGACCAGTTTTATTTTGTGTTTATACTTCCTCTCTACCGTCAGTATTAAACCATTGCTCCGTAAATGTATACGCTGATGACACACAACTATCATACGCATTCAATATTAATGATATATCCACCGCTAACCTCAACATTAACTCTGACATCAGTAAGCTAGTCGATAATTACATCGCACAGTCATTCACTTATAATAAATCCATCTAAATCATCAGCTATGCTTTTCGGTCCAAAAAAATTAATTCAAATAGCAAAATCAAAATTAAAAACCAAAATAGGTAATGCAATACTCCCTTTTGTTGACTCTGTACGAAACCTAGGTCTAGTAATTGATGATAAGCTACGGTTCAAATTACACATCAATAAATGCATATCTCGTGCATATATTAATTTAAAAATGATTTACTCTAATCGTAATGTGTTGACCCTAAAAACTAAGCGACTGCTATGCGACACTTTGGTACTTAGCCACTTCAACTTTGCGGATGCCGTATACAATGCCTGCCTAGACTCTGTAACAACGAAACGCATACAAAAGGTCCAGAATGCCTGTATTAGACTTATTTTTGGCATACGCAAATTTGACCACATCTCAGGTAAACTTGAAGAGCTGAACTGGCTAGATATGGCGGAGCGCAGATTGTTACATGGCTGTGTGATGTATAAGAAAATTATTGAGACCCGCACACCCCCCTATCTCTACAACATGTTTGTTTATTGGTCTGATGTCCACAATATCAATTTGAGGTTTAGAGGAACCATCTCACCTCCTAAATTCAAAACCACCTTTTTTAAGAGATGTTTTAAATACAATATATACAACATTTTTAATAATATTCCCTCTAACCTCAAACAACTGTCACCCTTTACTTTTAAAAAAGCCATGTCCCGACAAATTAGATCTAAAATTCTAGGTATCTGATTTGATTGGAGTTTTTTTTGTTTATTTTCTCAGTTAATTAAAGTTGTATCTTTTGTTTGTTCATTTAATTTTTAAGACTTATTATTATAATTATGTACTCATCTATGGATTATCTTTCTTACCGAAGCAGGTTAAGTGGAAGAGCAACTAAAGTCACACAGACTGGTTGAACTTCGCCTGCACTACTGTATGTTATTCTCTTTTGTAATATTCCTGAATTTTTGAATAAAGACAATTTATTATTATTATTATTATACGCTGACCATATTTTTGGAAAGATTACAAAAAACTCAATCGATTGAAGTCATGGCAAATTATGACTTCTATTTAAAATAATACAACTTTATGTCATATATCATAAAACTTATACTTTAAACAAAATCTGATATGGTCAACGTATTCTACTTAAGAAAGATTTTACCGCATGTCAATATCTTTTTAAATAAATAAGTTGTTTCAATATTGAAAAATTGCTAAACTTTGAGTTTTTACGTATAACTCGAAAACAATTGAGGATAGACAAATTTTGATTAGGTACAGTTGAGAGAAAAAAACTACACAGTAGGGAGCTTTATCTACTTCTAAAATATCGTATTTTTTTCTTGTAAAACAAACTTGTCATATACAGGTTAACAAAATGTTTTTTTTTTGGCCAACAAAACGGTGCTTTTGTTGACATGCAATGTCTCTTATGCTAATACCGTCTCTAAACGGGTTGTTATTATCGTTTTTTGCGTTTCAGTCAGTTGAGGCATGTCGACGTTAATTAAATGTCGTTTGACATTTCCGTCGATTTGTCAATTTTATTGACAGTTTAAAAAATCAAAGTGAGTCCAATTCACATAGCGAAATATTTTGCTGTACTATTTTTTTCTCTCGCAACTGTATATGCAGAGTTGTTCCGAGTACAAGTGAAATATACACGAGTACTAAGTACAAGTACGTAATCACGAGTACTTAAGTACATTTATGAGTAAAAATTACTAAGTACAGGGTGTTTTTTTTTTGTTGATATTATAGGGTAGAGGCTAAACGGTAAGAGATACAAAAAACTAAGTTATGTGTCCCGTTCTCTTTTTTAGTATTTAGTTTAATGGTGCAATCAGATCTAAGCTAACTAGATTGGTTTAGAAGATACAGGGTGATTCTCAAAATGTGTCGATTTTTATTATCTCTTGTGATTTGGTTATTTATGGAGATAAAAAAAAGTTAAATACGAAAGTTTCATGACTTTTTACGTAGAATCCAGTAGTGTACTTAAAAAAATATAGATGTTATAATTTTTGAGATATTATCAAAACTAGCATTTTCTTTAATAGGACACCCTATATCTGAGTATCTCAAAAAATTGCATTTTTCCTTGTGAATGCAACAATATGTAACACTTAATATTTTGCTCTGTCCTAAATAGCTAAAATACTAAAAAACAAAAAAAAAAGATTTTCTAGATGGTAATGAATTGAATTCTCTAAGCGTTTGTTTTTGTTTTTTTACATGTCATAAAATTCAATAACAATTACGTATTGGTTTTGATATTCCGTTATTAACGAAATATTTTCGATTATATTTCTTTAGAAAAGGAGTCTTTGAGCGTTATCCGGAACGACGACAGCCAGAAAACAAATATTTCAAAGATTATATCACAACTTAAGTGAGTATAGATCATTTGGAAAACCAAGAGATAAGATTTACAGTAAAGAAAATAGAAAACGAAATGAAATAAATTCATTAGCTTCTGTTATTGCTGATCTGAAGGTATCTAGCCGCAATATTAAGAAAGATATTGCTTATAATGGGTGTTTTCCACTCCCAGGCTAAGCATGAAGTTAAATTTCGAGTTTAGAAAAGCCCCGTGAAAATTTGTCGAGGTATTTTGAAAATAGAACTAAATTAAAATGTATGTTTAATTAATTTCCCACTTAACCCGTAGTGAAACATTTTTGAATCTAATTCTGGATATTTAATTACAATTTCTCCTTGAAGATGACCAATGGTCGAAACTAGTCGGAGAAAATATAAATTAGTAAAACAAACCAAGTGTTTTAATTAGATATCCAGAATTAAATTAAAAGATTTGATGAGATTAGAGAACACGTTATTTTGAAATGAAGAAGTTACTATAAAAACATATAATACTATTTAAAATTTTGATATAAATTGACTATTTCTATTTAAATGTTGATAAAATTTGACATTAGTATTTCAACTTTCGATACAGTTTGACTATTTCCATTCAAATTTATATCAAATAAATTGACTATGTTTATTCAAATGTTGATATAGTTTAACTTTTAAAAGTCGAGTTTTGTTAAGAATTGAATATTTCCATTCAAATTTCGATATAAGGTGACTATTTCTATTAAAATTTTGATATAATTTGACAATTTATATTTAAATTTTCATATAAATTAACTATCTGCAAAAAGTTTAAAAGTAAAGTAAAGTAAAGTAAAGTAAATTTATTTACGGTAAACACCATTTGTACATAAAATTACAACGTAATATAATTAATTAAAAAAAAAATATATAAAAATCAAATATAACAGCTAATCGACGTAATTGTGCGTGTATATATAGTAATTATAGAAATAACATAAATTGAATAACATAAATCATAGAAATAACATAAATTACACAAACTAGAAATGACGTTTTAGCCTAAACTTTAAATTAGATAGAGTTGTGTTGAAAAGGTCAAACCATGGATGGGCACAATATTCATTCGCAAGAGCCATTAAGCGAGTCATCGAATTGTGAGATCCGGAAACTGTCCTGTGTGTTCCATTGAAAAAAAAAAACACCAATAAAGTCATACCTCGAGAAATATGATAGCTGTTGGAAACCACATAACGTCCTTAAATAGATTAAAACGACTACAAACAATTATATTAAGAGTATTTTTTTATCGCTCGTATGGTTTACCCAGAAATCCGGTGTTTAGAGACTTTTGCCCAACCCTGTATAAAATAATTAATTCAATTACCATTTATATAATTACAATATGAAAGTAATTTATTTACCATTCTTATTATTACAATTAAATAGTAATTTACTAACTTAATATTATAGTAATTTATGGCTGAATTACATAATTATAATTACAAAGCAATTGTAGCTGGAAATGTAAATGATTAAACTTTTGTTTGACACTACTTTGAGGTATGTAGGTATACTTAAAATATAAATTCTCTGAACAATAAATACCTATGAGAAAAAGCACGCTTACCCGGCGAATCCACCAATTATCTAAACATATTTAAATAAAGCAGAGCTGGGCAGGATTTGATTCATTCAAGATTCAAATCCTTTAAGAGCAAGAGTTCTTAACCTTTTTTAGGTCGCGCTCCCTCTATAACTCTAAAAATGCCCAGGCCCCCTTGATTTAATTTTGTTTATTCTCAAAATTAATATCTCACATTAATTATGAAAATAAACATAATTAAATCAAGAGCATTTTTAAGAAATATGAGGGGGGCGCTACCTGAAAAGGTTTAAGTGATGATGTTTTATTATTGTTCTAGATTATGTATGTTTTTGAACATTACAATAAGTTAGTGCTTCATATGCCTGGCTCATTAAGTAGGTAAATATTTCGAGTTTAGAAGAGGCTAGAATATTTCCTTTATGTTTATATAATTAAAATTGATACATATGGATACACTTTAACTGCCTTATTAATAGACTTTAGTATACAGCTTTAACACTATACCAAGAATAATATTAAGATTTTCGTATTAATGAAACATTTTAGTAAATTACTATTGTTAGTTCACAACTAATAATTTAATAAAATGGTACCCCTAGTTTAATGCATCCGATCCGTGTTATACATAACACAAATGCTACAGTAAAATTAATTTATTTATTTATAATGCTACGAATGAAACATTTTAGTAGATTACTATTGTTAGTTTCTAACTATTAATTTAATAAAATGGTACTCCTAGTTTAATGCATGCGATTATTAGTGTAAAATCGGGATTTTTAGGATTTATAGATGTTCATACCTAAGCAGTATATTTTGAACTTCACTCGAAATCCTTGTTTTATACGCGTGGCGCATGAAGTAAAATTTCGAGTTTAGAAAAGCTTGAAAATTTGGTTTGGTTGCGTAGCGCTACGCGACCAAACCAAATTTTCAAGCTTTTCTAAACTCGAAATAATTCATGCTTAACTAACCAGTGGAATCATTCGTTAGACACAAAATTCAATGAAATAATTCAGCGGAAGAAACATTTTCACAAACATATACTATATAACATAACCTTTAAATGGTTAAAATTTAATTAAAACAAAGTTAGTACACATGAATTTTCGACATTGTAACGTTCATTCTATCAATAGTTTAAAACTAATTAATAACATGTAGATTTTGTTCTATTAATACGACCTGATGGTATCATGTTTGTGCGGGTTTCGTAGAAATTAACTAGCATTAAACTATAATCACATTAGCGGTAATTCTATTACTAATCTGATGGTTTCCGAGATATATTCTTTTAATTGTAATGTCTTACCTTATATGTAGTGTCTAATTTGTTTATCTAATTGTTCTACATTGAAGTCTATTTTATACTACATAATTCATTGAATAAAGCAGAATGTTTATGAGTAGGTATATATATGTATACAGAGAGTTTTATGTAACACCGAACATTTGCATCCAATACAATTTGACACCTTTAATTTTTAAATTGTGTGTAAATTGAGTTGCCTATATGACCATTAAAAATTGTAGCTAATCAATCGCAATTAATGCCTCAACTTGTACATACAGGGAGTTTTTCTTTCAAGTATACATGTCCCAATTACAACGTATATGCCGTAAATCTTTAGATACTCGTTGTTTTTTAACGGAGTTCAATTTGCAACTTAAAATGAGTGTGTTCCATTCCCAGACTAAGCATGAAGTAAAATTTCGAGTTTAGAAAAGCCTGAAAATTTGGTTTGGTCACGTAGCGCGAATGTCGGAGCGGCCAAACCAAATTTTCAGGCTTTTCTAAACTCGAAATTTTACTTCATGCGCTACCAGTACAAAACACTGATATACTATGAAGTTTAAAACACACCACTAAACTTAACATTGCATCAGTGTTTTGTATCAGTGGCGCATGAAGTAAAATTTTGAGTTTAGAAAAGCCTGAAAATTTGGTTTGGCCGCTCCGCGCTTCGCGCTACGCGACCAAACCAAATTTTCAGGCTTTTCTAAACTAGAAATTTTACTTCATGCTTAGCCTGGGAATGGAAAACACTTGTTTAAAGCTTCAAATCTTTTAATAAACCGAGCGTTGGAGCATGCACAAGGTATGCTTGTGTATACTTAAAAAAATCTCGTTATGAAAATGTTTGGTGTTACATAAAACTCTCTGTATATGTATGTCTATATATTTGCATTTAGATTTTAATATGTTGTACTGTTCATTTATATTTGTGTTGACTTGGCGGACGCAACATAGGAAATCCCATGTAAATTATGAAATGTTCAAATTTTGGCTCCCCTATTTATTTTAGAAACAAGATGTATTTACCTTTTTTGAGGAGGGAAAAATTCTGAATTCATTAATGTTAACGTTTATTACTTGTTGTATCAAGTCCATGGTATGTCATTATTTTTATAAAATCACATTACTTTTTCTTAATTATTTTAGTTGTAAATTTTCTGACATTCGTTGATTTTTAAAAGAGTTCAGTTTGAAGCTTTAAACGAGTGTTTCCACTCCCAGACTAAGCATGAAGTAAAATTTCGAGTTTAGAAAAGCCCCGTGAAAATTTGTCGCGGGTCGCGCAGCGACCCGAGACAAATTTTCTGGGCTTTTCTAAACTCGAAATTTTATTTCATGCGCCACGCGTATAAAACACACTTAAAATCTGTGTTTTACACGCGTGGCGCATGAAGTAAAATTTCGAGTTTAGAAAAGCCCAGATAATTTGTCTCGGGTCGCTGCGCGACCCTCGACAAATTTTCACGGAGCTTTTGTAAACTTGAAATTTTACTTCATGCTTAGTCTGGGAGTGGAAAACACTTGTTTAAAGCTTTAAATTGAACTTAAAAAAAAACAGGGAATATCTGCAATTGTTGTATCAATTCCATGGTATGTCATTATTTTTATAAAATCACATTATTTTTTCTTAATTATTTTAGCTGTAAATTTTCTGACATTCGTTGATTTTTAAAATAGTTTAGTTTGAAGCTTTAAACGAGTGTTTTCCACTCCCAGACTAAGCATGAAGTAAAATTTCGAGTTTAGAAAAGCCCCGTGAAAATTTGTCAAGGGTCGCGCAGCGACCCGAGGCAAATTTTCTGGGCTTTTCTAAACTCGAAATTTTACTTCATGCGCCACGCGTATAAAACACAGATTTTAAGTGAAGTTCGAATATACATACATTTGACAATATTATAGTGTTTTATACGCGTGGCGCATGAAGTAAAATTTCGAGTTTAGAAAAGCCCAGAAAATTTGTTTCGGGTCGCTGCACGACCCTCGACAAATTTTCACGGGGATTTTGTAAACTTGAAATTTTACTTTATGCTTAGTCTGGGAGTGAAAAACACTTGTTTAAAGCTTTAAATTGAACTTTAAAAAAACAGGGAATATCCGCAATTGTTGTATCAATTCCATGGTATGTCATTATTTTTATAAAATCACATTACTTTTTCTTAATTATTTTAACCCAGAGAGACGTAAAGTGTTAAGTGTGAACATTAATAAATTTAGAATTTTTCCCTCTACAAAAAAGTGAAATACATTTTGTCTCCAAAATAAATAGGGAAGCCAATATTTGAACACTTTAAAATTAACATGCGATTATCTATGTTGCGTCCGCCAAGTCAACACCCGGTATATATTTTTATTATTCTATAATTGTATCATATATTTAAATTTTAATATGTAGTTTTGTTCATTTATACACTCTTTATTTAGATTTTTATTTGTTGCAGTATTCATTTATATACTTTTATACATTTCTATTTTAATATGTTGTACTGTTTATTTCTATATTTATTTTGCATTGTATAATTTCTCTGTTTAAATTGATTATTTTATATGCTTATTATATTTCTGTGACTGACGTGTGTAAACTCTGGTATTAGCACAATTATATATATATATATATATATATATATATATATATATAAGTAACCTGGGCTACAATACAGACATTATATTATTTTAATTATAAGTACTCCTTTGTCTTTATATGTATTTCACCACTTTATGCAAGCTAATGTTATTATAATCTTATCTCTTCGCTTATTCAGCTTCCTTTTCCATATATAATCTTTGTTTTCATATTATGAGTTTAGTGTTAGTAAGTAAAGCGAATCGCTTTCAGTCTGTATTTTAATGTGTAACAAAAATAAAAGTTCTTTTTAAAAAAGTAATTTTCCGGAGTAATCTTATAATTGGCGCAGTCGGTAGGATACCCGAAAGAAGTGTAATCTTTTCGTTTCAACGATTAATCGGGTATTCGAGTGTTTTTCGTGACCATCGCACCTAAGAAGGGCAACGGTACGGATTACGTCACCACGTCGCAGTAGCACCAACGAGTTCTCCGAACTTCGAGAATTACAAGCTCCGAGGGCACCGCACGCGAGGACGTCCATCAGCTGTTCAAGGGAATACGCAATGAGCAAGCTGGGAATTTTACTCTGGTAGGAACAAATTACTTTAAAGGTCATACTTTTAATTTTATGTTAACAAAAAATAGATCGCGTAATTCAACAGATTCAGATACCGATTCAGACAGTAACTTACTTCACTCACAAAATCCCCCTCGAGATCGCTCTAGATCTCCTGTTCCTAAAACCCCTATTTTAAATAATTTAAATAACTTAAATTCAACAATGGCTCTTCGAAGTGAATATATTGCTATGATTCCTGATTTTAATGGAGAAGCTGAACTCCTTTCACGATTCCTAGAAATTTCAGAAAAATTAGTTGTCAGATTTTATAATGTGGCTGACCCCTTAGATTTCCAAAATGAATACCTTATGGCATCCATAATCTCCAAAATAAAAGGAGATGCAGCAAAAAATATATCGTCGTCAGTTATCACTAATTGGAACGACTTAAAACTCGCTCTGCTTAACGCTTACGGTGATAAAAGAGATCATTTTAGTTTGAATGTAGAAATTTCCAACTTAAAACAGAATCTAAATGAATCCCCATTCGATTTCTATAATCGATTGCAAAAATTGCTTAATCTTCAGATTTCTTACGTAACGAACCATTTACCTGTAATTTTAGAAAGACAATATTTAATCGCCTTTTTTAGAACAAATGCACTCAAAGTTTTGCTAAGAGGATTACGTGATCCAATCGGGTCACAGATGAGAACCAAAAATCCCCCAGATTTGAATACGGCATTACACATGCTCACTAACGACTTTCAGGTCGAAATGTTAGCAAATAAAATAAATTCTGTAAAATTAAATAACAAACCAATATATCAACCACAGCATAATAATTTTCAAAATAGAAATTATCCTTTTAATAATAGGAATAACAATAACAACTATTCCAATAACTATACTCCGAGGTATCAACCTCAATTTCACAATAATAATAATAATGGAAATTTCAGTAGACCACAAGTATTTGCGAATAAACGACGCAGATTTGAAGGCTCTAGTAATAACAATAATAATAATAATCCTCGAAATTATAATCCGACGCCTATGTCGACAACTTCAGCTTATACGCTTCAGCAGCATGAAGTCATAAATTCGGAACAGGAACAAAATCGTCCTAGTAATCCGAATGAAAGAGATACTTTTTTAGGCCTAAACGCCTCGGAAAGACGATTGAATCATTAATTAATTTTAATAGCAGCCTTCCTTATATAATTGATTATGATCGAAATTTAAAAATATTAATAGATACTGGAAGTACTAAATCATTTGTAAATCCTGAAATAGCTCATAAGTATACACAAAAAATGTCAATCGACCCCTTTTATGTTATTAGTGCCCATGGTACTTCGCATGGTGACAAATGCACCGAAATTTCTTTCCAAAAATTGTTTAATAATAATTTTGCATCTAAATTAAAATTTTACTTGTTTAACTTCCATTCATCTTTTGACATACTTCTTGGTTTAGATAATTTACAAAAATTAAAGGCTTGCTTGGACTTCAATAAAAATATGTTAATTACCCCTAATAGAGAGATCCCAATTTTACAAGGATCTAATTGTAATAGTAATAATAATATTAGTAAAAATAGTTCTATATTGATCCCGGCAAAAAATAGCCAAATAATTAAAGTAAATGTTAGGAATATAAAAAATGGTACAGCCATAATTCCACATTATAGATTAGATAATGATACGGAGGTGCCTGAATGCATTACTCATGTACGAGATAATCAAGCTGTGTGTACTATTCATAATAACGCAGACACTGACCTGCGTCTTACCTTGCAAAAACCTCTAGAAGTTCACGATATCAGTGGATATGATGTCATGGACGAGGTCAAAGGCGAAAAAATAAATAAAATGTACTCTTTCAATTTAATTAATCCAAACGAACATAACATTCGTTTTAATAATAATATAAATAATAATAAAAGTTATTCGTCGAAAAAATTCGACATTTCCAAAATTCGTTCAGAGCATATGAACGACGAGGAAAAGAAAAACATATATTCTTTAATTCAAGAGTACTCTGACATATTTTATGAGGATAATCTTACATTTACTAATAAAATTAAAAATTCTGCATAATGATATTATCAGCCCTAAAGATTTACTATTGGAAATATCTAAAATATCAAAACATTATCAAGAAGAGTTGCCATTTGAAGTAAAACCAGAAAATATCCTAAACTTCGAATCAGTAATTACAGTTGATTGCAAAATAAAAGATTCAACTATTAACTATTTCCTGTCAATACCTATTAATTATGAAGATACCTTTGATTTATATTCCTTGTACCCTATACCGTCTGAAATCGAATCTGAAATGTTAACGATTATTCCAAATTTCAATTATTTAATTAAATCAAAATCAAATAATCAAATATGGCCTTTGAGTGACATGTGCCTTCATGGAAAACAGCATTATCAATGCTCAAATAAATTATTAACGAATCAGCAAACAACCTGCGAAACAAATCTGATTCAACATGGGACAAATAAAGATTGTCAATACACAAAACTCGACCTACGAGGAAATCATCTGGAAAACATCCCGTTTATAACTCAACATTTGGCTGTCCTAACCCAAAAGGATACCATCAAGATGCGTTGCCCCGACTTTGAGGATTCCCTGGAACTACGAGGAATATACATCATTAAAAACGACGATTGCGTTATGATCTACAAGGACAACGTCATCCCAGAGATAGAAGAAACATTCGGGAGCCCTATAATGATTAGTGCCACCGACATCCAGTTGAAAACTTATAACATTAGTGACACCCAAATCAAAGTGAAAAAATTGAGCCTACTAAACATTCCACAATACGTGCAAGTGCCAATTAATAAACAAGACTTAAGTGTATTAAAACCAAGCATCTGGACTCTGCTGCTTTACACGATATTAATTATAAGTATTGTCCTGGTGTACCTAAAATACTTTAGGAAAAACAAAAACAGTGCATCAGTGAACATGGATTTGCCACTCCCAGGGTATGCCAAAATTTAAGGAGGGAGGAGTAACCTGGGCTACAATACAGACATTATATTATTTTAATTATAAGTACTCCTTTGTCTTTATATGTATTTCACCACTTTATGCAAGCTAATGTTATTATAATCTTATCTCTTCGCTTATTCAGCTTCCTTTTCCATATATAATCTTTGTTTCCATATTATGAGTTTAGTGTTAGTAAGTAAAGCGAATCGCTGTCAGTCTGTATTTTAATGTGTAACAAAAATAAAAGTTCTTTTTAAAAAAGTAATTTTCCGGAGTAATCTTATAATTTATATATATATATATATAAAATAATAAGTCATTTCAAAAAAATAAAATATCGGAAATTCCGATATTTAACGAATGATTTTAAAATAAAATTCACTGAATATCTCCAAATCTGTAAAATATATTTTCTTTGCCAAAAAATAAATTATCTGTACCATATTTTTCTAAAATATTGAAGTGTAAAAATATATACCTATATTAATTTAAAGCCATAAATTAATTTAAAAAATATGAAGAAAAGAAAGCATTTTTAAATAAAATTCACTGAATGTCACTTCTTGCTAAAAATGTAAGTATATGTATTAATTTTTAATTCAAATTTGATCTTTTGCAATTTAACATTTTATTTTTAGCAGTTGATTTTTGTTTATTCCGACATTACAACAAAGTTCTTTTTTTTTGATAATTTTCAATAATATTCATAAATATTATTTAAATCTAACATCTTTTTTATAATAAAATGGAGAATATACAATTTTTCAATAAGTTTAATTATATTGAATGATGTTTATTCAATTTTTAGTCTTAAGGGGGATTTACTGGTATTTAAAAATAAACGATTGCATTGTTGCTTCAAACATTTCCAAAGTTTTTAGAGATATCACATTATAAAATCTTTGCCGCATTTATTTCTTCAAAATCCCTTCAAAATTTTGAGTTACTAAAACCTCTTTTAGAAAAAAGTATTTAATCAAAAAGAGCATTCGATAAATTATTCAAAACTGATTTGTGAATCTAAATCACTTTTCAGAAATAAAATCAAAAAATTATAAGCGAAGATTTAAAAATGAATTCCTAAAAAGTTTTTTTAGCAGATTATAACGTGTTTTTTGTGGATTTTTTTTTAATATTTTTCAAAAGAAGTGACTAATTAAGGCTTTTATTAAATAAAAACGTCTTACAAGCAGTAAAACTCCCTTAAAACTAAATTATAGACATTCTGGATATTTAATTAAAACACTTGGCTTGTTTCACTGATTTATATTTTCTTCGACTAGTTTTGACCATTGGTCATCTTCAAGGAGAAATTTAAGATAAATGGTCAAAACTAGTCGAAATCTAGTCGGAGAAAATATAAATCAGTGAAACAAACCAAGTGTTTAAATTAAATATCCGGAATTAGATTCAAAAATGTTTCACCACTTGTTGAGTGAGAAATTAATCAAACATAAATTATACACTATTTACTGAGAATTTTACGACCAAATCCCAACTTTACAGGATTTTATCGTAAAATTCTTAATATATAAAATTACGAAAAAGTTATTCTTGAAAATGCAAACAATTTCTTAATTAATAAGACAACTTAAGACGATAAATATCCATTTAAACAACTACTTCCCGTGCAAATACACCTCCGGATATTAAATTATACAAATATATTGAGTAAAATTCTTAGTAAATAGTTTTATCTTTGCAGAATCTTAACACTTTGTGTAGTCTTAATAGTGAGAAATAATTTAAACATAAATTATACACTATTTACTGAGAATTTTACGACCAAATCCCAACTTTACAAGATTTGATCGTAAAATTCTTAATATATAAAATTACGAAAATGGTATTCTTAAAATGCAAACAATGTCTTAATTAATAAGACAACTTAAGACGATAAATATCCATTTAAACAACTACTTCCCGTGCAAATACACATCCGGATATTAAATTATACAAATATATTGAGTAAAATTCTTAGTAAATAGTTTTGTCTTTGCAGAACCTTAACACTTTGTGTAGTCTTAATAGATAGTGTATTGAAACTCTAGTTACAAGTGTCTTAAATATCTTAACGTTCTTTAATTTTAGTGCAATGTATTTGAATATTACGTTGATCTGTTATTTTAGGTACAATTTTTCAAACAAAAAACCTAATAATTTTAACTTTGAATCAATAGTTTTGAAAAACAATGTTTATTTTCTTTGTAGCATTTGAAAATATATTGAATTATTCAAGTAAATTTAGTAAATATACAGGTACTCATTCAGTTAGATTTTATTCTTTCGGGTCTTCATATTTATTAAAGCGTTCAGTGTTATCCTAACGAGTGTTTTCCACTCCCAGATTAAGCATGAAGTAAAATTTCGAGTTTAGAAAAGCCTGGAAATTTGGTTTGGTCGCTCCGCGAAGCGGAGCGGCCAAACCAAATTTCCAGGCTTTTCTAAACTCGAAATTTTACTTCATGCGCCACGCGTATAAAACACTGAACTATTGTGAATTTAAAAAATACTTTTTTAAAATGAGTAGTGATCAAAATATTTAAAAAAGAAAATATTTACATTTTTCTTTACACATTCTAAAACCAGGTCAAGTATTATGATGTATTAAATTTAATTATTTAGTAATTTAATAAGCAAAAAATCAATAATGTTACGTTATTGCATCAATGGCTCTTAATGGGTTAATAAAAACTAGCAGCGATATTAACATAAAATTTATTTCTAAAAGAATTATATCCGTGATTTGAAAAACAGGATTCGAATCTTTGAATCGAATCATATTTTTTTCTTCCGAATTCTATATTTGAATATTCGTAATTTCATACATACTAGGTGACTTAGATTTGTGATTCGATTCGTCTCAGCTATGAAAATAAACATGGAATATTTTTGCATGGAACGTGGAAAGGTATTACTTTATTATAACATTTAATTTGTTTAGGGTTCAAAATTATATTTATTGTACTACAACAATTGTTTCACCACACTGTGACTTCATCAGGTAGATGAGTTCATCAACAATAAATATAATTTTGAAACCTAAACAAATTGAGTGTTTTATTAAAGTGATACTATGGAGTTTCAACAACTAACAGCCTCAACTATACAGTAGTTGCAAATATATGTTACATTTATTCAAGCATATTAACATTTTTTATTTGGTGTGTAACATAATTTTAGTTTTATAAGTTGTTTTTAATGTTAGTTTCTTTTGTCTTTTAAATAAGCAGTTCTCTAGGTATCCGCTGTAGTGAATTTTACGACTTGCTGTTCTCATCTTGTAACGTAAAATAGGGGCGCAGAATTTCGGCAATTAAGCCCCTCGGCGAGGTCGTAAAGTAGGTTTTACTGTGTCGATATTGTAATACTCCCTCCCTTACGTAATTATAACCCATAAAAATTCCAAGTGGCCTTTTGTATAAAATTTATATTAGAAGCAGCCGATATAAAAAAATAAATCTTCTCTCAACATATTTTTATAGGTATACTATAAAACATTCCCGAATTCGACTCAACAATGAATAAACTATAAATATAGTTATAAATATTAGAAGCAGCCGATATAAATATATTACTGTGTGTATTGAAAAATATATTTATATTTACAGTATATAAATCCAGGAGTATTTTCGCGTTGGACGTTTTTCAAGACCCAGTTTCTCTGAGCCAGAAAATGATAAAATACAGCCGATGCAGCTGTCATTGTCACCGGTGTGGTGGGGAAAGGGGGGAGGAAATCTTTTCCGAAATTACAGCTGTGGCGAATTCGCCACGCCGGATATGACAGAAATTGATTTTGTCTATTCCCTCTACCACCGTAAAGTAAATTTCCTCCTTCAGGAAGTAAATCGCATATCCGCTCAAGTATATATTATACGTTGTCGATATTTTTCCTGATGACTCTATATGCGAGGAGAGCCCTTGATGTTGAATGGAGTATATTGGGAATTTAGTACAGGTTGAAATTTTATTTATAAACCACTCGAATAAATCGCTGAATTTCGAACCGCACACAGTTTATTAAATCAATTTTCAATTTAAAATGAATTTACTCCATGTTAAAATTAATAAATTTTGCACGATGCAGAGATGTCATGAATTAATTGGCACGTAAATATGTGATAGAGCGTTGTGAAAGTTAATAAATATTGATAATAAACAATAATTAGTAAAGGTTTATTGACTGGGCGCCGTCAAATATGAGGATGATGCATCGCCGTTGGACGAACACATCACACGATTACACGATCGTATTCCTGCGATGATATTCACACACAGATAAAAATGGATCACTATTTCACACAAATTGTTAAGATGCAAATATACTTATGTGATCAGAATTTAATATTTTTAGAATATTGTAATGTTGTAATCAGAATTCATATTCTAACAAAATACTGTATACCTCATTAAAAAGCATTTTTGGCGCCCAACGTGGGGCATGTTGAATAAGATCAAAGTTAAACGCACATATAGGGTTGATAGATGTTTTGCTCGTAAAACCTGGACAATCAGCAACAAAACAATGTAAGGTGTTCATCGTACAGATAATTTTTCTGTTAGATTTACTCTTAGGTTTGTTGTACATTTTCAGACATTTGTTGTTTTTTTTAAAGTTTCCAACGAGTGTATACACTCCTTGATTAAGCAGGAAGTAAAATTAAGAGTTTAGAAAAGCCTGAAAATTTGGATTGATCGCTCCGACCAATTCAAATTTTCAGGCTCTTATCTATTAAGTGCTAGAGATAATCGATTATATTCATATTCATACTTATTAATGTATTAACATAAGTACATGTTTTACATAAGTCAACTTAAGCTACAGTCAGCGTTGTTAAAAAAAACGTTTCTTTTCGTTGTAATTAAAACAAACAGTTTATTTTACAAAACGTGTTTTTTTTTTCATTGAAACAGCTTTTAAAACATCAACAATTAAAAACATGTTTAAAACAGAACATACGGGGCATTTTTCTTTTGAGTATACATATCCCGCGTTTTTTAAAACGGGAAGTCGTTGTTTCAAAGCGGTTAATTTGAGGCTTTTAACGAGTGTTTTCCACTCCCAGACTAAGCATGAAGTAAAATTTCGAGTTTAGAAAAGCCTAAGAATTTGGATTGGCCGCGTAGCGAAGCGGAGCGGCCAATCCAAATTAGGCTTTTCTAAACTCGAAATTTTACTTCATGCACCACGCTTAAAAACACTGATTTACAGTGAAGTTCAAAAAACACACACATACAACAACGATTATAGGCAACCTAATATACGGTAGAATTATTGGGTTCACTATAATCACTGTTTTAAACAATTTGTTCAGCGCAGAATTTGACTCACGTTTTATTGACATCTACATATTAGATTGCTAAAGCCGTATATTTTAAGCTTCACGATATTTCAGTGTTTTATACGTGTGGCGCATGAAGTAAAATTTCGAGTTTAGAAAAGCCTAATTTGGATTGGCCGCTCCGCTTCGCTACGCGGCCAATCCAAATTTTCAGGCTTTTCTAAACTCGAAATTTTACTTCATGCTTAGTCTGGGAGTGGAAAACCCTCATTTAAAGATTCAAATTGATATCTTTTAAAAAAATAACGAATGTCGTAATATTTACAGTGTATACCTGAAAGAAAAATTGTATTTGAAAATCACGTTTATGATAATAATAATAATAATAATATCTTTATTGGTGTTAGCAACTTAACAAGTTTTACACAGGTCAACAAGAAAATAAATCAATGAAGTAGTGCCTATAAGTACGATCAAGTAGTAATAATATGTTTAACAATTTTGGTAAAAATATAACAAACAAGAATATATGACTTAGAATGATAGATACAAGATATAAGCATTGGGATAAGGTCTAAGTGATTAAATACAAAAGTATAACAGGATAACAGAATATTGTTACAGTAAATTAAAAAAGACCAAAACTTAAAATTATAACACAGCAGACATACATATATACACTTTAAAATAATATATAGATACAACCTTGGAACGCACGTGCACTGTTATTAGTATTACATTAAGAATCCAACTTCCAACTAGACAGAGGACAATGTATAAGATAATCATCGATGGAATAGTATGCGTTTTCTAAGAGATATTTCTTACAAACCTGTATAAATTTCTTATTTGGCAAAATTTGAACCCATGGTGGCAATACATTGTAAAATTTTATGCAATAATACCGTTGAGCAGTTTTGGCCTTAGATAAACGTAATTTACCCGCTCTAATCTCATTTATCCTTCTTGTTTCATGTGAATGTGTATCTTTATTACACACATAGGTTCCGCGATTATTCTTGATAAATTTCAAGCACTCTAATATGAACTGACATGGTACAGTAAGAACATTGAGTGTTCTAAATTTATCACGACAATCGTCTCTATACCCCAGCCCTGCTACGACACGAAGTGCCCGGCGTTGTATTTTAAAAATATCTCTTAGAATTGGTGCATGACCCCATGCAAGTAGACAATATCTTATATTGGACTGAATACATGAATGATAAAATGCTAAAAGGGTCCTTAAATTTACTGCCCTTTTTAAGTTTTTTAATAGATAAATGTTTTTGCTCAGTTTTGACTCCAGTTCATGTTTGTACCCATCCCATGTTAGAGTTGAATCTACAGTAATACCTAAGAATTTTGTCCTTGTTTTTGGTATTCTTGGTGTATTTTTGAGTGAATAGATAATTCTGACAGTTTTATCTGTATTTAGTTTTAATTTATTACTCTCAAACCAATGTTTTACCCTCTCAATCACGGTTGCTGCTGTAGATTCAACTGATTCAATTGTGGGTCCATTTACAGATATCGAGGTATCATCGACGTATAAAATTGCTAGGGCATTGTTGCTACTCTGTGGAAGATCATTAATATAAATAAGGAAAATCAAAGGTCCTAGAGTTGACCCCTGCGGAACGACATGTGTTATATTTTTTATTTCAGATATATCATCGCCGATGAAAACCTGTTGCCTTCTATTAGACAAAAATGATGTTATAAGTCTACAACTTTCAGGGGAAAAGTTGTGGAAATACAATTTTCTAATCAGAATCGAGTGAGTTACACAATCGAAAGCTTTGCTTAGATCGAACAAATGACTGTCTACAAGTTAATTTTTCTCAAAAGCTTCCACTATATAATCAATGTAACTATAAATAGTTGTGGCCGTTGACCTCCCTTCTCAGAAACCATGCTGATTATCTGAAAACAGCATATTGTTTTCCATATAGGCAGTTATTTGCTCCACAAGAGTTGCTTCAAAAATCTTGGAGAAAGTTGGCAAGATTGAAATGGGCCTATAATTGTTTTTGTCATGTTTATCTCCCTTTTTAAGTATAGGGATACATTTAGCAGTTTTCAGAATATCAGGAAATATATTTTCAGACAAGGATTTATTAATGAGATGAGTCAACGGGCCAATAATTAGATCAGTTATTGTTTTAATAATACCAATATTTAATCCGAAGACATCAACGCTGTTTTTATTTTTAATTTTATTTATTACATCTCTCAATTTAGTAGGAGATATTTTTTGAAATTTAAAAAAATTCGTTGCATTATTAAAACAATTTTTTGCCATAATTGAAATTGGGTCCTGACCATTACTTGGGACATTGGATAGTATTTTATCTGCAATGGTTGTGAAATAATTATTAAAATCGTTTGCAGATATTGGGATGTCATTGTTTTTATTTCGATTTTTTGGACATTTACACTTAATTATGTCCCACACCGCTTTCGATTTATTAGATGATGTCTTGATAAGTCGCTCAGTCGCATTTCGTTGCACAGACAGTTGTGATATTTTATTGTAATAAAATGTTATGTTTAATAGAATAATCTGAAATATCTTTAACAATTTAGCTAACATTTAAAAACGCAAACAAATGATCTTAATGAAGTAGTATAAAATATAATTTAGCAAATTTAAGATAATAAAAAAAAAACGTTTTGAACAAATTTAACGTTTAAAATAGGTTTTAAACAAATTTAAGATTTAAAACATGTTTAAAACAAAACCGTTTAAAACACGACGGCTGTTTTTAAACATGTTTATAACACTGTTTTAAAACATAGTGTTTTAAACATAACAACCCTGGCTATACTGTATATTATAAAAACAAAATCACAATTTATAAATAGCATAAAACGTTATAATCTAGTGCAGTTAAAACATAGAAATAAATAAAACTTTATTTAGAAATATCACAGATTACAATTTAAAATGTGTTTTCCTGCGACATTTCATCGCTATACCTGTGCATTGAAAGGTCTCAATTGTATATTTGTATTTTGACAAGTAATGTCACGATTGAAAATTGAATTTTCAAAACTAGTTGTGAAAGTGAAATCCTCAAACGTCAGTGTAAAAATTAATAAAATAAAATGAGTAGTGACGAAACACAATTAATGCCGCCGCTGTTTGGTCGTAGGAAAAGCAGAGTGTTAAACACGTTTTGAAAGCTGCATTGCTGCTCATACCTTGTATTTATAAGCCCTGCGGGCTCGTGAATGTGATTTGGTATTTGCATTCAATACGAAATTTTCAAAACTTGTCAAATAATTTAAAATCATTTCTTGAATTAATTTCTCATCTGGCACTTGGAGAAACATATTAGAATATGTAAAGTTATTTAAATTAAAAACACTTGGTATTGTTTCACAAATTAAAACTTTATTCCGACTAGTTTCGGTTTGTTAGACCATTTTTAAAGGAATGTGTGTCCTTTAAAAATGGTCTAACAAACCGAAACTAGTCGGAATAAAGTTTTAATTTGTGAAACAATACCAAGTGTTTTTAATTTAAATAACTTTACATAATTTAAAATCAATATAAGGGAATTCTTTCCAGCAGTAAAAAGTTTGATTCTCTAGTAATGTTTTTATATATTCCATGAATTGTTTAGTAACTGCTGAATACTCTTCGGTATTACAACGTACTAATTTAACTGCGCAGAACCTAGTGCCAGTCTTCACTTTTGTTTTCAAACATTCCATGAATTGTTTAGGAGGTAACTGCTGAATACTTTTCGGTAGTTCAACGTACTAAATTATCTGCGCAGAATCTAGTGGTAGTCTTCGCTTCCGAGAGTCGTATTGTTTGTAGATTGATGTTTGACTCCTGGCGACTATGATACTTATTGACGTCGCTACAAGTTTGGTAGCTATCCAAATTATGATTAGTACAATAATATATCATTTTAAATTTTACTTGGTACTTTTGTTGGCAACAGCAGACTTTCGTTTATTAAAATACTCAAGGGAATAGTTAAACCATGAACTACTTAATACTCGTTAATAACGCTGTGATACTAAAAGGGATTGTCCATAAACTATAATACCCTGTCTCCAATTAAAACGATCGGAAAGCTTTGAGCTCGCAAGCCAGAAAATAATTTCCATATTGATTTTGCCCATTCCGGACCGTCGCCAACGATTTCCACAACCGAATACCAAAACGCTTTTCCTTTGTGGGTAATCACAGGTGATTGCGCTGATTGCAGTTTCAAACTTTTCACACACAAACACTCACGTTAGTTAATTAATTAATTAATTAATCAAATTATATTCGGTTTCAGTTAATTAACAATATTTAAATCACTATATAATTAACTGACAATGTAAAGAGACTAAATCTACAATTGGACATTACATGATATGAAATTACAGCGATTCTTTCTTTTATCTGTCAAACTTCATTGTTTATATGTTATAATTTGCTACGATTACGGCGTCTATTGAAATCAACAACTGAAATAGCCAGAAAAAAATACAGTCTATTCCGAGAATCATGGCATTCAAGTCATCAAATTATGTACGTATCAAAGACGAACAGTTTTTTTACCATTTAATACTATTATGTGCGCATCATCGTAGCAAATAATAGAAACTTATGTCTTGTGACTCCTGAAACAAATACCGACAACAGTGCCCACCGAAATTAGGAATTCCGAAGTTCAGCATTTTGGAACTGATGACGTGAATATCAACATTCATGGAATAGAGTTTAGTCGACTACTCCTGCCTCTTCTTCCTCTCTCTCCCTCTCTTCTGTCTCTTCTTCTTCTCCCTTTCTACGACATAATATTACGAACAGTAATCTGTGCTATCACTTTGACATTTGTTATAAAGTCATAAAAATGGCACGGTTCAGAGAAACATCAACGGCAAATATTGACGAAATTGTTAAAAACTCCCTACCAATAAATATAAATAGAAGAAAGACAAGTATATGGCGTCAATTTATAAAAAATTGTGAGGCTAAAAATTACAAATTGGAGAAAGCAACCTCAAATGGAGTGATTGTGAAATTTTAAAGGATTGGGCTGGGAATATGCGGAAACAGGAATAAAAGGAATATACAATTAAGGTTATGTGGAACAATTCAATAAATAATCTTTATAAATATAACACGACCTTTTCAAATGGCGACTATTATTTGTAAAATAATTTATCTTGAAGTCTTGCATTTTTAGACAATTCAACTCGACATATCAAGCAATAATAATCAAAAATTAAAGCCCTCGAGCTAAAGCTCTCGGGCTTTAATCAGATTATTAATGCTTGATATTTGGTCTCATTTGAATTGTGAAAATGCAAGCCTTCTCGACAAATTAATAAAAAATAATAGTCGGCTATTTGAAAAGGTCTTGTTATATTGCTGTTGATTATTTCACTCAAAGTGTTGAGAACCAACAAACTTGTTTTATTAAACGAGAAAACTACGCGATTCTCGTGGCGTTTGAAGGGTTTATCCATTTATTTAAACTTCATGGTCCCCACATGTAGACCGTGAAAGTTTTAATAAATGGAAAAACTCTCCTCCTTTTATAGTTGATCATAGTAACAAAGTATAAAACTAAGCATAATGCCGTCTTAATTACATCCTTGTTTAGGGATGAAATATTTTGAAAAAATAGGTATACTTCAAGGAAAGTACAATCTTTAAGCCCGTCTCAATAAAATATTTTATACTTTTACCGTTATTTCATAAAATAATATCAAACACCACACGCTCGTGAACTCTCGCACAGTCTAGACGTACGAATTGAGCTCTTTAATTTAAAATTAAATCAATTCTGATTTAATCGCAATGTCAAGTATGGAGGACGAATCGGAACTCGAAGAAAGGGATGGGCCTTTCATCACACCAAAAAAACGGAAAGGTCGCGGCAGACCCAAAAAAATCTACGTTGGAGACGACAGCGGATCTGCAACAGGATCAAGCGTAAGCACACGTGTACGTAAAATATCACAGTCAGTCTCTCAATACCCCAAAACACATCAAACACGTTCACAAACCCAAACACAACATTCGCAACCACACTCCCTAGAAGGGCCATCCCACGCACAAGCAATAGCTCCACAAACATAAGCACAACCCACACACCCACAAAAAACCTTACCACACACACACACATTCCTCATCAAGTATCACGACCGACAACTACACAACCCGCTCAATTTAAAAAATACAACCTCACATACAATTTTACAACTGCAAAAGAAGTGACACGCCTAGAGTTTGTAGCAACCTGGATGAAATTAAATTACAATACATACAACACAGAAATCATAAAAACAAAACATGGATTTATTTTAAAATCCAACGAAAGTAAGGATGTGTTAGAAAAACAACTTGAAACTCTGCATGAAAAAGGCCTCATTCACACTTTCCGCGACAATTCGACCGGCTCCGGCGTAGGAGCGGTGGGGAACCGCGGTGCGCCAGCGCCAATGCCAAGCTATTGCCTGATAATTAAGAGCGTCGAGCTCGAGATCGACGAAAAAACAATAAGCACGCACCTAAATACACTCGGAATTACTCATCGCTATTGTCGCAGGATTATCGCAAAAAAGGACAACACAAAAACTAGAATGATAAGAGTAATTACTGGATCATCGGAAGCATTCACAAAACTCCTACATAATCAGTTTACTTTCATGTGTAAATCGTACCCGGTAATAGAGAGTTCACCACCCGCACCAATTCCACAACCCTGTTCACGTTGTAACAAATACGATCATGTAACTTCGAATTGCACAGAAGAGATTACTTGCTCCAAATGCAAAGGAAATCACCCCACGCACAAATGCGATTCAACACTACCACCCAAGTGCAAGGCATGCGGCGACACCACCCATGGGGCATGGTCCACTAAATGCCCCAATAGACCTCTGGTACCGATACAAGGAATCCCCAATGTTACTATGAAATGCGTCAATAAAAAAATCGGCTGATATCGACCCGAGTCTAACAAAAAAATCACGAATTCATACATCTATCACAAAGCATGACTTCATCATTGATGCATACACTACAGAAATAAATTCACCCACTAACACCGATAGACAAGCCCTGTTAAAACAACTAAAATCACGCTTCATCAAATCATTTAACATAGATACTCACGTCAATTTCTCGGGTAATAGCATGTTTATTGTTATGTTCGACCTCGAATCACCTAATATCATCCCACCAGTAGTTCCCATGTCAGGCATTCGCACCGCATTTTCGCAAATCACTTCCAATGGCTAACCAAATAAACATCCTCTACACCAACATTAATTCCCTTACTAAAAAAGCCCTTCTTCTATTTAATTACCTATCCAATCATCCCATTGACATTAACTTGGTCGAAACCAAAACGGAAAAACCCTTTAACTTTAACCAATGGTCCTACATACAAACTCCCTCCTCTACTCCCAATCAAAATAGACGTGGCGGCTCGATAATCTCTGCAAGACCTGGAATTAAACTAGGAAAAGCAAATCCGCCAAAATTAAATAACGTCATGAACGAATGTCTGCATTGTACTATCGAGCTACCACTTTTCACGCTCCATATCTTCCTAACCTATATTCATCACTCATCCTCAATAGAAGATACAATCCTAACTAAAGCCTCCCTTTACGATCACGTAATTATAATTGGCGACTTTAACATAAATAACACAAAAAGAAAACAACTCTCATCATTTATATCCCACTCAAACTTTGTCCGCATAAACACTGCCCCTACATTTATTATGTCTCAAAATCAATCGACAACACCTGATGCCATACTGTGTACGAGCAACATCCAGTACCTAATCCAAAACATCTCTTTAACCCCTGACGTTGGTTCAGATCATCTAAGTATCCAATTTGCCCTCTCAACCTCAGCTCCTATACCTACCACCCCGAAAACTATTTATAACTTCAGGCGCTGTGATACCCACAAAGTCTCAGAGGAAATGACACATTTTATAAGCACCCACCCAAGCATTAATTCGAAAACTATATCCTTGTTTCTAAACAATCTTTCTTCCTCCATACAGCGCCACACTCCTTTCTATACAAAACAATCCTTTAAATACCCCCTCCCCAACTTTATATTAAGACTCATAAAACACAAAAGACAGATGTACAGAGACATAAGACAGACAGAGGACACAACCTTGAAACAAAAATATAATAAGCTTAACAAAGACATACACAGATTAATTGGCGAATACAAACAAGACAAATGGATCAAAGCCTGTAAAGAAATAAATGATCTGAGAGGAAAAAGCTACTGGCAGGAGATAAAAAAATTATCTAAATACAAAAAAACGGACTACTTGACAAGTATAAACCACCCAGTGACGAACATTACAATTACCGATGATCAGACAATGACCGACATTTTTGCGGACTATTTTAAGGATAATTACACAGAGACAGACAACAACATATACGACAATAACTTTTTCGGAACAGTCGATAATTGGTACCAATCATTCCTTAACTCCTACACCTCCCAAACGCCGGATGATAATATCAACGAGAACGAGTATTACGAAAACTTGCATAAAGGTAAAAACACAGCGCCAGGTTATGATAATATGCCTAGAATTATCCTTAAATCCCTTCCAGACAACATACACCAGTATATCCTCAAGATCTTTAACAACCTATACTCCTTACAACACTTTCCCCAGGAATGGAAGCAGGGTATCATAACATGCATATTTAAACCTGACAACAACAGATGCAACGTATCTAGCTACAGACCTATTACCCTGCTCCCAGTCTTGGGCAAACTATATGAAAATATCCTAAAAAATAAAATCCTTACCCATGTTTCCAAACACATCCCTCCATATCAATTTGGATTTATGCAAAACCGTTCTACTACACTCCCCCTAGCTATCCTCACCTCAAATCTACATACCACTCACCTTCATGGTCATAAATCCGCAATCCTGTTTCTTGACATTAAAAAAGCATTCGACACAGTATGGCATCAGGGTCTACTATATAAGTGCGCCTGCCTTAACATCCCTCCCCACCTAATTAATATCTTACACAATTTCCTACACAACCGTTCCCTTAAAGTTAAAATAAGAAACTCCTTCTCATACTCTTTCTCCCCATTTCAAGGTGTCCCTCAAGGCTCCCCGCTTTCTCCCTTGCTCTACAATATATTCGTCCACGATATATATAGTTCTAACCCTACGCACCACAATCCCTCCTCCTATATTTTACAATATGCTGATGATACTGCCCTAATCTCACACGCTTCCACCATAGCAAAAGCGGTCAACACTCTTCAGGTCCTGATCAACCAGATTACAGATTGGTTTAACAAATGGAGAATTTCAATCAATACCCAAAAAACTAAACTGCTCATTCCCTATCATAAATTACACAACTCTCCTTTCACTATTTCCATATATCACATCCCAATATCCCCCTCACCTACATGTAAATATCTCGGAATCCTGTACGACACCAAAATAACCTTTAAAGCCCACACCCAAAATATCAAAACCGCGGTCAAGAGGAGGGCTCGGCATTTTAGATGTCTCACATACAAAAACGAAGGAATCACATTACAATCTGCTGTGACTATATACAAACTGATCTGCCGCCCTCTTCTTGACTACGCGGCCATCCTTTACTGCAACCCCCACCCTATAACCCTTAAAAATTTACAAGTAGCAGAAAGATCGGCCCTGAGAGTGTTGACAAAAATCAGACACCCCTCCAACAAACTTCTTCATGAAAAAACACAAGTGGTTCCTATAGAAACACGAATTACCCACCTATCCCATAAATTTGCATCCAGATCCACTAACCATGACCCCATAAACCACCTTTACATATACAGAAACCCCAATACATTCCCCAAATATAAATTCCCCGATTCCACTATCGCTGACTTCATCTTAGAAACACCCACGGACATATAATCACCCTAACTAGACATCATACATTCATTTTTATTTATTCATACCATACATCAATCATAACACTTTAAATGCTAAACAATGGCAGAAAGACCTCGGATCGATAGCCTATGAAAGGACAACTCCAACAATTTTATATTATATTTTATTATGCAATACTATAATTAATGTAATGTAAAAGTCCCTTGAATAAAGATATTTGTATATAATATCAAACATTGGTAAACTAGCGAAATCGCGTTACTAATTTTATTTTTGTCTGCAATATCTATAAAAAATATTGAAAAACTAAATCAGTCACATTGTAGATAATTCCTTTGCAAAGATATATGATTTTTTTCATTTATTTATTTGGTTGAATATAGTCACTAGGATGTCGGGCGTAAAACAGTTTTTTTAAATTTTCTGAAACTTCAATATCGCGCGACATCCCAGTGAATTTATTGTACGATAGAAATAATTGGAAAAAATTATAATTCTTCGAAAAGAATTCTTCTACAATGTGACTGATTTAGTTTCCCAATATTTTTTATAAATGTTGCAGAAAAAAATTATATTGAAGATGCGATTACGCTAGTTTAACAATGTTTGATATTTTTTTTATAAAAGAACGGTCAAAGTGGGAAATATTTTATTAAGACAGGCATGAAGATTCCACTTTTCTTAAAGTATGCCTATTTTTGTCAAAATATTTCATCCCTAAACAAGGATGTAATTAAGACGGCAGTATGCTTAGTTTTATACGTTTAGAGATCGGTCGACTTCCTCTTAAGAAGAAATTGAAGAAAATCTTGATGCTCTGTCCCACAAAACAATCAAACTTTGAAATTTCGGAGCAGTTTACAGTTTCCTGCAATACTCATTGATAAGAGCTTATGGCACTTAAACTGTTATAGAATAAAGTAATATTTTAATTTATCTTAAAAATTAGTTCGAAACTTCAAATTGAACGCTTTTAAAAGCAATGAATGCCTGAAATTTTATAGTGCATGTATCGGAATATGTACACTTAACAGTAAAACTCGCTGTATTTAGATAAATTGTAATGCAAGGGGATTATTTTAGAAATTGTAAAAATTATAAATTTTAACTTAATTTTTATGATTTTTATTTGGTTTTGAACGTTTTTATTACATTTTATTTTAAGATTAATGTAATAGAAGCCTAGTTTATACGGCAAAAATGGCGGAATCTGGTGACATTGTTGGGTGCGGAATTTAAAATTTGTGGAAAACGTTTCTGTGAAAATCGGTTGGACCAAAATTCATTTTTAAAGGATAAGTATTCAAATAAAGCTGTTAAGCAACAGTATTTATACTTAACTGTTTCTTTGAGTTACATATGACTTTTTACAATATTTGTCAGTATTAATTAAGAAATTTATTATTTTTAAAATTACATAACTTACAGGATTTTTCTATTGCATTTCACTATTAATCAAATGAGATTCACTATATCGCAAATATCTTTCATCTTGTCAAATATATGCCAAAAGATTTTCAAATTTACAAAATGAGTTTCACCATATACGAAATACTTTTCCCTTTAATATTTTTGCTGAATATTTATGCAGTATAACTTTCTTCTGGAAATCTGTTTAAATCTTTATATATACCTTGCTTTTATTTAAAGTTTAATTTGAAGCTATAAACGAGTGTTTTCCACTCCCAGACTAAGCATGAAGTAAAATTTCGAGTTTAGAAAAGCCCCGTGAAAATTTGTCGAGGGTCCCGTAGCGACCCGAGACAAATTTTCTGGGCTTTTCTAAACTCGAAATTTTACTTCATGCGCCACGCGTATAAAACACTATAATATTGTGAAATTTATGTATATTCGGACTTCACTTGAAATCTGTGTTTTATACGCGTGGCGCATGAAGTAAAATTTCGAGTTTAGAAAAGCCCAGAAAATTTCTAAACTCGAAATTTTACTTCATGCTTAGTCTGGGAGTGGAAAACACTCGTTTAGAGCTTTAAATAAAACTCTATTAAAAATCAACGAATGTCCAAAAATTTACAGATTATGCATATGTTTACCTAAAAGAAAAATTCATTGTATATGACACCACTTACGCCAGCATTTATTAATTTTTATGGTTTTTATTTGGTTTTGAATGTTTTGAGTTTTTATTAAACTCCATTCATTTTAAGATTAATGTTACAGAAGGCTAGTTTATACGGCTAAAATAGCGGAACCTGGTGACATTGTTGGGCGCGGAATTTAAAATTCAAATGAGTTTCACTATATACGAAATACTTTTCCCTTTAATATTTTTGCTGAACATGTTTGCAGTAACAATAACTTTCTTTTGGAAATCTGTTTAAATCTTTAGATATTCCTTGCTTTTTTTAAGTTCAATTTGAAGCTTTTAACGAGTGTTTTTCACTCCCAGACTAAGCATGAAGTAAAATTTCGAGTTTAGAAAAGCCCCGAGAAAAATTTTCGAGGGTCGCGCAGCGACCTGAGACAAATTTTCTGGGCTTTTCTAAACTTGAAATTTTACTTCATGCGCCACGTGCATAAAACACTAAAATATTGTGAAATTTATGTATATTTAAACTTCACTTCAAATCTGTGTTTTATACGCGTGGCGCATGAAGTAAAATTTCGAGTTTAGAAAAGCCCAGAAAATTTTCACGGGGCTTTTCTAAACTCGAAATTTTACTTCATGCTTAGTCTGGGAGTGGAAACACTCGTTTAAAGCTCTAAATTAAACTCTTTTAAAAATCAACCAATGTCTGAATATTTAGAGCTCATATGTTTACCTAAAAGAAAAATTCACTGTATGTGACACCACTTCCGCCAGCATTTATTAATTTTTATGGTTTTTATTTGGTTTTGAATGTTTTGAGTTTTTATTATACTCCATTCATTTTAAGATTAATGTAACAGAAGCCTAGTTTATACGGCTAAAATGGTGGAACCTGATGACATTGTTGGGCGCGGAATTCAAAATTTGAGGGAAACGTATGTTGACCTAAAATCGGTTAGACCAAAATTTATTTTTAATTGATCAAATGAGATTCACTATATCGCAAATATCCTTCACCTTGTCAAATATATGCCAAGAGATTTCTCGATTTATGAAATGAGTTTCACTGTATACGAAATACTTTTCCCTTTAATATTTTTGCTGAACATTTTTGCAGTAACAATAACTTTCTTCTGGATATCTGTTTAAATCTTTAGATATTCCTTTCTTTTTTTTAAGTTCAATTTGAAGCTTTAAACGAATGTTTTTCACTCCCAGACTAAGCATGAAGTAAAATTTCGAGTTTAGAAAAGCCCCGTGAAAATTTGTCGAGGGTCGCGCAGCGACCCGAGACAAATTTTCTGGGCTTTTCTAAACTCGAAATTTTACTTCATGCGCCACGCGTATAAAACACTGAAATATTGTGAAATTTATGTATACTCGAACTTCACTTGAAATCTGTGTTTTATACGCGTGGCGCATGAAGTAAAATTTCGAGTTTAGAAAAGCCCAGAAAATTTGTCTCGGGTCGCTGTGCGACCCTCGACAAATTTTCACGGGGCTTTTCTAAACTCGCAATTTTACTTCATGCTTAGTCTGGGAGTGGAAACACTCGTTTAAAGCTCTAAATAAACTCTTTTCAAAACCAACGACTGTCCGAAAATTTACAGCTTATGCATATGTTTACCTAAAAAAAATTCACTGTATGTGACACCACTTACGCCAGCATTTATTAATTTTTATGGTTTTTATTTGGTTTTGAGTTTTTATTACACTCCATTCATTTTAAGATTAATGTAACAGAAGCCTAGTTTATATGGCTAAAATGGCGGAACCTGGTGACATTGTTGGGCGCGGAATTCAAAATTTGAGGGAAACGTATGTTGACCTAAAATCGGTTAGACCAAAATTTATTTTTAATTAATCAAATGAGATTCACTATATCGCAAATATCCTTCACCTTGTCAAATATATGCCAAGAGATTTCCCGATTTATGAAATGAGTTTCACTGTATACGAAATACTTTTCCCTTTAATATTTTTGCTGAACATTTTTGCAGTAACAATAACTTTCTTCTGGAAATCTGTTTAAATCTTTAGACATTCCTTGCTTTTTTTAAATTCAATTCGAAGCTTTAAACGAGTGTTTTCCACTCCCAGACTAAGCATGAAATAAAATTCTGAGTTTCACGGGGCTTTTCTAAACTCGAAATTTTACTTCATGCTTAGTCTGGGAGTGGAAAACACTCTTTTAGAGCTTTAAATTAAACTCTTTTAAAAAACAACAAATGTCGGAAAATTTACAGTTTATGTTTATGTTTACCTAAAAGAAAAATGCACTGTATGTAACACCACTTACGTCAGCATCTATTATCCGGATAAGGAGTCCTCTTAGTTCATTGCTAAGATGCATTTTTTGACGAACTGCAGCCATTTTGCTGAGAAGTGAAATGTAATAGACAAACTGTATAAGGTTTCGACATATAGGGAAATGTGTTTGATACATGGGAAATATATTTGAGAAAAAGGGATACATATTCGAAATAAAGTGAAATGAAGAGCTTCTACCCATCTTGAGTTATTTTCCCTTGCTGATTTTTAGAAGACGAAACAGTCATTAGTTTTTCGTTATTAGACATAATAACCAAAAAAAAATAGATGACGTAAAACCCAAAACAAAGCAAAACAATAACCAAACATTTGAAAACAGTGACAATTGTGAAAATTCATTTTCCACTATAAGTGAGAGTGAGTGCGAAATAGAACAAATTGTCTATTTATCGGCTATGTGAGTTTTCTTCGAATTTTTGCCAATCAGCGATCAAGATCATATAAACCCTGTTTCCCTAACATTAAACTTAGATAATAATAATAATAAGTTTTTATTGCCCAACAGGAAAATGACTTCCCAATTACAAGACAATATGTAAAATAAATTAATTACATGGCCGTATGCGTGTATACATATACAAATAAACAAAAAACGAAAAATACAGATACTTGAAAATATTATGTTAAGTTATTTGCTCTTTCAAATGTGATAATAGAGATTTAATGTATTCATAAAATATGTCGCAGGAATAAGGTAACGCATTATAAACACTACACATAATAAGTATTGGCGATTTAAGTTTATAGTTGGTTCTATATGGTGGTATACCAAACGTAAACATTTGTCTGCTGCAAAAAGTTGGTATGCGCAACCGCACTTTGTAAAGAAGTTCAGGGGAGTCGATTGAATTGTGTAGTAATTTATACAAGAAAATGAGTGATGTCTTTTGACGACGTAATTCAAGTGATTCAAAATTAAATGTGTTTAACAATGTATCATGATCAAATCCTCTAACCGGATATAGACCATTACGCTTATAAGATAGCATTTTTAGGAATTTTCGCTGTACACTTTCTATCATTTTAATTTGATTTTGTGATTGTGGATACCACACTAAAGCAGCATATTCGAGCTTAGAGCGCACATATGAATAAAATAGTTTTATTAATACATTAATATTACTGAAGTCTGATGTACTGCGATAAATAAAACCTAGTGCTTTAAACAAATTTTTTACCACTGACTCAACATGATGATTAAAATTAAGATTGGAGTCGAAATAAACTCCAAGATCCTTAATGAGAGTGACATTTTCTAAGTAACAATTGTTAATTGAATAATTAAATTTGACAGGGTTGAATAATCTAGTGAACGTTAAATATTTACATTTGTTTATATTTAGTTTGAGTCCATTATTTTCACACCAGAGGGCAACTAAATTCAATTCATCTCGCAGTTGTAGGCTGTCATGTATGTTTTTGATAGTGGAATAAAGCTTGAGGTCATCTGCATACAGCAGATGACTACATGTTAATATTTCCGACAGATCATTAATGAATACATTAAATAGTAAGGGTCCTAATATAGAACCCTGTGGAACACCAGAGGTTGGAGAAAAGGGTGACGACTGAAAAGTGTTAAAGGAAATATAAGCACTACGTTCATTAAGGTAAGAGTGAATTAATCCCATAGAGGAATCACAGAAGCCAAATCTTTGAAGTTTCGATAGAAGGATGTTATGGGGAACTAAGTCAAACGCCTTTGACAGATCTGTATAAATTACGCCAAGTTGCCCCTTGGAGTCCAAAACTTCAGCAATGTCGTGGGTGATGAGACAAAGATTAGTTACTGTGGAACGGCACGGCATAAATCCATGTTGCATATTTGATAGGTATGGTTTTACATGCACATATATTTGATCAAAAAGTATACGTTCAAATATTTTTCCAATATGTGGCAATATTGCAATTGGTCGAAAGTTGTCAATTAATTGTTGTTTGCTTGAAGTTTTCGGAACAGGGCAGATTGATGCAATTTTTAAGCAGCTAGGAAATACAGAAGATTTTATCGATAAGTTGAATAAGGTGGTAAGTGGTTCGCATAGTACAACAGCACAATCCTTTAAAAGAAAGGCTGGCAATTTATCGTTACCTGATGAGTAATTGTTCGGAAGCTTTCTGAGAAGTTTAAAGACTGATGCAGTGTTGAATTGGAAATTAGGAACAAGACTGTGTTTAGTGTCAGTATTAATATTAGAAGGGGGCCTATGTACTGATGCGAAATAATTACGGAAACTATTTGTAATAGCACAGGGATCATCAAGAAGAATATAAAGTTGTAGGAATTCTTGATTTGGTTGATTTTTTAGAGTTAACAAAAGCCCAGAATTGTTTCAGGTTAGTTGTAAGCTGATTTTCAAGTGTAAATATATATTTCATATATGAAAGTTTAATTTTGCTTTTAATTAAAGAGCGTATTCTTCTAAATTGAAGACTTAGGGGTGGGGACTTAGATTTCATTCTTTTTCTGATACAATTCTTCTCTTTGATAAATCTAATAATTTCCGATGTAAACCATGCAGGGTATTTATTCGCGTTTTTCAGTTTATATCTAGGAATATATTGCAATAGTGAATTCATCAAAATACTATAAAATTCCTGAAATGCTAAATCTACATCAGTAAATCGTGTAAGGATAGACCAATTGAATTGTGATAAATACGAATATATAGCGCAATAATTACCTTTTTTAAAATTAAAATTAGATAGATCGTCATTAATTTTATATGTATCGATTGTACACTTTAATGAAATCGTTAGCGCAGGATGATATGCATTTTCAACGACAAACGGCAATAAATCCCTGGCAACAGAGCAATCGATATTAGAATAAATTAGATCTAAAATGTTATTCGATTTATTTTTTATATCATTAAACTGATGCAGATTAAGAAAACTGCAAGAGTTATTAATAATACATGATGTAGGGGTCGATGAGTTCTTCGAATTAGTGTTCAATGTAGGGCAGTTAAAATCACCAATCAACAGAATCTTATTATTTTCAAAATTGATATCCATTATAAGTTCAAAAAAACTGTCTCAAGTCCCCAGCTGAAGTTTTCGGTGGGATTTAAACAAGTATGACGCATAACCAAAATGAGTTTAGCTTACATTTACAAATTAATACGTCAATAAGAGGTAGTTGGATACTTATATTGGCTGTAGATATAAGTTCAGTTTTGATATTTTTACGAGTCGCAAATAAAACTCCACCCCCTCTTGATTTTCCGGATAATAGAGCATCTCGGTCGGTTCTGTGCACTATATATTCACTACTAAATAATTCACAATCATTTACACTAGAAGTTAGCCAGGTCTCTGTTAGAAGTATCAAGTCGTAATCACATACACTTACGCTGTTGTAAAATAATTCAGCTGTTAAATTTCCAGTGGGCAATACGTCTCATTGGGTAGTGGAAACGACTCGCGGTGTACCTTTTATAAACTTTATGGTCAAGTTGGCTTCACCTTTAGTCTTCCCATCTTCTAATTCGTCACGAGCGTTCAGCAGTATTTTATGTTGCGTGGGAGTACGGTCAGGGCCTATTCTGATAACGTCCAATTTCAGATTTTTGCAGAGTTTAGTAAAAGTAAATGCTTTTGATTTTTCGGCGAATCGCAACTTAATCGGCCTCGGCTTACCTCCGGGTTTGCCAACTCGAAACAGGGCAGCATCTGAGAGAGCAGCAACGGCGGTAGTACTATCAAAGGGGGAAATTAAGGTGTTGCCTTCTGGGAGACAACCACCCCGATTTTGAGAAATTTATATTGAATTATTGACCTTGTTCTCAAAATCGGATCACCCTCGATTACCTATCAGCTCGTAGGCAGAGTTACCACACAGTCACTTTTTAAACAAAATAAAATATAAAATTACTCACCCTGTCAACGTCAGGTCCTGGAACAGCATTTTTCCAGAACAACTCACTTTGTATATATATTTCTTTAGGTTATGAGAATTGAAATGGTTCGCTAAATGAAAGAGTACGATTTCAAAAACATTTACAATGGTGTTTATTAAAAATAAACAAGAGTTGACAAATACAGAAATATATATACAAATAATACAAAAAAATCTATCACCTTACGCGACGCGACTCTTACGTTATTTGTTTGATTTAAAACAAAAATAATATTATAACAACACTCGGATTTCGGATGACCGCACGATTCAGAAGACTGATACCGATTACTGTCCTCCCCCTGAACCATCAGTTTCGATAACCACCCTCTCCCTTCCCATGATTGTCGCTAGGTGGGATGTGGGAGATGGAAGTGGTTAAGGCTCCTGCCTCTGATTGGTCCAGCGGTTAGGGGTGACATGCGCAAGTCTATTGCGTTCAATCATTTTGCGCGCCCTGGCGCATGCGGATCATCCAACCCGAATTGCTAGTTGAATTGTCGGTATTTTCCTTTATGCAAATTCCAAGTAGCCGGGCAGTAAATACCATCTCTCCCTAATCCGGAGGGCGGTACTCGACGGTGAGCCTTTCGTGACCAAATCTGTCTTGCTATTGTTTTGGTCACGAACTGCCGTAATAGTGAAAATTTCCCGGCTTAGGGCCGCTACTTGGAATTTTGCATTTTACGACCCAAACGAGATTTGTGCCGCGTAAGGCAATAAAATCAAAAATTCTAAAACCTACAAATGAAATAAAAATGACTAATCCTATAATTACAAATATTTACAAAACCCGAACGATCAGTGTATGTAGATGAACTTAGTTCATTTCATAATAAATGATTATGAAAGTGAATTTAAAAATGATTAATAAAAATTATGTGGGGTCCGTTGTTATCGCGAAATGAAATTAAACTATATAAATCGCCGAAATAATCATAGTTGCGGCGTTTCCGGTAAAACGCCGGTAACAGTACTGCTCTCTAAGGCACGTTGAAGATAGGCCATGAAGATGTCTCGTTCTGTTTTTCAGTATGATTGGTCTTGTCAGACTCGGGAACGTTAAAAATCATCACATTATTTGCACCTTGAAGTCTGTCCTCTACTTCCTTAGCTATTTCTTCGGGGATACATGGAGAATTTATTTGTTTCAAAGCAGATAATTCGCTTTTGAGAAGAGTATTTTCAGCCTTCAATGCAGTGATTTCATTCGACATGGAATTAATATCTTGTCTACAGGAAACTAGTTGTTGTTTTATATCTTCTGCAAAAGGTTGGAAATAACTCTTCAATATATCATTAATAGCGGAGAGAACATCTGATGAAACTGTTTCAGTGTTTTCGTTAGCGGTAGCAGTAGATTCAATATTCCATGTAGAATGACAAGTGGAACACATCCATTTTCCATTTGTTGATTTAAGGCAATCCCTGATTTTATTTGGGTTTATAAACTGGTTACAGATAACGCAGTTGGGCATTTTAGGTGTTTATTTTTATATAATTATTGAAATTAGGAATAGAATATTTATACAGGTGCACAAAATTTCACACTGCAGGGCCAATTACAGTGACTGACAGTACACAAGACAAGGGGGCCTCGAAAAGGAAATTACAAATGACAGAGAAACATACAAATTCAAATATAGTGTTGTTTTTCCCGTGAGTTGGTTACGCTACTGGTAATTCATGCGACCCGTGTGTATACGATTGCGCGCTGCGCGAACAGCTGATTGAGGTTAGCAATCGGCTTAAGCCACACGTGTATATTTTTAATAACAAATTACGTACCAGCAGTGAAACGAATGTATCTCAATAATATACATAGGATAAACAGCTCACAAAATTATATTTAGGACACAATTAAATCCAAATAACTGTTAAATCTCACAATAAACACTGAGCCGTAAGTCTGATGCGCACACGTGAAATGTCACAAAAACAAACTTAACGCGAATGAAGTATAAATACATCAATTTCGTTTAATTTCGGCATCTAATTGTCATTTTTCAAGTAAAATTCAATTTTGTTGGGTTCAATAAATGCTATTACTGTCTACATACTTAATGAATTTTACCACCAAAACAACAATATTATGACTTACCGATACGTAAAATGCTTTTTGATCGAATCACCGCTAATTGAAAAAGTCGGCAAATTTACAATTCTTAGTCACCGCGACCTTACGCTATGAGATACGCAATGTAGCGCACATTTACAACACAAACTTTGGCAGGCCCTTAAGAATATTTCAAACTCAGGCCCGCGGTGGCGTCGATACGGCACTGTTTTATTGCAGTATGAAATAGATGTCCAGTAATTGGAAAATGTAAGAACAATAATTTGACCCGGGTATAAATACTCGTGGAGGATATCCGAAGACAGACGCGTTTTATTTTATATTTATTTTGATCCTGATATATATAGTATATATAAATTGAAGTTGTATCGATTCCGACGATTCTGGAACAGTTGCGGATGGAATGAGTCGTCGGGGACCGGATAATTTTAATAAAATCGAACGCTGCTGACAGAAAATGGATGGGAGTAACTTTGTGCGTCCTTTTGATAGGGCGGAAGTGGGGCCCTTTGTGCTCCCTCCCAACTCAACCCCCACAAACAGACCTACAAAAGAGGACTTTAGAGATATGTACTCGCTTGTATTCACTGTATAGAACGAATAACTTTTTTATTTCATTTCGCTGACTTATTATTTACACAACATTTCTAGATGGAAGATACATGATAAGATAAAAGGTACAGGATGCCGTGGAATCGGTAGCGGAGCGTGGGGCCCCTACGGGCCCGCGAAAATTTAGGCCCTGAAGGAATAACAGAATATTATCTGTTGTCGGTGAAAATATACGAACCCCTTTCTTTGTCTTCAAACTTTTTATAGCTCTTTATTTATGGCTGGTGAAAATATGCGAACCCGTTTTTTGTTCTTCACTTATTACCCTGGTGAGGTGGCCTCGGTGCTTGAGTGGGTACAGACCCTGTCCACAAACCCAGAGCTCGCGGGTTCGAGTCCCGTCCGGTGGAATCATTCATGAATAATAAATGATTCCATCCATGGATGTGGTTTGAATATATTGTATCCAAAAGAATTAAATAAGTGTTAGTCATTGAATTTGGGTGAGTTACGTGAAGATTATAATAACTTTAACTAAAACACTTTCAACCTTTCTTCACAATTTTTATTATATACCAGATGTACATTTAGGTCACAAGGTGACCATTATCAATGGATTGATACTATCAATCCATTAATAATGGTCATCTTGTGACCGAAATGTACATCTGGTATATAATAAAAATTGTGAAGAAAGGTTAAAAGTGTTTTAATTAAACTGTTAATCAGTTAAAATTAATTGAAATAAGTTATTAAAAATATTAGTATGTTAGCTTATAGTATAAATAACTTAGGCCAGGCAAAAACCAAACCACTCAAAAAAATACATCCTGGTGAAATATGCGAACCCGTTTATTTTTTTGGCACTTTACATTAAGGACTGCAATACCGGTAAATTAGTAAAGTAGTGTACTGGTAAATTATTACAATTTTTAATAAACCACATTAACAATTTATTAGTACAGAAAACCATTGAAGATAATAAATATGCGTATTTAAACTTTACTGTAATTAGTGTTTTACACGCATGGCGCATAATGTAAAATTTCGAGAGAAGCCTGAAACTTTGGATTTGGACGTTACACTTCGCTCCACGCCCAAATGTTCAGGCTTTTCTAAACTAGAAATTTTACTTCATGCTTAATCAATGAGTGGAAACATTATACCAATAATAATAATAATAATCATTTATTTCTCAGCAGAATAAATTCTATTTACAGAGAAAAATACAGTTCTTTTAAAAATATACTAACTAAAAATAAACATTAATACTAAAAGTAAACATTAATACAAAATGGTAGAAATAAAGTAGAGTAGTGGATAAATTATATGGCATATTTGATAACAAAAAAACAAAAGAAAAGACTTATATTAACGGTGACAATGAGGTTCTGATATCAAGGGAGGTTACATTAAATATATGTTTGGAACATTGTTACAGTGTCGTACCATGCAGATTAAGGGAGAATAATGGAGAACATTAGTTCTCGACACGGTGTATGCAAATGTACATCTGCTTCGGGAATCCAATCTTGGTACATAGAAATTAAGTTTTGACATTAAGTGGATATCGTCGATTTCATTATTTAGTAGTTTGTGTAGAAATAACAGAAGAGATAGTTTCCGACGTGTTTCGAGGGAGTGCATATTGAACTCTCGAAGCAGATTATCGTGATTGTAATTTTGAACAGGATAAGCTCGGTGTTTTTTGAAATAAATCATTTTTAGAAATTTGCGTTGAATGCTCTCTAGTTGGTTAATTGAGCAAGCGAGGTATGGCGACCAGATAATAGAGCAGTACTCTAGTTTGGTCCGTACAAATGTATCGTACATTTTAGTTAACGTGTCGATATTCCTGAAGTCCTTTGAGTTACGTGCAATAAATCCTAACATTTTGTAACTAGATTTACATACCTTTTCAATGTGTTCATGAAAGGTTAATTTGGAATCGAGCAGCACTCTTAGATCCTTAATTGTACAACAACCTGATATGATGTCATTGCAAATAGCATAATTAAAACTGATGGGATTTGTTTTCCTATTGAAACTAAGAAAATTGCACTTATTGAGGTTTAGAGGGGGGTCATTCATGATACACCACTCATGAATTTGGTTGATATCACTTGATAAAATATCACAATCTGTTTTTGACTTTATCTCTCGATAAAGCTTGATATCGTCAGCATATATAAGTATGTGTGACTTAATTAGTTAGACAATAATCAGAAACTTATTTTGTATTTTCTTTTTTTAGACAAAAATGTGTAGTATTAATAAGAAAAGTAATAAATTGATAAGAAACAAATAAAATGTGTTATAAATGGAAAACAGTATGTGGTAACAAATATCCAAACTTATTTCGGTAAATAATAGTTTGACGTTATTATACAAATTGATAAAATTATAGAAAGTCTGCAATTTATTGATAGTAAATTATGTTTTTTAGTAAATCTCTGTTCATATAAAAATAACAATAAATTAAAAAAATGGTGATGTGCCCATCATAGCACTTTCTCCGCCATTCAAGCAATTGACAATTGACATACTAAACTTACTTCACTCGTCAATTGGACAGTTGACAATCGTGACATTAGACTGTTAATATCGCTTTCGGTTAATAATCATTCTCACATTAAATCAGTGTTTTGTACGCGTGGCGCATGAAGTAAAATTTCGAGTTTAGAAAAGACTGAATTTGGATTTGGTCGCTCCGCTTCGCTGCGCGACCAAATCCAAATTTTCAGGCTTTTCTAAACTCGAAATTTTACTTCATGCTTAATCCGGGAGTGGAAAACACTCGACTCATCATTAAAAAAATTGATACAATAGATTGATTGTTGTTGTATTGACGGACGGAAACTATATCAAATTCCGCGTCGATTTTGTTTAAACAGTTTTTCTGTCTGTCGACACAAGCAAGTCATCGCAATTTAACAGCTTTGTTTTCATGACAGTTTTATTTTGGTATGGTATGGTATGGTATGGGGTCGGTGGGTCGTGTGGCCTCTGGGCCTTTCGAAGTTACCTCGACCTAAAAGATATTTTGTAACTATCCCTGACCTACTTGAGTCCCTCAATGTCTAGACTTCTTATGAAGTCTACTATAACTTGAGGGTTAATGTGTACCAGTTCCTCGGTGTTTAAAGCGGCCGATGACAGGTAGTTCCCTCTTTGAAGGGACAAGGCAGGGCATTCACAAAGTAGGTGCTCTGCTGTTTCTTGTGCCTTGTTGCAGAACCTGCAGTTGGCATCAGTTGTCTGACCCATCTTGGTGAGGTGGTACTTCAGAGGACAGTGTCCAGTTAGAAGGCCGGTTATGAGCCTTAGGTTGCCCTTGCTTAACCTGAGAAACTGTCCGGCTCTTACGGCAGAGAAGGCGATGAACCTTTTCGCCTGCCGCAGACCAGGTGTGTCTCTCAGGTGAGCACTTTTGGCAGCATCTTCCCATTCCCGGATCATCCCCTTGATGCGGACTTTAGTTATTCCACTGTAAGGTTCTGGTCCGACAAATGGAGTCTTGGACCCTTCCTTGGCAAGGTTGTCGGCAATTTCATTGCCATTGTTTTATTTTACAAAAATGTCAAAAATTATTAAGAGTCTGAGTTACCACGAAATATCGAGTGTCCACCTTACGTTAGAAAAGTCATATCTTACGTCAAAGATGTATTGTAATAATAATAATAATAATAATAATATTTATTCACGGATCAACCATTTACAGCAACATACATGTAGTATAAAAATATAGGTACAGTAATTTAAAGATAACAATTATTACGCAAGAAACACCACAATTTATGTCAAATTAACGTTACTAACATATTACAAGAGGTAAATGATAATTTTTGTCGAATTGACTTTTTTAACACATTACAAGAGGTAAATGTTAATTTATGTCGAATTCACGTTTTCAATACGTCACGCGAGAAAAATGTCAATTTATTTCAAAAATGTCAAATTATATCAAACTGAAAAATGTCAATGACGAAACAAAATGTCAGTTTTGATGTTAGTTAAAGAGAAATTCTGGCTTTTCTCAATTCAAAATTTAACTTCATACGCCATGCGTATAAAACACTAGTTCAAAGGAAAGTTAAAAATATACTGATCATTTAATAAAAAATAATTTAATATGTGCATCAATAAGTTATAGTAGTTTACAATAATTAATGGATTTCGATAGCAAACGCCATCTAATGCTTCATAGTGGCATCGTCAGTGACACGAATGCACAAAGTGCATATACAGGTTACTGTTTCGTCCACGAGCGAGCAGAACTCTGTTTGTGAAACCAGAAAACAAATATCAAAATTGAATTTGTGTTCAGTATTCCGGCACCAGATACCCACAGACACGTTTCGGACTTCAAGGTCCTCTTCAGTGTGGTCCCGACCCAGTGCTGAGGAATACTGAACATTTCTGACTATTTCAAGCCAATATGTGAAAACTAGATGGCGTTTGCTATCGAAATCCATTAATAGTTTTCACATATTGGCTTGAAATAGTCAGAAATGTTCAGTATTCCTTAGCACTGGATCGGGACCACACTGAAGAGGTCCTTGAAGTCCGAAACGCGTCTGTTATCTGGTGCCGGAATACTGAACACAAATTCAATTTAGTTTACAATTGTTGAGAATTCTGTATACTTTTTCAGAATTCACGTATTTCTCAACATTTTTATTTCGATTTATAATATTTTCGTCAACTTTTCAATATTTTTGTCGATTTGTAAAATCTTCATCAGATTTTCAACGTTTCGAGATTTTTATCAAATTGTATTTCGAGATTTTTGTTAATTTATAAAACGTTCATGAGATTTTTAATATTTCAAGATTTTTCTTGGTTTATAAAATGTTCATGAGATTTTCAATATTTCAAGATGTTTCTTGATTTATAAAATGTTCATGAGATTTTCAATATTTCAAGATTTTTCTTGATTTATAAAATGTTCATGAGATTTTCAATATTTCGAGATTTTCTTAAGATTTTCGTTATTTTGAATTTTTATCAGTTTATAAAATATTCATGAGATTTTGTATATTTCAAGATTTTTCTCGATTTATACAATTTTTATAAGATTTCAATATTTCGTAATTTTCGTAAAATTTTCAATACTTCGAGATTTTTGTCAAATTATAAATTTTTCTCGAGATTTTCAATACTTTGAGATTTTTGTCAAATTATAAATTTTTCTCGAGGATTTCAATATTTCATGGTTTTTCTGTTTATTTTTAAAATTCTGAGGATTTTCCTGAATTTCGCAGATTTTCGTCAATTATCAAAATCTTGGCAGTTTACATAAATTTTTGTCCATTTTTTTAATCTTGGCTGTTTTTATGAATTAACTAAATACATATTAATAATGTTGACAGTTATCATATTATTCCAAGATTTTCGTTAATTTTCATAACTGTAACTGTTATCCTAAATTTCCGTTAACTTTCAAATTCTTGAACGGTTTTCATAAACTTCCTAGATTTTCGTTAATATTGAAAATCTTAACTATTTACGTTTATTGTTTTTATCAGTTTTTAAAATGTTGAAAAATCGATGATTTAAAATATTTAATCAGTGTTATTATTATTTTTTCATTTTCATCATTTTTTTTAGATTAACGAAAACCTAGGAAATTCATGAAAATTGTGAAGATTCGAAAAACTGAAAGAAATTAATGAAAAGTGTCAACGTTTTAAAAAATGAACCTACATTTATTTGTAATATTTTTGTTTTTCCAATTTTCACATTTTTTTTTATTTTAACGAACATTTAGGAAATCCATGAAAACTGTCAAGATTTGAAAAATGCACGGAAAATCATAAAAAGTGTCAATATTTTAAAAAATTACCGTTAACATTTTTAAAATCAACGGAAATCTTAAAATTTTACGAATACAAAAAAAACGAAAACATTTAGAAAATTTACAAAAATTCTGCGAAGTTCACGGAAGGCGTTAATATTTTTTAAGTTGACGAAAATTTAGGAAAGTAACGAAAACTCATTCTTGAAAATTCACTAAATGGGTGTTTGATATTCATGAAAGTGTAATTTTTTTGTTTAATTAATGATAATGATGGAAATTCACGAAAACTGCCAACATTTTAAAAAACGACGAACATCTTGAATAATAATCTTTTATAAATCAATTAAAAACTTGAAAAAGTTACCTAACGAGTGTTTTCCACTCCCAGACTAAGCATGAAGTAAAATTTCGAGTTGAGAAAAGCCCAAAGAATTTGGATTTGGACGCGCAGCGTCCAAATCCAAATTCGGGCTTTTCTCAACTCGAAATTTTACTTCATGCGCCACGCGTGTAAAACACTGATTTAGTGTAAAGTTAAAAATATACTGCTTATTTCATATTTAATGTTTTAGTCGATTTTTAAAACCTTGGCAGTTTTCGTAAATTTATTAGATTTTCGTAATTTCGATGAGATTTTTAATATTTCGAGTTTTTCGTCAATTTATAAAACTGTCACATCCTGACCGTAGTCTCTACTTTTTTACTTAATTTCCAGTTCTTCCATAAGCATTGGCTCGCCTTGAGATATTTGACCGTTACGAAATTTTAAGAAAACTTATTGGAAAGAGTACTTTAATGTCAGAGACTATAGATTAAAGTATCTTCATTTCATAATGATGATAGACAATCGAGGAATTGACTACCACAAGTAAGTCGAAATATTAAAAAAATGTTACATCGTCAAAAAATACTAAATGGCAGTTAATAAATAAATATCTTAAATTGTTTCGGCGATTTTCACTAATTGTCGCATTTTTCCTTATTGGAGAGTTTTGACATTTCTGAAACTTTTTGTTTATAAAATAATCTGACACAACTCATATTTTAACACAATTTTTGTTTTTTTTACGTAGGTTTTGACATTTAGTATGTCACTTTTGACGTTTATCGAGACATTCGGACATGAGTCGGTGTCAGCCGACATTGACGTCAGTTGACAATCATTACGTTGGTCGATTTGAAACTACAATATCGATTTTCAATAGGGCTATTGGAATACAATTATGCCCCTGATTTCAAATACATTTTTCTATTAGCAAATGTTTATCGAAACAATACTAATCTTTTCTATTGTGTACTGTTGTAACAAAAAGACGCCATTTATAATGTTGTCACCAGGCGACAAATTAGCTTGTGGCAAACTAGCACTGCATATGACTAATGATTAATGACTAAATTAGTCATGACTAAATCATTCATGACTAATTTAGCCATTAGTTTTAATCATCATTAAAAATTTAGTCAACTAATGCCCAACTCTGTTTTTAATCTATCATGTCAAACTCAACCTAACCTAATCTAAATGTTTGAAAACTCTATTAACAATGCAAAGCATCTGGTGGTTTTTGGGTGGAGATTTTCAGACATTTGTCGGCCAACAACAAAGAATATATTTTTTAATATTAAAAATAGAAATTTAAGATCTTGTCGCGACTGACTAAGATTGTTGGTTGATTATAAAAGTTAGTGTAGATGATTATCTATCAGAGCTGGGACGAATCCTCGTAAAAAGGGTTCGAATCACGAATCCGAATCGCCTAATATGATTCGAATCATGAATACTCGAATAAAGGATTCGTAAGAGATAAATAAGATTTGAATCCCGTTTTTTCAAATCACGAATACAAATCCTTTAAGAACAAATTTGATTTTATAATTTTTTTGTAACCATTAATATACAAATATCGTTACCAATTGTGTTAACAAAAATATTCAAAACCTAATTATTTATTATTAACACTGAACATCGTTGATAACAGACTAAATATCTGATTCCCTTTTACTCTGATTAAAGATGTATTTGTGTATTTCTGAACTTTACTTCAAATCAGTGTTTTGTACGCGTGGCGCATGAAGTAAAATTTCGAGTTTAGAAGAGCCCGAAAATTTGTCTCGGGTCGCTGCGCGACCCTCGACAAATTTTCACGGGGCTCTTCTAAACTCGAAATTTTACTTCATGCTTAGTCTGGGAGTGGAAACACCCGTTCAAAACTTCAAATTGAACTCTATTATAAAATCGACAATGCCCGAAAATTACGTAAATAAAACACTAAATATCATTAAATTCACTGAATATCATTAAAACCGGAAAAGTCAGAGAAAAGTCATGGAATTATATTTAAATTGACCAAAACACTAACAAAAAAGCCATATGATTATATTGAAAATATGGCCGCCGAGAATAGTCAAGCTAAAAAAGCCACTTGTGTTACATGTTTTAAACAAGTTAAAAAATTTGTGAGTTGTGTTAAGTGTGGTGACGACTACCATCCCAAGTGCCTACTACTAAAGAAAAACATTGTGGTCGACAATTCGGGGCATATTGTGTGCTGTTCCGACATAACCGTACAATGTGTTTGTGAAAACACTACTGCCTATCCCAAGAAGCAACGAAATCCTACTATGTCTTGCACAAGTGAATCAGATGAGGAAGACAATCTGAGTAAGTATTCGTGTGAATATAATAAATTCTCACAGCAATGGTAATAATAAATATGCAAAATGTAATGCACTAACCCATAACAACATAACAGTTACGGATCCCAATCAACTATGCAATCTATTCAGTGATTATTTTAAAGAAACAAATATACTGCCTTTCAAAAAAATCAGAACACCAAGTATTTATTGCACGATTTTAATAAAATTTACACAATTTGATTATGTAAACGAACTGTATCGATGATCAAAAAATCAACTTGAAAAACAAAAAAACAAATGAATAAAAATTAATAATGTGTTGGGCCTCCACGATTTCCCAAACACTCATTAACACGTCGAGGCATGCTAGAAATCAGGCTGTCAATATCGACTTGGGGTATTTCATTCCAAACTTCGATAACTTGACCTCTAAGTTCCATTACAGTGTTAGCGGGGCGCTGTAAGTTACTTATTCTAACACCTATCATATCCCAAACATGTTCTATTGGCGATAGATCTGGAGAACGAGATGGCCAAGGTAACAAATTGATTTCGGCACTATCAAAATACTGTCTTGTAATGGCCGCTGTGTGATGTCGAGCATTATCTTGCTGAAAAATGGGGTTCTGCAAGCCATTTACATAGGGCACTAACACTGGCCGTAAAATGTTGTCAATATACCGAATCGCGCTAAGACTTGCTTCTAAAAAAACTAGAGGAGACCGACTACCATATGCTATCGCCACCCCAAACCATAATTCCCTGTGCAAGAGCCGTATGTCTTTCAACAGCAAATTGTAAAATTCTGAGTTCACCGCGTCGACGTCTCACTCTTCTGCGACCATCATGAGCCCATAAACAGAACCGAGACTCATCGCTGAAGATAATGTTATTCCATTCATGGGTCCAATGTTGTCTTTCCCTGCACCAATCAAGTCTTGCTCTGCGATGCTGCGGAGTAAGAGGTAGACACAATTGTGGACGGTAGGATCTTATACCAAAACTGCGGATTCTTCTGTAAACAGTAGCCATGGATACTCTTTGGCCATTTAGAGCCAACCAGTCATTTCCCAATGCCCGCGACGTTGTAAATCTGTCCCTCAAAGTTGTAAGACGAAGAGCTCGATCTTCACGCTCAGTGGTGCTTCTTGGACGTCCTGATCCAAGTCTACGTCGATTCTCCCCAGCTTCGGACCATCTAGACCAGCAGCGTACGATCACCGATACACTACGGCCTACCCTTTCAGCAATAGCACGAACCGAAAAACCCGCTTCTCGCATTCCAATAATGCGACCCCTTTCAAATTCACTTAGATGATGATATTGTGCACGCCGACGAACACGGGGCATCTTTTTATGTTTTACAAACTGAAACGTCAAACTACTCAGAGGCTACTTGGATATTAGAAGCAATTACATTAAAAAATCAGCAGCTCTTCATAATGGTGAAATCAAGGAAAAATGCCATTAAATAGTAACCAAAACAATTGATTTTTTGATCATCGATGCAGTATATTTACATAATCAAATTCTGTAAATTTCATTAAAATCGTCCAATAAATACTTTGTGTTCTGATTTTTTTGAAAGGCAGTATATATTATCACCTCCACCGGGAAGTTATGGAGTTTTTGATAGGTATACTTCTGCAAATTTCTTTCTTTTACCTGTTGACGAAAAGGAAATTTTTACAATTATAAACAACCTACCATCGCATAAATCCCCTGGCAACGATCAAGTACCAGGATTTATTGTCAAAGATGTTGCTGAAATAATAACCAAACCTATCACATATATTATCAACGAATGTTTTGCACAGGGAATTTTCCCAGGGTGTCATAAAGAAGCAAATATATGCCCAGTGTATAAAAAGAAAGATAAACGCAACATTAATAATTACAGGCCTATCTCGCTTCTTTCATACTTCTCAAAAATATTTGAAAAGGCTATACTTACACGACTAGAATGTTATTTCAAAAAATTTAATTTGCTTCGCAATACACAGTCGGGTTTCCTCAGAAACAAATCAACTGTTGATACACTGTTTGACTCCCTAAACGATGTGTACAGCGCCCTGGATAGAAATGAGGTTGCACTCACTGTCTACTTTGATCTCTCCAGGGCGTTTGACACAATTAGTCATGATTTGTTGCTGAGGAAAATATCCGCATATGGCATATCAGATAATGCACACAACCTTATTAGGTCATTTCTCGACGAATGGACGCAAACTATTAAAATACGATCTGATCTAGGAAATACAGCCAACCACGAGTACTCCTCTAGAAGAGAGATTATTAAATACGGCACACCTCAGGGTTCTATACTAGCCCCATACCTATTCATAATTTTCATGAACGACCTAAACTTGGCTTTCTCACATATGTCAAATGTGAAAGTCTTCAAATATGCTGATGATACATCCCTGGTGATCACGGAAAATTCTATTCAAAGTGCACATACCACATCTTGTGAGGCAGTTAAAATATTTCGCTCATGGTGTACTGAAAATGAGCTGTTGTTAAATTTCTGACAAATCTGGCTCTATGCAATTTGTAAACTCGAGAAGTCGAATACAACAAAAAATGTCTAACCCTGTCTCAGACAATATTACAATAAAAGAATTGGTTCAGGAAAAGTTTTTGGGTGCGAACATGACTCCTACCCTAAGTTGGGATGAACATATAAACACGGTCTGTGGCAAACTAAGATCGGCTAGTTTTGCAGTACTGTCGATGAGGGTCTCAGTTAATCAACGAGGTCTTTTAACATTTTACCACGCTCATATCAGTAGCCACCTTATGTATGGAATTATTATATGGGGCGCGTCTAGTGATGTAGCTCGCATATTTAGGCTACAAAAACAAATAATTAGAAGAATAACTTTCTCGTGCCCTAGAAAAAGTTGTCGTTCGCTTTTCATTGAGATGGATCTATTAACATTTTACTCTTTATATATACACTCAAGTGCATAGAAATCGGCCCATCCATTTCTTTTTTTTTTTATAATAAAATCACTGTTGCAATAATACGAAAAAAAAAACGTTTGGTATCTAACGATAAAATAGACTATCAAATAGACATTGGCCAGTAGAACGGCTGACATTAAGCACTCTGGCCACATACCACTGGCTTCGCCAATCTTCCAAAAAGTGCTACAGCTTTTGCACTATCTACAGCACTTTAAACCATAGTGATTACAGCAACCTTCAGTGGGTTAATTCCCACATCCACTGAAGATCAAAACAATAAAGCAAAAATAGTGGAAGAACGTAGACATCTTAATACTTTATGCATAATGTCGAATGGACAGCATATCTTTAAATTTATTTTGTTATGATTATTGTTCAGTAAATAAACTGATAATTATCATATGGTGTTTTTTTCTATACCCTAGCTGTCTATTTTATCGTTAAATACCAACAGTTTTATGTGCAGTATTGCAAGAGTAATGCTATTCTAAAAAAAATAAAAAAACAAATAATGGGTGGGCCGTTTTCTTTGCACGTAAGTATATATACAGTTGTTGCCTCTATGTCCATAAACATAGAAGTAAGTTTATAACCAATCGAGCATACAATTCTACCTCTAATACTCGAAATTTAGATAGCATAAGTGTTCCACTCCACAATACATATCTCTATGAACAGGGACCATATTATCGATGTCTTACGCTGTATAATAAACTACCAGTTTCCCTCAAAAAAATGAAGCAACAAAATATTTTTAAAAATGTGTTAAAACGACGACTAATTAAAAAGGCGTATTACTCAGTAAGCGATTTTCTGTATGACACTTTTAATGACATACTATAAGTAAGCTCCTCAAATATGTGAATAATTTTAGTTGTAATTTTAATTTATCGTATTTCATGTTTATATTAACTATTTTATAGAGGTGTTTTTCTTCTCCTTTGACAATTGTAATACATGTGAAACATATGTCTTATACAAATAAATTAAAAAAAAAAATTATTAAATTTGTCAAAATCAGCAGGCAAATTACAAAACACGTAAAAATTTATAAAATTAACTTGAATATTGACAAAAACAATAAAAACAATTTAACAAAATGGGGGTTTCCCACAGAAGAAAGTTATATTAAAAGGCCAGGGAAAAAAATCTTGAATCAGGGAAATGTCGGAAAAATTTAACATTTCAGATTGTGGCTACCATGTCAGTTTTACTTCAAATAATATTAAACAAAATTTTGGATTATTATCTTAAAAAATATTTTCAGTCAGTTAATGTTTTTATCAAAGCATTCAGTTTGAAGTTTCTAACGAGCGTTACCACTCCCAGACTAAGCATGAAGTAAAATTTCGAGTTTAGAAAAGCCCCGCGAAAATTTGTCGAGGGTCGCGCAGCGACCCGAGACAAATTTTCTGGGCTTTTCTAAACTCGAAATTTTACTTCATGCGCCAAGCGTATATAAGAGTAATTTAACGAGAAATTTAAAAACACACAAAAGACATTTTTCATGTTAATCCTCACAATTCGAATTATTTTTGACGATTCAAATCTTTTTGTAAGTATTCGAATCCTTTTGTAAGTATTCGATTCCTTTTATAAATATTAGAATCCTTTTATAAATATTAGAATCCTTTTATAAGGATTCGAATCACCCATATGTAGATTCGAATACGAATCCTCTTAAAAAAATGTAACGAATCCGGATCACGAATCCAGTTAAACTTAAGTATTCGAATGCCTGTTTTGAATCCTCTAAAAGGATTCGAATCCTGAATGATTCGAATCCTGCCCAGCTCTGTTATCTATACAATGTAAGCATTGTGGGTCTATAAAAAAAATCTACCAGGAAAGATCATTTTAAAAAGTAAGGATATTTCGGTGCTTTATCTGGGACAAATTCAATACTAGAAAGATTGATTTTCAGTACAATACAAAATGTTCGCTTTTTTGCGATTATCCAATTAGAAATTTAATTAATATTTCTGCTGACTTAATCTATAAGCCGGCACCGGTGGTGGAATATGTATCGGATGGGCGTTAATTATTTCGAAACGAACCAACTATCCTATTCAGATGCAAGGGGGGCACTTGTTGTCTATTGTTCGATAACGATGGCGCTTCTCGACTCTTGGATAACAGAGAGGCTGTGGAAACTTCGTGGCTTTGATCGCTCCACGGGATCCATTAATTTGCTGATTATTACCAAACGTGAAATAATCAGCGCGAATATTTACGGGGGCGGAAAATTGCCTTTTAATGCATATGTGTGTGTGCCCGAGCGAATTATGCGGGTATGCAATTACCAAACATTTCAATTCTGTCACTGATTTACCTGCCAATGTGACACAATTTTCAATATGCAATTAAAATCCCATTTGTAAACTAATTATTTCATTATTCATTAACATTCTTTCAATTTATAGTTTCATCAATTTGTTCACGAACTTCATTTCAACGCACTGTATAATACAACTCTTGATTAATTATATTACTATTACATCAAAACGCAACATTTGCTGAAGATATATCAATGATAAAAATATTAACTATTGTATAAATAGTAATATCGTTGGCTGTATGTGTGTCAGTGATGTTCTTTTGAATAGGTTATTGGGTTAATACGGGAATTGTGTCGGAAATGGGTCGCTAGTCGGCATAACGTCATATATATATAGCAGGCATGAAAACGGAATTGCCGTTGCATGCACACAGATATTTCATTTAGTACAATGCGGATTGGCCCTTAATGCGCCATGTGAATGGCCCGAAAAATTACAGCCCCTAAAAAAGGAGGCTAAATGCTTCTCTCAACTTTTAATGCCAGGCTGTACGTGACACTTGCTCGATTCCATTCCACGGTTATAAATGCACTATTTGCGGTGTTCATAATCATCAACTCAAAAATGATATTATTTTATATTAACTTCACTAATCAATTACTCGTTTGGAATTTTACATTATTGTTGATTTGTGAATTTGTCTTAATTTTCACAGTCCTGAAGTTTTTATAAAATTTTATGATCTGTATTAGCTTTGACGATTTTATTAATAATAATAACAATAATAATATTTTGAAATGAATTATGAATATCGTAATTATTATTAATCAAGATATTCAAAATTGATTTCAAAATGTTTTAAGTATACTTTCACCTTAAACTTAAATGAAAACACTAATACTTTCTTCACAATAAGTTTTTATTTTGCTAGATGTACATTTGGAATACTAAGTACCAGAGCTGAGACGAATCCTCGTGAAAAGGATTCCAATCACGAATCCGAATCACCTTATATGATTCGAATCACGAATACTCAAATAAAGGATTCGTAAGAGATAAATATGATTCGAATCAAAGATTCGAATCCTGTTTTTTTCAAATCACGAACACAAATCCTTTAAGAATAAATTTGATTTGATTATTTTTTTACAACCATAAACATATAAATATCGTTATCAGTTGTTCTAACAAAAATATTCAAAACCTAATTATTTATTATTAACACTGAACATCGTTGATAACAGACTAAATATCTGTGTTACTCTGATTAAAGATGTATTTGTGTGTTTTTGAACTTCACTTCAAATCAGTGTCTTGTACGCGTGGCGCATGAAGTAAAATTTCGAGTTTAGAAAAGCCCCGTGAAAATTTGTCTCGGGTCGCTGCGCGACCCTCGACAAATTTTCTACGCGGGGCTTTTCTAAACTCGAAATTTTACTTCATGCTTAGTCTGGGTGTGGACAACACTCGTTCTTAGAAGTTTCAAATTGAAGGATCCGAATCACCTTATATGATTCGAATCACGAATACTCGAATAAAGGATTCGTAAGAGATAAATATGATTCGAATCAAAGATTCTAATCCTGTTTTTTCGAATCACGAATACAAATCCTTCAAGAATAAATTTGATTTGATTATTTTTTTACAACCATAAACATATAAATATCATTATCAGTTGTTCTAATAAAAATATTCAAAACCTAATTACTTATTATTAACACTGAACATCGTTGATAACAGACTAAATATCTGTGTTACTCTGATTAAAGATGTATTTGTGAGTTTTTGAACTTCACTTCGAATCAGTGTCTTATACGCGTGGCGCATGAAGTAAAATTTCGAGTTTAGAAAAGCCCCTTGAAAATTTGCCTCGGGTCGCTGCGCGACCCTCGACAAATTTTCTACGCGGGGCTTTTCTAAACTCGAAATTTTACTTCATGCTTAGTCTGGGAGTGGACAACACTCGTTCTTAGAAGTTTCAAATTGAAAGATCACTCTAGATTACTAACTTTATTACCATTTTACAAAGACTACAGCTCGAAGGACCAATCATGGTCTTCGTAGACCGAAGGACTACAGGGAACCGAAGTTTTTTTACAAGAAAACAACGAATATCTGAAGGTTTACAGCATGGATAGGAAAGAAAACATTTTCAGTGCAGGGTTGGTTTTCAGTGCATTTTTAACTTCATTTTAAATCAGTGTTTTATACGCGTGGCGCATGAAGTAAAATTTCGAGTTTAGAAAAGCCCCGTGAAAATTTGTCTCGGGTCGCTGCGCGACCCTCGACAAATTTTCTACGCGGGGCTTTTCTAAACTCGAAATTTTACTTCATGCTTAGTCCGGGAGTGGAAACACTCGTTCAAAACTTCAAATTGAACTCAATCATAAAATCGACGAATGCCTAAAAATTACGTAAATAGAAAATTCACTGACTATTATTAAAACCGGGAAAGTCAGAGAAAAGTGATAGTATTTTATTCAAATTGACCAAAACACTAACGAAAAAGCCATATGATTTTATTAAATTAGTCAAAATCAACAGGCATTATAAAAATACAAAACACGTAAAAATTTAGAAAATCAACTTAAATATTAGCAAAAACAATAAAAACAATTTAACAAACTGGGGGTCTTCCACAGAAGAAAGTTATATTAGAAGGTCAGGGAAAAAAATCTTGAATCAGGGAAATGTCGGAAAACTTTAACATTTCAGATTGTGGATACCATGTCAGTTTTACTTCAAATAATGTTTAACAAAATTTTGAAAACTAAATTATCTTTAAAAACATTTTCAGCCATTTAATCTTTCTATCAAAGGAATTACTTTAAAGTTTCGATCGAGCGTTTCCACTCCTAGACTAAGCATGAAGTAAAATTTCGAGTTTACAAAAGCCCCGCGTAAAAAATTTTCACGGGGCTTTTCTAAACTCAAAATTTTACTTCATGCGCTACACGTATAAATCACTGATTTAAAATGAACTTAAAAATGTACTGCAAAACCAACCCAACTTCGATATTTTTTTAAAATTGGATGTTTTCTTTCCTATCCATGCTGTAAACCTTCAGATATTCGTTGTTTTCTTGTAAAAAAACTTCAATTCCCTGTTGTCCTTCGGTCTCCGAAGACCATGATTGGTCCTTCGAGCTGTAGTCTTTGTAAAATGGTAATAAACTTAGGCCCAGTATATTCATCTGTTCAATAAAGTGTTCGTTAGTTATCTATTCAGTAAATTTATAGGTCACCTTTAAGTAATTTGGGTATATTCATCCTATTTTATGGGTCACTTAACTATTGAACAAGTAAGAAAAAGATAGCGGGATTATTTAGTTTTTCGAGGTTGACACCACTGTTTGTTTGGGTGATTTATTAATGCATTTGAAGTTACGAGTGACAGTAGTGCTTGCGGATAAATTGTTAACAAATTTAAGTTGGTTTTCTCCATTAATTCAAGATATGTCGAAAGCAGGTAAGTCATATATGTACGAATAAATGAATACAAATTAACTTATCAAGGTATCTTCTGTGCTAATATAATTAAAAATATAATTTAGGAAATAAACGTCAGCGTTCTTCAAATTTCACCACCAATGAAACAGAACACTTGGTGAATGAGGTATTAAAACGGGCTTTTGTAATTGAAAATAAGAAGACGGATGCAATTACATGGAAGCAGAAGGAAAAGGCTTGGCAGGAAATAATAGAGGTTTTTAACACCCTTACCGCTGGCAATAGGACTGACAAAATGTTGAAGGCGAAGTATGATGCCATTAAAAGGACAATCAAACAAAAACACAACAGGATGAAGACTGAGATATTCAAAACAGGAGGTGGTGCTGCAGAAATAATCGTATATACTCCCTGGGAGGAGAAACTTCTCCGATTAATATCGTTAAGTGTAGAGGGTCTTCCGAGTGCGAAGGACTGCGATACAGGTACGTTTTCATATATTTTTGTATTTTATATTTTTATTTTCATTTACAAAGTCGAAAGGGTAACCTTATAGAAGAAAAACTTACATGTAGTGTACAACTTTAAAACAACATTTAAACAAAGTGTTATTTTATTTTAATTTTGTGTTGGAAAATTTAATTATTTTACAATTCTTTAGTAAAGTTAATTATTACAAATAGAAATCCTACAGTAACCGAATCAGCATTTTTTAATTTTCTGTTTTAGTGGAGGAAACAAGTCAAGAAGTGTTTGAAATAGAACATTTCAAAGATGCCTTTGAAATAATGGGGGTAGTAGAAGTAGTTCCTGTGGGAACTACATCTTCTTCTATGTTAATAGAGAAAGAAAATATATTTCAGGAAGATGGCGAGACATCGAAGAAAGGTATAATAGAAACTTATTAATTGTTAACATAAAATCATTTTCACACTTACACAATTTTTGAATTTTTTGCAAAAATAATACTTAATTACTGAATATTTGTCCTTTATTTTAATAAAAAAAAATATATAAAAATTTCTCTCTTAATACCTGTATGTAATAATAGTGACCCCTATAAAATTGATTCTAATTGGGATACTTGGACCCCTTCGACATTGAAAAATCCAATTAATAAAAAATTAAAAACACCTCTACGGAAACTTGATCATGTAAATAAATATAATGATATGGCAGCTGCAAGGAAGGAATTAATAGGTCTTCAACGTAAAGTTGCCGAAAAAGAGTTGGAAAAGTTAGATTTAGAAATTGCAAATCTTCACAAAGATGAGAGAAGAAAGGAAACCGAACACCAATTAAGAATGAAATTTGCAACAGAAGAACATAACATGAAAATGAAGATGATGAAAATAGTATGAAACTTTGTTAGCACCCATCACAATGTTTTTGGGAATAACAGCAAAATTAAAAAAAGTATTTTAAGTTATTTTCAATAAGTTTTTATTTTTTTGAATTGTCAATGTAAAATAACCAATAGATGTGATGATAAAACTTCGATAATCATTATTTTATTGACCTTACAAATTTCTAAAATAGTTTAAAAATTCAGCACGATAAACTTTATTCTTATTATCATAAACAATATTTTCCTCCATTTCCTGTATATTCTCATTTCCTAGAAGCCTTTCATTATCTTCAATTGCATTGTTTCTGGCAATGTTATGCAGGGCGGCTGTTGCGACTATTATATTTTGAATCATTAGTATTTTACACCTCATACCAATTGAAAGGCAAGGAAATCGCCGTTTCCAAATCCCGAACGTTCTTTCCACTACACGTCTGGTTCTAATATGTGCCTCATTGAAAAGGTTTTCTACATTATTTTGCGGATTGATAATTGGTGTCATTATATATTGTCTTAAGGGGTATGCACCGTCACCTAATAATACACTATTTCCAAATTCATTCGCTTCAAACCTTTGCTTTACATATGAATTGTCAAAAATATTGGCATCATGCGATGAACCTGGCCATCGTGCAACAATATCTCTAATCTTGTAGTTGGCATCAGTGATACACTGCATATTTAAAGAAAAAAATCCTTTTCTGTTTCGAAAAACTTCTGCATTTGGTCCTCCTAAAAATTTCTATTGCATTATATTATACCTTTCATAAAGTACTCTGAAGTGCAGTCGTACCTGGGCTTTGAATTTTTATGTGTGCAATCTATCGCACCAATTACTCTGGAAAAACGAGCAATTCTCATAAATTTTACTTGCTCGCTGATTCTCTGTTCCTCTGTGGAAGGCATATTTATAAACTGTTGTCTCAAAGCGGCTATTTCACTGGTAACTTTTTTTATAATTTTTGCTGCAGTTGTTTTGTGAATATTTGCAAAATCCCCAACAGTCACATAAAAACCGCCCGTAGCATAGAATCTCAGCGTCAATAAAAATTGTTGTAAAGGTGGAATTGGATTATTCCTAAAATAATTGATTACTTCTATGCACTGCACATAATAACGTAAATTAATTTACCTATTTGATTCATGTAGTAGCCTTTCTTCGATTAGAGCTAAGGTTTCCAAAACTGAAGTTTTGGTCAAACGGAACCGCAATTTAAATTATCCCATTGATGACCACGATTTTAAGTATTATATGGTCTGCGATTTAAATTACCACCAATCTCGTCATCAATTTCATCAAGAATAAGATTGATATCATCAATTACATTCATTTTTAAATATAATATCCGTCATAAGTTGAGGTTATGATCTGCTCTGTAACTTTTACCGAGAAGTCAAAGTGATCTATAAGTTTATGTTTTCCGTAACCTAAATTTACTGACAAGATGCCACTAATGGAAGGTGAATATACGTTTACAGATGACAATCTCATCTTTAACGTTACTGAACACTTTATTGGTAGGTGAATATACTGGCCCTTAGTAATCTAGAGTTATCCTTCAATTTGAAACTTATAAAAACGAGTGTTGTCCACTCCCAGACTAAGCATGAAGTAAAATTTCGAGTTTAGAAAAGCCCCGCGTAGAAAATTTGTCGAGGGTCGCGCAGCGACCCGAGACAAATTTTCACGGGGCTTTTTTATTTTCACGAATCCAGTTTAACTAAAGTATTCGAAGGCTTCTTTTGAATCCTCTAAAAAGATTCGATTCCAGGATTCGAATCCTGAATGATTCGAATCCGGCCCAGCTATGCTAAGTACTCATTATTAATAGCTTACTGACTAGTTTACAAAAGATGCGGCGTATTTATACCTACAAATATTTCTGGAAATTACATGGGTAAGGGGATTATCAGGAAAAACCCAAGATAAGGTTAACAAATGTGTTAGTCGGGGCTGATTGAGGGTATTAAATCTAACAAAGGGTTACTCAATGGGCTTAAATCGAAGTTAAGAAGTTTGTTTTGCTGCTTTTTCATTTCTATTGCCTCGAATATCTTTAATTTATTTTTTGATGAACGTTTTAGAAGGCTTGTATTTTTTATTATCGAAAATTCATTCGATAAATGAATTTTCGTTTATTGTATGGTGTGCTCCCGCTGATTTCTCAGGATTCTGATTTTTTATGTGATAAATATGTTCTTTAAATCTTGTTCCTACATTTCTTTGTGTTTGTCCTATATACAGTTTATCACATTGATTGCAATTCATTGAATATATTCCTGATTTTAGCAAGTTATCTGTTCTACTGAATGTGTTTCCTAAGAGAGATTTTAATTGTGAATTTGTGTAAAGGAAAGGGCAAAGGTTAATTTTGAAATAAGTTATTCAATTTATTTTCTATTGTGGGTGTGTATATAAGTCTAATATATTTCTTTGGTTCTAAGTTAGGCTTTAAGCAAGTTGTAGATTTTATTTTGTGTTTATATATATGTGTTCATTAATTAGTATTCAATGGTGTTTCTATTGTAGCTAAGAGATTGGGCAATTTCTAATATTAAATTAAATCCTTTTTCTCTGTTTATATTGGACAAGGACAATTTAATGGTTCTATGAATCATGTTAAAAGTTTGTTTCATGTTTTAAGTTAAAACCTGCCATTTTATGTTTCCAAGGACTATTCGAATCTGAGTGGATATAATTAAAAGTGTGTTGTGTTTTTCTATAAATATCAAATTCTAATCTATTGTTGATTCTATGGATTATTAAATCAAGGAAGGGAAGTTTGTTGTTTTCAAGCTCTAGAGTGAAACTTATTGATTGATATAAGTTATTCAAGTTTGATTTTAGATTGTCCAGATTATCATCTCTTTTTATAATAGCGAAAACATCATCTACGTAGCGGTACCAAACTCGTGGGAAATTGGGTATGCATTCTTTGGCTTGTTGTTCTAATTTATTCAGAAAAATATTGGCTAAGAAGGGAGATAACGGGTCGGGATAGGGATATCGCTGTACAGAAGTTTGTTTATAATATTTGTTGTTAAATTAAAAAACATTAGAGTCCATTACCATTTTAGTTAATTCTATGTATTGTATTATATCGTATGTTCAATTAAAAAACAAACTCTAGAGTGCTATGGAAAATATTCTAGGTTGGCAACTCTGAAAATATACATTATATTTATTGTGTCTGACGATTTATATGTCAATTCCAAAAGTGTGTAGCCAACTTAAATTTGAAAAAAAATAATCTCATGGCACTCTAGAGGTTTTTTTTTTATTGAACATATATCAGAATCTGTAATTGAAATATTTTTTAAAATAACATGAAGTATTTTAATAGTTTCTCCAATCGGCACACTGGGAAAGAGGGATTCTATATCAAATAATATTAACATTTCATCTGGTTCTATTATAATATTATTTAATGATTGTGTGAGGTGTACTGAATTTTTAATAGATAAATCATTTTGAATTTTTAAATTGTTGAATTTTTTAACAAGCCATTTTGCAATTCTGTATGTAGGTGAATTTGTGTTGGATACAATGGGTCTATATTTATTTCCAGGTTTATGAATTTTCGGTAAACAATACAGCTTCGGTATTTTCGGATTTTTGATCTTTAGTTTCCAAATTGTTTTCTAATTTCACATATTCCATATAAACATTTGTAAAATTAATAAAAATGTGAATAAACACAAGCAGTGTATTTTGAACTTTAATTTAAATCGGTGTTGTATACGCGTGGCGCATGAAGTAAAATTTCGAGTTTAGAAAAGCCTGAAAATTTGGTTTGGTCGCTCCGCTTCGCGGAGAGACCAAACCAAATTTTCGAGTCGAGAAGCGCCATCGTTATCGAACAATAGACAACAAGTGCCCCCCTTGCATCTGAATAGGATAGTTGGTTCGTTTCGAAATAATTAACGCCCATCCGATACATATTCCATCACCGGTGCCGGCTTATAGATTAAGTCAGCAGAAATATTAATTAAATTTCTAATTGGATAATCGCAAAAAAGCGAACATTTTGTATTGTACTGAAAATCAGTCTTTCTAGTATTGAATTTGTCCCAGATAAAGCACCGAAATATCCTTACTTTTTAAAATGATCTTTTCTGGTAAATGTTTACATTGTATAGATAACAGAGCTGGGCAGGATTCGAATCATTCAGGATTCGAATCCTGGATTCGAATCCTTTTAGAGGATTCAAAACAGGCATTCGAATACTTAAGTTTAACTGGATTCGTGATCCGGAATCGTTACATTTTTTTAAGAGGATTCGTATTCGAATCTAAAAATGGGTGATTCGAATCCTTATAAAAGGATTCGAATATTTATAAAAGGATTCCAATATTTATAAAAGGAATCGAATACTTACAAAAGGAATCGAATACTTACAAAAGGATTTGAATCGTCAAAAATAATTCGAATTGTGAGGATTAACATGAAAAATGTCTTTTGTGTGTTTTTTAATTTCTCGTTAAATTACTCTTATATGTATACGCGTGGCGCATGAAGTAAAATTTCGAGTTTAGAAAAGCCCAGAAAATTTTACTTCATGCTTAGTCTGGGAATGGAAATGCTCATTCGAAACTTCAAACTGAATGCTTTGATAAGAACATTAACTGACTGAAAATATTTTTTAAGATAATAATCCAGTTTTCAAAATTTTGTTTAATATTATTTGAAGTAAAACTGACATGGTAGCCACAATCTGAAATGTTAAATTTTTCCGACATTTCCCTGATTCAAGATTTCTTTCCCTGGCCTTTTAATATAACTTTCTTCTGTGGGAAACCCCCATTTTGTTAAATTGTTTTTATTGTTTTTGTCAATATTCAAGTTAATTTTATAAATTTTTACGTGTTTTGTAATTTGCCTGCTGATTTTGACAAATTTAATAATATATATATTTTTTAATTTATTTGTGTAAGACATATGTTTCACATGTATTACAATTGTCAAAGGAGAAGAAAAACACCTATATAAAATACTTAATAAAGGGTGTCCTCACAAGAGCGCCGGATTTAATTATAAAGAAAAACATATTTATTTTTTGAATTAAGCAAACATTTTTGTTTCAACATAAAGAAAAATAGTTCCGATTAAACATGAAATACAACATCAGGCAAATGGCCATCACGAAACCTCTGGCACAGGGTTATTCTTTTGTTGAAATTTTGAATAACGTTTTCGCATAAATGTGGCTGTATTTCACCAATAACGCGCCGGATTTCCTCTTTAATATGTTGAACTGTTTCAGGCTTATTTGCATACACCTTTTGCTTCACATAGCCCCAAAGAAAAAAGTCTATCGGCGTTAGATCGCACGATCTTGGTGGCCAATGTTGATCGCCAAATCGAGAAATGATACGCCCTGGAAATTTGGTCTGCAGTAACACCATTGTTTCACGTGATGTGTGGCAGGTCGCACCGTCTTGTTGGAAAAATATGTGCTCCACATCAATTACATCCAATTCGGGCCACAAAAACTCCGTTAACATTTCCCGATACCGCACACCAGTAACAGTTAGCGCATTTCCAGCCGCATTTTCAAAGAAATACGGCCCAATCACTCCGCCAGCCCAAAATGCGCACCAAACCGTTACTCGCGGTGGATGCATTGGCTGTTCGAGTACCACACAAGGATTTTCAGTACCCCAAATCCGACAGTTTTGTTTATTTACATATCCGTCGAGTTGAAAATGTGCCTCATCTGAAAAAATGATTTTCTTCGAATAATCCGGATTAATTTGATGATGCTCCTACACCCAATCAGCCATTTTGCAATTCTGTATGTAGGTGAATTTGTGTTCGATACAATGGGTCTATATTTATTTTCAGGTTTATGAATTTTCGGTAAACAATACAGCTTCGGTATTTTTGGATTTTTGATCTTTAGTTTCCAAATTGTTTTCTAATTTCACATATTCCATATAAACATTTGTAAAAATAATAAAAATGTGAATAAACATAAGCAGTGTATTTTGAACTTTAATTTAAATAGGTGTTGTATACGCGTGGCGCATGAAGTAAAATTTCGAGTTTAGAAAAGCCTGAAAATTTGGTTTGGTCGCCCCGCTTCGCGGAGCGACCAAACCAAATTTTCAGGCTTTTCTAAACTCGAAATTTTACTTCATGCTTAACCTGGGATTGGAAACACTCGTTAGAGGCTTCAAATTGTACGTTTATAACAAAACAACGAATGCCTGTAAATTTACATCAAAAATCATGATATGTTTACCTAAAAAAAATATCCTGTATTTATCTTTTCATTTTATTGATTTTTGATACTATTTTTGTTAATATTTTTTAACGTATTTTATTTAATTCAAATACTTATTTTCAATAAAATTGTAGTATGTTATGGCGTAAATAGATCACGAGAAGAAATAAATAAATTTACTTTGATCGATCAGTAAATTACAGACATCGAAAAAATTATAACTGCATTTTCTTTTTGGTGGAAATTGTTAATATTTACGAAGTTTATTGATTGGTACATTTTTATGTTGTTGATTTGGACGATTTTATTTAAAATTTATGTTTTTTTTAACAATTTTTAGAAAATATATTATAGTCATTTGCTTATCAATTTATTTATTTATTTATTTACGAAAAAAAAAAACATTTTTATACATTTAAATATACAAAATACTTAAAGCTATTACAAAATGTAGATCATACATGTTATATATATACATATATGGATGTGGCAAGTTACATACAACAACAAACCTGAATACGTTTGAGACCGGATACGAATTTACAGAGAGACTTACTAAAAAGATGAACGTTTGGATTTAGCGACAGTTTGTTTGACGTGCGCATAAAGCGAGAGAGTGGACTATTAATTCCATAGTTAGATTTGTGAAAAGGTATGGAAAATAGTGGTATATGTCTGGTTAAACGATTTGTAGTATTTATATAAAAACCTACTTGATCCAATAGAAATGTACACTCCACTTGACAAGAAATTAATTAAAATCGGTGTTATACACGCGTGGCGCATGAAGTAAAATTTCGAGTTTACAAAAGCCTGAAAATTTGGTTTGGTCGCTCCGCGCTTCGCGCTACGCGACCAAACCAAATTTTCAGGCTTGTCTAAACTCGAAATTTTACTTCATGCTTAATCTGGGAGTGAAAACACTCGTTAGAGGCTTCAAATTGTACGTTTTTAATAAAACAATGAATGTCGGTAAATTTACATTAAAAAATCATGATATGTATACCTACAAAAAAAAAACTCTGTATTTATTTTTTCATTTTATTGAATTTTGATACTATTTTTAATATTATTTTTTAACGTATTTTTGTTTCATTCTAATACCTATTTTCAAAAAAATTATAGTATTTTATGGCGTAAACAGATCTCTAAAAGAAATAAATAAATTTACCTACGCCCTATCTAGTAACCGCATCATACCACACTGTCATCTTGACAAGTATGATTGACATTACGTACACATGCACGTAATAACTTTGAGAAGTACATTACGTGCTGACAGCTGAACAGCTGATTGCTTACCGTACAACCAAATAACATTTCTTTGATGTACAGGGAGGTTTTCTTTAAAGTATACTTATTCCAAATTCAGCTTATTTTCTTTAAATCTTTAGTTATTCGTTGTTTTCTTTTAAGAGTTCAATTTAAAGCTTTAAACGAGTGTTTTCCACTCCCAGACTAAGCATGAAGTAAAATTTCGAGTTTAGAAAAGCCCTGTGAAAATTTGTCGAGGGTCGCGCAGCGACCCGAGACAAATTTTCTGGGCTTTTCTAAACTCGAAATTTTAAATAGATTAAAACATTAACAATTAAAAATGTTTAAAACCTGTTTAAAACACGTTTAAAACAGAACATACAGGGCATTTTTCTTTTGAATATACCAGGTGTTTGATTAAGCGTGGCCACCGGCCAAGTAGTATGTTCTCGTAAAAAATTGCAGAGTGAAAGTGGCCCAAAGAAATCACTGAAAATTAGTTTTAAGTCCGTACCTCCTCCGCTAGAGAGCGTAACATCTATCGCCATCTACAAAAACATATTGTTATCAAAAAAACCTGCTAAATTCAGCTAGGTTAAAAATATACAAATCCTAATCTACGATTAATTGACCTCAATTTTAACTACTCACTTGTTTCTTTATCTGGCACATATGAAGCAGAGGAGCTGAAAAGTGTGATCCTTAAACTGCGTGTAACTTTTGTTAGGATTAACCGAAATTAATCAAGTTATCTCATTTAATAGGTAGTTAAAAGCACTTTAAATCACTGTTTACTCTCGTTTACTTTAGTTCTTATAGAAAGCGCCAGAGGACGTTTTTTGAAAAACCACCATATTTTCTAGATTTTGTTGAAAATTTCAAATTGTAAGCTATAGTTCTCCTACGCCAGTTTATTACAGAAAGGAGTACTAAGAAAAGTGGTGAAAACCTCCTCCTGATATCTTTATCCTAACCAAAGATATAGTAAAAAGTCTGGTAGATTTGCCCATTTTCAACCGCGCACTACATAAAAATATAACTTAAAATCTAGTAGGCATTTAGGCTTTTTTGTTTTATGCTGAAGAAGACAAAAACAATAATTTAAAAAATAACAAAGATCACTTTCCGTCATTAATCTGTTTTGGAAAACGAATATGTAAGTAAATTCATGATTATTTAAAATCTCAAAATATAGTAGGCTATGAGATTAGTAGAATGTATTAAACAGCGTACATTTATTACAATTATAAACACTTATTACAATACTTTATTAGAATAATAACAAACAAAACATAAGAAAATATAACGAATACAATAATTAAATCTAGCTTCGCTGACAGAGGGAGCAATCTCTACCACAAAGGATAAAAATCAGATTTTATTCAAAATGCCAAATTAAACTGCATTTGTTTAAAATATGTAAATCTTAATCTACTCTAAACTTTGCTCGTTTTCAGCTTACTTCTTTTTTTATTACTATTACATAAAATGCAGATAAAAATGGAAAAGTCCAATGATTAAAATGGTTATAACTTTAGTTAGGTTTAACCGAAATTATTAAACTTTGACTAAATTAATAAATAATTGAGTGCACTCTTAAACATTATGTATTCTGATTTAATTTAGTATCTGTAGTAAGGATCAGAAGGTGATATTAGAACAAAATACCCCATTCTGCACAATTTGCAATATATCTCCGGTTAGGATGAAAATATCGGGATGCGGTTTTCGCCAGTTTTCACATCATTTCTTATTTTAATTAACTATTGTAACTTACGTATACCTTCCAATTTGAAAATTTAAAGAAAATGAGAATATACGGTGATTGTCTCAGTCGCACCCTCCGGCGCCTAATATCGCAACTAAAATAAATCAGAGTAAATTATGTTTTAAAGTGCATTCAATTATCTATCAAATGACCCCAAGTTTATTAAAGTCAGTGGAACCTAACAAAAGTTACAGGCATTTAAATAATTAGACATTTTCATTCTCCTGTGCATCTTATGTGAGACATAAAAAACGAGAAGATAGTTAAAATTAGGTAAAATTTACCGTATGTTTACGCGGTTTGCGCGATTGGGTTGCAAAATTACTTGAACCCAATATTAAGGAACAAATTTCTTAATTCCCAGAAAAATCTGCATCGAGAATAAAATATTTACAAATAAAATTAATCAAATTGAAATAAAATTAAGCAAAGAAACACATGAATTGAATAAATGAATTAAAGTACAAAAGTTAGAAAATATGCACAGATAATAAATTAAATGCACTAAGCAAAATAACCCACGAATTTAGAAAAAAATCAGACAAAAAATATAAAGGAATATGACACAAAAAATACAAGTTTCAAGTAATAAGGAACAACTTACTCAATCAGTCGATGGCGAGAGAATGATAAGTTTTTCTGATTGAAAGAAAAAGGCAACTCAAAAGAGTGGGAAGAAGGGATGAAAGTAGAAGTGAAAGTAGGGATGAAAGTAACAAAGCCAAGAAAAAAAAACGTCAAAGGTAAGAGAGTGATAGAAGAAAGCCAGATGCAGTTCGAAGAACAGACATTTTTCTTTTCTAGCCGCACTTTACGATTCAGATCCATAAACCTTCAACTCGGGATTATCTTCTATTACTCGTCATCAGACACGTACTAGAGGAACGACATTGTCTAGCTAAAAATTTTGTACAAAAGGTTTATGGTCTGTTTGCTCGGGGATCGGCATGTACTGGCAATAAAGTGCGCACCCTTGACAAATACAAGCAATAAAAAGAATGGCTAAAATCGTTTTTTGAATTAATAAAGTTCGTAATTTCTATATTTAATACAATGTTAGATTCGCGCATTGATAGGCGCGAACACCGTAGATCAAGGTTTTCTTACTTTTCACATAGCTTAATTTGGCATTTATTTAATAAAAAATGTTTTAATCTACTATAGAGATAGCGCCCTCTTGCGGCGAAGCTACGAACTTAAAAATAATTTCAGGCAATTTCTCTTGGCCACTTTTACAATGAAACATGCTACGATGTATAGTTTCTGAGATACAGCCGATGGCCACGCTTAAGCAAACACCCGGTACATATCCCGATATTTACAGCGTTTTTTTAAATTTGCGGGAGTTAGTTGTTTCAAAGCGGTTGATTTGGGGCTTTTAACGAGTGTTTTCCTCTCCCAGATTAAGCATGAAGTAAAATTTCGAGTTTAGAGAAACCTATGAATTTGGATTGGCCGCGTAGCGAAGCAAAGCGGCCAATCCAAATTAGGTTTTTCCAAACTCGAAATTTTACTTTATGCGCCACGCTTAAAAACACTGATTTACAGTGAAGTTCAAAAAACACTCACATGCAACAACGATTATAGGCAACCTAATATACGTTAGAGTTATTGGTTGGTAATCACTGTTTTAAACAATTTGTTCACACCTACATATTAGTTTGCTAAAGCCGTATATTTTAAACTTTGCAATATTTCAGTGTTTTATACGTGTGGCGCATGAAGTAAAATTTCGAGTTTAGAAAAGCCTAATTTGGATTGGCCGCTCCGCTTCGCTACGCGGCCAATCCAAATTTTCAGGCTTTTCTAAACTCGAAATTTTACTTCATGCTTAATCTGGAAGTGGTAAACTCTTGTTTTAAGATTCAAATTGAAATCTTTAAAAAAACAACGAATGTCGTAAAATGTACAGTCTATGCATATATATACCTGAAAGAAAAATTCCCTGTATTTATAAATCACATTTGTGCACACATAGTTGTGATATTTTATTGTAATAAAATGTTGTGTTTTATTATGTAATTAGAAATATCTTCAACAATTTAGCTAAAATTTAAAAATGTAAACAAAAAATCTTAATGAAATAGTATAAAATATAATTTAGCAAATTTAAGATAATAAAAAAAACGTGTTAGACAAATTTAACGTGTTTAACATGTTTTAAACAAATTAAAGATTAAAAATATGTCTAAAACAAAACCGTTTAAAACACGACGACGAAATCAAAGATTTAAAATATGTTTGAAACAAAACCGTTTAAAACACGACGGCTGTTTTTAAAAATGTTTAAAACACTGTTTTAAAACAGAGTGTTTTAAACATAACAACCCTGAATAATATCTTAGACAAAGCTTAGTTTAATAATAAAACAATCTTTTATTTTAACAAAAATCATTGATCAATAGTGGTTTAAACCAAGTTTTGCTTAAACTCAGGTTGTAATGTAATAAAAAATAATTCAAACTGAGTTTAAGCAAAACTTGGGTTAAACCACTATTAAACAATGATTTTTATTAAAATAATAATAACAGGATTTTTTATTACCATCATTTTTGTTCGTTGCAATTATGCTATCGTACTGTTTAATATTATATGGGTATTTTATGTGATGAATTTTGAAAACATGTGCTACTGGTTCCGTAATATACACCAAGCACGTGTAATCATTGCTGAATTTGCATCGGGAAACGATAACTTGGTCGTGTTCCTATTTCAGCGACATATTTCGCCGGTTATATATTTACTTTTTTGTTTACATAATTTTTGCTAATTCCGCTTTGGTACGTGTTAATTAGTCTGATAAGTAAAGACAGCAATTATACATTCGTCATAAATATTTAATACTTGAATATTTAAAAGCATACTGTTAATATACTCGTTAAATTTACTGGGCCAATCTAAGTTTTTAATCAGAATAACAATGGGATTTATTTTTCAAAACTTTTCATTAATGTTAGTAACAACATGATTTTCAATGAGAAAAACTTATCAATTATTATAATAACAACATTAAATTATCTAAAATGAAACTTATGTAATTCCGTTAATTTTCAAATTGTGTGGTATCAGGGGCGTAGCCACGGGGAAGCAGAAGGCCTAGGCCCCCTTTAGCTGTGTAAAAAGTAAAAAAAGAAAATGATTTTTGTATTACAAATAAAAAATGATGTATTCCTAAATAATAGGGGTAAATATATAATAAAAATCATTTAAACAGCTATATATTCCTACAAAAGTAAAGGTACATATCCTTAACAGTATTTTTTTAACTTTGCATTAAATTAAGGTTTTATACGCGTGGCGCATGATCTAAAATTTCGAGTTTAGATAAGTCGCGCGCTCGCGCGCCGTCAAATCCAAATTTTCAGGCTTTCCTAAACTCGAAATTTTACTTCATGCTTAACCCATTAGGCGCCATTGATGCATATACGCAACATTATTAATTTTATGTTAATTAAATTACTAAATAAGTTAATTTGATATATTGTATTATTTGACTTGACTTGAAAATGTATGAAGAATAACGTAAATATTTTGTTATTTAAATATCTGGATTATTACTCATTCAAACAAATGTTTTCAGTGTATTTCTAACTTCACAATATTTCAGTATTTTATACGCGTGGCGCATGAAGTAAAATTTCCTACGCGGGGCTTTTCTAAACTCGAAATTTTACTTCATGCTTAGTCTGGGAGTGGAAATATTCCTTCTAAACTTCATATTGCACTTTTTTATACAAAATCGACGAATGCCCCACATTTACAGCGTATACATTATGTATATCTAAAAGAAAAATGCACAGTATGTAATACAATAAGTCATTCGTAGAAATCATAAAAAAAATGTAGAATTTTACCTACAATCAACTTTTAGAGTTAACTCTATAAATGCTCGGCCGTTAATGGGTTAATCAAGGAGTGAAAAGACTCGTTAATACTAAAAATAATACTTTATTGGTGCTTAAAAAAATCAGATTCTTACCCAAGTCAAGTCATTTTAACTAATAATCATACATAAACAAAGATACTACACAATAAAATCATGATTACAATATTCTTGAAAAATATAAAATGCACCTTTTAATAGTATGTTTTTCACACATTGCATACATTGGTTTTCGGGAAGATCTCTAACAGATTGAAAAAGCATGTTATAAATCTTGATACTAAAATAATTTAGGCCAAATCTCGATCTATGCAGCCTTAATTTAAGAACAGTTTCCGTAGTTTCTTGGGTTATTATATTTATGAACGAAACTTCTAATCAGCACAATACGAGAAATAAAATAACACTAGTTTACAAATAAACATTTTTTTTATACAGGAAGTTTTTCTTTAAAGTATACGTATTCCAAATTTGGCTAATTTTCTTTAAATCTTTAGGTATTCCTTGCGTTTTTAAAGGAGTTCAATTTAAAGCTTTAAACGAGTGTTTTCCACTCCCAGACTGAGCATGAGGTAAAATTTCGAGTTTAGAAAAGCCGCGTGAAAATGCGCGACCCGAGAGTAATTTTCTGGGCTTCTCTAAACTCTAAATGTTACTTCATGCGCCACGAGTACAAAACACTCAAATTTTGTGGAATTTATGTATATTTGAATGTCACTTGAAATCAGGGTTTTATATGCGTGGCGCATGAAGTAAAATTTCGAGTTTAGAAAAGCCCAGAAAAATTGTCTCGGGTCGCTGCGCGACCCTCGACAAATTTTCACGGGGCTTTTCTAAACTCGAAATTTTACTTCATGCTTAGTCTGGGAGTGGAAAACACTCGCTCAAAGCTTCAAATTGAACTCTTAAAAAAACAACAAATATCTAAAGATTTGAAGAAAATAAGCTGAATTTGGAAAACGTATACTTAAAAAAAAAACTCCCCCTGCACACCTTTGATCAAACTCTTATTATGGGTGATAAAACAACAATGACATTCGAAAATATTTTATCACGTCAAACTTTTTTGCTTGAAAAGATAAAATGTTTCTTGCTATTTGTACGAGTGCCTGTGATTTAAAGTTTAGTATTTCGAAGCCTACGGTATCAGAAAATATTATAAATTTTACAAAATGTCTAATATATCGTGTAAAACAGATTGTGATCATTTTTGTTACGTTTTTGGATAATTGATATTTGCAAAAAAAGGAAGACCTATATCAGAAGGCTTAAAACAGCATATCTGCATTATTTTGGATTTGTAGTGACTAATCAAGAGGAAAAATGGGTACAATACGTTTTTTTGTGATAGTTGTAGGATGACTTTAGTGGAATGGGTGTCAGAAGAAAATGTATTTCTTCAATTTTAGGCTCCATTATTATGGCGACAACCCATGAATCACGAAAACGACTGCTGCTTCTAGAGTATGACACAGACTTCTGGTTTTAATTCTAAAAACAAACATAAGATTGTTTATCCTGATATTCTGTCTGTCACAATGCCAATACTTTATTCAGACATCCTACCACATTCTGTTTGTCCAGGTATGACACGCAGCCAAAGTAACGAGAAACAGGATTTTGTGGAAAACGTTGACTCTGATGAAACTTTCTGCATGGAAGACGATAAACCTCATTTAATTGACCAAAGTGAATTGAACTATCTGGTAAGAAACTAACAGCTGTCTAGATCCAAGGCAGAGCTTCTTGCCTCTCGATAACAACAATGGCTGACACCAAGCACACAAGTAACATATTATAGGAAAAGGAGTAGAAGTTACAGTGATTTCTCCATTAAAAAGGATGAGTTTTGTGTCTGCCAGGATATTCCAGGACTTTTCAAGGCAATGGATCAAGAATATGACCCAAATAAGTGGCGGTTATACATTGATTCCTCGAAATATAGCTTAAAAGCCGTACTGCTTCACAATGGTAATAAAAAACCATCCAAATTTGTATTGGTGGCCCAGCCACCAATCCAAATTTTCAAGATTTTCTAAAATCGAAATATTTGCGTCATGAGCCAAGCGTATTAAGCACTGATTTAGTGTGGAATTTTCAAAATACTTTATTCATCTCATAAACAAGACAAAATAAACAAAAAAGTATTAAGAAATTGACATTCTCCATTTTTATTTCTAATTTAGCCTCTTCTGGATATATTTAATAATAATATTGGAGTATTCGTACTAAACTTGGTGAATGCACATATAGAAAAGTAAATCAAATACGAATAAAGTTTTATTAATTGTCAGTTGTCAATTTGTGATAAATTTCTTCAACCTTTTGTCAATTTTCAAGTAAATAAGTACATAACAGGCTGAAAGACCTATGGTTGATAGCCCGTTTATAGACATATTTTAAGTTATAATGGAATTTTATAAATTAGGCACTCTCATGCGCAGAACGAGCGCCGTTCGTGTATTTCCGCTGCTCAAAAAATGAGAAAGTGGAACCTGACTACGTTGGCCGCACATTTATTTAAAAGAAAGGAACTCGCGCGCACATGTCAGGTGGTGCATCGGACGAGGACCCTTCGGGGTTTCAATGGTGATATCTCTGCGAAAGCCAGCGTTGAATGGCAGACCCAGTCGACTCCATATGATTCTATAAGTTCACATATGTAGTTGACCGACCCACTCGATGGGAGGGCGCATATGTCGGAATTTCAAATTTCCCGCAATTTCTAACGTGGGCTCGTTTTCATTCAACAGCTGTCAGATCTGAAGGCACAAAAATGCTGATAAGACGAAATCGTCTCGAAATGAGCGTTAATAAATATAAATAATTACAACCGTAAGTATGTAAAATATTTATAAATTTTAACCTATTGTGTATTATTTTAAATAAGTGTACAGTCAAACAAATTTAAAACCAGGGTGTTACTACATTATTTCTTCCTAGTACATGTGGATGATCTTCAAGTATACTAAATATCCATGGTCGTGGATATTTTCATCATACTGAACTATGAGCATTTTTTCATGAAGTAGATCCCCGTTATTGTTGGATTAAGCAATTCTGAAACTTAGGGGATGGGCGTTAACATTAATAATTAAAACCGTAAGTTTATGTAATATTTTAAGTTTTTAAGCCATTGTCTGTTCTTTTAATTAAATCTGCAGTCAAACACATTTAAAACCAGTGTGTCTACATTATTTCTCTTTATTTCTTCCTAGCATTCGTGAATGATCTTCAAGTACTATGCACGAAACAACCACGGGCGTGGAGATTTTCTTCACACACTTCCATGGAGAATGTTCCCGTTGCTGTTGGATCAAGCAATTCTGAAATTTCATCTAGTCACAAAGTACGATCTCAGAACATAAAATAATGTCTTAAATTCAATTACACGGTTTTTCTATTGCATTTCACTATTGATCAAATGAAATTCACTATATCCCAAATATCTTTCACCTTGTCAAATATAAGTCAACAGATTTACTGATTTACGAAATAAGTTTCACCATATACCAAATACTTCCCTTTAATATTTTTGCTCAACATTTTTGCAGTAACAATAACTTTCTTCTGGAAATATTTTATTTGTATTTATACATATACACGATTCCATTTGTTTCTGGATCTCGCCTAGCCATGCTTTCGTGTTGTTATGTTGCAGTATCAACATTTACATTTTTTATTAATTGCCACTCCTGATTCCTTATTTTAACAGTGTTGCAATAATTTATGATATCATAAGTAATCCTCTTTTTAATTTTCAAGAGGTTAATTGTTAATCTTGCAACAATTATTTCGCCACGCGGTCGCTTCTTCGAGCATTTTATTATTAAATCAAATTAATCTAGTGTTGCAATGCTGTATCAATGTCAAAGTGAAACATAATTTCAGGCACATATTAAATATTAACATGCCAAAGATTATCTCTGAATCAAAAAGATTCTGAAATCCTACAAACATTTTAGGAAAAGTAATCCAAATCTACAGCATCACAATATTATTACGATTTTAATAGATATTTTCGGGGTATGTCTAGTATTTTAATTATCATATATATTTAATTAAAGATAATTACGTTTCAGGTAGGGAAATCTTCATTACAATTAATTTTACGACAAAGACCTGACGAATTGAAATCTACTACTTCTAGCAAACGATCTAAAAACAGCCATTTTTGGAATCACCTAGCTAGAAAAGATCTGCAACAACTAATTTGGCAATATAACTCTAGAAATCAGTATTTTACTTTGAGAGATCTTTTGAATGATATGAAAGAAAATTATGAGTTCCATGGGAGTAGAACAACACTTTATAGGGTTGTTAAAAGTATGGGGTATAAATTCAAATTAAATAAATAATAATAATAATTAAATAAGTTTGCAGAGCCGAATTCATTATATTTGTTATATACAATATTATTGCTGTGTTTGTATATACAAAAACCAAGTTGTAAATTTTGTTAATCTTAAAACTGCATATTATTATCCTTTTATATCTGAAAATTTGTAAAACAGGCAACAGTGTAAGATCACAATAATCAGAAATTATAACCTTAAAATCGAACATCTGACAGTGACATTTTAAAACCCTGATTTAAAACACAACCAGCCCCATTTACAATACTTAAACTGTCACTTTTCCATAGCTAGGCGAGATCCAGAAACAAATGGAATCGTGTATACAAGGAGTTTTCTTTTAAGTATACGTATTTCAAATTAAACCTATTTTCTGTAAATCTTTAGATATTCCTTGTTTTTTTTAAAGTTCAATTTGAATCTATAAATGAGTGTTTTCCACTCCCAGACTAAGCATGAAGTAAAATTTCGAGTTTAGAAAAGCCCCGCGTAGAAAATTTGTCGAGGGTCGCGCAGCGACCCGAGACAAATTTTCGCGGGGCTTTTCTAAACTCGAAATTTTACTTCATGCGCCACGCGTATAAAACACAGATTTCAAGTGAAATTAGAATATACATAAATTTTACAATATTTTAGTGTTTTATACACGTGGCGCATGAAGTAAAATTTCGAGTTTAGAAAAGCCCAGAAAATTTGTCTCGGGTCGCTGCGCGACCCTCGACAAATTTTCACGGGGCTTTTCTAAACTCGAAATTTTACTTCATGTTTAGTCTGGGAGTGGAAAACACTCGTTTAAAGCTTTATATTGAACTCTTTTGAAAAAAAACGAATGTAGGAAAATTTACAGCTTATGCAAATGTTTACCTTAAAGAGAAATTCACTGTATGGAACACTACTTACGCCAACATCCTTATCCGGATAAGGAGACCTCTTATTTCATTTCTAAGATGCATTTTTTGACGAACTGCAGACATTTTGTTGAGAAGTGAAATGTAATTAGGTTTTGACATGTAGCGAAATATATTTGTAATAACTTTTTAAATATACATTTAACATGTTCATTAGGTCTTTGGTATTTTTCGCATCGCACGGTAATTTAAAACAGTGCGATGTTCCACGCACCGCACCCACCATTCAATGTTAAGGTTGGTGCACCGCACACCCCGCTTAGCAAGAATCCCGCCCGCTCCCCGCGCCCAATGACGTCATTTGCGATTGCAGTGCCGTCTCATCGAGTGGGTCGGTTAACTAAAATTATGATACGTGGAGCCCCCTATGAGTTATCAATCTAATTTAATCTATGTTGAATGGTACATTTACGGCCCAACGTTTTCAGGTCTATCTTGCCTACGTTCGGGAAATGCTGTTCTACCGCGCAAGTGCCTAATTTGAGTAATACTGGAGCTCCAGGAAGATATTAACCGAATTTGTGAATGGAGTAAACTAAACAAACTTAAACTCAATACACCAAAATGCAAATCCATGTCATTCTATAGAACGAAAATGCCACTTAAATTTGCATACTTTTTAGATAAAACAGCACTTGAGAGTGTAGATTCTGTCTTATACCGCACATTAACAGTGTTCACAGAAAATCTTTAAAAATGCTTGGTTTTATACGGCGTACTGCTCAACCATTTACGAATAGATACACAATAACAAAGCTTTACACATCCTTTGTGTTGTCAAAGCTGGAGTACTGTGTAGTGGTGTGGTCACCTTCTTATGACACGTACATAAAGCTTTTCGAACGAGTTCAAAAGACTTTCGTAAAATTCTTATATTTTAAACAATTCCATCATTATCCCGACGACTCAATCAGCTATACAAATTTATTAACTATGTTCAATTTAAAATCACTTGAAGCTAGACGTAATATTATATATTTGAAAACACTCCATCATATACTGCATAACAATTTAAATGATATGAATTTATTAGCGCAGATTAATATATATGTACCTAGATATTCCAATAGAAATGCGCTAACATTTCTCTCTAATCGAAGTAGGACAAATCTATATTTCAATTCTCCGCTCAATAAGATGATGCGACTTTACAATAGCGTACGAAATTCGACAGATATTTTTTATCTCAATTATAGTTCGTTTGTTAAGTCAATTTTAACTCTATCGTAAACGTATACTATTTATGGTTTCCATTTTCGATTCTTAAACGTTACCACTATTTTGTTTTTTTAGGATAACATTATGTTTAATTTTGCTGTTAATTTATGTTAGTTTGATTAAGTTAAGTATCGCATAGTCCAAAATTATCTGTTAAATTACCCTGTAATTGGATTTAAATCTGTTGGGATAATAATAATAAATAAATAAATAAATAAATAAATAAATAAATAAATAAATAAATAAATAAATAAATAAATAAATAAATAAATAAATAAATAAATAAATAAATAAATAAATAAATAAATAAATAAATAAATAAATAAATAAATAAATAAATAAATAAATAAATAAATAAATAAATAAATAAATAAATAAATAAATAAATAAATAAATAAATAAATAAATAAATAAATAAATAAATAAATAAATAAATAAATAAATAAATAAATAAATAAATAAATAAATAAATAAATAAATAAATAAATAAATAAATAAATCTATATTGTATTATATTTAGAATAATTTAAAAAAAAATATAAATAACGATGTTGTATAATTTCATTAATTTAGACACGTTTTCATTTTATTAAAACTTAATCGAGATATTATGGAGTAATAAGTATAATATTTTATAAAAATCCCTTCAGCCGTTTTCCCCGAAATCGACAAAATTGAAATAACACTTTATTCGTGTTCGTGAAATTCGTGAAAAAAATGGGGATCAATTTTTGACCGATCATAATACCGGTAGATTTTGAGGAGCATTTTCAACCAGGATACAATCTCTATTTACAGCATATTTAGTAGTACAATATAAAAAGTGATAAAAAAATATTTCGATTTTATATTAATTAGATAATTTACTATATTTGAATAACAATTTTAATGAACTTTAAGCATACCCAGCTTGATCCATTACGGCAGTACAACCACTATGAAGACAAACTGTAAACCACACCGCATACACGTCGTCCTGAAACCACAACGTAACACGGAACGGACGCTTTTCCGGGCGGAAAATTATGTGTACAGAACTTTGGGAAAATTGTTCACGTTTGGCCTGCGAGATGGTGTAAATATTTGTCTAATTTGAATGTTGATGAAGATTTCCTGGCCTAGTATGAAGTGCGCGCGATGGAAATCCGCAAACGAGCAACGAAACGTGGTCGCCATTAAGCATTCCTCGGCCGTCTGGAGGGCAATGGATATGACATTGTTGGATAATTAGAGAATATCAGTGTCACTGCCACTGTCATCTCCATCTAGGATCAGCAGAAGTAATTGTTTTCCTTAGTTTGTTGGATTCGCTTGGAAAATATTGATTTTGTGTTTAACACAAACATTTATTAGTAGGAACTAGGAAAGATGGTTGTGCTGAAGTTTAAATTATAAACTGCAATAAATTTCTATCAGCTTCCGATATAAAAAATAGTTATTTAGATCAATAATGACAATTCATGTTAAAAACGACAATTTTTGCGTATTTCGTTCTGGGTCAAAAATGTCGTTTTCCATAAAAAGGACAATTTATGTTAATAATTATGTCAAAAATGTCATTCACCTGTCAAAAATTATGGTTTATATTAAAAATTTCTAATTATATTAACGTGTCAATAAAGACATTAGTCCGTATGTTTTCCCTTTCGTTAAAGTTAGAAACATTCGTTAAGTTTGTTTGACTTTGTCATACATGTTAATTTTGATATGTTTCCACTCACTCTAATCAGTTATTTAGTTAACGAAAGCCTCGACGAAGAGGAAATCATACGGCTTAGTTAGTCTAACTGGAAAACACAAAAAACATAGCAATAACAGATTTGAACGCCTTCTATTTTGAAAATTAAACTATTTACTTTTCATAGTATTCATCAATTTGTAACAGGCGCGCACCTAGGGGGGTGGCTCGCGGGCTTGAGCCCCATACTCAGTTTTAAATGCGTTGAAAACAAATGACTCTCGGTAAAACTTGTCAACACAGTTTAATTTTGTATTATAAATGGAAACCTTTGTCTAATTTAAACGTTTTTGTATCTCCAATAGTTAAGAAAACCACAATGGTGAGCACGATGAAGCAAACGAACGGTATACAGAGTAGATATGGGAAGTTCGAATCTTTCAGGTGATTCAAATCAACCAAATCATTTCTTAAAAGTGATTCGTATTTTATGAATCGTATTTTATGAATCACTTGGAATCAGTGTATTATACGCGTGGCGCATGAAGTAAAATATCGAGTTTAGAAAAGCCCCGAAAATTTGTCTCGGGTCGCTGCGCGACCCTCGACAAATTTTCTTTTGGGGCTTTTCTAAACTCGAAATTTTACTTCATGCTTAGTCTGGGAGTGGAAAACACTGAACTGTTTAAAAAAAAAAAAACAACAAATATCTAAAGATTTCAATAAAATAGGCTGAATTTGGAAAACGTATACTCTAAAGAAAAACTAGCTATATATATTATGTATTAGTCACTTCTATTAATATATGTTGAAAAGAAATAGAGAAAAAACGCGTCATAAACTGTTAGCAAATAAACTGTTAAGTACTTATTTTCAAATCTATTGTACTCGCTTATTAATTTTTATGCTTTATTTCTTACATTGTAATTTATTTGTATATTTACGAATAAATTGAAAAATAAATACTTATTTCAGTTATTTAATATTAATTACAAATCAAATGTATAAAAGTCTTATATTAACATAATTGAAATTCGTTTAATAAAGAAACCGAAACATCTAATGATATCTGGTTCATTAGATGTTTCGGTTTCTTTATTAAACAAAGTTCAATTATGTTAACAACGAAAAACTTTTAAATAATTCAGATCTTTGTGAGACTGAAGAATGTTTAAATAGATTTTAATACTTTTTGCCTTCTTGGCATATATTTGTTTATTTAAAACTTATTTATAAACATTTTTAGGCAATATCTTTTCAAAATTTTATAAATTTAATGCTTACATATTTCTCAATGTATTACATTAAGTTATAGTTTAAAAAAAAAAAAAAAAAGCTGTAGATAATAAAAAACACACAACTTTCACCTAAACACTTTTACCTTAACTCTTTTGTTTACGATCAGTATACCAAAAAGCCTAGCGGAGATATTTATTTGATAATCACTCACAAATTGCTGCTTTATTAGTAACATAATCAAAAAAAGTTTCAAACAAAAGATAATAAAAAAATACAACACAAAACTTTTCGCTAATTACTTTTCATCTTAGTTCTTTTGTTTATGAACTAGTAATTAAAACATGTGGAGATCAACAACTCACCGACTATAGCTTTCGATGTCTCAATTAAAAAATGTTTTAAACAAAAGTTGTAGCCAACGAAAAAACAATCCACTTTTACCTTAACACTTTTCACCACAGCATTTTTGTTTTTGTTCAATAAACCGAGAAAGATTTTTTGATAATAAATACACAGCTTTATGATAATTCGAAAATTTACCAACGAGTGTCTTCCACTCCTAGACTAAGCATGAAGTAAAATTTCGAGTTTAGAAAAGCCCCGTGAAAATTTGTCTCGGGTCGCGCAGCGACCCGAGACAATTTTTTTGGGCTTTTCTAAACTCGAAATTTTACTTCATGCGCCACGCGTACAAATCACTGAATTCAAATGAAGTTTAAAATATACTCCTTGGAAATGATTCATACAAGATTGATCAAAAAGTATTCTCTTGCAAATGTTTGACCATTTGGACATGAACAATTTTATCAATGATATTCTGAATATTTCCCAATTTTTAAGAGTTTTGACAGTATTTTGCCACGTTTGACTGTTTTCACTTTAATCATTTTCTGATGACAGTAAATCACTAGATTGTTATTGAAAACTTCCAACAAACACCAGAATTTAGCCACGTCTGAGTCACAAAAAAATTGTCTGAGTCCGAAAGTGGAAAACACCAGATTTGATGACAAAATTACTGATTTGACAACCCTGACGATATCCTTAGTAAGCTAAAAAAAAAGGAGAGAAATTAGCGGCGTGAAAACAGCGGACTATATGCGCTCCCCCAACAGAACGTTCTATATATTTCGCCATTTCGGTCATAGAGAACGAGCTGCCGAATTTTCGCCAACTCACAACACTAATGTACAAAGCGGAGTTTAAGTTTCGCGCGGATTCGTGAGAACGAATTAATCATTCGATTCGGGCGGATTCAGACCGCATGTATAAATCCGAATCGGGAATACGATTCCGCTCGGCCAAAATCGTTCGGTCAGTCGTCTCGAGTAAATGAATCATTAACGAATCAATTCTTCTTGAAATACGGAATCAGTTCATTCAAATCACCATACAGAATCGTTCTTTTCGAACGAATCATTCACGAACGACCCATATCTAATACAGAGTCTTGCATTTCACCTCCCGTCTTCTATAGCCCAGTTTCTAATTACGTTAGAATTTTGATATTTTGCAGACTTTATTTATATCATAGGGCGCATTTCAGGAAAATATTTCTGATTATACAGGATGTCCCAAAAAAGTGTGACACCATGATGATATATCTTTTCAAATTATATGCTGTATATTTTGTTCGTTATTTGGGTGCCTTTTATGGATACCTAGATACCTCTAAAATTTTATAGAAATGTGTTCAGTGATATTAGCAACAACAAAAATATACAAAAAAACATTAGTTTTGTACTATTGGATTGAAATATTAATAAAAAAATAAAAATAGTGCCTCGTTAATAAAATTATACAAGGTATTTATTAAATAAGGTCTGACAGTCCTGTTAACCAAGTTTGAATAAAACACGTTTTGTTAAAAGAACTGTTTGATTTTATTAAAATGAAAAAAAAAACGTTTTTAACAACCCTGATATTATTAAATAATTCGTCCTTAGTGTAAACAAAACAAAATTATTTTCTTAGAAAATGTTTATGTTACAGTACTAATTATCTTATTATACAGAGAGTTTTATATAACACCGAACCTTGTTATCCAATACAATTTGACACATTTAATTTTTAAGTTATGTGTGAATTGGGAAGACTATATGACCATTAAACATTGTTGCCAATCAATCGCAATTAATGCCTTAACTTGTACATACAGGGAGTTTTTAACTTTAACTTTAACTTTATTTACGGAAATCTCCATTATAATGTTTACATTATACAATCATTTACACACTTGTTTATAATCCTAGGTAATCCTAAATAAAATGGTTTAAAGAACTGACTCAGTGTTGCAAACGGCTTTATAAATTAACGTGAACGGGTTTAAAATTTCAAAATTGTTACACTAATTATCACAGTTTTATCACAGACATGGTACACCAGTGATGGGGAAACTACGGCCCGCGGGCCAAGTCCGGCCCGCGGAAAGGTTTAATCCGGCCCGTTTAAGAGTGCCGTCGTGAGAATGTTTGAACGCGTTCTTACTTCGTAATGTGACGACCCGCATAAAAACTACCTACCTACGATTAAGCATTATTCTTTGGCCCGCTACGATTGTCTGGTTATTACAAATGGCCCGTCTTAAAAAAAGTTTCCCCACCACTGTGTTACACATTGAATGTACAAATATTGTAAGTTAAAATATCACAGATCAGTTATCACGTAATCAGAAATTGTATATCACAGGTATGTTTCACATTGAATATACAAATATTTTAAGATAAAATATCACAGATCAGTTATCACAGAAATTGTATATAGCAGACATGCCAAGACAAAACGTTAACAACAAACCTAACAAACAACAAATTAATATGAATATACAATGATAAAATGGAGACAAAAATGCAACAAATAAATATGAGAGACAGATAAATAAAATAAATAAATAAATCAAGAGACAAATAAAAAGTAAAAAATAATATATTTACATCCTACTGCTTTAGAACTAGATGACATCTGATAAATAAATGCGTTGTAATTTATTCTTAAAATGCGAAAAAGATTGAGCGAATAAATGACAGTCATCATTCTTCTCTAACGCGTTAGCAAATCGCATCATTCGATGTATGGAACTAAACATTCCGTAGTTAGTTTTATGAAACGGTATTCTGAATAATGGCATTTGCCTTGACTGAGCATTCCTTGGAACATTGAAACTCAGTGCACCAACCAGCTCACTACAGTCAATAAAGCCATTAATCAATTTGTATAAGAACATAATATCCAGAAACTTTCTCCTCTCCGCTAACGATTTAATATTCAGCCTAGTCAGCATTTGACTGTGACTAAACTCTATGCCTGGTTCAACTATTCTATAATGCATGATTCTTAAGAATTTGCTTTGCACCATTTCAATTTGCCTTATTGCGGTAGCAGTGTATGGAGCCCATAATGATGAACCATATTCTAAGTGAGGACGCACAAGTGCCAAGTACAAGGTTTTTAATTTATTAGGGCTACAGTCCACAGCAAATCTACGTACAAAACCTAATATAGACAAGCTTTTATTGCAAACTGCAGTAATGTGTTTCGAATATCCGAGATTGGAAGAAAAAAGTACACCAAGGTCTCGAACTTCCGAGACACGCTGCAGCTCGCAACTACCAATCATATAGCCGTGATTTACTGGGAAACGTCTGCAGAAAGAAATGTGAACACATTTTTTCATATTAAGTTTGAGTTTGTTAGTCTCGCACCAGTACGCAATACCTTGTAAATCCTCCTGCAGTTTCAACCTATCTTCGATAGTATTGACATTTTTGAAAACTTTTGAATTATCGGCATAGAGAAGAAAGTTACTGGATTTTAATACCGATCCAATGTCATTAATAAAAAGCAAGAATAGGATGGGCTCACAGTGCGATCCCTGGGGTACACCCGACGACACTTCAATTTGTTGTGACTCCGTCCTACATACCCGCACTCGCTGGGTTCTATTATGTAGGAAGCTTCTCAACCAGGTAACTGCATTTGTGCCAATTGTTCCAGTTTATTCAATAATAAATTGTGTTGCACTCTATCAAACGCTTTGGAAAAGTCCATATACACAGAGTCAACTTGTAGCCCATTTTCCAAAGCATCTGACAAACATGAATTATATGACAACAGGTTTGTCAATGTTGATCTACCTTTAAGGAAACCATGTTGTTGAGGAATAATTGCATTGATACACGACCACATAAGCTGTTGTGAGATAAGATTATCTAGCAGTTTTCGCAAAACAGACTGGATAGAAATTCCCCTGTAATTAGAAATAAATGATCTATACTCAATGACATTAGAAGCGTAACACCAAGAAGGAATGATTTTATTGAATTCATATTTTAGCAACAGAGTGACTATATTTAAAGCATACATTGATAACAATTTCAACCTTGTGCCTTTTATATTTATTGTGAACAAAAAAATATTTCACTTTTTCTTTTTTAATAAAACTATTTATATGAGCTGTTTAGTACAGATGTTTTTAGTTTTCGTGTTTCCGTTGAGTGTGTTAAGCTTGAATAAAATGCCTCGAGTTCAAAGACGTCCACAATATCACCATTTGAGCGATTTTGACCGGGGTCGAGTTGTTGCTTATCGAGATGTCGGTATGTCCTATCGCGAAATTGCCCGCCGTATTGATTCCACTGCAGCAACTGTAATACGTGTGTATCAGGTATGGACAGAAGAAGGTAGAGGAGCAAGAAGAAGACCAATTGGTCAACCAAGGCGTACCACAGAACGTCAAGATCGGCGCTTAAGACAAATAGCCCTGCGAGACCGTTTCGCTACTACGCGTCAAATCGGTGATCAATTGATTGGAGAAGAAGGTAGGCCCGTTAGTATGCGAGCCTTATATCGCCGCATGGAATCCTTTGGGCTTCTTTCGTACCGTCCAAGATTAGTGCTTCCTTTAACAGCAAGACACTGTCGCCAAAGGTTGGACTGGTGCAGAGAACGGCAGCATTGGGAGGCAGAATGGCACGATGTCGTATTCAGCGATGAATCACGATTTTGTCTAGGCACGCATGATGGCCGTAGAAGGGTACGACGCTACCGTGGAGAACGATCTGATCTTAGGTTTGCTATTGAGAGGCATGTACACAGGACTGCTGGAGTAATGGTTTGGGGGGCTATTGCTTATGGAAGTCGATCACCTCTTGTATTCATTCGAGGCAGTATGACAGCTGCGCGTTATGTTGAAGACGTCATACGACCGACTTTGTTGCCTTATTTAGATGGCCGCCCAGACGTACTTTTTCAACAAGATAACGCACGTCCCCATATTGCTCGTCGAACTATGAACTTTCTTAATGAAGCTGGTGTTAATGTTTTGGCGTGGCCGCCCCGTTCGCCGGATTTAAATCCCATTGAACATGTGTGGGATATCATAGGAAGAAGAATATTCTCTTTGCACCATCCTCCACAGACTCTAGCACAGTTGATCGATGAAATTCAAGTTGCTTGGAACGAGATGCCTCAAGAAGACATCGACCATCTCATTTTGTCGATGCCCAGACGTCTACAGGAGTGTATACAGCAAAGGGGTCGCCAAACATATTATTAATTTTTTTTAGATTGTTTTGTAATACAATTTCTTGAAAATGTAATCATTTTATTCTTGATGTAAGACTACCATACTGGCAAAAAATCAAGTTAAAATAATAACTCCTTCTGGGTGTTACTCTTCTAATGTCATTGAGTATATTTCCACTTTTGAAAATTGGCACAATGTAGCTACTTTTCCAGCAGTCAGGAAAAATTCCAGATAATAGTGATTGCTCAAACATTCTATGGATAGGATTACTAAGAGTGAAAATACATCTTTTTAAAAAATATTCAGGTACACCGTCAGGGCCAGCACTACAGGATTCAGACATTGACAACATGGAATTAAAAACCTCTGACAAAGCAACACTAAAATTAGATAGGGATATCGACTCCTTGCCATCATATATTGGTACAGTTTGACTAGATTTAATATAAACACTAGAAAAGTGGTCAGCAAACAAATCAACACAACCAGCAGCTGAGTTACTTATTCTATCACCAAGGTACAATTTTGTTGGATAACCGCATATCTTTTGACAGGTGTTAACATGATCCCAAAATAACTTGGGGTTCCTATTATTAATTGCTGATTCTAAATTATTAACATAATCAGAGTATAGAATATCCCTAAGATCGTTACACCGCTGCCTTTTCTTTCTAAAATCTTCATAATCTATACAAGATCCACTGAACTTATATCTGGAATGAGCCTGTTTTTTGCCTTAATTAAGTTAATCAATTCTTTACTGAACCATTTAGGATATTTAGAGGGCGCTATAAACTTTACAGGAATAAACTTTTTTCTTTCACTTATGTCCCAATTACAGCGTATATGCCGTAAATCTTTAGATACTCATTGTTTTTTTTTAAGTTCAATTTGAAACTTGAAATGAGTGTGTTCCACTCCCAGACTAAGCATGAAGTAAAATTTCGAGTTTAGAAAAGCCTGAAAATTTGGTTTGGTCGCGTAGCGCGAAGCGCGGAGCGGCCAAACCAAATTTTCAGGCTTTTCTAAACTCGAAATTTTACTTCATGCGCCACCGGTACAAAACACTGACATGTTACGAAGATTAAAACAAACCGCTAAACTTTACATTGCATCAGTGTTTTGTACCGGTGGCGCATGAAGTAAAATTTCGAGTTTAGAAAAGCCTAAAAATTTGGTTTGGCCGCTCCGCGCTTCGCGCTACGCAACCAAACCAAATTTTCAGGCTTTTCTAAACTCGAAATTTTACTTCATGCTTAGCCTGGGAGTGGAAAACACTCGTTTAAAGCTTCAAATTAAATTCTTTTAATGAACCGAGCGTCGGCAAATGTACAACGTATGCTTATGTATACTTAAAAGAAAAATTCTCGTTATGAATATGTTCGGTGTTACATAAAACTCTCTTTATGTGATTAATTATGTCAACTTCTCTAACCATTAATACATAATGATTATTTGGTTTGAATGATCACTTTTTTAATATTTATTTAAATATTTAATGCTGAAAGCAAGACGGAAAAAATATATTTAAACAATTATTTTATTTTATTTCATCTAAACATTTCAATATATTAACAAAAACAGAGATATTTATTTACTCCTTTTTCATATTATTGTTTATACAGTACATCACAAAAATATGAAATATGAGTGAACAAATATAGTCGTTTATTTCTATTTTGAATGAAATATCGAAATGTTTGGATGAGATAAAATAAAATAATTGTGTGCATATCCGCAGCGCAGGACAATCACACTCTAATTTAATAACTAAACACAACAGAAATGAAATGCAGTAACCGCAGGAGTTGGCTGAATTATAAACAAAGGCCCCAATCAAAACTGGCATTAATTAAATCATTTTAATGAACCATTCTGTCCGTTAAACACATACCCTACTTTAAATTGATGCAGTTGTATAACTTTTAATAAAAAGCAACAAAATGATAGATTATCTTAGATTTGTTTCTTTGGAGCCGAGACCAATGAAACACTTTAATAAAACATTTAATTTGATTAAGTTTTAAAATTATATTTATTGTACTACAACAGTTGTTTCTCCACACTGTGGCTTCATCAGGTAGATGAATTTGTCACCCCCACTTTCTAATAAGCACTAATTATTATTTACGACAACTGTAAACTCCTTGTATTACCATTCATCTACCTGATGGAGCCACAGTGTGGTGAAACAATTGTTGTAGTACAATAAATATAATTTTGAAACCTAAACAAATTAGGTGTTTTATTAAAGTGATATTATGGAGTTTCAACAACTAATAGCCTTAACTTTACACTAATGAAACAGATTAAAAACAAATTACTGACCCACGACTCACGAGGTCCCCCAAAGATAGAATTGGGGAACAAGTGTTGCACTACAGGTAAACCCTTTAGTTAAATGACAAACATAGTTTGGGATTGTTTTCTAAAAAAAATGTTCAGCTTAGATTTTGATTGTAATTAAAATATCCTGGTCAGCAATTAAATACTTTAAAGAAGGGAAGAAGATCGTGTTGTATCAGTTTTAATCTGGGCAATAATGCTCGGGCGATTACACGACGGCTAAGTACATTAGCAGGAGGAGCAGAACAGGTGCAAGTGCAGTTGTGCAGTTTGATCAATGCGCGCGAACTAAGCGCCAGTAGCACAGCAGCAAGTAGCAGTAGCAGGAACGGCTTACCCTCTCTCTCCCTCTCACTCGCGCTCCGCACACTTTCCGCCAGTCGCCCGTTCGCCTGCAGACCCGTCAGCAGGAACACTAGGAACACTAACGCGCGTCCTCTCCTCTTCGCGTCAACCGAAACTACTTCCGGTTCACCGCGATCTTTTAAATTAGAATATATTAATATAAACAGTGGTTTATCAAAACAAAACTTTTTAAAAATAAAACACTGGGTATGTATCTGAGAAAAAAACAAAACAAAACATGGGCAGAAATAAATAAATAAAATAATCACTTATCAATTGTAACGGCGTGACGCAAGATCGGCAATGGGTCGTTAAAAAGCGCACATTATCATCGACGCTAGTCGCCGTGTGCTATTGTTTGTGTGCGGAGTGAAAAAAACGCGCGCTCTGAGCGCAATTGTTTATTTTCAGTTTTATTGTATTGTGCGTTGCAAATTTCCACACAAAAATTCATTTTTTGTGTGCTTGATGAGTTAGAAATGAAGTGTCGAGCGTCAGCTCGGGCTGTAATTAAAATCGATTGCGAAAAAAATCGCCATGAACGTAAGTTATTTTTAATTAATCCCTCCTTCTGTCAGTGTGATGAACGTAGAAAGAATTTCAACAGCAAAAAGAAAGAAATGTCCAATAACAACGAATTGTGTAAGGGTATAAGGATGCTTGGAATGTCGAATTGATATACATGTAACTACACTAATTGGCATTCAATTTGACAACACTAAAACGAAAGAATTGTCCAATAATAAAAATGTTTATGTAATGGTGCTTGAAATGTCAAATTATCGTAATTATACTGATTGGTATTGAAATTGAATACTTTTGAAAACAAGTGTTTCTGTTGTTTATAAAATTGTTTACAATATTCTTAAGTGAACAAAAATATATAAACGTATCGTTTTCTGTGGTACTAGAGCAAAAAACAATGGAATAAGTGAGGTTCTGAATGTTTCATTTAAAATCGTAAATAACTTTTGAAAACAAGTGTTTCTGTTATCTATAAAATTGTTTACAATATTCTTAAGTGAACAAAAATATATAAACGCACCGTTTTCTGTGGTACTAAAGCAAAAAAAAATGGAATAAGTGAGGTTCTGAATGTTTCATTTAAAATCGTAAATAACTTTTGAAAACAAGTGTTTCTGTTATCTATAAAATTGTTTACAATATTTTTAAGTGAACAAAAATATATAATTGTACCGTTTTCTGTGGTACTAGAGCAAACAAAAATGGAATAAGTGAGGTTCTGAATGTTTCATTTAAAATCGTAAATAACTTTTGAAAACAAGTGTTTCTGTTATCTATAAAATTGTTTACAATATTCTTAAGTAAACAAAAATATATAAACGTACCGTTTTCTGTGGTACTAGAGCAAAAAGCAATGGAATAAGTGAGGTTTTGAATGTTTCATTTAAAATCGTAAATAACTTTTGAAAATAAGTGTTTCTGTTATCTATAAAATTGTTTACAGTATTTTTAAGTGAAGAAAAATATATAAACGTACCGTTTTCTGTGGTACGAGAGCAAAAAAATGGAATAAGTGAGGTTCTGAATGTTTCATTTAAAATCGTAAATAACTTTTGAAAACAAGTGTTTCTGTTATCTATAAAATTGTTTACAATATTTTTAAGTGAACAAAAATATATAAATGTACCGTTTTCTGTGGTACTACAGCAAAAAAAATGGAATAAGTGAGGTTCTGAAGGTTTGATTTAAAATCATAAATAACTTTTGAAAACAAGTGTTTCTATTATCTATAAAATTGTTTACAATATTCTTAAGTGAACAAAAATATACAAATGTACCGTTTTCTGTGGTACTAGAGCAAAAAAATGGAATAAGTGAGGTTCTGAATGTTTCATTTAAAATCGTAAATAACTTTTGAAAACAAGTGTTTCTGTTATCTATAAAATTGTTTACAATATTCTTAAGTGAACAAAAATATATAAACGTACCGTTTTCTGTGGTACTAGAGCAAAATAATGGAATAAGAGAGGTTCTGAATGTTTCATTTAAAATCGTAAATAACTTTTGAAAACAAGTGTTTCTGTTATCTATAAAATTGTTTACAATATTTTTAAGTGAACAAAAATATATAAATGTACCGTTTTCTGTGGTACTACAGCAAAAAAATGGAATAAGTGAGGTTCTGTAGGTTTGATTTAAAATCATAAATAACTTTTGAAAACAAGTGTTTCTGTTATCTATAAAATTGTTTACAATATTCTTAAGTGAACAAAAATATATAAACGTACCGTTTTCTGTGGTACTAGAGCAAACAAAAATGGAATAAGTGAGGTTCTGAAGGTTTGATTTAAAATCGTAAATAACTTTTGAAAACAAGTGTTTCTGTTATCTATGAAATTGTTTACAATATTCTTAAGTGAACAAAAATATATAAACGTACCATTTTCTGTGGTACGAGAGCGAAAAAATGGAATTAGTGAGGTTCTGAATGTTTCTTTTAAAATCGTAAATAACTTCAGATATCCTAACAATCCCCCCGATTCCGTACGCGAAATGTTAAATATAACGTATACGTTATTACCCTCAAAATCTAATGATACATATCAAGTACTAAACGCGCTTAAACTGTGATTTTAAGGAATAACATGAACGTTAAATTTAACATTTCGTGTACGGAATCGGGGTAAATAACTACCAGCGTTGTTATGTTTAAAACACTTTGTTTTAGAACAGTGTTTCAAACATGTTTAAAAACAACCGTCGTGTTTTAAACGGTTTTGTTTTAAATATTTAATTTATTTAAAACATGTTTTAAACGTTAAATATGTTTAAAACGTTTTTTTTATTATCTTAAATTTGCTAAATTATAGTTTATACTACTTCATTAAGATTTTTTGTTTACATTTTTAAATGTTAGCTAAATTGTTGAAGATATTTCAAATTACATTATTAAACACAACATTTCATTACAATAGAATATCACAACTGTGTATGCATAAATGTAATTATTAACAATAGAGCATTTCGATTTCAGGTATACATATGCATACACTGTAAATTTTACGACATTCGTTGTTTTCTTAAAAGATTTCAATTTGAATCTTCAAACGAGGGTTTTCCACTCCCAGAGTAAGCATGAAGTAAAATTTCGAGTTTAGAAAAGCCTAAAAATTTGGATTGGCCGCGTAGCGAAGCGGAGCGGCCAATCCAAATTAGGCTTTTCTAAACTCGAAATTTTACTTCATGCGCCACGCCTAAAAACACTTATTTACAGTGATGTTTTAAAAACACACACATACAACAACAATTATAGGCAACCTAATATACGTTCGTGTAATTAGGTTGCCTATAATCACTGTTTTAAACAATTTGTTCAGCGCATATTAGATTGCCAAAGCCATATATTTTAAACTTTACAATATTTTAGTGTTTTATACGGGTGGCGCATGAAGTAAAATTTCGAGTTTAGAAAAGCCTAATTTGGATTGGCCGCTCCGCTTCGCTACGCGGCCAATCCAAATTTTCAGGCTCTGTTTACATCTACATATTAAATTGCTAAAGCCGTATATTTTCAACTTTACGATATTTCAGTGTTTTATACGGGTGGCGCATGAAGTAACATTTCGAGTTTAGAAAAGCCTAATTTGGATTGGCCGCAATAATAGGAGATTCTCGTATAAGAAAAATGTTTATAAAAATACTTGAAGTTGAGTTAATTTCAATCCGTCCACACCCTAGTGTAAATGTTGAAAAATTGAGTGTTTATTGTCAATGATGTCAGTCTCGTTTGACAACGTCCTAAAACACAGGATCGGCAACCTTACTTTTCATTAAGTGAACGGATAGAAATGAACTAGACTTTATTCATAATTACAGTACACATGCTCACCTTAATATTGTGTTTCTGTCCTTTTATGTGTAATAATAACATATTGTGTCATTTTTGCCAATAACGCATGTCGAATTTGTTTTCTGTTTTGTTTCCTATTACCCAGGCAAAGTCAGGTGAATTCGAACTCTCCGACATCGTCAAAAGCTATCAGACTAAATTGCGGGAGCAGTTCGCTTTGGCAAGTGCGATATTTTATCGGCACTTGTCAATCAGATCCAGGTACATGCCTTATGCATTTTTTTCGTGCGCTTTAAAACGAATGTTTGAATTGTAGAAAAACCCGAACTTGATCTTACTTCAATAGACGATAGCAGTTAATAGGAGTAAATTAATGGTTTCAATAATCGAGTGATCGATACTTAAATGATGCTGATAAGTGACTCATCGTTTGAAGTATAATCAACTGATCATCCAAATTATAATTCCGAACTTGAATGATGCTGATAATAAATTCAGCATTCGAATGATAATCAACTGATCATTATAATGATTATTCGAATCACTATTCGAATTACCAGTCGATTATCATTTTAATGATCACTCGATTATTATTCGAATGATCAGCCGATTATCATTGGAATGATTGGTACTCAAATGATGCTGATAATTGATTTATCATTTGAATGATAATAGACTGCTCATCCAAAATGATAATTCGGCTGATTATTGGAACAATAATCAACTGATCATTATATTGATGATTCGAATCACCATTTGAATGATCAGTCGATTAGAATTAAAAATGTTTATTATCATAATAGTAATAGGCGTAAATGAATGATTTCCATAATCGAGTGATCAGTACTTGAATGACGCTAGTAATGACCCATCATTCGAATGATAATCGACTGATCATTCGAATGATAATCAATCGAATCACCGTTTGAATAATCAGTCGTTTATCATTCGATTGATCAGTTGATTATCATTCGATTGATCAGTGGATTATCATTCGATTGATCAGTCGATTATCATTCGATTGATCAGTCGATCAATTGAGACTGACATTGACAATAAACACTCCATTTTTCAAAATTTACACTAGGGAGTGGACGGATTGAAATTAACTCAATTTTAAGTATTTTTATAAACATTTTTCTTATACGAGAATCTCCTTTTATTCTACAAAATATATTTAAACGAGGGTTTTCCACTCCCAGATTCAGCATGAAGTAAAATTTCGAGTTTAGAAAAGCCTGAAAATTAGGCTTTTCTAAACTCGAAATTTTACTTCATGCGCCACCCGTATAAAACACTGAAATATCGTAAAGTTTAAAATATACGGCTTTAGCAATTTAATATGTATATGTGAACAAAACGTGAGTCAAATTCTGCGCTGAACAAATTCTTTAAAACAGTGATTATAGGCAACCCAACAACTCTAACGTATATTAGGTTGCCTATAATCGTTGTTGTATGTGTGTGTTTTTTTTAACTTCACTGTAAATCAGTGTTTATAAGCGTGGCGCATGAAGTAAAATTTCGAGTTTAGAGTCGAGCTTTGTCTGGGAGTGGAAAAAACTCGTTAACACCTCAAATTAACCGCTTTGAAACAACGAATTCCTGCAAATTTAAGACCCTGTAATTATCGGGATATGTATACTAAAACAAAAATGCCCTGTATGTTCTGTTTTAAACACGTTTTAAACATTTTTTTAATTGTTAATGTTTTAAACGCTGTTTCAATAAAAAAAACACATTTTGTTAAATAACACTGTTTGTTTTAATTAAAATGAAAAAATAACATTTTTTAAACAATCCTGATAACTACATACTTTACTTCTAGCAAAAGTATCCGTAATTATTTTGTGGATATTAAATACACAATATACAGGGAGTAGAGTGTCAAACCAAATTTTCAGGGATTTCTAAACTCGAAATTTTACTTCATGCATCACGCGTATTAAACACTGAAAACCAGCGTTTTATACGCGTGGCGCATGAAGTAAAATTTCGAGTTTAAAAAAGCTTGAAAATTTGGTTTGGTCGCTCCGCTTCGCGGAGCGACCAAACCAAATGTTCAGGCTTTTCTAAACTCGAAATTTTACTTCATGCCTAACCTGTGAGTGGAAAACACTTGTTTAAAGCTGCAAATTGAATTATTTAAAAAAAAAACGAGAAATATCTGAACATTTATTGCACATAATTGGGATAAGTATACTTAAAAGAAAAACTCCCTGTATTATTAGGGTCTGTATTACAATTGTTTTATGAAATGGATTCCGTTGATTATTAAATGAATAATTTACCAAAAAGACTATTGACCACTGGTACCTCCTCCATAAGGGACGCGGGAGCCACCCCCCCCACCCCAGTATAAATTATAAAATAAATATTTTAGACGTATTTCAATTTGCTTTCTTTTAGTAATTTATTTCCTATTAGTAATATAGATGTATTATTAATATTTTTGTAGAAATTACAAAAAGGAAAATTCCGTAAAATATCTACATAGCAGAGCTGGGCAGGATTCGAATCATTCAGGGTTCGAATCCTGAATTCGAGTCCTTTTATAGGATTCAAAAGAAGAGGTATATGAACACTTCATTGAATGAGGATTCGTAATTCGGATTCGTTAAATTTTCTTTAAGAGAATTCGCATTTAAATCTGAATGGAGGCGATTCGAATCCTTATAAAATGATTCGAATACTGTCAAAAGAATAATATATAGAATTACGAAAAAACTATTCGTGAAAATGCAAACAGTGTCTTAATTAATAAGACAATTTAAGACGATAAATATCCATTGAAACAACTACTTCCCGTGCAAATACACCTCCGGATATTGAATTATACAATGAAATATTTAAAATCTTATTTAATTTGATTTGTTACAACGCTCTATTAAAGTATATGTAACGTTTAGGTCAAATTCTCTTCAAACCAACTAACAATACAATTTAAAATGAAAGGAGAGATAGCAACAAATTAGAAGTGAAAGGACTTGGATTAAAACTAATGTCTTTGGCCATCTATAGACGCGTTTCGAGATTTTTCTCTCTTCAGTATAGCTTGGCTTATGACGTTTAAAAAAATTAGGAATAAAATTAAAACAAACTGTCAAAAGAATTTGTATTCTCCAAAGGGATTTGAATTGTCAAAAATAACTCGAATTTGAGTTTTTTTAAACTTCACGTTAAATCGTTAAATCGCGTGGCGCATGAAGTCAAATTTCAAGTTTAGAAAAGCCTAAAAATTTGGATTTGCCAGCGCGACTCGCCTCGCTCGCGCGCCTGCAAATTCAAATTTTCAAAATATAAAAACGAATTAAAATTTGACCTGATGTTGCATTTTGCATATAAATTATGCATAGAACAGTAGAGCTGTCGTGTAACTCAAATATTTATTGTATAATTCAATATCTGTCAAGGTATTAGCTCGAGAAGTAGTTGTTTCAATGAATATTTGAAGACTTGTCTCAACGAGACAAACATTTTGCAGAAAGTCGATATTAATTTTAATTCGTTTTTATATATTCGTTTTTATATTCTGCAAACTATTGACAAACTCAATTTCAAATGTCTTTATGTCAAATTTTCAAGCTCTTCTAAACTTGAAATTTTACTTCATGCTTAATCTAGGACTGAAAACACACGTTAGAAGTTTCAATATGAATGCTTTTGTTAAAACAACAAATGACTAAACATGTATTTAAAAAACTCTACTTTTCATAATTGGAAGTGATTCATTATCCAATAATCAAGTTTTGTTTGATATTATTTTAATTAAAAGTGATACTTATAATTGTTTTTTGTTATTAAATCAAGATTTCTAGTCCTTGATTAAGCATGAAGTAAAATTTCGGGTTTAGAAAAGCCTGAAAATTTGGATTTGTCGGAGCGCGAACGAAGCCAGTTAAATATCGTAAAGACATGTCTTTACGATATTTAACTGGCTTCGTTCGCGATGTATCTATATTGTTGTTAGTCTATGATTACATTTGACATGGAAATTATAGAAATAATAATGTTGCCGATACGAGCGACTAAAGATAGGCACTACTAACAAGTATGTGTTAAAATATGAGCATGCATACGGCGTACTTAGTTACACTTTAATAATAATAATTATAATAATAATAATATTTACTGCCCAACAGCAAACAAATTCGCAATTACAAGACAATTAAGTATTAAGAAAAAAGTTTTAAAACTAGATTTTAATCGTGATTAGTTAATCACACTTTAGTAACAGTTTAATCACAGGACTATGCATAAGGCCGATAAAGTGTAAGTTCTGTTAAGGCCCAGTTGCCATAAACCATAAAACCATACCATAAAAGTTGAACTTGAGTTCAAGATGACAGTTCTCATTGTTCTAATTAGTGATGGGAATAATCTATATATTTTAATAATCGATTATTTTGAAACGAGATATTTTAATAATCGATTAAATTAGTAGTTGAAAATTAGTAGTTAACCTTTCAGTTCAAGAATATGACAAACAAGCGATATAAAGTGATCTTGTAAAACAATGCTTTTACAGGGGGTTTTATTAGGGGTCGTTTTTTTTTTGGGGTGTTTGGTGGTGATATTACAGGCAAAGTTTTTTTATGGGTGGTTGTTTCGAGGGTGGTTTTTCGGAGGTGGTATTTCGAAGGGTTGGTATTTCAGAGAGTGATTTTTATGGAGGGGTTTTTTCGGGGACTGAATTTCAGGAATGGTTTTCCGTAAGGATGATTTTTAGGGGGATTGTTCCTTTCAGATGTTTTTTCGGGAGTGGGGCTGATTTTCCAGGAATAATTTTAGATGGGGTAGTTTTTCATAACGTGTCTTTTTTCCGTAGGTGGGATTTTCAATAAAAGTTTTTACATGGGGTGGTCTTTTAAGGTGTAGTTTTTTGAGGGAGTGATTTTTAGGGTTTGTTTTTAACCCCGTGGTTTCATGAGCGTTTTTTCTGGGACTGGTGTTTGTTAGAAGTGAAGATTAGAATTTTTATATAATTATTATTTAATGATTTATTTAATGAAATACAAAACAACCGACAAATCAGTAATTGTTAATATTACTACAGGGTCCGGCAGCATTACCTGACGGTTTTTAAAATAGCCCAATTAATTTCCAAGATATTTTATTAAAAATGTTAGTCTTCACTCCTTGTAAAGTTGCTCGAGGAATCGCACGAATTTCTTGCTGAATATTATCAAGCAGTAGAGCCAAATTTCGAGTCTTGTCATGGTACACTTTTCTCTTTAGGTAACCCCACAAATAAAAGTTTACCCGACTTTAGCTGTGCATCGAAAATGGAGGTCGTTATCTACCTGATGCTATTTTCGCTACTCGACGTTTTTTTTTTAGTTTTGTGTACGGTATAAACCTTCCAATCTTCCTGTTTACAAAAATTGTTTGCTATTTTAAAAACGGTCAGGTGACGCTGCTGGACCCTATATATAATAATAAGTAATCCTCTCTACCGAGATAATAAGCGATACCTTTGTTTATAATAATTAAAAGTCTAGTAATCGTAATAAGGAATCAATTATTTTAGGATACTAATTAGTAATTTGCTCGACGAAATAATCGCTTAAATTAGTATATACTATTTTACCCAACCAAATAATCGCTTAAAGTAGTACCTACTAATTTACCCAATTAAATAATTGTTTAAATTAGTATATACTATTTCACCTGATCGCTTAAATTAGTATATACTAATTTACCCGATCAAATAATCGCTTAAATTAGTATTACTATTTTATCCGATCAAATAATCGCTTAAATTAGTAATTACTAATTTACCTGATCAAATAATCGCTTAAATTAGTATATACTAATTTCCGCATAATAATCGAGTAATTAGTCGATTATTGAAATATATCAATATAATATTTCAATAATCGACTAATTACTAATTAGTATATCGATTATTCCCATCACTAGTTCTAATGTCACTTTAAACTAGAGTTTGGAGTTGAACCAGTTGAACGTCTGTGATGCAACTGATTCTAAATATGTTGTAATCAGACTAATTATTTATATATTTTCTATTTGTAATATCAGCGGCAGCTCGCAGCCTAACTTCAGAGTAGGCCAGAGACCCAATGTAATATGTATCCGTTATTGAAAGGTGACTTTGTTGTGCAATTCTTTGTATTTGTAAAGCGCGATCCCAACCTCAAATTTTGTGTGCCTTGGCGCTGTGGCCAACTCTGAAGTTAGGCTGCGAGCCGTTGCTGAGTAATATTCACTGTAAACTTATTTATTTAGCGCCATTAATGCAATAAGGCAACATTATTAATTTTTTGTTAATTAAATTACTTAATAAGTTAATTTGATACATTGTATTATTTGACCTGACTTGGTAATGTGTGTGGAAAAATGTAAATATTTTCTTATTTAAATATTTTCATATTTTGTATTATGGAGATTTCTACTTCGTTATACATGTTAATTTAACAATAAAATACTTTTAACTTAATATAAAACTTTTCGCTCGCGCGCCGGCAAATCCAAATTTTTAGGCTTTACTAAACTCGACATTTTACTTCATACCTAATCTAGGAGTTGAAAAACTCCTTCGAACCTTCAAATTGAATGCTTTTACAAGAGCGACAAATGCCTGAAAATTTAAAGCGTATACATTATGTATATTAAAGAAAACAGCTAATATAATACGTCGTTCATATAAATCATAAAAAAAGTACAGAATTTTACCTAAAATCAACTTTTAGAGTTGTGTCTATATCTCGTTTCAAGTTAATTGCTCAGTCATTAATGGGTTAACTATACATTAAAAAAGAATTAACCATTATTATTATTACCGAGAATTTTATCTAATTTTTAATTACAGATAATTTTACATGACTATTTATTTCACAACAATTTTTGTTAATTACTCCAAAATCTCAATTTTTATTAACACGTTATAAAACAACAACTAATTGAAAATAATTGTCAGTTATCATTTCACCAGTTACTGTCAATTTTATAAAAAAATGATTTATATAATGTTATCAAGCTTAAATTTGCCTCGTGTTTTTATTTGAATACCATTTTAATGTTCAACTAAGATTTTATTGAACCAGTAGTAAATCCGCTGTATTGATAGTTTTTGCAGCAATTTTGATTCAAAGACCACTAGATTAAATGGATTTTTCGCTGACTCGGCAATACTGATGCAAAAATAGAATTCTAATAATTATAATCGGAATAACTTAAAAAACAAAATGGATTTGATAGAAATAACTTGTTTGTGGCATTTGTATGAAGCAATCATAATTAAGGGTATTATCATGAAGTAAATTTGTGATGCAAACAAATCATTTACCGTCGGAGACATTTTTATTGTGGAAACCTTGGATAGTGATTTGTGATTATAAAAAATAATAACACTATAAGTACCATTTCGTCAACACTTCCCACCTTTAAACCGATAAAATACTCCAATTTAAATAATTCTCGCACGATCCACTTTTTTAGCACCCTCTGTTTTTAGGACGGTATGTTATTTTTACCAAGTTTTTATGAAATAAACAAACGGCAAGTAAAACGTTTGATTGGTTCGTTATTTATAGTAATTGATTAAGATAAATTTCTTAAAATTAAAAGGAATTATAGGAGTAAGGTACGATTCATGGTTTCTTTGATTTGTAGTGCTTTCTGCACCAATACATGTAATACGAAAATAGTTTCATGTCATCAGATTACGTGTGTGAAAAGAGACAGAAAACTTCATAACCATAGCAGACTGTTTTTAGATGGAACATGCGAAAACGTATGTTCCGGTATGCAGCTTTAAAATTTGAAGGTTAAACGTCACATTTTGATAATGTCTTCGTAAAACTAAATCTGCACAAACCCAGCCACAAATCATTTTAACTAATGTGCACAATCGTTTTAGTTGTGAGTTTAAGTGGTATAATTCCAATTTCCACATCTACTAAATAGTTCAGGTTTAGGTTCAGGTAATAATGCATTTATGTTGATTTCGTGTAAGCTCAAATGAAATGTTAGTTGAATCGAATGCGCATTTAGTAGATTTGGCAAATAGTTATCGGATTAATCTGTTAGTTAATACAGGGAATTTTTCTTTTAGGTATATATACAGGAAATTTTCTATTAGGTATATATATGCCTACGCTTTTTTCAATTTAAAGCTTAAAACGAGTGTTTTTCACTCCCAGACTAAGCATGAAGTAAAATTTCGAGTTTAGAAAAGCCTGAAAATTTGGTTTGGTTGCGTAGCGCGAAGCGCGGAGCGGCCAAACCAAATTTTCAGGCTTTTCTAAACTCGAAATTTTACTTCATGCGCCACGCCTATTAAACACTGAAAGGACTGAAATATTGTGAACGAGTAAGTAAACTTTGCTTGGAATCAGTGTCTTTTACGCGTGGCGCATGAAGTAAAATTTTGAGTTTAGAAAAGCCTGAAAATTTGGTTTGGCCGCTCCGCGCTTCGCGCTACGCGACCAAACCAAATTTTCAGGCTTTTCTAAACTCGAAATTTTACTTCATGCCTAACCTAGGAGTGGAAAACATTCGTTTACACTTTAAATTTACCTCTTTTAAGAAAACAACAAATATTTAAAAATCTACAACACGTAATTGGGATATGTATACTCACCTTAGTCATAGCACACGAAATCTTCCGCTCAATAAATTCCGAGAAGTGCTAGAAGAATTCCTTCTCGACCATGCTTATTTCAGCACAGATGAGTTTTTTGATAATGACATCTAACACTTTATTTTTGGACCTATACTCTTGCATATTGTAGATTTTAATCTGTATGTACCATTTTTGTTTGTTCGACTACATGTTAATGTATCTTCTGTATTTTATACACTTTTCTTTTGTACATCTATTTATTATTTATCTATTGTAACTTGACTTGTGTAAAACTTTTGTTATAACATCAAAAAATTGAAAATGAAATTGAAATTGAAAAGAAAAAAATCATAAACAATTATGAGAAAAAGCTTTTCTAAATAAAAGAACACTAATATACTCGCGACCTAAATAGTATGACATTGTCATGTAACGTCAAAATTTGACTCAACTAGGAAAAATCGTTGCAGATACAACTGACGACATACTCACAAATTTGAACCATTCATTCCACATTAATGAGTCATAAGACATCTCTCCCGAATTCCACTATATATAATCATTTATTTATAATCATTTATTTACAATTAACCATTTTGAAAGCATAACAATAACAGAATATTAAAAAATGAGTATTAAACATAACGCCAACAAATAAATAAAAATACAAAAATAAGACAAACTAATGCATTATAAACATTAAAATATTACATTTGTAAATAAAACACTCTTTTACTTTGTTTAACCACAGTATTTTGCATGTAATTTTCATTTACTTTAAGTTTGATAATGACTACTAGATAATCGAAACTATAGTCACAAATTAAGTACAAAATATAGTGGTTAAACAAAGTAAAAAAGCGTTTTATTTACAAGTGTATCTAAGATGTACCACAAAGTGAAGCCCTACAACACAAAACCATTAAAATATTACATTGAAGACATATCAATATCGATTTAACATGCAACAAAGTGACTTAAATTAAAAAAATATAGTTCCGTAATTGTGTAATGCCGAGTTTCACCAACGTCAGTTAAATCTAATAACTAATAGTTATTTATCGACTAACATCTAGTAATAGTTACATATATGTCAAAAAACCAATCAATTTGCATGACATTGATGTTTGTGACATGGACAATTCCTATTCCAATCGACAACTAAATGTAATCACCGAATAAGATGTAATTGAAGTTGGTAAAACCGAACATACGAGTGATATTAAGAATATGAATTTGTGTTCAGTACTCATTCATTCACCGATGTGCTATTGACGATGCTACTTGAGCTAAGGGGCATTAGATGGCGTTTACGCTTTCGAAACATATGCAGAGTGATATTACATACATCGATAGAGACAACGTTGCAATTGTTAAATCAGTAATCATATTTAAAAGATATGACATATTTATAATAATTGCGAAGAAATGTTTCTGCTTTTGCAAAAATGCTATAAGCATCTCGAACAGTAACAAATCCTTACTGTTTTATATGTTCTGCATTTACAGAAAATTAAAAAAAACAGCAAACCGGTTTTTTTGCTCTTGCAAAAATGCTATAAACATCTCGAACAGTAATAAATCCTTACTGTTTTATACACTGGCGAGCAAAAAATAGAGGTCACTTTAAAATTATGACTTATTTTTGGAATTTTTTGTTTTAACTTTATGTTTGCAAATTGTAAACAATTGTACTGTGTTTTGCACACTAAATTAAGAAAGCAATGTTGAATCGTAAAGCATATTTATTGTTTTTATTGCCTATTTTGGAAATATCACAAATTTACAGTTGAGACGAAGTTCGAATTTTTGTTCCTAGGACTAATATGGAACAAAAAATAATGAAAAAAACTAATCACTAATAACGAGTATTGCGCCTCTTGCATGAATGACTGCTTGAAGTCGACAAGGAACAGTTTAAATTAAATTAACGATCACATTTTGGTCGATATTATTCCATTCCTGCAATAGCAACTGTCTTAGCTCCTGAGCAGTTCCTGGATCAGGTGTATGCTTTCTGATACGTCGTCCCAACTCATCCCATACATGTTCTATGGGATTCATGTCCAGGCTGACCGCTGGCCAATCGAGCCGCGAAATTCCCACTGCATTCCGATAATCTTTGACAACTCTGGCTACGTGAGGTCTAGCATTATCTTGCATGAAAATGCCGCGCTCGCCCATAGTTGTCATAAAGGGCATAACATGATCTTCGAGAACCTCCGTAATGCATCTGTGAGCTGTCAGGGAGCCATTCTCTATAAAGACCAACTCTGTGCGTGATTCGGTAGAAATTCCTGCCCAAGCCATAACCGACCCACCGCCAACTGGAAGTCGCTCATCAATACAAACTGAAGCGTATCTTCCTCCGCGGCTTCTCCACACTTTCCAACGTCCGTCTGATCCATTGAGGCAAAACCGCGACTTATCTGAAAACAGTACCCTGCTCCAGTCTTCATTATTCCATGCCCTGTGATTTCGGGCAAAAGCCAATCTTGCAACACGATGTTGGCGTTGTAAAGGTGGACCTGTAGCCATCTTTCTACAAGACAATCCAGCAGCCCGAAGCCTTCTCCTAACGGTCCATTCACTAACATTCACATCTCCAACTTCATGGAGTTGATTTCGTAGATAAACTGGAGAAGCTGTTCTATTCCGCAAACTTGTAGACACCAAACAACGGTCATCTCTGATCGTGGTGACTTTTTTTCGCCCGGATCCTGGTTTTCTGGTTATCAGGCCAGTATCCAAGTAACGCTCATACACTTTTTGTATAGCACAAAGGCTTTTGCAAACAATCCTTGCAGTTTCACGTTTTCCTCGCCCATCTTCAATCGACGCTATAATTCTTGCCACAACAATAGGGCCTAAAGGCATTATGACTTGTTAAGTACAGTACACCGTGTGAATGAGAAAAATTAACACTAAGTAAGAAAACCACAACGAAACGTAGGTTTTCAATTAGAGCGAAATGGATGTTGTTTCATAAAAGTCTGTAACACGGTGATAGTAACTGACAGATAGATAACATTTGTCAGGAAATACTTATTAAACGCATACTTTGGTTTACAATTTGCAAACAAAGTTAAAACAAAAAAAATCCAAAAATAAGTCATAATTTTAAAGTGACCTCTATTTTTTGCTCGCTAGTGTATAGACTGCATTTACTGAAAAATAAAAAAAATAAAACAGTATATCGGATGTTTTTACATTTATTCACAATTGCAAATTCGCTCAGGCAGATTTCACTCCACTTTCCCCCAAGCATTCGAATACCTGAACAGAGGAGAGGGGAGGAAACCCTTTATTCATACTTTCTTTTCCGATCCCGGCGGAATTCCATTAAAACTGAAAACACAATTTTTCTCTTTAAATTCACCCACCCCCATGACTCTCATACACTAAAAGCGTCCATTAATTGAATCGTAATTTTAATTAACGTCTCCCTCCTCCGATTCGTTCCACTCATTCAACAAGGGTTCATCTCCAGATATTACGAGGAGGAAGAAGTATTCTTTTAAAAGGGGCAATAAAAGAAATGGAAACTTGACGTTAATTGAAAGGAGGTAATATGGGTTTCAGAGAAAAAAATATATCGGGATATTATAGAAAATATGTCTCAAGCAGAGTAATGCTTAATAAATTAGACATTTTTTGATTGATGGGGCGCAGAGCTGCGTGGGACCATATCAAAATATTAATACTATTTTTGCCTACCGGTATGTAGGTCTTCTATCCAGTGAAGAATACATCGTTATAACATAATTTTCATAATCACTTTTAAATTTAAAAAAATAAAGAACATAATATGTACTCATTTTTACAATTGTAGATGTAATATTTTGCAGATTTTTCATTCCATAGAAAATATATCTCAAGCAAAATAATGCTTAATAAATTAGAATTTTTTGATTGATGGGGCACAGAGCTGCGTGGGACCAAATCAAAATATTAATACTATTTTCCCTACCGGTATGTAGGTCTTCTATCCAGTGAAGAATACATCGTTATAACATAATTTTGATAAACAATTTTAAATTTAAAAAAATAATGAACATAATATGTACTCATTTTTACAATTGTATCTGTAATATTTTGCAGATTTTCCATTAAAAAATGCAATTTTAAATAATAAATGCTGTGCCTAATGTTATGTGAAATGTAAATATTTTTATTTAAAACCAGTTGTGTTGATTTGGTTTCCACTATGCTCAAACAAAAAATCATTTTTTAGAAGAAATATTCTTTTTTTAAAATTGCATTTATGAACATTCTTCGTCAAAACCGTGTGAAGGTTTTGATCGGGTCCTAGCTGGGTAGGATTCGAATCATTTAGGATTCAAATCCTGGATTCAGATCATTTTAGAGGATTCGAAAGAAGTATTCGAATATTTTTTTCAGGCTTTTCTAAACTCGAAATTTTACTTCATGCTTAATCTGAGAGTGGAGACACCCATTACAAGCTTCAAATTTAACACTTTTATAAAATAAATGAGCGCCTGAACATTTACAGCGTTTCTATGGTAATATGTATGCACATATATTTAAAATCACAATTCCTCTATGATTCATATCCAACTCAGCTTGAACTGCTCTACGCTACGCCCTCGACTCAATTTAAGGAATATAAAATGTGTTTCCTTTTTTACCTAAAGAATCAATGATTTTGTAAAATAATTTTAGTGATATAAACCCTGCAGATCAAGAATTAAATGAGAATAAGGTTAAATTTTACATCCGGATTTGATTTATTCAAAAATATTGTTAAAATGTTAAAACACTGTAATCCATTGCAGTCGATTTGTTTTTAAGATACGAATAGTGTGTCAATAACTATTTTAAAAATAAATATGGACCTATCATATAGCATTTTAAATTCCGAACAACTTTGATCTCTTATGCCTTTGCTCTAAAATAATTAGGGGAGCAGGAAACTGCAAAAATGTGATTTTACATGTAAATTGCTATTACCGAGCGGTCGGATCAGCACCCGGTACATCACTTTGACTTTAGTCAAATACAGGATTTTTCTATTGCATTTTACTATCGATCAAATGATATTCACTATATCTCAAATGTCTTTCACCTTGTCAAATAAATGCCAAAAGATTTCCCATTTACGAAATGAGTTTCACTATATATACGAAATACTTTTCCCTTCAATATTTTTGCTGAGTATTTTTGCAGTAACAATAACTTTTTTCTGGTAATATTTTATTTATATTTAAACATACAGGAAGTTTTTCTTTTAAGTATACGTATTCCAAATTCAGCCTATTTTCTGTAAATCTTTAGACATTCCTTTTTTTTTCCTGTTCAATGTGAAGCTTTAAACGACTGTTTTCCACTCCCAGACTAAGCATGAAGTAAAATTTCGAGTTTAGAAAAGCCCTGTGAAAATTTGTCGAGGGTCGCGCAGCGACCCGAGACAAATTTTCTGGGCTTTTCTAAACTCGAAATTTTACTTCATGCGCCACGCGTACAAAACACTAAAATATAGTGATATTTATGTATATTCGAACTACACTTGAAATCAGTGTTTTATACGCGTGGCGCATGAAGTAAAATTTAGAGTTTAGAAAAGCCCAGCAAATTTGTTTCGGGTCGCTGCGCGACAAATTTTCACGGGGCTTTTCTAAACTTGAAATTTCACTTCATGCTTAGTCAGAGAGTGGGAAACACTCGTTTAAAGCTTCAAATTGAACTCTTTTAAAAAACAACGGACGTCGGAAAATTTACAGCTTATGCATATGTTTACCTAAAACCCGAGACACATTTTCTGGGCTTTTCTAAACTCTAAATTTTACTTCATACGTCACGCGTATAAAACACAGATTTCAAGTGAAGTTCGAATATACATACATTTCACAATATTTTAGTGTTTATAACGCGTGGCGCATGAAATAAAATTTCGAGTTTAGAAAAGCCCAGAAAATTTGTCTCGGGTCGCTGCGCGACCCTCGACAAATTTTCACGGGGCTTTTCTAAACTCGAAATTTTACTTCATGCTTAGTCTGGGAGTGGAAAACACTCGTTTAAAGCTTCACATTGAACTTTAAAAAAACAAGGAATGTCTAAAGATTTTCAGAAAATAGGCTGAATTTGGAATCCATTCTCCGGATAAGATGTCCTCTTAGTTCATTGCTAAGATGCATTTTTTGATGAACTGCAGCCATTTTGCTGAGAAGTGAAATGTAATTGATGAATTGTGATAAGGTTTTGACAAATATTGAAATGTAGTGGTATATATAGAAATGTATTTGATAAATGGGAAATATATTTGAGGTAAAGGTATAAATATTTGATATAAAGTGAAATTGAATAGAAAAACTCTGTAAAACATTACCTTCAAAAACACTTCATTAATTGTACTCGCGACAATTGTTTCGCCACACAAAAATCTAAGTGAAAATTAACTTTCAACTATTATCTGCATCAACAATTAAGTCTATTCTATATTATTTCATGATACAAATTTAATTAGGTTGCACCAAAACACGTGTACGTGAGGTTGAGAAAAATTATACTGTTCTCAGTTTACTTCATGGAAATCGTTTACTCCGGGTTTGTTTAATAACTTTATTTATTATAGGTTTACGCTGCCATTAAAGTTGCACATGGCAGGAAAGAAATTTAATAGGGCGTGTGATTTATCGGTCGTAAATGTTGTTAGGGGAGAGAATTTATCAGCAACGCGAAATCTTGTTAAGGTTGTTTAATTCGCTATACAAAAATAAACATTTATGATACTTTTTTACATAGTGCTCAAGATTAAAGTTTCTATTAAAAATATCTTCTCTGCCAGATATATATTTATTAAATTTACATCCAGATTTACAGATTTCAACATGATACCGAACCAAGCTGAAACTTCGGTAACTAGGTATTTAAAGAGAACATTGTGAAACAAACCAAGTGTAATTTAATTCAAACCTTCATCAATATTTAAAAATGTTTCAGCAAGTGATAAGTGAGAAAATTTTTCAAGAGATATTTAAATTACGTTGACTTTAAGTCAATCTGTTTAACGATTTCAACATTTGTGTGATTTATAGGTCGTAAATGTTGTTAGGAGAGAGAATTTATCGGCAACGCGAAATCTTGCTAAGGCTGTTTAATTCATTATACAAAAATAAACATTTATGATACTTTTTTACAAGGTGCTTAAGAATAAAGCTTCTTTTAAAAATATTCTCTCTATCAGATATCTATTTATCAAATTAAGGTCAGATTTACAGATTGAATTTAAGTTGACTTTAACGTCAATGTGTCAAATGATTTTACCATTTTATGTTTGAAGAAAAATGCAGCGGCGTTACTAGGAAATTTTTCTTTTAAGTGTACTGCTGTACATTTTTTGATATTCATTGTTTTTTTAAAAAAGTTCAAGCCAAAGCTTTAAACTAGTGCTTTTAACTGCGAGATTAAGCATGATGTAAAATTTCGAGTTTAGATAAGCCTGAAAATTTTGGGTTAGTTGCGTAGCGAAACAGAGCGACAAAACCAAATTTTATAAAAAAAGGTAAACGCGTTTATCTAGGGAATTTAATTTCTTGTTTGGTGTTTTTTTCGTCGTACTATTGTTAACAGCGAAAACAAATGCGCGGGATGTATAAATGATCTATATTTCCATATATAAATAATAATAATAATAATAAATGTCTTTATTAAAAAATAGGTATGATACAGTATACAGAGAGTTTTATGTAACACCGAACATTTTCATAACGAGAATTTTTCTTTTAAGTATACATAAGCATACGTTATACATTTGCCGATGCTCGGTTTATTAACGAATTTAATTTGAAGCTCTAAACGAGTGTTTTCCACTCCCAGGCTAAGCATGAAGTAAAATTTCGAGTTTAGAAAAGCCTGAAAAATTGGTTTGGTCGCGTAGCGCGAAGCGCGGAGCGGCCAAACCAAATTTTCAGGCTTTTCTAAACTCGAAATTTTACTTCATGCGCCACCGGTACAAAACACTGATGCAATGTAAAGTTTAGTAGTGTGTTTTAAACTTCGTAATATGTCAGTGTTTGTACCGGTGGCGCATGAAGTAAAATTTCGAGTTTAGAAAAGCCTGAAAATTTGGCTTGGTCGCTCCGCGCTTCGCGCTACGCGACCAAACCAAATTTTCAGGCTTTTCTAAACTCGAAATTTTACTTCATGCTTAGTCTAGGAGTGGAACACACTGATTTCAAGTTTTAAATAGAACTCTCAAAAAAACGCGTTTATTTAGAGAATTTAATTTCTTTTTTGGTGTTTTTTTCGTCGTACTATTGTTAACAGCGAAAACAAATGCGCGGGATGTATAAATGAATAAATGATCTATATTTCCATATATAAATAATAATAATAATAATAAATGCCTTTATTAGAAAAATAGGTATGATACAGTATACAGAGAGTTTTATGTAACACTGAACATTTTCATAACGAGAATTTTTCTTTTAAGTAAACATAAGCATACGTTATACATTTGCCGATACTCAGTTTAGTAACGAATTTAATTTGAAGCTTTAAACGAGTGTTTTCCACTCCCAGGCTAAGCATGAAGTAAAATTTCGAGTTTAGAAAAGCCTGAAAATTTGGTTTGGTCGCGTAGCGCGTAACGCTACGCGGCCAAACTAAATTTTCAGGCTTTTTAAAACTCGAAATTTTACTTCATGCGCCACCGGTACAAAACACTGATTCAATGTAAAGTTTAGCGGTGTGTTTTAATCTTCATAATATGTCAGTGTTTTGTACCGGTGGCGCATGAAGTAAAATTTCGAGTTTAGAAAAGCCTGAAAATGTGGTTTGGCCGCTCCGCGCTTCGCGCTACGCGACCAAACTAAACTATCAGGCTTTTCTAAACTCGAAATTTTACTTCATACTTAGTCTGGGAGTGGAACACACTGATTTCAAGTTTTAAATTGAACTCTCAAAAAAAAAACCAATGAGTATCTAAAGATTTACGGCATATACGCTGTAATTGGGACATACTTGAAAGAACTCCCCGTACTCTCCGTATGTACAAATTAAGGCATTAATTGCGATTGATTGGCAACAATTTTTAATGCTCATATAGGCTTCCCAATTTACACATAACTTAAAAATTAAAGGTGTCAAATTGTATTGGATGAAAATGTTCGGTGTTATATAAAACTCTCTGTATATAAAAGTGTATGCGAAGTTCAGTCAGCATTATCTGTTACTGTTCTCCCACTTAACCTACTTAAAACATGACATAGGTAATAAGTGAGTATTTTATAAGAAAAAAAACAAACAATTTTTCACAGCTTAAAACATAAAATAAGTAATACATGTGAGTATTAGTAGAAAAGAAAATCAATATTCTACAGCACATTTGGTTTCTAATTTCACCGATCCCAAAGACCACCTTGGAACAGCAAACTACGCACTTGTTGTTTAAATCCTTAAATTGGTAGTGATTTAAAATTTGAAGGGAGTTCATTGTATTGTTTATAAATATTGTAACTAAAAAATCTTAGAAAGATGATGAACATAATCTGCTTCGGTGGTGAGATAAGCCCTCGAAACCTGACATTAATATTGTGCACGTCAGATCGAAAAACAATTCTTCATCTTCATATAGATTACAAACACAACAATCAAGCGCTAAAGGAATAAATGATGAATAAATGGAGAATAATAGAGGACCTAAAATTGAACCCCGAGGGACACCTGCAATAATATTGAATTCATTAGATGTGCAATGATTAATTCTTATCTGTTGCCGGCGATCATATATAAAACTACTAACTAAATCTAGAGCATTTGAATCAAGGCCAATATAATTCAGCTTAGCTAATAAGAGATCGTGATTGAGAGTATCAAATGACTTACTATAATCTATTAAAATCAAACATGACAGTAATCCTTTATCAGTAGCCTTAATTAGGTCATCGGCAACATTCAATAAAACAGTTGTGCAGCTGTATGTGGCTCTAAAACCAGATTGATTAGTGGAAAGAAGGTTATTATTATCCACAAAGTGAGTTAATTGATCCTTCATTATACTTTCTAGGATTTTGGAAAGTACGGGTAGGATACTGATAGGTCTAAGATCTTTAAGGTCGTCAGGATTGTCTTTCCTGGTAATAAAATTACAGTAGATAGCTTCCAGGCGTAGGGGAATGTTCCCTTTTCAAGGCAGCAGTTAATTATGTGTTAAATATTGAATAATGTAGGGACAGCACATTTCAGCATTTCAGCATCATTGCGGTGCTGAGTCCATCGGAACCAATATCATGTGTTTTAATTTTTAATAGCAGATTATAGACCTTATCAGTAGCAACCAGTGAGAAAATGAGAGGAGAGATAGCAACAAATTAGAAGTGAAAGGACTTGGATTAAAACTAATGTCTTAGGCCATCTATAGACGCGTTTCGAGATTTATCTCTCTTCAGTATAGCTTTGCTTATGACGTTTAAAAAATTAGGAATAAGCTATACTGAAGAGAGATAAATCTCGAAACGCGTCCATAGATGGCCTAAGACATTAGTTTTAATCCAAGTCCTTTCACTTCTAATTTGTTGCTATCTCTCCTCTCATTTTAAATTGTATTGTTAGTTGGTTTGAAGAGAATTTGACCTAAACGTTACATATACTTTAATAGAGCATTGTAACAAATCAAATTAAATAAGATTTTAAATATTTCATTGTATAATTCAATATCCGGAGGTGTATTTGCACGGGAAGTAGTTGTTTCAATGGATATTATCGTCTTAAATTGTCTTATTAATTAAGACACTGTTTGCATTTTCACGAATAGTTTTTTCGTAATTTTATATATTATGTTTAAAGTGTGCAAACTATAAGAAGCGTAAGCTTATTTTCTCGAATTCAAATAGTTTTGAATTTGAATTTATCTTGTTTGAATTAAATTTGCTTTTAGCATTAGGATGACGATTGTTTACATAATACGATATTAAATTAGGACCAGTGACACTATTTACGGAGTTAATTAAGAAAGCGTTTGCAACATCTGCATTATTAAATTTCGGTGGTAGATCGTATTTTTTTGTTATCGATGCAGTTCTCATGTATTTCCATAAGAATTTGGGATCACTGTCTATCTTATTGTTTAGATACGTTTTCTTTTCGCGAACTATGGCTGAGTTGACAATATTTCTAAAAAAATTATACGTACTATAATTAGTGGTTTTGCGATTATCTTTAAATCTCCTATAAGCAAGATCTCTATCTATCATCATAGCTTTTATTGTAAGCGTTAACCAGGGTGCTGGTTTCCTGGTAATCCGTGAAGTTATAAGTGGCGCATGCATATTGAACAAATGTATCAGAGAATCATTAAGGTATGCCACTTTATCATCTATACATTGTACGGAAAATAAGTTGTCCAACTGCAATAAATGAAAATCGTTTGAGAACATTATATGGTCAATATTACTCAGTCTACGATAAGTAATTAATTTACTGGTTTGTAGCGAATTAATGAATTTTTACAAGCACGCATTGAAAAATATTTGATTTATTTGAAACGATAATTAAATCGAGCAATGAAGCCGAATTGGCAGTGACTCTGGTTGGTTCCTCTATAATCTAATGCAGTCCATATGTTTCCATAAATTTACAAAATTGCTTGGTAAGATTAGAATCAGTATTTAAAATTGATATTAAAATCTCCTAAAAATAATATTTCATCAGAAATTGGTAGAATATGGCTAATTATTGTATCGAAAGATTCAATAAAATAATTTATATTTAAAGACGGTGGTGTATACATAACTCTTATAAAATTGTATTTGGTATCAAGTTTGCATTTTATAAACAATTCTTTAAAAGTTACAGGATTATCCAATTGTGATATAATGTCAAACTTCAGGTTATTTTTTATACCGGGTGTTGACTTGGCGGACGCAACATAGGGAATCCCATGTAAATTTTGAAATGTTCAAATTTTGACTCCCCTATTTATTTTAGAAACGAAATGTTTACCGTTTTGTAGAGGGAAAAATTCTGAATTCATTCGAGTTAACGTTTATCACTTTACGTTTCTCTAAGTTAAAATAATTAAAAAAAAGTAATGTGATTTTATAAAAATAATGACATGCCATGGAATTGAAACAACAATTGCGCATGTCAAAATGGCAAAAGATGATTTAGACTATACAGAAAAAAGTCTCCTAATAAAGTTGTATTATGCAGACCACAGTTACTACGATGTTTGCGTTATGCTTTTTGTCGTTAATTGAATAACAGCAATATCTTGTGCTATTTTGATATCCGCAATTGTTGTATCAATTCCATGGTATGTCATTATTTTTATAAAATCATATTACTTTTTCATAATTATTTTGGCTGTAAATTTTCTGAGATTCGTTGATTTTTAAAAGAGTTCAATTTGAAGTTTAAACGAGTGTTTTCACTCCCAGACTAAGCATGAAGTAAAATTTCGAGTTTAGAAAAGCCCCGTGAAAATTTGTCTAGGGTCGCGCAGCGACCCGAGACAAATTTTCTGGGCTATTCTAAACTCGAAATTTTACTTCATGCGCCACGCGTATAAAACACAGATTTTAAGTGAAGTTTAAATATACATAAATTTGACAATATTATAGTGTTTTATACGCGTGGCGCATGAGAAGTAAACTCTCGAGTTTAGAAACTCGGTGCTTTTCTAAACTTGAAATTTTACTTTATGGTTAGTCTGGGAGTGGAAAACACTTGTTTAAAGCTTTAAATTAAACTTAAAAATAACCAGGAAATATCCGCAATTGTTGTATCAATTCCATGGTATGTTATTATTTTTATAAAATCACATTACTTTTTTTTACTAATTATTTTAGCTGTAAATTTTATGAAATTCGTTGATTTTTAAAAGAGTTCAATTTTCAATTTAAAGTTTAAACGGAAAAGCCCCGTTATACGCGTGACGCATGAAGTAAAATTTCGAGTGTAGAAATGCCCCGTGAAAATTTGTCTCGAATCGCTGCGCGACCCTCGACAAATTTTCACGGGGCTTTTCAAAACTCGAAATTTTACTTCATGCGCCACGCGTATAAAACACAGATTTTAAGTGAAGTTCGAATATACATAAATTTGACAATATTATAGTGTTTTGTACGCGTGGCGCATGAAGTAAAATTTCGAGTTTAGAAAAGCCCAGAAAATTTGTCTCGGGTCGCTGCGCGACCCTCGACAAATTTTCACGGGGCTTTTGGAAAACACTTTTTGGAAAACACTTGTTTAAAGCTTTAAATTGAACTTTTGAAATAAAGGAAATATCCGTAATTGTTGTATCAATTCCATGGTATGTCATTATTTTTATAAAATCACATTACTTTTTTCCTAATTATTTTAACTTAGAGTAACTTAAAGTGTTAGGTGTGAACATTCATAAATTTAGAATTTTTCCCTCTACAAAAAAGTGAAATACATTTTGTCTCTAAAATAAATAGGAAAGCCAATATTTGAACACTTCAAAATTAACATGCGATTTCCTATGTTGCGTCCGCCAAGTCAACACCCGGTATAGAGTGCTACGCCACCCCCCCGACCGAAAGCTCTCTTTTTGTGAATAAATAAAGTGATTGTAATTTTATGTATCGCACATTTGTTTATTAGAAAAGCATAAACGCTGTTCAGTGAGTTACAAAAAATTAAAGATAATCAAAATAAATCAAACATATTCCAATGTAAATAATTTCACGATAATAAACTTCGAGAAAATACGCTAATTTAGTATTCGGCACTTTAATCGGCTAACATCGAGTGAGTAGCTATTTGACGTTTTTGGGAGACTTTAGCCATGATTAAGTTGCTGCGCAGAGCCAATTTCTGACTTAATCGTGATTAACTGTTTAGCAATTTAAGATTAAGTGCCTGCGGTGCAAGTGGGTATTAGAGTTATAAAGTTACAGATATTCAGAGATACAGAGCAAGAAATACTACAAATTTCACGAATGGAATAATAATTTTCCGTTTAAGTTGAGAATAGTTATAATCCATTTTTTTTTTAGATTATGTTAAATATTTTCATCTCTCTAAGTTGCAGAAATTCCCCAGCATTTCATAAATTCCTACCACACGATCATGAAAATTCTCATTGGGGAAAGCACACATCCGCAGTAGTTTATTACGAAAATTCGTTAGTGTATTTACTGTACGTAAACATCCATACACGCCTGGGCTTAATAAAATTTATTAGCTCCCGTAAAATTTGTTCCAAGGAGAGGAAATTATCGTCGTCATTTCGCGGAAAATAAATATTTAGCCCCCCGCACGTACGTTTCGATTCAAAGTGAAGTTTTATGTGGGCCAGCTTTATTCCTCGTCCGGGGGGTTGAAAATAACGCCCGCAGCAACCCATTTTCCACATTTTCCACATTTCCCAGAGTTTCCCCGCTTAAACCGCACAGAGGTGAGGATTTTTGATAGGGAATGAAAACGATCGCAGGGTTTTGTTTTCTTTAATAATATTTTCGTGATGGTTTTTGTGGTGGTGATGAATTACAAACTCTTTTATTTCAGTGGTATAAAGGCTTGTAAAAAAATAATTTCAATTTATGGCGCTTAGTGTAAGTGAAGGGCTATGTAAAATTTAAAAGGATATAGTGACAAACCAAGAGATTATGAGCTAAAACCAAAAATATTGTCTATTACAATGACAACTCGACAGCAAAAAAGGATACATGTCGTTATTCTAATATTTAATTATTTAAATCATTCGATTTTATATATTTAAATAAATCGAATATTTGAATGTTTTTATATGTTTATTTGACTCAAAGTATTGAGATCCAATAATATTAGCAGAATTTGCGACAAGTGACATGTTTTAATAAATGCAAAAACTACCCCATGTGTAGACCGTAAAAGTTTTAATAAATGGAAAAACTCTCTCCTCCTTTTACAGTTGATCATAGTTACTCAACTCACACAAACATTAAATTAAAACGTTAAAAACTTTTGTTTACAAATAAAATTAATTAAGGTATTTCGCTTTGATAATAAGAATGAAGAAATTAAAGAAAATGTTAATGTTCTGTCCTATAAAACACTCAAACTTTTTAATTTTGGAAGCAGCTTACAGTTTTCTGCAATACTCATTAATACGAGCGTATGGCACTTAAACTATTAAAGAATAAGGTAATATTTTAATTTAACTTGCGTTTTCGTAAAATAATCATGAATATTTCACTCAAACTTTGATGTTTTTAGAAAATTTAAGTCGAGCAAAGTCACTAAATAAAATAAGACATGAGTTTGCTCTCGTTAAATTAATCAACAACAACGTTTTTGTTAAATATTTATTCAATTAAAGGAAGAAATGAAACCTAATGGAAAACCTGGAAATAAATAAAAAACACTCATCAGGCATCTTGCTGAACGAACAGATCGAACTCTCCACTGCTCAGGCTGAGAAAAGATCCTCTCTCCACCCCCATGTCATAAAACTGTGTATATATAATGTAAATTTGTCTGTAAATAACATCATTAACATTCTTCACCTGAAGAAGGTACAGCGTAGCGAAACAATTGTAGTGAAAATAAATACAAGAAGTTGAAAATCAGAAATATTTTATTTATTAAATTAATCATGGATTTTCAAAAATTATGTGCCTCAGTAATCAAGAAATTATTCAATTTTTTCCTGAAAAAATAAACCTCTAGTGACTTGAAATAAAACACTTTTAGCCTTTCTTCACAAATTTATTCTTTATTACTATTCTGGCAAAGAATAAATTTGTGAAGGATTGTACGACATTTTTACCACTCCATTTTTATCACCATATATTTTTGACCACCAATTCTTTTTACCACTCCGGTTTTACTACCATATATTATTTACTACTAATTTTTGACCATTAGTTATCTTACAAATATTTCTGAAGTATTTACAAGTCTGTATAAAACATTCATTCGGTTCTATTTTTGATTTTTTGATTTCCTGGTTTGACATGTGTCTGTCAAATGTTAATTTAAACTTGACATTTGAGGTTTGCTAGTCGTTTGAAGGTTTTTACGTTTATACATTTATGCTAACGTTTTTACTGACGGTTTTTACGATGGTCGTGGAGCTTATTCAATCCACCAAAAATTACTTCCTCCATATAGATGGTATTTTGTATTACAAGCAAGATGAAAGAAAGGGAAGAGTTTTTTGGAGGTGCAGAAATTATCCCGCATGCAAAGGGCGAGCAACCACTCGATCTCATTTGACTCACGGCCAGGTAAACAATAAAGGCGAAATTACAAAACTAACAAAAAATTACAAACATTACAAATTGATCGTAGGCGATTGAAGTGATCAAGAGTACACCTTTGGATGATCACTCTGGTCACGTGCCAAATGTCGAAGAGGTTGAAGCCTTAAAAATTAAAAATAATTTGAAAAGAAGAGCGGCAGCTCACCCTGAAGCTCCACCTGTGCAACTTTTGAGGACGGAGTTACAAAATGTAGAAATTCCCACCAACCCAAGAACTATCGACGATCTCGGTAATTTGCCGCAAAATTACACGAAAACACTAGCTGCTGAAAATTTCTTTATATACCCAATTATGATGTAAATCAGGAAAAATATGATTTGTAATAAAATATGATGGTAATAAAATGGTGGAAAAAACATAGTGGTACAAAAATATAGTGGTAAATATAGAGTGGTAAAAATGGAGTGGTAAAAATGACCCCTAACGTTGTGAAGAAAGGTTAACAGTGTTTTATTTCAAGTTATTAACATCTTCACGGAACTTACCACAATTCATTTAAACCTCTAGTGGTTTTATTTATAAATATTCGAATACTTAAATTTAAAAAATTCCTAGCCTAAATTTTTCTAAGAAGATGTAAGTTTAATTAAATTTGAACAAATCTTATTAATTGTAATTGTTATTCGACTTTTACTGCTTGGATTTGGTTCTGTCTACCATTGGAATCTGGTTTATCATTTTTCAATAATCGCTGTCAGTTTTGTTAAAAAAATCACTTGATTTGTTTTACTTTGTAATTATTTATTGCTACTAGTATTAACTTCTAGACAATTTCAATCTAAGGGTTCTCAACACACACAATAATTCTTTGAGTTTGTCACCTTTTATCAAATTTTGTTAGGTGGGTAATTTTTTATGATTTAAAAGAAAACGACAATTTTTAATAATTTTATATTTCCTTCAAAAAATAATAATGTTGATCATTTCCATTTTCCAACATTTGAGATTTTAGTTGAGTGTTTGAAGTGTTAAAAGTGATTATTCATTATTTAATATTTTCAAGAAAACAATTATTACTACAGAATTTCAAATCCTGAAAAAATAATTTTAAAGTTTGTTTGCCCTTACTTTTACTAACATTTGATGGATAAAATACATTAAAATTTGATTTACTTACTGTTCATTTTTGATTACTCATTTTTAAGAAGATGTGAACATTTTTGGTTGAGTTTTATAAAAGTGTAAAAAGAGATTCATCATTTATGTTTTTCAAGAAAACATTCATTTCTACAGAATTTCACATCCTGAAAAAAATGTCTAAAGTTTGTTTTCCCTTACTTCAAAACAGAGTTCATTCATTCTTAAATAATCAGTGTGTATTTTATCAAAATTTTATTCAGTTACAGTTAATTATTGATTCGTTTTTTTTAGGAAGATGTGAACATTTTTAAGAAAATGTTAGAATGCCATCAAATTTTGTCCTTGAAAAATTATCAATTTAGATTTTAACTTTGTCTACGATGATTTGGATTAGTTCTATCCTACTTTTAAACAAAGCTTATTCATTTCTTTATAATCATTGTAGTTTTTTTTAAGAAAGTCTGATACGTTGGTGATTTATAATGTAAAAAATGATGTCAACTTCGAACTTGTGTAATTTGGCTCAAAGCAATTTGATTTATTATTTTTATTTAATATTTATTTAAGCTATTTAACATCTAAATATTTTTTTCACAAGAATTTCTGACAGACTTTTTTCCTCGAACAAATTTACAGGGAATTTTTCATTTGCGTATACATGTCAAGATTTTTCGATGTAAATGTTCAGACATTCGTTTTTATAAAATGTTTTAATTTGAAGCTTCTAATGAATGTTTACAATCCCAGACTAAACATGAAGTAAAATTTCGAGTTTAGAAAAGCCTGAAAATTTGGATTGGCCGCGTAGCGAAGCGGAGCGGCCAATCCAAATTAGGCTTTTCTAAACTCAAAATTTTACTTCATGTGCCACGCGTATACAACTATTGTATAGATCAAAATATACGTATGGATCAAAATAAACACATCTGTGAGCTAAGGCATCGATATGTAAATGTGATTCAAACGTGAGTCAAATTCGGTGCTGAACCAATTGTGTAAAACAGTGATTATAGGCAATCCAATCACTCTAAAGTATACAGGGTTGCCTACAATCGTTGTTGTGTGTGTTCTTTTTTAACTTTACTTTAAATCAGTGTTTGATACGCGTGGCGCATGAAGTAAAATTTCGAGTTTAGAAAAGCCTAATTTGGATTGGCCGCTCCGCTTCGCTACGCGACCAATCCAAATTTTTAGGCTTTTCTAAACTCGAAATTTTACTTCATGCTTAATCTGGGAGTGGAAAACATTCGTTAAAAGCCTTAAATTGAAGGTTTTTAAAATACAACGAATTCCTGCAAATTTACCAAACGCTGTAATTATCACGATAAGTATATTCAAAAGAAAAATGCCCAGTAGTTTATTTTATATTGCTGAGGTTATTCGCTATGTAACTTTTCAATAAAGACTATTCAAGTTTAAATCATAATTGTGGTTTTTATCAAAATATTACCGGTGGTTGGTTGATTATTCGTATTATTTTCAAAAGAAAACAATGCTTTCTAAAAATTGTAGTCAATATTGAGCATCCGTGTCGCCTACAATCGTTGTTGTGTGTGTGCTTTTTTAACTTTACTTTAAATCAGTATTTGATACGAGTGGCGCATGAAGTGAAATTTCGAGTTTAGAAAAGCCTAATTTGGATTGGCCGCTCCGCTTCGCTACGCGGCCAATCCAAATTTTTAGGCTTTTCTAAACTCGAAATTTTACTTCATGCTTAATCTGGGAGTGGAAAACATTCGTTAAAAGCCTTAAATTGAAGGTTTTTAAAATACAACGAATTCCTGCAAATATACCAAACGCTGTAATTATCACGATATGTATATTTAAAAGAAAAATGCCCAGTAGTTTGTTTTATATTGCTTAGGTTATACGCTATGTAACTTTGCAATAAAGACTATTCAAGTTTAAATCATAATTGTGGTTTTCATCAAAATATTACCGGTGGTTGGTTGATTATTCGTATAATTTTCAAAAGAAAACAATGCTTTCTAAAAAATTGTAGTCAATATTGAGCATCCGTGTCAATGTTCAAGCTTTTTTAATCCATGTATACCTAATTTACCATATTTTCATTTATTCCATATAGTTTGATAAAATCCACGTGTTTTTAAAGACTAAGAAGTAATTCCATAACCAGCCACAAGAAAAAAAATAATAACAATTTGCCAATTGATTCTCCAGGTAATAAATAGTGCCTTTGTGCGGACTAAACAAAGCAAACTACAGCTGTGATATTGTAGATTGAAAAAACAAAACATTCTCACAATTAAGAAAATAAAAGAAATTGGTAATGATAAAATAATTTACTTTCAGAATTTTGCATTTTTCAATATTTTGCAGACACTCGAAATCAAAGCCGTAGCCAGAAAAAGTTTCGGATGGGCTTATACAAATTTTGGAGGGGGTTTAATAATAAAAATATTATTTTTGCTATTACAAGGCAGCTTTTACATGCAATAATTGAACATTTTGAAAATTTGGGGGCGGTTTGAACCCCTATATACCCGCCCTGGCTACGGCCTTGCTCGAAATGTTAGTTTATGAAAACAATCTTGGGTGATGTGACATACGATTAATTCCTTATATTAAAATAAGAGCCTTATCAGTCGGTTTTAGTTTGAGGTATTCGTTGTTTTTATTAATGAGGTTAATTCGAAGCTACTAACGTGTGCTTTCAATCCTTGATTAAGCATAAAGTAAAATTTCGAGTTTAGGAAAGCCTGAAAATTTGGTTTGGTTGCTCAAATCAAAATTTTACTTCATTCGCCTGGCGTATAAATCACTGAAATATTGTGATATTCAAAATATTCTTATTTAGCGTTATATTTTAATCCTGCGTAAACAGTTTATTTTTTAAAGTGATTTAGCAGTATATTTTTAATTTTACAATGTCGCAGTATTTTATACGTGTGGCGCATGAAGTAAAATTTCGAGTTTAGAATAGCCTGAAAATTTGGTTTGGTCGCTCCGCTTCGCTACGCGACTAAACCAAATTTTCAGGCTTTTATAAACTCGAAATTTTACTTCATGCTTAATCAAGGAGTGGACACACTCGTTTAAAACTTCAATTCAAACGCTTTTAAAAAGAGCAACGAATGCCTGAAATGTTATAGCGCATGCATAGCAATATGTACATTTAAAAAAACATTCCTGTATGTTTTCAATCATAGTTTGACATATCAGTGATTTTAAACTGTCTGTGATTACGGTTATGAATTAAAAAGCAACGTAATTCAAAAGAGGGAGCTTTCCTCATGTTAAAATCAATATAACATATTAATGTAGTTATTTGAGTTAAGTGAAGATTTTCAGTCACTTAATAAAAACACAGTACTATTCCTTTCTTCCTTTCTTCACTTTTATTTTTCTATACTGGAATGTAACATATGTTCGCATAATACCTAATAAATCAGGTTATACAAATTACAAACAACGTATTCGTTCCTCAAATTTATTTTCAATTATATTCCATCTAAATTCGTGTCATATTACAAATTCCTCTCGATATAATTTTTTAGACGGCTTAAATTACCCAGTGGGTGTTGAATGTAATCAATACACTCATCAAACTTTGTACATTAAAATAATAAACTTGTCGAAAAAAATGATGTGAATTTAATCTAATAATCCCACACGCGTAAAATTCCGCAAATGATAAAAGCAGATGGGTTTAACTAAGTGAGCGCATTTGTGGGAAATTTTGAGCCTTCCACAAAAGCGACTTTATTGAATAAAATAATCCGTGGCACGACACGATTAATCCGTTTAGGGATAATTGACTAGAAAATGCTAAACGAACGTTGCGATCCAAAGTGGATTAAGCAGACGAGATTATTAATTTTAAAATGGCGTAACAAATATCTATAAAAAGTTTCACGAAACTTATTCTGTGTGTTTGAAAAAAAAAGTGAAATCAACTCGCAATTTTATATATAAATGTAGAAAAGCCAACTGACACAAAAATGTAGAGATACAGAAGAATTGAGTGACACAAGAATTGGAATTTGTACGAGCAGAATTGTGAAAATTAATGGTGTAAAAACATACATTTGCTGTGATTTGGTCATATTTATGGGTTAGTTTTCATATATCTGTATATATTAAAGCTTCAGATACCTGAAACATGTTTTTATTCAGATTTTAAGCTATTGTTGTTACCACACGTGATCAGTCGCCGAAGAAACAGTAGATTATCATTAAAAAATAATTGGACACAAACTGTTTTAAGATCAAATTTTATGAATATCAAAGCGAGAATTAAAATCTTATAATATACAAAATTACTACTATTCGTGTGAAATGCAAACAATGCGTCTTAATTAACAAGACAATTTAAGACAATAAACAACTACTTCCCACTCAGAAAAGAAACGTTGCATCACACGTTCCATCAATGTTACCACGAAACACGAAATGTTGCGTTTTAAATTGTATGGATGTTAAAAAAACGTTGAATAAACGCTGAATGTCCGCCTGCAGAAACCTTGCATGCTAACGATCAAAGAAAAATGTTGCTGCACCGTTGACAAAGCAACGCCCATGCAACACGAGCGATTACTCTTAATTGTATAAGAATGGTACTCTCGTAATCTCAATGCAAAATTAATTTCTGGGTATAATTAGGTCAAAAACTAGAAGTATATATATATATATATATATAGGTAACAAGAAAACAAGGAAACCTTGCATGCTAACGATCAAAGAAAAATGTTGCTGCACCGTTGACAAAGCAACGCCCATGCAACACGAGCGATTACTCTTAATTGTATAAGAATGGTACTCTCGTAATCTCAATGCAAAATTAATTTCTGGGTATAATTAGGTCAAAAACTAGAAGTATATATATAGGTAACAAGAAAACAAGGAAAAAACTGTTAAAAAGTTAACAAAGCAACGCCCATGCAACACGAGCGATTACTCTTAATTGTATAAGAATGGCACTCTCGTAATCTCAATGCAAAATTAATTTCTGGGTATAATTAGGTCAAAAACTAGAAGTATATATATAGGTAACAAGAAAACAAGGAAAACACTGTTAAAAAGAGGGGACAGTACCCCGGTCCCTAAGTACCCAGTACCCTTAACTCTGAAAACATTAAAATATTGTTAACAATCAATTGAAATCACCGTCTTATACGCGTGGCGCATGAAGTAAAATTTCGAGTTTAGGAAACCCTGAAAATTTGGTTTGGTCGCTTAGCGCTTCGCGCTACGCGACCAAACTAAATTTTCAGGCTTTTCTAAACTCGAAATTTTACTTCATGTTTAGCCTAGGAGTAGAAACACTCGTTTAAAGCATCAAATTAAAAAAAACAACGAATATCTGAATATGTACAGCACATAATTGGGATATGTATACTTGAAAAACAAAACTCCCTGTATATTAATTAGATATAGATATATCGAGTATACTTCTTTACATAAGCTTAGATTATTTTCACCAGATTGAGTTTAACTCTGCTTAATTATAATGTAATTAGTGGTTCAACATTTGAATAATAAACTCGCACTAACAATTTTGTAATTATTTATACTAAATTTTAGCTATACAAATTTGTATATAATATCCCAACAAAATTTCATGAATATACGAAATAAAGTTTACATAGACATTTTAAGCAGCATCTCGGTATTGTGTGTCACACTATCCCATAGGATAAACAGCCGCGGGTTGGAAAGTAATTATTCAAATTCTCGTTTCGATAAAATCCAGCGTGTAATTAAATAATGCAGGAAACAGCGTTTTCTGTCCCGCGCTCACTTTTTTCCTCCGCACCCCAGAAACCAACGGCTGGCATTTCAATGCATAATTGAAAATTGAAAACGAAACGCAAAAAATGGAAGCATTGTGATCCCGTATATAAAACGCGCTGTTTGCTTTTTGAATTATAATTTTGTTTTAGGTAAACACAGGTGTTGTCGGTGTTGATTTGTTTTTTTTGTACTTTGTACTACAGTATTTTTTATCTTGTTGAAGACGGGCTTAACGCGTTGAACCAATTGTTTGAAACAATGATTATAGGCAACGAGATACCGTATGTAAGTATTGGGTTGCCTATAATTACGGTTTTATTTTGAAACAATTGATTCAATCTGACTCGTGCTTTGTTAAGTTAAGTATAGGGGATATCAGAGCTGGGCAGGATTCGAATCATTCAGGATTCGAATCCGTGAATCGAATCCTGAATGATTCGAATCCTGCCCAGCTCTGATATCCCCTATACATAACTTAACAAAGCACGAGTCAAACAGATTGAAGGAATTGTTTCAAAATAAAACTGTAATTATAGACCCGTACTCTAATCCTTTTAGAAGATTCAAAAGAGGTATTTGAATACTTTAGTGAAAACGGATTCGTGATCCGGATACGTTACATTTTTTTAAAAGGATTCCTATTAGAATCCAAAGGTAGGTGATTCGAATCTTTATAAAAGGATTCGAATCCTCATAAAGGATTCAAATCCTCCCAAATAATTTAAATCATCGCTATTAAGGCGAATCCGATTAATCCAAATAGTCGAATATTCTAATATGAATATTTGAATCACAAAATTATTCATATTTAAATTTGTTTTTAAACGAAGATTAAATTATCGAAAATTTATATATTTAAAATTTTCGAATAATTCAATATTTGTGAATGCATATTCGGTTTCTTAAACTTGAACAATTGACAGCCTTAATAGTATATTTTTAACTTCACTTGAAATCAGTGTTTTATACGCGTGGCGCATGAAGTAAAATTTCGAGTTTAGAAAAGCCTAATTTGGCTTCATGCTTAATCAAGGAGTGAAAACACTCGTCAGAAGTTTTAAATATTTTATTATCACCCTGTATATGATAAACTTCTGAAAAATGGTTACATTCTGTTGTAAAAACATCTAGATGATTTTATATAGAGTAATATATACAGGGTTATTGGTAATTCGACGTATATCCGTTAGAGGCTGATAGGGGAGCCAAAATGCAACAAATTGAACACTACATATGTATAGCCGAAATTCAATAGTTTTCGAGATATTTGACTTTTTAGGGTTTTTCGATATTTACCGAAAATTTTATATTTAATTCCAAATAAAAAAGAAACTACATATTGAATGGGTGCCATTAAAAAATGATACTGTAGCTGGCATTTCAATTAAGCTATGAACATAATTAAAAGAACTTAATTCAATAAAATAATTAAAATGATGAGCGATTTAAGAATAATATCTTACCAGTATTTTCATTTACGCTTCTAAACATGTCATCAAGAGTGACGAAAACCGAAGCTAGGAAGAGGATTCGAACCTGCATTCGTAATCATGGAGCTCATTTTAAACAAGATGTCTAAAATTTGTAATAAACTTTGACGTACATTGTTTAATGCATTTTATTTCATACAAATACAAATGACCCTTTCTCTCCCCCCGCTGATTCAAACACATGCCATACCACGAATTACGTATCTTAATCGATATTTGTTTTTGAGTTTCGTGAAGAGTATAATCATAAATAATTAACACTGTTGTATCCTTTCTTCACACTTTATTTTCTAATGGTTAGATATATATTTCAAGTGCTAAGCACTCATTTTCAATAACAACTAATTCTTACAACTGTTGCGCGGTTTTTTTATACCTACAGTGGATTAAAGGGAAAAACCCAGATTAAGGGAAGACCTTTGGGTGGGTTAACAAATTTTATTGCGTGTTGTTTATGGAGGTAACAAATTTAGAAGCGGGTTATTTAAGGGACTAACATCGAAGTTCAATAAATTATTTTTATTTTTACGCATTTCTATGGCTTCCAACATGTTTAATTGATACTTATTGGACTCTTTTAGGAGTTTCATATTGTTGATGCTGAATTTATGACCTGTTGTAAAGTTATGATGTGCAATTGCAGATTTTTCTGGATTCTGGTTTTTTATGTGATAACTGTGTTCTTTGAATCTAATATTTAAATTGCCTTTCTTCAAAAACACCACTAACATTAATAATTTAAAATCAGAATTAAATAACCTTTATCCCAGTATAAATTTTACAGTTGAAATTGAAAATAATGGAAAACTCCCCTTTTTAGATATTCTTGTAAGTAGAATCGACAATAAGCTAGATTATAATATATATAGAAAAGGTACTCATACGTTTAATTATATCCACTCATCATCTTCGACACCGATTCAATATCAACTTTCAGCATTTAAAAGTATGATAGACAGAGCGATGAAATTACTACTTTCAGAATAAAACAGGAAAGCAGAATTTAAGTTAATATTGGAAATAGCAAAATTTTTAGATTATAAGCCTAATACCATTCAAAAATTAATTAATAAGAGCATAAAATCTCACAAGATCAAATCAATAACGAGTTTGCAGGAGAAAGAAAAACAGCCTATTAAATATGCTAGAGTCATTTACGTACCTAGACTAAATAGTCATATAAATAAGTTATTTAAAAAATTCAACCTCACGGCAGCACAATACACAAATTCAAAAAGTGGTATACTTTTAGGAAAGACATTTAGTAAAAGAGAATTCATTGAAAAATCTGGAATTTATTCAATAAAATGTGATAACTGTGAGAAAGTGTATATCGGCCAAACAACCCGCAATTTAAATATTAGATTCAAAGAACACAGTTATCACATAAAAAACCAGAATCCAGAAAAATCTGCAATTGCACATCATAACTTTACAACAGGTCATAAATTCAGCATCAACAATATGAAACTCCTAAAAGAGTCCAATAAGTATCAATTAAACATGTTGGAAGCCATAGAAATGCGTAAAAATAAAAATAATTTATTGAACTTCGATTTTAGTCCCTTAAATAACCCGCTTCTAAATTTGTTACCTCCATAAACAACACGCAATAAAATTTGCTAACCCACCCAAAGGTCTTCCCTTAATCTGGGGTTTTCCCTTTAATCCACTGTAGGTATAAAGAAACCGCGCAACAGTTGTAAGAATTAGTTGTTATTGAAAATGAGTGCTTAGCACTTGAAATATATATCTAACCATTAGAAAATAAAGTGTGAAGAAAGGATACAACAGTGTTAATTATTTACGTATCTTAAAATTGACTTTTATACCTTTTTGGAAACCTTACAGAATAGGCAAGTTCTTTTAGTTATTTGTACGATTAATGTTATAGTATTTTTTTTAACGAGACAACATTTTTAGAAGCGTAAATGAAAATATTGGCAAGATATTATTTTTTAATCGCTCATCATTTTAATTATTTTGTTAATTTAAGTACTTTCAATTACGTTTATAGCTTAATTGAAGTGCCAGCTACAGTATAATTTTTTAATGGTACCCATTCATTATGTAGTTCTTTTTAAATTTGGAATTAAATGTCAAATTTTGGGTAAATATCGAAAAACCCTTAAAATTCAAATATCTCAAAAACTATTGAATTTCGGCCATACATATGTAGTGTTCAGTTTGTTGCATTTTGGCCCCCCTATCAGCTCCTGACGGATAGACGTCGCTAAATCCAAACTTTCATCTTTTTAGTAAGTCTCTCTGTAAATTCGTATCCGGTCTCAAACGTATTCAGGTTCGTTGTTGAATGTAACTTGCCACATCCATATATGTATATATATAACATGTATGATCTACATTTTGTAATAGCTTTAAGTATTTTGTATATTTAAATGTATAAAAATGGATTTTTTCCGTAAATAAATAAATAAATAAATTACCAATAACCCTGTATATATACAAATATCTTTATTCAAGGAATTGAAGTACATTATTCTATAATATAATACGATCTTGTATTTAAAACTCTCGTTTCATAGGTTATCGAGGTCTTTCTGCCAGATAGAGAAATATTTTCTCGCAAAGTTGAAAATAAAAAGGTGTTTTACCTACCCTGGGACAATCTGTATGTGTACTTAACAGAAAAAAATATTTGTACATTTGGTTACCATACTTTCTTGTCACGTGTAAGATATTTACATCAAAACATTATTAAATTAACAAAATTGATCATTTTGGGTATACTTTTAACTAGTGATTCTTTTCAAGTAATTTCAGTTATAGAATGAACCTATATTTTTAATTATATTCAATTTGTAAATAGCATTTTTCCTTAAATAAATAACCAACCGATTTTACATTTTTCTACATGTCTGGTTTTTGTAATAAACAATTAAAGTCGAGATTATTTATATCTGTCCACTTGTAAAAGGTGAATATTGATAATTTCGTAACCGGCATTAAACTAGTCTTGGCAATATATTCAATCTTAGGTAAAGGCTTTTAAAAAATAATTTATAGCAATTAATAATTGTAAATATTAAATCTAAAATATATATGTGGTATCGAAAATTACCGATATTTTCAATATTGATACTTATCACTATGATGTGATGTATTTTAAACTAACGAGTGTCTTCCACTCCCAGACTAAGCATGAAGTAAAATTTCGAGTTTAGAAAAGCCCCGTGTAGAAATTTTCACGGGGCTTTTCTAAACTCGAAATTTTACTTCATGCGCCACGTGTATAAAACATTGATTTATCCTGAAGTTCAATTACTCATATATCATCATTTATTAAAATAATTAATTAATCAGATATTTAGTCTGAACATAATTAGGTTTTGAACATTTTTGTTAATAAAAACTGACGGCGATATTAAAAATGTTAATGGTTGCAAATAATAAATCCAAATTTATTTTTAAAGGATTTGTATCCGTGATTCAATAAAGAAAGGTTCGAATCTCTGATTCGAACCAGTTTTTCTCAAAAGAATCCTTTATTTGAGTATTTGTGATTCGAATCATATTAGGTGATTCGGATTCGTAATTCGAATCCTATTTTTGAGGATTGGTTCCAGATCTGGGGGATATGTATACATATAATAAAGTTCGAAAATTACCGTAATTTTCAATATTGATACTTTTCACTATGATGTGATGTATTTTAAGATTTTAAGCTAACGAGTGTCTTCCACTCCCAGACTAAGCATGAAGTAAAATTTCGAGTTTAGAAAAGCCCCGCGTAGAAAATTTGTCTCGGGTCGCGCAGCGACCCGAGACAAATTTTCACGGGGCTTTTCTAAACTCGAAATTTTACTTCATGCGCCACGCGTATAAAACATTGATTTATCCTGAAGTTCAATAACTCATATATCATCATTTACTAAAATAATTAATTAATCGGATATTTAGTCTGTAAATAATTAGGTTTTGAATATGTTTGTCAACAAAAACTGACGGCGATATTGAAAATGTTAAACTTTGCAAATAATGGATTCAAATTTATTTTGAAAGGATTTTTATCCATGATTCAAAAAAGAGGATTCGAATCTTTGATTTGAATCATATTTTTCTCTTAAGAATCCTTTATTCGAGTATTTGTGATTCGAATCATATTAGGTGATTCGGATTCGTAATTCGAATCCTGTTTTTGAGGATTCATCCCAGCTTTGGGGGATATGTATACAGATACTAAAGTTCACTGTATAGCGATCATATAGCTTATTTGATTTACCGAAGTATTAGTATAAAAATAGGAAATTATCTGCACATTTTTGAGAGCATTTTTTTTACAATTAACTGGTAAAAACTTACACGTATTACAAATGACAGGGATTTGAATCTTTAATTCGAATCATATTTTTCTCTTAAGAATCCTTTGTTCGAGTATTCGTGATTCGTATCATATTAGGTGATTCGGTTTCGTAATTCGAATCCTGTTTTTGAGGATTCATCCCAGCTCTGGGGGATAATGTTCACTGTATAGCGATCAAATAGCTTATTTGATTTACCGCAGTATTGGTATAAAAATAGGAAATTACCTTTACATTTTTAAGAGCATTTTTTACAATTAACTGGTAAAAACTTACTCGTATTACAAATGACAACGATTTGTAATACGTGCAAACTTTTACTAGTTAATTGTAAAAAATGCTCTGAAAAATGTGCAGTTAATTTCTTATTTTTATACCAATATTTCGGTAAATCAAATAAGCTATATGATCGCTATACAGTGAACTTTATTATCTGTATACATATCCCCCAGAGCTGGGATGAATCCTCAAAAACAGGATTCGAATCACCTAATATGATACGAAGCTGGGAATAATCCTCAAAAACAGGATTGTAATGCTCTCAAAAATGTGCAGGTCATTTCCTATTTTTATACCAATACTTCGTTAAATCAAATAAGCTATATGATCTAATCCATGGATTCTTAAAATATATAAAGAAACGTATTATTAATTTATGTTGAAGGAATAGTAACAACAATAAATAATAAAGTACAAAGCGATCACTATTAATAAAATACTATGAAATTAAGAATACTTTGTAAAAATAATACTTTTTACATAAAGTAAAAACCATATTTTAATATTTTGTATAATTTATGTCCATGTTTATATTTATTTATAAATACAAAGACGTTGGGCGGGCGCGGTTTTAAAATAAATCGTCAATTTTTACATGCGTCCACTTGGCATTGTGGAACGCCCTGGCTTGGCATCTTTACTGCCAAATCATTTATTTTTAATATCGTGACGATCTTTTCGTATCCAGGGACACACATTTGAAAATGTTATTTCTTTTTTTTTTCGAATATAAACGAACGCGATAAATCTAAAATGTGGGTATTTGGAATTGTTTTTCTTTCTGACTCATTGAAATCGTGCCATTTAAAGTTTGGTTAAAAATCGACATTGATGTTTAAAGAATGTGAATGATACGGTTACAACAATGCCCGTTATCATAAATTGTACAAAATATGCTGATAACCATTGAATAATTAAATAACGTTCGATTTTACAATATAGTGTTCTTATCGGAATACATAAGATATGTGTTAATGAATTCGATTGTTGGTAACAAAAACATCAATCAAGTTTAAATATACATTGAAAGGTAGATTTAGTTTGATTTTTTTTATAGAGATTCTTGATTTACCCAATAAAAAAAAAACTTATTTTTTTTAGATAATGCATGTTTCTAGTTTTAATTAATTAATAGGCCATGGACGTAGTCTAAAAGTCTCCGCACACTACAGACTAAACTATCGGCCGATAGTTAAGTCTGGTTAGGATGCATATGCGCACACGAGACACTAAACTGGCTGTTTCAAGAATATGAATTTGTGTTTAGTACTCATTCATTCACCGGATAACTATATACGCGTTTCAGGCTTCAACGCCATCATCAGTATAGTCAAAAACCAGTGTTTGAAGAATACTGAACATCTTCGGCACATTGGTCGAAGATGTTCAGTATTCTTCAAACACTGGTTTTTGACTATACTGATGATGGCGTTGAAGCCTGAAACGCGTATATAGTTATCCGGTGAATGAATGAGTACTAAACACAAATTCATATTCTTGAAACAGCCAGTTTAGTGTCTCGTGTGCGCATATGCATCCTAACCAGACTTAACTATCGGCCGATAGTTTAGTCTGTAGTGTGCGGAGACTCTTAGACTACGTCCATGGCCTATTAATTAATTAAAACTAGAAACATGCATTATCTAAAAAAAATAAGTTTTTTTTTTATTGGGTAAATCAAGAATCTCTATAAAAAAAATCAAACTAAATCTACCTTTCTATGTATATTTAAACTTGATTGATGTTTTTGTTACCAACAATCGAATTCATTCAATTAGATGGCGTTTATGTTTGCTTGTTTGTTTATGCGCAGACTGTCCGGTTGGTTGTTTGTTTGTGCGCAGACTGTCCGATAAACTAATCGGACAGTCTGACCACAAAGCTCTGCACTTTCTTTCAATTTATTTAATCAAAGTTTCTATTGACTATTTATAAATTAAAGACGTTGCCAAAAACGAAATAAAATATTACAACTTGTTGACACAACATAATACTGTAGTGGGTAGGTATGCGAGCTGCAGTTCTGCACGTCACATGATTGGTCACCGATTGGATAGTCGGCGAGTGTGCGCACTTTCATAGTATACCATACTGATAAGAAGTCGGCCGATAGTTGGCCAACGTTTTAATTGAACGGGAATCGGAGACCCTATCCAACTTTTTTTCGGTCAGTCTATCGGCCCACTAGAATCGCACAGTATACGATTTAACCAATCTAGCGGGACGAAATTCATGGACTACTTTTTATGGTCCATTTTGGATCTAGCGGGACAAAATTCATGGACTACTTTTTATGGTCCGTTTTAGATAATGAATTAATTAATTTTGGAATCATATAAAAATAGATGGTTTTCCAAAAAATCAAGTTAATAATTAAATTCAGTAAGAGATTTGAGGTGTATTATCAACAAAAGAAATATATTTTCTTTTGCATATATTTAGCATTATGTTTGTCTGGATATTTAAAACACTTGGATTGTTTCACTAGTTTATATTTTCTCCAACTAGTTTCAACCATTGGTCATCTTCAAGGAAGATGACCAATGGTCGAAATTAATCGGAGGAAATATAAACTAGTGAAACAAACCAAGTGTTTTAAATATCCAGAATTAATTCAAAAATATTTCGCCACAGGTTAAGTGAAAAATTAATTAAACATATTATGTTTGTCGCTCAATTCATGTTGCCGAAGTTTTCTTATTCATAATTTGTATCACTCTGTATACTTTTAGATTAATTACAAGCAGCTGACTTTAATAAAACATTTTTTATTCAAGGAATTTTGATTTTAAGTAATATCCTCGATATTTGTTCTCTTTTTGAAATAGTTCAATTCGAAGTTTTAAACAAGTGTTTCTACTCCCAGATTAAGCATAAAGTAATAGTATATGCTGTAAATCTTCAGATATTCGTTTTTTTAAGGAGTTCAATTTAAGGCTTTAAACGAGTGCTGTCCACTTCCAGACTAATCATGAAGTAAAATTTCGAGTTTAGAAACGCCTGAGCGTTTGGATTTGGACGCCTAGCATCCAAATCCAAACTTAGGCTTTTCTAAACTCGAAATTTTACTTCATGCGCCACGAGTATAAATCACTGAAATTTTGTGAATTTAAAAATACACTGTTGAATTAGTATTCATTTTTTTTTTTCTAAAGCAGGATTAAAAATATACTGCTAAATAAGAAGATTTTAAACTTCACTTGAAATCAGTGTTTTATACGCGTGGCGCATGAAGTAAAATTTCGAGTTTAGAAAAGCCCCGTGAAAATTTGTCTCGGGTCGCTGTGCGACCCTCGACAAATTTTCTACGCGGGGCTTTTTTACTTCATGCTTAGTCTGGGAGTGGACGACACTCATTTAAAGCTTCAAACTCATCTCTTAAAAAAAAAGAATATCTGAAGATTTACAGCATATACTATTTTAATTCATGCTTAATCTGGGAGTAGAAACACTTGTTTAAAGCTTCAAATTGAACTATTTCAAAAAGACAACGATTTATTTAACGGAAAATCCATTTTACAAATTAATATTTAACTAAATATAATTACGACAACAACAACAAAAATTTAATACAAATAATACAATAATAAAATATAAATATAATATAATATAAATTTGACTTATTAAACTAAGAAAATTTACAAATATTTATTCGCTTAAGTCTTGCCATGAATTGTGAGGGTGAGAAAGAGTTGAAAATGTCAAAGTTTGGATGTACAGATAATGTATTGGCTGTTCGCATAAACCTTGAAAGTGGGCTATTATACCCGTAATTTGTCTTATGAAGTTGAAGACGAAATATAGGTAAATGTCTAGTTGGGCGATTGGTTAAATTAATACTGAAATTAATTTGTGATAAAAGATATGGACAATTAACAGCATTACAAATTAATTTATGAAAAACAACAAGTCGGCATACACCCGGCGACAACATAGTTTATCAATACATTGTTCCGATGATAATATCTCTAAATTTGTGCTAGAATCGAAACCTAACTTGTACGCAAGCACCTTTAAAAATTTGTTTTGCACGTTTTCCAAAGCACTGATATAAACGCGTTGTGATGGTGCCCATACACAAGATCCATACTCTAGATGAGAACGTACAAAAGCGAAATAAATCCGTTTTAATGCTGCTGGCGACAAGCCCTTAGCCATTCTTTTTATATAACCCAACATTTTCAAAGCTCGATTACAAATTCCGTTAATATGACTGGCAAAACATAATTTCCTATCAAAGGTAATACCCAAATCTTTGGTAACATTTAGTTGTTCTAAGTGGTGACCATGAATTGCATAATCAAACCGTACAACAGTTGTTTTTCTGGTGAAAATCATTGTTTTGCATTTTTGAACATTAAAAAACAAATGATTTTGTAGACACCAATTAAAGACTGATGATAAATCATCTTGCAGCAATGAACAATCGTCAACCGATACAATTTCCTTATACAATTTCAGGTCATCGGCAAAGAGCAAAAATGAGGAATGTTTTATAACCCGTGAAATGTCATTAACAAATAGTAAAAACAGCAATGGACCACAATGCGAGCCTTGGGGAACTCTCCTGAGGGCACTTGAATGGTGTAGGATATAAAATTCTTAATTTTTACGCACTGCACACGATTGATTAAAAAGCTATATACCCACTTGACAACATCGGCATGGAACCCTAACGCTAATAATTTCGCCACTAAAATTTCGTGATTAACGCGATCAAACGCCTTGGCAAATTCGGCGAACACGGTATCTACTGAATGGCTAGATTCGAATGCATTAATGATAAATGAAGTATAAGTTAGAAGATTTGTTGATGTCGATCTGCTACTACGGAATCCATGCTGTTCCTCTATAAGTATGTTTTTACACATCCAATTGAGTTTGACAGAAACAAGTTTATCAAACAACTTTGGTATGACGGATTGTATTAATATACTGCGGTAGTTAGCAATATCATCCCTTTTGCCAGACTTAAAGATTGGTGTTATATAGCTTTTCTTCCAGAATTCGGAAAATGTGTTTTGTGTGACAGATGCCTCAAATAAAATGAATAATGGCGATGTGATAGAAAAAATACAATTCTTTAAAAAAGTTGAAGGAATTCCGTCAGGGCCTATGCCATTGCTATTTTTTAAATTATTAATACTTTCGAATATTTCACTTTTAAATAATCTGATTGGCATCTAAGCTGCCTCAGAAGTACATGGAAAGGTCGGTATAAAAGTAGGTTTATCCGCACTATATACGGTGGAGAAATAATCCGCAAATAAATTAACACATTCTGAACCATTGCTACTTCTATTTTGGCGTTAAAGTACATTATATTTGGATATTCAGGAACAGAATTAGTTACTTTTACAAAACTCCAGAATTTTTTAGGATTATTAGCAATGTCATTGTTAACTGAATTGACGTATTGTTCATATAGTTGATTTCTTAGATATACACATTTAATTCGTAGATTTTTGAAATTCTGGTAATTTGAAGAATTATTACATTCCTTATACACTTTATGCGCAACAAGTTTTTGTTTAATTAAATTAATCAATTCAGAAGAAAACCAGACTGGGTACGTGGATGACTTTATACGTTTCATGGGTATGAATTGTTCAAAGACTTTATACAATATGGTGTAAAATATATCGACCATATTATCAATATGACCCTTTAATATAATATGCCACTAAATGGAATTTAAATAGATATTAATATCAGAATAATTAGCACGTGAAAAGTCATAAATGTATTCATTAAATTGAAGTGATTTAACGGGTATGTGTGAAGGCATTGTAATAAGATATGGCACATGGTGCTGTTTTACATCGAAAAGCAAGTCGGATGCTCTTGAGATTAAAAATCCGTCGTGCGCGAATATTAAATCTAGAAATACACTATTTTCGTTAGGTATAGTACAGATTTGAGAGAGATTATAAAAACTAAACGGCTCACTAAGTAATTGAGCCGGATATGTTATTATTAATAAGGCCGAAATCATCATTAGACCATTCAGCATCAGGTAGGTTATAATCGCCACAAATAAGCACTTTTGAGTTAGGGTATTTATCTAATATGGATTCAACAACAAGACAATGGTCGTTAAATTTGTCTGGTGGTGAACCCGGAGGAATATAAACAGCACCGACAATCAAATTGATATGAAAATAAGAAATAGATACAAATAACTGTTCACCAGAACGACATTTTATATTAATATGATTACACGACAAACTGTTGTGAATCGCAATTAAAACACCACCGCCACGACATTTATTGCTTGAATCAGAACAACGGTCCATTCTAAAAATATAGTAATTTTTTAATTTTAGCTCAACATTATCAATATTATTATCTAGCCAAGTTTCTGTAATTATAATGATATCATACATAGAGCAAATCACATTTAACATGAAAGTGTTTAACTTGGTTCGCATGCCGCCTACGTTATGATAGTATATATTTAGTTTTTTGCAACAGCATTTCTAATAGAACTGGCTTGATTTGCGCGGCTTCCTGCTGCCTTCACAATTTTTGGAACTACTGATATAAATTTGATGATCAGGTCCTGTTCGCCGTTACTCTTTCTCGCCTCCATTTGTTCCCTCAGCTCGTTAAACTCTTTCCTTTGCATTAAGGTACGATCGTAGTTGAACTTTATAAGATTATCTTTTAATTTATAAGTTTTAGAAATAATATTTTTTACTAGATCATTGGTTTCTAATATTGCTTTAATTGGTCTTGGCTTAGAGCCTTTACGGCCAACTCTGTAAACATGTGTTGGCTTAATTTCCAGTGATAAGGGATTTAAAGTATTTTGAATTGCACACAGATCTTCTTCACTTTGCAACTTTGGGTCCGCTTTAGTAGATTCAGGTACATTGTAAATCATTAAATTGTTACATCTTCTGCGACGATCTTCAATTTCGTATAATATGTCGGTATCCTTGGACATGGTAACACATGGATTTGAATTTGAGCTAATGCGATTTGATCCTTCTGCCAAATTTGCGAAATCGGATTCTAATTTTTTTTATTTTAGCATCCAATACGTTAAATTTATCATTAAAAGTATTGACAAGCTGATCAAATTCCATTTTAAAAGGCTGGAAATATTTTTGCAATAAATTATCAAAAACAGACTCAATTTGCGCTATCTGATTCTTATTAAAAGAAGCAAATGATTGACATCTGTTGCAAATCCAACTGAAATTACGGTTTTTTTTTTAATTTGGGATGTTTCGTCGTCCGTTATGCCGGCGCATTTAGAATGAAACCACTTATCGCATGAACCGGTGCATTTTAAATAAAATGAATTAGGATTTATGTTATTTGAGCAGTGATCACATGTGAGCCCCATATTAAATAAATCAATGTAATATGTTATCAGTCAATACAACGGTGATGATTAACGTTGACACATTTGTTTTTTTTATAATAATTAAAAATACATGTTTGAATAAAAAAAAGGGAGTATGAATATTGAGAATATTACTTAAAATAAATATTCCCTGTATAAAAAATGTATTATTAAAGTCAATTGCTTGAAATTAATCTAAAAGTATACAAAGTGATACACATTATGAATAAGAAAACTTCAACAACATGAATTGAGCGACAAACATAATATGTATATCTTTTCGAATATCTGAAGATTTACAGCATACACCTAATTGACATAAATTTCAGTATACTTAAAATTACTCCCTACATAAAATAAATACCTAGGAAGTTAGAAAATATCATTTGAGTCATTTAAAATAGTATCGGATAAGTTTATTTGAACAAACGTACATATTTCTACCTTAAAAAAATAAAAACGGCATAAGTTTGTTTGCAGTTGATAGAGCTATATTATACATTGAATATATTTTTATGAAACCAGCAATATAAAAGATTTTTTTTAATTAACAGTATTTTAAGAAATCTTGGCAATAAACAAGGCGTGTTCATTTAATTTTTACACCTAACAAAAATGTTAAATATCTTAGTAATCGCAAAAAGTCGCACAATTTAACAAGATTTATTGTAAATAAGACATCTTGAGGATTATTAGAAAGCAGGTAGTAGTTTATAACGATGTATGACACAAAACATATAATTGTTTTTATCAGATGTTTATAGATGTTTTTTTATAAATCGAATAACCTATTATGTTTTTGTTATATTATGTTATATTTACACAAATAATATCTTAAATTGTAGCTACACTTTTGCAGAAAAAAACACCAAAGAGAAAATATTCTTCAGTTTTGATCAAACGATGCAATTTTGAAATAATTGATAATAAAATGAATCAACTACAAATAAAATTAGTTGTTTACTTCAATTTTGCGGGTCTGTCAACTTGGCCCCCCCAACTCAAAATATTCAAATAAAAAATATTGCGCCCGAAAGGTCTTAACTTGCGCTCACTTGCGCCCAAATATTAAAACTTGCGCTGTTAAGGGTAGAAAGTTATAGCGATTTGAAAATAGGGGGGGCTAAGTTGACGCCAGCCCCCCCATCTCGGAATTTTTAACTTTTTCTTTCATAAATACATTCTATGGAACTTGCGCTGTCGATACCACCTAATTTTACAAGTTGCGCTGCAAAAATACACCCCCTATAAACGAAATAAAGGAGGGTGCCAGCCCCCCCACTTTACATTTTTTAAGTTTTATTGCATTGTACACAAAGCTTAGAAGTTGCGCTCACTTGCGCCATCGAAATTTCTTCAATATCAGTTCTCATGAAAAAGTTATGGCATATTTTATATATACTCGAATCCAGTGCGCGTATTCCCATAATCTCCATGCAACTGCAGAAGAGTAATACAATAAACATACTTAATTCACAACCACTGTCCATCTTCGTCGAAAAGCATACATTATACAACCAAAACAGTAATTTTCTACAATATTTGCATATTTATTCCAGTGTCGTATCATGGTGGAAATATATATTTTTATTATTACTTAAATAATTTTATTTCCAAAACAAATAACAATAATTCGATTCAATTAATAAATATAACTTTAACAATGTATTTAAAATGCATTTCTGCTGATTAGAAAAGTTGCGCTGTTTTCCCAGTAGCGTTACAAATAATTTATTATTTAATTTAATTAAATATTTTCAAAACCAAACGTGAAAATTTAATTTTTTTAAGTGATTTTACTTAAACAATGCATAAGAAATGCATCTATGCCAATGAGAAAAGTTGCGCTGTTTTCCCAGTGGCGTCCCAATTAATTTATTATTATTTAATTAAATTAAATATTTTTCAAACCAAACGGAAAATTTTGAATTTTCTAATTGATATTACTTAAACAATGCATAGGAAATGCATTTATGCTAATGAGAAAAGTTGCGCTGTTTCCCCAGTAGCGTCACAATTAATTTATAATTATTGAATTAAATTAAATATTTTCAGAACCAAACGCAAAATTTTGAATTTTCTAAGTGATATTACTTTAACAATGCATAGGAAATGTATTTATGTTAATGAGAAAAGTTGCACTGTTTCCCAGTGGCGTCACAATAAATTTATTATTATTGAATTAAATTAAATATTTTCAAATCCAAACGGAAAATTTTGAATTTTCTAAGTGATATTACTTTAACAATGCATAGAAAATGCATTTATGCTAATGAGAAAAGTTGCGCTGTTTTCCCAGTGGCGTCACAATTAATTTATTATTATTGAATTAAATTAAATATTTTCAAAACCAAACGGGAAACTTTGAATTTTCTAAGTGATATTACTTTAACAATGAATAGGAAATGCATTTATGCTAATGAGAAAAGTTGCGCTGTTTTCCCAGTGGCGTCACAATTAAGTTATTATTATTGAATTAAATTAAATATTTTCAAAACCAAACGGGAAACTTTGAATTTTCTAAGTGATATTACTTTAACAATAAATAGGCAATGTATTTATGCTAATAAGAGAAGTTGCGCTGTTTTCCTAGTGGCGTCACAATTAATTTATAATTATTTAATTAAATTAAATATTTTCAAAACCAAACGGGAAACTTTGAATTTTCTAAGTGATATTACTTTAAAAATACATAGGAAATGCATTTATGCTAATTAGAAAAGTTGCGCTGTTTTCCCAGTGGCGTCACAATTAATTTATTATTATTGAATTAAATTAAATATTTTCAAAACCAAACAGAAAATTTTGAATTTTCTAAGTGATATAACTTTAACAATGAATAGGAAATACATTTATGCTAATGAGAAAAGTTGCGCTGTTTTCCCAGTGGCGTCACAATTAATTTATTATTATTGAATTAAATTAAATATTTTCAAAACCAAACGGAAAGATTTGAATTTTCTAAGTGATATTACTTTAACAATTCATAGGAAATGCATTTATGCTAATGAGAAAAGTTGCGCTATTTTCCCAGTGGCGTCACAATTAATTTATTATTATTGAATTAAATTAAGTATTTTCAAAACCAAACAGAAGATGTTGAATTTTCTAAGTGATATTAATTTAACAATGCATAGGAAATGCATTTATGCTAATGAGAAAAGTTGCGCTGTTTTCCCAGTGGCGTTACAATTAATTTATTATTATTGAATTAAATTAAATATTTTTAAAGCTAAACACAAAATTTTTAATTTTCTAAGTGATATTACTTTAAAAATGCATAGGAAATGCATTTATGCTAATGAGAAAAGTTGCGCTGTTTTCCAGTGGCGTCACAATTAATTTATTATTATTGAATTAAATTAAATATTTTCAAAACCAAACACAAAATTTTGAATTTTCTAAGTGATATTACTTTAACAATGCATAGGAAATGCATTTATGCTAATAAGAAAAGTTGCGCTGTGTTCCCAGTGGCGTCACAATTAATTTATTAATATTGAATTAAATTAAATATTTTCAAAACCAAACACAAAATTTTGAATTTTCTAAGTGATATTACTTTAACAATGCATAGGAAACGCATTTATGCTTATGAAAAAAGTTTCGCTGTTTTCCCAGTGGCGTCACAATTAATTTATTATTATTGAATTAAATTAAATATTTTCAAAACCAAACACAAAATTTTGAATTTTCTAAGTGATATTACTTTAACAATGCATAGGAAATGCATTAATGCTAATGAGAAAAGTTGCGCTGTTTTCCCAGTGGCGTCACAATTAATTTATTATTATTGAATTAAATTAAATATTTTCAAAACCAAACAGAAAATTTGAATTTTCTAAGTGATATTACTTTAACAATGCATAGGAAATGCATTTATGTTAATGAGAATAGTTGCGCTGTTTTCCCAGAGGCGAAAACAAAAAACAAAAACAAAACAAAATTGCAGTTTGTGTAATAATAAATTATTATTTGAAACACAGTTAAACAATTTCATATTCATAGAACCCGTTAACACGGACAGTAAAACATTGAACTTAGTAACTAATTTAGAAAATATTCCGTTTAAACTAAATGTACAGAACAAACTGTTTATTTTACGTGGTGTTGTGGGTTTTATACCGGGTCATTTTATAGCATTTTGCAGAAGACATAATGGCTTATGAGAGGAATACAATGACTTGCTTCCAAGCAAAAATCATTGTTCAAGATCAAAAGAAGTAGAGGTTAATATGTTGCTATATACAATGTAGGTGACCAACGGGAACATATCTGTTTTTGGGAATGATCACTGACGCCACTGGGAAAACAGCGCAACTTTTCTCATTAGCATAAATGCATTTCTTATGCATTGTTAAAGTAATATCACTTACAACATTCAAAATTTTCCGTTTGGTTTTGAAAATATTTAAATTAATTCAATAATAATAAATTTATTGTGACGCCACTGGGAAAACAGCGCAACTTTTCTCATTAGCATAAATGCATTTTCTATGCATTGTTAAAGTAATATCACTTAGAAAATTCAAAATTTTTTTTTTGGTTTTGAAAATATTTAATTTAATTCAATAATTATAAATTAATTGTGACGCCACTGGGAAAACAGCGCAACTTTTCTCATTAGCATAAATGCATTTCCTATGCATTGTTAAAGTGATATCATTTAGAAAATTCAAAATTTTCCGTTTTGTTTTGAAAATATTTAATTTAATTCAATAATAATAAATTAATTGTGACGCCACTGGGAAAACAGCGCAACTTTTCTCATTAGCAGAAATGCATTTCCTATTCATTGCTAAAGTAATATCACTTAGAAAATTCAAAGTTTCCCGTTTGGTTTTGAAAATATTTAATTTAATTCAATAATAATAAATTAATTGTGACGCCACTGGGAAAATAGCGCAACTTTTCTCATTAGCATAAATGCATTTCCTATGCATTGTTAAAGTAATATCACTTAGAAAATTCAAAATTTTCTGTTTGGTTTTGAAAATATTTAATTTCATTCAATAATAATAAATTAATTGTGACGCCACTGGGAAAACAGCGCAACTTTTCTCATTAGCATAAATGCATTTCCCATTCATTGTTAAAGTAATATCACTTAGAAAATTCAAAGTTTCTCATTTGGTTTTGAGAATATTTAATTTAATTCAATAATAATAAATTAATTGTGACGCCACTGGGAAAACAGCGCAACTTTTTTCATTAGCATAAATGCATTTCCTATGCATTGTTAAAGTAATATCACTTAGAAAATTCAAAATTTTCCGTTTGGTTTTGAAAATATTTAATTTAATTCAATAATAATAAATTAATTGTGACGCCACTGGGAAAACAGCGCACCTTTTCTCATTAGCATAAATGCATTTCCTTTGCATTGTTAAAGTAATATTACTTAGAAAATTCAAAATATTCCGTTTGGTTTGAAAAATATTTAATTTAATTAAATAATAATAAATTAATTGTGACGCCACTGGGAAAACAGCGCAACTTTTCTCATTGGCATAGATGCATTTCTTATGCATTGTTTAAGTAAAATCACTTAAAAAAATTAAATTTTCACGTTTGGTTTTGAAAATATTTAATTAAATTAAATAATAAATTATTTGTAACGCTACTGGGAAAACAGCGCAACTTTTCTAATCAGCAGAAATGCATTTTAAATACATTGTTAAAGTTATATTTATTAATTGAATCGAATTATTGTTATTTGTTTTGGAAATAAAATTATTTAAGTAATAATAAAAATATATATTTCCACCATGATACGGCACCGGAATAAATATGCAAATATTATAGAAAATTACTGTTTTAGTTGAATAATGTATGCTTTTCGACGAAGATGGACAGTGGTTGTGAGTTAAGTATGTTTATTGTATTACTCTTCTGTAGTTGCATGGAGATTATGGGAATACGCGCACTGGATTAGAGTATATATAAAATATGCCATAACTTTTTCATGAGAACTGATATTGAAGAAATTTCGATGGCGCAAGTGAGCGCAACTTCTAAGCTTTGTGTACAATGCAATAAAACTTAAAAAATTTAAAGTGGGGGGGCTGGCACCCTCCTTTATTTCGTTTATAGAGGGTGTATTTTTGCAGCGCAACTTGTAAAATTAGGTGGTATCGACAGCGCAAGTTCCATAGAATGTATTTATGAAAGAAAAAGTTAAAAATTCCGAGATGGGGGGGCTGGCGTCAACTTAGCCCCCCCTATTTTCAAATCGCTATAACTTTCTACCCTTAACAGCGAAAGTTTTAATATTTGGGCGCAAGTGAGCGCAAGTTAAGACCTTTCGGGCGCAATATTTTTTATTTGAAAATTTTGAGTTGGGGGGGCCAAGTTGACAGACCCCAATTTTGCTACTTGACATCGTAGAGAATTGAAAGCAAACTGAAATAATTCTGTATCAGGAATCTTTTCCTAATATATATGAATAATTTGTAGTAATGCATTTGTAATTTTCATATTTCAATCATTTGTTTTTTGTCCCGTTAGAACGGTCAAATCGTATACTGTGAATCGCCTGGGTGTGCGGACTCATATTAAACAATTATACTAACAAGCAACCAACTAAACTGTCGGCCGATAAACAGAGAGTTTTATGTAACACCGAACATTTTCATAACGAGAATTTTTCTTTTAAGTATACATAAGCATGCGTTATATATTTGCCGACGCTCTGTTTTTAAAAGAATTTAATTTGAAGCTTTAAACGAGTGTTTTCCACTCCCAGGCTAAGCATGAAGTAAAATTTCGAGTTTAGAAAAGCCTGAAAATTTGGTTTGGTCGCGTAGCGCGAAGCGCGGAGCGGCCAAACCAAATTTTCAGGCTTTTCTAAACTCGAAATTTTACTTCATGCGCTACCGGTACAAAACACTGATGCAATGTAAAGTTTAGCGGTGAGTTTTAAACTTCGGAATATGTCAGTGTTTTGTACCGGTGGCGCATGAAGTAAAATTTCGAGTTTAGAAAAGCCTGAAAATTTGGTTTGGCCGCTCCGCGCTTCGCGCTACGCGACTAAACCAAATTTTCAGGCTTTTCTAAACTCGAAATTTTACTTCATGCTTAGTCTGGGTGTGGAACACACTCATTTCAAATTTCAAATTTATTTTTTTTAACAACGAATATCTAAAGATTTACAACATATACAGTGTAATTGGGACATGTATACTTGAAAGAAAAGCTCCCTGTGTGTACACGTTGAGGGATTAATTGCGATTGATTAGCTACAATTTTTAATGGTCATATAGGCAACCCAATTTACACATAACTTAAAAAATAAAGGTGTCAAATTGTATTGGATGAACATGTTCGGTGTTACATAAAACTCTCTGTATGTGTATTTAATACATATTTTGGTTAAATAGTACATACTCGTATTTTGGTTAAATAATATCGCATGTTCAATAAAATATAACCTCTATAGTGCCATGGAAAATATTGTAGGTTGCCAACTCTGAAGTTATATAATGTATAACTTCAGAGTTGCCAACCTACAATATTTTCCATGGTACTCTAGAGGTTTTATTTTATTAAACATGCGATATTATTTATAATATCAGACGTTTTATATGTCAATTCCTAAAGCGTGTAGCCAACTTAAATTTAAAAAAAGATAAAATCATGGCACTCTAGAGGTCTTTTTTATTGAACATACGTTATAATATAATTTACATTTACTTTTCGCTCTCAAAAAACATAACAATTCCATGTTTAATTCAGAAATGTACACCTCGCTGAAAAACCAAAAAGTAAAACTGAAAATGAAACGAGCCGCCCCCGGGCGGTTTTATGACGTTTAATTAACACGGCAAAAAGTTTATCAACATTTTGTTTCGGCTGTTGCTGATGTAATAATGTGATCACCCGCACCCTCGAGACGAATAATTCGTTATTATTTATTTCAATTACGCCGAACTCGAATGATCATATCTGGGAGGGGGAAAAGCCAGGCGCGCGCTGTTTATAAATACATCAAAGTAGGTTTTTGATGTTGCTAAAGGTCCGTTCAATCTAAATGGAAATTTCGCGATAAAATTCAATTGCACTGGACGTTTCAGTAGCTCTTAAAAAAAAAAATGAAGAGAAGTGGAAAATAAAAGAAGTGGTGGGGGTGTTAGGTTTTGATGTAAAAGCAATTTTATGTGGGTTTTCTTTATTCAAAAGAAGGAATGAATGAATAAACAGTTATTTTTCAAAGAATAAGTAAGCAAATATTTTCTTAGGAAAAATAACTTGATTAAACTATTAAATATTGAGTAAATAATTTTATTTATTAGATTAAACAATCATGATTAATTATATAAATAATAAAAATTGAACAATATACATACAGAGAGTTTTATGTAACACCAAACATGTTCATAACGAGCATTTTTCTTTTAAGTATACATTTGTACATTTGCCGACGCTCGGTTTATTAAATGTATTTAATTTGAAGCTTTAAACGAGTGTTTTCCACTCCCAGGCTAAGCATGAAGTAAAATTTCGAGTTTAGAAAAGCCTGAAAATTTGGTTTGGTCGTGTAGCGCGTAGCGCTACGCGACCAAACCAAATTTTCAGGCTTTTCTAAACTCGAAATTTTACTTCATGCGCCACCGATACAAAACACTGATGCAATGTGAAGTTTAGCGGTGTGTTTTAAACTTCGTAATATGTTTGTGTATTGTACCGGTGGCGCATGAAGTAAAATTTCGAGTTTAGAAAAGCCTGAAAATTTGGTTTGGCCGCTCCGCGCTTCGCGCTACGCGACCAAACCAAATTTTCAGGCTTATCTAAACTCGAAATTTTACTTCATGCTTAGTCTGGGAGTGGAACACATTCATTTCAAGTTTTAAATTAAACTCATTTATAAAAAAAAACGGTTATCTAAAGATTTACGACATATTCGCTGTAATTGGAACATGTATACTCGAAAGAAAAACTCCCTGTATGTACAAGTTGAGGCATTAATTGCGATAGATTGGCTACAATGTATAATGGTCATATAGGCAACCTAATTTACACTAAACTTAAAAATTAAAGGTGTCTAATTGTATTGGATGAAAATGTTCGGTGTTACATAAAAAAACTCTCCTTATGCAGTAGAGATGTTTCAAGTATAATTAGGTATTCGCGAATACGAATACGAATGCGAATACGCTTTCCTAATATAAGTGAATACGAATTCGAGTAATTGCATTTTTCGATTAAATGTGCTAAATGAACAAAAAATCCGCGGAGGTAAATTAACAAAAAATGACAAAATAATTAATGTAATTTGATACATTGCATTATTTTAACAGACTTGAGGATGTGTGCAGAAAAATGTAAACATTTTGTTATTAAAATATTTGGATTATTAATCATTAAAAAAATGGTTTCAGTGTATTTCTATCTTTACAATATTTCAGTGTTTTGTACGCGTCGAGCATGAAATAAAATTTTGAGTTTAGAAAAGCTCTAAATTTGATTTGGTCATCCCGCTTCATATGCAGATTTGTTGGAAATCGATATTTTCCTATTTTTACCCCCTACAGTGGTGGTTTTCGGGCGAAACCTGGAGGTAGTCCAGTACTTGATATGCACACAAATGTTTAGCTAATTCGGGCGATTTTTAGAGGTAAGATCTCTGACGACTGGACTATTTTGAGAGAAGAATGTACTTTCCTTTAAAAGGCAGAAAATTGGCATTATATGTAAAAGTTACATATCTAAGCAGTATATTTTAAACTTAAAAATAAAAAAGCGATGTTAAAATTGGTTCAAAAAAAAGTCGCATTCTTTGTAAAAATAACACAGATTGGTAAGCAATGAATGAACTTTCTATTTATATTTAAAAAATGACATTATGAGAATATAAAACGTCAACGTTCAAACTCTTGAGAAAACTAAAATGAAAATGCTGCATAGTTTTAAAAACAACTTTGATTAAAAAAACGACGTTAAAATACATTTTTAAAAATGCAACCCTGTGTAAAGAATCGCAGAAAGTCAAAGTCGGAACAATACGACTGACGTAAAAATCGAAAACGCTATAGAATTTATAATTTTAAGAATATATTTTCTTAATATAAACATACGCAAAACCAACTTTACTCTTTTTTATGTTTAATCTCAAGTAATTATTTATTTAGTATAACAAACGTTATACAAATATTTATTAATTTTGCGTTTCTAAAATTTGAGTTATTTATCACTAATTTCTTGAATTAATTTCTCATCTGGCACTTGGTGAAACATATTACACTATGTAAAGTTAAAAAATGACAATACCAAGTGCCTTTCCTTTAATTAACTTTACATATTTATCACTATGTGTTGTAGCTATTTTTAGTTTCTGGATTTCTGTACAAATAGAAATCAGGAGAGGTTTTCTGTGACCGTAGATTTAAAATTCAACTATTTGACGTTAACAATAATTTTCTTCCTTTTTGTTCTCGTGGACACACTTGCGTAAGTAAAGTAAATTTCAATTAAATAACGCAGCAGAAGAAATTTACGTACGTAAACATAAACAAAAACAGAGTAACATAACCTCTAAATGTAACTACAATAAAGTTGAAATACAAGAAAATGCGTTGTTGCCATGTTTATTTTATCAATATTTAAAAATTAACTAATAGCATTTGAAGGGTTAAGGGGAAAAATTAAATGAGTCCAAAAAGTACCGAACATCTTTTTTGACGCCATTCTGTAGCTTAGACTAAGTATTTTCACGTAAACAAACTTCACGGGAAACAAACAAATGAGCCATCAGTTATTTACGATGAAAGAAAACCAAATAACCTGTAAAACATGCATAGTTCTGGCATTTCATTTCGTTCCCTTGTAAAATTTCAAAATTATGACTCATTTTGTTTTCCCTCTTAACCCTTTATTTATATTTTGTTCTTTTAATACGAAATTTTAACATAGTATTTGTACGGGTCTAATAGAAATTAAGTAACAATAAACTTCAATAATATTAACAGATATTCTATTATTAAGGCTGTAAGTCAGTGTTTCCTAACCATTTCTTGATATGGTCCGCTTTATAAATTCAAATACTCCTGTGACCCTCAATGTACATTATTTTTAATATTTAATTAATAAGGCGGATACATGATGAAACTCTGAGAAGCTACGTCTAGTTTGTTCAACGTATACCTTGGGGCAATCTCCACACTCCAACAAAAGTATGTCAGAGCTCGTGGTTTCATCAGATTTGTTTTTTAAATGATTGGGGAATATAATCTTTTAATTTAATTCCTTTCTTCAGAACGAACAATTCTCAATAAATTCATCAATAATGCAAAAGACAAAAATCCATAATTTTTATTACTCGGCTTATAAGAACAATTATTTTAGGTCACATGAATTGTAAACGAGAAAATGCGAGGCCCTTCAAAATTGTGAATAAATTTGGACTGCGACTTTATCCTTTATATTTATTTTACGTCTTAAACTGCACTTTTAGCAATAATACAAGATAAATTAGTTGTTTTTAAACTTTAGAATAAATCAGTGTTTTATTCACGTAGCGCATGAAGTAAAATTTCGAGTTTAGAAAATCCTGAAAATTTGGTTTGGTCGCGTAGCGCTACGCGCTACGCGACCAAACCAAATTTTCAGAATTTTCTAAAGTCGAAATTTTACTTCATGCTTAATCTGGGAGTGGACAATACTCGTTTAAAGGTTTAAATTGATTATTTATTAAACTGCATTCAAGTTTTAACAACTGTGAATGGTTCAAAATATTTAACGGAATGCAGTTTAATAAATAATCAGTAAAGAACATTGAAATATATCGTTTGTTTTTTTATTTGTCCTAATCTTGATACAAAATTCAAGAAAAAATCGAGTTGAAGTTTATTGAAAAATCGTACAATTTAGAAAGATATTTATTTGGGCATTTAGAGAAAATTGAATATGTCATTCAAATAACAGAATTATTTGTTTTTACTTATGTATAAGCGTATTAGTCTTAGTTCTAGTTTTAAGTCGTTTATATATTATAAATGTAATGCAACCACCCTGTAATAGGTAGTCTATTCTATTAGGTTTTGAGTAAACAAAAAAAAAAATGAGTTTGAAATTTTTGAATTTTTATAAAAAAATAATTATTTTGGTTACATTAAATAATTAGCTTAAAATGTATTTCATCTGCTGAATTAAATAAAAAATTACTTCTGTCGAGTGTTTTCCACTTCCAGATTAAGCATGAAAAATTTCGAGTTTAGAGAAGCCTGAAAATTTGGTTTTGTCGCTCCGCGAAAAATATTTAATTTGGTTACATTAAATAATTAGCTGTAAAAAATGTAATATTTCGCTTGGGTTTTCTGTAATTTTTAGCCAAAATTAAAATTTTGTTCGTGGCAACATCGCATTTTCATGTGTTCTAACTTTACTCTAACTAAATTTAAAGTAATTTATAAGTTACGTTACACTCTTTTTCTTTATACAAATAAGACAATTAACTTTGTTTGTATAACTGAGGATTTTATTGTGACTATAGTTTCGACAACTTTAACTTGTCATTATCAAACATAAAGTAATTTAAAACAAACAATTCGTCAGGTATATATACGAAAAAATTTACGGTTACAAAACGGCTTTAAAAATGGGGGTGTATATTGGGTCAAGCTGGTCGTTTATTCCTGGTTTAGATAACATAACATTTCAATAGCCTTTAAACCTTCTACAAAAATTAGATATAGTATTTTTAATCCGAAAACAAAAATACCCAGTGCTCACAGATCAGGGATATATAAACTAATTTGTAGCGATTGTAAAGGAGGTGGTCAATCTGGTCGTAATTTTAAAATCAGACTCAAGGAGCATCTTAGCTCTTTTCGGCTTAATTTGATTGATTTTTGGCGAGGATGTACTGTCAATAATACATTTAGCCGAAAAGGGTCGTAAGATGGACCTCCTGGAGTCTCTGGAAATTTACAGAGCACGCGCAAATCCGGAAATTCCCGTAATAAAAGACCAGCTTGACCTAATATACACCCCCATTTTTAAAGCCGTTTTGTAACCCTAATTTTTTCGTATATATACCTGACGAATTGTTTGTTTTAAATTACTTTATGTTTGATAATGACAAGTTAAAGTTGTCGAAACTATAGTCACAATAAAATCCTCAGTTATACAAACAAAGTTAATTGTCTTATTTGTGTAAATAATGATGTATAACGAAGTAGAAGCCTTCACAGTGAACAGCTTTTTGTTTATGTTTGTAAAAATGTATTTTATCTGCTGAATTAAATTGAAAATTACTTCTATCGAGTGTTTTCCACTCCCAGATTAAGCATGAAGTAAAATTTCGAGTTTGGAAAAGCCTGAAAATTTGGTTTGGTCGCTCCGCGAAGCGGAGCGGCCAAACCAAATTTTCAGGCTTTTCTAAACTCGAAATTTTACTTCATGCGCCATGCGTATAAAACACTGATTTCAAGTGAAGTTCAAAATATACGAATTAGTTATGTACATGTATAAATCAAAGCATAAAAAATATATATTAAGGTCAATTTTTATGCACATGGTTACAGCCATTGTATTAACATTCAATTGCCCCCCTTAAAGCTAAAACTGCCCCCTTTTATCCAATTAAAACTTAGTTTTATTTTAAATTTGTTAAAGAAACATGATTTAATTAATTATAGAATAAACTTGTGCTTAATTAATATTATTACACAACACGGAAGTATTAACGCTAACGTTAATACATGAATAAATGACACGTGAAATTAATAAATCAACTCTTCGCATGAGCATCTTGTAAAATTCCAATAACAATAAAACCTGACTTAATGTGCAATTAGATTCACGAGGAGTGCGCATTTCGACGAAGCATCATCACATTTATAGCCATCCATCTGGGATAAATAACAAAGTCTGGATAAACAACAAATTTATTACCGAATGTGTGTGCACTAGTCGGGATAAATAAATAAATACCGTCCGTATTGTGCAAATATTTTCGTCCGAAAAGTTTTCATTAGTCGCACAGGTAGAGAATAAATGCGAAACAACAGTGCAATTTATAAATAACTTGGGGCCGGTCGTGTAACAACAATAATGGCCAAGCTAAAATTAATTGTGTGACTCTCGAAATAAATGCAATGGCGCAACCTTGATGCGAAAAAAAAACGACAATTGTTACGTTGGCATGTGTGTGTGTGTGTGTATGTGTGCGAATTGTTTTTTCAGTTTCGATGAAATTGAATCATTCATTTTCAATCTGGGAAAGTTTGATGAATGGGCGTTTGGTGATATTTAAATTCATTGTTAGTTCATTGATAGCATTTCAATACGACTGAATTAAAAAAAAACGTATTGTTTTGTTTCAAAAAACGTTTAGTATATTAGTAGTAGTATATATATAGTATAGTAGTATATATCAATTAGCGTAAGTACACCATGTACTTACTACGCCAATTAAAAAAACCTGTTTTTAGATTCTACTAACGAATACGTAACATATTTAGTAGACATTGCTTCAATACGAAATGTTGTTGCGTGTATTTTATTTTTAAAATGTCTATTTTTATTTCTTATTCGGATTTTAATATTTCCAGAATTTTAAAAGCATTCAAATAATTTTAATCATTTATTTAAAAAAATGTTTTACTTTTATATAAATAAAACAATTTAAACACTTTCAAATATATATTGTAATAACGCTACAATTGTTTCGCCACACTGTGGCTTCTTCAGGCGAAGAAATGATGCATATTGCAAATTTCTTCGCCTGAAGAAGCCACAGTGTGGCGAAACAATTGTAGCGTTATTACAATATATATTTGAAAGTGTTTAAATTGTTTTATTTATATAAAAGTGAATATGAACTTTCAACATTTATCAGCCTTATCAATCAAAATATTTTACAGCAAACTTTATTGTAATGTTGATCAACTATTACTTTTATGTGTTTGCTCAGTAGATAATTAAAGGGGTTAACGAATGTTGTACTGCCTTTTTTAATAGACTTTCGTAGCTTTCAAGACAATATTGATATTTAAATAATAAATTGGCAATTAAAGAAAACTGCGGCAGGCGTTCTAATTTTGTACGCGCAAAATTACGATAGACAAAATAGACAGGGTTTTTTCTTTTATTTTATTTCTTTATTCATTTCCCAACAGAAAATATCGAATTACAGGGAAAGATTATATATAGATACAAAATAATAATTAACGACAAGGTTGATCTAGTGTATACCCCCATTTTTAATGCTATTTTGTAAATAACCATTCTTGTACCTGTACCATACCGTAATTTAAATTACTCTGTTTGATAATGGTTAATGGTGACTGCAGTCACAAAAATAAAAATATTGTGTTATACAAACAAAGTTAAAGTGTTGTATTTTATTGAATTAACATGTATAACGAAGTAGAAGCCTCCATCTTCATAATTTTAAAAAATAAGTAACAAACATGTAAAATAAAAACAACAATAATTTAAGTATACACACCCCGTAAAATTAAATTAAAAGAATAAATTCATCAATAATTTAAAAAAACAAATCTAATAAAACCACGAGCTCTGGCGTATTTTTGTAAACTTTCAAGCAATCTATGTTTTGTAATAACTTCAACTTAAAGTTTCTAACGAGTGTTTTCACTCCTTGATTAAGCATAAAGTAACATTTTGAGCTTATAAAAGCCTGAATTGGTCACTATTTTTCACTTCTTGATTAAGCATGAAGTAAAATTTCGAGTTTAGAAAAGCCTCAAAATTTGGATTGGTCGCGTAGCGATCAATCCAAATTTTCAGACTTTCATAGACTCAAAATTTTACTTCATGTGCCAGGCGTATAAAATACTGAAAGACTCTAAAGTTTAAAATATATTGCTGTTGCATACTGATTTAAAGGTATATTTTAAACTTCACAATATTTCAGTGTTTAATACGCGTGGCGCATAAAGTCAAATTTCGAGTTTAGAAAGCCCTGAAAAATTGGTTTACTCGCTCCGCTTTGCTACCTGACCAAACCAAGTTTTCAGGCTTTTCTAAACTCGAAATTTTACTTCATGCTTAATCAAAGAGTGGAAACACTCGTTAGAAGCTTTAAATTTAACGATTTTCAACGAGTCTTTGAAAAAATACAGCATATACGGAGAGTTTTATGTAACACCGAACATTTTCATAACGAGAATTTTTCTTTTAAGTATCCATATGCATACGTTGCACATTTTTCGATGCTCGGTTTATTAAAAGAATTTAATTTGAAGCTATAAGCCAGTGTTTTCCACTCCCAGGCTAAGCATGAAGTAAAATTTCGAGTTTAGAAAAGCCTGAAAATTTGGTTTGGTCGCGTAGCGCGAAGCGCGGAACGGCCAAACCAAATTTTCAGGCTTTTCTAAACTCGAAATTTTACTTCATGCGCCACCGATACAAAACACTGACATATTACGAAGTTAAAAACACACCGCTAAACTTTACATTAAATCAGTGTTTTGTACCGGTGGCGCATGAAGTAAAAATTAGAGTTTAGAAAAGCCTGAAAATTTGGTTTGGCCGCTACGCGCTTCGCGCTACGCGACCCAACCAAATTTTCAGGTTTTTCTAAACTCGAAATTTTACTTCATGCTTAGCCTGGGAGTGGAAAACACTCGCTTAAAGCTTTAAATTGAATTCTTTTAGTTAACCGAGCACCGGAAAATGTGCAACGTATGCATATGGATACTTTAAAGAATAATTCTCGTTATGAAAATGTTCGGTGTTACATAAAACTCTCTGTATATCGTGATATGTACACTCAAAAGAAAAATGCCCTGTATGTCCACCAGTGCTCATAGATTCAATTTATTATTGAACCTTTAAACATATTTTTTTAAACGTTATCTCTCGGTTGATTTATTTTTTTCATTGCGAGCACGTAATACATTTTGAAATAGATGGAATCCCACTACCGGCATTCGCTGCATCCATAAATCAATGTCCGAGTGCTGAAGGGAAGCGATTTTAAATAACTTATTAAAACCAATACTTACCAGTGGTTGATTTAAAGCGATTGAGGCCCCTGGTGCTAGTAAAACATGGGGTCTTTCAAATTCGAGAAAACTGACTGTGATATTTTGCTGATTTACCTGATCCTATAGAAGCTTAAATGAGGCGTGCCATATGCAAAAAGTCGTAAGTGCCAGTTTTTAAGTAATGCGTTTTATATACGGAATATGTTCTAAATGTCATGCTTTACTTGTACATTAAATGCCGGTCCGATAGTGCTACTACAAGTGGCAGAAATTAAGACACAATTATCAAAATGTCATAAGTGCCATAATACTTCCATTCACAAAGTACTGCCTCCTGTAAAAGATGTCATTTGGTATGTACGACGTTTTACACATGGCACGCTGCAAGTATGCTTCAATATCTAAAATATCGGAATTTTCATAACTTCCAATATTTTTATTAATGAAATTTGAGGAAGAATATATTTTTTTGTTCGATAGTTGTTCTGCTACTTTCTTGATGGAATAACGTTTTCAAACTGGGTAAAGCAAAAGACTTGTTTTGTTCCATATTTTTATTTTCTGTAGCCTGATACGTGTTTCGATCCTTAACGGTTATTTTTGAAGTTCAGATGACACGTGTTTTGATCCTTAACAGTTATTTTTAAAGTTCAGAAACTGAATGAAAAGTGTCTGCACTTTGAAAATTATCGTATCAAATCGAAACACGTGTCAGGTAACTGAAAACAAAAATATGGAACAAAACATGTGTTTTACTTTACCCAGTTTGAAAATGTAATTCATCAAGAAAGTAGCAGGGTATGGGGACACTTTTTCCACTCCACTTTCTCCAATCCGAATATTCCACTCTTTTTTTTCCACCAATCATATTATCCACAAATGTATTATTCCATATTGATAATGAAGGTTTAAATTAAATTTAAACGTCTAAGTTTTTAGGGGCTTGTTGTAATGCCAAGGTAATTTTTCGAGGATTGCTGAAATTTCTGGGGCACCTAGCTCTACAAGTGGTTACAAAAACTTTAAGCTAGAGGAAATTTTCAATTGGAGCTTTAAACAAACGTCTAAGTTTTTAGGGGCTTGTTGCAATGCCAAGGTAATTTTTCGAGGATTGCTGAAATTTATTCCACCAATCATTTTATCCATTAATATATTATTCCACTATAAATATATTATTTCACTTCTTTTTAGACATTTTATTTGACAAGGATTTACAAGGATCTACACGGATTAAAATTGAATGTTGTGCCCTACTGCGCGGAGGTACTCTGCTATCTCATCAGCTTCCTTTCGTACTTCGTAGTCCCTAACTATATTACATATCCTCTCTTCTGTCTTTACTCGCGCCAAATTTTCCGACCTTTTAATTTTACGCCCCAAATCCAGTTCGCGAAACATTGTTTCGGTGTCGCCCTGTTCTTTCTGTATCTCCAGGAGAAACGCATAGAGACTGGGATGGTCTTTGCCGACTACAACTGCAAATCTGTGATGCCATCCTCCTGACATGTTATTTGTTCGTGATGAGTTACTCATCACAGCCTCATACACGTTCCAGAGCGCTGGAGGATACCTCGGCTGCGTGGCACGACGTCTCCCCCTGGCCGGTTTGCCTCTTACATAATTATTTTCGAAGTAATCGATGATTTCAGAAAATTCTGGTGTCGATTCTGAAAATATGTCGAACGCCTCCACAACATCCTCAACTGGAACGAAACTAGTCGCACACATCATCTGCGCTGCCTCTTTGGAAAAAAATTTTAAAAAAAAGTATAAAAACCATTCAGTGAAAAAAAGAACAAGTGGATAAAAAACTCAGTGGAAAAAATGGATTGGAAAAAGTGGGGTGGAATCAAGTAGCAGTGGGTTTTTTGAACTTTTAGTTGTACTTATGCCTAGTAAAGGGTTTTTCAATCAGCGCGTCAGAACTTCCAAATGGGACAAAATATTAAGTACATAATAAAATCGATTAATCATCACTTCATTTTAAAGAACAATCGATGGTATTATGTTTTAAAAATAAAAATAATGTCCCCCTCGACGTTGACGATTGTGGAGGCCCGATTTGCGACCACTATTTCACATCTATCGCGTGGTATATTTTGAATGATGTGTTTAATGTTCCGCTTCAGGCCGGAAATTGTTCTTGGCTTATTTTTGTAGACCAAAGATTTTACAAAACCCCATAAGAAGAAGTCTAAACTTTCAAACTAAACGATAGACCGGTTAGTTGGTCAATTATGTTGACCATAAATTTCTCGCAACACGAACACGCATTTTGATAGTAAATTCTAATTATTTCTAAACGATATTCAAAAGTATATATCTCTTCATATTAACATGACACAATATACTAAAAACATTTGAAGGGTTAGGAGGAAAAACAAAATGAGTTCAAAAAGTTCAGAAAATCGTTTTTGATGCTATTTTGTACCTTAGAACAAGTATTTTTACGTAGACAAACTTAACGGGAAACAAACAAGTGTTTCACCAGTTATTCAGGACGAAAAATATAAAGAACCTATAAAACATACAGAGTTGTAACATTTCATTTTTTTTCCTTGTAAAATTTCAAAAATGGGACTTATTTTGTTTTTCTTCTTAACTCTTCGTTTGTTATGGAGACTTGACATTTATATTCTAAAACAATTTTGATTTTGGTATTAAAGTTCTGACGTGCTAGTTGGAAAACCCTTTATTATGAGAATTGTTTTGTAATTATCTTGAATAAGCAGAATACAATCAACAATATATATACCTATATGGTAGAGTTAACAAGTCGAACCCATTAACATTTTGTCGACAGGAATCTCTTTATCCTCATTAACCCTTTCAGCCCTGAAATTTTCCGTGTACCCAAATAAATGTTTAGTACACTGCATGTTATTTATTACTATCTCAGATATACATAGAGTTTTTCTTTTAAGTATACATACCTCAATATACTGTATACGCTGTAAATCTTCAGATAGTCGTTGTTTTTACAAATATTCAAATTGAACTTCCAGACTAGTATTTTCCACTCCCAGACTGAGCATGAAGTAAAATTTTGAGTTTAGAAAAGCCTGAAAAATCGGTTTGGTCGCGTAGCGCAAAGCGCGGAGCGACCAAACTAAATTTTCAGGCTTTTATAAATTCGAAATTTTACTTCATGCGCCACGCGTACTAAACACTGACGTGATGTGATACTCAGAATATACGTTTTTAGCATACTGCTTTATTAGAATATTTTGAAATTCACCTAAAATCAGTGTTTTATACGCGTGGCGCATGAAGTAAAATTTCGAGTTTAGAAAAGCCCGAAAATGTTATTTAGTTTATACATATTTTTAGAACACCATGAGGTAAAGTTGCTGGTAATGTCTGTTTCTCAGGAGTCTGCGTTGAGACCACTTTCGATCACTGTCATCAACATACATACTCAAGTTACCTGATGTTGCGTATAAAGGTAAATCATTGATATAAAGCAAAAAGATTAGTGGCCCCAGCACCAAGCCCTGTGGAACCCCTATTTCGATGGTAAAACCATCAGAGATGGAATCACCTAACTCAACACTAATTTTTCGGTTGAATTAATAGGAGAAGAGCCTGTTTTGAAAAACAACCCAACAATTCAAAGTAAAGTTAATTTATTTATGATATAATCTATAATTATCGTATCAAAGGCACGGGATAGATCGAAAAATAGTTAGTGGCAGTTGCAAAATATTGCATTTTTTTAGGTAGATAACACTGATTTACAACAATATGGTTAAGTGGGTTTTCCTTGTTCCTTGTACAAATTTGGGTACGCTGAATTCGAATTCGATGCTCATTTAGGCCCAACGTCGCCAGATTTTGAGATATCTTATCTCAAAGTGATCAAGACGGACCATTTGTGAAATTTTCGGGCCCCCAGTAACTAAACTTCCCGTGACTTTTGGCTCTCGGGAAATGGCACGTGTTAAAGACACAGATCTAAACTTTTAGAATCAAAAAGAGAATACTCTTAACCCGCTTAGTTTTTGAGCAATATCAAAAAAGTTAAAGACACAGATCTAAACTTTTAGAATCAAAAAAGAGAATACTCTTAACTCGCTTAGTTTTTGAGCAATATCAAAAACCTTAAGCCATGTGTTTGTTTATTTCGCGCTCAAAATAAAAAAACAAACGGTCCTTCTAGACTCATAATAAAGGCCTTCAGACAGCCGACGGGTCGTCGGCGTTTCGCGGGGTAATTCGAAATTGTCAATTAAAGATTGAATTTTGATTGCGAATCGCAATTTCCGATAATACAAGCAAATTCATCATTATTGCAGGGATCCTCTTTTTTGATCATTATACAAACAAATTAGAAATACAAAATGTAGTTATAATACATTTATTTATAAATAATATAAATCAGATGGGAACGACAAAAACGTCCTCCTCTTCAAGAGTCTGCCCTTCCAAACAAAAACAAAACAAAAACATGGCTCACGGTTTTAGAGATTGCTCAAAAACTAAGCAGGTTAATTGTATTCTCTTTTTTGATTCTAAAAGTACAGATTTGCGCCTTTAACATGCGCTATTACTCGTCGGCCAGGAGTCACGGGAAGTTTAGTTACTGGGGGCCCAAAAATGCCCAAACGGGCCTCGGATTCGGATTCAGCGTACCCAAATTAGTTAAGAACAACAATGAAAACCTACTTAACCAAGGGGTATTTTACAATCTGTTTATCAGTGTAATAATTAGATTATATACTAGGGTTTCCACAAGTTTTGAAAAGATTTTGTGTAATGGCACTGGGCGATAATTGCTACGCTCACCGTTTTCTCCTGTTTTGTGAATCAGTATAATGGATGCGATTTTTACAAAATCTAGATAATAGCTATTAGAGAAGGCTAGGTTCACGATATGTGTTAGATGATTCACAATGCCATTAAATCATTCACCGAGATCACATCTACTCCAATTGAGTTACAATTTTTAAAATTACAATTTATCCTCTTAAATTGGACTGAAGAAGGAGTTAGTGTAGGTGAAGACGTCAACTCTGCAAGCATCAGACATATTTCCTAAAACATGTTCTTACAGTTATGTAGCAGCTACTGAAGAAAGGTAGCTCGCAAACTGATTCGTGATGTCGCACTAATTGGATATGTATTTATCGTTTACTTTTAATAAGACATCGCGTTGACTCTTAATTATCTATTTAATTGAGTGTAAATGATAGACCAAGTTCGTCTGTTTTACTAGAATGGTTATTGATTTTACTTATAAAGTAATTGCGTTTTGTTTCTCTTATTTTTTATTTAATAGTTTTTTTTCCTATTTCTGTATCTGTTCCATAAACTTAAGTTTTTTAACGGCACAACCCTAATATATTTTTTGAGCAAACGCATTTCATCAACATTAATACAACGTTTAACGTTGTTACAATGTTAGTATAACGTTATTTGTTTGTTTTTTGCTCAGTGGGATCCACTTCTTATGTTTATATTTTAATTGTTACGTTTATTACTCGTCTGAATAGGGCATGATAAGTCAAACAATTCCTAATAACAAGCACTAGTTGTACGATCCAATGTCCGTCGGGGTATTAGTTTAGAAAGTAGTTGTTTCAATGCGTGTTTGATTTAGTCTTTGTTAGACAAATTTGTTGTAGATTGCGTAAAGAATCGCACTTTTAATGTGTTGAATTTTTAGAATATTTGGAAGAAGAAATCGAAACCAGAGTCTGTGTCTAATTCGTAAATATTACTCCAATTTATGCTCTCAATCGTTGATTGAAATATTTAAATTTGCGCTAATATGTGCTAATTTGGATTGATCGTTTCGCTTCGCTACGGGACCAATCTAAATTTTCAGGCTTTTCTAAACACGAAATTTTACTTCATGCTTAATCTGGGATTGGAACACTCATTAGAAGCTTCAAATTGAAAGCTTTTACAAAAACAACGAATGTCTGTGAATTTACAGCGAAAAATCGTGATATGTATACCTAAAAGAATAATTCCCTGAATATTGCGTTAATTAAATAATTAAATTGACCATATTTATATAATTGTGCGGTAATTATTAAATTGCACCAAATAAGTGACACCGATTGAACATTTTATAAGTTGATGAAATTCGAAACAAATCACGAAAACTTATAAAAATCACAGATATTGGTTAAAATAGGAATATTTAACTAAAATCTTCGAAAATAATAAAACATTAAGAATACGTAATTCTCTAAAAATGATCAAAATCAGTATTCAGATAAATTGAAGTTCAGTGGTTGATTCGAAAATGATTCAAAATTGAAGAAATAAACAAAATAAACATCACATTTTTAAAATAATAATTATTTGTCTATGTTTTTTTTGTGTCTGTCTATTTACAATTTTTTTGTACACTTGTATATAATTATATTAGCTAAACTTGACTCGTTAATATTTAGAAATAAATAAATTGGATTGGATTGGATTTCACGAAAATTACTATAATCTATATTACTTGTATCAAAATGGATCAAAATAAAACTTTAAGCAACTGTAATTTCGCTATGATATCTAGATATTTTCTGCTTTAGAGCAAAGTGAAATGATGTCTTAACATTTGCTATGAATTTTATAATTTTATTCAAATTGCCATTTTATAAACTTGTTTCAATATTATAAAAGGAAAACCAAGCATTGTGTGTGTTATACAATAAAACAAATCGAATTTTTAATATTCCTTCAAAGAAATGCGACCGTAAAATCACACTTGATACGTTTGTTTTTTAGCAAGCATTGTGTGTGCTTTCAAAAATACAAAAATATATAATCACCTTTGAGCAGCTCTAATTTTTCCAAAGTTATTCAATAAAAAAATCGCATTTTTAATATTGCTTCAAAGAAATACGATCGTAAAATCAGACTTGATACGTTTGTTTTTTAATTACAGGAACAACTATTTCAGCAACAGTTTACACATTTCAAACTCAACTAGAAATGTTTTGTATATTATTCGAACTTTAAATATTTGCCTCATCATTCGACAGCTTTCGGTTTCCATGGATGAAGGTTGGCGTTTTTTTCTCTAATTCAAATAACCCGCTCCTAAACGCAATAAACAAACCATCATCGCACATAATGATGCATAAATCCGTCCTCGTGCAATGCGGATAATTGCACACCTTGTCGCCGGGATTTTCCTTATTATGAACAGAAAGTAAATTACACTACTTCTCTTCTCAATTGTTGTTTTTTTAAATATGCAAAAACATAATATTTAATAAGTTTATTTAAAGAGAAAATGATATTTATTTTTGAAGGAATCCCATCCAGGGAATTGTATGGAAATTAAGGCTGTAATAATTATGATGTTTGTCGCAGGCAGACAATCGCCTGCGGCAAACATCATAATTATCATGTGTTAAATTTATTCCACGTATTTATTAACTAAAATATTAGGACTGAAAATGTGTTTAGAATTTCTTACTATTTGCACAGTACTAAAGGAGCGTTTAGACTTATAGTCGATTTGCACAGTACTAAAGGTGCATTTGGACTTTCTGACGATTTGCACAATACTAAAGGTTCGAAGGCGATTTCACAAATTGGACTTTTAATAGTTCTGCATTTATTTTACTGCATTTTTCAACAAAACAGATGAAAGATTACTTATTTCCAAACATTTTGTGCATGCTGATTTGCGCTAATTATTTCCTTTCTCAACATTTTAAAAATCACTTTTAGAGGTACATACAGCGCACTTTTTTTATTAATATCTATTTTTAAGTATACTTATGCATATTCTCTAAATTTTCCGACATTCATTGTTTTTTAAAAGAGTTCAACTTGAAGCTTTAAACGAATGTTTTCCACTCCCAGATTAAGCATGAAGTAAAATTTCGAGTTTAGAAAAGCCCCGAGACAAATTTTCTGGGCTTTTCTACACTCGAAATTTTACTTCATGCGCCACGCGTATAAAACACTGTAATATTGTGAAATTTAGGTATATTTGAACTTTACTTTATATCTGTGTTTTATACGCGTAGCGCATAAAGTAAAATTTCGAAGCGACCCGACATACATTTTGTGGGCATTTCTAAACTCGAAATTTTACTTCATGCGCCACGCTTATAAAACACTAAAATATTGTGAAATGTATGTATATTCGAACTTCAATTGAAATCTGTGTTTTATACGCGTGGCGCATGAAGTAAAATTTCGAGTTTAGAAAAGCCCAGAAAATTTGTCTCGGGTCGCTGCGCGACCCTCGACAAATTTTCACGGGGCTTTTCTAAACTCGAAATTTTACTTCATGCTTAGTCTGGGAGTGGAAAACACTCGTTTGAAACTTCAATTTGAAATATTTGTAAAAACAGCGAATATCTGAAGATTTACAGCGTATGTAGTATATTGAGATATGTGTACTTAAAAGAAAAACTCTCTGTATATCTGAGATAGTAATAATTTATATGCAGTGTATTACTTATTTTGTGCATGTTGAATTGCGCTAATTATTTTCTTTCTCAACATTTTAAAAATCACTTTTAGAGGTACATACAGTGCACTTTTTTATCAATATCTATTTTTAAGTATACTTATGCATATTCTCTAAATTTTCCGACATTCATTGTTTTTTAAAAGAGTTCAACTTGAAGCTTTAAACGAATGTTTTCCACTCCCAGATTAAGCATGAAGTAAAATTTCGAGTTTAGAAAAGCCCCGTGAAAATTTGTCGAGGGTCGCGCAGCGACCCGAGACAAATTTTCTGGGCTTTTCTAAACTCGAAATTTTACTTCATGCGCCACGCGTATAAAACACTGTAATATTGTGAAATTTAGGTATATTTGAACTTTACTTTATATCTGTGTTTTATACGCGTAGCGCATAAAGTAAAATTTCGAAGCGACCCGACATACATTTTGTGGGCATTTCTAAACTCGAAATTTTACTTCACCACGCTTATAAAACACTAAAATATTGTGAAATGTATCTATATTCGAACTTCAATGAAAATCTGTGTTTTATACGCGTGGCGCATGAAGTAAAATTTCGAGTTTAGAAAAGCCCAGAAAATTTGTCTCGGGTCGCTGCGCGACCCTCGACAAATTTTCACGGGGCTTTTCTAAACTCGAAATTTTACTTCATGCTTAGTCTGGGAGTGGAAAACACTCGTTTGAAACTTCAATTTGAAATATTTGTAAAAACAGCGAATATCTGAAGATTTACAGCGTATGTAGTATATTGAGATATGTGTACTTAAAAGAAAAACTCTCTGTATATCTGAGATAGTAATAATTTATATGCAGTGTATTACTTATTTTGTGCATGTTGAATTGCGCTAATTATTTTCTTTCTCAACATTTTAAAAATCACTTTTAGAGGTACATACAGTGCACTTTTTTATCAATATCTATTTTTAAGTATACTTATGCATATTCTCTAAATTTTCCGACATTCATTGTTTTTTAAAAGAGTTCAACTTGAAGCTTTAAACGAATGTTTTCCACTCCCAGATTAAGCATGAAGTAAAATTTCGAGTTTAGAAAAGCCCCGTGAAAATTTGTCGAGGGTCGCGCAGCGACCCGAGACAAATTTTCTGGGCTTTTCTAAACTCGAAATTTTACTTCATGCGCCACGCGTATAAAACACTGTAATATTGTGAAATTTAGGTATATTTGAACTTTACTTTATATCTGTGTTTTATACGCGTAGCGCATAAAGTAAAATTTCGAAGCGACCCGACATACATTTTGTGGGCATTTCTAAACTCGAAATTTTACTTCACCACGCTTATAAAACACTAAAATATTGTGAAATGTATCTATATTCGAACTTCAATGAAAATCTGTGTTTTATACGCGTGGCGCATGAAGTAAAATTTCGAGTTTAGAAAAGCCCAGAAAATTTGTCTCGGGTCGCTGCGCGACCCTCGACAAATTTTCACGGGGCTTTTCTAAACTCGAAATTTTACTTCATGCTTAGTCTGGGAGTGGAAAACACTCGTTTGAAACTTCAATTTGAAATATTTGTAAAAACAGCGAATATCTGAAGATTTACAGCGTATGTAGTATATTGAGATATGTGTACTTAAAAGAAAAACTTTCTGTATATCTGAGATAGTAATAATTTATATGCAGTGTACAAAACATTTTTCGGGGTACTAGAAAAATTCTAGGGCTAAAATATACATTTTTCTTGTGTTTTCTGTCCTCTCACGCGTATTAAACACTAAAATATTGTGAAATTTGTATATATTCGAACTTCACTTGAAATCTGTGTTTTATACACGTGGCGCATGACGTAAAATTTCGAGTTTAGAAATGTCCAGAAAAATTGTTTTGGGTCGCTGCGCGACCCTCGATGAATTTTCATGGGGCTTTTCTAAACTCGAAATTTTACTTCATTCTTAATCTGGGAGTGGAAAACACTCGTTTGAAACTTCAATTTGAAATATTTGCGAAAACAACGAATATCTAAAGATTTACAGCGTATATTGTATATTGAGATGTGTGTACTTAAAAGAAAAACTCGCTGTAGATTTACAGCGTATATAGTATATTGAGATTTTGTTTATTGACCAACCAGATTTTATATTTAGTTTTCTTAGGTACTTTGATTATTTGTCATTAAATGACTGATATATGAATGCCATGTTGCCATTGAATAATTATTTGACAAAAAGTGATATTAATAAATGAAACCTGTTCCGCCGCGAAATTAATCTTTACGACAGGGTAATTAAGCACATAGCAGCCATCTGTAAACATAACCTCAAATTTATTTTGAAGACAAAAGTCACAATAACAACCAGAGTATCCAACCAATTACACAGGTTTACAAAAAAAAGTCCGGACTATTTGACCGGACCATGGACCATTATCGGACCATTATCCCGGGGTAGTTTTGCGTCCTGAATCCGATCCCGGGGTCAGCTGAGCCCCATCACGTCAGAAAAACGAGATTTCAAGGTCACTTAGAGGTTAAAATGGTAATTTTTTGGAACTGGACCCGGGACAATATCTTAAGCGATCTGTTAAGTTAGAGGGTAACTGTTTAGGTCTTGAATATCTTCCAAACATCGGCAAGGAGCCCTAAATCTTGATCGGAACTATCACAGTGCCACCCCAGTGGATAAAATGTTGCCATGATTGTTTTATCTCGCGGATTTCGATCTCCCTGTCAAGGCATCCAATTCCGGCGATCCGTTCGCTGTGAGATATTGACAGGGAACCCAGCCCTGCTATTAAACTTAACTCTGCTATTAGCATCACTCAGGAACAACGACGTGGACGTTGCATATTCTGTTCCCTTCGGGGTGCTTGTTTACAGTGAGTCTTCTTGCCTCTCACTTTTCTCCCTCCCAATTTTTCCAGATTCTGGTCTCTTCGGGGTGCTTGTTTACAGTGAGTCCCCTTGCCTCTCACTTTTCTTCCTCCCAATTTTTGCAGATTCTATTCCCTTCGAGGTGCTTGTTTACAGTGAGTCCCTTTGCCTCTCACTTTTCTCCCTCCTAATTTTTCAATCTTTCCGCGCTTGTTTATGGGGTCTGCAGGTTTGCTCAAAACTCCTTCTAAGTGCCTTTCTCTTATGCCCCTTGGTCGTATCCCTCTTCAAGTTCCAGCAGTAGTCTGCCAACATGTTGATGTCCCAGAAACCTTGGTAGCGTCTTTCCATCTCTTTTATATCTTGGTGAAATCTTTCACCTTGTTCTTCGCTATAATGTACAAGGTTTTCTGGGAAATTGTCCAAATGTGAATCCAAGAAATGGACCTTCAAGCTCATCAAACATCCAATAGCTTTGTAATTCCGGAGCAAGCCCTCCACCAATTCCCTATAGTTTGGGTCTTTATTGTTTCCAAGAAATTTCTGGGCAACATTCACGAAGCTCTTCCATGCTTCTTCCTCATCCACCGTCATCGTCTTCGGGAATTCTGGATCTTTTATAAGTTCCCTTATTTGCGGCCCATTGAAACCCCCTTCTTTGATTTTGGCATCTGACAACTTTGGGATTTTTTTGTAGAGATATTGGAAGGCTTAGCTACTTCTTTTTTTAAGAGCCTTGATGAATTGTTTTATCAACCCTAATTTAATATGGAGTGGAGGTAGTAAAATACTTTTGGGATCCACTAACTGTTCTTGCTCTATGTTCTTCTGACCAACAAGAAAATTCTCCCTTGATGGCCAAACCTTCCTTTCATAATGCTCATCACGAGCTCGACTATCCCATTCACAGTGAAAACAAGGGTATTTTGTAAATCCACTCTGTTGTCCCAAAAGTATTGTTACTACCTTCAAATCCATACATATTTTCCATTTGCACCTGCTGTAATTAATTTTTTGGAGCAAATAGTCCAGATTGCAGTAGTTCTCACTCAATATCGTCGAGTAAGCTATTGGAATTGACGCGAGGTTATTGCCATTGTTCAAGAAAACAGCTTTCAAACTCCTGTTTGATGAATCAATGAATAGCCGCCAATCATCCGAATCATGTTCAACTCCGAATTCGCCGAATAGACCTTCTATATCTCTGCAAAATACTAATGAATCATGCTGGTCATAATATTTCCGGAAAGGCTCATCCCTATTTCTGTAATAGGTCCCGATTGTTCCTTTCTCCAGAGAACCTCTTTCTTTTAAACGAGAAGCTAACAGTTCAGACTGGTCCTTAGATAGCCCCAGATCTCGAACCAAGTCATTGAGTTCCATTTGATTCCACTTTGAATTCTGGAGTTGATCATTCTCGCTGTCATCGTCCACGTCGATTGGAGATTGTGAGAACTCCAGTTCATTTTGCTACGGTTCTATTTCCTTACCTCCTTCATCTTCGCTATCAACAACCATACGTTCATCAAGGTCAACATCAGCTATCACTGGCATGGTAACCGACGAGGTGACCACGTAATTCAGCGATTTTCTGTTCCTGGAATTTAACCCAGGCTTAACGTTTCTGCAAAAGTAGGAATCGTGTTCGTGATTTTCTGGTTCCCGCCAGGTCATAGGAGAAGAAAACATCATTTTCCTAGAGCCAGTCTGCCAACATCTCAAACGCGCTTGGCATGTGCTACAAAGAACTTTTGGGGCCCATGGGTTGTTATCTGGACCTTCGGAATTGGGAAAACACGACTTAAATTGTGCAGATATGGTCTCTGTGAAATTCACCAAGTTCGTCTTAAGATGATATTCCCCACACAGAACACAGAGAGACTCTTTATTCTTCAAGCACTTAGTCATTTTCCCGAGTGATTTTCCACTTCCGGGAAAGTTGGAGTTAAGGTGTCGGAATAGCCTGAGTTCTTCTCTCTTTAAAATAAATGGCATGAATAGCCGAAAACACTTGATTAAATGACCAACAGAAACCAGTCGCTTGTGAAAGCTCACTCGAGAGGTTGACAGTGCTACTCCAATGGAGAAAAAGATAGAGCTAATGGATTTGAAACTGGCAGTGTATATTGAGTTGCCTAAATACTAAAACAGTAGTTCATTGTTAATTAAATTATAATAAACATTTAGATACTTGATTGTACAAAATAAGCCTATTTTATTACTGATATATGCGCAATGCATTTTATTTTTTTATATTTGTTTTATAATGGATTTTAAAATCATCAATTTTATGTAATCAAAAAACGGAATGCATTCCGCCTAATTAAAAAAAACATTTAATATATTTTATTAATAACATTTTTCATATATCTCAACAATATTCGTTTTATAGTGTTGTTATAAATCGAGAAATGGATTGCTTTGTATAGTGGTGCCCCCAGATCGAAAACACGAACTAATTTCATGCGGCAACATTGTCCCGGGTCCAGTTCCAAAAAATGACCATTTTAACCTCTAAGTGACCTTGAAATCTCGTTTTTCTGACGTGATGGGACTCAGCTGACCCCGGAATCGGATTCAGGACGCAAAAATACCCCGGGATACCATGGTCCGGTGAAATAGTCCGGACTTTTTTTTTGTAAACCTGTGTTATCCAACTTTATTAAAAAAAAACACCAAATCTGGTTGCTCAATACAAAAAACACAACGATTATAGTAGAGATTGACAGACAAATTACAATAAATGCTCAAATTGATTGCCATTGCATGAGTTACATCTATTTATGACACTTCTACATGCATTATGAATATGAATATAAGATATAGAATTTACAATATTAATGAAATTTTGTCGTAAAATATTGATATTGTTGTTATTTAATTTATATAAACTGTCCTTTATATAGCCCCAAAAAAAGAAGTCCAGCGGTGATAGGTCCGGAGATCGCGGCCATTTTGCCTGTCTATTTGTGCCTAACCATTTTGCTCCAAAATTAACATTTAATAAATTCGTCACTTCTCTGTAATTCTAGGGAGGTGTGCCGTCTTGTTGGAAATATAAATGTTCCCCTTGAACTAATGGCAAATTGTCCAAATAGTTCTCAATAATATTTTGTTGTAAAATGTCTGTATATTTCCGTCTATTCAAGTTTCCCTCGCAAATTTTGTAACACAAGATTTGGTTTCCCAGTAGAACACACCAAACACTAAAACCAAATCTACCTTGTGCCTTAACATCAACAGTCTGATGAGGGTCAGAATCGGCCTTATAATGGGCATTGTGCCTATTAAATATTCCCGAGGAGCTTATGTATGCCTCGTCGGTTCAAATAATGTCGTTGTAAAAGTTCGGATTTGTTAAACATTTTGCTCTTTTGCTCTTTGTACCAGTTACAAAGTTCTAATCTTCGTTTAAAATCCTCAGGGTTCAAATAGTGTCTTTTTCGAATCGTGTAAGGACGGAATTTATTTTTTTTTTCAGAATCCTTAAGGCACGATTTCTTGAAATTCTTTGTTCGTCTTCTATTTGCCTACTTGATATTTCTGGATTTTCAATTACAGCCCCAATAAACTAAATCCAGCTTCTTCTGCGTCTAATATATTATATTCTCTGGATCTTGGGGTTGTAAAGGAACCGTGGTTGATGAGATTCGTCTTCAATCGCTGGAATATGGATTTATCGGGCTGTCTTCTCTCCGGATATCGAGTATAATATGTTTCCAATGCAATATTAGAATTACTGTTGCTTTGAATTCTAACATATCAAACTTTTCGTAATTTTCGTACTTCATGTTTAAACACTTAGTTAATTAATATACAACACAATAAAATAAACAACTAATATAATAACAACGTTGTTGTTTTTTGTTTTATGCGTAACAGGCATCATTTTATTTACAAGCCTACTGCGTTTAATGAGAAATATTAATGAAGATAGAAATAATCTGTAAATTGCATTCGATTCTCCTCAAAAAAGTACCTAAACTAACATACAATTCTTAGCTTGATAAAATAATAAATGACTGAGATATTAATAAAAATCGAATATGGAAAATATTCAATTTTTGCCTATACCTTGAAAACAAAAGAAGATAGCTAATTTCTGTTTTCGACATTGAGTTTTCCTGGAAAAAAGAGTTCGGGGATGTGCCATCGATTTTTTTCCATCTCTTCTAATAACCGATATTCCCTATAGTAACATCCAATTTGGGCCACCCTGTACATCTGAGATAGTAATAATTTATATGCAGAGTACAAAACATTTTTCTGGACACCAGAAAAATTCCAGATTCCAAATTGAGGACTGAAAACACAAAAATATATATTTTTTTGTTTTTTCTGTCTTCTCACAAAAACCTTAACCCTTATAGCCCTGGAATTTTTCATGTGCCCAGAATCATTTGTTTTGAATGCCTGCAGGTAAATTTTTGCTTGTTTAATTTTTAATTTTCTAAAGTAGAAACGTTGCTTCATGCTCAATCAAAGAGTAAGTAGTAAGAAATGAAATTACGAACGTTCATGAAATAAAGAAACTTTTGACGAAAATCTTTTGCAAAAAAGAACAAGAATATATTTTTTTTATATTCATGTACAGAATTCATAGACCGAATTATTATCAAGGTAATAATATAAATAAACGATTATTTAAACATTTTAGATTTTCATCCAAAACTCATCAATTTCATAATATTTGTAATTTTCACAAACAACGAATTTTTTCTGTATCAATGAAAAATCTGAAAATAATTCTTTGCAAATGTAACCAATAAAACTAATAAAATTATTTGATAATGTTGTAATTTGGTAATTTTTCATGAATTTCATAAACTTCTTAATTTTGATATTTTTCGGGAATTTTAAAAATATGACCCAACTTATGACTTATTCTTTGTCAATTTTGTTAAAACCATACTGATAATAGTACGTCTTATAATATGTTTTCTGTAAAACTACAAAAAACGTCCAAGAAAAACCTACAAAATGAGGTTTCGATTATTGTTCAATTTAGTATACATATCGCGATTTGTTTAATTTGCCACTTTTAATGAGTGTTTCCACTTCTTGATTAAGAATAAAGTAAAATATCGAGTTTAGAACAGCCGAAAAAGTTTCGCTCGCGTCAGCAAATCCAAATTTTTAGGCTCTACTAAACTCCTAACTTTACTTCATGAGCCAAGCGTATAAATCATTAACTTATTGATGATAGACGTTTGTCATCGTTAATTTTGTAACCTTCAATAAACTTTTCCTGGCAAATTCTATCTTAAGATGAAGGCCTATGAAAATATAATTTGCAGACTTAAATAATTATAAATATCGAATCTAAAATATCTGGTATCGAAGAGGATATCGATACTTTTCATTACGATATTTTCCGTATCGATACTTTGCTAGACGATATAATCGATACTCAATATCGATACTTGTTTGGGATCAGAATATTTTTTCGAATTCAAAATAGTTTTGAATTCAAAACATTTATTTTGTTTTTGATTTTGTTTTAAAAATCATTATGTTTTTTATGTATTAATTAATTGCATTATGTTGTGTATTTTGATTTTAAAACACAGTAGAAGCAAATAAAAATCACATTTTTCGCTGACTCCAATAAAAACCTATCTGTCCAATATAATACAATCCAATTAATCTTTTCAATTTTTTTCAGATCTCTAAAAATACCAGAGGAAGTCGAAGTCTTGGCCGCCGCAGTGCGAAAACAGTCGAAGCGGAATTTGGTAGAGACATGCCGACGACGAAGCTGGTGTTATCATTGTCAGTGTCACTGTCAGCACGCGGACGGGCGCGACGGATGCAGACTGCGCAGACCTGTGCGAGCTAGACAGACAAAAAAAGTGCGTGTGGATTTTTCGAAAATTTCCAAAAAAAAATTGATCGCGAGTGCGTGCGTGCTCGATTCGCTTCGACTGTGCGAGTTTTGTGTGAGAGTGTGTGGTTGCTGAGCCGGAGTTTACGCCGCAGAACAAAGTTTCACAGCGCGCCCAGGCTAATTTGATTTTGGTAAGTTGAGCTTTACGAAATTTAATTAGTTGGATCAAGTTGTGCTTCGTATAGCACAGAAGCTTGATTTTATATGGAAAAATGTAAATTGAATGAAAGTTTTAATTATCTTAGATGAAACAATAATTATTCGTTTATTACATGGGTCACATCCTTCTTTCTGCCCTGCAATATTTGCAATGAATTAGTGAGTTACTAACAGGGCCGGCTCTTTTATTAGGCGAACCTAGGCGACCACCTACGGTCGCTTATATACGGGGCGCCAAACACGGTAGAATTAATAATTAACTATTCCTTTTTTGCGCAAATTACTGTTTTGATAAAAGAACATTTTCAAAACCTGCGTTCAGAGTATGCCAAAAGGGGTGCAAGCTGTAATTGACAATAACGGAAGTTCTACTAAATATTAAAAGATTTTTCTAAACATTTTGTATTGTGTGTTTTCTCAAATATACAAATTTTAAAACAAAAAATGTATTTTTAATTGTTTTGGAAATCTTTAATTTGTTTGGCGTTCATTTTGTGGTACATCTTCATAATAATTTAATTAAAACACTTAACTTTGTTTTACCACTTTTATTTTTACTTTTCAGTGACTATAGTTCCGACTACAAGCTAGTCATTATCAAACTAAGTGATAGTTTGATAATGAGTAGCTTGTAGTCGAAACTATAGTCACTGAAAAGTAAAAATAAAAATGGTAAAACAAAGTTAAGTGTTTTAATTAAATTGTCTTAGAAATACCTAAAGATATAAATAAAAGTATAAATTCCCGCTATTTTAAAATGTTATACGGCTTCAAAGTAATCATGTAATTTTTTTACGTGTAACTAATAATTTGGCCACCCAATGTAAAGCATGTCCAATAAGTAATCTGACTGAGTTTTCAACTTAACGCATATCCAATAAGTAACAGGGTTGTTATGTTTAAAACACTTTGTATTAAAACAGTGTTTTAAACATGTTTAAAAACAGCCGTCGTGTTTTAAACTGTTTTGTTTTAAACATGTTTTGAATCTTAAATTTGTTTAAAACGTTAAGTTTGTTTAAAACGTTAAGTTTGTTTAAAACGTTTTTTTTTATTATCTTAGATTTGCTAAATTATATTTTTTACTACTTTATGGAGATTTTTTGTTTACATTTTTAAGTTTCAACTAAATTGTTGAAGATATTTCAAATTATAATAATGTAATTTGAAATATCTTCAACAATTTAGTTGAAATTTAAAAATGTAAACAAAAAATCTTAATGAAGTAGTATAAAATGTAATTTTTCTAATCTACGATAATAAAAAAAAAAACGTTTAAAACAAATTTAACTTTTTAACATTTTACTACAATAAAATATCACAACTGTGTGTGCATAAATGTGAATATTAAATACAGGGAATTTTTCAGGTATACGATTGCATACACTGTAAATTTTACGACATTCGTTGCTTTTTTGAAAGATTTCAATTTGAATGTTTAAACGAGGGTTTTCCACTCGCAGACTAAGCATGAAGTAAAATTTCGAGTTTAGAAAAGCCTGAAAATTTGGATTGGCCGCGTAGCGAAGCGGAGCGGCCAATCCAAATTAGGCTTTTCTAAACTCGAAATTTTACTTCATGCGCCAGACGTATAAAACACAAAAATATCGTAAAGTTTAAAATATACGGCTTTAGCAATCTGATATATAGATGTGAATAAAACGTGAGTCAAATTCTGCGCTGAACAAATTCTTTGAAACAGTGATTATAGGCAACCCAATAACTCTAACGTATATTTGGTTGCCTATAATTGTTGTTGTATGTGTGTTTTTTTAACTTCACTGTAAATCAGTGTTTTTAGGCGTGGCGCATGAAGTAAAATTTCGAGTTTAGAAAAGCCTAATTTGGATTGGCCGCTCCGCTTCGCTACGCGGCCAAACCAAATTCTTAGGCTTTTCTAAACTCGAAATTTTACTTCATGCTTAGTCTGGGAGTGGAAAACCCTCGTTTAAAGATTCAAATTGAAATCTTTTAAAAAAGCAACGAATGTCTTATAATTTACAGTGTAAATTCTTAGGCTTTTGTAAACTCGAAATTTTACTTCATTTACTTAGTCTGGGAGTGGAAAACACTCCTTAAAAGCCCTAAATTAAACGCTGTAATTATCGGGATATGCATACTCAAAAGAAAAATGCCCTTTATGTTCTGTTTTAAGCACGTTTTAAACGTGTTTTAAACATATTTTAAACACGTTTTAAACATGTTTTTAATCGTTAATATTTTAAATACTGATTTAATGAAAAAACACTATTTAAAAAAGCAACTATTTGTTTTAATAAAATTAAAAAAATATTTTTTTAACAACCCTGATAAGTAACCGGTCTGAGTATGAATACAAATAATGCTAAGATTGAAGTTGTAACATTTTTTTAACAATAGAAACTATTTAATATTTAGCCTCTATAGTTCTCTATAAGATACGCCACTGAAATATACAAAAATAATACCCTTTTCTAAAATATCAAAAAAATGCAGGTAGTGTTTTAATCTCTGGAAGCAGTCTAGTTTTTCACGAATTAAGAATTGTATAATTTGATTATGCTAATTTTAAACGTAATGCTTCAAATAGAGATATGCTTGTCTAATTTATAAATTAATTGTGTATATCTACAGGACGCGAATTATCACCTGTCAAGTGTAATTACATTGCAAAATGTTGAATTAATGCAATTTAATTGATCATTTCGCGGTGTCTCAAAGTATTAGATCAATTTAACTTGATGCATACACACGCCATCTCCGAGTGCAGATCGATATCGGACTCGCTATTACAGGAATTGCCACTTTATTATTTATATCCATGAACATCCTTTTCTGTTGTCACATACAAAGACATATCGGTATTAAATATAGAATCGGTTTACATATTCACGTCAGTTTTAAACTGAAAGTGTCATCTGGGCGGAATTTATTGAGATATATTTTTCAGTTTGAATAGAATTGTTTTGTGAAGTTGTCTTTTAGAAGGTTTTCAAGAATATAGAGTTTTGTAAAAGCTGAAGCGTTGTTTTATATAAATTATATAAATTAAATTTTTTATTTGATTGGCATTCCCTTTGTGGTACATCTTTGTAACAATAATATTAAAAACAGTTAACTTTGTTTTGCCACTTTTATTAAATAAAAGTAGTAAAACAAAGTTAAGTGTTTTTAATATTATATCTATTAATTAATTGTGTCTAGAATAAATTAAAATTTACATTATCATTTTATTATAATCATTGTAATTACAAATGTTTTTTTTCTATTTTCAACTAAATGAAGATAAAATTGGAAATATTTTACTAGTTTTGCAATGATTATATAACTCATCATAAATTTAGCCAATAGGTATGAGAATTTTATTTAGTTACCAGGTATAGATAAACGGATATACCCCTGACGACGTAGTAGGGTGTTTTTTTTAGACGTGTGGTTTTCAAGAAGAAATAAAACGCATATAATTTAATGTTATGGCCAAGAATTTAGCTTTATCATAAAGATAAGGGTTTGCCATTATGTTTTAAAAATGATTTCGGGCAAGTGGGCGCCGCGGCTGGCTCGAATAAATTCCAGCCGAGAGGCCCAATTTCCGACCACTTTTTGCAGCAATTGGGGCCGTATGTCAGCAATTACGCGCCGAATATTCTCTTCCAAGGCGTCAATCGTCTCGAGCTTATCTGCGTACACAAGCGACTTCACATAACCCCACAAGAAATAGTCCAGCGGTGTTAAATCGCACGATCTTGGAGGCCACGCCACAGGTCCACGACGCGGGATAATGCGCTCACCAAAAGTTTCCTGCAACAAAGTGATTGTTGCGTTGGCTGTATGGCATGTAGCGCCGTCTTGTTGGAACCATAGGTCGTCCACATCAACACCCTCCAATTCAGGCACGAAAAAGTCATTAAACATTACTCTATAGCGTTCCCCATTGACTGTAATATTATGGGCGGCTTTATTTTTGAAGAAATATGGACCAATGATTCCCTCTGCCCATAGAGCACACCAAACAGTGATTTTTTGAGGATGTAACGGCGTCTCAACAATGACTTGTGGATTATCTTTACTCCAGAAGCGACAATTTTGCTTATTGACATACCCATTTAACCAAAAGTGAGCTTCATCGCTGAACAAAATTTTCTTGTGAAAATCGGGATCGGTGGCCATCTCGTTTTGGGCCCATTCACCGAACGTGCGACGCGCTTGGTGGTCGTTTGGCTTCAATGCTTGCATGAGTTGGATTTTGTAAGCACGCAAACCAAGATCCTTCCGCAAAATCTTCCATAAAGTTGATGGACACAGCTCCAATTGTTGCGCGCGATGGCGGATAGACTCATTCGGGTCTTCTTCGATACTCTGCTCCACAGCAGCAATAGCGTCTTCGGTGCGCACTGTACGGCGTCTCTGAGGATGCGCACTATCCACTAGAGTAAACGTGGTGCGAAACCGATCCATGGTTGCTCGAATTACCGACTCTGCTGGGCGATTATGTCGACCGTATATTGGCCGCAGCGCGCGATGCGTCGCGCGAACCGAACCATTATTTTGGTAATAAATTTGCACGATTTGCAAACGTTGTTTAGGAGTAAGTCTATTCATTATGAAATGGCAAACCAAACTGAGCATAAATCAAGTGATAGCTGTCAAAAAGACCATCTCCGAAAAAAGTAGTGCCGATTTGAAAACCACACGTCTAAAAAAAAAACACCCTTAATAATCACTTTGGATTTTCGGTGGGTCCAACAAAGTAAAAATAATGGATAATAATTTGAATCTAAAGCCATGATTTAATAACTGTCATAACAAGAAAGATTTGTATTTCTCAACAAACGTTAATTAAAATCGCAATGAATCGCTTCGGAAAAGCTTTCAGGTTTAGAAATAAGCGAAACAATTAAATCCTTAACACCTGGGAACACGGTGAAAATGCACAAATACATTTGGAAGCAGTTTTTGGCATTTTATGAAGAGCGAAATACGACTTTCTTAAACAGACTTCGGACAAACACTTGACAGGTATTCATTATATAATCGTAACGAATACCACTCGAGCAATCAAAAATAATGATTATTTTTCACTCGTCACTCGATATAATCCTTAAAATACCACTCGGGCTACGTTCTCGTGATTTTTCGCAGATTAAGTGTCGTTATTTGTAAAATAATCGACTATTTTCGATGCTCTTGTGATATAACTGAATATTTTATGAATATAAGGTTGATTTTGCAATTTTATTGTGACATTTTAGATTTACTCCAGATTATTATCAGTTTATTGTAATTATTGTAATAACAAAAGTATTTTTTATTTCCAACTAAATGAAGCTATAATTGGAAATATTTCACTAGTTTTGCAATGAATATTTTATGATTACTAGGTTGATTTTCCAAGTTTATTGTGACAACTTACTTTTACTCCAGATTATTATCATTTTATTAAAATCATTGTAGTAACAAAAGTTATTTTTATTTCATACTCATTTAAGCTAAAATAGAAAATATTTCACTAGGTTTATTATTTTTAAATGTGCCGGCGAATATGAAAGTAGTCTAACTCATTTATTCTTTGCTGAGATATTTAACGGCTAGAGATTGAACAAAAAAACATTAATATTGTATATGAAAAAATATAACTAAACATTTTCATTCGTAAAATGTAAAATTTTATTATGGTTTTGAAAATTTGTGTTTGGCTTATAAAGAAATGTAATTTTTAAAATCTAAAACCTTGCGCAGTATGTCAAAATCATAATCATCAAATACCGTTTAAGTGCCGTCGGGTGTTCGCCAGGGTTTGCATTGTGGTATATTGTTGTTTTTACTCTTTATTAATGACATATCACTGGCTATAAAACATTCCTCATTTTTGCTCTTTGCCGATGACCTAAAAATATACAAAAAAATGTGTCTATGGACGACTGTTTACTGCTGCAAGATGATTTATTATCTGTTTGTAATTGGTGTCAAAATAATAATAATAATTTGTTTTTTAATGTACAAAAATGCAAAACTATGAAATTTTCCAGAAAAAAAGTGTTATACAATTTAATTATACAATTGATGGTCATCACCTTGAACAATTAAGTGTTATTAAAGATTTGGGTATAATCTTTGATAGAAAATTGTGTTTTGCCAGCTATATTAACGCAATTGTTAATCGGGCTAGAAAGATGTTAGGCTATATAAAACGAATGGGTAAAGACTTGTCACCAGCAGCATTTAAACGAGCATTTGTACTTTCGCATCTGGAATATGGATCCAGTGTATGGGCACCAACTTAATTCTTTATTTCTTTGGAAAACGTTAAAAACAAATTTTTAATAGTACTTGCGTACAAGTTAGGCTTTGATACCAGCACAAATTTAGATACAATTTTGTCTATCCAATGTATTGATAAACTAAGTATCCGCCGGCTGTAATCAAATTTATTATTCTTTTCATAAATTAATTTGTCACATTGTTGAATGCCCATATCTTCTGTCGCAAATTACTTTCTCTATTACTCAATCTAATCGCTCAATTCGACATTTACTCTTATTTCGTATCCAGCTCCATAAAACAAATTATGGGAATAATAGTCCACCTACAAGGTTTATGTGTAGAGCAAATAAACTATTACTGCATCCAAATTTCGATATTTTTAATTGCTTCTCACCCTCCCAATTTATTAGCAAACTTAAGCGTATAAATGTTTGTTATTTGTCTTAGTATTGTAAGTTTATTTTATGTATAAGTATTACTGAATTTTTCTTGTAGTTATATAATTTTGTCAAAATGTATTTTGTAAAATAACTTATACTATTTTCAAATTCAACAATATAATTTCTAAAAAAACAATAATAAGTGTAATTAGAAATACAAAAAGTTGGCATGTTATTAAGTATTATTTTGACAAATTTTCAGGCTCTTCTATTTTAGTTTCGTGCCTCAAGCTTATAAAACACTGAAATATTACGAAAGTTAAAATATACTGCTAAACTTAACGTTAAATCAATGTTTAACACGCATGGCGCATGAACTGAAATTTCGAGTTTAGAACAGCTTGAAAATTTGGTTGGGTCGCGTAGCGAAATGGAACGACCAAATTTTAGGGCTTTTCTAAACTCTAAATTTTACTTTATGCTTAATGAAGGATTTAACACCCGCTAGAAGTTTCAAATTGAACACTTATAAAATCAACAAATGCCTAAACATTTTCTGAGTCTGCATCGGGAAATATATACCTACTTAAATGAAAAATAGTATAGATCCAAATCACATCAGAAAATAAATTTATTCAAATCACAACAGAAAATCATTTTATTCAAATAAACTCGATACGTTTTTACTATTGCCTGAAATATTTTTACTTGATCGCTTTGTAATGGTATGTTAGTAAAATAATGAGTAACTTTTTTACACATTACAAATTCATTAAAGTGCAACTGATTTAGTCCACTGTTAAAATAAATATTTACTGAATTTCGTTCAATGTCACCAAAAATAACTTGGTCAAATTCTGAAATTTTTGGGTCGCGTAGCGAAATGGAACGACCAAATTTTAGGGCTTTTCTAAACTCTAAATTTTACTTTATGCTTAATGAAGGATTTAACACCCGCTAGAAGTTTCAAATTGAACACTTATAAAATCAACAAATGCCTAAACATTTTCTGAGTCTGCATCGGGAAATATATACCTACTTAAATGAAAAATAGTATAGATCCAAATCACATCAGAAAATAAATTTATTCAAATCACAACAGAAAATCATTTTATTCAAATAAACTCGATACGTTTTTACTATTGCCTGAAATATTTTTACTTGATCGAACTAATTTTTGTTCAACTTCTTGACAGAGACTACTTTCATAATTACCGGCACAAATGATAAATCATATACAAAAACATTAAACTACTTATTGCCCCAATTTTATTTAGAAATCCGTGAAAACTATTCCTGATTCAGCACATACTGAATCCAAAACTAGTTATGATATTTTATTAAAATTATTTGCGTCCATATTAATATTTATGACTACCTGATTTTCCCAGCAAACATACATATATTATATATCTAAATAATATGTAAATCTATATATCTTATATATATATACATATATATATATATATATATATATATATATATGTGTGTGTAAAGATATTATATAATATACATGTATATTTTATGTAATATGATTTATATAAATTTTATTATATGATATATACCCAATAATTATTATGTCTATATTATTTAAAGAATATTCTACAGGGTTTATTTCTTTTCACATATTCCATATAAACATTTGTAAAACTAATGAACATGTGATCAAACCTAAGGAGTATATTTTGAACTTCACTTAAAATCAGTGTTTTATACAAATTTTCAGCCTTTTCTAAACTCGAAATTTTACTTCATGCTTAATCTGGGATTGGATACACTTGCTAGAATATTTAAATCGAATGTTTTATTTAAAACAACGAATGTCTGATGTACATAACTCACAATTGCACTTGATTTCTATCGGTGCCACAGATATAAAAGTATATTACGAATTTAAAAGTAAATGTAAGTATAGGTATATCTGTATGTAGGAGGTAAACTACACTAAGTTACATATTTTCCAAAATACATTTTTTATACTATTTATATATTTTGACTACTGTAAAATTAAAAAAATGTGATTTGGTATAGGTAAAATCCCACATGCAGATTCTAAAATTTCAAAAATGTGTTTTGGTATAGGCAAAATTCCACAGACAGGATACAAGGTTATATAACATAAGAACTATGGAGATATTATAGATATATTATAGAAGCATTATGAATATTTTACATTTAATTATACAGGGTGCCCGTATTTCATCAGATTGTATAGGGATCTTGCTTATTTAAAAAGATAGAGAGTCGGTTAAATTAAGGCAAAACTGCGTATTTTAGGGCCCAATAGTAGTCTAAAAACAAATTTGAAATATCTTCTTTCGTTTTTGAGATATTGTCAAAAAACGGATTTTTTTGTAATTTCGTTTTTATCTTTTTATTCAATAACTTTTGAATCCAGACAATTACAACTTTGACATAATACAGGCACTTTTTAACGAAAAATCTAGTAACATATTTTATTTTAAGATAACTATAACATTTATCCAGGGACCATAGCTAACTTTTGTGTTTCTTATGGGCGCCATTTTGGGTTTTCATATTTTTTCGAAGAATTTTTTTTTCCGAATTCAATGATGTACCACACTTATAGTTTATTGTACATTTTATATGTAACATTTTAATCTTTTGAGTGCCTTGGAAACAGTTAAGTAACTCACTCATTTGACAACTCCTAGGACCCTGATTAATTACCGTACTGATAGAAAATGTATTTGTTTTGTATCTTAATAAATTGCTTGACTGTGTTTGGACTATCATAGGATTTTGTCATATTATATCTTTATTGACCGTGTTTTGACTACTGTGACTGTAAGTGGCTTGATTGACTGTTTTTTGACTATGCTAGGATTTTGTCTAATTTTGTCTCTCTATGGACTGTATTTCAGCTATTGTGATGTTATGATTGTAAGTCACTTAAACCACTATATAAAGTACAGTCAATATAGTAATTAAATGACAAAATACTAATAAGTTAAAAGACAGCTAACCAAGTGACTTACAGTCATAATACCAGAATTGTCTAAATATAGTCCATAGAGACATAATTAGACATAATCTTACTCTAATCATAAGACAGTTAACTAAGTGACTTACAGTGATAATGTCACGATAGTCAAAATGTGAATGTATAACTGTAAATCACTAATTTGACTGACATAAGACTATTGTTTCAGCTTGACATAAGACGGCGCTAGCCGATATTTAGTCCATTGTGTCAACTTGACATAAGCCGGCGTTAGCCGATATTTGAGCTGTAATGAAAGTTGACATACAAGTTGTCGCCAGTCGACATTTGAACTATAATAACAGTTGACATAAGTTGGTGGTAGCAGACATTTGAACTATAATGACAGTTGACATAAGTCGGCGCCAGCGACTTATGTCGAGTGTTTGCCACTCCCAGACTAAGCATGAAGTAAAATTTCGAGTTTAGAAAAGCCCCGTGAAAATTTGTCGAGGGTCGCGCAGCGACCCGAGACAAATTTTCTGGGCTTTTCTAAACTCAAAATTTTACTTCATGCGTCACGCGTATAAAACACACATTTCAAGTGAAGTTAGAATATAGATAAATTTCACAATATTTTAGTGTTTTATACGCGTGGCGCATGAAGTAAAATTTCGAGTTTAGAAAAGCCCAGAAAATTTGTCTCGGGTCGCTGTGCGACCCGAGACAAATTTTCACGGGGCTTTTCTAAACTCGAAATTTTACTTCATGCTTAGTCTGGGAGTGGAAAACACTCGTTTAAAACTTCAAATTGAACTTAAAAAAAAACAAGGAATATCTAACGATTTACAGAAAATAGGCTGAATTTGGAAACTCCCGGTATATGTAATTTTATATCCCTAAAAAAGCTGACATTTATCCATCTATTTGATCTCGATATTCTCCAGATATTATATAATACTTCTAAGATTTTACATAAATATTATGTATACATTATATGATTTGGTTGGCTAGGTTGTTTTACTCGGAAAATCCCTACTAGCTACAGAATGAATTAGAGCTTTAAAGCTCACTTAACAGATTTTTTTCCATTTCCATCTCCATCTCTCTTCCTAAAATTTTTAGCCCTTGTATAAAATCTATTTACTTTTCACTTTTTCTGAAGCTTTAAAACTCTTCATCGCCTTATAATTAAAAAAAAATGCCTCCCCAATTAATGCAGCGATGTTTGAATACAGAGATACAATTTCCGATAAAATAAACTCCCAATCAAATCCAGATATTAAATCCCAATTGATCACTAAAACAAAATTTCGAGCATTCATCTAAATAAAAAAAAAATCAACCATTAAAATTTCGATGTATCACCCCTTGGAAAATCCTGTTCCAATCATTTATCAAATCAAAAAAGAACTCCACTTTTTTTCTGTCCATGTCTGTCCAACTCGCTTCGATTCGATTTGATAATTCCGCGATCGGTAAATCTAATTTTCGGCATGTACGCAAGTAATCTCTGTCAAAAAAGCCGGTGTACAGGATTTACTGACTGAAATTACAGAAAAATTAAATGAAACGAAACACTAATTCGTATTTATGTACACGGCATGATAAACACAATGGTAAATAATTACGTGACTGAGGTCAGGAATTTTTATAATTAACCGACAGAGCGGACGGACGGAAATCGTTGGGATTTTATTACATGTCCGAAATTTTCACGTAAACAAATTGCTCGAGCATTTCCTCCTTGATTATTTCAAATGCGGATGAATTTTGCATTTTTACGGAAATGCTTGTGTTTTACGAGTTTTTTTTTTATCAGAAAGTATTTATTACAAAAGCAAGGATAGGAATGATGGGCGCACGCACATATGGGCATAAAAAATTATAAACATTAAAGAAAGTTAATTCATTTCATCAAAGTTGTACAGTTACGAGAGAAGAAACTAGTACAGCAGGAGGCTTTAGCCACTTCTAAAATATCGTATTTTTTTCTTGTAAAACAAACTTGTCATGTACAGGTTAACAACAATTTTGTTCTTGGCCAACAAGACGGTGCTTTTGTTGACATGCTCTCCATTAGCAATCTCTAATGCTAATACCGTCTCTAAACGGGTCGTTATTATCGCTTTTTGCGTTTCAGTTAGTTGAGACATGTCGACGTTAATTAAATTTTGTCTGACATTTCCGCAGATTTCCAAATTTGATTCACAATTTGAAAAATCAAAGTAAGTCTAGTTCACACAGCCAAATATTTTACTGAACTAGTTTTTTTCTCTCGCATCTGTACAATGAAGCCTAATGTTCGGTTTCACCAACTTCAATTAAATCGTATTCATTGATTTTTATTTGTTGATTGGAATAGACATTTCCATGTCATAAACATCAATGTCACGTAAGTTTATTGATATTTTGACATGTAAATAACTATTACTAGACTATTGGTCGATTTAATTGACGTTGGTGAAACCCGACATAAGAGTATTAATTTAGACTAAATGATAAAGCAACAGATTTGATATACGTTTTGATTTTTAATGATATTTCATTTATTTATTTATTTACGGATTTCTCCTTTTTACAACATTACAAAAATGCATGAAATAAAAAATAAAAGTATTAATATAAATATATTTCATGAAAAAAATTACGTTTCTTAAATTTTTAACCTAGTATGGCCTGGTTGTCAAAATCCTGGCTACGCCCAAGAGAATACGTGCAGGTAATGATTTAATCGTGCAAATTAATGTTTATTGAAAAATGTAATTAACAGAAAAAGCAATATTTGAAATATATGAGACTTTAATTGGTTCAAATTGAATTCCAAACCCAAATAAAATCAACTCCCAATTTATCCCATCAATTAAAATGCCGACTCCACTGAATTGTATAAACGAATTTTACTTTCATCGAATTTATATGTTAATTAAATGAATTCATCAATGCCGAATTGTAACGATTTTCCCATCAATATATCGCTGACTTAAAATGATGTGGTTCTTTTTTACATAAGGGTGTAATGCAATATAAAACCTTATCATTTTAAGCCAGCTATATTTCACTGACTTAGCGATCTTAAAAATTACGAAGATGAAAAATTAAGTTAATTATACGAAATGCGTGCGTATTTACCGTTGCTTCGCTATTTTGTTGTAAAAATGTATAAACATGAATGACATTGCATTTTTATATATAACTGTTACAAAGTCGCTTACACATGTTTGTGTTTGAAACATGTACGGTAATTAGAGGAAAACATGTGTCTTGTTACGCTGTAACTATTAATGCGTTTATTTTTTTTTCGAGTTTTATCAGCCATTACATAATGTTTGATAGTGGCGATTACAATTGGTTGAATGAATTCTAAAAATAAATAATGCTTTTCTGTTAGGTGTTTGCACTGTGTTTGGAGAGTATAAAGTAAATATTTTGGCTATGAAAAATCTTAAAATTTGCCGATCCAAATTTTTAGGCTTTTCTAAAATTGAAATGTGCTAGGTGCTAGGTGCCTAAACCACTGGCGTATTATGAATTTTAAAAACTACTCGTACATACAGAGAGTTTTATGTAACACCGAACATTTTCATAACAAGATTTTTTCTTTGAAGTATCGATATGCATACGTTGCACAATTTCCGATGTTTAGTTTATTGAAACAATTCAATTTGACTCTTCAAGCGAGTGTTTTCCACTCCCAGTCTAAGCATGAAGTAAAATTTCGAGTTTAGAAAAGCGTGAAAGTTTGGTTTGGTCGCGTAGCGCGAAGCGCGGAGCGGCCAAACCAAATTTTCAGGCTTTTCTAAACTCGAAATTTTACTTCATGCGCCACCGGTACAAAACACTGATTCAATGTAAAGTTTAGCGGTGTGTTTTAAACTTCGAAATATGTCAGTGTTTTGTACCGGTGGCGCATGAAGTAAAATTTCGAGTTTAGAAAAGCCTGAAAATTTGGTTTGGCCGCTCCGCGCTTCGCGCTACGCGACCAAACCAAATTTTCAGGCATTTCTAAACTCGAAATTTTACTTCATGCTTAGCCTGGGAGTGGAAAACACTCGCTTAAAGCTTCGAATTAAATTCTTTTAATAAACCGAGCATCGAAAAATATGGAACGTATGCATATCGATGCCTAAACGAAAAATTCTCGTTATGAAAATGTTCGGTGTTACATAAAACTCTTTGTAACTGTATGTTTTTGAGAATATTTTCAACGTTTTTAAATCCCCTGTTTAAAATTTTACTCTACACTCCAAAATGGATTTAAAGTTAAAATCTACATAAAGAACAGATTTGAAACTGAAATCTCTATACATGTATTCAAAGTCGCATTTTACTTCAAACTATTTCATAATTTAACTTTCAATTTGTTATTTTATAATTAAAACATGTATTTTAAGTCAGTATTACCTTAACGTCAACTTTATAGTTACTCTAGACAATTAATCTTTAGTTTAATTTAATTTATTAACAAAATCTCTAATTTAATATTACAATAATACATATATATTTTATAATGCATTGAATTGACAAACAAAATTATAACAAAATTTAAATTCATATCACTACAAAAATATTTCCGAATAACAAACAACAAAAAATATAAACTACTGTTTGTAAAAGATAAAATAAACAAATAAAATGACATATTACTATGCTACTGCAAAAGCAAATTATCCTATAATGAACATAATGTGTTAATAATAAACACGTATTGTGTTATTAACCAACAGTTCTAATATTTTTCTGACTAGATTAAATCTAAAAGTTATGCAACAACTTCACATTAAACAAAATGTGTAGAGGGCTAAATGTCACCAAAAGTATAATTTAATATAACTTTGAAGTTTTCAATAAGATGAACAAAAATGGATTAGCGATTAGATGATACTTTCAATGATATACAGGAATTTATAGGCTTTTCTAAACTTGAAATTTTACTTCATGGTTAATTAAACAATGGAACAACTCGTTAGAAGCATTAAATTAAACGAATTTATAAAATCAATGAACGCCTAAAACTTTACAGCATAGAGAAAATCAAATTTAAGCCACTTATAAAATGATTTAAATTTGAATACCGTTATTAGAAACTTAAATTTAGTTCTCTTTGATCGCTTAATCAATTAGCAAGTTGTAAGGTATTAATGAGTATAGTTTAGGCTTGTCTAAACTTGAAATTTTACTCCATGGTTAGTTTTAATAACATTTTCAAGATTTTTTTAATTTCTAAAAATATTTATTTTATATCTTAACGAACTAACATTTTTGTTAAAATAAACAGAAATTGTTGAGAATACATATATGTTTGATAATGAAGTTTTGTGCGTGATATAATGAAAAATATGTTGTGATTTCTAACACAATTCTAAAAAAAAAACTTTGGGCCAAGGAAGGTTTTATATACGAATATGTTTAATACCCTTTGGCTAAACAATTATTTTATAAAACTTGCTGAAATTACTGGAAAAAATGATTTATTTAAAATTCCAATTGGGTTAGATTTTTTTAGAAAAAAAAGCAAAAGAAATCGTTTTATTTACTTATTTGCAAAAAGAATGTCTTCGCTAGTACGTACAATTATGTAAATATTTACAATGAATATTATTAAACATACCAGATTTTCATTTCCTACTTGCCAAATATAAATGATTAATCATTGTTTAAAACCGGTAATTATACAAGGGAAAAAAGTCGTATTATTTAAAACTGAGTTTGTTTACAAGTATTTCGTTGCATAAGGTCAGTTATTAATTATGCGGAGAATAGGCCGGCATTAGGTTGCATTCGTGGCGCACTGTTGAAATTGATGAATGTTTATAAGGAAGACGATTTTCACAATTATCGCAAGGACATTTTTACAATAGGATTTTCACATGATATCACTAATGAATCAAATTTATTTAAAATATACAATAATGCTGATAGAATTCACTTAGGTGCTTATTAATAGACAGACATTAATAAGTGAATTCTGTTTAAGGTTAGTGTACATTGTTTATTTTGATTTAGTATTTCATTAATAATTGATCAATTTGCAAACTAAGTCAAATAACATATGAGTGACTCAGAATAACAATGGTCTATCTCCAATATTTTTTTTATCGGAGCACGGTCTGACTTCACAGTATGTTTGTTTTCAGAGAAACTATGGCTTAATTCTGCTCTTACATATATACTGCCTTTCAAAAAAATCAGAACACAAAGTATTTATTGGACGATTTTAATGAAATTTACAGAATTTGATCATGTAAATGAACTGCATCGATGATTAAAAAATCAATTGTTTTGGTTACTATTTAATGGTATTTTTCCTTGATTTCACCATTATGAAGAGCTGCTGATTTTGTAATGTAATTAAACCCTTAATACAGGGAGTTTTTATTGTAAGTATACATACCCCGAAAAATACGCTGTAAATTTTCAGGCATTTGTCGTTTTTAAAAAGCGTTCAATTTGAAGCTTCTAACGAGTGTTTCCACTCCTTGATTGAGCATGAAGTAAAATTTCGAGTTTAGAAAAGCCTGAAAATTTGGTTTGGTCGCGCAGCGAAGCGGAGCGACCAAACCAAATTTTCAGGCTTTTCTAAACTCGAAATTATTTTACTTCATGCGCCACGCGTATAAAACACTGATTTCAAGTGAAGTTTAAAATATACTATTAAAGCTGTATTCTAAAGACGTATTTTTGTTAAATTTCAGATAAAAGCAGTGATTTATACGCGTGGTGCATGAAGTAAGATTTCGAGTTTAGAAAAGCCTAAAAATTTGGTTCAAGGAGTAGGAATACTCGTTAGATATTTACAGCAAAATTTACAGCGTATGCATCCGGATATGTATACTTAAAAGATAAACTTCCTGTATAGCTAAATGTATGATTAGAGTTACACTGTTATTGTTCTGAACCACACCTTACAAGGGATTTTATATTTGAGTATATATGTCCTAATGTTTGTAATGATCGGGCCGGGCCAAAGCCTGGCCCGTGCAGTGCTCTAGCTTATAAATCCAAACAACTCGAAATTATAGTTCATGCACCAGGCGTATAAACCACTGATTTAGTCTAAATTTCAAAAATACATCAGTTTTAATCTAAATTACCAGAAGTTAAGAAAGTAGACTTACAGGTTTAAAATAAAAGTTGAGGAAATTGATAAGAAAAATAAGACCTAATTTATTTTCTGAAAAATATGTATTTTTGAATAACGCTTTGAAGGGCCTAGAAAATATTAGTTGCTCCAGTATTTATCATTTCATATTCAACAAAGAACATTAACATTTTACATCATAACTCTGACACTTTTCGTCATAAAGGACACTTTACACCATAATTCACAGAACACGTCGATTCGGTTTATTATTCGTTCGGATTTACGAATGTTGGTTTCTCTTTAAAAAAAATGTATCTAGGCAGATTTTTGACATTTTCTTTGTCCTCATCGTCTCATTAAAATTGACGGAGGAATAACTGTTTTTGTGTTGTATCAGATAAAATTAGTTAACAATTGACGTCTACGATTAAAAATGATATTTTGATGCGAACAACGACATCTACGACATACATTGACATAATTGATAGTTTCTGTCTTACGGGCCTATTAATAGTATATTACGTAACGAGAGTGATATGCAGCATATTACATATGAGTGGATGTGTTGCGCACGAGCCGCGCAGCGGCGAGTGTAGTATTCCGCGAGTATGTAATTGCCATACCACTCGAGAAACGTACGATACTTTACCTACGCCCTAACAAAATAAACAATGAACACGAAAGAACAACTTATTTTTTGCAATAATTTTTAATAGTAACATGACAATGATCAAAACTAAATTACTACTTGATCAATATACAGGGAATTTTTCTTTTAGGTAAACATGCATAAGCTGTACCGGGTGGGCAAATTAGCGAGGTAAGCGGTTGTATCTAGAAAGTTACGGTAAAACATTTTATAGGTAAAGTGGGCAAGGGAAAATGCTGGAAATTATTTTCAAGTTTCCAAGATGGTTGCCAATGGGCGTTTCCACCATCTTGAATTACATAAAGTTACGTTTCTCGCGATTGTTCCCAATGAATGTAACAAAAAAGTATTTGCGTTTTAATGCTAACCTCTATCTTTCGAAATTTTAGGTTTCTTGTAATTATGACAGTTGTGACCTACACGGCCGCCGATAGAGGGCGTTATTCGATATTATAACCAAAATATTTAATTTTCTCAAAAACTTTAAACGCGATGATATGACTTTTTTTAGACTAGAAAATAGACAACTGACCAACCAATAAGCCTGCGCAAACCGCATCTTAATATCTTTATTATTAAGATTATTATTATTATTATTATTATTATTATTATTATTATTATTATTATTATTATTATTATTATTATATATTACGATGCGGTTTGCGCAGGCTTATTGGTTGGTCATTTGTCTATTTTCTAGTCTAAAAAAAATCATATCATGGCATTTAAATTTTTTGAGAAAATCTAATATTTTGATTATAATATCGAGTAACGCCCTCTATCAGCGGCCGTGTATGTTACAACTGCCATAATTACGAGAAACCTAAAAGCCCAAGAAATGCTCTTTTCAATGATACCAAATTTATCCAAATCCATTAAGCCGTTTCGAAGTTACAGGCATTTATTTAAAACAACATTTAAATACCCTCCACTACTTTATTTCGAAAGATAGAGAAAAATTGTTTTCCAAAAAACGTAACTTTATGTAATTCAAGATGGTGGAAACGCCCACTGGCAGCCATCTTGGAAACTTGAAAATAATTTCCAGCATTTTCCCTTGCCCACTTTACGTATACATTTTTTTACCGTAACTCTCTACGATCGTTAGTTTCTGAGATACAGCCGCTTACCTCGCTTATTTGCCCACCCGGTACATTTTCCGACATTCGTTGTTTTTTAAAAGAGGTAAATTTCAAGCTTTAAACGAGTGTTTTCCACTCCCAGACTAAGCATGCAGTAAAATTTCGAGTTTAGAAAAGCCCCGTGAAAATTTGTCGAGGGTCGCGAAGCGACCCGAGACAAATTTTCTGGGCTTTTCTAAACTCGAAATTTTACTTCATGCGCCACGCGTGAAAACACTGATTTAAAGTGAGGTTCAAATATACATAAAGTTTACAATATTTTAGTGTTTTATACGCGTGGCGCATGAAGTAAAATTTCGAGTTTAGAAAAGCCCAGAAAATTTGTCTCGGGTCGCTTTTCTAAACTCGAAATTTTACTTCATGCTTAGTCTGGGAGTGGAAAACACTCATTTTAAACTTCGAATTGAACTCTTTAAAAAAATCAACGAATAACTAAAGATTTAAAGAATATAAGCTGAATTTGGAATACGTATACTTAAAAAAATACTCACTGTACACCAAAGAAATGTCATTTGGTTGTGCGGTAAGTTATCAGCGGTGAACAGCTGATAGCTTACCGCACAACCAAATGACATTTCTTTGATGTACAGTGAGTTCTTTTTAAGTATACGTATTCCAGCACGTAATGTACTTGTCAAAGCTATTACGTGCATGTGTACGTAATGTCAATCATGTAAGTATTTACCGGCCTTTAATGTGTCGCCCATCCGCCCCTGCAAAGAAATATTTCGGAATCTCTCTGCAACATTGCAATGTTCAAACTATTAAGAAAACGATTCTTTTTGTAACCTAAAACTACAAAAAATTATTCAAACAGTAAATTGAATTGTTTATAGTAAAAATAAACTAAGTAAAATCCAATATTAGGAGCCCAAATTTGTAATTTTTCAAAATATCAAAGTTCAATGCACCAAATTTTATCAGAAATACGATACTTTCAAACCATATTTGATAATCGAGAGAAGTTAAATAATAAATATTGCTAGATTACATGTTTTATTATTTAACACTACACAGTGTCTAAATATGTATCGCAAAGTAATTGCTTTAAAAATTAATATTTTTTATCATTAATTAAAATTTTAAAAATTACTTTTATGAGTGTGCGAAAAAAGTTAAACAAATTATCCACTTAAAAACACGGGTATAACGCTTCGTACAAATGTTGTACTACATTTGCATTTATTACAAGATATTAAACATGGAAACCCTATAAATGCACACACGTATATAAGCCGCGAATATTCAAATCGATAAACACATTCGTATAATATTAATGTAAAACTATTTATAGTCCCATTCATTCATAGGGACGATACGAGAGACACGTACATCCGATTTATATGACGTGATGGTTGATTTATTCGCCGCTGAAGAAATTCGCACACAATGACAGAGAGGGTGGAAATATCTATAATACGTCTGCCCGTTTTCCCGTCCCCCTAGTTCCATGCAAATCGATTTCCAACACGTCCCATTTTCTATACGCAACATCCACGAGTGTACAATTAAATGTTAAATAGACGGTTATTCGTGGACGTGATTGCGGGTTAGTGGAACGTACAAGTTTGCTTGAAATTAATAATGAAATGTCACAAGGGCATAAATGCATTCATTGGACTATGTCACGCTTCGGACTTTCTTGTTCTCATTGTTGTGGTTTGATCCAATGTCTCAAGAAATTGATAGCGCATCTATATTCCAGAAATATCTTATGCTCGTACATATTGTACTGCAACATTTTAATATTTCATAGAGATTATGGATTATATTTTAGAGACATGTGTCTTTCAGAGATAGTATGAGGTTTCGGGCAACTAATAATATCGAGGCCCTTCAACATGTTCTCGCCCGGCCTAAACAAAAGCTATTAATGACTATTAATTATAAAGATGATAATATTTTAAAATCCAAGAGTTACAACAAAAGGTGTATACATAGTAAACATTTGTAGAATGTATTGAAGGATCAAACATAAGGAGTGGGTGTATTTTGAAATTCACTTAATCAGTGTTTTATACGCGTGGCGCATGAAGTAAAATTTCGAGTTTAGAAAAGCCCCGTGAAAAAAATTTTTTTTTCTACGCAGGGCTTTTCTAAACTCGAAATTTTACTTCATGCTTAGTCTGGGAGTGGAAGACACTTGTTAGTTTAAAATATGCCACAGCCATCAAAATGTGTGTCGCAAGTGTCACAAAGAAAAATAATAACATGACCATCTAATAATTTATTTTTAATAATAGTCTCAAATTAACAATAGTCAGCAGACGCCGATTTGTGTCAAGTTTGATACATTGGATTTAATGTCATTTCAAGTTTTTGGGAAATTTGAGATGAGATGAATACCTAGGAAAACTTGGTATAGGTAAGTAGATGACATTTTCGCTGTAATAGATGATACATTAAACGTCGACAGTTTCGCATCAATTTTATATACAAACTAGAATCCAACCGCAAACTACCCTTTTTAAACATCGTAATATGCAGTAATAACGATAACAGATAAAATTTTGAGATATTTAGAAAACCCACACACACTTTAAACTATATCCAAGCAAACTCAACTACCCCATTCAAATATACTAATGACATTAGAAGCGTAACACCCAGAAGGAGTTATTATTTTAACTTGATTTTTTGCCAGTATGGTAGTCTTACATCAAGAATAAAATGATTACATTTTCAATTTTATTAAAAAACAATCTAAAAAAAATTAATAATGTGTTTGGCGACCCCTTTGCTGTATACACTCCTGTAGACGTCTTGGCATCGACAAAATGAGATGGTCGATGTCTTCTTGAGGCATCTCGTTCCAAGCAACTTGAATTTCATCGATCAACTGTGCTAGAGTCTGTGGAGGATGGTGCAAAGAGAATATTCTTCTTCCCATGATATCCCACACATGTTCAATGGGATTTAAATCCGGCGAACGGGGCGGCCACGCCAAAACATTAACACCAGCTTCATTAAGAAAGTTCATAGTTCGATGAGCAATATGGGGACGTGCGTTATCTTGTTGAAAAAGTACGTCTGGGCGGCCATCTAAATAAGGCAACAAAGTCGGTCGTATGACGTCTTCAACATAACGCGCAGCTGTCATACTGCCTCGAATGAATACAAGAGGTGATCGACTACCATAAGCAATAGCCCCCCAAACCATTACTCTAGCAATCCTGTGTACATGCCTCTCAATAGCAAACCTAAGATCAGGTCGTTCTCCACGGTAGCGTCGTACCCTTCTACGGCCATCATGCGTGCCTAGACAAAATCGCGATTCATCGCTGAATACGACATCGTGCCATTCTGCCTCCCAATGCTGCCGTTCTCTGCACCAGTCCAACCTTTGGCGACAGTGTCTCGCTGTTAAAGGAAGCACTAATCTTGGACGGTACGAAAGAAGCCCAGAGGATTGAATGCGGCAATATAAGGTTCGCATACTAACGGGCCTACCTTCTTCTCCAATCTATTGATCACCGATTTGACGCGTAGTAGCGAAACGGTCTCGCAGGGCTATTTGTCTTAATCGCCGATCTTTACGTTCTGTGGTACGCCTTGGTTGACCAATTGGTCTTCTTCTTGCTCCTCTACCTTCTTCTGTCCATACCTGATACACACGTATTACAGTTGCTGCAGTGGAATCAATACGGCGGGCAATTTCGCGATAGGACATACCGACATCTCGATAAGCAACAACTCGACCCCGGTCAAAATCGTTCAAATGGTGATATTGTGGACGTCTTCGGACTCGAAGCATTTTATTTAAGCTTAACACACTCAACGGAAACACGAAAACTAAAAACATCTGTACTAAACAGCTCATATAAATAGTTTTATCAAAAAAGAAAAAGGGAAATATTTTTTTTTAACAATAAATATAAAAGGCACAAGGTTGAAATTGTTATCAATGTATGCTTTAAATATAGTCACTCTGTTGCTAAAATATGAATTCAAAAAAATCATTCCTTCTTGGTGTTACGCTTCTAATGTCATTGAGTATATAAAATGTCGGCGTTTAATTCCATGATTAACGGAGCTTTATTAATTCCCTTTCCCGAGATTGTTAGGAAGAAATAAGTAGATTATATATCGGAAATAGCAAGTTCACTAGGCTGCAATCAGGAAACTATAGTAAAACTCATAAACAATTAAATACAAACGTACACTAAAGACAGCCACAATATTAAAACAGTCAGAACTTAAAATAGAGAATGAGGTATACACCAGATTGCTGTACTTCCCCAAATTCGAACAACAACTAAATAAACTTTACAAACAGTTCAATCTTAAACCAGCATATTGGCTGGCGTACTAGAGGGGGTGGCGGGTGTGCTCCGAGCTGGGTGGCATTTTTTATAATTAGTTTTAGTTGTAAAAAACAACTTATTCACTTCATAAGTTTCCTATTCGATTTCTACGAATTATGAGTTACTATATGATTTCGAATATTATTCCTCATTCTCAAGTCAATGTAGGGTTGAAAATATTATTTCTAAAAATGTTGCTCGGATACAGACATTAATGGTGCCGACGTCGAGTAGAAGTGATTTAAGACTGCAAAATCTTGCGATATTGTCCATAGAACAAGAAATTACAAATAATAAAAATGTTGAGACCATTATACGCGATTTTTTCAACATAAACGTTAGTAGAGTACATTACATACACATACAGAGAGTTTTATGTAACACCGAACATTTTCATAGCGAGAATTTTTCTTTTAAGTATACATAAGCATACGTTGTACATTTGCCGACGCTCGGTTTGTCAAATGAATTTAAATTGAAGTTCTAAACGAGTGTTTTCCACTCACAGGCTCAGCATGAAGTAAAATTTCGAGTTTAGAAAAGCCTGAAAATTTGGTTTGGTCGCGTAGCGCGAAGCGCGGAGCGGCCAAACCAAATTTTCAGGCTTTTCTAAACTCGAAATTTTACTTCATGCGCCACCGGTACGAAACACTGATGCAATGTAAAGTTTAGCGGTGTGTTTTAAACTTTGTAATATGTCAGTGTTTTGTATCGGTGGCGCATGAAGTAAAATTTCGAGTTTAGAAAAGCCTGAAAATTTGGTTTGGCCGCTCCGCGCTTCGCGCTACGCGACCAAACCAAATGTTCAGGCTTTTCTAAACTCGAAATTTTACTTCATGCTTAGTCTGGGAGTGGAACACACTCATTTCAAGTTTCAAATTGATTTTTTTTAACAACGAGTCTCTAAAGATTTACGACATATATGGTGTAATTGGGACATGTATACTTGAAAGAAAATCTCCCTGTGTGTACAAGTTGAGGCATTAATTGCGATTGACTGGCTACAATGTTTAAAGGTCATATAGGCAACCGAATTTACACATAACTTAAAAAGTAAAGGTGTCAAATTGTATTGGATGAACATGTTCGGTGTTATATAAAACTCTCTGTATGTGTACAATTTGTTTGTTTATCCAAAAGAAATGAAATTATTAATTTATAATTATAAAATAAATAATAGTGATGTGTCCATCATAACACTTTCCCCGTCATTTAAACAATTGAAATTAACATACTACACACTTCACTTGTCAATTGGTTAAAGACCATTTCACATTACATCAGTGTTTTATATGCGTGGCGCATGAAGTAAAATTTCGAGTTTAGAAAAGCCTGAATTTGGCTCGGTCGCTCCGCTTCGCTACGCGCCTAAACCAATTTTTCAGGCTTTTCTAAACTCGAAGTTTTACTTCATGCTTAACCTGGGAGTGGAAACACTCGTTAGACGATGAATCAACAACTTAGTCGATAATCGCCTGATTTTGTTTTTTTTAACTTCAGCGCAAAGTTTATTCACTCGTCGAAAATCGCTGATAATTTTATAAAAATCCGAAATATCTTTTGTAATCTAAGATCAGGAAACAAGAAACTGCACCCTTTAATATTTTATATTTACTCACTGACATAATTTTATGCAACTTCAAGCGTTTGTAATGTCGTCAAAAATAGCTCGATTTTGTATGTTTCGACTTTACCTTAAAATTTATCCATTCCCCGACAATCACTGATCATTTTATAAAAATGACTAATGTCTTTCATAATCAGAAAACAAGAATCCTTCCCTTTTAATTATTGTTTATTTATTTATTGATGACATTTTATTCAACTTAAGGCATTTATAATGTTCTATAAAATCGTTCGATTTTTTTTCGACTTTACTACGAAGTTTATTAATTTATTGACAATCGCTAATAATTTTATCAAAATCCGAAATGTCTTTCGTAATTTAACATCAAAAAACGAGAAACTGTACCTTTTAATACTTTATTATTTGTTTAGTTGCATTGATTACATTTCATTCAATTGATTATGTACAAACGTTTGATTTGGTTTTAAATAACTTTTCAAATAAATAAAATCCCTCTAGCATTAGCATTTTTTTTTTTATAAAGAAAAGTAAACTTTGTTATTTTGATTTTGAAATATCCATTAGAAATATTTAAAGCCAATCAAAGTTTACTCATTTCTGTGTAGATTCTATGAATTTTATATTGATTTGATAATCTGTTGAGTTATTACAATTTTTTCAAAGAAAACATTATAAAAATTAATAAAGATTTTAAAAATTATCAGAAATCTTGGAATTTCATGATAAACTTCAACATTATGAAATTTACCAAATTTTAAGAAAATTCACGAATTTTGCCAAGTATTTTAAAATTAACCAAAATCTTAGTGTTATCATTGTTAAAGTTACCGAAAAAATTGAAAATTCAGGAAAAGTATTAGCATTTTCCGAATTATTGAAAATCTAGGAAATTCTGAAATTCATCTGAACTTTTGAAAATTAAATTTTGGAAATTCAGAAAAATCGCCAAGATGTAAAAAAAGTAACAAAAACATTGAAATTCAAGAATTTAAATATTAACGAAAACCTTAGAAATTCATAAAAAAGTATTTTTTATTTATTAATTAATGATAGTGATAAAAGTTCACGAAAACTGAAAAAATTTAAAAACTCACGAAAATCTTGAAAACCGTCAAGATTTTATAAATGAATGAAAATCTTTGAAAAAGTTATTAGTTATTCTCTAACGAGTGCTTTCCACTCCCAGACTAAGCATGAAGTAAAATTTCGAGTTAAGAAAAGCCCCAAGAATTTAGATTTGGACGCGCAGGCAGCGTCCAAATCCAAATTCGGGCTTTTCTCAACTCGAAATTTTACTTCATGCGCCACGCGTATAAAACACTGATTTAGTCTTATTCTTGAAAACCGTCAAGATTTTATAAATGAATGATAATCTTTGAAAAAGTTATTAATTATTCTCTAACAAGTGTTTTCACTCCCAGACTAAGCATGAAGTAAAATTTCGAGTTGAGAAAAGCCCCAAGAATTTGGATTTGGACGCGCATATTTATTAATTAACGATAGTGATAAAAATTTACGAAAACTGGAAACATTTAAAAATTGACGAAAATCTTGAAAACCGTCAAGATTTTATAAATGAATGAAAATCTTTGAAAAAGTTATTAGTTATTCTCTAACGAGTGCTTTCCACTCCCAGACTAAGCATGAAGTAAAATTTCGAGTTGAGAAAAGCCCCAAGAATTTGGATTTGGACGCGCATATTTATTAATTAACGATAGTGATACAAATTTACGAAAACTGGAAATATGTAAAAATTGACGAAAATATTGAAAACCGTAAAGATTTTATAAATGAATGAAAATCTTTGTAAAAGTTATTAATTATTCTCTAACGAGTGTTTTCCACTCCCATACTAAGCATGAAGTAAAATTTCGAGTTGAGAAAAGCCCTAAGAATTTGGATTTGGACGCGCAGCGTCCAAATCCAAATTCGGGCTTTTCTCAACTCGAAATTTTACTTCATGCGCCACGCATATAAAACACTGATTTAGTGTAAATCTTAACCGTCAAGATTTTATAAATGAATGAAAATCTTTGAAAAAGTTATATATATGTATATTCTCTAACAAGTGTTTTCACTCCCAGACTAAGCATAAAGTAAAATTTCGAGTTGAGAAAAGCCCCAAGAATTTGGATTTGGACGCGCAGCGTCCAAATCCAAATTCAGGCTTTTCTCAACTCGAAATTTTACTCATGCGCCACGCGTATAAAACACTGATTTAGTGTAAAGTTCAAAATATACTGCTTATTTAATATTTACATTTTTAGTCGACGAATTCTGAAAACATTTTTATAACATTTTTAATATTTTCAATACTTTCCTTTTGTTTTGCATACTAGGGAAAGTCAAAATATTTAATGTTTTTTTTTTTGTAAAGTAGGTATACGAGTATGATTTGTCTCATAGGTAGGGAACCTGTGACCTCCGTAAGCTGCCTTAAAAAAGTATCTTGTTTTTTTTCTTATAAAAGTTGCATTTATAAGTATTTCAACTTATGCGGCCTCCTTTATTATCCCTAATTCAAATATGGTATCCAATAGTAAAAAGAGTTCTCCACCTATAGTTTTTCTCAGTTACAATTATTTATTTATGTTTATTAATTTATAAAAAACCACAATTTCATTGACTTACAGAAGGCGGCAAATTAGAGAAAGCCCCGGTTCTAGGTACGCCACTGATATTACACAAACTTAAAATTAAAAGCCATTTCGAAAACACATTTTCAAAGAAAACGACCTTTAGTAGCCCGGTATATATTCCATTGAATGTTCAAATTGCGACAAATTATACATAGGACAAACAAAGAGAAACATAGAAATCAGGTTTAAAGAACATATGGACCACCTTAAATCAATAAACCCCAAAAATATCAGCAGTTGCAGAAGAGCACCACACCACAGGACACACATTTTCCAAAGATAAATTAAAATTATTACAAATGTCAAACAAACACAATTCAAATATGTTAGAAGCAATTCACATGAAAAAAAAAGCAAAAACAGACTACTTAATTTTGATTTAACACCCCTTAATAGATTGTTAGATTTAATTGCCCAACCTGCAACCGACAAATAGATTACGCTTATACTGTAGTTTATCATTAATTGTCATTAGTGATAAAGAAGATTAGCCTTAATCCACCCTTAACATTACCGCCAAGCACTGTATAATTAAGATATAATTAGATATAATCATATGATGAATTAATTTCTCACCTAACCCGTGGTGAAACATATTTAATTTTAATCAACATACTATTATTGGAAATAATCAGATTACCTTGTATTTACCGGACGATCATTTAAAACATGATTTAGAATAGGCTTTAAATTTTAAATTAGATTGGCACTACTGACTGTTAACACATAGTTTACCATAACCTTAAATGTATTCCATCATTTAATTAGCATTCTAGGCAATCTCATAAAAAAATGCCGCCTATTCTAAATCATAAATTATACGATCGCGCGGTATATGCTGCCCGTTCGTTCTACAAATTTAGTTTAGTACAACTATTCACTTGGTGAACAAAATGTACATCTAGTGATTAAAATAAACCAGTGGAGAAAACGATTACTTGTTTCATTTATTATAAAATGTATCATTACGTAACTCATACCAAAACATTTGTATTACTGAGGTTTTTATTGTGACTATAGTTTCGACAACTTTAACTTCTCATTATCAAACTAGAATTAATTTAAACTAAAAATTTAATTTAAAAAAAGAAAAATTTAAACTAACAATTACTTAGGTATATACCTAAGGAATTGATAGGCAAACCGTTTCTAACAGATGCTAGTTATTTCCTGAAAAGAGAAAAACAATATTTTTGAGCACTCGTGCACAATTGAAGAACACAAAAACATGTGTTTTTTTTTTAAATTAAATTTATATGACCTCGGTTTTCACTATATAGTCAACTACATTAACACTGACCTAAAGCTGAAATATAAGATAAACAAGGGATACTTTTCTTCACACCCACCCTTCAGGGTGACTAAAATGAGACAAACAGATTCAGACAGCGGTTTAAAGGAGGAAACACATAGGAAACAAAGAAAGGATATTATACGTTATGATTACTACCTACTAAAAAATTATAAACTGACTGAATATATTTTCATTTTGCAACGACATTACAAAACAAAGATTATAGGGAAAAACATGTGTCTAATTTAAATTATAGGTCTTTTAAAGCTAAACAGGCTCCCTTTTGAATAAAATAAATCAGTAGGGTATTTTATAAAATAGGTCACACTAATTACAACAAAAATCCACAAAATTGTCCTTTTGCATAAAAAGCTAAGATAGGTACTCACTTTGGGCCGCATATTGGGCACCCCGGATATAAGTAGTGCAAAGTTTATGATTTTCCTAAACATTGCACCACTTAAATCAGTGTAGCAGTCAGAAAGTAAGTAGTCAGAAAACGTTCGAACGTTCTACGAACTCGATTTAAGCATACAGTTACAATATTACATATTTGAATTGGGTTTATAACAGTTTTCTTTTTTACACTGCTGGAGAGTAAAATATTTTAGTAAATGCCATAAGTAGAACAACTATTATAATTATAATTTAAATATGTAATATTGTTATTTTGTGCCTAAGCCGAGTTTGTAAACGACTTTTTGGCTATTACAAGAACTTTTCATTCATTTAAAAAGTCGACGTAGTGAGTGATTTTATTACAGTTCAAAAATCGTTTTTCGAGTTTCCCCCTTTTCTGATTCTAATGCGCTTTCGAAGTGTATGAGATGGGATGGAAAAGAGTTTTTTTCCGCCGTGTCTAAAGTCTAAATTGGATACAAATTCGCCAGGCGTGTCAGAGATGTGTATCCGGCCGTTTTTATTTATATATTTTAATACTTTCGGCGTTCTACAACACCCCCAGGAATTTTCCACTGGGAAAGGTAAATGCGTCCATAAATATCCACCTTCTTTTCACCTCTTCCAATAAAAGTTTCATGAGTTAACCGGACCAGGAAGCTCTCTATAGAAAGAGATAATAAAAAATAAATGGGCTAGTAAGGTAAGATATTAGACAGGGTTTTATTTTTAAAATGACTTGTAAATTATTGAAAGTACAAAGTTGGTAAAATCACAACTGTGTCAAAATGTGCAAATGCTGTAGTATGGCATCCCCACTATGCTTACCTATCCATAGCAATTGAGGGTATTCAAAGAAGATTTCTGAAATACCTGTCTTACAAACTAGATGGGGAATATCCTGTACAAGGCATTGTTTATGCTCGGTTATTGGATAGGTTTGAAGTAGAATATTTGTCAGTACGTAGAGTTCCATAGTGTGAAATTCATGTACAAGCTACTGCATAATGATATAGATTGTTCACAATTATTATCGCAAGTCAACCTATCTGTCCCAAGAATTCAATCACGTCATAATAATACGTTCTGCACAAAATTGGCCAAATCGAACACTTTACATAAATCGCCACTATTTCATATGTCCAGAAATGCAAATAAAGTTTTTGATGATGTCTTTTGTTGAGTGAATGTTAAGTGAGTCACACGTCTAGTCTTTAAGTATTGTAATTAAGTTTTTTTTGTATATGTTTTTTTTTCTTTTATTTTTTGTTTGTTTCTTATATATACATACCTATTTGTGTTTTAATTTATATCATATTTAGTTACATTGTCCTGTAATTGGTGAATGTTTGACAATCAAGATTATTATTATTATTATTATTATTATTATTAAAATGTACAAAAAAATACTAGTAGATATTAAGAACGTTTCGATTTACAAAAACTTTAAAAAACAACCAAAAATCTATTTGGTTAATGAATTATACTACAGCATAAGCGATTTTTTAATGTAATATGTCTTGTAGAATTAAATTGTTTCTTTTTGACTTATCCAATATCCCTTGATTTTTATGGATTAATATAGATTATTATTATTATTATTATTATTATGTGTTAATGATCACCTTAAATTAAAGCATGAGGTACACCATTTTGTTTGAGAAGGAGCACTGAGGATGTGTCAATTAAAGATATAAACATTGATTAAAAAAAATATTTTAAAAAGGATTACTTCTTTATTATTTACATATTACGTATTAATATAATTGCCGCTAATACCATTATAGTTTAATGGTAGTTAATTTCGAATAGATCTTTACAAACACGATACTAACATTTCGAATTAACAGAATAAAATCTACATGCGATGAACTATTGATAAAACGAACGTGGCGACATCACATTTTCATGTGATCCAATTTCATTCTAATTTAATTTAAAATAATTTAGAAGTTATGTTACACTAATATTGTTTATGTTATGTATGCATTACTTCAGTTGTATTATTTGATTTAAACTTACTTTAACCAAGTGTTTCCACTCCTTAATTAAAAGTCAAATTTAGAGTTTAGAAAAGCTTGAAAATGTTCAGGCTTTTAAAGTAACTAATAATAATTAGCACAGTTCATATATATCCAGTTAGCCAGTCCCCATTTAAATTTTGGGTACACGCGAATGGGAGCAGAGCGCTGGATGCCAAATTGGTGTATATGGCTGCGGTCGGTTACGACTATTTTACTCCAGATGTCGCGAAATCACGTCTCAGAGAGAGCGTGAGAGAGAGACGATTTCTTTCTCCCTCTATTCCGCGCTTCTCGTTGTATCATATTCCAGATGTTGATTTTTCAATCTTGAAAACACGTTTTTGTTTTCTTTTAACGAGCTAAGGATGCGTGTTACATTCATTCATGCGTTTCCTTCTACAATTTTATTTTATGCGTTATTAGAGAATAGATTTTATGAAATTATATGTGAACGTTGTAAAATTCATTAAGTATTATTTATTTTGTACAAAAAACTTAAAATACAAAACTATTTAACTTTTGATAAAAAGTGAAACAAATACATCAACTTATCATTTTATTAACTAATCAGATCAATCCTATTGATCAGATCAAATCTACTGATCGATAAGGGTTTCTTTTTTAATTAAAGGGGTCAGTGCAAAATGCAGTTGTCATTTTTTTTTAGTTTTTGAATTATTACCGTTTGAAGTTTTTAACCCATTAAGCGCCGTTGATACATACACGCAACATTATTATTTTTTATAATTAAGTTACTCAATAAGTTTATTTGATATATTATATTATTTGACCTGAATTGAAAATGTACCAAGAAAAAATTAAATATTTTGTTATTTAAAGTGTATTATAAATACTTCACAATATTGCAATGTTTTATACGCGTGGCGCCTGAGGTAAAATTTCGAGTTTAGAACAGCCTAATTTGGCTCGGTCGCTCCGCTTCGCTACGCGCCCGAGCCAAATTTTCAGGCTTTTCTAAACTCGAAATTTTACTTCATGCTTAGTCTGGGAGTGGATACACTCGTTCTTAACTTCATATTGCACGTTTTTATATAAAATCGACGAATGCCTGAACATTGACAGCGTATACAATACATTGTTGAGGCACTAATTTTTTGAAAATCCATTATCACTTTAATATAATAATAATAATAATCTATTTATGATTTTTAACTTTTTATTAAATTCACGTATACATTATGTGTATTTAAAGAAAAAATTCACAGTATGTAATGCAATAAGTCATTCATAGATATCATAAAAAGTAGTGTAGAATTTTAATTAAAATTAACTTTTAGAGTTAAAATTGCTTGGCCGTTAATGGTTTAAAATAGTTTTAAATATACTATGTGTCCCGTTTCAAGGCGCATTGTATGTTTCATGTAAAGATTTCCAATGTAATTGGAATTTGAGTTTGTATCGCTTATTGAACCAAAACGATTACAATAAAATTAAAATCATTTATTTACCTACTAGCAGTATTTTCGAGGTATTATTTTTGAGTTCTCCTCAGTTTTATTTAAAATATAGCTTGAAAATAGTGAACGATTATACGAAAATAAAATCGTCAAAACAGTAGTTGCTACGAAAAGTCAGTGTTTGGCATCAAATTTATTAAAACACAAAGCAATAATTCAATTCAACATGAGTGTTTATTTTGCAAAAGAAAAAAATCAGATCCCAAAATGGACTCAGAATATATTTTAATCACGATGCGTATTTTATTAAATGAACCATACTTTTAATAAATATTAACAGTTTCAGAAATTTGTGGTTTTTGCACTGACTACTTTAATTATCCGTTTACTTTGAACGATTGTTACATGATCAACTTGTACTTTTCCGATTGAAATTTTATAAACGCTTATTGTGTGCCATTTGACCAACACCGACAACACTCAGCGGGCACTAAAATGTTACCTAATTTTTGGATTAAAATTTATGGCATCCGTCGTGCGGCTGCATGGGGATAATTTAAAAAAGAATAAGCAGAAATATTTTTCGATATTCTCAATACTTCCCGAGATACACGAAATGTTATATAGAGAAAGTACAAATTATATAAAAATCATGAAACTTTATAATTGAGAATACTATCAAAAACTGCGAAACAAACAAACTTGTTAAATCAAGTAATTAGTCACATTAATAGCATTATAAATTTTACCTTTTAATAATTGTTACCGACCTCATGGCTATCTTTTTTTGTACGGAAATATACGTTTTAGTGTCCCAGGAATCAGAAACAAGTGTGATCGATAATATTTGAGATAATTGGCTCAAATATTGAAATATGTTGAAAAGTCTCGTTAAGTGATGATAATCAAAAACATTTAGAAAACAACAAGATGTCTTTTAATAGAATAAGTATAATAGATTTTCTCTGAGAAGTGTAATTGCAAAAATTATTGAATACTCTATTTCCAGTTTACAATGTTTTGTATGTCAGGTTAATTCAATTATTTCAATGGTTTTATACTTAGTCAGATTACATTTACAAAAGGTACCGATGGGATTATGTTACAGACTAAATAGGTAAGTAAAAATAATTCAAAATGATTTAAGAAAACCCGATCAAAAAGTGTCTAACTAAAATATCGGTTAGTGAAAAACATGATAAGAAATTACCGAATTGGATTCTGCGGATACGGATTAAATGTATCAACAGTAAATAATCTTTTTAAATCCCAAAATATTTATGGTTTTTAGAAGGTTGCGGATTATCTGTAAGTTGCAGTGGTATTGTTCTGGTCGCGCAATACTTGAGGGTATACACCATAAAAAAAACGTGGTCGAAAAAATGCCTACAAATAGGTAAAAACAGATAGATCACTTCGAAGAATTTGATTTTTCATCCCTTCTATAAAGCTATCCCCACTAAAATAATGAATATTGTCCAAAAAGAAAATAGTCAAGGAAAAGAGTTAATTCGATATTCATACACGTTATTCAGAGTGTAAATGGATGAAACGGAACGTAGCATTTTTATTGTTAATTTCTCAAAATTAAAATATTATCTTCCCTAATTATTTCAGGGAAATTATGATATTCATTTGGTTACAGTAAAAGTATACACACCGAGCTTAGCTATTTATTGCATTTTTAAAAACCGGAGTGTCATGAAATTAAACAAGCAAATGATGAGGTGTTGATTTGTTGGCTTTTTATTTAAAATATATTCTGTTGATTTTGTGTTACACTTCGATCAATTCTGTATAATTATTACTGAATAAAAAAAAAAAAACGAAAAAACTGCTTCTAAAATATCGTTTATAAATAAGAAAACAGTTATATGTATATTTAATATAGTTTTTTAATGTTTGTTAGTTTTTTGTATATATGAATGTTTATATGAATCTATATTGCTATGTTTTTAGTTTTGTGTATTCGTAAATAATTTATCTATTTTATTGAAATAATTTCTGTTTTTTTATTATCAATTCCAATTAAAATACCCATCAAACATTTTTCAAATTGATTTTTTCATTGTAAAAAGATTTTTGTATTTATCTAACTTTTAAATAAAAAATGTTTAATAACATAAATATATTAAAAATCTATTAATTTTTAAACACGTTTTTATTAAAAATATATATAATAACTAAAAATGTTGGAAATATATTTTACATTTTTTCATTGTAAAATGACTTTGTTTATTTATACAAATTATGAATATTTTAAACAATAATCTATAAATCTAATAATTTTAACAATTTTTTTATATAAAATAACTAAAAACGTTGAAATTATATTTTAGAATTGTTAATTTCATTGTATATTTGTTTTTATTAAATATATTTCCGAATTTCATAATTTGGAACACGCTTGAAATCTCAAAATAAAAGAAATATTTTCGAATAGACTTTTTGTGGTGATAATAAATTTTATTATTCGTCTACCACAGTTCATAATCAGGAAGTTTTCCGTTAAAGTATACATATTTCAAATTCACCTTATTTTCTTTAAATCTGTAGATATTCGTTGTGTTTTTAAAAGAGTTCAATTTGATGCTTTAAACGAGTGTTTTCCTCTCCCAGACTAAGCATGAAGTAAAATTTCGAGTTTAGAAAAGCCCCGTGAAAATTTGTCGAGGGTCGCGCAGCGACCCGAGACAAATTTTCGAGGCTTTTCTAAACTCAAAATTTTACTTCATGCGCCACGCGTATAAAACACTAAAATATTGTGAAATTTAAGTATATTTGAATCTCACGTAAAATCAGTCTTTTGTGCGCGGGGCGCATGAAGTAAAATTTCGAGTTTAGAAAAGCCCAGAAAAATGTACAGTGTATTCTGTATATTGAATTATTTATACTTAAAAAACTGTCTGTATAACTAATCAATAATATAAATTGTTTGCCAAATTTGGTACATACCAAAGTTTTAATTGAATTTATGAAGAAAAAAAAACAATCAAGATAAAAATAATATCAAATGAATTCTTTAATGTAAACTCATTGAATTTTATTTTTTGATTTTTAGTTAAATTTTAGGTTTATTTAGGAGCTTTTTAAATATATCTGATTCCCAAAGTGCATAATTTTGAACACGCTGGAAATCTGAAAATAAAAGAAATGTTTGGGAACAGTTTATTTTTTCTGAAGGTCATCAAATTTATCATCGTACAAGTGGTGTAGACGGGATCAAATTACACGACGAAATAAGAGCGAGCGCGATTGCGTGTGTGTGTGTGTGTGTGTGTGTGTGTAGACGCAACCGGAGCAGTTTTCTCTAGAATACCTACCTTTACTCTATTCATAAGTAGATGGACCCACTTCCCTACCACAGTCTCTCCTTTTCTATCCTCGAAAACTCGGAATCCAGTTCTCCCATAAGCATTGTCTACCCTTGTAATTAGTAAATTATTGACGAGAATGAAATTAAAAATCAGTTGAAACCCAAATTATTTATTTATCACATTTGAGTGTTTCAAATAAAGAATAATTTATTTAAAACACTTAAATGTGATAAATAAATAATTGTTGTAAATAAGTTTCGATATTTAGAGTGTTTAATCATTATTAACTTAAACAAATGTATTCCAAGAAAACACGTGGTTCTCAATCATTGAAATTTATATAACTAAGTGTTGTCTTTGAACTCATTTATTGAATCTATTTCGGTCATACTCAAACAAAATTATTCTTTGTTATTTTTTATTAAATAGTTTTTATAAACGTACAATTTATTATGTGCAGAAATCAATAATTATTGAATTTTACCTTTAAAGCTACGAAATGTATCCATATTTACTATTTTTGTCTGTTAAATGACATGGGAATTTATACTTGTATTGCATGTAATTAATAATGAAACAAAATAGAAAAATGTTAGCCAATATTAAAAGTAATAAATATACATTTTGCCTAATATGTATTTTATTTGTAATATTTGTTAACATTTTTATATCCCATTTTATTATTAATTACATGCACTATATGTATATTAAATTATATTTAATAGTATTTACATTCAGTATCAACATCAACAAAATAATTAAATGGAATGAATGCTAATATACAGGGAATACTTTTTTTTTAAATATACATGCTTTGTAAATGTTCCGACGTTAGTTGTGTTTTAAAAGAGTTCAATTTGAAGCTTTAAACGAGAGTTTTTCATTCCCAGATTAAGCATGAAGTAAATTTGGTTTGGTCGCTCCGCGAAGCGGAGCGACCAAACCAAATTTTCAGGCTTTTCTAAACTCAAAATTTTACTTCATGCGTCAGGCGTATAAAATACTGATTTAACGTGTTGTTCAAAGTACACTGCTTTGGCATATTGCTGTAGCAGTATATTTTGAACTTCACTTGAAATCAGTGTTTTATACGTGTGGCGCATGAAGTAAAATTTCGAGTTTAGAAAAGCCTGAAAATTTGGTTTGGTCGCGTAGCGCTACGCGCAATGCAACCAAACCAAATTTTCAGGCTTTTCTAAACTCGAAATTTTACTTCATGCTTAATCTGGGAGTGGACAACCCTTGTTTAAAGTTTTAAATTGAACTCTTCTGCAAAAACAACGAATATCTGATGATTTACAGAATGTACGCTGTAATTGGAATTTATATACTTAAAAGAATAATCAAGATTTCGATCCATTTTTAAAGGAGTGATATGATATGATATGTTTTTCATAAAAATCATCGAAAACCAATTCTATTCAATCCATTGTATTTCTAAATGATACTTTCATAAGTCAGTCAAGTTAAGTCAATATAATTATACAAAAGTATAGCAAACAATAGTAAATAGACAGACTTACAAAAATACAACAAAGACAAGTAATTAATATTTTTAAAATATTCGATTTTTTAGGTCTATTTTGTTGCTTTCTTTAGTTTTCAATAATTTTCCAATGATCAACTGATCTATAATTTTTCTGCATCTCATGATTTTATTTTGTAGGAATACTTATTCTAAGCTTTTCATCAATTTTAAAGATATTAGTGAAATATTTCTATTTTAAACTGTTAACTATTTCAACCAATATTTGTGAAGTTCATAAGTTTTTGTGATTTTTTTAAAGATCAATATTATTCATTTAGTGCATTTTAATAATTATCGCACACTTATACAAATATCTTAAATTTAATGAATTAATTAATTTGTTAAATAATGCATATTTTCATTTAGGTATACAAGTCATGATTTTTCGCTGTAAATTTACAGACATTCATTATTTATGTAAAAGATTTCAATTTGAAGTTTCTAACGAGTGTTTCCAATTCCGGACTAAGCATGAAGTAAAATTTCGAGTTTAGAAAAGCCTGAAAATTTGGATTGGTCGCGTAGCGAAGCGGAGCGACCAATCCAAATTAGGCTTTTCTAAACTCGAAATTTTACTTCATGCGCCAGGCGTATAAACACTGACATATTGCGAAGTTTAAAATATACTACTTAGGTTTGATCTCATGTTGATTAATTTCGCAAATGTTTATATACAATATGTCAAAGTATACTTTAATGAAAAAACAGTTGATGATTTTTTTCAAGTCTAAATATTTAATCTTTCTAAAGTCTTAAAATTATTGAACATTTCTCGAAATTTTTGATAAGTGCACATTATTACCACGTTATCGGTGATATTACACAATTTGTAATTATCGGAAATTTTATTTTACATTACTAACTACGAAAATATACTGTCGAAATAAACGTTTATATTAGATTTAAATTTACCGTAAGAAATTATAAATTTTACCATTAATCCAACAAATATTATAAAAAGTATCTGAATAGAAATTTAAAATTTCCATAAATTAAACATTTACGCATTAGAAAAATACCTAATTATTTGAATATGAATACATAACAATAAACACAGACACAGGATATTATGACACTTATATTTCGCTATTTACAACCGCAAGATGAAAACAGTTTTATTTTCACAATGCGCATGTGATATCTACGAACAAATAACTTGATTGAAGTGAATCACTTACTTAACAGTCAGTTTCCTGTGAATTTATGGAAATTTCGAATGGAAACGTTCATATAAACAATTAGCAGTATTATTTTGAAGAAACGGATCTGGAGAAATGTAAACGCAATGTTTTAAATCATTCATGTGATCAATTAGACAATGTTGAAAACATTTATTTGCAGTTTTAATGAAAGAGTTCATTTTGAAACTTCCAGCAAGTATTTCCAGCATAGGATTAGGCATGAAGTTAAATTTCGAGTTTGGAAAAGTCTAAAAATTTGGATATCGGCGCGTGGAGCAAAACAAAGCGTCCCGTAAATTAAAATTTTCAGGCCTTTTTTAAACTCAAATTGTTACTTCATGCGTCAGGCGTATAAAACACTGAAATATAGTGTAACGTTTTAAATATATAGTGTGAGTTTTTTTTATGGTCTCTATGGGGATTTCGGAAACTATGCAAAGTAGTGCAGTTTTATGAGCTGAATAAAATGACATTTGTAACATTTTTAAAAAAGTAAAGGGTAACCAGTTATTTTGAAAAATGTGAAAAATGTTGATTTTTTCAAATCGATTTTTTTCAGTTATTAAATGAAATAGATAAAAACTGTAAATGGCAAAGTTTTAGATAATAAAGTAGTGTAGTTTTATGAGCCGAATGAAAAGACAATTGTAAAATTTTCGAAAAAGTCAAAGGTAACTAGATATTTTGAAAAATGTGAAAAACTTTGATTTTTTCAAATCGATTTTTTACAGTTATTAAATGAAATAGATAAAACTGTAAACGGCAAAGTTTTAGGTTAAAGAAGTAATGCAGTTTTATGAGCTGAATAAATAGACATTTGTAAAATTTTCGAAAAAGTCAAGGGCAACTAGATATTTTGAAAAATGTGAAAAATTTTGATTTTTTCAAATCGATTTTTTTTAGTTATTAAACGAAATAGATAAAAACTGTAAATGGCAGAGTTTTAGATAATTTTACACTGAATAATAACATGTTATCAGATTTTTACTATCGCCAGTAGTTTTTGAGATATAATAAAAACTTGCATTTTTTATTTAAATGGAAACCATAGTTGGCTATGTCATCATTAAAATGGGATGTTTTCTCTTTAAACTGATATATTATTAAATAATAAATATTTTCTACTTTAATTATAACGAAAAAATGGTTAGCCTTGAAATAGTAACTATAATAAAACAATTGCGATTGTTTGTAACAGCTGGTTTGAGCTGAATAAATAGACATTTGTAAAATTTTCGAAAAAGTCAAAGGCAACTAGATATTTTAAAAAATGTGAAAAATTTTGATTTTTTCAAATCGATTTTTTTTTTGGTTATTAAACGAAATAGATAAAAACTGTAAATGGCAGAGTTTTATATAATTTTACACTGAATAATAACATGTTATCAGATTTTTACTATCGCCAGTAGTTTTTGAGATATAATAAAAACTTGCATTTTTTATTTAAATGTAAACCATAGTTGGCTATGTCATCATTAAAATGGGATGTTTTCTCTTTAAACTGATATATTATTAAATAATAAATATTTTCTACTTTAATTATAACGAAAAAATGGTTAGCCTTTAAATAGTAACTATAATAAAACAATTGCGATTGTTTGTAACAGCTGGTTTGATTGTTGTATTTTTGTCAACTAATTGAATGTTAAAAACAACTGTTTTTTTTTATTGACATTTTTTCCTACAATTTTCCATTGCTTCCTACACAACATCCAAATAAATTTATTTGATAAAAGCTTAACCAACTTCTATATTACAAAAAAAATGCATTCTCATTTTTTCATAACTAACTATTTTTTTTGTTGTATAAAAATTCAAAGTTTGCAATAACTCAGTTATTTGAATAAAGTCGAGTCAAGTGATATATCAGTTTAAAGAGAAAAAATCCCTTTTTAATGATGACATACTCAACTAAGGTTTCCATAACAAAATGCAAGCTTGTGTTATATCTCGAATACTAATATCAATATACAATATCTGATAACACTTTATTATTTAGTGTAAAATTATCTAAAACTTTATCATTTACAGTTTTTTCTATCTCTTTTAATAACCGAGAAAAATCGATTTAAAAATTCGACATTTTTTACATTTTTCAAAATATCTAGTTACCCTTGACTTTTTCGAAAATTTTACTAGTGTCTATTTATTCATTTCGTAGAACTACTTTGCACATTTAACCATTTCTCTATTTCTTATAGTTTCCGAGATCCCAATAGAGAACATGAAAAAAACTCACCCTGTATATTCAGCTTTTATGATTTCTTGTATTCTGCTTCGATGTGTACCTTTATCATTCGTAATGTTATCAATTACGCAATCTTAATTATTATTTAAACACAACTGATTTAATAACTGTTCATTTTCAAATTGATTCTGCTAGCAGCTAGATAATCTTGATTAATAATAGTAATTACTATATTTGCTAGAAGACTATTTTTAGACACGTATTATTGCGTTTATGGCGTACATTAAACGCAATGATACATGCTTGGCAGAGTCTAAAAATAGTGTTTTAGCATATATAGTAATTACCATTATTAGTTCTTTAATTATATCGTATGTTTAATTAAAAACAAATTCTAGAGTGCAATGGAAAATCTTGTAGGTTGGCAACTCTGAAATTATATATTAAAATTATTATGTCTGGCGTTTTATATGACAATTCTGAAAGCGTGTAACCAACTTAAGTTTAGAAAAAGATAAAATCATGGCATTCTAGAGGTATTTTTATTGAACATACGATATATTTAAATTTTAAAACGTTTGTAAAAAGGTAAATCCATTAAATAAATTACATTAAATTAAATTTATTCATGTAATCTGCTACACGATCCTCAACTAGTTCCCGCATTTGGAAAATAAAAATTGTTTGCACAAAAACAAATTTAATTTGCGTGAAAATGCATTTACATGTATGTTGTTACAATCACAAAATGTTTATAAAATAAAGTCTATGCGTATGTGTTTTTGATGAACGAATGGAATGTCGATGTATGTTTGTTTAATAAAAAATATCATAATTGTTAATAAAGGTATATTAAAATGCAAACGTAGCTTTTTGAATAAAAAATTAATATGAAACTGAATTTTTAATAAGAATTGATAAAAACAGAGGGGGTCAAGACAGAGCTGAGAAGCTTATTTATTGAAGTAAACGTAGCTTATTAAATAAAAAATTAATATGAAACTTAATTTTTAATAAAAATTGATAAAAACAAAGGGAATCAAGACTGAGCTAAAAAACTAATTTGTTGAAGCGAATTAAGAAGGAACAAAAACTAATTGACGCAATTTTGTTTAAAACAGAAAATGCTTGCTAAAATATTTGACTACCGAGATCAAATCTACTTTAAAACAAGAAATGAATATTACCAATTTATTCTTTAATAAATTCAATTAATACCACTTCTAAAATATACGCTAAGCAGCTGTAATTTCTCTTAGAGTCAATCAACTTTATTTTTTTATGTATCAGAACGAAGATATCTAATGGATAGATTGTTAACTCTTAAAATTGTATCAGTATTCATGAGCGTAGCCAAGGAGGGGCAACGGGGTGAACATTGCCAAATTTGGAGGAAATCTTATTATAGTATTAAAAATCGCAACATGTTAAAAACTGATGAAAATCATTAAAATTGATGTTAGTACTGTTATTTGTTGGCAAAAAATTGCCCAACAGGAAACAAAAAGACCCAATTACAGGACAATATAGAAAACATAAATATACAGCAAAAAGTAAGTAAAGTAACACATTCAAAAAATACTTAAATTAACATAGAGCGACAATTGACGATAGGTGATCATAAAATAAATCACAATTTGGGGGTAGATCATTTACCACGTTACACATCACACTTAGAGGTGATTTTGAACCGGTCACTGTTCTATTAAAATTTACATAAAATGTAGACTTATTTCTACTATTGAAAGACGGAGTATGAAAATTGACTAGTTGTAAAATGTCAGCACAATCGATATGATTGTGAATTAATTTATATAAAAATGAAACACATGATTTATTTCGTCTTTGTTTAAGTGATTCGAGTTCAAATCGATCAAGCAATAACACATGGTCACAGCCTCTTGCCGGGTAATTACCAGTATTTTTGAAGTACAAGAACTTAGCGAATTTGCGTTGAACACTTTCAACCAAGTTGATTTGCTGCTGGGTCTGGGGATACCAAATCAATTATCCATACTCCAACTTTGACCTCACATATACATTGAACAGAGATTTTAAGGCATTAGGATTCTGTAAATTTGCAGAATTTCGATGAATAAATCCCAATGCCTTAAAAGAACTCTTTACAAGCATTTCTACATGATTGTTGAATGTAAGTTTTTCATCAAACCATACGCCTAAGTCCTTAAAAGATCGCACTCGTTCGATATCACTATTGTTAATTGTGTAATTCGTTGTAATGTATTTAGTTTTTTTAGTGAATGTCATATATTTACATTTATCGGGATTAAGATTAAGGTTGTTGTTGTTACACCAGGTAGAAATAATATTTAGTTGGTCTTGCAAACGTAAACAATCATCAATAGTATTAATGGTAGAATAGATCTTTAAATCATCTGCGTATAATAAATGTTTACAATTTAGTGCACTTGACAGATCACTAATAAAAAGATTAAAAGATTAAAAAGAAGTGGGCCCAAGATAGATCCTTGCGGAACCCCAGAAGTCGGAAAATACGACATAGACTTAAAATTGTTAACTGTAACATAGGATTCACGGCAAGAGAGATACGACGCCAAAAGTGAACTTGAATTAGAACAATAGCCAAAATACTTTAGCTTTTCTAACAAAAGACTATGGTCCACCCTGTCAAAAGCTTTAGACATATCGGTATAAATTACATCAATATGTCCAGTAGAATCTAATGAATTTGCTATATCGTGGGTAATAATAGCTAAAGTATACATACCTCGATTATATGCTGTAAATCTTCAGATGTTCGATGTTTTTTTTAAATAAATCATTTTGAGGCTCCAACGAGTGTTTTCCACTCCCAGGTTAAGCATGAAGTAAAATTTCGAGTTTAGAAAAGCCTGAACATTTGGTTTGGTCGCTCCGCGAAGCGGAGCGACCAAACCAAATGTTCAGGCTTTTCTAAACTCGAAATTTTACTTCATGCGCCACCCGTATAAAACACTGGTTTCAAGTGAAGTTTACTTGTTCACAGTACTTCATTGTTTTCAGTGTTTAATATGCGTGGCGCATGAAGTAAAATTTCGAGTTTAGAAAAGCCTGAAAATTTGGTTTGGTCGCGTAGCGCTACGCGCTACACGACCAAACCAAATTTTCAGGCTTTTCTAAACTCGAAATTTTACTTCATGCTTAGCCTGGGATTGGATAACACTAGCAACGGGGTGAACATTGACAAATTTGCGCGCTACACGACCAAACCAAATTTTCAGGCTTTTCTAAACTCGAAATTTTACTTCATGCGCCACCCGTATAAGACACTGGTTTCAAGTGAAGTTTACTTGTTCACATTACTTCATTGTTTTCAGTGTTTAATATGCGTGGCGCATGAAGTAAAATTTCGAGTTTAGAAAAGCCTGAAAATTTGGTTAGGTCGCGTAGCGCTACGCGCTACACGACCGAACCAAATTTTCAGGCTCTTCTAAACTCGAAATTTTACTTCATGCTTAGCCTGGGATTGGATAACACTCGCAACGGGGTGAACATTCACAAATTTGCGCTCTACACGACCAAACCAAATTTTCAGGCTTTTCTAAACTCGAAATTTTACTTCATGCTTAGCCTGGGATTGGATAACACTCGTTTAAAGCTTTAAATTGATATCTTAAAAAAGCGTATGCATTTGTATACTTAAAAGAAAAATTTCTTGTATGTACAAGGTGCCCAAATTTGGGTGTTTCTATTAGGAATCTCGGCCTGTAGAAGAGATAGAACAAAACGGATGGCTTGTCCTCGATATATTTTTTAAGACAAACTCAATGGTGAAAATTGGCTATGGCCTTTTTTTCCGAGTAATAGCTAAAAACTCATTCTTTTTCATTTTCGATTTTTATTAATATCTCAGTTATGTATTACTATTCTCTTCTACTAATCGAGATTCCCTATAGAAACACCCAAATTTAGCCACCCTGTACATCCGCTACTTATGCAGCTTGATTGTTAACTAATGTAAGTTTATGTTTTACATTTAATTATTATCTGTAAGTAATTAAACTTAAAAAAAAGCAGCTTGATTGTTAAGTTAACTCATGTAAGTTTATGCTTTACATTAAATTACTATCTGAAATTAATTAAACTTTATTAAAACAAAAATTAATATCACACATAATTTTTCAATTCAATTCCAAGTTATTCGTCTTTGTATGAAATATAAGAATTGAATAATTAATATTAATAATCCTCTCTAATTTTTTCTCAAAGAGGGGTCGCAATTAGGGCGATCCTGGCACGGTTACGTTTTGCGCTCAGACTTACTTAAACTGCGGACTAACTTTAAAATTATACATCCTGCTCGTTACGCTAATTAATATTAAACTTTGAGCAATTAGCGAAAAGGATTACGCCAGGATGAAATTCCGCGTGCGTAAGAAACTCGAGAGCGAGCGAGCGCTTTCTTCCTCCTTGTGAGGATTTTACGGCGAGGATTACGGTTTCATAAAATGCAAATGTTTGTAAGGTTTATCGCTCTTTGGGGGGATTTATACGTGTGTATAAAACACGACTATTTGTGTTAATATTGTTGATATTAATGTACAAGAAGTTAGCTTAAATTTACATATATTATCCTAATTAAAACCTAATCAATGGCAAATTAAACGATTAAGTTTAAGGAATTAGAGTTTGTAGGTAATTTAAGCGTGCAATGCCATATTTGCCGTTAATATCACTAATAAAATAGTATTATCATTTAAATTACTAATAACACTAGTCTGCAAAAAAAATTTTGTTTTCGAGCCCTGACACCATTCCTGCTGATTCTTATGTAAAATGACCTCCTGAATCCGAATATGACCTCCGTTTTCCCCCATCACCCACCGTTTTCGGGGGAGGCCCCCCACCTATTTTTATCACTTTTCGATAATTTGGAGGGATGAAAAGGATTATTTTAGCCTTTACATTTCTTCTGAGGGGCTAGAGAGGTGAAAAGATCCAAATCATGAACATTTGTAGCAAGGAGGTAGATTTGGGGGGGGGGGGATTTGCCCCCTTAGATTGTAAAAAAATCATTAAAAATGATCAATTTTTTCCATTTTTTTCGCAGTTTTTTCACTTATTTTCTACATATTCCAGCTTCCATTCCCCCTCATCCTCCCCCAAACACCCCCAAATAATAAATATATATTGCAACAATATATAGCAACAATAATAAAAATATATAGCAACAATAATAAAAATATATAGCAACAGCTCGGAAGATTCACTGTACCACGCTGGCGCTCTCAATACTCCCCCCGTTTCCCCCATCCATTGGAGGGGTGAAAAGGATTATTTTAGCTGTAAAGAATAATAAATAAAAAGTAAAATAATAAATGTAAAATAATAAATGTAAAGAATAATAAATATCTAAGATAAGTACCTTCATTGGTGTGGTACAGTGAATCTTCCGAACTGTTGCTATATATTTTTATTATTGTTGCTATATATTTTTATTATTGTTGCTATATATTGCTGCTATATATTTTTATTGTTTGGGGGAGGATGAGGGGGGATGGAAGCTGGAATATGTAGAAAATAAGTGAAAAAACTGCGAAAAAAAACGGAAAAATCGATCATTTTTAAGAATTTTTTTACAATTTAAGGGGACAAATCCCCCCCCCAATCTACCTCCTTGCTACAAATGTTCACGTTTTGGAACTTTTCACCTCTCTAGCCCTTCAGAAGAAACGTAAAGGCTAAAATAAACCTTTTCATCCCTCCAAATTATCGAAAAGTGATAAAAATAGGTGGGGGGGTCATATTCGGATTCAGGAGGTCATTTTACATAAGAATCAGCAGGAATGGTGTCAGGGCCGATTTTCATGCCGACCAGTGTAATTGATTTACACAAGGAATTTCTCTCTAAAGAAAAGATTGATACACTGTGCATTTTCAGATATTCAAGTGTTTCCACTTCCTCATTGAGCATTATGTAAAATTTCAAGTTTAGAAAAGCTAGAAAATTTGGTTGGGTCACGTGGCGAAGTGGAGCGACCAAACTTTGAAGTAATTTTATATTGAATCAATGAATCAATTAAATTCACTTTATACGCGTGGCGCATAAAGTAAAATTTCGAGTTTAGAAGAGCCTGTAAATTTGAGGCTCTTCTAAACTCGAAATTTCACTTCATGCGCCACGCGTATAAAGTGAAATTAATTGATTCATTGATTCAATATAAAATAACTTCAAAGTATTAAAATTCATAAAAAAAGTGCCTAAATTTTGCCAAAGTATTCAGGGCTATTCCGTACAAAAAACGTTAAATTTATCGTACATGTTATTCTTAACATCTCAGTCTAAGTTGAGTACTTGATTTGTATACTCAGATTGTGAGGGTACTTACGTGTACGTTAAATTCAACATTTCGCGCACGGAATCGGGGGGATTATCCTTCTATCACTAATAATAACCAAGTTATTAAAGGAAAAGGCCAAATCGGTCGCAGTGTGCTCTAAACATTCACTGTTTTTTTAGTTTGATACTAGTACTCTTTGTCCTGCATATTTATTCTCATTTAATCTATTATTTCGTCACCCATACAAAACATCCAGACAATTTTTGCCACCCGTTAACTGGGCTTTATTATTTTTTTTACATAATACAATACAATACAATAGAATACTGCTTTATTTTATATAAATACAAAGAATAATTACATCGTATAATATATAAAATAGTGTCAAAGGAAACATCACTATGACTTAAAGTTAAAGTATTCCTCTAATGAGTATGGTTCAACTTTGCATAGATAGGAATAAATTTTGTTTTTGTAGTGTTACAATTTTTTTATTTTTTTTTATTTCACAAGGTAGGTGGTTATGAAGTCGTAGGCATAAATAGTGAACGCTCTTTTGGGTATGCGTTAATTTTACCCGTGGATATATCATATTCACTTTGTTACGTGTGTCATAATTGTGAGTTATTTCATTACTTGTGAAGTTAGAGTATTGAAGGCGCATGAAGGTTAAGCACTCGTAAATGTGCATAGCGACAACAGTTAGTAAATTTAATGCTTTAAACCAATGTCTACAAGAGTCTTTGGGTCCTAGCTTACAAATAATTCTAAGCGCACGATTTTGCAATATCAAAACTCTATTTGTGTCTGTACTACCACCCCAATGTATGATTCCGTATCGTAATTGTGATTCAAAATTGGAATGGTAAACAGTTTTTGCAAGGTTGGTGTCCACGTTTTTTGTCAGCACTCGCAGCATGTAGCAGACTTTACAAAGTTTTTGGCATAGATTTTGTATGTGCTGCCCCCACTTCAGTGATGTCTCTAGTGTAACGCCTAGAACCTTTGTCGAGATCACTATATTGTAGTTACTGGAGTTGATGCAAACTGTGTTAGGTAAATTTTGTGCGTTGTGTATTTGAAATAACATGAATTTGGTTTTATTTTTATTGAGAAGCAAGTTGTTTTGCATGAACCATTTCTCTACATGCTGTAATATATATGTTGCATTTCGTTTCAGTTCAATGAAGTCTGCACCTTTGACTGCAATGTTGGTATCGTCAGCATAGTTTACCAAGGAATAATTTTGTGAAGTTTCGTATTCAAAAATATCATTTATATATAAATTGAATAGCAAGGGGCCCATCACGCTTCCTTGCGGAAAGCCGCAGATAATTATTTGTGGAAGAGATGTATAAATGTTGTTTGATTGTGTTATTTTAACGATTTGTTGTCTGAAACTTAAATATGACTGTATCCATTGGTTGGCTATACCACGTATACCATATAAATACAACTTGTCTAATAATCTATTGTGTGGAATGCTTTCAAACGCTTTTGACAAGTCTAGAAATATTCCACAAGCAAGTTCATCGTTATCTAATGCGTTGTAAATTAACTTAGTGAAGTTAAATAATGCTGTGTTGATGCTTCTTTTCTTGATGAAGCCGTGTTGATTGTCGTTGAGTAAATGATATTTATTGAAAAAAGTTAATAAGCGTTTTGTCATTACTTGTTCAAATATTTTTGAAAAAGATGGCAAAACGCTTATTGGTCTATAATTGGAGAGGTCGTTATAATCACCTTTTTTGTGAATAGGTCTTACTATTCCCGTTTTTAAATTGTTGGGAAAAATACCTGTAATAAATGAATTATTGATAATATAGGACAGGTGTTCCGCTACATATTTAATAATTCGTTTTATGAGAAAGAACGGGATGTCATCAAATCCGCTACTTTTTTTATTTGCACAACTCATGACAATGTTTATTATTTCTTGTTCATTTGTTGGGTCCAGAAATATTGAGTGTTGATTGTTCGACATGTTTATCTCATTTCCCTGCTGATTTACTGACGCTATGTGTTGTGCACTATTTATAAATAATGTATTGAAGTTGTTAGCTATCTCACTTAAGTTTCCGGTAGGTACAGCGGGGTTCACATTGTTTGGCGTTAAATCTTTTACTACTCCCCAACTGGCTTTACTTCGGTTTTCGGCATTAATGATTCGGTTTGTATAATAATTACGCCTGCTTATATTCAACTGTGATGTGAATTGTTGTTTGTAAGTTTTTAATATCGTCTTAAACGAGTGGTTGTATAAGGCAATTGTTTCGTAAACTAGTATTTTTTCTTTAGGATATTGTAAATGGGGATCACCGTAGATATTATGTTTTCTATTTGTTTGCGTAAAAGTTCGAATGGGAAAGAACTTGTCAAAAGCGTCTTTAAAAATAGATAAGAAGGTGTTGTATTTGTTATCTGTACCACTAATACTGTAAACTGAATCCCAGGTCGTGTGCATTAGTGAGTTTTTAAAGTCTTCAATAGCATCTTCTAATAATCTAATAATTCCTTATAATTAATAAATAAAGTAAAACTCGCATGTACTAATTTTTAGTAATTTAAATAGCTGTTAAAATTTCTCAGTTTCTCCACTGCAATTTAAATTAAAATTAGTGTGCCTAAATGTTATGCAAACTGTAAATATTTTATAATCGTTTTGATTTTATTTTAAAAACTATGCTAAAACAAAAAATTTATTGTGCAAGAAATCTACACTTTTTAAAATTTCATCCTTGGATATTCTTCTCTGTGGATGTTTTGGTCGGGTCCTATTATTTCTTGCTGTTTAGGAGATACCACGTAGTAACTGCTTAAGTAAGACACCCTGTATGTTTAATCTTCATGTTTGATGTACTTTATAAAAAAAAAAAACGTAGGTACCAGAATCTTCAATGGATTGTCATAAGATTTTGTATGAAAAATGAAATAATATCACAATAATAATTTTTAATTTATTTTCACTTGAGCACCAATAATCAACAATGATCAAGGAACAATAATGTTCATGCATAATATTATATCATAAGTAAAAACGTGATTTAATGTTTTTGTTTTTCTAGATGCAAATTTTCTCAAATTTTGATCATACTGAAAACAGATATTTTTTGTATAAAAAATCAATTTTTGTCATAAAATCCATAAATTTAATTGAGTATTTTGTATGAAAAGTTAGAAAAATTTAACGGATTGTTGAATCAACATATAATTTACAAGGTTTAGATAGAATTGAATTCAATTTAATTCACTTCAAAGAGAATTTGAATATCTAAAGTGGTGTAGGTAAATTATTGAGACTTTAAGTTGAATCTTTGGAAAACTTGTTACTATTAACAAATGCTCGTAAATTCTTTAGAAACTGCATAAAATCTATAAATTGTTCATCTAGCACACATTTGTTTAAATTTACACGTAATCTATTTGTCTGACTGCAAAGAAAATTTCAATATCTCCTGTGATTTTCTTAAAGTTAGTAAGCCAAAGTCGAAATTTTCTAATAAAATTCACGAATTTAGGCGAAAACTACTGTATCATCTTTATTGGAAAAGAAAGAAATACATTATTATAAAATACAATTTATAATATATTAATATATTTACAAATAATTTATTACTTCCCTCTCTCACAAGGGCTATCAACCATAGGTCTTTCTGCCTTGTGCTATGTGTGTGTATGTGTTTTTTTAGTCGATTGGTGGGAAAGTACGATAAAAGGATGAGATGTATTCATATAGGGTTCTAGGTGGGTTTTTATATTTTGAGATGATGTGATTTCTAGGAATGCACATTTTTCTAAGGCGACTCGTTACATGCAAATCGTTCTGCGAGAAATCGAAGTCTTTGTTTTATTGGGGTAATTTGTGTTTTTTCGTAAAGGAGTACATTGGATGGATTGTGGAGGGGATTTTGAGGGTGTCGAAGTTTGGTAAGAGTACGGAGGGAGGATCTTTCGGCTACTTCGAGGTTTTTAGTGGTGAAATTGCATGGATTTATATAAAGGATGGAGCTGTAGTCTAGGCTGGGACGGAAAATCATTTTGTAAATTTTGGTACCGGTGTTGGTACTAATTCCGTGATTCTTGTATGTCAGGCAACGGAAATGTTTCGCTTGCTTTACGATGTTTGCTTTTATATCGGAGGTGTGTTTTTTGAAGGACAGTTTTGGTTTTAACAGGATTCCTAGGTATTTACATAATGGGGAGGAGTATATAGTAGATCCGTTAATGTTTATGGAGAGAGGATTAGGCGGTATGCGATGGTAGGGTTAGAATGGTTGGGGTTTGTTGGGATTAATTTTAAGCCTCCACTTAGAAAACCAAGTATTTGATTTGTTTATAAAATCTTGGAGAGAGTTAATGGCTGAGGCTAGGGTTGATTATTGGGTGATTAATAATAATAATAATAATAATAATATCAATCTTTATTGTCCAACAGATATACCATAAAAGGACAAATAACAAAAACTATATACAATTCATAAACATAAATTACAATAATTAATAAGTAATAAGTAAATATGGTTAATAAAATCATTACTAAATATATATTACTATAAATAAAAACAAAATCTTTCCACAGAAAAGCCGTTACAGAAAAATATCATTAGATATAAGATTTGCATTACGGCACATATGCGTAATGGGCGCTCTTAGTAACACATTTGTGTTTGCGGTAGGTATAAAAAACGTGGTGTTATGTCGCGATGCAAGACGGGGTACATTGATTTTTACCAAAGATAGTAATTGAGTTGAATCAATATCATTGGAAATTAACTTGCGTAGGAACATTGCACTACAATTTTCTCTACGTTCGGAAAGAGATACGCAATTATGCTGTCCGAGAATTTCAATGTATTCCATCGAATGATCAGTATAAACGCCGCTAATTTTAAAAGTAAGAAATTTAAGGAATCGCTTCTGTACTCGTTCAATTACCGAGGAACCGGACATGTAGAGAGGATACCAAATGATTCATGCATACTCTAACCGGCTGCGCACGAGAGCAAAGTACAGCACCTTCAGCAATTGGATATCAGTAAAATATCGTGATATGCGCATTAGAAATCCAAGAATTTTAAAGGCAGATTTACCTATCGTGTGTATGTGATCTGAAAAAGTTAGTTGCGAGTCAAACCAAACACCAAGATCCTTTATTTTAACATCACGAGGTACAGAAGTATTCCCGATTTTATAATCATTCAGTACTGGTTCTCGTTTTCGAGTATATGATACCACAACACATTTGCTTGTATTCAGAGATAGTTGATTAGTGGTACACCAATTAACTATAATATTTATGTTTTCTTGCAAAAGTGTGCAGTCGTATTCCGTATTGATAGTAGTATACAATTTTACGTCGTCTGCATAAGCCAAGACTGGACACGTTATACATGCGATTAAATCATCTATATAAATATTAAACAATAACGGACCTAAATTTGACCCCTGTGGTAGCCCAGATGTGGATATGAAATAAGCTGATTTAAATCCATTATAGTAAACATAGTTCTTACGATAATTAGCTAAAAAGTAAACAATGTTCAGAGAAAGCCTGAATGAATAAAGTTTATTTAGTAAGATTTGATGACTAATGGTGTCGAAAGCTCGAGAAAAGTCGGTGTAAACAACATCGACTTGTCCTCGCTTATCAATCGATTCACAAATATATATTGAGTGATAACTGCCAAATTAGTAACAGTTGATCTGCCAGTACAGACTTAATGCTGTTGTGGAGACATGTATTTTATCGTGTGCCTATAAATAATTTGATAAATTATTTGTTCAAAAACTTTAGAGAAGTTTGAAAGAATAGATAATGGTCTATAATTTCCAATGTGGTTTTTGTCTCCTTTTTTAAATATTGGACTTATTACTGCCGTTTTCCATCTTTCAGGAAAAATCATATTTTTTAAAGACATATTATAAATGATGGATAACGGCTTGGCAAATACGTATTTGCAATTTTTAATTAAAAAACATGGAACACCATCATCACCACTTATCTGTGAATTACCGAGCTGATTTATACTACTTACAACCTGATTTTCTTGAATAATAGGCATCAGAAGGGTTTCACGGTTGTTATAGGTGTCATCGATATTATTAACAGACCCTTTTACTGTGAACACGTTCGAAAATATATTTGCGAATGCGTCGACAATTTCTTGAGGAGATGAATAAGTTATTGAATCACTATGAAGTTCACCAGGAATTCGTGTTATACCTTTTTTTAAATTTACAAATTTCCACAAATCTTTTGGTTTAGTCTTGAGGTTAGATTGAATTGTAGACATATAATCATTAAAAGCACTAAATATTTGATTTTTAGTCAGACGGCGTAACCTTGTGAACTCATTATAAAAGAAGTTTGAGTTAGATGTTTTCCATTTACGATGGAAATATTTTTTCAATACAATATTACGCTTAATTTCAACAGTAAACCAAGGTGGAAATGTTTTCTTATTTGCATATTTCACTAATGGAACAGAATTTGACAAGGTATTAAACAGTTGTGCATAGAATGCTTCACAGGTTTCTATAACATCTAGAATTTTTTCAAGAAACGACCAATCTACATTAATTTAATCTTCATAGAGTTTTAGATAGTTAGCTTTTATAAAGTTAAATCTTAGATTATTATTAGAAGGAAAAGAATATATATTATCGTTCATAACTGAATCAAAGGTAATACATAATGCAGGGTGATGGTCATCCTCCTTTACCATTGGGTGATCATCGCTTACAACGTTGACAACGCTATTAAAATTGCATAAAATTAGGTCTAATAATCAATTGTTAGAATTGCGTACGTTATTCAGCTGCTTTAATTTTAGTAGTTGTACAAGATTAGATAATGCTAAGCATTTTCCATTATTTGGTGTCGAGTTGTCAGAATAACTTGGTATATTGAAGTCCCCAAGAATCAATATCGGTTGGTTTAAAAGATGTAGCGAAACAGTTTCAAAGAATGTGTCTACTTCATTAATGGAGGTATCCGGAGGTATATAAAGAACCATAACGTAGAAAAAAGATGTCCGTGTGAAGCATTTACATAAAACAAAATCAATTAAAGGCACCAGGTCATCAATGTGCGAAATATCAACATTTTCAAATGAAATTTTGTTATTAAATGCCACCAAAACTCCCCCACCAGTTGTTCTGTTCGTAGTTTTATTATTCCTATCACTTCTTACGACATTAAATTCATTCGTAAAAAGCTCACTTGAAAGGATAGAATCGCAGAGTCAGGTTTCTGTAAAACATATAACATCAAAATCAGTATTACATATGCTATTAATGCAGTGTTATCCGCAAACTGTAGGGGATAACAGGTTGGGTTTATAAAGTTGGAATTGGGATGGTATAAGTCGGAGCAATATATATATATTGTATAATAGAGGAGCCTTGAGGAACACCTTGTTCAGGATGGAATGTCGAGCCTAAGGTTTGTCGTATACGGATTTGAAATTTGCGGTTGAAAAGGAAGTTTTAGATTAGGTTGATAAGGTAGTTGGGTAGTTTAAGGATACTGCATTTATATAAAAGGCCCCGATACCGAACGAAATCGAAGGCTTTAGATATATCTAAACATAGAATGGCAGATTTGTTACCTTCTAGATGCATTGTTTGGCAGTTGGATGCAAGAATGGTTAAGGGTAGGGTTGTGGATCGATTTGGAAGGAAGCCATATTGATAGATATGGATATGGGGTATTAGGCGAATATTTTGTTTGAAAAATTGATAAAAACGCAATAAACATATATGTTAGTAAATGTATACGAACAAAAATTGTCCTGTAGAAAATATGAACACATCTCCACCATTTTTTTAAAAATATCATATAAATCAACAGATAGAAAAATTAAATTTTGGAAAAATAAAAATAAAATAATGAAATAATACCGATGATGTTTTTAGATTTCGTGAATCTAATTAGATTCACAAATTCTAGAAACATCATCGGTATTATTTCATCAAGATAAAATTCACTGAGTTTACTCAGAAGTTTTTTTGGCCTCGGTTCCTGTAACAATTTGTCTATCAAATATGTATTAATTTCGTAACCAAATCTAAATTAGAAAATTAAAATAACTTAATTCATTTTCTAAAATATTACAAGAAAGTTATAATTCAGGCATAAAAGGTAATTGAGATACATTTATTGTTTAAACAAATTGTAAAACATCGACGAATTAATGAAACAGTATGAAATTTCTGAAGTTTCTGAATAATGATTAGTTTTTAACCTTTTTCGATATAAATTAAAATAGATACATTAATTATTTTTTTTTTCTAGATAGAACAATTGATTTCTTATTTAAAAATTGTCCATCAATTGTAAAATCTACAGAAAATTACCATATCTCTATTCATTTTTCTGATACATTAAAGCATGTTAAACCAGTATTTATTTAGGGTCACTTATTTACAAAATTATAAAAACAATACAATTTCAATATAAAATTTAATGAATGAAATATACGTAGGTACTTCTAATTATAGCTTAAAAGAAAAATGCGAGTAAAAGCATTTTTTTCAAATATAGTGGAATATATCTTAATTGTTGTTTTTAGCGTTAAATTACAATTCACCTACCTACTAGTAAACAGAGCTGGGACGAATCCTCGTGAAATAGATTCCAATCACGAATTCGAATTACCTTATATGATTCGGATCAGGAATACTTGAATAAAAAATTCGTAAGAGTTAAATATGATTCGAATCAAAGATTCGAATCCTGTTTTTTCGAATCACGAATACAAATCCTTTAAGAATAAATTTGATTTTATTATTTTTTTGCAACCATTAACATATAAATATATTTATCAGTTGTTTTCACAAAAATATTCAAAACCTAATTATTTATTATTAACACTGAAAATCGTTGATAACAGATAACAGACAGACTATTCTGATTAAAGATGTATTTGTGTGTTTTTGAACTTTACATCAAATCAGTGTCTTGTACGCGTGGCGCATGAAGTAAAATTTCGAGTTTAGAAAAGCCCTGTGAAAATTTGTCTCGGGTCGCTGCGCGACCCTCGACAAATTTTCTACACGGGGCTTTTCTAAACTCGAAATTTTACTTCATGCTTAGTCTGGGAGTGGAAACACTCGTTCAAAACTTCAATTAAAAAAAAATTAAACTCTATTATAAAATCAACGAATGCCTGAAAATTACGTAAATAAAAAATTCACTGAATTGCATTAAAACCGGGAAAGTCAGAGAAAAGTCATAGTATTTTATTCAAATTGACCAAAACACTAACAAAAAAGCCATATGATAATTTAAAATTTTTCAAAATCAACAGGCATCATAAAAATTACAAAACAAGTAAAAATTTATAAAACCAACTTAAATGTGGAAAAAACAATGAAAACAATTTAACAAACTGTAAGTTTCCCACAGAAGAAAGTTATATTAAAAGGTCAGGGAAAAAAATCTTGAATCAGGGAAATGTCGGAAAACTTTAACATTTCAGATTGTGGCTAACATGTCGGTTTTACTTCAAATAATTTTAAACAAAATTTTGAAAACTAGATTATTATCTTTAAACACGTTTACAGTCATTTATTGTTCTTATCAAAGCAATTAGTTTAAAATTTCGAACGAGCGTTTCCAATTCCAGACTAAGCATGAAGTAAAATTTCGAGTTTAGAAAAGCCCCGCGTAGAAAATTTGTCGAGGGTCGCGCAGCGACCCTCGACAAATTTTCACGGGGCTTTTCTAAACTCGAAATTTTACTTCATGCGCCACGCGTATGAAACAGTGATTTAACGAGAAATTCAATAACACACAAAACGAATTTTTCATGTTAATCCTCGCAATTAATTCGAATTATTTTTGACGATTAAAATCCTTTTGTAAGTATTCGAATCCTTTTGTAAGTATTTGAATCCTTTTATGAATTTCAATCAAAATATGTTTTTGGATGAATTTGATATAACATTATCTGAACTTTTACCAACTAATGATGAAATTATATGTATGGGAGATTTCAATATAAATTTATATAATAATACAAACTTATTAACAATATCTTTTAAATCCCTTTTGGATTCATTTGGCCTTACACAAATGATAGACGCGCCTACTAGAATTGTTTCAAATAGTCATACCCTTATAGATTTAATTATAATATCGGATTCTAATTTAATAAGAAACGTTGGCACACAAAGTGTGCATATAACAGATCAAGATTTAATTTTTTGTGACATTATAGTAAACCATTTTAAACATACAACTACATACCATACTTACAGGACATTCAAGAATATAGATTATGAATATTTTGCTAATGATCTTCAAAACTTATCATTCCACAATATCTACAGTATGAAAAATATTGATGACAAAGTGAGTGCTTTTAATAACCTGATTTATAAATTATTTAATAAACATGCTCCCTATAAGACATCTCGATTTACAAGACCAATTACACCCTGGATAACTGATAATATCAAATTAATGATACAGTTAAGAAATAATGCCCTCAGTAAGTACAAGAAAACAAAAAATCCTGAACACTGGAACTATTATAAATCTCTTAGAAATTTAACAACAAATACGATTCAAAGAGAAAAGAAAGCATACTTTGATTTTAAATTTCGCACAGCTCCAAAGCAGTTATGGAAGGCATTAAAAGAATTAAATATTTCTAATAAACCTAAAATATCAGTTCCCATATCACTTCAAGATCCAGAATCTTTTAATAATTATTTCATTTCCTCTTTACCTAATACTCCGATAATTGATCAAGATGTGATTAAATTTTATAACACTAACAGAAAATGTAATTTCAGTGAATTGTTTGAGTTAAAATTAGTAGACACTTTCGAGGTGCTTAAAATATTAAATAATATCAAAACTAATGCCACTGGTATTGATGACATTAATGCATGTATGCTAAAACTTTGCTGTCCATATATTATACCTTTATTAACACATATAATTAACTCATGTCTGCTTTCAAATTATTTCCCTACTAATTGGAAACATGCATTAATTAAACCACTTGCTAAAATTTCATCGCCAACTGTTATATCCGATTTTAGACCAATTAGTATACTGCCCACTGTTTCTAAGATTCTTGAAAAAATAGTAGATACACAATTAAGGGTACATTTAGCAGAATATAATATTTTGCCTGAGCAGCAATCAGGTTTTAGGCCTCACCACAGCTGTACCACTGCATTACTCGATATCACAGATAACATATTAAGAGCTGGAGACCGTGGTGAAGACAGTGTGCTAATCTTGCTTGATTTTAGCAAAGCTTTTGACACTATAGATCATAATATTTTAATGTCAATGTTTCACTATATTGGATTATCTAATAGTGCACTATCTTTCTTTCATTCGTACCTCTCAAATCGTGATCAATTAGTTGTCATAGAAAATGTATCGTCTAAGCCTTATAAAACGTCTAGAGGTGTACCTCAGGGATCAATTCTAGGACCTCTCTTGTAGCAACTGAGTGTCATCTGCGAACATATGAAATTTTAAATATTTAAAGTATTGTGCGAAGCTGCACGTATATGTTCGCAGATGACACTCAGTTGCTACACTCATTCAAAAGCTGCGATCTTATAAATGCTGTAAATGAAATACATTTCGATCTACAAACATTTACTGATGCATGTACTCAACATGGTTTACAAATTAACCCTAATAAATCCGTAGCAATACTGTTCAGTAAAAAACTAAGTGAAAAAGACATACATATATCTTTAAACAATATACCTTTAATTTTTGTTGAGGAAGCCAAGAATCTTGGGTTAATTATTGATAATAAATTAAGGTTTTCCTCACAAATTTCAAAGTGTATCCGAATTGCTTACTGTAACCTTAAGTTGATTTATGCGGCCAGATCTTTTTTATCACGAGAATTAAAAACGCTGCTATGCAATAGTTTAGTTCTTTAGCATTTCAATTTTTGTGATGCAGTGTATGGGCCGTGTTTGACTGCAGCTACACAAAAAAGAATTCAGCTAGTGCAGAACTCATGTCTCAGATTGATCCACGGCATACGGAAATATGATAGAATATCACACACATTAAAAATTACGAACTGGATCAACATGGAAGGAAGGAAATACTTACATATGACATGTTTGTTCAATAAAATAATCCATTTGAAATGCCCACAGTACCTTTACAAAAAGATATCATTTCGCACTGATGTACATAACATTAATATAAGAAATAAAGGCCTCTTAACACCACCAATTCACCGAACAACCTATTTTGAGCGCAGTTTTACTTATAATGTAGTAAAAGTGTACAACAGTATTCCTATTGAGTATAAAACTCAATCACTGTCAGCATTCAAAAGATCTGTAAAATTCTTAATGTTTTCACGTGACTCATAGTGATTGTATTTTTAGTTACTGCTGCAATTATTATTATTATTATTATTATTATTATTAATAATGATATTGTTATTATATACGTTATTTTTATTGTAATTGCGAATTTTTCAATTTTACTGCTATTGTTATGATATTACATATATATATTTAAGTTTAAGCCATAATATTATTCTTAGTTTAATTTGGGTTGAGTTGAAAGCAGATTTGCTTGTATAAGCTATTTTCTGTACTCCGCCCATGGGTTTTCTACAATGTCTATTGTTTGTAATTATATTGGGATATTGTAATTTTTTATTGTAGAAAATAAAGAATATTATTATTATTATTATTAATATTCGAATCCTTTTATGAGGATTCAAATCACCCGCATTTGGATTCGAATACGAATCCTCTTAAAAAAATGTAACGAATCCGGATCAAGAATCCGGTTTAACTAAAGTATTCGAATGCTACTTTTGAATCCAATAAAAGGATTCGAATCCAGAATGATTTGAATGCTGCCCAGCTCTGGTAATAAAATATGTTTATTTTTAATTTAATTTTCTTTGTGTGTAAACTATAAATAATTAAATTAGGTTATAATTAACAACCTCCATCTACAAGTTTCCAAGCCGAAAACAATTAATTTGATTAGTTGGAAAATCTAGGCGAGAGCGAACTAATGTTGCACATACTATGACAAGAATATTAATTAACGGGATTATGGTTTCCTAGTATCAAAGATAGGAAAACCGCGTAATTACTTTCTCAACAGTCGACGCCGACCGAAATTCGTCCAACTAATTATCCTCAGGAGCTAAACTACGAATTAAGCAGAATCTCTCCCTTTCGTATATACACGCACCCCCATTAATTAAAGGTATTCATCATCGAAATCTCTCTCGCAAAATAGAACAAAAACAAAAAAAATGGAAGTTACACGAAATTAACTGTACATAAAAGATGATTCTGCACATTCGACATTAGTTGGTTTTTAATAGAGTTCAATTTTAACGGGTGTTTCTCACTCCAAGATTAAACACGAAGTAACATTTCGAGTTTAGAAAAGCCTGAAAATTTGGTTCGGTCGCGTAGCTGATTAAAATCAGCAAACAAAATAGCAGAATCATTATGTGGATTTACAGAAATTATACTGGATAACAATACATATCAATGAGCTCTATATGTTTATTAGCTAATAAACAAAAAAACTATTCCCCTTGCATATACTCTATTTATTTTTAAGGTTAAAACCAATGTTAAGCGTTATCGGGCTTAATCGTAACTCAGTGTGGGGCCAAAGAAAAGTCCAGCGATGTTCAACAAACTCACATTAATTTACACGTTATATACAAAACAGCTTACTGGTACCGTGGCACCAATCGATCTCTCTGTTTAGGGCAGTGGTGGGGAAACTTTTTTTAAGACGGGCCATTTGTAATAACCAGACAATCGTAGCGGGCCAAAGAATAATGCTTAATTGTAGGTAGGTAGTTTTTATGCGGGTCGTCACATTACGAAGTAAGAACGCGTTCAAACATTCTCACGACGGCACTTTTAAACGGGCCGGATTAAACCTTTCCGCGGGCCGGACTTGGCCCGCGGGCCGTAGTTTCCCCATCACTGGTTTAGGGTGTTACCATCTTTGAAGAAATCTCCGATAAGCGGAGACGGGGGGGGGGGGGGGGCGCAAGCGCTAACAACCAAGTTATTTTAATTTTTATTTAAGAATGCATAGTTGATAGACTAATTTTTACAGAAACTGAGGCGAAAATAAACTTCTGAGTAAACGCATTGAATTTTATCTTTATTAAATAATACCGATAATGTTTCTACAATTTGTGAATCAAAATATAGCTCTAGTATTTTCCAAAATTTCATTTTTGAATGCGTTGATTATTGTTTGAAATAACGAAAAATTGAGTTGACATGTATTAATATTTTATACAGACTTTATGTTCGTCTAATTTTACTAGCATTTATGTTAATTGTGTTTTTATCAATTTTTAAGACAAAATATTCGCCTGAATTGGTGAAATTTTAAGTTTTAAACGAGTGTTTTCCACTCCCAGACTAAGCATGAAGTAAAATTTCGAGTTTAGAAAAGCCTGAAAATTTGGTTACGCGACGATACCAAATTTTCATGGTTTTCTAAACTCGAAATTTTACGCCACGCGTATAAAACACTGATATTAGGTGAAGTTCAGAATATTCTACTAAAGCAGTATGCTAAAAACGTGTATTCTAAATATCACATCACATCAGTGTCTAGTACGCGTGGCGCATGAAGTAAAATTTAGAGTTTAGAAAACCCAGAAAATGTGGTTTGGTCGCTCCGCGCTTCGCGCTACGTGACCAAACCAAATTTTCAGGCTTTTCTAAACTCGAAATTTATCTTCATGCTTAATCTGGGAGTGGAAAACACTCGATTAAAGCTTCAAATTGAACTCTTTTAAAAAAACAACGAATATATGAAGATTTTGAGCATATACGCTGTAATTGGAATATGTGTACTTAAAAAATACGTCCTGTAATAATACCTTAAATCCTGCTAAAGTTTTTTGTTTTATTGTTGTCAATGTTTATGATTTTTATCAATTTTTGTAGGAGTGTTATAAATTATGATAAATGTCATGAACTCTATTCTATCCAATCCAATTTATTTATTTCTAAATAGAAGTATTGATACTTTTATGGGTGTGTTATGTTTAGTCAATGTATTTATATTAAAGCATAGCAAATAATAATTAATCGACAGATTCACAAAAAACAGCATAGACAAATAATTAATATTTTAAAAATATTCGATTTTTATAACAATTTCTTAAGATTTCATATAATATTTCTATTTTAACCAATATTTCTGATTTTTATCTTTTCGTGAATTTTCTAGGATTTCATCGTAAATCCTAGAAAATTATAAAATGTTCAATCAATTTCACTTATTTAGTGCAATTTAATATATATAGCATAATTATATAATTGCGAGTATCTTTAATTTAATTAGGTAATTAATTTGATAAATAAATAATTAGTATTCAGTGATTTTTTCTTTTATGTATACATATCACGATTTTTCGCTGAAAATGTACAGACATTCGTTATTTTAGTAAAAGCTTCCAATTTTTAGTCTAACGAGTGTTTCCAATCCCAGATTAAGCATGAAGTAAAATTTCGAGTTTAGAAAAGCCTAAAAATTTGGATTGGTCGCGTAGCGAAGCGGAGCGACCAATCCAAATTAGGCTTTTCTAAACTCGAAATTTTACTTCATGCGCCAGGCGTATAATCACTAAAATATTGTGAAGTTCAAAATATACTACTTGGGTTTAATCTCATGTTAATTAATTTTGTAAATGTATGTATGAAATGTAAAAGTACTATAAGTATAACTAATTTTCAGTTTCTGAACATGTTTAGTTCAAATTAAGTTATGTTTGAACCCTAAAAATAAAAACATGTTCGTTAAAATGAGAAATTAAAATTCATGAAGTTTGTGTAATTCTATAGTTTTTATTGAAATTATTAAAATGTTATTTAGACAAAATCATGATAAAAACGAAATTGCACTCAGTAAACAATATAATTTTATGCAAAAATGTGTTTTTATAAATTTCGACATTTTGACTCACTTATGTATATTTAATAAAGTTTAATATATTATACAGGGTGCCCTTATTTCGACAGAATGTATGGGGATCTCAGTTATTTGAAGAGATAAAGTGTTGGTTAAATTAAGGCACAGTTGCGTATTTTAGGGCCTAACAATAATCTGAAAACAATTTTGAAATATCCCTTTTTGTTTTTGAGATATCAAAAAAAAAACTATTTTTTTTTTGAAAAATCGTTTTTTATTTTCTTATTCAAAAACTACTGAATATGGACAATTAGAACTTTGACAATATACAGACACTTTTTAATGAGGAATCTAGTAGCATATTTTTTTAGGATAATTATAACATTTACCCGGGGACCATAGCCAACTTTTGTTTTTCTTATGAGCGCCATTTTGGATTTTCATATTTTTTAAAAGAACTCAGTGATGTATCACACTCAATAAATGATTTACTCAACTATTTCCAAGGCACTCTTTACAAAAAAACAAAAGATCAAAATTATGCATATAAAATGTACAATAAACAATAAGTGTGATACATCATTGAATTCAGAAAAAAAATATTCTTCCAAAAAATATGAAAATCCAAAATGGCGCCCATAAGAAAAACAAAAGTTGGCTGTGGTCTCTTGCTAAAAGTTATAGGTATCTTAAAATAAAATATGTAACTAGATTTATCGTTAAAATGTTCATCAATGGTTTCAATTATTTAGATTATTATTGGGAACTAAATTACGCAACTTTGCCTTAGGTAAACCGACTCTCTATCTCTTCAAATAACCGAGATCCCCATACATTCTGTTGAAATACGGACACCCTGTATAAGAAAAGTTATGTCATATAAAAATGGCATTCTTGTTGTTCCTGCATATAGTCCTTTTATTCATACACGTGCTTATAAAAATTGTACCTACATATGTATAAATTAAAAAAATTCAACCCCGTTGCACTGATTCTTGTTGATGTTTACTTGACCTACTTTTTAATTGGAATACGGAGGGGTTGGAACACAGGGGAAAACAGGAAGTGATGCTCTGGAGATTGAACGAACGTGAGGGTGCCCGGTTATTTTTGGTTGTATTTATTTTCGTCGGAAGATAAACAAAATAAAAAAGAGGAAAGGTAAATAATGAAAATAATTATTTGATCGATGTTAAAAGCTTTTACTTACGAGAAGGTATTTTTCTAACTTATATATTTTTAAGTTAATTGGAAAATAAATATAACACAGAAAAATATCGGGTTGTTAAATCAAAACAAATTAAATCAAACTTTATTCAAACATAGTATATACATGTGATATTAATTATAATTTATCCGCATATGTATACTGTTATGAAAACGTCATAACTATATAATTAACCTTACCATAGGAAATTTAACATATATCAATAATACACATTCAACCATTGCAAAAAAGAACAATGCAGTACAGATAACGAAATTCAACTTTAGCATTTAAAGATCGCCGAGGCTATATGGTTCGGTTTTTAGAAGAAATTGTTTCAGTTTTTTCTTAAATATCTTGAGTGAATTAATTTCTTTGGGATAATATGGCAGTTTATTGTAATATTTAATTGCACAATATTCTGGTGAATGTTCAAATAGTGTTAGTCTATGTGAAGGTACATTGTAGTTAATTAGGTGGCGTGTGTTGTACATATGTTCTTTAACGTGTTTTTTTAAATTTACCTTTGTTTTTAAAATTGAAAATTAGTAGTTCGTAGAAATAAATACCGAAAAATGTTAACATGAATTCTCGTTTGAATACGCCCCTGAAGGTTTCATTGTATTTCAAGTCAAATATAACCCTCATAATTTTTTTTTGAGAAATAAATATGTTTTTGGCAGCTGAGCTGCTACCAAAAAACAATATACCATATCTCATTATTGATTCAAAATTTGAGTGGTATAAAAGAATTAAGTGTTTCTTTTCAAACAGATCCTTTAGGATTCTGATGGAATAAGATACAGAATTTAATTTTTTTATTGGTTGTGCACAATGTTCTATGAAAGTCAATTTACCGTCTATGTTTATTCCTAATAATTTAGAATATGATGCGGCGTGAACGGTGATATCTCCAACAGTTACATCCATTATGGTGTTATTTGAATTTCTTGTATGGAAAGCTACCAGATTTGTTATTGCTTTGTTTAAAACAAGTTTGTTTTGGATCATCCAATTTTCGATTTTATTAATTGCCGCTTCAGTGGTTGTTTTGAGTTCCTTGGGGTCACAGTTATTAAGGTGGTATCGTCGGCATAATTGACTAGGGTTGCATTCGGTATTTGCATGCTATTAGGTAGGTCATTTTTATAAATAATGAACAATAATGAGCCCAGAATACTGCCTTGAGGTACCCCAACGTTTAGGTATTGTAATTCCGACTGAATATTGTTGATTTTAATTTTTTGACTGCGATTTTCTAAATAGGATTTTAATTTGTGGCAATTACCTCGTATACCATATAAATAAAGTTTATCTAGTAGGATTTCATGATCCATTGTGTCGAATGCTTTGGATAGGTCCAGAAAAATGCCTACTGGCATTTCTCCCCGCTCCACAGCATTCGAGACCGTTTGAATGAAATCGAACAGTGCCGTGGTGGTTGATTTGTGTTTCAAGAAGCCATGCTGCACATCATTAAAACGTTTGCATTGAACAAAAAAGTCAGTTATGCGGGTTGCAATAATTTTTTCGAAAATTTTAGAGAAAGTGCTAAGTAGTGTTATTGGTCGGTAATTGGAAAAATCTGTATGTACACCTTTTTTGAAGACTGGTTTTACAATACCTAATTTTAGCGCTTCTGGAAATATTCCTAGTTCGAAACTGCCATTGATTAGATCCCAGTGTACGGGTATAAAAACATCCGACGCAGATTTTAAAATTTGAGATGATATTTCATCGAACCCCGATGACGATTTGTTTTTAAGGGATGTTATGCAATTGAATATTTCCCGTCGCACGTTGGCTTCAAGAACATAGTATAGTAGTGTTTTTCTTTAAGTTATATATCTCATTATTTTGAGGTAAATCATGAACTAATTGTGATGCCACATTAGCGAAATATGTGTTCATAAGTTCCATGTTTTCGACTACGTACTTTTCGTAATATATAAAATTACGAAAAAAAAACTATTCGTGAAAATGCAAACAATGTCTTAATTAATAAGACAACTCAAGACGATAAATATCCATTGAAACAACTACTTCCCGTGCAAATACACCTCCGGATATTGAATTATACAATGAAATATTTAAAATCTAATTTAATTTGATTTGTATTAAGATTTTAAATGTTTCATTGTATAATTCAATATCCGGAGGTGTATTTGCACGGGAAGTAGTTGTTTCAATGGATATTTATCGTCTTGAGTTGTCTTATTAATTAAGACATTGTTTGCATTTTCACGAATAGTTTTTTTTTCGTAATTTTATATATTATGTTTAAAGTGTGCAAACTATAAGAAGCGTAAGTTTATTTTCTCGAATTCAAATAGTTTTGAATTTGAATTTAACTTGTTTGTACTTTTCGTGTTGATCTGTTTTTTTTGCGTTACCAAGGTGTTTATTTATAATATGCCATGTTGTTTTGATTTTATTGCCACTACTCACTATCGCGTTCATCATACTTGTTCTTTTAGCGTCTTGGATTAAGAAATGTCTCTATCGTATAATGAAATAGTACAGACAATTGCGGTAGTAGGGATTGTGACCAATTTTAAGAAATATCAAGTATTAGTGTTCTATATTATAACAAAAATATTAAAATTCAAAACTATTTGAATTAGAGAAAATACGCTTACGCTTCTTACAGTTTGCTCACTTTAAACTTAATATATAATTTGGGATATTTAAAACACTTGGTTTGTTTTACTACTTTAAACTAGTGAGACAAACCAAGTATTTTAAATATCCAGAATTATTTCAAAAATGTTTCACCAAGGGTTAAGTGAGAAATTAATTAAACATTCTATATATTTTCTTGAATTAATTTCTCATCTGACGTTTGGTGCAACATATTAAAATATGTAAAGTTATTTAAACTAAAAAACACTTGGTAGTATTTTTTGTCTTCTTTACTCCTCATAATTTTAAGATTTTGCATTCAGGTAAAAAGGGACACACACTTAATCTAAAAGAAGGCCTGGAGACTAACAGCGCCATAAAAAAAATGGGGAAAAATATGGCAAACGACAACGAGGAAATATGGAATTCCCCAGTTTTGACTTCCCTTATTACCCGAAACAAAAATATGTATGTATACTTAGACAATAATTTTTTCTATACATTCCCTTGAAAATGGTCTAACAAACCGAAACTAGTTGGAATAACGTTTTAATTTGTGAAACAATACCAAGTGTTGTTTGTTTTAAATAACTTTACATATTTTATATATTATAAATTACGATATATTTGTATAAAATGCAAACAATACGTCTTCATTACAAAGAACTTAAGACAATAAATACCTATTGAAAGTAGCTGTTTCAATGGGTATTTAATATATTATGTTCTATATTATTTTCAAAAAAATGTGGTTTGGTCGCTTCGCTTCGCTTCGCTTCGCTTCGCTTCGCTTCGCTTCGCTTCGCTTCGCTTCGCTTCGCTTCGCTTCGCTACGTGACTCAGCCAAATTTTCAGGCTGTTCTAAACTCGAAATTTTACTTTATGCTTAATTAAGGAGTGTAAACGCTCGTTAGAAGCTTTTATAAAAACAATGAATTCCGGAAAATTTGCCACACGCTGTAATCATTGGCATATGTATACTTAAGAGAAACATTGTAAATTCAGTGTATACACGACAAAATTATCTGAAGAATCAAATTTATTTAAAAATGCAAACTAGTAATTAACATTTGGTTTGTTTTTACCAAGATACAATAAAATCCATTTCCTGGTGCCAATCTCTCGTACGATTTACGATTATTAGATAAAATCTTTTTACACAACACAATTTAAGAACTATGAGTATCAGAACGCTTATTGAAAATCAATGTAAATTGAAAACTCAAACTTATCTATTTCCTGTTTAACTTTACTTTAGTTTACATTTCATAATTTCTTTTAATTGGAATTTTGTGGAGTTAAGGGTAAGGGAATGGTGTAATTAAAATTAATCACTTGGCGAAACCGTTACCGAGATCATTATCCATCATCTACACCAATCTCCAACTTAATAACTCAAATTGGGTTCGAGCTTGTAAATTATCGTTGAAAAGCGGAGGTGTTCAAATTAATTGATCTGAAACGCGAGTTTATCAAACAGTGGAAAATTTTAAGTCTTCATTTGCAGTTCTATCAATAAGTTAATATTTTTATTTTGAATGAATTACTTAGTCTAAGTCTAAGATAAGAGGATGCCAAAAATAAGTTATTAATAAAATTATGTTAATGATGGGGTTGGTGCAAAGGGGAGTGTGCAGTTCTGCACTGCACTTAGGCCTCATTAGGCCCATTATTCATGAGGTATTTGAATAATAAATGCATGTGAAATACATGCATGATTTTCAAATTCTTTACTTTTTAAATCTTTTACGCTTTTCAAGTATTTTCTAGATTTTCTTTATTTCAATAAAAAATGCCAGTAGTCATGACTTTTCAAAAATTTCGTAAATTTTCGGGTTCGTAAATTTCAAAGAAATTTATTTAACAAAAAAATATAAGGCAATACTTCAAAACGTTTATAGATTAATAAAAACGTCAAAATTCATTATTCGATGGTCAAAAATTCATGATAAATTTTGAAAATTATGGAGAAATCATGTTAATTTTAATAACTTCTTGAAATTCATACTTATATAAAAATTTTGAAGATTAACGAAAATCTTGGAAATTCTCGATTTTCGAAACTTTGAAAAATTTATGATAGGCGTCTAGATTTATAAAATTATTGAAAATCTTTGGATTTCACTAATACCGTCGGAATTAACGAAAATCTTGGACATTTAGGAAAACCTCTTTTAAAATTGACTAAAATGTTGAAAATTCACAAAAAATCTCCACCATTTTTCGTGATTTTTTACCGAAAATTGAGGATTTATGAAAATTAACGAAAGTTTAGAAAACTCAAGCAAATTTCTTACGTTTTATAATCCTACGAAAATCTCGAATACTCATGAATAGTATCAATAATTTAAAAATTAACGAAAACCGTCAGAATTTTGAAAATTAACGTAATTTTTGTAATTTTATGAAACGCGTCAATATTTTAAAAATCCATCAAAATCTTTCAAAATTCCACCACTTAGTGCAATTTCTTTTTAGATGTGTATACTTAATAGAAAACAAATCGCTTTAATAAGTCAGATTTACAGTTGATTCAAGTTTTTAAATCACACTCGAGAAATATTTTGTTTGTGTAAGAATAAGTTATATTTTGCGATATAGTGTTTTTGTCTCATTTTTATAACTCTTGCTCTTTTCTTCTCTAGTAAATACTTGGATGTGTAAGAATATAAGTAAAACGGAACTTTTAGAAAAATGTAAAATATGCCTTTTAGGCCCATTTGCGCCTCGACTGATTAACTTTAATCAACCACTAATCATTGATTAAATCTTTGATTAAGTCATAATTTTAGAATGTAAGAATATTTTAAATTTGTAAGATATCCTAAACATGTCTTTTTTATCATTATGCGGTTTTGTAAATAATTTGTACACTTCTGTGCAATAAAATTAAGCACACAAAATATGTTATAGTTTAAAACGGACATGATTAGATTCTAGTTACAAGAAAATGTAAATATGTCAATTTTCTTAGTGTCAAAATGCTGCGTCATTTAAACAACAATTCAAAAATTCGTATTCCAACTAAAATAGAAGATGGTTTTCTATTTTGGCTTTGTTGTATTTATTACGAGCGTTTTCTTCAAAAGGCCTTAGTTTGGGTTCTTTAATAAAGGCGTTATTTTCAACTATATGGTTATTTATTAAAACTGTTGCTAGGCAATTAACACAGACTTGAATTATACAACTAAACTATTGTAAAAAATAGTTATGAGACGTGCTTAATTTTATTGCACAGAAGTGTACATAAAATTGCTGTGTTTTGGGTGCAAACGGGCATTATAAACTTCTAAACAAAAAAAAAAATATGAAAAAAGTTTAAATTGAAAAAAAAAATATTTCTGAAGTGCGACCCTTGAGACACTTTAGATAGTTATTTATTTATTTATTTATTTCAACGGCTTGCCATTTACATTAAAAATACAATATACAAAAAATAACAAATATGTACAAACACTAAACTTAAAACTAAGCAAAAAAAGTTACAAATCTTTTAAGAGGCGCTTTAATAATGAAAAAGACCCATTAAAAAAGTCAAAATTTAAAATATTTGCGTGACGCAAAACGCGAACAGAAGCGGAATATTTCGCATAATCCGTGCGCCTGTAGCCGATATGGAATGTTATGTCAGACCGAAGAGAGCGCGGTGGAACCCGTATACCAACCAATTCCAACAGAACAGGGCAATCCAAATATCCATTAAGTAGTTTGAATACTAACTTAATGTCAGCTTCTACACGCCTTTGTTTAAGGCTGCGAAGGCCAAAAGTCGTCAAAAGATCCAAGTAGGACTGATCGGTACTAAATTTATAGGCAAGGTACCTTATAAATTTCTTTTTTTATTGTGGCCCACGAAGCAGTTTGGGTTGGCCAGCTCTGCCATAAATAGATATAATTTAATGATGTAAATAGAGTAAAAGTAGTTTAAGCAAAAGTGGTGCAATTGGCATAAAGCGAGATAATTTGAATTTTATAGGGTGCTTCGAATGCAAACGAAATTTGCTCTGCTAACGTTACAACCATTTTAATTTGGTTCTCACTGATCACTGGATTTAAATGATATTTAATTTTACGTCAAGGCACTTGGTTTGTTTCACTTATTTCTTTATTTTTTCTTTCTTAAAGCACCTTTAATTAAAATTTAATATTACAAAAATTGCTTAGTTTCAACTCTTTGTTAGGCGCTCAAAATATCTACAAACAAAAATATCAATAATATTAATCAAGTCTAAGGCCCATTTGCACCCCGACTGATTAACTTTAATCAACCACTAATCATTGATTAAACCTCTGATTAAGTCATAATTCTAGAATATAAGAGTTTTTTAAATTTGTAAGATATCCTAAACATGTCTCTTTCATCATTATGCGATTTTGTAAATAATTTATACATAAAATTGCTGTGTTTTTAAGGAGTACTAATCACTGATTAACTTAATCGACTTGGGTGCAAACGGGAAAAAATCAACTTTATTTAATTATAAAGTTTTATGTGATATACTTGATATATGTACGACAAAATAAACAAACACGTTTTTTATAGACAAATACTGAACCGTCAGAGTGGTTCGGATCCGTTATGCAAGATGGCCAATCGGCAGTGCTAGCGTTGTGTAATAAATGTGAACAACTTCAATGTCAACTCATTGTTAATGAGTTTTGGCTCGTATCGATTCAATCTCTCGACGCACACAACAATGCATTTTCCGTCTATTATTGCAGCGATAAATGAGCGAAGGTTATAAATCATCCATGCCTAATGTGAATTATCATCGTTGCGCCGACGAACATTTTTTTGCAGCTGTTTTATTTATAAATCTCATTAATATCACGTATTAACTAATAATACACGAATCTATATTAGGAAATGATAATTTAATAAAATGTGATACAATTTCGTCGATATGAAACTTAAAGTAATTTAGGGTTATTGATATACTATGGTCCATTTGCACCCCGACTGATTAACTTTAATCGTTCACTAATCGTTGAGTAAACCTTTGATTAAGTCAACAATCTAGAATATAAGAATGTTATAAATTTGTAATATATCCTAAACGTGTCTCTTTTATCAATATGCAACTATGTAAACAATTTGTAAATACAATTGTTGTGTTTTTAAGAAGTACTAATCACTGATTAAGTTAATCGACTTGGGTGCAAACAGGCATACGGTTTATACTTTTAAACTGGCGTATGATTAAAATGTCAATAGTTAAAGATTATGGCATCATGATATGTGAATTATCGTTTACAAAAATTGACTTTGGCTACTCCATAAATATCATAGATTAACTCAATTTTTGAAATAACAAAATGATACTCTATTTTACGTGTTGACCAATGATGTCGATTTAACAATCGTAGGAGCTTTAAAAGCATGAAATGAGATAACTCCGAGACAGTAGTGATAGTATAACGGATTAAACCTAGTAGATTCTCGCAAACAGGGAATTTATCAGAGCTGGGACGAATCCTCGTAAAAAGGATTCGAATCACGAATCCCAATCACCTAATATGATTCGGATCACGAATACCCGAATAAGGGATTAGTAAGAGATAAATATGATTCAAATCAAAGATTCGAATCCTGTTTTTTTTAATCACGAATACAAATCCTTTTTTTTTGCAACCATTAATATATAAAATTTATTTATTAATGAAGAAGAAGACAATCAGTCTTCGCCAGCGTGTTATTATTTACAGTCAGATTGAACGTCCAAAGAGGTCGCTTATAAAAAGAGACGGATGTGTACAGCAACGGTGTCGGTAAACACTGCTGTAAATCAAAGGTGCAGGTGAGGTTTGTTCCATTCGGCGCTTTCGCAGTCTTTTTAACACTAGACTTGCACTTATATGCTGAGTCTGCCGCGTTCTGATGAGCAGTTCGCTGCTCCAAAATCTGTTGTTTTTTATTTTCATCGGATTCGTATTTTAACTGTGCCGCGTAAGTATCACACTTATGACAAGTGTCAAGTACAGGCTGTTTGAACTTGAGACCTGTCGCACTAAAAACTTGTCGATACACCCAAAGCGATTTTGGGTTTTTCACTTCAGTTTTGTAGAGGTTGTACATGCGTCGAATGGTCAACCCCACTTGCAAGTACTTTTTCGAAGTATGTGATCGCGAGTAATGACTTTCGTAAGCCGGAAACTTTCTGATGTGGCTCTGTATTTCTGCGGTTTGCTGTGCGGTAGATTTATTTGGAGGGGGTTTCTTGCCTCTTTTTTCGCTGTTGGGAGTAACTCCGACATTCACCCAGCGTTTTGCCAAATGATTCTGAAGGAACGATTCGGTTTCTCCTATAGTCTTTCTGAAACATTGTCTGCAAACTTTCACGTTAGTACCCTCGGAACGTAAGAAGTACTCTGCCGTACACTGTTGAATTCTCAGGGACTCTTTCCTTTTTCTACATCTTTGTTTAGGCTTGACTGTAATCAGTTTTTGAATGTACGCAACACGTTTAGGATAACTGCCTTGTGCTCAGTAGTCGTTGAACACCAGTAACTGGTCTTCTCTTGTGAACTTCAAGTTGCAGTCGCTTCTGCAGCCAGTCAATACCAAGCAGGATCTCTCCTTGACAGTTTTCCCAGTTTTCGCAGTGTAAGATTTACCAGCATTTCGTCGTTGTTTCCTGCATTTCCTTCTATGCTTGGTGGACGGTTGACTCGATTCCATATCTAGATACAATACAAGAAGATTTATTACGTGCGTCGGCTATTTAATATAACAAATAAATAAGAAAATATCTCATTAATTAATTTATAAAAATAATAATATTGTCTCAGTACCTTGTTCACCTTCCATAGGAATCTCTTCTTGTGACGATTCGCCTGCTTCAGATGTCTGGCTAGAATCAGGCTCAGGTGCGCCATTTCTCTCATCAAGAGCATCTTCAATGATTCCACGATCTTGAGCTGTTATATGAATAATGTATATTAATAAATTGCACAAATTCTCAGTAATAAGTTCAAATATTACAAACATTACAAAATGTTCTTTGTTAAACTTATATTTCAAAATAAGCCATCTGAGAAAATGGTAAAGTTTCAAACACATTTACAGATAAAAGCATTGCTCATGGTTTCCATAGTAGTAATCACCATCTGTTACGTCTGGTCCGTCCTCTGTGGTTCCCGGTAGATCGAGTAGGTGATGTGTATCGGCATCTGCTCCTAGAGCACCCTTGTCTCGATCTTGACGAGCTTGCTGCCCTTGCGGTGCAGGACGACACCCTCCAGGAACAGCCCATTCACGTAGACGCCGTCTAGCGGCTACTTCTTGATGTAGTCCGTGTTGTTCCTGGTGATGAGGTTCTCCAGTACCATGGAATCCAAGGCCGAACCCTTGTGCGTCCTGGTCACATCCTGAAAACAAACATTTTATAGTGTTTTCGAGCAAATATTGGAGTAAAAAGTCTAGCCTACCTGTCTCATGGCAGTGGAAAATCCTTGCGGGTTGAACCTTCAGCCGAAGGTGGTCAGAGAGAACCCCGTCATCCAGAAGGTTCTCGGTCGCCCCACGTTGGCCCAGACTCGGAACTGGTGGTCCCGCTCCAGCAACGCCAGCCAGTGACAATGAACTTAAATATTCTTGAATTAAATCCATTCCTCAGGATTGAGAAACGCACGGAAACCAACGGCTTACATTGTTGCAAATTACTTACATCGCATCAGCAACGAAGTTGTTTATGTTTGATTTTCTACCATTTTTGACATGTTGATGATGTAGTTCCATATTTCTCCAATAGATGGCGCCACACACCGAATGAATGTTTTGAAATTGTCCGATAGCGCGATATGAGATTTTTCGATCGGTTTGCAAATATAATATAGTTCAAAAGGTACGTGTTCGTAGAGAAAACGATCCTCAATCCGAGCGGTGGTGTGAACAACCTGCGACTTAATGTTTAGGCGCAATTTTACGAGGTTAGTACATGAAATCCCGTGGGTCTGAATATCATTTCAATAAGTTTTAATAAATTTGTAATAAATAAATAAATTTTAAATACATTTAATAATAATTTTCATAGAATGCTGGGCGATAATCTCTCCAACAAGAAAGGGAATTTCATCAAATATGCATTCATATAATGAAATTGTCACTCCCTATAAAAAATAGCAAGTTAATCAATCAATTAATTAAATCAATGATTTCATTCAATTTATTTATTTTTATTGAACTTTATAATTGCCAGTGAAATCTAGCTACTCAAAAAAAAGTAAAAAGTAGCTAGTTTTTCTGACGAATATACGTCGTCCAAGTACGTCGAAATATACCGAATTTATTGCAATTAATCGATTTAAATCAATATATATTGAATATATTGAACTTACTTCAAAACATGATGTTCAAACTTGACTAAACATGTCGATTCTTCTACTCGTTTCATAATAGATATGATTTTATGTATGTGAGGGAAAAAACCATTTAAGTGACATGAGAGGGGAAAAACCATTAGAAAAGCCCGCGCGACCCTCGACAAATTTTCACGGGGCTTTTCTAAACTCGAAATTTTACTTCATGCTTAGCCTGGGAGTGGAAACACCCGTTCAAAACTTCAAATTGAACTCTATTATAAAATCGACGAAAGCCTGAAAATTACGTAAATAAAAAATTTACTAAATATCATTAAAACCGGGAAAGTCAGAGAAAAGTCATGGAATTATATTCAAATTATCCACAACACTAACACAAAAGCCATAAGATATTATTAAATTTGTCAAAATCAGCAAGCAAATTACAAAACACGTAAACATTTATAAAATTAACATAAATATAGACATAAACAATAAAAACAATTTAAAAAAATGGGGGTTTCTGACAGGATAAAGTTATATTAAAAGACCAGAGAAAAAAATCTTGAATCAGGGAAATGTCGGAAAAATTTAACATTTCAGATTGTGGCTACCATGTCAGTTTTACTTCAAATAATATTAAACAACATTTTGAAAACTAGATTATTATCTTTAAAAACATTTTCAGTCATTCAGAATATTATATCAAAGCATTCAGTTTAAAGTTTCGAACAAGCGTTTCCACTCCCAGACTAAGCATGAAGTAAAATTTCGAGTTTAGAAAAGCCCCGTGAAAATTTGTCGAGGGTCGCGCAGCGACCCGAGACAAATTTTCTGGGCTTTTCTAAACTCGAAATTTTACTTCATGCGCCACGCGTATGAAATAGTGATTTAACGAGAAATTTAAAAACACACAAAAAACATTTTTTAAGTTAATCCTCACAATTAATTCGAATTATTTTTGACCATTTAAAACCTTCTGTAAGTATTCGAATCCTTTTATAAATATTCGAATCTTTTTATAAGGATTCGAATCATCCACATTTGGATTCGAATACGAATCCTCTTAAAAAAATGCAACGAATCCTGATCACGAATCCAGTTGAACTAAAGTATTCGAATGCCTCTTTTGAATCCTCCAAAAGGATTTGAATCCAGGATTCGAATTCTGCCCAGCACTGGAATTTATGTATGTATAATCATGTGAATTCAAGCGCCTACAAAAATATTTCTAGTGTGACCAAAGAATAAACAGTTAAGACCTAGTGAAGCAATTTTAGAAAATCATGGTGCATCAAATTCAACAATAAACAATACAAATAAAATATTATTATGTTTTTGGAAAAATTAAATGTGTCTAAATTAGTGATATGCACGTATTGATAAAGAGTCGTAGAAATTGATTAAAAATTGACACAAATCTTATAAATTAATAAAAATCTATTCGTATTCGATTTACTGGTTCGATTTACTTTTCTCATATTCACCAAATATAGCCAAAACAAGTTGAAATAGAAATCGTCGATTTATAAACTTGAAAAATATTGATTTCTAAATACAGTTTTTGTTTGTTTTGTTCAGTTTTTAATACGCCTGGCGCGTGGAGTAAATATTTCGAGTTAAGAAGAGCATGAACATTTAATTGGTCATTCTTTTCTAAACACGAAATATTTATTCATGCTTAATCAAGAAATTGGAAACACTCGTTAGAATATTACTGAACACTTAAATTGATATGAAGATATGAAAGTAGAAAATAAAACTCACTTCACACCCTCGTTACGTTAATAACTGTTTACTTTATTTCAAGAAAATTCACTTTTTTCTAAAACTATTAAGTCACAATTAAATTTAATTTGCAAAGAAAATCGTTATAAAAAATATTTTGTTTAAAAAATAGTAAGAATTTGTTTTGTTTGTTGGCAAATCAACATTTTTTTTTTAATACAAAACGCTGATGTCAAATTTCATTAAAGTCAGTTAAATCGACAAATAGTTATTCATTGAATAAAATCTAGCACTAGTTAAATATAATCAATTAAATTAATCAATTCGTTTTTTGACATTGATGACGTGGAAAATATCTATTTTAATTGGCAAATAAATTTAATCTTTGAATAAAATGTAACTGAAGTTGGTGAAACTGGACATAAATCAGAGCTGGGGAGGATTAGAATCAGTCAGGATTCGATTCCCGGATTTAAATCCTTTTTGGGGATTCAAATGAGGTATTCAAATACTTTAGAGTAAACGGATCCGTGATCCGGAGTCGTTACATTTTTGTCAATTTCGTATTCGAATCCAGAGGTGGGTGATTCGAATCCTTATAAAAGGATTCGAATCCTCATAAAGGATTCAAATCCTCCCAAATAATTTGAATCATCGCTATTCAGGCTGGGATTCGAATCCGATTAATTCAAATTGCCGAATATTCTAATATGAATATTTGAATTATAAAATTATTCATATTTAAATGTTTTTAAACGAATATTTAATTATTGGTAATTTAAATATTTATTATTTTTGAATTATTCAATATTTGTAAATGCATATTCGGTTACTTCAACTTGAAAAATTCCTAGCCTTGATAGTATATTTTTAACTTCACTTGAAATCAGTGTTTTATACGCGTGGCGCATGAAGTAAAATTTCGAGTTTAGAAAAGCCTGAAATTTTGGATTGGTCGCTCCGCTTCGCGACGAATCCAAATTTTCAGGCTTTTCTAAACTCGAAATTTTACTTCATGCTTAATCAAGGAGTGGAAACACTCGTCAGAAGGTATCAATATTTTATTAACACCCTGTATATGATAAACTTCTGAAAAATGGTTAATGTCTGTTGTAAAAGCATTTACATGATTTTATACAGGGTGAAGCATTTAACGTGTTTTTCGCAAATATTTCGAAAGCAAAGCATCGAAAACATGACTTTTGTAATAAGTGTTCTGCCTGTTTCGAAACACTTTCTTTGTTTTTTCAGCCAATATTTTTCAAATTGAATCTACCTGCGAATCACACGAACATCGGAACGAATAAAATTTTTTCGCGATTACAGCGCTATATACCAGGCTGACAAAAAATGAGGTAAATAAATTAGTCTTATTTTTTACGAGGACTCCGAATCTGCAATCAAATATAGTGGTTCTCTTTGAAAAAAATTGAATTAACATTGTTTTAGCGACAACAGCGCCACCTGTGAGGAAATCAATTTACATAATTATGGCCCCCTTCTGTATGATTATTTTTCACTCAGGTCATTTTCGCGTTTGTTTTCGAAATATTTGCGGAAAACACGTTAAATGCCCCATCCTGTATTAATTTTCTCGTAAAGTTGAAAATAAATAAGTGTTCTACTTATCCTGGGACAATCCGTATATGTACTTAACAGAAAAACATATTTGTGCACTTGGTTACCATACTTTCTGGTCACGTGTAAGATATTTCTATCAAAACATTATTATATTAACAAAATTGATGGTTTTGGGTTTACTTTTGAGTAGCGATTCTTTTCAAGTAATTTCACTTGTAGAATGAACTTATATTTTTAATTATTTTCTAATTGTAAAGAGATTTTTTCCTTAAATAAATAGCCAACAGATTTAAAATTTTTCTACAAGTCTGTTTTTTGTAATAAACAATTAAAGTCGAGTTCATTTCTATCCGTCCACTTTTAAAAGGTAAATATTGATAATTTCGTAACCGTCAATAAACTAGTTTGGCAATATTATCAATCTTAGGTGAAGGCCTTTAAATAATAATTTTCAGCAATAAATAATTGTAAATATTAAATCTAAAATATCTGGATCGAAAATTACCGATATTTTCAATATTAATATTTTTTACTATGATGTGATGTATTTTAAACTAACGAGTGTTTTCCACTCCCAGACTAAGCATGAAGTAAAATTTCGAGTTTAGAAAAGCCCCGCGTAGAAAATTTGTCGAGGGTCGCGCAGCGACCCGAGACAAATTTTCACGGGGCTTTTCTAAACTCGAAATTTTACTTCATGCGCCACGCGTATAAAACACTGATTTATTCTGAAGTTCAATAACTTATATATCATTATTAACTAAAATAATTGAATAATCAGATATTTAGTCTGTAAATAATTTGAACATTTTTGTTAATAAAAACTGACGGCGATATTAAAAATGTTAAATGTTAAATGTTAATGTTAAATGATTGCAAATAATAGATGTAAATTCATTTTTAAAGGATTTGTATTTCTGATTCAAAAAAGAGGATTCAAATCTTTGATTCGACTCATATTTTTCTCTTAAGAACCCTATATTCGAGTATTTGTGATTCGAATCATATTAGGTGATTCGGATTCTTAATTCAAATACTGTTTTTGAGGATTCATCCCAGCTCTGACATAAATTTTGGAAAATTCAATTGATATTAATAACAGTTGAGAATTCGTCAAAACTGATCAAAATGTGGGTTTTTTACAAAACGAATTTATATTAAAAAAACAAGAAAAAAATCTTGAATCAGGGAATTATTTTAGATTCACCATGTATCAAACAGTTTTACTTTAAATAATATAAAAAAACTTGATTATTTGATAATGAATCACTTCCAATTATGAGAATTAGATTTTGTTTTAATGTATTTTCAGTCAGTTGCTGTTTTTAATTAAAGAATTAATTCGAATTTGAACTAATGTTCTACTCCTTGATTAAGCGTCAAATGTTAAGTTTAGAAAAGCCTGCAAATTTGGATTTAGGCGCGGAGCGAAGTGTAGCAGCCAAATCCGTATATTCACTGATTTAACTTGAATTTTAAAAACACAAATAACAAACGTTCTGCGAATACTAATAATAAATTAGAATTGTTTTTAACGATTCGAATTCTTTTGTAAGTATTCGAATCACCTAAATTTGGATTCAAATACGAATCATTTCAAAAATATGTAACGGCAATGGATCACGAATCCTTTTTCACCAAAGTATTCGAATACCTCTTTCGAATCCTCTAAAACAGGGGTTCTCAACATTTTTCAGTTTGAGCCCCCCTCCCTGATTTTATTTGAGTTTTTTTAGATTGAAACACTATTATAGCCTTATTTAACTTCACCTACTCTTTAGGAAATCTGTCGTGCCCCCCCCCCCTGATATTTTGCCGCGCTCCCCTAAGGGGGCGTGCCTCCCCGGTTGGGAAACCCTGCTCTAAAAGGATTCGAATCTTCCGGGAACCTCTTTAGCTGCATCCCTATCATCTTATGTTTCCATATTTATCACAGAGACATGCTGTGTTATTATAATGAACTCCCAATATTAAATTCTCGCTCACTTTTGCGAGTGTAAAACGCAAACCCTGTCAATCAACTAAGTGCCCCCTTTTGGGAAACAATTGCGATCAACGTCGATGCGAACATTTTCCGACAGGTGCAAGTCCCAGATTAAAAGTGTGGCCGGTACACATTGTTAATGCAAATGCCGCATTACATCGAAACTGCATGTTAATGGCGGCAGCGTTAAATATTCAGGGGGATTTTAACTACAAAGTCAAAGCGGATTTGCATACGCTTCTGAATGCCAATGAGAAAACTGATCTGATATGTAAGCGCGCCACTTGTGTTTCATTAATTTATGGATCCATATACATATCTGTAAATGTATTCTGGAATGCGGATGTATTGAATGTAATAATGTTTTAGTGAAGCAGACGGGGGTTATATTCGTATTCAACCCCGCTCCTACCCCGACACCTTGTCATTTCCTATGCCGGGTGGAATAGGGTTCTAAGTGGGCGAGGGGGGTGGATTTATCGCCGAGTTGGAAATTGATTGCTCTGTATCGCATTTACTGGATATCAAATATGTATGCACATAGATACATCATGTTTGTTAATATCTTGCCCTTCCGATTAAAATTACATATAATCGTCATTACTGCCAATAACTGACCAAAATGTGTATGTTACATTGTATCACTTTCAACCAGAGATTCGAACCGATACAATATCCGTTTCTGTTTACGGTTGCGTTACCCGTAAATGTTTTAATTTCGATTCGAATGTATTTTGTAATTGGGGATTGGTTTACAGGTTTACGTTTCATCTCTCAAATTCATGGAATCTATTGTTTAAAATAAGGCTGTGGAATTTTTTAAAATGGAAGTATTGCAATATCATTTAATAACATATTTAATTATTCCATGTATTTAAATATTCTTAGAGAAAAACAAGATTCGTATGGTTGATTTCAATTAAATTTTATTCTTGCGATTCCTTCATTCGAGTATTCGAGATTTGAATCATATTAGGTGATTCGTTTTGTAATTCGAGTACTATTTTTGAGGATTCTTGCCAGCTCTGAGTTCTAGCTACGCCTCTGAATATAATTTTGTTATTTATGATAGTTATATAGTAGAGCTGGGATGAATCCTTAAAAAAGGATTCAAATCATATTTTTCTCTTACGAATCCTTTATTCGAGTATTCGTGATTCGGATTCGTAAGAGAAAAATATGATTCCAATCAAAGATTCGATCCTGTTGTCTTGAATTACGGATACAAATCCTTTAAAATAAATATTTTTTCTAAACATTAACATTTAAATGTCGCATTTTTATTAAAAAAAAATTTCAAAATCTAATTATTTATTATTAACAATTAACATCGTTAATAACACACTAAATATCTGATTCCGTTTCACTCTAATTAAAGATTTTAACTTCAAATCAGTGTTTTATAGGCGTGGCGCATGAAGTAAAATTTCGAGTTTAGAAAAGCCTCCGCGCCAAGTTTTCAGGCTTTTGTAAACTCGAAATTTTACTTCATGCTTAATCAAGAATTTGAAACACTTGTTCGACACTTCAAATTGAACGATTTTTAACAAATGCCTGAAAAACTATTTAAAAGAAAAATTCCCTGTATATCATTAAAACCGGCAGAGTCCGAGAAAAGTCAAGGAATTTTATTCATTCAGAAATGTCAGGGAAAATTTAGGAAATTTATTGTTTTAAGCGAAATGTCGATGATTTCTTATTAAGTTATCCAAAATGCTTTTAAAATAAATCATTAAAAGTAACAACATTTTTATATAATTATGAAAAATATCAAAATTAATGACAATTAACAATAAAATTCAGTTATTGAAAATGAGTACATGGTACTCGCAATGTACATCTAACAGTGAAAAATGAATTCGCGAAGAAAGGAAATCAAACCGTGTTTTATTAGTAATAAAAAAGAAATCATGAAAAAATACTTATATGTCAACAATTATAGAAATCTCGAAAATTATTAGTCAATAAAATTGGACAATAATTGAAGAATTGGTTTACGTCTGAATTCATAATTTATAACGGTAATAATAATGAAAATTGTCAATATTTATAATAATTAATGACACCAATTAATTCTGCTAATGCTAACAAAAATTAACAAATACTATTTGATAAAATTAACTGGAAATGACAGAAACCTTTGAAATTGAATATTGTATAATATTTTATTTTTCCCTATAATATTTCTACTGCATAATTTTTCTTAGAATTTATAGAAGTGATTCTATACAAATCGTCAAAATTAATAAAAAAATAGTCAAATAAATCAAAATCAATAATATTTATACTCTAAAAATTTGCAAAAAATAAACTTTATATAAAATTGTCAATATTAACAAACACTGGCAAACACAACAATCTTCAAAATCAACAAAAATTAAAAATTTCAACTAAAAAATACAAACATATCTTTACAGATTTCTGTATTTTGTTCAACGTGAAAGTTAAATAAAATTTAAAAAAGAATATTTCTAAAATGGCAAATAATAAATAAAAATTTATATTTTACACAATATCCTTTTGAATTGACTAAATTGACTAAAATCTTCAAAATTGTTAAAATAACACAAATCACAAATTAAATATTTATTAAACAAAAAAATATATATGCAAATTAGAATTTACGACCCACCTATAAGTATAAAATAAGAAATAACAGCGAATTAGGTCATGTTAAAAAAAATCATTTTGTCAAGTGAGTGCTCAAGAAGGACAGAAGACAACGACGATTGTTTAGCTCTTTTTATGAGCTCCTCAGGCCACCACATCCATCATCCCATACACACTCACTTGATATGTAGAACTTGTATATATACTGACTTCGTCAACCATAAGCCGGTTTTGACGTCAATATTTATTAATGCTACTGCATTGATACGGGCATTGATCTCATTTTGCTTTTACAGTTAGTTTCTGTTTTTAGTTTAAATGAATTAAAATTTAGAGTTTAGAAAAACCTGAAAATTAGGTTTTCTGGGGCGCGCGAGCGATGCGAGTCGCATCCTAGCAAATCCAAGTTATCGGGCTTTTCTAAACTCGAAATTTTACTTCATGCGCCAGGCGTATTAAACCTGATTTAATGTAAAGTTTTAAAACACACATCATCTTTGATTTAGTGGTAATAATAAATAGTTATGTTTAAACATACCTGTATAAAGTGTAAATTATGTTAAAGATGCTGTAAGATGCTGTAATTAGACTAATTTATTTATGTTGAAAATAAATGGTCAAAAATAAGATATTAATGATCAAGTTATTTTGAGCAAATAAGTTTATAGTGAATATAAGTACAGTTTTTTTAATCGTGTATAAAATGTCATGAAATGTTTAGTTTTAACGGTGAACAAGTTAAATCTAAATACTATAACAAAAACAACAGTTGCACAAATTTTACTAAATTATTTGTGATTTCGTAAGGAAGTGGAAAAACAAAACAACAAAACCCAAGTTTTTTTTATTATATTGGAAAAAGTAAAATATAAAATCAAAGATTCGAATCCTGTTTTGTTTTACGAATCCTTTATATGAGTATTCGTGATTCTAATCATATAAGGTGATTCGGATTCGTGATTCTAGGGTTCCTCCCAGCTCTGAGTATAATCAACTAAAAATAAACTTTATATAAAATTGTTAATATTAACAAACACTGGCAAACACAACAATCTTCAAAATCAACAAAAATTTACAATTTCAACTAAAAAATACAAACAGCTCTGAGTACAATCAACTAAAAATAAAGTGATGTACTCACTTTGTTTTTAGTTGATTGTACTCAGAGCTGGGACGAATCCTCGAATCACGAATTTGAATAAATAACATCGACATGTTACATTTTATTTTTACTAAATGAACATTGTGAATATCTAATTTCGATTTTCGCTGACCTTTACCTTGAAGTGACGAAAAATTTCCTCGATTTTTCGAAATTATATGCATACACACAAAAAAGAAACTCTAGTATAATTACATTTCGTCGTCGGCGGCGCCAAAAACACTTTTTGGCAGCCTCCAAATTGTTTTCAAAAAGACGATCGAGCTAATCTCGCCCTCACATTAAGCGGTTATCTAACCGATCATGGTTATTTTTGCCACGAAAACATTTTAAAATAAATCCCGAGCGCACGAATACACAGTATTTTGAATAGATTAAAGTTCCAGCCAATGAGTATGTATTAAGCAAAGTCTAAGCCAATTGTTTTTCATTTTGAAAACGCATAAGTTCGAGCCAATGATAATGTTCAGAATTTATTTTGTTGGATTTTTGTTGGTTGATGAGTTTTCTTGAAGTCAAACACTTTAAACAGTTTATATCTGTTAACGTCTCGGCCAATGTTTTTTCAGAGTTGGGTTTAAATTGGTTGATGAGGTTTTGAAAGGTTTGAGATGTTTGCCAAAAAATGTGTAATGGTTTTTCAATTGTCAACTCCTGGCACTTAAATATGTAGTTGCTGTAAGTACTTAATCATGACCAGGAAAGAGAATTAATTGATGTCTATATATAACAATGAGGTTAGTATGCATATCTTGAGAAATATTTGCTTCGTAATAAAACTAACTACGTGTTTTTAAAATACACAAAAAGCGCCCTAATAATGTCAAATTTTTCATATCATCAATAATAATCAAGTTATAAAGAAAAATAAAAATTCTTAGTTTTACACTGATATTGATGTAAAATATAAAAAACGAATTAAAATTAATTTATTATTTTGTAAATGTTCTGCAAACCCAATTTTCATTTATGTTGACATTGAAGTACTCATTCTCCTGCATATTTTTTCCCTAACAACCAATTTTCTATCTCTTACCATTTAGAAGATACCCATGCACGGAGTGCTTAATTGAGACCCCCTGTATATATTAATTGGAATACTGTCTTAAAAAAATTAACATAAAGCTAAATGGCTGAATATTGCAGCTGGAAATTTCAACTTCCATGCCGCGATAAAACGCTCAACCACAGCGATACGCGCTCGTAAAAATTATTTTTAAAAATAGCAAACAAGTGCTATGTTTTTTTCTTCAAATAAATCAATCGCCATTTGCATACGCTCTTCGCTAATTATAGTACGCAACCACATAGGTTTTTTATGTATATACGCTGAATTTTATAGCATATAATAATAAATAATCAGAATTTTAAAAGTAATAGGAAAAATACAAATTAGCATTTATTGCGTGAATATTATAAAACAATAATACTACAAGGAATTTTTCTTTTAAGTATACACACAGGATTCTTTTTTTAACTAAACATATTCTTATACTTTTTTAATACAGCTCAATTTGAAATTCGAACGAGTGTTTTCCACTCCCAGACTAAGCATGAAGTAAAATTTCGAGTTTAGGAAAGCCTGAAAATTTGGTTTGGTCGCGTAGCGCGAAGCGCGGAGCGACCAAACCAAATTTTCAGGCTTTTCTAAACTCGAAATTTTACTTCATGCGCCACGCATATTAAACATTGAAAACACTGAAATATTGGAAGTAAGCGAACTTCACCTGAAATCAGTATTTTATACGCGTGGCGCATGAAGTAAAATTTTGAGTTTAGAGAAGCCTGAAAAGTTTACTTCATGCTTAGTCTGGGAGTGGAAAACACTCGTTTAAACTTCAAATTGTAATAAAAACAAATTAAAATTCATTTGTTATTTTGTAAATATTTTGCAAACTATTGGCAAACTCAATTTTTCTTTATGTTGGCATTGATGTACTCATTGTCCTGCATATTTTTTCCCTAACAACCTATTTTCTATCTCTTACCGTTTAGAAGATACCAATGTACGGACTGCTTAATCGGGACACCCTGTATATATTAATTTGAATACTGTCTTAGAGAAAATTAAGATAATACCTAAATGGCTGAATATTACAGCTGGAAATTCCAACTTTCATGCCGCGAGAAAACGTCCAGCCAGAGCGATACGCGCTCGTAAAAATTATTTTTAAAAATGGCAAACAAGTGCTATGTTTTTTTCAAATAAATCAATCGCCATTTGCATACGCTCTTTGCTAATTATAGTACACAACCAGATAGGTTTTTATGTAAATACGCAGGATTTTAGTGCAAATAAAAATTAATAATCAGAATGTTGAAAGTAATAAAAAGATTGCAAATCAGCATTTATTGTGTGAATATTATAAAACAATAATAATACAGGAAATTTTTCTTTCAAGTATACACGCGGGTTTCTTTTTTTTACTAAACATATTTGTACACTTTTTTAAAAGATTTTGAAGTTCGAACGAGTGTTTTTCACTACCAGACAAAGCATGAAGTAAAATTTCGAGTTTAAAAAGCCTGAAAATTTGGTTTGGTCGCGTAGCGCGAAGCGCGGAGCGACCAAACCACATTTTCAGGCTTTTCTAAACTCGAAATTTTACTTCATACGCCGCGCATATTAAACATTGAAAACACTGATATATTGTGAATAAGCGAACTTCACTTGAAATTAGTATTTTATACGCGTGGCGCATGAAGTAAAATTTCGATTTTAGAAAAGCCTGAAAATTTGGTTTGGTCGCTTCGCGCTTCGCGCTACGTGACCAAACCAAATTTTCAGGCTTTTCTAAACTCGAAATTTTACTTCATGCTTAGTCTGGGAGTGGAAAACACTCGTTCGAACTTTAAATTGTAATAAAAACGAATTAAAATAATTTGTTATTTTGTAAATATTTTGCAAACTATTAGCAAACTCAATTTTTTTTATGTTGGCATTGATGCACTCATTGTCCTGCATATTTTTTCCCTAACAACCTATTTTCTATCTCTTACCGTTTAGAAGATACCAATGTACGGACTGCTTAAGCGGGACACCCTGTATATATTAATTTGAATACTGTCTTAGAAAAAATTAACATAATACCTAAATGGCTGAATATTACAGCTGGAAATTCCAACTTTCATGCCGCGATAAAACGTCTAGCCAAAGAGATACGCGCTCGTAAAAATTATTTTTAAAAATGGCAAACAAGTGCTATGTTTTTTTCAAATAAATCAATCGCTATTTGCATACGCTCTTCGCTAATTATAGTACACAACCAGATAGGTTTTTATGTAAATACGCAGGATTTTAGTGCAAATAAAAATGAATAATCAGAATATTAAAAGTAATAAAAAGATTGCAAATTAGCATTTATTGTGTGAATATTATAAAACAATAATAATCCAGGGAATTTTTCTTTCAAGTATACACACGGGATTCTTTTTTTTTAACTAAACATATTCTTACACTTTTTTAAAACAGTTCAAGTTAAAGTTCGAACGAGTGTTTTCCACTCCCAGGCTAAGCATGAAGTAAAATTTCGAGTTAAGAAAAGCCTGAAAATTTGGTTTGGTCGCGTAGCGCGAAGCGCGGCGCGACCTAACCAAATTTTCAGGCTTTTCTTACCTCGAAATTTTACTTCATGCGCCACGCATATTAAACATTGAAATCACTGAAATATTATAAACGAGCGAACTTCACTTGAAATCAGTATTTTATACGCGTGGCGCATGAAGTAAAATTTCGAGTTTAGAAAAGCCTGAAAATTTTGTTTGGCCGCTCCGCGCTTCGCGCTACGCGACCAAACCAAATTTTCAGGCTTTTCTAAACTCGAAATTTTACTTCATGCTTAACCTGGGAGTGGAACACACTCGTTTAAAGCTTCAAATTGAACTCTTTAGGAGGAACAACAAATATCTGAACATTTATAGCACAGAATTGGGATATGTATACTTAAAAAAAAAACTCCCTGTATGTTTTGTTTAGATTGAGTTTTTGTTCTTGCTAAAAAAAGGCCCTCATGTGAATATTTATGTTTATAAGAGTGTCTGTGAATTTTCGGTGTGCGTTTTTCTCAAAAGAAAATAAAATTATTGTTTTAATTTTTAAAAATTCCCAAAGAAATCAAATTCTTTCTCATCGATATTAGAAATAATCCGGGCTACTTGAAATAACATTTCTTAATAAAACACGCTACTTGAAATAAAATTTCTCAATAAAACACGATTCAAGAGAAAATTTCAACTTCGACTCGGCCCGGATATAATTTTAAAATTACAAATACCCGAAACAACTTAAAGTAAAGTCTATTTAATTCTAAATAAGCTAATGTTTGCCATTTTTATGATCTTATAAGATCTTTTTGTGTAATTTGTGTTCTTAAAACACTAATTTTAAGAAATTTAATACTTATTTATTAAAAAAAACACCAATTAAGGATTGAACAAGATACATTTAAGTTTTTAAATGTTTTTAAGGCTAAAGCATTCAAAGTTAATTTTTGTGGGATTTATAACTTTTTTTATTTTATTAAAAATTAACACAGTTTATAAAAAAATGCATCTGATAAATTTTTAGTCGATTAGTGGCCAGGACTAATGTCTAATTTTGCATTTGTTAGTTATGACTACTGACATATTTTTTATTCATTAGTCATAATTTATTTTGTTGATTGATGAATAATCAATTATCAATCAATTAATGATTGCAATAATCGTTACTTATGACTAATTATACTGCACCACAAACAAATATTTTTTTCATGTCTCCTGCACCATATTAGTCAAATTATATTCATTTTATGCTAAAAAAAATGAAAATGACAATGAAAATATTTTATTAGCTCTAGTTTCTGTGATACAAAGTAGGTATAACGTTATCGTGATCTTTTTACTTTTCTCTTGTATGCGAGTTCCGGAGCATCCCTACCCCCAAACCAACAGTAATCCGCTAACATAGCTTCATTCCAACGACCCTGATATCTTCGTTCCATTACAGAAATATCCTGGTGGAACCTTTCCCCATATTCATCACTAACAACACCACAATTGCGAGGAAAGAAGTCTATTTTTACTAACTGACTGTAGTTTTCATCTCTTTTGTTTCCTAAAAATCCACGAATCACTCCCTTCAGAGCTTCCCAGGCTTCCTTTTCTTTCCCCTCCAAAACTTCGTCAAACGCAGGATCCCTAACAAGTTGACGAATTTGTGGCCCGACAAAAATACCCTCTTTAACCTTTGCATCACTTAGTTTCGGGAATTTGTCTCTCAAATACCTAAAAGCCTGTCCATCTTTGTTCATACTTTTGACAAAATTCTTCATTAAACCCAATTTAATATGTAAGGGTGGAAGAAGAATATCTTTTGGGTCCATAAGTGGCTCAGCAACGATATTTTTTTCGTAAGTATTGAGATTTCTTGCAGGCCAGTCTGCTCTTATGTAATGTGAACTTCTGTCTCTACTATCCCACATACACAAAAAGCAGCAGTATTTAGTGTACCCTAATTGCATTCCTAAAAGTATAGCAATGACTTTTAGATCACCACGAATTTTCCACTTGTGTTCATTGTAATTGATTGATTCGAGGAGAGTTTTCATGTTAATGTAAGTCTCTTTCATGTGAACTGCATGGCCAATAGGAATAGAAGGAAGACGGTTTCCGTTGTGCAGTAATACAGCTTTTAAGCTTAGCTTAGATGAGTCGATGAATAACCTCCATTCTGTTGGATCATAGTTCATTTTGAGACAATTCATTAATCCATAGACGTCGATACAAACAACAAGATTGGTATTCTTCTCAAAAAAAGAGAGCAGGTTTCGCTGACGTTTTCTACACTGTGAAACTCTGACATCGTGTTGGAGAAGATTCCACTGCTGTAGTCTTGACCCTAGAAGTTCTGCCTTCTCCTGTGACAAGTCTAGATCTCGAATAAGATCACTTAATTCTGCTTGACTCAATCTGTGTGGTGTTACTAGTGTATCATGTCTTACCTCAAAATCAGGGTCATTTGATGTGAAACGCTTATTTGCTTCTTCTTCTTCTTCTTCTTCCATTTCTACCTCATTTCTACCTTCATTTTCCAAATCATAAATTTGTGGTGGGGTAGGAACTGGGAAACTATCCGAATGAGGAATAGGTCGAATGGCAGATGGAAGTTTCGGATATTTAACTGTTCCCGTTTTCTTCATTGACAATCCTGCTTTTATGGGCGGAGTTGAGCAGAAATAGCAGTCATTTTTATGGTTTTTAGGCTTCCTCCATACCATAGGCCCAGCAAAAGCCAAAGATCTTTTTTTATTTTTCAGCCATTCTCTTAGTATAACCGAACATTGGTTACAGCATATGTGTGGAACCCATGACTTATCCTGGTCCCCTACCTTCATACCAAAGTAATGTTGGTAAGCAGTTTTCACAAGAGGCGTGATATTTCGCTTCTGTCATGAAAATGTTATTTCACCACATATGTAACAAAAATTGTCTACTGAATTTACACAATTCCTTGGCATTTTGATTTATATTAATAATTCCGCACTAGTTAAACAATAGGAAACTCACATAAATCACTTCACTAGTTATAAACATAACCTACAAACATTATGGAATGTTAGTTTTGTCAGTTTACAGGTATGCCAAATGTCATATACAAAATTTTCCAAAAAATTAAAATTTACACCCTTAAGAAACAACATACAACTTTATCTCCTAAACAAGAGCTAATATGTAATTTTTAATGTCATTTTCGAATTCAGCGGGTGAAAATACATAAGTATTAGCTAATTTTGAGTCCGAAACATTTTCATTGTTGCGCAGTGTTATTTGACTAAATACGTTGGTCTTGTTTGAAATCTGATTAACTGAAAAATTAAATAAAGGTATGTAATTACAAAAAAAATACTATTAATTTTAAATGCTCCTCATAGAATTTAAATATTTAAAAACTAAAAATGTCACTATTTTTTAGAAATGTATAGGCTTTTTTAAGTAAAACAAACAACAGCGAATGTCTAAAGATTTAAGTACATACGCTGTAATTGAAATATGTATACTTAAAAGAAAAAGTTTCTGTATGCCACATGATGCACCTTATGATTTTATTTTTCAAAATTTAAATCCCATCTCAAGTTGAAATTTTGCAGAAAGCTTTTAGAAATGTAATTGAATCAATACACATTTTTAAAAATGCTATTTTTAAATAATTTTTTCAAATTTTAAACTTAACAAGAAAATGGAGGAACTTCAATAAGCTTCCATTATTAAAACCCATAAACTTCTTTAGATAATGGAATTTATATTTTTGAAATGCCCAGAAAGGCCAAAATTGTTTATTTTAAAGTTCAAACCCTTATGATTAAAAAATTAAATAATAAAAAATTATTTAAGCATATTTTTTATCATTCAAGGAGGGTAATTTTGTATGAATATTTAAAGACATGCTATTCAAATTAAGCGAGAGATGAAGGTAGAGAAATATTATATTACTTATGTAACTACTTTAAAACTAAAAAAAAATACTTGTGTAAAGTTTTACCTAGAAGTAAATAGGAACAACTTAATTCTACGATTATTTTTTTTAGTTGCAATGTTGTTTTCTAATATCAAAATATAGAGCCAATTTTTCTACCGAAATTCGGAGTCGATTTAAAATATATAACCATTTACATGCAAACGATCGGCACAGATGCACAATATGATAGATGGCAATACCCATCAAATATTCATATACAGCTTTATTATTATTAAATTTAGTCACTCGAAATTAGCCATGATTAAAAATGTAGTTTACAAGTATTCGGATTTGATTGATAGACCAATAATAACACGTGACTAATGATAAATGACTAAATTAGTCATGACTAAACTATTTATGACTAATTTAGTCATTCGTTTAAATCATGACCATACATTTTGTAAACTAGTGCCCAACTGTGTATAAGGTATAACATTGTTTCTTGTATTGGTATAATAGTCAGTGCTTTTTTCGAGTTTTTTTAAAACTTTTGTTTTAATAAAAATCTAAAAATTTCTATTCGATGATTTTATTTTTGTTAATTTATAACATTTCAATAAGATTTTTGATATTTCGACATTTTCGTCAAATTATATCGTATGTTCAATTAAAAAAAACCTCTAGAATGTCATGATTTTATCTTTTTTAAAATTTAAGTTGGCTACACGCTTTAGGAATTGTCATATAATACGTCAGACATAATAATTATAATGTATAATTTCATAGTTGCCAACCTACAATATTTTCCATGGCACTCTAGAGGTTTTATTTTATTGAACATACTATATAAAAGGTTTTTATGTAAGATTTTCAATATTTTTTATTCAGATCTAGAACAATTTTCAAAAAGCAATTCGTAATTTATCAAATTCATTAATATATTCGGAAATTATTTGAATCACAAATTTGAGATTGTTTAGATTAGATGTCATCTTTGATATTTAGCCAAGGGAAGCGGGGGAAAAAATTATGAAATTAATAATACACACTCGACAATGACGTTTAAAGATATAAATAAGACACTTAAACTTTGTTTGTATAACTCAGGTTTTTTTATTGTGACTATAGTTTCGACAACTTTAACTTGTCATTATCAGACTACAAACCTCACTTATACAAACAAAGTTTAAGTGTCTTATTTATGTTAATAATGATGTATAACGAAGTAGAAGCCTCAACAGTTAACAGTTTAAAGATATTTTCAATAAAATGTCAAAAAAGTCATCATCTGTCAAATTATTTGAAACACAAATTTGAGATTTTTTAGATTAGATGACATTTTTGATATGTAGCCAAGGGAAGCAGGGGAAAAAATTATGAAATTAATAATACACACTCGAAAATGACGTTTAAAGATATTTTCAATAAAATGTCAAAAAAGTCATCATCTGTCAAAACAAAGTTTATCTCTCGAAATACGACAATTGTCAAATACTAAATGTCGAATGTCAACAGTCCAATATGAAATATTAATATCAAATGTCAAATGGGAAATGATTGTTTTATGCGGGTGGCGCATGAAGTAAAATTTCGAGTTTAGAAAAGCCCCGAAAATTTGTCTCGGGTCGCTGCGCGACCCTCGACAAATTTTCTTTTGGGGTTTTTCTAAACTCGAAATTTTACTTCATGCTTAGTCTGGGAGTGGACGATACTCGGTTTGTTGATTTATTAAATCTTGATGAGATTTTAAATATATTGAAATTTTTGACGATTTATGAAAGTCTCTTGAGATTTTCAATATTTCGAGATTTTCGTCGATTTATAGAAATTTCAATGTTTCGAGATTTTCACCAGTTTTTCGATATTTTTGTCGATTTATAAAATGTTGATGAAATTTTCGATATTTCGTGATTTTTGTCAATTTACAAAATTTTTATCATATTTTCAGTTTCAAGATTTTTGTCGATTAAAAAACTTTCAACATGCATACAATTTTCAATAATTTGTAATTTTTATCGTTTTATGAAAATTTTATAAGATTTTCAGTATTTTGTGAATTTTGTTGATTTATAATATTTTTGACAGATTTACAATATTTCAAACAATCCAATATGAAATATTAATATCAAATGTCAAATGGGAAATGATTGTTTTATGTGGGTGGCGCATGAAGTAAAATTTCGAGTTTAGAAAAGCCCCGAAAATTTGTCTCGGGTCGCTGCGCGACCCTCGACAAATTTTCTTTTGGGGTTTTTCTAAACTCGAAATTTTACTTCATGCTTAGTCTGGGAGTGGACGATACTCGGTTTGTTGATTTATTAAATCTTGATGAGATTTTAAATATATTGAAATTTTTGACGATTTATGAAAGTCTCTTGAGATTTTCAATATTTCGAGATTTTCGTCGATTTATAGAAATTTCAATGTTTCGAGATTTTCACCAGTTTTTCGATATTTTTGTCGATTTATAAAATGTTGATGAAATTTTCGATATTTTGTGATTTTTGTCAATTTACAAAATTTTTATCATATTTTCAAAATTTCAAGATTTTTGTCGATTAAAAAACTTTCAACATGCATACAATTTTCAATAATTTGTAATTTTTATCGTTTTATGAAAATTTTATAAGATTTTCAGTATTTTGTGAATTTTGTTGATTTATCATATTTTTGACAGATTTACAATATTTCAAACAATCCAATATGAAATATGAAATATTAATATCAAATGTCAAATGGGAAATGATTGTTTTATGTGGGTGGCGCATGAAGTAAAATTTCGAGTTTAGAAAAGCCCCGAAAATTTGTCTCGGGTCGCGCAGCGACCCGAGACAAATTTTCTTTTGGGGCTTTTCTAAACTCGAAATTTTACTTCATGCTTAGTCTGGGAGTGGACGATACTCGGTTTGTCGATTTATAAAATCTTGATGAGATTTTAAATATATTGAGATTTTTGACGATTTATGAAAGTCTCATGAGATTTTCAATATTTCGAGATTTTCGTCGATTTATAGAAATTTCAATGTTTCGAGATTTTCATAAGTTTTTCGATACTTTTGTCGATTTATAAAATGTTGATGAAATTTTCGATATTTCGTGATTTTTGTCAATTTACAAAACTTTTATCATATTTTCAAAATTTCAAGATTTTTGTCGATTAAAAAACTTTCAACATGCATACAATTTTCAATAATTTGTGATTTTTATCGTTTTATGAAAATTTTATAAGATTTTCAGTATTTTGTGAATTTTGTTGATTTATAATATTTTTGACAGATTTACAATATTTCAAACAATCCAATATGAAATATGAAATATTAATATCAAATGTCAAATGGGAAATGATTGTTTTATGCGGGTGGCGCATGAAGTAAAATTTCGAGTTTAGAAAAGCCCCAAAAATTTGTCTCGGGTCGCTGCGCGACCCGAGACAAATTTTCTTTTGGGGCTTTTCTAAACTCAAAATTTTACTTCATGCTTAGTCTGGGAGTGGACGATACTCGGTTCTTCGATTTATAAAATCTTGATGAGATTTTAAATATATTGAGATTTTTGACGATTTATGAAAGTCTCATGAGATTTTCAATATTTCGAGATTTTCGTCGATTTATAGAAATTTCAATGTTTCGAGATTTTCACCAGTTTTTCGATATTTTTGTCGATTTATAAAATGTTGATGAAATTTTCGATATTTCATGATTTTTGTCAATTTACAAAATTTTTATCATATATATTTAATATGCATACAATTTTCAATAATTTGTAATTTTTATCGTTTTATGAAAATTTTATAAGATTTTCAGTATTTTGTGAATTTTGTTGATTTATAAAATTTTTGACAGATTTACAATATTTCAAAGATTTCGTCAATTTTTATCAACAAAATTTTATATTTTATGAAATGTACTGTGTAAATCGACAAAAATTATGAAAATTGACGAACATTTTGATAATCAATTTTCGATCATTAAATGAACGAAAATCACTATAAAAATATAAAATCTTAATTACCTTTTATAAATTTTGACTATTGACATCCAAGTTCAACATTCAGGATTTTAATTCAAAATGTATATAATATTTTGTTAATTTTTATTTAATAATATCGAGTGTACATTAAAATTAACAAAATACTATATACATTTTGAATAAAAGTCCCGAAAAAATGACGTTTAAAGATATTTTGTATAAAATGTCGAAAAAAGTTATCATGTCAAAAAAAAGTTTATCTCTCAAAATACGGAAAATACAAAATATCAAATGTCGAATGTCAACTGTCAAATATGAAATATCAAATTTCAAATAGGAACTGATTGTTTTATGCGGGTGGCGCATGAAGTAACATTTCGAGTTTAGAAAAGTCCGAAAATTTTCTCTTAGGGCTTTTCTAAACTCGAAATGTTACTTCATGCTTAGTCTGGGAGTGGATGACACTGGTTTTGTCGTTTTATAAAATTTTGATGAGATTTTTAACATATCGAGGTTTTTGTCGATTTACAAAAGTCTCATGAGATTTTCAATATTTCGAGATTTTCGTGGATTTATAGAAATTTCATGAGATTTTTAATATTTTGAGATTTTCATCACATTTTCGATACTTTTGTCGATTTATAAAGTTTTGATGAAATTTTCGATATTTCAAGATTTTTTTATCATCAGATCATCAACATACATAAGGTGAAGAAAAATGGCGGAACAGTCAAGCAGCATTGGCGAAGAGTCTGACTCTATAAGTGAAACAAAGTGTAATAAGTGCAGACAAAAATCTATAAATTCTGTGAAATGTGCACAGTGTGGGAATGAGTTTCATCCATCATGCTTGAAAATTCATACGAAGGCATGTGGAAGGCTACAAATAATATCAACCAGCGACAATAATGCGGAGGTTAAGTCGCCGTGCTCTGCAAATCCAGAGGTCAAGTATGAAGATCAAATAAATATATTGAAAGACAATTTGTTAAGTGAAATGAGGGAGTTAAATAAATCCCTTTCATTAAACAATGTACTACTCCAAGACAAAATTGCCTCACTTGAAGAGAAAATTATTACTCTATTCAATGTCAACAAATGTTGCCAGCACTGCTCGCAAAGCATTGACCGCGAAACGCCGGGCGCATCAATGAACGTACAAACAAAAGGATTCTCCTCAACGTACGCACAGATAACAGCTCCAAAAGAAATGATTGTTCTGAAACCCAAAAACAATTCACGTACGGAAACCAGAAAAAAAATTATAAATAATTTAAATCCTACAGCTCTCAATAAATTTAATGTTAGAAATACATCAAAAAATAATATATTTTTTTTTTGACCTCGGCTCTTGGCCATACAGTCAGCAGCCATTTGTATTATTATTTTTCTATTTTAAATTAACTTATCCGCATACACACGTTGTACAACTCATATGGACGTCACAACGCATTCATACAACATCCATGGCTCCAGAGGGTGCCAATTTCCCCATAAGAAAGTGACACCCCCCGGTGGGATTCGAACCCACGACCCTCTGGCCCAAGAGCAGGAGCTCTACTCACTGACCCACGAGGGTCCCCTAAAATAATATTTCCATTCAATGTAAAAATATAGACGAAATGGAACAATTAAAATCAGAACTAAAAGATAAAATAGGTGATTGTGAAATAGTGGATGTTAAAAAACAGTTTCCACAAATTAAAATTGTACACATATCTAAAGAAATTGAAATGGATCATGAAAATCTTAAAGATCGAATAATCCAACAAAATAATATTGAAATTAGTGCGAATTCAACGATTACACTCGTCAAGAGGACCCTGACGGAAGAAGATCATTTCAATATAATTTTTGAATGTAGTCCTATGATGTTCAAAACAATAATAGCAATGAAGTCATTGAGAATTGGTTTACAAAACTGCAGAGTCTACGAGCATTTTAATGTTATCCAGTGCTTCAGTTGTCGTGCCCACGGCCATAGGGCATAAACTGTGATAAAGTCGTGTGCGGTTTTTGCGCAAGTGATCATAAATCGGAATCGTGTCAATCAACGAAAACAGACTTAAGGGGAATATAACAGTGGTCTGAAAATTAATGTTAGGTTTATTTAAAAACTAAAGGTCCTAGAAAGTTGAAATTTTGACAGCGTATATTAAGCCCAATTATCTAGTAAAATATCGAAGTATTTTTTTTTAAACAATTTGCTTTCAGAGGTATGAAAAAAATAATGTTATATTTTTCAAAATTAAAAGAAAAATTCCCATATCTTACTAGTTTATACTATAAGGAATATAATGTGAACATTTTATAAAGATGCGATAACTCATGCCCGAGTCAGGTTAAAATAAAAATCTTGAAAAATAAGACCGTAAAATACCGCCGCCTTGCGGATATTCTCTTAGTTGAACGCGTTGTACACTCATCTGCACAATTATTGGAGGGGCGAGCAGCATGCGGCCAGCGTTTATCCCTGGGCCGGTGAACGCTGCGCGGCTTCGCGTTTGGTTTCCTTTTCTTTTCTCAATCATAGTTGACAAAAACGGCTCGCGTCGTTAGCATTTGTTCTCGTAAAATTAATATTTCCCAATTATAATCGATATTTTATTGTACTAGTGTTTTATTTTTATGCTTTCTGACTACTAATGGAATAAGTATTTTTTTATACTGCATGTTCACTAATATAGAAAACACGAAATGTTTCACTAATTTAAATAAATATACCTTTAATATTGGCTTCCCTAATTATATGACAGTGTCGGTATTATTAAATTATTTTTAAAGTTTTTTTAAGCTGATTAATAAGCCAGAAACAATCAAATAACAATCAGTCTTGTTCAAATCATTATTTCGTCTTAAATCTTTCGTTGTTAAAGCAGTTGTTAAATGCCATTTAACTTCTCGCACTAAAACTATTAAAGTAAATTGTAAAGTTTCTAGCAACCAGACCTATTTGAACCAACTGCGACTTCATGAACGAATCAATGATATCAAAACTATAAAAATAGTAAGAATAACGTCACTAATATGACGTTGTTGTTACAAATCAACTATTTTTTACTGAGCACCGGTAATATATGTTTGACGAATGTTTAAAAAAATGGAGGGTTTAACTGCGTGCATATTCATTGTTAATTATTTTAGAAAAAATAGAACTACAATAATAATAAGGTAGTTATTATAACGCATTTCAAATAACAAGCTTCTTGCTCAACATTGCACCGAGCCCAATATATTTTTTAAGGCCCGGCTTGGCCCGACCCGGTCATAAAATAAGAGAGATTGAGTTTTGCCTGACCCGGCCCGGTCAACATTTCAGGTCTAAATAAATAAAAAATATACTTATCTGATTATAGGCGTAGTTTTTAGAAAAAGTAAAAAATATATATAAAATTAAGATAATTTAAATATTGAATATGATACGGGAAAATTGCCTAAGAAAAATTCAGGCCTGTGCAGTGATCCAATTGACATATCTTCCCTAAATATTTTAGATGACAAATCTCAAATATATTTTTTGTTGAGTATAAAATGTCTGCCTGAAGTCATTTTATTATTTATTTGTTGCATTTATAAAAACTAGAATATTTGATAAATTAAAAATTGAAATTCTCCCGAAAATTTGGGGTATTTACCCAATTTGGCAGAGGCCAAATTAATACACATTATTTTCATGGCCATAGCAGTTAGGAAAGATAATATTCCTATATAAAAAATATCATTGAAAATCCCATGTTTCGCGTTTTTTCATACAGGGTGTCTACGGTAAACCGTTCGTTAAAAGTTTATGGGGTTGCCGTTGCACTAAAAATTTGAAAGAAATCCTTGTCATACGGTTAATTCTGTTCTCCTCATATTAAATATTTTCAACTTTATATCACTTCCGGTTCCACCGGAAGTAGCACCAAATTTGTTATTTCAAATAGAATATATAGGTATATTAGTCATTTTTTAGATTCCTCGATTAAATTGCAACATATTTTATTCAAATATATGTACACTTATCTCTTATAGTTTTGAAGCAAAAAAAAATATTTCTAAAATTTTGACCTCTAAAAGGCATTTTGAAATCTGTCTGTAACTTCTCTTAAGAATTAGATAAAAATATGATTTAAATCTCAACTTGTACCTAGGGGATGCCTCTATAGGTATATTAATTCGCAACTGAATTTTAGTAGGCAAGTAGTAATGTTTTTGTTTTGTCGCGTATGTAATGCAAAATGTCAAATAATAACAGTATATTACGTAACCAGAGTAGTATCCAGTATATTACATATGAGCGGACATGTTGCGCACGAGCCGCGCAGCGGCGAGTGCAGTATTCCGCGAGTATGTAATTGCCATACCACTCGAGAAACGTACGATACTTTACCTACGCCCTAACAAAATAAACAATGAGCATTAAAGATCAACTTATTTATTGTAATAATTTGTAATAGTACCATGACGATGATGGAAACTAAATTACTACTTGAATAATATACAGGGAATAAAGCTGTACATTTTCCGACATTCGTTGTTTTTTAAAAGAGTTCAATTTGAAGCTTTAAACGAGTGTTTTCCACTCCCAGACTAAGCATGAAGTAAAATTTCGAGTTTAGAAAAGCCCCGTGAAAATTTGTCGAGGGTCGCGCAGCGACCCGAGACAAATTTTCTGGGCTTTTCTAAACTCGAAATTTTACTTCATGCGCCACGCGTATAAGACACAAAAATATTGTGAAATTTATTTATATTCGAACTTCAGTTGAAATCTGTGCTTTATACGCGCATGAAGTAAAATTTCGAGTTCAGAAAAGCCCAGAAAATTTTCAAGGGGCTTTTCTAAACTCGAAATTTTACTTCATGCTTAGTCTGGGAGTGGAAAACACTCGTTTAGAGCTTCAAATTGAACCATTAAAAAAACAACGAATAACTAAAGAATTAAAGAAAACAAGCTGAATTTGGTATACGTATATTTTAAAGAAAAACTCTCTGTACATCAAAAAAATGTCATTACCCTGCATAAATGGGACGAAAAACGAATTTTCGAAATAATTCGAAAACTACTCGCTTTAGAAGTATAGTTGTATAATACTTTTTTGTAGGAAATTTTCCCCCCAATCGTACTACGTGATAAAAATTGGATCATTCCATTCAAAAAAAAAAAATGAATTACTTGATATTGAAGAGAGCACTTAGATATTGACATTTTAAGAACACTTATTGTCAAAATTGACAGTTTCCAATTAATTTACTCATAGAGGCATTCTCTAGGTACAAGTAGAGATATAAATCATATGTTTATCTTATTCTTAAGAGAAGTTACAGACAGATTTCGAGATGCCTTTTAATGGTCAAAATTTTAGAAATATTTTTTTTTTTCTTGAAAACTATAAGAGATAAGTGTACATATGTTTGAATAAAATATGTTGCAATTTAAACAAGAAACCAAAAAAAATGCTAATAACTAGGGTGTTCTATTTAAAATAACAAATTTGGTGCTACTTCCGGTGGAACCGGAAGTGCTATAAAGTTGAAATATTGCACATGAGGAGAACTGATTCAACCATATGCCAAGGATTGTTTTCCAATTTTTAGTGCAACGGCAACCCCATAAACTTTTAACGAAGCGTAGATACCCTGTATATATCCGGCATATAAATATTTACAAGGAGCTTATGAACATGAATTATTTTGTTATTATATTTTTAAGAAATAATCTCTAATTTAATAAAATAAAACACATAGTTTGTTCGGCCGTCGAAACTTTAGTCTTAAAAGAAAAAATAATGTGTTATAATGACAAGAATAAGAATCATCGGTTTTGTAAATACCGAAAAATAACACAGGATCCGATAACGCTTTCTAACGAATTAAAAACAATACATAGCTTGTATGTATTATCAGCGTGTTTAAATAATACAAATCGACACTTTCCTTAGATCCGTCTTTTTTATACGCTTTTTTTTCGTCTATTCCACGAGACGCGAGACCCCATCCGTTCATGCCAAGGAGTAATGCACAAATGCACAGCGAGCTTCCGCTTTTCTCTCTGACTGTATTCGCCCCACTTGTCCTGTAAATTTGGCATCGGATGAGCTACTCTAAACTATGTGGGTCTTTCCAACACGATCGGCATGTTACACTGCAATAATCCCCTTAAAATGTGGCAACTGTTTATCAAAAAATAAAAAGATCGGAACTACAATTGAAATCAATCATGTTATATGGAGCGAGAGTTGCCCATGCAGAGTCCAGGTAAAATATATAATCGCCCATAAAACAACATATTATGAAGCCGAATAGCAATTAAAAAAAACAAATGCAAACAAGACTTTATTTACCATATTACACACTAATGTCCGCTCTTTACAAAATAACATCTTGAAAATAGAATCGTTGCTTGAAAATAACACTGATTGTTCAATTTTCGCAATAACTGAACATCGGATACCAGTGGATTACCTGTAGCTCACTAAACTCAATAACTTCATTCTGGGCACGCAATTCTGTCGCGGAAAACAGTCAGGTAGAGATGTTTCTTACGGCGGTTCTGCAATATTCATTCGCGAAAACAGTCAATATATAGTGAGAACGGACTTAAATACACTAGCAGTAGAGAGTGTTTTTGAATGCGCTGCGGTAGATTTAATATATAATGGTTATAAAATAACATGCGTTGTGTTGTATCGCGCGCCTCTCTCAGATTGTAATATATTTTTCGAATTACTGTCTGTTGTTCTCAATAAACTAACCAACACTAAAAATATATTTTTCATTACTGGTGATTTTAATATTAATACAGCAAATGATTGTCATAGATGTCGGGATTTATTGAATGTACTGGAATTGTTTAACGTAAGGTTATGTATAGATAAATTTACCAGGCTGTACGGTGGATCGGAGAGCATAATTGACAATTTTATTACTAATCTTCAAACAGCTTACACTACTGACGTCTTAAACTATAGTATTTCCGATCATCTAGTGATAAAACTCTCCTTTCAACATCAACCATTGTCAAATAAATCAAAAAGTGTATATCGTCAATTTAACGAGCATAATATGAATGGTTTTAAAGAGCGACTTATTGACCCCAGTATATGGAATCCTATCTACTTTAACAATTCTCTTAACGGAAATGGGATATATTTCTGAATACCTACTATAGAATGTTTAACTACTCATTTCCTAAAATCTGTAAATATAATTGTGTAAGTCTAAGAAAAAGAAAAAAGAATTTATAACACTAACGAAATTAATCATTGTAAACGATTATTAGATTCATACTTTGTTATATCTCAGTACAATCCATCCTTTTCAAACCTTTACAAAGAACAGAAAATACAATATGACATGTTGCTTCGAAATGCAAAAGAAAATGATATTAGGAATAGGTACCAGTGCTCGAACAATATAATCAAGACATCGTGGAATATAATTAAGGAGATTACGGGTGTATCAAAAACCAATATTCAAATTAACACTACAGAACACATCAAGACATTGGCAGACAATTTTAATACACATTTTGTAGAGTCATCTAAACACCTATTAGTAAATAGTGAGTCGCAATCTTACAGCGATAATATTATAATCAATAGTAATTCATTATTCTTAGAACCAGCAGATATCACAGAAGTCTACAACGCCGTACACTCACTCAAATCTAACACGTCACCGGGATTCGATGAAATTTCGGCAAATTTAATCAAGTTTACTACAAACGAAATCTTAGAGCCTCTTACGTACATGTTAAATATCAGCTTAGAAGCTGGGATCTTTCCCAGTGTTCTGAAAAAATCCGTTGTCACACCAATATATAAAAAAGGTGTCCCGAACGACATTAACAATTATAGACCAATTAGTGTAATAACCTGCTTTGCAAAAATTTTTGAAATAATTATAAATAATAGATTATTAAATTTCTTTAACAAATCTGATATAATAACCCCATCTCAGCATGGCTTCAGAAAAAATAAATCTGCCACAACTGCACTCCATAAATACATACACAGCATAATTGGAACGTTAGAATCAAATGAAATACCTGTTGGTATACTTTTAAATTTATCTAAAGCCTTTGATAGCTTAGATCATGAAATCTTAATAGAAAAGTTGTGTAATTATGGTGTCCGTGGAACCCCTTTAAACTTAATTAGAACCTATTTATCAGAAAGGCAGCAATGTGTAAAATTTCGTAACATAACATCAGATAGTTTATATCTAACAAAAGGAAGGGCAGCATACTAGGGCCTTTATTGTTTATTATATATATTAACGATCTTGCTTCAGTTGCTCAAAGAACGTGTGGTATAATTGAGATGTATGCAGATGACACCAATCTATTGGTCTCCTGTAAAAATATTGCTGAAGCTAAAATTAAATGTAATGAGCTTCTGTTACAGTGCAATGAATGGCTCTGTAAAAATAAACTAAAACTAAATACACAGAAGACTGAAATAATATTCTTTAAAACCACAAAACAAAGATAATTTATCCAACTGATTTAACGTTGTTAGATAACACACTACTACCAAAACAAAACGTTCGATTCCTTGGAGTAATGCTAGATGAACAACTCAATAGCAAAGTTCATATTGAAAAGGTAGAGAAAGAAATGAGTTCGGCGTGCTATATGTTAAGAATGCTCAAAAGGTCAGGTGCACCCATAGACACGTTAAAACTTGTATACAATGCTTATCTTTGCACAAGAATGCGATATGGTATAACATATTATGGATGGAGCAGTTATGCAAATAAGGTATTCATAATTCAGAAAAATGGTGATGTGTCCATCATAGTACTTTCCCCCGTAAATTGCGTATTAAATCACTTTTAAAATATTTGCAGCATTATTATTTTCAAAATGTCTTCAACTTTTTGATAACTACAACTTTTATTTGAAACATTTTTCAATTGGATCAACACATACTGACACAAACCAATGACTAGATAAAAAACACTATTTATTGAATATCTCAAAAACTAAGAGTGCTATGACAAAAAGTGAAGATACAAAAAATCTTTAATATTTTATTACCTACAACTTTTATTTGAAAGATTTTCTAATTGTATCAACACACACACTGACACAAATCAATGACTAGATAAAAAACACTATTTATTAAATATCTCAAAAACTAAGAGTGCTATGACAAAAAGTGAGTCCACAAAAAATCTTTAGTTTTTTGTTTCCTACAACTTTTATTTGAAACATTTTTCAATTGTATCGACACATACACTGTCACACATCAATAACTAGATAAAACAAACAACTTTTAAAATATGACAAAAAGTAAATAAACAATATATCTTCATTTTGTTATTATCTACAACTTTTATTTGAAAGAATTTTTTGTTTGATGAACATTTAATAAAAAACTCAGAAAAAACTGAAAAACGCTACGAGTAAAGTACCACTTCCGGTTTTCCGATTTTCACCAAAAGCTTTTCAGTTCTTCCGATTGTGACAAAAAGCTAAAGTTTCAAGTTTCATCCCGATATCTTTAGCGGTTTCTGCGGTACAGCGCACACAGACTCACACACAGCCACACAGACAGACATTTTTCAAAAATGGTCATATTCGACTCAGGGGACCTCAAAACGGATATTTCCGCTAAAATTTTTGAATCGAAAATTTTCACGAAAACAATACTTTCCCTTTGTATTACATACGGGGGAAAGTAAAAAAAGCAGTACGAATTATTTTTAATTTGTCTTTTTCAACTTCGTGTAGGGGATATTTTTAGTCCCATAATCTATTGACATTCTATGGTATGTATATTTACGAATCAATAGTAAGAATTCTATCAACTGAGACACATCTCACTAAACACCAACATTCTTATAAAACCAGACATTTTGCCAACTATGCCTAGCCGATCCATCGATTAACTTTGTATGAGAGAGATCCTTCGTATGTTGCTATGAAATATTTTAATAAGCTTCCAAGTGCTATCAAAAACATTCAAAACAAAAATATATTCAAATCACGATTATATGAACATTTATGTTTTTTAGAACCTTATTCTTTAAATGAAGTATAGTGCGAATTCTTGGAACCGATGCGTCAAAGTGTGCTCTAAAAATGTTTCTAAATGTTTCTTCTTTTTTTTTAATTTATGTTATATTTATGTATTTTTAACTGTTTACTTGACACTTTTTCATTAATATGTAACATTTTGTCTGTATGCGTATTTTTGAAAATAAAGATTTAAAATAAAAAAAAATACATAAAATTTTCATTATTTTGTGATTTTTGTCAATTTATGAAAATTTTATGAGATTTTCAGTATTTTGTGAATTTTGTTAATTTATATTTATAAAAACGAACAAAATTCACAAAATACTGAAAATATCATGAAATTTTCATAAATCGATAAAAATCACAAAAAAATGAAAATTTTATGTATGTTGATAATCTGATGATAATGATAATCTGATGAAATTTTCGATATTTCAAGATTTTCGTCGATTTATAAAACATAAATCGACGAAAATCTTGAAATATCGAAAATTTTATCAACATTTTAAAAATCGACATAAATATCGAAAATCTGATGAAAATTTCGACATATTGAAAAATCTCATCACAACTTCGGTTTTTTTCTTGTAAACATATTTGTTTCTCCAACTTTTTCCTTATTTGTTTTATTCACCAGAAAGCATCTAGAATAAATAAATGTCTACTTTAAGCGTTCATCAAAATCAATTTTTAATTTAGAAAGATGCAAATTGAAGTTTGTTTAAGCCGATTTTTAGTTATTAAAATGGGATGGCGTTTAAATTAATCAGAGCGATTTTTGTAAGAACAGCAAAAACATGTCTGGCAAAAAAAGATTTATCTTATCTTGATTTTCTTTTATGTTTAATACGATTATATCTTAGAAAATATGTTTATGGTATTTTTATTTAAATATAATTTCATGAATACACGATGTATTAGGGAAAACTTATTTTGATATACAATGAAAACATCCTTGACCTTGACCTACTATATTTTACTACCGATTGATTTGCAAATATTTCAACCTGTAAACAGTGCAATTATCTGATTCGCGGCGTATATCAGCCAGTCATATTTTCCAGCTTTTCGTTTTGAGGTATCTAAATATATCGAAATAACGACACATTAAGGTCGACCCTCGCATCAATTCTTGATGTCGGCGACCGAGGGCTTTAAAATCCATTTCTCACGAGTCAATCTTTATCTAGGCCGGCGGGGGATTTTGATAAATGCTCCCCGGGAACAAATATAGAGAAAAAATTAAGGGCCAAGGAAAAAAAAAACGTTAAAAGATCATCCGAGCTCGATTTATCAAAATGTCGAAGTGCTTACTAATACACTGTTTTTTTTTTTATTTAAAAATATTTACATAAAATAACTATCTATCACAGTTGCTAATTTTCATCTTAATAATTCAGGTCTAAAGTATTGTAAATTATTTTGTTTAGTGTAATTTTCAGTGGCGGCTTGTCAGAATTATTATTGGCGGGGCTGCGGACATATGCATACAAGGAATTTTTCTTTCAAGTATGCATAAAACCGATGCGTATACGCAGCGGTTTTATACATGCATTATATATGCATTTTGAGGCATTCGTTGTTATTTTTAATGAGTTCAATTTGAAACTGCTAAAGAGTGTTTCCACTTCTTGATTAAGCATGAAGTAAAATTTTGAATTTAGAAAAACTTGAAAATTTGGTTGGTGTAAAAGTTCAGGCATTCATTGGGGTGTATTTGCACGGAAAGTAATTGTTTTAATGGATTTATTAATTAAGATACATTGTTTGCATTTTAAACGTAAAACATTTTCGTAATTTTATATATTATTTAAAGTGTGCAAACTATTAGAAGCGTAAGCTTAATTTCTTAAATTCAAATATTTTTGAATTGGAATTATTCTTTAACATTTAAAAAGGATATGTATTTTATGTACTTACTTACATTTTTCATACATGCATTATTTTAAGTGTACAGTGTGCGCAATAAAATTTCAGGCATGCAATGCTTGTTTTAAAAGCGTTCAATTTGAACTTTCAAACGAGTAATTTCACTCCTTGATTAAGCATGAAGTAAAATTTAGAGTTCAAGAAAGTCTAAAAGTTACGCGTTGTGCGACCAAATCAAATTTTCAGGATTTTCTAAACTCTTTACTTCATGCTTAATCAAGAAAAGAAAACACTTGTTTGAAACCTTAAATTGAACGCTTTTAAAACAAGTAATGAATGCCTGAAATTTTACAGCGGACACTATACACTTACAAGAAAAAATTCCTGCATGTATGAATAATTTAAATAAGTACATAAACTATATACATACCCTTTTTAAATGTTCAGCAGGTTAGTCAAGCTTTTTTTGCTTTTAATGTAGGGCGCCCCAAAGTTTTATGTGGAGAGTTTTCATGCAGTGTGAAGGTAGAAAATTGTATTTTCTCTTCGTCTATTTCTACAAAAATAAAAGGAAATAAATTATTATACGGAAATAAGTTAGAATAGGTCTAAAATATTTATCTCTTAATTTATTCTGGGGATACCACAGCCGCGCAGCCCTTATGACGAGCCGCCACTAATAATTATTATTAGTATATTAGTACTTTTGAAGTGTTGCAGTTCAGGAAGCTGACTCGATATGGTTTATCAGTATTATCAAAATGAAAAACTAATAGAATCAGTTTTTAATTTCGATAATACTTATAAACCATATCGAAAGTAGAAAATATATTATTTATTTATTTATTTATTCCCAACAGAAATAATCCAATTACAGGGAAAATTTTAAAATATAACTATTATAACATATGAAAAATTAAACTAAATTATATATAAAGACTAATCTAAAAATATATTTATATATATATATATATATATATATATATATATATACTCGTACATAACGATAATTATAAAAAATTAAAAACAAAAGAAAAGAATTACAAACGGCTAATGGCCAGTTTACAATTGTGTGAAAATTCAAAATCCAATTTATTAATTTTTTTATATTATTTGTTTAATGTTTTATAGCGTTTAATAGCGAGAATTTTAAAATTATCGGTAATTAGGTAAATCAATCAAGACCGGTTTATAATTTACAACAATGTTGTAATAACAGTCAAATCTGAGGCAAACAAAGAAACTGTAAATCAAAAATGACGAAAATGAAAAGTCATCATCTGTTAAAACAAAGTCCATCTCTCAAAATACGACAAATGTCAAATACCAAATATCAATATCAAATATTAAATGTGAAATGATTGTTTTATGTCGGTGGCGCATGAAGTAAAATTTCGAGTTTAGAAAAGCCCCGAAAATTTGTCTCGGGTCGCTGCGCGACCCTCGACAAATTTTCTTTTGGGGCTTTTCTAAACTCGAAATTTTACTTCATGCTTAGTCTGGGAGTGGACAATACTCGGTTTGCCGATTTATAAAATTTTGATGAAATTTTCAACGTATCGAGATTTTTGTCGATTTATAAAAGTCTCATGAGATTTTCAATATTTCGAGATTTTTGTCGTTTTATAGAAATTTCATGAGATTTTCAATGTTTCGAGATTTTCATCAGATTTTCGATAATTTTGACGATTTATAAAATGTTGATGAAATTTTCGATATTTCGCGATTTTGAATAATTTATAATTTTTGTCGTTTTGTAAAAATTTCAGAAGATTTTCAGTATTTTATGAATTTTGTTGATTTATAAAATTTCCCACAGATTTGCAAAAACAATCAAATCTGAACCTTGTTTGGTTGTAAACCAAAAATGACGTTTAAAGATATTTTCAATAACATGTCAAAAAAGTCATCATCTGTCAAAAGTAAGTCTATCTCTCAAAATACGACAAATGTCAAATACCACATGTCGAATGTCAACTGTTAAATATGAAATATGAAAGATCAATACAAAATGTCAAATGTGAAATGATTGTTTTAAGCGGGTGGCGCATGAAGTAAAATTTCGCGTTTAGAAAAGCCCCGAAAATTTGTCTCGGGTCGCTGCGCGACCCTCGACAAATTTTCTTTCGGGGCTTTTCTAAACTCGAAATTTTACTTCATGCTTAGTCTAGGAGTGGACGATATTCGGTTTGTAGATTTATAAAATTTTGATGAGATTTTCAACGTATCGAGATTGTTGTCGATTTATGAAAGTCTCATGATTTTCGTCGATTTGTAGAAATTTCATGAGATTTTCAATGTTTCGAGATTTTCATCAGATTTTCGATGTTTTTGTTATAATTTATAAAATGTTGATGAAATTTTCGATATTTCGTGATTTTCGTCGATTTATAAAATTTGTATCACATTTTCAAAATTTCAAGATTTTCGTTGATTTAAAAACTTTCATCAGATTTTTAACATGCATAGAATCTTCAATAAGTTAAACAAAAAAACTGTAAATCAAAAATGACGAAAAATGACGTTTAAAGATATTTTCAATAAAATCGTCTATCGTGTGTCCATCGCTATTGGCTGAAATAAACATCTATTCATCAAATTATTCGACAATTTTAAGAAACAAAGACCTTTTTTTCATTAAAACTCACTCAACAAATTATTCTTACAATAACTCGATGAGTCGTTTGTTGAGACTTGCCAACTCCTTAAACACAAATGGCTGGTTTGATTTGTCCAGTTCTAATAAATATGTGTTTAGAAAGTTATTAAACAAGTACTTAAAATTAGAATAGATATTGTTAAGATATAGTTGTTTTTTTTTTTCCTTTTTTTTAATGCTCCGGTTTGTTTTAGTTTGTTTTATAAGGTTATTTTGCTAATACAAAAGTATCATATTTATTTTTAACTGGAATCAGAACGGATTACTTTTCATGTTTTATATTTTTATGTTTATATAGATATTTTGTTATTAATTATTGTTTTTCCTTGCATTAATTATGACTTAGAATAGTTAGTAGTTTTATAATTTTTAGTTCTAACTAATTTTTAAGTTTACTACATGATGTATTTTATTTGAAAATGGGAACCTCCCGTAAATAAACCTTTTATTATTATTATTATTAAAAAATGTCAAGAAAGTAATCATCAGTCAAAATAAAGTCTATCTCCCAAAATACGACAAATGTCAAATACCAAATGTCGAATGTCAACTGTCAAATATGAAATGTTAATAACAAATTTCAAATGGGAAATGATTCTTTTAGGCGGGTGGCGCATGAAGTAAAATTTCGAGTTTAGAAAAGCACCGAAAATTTGTCGAGAGTCGCTGCGCGACCCGCTACAAATTTTCTTATAGGGGTTTTTTAAACTCAAAATTTTACTTCATGCTTAGCCTGAACGAAACAAAGAAACTGGAAATCAAACAATTGAATATTATTATCAACCTAAGCCGTTTAAATTATACTGAGTAACTTACATCTAACATAAAATTAATTACAATAAGTTAGGTTCGATAATAATTTAAGTTAGATTTGATAACTTGTACGATAGTTAAGTTAGGATAAATAACCAGTTACAAAAGGTGAGTAAACTATTGCAAAAGTTAGGTGAAGTTGTCTGATCTGGCCTAAGTAAAGGGTGTCCCAAAAGTAACTGACATTTTAAATTAGCCGCATTTTTTTCGCGGTAAAACAGGCGTATAGATATTTATAAACTCTCATTAATAAACATTGAGGCTAAGTTATGGAAAAGGGTAAAAATTGTAAAAATTCACTTTAAATATTGTGAGAATTTTGGTGAAACCGTTCGAAGATGCTTGGAGGCATCTTCGAACGGTTTCACCAAAATTCTCACAATGTTTTAAGTTTGATGTGACTTGACACCATTAGACTTCTATGGGGTTATCTTAACGATAAAGTATACAGCAATAAACCACAAACAACGAAGGACCTTAAAAATGAAATTCGACACATCATTGCGAATATTTCCCAGCAATTATGTGAATATGTTGTGAAAAATTTCTGTAAAAGAGTGATTATGTGCTCCAACAGCAGAGATGGGCATTTGTCAGATGTTTTGTATCACACATAACCTCCATGTCTCTACTTTTTAAATCAATAAAAATATTATCAATTATCAAATACAAAATGTGTTTTATTAAAAATTTAAAATGTCAGTTACTTTTGGAACACCCTTTACTTGTGACAGGGGCGCAGAGGCCGCCTTTAGACATTTTAATTAATCAACGTCTAAATTGTATTTATTAAGTTTTGTTGCTTTTTTTGTTCTTTTTAATGACTTATTTTTGATCCATATAATTTTAGTTAAATAACACTCTCATAAACATTTGTTGTGATTTAAATCTACTAATAAAGATAGCCGAAAAAGAAAACGATGAATTAATTCCTTTTAATTGTTGAACACGTTTTTATCTCAATTTAAATGTGAATTATGTAATAACTTTTAGAAACATTTAGAGTGCCTTTTATCGTGTATAGTTATTTATTATGTTTTGGTTAGAACCCATTAACGGCGGAGCAATTATAGAGTTAACTCTTAAAATTGGTTTTACTAAAATTCCTCACTTCTTTTTATGATTTCTAGAAATGACTTATTGTATTACATACTATGCTTTTTACTTTCCCCCGTATGTAATACTAAGGGAAAGTATTGTTTTCGTGAAAATTTTCGAATCAAAAATTTTAGCGGAAATATCCGTTTTGAGGTCCCCTGAGTCGAATAAGACCATTTTTGAAAAATGTCTGTCTGCTGTCTGTGTGTCTGTGTGTGTGTCTCTGTGCGCTGTACCGCAAAAACCGCTAAAGATATCGAGATGAAACTTGAAACTTAAGCTTTTTGTTACAATTGGAAGAACTGAAAAACTTTTGGTGAAAATCGGAAAACCGGAAGTGGTACTTTACTCTTAGCGTTTTTCAGTTTTTTCAGATTTTTTCAATAAATGTTGATCAAACAAAAAATTCTTTCAAGTAAAAGTTGCAGATAATAACAAAATGAAGATGTATTGTTTACTTACTTTTTGTCATAGCACTCTTAGTTTTTCAGATATTTCAAAAGTTGTGTGTTTTATCTAGTTATTGGTGTGTGACAGTGTATGTGTCGATACAATTGAAAAATGTTTCAAATAAAAGTTATAGGAAAGAAAAAACTATAGATTTTTTGTATCTTCACTTTTTGTCATAGCACTCTTAGTTTTTGAGATATTCAATAAATAGTGTTTTTTATCTAGTCATTGGTTTGTGTCAGTATGTGTTGATCCAATTGAAAAATGTTTCAAATAAAAGTTGTAGTTATCAAAAAGTTGAAGACATTTTGAAAATAATAATGCTACATATTTAGCAAGTGATTTAATACGCAATTTACGGGGGAAAGTACTATGATGGACACATCACTATTTTTCCATTTAAATATACCTAATGCATACGCTGTTAATTTTCAGGCATTCGTCAAATATATAATAGCGTTTAATTTGAAGTTTCGAAAGAGTGCTTCCACTCCCAGATTAAGCATGAAGTAAAATTTCGAGTTAAGAAAAGCCAAACCAAATTTTTCGGCTTTTCTAAACTCGAAATTTTACTTCATGCGCCACATGTATAAAACTGAAATATTATTAAATTAGAAATACACTTAAAAATTCTTTTTTAAAATGAGTAGATAATATTAAAAATATTAAAATAAAAAAATATTTACATTTTCTCTTACACATTCAGGTGAATTAATACAATGTATCAAATTAACTAATTTATTAATTTATTAGACAAAAAATTAGTAATGCTTTGTTATTGCATCAATTGCGCTTAAAATGGGCTAATAAATGTCCAATTTGAAGCTTCTAACGACCGTTTTCACTTGATTAATTATGAAGTCAAATTTCGAGTTTAGAAAAGCATAACCATTTGGATTTGCCGTTCCTTTTACAAAAATATGAATTAGAATCTTTTAATTTTTACTACAAACTATTAAAATACGTTAATTTCGAATTTTCAAATAATCGATTTAATATCAACATTTATATATTCTTTTGAATTTAGAAAACTACTAAATGTCTCTGCAGAGAGTGCATTTATTTTCAAAGAAATCGCTGTTTCGTTTAAAAAAAAACAGCCATTTCCTTGAAAGTTTGTTCGAAATGTTTTCTCACCAAAGCTGTTTATTTCAAATTTTCGGAAATACAAACTGAAATATTTTATTTATCTTTACGGTGAAAGTATATTTAGTTCTAAATAATTTCTCCAGAATGTTATATTTCAAATTCTCCAAATTTAAAAATATAGCAACTTTTTAAGTTTCAACAAATACCCACACTTAAAATTAAGGTTGGAAATGTACATGTTATTTGGCCATTAGAACGAACAACGATTAATCTTACACAATAATGAAAATAGATCTTTGAAACTTATACATATTGCACATTGAAGCTTTGCGAATAAATTGACACTATTCTTTTAAAAAAATGTTTCTTAAATTATATATAAATCAAATAATGGAACGTTCTTAAATGCTAACATAAATCCGTGCAATACTTCCATAGAAAACATTATTTCTCCTTCATATTGCTTTAATTTATTGAAGTAATTATTATAAACATGTTGTATTAAATAGATTCATCTAAAATAAATGATAAATAAAATTAATCGTTGCTTAGAAGTCTCCATAAGAGCAATGTAAATGTTGATTATGCTTTTAATAAATAGGGGGCAGCATCGTGCTATTTTAGCAATCTCTTAAAATTATACTGTAATTTCCAAAAACATGTGAAAACAAATTGGGTTTGATATGTAGAATTCGTGTATGGCATTTGTCGCGACACGGGTTCCCGGTACGCGGCATTGAATTGCGAGTGTTATTTTTTTGCCGCGGACTGTTCATTGATTATGTTGTTGATACACAACAAAGAAAGACAGTATTAAAATATTTTCCAAAACATTCTATAAATACAAGTGCATTTCTGGGTTCATTTTTAAATAGAAATGTGGAATGCCGGTATATGTTGATTTAAGTGATGAGTCGGAAACATTCCTTTTTGATTTATTAACCAAATTGAATGTGCGACATTTGATTACCGGGGCACTTAGTCAGCTTAGCGTCTAGAGTTTGAATTGGGTTATAGTAATTTCTCATTTTTTGTACGGCGCGCGGCGGCTTAGCCTACTCAGCTTGAAGTGTTGCCTACCCAGCTTAGAGGGTAGACCTCCTCTCGTGTTCGCATCTATTCCTTTTGTATGCTTCGTTGCAATTTACCAAATTAAGGAGTGCAGCACGCGACAGTCGTGTATGACATATGATAGTAATCATTTAAATAACTTATGTAGTTGCAAATAACATGAATATATATTTTATGTTGCCAGAATTTAACTGTTTGTCTACAATATAAATTCAATCAATTTTTCTTTTAGGTAAACATATACATAAGCTGTAAATTTTCCGACATCCGTTGTTTTTTAAAGGAGTTCAATTTGAAGCTTTAAACGAGTGTTTTCCACTCCCAGACTAAGCATGAAGTAAAATTTCGAGTTTAGAAAAGCCCCGTGAAAATTTGTCGAGGGTCGCGCAGCGACCCGAGACAAATTTTCTGGGCTTTTCTAAACTCGAAATTTTACTTCATGCGTCACGCGTATAAAACACTGATTTCAAGTGAGGTTTAAATATATAATTTCACTGTATTTTAGTGTTATACGCGTGGCGCATGAAGTAAAATTTCGAGTTTAGAAAAGCCCAGAAAATTTGTCTCGGGTCGCTGCGCGACCCGCGACAAATTTTCACGGGGCTTTTCTAAACTCGAAATTTTACTTCATGCTTAGTCTGGGAGTGGACAACACTCGTTTATAATTTAAATTTGATCTTTTTTAAAAAACAACGAATATCTGAATATTCAAAGAAAATAATCTGAATCTAGAATACGTATACTTTAAAGAAAAACTCGATATATATACTCATATGGAGTATCAAACTCTGTGTCGTTATACAATTGTATGTATGTCGATAGAAATTAAAATCATAAATATTTATCCAGTTAACTTGTGTCTTCTGTTATTCAATACCCATTTATTCATTCGCACGGCGCTATGTAAACAAACAAACAACGCGCTCCGCACTCATAATTTTTATTATTCGTTGTGATAAAATTCGGCAGGCACTATAAACCAATACATAGTCAAAACTACTTTCTGCAATTTTGCTGTTTCTGCGCCATCTCGTATCCCAGAAACACACAACCAGCAAAAATTGGCCCTCTTAACTATATTATTTATGAGCTTAATTTTCAGTTACGTTAGAATTTACATGAAATCCAATGAGAATCTTTCAATTGACTCTACAATATATTAACACGCCATCATTTTTTAAGCAGATTCATAAATTTTGGGTTTAAGTTATTTGAATATTTAGTACAAATTTTGAAGAACCATCTGCTTTTCAATAAATGTTAGCACTAAAACTATTTTCTTTCCAAATTTTATAATCAACGGAATATCCAATTTATTATTTTAATTGTACAATAAAACACTTTTTACTTTGTTTGTAGAACACTTTTTTTATTAAATGTGACTGCAGTTCGACAAATTTAGCTTGTCTTATCAAACATGAAGTAACTAAACTAGAGGGTTTACAGGTATTTATACAGTATTATAAAACAGCGGTAAAAACGGGGGTGTACATTAGGTCTACCTGGTCGTTAATTAATGGAATTCCTGAATTAGCGCGGGCTTTGTGTGTTTTGTGATTCTAGCAAATTTATTTTACGATCTTTTTCGGCATGATGGATTATAGTAAGTATATCTTTTTCAAAAGTGTGATTTTCATCTAAAAGATGTTTTGCGAAAGATGACTTATCACTTTGTTTCAGCCGAAAAGAGCGCAACTGTTACCCCAATTTTATGTTGAAATTACGACCAGATTGGCCAATGTATATCCCTTGACAATCTGCTCAGGTTAATTTATATATTCCAGATTTAATAAATTTATCTAATTTTGTTTTGCTATTTAAAATATGGTTATTAATTTTACAGTAAGGTTTCAATGCAACTTGTACATTATGTTTTTTTTGTACCTGAAGCACAGACGCAGAAAGAAAAAAACATTTTAGAGAGAATAATATAATTTGCATAAATATAAAATATTTCAATAGAAACTACATAAAAAACAACTTACTAACGCACAATTTTTCGATGATTTTAAACACGCGGCGATTTCACTAGTTATAAAAATATTGAATGCTTTAATACAAATTTAGCATCTTCATAAAACACAGACAAAACGAGAGGGATTAGAAAATGAATTTTAAAACGAAAATACGTCGACTGTTATTTTTTTAAAGCGCACACTATGTTATATTCTAGAGACAAAACACGAGAGGATGGAAATCAATAAGCTTTTGCACTTTCCACTTTCGACTTTCCCACGTTGCCACCCCCGAAGTCCCACTTAAGCACGGTTTATGTGGCACATGCAAATGGTCAGATAATCCTTTTTTCCGTAATGACACTCTTGTTTTCCCCTATTCCCCTATTGCGATCCAATTTCAGAGTTGAAAGTTTGATTTTCTTTTGTGCGCACGAACAAATAAAGCCCATTTTAGGACGGTCCCGTTTTGCGCGCGGCTTGCGTCATTAGCGAACGCCTGCGGCAAAGCTCTAGTAAATAATTGCGTCTCTGCCACGTTATTACAAATGAACGGCTCCGAGAGATGAGGGCTTCGCGGAAAATTGGGAAAATTTCGATGCAAATTGTAAAGAGCTTTCGTTAAGCAAATCACCTAGCTATTACACTTTTAATTAAAAAAAATAACAACGTTTGCATATTGTATTACTGAAGCGTTATACAATTTTACAAAATGTTATTCATTATAAATATAATAAATATTTATTTCCATTAAGAAATTTTGCATTTTTATTTAAATTATATTTTCTTGTTTGCGTAATTAATAAGGACATTAATTACGCAAACAGCAAGCAGAAAGCAAAATAATATACAGCTCTGTTGACGAGTCATAGTAATTTGAAATATATTTTGTACTAATTAATAATCACTTATAAGAATTAATGTAAGGAAACGGTAATAATAATATAAATATCTACAAAGTGAGCTCACGGCCAACTTTGACGTCCATATAATTTGCTTAAATTTCTTAAAATATTTAATTTTTATTGATTTATACTAATTTCTATGTAGCATAATTTTCAAAAAACTACTTATTATTTATATTATTTCCTAATTATTAATGATTTTAATGCCCTTTTGGTTTCTAATAAACAAAAAAACCTTTTTAAATAAGTTACTTATGTATTAATTTATTATATGATTCTTGGAATCTTATACTAGGAACTCTAGGAATAAAATAATATTTTAAATATTTCATTGTACAATGCAGCATCCGGAGGTGTATTTGCACGGAGACTACTTATTGTCTTAAGTAGTCTTATTAATTAAGACGTATTGTTTGCTTTTTAATACGAATACGAATTTTTAATACGATATTATTTTGTTCTGAAAATTTATGAAATTATACCTATACTGATCACATTTAAGTTTAGCCAGAATTTGTTTAAAATTCTGGCTAAACTTAAATGTGATCAGTTTTTAATTCCCAGAAATTTGGGTAACTCTGAAATAATCTAACATTAAATTCTGTGTTGAGGATACTTGGAATAAAATAACTAACCCTATACTTATTCTCTTTATGTCAGGGTTGTTAAAACAAACAGTTTTCTTTTTTTAATAAAACGTGTTAATTTTCATTGAATCAGCATTTAAAACATTAACAATTAAAAACAGGTTGAAAACACGTTTAAAACGTGTTTAAAACTGAACATACAGGGCATTTTTCTTTTGAGTACACATATCCCGATAATTACAGCGTTTTTGGGGGAATTCATTGTTTCAAAGCGGTTAATTTGAGGTTTAAGCGAGTGGTTTCCACTCCCACATTAAGCATGAAGTAAAATTTCGAGTTTAGAAAAGCCTAAGAATTTGGATTGGCCGCGTAGCGAAGCGGAGCGGCCAATCCAAATTAGGCTTTTCTAAACTCGAAATTTTACTTTATGCGCCACGCTTAAAAACACTGATTTACAGTGAAGTTAAAAAGCACACACATACAACAACGATTATAGGCAACCTAATATACGTTAGAATTTTTGGGTTCACTATAATTACTGTTTTATACAATTTGTTCAGCGCAGAATTTGACTCACGTTTTATTGATATTTACATATTAGATTGCTAATGCCGTATATTTTAAGCTTCACGACATTTCAGTGTTTTATACGTGTGGCGCATGAAGTAAAATTTAGAGTTTAGAAAAGCCTAATTTGGATTGGCCGCTCAAATTTTCAGGCTTTTCTAAACTCGAAATTTTACTTCATGCTAAGTCTGGGAGTGGAGAACCCTCTTTTAAACATTTGCATTGAAATCTTTTAAAAAAACAACGAATGTCGTAAAATTTACGACGAATGTCGTAAAGTTCCTTGTATTTAGAAATCACATTTAAGCACACACAGTTGTGATATTTTATTGTAATAAAATGTTGTGTTTAATAATGTAATTTGAAATATCTTCAACAATTTAGCTAAAATATAAAAATGTAAACAAAAAATCTTGATGAAGTAGTATAAAATACAATTTAGCAAATTTACGAAAATAAAAAATCGTTTTAAACAAATTTAACTTTTAAAACATGTTTTAAACAAATTTAAAACATGTTTAAAACAAAACCATTTAAAACACGACGGCTGTTGTTAAACATGTTTATAACACTGTTTTAAAATAAAGTGTTTTAAACATGACAACCCTGCTTTATGTAAACCTGGGGTTAAAAAATACATATCTGACTTGACATGATACTTCATAATTATGTCGGTGATTGTAAAAGTGGTGTAAGTAATATTTCTTTTTTGCTGAGATATTTGAACTTTACAGTTTACACAAATTATAAAAAAAATATTAAAAGTGCGATTCTTTTCGCAATCTACAACAAGTTAGTCTTACAAAGACTATATCGAACACTTATTGAAACAACTACTTCCCGGGCTAATACCCCGACGGACATTGAATTATACAACAAGTGTTTGCTGCAAATGTAACAATTTGGGTCAAATTATTCAGGCCATCTATAGACGCGTTTCGAGATTTATCTCTCATCAGTATAGCTTTGCCATTCCCTCTAAACAATCTGACTCCTTAGCTATACTGATGAGAGATAAATCTCGAAACGCATCTATAGATGACCTGAATAATTTGACCCAAATTGTTACATTTGCAGTAGGTTACTGTATGTAACAGCAAACACTTGTTGTATAATTCAATGTCCGTCGGGATATTAGCCTGGGAAGTAGTTGTTTTAATGAGTGTTTGATATAGTCTTTGTAAGACTAACTTGTTGTAGATTGCGAAAAGAATCGCACTTTTAATGTTTGAAGTATTCTGCAACCAAGAATTGGCAATTTCATTTATACTTATATAAAAAAAATATTTATTCTTGAAATGTAAAATTTTATTATGATCTTGGAAACGTGTGTTTAGCCTATAAAGAAATGTAATTTTTAAAGCTTAAGAAAACTTGAACCATTTTAAAAATTAAGAGTCTTTAAAGTGACTTCTAACAAACAAGAATCAATTTTATTTGAAATTTTAAAATTGGCACATTAAATAGTATTAATTAACTCATACTTAAAATTTAAAACATAAGTATTACATTAAGTACAAGATCTGTACTGTGTAAATGTTCAGGCATTCGAAATTTTACTTCATGCGCCACGCATATAAAAGACTAAAATATTATGAACTTTAAAATATACTGTTAAAATTAACAACAAATCAGTGTTTTATACGCCTGGCGCATCAAGTAAAATTTAACACGTTTCCTGAACTTTTTATGGCATGAGATAAATGAGTCGCCTATTTTCAAAACTCCTTAAATCTACTTTGACTGGTTTTGAGTAATTTAATATTTTTATATTAACTTAATGAATGATAAATAATTAAAATTGCAATAGCAGAAATCGCTAGTATTGTAATGATTCGACCCTAGGTATTATACAAATTTATAATTTGTATTTTATTTACGTTGTGTTGTGTATGTAGTAACCCTTTTAATTTAATTAACAGATTCGTTGTTTGTGTCAATATGCATTATCGGAAATACTGTCTTTTTTCCCTTTTAATGACCAGGAGTATGTGTGGACAATAAATAAAACAGGATGTGAGTTTAACGGATGCAAAGTTTAGTGACCTCAATTATGACATTTCTAATTAATTTGTGTTTCTTAAATTTTTTATATTCTCGAAATACTTTATTTTCGTTTGTACTTAGAAGCCATGTGCTCTTTTAGTTAAACTCAAAAAATATATGACTCTACTTGTGGAAGCAAAATTAAATAACACTTGCATTTGCATTACGAGATGGGAAACCCACAAAAACCATCCCGGAGCTTACCAAACAACCAACCAGCGGGAACTCTCCTCCGTTTAGCAAGCAGAGCCCGATCTCATCCGTTGATTGTTTTGTAGTATTAACTAGCGGGAACACTCCTTCGTTTTCCACGCACAGCTCGACCTCACCCGTCAATTGTTTTTGTGCTATTAACTAGCGGGAACATAACTCTGCAGTACTAACTCGGGACGACCACACCCGTTAATTGTTTTCAGCCAATTAACTAGCGGGAACACTCCTCCGTTTTCCACGCACAGCTCCACCACACCCGTCAATTGTTTTTGTGCTTTTAACTAGCGGGAACATAATTCTGCAGTACTAACTCGGGACGACCACACCCGTTAATTGTTTTCAGGCAATTAACTAGCGGGAACACTCCTCCGTTTTCCACGCACAGCTTGACCACACCCGTCAATTGTTTTTGTGCTATTAACTAGCGGGAACATAACTCTGCAGTACTAACTCGGGACGACCACACCCGTTAATTGTGATCAGCAATTAACTAGCGGGAAAACTCCTCCGTTTTCCACGCACAGCTTGACCACACCCGTCAACTGTTTTGTATTCTTTTTTGTTGTATAGTTTTTACTTTTGTAGTATTATTTTGAGTTTTGTTGCGTTATTCTTATTTTCGTTGTAGATGTTGGTCATCTTGAAGATTGTTTACCTGGTTTTATTTTCTCCTTTGATTTAGAAGTTGTTGTGCTTTTCGTGATGTTCTTCTTCCGAACGGTCTCTTGACTTCTGAACTGTCTCTTGACTCTCTCTCCTGTTTTCCTCTCCACATATTTTTTATAACTTCTGTTTCCCACCCGATCGTGGAGATTGAAGATTTCGCGCAGACCATATATGGTTATAAAATACCACCCATCCCTGACGTCACGTAATTCCCCCGACTTCGCAAATTCGTTGTGTTTGCGCTTTGTTAAACCTTGAGCCTAATTTTCCTTGCGTATCAGCATCTTCTCACGCGCCCGAACTTGTTTGTTATTTTAAGGTAGGCGATGCTGCGGTCATTATTTCTCTTATTTGAAATAATTGTTATCGATGTAATTCTTGTATTTACTAAATGTTGATTTTGCTTTTATTATTTTCTTGGGTGATTTTTAAATTAATATTGTAAATTATTTTCATCAAAAAAAAAATATTTGCACATGACCCCTATTGACCCATTACAGTATTTATGATAATAAATAAGGGGCTCTAATGAGTAAAATCTTACTTTCATACTTTTTTCTTGAATCATTAGAAAACAATTGGATTTAGCTGGTTTTGAAAAGAAATCGGAATTTAGGGGTTTTTGACTTTTATTCATTAATTTTATTTTTGTACATGTTATCTAATCGGTTGGTTTTATAAAATTAGTATAAAAATTAAATCATAAATAAATGAAATGTTATTCATTACACATGTAACACGAAACTCATATGTTAAAATATGTTACCTGAAATTTCAATTTTTTCACAAATGTCATCATTTTCGGCCTCATCATTAAATCGGTATATTTTAAACGTTACTTGCAATTTGTGTTTTATACGCGTAGCGAATGAAGTCAAATTTCGTGTTTAGAACGAGTGATTTCCACTCCCAGACTAAGCATGAAGTAAAATTTCGAGTTTAGAAAAGCCCCGTGAAAATTTGTCGAGGGTCGCGCAGCGACATGAAACAAATTTTCTGGGCTTTTCTAAACTCGAAATTTTACTTCATGCGCCACGCGTATAAAACACTAAAATATTGTGAAATTTATGTATATTTAAACCTTACTTGAAATCTGTGTTTTATACGCGTGGCGCATGAAGTAAAATTTCGAGTTTAGAAAAGCCCAGAAAATTTGTCTCGGGTCGCTGCGCGACCCTCGACAAATTTTCACGGGGCTTTTCTAAACTCGAAATTTTGCTTCATGCTTAATCTGGGAGTGGAAAACACTCGTTTAAGCTTCAAATTGAACTCAAAAACGACGAATGTCGGAACATTTCCAGAGCATTCACTTAAAAAAAATCCTTTAGTTTTTTTGTAGAGTCCCTAATAGAAATTAATCTTGTAGCAATATTATACAGGGAGTTTTTCTTTAAAGTATACGTTTTCTAAATTCAGCTTCTTTTCTTTAAATCTTTAGATATTCGTTATTTTTTAAAAAGAGTTCAATTTAAAGCTTCTAACGAGTGTTTTCCACTCCTAGACTAAGCATGAAGTAAAATTTCGAGTTTAGAAAAGCCCTGTGAAAATTTTCTGGGCTTTTCTAAACTCGAAATTTTACTTCATGCGCCACGCGTATAAAACACTGATTTCAAGAGAAGTTCAAATACACATAATATTCACAATATTTTAGTGTTTTATACGCGTGGCGCATGAAGTAAAATTTCGAGTTTAGAAAAGCCCAGAAAATTTGTCTCGGGTCGCTACGCGACCCTCGACACATTTTCACGGGGCTTTTCTAAACTCGAAATTTTACTTCATGCTTAGTCTGGGAGTGGAAATCATTCGTTTAAAGCTTCAAATTAAACTCTTTCAAAAACACAGCGAATATCTAAAGATTTAAAGAAAATAAGTTGAATTTGGAATACGTATACTTTAAAGAAAAACTCCCTGTATCTGTATTGTAATGTTAATTATTCATTGAAACTGTTATACAATATAGAAACAATATCGTGAAGGTGTGATATTGGATGTCTTTCATCATCATCCTACAACAGGCGCGGATTGGCACCTTTAACAGAAAAAATCGGCTTCCATACCCGAGTTTCACTGAGTTTTACGGCCTGGATTCGAAATTCTATAACATCTCTTATTTAAATAAAGTTCAGCTTTAAATTGTTGTTATTTTAATATTATTATAAATAGTTTACTTAGATATTTCGAAGACTAATAACGTTACAATATATTTGTTATAAAAATCCTAAGTAAAAATTCTATACTGTTACAAGATTGAATTACAACTTGAAAACCAATATTGAAACATTGTATCAAGATTTTCTCAACATGACACAATTGACCTATGACTAGGCTATACTTTGACCTGCGGTAATGCTATATATCAACCTGCAATACGACTATATTTGGGCCTGAGGCAAGGCCTTCCGTAGGTCAAAATATAACCTTGTTACGTCAAAATGTGGCCATACTTTATATAGCTATATTTTGACCTGTAATAAAGCTATATTTTGACCTTTAATAAAGCTATAATTTGACGTATGACTGAGCAATACTTTGACCTACAATAGGACAATATTTTGACCTACGATAAGGCAATATATTAAACTAAGCAAGGCTATATTTTGACCTACGATACTGTAATATTTTAACTTAAATCATAGTTTAATGTAGGTCTGTGACAAGGCTATATTGTGACCTGGAAGACGGCTACATTTTGACCTACGATTAGGCTATACTTTGACCTGCAATTAGTTTATATATTCTAATGACGTTTTTGTAGTAATTGAGGTTTTCTTCTATCGCTTTTCCCTGCCACTCAATGCCGTAGTTTTGAGAGGAGTTTATTTGCATTCTTCTTTTTTTCTGGGTTTAGTTTTACTTTGTCTAATTTTACAAGTAATGGGTTAGTTGAGCCAATTGGTTTACCTCTGTTGTATATGGTTTAAGAATTGTCAGATATTACCAATTGTAGTGTGGTTCATCATGAACTAATATGATTCCTGTTTTGCTTAAAATATCACGCGTAGTTCCCATTTATAAAAAAGCTGACAAGTCTGACGTAATTAACTACCGACCTATATCGATCATAGATATTTTCAGCAAAGTATTTGAAACAGTATTTAAATCAAGACTTGGTAAATATTTTGAAAATAACAACCTCTTTTCAACAAAACAGTTTGGTTTTAGAGGAAATATGTGCACAGTAACTGCTTTAGTAGAATTTGTCTCTTTTATTTACTCAAATATAAATGATGGTCAATACGTCAGTGATCTTTTATGCGATTTAACAAAAGCATTCGATTGCGTGTCTCAAGAATTATTGTTAAATAAATTAAAATCTTAGAAACCAGACGATACCACCTTAACATTTTTTACATCGTATTTTTCTGACAGGTACCAATATGTTGAATTAAATAATGAAAAGTTATGTACATTACCATTACCAAGCGTGGTATTACAAGGCTCTGTGTTGGGGCCGTTACTTTTTATAATATACATTAACGATTTGGATAAATTTATAAATGAGACAAACTTAATATTATTTGCAGATGACATATCAGTATTAAGTTCAGACATAAACATCGAACAATTATTATCAAAAACAAATAACGTCAAAAATAAATTAAATGAATTCGCTGCAAATGAACTGTCACTAAATGATTCAAAAACACAAATCATCATCTTTGGAACTCGTAACATAGACCAAGAATACAAAAAAAGACGAGGAAATCTACTGGGACTTTACTTTGAGCCAACCCTAACATGGTTTACTCATTGTGATAAACTTGCAAAGCAATTGAGTTCATTAATTTACTTGTTTAGGAATATCACAGCATCCCAACAGGTATTACTAAATGCTTACCATGCATTGTTTCATTCTAAAATGAGTTATGGAATACTTATTCGAAAGAATATTTAGTCTTCAGAGGAAAGTGATAAGGGTTATCAGTGGGGTTCATTACAGTCATGATTCAAAACAATTATTTAAATCGCATAAATTACTAACGCTTCCTAGTATATACATACTCCAAGCTCTTATGCATGTAAAATAAATATTTCCAAATATGAAACAATATGCGGTATGCATAGTTATAACACACGCACAAAGCAAAACCTGCATGCTCTATACATTAGATTAGACAGAACACGTTGCGGCGTCAACTATTATGGGATAAAACTATACAATTCCCTCCCGGAACATGTAAGACATTCAAACGTAAACAAATTCAAACAATATATTAAAAACGTACTATTGACTAATTGTCCTTTTAAGGTAGATGAATTTCTTGACTACTGTTCTCATATGTAATAATTGTACTTTGACGAGTGTAACGATTTTTGTAAATATTTTGGCACAATAAACGAAATAAAAGTAGGTTTAATAATGGCAGAAATGTGTGCATCTAATTTCTTTACAGAGCCAATTTTTTTAAATATATTATAATAGTCGTTCCCGTCGATTATTGTATCCTTTTTTTATATGTTTTTCCGTTAATTGAGCGCAAAAATCGACAAAATTGTGTTTAGTTACTTTTGTTATAATATTTAATATTGCAATAAAGTCTACGATGGATTTAGCGGTTTTTGTTTACCAAGTGCGGCACTGGATTTAGCGGTGTTTGAAAAGTAAACGCAAATCTATTTCTGGGTTTTTGAAACCAACAGCAATTTTACACACATTTTTACAGTAGGATTTAATTCAATTTGATGGCTAATATCGTGCTAAAATATTCCTCTAACTATATACTAACAGATGGCGATACTAGTTCAATTTTTGTAAAAAATGGATTTAGGGGTTTTTGGAAATAGGCTACTTAAATGATTATGTAATATTGTAAATATTATTTTAGATTACGGTAATGTAAACAAATGTAACTGATAACCGATCATTATCGGCACAATTTATTTTATTATTTACCTTGATTTAAATTCAGATCAAATTTTTTAGCCTATTTGATCTGAATTTAAATGAAGCTAAATAATAAAATAAAACAAGTCAATTAGCTTGAAATTAAATTAAAAACTAAAATAATGACTTTATTATTTATTAATTCAATTACGATTTCTATATTGATTGTTTGTCAATATACAGAGAGCTTTATACGTATATTTCTGTATACGTCTTCCTTATGTATACCTAAATAAAACGCAAGTCAAACAAAGTAAAGCAATTGTTTAAAACAATGATTGTAGACAACCCAATAGCGTTCATATGTATTGGGTTACCACTGTCTTTACGTCACTGTCAAATTAGTAATATTAAATATTATTACTAAGGATTTTTTTTTAATTGCTAGTAATTTGTAAGTTTGTGAATCAAAATCTGTTTATCGAAAAGTTCCCAATAGATCGCAATATCTCTATTTTAGGGGTAAAAGATATGTTTGTAACGAGCGTTTCTACTTCTTGATTAGGCATGAAGTAAAATTTCGAGTTTAGAAAAGCCTGGAAATTTAAATTTGGATTGGATTTGGAAAGTTTTTTCACGCCCCAGACGTATAAAACACGGATTTATAGTGATGTTAAAAAACACATACATCATCTATAATTAGAATTAGACAGAATCTCGTATTTATTCTGTCATCAACGATTTTCACTATTAATAATTAGGTTTTTTACTTTTGTTTTTAAAGCTGGTTTCTAAAAACATTTGCAAATATTTTTATATCGTTTGTATATGATTTTGCACAAAAACGCTTTAACGGTTTAAAAAACAATTGCTTTATTCAATTCCCTGAAATATCGGTAAAAGGTATTTTATGAAAAACGATTTTTAACGATTTGCCTGTTTACTTGTATTACAATCCCCTATTAATATTAAATTACGTTATAGTACGTGTACAGCTTAATCATTTAAATTTTGAATGGTATTTAATAACGGTTTAAACAATACTCTCTAGAACTGGAAAATAGACATTACTTATTTGACAGGGAAATAATCACAGTTTCAACTTGATACGTATGTCATGATCTATATTGGGTAGCCTATGGATATTATTAAAAATAATCGATTTAATGCTTTTGACTCGCGTTTTATTCGGGTATATAACGTGTTAATGAATTGTAGAGACAAACTTCTAGGGCTTGCCAATCATAACAAAGCAAGCAACTTTTATTATTAAATGTGTAGTCTAAAAAATAGATCATTTAAAGATTCTTTAATTACCTGAAAATCAGCAACCCAAATTGCGTTATCAGTTATTTTGGACAGGTCACACGGAATTTAATTAAATAAGCCATCTAGACATACATGCATTCAAATAACTTCAATTTTGACATAATTTACTATTAATGTGGTATTTTTTTATTTTTCTTGCATTACGAACGAAAGGGTAGGTAGTAAATTAAGTTGCCTACATTTAAGCGTTTCTTGAAAAACCTATAAGAATCTCTGTCCATAAAGGAAGACACTTTTGACTACATTTATTTTTTAAAAAAACGCTTGTTTTCATGTATACTTTAAGCCCTAGAAAATATAAAAAACGAATTAAAAGTAATATCGACTTTCTGCAAAAATGTTGTCTCATTGAGACGTCTTCAAATATTCATTGAAACAACTGAATATTTGGAGACGTCTCAATGAGACAAAATGTTTGCAGAAAGTCAATATTAATTTTAATTCGTTTTTTATATTATGTAAATATTCTGCAAACTATTGACAAACTCAATTTGTCTTTATGTTAAATTTCTTTCTCTCTGTGTCCTTGCAATTCATTAACACCCTGTATATGGGGGCGTGCATAGACCCAAAACATTTATTTTACATGCTATCTGTTCAATTATCCTCCTTAAATGTGCAATTATAAAATGATTTAAATCCTCAACAATTTTAATAAAACCGGATAGCTCGTTAAATATAAACGAATTGATTATGACGCCTGCCCATCCATCCAGCGATATTCTATAATTAGTTTTTAAACGTTGATTAAAAGGTCGTTGGTTTAATGAAGCAGACGGCCGCACATTAATCTCGCTGCCGACCGCAGCCCGACAAATTCCCAACTATTTTTTTTTTATGAAAAATAATTGCGTTGCTCAAATAACGCAAAACGGGACTCGATAAATCAATCGTCACGAATTAACTAAATAATCGCATGCTCCGCTGCAACTTGTCAACAGTAAACATTAATAATTTTATTTATTGCAATTCGTCGACGATGACAACAGCATTCTTGTGCGGATTTAAATTTACTACCGTGACGTTTGTAGAACCATTAAGTCATTGACTAGTTTATCGAATTGTATAAATAGAATGAAAATTGAGTGGAATGTTTGAAATGTTTAATAGTAGATATTATCCTTTTTATACTTTAATTAATTTCTAAGTAAATTATAATTCCTCGGCTTAATGGCACTCATTACTACAAAATGCATAGGAAATCAATACCACCTAAGATTGATTACATTATTTTTGCTTAGAATTTAGGCTCTGCTTAAAGTTAAGCTTTGTTTAAATTTTCGAGTATCGTAAATGTTTGTGGTTTTCGGAATAGAATTTAATATCGAACACATTGCAGTAACAAGTTTTCTTGAGACGACCCAGTTCTTCCCCTAATTTTAACTATTTTCACTGACCCAAATTTTCCTTGTTGCAGGTACGTGTGTGCGTTACAAGAACATGGCCTCCTGGATATTTATAATGTTGGCCCAATACTGCGCCCGTTAAACGGTAAAATGATATATTTTATTTCATTTGCAAGCAAAATGTAAACAAGGTGTGAAATTGGGTAAGCGCGTGTGTCTTTATGATTTTTGTTTTAAATTTAAATAGATCTAGAATTAGGACACGCGTATTATATAAAAACATTGTAAATAAAATTACAAGTGAATTATGTATCTTCTTAAAAAATTCATTGTATAAATCATATATTAATATATAATCTAGGTTATAATATATAAAATTACGAAAATGTTATTCGTGAAAATGCAAACAATGTCTTACTTAATAAGACAACTTAAGACGATAAATATTCATTGAAACAACTACTTCCCGTGCAAATACACTTCCGGATATTGAATTATACAATGAAATACTTAAAATATTATTTAATTTGATTTGTTACAACGCTCTATTAAAATATATGTAACGTTTAGGTCAAATTCTCTTCAAACCAACTGTCGAATCTAGGTTAGGTGACGTAATCCTAGAACAGGTTAATCAAGGTAGATGATATCTTAGAATGGGCAAGGTCAACTTATGTCCGGTCAGGTTAAGTCACCTTCCCCATTCTAAGATCTTAGATTAGAGGTCAAGTTAGGTTAGATCAAGCGAGATCGGCGCTACCCAAAATGTAGTTCGCGGACTAGTGCCGGTCCGTCAAAATCTTATATCCAAATTATACAAATTTAAAAAATATATATATAGGTATATGAATATTGTTTAAATTAGCACACAAAATTCAATCCCAGATCTTTTATAAACTGTCGGGATTTTGAGCAGGGTGGGGCTCAAAATGTAGTTTAAAACTTAAGAAACCTTAACTGCCTTCACATGAAAAATCAAAATCAAATATTGTGAAAATTAAGTTTGTCAAAATTGGCGTTCTTAGACTTATTTGTACATATTGATGAATCTAATTAATGTTTTTTAATCAGGGTTGTTGTGTTTAAAACACTTTGTTTTAAAACAGTGTTTTAACCATGTTTAAAAACCGCCATCGTGTTTTAAACGCTTTTGGTGTAAACATGTTTTAAATCTTAAATTTGCTTAAAACATTTTTTAAACCTTAAATTTGTTTAAAACGTTTTTTTTATCATCTTAAATTTGCTAAATTATATTTTATACTACTTCATTAAGATTTTTTGCTAACGTTTTTAAATGTCAGCTAAATTGTTGAAGATATTTTAAATTACATTATTAAAGATAATATTTTATTACAATATAATATCACAACTGTGTGTGCATAAATGTGATTTTTAAATACAGAAAATTATTCCTTCAGGTATACATATGCATACACTGTGAATATTACGACATTCGTTGTTTTTTTAAATATTTCAATTTGAATCTTTAAACGAGGGTTTTCCACTCCCAGACTAAGCATGAAGTAAAATTTCGAGTTTAGAAAAGCCTGAAAATTTGGATTGGCCGCGTAGCGAAGCGGAGCGGCCAATCCAAATTAGGCTTTTCTAAACTCGAAATTTTACTTCATGCGCCACGCGTATACAACACTAAAATATCGCAAAGGTAAAAATATACGGCTTTAGCAATATAATATGTAGATATGAATAAAACGTGAGTCAAATTCTGCGCTGAACAAATTGTATAAAACAGTGATTATAGGCAACCTAATGCCTATAATCGTTGTTGTATGTGTGTGTTTTTTGGATTTCACTGTAAATCAGTGTTTTTAAGCGTGGCGCATGAAGTAAAATTTCGAGTTTAGAAAAGCCTAATTTGGATTGGCCGCTCCGCTTCGCTACGCGGCCAATCCAAATTCTTAGGCTTTTCTAAACTCGAAATTTTACTTCATGCTTCGTCTGGGAGTGGAAAACACTCGTTAAAAGCCTCAAATTAACTGCCTTACAACAACGAATCCCCGCAAATTTAAAAAACGCTGTAATTATTAGGATATGTATACTCAAAAGAAAAATGCTGTGTATGTTCGTTCTAAACGTGTTTTAAACATGTTTTAAACACGTTTTAAACACGTTTTAAACGTGTTTTAAACAGGCTTTTAATTGTTAATGATTTAAACGCTGTTTCAATGAAAAAACTGTTTGTTTTAATTAAAATGAAAATAAATGTTTATTTTAAAAACCCTGTTTTTAATGTTGATGACTATCGCCAGCTTAAATTACTTCTCCAATTGTGATTCACAGAAAAACATAGACAAAATAAATCTTTATATTATCTTGCAATAGATTCTTATTATATATGAAGTATGTTTTTTAATTTCATTTTAAACCAGTGTTTTATGCGCGTGGCGCAAGAAGTAAAATTTCGAGTTTAAAAAAGCCAGAAAATTTGGTATTGCCGGCGCGACTCGCTTCGCTCGCGCGCCCTCAAATCCGAATTTTCAGGCTTCTCTAAACTTAAAATTTTACTTCATGCTTAATCAAGGAATGGAAACACGTTTTATAAACGCTGACTTTAACAGCATTACTAAGATCATAACAACATTGAAATGAACTTATTTTTTATTTCTATTTTCAAATACTTTACCTAGCAGTGCATATTTCTTTTTATTGCTTTAGCACTACAGTATGTTCACTACTTTTTAATAATTGTATACAAATTTGAGGTTTAATCGTTTTTATAAGAGTTTTAAACTAACATATTAATCTTACACATATATTTAAACGTCAATAAGCCTTTTTAGACTTTCTACAAAATCAATAATTTAGTATTGAAATTTAAACACTGTATTAAATTATAAGAAATAGTCATTTATTAAAATAATTTAAAAAATCGATACTTATTATATATTACAGAAGCCATAAGAAAACATAAAGGACCAAAAGAATATGTAAAGAATTACAGTTTATAAAGGTTACAGAGTTCCGTTAAAAATTTCAGAACAAACTAGTTCAGCTAATCTGATTTGAACAACGGGGTTGCAGAATTATTTTTTAGTTGATAAATTTCTAAAGATTCGAGTAGTTCCAGATTGGGGCACTCTTTTACAAGTTGTGTTATTACATTTTTTGTTTAATTAAAAATTCGCAAATGTATTACTGGTGATTATTCAATAAATACCGAATTTGTAATACTAGCGAAGAATTTAATTGTAATAAAAGTGTTAAACATGAATCGCAAAGTAATCGTTTTCACAATAAATGAAATAATTTGAAATTGAATGTCACAAATTTTTTTTAAGTAACTTATAGAATTAAATCCTACTTAAAACTCATTAGTTACGTTTATTGTGGCACAGTTCATTTAAGAATCTCATAACTTCAATTTTAGAGAAGTTACTCAATACAAAAGTTGTATTATCAAAAATTGTTATTTCTTGATAAATTCAAAAATTTAAATAATTTTAAAGAATTATTTACTTTTTCTACTCCCTACTTTAAAACACCCATTATCGCATATGTTTCCATGACACTAAGTGATCTCTTAAATACACATTCGTCAAGCCGTAGGTTCGTGCGTTTTAGTCACGGGGTGAAATTAGGAACAGATTTTTAACCACGACCTGAATCAAGCTTTGGATTATTAGTTGTCACATGTCAAACATTTCAACCCGACGCGGTGCGAAAACGTGCAAGTAATTTTCAGTTTTACAACACAAAATAAAGTACTTTTCGTGTAAATAATGAACGATAGTGAAAGTGACGAGGATCCCCCCGAAATTATTGAAGCAGCAGCATCGGCAACTGCTAGTTTGCTGCCGCCGAAATCGAAAAACCAATACGAACGTACATATTAGTATTAGTATTAGTATTTCAAGATTGGCGTCAAGAAAAGCAAACAAATTCATTCTCTGAAAATGTACTCCTTGCATATTTCGAACGACTTTCAAAAAGGATGAAACCGTCTTCTCTGTGGGCAATTTATTCAATGTTACGGATGACATTAAATATTAAAAATAATATCGATATAAGCAAGTACTCTAAATTGTGCGCGTTACTGAAAAGGAAATCAGACGGTTACAGACCTAAAAAGTCAAAAACGTTGACATCCCAGCAAATTAAAGAATTTTTGTCGTCGGCTCCAGATAAAGAATACCTATTTACAAAGGTAAAATGTAAATCCAAATTAAATACTATTATTAAAATTATAAATATTTTAAGTTGGGTTAATTTTTGGCATAATGGGGGCTTGCCGGGGAGCAGAATTGATGAAAATTGAAACAAGTCATATTGAAGACCTCAACTCTGCCATCTTAGTTCACATTCCCGATACAAAGACAAAAACGGAACGTCAGTTTGTTATTTGAGGTACTTTCTATCATACCTGCAAGAGATACATGGAACTTCGACCTCCAAACCTGACAAGTACTCGATTTTTCGTAAATGACCAGAAAGGAAAATGTACCAAACAGCCCATTGGAATAAATAAATTTGGAAACCTCGCTAATGTTGTAGCAACATTTTTAAAGTTGCCTGACCCTGCTTATTACACCGGCCATTGTTTGAGAAGATCATCAGCTACGATTTTAGTAGACTCTGGTGCAGACATCACTGCATTAAAGCGCCATGGAGGATGGCGCTCTGCCACTGTGGCAGAGGATTATATAGATCACTCATTAAACAACAAAATTGAGACAGGGAATAAAATCTTCAATACTGTACAACGTTATGATGTGCAAGATACTGCAGAGAATATTAATATTCCAATTGTTGAAAGTTCCAGCTTTAATTGTAATGAAAATGGAACAAGGAATACTCTCAACTTAAATAAAATAAATAATACACAACACCAAAGAAATGTAGGAGATCAATGATTTTCAGCAATTGTCATAATGTATCTAATGTGACTGTTAATTTATATGTACCGAAGTAGCATAATTTAATAATTTTTTAATGTTTCCATGTTCGTTTAATAATAATAATTTCAAAATGTTTGCATTTTAGTCGTAGAAAGAGTATAGTATGCAATTCGTGTTATAAACTTCTCTAGACACTCGTATTATTAAACACTCGCTCCACTGCGCTCCGCTGCGCTCCGCTCGTGCCTAATAAACTCGTGACTAAAATGCAGTTTATAACACTTGTTGCATAATATACTATAATAGACTTATGACTACAATTTCAAGGAAGAAAACAATACAAAAACTGTATTATCAAAAATTGTTATTTCTTAATAGATTAAAAAATTCAAATATTTTTAAAGAATTATTGTCTTAGAAGACTACAATTTCAAGGAAGATGTTTTAATTTTCTATACAGTAATATCATAAATAGTTTGATCTTCATAAAATTTTCTGAGATTTAGAACTAATTTTGACACCATATGATTTTTTTGTAACATATTTGATATATTTTCACCCCAATATCCAATAATTTTTATGAAATTCGTTAATTTATAGACTCTTTAGGCGGTATATATATTTTTTTCTATTCAACAATATGAAAATTAGATATTCCTTAAAAAATTCTGATAATTGCAACTAGCTTTGACAATATGTAATTTAATTAAAGAAATTTACAGAAATATCTATTTAAAGTTATTTTAAATCAAATATATCAGCTTTTTATAAAATGATAAACAAATCTGCAAATAGAAAGTATATATTTCATTCAGTGTTTTTTGCCGTCAAGTTATCAAAAACTTCTATAAACTTTTTGGGGAAAAGCGGCAGTTATCATTATGTTTAGGTATATGTTTTTTCTTTTTCTTCTCTTAAATATATTATCTCTTTATAAAAAATATTATTGTATTTATTTATTTTAGTTTTAACTTGCCCTGAAGAAGCTGACAAAAGGTCAGCAAAATATTGGCTAAATAAAAATAAAGCTCTGACTAGAAAAAAAAGTACAACTACAATTTTTGAATTCTGCCGCTTTTCTCCAAAAAGTTTATAGAAGTTTTTGATAACTTGACCGCAAAAAACTACTAAATGTAATATATACTTACTATTTTCAGATTAATTTTATCACTTTATAGATATATTACTACATAAAAAAAATAACAAAAAATTACTTAAAAATAATTTGAATTCTGACTTTTTTATATAATTGTTTTATAGAAAAATGTGTAGACTGTAATTTTTAATACAAACACTATTCATTCTCACGATCATAATAACTTTCTTCTTTTATTGTCTAATTTAACCCATTAACGGCCGACCAATTATAGAGTTAACTCTAAAAGTTGATTTTACTTAAAACTCCGCACTGCTTTTTATGATTTCTATGAATGACTTAATGTGTACATACAGTATATTTTCACTTTAATTTGAAGTTTACAACGAGAGTTTCCACTCCCAGATTAAGCATGAAGTAAAATTTCGAGTTTAGAAAAGCCTGAAAATTTGGTTTGGTCGCGTAGCGCGAAGCGCGGAGCGACCAAACCAAATTTTCAGGCTTTTCTAAACTCGAAATTTTACTTCATGCGCCCCGCGTATAAAACTCTTAAATATTGTGAAGTTTACAATTTGCTACTAAAGTAGTATGCTAAAGACGTATAGTTTAAACTTCACTTAAAACCAGTGATTTATACGCGTGGCGCATGAAGTAAAATTTCGAGTTTAGAAAAGCGTGAAAATTTGGTTTGGTCGCTCCGCGCTTCGCGCTGCGCGACCAAACCAAATTTTCACGCTTTTCTAAACTCGAAATTTTACTTCATGCTTAATCTGGGTGTGGAAAACACTCATTTATAGTTTCAAATTGAGCTATTTTAGTAAACAACGAATATCTGAAGATTTTCAACATATACTTTGTAATCAGGATATGTATACTTTAAAGAACTTTAAAGAAAAATTCTCTGTATAATGATTTATAAGTGCACAATAACAATACAATTTTGAATATATTATACGAGAAAGATTTTTGAATATCTCTCTCCGACAGTCACGATTTTTGACAATCTGTCTTTAAAAATAAGCATTTCGTCAGTTTACAGCAAAAATTATTTACTCACATGAACTTACAGGCAATCAAATTGAAATGTTTAATGACACTTATATGACATGATTTCCTCTCTTTACTAATTTATTTTTCACTACTTGCTTGATTTATTCAATTTGGACGCTACGCTTCGGTCCGTGTCCAATTCCAAATCAACCCTGCATTTGTTTGATACACCAGGCGTATAAAACACTTATTTATCGTGAAGTTAAAATACGCAAAAAAACACATTTTCATGTGAATTTTTACAATGAATCCGAATTATTTTTGACGATTCGGATCTCTTTGGAGAATTTGAATCCTTTTGTAAGTTCGAATCCTTTTGTAAGTTCGAATCCTTTTGTGAGTTCGAATCCTTTTTTGGGGATTCCTTTTATAAGAATTCGGATCACTCACATATCGATTCGAACCCTGTTATATCCTCTTAGAAAAAAGTAACGAATCCGGATCACGAATCCTTTTTAACTGACGTATTCGAATACCTCTTAAGAACCCTCTAAAAGTTGCAATTCTTTTAGAGGGTTCTTAAGAGGTATTCGGAATTGGAATCCTGAATGATTCAAACTCTGCCCAGCGCTGTTAAAATGATTTTTAAATATCATGAAAATATCGGTAACAGAAGAATATCGGAAAATACCAATATTTTCCGATATTCTTCTGTTACCGATATTTTCTATATGTTTAGAAATCAATTTTAATTTGGCTAATTCCGATCATTTCATTATTGTCAAAGTAAAATGACAAAATGATTAACGCAACCGCAGCAAGTCCCATTTTATTGAAATTGAAATGTGGTCACTGTATTTATATAGGAGTATTAATATGAATAAAAATTATAGCCATTACATTTTTGTTTACATTTTTTTAAGTGCGGTACACTAGATGCCTTAGGATGCACAGGGCCGGCCTAGGCATTAAGCAACAGATGAATTGATTCCGGACGTGAATTTGAATCGCACGATTTTTAAAATTTGAAACGTTAAGTTTATTTGTGTTCTTTAGGTATTCGGACACCCACTAACCTCGAGCCGCCCCTGGGCACATAGTTTAACAGTCACTGAATTATTTCTTATATTTTTTTGTAACTAATGGTTGTGTATTTCTATGATCATATTTGTAATTATTTTTTTTGGTAAATCTAATTTCAATTTATTTTCGTGCAAGCGTGTTGATTTAAGGATTGATGAATGAGTGGTTCGCGTACGTGTTTTAATTAAGGCTTATAATTATTGGTTAAGTAGACGGGTGATTAATCGATGAAATTAGGTGGAATAATCAGTCAGGCCTAGACAAGCGAGCAAGCTTTTCATCGCGAGAATTAATTGTTAATTTATAGCCGATTATATTCGAGAAAAACTATAATCCCTTTTTAAGCTACACAAAACTGATATTTAAAAAAAGCAATATTAACAATATGAATTATGTAGAAACAATGTCCAAAATAATTAAACTTTAATATCTATGGGAATTTTTCTTGCAAGTATATACAGCGATCTATTTAAAGCTTCTAACGAGTGTTTCTACTCCTTAAGTAATATTTCGAGTTTAGAAAATATACTACTTATCTAATACATTTTACAAATGTTTATTTCTTATATAAGTATGAATATTATTTAAATAAAAATCACTTGGTTTGTATTACAAAATATTTGATTTATTCCGACTAGTTTCGGCTTCTAGCAAGTGAAAGATATAATGTTTATTTCGTCTATCAAAAATCTTGCGCCTAGATTTTTGATCTTTACTGAGCCCAATTCATATAGTATTAGACTTAGTAGAGATAAAAAAAAACAGTTTACTGATTAGTGGAGCATTCAAATGACCTTCTGACGTTATAAAATTATTCAGTTCATTGTTTTTAATAAGCACTTTAGTTTAAAATAAATTCAATCTCGTGCAAATTTAGTCGAAAGTAATCTCCTCATAGCGACCAATCTATTTTTTATTCTTTGTTGAAAATCCCCAACTTTGGCCACGCCGGTGATTTACGTCGGGACGACCCTCTCTAAATGCAAATGTCGGACCTGGCGGGTCATTACCGGGGGGAGAGACCTGTTTTATTAGTTTTCTCTGTGGAGCACTTTATCACAATGGAGGCTCATATCCCCGCATAGTTTCCGGACACTCCGCAAACACTTCTTCAAAATGCCACCCGCCCTCCAAACTAAACTGAATATAATGCAGAACAACACACATTCTTGTTTATTTTATGATGTGTTAAATAAAGCAAAGGTTTTTATTTTAATGAGATTATTCGCTAAGAGAACACACTAGAGCTTTTTAGAACAAATCCACATCTGCAGAACATCTTCTGGCTTATTAGCATTATTACAAATCATAAGTAAAATTATTGATAGTTTAAATTTTAATACTATAGTAGAGTCTAAACGAGAATAATTCAAATTCAAAACTATTTAAATTCGAGAAAATAAGCTTACGCTTCTTATAGTTTGCACACTTTAAACATAATATATAAACTTATATATTATATGGTAGGGTCTTGAGGCGTTTTATTAACTTTACTTAGTATTACTAATATTTTGTATTAGTTCCACTACACAGAGAGTTTTATGTAACACCGAACATGTTCATCCAATACAATTTGACACCTTTATTTTCCAAGTTGTGTGTAAATTGGGTTGCCTATATAATCATTATAAATTGTAGCCAATCAATCGCAATTAATGCCTCAACTTGCACACACGGGGAGATTTTCTTTCAAGTATACATGTCTCAATTACACCGTATATGTCGTAAATCTTTAGATACTCGTTGTTAAAAAAAATCAATTTGAAACTTGATATGAGTGCGTTCCACTCCCAGACTAAGCATGAAGTAAAATTTCGAGTTTAGAAAAGCCTGTAAATTTGGTTTGGTCGCGTAGCGCGAAGCGCGGAGCGGCCAAACCAAATTTTCAGGCTTTTCTAAACTCGAAATTTTACTTCATGCACCACCGATACAAAACACTGACGTATTACGAAATTTAAAACACACCTTTAAACTTTACATTGCATCAGTTTCGTACCAGTGGCGCATGAAGTAAAATTTCGAGTTTAGAAAAGCCTGAAAATTTGGTTTGGCCGCGTAGCGCTTAGCGCTACGCGACCAAACCAAATTTTCAGGCTTTTCTAAACTCGAAATTTTACTTCATGCTTAGCCTGGGAGTGGAAAACACTCGTTTAAAGCTTCAAATTAAATTCTTTTAACAAACCGAGCATCGGCAAAAGTACAACGTATGCTTATGTATACTTATGTATACTTAAAAGATAAATTCTCGTTATGAAAATGTTCGGTGTTACATAAAACTCTCTGTATATATCGTATGTTCAATGAAATGAAACCTCTAGAGTGCCATGGAAAATGGCAACTCAGAAATTATACATTATTATTATTAGGTCTGACGTTTTATATGTCAATTTGTAAAGCGTGTAGCCAACTTAAATTAAAAAAAGATAAAATCATGGCACTCTAGAGGTTTTTTTTTAAATTAAACGTACGATATATTATCCATTAACCTAATTTAAACGCTCAACTAGAGTGTTTAAATTGTACAACAACGTCTATTTATAAGCCCGCTCATCTTTACTATATAGGTAAACAAAGTGAAATAGGTATGTTATGCTTTATTGATGAAATCATGCAGTTTGTTATCAAATATATTTTCGAAGCCAATGTTATTCGTAATAAAGTTATTCTTTTAATAATAGATTTGATTCAATTACGTAATCATACGTGTTTTATCATTGCTAGGTATTGTAAACTGTTCAATAACATTTTTAATGAATCACAAGTCATCTAAAAATAAAATTAAATGAGTTCTACCTTTGAACCGACGAAATGTTATGAATGGACTTAGAATTATTGATTCCAAACGCGTAAGGTTTGTGACTCATTTGCAATTCCATAAGCGTTTCGAGCTTTAGTCATAAGTTTTTGATGTTTTAAATGTTGTGTTCGCAGAATAAAATAACATGAGATCAAACTTAAAAAGATAAAATTATTTAAAATCCTGCATAAACATGCAATTGAATTCATATTTGAAAGTACGAATTTTAGATACTTTAAAATCAGTTTAGGAAACTTTAAGCATATGTAATTTATTTAAAATGGCTAAATTAAACGTTTACGAGTATTAAAACAATTCATTGTGTAAAAAAACCATGCTGTTTGAACTCTCAATTCTATATCTTGAACAAGTTTCTCATCTTTCACGTGATGTAACATATTTAACTACTCCTGATAATGCTGTAAAAACGCGAAACTAGTCGAGTAAATAGTAAAGTAAAAAATTGTGAAACAAACCAAGTGTAATTTAATTTAAACCTTCATTATCAATATATTTAACTATGCTTTAAAAAAGGAAAACACTTGGTTAAATTTCACTAATATTAGTAAATAATAGTGAAATTAAATAAAGTGTTTTCCTTTCTTAAATCTGAATTCTATTGTTATTTTATGATTAAATACAGCACACCTTATTTCAATAACTGTTAAGATGGAAAGGATGGGATTGAAAGAAGTTTAGTAATTTTTTATCATAAATAATATCGTTTTTTACAATGTGTATCCAGTATTTAATATATAGTTACATTCTTAATTTCATCTAATATAATCAGTTGTTTTTTATGGTTTTCAAAAGAGAAGACAACGTGTAGGTCATTTTTCGCAATATTTTAAGCGTCTGTAATTTTGTATTCTGTAGTTGTATTTTGGTTTTTGTTTTTAATATGAAAGTATTCGTTGTTTTTGTAAAGGGTAGAAATTGAAGCTAACAAGTGTTTCCAATCCTTGATTTAGCACGAAGTAAAATTTTGAGTTTCAAAAAGCTTGAAAATTTGGATTGGTTACTCTGCCAAGCTCCCAAATTTTTAGGCTTTTCTAAACTCGAACTTTTACTTCATGCTTAATTAAGGAGTGGAAACCGTCGTTAGCAGTTTCAAATTGAACGCTTTCAAAAAACAATTAGGTATTGTTTCATATTTCTTCAGCGTATGCATCGAGCTATCTATACGTAAAAGAAACATTTCCTGTATAAACCAAATTTTCTTCCTGTCCAATATTTAGGTTACATGTTGAAATTTGATTTTTCTCGTTCGAATTTTGTATCATAATAATCTCTGTTAAATTCAACATTTGGTGTTCAATTATTTTCTTCAAGTTTTCAATAATATACGAAATTTTGTAAAATTTCATTCTACACTGAACGTCTGTAACTTTCTCTTAAATCACTTAATTTTAGAAACAAAAATATCACATTTGGCACAATAAAAATTCATAACTTTAACTAACAATTTTGTAGTTATTAGAGGCTAATATTTTTGTAAAAGTGCTCAAGAAAGATAATGAACCTGATTTTGAACAAATTCACGTTTACTATTAATTAATTAATTAATGTTCCTTAAGGGGGTCTTCCGGTATAATTGACCCAAACTTTGGATTTTTTTCCAGTTAACTGGTAAGAGTTAGAGACCTGGGGTTTTTTTTTAAATCTTTATTCATCCTTCCTCTACAATTGGGATTTTTGTCGAGTCGAAAAAATCAAAATGGCGTCCAATATGACGGCTGCCCGGCGGAAATGTTCCAAAACTGCGAGCAGCCTAGGGGTCGCTATTCGTCACCTAGAAACAAAATCAGCTCAGTTTCTTGAAGAGTATAGTTCAGAGAATGGAATGAACTAAGAAATTTGGAAAAAACTCAAACTTTGACAAAATGGCGGGCATTTGAAAAAAAAGTCGTGTTTTTCGGTCGATTTTTTGGCTTTGACAGGCCGTAAAAAATCTTTAAAATTGCAAATTGCACCGGGAGGTTAGTTCATTCCATGAAGAAAAGTGTTTTCAATAACGGAAGCAAAAAACGAAGTCAATTGGTTGAACCGTTCAAACGCTACAATGCTCGCAGTTTTGAAAAATGTAGTTTCGAGAAAAACGCGTTTAAAGTTTGCGAAAATTTTTTCTGTGTAATTCAAAGTATTCGGCGGAAAATTCGCAAACAGTAGTCAATATTTAGGTTTTCGGGGTCGCTGAATACGAATCTGAGGTCAAATTTGAAAAATTCAAAATGGCGGATCCAATATGGCAGACCAAAAAACTCATATTCATCAAAATTTATGAAATTCGAGATTAAAGTTATACCTGCGCGACCTATACCGCTCGGGACGGCGATGCATTCAAAGGCCTGTAGCGACGTAAATATTTGCCGGATCGAAATATCCTTTTACCCACATATTCTAGACATGTTTAGCTTTGATTTCATACAAAAAAATCGATTTTTTGAAAAAAATATACCGGAAGACCCCCTTAATTACTATAAAAATAAATACACATTAATTATCATTCATACAAATATTTTAATTATTGCTAGAAAAAAGATTGATACAAGGTGCTTTTGTTTTAAGTACACATATCCCAATTATATGTTGTAAATCTTCAGGTATTTGTTTTTTTTAATGACTTTAATTTGAAGCTTTAAATGAGTGTTTTCCACTCCCAGGTTAAGCATGAAGTAAAATTTCGAGTTTAGAAAAGCCTAAAAATTTGGTTTGGTTTTACTTAATGCGCCACTCGTATAAGACACTAATTTGAAGTGAAGTTCACTTGTTCACAATATTTCAGTGTTTACAGTGTTTAAAACGCGTGGCGCATGAAGTAAAATTTCGAGTTTAGAAAAGCCTGAAAATTTGGTTTGGTCGCCCCGCTTCGCGGAGCGACCAAACCAAATTTTCAGGCTTTTCTAAACTCGAAATTTTACTTCATGCTCAATTTGGGAGTAGAAAACACTCGTTTAAAGGTTTAAATTGAATTTAAGAAAAAGTGTATGCATATGTATGAGTACTTCAATCAAACATTTTCCTTATAACCATTTGAATGATCATTCGAATGATTGAAATGATCAATTATATTACCATTTGAATGATCATTAACATTACCATTTGAATAATTATTCGAATGATCATTCGAATGATAATAAAAGATTATTAAGTAGTAGTAAATATATTTATTATCATCTTTTTATACATTGTTTTTTTTATAATATATGTAGTATATATAAATGTAAATATTTCGATAATTGGCTATCGGCCAGTAGCCTTTCTGCCGCGGTTGATTATTATGATGTGTTGTGAATATAAGTAGAGTAAAAGATTATTAAATAATCGATGATTACAATAATCGAATGATTTGATTATTCTCACTCGAGTCGGCCCATCACTTCATTATAGGCAAAATTCAACCGAATATTAAATAACCTTGAAGGTTTGGATCTTAAGTTTCTGCACTAAACAAATGTGCCTACCTTTAAAGAGTAACAATTCTGTGGCGTTTGACATGCTTCTGAAGTAATCAATTCAATTTATATCAACATTTGTATTCTCTTTTTAATTTACACATTTTATGCTTTATTATTAATTATACTCAAATTTCAGATTCTGTAGATTTTCTGAAAGTAGATTAAGGTGAACAAACTTTCCTTATATCTAAAATATGTCAAAATGAGTCGTGCCTTTAATTTTTAAAGATTAAAGTGGAACACAAAAAACTAATTCAGCATTGATCTTCTATGAGTCTCCTTATTTGTTAAAGAACCGATTTTTTTTATCAAATACTGATGTTTTGCTGATTAATATAAAGAAAACGCAACGTTTTGGAAAAATTTACGTATTTTAGTAAGTTTTTTGCATCTGTAGTTACGATTTTATTTAATTAGCGATTAATTTTTCTTGAGAATTCTCTGGGATTAAAATAAAATCTCACGTTTAGTTGATTGATATGTTTCAATTCATAGAGAAATTACTGTTTTTATAAGACAATTTATGTTTCTAAGTTTCACTTACTTAGAAACATATGTTGTCGTATAAAATCTGTAAATTTCCGATTTTTTTCTTGTTTTTGTATCGTTAGATCATATTGAAAAGCAATGTAATTTGGAACTTTAAGAAAATGCACGTTTTTGTCCAGCTAGACCAAATTCGAAACCTTGCAACTCTGTTTGTATTCCTAATCATATATGTTAATCATTAGTGTTCAGATTAAATAAAAAAAGTTGTTGATTCTTTTTCTTCCAACAGAAAATACTGAACTTCTGTTGTTTGTTATTTAATGGTGGAATTAATTGAAAAGAGGTCAAAATAATGTGCGTCCATTAGACGCCTCCTTCAATTGTGCTGTTTTTTTACAAGCGATTTTATTGGAGTCAAGCTGTTGGAGTGTGCAATTAATAAACGAAAGGACTAGAAAAAAGGAGCAATTGGCCTGTTTTTAATTACCCCTAATAGACCTCCTAAATTAGCCTTAATCGTCGATAAAACAGACGCACCGCACAGAAATAACGGCCCTTTCCTTTGCATTAAGGCCTTGATTTATTTTCAGAACACTGAAGCGATATATCTAAGCAAATACTTAGTTTACTCTCAAACAGATTTTATATTAATTTATTTTATAACATTATTAATCGAAACATTAAGCAAATGATGATTACATTGTCTTTATCATATCACTCTAACAAGAATTTTATTCTAGTACAATACAGAACAAGCATCGGTAGTTATCTATTATTAAATTGTTTAAATTAATACATAACTTCACTGATAACACTGAAATACTAACTCAGATCAATTTCAATGTACCAAGACTAAATTCCAGGTACAAGGAAACGTTCAATTATAAAACTACGTATAACACGTTTTCGCCATTATGTCGGATGATTCGCCATTACCATGATGTCCAGTGTTTCGTTGACATATTTTCGCCAAATGCAGAACAATTTATGTGTGAAATTATGGAATATTTGCACTAAAGATTACTCTATTGCTTTCTATGTACACATTTTATTTATTTTCTTACCTATGCTAATTGTAATTTTAAATTCTTAAACTATATTAATTGTAATTTAGTAAATTGTAATTTCGTTTCTTTAATAATCATTTCTTTAATAATCATTTCTCTGTAATTAGGTTATTGTACTTGTCAAGAAATAATTATTTTATTATATTGATAAAAACTTTACTAGCGGATGCTAACAAAACAAACTAATGGGGAAACATATGGCCTAATACAGTTACAAATTTTTCAATGCATTATTGCAAAGCATTGTTCAAAGATGTTTGAGTATTATAAACTAAAAAGATAATGGGAATAATGGATTTATTATCAGGCATAAAATAATTCTTTAATAGTTTTTAATCTCGTTTTCAAGTAATGACCAATTTTCTCTTATTTATTAAAATCCATTCTATTTTAATATTAAAAAAAAACACTTCACTTTATTTTACAACTTTTGTTTGAACTTTTACAGTGACTATAGTTTCTACTAAAAGTTACAAGTCCCTGATTAAGCATGAAGTAAAAATGTCAGGCTTTTCTGAACTTAAAATATTTACTTCATGCGCCAGCCGTATAAAACACTAACTTAGTATGTAGTTTTAAAGTTGACTTAGTTTGATAATGACTAGTTTGTATTCGAAACTATAGTCACTGTCAAAGTTTAAATAAAAGTAGTAAAACAAAGTTAAGTGTTTCTAATATTCTAATTTTTATAAAGATGTACCACAAAGTAAATACCAACTAAATCAAAGATCATTCAATTGGTTTTATAATAAGCAGACTTAAGAATAGTTTTGAAAAGTGTGACACCTGAGGTAAGCGATTATTTTATTTTATTAGCAATGCAAAGAAGTGTACCTATTTCAAACGATTCAACTATTTTTAATTGAAAAAATAAATACTGCTTAACTGAACAAATTAATTAAAAAGAAAAATCTCGTATTTTTGCAGACAACTTATTGATTACATATGTCGACAAAAAAATATGTTTTGTTGCCCGGAATTTTAGATTTAATTGTAGGTATTTTAATGTTATTAGTTTGTCTGTATCAGCAATAGTTTTAAAGATTCAACATATTCAATAAATGTCGTCATTTTTCTAAAAACGATTCAGATTGAATTGAAAATTGGCTTCTAAGAAACTTTATGAATGTTGAAGAAGACAAAGAGATCAAAGGCCCTTTAGTTTTCCTAAGACTTATGAGGAGGGCACGACCTAAAAAAGGTTGAGAACTCCTCAACCTTTTTTTAGGTCGTGCCCTTCTCATAACTCATTAAAATATGAAGTAACATTTTGAGTTCAGAAAAGTGAAGTGGAGCAATCAAACCAAATTTTCAGGCATTTCTAAACTTGAAATTTTACTTTATGCTTAATCAAGGAGTGGAAACCCTCGTTAGAAGCTTCAAATTGAACTTTTTTTAAAACAACGATTGTCTGAAAATGTACAACCTATTAATTGGGAATATGTATACTTTAAAGAAAAATTATGTGCATAAAAATAAAGATTAATTCTAGGTCCTAAATTATTGAAAAAAAATATATATTCAAGAAAACGAAGAGTTCTAAAATAAAATTAACTGAATGTTGCTTTTTGCTAAAAATTGAAATATCTGTGATAAATTTTGATTCAAATTTGATCGTCTGTAGTTTTATTTTCGGCAGCCAAGATTTTCTATTTCTTTTTTCAAACAACACAACAAACTTTTTTCTTTTCTTCAATAATTTTCAAGATTTTCTATACATTTGATTAAAATCTAATATTAGCTTGTATTTTTTATAAAAAAATGTGGAATATACAATTTTTCAATAATTTCAATAATATTAAATGCTGTATATTCAATGTTAAGTATTAACACTAATTTATAGATTATTTGTGAAAGTTTTATAGTTGTATTTAATATACAGGGAATATTTCTTAGGCAGACGCTATACATTTTTCGACATTCATTATTTTTAAGAGTTCAATTTGAAGCTTTAAACGAGCGATGTTTACTCCCAGATTGAGCATGAAGTAAAATTTCGAGTTTAGATAAGTCTAAACATTTTCAGGCTTTTCTAAACTTAAAATTTTACTTCATGCGCCACGCGTATAAAACACTGAAATACTGTTAAGTTCACAATATGCTACTAAAGCAGTATGCTAAAGACGTATATTTTGAACTTTACTTGAAACCAGTGTTTAATACGCGTGGCGCATGATGTAAAATTTCGAGTTTAGAAAAGTCTGAAAATTTGGTTTGGCCGCTCCGCTTCGTGGAGCGACCAAACCAAATTTTCAGGCTTTTCTAAACTCGAAATTTTACTTCATGCTTAATCTGGGAGGCGAAATCACTCGTTCAAAGCTTTAAATTGAACTCTTGTAAAAACAGCGAATGTCGGAAAATTCACAGCGTATGGATAAATGTATACATGTAAGAAAAATTCCTTGTATTTAATTAGCCACGTAGATTTATTAAATGCACAATTACTCATTCAGTTTAATTTCTTCTTTAATGACATCATATTTATTAAAGCGTTCATTGTTATCTTAACCAGTGCTTCCAGTCCCCGATTAAGCATAAAGTAAAAATTTTAGACTTTTCTAAACTTAAAATATTTACTTCATGCGCCATCCGTATAAAACACTAACTTAGTGTGGAGTTTTAAAAACATTTCATCCAACTCTCCAATGACAAAAACAACCCAAAATGGATTAGATTTTGATATTTTGTGTATTGATAAACTTTCGATTAAAATTTAATAGTGCGATTCTTTTCACAATATACAAGTTAGTCTTACAAAAACTATATCAAACACTCATTGAAACAACTACTTCCCGAGCTAATGCCCCGACTGACATTCAATTATACAACAAGTGTTTGCTGGAATATGATGCCCTAACCTACTGCAAATGTAACAATTTGCGTTTCGATTTTTTTTTAGTCCATGACATTTACAAAACAAATCTTTATATATATGCATCATCTTTATTCAGGCATACTATTCACAGTTACATTATTTATATATATATATATATATATATATTTACAATTCCATTAGTGTGTTAGTACACACTGGGCTATCGACCATTGGTCTTTCTGCGCTACAAATCTTTATTATATGGATTTATCTTAAAAAAGTGTAACGTATATTTAATTAAAATGCTATATTTTGGAAATATGAAATATTTGAATTTAGGGCACCTAATTCCAACGAAATCAGCTCTTAATATCGCAAAACTACAATTGGCTACTACTACTATTGGCCTGTGTTATTGACATTACTTCGACTGAAATTATTTAAGTGCGGGATGGCTTTCATGGGTGTGGAAGGAATATTTCAGCAAAGGGTTGAATCGAGTGAATTAATTATGAATAACGGTTGATTGGCCATAGATAATAGGGTTTCTCGAACAGCGGTTTGTGCCGGGATTTTTATCGCGGACGTGACTGCACGTTCTGTGATGGTCACCCACAATGCTCACTGATGGCGTTAATGACTTCAAAAGGCAGAGGCGGCTTCCGGCAATTACCCGATTTATAAATAGGCAGCTCGTTATGCAATTTAACGTTTCAAGTTCATTCATGAACAAAAAAATGAAAATGTATGAAGTAGCTACAACACTTAAGAATGAATATATTTTCAATATATGTAACAATTCTGAATCTCAGAATAAGGCTTACTTAAATAACAGCAACCTCATTTACAGTAAAGTACAAAAACTTCTTGTATTCCAATTCGCTAAAATTTGTATTGGCTAGAACTTAAATTAAACAGCCTGATTTTATTCACGATTTTTTATGACGATTTATGACTTCTAATATACAAATTCACTTTATTTTGTATTTGGCTAAAACTAACGCACACTAGTTATATTCCGTTTTTTTATTAGCCAACCAGATCCGGTATTTTTTTATAATGTTGGATATTTGGTTGGATACTCTGGTTATAATTCTGACTTTCGCCTTTAAAATCAATATGAGGTTATGTTTTCTACATGATTGCCATATGCGTAATTACCCTATCATAAAGACTAATTAAGTGGCGGAACATTACTTTCGATATTTTATTACCACTTTTCTGTCAAATAATTAATTAAGTATACGCCTAGCGCATGAAGTAAAATTTTGAGTTTAGAAAAGCCTAATTACGCGATGAAGCGAAATTTTGAGTTTAGAAAAGCACGAAAATTTGGTTTGGTCGCATAGCGCTACGCGACCAAACCAAACTTTAGCAATGTGTCAAAATGTGTGGGGTTGCTTTCGTCAATATATTTACGACTACCATTACTTTTCTCTGTGCCCCTGATTGTTCATATTTTTATATTTTGCCCCTCTCTGAAAAAGATTCTGCGGGAGCCCATGCCTAGAATATATTAAAAAAAAAAAAAACGTAATTGTTGCTCATACTCTCGTCTGGTTGTGAGTAGTAATTGTAATACCGGTATAATCTGCGAATTTGCTTGTAATTTGTCGGTTTTTTACAGTTTTTTAAAAAATATCGGGATATGTAGATAATGGTGTTTCTTAATTGGGATTCGCAGTTTAAATAAAAACATATATACATGACAGGAAATGGAAATTTACCGACTATTTCAATTAAATTGTAATTAGGTAAAATTGTGAATTCAAAACTTATTCATGTTTTAATGGAATTGTCCAGTATAATGTAAAGTTAAAACAATACAATATTTATGAGCAGGTATTTATGTATTTAACCTGAGATTTTACTTAGAGTTTAATTAAACGGTTGTGATTTTATTTCATTTCAGTTTAAAAATATAACTGAATGCCTTGTTTTATTCTCTTTCTTCGTTTTTGATTATTTGTTTGTTTTTTGTCATTTTCATTTGTAAATTATCGATTATAATCGATTTAAATTGTATCCATATACTCGCCACATTTATTTTTCATATTTTCCACATATTTCTTATTTATATTTTCTTTGTTCCATTATCAATTATTGTAATCATATCTATTTTGGTGATGAATAATAAATGCTATTATTATTACAATTTAGAATTTATAAACAACGTTATCGAGAAAAATGATCTAATAATGCCAGGAGAGAGTTTCTTTGCCAATTTAAAAAAAAGCATGAACAAGTTTTAAGACGAATTACATTTGTTTGGCTAAATCCTAAGAAAAAAATGAGACAATCAGTAAAGCAAATATGTTTACAAGCCAGATTTCACAATTTTATAAAAATGCATACATTTATGAATATTGTGAAATCTGGCTTGTAAATATATTTGCTTTACTGATTGTCTGATTTTTTTCTTAGGATTTAGCCAAATAAATTTAATTCGTCTTAAAACTTGTTCATGCTTTTTTTAAATTGGCAAAGAAACTCTCTCCTGGCATTATTAGATCATTTTTCTCGATAACGTTGTTTATAAATTCTAAATTGTAATAATAATAGCATTTATTGTTCATCACCAAAATAGATATGATTACAATAATTGATAATGGAACAAAGAAAATATAAATGTATGCATTTTTATAAAATTGTGAAATCTGGCTTGTAAACATATTTGCTTTACTGATTGTCTGATTTTTTTCTTAGGATTTAGCCAAACAAATTTAATTCGTCTTAAAACTTGTTCATGCTTTTTTTTAAATTGTCAAAAAAACTCTCGATCGTTGATATTACTTACTGCCTGGATAGGAAATACTTTTTTATTGTCAATTTTTTGACAAAAAGTCATTCTTTATAAAAAGTGTTTAATGACTTGAAAACCCAACAGACACTATAAGACTTTGACCTTAAAAAAATATTGGTAATGTTGTATTTGAATTATCTTTTACTACAAAAACAGAGATATTGATAATTTTATATTCTCAAGTTCTAAGGTGCAGAATTATTGAATCAAGAGAAATATAATTCTGTTTTCTTATTAGAATCTTAAGATTTTATCTCCTTAAAATCCCGAGAAAAATAATACTGTTGTACAATTGATCTAAGTGGAATATTCTAAAATTATTCTTTATTTTGAATATAACATTTCCTCATTTTTCCTACCAATCATTTTTAAATCCTGTTGACAACAAAAGCACACTTAACGATCCCAATTGTCTCCCCTTTCTCAGTTTTACAAATCTTTGTCCGTCCATTTCATCCCCCTCTTCTTCTTGGAAATGATTAGCTGCAATAATTCACGCGAGCCCTATCTGTTCCTTTGTAGCTGAAAATTCACGGTCTTTATGTCGTGAAAACAACACTAAGCTCCGGAGATAAGCTAATGGCGTCTCATTCTGTAGGAAGATTATTAAGTGCTGTCGTTTGACTTGCCATCCCCTTTAAACCCCCCAGCTACTCGGGAAAAGGGAGCCGAAAGTATTATCTTATTATTTTCATAGGCAAGTGTGCTAGGACAATAAGGGCCCCATTGTGGAGGGCGTATCTAGGGCATTTGCACGTTTGTCCTGAATAACGCTGGCTTTCGGTAATAAGGCAAAATTCTCAATTTTACTCTGGGGGTGTCTATATAGGGTGTTTCGAATTCCAATCTCCCAACTGGGGCTTTGCTTATTACAAGGTGATTTATACCAGGAGGCGAACGATTATTATTCGTGTTCAAGATTGGATTGTGAGCAAAAATGAGAAATAACTTTTTTTTCGACATGATGACTTTATTTAGTCACAGAAAGAAAAACCACTAGTTTAACTTACAAGAGATGTTCGAAATGTCCACCGCCAGTGAGGCAAGGTTGGCAACGTAAAACTACAGAATTATAAACTGCAGCAAAATCTTGTTCATTTTCAATTTCAAGTGCAGCATTCATAATTCTGTCTCGTAACTGCTCTTGATTCTGAATTTCTTCTGCATACGAATTCTTTGATATTCACGACAACTTTCTAAAGCATTGCCGTTGCAAAAGCCGTACACAAAAATAATTTCGGCATATTCTTCATTGCCAAACTGTATTGTTAACAAAATTTGTATCTTTTTTACACTAAAAATTAATAGCAATACCCAAAGAATGTGACAACTGCCAACAACTAATAAATAAGTCATTTGTTTGAAAGCAATTTCCATTACCTACTATTTATTTTATAGACAAAAATTGAATAGGTTCCGAAAATGTCATGCTTCTTTATCTCTAAAACAAAGGCCGATCGAAAAAAAAGTGATTTAACATTTTTTGCTTAGAATTAAATTTCGAACAAGAATATCAATTTTTCGGCTCCTGGTATTAATCACCCTGTATGTATAGAAGGTGGAGACAAAGCGAGCATTCAAAGTGAAGTGAAGTTCAAAAATAAATTTGAAAATTTACAATCTTTCGCTTTCAAAATTTGCGCGTTTTTCAATGGGATACGTAAAAATAATTAAAAGAACTAATCCGAAAACAAATTGAATTGAATTTTGAAAGATACACGAATTAAACATGTGTTATATTTGTTGAAATGAACAGAGCCGCGAGCCGCGAAGCGGAGTGACCAAACCAAATTTTCAGGCTTTTCTAAACTCGAAATTTTACTTCATGCTTAACCTGGGATTGGAAAACACTCTCTTGAAGCTTTAAATTTAACTCTTAAAAAAATGGAAAATTTACGCTTAAAAGAAAAACTTCCTGTATATACATTAAACACACTGGTATAATAAGGAGTACATAAAACATTTAATAATTGTAATAAAATTAACATTTTAATTACACAATATCGCAAAAAAATTAAATACCAAAATAATTGCGTTGTTTACTAATAAAATTCAATTGGGTATGCAAATTATTACAATAAGGTTACATACAACATTTGATTTTTTTCATTTTCAAATATGTTTTTATCACTTTCGTTTTGTAATATCATCATATACTAGTTTTTTTTAGCTAATTCGTATTTGATAGATAATATTGCTAACGACAATGCAAATTTCAAGTATGTTGTTATTATTTTCAATCAGTAGAAATATTTGTCTGCGTATGCGAAGTTATTAACTGTTATATTAATCTTTCTATAATATAATTTTTAGACCAATAACAAAGTGTGAATACAATTCAAATAAATTATTTATAAATAATATTTTAGGGCAAAACTCGAAGACTAATTTTGATTTTATTAAATAAATCAATGGAAGCAATATCGTCTTGCAACGTTGTATTTACATTTATAAACTTTTAAGAAGATCGTCATTAGTCAGTTTTTTTATTATTTGAAACCTAATTTAAGACATCGTTTGAAATATAAAAGAACAAAATCAACAAGCCCTAAAATATATCCCACCAGTGTTTAAAATCAGAATAATAAATATTGCTTTCTAACTTCCATTGCAACAAACTCAAATCTGTTGATTAAATTCTGTCCTATTAAACGAACAGTTCACTTAATAATTTCTAGAAGAACTCTCAAGACAAATTTGATAAATAATTAAATAATAATTGATATAAATTGAGCAAGTTTTCTTAGATTGAAAACATTTTTTCATGTTTTGAAATACGCTCTGGGAATCTATGTTCAATTTATCCAACGTATACCTTGGGGCAATTCCAACATTCCAATAAATTTACGCCAGAGCTCCTGGTTTATCAGATTGGTCATGAGTTCACGAGCTCTGGCGTAAATTTGTTGGAATGTCGGGATTGCCCCAAGGAATACGTGTTTCAAAACAAAAGCTGCTTTCAATTTAAGAAAATTTGCTTAATCTATGCCAATTATTTAATCAAATTCCAGCAAGAACATCAAAAATACTATTAATTTAAGAAAACTGTCAAACATTTAATGGAATATCAGCAATAAAAGTCGTGAATTAAATTAGGTAGAAGAATTAAAAATTAATAAATATAACAAAAAAGAATTCTATTAATAGACCAAATATAATTAAGCTAAACCAAATTTTCAGGATTTTATAAAATTGAAATTTTACTTCATGTGCTATGCATACAAAACGCTGAAATATTGTAATGTTAGAAATACACTGAAAACCTTTTTTTTTAAATAAGTAATAATTGAAATATTTAAAAAACAACATATTTACTTTTTTCTTCACATATTCTCAAGTCAGCTCAAATAATTCAATGTATCAAATTGACTTATTTTGTAATTTAATTAATAAAAAATAAATAATGTGCATAATTGCATCAAAAGCGTCTAATGGGTTAAAGTAAATAATAATAATAATACTTTATTAATGCTAAACACAATTGTGGTACACAGGTCGATGTAAACTACGCTAATAAAAAAATATAAACGTACAATAAATATAAATACATGTAACAAAAAGTGATTGATTTTTGCTAGTAGCAATATTAAAATGGGACATATATATATATATATATATATATATATATATATAATATAAAAGTCTAAACGTACTATAAGTATAACTATACAAAGAGTGAAGAGGAAGCACTTATAGAAACCCGCTGAACATATAACACTCACAGAAATGCTATGCTTATATGTACATGAACATTAATATTTTGTGCTAATAACAATATTAAAATTGAGCAACTGTTGTGTATACAGGATATTAGAAACAACATTAAAAGTACATTAAAATGTGGTAGTTATGTTCTGGAAAACAAAGAACTTCATCAGATATTAGATAGCTTTTAGAATGAATATGTATGTATTTAATTTGATTTATAACTTTCAGATCCGTATATTGATTTAAGTCTTTAATAATATTCTTAGAAGTGTTTTCCATTCCTTGATTGAGCATGAAGTAAATATTTCGAGTTTAGAAAATCCTGAAAATTAGATTAGTCGTGTAGCGAAGCGAAGCAAATTTTCAGGCTTTTTTAAACTCAAAATATTCACTTCATGCGTCACGCGTATTACACTGATTTAGCGTAAATTTTTAAAAACGATTTATTTGTCTAATTATTTCACAAGACAAACAATAAAAGTATTAAGAGATTGGCATTTTTCATGTTTATAATTCGACGATTTATATTTCAACTTCTTCTGCCTATATTTAATAATATGCGCCTCGCGTATGAAACCACAAACCAAATTTTGAAGGTTTTCTAAACTTGAAAACTTACTTCATGCTTAATGAATAAGTGAAATCACTCGAACGAGCTCTATATTTATTGTTTTTATAAAAACAACGAACTCCTGAAAATTTAGAAAATATAGAGATATATATATATACTTAAACAAGAAAAAATCCCTGTATATATTCCAGTATAAGTAATGATCAAAACGAAATAACCAACCTTTCATATTCCATTATTTTTTTGTCTGGTTTTGCAGAAAATTGTTATTTTACAAAAACAAACGTATTTATCTACGCACGTCCATCCACTCGCTTTTCCACGTATTTCAATTTGTTTTCCGATTCAACATCGATGTTTGATAAATTGTAAACAAACAAAAAAAATCTGGATTAATATAAAAAGTGAGCGGTGCACCGAAGGATTTATTGCGTTCCGTCTGTTTCGGAATTCGGACGGTGTTTTTCGTGCTTCCAGTGGAAAAGTGCGGATTTATGCGTTCGAACATAAATTACGGCGGCGCGGGCGTGTTTGCACTTAAAAGTCCCGCCTTCCGGGAAATGAATCACGCGATGCGTGCAACCGGAACCTTCCCCTTGCCCGGGAAGGGAAGTGCCTTAAAGTTTCCGGATTTCAAATCCGGACATGCATAACCGAGCTAGATATATTTTTATTTTTTTGTTACTTATATCTAGTGTTAATCAGCCATTGTGGTTATTTATATTTTGTTTATATTAACTTAGTGCATACTTATCGCAGATGTTTTTTCAACAAAATGAATACCATGTATAAGTTATAGATAACTTTACTTCATTTAAAAAAAATTATAATAATTCATAAATATGTATTATTTCCCGGCGTATCCACCAATTTTTGGTCACACGCTGTAAAATTTTAAACATTAAACTAGAATTTTTGTACAGAATTGGATGTCTCTCTTCAAATCATTAAACTTTTGTTTAAAACATTTTTTTTATTCGGTGCATGGTTCTGAAGATATTCCAGGTTGTACTTTAAAATGGGACACCCTGTATATATAAATAAAACGCGTTTTAAGTTTTTCTTTGAGTTACATAAAGTATAATGAACCTAATTCATTAAGTATAGACATTTTTGTACATATCTTTTAAAAAACCATTATCACAAAACATCCTTAATAAATCTTCAGTACTTTTCTAAACATTTGGATACATAATTTTATGAGGATATGCAACGAGAAGATACAAGTTGTGTATAGATGAAAGTTTCGGAAAGGTTTGGTAATGAGACAATTGCATGGAAACGTAAATCCTTCGGGCGTCCCTTTTCTTTGCCAAAGACACCCTTGTCAGGTGTGAAAGGAAATTGTGTGCGACGAACTATAAATTTTCAATGCCGCCAGGTTATTATGTCACGTACCGGACCGAATTTCCTCAACGTTTCAATATTTATGCATCTCGAAACACGTCCAATATATTCCACAGTTAAATATTTTTTTAAAGAGAAAAAAAATTGCACGATTTTAAAGTTAAGAGAAGGGTACATCTCTAGAAGTATAATAATGTTAAATAATAATATTTGTAATAATAAACCATATACAGATGTTTCTTTTAAGTGCACATACAGGTAATTTTTCTTTTAAGTATACCTACTTATCCTGATGGAAAACATCAGGCATTCATTGTTTTATTAAAGCGTTAATTTTGAATTTCTAACGAGTGTTTTCAATCCCAGATTAAGCATAAAATAAAATTTCGAGTTTAGAAAAGCCTAAAAATTTGGTTTGGTCACCTAGCGAAGCGAAGCGACCAAACCGAATTTTCAGGCTTTTCTAAACTTGAAATTTTACTTCATGCGCCACGCGTATAAAACACTGATTTAGGATGAAGTTCAAAATATACTAATAAAGCAAAATGCTAAAGAAGTATATTTTGAACTTTACTTAAAAATATAATAAATATATATCTAAATACTTCATTAATAATAAATAATTGATGTAGAAAATGCCAAAGAAGTATATTTTGAACTTAACTTAAAAATATAATAAATATATTTCTAAATACTTCATTAATAAAATTCTATGTTGAAAATTGTATTCTTACTGAACGCTCAAAGTTGGTTTTTTTGTCTCACTAATTTTCTAGTGATTGAAAATGTAAGTGAAAAGTTATGGAAATACATTTTTAATCGATGTTGTTTCTAACGTCACAGAGAATCTCCCTGATTTTTTTTTAGAATTTTTTTTAAACACGATCGAAATTCCAACAATTTTATCGACTTTCACCAAAATAAAAATGGTTTTGAAAAAATCCCCAAAAATTCACAAATAACATTTATGATTTTTAGAAACAATGTTTTTGATGCTTAAAAATCACGGACGTATTTCAAAATTAAAAAAAACTTTATGAAAAAAATGATCAGAGCAGAAAATGAGTCATTTTCTTCTGTGATAATTTTTTTATAAAGTTTTTTATTTTTTAAAAACACCCGTAATTTTTAAGCTTATAAAACATTTTGAAACTCAATTTAAAGCTTATTCAATCCTCAATCGAACACTTTTTCAATTAAAAATATACGATGAGGATTTTACAAATCATAGCGATTTGAATGAGGCAAATGATAAAATCGTAAAAGTGAGTAATTTAATAAAGACAATGTTAAAAAAATAATCTTACCAGAAAATAAAATAAACTAAACATTAGCTTATTAACAATTGAAAAGGCTATAATTTAAGTTATTTCACGTTTCTGCATCTTAAAAATGACGTTCGATATAAACAGTCAAAGTTAGTATTTTGTTTTGAATCGTGGATTTCAAGAAATTTTAATTTAGGTGAATATTTTTTCGGAAAACATTAGGACTCCAGATTGTTTCTAATATCGATGGGACAGTCTGTGATTTTTTTGAAAATATAAAAAAATCGTAAATTTTGTATGAACATTTTCACGAATTTTGTTTAGAACCGCGATTTTCAAGAAATTTTAATTCAAGCTGGGTGTTTTGAGATTTTTTCTGGGAAAAATAAACAACGCTAATTGTTTTTAATATCGATAGAAAAGTCTGTGAATCTTTTAAGATTTTTTATAAATCTTAAAAAAAGCGTCCTACTTTTTGTTCTAACATTTTTATGGATTTTTTTTTGAATCGCGATTTTTAAGATTTTTTTATTCACGCTGGGTGTTTTAGGAATTCATTGCTGGGGAAAATTAATACCCTAGATTGTTTCTATTATTGTTGGGAACGTCTGTAATTTTTTTAAAAATAAAAAAAAGAATTTCATATCGTCGATTTTGTTAGAAGAAAAAAAAGCCCATGTGCATTTTTATTTTCAGGAAATTCTCCCGAGTGTTTTCCACTTCCAGGTTAAGCATAAAGTAAAATTTCGAGTTTAGAAAAGCCTGAAAATTTGGTTTGGACGCGTAGCGCGTAGCGCTACGCGGCCAAACCAAATTTTCAGGCTTTTCTAAACTCGAAATTTTACTTCATGCGCCACAAGTATAAAACACTAATTTAAGCGAAATTTTAAAATATACATCACCACCTGTATTTGATTTTATGAGGTAATTGAATTAAATTGTATTTTTTGTTTTCACACAAAAAAGTAAAGAGGATCGACGAATCCAGATTCAGATATTTCTTAAATAAACAAATTTTTTACACACTTACTTTTACACTTATGTGTAAATTAAATCAATTAAATTCCGAAATTTTTCCTAAAAATGTTACAATTTATAAAAATAAATTGAGACTGAGACTTCTCCTAAAAAATTACATTTTATAAAAATAAATTGTAATTTTTTTTACACGGTTACATTTTTGTTATCTTTGTATTTTAATTTTCTTCCATATGTAAAACAAAGACAGGAAAGTATTTTTTGAACTTCTAATTACTTTAGCACACTACTTTATGTGTGTATTATCAAATATTTATCTCTTGAATAATTTTCTCACTTATCACTTGGTGAAACATTTTTAAATATTGATAATGAAGGTTTAAATTAAATTACACTTGGTTTGTTTAACAATTTTTTACTTTACTATTTACTCGACTAGTTTCGCGTTTTACAGCATTATCAGTATATAATGCTGTAAAACGCGAAACTAGTCGAGTAAATAGTAAAGTAAAAAATTGTGAAACAAACCAAGTGTAATTTAATTTAAACCTTCATTATAAATATTTATCTAAAAGCTTTAGAGTTAGAAACACATTTTTAAATAAATAATCTAATTTTAGATATATAAATGTAAAGCTAATTTAATGTGTTATTTAATGATTTAAAAATATATAGTGTGTACAATTTAGAAGAATGCAACTTTATGTCTTTACTCGGAAATGAAAAGTCTGAATAAAAGAATAAGTACGTCACTGCATTTAACGGTGAAAACTATATAAATAACTATTGAACTGTTTTTGTATATATCTTATAATGTTCTGTATTATTAATGCTAATAGATGGTAACAATCTTTACACAAGTCATTGGTCTTAAAACTTAATACATCACTTTATAAAAGAACGCTACTATACATGATACATTCTAAACTAAGTCAATCAAATAAAGAGAGAGAGAGAGAGAGAGAAAACCAAAGTCTAAAAATTCGTCGATACTATAGAAGGCATATTTAGTCAAAATAGTTTTTATTGAGTTTTTAAACGTCTTTAATTTATAGTTACTAAGATAAAGACATATTTTAAAATAGCCAACAATTGAAAAACGCTTGATATCTTACAAACTAATCAAGTTAGCCATGATCTGTTAACGCTTTTATTAATATCTCATAAAAAGAGGTCATGACGCGTATATTAAATGTTTTCTTACTCTTCCGACTGAGATACCTAATGAAAACATTGAATTTGGACTAGCCTGTACATAAAAAAAACATCTCTTTTTATCTAAATATCTAGAAGTTCCGAAGAATACGAAAATCTAAGTCAAATTAATATTTTTTTAGATCATATTTTCACAAAGTAAATGTAGGTATTTGTAATTTGCATTTATTTCAATAAAAACCTTTATTTAGCAAAAATACTAATCGAAAGATTTCATGATATGGCAGTGATGAAATTTGCGATGTACACTTCTATGCAATAAAATGAAGCACAAGTCTCATAACTATTTTTCACAATATTTTAGTTGTATAATTCGGGTCTGTGTTAATTGCCTAGAAGCAGTTTCAATAAATAATATAAACATTATATAAATAACACCTTTATTAAAAAACTAAAATTATGAAACTGCTGCTAGGCAATTAACACAGACCCGAATTATACAACTAAAATATTGTGAAAAATAGTTATGAGACTTGTGCTTCATTTTATTGCATAGAAGTGTACATCGCAAATTTCTTAAAAAAACCTAAAAACCATCGTAATAAATACAACAAAGCCGAAATAGAAAAACCATGTTCTATTTTAGTTAGAATTCGAATTTCTGAATTCTTGTCTAAATGACGCAGCATTTTGACATTAAGGAAATTGACATATTTACATATTTTTGTAACTAGGAAACTCATCACGTCCGGTCTAAACTATAACATATTTTGTGTCCTTAATTTTATTGCACGAAAGTGTACATTTTTTGTGCCTGTTAAAAATTACAAACTCCTGGCGCGTCCACCAAATATTAAAGATTAATTATAACAAATCTACACAGTTTTTCGTTTACAATGTTTCTGTTTTCTTTTAGGAAGCTGTTAAGCTGCATAGGCGGCTGGAAGAAGACGGTACACGCAGTACCTCGTGCTACAGGTGAGATAAATAAACGAGACGGTTTTAGATTAACTAATTAAACGGCTGTGTAAATAAAATGAATCATTTAACGAAAGTGTTGAATAATCTGCGCGCCCATTAATCGACGCGGTGTGGTGACACTCAGTCGTTTGAAATTAAAACGGATAGCTTTGTGAATCCGTCGAGTGCTTTGAAATCGCGGGACCCGGGTAATTATAGAGCTCGGATCTAGTAACCCACATTCCGCATTTAAGTTTACAAATTGAACGCAAACGTTTTATTCATTATGTGAGGAAAGCCGACAAACTAGAAGAAATTAGAGGCAACTATTAAAACTAAGATAATTTGGGAATGTTGTATCTAATTTAATTACGATATTAAAGGTACATGCCAAAATTTAATAACATATATTTACAAAAAAAATTAATACATTCTACAAAAAACTATATAATTTTGTTTATTTCTCGACATATTCTACATAAAGATTGAGACATTTATCCCAGCGTGACAATAGTTTGAATCTACCATGAAGGGATAGATTTGTGCGTCAAGTCGATTAAAGTAGTCCACAACTGTGTCTTGCAATTTCTATTGATTGGCAAAGCGTTTCCCCGTCAAAATTAAGTCCACAACTGTGTCTTGCAAAGCGTTTCCAAAAATTTTTTGCCGAGGAACACTTTGCCAATCAATAGGAATTGCAAGACACAGTTTAACAGTTTAACTACTTTAATCGAATCGCCAGGCAACACTACCATGAAGGGATGTTCAAACTACTGTCACGCTGGGATAAATGTCTCAATCATTATGAAGAATATGTTGAGAAATAAACAAAATTATAAAGTTTTTTGTAGAATGTATTAATTGTTTTTTAAATATATGTTATTAAATTTTGGCATGTACCTTTAATATCGTATCCCCCTCGTAATTAAATTAGATACAACATTCATAAATTTTCATAGTTAGTTTTTTTAAATATATGTTATTAAATTTTGGCATGTACCTTTGTAGAATGTATAAAATATTTTCTTTAATAATATATATTAAACATTAAAAGTGCGATTCTTTTCGCAATCTACAACAAGTTAATCTTACAAAGACTATATCAAACACTCATTGAAACAACTACTTCCCGGGCTAATACCCCGACGGACATTGAATTATACAACAAGTGTTTGCTGTAACATACAGTAACCTACTGCAAATGTAACAATTTGGGTCAAATTATTCCGGCCATCTATAGACGCGTTTCGAGATTTATCTCTCATCAGTATAGCTTTGCCATTCCCTCTAAACAATTTGACACCTTAGACTGGCGGTCACGTTACCGTTCAAACATAAGTATAAATGAAATTGCCAATTCTTATGTTTGATCGGTAACGTGACCGCCAGTCTAAGGTGTCAAATTGTTTAGAGGGAATGGCAAAGCTATACTGATGAGAGATAAATCTCAAAACGCGTCTATAGATGGCCGGAATAATTTGACCCAAATTGTTACATTTGCAGTAGGTTACTGTATGTAACAGCAAACACTTGTTGTATAATTCAATGTCCGTCGGGGTATTAGCCCAGGAAGTAGTTGTTTCAATGAGTGTTTGATATAGTCTTTGTAAGATTAACTTGTTGTAGATTGCGAAAAGAATCGCACTTTTAATGTTTGAAGTATTCTGAAACTAAGAATTGGCAATTTCATTTATACTTAATATATATTAGTTAAGTTTGGCTTGTACCTTTAATATCGGACCCCCCTCGTATATACCCTTACAGTTAAATCATACAGTTAATTCGGCGAATTAGAGTCACAAAGTACTATTCGTATTTATTTATTTCTCAAAGTTGAATTTGAGTTTCGCGTTCAGACTTCTGGGCCTTATTAGTGAGTGTAGCCTGCGTACAATGCGCATGGTTTACTAAATACTTTTTTTGTCAAACTATTTAAGCCCATGTGTAATCATAATAATTTCATGACGTATCTCCATTTATTGTCTGTTATAATATCGATGTTTTTTTATTAAATATGATACATGTCCCGATTGTATACTTATACTTAATAATTTGGCAAACTTGTAGGAATTCATTCATCATTCATTCATCTACCTGATGAAGCCACTGTGTGGTGAAACAATTGTTGTAGTACAATAAACATTATTTTGAAACCTAAACATATTAAGTGTGTTCTTTAAGTGATTGTAGGAATTCATTGTTTTAATTTAAAACGTCTATCGATTACGTTCACTCATTGGTTAAGCATGAAGTAAAATTTCATGTTTAGATAAGTCTCACGTTAATAAATATTATAAATGTCTATTTTATGTGACCAATTATTGTTAACATTAATTTGTTTAATGCCAACTTGAACTTAAAATTGTATATGGACGGTGATTATTTTTGTTTATTAGTTTGGTGTGTTTTGTAAGAGCAAGTGGTTGTTACGACTCGAAAATAACAAGAGGTCACTTTTAAAAACTGCTTCTATTGCTCTTTACTGTACAGAGTTTCGTATGGTAATGGTTAAAAGTTTTTACAAACATATATACATAGAATAAAATGTCCTCAGGGTGGGGTGGTCATCTTCCGTCTCTTTCTTTCCTCCCTCAAAACAACCCGTATCTCCGATATCAGGCGAAATGTCCAGGAAGGAAGGATTGGAATGCGGCCTGGGCCCCCTGGTCCTGGGGATGGTCACGCCGTCCGTGGGGTTTATTGGGGGTACCGTTTTTAGCGACACAAAACGTAACCCAACAGACGGAATATATTAAAAAAATTGTGATGTGTCCATCATAGCACTTTCCCTGTTAAAAATATGGTGATTTAAACATTCAATATGGAAAAGTTGCTCAAACGAAATTTATTTTACTTTTATTATTATTATTTCAAAATTATTTACAAAAAAAGTAATTCTTGCATTTTTTCGCTACATTTCGGTAAATATTTATCACTATCACATATAAGCGTTGTATATCTTTAACTTTACTGTAAATTAGTGGTTTATACGCGTGGCGCATGAAGTAAAATTTCGAGTTTAAAAAAGCCCCGTGAAAATTTGTCGAGGGTCGCTGCGCGACCCTCGACAAATTTTCTACGCGGGGCTTTTCTAAACTCGAAATTTTACTTCATGCTTAGTCCGGGAGTGGAAGACACTCGTTAGTTTAAAATACATCACTACTGTTAAAATGTGTATCGTAACTGTTACAAAGAAAAACAATAACATGGCGATCTCATTATAATTCAATTCAAACTTTAAATATCAGCTACCACCGACTTACGTTAACTGTTAATATAGTCTTATGTCAAGTTGACACGATAGACTAAATGTCGGCTAGCGCCGACTTATGTCAACTCTCATTATAGTTCAAATGTCGGCTATCGCCGACTCATGTCAACTGTTATTATAGTCCAAATGTCAGCTGGCACCCAATTGTATGTCAACTGTCATTATAGTCCAAATGTCGGCTAATGCTTATGACCAGGGGTATCAATCCCGAAATCCCAGGATCCCAGAATTACGTTAAAAAAAAAGATCCCAAACCCCGGGATTAAAAGTATTAATCCCGGGATTTCGTAATAAATTACAAAATATCAGAAATACTCTTTTTATTAGCATTAGTTGTTTTTATTTTTTGAATGATACAAATTGTTTTATTATTATTATTTATCGCAAGACTTGGCAACACGGCGGTGTTCGAGTATGTACAACGGCTGATATATAGGGAATTTTTCTTTTAAGTATCGATATGCATATCCTTTTTTTAAAGAGTCCAATTTAAAGCTTTAAACGAGTGTTTTCCACTCCCAGGCTAAGCATGGTTTGGTTGCTCCGCGAAGCGGAGCGACCAAACCAAATTTTCAGGCTTTTCTAAACTCGAAATTTTACTTCATGCGCCACGCGTATTTAACACTGAAAACACTTAAATCTTGTGAACAAGTGAACTTTACTTGAAATTAGTGTCTTATACGCGTGGCGCATGAAATAAAATTTCGAGTTTAGAAAAGCCTGAAAATTTGGTTTGGTCGCTTCGCTTCGCTACGCGATCAAACCAAAATTTCAGGCTTTTCTAAACTCGAAATTTTACTTCATACTTAACCTGGGAGTCGAAAACACTTGTTTAAAGCTCAAATTGAACTCTTTTAAAAAAACAACAAATATTTGAACATTTACAGCCCATAATTAGAAAGTATACATTAAAGAAAAACTCCCTGTATGTTTGGTTTTCGGTAATTCACTGGATTTGTTATTCGTTTTATATAGAGAGTAGATTTTTAAAGAATAAGAATGGTTTTGCGTGACCAGGGTACTGATAACAAAAAAAGGTGAATACTGTTTATTAGTAGATTTATTGTTAAATCACTGCATGATGTAGTGATTCTGTGATTATAAATTGAAACCTTTCTATCATACATTTTATTTCAAATGTTATTGGTTATGTTACCATTGTTTGTGTATTTTATATTTAAATTGCTTGTTGCTGAAAGGGACCATGCGATTGTTTGAAACATTTGTAATAATAGTTATTGAATTTGTTGGGACTAGTCCCGGGATCCTAGGATTACTTGACCATTGTTCCGAAAATCCCGGGATAGGAAAAATGTCTCGGGATAGGCACCCCTACTTATGACACAATAGACTAAATGTCAATGATAGATAGAGTTATGTCAGTCAACCTAGTAATTCAAAATTCAAGTACCTAGAGCAATTTTGCGTTTTAGTTGGGATATCCCAGAGGAAATAATTTAAATTATGTCAATAAAAGAGCATTCTAATGAAAGAGCATTCTATGATAATTTTGACATACTTCATGAAGTACACTATTTGATGCGTGTTTTGATTATTCGTAATAATTGTCAATTCATCAATTTTGTACGGTTCATGTGAATTAAAATTTTTTGCGTTCTTAACTAACTTTGGCACTGACCAAGTTGACATATTTTACGTTTATTACTAACTTTTGTACGGTTCATGTGAATTGAATCTTTTTACGTTCTTTACTAACTTTGGCATTGACCAAATTGACATTTTTTACTAACTTTTGTACAGTTTATGTGAATTGATACTTTTTACGTTCTTTACTAACTTTGGCACTGACCCAATTGACATTTTTACGCTCTTTACTAACTTTTGCACTGACCTGTGTAAAACTCTGGTATAGCCAATAAAATGATTGTTATATCATTATTATCTTGTCTCGTACCACTGTCTGATCAAAATGGTTAAGGAATGAATTTATTTTTAAAACAAAATCCAGCACACATTAAGTGTAGCCTAACATCCAGCTAATTCGCAATATTCAACCGCAAATATCTCAAAAATACTATTTCCACACGCAGAGCACACAATCAAAACTGAATTATTACAAATCCTATCGGTTTAATTAAACATTAACCGAAACGAACAGGACGCGGTATGAATAAACTGAAATCATGAAATCGCATGCAAAATTAATCAATGGCATTATTGGAAATATTGCGCTCTTTGTGTGTGTGTGTGTCTATGTGCCCACTATTATAGATCTACATTATTCGTGCCATTCGTGTCCACGGCCTTGTCCGAGAAGCTGAAGGGGGAAGTACGAAACGTGAGTCAAATTGCATCCGAACGGAGGCTGAAAGGTCAATCGAGTTTTCCTGCATAATTTATTTAACGGCCAAACGAATTGTCTTTAATGTGTCTCAACGACCTCTCTCTTTCTGCCTCTCTCTCCGTTTCACACACTTTGGCCTTATCTAGGCTTTTAATGCCTGTTGCTGGAAATTAACAACAATTTAGAAAATTGCTTGAGAATTCAAATTATTCAAGTTGTACTCGTAGACGTTAATTTAATAGGAATAATAATAATAATATACATTTATTACAGAAATCATCAATTCCCAACAATAATACAGTATGATTTAATACGTTTTTATTAATTTAAATGTTTAGTTAGTTATACAAGGGGTTTGTAATGCCACTTCATAGATACGCAAAACAATAACTGTACAATCGTATGCTAGCATTCCACTATTCAAGCGCGATATTAGCTAATCTCCCCTATCTGCCCAGCTCTTTGTTAGAGAATGTGCCTAAGCAAAATTTGTCTAGATATTTTCATGCGGTAAAAAATTTCTTAGCACATGTTTTTAAGTATGAAATCAACATAAAAAATGCTGTTCAATGATATGCATATCTGCGCCTATTACAAAGATGTGAATTTGCTGTAGGAAAACAAAAATGAAACGTCCTTGAAATTAAACACGTTCGTCAATTCAATGGTCGTAAAAAGCTGCCGTAAGAAAGTTTTTACAGTTTGGTTAAACCTTAAATATAAATGAGTTACAGTAACTTCATGAAAACGACATTTTCCGATTATTGAACGGAAACGGTTAAAGATAGATAAATTTTTTTGTCACCATTAAATAAACCAAGAAAAAGTGTTACTAATATCTCTATAAATAAACAAGTTTTCCATATATGACACCTCAAAAATGCACCACCCTGTACATATAATGAAAGTTCAAATCAATAGGTATTGTTTATAGTAATAACATTTAAAAAGAAATATGACTATTTTGCTTTGCCATGCATTCCCCATTCAAAATCCCTGATTGCGTCACAGCCTACAATATTAGAACAAATATAATAGTAAACACAAATTAATCAAATCCAAACAAATCTCGGTTCATAATTACTAGAGTTAGAGATGTTTATTGGATTATATTTAGAAGTAATTTAATGAATTTACCTAATTCAAAAACTAGAATCAAATTGAAGTGTTATTATAATAAAAATTATACCTAATTATAAATTAAAAGGAGTAATTGGAAAAGTCTTATTTAGATTTATTAAAAAAACTAAATCATAGATATTTTCAAAATGTATGCCCATACAAAAAAATAACACGCAAATATTGCAACTGTTACAATTAATTTGCAGTTTGCACAAATGCGTTCGATCGAACCCAAATAAATTACACGCCGCAATAATTATCCGAAAGTTTGCGTTGAATTTATAAATGTTTATATTTATTAAACAATGTTGGCTATTTGCAGAAAATATAATATTCATTCGTGTGTGTGTGTGTGTGTGTGTGTGTGTATGTGGCATGTGTATGGAAATGGCAAAAAGTATGGGGCCAGCTAGCGTGCCGACATGTAAATGTGTAATTATCGGAGGTGCGACATTTCGTTGTAATCGTGATTGCGACTGTTTGCTTTTTTGTGTTTTAGTACATGGAATACAAGGGATTTACAAGGGATATATGCTTAATCGTGATTTGAATTAATGTTTTTGTCGTGTAGATTTTGTAGATACTTTATAGTGTTTATTTCCATTTGCGTTGATGAGCCGTCATTTGAAGATATTGAAAATGGATTGTTCTTTCTATAGATGTGAAATTCCTATGTTTAAAATTAATAGTTTTTTTGATATTTTAATTTAACCGGTAAATAAGAGTGATTTATTTTCATTTAAAAGAAATTGGAACGATTATTTCACTAAAAGTATTGAGAAATAATAAAATTCGACGAATTTGCACCAAGTGACAAGTTTTAATAATTGCGAAAACCACGTGATTCACGTGATGTCTAGAGGGTTCTTTTATTTATCAAAACTATTAATTAACTAATAAACTCTGTTTATTGTAGATCATAGTAACTTAACTTACATAAACATCAAATTAAAACGTCAAATGCTGACAGCTTTCGATTGACGAATAGAATTAATATCTTACCCGCTTTGATAACAAGAGTAAGGAAATTAAGAAGAAACTAACAAAAATGTTGATGTTCTATATCACAGAGCACTCCTGCTTTGGAATTTTAGAAGCAGTTTACAGTTTTCTGTAATACCCATAAATACGAGCTTATGGTACGTAAACTATTAAAGAATTAGGTAATATTTTTTAATTAACTTCAAAACTAGTTTTGGTCCATTTAAGAATATTAAGTGCTAATTACCAGGAATGTGCTTTTGTAGGATATTCGGGACGAAAAGAACTGAAGTTTTATTTTTAATACAGGCAGAGTTTGAATATTTCACTGAAACTTTGTTGTTTTTAGCAAATTGTACTCAAAGTCAACAAATCGCTCGACCTACGGTCTCACGATAAAATGACATGACTTTGCTCTCGTTAAATTAATAAACAACAAAGTTAACGTGAAATGCCATTTTCTGCCTGAAAATATAAACCTCTAGACGTATTGTTTGCATTTTATACAAACATTGTCTTAATTTTATATATTTATTACCTCTAGTGGTTTTATTTATAAAAAAATCATCATTTAGTAAGTATAAAATACATGAAAATACCGTACCAATAGTTGAAGGTATTTTTAATTAAAAAAGAAAATAGATGTATGCAAAATTTTAGAGAAATTATAAATATATCTTGATTTTCAAGATATCGACATAATATTTTGTGTAGATATTTTTATAAAATTGTGTTATTTTAAATTAAACGTTAAATTTACGTAATTTTTAAAACCAGTGTTGATTTTTTTTTTAATGTATTTCTACAAATTGGTTACAGAATACTCACCAAAAGTATTGTTTGCTCCACAAGCTACAAATGGTTACAAATGGTTACATTACCTTATCTCCCACTCCCAGATTAAGCATAAAGTAAAATTTCTAGTTTTGGTTTGGTCGCTCCGCTTCACTACACGACCAAACCAAATTTCAGGCTTTTCCAAACTTGACATTTTACGTCATGCTTAATTTGAGGTTGAAAAATACTCGTTTAAAGCTTTGAATTGAACTTTTAAAAAAAAACGACAATGATTGTCGGAACATTTTTAAGAAATACATTAAAAAAAATCGACACCGGATATTAGGATGACCGGTTTTAAAAATTACGCAAATTTAACGTTTAATTCAAAATAACACAATTTAACAAAAATATCTGCACAAAATATAATGTCGATACCTTAATTTTTAAGATATCGACATAATATTTTGTGCAGATATTTTTTTAGACTGTGTTATTTTGAATTAAACGTTAAATTTGCGTATTTTTTTAAACCCGGTCATCTTAATATCCGGTGTTGATTTTTTTTAAATGTATAATGTATTTCTTACAAAAATGTTACAGAACGCTCACCAAAAGTATTGTTTGCTTCAGAAGCTTCAAATGGTTACGTTTTTTTTAAATAATGGGCTGCTAGCTAAGTTGATTTTTGTACCTTATGTTGACATATTTTTATGATTTGGTTCCCGAATATATAGATGGTTCCAAAATAATAAATTTAAAAAGCAAATAATACATTAATATGATTAATATAAATTTGTTTGTATATTTTAAAACATTTCAGTTTTTAGAGCAATGAACCAGAGTTACCAAAATTCAATTTTCCCTCATTATTTTTGACGATTTCATAGAGAATTGCAGCGAAATAGAATTGTTTTTAAATGGAGCTCTTAACCCTCATTTTGTTGAAGATCTCTTTTTGAAGCACATAATCAAAAATATTAATTTTTCCCGCTCTTCGCTAAAAAGAAAATTGTAGAGAAATTGAATGGATTTCAAGTGAAGCCTACATCTAGATACTAAGAACGTTTTTTTTAAGTTTAATTTTTGGAACAAAGAACCAGTAATACTAAAACATTGGCCCAAAGAATACATTTTCCAAAATATAGTAGTAACTGTACAGGGTGGTGCATTTTGGAGGTGCCACAAATGGACAACTTTTTTAATTGAAGAGATTGAAAAACCGTTTTTGCGAGCCAGGCTCATTTTTTGTGTTTTGTCGAAAAGAAAATTGATCATGTCATTTTTATGAAGATACTCTCACTCATATTAAAAATTGTCTCTGGCTCCTGAAAACGGTATTTCAATATCTCTTCAAATAAAAAAGTTTTGCATATGTGACACCTGCAAAATGCACCACCCTGTACAGATGCATGCTCTACTACAAAATAATTTAATTTCCTAATAGTTTAAATCCTCCAAAATTGAAAATATTTGAATTTCTAGTAGCGCTGGTTCTTTCTTCCAAAAACTGAACTTTATTAAAATATGGAAATAACTGTCTAAAAGCTAGCTCCACTTAGAAATAATTTAATGTGCATAATATTCCTTAAATTCGCCAATAGTTAACAAATAAATTAACCAACCATTCTTTGCAAAGATACTGAACTATGTAAAAATATGGTTATACGTATATAGATAAATGAACTACTTGAGAACAATTCGATTTTCTCACAGTTTTCCCGTAATCCACCAAAATAGGAGAACAATTTATTTTCTGGTACGTGATTCTTGCTCGAAACATGTAACTTTATCAAAATATGACAATAAGTATCTAAATGTTGATTATTTGTTAAGCTCAATCATTTTCAAATTATTTATATCAATTTTATCATTCAAAAATAAAATCGGAGATATGGTGCATGTGCTGGGCAGTAAGTAATATATCTTTTTTTCTGTAACTATTGTGGATATGGGGTGATAAGTTGACCGACCGTAACTTTACTCACATTTTATTAAAATAAAATAATCATAACATTAGAAAAATGTAATATCTCTATTTAATTTTACATGGATATTTAAAAAAAATCTTAAAATTAAATGAAATTAAATACGCGTCATTAAAAATATTTACTATTTAGAATGATTTTACCCAATTACGATGGATTACAATTAACAAAAAATGATACATAATTTGGAAAAATGTTATAACATCTTCATGCATTTCTCCCGGATAATGAGTAAATAGTGCCTTTTCAAGTAGCGAAATATGTTAACAATACCTGTTGAGTTACTTTGAATTGAACGTAAAAGAAGACCCATTATATCTAAAGTCTAGAAAAAATTAAATTTAAAAATGCTAAATCATAATGATATATTTATTAAATTTTTTGTACACAATAAGCAAATACTGCTCTCTTAATTTGTGTGAACATCCAAAAATACTCTATCAATAGTTATTGAGATATTGAGAATTAACTGTCATAGAAGAGACATTTTAGAAATATATTAGCGACAATTTCGTATAAGTATTCAGCAAATATTGCTCTTAAAAAAATATGAAAATTAAAAAAACATCCCATCAATAGTTTTTTAGTTATTTTGATGTAGTAACCAAAGCTTAGAAACTTCTCCATCAATTATATCATATACAGGGAGTTTTTCTTTTAAGTATACATACCCTTATTATGTGCTGTACATCTTTAGATATTCGTTGTTTTTAAAAAGAGTTCAATTAGAAACTTTCAACAAGTGTTTTCCACTTCCAGGCTAAGCATGAAGTAAAATTTCGAATTTAGAAAAGCCTGAAAATTTGGTTTGGTCTAATGAACGATACTCCGGTCATCAGAGAATTCCCCAACAGTTGGCAGTAAACTCTCAACTATTGTATCTGATGAACGGGCCCAATGTAGCCAAATAAAAAAAAATATTTTGAATATATAATTTCTGTATTCGCCTGATGAAACATATAAGGGTTTACCATGATCTGTACTTAGTTATTTTACATAAATGTTAGTAAACATTACATTAATATAGTAAGTATTATATCGCGTAGCGAAGCGACCAAACCAAATTTTCATGCTTTTCTAAATTCGAAATTTTACTTCATGCGCCACGCGTATAAGACACTGATTTCAATTAAAGTTTGCTTGTTCACAATATTTCAGTGTTTTCAGTGTTTAATATACGTGACGCACGAAGTAAAATATCGACTTTAGAAAAACCTGAAAATTTGGTTTGGTCGCTTCGCGACGCGATATAATACTTATTATATTAATGTAATGTTTACTAACATTTATGTAAAATAACTAAGTACAGAACATAGTAAACCCTTATATGTTTCATCAGGCGAATACAGAAATTATATATTCAAAATATTTTTTTTTATTTGGCTACATTGGGCCCGTTCATCAGATACAATAGTTAAGAGTTTACTGCCAACTGTTGGGGAATTCTCTGATGACCGGAGTACTGTTCATTAGATAACAACATATATCACAAACAAATCCAAATATGTTGAATGTTAAACATTTCGATGAACGGGCCCGTTGATTCTCCATTAGCGTTCTGATACTCACAGTCGAGCAGTCCTCTTAAGAGTCTTTGATTTATGAAGATACACAACAGTAATCTAACCTTCACCATACAATTACTAAATTCAGTACTTAAATTTCTCCTAATTCAATATTATTACTATACTACACTATACTCTATAAACACGTCTACTAATTTATTTCAAAATCGTATCCATTCGGATTAATTCCAACCGACAGAAAATACGATTAACACGTGCATAATTAAGACGCGCGAGCATTGATTTCGATGAGCGTTCTGTGTGGGTGTATGTATGTGTTTGCGAGTAACCGGCAAACATAATATCCATCACAAGAAACGACTTAATTCATCAAACCCCGGCTGACAGGTTAATGTACGGAGAAATTACTTGTAACGCACAGCCAACATTAATAATTCATAAACAAGCTCTCGGTTAACACTCTCTCTTGCAAAACGCCAGCAAATGAGATACATTAGTGTCTGTCGAATCCGTCAAATTTAACAATTTGTAAACACAAAATGCACGATGTTATTACGAAAATAATTTAAGTGATCACTGATATTTTAAATGTTGAACTATTTTATACACGTAGTTAAGTGGACATATGTTCAAAAAGCTAGCCAAAAGTCAAGTGACGATCTATTTTATGTAGTATTAACAATAAAATAATTCACTCAGTGGCGGCTCGTCCATTAGGGCTGCGGAGATGCAGCGTATGCATGTGTATACTTAAAAGGACAATTCGCTGCATAATATTATTAAAAGCACAAATTTAAATTGTTTGCACGCATAAAGAGCAACATTTTTGCATTTTTAATTTGCTTTATTTTTAATTCCATGGAAATCCCGAGATTTCCTGAAAAATTATACATTGCGACACTAAAATTCTGAATTGAAATTTGTCTAAAAGAAAAAATACATGTAACTGCTTTTTGCGATATTAGTTCATTTAAGAATTTTATCCAGGTCTGAAGTTTATTTTATCAAAAAGATCGCCTAAAATGACCTATCAGATCAGATTTGCAATAAGACAAGTAATTTTAGGTGAAAGATGTTAAATTATTTTAATTCAATTAGTTTTTTTTAATTTTGGATGAAAAAAGTTAAAAAAAAATGGAAAATGAAAATGTTGTATTACATGCGTTTTTTAAAACTTTTCTCATCCAAAATTGAAAAACTAATCGAATTAAAAATCATACTGAATGCAAAATTCCCTGTATGTTTGCTGCCCCGCCAATAAACATTCTCACGAGTCCACAGTGAATTATCAATCAAATGAATATAAATGACTCGATTTTATATTGATTAGTAAAAATTACCTTAATTTCTAACTGCTGATGTTCTCATTTCGATGGAAGCAAATAGTTGAAATAATCCAGGTGGCTCGATGGCACTGAACTAAAACTGGAAAGTATCGAGTAAACAGTAAATTGAATTCGTTTAGCCGTTTTGCAGTCCATTGTCTGGAGCGTTCGCAGTATATAAATTGGATCTGCGCTCCGGATTTCGAATCGAAATGCAGCTGCAATTTTCAAGCCGCACGGACGGATAGGTATCCATCAGCGTTCCGCTGAATAGCTGAAAGGTTTTTGCTGTTCCCCCATTGTTTTCGCTGCGATCTGATTTTCCGATCCGACACGTCCACTCTGCGAAATCTCCAGTATCATCTGGAAGCTGGGGCATCTTGCGTTTTGACGGATTGTGATTGATGATGAGGGATTTATTTTGTGGTTTTAAAGAGACTCTAAATATTCGATGTGAATTCAGTGTGTTATTACAAAGTCCAAACCCATTGTGATGAATAATGATATTTTTGGTCGAACTTGTTTTAATGGAGCAATAAACAAGGTTCGACCAAAAATATCATCGTTAGGAGTCGATTGACCTTTAAAATGGTGAGAGTGTCCAATTAGTTTCTAAGTTTCTTGAAAAATTAAATCCTAATGGTTTAGAATAATTTTAAAGAATGGTTGTGTGTTCTTCTAGTGCAAAATATTTCCTAAATATTGCCTCACTATTGCAACGTTACAGACTGCATTGATAGATGATTGAAGTATAATTTTAGTTATGACGAACTGCAATACATACAAGTAAGCATAACACAGTTTCTAGCGAGTGTTTCCACTTCTTGATTATGCCTGAAGTAAAATTGTTATTTTAGAAAAGCTTAAAAATTTGGATTAGTCGCGTAGCGAAGCGAAAATATTCAAGGATGATTATTATCTTATAGTTAAATATTGGTTTCAAAATGACGATACTAGTCAAATATTGGGCTTATCATGGACCATAGATCACTGTAATATTCACATTTTGACCTAAGACTTTGACTATTGCAGTTCTTCAATAGTCAAATGATGGTTATAATGTGACGCTAATAGTAACATTTTCGTATCAAAGTGACAATAATAGTCACATGTTGGCAGTATCGGGACTGTAGATCACTATAATAGTCCCCTTTTGGACTATAAATAGACTATAACAATCAAAATTGTGTTATAATGTGGCGATATAGTGAAATGTACTTTTTAAAGTGATGATAATAATCAATTGTTCGTTTTAAACTGACAGCAATAGTGAAATATTGGCTTTATGGTTTTAATTAGAATTTTTATGACAGTTGGCATTTGTGATAGTTTTCAAGGTGAGATGCCAATTACTTCACGTTAATCAGTGATTTGTACGTGTGGCGCATGAAGTAAAATTTCCAGTTGAGAAAAGCCCGAATTTGAATTTGGACCAAAATCAAATTCTTGGGGCTTTTCTCAACTCGAAATTTTACTTCATGCTTATTCTGCGAGTGAAAGACACACGTTTAATATTTTAAAATTATTCATGAATTTTCAAGATTTAAGTAAATTATTAAGGTTTTAACGATTTTTAGTGAATTTTCAAATTCTTGGGCTTTTCTTAACTCGAAATTTTACTTCATGCTTAGTCTGGGAGTGGAAGACACTCGTTAAATATTTTTAAATTATTTATGAGTTTTCAAGATTTAAGTAAATTATCGAAGTTTTAACGATTTTTAGTGAATTTTCATAATTTTGCTCAATTTTTAACGCTATTCGTAAATTCACAAAATCTTCTTTCATTTTCGAAATTCTGACGTATTTCTTGAATTTTCGTTCATTTTAAAAGTTTCGATACTTTTCATACATTTTTAAAATTTCCTTTAATTTTGAAATTATTGGCAGTTTTCATGAAGTTCCCAAATAATCGTTAACTTAAAATATGTTGATTTTATACGAATCCATCTTCTTCATGCTTAATCTGGAATTGGAAGATACTCGTTTAGTTTTTTGAAAGTGTCGATACATTTTTAAAATTTTAGTTAGTTTTAGTTAATATATGTTTTACGATTTTTAGTGAATTTCCATACTTTTACTCAATTTTTACCGCTTTTCGTAAATGTCCAAGATTTTCTTAAACGTTCAAAATGTTGACAGTTTTCCTGAATTTTCTAAATGTACGTTAATTTTAAAAATTTCGATAGTTATTATAAATTTTCAAAGTTTCCTTCAATTTTCAAATTCTTGATAATTTTCATGAATTTCTTAAATATTCGTTAACTTAAAAAACGTTGAAGATTTTATGGAACTCCAAGATTACCGTTAATTTTTTAAATTTTCAGAAAAGTATCAACATTTTTAGGATTAGCGTAAATTTAGGAAATTCAGGAAAACCTTCAGAATATTGAAAAATTTGAGGAAATCTTGGAAATTTACGAAATTTAAGCGTTGTAAATTAACTAGAACTACCTAAAATCTTGAAAATTTATCGACACTTTCAAAAGACTAAACGAGTGTCTTCCAATCCCAGATTAAGCATGAAGTAAAATTTCGAGTTTAGAAAAGTCTAAAAATTTGGATTGGTCGCGTAGCGAAGCGGAGCGACCAATCCAAATTAGGCCTTTCTAAACTCGAAATTTTACTTCATGCGCCACGCGTATAAAACACTGATTTAATGCGAAGTTTAAAATACACGTCTTGTTAGTTAATTTGCAAATGTTTATATGGAATATGTAAAACTATACTTAGGTGAAAAAAAAAATTTAAACCTATCCGGATTCCAGATACATTTCTAGCTCTTTCGTGACATATAACTTGTCTTATTTTCGCGTTTCCAACTACAAAAGATGAACCCAAAACATTCTCAGGTTGTTTAAATGTAATAAAGTTAAATGCACTAAAACGTCTTCGTCACTTTCATTGTCTGAAATATAGTACTGAATCAGTTTGGTAAAGATGTATATTTTGCACTTCACATCAAATCAGTGTTTTATAAGCGTGGCGCATGAAGTAAAAAAAGTAAAGAGCCTGAAAATTTGGTTTGGTCGCATAGCGCGTAGCGCTACCAAACCAAATTTTCAGGCTTTTCTAAACTCGAAATTTTACTTCATGCTTAATTTGGGAGTGGAAAACACTAGTTTATAACTTAGAATTGAACTTTTGTTACCGGCACTTTTAACAAGTTCCGTCAACTGCTATTTTGTATATGTATTCATTATTTTCCAAATGAGTAAAGTTCGCGCCATACATTGATATTATTTAAGTTAGATAGGTTGCCTATCTAGGTGGAATCTCGTCAAATAGCGCCCTCGAACATCAGACAGCTCAACTCAGCTCAAAACTCCTCTCGGCCATCCATGGTAGAACTCTACGGCATCCGCTATTTCCAATTTCAGGGTTGTCCAAAATATATACGGATTTCCCGGTTATCCCCGAGTTCGCCACATCTGCGAAGGGTCGCAGCTACCTGGAGCCGAGCCGACCGTGCCAGCGAAATGTAAGTGCGGGGAACAAGAGAATCGGGCATGACGTCAGAACGTAATAAAAGCGGCAAACACAAAGCCCCCTACGATGTTCGCGAATCGTCGCGAAAGGGGCACACGTACGCGAACACCACATACGTCATCGGATAGTTGAGAGGAAGACCATTCCAATGACACTAAACACGAGGGGGTTATTTCAATTTTGTACGCTATAGAAGACGAGCTGTCAGGAGGATTAATTGTTATTAATTAAGATTCAGGCAAGGTTTAGTGTATCCCATATGTATAGGAACTAGAGCAAAAGTTGCGCATTGCAAGTTACTATTTTTTGACCTAAGTCACATTCTCGTTCGACTTATGCTTACGGAGTTATTAAATTAAAACTCATGAAACCACCATTTTAGCCTCCGATCAACATGTGTGACATATGTACGGATGCATAATTTCATCTCACACATGTTGATCTACTTTATATTTCAATATTTTTATATTAAATATTTATTCTCATTATTTTTCTGTGGCGAGAAATGGTGGGTACCTGAGAGAGTCACAGGGGTAGAGGGTTTGTTCTTTTCGATATAAAAGAGCTACCACTGGACCACAGAATTCACTCTGTATCCAGCATCCAAAAGTGTAAGTCGTCTGTAATTCTGTGTAAGTTGTTATTTTTTTTATTCTTGTCTTGTTATTTGTTTGTTAATTATTATTCATGTTTTTAATATATTTGTTAAAGTTGAGAGCCATTTTTATTTCAAATCGTATTTTTTTTTATATAAAATAGAATCAGTGCTTCAGTCGAATTATCTTAATTAAGAATTGAGCTTGATAGTCGGTAGTTACTTGTTGGTGAAATAGTTGCTATTTTTAATAACTATTTTAAAGCCGAAGTACCCACCCCGTAACACTTTTTTAAGAAACCAACGAATATCTGAAGATTTATGTCTAATTGGGATATGTTTAAAGAAAAACTCACTGTATATCTAAATGAAAAGTCACTTTTAATAGGTATCATATTCACATTAGATATGAAACGTTTTCACACTCTATGGCGTAGAGGTTAAGCAATTACCGGAAAATATAATGTTTTATTCTTTATTTATTACGAACAAATATATACGTATCAGAGTGTTCGGAAAGTCGAGTGGTCGCTACTCCAGACTTTTTTTTATTTTGGAATTAAGACAATCGTGAAAATTTAATAATTGTTCAGTTGAGAGAAAAAAAAACTAGTACAGCAAAATATTTGGCTATGTGACTGGACTCACTTTAATTTTTCAAATTGTCAATCAAATTGACGAATCTGCGAAAATGTCGAACGAAATTTAATTAACGTCAACATGCCTCAACTGACTGAAACGCCAAAAGCAGTAATAACGACCCGTTTAGAGATGGTATTAGTTTAGAGACATTGCATGTCAACAAAAGCACCCTCTTGTTGGCAAAGAAAACATTTTTTGTTAACCTGTACATGACAAGTCTCTTTTACAAGAAGAAAATACGATATTTTAGAAGTGGTTTCAGTTTTTTTTCTTTCGCAATTGTAAATTTAATTAAAACACTTGGCTTCTTTCACTAATTATCTGCTTGATTAGTCTCGACCATTAGTCATCTTACAGGAGATATGTATAATAAATTACAAACTCATTAATTATATACAAATACAAGCTACTGCAATAAAAAATCAGGTAATAAAAGCAATATTTTATTGCACTAGCTTGTATTTGTACCAGTTGGATAAATATAAAAACAGCGAAACAACAATTGAAAAATACATTGAGTTAAGTAAGTTTTGAGAAAATTTACTTTCGGAAAAAGTAAATCAATATTTTGTTTTTCTATGAATTTTATCAATACTCGACAAAACAAAAAATCCAAGTTACGCCACTGCATGTGATCAGCGGCGAGAATTATAGACTGTTGCAGAACATCATGCAGGGAAAAATTGCAGGTAAACGTAAGACAAACATCGTGGCTAAGGAACTTGCGCGATTGCAGTGACGTAAATACCAATACGGTCTTTAGACTAGCTAAGACTAGCTGTCAACGAGGCTGAATTAGCTATAACGGTTGACCAACGTCCTGAACGGATATGGCATTGAAGAAGAAGTTCGCATTTTTCTTGCTAGAATTCCACACAAAAATGTATATAGTGGAATTCGGAAGAGATGTCCTATGACTCATTTAAGTGAAATGTGTGGTTACAATTTTTGAGAGAGTATGTCGACAGTTGTATCTGCAACAATTTTTCCAAGTTGTGTCAAATTTTGACGTTACATGACAACGTCATACTGTTTAGGTCGCGAGTATATATATCCCAATTATATGTTATAGATTTTTAAATATTCGTTGTTTTCTTAAAAGAAGTCAATTTAAAATTTAAACAAGTGTTTTCCACTCCCAGGTTAAGCATGAAGTAAAATTTTCAGGCTTTTCTAAACTCGAAATTTTACTTCATGCTTAGTCTGGGAGTGGAAAACACTCATTTCAAGCTTCATAATGAACTCTTTAAAAAAAGCGTATGCATATGTATACCTAAAAGAAAATTCGATGTATGTATATTTAAAAGAAAAATTCCTGTATTAACAGATTAATCCGATGACTATTTGCCAAATCTACTGAATGCGCGATTCAACTAACATTTTTGTTTGAGCTTACACAAAATCAACATAAATGCATTATTTATTTCTGTAAATACCTGAACTAATTAGTAGATGTGGAAATTGAAATTATACTACTTAAACTCATTTTTAAAACAATTGTGCACATTAATTAAAATGATTTGTGGCCGGGTTTTTGCAGATTTATTTACAAAGCCATTGTCAAAATGTGACGTTTAACTTTAAAATTTTAAAGCTGCATAGTGGAACATACGTTTTCGCATGTTTTATATAAAAAGCTTAGCAGACATATTATGAAGTTTTTTTGTCTCTTTTCACACACGGAATCTGATGATATCAAACTATTTTCGTATTACGTGTATTGGTGCAGAAAGCACTACAAATCAAGGAAACCATGGGACACCTCGTGTGAATCGTACCTTACGTTAATTTTTGTATTACTATTTTTTTTTGTTCTAAACTATTTTTGCAATTCCGCTTCTTGATCTGGTATTTATTGCTTATATTCAATTAAACTCGGGCGATAAATTAACAGGGAGGGTAAAAACGTCCAAAGTACTCGAAGTGGAAACACAATGGATTTCCCCCCCGCCCCTTTTGCCTGATGGGGTTGATATCAGGATAAACAGGGAAATGCTTAATTGCTGCTGCCTCTGGAGCTATTTATGGGGGCGCCCTCTATCGTGCGCCTTGGTAATTCGTGGAATTTCTCGCGATTTATGCCGACAGTGAGTGAGTTATGCGAGCCAAACGGGGTGAATTTAACTGTAAAGATATTACACGATGTTGGTGTAGTAAGTAACGCCTGTATATCAATATAAACTAGGCAGTATATTGGGTTCACTGATATTCTCTTGTGAATATTTTAGAGTGTAGATGTCGTTATGTCGGATTTTTACTATTTAATGAGTGCGGAAGAATTCTCACACTTACGGAAATGTTTACGTTGTTATAAATTAAGCTACTATTGCGCTTAAAAAATATCGGATGCTGAGAGCGATGCTGCTAATGAACGAGTAAAGTTATCCAAGGCTATTCCGTACACAAAATGTAAAATTGAACGTTTCTGTTATTCCTTCACATCACAGCAGCGACGGCTCGCAGCCTAACTTCAGCGTAGGCCACAGCGCCAAGGTACACAAAATTTGAAGTTGGGAATGCGCTTAATAAATACATTGCACAACAAAGCCACCTTTCAATAACGGATACATATTACATTGGGTCTCTGGCTGCGAGCTGCCTCAGCATCACAGTCTAAGCGCGTTTAGTACTTAATATGTACAGTCACATTGTGAGAGTAAATTTAACATTTCCCGTACAGAATCGCGGGGATTATTAAGTTATCACTTATCAATGAAGTCTACTCATTTACACTAATATAGAGCAAAATTTTTATTGTTGAGCCGCATAGAAATTGAAAAATGTTTTTGCCTAAAATGGCCACATTAAAAATATTTATTTTTCATATTTAACACACAATTCTTTTTAGGAAAATAACATTTCTGTTTTTGACCTACACTTTAAATCAATTTTTATTTAAATATTTACTTCGTGCTTAATAAAGAAGTGCAAACCCTCGTTTGAGAATAATTATAAAATGTAATTATTTTAATTCTTAATTATTCTTGGTAGTATTCTCCAAATTAAAATTGTGTGGGAAAATAAATGTAACGTATGATTATTAGCCAATTAAACTGATAAAAATTTCACAAGAGTCGATAAATGTAGTAACATTTTATGACTTTCGTAAATATTTTTGTGAACGCAACCCGACACATTTTGACACATTGTTAAAAATGTTCGAAATGTAATAATAATTAAGATGATCGAAAACATTGACAAAATTAATTGATATTGCAAAGTGATGAATTTCATCAACATTTACAAAATAATTAAATGGAACGGATGAAGGCGTATGAAGTATAATTTCGAGTTTAGAAAAGCCTAAAAATGTATATTACGTTTATTTGTAGAAGACATGAGTTTCACATGTATTACAATTGTCAAAGGAGAAAAACACGTATATAAAATTACTTAATGTTGACATGAAATACAATAAGTTAAAATTACAATTAAAGTTAAAATTATTCACTGAATATTCATATTGCCTATGGTATATCAGAAAATCGCTTACTAAGTAATATGCCTTTCATATATTTATATATTTATATATATATATATATATATGTATATATATATATATATATGTATATGTATATATATATATATATATATATATATATATATATCTTTATTGAAAGATACCAACAGTAAATACAACAAACAAATAATAAGTATGTACAAATACCTATAACATTAATTAAAAATCTATCTGTCAAATGGCTATCGACCATGGTCTTTCCGCCTGAATTTATTCTTGTGTGTCACTGTCGTATTTGGTTTAAAAACGGGTCATGAAATGTTGGAATGAATTTGAGTATGGTAGAGGAAGAATTTTTGCGTTTTGGGATTATATTTTTATTTCTGGGGATACAAAGGGGGTCTAGGCAATTATGGTGAATTTGAGGCAATTTTTTCTACAAGTTGGATGGTAACAACATTGGTTAATTCATAGAGTAGTATGCTCGAGGGATTGTGAAGTGGGTTTTGGGGGTGTCGGATTTTAGTTAGCACTCTAAGAGCCGATCGTTCCGCTATTTTCAAATTTTTAAGAGTGACTGGGTGGGGGTGCCTTTTTTATTACCAGCCTTTTTAACGCATTTATAATCTGGTAGTTTATTAGACAGCGTGATACATCGAGATGTATAGTGGAGTGGAATACATATGCTATCTAAATTTCGGGTATTAGAGCTTGTATTGTATTGCTCGCTTTGTTTGTTTATATATATATATATATATATATATATATATATATATATATATATATATATATATATAAAGTGTAAAAAGTTAACAGATTCATTTTAATTAAAAGCGAAACACAATTTTTTCTAGGGCACGAGAAAGTTATTCTTCTTATTATTTGTTTTTGTAGCCTAAATATGCGAACTGCCTTGCTAGACGCACCCCATATAATAATACCGTACATAAAGTGGCTACTGATGTGAGCATGGTAAAATGTTAGACCACATTGATTAACTGAGGTTCTCATTGACAGTACTGCAAAACTAGCCGATCTTAGTTTGCCAGAGGCCTTGTTTATATGGTCATGCTAACTTAGGGTAGGAGTCACGGTCACACCTAAAACTTTTTCTGATCCAATTTATTTATTTCAATATTGTCTGAGACTGGGTTAGGCATTTTTTGTTGAATTCGACTTCTCGAGTTTACAAATAGCATAAAACCAGATTTATCTGAGTTTAACAACAGCTCATTTTCGGTACACCATGAGTGAAATATTTTAACTGCCTCACAAAATGTGGTATATGCATTTTAAATAGAATTTTCCGTGATCACCAGGGATGTATCATCCGCATATTTGAAGACGTTTGCCATATGTGAGAAAGCCGAGTCTAGGTCGTTCCTAAAAATTATGAAAATGTATGGGGCTAGTATAAAACTTTGAGGTGTGCCTTGTTTAATAATCTCTCTTCTCGGAGTACTCGTGGTTGGCTGTATTTCCTAGATCAGATCGTTTTTTACCAGTTTGTGTACGTTTGTCGAGAAAAGTTCTGATAAGGTTATGTGCATTTCCTGATATGCCGTATGCCGTTTTGACAACACTTTTCACTTTCTCTTTTCTAAACTAGAAATTTTACTGCATGCTTAATTAAGGAGTGAAAACATTTGTCAGTAATGCCCTGTATATTAAAATATATGAATTTATTTTTACATTACATTATTTTACCTTACATTTTTTTTAACAGAAATTATTTTTTTTTTCAATATTTAAACTACAATACGTTTATAGACAACAACCTAACATTGTATGTGCAGTTCCGAGAACTAGAGTAGTTTTTATGCAACTGGCCCTAGTTTATAGTTCACGTAACTCTAGATTAATTACATTTTTACGCATATCAATAGAATGCCCTTTTAACATTGATCTGCAGTTTATAGTTGAACAGCAGTTCAAAAATAAACGCAAATAAATTTCAACGATTTCCATTGCCAAACATCGCACAATGCACCCAGCATTTCGGACAATAAACGCTCACACACAGAACATTCGCCACATTAAAAACAATTGTTTTTATTATGATGACATCCAAACTGCTGTAAAATGTTATTATTCCCAATTCCATTAATCCCACCCATTCTACCTCCCCTCTGGTCCCGGGATCCAATTTAAATTCGGCTCCGACGATTGAAATCGATAGCCCTGCCTTCTCTTTTTCCGTCTCTCTCTCTAAATTAGTTTTCAACGGTCCGTGCCAATTTTGTTTTTTGCAACGAAACCGCAGCCATTGACAAAGTCCCTAATTTTTAGTTGGTTAATTTATTTTGATTTTACCGAGCTGTAATTAAAAAAAAAAGTTTGTTGAATTTCCTGCAAAATTAGTTTTTCATTTGCGCTTTGCGATCAAGGAGAAAGTTTTGCAATAAAGCGTGTTTGTTTATAATTATGTTGTGCGTTTAATAAATTGATAATTTATTCGTTTATTAAATTACAAAATAAATAAATACGAAACACGGTTTTGTATTACTTGTAGAATAATGGTATAGTGAGATTATTACCCTAGGAGAAATAATTGTAATTGTTGGAGGTTATTTTTTTTCTCATGGGGTAATAATTTTATCATACAGCATAGAAAGATAAACATTCATACAGGCAAAGTTCGGCATGTTTTAATCGATTAAGAACTAAGACTAATGACCAATTTTGCATTTGTTAGTCGTTTGATGACTACGACTCATGACTAATTTTGCATTTGTTAGTCGGTTGATGACTAAGACTCATGACTAATTTTGCATTTGTTAGTTGATTAAGGACCTAGACTAATGACAAATTTTGCATTTGTTAGTCGATTGATGACTAAGACTCATGACTAATTTTACATTTGTTAGTCGATTGATGACTAAGACTTCTGACAAATTTTGCATTTGTTAGTCGATTGATGACAGACTCATACCTAATTTTGCATTTGTTAGTCGATTGAGGACTAAGACTAATGACTAATTTTGCATTTGTTAGTCGATTGATGACTAAGACTCATGACTGATTTTGCATTTGTTAGTCGATTAATGACTAACACTAATGACTGATTTTGCATTTGTTAGTCATGACTAATGACTATTTTTTTAGTAATTAGTCATGAATTTATTTTGTTAATTGATGATTAATCAATTATCAATCAACTTATGATTAAAATAATCGTTAGTCATGACATATTATTTCCCTAAATATAGACTTATGACAAATTTTGCATTTGTTAGTCGATTGATGACAGACTCATACCTAATTTTGCATTTGTTAGTCGATTGAGGACTAAGACTAATGACTAATTTTGCATTTGTTAGTCGATTGATGACTAAGACTCATGACTGATTTTGCATTTGTTAGTCGATTAATGACTAACACTAATGACTGATTTTGCATTTGTTAGTCATGACTAATGACTATTTTTTTAGTAATTAGTCATGAATTTATTTTGTTAATTGATGATTAATCAATTATCAATCAACTAATGATTAAAATAATCGTTAGTCATGACATATTATTTCCCTAAATATATTGGCCGCGTTTTAAATCTGAGAAAGTGAAAAATAAAATAATGGGTTGTTACTAAAGAAAAAACAGTATTAATTTTAAATGCTAGTCACAGAATTTAAATATTTTAAAACTAAAAATGTCACTATTTTCAGAAATGTATAGGCTTTATACTCTGTGAATTATCCGACATTCGTCGTTTTTTAAAAGAGTTCCATTTGAAGCTTTAAACAAGTGTTTTCCACTCCCAGATTAAGCATGAAGCAAAATTTCAAGTTTGGAAAAGCCTGAAAATTTGGTTTGGTCGCTCCGCGAAGCGGCCAAACCAGATTTTCAGGCTGTTCTAAACTCGAAATTTTACTTTATGCGCCATGCGTAAAAAACAATGATTGTAAGTGAAGTTCAAAATATACGTTTTTACCATACTGCTGTAGCAACATATTGTAAACTTCACAATAATTCAGTGTAATATACGCGTGGCGCATAAGATAAATTATTTAGTTTAGAAAATAAAAAGCCTAAAAACTTGCCCAATTGATGCGATAACGCAACATGATTCATTTTTAGTTGATTAAATTACTAAATAAGTTAATTTAATATACTCTACTATTTAACCTGGCTTGTGAATGAGTGAAAAAAATTAAATATTTTGTAATTTAAATATTTCGATTATTCCTAATTAAAAAAAAAATGTTTTTAGTGTATTTCTTACTTTACAATATTTCAGTGTCATACGCGTGGCGCATGAAGTAAAATTTCGAGTTTAGAAAAGCCTGAAAATTTGGTTTGGCCGCTCCGCTTCGCGGAGCGACCAAACCAAATTTTCAGGCTTTTCTAAACTCGAAATTTTACTTCATGCTTCGTCTGGGAGTGGAAACACTCGTTTGAAACTTAAAATTGAACTCTTTTATAAAGTCGACGAATGCCTGAAAGTTTACAGTATACATTCTATGTATTTATAAGAAAACATCCCAATATGTAATATAGTAAGTCATTCATAGAAATCCTAAAAATAAGTGCAGAATTTTACCAACTTTTAGAGTTAACTCCATAATTGCTCGGCCGTTAATAGGTTAATATGGAACCTTACTTGAATTTGTATTTAGTATTCCTACTTGTAAAGGCAAAGTTTAAATATATCTTAAATTATTTTTGCAAATAAATTCATTTAAATAAACTCACTGCCTTATTTATGTTTCTTATTTGTCTTTATAAAGATAAAGAGTTTACTTACGTACGTGCAAATGGTTGCTTTCCGGACTCGACGATGAAATAAATTTACTAGGAAATGTTTGATTAGCGAAAATAGTAATAAATTTCTTACTTACTTATCAATTCAGCGTTTATTCAAATATAAAATCGAGATATTCCAGCTTCCTTATTTGAACGTAAAACATCTTTATGTTATTAAAAAAACACATTTAACTTAGTTTCTGTTAGCGCCTGTTTTTGAATCGCGGAATGTTCAAAATATTCTCAAAAGCTCAGGATTACAAAGCCAACATTTCAAACATACGGTGTCCAGGAGAGGGGGAAAGAACTTAATGAGTGTTTTGTGTGGTAGGCCTTCACTTTGTGGTACATCTTAAACACACTTGTAAATAAAACACGGTTTACTTTGTTTAACCACTATATTTTGCAGTTAATTTGTGACTATAGTTTCGAATATCTAGTAGTCATTATCAAACTAAAAGTGCATTTTAAATTTTAGTTTGATAATGACTACTAGATAGTCGAAACTATAGTCACAAATTAAGTGCAAAATATAATGGGTAAACATAGTGTTATATTTACAAGTGAACTTAATGAGTCTTATTTTTAAATCGACGGCATGTTATGCCATATCTTGTTCATTGGTTTTTCAGCTAATTTGCGATGCAATACTCAAATTATGTATTCGTGATTTTCTAAAAAAAAATCTAACAAATTTTACACAAGACTGAATAATTTACACAAGTATACACGTACCTATGTACATCCATTCGACATGCTGCAGAAAACATACATGCATAATCAATAACAGTTGGAAGTTTTGTTTGAAGTTGCACACACAGGTATGTATAAATATCGTGACCTGTTCATTCTCTGTGCCTCATTTAACAAGTTGTTTGCTACATGCATTGCTTCATACATATCCACACAACACGGGCAAACGTATGTAGGTACGAGTTAGAGTTAATTCATGCACCGTTCCATTTCAATTTTCATGAATTTTCAACACTAATTGTACACACAAACATACATAATATGCCTCACTCGGTGTAATTGAACGAAAATGAATGCGCGGGGTTTATGTTCGGTTTGAAATTTACAACAATTTCTATTCACCATGAATTGATATATCATGAGAGAGCGGCATTAAAATCACGCTTGAGTGGACTGGGAAATGTAAACGTATGGTTTTGATGAATTCAACAAAATCCAAATTGTTGGGAAGTAGTGAAGTATATTTTCCTTGCTTTATTAATAGACTTTAGTAATGGATTTTGAAACAGTTATAAAGTATAAATATCAGACTTTAAACTAACTTGGTGTTATTATAAGCCAATACTTAATTCAAAAAGTGCAAATGTCTGTTTTTAATGCTAATATTTAATTAAGAAAAAATAAGTTTTATAGTTTAAATTATGGCTGGACATTTTTTAAATTGAAGTATTCGAACATTCATTCAAAAACATAATTAAATATTCGAATGTTCAAATATTTGAATATTCAAATACTTCGATTTTAAAAATTCCCAGTATTAATCCAGGCATGTGTCCTTATTTTATATTAATCTTGTGATGGATTAACACTAACTAAGTATAATATACAAAATTACGAAAATGTTTTTCTTGTTCTAACTAAGTATGTTTTTAAACTTTACATTAAAACAGTGTTTTACGGGTCTGGCGCATAAAGAATACATTTCGAGTTTAGAAAAGCCTGAAAATTTGTATTGGTCGTTCCGCTTCGCTTCGCGACCAATCCAAGTTTTCAGGCTTACATAAACTCGAAATATTTACTTCATGCTTAATTAAGGAGTGGAAAACCCTTGTTAGAAAACTATTAAATCATTTAATGGTAACACCGAACTTAAAATAAAATTAGTAACAAGATCAATAACGAAACACATAGAGATTATAAAAATAACTACAGTTTGTGTTTGTTTTCCAATTTATTCAAGAAATCAGTATTGTTATTAACGGTTCTAATATCTGTCTAACAAGTTTCTCCACTCCTTGATTAAGTACGAGGTAAAATTTCGAGTTTAGAAAAGCCTGAAAATTTGGTTTGGTCACATAGCGAAGCGAAGCGACAAACCAAATTTTTAGGCTTTTCTAAACTCAAAATTTCACTTCACGCGGTATGTGTATAAAACACTGAAATGTCGAGAAGTTTAAAATATACTGCTTAAGCAGTGCTCTAAAGCAGTATATTTTAAACTTCATTTGAAATCAGTGTTTCATACGCGTGGCGCATGAAGTAAAATTTCGAGTTTAGAAAAGACCCGTGAAAATTTGTCGAGGGTCGCTGCGCGACCCTCGACAAATTTTCTACGCGGGGCTTTTCTAAACTCGAAATTTTACTTCATGCTTAGTCTGGGAGTGGAAACACTCGTTAAAAAATTCAAATTGAACGCTATTCAAAAACATCGATTGGCTGAAAATTTATAAATCGGAATATGTATACTTAAAAGAAAAATTTTCTGTAAAAACATATACCACAGGACTTTCTAGGTGGTCATCCAACAAAGTCTTTATGAAGCAATGACAAAAACAGCACCCTGCAGAACTTTTAAGGTCGACAATAAAATATCTTTTAGAATCATTACATGGAATGTCAAAACATAGTATGAAGCGGGTCAAATTCACAACGCTATCAAGAAAATAGAAAGACTGTCGTGGACTTAATGGAAGTTAACGAGATGCGCTAATTGGGCTCTGGAGAATGCCAAACAAAAAACTACCAAATATTCTACTCTGGAAATACCAACGGAGAACACATACGCGTAGTGGGCATAATTGTTAATAAAAAGATAGCTAAACAAATTACGAACTTTCTCCCAATCTTAGAGAGAATAATGCTTGTTCAATTAGATTCTACGCCTGTTAAAACCAATATCGTATAGAATTATACACCGACCAGTGACAAAACCGAAGAATCTATCAAACTATTCTATCACTACCTAAATAGCATTATGGGAAAACTTCCCAAGGAAGACATAACAATAGTCATGGGACACCTTAACGCCAAGATCGGCAACGGCAGATACGGAAACATAATCGGCCACTTTGGTCTAGGTGAGCGCAATAAACGCGGCGATAGATTTCATACATTTGCTGTTGAATACCAATTGGTTAACACTAACACCTTCTTCAAACTACCTTATACACCTGGAAGTCACCACAGGATAAACATTAACACATTTCCAGAGATCAAAGAGACTACATCATGATTAACAAACGATTTAGAAACATATCTAAGAGCAGACATCAAATCGGACCACAATCCTCTAATCCGTGCAATTAAATTTAAATTAAAACAAATTAAACCTGAAAGAACCACTAAATGCGACGCAATCGTGGATGACGGAAAAGATATTAGAAATTAGAGAAAAACGAAGAGAAGTGAAAGATATAAATAAAACAACTTACTATACAATCGACAAAGGCATAAATAAAGCTATTAGAGAAGCTCTTCGCAATATTCTACATACCACCGGTTTGTAGAACATTGTGAAAAAATTGAACGGTTTAAAAGCAAATATGACTCACATAAAAAGATTGTTATTCCATAATTTACTTTTTATTTGTATCGTTCGAGACACAAGGTGCTCATTATCAATAACAAACAAAATATGACAAAATATGATATTGGGCAAACCGGCAGATTATTTGACACCAGAATCAAAGAGCATACAAATCTTTTTTAGATAATAAACCGATAACTGGCTTTTCCAAACATTGTATCGCATTTAATCACTTCTTTAATCCGCATAATTTTAGGATTTTGTATTCAGGTAATAAAGGGGGTACACATTAAATCTAAAAGAAGGTCTGGAGATTAACAGGGACATAAAAATGGGGAAAAATATCGTAAACGACAACGAGGAGATTTGGAATTCCCCAATTTTGACTTCCCCTATTACCTGAAACAAAAATATGTATATATTTTTTTGTACATTCCTTTGAAAATGGTCTAAAAAACCGAAACTAGTCGGAATAAAGTTTTAATTTGTGAAACAATACCAAGTGTTTCTTAGTTTAAATAACTTTACATAAAATATGACTCATTTAATCTCCACAAAAAGTCAACCAGGCAGCAGGACTCTACATCCAAGAAGGAGAGCATATTTTTTCCTAACTTTATTTCCACTGTATTGCAATTACAAAATTTACATTTACATACATTAGAAAGATAGAGGAAAAGGGCGGAGTTCAGCATATACATCTCCAGATGTTGCTGTTCTACCATTCAACCTTTATGGAAAAAAAAAACTGTTTGTAACAGTTCATGAGCCGAGTTGTAAGCCTGATAGATTTTATAGGTGAAAGAGCGTTGAAATAAATGGGTTTTGTGTTTAAGAGAAAAGATTTTGTTACGGGGTGGGGTGCTTCGCAGTTGGAATTTAAATAAAATCTATCGCAACATCGCAACTTCCGGCTAGCTATTTAGTCACTGAATAATAAAATTATGCTTACCAGGGTAATCACTTCACTGATTCTAAGTTAAAAGGTAAATTAAAGGTTTGAAATTGAACTTTAAAAGTAAATGAAAACTTTAGTCAAAGAGTAACAAAATGTATTAACACGAAACAAATTAAACAACGAATATAAATTTACAAATGAAGATAGAAAAATAAACAAGCAAAAAAAACAAGAAATACAATTAAAAAAATAACTTACGTACTACCACTGGGTCGTAAAGAATACTTGTAAAAACTTTCGCGGACGCGGACCGAAATTTAGCGTAGTGACGATGCACGGTTCGAAGACTGTTTCGAAGTGATGTTGACGGGTCAACAGACTTTTTTGAAGTGATTTTAGCCCTTGAGGCCGGCGGTATTTATTTGGTTTTTGGTCAACCCTCTTCCTTTCTTCCCCTCTGGCGCCCACCAACTTTCGTTGGCCGAAAGAAAAAGGGCCAAAATAAATATTAAATATTAATATTTTGAAATACAAAATATGTCATTATATGCGCGATATGATTCTGCGTCCGGGCATATATGATATATTTTGATTCGAGCTAAGAACGGGGCTTAATAGACGTTTAATTTAATTAAGCCGAAGGGGTTGACCGAATTTGCCTAAAAGTAATACCAACGATGTGGAATGATAAAGCGCATCGTTTGGTTACCTAGCAACAATATGCATAAACAATTACGCCTACCAACTCCAAAAAACATACAAACAATAGGGGTGTTATGCCTGGACTTAGAAAATGTATAATAATAAGGAAAATACTGAATAGAAGTTTATGAAACTTCGTCCAAGCATAACGGGGAGCATAGTAATTGTTTATACATATTTGTTGCTATGTGGAACCTCGTCTAAAAGCAAATTAGTAACAATTAAATATCATGACAGCTCGCGGTTTATATCCTTCTGGTTCGAACTAACCATATCGTGTTTGGTGTCGTTCGAATCGTCTTCTTCACAGTTATCCGATGAGGGTTGTGACGTTCGCGTATGTATTCTACATACGGGAACCACGTAGGGGATGTTCCTATCCCTCGCATTCGGCGGTTTTATAACCCCTGACGTCATGGCCGATTCTTTTGTGCTTCGCACGTACGTTTCGCTCGCGCGTTCGGGCCGGTCGCAGGTAGCGGCGTCCCATCGCAGATATGGCGAACTCGGGGATAACCGGGAAATCCGTATATATTTTGGACAACACTGGAACTGGAAATAGCGGATGCCGTAGAGTTCTACCCTTGGATGGCCGAAAGGAGTTTTGAGCTGAGTTCGAGGGCGCTATTTGACGAGGTTCCACTAGGCAACCTATCAAATTTAAATAATATCAATGTATGGCACGAACTTTACTCATTTGGAAAGTAATATTGTGTACTGAAAAATAGAATGAAGTGAATTGGGACCGTTGTTCCGAATATTAAAATATGTAACAAAGTAACGCCCGTGGTTATGTTGCAGCTGAAATATTGCTGAATGAACAAGTTGACGACGCTTACGGAAAAGCGCCGGTAACAATTCTTCCCCTGAATCTAGTGTTTAGGTGATGAATGCCATTCCTAAAGGTAATTTTTTTAATAAGCAGGATGGAGATTTATTATTAATTATTTTATAAAATAGCCACATAGCTTGAGTCCTTCTGGCTTCCCTATTTGCCCATATTTTAATTTATGCGAGATGTGGTCAAATTTCCTGATACCGTAAATGAATCGTAGACATGCATTCTGTACTCTTTGAATGCGTGTGTAAGTGTTGCTATCAATCGCCGCGAGATATAAGGTTGAACCTTATTATTTAACGGATAACAATGGAAACGCAGTCGTCAATAAATAAGAGGAGAAAGATACATGGATAAAATACTTTGAAACCACTATAGCAAATTAAAATGTAGGTAAACTCTTTTATGAAAAGTGCATATTGTCTTGCATACAATCAATTATTAAAATAGAATAAATACATATTTTTTGTCGCGAGGCGCGAGTGGATTTCGGTCAGAGCGAGGGGTGATCCGTGACCTGATGCACGCAGAGGCCGATTAAATACCGAAATTAATTAATTAATTTATTTATCGCAACAAATAAACATTATCTCTACTGGTGAGCTACTAATTCTTTATAGTAACGTTTCTTATTTTGATATTTTATGGGTGTATAGGAGACTACCGAAAGTCGGACCTGCCTGACCGAATATTCCGATCCGTTTTTTTTGTTGACAACTCGACAATTGTGACGGTGCCGTTTCGAATTCCCGGGGAGTGCGTTGGTTTGTCCTCAACATCCGGACTACAGGGAGATTATCGGTCTCTGAGTAAAAGGAGGCCACCGGGTCAAGCAGATAAGCTTATTTCATTTTAAATTGACTTTTTTGAAGAATTGCGTTAGATAATTTATTCTCGTTGCAAATGAAGTGTACAGTTAAGAGAGATAATGAGATGTCCATGTTATCTCACATATGTATGTGTTAATTCTTGTCCTAAGGCAGTACTTTTAGGTGGCGCCCAATTATTTTGTAGTTTATAAATTTTTGTGTTATAACCGAAGTCGATTTTATTTTTACTTAGGAAGTGATTATAATTTAGTGGGAATAGTTTTTAATTTTAATTAAAGATAGTCACGCAGTTTTATTTTTATGTACACGTGAATTTATTTTTTTGAATTTGGACGTATCATTTAGAAAACTAAAAAAATCTCAGGGCTGAAAGGGCTAACAGTGTTTTTAAAATTTTATATGCAATGTGATAAAAATGTTTTTTTTGTCAGTTTGTTAAAAAGTATAAAGTCATTGTACTACATAGTCAGGTAAAAATACCTCATTTACAATAAAACTGCCTCATTTTGCCAATTAAAATTATAGTCTAAAGTTCATTTGCATTATTTGTTTTGTATATGGTAACATATGTATTTTAAGGTATGCAGTATTGTTTTTCACTCATCCATATTTCATCCTTAACAATCAAACATAAACATATCATACACTTTTGTAAGAAAGTAACCATACAACCGCAAAGCACAGTCAGACATAAAACCTGGCTAGTTTACTCGACTATCGTGACCGAGACTATCCGTTCTTGTTTCCGCCGCGTAATTAAGCAACAAAAGAAGTAAATCAAGGTGGCAGGCAGTGTGTAAGGCGGGGGGGACACAAAAGACATGGAAGCGGAAACGGAAATCCTTAAATGCCCTCTCTCCTTCTCCTCCTCCTCCACAATGAATTGCCTAATAGGGCTATGTAAGGCCCATCTCTACCCCCGCCCTCTTATGAATTATTACGGGGGTGGAAACGAGGGAGGAATATGAGCATTGCGTCCGCATTAAGACAATATTAAATGGCGGTTATTACACGAGAATTGCGAATTAAAATGTTATTAAATTTCTGGATTAAGTGTGGAATCAGTGCTAGAAACTTTAAATGGGGATTTATTAGATCTGACAATTTATTCTTGTTTGTAAGAGTGAAAAGAAATGGTGAACATTTATCTCTTGGATGTAAGTAATTAGTTTTTACTTTCGTTCCATTTATCTGAACTAATTTGGACTTACCAGGAAAGATAGAAAAAGAAAAAATAATCAACTTCATTAAGGTAGCAAAAATAAAATATGAACACGTCGCTCCGCTTCGCTCCGCTTCGCTCCGCTTCGCTACGCGACTAAGCCAAATTTTCAGGGTTTTATAAATTCAAAATTTTACTTCACACTTAATCAAGGAGTAGAAACAAAAAATATCTGTGAATGTTTAATAAACAAGAAGAAGAAGAAGAAGAAGAAGCCAACTTTTCAGGCTTTTCTAAACTCAAAATTTTACTACATACTTAATCAAGGAGTGGTAACATAAAATATCTGAATGTTTAATAAAGATTAATTCTTTTAATGTATATTAATAGTAATAATATATTACGTCTCGAGAGTGGTATGCAGCTTATTACATATAAGCGGATATGTTGTGCACGAGCCGCGCAGCGAGTATGTAATTGCCATACCACTCGAGAAACGTACGATACTTTACCTACGCCCTAACAAAATTAACAATGAGTATGAAAGAACAACTTATTTATTCAATAATTTTTTATAGTAACATGACATTGGTAAAAACTAAATTACTACTTGATCAATATACATCAAAGAAATGTCATTTGGTTGTGCGGTAATCAATCAGCTGTTGAGCTGTCAGCATGTAATATACTTGTCAAAGCTATACATGCATGTATAGGTAATGTAAATCATACGCATCAAGATGACAGTGTAGTATGATGCGGTTACTACAAAGGGCGTAGGTAAAATAGCTTTATATTGGCTATAATTGCTTGAATTCAAAAGTATCACGTTAACATGTATTTACAGTTGAATCTAGGATAAAGTGGCATACGGAAAGTATATCTTCGTCTCGCTCAGTCCCGTATTCGCCTTCCTTTCGTATCCTTGAGCCTTGAGCGCCACTTTACGGTAGATCGCCCTTTTATACATATTAATGTAAAAATAGCCAATCCTAGAAAATTGCTCTATAAATGTTCATGATATGAAATATGTGTCGAGATTAAATAAATGCGAATATTCAAAAATACCTCACTGGTAGTTTTCCAAATAATTTAACTTCAAGTGGATTTAGTATGTATTTCAGAGAACTGCATTATTATTATCATCAATCGCTCGATGGATTTTATAAAAATTGTTGGAAATATTTAATTTATTTTACATAAATTCAAATTTCTCAAAATTCAAGCAACATTCTTTGGGATATGTAGGAATAAATTTAAAAAAAAATCGAAAACAAGTTGTTCGGTTCGATGAATTTTGAATGATTTGGTTACACAAAATATTTGTTAAATTATTTATGTGAAAGACCCTGCCGATGCCACCGGGGCTCCCTAAGTGTTTTAGTTAAGTGCTGCTTTTTTATGGCTTCGGCGTTAGCCAATAATTTAACTAATTTTATTTAAATTTGTTAACATGAATATTTGGACATTACAACACTCATGCAACATCCATGGCTCCAGAGGATGAAAAATTCTCTATAAGATATCGACACCTCGGTTGGGATTTGAACCCACGACCCTCTGGTCCAAGAGTAGGAGCTCAACTCGCTCTACTCACTGACCTACGAGAGTCCCCCCTAAAGCTGCTTTGAACTATTTTTTTGCGATACACACACGCACACACAGAACTCGACTAACGGTAATGAGTGAGGTAAAAAATATACGAACTAACGTTTCACTCAGATTGATTTCAACCGGCCGGTGGTGATAGTTTCAAAAACCGCTTTGATGTTGTTCGTGTCCATTACATTTTCACGTGTGCGCACACATAATACCTTTTTTGAATAGAGACGAGTATTTCATGTCGGACTGAAGCGTGTATTTACTGATGGAATTTTAATGATTCGGTTTCAAATAGGTTTTGTAAAATATTTGACGGGAATAATATTATAAAAAAATAGCGGAAAATAATAGGCGAGAGAAGTGGCGGATTCAGCACTTGACAGGCCCAGGCGCAATTCGATTTTGAGAGCCTCGCTAAATATTGTTGATCAATCTGAAATGGTGAATTTCCCTGACTTTTTATTCAAAAGTTTTTTCTCCGACCTTTTAGAATAATGTCCTTTTGTGAAAAGCGAAATAAAGGCGAGAAAAAAGTTATTCACGAGTTAGAATTAGGTTACAATTTTTTACATATTGATAGCGTTGTGTCAATTAAAATTTGTAAGTTCTTAATTCGTATTATGTGCATATTTATTGTTATTATTTATATATTTATTTAAAAAATCCCCGACTTAAAAAAAAACATAAATTCCCTGACTTTTCCATAACATTGCCTAGCTTTTCCCTGATTATCCCGGTTGGTCGCCACCAGGAATGAGCATAATACATATAGTTGTAACGAGAGACCTCAAAATCGCCTATATATATATGTATATATATATATATATATATATATATATATATACCGGGTGTTGACTTGGCGGACGCAACATAGGAAATCGCATGTTAATTTTAAAGCATGTTAACTTTAAAGTGTACAAAATGTATTTCCCTTTTTTGTAGAGAGAAAAATTGTAAATTTATTAATGTTCACACTTAAACAAGTGTTTTCCACTCCCAGACTAAGCATGAAGTAAAATTTCGAGTTTAGAAAAGCCCCGTGAAAATTTGTCGAGGGTCGCGCAGCACCCGAGATAAATTGTCTGGGCTTTTCTAAACTCGAAATTTTACTTCATGCGCCACGCGTATAAAACACTATAATATTGTAAATTTATGTATATTCGAATTTCCCTTAAAATCTGTGTTTTATACGCGTGGCGCATGAAGTAAAATTTCGAGTTTAAAAAAACCCAGAAAATTTTCACAGGGCTTTTCTAAACTCGAAATTTTACTTCATGCTTAGTCTGGGAGTGGAAAACACTCGTTTAAAGCTTCAAATTGAACTCTTTTAAAAATCAACAAATGTCAAACAATTAACAGCTACAATAATTAAGAAAAAGTAAGGTGTTTTTCTAAAAATAATGACATACCATGGAATTGATACAACAATTGCGGATATTCCTTGTTTTTTTGAAAGTTCAATTTAATGCTGTAAACAAGTGTTTTCCACTCCCAGACTAAGCATGAAGTAAAATTTCGAGTTTAGAAAAGCCCCGTGAAAATTTGTCGAGGGTCGTGCAGCGACCCGAGACAAATTTTCTGGGCTTTCCTAAACTCGAAATTTTACTTCATGCGCCACGCGTATAAAACACTATAATATTGTCAAATTTATGTATATTCGAATTTCACTTCAAATCTATGTTTTATACGCGTGGCGCATGAAGTAAAATTTCGAGTTTAGAAAAGCCCAGAAAATTTGTCTCGGGTCGCTGCGCGACCCTCGGCAAATTTTCACGGGGCTTTTCTAAACTCGAAATTTTACTTCATGCTTAGTCTGGGAGTGGAAATCACTCGTTTAAAGCTTCACATTGAACTCTTTTAAAAATCAACAAAAGTCAAAATATCAACAGCTAAAATAATTAAGAAAAGGTAAGGTGTTTTTCTAAAAATAATGACATACAATGGAATTGATACAACAATTGCGGATATTCCTTGTTTATTTTAAAGTTCAATTTAAAGCTGTAAACAAGTGTTTTCCACTCCCAGACTAAGCATGAAGTAAAATTTCGAGTTTAGAAAAGCCCCGTGAAAATTTGTCGAGGGTCGTGCAGCGACCCGAGACTAATTTTCTGGGCTTTTCTAAACTCGAAATTTTACTTCATGCGCCACGCGTATAAAACACTATAATATTGTAAATTTATGTATATTCGAATTTCTCTTAAAATCTGTGTTTTATACGCGTGGCGCCCAGAAAATTTGTCTCGGGTCGCTGCGCGACCCTCGACAAATTTTCACGGGGCTTTTCTAAACTCGAAATTTTACTTCATGCTTAGTCTGGGAGTGGAAAACACTCGTTTAAAGCTTCAAATTGAACTCTTTTAAAAATCAACAAATGTCAATAAATTAACAACTAAAATAATTAAGAAAAAGTAAGGTGTTTTTCTAAAAATAATGACATACCATGGAATTGATACAACAATTGCGGATATTCCTTGTTTTTTTTTTAAAGTTCAATTTAAAGCTTTAAACAAGAGTTTTCTACTCCCAGACTAAGCATGAAGTAAAATTTCGAGTTTAGAAAAGCCCCGTGAAAATTTGTCGAGGGTCGCGCAGCGACCCGAGACAAATTTTCTGGGCTTTTCTAAACTCGAAATTTTACTTCATGCGCCACGCGAATTAAACACTATAATATTGTCAAATTTATGTATATTCGAATTTCACTTAAAATCTGTGTTTTATGTATACGCGTGGCGCATAAAGTAAAACTTCGAGTTTAGAAAAGCCCAGAAAATTTGTCTCGGGTCGCTGCGCGACCCTCGCAAATTTTCACGGGGCTTTTCTAAACTCGAAATTTTACTTCATGCTTAGTCTGGGAGTGGAAAGCACTCGTTTAAAGCTTCAAATTGAACTCGTTTAAAAATCAACGAATGTCAGAAAATTTACAGCTAAAATAATTAAGAAAAAGAAAGGTGATTTTCTAAAAATACAATCTAAAAATTTAAGATTATATTTTTTGTGTAGCTCTAAATATATAATTTAGAAAATCACGTCATGTACAAGTAGTAAACGAAGAATAATAGATCGTAATTAATTGTAATTTATCGCATGATGGGTCGTAGTAAATTCATGAGAGTGAACGAAGCAGTGTCAAGTATGCCATCGATTCAACATGGGGGGCTATTCGTATAAGCGGTCATCGCCAACACACAGAGTGTGTGAAAACGGATGATTGATGTCGCATCGATGTGATGCACTGGCGGTCACATTGTTTTAAATCGTTAAACGGATCGTTCGGCTGCAGCTGCGCTCGCCGCTTGTAAATTAAACGCCCCGAGAGAGGTCCTATAATCGATCCTTAGGGTAACGGCTACTTAATAGAATTAATTATTAGCACGAGTTTAAACATATTTTTCAAAGCATATTCTTCCAATTTGCAAAAACTAATCAAATTTACGAAATATTACTGGTAATAAAAATATATAGGATAAGTAACCTCTCCGCCATAGAACGTTACTAATAATAAATAATGTTTATTGCTCAACAGGAAACAAATTCCCAATTACAAAGCAATAATAAACTTTAGGGCAGTCACTGCAACTTAACAGGTAGACCTCACTGCACTGAGTTCTTTCAACTTCTTTATTATTTTTAATGATTTTTCCTATTAAACATTAAAAGTGCGATTCTTTTCGCAATCTACAAGTTAGTCTTACAAAGACTATATCAAACACTCATTGAAACAATGTCCGTCGTGGTATTAGCCCGGGAAGTAGTTTTTTCAATAAGTGTTTGATATAGTCTTTGTAAGACTAACTTGTTGTAGATTGCGAAAAGAATCGCACTTTTAATGTTTGAAGTATTCTGCAAATAAGAATTGACAATTTCATTTATACTTATGTTTGAACGGTAACGTGACCGCCAGTCTAAGGTGTCAAATTGTTTAGAGAGAATGGCAAAGCTATACTGATGAGAGATAAATCTCGAAACGCGTCTATAAATAGCCTGAATAATTTGACCCAAATTGTTACATTTGCAGTAGGTTACTGTATGTAACAGCAAACACTTGTTGTATAATTCAATGTCCGTTGGGGTATTAGTCCGGGATGTAGTTGTTTCAATGAGTGTTTGATATAGTCTTTGTAAGACTAACTTGTTGTAGATTGCGAAAAGAATCGCACTTTTAATGTTTGAAGTATTCTGCAACCAAAAATTGGCAATTTCATTTATACTTATTTTTCCTATTGTTTGTTTTGAAATAAAAACCACTCCCAAAACAAACACCAGATTAGAAAAAATCATTAAGAATAATAAAGCTAAAGTTGAAATAACTCAGCGCAGTGGGGCTATCTGTTAAGGACCACACGTTCAACAAAACCTTCAGAATCCTCCACGAAGAAAAGAAAGGATGAAAATTAAATTTGCTCTTAAACATGGAAATCAACAAGAATGTCACATAGGGAAATTTACTGAATGAACAAACAGACCTTCCCAGCTCCCCACTGCTACGGATGGAAAACCCCAGACCTTCTACCTCCACTTTTTAAATTTGTATAAAGCAGTAGTTTTAAGAAATCTGTAAATATTATAAGCTCTTCACCTGAAGAAGCAACAACGTTGCGAAACAATTGTCGTGAAATACACAATTAGTTGAAAATCATTAGGTGCTTTATTTAAAATAATTATTTATCATAATTAACAACATAAGTAATATTTTGATAACAAAAATGTTAAATTTGTACATTTAACTGGCGATCTTATTAGTTTTGTACAATAATTGTTCTCAATCAAAATCCTAACAAATGCCTCGCTCGAGCGACAGCGAACCGGCTCTAGCACACCCCTGGGTCTACCCCATAACCTGGAAATGGTTTCAGCCGGCAAAAATAAGTATTTTAAAAAATTATTACTTTCGCTATACGAACTTGGCAACACTGGGACCAATCGACTCCTTTGACGTATATTTGTTGCAGATGACTAATAAGTCAAATTAAAGTTGGTTCGTTTCAAAAATAAACAATTTTCTCGCACTTGGTTTATAAAGTACTATTTACAACTTTGTGAACTTATCGATTGAGCTATGGCGAAGTTTGAATAGGCGTTTGTTCTATTTTATATTATAGTATTTGCCCATGCGTTGAAGTTGAATCCGGGGTGTGTACACTTGTTAAAAGTTCAGTGTCAAGATCTGATTGGTGCTTTGTAGAATTACCAGACTTCAGAACCGTAAACTGTGATGTTATATGATTTCTTTTCTCTTTCGGTAATTTCGGCGATGGATTCTTTCATAAGATGCTGTGGAAGACTAGCGGAGGGAACTTGTTTTGGTGTTCTATTTTCAAGATCATTAATTTCGGCTTTTAAATCATTAATTAAGGGTGAATTAATTAATGATTTAAAAGCCGAAATTAATGATCTTGAAAATAGAATTGAATTGAATTGAAAATAAAATTGAACTCTCAGTTAGAAATGATCGTTGGTCTAGCTTCTTTAGGCAACCTGCCAACTGTATCTATGAAAAAATACTAGTAATATTCGCATTGTTACTTTTTATTGAGAGGACAAATAGAAATGCATTTCACGCTAATAGGAAATCTTCATTATTATTTGAAATAAAATGAAAAGTAACATTTCTTAGATATTAAAAAAAAACGTCAAGCACTTTTCAGTGACAAATTAATCTGAGTTGTGTAGCGAATTGACTGTCCTGTAGGTAATGTGTATACATTAGGGAGACCCTATTTCCTCTGAGGCATTTTTTTATTGTACCTAAATTTGTTCTTTTAGTGCACAAAAACTTATACAGTGAGTTTTTCTTTTAAGTATACATAACCCAATTGTATGCTCCAAATCTTCAGAAATGTGTGGTTTTTTTTAAGTTTAATTTGAAGATGCACACGAGTGTTTTCCAGTTCTAGATTAAGCATGAAGTAGAATTTCAAGCTTAGAAAAGCCTGAAAATTTGGTTTGTGCCACGAAAAGATACTGATTTCAAGCTTCACAATATTTCAGTGTTTTCAGTGTTTCATACGCGTGGCGAACAAATCAAATTTTCAGGCTTTTCTAAACTTGAAATGTTACTTCATGCGCCACGCGTATAAGACACTGATTTTAAATGAAGTTGACTGCTTCACAATATTTCAGTGTTTTCAGTGTTTAATACGCGTGGCGCATGAAGTAAAATTTCGAGTTTCGAAAAGCCTGAAAACTTGGTTTGGTCGGTCCACTTCGCTTCGCGGAGCGACCGTACAAATTTTCAGGCTTCTTTAAACTAGAAATTTTACGTCATGCTTAATCTGGGATTGGATAACATAAACGAGTGTTTTCCACTCCCAGATTAAGCATGACGTAAAATTTCTAGTTCAGTTTGAACTCTTTTCAAAAACAACGAATATATAGCTCATACATATACTGTAATTAAAATATGTATACTTAAATGATAAACACCCTGTGTATGAACAAGTATATGAACTAACTAGTGCCGACTTAAGATCTAAGTTTAAATATTTATTTGAATTCGAACTATAATTTACATGTATATTACTTCATCTTACTGTTATTATTACTCACTAGTAATGGTTATACCCAATAAAAATAGTGGACACATTTACAGAAGATGAATATTTTTTATTCTTGACCATTATACATTATTATTTCGTGAATTTGTAAATTTATTTTCATCGGCGATGTGTGAGATTTGCGAAGGAGAAAATGGAAAAATAGGTCGACAATTGTCGCGCCGGAGAGTTGGAAAAGTCGTGATTGTCCTGGGGGAAGGAAAGCGGCGTAGGAAGTTTATCTTTCGGAAAAGTTCGGGAAACACGGGATTGTCGTTTTTATCTCTAATATTGCGCTGCTGCAGCTATGGCGTGTATGTGTGTTGCTGCTTTTGTTAAATTGGATGAAAGGCGAGTTTTGTCTGAGGGCTGAGAGCTGACAGGATGGGGGATAATCCTATTTTGGGATCTTCTCGGATACACATTAGGTCGGTTGCATTAATAAAAGACAATAACACGAGATCAGGACACGTATTATTAACTTATCATGATGTACATATATCACAGTTGTGGTTTAAAATAATAAAGGTTTTTGTCAGTTATAAATGATAAAACAAATTAGAATCGTAGATTTAGTAACACAGAAAAACTATACATTCAATCCTTTTCCTACTTACTGATGTTATGGATTTAGATATAGTAATTTTAAATAAAGTATATTTTAAACTTCATAACACTTCAGTGTTTTATGACGCTCTGCATAAAAGCAATGAAGTAATTATTTCGATTATAGAACACTTTAAAAACATGATTGGTCAAAAGTCGGATTATAATCATGATTCTAAAATTCAACAGATGCTACACAATATTTAATTTAATAGTATCATTTAATTATTACATACTTTTATGAAGACTCTAGGATAAGAATGTTCGGCATGTATATATTTTTTAATTTGGCGAATAAACCACTAATGACCTTTCTTCGCACGTTTATTTGAATTACCAAATGTACATTTCGGACACATTATTAATGGATTAACATTAACCCAGTGTAAATCCATTGATAATGGTCACTTTGTGTCCGAAATGTATGTACATTTGGTAATTCAAATAAACGTGCAAAGAAAGGTTATTAGTGCTTCATTCGTCAAATTAAATTAATCTTTACGTAACTTAATCAATTAATTCATGTTTTTTCTTTTTTTTTTTTTTTCTTTAAATATGTACCGATTTTTATGATTAATCTCAGTTTTTATTCTAAAGATTGATTGTTGTATATTATATTGTTAGTAATATCTCAACAATCTCTGTTAACTTTATAATTATCGTACGTTTCTGTACAGGGGTCGAAATCAAACACAATTTTATGTAAGTAAGGTACCTAAAACTGTCCAAAATTTTGAGAAATGTTCAATAAAGTTAAGATTTTAGAATGATTTATTGTTTAGACTTGAGGAAAGTTATCAACTGTTACGCAATTTGTTAAAAAATACCAATGTGATGTGAATAAAATCGGTATTAAATTTATATAAATGTTAATATTAGGACCCATAAAGGTATTGTTCTTGTTTTATTCAAGAATACTTTTTTAAATTCTATGTAAACATTTGCAACATAAGATCAAACCTAAGTAGTATATTTTAAACTTTACAATATTTCACTGTTTATACGCTTGGCGCATGAAGTAAAATTTCGAGTTTAGAAAAGCCTAATTTGGATTAGTCGCTCCGCTTCGCTACGCGACCAATCCAAATTTTCAGGCTTTTCTAAACTCGAAATTTTACTTCATGCTTAATCTAGGATTGGAAACACTTGTTAGAAGCTTCAAATTGAAAGTTTTGAAAAATCAACGAATGTCTGTAATTTTTCAGCGCAAATTAGTGATATGTATATCTAAATTAAAAATTCTTTAAATGTTGCATTACTTGTCAAATGAATGAATTAATTAATTAATTAAATTGACGATTTTTCTATAATAGTGTAATAATTATTTAAATGCATTAAATAAGTGAAATTGATTGAATATTTTATAAGTTAATGAAATCTTAGAAAAATCACGAAATCAGAAATATTGAATAAAATAGGAATATTTAACTAAAATCTTTGAAAATTCATAAAAAAAGCTTAGAATAAGTTATCCTACAAAATCGATCAAAATCATGGGTCACATATAATCAGTTTATCATTGGAAAGATATTGAGGAAATCAATAAAAAAAACAAATATTTTAAAAATAAGAATTATTTGTCTTTGGTGAATTTTTGTGAGTCGGTTTATTAACAATTTGTCCCTAAACTTTCGTATAATTGTATTGACTAAACTTGATTGGATTGAAAAGATTTGGATTTCATTAAAATCACCATCATTTCTATTATTCCTCCAAAAATTGATTGAAATCTTAAACATTGACGCAAGTCAAACATGAAACTTAAGCAGGATTTCAGTTATTAATACACGAAGTTTTTCTTTTTAGGTATACATATTCCAATTACAGCTTATATAATATAAATCTTTAGATATTCGTTGTTTTTTTAAGAGATCAATTTGAAGCTTTAAACGAGTGTTTTTCACTCCCAGATTAAGCATGAAGTAAAATTTCGAGTTTAGAGAAGCCTGAAAATTTGGTTTGGTCGCTCCGTTTCGTTACGCTAAACTCGAAATGTTACTTCATGCGCCACGCGTATAAAAATAAAACACTGGTCTTAAGTAAAGTTCAAAATATACGTCCGTAGAATACTGCTTTAGTCGCGTATTGCAAACTTAACAATATTTTAGTGTTTTGTACGCGTAGCGCGTTAGTTACTATTTCGAGTTTAGAAGGGCCTGAACATTTTTATACTTTTTTTAAACTTGAAACTTTACTTTATGCTTAATCTGGGAATAGAAAACATTCGATTAAAGCTTCAAATTGAACTCTTAAAAAACAAAGAATTAGTGAAGATTTAAAGAATAATGGGGATGTGTATACTTGAAAGATAAACTTCCTGTATGATTTTAGTTTTATATAAGTAACTTAAGTTTATTTAAAATATTTACAAAAGATTTAATTTTTATGATATGTTAATTTGATATGGTTTATGATATGTTATATTATATATTATTTGTATATATTTGCGTACAATATACGACACATAAATATAAAAATAAATAAATTTAATAAAGAAATAATTGTTTCTAATAAGTTTATATTTTGTATGTAAACATAACTCTCGATTACAACTTAATTTTTCAAGTAACATCTTTCTCTAAAATTATAATTAGAAGTACTTTTTTCTGATGACAATTTTAGTTTTTCTTATTTTTAGAGCGCCCTTTATAGTAAATTTAAGATTAGACAATGAAAATAGTATTTTCAAGTCACCCAAAACTTTTTGTAAAGAATTACTTTTTGTCAAAAAATGGACAATAAAAAAGTGTTTCTTATCCAGGCTGTAATCTGTTGTGTTAAAAAATAAAATTAAATACGAATGTCAATTAATATTTACATACATTCATATTGGACACCTATGTAAAAAATAAAATGTTTCATAATTTCCAAAATTTTCAAATTTCTGAGGAGATATTTTTGTATCATTTATAGGAATTATTGGCATTTTTTCCAATATTTTTACTTTCCCCCATATGTAATACGAAGGGAAAGTATTGTTTTCGTGAAAATTTTCGAATCAATAATTTTAGCGGAAATATCCGTTTTGAGGTCCCCTGAGTCGAATAAGACCATTTCTGAAAAATGTATGTCTGTCTGTCTGTCTGTCTGTCTGTCTGTGTGGCTGTGTGCGCTGTACCGCAAAAACTACTAAAGATATCGCGAGATGAAACTTGAAACTTAAGCTTTTTGTTACAATCGGAAGAACTGAAAAGCTTTTGGTGAAAATCGGAAAACCGGAAGTGGTACTTTACTCTTAGCGTTTTTCAGTTTTTTCAGATTTTTTCAATAAATGTTCATCAAACAAAAAATTCTTTCAAATAAAAGTTGTAGATAATAACAAAATGAAGATGTATTGTTTACTTACTTTTTGTCATAGCACTTTTAGTTTTTGAGATATTTAATAAATAGTGTTTTTTATCTAGTCATTGATTTGTGTCAGTGTGTGTGTTGATACAATTGGAAAATGTTTCAAATAAAAGTTGTAGGTAATAAAATATTAAAGATTTTTTGTATTTTCACTTTTTGTCATAGCACTCTTAGTTTTTGAGATTTATCAATAAATAGTGTTTTTTATCTAGTCATTGGTTTGTGTCAGTATGTGTTGATCTAATTGAAAAATGTTTCAAATAAAAGTTGTAGTTATCAAAAGTTGAAGACATTTTGAAAATTATAATGCTACAAATATTTTAAAAGTGATTTAATACGCAATTTACGGGGGAAAGTACTATGATGGACACATCACCATTTTTTTGTTGAGTTTTCATTTAGCCATGAGATTCTATCCGGGTTCATAGATGTAGTATGCATGTGATTGTGACGTGTTAAGAATGACTGAATGATATAACGTATGTAAAAAGGTAAAAATATAGAATTGCTTTAAATATAAATAACGAGTGTCTATAAACTGTCGGCATCCCAGTAGGTTCTGAATTCAAAAACATACGTCGTAATTAGACATATAATTAAATTTATTTGACGTTTCTAAAATTTACCAAATCGTGAGAGTCTAAGATATGTAATTTATTTTTCAAAGCAACTGAGATGCCGACAGTTTATAGATACTCGTTAGATATGCCAATGGTCATAGATACCAAGGCCAATATAAAAATCCTGCTGGTTCAAACCCAGATAATCAATATTTTGTACTAGCATTAAATGTAATTCTAGAATTAGGAGTTTTATGCAAATAATCCGATTAAATATTAAAATTTTTAAATGAAAGTTTTGCCATTTATTCGGATTATTTGCATAAAATTTATAATTCAAAATGTTACATTTAAAGCCAGTACAAAATATTCATTATATATTTTAACTTCACAAAAAAACACATCCCCGCGTGTGTGTACGTATGCAAAATAAATCAGATTTATATGGCGTGAGTTGATCCCCGTGTTTTGTTTGTTTGCGAGTTTAAGGGATTAATGATGAAATAGTGGATGTAAAGGGGATACGGTCACGGAAGAATGTTCTCAATAATATAAACAAATGTACACATTGCGACCCCCGCTGGGGGGTTGAAAACAAGGGGGTGGATTTGTCAATATATACTTACCGCCGTAAGTAAATGAACACCCAGTGAACGTGGATGAATATTGATGACATTTTCAGGATAGATATATTTTATTCATGCTAAGAAACGATGATAATTTGAACAAGATTAGATTAACAAATCGAGATGCCATCGACAATGAAGCCAAAATTCTTTGGTTTTTTATTTTTACATTATTTAATTATTTGGCACTCTAAAACAAACTTTTAGGATTAATTAGTCTTAGTCGATTGATTAGTCTTCATATAGTACTAATTATGTATTATTTTTATATATTTTATAATTAATTTATTTTATTTTTTAAGTATATTGTCTTGTCATTAGGATATGTTTCCTGTTGGACAATAATGATTTATTATTATTAAAAAAAGAATGCCACCTATTCGAAGATGCGCAAATTTTCACTCACTGAGAGACTTTGTACGGGGTAGAATAATCGGTCTATAAGAAGCAGAATTATTCATTTGTAATGTTGGTAATCGTGTGGAACGCAATGTCGCTAGAATTTCTCTACTTTGGCAAAGATGAGCAGAATTACATGAGATACAACGACGATTACGACCCGGATCTCCAAAAAGCCCAAATGATCTTGAAGATCGTGTTCTTCGGTTGTTACCTTTTCGGGACCGTTCGTCGCCAACAAGAGGCATTTTTGATAGTTTACGGGTTTAATTAATCATCAAATCTCCATATAAACTGTCGATAGAAGAATTCGAAGTATTGGCCTTAAATCGTACCGATTATTTCTTTGGTTACCAGTAACTCCCCAAAATCAATATTTTTAACGTTAATTGGTAAATTTTTTAAATTTTCAACAAATATTAGTCCAAATTTTCAGGCTTTTCTAAACTCGAAATTTTACTTCATGTGCCACCGGTACGAAATACTGACGCAATATACAGTTTAGCGGTGTGTTTCAAACTCCGTAATGTCAGAATTTTGTACCGGTGGCGCATGAAGTAAAATTTCAAGTTTAGGAAAGCCTGAAAATTTGGTTTCTCCGCTCCGCGCTTCGCGATACGCGAGCAAACAAAATTTTCAGGCTTTTCTAAACTCGAAATTTGACTTCATGCTTAGTCTGGGAGTGGAACACTCATTTCAAGTTTCAAATGAACTCTTTTAAAAACAACAACGATTATCTAAAGATTTACGGCACATACGCTGTAATTGGGAGATACATACTTGAAAGAAAAACTCCCTGTATGTACAAGTTGAGGCATTAATTGCGATTGATTGGTTACAATTTGTAATGGTCATATAGGCAATTCAATTTACACATAACTTAAAAATTAAAGGTGTCTAATTTTATTGGATGAAAATGTTCGGTGTTACATAAAACTCTATGTATATATAATCAGTGGTTAAGCAAAGTAAAAAGTAGGGCTGGGAATTCGAATATTCGTGAATAATCTAATTAGTCTAAATATTTTACTAATTTGAATGATTTATATTTGAAAATTAGCAAATAGAAATATTTTAGTTTTAGAAAATATATTAGGCATTTTCTCACAGTAATTTATTAAAATGTTTAAATATTTAAATAGCTTAACTAATAAAATATGTAAAAAAGTGGGTTATTTAATATAAGTAATGTGGTATTTGAATATTCGCGAATATTTAAATTCCCAGCCCTATTAAAAAGTGTTTTAATTACAAGTGTATTTAAGATGTACCACAAATTGAACGCCTACAACACAAAACAGTCAAATATTTTTAATTAAAGGGGTTAAACATCATTCATTATGAAATTTCGTCTCAAGATATGAATATTTTGATAAAATGTTCCCGTTATCAAATATTTAAATTTTTTAGTCAAGCTACTTGACTTGATTTATAAACTGTTGTTAATTTTATTAACGTAACATTAAAAATAAAATTGAATCTTCTAACGTATAATACACTAAAACATTGAAAAGTTTAAGTACATTCTGAACTTCACAATGTTTCAGTGTTTTAATACGCGTGGCGCATGAAGTAAAATTTCGAGTTTAGAAAAGCCTGAAATTTTCCTTCATGCTTAATCTGGGATTGGAAAACACTCGTTTAAAGCTTCAAATTGAACTATTTTAAAAAAGCGTATGCATAGGCATACTTAAAAGAAAAATTCCCTGTACAACCATTTGCATAATCATTTAAATGATCATTCATATTACCATTTCAATGATCATTACTAATATCATTTGAATGATCATTCTAATGATAATAACAGATTATTAAATAATAGATGATTTTAATAATTAAACATATTCGTCACTGTTTCACTTTGTGTATTTCTTTATTTAAAAAAGGTAATTGTTATTTTCGCACGTCAATCAATTTGGCCTTACTCATACTTTCTTTTTGACGTTATGTCTACTATTATTACCATATAAGAAGGGTTGATAGATTGGGACTTCATCATGTCAGATCGCGTCGATCCGGTGTCGGATATGTGGATTACGCTACGTCAATAAACCGTCTGTATCAATGATGTCGAACTATGATATGCAAAATGCGTGAGGAATAGTACGCGCAATAGGAAGTGATGTTGCATGTAATAAATTCCTGCATTTATAAGCTAAAATAATATTCAATTCTTGTTTAAAATAAAGTTTAAACAAAACCCTGCAATGTTAGCTTTACAATATTATTAAATATACTAAAATGTTTTTTAAATTATTTAGCATAACAATAATAATAATGATATTAAAGGATAAATTAAAAAACACTTGGTTTGTTTCACTATTGGTGAAACAAGCTAAGTGTTTTTTTTTTCATTTATCCTTTAATATTATTTCAAAATGTTTCAGCAAGTGATAAATGAGAAAGTTATTCAAGAAATATAATAATAATGATTATTTGAAATCATGAATATTTTGTAATTTACGAATAATGGATACAGCTCAATCTTGCATATATGTAAAGTAGAATCAAAACAGTGTTTTGTTTTAAAGGCCTATGTTATCAGCGACGACTGTACGCTGATAACATAGGCCTTTAAAACAAAACACTGTTTTGATTCTACTTAACATATATGCAAGATTGAGCTGTATCCATCCAACCTATTTATGAAAGGTAGGTACTAATTTCATACCTAACATTACATTAGAATGTGACATTTAGGTTTAAAATAAAATAACTATACCAATATAAATCTTCTAGTTAAGACAGTTTAGCGTAAGTTGCAATTAAGCACACAAAAGTAGAAGAAATTATATTAATATCCCAAAGAAAAGTTGTACCATAGATTTCAAATCTGCAATCGTAGGACACCTCGCGTGATTAATACTATAAATATTTTCTAACCAATACAATTTTCTCACACAGGGCATTTTTCATTTGAGTATACATATCCCGATAATTAGAGGGTTTTTTTTTAATTTGCGGAAATTCGTTATTTCAAAGCGGTTAATTTGAGGCTTTTAACGAGTGTTTTCCACTCCCAGACTAAGCATGAAGTAAAATTTCGAGTTAAGAAAAGCCTAAGAGTTTGGATTGGCCGCGTAGCGAAGCGGAGCGACCAATCCAAATTAGGCTTTTCTAAATTCGAAATTTTACTTCATGCGCCACGCTTAAAAACACGGATTTACAGTGAAGTTCAAAAAACACACACAAACTGTTGTAAATTTAAGCCAGTTTTGCTTGATATCGCAGCAGATGTTGTTTCGCTTTAGCAACCAATTTACCATGTGCATTGTGTATCGAACAGCAATCCTTATCAAATTGTACAGAATTTCCGGATTTTGTTATTTCACCGACAGATAGTAAATTCACACTCAATCCTGGCACACATAGCACGTTTTCCACTGCAATCACGACACCATCGATGCTCACATAAGCGGTGCCGCTTCCAATTGCCTTTAACCGCTCGTTGTTTGCAATTGATATGTCTATATTTGACGTTTCCGTGAAATCCATCAAAATTTTTCGATGAGGGGTTAGACGTCTTGATGCGCCGCTGTCGATAACCAAGTTCCCATCAACCACAATGCTTACCAATGCACTGAATGCATTCGCGTATTTGGCGTTGTTAGTTTTCCTTTGGTCTTCATCCTTCTTCATGTCCTTACCTTTTGATGATTTTACTACGACGCTTCCTCTGCGAATTGGACAATTCCGACGTAAATGTCCCAATTGATTACAGCCGTAACATCGAGGATTGAATTCTTTTGATTTGGAACCAGCGCCCATACTACGTTCGCCACGTCCTATAAATGCCTTTTCTGTCTGGCCGATCGTAGGCACGAGACTTAGCAACGATGATCAACCGTAATCTCTGTACCACAGGCTGTGAAACCCATTATGAACGGTTGATACTCCGGTCCAAGCTCACCCAGCATTAATAATGCGACGAGTCGATCCTTAATTTCAACGTTTGCTTCCGTACATCGTTTCCAAGCCTCCATCGTTTTGCCGATGTACTCGTCCATTGATGGACAATCACTTAATTTGATGCTGGTTAAATCCATCAGTGCGGTGATTTCACGATCTAGACAGGATTCAGCGAATGATGTGCTCAACATTTTCCAGACGTTCAACGGTGTATCCGAATCACTGAAGTGACTAGCAACGTTGCTTTCGGTGGACAACACAAGCCATCCCATAGCTTCACCGAGTTTCTCGACATTGGTTTCCGTGTCCGTTTCGGCGATACATTTGGCCAATTTCTTAGTACGGAGAAATGCCAACATTGACCGTTTCCATGATTGCTAGTTTTCACGACCCTTGAGTTTCTCAAACTGTATTTCCTTAGTCATCTTGAACGTCCGATCGTATACAAACTATTCCTCTTTACTTTACTGGTTACTGGTTACTGGTTACTGGTTACTGGTTACCGGTTACTGGTTACTGGTTACTGGTTACTGGTTACTGGTTACTAGTTACTGGTTACTGGTTACTGGTTATTGGTTACTTGTTACTGGTTACTGGTTACTGGTTACTGGTTACTGGTTACTGGTTACTGGTTACTGGTTACTGGTTACTGGTTACTGGTTACTGGTTACTGGTTACTGGTTACTGGTTACTGGTTACTGGTTACTGGTTACTGGTTACTGGTTACTGGTTACTGGTTACTGGTTACTGGTTACTGGTTACTGGTTACTGGTTACTGGTTACTGGTTACTGGTTACTGGTTACTGGTTACTGGTTACTGGTTACTGGTTACTGGTTACTGGTTACTGGTTACTGGTTACTGGTTACTGGTTACTGGTTACTGGTTACTGGTTACTGGTTACTGGTTACTGGTTACTGGTTACTGGTTACTGGTTACTGGTTACTGGTTACTGGTTACTGGTTACTGGTTACTGGTTACTGGTTACTGGTTACTGGTTACTGGTTACTGGTTACTGGTTACTGGTTACTGGTTACTGGGCCCATAACCTGTTGTAATTTCAAGCCAGTTTTGCTTGATATCGCAGCAGAAAGTAACACGATGAAAAGTAAAATGTGTATATTTTGATTACGTTTATTTTGACAATTATCATACATCTTGTTTTTTTAGCCGCCTATTATCTTTTTATCACAACACAAACAACGGTTTTAGGCAACCTAATATACGTTAGAGTTATTGGGTTGCCTATAGTCACTGTTTTAAATAATTTCTTCAGCGCAGAATTTGACTCACGTTTTATTCACATCTACATATTAGATTGCTAAAGCCGTATATTTTAAACTTTACGATACTTCAGTGTTTTATACGTGTGGCGCATGAAGTAAATTTTCGAGCTTAGAAAAGCCTAATTTGGATTGGCCGCTCCGCTTCGCTACGCGGCCAATCCAAATTTTCAGGCTTTTCTAAACTCGAAATTTTACTTCATGCTTAATCTGGTGAAAAACCCTCGTTTAATGATTCATATTGAAACTTAAAAAAAAAACAGCAAATGTCGTAATATTTACAGTGTATGCATATGTATACCTGATAGAAAAATTCCCTGTATATTCGATACTTGTGCTATCTTGATAGACCCATATTTTTCAACTGGGTAAAGTCAAACACTTGTTTTGGTCCCTATTTTTATTTCTTGTTGCCTGACACGTGTTTCAATCGGTTCCGATCATTTTCTGTTTGCTAAGACTGTTTTGACTTTAAAAATTATGGTACAGGATTGATACACGTGTGAGGGAACTGAAAATAAAAATACGGAAAATACCAATTGTTTTACTTTACCTAATTTGACCATTTACTCATGCGAATGATGACTCGAACACCGAATGTTTACACATGAATTCGGATGTGTGTAGCCCAGATATCGTATATATGATTTAGTATTATTACCATTAGTAAATACTATTGAATGGTAATGAAACAAAAATAGTATTATTTTTTTTTTTTCAGATCGTGCTGTTTCCATTCTCGGAACGAAAAAATCCGGTAAGTAAACTCAATTTTATTTGACGCAGCAGATCCGGACAAAAAAAACTTAATCATACACGTATGGGTAAAAAATTTACCGAAACATCCCTTGTATCGAAACTGCCTTCGGTCGGGACGGGCTGATAAAAAGATTCAAAAGGAGCCTTTCTTGATTGCGGACGTTTAATGTCGACGATATGAAATCGAATTTGATTTCACGCAACAAAGACCGTTTCAACATCGGTTTATTTACATCATGATCCGGTTTACAAAAAAATAGTTGAAATGCCACAATTTATAACGAAATATACACTAGATTGTATACAGGGAGTTTTTCTTTCCAGTATACATATCTCAATTACAGCGTATACCTATGCTGTATATTCGTTGTTTTTCGAAAGAGTTTAATTTGAAGCATTAAACTAGTGATTTCCACTCCCAGATTAAGCATGAAGTAAAATTTCGAGTTTAGAAAAGCCCCGCGAAAATTTGTCTCGGGTCGCTGCGCGACCCTCGACAAATTTTCTACGCGGAGCTTTTCTAAACTCGAAATTTTACTTCATGCGCCACGCGTGTAAAACACAAAAATATCGTAAAATTCAAATTATACTGCTGAAGCAGTATTCTAAAGCAGTATATTTTGTACTTCACTTAAAACCAATGTATTAAACGCGTGGCGCGTAAAGTAAAATTTCGAGTTTAGAAAAGCCTGAACATTTTATTTCATGCTTAATCTGGGAGTGGTAACACTTGTTGGAACCTTCAAATTAAACGCTTTTTAAAAACATTCTATGTCTAAAAACTTTCAAATCGAGATATGTATACTTAAAAGAAACATTTTTTGTACTAAGAAAACATATACTCCTTTTATTTATGTGGTAAATTAATACAAAATAAAATATTATTTAAATGTTTAGATAGAGTTTAGAATTTAAAATGATAAAATATAATCTTTTATCAAGCACTGAAATTTAAGTGTAAATTGTTAGAATAAGTAAAAGATTATCAATTCCAACATTTATATGATATTACTATTAATATTATATGTGATATGTGTTTTCTTTATAAAATCATAAACTTCAAAATAGATTCAAGTCATATTGTTAGTATGATTAATTATCATGTACCACCTAGACATGCACGTAGCCGCATGCTACTTCATAACGAATTTTGCAGGACGACTTGCAGTTTAAATTGCCCCATGACTCGATTAACGCGCACGGCTAATGACATTTGTAGCGGTATTGACTTTTTTAACTCATCTTTAGGTTTAATTAGGAGGAGTCTCGCGGATGGTGTGCACTAAATGTTATAACCCTATTGTGGTTTACGCAGATTAACATATGTGTCTTTGTGCATACTTGTGATTCATGTTTTGTGTCTTACATTTTAGTTATATGTTTTTGGCTCTACATTGTAAATGGCTTATCCGTTAATAAAAAATTATTATTATTATTATTATTATTATTACGATTTATACGAGTAGATGGAATTTGTGGCAGGAATTTTAAATTTAATTTCTACTCACTAACAGAAAAAGTACTACATGTTCATGATTAAATAAACACATTACGATTTGTTGATTTTATTGTTTAATTAGTTTTATTTACAATTATGATTAATCGATGTTATTTATTAAAAAAATGAATGATATTAAAAATAATTAATATTCGTGATTCGAAAGTTAGGATTACATCCTTTGATTCGAATAATATTTTATTGTGTTTTGATTCATGGATTCGTGATTCGAATCAAATAGAAGGATATATATGTATTCGTGAGTATTCGTAATAATGGACCCTTAGTGTCCGAAATGTACATACAGAGAGTTTTATGTATAGATCTTCCAGCGCTATACGAAAAAAAATGACTTCAAATTTGCAATAAATTTTTATACTTTTATAACACCATAAACCATAATCCTCAATAAAAGTATCCCTCAGCAAACAGCTTATTGCATGCTCGGCCGTGAGTCGGCCGCATAATTTCAGGTCCGTATTAGAACATTTCATTTCAATGACTGACGGAGATATGTAAAAATGCACATTCGGTGGTATTCTCTATCGAAAATGTTAAATTTAACGTTTGACAGCACAGTTAAATCTAGTCTAAAATAAAGGGAAATTGATTAATTTCCCTATCATATTAATAGTTTTTGTTGAACTTATAATTTAATTTACACCAGTTGTCACCATTTATTTTAACGCGGATATCAATAATTAAATTTTAACGTTTTCGAGATAAATAGTCCAATAAATGTATACCAAGGAAAACACTTTAATTTGCAGCTCTTACGATGCAAACGTCAGTTATCTGATTGAAAGAGTTAAATGACGGTTGCAACTTGTTTTCTAGTCGATAAATTGTTTCATACTCTTATTAGCATGAAGTTCTGTTTCTTAACACTTCTCTATCAATTTACATCTTATTAATTGATACACAATCTACATCCAAAATATGTCACCCCTTTATGATTGAATTTTTGTTAATCGCATGTTATTTTTGTATGTATATAAATTTTTAAAATATATCTAAATATCATTTATTTTTCTAAGAAATTAACTAACGGCCCTAACTTTAACTTATACATTTTTTTATTTAAAAAATATTGGTATTAAATATATACAATAATATTAATTACTCTTTTTAAATATTACAAAGTATCAATTACAATAATCGAACTCAATTGTCCATTAGCGTGAAATAGTGAATGAGCGGCTCTTAGCGATTATACAGGTAAAGGTTATTAAGAAAATTGTAATAGGGCCAATGACAGGATTATATGTATATAATCCTGTCATTGGCGGAATTAAAAGGTACTGGGGATATCCCAGATTAACTCAACTTCTGAACATCTCGACATTCCTCGAAAAACTAATGGTCAATTTGACCCTTTATGCAATAAGGAACCAAGAGGCCCAGGATTAAAAGGTATTGGGGATATCCCAGATTAACTCAAATTCAGGACTTCCCGACAAAATGATTGTTCATAACAATTTCTACTAAAAGTATACTTTTTCGTGTGATTTATAATACATATTTAGAGTTGTTTTTTTTTCATTTTTATTTTTTTTGATTATTGCTTTCATGATTTTAATTAAATAATCGATAATTTTAAATAAAACTGTGTTAAATATTTACACAAAATATTTTTTACTACTTTTGAGGTGGGTCTCGGCATCCAACACTCTATACAAACAAATTCTATCAATTAAATTATATTATAACTTATTTCTAAATGTATTTTATTGCCATCTTTTAAACAAAAGTAAAACTAAAATGTTTATTGCTCTTATGGAGATTTTGAAACAACAGCTCATTTTATTTAATATTTAACTTAGAATAATCTAATTCATACACCCTATTTATAACAAGTATTTCAATAAATTAAAGTAATATCACACAGGTAAACCAATTCGTCTCAACATTTATATGACATCTTTTTAGTGTGTCACAATTAAATTTATATTTATTTTAGTTATAATTCCTTTTACGTAAAAACATTTTAAATTATTCACATAACTTCAATGTATAATGTGTGTAAATCTCAAATCTTAATTTTCATTATTATCAAAGATGAGCCGTTGTTCGTTCTTATGGAAAAATAACACATACATGCCCCACTTTAAGAACTCTCGGTGGTGGTGGAGGGGGTGTCCTAACTTTATGATAAATACGCGTCAACCCCAGGTAATAGTCCAGTTAATCGTGCACATTAGTTAAATTATATATTTTATGTTATGAATAATTTCTTACAATTAACTATAATTAAAAAACCGGATACTTAATTACCGAGAACGTTGAAATAGGATTTTGATATAGTAGGGGTTGAAAGGGTTCAGATATGCGTTTCTTTCTTGCACCACTCTATAAATAAAGATTTAATCTTTTACCAGTATTTATTTCAAATTTTTATACTTAACTGATTAGGATTTATAAAGAGTTAGTAAAAATCCGTCGAAAAAATAATTATTTATGATAAAAATCTGATTTCTTCAGTAATAATAAAAAACACTCAGGATTACAGAAACGTGCTCGGATATTTTTTAAGATTTTTTGTTTTGAAAATACAGCACTTCAAAGTGAGGCGCCTCACTTTTTGAAGTGGATGTAGGTATTTTCACATGTTTGATGGTTTGATAAATCACACAATTTAATATTAGTTAATGTTAAAAGAGCATAAATGTTTTGAACTTTTCATTCTTACACTTAAATGAACTCGGTTAAACAATCAACATTTTTAATCTCAACATCTCTCAACATTTTTTCTTCCGCTGTTTGCCTCGGGCCCCGGGGACAACACACCTTGTAGCGGCCCTGTTCATTTCGGTCATGAATTTTCTATGCAAATCATCTGGCCAGCGCAGGTTAGTTTTATTGCGGTTATGGTCATAAACCCTGATTTATCATTTACAAGTTAACCGCGAACTGAAGTCATTTTTTTCATATAGCGCTGGAACTACTATAACACCGAACATGTTCATAACGAGAATTTTTCTTTTAGGTATACGTAAACATACGTTATACATTTGCCGACGCTCGGTTTATCGAAAGAATTTAGTTCGAACCTTTAAACAAGTGTTTTCCACTCCCAGGCTAAGCATGAAGTAAAATTTCGAGTTTAGAAAAGCCTGAAAATTTGGTTTGGTCGCGTAGCGCGAAGCGCGGAGCGGCCAAACCAAATTTTCAGGCTTTTCTAAACTCGAAATTTTACTTCATGCGCCACCGGTACAAAACACTGATGCAATTTAAAGTTTAGCGGTGTGTTTTAAACTTCGTAATATGTCAGTGTTCTGTACCGGTGGCGCATGAAGTAAAATTTCGAGTTTAGAAAAGCCTGAAAATTTGGTTTGGCCGCTCCGCGCTTCGCGCTACGCGACCAAACCAAATTTTCAGGCTTTTCTAAACTCGAAATTTTACTTCATGCTTAGTCTGGGAGTGGAATACACTCATTTCAAGTTTCAAATTGAACTTATTTTAAAAAAAAACAACAGTTATCTAAAGATTTACGGCATATACGCTGTAATTGGGACATGTATACTTGAAAGAAAACCTCCCTGTATGTACAAGTTGAGGCATTAATTGCGATTGATTGGTTACAATTTGTAATGGTCATATAGGCAATCCAGTTTACACATAACTTAAAAATTAAAAGTGTCTAATTTTATTGGATGAAAATGTTCGGTGTTACATAAAACCCCCTGTATAGTACATAAATAAAAACAGTGAAGAAAGGAATTTAACCGCATTTTATTACTATCAAATAGGAGGAATTGGATTCGTTATTAGAATCCTTTTTTGAGGATTCTACCCAGCTCTGTAAACTGTATAAAATTACAATATGAGAAAATGTCTAGATTTTCTGATAGTAGGTTATAAAAGAATACACGTTTATTTTGTCATGGGGATTATCTCAAAAAACAGCGGGGTTTACATTCATTTTCCGATGAACGTGGACCATAATTTACCGACAAACAGCAATAATTTCCCCCTTTTGTGGAAGCCGTGACGTTTATTCGATTCCCCAGGAGTTTTTTTACAATGATACCGCCGTCATCGAAACCGACGGGCACCGCGCAAAACGACAAAACGGTCACATGTGTGTGTGAGCGAGTGTGTATAATTAATGGCCACCGGATGTACAGGAATTGAGTATTCAATGGCCCCGTCCTTTCACAGGAATACACACACACTCATTGTTTTGAGTAATAGGATTACCAAATAATAGAATGGATATTTATCAATCATAATTTTTTTTAAGAAAAATATGATACAAATTTAAGGGTGAATTCATATTTTTTTAACTGTTGAATTTTACCTGTCAAATTTATTTTAATTGTATATTAATTTTACTAGACTAGTCAATTTCAGCTGAATAATTTAAAAATATAAGTTGTTATTTTAATGTTCCATTCACAGTGTAATTAAATACTTATATAGTCAATTGTTCTTTTAAGTATACATATTAATGTATACGTTGTAAATTTGATGGTATTCATTGTTTTTGAAAAACGTCCAATTTAAAGCTTCTAACGAATATTTCTTGAATAATTTTCTCACTTATCACTTGGTCAAACATTTTTAAATATTGATGAAGGTTTTAATTAAATTACACTTGGTTTGTTTCACAATTTTCTCTTTACTATTTACTCGACTAGTTTCACGTTTTACAGCATTATCAGGAGTGAATTACGAAAGAAACCGACAAGCTTATATATTGTCAGACCTCTTATTACCTGACAATATATAAGCTTGTCGGTTTCTTTTGTAATTCACTCCTGATAATGCTGTAAAACGTGAAACTAGTCGAGTAAATAGTAACGACAAAATTGTGAAACAAACCAAGTGTAATTTAATTAAAAACTTCATCAATATTCTAACGAATATTTCCATTCCCAGATTAAGCATGAAGTAACATTTTTAGTTTTGAAAAGCCTGAAACTATTACTTCATGCTTAATCAAACAGTGAAAACAATAGTTGGAATCTTCAATTTAAACGCTTTTCAAAATCAATGAATGCCTGAAAATGTACAACGTAAAGGAGTAAATCGATAAGGATACATATCGATTTACTCCTATAGTTCAAAGAAAAATTCTCTGTATGCGTTTTTACTTTCCCCGTGTGTAATACAAAAGGAAAGTGTTGCGGAAATATCTGTTTTGAGGTCCCCTGAGTCGATTAAGGTAATGTCTGTCAGGCTGTGTATACATGTGTTGTACCTGCGAACGCTGTAGAACAAAAACCGCTAAATATATTGAGTTGAAACTTAAATCTGAAGCTTTGTATTAGAATAAAAGAATCTGAAAAGCTTTTTGTAAAAATGAGAAAACCAGAAGTGGTAGTTTACTCTTAGCGTTTTATAGATTGTTCTGGACATTTTCTTATAAATTGATCATATAGAAAAATGTTTATTTGTTACGAGGATAATGAACGAGGATAATATTAAATATATACATCATTTATTATTGTCTATGCAATTTTTGTAGTAGATCTTAGTCTTGAAAAGGTAAATTTTCGTTCCATCTCGTTTTTTTTAAAGTAAAAATTGAAGAATTAACTAAATCTAACGAAAATAGTCTACATCCAAAAATACATTTGGACAAACTTACATAGAAATTTGTAAACTTTGACTGGTTACAATCGAAATTTAAATATCTTCACAGGATTTTCTAAAATATGAAATCAACGTTCAAATTTCGTGAAAAATAGGATTGGGAGATATATTCTGTTAGAAATTTTGTAAAAAACCAAAGTATTATACAATCAACATGAAATTTATTGAATTGATTTAGATGTGATTGCTCTTACACATCTGCTTAAATTATCTCAACGCATTTTCCTAAAATATAAAGCTAAAGTTGAAACTACGCAATGAATTCCACCATTTTAGGAGCACGACTAAAAAAACAACATAAAACTTATAAAATCTAAACAGAAATAAGTAAACGCGAATTGACTATAATTGAAATTAAAATATGTCGACTGGATTTTCTAAAATATCAAACCAAATTTGGAATTTCGTAATTTTCGTAACAACAATTAACGGATTTGTTTTGTTCAGAAAGTTGTAAAAAATCAAAGTTTAGTGCAATTCACATGGAATCAATTTTATTTAATCCTGCAATAAAACAAGTTGTGTTCATTCTTTATAACTTTTTATCAAGATGTATATTTCAAATTACTTTATAAAAATTTTTAAGAAAAGTCAAACAAATTATAGATGCTAAGTTGACCAAAAAAACAAATGCACACAAATTTGAGTTAATATTAACTAATAATATTATCTTAAAGTAAAATTTCGAATTTAGAAAAGATTTCAGCGAAGCGGAGCGACCAAGCCAAATTAAAAAATCCTAAAAATGTTGTTTGGTAGCTCCGGCTTCGCTACGCAACCAAACCAAAGTTTCCGGAATTTCTAAACTCGAAATTTTACTTTATGCTTAATCAAATAGTGGAATCACTCGTTCGAAACTTTAAACTGAACGTTTTAAAAATAAGCAATGAATGACTGAAATTTTACAGCGAATGCCTCGGAATATGTGCACTTGAAAGAAAAATTTCGTGTATTCATAACAACAACAACAACAAAAGTAATAATGTTTAAAATAACAAACACAGCATTTTTCTTTTAAGTATTCACATTCCGGTGATTACAGAGTTTAGTAAACTGGAATTAGTGGTTTTTATAAATGCTTTCAGTATAAAGTTTCAAACGAGTGTTTTAATGCAATGTTAAGCACGAAGTAAAATTTTGAGTTTAGTAGCTTAAGAGTTTGCGAATCAGAGCGACAAGTCTAAATATTCAGGCTTTACTAAACTCGAAATTTTACGTCATGTGCCACGAGTATAATATAAAGTTGAGAATATACTTCTTTATTAATAATTATTACATAGACATTTTTATTCTGTGTAACGAACTCATCTATAATTCAAGCGCCTAGAGCAATTGGCTTTCAGATTTTTTATTTTATTTATACTAACATATATCAACGAAAATTGCTCGAACTTTAAAAGTGCAAGATTTAGTTACACAAAATAACATTTGCAAAATGTATTATCGTGAAATTAAATTTAAGCAGTGTATTTTAAACTTTATCTATAAATAACATCCCTTTATTTTTACTCGCCTCAGTTTTGTGTACTTGTTTCAACGACACACTTCAATATTTCTGTACGTTTTCTGTTTATTTCAATTTTTTTTTGCATTAAAAGACTAAAGCACAGCTATACTAATGAGGGATAAATCTCGAAACGCGTCTATAGATACAATTAATATTCAAACATTAAAAGTGCGATTCTTTTCGCAATCTACAACAATTTAGTCTTACAAAGACTATATAAAACACTCATTAAAACAACTACTTCCCGAGCTAATACCCCGACGGACGTTGAATTATGCAACAAGTGTTTGCTGTTACATACAGTAACCTACTGAAAATGTAACAATTTGGGTCAAATTATTCAGGTCATCTATAATATTCATATCCTGAAATTTTTTCAATTTATTTTAATTTCTTGTTGGTTCATTTAGTTTGATGAGAGAATAATTTGAACTGATGTTGCATTTTGCATAGAAATTATGTATAGAACAGTAAATCTGTCGTGTAACTCAAATATTCATTGTATAATTCAATATCTGTCGGAGTATTAGCTCGAGAAATAGTTGTTTTAATGAATATTTGGAAACTTGTCTCAATGAGACTACATGTTTGCAGAAAGTCGATATTAATTTTAAATCGTTTTTATATTTTGTAAATATTCTGCAAACTATTAACAAATTAAATTTTTCTTTTTCTTTATGTGAAATCAGTGTTTTATACGCGTGGCGCAAGAAGTAATATTTCGAATTTAAGAAATGCTGAACATTTAGTTTAGTATTTGAAATAAAACAACGCAGTTGGGAGGGTTTCACTTTTATTGTTGAACACTGCAACATGTTTCACCACACAGTGGCTTCATCAGGCAGATGAAATAATTAATATTTCATTATTTCATCTGCCTGATGAAGCCACTGTGTGGTGAAACATGTTGCAGTGTTCAACAATAAATGTGAAACCCTCCCAACTGCGTTGTTTTATTTCAAATAGTATTATGGAGTTTCATCATGTATCCGCCTCATCAATTAAATATTTAGTTAAATATTCCTTGTGTATTAATGTATTTATTGTTTTTACATCTTAACTAATATAAAAATACCATTGTCTCAGTTGAGATATAATCACAATTGTTTTGATGTTAAAATATATTAATTTTTATATAGCCTTTATTTAATTAAAAAAATCATCCACGAGGAATAAAATTTGCTATCATCTCAAATAAATAATTTAATTATTATATCATTTGCTTCAAAGCGATTAGTTTGTATCTTAACTTTATTTTAAAGCCACTTCACAGATAATGTAAAAATCATATACTAAAAGTAAGTTGAATATATAGTCAATTTCTTACATATTTTAAGTTATATTCATAGTTTTAGAAAAAAAAAAAAATGTGAATTCAATCGCCCACAAACATTTGGCTGAACAGCTCTTTCGTTTTCGAGACAAAACAAGTTCAATCAGTGCTATTCCGTACGCGATACGTTAAATTTAACGTACCATCGGTAGACATAAAATGTTGGGACAAATCAAAAATTGGATAATGTCAAACATAACCAAATTTATATCGGTTAAGTCAGGTTTTTTAAAGAAAGGTTATGTAAGTGACAATGAAAATATGTCAATGAAAGAAATTGAGCCGCCTACATCCGAAACCCCTAAATCCACTTACAAAACATGGATTTAGGGGTTTTTGGAAATAGGCGACACAATTATGGAAACACTTTGTTCATTTTCATTTATTCTTACCGTGTAGGATTCAGCTATCACGACAGAACCGATGTTAGTACAATATTAAGTTTACCACATTTGCGAACACGTAGATTAGTAGCTGATTTGTGTGTTTTATATAATGTAATTAACGGATTCCTAAACTGTAGTGATCTGTTAGCCTAGTTAAATTTTAGTACTTTATCTCCACAACTACGGAGACATTAACATTTATTTAGGATTACATACCACTCGAATAATTACGGTTACAATAATCAAATTTCTAGAGCAATACGCACATACAATTCATTGCCAAATTACATTGATTTATTTAATTTATCAAGTAATGTATTTCGGGAACGTTGCTTTTTGGCGGCGTCTTCGATAAATTCATAAATTCATTTTTTGTTGTATTTTTCTAGTTAAGTTAATTTAGTAATATTTTAGCTATAATTCAGCATGCATGCAATATTATTATTTTTAGTTTCCTTATTTTAATATATTTGTCCAGAAGTAATATAATTTTTGTAAAATTGTAAAAGTTTATATGTTTATTCAATAAATACATAAAAATAGATAAATTTTCGACACATCAAATGACAATTAACTGACTAATTCAAAGTTTGGTACACACTAAAAAACTTTTACTTGTCCCATCATTTTATTTCCACCGACGGTACATGTTATTCTTCAAGATCACAGTCTAAGCGAGTTTGGTAATTGATATATATAGTCCAGCTCACGATAGGTGTCCTGTGAAATTTTAGTTCAAACTAAAATAACTATAATAATAAAAATCCCCTAGTTAAGAGAGTTTATCATAAGTTAAAATTAAGCACATAAACGTAAAAGAAATAAGACTCAGTTTGATAATGACTAGCTTGTAGTCGAAACTATAGTCACTGTAAAAAGTTAATTAAAGTGGTAAAACAAAGTTATGTGTTTTAATATAATTTTAATATTAAAAGAAATAATGTTATTATGAAAATATCGCAAAGAAAAGTTGTACCATAGATTTCAAAACTGTAATCACACCTCTTGTGAATTATACTATATACTTAGATTACTAGGTTACATGTTACCGTATACGTTTAATTTAACAATTTTAATGACTAGCCCTGAACAACTGGTAAAATACCTACTAGAAATTAGACGAATCCTGATGGACATTTTGGCGAATTCGCCGGGTTAAATAAGTTTCATCTATTCGAATACTTTAGATTAATAATAATTTACTTAGAATGTTAAAGCATACTGCTTGTACCACGAGCGGTTAAAGAGAATATTTAATTAAACTTTAAGCTTAAACGGGGAACGTTATTTCGGTGGATGCGGCAGGGTTTAACGGTATTTTCCCCGTCTAACATGATTGTGTACGTAAGCGCAAAGTAAATATTGCAACTTTAAAAAAGCTTAAACATTTGGGTTTACTAGCGGTATGAAGTAGCTAGCATTCGTTACTAAATATCAAGTTTATTGGTCTAGTAAATTGTTCAATTAAAATATTAAAATGGTCAAGAGTTAGGTATAAAATGTAAAATATAAAATAAAATTTAAAACATAAAGCATAACACATAAAACATAAAACACAAAATATGAAGAATCAAATATTTATATAAATATGTTGTGGCTTGGGTGGCTTTAAGTAAACGCATAGTCCTTAAAATCCTATATCTTATAAAATGCCTCTCTTTTGAGAAATGTTTTCACTTTTTGTTTGAATTTAATTGGTGTAAGGCTTGTCATTGATTGTAAAAGGTTATTGTATAGGTCGATAGCCGACTAGTGAGGTGATTTTTTTGAAAAAAGAATGATTACACTTGCATGAGACTATTTTATCTTTGTTACCCGTTGAATAATTGTGTCCATCTTGATTTTTTAGAAATGTATAGTAATTACAGTGAACAAAATATAATATTTTTAAAACATAGATGCAGACTAGTGAGGTGATTTAAAAAAAAAAAGAATGATTACACTTGCATGAGACTATTTTTTCTTTGTTACCTGTTGAATAATTGTGTCCATCTTGATTTTTTAGAAATGTATAGTAATTACAGAGAACAAAATATAATATTTTTAAAACATAGATGCAAAGCAGTGTTAAATACAAAATATATTTGTTTTAAGATTTTATATTTATCTACAAAATATTAAACGAAATAATAAAGTGCTATACAACCGATACTAATTTATTTGATAAGTAATTATATTTAATATGTACATTTTTGCAATTATTTTACAATAGTTTAGAGAAATTAAATTCAATTATTAGAAGAACACACTTTCCAAATTAAAGAAAATGTAGTATGTATGTGATACGATATGAAATTGACATCTCAGAAATATATTTGATTTGTATAAGAAAAATTGTAACTGAAAACTGTGTAAACCTTAAATAATTTTATATTTAATATCAAAACTACAAAAAATCCTTTGTGTAGTAGTTTTAAAAGGGCTAGAACTCTCTTGCTTAAAATTCAAGCTTGCGTAATTGTATAGGTTATACCTAATGCTAACACCAAATATGACCATACCAAAAAGGTTTATTTAGAATGTTACCTAAAGATAATGCATTTATTAAAAGTTGCAAAAATAAATCTCTCACTCTTCTTAAACTAATACCAGAGTAAAACGTTTGAATTATAAATTTTACTTTTTCAATAGAATACTATATAGGGAGTTTAAACTAAGTATAACTATTCTAAATTCAGCTGATTTTCTTTAAACCTTTAGATATTCGTTGTTTTATAGAGTTCAATTTGAAGCTACAAACGAGTGTTTTCCACTCCCAGACTAAGCATGAAGTAAAATTTCGAGTTTAGAAAAGCCCCGTGAAAATTTGTCGAGGGTCGCGCAGCGACCCGAGACAAATTTTCAGGGCTTTTCTAAACTCGAAATTTTACTTCATGCTTAGTCTGGGAGTGGAAAACACTAAAATATTGTGAAATTTATGTATATTTGAACTTCACTTGAAATCAGTGTTTTATACGCGTGGCGCATGAAGTAAAATTTCGAGTTTAAAAAAGCCTCGTGAAAATTTGTCTCGGGTCGCTGCTCGACCCTCGACAAATTTTCACGAGGCTTTTTTAAACTCGAAATTTTACTTCATGCTTAGTCTGGGAGTGGAAAACTCTCGTTTATGCATATGTTTACCTAAAAAAAAAAAATTCCCTGTATGTTTTCATGGTTAAACACAATTTAACCCTCAACATGATATTCATAAATAATATGTAATGGTAGTAAAGCATATTTCCTTGATTTCATCAGACGCAAACGTGTCGGGAAATGTGTGTGAAGGTAGTCTTTTGCCACCCCGAGGGTATATCTCACTCACGTATGAGGGCAATTCACCCCTTGAGAGTGTTCCTAGGGCCACTTCTGGCGTCCGCCTCGTATTATGAATCAAAACAATGGCTCCCAGAAAGGAGAGACACACGTGCGACTCTGGAATTGGAACGCGTATTTTTCCCTCATAGATGGAATGGACTAAAATACTAAGGGGAAATGAAAGGGATGAGGGCAGTTTTATTTAGCGCCGTGTTTTATTTATACGGAGTGAAGATTTATTCAATATAGTATAGAAATATAGAAAACTGAAATATAGAAAATCTTCTGAAGGTGTAGGAAAAGCTGTTTTGATACACATAAATAAGTCAAATTTGAATAAACTAATTATATATTAAATATGTTCTCCTCAATAAATATTTTTAAACGACTTTTAATTATAATTCTTAAAATTTCTTTTAACACAACACAGAAGAATTAATACTTAATTAATAATTTGTTTCTGCTATTTACTGTTTTTTTTTTGTTTGTTTGGCATAGGTTTTTACCATTCAGCCACTAACGTTGATTTATATTAACATATATTTCGACTAATTTGGACGTCACAACACATTCACACACATCCATGGAACCGGAGACGAGTATTTTTCATTAGAAAAATTACTCGCCTCCGCTGGGAATCGAACCCAGATCACCTCCGTGACCGATTTGGCGAAACCGCGCTCGGCCACGGCGGGCCCATTTACTGTTTTTATAATTTAAAATTAATTAAAACTAATTAATCGATATTTCTTTGTGTATAAGTACAAATTTACAAAAGGCGCAAATCACTCCCTCCCTCAAATGATCAGGGGACGAAAAATAAAATAATAAATATTTTTTTTCTGCAATGTACTGTTTTTATAATTTAAAATTAATTAAAAATAAATAATCAATATTTCTTCGTGTATAAGTACAAATTTACAAAAGACGCAAATCATTCCCTCCCTTAAATGATCAGACGAAAAATAAAATATTAAATAATAAATAATTTTTTTCTGCAATTTACTGTTTTCATAATTTAAAATTAATTAATAATAAATAATCGATATTTCTTTGTGTATAAGTACGAACTTACAAATTTACAAAAGGCGTTGTTATGTCTACATATCTGCTTGTCATTAAAATGACGATTTACTTTAAATATTAAGAGATATCATTCAAGTATGATATCAACTAGTTATTATTTGAGTTATTGCTGTTTACGAATTACTTTATTTAAGTAATTGTTTTAAAACATGCGTGTGTGAGTGCGCGAAAAGAAATATAAATCACTTTAAGTAAAAAATTGCGCTAAATTACCGATTCGAGAGTGGATTCCGCCTTTGCAATCAAAACACGATGGAAGTAAGACGCTTCTTCCATCTCGCTCCCCGAGGGGTGGAGAGGGTAGTGTATTAGAGCGGATTTATATGTAAATTTATACCCCGTATAGAAAATCGCATAATAAATTCCCCGAATCTAATTTTTCTCCAATCCCGACGCCACGAGAAAGAGGGAATCCAGAACGCTTCAGGAGGTGAATTTTTATCAAGGCACAACGTTTTCTAAGTAAGATTTATGAGAGGAAAGCACTCTAACAATCTAATAATAATTACCAGGACAAAAAAAAACTAACTAATCTTTATACATGTACAAGGTGGGCCAAATGTAATGTCATGATGTGAATGAGCCATAATTTTTGCAATTATCGTCAACTGTCATTATGCTTTGACATTTATGTTCTAGATAGATAGAGAATTTCAAAAATATGAATTTGTTCTCAGTACTAATTCGTTCACCTATTCTTGATATTTGTATTCTATAAAAAAAAGCTCTGTTGAGGACAAACAGTTGCTCTATACAAACGTGTAGTTTGCCAGCTATTGCCGATGCTACTTAAGCTAATGGGCATTAGATGGCGTTTACACTTTCGAACATATGTAGATAGAGAATTAGTTTACAACTAGCAATGGACCGATACACACCTGAATACACACGCGGAATTAATATTTAACCAATTTCCGGTCTATTGTTTTAACGCAGCGTAAATTTCGTCATCGTATCGGTTCCAAAATCATAATGAGCGACTTAAGTGGTTAAGTGAATAAACAAAATTTGCTTTTTTCGGGGCACGGAGAATCCACATGAAATGCATAAAAAGCCATTGCATCCTCTCAAGGTGACTGTATGGTGCGGCATTTGCTACAGACAGATGTGAAAAGAGTACTCGTTTGCGCAAGTTGCTGAATTGGGTCTCGTGCATTCTTGGTTTCAGCAAAACGGAGCAACCGCTCACACAGTTCGGGCAACAATGAACATTTTAAAACACCAATTGTCGGGCCGTGTGATCCCGGCGACTTGAACTGGCTGGCGAGATCGTCAGATTTTATCCTATGGGGCCTTTTAAAATCTCGCATTTACCACAACAATCCACAAACTTCAGAAGTCTTGAAAGCCAACATTGAAGAAGAAATGACCAATTTGAAGACATATCACAAATAGAAAGACTGTTATTCCTTACTTCACTTTTTATTTTTATGTTAGATGTACATTTCGAGACACAAGGTGCTCATTATCAATAACAAACTAAATTCTTAAAACTAAGTGCGCGGTATATATAGTTGACGGGATATCGGAAAAACCAAAAAGTAATTAAACCTATTAAAGACATATGTTTGAAAACAAGCACAAATGTGCATCAACTCAGGATGATATTGTTTTTTTTTAACTTAATGTCATCAATTTTATACCTTCAAGTAAATTTTCCGTTAAAACACAGCCCATTTTTTTTTTTCTCATCTAACAAAGGGTAGCCAATTCACAATATGACATTACTTTTGCCCTACCTTGTATATTAATCTTACCCATCCTCACATATAGCCAGTTTTTCTTTTAAGTACACCTATACCAATTATGTGTTGTAATTTTTCCAATATTTGTTTTTTTTTAAGAGTTTATTTGAAGCTACAAAAGAGTGATTTCCACTCCCAAACTAAGCATGAAGTAAAATTTCGAGTTTAGAAAAGCCCCGTGAAAATTTGTCTCGGGTCGCTGCGCGACCCGAGACAAATTTTCACGGGGCTTTTCTAAACTCGAAATTTTACTTCATGCGCCACGCGTATATAGCACAGATTTCAAGTGAAGTTCAAATATACATAATATTTTAGTGTTTTATGCGCGTGGCGCATGAAGTAAAATTTCGAGTTTAGGAAAGCCTGAAAATTTGGTCGCGTAGCGAAGTAAAAAAAAACTGTTTTTAAGTGACGATTTTCTGTATTGCATTTAGACATATGAATTACCTAATTTCCTGAGCTTAAAGATTCACGAGTCATCGAGCATTATAATTTTAAATGTATTTAATAGCTGTTGCCCTTAAAACGCCGTACTATTGTAATTTGCCGGTCCGATAATTTACCAGTTTTGATTTACAAATTTACCGAATTACAGGTAATTGAATAAGTCAGTATATTCTCTAATTCCGGCCCGCGTCGTGTTCCGAAAATTTCATGTGATCTGCTGAAGGAAAAACTTTCCCACCCCCTGTATACAAATTGCATAATATATATGCGAAAGACAGGGAAAGTACTACTATTATTAAAACACTTTTAACTTTTCTACACAATTTCTATTGTATACCAGATGTACATTTCGGTCACAAGGTGACCATTATCAATATCAATTATCAATAAATAATGGTTCTTGTGACCGAAATGTACATCTGGTATATAATAAAAATTGTGAAGAAAAGTTAAAAGTATTTTAATTAAAGTTATTATAATCTTCACGTAACTCACTCAAATTCAATTACTCTGATTATGATGAACTTATCAAACAATTTTTAATTGAAATGTCTGCATGTATTTCATTAAAGATTAAATATAATTAAAATGTTGTTATTTTTGTATTTTATAAAAATGTGAATTGTGGGGGACATTGCGTGGTATATACAAGCTCTTATTAATTAATCAGTGGTGGAGGAGGGGAAGATGAAGACGAAGTTTTTGGGTGGGTGATTTTATTCCTCCCCCCGTTCCTCCTCCTCTTCGAATATTAAAACCGCCTGCGGGTAAACAGCTAAAAATAATTAGTCGCCGACTGTCGGATGAGCCGAGCGGCTTGCCAAGTTATTAAATTTTCGAGAGACAGACACTGCCAAGTACAGGGATTACTAAAAATAAATAATTTATGCAGAATACGTTAGGATATATTGCAACGTTTCCACGTTTGATTAAAACCAAACCACCACAGTCTACATCCAACATCGCATATACATACAGGGATTTTTTTGATAAAGTATCATACGCGCACATATTCAGGCATTAATTATATGAAGCATTTAGTCTTCAAAAGAGTTACATTTTTAGCTTTTGACGAGTGTTTTCACTCTCAAATTAAGCATGAAGTAAAATGTCGAGTTTAGAAAAGCCTGAAAATGTACAGGCTTTTCTAAACTCGAAATTTTACTTCGCGCTTAACCTGGGATTGTAAAACACTCGTTTAAAGCTTCAAACTGAACAATTTTGAAAGAGAACTAATGCCTGAAAAATTACAGCGTATTAAGTGTTTTTTAACGGGATTTTTTATTTTCACCTTTGGATCGTCATAGCAACAAATTTGTTTAAAACAGTTGCATAAAAAAATAGTCATTGTATGCAAGTGTCATCACAGGTTTTTCACATTAGATCACATTATTTTTTGTTAAAGCTTCAATTTAAACAGCGAATAACAGAAAATGTACACCACATAATTGGGATATGTATAATTAAAAGAAAAACTCTCGGTATGTACTTTTCTTATTAAAGATTGATTTTATCAACATTTAAAGTACTATTATTTCTATAAGTTTTAACGAAACATGTTGATGTTCTAAATTTTTGACTAAATATCAGTGAACGTTATTATGCTTTTTACAAAATTTAAACTAAATCCAGTTTATTACTTATATCGCTTTTCTGTATTAAATTTGTAGAAAGCATAAATAACTCAATTGTGATTGAATATAATGTTAATAATGGTTAATTGTAATTTAAAACCTATACTTCAAAATCTATGTATATTAAAACACTTATAGCGCTTTTCTGTATTGGATTAACAAAAACAGAAAGAAATTTTTGAAATAAAACAATACATACAATACAATACACACACGTGTGGTGTGTGTATTGTATTGTATTGTCCAGAGTCGCTTCATCAGGCAGATGAATACTAATTTTGCAAATTACAGGTACAGACTCATACAGAGAGTTGTATGTAACACCGAACATTTTCATAACAAGCATTTTTCTTTGAAGTATCGATATGCATACGTTGCATATTTTTCGATGCTTGGTTTATTAAAGGAAATTAATTTAAAGCTTTAAGCGACTGTTTTCCACTCCCAGGCTAAGCATGAAGTAAAATTTCGAGTTTAGAAAAGCCTGAAAATTTGGTTTGGTCGCGTAGCGCGAAGCGCGGAGCGGCCAAACCAAATTTTCAGGCTTTTCTAAACTCGAAATTTTACTTCATGCGCTACCGGTACAAAACACTGACATATTACGAAGTTTAAAACACACCGCTAAACCTTACATTGAATCAGTGATTTGTACTGGTGGCACATGAAGTAAAATTTCGAGTTTAGAAAAGCCTGAAAATTTGGTTTAGCCGCTCCGCGCTTCGCGCTACGCGACCAAACCAAATTTTCAGGCTTTTCTAAACTCGAAATTTTACTTCATGCTTAGCCTGGGAGTGGAAAACACTCGCTTAAAGCTTCAAATTTGATTCTTTTAATAAACCGAGCATCGGAACATGTGCAACCTATGGATATTTCAAAGAAAAATTCTGGTTAGGAAAATGTTTGGTGTTACATAAAACTCTCTGTATATAAATGTAATTACGGCTATGATATAGGGAGGTAATTAAAAAAGGTAATGAGGTTGAAACAAATACAAACAATTTTTGAGCATAACTAAATATTAATTATAGGGGAATTGTAAACTTTTATTTGATCATTTAAAAGAATACCCATAGAGAAATTAAATTATAACAAATTGAATTCAAGACTTTTGTTACATTTGCGCAAAAGCAGAATTAGAAATTAATAAATATAACAATAAATGTATTCCGTACCTAAAATGAACTTTTAAAGTTAAATTTACAACTGCTCGGTGGTTAATGGGTCACGTCAAATCCAAATGTTCGGAATTTTCTAGTACTATAACAACTGATTAGATACATAATTGAAGAAAGATAGTGGATTGGCTATTCTGATAAATTTTCATTATTTAACAAATACGCCGTTTTATTAGTTTGTCATAATTAATTTGAACATGGCGTAAATTCAAGTAGCTAAGAATTTGAAAAATAAGTTATGAATCGAACATAAATTGGATCAATATAAACCTTGCTTGATTTCTAAAGCACACAGACGTGTTTCTAACATCCCTGTTCTCATCTGTACTCTGCCCCTAACACAATTGAATAATTCTGCGATTTTTCATTAATTTATATCAGGCTACCACAAAATATTGTTATGTTAGCTTCTTACCTTGTTTGGGTCGTGCTTTTTTCAGCATACGTCTAATGCACGGGTATTTTATTAATGACATATTAAGAGCCAAGGCAGCAATGAAAGTTTAAGAGCTCACCCATTAAGCCGGTCCCTTTAACGACCTGTAAATTTATGAAAACAACGTGTACTTAACAACATTACAGCACGTTATGTTAGCGCTAATCATGAGTACTATTATCGCTCCGGGTGTAATTATAAATTACCAACGATTAAAAAAGTATATACGACTACACGTACAGAATGTAATATGCGCATTTAAAAAAATAAAATAAAATATAGTATAATTAAATTCGACACAGAGAACTGGAGAAAATATAAAGATTTTCAATATTAATATATTGAACATACAGGCAGTGGCGTAGATCAGCTGGTACCTTATGCGGGAATATGGAATATATTTTGTCACCTCCCTCCCTCATTCTCTATATGTATCAGTGTTATTAAAAAAAGTTTTTAATTAATTTTAATTAAAACAAACAGCTTTTTTTTACAAATCGTGTTTTATTCATTGAAACAGCGTTTAAGACATTAACAATTAAAATTATGTTTAGAACACGTTTAAAACGTGTTTAAAACAGAACATTTTTCTTTTGAGTATACTTATTCCGATAATTACAGCGTTTTTTTAATTTTGCGGGAATTCGTTCTTTCAAAACGGTTAATTTGAGGCTTTTAACGAGTGTTTTCCACTCCCAGACTAAGCATGAAGTAAAATTTCGAGTTTAGAAAAGCCTAAGAATTTGGATTGGCCGCGTAGCGAAGCGGAGCGGCCAATCCAAATTAGGCTTTTCTAAACTCGAAATTTTACTTCATGCGCCACGCTTAAAAGCACTAATTTATAGTGAAGTTAAATAAACACACGTATACAACAACGATTATAGGCAACCTAATATACGTTATAGTTATTGGGTTGCCTATAATCACTGGTTTAAACCAATTGCTCAGCACAAAATTTGACTCACGTTTTATTCACATCTACATATTAGATTGCTAAAGCCGTATATTTTAAACTTTACGATATTTCAGTGTTTTATATGCGTGGCGCATGAAGTAAAATTTCGAGTTTAGAAAAGCCTAATTTGGATTGGCTGCAGCGCTTCGCTACGCGGCCAATCCAAATTTTTAGGCTTTTCTAAACTCGAAATTTTACTTCATGCTTAGTCTGGGAGTGGAAAACCCTCGTTTATAGATTCAAATTGAAATCTTTTAAAAAATTAACTAATGTCGTAATATTTACAGTGTATGCATATGTATATCTGAAAGAAAAATATGTTTTTAAATGTAATTTGAAATATCTTTAGCAATTTAGTTAACATTTATAAACGTAAACAAAAAATCTTAATGAAGTAGTATAAAATATAATTTAGCAAATTTAAGATAATAAAAAATACGTTTTAAACATGTTTTAAAGCAATTTAAGACTTAAAACATGTTTAAAACACGATGGCTGTTTTTAAACATCTTTAAAACACTGTTTTAAAACCAAGTGTTTTAAACACAACAACCCTGATATGTATAGACTGAAGATCTTTAGACATTCATTGCTTTTTTTAAATAAGTTCAATTTAAAGCTATAAACAAGTGTTTTCCACTCCCAGATTAAGCATGGAGTAAAATTTCGAGTTTAGAAAAGCCAGAAAATTTGGTTTGGTCGCTCTGCGAAGCGGAGCGACGAAAGCAAATTTTCAGGCTTTTCTAAACTCGAAATTTTACTTCATGCGCCACGCGTATACAACACTAAAATATTATAAAATTTATAATATTCTTGTTTAGCAGTATATTTTTAATCCTGCTTTGGCATTTTATTTTTAATACTGATTTAGCAGTATATTTTTTTATTTCACATTATTTTCGTGTTTTATACGCGTGGCGCATGAAGTAAAATTTCGAGTTTAGAAAAGCCTAAAAATTTGGTTTGGTCGCTTCGCTTCGCTACGCGACAAAACAAAATTTTCAGGCATTTATAAACTCGAAATGTTACTTCATGCTTAATCTAGGATTGGAAAACACTCGTTTAAAGCTTCAAATTGAACGATTTTGAAAGAGAACGAATGCCTGAAAATGTACAGCGTATAAGGGGTTTTCAAAAGTAAGTAGTATTTTAAACTACTAGTATTGTGACTGATTTTTATGCATTCTTGAAAATATTGTTTTCACCTTTTGGTCGTCAAAGCAACAAATTTGTTTAAAAACAGTTGCATGAAAAATAATCATTGTATGCAAGTGTCATCACAGGTTTTTCACATTAGAACACATTTTTTTTGTGAAAAGAAATGGTTTTGCCTCTGCAAACTCGCATTGAACTTGTCCAATGTTATTACGAATGTGAAGACCCCCTGTGGCAACAGATGTTGCAGTTGCTGAAGTTTTACAAGAAACGAAAAAAATTAGCAACTGGAAACAAATATAGAACATCTAGTAGAAGAAAGGTTACTTCTTGTTCATGAAGAAAATAGGGGCCACATACAACGATAAATATAATATTTTTAATAAATCCCATTTTTTGCGCATACGGGCATTTCTAATTTTCAAATTACTTAATAATTGAAAAAAAAATATCAGTATTTTAAATTATGACTTACTTTTGAAAAATACTATATATCAGGATATGTATACTTTTAAAAAAGCTTATATAATAAAAAAAAATACCCGAAAGCAAATTGATTTAGGCGTTTGAATTTTTGAAGATTTGGTTACACAAAATAAACGTATGTAATATTTATTAACGTGAGATTAAACTCAAGGAGTATATTTCGAACTTCACTTTCAATCAGTGTCTTATACGCCTGGCGCATGAAGTGAAATTAATCAACAAGGAGTGGATACACTTGATACAAGTTTCAAATTGAACGCGTTTATTAAAACAGCGAATACTAATAATTTAATAAATCGAGTTTCTTTTGGAAGAAAGGAAGTAATATAAAAATTGTGCGCAAAGCAATTTTGCGTTTTTAAATTGTAGTTTTCTCTACAGGGAAATTAATTCTCCCAGTGGGCGTGGCATTAAAATTCATCCCTTGCATTTAATGAATTATAATCCGGGACCGCTGATTATGTTGACAGAAACGGGGCCAGCCATCGGTTATTACCGGGCCCCGGAGTCTCCCTAATCCGGTCTCAGGTAAAACGTGGAATAGGGGTTGTGAGAGGGGGTGGGGGGTAAATTGCGCGTAATCCCCGGATTGTCCCACTGCTCAACTAAACTCGCCCTACACTCCAGAGCTCTCCTCCATCCTATTGCCCCCAGAATTACTTATTATTAGCCTCAATGTAATTACACATTACTCATTACGAGAGGTTAATATGTAACGTTAGAGTTTCAAATTTATATTATGCATAAAGTGAATATTATATGGATAATATTATTTTAAGGGTTTCCGGTTTAATATTTCACATACATTAAATTCAAAGATATAATACATAAAGGGATTATAGTTTGATTTTCTCCATTTCTCAAATTCAAAGTTTCCTTTTAATTATATACTAAATATAAAGAAAAATTAGGTTTGCCAATAGTTTGCAAAATATTTACAGAATATAAAAACGAATTAATATTAGAATCGATATTAATTAGAATTCGTTTCTAAATTTTATACTAGATCATTTTCCCATTTGCTATTTTTTTATAAAGGGTGATTCAGAATAGGTGTAAAAAATCACATCTTATTCAAGGGCTTATTTATTTATTTAGTCAACGGATATGCAAAGTTATTTAAATTAAAAAACACTTGGTATTGTTTCACAAAGTGTTTCTTTTAATTACATAACTTTACATATTCTAATATATTTCACCAAGTGCCTGATGAAAAATTAATTCAAGAAATTATTAGTCAACGGAGTTCACTTAATAAATACGTAATATAGTACAACTAAATATATAAAATTACACATTAAAATAAAATTAAAACTATAAATATAAATAAACTATTAAAAATTACAACACATGCACTATTACAGATTAAAATAAATACGAGCTAATACCATAAGTTACAAAGGTAAAAACAAGAAGAAATATTTTCAAATTCTTAGAGCACTTAGAGCTGTGTTGAGAACAGCCAATAGGTTAAATAAACATATGTCCGGTTTTTATTATTTACAAAACTAAAGCAGATTTCAAATTTGCAAAATAAAGAATTAATATTCAAAGTAAAAATGTATGCTTTTCTCAACTCAACATTTTACTTCATGCAAAAAGCGTATAACACTGATTTAATGTGAAGTTAAATTTGTTTTATTAGTTACGTTTAAATTGTTCAATTGTTTAAAGCAACTTAAACGCAACTAATAAAACAACATAACACAAATAATAAATAACAAATTTCTCATTAAATCAGTGTTTTTTACGCTTGGCGCATAAAGTAAAATTTCGAGTTTAGCCTGAATTTTTACTTTACTATGCTTTACTCTGCGCCCAAATCCAAATTTTTAGGCTTTTCTAAACTCGAAATGTTACTTCATGCTTAAACAAGGAGTCCAAACCTGTGTTAAAAATAAAATAAAACATTGGTAATTGACATTTTTTTCAGATGCAATTAAACCAAGATTGACATATTTTGTTTATAACATTCTTTCAAGATAAAAACGTTTTCGTTTTATTTTGGTTTGGTTTTTATTAGTTCCACATACAAGTAGTTATGGATAAAACCATAGTTCCAATCTTATGAGATGAAAACTACACAGGATTTATACGAACATTATCGTAATTTTATATATCATGTTTAAAATTGTGCAAACTAAAAGAAGCGTAATTGTATTCTCTTGAATTGCAAAATTGTCTTTTCCAGCAAAATATCACAAATCATCAATTTGCATTAGTTTAGTTATTCCGGGAATTTTTGTTTAGTAAATTTGCAGCAATTCTGAAATTTGCATTAAGGCTGAAAATCGGGCGAATATTTATGTAATCGATTGTAAAAGTTTATATGTTTATTCAATAAATGAATCAATTGCCTCTAAATGAGCCCCAGAATAAGATATAAATATGTGTTTGATTTGAATCACCCTGTATATTTTTAATATTTATCAAAATTGCTCCCTATTTATGAACTTAAATTTTTCTTATTTAAGGTAAAGAATTAAATAATTAAAAAAAGTTCCAAAGTTCAAAATATCATAAAATAATGTATTTTCTCTATATTTATTAAGCGTAGATCACATCATTTTATAAAATTTGTATTTTAATTTATGTGAAATAAATATGTTTTAAAAAAATAGACACTTGTTTATAGACAAAAAAAACAATTTTCAAATGGACACTTATTTTTGGACAGTATATATCAGCAATAAACTTATATTGCATAAAGTTTATTGCTGATGTCACGAAATAAGTGTGACTTATATCGAGCATATAATAAATATCTCGAATTCTCGATATTACAAAAGCTTTGAATTTTGTATTTGCTGGCCAGTGCTTTGCAGAGCCAGCAGACAATAAATTGCAATCAAACACTTTAGCCTTTTGTCAAATAAAAATACTTTAATTAAATTTAAAGCTATTGGTCATGAACCCATTTGATCCCAATCACTTTTATTCTAAAAATAATTGATCTTTTTTATTATTCAATGTGGCAATAATACAAACTAAAAAGTATACATTTAAATCTGAGGCTTTATTAAAATTGTATTTACTTTATCCAGGGTTTATTTCCTGCATTTGCTTATTATCTAAGAAAATATATCAGCTCTGTCTTGCGTTTACGTATTATTATGTGACAAAACTATTCGTATTATTATATGTTAAGCTATGTATATTTAGGAGTTTATTTGATCTAATGCTATAGCATTAATATTTCTATTTTATTTTGTTTTTGTATTTGTAAACTTCTACCGAGGATTTATTTGTATATCTTTTAAGTTATATTTGCATTTCTCTGTAATTGATACCTGTATCTGTTGAGAAATTAATGAATAAATAAAAATAAAATAAAATAAAATAAAGAAAATAGACAATTATCAATTTTTTCGTGATAAGAGTTCTTTTATTTGGAACAAAAACTGATTTTGCAATTTTTGGTGCTGTACTCTAATATGTACCGTGGAATAAAATGGGTTAAGATATTAAGGCCCATTAAGGCCCATGATCATTAACCCATTTAATCCCAATCACTTTTATTCTAAAAATAATTTATCTTTTTAATTATTCAATTAAAAATGTGGCAATAATACAAACTAAAAAGTATAAATTTAAATCGGAGGCTTCATTAATATTGTATTTACTTTATCCAGGGTTAATTCCCTGTATTTGCTTATTATCTAAGAAAATATATCAGCTCTGTCTTGTGCTTACGTATTATTACGTAACAAAACTATTAGTATTATTATATGTTAAGTTATGTATATTCATGAGTTTATTTGATCTAATAGCATTATTGTTTCTATTTTATTTACTTTTTGTATTTGTAAACTTCTACCGAGGGCTTATTTGTATATCTTTAAAGTTATATTTACATTTCTCTGTAATTGATACCAGTATCTGTTAAGAAATTATATAATTAATAAAAATAAAACAAAGAAAATGGAACATAATCTATTTTTCAACTCGCGATAAGAGTTTATTATTTGTAAAAAAAAAAATTTGCGATTTTTGGTGCTGTACTTTCATAAGTATGGTGGGATAAAATGGGTTAGGATATTAAGGCCCAGTTGCACCAAAAACGTTGATCTCGAGTTCAAGCTAAACTTGAGTTCAAGATGACAGTTCTTATTGTTCTAATGTCACTTTGAACTGGAGTTCGGAGTCGAACCAGTTTATTGTGTCTGGTGCAACTGGCCTAAAGATGTATTGTTTAGTTTATCTTTTAAGCAAAAATTATAAATAATTATGAGATTTTACATTAATATTTAATTATTGTTGTAATTCCTTTCTTCACTTATAATTTTTATTATGCTAGATGTACACTTCGGTGCGATAAAATTAAGCAATCAAAATATTTTATAGTTTAAAACCGACATGATGAGTTTCCTAGTTACGAAAATATGTAAATATGCTAATTTCCTTAATGTCAAAATGTTGCGCCATTTAGACAACAATTCAAAAATTTGAATTCTAACTAAAATAGAACATGGTTTTTCTATTTCGGCTTTGTTGTATTTATTATAAGCTTTATTTTAAAAGGTCTAAGTTTTGGTTTTTTAATAGAGGTGTTATTTTCATGTTATAGCGTTTTATTGAAACTGCTACTAGGCAATTAACACAGACCCAAATTATACAATTAGAGTATTGGGAAAATAGTTATGAGACTTGTGCTTAATGTATTGCACAGAAGTGTACATTTCGAACACTAGGGTCCCTTTGCACCCTGGCTGATTAATTTTAATCATCCACTAATCATTGATTAAGCCTCTGATTAAGTGAAAATTCTACAATATAAGCTTGTTATAAATTTGTAAGATATCCTAAAGATGTCTGTTTCATCAATGTGCGATTGCGTAAACAATTTGTAATAAAAATTGCTGTGTTTTTAAGAAGTACTAATCACTGATTAAGTTAATCGACTTGGGTACAAATGGGCATAGGTGTTTATTTTCAATGGCAATAAAATTGACAATTATATTTATTTCATTAATTGGCCTAGTATTCGTACATCTAGCATAATACAAATAATAAGTGACGAAAGGAATTACTACACTAATTAAAAGAAAACACTTTTAATAACTAAAAGAAGAATATTAATATTCAGTTCAGAGCTTAGCTACACTACAAATATTTCTGTTTCTTATCGAATCGTAAAATGCCAGAGAAAGTTTATATAAAGTACAAACAAAAACATTGAGGAATATCGTAAATATGGGGATGTGCTGAGAATGCTGTGAAGAATATATTCGACACCGAAATTTTGCTTAACTTTCTGCGCGTTGCCAAACACAAATTTACATCTACGCCGGCATAAAATGAGAGCTGCAACAAGCCAGTAATTGCCACAACATTCATTAAACACGCTCGGAATAATCCGGGTAAACGAAAACACTAAACTCCGCCAAACCCTCCCAAAACGAAATAAGAATAGCAGCCCGCATAAAATTACCGTGATTTGTGCAATTTTTAATTTAAGGAAAATAAGAGTTAGAAATAATTACTGATTTAAATTTACATACAGTGAATTTTTCTTTTAGGTAACCACATGCATAAGCTGTACATTTTTCTTTTAAAAGAGTTCAATTTGAAGTTTTATACGAGTGTTTTCCACTCCCAGATTAAGCATGAAGTAACATTTCGAGTTTAAAAAAGCCCCGCGAAAATTTGTCTCGGGTCGCTGCGCGACCCGAAACAAATTTTCTGGGCTTTTCTAAACTCGAAGTATTACTTTATGCGCCACGCGTTAAAAACACTAAAATATTGTGAAATTTATGTATATTCAAACTTCACTTGAAATCTGTGTTTAATACGCATGGCGCATGAAGTAAAATTTCGAGTTTAGAAAAGCCCAGAAAATTTGTCTCGAATCGCTGCGCGACCCTCGACAAATTTTCACGGGGCTTTTCCAAACTCGAAATTTTACTTCATGCTTAGTCTGGGAGTGCAAAACACTTGTTTAAAGCTTCAAATCAAACTTAAAAAAAGAACAAGGAACATCTAAGGATTTACAGAAAATACGCTGAATTTGGAATACGTATACTTAAAAGAAAAACTCCCTGTAAATACATACAGTGAATTTTTCTTTTAGGCAAACATATACATAAGCTGTACATTTTCCGAAATTCGTTGTGTTTTAAAAGAGTTCAAATTGAAGCTTAAAACGAGTGTTTTTCACTCCCAGACTAAGCATGAAATAAAATTTCGACAAATTTTCTTTGCTTTTCTAAACTCTAAATTTTACTTCATGCGCCACGCGTTTAAACACTAAAATATTGTGAAATTTATGTATATTCGAACTTCACTTGAAATCTGTGTTTAATACGCATGGCGCATGAAGTAACATTTCGAGTTTAGAAAAGCCCAGAAAATTTGTCTCGAGTCGCTTCGCGACCCACGACAAATTTGCACGGGGCTTTTCTAAACTCGAAATTTTACTTCATGCTTAGTCTAGGAGTGGAAAACACTCGTTTAAAGCTTTAAATTGAACTTAAAAAAGCAAGTAGAATCTAAAAATATACAAAAAATAGGTTGAGTTTGGAATACGTATACTTAAAAGAAAAACTCTTTGGGTATACAGAGAATGTTCGTTTTAAGTATACATATTTCGTTAACTACAGCCTTTGGTATATTTCAGGAATTCATTGTTTTTATAAAATTGTCCAATTTTAATGTTAATACGAGTGTTTGATCTGCTTGGTTAAGCCTAAGGTAAAATTTAGAGTTTATAAAAGCCTGAATGTTTGACCAATCTAAATTTCCAGGCTTTTTTTAAACTCGAAATTTGTTAACGCGGTTTTAGTTGGTATTTGAAATTGAGACTTTTGTCTAATTTAATCATGTTTGTATTTCTAATAGTTTCCCAATCCGAATGGTGAGCACGAAAAAGTAAACGAACGGTATATATCTTTGTTTTATACGCGTAAAATCTACAAACATCTACACCTATACCCTAAAAATATTTAATCATATATACTCTACACAGGTTTAACCGTCACATTGGAAGCGGGGTATAATTACCTGTATACCCAAAACCCGGAAATGATCCACTAGATCCTAGCAATTATCGCCCTATCACACTTCTCCCAGTCCTCGAAAAATTATTCGAAACCATAATTAAAATTAAACTGATGTCCTGCATAGCTGACCTTATTCCTTCCTACCAGTTTGGATTCCTGGAACACCGCCCCACAACTCTACCTTTATACATTCTTACGTCCAACTGTCAAACAGCATGCGACGACACGAAAATATCTAAAATTTTCAGTTTTCTATCTCTTTCCTAAAATCATGGAGGGTAAGGGGAAAGAGACCGAGCACTCAGGGGGTAGTCCATTATGAACACCAACCGCATTTTTTGATGTCAATGTCAACCCGATATTAGCAGGTAGTAAGAAGTCTATTTGTTTTCAGCCAGCGCGTAGCGTTATCTTTTGTCCGACTTGGGGTGGTTTTGATAGGAATATTTATTTGATAATTATGAAATTATTTAAAATGTAATTATAATTAATACGACATTTGTAAAATAAAGTGGAAATTATGTCTACGTGTACAATTTTAGGTCAATAGAATTTTTTAAAACGTATCTGACGTTTACATCTCGGTAAATATTGATCATCACATCTGAACGTTATATATTTTATCTTTACTGTAAATCAGTGGTTTATACGCGTGGCGCATGAAGTAAAATTTCGAGTTAAGAAAAGCCCCGAGAAAATTTGTCTCGGGTCGCTGCGCGACCCTCGACAAATTTTCTACACGGGGCTTTTCTAAACTCGAAATGTTACTTCATGCTTAGTCTGGGAGTGGACAGCACTCGTTCTTAGAAGTTTCAAATTAAAGAATCACTCTATTAATTTACTAAGTTTATTATAATTTTATAAAGGTTACAGCTCGAAGGACCAATCATGGTCTTCGGAGACCGAAGGACTACAGGGAATCGAAGTTTTTTTACAAGAAAACAACGTAAATCTGAAGGTTTACTGAATGGTTAGGAAAGAATATATCTAATTTTGAAAAAAATATCGAAGTTTTGTTGGTTTTCAGTGCATTTTTAACTTCACTTTAAATCAGTGTTTTATACGCGTGGCGCATGAAGTAAAATTTTGAGTTTAGAAAAGCCCCGTGAAAATTTGTCTCAGGTCGCTGCGCGACCTGAGACAAATTTTCTACGCGGGGCTTTTCTAAACTCGAAATTTTACTTCATGCTTAGTCTGGGAGTGGAAAACACTCGTTAGTTTAAAATACATCGCAATTGGTAAAATATGTATCATTGGATGCCCGTCTTCAGGGGTGATATGTAAGCAAATTATGGGTCTTAGGAGTTGTCAAATAAGTGAGGTACTCAACTGTTTCCAAGGCAATCTTTACGAAAACAAAAGATTAACATTTTACATATAAAATGTACAAGGTGAGAAACTCGATGTCTCAGCTTTATTAAAAGGGAAGGAAAACCGATAGAAAAAATCTGAAAAGAAGTTCATAATTGGGATTGAGTAAGGTTCATTTTAATCAAAAATTGCATATTTTTCTAAATTTTGAAAGTGAAGTAATGACGTCATCGAATATTTTTTTCCCAGAAACATACCTATATTTTTGGATATTTCAAAAGAGCTAATTTTTCTGAACTTTGTAGAGAAAAAAATTTGCTATCTTCTTTCGTTAAAAAATTAAAAGCAAACTTAAAAAAAAGTATTATCAAAAATTCCAAATTGTCACGACTTAAACAAGTAGCCGTTGGAAGCAAATAACAAAGCCGCACCTTTGATGATTGTCGTACTAAACTTATTTCACTTGCTAATTGGTTGGTTATAGACCATTTCACATTAAATCAGCGTTTTATACGAGTCGCGCATGAAGTAAAATTTCGAGTTTAGAAAAGCCTAATTTGTCTCAGTCGTTATGTTTAAAACACTTTGTTTTAAAATAGTGTTTTAAGCATGTTTAAAAACAGCCGTCGTGTTTTAAACGGTTTTGTTTTAAACATGTTTTAAATCTTAAATTTGTTTAAAACATGTTTTAAACGTTGGATTTGTTTAAAACCGTTTTTTTATTATCTTAACTGCTGAAAATAAATATTTGCTAAATAATATTTTATATTACTTCATTAAAGTTTTTTTGTTTGTTTTTAAATTCTAGCTAAATTGTTGAAAATATTTCAAATTACATTATCAAACATAACATTTTATTACAATAAAACTGTGTGTGCATACATGTGGTTTATAAATACAGGGATTTTTTCTTTCAGGTATACATAAGCATACACTGTAAATTTTTCGACGATCGTTGTTTTTTGTTCAAAATTTCAATTTGAATCTTTAAACGAGGGCTTTCCACTCCCAGACTAAGCATGAAGTAAAATTTCAAGTTTAGAAAAGCCTGAAAATTTGGATTGGCCGCGTAGCGTAGCGGAGCGGCCAATCCAAATTAGGCTTTTCTAAACTCGAAATTTTACTTCATGCGCCACGCGTATAAAACACTGAAATATCGGAATGTTTAAAATATACGGCTTTAGCAATCTAATATGTAAATGTGGATAAAACGTGAGTCAAATTCTGCGCTGAAAAAAATGTTTAAAGCGGTGATTATAGGCAACCCATAAACTCTAACGTATATTAGGTTGCCTATAACCGTTGTTGTAAGTGTGTTTTTTTTAACTTCACTGTAAATCGGTGTTTTTAAGCGTGGCGCATGAAGTAAAATTTCGAGTTTAGAAAAGCCTAATTTGGATTGGCCACTCCGCTTCGCTACGCGGCCAATCCAAATGTTTAGGCTTTTCTAAACTCGAAATTTTACTTCATGCTTAGTCTGGGAGTGGAAAACAGTCGTTTAAAGCCTCAAATTAACCGCATTAAAACAACGATTTCCCACAACTAAACTAAACAACAACTAAAACGCTGTAATTATCGGGGTATGTATACTCAAAAGAAAAATGCCCTGTGTATTCTGTTTTAAACACGTTTTAAACGTGTTTTAAACATGTTTTGAACACGTTTTAAACCCAGATCATAACTTTATTTTGCATTTTTTTTATTGCTAGATTATCCTGCTCTATTTAATTGATTTGATTAAAACGTAACCAAATAATACCATTGCATAGCATATTGATTAATGAGTTAAATTGTTGGAATCATCAAATGAACATGATCGACCGTTTAAAACGCTTTAAAAAGGGCAAAAAGGGAAACTACCTGCTATTCAAACAGATAAAGTCATAAATTGTAACATCAACACACCATAAATTGTGGTTTCTTTTCTTCCATTATACTCCTGCGCTTGTAGAGGGTGTCTCTCTTCAAAATTTGCTGGTTTAGATATTTTGGAGAGGCCCTAACAGCATGCCTTGAAGGTCGTAAATCTGCTATATTATTCCTAGACATTCAAAAATCGTTTGATTCCGTTTGGCACCGGGGCTTGCTGTTCAAGTGCTGCTCCGTTAATATACCTCCACACCTAATAAGTTAAAATACGCCAGACCTTTTTCAGCGCTTTTACTCCTTAGCAAGGCCTCAAGCAAGGATCCCCTCTATTACCATTTCTTCCGTCCACAATATATACATATCCGGTCCTAACTATTTAGATAAATCCGCCTACCCTCTCCTGTACGCCGATGATACTGCTATAATCGCACATGCTCTTACACTCCCAAAAGCCCTCAGCACTCTACAGGGCCTTATTGACACCATTGCGAAATAGCGAATTTCCATAAACCCCAATAAATCCCAGCTTCTAATCCCGTTTCACCGAGCAAACAACTCCCCATTCTCAATCTCTATAAACAACCAAGTTATCCTTCCTTCAACTAATTGCAAATACTTATCCTCTTTACCCAAACCTCACCATCAAAGCTCACTCCACAATCCTCAAAGCAAAAATCAAGAATCGGGCAGCTATTTTAGAAGTCTGAACTTCAAACGACAAGGTATTAACACAAAAACAGCCGTTCATATATATAAGATATGCCGCCCCTTACTTGACTATGCTGCTATCTTCTTTCACAATCCCCATCCTACTACACTAAAAAATTTACAAGTCGCCGAAAGATCGGCCCTGAGAGTGCTGACTAAAATCGGTCTTTCCCAAAACTCAATGCACAACCCCTCCAATCTTCTTTACGAATTAATAAATGTACCCCTATCGAAACCCGCCTATCCTATTTAGCTGATAAATTTGCCTCAAACCCCACCCTTTACAGTAACCTACACTCTTTATGCATTTCTCGAAACCATAATATCATTTCCGAACGTAAACGTTTTACACCCACAATTCATGATTATATTTCATTATTACATAACTAGCGATCATGAAGATTAAATTCATTTGACAAGACAATGGACGACATTAGCAATCAAGACATTTCCTTCACAATAACTGACAATGACAGAACACTATAACTCCACACGGAAAGACCAACAGTCGATAGCCAATTGGTAGATTGTTTAATTATTATGTTATTTATTGTATTATGTTTTTGTATTATTGCTGTTATCGAAATATATATATATATATATATATATATATATATATATATATATATATATATATATATATATATATATATATATATATATATATATATATATATATATTAAACCTTTTTATAAGTTGTTGATTTACACATTTCTTATTATGGAAAAACATGAAAAAAGTATTGATATGCACGTTTTCTTCATATATTTATGATGTACTTAAAATGTTGTTGGAGCGTTGAATTGAGGTGATATTTACAAAACTGGCGACGGTAAATAATGTGTACGAGTGTGTGTATCCAGCCTCGGAACATTCAAGAAATAATACGCGAATTTATTAAAAACACGTATTATAAATAGAGCCGAGGGATATTATTAAGCGAGATAAAAAAAGTTTGCGAGTGTGCTATTTGCGAATGCGAATTGGATTTATTCCAGGATCCACACACGATGATTTCTCCATGTTTTTGTTTAGTACAAGTAAATACTGACTATAAATTTGTTGTTAACTGTGCAGAACTTTTTGCATAAAATGTTAATTTCCTTAAATTGGAATATATTCTTCCATGATTATGTTCGAGTAAAGATGTCAATAGTATATAGTAATATATAAAATTACGAAAATGTTTTTCAGGTAAAAAGCAAACAATGTGTCATAATTAATAAGACAACTTACGATAATAAATATCCATTAAAAAAACTACTTCCCGTGCAAATACACCTCCTGATATTGAATTATACAATGAATTATATAAAATCTTATTTTAATTGATTTGTTACAACGCTCTATCAAAGTATATGCAACATTTAGTTCAAATTCTCTTCAAACCAACTAAAAAATAAAAATGAAGAATGAAAGGAGAAATTACAAGAAATTAGAAATAAAAGGACTTGGAATAAAACTACTGTCTTAGGCCATCTAATTAATATATACAGTAAAAATGTTTGTATGGAGCTATTATTTATCGAACAATATGCTGCCGAATCGACCTTAATCGCCTGAATCAGCCCCTGATTTTATTTTTCGCATTTCTGGCAAAGTTTTATAAAAGACAGCACAATCTTCAAATTGCCTTCTATTGTTTTATCCCTTCAGAATATTACTCTCCTGCGCAGTCGAATAAATTGTAAACGTCACAACAGAAACGTCAAGATATACATTTTCTGCAGCTTATTAAAATTTGTTTGCGTTCCTGTGAAACTTATAAATCATCCCTCCTGCTGTGCACTTCGGGGAAGGAGTTTTCTGCGGATGGATGCAGCGATAAAATGTCGTTGTGTTAGGTGCCGTCAGGAAATGTATGCACTTTCGTCGAGGAGCAATAAGCACTCTCCTTCGCAAAGTGCATGTGTGTGCATACAATGGCAAGTCGAGCAATGATTAATTTGTTTACATTCATCCGACCACGAATTAGACAGGAATTTAGCTAATGCTATGACCTTTAACGCTAAAATAATACAATGATGAATGAATCAGTGAATGATTTTTCTTTCAAGATAATCACATTTGTTGATGCATGATAGTGAGAAATTGCATAAATTAAATTTGTTTTTTAAAAGAGTTCAATTCAAAACTTTAAACGAGTGTTTTCCAATCCCAGACTAAGCATGAAGTGAAATTTCGAGTTTAGAAAACCCCCGTGAAAATTTGTAGACGGTCGCGCAGCGTCCCGAGACGAATTTTCTGAAATAACTGTTATTTTTGTAATTCCTCTAACAATAGTTGTTATTGACTGAAACACGTGCCAGGAAACTTAATATAATAACATGAAACCAAACAAGTGTTTTAATTTATAACAACATAATATTTTAATTTTGTGTCATCAAGAGTACAGTGAACTAAGGAATTTCCGTGGGAATTAATAATTTTCTATATGTAATGAAAAAATTAGTTTTCTTTCTCATTTCCTGGCTGCCCCGAGGCCACAAAAGCCCTGGCATTAGTAGTATTTTTCTCTATGTTAAAAAACAAAACAAATCCAGTAGCTGGCAAATCGTAGGAAATAGCGAAACTATAACATGATTATACAGTATGTATACATCATAAAACGTGCAAATTTAATTTATGCAATTGCTCACTATTATGCATCAACAAACATGATTATCTTGAAAAAAAATCATTCACTGATTCATTCATCATTGTATTTTTTTAGCGTTAAAGGTCATAGCAGGAGCTAAATTCCTGTCTAATTCGTGGTCGGATGAATGTAAACAAATTAATCATTGCTCAACTTGCCATTGTACAGGACATTTTTTTTTTAGGTAAACATATGCATAAGCTGTACATTTTCCGAAATCCGTTGTTTTTTAAAAGATTTCAATTCAAAGCTTTAATTAAGTGTTTTCCACTTCCAGATTAAACATGAAGTAAAATTTAGAGTTTAGAAAAGCCCCGTGATAATTTGTCGAGGGTCGCGCAGCGACCCGAGAAAAATTTTCTGGGTTTTTCTAAACTCGAAATTTTACTTCATGCGCCACGGGTATAAAACACTGATTTCAAGTGAGGTTTAAATATGTATAAATTTCACAGTATTTTGGTGATTTATACGCGTGGCGCATGAAGTAAAATTTCGAGTGTAGAAAAGCCCAGAAAATTTGTCTCGGGTCGCTTCGCGACCGGAGACAAATTTTTACGGGGCTTCTCTAAATTCGAAATTTTACTTCATGCTTAGTCTGGGAGTAGAAAATACTCGTATAAAGTTTCAAATTGAACTCTTTTAAAAAACAACGAATATCTAAAGATTTAAGGAAAATAAGCTGATTTTGGAATACGTACACTTTAAAGAAAAACTCTCTATATAACACCCTCGTATAAAATAAAGTCAGAATGAATATTTCTTCAAAATTGAACTTTTGCTCACACTGACCAAAGGACCACACTGACGAGGACCTTGAAGTCCGAGACGCGTCTCGGACTTTAAGGTTCTCGTCAGTGTGGTCCCGACCCAGTGCCGAGGAATACTGAACATATCTGACTATATTAATCCGATATGTGAAAACTTCTTCTCCAAGGATCAATAAGTTAACTTAAATTTATAGAACGTATAGGATTTTTTGTTTGACAATATGATATAAAATGATAATAGAAACTTTTTCAACTTTTTGTTTTTTTTTTATCAGTGAATATTTCTTAAGACTTATTGTTTGCAGTTTATACGAACATTATTGTAATTTTATATCTAAAGTCAGAAAATTAAAAATGTACAACTTACATAAATAAAATTGTATACAAGACTATTAAACAAACTTACAACCAGTAGACAGGTTAAAAATCGTAATAAAGAATTACAAGTGGAACACAATTATCTAAAAATAAATTTAATAAATAGATTAATAAACAAATACAATTTGTATGCAGGACATTACACTTAAACAGTATTAGACAGATTAAACATCTCAACTTCATATATTTCAGTGCTTTATACGCCTATGATTTTACTTCAACTTTTTGGCCCAGACTGGGTTCCTTGAATAATGTTGTTTTCGCGATTTGGAAGATAATTTTAATTATTCCTCCAAGGATGAATAAATTAACTTAAATTTATAGAACGTATGAGATTTTTTGTTTGACAATATGATATAAATAACAAAATAGAAACTTATGTAAATTTTTTTCGTTTTTTCAAATAAAATTAAACAAGAATAATTCCAACTCAAAAATATTTGAATTCGAGAAAATAAGCTTATGCTTCTTATAGTTTGCACACTTTAATCATACTTAATAAAGTTATAAATAAAATAAATGATTTTAAATATTTCATTGTATAATTCAATATACGGAGGTGTATTTGCACAGGAAGTAGTTGTTTCAATGGATATTTATTGTCCTACGTTGTTTTATCAATTAAGACACATCGTTTGCATTTTACAGGAAAAACATTTTTGTAATTTTATATATTATAAAACTAAACATTTTGAGCACTTCCAATTAACATGTGTTCTTATTTAACTTTAAGCAACTGTAATATCACAAAGAGTTGAATAATTTTAAATTTTTGTACAAGTATCACCTGGTACAACATTTTTACTAATATATACAGTACAGGCCAAAATTTTAGATACATTTAGTAGTTTTTTTAGAGTAAATGTCCAGATTATATAAATGGCTATTAAACAAATAGACTTTTTAATCCTAGACATAAACTAAATTCATAATGATTAGAATACACTTAAAGAAAATTGATTTAGTAAATATTAATACATTTAAGTTTGAAGATGAAATGAGGAAGTGAAAACTAATTAATTACTTTAAAGAAACTCTGTGAGGACTAACAATTATTTGATAATTGTTTACGAGGCTTTTTTTTACCTGAGGGGGCCGTCTTCCTTGCGAATCCGGATGCACTGCAGCCTAGGTGGCTTATATCCCTACCAAAATAGAGGCATTATAATTATGCGTTAAATTACATGTAATATGTTATGAAATTTTAATGAGATTTCAACATTTTAAATTTATTTTCATCGCTAAGAAGAAAGTTAAAACACTATTATTGTTATTATTTAATTTGTTAAAGTAATGTGTAATTAGTTAGAATATTAAGAAATAATTTAAAATATTATTACTAACATGTTCCTGCTGTTTTTGATTATTTACTATAATACAGGGTGGATACGACCACCCGTCCACTCCTTTTAAAATCAAGGGAAAGTGTTTTCAGGAAAATCCAAAAAATGTGGATCTCAAATCAAATATGCTCTATCTTATGATGATATTTTAAACTTCCAGTTCTGACCGGAAATAGGTTATTCAGACCGGACGTTAGTTTTTTTTTTTAAATGGAACATTATTTTTATTACAGATTTGGATTCTACGAGAAAAAATCATACTTTTCTATAAAACATTTTTTCTAAAAACATCATTTTGACCATAAAATGGCCTGGCTTAGGTCACTCGTGCTAACCTAACACGATATGAAACTGGTCGTTTCGGATTAACAAAGAGTTGGGTAGAGTGTAGAAAAATAAACAACTTTCGTTGAAAACTCAGTTAGATATTATTATAATTTATGTATTGTTAATGAGAAACAAGAAACTAAATGAAAAACTAAACGGGATAACAAAATGAAAACGTTTGCAATTCAGAAAACTTTAAGTAATTAAAAATGTTCAAATGTCTGCCATATTCATGAAGACATATTTCTATTCTTTATCTCACGCTGACGACGGCCTTTTTTACTTCTTCAGGATTTACAACATGACATTCCGCCGTTGCATATCTTCTTTTGTGGTTGGGCGTTGTTGATACATTGTCTTTTATCCTCCCCCAACGGTAAAAGTCTAATGGCGTCAAATCAGGTGTCTGAGGAGGCCAAGCTATAGGACCTTCACGGCCAATCCACTTTTCTGGGAAAAACTGATTTACTGTGCCCCGTGCAATTAACGCGAAATGCGCAGTCAAAATGACGTTTTTCGAAAAGATGTTTCATACAAAAGTTTATTGTTTTTCACGTAGAATTTGAATCTGTAATAAAAATACTATGTGCCATTTAAAAAATGAACTTTCAGTCTGAATAACCCATTTCCAATCAAAACCGTATACAACGTATACTTAAAAAAAACTCACTATATATCTAAGATAGTAATATACAATATAGTGCAAATCAGCATTAACTACTTACATTTCTCACATTGGCAATTAAATCTTGAGATAGCAAATGCATAGTACAATAAGCAACACAACCGCGTCAAAATTGCTTTTGTTGGATGGTGGGATCTCATTATGGGTTTTCGTGGAGGGAAGAGGGGGATTGAAATAAAAGGGAGGGATTGGGTTGGACGAACTTTTAATGAAAACGGCAGCCACAATGGACGTTCACTCCTCATCCGTAATTGGACTTTTCTCGAATTGTAATGAGCGACGTGAAAAGAATGAAAGGAGTCTTTTCCGAAAGGGGAAAAGAAGTGAAGAAAGTCTGGAATTGCCCAGACTGAATTTAATTACCCATAGAAAACATATTGTTCCTTTTTTATGTACTTACCCTCAAAGAATTGATTTTAATATAATTTAATTCAAAATATAAAAATGAATTAAAATTAATATCGACTTTCTGCAAACGCTTATTGAGACAAGTCTCTAAATATTCATTGAAGCAATTACTTCTTGAGCTAATACACCGACAGATATTGAATTATACAATAAATATTTGAGTTACACGACAGATTTACTGTTCTATGCATAATTTGTATGCAAAATGCAACATCAGGTCAAATTATTCTTTTACCAAACTAAATGAATCAACAGGAAATTGAAAAAATTACAGGCAATGAATATTAATTGAAAGAATCAGGCGATCTTAAAGAAAAAGTCTTAAGCCATCTATAGACGCGTTTCGACATTTATGCCTCATCAGTACAGCTATTCTTTAGACTTTCAATACAAAAATTCATTCAATTTAAGTCACTTATATAATGATAACTTAAGTACAATTAAGCGAAATTGATCTTTCAAAAATAATAATTTAATACTATAATTATAGTGTGAGATTGTAGGTCAGAATAATCAAGCTGACCAATGTTGCCAACTGCGTAGTCGAATGTTCGTCGTGGAAACTCATTGTTTTTCCATTTTGTGATATTTTACTAGAAAAGTGTTCTCGTGTATTTCTAGTTCCATACTAAATTTTAAAAGTGATTAATAAATCTTTAGTTTTTGTAACTTTTGTAACCGTTTATAGTTCATATAATTTGTATTCCTCTTAGTTTAGTTAGAAAAGTATTTTATTTAACCCTTTCGGTCCTGACGGTGGCATTTGCCACCACTAAAACTTGGTAAACATACTGGGAATTATTATTTTAAATATACATACATGTATGCATAAGCTGTAACTTTTCTGATAATCGTTTGTTTTTTTAAATAGTTTAATTTGAAGTCTTAAACGAGTGTTTTACACTCCCAGATTAAGCATGAAGTAAAATTTCGAGTTTAGAAAAGCCTGAAAATTTGGTTTGGTCGCGTAGCGCTACGCGACCAAACCAAATTTTCAGGCTTTTCTAAACTCGAAATTTTACTTCATGCGCCACGCGTATAAAACACTGATTTTAGGTAAAGTTCAAAATATTTGACTAAAGTAATATGCTAAAAACATGTATTCTGAACATCATATCACATCAGTGTTTAGTACGCGTGGCGCATGAAGTAAAATTTCGTGTTTAGAAAAGCCTGAAAATTTGGTTTGGTCACTCCGCGCTTTGCGCTACGCGACCAAGCCAAATTTTCAGGCTTTTTTAAACTCGAAATTTTACTTCATGCTTAATCCGGGATTTGATAACACTCGTTTGAAAGTTCAATTTGAAATATTTATAAAAAATAACGACTATTTGAAGATTTACAGCGTATTCATATTCATATTCATATTTATTGATGCAACAACAATGTACATGTTTTACACAGGTCAGTTCTTAACTAAATAATAATAACAAAAAAATAAACTACATATCAAAGTAAAAATAAAAAAGTAAAAACGACTGCATTTTAATGCAGCGTTTAAACTGCAATTACAGTTTAAACGCTGCATCAAAATTAAATTCAAGATAATCCTCCCTACAGTAAAAGGAATTAATTGATAAGAAATCCTTCAGTACTCGGTAGAACTTCTTGTGTGGTAATTCCTGGATGATTTTTGGCAGGACATTAAAAAATTTAATAGCGTAGAAACGTTCTCCCGTCCGAGCTTTAGTCAGCCTCGTAGCTTTTAAATACAGATTTGATTGTTGTCGAGTGCTATATTGGTTTATATCACTGCATGTCAGGTAATCATCGATGTTGAGTTTAATGTGGGAGAGGCAAACAAGTATGTAAAGTGATGGGAACGTCAATATATTCAGATCAATAAATGCTTGCCTGCAGTCGACTGTATAGTTGATCCCAGCGATGACTCTGATTGCTCTTCTTTGGAGACCAAAAATACGGTGTCGGATGGCGGAGTGTCCCTACGCAATAACCCCGTAAGTTATCTTACTTTGGAAAAGAGAAAAGTATGTCGTCCGAACAACATCTTTAGACACCAAGGGTACTAGATTGCGAATAAGAAATATACTGGAACATAACTTTGCAGCAAGTGTGTCCCCGTGGGTACTCCATGTTAGAGATGAATCAACATGAACACCAAGAAACTTTGTAGAACCTTGCTGCCGCTTACTACCCTTAAGCGAGAAAGTTAGCGTAGCAGATTTGCTGTTGTTCAGTTTCAGGCGGTTATTTAGGAACCACTTTGAGACTTTATTAAGTGATTGATTGTGCAAAGTGGTAACAGATGTCAAATTTGACGCTTTCGTAATTATGGAGGTGTCGTCCGCATATAATATCGTTTTGGAGGCTGATATTACACGGGGTAGGTCGTTAATGTAAAGTAGGAATAATAGTGGCCCTAATACAGAACCCTGCGGTACCCCATATTCTATAGCTGACGCTTCCGATATGTTTCCGTTGGATAACACACTCTGTGATCTTCCAGAGAGATAGGACAGTAAGAGCCTACAGCTGTCTGGGTGTATGTTGTAAAAATACAGTTTCCGTAACAGTATTTCGTGAGAGACACAGTCGAAGGCTTTAGACAAGTCCAGGAAAGTGGCCATTGATACTGAGCCATCTTCAAATGCATCAGTAACTGATTCACCGAGATTGGATATCGCCGCCGCTGTAGATCGACCCTTTCTGAACCCATATTGTTCATTTTCTAGGATGCCCGTATCTTCTAGATAAGTAACTAATTGGTTCAGCATAATTTTTTCAAATATTTTCTCAAATAGAGGCAATAGTGAAATTGGACGATAGTTATCGGGATCGTCTACCACCCCTTTCTTGAAAATTAGTATTACGATGGCTCGCTTAAAATCATCTGGAAACACGTTGTTTCTTATACATTTATTAATAGTTTTGGTAAGTGGGGATAAAATAGCGCTGATTACCGACTTGATTAGATCAATTCGAAGTTCGAAGATATCTTTAGAAGAGCTATTACGGAGCTTCAACACCACATCTCTCAGATCATTCATTGATATTTCCTTAAATACGTTTAGGATTAATACACATTAAGTTGATAGGGTCCACATCTGGTTTAGGTAACGAATCAATAATTTTGTTTGCAATATCAGTGAAGTGAGCATTAAACATATTCGCAGAAATAGTAGGATTTGTTTTTGTTTTGTTCGGTCTAACGGAGTTAATAACTTTCCATATCGCCTTTGGCTCAAAGTTATTGTATTTAATGTAAGAGTTATTAACCTCCAGCTTACTCCTTTGAATAGCGTATAAGTATTTCTAAAATTGTTTCTCAGCAGTTTAAGTCCCGGATTACCAGTTTGGTTGTACGCTTCTGCAATTAATTGAAGGTTTTCTCTCATAGCTTTTAGTGAACTATTGAACCATTTCACGCTCTGTCCTTGTTTATTTAGTTTCCTAGGTTTTAATGGGAAGCATGATTGAAAGTGTCTGAGAAAACGCGACAGGAATTCACTAACACAATCATTGAGGTCAATTATTTCGTCCAAGAAACTCCAGGATTCCCCATCAACCAGTTTAAAGAAGTTAAATTTACCTACAGTCGTAATAGTTCGAATTGCTGAACTTTCAGCCCTAATAATTGGTGATGTATGTGCTGGAATGTTGAAAACAATTCCTCTATGGTCAGTTAATCCTGTTTCTAGAGGGTATGATGACATAGTATGACAATTTGAGGCAATATTGTCAATACAGTTGTTGATACGAGTAGGGAATTTAATCATTAATTTTAGATCGTAAGTAAGAAGAGCATCTGCTAAGCTAGCTGCACGGTGATCGTTACTATTAAATTTTATGTTGAAATCACCAACTAAGAACATTTGTCTACTTTTCATATCAATTGAGTCTAGTACTGCGGATAGTGTACTTAAGAAATTATTGAAGTGTCCACTGGGAGATCTGTATACAGTGACAATGATATGTTGTGTTATAATACCCGATATCTCACAATCCTTTTCGGAAGAGTAGCTATTTAAATTTAACTCAGAGTAGGTTATGTTATTCTTGACCATTATTAGGACACCCCCACAAATAGTTTTTTTACGAGAATAACTAGTTGCTACGCGGAAGTCAGAAATAATAATTGATTTTACAACTTCGTCTATTAACCAGTGCTCGCAAATACATAATATTGAGATATTCAGTGCTTTGTCAATTAATATAGCATCAATTTGATTAATTTTGCTGCGGAGGGATTGAATATTAATGAAGAGACAATTGATAGTCTTATTGTTATTGTAAGTTTTATAAACGTCGTCATTATTTAGTTTTTTGGAGAAGATGTCATTAACAGCTTACTATTCAGCGAAATGCATCTCTCGTGAATTACTGTTTTTATTATATGCTTAACAAGTAGGTATTTCGATCTATGTTGAATACGAAATCCATCATCAGAAACTGAGCTATTTGATATAAATCCACAACCAAGATCATTTGAAACTTGGAGCAATTGTTTGTTAATAGAGTTTAAAAACTTATTGAGTACTGGCCGGTGTCTCCACAGAGGATTCTCAATAAAGTAGATATTGGTTTTTATTAGTACTTCCGATAGATGTCGTTTTAATGAGTTGATATTGAGAGTATGGCCTCTAAGAACATCAACTGTTCCCGCCATTATAAATATATGGTCTGATTTTCGGTTGGTTAAGATGGTAGTTTGTTGCCTTTCTAAATAGGTATGAGATTTGTTTACCGTGATTATCAGCCAGTATAAGTATTCTAGAGTTAGTGCTGAAGCTGATGTCTTCAGACTGAGGTTTCTTCGTGTCCCTTAGTTCATTTAGAGCATCTTTCATAAGCTGCAATTTTTGTTGTAGTACTCGATTTTCCCTAATAATATATTCAGTTGCGTGTTGTTCCGGAATACCTTAATTTTCGTCGGCAGAAACTGAGTGGGAAACACCTGACGCTGTATTTTAATTTCTATTGTTATTATTAGCAGAGCGCTGCTGGGCACCCGTTAGGTTATTTAATTCGTCTTGAAGATCAGTGTTGGTTCTTTTGTATTTTATTACAGTATCCTTTAAGATTTTTACTTCATTCTAAAGTTCATCTATTTTCGTAGTCAGCAGTTCTTCGCTTTCTAGAGCTTCATTTTCAATCAGCTTTATACATATTATATAAGTTTATCGATATGAGTAGTTTTGTTTTTTAGGTCGATTTTAAGTTCATCAATAATTTCATCTTTAACTGCTTCAAAGCTGTTATTTAGTGTTGAGTTATTTAAATTTCTGACACAGCAGACTATTTTATGATCACCAACGAATTTAATTTTCTTAAGTTTGTTTTTACATGCGGAGTGGAAAATGTTGTGGCAATTTATACATACATAATTTCTAAATGACACATTTTTACAACATTTAAATGTAGAAGTAGAAGTAGCTTGAGACATTTTGACGATCTATTAAAAACAAATGTGTGTAAAAATAAATATTTCAGCAATGAATAAATAATGATTAAATTAATTAAAAATTAAGACAGTTTCATATACGATGTGTCTTATAAAATAACACAATGTTAGAAATAAGTTCGTAAAAAATGCCTAGGGGAGAATCACAAACACAATCTTCACCACAAGGGGCCTGTCATGTGGACTTGATTAGACAAACAAAAACGGGCCACGGAAGGGTATACACAGTGATTACAATGGATTGTATTACAAAGTACACAAATCTTTAAAAGTTCTTAGATGAATAAAAAATTTGTATATATATAAAAAAGAAGAATGATGTCAAAAATTTAAAAGTACTCGGTTGCTGGGGATCGAACCGGCAATAATCGCATTACAAGCCAGCGACTATTCTACTACGCCAATTGATTCTTGATCAAAATTGAATTGGAAAATTGAATCACTGTACAGTTATACTAAAATTTTGTGACAAGTCAGTTGTTTCATATTTGTTTATATTTGGAGGTTATGAGCACTTATAAAATAGATTATTTACATTTTTAATGAAAATACTAGGCTGCACTAACAATTTATACGTATATCGATCACATATAGTAATAAGAACTTTAGGCACAGCCAACAAAAGTATTAAAAATACACAGAGAACACTGAAAGCACGGGATACAGATAACACATGCACACGCACTCATAAAAAAGCGTATACAGTATATGTATACTAAATAGAAAATCTCACTCTATATCTAAATAGTAATAAATAATATGCAGTGTACAAAATATTTTTTTGGGCACCAGAAAAATTTCAGGGCTGAAAGGGTTAATTTAGTTTTAATCTTTTTCCTCGACCTCGGCCTCGACCTCGAGATTTATATGAAACTTCACTCTTTGAACTTAACTGAGTCCATTTGTCTGGCTGTATGTCTGTGTGTCAGTTAACACGATACACATAAATTGCCACACATGCAAATGTTTAATATAACTTCAGTTTCTGTAACTTCGTTCACAATTGATGTAGTTTGTGCTCCTGCTAGTTTAGTTTACTAGACAAGTGTTTTATTTAATGCAGGTTTTTGGTTTCTCGTATAAAATTTCGGAAACGAAAAAAATTACCCTCGAGATTTTGATGGATCTTCACGTTTTTGACCTCCCCGAGTCCGACAAACGCATGTTTGGAATTTTGTTCATTTGTCTGTTTATCTGTCTCTGTGTCAGTTAACACAGTAACGAAAAAGGTAATAAGTTCGATTTCTGAATATAATATTTAGCTTCTACGCAAAAATTATAGATCTGCAATTTTTGGCTAAATTTTGGATAGCGAGAGTCCGAGAGTATCAATAATTAGCAGAATATTCCAAATATTTTTTTGGAATATTCTGCTTTTATGTAACACCTGAATATGTTCGGTGTTACATAAAAGCAGAATATTCCAAAAAATATTTGGAATATTCTGCTAAACATTGATACTCTCGGACTTTCGCTATCCAAAATTTAGCCAAAAATTGCAGATCTATAATTTTTGCGTAGAAGAAAGAAGAGAATTTTTGTTTTAAATATACATAATGCATACGTCGTACATTTTCCGACGCTCGGTTTATTAAAAGAATTTAATTTGAAGCTTTAAACGAGTGTTTTCCACTCCCAGGCTAAGCATGAAGTAAAATTTCGAGTTTAGAAAAGCCTGAAAATTTGGTTTGGTCGCGTAGCGCGAAGCGCGCAGCGGCCAAACCAAATTTTCAGGCTTTTCTGAACTCGAAATTTTACTTCATGCGCCACCGGTACACAATACTGAGTCAACGTAAGGTTTAGCGGTGTGTTTTAAACTTCGTAATATGTCAGTGTTTTGTACCGGTGGCGCATGAAGTAAAATTTCGAGTTTAGAAAAGCCTGAAAATTTGGTTTGGCCGCTCCGCGCTTCGCGCTACGCGACCAAACCAAATTTTCAGGCTTTTCTAAACTCGAAATTTTACTTCATGCTTAGCCTGGGAGTGGAAAACACTCGTTTAAAGCTTCAAATTAAATTCTTTTAATAATCCGAGCGTTGGAAAATGTACGACGTATGCATATGTATACTTAAAAGAAAAATTCTCTTTATGAAAATGTTCGGTGTTACATAAAACTCTCTGTATATTTATTATGTAAAATAAAAATGATGATGATTTTTACATACAAACTGCGCTTTAGTTTTGAAATCATAAAACATTCAACTGATAACCAGATTTGGATAAAATCACAGTGATGACTAGAAAAATAATAATTGTAGTTTAAAAATGATGGAAGAAACTTTTCACCTTGAAAAGATTGCACTTTCTAGGCCATGAAGGAAGGAAGGTAAGCGCGTTGAGGGATGATTCATGGGACAATAGATAATATTTTCTAAGAGCATTAATCACATTTTAATTAACCCCCTCGCGTACAGCCAACCCTCCGGTAATTACTTTCCCTCTTATCTGTGCAGCATGTTTTCCTCCAACCTTAAGGCTTAAGGTCTTTTCTTATCTGGAACATAAAATAATTTTCCATGTGTTAAATTGAAAGATTTATAACGTAAACACACGTTACCTGCGTTTCTAATTTTATAAATAGTTCACACTCTGCTATACATAGAAATTAATCGTAAACATAATTTGTAATAAAACTCAAGAAAATAGTGAATTTTCTTATTAAATAATGTTTCTCTTTCGGTATGAGATTTTTAAAGTTAAATAAATTTTTAGATTTAATTAAATTTCTACAAATAAGTAATGTGTTTTTTTTTTCATCTTTCAGACATTTACAGCCTTACTCAAAGGATGAGAATAACATTTTAAAGTATTATTTTAGTAGATTGCTATTGTTAGTTTAAAACGAATAATTTAATAGCATGGTTATACCGTAGTTCACCACCAGGACCACAGCAAAATAGGGTGATTTAGAATGTATTAAATTATAATGCTATACATTTTAATTGTACATACCTAATCAATATATTTTGTTCAAGACAATCTTTTAATATGTGCATTATTTAATTGTGTGGTCAGCATAAATGGGGTGCATTTAACACTCAAGTACATTTAACACGGGATTTGAGTGATAAATGTGGTTTTTTAACACGAATATAAATAATTGCCAAGTACGATTTTTTGCTGCTATGCAGTAACAGCGCTGTACTGGTCAAATCAGCTTCTTTTGTCTTACATTTAATCATGGTGATGACGTCGTCGACACCATTTTATTAAAGTACGAAGTAACGCGTCAACATCTCCGCCGTTTCCACTAGTTTAACCCGCGTAAAACGCGTTTGTAAACATAAATGATTCTCAAATCGGTTAAACAATTGTGCTTCTATCCATCGTGAGTATTTTTTTTTAAGCGGAACAAATGTTAACACCGTGAAAATTCCATCTAAACGGAAGAGTTCGTTTTATTGTGCAAAGAGCGTGTTTCTATATAACTTAGGCGAAAGGGTAGACTGTGTGAGTATTCTTTATTGTTGAACGATTGTTCATATTTGTGTTGAAGTGGAATTAACCCTATTACACATTCAAATTATAGTACCGCAATCTGTTATTATTTATCAGTCAAATTATTATAAAACAAAACCGACTAATAAAACCGACGCGTATTTGATAAATATATATAATAAATGTTGTGTTATATATTGTTATTGTCGTGAACAAAGTATAGTATATAACTCGCATATAATGGCTATTAATCACTCGAACGACTTGCGACTCGCCTTCGGCTCGTTCCGCAAACCTCGTTCTCGTAATTAATAGCTATCGATATATGGTCGTTGTATCGTATGTTCAATAAAATAAAACCTCTAGAGTGCTGTGGAGTATATTGTAGGTTGGCAACTCTGAAATTATACATTATAATTATTATATCTGAAGTATTATATGACAATTCCTAAAGTATGTAGCCAACGTAAATTTTAAAAAAGATAAAATCATAGCACTCTAGAGGTTTTTTTAATTGAACATATGATATAATATACTATTGGACTTTACAATATTTTAATGTCGAGTTTAGAAAAGCCTGGAAATTTGGATTTGTCGGCGTACTATTTTCACTTCGCGTCGGAAATTCCAAATTTACAGGCTGTTCTAAACTCAATGTTTTACTATGTGCTTAACTAAGTAAAAGTAAGTAAAAACTCTCGTTAGGGTAATTCCATGTCAAATCAATACAGCCTTTAACCTTACCATCTCATATTTTTTTAAATGTTGTTCACTTTTGTAATATTCTACAAAATGAGACAAGTTTCACATCTCTAGCTCAATTTGGAGACCATTAATTGTAATTTAAAATTTTTGAGGTTTTAACTCATTTTTCTGAAATTAAGATACGTATATCTTCAAACCAGCTTGATATATTATTATAAAGTTATATATTTTTCTTTATACAGAAAAAGAAAAATATCTAATTTTGTGATAAAATAAGATAAAGTCACATTACAGAAGTGAACAAAATTTTCAAAAAATCGCACAATTTTTAAATTACGATTACTGGTCTCTAAATTGAGTTTCTTCTTATATCACGCGGTTAAATAAAGCTAATGTTTTAAATTCAATAATAATTTCTGTAAAATCAGGTAATTTTAATTTAAGTTTAACTCCGGAATTTATTGATTGACACCTTTTTTATTGCGTTTTTTTTTGCTACAAGTCTTACGTGTCGCCGGGGGTATCAAAAAGTTACGAAAGTGTGTTGGTTGGGGGGTGAGGTGGGATGGATAAGATAAAGTAGGGGATTTTAAGGGGCTTATTGATATGTCGCACGCTCGGGTTTTTGGACGCCCTTTACTCACTGAAGGGTATTTCTGGGTGTCTAGTAAACTTTATCGAACGTGAGCTTTCTCGCTCTATCTCTCAAGGATATATCTAATTCAATCCTCCCCTGGTTTATCCTCACAAGACAAAAAAAAACACACACGGAAAATAAATAGAAAAATAAATCAGCTTTAAAGAGACACTATTTGGTGTATAGAAATGTGATTGTTATACAGAGTCAAACACAAAAACAGAAAACAACATTAACATGTTGACTGATGCAATGTTTTTAAGCATGGAGATTTCCATTTAAAGTGAATCGTATTTGATTCACATGGCAGCCAACGTGTTCAAACTAGTTAAAACAAAACATTCAGGGGATTCTTATTAGACATAAAGAGAGATTTTTAAGTTACTTTTAAGGATTTTACAAAATACTTAGTTGATTTATAAACCGGTTGAATTATTAAGCAGTTTGTACTACTATTCATAATTAAATATGAAAACTTTATAGGAGCGGATAAAACATTAAAAAAGATTATTGGGACTTGATGTACAAGAGACGTCAATTATAATAACCCATAAAATTCAATTTTGATGTTACGCAGATGTCACAATTATTGCTCGAGATTCATATATTTTTAGTAGATTTTGTTATGAGTTAATTTAATATTTTATTAAAGTATTTATCATAAATTATTTTGTATTATACCGTATACCGATTGTTAACTTGGCGGACGCAACATAGGAAATCGCATGTTAATTTTAAAGTGTTCAAATATTGGCTTCCCTATTTGTTTTAGAGACAAAATGTATTTCACTTTTTTCTAGAGAAAAAAAATCTAAATTTATAAATGTTCACACTTAACACTTTACGTTTCTCTAAGTTAAAATAATTAGGAAAAAGTAATGTGACTTTATAAAAATAATGACATACCATGGAATTGATACAACAATTGCGGATATTCCCTGTTTTTTTTAAGTTCAATTAAAGCTTTAAACAAGGGTTTTCCCCTCCCAGACTAAGCATGAAGTAAAATTTCGAGTTTAGAAAAGCCCCGTGAAAATTTGTCGAGGGTCGTGCAGCGACCCGAGACAAATTTTCTGGGATTTTCTAAACTCGAAATTTTACTTCATGCGCCACGCGTATAAAACACTATAATATTGTCAAATTTATGTATATTTGAACTTCACTTAAAATCCGTGTTTTATACGCGTAGCGCATGAAGTAAAATTTCGAGTTTAGAAAAGCCCAGAAAATTTGTCTCGGGTCGCTGCGCGACCCTCGACAAATTTTCACGGGGCTTTTCTAAACTCGAAATTTTCCTTCATGCTTAGCCTGGGAGAGGAAAACAGTTGTTTAAAGTTTTCAATTGAACTTAAAAAAAAACAGGGAATATCCGCAACTTAGAGAAAAGTAAAGTGATAAAAGTTAACACGAATGAATTCAGAATTTTTCCCTCTACAAAAAAGGTAAATACAGTTTGTTTCTAAAATAAATAGGGGAGCCAAAATTTGAACATTTCAACATTAACATGGGATGTCCTATGTTGCGTCCGCCAAGTCAATACCTATATACATATTAGTGTCGTAGAAAGCTTTTTGCGAAGGAGGGGGGATTTGACTTACTATTTAGTTTCATAAATGTATATATATAAACAATCTTTATTTACAGAAAAAGCATATACATATAAAATGTAAACAGAAACAATATATACAGGGTGAGTGGGAGTAGCGCACCAAACTCTAGGAGTGTATTATACACGTGAAAATAATGTAAAAAAACTCATTTGTTCTTATCCGATTTTCATTTGTTTTCAAGTTATGGCGTAATTAAAAATGTTCATCTAGCTTTCCACTTCTATCTGAATTTTAACATTATCAAAGTATGCCATGTTCGAGGCTTATAAACATTTGATAATTCTGACGTTTTGATGAACTGTCAGTGTACGGTGAACAGTAACTGAACGTTTAAGTTCGAATTAATGTGATTGTTAGTGTTGCAAAATGCCACATACTTATTCAAATTTAGAATATGCAAATATAGTGTTTGTATATGGTTTCTGTAATGGAAATGCTACAGCTGCTGTTGAAGAATATCGTGAACGTTTTCCACACCAAAGACATCCTGATAAAAACATATTTATTAGAGTTTTCAACAAATTGTGCGAGACTGGTAAGCTTCCCAGTGTTAACATAACATATTAGCGCGCTGCTCGACAAGGTTTTGTAGAAGTAGAAAATATTCTGCATCTAGTAGAAGAAGATGCAACTACTAGCTCACGGAGAATTGCCACTCAATTGGCAATTCCACAAATGAAGTAGTGATGAACACGCTACACGAGCAAGGCTTATATCCTTATCACGTTCAGAGGGTACAGCACCTACAACCAGGGGATTACGCTAACCGTACGGAATTTTGTCGGTGGATAAATAATAATCATCGTAATGTATCGAGTATACTCTTTACGGATGAAGCTACATTTACCCGTGATGGCATTAACAACACTCGTAACTCTCATGTATGGTCTGATGAAAATCCCCACGCAACAGTCGAAAGCAATTTTCAACATCGGTTTTCTGTAAACGTGTGGTGTGGTATGGTTGACAGTTATTTAATCGGCCCTTTCATTTTGGAGAATCGTCTCACAGGAGGCAACTACCTCAATTTTTTACAAAATGAATTACAAGGCCTGCTAGAAGATGTTCCTATAAATATTAGAATGCAAATGTACTATCAGCACGATGGAGCTCCTGCACATGTCGCTCGTCAAGTCAAGCAACATTTGGACGAACGTTTTCCAGGGCGTTGGATCGGTCGTGGAGGTCCTATTAATTGGCCTGCAAGATCTCCAGACCTCACACCACTAGATTTTTGTTTATGGGGCTGGATGAAAAATGAAGTCTACAAAATAAAAGTGGACACACGGGAATCACTAATTAGACGAATTGAGAATACTGCAGCCTATATAAAAGAAGAAAGAAATGAATCAATTGGGAGAGCAACAAACGCTCTTCGTAGACGAAGCAGAAAATGTTTAGAAGTCAATGGCGGTATTTTTGAACATTTGTTGAAAGAACGCTATGATTAAGAACATTTTTTTGTATAATAACTTGTTTATTTGTTAATATGCTATAACTTGAAAACAAATAAAAATCGGATAAGAACAAATGAGTTTTTTTACATTATTTTCACGTGTATAATACACTCCTAGAGTTTGGTGCGCTCCTCCCGACTCACCCTGTATATATAAAAAAGATAACAATTCCGTAAGATGGCTATCGACCTGCGGTCTTTCAGCCTGGATTTTTTAAAAATTACTTATTAGTTTTTTCTTTTGTAAAATGGGAAGTGTTTAACAGTCGATGTCGGTGAATTTAATGGTCCTCTAAACGTCATGATCGCTAATGTCTGCATGGAAGGATGAAATGAATTGTTGAATTGTTATGTTGGGGTGTATGAATTTAGGCGGAATATCAGGATTGCGAGGGATACATAATAATGTGAAAATGTCGAGGATGTAGGGGTTGGTGGCCATTTTTTGGCACAGTTGTTGAAGGCGTTGTTCGATGGGGGTTACTTGGGTTTTTTCATAGAGGAGTTCATTGGATGGGTTGAAGAGCGGATTTAGTGGGTGTCTTAGTTTCGTTAGCACTCTGAGGGCTGACCGTTCCGCGATTTGTAGGTTTTTGAGCACTATGGGGCGTGGATTGTGGAAGAGGATCGGTGCGTATTCAAGCAGGGGTCGGCAGATGGATTTATAAATATGTACAGCGGTACTTGTGGTGATGCCTTTTGTTTTATACGTTAAACATCTAAAGTGCTTCGCCCTGCTTCTGATTTTGTTTTTAAGGTTTTTGGAATGTGTTTTAAGGGAAAACTTGGGATCGAGGGTTATTCCTAGGTATTTGCAGGTATGTGATGGACGAATGGATATATTGTTGATTATTATTTGGAATGGGGAGTTGTTGGTGCGGTGGAAGGGAATTAGAAGTTGGGATTTATTAGGATTTATGGATGTTCTCCATTTCGCAAACCATTCTTGGATGCTGTCTATCAGACCCTGCAGAGTACTTAGGGCTTTAGGAAGCGTAGGAGCATGGGCAATAAGAGCTGTATCATCAGGGTAAAGGAGAGGGTAGAGTGATTTATTGAAAAACGTAGGTTCTGGGTTGTAAATGTCATGGGCAAAAATACAGAAGTGGGGATAGGGGAGGACCTTGTGGGAGGCCTTGTTGAGGATAAAATGTCTAGGATAAAATGTTTCGGATTTTGACTTGCAGGATTCTATTTGTAAGGTAGCTGTCAAGGAGGTTTATTAGATGTTGAGGGACTTCTAATGAATTGAGTTTAAACAGCAAACCTCGATGCCATACAGAATCGAACGCTTTTTGTATATCTAAAAAGACAATTGCTGTTTTTCGGCCTTCGAGGTGTGCTGTTTGGCAATTTGAGGTTAAAATGGATAACGGGAGGGCAGTAGATCGATGTTCGATGAACCCAAATTGATATGGAGGGATTTTGGCGGAAATAAGTTGAAGGAGTTTGGATTTAATAATGGATTCAAATAATTTGCCTAGGACTGGAAGTAGAGTTACAGGACGATAATTGGATATTTCTAAAGGATCGTTATTAGGTTTAGGGATGCATGTAATGATTCCATGTTTCCATTCAGAAGGAAATATTTGAGTGGCATATATATTATTAAATATTTTTAGGATATGGTTGTGAATTTGATCAGGTAGGGATTTTAGGATAATTCTGGGTATATTGTCGTGACCGGAGGCTGTATTTTTGCCTTTATGAAGATTCTCGAAATACTCTTTTTCAGATATGTCGTCCTCGGGACAACGGGATGGGGAGTCGCTATTTTTTTGGGATATGTACCAGGAGTTAACGTCATTTAAAAAATCAGTATCAAAGTTATCGTTATTTGTCATTGTATAGGTTTGTTTAAAATAGTTTGCAAAAATGTCGGAAATTAAATAGTCTTCTGTCACTGTCTCGTTAGTATTTGGGTCACGTATTTTGTTAAGAAAGTCCGTTTTGCGATATTTGGAAAGTTTTTTAATTTAATTCCAGTACTCCCTCCCGCTTAAAATATTATTGTTTTCGCAAGCCCTGATCCAACAATCTGCTTTGTAGTCTGAGATAAGTTTGTGAATGTCTTTATTTAGTTTGTTGAATTTAGTTTTTAAGTTACTGTCATCTGTCAGTCTGAAGTCTCTATATAGTTGTCGTTTGTGTTTGAGGAGTCGTAGGATAAAGTTGGGAAGGGGATACTTATAAGGTGTTCTTGTGCAGGTTGGAGTATATTTCTGAATTGTATGTGTTAGTTTACGTAGGAATAGTGATGTTGAAGCTGGGTTTATTGTGTGTTGTGAGTTTATAAAGTCGGTCATGTCTTGAGTAATTTTGTCAATGTTACAGTTGGAATATTGGAATATTAATTTTGGAGGTGAGGAAATAGGCGGGTCTTTCTTCAATGAAAATTGAATAGCTAAATGATCTGAGCACAGATCGGGTATAAGGGTAACGTCTTGGATAAGGTGCTGAATGTTGCTGGTACACATGAATATGTCGGGTATGGAGGATTGGTTATGGGACACTATGAATGTAGGAGGTGTGTTTATACGTATGAAATTTGAATTCGACATAAATGAAGAGAGTTGCTTTTGCTTAATTTTGTTTACATTGAAATCTCCGATCACGATAACATGGTCGTAGAGGGAAGCTTTAGTAAGGATGGTATCTTCAATAGAGGATGAATGGTGAATATAGACAAGGAAGATATGTAATTTAAAGGAAGCAAGGTCAATTGTGCAATGAGTACATTCATTCATTATGTGGTTGATTTTTGGAGAATTGGCTTTTCCTAATTTTATTTCGGGTTTAGTTGCTACAATTGAACCTCCGCGTTGGTTGACGTTGGGAATGGATGCAGGGATTTGAATGTATGACCAATTATTAAATACAAATGGGTTGTTGGTTTTTGTTTCTACCATCATACATACATGGATTGGGTTACTAGATAGGTAGTTGTAGAGTAGATGGGATTTAGTGGATAGGGAATTAATGTTGGAATAGATGAAATTTAATTTAGCCATTTTTATTTAGTTGTGCGATTCCTGTTCTGATACCTGAAATGGGTTCTACGGGTGGGATTATATTGGGGGATTCAAGGTCAAACATAACTATAAACATTTTATTTCCTGAGAAATTTACGTGAGTGTCGATAGTAAATGAGGTGATGAATCGTGAACGAAGATTTTTAATGAGTGTCTCTCTGTCCGTTGTCGTGGGTGAATTTACATTAGTGGTATAGATGTCAATTATGTAGTCATGGATGGTGATAGGTGCATGAATGCGTGAATTTTTAGTTAGGTCCTTGTCTATGTCAGCTGATTTCTTATTTTGATTTACAATTTTCATGTTGGGGATTCCTTGAATTGGTTCCAGTGGCCTATTCGGGCATTTAGTGGACCAGGCTCCGTGATCTGTGCCCCCGCAGGATCTGCATTTGATGGGTAGTGATGAACTACAAGTGGATGTTGAATGTGTTCTATTACATATAGCGCATGTGGTCATCTCTTTGCAGTTTGCTGTGATGTGATCGAATTTATTGCAGCGCCCGCACGGCACTGGAATAGGTGTAGGTTTGCTCTCGATGACGTTATAAATTTTGCACATGAATCTAAATTTGTTATGCAAAAGTTTTGTGAATGACTCGTGTGAAGCTGTAATCACCCTAATCATGTGTGTTTTGTAGTTGTCTTTTTTCGCGAATATTCCTTTGCAGTATCTGTGGTTAATTCCTTGAGCGTTTAAATGCTCGCTGATAGTGGTGTCCTCGATCTTGGGTTCGACGCTTTTTATAATGCAGCAGTAAGATGGGGTCGGCGTTCCTCGTGGTTGTGCTGCGGCTGCGATGTTGACCCGTGGACCCGATGACAATGCACGAAATTCGTGGACGATTTTTTGTGTTTTTAATGTGTTTAAATTGTGTGATATTGTTTGTGTATCTACATTTGTTTTTAGAATAAATCCACTGTGTGTTTTGATGATGAGGGCGTTATTATCATATTGTTGATTGGACCATACTTGTGCAAAATGTATTCGTGATAAATCTTGTGTAGTGGTGAATGAAAAGGCGTGTTTGTATTCTTGATTATTGTTCTATTTTGGGGTGGATGTCATTGGTGTGTAAGTTGTACTTGTGTTTTGTGAATATGAACTTGTTGTTGGTAGTGTGACCCCGCTACTGTGTGATGGTTGAGGTTGTGAAGCACTTGTTGCTTGTTGCGTATTTTGTGATGGAGTTTGTGTATTGATTTTTTTTAATGCGGCTTGGAGTATCTTATTAGTTGTTTTGGGTAAGTTTGCGTTACCTGATATGTGTTGTTTTTTTGCGGCCTTACTGGCTACTGGGTATCTTGGTGGCCGTCCCCGTTTTTTTGTCACCACATTGATGTAATCTCCGCTACTTTCATCGTCATCCTCCATCAGGAACCTTTGATTTTAAATGTACTAGCTTTGATAAATATCGTACGTCTCGGCTTAGGCAGAATGTACGTCCTCGCTCTGCGCTAGTCAGGCGAGTAATGTGTCATTAATGTATTTTTCTATAACACAATAAATGTTTTTATTGTTTTACTTAGATGCAAAGGTGCTATCGAAGCCAAATATCCAAAATTTCATACATTTAAATCAGAAATTTGAAATTATATAAGTAATCTACATTTTAAATTTCATTTTAAATCAGTGTTTTGTACGCGTGGCGCATGAAGTAAAATTTCGAGTTTAGAAAAGCGTGAAAATTTGGATTTGCCGGGGCGCGACTCGCTTCGCTCGCGCGCCCCGGCAAATCCAAATTTTCACGCTTTTCTAAACTCGAAATTTTACTTCATGCTTAGTCTGGGAGTGGACGACACTCGTTAGAATAATGTTTAAATAACAACAGAATAATGACTTTAATTTACCCACATTTGTCAACTTTAGTCAAAAGATAGTTTATTGTAGTGTTTTTATGCGTGACCTAATGTCATAATCGATTAAAAAACAGTCCATTGTTAATTAAAAAACTTATTGAATAAATTTATTTTCAATTAATTGTAAATAAAAATTATTTTTATCGGAATTTTAGAGAATATGATAAAAATCACACTTTAAGTCAATAAAAGTCAATTTTGACGTTATATTGTAAGAAATTGACATAATTGCATAACTTTCGAATGACTAAATCATAGGTTCCCAACCTTATTTTTCCCACCGCCCACTTTGAGCATTTTTTGCCCCTACAAGTCCAAATTTTCACGCTTTTCTAAACTCGAAACTTTATTTAATGCGCCATCCGTATAAAACACCGATTTAATGGAAAATTTAAAATATAGATACTTCAATTATTTAAAATTTCTGATATAAATTTATGAAATTTGATGTGCGCCTCCTTTTCCTCCCTAAATCACCTAAATCTCCCCCTATCTACGCCACTGATACATGATATATATCCATATCCATCCTGGTTTAGTCGAAATACAATCAAGCTTGTTAAACGTAAAGAACACTTTAGAAAACTTGCTAAAAAGTATAAATATGGCATATATGAGAATAAAGTAATGCGACTCAGAAAGGAAATTCGGTCTTCTATTAAAAATGATGAAGAATGTTTTATAAATGAGGCTGAACGTTCAATTTGCAGTGATCCAAAAAAGCTATGGAACTATATTACACGAAAGAAGTTTTGCTCCAGAATTCCTGGTTGTATGTAATTTGAGAACCGCACTCATAGTGATCCCACGGATATTGTGAACAGTTTCGGAGAATTTTTTTCATCAGTGTTTTCTGCAAGTAGTTCAGGTCAGTATCCAGTGGAGGTCACTATTGGTGCTGACATTATTGATATCAGCGATATCTCGAACGAAGACATTATTGATGCTGCAAAACACCTCAGCAATAATTTAACTTCGGGTAATGACAATGTTCCATCGTTTTTGGTAAAAGATTGTGCAAGTGCACTAGTTGCACCTTTAAAGCATATTTTCAGTGTCATTTTACAAACATCAATATTCCCTACTCAATGGAAAGCAACTCGTATCACCCCAGTCTTTAAATCAGGAGATAAATTTGATATTTCGAACTACCGACCTATTTCCTTAATTAGCAACTTTGCAAAACTGTTTGAATCTATTATAGCAAGCAAAATATATGATCAAGTTGAATCACGCATATCTGACTTTCAGCATGGCTTCATGAGGAATAGATCAACTGCAACAAACTTGATTATTTTACTGAGTATGTGTCACATAGCCTTGACCAGCGTGTACAGGTTGATGTGATACATACAGACTTTCAGAAAGCATTTGACTCTATTGATCATGGTGTCCTATTGGGGAAGTTGTATGCGTGGGGTTTTAGCAACCGTACTCTTGCTTTAATAAGGTCTTACCTCCTTGAGAGAACCAATCAAGTTGAATACATGATGTACAAGTCGAGCAGTTATTTTCCATTGAGCGGGGTACCTCAAGGCTCGAACCTTGGGCCGCTTCTTTTTACTTTATTTATTCATGATATTGTTTATAATATTCAGTCGCGTATTCTCATATATGCCGATGACATTAAAATCTTTTATTGTATTCGATCTTTAGACAACTGCTTAATATTACAAAATGACTTACAACAGATTTGCGCTTAGAGTATCCGAAATAAACTTGAACTCAACATTTCAAAATGTAAGGTTATGACGTTTTATAAAACAATGCAGCACATTGTGTTTCCGTACATAATTGATAGTAATATCCTAGAGTGCGTTATTGAGGTGAATGATTTGGGAGTAACGTTTGATAAGGAACTATCGTTTACGCCCCATATCAATAAAATCTGTAAGCAGGCCTTGAAGATGCTAGGTTTTGTTAGGCGTGCGACTGAATCATTCACTTCTGTATGGGCTATTCGCAAATTATTATTATCTTATGTGAGATCGAAATTAGACTATTGCGCCGCTGTATGGTCTCTTACGTTCAGCACGCATATAAATAAAATTGAAAGAATACAAAATTTTTTTGTAAAGTACCTTTATTTCAAGCAGTCCTCAGTATATCCGGATAGTAATGTCATAGAATACAATATGCTTTTAGAAATGTTTAATTTGCAACATTTGTCAATCAGAAGAAACATAATACTACTTAAAACTATTTACAACTTATTACATAACGAGATTAATGATCCAAATCTGCTAGAATTAATAAATATTTATGTTCCGCGTTATAATAACAGAAATGCGTTAATGTTCTTTTGTAATCGCAGTCGAACGAATTTATATTTTAATTCACCACTATATAAAATGATGCGATTATACAACACTGTTCGCAACTCAGCCGATATTTTTGATCACAGTATTGTAAAATTTATAAGAGATATTATGCCTCACTTATAATCCTCGTATGTATTGTCTACTTTTGTTAATTTTACAAAACTAGTAAATTTAAACTTTAGTTAAGTGTCATGTGTTGTACATGGAAATGTTCCCTGCAATTGGATGTACTTCTGTTGGGAAATAAAAGAGTTATTATTATTATACCACTATTTTTCGCTGTAAGCTTTAAGACATGCTTTGTTTTTATAAAAGCGTTCAATTTAAAGCTTCTAACGAGTGTTTCCAATTCTTGATTACGCATAAAATTAATTTTCGAGTTTAGAAAAGCCTGAAAATTTGAATTCCTCTCGTAGCAAAACGGAGCGAGCAATCTACATTTAGTAGGCTCTTCTAAACTTGAAATATTACTCCATGCACCAAGCAAATATGACAGTAACATTGTTAAGTTCAAAATATACTGCTTGTGTTTGATCTCATGCTCATTTATTTTAGAAACTTGCAATTCGATTAATTCGAACGTCTAGAGCAATTTGTTTTAAAATGTGTAAAAGTATACTTTAAAGAAAAAATTGCTACTGCATGTTTCTTTAATATAATTTTAAATCGTCAGTCAAGGGGTTAATATAAGAGTCTGTTATTCATAACCCATTCTAAACACTTAAAAGTGAGTAAATAACATTTTTGTCTAAATGACAAAAAATATTTTGAAAAAAGTAAACTTACTGTAATTCTAGTTCTATAACAAAGCTCGTTTATAAATAATTACTGTGAGTTTTATCAAATTCTAATATGTACGTAATATTTAATGAATATTTAAGAATACAACTTTTTTTTTTTCTATTCTTAATTGAATAACCAAACATTTTATTAACCCATTAACGGCCGAGCAATTATAGAGATAACTCTAAAAGTTGATTTCAGGTAGAATTATGCAATTCTTTTTATGATAATTATAAATGACTTATTGTAATACATACTGTGAATTTTTAGCTTAAATATACATAATGTATGTAAAGTTAATTAAAAGGAAAGGCACTTGGTATTGTTTCACAATTACAATTCACAATTAAAACAATTAATTGTGAAACAATACCAAGTGCCTTTCCTTTAATTAACTTTACATAGTGTAATATGTTTCACCAAGTGCCAGATGATAAATTAATTCAAGAAAATACATAATGTATATGCTGTAAAATTTCAGGCATTCGTCGATTTTATATTAAAACGTGCAGTATGAGGTTTAAAACGAGTGATTCCACTCCCAGACTAAGCATGAAGTAAAATTTCGAGTTTAGAAAAGCCTGAAAATTTGGTTTGGTCGCGAAGCGAAGCGGAGCGGCCAAACCAAATTTTCAGGCTTTTCTAAACTCGAAATTTTACTTCATGCGCCACGCGCTTAAAACACTGAAATATTGCAAAGCTAGAAATACACTAACATTATTTTTTTTAATGAGTAATAATTGAAATATATAAATAACTAAATATTTAAATTTTTCTTCATACATTTTCAAGTCAGGTCAAATAATATAATGTATTAAATTAATTTATTTGGTAATTTAATTAACAAAAATTTAAAATGTTGCGTGTGTGCATCAATGGCGCTTAATGGGTTAAGTGAGCCTTTGAGACTTTTATTAATTCGTTTGTTTTTTTTCTGTCAAGAGACTTGAAAACCTTATGATATTAAATTTGGACTAATTCAAACACTCATTGAATCAACAGAATTAATCCTGGTAAGACAAATTAATTTTAGATTATGAAAATATTGGGACTGTTAATATTTTTTTAAATATTCTACAACCAAGTATTGGCAATTATCTCATTTATATTTTATACTTACCTAGTTGTGTTGAGGTGACGATGTGTATCCATCTATTTTGATAGATTATATTTACTCTGAGTATGTTTTTTTTTTATTTTTTGAATAAATTTATTTTTAAATTTTGACTAAAGCTGTGAATCAAGCATTATCTAAGACAAATATCTCGAGCTGCCCCGGCCAAAAAGCCTTGATAAAAGCGAGGAATATTTTCGGAATTTATTAATCTCCACACATGTCGCGCGTTACATCCGCGGAGATGAAGTTTTAACGGCGGCTCCGTCACTTCTAATTTTATTTTGGTCATTGTCCAAAATATAAATTAGAAAAATATTAATCCGGATTTTGAGAGAATTGGCATGTTTTGTAACACTAGAAAAGTTCTAGTTCTTAGGAAAATGTAAGAAAGCCGTTATGTTTTCCAGAATGAAAACTGGAAACGAACAATTTTTTTTTTGCCGATAAGCTGAACACAAATTTAATTTTAATTTTTGAAATCTAATTCAACTAGAACGAAAAGCGAAGCGATAAAAATAACGGTTCAAAGCTCTGCTTAGAATTAAATGAATATACATAAATACAAAATTTTTAGAAAAATTACTTAAATCTCATGAAATGTTTTGAGTGGAATTTGTTAACTCGAAAGTGGATATTATTTGAAGAAATGGAAATGTATCTATAAAATGGCATTTTCTTTTATTCTAACATTTAGCACACAGAACAAATATATACACAGTAAAGAAATAGAGTTTGATTTTTTTCTAATTCTGGAGAACAGAATTTACAAAAGTTTTGTATTATTGAATCATCATACTAAGTTTTGGAAATGGTAATAGGTCGACCGTAAAAAGGATTACTAAAACGGAGGGAAGGAATGGAAAAGTTGTAAGTCGTTGCGGAAAAGTGCGACTTAGACTTCTTGAAAGTTTAATAGAGAGAGAGAGAAAGAGAGAGAGAGAGTGATAGAGAGAGAGAGAGAGAGAGTGAAAGAGAGAGGGAGAACGAGAGAGAGAGAGAGAGAGAGAGCGAGAGAGAGAGAGTGGGAAACGACAGAGAGAGAGGAAGAGAGCGGGCGCCACCCCTACTTTTTTTTAAGAAAGGATAATTTCTCTTCGGGTCGCAGAAAGGTAATAACTTAATGCTGGGAGGAGTATTAAAAGTTTCGACCGACCTTAAAATGGCATTTTCACGGAGCGAAAAACTACTCAATCAGCGAAATTTTTAATTTGCGCCCCTTTTAATTAAAAACTTTGATGAGGCAACCAGGTGCGGTGAAAAAGTATTCCTCTCGCAGGGGAAACTGCTGTGTTGTTTTAATAAACTTTACATTTTTTAAGGTAGATATTCAAGTCTGTGGCTAATTTACTGTTACAGTTACTTTAGATACAATTTTGTATACTAGGCGGTCCTAAAGGTGACTATGACTCATGTATTTTGGGACTAACAAGTTTATTTCAACAAAGGCCTATCTCTCTAAGAGCCGCTTTTACGATCCATAGTTACATCTCTGTTAACTTAACCCAAGGATCAAACCATTGGTGTCTATTTTACAATTGCGAGGCAAAGCATTGTTGTGTGTAAAGCTGAGTTACCTCACTGTCAGTCTCTCCCGTGCCCGAGCTTGGGTTAAACCTGTGGTGGGCCGTTACTATGGATATTAAATTTGTTGTAACGAATTCATTTTCAATTTTGAAAGTACGGGTTAGCTTAGTATAGATAAATCCTAGAGACAGATGCACGCGCCCAAATAAACAGAGTGAAAAATGAAAAATCTGTAGGTAACAACTGAAACAATTGCAAAATGGCTAGGGCGTTTACCAATGGTTTAAACTAGGCATTGCAGTACAAGGTATAACTATTGATCGTAAAAGTGGCCCTAAATAGTATTGAAATGGAATTTTAATTTTGATTGTTTATTTTGTTTATTTTTTTATTGGGACTATCTACTCATAATCAACACATTTTCTGTCCATTATGTATTTTTTGTGAAAACTTAAATTAAGACCTGAATTGATGTCTTTTCTTTAGTTTGCGACACGCATTCGAGAGATGGTAAATAAATTCCTCGGACTTCTCTTAAAGGCGAAGATCCTCGAGCACGCCAAGGACAATTGTCGCCCCTAATTGCGATACCCGACGGAAAGCACCACGCATAATATAGAAGATAAATTGGGCTAATTCATATAGGGTCTGGAATCTATCAATAAATGAGGCCAGTTGGCCATTAGAGACTAAATTCACACCAAATGTTTAAATCATACATTATTTAATTAATTGATAAAAATTACAGCTTCACACTTAATCATCAAAGACACAGAAATATGTAGTTCTTGAGTATTCCCACTAGAAATCAGACACTCTCAGGCGAGTTTCGGATTTCAGGATCTCGTGAGTGCGATTTATTCAGAAAGTGTTTACTTTTTTTCTGAACAGTTTTAGAAGATCCAGAAACTAGAGGTGTTTTCATTAGAATTTTTGACGTAAAGGTCCAAATTTAATATCAGTAATTTTTACAAATGCGATTAATGTAATAAATAGGTAAATAATTATCATAAAAAGGATAATATTAGAAGGATAGTTAAAACATTTGTTTAGGTTTATTGTAAATATGTAGTTATCATTATTCTTGAAAAATTTAACAATGAATATATTCTGTTATCAAATACTAAATATACAATGATGGTAATAAACAAAGTAAATATAAATAATATAAATAAGGGTATTGAGAATATAAATCTTTCATTGGAAGCTACTCTTGTTATATAAATAAAGAGAACTAGTATTCCACCAATTATAATTAAGAATAAAATATATCTAAATCAAAAATTAATACTTATTATACATTTGATTAAAGCAAATTAAAATAGATTGGGAAAGTAGGACAATTCCTATTGATAAAGGATGATTTATAAAAATAAAAGTTCTTGATAAAGACAAAGATATTGTTAGTATTAGAACGATACAGAGAATAGTTTATTTAAAATATTAATTTTAGAGATTAATGAAGGGAGAATTTCTTCTCTGAAGTTTTAAAAGAAGTTTACTCTTGATGTGTTTCAGATTGCTCCTAATATTTTATTAAATATTGATCATATCGAAACACTTTGCAAATAAAAGTTGTAAAAAATTACAAAATTTGCACGAACTCGCATTTCTGCAGTGGACGATTGGTCGGTCCAGTCTAACGACTCAACTGCTCGGCCAGCGCAGCCGCTTTTTCGAATATTTTACAAAGAATTATTGGCAATTTCATTCATATTTTATATTATTTATAAGTTATAAGTTAATATCATCTATATTTCTCCTATTTCATATTTTCACCTCTTCGGAATTTTATCGACGCCCTCTCAGCGCTAGACTGAGACTTTTCTTGAGATTAAGCTCGACGTTAAAAGTCTAATAACGTTTTCCCTCGGAGGCGAGAGCAATAAAATCCCATTACAAACTTTCTTTCAACTTGTTCTCCATCCACATCACGATATTATTTCTTCTCCAATATTTCATTATGAATTATTAGGTGTGTGTGTGCTCGCTTCTTTGTACCTACCCTAGTCAATTAGCGGATATAGTTGCTCGCTTTGCTAGAGTTATTATTTATTCATTAAACTAGCGGGTGCTTAAGGTACTAAGAATTGTGTATTTACAAGGTAATAACAGTTCCTTTCAACTTTGCCGTTATAAAGGGCGGAGCGGGAGAGAGGTTTTCTGAAATTATGTTTCTGAGATAAATATAGGTGTTTGAGGTGTATTTGCACGGGAAGTAGTTGTTTCAATGGATATTTATCGTCTTAAATTGTCTTATTAATTAAGACACTGTTTGCATTTTCATGAATAGTTTTTTCGTAATTTTATATATTATAAATATAGAGTTTATGCGCTCTGATTTATGGGTTGACTCTTGAGATCTACTTTGTTTAGAGGGAGTGTTTAGTAAATAACTAAAACTTATTAAAATTGCATTTTTGTAATTGAAATTAAAATACATACGTCATTATACCAGATGTTAATTTAAAAACCTGATCAAGAAGGCGTTGCTTCTTTGATAGAAGGGAATGGAACGAAAAAGTAAAGTCGCAGCTTAATTTACGTTTTGTCATACATAACATAAATGTCAGATTATTATTCAGTAGCTCATTAAATTACCTTGTTCCTTTAGGTGTTGTATTGTTTCTTCTTCTTTTATGTGAGTGGGCATTAAAATTCCGAATAAAATAAAAAACTTTTATAAAACTGGTTTAGATTAACATTGACTGGAGCGACTGATAAATTCACGTATTTCACTTCACAATGTTTTGAAAATATCATAGTCAACTCGATCGGGTTTTTACCTGAACACCTGATATTAAATGGCTATATTTATTAAGATCGATATATTATAACCTATTTTATTCCACTGTACCCATTGGAGTACAGCACCAAAAATTGTTTATTTTTATAAATTAAAACTTATGATTAATGGTTGAAGAGACATGCATACAGTTTAACACGTTTTCAAGTAAATGAATTTATAAACACTTTTTTTCAAAATACAATGATCATTTAAGATCATAATTCAATTATTGTGAGTTTTCTTTAAATACATGTATAATACAACAAAGAGTCTTATGTTAGTATGACACAAGAGTAGTATGGATATTAACCCATTAGGCGGCAACGATGCAAAACGCAAAATTAATACTGTTTAGTTATTAAATTACTCAATAAGTTAATTTGTTCCATTATACGAGGGTAAGGTGGAAAGTTTTCGTCTCGGCAGTGAAAGACTGCGTTTTTAGGCTCAAAAATAATTGTATTTTTCTACGTAGTCCCCCTGTTGTACTTTGTCTTACGTTTTGTCCAATGAATGGATTTCATCCCTGAAGTGCGATTCTGAAGGCCTGCAAGATACCCATCTACTGCTGCTATCACCTCTAATTTCTTTAGATTTGAGAATAGGTGGAAGTTAGAGGGAGCAACATTTGGTGAATAGGATGGATGCATTGTTCTGGCGAACACTTTTTCCATTTCAACGTAGCACACACACAACACTTCTACTTTAAAAATCCGTATAAAGAAAACTATTTGACAGATCAAGTTGACTCTTGCCATTCGTTATTGGGATACGTGTACCGACATAGCAAAGGAAAAAATCATCGATAGCAACACCATTTCTGTGCTAGGCCGAGAATTTTGTTTGGAGAAAATGTAAATATTTTGTTATTTAAATATTTCTATTATTACTCAATAAAAAAAAATGTTTTCAGTGTATTCCTAACTTCACAATCTTTCAGTGTTTAATTCGCGTGGCGCATGAAGTAAAACTTCAAGTTTAGAAAAGCCTGAAAATTTGGTTTGGTCGCTCCGCTTCGCTACGCGGCCAAACCAAATTTTAAGGCTATTCTAAACTCGAAATTTTACTTCATGCTTAATCTGGGAGTGGAGAACACTCGTTCGAAACCAAATTGAACGCTTTTATAAAATCGACGAATGCCTAAAAATTTGCAGTTAATACATTACTTATATTTAAAAGAAATAATCCCAGTATTTAATATAATAAATCATTAATAGAAATTATAAAAAGTAGTGCAGAATTTTACCTAAAATCAACTATTAGAATTAACTCTATAATTGCTTGGCCATTAATGGGTACAAACACTACAGTTGTTAATAACCACAAAATAGATTTATATAAAAACTCGAAGTTTTACTCCGTTACTTAATCTGGTATTGGAAATACTCGTGTTTTATACAAAATAGTTAATTATATATGATATATCTTTTTTAGAATTAATTTAATCAATTCATCAATGGTTTGATTAAACATTAAAACTGATTTCGTATGTTATTAAATATCTGGATCGTAAATTGCAAATGGGTGTAAATAAATTCTTAATTAACAGGATTCGTAATAAATCAATCGAATATTCAAATTTTGGAAAATTATCTGTGTAAAAATGAAATTACTATTAAGCAGCAGTAAAATAGTAACATCAATATTAAAGTATTACATTTTATTAAATATGAAATTTTTAATGGGCAAGTTCCATACAGGGATTTTTTTATGTATATGCATATGCTGTAATGTGTAAACACGAAGTGAAATTTCGAGTTTAGAAAAGCCTGAACGTTTGGTTTTAATCGCGTAGCGAAGCAGAGTTTTCCCGCACTCAGTTCGTAAATGACTTATCAACGGGATGGAAGGTACTCCACGCTGATTACCAACTAGCTCAGGTTGGTTGAGTTAAAGAGAGATGAGCAACTAACTTTTGAAACACGTATGCTGTTTTTTGAATTTGAAAGAAGAGAGATTATAAATTTCTATACTTCTTTCAAATTGCAGCTTAACGGTTGTTTAGATTTGGGGGTTCGCTGGAAGTAATTATGTTGTCTGCAATAATTACTTTTTAGCGAATTCTTTGCCAACGGTCACGTAGTCCTCAAAATCATCCCTTCTCCAAGCCATTTTTCGTGGCATAAATACCGGGGGACGGCATCCAGGAAGGAGTCCACTCTTGTGCTGTACAGGGGCAGCATGTGGATTCAGGATGAACTACCGTTCCTCAACTCTTCTGTCTGAGCCAGGAAGCTCCGACCGACGCCAGACGTCCTAGCCGTCGTTCCTGCCGCCAGAAGAAGATTCTAACAACAGGAAACAACCGACGCCGATGTTAGCCGTCCCAGCCGTCGTTCCTGTTTTTGGACTAGGACGCCGAGAACCCGATTGCCAGCGCAGTCGCCTCGACGCCACAACGACGCTCCAGTGCAGCGTTCGTTGCTTCCCCCGGATCCAGGCCAGGCTAGCAACCCACCGACGCCAGGAAACTTTGCCCGACGCCAACGCTAGCCGTTCCTGACGTCCCGCACTACGAGCGTAGTGTTTGTTGCTGCCTCCGGATCCAGCCAGACGCCGTCTCACACCGAGACGCCGTCTTGGTACTTGGACGCCGCCTCCATCCGGAAGGCACCACTATCCAGACGCCACCGCTGGGCTAGTAGAAATCCCGATCGCGACGCCGACGCCACACCAAGTCTGCCCTGTAACTCGTGCACTGTGCTTCTCTTGTTCTTATTCTGTTTGTTGTTTTAATGTTTTTTTGTTTTATTTGGTTTTGAAATAAATAATTTAAAACAGCATACGTGTTTCAAAGGTTAGTTGCTCATCTCTCTTTAACTCAACCAACCTGAGCTAGTTGGTAATCAGCGTGGAGTACCTTCCATCCCGTTGATAAAAAAATTCTTGTTGCCGGAGATTAAAATAATCCCCGGTAACAAACGGCCCCGTAAAATGGTGGAGAAGGGATGATTTTGAGGACTACGTGACCGTTGGCAAAGAATTCGCTAGAAAGTTATAATTGCAGACAACATAATTACTTCCAGCGAACCCCCAAATCCAAACAACCGTTAAGCTGCAATTTGAAAGAAGTATAGAAATTTATAATCTCCCTTCTTTCAAATTGCAACGGTGGTCATTAGTCCTCTCCCTTAATTGCCGATTTCGAAAAACCCGAGGGACAATCCGCCACACCTGCCTAGGTAGATGGTGGCCCGGGCACGGTTCGATCCGCGGTAGATAATCTTTTGGACCGGTCAATTAGTTAATTGCTGGGTACGAACTCATTTTAAATAAATGAAGAATTGTAAATGTTATTTACAATTCTTGTTGCCGGAGATTAAAATAATCCCCGGTAACAGACTATTTAAATATTCCAATATTTAATTGTAAGTAACTAGTGTGTGAAGTTGGGTTTTTGTAGACAATTTGATCTTTATTTAAAAGTTGCTTACAACATTTTATCCTCAATATTTCGCTAATCATAATATTCATAATACCGAATACTGTACGCTCTAGACAATTTTTCGATAGTGAAAATTAGTTATGCAAATAATAAGGATAACAAATAAAAACAACTATTTACTTATTTTTAAAATATTTTACCCAGTGATATGTAACAATTCAAGAAATAATTATACAAATTGCACCTAATTTAAAATTAGGTATTATTCTCAGTAATATAATATTTTAGTAATATGCACTGTGCAGGAGTATTTTTTTCTAAAATGATATTTTGAATAGATTCGAGATTTGGATATTTCAATATTCGTATAATTTAATATAATTTACACTTTGTGACAAGTAATTCTTTACAAAAAAAAGCTTTACTTAAAAACAGTCTGCTTACTTTGTTATTTAACCCATTAACGGCCGAGCAGTTATAGAGTTAATTCTAAAAGTGGATTTTACCATTCTACACTTCTTTATATGATTTCTACGAATGACTTATTGTATTACATTCTATGTATTTTTCTTTTAAATATACATAATGTATACGCTGTATATGTAAGACATTCGTCTATTTTGTATAAAAACATGCAATATAAAGTTTAAAACGGTATTTCCACTCCCAGACTAAGCATGAAGTAAAATTTCGAGTTTAGAAAAGCCGCGCGTAGAAAATTTGTCGAGGGTCGCGCAGCGACCCGAGACAAATTTTCACGGGGCTTTTCTAAACTCGAAATTTTACTTCATGCGCCACGCGTATAAAACACTGAAATGTTGTGAAGTTAGAAATACACTGAAAACATTTTTTTTAAATGAGTAATAATCAAGATATTCAAATAACAAAATATTTACGTTTTTATTCATACGTTTTCAAGTCAAGTCAAATAATATAATATATCAAGTTAGGTTATTTAGTAATTTAATTAACATAAAACTAATAATGTTGCGTATATGCATCAATGGCACATAATGGGTTAAATAGCATTTCTTTTTACTTCAAACTTAATCAAGTCACTTGTTACTAGTTTCAAACTGAGAGCTTTAAAAAAAAAACGAATGTCTGAAATGTACCCACACATCGGGATATGTACACAAGAAAAAACCCTTGCATATCTTTCAAAATGATCAAGTCATCGAAACGCGTGCCGGGTAACAGCAGTAAAACAAAAACAAAGAAAATCCCGTTGTTACAAACAAAGAATCTTTTACAAAACTTTATAGTTTTAATTGCTTTTTGTTCTACAGCCAGACGATTTGTTCGAAATCCCATATAAAGTAATTAGGATAGTACGTTGACAAGACAGTTGGCAATCTTGTACATTGAATGTGTATTAATCTGGTGCAGTATATGGTCGCTTTTGTCCCCCATGTAATTACATTCTGGAGTAATTGAATCTTAATTAAGGCGTATATATGGTGTATTCTGCTTGATTGATTGCCCACAGTTGTGTTATTCAAATGTTGATACACTGTCATCAAAATAGATCTGATGCAATAATTGCTAAGCCTAGTTAATATTTAAAACACCACGAACATTTTACACAATTAAATAAATACCCGAACAAACTAGACTAGGTTTTCACTACTTGATTTGATATAAAGACATTTAACATAAAGAAAAATTGAGTATGACAATAGTTTGCAGAATATTTACAAAATATAAAAACGAATTAAAATTGCTATCGACTTTCTGCAATCATTTTAGTCTCATTGAGCAAGTCTCCAAATATTCATTGAAACAACTACTTCTCGAGCTAATACCCCGACAGATATTGAATTATACAATGAATATTTGAGTTATTTGATTTGATGTTCTGGCTATATTTAATTTCCTTTTTACACGATTTTAATATAAAACTGTCATAGAAAAGTCACCTTTTAAAATACTGTTTTTAAAATGTAGGTATGTAAATGAAATTCAAAGAAAAATTATCTTAAAAACTCAATAATTCAATTGATTAATCTGAAACAAATACTCCATTTTTTGCAAGGAAAAAATATTTATCAACGATTTTTTCCACGTAGATTACCTCCCCAATTTCATAAGCCGATTTGTAACTCCGTGACTCCCTCATTTCGGTGGCATTCACCGTGAAAAATTGATTGATTATCCATTCGGCAGAGAAATTTTTCCGAGCCAGAACTTGACACAATTCCCGGCAATTACTTGCGTTTTTTTTTTCGCGTTCCCTCTCGCGCCAAATTACGGGCTCGTTTTTTTTTTTCTGGCCGCGGTAAGTATAAAAGATTCCCTTGATAATTGGAGTCCTGGGAATCTCCGGAATCCGCCCTTAAGCATAAATGGGTCAGGGATTTACACGTCTCCTAGAAGTTTAATTAAATATTCTTATACGACAAGAGAAATAGGATTAAAGCCCTGGCTATTTATTAATTTTTTTTATTATCTTCATTTTTATAATCATATGAAGGCTCTATTGAGAAAAATCTAATAATACAAGGAATTTGACCTTATTTCAACATAATTGAATTGAATTTTCAGCCAGATTGTTTATGACTAGGGTGGGGGGGCTATTTTAATATCCAATAAGTATTGCCATGGCATCGCTTTGCCCGGCAAATATAATCGAATTTTCTTATTATAATCCGAACCTTCATTTTTTTTACTATGTTCTCATTAATCACTTGGTGATTAAAATATATGAATAAAATAATTTAAATAATTTAAACCAAGTGATTTTTAATATTAGTTATTTTAGTCATACCGGGTGTTTAGAATAGGCGTAGAAAAATTTTACGGACTCATTTAAAGACAATACGCTAAATAAACATAGATCCGATTTTCATTATTTACAAACATTCGTTCATTATTAAACATGGTAACAATTGGTAACTTAATGTTAGACGTAAAACTTACTGTACAGCGAAAAAAATATTGTGTTCTCACAAATTGTACAAATTCTAAATGTAAAGTCAATCTGTTACCGGCACTTTTAACAAGTTCCGTCAACTGCTATTTTGTATATGTATTCATTATTTTCCAAATGAGTAAAGTTCGCGCCATACATTGATATTATTTAAGTTAGATAGGTTGCCTATCTAGGTGGAATCTCGTCAAATAGCGCCCTCGAACATCAGACAGCTCAACTCAGCTCAAAACTCCTCTCGGCCACCCATGGTAGAACTCTACGGCATCCGCTATTTCCAGTTTCAGGGTTGTCCAAAATATATACGGATTTCCCGGTTATCCCCGAGTTCGCCACATCTGCGAAGGGTCGCAGCTACCTGGAGCCGAGCCGACCGTGCCAGCGAAATGTACGTGCGGGGAACAAGAGAATCGGGCATGACGTCAGAACGTAATAAAAGCGGCAAACACAAAGCCCCCTACGATGTTCGCGAATCGTCGCGAAAGGGGCACACGTACGCGAACACCACATACGTCATCGGATAGTTGAGAGGAAGACCATTCCAATGACACTAAACACGAGGGGGTTATTTCAATTTTGTACGCGATAGAAGACGAACTGTCAGGAGGATTAATTGTTATTAATTAAGATTCAGGCCAGGTTTAGTGTATCCCATATGTATAGGAACTAGAGCAAAAGTTGCCCATTGCAAGTTACTATTTTTTTGACCTAAGTCACATTCTCGTTCGACTTATGCTTTCGGAGTTATTAAATTAAAACTCATGAAACCACCATTTTAGCCTCCGATCAACATGTGTGACATATGTACGGATGCATAATTTCATCTCACACATGTTGATCTACTTTATATTTCAATATTTTTATATTAAACATTTATTCTCATTATTTTTCTGTGGCGAGACACCGTCCTCACCTTCAGGTACGACAAAAGCCTTTATTTCAACACCTGGAGACTCGCCCAGCCGATTCAGCCAGCGCTGTACTGTCGACTGTGGCAGACCTTGTCGCCGACAACCACCGAGAAGCCGTGACAAGAATCACGAAGCAAAATGGCCAGCGCCATTGTATTCTCTGAAGATGGCGAGCAGGAACAAGCAGCCAGTGCTGCTACGATCTCGCACAGCTGATCGACGAGCCGCTGCAGATCACGTTAAACAGATAACTCTTATAACGTTTTATTCATTGTATATATCTTTGGGTCAGATTTTCGTATTTGTATTCTTCATTTAATTATTGTAAATATGTTTTATGTTTCCTATTTCTTCTGCATCTAGTTCCTGGCCGAATTTTACTCATTTGACGGGGCCGAATTGTTACCGGCACTTTTAACAAGTTCCGTAAACTGCTACTTTGTATATGTATTCATTATTTTCCAAATGAGTAAAGTTCGCGCCATACATTGATATTATTTAAGTTAGATAGGTTGCCTATCTAGGTGGAATCTCGTCAAATAGCGCCCTCGAACATCAGACAGCTCAACTCAGCTCAAAACTCCTCTCAGCCACCCATGGTAGAACTCTACGGCATCCGCTATTTCCAGTTTCAGGGTTGTCCAAAATATATACGGATTTCCCGGTTATCCCCGAGTTCGCCACATCTGCGAAGGGTCGCAGCTACCTGGAGCCGAGCAGACCGTGCCAGCGAAATGTACGTGCGGGGAACAAGAGAATCGGGCATGACGTCAGAACGTAATAAAAGCGGCAAACACAAAGCCCCCTACGATGTTCGCGAATCATCGCGAAAGGGGCACACGTACGCGAACACCACATACGTCATCGGATAGTTGAGAGGAAGACCATTCCAATGACACTAAACACGAGAGGGTTATTTCAATTTTGTACACGATAGAAGACGAACTGTCAGGAGGATTAATTGTTATTAATTAAGATTCAGGCCAGGTTTAGTGTATCCCATATGTATAGGAACTAGAGCAAAAGTTGCGCATTGCAAGTTACTATTTTTTTGACTTAAGTCACATTCTCGTTCGACTTATGCTTTCGGAGTTATTAAATTAAAACTCATGAAACCACCATTTTAGCCTCCGATCAACATGTGTGACATATGTACGGATGCATAATTTCATCTCACACATGTTGATCTACTTTATATTTCAATATTTTTATATTAAATATTTATTCTCATTATTTTTCTGTGGCGAGAAATGGTGGGTACCTGAGAGTCACAGGGGTAGAGGGTTTGTTCTTTTCGATATAAAAGAGCTACCACTGGACCACAGAATTCACTCTGTATCCAGCATCCAAAAGTGTAAGTCGTCTGTAATTCTGTGTAAGTTGTTATTTTTTTTTATTCTTGTCTTGTTATTTGTTTGTTAATTTATTATTCGTGTTTTTAATATATTTGTTGAAGTTGAGAGCCATTTTTATTTCAAATCGTATTTTTTTTTTATATAAAATAGAATCAGTGCTTCAGTCGAATTTTCTTAAATAAGAATTGAACTTGCTGGTCGGTAGTTACTTGGTGGTGAAATAGTTGCTATTTTTTTAATAACTATTTTAAAGCCGAAGTACCCACCCCGTAACAAATCATAGCACAATTTAGAGTAAATTTGATAATTTGTATTCCACAATTTATAAAAGTAGAGTTGATTAGAATATCTGTGATTTTTTGGAAATCTATAAAAATGCTTTGTATTGATTTTTTTGAAATTTCGATGTAATTATTATTTTTTAAACTTACAATAAATCAATCATTTATAAAAATCAAACTGTTTTATTTCGTATAAAAAAAATTTTTAAGTAAGAAGATCTGATATTAAAAATTACTAGAAAACGATGGCGCTTTAAATCAATCAGCGTTGTACACGCCTGGTGCATGAAGTAATGAGTTTAGAAAAGCCTGAAAGTTTAGAAAAGCCTGAAAATTTGATTTGGCTGACCAATCTTAATTTTCAGGTTTTTCTAAACTCGAAATATTTACTTATGCTTAATCTGGGAGTGGAAAACATTCGTTTGAAAAGTGGTAATTTACGAGGGTAATTACAACTGGTAATTCACCATAAATTACGGTATATTACCCAGCTGTTTCAGTAACATTGGTAACATTCATGCGCAAAAGATACAAAATGTCAGAAAATACTTTCTCAGCAAAAATCTAATTGTATGTTTATTTACTGTTTCATGATAATATGTTCTTGAAGTGATTTATTACAAAATCAATAATAACAGTATATTTTGAACTTCACAACAAATCAGTGTTTTATACGGGTGGCGCATGAAGTAAAATTTCGAGTTTAGAAAAGCCTGAAAATTTGGTTTGGCCGCGTAGCGCTACCCGACCAATCCAAATTTTCAGGCTTTTCTAAACTCGAAATTTTACTTCATGCTTAGTCTGGGAGTAAAAGACCCTCGTTAAAGGTGAGTCACTTCATACTATTTATGTTCCATGCATTTAATGAACTTTCGCGGAGTGACCAATCCGAATTTCCGGGGTTTTCTAAACTCGAAATATTTACTTCATGCTTAATCTAGGAGTGGAAAGCATTCGTTTCAAAATTCAAATTAAATAATATTGAAGACTTTTTACCCAACACATTAATTCTGTAATTTAACGTAACATTTCTAAAAACTGATAGTTTCAAGAACAAAAAAATTGATTGATTTTCAATAAAGAAATTGAAATGTTTGATTTGATTGATTGTTTTAAGAAAATATTATTTTCTATAGAATATTCTCGAAAAATTTACTAATAAACATTAAAAGTGCGATTCTTTTCGCAATCTACAACAAGTTAGTCTTACAAAGACTATATCAAAAACTCATTGGAACAACTACTTCCCGGGCTAATACTCCGACGGACATTGAATTATACAACAAGTGTTTGCTGTTACATACAGTAACCTACTGCAAATGTAACAATTTGGGTCAAATTATTCAGGCCATCTATAGACGCGTTTCGAGATTTATCTCTCATCAGTATAGCTTTGCCATTCCCTCTAAACAATTTGACACCCCAGACTGGCGGTCACGTTACCGTTCAAACATAAGTATAAATGAAATTGCCAATTCTTGGTTGCAGAATACTTCAAACATTAAAAGTGCGAGTAAGCTCTTTTCACAATCTACAACAAGTTAGTCTTACAAAGACTATATCAAACACTCATTGGAACAACTACTTCCCGGCCTGAATAATTTGACCCAAATTGTCACATTTGCAGTAGGTTACTGTATGTAACAGCAAACACTTGTTGTATAATTCAATGTCCGTCGGGGTATTAGCCCGGGAAGTAGTTGTTCCAATGAGTGTTTGATATAGTCTTTGTAAGACTAACTTGTTGTAGATTGCGAAAAGAATCGCACTTTTAATGTTTGAAGTATTCTGCAACCAAGAATTGGCAATTTCATTTATACAAATGTACTAATGTTAGCTTCTGTAATTTTATTTTGTATTTTGGAGGCTTCTACTTGACTATACATGTTAATTTAACAATAAAAAACACTTTTAACTTTGTTTGTATAACACTATTTCGACATGACTGCAGTTTCGGCAAATTTCATGTTTAATAATGAGAAGTTACATTTTTACACCGTACTTGAATGTTGTTCTTTGTTGGTGTAAGTAAGCAAGTAAGTTCTTTATTAATGTTAATACCAAAGATTACACACATCAAATACACAAATTATAATAACTTTCTAAATAATTAGACAACAAAAATCTTAGTTATTGGTAATTAAATAATGTGAGTTTTTTAAATGAGCCGTTTATTTTGAAAGTGGCCTAACTCCATTTCTCAAGTTTTTGTTGTTGACTGTAAAAACCATTATAATTTAAGGTTTTTCATATATGTACTGCGGTCATATAAAAATAAATAGTGTTATACAAACAATTTGTAGTTAAATATATTAAAATAGTATATTGCATAACGAGTATATAATGATAGCTATTAATCACGAGAACAAGGTTTGCGGAACGTGCCGAAGGCGAGTAGAGCAAGTCGTTCGAGTGATTACTAGCCATTATATGCAAGTTATACACTATACTTTGTTCACGACAACAACAATATATAACACATTTATTATATATACTTATTAAATACGCGTCCGTCTTAATGGTCGGTTTTGTTTTATAATAATTTGACAGATAAATGATCACAGATTGCGGTACTATGATTTGAATGTGTAATAGGGTTAATTTCACTTTAACACAAATATGAACAATCGTTTAACAATAAATAATACTCACACAGTCTACCATTTCGCCTAAGTTACATAGAAACACGCTCTTTGCACAAAAAACGAACTCTTCCATTTGGATAGAGTTTTCACGGTCTTACCGTTCGTTCCGCTTTAAAAAAACACTCGCGACACCACACACCACCATAGTCAAATGTAAGACAAAAGTAGCTGATTTGACTAGCACAGCGCTGTTACTGCATAGCAGCAAAAAATCTAACTGGGCAATTATTTATAATCGTGTTAAAAAACCACATTTATCACGCTCCCTACACAATTAAATAATGCACATATTATAAGATTGTCGTAAACAAATATATATACTGTATATTTTAAACATACTTAACCACAAATTTTTGTTTATGGCACAAAACCTCAAATTATGAAGATTATTAGAGTCAACAACAAACATTGAAAAATGGAGTTAGGCCATATTCAAAATAAACTGCTTAAATATCTGACTATTGTTGATTAGTTTATAAATTTTAAATTGTATTATAAACTTTTAGGAGTATTCATTTTGGACTATAAATATCCGAATACTGAAATACTTAAATTTGAAATTATATCCTTAAAACATTAAAACATTGCTCTTCTGTTATTTTATTTCCAGTGCGTATATTTTGTCCTTACCAATTTTAAAACAAAGCTCAAAGTTAACTTTGCGCTTAGTGCCAACACTTCTATTTTTTTCTTTTCCATTTTGATACTAAGCTTAATTATTTATAATTAATGCCGGCTATTTTTATCAATAATCGGATGCGTGATTAATTTATATCAGTTGTCTCCAAACTACGGCCCGCGGGCCAAATCCGGCCCGCGACTTGCATGAATCCGGTCCGCGATTGTTTGTATTTTTTTTTTGTAAATGTCATATTTTGAAATATTGTAACAATTGTTCCTTAAATTTTTCATAATTTTATAAAATTAATCGGATCTTGGCCGACTTTATTATGTAGAATTGTATTTGTGGCCCGCGAAGAAGATAGTTTGGAGACCCAGGATTTATATGAATATTTTTGAAAAATCATGATTTCTTTTTTAAAATAATAATGAAACAATAATTTTGTGTCCCTAATGTATATACAGAGAGTTTTATGTAACACCGAACATTTTCATGAAGAGAATTATTCTTTCAAGTATACATATGCATACGTCGTACATTTTCTGAAGCTCGGTTTGTTAAAAGAATTTAATTTAAAGCTTTAAACGAGTGTTTTCCACTCCCAGGCTAAGCATGAAGTAAAATTTCGAGTTTAGAAAAGCCTGAAAATTTGGTTTGGTCGCGTAGCGCGAAGCGCGGAGCGGCCAAACCAAATTTTCAGGCTTTTCTAAACTCGAAATTTTACTTCATGCGCCACCGGTACACAACACTGATTTAATGTAAAGTTTTGCGGTGTGTTTTAAACTTCGTAATATGTCAGTGGTTTGTACCGGTGGCGCATGAAGTAAAATTTCGAGTTTAGAAAAGCCTGAAAATTTGGTTTGGCCGCTCCGCGCTTCGCGCTACGCGACCAAACCAAATTTTCAGGCTTTTCTAAACTCGAAATTTTACTTCATGCTTAGCATGGGAGTGGAAAACACTCGTTTAAAGCTTCAAATTAAATTCTCTTAATAAACCGAGCGTCGGAAAATGTACGACGTATGAATTATGTATACTTAAAAGAAAAAATCTCTTTATAAAAATGTTCGGTGGTACATAAAACTGTCTGTATAAATAATTAGTATCAATTTAATAAAAGCCTGAGAAATTATTAATTTCAAGAATATTCATTGAAAAAAAATATTGTCAAATTTGAACTTCTATAATTTTCTTCACAGTAATTTGACTTTTTTCGTTCGATCTTTAAAACGTAGTTTACTTATTTCTAAACAAATTGTTCCCACACAAAAAAACAGAATAGTTAATTGAAAACCCGAAAAGAAAAGAAAGAAAAATATATGATCAATTATCATTTGTTAATTTATTTTTAATCAGTCTTATAATTACATAGATTTTAATTGTATTTAATGTTCAAAGTAAACAAAATGTATATATTTTTGTTATTATTCCAACTGTAAATTCTCATTTTAAATTTTAAAGGTGAAAAATGTTATAAATTTCGGTTCGAGTTTTAAATCGGTAAGTTTGTAAATCAAACCTGCTTTTCTGATCGTTTCCCGCTAAATCACAAAATCGATGTTTTAGCGCTAAAGTTCATTAAATGCATGGAACATAAATAGTATTTAATGACTTACCTTAAACGAGGGTCTTCCACTCCCAGACTAAGCATGAAGTAAAATTTCGAGTTTAGAAAAGCCTGAAAATTTGGTTTGGTCGCGTAGCGCGTAGCGCTACGCGGCCAAACCAAATTTTCAGGCTTTTCTAAACTCGAAATTTTACTTCATGCGCCACGCGTATAAAACACCGATTTCATGTGACGTTCAAAATATAGTGTTATTATTGATTTTGTAATAAATCACTTCAAGAATATATCATTACGAAACAGTAAATAACCATACAATTAGATTTTTGACATTTTGTATCTCTTGTGCATGAATGTTACCAATATTACTGAAACAGCTGGGTAATATACTGTAATTTACGGTAAACTACTAGTGGTAATTACCGACGTAAATTACCACTAACATCCACTAATCTCGGTAAATTTGATCCATCACATCTAAGCAGTAAATTTTCATCTTTACAATTTTGAGTTTAGCGAATCCTGAAAATTTGGATTCGGGCGCGGGGTGAAGCATGACATCCTAACGCAAATTTTCAGGCTTTTTTAAACTCAAAATTTTACTTAATGCTCCAGGCGTATAAAACACTGATTAAGTGTGAAAGGACCATAACAGTTTGGCTCCGGATCCTGCCGCAGTAGTGTTAAGATTTTAGTGAAAACGGCTTGTGGGATTTTCATCAATTTGCATTTGAGTTCTACTCTACAATATCTCGAACTGATCAACTTTTGGATAAAATGCGGAAACCGGAAGTTGATGTGTACTCCTATCGTTTATTTTGACGAATAAAGCACTAATAACCTTCCTTCACACTTTTATTTGAATTACCAAATGTACATTTCGGACACAAAGTGACCATTATCAATGGATTAACACTGAAGTGTTAATCCATTGATAATGGTCACTTTGTGTCCGAAATGTACATTTAGTAATTTAAATAAAAGTGTGAAGAAAGGTTATCAGTGCTTTATGCGTCAAATTAATTTGATCTTCACGTAACTCACAATCAACTTATCGTTTATGTTTACTCTTAACTTTTTCTTCGTATTTCGTAAATGATTAACATAATTATATTTTTTAAATATAAGTTGTAGATAACTAAGAAATGAATATTTAATGTGTATACATTTTTAGTCGTATATCATTTTATTTAACAGTTGATTTTAAAAATTTGAATTTTTGATTTAATTTTTTAATTTTTACCTGTATCTCTGTAAGCTCTAAAAATAAATTATATAAATAATTGATATATTAATCCTGTGTTTATCACACAAGATTTTTATTTTAAAGTGTCCCCTTTTCTGCCGGTTTTGTTCGGTGGAGCCAATTTCAGTAGGTCGCAATGTGAAGTAAACATTTTTAATTTATGTTTTGTTATTTTATTATTCGGTTATGTTTAAGTTATTAAATTGTATTAATTATAATTCTTTATTGCGCAAAATTTAAATCAGCTGTAGTTTTGCAAATCAAAAATCGGACCTATTTTTATTTAGCCTATTGTTTGCAAATAATTAAGGGATTTATTTGTTACATCTTGCCTGATGTTACATCAGGCATGATGCAAAATTTGTTTACACCTATTCTGAATTACTCTGTATATTTAAACATTTGTTCTGAATAAAATTATTTAGATATTCTATCCACTTAAAAAAAAATACAAAAATGTTCTCTCGATTTTTTTTTCTCATACATTTCCATTTTAAACAAACTCTCGACAATTTCACATCAAAACGCTTTTCCAAGCCTCATGCATTATTAAAAGGCGATTTCAATATTTAAAAACGCACTCTTCTACCCGTGCACTTTTCAGACGTACACATGATACTCTCCGACTTGTATCCTGGAGGCTTTTGCGAGTCCTCTCTTTTTCTCTCCTGTTTCGTTATTTTCATTTATCTCGCTTGTATTCCGTTATTTTCCGTTTTATACATTTTTTTCCCTCTCATCGTCGAGATCTGGGACAACGGCAGATAGAAAAGTTATGTTTACCATTGTTATTCGTTCCGTATCGTCGGGGAAAATCTGGGCAAAACTTTTATATCTACATGAATATTGTGTTAGGGGACTACAAAGGGCACTCCGAGAGAGCGAGTCTTCCAACTTTTAACACGCACGAGATGTCGCGTTAAAGAAGATTTTTTTTTATTCTGTGCTTTTGTTTGTTGTTTTCTCTTATCGGGTCAATATAAACAGGGTTTTAAAGTAGAATGTTATTGTTTTTTTTTTTAGTGGAAAGTCTTTCTCTGGTTGGCAAAATTAAAAAAACATTTGTTGTATAATATTTTTAATGTGCAGAAAACATTAAAATTAAAAACCAATATCTCAACAATTACAAGTTACTAATAAGTTAACGAAAAAAAAAAATTACTTTATTGACAAATTCAATAATAAATAATACAAAAAGTAATAAAATAGATGGCATTAAAAAAATGATTAACCATATGATATTATTACATTTGTTAGAATCAACAGGCATCATTAAAATTACAAAACACGTTAAAATTAAGAAAACCAACTTCAATATGGACAAAAACAATGCAAACAATTTAACAAAATGGGGGTTTCCCACAGAAGAAAGTTGTGTTAAAAGGTCAGGGGAAAAAAATCTTGTATCAGGGGAATGTCGGAAAAATTTTACATTTCAGATTGTGGCTACCATGTCAGTTTACTTCAAATAATTTTGAAAACTAGATTATTATTTTGAAAAACATTTTCAGACGTTTAATGTTCTTATCAAAGCATTCAGTTTGAAGTTTCGAACGAGCGTTTCCACTCCCAGACTAAGCATGAAGTAAAATTTGGAGTTTAGAACAGCCCCGCGTAGAAAATTTGTCGAGGGTCGCGCAGCGACCCGAGACAAATTTTCACGGGGCTTTTCTAAACTCCAAATTTTACTTCATGCGCCACGCGTATAAAACACTGATTTAACGAGAAATTTAAAAACACACAAAACAAATTTTTCATGTTTGTCCTTACAATTAACATGAAAAATTTGTTTTGAGTATTTTTAAATGTCTCGTTAAATCACTGTTATATACGCGTGGCGCATGAAGTAAAATTTCGAGTTTAGAAAAGCCCCGTGAAAATTTATCTCGGGTCGCTGCGCGACCCTCGACAAATTTTCTACGCGGGGCTTTTCTAAACTCGAAATTTTACTTCATGCTTAGTCTGGGAGTGGAAACGTTCGTTCGAAACTTCAAACTGAATGCTTTGACATAAACATTAAATGCCTGAAAATGTTTTTAAAAATAATAATCTAATTATTTTTGACAATTCGAATCCTTTTGTAAGTATTCGAATCCTTTTATAAATATTCGAATCCTTTTAAAAATGTTCGAATCCTTTTATTAATGTTCGAATCCTTTTATAAATATTCGAATCCTGTTATAAGGATTCGAATCACCTATTTGGACTCGAATACGAATTTTCCTTAAAAATTGTAACGAATCCGGGTCACAAATCCAGTTTAACTAAAGTATTCGAATGCCTCTTTTGAATCCTCAAAAAGGATTCGAATCCTAAATGATTCGAATCCTGCCCAGCTCTGATTGGATTGAATAATAATTATAATAATGATTCATTGCCCAACAGATTATATTCAGTCCAACAACAGAGCAAAACAATAATAAATGTAAATATGAGTTAACATTTATAATGAGGAAAGCAATAAGATTAAAAGATGAAATCATACGCAAAGGTGAAAATAAATATTAAGAGATGGAATGTTATTAAAAAAGAAATATTAGGATATACTCGTATTCTATTTAGATTTAGTATTTTAGTATTACCGCATAAATATGTTTATCTAATACTCGTTTCTTTTTTTATTTCAGAAACCAGTTCTGTGATGTCAACACGGGACATCCAAAGCCGATCGAAAAAAGCATGGACGCCGGAAACGCAAAGAAAACGGGCTGAATAGAAGGGGCTTAGCTCTTTCGCGGAGGAGGAGGCCGTTATGGATAACGATATCGTTAACGTCAGCCGCACTCTAGATTACAGCAACGAAACGGACCCGGGGGCCGTACACCAAGGATGGTCCGACGTGCTGCTCTCCTGCCTCAGCGCCACGATAATGGGCCTCATCATCATCGCCTCGATATTCGGCAACCTTTTAGTCATCGTTTCCGTGATGAGGCACAGAAAACTGAGGGTGATAACGAATTATTTCGTCGTGTCCCTGGCGTTTGCGGATATGCTAGTGGCGATGTTCGCGATGACTTTTAACGCGAGCGTGCAGATTTTCGGGCGGTGGCTCTTCGGGTATTTCATGTGCGATGTCTGGAATTCGCTGGATGTGTATTTTTCGACGGCCTCGATATTGCATTTGTGTTGTATAAGTGTTGATAGATATTACGCTATAGTGAGGCCGCTGAAGTACCCCATTAGCATGACAAAGAGGGTGGTCGCTGTGATGTTGCTGAATACTTGGGTTAGTCCTGCTGTAATAAGCTTCGTACCGATTTTCATGGGCTGGTATACGACTGATGAGAATCAAGAGTTTAGGAACAAACACCCTGACATCTGCGAGTTTAGGGTGAATAAAGTTTATGCTGTTTTTAGTAGTAGTATATCTTTTTGGATACCCTGCACTATCATGATCTTCACCTACTTGGCTATCTTCCGGGAGGCTAACCGGCAGGAGAAAGAGATGTTCCACAGACACGGCGCTGCGCTTTTGTTGCACCAGAACAACACTAACGGAGACATGCTCTCTAATTCAGGGGGATCATCAAAAACCCTGATGCATGAAATCAACCAAGACCTACACCACACGCCCACGAAAGAACGCAACATCATTAAAATGAAGCGCGAGCACAAAGCAGCTAGAACCCTAGGCATAATAATGGGCACCTTCATCCTCTGCTGGCTCCCATTTTTCCTCTGGTACATCAGCACCACCCTCTGCAGCTCGTGCTACTGTCCGGACATCGTAGTCACAACAGTATTCTGGATCGGGTACTTCAACTCAACCCTCAACCCAATCATCTACGCTTACTTCAATCGCGAATTCAGGGAAGCGTTCAAAAACACCCTCCAGTGCGCTTTCTGCAGCCTATGCAGAAGACCCCCATCGGATCTAGACTCTTACGACACGAGGAGGCCGTCTTTGCGCTACGACGACCGTACCCGGAGCATTTACTCGGAAACCTACATGAAGCACATTGACCGAAGAAGAAGCTCAGAATTCGGATCGAGCCTCTGAGTAGACTTAACTAGTAGTAGACTTACTACAACCAGCTTTTAATACTTAAAAAAAGCTCGCTTGGATTAAATCTACTACTAGTTTAAAAAAACCCTTAATTAATCAATTCAAGAAAACAGAAACTTGACAGTGTGTTAATTGGTGCTAAAATACAGAGGCGCGCGCATCTCTTCATTAAAATTAAAATATTTTCTATAAATGTGATTCTGTTTGTGATAGACCAACTCTCTCATCATCACTTTGTAAATAAGTATATATATATATAGTGTGTCGAAGCCAAAATCTAGTTTTCTAGTAATTTAATTTTTAACCGTGTTACGTGTGATATGAATATTTTGTAATTTTGTTACTAATTTATTTCCTCATATAAAATAATAGTATCATTAGACGCTAAATGTATAAACATTAAAAAAGTACAAACAGATAGCCAGTTTAAATGTTTCGATGTTTAAGTCCAAAAAAAATAAAATAACTAAATGTATCCAAAAGTTTTAAAACAGCACTCTCCCTTTATGTATGAACAAGGTTATTGAAGTATGCACATACATATAGTATGTTTAATATTTGCTCTAATATATCGTGTATTCCAGAATGTTTAGCTTTAGTTGGCAGTACATTTAGAGTTACATTTTTTCGATTGGCGCAAAAGATAGAATATTTTGATTTGAACATATATTCAAGTTTTGACCTTTTCTTTATATTTAGCTTGGTTTGGCCAACATTATTTAAAACTTATTCAAGGATTAAATTAATGTACAGATATTAATAGACATTTTTTATGCCATCAACATTCAAGAAACTTGAATTCATTGGTTTGTTTGGCATGTATGTAGCTATTACTGAATTGTATTCAATGAATAACTATTGTACGGTTTAACTGACGTTGACAAAACCTGGCATACAGAAAATGTTTCTTCAAAGTATTCATATCCCGATGATTGCAGCGCATAAAAAAATCAATTTAAGCTTCTAACGAGTGCTTACACTCCTAGGTTAAGCATGAAGTAAAATTTCGAGTTTAGAAAAGCCTGAAAATTTGGATTTGCCGGGGCGCGCGAGCGAAGCGAGTCGCGCCCCGGCAAATCCAAATTTTCAGGCTTTTCTAAACTCGAAATTTTACTTCATGCGCCACCCGTATAAAACAAGTATATCCAGAATGTTTAGCTTTAGTTGGCAGTACATCTAGAGTTACATTTTTTCGATTGGCGCAAAAGATAGAATATTTTGATTTGAACATATATTCAAGTTTTGACCGTTTCTTTATATTTAGCTTGGTTTGGCCAACTTTATTTCAAACTTATTCAAGGATTAAATTAATGTACAGATATTAATAGACATTTTTTATGCCATCAACATTCAAGAAATTTGAATTCATTGGTTTGTTTGGCCTGTATGTAGCTATTACTGAATTTTATTCAATGAATAACTATTGTACGGTTTAACTGACGTTGACAAAACCTGGCATACAGAAAATGTTTCTTTAATTTAAAGTATTCATATCCCGATGATTGCAGCGCATAAAAAAATCAATTTAAGCTTCTAACGAGTGCTTACACTCCTAGGTTAAGCATGAAGTAAAATTTCGAGTTTAGAAAAGCCTGAAAATTTGGATTTGCCGGGGCGCGACTCGCTTCACTCGCGCGCCTTGGCAAATCCAAATTTTCAGGCTTTTCTAAACTCGAAATTTTACTTCATGCGCCACCCGTATAAAACAAGTATATTTTAAAGTTTAAAATATTACAAATGTATCTTTCGAAATTCAAGCACTTCCAGTAATTCAATGCGATCAAACTTAGGCAGTAAATTTTACTATTAAGTAATGGCAATTTTATTTATACTATATGATTAAGCAGTTATTTTAAACTTCTCTTAAAATCAGTGTTTTATACGCGTGGCGCATGAAGTAAAATTTCGAGTTTAGAAAAGCCTGAAAATTTGGATTTGCCGGGGCGCGACTCGCTTCGCTCGCGCGCCCCGGCAAATCCAAATTTTCAGGCTTTTCTAAACTCGAAATTTTACTTCATGCTTAACCAAGGAGTATAAACACTTGTTATAGGCTTCAAATTAAATGTTTTATAAAATATACGCTGCAATCATCGGGATATGGATACTTTTGAGAAACGTTTCCTGTATGCCAGGTTTTGTTAAATTTTTAGGTGTTTCTAAACTCAAAACTTTACTTCATGCTTAATCAAGGAGTAAAAGCACACGTTAGAAGCTTCTTTAAATTAAACGCTAAACAAAGGCCTGAAAACTCACAACGGTACTCACAACTCATTTAATTTTACATGTACTCTAATATAACATACCAATATTAGTCACTAATTGTTTAATTGAGCTATGTAGATGAATACTCTACATATCACAATGAAATACTTTGCATTCTTTGCTTTACTTTAATTTTTATTTGGTAAACGAATACGAATAAAAGTAAAGTAAAGAATAAAAAGTTTTTCATTGTGAAATCGTTCCTAAATCAAGCAACTATTGAATAAATGGTATTAAAAGTTATTTCAACAACGCTGTTTAATCTGCCAAGAGTGATATCAGAAAATGGACAAAACTACAATGTTCGGTGTCAAAATTGAAAATGGCCAAGGTCATTAAACAAAATGAAGAACAGTGATTAGTTTTCTAAGAAAATGAATATCCACATTTTCAACTCAACCAACCATTCTAGATCACACGGTTTTACCAGACTCAAATATTAAAAATCCAAGGTTTGCTTAATTTTCAGAAATTGAGAATTGACTGTGAATAAAATTGATTATTTTTAAAATTAAACACTTTGATAATAAATAAGTTTTATTCATTAAATTGTTGACTACTTTTTAAATAAAGTATCAACAATTCAGTAATTCATCGGTTTGTACGTAAAAGTTACTAAATGCTATTAATATTCTTCGTACTTAATGACGTTTACCTTTAAACTGACGATTTATATTATGTGCCTATACAAAAAATTCCTCAGTGTATTACATACTTGGGAGAAAGTAAAAGAAAATCTCTATATTTTCCGAAAAAAACAACAGCAATTAAATTAAACCAAAAAATGAGAGGACGATTAGCGAAATACAATCATCAATTTAGATTTAAAAAAACTATGTTATAAATAATAAATGAATTTTAAAGAAAATGTGCAATTAAATAAAACTAAAAAAAAACTACGCAGCCTGTAGATTTTAGAGATGAATTAAAAAAAAAACGAAATAATAATGTGACCAAATAAATATAGGGATCATGCAATTTTTTTCCTGGAGAACAAATATGTACATTACCATGATTATTGTATATAATATTGTGAAAATACGCAACTACAGGACAAGGAACATCGAAATTTTCGTTTTATATTTTGTACACGCGACCGGACCCCATGATAAACAAATAAGAAAAGAGATACATTGTGTAAATTTTATGTTCAACTTCATTTGTATAAAGATGAAGACGATGAGGAAGGAGAAGAAATGAATAAATTATGTTACATGTCTTTGTTTATTTTTTTATTATTACAGATTTTCCTACACATATTTTTGGCGTGAACCATAAAAATCAGCTATCAAGGAATATAAACCGATGTTAACAAATCTGCTGACCTTAACCACAGTAAATTAAAATGTTATGGAATCAATATATCGATTATTTGTATCATTTATTTAAAATGTTTACAGAGTTAGAGCAGTTAAATAATTTTAAACAATTTAAAAATTTGTATTGTTTCAAATTTACTTTAAAAATAAAAGAGCCACGATTGAAAGTATATACATTTAATGTTTATTTATTTATTTTGTATAACATTTATTTAAAAAAAATTCAATTGTATTATTAATTTACAAGATACAAAGAAATTGCTAAAGGTAAACATCCACTTCCAGTACTGGATATTTCAAAATTCAAAAATATTTCACCATGGGTTAAATGAGAAATTAATTAAACATCCAGTTTCCACATTTAATCCAAAAGGTGATCATTTCTTGATATTATGGAATAGAACTCAAATACAAAATTTAATAAAATTGCTAGAAGCCGTTGCTGCTGATATCGCTCAACAAACACTAGTACCTGCCATTTTTTAATACATAAATTAACGTTGACATATTTTTTTTTTCTCGCGTCCTTCCCTGCCCAAATCTTAGCTATGCCTATGTTGTAGCCTACTCCAAAATTAAGCGTTTGATTAAGCGTGGCCACCGGTTGTATCTCAGAATTGCAGAGTGAAAGTGGCCAAAAGAAATCACTGGAAATTAGTTTTAAGTTTCTACTTCTGCCACTAGAGGGCGTAACATCTACCGCTAAATACAAAAACGGATTTTAATCAAAAAACTGCTAACTTTAGCTAGGTTGAAAATATACAAATCGTAGTCTATGCTGAATTTAACTCAATTTTAACTACTCACTTGTTTCTTTATCTCGCACATTGAAGCAGGGGAGAGCAGGAGATTCTGATCATTAAACTGCGTGTAACTTTTGCTAGGATTAACCGAAATTAATCAAGTTGGTCTCATTAGATAGGTAATTGAAAGCACTTTAAATCACTGTTTACTCTCGTTTACTTTAGTTGTTATAGAAAGCGCCAGAGGACGTTTTTGGAACTACCGTCATATTTTCTAGATTTTCTTAAAAGGAACACTGAGAAAAATGGTCCTCATCCTTATATCTTTATCCTAACCAAAGATATAATAAAAAGTCTGGTAAATTTGCCCATTTTCAACCATACCCCATCTAAAATCATATTTTAAAATCTAGTAGGCCTATTAGCCCTTTTTTGTGTTTGAGAGGTCAAAAACAATTTAAAGAATAATGAAAATTTATTTTCCTCATTTATTTGTTTTGAAAAGCGAATATATAAGCAAATTCATGATTATTTATAATATCAAAGTATAGGAGGCTATGAGGTTAGTAAAATGTTTAAAACAGCGTATATTTACTGAAATTAAAAACACTTATTACAATACTTACTTTATTAGAACAATAACAAACAAAGCATAACAAAATAAAACAAATACCATAATTAAATCTACCTTCACTAGTAGAGGACGCAATCTTTATCATAAGGATAAAAACAAGATATTATTCAAAATGCCAAACTAAGCTACATAAGTTAAAAATATGTAAATCTTAATCTACTTTAAATTTTTCTTCATTTTAACTACCTTCTCGATTCTTTTGCTTTTACGTAAGGTGCGGAGGAGAATGGAAAAGTCTAATCATTAAAATGGCTGTAACTTTAATTAGGGTTAACTGAATTTAATAAACTTAGCCTAATTTGATATTTAATTGAATGCACTTTTAAACACTGTGTATTCTGATTTTATTTTGTGTTTATAGTAAGAATCACACATTTCAATATATCCGGTTAGGATGAAGATATCGAGATGCGGTTTTCCACAGTTTTCACACTATTTCTTATTTTAGTTAACAATTGCAACTTACGTATACCTTCCAGTTTGAAAATTTAAAGAAAATTAAAAAAAAAAACGGTGATTGTCTCAATCGCACCCTCAAGCGCTTAATATCAAAACTAAAATAAATCAGAGTAAATTATGCTTTAATATTTATCTATCAAATGAGCCCAAGTTTATTAAATTTAGTAAATCCTAACAAAAGTTACAGTCATTTTAATAATGAGACATGTTTGTTCTCCCGCGCATCTTTTGTTAAACAAATAAGGTAAAATTTACGGTAGATTAAGATTTTTAAATTGCTTTAATTTTTTACTATCAAACTTAAAAATAATTTCAAGCCATTTCTCTTGGCCACTTTTACGGTGAAATTTTTTACTGCAACATGCTACGATGTATAGTTTCTGAGATATGGCCGATGGCCACGCTTAATCAAACACCCGGTATACTAAAAAGGATATTTAGTATCAATCAACAGAAAAGTAAGTACATATTTAAAGAAAATGACACCAAACCACAAGGTTTTTAAATTTGAAACGCAAACATGGGGGTGTCAACCGCCCGGGACGGAAGCCAACTTTGTTGCCCCCTCATTTAGGTATTATAGGTTTTATTAATAAACTTCAAGAATTTGTTTCCCTTTCTTTTTAATATAAATTCATTTTGTAAAATAAACCTATTTTGATCAATTTTAAAAATTTGTCAACTACTGTCAATATCAAATGAATTTTCCAAGTTTTATATAAAATAGAGTTATTATTTAAAATTCAATTAAATTCAACCAAAAAATAAGAGGACGATAAGTGAAATACAATAATCAATTTAGATTTAAAAAATTATGTTATAAATAATAAATTAATTTGAAAGAAAATGTTCAATCAAATAAAACTAAAAAAGTCTTTTTAATATAAATTTATTTTGTGAAAAATTTGTCATTTGTGAAATATTTGATTTTAAGTTGTATTTAATTTTGATGTTTTATTTGGATACTATTAAATTTTTATTAGAAATCGAAAAAAATATATATATATATTTTTTAGTTTAGTTTAGTTAAGTGTTGACAGTTATGATGTATTTAAAAGTGAATACTCCCATGACAGTTAACATTTAGTCTGTAATGTCACATTTAATTTTTATGTTTAATGCTTATTTGTGGAAATTCCATTTAAAGTACATACAACTTAATACTAACAATAAATTAAAAGTAATAAATAAGTTAACATATAAAATAAGAACCAATATACAAATAAAATAAACAAATGTAATTTATAGTGTTACATTTATCTTATTTTGAAATGCCCATATATTCACTTTAAATCAGTGGTTTGTACGCGTGGCGCATGAAGTAAAATTTTGAGTTGAGAATAGTCCAAATTCAAATTCTTAGGGCTTTTCTCAACTCGAAATTTTACTTCATGCTTAGTCTGGGACTGGAAAATTCTCGTTTAGTTTTATAAAAATGTTGATGAATTTTCAAGATATTAGTTTATTATCAAAGTATACACAATTGTTCATGAATTCCCAGTATTTTAGTTTATTTTTAACGGTTTTCGTGAATTTCTAAGATTTCGTTTAATTTACATTTTTTCGATAAGTTTTTAAAATTTTCAATTTTAAAAATTCTTGGCAATTTCGATACATTTAGTAAAAACTCTTTAACTTAAAAAATGTTGAAGATTTTCACGAAATTTGAAAATTTCTGTTAATTTTCAATGATTTTCCTGAAATTTTTAAATTTTCGATAATATTGAAATATACACTTTCATTCATTTCCTTAATTTTTTTTAAATTGTGGCTATTTTCGTAAATTTCCGTAGTTTTCTTAAATTTAAACATTTTGATTCTTATTATAAACTTTCAAGATTTTCCTCAATTTGTATATTTTTCATGATTTTAGTCATCTTTTTTAAATCTTAATAGTTTTCGTAAATTTCATAAATGTTCTTCATATTTGAAAATTTCGACGGTTATCATGAATTTTTCACAATTTTAGTTAAATTCTAAAATCGTGACGATATTTCATGAATATCCAAAATGTATAAACAATTTTCAAAACTTTTTCTGAATTTCCTTGATTTTCCTTTATTTTACAAACCTAAACAGTTTTAATAATTTTTAAAACTAGTAAATGTTGAGAATTTCAACAAAAAAGATATTGCAATTATAATGTTTTCGATGTCTGCACTATTTCGTAGAAATTGATCAATTAAAATTTATTTATTTATTTTTGGTTTGCAATATAAACAATTCATCTTTTAATTTTATTGATTTCAACATTTATATACTATTTTTATTAAAAAGATCTTATTTTTTAAATTCAAATATCTACTTTCAATACAAATCAAAAATAAATTTAAAAAATTAATTTGATCGATTTCTACGAAATATTACAGACATTTACGAACTTTATTGATTAGTAAATTTTGATGTTTGTTGCTTTTAATGATTTAATTTAAATTTTGTTTTGACAATTTTAAGAAAATGGATTATATCCGTATGTAAAGTAGATATTTGGATTTAAAAAATACGTTAAATTTTTTTAATAAAAATTCTATAAAAATGTTTACATCAATAAATACACTGGCGAAAGAAATTAACGCATCACATTAATTTTTTTAATTTAAAAATAAAGTTTTGATGTTTAAAAACAAAAAAAATAACAACAAAACCAACTGAACTATAATAATGATTTTCAACACATTATCTTTCATTAATGACTAAAATAATGTCATAAATAAAAAGAGGAAAAAAGTTAACATGTGATTATAAGACTTAATATCTAGTGTTTGCTCCTCTTGCTCGAATAACTGCCTGACAGCGACGGCTCATACTGTTAATTATTGATCCAATTTCATCCTGGTTAATATCTTCCCAAATTTCCTGCAATCTTTGTCCAAGCTCTTGTTGATTGCTTGGACGCCGAGGAAGTGCTCTAAGGCGTCTGCCCATCGCGTCCCATAGGTGTTCGATCGGATTAAGATCGGGACTCCTGGCTGGCCATTGCATTGTGTTGATACCCACTAGGTCAAGATACTGTTGTACAATTCGGGCACTGTGTGGTTTTGCATTGTCATGCATAAACAGGAAATCGTTTCCTCCAAAGGGAGCAAAAGGCATTACGGATGGTTCTAAAATGTTTGCAATAGAAGACGCTGCCGTGATGCTTCCTCTTGGTATGACCACCAACTCCGTACGAGCCTCTAAAGTGATACCACCCCACACCATAACAGAGCCTCCACCAAACATAACAGTCGGAACAATGTTACACTGCGCATAACGTTCACCTGGCCGTCTGTACACATGCATTTGTCTGTCACTGCCGTAAAGACAAAATCTGGACTCGTCGCTAAACATAACATTAGCCCAATCGGCCTGTAACCAGTTTACATGTTCTTGCGCAAATGTTAATCTGGCTCTGCGATGGTCTGCGGTTAATTGTGGTCCTTTTGCCGCTGTTTTCGGAGTTAAATTAAAACCACGTAACCTTTTTCTGATGGTAACGGAACTTACATGAACATTGTAGATCTCTGCGAGCATATTTTGTAGCCTAGAAGCCGTAATAAACCGTTCGCGTAACGTCTGCATCATTAAAAAACGGTCTTGAACAGCAGTTGTGGCCCTTTTTCTCCCTCGTCATGGCCTTCTTGAGTATGCCTGAGTTTCCCGATGTCTCTTCAAGACACGGGATACGGTCGATTGATTAACACCAAGACGCTGACAGATGTAACGCTGACTCCTACCTTCTTCTGCAAGTGTAACCACAATCACAGCTTCTTCACTGCTTAAATTAAGATTCGGACGTCTATCCATATTCATTCTTCACTATTTAGCACTTAATTTTAACAATTACTTGAAAACAAACTCAAAAAGAAATATTATATGAATCTTTCTTACAGTCAGAATAATGAAAAGTGCTTCATTTTATTTATTGACAGAAAACCATGAGAACAAAAGACAAAACACAACATGTAAAACAGCATGCTTGATAAGATTTCTTATTGTAAAAATATGTTTGTGTTCAAAGAAAACTCGATTCCAAGATATCAAAAAAATCACAAATGATGCGTTAATTTCTTTTGCCAGTGTAGGTTGAATACTGGAACTTGTATCACGATTGTTTATTGTAAATTTTTAAACATTCGTTGTTTTAATAAAAATAAATAATTTGAAGCCTCTAACGAGTGTTTCGAATCCCAGAGTAAGCGACCAAACCAAATGTTCAGGCTTTTCTAAACTCGAAATGTTACTTCATGCTCCACGCTTGTAAAACACTGATTTAATGTGAAGTTCAAAATATACTGCTTAGATTGGATTATTTGTTCATTAATTTTATAAATGTTTATATGAAATATGTGAAAGTATGTCAGTATTTGACGAAAATCCCAAATTTTAAATAATTATTTAGAAAAAATGTTTACCAAAATTTCGGAACTATGAACATTAGAGCAAGTTTACAAACATGGAAAAGTTTACCAAATCAACAAAAATATAAAATTCTAAAGGAGTAATTGATTTGTGGAATTTATTCTAAATTTTAAAAACGTTTTTTTTACCATTTAAATTAAATTTTAGTGTGTATACTGCGAGTTAGATATACTCAACAGTGTTAAAAATCCATAGAATATAATGTTTGTATTTAAGTAAATTTACACTTGAGCCTGTACCTACCTTTATTTTATGCAAGATTTCATCTAGAAAAAAATATATAATTAAAAGGAAAAGCTCTAACTGAAAAAAAAAACTTGTTTAAAACTTGTTAGACTTTCTGAGTGGAGGTGTTTGTATTTTTTGCTTTCTTGAGAAAGGGATAAGTAGAAAAGTAATGACCTAGCTTGTTCACCCACGCACATCGAAAATGTAATTAAAAATTCCTTTCTGGTATAATTGTATTTTTTTCACGTTTTCAATATTTGTTACCGAATTACAGAATTATTCATACATATTATTATACAAGGGATTTCATTTTTTATCACGCAAGTTTTAATTATTCTTGCAAATGTTAGTGAAAAATGTTAAAATCAAGGCATGTCTTATACATGGGTATAAAGCCTGAAATTTTACTTTATGCGTAACTATTGAGTGAAAACCACAGACAATTATACAGACAGACCATCCAATGTTATTTGGACGCAAAAAATGGAATCAAGGATTTATTGCGAGACACTTTTTGAAATCTGGGAGGCTTTTACGGATATATAAAATGAGTCGCTCAGATGAAAAACCGGCCATACGTGTTTTGACAAACTTGTGGCAAAACGACGAAAGCTGATTTTGCAGCTTCTTTTAGATAAATGAAATGGTGTTAATTGAGCGGTGTATTGAATAGGGACAAGAAACATTATGCGAAACCAAGTAATACGTTGGTAGATTTTGCAGTTGAAAACATATGTCAGCTTTTGCAACCGAGAAATGTGGCAGGTTTTGCATTTGACAGGATTTTTAAAACTTAATTTTAAAAGGTTTAGGATGGGTTTTAAAGGATAATTTATTTTTTAAATTGTAGCCTAAGTCAAGTAGAATGTAGGGATACCAAAACCTCAAAATCAAAAAAAAATAGGTGTATTGCTGGTTTTGCATCTGGGCGACTCAAATAGTAACTTCTATTAATTAATAGCGTAATTTAAATTTAGAATTATTATATCTGATTAATAGTGAAATTGCGAATGGAGATGTTATCTGTAAGATTTTGTTTTAATCATAATTTGGTTTCCTGGATTCCCTGTCCTATGGAATGTCTGTTTAGTTGTCTGTGATGAAAACACTTGTTAGAAGCTTTAAATTGAATGCTTTTTAAAAACAAGGAATGCCTGCACAATTACAGCATACACATCGGGATATGGAAACTGTTCCAGTATGAATTAAATCTTGGAATAACATTTAATTGACTTTGGTGTGAGCCGCCGTTGGTGAGTTATAATAAGGGGCGACCCGAGGTTAGTTGACACCCAGATGCAAGATGACTCACAAGCTCATCAAAATAATCGCATAATTACTTATGTCGGGCATTTTGTGAATCACAAATTAAGGCTTTTTGTGTGCCCATGCACTCGTACAGGCCCTAGTTATTATATTGTAGTAATCCTTTCTTTTTTTTTGTCACATGAGGTGGTGTCGCTTAGCGTCTCTGAACTGCGGTCTCCGTGGTCCTTTTGTGCGCTCTCCGTGGTCCTTTTGTGTCTTTTATTAAATGTGAGCCATATTTAACAATATTTGTCAATATAAATATATTTTGTCTTTATTATCACTTACAACTAATAAAAATCTTTATCGTAACATTATTACCATTATTTCGCTGATTTATATTGTGGAAGTGTGAGAGTAAAAGGAAAAAATAGAATTGTTTTGGGAATTTTTTGGGGGTGGCTTAGCCGGGAACTGCTGATTCTCCGTTATCTTTACGAGCCAGACGCCATCGTTGCGTGGAAATGCGGTGATTCCAGCGGCTGTTTATGTTATGCCCCGACAGAGAGAGAGAGAGAGAGAGAGAAAAAAATGCCGCACTTACCCCATTCCAAACAAATGTGTAAACATTACTTCTACATGCTCAGAAAAAATATATCATCACGCGTTATTTTCCCCCAAGCGTTATCACATGCTTTCCCTTATTACATGTACCAAAAAAATAAAGATTATGGATGTAATCTTTATAGATTTTATAATAATAAAACTGCTATTATTCCGTTTAGATGGTTTGTAAAATAATAATGAACATAACGATAAACAGTGCGTTATGTACGTTTATATTTATTTCTTTATTTAGGGTATACATTTGTACTAATACAAAAGAAGTCGAGTGAGATATCATTTTAAAGCTGCTTTCATTGTCTACGCAACCATGATTTTATTTTGAATTTAGAAGAATCAACCGTTATTAAATGTAATGAACTGCACCCTGATAAAATTGATACTTCTCTAAAAGTTACATTAACAAAAAAAAAGTGTAGATAACTGTCTATTTTGAGGAAATAGAATAATAATTACTAATGATTTATAACTAAAAGTTTTAGACTTTTTACATGATGAACATATTGGTATTCAAAGAATTTGTATGTCAGCTGGAATCGAAGAAGCAAAACATCAATGGAGATACAGAACATTTTGTTATGATATTGTAGCATGTCAAACTTATCAAAATAAAACACCTAGCTCGAAATTGGCAATGCTTTTACATGTAGTTTTTTTTTAATTGAACAGTCAACATTACTTGTTAATCGTTGATAGTTGCTGTAGTGGATTAACGTGATGAAGGGTAAAAACACAAAACAAAACAATAGAAAAATTAGGAACTAGTTTTGCTATTTTTTGGAATTCCTGAAGAACTTGTTTCTGATAATGGCCCATGGAGATGATTTTAAGGATTTTTAATTATTGAATGAGATCAAACACACAACATATAAATACTTAATAGATTTGCAGAATTATACAAAAAGCAGTCAGGCTAGAACTTTAAGTTTAATCTATTTAAGAAAGGAGAAAAGTTTAATCCGTCATACTTTACTAGATAAAGTTGAAATAACAACTGAAGAGAAAACAACTCGCTGTCAAGCAAAAAAAAAAAATCGAAAAGTAATTATTTGTGATCATTTAATCTCAGTTCAGTTCTAAGAGTTACAAGCTTAAAATTGATTGCTTTTACATCGGGTGTTCGATAAAAAACGCCCAACGCCATAGCTCTTGTATTTATTGACAGATTTTATTAAACTAGAAACCAAAGTCAATGGCCGTTTAGATACTCAAAAATTATATGAATATTGATTTTTTTCAATAATAACTTCATTTTCAAATAATAGCCAACTTTAGATTTTTAAATGTCTGCCTATAATTTTTTAATTTTATTACATTAGACATTATTTTTATCAATAGAATAACGCTGAATTTCGTGATTTTGTTCAATGTTTTGGTCAATTTTTGTTTAATATTCTATTTAAAATTATATTTTTTAAAAATTATAATTAGTGTGCCTTGTAAAAAAGTGACAAATGTCATTTATTGTGAGGTTATGCCATTAATAATACAAAACAAAAAACAAGTACCTACGTTACAACTTAATGTAGAATACGAGTAAAGGAAAAATGTTAATATTTTGTTATTTCAATATTTCGATTATGACTCATATTTTTAAGTATGTTTATAACAAACTAAAGGCTAGTATTTTTTAAACTTCACAACATTTCAGTGTTTTATATGCGTGGCGCATGAAGTAACATTTCGAGTTTAGAAAAGCCTGAATTTGGCTCGGTCGCCCCGCTTCGCTACGCGCCCGTGCCAAATTTTCAAGCTTTTCTAAACTCCAAATTTTACTTTATGCTTAACCTGGGAGTGAAAACATTCGTTAGACGAAGAATCAACAACTTAGTCAACAATCGCCTATATTTTAAACTTCACGTAAAATCAGTGTTTTATACGCATGGCGCATGAAGTAAAATTTCGAGTTTAGAAAAGCCCCGTGAAAATTTGTCTCGGGTCGCTGCGCGACCCTTGACAAATTTTCTACGCAGGGCTTTTTCAAACTCGAAATTTTACTTCATGCTTAGTCCAGGAGTAGAAACACTCGTTCTAACATTAAATTTAACTCTTTTATAAATCGACGTATGTAATATAATAAATCACTCATTGAAATCATACAACAAGATGCAAAATTTTACCTAAAATCAACGTATAGAGTTAATTTTATAATTTGCTTGGCTTGACTTTTTTTCTTAGGAATAGTATATTAACCCATTAAGTTAATATTCTATTCCTAAAAAAAAAAACAGTATTAATTAAATATTAAAGTTACATTTAATATAATAACAACCTATGAATAAATCGACAAAAATTCAGAAACATGAAACATGAAGCATGAAGTTAAATTTCGAGTTTAGAAAAGCCCCTCGTAGAAAATTTGGCTCGGGTCGCGCAGCCACCCGAGACAAATTTTCACTGGTATCCTCTAAACTTAAAATGTTACTTCATGCGCCACGCATTTAAAACACTGAAATATTGTGAAGTTTAAAAAATACTAGCCTTTATTTTGTTCGGTTGGTTGACAACTTGTGTTAAATCCTTTAAGCTGATATATAATTCTATTTCTAAATTTTGATAAGTTTTAAAAGTCCAATTTTGTTTCAAGTCACACTACATTTATTGCCAAAAAATCATGTGAACGAGATTTATTATACGTTTTTTCTAGCATAAATATTAAATTAAAATCAACATATCCAGCATAATTGGATTTAGAAAAACAATGTTCAATATAATAAAATTAGAAAAGTACATGTAGCCATTTCAAAATTTAAAGTTGACTTTTATTTGGAAATGAAGTTAATTTTAAAAAAATATATAATTAGTGTCAAGTGGTATTGTAACTGCGATTGACTTTGTTTTTTAGTTCATTCAAATCGATCAATAAATAACAGAGGTATGGCGTTGCGCGTTTTTTCTCAAACACCCGGTGTAATCAATGAATGCCTAAAAATTTACAGCGTATACATCAAGATATGTATACTTAAAAAAAACGTTCCGTGTATGTACAGTATATGCCTATATATTCCTATTTTTATTACTTTTTCCCTTAATACAATATACATTCTATTTTATATCGTAAGCAACCGTAACGAATTCAGGATCATCTTTCAGGGATTCAGGTCACGTGAAGGCATGTACGTGGAAACATGGCTGGTCGTTTAAAAAAATATTTACAGCCCCGCATCGCATCCATTTCTGAATCCCGAGGCCCGACATCTGCGCCCGCCTCTCAAAAGGCGATCCCTTTTCTTTCCCCCCACAGATAATAACGGAAAAACCCAATCTGTTCTTAGAGTTTAAATTATCAATTATACGGAAACGCGGAGGAACAATTTTCGTACAGTCCCAGTCGTAAAATAGAATTGGGGTATTCTCAGCGGGGTATTTACCCCTTCAAACCTATCCGATCGGATTATCGCCGGCACGAATTGGTTCCGAGTTTTATCAAGCTGAGAGGGTAATAATAGTTTGGGATATGGTTTTAATATACGCAATAAATTTTCTTGCACAGATGTAATAATCGTTAGAAAGGTGAGTTAATTAAGTATATTCGGACTAATCGGTAGAGTTACGAGAAACTTGAGACTGTTACGTATAATGATTGCTTTTCTAGGTATTTGCATATTCAGCAGAAACCATATTGCATACCCGGATTTCAATCATATCCAGGATTATTTCTGCTTAATATTAATCAATAATTTTACTAAAATTCTTGTGATTGCAAAATAAATGCCTACCTAGGAAACTCTATACCTCATTCTCTAAGCCAGCGCTTCCCAAACTATTTTGTGTGGCGGATAGCCATATTTGGTCCCAATTTATCAAGGGCGAACATCCATGGGCGTATCAAAACTTCTAAAATAAAGAGTTCAGATCGACAAAAAAATATGAAATGAGAGTAAAATCTTGACATTTTTAGACCATTAAATTATACAAAAAGAAGGTCGTGAAAATAGGTATTATGTGTGTTACAAATGACAAATGTTACACTTTTATGATTTATTCACTTCATATTTGTACATATAAATCTCTTGAGAAGTAGTTGTCTCAATGAGACAAACATTTTTGCAGAAAGTCGATATTAATTTGAATAGGATTTTATGTTTTGTAAATAATCTGCCAACTATTGACAAACTCAATTTTTCTTTATGTTAAATTTTTCTTTATATAAATCTCTCTTCTCTAAATGTCTACTCTTTTGTTTTAAATTTCTTTGTATTGAATTTATATTATTGCGAATAACGAAAACAGAATATACAACACCCATCCCTTATCAAAAGCACTCCGGGACTCTCATTCCTTTAAAAAAATAATTTCCTGCGAAAAGGCGATTTATCGCCTAGTGGAAAATCCGATCGCGGCTAAAAGAATAAATTATCCTCTCTGGGAAATTGAATGTTGTTATCTTAGCGGCGGGGGTGAATTAAATCGACGAATCGAGGGTTGGAGGCGGGGTGTATTTCGCATTTATAAATTTTCCTGCGGGGGGTCGGCGGGATTGATATTTCGCCCGGGCTCCGGGACGCTCAAAGTCAATTTTGGATTTTCCCTCAAGTGCCAGTCGAGTGTGTTTACACGTTCGGATCCCTAGGTAATTCACTTCACTGATAGGAAATCACTGTTGGGTAAATAAACACGGTGTCGATCGATCTGTGGGGTAGTTTTCATTTTAATGTTCTGCTTTGGCATTGCTGTGACATTTCTTTAATTGTGATTCATAAAGGAAAACTACTTCTCTAAAAACCTAGATACTACCGAAACTTTTAATGTATATTTACGAAGGGGTAGTTTTTGTATTCCCGGAATAAGCAGACAAATTTTCACGGGGCTTTTCTAAACTCGAATTTTTTTTTTCATGCTTAGTTTGGGGGTGGAAAACACTCGTTTAAAGTTTCAAATTGAACTTAAAAAACAAGGACTATCTAATGATTTACAGAAAATAGGCTGAATTCGGAATACGTATACTTAAAAGAAAAACTCCCTGTATGTGTAATTACAAATAAAATATTTCCAGAAGAAAATGTTCAGCAAAAATATAAAAAAAAAGTGTTTGGTATACAGTAAAACTCATTTCGTAAATCGAGAAATCTTCTGACAATATATTTAATAAGGTGAAAGATATTAGGGATATAGTGAATCTCATTTGATCAATAGTGAAATGCAAAAGGAAAACCCTGTAATAAATAAATGTACTTGTCTACATAGGTTACAATTTAGGTTTTGGATCAGTAACAGAAAATACATCAAAGACACATGTGGGCGGCATTCAGTGCTCGGCGTAAATGGCATTTTCCGCAAAGGATTTGTTCAGAGAGCCTCATTTATAGTGCCCTATATTTATCACTCACACACATCTGCGTGTGTGCTTGATGAAACCCTTTATAATACCCACGTTTTTTTGCATTAAAAACACAGACTGCGAACTCACAGAATCATTTTCACTTCCTCAAATGAAACACATATAGCACGTAAAATTAATTGCAATATGTGATTATTTTAGATTCTTTTGAGCATTATACAACATGAAATATTTATACCATCCAGAGTTGAGCATTTTCTGGTCGATTGATGACTAAAACTAATGACTAATTTTGCATTTGTTAGTCATGACTAATACTGTAATGATTATCCATGAATTTATTTTGCTGATTAACGACTAATCAATCATCAATCTACTAATAATTGAAATAATCGTTAGTCATTACTAATTATTTAACTAAATATGTTGGCTATATTTTCAATCTAAGAAAGTGAGAAATAAAATATAGGTATGTAATTCTCAAAAATACTATTAATTTTAAATCTTCGCTGCAAATTCTCGAGCATTCTTTGTTTTTTAAAGAAATCAATTTCAAATTTTTAACGAGTGTTTTCCACTCCCAGACTAAGCATGAAGTAAAATTTCGAGTTTAGAAAACCCTGAAAATTTGGTTTGGTCGCGTAGCGAAGCGAAGCGACCAAACCAAACTTTCAGGCTTTTCTAAACTCGAAATTTTACTTCATGCGCCACGCGTATTAAACACTGGTTGTAAATGAAGTTCAACATATTGTAAACTTCATAACATATCAGTTTTTTAAAAGCGTGGCGCATGAAGTAAAATTTCTAGTTTAGAAAAGCCTGAAAATTTGGATTGGCTGGGGCGCGCGAGCAAAGCGAGTCATGTTTAATCTGGGAGTGGAAAACACTCGTTTAAACTTCAAATTGAACTCTTTTTAAAAACAACGAATATGTGAAGATTTAAGTAAACACGATGTAAAGAGGATATCTATATTTAAAAGACAATTTTTAATTTTCAAAATGTAAAGCTCATTGAAATCTTAAGTTGAAATATCGCAGAAAGCTTTTAGAAATATAATTTAATTAATACACATTTTTGAAAATGTTGACTAGGATTTTTTATAACTTTTTGAAATTTTAAACTTAATAGGAAAATAAAATAACTCCAATAAGCGACCATCATTAAAACCAATGAATTTCTTAAGGTCATGGAAATTGATTTTTTGAAATTCCCAGAAACGAACATTATCATTTTTAAATTTTAAACCATCATAATTAAAAATCCAAATAATAAAAAGAATGATCTAAGCATAGTTTTTATCATGTAATAAGAATTATTATTAATAAAAATTAAAAGCTACAATATAAAAAATTAAGCAAAAGATGGAGGTACAGAAATATTGTACTATTAATGTAACCACTTTAAAAATGAAAAAAAAAATACTTGTGTTTATCTTGACCTGAAAAGATAAAAGAACAACTCGATTTTAATATTTTTTTAGTTACAACATGGTTTTCTTATATCAAAATTTAATTCCAATTTTTCTACAGAAATTCGTAGTTGATATAAAATGGAACACTATTTATACGCCAACGATCGGCACAGATGCAGAACAACAGATGACAATATCTTTCAAATATTCATATACAGATTTATTATTATTCAATTTAGTCCCTCGAAATCAGTCACGATTAAAAATTTAGTTGACTAATATTCGCATCTGATTGACAGACTAATAATAATATATCACTGATTATTAATGACTAAATAAGTCATAACTACATTATTCGTGATTAGTCATTAGTTTTAATCATGACTAAACATAAAAAAATTAAGTAAATTGTGCAAATTCTTAACAAAATGTAAATCATAAATGTCCATTTATCCTACCTAAGTATATTTTGTTTCTAAAATATAATGTACAAGTAAAATTTATAAAAATACCTGAGATATTTTTTGGTATATATGAGGCCTGTTCAGATAAGAACCGAACAATTTAAATTACGCGCCAACTGAGATATTTAATGATATGCTGTTGGCAGCACTGACTTACGCATAACCTCCTTTGTAATCGAATGTTCTTGGATTGTTAATATCTCATTGAGTTTTCGTGATAAGCGTATTTGAGTGCAACGTGTTCAAGTAATAGTGGCGATTTTTGAAATGTGCGAGTTTCTGGAGCAACGATGCCATGTAAAGTTTCGCGTGAAACTGGGGAAAACGTTCACAGAAACGTTTAATCTTTTAGAAGAAGCTTACGGAGATGATGCTCTCAGTCGTACGATATGCTATGAATGGTTTTCACGATTTAAAAGTGGTCGTTAGTCAATTTAAAATAATCCTCGACCAGGAAGGCCTTCTACTTCAACTGATATCTCTCACGTTCAGAATACCAACGATCTGGTGCATGCAAATCGCCGATTGACTATCAGAGAACTTGCAGAAGATGTTATCATGTTATACTGGGTCACGCCATGCAGTTTTGACTGAAAATGGAACATTCGTAGAAAGATGTAGTGGACATTTGTCGGCAACTCCTTGAACAAGCCAATGAGGATAAAACATTCATGCAAATAATCATAACGTAGGCGAAAGCTGGGTTTATGGCTACGACATTGAAACAAAAGTTCAATCATCACAATGAATTTGCAAAGGATCCCTACGTCCCAAGAAAGCACGTCAGTGTCGATGCAATGTCAAAGTGATACTCACAGTTGTTTGACTTTTAGGGAATTGTACATTTTGAATTCTTGCCTCAAGGTGAAACAGTGAACCGCGTGTACAATCAGGGCGTTTCGCTGTAAAAAATCCGCAAAAAGAAACCAGAGTAGTGGCAAGACAACTCATACTTATTGCATCACGTATTTGGTAATTCGTCAGTTTTGTGCCAAAAATCAAATGACTGTCCTCCCGCACCCTTCTTATTCGCCAGTTTTATCATCATTTGCTTGTTCAAGGAGTTGCCGACACATGTCCACTCGATCTTCTTTCTTTTGTTCGGTCATAAAACGAGGAACAAATTTTGTTGCAACTCGACTAATATTCAATTTTTCAGTCAAAATCGCATGCGATATTCTCTTATTTCCGAAATTAAAATCATTGCTGAAAGAATGCCGTTTTCAGAGTATTTAGGACCATCAAATCAAATTCATCATAGACATTAAAGGCCATCTTAAATTAAGCTATCCAGAACTGCTTCGCGAAATGGAAACACCGCTGGGACAAGTGTATGAATAGGGGAGGGGGGTACCTTAAAGGGGACAAAGACCAACAATCTGTAAAATAAATAAAGTTTAAAAACATAAAATTTGGTTATTATCTGAACAGACCTCGTATTATTTTAAAATAAATGCTTGATATCGTTTTTTTTTAGTTTTCGATAGATTTTTTTATTAATAATAATAATAATAATAATAATCTTTATTTACAGACATACAAAAATAAAATAATTCATAATTAATAATAATAAAATGATATTAGCTCTCTGCAAATTGGCTATCAACCGGTGGTCTTTCAGCCTGTCTTTGTCAATTAATTGTTTATAAAAATAGGTATTAATGTGTCATGATCACTAATGTCAGTTTAACTGTCTTTGTCTAAAAGTGAAAGTATGTCATTCGTCTGTGTCAACCGGCAGTTCTTCAACGTCATGATCATTATTGTCAATTGAGAATGTGGATGAAATGAATTCATAAATTGTGATGTCTGGAAATTTGTATTTTGGGGTTATGTTATGATTTCGGGGAATACATAAGTGGTTTATGATGTCAGGGATGAAAGGATTCTTAGAGAATTTGTGGGCGAGGTGTTGGAGGCGTTCTTCGATAGGGATGAGGTTGCATTTTTGGTATAGGAGTGTATTAGAAGGATTATAAAGAGGATTTAAAGGGTGTCTGATTTTAGTAAGCACTCTGAGGGCTGATCTTTCAGCTACTTGGAGATTTTGTAGGACAGCTGGGCGAGGATTGAAGAGAAGGATGGCGGCATAGTCGAGAAGAGGTCGGCATATCATTTTATAAATATGAACCGCCGTTTTTGTTGTGATTCCATGGTTATTATAAGTTAACATTCTGAAATGCCGAGCTCTCGCAACGACTTTTGCCTTCAGGCTTTAGGAATGGGGCTTGAAGCTGAGTTTTGTATCAAATGTAATACCAAGGTACTTACAGGTGTTAGACGGGGATATGTAATTATTGTTTAATAATATTTTAAATGGAGATTGGAGAGGACGGTGGTATGGAATAAAGAGTTGGGATTTATTGGGATTTATGGTTATTCTCCATTTTGCAAACCATAATTGGATGCTGTCTATCAGTTCCTGCAGAGTGCCCATGGCCTTAAGGATTGTGGGAGCGTGGGATACTAGGGCGGTGTCATGGGCATATAGCAAAGGGTAGGCAGTATTATTTAGGTAATTTGGATTGGGATTATACAAATCATGAACAAATATATTGTAGAGGAGAGGTGATAAAGGAGAGCCTTGGGGTAAACCTTGCTCTGGTATAAAGGTATGAGAAAGCGATGTACGGATTTTAACTTGAAGGGATCTATTTGAGAGAAAATTGTCTAGGAGGTTGATGACATGTGGAGGGATATTTAGTGAGTGACATTTAAACAACAAACCTCGATGCCACACCGAATCAAAGGCTTTTTGTAAAATACTACGGCGGATTTTTTTATTATTTATATTTGATCATAAAAATATCACAGATTTTATCCTTCGTTTATATAAATTATTAAAATAAAGATGTAAATTCTAATTGTCAACAGTGGGCGGGGTTAAAATAAAATAGTAAAAGTGGTAAAAGTCCAATAGCAAATTGCCATATGATGGGAGTATTTAAGTACCAATCATCAAACACAACAGTAGGCTTGGGTGATGCTAATCGTAGACGTGGGTAAAATCTAACAACAAATAGTCATATTGTAAGAATATTCAACTGTTAATCGTCAATAGTACGCGTCCTTTAAACCTGAAGTAAACGCTGTTAAACTCTCAACAGTAGGCGTGCTTAAAAAGCAATAGTAGATGTGAATACACAAGTTATTACTTAAAATCACATTTATGCACTTAACATATATTATATTAGGTGTTCAATGGTCGAGTTGGCTGTGAAATTTTCAAAACATTGTAGAGTAGGTCGTACATACATTTTTCAGTCGCTCCTATCAATGTTAATGTAACAAAGTTTTATAAAAGCTTTTTATTTTCATTTAATACGCACTCACACGAAGCCAAATAAGAATAAGAAGAAATAACACAACAACTATAAAAATAAGGCAAACTAATGAGCTACTGTTTAGCATAATTTGACATTTACAAAACGTAAATAAGGCTGCGACTTCACTTTTTCGTTTCATTTCCTTCGATCAAAAAAAGCAACGCCTTCTCGATAATATTTTTAAATGAACACCTGATATAAAAATGATGGTAATTCTTTAACCCAAAATCAATGTTAACGGATTAACTCAATCAGAAACTAAATAAGTTAATGATTAAAATTACAATTCGTAAAAAATGACAATAAAAAAACTTGTACAATTTGTGTTGTTAGTAAATTCCCTAAAATATTAATTTACAAACTGTTAAAACTCTGGCTGAATTTATATTTTTATTAAGCGCTTTAAACATTGTTATGAACTAAAACTTTATAATCCGCTGAATATTTTCTAGTAATTGACCCAATACACAATGGATAAAACATTCCACCGAACAACAACAATCTCCTGTTTTCAAAACTTTTACAATAAATCCCGACCTCTGTCAGCAGCTTGAATTTAATAATCCCAGAATAGTTAGCCATACTCGTATTTTACGTTTACTCTTATTTATTGTGGCATTCAAAATTTCGTGTTGCAATAACGTGCAATTACGTTATTAACGCCTGCGGGCGGTGCGAGAATTAAGTGGAAGGAACTAGAGTGAGGATTTCCCGCAGCGTGCATTCATAGGGTGTAATTAGATAATTTATTTTTCAAAGGCATGAAATACATTCAATTTAGACTTAATATAAAAAATAAGATTTATGTTTCAGAAAAAAATACTATTCTAAATTATTATTTGACCTGATAGTTATTTGAGGAAATTGCAACTTTTGCATTCTTGCACGACGACTATACCGGGATTTTTCTTTTAAGTATACATATCCCGATGTATACGCTCTACATGTTTAGGCCTTTGTTTAATTTGAAGTAGCAACTTCATATACGGTTTAAATAATACTATTGTTTTGTAAATATCAAAACAACTTTTTATCAATTTATTTTTGAACTATTGCATCATATTTCTGTCTATATACGAAATGCACACATTAAATGAAAAATAGAAACTGTGTCGTCCCCTTTTTCTGTCTACGTCGAGAATGTGTCCACGTCCCCGGAGGGTGGCTGTAAAGAATTCTTAAATGGAGCTTCCATTCCAGTAAACTTTCTCTATATTTCATGTTTCGCCTTTTTCTGTAGCCTCGCCCCGTCCGGCCAGAAAGTTCGCAATAAAAGTATGTCGAGAATTAAAAGTATAGTATGAAAGTATTCGTATTTTTTTCGTGACGAGGGATAGAGTGGGGCCAAAAACTTTTTACATGAATATAATAGAAATAAGAACAACTTTCCGAAAGAAATTCTTGCTGTAATATTGAATAATGAAGTGGAGTTAATTTAGAAATCATTTTATTAACAAAAAATCGCCATTATTTAAGATCGCCAGAATCGCCAGAATTTGAGATAATAACCTTCGTGTCTTGGTTAGTATCTCAAATGATGGCGATTTTTTGTTAATACAATAATTTTTAAATTAACTCCACTTCATTATTCAATATTACAGCAAGAATTTCTTTCAGTATGTTGTTCTTATTTCTATTATATTCAGGCGAAAATTTAATAGCATAATGGGAATGACTGTTAAATTAATCCTTTATCCTGGGTTGCCAAATCGGTGATTTTGTCATCAAACCTAATGTTTTCCACTTTCGAATTGAGACGAATTGTTTGTGATTCAGACGTGGCAAAATTCTGATGTTTGTTGGAAGTTTTCAGTGGCAATCTAGTGATTAACTGTCATGAAAAAGCGATTGAAGTTAAATCAGTCGAAGGTGGTAAAATACTGTCATAATTATCAAAAATTGAGAAATATTCAGCTTATCATTCCTAAAATTGTCTATGCCTAAGTGATTTACCATTTGCAAGAGAATCATTTTTGATCAATTTTGTATAAATCATTTCTAAGGAATATATTGTAAACGTCATTTAAATTCAGTGTTTTGTACGCGTGGCGCATGAAGTAAAATTTCGAGTTTAGAAAAGCCCCGTGAAAATTTGTCGAGGGTCGCTGGCGCGACCCTCGACTAATTTTCTACGCGGGGCTTTTCTAAACTCGAAATTTTACTTCATGCTTAGTCTGGGAGTGGACCGTCAAGATTTCCAATATGTCGAGATTTTTTATATTTCGAGATTTTCATCAATTCTCATCAGATTTTCATGATATCAAGTTTTTTTTAATCAGATTTTCGATATTTCGAGATTTTTCTTCGATTTACAAAATGTTATGAATTTTCAATATTTCGAAATGTTCGTAAATTTATTGTTTTTTGTTGTTTTATTATAATGTATTTACACAGGGTGATTCACTATATTTTCCCGCCACTTAAAGGATGTATTTTAGAGGTCACTTTAAGCAAAATAATTCTTATAAAAATAAGCGAATTATGGGAAACTTTAGATTATTTTATTTAAATATTTACACTGCATTAATTTTTTAAAACAATAATAAGTTTCATTACAAATTATACCCAATTATAACCACTATTTACAAAAACGTTTACGGTTTTCAGCAGCGGAAGCACTAGAATTTTCATTTGCACAACCAAAGATATACACCATATCAGCGTACTCCTTCGTGGTAAATGTAAAAGGTATTACAGAACACGCAAACAGGGCACATTATCCTACAACACAAATAGACTGAAGCAGTCGATATGTCAAAAGTGATGCAATGACAGGCGTCACCTTAATTCAACGCTGCTACCATTGTCAAAGATAGCCGTACGCGGTGCGAAACAACAAAAATCTAAAGTTTCCCATAAAGCACTCAATTTTCACAGTCGGACCCGTGTTCATGGGAACTTTTTTGTTTAAAATGATCTCTAGAATACACCCCTTAAGTGGCGGGAAAACGTAGTGAATCACCCTGTATAATTCATGTTATAACAAAATATAAAATCCTGGTATTTTCTGGAGATATTTAAAGCGACATTTTTAATCATCTGGTAGTCTAGAGTTGGCAATCTGCTTCTACCGAATGAATTTTCATAACATGTTCAAATAATATTTTTGGCAGTTACTAAACTTAAATAATACTGTCCGAAATTAGTTGCCACATTAACTATTTTTCTGCTGATTATTGGCACATACAATTGAATTCAGAAGGTAATATTCTAAAAAATTAAATACTTAAAAGAGAAGTTTAAAATCACATCATTCATAAAATTTGTTTCTAGTTTTTAGCAGCCAAAAATTGTTTTAATATTACTTAGTTTGTTGCAGCCTAGAATTACCTTCATAGGAGTATAATAAAAATCCATTATTACAAGTATGAAATCAAAATTTACTCAAATTAGTTATAAAATATAATTTAAGTTTCTATTTACTTGCTTTTATGTGCCTAATTTTTATTTATGTGTAATTTTTTTGAATTGTGAAAACTAATTTGGGACAGAGGGAGTAATTAATAAACAAAACAATACTACGAAAATATTTAACGGGACATAAATAAGTGCATAAATCTCACACAGGGAATTTTTATTTCAAGTATACATATCCCTCCGCACACGCTGTAAATTATCAAGCATTTACTGTTTTTGATATATTTAAATTTCGAGTTTAGAAAAACCTAAAAGTTTGGTTTGGTTGCTCCGAAGTTTAGAATATACTACTTTTGCAGTATGTTTTTCACTTCATAAATTTAAGTGTTTTGACGCTTGGCGCATGAAGTAAAATTTCGAGCTTAAAAAATACTGAAAATTTGGATTTTCGCATAGCGCTACGCGACCAAACTAAATTTTCAGGCTTTACTAAACTCAAAATTTTACTTCATGCTTAATCAAGGGGATGGAACAGTCGTTTGTAACTTCACCATTTTTAAAAAATAACAACTGCCTTAAAATTTACAGTGTATCTGGATGTGTATACTAAAAAAAATCCCTGTATGGAACCAGCAAATTTTCAAATTTGTTTACCTTTTTTTGAACTAGTGAACATTTAAGATCAAGTTCCCAATCAGAAACAGTATGTAATAGAGGGTTAAGAAAAGCCTTAATTTTATTCACGCATTATCAATGAGTAGAAGAATGACTCGTTACAGCTTTTAAATTAAACGAATGAGAATAAACAATTCATATTTTAGACTATATTCACATTTTCGAAGTTTTAAGAAAATAAACAAAATTACTAAATTTGTCGTATTTTTATCAACAGTTCTGAAATTACAGCTTTTAAATTAAACGAATGAGAATAAACAATTCATATTTTAGACTATATTCACATTTTCGAAGTTTTAAGAAAATAAACAAAATTACTAAATTTGTCGTATTTTTATCAACAGTTCTGAAATTATAAAATAGAAGAATGGACTTCGCTTTTTGTTAAAATTGACTAAAATTATACAGGGATTTTTTTTAGGCGTACATACTTCGATGCGTAAACTGTAAAATTACAGGCATTCATTGCTTTTTTAAAAATCATTTAATTTGAAATTTGGAACGAGTGTTTCTACTCTATTATTAAGCATGAAGTAAATTTTCAGGCTTTTATAAACTTGAAATTTTACTGCATGCGCCACGCGTTAATACACTGAAATTTCATAAACTTAAAAATATACTGCTTAATCAGTATTCAAAATAAACTGCCAAAGCAGGATTAAAAATATACTGCCAAAAAAAGACAAATTTCAATTTCAAAATATTTTCGTGTTTTAGACGAGTGGCGCATGAAGTTAAATTTCGAGTTTAGAAAAGCCTGAACATTTGCTTTGGTCGGTACGCGACCAAACCAAATTTACAGGTTTGTCTAAACTCGAATCTTTACGTCATGTTTAATTAAAGATTAGAAATACTTATTCGTAGTTTCAAATTGAACTTATTAAAAAAAAAACGAATGCCTTAAGATACATACGCATCAAGAAATGTATACTTGGAAAATTCCCTGTTTCAGAAAAGAATGGGAGAACAATAAATGCATGTACGTTTTTCATAACTGTGTTATTGTAATGTTTTTGTTCGTTTCAGAAAATATTGTTCAAACCTCATGCATGAACAATTTTCCCTCGTTCACTTCGTCGCTTATACTTGAAAAATGCGCTCAAGCAGGTAAATAATTTGCCCGCACTCGGCTTGGAAATTATTATTTCGTTAAAACCGGAGCAGCATATTTAACTCGTGCTGAAGTACTCACTGAATCTGCAGCTCAGTTTCAACTCAACAATCATTGTACTTGTTCTATTACAGCTAATAAAATTAATAAAACAGTAACACTTCCTTCACTAAAAAAAAAACAATGTTTGCTAAATGTACATTTCGAACACTACGTGCTCATTATTAATAGCTTACTGGCACGTAGTGTTCGAAATGTACACTTCTGTGCAATAAAATTGGGCACAAGTCGCATAACTCTTTTTCACAATATTCTAGTTGTATAATTTGGGTTTGTGTTTATTGCCTAGCAGCCGTTTTAAAAAATAATAAAACACCATAGCTTGAAAATAACGCCTTTATTAAAAATCCAAAAGTAACACCTTTAAAAAAACGCCTGTAATAAATACAACAAAGTCGAAATAGAAAACCCATCTTGTATTTTAGTTAGAATTCGAATTTTTAAATTGTTGTCTAAATGACGCAGCATTTTGACATTAAGGAAATTGACATATTTACATATTCTTGTAACTAGAAAACTCATCATGTCTGCTTTAAACTATAACATATTTTGTGTGCTTAATTTTATTGCACAGAAGTGAACATGTACATTTAACGAAAATATTTATTTTTAGTGAAGTAATTGTTACTGTTTTATTAAGTTTACGTAACTCAAACCAAATACATATATTACTGACTATAGTGTGTCTAATTTTAAGAAGAAGAAGTTATATTATTTAAGATGATTAGCTACATATCTAAATATTCATATCCACTAAAAATGTTAATTTTAATTTTTAATTTTAATCACTGAAATCCAAAATAAACATTACTTGTTCAATTGTTTACTATCGTGTCGAGATAAAAAAATCGTAATTATGCCGTAAACGTTGTTTGATATGCGTTCGAATGCGCGCTTTGATATCGAAATATTGCATCGTTGGGAACGTGCGGTTAATTGCCCATGTTTTACGATTGAAACCGTCGCCGTGCTAGAGAGGAGGTAGTTTTAATAGTTTTGTATAAAACCGGATGTGGCGTGTTACTTCCGGGTGAATAACTTTTAACGATCTAATTGCCACATAAATGCGAACAAGTGAATAAGATTGTCACTTTTACGGCCGATGCCGTGTGACTTTTATAACCGTCACGTTTACAAAATTGTTAACATGATAGAAAATTTTACATAAATACGTATCAACGAAAATGTTTATGGAGTGTATCCACTTAAATTATACACATATAGATAATGTACTATGGAATTGGTTAATATAACGAGAAAAATCAATTAAAATTAAAGCTTGACATCATAAAATGGTTTGCTAGAAGAAATGGTGAATGCGCCGGGAACTATATCAAAAGGTTAGTACAGGTAAAGTCCTTCGTTCCTATAACAACGTAAGCATGACAAATATTTAATACGAAGGTTGTTCTCCAGATCGAAATACTCCGATTTTTGAATTGTTTTAGATTGAGCCGGGTGTAAACATGTGTGGGATACACAAATGTTAGTATAAATTTCTTGCGCAGACTTACCGTTTAGCCGTAAATTGTATTTTAAGTTCCGATTTTGAGGTTATATACTTTGGTATTTTTGGGTGAATAAGCATATTACAGGTATAAATTATACACATAATGAAATTATTTCCAAAATTATGACATAATTAATCGAAATTGTAATATTATCTTCATTTATACAGTCAAAATCACAATATTAATTTCACACTAAATCTGAAGTCTACTGACGTTTATTTAAACTAATGGATATATAATTCTAGATTGATTATTATTAATGTTTAGATTATGAGTATTTTAGCTTTTGGTATAAAAAAAATAGATGGCGCAAAGTGTATTAAAATTTTAAAAAAGATCCGCTTACTAAAATGTTTTTCCAATGATTTAGATTATAACGGAACAAAATAATTGTGTAATTGAAATATTCTAATTTGTCTCTAACTTGTATAAACGTAATTTCTAGTTGCGTTGAATGCCAACAATTTTGTTGTTACTCCACAGCTGCAACCTGAGTTGATTTTCGTAAACGGCAAATGAGAATTTATTAAAAATCAAAAGATTAGTGTTTACTGTAATTTTATACATAACTGAGTACATAGTGATTTTATTGTTACTGTGATATTGTTACGAGATTAATTTACTAAAAAGTTATAGTATAGTAAAGTAAAATTAATAGCATAACCTAAAAAAGTATTTAACAATTATAATTTAATTTTGTATTCGAGTTAAGGAGGTACTAATAAAACCACCTGTTATATGCCGTGTTAATTAAATGGAACTTAATGTATTCCATTTTATTATTGTTGAAAATGTTGCTTATTACCTGTTAATAATAAAGAATAATAGAAATAATAAACTTTATTTTTATTAAATACATTAGATGGTAAGTAATATTTTAATTCTGCTTTATCTGGCATAGATCCGCTGTGTTTTGTGTAAACAGGATTACCTCGTGAAGGATATGACTTTTACAGGGGTATAGCCAAACACTAAGAAGCGTATGTATATTTTAGATGTTTTAAGTGAAAATAATTGACCGCTGAACACCCGATATTAATCGCGGCTACCTCCCATGCACTTTCGTCGTGCACAGACGGTCTTGATTGAGAAGAGGCTTTACAATACGCATCCTTAACCCTGAGATTAAATCTCTTAATCCCAAAAATGTTGTTTAAATTTTATGTACCAAACAAAAACACACCATGAACCTCTGCCCCATACAATACACCCCCCCCCCCCTTTACTCAGTTGAATGATAAATCTGTGAGAAAAAAGTAATGAAAAATTAGATATCTCATTCAGACAGATTAGTTGGCCAGGAGCGGGCTGAGCCTACGCCCAAATTTCCTCAAGGAGGTCAGGCCGGACCCGACCTCTAATCTTACCCATCTTAAACATAAGAACAGATCTGGCCAGGCTATAGCCAAACATTTTTAGTATTGGGACTGAGTAATGAACTGGTGCGCCAGTTTAGGATAGGGCATGGGCCTAGTCTTTAATAAGCTGGCCTGTTCGGGCCGGGCCAGCAATCTTAAGTACAAGAACTGATTAGAATAAAACAAAATATTTTTTTAAACCAATTAAATATAATAATTTATTTAAACGAAAAATGTTTGGCTATAGCCAGGATTTGAAACTGCGCGCGCAGTTTCAAATCCTGGCTATAGCCAAACATGTTTAGAATTGGGCCTGAGTGTTTACTAGGCCTGGCTTCGCCCGGCCTGGTTAATACTCAGGCCTAGTGCGGCGGTTCAAGACCGGGCAGAGTCTACTCTTCAAATTCTTCAAAAAGCTGGCCTGTTCGGGCAGGGCCAGCAATCTTAAGTACAAGAACTGATTAGAATAAAACAAAATATTTTTTTAAACCAATTAAATATAATAATTTTTTTAAACGAAAAATGTTTGGCTATAGCCAGGATTTGAAACTGCGCGCGCAGTTTCAAATCCTGGCTATAGTCAAACATTTTTAGAATTGGGCCTGAGTGTTTACTAGGCCTGGCTTCGCCTGGCCTGGTTAATACTCAGGCCTAGTGTGGCGGTTTAAGACCGGGCAGAGTCTACTCTTCAAATTCTTCAAAAAGCTGGCTTGTTCGAGCCGGACCACCAATCTTAAGCATAAGAACTTGTCATTTTTGTGTGTATATTGAAACAAGTTCTAATATTGTATTTGGAGAGGACTTTTCCGATTTTATCAATATACACACAAAAATTCAAAATTTACTCCGAACTCCAAAAGAAATTATCCCACTTGAAGCTCAAGGCGTATATGAAATTCCATGTGGTATGTGTAAGAAGAGCTATGTAGGAGAAACAAACCGGAAAATAAGTACTCGTCGAGATGAACACATTTTAGCAGTAAGAAAGTCTGATCCACAATCTTCTTTATTTCAACACGTAAACATTTCTAAACATACAATAAATTTCGAAAAAACGAGAATTTTAAAAAAGACAGACTTCTTCGATATTAGAGAAGCGATAGAAATTGAAAAGAGGCCGAACAGTCTAAATCAAAGAGATGATGCTAAAAGACTACCACCAATTTGGAAAACTTGTATAAATTCTGGTCAAAATATATTATCTCTGATCAACAACCAAGAAATTCAAAATCCAACCCCTTCCGAAAATAATATTGAAATTGTCACTACTACATCATTAGAAGAACAAAACAGAAGAGTAACACGAAGCCAAACAAGAAATTCACGCATCAAGTAGTACGTAAAAGTCAAACAAGTGGTTGCTAGAGCAATGGAATTTTGATAGTTATTCCTGACGATGATGACTGCGACGTCATCGAAACGTCGAATTAAAAATAAAAATAAAATGGACCAGAGCCAAGAAAATACGCGGGACCAAACCCGAAGAAACTGTGATACATGTTACGCCCGCGAAAATCTACGTTTTAACATATATATATATATATATATATATATATATATATATGTCGTTAAACTAACGAGATATATATATATATATATATATATATATATATATATATATATATATATATATATATATATATATATGTATATATATATATATATATATATATATATATATATATATATATATATAGGGTGCCCGTATTTGAACAGAATGTATAAAGATCTTGGTTATTTGAAGAGAAAGAGAGTCGGATTGAAATATGTTGTTTAATTTTTGAGATAATGTCAAAAAACAGATTTTTTTAAATTTCGTTTTTATTTTTTTATTCAAAAACTATTGAATCCAGACATTTACAACTATAACAATACAGGCACGTTTTAACGAGAAATCTAGTTACATATTTTATTTTAAGATAATATTTACCCAGAGAACATAGCCAACTTTTGTTTTTCTTATGGGCGCCATTTTGGATATTCATATTTTTTGGAAGAATATTTTTTTCTGAATTTAATGATGTATCATACTTATAGTTTATTGTACATTTTATATGTAAAATTTTAATCTTTTGTTTTTTGTAAAGAGTGCCTTGGAATCAGTTGAGTAACTCACTCATTTGACAACTCCTAGGATCCATAATTGTCGTTAAAATACATCACCAGTTGTGTCGTTAAACTAACGAGTGTCTTCCATTCCCAGACTAAGCATGAAGTAAAATTTCGAGTTTAGAAAAGCCCCGCGTAGAAAATTTGTCGAGGGTCGCGCAGCGACCCGAGACAAATTTTCACGTGGCTTTTCTAAACTCGAAATTTTACTTCATGCGCCACGTGTATAAACCACTGATTTACAGTAAAGTTAAAAATATATAACACCATCACATTTAGGTGATAAATATTTATCATTGCAATTTTACTTCGTGCTTAATGAAGGGGTGGAAACCCTCATCAAAGGTCAATCAATAAATGCTACTAATTGTCTATGTAATTAGTGACTTTTACCCCTATAACAAGAATATTGTAATTTGCCTAGAAATAATTGCCAAATCGGATTAAATTCACAAATTTGCCCAATTACTGATACTTTAGTAAATTCACGATTTCTAATTATTACTCGTTTGTGTTGATAGATAACCATATCAATATCAAAATAACGAGCACACTAACTAAATTTTAATTAAACTCAAATTGTCTTCATATTTGTGTGAAATTCACCTGCGAAATTCTGAAAATAAAAATCGGTGGAAAATAATGTGACCGGCATGTTCGAGAGAGAACCGTCAGCGAATTTTGTTTTGCGAGTTGATTCAATTAAACGTTTCCTCATTAATGTTTCACAGTCCGGCGGTTTTCCAGACGCGAACATTTTCATGAATTTTTCACGCGAGTGTGGATTACACGCGGGGGCGGAATTTTCCACTCTGAATACATCCTCTACCAGTTACAGTTTTTTTTCATTTCTCTCGTTTATGAAATGCGAGACGTGAAAAAATAAAAGAAATGTTCACAGTCTGGATAAAATCTAAAATGTTAATATATCTCTCAAAAGATATATTTTGTAAAAAAACGTTAATAAAACACTTTAGTCAAGGGTGAATATATAATAATAATTCATTTATTTCCAAGAAGAAATTACATTCGTGGGTGGGTCAACAACATGTTTTGATGAGCCTAACTTAATAACACTAATAAAGACTGTTATTCCTTACTTCATTTTTTATATATATATATATATATATACAAGGTGGCCAGAAATGGTGTGATAATCTTCAGGTAGTGTGATTCGTTGATTAATTTTGGATAAAAATTCTAAATAAAAAAATATTGTATTCTTCCTCGTAACATCTCACGAGGTCGTTAAAATATTAAACGTATCTCTGGAAATTAGTGTTATTTTCTATTATTTTGGAAAAAATCAATAGAACTTACAATCAATTACACATTTGTAAAATTTAAATGACATAGGTGATAAATAAATTGGAAACTTTAACAAATTAATAACTTTTTCAGAAGCATTTTTTTAATAAAAATAGACCTGGCAACTATGTATTTTCATATGTAACCTTATTAAATTTCACTTGACTTTGAAATATACTTGTCATAATTTATTTGTGTAAGTTTGTATAAGGTCATCATACTTTTTGAAGATGTACACATTCAACGAGTATGCAGATATGTACATGATATTTGGATTCTGCAATGGTAATGCAACTAGTGCCAAAGATGAGTACCAAGGAAGATATCCAAATCGCCAACAGCCCTGCGTAAATACGTTTAGAAAATTAGACCAAAGGCTACGTACTTTTGGGTCGTTCGTTTATAATAACATAGATGGAGGGAGACCTAGGGAACGTCGCACTAGAGAAGAACAGATATTGAATGCAATTCAAGAAGATCCCAATATTAGTACGAGACAAATAGCTCAACAGTTAAATGTCCCCAGTAAAACAACATTCTATGCAGTATTGAAAAAAAATCGAATGCGTCCATTTCATGCAAGAAAAGTTCAACCACTGTATGAAAATCATAACGAGCGTAGACGTATGTTTTGTGACAGGATTTTAGATCAAATTCGGAAAGAACCAAATTTTTTATTTAAAATTCTTTGGAGTGATGAATGTACATTCACTAGAGATGGGGTATTTAATTGTCATAATTATCACTTTTGGACAGAAGAAAATCCTCGAGCGGTTAGAGAAATGGGACATCCAAGGAAATTTTCAGTTAACGTCTGGCTTGGTATTCTAAATTTAATTGGGCTTATTTTTATTCATCAAAGATTAAATGCCTTAAATTATGTAAATATTTTAGAAGAAGTTTTGGAGAATGTTCCACTAAATTTAGTAAACAACATGCTGTACATGCATGATGGTGCACCACCTCATACAGCAAGAATTTCAAGAGAATGGTTGGACGAACATTTTCCAAATAGATGGATTGGGCGCAATGGACCCATACTATGGCCAGCAAGGTCGCCGGATATGAATCCACTTGATTTTTTTGTCTGGGGATTTTTAAAAGAGAAGGTGTATGCAACACCTCCAGTGGACAATGTAGACGTCATGAATAGAATTCGTGTTGCAGTGGAATTAATTACTGAAGAGATGTTGCTCCGAGTAATTAATTCTATCTCACGACGGCTCCAGATCTGCTTAGAAACGGATGGTTATCAATTTGAACATTTACTTTAATCTTTCATTTTTGATGTATACTTCAAATATTAATTTTTGTAGATTTGTTAAATTTATGATTATTATTAAATTAAACACTTGTTTGTTCCATTGTTGCCGAATTTACATTTCTTTAAATTGGCTCGTGAGGAGTTATAAGCCACAATACAATATTTTGTTACTTACATTTTCTGCTTGAAATTAATCAATGAACCACTCACTCTACCTGAAGATTATCACACCTTTTCTGGCCACCTTGTATATATATATATATATATATATATATATATATATATATATATATATATATATATATATATATACTTAATGACAATAGAAGCGTAACACCAAGAAATAATGATTTTTTTGAATTCATATTTTAGCAACAGAGTGACTATATTTAAAGCATACATTGATAATAATTTCAACCTTGTGCCTTTTATATTTATTGTGAAAAAAAAAATATTTCACTATTTCTTTTTTGATAAAACTATTTATATGAGCTGTTTAGTACAGATGTTTTTAGTTTTCGTGTTTCCGTTGAGTGTGTTAAGCTTAAATACAATGCCTCGAGTCCGAAGACGTCCACAATATCACCATTTGATAGATTTTGACCGGAGTCGAGTTGTTGCTTATCGAGATGTGGGTATGTCATATCGCGAAATTGCCCGCCGTATTGATTCCACTGTAGCAACTGTAATACGTGTGTATCAGGTATGGACAGAAGAAGGTAGAGGAGCAAGAAGAAGACCAATTGGTCAACCAAGGCGTACCACAGAACGTCAAGATCGGCGCTTAAGACAAATAGCCCTGCGAGACCGTTTCGCTACTACGCGTCAAATCGGTGATCAATGGATTGGAGAAGAAGGTAGGCCCGTTAGTATGCGAACCTTATATCGCCGCATTCAATCCTTTGGGCTTTTTTCGTACCGTCCAAGATTAGTGCTTCCTTTAACAGCGAGACACTGTCGCCAAAGGTTAGACTGGTGCAGAGAACGGCAGCATTGGGAGGCAGAATGGCACGATGTCGTATTCAGCGATGAATCACGATTTTGTCTAGGCACGCATGATGGCCGTAGAAGGGTACGACGCTACCGTAGAGAACGACCTGATCTTAGGTTTGCTATTGAGAGGCATGTACACAGGACTGCTGGAGTAATGGTTTGGGGGGCTATTGCTTATGGTAGTCGATCACCTCTTGTATTCATTCGAGGCAGTATGACAGCTGCGCGTTATGTTGAAGATGTCATACGACCGACTTTGTTGCCTTATTTAGATGGCCGCCCAGACGTACTTTTTCAACAAGATAACACACGTCCCCATATTGCTCGTCGAACTATGAACTTTCTTAATGAAGCTGGTGTTAATGTTTTGGCGTGGCCGCCCCGTTCGCCGTATTTAAATCCCATTGAACATGTGTGGGATATCATGGGAAGAAGAATATTCTCTTTGCACCATCCTCCACAGACTCTAGCACAGTTGATCGATGAAATTCAAGTTGCTTGGAACGAGATGCATCAAGAAGACATCGACCATCTCATTTTGTCGATGCCCAGACGTCTACAGGAGTGTATACAGCAAAGGGGTCGCCAAACACATTATTAATTTTTTTTAGATTGTTTTTTAATAAGATTTCTTGAAAATGTAATCATTTTATTCTTGATGTAAGACTACAATACTGGCAAAAAATTAAGCTAAAATAATAACTCCTTCTGGGTGTTACGCTTCTAATGTCATTGAGTATATATATAAAAATTTATGTAAGGAATAACAATCTTTATTAGTTTAATAATCACTTCACGTACACTAAAAAACATACAGTTATTAACTTAATTATAGCAGTAATATGGTAATAAAACTTATAACTAGATAAACAGATTAAAATATTTGTAAAGATAGAAACAATATATATAAGTATAATACAACTCACAGTTCAAAGAGTAAAACTTATAACTAAATAATACAGATTAAAAATTATTTTTATTTTTATTAATAGAGACAACCGTGCAAAAATGGTGAGAGATAATTAAAGCCATCAGTTTCTATGTATTGTTACTGTCTTATTCATTAAATTTATCTAGTGTGTAGAAGCTCTGTTCGAGTAAAATAAGTTATAACTTTTTAAATAGGTTTTTAGTAGGCAGCATTTTGAGAGAACGAGGTTAGTTATTATAAAATTTGATATGTTGTACAGCACATGAATTACCAACGAAACTGTGCCTCTAGTTCGGAATAATAATATTGGGGTTTCTGACATTGTATGAGTATGTATTTTGATATAGGTTGAATAAATGCATATTATTTGTAATAAATTTAACAGATTCGAATATATACAGGCTGATTAAAGCCATGATCTTGAGTGTCTTAAACAACTCACGGCAGCTTGTGTTTGCTCCTTATTGCATATTGCTCGAATAAACCGCTTTTTGCATTATGAACACTTTTTGGATATATAACTGCAAACATCCCCAAAATACAATGCCATATATTAGCCTCGATTGACAATATGACATGTATACTATTCTGGCAGCTTTTTGGCTAATGTCGCTTCTAGTTGAATATATTAAATAAGCGTATTTTGAAATTGTTCAACATAGTTTATTGACGTGGTCATTCCATTTCATGTCCTTTTGTATTTATATTATTAAGAATTTGACGTTTCTTTTATCTTTACACCATTTAAGGACACATTTGTTTCGCCCATTAGCGCTTTAATATTTATGCTTAACCGAGAAGTGAAAACACGTTAGAAGTAAATTCCAATTAAATAATTCAGCACAAAAAACACATAAAATTTGAATTAAAAATCACTTGGCTGTTTTACAAACTTATTTAATATATTCCGACTAGTTTCGGTTTCAAGCCATTATCAGGAAATGTACTAATGGATTAAAGCCGAAACTAGTCGTAATAAATTCAAAAGTTAGTGACACAAACCAAGTATTTTTTTAATTAAAATTTTATTTTAATCATGATTCACCAAGTGATTAATGAGAACTTAGTGAAAGAAGAAATACATGTTTACAAATATAAACAAAAACATTGTAATGTAACATAATTGAAAATATAATTTCATTGGATTATTTTAATTATAACTTTATTCTCTTATAATGTACAACATTTTTTCCTGTGCAATATAATTGCCCAATTTGTCCGTAAGTGCAGTTTTTCACCACAACATTCATTTTTTATGATCTCCTTGATTTATACGTATAAGCGCTCGCAGCCGCAGTTTCATCCATTTTACGCCCTAGCAAGGCGTTAATAACGGGGAAATGTGTATGGAAATGAAGGGGAGTGAGATAATAAACCTTCCTCCTCTTCAAAAAAAGATAATAAGTTGTTAGAACGAGCTAGTTTCAAAAATTTATTCCCCATAAATCCACTAGGGCGCGCGAGCGCTCGAAAATCCACCCACTATCCGCAAATTTATGCCCTTCGGCAAAACCCACCCTCACCAACACACACACTCACGTATATAATGTATTTATATATACCGAAAACCTAATTCTTTGTACATGCGAAATACATTAGTATAAATAAAAAGACAAGATGTGGACATTATACAGTGAATTTTTCTTTTAGGTAAACATATGCATAAGCTGTAAATTTACCGACATTCGTTGTTTTTTTAAAATAGTTTAATTTGAAGCTTTAAACGAGTGTTTTCCACTCCTAGACTAAGCATAAAGTAAAATTTCGAGTTTAGAAAAGCCCCGTGAAAATTTGTCGAGGGTCGCGCAGCGACCCGAGACAAATTTTCTGGGCTTTTCTAAACTCGAAATTTTACTTCATGCGCCACGCGTATAAAACATAGATTTCAAGTAAAGTTCAAAGATACATTAATTTCACAATATTATAATGTTTTATACGCGTGGCGCATGAAGTAAAATTTCGAGGAAACTTCTCTCAGTAATATGCTTCTAACATATCACACTTTTCCAAATAGGTAAACTCCATTTTTTATATGATATATTAATAAACACAGCGATTAAAATAGGTTTTGTAGATAAGTTACAGAAGGACAATTGAACTAACAGTTACAGAAAACAGATTTTGTTTTCACTATATGTTACAATGTTGTTTTATTGCGGTATCTTGATTTTATTGAAAACAGAATAGTAATATGTGAATAACTTCCTTATTTGTGATATTTATGTAAAGCTATGTTTCAACTTTTTTTGTTAAGCATATTCTTCTCTATCAAGTGGGGATAAAATATACTGGGTGTGCCATTAAAAAAAATGTTTATTTTGTAAATATCTTTAAAATACGACGTTTAATTGTTTTTCTGATTTAACCATTGTAATCGCCATCAAATTTCCTACTAGTTTGCCTACTTAACCGCTATATAGCTTAAATAATAAGAAAGTTATCAATGGTGCGCACTTAATTTAGAACACCCTATATATTAGGAGATAGATATTTTTCGAGTTTATAAATCGACGATTTCTATTTTAACTTATTCTGGCTACATTTAATAATACCTTTAGTGAATACGAATGTAGAAAAGTAAATCGAATACGGATAAATGCTTAATAATTTACAAGATTTTTCTAATTTTCTAACAAATTTCTTAAACTCTGCTAATTTTCAAGTAAATATGTGCATAATTCCACTAAGTTAGACAAATTTTAATTCTTTTTAATTTCTTCGTATTTCATTTGTATTAGGCTCTCCTAAGACAAAATCCTGGCTGCGCCACTGCTTAGGATTAATATATTCAAAGGGAAGTTCAGAGTCATTATTCTATAAAATAACTCTTTTTAATAGAAATTTCTTAGTGCTTTTGTATTTCTTTAGAATTTTATAATGAATCGATATCGATCCAGTATGAAACAATGTGAGAGAGTGAATGGGTTGAGTGTATAAATAGAGAGTGAAACTGAATGGGTAATTAGTGCGAGGAGCAGACGCGTGCCAAGAAAGGAGGGGGCGAAATCCTGCAGAGACGACTTTTTGATTGGGACCATGTGTTTCCAGACGATTAAGACGGCCGGGCGAAATTGCTTTGATGTCGTCGTCTGCCACCGTCTGACTGACAAACGACGCACATAATGAAGAATTACAGTTTGTAAACGCTGCAGAAATTGCCGTCTAATTGTCACACGCGAACGCCAGATGTTGAGAAATTGACTACGAATACATTAAAACTTAAAATACTTTCAATCAAAAATGAACTTTATAATCAATTAAAGAAAAATAATAATAATAAACAATTAATATAATTGCATCTGGGGGTCAGAATCTTGCAAATAAAAATACAAAATCCGCAGACGAGTTTCGGATTTTGTGATTCTTAGTGGTGTATTATAAAGTGACTAGGGATATATATTTACCTACTTTTTCATTGACCGGTAGTTCGTTCGTTTAAAATGTTCGTTGTTTCTAAAACGATTTCAAATTGAAGCTTCGTAAAAGTGCTTTCCACTCCCAGATTAAGCATGAAGTAAAATTTCGAGTTTAGAAAAGCCTGAAAATTTGGTTTGGTCGCGTAGCGAAGCGAAGCGACAAAACCAAATTTTCAGGCTTTTCTAAACTCGAAATTTTACTTCATGCGCCATGCGTATAAAACACTGATTTCAAGTAAAGTTTAAAATATGCTACTAAAGCAGTATGCTAAAGACATATATTCTGAACTTCACACCAATTCAGTGTTTAATACGCGTGGCGCATGAAGTAAAATTTCGAGTTTAGAAAAGCCTGAAAATATTGTTTGGTCGACACGCAATCAAACCAAATTTTCAGGCTTTTCTAAACTCGAAATGCTACTTTATGCTCAATCTGGGAGTGGAAAACACTCCTTTCAAGCTTCATTTTTGTTTTAGAAACAACGAACTTTTTAAAATGTACATGTATGTGTTTATGGTATATTGAGAAACTCCCCGTGCGTTTAATTACTTTTATCCCTTTGAATGGAAGAATTCAACGTCAATGGCCATTTGTAATTTTATGAGTTCAGTAAATTGTATTGTTATTAAAAAGCCAGAAATAATATCAAGTTAGAATTCTAGTTTAACATTTTACTCAGTAAACAACATTACTGTTAAAGTTTCAGTTTTTTTTATTAAACATTTTTAAACTAGAATCGTGTATGTGTCTTGTTTAAAAGTACACCCCTGTTAATTCGGCTTATTTCGGGGGTGTTGCAAGTGCGGGTGTGATTTATGGGGGCGCCCCTGTTAAAGTTCCTCGCTGATTCGCCGGAGCATTGTTAAATAAAATGGATGACGGTAATCTCTACGTGGCGGGAAAGTTTAAATTGCGACCATCCATCTTTGTGTGCCTTTTTGTTTTTCCGGCACCAGTCCTATTAAATTCATCCACTGAATAAATATCGCAGCCATATTTCCAGACTTAAATAAATTTTCAAATTAGAGCAGTACAAAATACTAGTTGTTCAGAATTCATTAATTTATTTTATTCAATTTTGTTAATTTAAATCGACATTATTAAACTCCATAACAACCGTAATAAACAAGGTATTATTCACTAGTGAACTAAATTTTTTTTAGGTCACTAGTGAGTTAAAAAATTTATTTAAAAATAAATGTAAAGTACATTTTCTTTACAATTTCGTCAAAATTGAATAAAAACATATATACGCCACGTGAATTAAACACCTTTATTCACTCAAAGAAATGATTTCACTCGCGCCGAGGCGCTCGTGAAATCAAAAATCTTTTTGTGATTAAATCGTGTTTAATTCACTTGATTTATAATATTTATTATTTGTTTATTCAACAGAAGTTGTGTGTAAATTTCGCGCCATATATATAGTTAATTTTGGATTATGTTGGCAAACCTTTTTATTTTTCGTTGGGATACTTTACGCGGACTTCTGCGCGAAACGTCCGCCGAGACAGTCACGTTTTCGTTTTCAAATTATTGTTTTGAATATTAAGCAGCGTGCGAAATTAGGAATAATCAAGTGCATCCAAAATACAGTCCACTTCAGTCTGACCAGACCGGGAAGAAAGAGGAATTACATCGGTAAGTGTCCCTCTTGACTTATCAAGGTTTGCCGACTTCGTTGCCAGTTTCTCCTATACTAGTATAAGTAACATTATTTGCGGATTAGCAAAAAATTTATAGAGAAATCGGTTTTTGGATTGAGAATTGTTTTAAAAATGATCAATTTTTGGCATCGCTGTTTTATCAATTTTTAAAGCATAGCCGTCTTTTAGTTTATGTAAAATCGAACACATTTATTGAGTAACAAAAGTAAAGAAAGACACATATTAATAAATTTTTGTTCAAACAGAAAATAATTGATTTTTATCTAAATAATAATAGTAGTAAATATACAATAAAGCATTTTTAACAAAGAATCACGTTCCTCCGGTTACCATACACTTTCCCGAATATATTTTCCCGAATGACCTTTTTCCCGACCGCCATATTTCCTGAAAATAGAAATCCCGAATCCCATTTCCCGAATCCAATTTCCCGAAAGGTATTGTTCCTAAATAAAATATAAACTATTTAGAACAGAATATCATCGTAAGGTTTACACTTATAGCAGTCCACTTTCGAGGATAATGCGTTTTGCAAATTTGTTACAGCGTTTTGAAAATTTTGATTTAGTTGCTGATTCTATAAATACTTTTAAACGTAATTTGCTGCGTACCAATTTAGAAAGTATTTTTGCAAAACTCCATCACCTTAATATTTTTTGTTCCTCATTAATGTGCATAATGTACCTATTTTTAGGTAAATAGACTTTAGGTATTAGATATAAGTTATATTTTGTAATCATTGTATAAAATTATATAAGATTTTCCGTTTTCGAAAGAAATAAATACAATAAATATAATTTTAAAATCTAAACAAATTAAGTGTTTTATTAAAGTGATATTATGGAGTTTTAACAACTAACAGCCTCAACTAAACAGTAAATATAAGCTAAATTCTGACTTCAGTTTCTGGAAGTATTCACCTAAACTAGAAAAACCCTATTTGGGTTTTGATAGTTTAGTTCGGGAAAAACATTATTCGGGAAAGTTGATTCAGGAAAGTAGTATTCGGGAAAGTGTTTTCGGGAAATGTATTATTCAGGAAAATCGTAATTCGAGAAAAATATATTCGGGAAAATGTATTCGGGAAAATGGGCGGATATGCGTTCCTCCTAAAAGTAGACGTACACTTTACCCAGGGCGCATAAAATACATTGTCGGGCTTTTCTTAACTCGAAATTTTACTACATGCTTATTCAAGGAGTGGAAACACATGGTAACAGTTTCATTCACATATTGTACAAATAATATTGCCCCTACCTTGAGGAAATGCAGAGGTTACAAAATCTGGTTTCGAAATTTTACTTCATGTGCCACGCGTATAAAACACTATAATATTGTCAAACTTATATATATTCTAACTTCACTTAGAATCTGTGTTTTATACGCGTGGCGCATGAAGTAGAATTTCGAGTTTAGAAAAGCCCAGAAAATTTGTCTCGGGTCGCTGCGCGACCCTCGACAAATTTTCACGGGGCTTTTCTAAACTCGAAATTTTAGTTCATGCTTTGTCTGGGAGTAAAAAACACTCGTTTAAAGCTTTAAATTGAACTTAAAAAAAAGAGAATATCCGCAATTGTTGTATCCATTTCATGGTATGTCATGATTTTTATAAAATCACATTACATTTATTTAATTATGTTAGCTGTAATCTTTCTGACATTCGTTGATTTTTAAAACAGTTCAATTTGAAGCTTTAAACGAGTGTTTTCCACTCCCAGACTAAACATGAAGTAAAATTTCGAGTTTAGAAAAACCCCGTGAAAATTTGTCGAGGGTCGCGCAGCGATCCGAGACAAATTTTCTGGGCTTTTCTAAACTCGAAATTTTACTTCATGCGCCACGCGTATAAAACACTATAATATTGTCAAATTTATGTATATTCTAAATTGACTTAAAATCTGTGTTTTATACGCGTGGCGCATGAAGTAAAATTTCGAGTTTAGAAAAGCCCAGAAAATTTGTCTCGGCTCGCTGCGCGATCCTCGACAATTTTTCACGGGGCTTTTCTAAACTCGAAATTTTATTTCATGCTTAGTCTGGGAGTGGAAAACACTTGTTTAAAGCTTCAAATTGAACTCTTTTAATAATCAACGAATGTCAGAAAATTTACAGCTAAAATTACTAAGAAGTAATGTAATGTGATTTTATAAAAATAATGACATACCGTGGAATTGATATAACAATTGCGGATGTCAAAATAGCACAAAATATTGCTGTTACTTAATTAACGACAAAAAAACATAACGCAATCATCGTGATAACTGTGGTCTGCATAACACTACGTTATTAGGAGGATTTTTTCTTGTATAGTGTAAATCATTTCGAAAACATTCACTTCAACCAAGTTACTGCGATATCTTTTGCCATTTTAACATGCGCAATTGTTGTTTCAGTTCCATGGCATGTTATTATTTTTATTAAATCACATTACTTTTTCTTAATTATTTTAACTTGGAGAAACGTTAAGTGATAAACGTTAACACGAATGAATTCAGAATTTTTCCCTCTACAAAAAAGGTAAATACATTTTGTTTCTAAATTAAATAGGGGAGCCAAAATTTGAACATTTCAAAATTTAGATGGGATATCCTATGTTGCGTCCGCCAAGTCAACACACGGTATAAGAAGTCCAGAAATATGTATTTCTATTTTTATTTTAGTATTAGCGAAATATTGGCAAAAAAATAAAGTTCTGGTTTAACCTAGATCTATGACGTTTGAATATTGCCGCTTTCTCCAAAAATGTTACGAATAATTTGACAACTGGACAGCAAAAAGCTATAAAAATGTCAAAATAAATTATTTCAATAATTTAGAATGACGTTTTTGCTTTGCTTTATGTTAAATTTTCCTTTTTTATTATTAAAGATTCATGCTATACTAGACTTGATTTCCGGGCAAGTGGAATTATTAGGATTGAAGGCATCATATTATTTGAACACATAAAAACAAATTTTTTAACTCGGTATTATTTAATTTTATTATTTAATTTTATTATTTAATTTATCTTGGCGAGATTTCAAGTGGTCAAATAGGTTATAAATAAAATCAAGTGTGAAACGCAAGGAAATATTCTTTTCAAATAATTCATCTTTGTTATATTTATTTCTTGTTGTCAATTCATGTTTCTTTCTCCTCGGAGAATTCAGTTATGATAGATGGTTATCACCTAACTTCTTATAATGTCTTTCATCTAAGCTATTTTTCAGAAACAATATCCTAGTATCAATTTATTTTAAGAGAGATACACCAGTTTTTTTTTTCAAATAAATCGATACCTGCTGTGTGGCAAACGATGTTACATGTTTCAATTACTCCCATATTTCTAAATAAAATATATCTTAACAAATTTGACTTACCAATATAATAATAATAAAAGTCGTCATATGTATATATATATATATATATATATATATATATATAAGTTTTGCCATTATAGCTATATATATCAAATATTTGTTTTAAGTTCCCATGTGGCACTTTAAAATAATTAAATTATTGTTTCTTATAAGTTCTACACGAAAATTCCCATTTTCCCCGTGATCCTGTTTTGAGGAACAAATGAGGTGGTTTTGGAACTTCTATCAATTAAGTCGACAGATAGATTCGACGTTTCAATTGGTGTGAGGGAAGTTAACACGTGTCTTTCCCTAATTGGAGAAGTTGGACGCAATATTCGACGAGCACACTCACGCATCCTGACATATGTTAATTAATGCGAATAGATTAGCGCCGGCTTGTAAAATCAGCGTGTTCTTAATTAAAATTACGCCTAATCACCAAACTTTATCTACATACAACTGCATTTCGTGGATTTCAATAGAATTGAAACTTTTCAGCGAGGGGTACGCTGAAAAGTCAGAAATTACGGGAAAGCTGTTTTCATAAAAGACGATGATTGTAATAAGACAAACTTGTAAGCGCATAAACTCTCGGGTTATTATAGAATAAACACAAGTGCTTTTCCTAAAATAATGTATGATATAATACTCATTTCCGCAATTATAACTGGTTTCACAATTGTCAAATAAATTGTGAAGTTCTTCTTCTCCTCGAAGGAGTTAATCTTAGTATACAATTTAGTAAATGTTATATTGATTACAAGTAACATTTCTATTTGAATAAATAAATAAATTACACTTGAAATCGATTTAATTGGACTTAGGCGATCAAAATCAATTTTGAAATTATTCTCAACTTAAACAGCATATTAATTATTAATTATGTTTTTAATTTCCCCCAGATTAATTGTTAAGAGTTAAATACCGGGTGAACCGTTTTAAATAATCCACTGAAATATCTCAACAAATATGCATCGTACAAAAACATGTTTAGAAAAAAAGTTTAATATTTTCGAGGGGGCTATCCGATCCTATGAAACTAAATGTTCGTGACAATTTGACAACTTTTAGGAAAATATTTAAACATTTAAATTTCCCATATTTGATTTTTTTTATAATTATAGCAATTTTGAGATAAAATGTTTAAATATTCTACTGAGTGTTTTTCATCTAAGTATCGTATCTCAATTATACGCTGTAAATCTTCAGATATTCCTTGTCTTCTAAAAGATTTCCTTGTGAAGCTTTTTACAAGTGTATTCCACTCCCAGATTAAGCATGAAGTAAAATTTCGAGTTTAGAAAACCCTTAAAATTTGGTTTAGTCGCTCCGCGAAGCGGAGAGACCAAACCAAATTTTAAGGCTTTTCTAAACTCGAAATTTTACTTCATGCGCCCCGCGTATAAACCACTGATTTCAAGTGAAGTTTAAAATATACTTCTTAAGCTGAATTCGAAAGCAGTATATTTTGAACTTCAGCTAAAATCAGTGTTGTATACGCGAGACGCATGAAGCAAAATTTCGAGTTTAGAAAAGCGTGAAAATTTGGTTTGGCCGCTCCGCTTCGCGGAGCGACCAAACCAAATGTTCAGGCTTATCTAAACTCGAAATTTTACTTCATGCTTAGTCTGGGAGCGGAAAAACTCGTTTGAAACTTTAAATTGAATGCTTTTATAAAATCGGTGGAAGTCTGAAAATTTACAGTGTGTACGTTATATGTATATTTATGTATATTTATGTATATTTATGTATATTTATGTATATTTATGTATATTTATGTATATTTATGTATATTTATGTATACTTATGTATATTTATATATATTTATGTATATTTATGTATATTTATGTATATTTATGTATATTTATGTATATTTATGTCTATTTATGTATATTTATGTATATTTATGTATATTTATGTATATTTATGTATACTTATGTATATTTATATATATTTATGTATATTTATGTATATTTATGTATATTTATGTATATTTATGTATATTTATGTATATTTATGTATATTTATGTATATTTATGTATATTTATGTATATTTATGTATATTTATGTATATTTATGTATATTTATGTATATTTATGTATATTTATGTATATTTATGTATATTTATGTATATTTATTTATATTTATTTGAAAATCACTTCAAATCTGTGTTTTATACGCGTGGCGCATGAAGTAAAATTTCGAGTTTAGAAAAGCAGAGAAAATTTGTCTCGGGTCGCTGCGCGACCCTCGAGAAATTTTCACGGGGCTTTTCTAAACTCGATATATTACTTCATGCTTAGTCTGGGAGTGGAAAACACTCGTTTAAAGCTTCACATTGAACTCTTATAAAAAACAATGAATGTCGGAACATTTTCAGGATATACATATGTACACTGAAAAGACAAATTCCCTGTATGTTTGATTGTTTTAATAACTGCAACAATGACTGTTCTAATAACTGCAACTGGTAAAATGTTCAAATATTTAAATTCTCTGTATTTGTTTCCTTACTTTTTTAGTATTTTAAACAATTTTGAGTAGTATTTCAACATTTATATGTCTCGTATTTGTTGTTTTTTTGTAGTAATTGTGGCAATTTTGAAATAAAGTATTATTACGTCGTGTCTAAAATTGTCTAGCTGTTATAATATTTATTTTAATTCACAATAAAAGACAGACAAATTTACTGCTTTAATAAAAACTAAAAATTAGTGAAAATTAATTTAAAAACATCAACTTTTCATAATTGGAAGTGATTCAATATCGAATAATCATGTTTTGTATGGTATTATTTGAAGTAAAAGTTATATCTACAATGTTTTTAATTTTTAAACGTGGGTTACCAGTCCTTGATTAAGCATAAGTTAATATTTAGAATTTAGACAAGCCTGAAAAATTGGATATGAACGTGGAGCGAAGCGTAGAATCCAGATCCAATCAGGCTATTCTAAATTTGAAATTTGCCTTTGTGTGCCAGGCGTATATACACTAATTTAACGTGTTGTTCAAAAACACATACACAAATTTTAATTAGATTACAAAAATGTTATTTTTTTGGAAAATGTGTGATTGAGATACACTGATATAAGTAATAAACAGATTGAGGCCCATTTTACCCTGACTGATTAACTGTAATCAACCACTAATCATTGATTAAACCTCTGTATATATAAATGATTTAAATTTGTTAGATATCCTAAACATATCTCTGTTATCATTATGCAATATTGTAAATAATTTATACATAAAATAGCTGTGTTTTTAAGGAGTACTAATCACTTATTAACTAAATCGACTTGGGTGCAAACGGGCATAAATATTCAAAAAGTAACATATACTAATAAAAATATTATTATGGTAAATTAACGTTAGATGTTACTAGTTATTACTTAGAGGCAGTTTTGTCAAAGCATGAACAAATATTATAAGACACCCACACGTTTTAACCCTTCTCAATACGCCCGATTGTTCGCAGCAGATACTTACTTATTACCCACGCTCCTTGCCTTCAGATAACCCAACAAGCTCTCCAAAAAATATTTGATTCCGTCCAAGCCTGGTGTTCCAAATGGCGGATCAAAATAAATCCTTCTAAAATCTAACTTTTCATCCCATTCCACAAAATCACACCCCGATCCCCACAATCACTTTTAAAAATTTCTTAATTTCTCCCTCCCACACATGCAAATACCTAGGCATCTTTTTCGATCCCAAACTTTCCTCCAAACCCCACATCCTATCTACGAAAACAAAAATCCAAGTAAGGGCCCGCCATTTCAGGTCGCTTACTTATAAGCAAGAAGGCATAAGCATAAATACCGCTACACATATTTATAAAACAATTTGCCTGCCCTTATTGGATTACGAAACTATACTTTTTGCACTCATCAAACCATCTTCTTCATACTACTTCCAAGTTGCCGAACGATCCTCTCTAAGAATCCTTACTAAACTTAGACATCCCAACAATCCTCTCCACAATCCTTCCAATCAATACCTTTACAATTCCACTCAAATCACACCCATATCCCAGCGTGTAACCAACCTTACTAAAAAGTTCGCAAATAATCCCTATATTCAACTCCTTAGGAAGTTCTGTATCCCCCAAAGTTCTAATATCCCTCCTAAATACAAATATCCTACTCTCACACTTCATGAATTTATTAGTTCGCTACAAAACAGGTAAGCTAGGTAGCATAAACATTTCATTGCACATCACCATAAATTCAGACAGGGCAGAAAGATCTTTGGTCGAAAACCCGGACAGACTAACACTAACATGTATGATAGGTATATAAATGTTTGTACCGTATATTGTATTGTCTGAATAAAGATGTTTGTATATATATATATATATATATATATATATATATATTATAAAACATATTGTAGTATATTCAAAAAGACAAATTAATTTCTTATTAAACAAGTCATTAAATTTTTTTATGTTTTACCGTTTTGTATTTTCTACAAGTCTAAAAAAATATAAATTATTTTATACACCTCGTAAAAAAGAGCGAATAAAATTCGCGTATTTTTTTATTAGCAATAATATAAAATATCGCCGAAGCGCTCTCCTCTTCTTCGCCTAGTGCTTGTACCCTTCGAGGGCCGTAAAAAATAAAATTATTCTCACGATAATGCCGTCATGATGTAATAAAAGAAAACTTTGATCGTCCATCAAGTGGCACGAGCAGTAAAACCGAGCCCAAATTTTATTTACTCGGGGTGACAGGGCAAACATTCGATCTATATCAGGATAAGAAAATCCGAGAGGAATGATAAATTGCCGATTTTTTCACGTGCAGGTCAGATTTCATGTCAGAAAACGTGTGGAAGCATAAAAATAAAAAAATAAAATAGTCGAAGAGAAATGAGTATGATTGATTTTACGTTTCTCTGAAAAACGTTGTAAATTATCACCGTTTTCTAGAGAAAACTAAAATACGAATATATTTGTTTTGTAATTATTTGAATACATTTATAAGGATTCGAATTACTTATATTTAAACTCGAATGCGATTCCCCTTAAAAAAATGTAACGAATCCAGATCACGAATTCTTTTTCACCGAATAATTCAAACTCCTCTTCTTTTGAATCCTCTTTAACTATTAAAACTAACGACGAGGACTTTTTGCGACCAGAAAAATGGTAGGACGCACATGGGGACTGAGACCCAGTATGACCAAATGGCTATACACCGTGGTTATAAGACCCATAGTGACATACGCGGCGCTCGCTTGGGGAGAAAAAACCCAAACCAAGAGCGCAGCCGTAAAACTCGAAAGAGTGCAACGACAGGCGTGTCTGCTGATTACTGGGGCAATGAGAACAACGCCCACAGCAGCCATGGAACACATATTATCGCTTCCACCACTACATCTATATGTTATGATGGAAGCCAGACAGGCAGCCTACAGACTGCACATAAATGGACACACTTTAAATGTAGGGTCATCTAGACCGGAAACATTTAAAGTGCTACAAGAAGGAGAAATCCTAAAAATGAGGTCCGATTTCACTAAAATCGTACACCCATCCCGCAGATTCAAAATAATCATACCACAGCGGAGTGAATGGACAAATGGAACATACCCGGGAACGAGTAAAGGAACCATCTGGTACACAGACGGGTCCAAAAACACTAAAAGAACCGGGGCTGGTATCTATGGAGGCTGTAACCGGAGCAAACAATTCACGGTTGCTCTGGGAAAACATGCCTCCATCTTCAAGGCTGAAGTGGCCGCCATTGACTGGTGTGACCACCACATAATGGAGTCGGGACTCAACAAAGGACCAATTACCATTATGTCGGACAGCCAGGCAGCCCTAAAAGCGCTAGCCTCGCCGATAGTTCAGTCCAGACTGGTTATAGACTGCATAAACAGGCTGGACGCACTGGCGACAACAACAAAAACACAGCTAGTATGGATGAATTTATATGACCTGAACCCGCTTTCGGAATACCACATGAAACCGGAAAGGAAATAATCCGACGCAAGTTAGCAGAGGAGCATACAAAGGCATGGCAGAACCAAATGGGAATGAGGCACACGAGACTCTTCCTAGATGGCCCGGTACCTGATAGCGCATTAGCGCTGTCAGGACTGAGCAGAATGAATCTAAGGAAAATCACAGGACTAGTTACTGGGCACTGTGACCTGAATAAGCACAAACATAGGATGGGTCTTGAGAAAAGCCCCCTATGCCGTGGGTGCTTGGAAGAAGAGGAAACTCCCCAACACCTACTGTGCACATGCGAAGCCTATAAACGGCAACGCATGGAGCAACTCGGGAAGCCCGTGCTTCCTGAAGAACAGCTCAAGAACATCCCCTGGCCCAAACTCCTGGACTTCTTAGAAGACACAGGAATATACAGGGAGTAAAATAACCAGAGGAGCACAAAAGGACCACGGAGACCGTAGTGCAGGGACGCTAAGCGATACCACCTCATGTGGAAAAAAAAAACGACGTCTTTGAATCCTGAATGATTCGAATGTCCAGCTCTGCGTCATCTTAAAATTTTTAAAGAAAAAAACTTAATCCTAAAATTATTATTTATATTCTACTTTCTTTTTTGTAAGACTACTTAGTTGCTATATCTTGCTGCGTTAAAAGTAAAATTCATACTGTCTAATTAATTTCCCTGCGCTCAACCCGTACTGTCGTTTCAATTTACAATCGTTTAATAATATAAAGGCACATAAAGTTGAGGTTTGAAAATACATATTTTGGTACATAATTGTGCACTTTTGCTGGAAAAAAATATATTTATCCTATAAAATAACAAATGGATTTTTTGATAACTATACATTTTATGAGAAAATGATATAAGAATCACAAAATCATTGTGGAGGGCATGATGAAGTCACAGTTTTTAAATTTTAAAATTTTATACAGGGTGCCCGTATTTTTAACCAAATTGATCGGCTTATGAGTCAGGCAAATGCACTGCAGAACAACACTGGGTTCGACATATTTGCGGATTCAATCTCTGTATTTAAGAATAGATTGCGTCGTATGGGTTTGTCAGATATAATTTAAATAATTTAAAGATTTTAAAACTTGGCATTTTAATCTGTTGTTTGTCTCATGTTTAGTCTGTTGTTTGTCTTATTTTATTAATATTTTATATTTTTTTTATATAGAGTGCTCATTGTGATATTCATAATATTATTGTTATAGTCTTAAATATACTGTTTTAACCTTAAATGTATATTGATTGTACAAAGGTGATACCGTAAATAAATGAATTAAATTGAATTAAATTGAATGTATGGGGATCTCGGTTATTTGAAGAGATATAGAGTTGGTTACATAGGGGCTAAGTTGCGTATTTTGAGGCCCAATAATAATCTAAAAACAAACTTGAAATATCTCCTTTTGTTATTGAGATATTGTTAAAATATGGATTTTTTGAAATTTTGTTTTTATTTTTTTATTCAAAAACTACTGAATCTGGACATTTGGACCTTTGACATTTTACAGGCACTTTTTAACGAGAAATCTAATTTATTTTAAGATAACTATAAAATTTACCCATGGATCATAGCAAACTTTTGTTTTTCTTATAGGCGCCATTTTGGATTTTCATATTTTTTGAAAGATTATTTCATTCTGAATTTAATGATGTATCACACTTAGAGTTTATTGTAGGTTCTATATGAAAAATTTTAATCTTTTGTTTTTTGGAAAGAGTGCCTTGGAAACAGTTTAGTAACTCACTCATTTGACAACTCCTAGGACCCATAATTTGCTTACATATCACCCCTAAAGACGGGCATCCAGCCGATTAAGCTATGTACTGATAGAAAATGTATTTGTTTATAAACGAAATACTGGTGTGACATTTTGAATCTTAATAAATTGCTTGACTGTCTTTGGACTATCTTAGGATTTTGTCATATTATATCTTTATTGACAGTGTTTTGACTATTGTGACTGTAAGTAGCTTGATTGACTGTCTTTTGACTATGCTAAGATTTTGTCTGATTATATCTCTCTATGGACTGTATTTCGGTTATTGTGATGTTATAATTGTAAGTGACTTAAATCACTATATCAAATACAGTCAATATAGTGATATAATGACAGAATACTAATACGATACATATTTTGTAATGTATTTTAAAGTAACGAATGTCTTCCACTCCCAGACTAAACATGAAGTAAAATTTCGAGTTTAGATAAGCCCCGCATAGAAAATTTTCACGGGGCTTTTCTAAACTCGAAATTTTACTTCATGCGCCACGCGTATAAAGCACTGATTTACATTACAGTTAAAAATATATAACGCTTAGATGTGATGGTAATCAATATTTATTGAGATGTAACGAAAAATGCAAGAATTCCGTTTTTTGTGAATAGTTTTGGAACAATAATAATAAAAGTAGAATAAATTTAGTTTCTGCAACTTTTCCATACTGTTGATATTTAAGTCATCATATCTTAAACGGGGAAAGTGCTATGATGGACTCATCACCATTTTTTTACTTTGTTTTGTGTGATAATCGATACTTATTATTATTATTACAAAAGATTGACAGTTAGTAATTAATTTTGACTGCTAACAATGGTTGCTGTCAATATTTTATTGATTAATAGACGGTGTCATTGTTTCCAAGGCACTCTTTGCAAAAAAGAAAATATTATAATTTTAAATATTAAGTCTAAAATAAGGTTTGAGTGTGATACATCACTGAGTTAAGAAAAAAATATTGTTTCACAAATTATGAAAATCCAAATTGGCGCCCATAAGAAAAACAAAAGTTGGCTATTGTCCCTGGGTAAATGTTATAGTTATCTTAAAAAAATATATGCTACCAGATTCCTCATTAAAAAGTGCCTGTATATTGTCAAAGCTATAAATGTCCAGATCCAGTAGCTTTTAAATAAAAAAGAAACGATTGAAAAATAAAAACAGTTTTTTGTTAATATCTCGAAAACTAAACAAGATATTTCAAAATTGTTTTTAGATTATTGTAAGACCCTAAAAAACTTTGCATCTCTATATTTTCAAATAACTGAGATCCCCATACATTCTGTCGAAATATATACTAAAATAAAAAATAAAAAAAATCATCATTTCAATTTTAGACAGTTGTGTTAAGAAAAAAATTAAAAAATTCAAAATAATAACAAAAAAATCAGTGTTCTTAGTTTCCACAGGGTAGAGCGCACTCTTATTCTAAACGACTTTCACTTTAAAACCTTACAATAATTCTAGTGTGTGTTTAAGACTGTTGATCAAATTAATGTCGTTTAATTAATAACATCTCCTCCCTTAGTGGAGACCTAATTAAGCTAATTAATGAATGCTCAAAAATAACAAGGACCCGGTTTTGAGGGTCCCTTTAATTCCGCTAAGGTTTCTTTTAATCCGTTATTTTTTGCGCCTTCGCCTTTGCGAAAGGCCTTAATTAATTTCACAACAATGCGCCCCTCCCCCTCCGTTGGATGCGACGCAATTACTGAGAACTACAATTTACAAAATGGAAACAGGTAAATCATGATGATGATCAAAGGAGGTTGTATTGCGAGAGTAATAATGCGTTCATGCTAGAGGGATATTGTTTGTAATTCGTTAAATAAGATTTAGATTACATTGAAAGTTATATTAAAACATTTTTCGATTTAAAACCATTATTTATTTGGATTAAAATAACTAAAATACAGTTTATTCAATTTAAGTTTGAGGTATTAATAAGATTTAACGTTAACATTTATTTTCTGTGTATTTGAATGTCTTACCTTAAAAGATATAATTAAGTACTCATGCAAGGAAGGTTTATCAAGGAAAATTTCGAGTTCAGAAATGCCTGAAAACGTTACTTCGTGCCTTACCAACTTTTGATGTGTGATGTTTTTTCAATCGATGTTTTTCTAAACTTAAGTTTTAAATATGTATCAAATGAAGTGTTTTAACTTATTTATTATACACTTTAGGAAATGACTCACTTAATTTAGATTTCACATTTTATTTGTTGGCAGATAAATGATATTGTCCATCTGCCTAATGACGCCCGCTGTGTGATGAAGTTTTGGAATGAACACCGTGTATCAGTGGCGTAGATAGAGGGAGGGAGTTTAGGAGATCAATCCCCCCAATGAATCTTTAAAAATAAGGCTATTTTTCTGTTAGCAATGAATATTGTTGTAATTTTTATTTTATTTTTTCATTTCCATCATTTGTGAATAAATCTGACGTGATACGGAATGTTGAAGGTCATTTTTTGTTTATTTCATGGAATTAATTTTTTTTGTCATTTGTTATTTTGAACTGTATAGTAAATCAGTGTTTTTATACGCGTGGCGCATAAAGTAAAATTTCGAGTTGAGAAATGCCAGAATTTGGAGTGGACGCTGCGCGTCCAAATCCAAATCCTTTAGGCTCTTCTTAATTCGAAATTTTACTTCATGCTAAGTCTGGGGGTGGAAAACACTCTTTAGAGAATAATCGATAACTTTTTAAAGTTTTTGGTTGAATTATAAAAATTCGATTGTTTTTAAGATTTTTGTCAATTTTTAAAATGTTTGCAGTTTTCCTGAATTTCCGTCATTATCATTATTTTGAAAAAAATACAGTTTCATAAATATCTAAGATTTTACTTTTTCAAAAATGAGTTTCTTTGCGTCTTTTTTAAAGAAAAAATAATATTTGCGTAGAATTTACTTTATTTTTTGATATCATTATTATTATGTTGTTGTAATAAGGTGAAACCTGTTGAATAAAATAAAAAAAATAAATCTAATTAAATCCAAACAAAACGTTACGATTATGAGTAGTAAATTACGAAATAAATCAAAATAAATAAATAAATTTCTCAAAAATTTACAAAAATCATACATTTATAATTAAAATAATATGTTAGAATTTTAAATAATAATTATTAGTATATTAAATACATTCGTTAAAACCTGCAAGCATTAATAAAAATCTTTAAAATTTTCCAAATTAACACAAATTGACAAAAATGACTATTTTAACAAGAATATGATAAAATAACCAATTATATATTATGATAAAATACCCAAACTTGACAAAAAATAAAAACAAACATTCTTAACAAACTTATTACACAGTTCTTATAATTACGAAAATTGACAAGTATACGAAAATTATAACCACACACAAATTTTAAAAATTGATTTTAAACCGCAGACGACTAATATTTCGACTTCAAATTATTTAAAAATAAATATGGATGACTAAAAGAGTCACATTTTGGCATTAGTGTGACCACAAATGACTATAATAGTAAGATAATGACTTTAAAGTAAACACACAGCATATTGTCAGATTTTGACTTTAATATCACTATAGAGACCCAAATAGTCAGATACAGTTATTATAGATCACAATAGTCGTCAAATTTGGCTATTAGAGTAACTTTAGATTACTAAATAGGCATATTTTAACTAAAAACTGACTGCGCATTACTGTAATGATCAATTTTTACGATAATAATGAGATTTTCGCTTTCAAATTAGAATGATTACTCTATTAGGAAGATTATCATATTACATTGACTTAAAATGAGTATAGTTGTCATATATTGGTTTTATACTGACTATAATAGTTAAATGTTGATTTTAAAGTAAGTACAGATGACAATAATATCCAGAATTTACGTTTAAATTGAATTATGTCGACTGTCCACTGTGAACAAACGCAGCACCCATCGCGCGCAGAGCGTCTTCATACCCGAAATATCATGTATGATATTGAACACACTGCCATACGACATCTTTGTAGTCTCAGCTAGCTCCCTCAATTTCACTTTCGGGTCGTTCAACAAAATATCATAGATTTTTTCCACGTTTTTTGGTATTTTGACGTCTATTAGGCGTCCAGATCGTTCAGCGTCATTGGTGCTTGTACGGCCACAACAAAAGTCAGAAAATCACTTTTGAATCTTCATCGACGGTGCAGACTCCGGAAAATATTTATCTAGCTTTGCTTTCGTCTCGGTTATCATTTTCTTGCGTAAATAATAGTGTTAAATCAGAACACAAAACTCAGATTTTTCCATTAAAAAAAAAAAAAACACGGAGGTTGGTTGCTTCTCACTGGTGTAACTTGTAAATGCGTAAACATAAATGCCTGAAATTTTGACAGACACCTAATGAAAGATGAAGCTTGTTATGTATGGTTCACATTAGTGCCATCTCGCCATCTATCTAGTATATATGGTTTATTTTAATACGCTTTTAGTCTTTCTATAATTGATTTTACCATTTTTTACAAACATTTCCTAATTGGATTTACAAAGAGGTTTAAATTGTTTAAGCAAAGTTTCAGCAAAAATTGTAACATTATGAATTTTTAGTACCTCTATGCATGGTAAAAAAAATAGTAATAACTTTCTTCTGTACAGTATTTTTTTTAATTTTCTTTAGTTTGTGCACTTTAATTATTCTATTACACACATTTCATAATCAGAGTGATAAAGGGGGTGTTTAGTTAGCTTTATTATGTTCACTGAGTGAAGTTATTTGCAGCAGACTGGGTTGGAAAATTCAACTGCATCCGTGACTGCAGCGCTCTAGTTCGGTTTTACCGTTTAATTTATTAGAAAGCATCAGTAAAATGAACCCATCAAAGTGAACGTGTTTAACCGAAGCCGCACGATGCACTTTACCTTGTCTCTTTTACCAAATTAATTGAAAAACCACAGAATGAGAGTTTATAGATACAAATTTAAAGTTTAAGCTAGTTCATTCACTTATAAGTAAATCATAAAGGCTCGTATCGACTAGGACTAGAACATTTACCCGTTGCGTAATACCTTAATGTTGCCTATTTCACCTAGTGGCATGGGATATGGGGGCCATATCCTAACCCGGGACCCCAGGCCAGGTTATCTGGCAGGCCCATCTATCTTAGGGTTGAGGAAAGCATGATACCAATAAAAAAATGGTGATGTGCATATCATAGCACTTTCCCCGTTAAAGATATCGCTGCTTTGTTTTGATAGTGGCACAACAACAAAAAATGATGTTTATGTTTTGCATTAAATCTGTTTAAAAGTCAGTAAACTTTTATTGTAGAGAACGACACGCACATCTTAATTTCCTCTGGATAATCACCAGAGTACAGTTATGCCAGTATCAACTTGAAAACAATATATAAATATATATATATATACATATATATATATATATATATATATATATATATATATATATATATATATATATGTTAAAACGTAGATTTTCGCGGGCGTAACATGTATCACTGTTTCTTCGGGTTTGGTCCCGCGTATTTTCGTGGCTCTGGTCCATTTTATTTTTAATTCGACGTTTCGATGACGTCGCAGTCATCATCGTCAGGAATAACTATCAAAATTCCATTGCTCTAGCAACCACTTGTTTGACTTTTACGTACTACTTGTTGCGTGAATTTCTTGTTTGGCTTCGTGTTACTTTTCTGTTTTGTTCTTCTAATGATGTAGTAGTGACAATTTCAATATTATTTTCGGAAGGGGTTTGATTTTGAATTTCTTGGTTGTTGTTCGGAGATAATATATTTTGACCAGAATTTATACAAGTTTTCCAAATTGGTGGTAGTCTTTTAGCATCATCTCGTTGATTTAGACTGTTCGGCCTCTTCTCAATTTCTATCGCTTCTCTAATAATCCTCGCGTGGAAGAAGTCTGTCTTTTTTAAAATTCTCGTTTTTTCGAAATTTATTGTATGTTTAGAAATGTTTACGTGTTGAAATAAAGAAGATTGTGGATCAGACTTTCTTACTGCTAAAATGTGTTCATCTCGACGAGTACTAATTTTCCGGTTTGTTTGTCCTACATAGCTCTTCTCACACATACCACATGGAATTTCATATACGCCTTGAGCTTCAAGTGGGATAATTTCTTTTGGAGTTCGGAGTAAATTTTGAATTTTTGTGTGTATATTGAAACAAGTTCTAATATTGTATTTGGAGAGGACTTTTCCGATTCTATCAGTTGTTCCTTTAATGTAGGGAAGGGTGACGTTGCTACACGGACTTTCACTTCTTGTTTTTGGACTTTTGTTTCTGTTTAATTTATTGATTGTTTTTTTGGAAAACCCATTTTGCATTAATGCCTTTTTGACATTGGATATTTCATTATTTAAGTGGTGTTCGTCCGATAGCGTACGTGCTCTTAGTAGAAGCGATATTGCCACAGACGCTATTTGAGCTGGATGGTGATGTGACTTCGCATTCAAGTACCTGTTTGTGTGTGTAGGTTTTCGGTATACGGTGTAATTTAAGTTTCCACTAGGATTTCGGATAATAAGAGTGTCCAGAAAGGGTAAACGTTTGTTTTCTTCAACTTCCATTGTGAATTGAATTTTGTTGTGGGTATTGTTTAGATGCGATAAAAAATGGTTGAGGTTCTCAATACCATGTTGCCAAATAACGAAAGTATCATCCACGTATCGTAGCCACAGTTTAGGTTTTAGAGGGGAAGAATTTAGTGCTTTAGTTTCGAAATCTACCATAAATAAATTTGCAACTATTGGTGATAGAGGAGAACCCATTGGTGCACCTTCCAATTGTTTAAATTTTTGTCCTTTATATGTAAAGAAAGTGTTTTTTAGGCAGTGTGACGCAAGATCTAAAATTTCGTTTGACTGATGATACTTGGATTTTATTATTGCTATCGTCTCGTCAATTGGGATTTGTGTAAAGAGAGATTTAACATCGAAACTTACTAATATATCATTTGCATCTAAAATTTGATCTTTAATTTAATTGGATAAAGAGGCCGAACAGTCTAAATCAAAGAGATGATGCTAAAAGACTACCACCAATTTGGAAAACTTGTATAAATTCTGGTCAAAATATATTATCTCCGAACAACAACCAAGAAATTCAAAATCCAACCCCTTCCGAAAATAATATTGAAATTGTCACTACTACATCATCAGAAGAACAAAACAGAAGAGTAACACGAAGCCAAACAAGAAATTCACGCATCAAGTAGTACGTAAAAGTCAAACAAGTGGTTGCTAGAGCAATAGAATTTTGATAGTTATTCCTGACTGCGACGTCATCGAAACGTCGAATTAAAAAAAAAATGGACCAGAGCCAAGAAAATACGCGGGACCAAACCCGAAGAAACAGTGATACATGTTACGCCCGCGAAAATCTACGTTTTAACATATATATATATATATATATATATATATATATATATATATATATATATATATATAAAGTAAAAATTAACAAATTTCACTTGTGCCATTATCAAAGCAAAGCAGCGATATGTTGATTAAAATCGGAGTTTCTCAATCTTTTCTACCATCGACCACTTTTGAAGGAATGACTGTCTTCATCGACCCCCTAATGTTACCCAATCTTACATTTATAATACATACAAATCTGCTGCGGTCGTAAATTAAAATGTTAGAATGAATTTATCGTGTATTTCTATCACTTATCAATAACGTTTACAGAGATAAACGCAATAAACGAATATTAAAGAACTCTAAAAGTCATTTTGTTTTCCGCAAAATAACAGTTATTATTTATATCTTGATTCTCTACAACTTTTATTTGAGTTTTTTCTAATTATAGCAATAATTTACAAGAAGAAGAAAGCGCTAATAATAAACATCCACTTTCAGTTAAGTATCAAGAAAAAAATGATTTATTGATGAGAAGATTGTGCTTGGTATTGAGGAAATATTAATTAATAAAATTATCATTCGTGGTTTACACAATCTTTTTGTGATGGGTGGGGGGGAGAGGGGGGGATTTAAGTTAGTATTTTGTTTGATAAATGTATTTTTCTAAAGTTATATAAACAAGTACAAAAAATGATGATGTGTTCATCATAGCACTTTCCCTGTCATTTTAACAATTGATGATTGACATACTATACGCAGTTCACTTGCTAATCGGTTGAAGACTACTTCACATTAAATCAGCGTTTTATACGCGTGGCACATGAAGTAAAATTTCGAGTTTAGAAAACCCTAAATTTCAGGCTTTTCTAAACTCGAAATTTTACTTCATGCTTAATCTGGGATTGGAAACACTCGTAAAACGATCAACTATAAACTTATTTTTATTGTAAAATTTATAAATAAAATAAATAGAATTGATGTTTTGTTCATAATTTGTAGTATACAATTTTCCTTTCAGTTTGACCAATTTTCAATTTGATAACGTTGACAGCAGAGCTAGGCAGGATTCGAATCATTCAGGATTCGATTTTTGTTGATGTTTGAGAAAATGTAATAGTTGAGGCTGTTACTTGGTGAAATTCTATATCAACACTTTTAGTAAATAACACACTTGGCCAAGATTACACTGTTTATTGATTGACACTGCAACAATTGTTTCGCCACACAGTGGCTTCATCAGGCAGATGAATGTTTTTTTAAACTTAGTTCATTGATTTATAATAATTATGACGTTGTATTTTTCTTGAATTTCCTAATTTTGACATTATTTTGTAGATTAAGTTAGTTTGAATGATATTTTAATATTATCGTTTTATTTAACATTTTAATATTATATAATGTGTCAATTTCGAAGATTCTGTCATTTATAGTTTATTTTATTAATTAGTGTTCGTTAATTTATGTTAGCATTGACAAAACTTATTGTTATCATTAGTTATTTCAAATGTTATTATTATTCCCATTATAAATTATTTAAATTTAGACAATAACGATTTCTATAAATATTCTTGAACTATATTGACTATAAGAATTTTTCTGATTTCTTTAGTTGTAGACAGAATTTTTATTTTTTCTTGATTTCTTATTTTAATTTACTTTGACAATATTGATAATTTTTAAAATTTTACTTATGATTTGTGTTAATCGTCATCAATTTCGATATTTTTTTATAATTCCTTTATATTCAGTAATTGATCACGATTTATTTAAAAAAACTTTTTAATGTTCAATTAACTTTCAGGCATTCGTTGTATTTAAAAATCGTTCAATTTGAAGTTTCGAACGAGTGTTTCCACTCCTAGATTAAGCATGAAGTAAAATTTCGAATTTAGAAAAGCCTGGAAATTTGGTTTGGTCGCGTAGCGCGTAGCGTTCCGTATTCCAAATTCAGCTTATTTTCTGTAAATCTTTAGATACTCCTTGTTTTTTTTTTATTATTCAATTTGGATCATTATACGAGTGTTTTCCACTCCCAGACTAAGCATGAAGTAAAATTTCGAGTTTAGAAAAGCCCCGCGAAAATTTGTCTCGGGTCGCTGCGCGACCCGAGACAAATTTTCTGGGCTTTTCTAAACTCGAAATTTTACTTCATGCGCCAAGCGTATTAAACACAGATTTCAAGTGAAGTTCCGTATTTCAAATTCAGCTTATTATATGTAAATCTTTAGATACTCCTTGTTTTTTTTTTTATTATTTAATTTGAAGTTTTATACGAGTGTTTTCCACTCCCAGACTAAGCATGAAGTAAAATTTCGAGTTTAGAAAAGCCCCGTAAAAATTTGTCGAGGGTCGCGCAGCGACCTGAGACATTTTTTGGGGCTTTTCTAAACTCGAAATTTTACTTCATGCGCCACGCGTATAAAGCATTGATTTCAAGTGAAGTTCAAAATATACTGATTAGGAATGCATATTTATAAATCATAAATAAATTTCATTTTCATGCATAGCCATTCTATAAGTTTTCAATTGTCCCCCTTAAAACTCAAATTGCCCTGTGGGGCGTAGGCCACGTAGGGAACGACTGCAATAAATAAAAATTGCGTCAATGAAAAACCGCTTTAATTTTATTTTTCAATGATTTTTTTCGTAATAGCTTGGAACTAACTAGCAGATACTTAAAATGATATTTTAGGTGAGGTGATGATAACAGTTTAGTAGCAACTAAAACACATTTGGAGCAATTGTTTCTCAATAAAACAAACCTGAATAAGTTAACATGGGGTGCTGAAATGAACTTACAATCAGCATTACAAAATTGTAACAAGCTAGTAGATCTACTTGTAATTTTGGTAAACTGGTCCCTGATAACATTAATAATAAAAATACTCTGTATTTTAATAATTGTTAAATTATGATACTACCAAAAATATACAATAAGCAACAAAAATGTAATGCGTCAAGAAACAGGAATAGTAGTTGTTCACAAAATTTAAACATGCACAAATTTATTGAAGCCATCTGCGTTATTAAAATGAAATAAAAGGGTTTCGTATATATACAGTGCTGTGAAAGTTAAAATATTTAGACGGTTGAACATGCCACGACTTGATGCACAAAATTTTAAATTTAATATCAATCTAATTGCATGTTTCTGACACATGAATATTTTTTGAAAGTAAGTGGTATTTTCATAAAAAATAATCCAAATCTCACTTTACTGTCAAACATAACTGATAACATGATTTAATTAAAACGAACCTTTTCAGATTATTTAATTTATTTTGTAGATACTCATTACGAAATATTTCTCTGCGTTTATAGATTACAATTAAGTATGTAGTAATTTTAACTATTTATTACTCCTGTCCATGATTTTGTCTTAATCTGTTTAACGGGGTAATCGACCACTAATGATAGGCTAGTTGCTTAATCCAATTAATTTATTAATTTCCGAGCTTTCGGAGCTTTTTGGCTCCTTCTTCAGGGATTTCACTACAATAAAATGATACAAAAAATAAAAACCGTAATTTTTTTACAGAACGGTGAGTTAATTATTGAAAAATTATTGAAATGAAAATGGCGTGAAATGAATCATTTCACGCCATTTTCATTTCAATAATTTTTCAATAATTAACTCACCGTTCTGTAAAAAAATTACGGTTTTTATTTTTTGTATCATTTTATTGTAGTGAAATCCCTGAAGAAGGAGCCAAAAAGCTCCGAAAGCTCGGAAATTAATAAATTAATTGGATTAAGCAACTAGCCTATCATTAGTGGTCGATTACCCCGTTACAAAGTTTTGTGTTTTCCCAACAAGTACGACCGTTACTTCCCTCCGTGGTTTCTAAGTTAATCTGTTTATTCCATTTTCCAATATTTATTCTTGAATGCAATTGTGCAGTTTACTTTGAATGTTTGTTTAAGTTTAGCCGAACAAAAGGAACTTCGACGACCGGAGGAATATTTGAGATACATGTTGACACGGCAGCGAGCAAGAACACTTTGCAGCTTATTTCCGGCGAGCGAATAAGACGTCATTTAAGGATTAAATCCCATTGTGCCAAAGTCGAACAGATGCGGATAGTTGAATACTATTGTAGAAACGTACACTCCGATACCTACATACATTTACACGAGAGATTCATTTCTCAGTTTGTGTGTGCAGCAGTTTCAGTATTTATACAAACACGGATTTTTTCTTTTTAATGTACATAATTCGATGCATGCGCTGTAAAATTCCAGGCATTCATTGCTTTTTTCAAGCGTTCAATTTTAAGTTTTTGAACGAGTGTTTCCACTTCTTGATTAAGCCTGAAGTAAAATTTCTTGAAAATGTTACTTCATGCGCCACGCGTATAAAACACTGAAATAATATTAAGAATACTAAATCAGTATTCAAAATATACTACTAAAGCAGGATTAAAAATATAGTGCTAAACTAAAATATTTTGATTTTTACAATATATCATTGTTTTATAGGCTTGGCGTATGAAGTAAAATTTCGAGTTTAAAAAAAATGCAATTTTGATTTGGTCGCTACGCTTCGCTACGCGACCAACCAACTTTCCAGGATTCTCTAAACTCGTTAGTAGCTTCAAATTTAAATTCTAAAAAAAATCCCTGTATGTTTATGTCTGCAGCTCCACCAATAAAAATTCTTACAAGCCGCCGCAGAGCTATTCCGATTACAAATAACATGTACTCATGTATTAAGTACTAGTACTCTACTAAAATTGTACTCGAGTACCAAGTACAAGTACGCAACCATGGGTGCTTAAGTACTTTTGTGAGTACAAAGTACTGAGTACATCTTGTGACTAAGGGATATGATAAAAATTAGTTTATTTTCGCTCAGTATATTACAGAAAAATTCATATAAAACAATCAAATTCGCTTAGATGATAAACTGTGATGCTAGGGTAGGTTAGATAACAAATCGTAATTTAGATCTTCTAACAAAACTTTACAATTTGTCATCTAATTGTGAAATTTACTTAGCCAACATCATACTTTAGTGTGGTTGGGTTAGGTTGTGAAGTTAGGTTAGGTTCACAATTTAGTGTAGTTGAGTTAGATAACAAGTTCTGAAGTTACGCTAGGTCACAATTTAGTATCAGTGGAATAGTTGATAAGTTGTGCAGTTAGGTTAGGTTAGGTTGGCAATTTAGGGTAGTTGGGTTACATGACAAGTTGTGAAGCTAGGTTAAGTAAGGTTAGGTTCACAATTTAGTGTAGTTGCGTTATGTGACAAGTTGTAAAGTTAGGTTAGATGATACATTGCATTGTGGTTGGGTTTAGTTAGTTATCAAATGTCAAAGTTAAATTAAGAATTCACTAAAATGTGAATTATGTCAAAAATCTTGAGAAATGAGTTCGTAAAAATGTTCAAAAATGCATAAGACATACTTACTAAATGTGGTAGATACTAAAAGTAATAGGTCTTATGAGTTTTTGAAATTTTGAATAGGCTTATAATAATAATAATAATAGTTTAGACTTTTGACAGTGATAGTCGAGAGTCAAATGACAGCGTTCTGGATAGCTCTATTGTGTATCTTAGGTTAGGTTAGATGACAGTTGCATATGTTTGGTTTTGGGTTATAGATTACCTTAGTTGACAGTTACACACGGAGCATTTTTAGTTTTAGTATACATATCCAGATGCCTAAACAACACAAAAACACAAGTACTAAAAATAACAACAGGAGACGAAGAAAGAAGGAAGGCAATGAATGTGGATGTGGAAGGATAGAGATAAGAAGAAGCGGGAAAATGTAAATATCTAGGGATAATAATAAACCAGAAAGAGACTCATGATGAAGACATTAACAACAGAATAGACGCGTGTAACAGATTGTACTTTGCTTTATGCAACAGACAATTCTTGTTAAATAAAAACGTAAAGAGGGAAACAAAAATTAAAGTATATACGACCGTCTACCTACCAACGCTATTGTATGGGAGTGAAAACTAGACATTAACAGAAAGGGAAAAGAAATGACTAGAAGCGGCACAAAGAAGTACATCAGAAGAGTAGCCAACGTACGAAAAATGGACAAAATTAGAAGCGGGACAATCAGAGAGGAACAGAAAGTTATTCACCAACATCTCAAAATTTGACGTTCAATATACCCTAGTGTTATAGCAGGACTGCAACTGTTCGCTGTAAATGGTCATATTAAAAAAAAAACAGAGGCTATTTAGAAAGAGTATCTATAATTCTACTTATTCCATAACGTATACAAAGTGTGGCGTAATAATTACATTGATTAATTATTAATGTATAGCTCAATTACTTTGAGTTTGTGTTTAGTTTAATTAAGTTACCTTATTTTGTAAGCCAACATTATCCAATATTATACTTTTAAAAAAGTTATTGAAATTCCCATAAAACTCCAATTATCCTTCCCGCATTTTCTTTTTCTATCTAATATGGAGTCACGGCGCTCTGAAAAAACTACGAACCTTGCAACTAATTGTACTAAAGAGCTTAGTTAAGGGATAAAGTTCGGAAATGGCAATGCGCAAATTAGAATGGTTTGGTCATTTAGCCCGGATGGAAAATACAACACCAACGAAAATAGTATGTGAAGCCAGACCAACCGGTAGAAATAGGAGAGGAAGACCTAGAAAGGGGTGGAATGAAAAAATGGCGATCCTCAGGGAACGGAATTTGCATTGGGACAAAGCACTGGAAATGGCACAAGATAGAAAGAAGTGGAGAGCGTTTGTCAGAGGAACAGGAAGAACCACGGAATTGGAAACCCATTGTGTGTGAAAGAGGATTAGTGATGAATAAAAATAATAATCCAGATGCATTCGCGTTAAATTTAATAATTTAATTAAATTTAAAAAATTCATTTTGAAGCTTCCAACGAGTGTTTCCACTCCTAGGTTAAGCATGCAGTAAAATTTCGATTTTAGAAAAACCTAAGCAAATTTTAGTTTGGTAATTACTATTAATTTCAGTATTATCCTTTAGACCTACAATAATTATTAAAAGAACAAGAATTCTTGACATTAAACGTATGAGAATAACCATACTGTAATATGTAATTTTAACACATTTATTAAAAAAAAATCAATCCAATCTCAGCGAAAAAATTTAATAACGCGGAAAGTCGGTGCCCAATTATCAGTGATATCTCCATTATTGCGAGAAAAGGGTCCAAGGGTGGAAAAGAGCCTCGCAATTTTCCTGGGCGCAATTTCATTAAGCGCCGTGAGAACGTTCATTAAAATGATTTATACGAATAATAAAATCTGGAGGATCGTCTTGGAAACTAATTTCCATTTTTTTTTTTTCACTCCTTCATAGTTTTTTTTCCTCAACCCCCCGTCTTGAGAAAATATTAGGCCCTAATGGGAAACTTAATGCACCCTTCGGACAAGAGCGCCGTGCTGAGAAGACTAAGCGTCCACCGGAAAAGTGGGTTGTTTGTACGAGATGGCCAACCTATTAGTTTTATAGAAGGGTGTGATTGTTAGATATTTTTCAAAAAATAAAGTGTGAGGAATAAGTGATTATTTTACGTGATTTATTGAAGTGATAATATTCAACCATTAAGCGCCATTGGCGTAATAGGGCAACATTATTAATTTGTGTTAATTAAATTAATAAATAAGTTAATTTGATACATTGAATCATTTGACCTGACTTAAGAATATATACAGAAGAATGCAAATATTTTGTTATTTAAATACATAAATTATTGCTCTTAAATAGTTATTTAGGTGACTAGTGTGTGATATAGGGCTTTTGCGCACGACTTGCGAGTTTAAGGCACGAGCCGTTAGGCGAGTGCCATAATCGCAAAGAGTGCGCAAAAGCCCTTCACACACGAGTTATCTACAAAACTTTATCTACGACCTTAAAATAGTTATTTATTAATATTAATATTTATGCTTAAATTAGAACAATGCGATATATTTGATATAACTATTTTCTGTATTTTATCCTCTTCGATTTGTTTTTCTGTGATTATGGTTTCTTTGGTCACGTTGACGAATGAAGTAGAAGTTGAAGGTTTTGGATCATCTATGTTGCCAAAACTTTTACAAGATGTTTGTTTCTTGTTTTCCAGTGAATTCTCCACATAACCTTCTGCCACATGCGAGGATTTCCATCCGCCGTGTCTTTTGACTGCCGTTATATCTGCTCCTGAATCAGCTTATAATGAAGCAGATGACCGACGGAAGCAATGACCAGTATAATTTTTAAATTGTGACAATTTTAAATACTGGGCGTTCAAAGATGGTATTTTACCAAACTGGTTAATCCCAACTGGTTGCTTCGATCATTTTCCGTTTTTATAAAAAACAAAATTCGCTTATGATTGCATGACGATGGTCTTAATGAGGCATATTTTAAATACATCTTAATGAATGTGTCATCAACAACTGTGAATGTTCTTGGAATTTTATTTTTGCATTCTCTGATTTTTATAATTAATGTAGTCCCTGCATTTTGAATGTCATTTATCTGCAGGTCACATAACTCATGACGACGACAAGCTTCCGAAATTCCAAATATTGCAACAATCTAAACAAATTATAAAGCGTAATAAATTTATTAGTTAACTTATTATTTGCTTACCTTCATCATTAAGAATAAATCACCTTGAGCATCTTCAATAAACTTTTTAATTTCCTCTTGTGTAAATATCTTGGACTTTTTTGGTTGATATGAATCATTCTCGCGTTTTATAATCGTAATTAATTTTGAAAAATTTGCTAATATCGATATTATTATTTAGATTTAGTGTCGATTTGAGCATAGAGTAATGTGACCACAATGTCGGTGGTTTGTATTTGGCGGATAATTCAGAAAAATACGTTAGCAGTACATTTTCTGAATAATTTTGTATGTTTTTACCTCCGCGCCAATTTATAAACTCCTTGTATGTGTTCATGTATACATCTTTTGATTTATCCGGGAGTACATTTAAAATGACGTTTCTTGCAATTTCTGCCACTTCTGGAGGCGTACACATAATTAAATTGTCTTCTGAATCCATTTCTAATTCTTGATTTCTAATTCACTGTATTGATTAATTAATTAATCACTCGTGACACTTTTACCACAACCAGATTCGAAATAACACAGTTTGTTTATACAAAGCCAACGTCCCTAAAGAAAAGTTGTGACGTTTGTTTTGTATTTTGCATTCCCGTTTAGTTGATACTCCGGTCGCGTGGCGTCATTGGCGCTATATTTATAGTAATAGAAGATAAATAAAATAAACAAATATTTTGTTTTTCATCCATTTAAATTTAATTAAGATTATAAATTTCATTAATATTTATGATGATTTAGATATTCTGCAACAATAATTTTTCTTTATATTTTGGTTAGAGTCGTTAATATGTTCGGCGCAAGAACTGTCAAAAATGACAGATAATACAAACTGTTTAAAATGCATTGGTCATTTGGACACTAGTGCTTAAAAGTAGAGCTTCGCGCATATTAATCGATGCATAAATGTTGTCTTTTTAGTGGTGTCGGAGATAAAAAGTATTTTTCAGTATATTTCCAACTTCACGCTAGTTTATTGCAAAAATAAATACTGAGAAAATAGTGAAAACCTCATCCTGACATCTTTATCCTAACCGTAAAGTTGATTTTAGGTAAAATTCTGCACTTTTTTATGATTTCTATGAATGACTTGTATTCCATACTAATAATGTTTTTTTTAAGACATATATAGTATACGCTGTACATGTTTAGCAATTTTGTTTCCAGTCCCAGATTAAGCATGAAGTAAAATTTCAAGTTTAGAAAAGCCCGAAAATTTGGTTGGGCCGCTCCGCTTCGCGGAGCGACCAAGCCAAATTTTCGGGCTTTTTTAAACTCGAAATTATACTTCATGCTTAATCTGAGACTGGAAACAAAATTGCTAAACATGTACAGCGTATACTATATATGTCTTAAAAAAAAAGCATTATTAGTATGGAATACAACAAGTCATTCATAGAAATCATAAAAAAGTGCAGAATTTTACCTAAAATCAACTTTACGGTTAGGATAAAGATGTCAGGATGAGGTTTTCACTATTTTCTCAGTATTTATTTTTGCAATAAACTAGCGTAGGAAAACTATTGCTTACCATTTGACATTTTTAAGAAAATCTAGAAAATATGGCGGTTATTCTCAAAACTCCCTCTGGCGCTTACTATAAGAACTAAAGTAAACGAGACTAAAATGTCATTAAAGTGCTTTCAATTACCTATCAAATAAAACTAATTTGAATAATATCGGTTAATCCTAACCAAAGTTACATGCAGTTCAATGATCACACTTTCCCGCTCTCCCCTACATCATATGTATAATATAAAGAAACAAGTGAGGAACTAAAATTAAGGAAAATTTTGCGTAGATTACGATTTGTATGTTTTCGACATAGCTCAATTTAACAGTTTTTTTGATAACAATCGGTTTTTGTATTTGGCGATAGATGTGACGCCCTCTAGCGATGGAGTTAGGAATTTAAAAATAATTTCCAGTGATTTCTTTTTGCTGCCTTTACTCTGCAGTTATTAACCCCAACATGCTACGCTGCATAGTTTCTGAGATACAGCTGGTGGCTACGCTTCTTCAAGCACCCGGTATGTAAAAATATATACTTAATACTTATGTAAAGTTATTATATAACATACATTATGTAATATAATATATATTTAATTTATACATCTGTTTGCTCTTAATTTTCCCCAGATCATACATAATATTTCCGAGGTATTACGTAAATATTATGTATACAGGGCATTTTTCTTTTGAGTATACATGTCCTGAAAATTACAACGTTTTTTAAATTTGCAGGAATTCGTTATTTCAATGCGGTTAATTTGAGGCGTTAAACGAGTGTTTTCCACTCCCAGACTAAGCATGAAGTAACATTTCGAGTTTAGAAAAGTCTAAAAATTTTCCGCTTCGCTACGCGGCCAATCCAAATTAGGCTTTTCTAAACTCGAAATTTTACTTCATGCGCCACGCTTAAAAACACTGATTTACAGTGAAGTTTAAAAAACACACACATACAACAACGATTTTAGGCAACCTAATATTCGTTAGAGTTATTAGGTTGCCTATAATCACTGGTTTAAACAATTGGTTCAGCGCAGAATTTGATTCACGTTTTCTTCACATTTACATATTAGATTGCTAAAGCCGTATATTTTAAACTTGATGGTATTTCAGTGTTTTATGCGCGTGGCGCATAAAGTAAAATTTGGAGTTTAGAGAAGCCTATACAAGGATTTTTCTTTTGAGTATACATATCCAGAAAATTACAACGTCTTTTTAAATTTGCGGGAATTCGTTGTTTCAAAGCGATTAATTAGGAGCTTTAAACAAGTGTTTTCCACTCCCAGACTAAGCATGAAGTAAAATTTCGAGTTTAGAAAAGCCTAAGAATTTGGATTGGCCGCGTAGCGAAGCGGAGCGGCCAATTCAAATTAGGCTTTTCTTAACTCGAAATTTTACTTCATGCGCCACGCTAAAAAACTCTGATTTACAGTGAAGTTAAAAAAACACACACATACAACAACGATAATAGGGAACCCAATATACGTTAAAATTATTGGGTTGCCTAAATTCACTGGTATAAACAATTGGTTCAGCGCAGAATTTGACTCATGTTTTATTCACATTTGCATATTAGATTGCTAAACCGTATATTTTAAACTTTACGATATTTCAGTGTTTTATACGCGTGGCGCATGAAGTAAAATTTCGAGTTTAGAAAAGCCTAATTTGGATTGGCCGCTCCGCTTCGCTACGCGGCCAATCCAAATTAGGCTTTTCTAAACTCGAAATTTTACTTCATGCTTAGTCTAGGAGTGGAAAACCCTCCTTTAAACATTCAAATTGAAATCTTTTAAAAACATCAAATGTCGTAAAATTTACAATGTATGCATATGTATACCCAAAAGAAAAATTCCTTGTATGTTATATCATCTGGTTTGCTAGGTATTCATTAACCACAATATTTATATTTTTGTATAATTACACCGGAATGAAAACCGAAACAAAAAATGTTAATCCTGATTGTGCTTAATAAAATGGGTATTTCAAAATCTACTAAACTGATAGCATTAATTACTGTGCTTTTTGGCGATTAACCACATTTCCCGGTCTATCAGGAAAATGCGGATTTCCGATTTTCAATAGAGTACATCAAACGTGATTTCTGATGCGTCACTTCTGATACGACGAATTATTGGATGATGATATATTTCGCAAATCTTGCTATTTTCGAACAATAACAAACGATACGTTTTAGCCATTATTTTGGTATTAGTACAAATTTATTATAAACATTATTTTTAAAGATTTAACAATTTTCTCAACAAAAACGTCCTCAACAACAAACTTTTTTTACTCGAATTTTCTTTTCCATGGAAACATTATATATATATATATATATATATATATATATAAAATCAGTGTCTTATACGAGTGGCGCATGAAGTAAAATTTCGAGTTTAAAAAAGCCTGAAAATTTGGTTTGGTCGCTCCGCGCTTCGCGCTACGCGACCAAACCAAATTTTCAGGCTTTTTTAAACTCGAAATTTTACTTCATGCTTATATATATATATATATATATATATATATATATATATATATATATATATATATATATATGGCGCCACACTCCTTGTGGAGTTTCGCCGCTTCTTCTTGAAGCCCTTACAATCCCTTTCCTTGGGGTGGATTAGTCCCCGTCATTCGTTGTTTGCTGTGCCGTCTGGTTGTTTATAATAGTCTTCGCTATTTCTCTCCATGATTTCCTATTTTCTACTTTCTCCTTCCAATTCGTGATTCCAATGCTGTTGATATCTGCTTCTACTTCATCTTGCCACCTACTTTTTGGTCTTCCTCTCCTCTTCTTTTTGTTCGATGTCTACTCTATTATTGTTCTTGTGTTGCTCTGGTCTCCCCCTCTCCATACGTGTCCTAGCCACTTTATTCTCGCTGTCTTGATGGTACTTACAACATCAATTCCTTCGAGTACTTCCAGTATTTCTGCGTTATTTCGCCGTCTTACTCCCTCATATCCTATTCTTATTGGGCCTAGTATTCGTCTGAGTATTGCTCTTTCGGCAACTTTTAGTTTCTGTTGTTCGCTTTTTGTCATCGTCATTGTTTCTGCGGCATAGGTTAGTACAGGTCTTATTACTGTTTTATAAATTTGTATCTTTGCTTTTTTACTTATGGATTTATTTGTTAGTACTTTTCTATTTGCGTAGTATGCTCGGTTTGCTTTCTGTATTTTTTCTTCGATTTCCATGTTATCTCCGCTGTTGTTTATTGTTATTCCTAAGTACTATATTTTGTCCACTTGATGGAATTCGTGGTTTCCTATTTTTATTTTTTGACTTTCAGTTTTGTTTCCCCTTATCATAAATTTTGTTTTCTTTTCATTTATTGTTAGCCCCATTTTCCCTCCTTCCTCGACTAGTTCTCTTAAGATGTTTTCCATTAGCTTCCGTTGTTTTGTGATTATCACTAAATCGTCTGCATAAGCGATGATTTGGCTTCCATGGAAACATTAAAGATATTAAATATCAGTATATCTTTCTAATATCCCACACAACATAATATCCTATTTAATACATAGGCAGACTAATTTCATCGCAAGTACTTACAAAAAGAAATTAGGAACTTTTACTCTGTTTCATATTTTCGCGTTGGCGTTCATATGTGAGTGAACGAGTATGTTGAGCAAAAAGCCATCGCGCTTTGCTTGGGCGGCATTCCCGTGATATTGATTTATGGATTTGGGGCGAAAATTATTTGCTTTATAAAGAAATTCCACAAGAGATTTCCCAAACTATTCCCTCCTTATGCCGGAAAAGGGCCGGGATGCAAAGGGTGGCTTGGAGGGAGTTAATAACGAAAATTAATGCCCGAAACTTCCGCGCGCGCGAATGATAAATATCTTTCAGCGTTTTCTTTTGTGGGAATTTAATTAAGGACGCGACTTGAAGATGTTATAAATTACCGCGATGCGTTTTATTAAAGGGATTTCGTGTTTCATATTTTGTTCTTCGCGTTTTGTTTAGGGTCAGATTTTAACACCGAGTTATGTGGTTAATGGGTCTTAAGGGATGTTTTCATTACAATTACAGCGTTTTTATATTCAGTTTACTTTTTCACGGGAATTATACAATTGCGTATACAGTTTCCAGGTAAACTGCACTAAAAAAAATTATGCAACTGGCCTCAAATGCATTATTTAATTTCCACCAGTAAATCTATAAACTGTTTTGTGTTGTAGGCGTTCACTTTGTGGTACAACTTAAATACCTTGTAAATAAAACACTTTTTACTTTGTTTACCCACTGTATTTAAAATACAGCGGTTGAACAAAGTAAAAAAAAGTGTATTATTTTCAAATAAATCTATAAACAATTATAACCATATCTAGTGATGTTAGTGGTAATTTACGTTAGTAATTTACTATAAATTACGGTATATTAGCCAGCTGTATCGGTAATAGATGAAAAAAGGTCAAAAAATCCTTTCTTAGAAAAAATACCATTTAATTTTAATTTACTGTTGATATTGTTATTAATTATTGGAGTGGTTTATTTAAAAATATTTAATAATAATCTATTTTGAACTTCACATTAAATCGGTGTTGTAAACGCGTGGCGCATAAAATAAAATTTCGAGTTTAGAAAAGCCTGCAAATTTGGATTAGCCAGGGCGCGACTCGCTTCGCTCGAGTGCCCTGTCAAATCCAAATTTTCAGGCTTTTTTTAAACTCGAAAGTTTACTTAATGCTTAATCTAGGAGTGGAAAACACACGTTAAATGCAAGTTATTAAATTAAATAACATTAACTTTCCATGTAATTTTCAATTTCATCATTTTATATTGAGTTTATCAATTTCAAACGTTTTTTTTTTTTTATTGGTTTATTTTAAACAATTACAATGACATATATATATATACACATTTATTTTTATAATAAGTGGTGATTTCGTCCAGCTTCATTGCAGTTGATTCCTTTGGTTTCATTCCTTCTGTCCTCGCCTCGTGATGTTGGCTTGATACCCGATCGCGGGCTAACGGTATTGAAGGATATTTGTTATTTTATTTTCGTGTTATTCCTTTAGTTTAATTTATTGTTTACAAGTAGATTTTTTATTTTTAGTTTGAAGGGAATAAATTTTAGTGATTTTATGTGTGTTGGTAGTTTGTTAAATATGCGTATCGTGTCAGTCGTTAAGTGCTGTGAGTATTTTTTTGTTCTGAATTTGTCTGTTCGGAGGTCTGATTTCCTTCTGGTTGTATAAGTGTGTATTTGCTTGTTTGGTTTGATTTTAATGCTTGATTTTATTAAGTTGTGTTGTATTTTGTAAATTAGTAATAAGTTATTATATATTATTAGTTTGTTTATATCTAGTTCTTTTGTGGTTTCGTATACTTTATGACTTCGTGTTCTATTATTAAGGAGGTATAGTATTTTTAATATTTTATTTTGTTGGCGTTGCTGTAATTAAAAATGTTGAAGATTTCTATTAGGAACTTTGTTAAATTTACGGATTTTACTTTTGTTTTAAATCAGTTTTAAAGATTTGTGTGTTGTTATATTTCACACACACTTGTCAGTTTTTGTTAATTTTTTTAATTATTACGAACTGTGCAATAAGTTTGTTGAGAATAATTGTTATTATTTTTTAGTCAAGTTTGATTATTTTATCATACTATTTTTGTCCAATATTCCTGTTATAATAATAATTGTTGTGTTTTTATCAATTTGTGTTAATTTAGAGAGGTTTTTATTAGTTTCTATAATGTTTGGTGGGTTTAATAATTTTGTTTAAAATACTAATAGTTAATATTTATTTATTTATTTATTTAACGGTTTCACCTTTTACAATAGTGTATACATATATATATATATATAGAACTTTAATGCAACAATAATGTTCCACAAAAATATAACAAGTGGGGTGTGTGAATACATAATATAAATCAATCACAAGTTTAAAGTAACTAATTAAAGTAAAAATAAAAGAAATAAACAATAGTAGCACTATAGCAAATGAATAATATAGAAATAAATTGTATCTCAACTAAGAATTAAAAAATCAATAGATCTTAATTGAGATTTGAAGGCTGTAAATGAAGTCCCAAAGAGAGTGATGGTTCTGAGTCGATCAATTATATTATAATGTCTCATCATTCTGCTCATGTCTCATATTTCTGCCAAAGTTTGAGCGGTGAAAATACTCACGAAATGTTAGGTTAATACGTGTATTGCTAGGCACGTTGAAATTAATTAAATGGAGCAACTCAGAGCAGTCTATTATCGAATTTACAATTTTGAATAGAACACAGAAATCAAAATAAATGCGCCTATTTTCAAGGCTGGCTAAGTTAATTGTAGCCAGCATATGAGTGCGACTATAATTTATTCTTAAAATGCCAAATTTGTAACTAATATTTAATAGGAATTTGTTTTGCACTCGTTCGATTTGGTCTTTACGGTTGGAATAATGTGGAAACTATATACATGACGCGTATTCTACTTGAGTTCTTACTAATGTGCTATAAAGTAATTTTTGTGTGCGAATGGAAAAGTTTGTACCATACCTAAAAATAAAGCCTAAAGTTTGCATGGCTTTACAACAAATGTTATCAATACGCTTCGCAAAAGACAAACGACAATCGAAGGTTACACCCAAGTCTATAATGTGTTTTACTGATGATAAAAGTTGATTATCAATATAATATTGGTTTTCGGATATGTGACCTCTGCCAAACGATATTGCATAACATTTATTGATATTTAGAAATAGAGAATTATCACAGCACCATTGATGTAAATGATCAAGATCGGATTGCATCAATATCCGGTCAGCAGGATTGTTAATAATACGAACGATCTTTAGATCGTCAGCAAACAAGAGTAACTTGCAATGAACAACGTAACTGGTAATGTCGTTAATAAATAATAGGAATAAAATAGGGCCACAATGGGATCCTTGAGGGACACCAGAAGTTACCGTAATTGGATTTGAAACAAAGCTGTTAAGTTTCACAAATTGTTGCCTATTATTTAAGTAACTGAACAACCACTTTGTAACTTGCGGCCCGAAACCAAGATTTTCGAGTTTATTGATTAAAATGGAATGGGAAACACGATCAAAGGCTTTTGAAAAGTCAGTGTAAACCAAATCGACCTGTTTCCCATCCTCAAATGCACTTAACAAAAATGACTGATATAATATAAGATTCGTTAAAGTAGATTTTCCTTCACAAAATATTGAAGGATAAATTAAAAACACTTGGTTTGTTTCACTATTTGTTTCTATTTACTCGACTAGTTTCGCTTTTTACGGCATTATCAAGAGAGTGACTCTTCATAATGCCGTAAAAAGCGAAACTAGTCGAGTAAATAGAAACAAATAGTGAAATAAACGAGGTGTTTTTAATTTATCCTTCAATATTATTTTAAAATGTTTCACCAAGTGATAAATGAGAAAGTTATTCAAGAAAAACTAATAGTTACTATTTAAAATTTAAAAATATTATTATAATTAAAAATGTATGCATTTTTGTAAATTTTTGACATATTTATTTTTTTGATTGATTGATTTCAAAACATGTTTACTACTATTAATGTTAACGTTTTGTCTGGATTTAATTCGATTTATTTATTTTTTTTATTTTTTTCAACGGATTTCACCTTTATAGAACAATATAATAATAATGATACACTCATGTAATATTCAATGGTAATCCACCGTTAAATACATGAATAATTAAACAGTGGGTAAACAGTCTTGATTTTATTTTTTTGTTTTTTAACGATTGCTATCCATTTCCTGATTAACCCATTAACGGCCTTGCAATTATAGAGTTAACTCTAAAAGTTGATTTTAGGTAAAATTATACAATTCTTTTAATGATTTCTACCTACGCCCTATCTAGTAACCGCATCATACCACACTATCATCTTGACGCGTATGATTGACATACCTACACTTGCACGTAATAGCTTTGACATATGCTAACAGCTGAACAGCTGATTGATTACCGTACAACCAAATGACATTTCTTTGATGTATATTGATCAAGTAGTCATCGGACCAAAAGAAACAATTTTAGTTACATACCCAACTGTCATAAAAATAGCCACGAATGTCGTCCAGTGAGTCAGTTTTTGATTGTACGCCACCAGAATTAGCTGTACAAGCAACCAAAGCTACGAAAGATTTTCTCCCTGAAAAAAGCAGAACTAGGTATGAAGAAGTGTACAGAAGATACGTCAAATGACACCAAGAGAAGAAGGCAAATAAAACGTCTAAGAACATTATCCTGGTATATTTTGTAGAATTGGCAAAAACCACGAAACCTTCGTCCCTGTGGGCGTATTATTCCATGTTTACGCCAACCATTAACGTAAATGAAAATGAAAACAAAAACAGATACCAGCGGCTCATAACATTTTCAAAAAGACAGAGCGACGGTTACAAATGTAAGAAGTCGAAGATATTAACAACCGACGAGATTAACCAATTTTTGAACACGGCGACCGATGAAGCATTTTTCGTGCGTAACATATCCGCTCAAATGTAATATGATGCATACCACTCTCTTTACGTAATATACTATTACGAATGACTTATTGTATTACATACTGTGAATTTTTCGTTTGAATATGCATAATGTATACGCTGTAAATGCAAGGCATTCGTCGATTTTGTATAAAAACGTACAATATGAAGTTCAGAACAAGTATTTCTACTCCCAGACTAAGCATGAAGTAAAATCCGAGTTTAGAAAAGCATCGTGTAAAAATTCGCGCAGCGACCCGAGACAAATTTTTACAGGGCTTTTCTAAACTCGCAATTTTACTTCATGCGCCACGCGTATAAAACACTAAAATATTGTAAAGTTAGAAATACACTTAAAACATTATTTTTTAATGAGTAATAATCAACTATATTTCAATAACAATATATTTTCGATTATCTTCATACTTCATTTTCGAGAATTTCAAGTCGAGTCAAATAATATAATATATCAAATTAATTCATTTAGTAATTTAACTAACATAAAATTAATAATATTGCGTATAAGCATCAATGGCGCCTAATGGGTTAAGCATCGAGTAAATATTTCAGGCTTTTCTAAATTCGAAATATTTACTTCATGCGTCAGGCGCGCAAACGCTGGTTTAATGTTAAGTTCAAAACGCGATCGTTTAACAATTATCTAATAATTTCCAATGTCCGAAAAAACGTTCTACAAGAAAAAAACACACTTTGTTATTCATAACATCGTGCATTTTAAAGATCCAAATCTGTGTATTTTAAAGATTAAAAATAATAATCAAGAATTTAAACTAAAATGTTTACATCTTATTTTCAATATTTATAGATTCCCTATTTTACTTTTACACATTTTATAACAACAATGAACTAAGTTACTATAAATTTTACTTTTTGATTTCCTATTTATTTTATGTCTTACTTTAAATCACCAACTGTTGCCATTTTTCTAGTAAAATTACCAAAAATATTACCCAATTTTATATTACCGGTAATTTTACATCAGTAACCATATCTATTTCCATGGTAAATGGTGGATGCGCCGGTATTTTATGATCAGCAGATGATTTTAAATAAGCATTGTAAAGTGTTATTTATTCCATATGTACTTACTGATTTTACAACTAAAGTTGGATGGAATTTATGAACGTTCAATATTTATTATCCATGAAAATCGTTTCAACAAATTCATACATACTTACTTCAACTATGATTGCCTCTAAATATCTTTATTACTAGACATAAGTTCGCAGTTTTTACCGATACTAATCGTGTTATTAATTGTTTATTATAAACGTATAGCTGCCTACTTCTATCTATTATTATAATTGATAGTCTGTAAGTCAGTGAACATTTTTTGCGTTGCATTAGAAATAAGTTATTCAAGTATGACTTATGTGTCGAAACGGGGGTCGTTCCTGAATAAATTTAACACAGAATAGGGTTGTGTAAATACAGGTGACACCGAGAAGGGCGGCAGTTCCTCGTGGATTTTCCTTGAGGAAATATTTGCCTGGGCGCAGATTGAAAATTATGAGCGACATTTCAATACCTCCACCTAGAAGGATGAATACACTCAAACCTATCGAAAAAGTCTTTCAAGATACCAACTCTATTTTTAAATGTAGTATTATATATGCATATTATATCACATGTCTTGTACTAAATTTATGTAAGAGAATATTCAAGTATATAACAATGTCAATTAGAATGATTCAAGAATTAATCATTATGTAAAGTTATTTAAATTAAAAAACACTTGGTATTGTTTCGATTTTGAAACTTTATTCCGACTAGTTTCACATTCCTATGAAAATGGTCTAACAAACCGAAACTAGTCGGAGTAAAGATTTAATTTGTGAAACAATGCCAAGTGTATTTAAATTTAAATAACATAACATATTCTAATCGGCCATTCCATAAATAAGTGCACACTTCTTGGCGGTACATCAGGGATTTTAGCGAATTTCACATATATCATAAAGGCTACCAAGACATGGTGTTTGGCTGTTACTAAGGGTTAAATAAATTATTGTGTCAAAAGTTATAACAATATAAACTTTTAGTACACTTTTATTTTGAACTTAAAAATATCGAAAAACCGTTACCTATACAAAAAAAGTTATTCTGTACTTTTTTGTGCTTAAATATTCAAAGTTTAAAATACATTTTTTTCCAAAACGAAAAACTTTATTTATATAGATTTTTTTTAATAAATAAATCATATCTCAAAAAATAATCAAATACTCATGTTTTAATTTTCTTTAAAAAAATATATGTTATACCCTGATCCTTCCTAAGAATATTGCCGTTTTCAAAAAGATGGGCACTTTAAAACTTTTTGAGGCGCTCCCGCCAATGGTGTAATAGCCCGGATCGCGATGAGCGCCTCACGTCAATGCAGCGCTCGGGTAAAAAAATCATATCTCAAAAAGTTTTAAAGTGCCCATCTTTTTGAAAACGGAAATATTCTAAGGAAGGATTGGGGTATAACATATATTTCTTTCAAGAAAATTAAAACATGAGTATTTGATTATTTTGTGTGATTTACTCCGGGAAAAAAACCATATCTCAAAAAGTTTTAAAGTGCTCATCCTTTTGAACACGGAAATATTGTTAGAAATGATTGGGGTATAATATATATTTTTTTCAAGAAAATTAAAACATGAGTATTTGATTATTTTGTGAGATTTTTTTATTTATTGAAAAAAATCTATCTAAATAAAGTTTGTTCGTTTTGGAAAAAAAAATATTTTTAATTTTGAACATTTAATAATTTTAATAATAATAATAATAATTCTTTATTAACGGACAAGCCGTTTACAATGTAGAGCCAAAAACATATATAAGCATATTTAAGCATAAAAAAGTCAGGTATAACTTTTTTTGTATCAGTAACGGTTTACGATATTTTTGAGTTCAAAATAAAAGTGTACTAAAAGATTATATTGTTATAACTTTTGACACAATCATTTGTTTAACCTCTGGTAACAACCAAAAACCATGTCTTGATAGCCTTTATAATATATGTGAAAATCGCTAAAATCCCTGATGTACCCCCAAAAAGTGTGCACTTATTTATGGAATGGCCGTAATATGTTTTACCAAGTGCCAGATGAGAAATTAATAAAAAATAAATAAAAAAAATTAATCAATAATAAAATTGCACAACGTTCAAATTTATAAACAACATATATTAAATTTTCAGGCTTATCTAAACTTGAAGTTTTACCTTATGCGCCACGCGTATATGACACTGATTTTAAGTGGAGTTCACTTGTTTTAAATTTAACTGCATACTTAATCTGGCCATGGAAAACACTCGTTTGAAGCTTTAAATTGAACTCTTTAAAAAAACAACAACGAATATCTAAAGATTTACAGATTTACAGCTGTAATTGGGATATGTCCACTTAAAAAAAAAATCTATGTATTGGAAAGTAGTATGATGTTTCACATCAACATTTTTTCTTTGTGACAGTTACGATACACATTTTAATACTTGTGACATATTTTAAAGTAACGAGTGTCTTCCACTCCCAGACTAAGCATGAAGTAAAATTTCGAGTTTAGAAAAGCCCCGTGAAAATTTGTCGAGGGTCGCGCAGCGACCCGAGACAAATTTTCACGAGGCTTTTCTAAACTCGAAATTTTACTTCATGCGCCACGCGTACGAAACATTAATTTAAAGTAAAGTACAAAATATACTGTACATTTATAATGCAGGAGTGAGCAACCTTTTTTCCAACGGGCCAACCAAAATTTTGACATTCTCTGGCGTTGTTTACCCCTGATCTATAGCATTAGTTCGTTTTATTTTAAATTAAAGTTAGCTGATATTAATAAATAATTGTGAAATTCAACCAAGTGTTTTCTTTTTTAAATCATAGTTAAATATGTTTCACCACGTGAACGATGAGACACTTGTTCAAGATATAGTTGATATTATTTGCTAGAAACAAACAATTTATTAAAGGATTTATATTCGTGATTAGAAAATTAGGATTCGAATCCTTTGATTCCAATCAGATTGTATCGTTTATTTGATTCGGGAATCTGTGATTCAAATTATTTTAATTGTGAGAATTACAAAATCCTTTTTTTGATATTAGATGATTCTTATATTATATTATTTATATTATATATTATATTATTAAAATAGAGAAAAGCTGCGATAGAAATGTTCATTTTATTTCAAAATTGACGAAAGACAATCCACTGGAGTATTTTTACCTTCAAAAAAAATTACTAGCACTGTGGCCGTAATTCAGATATACTTATTTTACAACTTCTTCAAATATTTCAATTTAAAATTACACCAAGCAAAATCGCCCACGTAATGTCAATGTATCTGCCCATTGTAACTGAAACTGGCGCATGATTCGGATGATTTAATTTGTGTAATCCGAACGTGAGCGGGGTTTGGGGGAGGGATCGATAATGGGTGGGTGGATCTGGGTTTATAGATGGGCAAGGAATAATGGGCGGACAATGGTCCCAGAATCGGGCCGGTTTGTAAAGCCTGATGGATTTATGGACCAGAATGATGAATTTCGGTCCATTCATTCGGGATGAACGATAAATGGGACACGGTCGGTGCCTCGCAAGGGCAAACAGATCCCCTCCCTATGAATAGAAAAGACACTGGAGTGTGGCGGACGGACAATTACCATAATGGGACATTAATACCGAAATCGTTTTAGACAGAAAATGCTGGTGGAAATTTGTGGTTTTGCGAGGGAAAAAATAATGGAAACGCCTTATGCAAGACGGAAAAGTAAAATGGTTGAAATAAAAAAAGTCCAATTACTACTGTTACTCCTAGTTTTACTTATTTCCTCCACCTTTCATTGATCAAACAGTGATTTCCCTAAAGCTTGAAGGTTATACGGAAAATGAAAAGGTCTGTGACTCTCTTAGTATTAAAAGTCAAGAATAAATATTTAATTAAAAGTTGCACAGAATATTTTACAATTTTTTCTAAAAAACGACATTATTTTTAGAAATTTAATTAGAGTTGCAGTTTAGACCAGTGTCGGCCAAATTGTGTGAAGCGAGCGATCGAAGTGTGCCGCAAAACATAATATATTAAAAAAATATTTAATCTTTAAGCTTTTTATATAAATAAAAAAATATTAAGATAAATTCAAATTCAAAACTATTTGAATTCTAGAAAATAAGCTTACGCTTCTTATAGTTTGCACACTTTAAACATAATATATATAATTACGAAAAAAATATTCGTGAAAATGCAAGCAGTGTCTTAATTAATAAGACAATTTAAGACGTTAAATATCCATTGAAACAACTACTTCCCTTGCATTTTCACGAATAGTTTTTTTGTAATTTTATATATATTATGTTTAAAGTGTGCAAACTATAAGAAGCGTAAGCTTATTTTCTCGAATTCAAATAGTTTTGAATTTGAATTTATTATGTTTGAACTGTACCGTAAGGTAAATAATAAGGTCTCACATTCTTCATACCTGCTAATGACATAATCCCCTTTTTTACCTATAAATATCGACCATCATTTTCACTCATTCCATTTCTGTGTACCTGTTCATTCCACACACAACACTTTTTCCAAGTAAGTTTGTTTTAATTTTATTCCAAATTTTTTTTAAACGTCATAAGCAAAGCTATACTAAAGAGAGATAAATCTCGAAACGCGTCTATAGATGGCCTAAGACATTAGTTTTAATCCAAGTCCTTTCACTTCTAATTTGTTGCTATCTCTCCTTTAATTTTAAATTGTATTGTTAGTTGGTTTGAAGAGAATTTGACCTAAACGTTACATATACTTTAATAGAGCGTTGTAACAAATCAAATTAAATAAGATTTTAAATATTTCATTGTATAATTCAATATCCGGAGGTGTACTTGCACGGGAAGTAGTTGTTTCAATGGATATTTAACGTCTTAAATTGTCTTGTTAATTAAGACACTGTTTGCATTTTCACGAATAGTTTTTTCGTAATTTTATATAAAAAAAAATATTAGTTATTGGTTAAAACAAATAGACAAAGTCAAATTAGTTAGAATTGTAATTCAATAATATCATAATACACGTAACAATATTATTGATTGCAGTGAAAAATAATCAAAACATAAAGCATATGATAACCTGACTGAAATACTCCAAATTTTATATCTGGAAATTATCTATAACGTAGAATAATATATAAAAATTACTATAAATAATTAACATTTTTGTGAAGTAGTGGTCTACATGCAGTGATGTTTTGTACAGGCTGATTCACCATAAATGTCTACCCCATCTAACTATGTTAGTTCTGAACCGATTTGGCACTTTTTCTATTTCTTATTTTTATATACGTGTTACTTTGGATACTTTTACATAGTGATTGTATTTGTTAGGATCTACCTAACTGGCCATCGATCGTGAAATCTTTCAGCGGCATAAGTTATGTGTTTCGGTATGTGTGTAACTGAGCTTGTTGATTAAGAAAATCGCCCCCGTCACTCTAAAGCGTCATTAATTGTATTCTAAGGACGAATGGTTCCGTTCACCCATCCAACTTCAGACACGAGCTAACGTTGCTTTAGTTTGCATGCGTCGGTGCGGTGCCGCATTTTAACATATTTTTCTTATTTTTGACGTTTTACGTTACTTATGCTGTGTAACTTTTGACGTTTATCGACCCGACATTGACATGTGTCACTGTTGCCAAGCATTATTCGTCGCTAGCCGACATTTAGAATATTTTGACATTAGTGGAAAATATCCGACAACAACAACATTAATTCTTTAATCTATTATGACAGTAGACAAATGTGTTTTTTGTATGGTTATCTTGCTACAAATCCACTTCTAGATACGGCAAGGAAAATATGTAATGTTATATATCTTCTACGAAACTTAAGTTCACATTTACCTTTCTCGGCAATAAAAGCAGCATGTTTCGCGGTTTCCCATTCCTATTTACCAGAGCTGGGCAGGATTCGAATCATTCAGGATTTGATTCCCGGATTCGAATCCTTTTAGAGGATTCAACAGAGGTATTCGAATACTTTAGTGAAAACGGATTCGTGATCCGGATTCGTTACATTTTTTTAAAAGGATTCGTATTCGAATCCAGACGTAGATGATTCGAATCCTTATAAAAGGATTCGAATTCTTATAAAAGAATTCGAATTATAAAAGGAATCGAATCCTTATGAAAGCATTCGAATCCTCATACACGGATTCAAATCCTTCTAAATAATTCGAATCATCGCTATTCAGGCTGGGATTCGAATTCGATTAATTGAAATAGTTAAATATTCTAATATGAATATTTAAATCACTAAATTATTCATATTTGAATATAAATATTGAAATTTTCGAATAATTCAAATATTTGTGAATGGATATTTGGTTACTTAACCATGAAAAATATCCAACGTTAATAGTATTTTTTTAACTTCACTTGAAATCAGTGTTCTATACGCGTGGCGCATGAAGTAAAATTTTGAGTTAAGAAAAGCCCCGCGTAGAAAATTTGTCGAGGGTCGCGCAGCGACCCGAGACAAATTTTCACGGGGCTTTTCTAAACTCGAAATTTTACTTCATGCTTAATCTGGGAGTGGACAACACTGGTTCTTAGAAGTTTCAAATTGAAGGATCACTCTAGATTACTAAGTTTATTACCATTTTACAAAGGCTACAGCTCGAAGGTCCAACCATGGTCTTCGGAGACCGAAGGACTGCAGGGAATCGAAGTTTTTTTACAAGAAAACAACGAATATCTGAAGGTTTACAGCATGGATGGGAAAGAAAACATCTAATTTTAAAAAAATATCGAAGTTGGGTTGGTTTTCAGTGCATTTTTAACTTCACTTTAAATCAGTGTTTTATACGCGTGGCGCATGAAGTAAAATTTCGAGTTTAGAAAAGCCCCGCGAAAATTTGTCTCGGGTCGCTGCGCGACCCTCGACAAATTTTCCACGCGGGGCTTTTCTAAACTCGAAATTTTACTTCATGCTTAGTCTGGAGTGGACAACACTCGTTTGAATGTTAAATTTAACTTTTTTAAAAAATCGACGTATGTAATATAATAAATCATTCATTGAAATCATAGAAAAAGATTCAAAATTTTATCTAAAATTAACTTTTAGAGTTAACTTTATAATTTTGTCGGCTCTTAATGGGTGAATATTCTATTCCTAAAAAAAACGTTTTTATTTAATATTAAAGTTGCATTTAATACAATAACAAACTGTGAATAAATCGACATAAATCGAGAAATATCGAAAATCTCGACATGTAGAAAATCTTGACGGTCCACTCCCAGACTAAGCATGAAGTAAAATTTCTAGTTTAGAAAAGCCCCGCGTAGAAAATTTGTCGAGGGTCGCGCAGCGACCCGAGACAAATTTTCACGGGGCTTTTCCAAACTAGAAATTTTACTTCATGCGCAACGCGTATAAAACACTGATTTAAAGTGAAGTTAAAAACGCACTGAAAATCAACCCAACTTCGATATTTTTTCAAAATTGGATGTTTTCTTTCCTATCCATGCTGTAAACCTTAAGATATTCGTTTTCTTGTAAATAAACTTCGATTCCCTGTAGTCCTTCGGTCTCCGAAGACCAGGAATGGTCCTTCGAGCGGTAGCCTTTGTAAAATGGTAATAAACTTAGTAATCTAGAGTGATTCTTTAATTTGAAATTTCTAAGAACGAGTGTTGTCCACTCCCAGACTAAGCATGAAGTAAAATTTCGAGTTTAGAAAAGCCCCGCGTAGAAAATTTGTCGAGGGTCGCGCAGCGACCCGAGACAAATTTTCACGGGGCTTTTCTAAACTCGAAATTTTACTTCATGCGCCACGCGTATAAAACACAGATTTAAAATGAAGTTCAATAACACATATATCATCAATAATTAAAATCATTATATAATCAGATATTTAGTCGGTAAATGTACATTTTTGTTAATAGAAACTGATGGAATAAAATATTACTGGTTGCAAATAATAGATTCAAATTTATTTTTAAAGAATTTGTATCCGTGATTCAAAAATTAGGATTCGAATCTTTGATTCGAATCATATTTTTCACTTACGAATCCTTTATTCGAGTATTCGTGATTCGAATCATATTAGGTAATTCGGATTCGTGATTCGAATCCTGTTTTGGAGGATTCATCCCAGCTCTGCTATTTACCATACGGGTTGTTATCCTGAGGACAATTAAGAATAACTAACATATTATTTAGCCTACAGCAGCGTGCAATTCGTGTAAGGCTGGGTCTGTTATATAGAGCTGATTCTAAGCAACCCTTTGTTGATCAACACATCCTAACGCTTCCGTTCGTCTACATACTTGAGTATTTAATGTACAGTCTGTTCCGGGAATCATGGCATTCGCGTCATTAATTTATGTACGTATCAAAGACAAACAGTTTTTTACCATTTAATATTATTATATGCGCATCATCGTAGCAAATAATAATAACTTACGTCTTGTGACTCCTAAAACAAGTATCGACAACAGTGCCCACCGGAATTCCGAAGTTAAGAATTTTTGAATTGATGACGTGAATGTCAACATTCACGGAATACCGTTTATACTAAAACACACAATAAGACATATCTCGCTAATTACACTAGGCAACAAATTCAGACAAAAGTTTCGTTTATTCAGATTTTTTAACTAATTTTGAATCAACCCGATTAAAATAGGATAACCATGAAGTATAATGACTGCACCTAATTGATTTTTGAAATTATGGCTTTTTTGGAAATACATTTGTTTTAATATATTGCAATATTTTAGTTTAAATATAACAATTTAGAAAACGAACTTTGAACTAATAATTATCCGAAATAAAACTTAATACGATAATTATTGTTATGTTACATTATAAATTTAATCAAAAAATGCCCAAATGAGAGTTTTAAAAGTGCACATTGAGTTACATTCTGCAACCCGTCCTTTTATTTATTTTATTTTAGTATTTTTAAAGGTTATAAATTGTCACTCAGTGATTAATTTGAACGAATGCGAAAACTAATTAAAGCCAAAATAAAAACAGCCTTCGATACGTACTTAAAAAAAACAGAGCTTGACATAAAATCTAATCCTAAACAATTATTTAATTATATACATTCCAAAAATAGGTCGTCCAGGATACCCAACTCAATTAAAGTTGAAAACGAAGTTACCCAAGATCCACAATGTATTGTTAATGCATTTGCAAATTTATTCGCAAACACATACAATAATCAAACTCAATTTGCAAATAATACAAACACCAAGTTTACTAGTCGTCCTCAAATATCGATATATATGCCAACGGAAGGTGATGTAGTCAAATGCCTAAGGAATTTAAAAAACTCAAAAACTGCTGGAGACGATCAGATCCCAAGATATTTGCTACGCGATTACGCGTATGCCCTTGCACCTCCTCTCACTATATTATTTAGCCTTTCCTTGAATACATCAACCTTCCCAGAGTTATGGAAAACAGGTAGAGTGTGCCCTATCTTTAAAAATGGAAAAAGAATAGATATTGCAAACTACAGACCAATCACCATATTAAATAATTTTGCTAAAGCGTTTGAGCAGCTTATCTACAATGGTCTATGTACGCAGTTAAACGCTCATATTTCTGAGTTTCAACATGGATTCTTATCTAAAAGATCAACTGTTACTAATTTAGTTCATGTCACGGAATTTATAAGTGAGACTTTTGACACAAAAGATCAAGTCGATGTTGCATACTTGGATTTTTCTAAAGCTTTCGACTCAATTAATCATAAAACTCTAATTGCTAACTTAGATTTATTTGGATTTTCTAATAGTTTAACCTCTTTCTTCAATTTGTATCTCTCCGATAGATACCAATATGTAGCATACAAGGACTTAAAATCACCCAAATATCATGCCTCTTCTGATGTGCCCCAGGGCTCAAACCTGGCCCCTTATTGTTTATCATTTATATAAATGATTTAATTGAGTCACTAACGTGTAATGTGCTTGCTTATGCGGATGATTTGAAGATGTTCAATGTAATTAAATGTCAAGAGGTCGCAGACAAGTTGCAACAAAATATGAATTACACTCAAGAGTGGAGTCTATCGAATTGTCTTAAACTCAACGAAGCAAAATGCAAAATTATGTCTTACTCCCGCAAGGCGAGTCCTCTATCATCTAATTATTACCTTAATGGCACAATTCTTGAAAGGACTAATGAAATGAAAGACCTTGGCGTTTTATTTGATAATCGATTACATTTTACATCTCATATTGATAACATCTGCTCTCGTGCCACTAGGACATTAGGGTTCATATTGCGCAACTGTAGACAATTTTCAAATCCTGAAACCATTAGCAACCTGTACTATTCTTTAGTCAGATCAAGGCTTGAATATGCTGCTCTCATCTGGCACCCTCATTATGAGTGTCATAGAAAATCACCAGAAAATGTCCAAAGGCGATTTTTAAACTTAAAATTGGCACATATCCTCCTAGAAATATTAAACATAGTGAATTACTTTTAATTAACGATGATTATAGTCTTGATTCTAGGAGAATATGTAGCAGCGTTTTAACTCTAATTAAAATTCTACATAATAAAATAGATTCTCCTTACATGCTTTCTATAGTCAATCTCCACATTCCAACCCATAATTCTCGTTCTCATACACCTTTTTATAACACACCTTGTAGATCAGTTGTAACATCAAAAGCTCCTTTACATTACATGGTTGAAAATGCAAATAGAATTTTAACAAACACGAGCTGTGATATATTCTCTGATTACGATTGTACAGTAAAATATATCCGTCACTTTGAGCTGAAAATGTTTTAATGTGAATTTTCGTCAACTTAGGAATACTCTTTTATCTTTTATTGTGAAAAACTTGTAAGCATAATTATGTTATTATGTCTCTTTAAAGTCAAATATTCACCTGTATATGTATTTGTTTTCTATTTCTTTATTTATTTGAAACTATTTAATGCTGTAATTTTTTAAACGTCTTATACACATACATTGTACTTAATTTTGTCCTGTAATTGGTTATCTGTTGGGCAAATAAAGTTATTATTACACAATGAAACACTTTTAACTTTGTTTGTATAACACGTTTTATTTAATGTGACTGCAGTTTCGACAAATTTAGCTTGTCATTATCAAACATGGAGTAACTTAAACTAGAGGTTTTACAGGTATATATACACAATTACAAGACAGCGGTAAAAATGGGGGTGTACATTAGGTCAACCTGGTCGTTAATTAAGGGAATTCCCGGATTAGCGCGGGCTTTGTGTATCTCTAGTGCTTCTAGCAAATTCATTTTACGACCCTTTTCGGCATGATGGATTATGGTAAGTACATCTTTTTCAAAAGTGTGATTTTCGTCTAAAAGGTGTTTTGCAAAAGACGACTTATCACTCTGTTTAAGCCGAAAAGAGCGCAAATGTTCCCTCAATCTTATGTTGAAATTACGACCAGATTGGCCAATGTATATCCCTTGACAATCTGCGCAAGTTAATTTATATATTCCGGATTTATTAAATTTATCTAATTTTGTTTTACTATTAAAGATATGGTTATTGATTTTACAGTACGGTTTAAATGCAACTTGAATATTATGCTTTTTTAGGATATTTTTAACTTGAAAACTGACATTACCAAAATAAGTTAACGATTTATATTTAATTGTTTCTTTTTCAAATAATATTCCAGCGTATAATAGATGTTTGATGTTATTAAATTTCTGTTTTTTAAGAAGTCTATCAACCAAATCACAACCATAACCATTGTTAATAGCCATAGCTCTAATCAAGTTAATTTCCTTCTCGAAAAAATTAGCTGACAAAGGGATTTTTAAGGCTCTATGAATCATTGAATTGAATGCAGCAATTTTATGTTTATAGGGATGTCTGGAATGGTTAGGGATAATTGAGTCGGTAAAGGAAGGTTTTCTAAAAATGTCAAAAGAGAGTTTGTTATTTATTCTGGTAATAGACAGATCTAAATATTTAAATATAAATATTTAGATCTGTCTATTACCAGAATAAATAACAAACTCTCTTTTGACATTTTTAGAAAACCTTCCTTTACCGACTCAATTATCCCTAACCATTCCAGACATCCCTATAAACATAAAATTGCTGCATTCAATTCAATGATTCATAGAGCCTTAAAAATCCCTTTGTCAGCTAATTTTTTCGAGAAGGAAATTAACTTGATTAGAGCTATGGCTATTAACAATGGTTATGGTTGTGATTTGGTTGATAGACTTCTTAAAAAACAGAAATTTAATAACATCAAACATCTATTATACGCTGGAATATCATTTGAAAAAGAAACAATTAAATATAAATCGTTAACTTATTTTGGTAATGTCAGTTTTCAAGTTAAAAATATCCTAAAAAAGCATAATATTCAAGTTGCATTTAAACCGTACTGTAAAATCAATAACCATATCTTTAATAGTAAAACAAAATTAGATAAATTTAATAAATCCGGAATATATAAATTAACTTGCGCAGATTGTCAAGGGATATACATTGGCCAATCTGGTCGTAATTTCAACATAAGATTGAGGGAACATTTGCGCTCTTTTCGGCTTAAACAGAGTGATAAGTCGTCTTTTGCAAAACACCTTTTAGACGAAAATCACACTTTTGAAAAAGATGTACTTACCATAATCCATCATGCCGAAAAGGGTCGTAAAATGAATTTGCTAGAAGCACTAGAGATACACAAAGCCCGCGCTAATCCGGGAATTCCCTTAATTAACGACCAGGTTGACCTAATGTACACCCCCATTTTTACCGCTGTCTTGTAATTGTGTATATATACCTGTAAAACCTCTAGTTTAAGTTACTCCATGTTTGATAATGACAAGCTAAATTTGTCGAAACTGCAGTCACATTAAATAAAACGTGTTATACAAACAAAGTTAAAAGTGTTTCATTGTGTAATTAACATGTATAACGAAGTAGAAGCCTCCACAATACAGAAAGTTATTATTATTATTATTATTATTATTATTATTATTACATAGAAAACAATTGTCATTTCTGAAAGCATGCCAGACATTTCTTACAGTTGGTTCCAGTTTTTTCTCTAATTCTTCACTTTTCAGTTTTGTTTTAATTTGCAAAGCAGTAAAAACGGCATTTATTTTTCCTACGACCGCTTCCGAAAACAGACATTTCGTCGCTATATCTGTGCATTGAAAGGTGACAATTATATATTTGTGTTTTGACAAGTAATGACAGTTTTGAAAATTGAATTTTTAAAACTAGTTTTGAAAGTAAAGACGTCAATGTCAAAATTATTAAAATTAAATGAGTAGTGACGAAGAACAATAAACGCCGCAGGTATAAAAATGAACATCTACCTCAGACAAAATTATATTTCATAATCACTTCTGCATGCTTTAGATTACATGCATAGGATTTTTGCTAAGATTTATCGTATCGTCAACTTAGGAAGTTATTATAGTTTGAAGAAGAGAATTCTGTGAGAGAATTTAAAACGTATAAATAGCGCATACTTTCGTGGTCTATATACAAACTATCAAGTTAAACTTATTATAGAATTATATTTTATAATAAGTGTCTATTTTGATTTGAGTGAATTTATTATGTCCTTCAACTTTTTTATAAAAACATAATCATTGCAAGAAATTGAACGATTTAATACTACATTTTTGTGTTAAAAAAAACTGTTGTTTCTATTAATTGAAGTCTTTAGAACACATGATGGAATGTAATGAGGTAATCAAATGTAAATGTAAATGTAATGTAATGTAAAGTGTGGAGGTATGCCAATAAAGTTCTTTTTTTTTTAGAACACATGATGTATGTCATAAACTTTGCAAATTATTCAACGTTATTTATTGGTATTTTTGTCCAATTTTTAGTGCAGCGGTTATACTCTGCGCAGCCGCTGTTTGATCGTAAGAAAAGCAGAGTGTTAAACACGTTTTGAAAGCTGCATCGTATGCTCATACCTTGCATTTACTCGTCCTACGGACACGTAAATGCAATACGAAGCTCACACCCCGTCCACTCCATATAAATCTGGAAGTTCACGTATTTAGTTGACCTTATCACCCAATGGGAGGGCGCAAATGTCGGATTTTCAAATTTCCCGCAGTTTCGAACTTTACGGGAAAGGTATTTCAATCAACACCTTATCAAGAATGCTGATAAGACATCATATTTTGGCGGTTGCTAATATAAACAACACCGTAAGTATTGGAATGTTGGAAATATTTTTCATTTAAAAAAAATGTCTTATTATTGTGCTATAAAATCGTGCAATAACTGTGATACAAATATTCGTATGCATAGATTTACAAGAAGAAATGGGGTAAGCTTTAACATTTGTTACATTAGTTCATTATAATTAAATTGGTTTTTGGTCATTCTTTTATTTGAATTAAATCTTAAATGGTATCAATACAATACAAGTTAATAAAATTATATTACATAGCAAATCTAAATATTCCATGTACACTGCATGAATTTAAGAACTTAATCTAAGGCTTATATTCTTTTTTAGGTGTATGAACAATGGCTGGAGGCTGTTGGACGCGAAGACCTGCGCAAAAAAAGTAAGATGCAAGTGGTCAGAAATCATTTCATTTGCGACAGGCACTTCGCAGAAGGGACAAAATGTTTTACTAGTAAAAGCAATTTGAAGCCACGGAGTGTCCCCACACTATATCTAGATACAACGGCTGGTAAGCTAATTATTTTTTACTCTTATACATGATTGAGACCATCCGTATCAATCATTTTTTGACTGAACGTCTGAACGGCTACAAAACTTGATTGTTTTGTCTTTGTAATAACACCAATATTGATACTCCGTACCATTTGAAAATTCAAAAATCTTGACTTTTTCATTGTAATTTATTCGTGGTAAACATTTTTGGTCCAACTTTCTACGATCACTCGTTTAGTCAAAAAATTAATGATACGTGTTGTTTGAATCACCTTCTTAAAAAATATATTTTTTCGAGCGAGCGTGCAAGGAGAACCGTATATCTAATATATATTTTGTTCCTAGTGTCTGTGGATCTTCCGGAAGATCCAGCATTTCTGGGAACATCCAGGGACGTCAAGTTGCAGCTACACAGCACGATTGACACCTTGCTGTTGCCAAACACCGTTCCCAGCGTGCGGTTGCACAGCACCATGGACAACGTGCAGTTGCCCATTGCTGCTGGTCCGAGCTGTGAACCAAATAGACATATTTCAGTCGCTGGGAGCACACCCCTTCGTAACAATCCATCTAATTACAAAGTACGATCCCTGACCATGAAGGAATGTTTGGAGGTAAAATTGTTAAAAACATTAAATGTGACACGAAAAAGAAAGCTTTCCCCTCAAGCAAAGATATTGCATTCCTATGCCCGAGATATTCAGAAGGTTGCAAAAAAATTGCATGCACAAAATGCTTCTAATAAGGAGCGTCTTGATCATGCACTTGATGTTGTAGAAACTGGAGCCATGTTTCGGAGACATATGAATGAAACATCTTTTAACTTTTTCATGTCACAGATAAAGTTGCAACAATATGAAATTCATGGAAGACGTTTCTCGATGGAAGACAAAACTTTTGCATTAGCTATGTATAAACAAAGCCCTAAATTGTACAGATTTTTGGCAAAAGTATTTGCACTTCCATCCAGACAATGTCTTCAGAGATTACTGAATCGCATTCCTATTGGTCCGGGTATTAATAAACCCATTATGGGTTTGTTGAAAAGTACTTGTGATAAGATGGATGAAGACCAGAAGTATTGTGCCCTTTTATTTGATGAAATGTCGTTGAGTACAGGAATGTTTTTTAATAAAATTGATTCCTCCATTGATGGTTTTGTGTGTTGTGGTGAGCAAAATAAATTACGTTTTGCTGACCATGTAATGGTTTTTATGGTTCGTGGTATACAGATCAAATGGAAACAACCCGTAGCATATTTCTTTGTGGAACATGGTATGGGTGTTCCAGATCTGACCAGGAACATAAAAATTATTATAAAACAACTGCAAGGCATTGGTTTGCATGTTGTTTGCACAATATGTGATCAACATGCAACTAATGTTAGGGCTATAAAACAATTAAGGGAGGAATCAAATCGTACACTCATTTTGGAAGGTAAGGAGAATCGCTCAAGTGGTTTCCTGATAGGAAATCAGGAAATAATACCATTGTTTGATCCTCCTCACCTTCTGAAATGTGTCAGAAACAATTTATTAAATTACAATGCCACATTCAAATGGAAGGGAACAAACTTCACGGCTTGCTGGTCAGATATTGTGAAGCTACATGAAATGGATATTGGAGACCCAGATAGTAGGCTTCTACCTAAGATAACTGATTGCCATGTTTATGAAGCTAAAATGAATAAGATGAAAGTGAAGTTAGCATCTCAGGTGTTTTCACAGCGAACATCTTCTTCATTGAGATTTCTGGTACTCTATGGCAATGAGTTATCTAAGACAGAAACAATGCTTGGCACTTCTGAGTTTTTGTTATTTTTTGATAAATTATTTGATAGTGTAAATGGTTCATCAGTTACAGGTGACAAAACTTTAAGATGTGCGATTCACAAAGACAGTGAACATGTTAGATTTTATTCTGAAGCAATTGATGTTTTGAGGACAATGCAATTTAAAAGACCTAAAGGTAATTTTGTTCCACCGTGCATTGCAAACTGGATAAGTACGTTAAAAGGTTTTCAATGCATATGGAAAAAATTATCTTCTATTGGTTTTGAATATCTTTGTCCTCGAAACATAAACCAAGATCCCTTGGAAAATTTCTTCGGAAGTGTAAGGTGTTATGGTGCTCGTAATATAAATCCAACATGCTCATCATTTAAGGGATCGTATAAAGCATTAATTGTTAATAATTTCACTACCATTAATTCTCCTTATTTTAATTGCGAAACAGATGGTTGTGAAGGGGCACTAAACTTTTTACAGATATTTTTAACAAATGACTTTTTACCTCGGATAATTACTTCTCCCCCAAATATATCTGATGTGTTTGAATTTAAAAATTCATATAATTTTTTATCTGATAATACAAATGCTTACATAGCAGGATATTTGGGAAGACATGTATTAAAGAAAGTGCGGGACTGCAATACATGTAGAAATGAGTTAGTGTCCGACACAAAAGAGTCTTTCCATTGCTACATTAATTGTAGGGACTACAATAAAAAATCTCTTTTGAAGCCAAGCACTAATTTTTTCAGATATCTTTCCAAATCATTTCAAATCATTAATTTTTTTTTGCCAAAAATATGTATTTTTGGTGATATTGTTCAATATTTAAAATCAAAAGTACATTCATTAAATTCAAATATTTCATTCTCCTGCACAGACCATAATTTGATTGATATCATTGATAATTATATGATCACCTTTTACATCCATATGTGGGTACAAAACTTAAATAGGATTCTAAAAGGAACCGAACATGTAAAAATCAATGATATTGTCAAAAAGTTGGCCTCAATAAAATATAGAAAAATAAAAGCGCGGAATTTGGCTGTTTCAAAAAAGAAACAATTGATTAACATATGATTTAAATATCTGTTAAAGGTTACTTTAAGCTGTTAAAATTTGGAACAATTTATAGTGAGATTATTATCAATAATCCTTAAAATTGGAACCTGTTTTGATTAATCAATTATATTATCAGTAATTTGCTTCACAATATCCACCAATAGAATAATTTATTATAGGTTAGGATTATGTGATTTTTGTTGTATAATAATAAGAATGTATAATTTAATTTGCGACACTTCGATGAGAGGACGTTTTATTTTTAATTTAATTGTAAATATTTAAATTGAATAATTATTTCTAATATACATTTTATAGTTTAATTATGTTATTATTTCTCTCATCGCGCGGTTATTCAAACACCGCGGTATTTCTAGCAACGAACTCTACCACATATAGCATATTTCGTCGGCTTACTAATGAAATCCACTAAGAAAATGTTTGGCTGTTATTTGTTGGGCATATTGATGGTTTACTGAATTGTAGCAAATCGCAGGCTCAGTAGAGGTATAGTGAGGCTTACTTACTATACCCCTACTGAGCCAGATTTAGTACAATTCAGTAAACCATCAAATTGCCCAACAACTAACAACAGCCAAAAATTTACTTAGTGGATTTCACTATTAGGCCGACGATTTATATAGTATAATCCATAGATTAAATCTCCCGCGCGTCCCACGCGACGTCACCACACCTACACCCCGATGACGTCATTTTTGGTTACAGCGCCCCCTCATCGAGTGATAAGGGACACTAAACTTGCGATCCTGGAGCCCCCTAGGAGTGGGCAATCTAATTTAATCTATGACGAAGCTTTCAAAACTTGTCAAACAACCTACTATTAGCAATTGACGCACTAACGAAAATTATTCTAATAAACTAAAATACTTATTAAAGCCCAAACTATCTGTTTGATAAATCTAAGTTTAATGTGAGACTGTATAAAACAATTATAATTTTTGAAAATAAAGGTTTATGTATAACGGTTCTCTTGAGTAGAAATTAATTGTTTCTAAGATGCCACTCACGTGTAAGGTTTTGTTTCTTGTTTGTTCTACTATCAAAAATGTATAAAAACATTATTACTATTACAATATACAACCCATACGTGTAATCATAATGTTCACTAGGTTGTTTACAAACTCCCCTATGTTGACATTTTCACTGATTTATAAAAAATATGCACTGAACAAAATGTTTACACTTGAACAAAATAAATATATTGGCAACAATCAATGTCATATCTTGCTTCATTTTAGAAGAAAAGATTATCATAAACAAATTTGATGTTGCCTAGTGTTTCCAAATACATAATAGCGACACCAGACATAAAATAGATAATTGCAAAAAACGTGTAACGCACTTCTAGATACCATCAAAACTTCAAATGTAGAGCAAATGAAATTGAAGCTTGAATCATACCTTGAATCAAAGGCATTTTATAGCGTTCAGGAATGCCTGTCGACCAAGTATTCTGATCTATTACAAATATATTGTTTTATTATAACTGTTTGTGTTCATGCCAAGTAAAGAAATAACAGTGATGTGTGTGCAAACTATAAGAAGCGTAAGCTTATTTTCTCGAATTCAAATAGTTTTGAATTTAAATTTTTCTTGTTTTAACAGTGATTTTATGAATTATTGTTTTTAACTTTTCGATTTTGTTTTTAGACTTACGCATAGTTTTAAGCTTATTTTATTGACACGTGTAAACAAACAACTGTATAAATACGATAAAAATTTAAAAAAACCTACCTACGGATCTTATCGACTATCTTTTAACTACTTTTACAATTGAATTTGTCATTTCATATATACAGGGAGCTTTTATTTTTACAGTGTGATCAACAATGATTATAGACAGGTTAAATTTCCTGCCAAAAAATGTTGGTACAGCTGATTATATGAAAAGAAAATCCCCTAGATTGCTTTTCCATTGGCGTAGCAAACATTTTTTCCCAAAATAAATTAAATATTTAATCATAACTATACCGGGTGTGGCACTTAAGACGCCTCGGACCATAGCTCCTTTACGATAAAAGCTATCGAAAAAAATCTAAGCAAAGTGGTGCATAATTACCGTCGCTATGTTTCAAAAATATTTCTAATCATCAGTGGCGTGCCGTACTCCAGTGGCGTACCAAAGTTATGTTTTTTTAATGGAATGCCCTATTTTTTATTGCAAATTTGAAAAGTGCTCCAAGAGTATTTATTTTTTTATCTAACATGTTATACCCTTCACTTTAGCGGTTTCGCTGTTATAACCCCTTCTTTCAAAATTGCGCCCCATTTTTGAGATTGTTTTGTAGAGAAACTAATTGACGCCGGCGCCTAAATTTTGAATTGAGGTACAGGATAAGACCTCGTATACCTTCACATAATCGGGTAATTTATGGAAAAAAAAAAATTTTTGATTGAACTTCGCATGTTGTCATTTTTTTCGAAAATTTCAAATGGCACCCCCCTAAAAAAATTACGGCGTTGTACAGCCAAAACTCTAAATTTTTCATTGGTACAAAAAAAATTACACATTGCATAACAAAATTTCGGAGAAAATAGGAATTTCATCGCAAATGTCGGGAAACGTTTTCCGTTCCCAAGAGTGCCATGAGAAAACAAAAACACAAATACGGTCAACATAATAGTATGTACCTATTTATTCAACATGATATGAAAAATGCAGATAAAGAAAATTTAACAACTTAAACTAAATGTTCGAAATGACGACCTTCCTGCTGGAGGCATAACCGCAACTTCGACTCACAGGCTCTAGACACTGCCCTAATACCGCGAAAAGCCGCGCGGATTCTCTCCATCATATCCTCGACAGTAGTTGATACCGTCCTGTAAACCTCGTCTTTGATATGGCCCCAAAGGAAGAAGTCAAGGTGAGTGAGGTCTGGTGATCTTGGCGGCCACCTCACAGGACCCTCACGACCAATCCAGGAGTCCGGAAACGTTTCATCGAGAAATTCCCGAACGACACGGCTATTACGTGCAGGAGCTTCATCGTGCTGGAAAACCATCTGTCGTAGAGCGGCTAGAGGGACATTTTCCAAGAGATCATCCAAGTCGTCGCAAAGGAACCTTAAATAACTGTTGCCGTTCAGGTGCCCCTCGATGAAATAAGGACCCAAAAGGTGTTCTCCAAGTATGCCTCCCCAAACATTCAGCGACCATCTTTGCTGGTGGTTTATCATTCGCATGGCGTGTGAGTTTTCATCGGCGTAATAATGGTAGTTGTGGCGATTGACATGCCCATTTCTATGGAACGTCGCTTTATCAGAAAATAATACGCGCATAAGAAATGATTCCTCCTGCTCAATTTTGTTGATAGCCCACAAGCAGAAATCTTGCCTCGCATGAAAATCTTGAGGTTGCAATTCTTGGTGCAGTCGAATCTTAAATGGACGGAATTTGTACTTTTGAAGAACACGATGTACGGATCGCGTTGAAATATCGTGATTCCTACTAATATCACGGATACTGGTATGAGGATCTTCAATAACTGCCTCCAGAACCTGCAGTTCATTATTTTCGGTAAAAACTGTCTTCTTTCTAACTCTCCTTAGCCGTTTCACACCTCCCGTAATAGTAAATCTCTCCAACACTTTTTGATACGCACGTTCATTTGGATGTGCCCTGTGCGGATATCTCGCAACGTACACTCGTGACGCCAAGAAACAATTCTTGTTACATTCTCCAAGAATAAATATCATGTCAACCATTTCCTCTTGAGTTCGGAACATTTTTAGAACCTTTATCAAAAATGACTTATGGCTGCTACTGGCGTCTAATAATTTACTTTGACAATTACCAATCTTTTGTTTTCTCATGGCACTCTTGGGAACGGAAAACGTTTCCCGACATTTGCGATGAAATTCCTTTTTCTCCGAAATTTTGTTATGCAATGTGTAATTTTTTTTGTACCAATGTAAAATTTAGAGTTTTGGCTGTACAACGCCGTAATTTTTTTAGGGGGGTGCTATTTGATATTTTCGAAACGAATGACAACATGCGAAGTTCAATCAAAAATTATTTTTTTTCCATAAATTACCCGATTATGTGAAGGTATACGAGGTCTTAACCTGTACCTCAATTCAAAATTTAGGCGCCGGCGTCAATTAGTTTCTCTACAAAACAATCTCAAAAATGGGGCGCAATTTTGAAAGAAGGGGTTATAACAGCGAAACCGCTAAAGTGAAGGGTATAACATGTTAGATAAAAAAATAAGTACTCTTCGAGCACTTTCCAAATCTGCAATTAAAGATAGGGCATTCCATTTAAAAAAAAACATAAGTTTGGTACGCCACTGGAGTACGGCACGCCACTGATGATTAGAAATATTTTTGAAACATAGCGACGGTAATTATGCACCACTTTGCTCTTAGATTTTTTTCGATAGCTTTTATCGTAAAGGAGCTATGGTCCGAGGCGTCTTAAGTGCCACACCCGGTATATAAAATTTTTACAATTTTAATTAAATATACAAAGTAAATTGAAGTAAGTAACCGTTTTGTGTATTTTTAATAAACGTAGAGTTAGCATCCCTAATTTTATAATAAATGTTGAAAATGATGGCTTTCATTTTCTAGGCAAATGTTAACTCTACGTTTTTTATTTTGAAATACTCGTTGAAGCTCCTCCGGATTTATGTTCCTTATCTCTTCTTCAATTGCTGCTTTAAGCTCGTTTAGGGTATGCATTCGATTTTTAAAAACCTTATTTTTTAAGTGCCCGAATAAATAACAATCGCACGGAGTGAGGTCTGGCGAACGTGGTGGCCATAATCCGTCGCTTACCAAGCGATCATCGTAAAATTCCCTCAAGTAATTTAATGTCGCCAACGCAGTATGAGGAGTGGCTCCATCTTGCTGAAAATAACCCATTATCTGTTCGTCATCATGCAATTGATTTAAAAATTCATCTAGGATGAGTGTTCTGTAGCGCTCCGCATCGATTATTTCGTTGAAAAATATTGGGCCAATTATCAGAGGTCTCGAAATTGCTACCCAAACACCAACTTTTTGTGGATGTAAATCCGTTTCAATAAAAGTATGAGGATTTTCTGTAGCCCACGTACGATAGTTTTGGCTGTTCACATATCCTGACAAGTGAAACGACGCCTCGTCAGTAAAAAAGGTCTTGTCCAACATACCAATATCATTTAAATTCTGATTAAACCAATTGCAATAATCAATTCTTTTTTGGAAAACAAGTGGCTGAAGTTGTTGAACTACTGATACCTTATACAGGTGCAAATGCAGAATTTTGTTTGCGGCTTTTATGCAACTCCCATACGATACTCCTGTAAAAGGATTAAACCTTAAAATTAAGAACATACCCGTTTGAGCTGAAAGTTTTCTTAAAGATTTTGTTGGGCTTTGTTCAAGTCGTTGTTGAATGTCGCCAACAACCTCTTCTGTTAAGATAGGCAGTCTTCCAGCTGACTTGCCCTTACAGATACAATTCTTTCCCTCAAAACGGTCAACAATGCGGGTTTTATGCGAGGAAAATGTTTTGTAAGGAATGTGGACATCGGGGAAGGCTTGAATAAATTGAATCAGACACGATTGTAATAAGTAACTCCATTTGCCATCTTCATTCATAGTTCCACTTCGATAATGAGCCTTCAGGTTGAAAGCATCATGCTGTGGTGCAAACATCACGGTAACCACAAGCGAATTCTCTTAAAATCTTTAAATTTAGGATTAAACTTAAATTTTCTAATTTTCTAACCTTAAAAACAGCAAATCACTTACCACAAAACAAAGACTTATTCAAAGTAGTCCTGATAAGAACTGATGTCTATAAAACAGAATGAAAAATAACTTAATTTGAAGAATGAATTAACACAATGGCAAAATACGACGCACGACGCTGCTAATGTCAAATCGAGTTACTGTTTATTAATTTTTCCTTGGCATGAACTTGGAGCGATCAAATTCCCCAGATTTTTCGGCGGAAAATTTAACTTGTCTACAATAATTGTTGATCACCCTATAGATACATATCCCAATTATTCTGCAAATCTCCACATATTCGATGTTTTTTTTTTAAAGTTCAATTTGAAGCTTTAAACGATTGTTTTCCACTCCCAGATTAAGCATGAAGTAAAATTTCGAGTTTAGAAAAGCCATAAAATTTGGTTTGGTCGCTCCGCGAAGCGGAGCGACCAAACCAAATTTTCAGGCTTTTCTAAACTCGAAATTTTACTTCATGCGCCACGCGTATAAAACACTAAAATATTATGCAGTTCGCAATACGCTACTAAAGCAGTATTCTAGAAACGTATATTTTTAGCTTTACGTAAGACAAGTGTTTTATACGGGTGGCGCATGAAGTAAAATTTCTGAAAAGTCTGAAGCAAAGCTATACTGATGAGGGATAAATCTCGAAACGCGTCTGTAGATGGCTTAAGACAATTAAAATTCATTCCCTGTAATTTTTTAATTTATTTCAATTTCCTTTTGTTTCATTTAGTTTGGTTTGAGAATAGTTTGACCTGATGTTGCATTTTGCATATAAATTATGCATAGAACAGCAGTGCTGTCGTGTAACGCAAATATTCATTGTATAATTCAATATCTGTCGGGGTATTAGCTCGAGAAGTAGTTGTTTCAATGAATATTTTGAGACAAACTTTTTGCAGAAAGTCGATATTAATTTTAATTCGTTTTTATATTTTTTAAAATTTCGAGTTTAGAAAAGCCTGAAAATTTTGTTTGGTCGCTTGGTCGAGCGACCAATCCAATTTTAAGGCTTTTCTATACTCGAAATTTTACTTCATGCTTAGTCTGGGAGTGGAAAACACTTGGTTAAAGCATCAAATTAAACTTTTTTGTAAAAAAACCAACGAATGTCGGAAAATGTACAGTGTATTCATATGTATACTTACAATAAAAATATGTATGTAGGCAGAGTTGGGCATATTTAGTCGATTGATGTCTAAGACTAATGACTAATTGACTTATTTATTAGTCATGACTAATGACTATTATTCTAGTCATTAGTCCTGAATTAATTTTGATGATTAATCAATCATTAATCAACTAATAATTTAAATAATCGTTAGTCATGACAGTATTTGAATAAATATGTTAGCCGTGTTTAAAATCTGAGAAAATTAGAAATGAAATAAATGTATGTAATAAACAAGTATTAATTTTAAATATTCGTCACAGAATTTAAATATTTCAAAACTATGCATACGCTGTACATTTTCCCACATCCGTTGTTTTTAGAGTTAAATTTGAAGCTTTTAACGACTGTTTTCTACTCCTAGATTAAGCATGAAGTAAAATGTCGAGTTTAGAAAAACCTGAAATTTCGGTTTGATCGCTCCGCGAAGCGGAACGGCCAAACCAAATGTTCATGCTTTTCTTGAACATTTTTAAGTTTTAATTCTCGAAATATTCATTCTATTTCTAATTGAATATAGCAGTATAATAACAGACGGATTACAAGTAATGTTATTACAATCAATACAATATGCAATGTACGAGTAGCATTAATTATTCATTCATAACCAAAATCGTTACCGGAGCAACATTACGAATTCAATTAATAATAAATTTGCTCCTGATTTATTTAGCAAGCGGAAAGTATCCAAGTCATTCCGGTTATTTACTTTCTGAATAATTTAATTAAATTCACAATTGCCCAATTAACAAGACGAAGATGTTGCCTGCCTGGCTGTTTGAGTTTGATTTAGAGTTCCGGGGAAGGGGACTGAGAGTCAGTCTGAATTTAACAGCCCTTCAGAACTTGGTTAATTTTTAAGTTTAAACTTATCCACACACATCAAGATAATTAATTAATTGAATTTTATTTGCATTGAGAATACTATTGAATTTTATTTAAATAAATATTTATCTCGTTTAAAAGTAATACAATTAAATTAACGTGGTTCATAATACATTACTTTTTAAATTTAGGTGATTTTTTACTGTATAATGGAAGTTTTAACTCACTTAGACCGATTGCAGAAGAAGTAACGCAGTTTTATATGTAGAATGTATGCGAAAACTGCGTCCCGTGGCTCACGGCTCAATTTGCGTTGTAATATTTAATTAAATGCGTTATAGAAAACTGCGTGTCTTGACGCACGCCTGCACCTCATCTTGCGCTCGGCTTTGTAGTAGCAAAATGCACGCACAATATAGAAACATATAGACACTCAACAGACGTACACATGTACTTATTATGTTAACCCTTTCTCTTGATAAAGGAGTGGACAAATGACGTATGGATTTTTCATCACATTCAGTCATCTTTTATAAGTCTCACGACGCGTGATAACTTTTCATGTTGATTCCATTTTAAAAATAATTTTAAACATGGATGAAATTGATATTTCGTCATCAACAGCAGCAAGATTTATAGCTTTACTTTTCAGTTTTTCCACATACTTATACTTTTAATAAATGCTGAAGGCCATTAGCTTCTACCCATCTTGAATTAGTTTTCCTTGTTGATTTTTAGAAGAAGAAACCGTCATGACTTTTTTGTTATTGGACATAATAACCAAACATTTGAAAACGCAGTGACAATTGTGACAATTCATTTTCCACTATAAGTGAGAGTGAGTAAGGAATAGAACGAATTGTCTATTTATCGGCTTTGTTTGTTTTCCTCGAATTTCGGCAAATCGGCGATCAAGGTCAAATAAGCCCTACAGAGAGTTTTATGTAACACCGAACATTTTCATAATGAGAATTTTTCCTTTAAGTATACATAAGCATACGTTGTATACTTGCCGACGCTCGGTCTACTAAAATAATTTAATTTGAAGCTTTAAACGAGTGTTTTCCACTCCCAGACTAAGCATGAAGTAAAATTTCGAGTTTAGAAAAGCCTGAAAATTTGGTTTGGTCGCGTAGCGCGAAGCGCGGAGCGGCCAAACCAAATTTTCAGGCTTTTCTAAACTCGAAATTTTACTTCATGCGCCACCGGTACGAAACACTGACGCAATGTACAGTTTAGCGGTGTGTTTCAAATTCCGTAGTGTCAGTGTTTTGTACCGGTGGCGCATGAAGTAAAATTTCGAGTTTAGATAAGCCGCGGAGCGGCCAAACTAAATTTTCAGGCTTTTCTAAACTCGAAATTTTACTTCCTTCATGCGCCACCGGTACAAAACACTGACAACACTTCATGCTTAGTCTGGGAGTAGAACACTCATTTCAAGTTTCTAATTGAACTCTTTTAAAAACAAGAACGTATATTTAAAGATTTACGGCATATACGCTGTAATTAGGACATGTATACTTGAAAGAAAAACTCCCTGTATGTACAAGTTGAGGCATTAATTGCAATTGATTGGCTACAATTTGTAATGGTCATTTAGGCAACCCAATTTACACATAACTTAAAAATAAAAGATGTCAAACTGTATTGGATAAAAATGTTCGGTGTTACATAAAACTCTCTGTATGTTTGCCTAACATTAAACTAAACGCAAATGAAGTATAGAGAGACATTTTCCTGATATAGTCTTAATTAATCTAATTGATCTCAAAATATTTTCGGTAAACATTTTGTATTAAACATTTTTCCAAAATCAATACTTCATTTTTGTATTACATACGGGGAAAGTAAAAATTGATAACATAAATCACGCAAAATAACAAAAATTGTTATAATTGTCCACATATTATCATCATCAATGTTGATCTCTCCTTTTTGAAATCCATTTTAAAAATATTGTTTCTTCATCCATTATTTATTTACCTAATTCGAAATACACTACAAAAATACACAAATAAAATAATCACATATTTGTACCTACCTGTTTACCTACAATTCTTTGTTTAGGTGGAAAAATCTCGACTCCTTGGGGATATAAGCAGTTACCTGGAATGTTTCCACCCTCGATTCTTTCAGGATCCTGATTTCCCCCCCATTCGCCGCCCTCTTTTTCACTCCCGAAAAACAGGTCTTAATGATCTGCGGAGTTTCGGGCTTTGTTACTGCGGCAATCGGGCCCGGTTAAGGGTCGTTCGGTTCTTGCATGAAACATTATATTAACTGAACCCTTCATCGACCCCCCAACCACCCTCGCGTTGGAACACTATAATACTACCGGCATTTGCGGGAGGTGGTTATCTGCATTTGAACGACCGATGCCGGATTTTGTGAGGTGTAATTTGAGATTATTTGAATTACAAAAGATAATATAGACTGAATTAAATGAAATAATTTGTAGAGTTTAAATCGAAGGTTATTAATAAAAATAAAATTGATATGCCTATCATAGTACTTTTCCCCATATTAGATACTTGAAATCAATAGCTTTCACCTGCCTTATTTTTCAACAAATGTTTCTTATTCCTGTCAAACTTTATTCGTAAGCATCACTCATGTTTTCAGATTTCCACAAAATATTCATCATGACAAGTTTGACAACTAACGTCATTTACAGAAATAGCTTACTTATTCACAGTAAATAATTCGTAAAATTCACCTTTTTGATCACTTTCATTAGAATAACTATAATATATTCCATTTGTTTCTGGATCTCGCCTAGCCATGCTTTCGTGTTGTTATGTTGCAGTATCAACATTTACATTTTTTATTAATTGCCACTTCTGATTCCTTATTTTAACAGTGTTGCAATAATTTATGATATCATAAGTAATCCTCTTTTTAATTTTCAAGAGGTTTATTGTTAATCTTGCAACAATTATTTCGCCACGGGGTCGCTTCTTCGAGCATTTTATTATTAAATCAAATTAATCTAGTGTTGCAATGCTGTGTCAATGTCAAAGTGAAAAATAATTTCAGGCACATATTAAATATTAACATGCCAAAAATTATCTCTGAATCAAAAAGGTTACAAATTCTGAAATCCTACAAACATTTTAGGCAAAGTAATCCAAATCTACAGCATCACAATATTATTACGATTTTAATAGATATTTTTGGGGTATGTCTAGTATTTTAATTATCATATATATTTAATTAAAGATAATTACGTTTCAGGTAGGGAGATCTTCATTATAATTAATTTTACGACAAAGACCTGACGAATTGAAATCTACTACTTCTTGCAAACGACCTAAAAACAGCCATTTTTGGATCACCTAGCTAGAAAAGATCTGCAACAACTAATTTGGCAATATAACTCTAGAAATCAGTATTTTACTTTGAGAGATCTTTTGAATGATATGAAAGAAAATTATGAGTTCCATGGGAGTAGAACAACACTTTATAGGGTTGTTAAAAGTATGGGGTATAAATTCAAATTAATTAATGGGCGCAAATTTCTCTGTGAACAAAAACATGTTGTTGCAGCTAAAATTATTTTCCTTAGAAAATTTTTACAGTATCAAAATTGCAGTGAAGATATCCAATTCGTATACCTGGATGAAACTTGGATATATCAGAATGGATCCGTGGTTCGACGCTGGGTACATGAAACGGATATAAAAAGTAATCCAACTAAATTCAAAAATGAAGGCAAACGCTTCACCATTCTACATGCTGGGTATAGGGGTGGGTTTTTGGATGGGTGCGATTTTTTATTACATTCGAAAAACAATGACCGAGATTACCATGCCACAATGGATGGTAATACTTTTCAAAATTGGGTGGTTAATCAACTTATTCCTGCTTTGGCTAAGCTTTCAGGGAAATGTGTAGTTATTATGGATAATGCTGCATACCATTCTGTGCAATTAGACAAAACTCCTTCATTTTCTTGTAAGAAATGCGAAATGCAGGAGTGGTTGGTTAAACACAATGTAAAATTCAATCCAAAATTAACCAAAAAGGAACTATGGGCTTTATTTATACCTTTTCGATCAAATGACAAAATTTACGTAGTTGATGACATTACCATTGTCAATACAATCCAATTGAAATGGCATGGGGGTTTTGTAAGACTTACTACAATAAGCACATAAATTCTAAGCAACCATCTAAGGATCGTGTTCAGAATTTATGGCTTGAGTCTCTCTCAAAATGTACATCCGATATGTGGCAAAATTTCTGTGATCATTGTGAAAAACTTATTTCGGATGACTGGACAAAACACATGGGGAACCTTTCTTTTGAAACCATTCCTCCTTTTATTATTTCGCTTGGGGAATCTGGCTCAGAACAAACATCAGAAGATTCAGATGCAGGTTCTCTTGACTAAATAATAAAAGTGGAATGAGGGCTTCAAAATTGTTTGACATGAAAATTATCAGTATCACAAGAGGGTGGGAATAAATTTGCAATTCTACAAAAAAATACTGAGGGCCAACAGAAGAGAGAATGACCAAAATTTAGGTGGATGGATGGAGTTGATCAAAATGTGTTAACGGGAAGACCCAAGCGAGAAATACAAATGGATGAGGAAATAAGTTTGCAGAGCCGAATTCATTATATTTGTTATATACAATATTATTGCTGTGTTTGTATGTACAAAAACCAAGTAGTAAATTTGGTTAATCTTAAAACTGCATATTATTATCCTTTTATATCTGAAAATTTGTAAAACAGGCAACAGTGTAAGATCACAATAGTCAGAAATTATAACCTTAAAATCGAACATCTGACAGTGACATTTAAAAACCCTGATTTAAAACACAACTAGCCCCATTTACAATACTTAAACTGTCACTTTTCCATAGCTAGGCTAGATCCAACAAATGGAACAGAGCATATACTCTGTTTTTTTTTTAACATGACTAAAGTTAGGGTATATTTACTGTGAACAGCTGCAGTCCTGCTTTCACAGTAGGGTATTTTAAACATTAAATTTTGAGATGTTGGTAAATGATTATCAATGTGAGAAATAAATCATAATTTGTCAATAAATTGTCACGGTGCAGAATGTTTCAAAAAGAGAACGCTACAACTTTCAACTTTACAACACATACAGGTATTTTTTCTTTTTAGTGTACTTTTGTATAATACATATATACATTTATAAAATGAAGGGGTTGTTGTATATCGATTTACCTTGATTTTTGAGATTCTGAAAACGGAATCAAGGTAAACGTGTATGGGACGCACGAATCTAAAGTTCGTTGGTTAAGGCGACTTATCGCTTGGCCACGAATTAAATTTTAAGTTCCACTTTTGAGGTTATATATGGTCGTATTTTCGGCTAAATAAGCACATTAGGGATACCTGTTACACACATGATGAAATTATCTCCAAAACTATGACGTAATTCATCCAATTTGTAGTGTTATCTCCATCAGTTCAGTCAATATCACGATATTAATTTTACACTCAAATTGACCTCTACTGACGATTATTTAAAATAATGGATATATAATCCAAGATTGATTAGTGAATCATATGTATTCTAATTTACGATTTAAAAAAAAGATGGCGCTAGATGTATTAAAATGTAATAAATATTACATATTTACGAAAAGTGTCATCGACATCTTTGGGATGTAAAATGTTAATATTAATATTTAAATATTCAGGGGCTATATCGTACACGCAAAGAGAATTACGCAATTTATTCTATTGCAAACTTTTCTCCCAATCTAACCTAACCTAGCAGTATGTAGAATAATTAATGTGCGCAAAGAGATTTAAGCAATTTATTCTATTGCAAACCTTTCTCCTAACATAACCTAACCTACAAGTATGTGGAATAGTCACTGTGCGCAAAGAGACTTACGCAGTTTATTCTATTGAACACCTTTCTCCTAACCTAATTAAGAAGTATGTGAAATAGTCATCGTCTGCAAAGAGACATACGCAATTTATTCTATTGCAAACCTTTCTCCTTACCTAACCTAACCTAGAAGTATGTAAAATATTTAACTTGCGCAAAAAGACTTCCGCAATTTATTCTATTGCAAACCTTTCTACTAACCTAACTTAAAAACATGTAAAATCGCCTAAGCATAATAAAATGTTTATCTGCATCTTATTATTTTATAAAAAAATGTGTGGCTACACTAAGTCTTAAATCAGATAATGTTGCTTGGTTATGTGGTTCTATTAAATTATTTTAATTGTATTTAAATTTAGCTGTGTGTCCACTAACCAAACTGGATATGCCGTACAAATTTAATTTGAATAAAAACAGTGAATTTAATATAAAAGTAATATTTGTGTTATTATATATTGTTATATAATTTATTAATATTTTATTATTGCAGTAAATATCCTAGTTATCGTACGAAGGTGCCATCAATTTTTTATATCGTAAATTAAATATCCTATGATTTAATAATCAATCTCGATTTATATATCCATTATTTTAAATAAACGTAAGTAGACGTCAATTCTAGCGTAAAACTAATATCGTGATATTGGCTTAATTAATGAAGATAACACTACAAATTGGATGAATTTCGTCCTCATTTGGAGATCATTTCATCATGTGTGTAATTTGTATCTGTAATGTGCTTATTTAGCCGAAAATACGACCATATATAACCTCAAAAGTGGAACTTAAAATTCGATTTGCGGCCAAGCGGTAATTCGCCTTAACCAACGAACTTTAGATTCGTGCGTCCCATACACGTTTACCTTGATTCCATTTTCAGAATCTCAAAAATCATGGTAAATCGATATGCAATGAATCCAAAATGAATAAACACGTGGTCAAAACTAAGCAGTATATTTTGAGCTATACTTTAAATCAGTGTTTTATCCGCGTGGCGCATGAAGTAAAATTTCGAGTTTAGAAAAGCCTGATTTGGCTTGGTCGCTCCGCTGCGCTACGCGACCAATCCAAATTTTCAGGCTTTTCTAAACTCGAAATTTTACTTCATGCTTAACCTGGCACTGGAAACACTCGTTAGAGTCTAAATTGAACATTGTTAATAAGATCACGAATGTCTGAACATTTATATTGAAAAATCGTAACACGTATACCTAAAAGAAACATTCCTTGTATTTAAAACTTTTTCAAAATTTGAACATATAAATGTCCAGATAATGAAGAAAGCAGATATTCCTCAGTAAGGAGCATTTACATGATCCTCAGAGACACTGTATTAAATTGGTAGTAGATACAAATAATTTGAGGCGGTGATAAGGACATTTGTAATCGTAATCTATGTGAATTAATTGAATTGTAATATTACTGTCAGATTTCCCTTCACATAACCTACAAATTTAATGTTGATTTACAACATCACATGTGATTAACCTTGTTCTAACCTCAAACCTGCATCACACCACTAAATTCTTGAAATGTCAAATTTGATTGGTCATATTATAAAAAACAGATCATATACAAGGTACGACATAAAGTGAATACACATAAAATGCAATTTTTTTGATTATCTACAATTCTTCTTAACAAGATTTTTTTATATGATCAATATTAAAGAAAAATACAAAACAATGCTGAAAATAAACTACCATTTCCGGTTTCCGGATTTTCACCAACTGTTGATCGATTACTACTATTGTTATAAAAAGCTTAAGTTTATATTGTCATCTTAACAACTCAATCGGTTTAGACAGAAAGACAGAATTACAGAAGGAAAAACATTTTTCAAAAATGGTCTTAATCAATTCGGGGGACCTCAAAATGGATATATCCACTAACATTTTTTGTTTGATAAATTTCGCGAAAACAATACTCTCTAACTCTAACAGTTACTGATGTTATTTTTCGATTAATTTACTTGGCATTGTGAGCATAGGCTCTTAAATCTGCTTTTCCTTACGTATCTATACATTTAGAAATCATCAAAATCAATTCCGGTGGACAATTTGTTTGCAATTGCCAGAACGGCTAAGCCAGAGAGCAGAGCTAGATTGATAGTGTGTTCAATTTAACTCTTAATTAGTTTTAGTTTAATAAGCTAAACTAACATATTTAGAAGAATAATACTTCCGGACAAATAGGGAAAAAAAAATTTAAAAATAAGAAATAAATCACAGCATAGGGAACTCAAAATATTAACCTACAAATTAATGTGAACGAAGAAAAATGGCAAGAATATTTACTTTAGAGAAATTAAATAAAATACAAAAAAGTTAGAATTTTACATATTAAATAATATAATAAATTGTATGTTTGTTACATTACTGAATTCAGAAAAAATATATTTAAACAAATATAAAAATTAATATTACTATTATTATTAATAATAATATTAATATTAATAGTAATATTAATTTTTATATTTGTTTAAATATATTTTTTCTGAATTCATTAATAATAATATTAATAATAAAAGTAATATTAATTTTTATATTTGTTTAAATATATTTTTTCTGAATTCATTAATGTAACATACATACAATTTATTATATTATTTAATATGTAAAATTCTAACTTTTTTGTATTTTATTGAATTTCTCTAAAGTAAATATTCTTGCCATTTTTCTTTTTTTAAAAGAAAATCTAAAATGGCGTCTATGAGAAATATAAAAGTTGACCATGGTTCCTGGGTACAATTAAAAGTTTCCCTATTATTAAACAGTGTCCATCTAATGTCAGAGTTGTAAATGTCTAGATTTTATAGTTTGTGTATTATAAAATGAAACCGACATTTTAAAAAAATTAGTTTTTGACAATATCTCAAGAACAAGAAAATGGATTTTTATAAAATTTGATGTGACATTTGTAATAGGTCAGTAGGGGTCATGTGCAAATATTATTTTTGACGAAATTAAATTAAAATATTAATATAAAAATCACCCAAGAAAATAATAAAGAAAAATCAACATCCAGTAAATACGAGAATAACATTAGTCGATCAAATTTTTTTATGTGAAAGAAATAACAAATGCAGCATCGCCTTAAAATAATTAACAAGTACCGGCGCGTGGAGAAATGCTAAGACATACAGAAAGATTCAGTTCAGGGTTTAACGAACACAATGACAACAAGTGTGCAAAGTCAGGGAAATTACGTTGACGTCAGAGAGGGATGGATTTTGTGACCAAATATGGTAGTAGATAAAGTCTAAGCAACAAAATTTGGGGAGGGGAGAACTTTGAGAGCAGCAAAGAAACGATTCTAAAAAGCAGTTAGTTTTGGGACAGGGACTAGGACAGTCAGTATTTGAATGTAAATGGGGGCAGTTGACAATGATAAGTTTCTGTGGGATGTGAGTAAGTGAAGTAATGTTGATTAAAAGAGTTAAGTATTGAGAATGGAGTTAGAGAATGGAGAATGGAGTTAGAGAATGGAGAATGGAGTTAGGGATAAGAACGTTGGAGAGACTATCACGTAAGAGTAAAATTAATTCTACATTAAACCGACTAAGTTGAATTCAAACAAACAAAACCAGCGAAATAATTTAAACATCTAAGAAAGGGGGAAGATGGGGGGGGAGAGAGAATAAGGGATCTAACCACAAGAATGAGGGATGTGTGGTGGTTGATGTGTAAGGCCGAATTGAGCGAAAAAACGAGGTATGTCCTACTAACTAATCGAAACAGTCGATTGATGTGTTAGGCCAATCCGAGTCAGTATTGCACTAAGTGTCCTACTAACTAACCACACGAATGAGGGATGTATGGTGGTTGATGTGTAAGGCCGAATTGAGTAAGAAAATGAGGTATGTCCTACTAACTAACCGAAACAGTCGATTGATGTGTTAGGCCAATCCGAGTCAGTATTGCACTAAGTGTCCTACTAACTAACCACACGAATGAGGGATGTATGGTGGTTGATGTGCAAGGCCGAATTGAGCAAGAAAATGAGGTATGTCCTACTAACTAATCGAAACAGTCGATTGACGTGTTAGGCCAATCCGAGTTAGTATTGCACTAAGTGTCCTATTAACTAACCACACGAATGAGGGATGTATGGTGGTTGATGTGTAAGGCCAAATTGAGCGAGAAAACCAGGTATGTCCTACTAACTAATCGAAACAGTCGATTGATGTGTTAGGCCAATCCGAGTCAGTATTGCACTAAGTGTCCTACTAACTAACCACATGAATGAGGGATGTATGGTGGTTGATGTGTAAGGCCGAATTGAACAAGAAAACGAGGTATGTCCTACTAACTAATCGACCCAGTCGATTGATGTGTTAGGCCAATCCGAGTTAGTATTGCTCTAAGTGTCCTACTAACTAACCACACGAATGAGGGATGTATGGTGATTGATGTGTAAGGCCGAATTGAGCGAGAAAACGAGGTATGTCCTACTAACTAATCGACCTAGTCGATTCATGTGTAAGGCCAATCCGAGTTACTATTGCTCTAAATGTCCTACTAACTAATCACAAGAAAAAAATAATTCGATTATGAGTGGAGCGAGGTGAAAGGTCGTTCTACTCATTAATCGGAAATGAATGGCGATTGATGTGTAGGGCCGATGTGAGAGATTATCCCACTAACTAATCGCAAGTGTGTCGAGTGTGTGATGCTAACTCCGAGATGGTTTTTGTGGGTCTCCCATCTCGTAATGCAAATGCAGGGGCTAGTTAATTTTGCTCCCACAAGTAGAGTCATACATTTTTTTGAGTTTAACTATATGCACATGGCTTCTAAGCATAAACGTTGGATAATATATTTTGTGAATATAAATAATATAAGACATACCAATTCATTAGAAATGTCATGAAAGGTCAATAAACTTTGCATACGTTAAGCTCATATTCTGTTTTATTTATTGTCCACACATCCTCCCAGTCAAATTGAAGGGAAAGAAAGACACAGTATTTACGATAATGCATATTGACACAAACAACGAACCTGGTAAATAAATAAAAGGGTTACTACATACACAACACAACGTAAACAATAATACAAATTATAAATTTGTACAATACCTAGGGTCGAATCATTACACATTTAAGTCATTTTGTCGTGTTTCGAATATATAAAAAAAATATAAGATCTCACGCTAGTGAAGTAAACACTTAATCAATCAATAACTGAGAATGTTTCATTGTACCTAAATATCCCTACTACAGCTTTAAACCAATTTTCGTGGAAAGTCGGAATTTATTTTATTACTGTCGGATTTTTATGGAAATTGAATTATAACTCAATTCATTCCACGGATCACATACTTTAAATGGTTCGAGTATTTAATTCAATTCCGCTTTTTGTCAGAATTTGATAAACAACAATTACAAATTAAAAATTCTTAAATGGATTTCCATGAAATTTTGTATAAATGTTAAGCTTTACTCATACAGAAATCTTGAAAAATTTTGACTTGTTGAGATTAATTAATTGTAAGAAGAAATTATTAAACACAATCTAAATTATATTTTTTCAGAAAAGGAGCAAAAAATTAATAACACCTTTTTTGCTATTTTGTCACCCCTTCGCTGATGATACCCCAAGTGGCCCGCACTCCCTTTGCTACGCCTCTGATATCAACGATGAATACATAAATTATAAGAATTATACATAATCACATTTAATTTGTAAAATGTTTTCAGCTCATTTAAAATTAATTAAATACAACATACTAAGCAAATTATACGTTCAAAACATGTTAAAAACAAAGCCATTTAAAACACAACACGTATGTATTTAAACATGTTTGTAACATGAATTTCAAACAAGGCTATTTATTTTATATCGGGGAATGAAACCTTTACTCATTAAAAATATGCAGAAACCTTGAAAAATTTTGACTTTTTCAGGTTAATTAATTGTAACAAGAAATTTTTAAACTCAATCTAAATTACTTTTTTTTTAAAAAGGGGCGATTTTTTAAAAAGGAATAACATCTTTTTTTGCTATTTTGTCACCCCTTCGCTGATGACGCCCGCACATCCTTTGCTACGACTCTGATATCAACGATGAATACATAGTTTATAAGAATTTTACATAAAATTAAACCAAACGAATGTATTCCCATTACATATGTCTTATGAAAATGAATCTAGTGAAAATGGCGCTGATTGTGTAAATTTATTTGCAAATTTCTTCTCCTCAGTATATTGTAATGATGATACTCCTACTAATTTAATTAATAGTATTGACGATTGTATTTTTTAAAATTCACTGTATGTTGACATCTCTACCGTTTTTGAAGGTTTATATAAGTTACCTGATACTTGCCAGTCCGGTCCTGATGGATTGCCACCATATTTTTTTAAAAGATGTGTATTTTCATTAACAAAACCCATCCACATGCTATTTGAACGCTCGCTAAAACTTGGTGTTTTCCCAGATTTATGGAAACAATCCTATATAAATCCTTTGTATAAAAATGGAGAACGAGTTCACATAAAAAATTACAGGGGGATAACAATACAATCTACAATCCCTAAATTGCTCGATGATATTGTTTCCAAACAACTAATGTGGGCGTGTAAACATGTTATATGCCCAGAGCAACATGGATTCATGGAAGGTCGTTCGACGATCAGCAACTTAATGTGTTACCAAACGTTTATATTGGACGCACTTGAAAGTGGCTATCAAGTTGATGCCATTTATACTGACTTTTCGAAAACGTTTGACCGTGTTAATCATGCTTTGCTGTTGTTCAAACTTAAAAAACTAGGGTTTGGCATTTCTGTAATTAACTGGCTTCAAAGTTTTCTTTCATTGCGTTCTCAATTTGTTAATATTCAGAACTATATATCTTCAGCAATCAACGTTACATCTGGGGTACCGCAAGAATCGTATTGTGCGCCTATATTATTTCTTTTATTTATCAACGACGTTGGAAAATCCTTTAGGTACTGCAACTACCTGTTATTCGCAGATGACCTAAAATTATTTACTACTATTAAGAATGTTGATGACTGTGTTGCATTACAAGAGGATTTAACCCGTCTCTCGCATTGGTGTGTTTCTAATAAGTTACGTTTAAATATCTCCAAATGTTCTAGTATTTAATTTTGTCGTTCGGAAACAGTACCATTTACATATCATTTAAATAGTAACTCTTTAAATTGTACAGATATTATTAAAGACCTAGGCATAATATTGGATAATAAACTAACATTTATTCCACATGTTAACTACATTGCTGGAAATGCTCTAAAAACTCTTGGGTTAATTAAACGATTTTCATCCATGTTTAACGTTAACACCAGGAGATTGTTGTACACTAGTTTAGTTAGAACAAAACTAGAGTATGGTTATGTTATTTGGAACCCTACTTGCGATCGATGGTCTTACAAAATCGAAATGGTACAGAGCAAATTTTTAAGAATTGTTCATTTTAAATTAGGTCTTACTAGAATTGCTTTTAGTCACACAAATATGTTAAGTACATTAAATTTAAAATATTTAAAAAATAGACGCAAAATTCATGATATTTGTTTCGGCTTCAGACTCATAAATGGGGTTATTAATGACCATTTATTGTCACTATGTAGATTTAATGTAACAAGGGTTACAAGACACCATACACTATTCAGAGTGCCAATACATTCCACAAATTATGGTTTCAATAGTCCCATTTCTAGGATTTTGAGATATTTGAACGAGATTACCGCCAGTGATAATGTAAATATTTTCAATGAACCTTATGCACATTTTAAAGATATGTTAAATCGTCTTGACAGATAACCTATAGTCATTTGGTATTATTTTAAAATATTATTTTGTTTTAATATTTTGTATATTTATTTTCTTTATATGTTTAGGGATTATTTTGATTTTGAAGTATAGTAATTTCATTTAATCTATATTTTTTATTGTAGTGAATCATTGTATTAATTTGTTACAATAGTTAAGAATTATATAATTCATTTGTAAAAATTTATGTAAAAAGGAGATACCGTATAAAGTAAATAAATAAACAAATTTTATTTGTAAAATGTTTTTGGATCATTTAAAATTTATAAAATAAAACATAGTAAGCAGATTAAACGTTTAAAACATGTTAAAAACAAAACCATTTAAAACACAACACTTCTGTATTTAAATCAGGGTTGTTATGTTTAAAACACTTTGTTTTAAAACAGTGTTTCAAACATTTTTAAAACCAGCCGTCGTGTTTTAAATGGTTTTGTTTTAAACATGTTTTAAATATTAAATTTATTTAAAACATGTTTTAAACGTTAAATATGTTTAAAACGTTTTTTTTTTATTATCTTAAATTTGCTAAATTATATTTTATAATACGTCATTAAGATGTTTTGTTTGTATTTTTAAATGTTAGCTTAATTGTTGAAGATATTTCAAATTACATTATTAAACATAACATTTTATTACAATAAAATATCAGAACTGTGTGTGATTAAATGTAATTATTAAAAATAGGGAATTTTGATTTCAGGTATACATATACATATACTGTAAATTTTACGACATTCGTTGTTTTTTTCAAAATTTCAATTTGAATCTTCGAACGAGGGTTGTCCACTCCCAGACTAAGGATGAAGTAAAATTTCGAGTTTAGAAAAGCCTAAAAATTTGGATTGGCCGCGTAGCGAAGCGGAGCGGCCAATCCAAATTAGGCTTTTCTAAACTCGAAATTTTACTTCGTGCGCCACACGTATAAAACACTAAAATATCGTAAAGTTTAAAATATACGGCTTTAGCAATCTAATATGTAGATGTGAACAAAACGTGAGTCAAATTATGCGCTGAACAAATTTTTTAAAACAGTGATTATAGGCAACCCAATACCGTATATTAGGTTGCCTATAATCGTTGCTGTATGTGTGTGTTTTTTTAACTTCACTTCAAATCGGTGTTTTTAAGCGTGGCGCATAAAGTAAAATTTCGAGTTTAGAAAAGCCTAATTTGGATTGGCCGCTCCGCTTCGCTACGCGGCCAATCCAAATTCTTAGGCTTTTCTAAACTCGAAATTTTACTTCATGCTTAGTCTGGGAGTGGAAAACACTCGTTAAAGCCTTAAATTAACCGCTTTGAAACAACGAATTTCCGCAAATTTAAAAAACGCTGTAATTATCGGGATATGTATACTAAAAAAATGCCCTGTATGTTCTGTTTTAAACATGTTTTAAACATGTTTTTAATTGTTAATGTTTTAAACGCTGTTTCACTGAAAAAAGCACATTTTGTTAAAAATAACTGTTATAATTAAAATGAAATAAATCGTTTTTAACAACCCTGATTTAAACATGTTTAAAACATTAATTTCAAACAAGGCTTTTTATTTTATATGCACTTAATTACTGTTACCATTAAAACAATGATACTGCGATTTATCGGTAAGCCGGTTTTGATTCATAATTTTACCGAATTACCAGTAATTGGTAAAGTGAGTAAATTTACAATCTCTCTAAAGGATATTAAAGACGTAACCTGTGACGTAATTATCTAGAAGTTTTATTAAAATTGTAAAACAAAAATAAAATTGATGTTATTTTAATTCGTATTAGATTTGAAATTAATATTCCTCGCCTTAATTTAAAATCCATTATTAAACTTCCAGATAATTACACATTCATCTTTAATAAGAAAAGTTAAATACCCAAAAAATCCGCCTGAATTACCGAACCTCGTTTCTCCGGAGATAAAAAAAAGCAAACTAGGGTGTATCAAGTCATGCGATGAGCAACCCTCAAGTTCAAGCCGGGCTAATTGCATCAACGCCCACGTGAGCCACCCTCTTGATACGTGTCAAGGTCCCGCCACGAGTAAATCCCTTCCGCAGGACTTCTTTGTGCAATCAGCAGAGACGACGATGCGAATTTCGCCTCCACTCCTATTTTTTTTTTTCTTTCTATTTCATTCCCCGGGCGGTTTAAAGCGATTGTCGGCAGCAACCGTAAATATTTGCGCCCCTTTGATGATGGAACAGGGGCGGAATTCGCCGAGAGTTTGTCCAAGTTTATGTTCCGCGTCTTATCTGCCCCCTCGGATTTTCATTAATTTTGATCTTGTGGGAGTAAAATAGGGGGCGAGGAAACCGCATTGGCTACATTAATATCTGCAGGGGTTAGTAATTACTTTTTTCCTTCTGTTAATGAAGATTTCTCAATTTAGAATTTATAAAAATATTAGGTGTGCGTACGAATATAACCTTACTTATTTTAACAAAAGAAAAAAACATGTTGATTTTTAAAAATTGAAATGCTTATTCAATACAATTTTTTCATAAATTTATTGGTTCTTCAGGTAAAGAGAGTAACTATCTTTACCCGAAGACGCAATAAATTTACGAAACAATTTTAGTGAATAAACATTAGAATTATTGATAATAACCGAGTTTTTTCTTTTGTTAAAATAAGTAAAGTAATATGGATTTTCAACACTTCAATGCCTCAACAATCAACAATGTAAAAACAAGAGTCAAGAAAAAGATACAGACAGTTTTTCTCTTAAGTATACATATCTCAACATACTAAAAAAAGCTGTAAATCTACAGATATTCGTTGGTTTTGCAAATATTCGAAATTGAACTTTCAGGCAAGTGTTTTCCACTCCCAGATTAAGCATGAAGTAAATTTTCGAGTTTAGTTTGGCCAAATTTTCAGGCTTTTCTAAACTCGAAATTTTACTTTATGCGCCACGCGTACTAAACACTGATGTGATGTGATGTTTAGAATACATGTTTTTAGCATACTACTTTAGTAGAATAATTTGAACTTCACCTAAAATCAGTGTTTTATACGCGTGGCGCATGAAGTAAAATTTTGAGTTTAGAAAAGCCTGAAAATTTGGTTTGGTCGCGTAGCGCTACGCGAAGTAAAATTTCAAGCTTAGAAAAGGCTGAAAATTTATATTTCGAATGATAAGTTTTGCTCTGCTCCCAAATCCAAACTTATGGGCCGTTCTAAATTCGAAAATTTACTTCATGCAAAGAAGTGCAAAACTATCGTTAGGAGTGCAAACTATCGGTAGACAAATATTAAAAGCTTATTTTGAAGTTTTATTTATAAGTTTAAAATAAATAGAGTTGATTTTATTTATAGACATTTGCTGTTTGCATTTAATGTTAGAAATAACACAAATGTTGTGGATTAAATGTTGTTAAGCATAAATTAAGAATTATACTTCATGGTTTTAAAATAGTTGATCGATTATCTGGCAATTTAACTGAAAAAAAGGAGAATTTTACATTATAAAATACATAATACAAAAATATTTGGTCATTTATATTGCACATAAATCAAGTATTAATATTTCCGGTGCACCTTTATTAAAAGATTCATCAGAAATGTAACAAAAGCGGAAATTATTTAAAATCATCAGTATCCGTTCGTAAATAATTATATTTTGTTATTTATTACAGAAACGAAGAAAATGTCTAAAATATCAAAGCTTGTACCAAATATTATGTTTAAATTGTTGAATTGTACCGTGTTCTTTATGATGCAATATTTTAATTAGTTGTAGTTTCGTAGACGAGTCACTGAACAAGATAAGAATTTTCGTATACCTTTTCTAAATTAACTTTTATCTCACTTAACTTAGGATTGAGGATTGATGATGTGTGCGTGTAATTTTTTTTGTATATTTAAATTGTTGAATTGTATCGTGTTCTATATTTTGCAATATTTTAATTAGCTGTAGTTCCGTAAATGAGCCACTGAACAAGATGAACATTTTTGTATATCTTTTCTAAATTAACTTGTATCTCATTTAATTTAAGATCGTAGATCAATGATGTGTAAGTACAATTTGTTTTCTATGCTTCAAACGATAAATCATGTGGTTCACTGAATTTAAAATGTTTAGTATAGTGCTATATTTGATATACCGTTAGTATAGAGTATACATATCGTCGTTTTCAGCATAAAACAATTTAAGTGGCTTGTAGAAAAAAGTCAACTTGCCACTTGACAATCAAATCAATTAGCGAAAGCCTATTTATGTATGAATAACATCCTTTATTTCATAAGAAAACACAGAAAAAGGGGAAGAATAACAATTTAATTGTATCGGTTTTCCCTAACAAATAAATCATCCTCCGAGACGTCTATTTATTATTATCAGAAAAAAAGTAAATTATCCTTCGTGCGGACTTAATTAAATGTCACTTTTATTACCGCGCATTCTTCATCTCTCATCCAAAATAAAAAATGCGTTCAACTTTCGGGACGTAATAATAATAACGCCAGCACGAAACGTTAGGTCGATGACTGTTTCGTGTTTTGGTTTCGGTAGAGTTTGTAACGTTCAGTCAATTTCCGGATAAAATTATTATAATCTTGTTTACAAACTCAGACGCGAATGGGAATAAGCAAGTTTTGTTCACCCTGCGCATTCATTATAATTTCATATTATGAGAAGATCAAGTGTGATTGATTATTTGTATTTATACTGCAGACAAGAGATTAAACATGAAGTAAAATTTCAAGTTTAGTGTTATGCAAAAATCGTGTACAACTAATTATGTGCAGAAGCATCCGAATTTTAATTTATTTTGGCATGGCCTAAAAAGGTTAGAAAACGCTGTTCTTGAGAGTTTATTTTAGTAAATAAATTAATGACAAAATATCAAATCTTCGCAAAAGAATATTTTACAATTTCGTGTATGACCAATTATGTGCAGAACCATCAGAATTTTAATTCATTTTGGCATTGCCAAAAATGTTAGTAAATAAATAAATGAAAAAATTTCAAATTTTCACAAAAGCATGTTTTACAATGTGACCAAATACGTTTTTATACAGGGAATTTTTCTACGTCTGAATAGGATATATATTTTTCAACGTTCGCTTAATTTTAAAGGAGTTCAATTTGAAGCTTAAACAAGCGTTTTCTACTCCCGGATTAAGCATGAAGTAAAATTTCGAGTTTAGGAAAGCATGAAAAATTTATTTTACAACATGCGCCACTAGTATAAAACATTGAAATATCATTATTATTATTTTGTAAAAGGTGAATGTTGATAATTTCGTAAACGTCATTAAACTAGTCTTAGCAATATTATCAATCTTAGGTAAAGGCATTTAAAAAATCATTTACCGCAATAAATAATTGTGAATATTAAATCTAAAATATGTGGTATCGAAAATTATCGATATTTTGAATATCGATACGTTTCACTACGATGTGATGTATTTTAAAGTAACAGGTGTCTTCCATTCCCAGACTAAGCATAAAGTAAAATTTGGAGTTTAGAAGGGAAGGTACCCCACGCTGATTACCAACTAGCTAAAGTTGGTTGTGTTAAAGAGAGATGAGCAACTATCTTTTGAAACACATATGCTGTTTTAAAATTATTTATTTTAAACAAAATAAAACAACAAAAAACATTAAAACAACAAATAGAAGTAAGGAAGAGTAAGAGAAACACAGTGCACGAAATTATAGGGCAGATTCGATGTGGCGTCGGCGTCGCGATCAGGATTTCTACTAGCCCAGCGGTGGCGTCTGACTAGTGGTTTCTCCCGGATGGAGGCGGCGTCCAAGTAGCAAGACGGCGTCTTGGTGTGAGACAGCGTCCAGTGCTTGTCGACGGGATGTGGCGTCGACGTCGGTGGGGTGTTGCGTCCGGCTAGATCCAGAGGCAGCAACAAACACTACGCTCGTAGTGCGGGACGTCGAGCCGGCTGCTCTCACAACCTGGATGCTCGGCGTCGGCTTGAATTCAGGAACGACGGCGGAACGTCTAGCGTCGGTGTCGGGCAAAGTTTCCTGGAGTCGGTGGGTTGCTGGACTGCTCTGGATCCGGCGGAAGCAACAAACGCTACACTGGAGCGTCGTTGTGGTGTCGAGGCGACTGCGCTGGCAATCGGGTTCTCGGCGTCGTGGTGACCAAGAACAGGAACGACGGCTGGGACGGCTAACGTCGGCGTCGGTTTTTTCCTGTTGTTGGATTCTTCCTCTGGCGGCAGGAACGATGGCTAGGACGTCTGGCGTCGGCGTCGGCCAGAGCTTCCTGACTCAGACAGTAGAGTCGAGGAACGGAAGTTCCTCTTGAATCCACATTCTGTCCCCTGTACAGCACAAGAGTGGACTGTCTTCCTGGATGTCGTCCCTCGGTAGTTATGCCACAGAAAATGGCTTGGAGAAGGGATGTTTTTGAGGACTACGTGACCGTTGGCAAAGAATTCGCTAGAAAGTAATTATTGCAGACAACATAATTACTTCCAACGAACTCTCAAATCCAAACAACCGTTAAGCTGCAATTTGAAAGAAGTATAGAAATTTATAATCTCTCTTCTTTCAAATTGCAACGGTGGTCATTAGTCCTCTCCCTTAAATGCCCATTTTGAAAAACCTGAGGGACAATCTGCCACATCTGCCCAGGTAGATGGTGGCCCGGGTACGGTTCGAACCGCGGGAGATAACCCATTGGGCCGGGCAACTAGTGAATTGCCGGGTGCAAACTCATTTTAAATAAAGGAAGAATTGTAAATATTATTTATAATTCTTGTTACCGGAGTATAAAATAATCTCCGGTAACACAACGAATATCTGAAGATTTACAGCACATATGTTATTGGGCAATGTATACCTTTAAGAAAATCTTCCTGTATGTTGTAGACATTGCAGAAAATAAATGTAATTTAGGACATCATCATGTTAATTTAGCGATGTTCAATATTTTTTAATAAACAACCATGAGAGTAAGAAATATTTTAATTAGATGATTACAAAGTTTGTACGTAATTTTAAATATAACCATTTTTTTACTAAATATTTCATCCCAAAATACGGATGTAGTTGTTACAAAAATATGCCGAATTCGATACATTTAAATCGTGGTTGGCCTCTTAAATATTTCATTTTAATCAGTATTATCAACTACCTAAATAGTTTGTATTATATTTTGAATTTAAGCTCAAATTTTCATTTATTGCTATTACCTAAATATTTGTTACTAACGTTGCTGTATTAAGTGGGACATATTGTCGTAATAATGAGCTCTAAGTGTGGGCTCATCGTTGAACATATTGAATTACGTTTGCTTACAAACTCGGCTCGAGTTTCAGTTTGAGCAAAGTAGAAGGAATTACGTCTAGACTGTGTATCTTGCGAGTCGAGCGATAAATTCCAATATGTTTGCGACTACGTATAATTTCCCGGAGAAATAAATCGTTATCCATCTAATGATAACACAAATAAAAAAGAACCAAATAATTACTACTAAGTATAGCGAATAGTTCCGTAAAACATGTGATAGTGCAAAAATAGCGAAACCGACTATTCTGATAAATGTAATTTTATTTTAATAATGTGTGTTCAAAGGTTTAAGGACTGGTGGTTATATATTAGATTTTTGGAGTGTAAAAATTTCCGTAAATTTATAGTTGAGTAATATATTCGGTAATATTACCGGAAACATGGTAATTTGAAGTAGAACATAAAAAAATTGGAAAATTAAAAATACAATTAATATTAAGTGCATTGAATTTATAAAACGTGTAATAGCAAAAACAAGAATCTATAAATATTGAAAATAAAATGCAAACATTTTACTTGGAATTTTTTATTATAATTTTTGAACTTTAGAGTGCACAGATTTTTAATCTGTAAAATGCATGATGTTATAAATAACAGTTTTATTTCTTGTAATACATATTTTTTGAACATTCGAAATTATTAAAAAATGCGCGCCTGGCGCATGAAGTAAATACTTTGAGTTTAGAAAAGCCTGAAAATTTGGAAGCGGAGCGACCAATCTGTAAAAACTTGTAAACTTTGTAGAAATTGATGTGCCATAACTAGTGATGGAAATAATCGATATATTTTAATAATCGATTATTTTAAAACGAGATATTTTAATAATCCATTAAATTAGTAGTTAAGCTTTCAGTTTAAAAATATAACAAGCGAGAAGGGGGGAGGGTTAAAATGTAAAATGAATAATTATGTAGTACAATCAACAAGCGATATAAAGTATGTTTTTACAGGGGGTATATTGGGGGTCGTTTTTGGAGTGGTTTTTTTAGGGGTATTTTTTTGGAGGAGGGTGGAGTAATATTACAGGCAAAGTTTTTTATAGGTGGTTGTTTCGGGTGGTGTTTTTTTCGGGGGTGGTATTTCGAAGGGTTGGTTTTTCGAGGGGATGGTATTTCGAGAGGGTGGTATTTCGAAAGGTATATCAATTAGAAACTTGCCCGACGAAATAATCGCTTAAATTAGTATATACTATTTTACCCGATCAAATAATTGTTTAAATTAGTATATACTATTTTACCCGATCAAATAATCGTTTAAATTAGTATATACTAATTTACCCTATCAAATAATCGCTTAAATTCGTATTACTACTTTACCCGATTAAATATTCGCTTAAATTAGTGATTAATACTTAGTAATTATTAATTTACCCGATCAAATAATCGCTTAAATTAGTATATACTAATTTCAGTATAATAAGCGATTATATCGATATATTTCAATAATCGACTAATTACTAATTAGTATATCGTTTGTTCCCATCTATAGTCATAACTATTTCATAGATTGATGAACATTTTAAAATTTAAATATGAAAATTGGAGACAGTCAACAATAATTAAAAAATTGGCAAAAATCATGTAAATCTCAAAGCATAGAAATGGACGTAAACTAAGATAATTAACCAAACTCGCAAAGATTATAAAAATAACTACAATTTGTGTTTGTCTCCCATTTTTTCAAATAGATCATTTTTGTCATTGAAAGTTTTTAATGCGTTTCTAATACTCCTTAATTAATTAACATAAAGAAAATATTTTGAGTTTAGAAAAGCCTGAAAATTTAGAATGGTCATGAAGCAAGCGGAGCGACCAACCCAAATTTTCAGGCTTATCTAAATTTAAAATATTTACTTCATGCGCCAAGCTTCTAAAACACCCAGTTAACACGTACAAAATATAAACGATCACAATAAAAAAATAAAATACGGATTTGGTTTGATATACTTTTTTTACATTTAAAATAATATGGCAATTTTTTTAAGTTAAACATTCCAAAATTCATTCAAATAAAGTATTCGAATATTCAAATAAAAAATTTGGACCAACATATTATGAAGTTTCATCATTTATCCGCCTTATCAATTAAATACATAAAGCAAATATTTGATACATGTTTTAAGGCTGGTAATTTTCTAAACTTAGATATTCGAGTATTTATTTAAAACCATATTTAAATATTCAAGTATTTAATTATTCGAATATTCCAATTATTCCAATATTAGAATATTCGAATTTTCAAATATTTTAATCTTCAAATAGTTTGATGTTTACATTCTTGAGCTGGCGTTGTTTACAAAAATACAATTGTAGAGAGATCAATACCATGGTATAAAGCGGTTAATTTGAGGCTTTTACGGAGTGTTTTGCACTCCCAGACTAAGCATGAAGTGAAGTTTCGAGTTTAGAAAAGCCTAAGAATTTGGATCGGCCGCGTAGCGAAGCGGAACGGCTAATCCAAATTAGGCTTTTCTAAACTTGAAATTTTACTTTACGCGCCACGTTTAAAAACACTGGTTTTCAGTAAAGTTCAAAAAACGCACACATATAACAACGATTATAGGCAACCCAATATACGTTAGAATTATTGGGTTGCCTATAACCACTGTTTTAAACAATTGTTTCAGCGCAGAATTTGACTCACGTTTTATTCACATTTATATATTAAATTGCTAAAGCCGTATACTTCACGATATTTCAGTGATTTACACGCGTGGCGCATTAAGTAAAATTTCGAGTTAAGAAAAGCCTAATTTGGATTGACCGCTCCGCTTCGCTACGCGGCCAATCCAAATTTTTAGGCTTTTCTAAACTCGAAATTTTACTTCATGCTTAGTCTAGGAGTGGAAAACACTCGTTTAAAGCATCAAATTGAACTTAAAAAAAACAAGGATTATCTAAGCTTTAAACGAGTGTTTTCCACTCCCAGACTAAGCATGAAGTAAAATTTCGAGTTAAGAAAAGCCCCGTGAAGATTTTCTGGGCTTTTCTAAACTCGAAATTTTACTTCATGCGCCACGCGTATAAAACACAGATTTCAAGTAAAGTTCGAATATACATGAATTTCACAATATTTTAGTGTTTTATACGCGTGGCGCATTAAGTAAAATTTCGAGTTTAGAAAAGCCCAGAAAATTTTTTCACGGGGCTTTTGTAAACTCAAAATTTTACTTCATGCTTAGTCTGGGAGTGGAAAACCCTTGTTTAATGATTAAAATTGAAATCTTTTGAAAAAACAACGAATGTCGTAAAATTTGCAGTGTAATAATAATAATAATAATAATAATAATATGTCTTTATTCCAATGAAAACAGAATATACAGTAACATACATTTGTTGCACGGAATAGGGTCAATTACAAGAAATAATCATTATTGAAACTACTCATCCATGTTATAAGGTTCTAAAACTAGTAAAAATTCCTTTAGTGATTGTTTCCAGTTCGAAAATGTTGGAGAGCCCCGTACATGTGTGGGGAGGTTGTTATATATTTTTATACTATTGTATAATGGACTCTTTTCATAGAATATCAACTTATGATATGGGTAGTTGTATTCGATGCCATGTCTAGTGTTGTATTGACTAAGGAGTCTATAGTCGTCATATAGATGTCTATGTTTCCACATAAACTTCATTGACTCATGAGTGTATATACTCCAGTGCAAGTTAGTAGTCCATTTGCCCTGACATGTTTCTACAGCTTTCAGTAAACTTCATCTTGCACATACCTTTAATTGCTCGTTTTTGGGCAATTGAAATTATTTGAAGGTTACTCCTACTACCCCAGAACATTATGCCGTATTTCATATGGGAGAAAAAATTTGAAAAATAGAAAGTTCGAGTGATGCATACTTAAAAGAAAATTCACTCTATAGCACATACAGGGATTTTCTTTTCAATATATAAAAAAAAGAATAAGATCAGTCTGGTTTGTTTAAAATGGACGTCATTGTTTTTACCGTTGTGTCATTTTTATAAAGCGGGCGGCAGAACAGATTTTTTCGCTTCCTCACTCATCGTATAAATTTTTAAAACTACCAATATACCATATGCAACTTGTTCGTCAAAAATCTAAGCCTTATTAGAATTTTGTGTAAAATATTCAAATACATACATACACAACCTTTAATTAAATAGTAAATCATAAGGATGGGGTGGATTATAGAATTGCAGAATATGTTTGTAGGAGGTTCTGGATGAGCACGAGTGTTAAGCAGTAAGCGGATAGCAAGCAGCAACCCTTATGTGAGAGTGGAAGTGCCGATCGATGGAGCCTTCCCAGGCCTACTGCGGCACATTCAGGAGGCGCACGTTTGTTTTATATCTGCCAAAAGCACTAACTGAATCAACACCCCAATCCATCCCCCTCTGCACAACCGAACCTTCCCCATCCTCTGCAAAACAATTCTGATAATCATATGAAGGAATTACGGAATTAATTAATTAATGTCTAGTTTGTGTGCAAAACAATGTTTCAAAAGTTTATTTTTTATTACTGATTTGAGCAAAATTCACATGAAAAAATTCAATAAGCGAAATAAAACAAAATTTTAATAAAATGTACTCTCGGTTTTTCTCTAAGCAACTATTTTAGGAAAACTTTTTAGTTAAACAGTTTCTCAAGAGTCTATTTACAGAAAAAGTTTGATAAACATTGTTTTATTTAAACCCTTCATTGTTTTACTAAAACACTGAAATACATAGTGCAAAGTTCATTTATTCCTGTAATTCTAATATCAAACGTGAGTTCTCGCAAAACTAAATCCAGGATTATCTAAACATATTTCTTGAATAACTTTCTCATTTATCACTAGGTGAAACATTTTGAAATAATATTAAAGGATAAATTAAAATCACTTAGTTTGTTTCACTATTTGTTTCTATTTACTCGACTAGTTTCGCTTTTTACGGCATTATCTAAACATGTAAACATTACCAGCCTTATTGAGAGTAAACGTTAGCATACAGCTTTAACACTGCTAAGAGTAAACTACCACTTCCGGTTCTAGCATTTTCACTAAAAGCAAATAGCTTACATTTATAGTGGTATCTTAACATCTCGATCGGTTTGAATATTCAATAGCGACAGACAGATCATTTTCAAACATGGTCTTGATCAAGTCGGGGAACTCAAAATGGATATATTCACTAACATTTTTGATTTGATCATATGGCGAAAACAATACTTTCTCTTGGTTTAGGGCAGTGGTCTCCAAACTACGGCCCGCGACTTGCATGAATCCGACCCGCGATTGTTTGTAATTTTTTTTGTAAATGTCATATTTTGAAATATTGTAACAATTGTTCCTTAAATTTTTCATAATTTTATAAAATTAATCGGATCTTGGCCGACTTTATTATGTAGAATTGTATTTGTGGCCCGCGAAGAAGATAGTTTGGAGACCCAGGGTTTAGGGGAAAGTAAAAATACATACTTCAAGTTTAATTTGGATATTCCGATATTGTCATAAAAAATGTACCCATGCAAACTTTGTGCGGTTCTACTAAGCAGAATTCTAAATTTAAAACAAAACAGTTTATACCGCAAACTGTTTTGTTTTAATTTTAGAATTCTGCTTAGTAGAACCGCACGAAGTTTCAATGGGTACGTTTTTTATGACAATATCGGAATGTAAATAAAACTTAAAAGTATATTCCATTTGTCTGGTATAGATAAAAAGTTGTACGAGCCGGGAAAATTTATGTAGGGCAAATTGTACGACATTGACCGGGTTATTTTTTCATTCTCTTCTTCTCTGGGTAGGTTTTTCTTTCTGTGCAGCTCTCGCATTACCGTAGGAAAAAACGCAGGATGTGCGGCCCAGAAGACGCTGATAACATAAAAGATATCCTCCAAAAATTCCGACAAAACAAGATTAACTAGCTCTGGGCGTAGGGGGATTTATTACGTGAATGATAAATCGCCGGGCCCGAATAAAAATACCTAATTCAGGGCCGTATAAACGAAATAAAGAAGAAATACATACGCATGCATTTATTTTATTTAGATCCTACAGAGATAATTAATCATTATTAATAGGAATAGTTTAAGGAAATAAAATTTCAGTACCTAAATTACATTTTATTTAGTTCCTACAAACAATTTTATTCAATATGATTATTCAATAAATAACCATAATTTACCAACTATAGATAGAGTGCGTGATTTGGGTGTAATATTTGACTGTCGCTTGACTTTTATTCCTTATTTAAATAATATCATAAGTAGAGCTCTCTTTACGTTAGTTTTGTGAACAGATTCTCTAAACAGTTCAGTTTAGATGTATTTAAGACTCTGTACATTAGTTTAGTGAGACCTCACTTAGAATACTGTTCTGTAATTTGGTCACCGTATTTTAGTAATCACAGTGACTCAATAGAGAAAATTCAGAATATATTCTTACATGCATCGTTTAATATTGGTATAGCCTGGGTAAATTAGAGTCGATCATATACAGAGAGTTTTATGTAACACCGAGCATACGTCGTACATGTTCCGATGCTCGATTTATTAAAAGAATTTGATTTGCAGCTTTAAACGAGTGTTTTCCACTCCCAGACTAAGCATGAAGTAAAATTTCGAGTTTAGAAAAGCCTGAAAATTTGGTTTGGTCGCGTAGCGCGAAGCGCGGAGCGGCCAAACCAAATTTTCAGGCTTTTCTAAACTCGAAATTTTACTTCATGCGCCACCGGCACACAACACTGATTTAATGAAAAGTTTAGCAGTGTGTTTTAAACTTCGTAATATGTCAGTGTTTTGTACTGGTGGCGCATGAAGTAAAATTTCGAATTTAGAAAAACCTGAAAATTTGGTTTGGCCGCTCCGCGCTTCGCGCTACGCGACCAAACCAAATTTTCAGGCTGTTCTAAACTCGAAATTTTACTTCATGCTTAGTCTGGGAGTGGAAAACACTCGTTTAAAGCTTCAAATTAAATTCTTTTAATAAACCGAGCGTCGGAAAATGTACGACGTATTTTCGGTGTTACATAAAACTCTCTGTATGTTGGCCACTGTTAATTTAGAAACGCTACGTTATAGAAGAGTAATGCTTGATTTATGTAATGGGTTTAAGCTGATCAATGGTCTTGTAAACTGTAGTGATTTGGTTGGTGCCTTAAATTTTAATTTCTATTTATCCACAGTAGGTAGAAATAGACCACTGTTTCGTTTGAGTTTTCATCGCTCGATCTACCGATCTAATAACTCAATGTGTCGCATAATGAGATATTGTAATGAAATTATGACCCATCAAACCTTTCATATTTTTGATAATTTATATATTACGTTTTATATAGATCTCTCTGTCATTATTTAGTTATTATGTATTTTGTATATTTTTCATTATTATTATTAAGAATATTCTTCAATACCTCTTTTCGTATCATTGAAATTTGTTTTATTTTTTGTATTATTAAATTATATTGTTACATATGTTGTAAAATAGAGATTTCCTTAAAATAAATAAATAATAATAGAATTATCAATCACCTAATAAAACACTTAATTTGTTGAAGGTTTCAAAATAGTTTTTTATTATTACTTACTATATTATTAGTACATGCACTACAACAATTGTTTCACTACGGAGTAGCAATGAGATAATAATTGTAATACAATAAAAACAACTTTGAGTATTATATATATTTCCAAAAAAATTATAAAAAAATAAAATTATTTTTTAATTACTAGCTATACAGATTTTCTTTGAAGTATACGTTTTCCAAATCCAGGGTACAAATTTTCTGGGCTTTTATAAACTCGAAATTTTACTTCATGCGCCACGCGTATAGAACGCAGATTTCAAGTGAAGTTCGAATATGCATAAATTTCGCAATATTTTAGCGTTTTATACGCGTGGCGCATGAAGTTAAATTTCGAGTTTAGAAAAGCCCAGAAAATTTGTCTCGGGTCGCTGCGCGACCCTCTACAAATTTTCACAGGGCTTTTCAAATTGAACTCATTGAAAAACACAAAGAATATCTAAAAATTTAAAGAAAATAAGCTGAATTTGGAATACGTATACTTTAAAGAAAAACTCCTTGTATTCTTATTATTGATATTATGAACCCATTAACAGCCTAACAAAAATAAAGTTAGTTTCAAAAGTTGATTATACATAAAATTCTGCAATTATTTTTCTAATTTATAGATACAAATAATGTATACTCTGTAAATTTTTAGGCATTCGTCGATTTTATAAAAGAGTTCAATTTAAAGTTTCAAACGAGTGTTTCCACTCCCAGACAAAGCATGAAGTAAAATTTCGAGTTTAGAAAAGCCTGAAAATTTGGTTTGGTCGTGTAGCGCGTAGCGCTACGCGACCAAACCAAATTTTCTGGCTTTTCTAAACTCGAAATTTTACTTCATGCGCCACGCGTTTATAACACCGAAATATTGTGAAGTTAGAAATATACTTAAAAATGAGTAATAATCAAAATATTTAAATATCAAAATATTTACATTTTTCTTTACACATTGTCAAGACAGGCTAGATAAAACATCCTATAAAATTAACTCATTTAGTTAGTTATTTACAAAAATAATAATAATGTTGCGTTATTGCATCAATGGCGCTTAATGGGTTAAACTGAAAACTATTTCTTGGTAGCAGTTAATAATTTTAAATACTAACAAACTTTAGACATACTTTACTCGAATTCGGATCTTTCACTATGAATATTTATGTAAACTTTGTAAAAGTGTTGACGAAGGAAAGAAGGAAAAGAAAACAGATTGTTTCTTTATAAATAAGTCAAGGCCTTCTATTTATATTGAAAAGCCATTTAGCGAGAATCGGTACGCCTTTGTAGGTAACAAGGGTAACGAGACCGACAGCGGATTTTCTGTTCAAGGATTAAAGGTTGCGCAACCCCAGCTGTCCCGTATTTTCCCTCATGAAATTGAAAGTCAAGTAAAATGTCGTTAGGGTTATTGTCTTGAAGAATCTTTTTATAATTAATAATGAAAAATATAAAAATTAAAATATATCTATAGAAGTAATGTTGAAGAGTTGATTTTTTTTCCACAAAGATATTATATATATATATATATAATATATATATATATATATATATATATATATATATATATATATATATATATATATATATATAATATATATGTTAAAACGTAGATTTTCGCGGGCGTAACATGTATCACTGTTTCTTCGGGTTTGGTCCCGCGTATTTTCTTGGCTCTGGTCCATTATATTACGCGGGACCAAACCCGAAGAAACAGTGATACATATAATATATATATATAATATATATATATAATATATATATATACAGGGTGGGCCACGAATAACGCCCATTAAAAGTTTTCGGGATTCCTGACAGAGGAAAAATTTGAAAAAATTCTACATTGCACGGTTGAATGCGATAACCTCATGGAAAATATTTTGACTTTCTATCACTTCCGGTTGTACCGGAAATGGCTACCAACTTTGTTATTTTAAATGGAACATCCTATATATTAATTTTTTTTTAGATTCCCCTTTCAATTGTCTACCCTCTCATATGAATTTATGTCCACTTAACTCTTACAGTTTTTGGGTTAAAAATTTATTTGTCAAATATTGACCTCAAATAGACGTTTTGAAAAATGCCTATAACTTCTAGTAGGGACAAGATAGACAGACGAGCGGCATCTTGAATTGCTACTTATAGATTCCTCTAGAATTAAAAAAATTGACATCTCTCAATTTTGACAATACGTATTTCAAAAATGTCAATATTTCAGTGCCCACTTAAAAACATCATAATTCAATGTTTTCAAATGGAATGACCAATATTTTATCTCATATGGTGATTGGCAAGACAATTTGCAACATAAAAGTATTATGTCTCCCTATATCTAGAGCAAGTAGTTTTTGTGTTATTTCGAAATTTCTTTCCTCCCAGAATGCTTGCACAATTGAATAATTCCTGTACAATTCACATGTGCACCATAGTAGGCTACTGTCAATATTCGCTGAACCGAATCTGTCAATATTTTTGAACGCTCCGTACGAGTAATATTAAAATGAATAAGTATACCAATCAAGTAATTATGAATTTATTCGTCATACATGGTCAGTGCGACAGAATTGTTGAGAGAACTTGCAGAATTTTCAACAAAACTTACCCACACTTACCGCCGATGGATAGAAGAAAATTTAGAAGACTGGAGTCAAATTTTGTACAATTTGGAAAACTAAACGCAGAAAAAAATAAACCAAAGCCAATAACGCAGAACGAGGAAGTTCAAGTGAATGTTTTGGCTTATTTTCAAGCAAATCCACGCGCATCCACCCGTAGTTGCCAGAAGGATTTAGGAGTAAGCAGAACATCACTGCAAAGAATTTTGAAAATATATCGTATGCACAATTATAAATTTAATTTGGTGCAAGAATTATTTCCTCAAGATGCAGTGAACAGGATTGATTTTTGTGAGTTTTTGTTGGTTAAAAATCAAGAAGACAATGACTTTTTAAAAAAAATTATTTGGACCGACGAATCAAATTTCTCTCGTGAAGGTATTTTCAATAGAAAAAACAATCACATGTGGTCAACTGAAAATCCACATGCAACGCTTGTACATTAATCCCAACACAAATTTAGTTTCAACGTATTTTGCCTTTTGATGGACACGCGTGTTACTTTTTATTTGTACCACGAAAGATTAAATAGTGGTAGATATTTACAAATTTCAAGAAATTTTGTAGAGAATTTTTTGGATGAGCTTCCTTTGAATTTAAGGATAAGTTCATGGTGTCAGCTCGATGGAGCCCCAGCTCATTGCACACACGAAATATCGCAGCAACTGACGAATATGTTAGAAGATAGATGGATTCGAAGGTTAGGTCCGTGGAACTGGCCCGCTAGATCTCCAGATCTTACTCCACTCGACTTTTTTCTTTGGGGTCGTATAAAAAATAAAGTTTCTGCCACTGTCGTCAATACCCGAGAAGAATTGGAAGCAAGGGTGCGAGCTGCATTCGCGGAATTAAGTGCAGAAGAAATTGGGCGAGCAACAACAGAGGGTGTCGCAACACGTGCTGCACAGTGCTTATACGTTAATGGTCATCATTTCGAACAATTGTTATAATTTTTTTTTCTGTTCTTGCATTTAATTATTCGTTTGAAAATTACTTTATTTCAATCTTCTTGCTTTTGTTTTGTTGGTAAGTTGTAAGTGTTGATAAGTTTCGTTGAAACAAAATTCTGGTGCACTAGCCATATATGACGAATAAATTCATAATTTATCGATTGCTACACTTATTTATTATAATATTACTCGAAGTGTTCAAAAATATTGACACGTTGGAAATGAATTTTTCTAGATTCGGTTCAGTGAATATTGACAGTAGCCTAGTATGGTGCATGTGTGAATTGTACAGGAATTATTCAATTGTGCAAACATTCTGGGAGGAAAGAAATTTCGAAATAACTCAAAAACTACTTGCTCTAGATATAGGGACACATAATACTTTTATGTTGCAAATTGTCTTGCCAATCACCATATGAGATAAAATATTGGTCATTCCATTTGAAAACATTGAATTATTTAAGTGGGCACTGAAATATTGACATTTTTGAAATGCCTATTGTCAAAATTGACAGATGTCAATTTTTTTAATTCTTGAGGGATCTATAAGTAACAATTCAAGATGCCGCTCGTCTGTCTATCTTGTCCCTACTAGAAGTTATAGGCATTATTCAAAACGTCTATTTGAGGTCAATATTTGACAAATAAATTTTTAACTCAAGAACTGTAAGAGTTAAGTGGACGTAAATTCATATGAGAGGGTAGACAATTAAACGGGGAATCTAAAAAAAATTAGTATATAGGATGTTCTATTTAAAATAACAAAGTTGGTAGCCATTTCCGGTACAACCGGAAGTGATAGATAGTCGAAATATTTTCCATGGGGTAATCGCATTCAACCGTGCAATGTAGAATTTTTTCAAATTTTTCCTCTGTCAGGAACCCCGAAAACTTTCAATGGGCGTTATTCGTGGCCCACCCTGTATATATATATATATATATAATATATATATATATATAATATATATATATATATAATATATATATATATATATATATATATATATATATATATATATATATTATATATATACAGGGTGTCTACCGTTCGTTAAAAGTTTATGGGATTGCCGTTGCACTAAAAATTTGAAAAAATCATTGTCATACGGTTGAATCAGTTCTCCTCATGTGAAATATTTTCAACTTTATATCACTTCCAGTTCCACCGAAAGTAGCACCAATTTGTTATTTTAAATGGAACACCCTATATATTATCAATTATCAATTTTTGGATTCCTCGTTTAAATTGCAACATATTTTATATGGACATATGTACACATATCTCTTATAGTTTTCAAGCAAAAAACCTCTAAAAGGCATCTTAAAATCTGTCTGTAACTTTTCTTAAGAGTAAGATAAAAAGTATGATTTATATCTCTAATTGTACCTAGAGGATGCCTCTATGAGTATATTAATTGGAAACTGTCAATTTTGACAATAAGTGTTCTTAAAATATTAATATCAAAGTGCCCTCTTCAATATCTCGTAATTCAACTTTTTATATAGAATGGCCCATTTTTCATCACGTAATACGATTGGGGGGAAGATATCCTACAAAAAAGTATTGATAACTATATTCCTAAAGCAAGTGGTTTTCGAATTATTTTAAATATTTGTTTTTCGTCGCATTTATGCAGGGAATAATGCGCGCATAAGTCGCAACTACATTTTAGTAGGCAAGTAGTAATGCTTTTGTTTTGTCGCGTATGTAATGCGAAATGTCAAATAATAAAAACAATTAGTATAAAGTTATACAGAAATCAAAAAAATGAATAAATACACCCATCAACAAATTATCAATTTATTTTTTATACATGGCAACTGGGATAGAATTGTTACTCGAACATGTAGAGTATTTAATGAAACTTTTCAACATTTGCCGCCGATGAATAAAACAAGATTTAAAAGATTGAAATCAAATTTTGTTCAATTGGCAGTTGCCATGTATAATGAATAAATTCATAAATTGTATTTATTCATTTTGTTCATTTCTGTAAAACTTTGTACTAATTCTTTTTATTATTTGACATTTAGCAATACAATCGTGACAAAACAAAAGGCCTACCGGCCTACTAAAATTCAATTGCGACTTATGCACGCATTATACCCTGCATAAATGCGACGAAAAGCGAATTTTCGAAATAATTCGAAAACTTCTTGCTTTAGGAGTATAGTTGTATAATACATTTTTGTAGGAAATTTTCCTCCTAATCCTACCAGGTGATAAAAATTGGGTCATTCCATTAAAAAAGAAATGAATTACTAGATATTGAAGAGGGCACTTAGATATTGACATTTTTATGTCATAATTGACAGTTTCCAATTAATTTACTAATAGAGGCATCTTCTAGGTACAAGTAGAGAGATAAATTATATCTTTATCTTATTCTTAGCAGAAGTTACAGACAGATTTCGAGATACCTTTAATAGGTCAACATTTTAGAATTATTATTTTTTTTTGAAAACTATAAGAGATAAATATACATATGTTCGAATAAAATATGTTGCAATTTAAATGAGGAACCCAAAAAAATTACTAATATATAGAGTGTTCTATTTAAAATAACAAATTTGGTGCTACTTCCGGTGCAACCAGAAGTGATATAAAGTTGAAAATATTTCACATGAGGAGAACTGATTCAACCATATGAAAAGGATTTTTTTCAAATTTTTAGTGCAACGGCAACCCCATAAACTTTTAACGAACGGTTTAGCGTGAACACCCTGTATATATACATATTAATATATATATCTTCTTTATACATTTTCATATCAATTTAATTAAAACACTTAACTTTGTTATACAACTTTTATTTTACATTTTAGTGACTATAGTTTCGACTACAAGCTAATCATTATCAAATTAAGTCTGAGTTTGATATTGACTAGCTTGTAGTCGAAACTATAGTCACTCAAAAGTAAAATAGAAGTGGTAGAACAAAGTTAAGGGTTTTAATTAACTTTAATTAAACGTAATACACAAAATATATTTCCTAATTCAGGATGTATTTTCTGTTTAAAAGGCAAAATTTATAATCCACACTCTCGGTTTAATAAAACATACATATGCGTACACTGTACATTTTACGACACTCGTTGTTTTTTTAAGAGTTCAATTTGAATTTTTAAACGAGTGTTTTTCACTCCCAGATTAAGCATGAAGTAACATTTCGAGTTTAGAAAATCCTGAAAATTTGGTTTGGTCGCTCCGCAAAGCGGGGCTTTTCAGGCTTTTTAGGCTTTCCTAAACTCCAAATTTTACTTCATGCGCCACGCGTACAAAACACGATTTAATGTAAAGTTCAGAATGTAGAGCTTTAGCATACTACCCTACTAGTATACTTCAAACTTCACTTGGAATCAGTGTTTTATACGCGTGGCGCATGAAGTAAAATTTCGAGTTTAGAAAAGCCCCGTGAAAATTTGTCTCGGGTCGCTGTGCGACCCTCGACAAATTTTCTACGCGGGGCTTTTCTAAACTCGAAATTTTACTTCATGCTTAGTCTGGGAGTGGAAATCACTCGTAAGTTTAAAACACATCACAACTGTTAAAATATACGACCAACCCAAATTCTCAGGCCTTTTTAAACTCGAAATTTTACTTCATGCCTAATATGGAAGTGGAAAAAACACTTGTCTAAAGCTTCAATTTAAACTCTTTGCGCAAATATCTGAAGATTTATAGTTATTAAAATATGTATACCTAAAAGAAATACTCATTGTATTGGAATAAATATATGTTTGTCTATTTTTTTTCAATTCCTTGTTTTTAAGCTGCTTATTACAGAAAATTAAAAAATATATATTCTTTTTACGAAAGCTGTTTCATCGTCTTTTGCCTACCAATGCTGAAAAATGTTCTGTTTAATACTGTTATTCCATGATTTTTATTAATTCAAGAATTAACTTCGTATAATACATTTAAATGCAAGCCAGGTATTATAATTAAAAAAACCCATACAATTTTTCTGAATGCACAGAAAACTTCATTTATTATTTACAGAATCTAATAATTTATAAATGACTTAACACAATTTTAAAATCCATTATAATCTGTACAAAACAAAATTCCATTTAATTTTTAAAATCAAATTTTCCCTGAAAGTACAAAACGTGCACGGACACACTTTTCATATTTAACTCCGCAAAATTTCATTGTTTAAAAAATAATGGAACGAGTCAATTCGGTAAATATTTGTGTTTCGCGAAGTGCTGTGTTTTTGTTTGTTTGTTTGTTTGTAAATCAATACACAGCAATGCTCCTTTTCGTGTAAACTTGTACTTTCCCTTTGTTTTGGATATGCGACCAAACAGCAACCAACCCAAATTTGCAGGCTATTTAAACTCTAAATTTTACTTCATGTGCCACGCGTATAAAACAATTACATATTGTAAAGTTCAAATGACACTGCTTGTTGTCTAATTTGAAGTTAAACAAGTGCTACGAGCAATTTGATTAAAATACTGAAATTGACATAGAAAAGAAATCATCTTTTGTCCGGTTACACTCTGATTGCAATTATGATAATATTAATTTATTGTATAAATATGGATTGATTTTTATTATAGATATCAATTTTTAAAGTTCACGAGTAGAACTGAGAATGTCAATAATAATTTTTCTTTTTATTATTTCATAATTTTTTACACAATAAAGTGATGCTAATACATTTTGTTCACGACAATATAAGATTGTCGTGAATAATAAAAAAAAAAAAATTATTATTAAAATTCTCAGTTCTACTCGTGAACTTTAAAAATTGATATATATGCATTATTTAATTGTGGGGGCAGCATAAATGGGGTGCATTTAACACTCAAGTACATTAAACCCGGGATTTACGTGTTAAATGTGTTTTTTTAACACGAATATAAATAATTTCCTAGTTCGATTTTTTGCCGATATTCAGTAACAGCGCTGTGCAAGTCAAATTAGCTTCTTTTGTTTTACATTTGACCATGGTCCAAGTTATTGAAATAAAAATGTTTAATATTTAATTATTTCTTTCCTATTTTGTTTGTATTTAGAAAATACTGATACTGAATAATATTGGAATTGATTTTTAATTCAAATGATAATTTTTATTTTAAATAAAATATACAAATATAAAAATTAATAGTACTTTTCTAAATTGTGAAGTTAACACAAATTAAAATTTACCAAATAAAAAAATAAAGATAATCAATTTATCCTCTATTTCAACAAAGGAATTGACAAAAAACTACAAATAAATAGTAAAATAATACAAATTGCAATAATATGTATTACAATAAGAAAATTGAAAAAAAAAATAATAACCAAACTTATAAAATTTGATTAAATTCTTCAAAATCAACAAAAGTCATCAATATATGACATAAAAATTTCCCATTTTTATATATCATATCCTTATGTATTCGTATACTCTGTACGTTTGAACGAGTGTTTCCAATCCCAGACTAAGCATGAAGTAAAATTTCGAGTTTAGAAAAGCCCCGCGTAGAAAATTTGTCGAGGGTCGCGCAGCGACCCGAGACAAATTTTCACGGGGCTTTTCTAAACTCGAAATTTTACTTCATGCGCCACGCGTATAAACCACTGATTTACAGTTAAGTTAAAAATATATATCGCTTAGATGTGATGATGATCAATATTTACCCAGATGTAGCAAAAAAATGCAAGAATTACTTTTTTGTGAAAAAAATGCAAGAATTACTTTTTTGTGAAAAAATGCAAGAATTACTTTTTTGTGAATAGTGTTGGAATAATAATAAAAATAGAAGAAACTTATGTTTAAGCAAATTTTCCATATTGTTGATATTTAAATCATCATATCTTTAACGGGGAAAGTGATATGATGGACACATCACCATTTTAAAAATTCATGTAATTCCTGGTGAAACGTGCAAACAAGGTTTATGGAATATGTGTAAACTCAAATATATGTCGAGTATAAGCATACAAAATTTCAGATTGATATCTCACAAAATAAAAAGAAGCTGTGGTGTTTTGTCGCATTTTGGTCGGTTTCGGACCACGGTGCGTCTTGATGAAAAGTATAGCACATAAAATGATTAATAATTCAGATTTTTTTTCATTAATCACATACGTTAAAGCAATTAATTCATAATTTATCGAACATCAATTTCTTGCCGTTGTGAGAAAAGACATCTGCGTAAAATTAAAAATTTTATATAAATTGAAAGCTTTTACGTGAAACCACATGTGTACCTGGCTAAAAAAAATTAAGATATATAAATTGAGAACTTTTACATAGAACACATTTGTACCATCCTATAAGAAAAATCATGGAAGAAGATTTACACATGCGATTACCCTTAAGAGGTTTAGCGTTGGTGGGAATGTATCCTTTAAAAGTAAAAAATCTGTTTGTTAAGACATTATACAAAGCGCATCGCTATTTCGTCTTTGGTTATTTCACTTGGTTCGTGCTTTCGCAATATATAGATTTATTCTCCAACCTTGAAGAGCTAACTTTGGATCTTATGGAAATTATGGTTGTTTGTTTTTTGTACACTACAACCATTGTGAAATTAGTGACTTGCACTCGGAAAAATATGAGCAATTTATTGGAACAAATACAAACTGCCGAGAAGATTATCATGGCTGGCTTTGACAAAGTTCAAAAGGAGATTTACGTGAAATATGCTAAATATAATGATATTATTTCTAGTATTATTTATTTTGTTGGTGTTTTAACTGTATTTCCATTCTTCGTAACTCCATATTTTGATTATATATCTAAGGGTGGAAACCTGCCCAATTCTACAGTAGTAAAAACTCTGCCGTTCAGGTAAGAATATAAAGGGTGAGGCATTTAACGTGTTTTTCGCAAATATTTCGAAAACGAAGCATTTTACGCAGAAATGACCTGAAATAATCGTACAGAAGGGGGGCATAATTATGTAATATTGGTTTTCTCACAGGGGACGCTGTTGTAGCTAAAACAATGTCAACTCAATTTGGTCATTTCTGCGTAAAATGCTTTGTTTTTAAAATATTCGCGAAAAACACGTTAAATGCCCTACCCTGTATAAATAGTCTACAATTTGAAAAGTGTTCAAATTTTGAAAATCCTTTCATGTAAAAATAAACATTTTTAATTATTAGTATTACGAAGTATTATATTTTAGATCATGGTTTCCTTTTGACAAACATGAGTATTATGTATTGGCCTATGCTCTCCATTTAATGTTCGGATCAATTGGTGCTACATTGACTGTGGTCACGGATGCGTTTCTATGGGGAAATATGATATTTTTAATTGGACAATTGAAAATTTTACAATACAAGTTGAGGCATTTCACGAAACATGCCGAGGAGTTGCGGGAAAATCACAAGTACATGTCTGTGGATTATGCTCAATGGATGTGCGTCAAAAAGTGTGCGTTGCTACACAAATTTATTATTAGGTAGGTTTATTTGCTGTTTTCTGTAAAGTTGCTTATCCTAACTACTACATTATGTTTAAGTTTTATTAAAAAATTGGATAGCTCAATGAACATGTTAATGTTGATGGACTTTGTGATCTGTTCGATTCAAATGGGTGTAAGCGGAGTTAGAATCATGGCGGTAAGTATTTCCGTTTGTCTTCCTTTATTTCGTTTGAGAAAAGTGTAATGATTAAATCAACACTATTGTCAAATTATTTAGAAACTATGGTATGTTCAATAATAAAAAACCTCTAAATTGACAAATAAAACGTCAGACATAATAATTATAATGTATAATTTCAGAGTTGCTAACCTATAATATTTTAAATGGTACTCTAGAGGTTTTATTTTATTGAAGTAATCATTACTTTACAAGACTTTATTTCCAAGTTATTTTTAGGTATTTTCCCACTAGTTCATAATTCATTTTCAAATGTGGACGTGCCTTAAAATAACATTAGTATATCATAACACATCTATGTTGAAAATTTTGACACTATACTCCATTCTCGTTTAGATTAATGTTAGGGAAACATAGGGCTTATTTGTCCTTCATCGGTGATTGGCCGAAATTCGGTGAAAACTCACAAAGCCAATAAATAGACAATTCGTTCTATTCTCCACTCAATCTCACTTATAGTGGAAAACAAATTGTCAAAATTGTCACAATTATCACTGTGTTCTCAAATTTTTAGTTATTATATCTGATATCGAAAAACTATCGACTGTTTCTTCTTCTAAAAATAAACAAGGAAAAATAAAATAATGCAAGTCTGTGACAAAATTTGAAAGCGAAGCTAAAAACCTTGCGGGTGCTGATGTTGGAACATCAATATCATCCATGTTCGTAATTATTGCTGAAATTGAATCAACAGGAGAAGTTAAAACATGACCAAAAAGAAAAAAACCATACGACATTTTGTCCACTCCTTCAAGCGAAAGGGTTAACATTATAAAGACATTTGTGTTAGGGATGCCCCGGTCCTAAAAAAATATCGATTATATCGTATAGCCAAGTATCGATACGGTAAAATATCGCAGTAAAAAATATCGATATTCAAAATACTGAAAATTTTTGATACTAGATATTTTAGATTAAATATTAACAATTATTAAATGCTGTAAATTACACACGTTTACAAAAAAAAAGGCCGGACTATTTGACCGGACGATAGTATCCCGGGGTATTTTTGCGTCCTGAATCCGATCCCGGGGTCAGCTGAGCCCCATCACGTCAGAAAAACGAGATTTCAAGGCCACTTAGAGGTTAAAATGGTCATTTTTTGGAACTGAACCCGGAACAATTTCTCAAGCGATCTGTTAAGTTAGAGGGTAACTGTTTAGGTCTTGAATATCTTCCAATCATCGGCAAGGAGCCCTAAATCTTGATCGGGACTATCACAGTGCCACCCCAGTGGATAAAATGTTGCCATGATTGTTTTATCTCGCGGATTTCGATCTCCCTGTCGAGGCATCCAATTCCGGCGATCCGTTCGCTGTGAGATATTGACAGGGAACCCAGCCCTGCTAATAAACTGAACTCTGCTATTAGCATCACCCAGGAACAACGACGTGGACGTTGCAGATTCTGTTCCCTTCGGGGTGCTTGTTTACAGTGAGTCCCCTTGCCTCTCACTTTTCTCCCTCCCAATTTTTGCAGATTCTGGTCTCTTTGGGGTGCTTGTTTACAGTGAGTCCCCTTGCCTCTCACTTTTCTCCCTCCCAATTTTTGCAGATTCTGTTCCCTTCGAGGTGCTTGTTTACAGTGAGTCCCCTTGCCTCTCACTTTTCTCCCTCCTAATTTTTCAATCTATCCGCGCTTGTTTATGGGGTCTGTAGATTTGCTCAAAACTCCTTCTAAGTGCCTTTCTCTTATGCCCCTTGGTCGTATCCCTCTTCAAGTTCCAGCAGTAGTCTGCCAACACGTTGATGTCCCAGAAACCGTGGTAGCGTCTTTCCATCTCTTTTATATCTTGGTGAAATCTTTCACCTTGTTCTTCGCTATAATGTCCAAGGTTTTCTGGGAAATTGTCCAAATGTGAATCCAAGAAATGGACCTTCAAGCTCATCAAACATTCAATAGCTTTGTAATTCCGAAGCAAGCCCTCCACCAATTCCCTATAGTTTGGGTCTTTATTGTTTCCAAGACATTTCTGGGCAACATTCACGAAGCTCTTCCATGCTTCTTCTTCATCCACCGTCATCGTCTTCGGGGATTCTGGATCTTTTATAAGTTCCCATATTTGCGGCCCATTAAAAACCCCTTCTTTGATTTTGGCATCTGACAACTTTGGGAATTTTTTGTAGAGATATTGGAAGGCTTCGCTACTTCTTTTTTTAAGAGCCATGATGAATTGTTTTATCAACCCTAATTTAATATGGAGCGGAGGTAGTAAAATACTTTTGGGATCCACTAACTGTTCTTGCTCTATGTTCTTCTGACCAACAAGAAAATTCTCCCTTGATGGCCAAACCTTCCTATCATAATGCTCATCACGAGCTCGACTATCCCATTCACAGAGAAAACAAGGGTATTTTGTAAATCCACTCTGTTGTCCCAAAAGTATTGTTACTACCTTCAAATCCGTACATATTTTCCATTTGTACCTGCTGTAATTAATTTTTTGGAGCAAATAGTCCAGATTGCAGTAGTTCTCACTCAATATCATCGAGTAAGCTATTGGAATTGACGCGAGGTTATTGCCATTGTTCAACAAAACAGCTTTCAAACTCCTGTTTGATGCATCAATGAATAGCCGCCAATCATCCGAATCATGTTCAACTCCGAATTCGCCGAATAGACCTTCTATATCTCTGCAAAATACTAATGAATCATGCTGGTCATAATATTTCCGGTAAGGCTCATCCCTATTTCTGTAATAGGTCCCGATTGTTCCTTTCTCCAGAGAACCTCTTTCTTTTAAACGAGAAGCTAACAGTTCAGACTGGTCCTTAGATAGCCCCAGATCTCAAACCAAGTCATTGAGTTCCATTTGATTCCACTTTGAATTCTGAAGTTGATCATTCTCGCTGTCATCGTCCACGTCGATTGGAGATTGTGAGAACTCCCCTTCATTTTGATCCGGTTCTATTTCCTCACCTCCTTCATCTTCGCCATCAACAACCGTACGTTCATCAAGGTCAACATCAGCTATCACTGGAATGGTAACCGACGAGGTGACCACGTAATTCAGCGATTTTCTCTTCCTGGAATTTAACCCAGGCTTAACGTTTCTGCAAAAGTAGCAATCGCGTTCGTGATTTTCTGGTTCCCGGCAGGTCATAGGAGAAGAAAACATCATTTCCCTAGAGCCAGTCTGCCAACATCTCAAACGCGCTTGGCATGTGCGACAAAGAACTTTTGGGGCCCATGGGTTGTTATCTGGACCTTCGGAATTGGGAAAACACGACTTAAATTGTGCAGATATGGTCTCTGTGAAATTCACCAAGTTCGTCTTAAGATGATATTCCCCACACAGAACACAGAAAGACTCCCTATTCTTCAAGCACTTAGCCATTTTCCCGAGTGATTTTCCACTTCCGGGGAAGTTGGAGTTAAGGTGCGGAATAGCCTGAGTTCTTCTCTCTTTAAAATAAATGGAATGAATAGCCGAAAACACTTGATTAAATGACCAACAGAAACCAGTCGCTTGTGAAAGCTCACTCGAGAGGTTGACAGTGCTACTCCAATGGAGAAAAAGATAGAGCTAATGGATTTGAAACTGGCAGTGTATATTGAGTTGCCTAAATACAAAAACAGTAGTTCGTTGTTAATTAAATTATAATAAACATTTAGATACTTGATTGTACAAAATAAGCCTATTTTATTACTGATATATGCGCAATGCATTTTATTTTTTTATATTTGTTTTATAATGGATTTTAAAATCATCAATTTTATGTAATCAAAAAACGGAATGCATTCCGCCTAATTAATAAAAACATTTAATATATTTTATTAATAACATTTTTTATATATCTCAATAATATTTGTTTTATAGTGTTGTTATAAATCGAGAAATGGCTCGCTTTGTATAGTGGTGTCCCCAAATCGAAAACACGAACTAATTTCATGCGGCAACATTGTCTCGGGTCCAGTTCCAAAAAATGACCATTTTAACCTCTAAGTGACCTTGAAATCTCGTTTTTCTGACGTGATGGGGCTCAGTTGACCCCGGGATCGGATTCAAATAATCCGGACTTTTTTTTTGTAAGCCTGTGTTATTTTTTTAAAGCCTTCACCTAAGATTAATAATTTTACCGAGAATAGTTTATTGACGGTTCCGAAATTATCAATATTTACCTTTTACAACATAATAATGATAATATTTCAATGTTTAATACGCGTGGCGCATGAAGTAAAAGACTAATTTTCTACGCGGGGCTTTTCTAAACTCGAAATTTTACTTTATGCTTAGTCTGGGAGTGGAAAACACTCGTTTTGTAGATTTATAAAATTTTGATAAGATTTTCGATATTTTGAAATATTTGTTGATTTAGAAAAATTTCATGAGGTCAATATTTCGATATTTTCATCAATTTGTAACATTTTCATAAAGATTTCGATATTTCGAGATTTTCGTAAACTTTTAATTTTTGTCAATTTATAAATACTATTGAGAATGAACACATAGTGTTCGAAATGTACATTTAGTGAATAAAACTAATTAGTGAAGAAAGAGATTACTACAACAATTATTAGAAAACACTTTACGTAACTAAAAGAAGAATATTTATAAATCTTTAATGAGATTTTCCACGTTTCGAGATTTTTGTATGATTTTCAGTATTTTGAGATTTTCGTCATATCATAAAATTTTCATGAGATTTTCAATATTTCGAGATTTTCAATTTATAAAATCTTAGTGAGATTTTCGATATGTCAAGATTTTCGCCAAATTATAAAAATTTAACGTAGACATTTTCGTAAGATTTTCGATATTTCGAGATTTTTTATCAGCTCTGTATGTAAATATTCGATTATTATTTCTTGAGTAATGAAAACACCTTTTCTGAATTATTAATGAATAATGTTATAATAAGTTATGTAATTGTAAAAATAATATAGTTCTTTATTAATACTGAAAAATATTGTAAAAAGGAGTCATTTGATTTTCAAACAAACAATTAACTTTCAATAATGTTGCTTAACAGCTTTATTTGAATACTTTTCCTTTTAAAATTAATTCAATTAAATAATTTTGGTCTAACTGAGTTAACATACGTTACCTCTAAATTTTAAATTCCAGTGACAAAAATTTCATCAGATTCCGCCATTTCAGCCGTATAAACCAGGACTCTAGTTACTTTTTTAACGTGTTTTTCGCAGATATTTTGAAAACAAAGCATTTTACGCAGAAATGACTTAAATGAAAAATAATCGTACAGAAGGAGGCTATAATTATGTAATATTAGTTTTCTCACAGGTGGCGCCTTGTGAGAAAACCAATATTACAGAATTATGGCTCCCTTCTGTTCGATTATTGTTCACTGAGGTCATTTCTGCGTAAAATGCTTTTTTTCGAAATATTTGCGAAAACATGTTAAATGCCCCACTCTGTATGTAATTTTGTAAGTGTTTTAAAAATAATTTTAATAAAAATTTTTTGGTTTTAATTTTAGGTGGAAGGTGTGGGATTTTCACTAATATCTGCTATTGAATTTCTGGTTGCTATGCTAGTACAAATGATGCTTTTTTATTGGCATGCAAATGAAATCACTTTAGAGGTAAGAATGTTAATAACCAGGGCCGCTTTGAATAAATTAAATAAAATATTACAATGGGGAAAATCTGAAAGGACCGGTATATGACCTACGAGGAAAGTACTATGATGGGCCATTTTTTATTTGCATTTTATTAATTCTTTTTTAGAGTAATAAACTTTCATCGGCCATTTGGGAAAGTGAATGGTATCATTCGTCGGATGACGTAAAGAAAAGTCTCAATTTTATAACTCTGAGAGCCCAGATACCTTTGACGCTAAGCATCGGGCCATTTTACCCTATGTCTACAATGACAGCAATTTCTGTAAAAAAATCAAGATTACAATCTCTCAAACTGTACATGTATATTTTTTTCATTTCAGATTTGCAAGGCGGCGTATTCATATGTGGCACTTATGCGGCAAATGTGAAACAACATAATATTATAACTATAATATATTTTAACACGCTTTGAAAACTAACTGCAAATAAATTGAAATTACTAAACATATCAGAAATTGTTGTAAATTGTTGGGTACAGTTTTTTTGTATTTTAGAAAATTGATTAATTTTATTTCTGATTGATACAATACAGAGTAATATTGCCTTGGTTACGATATGTCATAATATACTCATATTTCCCTGGGAAAATATGAAACTTTTCGACAATCCATATTTCCCTAAAGAAAAAGTTACAAGAAAATGTTTTCAATGATACTGTTACGGGGTGAAGTGCTTCGCAGTTGGAATTTATATAAAATCTTCGTTAAACAATTGAGGTGTTAAACGAAGACCCACATCGCAATTTCCGGCTAGCTATTTAGTCACTGAATAATAAAATTATGCTTACCAGGGTAATCACTTCACTGATTCTAAGTTAAAAGGTAAATGAAAGGTTTGAAATTGAACTTTAAAAGTAAATGAAAACTTTAGTCAAAGAGTAACAAAATGTATTAACACGAAACAAATTAAACAACGAATATAAATTTACAAATGAAGATTGAAAAATAAACAAGCATAAGAAAAAAACAAGAAATACAATTAAAAAAATAACTTACGTACTACCACTGGGTCGTAAAGAAATTTAGCGTATTGGCGATGCACGGTTCGAAGACTTTTTCGAAGTGATGTTGACGGGTCAACAGACTCTTTTGAAGTGATTACCCTGGTAAGCATAATTTTATTATTCAGTGACTAAATAGCTAGCCGGAAGTTGCGATGTGGGTCTTCGTTTAACACCTCAATTGTTTAACGAAGATTTTATATAAATTCCAACTGCGAAGCACTTCACCCCGTAACATTTGGCGCCCAACGTGGGGTATTTTGAAATACGAAATATGTCATTATATGCGCGATATGATTCTGCGTCCAGGCATATATGACATATTTTGATTCGAACTAAGAACGGGGTTTAATAGACGTTTAATTTAATTAAGCCGAAGGGGTTGACCGAATTTGCCTAAAAGTAATACCAACGATGTGGAATGATAACGCGCATCGTTTGGTATACCTAGCAACAATATGCATAAACAATTACGCCTACCAACTCCTAAAAACATATAAACAATAGGGGTGTTATGCCTGGACTTAGAAAATGTATAATAATAAGGAAAATACTGAATAGAAGTTTATGAAACTTCGTCCAAGCATAGTAATTGTTTATACATATTTGTTGCTATGTGGAACCTCGTCTAAAAGCAAATTAGTAACAATTAAATATCATGACAGTTTGCGGTTTATATCCTTCTGGTTCGAACTAACCATATCGTGTTTGGTGTCGTTCGAATCGTCTTCTTCTCAGTTATCCGATGAGGGTTGTGACGTTCGCGTATGTATTCTACATACGCGAACCACGTAGGGGATGTTCCTATCCCTTGCATTCGGCGGTTTTATAACCCCTGACGTCATGCCCGATTCTTTTGTGCTTCGCACGTACGTTTCGCTCGCGCGATCGGGCCGGTCGCAGGTAGCGGCGCACAATGTGCCAAATCCGAGCGCGAGCGCCAGGGGGGGATTTGGAGGAAAAAAATTAAATTAAAAATTTCGAGAAAAAAACATATCCACTCCATTGTAGATACATGAAACCCTTATAATCTTGCATGTTTATATTTTTTAACCCCCTATATTATTAACAATTAACGCTTAAAGCTGAGCAATTTAGAAAACATCGATTTTACGGCATTTCATTCGCAAGTTTAAATAATTTATTACATGGATAGTAGGCGTACTATAAATATAACATTATACACTATTGTTTATAACATAATACTGTATATTATGGTTGAAAGATCAACTCTCTAAATATTTTAGAAAAAAAGTTAAAAAAATTTGAATATGAAATATATTTTAAATATAAATTTTAACTTTAGAAAGTGTTATAAAAAAAATGCCAACTCGATGAGGTCTGTGACTATCACTAAAAATTAGTTCTATGTTTTCTCTAACTACCCTCAAAATTTCGTATCTCCACCGGTGCGTTTTTGGGGTCTTTTTAATTTTTTTATTCGACGCCACCAATTAAAATTGGGTCGGGCGAGGCCCGTGTGCGGTGGCATCGCGGAGTCGAGCGCGCTATTCTCGAGCAGCACGCAACATTATTTCTACGTTGGCCCCGAACAAAAAAATAATAAAAACGCACTTAAAACGCACATGTAAAAATTCAAAAAAATTAGGGGTGTTACAGAAAATATTGACAAATGTTTATATAATAGTCATAATCCTCACAATCTACAATTTTTCTAATATACAGGTATATATCATAGGGAAATTATTTCTTCTCTGAGTATTTTTTGCACCATTTAAATCACATTTACAAAAATAGTTTTATGGGTTTTTTTCTTATTGATATATAAGGGTGTACATCTGTTACTGATAAAGGTCATCTGGTTTGTGTTTACATTTTTATTAGGGGTCCGATTGGAGCTGTCATTTACCGTAACAAATGGCATTCTTGTCACACAGTTTTTACGGTTTAAGTATCTGAAATGGATTATTCTTAATTTTCTTGAAAGCAAAATATGCGTTTAGTGTTGAACGAAGTCTCCAACAGTTCACATATTTTTCTGATCCCTAAGCGAACGATTGAACATTATAAAGTAATTATTAATTAAGTTAGTGTTAAGTGTTATTTAATTTGTTGACTATATACTCTTTCTTTGATTTAGTGTTTTTTTGTGTATAAAATAGTTTACTTTAATTAAACTAGTGTTTAGTGCTAGTGTAATTTAATTAATCCAAAACGCTGAGTGATAATGGAGAAAATTAAAATTACAAACGGTGATTTATATAAGGTATGGTACGAACTAAAACCTAAAAACCTTATTCAGTCAAGCAATACCATTGATTATTTAATAAAATATATTGAAAATGTTTTGACGAAAAACAATAGTGAAAATGATGACATTCTTAAAAAAGTTAAGGGTTTCTGCAGTACTCTTAATAGAAAGTGGAAAATGTGCTCAAGATCTCATATCAATTTCATTAAAAAAAATAGAAATTGGTTACTGCTGCCTTTTAAATACAACGAGGGTTCTGTCTTAATTGAAAATACAAACCCCTTTGAAAATATAGAAAATATTTCACCAATACCAAGTACATCAGGTACACAGTTCACAATACAAAGTAATACATCTAAAAGAAGACAAACTAATTTATTGATCACCGAAAATACACCAGAACAAATATTTTCAGCAGCAAAAAAAATTTTACGCGATAAAGGAAATATACCAGCGGCCAAATTAGTGGAAAGTGCTTCCTCGGATTCACAGGAAAAAATAAAAAAGTCTTAACTTATTTAAAAACAAATGAAGTTGAAACTGTAAACAAATTTACAGATGAAGAAGCTTTATCAATTTTTATTGATTCAAAAATGACGGCTGCAAGTTATAAAATAGGGATAAGGGTTGATATTGTTGTGCAAGGAGGAGGTACTTCAAATACTGGCAACGTTGCTCGAATATTTTTTCGAAATTATGAGAAAGTAGCTGTCATCACTGAATTGAATGAAGAATTATTGAACAGATTTTATACAATTCTTATAACAATGTCGAGTTCTCGTAATATAAATATATTGATGTTTGATAAATATGCAGAAAATACGGCCCGGCCCGACTTTACACCTCGTTATATGGATGGTATAGAATGCCTCCTAGTGTCCATAAAATTTTAAATCACGGGAGCAAAATAATTGGACAATGTCTTTTACCAATCGGAGAACTTTCGGAAGAGGCACAGGAAGCAACCAATAAAATATATAAGAGAGTTAGAGAAAACCATACTAGGAAAAACTCTAGGCTTAATACAATTCGAGATTTATTTAATATGCTTCTTGTATGTTCTGATCCAATAATTTTTTCTTTGAGAAGCGATGTAAAAATTCATAAAAACAACTACCTGCAGACGCTAAAAAATTAGTTATTTGTGAAACGGACACAAGTGACAACGAAGACGAACAGACTGATGAGGATACTGACAATTTTTCATTTTAAAAAAGTAAGTAAATAAAACAGTATAAAATACATAACTTCGTTGTGCAAAATCAGGAAAATGTAATGTATATTCTGATTAAAAATTCATATTTTAAACAACAGATTAAATTATTTTTAAACTACAGCAGATACTTTTCACATTTGTACGTTTTTTTGAGGTGCTTTATTTTTTATTAGGCGCAACCGATAAAAATCGACTCGGTCATTCGCAAAAACCTGACACAAAACGCACATGTAGAGTTACGAAGTTTTTAGGGCATTTAAAAACATACCACAGTTTTTGGTGAAAGTCACAACCTATGTAATGATTATAACAATTGTATATAATTTTGCTGCCTTGAATTATTATTATATTATTTTTTTTATCATATAAACATTTGTTAATATTTTCTGTAACTGCCCTAATTTTTTTGAATTTTTACAGGTGCGTTTTTATTATTTTTTGTTCGGGGCCAACGTAAAAATCATGTTGCGTGCTGCTCGAGAATAGCGCGCGCTCGACTCCACGATACTCACCGCACACGGGCCTCGCCCGACCCAACTTTAATTGGTGGCGTCAAATAAAAAAATTAAAAAGACCCCAAAAACGCACCGGTGGAGATACGAAATTTTGAGGGTAGTTAGAGAAAACATAGAACTAATTTTTAGTGATAGTCCCAGACCTCATCGAGTTGACATTTTTTTTATAACACTTTCTAAAGTTAAAATTTATATTTAAAATATATTTCATATTCAATTTTTTTTTAACTTTTGTTCTAAAATATTTAGAGACTTGATTTTTCAACCATAATATACAGTATTATGTTATAAACAATAGTGTATAATGTTATATTGATAGTACGTCTACTATCCATGTAATAAATTATTTAAACTTGCGAGTGAAACGCCGTAAAATTGATGTTTTCTAAATCGCTCAACTTTAAGCGTTAATTGTTAATAATATAGGGGGTTGAAAAATATAAACATGCAAGATTAGAAGGGTTTCATGTATCTACAATGGAGTGGATATGTTTTTTTCTCGAAATTTTTAATTTAATTTTTTTCCTCAAAATCCCCCCCTGGCGCTCGCGCTCCGATTTGGCACATTGTGCGGCGTCCCATCGCAGATGTAGCGAACTCGGGGATAACCGGGAAATCCGTATATATTTTAGACAACCCTGGAACTGGAAATAGCGGATGCCGTAGAGTTCTACCCATGGATGACCGAGAGGAGTTTTGAGCTGGGTTGAGCTGTCTGATGTTCGAGGGCGCTATTCGACGAGATTCCACTAGGCAACCTATCTAACTTAAATAATATCAATGTATGGCGCGAACTTTACTCATTTGGAAAATAATAGAGAATGAAGCAATATTGTGTACTGAAAAATAGAATGAGATGAATTGGGACCGTTGTTCCGAATATTAAAATATGTAACAAAATAACGCCCGTGGTTATGTTGCAGCTGAAATATTGCTGAATGAACAAGTTGACGACGCTTACGGAAAAGCGCCGGTAACAATACCATTCACATTTTAAGCGTATCCACACTGGCCACTTTTTGTCGCGTTACAAACGCCCGACAAATGACGAAGGCTGCCCGTCAATAGTAGCCTTCACACACAATCACGCCACAAAATGTGGCGCGATTGGTCATAAAGTACAGAATCAAATTGACGCATTCACAGGTAAGGTGCGATTCACGAGATGTATCCCATGGTTTCCTTGATTTGTAGAGCTTTCTGCACCAATACATGTTATACGAAAATAGTTTGATGTCATCAGATTACGTCTGTGAAAAGAGACAGAAAACTTCATAATATGTTTGCTATGGTTTTTAGATGGAACATGCAAAAACGTATGTTCCGGTATGCAGCTTTAAAATTTTAAAACTAAATCTGCAAAAACCCAGCTACATATCATTTTAATTAATGTGCACAATCGTGTTAGATGTAAGTTTAAGTGGTATAATTCCTATTTTCACATCTACTAAATAGTTCAGGTATTTACGCAAATAAATAATGCACTTATGTTGATTATGTGTAGGCTTAAACAAAAATGTTAGTTGAATCGAATACGCATTCAGTAGATTTGGCAAATAGTCATCGGATTAATCTGTTAATATAAGGATTTTATTAAGTATACATACAGGGAATTTTCTATTAGGTATACATATGCATACGGTTTTTTTTTAATGAGTTCAATTTGAAGCTCAAAACGAGTGTTTTCCACTCCCAGACTAAGCATGAAGTAAAATTTCAAATTTAGAAAAGCCTGAAAATTTGGTTTGGTCGCGTAGCGCGAAGTGCTACGCGGCCAAACCAAATTTTCAGGCTTTTCTAAACTCGAAATTGTACTTCATGCGCCACGCGTATTAAACACTGAAAGCACTGCAATATTGTAAACGAGTAACCTTCGCTTAAAATCAGTGAATTATGCGCATGGCGCATGAAGTAAAATTTCGAGATTAGAAAAGCCTGAAAATTTGGTTTGGTCGCTCCGCGCTTCTCGCTACGCGACCAAACCAAATTTTCAGGCTTTTCTAAACTCGAAATTTTACTTCATGCTTAGTCTGCGAGTGGAAAACACTCGATTTAAGCTTCAAATTGAACCCTTTAAAAAAGAGCTCTTCCAAACTCGAAATTTTACTCAATTATGTGTTGCAGATTTTTAAATATTAGTAGTTTTCTTAAAAGAGGTCAATTTGAAGTTTAAACGAGTGTTTTCCACTCCCAGGTTAAGCATGAAGTAAAATTTCGAGTTTAGAAAAGCCTGAAAATTTGGTTTGGTCTCGTAACGCGGAGCGCTACGCGGCCAAACCAAATTTTCAGGCTTTTCTAAACTCGAAATTTTACTTCATGCGCCACGCGTATTAAACACTGAAAGCACTAGAATATTGTGAACGAGTAAACTTCGCTTGGAATCAGTGTCTTATACGCGTGGCGCATGAAGTTAAATTTCGAGGTTAGAAAAGCCTAAAAATTTGGTTTGGTCGCTCCGCGCTTCGCGCTACGCGACCAAACCAAATTTCCAGGCTTTTCTAAACTCGAAATTTTACTTCATGCTTAACCTGGGAGTGGAAAACACTCGTTTAAATTTCAAATTGACCTCTTTTAAGAAAACTACTAATATTTAAAAATCTGCATCACATAATTGAGTAAAATTTCGAGTTTGGAAAAGCTTTTTCTTAAAGAGTTCAATTTGAAGCTTAAAACGAGTGCTTTCCACTCCCAGACTAAGCATGAAGTAAAATTTCGAGTTTAGAAAAGCCTGAAAATTTGGTTTGGTCGCGTAGCGCGAAGCGCGGAGCGACCAAACCAAATTTTCAGGCTTTTCTAAACTCGAAATTTTACTTCATGCGCCACGCGCATAAGGCACTGATTTTAAGCGAAGGTTACTCGTTTACAATATTGCAGTGCTTTCAGTGTTTAATACGCGTAGCGCATGATGTAAAATTTCGAGTTTAGAAAAGCAAATATTTAAAAATCTACAATATGTAATTGGGATATGTATATTCAAAATAAAAAAATTCACAAGAAATGATGATTTAACGCTTTTCTAAAAGAAGGAATACTAATATACTTGCGACCTAAACAGTATGACATTGTCGTGTAACATCAAAACTTAACACAACTAGGAAAAATCGTTGCAGATACAACTGTCGACATACTCTTTAAAAAATTTGAACTAGACATTCCACATTAATGAGTCGTAGGACATCTCTTCCGAATTCCACTATACTTTTTTTTTCTTGAATAACTTTTTCATTTATCACTTGGTAAAACATTTTGAAATAATATTAAAGCATAAATTAAAAAAAAACACTTAGTTTGTTTCACTATTTGTTTCTATTTACTCGACTAGTTTCGCTTTTTACGGCATTATCAAAAGTGGATTACTGAAGAAACCGACCGGTTATATATAATCAGGTAATAAGGGATTTTGCAATTGGGGAATTCCAAATCTCCTCGTTGTAATTAACTGTTTTGTGGAAACGCACGACTTTTTAAAAAGCAACTCTTTATTGTGACACGCATCAAGATACAAGCATAACTAACTTCTAATACTAATTTACAATATTTATATGGTTAATAATTGATTACTTATTAAATTACATATTGCTTATTCATAGGTATTGTAATAAGTCAGGTGCGGTCGTTGATCAGAATCGCTGACGTGTTGTCTGGATGGTCATAAGGGTATTATATGATGTTGACACATAACTTTGTCGTTGACGAGGTGTTTTCCACATTTTATGGCTCTATTAATTTCTAAGCCCTCTCTGAGATTTAAAATTGGTGCTTTATTACCTGAGCATACTTATATACTTGCCCTCATGATAATGCTTGTAGACAATAAAAACATTCAAAGCAATGAATTAAATTATATATTTAATTTAATATTTAATATAGAGTAAAAGAATACATTTGTATCACTTGAATTTTATTTTTGAAAACATGCAAAGCAATTAATTAAATTATATATTTAATTTAATATTAAATATAGAATAATTTAATTCATTTGTTCATTTGAATTTAATTTTTTTGCCTAGTTTAATGTTTATATAATTTAATTTGATAATATTAAATTTTGCAACAGAAAACCTCTCCTACCTAAAAAAAAAAACATAACTTATCATCAGTTTCCTTTTCTTATGCAGACTTACATTGAAGCCGATTTTTCTCGGCTCGTATTTTTTCTCATCACGCACCCCTCGCGAATTAAGCGATCTCCCACCTCCTTCCCTCGGCGATATAAAATTGCACCCAGTGACAGAATGTAATTTCTAATATTAATTTAGGGCCGCCGGCTTAAGGGTAATGATGCGCTGTTATCAGTGGGCCCTCACAACCCTCTACACCCTCCTGCGGTTGACATTTATTAAAAGCACTCCCCAGCAAAACTTTCACGACTGGAGATTGCTGAGTGAGAAAAAATATGAAAAATAAGAAGAAGATACATCAAAAAGAGAATGAGATGAAAAACGGAGTGTTTTCATTAAAAGTTATGTTGTTGATAAGCATGTGAATGGGAAATGTCTTTTTGCTAATGAGGGTTATTTATAAAAATCTGAGATCATCTTAATCATGGTTGAAACTATTTTAACAATAATTCCTTATTCATTTGCTTCGTAAAGTCACTGTGTGGCGAAACATGTTCAACAATAATTAAAATCTTATTAATAATTAAATAAAAGTCACTTGGTTTGTTTGACTACTATTTTTTATTCTCTCTGGCTTGTTTCGACTTCTCGTCATTCTCGAGGAGTACTACAGAAAAATGTTTTACAAGATATATATCCATATTTTTTGAAGGTCAGGTAATAAGGGCTTTAAGAATTGGGGAGTTCCAGATGTCTTCGTACTCGTTTACAATATGTTTTCCCTGTTTAATTGCCTTGCTAATTTCCAGGCCTTCAACAAAATTTAATTTTCGTCCCTTATTACCTAAATAAAATTTGGAAATCGTCTAAATTAAAAAAAAGTGATTGGATGCGATGCAATGACGGGCAAACCCCCTTGTTTGTTTGTTTGTTATTTAGGATGGATTTTTTATGTTCTTCAAGCCTTTTTTCTAAACTTCTACCCGTTTGTCCAATGTACATTCCATCGCATTCACTACATTTGATTTCATAAATACTGCATTTTTGATTGTTATAAATTCGTGGTTTATTATCTACAAATAAATTCCTCAGGTTAAGTGGATTCGTCATAATATTTAATTCGTTTCCCTTTATGCATATTTTTATTTTTTGTCATAGGCCTTTGATAAAATTTAATTTACGCCAGTTTTTGTTTTCAATGTAACTCTCGTTATAAAAATATTTTAAAAATTTCTTGTGTTTTTTTCACTTAATGAATTTGTCTATGATTTCAGAACTATAACCACTATTAATTGCTATTTCTTTTATTACATTTACTTCCTGTTCATAATCTGTTATTATCAGCGGTATATTTATAACTCTGTGTATAAATGAGCGGAAAGTGCTAAATTTTACCTGATCATGTGTATTTGAGCAATTGGTATAATTAAATCAATGATTGCTCTAGAAAATTTAAACTATTATTTTTTTCCATTTCTGTGGTAAATTGTATTTTTGGATTTATTGAGTTTATGAATTTTGTAAAATGTTCTAACTCTCTTGAAGTGCCCGTCCAAACACAGAACACATCATCAACATATCGAGCCCAAAACTTTACTTCTTTACTTTTTACTTCTTTACTTTTTACTATTTAATTTTCAATATACTAAACATGTTTTCTCAAGTGATTATTGAGAACAGAATTGAAGATATTAAAATCTTAGTCGATTAATAATTATTTTAGGTATAATGTTGCTTTTTCTATAGAATAATGTTTCCAATTCAGTTACAAAATGTAACAGCCTTGTTAATAAAATTGCCGCTAATATTAGTTGAATGTTAGTTAATTTCTATGAAATTCGTATAAACATAATACTAGCATTTTGTATTAATAGAACAAAATCTATTATTTATTATTATAGTATTAAACTATTGGCAGAATAACCGCGGCAACATCGCATTCTCATGTGTACCGACTTCATTCTAATTAGATTTTAACCATCCAGAGGTTATGTTACATTGTTTATGTTTGTGAAAATGTGTTTCTTCCGCTAAATTATAACATTGAAATTTTCTTTTAACGAATGATTCCACTCCTTGATTAACCTATTAATGGCCGAGCAACTATAGAGTTAATTCTAAAAAATGATTTTATGAAAAAATCTGCACTTCATTTAATAATATCTATGGATAACTTATTGCATTACATACTGTTAATTTTTCTATTAAATATACATAACGTATACGCTGTAAATGTTTAGGCATTCGTCGATTTTATACAGGGTGTTAATTTGAAAACTTCCCAACGCGGATTTATGGAAAACCACTGATTAAAAGAAAAAACGCCGAGACACGTCCAAAGATTTCCCAAGGGGGACAACTTTTTAACCAAAAACGACTTCACCCCCTTTTACCCTCTGCCCCCCGGGGTCATCCCCCCTTGATGAAAAGAAGGCGAAAAAAATTAGGGTTTTTATTTGGTTGCTGCCAAGTTTTGTTGGTTTTTGAACACTTATTAATAAAATAACAAGTGATATTTTCGTGTGTTTTTTTTTCTATCTGAACAAATTAAGATAAATAAAGATTTTTCTAATTTTTCCGTAAACAAATCGAACGATTTTAAAAATTCAAACGTCAAAATAAAGCACTTTGAAAAACCTTTCAAACAAGCTATTACTTGATACCCCTCGTCATTTAAAATTTTTAAGGGGATGACCCCGGGGGGGCAGAGGGTAAAAGGGGGTGAAGTCGTTTTTGGTTAAAAAGTTGTCCCCCTTGGAAAATCTTTGGACGTGTCTCGGCGTTTTTTCTTTTAATCAGTGGTTTTCCATAAATCCGCGTTGGGAAGTTTTCAAATGAACACCCTGTATAAAAACGAGCAATATAAAGTTCAGAACAAGTATTTTCACTCCCAGACTAAGCATGAAGTATAATTTCGAGTTTAGAAAAGCCTGAAAATTTGGTTTGGTCATGTGGCGCGTAGCGCCATTATTTATTTTGTGGGCACAAAATAAACACTTTTGTGCCCACAAAAAAAAAATAATGGCCTCATGCCCAAACTAAATTTTCAGGCTTTTCTAAACTCGAAATTTTACTTCATGCGCAACGCGTATTAGACACTGAAATATTGTGAAGTTGGAAATACATTGACATTATTTATTTTTAAATGAGTAATAATCGTAATTTGTAAATAACAAAATATTTACATTTTTCTTTATGCATTTTCAAGTTAGATCAAATAAAATAATATATCAAATTTATTTATTTAGTAATTTAATTAACCAAAAATTAATAATGTTCGGTGTATGCATCAACGGCGCTTAATGGATTAAGCATGAAGTAAAATTTCGAATTTAGAAAAGCCTGAAAATTTGGTTTGGTCGTGTGGCGCGTAGCGCCATTATTTTTTTTGTGGGCACAAAAGAAACACATCCCGCTGGAAATAATTGAGTGAGCGCATTTTTATGCACCAGCGCGTTTCCTTTCGGAATTGACTTTGGTCCTGTATCTTTTCAGAGGGACGTCTGAAGGACCTTGCCCGCTCTCGAGACCTCTACAGGAATAACGATTTCCTTAATGCACAAGGGCTTGGAAAATGTCCACTCCACGATCACCCACATACTACATTTTTTTTATTAAGAGCAAAAAAAATTAAATCACACCACATAAAAGAAATTAATCGATATGAGAGTGTGATAAAGTAATACTGCAATGAAAGCAGTTTTGAAGAGTATAGGGAGATTTTATGAATTATTAAAATGGAAAAAATAAAAGCAGAAGGTAAGAACAGGGATGGGCCTCGTCGTGTCGACTTTGATTGTCGACGTAACAGCCCGTCGACAACGTGGACACGTTAACAAAGTCGACAATGTCAACAATACTATTTATAGGTTATGTTATTATATTGTATATGTTGCGGTTATGTATATTTTTGGGTGTTTTAGATACTCTGTAAACTTCAAAACGTTTTGGTAAAACTGCATCGCATTATACTGAATACTTTGAATGTTATACTTACAGAAACAATTGTCGACATTGCGACGTCAGTAATGTTCCTTAAATAGTCGAAGTCGACGTGATATTCGACATTGCCGACCGCCAATGCCTGGATAAGAATAACTTCTTAAAATATACAGGCAAATTATAACATTCTCTTAAGTACTATAACATACAGAGTGTTCATGTTTTGACAGAATGTATGGAGATCTCAGTTATTTGAAGAGATGGAGATTCGGTTGAAATATCTTTTCATTTTCGAGATATATCTAAAAAAAAAAAAACTTATTTTTCGAAATTTCGCTTTTATTTTTTATTTTATTTATAAACTATTAAATCTAGGCATTTAATCATGTTTTAATATAGGACGCTTATTAAAGTTATTTTATTTTTCTATAAGGTTTAAAGTTTCAAAAAGTTATAAATAAGTGTAATGGTTCGACCCTAGGTATTCTACAAATTTATAATTTGTATTATTGTTTACGTTGCGTTGTGTATGTAGTAACCCTTTTATTTATTTACCAGGTTCGTTGTTTGTGTCAATATGCATTATCGTAAATACTGTGTCTTTCTTCCCTTTTAATTTGACTAGGAGGATGTGTGGACAATAAATAAAACAGGATATGAGCTTAACGTATGCAAAGTTTATTGACCTTTCATGATATTTCTAATGAATTAGTATGTCTTATATTATTTATATTCACAAAATATATTATCCAACGTTTATGCTTAGAAGCCATGTGCATATAGTTAAACTCAAAAAAATATATGACTCTACTTGTGGGAGCAAAATTAACTAGCCCTTGCATTCGCATTACGAAATGGGAAACCCACAAAAACCATTCCGGAGCTAGCATCACACACTCGACACACTTGCGATTAGTTAGTGGGACAATCTCTCACATCGGCCCTACACATCAATCGCCATTCATTTTCGATTAATGAGTAGAACGACCTTTCACCTCGTTCCACTCATAATCGAATTATTTTTTTCTTGTGATTAGTTAGTAGGACACTTAGCGCAATAGTAACTCGGATTGGCCTTACACATGAATCGACTGGGTCGATTAGTTAGTAGGACACTCTTTTTATCAACATTACTTCACTAACTCATCCACTGAAACTTCCCATTCTTAACTGTCCCCATTTACATTCAAATACTGACTGTCCTAGTCCCTGTCCCAAAACTCACTCCTATTAGAATCGTTTCTTCGCTGCTCTCAGAGTTCTCCCCTCCCCAAATTTTGTTGCTTAGACTTTATCTACTACCATATATGGTCATAAAACCCATTCCTCTCTGACGTCAACTTAATTTCCCTGACTTTGCACACTTGTTGTGATTGCGTTCGTTAAACCCTGAACTGAATATTTCTGTATATGTTAGCATTTCTCCACGCGCTGGAACTTGTTTTTTATTTTAAGGCGATGCTGCATTTGTTATTTCCTTCACTCAAAAAAAAATTGATCGACTAATGTTATTCTCGTATTAACTGGATATTGATTTTTATTTATTATTTTCTTGGATGATTTTTGTAATAATATTTCAATTTAGTTTCGTCAAAAATAATATTTGCACATGACCCCAACTGACCTATTACACAAGTAGTAAACATTTTCAAAAATGTGTATTGATTAAATCATATTTCAATAAGCTGTCTACGACATTTCAACTTGAGATCTCAATAGGCTTTAAATTTTAAAAAAATAAAATCATAAAGTCCATCATACAGGGAGATTTTTTTCTAAGTATACATATCCCAATTACAGCGTATATTATTCGGACTCGCTTTAAACGAGTGGTTCCACTCCTAGATTAAGGATGAAGTAAAATTTCGGGTTTAGAAAAGCTTTAAAATTCGGTTTGGTCACGTGGAGCTATTCAAAACCAAACCAAAACGACATGATAAGGTTTTTATCTTGAACGAATATTACATATAAAATACCACTTAGTTTAATTAGGTCTTAAGAAATGTTAATTATTTGTGATTTACTTAATTTTTTAACAAAGGTTTTCAGTCCTTGATTAAGTAAAATTTCGTGTTTGCAAACTTGGATTTGGGCGCGAAGCGAACCGGAATTTGAATAAATATAGATACTAATTCGATAAATCGAAATCATGAAATGAAAAACCATATATTTTTCATTTCTATTAAATACAGTACAGGAAATTTGGCGCATCCCTAACCAAAGCGCATGGTTTTAATTGAATTTATTAAAATTCCAATCCGATAAAAAAATCCCTAAAACCCGCTTATAATTCCGACAAAAAGTCTCCTCCCTCAACTCCCGGATTTTCCAGAACAATCTCTGATGGAATGTGTACTTTTTTCCCACACCCCAGAAGAAAACTTTATGCATTTTATACATTCACCCTCTCATGAATAAACGATGCGAATTTTGGATTTCCGGGCGGTGACGACGGGCAGTAACTTTTAACTGGATTAAGCGAGGCCGTTTTTAATTTCACAATTAGGGCCGGGTTTCTTCTCCCGGCGTCCGGGCCCTAATTACTGATGCAATTAAGGGATGCAACGCTCTCTCGCAGGCCATGTATATTTCGTGCCGCAATCATAAACCCTGTCACAACAAGACCGGAACCCTTCGCGTCTCATCTCTAGGGGACGGGAAACATTTGCGGAGAAAATGTTTTCTCTTTCGGGTGGAAAGAATTTGCGTAATTGTTTTACACGGGTTATGAAATAAAAACTTCTGCTGAAATATACAAAAAAAAAATATATTTAATGATATTTACATGTACATTAAAAGTACTTAGATTACATTTTTTTAAGTTCTTGCTCGAGAAATACATAAAAATGTACTTTGACTATTCTTCATGTAATCATTACTCAGTGCACTAGTATTTTTTTTGTACAAATATTCGATTACAAAAATATACTTAAATAGGTTTCGCAATGCAACTAGTATTTACGTAAGCATGAAACAAACATTTTGAAAATATACTGCTGCGTTTCTAAACGCTTTATTTTACTTTATGTGCCACGCATATTTAGCATTGGTTTAAAGTGAAGTTCAAATATACTGTTTAAATTTGATTTCACGTTAATAAATGTTATAAATATTCATTTTGTCTAACCAAATCTTGTGTTTTTAAAATTAAAGCAATCTTCTCTGGGATATGTAAGCATAATTAAAAGAAACACATCCGAAAGCAAGTCATAGTTAAACGAATGAACATTTGTAAAATTTATATAAGTGAAATCAAACTTAAGCATTATATTTTGAATTTTAGCTACCATTAATGGTCTCCACTCCTTGATTAACCATAAAGTAAAATTTCGAGTTTCGAAAAGCCTGAAAATTTGGTTTGGTCGCGTAGCGAAGCGCAGCGAAGCGGAGCGAAGCGGAGCGACCAAACCAAATTTTCAGGCTTTCCTAAACTCGAAAATTTACTTCATGCTTAATCAAGGAGTGGAGACACTCGTTCGAAACTGAACTGAACTCATTAAAAAAACAACGAAAGCCTCAGATTGCAAGCGCATCGGGTGTTCGTTGTTTTTTTAACTTCCCCAAAAAAAAACGTTAATTCTGATAAAATAACAGTTTCTCGGTGGCGAAATAATATAAGCTCAACTATTTTTGTTGTAGAAAATGTATTTCTATAACTTTACACTTACTTTTTTAAGTCATTAGAAATCTGCTGTCAAAAAGAAATTCCAACTCTAAGAGTAATATACAGCTAATTTAATTCTGAGTAGATTACATTTTTGGGATTAGAATAGATTTTCGTTTGAATTATGAGTACTTAGAGCAATTGTTGTAAGAACAGTAAAAATAATCTGCATTAAAGTTCTGGTACAAGTGGATTATCAAATCAATTTTATTCATAAATTATCAAATCCAGTTAATTTTATCCGCAGAACGATCGACTTTCGAGCATCTTCACTGCAATGATAAAGTGAAAGTTTATTTTTTTTAATTTATTGTTAATTTTTGAGACAAGCTTGCCTCCGTTTGTAAAATATTGGCCTACCGCGTGATTTAATTTAGTAATCGGACTAAAAAAAATCAAATTTGAGCATTCATTATAAACACAATTTTCTGCAGATTTTTTCGTTTAAAACAAAAAAAAAAGTATTTAGAGCAATTTTCAAATGAATATTGAACATTTCTAGTTTTTCAACCTGATAATCTGTAACTAAAGTAAACTAAACATGTCACAAAATGATATCTTGTTTAAACAATACGTTAATCCTCAATTGAATAAGTGTATTGACATTTTTCAAATTGTTTGCACTTAAAAAAATTGATATATTTTAATCAAATTTTAGCAAATGAAATTTCGTTCCCAGCCAATAAATTTTGTTTTGTAACGTTAAAACAAATTTATTAATTTCTTAATAGTGTCTGTGTTTTTAGAAAAATATGACTCTTTGTAATTTTAAACCATTTTTTAACTTCAACAAAGGAGTATTGTTTTAGTGTTTTTTTTTTATTATTTTAAGAAAACACACTTTATCGGCACTTTATAAAATCTCTTATTTAACTCAACTTTGAATAACTGTAATTTCACTGAGAGTTAATAAATTTTGTTTCTATTTGAAAGTTGGATCAACGTTTTATTTATTATTATTTATCTCTAGAAAAATATCAAAACTTACCTTTTTTTGGATTTTTTGCGATTTTTTTTAACAAAACAACACATAATGTTGTCTACCGTCAGAGCATAGTTTATATAATTCTCAGCAAGCTTTGTGTATGTATGACTAATTTTCGTTTGTTATAGAAGAGAAATATAAATTAGATGCAAATAAACAAACTAAAATAATTGAAGAATAGTATTATTATTCCTGCTGTTAGAATTAGCGATTAAAAATGCAAAATGTTTAATTAAAAAAAAACCTTCTAAAGTGCTATGAAAAATATTGTACGTTGGTAACACTGAAATTATGTATTAATATTATTATGTCTGACGTTTTATATGTCAATTCATAAAGCGTGTAGCCAAAATAATTTTAAAAAAGATAAAATCATGGCACTGTAGATGATTTTTTTTATTTAACATACGATACTTAATCGAAAGAAGAAACTCTTGTTAAATGTGTCATTCAATGATAATAATTTTCCATGTATTTAATGACTTTTAACACTAACATCGGAGTTATTAGTAATTAAAACAGTCGATAAATGTACACCTTAGTTGTTAAAATATGTGAAAGTAAAAATTAGTTGGGATATCTTAAGATTTCCGGTATTTCTCCGGATAATAAAAATCTAGAATAATTAGTTTAACAGCTATAGCTTGTATAAAATATTGATTTGGCTAGTAACTGAAATATTTATTTGTCACTATAGCTGCCCCTATGCTTGTTAAAATGTGCAATGATCAATTCTCTCGTATTTTAATTTTGATTTTTTTTGCATGCAAGTAAAGAATCCTAGACTCTCATACATTTCGACTCTATTATAATAGACTGAGTTCGTTGTTTGATCTCGTCTGTTTGCATTTTATTAAATCGCGATATGAATATGGCGCACTTTAGTGAGAGAGAAAATTGTAATAAAAGAACCTTTCAACTCTTAATAACGTACTGGACAGAAATAATTGGAAATTGTTCGTGTGTATTAAAGATATAGCCTGCATATTGTTTAGTTTATGTAAACAATAAGAGATGTATTATTTGTTGGATTTATCATATATGTAAAAATAAATATAAACTAATAACAGAGATAAAGGCTATACAAATCATATGATGAAAATAGTTGACTTGATAATGACTGTAAATAGTAAAAACTTATGGCCTGAAAGTTATTATGTATAAATTTAAATTTATCGACTTTATTTTTTTAAAGTGTTCAATTTAAAGCTTTAAACGAGTGTTTCCACTCCCAGGTTAAGCATGAAGTCAAATTTCGAGTTAAGAATAGTCTGAAAATTTGTTTTGGTCCCGTAGCGAAGCGAAGCGACCAAACCAAATTTTCAGGCTTTTCTTAACTCGAAATTTTACTTCATGCGCCACGCGTATAAAACACCAATTTTAAGTGCAGCTTAAAATATATGTTTAGCATACCAGGGCCGGATTTAAGGGTGGGCCGAGTGGGCCCTGGCCCAGGGGCCCCCACAGTCTGGGGGCCCCCACAACCAAGTAAAAAAATAAAAAAAATAAAAAAGTTTCAAAAAATACAAAAATAAAATTAAAAAAAATAAAAAGTAAAAAAAACTAAAAAATTGATTGTAACAGAAGTTATAATAAGACATTTTTACATTTAGTAATAAATAATCAGCATATCGTCTTTTTGCATCCTTTAGCACAACATAATAAGATTACACGAAAATATGTCGTTTGAATTTTCCCGCGTGTAGATGGCGCGGTATTTAACATATGTTCCTAGGGTTCCTAGTATTTGTCACTGCATGGATACCGCCATAAATCTTGTTGAGTGCGGAGATAAGTAAGAAAGTAAACAATGGATCGGCACAAAGTAAAACGGATATATTTAAGTGGGGCTGAAAAGCGCAAAAGGACAAAAGAAGGGAAACAGAAGTTGGCCCAAGCATTGAGTCTGACTCCTAACCTGAAAAATTACTTGAATGTGCTGCCAAAAATTTCATCGGAGGAATCGTCGCAAAGCAATCGACGACAGTTAAGTGATACATTGTCATTTAAATATAATGAAAAACAATATGAAAATCAATGTGTTTTGGTTTATTAATATTTAGGTGTTCTGATGAATTTTACTTATGAATGTTTTTGTTTATTAATTGCAGACTCTACAAGATGCGTTTAAACTGAACGATGACCTACATCATTTGCAGGACTCTGATCAACAAGAGGTAATTTGTTTGTAGAATTTAATTTTGTTATTACATATGGATATCAATAAAAGAAACTATATGAAATGTTACAGAACATTCATATGAAGGTGTTCTATGATTAATTTTACCATTGAATGTTTTTTTTAATGATTTGCAGATAGTACACGATGAGTCTGAACCGGTTGATGACCTGCATCATTTGCGGGACTCTGGCCAACAAGCGGTAATTTGTTTATTGAATATAATTATAATTTGATATTATGTTTAAATACTAATGAAAAACTACATAAAAATGACTGTGTTTCTGATTATTCATAAGTAGGTGTTCTACGAATAATTTTATCTATGAATGTTTTTGCTTATGAATTTCAGGTAGTACAAGATACTTCTCAACTGTTCGATGACCCGGACCATTTGCGGGACAGTCGTCAACAAGAGGTAATATGTGTATTGAATATAAGTTTAATATTACATTTGTATATTAGAATGCAATATCCGAATAGTGAGGAGTCCTGAAATGGAATCTTCATTTATACCTGTGGTTTTGAGTAAAAGCCCAATTAATGATTTCTAACGGATTTCAAGTAATTTCTATAAAAGTATTTCAATGTAAGTGTAAATGGAACATAATTGATTTTTCCTTAAAAGAACGTCACATAGCCGGTTTTTTCAACAATAAAATGTTACATTCCAAATTTTGTCCAAATTGTTCTAAATCTATAACAGATAACATGATTTAGAGTTCACAAAATTAAAATAGACCGTAATATGTATAAATGAAGTGAACTTTATTTCTAGTGACCAACAATGTCACTTAACTAGTTTTCCTCAAAACCACTGATATAATAATTAGGCAATAATTACTGGTATAGTAAATAGTCAATAAAATTAAAAAAAACAGTTATATAGAATTGTTTAATTTACCTTTACATCAAGTAAATTTCATTTTCTTAATCCTCTACATCAATCCTTTACATCTCTTGCCTTTACATCAATTAATTTGCATCACATGAATTTTGTAATTTTGACCAAGGCTTGAAAACTAAAATGAATATCGCTTCGGTTTTGGTTATCGATACTTCAGTCATTTTGGTTTCGGTTACGGTTACGTTCCTTCTTTTTGTATGTGAAACGGTTTCGGTTCCGGTTATCGATTTTTGCCGGTTTTACATAGGTTTAGAGGAACCTGTAAATCGAAAAGTGTAAAATTACACTGTATGCAGTATATTTTGGTTTTACACTCCAAGCAGTGGATTTTTTTTCAATTTCGTGTTTTCCAATTTTCCTGCGTGTAAAATTACACGCAGGAGGTAATCAAACCTAAAAAAACCTGATGTAATTTAGCTTTTGTTAGCACTTTCACATTGTGGAGTGTAATCTTTTTCACATCGAATGTCAGGTATTTTACACAAATTGTGTATTTATATACGTTTATTGAAAAAATTACACATATAGTTTAAGTTTACGCGATAAGTGTAAAATTTTACACGCAACTTGGAAAAATACACTGTGGCAAGTCTAAAACTGAGTAAAATGTTACACGGTTGATTTACAATGTATCAAAAAAATAAATAAATTGATCGATTTCGTAGGAGTAATCCTTGTGTCAGACAGAGACACCTTGTGTTTCATATGCACGCCACATTCTTAAAATAATGTTTTCAATTTAAGAATGAAGTCGCCGTCCATAAAATACTTAAACTTTTGGAATTTCGAATCTAAATTTGCATATTTTGTATTGCAAAATACTCATTATCTTCAAATGAATAAAAACCGATTCAAAACCGGTGTGAGATAAACGAAAACCAAGAACTGTAAGAAAAACCTTTTCATTCGGTTTTGGTTTTTATATCGAATAAATAAATCGGTTTTTACCGGTTATTCGTTTCGGTTTTGTTCCGGTTTTCAAGCCTTGATTTTAATAATAGATTTCTGACGCTTGTGTTTCTGATATTATATTAGGTGACAAGTGAGGCATCAACATCGACAAATGATTTGCATCTTTCTGGAACTAGTGCATGCTTACCACTGAAGCAACATGATTCGACGGACATTGGATTGTGGCCAGAAGATGCAAGGCCCTTGCATCTTGCAGCAAGGGGTCTAGTTGACTACTGGATTCGGACAGGGAACAAGGATCTACAAAACTGCGATGAGGAGGTGTTGAGCACTAAATCACTTGAGCAAATAGATGGCACCCGTGTCCGCAAATGTCAGACATCCATGTTTGAAAGACGAATGCGGAATGGAGCGGTCATTCGACGATCCTGGCTGTGCTTCTCACCATCGCAGGGGAGATTGTACTGTTCCATCTGCAAGCTGATGAGCAACGCGCGTACTCAATTCACCCACGGTGGATTTTGCGACTGGAAACATTCTGGACAGCGTTTACAGGATCACGAGTCGTCGAAATCTCACCTGGACGCTGTGCTGGATTACACAAGACGTTCGAACATCGTAGGACGCATCGATGCTGCGCTTGTTCAGCAAGAAGAAAGAGCTCAGAAGTATTGGCGAAATATTCTCGAACGAGTTGTCAGCGTCATCAGATTTCTCGCTGAACGTGGATTGGCATTCCGTGGGGACACAGAAGATCTTGGATCATCAGATAATGGAAACTACCTCGGCTTGCTTGAACTTTTGGCGGAGTACGACGATTTCCTCAAGAAACACATCACTGACACTGGCAGCTGCGGAAGCGGACACGTGAATTACCTTTCGTCTACGATTTGTGATGAGCTTATCGAAGTGATCGGACGAAAGGTACACGATGAAATAATTTCCCGGATAAAGAAGTCTCACTACTACTCCATTTCGATGGATTCGACACCAGATGAAGGCCACATAGACCAACTAGCCATGGTTTTCAGATACATTGAAGACTGCACCCCTGTCGAGAGATTTGTGCTGTTCCTGCCCAATCAAGGCCACAAGGCTCAAGACATGTACGACGGCTTGAAGAGCGTGCTAGAAGCCAACAACTTGGACATTCAATATTGCCGAGGACAGTCCTACGACAACGCGTCTGCCATGAGTGGAAAGTACAACGGTCTCCAAGCTCTTGTGAAGGCGGCCAACGAATTAGCTGACTGGATTCCTTGTGCTGCCCATTCTCTGAACCTCGTAGGCAAAGCTGCTGCAGAATGTTGTGTTGCGGCAGTGCGGTTTTTCACCTTTTTGGAAGAAGTCTACGTATTTTTTACGAGCTCTACAAGTCGTTTCAAGAAACTTACACAGCAACTTAAAACATCCCAGACTGACTCAGAGAAACGACGCATAAATGTCCCGACTCGAGTGAATAGCACCCGCTGGTCTTGTCGTGCCGACGCCACAAAAGCTTTGGTGCTCGGATATAAAGACATTAAGCAGACGCTTTTGTCAATGTCTGAAGACGAGGAGCAACACGCGAAAACCCGAGTCGAGTGTGAAGGATTGCACAAGCAAATGTGCAAGTTGGAGACTGGGATTTACGCTGTTTATTGGAACAACATCCTAAACAGAGTGGACGCGACAAGTAAATTACTTCAAAATTCCAAGCTCGACTTAAATTCGGCAGATGCAGCTCTGAAATCTCTGCGAGTTTTCATTGAGAAGGAACGTGACAACTTTGTGGTCTACGAAGAAGCAGGGAAAGAACGAGCCGGAACGTCGGAGTACGAGACCTCGAGGACGCGACGCCGCAATCTACGCTTGATTCCTCTGGACTACGGGCACGCGCCAGAAGCGGACCTGTCACCAGCGCGGAGATTTCTCGTCGAGAACTATCTGCCTGTCATCGACCAGTTGTTGACGTCGCTGGACCAACGGCTTGCGGCGTACGATATGGTGTCAAAGCGTTTCGGATTCCTGGCTGAACTCGAGGATTCGCCGTCCGAGCTGCTGCTTGAACAAGCTCGACTTTTGGCCGGAATCTACAAAGACGATGTGGATGAAAATCTCGGACTCGAGCTGGTACAGTTCGCTGCATTTTGTAGACAGTTTGCTGGGAACAAGGGCCAATACCTGAGTCGCGAACATTTTATGTATTCATTAATAGAAGAAAAAGAACTACAAGATGCTTTCCCCAATGTACAGACGATTCTAAAAATGTATCTCGTATTGATGATCACAAACTGTTCTGCGGAAAGATCGTTTTCGAAACTCAAATTGTTGAAAAACAGATTGCGAACGGCAATGACCCAACGTCGCCTCAATGATCTCTCGATTTTGAGTTGTAACAGCGATATTCTGAGATCGTTGAACTTTGATAGCGTTATCGACGATTTCGCGGCGAGAAAAACTCGTAAAGTACCTTTGTAAAATTATGTATATTCATGTAAAGTAAATAATATATACTTTTCAGAAAATGTGCGTTCATTTGATACATTAACATTACATTCAGCGTACAGATAGTGTATGCTGAATGCAACATGCTGGCAGCTTTTACTATATAGGGGCCCCCACAAAACTTGGGCCCAGGGGCCCCCACAACCCTAAATCCGGCCCTGTAGCATACTGCTTTAATAACATATTGCGAACTTCTCAATATTTTAGTGTTTTATACGCGTAGCGCATGAAGTAAAATTTCGAGTTTAGATAAGCCTGAAAATTTGGTTTTAAGGCTTTTCTAAACTCGAAATTTTACTTTATGTTTAATCTGGGACTGGAAAACGCTCGTTTAAAGCTTCAAATTGAACTTTTAAAAAGAGACAGAGGATATCTGAAAATGTACAGCATATACGCTGTAATTGGGATATGTACACTTAAAAGAAAAACTCACGTTGTGGAACCAATATAGTATGACGAAAAGTGATATTAATATTTAGTAAAAATGCAGTATGTTTGTAGCTAACAGATAAAGCATAAAGTAAACATTTCTTATATTGATGTAAATTTCCCGTAAATAAAAATTGGATATTATTACCGTTAACGGGGGAATAATGTATAATAAAAGTTAAAAATAAAACTTGTATAACAAAAAAAGCTATTTTTACAGAAATCGGTACCTAAATATTAGAGATCCTTTAAATGTTTAGTTTTAAAACTCATAAAAAATAATATAAGTGCCATATTCTAATAATTAATACAAATGAATAAGAAGGCTTTTTCGCACTTTCACGAACAAATTATCTACACAATTTTATCTGCGACCAGTATTTTTTACAACAATAATTAAATGAAGCCATTGACTTACACAAATTTGTTTAGTATTTCTGAAAACCATTTAGTTAAGAATCGTTAAGATTATGGATAAACAAAAATTCATAAATTACAAATATCATTCAATTTAAATGTAATTTTTCAGTTAAAGTGTTTTATTTTATTGAAATTTTTCAATAAAATTTATATTTCTTAATTTAATTATGTAAATGTAAACCGTTAAAAAATAAATACACTCTGTTTTAATTTTAAAAAAGTCGACATTAAGCAATTGTAAACAATATTGCATACGCTAAATTTTAGCTGTAATTGCCTAAAAAATACAACAACGAAATATCAAAATTGGATAGTCGGATTTTTATCATAATTACGATTTTTGTCATAAAAACGTTTCCTTACTTTGTAGTGTCTAGGAATATTTCAATTATCTTTTCGTCATTATAAGAAATAATGGTCAATGCGCCGGGGAATTGTATAAAAGGCATTTTAAATGTAACTTTTGAAATTTAAAAACTTGTGTAATAGATAATTCATGTAGTTTTTAAATTTATAAATGTATGTAGTAAATAATCCTTTCTATCCAAGCACTCAATTTAATATTCTAGCATAACCCTTCCTGCAAAGCAACAGCGCAATTAAACTTAGATTAAATTAATAAAACAGTAATCAAGGGATTTTAATTTAGCGCCGAACAAACGTTGTCTTTGCTATTCATTTCCCCTTCTTTAATTAAACAAACAGGGGGATTAATTTCGGTGAAACCTCCCCCCATTTTGAAACCACAGCTTCCACGTTAAGAAGATTACACCGGATGCGGAAAACCCGCTCCTCAAGAAGAAACAATACCTACTGAAATTAATAATACATATTAGTGTTAATTATTGCAGTTTTCCGGTCGTTTATTCAATTACGCAAATCGGATGCACTCCAAGGTAACTGTCTCTCACTCTCTCCCTCTCTCAATCGGAGCTTTAATTGGATCTTGTTTATTGGTTATTGGGAGGCGATGCAACGCACTGTCGGCACGGGGTTGGGTTAGGGATGAAAGTAATTTACAACTTTAATTAGGTTTCCTTGCAATTTTCTCTCTAGCTCCGAGAAATGTTAGTTATCTGTAAAGTATACATTTTATCTGTATCTTGTACGTCTGTATTTAAAAATTCTAACACCGGTATACCGATTTACTGGTAAACCGTAATAGTTTTTTTAGCGATAATTCGGTAAATTAAATAAAACTGTTTCGTTGAGACAATTTTTATTGCGCAAAATCAGGTTAAAACGATCATACAGACAATGTTTCATTATAAAATAAAAATGTAAACAGACCACAATGTCAACTTTAAGTGTTAACGGTTTATTAAATATACTTAACCCTTACAGTCCTGGAATTTTTCTGGTGTTTTGTACACGGCATATTATTTATTACTATCTCAGATATACACAGAGCTATCCTTTTAAGTATACATATCTCAATATACTGTATACGCTGCAAATCTATAGATATTCGTTCTTTTTACAAATATTTTAAATCAAACTTTTAAACAATGTTTTCCACTTCCAGATTAAGCATGAAGTAAAATTTTGAGTTTAGAAAAGCCTGGAAGTTTGGTTTGGACCAAACCAAATTGTCAGGCTTTTCTAAACTCGAAATTTTACTTACTGGTCAATGTTTTATACGCGTGGCGCATGAAGTAAAATTTCGAGTTTAGAAAATCCTGAAATTTGGTTTGGTCGCGTAGCGCTACGCGACCAAACCAAATTTTCAGGCTTTTCTAAACTCGAAATTTTAATTCATGCTTAATCTGGAAGTGGAAAACACTCGGTTGAAACTATAAATTAAACTGTTTTCAAAAACAAACGATGGTATTCGTTTTCATATCAATATCCTTGACTTTTATTTTACATCTATAAGTCCACTTTTCTCAAGATTATGAAATGGGTGTTTTTGAACTTCAGAATAAATCGGTGTTTTATACGCCTGGCGCATGAAGTAAAATTTCGAGTTTAGAAAAGCCTGAAAATTTGGAATTGTCAAATCTAAACTCGAAATTTTACCTCATGCTGAATCAAGAAGTTGAAAATACTCTTCAAACGTTATTAAGGACTTCAATAAAATAATATTGCTGTGTTGTTTTGATTATATTAAAAATTCATGATTTATTTAATTATTCACTAATTTCTTTCATACCATTCTAAATACTGCAACCGTTTTAATAGTTTATATCATTTACGATTTTCTGCCAATTATTTTTATGGTACTTTAACACCTTAAAATTGAAACTCACTCAATTGTGTCAAAATACACAAATATTATACGTTGAAATGTTGATATTGAACATTTTTAGAGCACTTAAAATAATCAGCAATGATTTTTCATATATTAGCTGAATTTTCTGTTGTTCTGAGCCAAACTTAATCTTTTGTTAAAAAAATCGCCTAATTTGCTTAGCTTTATTTGCAGTTGGACACTATTCGCACATGTATTACATTTATGGATGGTCCTAAAAATATTAAAATACAATAATAAACAATAATTATACAAACTACATATAAATGAACTTACTCAAAAATAGAAACCAAAGGTTTTAAGCAGACATTTGTTTTGTATATGAGAGTTTGATTTATACTGAAAAAAACAAACTTAACTTAAAAATAAATACAGACGTTCACTGTGGAGGCTTTTACTCAGTTATACATCATTATTTACACAAATAAGACAATTAACTTTGTTTGTATAACTGAGGATTTTATTGTGACTATAGTTTCGACAACTTTAACTTGTCATTATCAAACATAAAGTAATTTAAAACAAACAATTCGTCAGGTATATATACGAAAAAATTACGGTTACAAAACGGCTTTTAAAATGGGGGTGTATATTAGGTCAAGCTGGTCGTTTATTACGGGAATTTCCGGATTAGCGCGTGCTCTGTGAATTTCCAGAGACTCCAGGATGGACCATCTTACGACCCTTTTCGGCTAAACGTATTATTGACAGTACATTCTCGCCAAAAGTATGATTGTTTTCAATCATATGTCTAGCGAATGACGACTTATCAATCAAATTAAGCCCAAAAGAGCTAAGATGCTCCTTGAGTCTGATATTAAAATTACGACCAGATTGACCAATATACACTCCTTTACAATCGCTATACGTTAGTTTATATATCCTTGATCTGTGAGCACTGGGTATTTTTGTTTTCAGATTAAAAATACTGTATCTCATTTTTGTAAAAGGTTTAAAGGCTATTGAAATGTTATGTTTAGATAAAATGCTTTTAATTTGTAATGAGATGTCACCAAAGTAGGTAAGGGATCTGAATATTTGTTCTTTTTTAGATGTCTCTTTGCCTGCATATATATACTTAGTTACTTTTTTCATTCTATATTTATAAATCAATGAGGCTATTAATGCTGAAGTATAGCCATTTGAAATAGCTATACTTTTAATTATATCAATTTCTTTTTCAAATGCTGATTCAGAGAGTGGAATATTGAAAGCACGGTATATCATTGAATTGAACGCGGACAATTTATGTTTTCGTGGGTGATTCGAGGAATTAGGGATTACAGGGTCACTAAATGCAGGTTTTCTATAAATTTCAAATGTTAGTGATTCGTTGATTTTGGTTATTGAAAGGTCTAGGAATTTGATATTATTACTAATTTTTGTCTCTACTGTGAATTTTATATTCGGGTATATGTTGTTAATAAATTTTAGGAATTGGGAAAGTTGCCTATCTGAACCTATGAAGGAAGCTAGAATATCATCGACGTATCTAAACCACATGTTTATGTGCTTTTTGCCTAACGGGGACTAATATAATGTTTGTTAAATTGCACATGAAAATTTCAGCAAGCAAAGGACTCAAATGCGAGCCCATTGCAAGCCCTTCTGTCTGTCTGTAAAATTTATTTTCGAATGAAAGGTGATTATTATTTAAAATTATTTCTAATATATTTAAAAATTCTGTTTTTATTGAAATGTTTACGTTTAGTTTGTCACCAAACGATTGCATAGACCTAATAAAAACTTCTTTTGACAAACTAAACGTAAACATTTCAGTAAAAACAGAATTTTTAAATATATTAGAAATAATTTTAAATAATAATCACCTTTCATTCGAAAATAAATTTTACAGACAGATGTGCCATCATAGCACTTTCCTGCCATTTAAACAGTTGACAATGGCACACTTAACTCATTTTAGCCAAAAACTTCACTTAACACATTTATGCGCTAAGCCATCGATATTATTCCAAGCTTCTCGTTAAACTGTTATAATAAATTTCTTTTAACTTTAAAATTCTTGAAAAGTTATCATAAACTTTCTAGGTTTTCGTTAATATTCAAAACCTTTACTATTTACGTGTATTGTGCTCATCAATTTTTAAAATGTAAAAAAATCGATTATTTATATAAATCGGTATATATAAATATACTAATTGTAATATATTTGAAGTTATACTAGTATTGTAAATTTATGTATAAGAAGATTCCGTAAATAAATGAAATAAAATGAAATGAAATGAAATTCATGAAAACTGCTAAGATTTTAAAAATGACCGTAAACATTTTGAAAATAAACGATAATATTAAAATTTTAGGAATACAATAAAATTTTATAAAAAGAAAATTTACTAAAATCTTGGAAATTTTACGACAGGCGTTAATATTTTTTAAGTCGACGAAAATTTAGGAAACTAACGAAAACTCATTCTTGAAAATTCACTAGAAGGAAAATGTTTGATACTCATAAGAGCGTTTTTTGAAATTATGGATAATGATGAAAATTCACGAAAACTACCAACATTTTAAAAACAGACGAAAATCTTGAACAATCGAGTTTTTTTAAATCAAAAAAAGTTATCTAACGAGTGTTTTCTACACCCAGACTAAGCATGAAGTAAAATTTCGATTTGAGAAAAGCCCCAAATTCGGGCTTTTCTCAACTCGAAATTTTACTTCATGCGCCACGCGTATAAAACACTGATTTAGTGTAAAGTTCAAAATATACTGCTTATTTTATTTTTAAATTTTCAGTCGACTTTTAAAACCTTGGCAGTTTTCGTAAATTTGTTAGATTTTCAAAACTTTAATAAAAATGTCCGCATTTTCATCAAAAGTTGATCGAATACTAATATTGTGATAAAAATCTTATGATTATAGTGTTATCTTATCAGCTCAATCGGCTTAGATTTTATCGTGGCAAAAGAATTACAGAATTACAGACATTTTTCAAAAATGGTCTTAATCAACCCCCGAGTTGATCCTCAAAATGGATATATTCACTAAAATTTTTGATTTGAAAATGTTTGCGAAAACAATACTTTCCCTTTCTTTTGCATATGGCGGAAAGTAAAACAATTACTTGAGTTAAGAAAATATTAATTTTGAAAACGTATAAACATTTAACATTTAAAATCACTCTAGTAATAAGTAAAGGTTCAATATTTTAAATATCTCAGCAGTATTTCTTTTATTTCTGTAATTTTAAGTCAAAGTTGAAAAAATGCCAATTTTTATTTTAAAACTAATAGATTTTGTTTCATAACGAATGCCTTTTAAGAATCAGCAAAGAATATTCAAATATCTCGTTAGGTTTTTCTATAATTTTGAGGTCATGTTGATTACAATATAATCTATTGAAATAAAACGATTGCTTTTAATAAAAAGTTTCATTTTTTTGCACTTAATGCTATTGAGGGAGTAGAATTGAATTTTATTAAAAGCTAAAAAGACTTTTACGTACAGTAATAAAAAAACAAAAAAGTTACGATTAAAATTGTTTAATAATAATAATAATAATAATAATAACTTTATTGTCCAACAGGATAAACCCAATTACAGAACAAAAATTTGAATAAATAAGAAAAGGAAAGATACATGTAAGTTCGTGAACAGTTAATACATATTATAGGATAGTATGATTTATTGAACAAAAATATCGTTGAATAATTTTTCGGAGCACTGGCAGAAAAGGAAAGATACATGTAAGTTCGTGAACAGTTAATACATATTATAGGATAGTATGATTTATTGAACAAAAATATCGTTGAATAATTTTTCGGAGCACTGGCACAACACAGTCACTGGTGAACGCTGCAACACATTAGAGCGCGCCGTTGGTAAGCGGAATGTTGATGAAAACCGTGTAGACTTCACAGGGACATTAAACGGAACCCTTGCGAGAATTTCTGGACAGTCGATTTTCCCATCTACGAGTTTCTTCATAAACGTGGCACATCTCAAAGTTCTTCTGTCGGCGAGGGATTCGAATTGGTGACGCTGAAGAAGTTCATCGTTCGAAATTCCAATCGGAGGATAAGAGTGGTCAAGTTTAAAAGAGAGAAATTTTAAAAACCGACGGTGAAGACGATCCAACACAAGAGAGTGACTAGCATAAATAGGAAACCAGATTAAACTGTTATATTCCAACTTACTCAATACGAAGGCGGAATATAGAGATTTAATAGCATCAACATTGGAAAAGTCGCGGCTAATGCGTAGAATAAATCCCATGGCCTTAGACGCATTTGTTCGGACTGAGTCAATATGAGGTTTAAAAGAGAGCTGGCTATCAAATGTAACTCCTAGATCCTTGAAAGTGCTACATCTGGACAGAGACATTCCATCAATTTGATAATTTGATTCAATTGAAGTATGGGTGCGAGAATAGCTTACCACACAACATTTGCTGACATTAAGTATTAAATTGACTCTTTTACACCAATCAGCAATAATGTTTAAATTTGATTGTAGAATGTCTACGTCCTGAACGGATTTTATGTTAAGATATATTTTGAGATCGTCAGCATATGCCAAAACAGGACACGTAAACATGCCTAATAGATCATTAATAAAAATGTTAAATAGGAGGGGTCCAAGGCAAGAGCCCTGCGGAACACCAGTGGTAGGAGAAAATTCATAGGATTTAAAACCATTGTAAAGTACATAACAGGAACGATTAAGTAGGTAAGACCGAAGAAGTTTGGTGACCGCAGGGACCGCACCCAACAGGCTAAGACGATGAATTAGAAGCTCATGGTCAATTGAGTCAAAGGCGCGTGAAAAGTCAGTGTAGATAACGTCAACTTGACCACGAGCATCCAGGGCATCAGCCAAGTATTGGGAGACTGTCGCCAGATTTGTTGTTGTAGATCTAGCCGGCATAAATCCGTGTTGATATTGTGATATAAAGGAGCCCACACCTTTAAATATGTCATTGTGCAGCACAATCTCAAAGATTTTTGCAAAGTTAGAAAGGATCGATATTGGACGATAGTTACGAAGATGGGATTTGTCGCCATTCTTGAAAACGGGACATAGTCTAGCACGTTTCCACATGTTGGGGAACTGGCATGAAGCTATTGAGAAATTTAAAATCGTACACAGTGGACTGGCGAAGGTGAATCTACAATCGCGAATTAAAAAACTGGGTATTTTATCATCACCAGTGGTAAATTTATTTGGAAAACGTGACATTATATTAATGAGTTGAGATTCGTCTACATTATTAATCAGAATTGGCGGATACACAGTTGACTCGTTGCACAGTATGGGATTTGAAATAGGATTGAAATGACTATTAAATATATCAGCAAATCCATTAACTATGTCACTGGGATTAGTAAATTCTTCGTTGTCGTTGTGTACCTCACTAGGGATTCGAGTAGTTCCACGTTTGGTAGAGACGAACTTCCATAAATCAGAAGGATTTTGTTTTAGGTTGGTTTCGGTATTGTGTATGAATATGGTATAAGCTTTAGATATTTGTTGTTTAATTAGATTTCGCAATCTTTTAAATTCTTGAAAAAAATATGGGTTTTTGGTCTTCAGCCACATATGTCTATTATAAACTTTGGATTTTAGGTTTGATTTGATTTCCGTCGTAAACCACGGTGGATAATTCTGTTTGTTCGATTCATATGTTGGGACATGTTTGTAAAGAGCAGAGTAAATTATATCATAGAACTTGGTAACCATTTCATTGACATCATTATATGATTTGAGTATACTCCAATCTAAGCTACAAAATTCACTGTACAAGGATATAAAGTTAGCCCTACGGAAATTGAATCTTGTGTTATCATTACTGGGAAATAGCGAGGGCACGTTTTTAAGATGATGCGAAAAAGTAATTTCAAGGGCAGGATGAAAGTTATCCTCTGGAACAAGAGGCAACTCTGCATGTGAAACAGACAAATCAATGTCTTGGTTACACAGCACTAAATCTAACAACGAATTGTATTTGTTATGGATATTGTTGTATTGTTTTATGTTAAGTATATCGGTGAAATATTTAAAACAAGAAGATTTCGAGTTTAAAGACATGTGTTCATTCTGTGTTGACGGAAGATTAAAATCCCCAATAAGTAAATAATTTTGGTGTAGTAAGCGAACTTCCAAATGTGAAGTCAGTATTTCTAAATTATTGTACGATATGTCAGGTGGAATATAAATAACTCCAATAATAATAGTACTAGACTCAAAATGACATTTACATAAAATACAGTCAACAAGAGGAACAGCGCTCGTAATTTCGTTAGTATCAATTAAACTAACGGAGATGTGATTTTTTGATTCAAACAAGACGCCGCCTCCTTTTGAACGATTAACTAGTAGGAAATTTCGATCTGAGCGCATGACATTGAAATAATCAGGAAATAGTTCACTGCTGAGTACCGAGTCGTTTAGCCAAGTTTCTGTTAATAAAACTAAATCAGAATCTAGGTTACAGGAATTATTGTAAAATTGATTGGTTTTAGATTTTAACCCACGAACGTTTTGGTAAAATATACTGATTGGGTTGAGTAACCTGTTGGAGCCTATTGGTTTTCCGTCTGAATAACAGGAATGCCGTTCTTATGTTTGATTTTTAAGTTAATTTCGCCTTTATTCAGACGTGTATTTAACTCATTTTTAACTAATTTGTAGTAAGCAATTTGTTTAGGTGTGCGATCGAAAGACACTGAGATTTTTGAGTACTCCGCACTAGTTTGAAGATTTTTAAAGCCTTTGATTAATGAGTGAACATAATCCGCAGAACCCAGTCGTAGTTTTATTGGTCGTGAGTTCTTTTTTGTAGCATCAAGTTTCCCTAATCGCTGAGACGAAACTTGACAATCAGATACATCCAATTTATTCAGCATATCTTTAAGAAATACAGTATCAAGTTCCGACTGTTGGTGCTTAGACTTACCATATTCAGGTAAATTATAAATAATGACATTTCTGGATCTTTTAGTGCGTTCGTAGATCTTTGCTATCATTTCTTCAGAGTTATTACAGATATAAGAGTTATTTCCGGGTGTAACATTCTTATATGAATTATCTTTTAACTCGTTAATTTCAGCCTTAAGCTCATTAACTAGCGTGATGAGCTTAGGTATTTGCTGAAACCCTTTATCACAATCCAGGCAGATGTATTTAATGCGTCGCTTAGGATTTTGACGTAATTCCAGACACTTAATTTCCGATGAACTTAAATCGGAGCATTTTGCATGAATGTGCTTATTGCAACCATCGCATATTATGAATTTATCACCGGAGTCAATAATTGAATTATATTTAAGACAGTTCATTATAAATGATAGTGAAATGATCAAGCAAAAGATAAAAGTAAACTGTTATAAAGGGATAGGAACAGGGACACACTTCACACCGATTGGTGCCGATCAACGGTGGCTAACAAAACAAACAAGACGGCCGCTGAGAGGTAATTATTGTAACAATAGGAAAATAACAGTTAAAATTAAGAAAAAAAAAAAGAATAAATAGAATAAATAAATAATCAGGAATGAATTTAAATGAATGGATTAATACTGTCCTAGACACAGTGCCAGCAAAAAAAGATACAGCACTGAGCAGTTGAGCGAGTGGAGTAGAAAGGTCATTGAGTTAACGTGAAAATAGGCTTGGATAAAATAACATAAAACAAGAATTATGCAGGAGGACTTGCACTGTTTTCAATGCAAATTAAATAGTGTATGTAAGTAAATCAGTAAATCATCCTTACCAAATTTTATAATTAACTGTTCGCTACTTCTCGGGAAATTCCCTATTGAATGCTGAGCCTCGCCTCACACGTTTCTCACACGTTTATATGCCAGAAGAACAGTTTATATAAAAGTTGTGTATAATTTTATTATCTACAACGTTTACCTAAATGAATGTTCTGATTGAGTTAATAATAAAGTAATTATGGTAAAAATATACTTATTTTCGCGAATAACTCCGAACACAAAAGAGCTAGAACAAAAAATGTGTATATGAAGCTTGTGCAGTGTTTCATTATTTGGTTTAGTTTAGATTTTAAAAATTATTTATTAATTGTATATACTAGTATTTAATTGTTCATAACATAAAGATAGATTATTAAATTTTGATTTACGCCCTTTAGAAAACCTATTGTTAAACCTTTTACAAGTTCCAAAAAATTGTAATCTCCTCAACAGTTTGTAATGTAATACCCTTAATGTATTCAACCTTTCGACACCGATGTAATTAAAATTAGGTTTGTCCTGTTTCCCCATTTTTGTCAGGTGTATATATAATTGCGCACCTAGTTGTAAGACCATTAGTTATTGATAATGAGTGCTTAGCACTCGAAATGTATCATATGTTTAATAAAAAAAAAACCTCTATAGTCTGTTTAAAAACTAGAAGGAGTAAGTGCCAAAGCCCAGTTTACACAATAAAAAGTTACCAGAAATATCACTAGATAAATATGGCGGCAATTTTAAATAATTTCATAATTACTCTTTAAATAAAATTAAATATCTATTTTGTACTTCTTAATTGTGGTTAAGTATTTTTTTGCCATCGTACGATACCGTCAATTAAAATGCGTATACGGCATCTCGCCATAATCTGTGAAATAAAACATATTTCCATTATGTTCATAATATAATATGCAATTTATGTGTCTCTATCAGAGCTGGGACGAATCCTCGTAAAAAGGATTCGAATCACGAATCCGGAGCACCTAATATGATTCGAATCACGAATACTCGAATAAAGGATTCGTAAGAGATAAATATGATTCGAATCCAAGATTCGAATCCTGTTTTTTCGAATCACGAATACACATCCTTTAAGAATAAATTTGATTTTTAATTTATTACAACTATTAATATATAAATATCGTTACTAGTTGTTTTAACAAAAATATTCAAAACCTAATTATTAATTACCACTGAACATCGTTGATAACAGACTAAATATCTGACTCCCTGTTACTCTGGTTAAAGATGTATTTGTGTGTTTCTGAACTCCACTTCAAATCAGTGATTTGTACGCGTGGCGCATGAAGTAAAATTTCGAGTTTAGAAAAGCCCGAAAATTTGTCTCGGGTCGCTGCGCGACCCTCGACAAATTTTCATGGGGCTTTTATAAACTCGAAATTTTACTTCATGCTTAGCCTGGGAGTGGAAACACTCGTTCAAAACTTTAAATTGAACTCTATTATAAAATTGACTAATGCCTAAAATTTACGTAAATAAAAAATTCACTGAATATCATTAAAACCGGGAAAGTCAGAGAAAAGTCATGAAATTATATTCAAATTGACCAAAACACTAACAAAAAAGCCATATGATATTATTAAATTTGTCAAAATCAGCAGGCTAATTACAAAATACGTAAAAATTTATAAAATTAACTTGAATATTGGTAAAAATAATGAAAACTATTAAAGGGAATAGGGGTTTCCCACAGAAGAAAGTTATATTAAAAGGCCAGGGAAAAAATCTTTAGTCAGGGAAATGTCGGAAAAAATTAACATTTCATATTGTGGCTACCATGTCAGTTTTACTTCAAACAATATTAAACAAAATTTTGAAAACTAGATTATTATCTTTGAAAAAAAAATCAATCATTTAATGTTCTTATAAATGCACTTTAAAGTTTCGAACGAGCGTTTCCACTCCCAGACTAAGCATGAAGTAAAATTTCGAGTTTAGAAAAGCCCTGTGAAAATTTGTCGAGGGTCGCGCAGCGACCTGAGACAAATTTTCTGGGCTTTTCTAAACTCGAAATTTTACGTCATGCGCCACGCGCATAAAACAGTGATTTAACAAGAAATTTAGAAACACACAAAAAAACATTTTTCATGTTATTCCTCACAATTAATTCGAATTATTTTTGACGACTCAAATCCTTTTGTAAGTATTCGAATCCATTTACAAGGATTCGAATCCTTTTATACGGATTCGAATCACCCACATATAAACTCGAATACGAATCCTTTTAAAAAAATGTAACGAATCCGGATCATGAATCCAGTTGAACCAAAGTATTCGAATGCCTCTTTTTAATCCTCTAAAAGGATCCTGAATCCTGAATGATTCGAATCCTGCCCAGCTCTTTTCTCTATCTTACTCAAAATTGATTTGTTTCATAAAACTATACAAGGTTGAACAACTCATCTTCGACATGCCTGCATGATCGTTTACTTCTGTTAAAACGTTATTCAAAGTTAGCAGTTCATTGTTATAGAAGAAACTATGCACGGATCTCTTTACAACGGCATCAAAACTTGTAATTATGTCCTCCAAGCTGTTTAGGGCTACAAATCTCTCTGGATTTCTTACATTCGCTAATGGTACGATTGACAGTGGAATTTACAACTCATAAAACTTAAACATTTTATTATTTGATGCATATTCTTATGCTATTTGATATCTCACCTACTGCACCAACAATGTCTGATCCAAAAGCAGTCGTTGTCGTATGTGGATCATCTGTTATCATCTGCTTATACATATTTATTATGCACTGTTTTTCAGACAGATATAAATGACCCAAATCCAACTTCTTACGCTTTTTTGGAGGTGAAGGTGATATTATCACCAAGCTTGTACTGGGTCCATAATCCATCACAACAATATAAACAAAACTAACTTTTAACTATGCTAAAGAAACACCGCACAAAAGGTTATTACGAAACAGACAAAGTTGCAACTCAGTAACGCTTTGAATTAAGGTTATATCAGCTGTTGTGTCTAATAATTACGTAATTAGCATAGTGTATAATGGGCGCGCTCTCGTCCAATCAGAGTTGTAGGTTTTGGCGCGTGAAATTTAAAACGCTCCTCCTAGTTATTAAACAGATTATAGAGTGCAATGATTTAATCTTTTTTTTTAAATTATAGTTGGCTACACACTTCAGGAATTGACATATAAAACGTCAGTCATAATAATTATAATATATATTTTCGGGCAGCTTGGTGGTGTAGTGGTTAGAGTGTTGGACTGTCACACCACGGGCCGGGGTTCAAATACCGGCCTAACAAGTTGTCTGCATTTATATAGGTTAGAATAAAAATGCCAAACACTCCGTCTTCTCGGATATGACGTTAAATGCATGTAGGACCCGTGTACTGCCTGGATGTTGCGTGTACGTTAAAGATCCCTACCGGTGGGTTGGAACTCCCACCGGGTTCGGCAAAATTCCCGGATAGCTGTAGACCTAATCTCCGACGTCATGATAGGCCATAGCAGCGGAAATAGATGACGTAAAGCCCAAAAACCAAATATATATTTTCAGATTGCCAGCCTAGAGCATTATCCATGGCACTCTAGAGATTTTTATTATTTGAACATACGATATATTTAAGGAATAAACATAAAAGTAAAGTAAGGAACAAAAAGTGTTTTTATTGTAATTAAATACTCCCCATAACTCAAATAAACAATTAGTGATTAGTTTAGGTGTTTATCACTATTCGTTTAAAATGTATCTATAATTTTACTTAAGCTTGAACCTTTTGTATATAGTATCTTTTGTATACTCTCTCTAATATTATTTCTCCAAACTTTGTCTAAGAAGTATAAAGTAATTTTATCTGATACGAAGAATATGTCGCGTTTAAGCGTAGGGCAAGGATTGAAGGACCCTCAGCGCGCCCTGCTTTCTCTAATGAGGGCTCCATCCAGTATCTCACATTTCACCTGTCTTGTAATTAAATTACGAATAACAAAAAGATTTTACGCGATAGATAGCGGGCTGAACAAAAGGGCTTGTTTTGCACAGCATAACCTTCCTATTATCATAAAAAAATCAATGAATTAAGAGGGATTTATCGGTGCTCAAAAACGAACTTTTTAGTTCTAGCTTGAAAATTGTGAAATTTTGTAGTTTAAACCAGCGCTTCCCAAAGTGGGGTTTGCGGTGCCGGCGCGCAAGACATATTCGGGCAAAATTTTAATAAACGAGAAAAAAACGATATTAAATTATGTTAAAAATTTAAGAAAAGTTACTTGCTCTTGACAATTTCTGTAAGTAATGAAAATCATAAATAATCTAAATCAAATAGAGTGCTACAGCTGAATCTAGGATAAAGTGGCATTCGGAAAGTATATGCCCGTCTCGCTCAGTCCCGCCTTCCTTTCGTATCCTTCTCACTTAACGACCTTGAGTGCTACTTTATGGTAGATCGCCCTTTAATTAAGCTTGTCAACATAGACATTCCAATACTGGTTTATATATTTGATGACTCTGATCAACCTTCTTTAGTTTCAACAATTTTCGCCAGTTTTAGTTTTAGTTAATATTCTAATTGTACTTCACAAAAACTATGAACAAATAAATCGTTCTTTTTGTAGAAAAAAAATTAGGTCTTTTTTATTTGTTTTATGATTTAGTATTATTTTTAAGTAATGCACTAATTTTCATGAACTCTTCTTATTTATCTTATTTTAAATATTGCAATAAGTTTATTAATTTTCCATATTTACGATTTTCTACCAATTATTTTTAGAATGTATAAATATTAATATAAAATGTGTATGTTTGGAATGTAGGCCTTGTACAGAGATTTCAATAAAAAAAGAAATTTTTACAAACTTATTCATTTAACCATGTTTAAACTTATGAATCAGAGCTGCAATGAATCCTCAAAAACAGGATTCGAATCACGAATCTGAATCACCTAATATACATTTTTGTTAATAAAAACTGACGGCGATATAAAAAATGTTAATGGTTGCAAATAATAGATTGAAATTTATTTTTATAGGATTTGTATCCGTGATTCAAAAAAGAAGATTAGAATCTTTGATACGAATCAAATGTTTCTCTTAAGAATTACGAATACTCGAATAAATTGTTCTTAAGAGAAACATTTGATTCGAATCAAAGATTCTAATGCTCTTTTTTGAATCACGGATACAAATCCTTTAAAAATAAATTTGAATTAATTATTTCTAACCATTACCATCTTTAATATCGCCATCAGTTTTTATTAACAAAAATGTTCAAAACCTAATTTGTTGACGTTTGTAATATGTATCTGTATTGTATACATCAATCTGGAATAAATGAATATATTATTATTTACAGACTAAATACCTGATTAATTAATTATTTTATTTAATGATGATATATGTTTCTTGAACCTTCATTATCAATATGATATATGTGTTATTGAGCTTCAGGATAAATCAGTGTTTTATACGCGTGGCGCATAAAGTAAAATTTCGAGTTTAGAAAAGCCCCGTGAAAATTTGTCTCGGGTCGCTGCGCGATCCTCGACAAATTTTCTACGCGGGGCTTTTCTAAACTCGAAATTTTACTTCATGCTTAGTCTGGGAGTGGAAGACACTCGTTACTTTAAAATACACCACATCGTAGTGAAAAGTATCGATATTAAAAATATCGGTAATTTTCGATACCAGATATTTTAGATTTAATATTTACAATTATTTATTGCTGTAAGTAATTTTTTAAAGCCCTTCACCTAAGATTGATAATATTTCCAAGACTAGTTTAATGACGGTTACGAAATTATTAATATTTACCGTTTACAAAATAATAATAATATTTTAATGTTTTACACGTGTGGCGCATTAAATAAAATTATAGATTATTATATTACTATTATAATTATTATTGCAATTATAGGTATAGTATGCTTTAAATTTCATTAAATCGATATAAATTCGATATTTTACTTTCTGCCTAAGCACGTTGTGCAAACACTGCATAAAATCATTGAATACTTTATTAAAAATACTGAATTGTTAATAAAATGGAAGAAATAAACTTACTTTATATATAGTATTTAAAAACTTTAGAATACCTGGAAATGCATTTTTTTAACTGTTTTGACTAGTAGATACTACAATACAATATGTTTACTACTTTTTATGTGAAAAAAAAAGAAGTTTATTGACGTTCTAAACGTTTAAGCATTTAAACTAATTTTAACAGCATATGATTTTTTTATAATTTTTGAAACATAATTTTACCCCAAAATCCAATGCTTTTTTTATGTAATTCTTTACTTTGATACTCATAACCTTAGGCAAGATATTTTACTTTTCTGCAGAGAAATACAAATAGTTTTATGTTAAATAAATAAATAAATAAATAGTCTTTATTCAATATATGAAACATGAAATACATCAATACAGAAATGAACATAACAGATAACATATTTGATGGCGTCAATAAAAAAAAAGGTAAATATACAAATATAGTAAAATACAAATGCTTATACTAATTATACACATTAAAATAGTTTAAAAATTCTACAGTTGAATATGGTTCAATAGTTAAAATTAAATCAAATACGTTCGATTTGAATTCCTTAAAATTAATTATTGCTTTTAAATTCATCGGTAGTTTGTTATAAAATTTCACACAAGCATAAAACGCGCACTTTTCCGATAGAGTCAGTTTGTGAGTAGGGTAATTTACGTTATTTTTGTATCTCGACATTTGCCTTTGTGTTGTATCAAACAGATGTTTAAATTTTTGACAGAATATAATGCACTCAAAGATGTATAAACCTGGGACCGTTAATATATTATTTTCTTTAAACTTTCCTCTACAAGATGATAGTTGTTTTATTTGGAAAATAATTCTGATTGCTCTCTTTTGCAATTTAAAAACCTGCATAATATCTGCTGAAGCCCCCCAATGAATTATACCATAACGGACGTGAGACATAAAAATAGCGTGGTAAGCATTCAGTAATCCGCTGATCCCTAAAACTTCTTTTAGTTTTCTTAAACAAAAACACTTGGTACTTAATTTCTTACAGAGGATTTTGATGTGGTGCTTCCAATTTAAATTACTGTCCAAATAAACACCTACACATCGAACAGACTCATCAACTGTAACTTGACTATGATTAACCGCAATTTCATTTATATAAGTCGGATAGTTTTTATCTTTATTTGCTCTATATATTATGTAGTGTCTTTTATCTGAGTTAAGGACCATATGGTTACCTAAACACCAATGTTGTATTTGGTTTAATGTTTGAGTCAATTCTGTTTGTAAATCAGTTATATTTTGTGCAGTTTGTATCATCTGCATAGCACGTGATGTAATTTTTATTAACTGATTCTAGAAGAAATATGTCATTTATATAGGTTACAAACAGAATTGGCCTAAGTACACTTCCTTGTGCAACCCCTCTGCTCAGAACCATACTACTCGACCTTACTGTTTTCACATGATTTTTTATTTCCACAATCTGCTGCCTGTCAGTTAGGTAGGATTTAAACCACTGATTTAGGATTCCCCTTACCCCATATTGATTCATTTTGTCCAACAGTATGGTATGGTTAATCGTGTCGAAAGCACTTGAAAAGTCCAGGAATATCCCACATGTTATATTACCCTTTTCTAGCGACTTCATTATCTCCCTGACATAATTGAAAAGTGACAATTCAATGTTTTTATTTGGCAAATACCCATATTGCCTATTGTCTAATATTTTGTTTTTGAATAAAAAATTAAGCAATCTGTCTGACACCACTGATTCGAATAATTTTGCAAATGTACTTAGCATGGTAATCGGCCTGTAATTATCTAATTGTTGTTTATCACCTTTTTTGAACATCGGCTTGATGAGTCCATAATTAAAAACCCTAGGGAAAATCCCTTCCTGTATTGACAAATTAAAAAGTTCAGCTAAAGGTTCTGCTAGTATACAGAGAGTATTATTTAACACCGAACATGCTAGAATCTACTCAATGTAAATTGGTTTATGTTCGATGTGTACTGGGACGCTTCAAAGCATTGAGTGCGATGTGATTGGCTACGATTTTTAATTGTAATATAGTCAACCCAATGTACACTCCTCCCTTCAAAAATAAATTAAATCTGTCAGTTACCTCAAGCAAGTGATATTTGTTGTTCTGGCATTTAAAACAGACTCAGAAGAAGAACGAATAGTTATACAATGTATACAAGTGAGAAGAAGATTTTTCTGGTGAACTTGTATCATGGAGGAAACAGTTTTAGAAATTCCCGAGATTTATTTTCTGTTAAATTTCCTGATTGCTCAATCCCATCCATTTCAACCATTTCGGACCTTATAAAATAATTTAATAGAACCGGCTGTTTAGATAAATCTCACAAACAAAGAGTAAGAAGACCGTCAATATTATCAGAAGAGATGAAATTAAACATTTTGTGTTATGTTGAAGAATGTGAAATAGTATCTTTAAATACTATTGCAAAATCACTTCATATTTCAAAATCATCCGTACATAGAGTTCTAGGAGAATTTAAGTTAAGGTCCTACAAATTTCAAAATCAAGAAGATGACAAAATTAAGCGATCAAATTTTTGTGAAATTTTATTTAATATGGTAAATGAAAATAATGACATTTTGCGGAAAATAGTGTATACTGACGAAGAATCTTTTTGTCTGGATGGATTAGTAAATTTTCAAAATTACAGGTCAGTTATTCTTATTTAGTTATTTAGTTCAAAATGTAACTCATACTCAGTACAACAAGAGCATTAATGTATGGATTGGAATTATTGACACGCACTTGATTGGCCCATTTTTTATTAACGGAAATCTAAATTCTAGTAAACACTTCTTCAAAGTGATATTATACGAGGCATACAGAATTTAAATATTAATAACTCATTTTTTCAAATGGACAGCGCTCCTCCACACTCTACGAATGAGGTAACGCGGTTTTTGAACCAGCATATTCCTCGTCGGTGGATAGGAAGATATGGTCCCATATCTTGGCCTGCACGTTCGCCCGACCTTTCTCCAAATGATTTTTTTCTGTGGGGGTGTATGAAAATAAAAATTTATAGTGATATTCCAATTAAAAATGTTGAAGAACTTCAGACTCGAGTACGGTTAGTATGTGAAGAAATTAATCCAATTTTTTTAAGAAATGCCGTAGAATCATTTTATCATCGTCTAGCATATTGCTTAGAGCGCGAAGGAGGTCATTTTGAAAATGTATTATAAATATTACTTGTTTCTAATAAACTAAATTCTTTAACCTATTGGCTAAGTATTTAATAAAAGGTGAATAGTAGAATTATTATATTATTATTTATTTGGTTCTTTTAAATTACTCTTTATGCCTTCTTTACGCATTTTACTGATTAAAAATATAACAGAGGTTGATATGCATTCCGTTGTACTAAAATATCCATAATACAACATGTTGCACTTGACATAACAATTGACAGATTTAATTAATTTTTGACAGGAAGAGTGTAAATTGGGTTGACTATATTACTATTAGAAATCGTAGCCAATCACATCGCACTCAATGCTGTGATGCGTCCCAGTACACATCGAACATAGGAAAATTAACATTGAGTACATTTTTGCATGTTCGGTGTTACATAAAACTCTCTGTATGTATTATATGTTTTAATAGGTAGTTAGAAATGTTATCAATACCGCAACTTTTTTTATTTTTCATACTTTTAGTCTTTACTATTAATTCAGTGGGTGCTATCGGTGCAAAATACATGCACTTATTTAGCATCGGTATTTTATTTGTATATATTACTTTAGGCAATGTGGCTACTAATTGTTCCGCTTTTGTAGTAAATTTTGTGTTGAAGCTATTTGCTAACTTATTGAAATCGTCAATCTCAATCTCTACTGTAGTTTCTTGATTTTGTCGAGTCAGTTCCTTTATAATATCCCAAGTTACTTTTTGTTTATTATCCGCTGTGTTCATTTTCGTTTCATAAAATTTTCGTTTTTATTCTTTTAATAAATTATCATATGTTTGTTTATATTTTGTATACAACTTTTTGTACTCCGGAGTATATGTTGACAGAGCATTATAAATTAACATTTTATTTTTAAAAAAATTGATTCTTTTTGTGCAAAACGTAATTCTTTTAGTTCTTCTTTTTATTTATACTAGTGGGAATGCGCCTAAAAAATAACGAATGAATTTTGCTATAAAGTAATTGAACCTGCTATCTACGTCCGATACACTTGCTTCGCTTTCCCACCGTTCATCCTTAATATGATTGCAAAAGTAATTGATCTTATTTTCATTTATTAAATATTTCTTGTCGAGAATTTGTTTCTGTGTATTATTTTTATTTTTTAAACTGACAGTCTGTGCAAAAAGATCAGAGAGCCCAGATCTTATAACAACTGCTGAACAATCATATTCGATATTCGTTATTATGTTGTCCAGACAACTATTTTTTTCTTGTAGGCTCATTTATTAATAATTTTGCCCCATAAGAGTTTACAATATTTACAAAGGAATTTGTTTCATAATTATTTTTTAAAATATTAATATTAAAGTCGCCTAAGATTATAAACGAAATCTTTTTATCACTTAGTATGTCAAGCATAATCATAAATTTAACGAAAAAGTATTTTATATCGCGGTCTGGCGCACTATAAACAGTTAGAATTACGATTTGTTCTTTCGATGCACAACACAAGATACCCGCACACTCAAACACTGTTTCTTCAGCCAGTTGATTGATGTCGTGTAGCTTGTGTGTTTTTGTTTCCATTCTGGCATATATAGCTGCGCCTCCGCCTTGTTTTTTTGATCTACAAAAATGAGATGCTAGCTTGTAACCCTGTATTATTACACATTCTATTAATGCGCTATCACACCAATGTTCGGTGAGACAAATTATGTCTATGTTGTTTTCTTCTTCTATGAACTGTAGTAATTGATTCGTTTTATTCTGCAAAGATTGGATATTTTGATGTGCAATTTTCATAAATAAATTATTATTAGAAGTGCACATTTGATTAGTATTGTTTATGGATTTGGTGCGTTTGAGTTGGCTTTTGGAAAATTTTGGTTTTCATTCTCAGTTTTTTTATGCCGAGGGAAATAGTACTTGTCGACAAACGTGCCGCTTTGCCAAAAGTTGAGTGAGTTAAAAGTACTCTCGAGGTAAAATGGTACTCCAACTTTAAATGCAGTCCCCATTGATTCGGATTTTAAAATTATTTTTTCAACGTTGTATTCCCCTTCTTCCTTTTCTCTCAAGCACGCTAGAACATCTTCACACGTAACCTCATTTTTAAAATTGGCTAGAAAGATCCATGACTTTCTCTCTACCACTTTTAGTCTGTTAAGAGAACCCTTGCTTTCCGATGTTTCGCCAGCATTCCCATTTGCTATTTTCTTAGAAGTATTTCGAAAACTTCTTCTTTTCCATACATTTCAGTTTTCCTTTCCCTTTTCATCAGGTTCTTTAGTTAAGTTGATTATTTTCTGCATCTTATTTGCAGTCTCTGCTTCATTTAGAGCTTCATTTAATTTGATGGTTGTAATTTTACGTTCTCCTTTATTTTGATTTATTTTAGATGTAGAGTTCATTGAACCTTTATTATTGTTTTCATTATTTCTTGACTTCGGATCTGCTATCTCTGCGAAACTCATTCCACTGAGATTAGCATTGTAGTGTGACCTTTGACTGACCGAACATTCGATACCACAGTTTTCTGATTTACCACACGTTTTATTAGTTTTGTCCTCTAGATTACCGCGTACTGTATGTTTTAAATTTGTATCATCCTTATTTTTAATTTGCGATTTATCCTTGTTTGTCTGTTTTTCCACAGATGGCAACCATTGTTGCTTCAGGAGGTTGTGCAATAATTCAATTTCTTTTTTTAGTATGTTGTTTTGATCCTTGATTTCAGCAATAATTATGTCTTTTTGAATAATTATTTCTTTGAGATGGTCTACTTCCCTTATTTTCGGGTCCTTAGTTTCTTCCGTGATTTTGGCGCTGCTTTCTACCATTTTGAGGTTGGGATCCACAGTTTCCACACAACACATGAAGCTATCTTCGCTCACTGACACCATATGCTTCCTGCGTTTGTTTACGAAACACCCTTTATGGCACGCATTCTTACACTTCACACAAGTAAGTCGACTGTTTTCTTTTTTCACCTGTGTTGCAGAGTATACACTCATACGACGCCATCTTTCGATTGTTAATAAATTTTAACAATGTAAACTAATTTTTACAATATGTGATTTATTAAATTAAATTTTACCTTAAAATTCAATTAATTTTACATCAAATTTTTCGGTTTTCTATAAAATGCCTAACTTAAACTAGAAATATTTTGTATACAGGGAGTTTATCTTTTTGAGTATATATACCCCATTATACTGTATACGCTGTACATTTTTAGATATTTGTCGTATTTGAAAAGAGTTTAAATTTAATCTTCAAACGGGTGTTTTCCACTCGCAGATTAACCTATTAACGGCCGAGCAATTATAAAGTTAACTCTGAAAATTGATTTTAAGTTAAATTCTGTCCCAATTTTTATGATTTCTATGAATGGGTTATTATATTAAATACTGGAATTCATTTGTATTTACATAATGTTTATGCTGTACATTTTTAGGCATTCGTCGATTTTATAAAATCGTCCCTTTTGAAGTTTCGAACGAGTGTGTCCACTCCCAGACTAAGCATGAAGTAAAATTTCGAGTTTAGAAAAGCCTGAAAATTTGGTTTGGTCGCGTAGCGCGAAGCGCGGAGCGACCAAATGTAATGACATGGTACAAGGAAAGCTTTTATAGGTATTCATTTTCCATGTATTTAGATACTTTCACCCTTAATATATTGTGATTTATTGGTAAACCGCTATTGACTGAGAAAGAGATATTTCTCAATCAATACCTGTTTACCGATAAATCACAACATATTAAGGGTGAAAGTATTTAAACACATGGAAAATGAATACCTATAATAGCTTTGGATTATTTAAAACATTCAATTTATGTCAGGAAAATACCCTTTCACAAAACATTCATTATTTTACGACATTTAACAAAATATATATATAATTTATTTTTCATAAAAACGTAATATGAAATTTAAGAAATATTCATTTCATTTCAACAACATTTTCTGTTACGTTATCTTACAAAACGTATTCCAAGAAAATATCCTTTCAAAACGAATGAAATGATATTAAATCGTTTTTTTTTTTAATCGATCCATTTTACGAAAAATTAGAAACTGTAATTGCACGAAAACGTTCGTTCTATTAAACAATTTCGCAAATAGTCAATTGTAGCAACAATTACATACAACATTCTGTAATTATTGCAATCAATTTGTATATATAGGAACTAATCGATGTTAAATTCACGTGAAATTATTGTTGATAAGTTGGATCTATCCAGGAACTGTCATTGTTGGTAATCGCTGGATGAAATTAATACATGCAGCATGTATCGTTCTGATTGTGTGATGGTGTATATGTGTGTGTGTAAGCGATCAGGGTGTGTTTAGCATACCGCAAATTGTGTGGAAATATTAATTGATCTGCATTTTCGGAATAACTCCAGTTGATAGAGTTTCCTGCCTAATATTTAACTAAATATCAATAAGCAAAAATAAACTAATAATAACAGTAAATTTCATAAAAAGTATGTAAATGGGTTTATTTAATTTTATTTTAATAATCAATTTAAGCTTCGTATTGATTTCAGTTTTATATTTGCAGATATCAAATTAATTAAAAAAAATATAACTCAAAATTCACACAATGAATTTGCTCTGAGTATTAGCGAAAATAGAGAAATAATATACCGAGTGCTCGATAAAAAAAGCCCAACATCATAAGTCTGTTATTTATTGACCGATTTGATTGAACTAAAAACAAAGTCAATGGTCGTTTTATTACTATAAATTGACAGTTATTATATATTTCTTGAACTTAACTTCATTGCCAAATATTAGTCAACTTTAAATTTTAAAAAGACTGCATATACTTTTCTTACTTTATTATATTGGACATTGTTTTACTGAATCCAATTATGCCCGATATGTAGATTTTTGTTTTATATTAATGCCAGAAAAAATATAATAGTAAATCATACATAAATGAGACTGTTATTCCTTACTTCATTTTTTAATTTAATAAAAAGTGAAGTAAGGAATAACAATATTTTTATGTGTAATAATCACTGTACGTAAACTTATTTTAAAAAAACTGTATTTTTCTCTGTAAATAGAATTTATTCTGCTGAGAAATAAACGATTATTATTATTATTATTATTATTAAAACATACAGTTATAAATCAATCATTTAATCAACTTAGTTATAAATCAATCATTCAATCAACTTATTAGTCTATTAGATTGTATAATATAATATTAGACAAGTCATACAAACACATAATAATAAAAATCTTGTTCTCGTGATTTTTTGGCAATCAATGTAGTGTGCCTTGTATTGGAAAAAAATGCAACACAGGATGTTGTAATTCTATGATTTACTATTATATTTTTTCTGGCATTAATATAAAACAAAAATCTACATATCGGGCATAATTGGATTCAGTAAAACAATGTCCAATATAATAAAGTAAGAAAAGTATATGCAGTCTTTTTAAAATTTATGTATTCAACAAAAATATTGTCAAATGTCATTTATTGTCAAATAATGTCAACCAAAAAAAGAACAGCAATTGTAAATTGTCCTTTAAATATTGTTTAAATTCTTTTTGGTTTATAATTAATCCGAGTGTTCCGTCAACTAATTTATTATACATTTACAGTTTGTTATTATTTTATTCGTAACTTTATTATTTAATAAATACTTAATTTCTTAGAAAGAATATTAATTTAAAACTTGCACTACTTATTTATTCTATGCTACATAAGGTATATAAATAAACAAAATTCAACTAATCTAACCTCTAAATTTGATGTTAAGAAACAGGATTTAACAATCCTAACCCCAAAATTGTATGTTAACAAACAGGATTTAACTATCCTAACCTACAAATTTGATGTAAACAAACAAGATTGAATCAACCTAACCTATAAACTTAATGTAATAAACAAGATTTAACCAAACTAACCTACAAATTTGATGTAAACAAGCAAGATTTAATAATCCTGAACTCCGAATGTGATGTAAACAAACAGGATTTAACAAAGATAACCTCAAAGATTGATGTAAACAAACAGGATTTTACAAACGTAACCTCCGAATTTGATTTAAATACTGGAGATTTTAACGAGGTACGCTCTAAAAATAATGTCTAATGATGAAACGAGTGTTTTCCACTCCCAGACTAAGCATGAAGTAACATTTCGAGTTTAGAAAAGCCCCGCGTAGAAAATTTGTCGAGGGTCGCGGCATCGACCAGAGACAAATTTTCACGGGGCTTTTCTAAACTTGAAATTTTACTTCATGCGCCACAGGTATAAAACACTGGTTAAAAGTGAAGTCCGAATTTTTAAAATTGATGTATTCGAATATTTTTCCAAGGCACACTAATTAAATTTTGTTTAAACATAATTTTAAATAGAAGATTTATTTTTGACAACAATATTTTTACAAAAAAACATATTTGACATTACTGATTTAAAAAAAATAAGTTCGAATGTAATAAAAATTAAAAATTATTTGGCAATGAAGTTATTATTGACAAAATCAATATTAATGTAATTTCTTAGTATTTAAACGACCATTGACTTTGGTTTTTAGTTTAATAAAATCGGTCAATAAACAACGGAGTTATCACGGGCGTTTTTTTTTTGAACACCCGGTATATATCTTAGCGACAGTGTTTACGTTATTTTTGCCTAAAGTCAGATTTAGAATAATTTTAATAAAAACTCTTAATACTCTTTTTTAAGATATTTAGTTTTTTCGGAAACAGTATTTCAAGTGGTGTAAAATAATTTGAAAGATGATGAGTTTTAGCCTATTTACCAAGGTCGGAAAGTGATAACGTCAAAAATGAGTGGAAAATTCAAACGTGTCATACTTCGAAAACACTCAAAATATTGGCAGTATTGACAACGTATACAAGGCTGAGAATAAAATAGTTTATTTTTGGAGGTTTACTGTACCGTAGTTTTACATATCTAAGAATTCAATTCCTCTGATTTGCTAAATATAATACATTATCTAATATCTGGAACGAACACATTTGCTGTAAATGACGGACATTTGTTTATAATTTGTGACGTTGAACTCACAATGCACGCGGCTAGGTTAGGTAATTAGCGGAGCGGGGTCGTAGTTCGGATTGTAGTACTTACTTCAGCATTATTTGGGCGCCAGTCACTGAGTGACAGAAGGGTTGGGCTGTTAATCCTATATAATTAACGGTTAGTTAGTAAGTAACTAGCATACAGATTCAAACAATTTAATATATTAAACAATTTAATTCAATAAAGAATGAAGTAAATTATGACTGAATGTAATGTATGTAATGAATGCGAGGATATAAATGATGAAAAAAAAAATACAAACTAAAGTAACCACGACTAGCAAACTAAATGACTGATTGGCCGACTGTTTTGCTCTCTCTCTCTAGCAGCAACTAAAGGTCCCGTATTGGCCCGTTCTTCTGGCGCAGTTTAGGGATAAATAGCCTCACCAAATTTAATCCTCCGGGGATAAGTTAAGCCATGCAACATACTGTGGATCGTGCAGAACGTAGCAGCAATGTCCGGGCTACGTTATGGTTGGAGGCTTCTTATTAGCATTGGCCCCTGTTCGAGGTTAGTGCAGCTACACTTCCTTTCCGGATAATGTCCCTTCCTTCTAAGAGTCCTTCCCTTACAACGGCTCGGGACCAAGTTTAATCTACAGTTAAGAGCAAAAGGCAGTATCGTAGTTTTATGAGGGCCCTACGTGGCTACTTAGCGTCACAGATCGCGTACACTACGCACAGCGCAAAATGAATATGCAATGATGTGATAGTAAAAAACATAAATTTGATTAAATTTGCTAAACGTTAAAGAGAATCAATGCATGCAGTAATCAGACATGAAACAACCACCATGACAGACTAATAAATAAATTTACACATAAAAATACAAAACACACAGGTGAGCGGTGTGTGTGCCTGGCTGCCATTAAATTGGCTTAACAAATCTTTTTATTTTCTAATTGCGTTTCTATATTTTCCATCAATTCTCAAAAAAACTCGAATCTAATTTACTCACCGAGCACACACATCCGTTCACGCCGATCCTTCCTCCTCCAGTCCCGCGCGCTCTCGATATCGCGAAAGATTCTTAATTAAAACCATCGGCGTAGCAAGCACAACTTTGGGATTTAAATAAACGGAACGTTCCCGAAAAATGGAACGTTACAAATTGTAAATGAAAAATATGCGGCACTTTGGCGGATTTCGGGTACAGTTGACATCCGTTCTCAGGCTAGCCAACTTTTCCTGAAATCCAAACGTATGTCGCACAGTGCACGAACGGTTCGGTCATTCTTGTGTTGTTTACCTCGTGTGTGTGGTTTAGTTATTTACGTTTGGGCTCTTTGTTTTGTTTGTTTGTAAGTTAAAGTTAAAACATTATTTTTATGCAAGAAGAAATCCCAATCGAACAGATTGATCGCTATTCGCAAGTGTTGATGTATTGCACGACGTACGTTCGTGGTGCTCTACCCGAAATCCGCCGAAGTACTGTATAATTTTCATTTTGAATTAAAAACATATTTCTGTCATTTACAGCTGTTTTCGTTCCAGGCATTAGATAATGCATTATATTTAGTAATTCAGAGCAATTGAATTATTAAATATGTAAAACTACGATACAGTAACCCTCCAAACATAACCTATTTTATTCTCGCCCTTATGTACCATCGGTGGACATAAAATGTTGGGACAAATCGAAAATTGTGTAATGTTAAATATAACCGAATTTATACCGGTCAAGTCAGGTTTTTTAAAGAAAGGTTATAATATGGAGTCACAATAGAAAATATGTATATAGGAGGAAAAGAAGGGGATTTTAAGTTTTGACGCATCAAGTATGACTCACGTTTTAATTTTCCACTCATTTTTGACGTCATCACTTTCCAAACCTATTCCATTGCTATTGCTCATCTGATTAATGTCTATAGACCTAGGTTTGTTGTAACTCTTTAAGTTGAGTTTAATTAAGTGTATTATTATTCTCAATATTTGACTGTACGTTTTCAACTACGCATAATAATAACCCTAATTAATAATTAAAGTAAATACGATGGAATCCCGAAGAGCTTAATTTCCTCTCGCGTTACACAAACTTTCAATATCGTCTTCTATTTTCTATTTCCCCTTTTCGAGATACGGAGATCAAGTGAACTAATTCCTCCCCTCAGAAAAGCCAGTTCCCCGACTTAATATATTGCTAATGGAAGCACGTTCTCGGGAAAAGGTAAAGGAAAGGCAGAAAAGTCGTCTCGCAGGAATCCTAATGAAGTCCTCTTTTACCCCTTCCCTTTCATCTTTGTCAGTACACCAGCTATGCGCGTAAATACCATGTAAGTGTATAAACAAACACGCACAAAGCAAAAATAATAAATAATGTAAATATAATATTCCCTTATGTGTTTGAATATGCGTGCATATATGTGTATTTATGTTTATGCGTGTATTTGTGTGTGCTCAAGCAGTATGCGAGATTGAGTAAATTGGGGGAAAGTACCTTGTATAGCCTCGGGTAACGCGTTTGAAGAGGTTTGCCAGAGTGGTTTTCGATGTTGATTTTGTTTTCTGTGTGCATGTTTGTACGATTTTCCAGTTAATTAAGGAAATTATGATTTTTTAACCTGGAAGTTGAGCTTGGGTAAATGGAATTGAAACACGTTTGTAAATGTAGTTGAAGGCGCTTAAACAAATGGTGAATGCGCCGGGCTACAGTTTTATTTTGATTAGCTCAATTTCCATACCTACTTGTTTATCCACAGAGTATACAGGGAATTCTTCTTTTAGGTATATATATGCACACACTGTAAATTTTTCGACATTCGTTGTTTTTTTTTAAAGATTTCAATTTGAATCATTAAACGAGGGTTTTCAACTCACAGATTAAGCATGAAGTAAAATTTCGAGTTTATAAAAGCCTTAAAATTTGGATTGGCTGCGTAGCGAAGCGGAGCGGTCAATCCAAATTAGGCTTTTCTAAACTCGAAATTTTACTATATGCGCCACGCGTATTAAACACTGAAATATCGTAAAGTTTAAAATATGCGGGTTTAGCAATCTAAAATGTAAACGTGAATAAAACGTGAGTCAAATTCTGCGCTTAACCAATTGTTTAAAACAGTGATTATAGGCAATCCTATAACTCTACCGTACATATATTAGGTTGCCTATAATCGTTGTTGTATGTGTATATTTATTTAACTTAACTTTAATCAGTGTTTTTAAACGTGGCACATGAAGTAAAATAAACTGATTAAAACAGTAAGCCCCATTTAAAATGCATTAGTCATTTAAGCACTAGTGCTGAAAAGCATATTATTCGATGCATAAAGCCTCCAAGATTCACGAATCATAATTTATTGTGTGTCGTATTTATTGACTAGAGACTAGAATTATAAAAATATGTATATGAATAATGCTCTGAAATAAATAGTTTTAAAAATCAATCTACTTTTTAATAATCCAAATCCAATTCGCTGATTAAACCTCTCCGAGAGAAAATTTAAACGACCATTCTATTGATCAAGACGTGCACAATAAAAATCCTCAAGAAAATGTCTCATCTTTTTTTCAGAGAACCGACCGAGTAATCCCATTGAACCGAAACATTTTTACTGTATCGTAAAATTGATAGATTTTTTATTTTCGCTTGTTGGGGGATTTTTTCCCCCGTTCTTTATTGGCGAGCGGAGAGGGGAAAAGTCGCGTTCCCAATAAATTTCCCGGGCGCGCGCGTTTCGGGGATTTTATAGTGGGAAACCCCTTTCATGTGTTAATAAAGGCTTTCCCGTGTTTAGATGTAGATTTCCCAGACGCCACTTAAAACCCCGAAACAAGATGAATAATTTATGGAAAAGTCCCGGCCGGCGGTAATTTTTGGTCCGTAAGTGTTGAGGATGTGATGACAATAATTGTCGCATGGGAATTTAGATTATAATATTCCCGATAGATAAATATTCATCTAAAATTATTGTATGTATTTATTTAAATAAACAACTAGATAAGTAACGCCGTAAAATGTGGACCAAAGAATAATAAATTTGATGTCGGTTTTTATAGCAGCTATGTGTTTTTTTATTTCGAATTATTCGACGGCCATGACGACTTCTTCAATTTTAATTAATTGAACACAAGTCATGGACATAACCTCAATGTTTTAATAATAAATTTATACGTACAAAAGATGAGTATTTTATGAGTAAATTGGCTTCTTTCCAGCAAACTGTGGCTCATTGAACTGATATAAGCGGCTCTTCTCAACGTAGACGGATAATGAAATAATAGCACTAGCACAGGAAAACGCGCAGATGGGTCAACATAGAGTACTACTAGTTAGTAGATAATGGAACCAGCGCAGGAGAAAGTGAAACTAGCAGAACGTAGAGTGCTGCTAGATAGAAGATAATAGAACGAGCGCAGGGGAAAGTGTAACTAGCAGAACGTAGAGTGCTACTAGATAGTAGATAATAGAACTAGTAAAGGAGAAAGTGAAACTAGCAGATCGTAGAGTACTGGTAGTTAGCTGTTGATAATAGAACTAGCAAATAAGGAAGTGCATTTGGCAGACTAAAAGTTTTAAGCGCTGCTAATTGGTAGATAATAAAACTAGCAAAAAAGAACATGCAGTTATAGAACGTAAAGTACAGCTAGTTAGTGTAACCAGCAGAGGAAAAAGTGAAGTTACTATAACGTAGAGTGTTGTTTGTTAGTAGATAATCTGCTAGGAGGAAGGGCAGTTAGTAAATTGTAAAGTGCTGCTAGTTAGTAGATAAAAGCAGAAGCAAAGGAAAACGCGCAGATCGTAGAGCGTCGCAGAGGAGAAAATGCTCTTAGTAGAAGTGCTGCTAGCTAGTAGATAATCGAACCAGCAGACGAGAAAGTGCAGTTAGCACTAGCAGAGAATAACGCACAGTTAGTAGAACGCAGAGGGCGGCTAGTTAGTAAATAAAATAACAAGCACAGGAAAACGCGGAGCTAGGTCAACATAGAGTGCTGCTAGTTAGTAGATAATGGAACCAGCGCAGGAGAACGTGAAACTAGCAGAACGTAGAGTGCTGCTAGATAATAGATAATAGAATCAGCATAGGAGAACATTAAGTTAGCAGAACCTAAAGTACTGGTGGTTAGCTGTTGATAACAGAACAAGCAGAGAAGAAAGTGCAGTTGGCAGAATTAAGAGTGCTGATAATTAGTAGATAATAAAACTAGAAAAAAAGAACATGCAGGTTATAGAACGTAATGTGCAGCTAGTTAGTATAACCAGCAGAGGAGAAGGTGCAATTATTATAACGTTGGTTGTTATTTGTTAGTAGATAATCCGCTAGGAGGAAGGGCAGTTAGTAAAACGTAGAGTGCTGCTAGTTAGTAGATAATAGCACAAGCAAAGGAAAACGTGCAGTTCGTAGAGCGTGGAGTGCTGATGGTTAGTAGGGCTGTTAGTAGAACGCACAGTGATGCTAGATAATAGCAGAGGAAAATGAGCAGTTAATAGAACATAGAGTGCTGCTAGTTAGTAGCGCAGTTAGTAGAACGTACAGTGGTGCTAGTTAATTGATAATAGCACTAGTAGAGGAAAACTAGCAGTTACTAGAACATAAAGTGCTGCTAGATAGTAGCGCCGTTAGTAGAACGTATAGTAGTGCTAGTTGGTAGATAATAGCGCTAGCAGAGAAAAACACGCAGTTATTAGAACGTAGAGTAATACTAGTTAGTAGAATAAGCTCATAGATTTTAGAAATTGTTCTAAATGCAGATGGTAGAAAAATGCTGTATTAGAACAAAGGTCAATGAGTATAATTAATGTAAGAGTAAATAAATAAATAATATAAAATGCTTAGTGATGTTTTCAATGTTTGAAATAAGTTATGTAATTTTTTTTTCTTATAAGTAATATATTTTGTTGCACTTTTCATTTAGGTAAACATATGCATAAGCTGTAAATTTTCCGACATTCTTTGTTTTTTAAAAGAGCTCAATTTGAAGCGTTAAACGAGTGTTTTCCACTCCCAGACTAAGCATGAAGTAAAATTTCGAGTTTAGAAAAGCCCCGTCAAAATTTGTCGAGTGTCGCGCAGCGACCCGAGACAAATTTTCAGGGCTTTTCTAAACTCGAAATTTTACTTCATGCGCTATGCGTATAAAACACTAAAATATTGTGAAATTTATGTATATTCAAACTTCACTTGAAATCTGTGTTTTATACGCGTGGCGTATGAAGTAAAATTTTGAGTTTAGAAAAGCCCAGAAAATTTGTCTCGGGTCGCTGCGCGACCCTTGACAAATTTTCACGGGGCTTTTCTAAACTCGAAAGTTTACTTCATGCTTAGTCTGGGAGTGGAAAACACTCCCAAAGAAACATTCCCTGTATTAACAGATTAATTCGATGACTATTTGCCAAATCTACTGAATGCGCATTCGATTCGACTAACATTTTCGTTTGAGCTTACACAAAATCAAAATAAATGCATTATTTATTTCTGTAAATGCCTGAGCTATTTATTAGATGTGGAAATTGGAATTATACCACTTAAACTCATATTATAACGATTGTGCACATTAATTAAAATGATTTCTGGCTGGATTTTTGCAGATATATTTTTACGAAGACATTGTCAAAATGTGACGTTTAAAATTTTAAAACTACATACCGGAATATATGTTTTCGCATTTTCGCATTTTCCATCTAAAAACCATAGCAGACATATTATAAAGTTTTCTGTCTCTTTTCACACACGCAATCTATTTTCGTGTTACATGTATTGGTACAGAAACCACTACAAATCAAGGAAACCATAGGACACCTCGTGAATCGTACCTTACCTATCTATACATCGGGATATGATACTATCAAGTCATTTTGTTTTGTTCCGAAAAATGTGAATTATTAAATATCTCGGAAATAATAAATTCAATTAAGTATCGTATTTTTCAGTAGGTGCGCTTGCTATCCGCTTGAATCGAACGGGGAAGCCGGTATTTATCGGAGAACTTTCAAATTGAAATTCATTATGTCCTCTGGGCGAAATTAAATCGCCCACGCGTGATTTACTGACACCAATTTCCACTTCGCGTTTTCAAATAAACCAAAGTAATTCCGAATTGATTATAAATTGTTTAAATTTTAAATGGCACGTCCTGGCGGGCGTAACGCCTAAAAATCGATGAGATTTTATTACACCGGCAGTAGGCGAACTTTTTTTATTTCCCAATATATGTATATTTCATTGTTATAAAACTATTATATAGATAAACTCTAAATATAATTAACACATTTTATGCCAGAAATATACTTTATTTAATAAAATTGTAAATTGTACAAATAAATTCAAAATAGAATTAAAAACATGTAATTATCAGTAAATAAATTAATAATAATAATAATGGGTAGGCCATCTGATGGTTTCTTTTTGAAATTGCTATTAAAACTACACGGTTAAATATTTTTTAATGATTGTTGCTTTATTCAAGAAAGTACACCGTCCAATTATTTATGGAAACAATTTCAATTAAATGGCCGCCCCGGCTGGCTTGACAGTAGTGCGCCCTATTCACCCAATTTCGCTGTACATTTTCGATTGTTTGTGTCTCTATTTGACGAATGGTTCAACGAATGTTTTCCCTCAGTGCGTTAATTGTTTGGGGATCGTTGGAGTAATACAAAAAAAATATAGTCCAATGACCACAAATCGCGGCTGTGCAATGGCCAATTAATGTCTTTAAAACGACTGATAACACGGTTACCAAACTTAGTGTGCAAAAGATCGATAGTTTCACGACTGGTGTGGCATGTTGCTCCATTCTACTAGAACCAAAGCTCGCCCAAGTCGAAATCGTCTAATTGCGGCCACAAAAAATCAGTCAGCATGTCTCTGCACAGAACTCCATTGCGACACAACACTCACTTTGGAAATATTTTTTCAATATTTCCCAACGTTGTTCCAAATAAAAACGATTCATATCTTACAGCAAAGGTTTGACACTACATTTATGTCAATATATCAAGCGCGTCAGTGTTGCCAATGAGGAAATAACAAACAGTTCAAAAAGAAACTAATAGATGGCCCACCCTTTATAATAATTTTAGTTTATAACATAAATATAACAACACGATTTTTTTTTATACTACGATGCACTGAATTCTTTTTTTAATTTTTAGGTATGGTACGTTTCATGTTAAACAGTTGTTGGCTGTATGTTTTAGGATAAGTTATATTAAAATTGAATTTTTGTTCAGTATTCCGGCACCAGGTACCCACAGACGCGTTTCGGACTTCAAGGTCCTCTTCAGTGTGGTCCCGACCCAGTGCTGAGGATTACTGAACATTTCTGACTATTTCAAGCCAATATGTGAAAACTATTAATGATTTCGATAGCTAACGCCATCTAATGTTTCATAGTGGCATCGTCACTTTGTGCATTCGTGTCACTGACGATGCCACTATGAAGCATTAGATGGCGTTAGCTATCTAAATCATTAATAAGTTATATTAACATGAAATAAAATGAAAAGCAATTAAATCTTAGCAGGTTAACAAACATTAAAAACACATTATATTCATGATGAAACATTAGAGTTTGATATTCTGGTGATGTTATGAAAATAAATTTTAATTAATATAAAATTAATCTCTTTAATTCCTGTAACACACATAAGCGTTGCGTATAATAACAAGAGATCGCGCGGTGGATTTTGAGGCCAGGCCAAGCCGCGATTAATTGGATTAAGGGCTGAGCGCAGAATTCAATTGTTGTTATAAGACGGCATGTAATTTTGTTATTAATCAATTTGGACCGCCCTTCGGGCTCCTGAAACCCGCTCCTGTACAAGACGCAAGCCGGCGTGACGCGTGTGCGTTAAATTATATTAATGTTAGTTATCTTTGGAGACAGAAATTAAAAATGACACCAAATAAATAGAAATACAATTCAAACAAGATAAATTAAAATTCAAAACTATTTTTATTCAAGAAAATAAGCTTACGCTTCTTATAGTTTGCACACTTTAAACATAATATATAAAATTACGAAAATGTTATTCGTGAAAATGCAAACAATGTCTTAATTAATAAGACAACTTAAGACGATAAATATCCACTGAAACAACTACTTCCCGTGCAAATACACCTAAGACATTAGTTTTAATCCAAGTCCTTTCACTTCTATTTTTTTTTTGTTATTTCTCCTTTCATTTTAAATTTGTATTTGTTAGTTGGTTTGAAGAGAATTTGACCTAAACGTTTAATACTTTAATAGAGCGTTGTAACAAATCACATTAAATAAGATTTTAAATATTTCATTGTATAATTTAATATCCGGAGGTGTATTTGCACGGGAAGTAGTTGTTTCAATAGATATTTATCGTCTTAAGTTGTCTTATTAATTAAGACATTGTTTGCGTTTTCACAAATAACATTTTCGTAATTTTATATATTATAGAAATACAATGTCTAGACAAAATAAGCTTTCTGGAATATTCTATACAGGATGCTTCAGAATAGGTAAGATATTTTTCATTCAGATGTGCAACACAAATAGCATCTTGTTTGAAGTAAATAGGTTAAATAAATATAGGTTCTATTTTCAATATACAGGGTGTCCGGTTAATGTGGGGAAATGGTTTAACCATAGATTCCTGAGATAAAAATATGATGATTTAACACAACTTATCTATATCCAAAACTTTACAGTTAAGCCGGAATTAGTCTTTAAAGTTAAAAAAAATATTAATTCTATTTGTAGCGATTGAGCGGTATATTCGATTTGACTGAAATTTATTATGGTTGATTATCATAATATAACACATCATTTAAGTTATTATGGTCATCATTGACTGACAAAAAGTATGAAAAACAGTAGTACCACAACATAAAAACTAAAATATGGTTTTACTGGCGCACCTTATAAAAATTAAAAAAATATTACCTCAAAGATTGGTTTATTTAAAAGCTTTTTTGTCTCTTAATAATGTTTGAACCTCAATTTCTTTGGCAAAATCCTAATAAAACCAACATACAGTAATTTTTTCTTCTAGGTAAACATATGCATAAGCTGTACATTTTCCGACATTAAAAGAAAGTTTTTCATTCCCGGACTAAGCATGAAGTTAAATTTCGATTTTAGAAAAGCCCCGTGAAAATTTATCGAGGGTTGCCCAGCGACCCGAGACAAATTTTGTGGGCTTTTTTAAACTCGAAATTTTACTTCATGCGCCACAGATTTCACAGATTTCAAGTGAATATACATAAATTTTACAATATTTCAGTGTTTTATACGCGTGGCGCATAAAGTAAAATTTCGAGTTTAGAATAGCCCAGAAAATTTGTCTCGGGTCGCTACGCGACCCGAGACAAATTTTCACGAGGCTTTTCTAAACTCGAAATTTTACTTCATGCTTAGTCTAGGAGTGGAAAACACTCGTTTAAAGCTTCAAATTGAACTTAAAAAAAACCAAAGAATATCTAAAGATTTACACAAAATAAGGTGAGTTTAGAATACATATACTTCAAAGAAAAACTCCCTGTATCTGTTTGCTCCGGAGAAATATGAATAATTATAAACCATAATAAAGATAACAATTGATTCTCAAAAAGCACTAGTTGATTAATATTATACACAATTGACGTTTGTTAAACAATGGCGGCGACAAGGAAAAAACATGTATTTTTAATCACCCAAAAAACAAGATTTCGTTTTTACTAAATTAAAAAAAATAATTTATTTGCATTTTATTTGATTGGGGAAAACCCGTACAAGATATCAAACATTATTATGATACAAAAAAGCTTATAAATGAACTAATCTTTCAAGATGTATTTTTAACAGTTTTCTAAGTTGCGCCGATAAAAACTAATTTTAGTTATTATGTTGTGGTACTATTGTTTTTTATATTTCTTGCCAATCAATGATGATCGTAATACCTGAAATAGTGTGCTATATTATAATAATCTACCATAATAATATTTAGTCGGATCGAATAAAGCGTTCAATGGTTATAAATAAAATTAAAAACATTTTTTTGAACTTTGAAGATTCATTCCAGCTTAACCGTAAACTTTTGGATATAGATAAGTTATGTTAAATGATCATATTTTGATCCCAGGAATCTATGGTTAATCCATTTCCACCACATTATATACTAAACTGCAAGCAGTGCTGCTAATCCTAAAATACCGTTTTATTACAAATACAAGCAAAATATACTTCTTTTAGCAATACTTTACCCCCAAAAATTTCGAACTTGCTTTATAAAAATTAATGTTAATTTCATTTTGAAAAATCTACATTTCAAAATAGTTCTTTTTATAGAAATGTAATAGAAACAAAAATAAATACTAACGCAAAACGCATTTGTTACAATAAACTCAAAAAAAAACAAAAATATATACTAATGCAAAATAACAGTTGTTACAATAAACTCAAAAATGTGTCCATAAATGACTCATAAAAAAAATGGTTGAATTATTGTTGCTTAACGATTTCACTTGTATTTAGTAAATTACCGGTGCCAGTGCTCATATGAAAAAAATTAAGTAAGTAAACATTGCAGTCAAACGTTTTTTTTTTTGCTCTTCACTTCCTTTGAGTGGAAACATGTAACTCGTTTTTTTGATAATAACCCTTATTTTAGATACAAACAACTCAACATTTTACTATAATATACTGCATTACCATATTACTTTAGTTTTAGTATATTTAATAACTTTATAATATTTCAGTGTTTTACACGCGTGGCGCATGAAGTAAAATTTCGAGTTTAGAAAAGCCTGAAAATTTGCATTTACCGGCGCGACTCGCTTCGCTCGCGCGCTCGGCAAATCCAAATGTTCAGGATTTTCTAAACTCGAAATTTTGCTTCATGCTTAATCTGGGATTGGAAACACTCGCTAATCTTAAAACTCAACAATTTTCAAAAATAACGAATGGCCAAAAAATAACAGCGTAAGCATCAGGATACGTATACTTCTAAGAAAAATTATTTTTATAAAATTATCTTAATTCACTACCGATGTTTTTATGCTCATTTAAAAAAAGAGGTGAACATTGGTGCCAAATGTTTTTTGTTTGCTCTTCACTTCCTTTGAGTGGAAACATGTAACTCGTTTTTTGATATTAACCCTTATTTTAGATACAAAAAACTCGATATTTTACTTCAACATACTGCATTACCATATTACTTTACGCGTGACGCATGAAATAAAATTTCGAGTTTAGAAAAGCCTGAAAATTTGGATTTGCCGGCGCTACTCACTTCGCTTTCGCGCCCTGTAAATCCAAATTTTCAGGCTTTTCTAAACTCGAAATGTTACTTCATGCCTAATTTGGGATTAGAAACACTCGCTTATCTTAAAACAACAATATTTATAAATAACGAATGCCTGATAAATAACAGCGTAAGCATCAGGATACGTATACTTCAACGAAAAATTATTTTTACAAAATAATCATGTTTTTAGCAATTTATTACAATTAAAAGTATTTTGAAATTCTAAAATATGAGTCTAAATTTGATCGTGAATATATTTTATTAATTTCTATGTTATTTTTACGTCTGAATCATTGGTACAAATTAGAGTTTATAAATAAATCTCTATCGTTTTATTAGTTTCACTTTATTTATTTATTTATTATTTTACAGACAAAAATAATTATTAGCTACAAGTTTTATTTGAAACATTTTTTTTAACTCATCACAAAGCAAGATATCAAGCCGTTGCATTACTTTTTGTACACCCTGTATACATAATTGGGATACATATACTTGAAAGAAAAACTCCCTGTATATTGGATATCTACAGGGTGCCTGTATTTCGACAGAATGTATGTGGATCTCAATTATTTGAAGAGATAGTGAGGCAGGTAAATTGGGGTAAAGTTGCGTATTTTAGGGCCTAACAATAATCTGATTACAATTTTGGAATATCTATTTCTGTTTTTGAAAAATCATTTTTATTATTTTATTCAAAAACTACTGAATCTGTACATTTAGAACTTTGACAATATAGAGGCACTATTTAATCACATAAAAGTTGCATGTAAAAAAACATACAAGTAGAACAAACTAAATATATTCTACTTTTATTATTATTATTCCCAAACTATTCACAAAAAAAGTAATCTTGTATATTTTCGGTACATCTCACTAAATATTGATCACCATCACATCTAAGCGTTATATATTGTTAACTTTACTGTAAAGTAGTGGTTTATACGCGTTTATACGCTTCGCTCGAGCGCCCAGCAAATCCAAATTTTCAGGCTTTTCTAAACTTGAAATTTTACTTCATGCCTAATTTGGGATTGGAAACACTCGCTAATCTGTAAACTCAACAATTTTTATAAATAACGAATGTCTGATAAATAACAGCCTAAGCATTAGGATACGTATACCTTAAAGAAAAATTATTTTTATAAATTAATCATGTTTTTAGCAATTTATTACAATTAAAAGTATTTTGAAATTCTAAAATATTAGTCTAAATTTGATCGTGAATATATTTTACTAATTTCTATGTTTTTTTTACGTCTGAATTATTGGTACAAATTAGAGTTTTTCAATAAATCTCTTTATCGTTTTATTAATTTCACTTTACACACAAAAATTATTCTACATACACATGTAAATATGTACTAGTAATGATTTTCAATTAATTATTAACAATAGCTATTAATTATGCCAATATCTTTTTTTTCATTCGATTTATAAATACTTGTGTATTTTTTATAAATCTTTAATTAATGTTCAATCAAATTGGAGCTTGTTTCTAGTTCAATTTAAGTATTAATCAACAGTCTTTGTTAAAAACTTGCAGCGTATTTTTTTGTTAAATTAAATGTTGACATTCTGTATTTTGCATTGTCATAGGTATTTGAGTTTTTAAAATTTGATTTGGATGATAATGATTTTGTTTTCCTAAAATTCAATCAGGTAATTCATGTCTTCTTAACTATTAGTTGTATCATATTTTGACATTGAATTTACTTTCTTATGCGAGTTATAGAGTAGCAAAAATTGATTTTCTGCGTTTTTTCATCATTTTAGTTACCTTGGAGATTTTGTATTTTTCCCAAGTCGATCGATTTTTTCTTTTATTAAATTAACACAATATTGATTTATTTCTATTATGGCCGGTATTATAAACGATTATTAAATCATAAGATAACTATTTGTGGAGTAAATGTATTTACCTAGTAAACTAATGGGCAAATAAAATTGCGTATTATAAAGGTTGCTTTATAATACGCAATTTTATTTACCCATTAGTTTACTAGGTAAATAAATTTACTTCACAAATAGTTATCTAATGATTTATTAATCCTTTATAATACCGGGCAAAATAGAAATAAATCAATATTGTGTTAATTTTATCAAAAAAAAAATTGATCGACTTGGGAAAAATACAAAATCTCCAAGGTAACTAAAATGATGAAAAAACGCAGAATAAATAGCAATTATAGAAATAAATAATTTAATTAATAGATTACAGACCGAAATTATACATTTTCATGGTGGTCATAGCTGGAACCACCAATTTGTTAAATTGAATTGTCAATATTTCAAATTAAATTGTCAATCAAATTGGAAATTTAGTATAATTCCTTATAATTATGGAGAATAACCGTGGAATAGGACAGAATTACACAGAACAAGAAATAGAAAGCTTATTAGAAATTATAAAAGACTTAAACGAGTGTTTTCCACTCCCAGGCTAAGCATGAAGTAAAATTTCGAGTTTAGAAAAGCCTGAAAATTTGGTTTGGTCGCGTAGCGCGAAGCGCGGAGCGGCCAAACCAAATTTTCAGGCTTTTCTAAACTCGAAATTTTACTTCATGCGCCACCGGTACACTGATTTAATGTAAAGTTTAGCGGTGTGTTTTAAACTTCGTAATATGTCAGTGGTTTGTACCGGTGGCGCATGAAGTAAAATTTCGAGTTTAGAAAAGCCTGAAAATTTGGTTTGGCCGCTCCGCGCTTCGCGCTACGCGACCAACCCAAATTTTCAGACTTTTCTAAACTCGAAATTTTACTTCATGCTTAGCCTGGGAGTGGAAAACACTCGTTTAAAGCTTCAAATTAAATTCTCTTAATAAACCGAGCGTCGGAAAATGTACGACGTATGAATTATGTATACTTAAAAGAAAAAATCTCTTTATGAAAATGTTCGGTGATACAAAAAACTCTTTGTATAAATAATTAGTATCAATTTTGTAAAAGCCTGAGAAATTATTAATTTCAAGAATATTCATTGAAAAAAAAATATTGTCAAATTTGAACTTCTTTAATTTTCTTCACAGTAATTTGACTTTTTTCGTTCGATCTTTAAAACGTAGTTTACTTATTTCTAATCAAATTGTTCCCACACAAAAAACAGTTATTAGACGAATAGTTAATTGAAAACCCGAAAAGAAAAGAAAGAAAAATATATGATCAATTATCATTAGTTAATTTATTTTCAATCAGTCTTATAATTACATATATTTAAATTGTATTTAATGTTCAAAGTAAGCAAAATGTATATATTTTTGTTATTATTCCAATTGGAAATTTTCTTTTTAAACTTTAAAGGTGAAAAATGTTTTGAATGAATTTTGGTTCGAGTTTTAAATCGGTAAGTTTGTAAATCAAACCTGCTTTTCTGATCGTCTCTTGCTAAATCACAAAATCGATGTTTTAGCGGTAAAGTTCATTAAATGCATGGAACATTAATAGTATTTAATGACTCACCTTAAACGAGGGTCTTCCACTCCCAGACTAAGCATGAAGCCAAATTTTCAGGCTTTTCTAAACTCGAAATTTTACTTCATGCGCCACGCGCACAAGACACTGATTTCAAGTGAAGTTCACTTGTTCACAATATTTCAGTGTTTTCAGTGTTAAACTCGAAATTTTACTGCATGCTTAGTCTGGGAGTGGAAAACACTCGTTTAAAACTTTAAATGGAACTAATTTTAAAAAAGCGTATGCATAAGTATAAAAATCCTTGGTTATCTCTGATTTGAAAAACTTTAGGTCTTCGACTCCTTAGAATGTCTTGTGGTTCGAATTAATCACTGTCAGGGAAGACACTATTCGTGAACTTAAATCTGACACAGATGATATGGTATGATAACCGTAATGAAATTAATAAATACAAGTAGTAGAATTTTGACTTTTAACTGTCAAATTATTTAGAGAACAAAATTTACTTAGTAGAAAAACAAACAAATAATTTACTGGGAGATTTATTAGCCAAATAAAGTTATTTAGTGTTTATAATACCGAAATCTTTGGAATATATTAATTTATTCCTAAAGTAAATTTTATTTAGGGAATAAAACGTTTTATAATAACGGGCAATATTAAAACATAAATGTGAGTGTTGTAGTTTTTTTTTTCAGAAAAGAAAAACATTTTCATGGTTATTTTGAGTTCAGTGAAGATTTCAATTAACTTGGAATGAGAACACTAACACTTTCTTCGCAATATTTTTTATTTTTGCTAAATGTACATTTTGAGTACTATGTACTCATTATCAATAGCTTACTTCGCCTATAACATAAACAGTCAAGTTTAAGTTATTTTATCAATCGATCTTTGTGGTGCGTCTAATTTGTAAACATTTGTAACAATTTTAACTTCGTTTAACAACTAATATTTGAAAATGACTACATGGTAGTCTAACCCAGTCTTGAGTAAGTGACTGTAATTTATTTTAATCCTAAATAATGTAAAGTTTGAGGGATTAAATTAATAATAACCATGTTTATAGAAATGTATTAAAAATAACAGTAACATAATGTTAAAGCCCAACAAGCAGATTTATAACATTGAATTAAACTGAAATTATACGAGAAAAACAGAAATGTTTATAATTTGGAAAAATCAATATCCCATTAAAATTTTCAATTATCGCATAATTACCCTCAGCGCTACGCGCATAAAGCGCTGCGTACAACAACAAAAGGGCTCGAATGGTAATTTCATATATGAATTATTTCGATTACGCCTAAAACTTTTTTCACTTTTAAAAATCCCTAATTGTCGCTGATGTGCTGTTGTGAGAATCCCGAGCTCCCTTTAAATTATTAATTGTTAATTCATTGCGCGAACAATAATGAAATATTTAGGCTATCACAATTATAATCAAGTTAATTTTAAATATGATCGACATACCTCATAATTTATTTACAATTGAAATTACATGAAATAATTACTGGTACAGCGAATTAATATTGCTTTACTAGTCGTCCTCAAATATCGATATCTATGCCAACGGAAGGTGATGTAGTCAAATGCCCAAGGAATTTAAAAAACTCAAAAACTGCTGCAGACGATCAGATCCCAAGTTATTTGCTACGCGATTGCGCGTATGCCCTTGCACCTCCTCTCACTATATTATTTAGCCTCTCCTTGAATACATCAACCTTCCCAGAGTTATGGAAAACAGGTAGAGCGTGCCCTATCTTTAAAAATGGAGAAAGAATAGACATTGCAAACTACAGACCAATCACCATATTAAATAATTTTGCTAAAGCGTTTGAGCAGCTTATCTATGTACGCAGTTAAAGCCTCATATTTTTGAGTTTCAACATGGATTCTTATCTAAAAGATCAACTGTTACTAATTTAGTTCATATCACGGAATTTAATAGTGAGGCTTTTGACACAAAAGAACAAGTCGATGTTGCATATTTGGATTTTTCTATAGCTTTCGACTCAATTAATCATAAAACTCTAATTGCTAAATTAGATTTATTTGGATTTTCCAATAGTTTAACCTCTTTCTTCAATTCGTATCTTTCCGATAGATACCAATATGTAGCATACAAGGACTTCAAATCACCCAAATATCATGCCTCTTCTGGTGTGCCCCAGGGCTCAAACCTGGGCCCCTTATTGTTTATCATTTATATAAATGATTTAATTGAGTCACTAAAGTGTAATGTGCTTGCTTATGCGGATGATTTGAAAATTTTCAATGTAATCAAATGTCAAAAGGACGCAGACAAGTTGCAACAAAATATGAATTACACTCAAGAATGGAGTCTATCGAATTGTCTTAAACTCAACGAAGCAAAATGCAAAATTATGTCTTACTCTCGCAAGGCGAGTCCTCTATCATGTAATTATTACCTTAATGGCACAATTCTTGAAAGGACTAATGAAATGAAAGACCTTGGCGTTTTATTTGATAATCGATTACATTTTACATCTCATATTGATAACATCTGCTCTCGTGCCACTAGGACACTAGGGTTCATATTGCGCAACTGTAGACAATTTTCAAATCCTGAAACCATTAGCAACCTGTACTATTCTTTGGTCAGATCAAGGCTTGAATATGCTGCTCTCATCTGGCACCCCCATTATGAGTGTCATAGAAAATCACTAGAAAATGTCCAAAGGCGATTTTTAAAATTTATCTACAAACTTAAAATTGGCACATCACCTCCTAGAAATATTGAACATAGTGAATTACTTTTAATTAACGATGATTGTAGTCTTGATTCTAGGAGAATATGTAGCAGCGTCTTAACTCTAATTAAAATTCTACATAATTAAATAGATTCTCCTTACATGCTTTCTAAAGTCAATCTCCAAATTTCAACCCATAATTCTCGTTCTTATACACCTTTTTATAACACACCTTCTAGATCAGCTGTGAAATCAAAAGCTCATTTACATTACATGGTTGAAAATGCAAATAGAATTTTAACAAACACGAGCTGTGATATATTCTCTGATTACGATTGTACAGTAAAATATATCCGTCACTTTGAGCTGTAAATGTTTTAATGTGAATTTTCGTCAACTTAGGAATACTCTTTTATCTTTTATTGTAAAAAACTTGTAAGCATAATTATGTTAATATGTCTCTTTAAAGTCAAATATTCACCTGTATATGTATTTGTTTTCGATTTCTTTACTTATTTGAAACTATTTAATGCTGTAATTTTTTAAACGTTTTATACACATATATTGTACTTAATTTTGTCCTGTAATTGGTTATCTGTTGGGCAAATAAAGTTATTATTATTATTATTATTGCCTAATCAGCCTCAAATATATAGGGTGTCCGTATTTCAACAGAATGTATGGGGATCTCGGTTATTTGAACAGATAGAGAGGTTTAATTAGGGCAAAGTTGCGTAATTTAGGGCCCAATAATAATCTAAAACCAAATTTGAAATAACTTCTTTCGTTTTTCAGATATTGTCAAAAAACGGATTTTTTGAAATTTGGTTTTTATTTTTTCATTCAAAAACCATTGAATCCAGACATTTACAACTTTGATATTATACGGGCACTTTTTAACGATAAATCTAGTAACATATTTTATTTTAAGATAACTATAACATTTACATAGGGACCATAGCCACCTTTTGTTTTTCTTATAGGCGCCATTTTAGATTTTCATATTTTTGGAAGAATATATTTTTTTAATTCAATGATGTACCTCACTTATAGTTTTTTGTACATTTTATAGGTAAAATTTTAATCTTTTGTTTTTTGTAAAGAGTGCCTTGGAAACAGTTGAGTAACTCACTTATTTGACAACTCCTAGGTCCCATAATTTGCTTACATATCACTCTTGAAGACGAGCATCCGACGATACATATTTGACAGTTGTGATGTATTTTAAACTAACGAGTGTTTTCCACTCCCAGACTAAGCATGAAGTAAAATTTCGAGTTTAGAAAAGCCCCGCGTAGAAAATTTGTCGAGGGTCGCGCAGCGACCCGAGACAAATTTTCACGGGGCTTTTCTAAACTCGAAATTTTACTTCATGCGCCACGCGTATAAACCACTGATTTACAGTAAAGTTAAAAATATATAACGCTTAGATGGGATAGTAATCAATATTTAGTGAGATGTAGCGAAAAAATGCAAGAATTAGTTTTTTTGTAAATAGTTTTGAAATAATAATAATAAAAGTAGAATAAATTTAGTTTGTGCAACTTTTATGTGATAATCGCTACTTATCATTATTATTACAAAAGATTGACAGTTATTAATTAATGTTTAGTGCTAACAATGATTGCTGTCTAGATTTTATTGATTAACAGATATGACGTCATTGTTTCCAAGGCACTCTTTGCAAAAAAGAAAATATCATAATTTAAAATATCAAATCTAAAATATATTATGAGTGTAGTACCTCACTAAGTTCAGAAAAAAATATTCTCTCAAAAAATATGAAAATCAAAAATGGCGCTCATAAGAAAAACAAACGTTGGCTATGGGACCCGGATAAATTTTAAGGTTATCTTAAAAAAATATATATTACTAGATTCCTCATTAAAAAGTGCCTCTATATTGTCAAAGTTCTAAATATCCAGATTCAGTAGTTTTTGAATAAAAAAATAAAAACGATGTTTAAAAAAATCAGTTTCTTGTTGATATCTTAAAAACAAAAGAAGATATTTCAAAATTGATTTCAATTATTGTTAGGCCCTAAAATACGCAACTTTGTCCCAGTTTAAACGACTCTCTTCTCTTTAAATAACTGAGATCCTCATACAATCTGTCGAAATACGGGCACCCTGTAAATATCCAATATACAGGAAGTTTGTCTTTTAAGTATATGTATTCCAATTATGTATACAGGGTGTACAAAAAGTAATGCAAGGGCTTGTTATCTTGCTTTGTGATAAGTTTAGAAAAAAATGTTTCAAATAGAACTCGTAGCTATTAATTTAAGCTGCTAATAAATAATAATTGTTAATATACCGGGTGTTGATGCGATTAGGCAGACAAATTTAGTTTGAGTAACTTTTCCATATTGTTAATATTTAAAGCGTCACGTCTATAAAGGGGAGAGTGCTATGATGAACATGTCACCATTTACAAACATTGGGGGTGATATACTTAAAACAAAAGTTTCCTTTATAATATATTAAACAAGCAGGAATGACTGACTAATAAACTAACACGAACAGGTGTTACTTCTAATCATAATAAAATTACCTCAAGTGAAACATAAAATATCTCCATATTTCCCACAAACCCCTCTTCCTGCTTTACTCGAATCCCCACATGATTAATTAATGCCAGCCGTGGCTCGTAAGTATAAAAGTTTTGATTGTATTATTAAATTTCTAGCGTTTTCTCAAACTTAAAAACAAGTGGATTATAAAATTTCCCCCAGAGAGCTAGTGCGCTCTGAGTGCTTTAAACGGTGAGCGTAATTAGTTCTAAGTGTTACCCCTTTTAGCCAGCCCAGAGTCCATCTGTACAACACCTAACTAATTCATACAAACCGCAGGATATGGAATTTCTAAAGGCTTTTGTGCTGGACAACACCCTGACTGTGGAATAATTATGAATTGTTAAAGGATCACTTAAGTTCAATTATGATGTGTTGTTATTATTTTTTAGGGTAATTTTGACGCTTGTAAGTTTTATACAAGGCTTAAGTAGTGAACGGGAATCATTAAAAAAATATAATGTGTGTTGATATAGGCTAGAAAAAGATAATCGACGTCATAATTCGTAAAAAAATAATTTAGACATGATTTTCTAATCTATTATTAATATTTTAAATCTTGTATCTGGGGATCCATTCTCAAAACCCCTGAGTATTGTCTTCGACAAGTTTGTCTCATTAAAATATCGTCATTTTACTTTATACTAAAATACTTTTTACTAAAATGACGTCACTAAAGCAGAGCTGGGCAGTACTCGAGTACAAGTACTCAAAATGTGTACTCTGAGTACTTTTCGTGTACTCAGTACTCATTCCAAGAGTACTTTATTTTCCAAGTACTTGTACATGTACCCGACTCGTTTTTAAATAGCAAAATGAACATTTAGATGTGCCTACTTAAGGGGATTATTCCAGTGTAACACGCCGATCGTGTTGGAAAGACCCACATAGTTTAGAGTAGCTCATCCGATGCCAAATTTACAGGACAAGTGGGGCGAATACAGTCAGAGAGAAAAGCGGCAGCTCGCTGTGCATTTGTGCATTGCTCCTTGGCATGAGCGGAAGGGGTCACGCGTCGCGTGGAATAGACGAAAAAATAGCGTATAAAAAAGAGGGATCTAAGGAAAGTGTCGATTCGTATTATTTAAACACGCTGATAGTACATACAAGCTACGTTATCGGATCCTGTGTTATTTTTCGGTATTTACAAAACCGATGATTCTTATTCTTGTCATTATAATACATTATATTTTCTTTTTAGACTCCAGTTTCGACAGCCCAACAAACTATGTGTTTTATTTTATTAAATTAGAGATTATTTCTTAAAAATATAATAATAAAATAATTCATGTTCATAAGCTCCTTGTAAATATTTATATGCCGGATATATACAGGGTGTCTACGCTAAACCATTCGTTAAAAGTTTATGGGGTTGCCGTTGCACTAAAAATTTGAAAACAATCCTTGGCATATGGTTATATCAGTTCTTCTCATGTGCAATATTTCAACGTTATATAACTTCCGGTTCCACCGGAAGTAGCACCAAATTTGTTATTTTAAATAGAACACCCTACTTATTAGTAATTTTTTGGGTTTCTCGTTTAAATTGCAACATATTTTATCCAAACATATGTATACTTATCTCTTATAGTTTTCAAGAAAAAGAAATATTTCTAAAATTTTGACCTTAAAAGCCATCTCGAAATCTGTTTATAACTTCTCTTAAGAATAAGATAGAAATATGATTTGTATCTCTACTTGTACCTAGAGAATGCCTCTATGAGTAAATTAATTGGAAACTGTCAATTTTGACAATAAGTGTTCTTAAAATGTAAATATCTAAGTGCTCTCTTCAATATCAAGTAAGTCATTTTTTTTTTTGAATGGAATGATCCAATTTTTATCACGTAGTACGATTGGGGGGAAAATTTAATACAAAAAAGAATTATACAACTATACTTCTAAAGCGAGTAGTTTTCGAATTATTTCGAAAATTCGTTATTCGTTGCATTTATGCAGGGTAATGACATTTCATTGATGTACAGGAAGTTTTTCTTTAAAATATACGTATACCAAATTCAGCTTGTTTTCTTCAAATCTTTAGTTATTCGTTGCTGTTTTTAATGGTTCAATTTGAAGCTCTAAACGAGTGTTTTCCACTCCCAGACTAAGCATGAAGTAAAATTTCGAGTTTAGAAAAGCCCCTTGAAAATTTGTCTCGGGTCGCGCAGCGACCCGAGACAAATTTTCTCGGCTTTTCTAAACTCGAAATTTTACTTCATGCGCCACGCGTATAAAACACAGACTTCAACTGAAGTTCGAATATAAATAAATTTCACAATATTTTAGTGTCTTACACGCGTGGCGCATGAAGTAAAATTTCGAGTTTAGAAAAGCCCAGAAAATTTGTCGAGGGTCGCTGCGCGACCCTCGACAAATTTTCACGGGGCTTTTCTAAACTCGAAATTTTACTTCATGCTTAGTCTAGGAGTGGAAAACACTCGTTGAAAGCTTCAAATTGAACTCTTTTAAGAAACAGCGAATGTCGGAAAATGTACAGCTTTATTCCCTGTATATTATTCAAGTAGTAATTTAGTTTCCATCATTGTCATGGTACTATTAAAAATTATTACAATAAATAAGTTGTTCTTTAATGCTCATTGTTTATTTTGTTAAGGCGTAGGTAAAGTATCGTACGTTTCTCGAGTGGTATGGCAATTACATACTCGCGGAATACTGCACTCGCCGCTGCGCGGCTCGTGCGCAACATGTCCGCTCATATGTAATATACTGGATACTACTCTGGTTACGTAATATACTGTTATTATTTGACATTTTGCATTACATACGCGACAAAACAAAATCTTTACTACTTGCCTACTAAAATTCAGTTGCGACTTATGCGCGCATTATTCCCTTCATAAATGCGACGAAAAACAAATCTTCGAAATAATTCGAAAACCACTTGCTTTAGGAGTATAGTTGTTAATACTTTTTTGTAGGAAATCTTCCCCCCAATCGTACCACGTGATAAAAAAAATGGTCATTCCATTTAAAAAAATTGAATTACGAGATATTGAAGAGGGCACTTCGATATTGACATTTTAAGAACACTTATTGTCAAAATTGACAGTTTCCAATTAATATACCTATAGAGGCATCCCCTAGGTACAAGTAGAGATTTAAATCATATTTTTATCTTATTCTTAAGAGCAGTTACAGACAGATTTCAAGATGCTTGAAAACTATAAGAGATAAGTGTACATATATTTGAATAAAATATGTTGCAATTTAATCGAAATAAATTTTTAACGAACGGTTTACCGTAGACACCCTGTATGAAAAACGCGGAACATAGGATTTTTAATGATATTTTTTATATAGGAATATTATCTTTTACTAACTGCTATGGCCATGAAAATAATGTGTATTAATTTGGCCTCTGGCAAATTGGGTAAATACCCCAAATTTTCGGGAGAATTTCAATTTTTATTTTATCAAATATTCTAGTTTTTTTGAATGCAACAAATAAATAATAAAATGACTTCAGGTAGAAATTTTATACTCAACAAAAAATATATTTGAGATTTGTCATCTAAAATATTTAGGGAAGATATGTCAATTGCAGCACTGCACGGGCCTGAATTTTTCTTAGGCGATTTTCCCGTATCATATTTAATATTTAAATTATCTTAATTTTATATATTTTTTTTACTTTTTCTAAAAACTACGCCTATAATCAGATAAGTATATTTTTTATTTATTTAGACCTGAAATGTTGACCGGGCCGGGTCAGGCAAAACTCAATCTCTCTTATTTTATGACCGGGTCGGGCCAAGCCGGGCCTTAAAAAATATATTGGACTCGGTGCAATGTTGAGCAAGAAGCTTGTTATTTGAAATGCATTATAATAACTACCTTATTATTATTGTAGTTCTATTTTTTCTAAAATAATTAACAATGAATATGCACGCAGTTAAACCCTCTATTTTTTTAAACATTCGTCAAACATTATTACCTGCGCTCAGTAAAAAATAGTTGATTTGTAACAACAACGTCATATTAGTGACGTTATTCCTACTATTCTTATAGTTTTGATATCATTGATTCGTTCATGAAGTCGCAGTTGGTTCAAATAGGTCTGGTTGCTAGAAACTTTACAATTTACTTTAATAGTTTTATTGCGACAAGTTTAATGGCATTTAACAACTGCTTTAACAACGAAAGATTTAAAATAATTTAATAATACCGACACTGTCAAATAATTAGGGAAGCCAATATTAAAGGTATATTACACATCTTTATTTAAATTAGTGAAACATTTCGTGTTTTCTATATTAGTGAACATGCAGTATAAAAAAATACTTATTCCATTAGTAGTCAGAAAGCATAAAAATAAAACACTAGTACAATAAAATATCGATTATAATTGAGAAATATTAATTTTACAAGAACAAATGCTAACGACGCAAGCCGTTTTTGTTAACTATGATTGAGAAAGGAAAAGAAAAACAAACGCGAAGCCGCGCAGCGTTCACCGGCCCAGGGATAAACGCTGGCCGCATGCTGCTCGCCCCTCCAATAATTGTGCAGATGAATGTACAACGCGTTCAACTAAGAGAAGATCCACAAGGCGGCGGTATTTTACGGTATTATTTTTCAAGATTTTTATTTTAACCTGACTCGGGCATGAGTTATCGCATCTTTATGAAATGTTCACATTATATTCCTTATAGTATAAACTAGTAAGATATGGGAATATTTTTTTTAATTTTGAAAAATATAACATTATTTTTTTCATACCTCTGAAAGCAAATTGTTAAAAAAAAAAGTACTTCGATATTTTACTAGATAATTGGGCTTAATATACGCTGTCAAAATTTCAACTTTCTAGGACCTTTAGTTTTTAAATAAACCTAACATTAAATTTCAGACCACTGTTATATTCCCCTTAAGTTAATTTAAATCGAAAGGTCAAAGCAAGCGAGACGAGGCGCTTGAAATCTTTAAAACAATTTGTATCCAAGGTGATATTTTGCCTTCAACTTAACATCGTTCACATTTTCCTACCAGTTTTCGCGTCAATTTTGTCAATAAACATCGGCCACACAACACAAAAAGTGAGGTTATGTTAGGTTAGATTAGGTTAGGTTACACTAAAAAAAAAAGACTGTTATTCCTTACTTCACTTTTTATTTATAATAAAAGGTGAAGTAAGGAATAACAGTATTTTTTTAGTGTAATAATCACTTTACGTAAACTCAAAAACATAAAATTAGGTTAGATTAGGTTAGGTTAGGTTAGGTTAGGTTAGGTTATACAACTGTCGATAATTTTAGGTTAGAATTATCATCGTTTAACTTGATTAAAATATATTGAAGCTAACCTTATTAGATAGGGAAGTAATCCGATTAAATATTTAAAGTAATGACATAAACTGACGTTTGAAAGTGAAATACAACACCAACATAAAATAACATAACTTTTGATTATAAAATATCAATATTATAGTTATAAACGGCAAATTACGTTGAAAATATCAATTCATGCCAACATTTTATTGGTGGTGTGTTGTTATTACTGTGGAGTATTATGATAACTAAGGCTCGGATTATATGCAAAATGCATATTTGTTATAAAGAGGTAAGTCACTAAGTATATCTAATGTTTGGCTTACCTTTTAATAACAAATATGCATTTTGAATATAATCCGAAACTTAGTGATGACAAAAAAGAATTGCATTTTAATTCAAAGTTGATGTTTAGAATTGAAATCAAAAATGAAGAATATTGACGTTTATTTGGAGTTGAGTTTGGTTTAAATGTCAATTTGTGGAGTTAGGTTAGACGTCATTTCGTGGAGTTGGGTTAGGTTAGATGTCATTTTGTGGAGTAAGGTTAGAATTCATTTCTTGAAGTTGAATTGGGTTCGGTGTGGTGTTGGATTAGGTTAGTTTAGATATCATTTTATGAGGTAAAGTTAGAATTCATTTTATTGGTGGTGTGTTGTCATTACTATTGGTATGCTGATGACAAAAATCAATTGCATTTTAACTCGAAATTGACATTTTAAATTGAAATGAAAATTGAGAATATTCATGTATATTTGGAGTGGGGTTTGGTTTAAATGTCATTTTGTGGAGTTGGGCTAGACGTCATTTCAAAGAGTTGGGTTAGGTTAGATGTCATTTCGTGAAATTAAGTTAGATTGGTTTTGGTTAGATCTATTTTATGGTGTTGGATTAGGTTAGTTTAGATATCATTTTATGGGGTTAAATTAGAATTCATTGTACTGTGATGTGAAGTCATTACTGTCGGTATATTGATGACACTAATGAATTGCATTTTAACTCGATATTGACATTTTGAATTGAAATGAAAACTAAGAATATTTATTTATTTATTTATTTATACGGGAAAACCCCTTTTAACAAAAATAGAGCACTAATAATTCAAACAACAATCAAAATTACATTACATTAAATAATACTATTAATATTATTAATTCGAGCCATTCAAAAAAATTAAAACTATTCACAAATTAATAACAATAAAAATCACAAATCTAAAGCATCCTCTTCAGTTTACACTTAAAACTATCAAAATTTGAATTAAATAAATCGAACCACTCCCTATCGGCCAAGCTATTTGCTGTCCTCATCATTCTGGCCAGTGGATTGTAGTGGGGTAGTTTGTATTGAATGTCTGCAAGCGGAAAATGGGCGTATTCCTCAGATTTCGGCAGTTGGATGGAGTATAAAAATAAAGTTGCTCCAAAATATTAGGACAATCAATTAAATTGTTTACTATTTTGTAGATCATGCTGTTAAGCGACGATCAGCTAGAGGTCTAATGTTCAAATCGGTCATTATTTCCTCGTAACAACCTTGCCTATGACATCTACCCAATTTGAACTCCATGCTACGTAAAAACTTATGTTGTATTTGTTCCAATCTATTAATATGTGTTGATTGATATGGAGACCATATTACCGAAGCATATTCAACGTTGGAGCGAACCAATGCACAATATAATCGTTTTAAACACGATGGACCCAAATCTTTACACACCCTCCAGACAAAACCCCACATTTTTAAAGCTTTGGAGCAAACGTTACTGATATGTGAGTTGAATGCAAGCCTATTATCGAATGTCACTTCTAAATCTTTCAGCTCTGCTGATTTAGCTAAATCGTTTCCATCAATGCTGTATGCGTAATTGAGACTGGAGCGTTTTCTACAATATGAAATAAGATTGCATTTTTTCACATTAAGGTGTAATTTATTGGAGTAGCACCAGTCATTAATCTTATTTAAGTAATCCTGCAGGCTTTTACAATCTTCAAACGATTTGACGATCCAATATATTTTGATGTCGTCAGTATACAATAAAACCTTGCTGTTAGTAATAATGTCTTCAATGTCGTTTACAAATAGTAAAAATAATATTGGCCCAGAGTGAGTTCCTTGCGGAACCCCTGATGTTATAGAAATTGGTTTAGAAATGTAATTGTGTATTTTTACCATTTGAAACCTGTTAAAACCTAATGATCTTATTTTATGTAATAGAATATTATGATCGATTCTGTCGAATGCCTTCGAAAAATCTAGGTATATGCAATCAACTTGACTATTATTTTCGAAAGCCTTCAACATATATTGATTAAAACATAAAAGATTTGTATTTGTTGACCGACCCGGTACAAAACCATGCTGATTCTCTGACAAAAACATTTTAACAACCCAATGTATTTGTGTCGCAACTATTTTGTCAAGTATTTTCGGTCTGCAAGATTGAAGACAAACGCCCCTATAATTTGATATAAGCTTCCGTTCCCCGGATTTAAAGATAGGATTGATATAGCTTAGTTTCCAGATTGATGGGAATTCACCTTGTGCCAGAGACATAGAAAATATATCGGATATAGGACCGCATAATGAATAAATACAGTTAACTAAAAGATAGGGAGAGATGCCATCAGGGCCTGAGCTTTTACTTGGGTTTAGAGACATTATTTCATTAAAAACACCCTCCTTGGAAATTACAAACTTATAATTATTGACCGAGAAGTTATTCTGTAACGAAGCGTTAGTACATGGACTAGCGTCATTGGTATAAACAGTAGCGAAGTACTCGGCAAACATATCAGCAATCTGATTACCGTCTGAACCCGTTCTTGAATCAAATTCCATGACATTAGGAATGCCATCGTTGCTCTTTAAATCTTTGACATACTTCCAGAAGTAATTAGAGTTTGCATTGACTTTAGCTTCGACGTCTGATACAAAATTTGAATGTAATAAATTTGTTAATTTCTTGCATTGACTTCGTAACGAATTAAACAATAAATAGTCATCACGATTGCCTGTTTGTTTGTATTTGATATGAGCAATATTGATGTATATTTGGAGTGGGGTTTGGTTTAAATATCATTTTGTGGAGTTGGGCTAGACGTCATTTCAAAGAGTTGGGTTAGTTTAGATGTAATTTCGTAAAATTAAGTTAGATTGGTTTTGGTTAGATCAATTTTGTGGTGATGGATTAAGTTAGTTTAGATGTCATTTTATGGGGTTTAATTAGAATTAATTTTATTCGTGTTGTGTTGTCATTACTGTCGGTATATTGATGACACAAATAAATTGCATTTTAATTTGGAATTGACATTTTGAATTGAAATGAAAATTAAGAATATTGATGTATATTTGGAGTGGGGTTTGGTTTAAATGTCATTGGTTAGATCTATTTTTTGGGTGATTGATAAGGTTAGTTTAGAAGTCATTTTATAGGGTAAATTAGAATTCATTTTATTGGTGGTGTATTGTAATTACTGTCGGTATATTGATGACAAAAAATGAATTGTTTTTTAATTCGAAATTGATATTTTCAATTGAAATAAAATCTAAGAATATTGACGTATATTTGGAATCGGGTTTACTTTAAATGTAATTTTGTGGAATATAGTTGGACGTTATTTCGTGAAGAAATTAATATTTTGAATTGAAATGAAAATTTAGAACATTAAAGTTTATTTGCAGTTGGGATTGATTTAGATGTCATTTTGTGGAGTTGAATTGGACGTCATTTCGTGTACTTGGATCAGGTTAGAAGTCATTTTGTGGAGTTTGGATACAATTCATTTTCTGAAGTTGGATTGGGTTTGGTTAGATGTATTTTGTGGAGTTGTATTAGGTTAGTTTAGATGTAATTTTATGAGGTTAATTTAGAATTAATTTTGTGGAGTTCGGTTTAGTTAGGTTAGATGTCACTTTGTGGATTTACATTAGATTAGATGTTATTTGATTAAGTAAGCCTAGATTACAATTGATTTTGTGGAGTTGTATTTGGTTTAGATGTCATGTTGTGGAGTTGGGTTAGATCAGGTTAGATGTCACTTTATGGGGTTGGGTTAGATCAGGTTAGATGTCACTTTGTGGAGTTGGGTTACATACATTTAACTATAATGTTGGGTTAGATCAGATTCTAGTGGTAATTTTTAAATTTCCCGCATTTTTTGCATTCAAGTCTATCAGAATTATTCCAACGAGTGTTTCCAATCCCAGATTAAGCATGAAGTAAAATTTCTTCGAGTTTTGAAAAGCCTGGAAATTTGGTTTGGTCGCATAGCGCGTAGGGCTACGCGACCAAACCAAATTTCCAGGCTTTTCTAAACTCGAAATTTTACTTCATGCGCCACGAGTATAAAACACTAAAATATCGTGAAGTTCCAAATATACTGCTATAACAGTATGCTTAAGCAGTATGTTTTAAACTTCACAATGTTTCAGTGTTTTATATGCCTGGCGCATGAAGTAAAATTTCGAGTTTAGAAAAGCCTGAAAATTTGGTTTAGTCGCTTCGCTTCGCTACGCGACCGAACCAAATTTTCAGGCTTTTGTAAGCTCGAAATTTTACTTCATTCTTAATCAAGGAATGGAAACACTCATTAGAAGCTTAAAATTAAACGCTAGTAAAAAACAACGAATGTCTGAAAATTCACAGCTTATGCTTTGGGATACGTATACTTCAAAGACAAATTCTCTGTATATATATATATATATATATATATATATATATATATATATGTTAAAACGTACATTTTCGCGGGCGTAACATGTATCACTGTTTCTTCGGGTTTGGTCCCGCGTATTTTCTTGGCTCTCGTCCATTTTATTTTTAATTCGACGTTTCGATGACGTCGCAGTCATCATCGTCAGGAATAACTATCAAAATTCCATTGCTCTAGCAACCACTTGTGTGACTTTTACGTACTACTTGAAACAAGAAATTCACGCATCAAGTAGTACGTAAAAGTCACACAAGTGGTTGCTAGAGCAATGGAATTTTGATAGTTATTCCTGACGATGATGACTGCGACGTCATCGAAACGTCGAATTAAATATAAAATGGACCAGAGCCAAGAAAATACGCGGGACCAAACCCGAAGAAACAGTGATATATATATATATATATATATATATATATATCGTCGAATTAAAAATATAATGGACCAGAGCCAAGAAAATACGCGGGACCAAACCCGAAGAAACAGTGAAACATATATGTATACATATATATATAAGTTTTGCAAGTGTTATAAGAACATATTATAAAGAGGTAAATGATAAATCCTTAAATTTGCAACTTAAACATTTCCGCACACTAAACTATAATCATCTCATTATTTGAGAAATATTTTACACAAATTACTCTACGACCCTCAAATAATCCTTTCTATGTGAAATTGTGGCTAATAACATTTGTAAACATGTCGGTTTTCTCGCCGTTCAATTGCATTAAACGCTCAAGAAGAGGCTGAAAGAAGAAAAATATTTGCACTGGAAGAGTTTTCGATTAAATAAATTCTCTCGCCTAGATATATGTATGTGTGTGTTTGTGAGTGTGTGAATTAATTCTGGCCACGTTTCTGCGATAACAAAAACAACTTCCACTAGAATAATTTTTAAAAGCCACGGGAGTTTATTTAGTTGAGAACCTGCGTGGAATTATATTTACGGTGGAAACATTTTCGCAATATTAAAGTTAATAAACAACGCTATAATTAGTAATTATAACATTAAATTAAATTAAAGAACGAAAAACTGTACGGGCATGTTCAAATGGCTTTTTCCAGAAATGTTAGTGTTAAACCAACAGAATTTTATTTATTTCTATAATTAATATGTTTTCCATTTACAAAGTTGAACATACAGAATTATATAGTGTAGCGTTTTCTTAAGCAGAACAACGATGGGCCAGAGTTGTAAAACATCCGTTAGATCTTACTGATTTTTGTTTTGGATTTACATATGTACTCTTATATACATATGTATATTTATTTAATTGTTTTACATAAATAAATAAACCTTTAAATAAACCTTTATTTACGGATGTACCATTTTACAGAATATATAAATTTTTTACAAAATAACAATTTAACACACATAAGATAGAAACAAAAACATTAATGACAACAGAGTAATATTTTAACAATTCTCATATACTGGGGAAATGTATTAGAAAAAATATCAAAGTCATGATAAATTAATAAAGAATTAGCTGTACGCATAAGACGTGTAGTCGGAGCGTGGAAACCATAATTTGTGTTATGGAACGGTATGCGAAACAGCGGCGGGTTCCGACATAGGCGATTGTCAAAGTTTACAGAAAAACACATGCGAGAAAGAAGAGCCGGGCATTGGATGTCCCCATTAAATAGTTTGTAAAGTAATGACATATCAGCAAAGTACCGCCTGCAACATAGTTGATCAATATTTAAATCAACGCTAACATTTACATTATTTACATTATTATGTCTCGACTTAAATTCTAGATATTTAATAAATTTGCTTTGAACATCTTCAATACGTTTGATATAAATCTTTTGATACGGACTCCATACACATGAAGCGTATTCTATTAAAATTAATTACATATAAAATTAATATGATGTTCGAAATTGAGTTTAGCGGCAAACTAAGCCCCAAGGTCCTTCATTATATTAACTTTTAAAACCATTTTGCCATCAATATGGTAATTAAAATCGCATGTTACTATCTTACGTGAAAAAGTTAGAGATTTACGCTTGTCAATATTGAAACTGAGACCGTTTAAAATGCACCAGTTAGCTAAGGAGGAAAGATCATTTTGAAGTAAAAGACAATCACCAATATCACGTATTTCTCTAAATAACTTTAGATCATCAGCAAATAATAAAAAAATAAGTATTTAATTGATAAAGAGATGTCATTAATAAAAATAAGGAATAATAAAGGACCACAGTGCGATCCCTGGGGTACCACAGAAGGAACGCAGAAGATGTCAGAGAGATGGTTTTTTATTTTGACACATTGTGAAAGGCCCTGTAAAAAGCTCCGAAACCTTTTATAGTCATAGTCATATGATAGAGATTGAAATATTTGGATTAAATAATATTGTAAAAAAATAAGTTCGAATGGAGTACAATTTAAAAGAATAAGTAAAATAACATTTCAAAAGACATTCTCACCTAACCTGACATTGGATCACAACATTCAATATAATTTAACCGAACCTAATAATTGTTATTGATAGACAATATAACATTAGACATTAGAAAATATATATTCGTTTTTTTTTTATTTTCCAACCAGATCTGGTGTTATTTTATAACGTTGGATGTTTGGTTGAATACTCTGGTTGTAATTCTGACTTTTTCCTTCAAAATAAATTTAAGGTTATGTTTTCCACATAGTTGCCAAGCAGAGCTGGGACGAATCCTCGTAAAAAGGATTCGAATCACGAATTCGAATCACCTAATATGATTCGAATCACGAATACTCAAATAAAGGATTCGTAAGAGATAAATATGATTCGAATCCTGTTTTATCGAATTACGAATTCAAATCCTGTAAGAATAAATTTGATTTTTCTTTCACCCATTTATATACATATAGATGTCGTTACCAGTTGTTTTAGCAAAAATATTTAAAACCTAATTATATATTATTAACACTGAACATCGTTGATAACAGACTAAACATATGATTCCCTGTTACTCTGATTAAATATGTGTTTGTGGTTTTCTGAACTTCACTTCAAATCAGTGTTTTGTACGCGTGGCGCATGAAGTAAAATTTCGAGTTTAGAAAAGCCCGAAAATTTGTCGAGGGTCGCGCAGCGACCCTCGACAAATTTTCACGGGGCTTTTCTAAACACGAAATTTTACTTCATGCTTAGTCTGGGAGTGGAAAACAATCGTTGAAAGCTTCAAATTGAACTCTATTATAAAATCCACGAATGCCTGAAAATTACGTAGATAAAAAATTCACTGAATATTATTAAAACCGGGAAAGTCAGAGAAAAGTCATAAAATTATATTCAAATTGACCAAAACACTAACAAAAAATCCATATGACATTATTAAATTTGTCAAAATCAGCAGGCAAATTACAAAACACGTAAAAATTTATAAAATTAACTTAAATATTGACAAAAGCAATGAAAACAATTTAACAAAATGGAGGTTTCCCAGAAGAACGTTAAAAAGGCCAGGGAACAAATCTTAAATCAGGGAAATGTCGGAAAAATTTAACAACTAGATTATTATCTTTAAAAAAATTTTTAGTCATTTAATGTTCTTATCAAAGCATTCAGTTTGAAGTTTCGAACGAGCGTTTCCACTCCCTGTGTTTATTTTTTTTTTTTTGAAATTTCGCATTTACCACAACAAACTACAAAACATGCAAGATTGAAGAAGAAATCACCAATTTGGGGCCAGATGTTATACGAACAACAATTCAAAATGTTGTAAAACGAGCACAATCAACATTAACTCAGGAGATGGTCATTTGACCGATATCATTTTTTAAATCTATTTTATCAATTTTACACCTTTAAATTAACTTTCAGTCAAAACATTGCCCATTTTTTTCATTTCTAATAAAATGGCAGCCAATTCATAATATGACATTACCATTGCCGTATATTACATGAGACAAAAAGTTTATATCTTAAGAAATGTTAATTTATGTTTTTTAACATAGATTTACTATCCTTGTTAACGCATGAAGTAAAATATAGAGTTTAGAAAATTCTGAAAATTTGCGTAGCCACACGGATAAAATACCGAAATATTGTGAAATTAAAAATATACTGGTTTTTACTTATTATGTTTGAATTTCATAGCAAATTCAGTTTGGTTTTATTAGAAATATCTATGTCCCGAGAAAAATAGGGAACTAACAAAGTCGACTCGGTTTTAAACTAAGACAACCTTATACATTAACCTCCTTGATTGCTGACGTCACGCGTGGAATTCCTTACGTGACGTCAATAATCAAGGCAATTAAACAATACAAGGTCGGCTCGGTTTAAATCAAGACAAACTCACTTACACACCTTGGTTGATGTCGTCACGCGTTGAAATCCGTACGTGACATCAAAACCAAGATCATTACTGTGCAAGGTTGTCTTGATTTAAACCGAGCCGACCTTATCACGCGCGGAAATCTTCACATGATGTCAAAATCAAAGTCATTACTGTATAAGGTCGACTCGGTTTAAACTGAGACAGTCTTGTATAAGGTTGTCTTCATTTAAACGAGTGTTCGCCACTCCCAGACTAAGCATGAAGTAAAATTTCGAGTTTAGAAAAGCCCCGTGAAAATTTGTCGAGGGTCGCGCAGCGACCCGAGACAAATTTTCTGGGCTTTTCTAAACTCGAAATTTTACTTCATGCGCCACGCGTATAAAACTCTGATTTAACGAGAAATTTAAAAACACACAAAATCGTTGCAGATATAATTGTCGACATAACATACTCTCTAAAGAAATTGAACCACACATTCCACATCAATGACTCATAGGACATCTCTCCCGAATTCCACTATAGCGGAACATTACTTTCGGCATTTTATTGCCACTTCTCTGTCAAATAATTAATCATTTGCAACATGGCATTCATATATCAATGTCATTACATGACAAACAGTAGGGAAACCCAAATAATCAAAGAACCTAAGAAAAATAAATCCTAAATCTGGTTGGCCAATTAATAAAACCTGTGACTGTATACTGCCACTTTATTGACATTTTTATTTAATTTGAGTTACTAATTGGGTTATTCTGTTGGAGAGGCAAAGATATTATTTAAATATATTTTGTATTAATTCATTTAAAATGTTAATGTATCAATAAAACACTTTTACCTTTGTTTGTATATGCAAACAAAGTTAAAATTGTTTTATTGTATTATTATTTAAAGAACATGATGTTTTTCTTTTAAAATTGTAAAACGCTGTTATTTATCACTTGTCTTTTATTTCAGCAATTACAGGCATTCTCTTAAGCGAAAAAGCAAAAACAAACAAGCAATATTTACTGTTTCAGAAAAAGTTCAGAGTTTGGGGCACGACCGGAAGCGAAAAAAATCGATACAGCCGTCTTTCTCAAGTTTCCATGGCGAGAGTGTTAACAATGCGGATGCAAAAAAGGAAAAATCTCCATTTAAGGAGTTTTAATTATTTACGGCCGCTTAGTGTCGTCCTCATCTCTTCTAGAGCCGCGTTAACCCGGCCGAGAGGAGGAGCTAAAAAAAATATGAGGACGGGGTCGGAGGACGGGGTATCACCCAGGCAGTTTAATTTTAATTGATATTTTTAATGAGAAACCCGCGCTGTTGTATAATTTTCTAATTTTTATTAGATTATGAGGTTGGCCCGTTTTGTTTTCGTCTTGATGGATTTTTTTGTTTCTAGGCTCAGGTGGAAATTTTACGGGATAAAATGTTTGAGTGGAAAATATTAATTAAAGCGTGTTGGTTTAAGTGAATTTTATAAAAAAATAAATGAGTTCCACCATTTATGCAAAACCAGAAAATATTGAAGGAATTTTAAAAATTGTAGGAAACTTCTCACAATCCATAAAATGAAGTGTCCTTATGAAGACTAAAATAAATGCCCATTGAACATCAATACTTCAAATGCAATTTCTTCCCATTTTATCAAATGGAAATGAGACATTTCAGTTTTATATCAAAATATATCACTATTTGTCAAATTACTTTCTCCTTTTATCAAATGTTTTTATCATTGAATTTCTGCCACCTTCCAGACCATTCATAAGCGCAATAGAATAATTGTTGGGCCCATTTAAGGAATGTATCAAAAGATTAAGTTCTAATGATAAAGATATGCTTTGTTTTTTAAAGCACCAAATTTCAGAACACTAGAACTTCATTAACATTGACATACTGATGGCGGCAAAAAACCTCAGCAACAACTTTACGTCAGGAAGCGACAACATTCCATCATTCATTATTCGCGACTGCATTCAAGCTCTAAGCACGCCGCTGAGTCATATTTTTCATTTAATAGTAAAGTCATTGCAATTTCCATCAGAATGGAAAAAAAACGCGCATCACACCAGTCTTAAAAACAGGCAACAAACATGAGGTTACCAACTACCGCCCTATTTCGATCTTAAACAATTTCTCTAAAATTTTTGAAACAATCATTGCCGGCAAAGTATATTCTCGTGTGGAGGCGTATATGTCACCCATGCAGCATGGTTTTATGAAAAAAAAGTCTACCTTAAGTAATCTTTTGAATTTCACGGAGTATGTCGCACTTCACCTTGATCAGAGATTCCAAGTGGATGTCATTCACACGGATTTCCGTAAGGCCTTTGATTCAATAAGTCACACTCTTCTCTTGAGTAAGCTCGGGGCATGGGGCTTTACGGATGTCTAGACTTCTTATGAAGTCTACTATAATTTGAGGGTTAATGTGTACCAATTCCTCGGTGTTTAAAGTGGCCGATGACAAGTAGTTCCCTCTTTGAAGGGACAAGACAGGGCATTCACAAAGTAGGTGCTCTGCTGTTTCTTGTGCCTCGTTGCAGAACCTGCAGTTGGCATCAGTTGTCTGACCCATCTTGGTGAGGTGGTACTTCAGAGGACAATGTCCAGTTAGAAGGCCGGTTATGAGCCTTAGGTTGCCCTTGCTTAACCTGAGAAACTGACCGGCTCTTGCGGCAGAGAAGGCGATGAACCTTTTCGCCTGCCGCAGACCAGGTGTGTTTCTCAGGAGAGCACTTTTGGCAGCATCTTCCCATTCCCGGATCATCCCCTTAATGCGGACTTTAGTTATTCCACTGTAAGGTTCTGGTCCGACAAATAGAGTTTTGGACCCTTCCTTGGCAAGGTTGTCGGCAATTTCATTGCCTTTGATCCCTGCGTGTCCCGGAACCCAGACCAGTTTGACTCTGTTGTTCCTAGCCAGCTGCTTTAGGGATAGCTTGCACTCCCAGACAGATTTAGACTTGCATGTAGGCGATTTTATTGCCTTTAATGCAGCTTGACTGTCTGAGCAGATGCAAACCCTCTGTTTGTTGTACCCCCTGTCTAAACATATGTGGGCGCATATGTTCAGGGCCTCGATTTCTGCCTGAAATATCGATGGGGATCGACCCAAGGCCTTTGATAACTCGAATCGAGGGCCAGTGATACCGATTCCGACTCCGTTCTCAGTTTTGGATCCGTCAGTGAACCAAACTATCGAGGAGCCTTGTAACTGCTTGACCTTCGCTCCAACATCATGGCGGCCGTGGATGGCCACTTCAATCGTTGTGTCGAAGTCGTAGTCAGTTGACATGTAGTCTTTGGGCATGTATATCGCTCTTTCACACACAGTGTTGAGGATTTTTAGGTGCCCGTTAAAGTATCCATATTTTGGTATGTCTGTCTGGATTATTCTTAATGCGTCTAGTGCTGCTTCCCTTTTCACGTGCAGATGCAGAGGTATGAGATTTAGCGTAGCGTCCATTGCTCCAGTGGGGCAGGTGTTCATAGCCCCTGTGATGCCCAAACATGCCAGCCGTTGAACCTTGCTGAGCCTTGCTTGGGTTGTGATCTCCGTTGTCTTTGTCCACCAGACAACGGAATTAGTAAAATCCTATTTATCTAATAGAACTAATTACGTTGAATACCTGAACCATGAATCCAATGTATTTTATCCATCCAGCGGTGTCCCCCAAGGATCCAATCTTGGACCTTTGCTATTTTTACTATTCATTAACGATATCACGGTTAATGTCAAATCTCCTATTTTGATATTTGCGGACGACGTAAAAATTTTCAGTGTCATAAAAAACGTTGGCGATTGCGGTGTTCTGCAAAATGACTTGACCAAAATACAGCATTTGAGCGACTCAAATAAATTGGAACTTAACGTCTCTAAATGTAAATGTATGTCATTTTACAGAACAACACATAGGGTGGACTATGAATATCAATTGAATAACATTAAGTTGGATCGAGTCATCCTAGTCAAGGACCTCGGTGTATTGTTTGATCAGGAGCTGTCATTTATTCCACACTATAATAAGATACAAAGTGAATCAATGAAGATGTTGGGTTTTGTGCGCAGAATGTCCCAACAGTTCAAAAACCCGCGTACAGTGATGACGTTATACACAACGTATGTGAGATCAAAGCTAGAGTACTGTGCGGTAGTCTAGTCGCCATTTTACAATACTCATATAAAGCAGCTCGAACGCACGCAGAAAATATTTGTTAAGTTTCTTTATTATAAACTCAACCATACTTATCCTGATGACTCAGTTAGCTACAATGATATACTTTTGTTGTTTAACTTAAAATCACTCGAAGAGAGGCGCACGATGGGTTCCATTGGCGCACTGTACAAAATATTACAGGGCAGGATTGATGACCAGAATCTATTGGCCTTAATAAATATATTCGTGCCTAGAGTTACCAACCGCGGGCCCCTATTGTTTCAGTGTAGTGGCAATAAGACGAACCTATATTATAACTCGCCCATCAATACTATGATGCGATTATATAACAACTATATCGAATCCGGCTTTGATCTTGATATTATTACCAGCAGCCTGCGTGAACTTCTATTGTGTATCTCCGCTTAGTCGCAAATATAAATAAATAAATAAATAACTACATACATATATTATGCTCTCATTTATTATTATTATTATTTATTATTATTTTTTTCTCTATCAGTTATAATGATTCTTGGTTATATTGTTTAATTATATCTGTACATCTTTGTTTTTTTTTTAGTTTTTTAGTCTGTATATATTTTCTGCAATCTTCAACCTTTTAATTATATATGTTTTTTTTAGTTAGTTTATATTTTTTGTAATCTTCATTTTGTAACTTTTAAATGTTTAACGTTAGTTTGTAAAAATACTTACTTTAATTTTTATGTAAATTTTCCCTGTAATTGGATTTATCTGTTGGGAATATAGGTTATTATTATTATTTTTATTATTATTATTATTATTAAATATTGAATTAGATTTGAGCGATTATTTAGAGAGGAAAAAATATCTCGGTTTTTTTAATAAGTTTTTATTGAGAAGCTACTAACGAATGTTTCCACTCCTTGATTAAGCATGAAGTAAAATTTCGAGTTTAGAAAAGCTCCGCGAAGTGGAGCGACTAAACCAAATTTTCAGGGTTTTCTAAACTTGAAATTTTACTTCATGCGCCACGCGAATAAAACACTGAAATATTATGAAATTTAAAATATTCTTCTTGAGCAATATATTTTGAATCCTGCTTTAGTACTGAGCTAGCAATAAAATTTCACAATATTTCAGTTTTATACGCATGGCGCATAAAGTGAAATTTCGAGTTTAGGGAAGCCTGAAAATTTGGATTGGATTACTGCATGCTTAACCCATTAAGTGTCATTGATGCGTACACGCAACATTATTAATTTTTTGTCGATTAATTAATTAAATCACTAAATAAGTTAATTTAATATTATAGTATTTAACCTGACTTTAAAATGTATGAAGAAAAATGTTAATATTTTGTTATTTAAATATTCCGATTATTACTCATTGAAAAAAAAAAACAAATGTCGGTGTATTTAGAACTTTACAATATTTCAGTGTTTTATAAGCGTGGCGCATGAAGTAAAATTTCGAGTTTAGAAAGGCCTGAAAATGTTCAGGCTTTTCTAAACTCGAAATTTTACTTCATGCTTAGTCTGGGAGTGGAAATAATCCTATAAACTTCATATTGCATGTTTTTATATAAAATCGACGAATTGCTAAAAATTTAAAGCGTATACATTATGTATATCAAAAGAAAAATTCACAGTATGTAATACAACAAGTCATTCATAGAAATCATAAAAATAAGTGCAGAATTATACCTAAAATCAATTTTTAAATTTGAGTCTATATTTTTTCGGCCGTTAATGGGTTAATCAAAGACTGGAAACATTCGTTCGGAACACTTAAAAAAAATCCCTGTATTTAACGTCCTTGCACATTATTAAATTAGTTTTAATAAAACGGAAAGTTCATTTGAATAAACGGGACAGTCATTTGATAAATAGTAAAATAAGTTCATATAAAACTGAAAGGTAGGATTTTTATTCGATAAAAATGGAATTTCATATGTTACATGGTGAAAATTAAAGGAATGTATTATTGATAACAATTCCCAGTGTGGTAATGTATCTTTGTAAAAATTAGTAGTATTGTATTGAAAAACACTTACCATTTCAGTTAGATTGAAAACGCTTGCTTTATTTACACTAATAAACATTAATTAGTGACAAATGAATTTTGAATTTTTTGTATTTTCACAGGCGCGTGAAAATACGAGCGCTTGCGCCAAAAAAGGCTTGATATTTCTGAGTCACGATCGCTTACAGTTGTTGCTGTTGCGAACTCTTTTCAAACAGCGACAGGTTTTTGCTTTTCTTGTTTTTTTTGTGTTATTTATTGGACCTTATTTGTTATTGAATGGGAAGCAATTGAATTGCATTTCATTGAATATTGAATACATTAAATCTGTATGACTATTTAATGTTTAATGTAATTAGCAATACCAACAGGAAAATACTGGCTTTTGTTTATTATTTTGAGAATACATTTGAAATTTAACTTATTAAACATACAGAGAGTTTTATGTATAGTATTTTTCAAGCTCTAGTGCTGACGAATAAAAAATAATCTCGAGTACCGCCAATAAAAAATACAATGCCTCTTTAAAATTGTAGCCGCTACTGCACTAGGCATGATTTATAGGGGGTTGGTTTCAGAGGGTTTCTACCTGCGAAAAATGTTTCCATATTTTCGGTATTCTGACAGGAAATATCTTAAGTAATTTAAACAAAATATAATTCTAAAAATGGCAATGTGTCCGTCACAGCATTATCCCTAATATTTAATAAGTAAATTCATCTTTACAATTAGCTATTCAAGGATGTTTGCGCGTAACTTCTTTGCAACGCTTTTTAGTTCATCTCATTTTAAATTTAAACAAATTAACTAGATCACAGAGACAAAGGGCTAAAAAATATTATATGTCAAATAACGAAAAACATTACTTTATTATTGTCTACAACGTTGTCTTATAACATTTTTAAAAATTGTGTATATTAATATTTTAATTGTCTATATCTATATCTGAGTCATCATTGTCAGAGTCTTGTGTATTTATAATAAATTGATAATTTGAATCAAACGTATTATACTCTTTTTCAATACGTATTGTATGTTTAACACATCTTGGCCACTGGTCGGCAGATATATTTTTTATTTCTTTTTTGACTAAATCTATTACTGATTTATATAAATTTGGAGTTACATTATTCTTCCGCACATTTCCTTTTAATTGAGCCCATATTAACTCAATTGGATTAAAAATACAGTGGTGCGGAGGTAAACGTACCACTGTTTGTCCGTGTTCTTCTGCCAATTGATCGATATAATATGTTTTTCTTTTTTTTACTACGACTATTTAGAACTCCAATCAATTGGGATTTGGTCTAATGTTCTTCAAAAAACAAATTATTTTCATATAAATATTTTGCTATCTCATCTTTTTTATTTGCCGCTGTAGGTGCTTTGTCAATTTGGCGACTATGATAAGAAGCGTTATCTTAAACTATTACTGATTTTGCAGCTAAGTTTGGTATTAAATTATTTATGAACCAATTTTCAAATAATGATGCTGTCATGTCATCATGATAGTCAAGATGACATTTTGAGATTTGTTTCCCCGATAGCAGTAAACAATCGTTTACCCAACCATTTTCATTCCCGCAGTGTAATATGGTTATTCTTTTCCCCCTTGATGGGGGAACTTTCATCACGCAGTTTTCTGTCTGGTCAGACCACATTTTTTTCGATGTATCGTGGGTATCGAACCACGTTTCGTCCAACTAATAAACACTTCTTCCAGAGTTTCTGTAATCTTGAATCTTCTGTAAATATTTTTGTTTATTTGTATATGTATACACGCATACGGCCATGTAATTAATCTATTTTACATATAAATAAAACACTGTTTATCACTTTGTTTGTATAACAATTGGTTTATTTGGTGACTATAGTTTCGATACTACACGTATCATTATCAAACCGTTAGTAACAAAAAACTACAAAGGAACATTATTTATATTTGCAAATTTTCTAATAACAGCGTTAAAGAGGGGGGTGTATTTATGGTCAAGCTGGTCGTTAATTACGGGAATTTCCCGATTAGCGCGGGCTCTGTGAATCTCCAAAGACTCCAGGAGGTCCATCTTTCTACCCTTCTCGGCAAAGTGAATAACTGAAAGTACATCCTCGCCAAAAGAATGGTTATTTTCAATCAAATGTTTGGCGAAAGATGACTTATCAATTAATCTATGCCGAAAAGAGTAAAGATGCTCACTGAGTCTGGTCTTAAAATTACGACCAGATTGACCTATATACACTCCCTTACAATCATTACAGGTTAATTTATATATTCCTGATTTGTAAATACTTGGTATCTGAGTCTTATGGTTAAAAATATGATTTTTAATTTTTGTAAATGGTTTCATCGCTATATTTAATTTGTGTTTTGCTAAAATATTTTTAATTTTGTGAGTTATATTTCCAAAGTAAGTAAGGGAAAGATATGTTGCTTGTGTTTTAGGTTCGATTCCGGCATATATGTATTTTCTAATAAGTTTAATTTTGTATTGATTAACTATTTTATCTACTATTGACGTAGTATAGCCATTTGAAACGGCTAAACTTTTAATAATATCTATTTCTTTTTTAAATGAGGTTTCTGACAACGGAACAATAAAAGCTCGGTTTGCCATGGAGTTAAAGGCAGCTAGTTTATGTTTATAGGGATGGTTGGAACAGTTAGGAATTACACGGTCTGTGAAAGTAGGTTTTCTATAAATATCAAAAGTTAGTGATTCATTAGTACGTGTTATTGAGAGGTCTAAACATTTTATGTTATTGTTAGTTTCTGTTTCTACTGTAAATACTATATTTGGATGTAATGAGTTAATGTAATCTAAAAATTGTGTTAATTGTCTATTAGTACCTACGAAAGAAGCTATGATATCTTTTCGGCATAGATTAATTGATAAGTCATCTTTCGCCAAACATTTGATTGAAAATAACCATTCTTTTGGCGAGGATGTACTTTCAGTTATTCACTTTGCCGAGAAGGGTAGAAAGATGGACCTCCTGGAGTCTTTGGAGATTCACAGAGCCCGCGCTAATCGGGAAATTCCCGTAATTAACGACCAGCTTGACCTTAAATACACCCCCCTCTTTAACGCTGTTATTAGAAAATTTGCAAATATAAATAATGTTCCTTTGTAGTTTTTTGTTACTAACGGTTTGATAATGATACGTGTAGTATCGAAACTATAGTCACCAAATAAACCAATTGTTATACAAACAAAGTGATAAACAGTGTTTTATTTATGTTCAACAATGTATAACGAAGTAGAAGCCTCTATAATCAGTATTTTACATATTGTCTTGCAATTGGGATGTAATTTTCCTGATGGGCAATAAAGACTTATTATTATTATTATTATTAAAATATTCATACCGCCATTTCCTCACTTCTTCTTTCTCCATTAGATGTTTCCTTTTATCGATAAGAGTGAACTTGAAACCATTGCATTTTAGTGATCTCCACAACGTTGTTGGACTGCATGATATGATCTCTCTCTCCTTTAAAATATTATTGATAGTTGTTAGTGTAGGAGCCTTTTGTTGTTTAATAGATTCATACGTTATTTTTCTTATTTTATGAAAAATGTTTGGTGTAATTTTTTTTACACCTTTATCCTTGCGACTTTTTCTCTTGCCGGTAGTTTCTTTAACTATCTTGCTAATTGATCTCGTGGATGTATTAGTTAAAGCTGATGTCACCTCCAAAAAATTGGCAACTCCGAGTATGTCTTTAACACCTCGATATACGTCTTTTATTATTTGTTTAGCATCAGACGTAAATATTTGACGTTTTACTCCGTTGTTCCGTCGAAGAGGACGGCAAGTAGGTAATTCTATAACTAAAGTAAAAGTAATTATATTAAATGTTTTTTGTGCTATCTAAATTTATTTGTCAACAACTTGATCAAAAAGCAAACATTTTCGCACAGATTTTCGTGCGTATTTTTAATTCTAAAAAGTAATAAGATAAAACGTATAATTAATCTACAGTTAAGAATTAAGTTTTTGAATAGTTTTTAATTAAATTAAATTTTAGCTTCATTAGCAGAAATTTCCCCCTCCACATAATTACTGTCTTGTCAAATCAAAATCAAAATCCGTACAGTTAGCGAAGACGTCGTCAAAATCAAAATCAAAATCCGTAGTAGAAGCAAGGTCGTTATATACAAAAAAATCCCAAATTCAGTATTAAAAATCAAAGTCCGTTAGAGTATCGAAGTTGTCGTAAACAAAAAAGTACCAAAAAGAAAAACACTAGTGAAGTATACACTAAGGCAACTGTTGATAAAGTAACAATTTGCTCGCGAGGCAAGGCGAACTAGATCTCTAATTACAGGGATTTACAGATTAGTACAAGCATCAGGCCTACCTAAGTACAGTTTTTCCAAAAAAAATGTATTTCATTAAACCAAGAGCTGTGCGATCAGACTGTGCGCCGCGCCGTGCTAAGAAGATCGATGTTTCCAATATTCGATGCACAGCCGCAGGTAGAAATTTTTTCTTGGGCGATCCCATAAATCACGCACTGTGCGCAGTAGTTAGTTACAAATTTACAATGTTGTAAAGCAATTGTATTTTTATTGCGGGTACTCGAGATAATTTTTATTGCTCAGCACTAGAGCTTGAAAGATACTATAACACCGAACATTTTCATAATGAGAATTTTACGTTTAAGTACACATTAGCATACGTTATACATTTGCTGACGCTCGGTTTATTAAATTACTGTAATTTAAAGCTTTAAACGAGTGTTTTTCACTCCCAGGCTAAGCATGAAGTAAAATTTCGAGTTTAGAAAAGCCTGAAAATTTGGTTTAGTCGCGTAGCGCGAAGCGCGGAGCGGCCAAAACAAATTTTCAGGCTTATCTAAACTCGAAATTTTACTTCATGCGCCACCGGTACAAGACACTGATGCAATGTAAAGTTCTGCGGTGTGTTTAAAACTTCGTAATGTCAGTGTTTTGTAACGGTGGCGCATAAAGTAAAATTTCGAGTTTAGAAAAGCCTGAAAATTTGGTTTGACCGCTCCGCGCTTCGCGCTACGCGACCAAACCAAATTTTCAGGCTTTTCTAAACTCGAAATTTTACTTCATGCTTAGTCTGGGAGTGGAACACACTCATTTTTAGTTTAAAATGAACTCTTAAAAGAAAAAACGAGTATCTAAAGATTTACGGCATATACGCTGTAATTGGGACATGTATACTTGTAAGAAAAACTCCCTGTATGTACAAGTTGAGGCATTAATTGCGATTGATTGGCTACAATTTTTAATTGTCATATAGGCAACCAAATTTACACGATATTTTAAAATTATAGATGTCATATTGCATTGGATGACAATGTTCGGTGTTACATAAAACTCTCTGTATAATAAGGGATTGCAATACCGGTTTACCGGATGACCGGTAAATTGTAAAAAAGCTTTACAGGCCATTTTTAAATTCTTACTGGAATTTCAGTAAATGTAATAATAGTTTCACGGCCAATTAAATACGATTTGTTTGTTGTACAAAATCGATCACATATAAATAATTTCACAAATTCCAATTTGTTATTCCAGACTTAAAAATATCTGATTCCGTATTATTCTAATTAAAAATGATTTGTGTTTTTGAAGTTCAACATAATTCAGTGTTTTATATGCGAGGGGCATAAGTAAAATTTCGAGTTTAGAAAAATCAAATATTTGGATTTGCCCAGCGCTTCGGTCGGCAAATCCACATTTGGCAAAGTAGCAAACACAATTCATACAGTCAATATAGTCTGTCAATATAATCAGTAATGTCAAAATAGTCAACATAATGGATACAGTCAATATAATTAGTACTGCCAAAATGGTCAATATAATCGATCCGTCAATACAATCAGTAATGTCAAAATAATCAACATAATCGATACTGTCTGTCAAAATAGTCGATATAATCGATGTTATCGATATATATTCAATACTGTCAAAATAGTTAATATAATCGATACAATGAAATGCGAGTCTACTTATAAGTATTACAGTCATTATAGTCAAGTTACAGTATATCGTGTTTTTTTTTCTTCATCAAAGTGTAAACATTTGTTAGTGTCCTTATTAATTTTGAAATTTAAATTTTTAAATGTTCAACACGACATGACAATTTTGGCCAACCATGACATTTCAGGACATTTCTGATAATTTCTTCTTTTTCTTCTTCTTTGCGAAATTCACAGTAATTATGAAATTATAATTATAATTTTTTTAAATTTATTGGAGTATCGATTGTATGAATAAATAAATGAGTGGATGAAGGGATGAGGAAATCTTAAATCTAGCTCTTAAGTGTAGGTTAAAATCTGGACAGAGTTAAACAGCCATTGCCCTCCCCAAGGGATAGGAAATAGGAAATACACGTGGATTTTTAAAGGAAAAGGTTTAATGAAAAGGAATTTGGGAAAAGAATTATTGAAAAGGATGTGATTGAAAGGATGATTGAGGATATGGTGGACCACGTGGAGGCCGCACGTTTTAATTGTGCAGCGGGGCGGACTGCTCGGGGTCATTTCTCGGACCGTACTCTGACAATTTATTATTTAATGAATTTAGGTTATGTTTGAAACTAATATTGTTTTTCTAACCTAACCCCTTCCTGTTTCCATCATGACATTTTGACTATACGTGACGTATTTATTAGTTATTTATTTACAGATTTCTCTTTTTTACAGTATTACAAAAAATAGGTACGGTCAACGCAACCCAAATGTGAACAGTCTTTGGTTGTCATGGCATTTGTTACTGAAATTCATTCCTGTAATTCTGGCTTTAGCCAGTGGCATTACAAAGAGAGGGGAGAATCTACATATTTGACATAATTTTTGAGAGCTGTCAAATTTATTTGCGACGAACGACTATAATGCAAAGTATAAATTACACCATTACATTTTGGCGTTCAGATTTGGGTTGCGCCGACTGTACATGGTGGTTTTTATTCGTTGATATTATAGGATATAGGCTAAACGGTAAGAGATACAAAAAAACTAAGATATGTGTCCTGTTCCCTTTTTTATTGTTTAGTTTAATTGCGCAATCAGATATACGCTAACTAGATTGGTTTAGAAGATACAGGGTGATTCTTAAAATCTACTGGTTTTTGTTATCTCTTATGACTCGGCTATTTATAGCGATAGAAAAATATTTTAAATACGAAAGTTTTTTTGACTTTTTACGTAGAATCTAGTGGTGTACTTAAAAAAAGTATAGATGTTTTAATTTTTGAGATATTATCAAAACTAATATTTTCTTAAATAGGACACCCTGTACCTGAGTATCTCAAAATATTATTTTTTTTCCTGTGATTGCCACAGTATACAACACTTAATATTTTGTTTTGTCCTAAATAGTTAAAATACCAAAAAACAAAAAACAAACAAGATTTTCTAGACGGCCATGCATTGAATGAATATTCTATTTTTTTATAATAGGTATAATAAAAATCCAGTTAACAAGAATATTAAAACATTTATAAACTAAAACAACAACAACTACAAATAAGAACCAAAAATTTATAATAACTTAACGATTATCTCATATACTTATACATGGAATTTTTCTTTTAAGTATACATATGCACGCGCTGAAAATTTTCCGATATTCGTTACTTCTTAAAATAGTTCAATTTGAAGCTATAAATGAGTGTTATCCACTCCCAGAATAAGCATGAAGTAAAATTTCGAGTTTAGAAAAGCCCCGTGAAAATTTTCTGGGCTTTTCTAAACTCAAAATTTTACTTCATACGCCACGCGTATAAAACACTATAATATTGTCAAATTTATGTACATTTTAACTTCACTTAAAATCTGTGTTTAATACACGTAGCGCATAAAGTAAAATTTCGAGTTTAGAAAAGCCTAGAAAATTTGTCTCGGGTCGCTGCGCGACCCTCGACAAATTTTCACGGGGCTTTTCTAAACTCGAAATTTAACTTCATGCTTAGTCTGGAAGTGAAAAACACTCGTTTAAAGCTTCAAATTGAATTCTTTTAAAAATTAAAGAATGTCAGAAAATTTACAACTAAAATAATTAAGAAAAAGTAATGTGATTTTATAAAAATAATAACATACCATGGAATTGATACAACAACCCTGTTCTTTTTTAAACTTCAGTTTAAAGCTTTAAACAAGTGTTTCCCACTCCCAGACTAAGCATGAAGTAAAATTTCGAGTTTAGAAAAGTCCCGTGAAAATTTGTCGAGGGTCGCGCAGCGACCCGAGACAAATTTTCTGGGCTTTTCTAAACTCGAAATTTTACTTCATGCGCCACGCGTATAAAACACTATAATATTGTAAAATTTATGTATATTCTAACTTCACTTAAAATCTGCGTTTTATACGCGTGGCGCATGAAGTAAAACTTCGAGTTTAGAAAAGCCCAGGCTTTTCTATTGAATTGTATGACATGTAAGAAACAAAAACAAACGCTTAAAGAATTCGATTCATGGCCATCTAGACATTATTTTTTTGTTTTTTAGTATCTTACCTATTTAGGACAGAGCAAAATATTAAGTGTTACATATTGTTGCATTGACAAGAAAAAATGCATTTTTTTAAATACTCAGATACAGGGTGTCCCATTTAAGAAAATGCTAGTTTTGATAATATCTCAAAAATTAAAACATCTATATTTTTTAAGTACACCACTGGATTTTACGTAAAAACTCATAAAACTTTCGTATTCAACTATTTATTTCTATCTCCATAAATAACCAAGTCATACGAGATAATAAAAATCGGCACATTTTGAAAATCACCCTGTATCTTCTAAAGCAATCTAGTTAGCGTAGATCTGATTGCGCCATTAAACTAAACACTAAAAAAGAGAACCGGACACACATCTTAGTTTTTTTGTATCTCTTACCGTTTAGCCTATACCCTATAATATCAACGAAAAAAAACCACCCTGTACATATAAATTACAATATTAAAATATCGCGCTCAGCACATAATAAAGTAAACTAAACAGAAATGTTAATAACATATAAAAACATTGAGATCAATAAAAGATAAGCGGCGTTTAAACACATTATATGAATTTAAAAATGTTATAAAATTTGGATTTAACATCAGTATGTTGAAATACCGCATTATGCGTGAAACCGGGCTATGACTGGCATAATTTGTGTGGTGGAAGTTTCAACAATGGTCTGTTACGAACAGTTGTATTTAAAAAGAAATTAAAATTCAATAAAGAAATTAAATTACTGGTATTTGAATGTCCTTAATCATTGTGACATTACTGTGTGTCAATTATTTATTGAACATCATGAAATGTTGTCTTAAAATCACTTAGCCTTTTGACTGTGATAGTATTTCATCATTAAATGACTGTTGTTAACATTTTGACGGTAATTTCCCTATTATGGCATTTTGATAGTATTTCATTATTTAATTCACTATAATTTAAGTATTATCTTTAGAATCCCTTTTGAATTGTATCAAAACTGATGTTCCCTTTTAACAATATAGAACGTTCTCCGTCAATAAAACGATAATAAACGTATTACGTCAATTTTCAATTGTTTCAGTGTTGAAACAAACGAGTGTCTTCCACTCCCAGACTAAGCATGAAGTAAAATTTCGGGTTTAGGAAAGCCTAAAAATTTGGCTCTAAACTCGAACTTTTACTTCATGCGCCAAGCGTATAAAACGCTAATTTAATGTGAATTGGTCTTAAATTTAACCAAGAGACAAGTTAAATAAGTTTAGTGTGTCAATTATCAATCAATATATTTTTATTACTGGCATTGTTCAAATTTCAAAATGATTAACACAAAGTAAGGTAATTTGCTCATTCATATATTGTCATAATTATAACGATTCATATTAATAATGTGATTCATTGAATGTAATAGAATCTCATTTTCGACAAATATATTGGCATTTTGCCCGTATTGTGTTATTGGTGTTTTTTTTTTTTGGGCCATGGTGATTTTTTTTTCACATGTTTGAATATTCGAATATTTGAATATTCAAATATTGGAATATTCGACTATTTAAATATTTGAATATATAAATATTTGTATATTCGACTATTTGAATATGAAAATATTTGAATATTCGACTATTTGAATACCCAAATATTTCAATAATTGGAATATTCGAATATTTGAATAACTCGAATATTTTAATAATTCGAATATTTAAATGTATTTTTAAATGAATATTCAAAACCTTAAATTTGAAAAATTACCAGTCCTTATTTCTATATTTACACCAAAATAACAATAACGATTATTTAAATATTTAAATATTTGTGTATTCGACTATTTGAATATGAAAATATTTGAATATTCGACTATTTGAATATCCAAATATTTCAATATTCGAATATTTGAATATTCAAATATTGGAATATTCGACTATTTAAATATTAAATATTTGTATATTCGACAATTTGAATATGAACATATTTGAATATTCGACTATTTGAATACCCAAATATTTCAATAATTAGAATATTCGAATATTTGAATAGCTCGAATATTTTAATAATTCGAATATTTAAATGTATTTTTAAATGAATATTCAAATACTTAAATTTAAAAAATTCCCAGTCCTGATTTCTATATTTACACCAAAATAACAATAATACTTTATATCCAAGATCATCATTTGGTTTATAAAATGCATCCACAATCGTTCGATTTTTAATGGCGCATTAAAAATATATCGGTCGGATCCGCAACTTCTTGGAGTGAAACTCGTGTAAAACTAACGTTCCGATGCCGGAGCCACACATAAAGTTTAATGTAGTTTTCCCAAAGTTTCCCAAACTACCCCCCGGTTCATTTTTAATAGATCCGTTCTCGGTAATTAGACATCACGCCAGGTATGTAATTAACAATAAAATTGCCGAGTAGAAATGTCGAGTAAGAGATGGATGAATAAGCACAGATTAAGTAATCATATAACCCAAACGAAATGGCATTCGTGATAATGATATTTCAAATATTAAAGGTATGAATTTCACAGTAGAAATCTAAGATAAAAAGATGCAAAAAGTTTGATTAGATTTTTTTTAAATGGAACTATACCGGAAATGTTTCGTTTATTACAACACATCCAAATTGAACTGAAAACACTCAATACAAAATATGATACTCTCATGAAATCGGTTGAATTTTGTAGTGACAAAGTTAGTGATTTTGATCAAAACTTACGGTGTTAAATGATAAATGTAAAGCCATTAACGTCTTAGAATCCAGTAATGAAATACTCAAAAATCAAATAATCAATTTGGAAACTATAATCATTGAAATAGAAAAATATGGAAGACAGAAGAATCTTGAGGTGCAAGGAGTTCCCCTTAAAAAATATGAAAATCTAAATGATATTATCGATAAGATAGGCACAGCTATAAAATGCAACATTTCTTCTGATGATATAGAAAGTGTAAATAGGGTTTGTCTTAGAGATAGTACACACATGAGACCTAAAAACATCATAATATCTTTCGTATCTAAAACAGTAAGAGACAGATTCCTCGCAGCCTCAAAAGTCGCAAAGAAAAATAATTGGACCACTAACGAAAAGACTGGAATTCAGATCATGAATATCTCTGATTCTTTATTTATAAATGAACACTTGTGTCCAAGTTATCAAGAGCTTTTTAGAGATGTTAGAACTAAGGCAAAATCGTTAAATTACAAATATACTTGGATTTCTAATGGAAATATATACGTTAGAAAATCAGACACCTGCCAAAGCATAACTATCAAATCAAGAACTGATTTAAATAAAATGTAACAAACTTGAGAATGCTAAGTACAAGACAAAATTAACTAATAGTCAAGATGTATAATATACTGTATCAAAATGTGCGTGGACTGCGCACAAAAACTCAACTGTTTTATCAAAATACTTTAAATTCATGTGCAGATATTGTAATGCTCACTGAAACATGGCTAAGCACCGACATAAACGATAGCGAATTATTTAGTGAAGAATTCAACGTTTTTCGAAGAGACAGACAATCCTTAGGAGGGGGCGTGCTTATTGCCCTAAAGAAGAACATTATCACTCGTAGACGTACAGACTGGAACTCAACTGCTGAAGATATCTGTGTCTCAATCAAGTTAGCGAATAGTGCGCGTGTGTGTCATCTGTGCTGTGTCTACCTCCCACCGCGAGATGACGCGGCCCTTCAGGCTTTCGCCGATTCCGTAGCGCAAATATCATCCCAAAATCCAGACGACACGATAATTATATGTGGTGATTTTAACTTGCCCAATATAACATGGCAACAAATTGGTCCAAGTTTAATTCCGGTGAACCATGCGAATGACTGTAGGTCAACATTATTTAAGAATTGTTGTAATTACGCAGATTTAACCCAGTTCAACTCCCTCTGTAATCCGAGAATGAATGTCTTGGATCTAGTACTATCCAATAAAAATTGTATAAAATCAGTATATCGTTGTACAGAACCTTTAGTCGAAGATATATATCATGTTCCGATTTTTATAGAAATACATTTATTATTTGCAAAAAATCTTACAAAAAAAAAACGAAATCTCATTCAATTATAGAGCCGCAGATTACGACAGTTAATGCTATCTGTCAAATTCAATGGCAAGCCTCAATGTTAAAATTGAACACTAATGACTCACTAGACTATCTGTATTCCGAGCTGGAGTTGCTAAAATGTTCGCATGTTCCCAGCAAGAAAAGAAAATACATCAAATATCTAATTTGGTACTCTGCATCCACTATTAGAGCCATAAAAGAGAAAAACAAATATCATGGTAGATGGAAAAGATATAAAAACTATTGTGATTATCTAACTTTTACCTTACTCAGAGGTCGTTCTAAGTATTTAATTAAATTGGACTACTCAAATTATACTAAACATGTCGAACAAAAAATTATATCCGACCCTAAAAGCCTGTGGGGTTTTGTAGCTCATAAAAAAAGGTCCTTAAGTACTCCATCCAAAATGTCATATAACGATGTAACAGCGTTCCTGGGATGTGCGAACTGTTTATTGACTACTTTGGTTCGGTGTATAAGAATAGTGTAACAACTATGCATAACATGGTAAACAAGGTACATCAATCTAATACCTTATCCTCTATTAATTTTCAAAAAAGTGAAATTCTTAATTGTCTCTTAGCGCTGGATATAAAAAAAGGTTGTGGAACGGATGGTATACCGCCATTATTTGTAAAACAATGCGCGCACACACTCTCAGAACCTCTACATCTTATTTTTAACAAATCTTTATCTGAAGGAGTATTCCCTGCGTTATGGAAAAAGGCGTATGTAGTACCGGTATTTAAATCTGGTGATAAGAGTAATGTTACAAACTACAGACCTATCTCAATTCTTAATGTATTTGCCAAAGTATTTGAAACACTAATGTACGACGTTCTTTACAGTTTAGTAGAAAATTCAATTACAGAACAACAACATGGCTTCGTTAGAGGTAGGTCTGTTGATACAAACCTCATACACTATGTACAATACATACTTGAAGCTTTGGATACCAGAACGCAGGTAGATGCCATCTATACTGACTTAAGCAAAGCCTTTGACATAGTTAATCACGAAATATTAATTTATAAACTTTCTGAATTTGGCATACATGGCGACCTCCTCAGGTGGTTTACTTCCTACATAAAAAATCGTTTGCAAGCGGTAAAGCTTGATGGGCACTCTTCTAAATTTAGTGAAACTAACTCGGGAGTGGCACAGGGTTCAAAACTGGGACCACTTCTCTTCATAATTTACATAAACGACATCACATCTTGTTTTAAACATTCCAAATTCTTAATTTATGCAGATGACGTAAAGATTTTTCACAAAATTAGTAAACCAGAATAGTGTCTATTATTAAATCAAGATCTACAGAGATTGTCAGAGTATTGCGAAATTAACCAGCTTACATTAAATATATCTAAATGTCATAAAATAACCTTCACTAGGAACAAAAATTTAAATATCAATATTCCCTTAATGGTAATGGCATTGATGAAGTAACCTGTATTAAAGATCTAGGAGTGACCCTTGACCAGAAACTATTATTCGATAAGCACATGGAGACGTGCACAAACAAATCTCTAAAACAATTAGGATTTATTACACGCATAAGTAAAGATTTCATATCAGTCAATACATTAAAAAAATTATATAATGCCTATGTTAATAGTCGCCTAGTCTATGCGTCAACGGTTTGGAACTCGTCATATGAAACTTATATAGAAAGCGTAGAAAGAGTCCAAAAGAAATTCCTTCGATACGTCTGCTATAAAACAGGGAATACCTATAGCAACTACGAAGAGGTTTGTGCACGTTTCCACATGTTAACGCAAAAGACTCGAAGAGATATTCGGGACCAACTTGTCCTGTTTAAAATAACAAACAGTATCATTGACTCTCCGCACCTTCTCAGCCTTATTAATTTTAACGTTCCAATATATCAAACTAGAGATAACTTAGCCTTCAGAATTCCAGTTAGCAATACTAATGCGTGTTTCAATTCCCCCTTATACAGAATGATGCTTAATTATAATAATGAATATGATCTGTACAATCTTAATTTTAAAACATATAGATCTAAACTCCTGCGTAGCTCCAATTTATCAATAGCTAATTAACTATTGATATTTTAGGAATATTCTTACAATTTCGTTAATATTTTCATTATCACTTGTATTGTAATTTCTTTTCTTTTCTTTTCAGTTATTTTCTATTTATATATATATATATATATATATATATATATATATATATATATATATATATATATATATTTATTTTTTGTAATTTGTTTTAAATACCAGTTTATATATTATACTTATACTTGCACATACCTCATTGTAATCTGTTGCATAATTATCTTTTATGTAATAATAATTATTCTCTATGTAATTTAAGTTAAGCTTGTAGAAATGTAACAAAGTGAACACTTAGTGGGCTCGTTCTGTTGTGTTCCTATCTCTATTAAATAAAATAAAATAAAAATAATTAAGAATACTCAGGGGGGTAGGATTGAATGGGAAAATGGGTAGCGCCGTTACGTAAGCAGCTGGTAGAACTAAATTTTACAAAACAATACAATAAAAAAGGATTTTTGCTATATTTAGAAGCCCAATTCTATAAAGTTTACTTTCGTAAATACCTAGCAATACTCATAATATCAAAATAATAATGATTTATTATTTAGATTTTCTTAGTAATGCATTGTGGTCAAAATGTATGACAACAGTGTACCTATGTATGTAAAAATTATATACATGGATAAATGTTGTTAACTTAATCAAAAGAGAATTTAATGTTAAATTGAATGGTATCGAAAAAATATATGATTTCATTTAAAAAATCAAGTAACAATTGATTAAATATGTATAAATGCAACCATTATTATTTCATACCAGAGCTGGGACGAATCCTTCTAAAAATAATTTGAATCGCGAATCCGAATCACCTAATATAATTCGAATCTTGAAAAAGTATCTGTAAGAGATAAATATGATTCGAATCAAAGATTCGAATCCTGTTTTTTCGAATCACGAATACAAATTTTTCAAAAATAAATTTGATTTTATTATTTTTTTGCAACCATTATCATTTTAATATTGGTAGCAGTTGTTTTAAGAAAAATATTCAAAACCTAATTATTTATTATTAACACTGATCATTGTTGATAACTGACTAAATATCTGATTCAGTGTTACTCTGATTGAAGATGTTATTGTGTGTTTTTGAACATCACTTCAAATCAGTGTTTTGTACGCGTGGCGCATGAAGTAAAATTTCGAGTTTAGAAAAGCCCCGTGAAAATTTGTCTCGGGTCGCTGCGCGACCCTCGACAAATTTTCTACGCGGGGCTTTTCTAAACTCGAAATTTTACTTCATGCTTAGTCTGGGAGTGGAAGACACTCGTTACTTTAAAATATATCACAAGTGTTATATCATAGTACTTTTTCCCATGTTAAATACTTGAGATTCTTCAACAAAGGTTTCTTATTCCTGTTAAACTTTGTTCATGCCTAACCTGGGCGTGGAATCACTCGTTCAAAACTTCAATTTGAACTCTTTTATAAAATCGACGAATGCCTCAGAATTATGTTTAGACAAATTTTCATGGAGCTTTTCTAAACTCGAAATTTTACTTCATGTGCCACGCGTATAAAACACTGATTTAAAGTGAAGTTAAAAGCACTGAAAACAACCCAATCCAACAAAACTTCGATTTTTTTTTTTAATTGAATTATTTCTTTCATATCCACGCTGTGAACTTTCAGACATTCACTGTTTTTTGGTAAAAAAGAAAAAATCCCTGTAGTCCCTCAGTCTCCGAAGACTACAATTGGTCCTTCGAGCTGTAACCTTTGTAAAACGGTTCTTTGAATAATAAACTTGGCAATCTAGAGTGATCTTTTAATTTTAAACTTCTAAGAACGAGTGTTGTCCACTCCCAGACTAAGCATGAAGTAAAATTTCGAGTTTAGAAAAGCCCCGCGTAGAAAATTTGTCGAGGGTCGCGCCAGTGACCCGAGACAAATTTTCGCGGGGCTTTTCTAAACTCGAAATTTTACTTCATGCGGCACGCGTATGAAAAACTGATTTAAAGTGAAGTTAAAAGCACTGAAAACAACCCAATCCAACCCAACAACTTTTTTTTTTTATTTTTATTAAATTTTTTCTTTCATATCCACGCTGTGAACCTTCAGATATTCGTTCTTTTTTTGTAAAGAAAAAAACTTCAATTCCCTGTAGTCCTTCAGTCTCCAAAGACTACAATTGGTCCTTCGAGCTGTAACCTTTGTAAAACGGTTCTTTGATTAATAAACTTGGCAATTTAGAGTGATCCTTCAATTTTAAACTTCTAAGAACGAGTGTTGTCCACTCCCAGACTAAGCATGAAGTAAAATTTCGAGTTTAGAAAAGCCCCGCGTAGAAAATTTGTCGAGGGTCGCTCCAGCGACCCGAGACAAATTTTCACGGGGCTTTTCTAAACTAGAAATTTTACTTCATGTTACACGCGTATAAAACACTGATTTATAGTGAAGTTAAAAGCACTGAAAACAACCCAATCCAACCCAACTTCGATTTTTTTTTTAAATTGGATTTTTTATTTCATATCCACGCTGTGAACCTTCAGATATTCGTTGTTTTTTTGTAAAAAAAAACTTCAATTCCCTGTAGTCCCTCAGTCTCCGAAGACTACAATTGGTCCTTCGAGCTGTAACCTTTGTAAAACGGTTCTTTGAATAATAAACTTGGCAATCTAGAGTGATCTTTTAATTTTAAACTTCTAAGAACGAGTGTTGTCCACTCCCAGACTAAGCATGAAGTAAAATTTCGAGTTTAGAAAAGCCCCGTGTAGAAAATTTGTCGAGGGTCGCGCTAGCGACCCGAGACAAATTTTCACGGGGCTTTCCTAAACTCGAAATTTTACTTCATGCGCCACGCGTATGAAACACTGATTTAAAGTGAAGTTAAAAGCACTGAAAACAACCCAATCCAACCCAACTACGATTTTTTTTTTTTAATTAAATTTTTTCTTTCATATCCACGCTGTGAACCTTCAGATATTCGTTGTTTTTTTTGTAAAAAAAAAACTTCAATTCCCTGTAGTCCTTCAGTCTCCAAAGACTACAATTGGTCCTTCGAGCTGTAACCTTTGTAAAACGGTTATTTGATTAATAAACTTGGCAATTTAGAGTGATCCTTCAATTTTAAACTTCTAAGAACGAGTGTTGTCCACTCCCAGACTAAGCATGAAGTAAAATTTCGAGTTTAGAAAAGCCCCGCGTAGAAAATGTTTACGGGGCTTTTCTAAACTAGAAATTTTACTTCATGTGTCACGCGTATAAAACACTGATTTATAGTGAAGTTAAAAGCACTGAAAACAACTCAATCCAACCCAACTTCGATTTTTTTTTAAATTGTTTTTTTTTTATTTCATATCCACGCTGTGAACCTTCGGATATTCGTTGTTTTTTTTGTAAAAAAAACTTCAATTCCCTGTAGTCACTCAGTCTTCGAAGACTATAATTGGTCCTTCGAGCTGTAACCTTTGTAAAACGGTTCTTTGAGTAATAAACTTGGCAATCTACAGTGATTCTTCAATTTGAAACTCCTAAGAATGAGTGTTGTCCACTCCCAGACTAAGCATGAAGTAAAATTTCGAGTTTAGAAAAGCCCCGTGTAGAAAATTTGTCTCGGGTCGCGCGAGACAAATTTTCACGGGGCTTTTCTAAACTCATAATTTTACTTCATGCACCACGCGTACAAAACACTGATTTAAAGTGAAGTTAAAAGCACTGAAAACAATCCAATCCAACACAACTTCGATTTTTTTAAAAATTAGATATTTTCTTTCATATCCAGGCTGTGAACCTTTTTGTAAAAAAACTTCAACTCCCTGTAGTCCTTCGGTCTCCGGAGACTACAATTGGTCCGTCGAGCTGTAGCCTTTGTAAAACGGTTCTTTGAGCAATAAACTTGGTAATCTAGAGTGATATTCCAATTTGAAACTTCTAAGAACAAGTATTGTAAACTCCCAGACTAAGCATGAAGTAAAATTTCGAGTTTAGAAAAGCCCCATGAAAATTTGTCTAAGGTCGCGCAGCGACCCGAGACAAATTTTCACGGGGCTTTTCTAAACTCGAAATTTTACTTCATGCGCCACGCGTATAAAAAAACTGATTTAGCGAGAAATTTAAAAACACACAAAACAAATTATTCATGTTAATCCTCACAATTCATCATCAAAAGCACTACACTCCTTGTGGAGTTCCGCCTGCTTCATGATGAACCCCTTAGAATCCTTTTTGTAGGGTGGATTAATATATAATTGATTTACACGTGCGATTTTCTATATTTAATTTTCTCCGATATTGTTCTTCATTCTTTTCTGTGTTTCGTTTCCTTCTCCCATCCGGTTATTTCTAGGCTCTTTATATCGTCTACAACTTCGTCCTTCCATCTGTTCTTCGGCTTGCCTCTTCCTCTCCTACCTGGTTCCCAGTCCATTATAGCCCTAATTGTACTTTCCTGTCCGGCTCTCCACACATGTCCTATCCATTTAAGTCTCATCTATTTTATACAGTTAATAATAGTTTCTTCTCCAAGTTCCTTTGCAATTTCGCTGTTCATCCTTTGCCTTAGGTAATTATCTTCCGTTTTCACTGGTCCTAATATTTTTCTCAAAATCTTTCTTTCAAAGGTGGCTAATGTGTGTTGGTGTTTCTTTGTTAGAGTCATAGTTTCTGCAGAATAAGTTATTATTGGCCTTATCATTGTTTTATACATTTTTATTTTTGTTTTGGTACTAATCGATCGGTTTTAAAGAACTTTTTTGTTAGCATAGTAGGCTCTACTTGCGCTGTTCATTTTCTCTTGTATTTCAACGCTTTCCATGCTTTTTTCTATTGTTATTCCAAGGTACTTAAAATGGGTTACTTCTTGGAACTCGTGGTTCCCAATTTTAATTTTATTTTGGATATCCTTGTTCCCAATTCTCAGTACCTTGGTTTTCTGGGTGTTTATTATTAGTCCCATCTTCTTTCCCTCTGACTCAATTTCTAGCAGTATTTTTTCCAGAATATGTCTTTGTTTAGATATAATAACAATGTCATCAGCATATGCAACAATTTGAGCTCCTTTCGTTCTGAGTGTCCCCTTTTTATTAACGTTTCTGAGCGTATATTCTAATGCTAGGTTAAAAAGTGTCGCAGACAAGGTATCTCCTTGCCTGACACCTTTGTTGGTAGTGAAGTCGGGGGTCTTGCCATACAGCGTTAGCACTCTTGCTTTTGTATTCGCTAAGGTCATATAAATTAATTTTATAAGTTTATCTGGGATTTTATACTCTTGTAAGGCGATAAGTAATTTGTCCCTTTTTATCGAATCAAAAGCTTGCTTAAAGTCTATGAAGAGCATTTCAATGGGGAAGTTGTATTCATTAGCTATTTGATGTGTTTGCTTGATAATGTGTATTGCGTCGACAGTAGATTTCGCTTGTCTAAATCCATATTGGTATTCTCCTATTATTTTATTGGCGTACGGTTGTATTCTTCTCTGGATTATATATATAGATATATATATATATATATATATATATATATATATATATAGTAGCACTACACTCCATGTGGAGTCTGGCTGCTTCTTTTCTGAAGCTTTCATGATCCGATTTCTGGGGTGGATCAACTCCCATTGAGTCTATTTCTTCTCTTCCTATTTAAATTTATAAAAGTCCTTTAACTTTGTTCACTACTTCTCTCCATTCTTTTCTGTTTTTTATCTTCTCTTTCCAATTCTTGATTCCCATTCTCCTAAGATCTTCCTCGACTTCATCTATCCATCTCGATCTGGGCCTTCCTTTCCTCCTTCTTCCTCCGGGGTTCCATTCACCTATAGTTCTTATTGTCGCTGTCGATTCTGACCTCCACACGTGCCCCAACCATCTTAATCTTTGCATCTTTATGTGACTTATTATATCTTCCTCCCCCATTTCCTGTCTTATTTCCCTGTTTGTCCTTCTGCGATATTCATTGTCATTTTCCATTATGGGTTCAAGTATCATTCTCATTATTTTTCTCTCCATTATTAGTAATTCATTTTGTTCTTTTTGCGTCATTGTCATTGTTTCCTCAGCGTAAGTCATAATTGGTTTGATCATAGTTTTGTAAACGTCCATTTTTATTTTGTTTGTTGCTATATTGTTCCTCAGTATGTTAATGTTAGCGTATACTGCTCTATTAGCCGATTGTATTTTTTCTTTAATTTCTTCTTGTCTTTTTCCGTTGCTTGCTGTCTGTACTCCTAGATATTTAAATTTATTAACAACTTCAAGTTTATATTTTCCAATTTTAACGTGCTCATTTTCTTCTTTTTTTCCACATTTCATAAATTTGGTCTTGTTGGTGTTAATTTCCATTCCCATTTTCTTTGCTTCTTTCTCTATTTCTTCCAGTACTGATATCATTAGTTTTCTTTGCTTCGCGACTACTACTATATCGTCTGCATACGCTATTATCTGTGTGCCTTTTGTTCTCAATGTTTTTTTGTCACTATTTCTCAGAATATAGTCCAGAGCTAGATTAAACAACGTTGCCGAGAGAGTGTCACCTTGACGTACTCCTTGATTTATTGGAAATTCTTCTGTTTCACCATACTGTGTTCTCTGGATTAATGTAGATAAAATTTTATAAGCGCAATTGAGTAATGTTATTCCACGGTAATTTTGGCATTGTGTTCGGTCTCCCTTTTTATGTATGGTTATGATTGTACTTATTTCCCATTCCGTTGGCATTTTCTCGCTTTTCCATATGTCTTTAATTAGGTTGAGTATTTCTGTGTGTAATGCTTCTCCTCCATACTTTATTAGTTCCATGTTAATATTGTCGTCACCTGCTGCTCTTCCATTTCTACTTTTTTGGACAATCTGTTTTATCTCCTCTATCTTCGGTAGTTCTATATCTCCATGCTCTGTACCTTCTATGTTTATTTCATTTTGTGTATCTGTCAGCAAGTCCAACCATATCATATTATTCTCCTCAATGTTTTCTACTATCTCCCCTTGTTTTTTTCTTATTCCCATTTGTTTTGTTCGGTAAATCTTGCTTTCTTCGTTCAGTTTTTTGTAAAATTTCTTTGAGTTGTTGTTTCTGCGCTCTTCTTCTAACTCCTTCATTTTTTGTTGTATCCAGGATTCCTTTACATGTTTTATGGTTTTGTTGCACTCTTTTCTTTTTTCGTCATATTTTTTTTGTCTTCTTGGTGATGTGACTGTATCCATTTATTCCTTAGCTCTGCTTTCTCTTCGACAATAACACGGCATGTTTCATTCCACCATTTATTTCTTCGGTTCTTAGGTATTATCCCAATATGGATTTTAGCAGCTTCATTAATGTTTTCTTGTATGGTTTTCCATTTTTTATTTATTTCGTGTCCTTCCAATGTAGTATATTGTGCAAGTTCTCCTTTCAAACACATTTCATAGTCTTCTCTGGTATTAACAAGGGTGAGTTTTTCATTATTCCATCTTCCTTGTTTGAAAGGTGTTCTGTTTTATCGTTCTCAGATTAATTTTTGCAGTAACCATAAAGTGGTCAGAATCTATATTTGCTCACAATTAATCACAATTAATACGAATTATTTTCAACGATTCGAATCCTTTTGAACGTATTCGAATCCTTTTATAAATATTCGATTTTTTTTATAAAGATTCGAATAACCAGCATTTGGATTCGAATACGAATCCGGATCACGAATCCAGTTTAACTAAAGTATTCGAATGCCTCTAGTGAATCCTGTTAAAGGATTCAAATCCTGAATGATTCGAATTCTGCCCAGCTCTGTTTCATACCCACCTAACTCTAGCAGTGCAACTATATGGATTAGAGAATAATAAAAACTGCAACTGTTTATCTCATTTAGTTACAGAGAAATGTTTGATTTATGATAAATATCAAATAACTCCGAAACGGTCCGATGTAGCCAGAATGTTTTATCATTAAACTGGCATTAATTTTTAACACAAAAAAAAAAAAGTTAATAAGTGTCCCATTTAACACTACAAAGATGTATGAAGTCGATAAATTATAAGACACCTTGTATATGCAAAAATTATTGTGTTACGAAGAAAATGATTAGTACTTTTAATATTAAATGAGCTATAGAACTTTCCTTTTTCGCTGAATCACCCTGTATTTAGGATGACAGGGGTACAATTCTTCATGATGAAAGACCCCCTCATAACGACTTTTAGTATTATTGCACAACACAGTACTCGGACACGGCTCGGGGGGGCTCAATTTCTTTTATGGTGTGCAAATCCGAAACGAAATATTAATCCTCGGTTAACGAGACCGATAAATTTCTGTCGGTAATGTGCGGCCCGACATAAATTACGATTGTTCCGCCGACTTTCCACGTCATATCCGGATTTATGCCGTCGATATCGTTCCCCGCTTCGAAAAACGCCAAAAGTATTACCGATGAATGAGACCGATATAAGGACTTGTAATTTATTGTTTTTTCCTTTTCCTCGAGGGCGAAATCGACCTGCACTTTGATTTATATTATATTTTATAGAACGTGTATAATTTATACGAAATATAACATTAACATTGCATTAAAATTTATAAAGATATTGTTAAAGGTAAAATGCCAAGGAGGTGTATTTATTTGATCTAAAATTAGGTTGATTTGCTGCCTGGTGTAATGGATTACATAAAAAGTAAACCCACGAATTATAAATTGTAGAATTCATTACAAATCATCTTTACAACTAAAAATGTTTTCCAACTAGTTAGTTAGATAGCAGAGCTGGGACGAATCACACAAATACTCGATTCCTGTTTATCAAATTACGGATACAAATCCTTTGAAAATAAATGTGTATACATTTTGTTTCGGCAACTATTAACATTTTGGCTTTCGCTACAAGTTTTTACGAACAAAAATATTTGCATCTAATTATTCATTATTAATATTAAACATCGTTAATGACAGACAATATCTGATTCTACGTTATTCTAATTAAAGATAATGAACAGGGAATTTTTCCTTTAAGTATACATACATATCCCGATGTATTTAAAAATGTTTTAATTTTATGAAATCGTTCAATTCCAAAATTCTAACGAGTGTTTCCAGTCCAAGATTAAGCAAGTACATTTTCGAGTTAAGAAAAGCCTGAACATTTGGATTTGTCGGCGCGAAGCGAAACGATATTTTACTTCATGCGAAACGCGTATAAAACACTGAAATTTTGTAAAGTTGAAACTAGTGATGGGTGTTAACGAATGATTCCAATAATTGAATGATTAGTACTTAAATGATCTTGATAATCGACTGATCATTTTGAATTTTACGCAAATTTTATTTATTCATCATACTTTTATGTATCTTACCCATGACGAGTGTACACTTTTGTAATAACACGAAATAAAGGAAAGTTGAATGATCATCCGAATGATGATTTGAATGATGATTCGAATGATCATTTGAATGATCATTTAAATGATGATTCGAATCATTCGAAAGATGTAATCGAATGATTAATTCGAATGATGATTCAATCAATTAAATGATAATTCGAATTACTTATCTGTCAGTAGCGGCTCATGAGTTTTTCTAGTGGTGAGGCAAATTTATTTGAGGAATCACTGGATGAGTATTAGGTGCAATATCAAGTTGTGCGTATCTCAAATGTTTTTCTCTTTTTTTGTCTAATCTAAGCTTAGAGACGTTTTTTTAACTATTTCAGAATCACGGAATAAAAGTTATGAAATGACAAAAATTGAGAGCATTCTGACAGAGGGTGAGGAATTTATTGATACACATATTAGATTTTTTTTTAAATAAATTGGCAGTATATTTTTAATTTTACCATAAATCAGTGTTTTATATGCATGGCGCATGAAGTAAAATTTCGAGTTAAGAAAAGCCAGAATTTGAATTTGGACTTGGTCCAAATCCAAATTCTGCACGCTTTTCTCAACTCGGAATTTTACTTCATGCTTAATCTGGGAGTGGAAAACACTCGTTTAAAGCTTCAAATTGAACTATTTTATTTTATGCATACTTAAAGAATATTTCCCTTCATTATCATTTGTATGATCATTCAAATTACCATTTAAATGATCATTAATATTATCATTTGAATGATTATTCCAATGATAATAATAGATTATTAAATATTCGATGATTTTAATAATCAAATGATTCGATTATTCTCACTTCGGCCCATCACTAGTTGAAACTATAGAACTTATGTCTGATTTCCTATTAATATTTTACAAATATTAATTGTGTCTAACCAAATCATGCACTTTCAAAATTCAAGCAATTTGCTTTGGGATATGTATGTGTAAAAGAAAAATTAGATGTAGGTGTTTTTGAACATCACCATATTTCAGTGTTTTATACGCCTGACGCATGAAATAAAATTTTGAGTATATAAAAGCCTGAAGTTTTACTCCATGATTAATTATGGGGTGAAAACCCTCAGTTTATAATAATAAAAATTTTTGGTATCACTTTTACTTTATATAATATGAAACCATACTTGATTATGAATCTTTTAATTATAAAAAGTAGATTTATAGTAGTGATGGGCAAGATCGATCAAAAAAGATCGATTGATCGATCCTTGCAAGCGAACGAGCCGTTCGATCTTCTCGTGCCGCTCGATCTTTTTGATCGGCTCGATCTTGTTGATCGGCTCGATCTTTTTGATCAACTCGATCTTTCTGATCAGTTCGATCTTCTTGATCGTTTCGATCTTTTCGATCGGCTCGATCTTTTCGGGCGGCTCGATCGTTTCATGCGTTTCGATCTTTTCGAACTTGTCGGGCTAGTCGATTGATCAATCGGCTCAAGCAGATTGATCAAATCGGCCGGCTCGAGACAATTGATCAAGTTATACGGTTTGAGGTACCCTAGCTGCATGCTATTAGCTCTATAGCATGCAGCTAGGGTACCTCAGACCGTATAACTTGATCAATTGTCTCGAGCCGGCCGATTTAATCAATCTGCTTGAGCCGATTGATCAATCGACTAGCTATTTTTTTTTTTGAGCTATTTTCGAGCGGATCGATCGGCCTAGGAGGTATCATAGGACGATCACACTATTTAATTTGATTAAATAGGTAATTCGTAAACTTTCAAAGTAAACGAATTACTTTTATTTTGCTTCTATTATTTAACATTTGCAGGCAAAGTGTATTCAGAAAATCACATAAAAAGTTATTCTGTATTGAATAATTCATAAAATAAACGATGAAAGTAAAATAATAGTAAAATAATTATAATTATATAAAAATTTTATCATCACTACTAACAAACACCACCCCCGTAGAAAACGCTCATAAAAATCACGGGCCCTAAAAATTAAAATACGTCTTGGAAAATCATGCCCTGAAAAAAATACGCACTGAAAAACTCTCTGTAAGAAATATTTCTGGAAAATCAAGCCTCCCCTGTGGGGAGGCGTGTTTTTACTCTTGGAAAATTACCTCCAAAAACAACATCTCCTGAAAGAAGCAAAGTTCATCCCCTAAAAAACCACCCCCAGTAAAACCATTTCAGAAAATGATCCCCTCAAAAAACCACCCCCTGTAAAGCCATTTAATGATCCTCCCTAAAAAACTACTCCCGTAAAAATCACCTCTTAAATAAACCACCCCTTGTAAAAATATTACTGCAAAACCACCCCACGAAACAACAACCTATAAAATAACTTTGCCTGTAATATCACCCCCCGGAAAAAGTACCCCTAAAAATACCCCCGTTTATAAATGTCATATGTTGTTCTAATTGTTTATCTTATTAAAAAGTCAACAGTTAATCTAATAAACATGAAAATCACTAAAAACTATTTGAATTCAAAACTTTAAATATAATATATAAAATTAAATTAAGCGAACCTTAACGTAATTTTAGCATCGTTTATAAAAATATAAAAAATCAACATTTAATCTAATCAACATAAAAATCACTGAATATTTGAATTCAAAATATTTAATACAATATATAAAATTAAATTAAGCGAACATTAACGTAATATAATCTATCATGAAAATCACTGAATTTACATAAGAGTATTGGACCTATAACTTTTTTTAGAGAATTAAGAGCAAGTCGACCGCTCTCTAAACGTATAAAACTAAGCATACTGCCGTCTTAATTACATCCTTGTTTAGGGATGAAATATTTTGAAAAAATAGGCATAATTTAAGGAAAGTAGAATATTAATGCCTGTCTTAATAAGATATTTCCCACTTTGACGGTTCTTTTATAAAAAAATATCAAACATTGTTAAACTAGCGTAATCTCATCTTCAATATAATTTATTTCTGCAACATTTATAAAAAATATTGGGAAACTAAATCAGTCACATTGTAGAAGAATTCTTTTCAAAGAATTTTAATTTTTTCCAATTATTTCTATCGTACAATAAATTCACTGGGATGTCGCACGATATTGAAGTTTCAGAAAATTTGAAAAACTGTTTTACGCGCGACATCCTAGTGACTATATTGAACCAAATAAATAAATGAAAAATCACATATCTTTGCAAAGGAATTATCTACAATGTGACTGATTTAGTTTTTCAATATTTTTTATAGATACTGCAGACAAAAATAAAACTAGGAACGCGATTTCGCTAGTTTACCAATGTTTGATATTATTTTATGAAATAACGGTAAAAGTATAAAATATTTTATTGAGACGGGCTTAAAAATTGTACCTTCCTTGAAGTATACCTATTTTTTCAAAATATTTCATCTTTAAACAAGGATGTAATTAAGACGGCATTATGCTTAGTTTTATACGTTTAGAGAGCGGTTGACTTCCTCTTAATAAATCTTGTCAAATTTTTCTACGAAAATGTGAAAAGTTTAAGTAAAGAGAAAATAAAGACAAAATATGTTCAAACATTTATGCAAAATAAACAAATGGTTCAACATAAAACAACATATAATTCTGTCAATTTACACAGAATTCATCGATTTTTAATATTCTTCAAAGAAAAGTTAGTTTTTCATATATTTTGAGCCAAACTTAAAGAAATTGGGCCCGTTAATTAGAGACAACAGTTGGGAGTTTACTGCCAACTGTTGGGGATTCTCTGATGACCGGATTGTTAATCGTGAACGAGATTTTTGCAATCATTCCCAAATAGGCCGACCGAAGTACCGTTCATTAGATACCAACATACATCACAAACAAATCCAAATATGTTGAATGTTGAACATTTTGATGAACGAGCCCATTGTATTTTATTTTTAAGAGGTTTAATTCCGAGTTACGATTAATATAAAAAATATAAGTTGCTTTAACGAGTAACTCGTTAAAGAGTAAGATGTTTGTGAATTTTATTTTTCTAAATAAATTAAAGATAAAGAAATTATATTTATGGTAATTAACCTCCCATTCCCTATACGCCACGCGTAAAAAACACTAAAATATTGTGAAACTTATGTATATTCGAACTTCACTTAAAATCTGTGTTTTATACGCGTGGCGCATGAAGTAAAATTTCGAGTTTAGAAAAGCCCAGAAAATTTGTCTCGGGTCGCTACGCGACCCGAGACAAATTTTCACGGGGCTTTTCTAAACTCGAAATTTTACTTCATGCTTAGTCTGGGAGTAGAAAATACTCGTTTAAAGCTTCAAATTGAACCCTTCTAAAAACAACGAATGTCGGAAAATTTACAGCTTATGCATATGTTTACCTGAAAAAAAAAAAAATCACGGTATACAGGGAGTTTTTCTTTTAAGTATACATATTCGTTGTTTTTCTAGAAGAATTCAATTTAAAGCTTTAAACGAGTGTTTTCCACTCCTAGATTATGCATGAAGTAAAATTTCAAGTTTAGAAAAGCCTGAAAATTTGGATTGATCGCGTAGCGAAGCGAAGCGATCAATCTAAGTTTTCAGGATTTTCTAAACTCGAAATTTTACTTCATGCGCCACGCGCACAAAACACTAATTTAATGTGAAGTTTAACTACTTATTTCATATGTGAATCATGTTTTAACATTTTCAGCATATGCGCAGGGATATCTGTATGGAAAAGAAAAATTCCGTGTACAAAAAGAAACCATCTAAAATTTTAGATTCCTAAACTTTTAAAAATGTCAAAAATGCCAAAACAAGTCTTTAAAATTTCTGTATGAAAAATGAAATATGAAAAAAACTTCGTTTCGCAAAAGAATATCTGTGATGCGAACCTTGAAACATTCTAACTGTTATTTTGGCCCTTGTAGCAAATTGGGTTGGCCAGCCCTGATGTAAATATTGTATTATGGCAGGTCGGGAAAATTCTAGTCTGCAATTTATTTATTAATCCTCACTTTTTCGTATTTGTACAAATATTAATTACAAATTTAATATTAATTACAATTACACTAAAAAGCATATTTTACATTTATCATATTAATTCATTTAGTCATTAAGTAACGAGTATTAAAATAAGAAGTATTTTTTTTTTAGTGATGATCAAATAAGATCGACTGCGCGATCCGCAAATGATCGAGCCGCTCGATCTTTTCGATCGGCTCGATCTTTTTGATCGGCTCGATCTTTTCGATCGGCTCGATCTTTTTGATCGGCTCGATCTTTTCGATCGGCTCGATCTTTGCGAGCGGCTCGATCTTTCCGAGCGGCTCGATCTCTTTGATCGGCTCGATATTTTTGATCGGCTCGATCTTTCCGAGCGGCTCGATCTTTTTGATCAGATCGATCTTTTGATCGATCTGCTCGATACTTCAACTGATCGATCCTTGAGATACTCGATCTTTCCCATCACTAATTTTTAGGCATTTGTTAAAAGCGTTTACTTTAAAACTCCGAACCATTGTTTCAAGTAGTAGAATAAACATGAAGTAAAATTTCGTGCTTCGATTTTTTCAAACTAGAAATTCCACTTTACTTAAACTATAATTGTTCAAAATATACTTGTTATGTATTCGAATTCTTACAATGGATTCGCATTATTTTTGACTATTCGAACTACTTTTGAGAATTTAAATTTCTTTTGATGATTTGAATTCTTTGAAGAATTTGAATTGTTTTCATCAGGAAAAATATCTACAAATATACTAGTCATACTCTAAATCATGTTCATGACACTAGAACTAAGAAAAACCTTTGCCAGCCACAATTAAGGCTAACTAGAAGTCAGATGAGCGTAAATTGCTTCGGAATCAAATTCTATAACATTCTACCTCTCGAACTACGTGCCCTGCCACTGAAACCTTTTAAAAGAAAAATAAAAGCAATACTATTGGACGGTGCCTTTTATGACTGGGATGAGTTTTTATTATTAAGATTGTAACCATCTATTGTTTGACATTTGTTTTAAAATTGCTATATGTTTTGTACTGACGTATGTATGATCTGTGATCCTAAACATCAATAAATTATTCTATTCTATTCTATTCTATTCTAACCTAGATTATTCAAATATGAATCCTTTTAAAAAATATAATAAATCTGGATCACAAATCCTTTTTCACTTAAGTATTCAAATACCTCTTTTAAATTTGAATCCCAACCAGTTCTGTTAGGGAGTAAATAAGTTTAGTTTAAGGGTGAAAATAATTAAAAATATATTTTTTATGTGTATATTAAAAAACGAAAATATATATGTATATGTTATAAACAAAATATGAAATACAGACACAGTGAGTTCTATCTAGACAAAACCTGAACTGTTTAAGGTTTTTAGATAAAAGTCGAATAAAATTACGTTCTGGCTATTAGACAAAACATGTTTCAATGTTCTACATTAAAAAAAGAACTAGAAAACATCATTTAATTTTTTATGGTACTGTAGTGGTAAAATCAGCAGAGGGTATATGGTGACGAAAGTACAGGGTCTACGCTGTTTGTTAACTTCAAACCACGGGGTATACGCCTTATATTCCCATATACCTTCCACTACAGCCCTAGGTATACCGACAATAGCGCCTGTAACAAATCAAGTGGATGAAGTGAATAATATAGAGTTTAGACCTCAACTGCGGTCAAATCGTGATTTGTGTGGACAAAACCCGAAATAATGTTTTAATTCGGACTATGCCGTTGAGCAGTAGACATTTCGCATTTTGTCTAATTTCGCGTTTTGTCTGTAACATATATTTTTCAATGAGAAAACATGAATTGAAATTTGTTGTCTATTTAAACCTTTAACAGGCACTACTCTATTTTCCTTCCCCGATGACCAAATATTGAACTGCCTACACGAACATTGGTACTTCCTAATTCAATCTGTAATAAATAATCATTGAAATTTGTTTACATAATACAAGTATTTTCTACTATTTTCAATATTTGTTGCTGGAATATTTTTGTTTCATCAATTTCTAGATGAAACATATACTTTTATTTTAAAGATTCTTTTTGAAGTAAATACAGGGTTTAATAAAAGAAAAACGAATTGCCAGATAAAATAAAGTCAATCACCATCTGATGCATCATAAAATTTACTTTGGAAATGTTTAAAAAGATTATCAGTTTTTTTCTCATTAAAGGTATTCAAAATTTCCATTTTTTTCAATGAAATCTAAGTGAGCACATAAAACTGGACAACTTTACCTATTTAACTGAATCTCTGTCATTAATAATAACAAAGATACCTGTTACTGTCCTACTGAATGGGTATACGGCGTACATACAGTGGTGTATACAGAAGGTAAGTCCCACTTGTATTTCTTGCCACTGCTGCGCTGCGATCGCAATTTTGCAAATATCTGGTATATGTTACCTAAGTGTTGTGTATGCTTGGTGGTGCTTGTTTAAAATAGCGAATAAAATTGAAAATTCTGCCACTTGTGAGATAAGGTGTGCAATTTCTTTCCTCAATGTGAAGAACATTAAACCAGTCCACATTTATCAACAGATCGTGAGGTGTACGGAGAAAATGTGATAAGTGATTCAATGGTAAGGAAATTCTCACTCATCTCCTTACCATTGAATCACTTATCACATTTTCAATGAAAGACGTGATAATGTGCACGATGACGTACGAAGTGAGCATTCATCTTTTATTTGTGATGAAAAGTGATTAGTTGGAGAAAAGAGATTCATGAAAACCGAAAGTGTATAATTTCTGCTCTCTCTATGAGTCTTGGTGGCAAGAGGTTTAAGAATGACACGAAGATCAAAGAACCTGTTGTTACTTGGTTGACATCACAGGCAGCACGTATTTGTAAAAAGGGGACACAACAGCTTGTGCCACGCTATAACAAGTGTCTACAAAATGGTGAGAGTTATATAAAAAAATTTATGATAAATATAAAATTCTTTCACTATATTTTTTTTTTTCTAAATATGTACTTCTTTTCTTTAACCAGTCAAACGGAACTTACTTTGTGGATATACCACGTATTTTTATTGTTGAGAGTTTAAGTCTACAAATGACTTTCAGATTTAAACTGACTTTATTTTATTTGCGCATAAGACTTACAGCATGTTCAAAGTCATCAGACATTCCCATTGATAAATTCAAGTCCTTCCAGTCTAAATTCAAATTCTGACAGACCTCGTCTCTGCACTTTTTCAAACACAAGAAATCTGGATTCGGTCCGTCTTTGAGATCGTACCCAAATTTTCCAATGGTCATCAATCCATCCAATTCCAAACTTGGACATTCGTTAATCACAAATTTTGTTAAATCAACCACACCAGTCGGATCAACACCACTTTTTTCTAAAAAAAAATTCATTTCAAGAAAATTAAAGTGAATAATAATTTTTACTTTTATTCAGTAATAAATTGTCTGTTTGAAGATAAAAGTCATTAAGTGTAATTCATATCCTATGTACTTAATGGCTTATACTTTTAAACTGGAGGAACAGGGAACAAATTGGGAATAAATTTGTTTTGCGATGAGAAAAGACAATCAGAAATTAGAGTGTTTCATAAAAAACATTAAACTGATATTATAATAAGGAGTTTAATCTCAGTTTGAGTTACATTTACGCTATTGTAATGTTAATAAACGACAGCATAGAATAAACAATAAAGAGTTTTAGTTTATCGTTTTACCAAAAATGGTCATGCTAACGCCTATGCTAAACTTGCCGTTGCCTGGTAACCGACTGCATTACTGGGCAATAAGCAAGTTTAATGTAGATGTTAGTGTTACCGTATTTCATATGGTCCCTGGGAACCACCTTGGCAGTTAACATGTTAAATATTATCCTGTGTACTTAATGATTTTAACCTTTAAACCAACAACATAACATGATTTTTTTTTTATATTATAGTATGAGGAATACTAGGAGAGGTTTTTTGGACATCAAGAAAAAAAATTCATACCTTCCTCTCCGCTAGTATTTACTTGTATCATAATTTTCAACTTAGTATCAGGCTTGCAGATTTTAGCCCAGCTAGAATTCAAACTGGAGGCAATCTTTTGACTGTCCACAGTCTCAACAACAAACAAATTTTGAGCCGAAAGCACTTTGTTGATTTTGTTCCGCTGCAAGTGGCCGATATAATGCCACCTTATGTCTTTGCATTTTTCCAAAATAATCTCATTGTTAGATTTGTCCACTAATTCGGATACGTAATTCTCACCAAAATGTCTTTGGCCCTGCTCGTAGCACTCGATTATCATTTCAATCGGCTTCGTCTTACTCACAGCCACTAATCTCGGACGTACAATTTGTAACTCCTTAAATATTTTTTAATTTGCAAATATACATGATTTATTTAATTGCATGCATATTTTAAGTTAGCTACATTCGAGCTTAAATTTTAAATAAAAGCTATGCATATTTTACATAAAAGTTATTGATAATAAATAATGATGAGATTGCAAATAATTAACAGTTTTAAATAGTGCAAACTTATATCTCTTAGAAAATCCTTGAAATAAATTGCGCAAACTTGATCTTAAACACAATCTTTTATAAATAATTACATAATATTGCAATTTCTTTTATTTTTAAGAAAGAAAATTGAAACACTCACAGGTTTTCTTTTCAAACAAGCAGCCTCCAACTTCGCCTTGATAATCTTAAGACCTTCCTTTACGTTTACTTCCCCCATTGCTTTTAACATAGCCTATTTTGCTTCGTCTTATATATGGTTTGTTCTAGATAACGCTGTTTGCATCTAGAATGAGGTCAAATAAAATAGTTTACCTTGAGAATATGCAAATAACTTGAAGATTTATTAAATAAATAAACGGTGATCGTTAGAGAATTAATCGTGAATTTGATTAAAATGTGCTGAATTATATTTTAAAGTCAAATATAACCTTACTTTTTCCTGTCAAATAAGTAAATAACGTGAAGTTTGCTACAGATGGGTATATCATAGATGTAAATTGTGAAACATCGATAATACACTGTAATGATAGAAAATAAGGAAAACATGTTTTTTTTATACGTAAAGTGAAAATCTTGAATATTAGCCATATTTTATTAATTATAATGTTGCTTTTAGAAAAGTAGTGAATGATTAAACATCCGTGGAATTTAATGACTAATAAAGTTATATTCATAAATGATTAAGATCTAAGTTGCAATATTTGATGTTACTATTGCAAATATTAACTATTGTGCAATTTTAGATTATTTGCAAATGTTTGAGGTAATTACCGAAATTAAAAAACATATACCCTTGCATGGCCTTGAACTTATACTTGCTCTATGAGGTTAACCGCAATGAAGTTGTCCATTATTGAATTCGATTTTTGAGTGATGTATAATGCAATTTTATTGCACTCCTCATAAATAAAATGAAAAACCGCTATAAAACCACATCTAAAATCAAACCTAACTACTCAATAACGTAAGTGCATGCTCTATATTTCACGCCACACCCCAAAACAACCCCCTTTTGATATTTTAGGTAAAACATGGAAGGCCACAGCTCGATGACATTCACCACCGAAGAAATTTCCAAATCCATGTTCGAGAAGCTGTACGAGCAAAAGCAAAAAAACAGCTTTTGCGATTTAACCCTATTTGTAAATAATAAAATCGTGAAAGCCCACAGAAACGTTCTGGCTTGTTGCTCACCGTACTTCGACTCGATCCTCAAACATCACAAAATAACCCGTGAGCAATTGACGGTGAACTGTTTGGATGTTGAAATATTCAACACAATAATTAACTATATGTATACGGGAAAAGTGGTGATTGATCATTCGAACGTGGAGGAGCTGTTAAGGCTGGCTGATCATTTTTTAATGACGAAGGTTATCGAATATTGCATCGAGTTTCTGGGGACGAAATTGAGTATAGAGAATTGTATTTTTACATATTATTTAACACAGAGGTTTAAGTTGAAACAACTAGGAAATTTGGTGGAGAATTGGATTGTTACACACTTGGGTGAAGTTTGCGATGGACAGGAGATTTTGAATTTGCACGTGCAAGAGTTACAGGAATTTTTCAAAAACAAGGTAAGTTATATTATTAATTTTGAAGTGTTTTCTAAAAACCAGACCTGTTTTTAAATGAAGAAAATTTATTGGGCTGCTTAAAGTTTGAACTATACATTGTTTCTGAATGGTAACGATAGACGTCTCGTTTATAAAAAAATACTGAAGTAAAATAACTTACATGTAAAGTCCAATTTCAACAAGATATCTGTTTAAAGGTAAAAGTCATTATGGGTCTTGGAATTTCTATGTTCTTATGGATTTTAACTTTTATAATATTGCCACCTCTTATCTACAAAACACCAGTGTTTTTTGTTTATAAAGCTTTTCAAGCTCGAATTGCTATAAAATTTTATGTTTTTAGGCTTTTGTGATTCCGTTTTATAAACTTTTAATGATAATCGCCGATTGGGCAATGAAAAATCTGCAGGATCGTGAGAATGATTTCAACAAACTGTTGGGTTGTATAAGTTGGGTGAACATAGATCATAATGACATTTTTAAGCATGCCGAAGTTTGTGAATTGTACAGCAAGAGTGAGCTGGCTCTGTATTACTTTCTGCACAATTTAATGCGCAACAATTTGTTAATGTCGAATTTTAAGAGTAAATACGACATGCTTCATGTGAAATACGAACAGGCAAGTCAATTAAAAAAAAGTTTTTATAACTTTTTTGTTAATTTTGTTTCAATTTCTTTAGTTTTTATACTTTGATGTGAACATTTGTTGTTGCTTTGTGTTTTTTTTGTGGTAATTCACAGATTCAGTTGTTTTTATTATTTTCGCAATTATATTCTACTTATTTTCTTATGGATTTAGTGGTTAATAATAATGTTACAGCTCAAAATAATTTTTATTTCCTACATATTTAACTTGTATTGTTTGGATTATTTTATTTTTTGTGATTGTTTTGAAATTTTATGGTGATTATTTTTTTAAGATGTTAAAGTCTGAGGAGAAATGTCAGGAATCAGAAAAGTCTGATAATAAAATCACGGTTTCCGAGCGTGATGGCAGTAGTATAAATTCAATTGTTGTGAAAGCGAGGCACCGGAGTCGCAAAGAGCAGCTCCTCATGCGCTTGATGGCAGGGCTCAAACCCAATTTAAGAATCGCCGCTTTAAAAGCGTTAGTTAAAAAAAATAAGAAAATATCTTTAGGTGATTATTTGACTGATAATATAGAAGGTAAGGAAATATCTTCTAATTTATGTGTTGTAAAATGTTTGTATTTGTTTTTGTTGTGTTTTATATAAATAATTTATTCCTTTTCCTCACTTCACATATTCGACTAGAAATATTTGTTGTCATACCCATTCTAACACATTCACTGTGGAAGACGCACATGTGCGTCCTTTGGTCATAAGAAAAACTAAGACAGGGCAATTTTCCGCAGTGAAAAAGTTAATGTTGGATGTTTTATTTTGTAAACAATACATTCTTTCACATTTCTTGTTTTTGCGATGCTCTTATGTCTTGAATATTTTGTTTCACGCAGAATTTATCTTTTTTTTTACATTATAAATTTTTGATTCTCCTTTTTTGTAAATTTCTGCTGTGGTGTTAATGAAATATTAGTTTCAGAATCAGATTCTGAAGAGAAGGTGGGCATAAAATGCCCGATCTGCTTCACAAACATAAACGACAGTCTTCTGCTCGAGCAGCATTTGGCTTTAAGCCATTCAAAAGATGTCACGTATAAGTGTGGCATCTGTAATTTTGTGTGCCAGTACCACGGGGATTATTTGAACCACATGAAAAACCACTTTCCGGGTCCACCTTTCAAATGTGATTACTGTAAGTGATTTAATCGTCGCATAAATACATTGAAAAAAATTAAAACGAAAGTTTATTCAGGTTTCTCGATGTTTACTGCATCATGATTTTCTTAAATAGTTTAAAACTTACTATTTTCTAAAATTGAATTATTATTGTACAGGATGGTGCATTTTTTACAGTTTGGGTATAACTTTTAAAACAAATGAGTTGCAATAACTTAATAAAAATGACATTTTATCAACTTCCGGTTATAGAGCGGAAACGGTTAGAGATAGATCAATTTTCTTTTTGCCATTGAATTAAAACACAAAAAAGTGGCACTGGCTCGGGAAAACAGTATTTCAATATCTCTTTAAATAAAAAAGTTTTCTGTATGTGGCACCTCCAAAATGCATCACTCTGTACAAACACTTTACTATTGATTTCACAAATGTTAATAACTCTTGTGTTTTTTGTGGTACACACAGTTTTTTTAATGCTAACTAAACAATCGTTAGGCTGAGTACAACATGAAACGCAGGTAAGTTACACTACGCAAGAAAAAGCTAAGCAGTTTTCTATAACCCATACTTTTAAATACGACAGCACAAATTGAACTGTAAGTCACGAGAAGCGGTTTTTCCATTTAAATACATGTTGCATAGAAAACTGCATTGCTTTTTTCTACATGACGTGACTTACCTGCTTCTCATCTTGCGTTCTGCCTTATTTTGTTTACATTTTTTTGAAATAAAGCTCAGTTCTTATTATAATTAAAGGTGATACAACAACGGATCAAATAGGAAAATTAATAGCGCACAGGGCGAAGCATTTAGAGGATTCCGTTTATCAGTGCACGTTTTGTTCGTTTAAATGCCGTGTGAAGCAGAATTATCTGTCACACTTGAAGATTCACACTCCCGAGAAAAGTTTTAAGTGTGATCAGTGCACGAAATCCTTTCGGTTCAAGCATAACCTTGACTCCCACATGCTGACCCACTCTAGTGAAAAGATGCTTAACTGCGAGGCGTGCGGGTTTCACACGAAATTTCTGAGCCACATGATTGCTCATAAAAGAATTCATGCAGGTAAAATATATAATTATATTATCAGAGAAAAATATAGATCAACAGATCAGACGTATATGAAATAATTTTCACCAAAAAGTGGAGATTGCTGGGTTTGTCTGCATCTCATTTTTTGTTTTGTTGCTCAATTTTGCAATTTTGATTAATTTTTGTGACAGTTATAAGAGTTTTTGATAATAAGTTTTTGATTACGAGCCCTAACAACTATATGTTGGGACAAAATCAAATTCATATAAAATTCAGGTATTGGACAGTTTATTTAAGTTTTCTAATATTTTTTTTAATTTAATACTATGTAATTAGTTAATTAGCAACAGTTATGGCCAATCAACAACACAAAAAACAAATTAATTATTCAATCACCTCTAATTTACAAGAAAAATGTTAATTTTGTTTGTCAACTAAATATTGGGACATTGCACGAATTTTATTTCTAAAAAGGAGTAACATCGCCCTTATATTTTATGACAGCTCGAATTCGGCTAGGCATTGACTCAACTAAGGATCTGCACGTTTCAGGAGAAATTTCATTCCAAATATGCTCTATCTTGTCTCTAAGTTCAGGTAATGTCCGTTGTGGGTTGTTCCTCAATGTTTGTTTCATTTTATGCCATACTGTTTCAATGACATTAAGGTCAGGACTGCTGGAAGGCCAAGAAAGAACATTTACGTTGTGGTCACCAAACCACTTTTTTGTGGTTTTGGCCATATGACAGGCAGCCCCATCCTGTTGAAAAATGTAATTTTTGTCAACATTTAACTTGGCGATACTTGGTAGCAAACTGTTTTGCAGTATTTGTTGATATTTCGCAGAATTCACGGTACCATCAATAAATTCAAAACATCCTAATCCTGAAGCTGTCATGCAGCCCCAAATCATCACTCCTTTAGGAAATTTTACGGTACGTTTTAGGCAATCCTTGTGAAATGCCTCATGTTTTGAGCGAATCATGCGTTTGCGGTAATCACCAACACATACGTCGAATTTTGATTCGTCACTAAAAATTACTATGGACCAGTCTGTAGTTGACCAAGATAATTTAGATTTTGCCCATATGAGTCTGGCTTTCTTTTGTTTTTCCGTCAACAGTGGTTTATCCTTTGCCTACAAGAAAATATTCTTTTTAAATGCACTTTTAAATTGCTACTTGAAATTCAACCTTATAAAACTTGAGTCCACATTTATGAATCCACTGGCGGCAGCATTCCCTTGACAGATTCAATCCAGTTTCGTGATTCCATTCAGTCGTAATTTGCCTTAAAGTATTTCTTCTCCCTTTTTTGCACAGTTTTACTAATAATCTCTTGTTTCTCTCAGAAACTAATGTTGGACGACCCGAACTTTTGCCTTTTTTGTCTAGGATATTTCCGGTTTCTCCATAATGCTTAATTATATTCCACACTGTTGTTTTAGGAATATTAAGTTCATCCGCCATTTCACGTATCGTTGTATTTCGGCAATAATTTTTAATCACTAACTCACGAATTTTGGAACTTGTAGAGATACCACGCACCATTTTGTTCAATAAAAGCAGCGATTCACCCGATACGATAAGAAAGCAACTACCAAGTAATCTGACGTTTTGTTCTGCATTGTTTTCACAGCTTACTTGTCTTATTTTGTTTCATTTTTAACAGTTATTTTATACTGTCCCAATATTTAGTTGCCACACAAAATGAACATTTTCCTTGTTAATTAGAGATGATAGAATAGAATAGTATAATAATTTTGTTTTTTGTGTTGCTGATTGGCCATCATTGATGTTAATTAACTAATTACATAGAATTAAATTTAAAAAAGAAAGAAAAAAAGAAATAAACTGTCTAATACCTGAATTATACATGAATTTGATTTTGTCCCAATATATAGTTGTTAGGGCTCGTATATCTTTTGTGGCTATTATTAAATATTGAGATAATGAGATTTTTACACAACTCACCTAGCCTTTTTTGATATTTCCTCAATATTCCGAGTTTTGTGCCAGTTATAGTTTTTGACAATTATAATTTAACACATTATGGTTTTTCACTGTGTTAAATATGTTGGTGAGTTAAAGTAAAACACTAGAAAATGGAATTAATCTGTTTTCATATAACTATAATTCTAGCGAGTGTTTTCCATTCCCAGATTAAGCATGAAGTAAAATTTCGAGTTTAGAAAAGCCTGAAGAATTTGGATAGGCCGCGTAGCGAAGCGGAGCGACCTATCCAAATTAGGCTTTTCTAAACTCGAAATTTTACTTTATGCGCCACGCAAATAAAACACTGATTTGAGTTCAAGTTCAAAACCAATATCTCATACACATTTTTGGCTTTCATGCATAAATTATTAAGCTTTACATGTTTTTATTCTTGCAGGTGATATTTATAGGTGTTCATATCCTCATTGTAAATATTCCACGTCGAAAAAAAATCAGTTAGCTAGTCATGCGAAAAGTCACAACGGACTCAGGCCGCATTCCTGCGCCGTGTGTGGTCGGGGGTTTATGGAAAAGAGCCATTTAGTCAGGCATGAGCGGATCCACTTGGAGGAAAAACCGTTCAAATGCTCGAACTGCGATTACGCCAGTTCTCGCAGAGATAAATTAAAGGAGCATTTCACCCGCCACCATGGGGAAAATGCTAGCGCTAAAGTACCTTACAAGGCTCGCCCGATGAGGAATAACAGTTCTAGCAGCAGTAACGGGACAACGAATAGACAGAGTAAACCACCGGTGAGTTGTCATTGGGCTGATTACTTCGATGGTATCTGATTTTTTGTTTGTTTGTTGGGCCGATTTTTAGGCACAAGAATCTACGACTTCGAACAACAGCACAACAAATGTGAATTTTCCCACGGCAAACACGAGCGTAGCGTCCACTGTTAGTCAACCGTTAGGGTCTGACATCCAAGAACTGATAATGCACCATCAAAATCACACAACGACTGCAGGTGTGTACTGAAAATAAGTATAAAAAAATAAAGCTTTGGACAAAGTGACACTGCTCAAATTGTGTGAAGTTTAAATTTATTGAATAAATTATGTAAAACCATTTTCTTTTAGAAAATCAAAGCTTATGATAAATACAACTCATTCCATTTAACTAGATGAGAAATTGGAATTTGTCCACGTAAAATTAAAAATCCTAAAAAGAGATGTGTTTAAGTTATCAAAAGTAAATTACCTTATCCACATGTTAGTATTTTTAGGTAAATTACATAATAAGGACAGTAATAATCTTCACATTTTCTTGCCTAGATAAATGGAATCAGCTCTACTAATAGTGCAATGATGAACTTTGAATTATAATATTATTATTAAAGTAGTGGATTCCTAATCATTTCTGAGTATTATATCAAAACACCAAAGATCCACTGTCTTTAACCTGAAATTTTCTTCTATTACCTTTTTATATTTAAATCTTGGTACAATTCTAACACTCTTTTCCTATAATTATTATTTCACTATAGGAGCGAATATACCAGCCTTAAATTCGAATTACCATCATTTCGGCGACCCGGCCGATTTTCATCATCACAGTCACAACATACAACATCAAATTTTGGGGCATAACCAACGCCCTGGGCAGCATCACAATAACGTTGTCAACCACCACATGTTAGCCAGGAGTAATCATTCAACGGCCACATCAACAGCGGCTGCAGTCGCAGCGGCCATGATGTTAGATCCCCGGTTTCATCACAACACCACAGTAAGAACTATATAATTTTACACAAGTAAATATAGCAGCAAATGAACATTGTTAATTATAGTAACATTATTATCAGGTATGTTCTGGAATGGTTGAATAACTTTGTTATAAATTTCTGGTTGCGGTTTTTTATTTCTGCATCTGAAAATATTAAAATATTTATACACTGCATGTCTCGTTCAAAAAAGTAATTAGAATATGTTTTCCACTAAATTTAAACTAAAAAATACCTTCAATCAATTTGTTATTTTAAACAATACCAAATTTAAAAAAAATCACTTATCTAATAACACAGTTAATCAACCTTCCAGAACTTTATACTAACCCTGTATAATGCTTTCAACATGCAACAGTAAAATTAACATTTTTATATTAAAAATATGCATTTACAAAATCAATTCTAATTAAATTGATAAAAAATACCATACCATACGTTTGTTTAGTTGTTATTGACTTTTACCGGTGAGTGTTCACGATCTGCATTTATGATAGTTGTTGAATCTGTAGGTCCCTTACCACCCCTCGACAACGCCCGTTTCCATGGCGATGGCGGCGGTGCAGTCTTCACAGCAAATACAGGGTTCTACGCAGCACACCGACTACCCGACGACTTTACAGAACTGCATGACTTTATTTTAATCCCCTCATGTATTTACCCTGAGACTCTCAAGCATAGCACACTAATTACTCAACAGTTTTTTATCTGCATCGAAATAACATTTCAAATTGTATTTCCATAAAATGATCAGCACAGGATAAATAAATGTATAATGACTATTAAAATAACCCGACAGATTGTTTAAGAATCTTTAAAAAAATCAGCACAATGTATACAAACATAAAACTTTAAATGGATTGTATTTCAACTTTAACATACGAGCACACATAACTTTAATAAAAGAATTAGGCTGGGACCACACGGATACACAAAGTATTTGAAAAAAGAGTGAGCCATATCATGTTGCTTTGAAGCAGGCTTTGAACCTTAAAGATACCCACACCAAAGCTATATTTACATTTTTGTAAAAATTAACTAAAATGACTGAACTAGGAAATATAAGTCCGAGTGAAAAAATAAATATTAATGTAGAATAATATATTTCCACTTGAAATGTCAAACAAATGTTATTAAAAATAACACAATCAGAGTTCGCTATGTAAACAAAGGAAAATAACAAGTTTTGTTTGTAAGAAATACATTTTTTGTTGAACATAGTTAAGCGAGAAAAGAAGCAAAAAGTGATCTTAAAGGCTTGCGTGTGATCTATCGGGGAGCTGAGGGGGTACCTCTCAGCTGCCCAGTGCTCCACATGTAAGCCTCTACACTTACATCTTACCTCTTTACTCGGTTAACCATGTTCCACATTAGGAATTTGTACTATACTAATGTGAACTATCAAGGCCAAATATGGCGAGTTTCTAAAGAAAAAATCATACAAACTTTTGGGGCAAGTGGGAAGAACTATGAATGTAGCACTAATTAATTAAAAAATGTATCAATGGTCGCATTCAGCAAAAAAAGCTGAGGCTTTCCATAACTCGACAACGGTTACTGAGTGCCATGATTTTATCTTTATTTTAATTTAAGTTGGCTACACGCTTTAGGAATTGACATATAAAGTGTCAGATAGAATAATTATAATGTATAATTTCAGAGTTGACAACCTACAATATTTTTCATGGCACTCTATAGGTTTTATTTTATTGAACATACGATATAATGTCTCACTAATAAAATAGAGAATAGAAATAGAATTCTGGCTCTAATCACAGACTCTTGCTAACTGATATCTGACATGTGCGTTGATAAAGAAAAGCATTGGTATTTGCAAATATTAAAATCTCTTGAATCCTTGGAGCTATTTGGTTTGTCGTGGGTAACATATGACTTGTAACACTGGCGACTTTTAACTGTAACAGAATTCAGCAAACTCACCAATGTACAGTTGACAGTATCAACTTAGCGGCTGTTGGGATTTCTGCTGAATGCGACCATTATTATTTTTGTTTGCCATTAATTAGTAATAGGTTATAATATTTATAAATAGAACTTACTGGATAATCGGATAAAATCGACATTCATTGTTTTACCCCCAGTCCCTTTATATTTTAAATAAATTTCAAAGATCCAGAGATTTTCTATTTCAGAGTTTGCCATGTGAAACAAGTGGTGTATAAAATTTTGTTAAAGCTTATAACAAATCAAAAAAAAAAAACTTAAATATGAACTTAAGACATATACTCGAATGCATTTCATAGAACACATGATTTTTGCTTTAGAGGAAGTTTAAGTCATTCTGTGTTAAAAGGCATGTCTTAAATTAATTTTTCTGGAAGCATATAAACTCAAGAAAAAAATACTAGACTCGCCATTTTCACAAAATACCTTCACGAAGAACTTCAGGGTTGCCCCATTTTCACACAGAAAACAGCATCATATTATGTGGTTCCATTGAAACTGTAGGAAAACTTTGAAGGACTTATATTTTGAGTGTTCGTGTAGCCCTGACCTAAACTGTATTTAAACCTACATGTTTCAATATCCGTAAATTGGGATTCCGGCTTTAATGTGTATATAATATATAATGATGATTATATTAATAATGCCTTTATATGATTTTTATTATGGGTTCTAGTCGAATTGTTTTGTTTGAACTTTTGTACTGTTTAAAATATTTCTGATTATTTTTGTCATTTTTGTTTGTTGAAGATGTGGTTGTTTATTATGATATTAAATAAATTATGATTAAATTACTAGTTTAGTGTACTTACTTTACTTTTGTTTATTCTGTGTGTTTATAAACATTTCAGGATTTACTAATGATACGTGATTGCATTTTTGATTAAAAAATAAACACAAGTTTCTTAAAAAAATAGAATAATAAATTTGAGAGAGTATCAGTGTTATTGTTGACATTGCAACGTGTTTTTAAAAAAACAGGTAAAGGGGAAATACACTTGTGTGCAAAGAAAATGGCTCACCTATGACCTGCGTACGGCAACTCTCTGTCGGTAGGCACAGAGTCGTGGATAAATAAAGTTAAAAACAAAAATGTTGAGCACCACTTGGTTTTTAAAATTTATAAAGTAAACTTACCTCTCTTAACCAAGAAATTCGAGGAGAAAATGAATGGTCTTAAAAATGAATGAATTAATACAATATTTAAATTAAAAAAATTAAATTTAATAAAAATAAAAAATTGAAGGTAACAAAAATTAATAGCAAGAAAAATCAAATGTGAATGAAACTAATTATAAATCAATTAAAAAGAAAACTCAGCAATACACAAATATCAAAAAAACGGCTCAACTTCATTTACACAAAATGAATTCACCCAATTAAAATATATCAACAATCTAATAATAATAAAAGAATCTAAATCAATACACAACAATAATTACACAAAAAAACCAGATAGAATGACATCACTCTTCTTCACATGTGTTGTACAAATAAATCATTTTATAAACAATTCATAACTCCCTTAAATTTAAACCAAAACCTTAAGAATAATTTAAATGGTTACTATTATTTCCTAAATTTACTCTTTTTTTTATTTAAATAAATTCTCAAACTTCAAATAAAACTAAACCATATGAATGTAAAATAATTAACTCAAATTAAACTTCAACTAATAAACACTAATCTCCGTTGCCTAAACACCGATCAAGCAATTATTTTTATTTGACGTGTTTAAAACAAACAATTCACTTTATGGTCATTTATCTGTAATTTTTTTTCTGTCCAATTTTCCGATTCCCTCGCACCGTCCTCTGATTCAGCAAAGAACAGATTCTCTGGCCTTTCGATTCAATTCCACCCTCTGATCCTACTTCGATTCCACGAATTCGCCGTGGCGAAGAATTCTAATTCGAACCGCCCTCCGGAACAGCAAAAATTCCAATAATGGTTCAAAAAAATTGGATTGTTAAATTTATAACCAAATTTAACTCTCACAACGAGGCCTAAAATCGACATTCAAATTTTAGTGAACGACCCCAGAATTAATTATCAAAACACAAAAAAACCAAATGGACAAGCTAACAAAATGTAGAAAATCCAAAAGCGAGAAAGAACAAAGTCGATAAGTTGATACCAAATAAAAAGATATGATAATTTACCTTAAGATGTAGTTTGGCCTCGCTTAATTTAATTATTTAATTCAATGGTTGTGAAAGGATCACGAAGATTCACTAAGATTTCTTCTTTCACACAACGGCACACAGCACGTGTTTTTCTTAACTTTTAACGACAACCTGTTGAGCACACAGCTCGACAATTACTCTATGAAAATTACTATAAATTTAACTTCCCCTAGAAATAATTAATCGAGCGCCACCTGCTCAAACTAATTAAAGATTGGTAATTCCGAATTAACGAACATAAAGACGCGGCTACACAACCGGAACTTCGCCACAACAATATTTATAAAACTCCCACACAGGAAGTAAAACGACGGTACGAGAAACCATAGTACTAATTATAATCACACGTCGCATGAGAGTAATATCACCGGACTTGATAGGAACAAAACAAAAAAAGAGAAAAGTCGAACCAACAAAAATACGGACGCGCGACTCCTCCTTAACTTGACCTGTATTCGACCTCGTTCGAACAACCGAAATTCATAAACAAACATCGAGAATTTCTCCCTTAAAATCCCTCGAAGACTCTACTAAACAAAATACTAAGTGCCACAGAAGACTCCGTTGGATAATTTCGGAAAATGTGAGAAACGCAGCTCTCATTTATCTTTGGGGTTAGTTTTAGTTTATTTATTTCAAATCTCCTTTTTTATAAATCTCCGCATGCTTAATTCTCTTCTCTAGAATCTATCTCAATTTTCCTTTAGTGATTATCGCATTTAGGTAAGTTTTAATATTTTCTTTTAGGACATAAAAGTGATTCCATATTTATTTCCAAACGCAAACTGTTATACACGATTCCATTTGTTTCTGGATCTCGCCTAGCTATGGAAAAGTGACAGTTTAAGTATTGTAAATGGGGCTGGTTGTGTTTTAAATCAGGGTTTTTAAATGTCACTGTCAGATGTTCGATTTTAAGGTTATAATTTCTGACTATTGTGATCTTACACTGTTGCATGTTTTACAAATTTTCAGATATAAAAGGATAATAATATGCAGTTTTAAGATTAACAAAATTTACTACTTGGTTTTTGTACATACAAACACAGCAATAATATTGTATATAACAAATATAATGAATTCGGCTCTGCAAACTTATTTCGTCATCCATTTGTATTTCTCGCTTGGGTCTTCCCGTTAACACATTTTGTTCAACTCCATCCATCCACCTTAATTTTGGTGATTCTCTCTTCTGTTGGCCCTCAGTATTTTTTTGTAGAATTGCAAATTTATTCCCACCCTCTTGTGATACTGATAATTTTCATGTCAAACAATTTTTAAGCCCTCATTCCACTTTTATTATTTAGTCAAGAGAACCTGCATCTGAATCTTCTGATGTTTGTTCTGAGCCAGATTCCCCAAGCGAAATAATAAAAGGAGGAATGGTTTCAAAAGAAAGGTTCCCTATGTGTTTTGTCCAGTCATCCGAAATAAGTTTTTCACAATGATCACAGAAATTTTGCCACATATCGGATGTACATTTTGAGAGAGACTCAAGCCATAAATTCTGAACACGATCCTTAGATGGTTGCTTAGAATTTATGTGCTTATTGTAGTAAGTCTTACAAAACCCCCATTCCATTTCAATTGGATTGTATTGACAATGGTATGGCGGTAATCTAAGAACTTCGTGCCCGTTCTTTCTCAAAAGTCATCAACTACGTAAATTTTGTCATTTGATCGAAAAGGTATAAATAAAGCCCATAGTTCCTTTTTGGTTAATTTTGGATTGAATTTTACATTGTGTTTAACCAACCACTCCTGCATTTCGCATTTCTTACAAGAAAATGAAGGAGTTTTGTCTAATTGCACAGAATGGTATGCAGCATTATCCATAATAACTACACATTTCCCTGAAAGCTTAGCCAAAGCAGGAATAAGTTGATTAACCACCCAATTTTGAAAAGTATTACCATGCATTGTGGCATGGTAATCTCGGTCATTGTTTATCGAATGTAATAAAAAATCGCACCCATCCAAAAACCCACCCCTATACCCAGCATGTAGAATGGTGAAGCGTTTGCCTTCATTTTTGAATTTAGTTGGATTACTTTTTATATCCGTTTCATGTACCCAGCCTCGAACCACGGATCCATTCTGATATATCCATGTTTCATCCAGGTATACGAATTGGATATCTTCACTGGAATTTTGATACTGTAAAAATTTTCTAAGGAAAATAATTTTAGCTGCAACATGTTTTTGTTCACAGAGAATTTTGCGCCCATTAATTAATTTGAATTTATACCCCATACTTTTAACAACCCTATAAAGTGTTGTTCTACTCCCATGGAACTCATAATTTTCTTTCATATCATTCAAAAGATCTCTCAAAGTAAAATACTGATTTCTAGAGTTATATTGCCAAATTAGTTGTTGCAGATCTTTTCTAGCTAGGTGATTCCAAAAATGGCTGTTTTTAGATCGTTTGCCAGAAGTAGTAGATTTCAATTCGTGAGGTCTTTGTCGTAAAATTAATTGTAATGAAGATCTCCCTACCTGAAACGTAATTATCTTTAATTAAATATATATGATAATTAAAATACTAGACATACCCCAAAACTATCTATTAAAATCCTAATAATATTGTGATGCTGTAGATTTGGATTACTTTGCCTAAAATGTTTGTAGGATTTCAGAATTTGTAACCTTTTTGATTCAGAGATAATCTTTGGCATGTTAATATTTAATATGTGCCTGAAATTATTTTTCACTTTGACATTGACACAGCATTGCAACACTAGATTCATTTGATTTAATAATAAAATGCTCGAAGAAGCGACGGCGTGGCGAAATAATTGTTGCAAGATTAACAATAAACCTCTTGAAAATTAAAAAGAGGATTACTTATGATAGCATAAATTATTGCAACACTGTTAAAATAAGGAATCAGGAGTGGCAATTTATAAAAAATGTAAATGTTGATACTGCAACATAACAACACGAAAGCATGGCTAGGCGAGATCCAGAAACAAATGGAATCGTGTATACGCAACAAATAAAGGACCTGTCACACGCTGGGATCATTCGTCGTTGCATTATTGCACCTTATTATGTAATTTGAAATGTAGAAATGTAAATTGATATGATTAAATTAAAAATAAATAATTCCTTTTAATTTTCATTTTGTTGTAAATTGGGATGCCTATGTTAAATCACTGTTTTGAATTTAATTAATTTAATAATTACCAATAATTCTTCTAATTTATTATTTAGATATTTAAAAATTAAAAGGTGACGAAACGTGAACTTTACACACCCATTATTTATTTTTAATTTTTTTATAATAGCATTACTCTTGCAATTTGCGAACAAAACGTTTAGTATTTTACGATAAAATATCACTTATCAGATTTGGATTGATTGAGTTACTTGAAGATAATTATACTTTGATTAAAAAACACTTAGAACCTTTCTTCAATACTTTATTTTGTAACCAAATGTACATTTCGGACACGAAGTGTCCATTATCAATGGTTTGATACTAATACAGTATTAGTAGTATTAGTATCAAACCATTGATAATGGACACTTCGTGTCCGAAATGTACATTTGGTTACAAAATAAAGTATTGAAGAAAGGTTCTAAGTGTTTTTTAATCAAAAATCACTTATCAGTTTATTTGATATACAATAGTCATCACAAATGAAATTTAAAGATATACTGTCCATTCGACATTATGCATAAAGTATCAAGATGTCTATGTTCTTTCACTGTTTTTGATTTTTTGTTTTGATCTTCAGTGGATGTGGGAATTAATCCACTGAAGGTTGCTGTGTTCATCATGGTTTTAAGTGCTGTAGATTGTGCAAAAGCTGTAACTCTTTTTAGAAGATTGGTGAAGCCAGTGGCATGTGGCTAGGGTGCTAAATATCAGCCGTTCTACTGTCCAATGTCTATTTTATCGTAAAATACCAAAATATGCGTAGTATTGCAACAGTGATTTTATTACAAAAAATAAAAAATAATGGGTGAGCCGATTTCAATGCACTTGAGTGTAGGACGATAGTTACTTGGATCTTCTTTTTTAAAAACAAGGATTAAAGAAAGCTTTTTTTAACGCGCCTGGGAAACAATTTTGTCGAATGGTTATAGCATTTGTCTCAGAATATAACTCAAGCGCCACAGGGCTACATTCCCTCCAATCAGAATCGCTTATTTCCATACATACATGTTATTATAGCGGTGATAGAATTCTATCACCTTGTAGTATTTGTTAAATCTGACAGTCCATAATTAAAAATGTCAACCAGGCGATGGGGTGAGGTTTCCAAGACAGAAATATAATGAAATTCGTTATATCCTCTCATCAAATATAACTCGTGGTGTGATTAATAATCGATACCTCCTAAACTTGTCGTAAAATGTTCAATTTGTAATAGAGTTTTATCAATTACCAGCCTCCTCGATTGACTGGTGTTAAAACTAAAAACACCAATCAAATGAGCTTTGTTTGTAAAACCACGTTTAGTTTTGAGAAATCGTATATTTTTTTTAAGATAATCGTTTGTACTACTTTTATTTTCAATTTTACCTAAAATGGTTCGTCTTGTTCAAATCAAATCAATTTATTACACTTCAGCCACATTTAGAATATACATGTTTACAATAGTAACAATAACAAAACATGATAATTGCGGGTGTGTTCATCAACAGTTTGGAGGGATTGCTCCAAGTTTTTTTTGTTTTTTTAAGATTTGCAAATTAAAAATATTTTCGTTTGTACCTAAAATAATTAGTCGGATAAAATATTTGTGTTTTGAGAAATTATTATTTTTCCAAGTTTTTTGATATTTAAGATTTTCTAATAAAAACATGAAATGTGAAGTGCATCGCTTGTACTTGTTTGTACTACCTTTATTTTCGTTTTTACCTAAAGGGGTTTGTCAAATAACAATAATTTTGTTTTGAGAAATCGTATTTTCTATATTATTTGTTTTGCAAGATAATCGAATGAAACAAATTTCGCTTAAACTATGCTCTAGTTTGACCTGTTTTTACCACCGTCTGTACCGCAACGGGTCTATCAGAAAAAATGCTTTGTTTTCGGGAATCGTAATTATTTCTAAAAGTTTTATTTTGAAACATATGGAAAAAAAACACTTTATCTTCGTTTGGGTTCGTCAGAAAGAAAAGCCTAAAATGATCAAGTACATAAATACGGCACGAGAGGCTGTGAGCATATTTATCCAGATAGATTACGACTATCTAAGTCTAGGAGTGGAGAAAATTATTATGGGCCAAAATTATTCAATTATTTACCTCAGGCCATAAAATCTCTCCCCCATATAAAGTTCAAGAAACATGTTAAGTCTTATTTAGTATCCAACGCATATTTCTGCATTGATGAATGTATTAATCACCAATTCGCGGATTTTGGGCCAAGTAACTGATACAATTTTTTAAATGTTTTTAATATGTTGTATCGCATATAGTATTTATTTTGTATTTTATCGTGTTTTACATTTTATGTTTGGCTTTTATATTTAAATTTGGATTTTATATTTTGATTTTATATTTGGATTTTATATTTGTATTTTATATTTATATTTTCTGTTTGTATTTTTATATTTTATATTTGTATTTTTTATATTTTATATTTATATTTTTTCTACCACTCTTATTGACGTTTGTAAACCTCTGGTCTTAAGCAAGAATAAATTTACTTACTTACTTACTTACTTACCTAAATAATTACGATCTCTTATAACAAAACTATTTTTTTTTATAACAAACGGTTTGTTCGATTAAGTTTTTAGTTTTAAAAATATTTAAGTTGAGCGCTGATGAAAACTGAACTCTCTTTTAACTTTTATCCATTGAGGTACAAACGAAAAAAAAGTTGGTGGTTTTGTAATACACAAAGCAGGTATAAACGACGTCAGTCATTAGTTTGTAATTTTTTTAAAATTGGGCGCCAGATCACACTGATCCTCAGTTCAATATTTTTAAGTTTCTTTATTTCCCGGAGCATTCACCAAAACGTACTTTGCTTCCATTCAATAACTCGTTAAGTATTGTATGGGTATTTTTTAGATATTTAATATGTGTGGCATCATTTGAATAATTTTTATAAATATATTGGAGAAAGTAACATTGTCAAAAATCACGGAAAAGTGTTAATAATTGAGATAATTGGCATAAATATTGAAAAATAGTGGAAGGTTTTGTTAAGTGATAAAAATCAAAAGCATTTAAAAAACTACAAAACATCTAAAAATGTTCACTTTTTTATACTTATATATACAGTAGATATGGGTCGTTCGTGAATGATTCGTTCGAAAAGAACGATTCTGTATGATGATTTGAATGAACTGATTCCGTATTTCAAGAAGAATTGATTCGTTAATGATTCATTTATTCGAGACGACTGACCGAACGATTTTGGGCGAGCGGAATCGTATTCCCGATTCGGATTTATACATGCGGTATGAATCCGCCTGAATCGGATGACTAATTCGTTCGCTCGAATCCTCGCGCATTTCAACTCTGCTTTGTACATTAGTTTTGTGAGTTGGCCAAAATTTGGCAGCACGTTCTCTATGACCAAAATGGCGAAATATATAGAACGTTCTGTTGGGGGAGCGCATTTAGCCCGCTGTTTTCACGCGCGCTAAATGCGCTGTCATCAATTATCCTCCTCGCACACTGTTACATTCTCTCTTTTTTTTTTTAGCTTACTAAGGATATCATCAGGGTTGCCAGATCAGTGATTTTGTCATAAAATCTGGTATTTTCGACTTTCGGATTCAGACAAATTATTTGTGATTCAGACGTGGCTAAATTCTGGTGTTTATTGGAAGTTTTCAGTAAAAATCTAGTGATTTACTGTCATCAGAAAATGATTAAAGTGGAAACACTTGAACGTGGAAAAATACTGTTAAAACTATTAAAAATTGGGAAATATTCAGCATATCATTGATAAAATTGTTAATGTTCAAATGGTCGAACATTTGCAAGAGAATACTTTTTGATCAATCTTGTATGAATCATTTCCAAGAAGTATATTTTAAACTTCATTTGAATTCATTGATTTGTACGCGTGGCGCATGAAGTAAAATTTCGAGTTTAGAAAAGCCCGAAAATTTGTCTCGGGTCGCTGCGCGACCCGAGACAAACTTTCACGGGGCTTTTCTAAACTCGAAATTTTACTTCATGCTTAGTCTGGGAGTGGAAGACACTCGTTCGTAAATTTTCGAATTATCATAAAGCTGTGTATTTATTATCAAAAAATCTTTCTCGATTTATTGAACAAAAACAAAAAAGCTGAGGTGAAAAGTGTTAAGGTAAAAGTGGATTGTTTTTACGTTGGCTACAACTTTTGTTTAAAACAGTTTTTGGTTGAGACATCGAAAGCCATAGTCGGTGAGTTTTTGATTTCCACTAGATGTTTTAATTACTAGTTCATAAACAAAAGAACTGAGACAAAAAGTAATTAGCCAAAATTTTTGTGTTGTGTTTTTTTATTATCTTTTGTTTGAAACTTGTTTTGATTATGTTACTAATACAGCAGCAATTTGTGAGTGATTATCAAATAAATATCTCCGCTAGGCTTTTTCGTATACTGATCATATACAAAAGAGTTAAGGTACAAAGTGTTTAGGTGAAAGTTGTGTGTTTTTTCATTATCTACAACTTTTGTTTGATTTTTTTTAAACTATAAATTAATGTAATACATTAGGAATATGTAAGCATTAAATTTATAAAATTTTGAAAAGATATTGCCTAAAAATGTTTATAAATAAGTTTAAAATGAGCAAAAATATGCCAAAAAGGCAAATAGTATTAAAATCTATTTGAAAATTCTTCAGTCTCACAAAGATCTAAATTATTTAAAAGTTTTTCGTTGTTAACATAATTGAAATTCGTTTAATATCTAATGAACCAGATATCATTAGATGTTTCGGTTTCTTTATTAACCCATTAGCCCCTTGCGTGCCATATATGGCACGAAAAAGAGTCGCATCATAAAAGCCCTATGTATTATCTGTACCCAGTATTGTGCTATGCAATTTGAATCACATATCGCGCGAAGGTGTTGCCTATCTAGTGAGCCAACACAGAGCCGTCAAAATAAACAAAATCACAGCACGTGGAGTGTTTTGCTCAGCGTCTGCTCTCCTGTTTGTTGTTTTTACCAAAATGGACGACCGACGACCGTAAGTAACACCTTTTCACACCAATTTATAGGGGACTATGTCCCGAACTATCATAGTTATCTTTCAATTGTATTATATTATGGATATATACTGCAGCTTCACTTGAAAGTATTATGATTGCGACTATATTGAGAGTTCAAGATAGGTGTTTCATATATGGAACACTAGGCTAAAACAACCGTATATTATATTTATTATATAATTTTATTTTTAGGTTAACTATCAAAGAAATCACTGACATCATTGAATCTGAAGAGTTTTGGCAAGATAAGGTTTCAAACATTTATATAACTCCTCCAGGAAGAGACATTTCAGAAGAAGACTCTGCAGATGAAGATGGTGGAGGACTGGTGGACAGTTTATCAGGAAGACAATTACAAGCTCAAGCTGAAATTGTCTTCACAAATGGAAGAATAGCATCAACAACTAAAGCAATCTCTGAAATTGCGAATGAAGTGGAAGGTGGAAATGAAGACAGTGTCGAAGAATGTTACTCAGATGACAGTGAGGACAACTTACCCTTGAACAGTTTCATTTCAAAAGAGTCGGTTCCTATTACCAACAAGCATAAGTTCCTCTGGTCAAAATCTGACATCACGGTAAACCAAAACATATTTCCAGAACAAATTACTCACATTACCGTGATATGACATCAGTTGATGCTTATGAAAAAATTTTTGATGAAGAAATTTTCGAGTTCTTAGCAGATCAGAGTAATTTGTATGCCGCATTCAAAAACTGTAATATATCTCAAAGTATCACGGCAAATGAAATAAGATGTTTCATCGGAATCCTATTTGTTTCGGGCTATAACAACCTCCCGTCCAAAAGATCATTTTGGGACTCAAAAGACGATATGAGGAACCAAATGGTTTATAAAGCTATGAGGAGAGATAGATTTGACCTGATCATGCGTTACATGCACTATGCAGACAATAATAAATTAGACAAAACTGATAAAATGGCAAAAGTGAGACCATTCATGGATTTACTGAAACTAAGGTTCAAGAACCATTTCATACCTGAACGTGAAATTGATTATGATGAAAGTATGATTGAATACTATGGACGACACGGATGCAAGCAATTCATCCGTGGGAAACCTATACGATTTGGGTACAAAGCTTGGTGTATCAACACAAACTCTGGATACCTTATAAATTTTGACATCTACCAAGGAACAATGCCAGGAATACCAGAAAATGACAAGAAATTGTATGGCAAAGCAACTGCTCCATTACTGAAGTTCATAGAAGAGCTTACTCCAGAAATCAAAGTACTTCCATTCAGATTCTACTTCGACAATTTGTTTACCTCAATGGCTACACTGATTCACTTGAAAAGATTAGGTTATGGAGCAACTGGCACCATGCGTGAAAATAGAGTTCCTAAAAACTGTCCCATAAAAACTGTGAAAGAAATGAAGAAACTGAAAAGAGGCAACTTCGACTATGCAAGGACCAATGCGAACAATACTTCAGTAGTCATAACTAGATGGATGGATAATTCGGTTGTAACTGTTGGATCGACATGCCATGGAGTGTACCCACTTACAACTGCGAAATGATATTCAGCAGCAGATAAAAAAACATATATCCATCGAAAGACCAAGGAATATCTCTATCTACAACAAGTTCATGGGTGGCACTGATCAGATGGATGCTAATCTGGGAGTTTACAGAATAGGTGTGAGAGGTAAAAATGGTGGTGGCCAATATTCACTTGGCTGGTGGATGTGGGCGTACAAAATGCATGGTTACTGAAAAGAGCTGGGGGCAGTGATATTAGTCAGCTAGAATTCAGACGACAGATTGCGCAGTATTATCTGACACGATATGCAGCGCTGCCTAAACATGGAGGACGACCGCAAAGTTCTGGATCAACGTCATCGAAGATTCTGCCAGAAATTCAGTTTGATAGAACTGATTATTTCATCGAAAATGTACCTGGTGGAAAAAGGCGCAGGTGTGCAAGCAAAATCCATAAGGGAAGTGCGGTTCGCACACAGTGTCAGAAATGTGGATTAGGTTTATGCATTGATTGTTTTGCTGCTTTCCATAGAAAATACCAATGATATAATACGATTTTTGTAACCTGTTCTCGAATAAAATAATTGTTTTTTTACTGCTCAACGCCTAGCGTTTCATATATGGAACACTCAATATCTCCTAAACTAAAAGTGATATAAAAGAAAATCCTTTTTTAAAACGTATTTATAAATATATGTAATAGAAGGACGTAACAGGTAATACATTTCTGAACAAACAAAAATCTCAGGTGTTAATGGGTTAAACGAATTTCAATTATGTTAACATAAGACTTTTAAACATATAATGTTATAATTAATATTAAATAACTAAAATAAGTATTTATTTTTTAATTTATTCGTAAATATACGAATAAATTACAATGTAAGAAATAAAGTATAAAAATAAATAAGTGAGTACAATAGCTTTGATAATAAGTACTTAATTATTTTTCTAACAGTTTATGGCGCGTTTTTTTTTTCTATTTCTTTCCAACATATATTAATAGAAGTGACTAATACATAATATATTTAGAGTATACGTTTTCCAAATTGAGCCTATTTTTTTGAAATATTTACATTTTTGTTGTTTTTTTTTAAAAGAGTTCAATTTGAATCTATAAACGAGTGTTTTCCACTCCCAGACTAAGCATGAAGTAAAATTTCGAGTTTAGAAAAGCCCCGTGAAAATTTGTCGAGGGTCGCGCAGCGACCCGAGACAAATTTTCTGGGCTTTTCTAAACTCGAAATTTTACTTCATGCGCCACGCGTATAATACACTGATTTCAAGTGAGGTTAAAATATACATAACTTTCACAGTATTTTAGTGTTTTATATGCATGGCGCATGAAGTAAAATTTCGAGTTTAGAAAAGCGTGAAAATTTGGTTTGGTCTCTCCGCGTCGCGGAGCGACAAAACCAAATTTTCACACTTTTCTAAGCTCGAAATTTTACGTCATGCTTTACCTGGGAGTGAAAAACACTCGTGTGAAGCTTCGAATTGAACTCTTTAAAAAAAAGCGTATGTATATGTATACTTAAAAGAAGTACATATCCCGATATACACCGTGTAATTTATCAAATATTCGTTTATTTTATAAAAGAGTTCAATTTGAAATTTGTAACGAATGTTTCCACTCCTTGGTTAAGCATGTAGTAAAGTTTCGAGTTTAGAAAATCCTAAACGTTTGGATTTGCGTAGCGTTCAAATCCAAATTCAGACTTTTCTAAACTCAATATTTTACTTTATGCGCCACGCGTATAAAACATTGACAGTATTGTGAAGTTTAAAATATACTGTTAATGTTTGATTTCGCGTTATTAAATTTTGGAAAAGTATTATCAAATCTTGCAATTTGTAAATTTGTGCTTTATAATGTTTCTTTTTTACCTCTTTTATTTTACTTTACGCGCCATGAGTATAAAGTACTGTATTAAAGTGAGGTTTTTAATATTCTCCTCATATTTGATCTAATAATTTAATAATTTTCACACAAATTTGAGCTATTTGCTTTAAGATATTTAGATAGGTATACTTGAAAAACTCTCTGCATATGATAATTAATAGAATCTGTAACTAATTAAAAACCTAATACTTTTGAAATATGTGATTAAAAGTATTTGGTTTTTAATTAGTTACAGATTCTATTAATGCTTCGAAAATGTTTAATTTCGTTAATTTTAGGAATTTAAGTGATATTTACTTTGGTCTGAAATGTAATTCCAACTTTAAGTTAGGCTGAATTGCACTCACAGTGCGATGTTTTGAAACAGCCATGTTTGCTTAATTGATTCTCAAACATTTAACTTACAACATTGAATGATTCCTCTTTCAACCCTTACAACGTTGAAAATCAGCCCTCTTACGCAATTTAAAATTCAAAACCACCCTCCACTCCTTCCAGCGCTTCTTAAAATATGTGCTGTTTTTACACGCATCCGACGAAATTTTGGCACGAACTGAAAACTTTAATCCCCAACCCCTCAAAAATGTTCCTCAACTAGATTACCACCCCATTCCTTCCCCCCTTTTTATCTCCAAAAAGACCTTGCACAATTCTCGCCCGCACAATAAACACACCCCCACGCTTTTATTTATCCAACTGCTTATTTTATTTTATTCCCCCCCATTGTCCTTAAAACTATACCAACATTTTAATTAAATAGAAAAGCTGTGATATATAAAAAGAACTTGCAGGGTTTTATTTAATATTTACAGGATTCACCAGCACCGGTAAAAGTTTCAGTTTCACGGTCCGCTTCAATTGCTTTATTTATAAAACTGCTAGTGTGCGGCGTTGGGCCTTTTTCTCTTTGTAAACTGGAAAGAAGAGATTTATTGGTTGCATTTGTGCGCTTTCGGCAAAAAAAATAACGAAACAAAAAAAAAACTGCGGAGTAGTTAAAAATATGGGAGGGAGAAACGAATGAAGAGAAAAGCATTTTGAAGTTAATGAAAGCCTTTTAATTCCAGAAAATGAATCTCATGAATGTAGATACAGTGCTTATTAAATTACTGACAGAGCACAAAAAATAAGAGTTTTACCACAGTTGTCTGTGGGTTTACGATTCACTGTCGACTTGATTTTAAATTTATTCAAGTTAACTTCAAAGCATTTCTAGCATGGGCGCCGGTAGATTTTTTTTCAGAGAGAGGGGGGGGGGATAATAATAATCAGGCTTTTCTAAACTCGAAACTTTACTTCATGCTCCACGCGTATAAAACACTAGTTTTAAGTGAAGTTTAAAATAAACGTCATTAACATAGTGCTTTAGTAGCATATTGTATACTTCACAATATTTCAGTGTTTTGTACGCGTGGCGCATGAAGTAAAATTTCGAGTTTAGAAAAGCCTCAAATTTGGTTTGGTCGCGTAGCGCTCCGCGCTACGCGGCCAAACCAAATTTTAGGCTTTTCTAAACTCGAAATTTTACTTCATGCTTAATCTGGGAGTGGAAAACACTCCCATAAAACTTTGGATTGAAAAAAAATGACCAATATCTGAAGATTTACAGCATATACTCTGGTAATTGGGATATGTATTCATAAAAGAATAACTCCCTGTATACAGGGTGGGGCATTTAACGTGTTTTTCGTAAATATTTCGAAAACAATCGTACAGAAGCGGCCCATAATTATGTAATATTGGTTTTCTCACAGGTGGCGCTGTTGTCGCTAAAACAAGGTCAGCTCATTTTTTTAATGGGAACCCCTATTATCGATTGCAGTTTCGGATTCCTCGTAAAAAATAAGAAGAATTTATTTACCTTATTTTTTTGTCAGCCTGATAAATGGCGCTACAATCGAAACAGGTGAAACATCATAGATGTTCTGATGTCTCAGAATAAAACGCTTGTTTATAGAGTATTAGCATGCACAAATGACAAGCAGCATTAACATTTTTACGATTAAAAATTGTATCATTTTACTTTATAAAAAATAACAGGAATTTGACCAATATTGCATATTTTGTCGATAATTTCTTAGCTGAACAAAAATAAAAAATTACTTTTGTAAAAAGTCTTCTGCTTGTTTCGAAACATTTTTTTTGTTTTTTCAGCCATTATATCTCAAGTTGAATCTACCCGAAAATCACGCGAACATCCGAACGCATTATTATTTTTTGCGATTACAGCGCCATATATCAGGCTGAAAAAAAAATTGTTAAATAAATTATTCTTATTTTTTTACGAGGAATCTGAATCTGCAATCAAATATAGGGGTTTTTGTTAAAAACATTGAGTTGACATTGTTTTAGCGACAACAGCGCCACCTGTAAGAAAACCAATATTACATAATTATGACCCCTTCTATACAATCATTTTTTACTAAGGTAATTTCTGCGTAAAATGCTTTGTTTTCGTAATATTTGCGAAAAACACGTTAAATGCCCCACCCTGTATAAAAAGCAATATAAGCACTTATACCGTTCGTTTTATGTCAAATTAAAATAGTAATTATTATATCTTATAAAATGGAACGCCATGTATAACATTTTAATATTATTTCATATTTCTACTGACTTATTTAAGTTAAATATTAATTTTGTATTACTAGCACTAATAAATATATTAATAATATGTATGTTAATAAACATAAATTATAATTATTTACGTTAATAATGTCAATCTATGTCAACAAATCTCAATTTATGTCAAAACCGGATGGCACTTCAGGTCAAAATATAAAAAAAAAATTAAGAAATTAATCCTCTTCTCGTTTTGAGTTTAACATATTTTTGAATGTATGGTCAAAGAAGAGTACTTTTATATGCATTTCAAGGAGTTAAGAATATCAAAAAATTCGTAAAAAAAAATCTTTGCTCTGCCAAAATATGCGAAAATCATAAAACACTCCATTCATAGTTTTTGAATTATTTTTATTTGAACATAAAACATAAGCAAAAGGGTAATTCTTTTAAGGAAATATAGATATAAAAAAATGTAACTTCAAAAGGCAATACAATATCTTCATGAAATTCTGTATGGATATTGAACAAATATTGCTCTTTCAAATATGTGAAAATCCACAAATGATAAATAGTTTATGAGTTATTTTCAATTGAACACAAGAAAACATGTAGTTTTAGCTAAAATGAGATTTATACAAATTTTAGTTTGAAGCCGCAATAAAATATTTAAACTATACAGGGTGACTTACTAAGCGGAAATCGGTTTATAGTGGGCGTATCGTTGAAAATAGCAAAAAAAGTTTCAAATAAAAGTTGTTCAGAATCAAGTTTTTCACAACCCAAAATTATTTTCGTTGGATAATAAATGGTCTTATTATTATTATTATTATTGCTAAATATGGCGGCCTTGCGGTTATACCGGAAGTAAAGACCAACTTCCTTATTTTAAATAGAACACCCTATATATTTTTACATTTTTGGATTGCTTGTTAAATATAAACATGAGTTTATGCACACAACATTTGGTCTCAGTTGAACCGTTTTCGAGTTATTTGATTTTTTTTAATAAATTTGACGATTTTAGAGCTCGACGCCATTAACAATATCTTCAAAACGAAATAAGTCAGCATTGTGCGGCTTACGGTTTTGGATTCGGGAAGAAATGTAGTATTTGTTTAGGTTTTTGTTATTAGTCAGATTTTCTAAATTGAACCGAGTTCGTCGACGGTATTCTTCAGTACTTCAAACATGCTAAACTTAATTTTTTTAAATGGAACCATATATCTTGTGACACTTTATCTAATGCGAAATTAAATTTCCTTTTTATTGATACCGGGTTGTTGCCATATCTTTCCAAAAGTTTTTGAGAAATTTGCGATTTTGTAAAAGTTTTAATACATTTTTAATTTTGGATGGAAAAAGCTAAAAAAAGCATGAAACACAGAATGTTGTGGCAAAAAAGATTACATGAAATTGAAATCTATGTTTTTAATGAATTGTAAAATTTAAATTTGTATACAGCTAGCACTCAAAAGATGGTGATGTTCTAACGTCATATTGTTATGTCGTCGTAGTCTTGTCTTGATATTGATATTTTCCTAAATGTTTAATTTTTCTATGTAAAATCAAAAACAATTTTGTAACCATTAAACCCCACTCCTCCCCCCCCGGATAATTTTACAACCCCCTCTGAATTTTTGTTATGGCTATGGCCGTGGTTATCATTATTCTTGTTATCATGTCTTACTATACTGCTATCACTCAAAATATGGCGATGTTCCAACGTCATATTGTTATTTCGTCGTGGTCTTGTCATACCAAGGCCGTAGCCAGAGGGGGGAGGATATAAGGGCTTAATCACTCCCCCTCGTAATTTTCCTAAATGTTAAATTTTTCTATATAAAAGCAAAACCAATATTGTTACCATTAACAGTGACATAAAATACAATACTGCCATAAAATGACCAAAAATTACGATATTAACGTAAAATGACAATATCGACCGAAAAAATCGACGTAGGCGTAAAATCACAATGACATCGTTCAATTTAAAACTACTAACAAGTGTTTTCTACTTCTCGATTAAAAATGGTTAGGTTAGATGTCATTTTATGGTGTTAGGTTAGGTTAGAATTAATTTTGTTGAGTTGAAATTGATTGTTAGATGTCACTTTGTGGACTTGGGTTAGACATTTCTAATCATAGATCAGATTCAAGTAATATTTTTTTTAAACTAACAATTTATTTTTATTCAAGTCCTCCAGTATTATTCTAAAGAGTGTTTTCTACCCTCACCCTAACTATGAAGTAATTTCGAGTTTAGTAAAGTCTGCGAAAGTTGATGAAAATCTGGAAATATTGAAAATCAGATGAAAATTTTAAAAATTGCTAAAAATCTCGATACGTTGAAAATCTCATATTTTATGTCATTTTATGGAGTTAAGTAAGGTTAGGTTAGAATTAATTTTGTTGAGTTGAGGTAGATTAAGTTAGATGTCACTTTGTGGACTTGGGTTAGGCATTTCTAATCATAGATCAGATTCAAGTGGTATTTTTTTTAAACTAACAATTTATTTTTATACAAGTCCTCCAGTATTATTCTAACGAGTGTTTTCTACCCCCACATTAAGTATGAAGCAAAATTTCGAGTTTAGTAAAGCCTCCGAAAGTTGATAAAAATTTGTAAATATTGAAAATCGGATGAAAATTTTAAAAATTTTCAAAAATCTCGATAGGTTGAAAATCTCATATTTTTTTTTATAAATTAACGAAAATCTTTAAATATCGCAAAATGTGATGAAAGCCTCGAAATGTTGAAAATCTGCTGAAAATAGTCAAAAATCTCGAAATATTGAAAATCTCATGAACATTTTATAAACTGTCAAAACTATCGAAATATCGAAAATCTGATGAAAATCTTATAAAAATGTTAATAATCGACAAAAATCTCGATATGTTGAAAATCTGATGAAAATTTTATAAATGGATGAAAATCTCTAAATATCGAAAATCTGATTAAAATCTCGAAATATTGAAAACATGATAAAAACTTTTTTATTTCACCAATTTATTGAATCGTCGAAAATCTAGAAATATTGAAAATATCATATAAATTTGACACACGTGACTTTTCATTAACCATTATTCAATCGACATTGACACGTGTGACATCTGACATTGACATTTATCATTTCCGATCGAGTGTCTTCCACTCCCAGACTAAGCATGAAGTAAAATTTCGAGTTTAGAAAAGTCCCGTGAAAATTTGTCGAGGGTCGCGCAGCGACCCGAGACAAATTTTCTGGGCTTTTCTAAACTCAAAATTTTACTTCATGCGCTACGCGTACAAAACACTAATTTCAAGTGAGGTTCAAATATAAAAATCGTCAAAAATCTCGAAATATTGAAAATCTGATGAACGCTTTATAAATTAACAAAATCTGGAAATATTGAAAATCTGATAAAATTTTAAGAATCGTCATAAAACTCGATATGTTGAAAATCTGATAAATATTTTATAAACAGACGAAAATCTCTAAATATCGATAATCTGATTAAAATCTCGAAATATTGAAAATATGATGAACATTTTAATAATCGTCAAAAATCTAGAAATATTGGAAATATTATAAAAATTTGACGCAGGTGACATTTCATTAACCATCGACATTGACACGTGTCAACACCGACATCCGACATTGACATTTATCATTTCCGATCAAGTGTCTTCCACTCCCAGACTAAGCATGAAGTAAAATTTCGAGTTTAGAAAAGCCCGCGTGAAAATTTTCTTAGGGCTGTTCTAAACTCGAAATTTTACTTCATGCGCCACGCGTACAAAACACTCAAATATTCTCAAGTTTAAAATACCGATATAAAAACACCGATATAAAACACTGACATATTACGAAGTTTTAAACACACCGCTAAGCTTTACATTAAATCAGTGTTTTGTACCAGTGGCGCATGAAGTAAAATTTCGAGTTTAGAAAAGCCTGAAAATTTGGTTTTGCCGCTCCGCGCTACGCGACCAAACCAAATTTTCAGGCTTTTCTAAACTCGAAATTTTACTTCATGCTTAGTCTGGGAGTGGAAAACACTCGCTTAAATCTTCAATTCATTTAATTAACCGAGCATCGGAAAATCTGCAACGTATGCATATGGATACTTAAAAAAAAATGTCGTTATAAAAATGTTCAGTGTTTTAGAAAACTCTGTATATAAACAGTGTGTGATGTACGTCAAGAATTTATTTTGAAATTGCTGTACTTTTGCTCGTTGTATCTCATTAATATTCCACCGCACGATCCGTACCGAGCAAGGGACCCGCAGGTAGCTGGCCGCGCGCAAGGAGGTACTCGCGCGCGACACTAAACCCGCATTTACCAACAACCCCGGTCCCGTGAGCGGAAGAGAGATCGCCTCAACCCTGATGCAACGAAGAGAGAAGACTCCAAAACTCACCCCACCAGAAAGGGAGACAGCACGAGCAAAACACCCCATAAATACCGGACGCAGAACTAGGAAACGGCAAATTCAATCTGAGCCCTCTACGAGCTGGACATCGACTCGAGTAACCAGAGAATCTTTTAACACCACGACAGTAAGCCGATCTCGGACATCCGAATCGCCACTCAAAACACAAGTCGCCGCTATTTCACCTACGACGGAGTATCCGCCACCGCTACGAGGAGTACCCTCACACCAGCTGGAACAACCCCAGCCGACGAATTGGACATCCACCACGTCGCCCACCGCTTCCACATCTCGCGCTGTCCCGTTCGACGATTGTTGCGATCCGACTGCTCACGACCCGTAACCGAGCATACAAATAACCAAAAGCAACTGTATATATATTGTGAATAATAATTAATCATTAGAAACACACCATCTTTTTCTAAACCAACCTTCACATTGGCGTCCCAACGCGTGGCCACGGAGAAAATTGAAAAACGGATCACGAGAGCGAACACAAAGAAAATGGCGCAACAAGGAACAAACCCCGGAGCTTCGGTACGCACCGATGAGGAATTCCACTCAAAATTCTGGGAAATGTTCAATAAATCCATAACGTAACGCCCGAGCCGAGGATTCACAACATGCCCACATCATTTTGACGGAAAGAAAGATCCACAACGGGTAGAGAGCTTCATAAAGCAAATTACGTTGTTCAAACAGAAAGAGGAAATAACTGACGACGAAGCAATCAAGGAATTCGCACTTGTACTGCAAGGAGAAGCAGCCATCTGGTGGCAAGGCGAAGAAACGAGAATCCACACTTGGAACGACGCGCTACAGCGACTTTGAAAATACTTCGCGCCAGCCAGACCGGCATATAAAATTTTCCTGGACATCTTCGAAAATCAGCAGAAAACCGCAACAAATACCGATCAGTTCATCCTCAAGGGAAGAGTCGCGCTTCAGGCAAATACTACAGCACTCCAGGAGGAAAACATCCTCGACATATTATATGCAGTAACCCACCGCGAAATCAAAAACAAAATCCCGAGGTCAACAATCTCAACATTTGAAATCTTCATTGACCTCGTGAGAGAAGTGGAAGAGGGACTCGTTGAAAGCACGAAGTTCAAGAAATCGCCTCCACCAACACCCGAAGCAGTACCAAGATGCTCGTTCTGCAGAAGAACGAACCACACATGGGAAGAATGTCGGAAAAGGAAGGAGAACGCCCCCACACCTGCGAGAAAACCCAGGGAAAATACCATTAGATGCTTTGGCTGCAACACACCAGGCATATTAAGAAGTCAATGTCCAAAATGCAACCCGGTACGATCAAACATGATTACGTATCAGGCCGAAAGGAGAACAGACGCACCGAAGGTGCGATTGTACATAGAAGATCTAGAGGAAATAGCCATCCTGGACACCGGATCGCAGATAACTCTACTATCGAAAAAGATGCATGCCGCCCTCCTGCGAAGAGGGATCAACTTCACACAAAAAACCGGATACATTACCCTAGCTGACGGAATCTTCCGAGCACAACAAATCCAGACAACCACGATCCGGATCAACATTCAGGGATGTACCTTTAAAAAAGAAGTAGGAGTTCTCCCGGAAACACGAACCACAGAGACCATCCTGGGAATGGACTTGCTAAGAGAGGCAGGGATTAGAATAGATGCCGCTCAAGGGACATGGCAATTCTATAACCTAGCCACGAACTACGACTATGAAAATCCGAGGATTGGACAAGCCACTCCTGCGAGAGATGAACCGAGCGACGATGAATTATTCCCGGAACCGCCGAGACAAACGAATTCAAGCGATCCAGAAAACTACGGTCCACCACCACCCTACAAAAGGAAATACCAGGTCCGATTAGTTAAATTGCGTGAGGACGAATGCCCCCAACTGGACAACCACGAACGCTCTCAAATCAAGAAAATCCTACAGGACTACCAGGATGTGTTCAACGACGATGGACCACCCACGAACATAATCACACACCGAATCCCAACCGGAGATAACCCTCCGATTCAACTGAAACCCTATCAATTGTCACCGCTACGGAAGCAGGAACTAAAAAGATAAATAGAGGAACTAAAGTTACAAGGAATCATTCAAGAAACCACATCACCTTGGTCAGCCCCAGTGGTGATGGTTCCAAAGAAGAATGGGGAAACCCGACTATGCGTCGATAATCGGAAACTGAACGCCATCACTACCCCAGATGCATATCCGATGCCCAGGATCAACGGCTTACTAGAGGAAATACGTGGATCACGACACTAGATCTACGATCAGGGTATTGGCAAGTTCCCGTCCACAAAGAGGATAGGAACAAGACAACATTTGTATGTTGCTATGGAACATACGAGTTTACTAGGATGCCCTTCGGCCTAAGGAACGCCCCAGCGACATTTCAGCGGATGATGGACAGATTGTGTCAAGAGCTACCCAACATCAAGGTATTTGCCTACCTAGATGATGTCATCGTACTCTCCCAGACATTGCAACAACACATTCGCGACTTGATAAATATATTTTTCACATTCAGAAAATACAATCTGAGAGTCAACCGTCAGAAAACGAACATAGGACAGCTAAAGGTACCCTTCCTCGGTCACCTTATTACCCCCCAAGGGATAGAAGTCGACCCGGAAAAAGAAGCGATCATCACCAACTGGAGAAAACCAACAAACAAAAAGGAGACGATCAGCTTCGTGCAGACATGCGCTTGTTACCGACGCTTCATCCGCAATTTTGCGGATATCGCACGACCACTGACATCGTTGCTAAAGAAAAATACAGAATTCACATGGAAAGAAGAACAGGAGAATTCGTTTCGGACCCTCCAACGCTCACTGTCTTCACCACCAGTACTATAGCAAATTAAGGAGAACGCACCCTTAACACTCAGAACCGACGCAAGCGATTATACCATCGGAGCAGTTTTAAGCCGGGGGAGACCGCCGACGAACACCCAGTAGAGTTCGCGAGCCGACTTCTCACTCCCGCCGAACGCAACTACTCAACCACCGAGAGGGAAGCACTCGCTGTCGTCTGGAGCATAAATAAATTCCGAGGATACGTTGAAGGAGCTGCCTTGACAATTTACACGGATCATCAACTGCTCAAATGGTTGCTAAGTTTGGAGTCCCCAACCGGGCGTTTAGCGAGATGGGCACTACAAATCGCCCCGTACTGCGCCAAGATCCAGTACATAAGTGGAAAAAGAAATGTCGTCGCGGACGCCCTTTCAAGAATACCACCGCCGCACAGTGGGCGGAATCGGGATTGTAGCTGGACAAAACTCATAGCCTTTAGTACGATGGGCGAAAGTGGACCTATTTACTTGTATCATGTTAAAAATTACTAATATTAAGCAAATAATGGGCAATTCAAAATAGCGGACAGAATAAAACAATTATATACTAGAAAATGTCATATTTTTCGTAAACATTATTATATCGAGGTATTTTATGAGAAAATTATTTTGTTATATTTATTATAAGAATATAATGAAATATAATTTATCAGATTGTAATACATTTGTCAATTAATTATGAAAAAAAGAAATAACTAAACAATAAGATTATTGACAAGCAGCAGTTTGTAGGAAAAGAAAATTATTTAACAGTTTTGGAAGCATTATATTTTATTTACAGCATTATATGATTGTTCATTCTACAAACATTTCGGATTCATCCGTTTTAACGTCAAGAAGTTGAAGTACAGCTTCTGGCAAATCCTTAATTGTTTTTTTAGGCAGACCTCTTTTGGCTAAGAATTAAACCTAAGTTTAAAGTTTCAGTCTAAAAGCTGTAGCGGTTTTTGAGATACAACGCCCACGGACACACACACACACACACATACACACACGCTCACACACGCGCACACACACACACACACCCGCACACACGCGCTCTCACACACACACATACACAGACACAAAGACACATTTCAAAAATGGTCGGAATTGTCTCAGGAGACCATAAAACGTATATATCCGTCGAAATTTCGAGTTTGAAATAAATCATGAAAACAATACTTTCCCGTATTACATGCATGGAATGTAGAATAAATACGATATAAACCAAAGTCGCAAAAAGTCGCAAGTGATTTCTTTTTAATCCGCAATTATATATATCAAGGCATCTCGAGAATGTCCGATCACATCGGTAAAAGTCGGTAAAAAAAGTTCTAAGGTGTAAAACAAATGAAACCATGTTTCTCATATAAAATATTAGTTTACATAAACATATAACTTCAATGCCATACAAAACATGAAACATCGTGATAAGTATGATGCCTGTAACTGTTTGGATATGAAGAATACGCCATATGATTATGCAGGATCATTCGCGAAGGACCTTCGTACACACTATTATTTCTATACTTTAAACATCAAATACGATCAATAATATTTTATTACTCTGTATTACCTTACTGACGCTTTCATATAAATAAATATAGTCTCTGGAGACTAAAGAATCAGCACAGAGAACTTCCCAACGTTTATTGTTAACTTTTTTCTGGGGGTTTTGTCCAGCTATAATCCTGATTCCTCCCACTGTGCGCCGCCAGAAAGCCCACAAATCCGCTACATTCACCTATTGATGGAGTCTGTTCCCGCCACCGAGTTACGAACCGACCAAGAGACAGACCAGACCTAAAGAAAATAATCACAATCTTAGAGACACACCCAGGGAACGAGGATACCATTTATTGGACAAACAAGGGATACGTTCTCGAAAAACGAGTACTATACCCCACCAGGCCCGATGAAGAAGACACCGAAGCCCAGCAGTGCGTACCCCGGAAAAACGTCCCCGAAGTTCTCGCCGCCTTCCACGATGCACCAACCACCTGCCATGCCGGAGTTCAAGCTACGATCAACAAGATCCAAAAACAGTTCTTCTGGAAGAAGATGAGAGCAGATGTTGCAGCATACGTAAAGAAGTGTCCGGAATGCCAACGTTACAAGGCAATTCAGAGAAAACCAGCCGGTCTCTTGCAGACTACCGCCACGAACCAGCGATTTGAAACAATTGCTATCGACCTATTTGGACCCCTGCCAGAATCCCCAGACGGATATACTACTATACTAATAGTAGAGGACCTTGCCAGTCGATGGACCGAAATCTTTCCCATAAAGAAAGCCACTGCAGAAGAATGTGCTAACACTTTGCTAAACGAGGTTTTCCTCCGATATGAAATTCCCAGGAAATGCATCTCTGACAACGGCACCCAGTTTGTCAGCAGAGTAATGCAACACGCCTTCCATTGTTTGGACATCTACCAAGCCCTAATACCCAGTTTTCACCCAGAGGCCAACCCTGTAGAACGCAGAAACCAGGATATGAAGACAAAACTAGCTATCCTAGTGAAGGATCAACACGATTCATGGCCTACCCATATGCCCATGATTCGCTTCGCCCTAAACACTACAATTTGCCAAACCACGGGACAATCCCCAGCTTTCCTAACCTTTGGTCGTGACTTACGCACCCCGTACGAGCTCACTCACGATCTACGAGATGTGACATCCTCCCAGAATATCGTGACAGAACTCACCCCAAAGTTACTACAGCTAGCAGACACGATGGATCAAGTTCGTCAGATACAGGACACCGCCCAAGATACCCGCAAGCAGTATGTGGACAAGGACAGACGACCTTGCCCTCAATATCAGGTTGGAGACCTCGTATTGGTAAAAAGTCATCTGCTAAGTCAGAAGAAAAAGAAGTTCACTGCAAAACTCGCGCCCAAGCAAGATGGACCCTACCGCATCACGCGAAGACATGGACCAGCCAGCTTCGAAGTATCCACCAACATTCCACCGCATACCATTGTAGGAATATACCATGCCTCCGATTTACGACCCTACCAGGAACGAGACATACCTCAGGAAACCCCAAGACATCCCATCCGGAAGAGAGGCCGACCACGCAAACAACCAGCTGGCCACCTCGCCGAGGCGTCTTCAAGGCCAGAGGGGGAGTCTGTGATGTACGCCAAGAATTTATTTTAAAATTGCTGTACTTTTGCTCGTTGTATCTCATTAATATTCCACCGCACGGTCCGTACCCGAGCAAGGGACCCGCAGGTAGCTGGCCGCGCGCAAGTAGGTACTCGCGCGCGACACTAAACCCGCATTTACCAACAACCTCGGTCCCGTGAGCGGAAGAGAGATCGCCTCAACCCTGATGCAACGAAGAGAGAAGACATCCAAAACTCACCCCACCAGAAAGGGAGACAGCACGAGCAAAACACCCCATAAATACCGGACGCAGAACCAGGGAACGGCAGATTCAATCTCGAGTAACCAGAGAATCTTTTAACACCACGACAGTAAGCCGATCTCGGACATCCGAATCGCCACTCAAAACACAAGTCGCCGCTATTTCACCTACGACGGAGTATCCGCCACCGCTACGATTGGACTCGCTGTCCCGTTCGACGATTGTTGCGCTCCGACTGCCCACGACCCATAACCGAGCATACAAATAACCAAAAGCAACTGTATATATATATTGTGAATAATAATTAATCATTAGAAACACCATCTTTTTCTAAACCAACCTTCACAAGTGTCGATATCGACATTTTCGATGTGTCGACATTAAACACGTCAAATTCGCTACTTTTCGATTTTTGACAAATGACGAAAGTTTTAACAAAACAGCAATAGAATAAAAAAAAAAAAATTATACGCAATACTAAATTTTCAGGCTTTTCTAAACTCCAAATTTTACTATCGCTATCAAGGCTGTAGCTAGGAGGGGATATGGGGGTTCTACCCCCTGAAGTTTTCTAAATGTAAAAGCAAATACAATACTTTTATAAACCCATCTGAATTTTTTTTCTGACTACGGCCTGTGTCATCCTGTTATTTGATTGACATTTACTACGTTATGATTTATAAATTCGGTTGTAATTGGGCTGAGAAATCTTTTTAATGAAAAACTTCTCTTTGGTGTATATTCAATTTTCGAAACTTTAGACCTCGATAAAATCCTTTAAATGACCGAATATCGCAAAAACAAATAAATGTATTTTTTTCTCTCTCATAAATATTTCATTTTTGTTGTCAGATTTCAACTCGGAATTTCAGTATCGCACTGTGTAATTTATCATTCATTGGGTCCCCTTCTTTGCGAGTGCCCTTGATTATTATTAGTATATGTTTTTAAAATTGTATTAGATATTTTTTTAGATATTTTATCCAATATATTTTTTTAATAAAAATTCCTGAAGAAAGTATTACCTCGTGTAATATAGTATAAACATAGGGATGGGTAAATATTGGCGTCTAGATTGATTTAAAATGATACGTCGGCTACATCTTGCAAGCACATATCGGAAGCCATCCCCGAGTAGACTAACAACATTTGGCGTGAGTCTTCTCGTGTCTCCGGATGTAAATCAGATGGAAGCTTTCTTCGCCCTAACGCAATAAGAGCCGCCCATCCCCTTATTCCCCTTATTCAGAAATCCGATTTCCCCTCCGCTGATGTGTGTTTGTGTGTGACTCTGTGCCAGAACACCATTCCAGTTATTTAATTTATACCTGGACACAGTGTTTCCCTTATTTGTCTCCTGTCCCTTACATATACTGTCCTTGACTTGACTTCGCCCGGCTTATCCTTATGATTTACAACGCGCTTTCCTGGTGTGGAATATCAACTTGTCGGGCTTAATATCTCAAACTTGATGCCTTCTATTATTCAACGGGGATTGAAATATCTAGTTGGAATAAATTATGGAAAATAATTTATTTAAAATAATATAGGACTTAAAATATTAAATTAAATACAAAGTAGCCGCACTAAAGACACAAATAATCATGTGTGTTGTTATAGTTTTTCTGGGATAACTCATTTCCTAGGACTCTAGCAAAAATATTAAGCCCGAAGTCTATAAGAATTCATTGGGACTAGTTTGAGTTTAGCAAAACTGCATCTCTATACAACTTATGAAATCATTATTAAAAATAAGTATTTGTTTATAAACATAACATTTCATCCAAGTTTTTAAGTTATTTGATATTTTTCTTTATGTTTGTAATTTCATGGCAAACTTCAAATATTTCCAAAATAAAACAAGATAAATAGTTGTAGATCCCAAATAGTGACAAAAAATCAAACGAAAAAAGTTTATGTATTTATAATGCTACTTTTTCGTTATTAAAATGACAAATAAATATGAAAAAGAAAAGATAATATCTTAAAATCAGCTTAGCCCCCCCCCCCCTATTTTAAATTCGCTTTAACTTTATAGCATTAACAGCGCAAATTTTGATATTTGGGCGCAAGTTAGCGCAAGTTGAGACCTTTCAGGCGCTACATTTAATATGTATACTTGAAAAAAAAAATGCCTCGTATGTTAATGCCCTCACAAAAAAAAAAAAATTACATGAGCCGCTACTGAATAGAACGATTACTTTCGCTGTGCTGACTGGACCAATTGCAAAGTTGTAGTTTTTTTTTTCCTTGAATATAATTTCGATCTGAAAAATTTAACATTCAAAATGTCTCCCCGTACGCAATTTACTTCGGTCCCGGCTTATTTCCCCTCCCGAGCACATACACGAAATCTCGATATCTGATATCTAGCAGATCAAAAACCACCGACGAATCCTTCTGGGAGGCCGCAAGACACTTTGCGAATTTAAATCAACCAAAGTAGAAATGATTCGATAGGATCGCATCATCGTTAGGGATGATGAGGGTGCGATTTCTGTGAATCCTTTTGCGGAATGACTGCCATCACAATCAATCCTTTCTCTGTACACATCAAACTAAAAATAAAGTAATTTATCAATAGGGTGTATTTTTCAAAACATTTTACTTTTATACAATAATACAAAACTAACCCAAAATGTATTAACAGAATAATATTTTCCCAGTTAACAAATCGGTTATTTCTATTTCACTATATTTTGACTAATTTTAATAAAAATTCACAATAGGAATTAACACCGCAGTAAGGGGAGGGGGGGCGAAAGGGGCGAAGGGGGTGAAGGGGGCGAAGGGGGCGAAGGGGGCGACGGCCCCAGACGCACCTAACGGAAGGGCGCTGATGGCGCCGAAATATGCATTAAAAATATATTCAATATATAAAATTACGAAAAAACTATTCGTGAAAATGCAAACAATGTCCTAATTAATAAGACAACTTAAGACAACTTAAGATAAATATCCATTGAAACAACTACTTCCCGTGCAAATACACCTCCGGATATTGAATTATACAATGAGACGCGTTTCAAAATGTATCTCTCTTCAGTATAGCTTTGCTTGTGACGTTTAAAAAATGAGGAATAAAATTAAAACAAACTTACTTGGAAAAAGTGTTGTGTGTGGAATGAACACTTTTTCCAAGTAAGTTTGTTTTAATTTTATTCCTCATTTTTTTTAAACGTCATAAGCAAAGCTATACTGAAGAGAGATAAATCTCGAAACGCGTCTATAGATGGCCTAAGACATTAGTTTTAATCCAAGTCCTTTCACTTCTAATTTGTTGTTATCTCTTCTTTCATTTTAAATTTGTATTGTTAGTTTGTTTGAAGAGAATTTGACCTAAACGTTACATATACTTTAATAGAGCGTTGTAACAAATCAAATTAAATAAGATTTTAAATATTTCATTGTATAATTCAATATCCGTAGGTGTATTTGCACGGGAAGTAGTTGTTTCAATGGATATTTATCGTCTTAAGTTGTCTTATTAATTAAAACATTGTTTGCATTTTCACGGATAGTTTTTTCGTAATTTTATATATTATGTTTAAAGTGTGCAAACTGTAAGAAGCGTAAGCTTATTTTCTCGAATTCAAATAGTTTTGAATTTGAATTCATCTTGTTTAAAAATATATTAGCTACAACATACAGACAGACATTTTTTAGAGTTGATTTATTAATTGAAGCGTGCCATATGCAAAAAGTCGTAAGTTCCAATTTTTAAGTAATGCGTTTTATATACAGAATATGTTCTAAATGTCATGCTTTATTTGTACACTAAATTCCGGAGCGATAGTGCTACTACAAGTGGCAGAAATAGGGACTCAATTATCAATTATCATTTGGTACTAATGACCTTTTCCATATGGTACGCTTCAATTCATGATTTATTTATGGTTTTCCAAACAAGATTACTTTAAAATATTACGATCTTTCTACTAAACCTTAACTTAAGGTAAAGAGTAAGTTCTTTGTTATCTACAAATTGTCCCACACCAGTAATTCTTTGTCATCTACAAATCGTTCAACATCTTAAAAGGTGTAAGTGTGTTCTTAATTATCTAGAAATTGTCCAATACTTGCATAGATTTGATGTTTTTTGGCGCCTAACGTGGAGCCATGCTAACGCTGGACCCTTATTGGGCGCCATAAATTACGAAAGTAAAAGTTAAAAACTTCACACTGAAGTTTAGAAAAGATTGAGTTTGGACGCTACGGGTCTAAATCCAAACGCTCAGGCTTTTCTAAACTCAAAATTTTACTTCATGCTTAAGCTGAGAGTGGAGAACATTCGTTTAAAAATACTTAAAAATACATACGCTTGCATTTGATGTTTTTCGGCGCCCAACGTGGGGCCAGGCTAACGCTGTGGCCCCTAATTGGGCGCCATAAATCGCAAGCATCTAAATTTAAAACTTCCCACTGAATCAGCGTATTGTACGCGTGGCGCATGAAGTAAAATTTCGACTTTAGAAAAGCCTGAGTTTAGATTTGGACGCTACGCGTCCAAATCCAAACGCTCACGCTTTTTCTAAATTCGAAATTTCACTTTATGTTTTGTCTGGGAGTAGAAAACACTCGTTTAAGCTTCAAATAAATGTTTATTAATTTTTTTTAAACTGATTGATGACCAAATACGCTTTAATTTGATTCGTAAATTTTTTTATATACTTATTAAGAATAGTAAATTACCCGTGATTCAATAAATTAGTGAATCTAAACCGGTTTACCGATAATTCACCGGGAAATCATGATATCGTTGTTTCAAAGTTAAATTTCATTAAATACGTTACGTGGATTATTAATAGAATTTAAAGATTTACCTTTACCAAGTGTTTTCCACTTCCAAACTGAATATGAAGTAAAATTTAGAGTTTAGGAAAGCCTGAGCGTTTGGATTTGGACCAAATCTAAACTTAGGCTTTTCTAAACTCGAAATTTTACTCCATGCGCCACGCGTATAAAACACTGACCATATTGTGGAGTTGGAGATATACTGCTTATGTTTAATAAATTTTAACTAAATCTCGCGCTATCAAAATTCGAGCAATTTACAATAAATTTTAAAGAGTACTCATAAGATTTTTTTTATACACTGTTTTTTATTTGTTTTTACTATCTATAACCTATCGATCGCCAAATAACTTGGTAGGCAAAAGTAGCTCGCGTACGACAAAATGAGTATTCCTTAAAATGTATTGTAAATTGCTCGAATTTGGTTAAAATTTATTATACATACGCAGTATATCTCCAATTTCACAATATGGTCAGTATTTTCTACGCGTGGCGCATGAAGTAAAATTTCGAGTATAGAAAACCCTGAGTTTGGATTTAGACGCTACGCGTCCAAATCCAAACGCTCAGGCTTTTCTAAACTCGAAATGTTACTTCATGCTTAGTCTGGGAGTGGAAAACACTGTTTAATGCTTCAAAATGAACGCCAATAAATTTTTTTAACTTATTGATTAATGATTAAATACGCTTTGTTTCGAAAATATACAGAATTGTATTAGATAGTGATTGTGTTCACTGAGCAGGTTTCATCGCCATTTATGTTAGAGCGCGTCTAATCGTGAATTAAAACGTCGCGTAAAAGAGACGCATCATAAAGGCCAGTCGCAAATGTGACTGACTTTATTGAAGGAAGCGGGGGGGGGGGGGTGCTAATTGGATATTTGGCCCCAGGCGCCGCTTTTCCTTACTGCGGTGCTGATAGGAATCATATTCGCATTAAATAACTGTGTTTACAAAAATATTCGAGTACATTAATGCAGTTTAAATTACAATAAACACTTGAAAATAGTTACCTACTAGTAAATAAGTACCGAGTATCTACACGGAATGTACTGACAGTAAATTTTATGAGTATCAATAGAACTTCAGAAATTATTAATATCTTCCTGATAGTGTGCGTTATGTTTGTCTACTATAATAATTTAAGAGAATATCTGTAATTTAAAATAAAAAATTATGTACATATGACAATTTGGAAACAATTGCCGTAAGTATTAATTAAGACAATTTTACAGTAATTGATACGTTGTGGGGTGAATTTGCGTAAAAAAATTGTGTCGGTTTTCGTGGTTGTGCTCTTTGAATATTAATTTCTATTCTGATGGGGGCGGTCGATTGTGAATGCGCGAACATGCTCCGGGACTAATGTACTGGATCTTGTAATTAATTAACAACTTGAAATAATTTAATTCAGTCTATGATAGGGTCGGGATAAGTTCATGGGTCGTCGGTTCGCTAAAAGCGCCCTTCGTTCTTCTTTAAGACCTCAAATTAATCCCTTTTTAGCCACCGAGAAATTTATAAACGAACCAAAGATAATGTTTTGAAACAGCTTATTAAACGACAAACATGATTTATATAAATGAATGTAAATAAGGCGCAACAGCTTAAAGACATCACTCTATTTTAGATAAATAATTAAAATAATTGATCCTAAATAGAGTGACACCAGGATAATGTTTAAGTTTTGCTTACATTTTAGGGACTCCTAACGATCCTAAAAGAAATACATTCAGGAAGTTTTTTTTAAGTATACAGGGTGTATTTGAAATAACGAACAGGCATTTAAGGGCACATACACAAAATATGTGTGAACTCATCTCCACCAAAATTTTTTCGAAATTTTTTTTTTGAAGTTTCAACATTTTGCGAGTTTTTTTCTATACATTTTGAGAACCAATGCTTTTCTCGTTTAATTCGGTCTGCGTGGAATGCGTGTTTGTTTACTTTAAACGCGAGAGTCTTTGCCTTCGAAATTTGAAGTGTAATCACGATTTTTTGTAAAAGATAAACATTCCTCAAGTTCATTCACATTCATTAAGAAAAATGCACTTGACTTGAGCTAGTAAATTGATATCTTCTACACATGTTATTTTCATGTATAAATAGCAGTAAAATAGCAGTTTTACTACGATAACACTTACCACACACTCGTGCATGCAATTTGTTAAAAGTAGGTCACGTATAAAACAATTAAAAGTCGGTCACAATTGTTTTATAAAAAGTCACATGAAACTAAATTAAATGTTCAAATTGACGCCCTTCGCACTCAATATACAATTGGGCTCTCCTTAGCCAGTTTTCACGAACCGAAGTGAACATTTGCCGCGGTTTTTCTTTTATTGCGTTAGCTGCGTCGTGAACTCGTTGTCTGAGTGTATCAGCATCGTCAATTTCCTCGACATACACTTCACTTTTAAAATACCCCCAAAGAAAAAAGTCTAATGGGTTTAAATCCAAACTTCTAGGAGGCCACGGAACAGCACCTCCACGTCCAACCCATCTTCCTGGGAATTCATTGTTTAAATAATTTCTAACACGCCGATCGTAGTGCGGAGGTGCACCATCGTGCAGAAACCATAACTGTCTCAGCACAGCTAGAGGCACATCTTCTAAAAGATCTTGAAGTTCATTTTCTAGAAAATCTAAATAACGGCCGCCATTTAAATTAAATGGAAAAATGAAAGGTCCAATTAATTGGTCATTTACAATGCCTGTCCAAATATTAAGGCGCGTAGAATGGGGATTATTCTCTGCCCAAACATGCATGTTATGAAAATTAATACAACCATTTCGCGTAAAGCACGATTCATCCGTCACTAAAATGTTATTAGTGAAGTTTGGATTTCGGGCACTTTGTTCTAAAAGCCATTCACAAAACGCAACTCTCTGTTGAAAATCACCTGGCTGAAGATGTTGAACCCGTTGATAATGATAGGGGTGAAAATTATTTTCGCGGATGATTTTATGCACAAAGTTATGAGAAACACCTAACTGCCGAGAGATAATCCGTGTACTTAAACCGGGATCCGCTTCTAACAAATTTAAAATTTGATTTTCCACTGCAAACAAATGATCTGCTCGGTTATCACCTCTGTCAACTGCGCCAACGGGTTGCAAACTTCCTGTATCACGTGCTCTTTGAAGTAACTCCCGAAAACGATTTGGTGTTGGTAAATGCCGTTCGGGAAACCGATCCTGATAAAGCCTTACTGCTTCCGCGGAATTGCACCTACCTTCGCCGTAAATAATTAACATATCGGCTAGTTCAATATTAGAATAAATGTGTCGCGCCATTTTCACAAAAAAAGATGTTTGTCTGAATAAGTTTCAGCAAAGACTAAACACAAACATATTTTTTCTTGAAATCCGCCCTTACCACCCCTACTTAATTCATTGTAAATTTCTAAAAATGTGTAAGCAATAAATGTTTTTACAAGTGTGCCATAAATCCCGAGGCCCGGCCGTTGACCTGCTCCATTGACACAATACGGCGTGACGACCTTGCATTAAGTGCACTCCGATATTTTTCCTAAGCGCTTGTTGTAATTTGATAAAGCTAATGCCGCATGCCGTTTAAAAATTATTTCTAATTGCCAGTGCTTCCAAAAATGTTGTTTATTTTTACTCATTTATTTTAATAATTAATTGCGGGCTCATTGTTAGAACTATAAACAAAATAATTGTGAATTATGTTTAGAAATAATATAATCTCTTTGTGGTTAAGAGCCTGTTCGGTATTTCAAATACACCCTGTATATATCCCAATTATATATTGAGGCGGTGAAAAGTACATTTGTAATCGTAATCTTTGTGAGTTACTTGAATTATCATATTACTGTCAGATTTCCCTTCGCATAACCTACAAATTAAAAGTTGATTTACAACATAACATGAGATTAATCTTCTTCTAAACTAAAACACATAACCTGCATCATACCACTAAATTCTTGAAATGACAAATTTGATTGGTCATTTAAAAACAACAGAATATAGATAAAATCAGCGTGAATATGACGGATATCTGTTTAGCGTGAAAGAAAACACAGGTAAATTTCATCATAATCAAACATTTCATTGTTTTATAATTGACGAGGTATTTCTCAATGAAATATCATGGTCCGATATATATTTTTTTTTGAATAATGGACTAAGTGAAATCCAAACGATTTGTTATTCACAATCAAATGGAATTTCCTATAAATATGTATGTGAAGGTTTTCAGAGAGTTAAATAAAAACAATATTCCAATATCCTTTTATCACAAAACAAAATAAAACTTCCCAGCTTCGGGCATTTTATGTCATGTAATGCAATCCCTGAATAAAATTTAAAATTAAAATCGCGTTTGTTGATTCTATCAAACATTTCAATTACCCTTATACAATCCGTGATATACACACTCATGTATTAAAAATTGTGTCCTAACATTCTGAAACTGTAAGTCAACAAAATATTTCTAATTTTAAGAATGATCATCTAAATTTATTAGTTTACAAAATCAAATCATTGCATCCGTTTAGGGATGTTCCAAATGTCGGTATTCGTATTTAGGTATTCCTTTCATTTTTGTCATTTCTGTTCGCCAAATTTATTGGGAAATATAGTATTAGTAGAATACATTTTATTAAAGTAAATCGCTGACTGTGCTATCATTGTGTGACATATTTTGTATTTATACAAATTTAAATTCGAGATCATTTTTAGAACTTTTAATTAACAAAGTTGGCCTTGCAGTAGAAGAAGCAACACGTGACAATCAGGAGGTTTGGTTTCAACAAGATGGCTGCTCAGCGCATTTTGGATTAGATGTTCGGAAATATTTAGAAAAAAACCTTTCTAAATCGCTGGATTATTAGTCGTGGTCGAATAATTAACTGGATTTGGCGGGCAATCTCCTAATATCGCGCCTTGTGATTATTTTCTGTGGGACCATATGAATAGCAAAATTTATAGTAATCGACAGTTGTTGAAAGATTCGTAAAAACTTATAATTTTCACAAAATCATGGAATAACTTCTTAAAACTATTTATTGGAATTTGTGAATGGTTTTGAACATCAGGATGAATCAGCGTTTTAAGCGCGTGGCGCATGAAGTAAAATTTCGAGTTTAGAAAAGCCTGAAAATTTGGTTTGGCCAAACCAAATTTTAAGGCTTTTCTAAACTCGAAATTTTACTTCATGCTTAGCCTGGGAGAGGAAAACACTCTTGTATATAATATAGATAACTTTGATAAATACTCGAATTCTTGATTTAGAAAAAAAAAACAGTTTACATTTTCTTTTAAAACATTATGGATCACCCTGTATAAAAACAAATACGCTCATACTGTAGATCTTGCCGCAGTAGCAGAAATGCATGTATTATACTTTTCAGTAGCTCGAATAGTTTTTTTAGTTATAACGTATTTTGTGAAAATTGAAAAATGTCGTGAATTTACGCGATTGCGGTCGCTTTTTTGTATTTCGCAAAAGTTGCAAATAACTCAATAATTAATGGAAATACAGAGAAATGGTTCAAACAAAAGTTTTAGATAATAAAATTTTGGACAACTTTTATCCTAAAGTTTTTTCTTAACTATTTTCTTTCTTAAAGAACAATGACAGTTTGGTAAAATAGAAATAATAGAATAACTTAGAATATTTATTAGAATTTGTCTGTGTTCTATGTCTAACCTTAAATTACCAATGGTTACTATGTTTCCAGTAATATTTTCAAGAATATTACTCAATTTACGGGTAATTTTGTATAATTGTATATAATTAGGCTGGAAATAAAATGCAATTAAATTGAATAATTTCCCAGTTTTTGTGAATTGTTACGTTCTCGATTGAAAATGTTCACCTTTAATTATATTATATGTTCCTGGTTGAAAATGCTCACCCGGTATAATTTTGAAGTTATATTCAGAATACAATAATGAATCCAGACACGCGATTGGCAGACCACAATTGAATTATGAATCCTTGTCATGTAATTGACTGACAATAATTCAGTAATGAAATATTACCCGATCACTTGAATAATTGATAATTTTCTCTTATAAAAACTCATCAAGGATGTGTACTGACAATTATTGAGTAATGAAATGTTACTCCATCACTCGAATAATTAATTATTTTCTCTTATAAAAACTCAGTTTTTTTTTACGTATACATTGCTTATTTTAAGTAGAAAAATAAAAAAGGCACATTTCGTATGCAATATTGTAAAATGTAATTACATTCAAGTTTTAAGATAAAAAAAGTTGTGAATATCTTAATAAAAACCAGGTTCCTTGATGTGTGGGTTAAGATTGTGAACAAACACCACCCGAAGACGAGTTTAATATTTAATGAAATTCGAGTTGTGAAGTGGTAAGCGGAGTGCGTGCAAACAGGGTGATTGAAATATACGTATATATTCCTGAGTTCAGTTCAATTTACATAATCTGATTTGGATGTTACTCGAGAATTAATTCCCTTTTTCCAAAGAAAGACATGAAATACCAACATAACTTTAATCCAAAATTCAAAACCTTGCATGAATGTAATGAAAGTTCTGAATTAAATTTGTTGAAAGAATTTAAAATTAATAAATTTAGTAGCAGAGTTATTTTATTAAATAATCAAATAGTCGCATAAAATACATATTTTTAAAGGTCCTTTATTTTTATTCATAGTTTGCTAAAGTTAAGTCAGGTTGAGAAAAGATAAGCTACATAATAAATTAGCAATTTATTAGAGAAATTAGTTTTCGCATAAAATATATTTTTTAAAGGTCCATTATTTTTATCCATAGTTTGCTAAAGTTAAGTCAGGTTGAGAAAAGGTAAGTTACATAATTAATTAGAGAAATTAGTTTTTAGGTGATACGACCTAAAATTGTTCAAATATGTACAAACTTCTGTGAATTGAATTAGGAACTCTCATTGCATAAGAAGCCGCCAAAGATTAGACATTAAAGGTATTTAGTTTTAGGTCAATTAATATATGAAAGGTAATAAAAATAGTTGTGCCTAAAAACACTTAGATCTTCTTTGTTACCAAACAAAATAGACCTAAACCTAATATCGAAAATTAGTAAATAACTAAATGGGTAATTTTTTGAGTGACTTTCATTTTCTTAATGGATCAAAGTGAAAATAATTAATCAACAGAAAAAGCCTCTGGTGTTAATGTAAAAATATATGTTATGCATGATACTATTTGATTTGTTTATGTAAATTAATGTCTTAATTAAAATCTACTATACATTTTCTCAATCCTAATAAAAAAGAAATAAAAGTAATGGAAAAATTTATTGTCATTTTATCAATACAACGACCACTTAATCTAATGCTATTCAACAGTATTTAGAACATTTTAGTTTCAGCCAACTCTCTATCCCTCTGGATATCATCGTAAATCAAATTAATTTTTTTTAGATATGAACAAAATTGTAGGAAATCTGCTGTGGTATATCGATTATTTCTATCACTTAGTATTACCGTTTACAAAGATAGAGCAATATCATAAATTTAAACAATTCAAAAATTGACATTTTCTTTAAAGAATGGAAGGTCAATTTTTTACCGACCACACTACCGTTTAATATTATGTATTATATTATGAATATGTATAATCATCATATTCCTATTATTGTTAATTGTAATATATAAAATTACGATGAAAATCATCGTATATATTCTGTAAACAAGCAGAAGTTTTATTAATTAAGACTTATTGTTTGCAATTTATACGAGCATTATCGTAGTTGTATACATTACGCTTAAAGTTTTGCAAACTAAAAGAAGCGTAATCTTATTCTCTTGAATGAAAATAGTTTTGAATTTGAAATATACATATGAGGAAAAACAAGAGAAACTTTAATAAAAAATGTTTTATATATTTTCAAGTAGAATATATATTTTTTATATCTGTTGGAAGAAGTTATATTTTGGTTTGAGAATTTGTTTATATCAAGTTGTCACATTTTTTTTAAGATTTTTTTTTTAGATTTTTAGAAAAATATAATATATATATATATATATATATATATACAGGGTGTCTACGCTAAACCGTTCGGTAAAAGTTTATGGGGTTGCCGTTGCACTAAAAATTTGAAAAAAATCCTTGTCATATGGTTGAATCAGCTCTCCTCATGTGAAGTATTTTCAATTTTATATCACTTCCGGTTCCACCGGAAGTAGCACCAAGTTTGTTATATTAAATAGAACACCCTATATATTAGTAATTTTTTGGGTTTCTCGTTTAAATTGCAACATATTTTATTCGAACATATGTACACTTATCTCTTATAGTTTTCAAGAAAAAAATATATTTTTAAAATTCTGACCTCTAAAAGGCATCTTGAAATCTGTCTGTAACTTTTCTTAAGAATAAGATAAAAATATGATTTGTATCTCTACTTGTACCTAGAAGATGCCTCTATGAGTGAATTAATTGGAAACTGTCATTTTTCACAATAAGTGTTCTTAAAATGTCAATATCTAAGTGCCCTCTTCAATATCTAGTAATTCAATTTTTTTAAATGGAATGACCCTATTTTTATCACATGCTACGATTGGGGGGGAAATTTCCTACAAAAAAGTATTATAAAAGTATACTCCTAAAGCAAGTAGTTTTCGAATTATTTCGAAAATTCGTTTTTCGTCGCATTTATGCAAGAAATAATGCGCGCATAAGTCGGAATTGAATTTTGTAGGCCAGTAGTATGTTTATATATATGCCCTTGATGACGACATATAGGAGGAGAAATATATTGAGGCATTATTAAAAGGCAAAAACACAGCACCTGGTCACAATAATGTTCCCGGATGCACCTTAAGATCCCTTTCAGATAACATCCTAAAAATACTAAATTACATTTATTTTACCGAAACTATTCCCTCACAATGGAAGCAAGGAATTATAAAGTGTATTCCTAAACCTAATAATGATCCTCTAGCAGTTTCCAATTACCGTACAATCACCCTACTTTCCGTTTTAGGTAAGGGGAGGGGGGGAGGGGCGAAGGGAACGACGGCCCCAGGCGCACCTAACGGAAGGGCGCTAATATTTATTAAAAATATATTACCTATATACAGACAGAGAGCTTTTAGAGTTGATTTTATAATTGAAGCGTGCCATATGCAAAAAGTACCAAGTGCCAATTTTTAATTAATACGTTTTATATACGGAATACGTCCTAAATGTCATGCTTTATTTGTACAATAAATGCCGGGGCAATAATGCTACTACAAATGGCAGGTAAGCAGTAAGTTTTTTGTTATCTACAAATTGTCCAACATCTTAAAAGTGTTCCTAATTATCTATAAATTGTCCAATACTTGCACAGATTTGAGGTTTTTAGGCGCCATGCTAACGCTGGGCCCTTGTAGGGCGCCATAAATTGTGTATGTACAAGTTAAAAACTTCACACTGAATTAGTGTTTCGTACGCGTGGCACATGAAGTAAAATTTCAAGTTTAGAAAAGATTGAGTTTGGACGCTACAGGTCTAAATCAAAACGCTCAGGCTTATCTAAACTCAAAATTTTACTTCATGCTTAAGCTAGGAGTGGAGAACACTCGTCTAAAAATACTTAAAACGCTTGCATTTGAGGTTTTTTGGCGCCCAACGTGGAGTCAGGCTAACGCTATGGCCCCTAGCTGGGCACCATAAATCGCAAGCATCTGAAATTAAAATTTTCCACTGAATCAGCGTTTCGTACGCGTGGCGCATTAAGTAAAGTTTCGAGTTTAGAAAAACCTAAGTTTGGATTTGGATGCTACGCGTCCAAATCGTTCAGGCTTTTCTAAACTCGAAATTTTACTTAATGCTTCGTCTGGGAGTGGAAAGCACTCGTTTAAGCTTTTAAATAAAAGCTTAAAAAATATATTTTTTTAAAACTTATTGATTAATGACTAAAAACGCTTTAATTTGATTGGTAAAATTTTTTATATACTTATTAAGACTTGTAAATTACCCGTGGTTCAATAAATTAGTTAATCTAAATCGGTTTACCGATAATTCACCGGGAAATCCTGATATCATTGTTTCAATTCATTAAATACGTTACGTGGATAATTAATAAAATATAAAGATTTACCTTTACTAAGTGTTTTCCACTCCCAGACTAAGCATGAAGTAAAATTTCGAGTTTAGAAAAGCCCCGCGTAGAAAATTTGTCGAGGGTCGCGCAGCGACCCGAGACAAATTTTCACGGGGCTTTTCTAAACTCGAAATTTTACTTCATGCGCCACGCGTATAAAACACTGACCATATTGTGAAGTTGGAGATATACTGCTAATGTTTAATAAATTTTAACAAAATCTCGCGTTATCAAAATTCGAGCAATTTATAATATTTTAAGGAATACAAATACAAATACAAAACAAATTTTTATATACTGTTTCTGATTTTTATATACTGTTTTCAATTTTTATATACTGTTTTCAATTTGTATATACTATTTTTGTGTTAATTGGATATTTGGCCCCAGGCGCCCGTTTTTCTTGCTGCGGCGCTGACAACACTCGTGTGTGACACACGAAACGTAAATTGACCATTGAATGAAAACGTACGGCATTTTACCACATAAATTGATATATTTAATAAAAAATTAGTCCCACCACAAAATTGACTATTTTAGAAAAGAAAAATAATATTTCAAATCGAAGCGGACATTTTGTGTTGAAAATATTTATAATGTGAAAACCGCAATTTACATCCACAAATGACATTTTACGACAAATTACGATATTACCCATCAATCACCGACATTATATAATAGTTGTAGGCAAATCTTTCATTTTAAGTGTTTATTTTAATTAAATAAAATAAAAAGAAAGTCGTCTTTTCAGATATAATAATTTTATTTCCAATTTATTTTATACAAAATCAAAATCAATTTTATTCCAAATCAAATGAAGTTATTTACTTCTTAATTAAACATAAATCTGATGTTTAATTTATTTATTTTATAAACACTGCACAGTTTTTAAATGAAACTTAATTAAAATTATTTTTTTCAGTCGTTAGTATTTCATAATAAAAAAAGAAGCAGTTTTATTTTTTTGAAAGCTTTAATATAATTTAACGCACCATATCATATCATATTTATCAACTATGAGCTTCAATAACAAAATTCAAAACAAGAACTATTCATTTCGTGTACCCTAAATATTCTCTAGGGAAAACTGAACATTCAATAGATTAGAATATCCATCTAATGTGATGAATGTTCAGTTTTCCCTAGGGAATATTTAGGGTTCAATACTCTACAATACTCTATCTTAAGAAAAAGAAAGATAATATTAATGTCTTCAAAAGGGAATTAAATGAACATGTAATTAATATTAAACCACATAATATCAAGGATTTTTTATTACATTTTGCTTATTTGCTGTCAAGTTGGCAATTTTAATTGGGTTATTGGTTATACTGACGAAATTCATTCAAAAAATAAAATAGAGACATACTTTATTGAGTTATGCATATGTATGCAGACATAGTGAGGTTAGTGGTAATTTACATTTGTAAGTACCACTGGTCATTTACCGCAAATTACGGTATATTACCCAGCTGTTTCGGTAACATTAGTAACATTCTTTTGTACACATTTGCAAGAGAGATTAACAGTTAAAAAAAATACTTTCCTAGAGATAACACAATCTGATTTCATTTACTGTTATACAGGGAGTTTTTTTTAAAGTATTTCAAATTTAGCTTATGTTCTTTAAATCTTTAGATATTCGTCGTGTTTTTAATAGAGTTGAATTTGAAGCTTTAAAAGAGTGTTTTCCACTCCCAGACTAAGCATGAAGTAAAATTTCGAGTTTAGAAAAGCCCCGTGAAAATTTGTCGAGGGTCGCGCAGCGACCCGAGACAAATTTTCTGGGCTTTTCTAAACTCGAAATTTTACTTCATGCGCCACGCGTGTACAACACTAAAATATTGTGAAATTTTGTATATTTGAACCTCACTTGAAATCAGTGTTTTATACGCGTGGCGCATGAAGTAAAATTTCGAGTTTAGAAAAGCCCAGAAAATTTGTCTCGGCTCGCTGCGCGACCCTCGACAAATTTTCACGGGGCTTTTCTAAACTCGAAATTTTACTTCATGCTTAGTCTGGGAGTGGAAAACATTCGTTAGAAGCTTCAAATTAAACTCTTTTAAAAAAAAACAACGTATATCTAAAGATTTAAAGAAAGGAAGCTGAACTTAGAAAACGTATATTTTAAAGAAAAACTCCCTGTATAATAACATATGTACACTACATATGCATACCTATTGAAGTGATTTATTTAAAAACAATTAATAACAGTATATTTTGAACTTCTCATCAAATCTGAAATTTATATGCGTATGAAGTAAAATTTCGAGTTTACAAAACCAAATCAAAATTTTAAAGCTTTTCTAAACTCGAAATTTTACTTCATGCTTAATCTGGGAGTGGAAGACGCTCGTTAACGCAAGTCATTAAATGAAACGTCATTAATTTAACATGCAGTTTTAAATAATGAAGGTTTTTATCATTTGTATTTATCAATTGCAACAAATTTTGTTGAAATTAAAAAAGTCAACGATTTTTTTAGCAGCTCACTTTGTTAAATTTACGAATTTTACTTTTTTAAATAAATTTTGACTGTTTATGTGCGAATGTATTTTATGTTTATTTGTCAATTTTATTCTTTACTATGAATTGTGTAATACGTTTGTTGAGGATTTGTTTTGAGTTAAGTTTGGTTACTTTTAAATGTTGTTTGTTTGTAATCTTATAAAACACAATATAATGTAACAGATTCGTCAGTGTGGCCTAAGATAATTCATCTTTGGCGAATGTGGCCCAGAGAATTAGTAATTAATTAAAAGAAAGAAATATCTTCGATTTGTTCAATAATTAATTTTAAATTTACTATGGTTCTATTTTCTCAAAATAAAATAAAATATATCCGAATATTTAAAACACTTTGTTTCACTAGTTTATATAAATTAGAATATTAACTAGTGTAACAAACCAAGTGTTTTAAATATCCAGAATTATTTCAAAAATGTTTCACCACTGGTTAAGTGCGAAATTAATTAAGCATATAAAATAAATCCGTTGACTTTAACAACATCAATCAACCTTTTCCTTACAACTTTCTTGACTCAACAAGAAATACGACGACGACAGTGTATTTTATTTTCCTTTCCGTAATTAAGATTCCTGGAATACGGTTTTAATTCCGGCTGTAGAGAAGGGCCATTGGTTACAGATGAGGAGGCCCTCTTTGAACGGAGGCGTCGGATGTAAGGGTATTTTGCCGAGTGTAAAGGGGATGCAGGTGGTGGTGTACACTCGCTGCACTACCCTAGATTTTGGGGTCAGCTCGATCGATCCCTAAAATACACCATCGCGCGAACAACGAAGCCTGTGCGTGGGAGATGTTCCCTTCTCTTCCCTCTGGAGTACTCAAAGAAAACGGAGTAAAAGAGGGAAGCAAAAAAATCTCACCAAAGTTTTACACGCGACTGATTTATTTGATTAATTGTGATTAATCGTGATTGAGCGAGAAGTTGTTTAATTGAGGCTTCAGTTTAGATGTAATGAAAGCTGAAATCTTTCGAATGGGTTTTATAATGTTATTAGTGACGCTTAAATGATTCAATTATTTAAGAAAAATACTGAAAGTACCTTTGAAAGATAATAATACTTAGTAAAAAGTATGTTTTAATATTCAAATCAAACGATATTAAAATCAATTCTTGCACAAAATATTTACCATCTAACGTAACCAGTGTCATTGTTTTCTAACGTAAACTCATTGACAAATTTAATTAAATTTTGACATTTATTTCAGTATTGAAGGGTATATAATTGTGAAGAAAATGTGCGTATTTGCATGCTGATTAACGGTAGCACCTGAAATAAAACCCGTTCATGTTATTATTGAGATAAAAATTTAAAAAGTTTTATGGACGAGCCACCACAGGTAATAACCCCTCAGAGCAGGGACGAATCCTCGTAAAAAGGATTCGAATCACGAATCCGAATCACCTAATATGATTCGAATCACGAATACTCGAATAAAGGATTCGTAAGAGATAAATATGATTCGAATCAAAGATTCGAACCCTGTTTTTTCAAATCACGAATACAAATCCTCTAAGAATAAATTTGATTTAATTATTTTTTTGCAACCATTAACATAATAATATCGTTACTAGTTGTTTTATCAAAAATATTCTTAATCTAATTATTTATTATTAACACAGAACATTGTTGATAAAAGACTAAATATCTGATTCCGTGTTACTCTGATTTAAAATGTATTTGTGTGTTATTAAACTTTACTTCAAAACAGTGTTTAGTACGCGTGGCGCATGAAGTAAAATTTCGAGTTAAGAAAAGCCTGAAAATTTGGTTTGGTCGCGTAGCGCTACGCGCTACGCGACCAAACCAAATTTTCAGGCTTTTCTAAACTCGAAATTTTACTTCATGCTCAACCTGGGAGTGGAATCACTCGCTTAAAAGTTTAAATTAAACTCTATTATAAAATCGACAAATGCTTGAAAATTACGCAAATTAAAAATTCACCGAATATCCTTAAAATCGGGAAAGTCAGAAAAAGGCATGGAATTTTATTCAAATTGACCAAAACATTGACAAAAAAGCTATATGGTATTATAAAATCTGTGAAAATCAACAGGCATTATAAAAATTACAAAACACGTAAAAATTTATAAAACTAACTTAAGCGGTTAGGCCACTCTAGACTAGGAAGAAAAAGGTCATTTTCTAGATTTTTTCAAACAAAATCTAAAAACTGTTTTATATCTTTATTGTATGCACATTGAACTTTATTTCCAAATTTTTTTAATAAGAAAATTTTTAAAAATGATGTCACAAATTAAGAAAATGGAGATCCCTCTCTAAGCGTAGGGCAAAACGAGCGAAAAGATCCTGGTAACAACAATGGACCTGGAACAAAAAAGTAAATATTTTCTAAATCTCTGATGTACACTCTAAAAATATACGGGCCGGATTTTGAAAATTTTGATTCTAAACAAAATGGCGCACGTTTGAAAAAAAAGTTATTTTTTCGGGCTTAAATTTTCATATAAAAACGTTCATAAAAAACGAATGAAGCACTTTATAACAAAAAGCCCTCGAATTTTTGAAATCATTTTTATGTAGATTAAGGAATAAACAGATTTAGGCTGATCGATTAATTAGTATTTGAGATTTCTTTTCGCCCGATTTTAAAGGCATGGTTTCGAGAAAAACGCGAATAAAGTTTTTACTCATAGTTTTTTTATAGAAATAATGTATTTACCTCTAGTCTGCAATGCCTGCGCCATAAAATTGACCTTCCAGATTCATTTCCGTATCGTCCTGATCCTTTCTTGTTGATTTCTGCGCCATTCGAGCCTCTTTTCCGGCATCAGTCAGCGCGAACTTATTCTTTCAAACGTGCGCCATTTTGTTCAGAATCAAAATTTTCAAAATCCGGCCCGTATTTATTTAGAGTATACATCAGAGATTCTGAAAACATTTACTTTTTTGTTCTAGGTCCATTGCTGTTTCCAGGATCTTTTCACCCGTTTTGCCCTACGCTCCGAACGGGACTTTCAATTTCTTTATTTTGTGACGTCATTTATGAAAACTTTCTTTTAGAAAAAAATTGAAAATAAAGTTCAATGTCCATTCAATAAAGATATAGAAACAGTTTTTAAGTAGCACTTTTAGATTTTGTTTAAAAGAATCTAGAAAATGACCTTTTTTTCCCTAGTCTAGAGTGGCCTAACCCCTTAAATATTGACAGAAACAATGAAAACAATTTAACAAAATAGGGGTTTCCCACAGATAAATGTTATATTAAAAGGTCAGGGATTTTATTCAAATTGACCAAAACACTAACAAAAAAGCCACATGATATCATAAAATTTGTGAAAATCAACAGGCATCATAAAAATTACATAGCACGTAAAAATTTATAAAACTAACTTAAATATTGACAGAAACAATGAAAACAATTTAACAAAATGGGGGTTTCCCACAGTAAAAAGTTATATTAAAAGGTCAGAGAATAAATCTTGAATCAGGGAAATGTAGGAAAAGTTAAACATTTCAGATTGTGGCTACCATGTCAGTTTTACTTCAAATAATATTCAACAACATTTTGAAAAGTAGATTATTTCTTTAAAAACATTTTCAGTTATTTAACGTTCTTATCAAAGCATTTAGTTTGAAGTTTCGAACGAGCTTTTCCACTCCCAGACTAAGCATGAAGTAAAATGTCGAGTTTAGAAAACCCCCGCGTAGAAAATTTGTCGAGGGTCGCGCAGCGACCCGAGACAAATTTAAACGGGGCTTTTCTAAACTCGACATTTTACTTCATGCGCCACGCGTTTAAAACAGTGATTTAATGAGAAATTTAAAAATACGCAAAACAAATTATTCATGTTAATCCTCACACTTAATTTGAATTATTTTTGACGATTTTAATCCTTTTGTAAATATTCGAATAATTTTGTATTTCAATCCTTTTATAACTATTTGAATCCTTTTGTAAGTATTCGAATCATTTTGTAAATATTCGAGTCCTTTTTTAAATATTCGAATCCTTTTATAAATATTCGGATCCTTTTATATAGATTCGAATCACCCGCATTTGGATTCGAATATGAATTCTCTTAAAAACATGTAACGAATCCGGATCACGAATCCAGTTTAACCAAAGTATTCGAATGCCTCTTTTGAATCCTCTAAAAGAATTCGAATCCTGAATGATTCGAATCCTGCCCAGCTCTGTAACCCCTTAATTTGTTTAACAGAATTGTTGTTTGTAACACTGTGTATTATCGAGAATATTGTGTGGTTCATTGTGTTAAATATGACCACACTGATGTGTGAGCAATAAATAAAATAGAATATAAGCTTAATGAATGCAAAGACTATTGATCTCATTATGACTTCTCTAATGAATAAATTATTTATTGTATCAATAAACTCAAAAATTGTATGACTCTACTTGTGGGAGCAAAATGAACGTCTGCATTTACATTACCATACAATTAACTAGTTGGAACGCACCTTCACGGTACTAATTTAAAATGACCCTTCACGTTATTATTGAGATTATTACTATCAGGTCGGCCCTGCACGTCAATTGCTCCAGCAGTCGCTGGCTTAAGTTAGGCACATTGTATGTAATTTTGCATAGAGTTCAATGACTCATTACCATACAATTAACAAGTGAGAACGCACCTACACGGTACTAATTTAAGATGACCCTTCCCGTTATTATTGAGATTATTACTATCAGGTCGGCACTGTACGTCAATTGTTCCAGCAGCCGCTGGCTTAAGTTAGGCACCTTGTATGTAATTTTGCATAGAGTTCAATGACTCATTACCATACAATTAACTAGTGAGAACGCACCTACACGGTACTAATTTAAGATGACCCTTCCCGTTATTATTGAGATTATTACTATCAGGTCGGCCCTGCACGTCAATTGTTCCAGCAGTCGCTGGCTTAAGTTAGGCACATTGTATGTAATTTTGCATAGAGTTCAATGACTCATTACCATACAATTAACTAGTGAGAACGCACCTACACGGTACTAATTTAAGATGACCCTTCCCGTTATTATTGAGATTATTACTATCAGGTCGGCCCTGTACGTCAATTGTTCCAGCAGCCGCTGGCTTAAGTTAGGCACCTTGTATGTAATTTTGCATAGAGTTCAATGACTCATTACCATACAATTAACTAGTGAGAACGCACCTACACGGTACTAATTTAAGATGACCCTTCCCGTTATTATTGAGATTATTACTATCAGGTCGGCCCTGCACGTCAATTGTTCCAGCAGTCGCTGGCTTAAGTTAGGCACATTGTATGTAATTTTGCATAGAGTTCAATGACTCATTACCATACAAATAACTAGTGAGAACGCACCTACACGGTACTAATTTAAGATGACCCTTCCCGTTATTATTGAGATTATTACTATCAGGTCGGCCCTGTACGTCAATTGTTCCAGCAGCCGCTGGCTTAAGTTAGGCACCTTGTATGTAATTTTGCATAGAGTTCAATGACTCATTACCATACAATTAACTAGTGAGAACGCACCTACACGGTACTAATTTAAGATGACCCTTCCCGTTATTATTGAGATTATAACTATCAGGTCGGCCCTGCACGTCAATTGTTCCAGTAGTCGCTGGCTTAAGTTAGGCACATTGTATGTAATTTTGCATAGAGTTCAATGACTCATTACCATACAATTAACTAGTGAGAACGCACCTACACGGTACTAATTTAAGATGACCCCGTTATTATTGAGATTATTACTATCAGGTCGGCCCTGTACGTCAATTGTTCCAGCAGCCGCTGGCTTAAGTTAGGCACCTTGTATGTAATTTTGCATAGAGTTCAATGACTCATTACCATACAATTAACTAGTGAGAACGCACTTACACGGTACTAATTTAAGATGACCCTTCCCGTTATTATTGAGATTATTACTATCAGGTCGGCCCTGTACGTCAATTGTTCCAGCAGCCGCTGGCTTAAGTTAGGCACCTTGTATGTAATTTTGCATAGAGTTCAATGACTCATTATTATAGAATTAACTAGTGAGAACGCACCTAGACGGTACTAATTTAAGATGACCCTTCACGTTATTATTGAGATTATTACTATCAGGTCGGCCCTGCACGTCATTTCTTTCAGTAGTCGCTGGCTTAAGTTAGGCACATTGTATGTAATTTTGAATAGAATTGATTTTTTTTTAAGTTGTAGCCAATTAAAATTTAAGCGTTTTCTAGATTGCTTTAATTAATTAAAAAAAAGTATTGAAGCGTACAGAAAATCATAAAGCTAATAAAAAGAAATAAATCAAAGCTAAATAAACGGATCGTTCATAAACTAATACCTCCTCAAACATCAGGACGTTTATTTATTCGCGGCGCGCGGTTATAATTCACGCGGCCAAAGGGCTAATAAATCATAAATATACAATATCGATTACACGTCGGCGTCGACGGTGAAATTTTCATAAAATCGCACACAAAGGAGAGCAATTAACTTTTTTCAATTTCTTGATTTTTCTACAAGTAATACAGCACAATAAACATTGAAACTATACGATACAGGGAAATCCTATTTTATGTGTACAAATTCGATGTTTTTATAGGATATCTCGGTAACCTGAAGAGTTAGAAAAAAAAATAATAATACAAATGTCATGACCTCTTTATACGAGACATTAATAGTGGCGTAAATAGATCATGGCTAACTTTATTAGTTTTGGAGATATCAGGTGATTTTCAATTGTTGGCTACTTTAAAATATGTCTTTATCTTAATAACCACAAGATATACAATAAAACAGTTCAATAATAATTTATGTAGTTTTCAGCGTAGAATGCAGTGGCTTTTTTATTCAGACTTTTAATTTCCGAGTTATGATATGAAATTGCATTTTTCTGAATGGAACACCCTATATATTTTTATGTTATTGAATAGCATATTAAATTAGCTTTACATTTTTCTATTAAATATATTATTTTAATTTTATTAAAAAAATGTGTTTTAACCTCTGAAGCTTTTAGATAAATATTTGATAATACATGCTATTATAATTACATAGATGTTAGTATTATTTATTAACAATGAAGTGATATGTAGACCCAGTGATTGATTGCAAAAGTTTTTAAAATTTATAAAATAAATATTTAAACTAACTTAGTTTTTAATATAATGGTTTTTTGCGTATTTTTACGAATTATTGTTAAATACGTATATCAATGTAAAGCTAATTTAAAATGCTATTTAATAACATAATAGTATACAGGGTGTTCCATTTAAAAACATGCAACTTTGTGTAAATACTCTGAAATTAAAAGTTGAAATAAAAAAATAAGTTAGCCACTGAATTCTACGTTGAAAACTACACAAATAACTATTAAAGTATTTATTGCTATATCTTATAGATGTTGAGAAAAAGACGTATTTAAAAATAGCCAACTATTGAAAAACGCCCGATATCTCGAAAACTAATCATGATTTGTTAATGACATTGTAATTTTCTCTGAAAAAGACGTCATGACACGTATATCAGATTTTTTCTATCTATTCGGGTTACTTATTAAAACATCGAGTTTGGGTCACCCTGTACAGGGTGCATCGCTTTTGATGGTTTCTTCAAGTAAAGTACCATAAATATCGAGTTTTCGAGTTATATGTCAAAACTTAAAATTTGGCTATTTTAAAATATTAAAATAACTTCCTTATTTATATAGACATTGACACGCGGTAAAGACTTTCTTTAGACTCTTATTTAAAGTAGAATACGTTTACGTTTAACCTTAACGAGATATGACATAAAGTTGGATTATTTTAAATACAAATCATAGTTGGCTATGACTTCATTCGATCGCATTTTTTGTAGGCTTTCCAAAAATATATCATTTGCAGTATTTTAATTTAACTTCACTTATTTATTTCAAGTTTATTTAAATTATATTTTTTTGAATTTATCAAGAAAGCCATGATATAATAAATGAATAGCAAACAATAACTATATAATACTTCAAATGTCATTATTACCTTATTACTTTCACTTTATTTGTTTATTAAAACAAAGGACATTCAAAACAAACATCTTATTAAACACTTAATATATCTAAACATAATATAATAAATACAATAAAATATTTAAGTTGATTTTGAGAATCTTTTAGATAACTTAACATAACCAAGTGTTCTTTACCAGCTATAATGTCAATAATGTTAGAAATTATTTAATTATAAAATTACCTGGTAGTTGGTTTACAACTTACGGACCAATTTTCCTTATAAAATGTAATTGATGTGTCTGCTTATAAATAGCGCTCAATTCGAAAAATATTTACAACTACTATTTTTTTTTTTTTTTTTTTAAAGAGTTTATTTCGTACAATTACAATGATATATATATATATATATATATATATATATATATATATATATATATAGTAACATAAGTTAAAATTATTTGTATTCATCTGCGCCTCAAGATAGTTGGTACCTTGGGTTTCATTCCTTCTTTCCTCGCCTCGTGATGTCTGGGTAGTACCCGATCTCGGGCTAACGGTATTGAAGGATTCTTGTGAGTTTTACATTTTCATATTTTCGGTCAGTTTATTTCGTTATTTATTAGTAGGTTTTTTATTTTTATTTTGAATGGAATAAATTTTAGAGATTTTACGTATTTTGGAAGTTTGTTGAAAATGTTTATCGTGTCTGTCGTCAAGTTTTGCGTGTACTTTTTGGTGTTGAATTTATCGGTTCTGAAGTCTGATTTTCTTCTGGTTTTATAACTGTGTATATGTTTGTTGGGTTTAATTTTGATCCTTGTTTTTATAAAGTTATGTTGTATTTTGTATATAAGTAATAGGTTATTGTAAGTTATTAGTTTTTTTATATCTAGTTCTTTCGTGATTTCGAATAGTTTTTGCGTTCTTGTTCTTTTATTTAGTATGTACAGTATTTTCAGTGCTTTGTTTTGTTGACGTTGTAGCTTCTGAATGTTTTTGGCGGTTGTATTTCCTCATATATTGGAGAGGTAATTAATGTGGGAAGTAAATAGGGCATGGTATACTGGTCTCTTTCTGTTTTCGGGTATATATTTTCTTATTTTCCATAGTGCTCCTATTGTTGTCGAGTTTTTTTTTCAAAATTTTATTTATGTGATTATCCCACTTTAAATTCATATTAATATTAAGGCCCAAGTATTCAGTGTTATTGATTTGTTTAATGTACTTTCCATTTATTCTAATCGTTATTTTTACAGGTTGTTTTTTGGGATTGAAGATCATGAACGTGGTTTTTTCTTCGTTTATTGTTAGCAGATTATTGTAGAACCATTTTTCTAAAATTTTTAAGTCTTCATTTATTTTTCGTTCTATTTTCTTTTCGTCGTTTCCGGTATATATGATGCACGTGTCATCGGCGTATATAAATGGCATTCCTGTTATATTTAGTTCTAATATATCATTCATATATATTATATACAGGATTGGTGGTAGGTTCCCTCCTTGTGGTATTCCAAATTGTGCGTATTCTGGCTAGCTTGTAGTTTCATTGATTCTTGTCACCTGTGGTCTTTTTGTAAGATATGACTGCATTAATTTTAGTTCGATGTTTTTGATTCCAATGGCGTTAAGTTTGTCGGTTAGCGTTGTTTTTGATATACTATCGAAGGCTTTTTTCATGTCTATAAATATGGCTGGCACTATTTTCTTCTTATCTAGGTTGTTTTTTACTGTGTCAATTAATTCATACGCTGCCGACAATGTTCCAGAGTTCTGCTGGAATGCATATTGTTGATGGTGGATAACTTTATTTTTGTATAGGTGATCGCATAGTTGGATTTGAATTGCCTTTTCGAGTATTTTATTTAATGAGGATAGGAGGGATATCGGTCTGTAGTTTTCTGGGTTTGTTCTGTCGCCTTTTTTATGTATCGATATTACTATAGTGTTCTTCATATAGTCTGGGAATGTTCCTTCGTTTAGTACGGTGTTTGTTATTTTTGTTAGTATGGGTGTTAGGGTTTCTTTAATTTGTTTTAGAATGTCATTTGTTATGTTGTCAAATCCGGGTGCATTTCGGTCTTTTAAATTAGTTATTATGTGGTTAATTTCATGAGATGTGGTTGGTTTGAGATTCATAGTTGGAATGTCTGTTCGTGTTGTTAGTGTTGTGGTTGGTTTTGTAGTTGCGTTTTTAATTTGTTGTTCTGCCAGTACTTTTCCGATGTTTGCAAAGTACGAGTTTATTGTATCTGCAATTTCTTTTACGTCTGTTGTTAGTATCTTGTTGTCTGTTCGGATTTTTTGTATACGGGTTTCCTTTTTATTTTTTGCGTTTATTTGTGTATTTATGGTTTTCCATAGTCTGTGTGAGTTATTGCTATATTTTTGGAAGTTATTTTTATAGTACTGCTCTTTTATGTTTTTAATAGTTTTTTGAGTGTTTTTTTTTTCTGGTTTTGGTATGCTTCTTTGATAACTTTGTTTGTAGGATTTTTTTGATGTTTTTTATACATTTTATTTCTTTCGTTTATTTCTGATATTATTTCTTTGGTTACCCATGGACATTCTTTCTTCCTCTTGATTTTTGTTATGTGTGTGTTATTTTCTATTATTCTTTGTAGTGCTTTCGACAGTTGTTCGAATGTTTCTATTTGCAGTATGTCAATGGTTTTAATTTCTTTAGTTATTTGTGTATAATTTGTTTTCGTGTGGTGGAAATATTCGTACATTGGTTTTGTTTTTTTTTTTTTTTTGGTATGTTTAATTCTATATTGATAGCACTATGATCAGATATGTTTGTGTGGTATATTTTTATGCTATTTATAAGGGACTCGTTATTTGTAATAATGTGGTCTAGTATAGAATGTTTTCCATTTGGATTTGTTCTCGTGTATGCTGATTTCGTTATTTTGTTCATAATTGTGTAGTTGTTTTCTAGCAGGATATTTTTGTATTGCCTCATTGTATTGGATTTGTCTAGTAAGTTGATGTTGATGTCTCCTATAATTATGTGATTCTTTTTCTTATTTATTAGGTGATGTTTGAGTGTAGTGTTAAGTTGATCGAGCGTAACTTCTGGCGGTTTGTATATTAGTGATATTGTAGATTTAATGTTTTTTATTTGTATAGTAAGTATTTGTATGTTATGTTTTATTATGTTTGCTATTGTTTCAAATTCTGTATCTTGTCTGACATATAAGGCGATTCCGCCTCCTATTTTATTTCTAGAGTTATATACAGTTTTATAATTATTTATGTTATAGAGGTGTTCATTGTGGGTTGATAGCCAAGTTTCTGTTATTGCAATTACTAATGGATTGTTGTATATAGTTGGGATTATATATTTTGCAGGCTTCTTATATTATGAAGGTATATATTATCCATGGCGGTGTCTTTACTATTTGTTGAATTGTTAGATTTTTTTTTTCTATTACATAATTTTTTCTAGATCGATATTTTTCGCTTGTGTCTGTTTTTCTTATGTAAATAGAGCCATCTCTTGTCCATAGGTATTTGTAGTTTTTCTCTTTTTTTAGTTTTCTTGCGTTATAGAACAGAGCGTTTTTTAAATGTTGTGAGTTGTTCATTTATGTAAATTTCGCTATTGGCTAATATCAATTAGGTAAATATAATAAGATATTGAAGACAGTTAAAGCTTTATATTGTTATTGTTTACAATTGCTTTATTTTTCATGATGGCTTTCTTGATATATTAGTTTAAAATTTAAAAAACTTAAAATAAGTCAAAGAAGTTAAATAAAAATATGATAAACGATTTATTTTTGGATTTAAAAATGCAAGCGATTAAAGTCATGGCCAACTATGATTTGTAATTAAAATAATACAACTTTATGTCATATCTCATTAAGGTTAAACCTAAAACAAAATCTAATTGTATTTAAAACTCTTTTCAAATGTGAACATATAAATTGGCAGATAATAAAGATGACAGATGTTTCTGAGCAGAGAATATTACCCGATCCTTCTATCCTACCTTATCCTCAAAGACATTTTATCAAATTGGTAGTAGATACAAATAATTTGAGGCGGTGATATCTGTAATCGTAATCTTTGTGAGATAATTGAATTGTCATATTAATGTCAGATTTCCCTTTACATAACCTACAAATTAAAACTTGATTAATCTTGACCTAACCTAGAACACACAATAATCTGCTTCACACCACTAAATTCTTGAAATTTCAAATTTGATTGGTCATAATAAATATATCTGTAATCGTAATCGTTGTGAGATAATTGAATTGTTTTATTAATGACAGATTTCCCTTCACATAACTTACAAATTAAAAATTGATTTACATCATAACATGTGCTTAATCTCGACCCAACCTAAAACACACATTCTGCATCACACCACTAAATTCTTGAAATTTCAAATTTGATTGGTCATATTAAATACATCTGTAATCGTAATCTTTGTGAGATAATTGAATTGCTTTATTAATGTCAGATTTCCCCTCACATAACCTACAAATTAAAAATTGATTTACATCATAACATGTGCTTAATCTTGACCCAACCTAAAACACACATTCTGCATCACACCACTAAATTCTTGAAATGTCAAATATGATTGGTCATATTAAAGAAATAACAGATTATAAAATGTAAAGTCAAACTTCCATCTTTAGAATAAAGGGATGTAATCACCTTGCGTACACTGTTACTTGAAAGAACCCCATACTTTGAAAATATTTCTATAGGTAGACTAAATAAAGTCTCTTGAAAGTGAGGGGTTTATTCTTTGTACTTTTTTTAATAATGTCAAAATGTATGCGTAAACTTTTAGGGAGAAATTGCACGAAAGTTTTTTTTTTCTTCGGGAGGGCGAAATTGTGCGGGTCTCACGCTCGGAATTTTCACAATTGTATATTTAATGCCTTTCGCATTGGCGCGTGATCTCAATGGCTCAGATATGCCGATAGAATTCAATAATGTTGCGATTTATTGCGGTTGCGTGGGTTGGAATTTTTAATGCCTCCACTATTTTTTTTATTTGTTAAAAAAATACTCAGTGTAAATGGAATAGTGGCGAAAGGATTAAAATGGATATGTGAAAAAAGTTCAAAGGAAATAATTTACACACACACATACAGGGAATTTTTCTATTAAGTATACATAATACACATTGCATAACAAATGTTAATTTCGTATAACTATATCTTAAAAAATTAAAACACCTGGAGCAATTTGCTTTCGGATTTTTCCTTTTATTATATCAGGTGTTCACATAAAAACCCGATCGAGTTTGCTGTGACATTTTTAAAACATTGTAAAGTAGGTCGTACTTGAATTTGTCAGTCGCTCCTGTCACTCAGTTTTATAAAAGTTTTTCATTTTATTCGGTATTTCAACGCCCAATCACACGAAGAAAGAAGAAACAAGACAACAACTATACGAATAAGGTAAATTAATGAGCTACTGATTAACACAATCTGATATTTATGTTAGATATGAGAAGACGTAAATTAGGCTGCGATTTCACCATTTTGTTCCATTTCCTTCTATCAAAAAAGCACGGTCTTCACGATACGGTTTTTAAATGAACACCTGACACTTACATATCCCAAAGCAAATTTGTAAAAATTTTTATTATGAGATCAAACCTAAGCAGTGTATCTACTCTAAATTAGTATTTTATACGCGTGGCGGATGAAGTAAAATTTCTAGTTTAAAAAAGCTTGAAAATTTGGTTTTCCTACGCGCGATAAGCTACGCTCGCGCAGGCATTTCTACTTTAATTGTATTATGCAGCTATTTCCCTTATTTCGAATAATTGATTTTCTATTGTTGTATCAGTATAAAATAAGCATAGATATACCGGGTGTTCGATAAAAAACGCCCAACGCCATAACTCTGTTATTTATTGATCGATTTGAATGAACTAAAAAACAATGTCAATTGCAGTTTCAATACTATAAATTGAAAATAATTGTATATTTTTTCAAAATTGACTTACAGCAAAATAATGGTTAGCTTTAAATTGTTAAATGGCTGCATATACTTTTCTTATTTTATTATACTGAACACTGTTTTTCTAAATCCAGTTATGCTCGATATGTTAATATTAAATTATATTCATGCTAAAAAAAATTATAATAAATCTTGTTCACTTCATTTTTTGGCAATATATGTAGTGTGCCTTGAAACAAAATTAAACTTTTAATACTGATCAAAATTTATAAATAGAATTAGTATGTATAATCAGATTAGAAGATTCAACACAATTTGTCAACAAACCGAACAAAATAAAGGCTAGTATTTTTTCAACTTTACAATATTTCAGTGTTTTATACGCGTGGCGCATGAAGTAAAATTTCGACTTTTAGAAAAGCCCCGTGAAAATTTGTCTCGGGTCGCGCAGCGACCCGAGACAAATTTTCTACGCGGGGCTTTTCTAAACTCGAAATTTTACTTCATGCTTAGTCTGGGAGTGGACCGTCAAGGTTTTCAATATGTCGAGATATTTGATATTTCTAGATTTTTGTCGATTTATTCACAGGTAGTTATTATATTAAATGCAACTTTAATAATTATTAAATACTGTTTATTTTTAGGAATAGAATATTAACCCATTTGAGCAAATTATAAAGTTAACTATAATGTTGATTTTAGGTAAAATTTTGCATCTTTTTTTATGATTTCAATGAATGGTTTATTATATTGCATACGTCGATTTTATAAAAGAGTTAAATTTAAAGTTCGAACGAGTCTTTCCACTCCCAGACTAAGAATGAAGTAAAATTTCGAGTTTAGAAAAGCCTTAAAATTTGGTTTGGTCGCGTAGCGCGTAGCGCTACGCGACCAAACCAAATTTTCAGGCTTTTCTAAACTCGAAATTTTACTTCATGCGCCACGCATATAAAACACTGAAATATTGTGAAGTTATAAATACACATAAAAAATGAGTAATAATCGAAATATTGAAATAAGAAAATATTTACACTTTTCCTCTACTTTTATTCTACATTAAGTTGTAACGTAGGTACTTATTTGTTGTTTCGTTATTATTTATAGCATAACCTCACAATAAATGACATTTGTCACTTTTTTTACAAGGCACACTACTTATAATTTTAAAAAAATATAATTTTTAATAAAAGATTTAAAAAAAATCGACCAAAACATTGAACAAAAACAAGAATCAAAATTGAGTTTGTGTTCAGTATTCAAGGTCCTCTTTCAGTGTGGCCCCCACCCAGTGCTGAAGAAGAAATTGGGTGTTATTGGATTCAGAAAAATATTGTCTAATGTAATAAAATTAAAAAAAAATTTACGCGCTACGCGACCAAACCAAATTTTCAGGCTTTTCTAAACTCGAAATTTTACTTCATGCGCCACGCATATAAAACACTGATATATTGTGAAGTTATAAATACACATAAAAAATGAGTAATAATCGAAATATTGAAATAAGAAAATATTTACACTTTTCCTCTACTTTTATTCTACATTAAGTTGTAACGTAGGTACTTATTTGTTGTTTCGTTATTATTAATAGCATAACCTCACAATAAATGACATTTGTCACTTTTTTTACAAGGCACACTACTTATAATTTTAAAAAAATATATTTTTTAATAAAAGATTGAAAAAAAATCGACCAAAACATTGAACAAAAACAAGAATCAAAATTGAATTTGTGTTCAGTATTCAAGGTCCTCTTCAGTGTGGCCCCCACCCAGTGCTGAAGAAGAAATTGGGTGTTATTGGATTCAGAAAAATATTGTCTAATGTAATAAAATTTAAAAAAAATTATAGACATCCAATTAAAAATCATAAATTGGCTATTATTAGGGAATGAAGTTATCATTGAAAAAAATAAATATTCATGTCATTTTTGGGCGCTTTTTATCGAACACCCGGTATAAAAGGCTAATTCTTTTGGGTTTATAGCTGGAATGTAGAGATAAAATAAAAGGCCCAGCACTCGTAAACCGTATGCTAATTCACGGATTTCATTACACTGCGCCATTTTCTATACGGTAAACAGGAAAGATTAGAATTTATCGTTTTCAGATTGGAATCCCGAGTTCTTTGCGATGGGGCGTAATATAGTCCCAGGAGGGTTATCCCCTCTGAATAGACGCATCTGGAGCCCAGTTTCTATCCCGAATCTTCCCTTTAAGCGTAAGCTCAGGATTATCACTGGATGTAATTAATTAAACGGAAAAAAATAATGATTCGTATAAAAAATGCAGTTGCATAAGCTTGTTTATAAATGATACTGAGTGAAAAATGTATAAGGTTATTCAAAAGTAAATTACATTTTAAAATTAATATAATATTATTATAAATCAATTTGTAAAGTTTATTAAGGTTTGATAAGCAGTACGTTTTTAACTTCACTTTATTTAGATAAGTGTTTTATACGCGTGGCGCATAAAGTAAAATTTCGAGTTGAAATAAGCCTGAAAATTTGGAATGGTCGCTCTGCTTCGCTATGCGACAAATCCAAATTTTCAGACTATTCTAAACTCGAAATTTTACTTCATGCTTAATCAAGGAGTGGATACAATTGCTAGTAGCTTAAAATTAAACGATGTTATTTAACCATTGAATACTTTAACATTTAAGAGTAGGTGATGTGAAATAAGGCTATAATGATGTTTCACTTTAACTAAAAAACCGAAATTTAATCAAGGAGGGGAGTTATAAGAGGGGGCGCGACCTGAAAAAGGTTGAGAACTCCTGATTTATAGCATATCCATCGGGATATGTAGACTTGAAAGAAAAATTCCCTATATGTATTGCAATGAGTTTAAGAATAAAGAAAGTATTTTAGCGTTGTGTTGAATTTATGCTTGATTCGTTTTGAGCGAATTAATGTATAATAGCAAGTTGTAATGATCTACAAATATAATCAATCTTCTTTTTTTGAAGGGATAATTTTCTAAGCAATTATGAGTAATGATACTAATGTTAAATCAATTTATTACACGCAGTAAGTGGTTATTAACCAGGGTAATGACTTATCAATAATATAATCACGAGGTTAATCAATTAATCATGTGCAAGGTATTTGACCCTCTGAATGCACTATAATTCGCAAATGTAGAATCAATAAATATCTGACTACACTTTTTACAGTCTATTTCACGAATATTTACACTCACGTCATCAATTATAAAATTCTGAATCAATCTGTTCAAGGTCATATGTAATTGCGCGCATTGGCGTAACGTTAAAAAGGGGTTTGGTGTTTAATTTTTTTACTGAATCCTGCATTGAAAGCATTCTTCACGAAACCTGTACTCTGACCAGCATGTAAAATAGCAAAGCGCTTTCCCTCACCGACAGCTCTCCTTATTTTAACAATTTACCTCATGGACTGCATCTGAAGGTAAAAGGGGACCTCCATTGCATTTTTCCTGGTAGAAGTAGTCCATTACTTTAAAAATCATATCTCGGGCTACTCCAGTAAGTCTTTTTTCAGGCATTTTGAGTTAATGGTTATAAAAAACTAGATGTAATTACAAAACAATTAATTCTACACTTACTTACACTATGAAAAAACACGAAAAACTCACGAAAAAACTAAAACAAACAGAAATACTTGAAAACTTGGAATGGATAGTGACGTTACTGACGTTTCTGGGAAGCGTTGTGCTGGGGTAGACATGCACTATAATGGCGTCTTTGTCTAATGCATCGCCTCACGTTTCCGAGCGGTGAGCACTGTTGTCGGTACTTGTATCAGGAGTCACAAGACATACGTTTCTATTATTTACTACGATGATGCGCATATAATAGTATAAAATGGTAGAATAACTGCTTGTCTTAGATACGTACATAAATTGATGACGTGACTGCCAACATTCGTGAAAAATACTGTATCTCAAAGTATCATTCAAATAATATACAAAATAAAATTTCGTATCCGTATTTGTTTCAGTAAGAACAGACAAGACCTATCTAAAAAACATGCCGCACTCTCTAATCAGTTTTAAACAAGATCTAAGATTAATAACCATAGCATTAAAGTTAGCGAAGGGAAACAGCTAATAGTGAACGATGTTGAAAATGAAATAATTCCTATATTACATTTATGCCCGGTATTATAAACGATTAATAAATCATTAGACAACTATTTGTGGAGTAAATTTATTTACCTAGTAAACTATTGAGCAAATTAAATTGCGTATTATAAAGCAAACCTACCAAATAAATAGCAATACTAGAAATAAATAATTTAATAGTAGATTACAGACCGAAATTATACATTTTTATTGTGGCCATAGCTGGAACCATCAATTTGTTAAATTGAATTGTCAATATTTCAAATTAAATTGTCAATCAAATTGGAAATTTATTATAATTTCTTATAATTATGGAGAATAACCGTGGAATAGGACAGAATTACACAGAACAAGAAAAATAAAGTTTATTAGAAATTATAAAAGAATTAAACGAGTGTTTTCCACTCCCAGGCTAAGCATGAAGTAAAATTTCGAGTTTAGAAAAGCCTGAAAATTTGGTTTGGTCGCGTAGCGCGAAGCGCGGAGCGGCCAAACCAAATTTTCAGGCTTTTCTAAACTCGAAATTTTACTTCATGCGCCACGCGTACAAGACACTGATTTCAAGTGAAGTTAACTTGTTCAAAATATTTCAGTGTTTTCAGTGTTAAATACGCGTGGCGCATGAAGTAAAATTTCGAGTTTAGAAAAGCCTGAAAATTTGGTTTGGTCGCTCCGCGCTTCGCGCTACGCGACCAAACCAAATTTTCAGGCTTTTCTAAACTCGAAATTTTACTTCATGCTTAGTCTGGGAGTGGAAGAGGCTCGTTTAAAACTTTAAATTTAAAAAAAGCGTGTGCTTAAGTATAAAAATCCCTAGTCATGTCTGATTTGAAAAACTCTAGGTCTTCGACTCCTTAGAATGTCTTGTGGTTCGAATTAATCACTGCCAGGGAAGATACTATGAGCGAACTTAAATCTGACACGGATGATATGGTAGACATGATAACCGTAATGAAATTGATAAATACAAGTAGTAGAATCTAAAGTTATTATAATAATATTATACACTTTTGACTTTTACCTGTCAAATTATTTAGAGAATAAAATTTACTTCGTAGAAAAACAAACAAATAATTTACTGGGGAGATTTATTAGCCAAATAAAGTTATTTTGTGTTTACAATACCGAAATCTTTGGAATAAATTAATTTATTCTTAAAGTACATTTTATTTAGGGAATAAAACGTTTTTTTAATACCGGGCATTAGTGATATTAAGGGCCAGTTGGTTCTACTCTGAACTTGAGTCCAAAGTGACAGAACAATAGTAACCTTTTTGGTGTACCTGGGCTTAAGACTTGTACACACATTTTTTCATTGTCTCAATTAATTATTTAGAAGCAAAAAACATTATGCCCTATGTGTTTTTTTTAAAATTTTTTACTTAATTTTTAAATTATTAATAGTTTAAGTTTTCCCGCTAATTGTACTCGTGAAAACGCTGTGTGACCTTACAGCGCATGTGTGTGAGTGGATCGCTACGATCCACTCACACACATGCGCTGTAAGGCCCGCCGCATATTGAACCCAGCACAGCATACCACAGTCCTGGCCCATGCTCGACCCAGCCAACCCCACGCCCACGTGTGAAATGGAGGCACCTCATATTGAACCCAGCACAGCAGAGACCCATTTCTGCACCTCTCTCCATGATGTCCCTTCAAATGCTTTTAACTTTAGAATCCGAGTCCGAAACTGAGGACGTAGTTCTTTTGTATGCGTTACCTAGAGTTAAAAAAAACGCCCAAGTGCTTACTTAAGTGGGCGAACTACTCGAGGAGAGTTTTTATTAAGTTGCGAAGTTCCAGACAATGTATTTAGTGGTTGTTTCCGGCTCAAACCGTCAAAAACACTTTTTTATTTCATTATTTTATTACATTCTATGCGACTCACAAATCTTCACACGTGTGGTTGACGTCATCGTGGACTGGTTTCAATATGCGCCACTTCATGTTTTACTATGATTCACAGAATTTACCCACGCGGGGGCCTGGGGTGTGCTGTGCTGGGCTGGGTTAAATATGCGGCGGGCCTAAGATGCGAATGCCCTTAGATTTAGAAGTACCATCCATCTTGACGCCAAAATAATAGGAAGAAGTAACGGACACTTATTAAATTCGGTATTTACCTATAATTTGTTTGTACAACACAGCGAATAGTTGTTTATACAAAACACTCTCAATTGCCTAACAAATCCGTTTTAATTGACGGGGCAAGCGTTTCCAATACACCTGCGGACTTGTTTGTTTACTCAACAGACGCCACGCTAGTCAACATCAAGGTACATCGATGGGCGTAACACTTACGAACACATACAGAGCGTTTTATGTAACACCGAACATTTTCAATGTTCATTTTCGTATGTTCTATTTATCAAACCAAAGCATCCAATACGACTTGACACCTTTAATTTTATGGTTATGTGTAAATTGGGTTGTCTATATGACCATTACAAATTGTAGCTAATCAATCGCAATTAATGCCTCAACTTGTAAATACAGGAAGTTTTCATTTCAAGTATACATGTCCCAATCACATACCGTAAATCTTTAGATAATCGTTGTTTTTTGAAAAGAGTTCAATTTTAAACTTAAAATGAGTGTGTTCCACTCCCAGACTAAGCATGAAGTAAAATTTCGAGTTTAGAAAAGCCTGAAAATTTGGTTTGGTCGCGTAGCGCGAAGCGCGGAGCGGCCAAACCAAATTTTCAGGCTTTTCTAAACTCGAAATTTTACTTTATGCGCCACCAGTACAAAACATTGACATATTACAAAGTTTAAAACACACCGCTAAACTTTACATTGAATCAGTGTTTTGTACCGGTGACGCATGAAGTAAAGTTTCGAGTTTAGACAAGCCTGAAAATTTGATTTGGCCGCTCCGCGCTACGCCACCAAACCAAATGTTCAGGCTTTTTTAAACTCGAAATTTTACTTCATGCTTAGCGTGGGAAAGGAAACCACTCGCTTAAAGCTTCAAAATGAATTCTTTTAATAAACCGAGCATCAGAAAATATACAACGTATGCATATGGATACTTAGAAGAAAAATTCTCGTTATAATAATGTTCGGTGTTACTTAAAACTCTCTGTATGTGTTACAAGGTATGACAGAATTGGATCTTTTCATGTTTTCCCCTACCCCTTCCCCCACAGGCTATAGTTCGTGCGAGAGAGAACGATGACGTTGTATTTTGTTGCGTTTTTGAGTCTATCATAACCTCTCTTTCCGGTTTCGCTGTACATTCATAGATAGGTTTTTTAATAATTAGGCCCAGTTGTTGAATTGTGGCATAAGCTGAGTTTAGATTTAAACTAGGCTTAAATCCATTTTGATGTTTGTCAATCACGGCTTAGTACTAAGCAGTGATTTAAACTCGAGTTTTTTAAAGCGACCGATCACCACCGCTTAATGCGCTAATCTCGAATTCATAACCTCAATAATCAAAATAGTTGACGTTTTTAATATGATTTAGACAATGTGGATATTCGGGCAGATTCAGTAAGCAAATATGTTAAATTTAAACTTGGTATGTGTTATGTGTACAAAACTCACTTGAGGAATACTTGATGAATAACGATCATGTTATTTTTAACGTTTTTCCTACGAACTCGGTTCGATTATTTCTATAATTCAATGGATATCGATAAATCATTTCTGAGCTGGTCGGATTGTCGACACAGCCAAACACGTTAGATTTCCGCATCCTTTTGCTGACATAATTTTTAGAGAAATAATACTATTGCTGCATCGTTATTTCTCCTGCCTGAGGAATAGGAAACTACACGTAGAATTAATAGGATTAGGTACACTAGAAAGCAATGTAAGGAATTGCTTTCTAGTGTACCCAATCCTATTAATTCTACGTGTAGTTTCCTATTCCTCAGGCAGAAGAAATAACGATGCAGCAATAGTATTATTATAATCTCCTCGTAGTTATTTTTATCAATATTTTATTTGCACGGTTATGTAATAACTTTTTTCACAAAATACGCATACAAGGTAAAGATGCATGAGATGAAAACTGTCATAATAGTTGTCATATTAATGACGTTTGTTCCAACACGGTACATGAGATTGTTACGGACATGCGCCCTAGTTGCTACAGAACCATATGTGCATTTTATTTATTATTTAATAGGTTCATTTTATCACCGAATTGCTTACCATCATGTACATAAATACATACATATTTATATTATCTACAGCACACGTTTGTTAGTATCACATGCACCATATTGAAACACAGCATATTTGCTTCCAACATAACTTTAGCGACGCTTAAATAAGCTTAACTTAGCATGTGATGCAGTAACACATTACGAACTAAAGCGCAGCTTATCTAAAACTGCCGTTTACGAAAACTGCAGCCTAAGCCACGATTCAACAACTGGCCCTTAGTGTTAAAAATAAGTGTTATTCAAATTAGACTTTGTGTTAGTGGTAAGTGCAATTAAATTATTAGTTTGTGTTACATGTAATTAAATTTAAAAAAATATGTTGTCGTTGATTGGATTATAATAAAAACATATTTGAAATAAAAATTATTTATAAGAATTAATTATTTAAATTACTAATATTAAGTTTTTAAAAATAACAAAGATTTTAAGAGCAAAATCTCTCAAATAAAATAGAATGCAAAGACAATTTGAAGCTTTAAACAAGTGTTTTCCACTCCCAGACTATGCATGAAGTAAAATTTTGAGTTTAGAAAAGCCCCGTGAGAATTTGTTGAGGGGCTTTGTTTGTCGCGCAGAAAATGTTGTTTGGTCGCTCCGCAAAACCAAGTTTTCAGACTTTTCTAAACTCGAAATGTTTACTTCATGCTTAATCTGGGAGTGGAAAACACTCGTTTATAGACTAAAATTGGACTCTTTAAAAAAAGTTGGTGCATATGTATACTTAAATGAAAAACTTCTTGTATAACATAAATTCAATTTTTGAAACCAATTTATTTATTTGCTAAGTTTTTACATGACTGTATTTTGACAATTTTTCTCAGAAATATGTAAGTATTTCTGTGTTTGCTTTGTTATAATACATGTTCTTAAATCTTTTTTAATTATGCTATCTTTTCTGCAAAACAAAATATCTTTGTATTTTAGATAATTAGCTCTGAAGAAGCTCAACACATTTAGCGAAATATTTTCATCATAATAAAATAAAGTTCTGGTTTAACACTTACACCTATAATTTGTGAATACTGCCGTTTACCCTAAAAATGTTACGAATAATGACACAGATATTCCTCAAAATGTATAAATTTTCAATTCTCCATTAGTTAATATTTATAGCTACTAAAATTGTTCATATTGATGAAATGTATTCAAATATTGCAACACTGGCTGTCTCTAATCTTGCTCATTAAACGTATTCAAAAATTGCCCTTTTAACATTCGAAATGATTTTTACGATTTAAAAGTTTAAGATAGTAAGTCATATTCGGTTGCAGGAAGATATTAATAACATTAATAAATGGTGTCAGGTAAATGGATTATATATGTGTGTGCATACATGTGACTTATTAACGTACGCGATTACAGTATTCCTTGCGTTTATTAAACTCGCAAAGTGAGCTCTGCCGTCTTGTTTGAGTGCAGTTTAAAGTATATAATTAGCGGATTTTGTGTTCTCGCCATCGTTGGTGAGTTTTTATAAATTAAAACACTTGGCTGATTGAGGTTAGTACGGAGAGCCGGCGGCGCACGCATCCTACTCACGTGTGAACTCAATGGCGTATTGATGTTTTACTTTCTGATTTTTGTTTTAAATTTCTAACATTTGTGATTACCTTTCTGTGGCCCTCCTTTGTGGTGTTTTTGTTAGTCACTGTAACAGGCCCTACAGTGTGAAATATTGTACCCCCGTCTTAACTCTTCCTTTCCTACTTAATTAATATTATTCAAAAGATCTATAATGACTGTGCTATGTGTGGCCAATTCATTCCCCCAAATAAAATAAAAAGCTGTTCTAAATCTACTGACGGGAAATGGATGTGTGCAAACTGTATGGCTTTATGGAATTTTTCACCAACTGATACTTCTAGTCAACAGGATGTAATTACTACACCAGAAATGCTGTCAGCTATCAAGGATATATTCCAGAGTCAGTTTCAACCGTTTTCAGATAATATAAAACAGCAAATATGCGCCTGTATGGGAGCAGTTACTTCAATAACGAAAGAAGTTGCCGCTTTGAGAGAGGAAAATACTCGCCTGAAGAGTGAAATAGCTACTATAGCTACTACAACTAGCAGCAATAACAACCATGCAGCTGAAGATGTAGTACGTGAAGTGGAGGACAGATTACAACGTGCCAATAATGTGATGGTCTTCAATGCCCCAGAAACAACCAATAACCCTAACAGTAAACAAGTTGATTTAGCATACCTTACGAATGTCTTGAGAGAAAGTAAGGAAGCAACTGATAATCTGTCTGAAGTTTCCTTATTTCGCTTTGGGAAAATTGGAAACAAACCCAGACCCATTAAACTTCAATTTAAGAACAATTATAAGGCTATTGGTTTCATGAAATGTTGTCGACTCTTGAAGCTCGAAGAGATTCATGTAGCCCCCGACAGAACACCGTTGCAAAGCAAGAGGCTCAATGAGGCTCGTGACGAACTTAAAGCCAGACAAGGACAAGGAGAAGAAAACCTTACCATCAAATATATCAAAGGTTACCTTCGAGTAGTAACATCTGAATGATGTCCAACGCCCACAGGAAATAACTGCATATTATCAAAACGTGCGTGGTTTAACTACAAAAACAGTGACATTCTATACTAATTTATGTTTGTGTGACTATGCGGTGATACTTTTAACAGAAACCTGGCTAAATCCTAGTGTAAATAGCAGTGAATTGTTTAGTGATAAATATGTCGTTCACAGAACTGATCGGGATCCTAAGATAACTGGTCGATCTCGTGGTGGTGGTGTATTGAATGCCATTCGCGAGAATATTAAACATGACATCATTTCTACAGATAATATTCGCACACAACTACCTATTATTGATTTATTAATATGCAGATGTAGAATGAATACTTGTTCGCTTTATTTTCAACATTGAATGTCACGTGGATAGAGAGATGATGCCATTAGTCCTTGAGGATACATATCACCCCGCTCTTTTGTGCTCTCTACAATGTACACCTGATATATATAATAACAATGATGCTCTACTAAAATTTAATTTCAAAAAAGGCAATTATCCTGCTCTATATGCTTACTTATGCGACATCGACTGGAGCTACTTGTCTGGGTTTACTGATATCGACGTTGCTTTTGATGAGTTTTATAATACGTTAATGAACGCACTGATGAAATTTATTCCAAAATATAAACCTAAAAGTGCTACAAAATATCCGCCCTGGTATAGCTCGGAGATTATTAATCTTCTAAAAGAGAAGAACATAGTTAGGAAAAAAAGTAAATCGAATCTAAAATTGAAATTTAAAAAAATCCGTTCTTTAATTAAAACTAAAATCAAGTCAGCTTATCGTGATTACATAACTACAGTTGAAAATCAGCTCGTCGGTAATCCAAAACAATTCTGGTCAGTTGTAAATTCTAAAAAATCAAGTAAATCGAGACTTCCTTCTTCAGCACGAAAATATTTTCTTGAGGAACCTAGCCTTATTGCTAACACTTTTCGCGATTACTTTGCTTCAGTCCATAACCCTTCATCAAATAGTTTGACAGATATTCATATAACCTTCAATCCCAATTTTCTATTTTGTACCATATCAGCCCAGGATATCCTGACACATCTCAAAAGACTGCCTAACATTTATTCAACTGGTCCGGATAACTTACCAGCGTTCCTGTTAAAAGACTGTGCAACTTTACTATGTGACCCGCTTGCATCTTTATTTAATTTATCAATTCGTACTGCAGTCTTTCCTCATCGATTAAAAATTGTATCAATTTTCCCAATACCAAAATTATCAGTAAAACCACAAACCGTTGATAATTTCCGCCCTAAAGCACTTTTACCACACATTGCCAAAATTTTTGAGAGAATATTATTCGATCATATATATCAACATATTAAACCATACCTATCAACTGTGCAGCATGGTTTTATTCCGCGACGATAGGCGGTTACAAATCTTTGTTTAATGACACATAACATCGCGGAAGTTATAGATTCTAAAGGGCAACTTGATGTCATTTACACCGATCTGTCAAAGGCTTTTAACAAAGTTCCTCATAACATCCTTCTGGCCAAATTAAGCAGATTCAGGTTCTGCGAGTCATCAATATCACTAATGAACTCTTATCTCACTGAACGTAGAGCGGTAATTAGATATAACACATTTGAATCAACTGTATATACACCTTCGTCAGGGGTTATTATTATTTAACATGTTCATAAATGACCTCTCAGAATTGTTAACCTGTCGTCATCTACTTTACGCAGATGATTTAAAATTATATACTTCGATCAAAGACATAAACGATTGTCTAATGGTCCAAAATGAGTTAAAATTGATTGCTTCATGGTGTGAGAATAATGGACTTACTTTAAACATTAACAAGTGCAAATATATGTCGTTCACTAAAAAATCTAGCCCTATCACGTATAATTATTCAATTAATGACATGTATTTAGAGAAAGTCACGGTATTTAAAGATCTGGGTGTCTATTTTGACAGTAATCTGACATTCGGTCGTCACATTGAGGCAATCGTTAATAATTCATTGAAGTCATTGGGTTTTATTCATCGCAACTCGTCTAGTCTTAAGAACATCAATGCATTAAAAAACCCTGTACAACTCGTATGTACGCTCAAAGCTGGAATATGCAGCCTTAGTTTGGCTTCCTCAAACTCAGAACCAAATAAAGATAATTGAAAGCGTACAACGCAGGTTTTTAAAATTTTTATTTCATAAAACTGAAGGGTACTATCCAGTAAGAGGATTTGATCATGACATACTACTCAATAAATTTAGTTTAGACTCTCTTGAATGTCGTAGGCTTAAGGCATCTATCTTATTTATGCATAAATTATTACACAATGAAATAGATTCACCAGAATTATTAAATCAGATTGGGCTGCATATTCCAGTTTTTTGCAGCAGGCAAAAATCTATGTTTAGCATCCCAAACCATAGGACTAACGTGAGATTAAAATCTCCTGTGATATTCTGCACGGCTCTGTTAAATCGTTGATGAACAATCTGTCAAATAGCTGTCACACTCACGAGCGTCTTTATATTGTTTAGATTTAAATTTGTTTATGTACATACATACATTGTTTATTGTATTATCATTGTCTTGTAATTGGGAAATTTCCTGTTGGGCAATAAATACTTATTATTATTATTATTATTATTAATGAACGTATAAATTCAATTAAAGATTTAGGAGTAACTTTTGATCATAAGTTGACATTTACTGATAATATAAATAAGATTTGTGACAAAAGTATCAAACTGTTGGGCTTTTTCCATCGCACTTGTAAGGACTTTTATAACATTGACGTTTTGAAAAATGAATTTTTCATACGTTTGTTCTAACCTTGAATTTGCCTCTGTTATTTGGTCATCGTACTACGAAATTACTGTAAGTAGAATTGAAGCAGTTCAAAAAAAGTTTTTAAAAATGAGTTTTTTTTTCTAATTTAGGGAATATCCACCTGCATCCATTACATATGATAACCTGTTAAAAACATTTAATGTCGAAAGATTAAGTGACAGGCGTACTAAATCTCTAATCCTATTTTTATTCGGGGTAGTGGATCACCAAATTCATTGCCCTAACAACCTAGGTAAGCCGAAGTTTCACTTTCCTAGACTAACATCTCACAGTAATAAACAATTTTTTCAACCACATGCCAATACGCTAACTCATTTTAATTCACCCATAATAATAATAATTAGAACGTTTATGCCCGGTATTACAAACGATTAATAAATCATTAGATAACTATTTGTGAAGTAAATTTATGTGCCTAGTAAACTAATGGGCAAATAAAATTGCGTATTATAAAGCAAACCTACCAAATATATAGCAATTCTAGAAATAAATAATTTAATTAGACCGAAATTAAACATTTTCATTGTGGCCATAGCTCGAACCACCAATTTTTTAAATTGAATTGTCAATATTTCAAATTAAATTGTCAATCAAATTGGAAATTTAGTATAATTCCTTATAATTACAGAGAATAACCGTGGAATAGGACAGAATTACACAGAACAAGAAAAATAAAGCTAATTAGAAATTATAAAAGACTTAAACGAGTGTTTTCCACTCCCAGGCTAAGCATGAAGTAAAATTTCGAGTTTAGAAAAGCCTGAAAATTTGGTTTGGTCGCGTAGCGCGAAGCGCGGAGCGGCCAAACCAAATTTTCAGGCTTTTCTAAACTCGAAATTTTACTTCATGCGTCACGCGTACAAGACCCTGATTTCAAGTGAAGTTCACTTGGTCATAATATTTCAGTGTTTTCAGTGTTTAATATGCGTGGTGCATGAAGTAAAATTTTGAGTTTAGAAAAGCCTGAAAATTTGGTTTGGTCGCTCCGCGCTTCGCGCTACGCGACCAAACCAAAATTTCAGGCTTTTCTAAACTCGAAATTTTACTTCATGCTTAGTCTGGGAGTGGAAAACACTCGTTTAAAACTTTAAATGGAATTAATTTTAAAAAAGCATGCATACGCTTTAAGTATAAAAATTCCTGGTTATGTCTGATTTGAAAAACTTTAGGTCTTCGACTCCTTGGAATGTCTTGTGGTTCGAATTAATCACTGTCAGGGAAGATACTATGAGCGAACTTAAATCTGACATGGATGATATGGTAGACATGATAACCGTAATGAAATTAATAAATACAAGTAAGTGAATCTTATTAGATGACGTAGTAAATAACATAAAAGCGATAAGAATTAGATGGTTAGGACATATATGGAGGTCAAATCATGATGGATGGCAAAGGATAATAACAGAATGGGAACCTAGCGGTAGCAGAAGAACAGGGAGACCAAGGAATAGATGGAAAGATGAAGTTGAAAAAGACCTGAGCTCACTGAGCGTTAGAAACTGGAAAAGCATAGCAAAGGACAGGGAGAAATGGAGAACAATTGTACAACAAATGAAGGAACATTGGGACTGATCCACCAAGATAAATGGATTAGAAGTGCTCCAAGAGGAGCGGCCAAACTCCACAAGGAGTGTAAGCCACAGAAGAAGAAGTAGAATCTAAAGTAATTATAATAATATAATACACTTTTCAATTTTAACTGTCAAATTATTTAGAGAATAAAATTTACTTGGTAGAAAAACAAACAAATAATTTACTGGAGAGATTTATTAGCCAAATAAAGTTATTTTGTGTTTATAATACCGAACTCTTTGGAATAAATTAATTTATTCATAAAGTAAATTTTATTTAGGGAATAAAACGTTTCATAATACCGGGCATTAATGGTTTAAATAATAAAGTAGATATTTTCGTAGATACCAGAAAATCTCTTATCAAAATATTGTCAGATATATCGGTACCATTGACATTGTTGTAAGGCTTTAGGCTTTAAGTTTTTTTTCTGTTATTTTTTATTTTTCTATTATATAACATATTTAGACATTATATGTACAGGGTGTCCCAAAAGTTTGGAAACGGTTGAATATCTCGAGAACACCTCATCGGATCAAGATGGTATAAAATACGTCTTTCTTTATTTTTAAAGCTCTATTTAGGCATGCTGTGCGATAGCCACCCACACCCCTCTGGGGGGTGGTTCGAGGGGGTAGTTTAAAAAACTTAAATGGAAAATCCTATTTTTTTATTGTTTTATCACTCGCTCCCCAATCCCGTTCGGTGGTGGAAAGGGTAGTTTTGAATTTTTCTGCGAAAAAAAAAATATTTTGCTTGCACTGTTGCATTTTGTATCAAAAACGGTTTATTAATTTTTCAAATTGCCACTCCCCCCCCCCACACACACACACCCTTTAAAAGTAGAAAAAGTGGTATTTTAAAAAGAAGTACCACCATTCTTTTTAGACAAAAATGATTTTTCTTGCAGAGTTTCATTGTCTATCAAAAACTCCTTATGGAGTTGCAAAATATCCACACCTTAACCCCTTTTTGGAGGGTGGAAAAAGGAAGTTTTCGCTCAGTTTATCGTCGAAATTTTTTTTCCATTTTCTTGACGACTCCGTGAAATTCTAAGAAATGCGTAATAGCTCAGAAACTTTAAAGCTAAATTAATTAAGCTGCTATCTGTCGTTTTGAGATGAGGTTATCGGAAAGTGAACGCATATCATTATTAATGATGCGTGGGTCCGGGGAGAATGTGAGAAGCTGAACGTTTGGGCAGGTTTTTCTAAACATGGAGTTGTGGGGCCGTTTTTCATCGAGGGCAACTTGACTGGCGAAAAGTATTTAGATTTGTTGCAAGATGAAGTGGTACCAGCAATTAATCATTTGTTCCATGGAAACGTGCAAAATGTGTGGTTTTAACAAGATGGCGCCCCTCCCCGTTACGCCGTGAGAGTGAGGCAGTTTTTGGACCGTACATTTCCCAACCGTTAGATCGGACGACGCGGCCCTCTTGAATGGCCTGCGAGATCGCCGGATTTGACCCCACTGGATTTCTTCTTATGGGGATTTGTGAAGAACAGCGTGTACACTAACAGACCTGCCAATTTAGCTGACTTGCGGAATCGCATCATGAACCAGGCTGCATTAGTTATACCGCAAATGAGGACCAACGTGATCAACGATTTTCACAGCCGACTGGGTCAGTGCCAAGGCCAAAATGGCGGTCAGTTTGAACATTTGCGATAAGGAAGAAGACGATTTGGCGGCGGAGATGCAACATCAAACCACCGGAAGTGCAACAATCAGCCCTTTTCAGGGCTACATGATGTGCAAAATCCGATCATGCAACCTCCCCGTGGTGCACATCGGGTCACGCTAATGCCGACGGTATTGTAAAGTTAATTTTGATCGTAGTAGAAAGTGGGGAAAAAGCCAAAATAACGAAATGATTTTTTAATAACAATAACATAACCAATTTTAGATCAGGGATCAAAAAATGAGACAACCAAAATTACTTTGATTAAAAAAACAGCAATTACCCCTTCTATGCCTAAATAGAGCTTTAAAAATAAAGAAAGACGTATTTTATACCATCTTGATCCGATGAGGTGTTCTCGAGATATTCAACCGTTTCCAAACTTTTGGGACACCCTGTATGTTCTAAAATTAGGTACCATAGCAATTTATAATATTAAGTTCCCTGTAATTGGATATTGTATTTATCTGTTGGGAAAATAAAGAAAAAGAATAATAATAATTTGTAAATTCTTGAAACCGGTATTGTACGGATTCAAACGCTTAAAGTTAATTGTTGAGAACAACATTGTTACAACCGATTACAGCAGATAATAATAATATCGTATTTCTAAAAATATTCAACAACATAAAATATTCACAAAAACATTGAAACTTTAAACCAGCTACCTTGTCTGTCACGGCACATTTTGTTTTCGTAAACGTTTTTCTCTTGTTTATAATTTACATAGCCCCGAGGAAGAAGAGGGTAGGCTGAGACCTGTGTGTGCGTGTGTGTGGGTGGCAAACATTGATTCGCGCAAATAAATTAAATATTTAATTCCTGGATTAAATATTTGCCGTGGATTATCCGGTGGCGCCATGCGCTCTTTCAGATCCAAGGACGCCAAAGCTCGGTCCACTCGACTGAAAAGCCTCAGCCTCGGAATGCAGATGAAATAAAATAGACCCGGTTTCGCCCTTTTATTTGCACATGTATCATCTCTCTCCAGACAATGCGGGAAGGGAACCCCATTGACTCTCGAGGCCAAGTTAATATTATTGCGCTGAAGTAGATAAATATAAAATATACTAACTTAATTCAATTGTATTTTTAAAAAGAAAATAATAAAGTGAAATTTTACTATTTTGACTACAATTCTTTATCAGCTATAAGTTGTATATATACTGCCTTTCAAAAAAATCAGAACACCAAGTATTTATTGCACGATTTTAATAAAATTTACACAATTTAATCATGTAAACGAACTGTATCGATGATCAAAAAATCAACTTGAAAAACAAAAAAACAAATGAATAAAAATTAATAATGTGTTGGGCCTCCACGATTTCCCAAACACTCATTAACACGTCGAGGCATGCTAGAAATCAGGCTGTCAATATCGACTTGGGGTATTTCATTCCAAACATCGATAATTCGACCTCTAAGTTCCATTACAGTGTTAGCGGGGCGCTGTAAGTTACTTATTCTAACACCTATCATATCCCAAACATGTTCTATTGGCGATAGATCTGGAGAACGAGATGGCCAAGGTAACAAATTGATTTCGGCACTATCAAAAAACTCTCTTGTAATGGCCGCTGTGTGAGGTCGAGCATTATTTTGCTGAAAAATGGGTTTCTGCAAGCTATTTACATAGGGCACTAACACTGGCCGTAAAATGTTGTCAATATACCGAATCGCGCTAAGACTTGCTTCTAAAAAAACTAGAGGAGACCGACTACCATATGCTATCGCCCCCCAAACCATAACTCCCTGTGTAAGAGCCGTATGTCTTTCAACAGCAAATTGTAAAATTCTGCGTTCACCGCGTCGACATCTCACTCTTCTGCGACCATCATGAGCCCATAAACAGAACCGAGACTCATCGCTGAAGATAATGTTATTCCATTCATGGGTCCAATGTTGTCTTTCCCTGCACCAATCAAGTCTTGCTCTGCGATGCTGCGGAGTAAGAGGTAGACACAATTGTGGACGGTAGGATCTTATACCAAAACTGCGGATTCTTCTGTAAACAGTAGCCATGGATACTCTTTAGCCATTTAGAGCCAACCAGTCATTTCCCAATGCCCGCGACGTTGTAAATCTGTCCCTTAAAGTTGTAAGACGAAGAGCTCGAGTGGTGCTTCTTGGACGTCCTGATCCAAGTCTACGTCGATTCTCCCCAGCTTCGGACCATCTAGACCAGCAGCGTACGATCACCGATACACTACGGCCTACCCTTTCAGCAATAGCACGAACCGAAAAACCCGCTTCTCGCATTCCAATAATGCGACCCCTTTCAAATTCACTTAGATGATGTATTGTGCACGCCGACGATCACGGGGCATATTTTTATGTTTTACAAACTGAAACGTCAAACTACTCAGAGGCTAGTTGGATATTAGAAGCAATTACATTCAAAAATCAGCAGCTCTTCATAATGGTGAAATCAAGGAAAAATATTATTAAATAGTAACCAAAACAATTGATTTTTTGATCATCGATTCATTTACATGATCAAATTCTGTAAATTTCATTAAAATCGTCCTATAAATACTTTGTGTTCTGATTTTTTTAAAAGGCAGGGTAATTATTCCATTTAATTGCATTTTAATTACAAACTAAAGATTTAAAACAAATTGAAGGTCTCTTAGAAATAATACTAAACATTGAAAATTGCGCTAAACAGTACCCTGGCCCAGGGGGACCACAGATTATTTTGCGTAAATGAAATATTTTATAACGATTTAGTGTTAACATTTTTTTAAATTAATATACAGGGCATTTTTCATTTAGGTATACATATGCATACACTGTAAATATTACGACTTTCGTTGTTTTTTTGAAAGATTTCAATTTAAATCCTTAAACGAGGGTTTTTCACTCCCAGACTAAGCATGAAGTAAAATTTCGAGTTTAGAAAAGCCTGAAAATTTGGATTGGCCGCGTAGCGAAGCGGAGCGGCCAATCCAAATTAGGCTTTTTTAAACTCGAAATTTTACTTCATGCGCCACGCATATAACTGAAATATCGTAAAGTTTAAAATATACGGCTTTAGCAATCTAATATATGCATCTGAATAAAACGTGAGTCAAATTCTGCGCTGAACAAATTATTTAAAACAGTGATTATAGCAAGGCCAATAACTCTAACGTATATTGGGTTGCCTATAATCGTTGTTGTCTGTGCGTGTTTTTGAACTTCACTGTAAATCAGTGTTTTTAAGCGTGGCGCATAAAGTAAAATTTCGAGTTTAGAAAAGCCTAATTTGGATTGGCCGCTCCGCTTCGCTACGAGGCCAATCCAAATTCTTAGGCTTTTCTAAACTCGAAATTTTACTTCATGCTTAGTCTGGGAGTGGAAAAAACTCGTTAAAAGCCTGAAATAAACCGTTCTGAAACAACGAATTCCCGCAAATTAAAAAAAAACGCAGTAATTATCGGGATATGTATATTCAAAAGAAATATGCCCTGATGTAAAATTACCGGTATTTTAAAATCGGGTAATATTCTCGGTAATATTACTAGAAACATAGTAACAAATGGTCATTTAAAGTTAGACATAAAACACAAAAATTTCTATAAATAATTCTAAGTTATTATTTTGTAAAAATTATAGGTTTTTAAGAATCTTTCAACAAACTGTCATTGTTCTCTGTTCTCGAAGAAAGCAGATAGTTACAAAACAACTTAAAGATAGAAAAATTGTCCAAAATTTGATTATCTAAAACTTTTGTTTGAACCATTTTTCTGTATTCCCGTTAGTTATTAAGTTAATCGCAACTTTTGCGAAATAAAGAAAAGCGAGCGGACTCGAGTAAATTCTCGATATTTTTAAATGTTTACAAAAAACAGTTGAGCTTCAAGTATAATACATGCATTTTGGCTATTTCGATAAGATCTGCAAGATGGGTATATATATTTTTATACAGGGTATCTAAAGTATCTAAAAGAAAATGTTATTTGTTTTTTTTCTAAATCAAAAGGGCGGGTGTTCACCAAAGTTATTAATATTACACAAAAGAGTGTTTTATACTCCTTGGTTGGCATGAAATAAAATTTTGAGTTTAGAAAGGCAGTAAAATTTGGTTTTGATTTTCAGGCTACTCTAAACTCGAAATTTTACTTCATGCGCCACGCGCGTAAAACGCTGATTTATCGCAATGTTCAAAAAATACACAAACAGTTGTTTTTATCCAAGAATAAGATAGCTACAAAAAAACTTGAAGTCAAAGGTCAAATATTGTATTCAACAGTCAAAAATTTTATTATCTAAAACTTTCATTCCAACAATTTTTCTGTTTTCTCATTCGTTATTGAGTTACTCGCAACTTTTGTGAAATACAAAAAAGCGAGTGCACTCATAAATTCTCGAAATTTTTTTAATAACAAAAAAAAACAACTCAAAAACGATTCAAGCTCCAGATAAGTATATTACATGAATTTTGGCTACTCGACAAGATCTACAAGATAGGCGTATTTGTTTTTATATAGGGTGATCCATAAAGTATCTAAAAAAATGTCAATTGTTTTTTTCTAAATCAAGAAGGCAAGTGTTGTCAATATTATACAAATATTATATTTATCAAAGTTGTCAATATTATACAAAAGAGTGTTTTTTTTTTTTTGGTTAAGCATAAAGTAAAAATTTGGATTTAGTCACGGTAGCGACCAAATCCAAACTTTCAGACCTGTTTAAACTCGAAATTTTACTTCATGCGCCACGCGTATAAAACAGCGATTTGATGTGAAGATCAAAATAGACTATTATTAATTATTTGTAAATAAATTACTATATTAATACAAAAGAGTGTTTTTCTTTTTTGGTTAAGCATAAAGTAAAAATTTGAATTTAGTCACGGTAGCGACCAAATCCAAATTTTTAGACCTTTTTCAACTCAAAATTTTACTTCATGCGCCACGCGTATAAAACAGCGATTTGATGTGAAGTTCAAAATAGACTATTATTAATTATTTGCAAATAAATTACTATATTAAATAAATTAAAAATGCTTGTACAATTATTTGAATCTTGGCTCGATTATCTAGAATTGTATATGTGGCCCGAAAAGGAAAAAGTTTGGAGACCCCTGGCCTAGCCCATTATAAAATTCATGAATCACATTCGTTAGTGTTTTAGAGTTATTACGCGTATTTCATAAATTTTGCTTTTCATGTGGTCCCGCAGAAAATAAGCACATGGCGCTTAATCAAGAGATCTGGCAGGCCAGTTAATTATTCCACCACGATCAATAATCACGCGATTTGGAAAGCTTTTTTCTAAATATTTCCGAACATCTACTGTCATAGGGGAAAGGTACCCCGAATGCACTTCCAGCTAGCTCAGGGGTTTGGGGATGGAAAGCACGAGCAACTAGTCCTTAAAACACCGATCCAAAAACAACAAATTTATTTACACAAAAAAATACAGCAACAAAAAAACCACATCACAAAAAAACACAGCAGCAAATAATAATTAATACGTGGGCGTGGACAGTGGCAGCCTGGTTGTCGGAGGTGGTGAGTGGCGGCAGCGAAATCCGGACGTTAACGGCAAAGTCCGGTATACGACGATAAGATCCGGATGGCTTCGAAAAAGTCCGGATGTATCCGGAAGGCGTCGACAGAGTGCGGAGAGCAGAGATAAAGACCGGACGGCGTCGGAAAAGTCCGGAAGATGTTGTCAAGAGAGAGAAAACCAGAGCGGTGACAGGCGGCACTGGGAGCAATTCCGGTTCATCTGACTTGCACTAATCAGAGAAAAGTTACACAAATAAAAAACGAAATTGACAAGTACTTAAACACCACACACTGCACTTGTTGTTGCCGCTTTCGTTACTGGTTTGCCACTGATGCAGAAGTGCCGTCCCCATTAGTTAAATGCCGAAAACAAGGGCGGAGAGGGGTAGTTTTCTTGGTGGACATGACCAGCCGGCCAAAATTCGCCGAATCCGTCAAAATTACAGGGATTCGACGAATCTCGAGAATTTTGGAATTTCTTCAAATCCGTTCACCGGAAAGGAGAATGTAAAAGATTATATTAATGAAACACTTGTATCTTTTCTTCACTTATTTATTTGGAGTACCAAATGCACATTTCGATCACGATGTGATAATTATCAATGGTTGTCAACCATTGATAATGATCACATCGTGATCGAAATGTGCATTTGGTACTCCAAATAAATAAGTGAAGAAAAGATACAAGTGTTTCATTAATTTAAAACCATCTTCACGCAACTCAATAACAATTAAGTAGGCAAAAGATTATACAAATCTCTTTTCCGAAAAACTGACTGCCGCTGGTCACCAATCCTCACTCCATGAGGTCTGCTCGGAGTGCCCTCCAGGTGTTCTACTCTTACAAATTACGCGAGATAATCCCCGATCGGCTAGGGATAAACTCATTTTATATACAAAACAAATTTAAATTAGAAATTTAATTTTTGTTGCCGACGATTGAAAGAATTGCCGGTAACATTACTTCAAAATGCGCTGAGCAGCCATCTTGTTGAAACCAAACTTCCCGTTGTCACGTGTTGCTCCTTCTACTGCAAGGCCAATATTGTTGATTAAAAGTTCTAAATATTATCTAGAATTCAAATTTCTGATTAATTCAAACCGTCCAATAATTGTATTATTGAAAATTCTCGCCCAAATATATATTTTTTGAGGATACTGCTGCCTTGTGCTACAATTTAATTTAAAGTCATTTATATAACTAATTTTATTACATGTTCGGGATTAAAAGTGCTTATTCTTAATTCCGGATTGAAAATGTTCACTCAGTATGTGTGATGAAATTTTCTAAACAGGGACGATATACAACGTATCACCAGATATCCAAAACAATATTTATAAGGATATATTTTTGAATTTGTATCAAATTTAAGTTAAAAAAGAAAACACTTAAAGTCGAAACTAGTTGGAATAAAATACCAAAATATTAGTGAAATTCATCCAATAGTTAAATATGTTTCACCACGTGAAAGATGAGAAACTTGTTCAAGATTAACGTTAATGTTACATTTTTTACTATTTTGTAACCAACTTTGTAATAAATGAAAATAAATAAAGTATTTAAATTATATAGGGAATTTTTCTTTTAAGTATATATATATCAGAGCTAGGCAGGATTCGAATCATTCAGGATTCGAATCCTGGATTCGAATCCTTTTAGAGGATTCAAAGAGGCATTGGAATACTTTAGTTCAACTGGATTCGTGATCCGGATTCGTTACATTTTCGTATTCAAATCCAAATATGAGTAATTCGAATCCTTATAAAAGAATTCAAATATTTATAAAAGGATTTGAATACTTACAAAAGGTTTTGAATCGTCAAAATAATTAGAATTAATTGTGAGAATTAACTTAAAAAATGTCTTTTGTTTGTTTTGAAATTTCTCGTTAAATCAGTGTTTTATACGCGTGGCGCATGAAGTAAAATTTCGAGTTTAGAAAAGCCCCGTGAAAATTTGTCTCGGGTCGCTGCGCGACCCTCGACAAATTTTCTACGCGGGGCTTTTCTAAACTCGAAATTTTACTTCATGCTTAGTCTGGGAGTGGACAACACTCGTTCTTAGAGGTTTCAAATTGAAAGATTACTCTAGATTACTAAGTTTATTACCATTTTATAAAGACTACAGCTCGAAGGACCAATCATGGTCTTCGGAGACCGAAGAACTACAGGGAATCGAAGTTTTTTACAAGAAAACAACGAATGCTTAGTCTGGGAGTGGAAACGCTCGTTCGAAACTGTAAACTGAATGCTTTGATAAGAACATTAAATGATAGAAAATGTTCCTAAAGATAATAATCTAGTTTTCAAAATTTTATTTAATATTATTTGAAGTAAAACTGACATGGTAGCCACAATCTGAAATGTTAAATTTTTCCGGCATATTCCTGATACAAGATTTTTTCCCTGACCTTTTAATATAACTTTCTTCTGTGGGAAACCCCCATTTTGTTAATATTCTGATTTTGACAAATTCAATAATATCATATGGCTTTTTTGTTAGTGTTTTAATCAATTTGAATATAATTCTATGACTTTTCCCTAACTTTCCCGGTTTTAATGATATTCAGTGAATTTTTTATTTAGGTAATTTTCAGGAATTCGTCGATTTTATAATAGAGATCAATTTGAAGCTTTGAACGGGTGTTTACACTCCCAGACTAAGCATGAAGTAAAATTTCGAGTTTAGGAAAGCCCCGTGAAAATTTGTCGAGGGTCGCGCAGCGACCCGAGACAAATTTTCGGGCTTTTCTAAACTCGAAATTTTACTTCATGCGCCACGCGTACAAAATACTGATTTGAAGTGAAGTTGAAGAACACACAAATACATCTTTAATCAGAGTAACAGGAAATCAGATATTCAGCCTGTTATCAACGATGGTTAGTGTTCATAATAAATAATTAGGTTTGAATATTTTTCTTAAAACAACTGGTAACGGTATTTATATATTATTGGTTGCAAAAAAATAATAACATCAAATTTATTCTTTAAGGATTCGTATTCGTGATTAGAAAATACAGTATTCGAATCTTTGATTCGAATCATATTTATCTCTAACGAATCCTCTATTCGAGTATTCGTGATTCGAATCATATTAGGTGATTCGGATTCGTGATTCGAATCCTTTTTACATTTGTTATTTTTTAAAAAAGTTCATTTTAAAGCTTTAAACGAGAGTTTTTCACTCCTAAATTAAGCATGAAGTAAATTTTCAGGTTATTCTAATCTCGAAATTTTACTTCATGCGCAACGCGTATAAATCAATGGTTTTTATTGAAGTTCAAAATGTACGTTTTTGGCATACTGCTTTAGTAGTATATTGTAAACTTTACAATATTGCAGTATTTTAGACGCATGAAGTAAACTTTTTAGGCTTTTCTAAACTCGAAATTTTACTTCAATGATTCCTAATTCTGTTCGCAAAATTTATATGTTTTGTAAATAAAGCAAATCGGACCTATGTTTATGTAGCCTATTTTCTTCAAATGGGCTCCTATAACACCTATTCTGAATCAGCTTGTATAATACTGGCCAAATTAAGTATATCAAAATACTAAAGAATAATATCAATCAAATTTCGAACTTTTTTTTTACAAGTTTCCTTAAGTTAAGAAGTACTTAAAATTCCGTACAAACTAAATTATTAACTCAGTTACGCAACATGTTCGAAATATTTCTGTTTATTAACATACCAAAAAATCAGATACGCAAGTTTATGCTATACACGCATTCTAAATCATAATTTTGGTTATCGAGCTTGTTAATTGCGATGATTATCTAGCAATAGCGGCCGCACGCCCATTACATTTGCAATCGAGATGAAAAAAATCCCATCCCAGATACGACCTAAATATTCTCTTATATTTGTGGACGGCTTTCTACCACAATTTTTATGAGCACAGGAAATATAAGACACTAATTATTACTACGACTGCAGATACGTACAGGATATCGTCGTTTTCAGGCTGAAAATCCTCAAGTGCTATTTATTTCCCAAGTACTTGATGACTTTTACTTTTGCGCCTGCGATACATTATTTTGTCGTAAAGTGCGTTTATTATGAAAGGACGCTACAAAATAGGCGTACATAAAATAATTTATTTTTATTTATACGATCAGTGCTCTGACATTTATCGTTGGATGTGGATATGAATAGTAAAAAAATACTCATATTAATTAATAGAAATTAAGGCATTTATTGATTGAGTAATCATTTTTTGAGTTATTATGAAAAATACTATTGCCAAATCAAAAATGTAATAGGTAATGAAAAACTCAATTAGAAGCGCCGCATTGAACATTTTAACTCGTTTTTGTGGTCTTGTTGTATGCACAAGGGTCATTTCGTAAATAATACACATTATTTTGTACTAAATATTGTTTTTGCTTTTACAGGGCCGCTTTTCGATACAAAAATTTAACATTAAGGTGGTCGAACCCCCATATGCGTAGCCAGCCTTGATGGCGCATGAAGTAATATTGTTATTGCTTTTAAATTAAAAATTAAAAATTTTAAACCCCCTATATCCCCCCTGGCTACGGACTTGAATGTGCGATGTTGTAGAGAATGTGAAATTTTGAGTTTAGAAAAGCCTGAAATTTTGGTTTGCGGAGCAACCAAACCAAATTTTCAGGATTTTCTAATCTCGAAATTTTCACTTAATTAGATACTGGAAAATACTTGTTAAAAACTTCAAATTGAACTTTCTTAAAAAACAACGAATGTCGGAAAATTTACAGCGTGTGCGTATAGAGCCCAGGGTTGTTAAAAAACACGTTATTTTCTATTTTAATTAAAACAAACAGTTTTTTTTACAAAACGTGTTTTGTTCATTGAAACAGCGTTTGAAACATGAACAATTAAAATCATGTTTAAAACGTGTTTAAAACATGTTTAGATCACGTTTAAAACAGAACATACAGGGCATTTTTCTTTTGAGTCTTCATATCCCGATAATTACAGCGTTTTTTAAATTTGTTAGTGGAATTTGTTGTTTCAAAGCGGTTAATTTAAGGCTTTTAACGAGTGTTTTCCACTCCCAGATTAAGCATGAAGTAAAATTTCGAGTTTAGAAAAGCCTAAGAATTTGGATTGGCCGCGTAGCGAAGCGGAGCGGCCAATCCAAATTAGGCTTTTCTAAACTCGAAATTTTACTTCATGCGCCACGCTTAAAAACACTGATTTACATTGAAGCTCAAAAAACACGCACAGACAACAACGATTATAGGCAACCCAATATACGTTAGAGTTATTGGGTTTGCTATAACCACTGTTTTAAACAATTTGTTCAGCGCAGAATTTGACTCACGTTTTATTCACATTTACATATTAGATTACTAAATCCGTATATTTTAAACTTTACGATATTTCAGTTATACGCGTGGCGCATGAAGTAAAATTTCGAGTTTAGAAAAGCCTAATTTGGATTGGCCGCTCCGCTTCGCTGCGCGGCCAATCCAAATTTTCAGGCTTTTCTAAACTCGAAATTTTACTTCATGCTTAGTCTGGGAGTGGAAAACCCTCGTTTACAGATTCAAATTGAAACCTTTTAAAAAACAACGAATGTCGTAAAATTTACAGTGTATGCATATGTATATCTGAAAGAAAAATTGTGTATCTACAAATCACATTTATGCACTCGCGCTTTTTATTCTCATGATGTACATTCATGTTTACAAATGATGAATATAATCAGCCTAATAAAACCCCCTGCTTTCCACTAAAGATACAATCTGTAAGAGATAGTCATCTATATATTCATCATTAGGTTAATTAAATAAAACCTACTTTAATTATTCATTTACAAAAAAAATCACAATTTTCTCTTTCATACGATTTCTTCAGACACCCACGGCTTATAAAACCGCAATATATACGTCAAACTCTTTTTTCCCTTCTATTTCTCCAATATCGGATAAGAAGACGGCATAGCCGCATATTGAATCCGCATCGATTTCCGCACGCTAAATACACACATACCTGTCATATTTACATTTATATCACACATCACGTGCACAGACGTGCGGCGATTTTCAGGACGCAGAAATAAAAACTAAGGGTGTCTAAGAGACAAGGGGGCGGGGGTGTGAAAAAAAAGCGGCGACTTTTCTGCGCGGCATTTGCATAAATAAATCATGGAAAATAATAAGGGCGCGTCTTCTAGGTGGCGGAATAAATCATTGGGACGGTTTAATAAGCGGTTTTTTCTTCTTCTCCGGGGCTTTCACCTTTCTCAACTCAATATTAATAACCTGCGGATATTAAGTTTACACTCGAATGCTTGGTTCTTTATAATTGATTTTTGAATAATGACATAATTAATTTAAGAGTAGCTAGTACAAAAAGTACGAATATCTAATATTAGTTTATACTAATGCTGGGATCGCGATCGTTTAAAACATGATTTAGAGTAGGCTTTGAATTATAAATTAGATTGGCACTACTGACTGTTAACACATAGTTTACCATAACCTCAAATTTATTCCATCATTCAGTTAGCATTCTGGGTAACCCCACAAAAAAATGCCGCCTACTCTAAATCACAATTGAAACGATCGCACGGTATTCTATTTAAAATAAGAAAGTTGTCTTATTTTAAATAGAATACTATATTCTTTATTTTGAATTTAGGGAAGTCAACACCAACTTTCTTATTTAAAATAAAATTATATATTTTTACTTTCCCCCGTATGTAATACAAAGGGAAAGTATTGTTTTCGTGAAAATTTTCGAATCAAAAATTTTAGCGGAAATATCCGTTTTGAGGTCCCCTGAGTCGAATAAGACCATTTTTGAAAAATGTCTGTCTGTCTGTCTGTCTGTCTGTCTGTCTGTCTGTCTGTCTGTCTGTCTATCTGTGTGTCTGTGTGTGTGTCTGTGTGCGCTGTACCGCAAAAACCGCTAAAGATATCGAGATGAAACTTGAAACTTAAGCTTTTTGTTACAATCGGAAGAACTGAAAAGCTTTTGGTGAAAATCGGAAAACCGGAAGTGGTACTTTACTCTTAGCGTTTTTCAGTTTTTCAGATTTTTTCAATAAATGTTCATCAAACAAAAAATTCTTTCAAATAAAAGTTGTAGATAATAACAAAATGAAGATGTATTGTTCACTTACTTTTTATCATAGCACTCTTAGTTTTTGAGATATTTCAAAAGTTGTGTGTTTTATCTAGTTCTTGGTGTGTGACAGTGTATGTGCGATACAATTGAAAAATGTTTCAAATAAAAGTTGTAGGAAATTAAAAACTAAAGATTTTTTGTGGACTCACTTTTTGTCATAGCACTCTTAGTTTTTGAGATATTTAATAAATAGTGTTTTTTATCTAGTCATTGATATGTGTCAGTGTGTGTGTTGATACAATTGGAAAATATTTCAAATAAAAGTTGTGGGTAATAAAATATTAAAGATTTTTTGTATCTTCACTTTTTGTCATAGCACTCTTAGTTTTTGATATATTCAATAAATAGTGTTTTTTATCTAGTCATTGGTTTGTGTCAGTATGTGTTGATCCAATTGAAAAATGTTTCAAATATAAGTTGTAGTTATCAAAAAGTTGAAGACATTTTAAAAATAATAATGCTACAAATATTTTAAAAGTGATTTAATACGCAATTTACGGGGGAAAGTACTATGATGGCCACATCACCATTTTTTATTTAGAATTTGGATTCTGCATAGAATTCTATAAAAAAATCTTAATTTAACTGTTTTCGAGATATTTGAATTTTAAAAAATGTTTTTTTTCTTGATTGAGTTTAAAATTGGTATCTCTGTACAAAAAATAATCAAAGAAATGGAATGTTGGCTATAGAGATTTTTCGAAAAATAATAGTGTTCAAAATTTCACACCACATTTGGTCAACTTTAAAATGTTATGTTTTAAAGTCGATTTTTTAAGTAGAATACACAGTATATTTTTACATATTCTGAGGAAGAATTTAATTCTGCATTGATCTATACTAGTATTCTTTATACCTATTTTCTTTTTTTTGTCTTAATAATAATAAATCTTTATTGCCCAACCGGAAACAATTTAATTCTGCATTGATCTATACTAGTATTCCCTATACCTATTTTCTTTTTTGTCTTAATAATATTAAATTTTTATTGCCCAATCGGAAAAATATCCCAATTACAAGACAAAAATGAAAGAAGATTGGTATAGGGAATGCTAGCATAGATCAATACAGAATTTAATTCTGCGTAAAAATATGTAAAAATTGCGTTCCGCTTAAAAAATCGAGATTAAAAAGTTTAAAGTTAACCAAATATGGTATGTAATTTTGAACACACGAAAAATTAATCATGTGAAACAATTTCGTATTTTGCAATGTCAGAATAGAAATACTTTTTTTTTTTACTTAATTAAACACAGTTATATTCCTTTCTTCACTTTTATTTTTCTTGCTAGATGTACATTTCGGGTACTAAGTACCCATTATCAATAGCTAACTAGTTAGCTATTGATAATAGGTACTTATAATCTGTTTAATAACTAGGAGGAGCGTATTAAATTTCACGCGCCAAAACCTACAGCTCTGATTGGCCGAGAGCGCGCCCATTTTACACTATGCTTATTACGTTATTATTAGACGCAACAGCTGACATAACCTAAATTCGAAGCGTTACCGAGTTGCAACTTTGTCTGTTTCGTAATAACCTTTTGTGCGGTGTTTCTTTAGCATAGTTAAAAGTTAGTTTTGTTTATATTGTTGTTATGGATTATGGACCCAGTACAAGCTCGGTGATAATATCACCTTCATCTACAAAATAGCGTAAGAAGTTGGATTTGGGTCATTTATGTCTGAAAAACAGTTCATAATAAATATGTATAAGCAGATGATAACAGATGATCCTCATATGAAAATGACTGCTGTTGTATCAGACATTGCTGGTGCAGTAGGGTAAGATATCAAATAGCATAAGAATATGCATCAAATAATAAAATGTTCAATTTTTAGGAGTTGTAAATTCCACTGTCTATCGTACCATTAGCGAATATAAGAAATCCGCAGAGATTTGTAGCAGCTTTTAACAGCTTGGAGGACATAATTACAAGTTTTGATGACGTAGTGAAGAGATCCGTGCATAGTTTCTTCTATAAAAATGGACTGCCAACTTTGAATAAAGTTTTAAAAGAAGTAAACGATCATGCAGGCATGCCGAAGATGAGTCGTTCTACCTTGTATAGTTTTATGAAACAAATCAATTTTAAGTAAGATAGAGACCAGAGCTGTGCAGGATTCGAATCATTCAGGATTCGAATCGTTTTAGAGGGTTCAAACGAGGTAATCGAATACTTTAGTTCAACTGGATTCGTGATCCGGATTCGTTACATTTTTTTAAGAGTATTAATATTTGAGTCTTAATGTGGGTGATTCGAATCCTTATAAAATGATTCGAATCCTTGTAAAAGGATTCGAATACTTACAAAAGGATTTGAATCGTCAAAAATAATTGTGAGGAATAATATGAGAAATGTTTATTTGTGTGTTTTTAAATTTCACGTTATATCACTGTTTCATGACGTAAAATTTCGAGTTTTGACAAGCCCAGAAAATTCGTCTCGGGTCGCTGCGCGACCACCCTCGACAAATTTTCACGGGGCTTTTCTAAACTCGAAATTTTACTTCATGCTTAGTCTGGGAGTGGAAACGCTCGTTCGAAACTTCAAAGTGAACGCTTTAAAAAGAACATTAAATGATTGAAAATGTTTTTAAAGATTATAATCTATTGATAATGAAGGTTTAAATTAAATTACACTTGGTTTGTTTCACAATTCACAATTCAAGAATTATAATCTAGTTTTCAAAATTTTGTTTAATATTATTTGAAGTAAAACTGACATGGTAGCCACAATCTGAAATGTTAAATTTTTCCGACATTTCCCTGACTAAAGATTTTTTCCCTGGCCTTTTAATATAACTTTCTTCTGTGGGAAACCCCCATTCTGTTTAATAGTTTTCAGTGTTTTTGCCAATAAACAAGTTAATTTTATAAATTTTTACGTGTTTTGTAATTTGCCTGCTGATTTTGACAAATTTAATAATGTCATGGCTTTTTTGTTAGTGTTTTGGTCAATTTGAATATAATTCTATGACTTTTTCTCTGACTTTACCGGTTTTAATGATATTCAGTGAATTTTTTATTTACGTAAATTTCAAGCATTAGTCGATTTTATAATAGAGTTCAATTTGAAGTTTTGAACGAGTGTTTCCACTCCCAGGCTAAGCATGAAGTAAAATTTCGAGTTTAGAAAAGCCCCTTGAAAATTTGTGGAGGGTCGCGCAGCGACCCGAGACAAATTTTCGGGCTTTTCTAAACTCGAAATTTTACTTCATGCGCCACGCGTACAAAACACTGATTCGAAGTGGAGTTCAGAAACACACAAACACATCTTTAACCAGAGTAACAGGGAGTCAGATATTCAGTGTGTTATCAACGATGTTCAGTGGTAATAATAAATAATTAGGTTTTGAATATTTTTGTTAAAATAACTGGTAACGATATTTATATATTATTGGTTGCAAAAAAATAATAAAATTAAATTTATACTTAAAGAATTTGTATTCGTGGTTCGAAAAAACATTATTCGAATCTTTGATTCGAATCATATTTATCTCTTACGATTCCTTTATTCGAGTATTCATGATTCGAATCATATTAGGTGATTCGGATTCGTGATTCGAATACTTTTTACGAAGATTTGTCCCAGCTCTGATAGAGACACGTTATTATATAAATTGCATATTATATTATGAACATAATATAAATATATTTTATTTTACAGATATATGGCGAGATGCCATATAAGGATTTTAATTAAACTGACCATATCGTACGATAGAAAAGAAAATACTTAACCACAATTTAGAAGTACAAAATGGATATTTGATTTTATTAAAATAATAGTTATGAAATTATTTGAAATTGCCGCCAAATGCTTTGGCATTTACTCCTTCTAGTTTTTAAACAGACTATAGTACCCGAAATGTACATCTAGCAAGAAAAATAAATGTGAATAAAGGAATATATCTGTATTTAATTAAGTGACTTAACACCTTCACGTAACTCATACAACTACATTAAGAAATACTTTTGACTGTTTTGTGTTGTAGCCGTTCACTTTGTGGTACATCTTAAGTAAACTTGTAAGATTGAAACAAAATAGTTCTACCTATGCTAACCACCTTTTAGAAGAGAATCCCACTTTTGGTGAGGATGTACTTTCAGTAATCCATTTTGCTGAAAAGGGCCGTAAAATGGATTTACTGGAGGCACTAGAAATACACAAAGCCCGAAGTAATCCCGGAATTTCCTTGCTTAATGACCAGGTTGACATAATATACACCCCTCTCATCGAAGGCGCATAAATAGTTTTTAATATGTAATTTATATTTACTTTTGTTTGAGAATGACTACTAGCTAGTAGAAACTATAGTCACAAAATTAAGTGTAAATACAGTGGTTAAACAAAGTTAAAAGTGCTTTATTTACAAGAAACTCTTTTATTAATTTCTTGGCAATTTCCGTGAATATTATCAAAATCTAAGGCGTGGTTGATTTTAAAACAAAACACAATAATAAATGCGCATACCTATCTACTCAGTATATTTTGAACTTCAAAATATCTCAGTGTTTAATACTTTAAAACTTTTTAGATTAGAAAAGCCTGAACATTTTCAGGCTTTCCTAAACTCGAAATCTTACTTCATGCGAAATCAAGAAGTGGAAACACTCGTTAGAAGTCAATTTCAAATAAATAATTCAGCAGAAGAAACATATTTTTCCAAAAATAATCTAAAACATAATCTCCATATTACTCCAAATTAAACAAGAGTGAAGTTGGAATACATGAAAATACCATTTTTCCGTATTCAATCTATCAATAATTCCGAACTAACTAACAGCATGCAGATTTTATTATATTATTACAAAATATTAATATCGTATTCGTGGTGGTCTACTAGAAAAAATAACTAGCATTCAACTATAATGATATTAATAAAACACGATTTAATTTCCTTCCTTCACGTATTTATTTTTATTGTTAGATGTACATTTCGAGTACTATGTACTCATTTTCAATAACTGAATGGTTTAAAACTAATTACGACTGTTTATACAGAGAGTTTTAAGTAACACCGAACATGCCAGAAAATTTACACTGTAAATTCTCCTATATTCGATTTGTTCTGGGACGCATTAAATCATCGAGTGCGATGTGATTGGCTACGATTTCCAATGATAATATAGTCAACCCAATTTCCATTCTTCTGGGTGCGATTTCATTGGTTACGATTTTTAGTAGTTCTAATGCAAATTAAGACTACTGTAAATAGGGTACATGTAACGTCAAAATAAAATGTCAGTTATTAAATCTTGTGCGTGTATGGTAAGTGCAGTGTGTGGAAATATGGAACATACTTTTTTGGTCAAAGCAAGCCATCGGCATTTAAAGCCAATCAAGATTACTGTCGTGAAACATACAGGGCGTTTACGTATACGTATACGTATTCCAAACTCAGCCTATTTTCTGTAAATCTTTAGATATTCTTTGTTATTTTATTAAGTTCAATTTGAAGCTTCCGGACTAAGCATGAAGTAAAATTTCGAGTTTAGAAAAGTGCTGTGAAAATTTGTCGAGGGTCGCGCAGCGACCCTCGACCAATTTTCTGGGCTTTTCTAAACTCGAAATTTTACTTCATGCGCCACGCGTATAAAACACTAAAACATTGTGAAATTTATGTATATTCGAACTTCACTTGAAATCTGTGTTTTATACGCGTGGCGCATGAAGTAAAATTTTGAGTTTAGAAAAGCCCAGAAAATTTGTCTCGGGTCGCTACGCGACCCTCGACAAATTTTCACGGGGCTTTTCTAAACTCGAAATTTTACTTCATGCTTAGTCTGGGAGTGGAAAATACTCATTTAAAGCTTTAAATTGAGTTATTGATTTTTAAAACCGTCTACTAATTTCTGATTTACAGTGAAATGTAATTAGAACTGAACTTATATTTGTTTGTTCACTTTTCTATTTACTGTGGAAATATTAGTACAGCATATTGAGTTGCTTATACACTAATGTATGAGACCCTGGCATAGGCAACCAAATTTGCACATATGCTTTGGTGTGATGTACAGGGAATTTTTCTCTATAGTAGACATACAGGGAGTTTTTCTTTAAAGTATACGTACTCCAAATTCAGCTTATTTTCTTTAAATCTTTAGACATCGTTGTGTTTTCAATCGAGTTCAATTTGAAGCTTTAAACGAGTGTTTTCCACTCCCAGACTAAGCATGAAGTAAAATTTCGAGTTTAGAAAAGCCCCGTGAAATTTTGTCGAGGGTCGCGCAGCGACCCGAGACAAATTTTCTGGGCTTTTCTAAACTCGAAATTTTACTTTATGCGCAACGCGTATAAAAACTAAAATATTGTGAAATTTATGTATATTTAAACCTCACTTGAAATCAGTGTTTTATACGCGTGGCGCATGAAGTAACATTTTGAGTTAAGAAAAGCCCAGAAAATTTGTCTCGGGTCGTTACGCGACCCTCAACAAACTTTCACGGGGCTTTTCTAAACTGAAAATTTTACTTCATGCTTAGTCTAGGAGTGGAAAACACTCGTTTATAGCTTCTTTTGTAAATTTTTCGACATTCGTTGTTTTTTAAGAGTTCACTCTTAAAAATCAACGAATGTCGAAAAATTTACAGCTTATGCAGGTTTACGTAAAAAAAAAAATTCACTGTATCTTCAATTCATTGTAAGTTACGCAGTCAATAAAGTAATAAATACACCTACATTATCTTTATTGAGTATTATGTTTGCAAATAAATGAAAATTGAAATGTTTGCCAAATAAAGCAGCACACCTAACACCCCAGTGTTGTTGTGCTGACAGCAGACTTAGGTGTGGTACTTGCAAACCTGCCTTGCCAAACTCTTCAAATTTGGAATATTTATGTTTAAAACTGCCGAAAGGCAGTCTTGTGACGGCATTTTTGCTGGTACACCTAAAGCAACGTATTTGGGGTGATCCTGAACAAATGGTCTACACAATACGCTCAATCGAAGTTCTTAATAATCTCCAGTGAAATTGAAGCAAAGTATAAACTTATCTTGAAATATTAGCAAATATTTCACTACGACAGGAATCTGTTTTTATATTATTTTTGCATTTAAATTAAATCTGCTCTCTAATTTCTCATTTTCGTTTCTGTTTAATATTAACATTCTATTAGTGATGTAGGCGATTAATGAATGACACATTTTATGTTGACGTTAAATGTAAGTTGCGTTAGAACTACTAAAAGCAGAGCCAATCAAATCGCACTCAATGCTTTGATGCATCCCAGAACACATCGAACATAGGAAAATTTACATTGAATATTTTCTGGCATGTTCGGTGTTACATAAAACTCTCTGTATACGGTATAGGGACTAGTGGGAAAACCTAAATATAATTATGTCGGGTATCTATTGGTGGACCGGGATTATTGATATTGGGAGAGGTGTTGACCGGTTTACAATTGTTATTCGGAATAAGATTTAAAAGCGGGTTTTCCAGTGGGCTTACATCGAAATTTAACAACTTGACTTTTAAATCATTTAAATCTTATTCCGAAAAACAATTGTAAACCGGCCATCACCTCTCCCAATATCAATAATCGCGGTCCACCAATAGATACCCGACATAATTAGATTTAGGTTTTCCCACTTATCCCTATACCGTATATAAACAGTCGAAATTAGTTTTAAAGCATTCAGTTATTGAAAATGAGTACATGGTACTCGAAATGTACATCTAACAATAAAAATAAATAAGTGAAGGAAGGAAATTAAATCGTGTTTCATTAGTGATTTATTACTTCACATAACTCAAAACAAATAGTGAATATAATGATATTATCAGCAATTCTATTAATAAGACTTTTACTACTTTTATTGAGGGGTTTTCATGAAAGCACTCTATTGCGTTTGAATATAAAAAGTAATTGTATGAACTTTAATAAATCCTGAAATTTATAACTTTTTTTTTGCTTCTATTATTTACTTAATTAAAGGAACTAAAGCGTATCGCATTTATTTACAAACAGCGATGTGTATAATTAGTGAATAAGTGCCGAGCAATTATAATTTTATCATGCGTGGCAATTAAATAAGCACCGCTTGAAGATTACTCCATTCGAAATTCAGCAGGTGTATACTGGGATTACGGATCCGTCTCTATTTGTGTGTGTGTGTGTAACGTCGAGAAATTACCGCGTTAGAGGACGAGACGAGCAAAATAGTTTATATCTGAACGTACACATCCTCTCATTCAATTACTACGCTCATAATGAATCGGTGTATGCACCCCATAATTAAGTTTACCAACTAATTTCTCACGGATCTCTTCTCAAGCGTGCGTATACAACTTGTGTGTAAGAGTGTGTGCTTTCGATTGTTTAATTTGTTTATACACAGCGTGTTAACTTTGATTATGGAGAAAAGCCGGAAATCATCTTAAGAAATGTATAAATGTATCTAGAAGTATCAAATTTAATTGACAACTTGACTACCAAAAAGATATATATCATAATCAAATTATATTCATTACTAAAAGTTGATAGCATTTAACATGCAAATCGTCCTTCATTAACATTGGGACGTTTTATGAAAATGTTCAACATTCAATATTTTTGGATTTATTTGTGATGTATGTACGAATCTAATGTACTGTGATGTATGTTTTGAATCAAATATATTCCACCCATTTTGAAAACTTTAGCTCAAGCTCAAGCCCGCAAGCCACCCCCCTAGGTGCGCGCCTGACTAAAAGAATATGAAACTCTTAAAATAGTCTACGAGACATTGAATACTTTGAAAAAAGACACAAAGACATAATATAGTAAAACTACGACAATGTTTATATAAAATGCAAACAATACGTCTTAATTAATTAAGTAGTCTTTAAAAAAAAAATACCCATTGAAATTTTATACGAACATTGTCGTAATATAATAATTTATATAAAAAAACAAAATACATTTTGTTATATACAATTATCCCATGCAATTAAATTATACATTTTTACTCGACGACAATACTAATAATATTAATATTAACTACTCCTCCCTGGCCTTTGTTTCACAAGTGCTTTTAGCACATTAAACCCACTACCACTCGCACACATATTCTTCTTATCCCGTGTATTCTTTGCACTCCCATGCAATCCCTCATCCAGTGTTCCTATACAGCCTTCCCTGTCCCACAAAACACACATCTCATATACTCTTCTCCCATCCATACCTTTCTTCCTCTTTCCTCATTCCCACATCTGAACCGCGCCAGTAGCCGTGCTTCTTCCTTAGCTAATCTTGTAAAATAACGCGAGGGGGAGAGGGGGGGGGGGCGCAAACACTTGTATCTCTAGATAGTGTGGGTTAGAGTTGCTCTTGTTTATTTTTTCTCTTCGTAACTGCAACTCAACCTCTGCTGCTCTCACTCTATACTCTAGCTCGAGCTTCTCCCCTAACGCTATTTTCTGGTCCACTAACAAGCACGACCAGTGGGGTGGTCGTGCTTGTTAGTGGGTTACAGGTGGGTACAGGGTTTTCCTTTCTTTCATCCATCTTGTTCCCTTAGCGTTCATCTGCCATTCTTTATAACAAACATCACATGCTTCTTTTAGCAAGCTTTTATCCCCTAATATACTTATCTTTTTCTCAAATTTCACTACTCTCCTCGCTGTCTCCCATTCCAACATCCGTTGGCACTACTGCAACACAATATAGCTCGACGTGGTTCTCTCCACTCCTATTATACTTTTTGAATATTGCAGGTGCACCTTTTCCACTCTTTCATGCCCAGATAATCCCCATACTTCCGACGCATACATCATTATCGCTCTTATACAGGCATCTCACCAAACCAGTTTCATATTCATATTTTTCCTCCTAACATATCATCCCATACATTCCGCATTCTCTCCATTGCTATTCTCGCCTTCTTACATGCATACTCTATATGCTTCGCACTACCTCAATTTTCGGAAAACATATAACCTAAATATTTAAACTCTTTAACCCTCTCCAAACTCTCTCCCAACCACTTCAATTCCTCTTCCTTTCACCTTCTACCTGCATTTTTACATACTATCCATTTAGTTTTCTTGACACTAACACTCAACTCCCTTTTATCAAAATACCTATGAAGTCTTCTTTTCATCTCCTTTAATTCACTCATCGTTCTCGCTATCACTACCACGTCATCCCTATACGCCAGGCTCCATATCTTCTTTCTTCCCACCACTATTCCCCCCTGACTGCCCCATTGCTAAAACGCTCTCCATATCCGCGACAAACAGGTTGAACAGTAGCGGGCTTAAAGGGCATCCTTGTCTTACATCACGCACTACCTTAATCCTCTTCGACTCGCACTGACCTACTTTTACTTTACACCATGTCTCTTTATACACCTCACTCACTCAATTTACAATCTACTTTGACACTCTCTTACCTTTCAAACATTCAACTAGCTAATTTCTCTCAACCGAATCATACCCTGCTTTCAAATCCACAAACATCAAATACAGCTTTCCTTTCTTCGCCATCTTTCTCTCAATCAGCCAGTTCAGAGTAGCTATATGACCCCCTGTTGATCTTCCCTTTCTGAACCCAGCCTGCACTTCTGATAAAAAGCCCATCTCTCCTACCTCCTTCTCTAACCTTTCCTTAACCAGAACCATCATCACTTCATACAGTATCACTTTATAATATTTGGGCTCATTTCATCTCCTGCTATGTACACCAGCACAATCACCCCTTTCCTCCATTCTTCCGGGAATTGATCTTCTCCCCTTCATATGCTGTTTAAAATTTCTTGCATAACCTGCTTTCCTTCTGCACTACGCTATTTCCAAGCTTCTTCGTGGATTCCATCCAGTCCCGCCGCTTTCACTTCCTTTATCCCTTTGAGTACATTTTATAGCTCTGCCTCTTTGAAGTCTTCTAATCTATCGAATCTCTTCCTTTCATACCTCGCCGCTTTATCCGCATATCCTCCTCTCAGCAGTTCTTTAAAGTGGCTTTTCTACTGTTCAATATTTATGTTTCCTCCCCTTATTCTTCTGTTTACGTTCTTATTCTTGACGAACGCCCATAGCTGTCTCTCACATGCAATTTCACTCACTGCTTTAATTTCCTCTTTCATCCATTCCTCTTTTCTATCCCTGCATACTCTCTCACAGTGGAATCTTTCCATCTTCATTTTCTCCTTTGTTCCTTGCCCTCTTCTCCACTGTAATTTTATATATTATGCTTGAAGTGTGCAAACTATAAGAAGCGTAAGCTTATTTTCTTGAATTCAAATAGTTTTGAATTTGAATTATTCTTTTAAGAAATAATATACTGAAAAATACTAAATGACTACAGAAAATAGGAGCTTATGGACACTAAAAGAATATGGAACATACTGAATGACTATCAGAAATAGAAGCTTAAGGACACTAAAAGGATATGAAAAATACTGAATGGCTCTGAAAAATAGAAGCTTAGAGACACTAAAAAAAATATGAAACACTAATAATAAATACTGAAACAAATCTGAAAAAAATCTGAAAAAAATCTGAAAATCATTAAAAGATACTAAATTCACTGAAATGTTAGAAGACACTGAAATACGCTATGGGATATTAAAATATACTAAGAAAATATACAACGAAAATATACAACGAAAATATTTGAAATTATGCATTGACGGCTTCGAAAACGTTAGACATTATTCTGATTATCGTTCTTTAATTTTTTACTCAGTGTCAGTAAGAAACACTGAAAGATAATGAAATACATAAAAACATACTGAAAGATACATATAGACACAGACAAGCCCGTTGCCTGAAAAAAGGGGAATTTTAAAAATGTCGGTTAGCAAGTCAAAAAAGTAAACATTTTGAAATATTTAGGAGACGGTTTAAATTATCATTGGGGGGAAAAGGGGGGGTTTCTGCAGCATTATCAACAGTTTTGTTACTTGAAATAAAACACAAAGTGACCATTATCAATGGTTTGAGTATCTAATAACATCTGTTCTCAATTTTGTATAATAAATTAATAATTTAAAAATCTAGAGTGATAACTCATCCAAAGGATGAAAACACATTCGCATTTTATTTTTGTTATTTTGGGTAATTTCTTACTTAGTTTAACTTCAATAAACAATAATTCCGAATAAAATGTGCAAGTTGTCTAACCCATAATCCATTTATAAGTGGGTGAAACTTAGCCATCCAGTGGTGATCATAATTCAGGGTATGCCTGTGGGATGATGTATGCGTTTAATTATACAAGACCGTTAGGAAAGTTTGTCCTTTCGCCAAACGCAACGCCGGCTTTGATTTATCCTCCCTACGGCAACTATTTCCATTTCCACTATTGTGGCAGTTTTTCAATTAAGGAATTGATTGGATTCTGTCAAAAAAGTTTATGCAAACTGATATTATTTTTTGTTGTCGTTCGATCGACGTTATTAAATCGAATATAAAGAAAACGCGAAATTGAAAAAATGGCTTCGTCAACTTGGCCCCCCACTTTCGATTTTTATGAAAATATATAATATATATGTGATTGTTTTCGTTGAGTTCAAAGCACTTTAATCCAGTTTGCCTTCGGTACGAATTAGATGTCACTACATAATTTGATATTTTATTCGACTTATTATGCTAATTTAAAATCCTTTATATGAGTCAACTATATAAAACAGTTATTTATATATATATATATATATATATATATATATATATATATATATATATATATATGTATGTATTTATATGTATACTATAATATACAAGGATTCATTGACGTAGCTAGGATTTCGTATATAGTATATACCGGGTGTTCGATAAAAAACGCTCAACGCCATAACTATGTTATTTATTAATCGATTTGAATAGACTAGAAAACAAAGTCAATCGCAGTTTTAATACCATAATTTGACACGAATTATATATTCTTTTCAAAATTAACTCATAGCCAAATAATGGTCAACTTTAAATTTTTAAATGGCTGCATATACTTTTTTTTATTTTGTTATATTAGACATTGTTTTTTGAATTCACTTATGCTCGATATGTTAATATTAAATTATATTTATGCCAGAAAAAAATTACAATATATCTTGTTCACGTGATTTTTTGGCAATACATGTAGTGTGCATTAAAACAATTGGACTTTTAATACAGATCAAAATTTATATATAGAATTAGTATGTATAATCAGCTTAGAAGAACACAATTTGCAAGCCAACCGAACAAAATAAAGGCTAGTATTTTTTAAACTTTACAATATTTCAGTGTTTTATACGCCTGACACATGACCCTCGACAAATTTTGTACGCGGGGCTTTTCTAAACTAGAAATTTTACTTCATGCCTAGTCTGGGAGTGGAAACACTCGTTTTAACTTTAAATTTAACTCTTTTATAAAATCGACGTTTGTAATATAATAAATACGTGATTGAAATCATAGAAAAAGATGCAAAATTTTACCTAAAATCAACTTTTAGAGGTTACTTTATAATTTGCTCGGCTCTTAATGGGTTAATATTCAATCCCTACGAAAATCAGTATTTATTAAATATTGAAGTTTCCTGTAATATAATAACAAACTGTGAATAAATCGATAAAAATCTAGAAATACGAAAATCTCGGCATGTTGAAAATCTTGGCGGTCCACTCCCAGACTAAGCAAACAAATTTTCACGGGGCTTTTCTAAACTCGAAATTTTACTTCATCGCCACGCGTATAAAACACTGAAATAGTGTAAAGTTTAAAAAAATACTAGCCTTTATTTTGTTCAAAAAAATATTAATAATTTTATTTATAACAATTGAACGCTATATTTGATCCAACTGAAATTTATTATGGTTAATTATCATAATATAACACATCATTTCAGTTATAATATCATATCATAATTAATTGACAACAAGTATAAAAAACAGTAGTACCACAACCTAAAAACTAAAATGTGTACAAGACAATAAAAAATCGATTTTTTTAAAACTCTCGTGGTGTAACCCCTTAATTTGTTGAAGTTTGAAATTATTAAAACTGGTACATCAGTGTAGATGTTATTATATATAAAACATCAACATTTATATTTAAAGTAGATTTATATACATTTTAACCAACACAGAATTGAAATTAATAAATTATCAATTTCAATTCTGTGTTGGTTAAAATGTATATGTTTTACTCAATATGCGAAAACGGCCATTATACGAAATAAATGCACACTTCGGGAATTAAGCATTTCTGTTTGCCCAATCCCCGAATTGATGCATAATCCTAGAAGCAGTCAGTTTGAAGATACACCAGCGCAATCGGCATTAATTTTGTTGAATAAATTAGTTGGCACCACTGTTATCAGACAGTTGTAAGAGTTTTGCTTCAGATGCATAAGTTACTAACTGAAATGGAGATATTATTTTGTGAAAAACTTGGTAAACATTTACAAAAATCTAAAAGCAGTGTCCTATTTACAAGTGAACAGTATAATAAGGTAATGGACGAAGCTAGCAATGCTCTTAAGAAAAGACAACTCGGTGTCTCTATTAATTCATTTTAATACAGACGGTTGAAAAGGTACGATGTTTTGAAAGTTGGTACAGAGAAACAATTAATTAAACGTTTTGAGGATAGAAGTGACGTTGAGAGTATTCGCTGTTTTGCAACGGACGAAGAGGTATTTTCAATAATTAATAAAGTTCATATAGACACGGGCCATAAGCGGACAAAATGCAAGGAAAAGGAGATAAAGAAACGGTATACTAATATAACGAAAGATACAAGGTGCGGCAGGGAAACTGGCTGATTTGAATTGGGCGCCAATGAGCGAGACGTGGTCAGGGGTAGGGAGGGTCTCATTCGATAGAGGGAGTCTTGAAGTTTTGCTACCACTCAAGTCAGTTGTCGTAATGCGTTGGACAAAGGAGGAGCGTGCGTTCGCCGTCGAGGCCTTCTTTTCCAATGGCTGCCAAGCACCGTTCTCCGTGAACTTCATGAGAAGCCACTTCATTGTGAACGTGTTACTGTGTGGTGTGCATTGTCGAGAGTTGGGATAATTGGGCTTTATTTTTTCGAGGAAGAAGAACACACTGTTACTGTGAATGAAGTTCGCTACAGAGAAATTATTTAGGCATTTTTCTCCCAAAACTTGAAGAAATGGAACGTATGGTTCCAACAGGACGGGGCCACGGCACACATAGCAAGAACTTCAATGGGATTTTTGAGGGAACACTTCCCCTGTGAGTTCTTTTAATGGGGATATCTCAAATCCATTGTTTACAATGACAAACCACGGATCCTGCAACACCTGAAGGACAACATTCGCCATGCCATCGCCAACATTCCCGTCGGTATGCTCAAAAGAGTGGAGCGAAACTTCAAAAAGCGGGTGGTTCAGTGTATCGCTAATGAGGGCCGCCATTTGTCCGATGTCATTTTTAAAACCATTTGAAACAAAAATTTAGGATGTTTACAATACGATAAATAAAGAATTACATCGATATGTGAAATACTTTTTCTTTTATTGACCTTTTAAATCAGCAAGTTTCCTTGCCGCATCCTGTATTATTGAAATATACTTAAAATTGTGCAGACAGTGTAAATTAAAAAAAAAATCACGGAAAAGGTTTGGTGGTAAAGCCTATCATATTTGGAATGATGAATTCTCGGGGCCAGGTAGATCTCATAGACATGCAAACAGAACCCAATGGCGATTACCGGTTATTTTAAATTATCAAGACCACTTAACCAAATTCATATCTTTGAAACCATTGAAAAATAAAAAAACAGCGATGTGGCCCGAGTTCTACTAGAAATATTATGCGTTATTGGAGCTCCATATATATTACAAAGAGATATCGGTAAAGAGTTTTGCAACAAAATAATAACAGATTTGACTAAGAGGTTTGATAATGTAAAAATTGTACACCAAGTCATTCCAACCAAACTATTCGCAAACCAAAGTAAACCAAGCCATTCGCAAAGTCAAGGAAGTGTCGAGAGGGCCAACCAAGATGTGAAAGATGTGTTGAACGCTTGGATGATTGAAAATGAAACATCATCTTGGGCAGATGGGCTCTGCTTAATTCAACTGAAGAAAAATAGATCATATCACAGAGGAATCGAGCGTAGTCCATACGAGGCCATGTTTGGGGTGTCTTTGAAGAACGCATTAAGAGATTGCAACCTTCCCTCGGAATATGTAAAACATCTTAATACTGAAGAGAATTTGGAAAAATTAGTTCAGACACTGCAAACGACAGATGGGGACAACGGTGTTGATGAACCGGGCCTTCAACGATGAATACACCACAATCCTCGGGTAATTTTGGGGAATTATTAGGTGTGTTTTAGTACAATAACTCTTAAACCTTTGATATTTATAGGTCAAGATACTGAGCAAGAAAATAATAATGATAATGTTCCCATATCACGAGATCTCTTAAATAGATGACAATTCAAGATTTTAAGTCTTCAAGACGGTGCGAAAAGTGCCCAGAAGCGATAAGCAGAAATAATGCTCAATGGTTCAAATAAAAAACTGAGGCCATTAAGTGAAGCGGACAATGTCTTGGTAAAAATACCAGATGTCGAAAGTTGATAGTTGATAGTTAATGAGACCGATTCCTTGTATACCGTAGGAAATAAATCGGGTATTCTCAGCAGAATGTATGTTAGAAGGGAACTCGATCTTGCCGACTAAAATTTCTAGAAACATCTAATGTTGGATAAATGGTTCTCTCCCTCAGATCAATGTCGCCAGCTGAATCTAGCTTGCAACAAGGTTTTGTAAGGTGCAACTGTATTGCACATTTTGTAAATAAAAGATGCAACTGTGTAAGAAAAAATATTAAATGCAATTTAAAATGCTACTTTTCCAAAAGTTGCATAAACAAATAACATTAGATCGGCTATTGTCTGCTCTATTAAAATTAATAACGTGTTTGATAAATTGACTACCTTTTTGACCATTATACGTATAAAATTCACATTGTAATGTAATGTGTTTGAAATTACGAGTCTTGGATTGCAGTCCACTGATATGTTTCTATAAAATAGATCAAGCTTTTTAGTAAATTGAATAACTCTTTGGTTATTGCACAATTGAAATACACATTCACCGAAACAATCATACCAACCGTATTTTCAAGACATTATATTATGATTCATTTACTAGGTACAACATATACAAATCTACTTTAAATATAAATGTTAATGTGTTATTATAACATCCACATTGATGTACGAGTTTTAATAATTTTAAACTTTAACAAATTGAGGGGTTACACCACTAGAATTTAAAAAAAATCGATTTTTTTTATAGTCTTTTATATATTTTAGTTTTTAGGTTGTGTGTTTTTAACAAGAATTCAAATTAAATCAGTAATTTCAAATGAATATTAAACAAAACAAAAAAACAAGAGTTTCAAAAGCGCCACTCTTACTCAATTTATAAACATTTTTTAAAACCAATTCCCGTTAGCACTGATTCATTAACGTTTTCCAAATGGAATTTCCACTCACACCCGGATGCAGTTTTGCTTTCCAACACGAACCTTTCAATTTTTTTTCAGTTTCCAGCTAGAATCCAATAAATAATTTACAATAGTGACACTCGCACGCAGAAAATGCCGTAAATCTGGCGTCTGATATATTTCCAACAATGTATTCTAGTCGTTCATTCGTCTCGGCATTTATCATATTATTCATACTTTTCTTTCTCCCCTCAAGCATTATCTACACCTCTCGGCGATGAATTGAAAACTTCCAACGTAATAAATCACCTGTGATTTTTATTAAAACGCATTTATTTACTCTTCCCCGTGGATATTTTTTTAGCTTAGAAATGGAATTAGGGAGATCATTTTTTGTATTTATTAATTTATCAAAAAAAAACATAATTTATGTATCGTGGGATCGTTTAGAATATGGTTTAGAGTAGGCTTTGAGTTTTAAATTAGATTGTCAATACTGACTGTTAACACATAGTTTACAAATTTCTTGAATTCAAAATAGTTTAGAATTCGAAATGTATTGTAAAATCAAATTGGTTTGTGAATAAATAATTAATTACAACCTTAAGTAATAATAAGCTATAAAATAACTTGTTTGCTATGAATGTTCCAATAAATATACAAAAATAGGTATTCGCCAATATGAATCTGGATGCTATCTTTTTTTCCCAATATTCGGGAATTCGCCCACGAGTTCGAGCACTTTTATTTTCTTACTCAATACAAAAAATTATTTTCTTCTATATGTAATGACAATATTGTTTTATTTGTAATTCTATATCGTAATAAATTGTATTTTTAACTGAATTATTATTCAACACCCTAATTATACTGTTTGTGTTTTCATATCAGATTTCGGTCAATATTATATTTTTTGCCGCAATAAATTATAAATCATCTTGTATGTACGATATTATGAAATACACTGTGTGTATTAAAAACACTTTAAAATCACGTGGATATAACTTCTTAATGCTTAACATTTTATTAGAACTACGGCGAAACTATTTAAAGAAATATATCGAATTTCCAATAATGTGCAAAAGTATTGCATTAAACGTACATGAAAAAATAACTGAAATGTTAGAAATAAAGAAGATCCATAGTTAGAAATTATGAGATAGAGATTGATCACGTAGAATTTTCTGCAGAACCAAGAGAACATTATTGTGATTGTAAATGTATATTTTCTTGAATATTGTGAGCACATTGTTGATAGAGAGTTTAACTAAGGTTTACTGTTCTGTGTTTGCTAGTTTGTTCTCGTTTCTTGTTTTGAAATATATTGCTTACTGACAGGTTTGTCAAATAAATGAAGTAATAAAGTCATACAAAACATGGACATGCGTTTATGATACTGTCTTTTGTTTTTGGAGACGTCAGGATAAAAGGGTAATGTGTTGACTTTATCTTATTTCTCGTGGTATGACGTAATCGGTATTTTTTTTAAATGAAACACCCTGTATATTTTAAACTTTTTGGATAAAAACTTGTTACACAATTTCATTGATGTCAGGTTTGATCAGTGTGCGACTTGTGGTTTTTACATTATTAAATAAAATAATAAAAGGAAAAGATAGTTGTTTACTGTTGTTTGATGAGCATTTACATTTTTTCTTTCAAAGATTGGACCGATAATGTGTCCTCGAATTATCTAATAAAAACTAGTGCAATAATAACAGCGAATATGACTTTTAGATTTACATTTGTTTGTATAAGACGAGACAAACAACAGGAAACAGCTTATTCCTATTATTACTTTATTTAATAATGTAAAACCCACAAGTCGCACGCAAACCCACTAAATTCGACATAATTGTAATTGTTTAACAAGTGTTTATCCAAATAGATTATAATATACAGGGCGTTCCGTTAAAAAAAAACCACCGATTACATGATACATCGAGAAATAGGATAGCTGTTGGAAGTCACATTACGTTCTTAAATGGGTTAAAACGACTACAAAAAATTATATTAAAAGTCTTGAACAAGTTTCTCATCTTTCACGTGGTGAAACATATTTAACTATGATTTAGTAAAGGAAACACACTTGGTTAAATTTCACTAATATAGTGAAATTTAACCAAGTGTTTCCTTTATTAAATTATATATTAAGAGTACTTTTCATCGCAGGTATAGTTTAGCCAAAAATCCGATGCTCCCATACTTTTGCCCAACCCTGTATACATTATATTAAACATTTTTGAAGGTGCGATTTTTGGGAATTTCAAAACCAAAATTTTAATTTTGAATATAAAAAATAGCGTTCTATTAGGTTATGTATTATATTCCAGAAAAGCTCATAAAAAATGCTAAACATGAGACCTTTTCTACAACACTAGCTCAATTTGGAAAGCAGTCATCGTAATTTATAAATTTGTTGATTTGCGATATTGACAGATTTTTCTGAAATTGAGACAAGTTTCAAAATATTCAATTCTATTCATAATGAAGGAACAGATTTTAATCATTTATTTCTTCCAAATTAGAAAAGATGGAAACACAATTCCAACGTTTCTGGAAAAAGAAAAGTTCAATTTTGTATGCATTCAATATGAGCACCATGTCTTACATGATACATCAAATATCAAAACAGTGGCTCATTTCTTGCCACGCATGAATCAGCTGGTCTCTAGTTATAGAATTCACAGCTTCAACAATTCGATGTCGCAGATTTTCGAGAGTCTCAAGCATAGGGGGGATAAAAGCACGTTGAACTTCAATAATGGACTATAGTTTTGCTAATTCCTGCATACAAAATGTTACTTCTTGTTATGTCACCATTTTACTACAGACGATTGTCATGATTAACATGACAAGCACCAGCGCCAATGCGGCAGTGCTGCCTGGACTGTTCAAATTTTAAACTTTTCTCTGTCCAGGAACGTTGGAATTATGGTTCTCATTTTTGTAGTTTGGAAGAAATAAATGTTCGAAATCTGTTCCTTCTTTCTGAGTAACCCTGTATTTATTTTTCTATATAAAGATAACAAGTGCACAAAATAAAAAAATACTGAGATGATAAGCTGTTGATATGACTAAAAGTGCCCTTTAGCTTTTATTTGAGTTTTTGGCGTAAAAATAATATTTGTATGCTTTTATTTTAACTTTTGTTTATTTTTTTCTGGATCAAATCATTTATAAGATTTTATTTAAACTTTTGTGTATTTTCATAGAGTAAACATTATATTCAGGATTTTTTATTTAAGCTTTATTTTTCGCTTCTGAATTACATTTATGTATGTACTTTCAATTAATTTTCTTTCTATTTTTCTCGTTTAAAAATTCCAGTTTGCGGAAACATCAAGGAGTGTCCTTTGGCGATATAATTTCACGAGTAAACTAAAAACTGTAGCAAGCCGAGGAATAAATAGAATTAAAAAAGAATAAGATGAGGGTGGTTATTAATAGTCGCTAAGAAAGACACCCTATTTACGCAGCCCTGACGAAAACATCCCCAGACTGCAAACTTCACCCGTTTCGCTACTTTAAGACTTCAACTTCGACTAATCCGGATTAAAGTTTTTGAAAAAGTTTAATATTAAAGCCCGCCGATAAATGCCCCCCTTTACACTGATCCACTCTCTTGTTATTTTTATTTTTTTTTCTGCAGGCTTAGTTTTATTACAAATAAAAATTGATTAGGGTAATACTAATACGTAATAATTTACTAAATTTATTAGCTAAATGAAACTGTACTAAATACAACTGTGCCTAAATAAAACGCAATTCAAACGCACTGTATTATTTAAAGCAATGTTTATAGACAACCCAATATCATAAATGTGTGTTGAATTGACACTGTCTTGACATTACTGTCAAATTAGTAATAACACATATTAATAATAAATCATTTAATAATAAATAATAATACCTAATGACTCTATTTATCATAGAGAAAAAAATATAGAAACAAAATCTTATAAGTGTAGGCGACGTTCAGTCAGCTTCACCTGTTAATAATTTTAATTCTTAATGCGTTATAATATTAGTTTCACCAAAATTATCATGAAGATATAGTCATGATAATTTTTTTTTTCATCATACACCTTGATGATATTGGGTTACCTATAAACATAGCTTTAAACAATTAGTGCAATGTGCTTGACTTACGCTTTATTCAGGTATACGCAGGTTGCGGCAAAAGTTACCACGCACATTTTTTCAACAATCACCTTTTTATCGGCAAGTGAAACACAACAACAAATTACGCCAAAAGAAAGCCAAGAAAATTCTCTACAAGATTATTTTAACAGCATTACAAAATGTCCACCTTTAGCCTCCACACAGGCCTCCGGACGCTTCCGAAAATTTTTGAAGATGTTCGTTAGTTGAGGAAGATAATAACAGTATACGATTTGGCCGTTGTAGCGGGACAAAATTCGAATTATTGAAATATGAAAATTACAAATGCATTGCTACAAATTATTCATATACATCAGAAAAAGATTCTTGATACAGAATTATTTCAGTTTACTTTCAATTCTCTGCGATATCAAGTAGCAAAATTAAAGTGAACAACTAATTTCATTTGTTGTTGATTCATTTTATTATCAATTATATTGAAATTGCATCGTTTGATCAAAGCTGAAGAATATTATCTCTTTGGGGTCTTTTTCTGCAAAAGTGTAGCTACAATATCATATATTATTTGTGTAAACATAACATAACAAAAACGTAATAGGCTGTCCAATCTATAATAAAACAAATATAAACATCTGATAAAAACATTCAAATGTTTTGTGTTATACATCGTCATAAACTACTACCTGTTTTCTAATAATCCTCAAGGTTTTTCTTTACAATATATCTTGGTAAGTTGTGTGACTTTTTGCGATTGCTAAGATATTTAAAATTTTTGTTAGGTGTAAAAATTAATATAAATAAAAATCTATAAATGTATAACAAAGTATAATATATTTTAAAGTCAGAAATATACGTTTGTTCAAATCAGCTTATCCTATACTATTTTAAATAACTCATATAATATTTTCTAACTTCCTATGTATTTATTTTTTTATAGGGAGTTCTTTTAAGTATACGTATGTCAATTAATGCGTATATGCTGTAAATCTTCAGATATTCGTTGTTTTTTTCTTAAGAGTTTAGTTTGAAGCTATAAACGAGTGTCGTCCACTCCCAGACTAAGCATGAAGTAAAATTTCGAGTTTAGAAAAGCCCCGCGTAGAAAATTTGTCGAGGGTCGCGCAGCGACCCGAGACAAATTTTCACGGGGCTTTTCTAAACTCGAAATTTTACTTCATGCGCCACGTGTACAAAATACTGATTTTAAGTGAAGTTAAAAATATTCTTGTTTAGCAGTATATTTTTAATCCTGCTTAAGCAATATTTTTTTAAACTGATTTAACAGTGTATTTATAATTTCACAATATTTCAGCAATTTATGCTCTTGGCGCATGAAGTAAAATTTCGAGTTTAGAAAAGCCCCGTGAAAATTTGTCTCGGGTCGCTGCGTGACCCTCGATAAATTTTCTACGCAGGGCTATTCTAAACTCGAAATTTTACTTCATGCTCAATCTGGGAGTGGACGATACTCGTTTAAAGCTTTAAATTGAACTCTTAAAAAAAACGAATTTCTGAAGAGTTATAGCATTTACTATTACTTCATGCTTAATCTGGCAATAGAAAACGAGTGTTACTAATTGAACTATTTCAAAAAGACAACGAATATCGTGGATATTACTTAAAATAAAAATTCCCTGTACAAAAAATGTTTTATAAAAGTCAATAGCTTGTGATTAGTCTAAAAGCGTTCACAATGTTACACAATATGAATAAGAAAACCCCCACAACATAAATTGAGCGATAAACATATTGCTAAATGAATGCAAAATGAACTACAAGAAAAAATATTTGTTTTGTTGATAATCCACCTCAAATCTCTTACTGAATTTAATTGAGTCGCCTATTTTTAAAAACCCCTAAATCCATTTGTAAACACTGGATTTAGGGGTTTTTGGATATAAGCGACTCAATTATTGACTTATTTAAATATTTTTTTTGTAAAACTCTATTTTTATGTTAATTGAAAATGAATTAATTTATGATCCAAAATGGTTCATGAATTTTGTTTCGCTAGATTAGTTAAATCGTATACTGTGGGATGCTTTCAGGGATTTTATTGCCTTGTCGTTTATTGACTTATCGTTAGTAGAGGCTTTTTCTCTCCAGATGGACCAAATGGAAATATGCATCGGGTTCAGGCCAGGCGAATTTGAAGGCCACAAACTTGATTTGTAAATTCTAATGATCGCGATTCGATCTATGTTAGAGCTCATAATTCCAAAAAGTAATATCGATTTGACAAATCAAACAAACACATTAACATTATTTGTAGGGAATTTCAAGAGCTACAAGATAGGCTACACGATAACTATACAAAATTTAAAAAACAGTACTTAAATTTGCATTTAAAAAATGTCGGCGGGAACTTTTGCCGCACCCTGTACATAGATAGAAAAACTCAGCATAAATACTTCACACATTTTTAAGTTGAATTTCTCATAAAAATATTTACAATAATTAAATTCATTTACAGTAATCATTGGTAACTTCACTAGAATTGCAGCAGATTTAGAATTGCAATTCTAACATTATTATTTCAATTACAGAGTAGATCAGGGTTTCTCAACCGGGGGGGGGGGGGGGGGGGGGGAGCACGCCACATTAGAGGGGCGCTATAGATTTCCTAAAGATTAGGTGAAGGGAAATAACGCTATAATGGTGTTTTAATCTAACTAAAAAACCCAAATTAAATCAGGGAAGGGGGGCGCACAGTGTGGCCGATTGATGGCAGCGCGGCCACGGGTGTGCGCGGGGAGTTAAATCTAAACATTTAATGTTTAAAAAACTAGGTACTGCATCATGTTTCTCATACTTCAGAACCCCGAAGTATAGATTTTCAACAAACTAGTGCTTAAAATTAACGAGTAATTAATTCATAAACATCGTCAATTTTTAGATTTGAATTTATAACGGAAATCGATGCGCGGTTAAGTAGATATATTTTCGTAATCGCTCAAAATATTTATGTATTGTTTTTTTATGTAAAAACAAATGACATGTACTTCAGACACATGAAACATCAAATTAATATCTTAATTATTTAATGAATTTTCATTTTTTCAATTTTCATAATTTTTAAACATAAATTTAAGGGTACAGATAGATATCTCAACCAATTTTTAGATTACATTAATAACCTACATTCCAGAATAAAATTCACAGTAGAAACAGAAATTAACAACATTAAATATCTTGACCTCTCCATCACTAAAATAAATAATAGATTAACATTTGACATTTTTAGAAAACCCACATTCACAGACTCAGTAATTCCCATCCACTCCAGACATCCCTATAAACATAAAATAGCTTCTTTCAATTCAATGATCAATCGAGCGTTTAAAATTCCCTTATCAGATAGTTCTTTTGAAAAAGAAGTTAGCCTGATTTGGACCATGGCTATTAATAATGGTTATGGCCATGATCTAGTTGATAAACTAATTAAAAAACATAAATTTTTCCAAATTAAACATTTACTGTATGCAGGAATACCAAATAAATCAGACAGTACAACTTACAAACCAATTACTTACTTTGGCAATGTTAGTTTCCAAATTTAAAATATTTTGAAAAAACATAATATAGAAATTGCATTCAAACCATTTTGTAAAATTAATAATTATATTTTTAATAGTAAAACCAAAATTGATAAAGGTAATAGATCAGGAGTATATAAATTAACATGCACAGATTGTCAAGGAGTATACATTGGTCAATCTGGTCGTAATTTCAATACTAGACTAAAGGAGCATAATCGGGCTTTTCGGTTGCGACAATGTGATAAGTCATCTTTTGCAAAACATCTCTCAGATGAAAACCATACTTTTGGAAAAGATGTACTTACTATTATTCATTGTGCCGAAAAGGGTCGGAAGATGAATCTCCTTGAATCCCTAGAAATACATAAAGCTAGCGCTAATCCGGGAATCCCCCTAATTAACGACCAGGTTGACCTACTGTATACCCCCATTTTTAAAGCCATTTTGTAATCCGTTTTCATGTAATCACCTTTTGTATATATACCCGTATTGTTTCCAGTTTTAGACTCTTCAAGTTTGATAATGGCAAGCTGAATTTGCCGAAACTGCAGTCACATAAAAATAAATTGTGTTATACAAAGTTAAAAGTGTTTTATTGTGTTAAATTTAAACTTTGCAAGACCCGCAAAAACGCAATTCAAATTTGTCCGACCTTTAATTACTACTAAATCATAGCCCCAAGTTTTCTCTACAACAACATTTATTTATTTTAAAAATATCGAACCAACTTTTTGAGAAAAATATTTATTTATGTCGCGAGTCATCTCAAAACGTCTGTTGCGCGCAGGCATAAGTTAGTTCGGCTGAAAGATGATCGCGCGGCCGCGCGTTTGAAAATATTCAATGTCAATTATAAAAGCAGTCTTTTTCAAATACTAATCCATAATTATAATAGTTACCTAGGTAAATATGAATACATAAGTATTCATTTTTGTATTATTGATTCAAACTAATAAAAGTTATTTTCCGAAATTTATAATATATGTATGAATCTGAGATTTTATTAATTTTTGCTATCATTATCTCTTGTCACTGTTTTTGTAAATAAACTTTGTAAGAGGAGTTTTCCATAAATAAATATAAATAAAAATAATGACTAATTTTAATTCATACACATATTATAAATATGTGTATCTAATGGTTCGGTTGGTCAAGTCTCGTCTTGTTATTTATAATAATAAAACGATATAGTCGAAAAATTATAGTCTTAATTAAAATATGGACAAGTTTTCTAGAAAACTTGAATTTAGCATTTAAACTTGTAATATAAATAATTTTTGGAAAATAACTTTTATTAGTTTGAATCAATAATACAAAAATGAATACTTATGTATTGATGTTTACCTAGAAAACTATTATATTTAATGGATTAGTATTTGAAAAAGTTTATTTTCATTAGTGATATTGAATATTTTTAAAAGAGCGCGCGGCCGCGCGATCATCCAGCCGAACTAGCTTATACTAGTAATAGATGTTTTGAGGTGACTCGCGACATAAATAATGTTTTTTCTCAATAAGTTGGTTCGATATTTTTAAAATAAAAAATTTTTGTTATAGAGAAAGCTTGGGAATATGATTTAGTAGTAATTATAGGTTGGACAAATTTAAATTTAGTTTTTGTGGGTCTGGCAAAGTTTAAATTTATATTCAAAAATTATGAAAATTAAATAAATGATAATTCATTAACTAATCAAGATATTAATTTAGTTTTTCGTGTGTCTAAAGCACAGGTCATTTATTTTTACATAAAAAACACAGTAGATAAATATTTCGAGCAGCTACGAAAATATATCTTTTTAACCGCGCATCGATTTTCGTTATAAATTCATATCGGAAAATTGACGATGTTTATGAATTAATTACTCGTTAAATATAAACCTTATTTTGTTGAAAATCTATACTTCGGGGTTCTGAAGTATGAGGAACATGATGCAGTACCTAGTTTTTTAAACATTTAATGTGGTGAATTACCTCTCCGCGCACACCAGTGGCCACCGCTGCCTTCAATCGGCCACACTGTGGGACGTGGAGTTATGAGGGGGAACTCGCGACCTGAAAAAGGTTGCGAACCCCTGGAGTAGATGAAAACATATATTCAAATATTTGAATTTTAGTTAATCTCTGAATTTAATATTAAAGTTAAATTTGTATTCTATTGAAATATCGAACATATGATATTAATCTGCAGTTAATAAAGGGCATTTTTCTAGTAAGTATGCATACCTAGATTTGTTAAGGCATTCGTTGTTTATGAAAATTATTCCATTTGAAGCTTCTAACGAGTGTTTCTACTCCTTGGTTAAGCATGAAATAAATTTTTAAAACTCGAAATTTTACTTAATGTTCCCCGTGTATAAAAAAAACTGATTTTAAGTTAAGTTTGAATTATACTTCTAAATCAGTGTGGTAAAGCAGTCAATTTTGAACTTGAATGTATTTCAGTGTATTATACGTGTGGCGCATAAAATAGAAACAGTCGTTAGAAACTTCAAATTAAACTTTCTCAAAAATATGTACTGCAAATCAATGTTGAATTACAAATTATTTATGAATCAGGCTCTAAGTCTTAAATTAATTACACACTTTTTTTAAACCTTATTATTATGGAAATATTATTAATTGCCTCGATTTTATTATCCTCTAATCATGCTAAATTAATTACTCCTCACATTAACGTCGAATGTTTGTAACTCAATAACCGTCACTCATTTTTAATTTAACAAAAAGGAAAAACGTTATTTTTTTTATCCAGAATAAAATCTAGGGCCCAATTTGGGCTGTAGCGCCATAGGAAGAAGAAGAGAATAAAATCTACGTAAATATAAAATATTGCTATCTTTTCTTGTACATATATTTTACTCTTTTCGAATTCGTTTTATTTTAATGAATGAAAAAAAATTATAGAGATATAACGATTCCACGGAAATTGTATTTTTATTTACCAACAATGTTTTGGTTGTAAAAAATTGTTGTTATATAAAAATACAATTTCTGTGGAATCGTTACATCTCTATAATTTTTTTTAGAATCATCTTTTCAGGTAAATAAAATAAGGAGAACCGTGTAGTTGCATAATACAAAAATAATAATGGTAAACAAGTGGGCCCGTTTCTCGAGGGTGCTTTCATTTCACCCTCTCGACGAATGCAGCTTGTTAACGTTAGTTTTCTTATTAGACACACCCTCACGTATAAAAAGAAGTAAAAGAAACGCGCACTCATTTCACACGAGTTTTATTAATTAAAAGCATTTAATTACACACACTTAGAATAAATAAAAAATATAACTAACACATTCGCCTAAGAATAAAGATAAATAATTTAGTCAAGATGTAAGCATGTATTGAGCTTTAGTTGATGTAAACAAACAGGATTTTACAAACGTGACCTCTTAATTTGATTAAAATACCAGAGATTTTAACCATGTAAGCTCTAAAATTGATTTAAACGATGTGGAGTCTTTGATGTGATGTCAAACCTGACTAGTTAGTCATACCCTTACAATAAAAGAAATTTGTCACTTTTTTACCAAGGCACACTAATTATAATTTTGAAAAATATAATTTTAAATAGAAGGTTTGCTTTAATTTTGTTAGACAACAATGTTTTTGAAAAACAACATATTGCGCATTATTAGGTTCAGAAAAATAATGTCTAAGGGTGAAACGAGTGTTCTCCACTCCCAGACTAAGCATGAAGTAAAATTTCGAGTTTAGAAAAGCCCTACGTAGAAAATTTGTTGAGGGTCGCGCCAGCGACCCTCGACAAATTTTCACGGGGCTTTTCTAAACTCGAAATTTTACTTCATGCGCCACGGGCATAAAACATTGGTTCAGGGCAACCAAACTAATGTATTCGGACATTTATTTCAAGGCACTCTAGTTTAATTTTTTAAAATACAATTTGAAATAGAAGATTTATTTCAATTTATTTTCGAGGACAATATTTAAAAAAAAACAACATATTGGCCCTTATTGGATTTAGAAAAATAATGTCTAATGTAATAAATATAAAAAATTACAGGCAGTCGTTTAAAAATTATATGTTGGCTATTATTTAGCCATGAAGTTTTATTAAAAAAAGCTCAATATTAATGTCATTTCTTAGTATTTATACGGCAATTGTACAGTAATTTCATCTTTATTGAATTTACAAGTGGAGGTAAAGATGTGCAATAAAAGTATTGGATGTGTAATAAGAGAAAGGCCCAATTCGTTTTTGAAAACTTAGTTTAATGTGACAGCCCATAAAAATAGGATTGCAAATATTTCAATAATATTTATTTGTTTCTTGAATTAATACAACAAAACAAACAAATATATGTATACAGAGTGTTTTATGTAACACCGAACATTTTTATAACGAGAATTTTTCTTCGAAGTATCCATATGCATACGTTGCACATTTTCCGATGCTCGGTTTATTAAAAGAATTCAATTTAAAGCTTTAAGCGAGTGTTTTCCACTCCTAGGCTAAGTATGAAGTAAAATTTCGAGTTTAGAAAAGCCTGAAAATTTGGTTTGGTCGCGTAGCGCGAAGCGCGGAGCGGCCAAACCAAATTTTCAGGCATTTCTAAACTCGAAATTTTACTTCATGCGCCACCGGTACAAAACACTGATTTAATGTTAAGTTTAGTAGTGTGTTTTAAACTTCGTAATATGTCAGTGTTTTGTACCGGTTTATTGTTAAGTTTAGCGGTGTGTTTTAAACTTCGTAATATGTCAGTGTTTTATACCGGTGGCGCATGAAGTAAAATTTCGAGTTTAGAAAAGCCTGAAAATTTGGTTTGGCCGCTCCGCGCTTCGCGCTACGCGACCAAACCAAATTTTTAGGCTTTTCTAAACTCGAAATTTTACTTCATGCTTAACCTGGGCGTGGGAAACACTCGCTTAAAGCTTGGAATAAAATTCTTTTAATAAACCGAGCATCGAAAAATGTGCAACGTATGCATATGAATACTAAAATGAAAAATTCTCGTTATGAAAATGTTCGGTGTTACATAAAATTCTCTGTATATACCTAGACAATATTTTTTTCTATACATTCCTTTCAAAATCGTCTAACAAACAGAATCTATTCGGAATAAAGTTTTAATTTGTGAAACAATACCAAGTGTTTTTTTAATTTAAATAACTTTACATAAACTATTTATTTTATTTTATTGTAGCTAGTTTATTTTAATGATTCCGTTCTATTAATTTTCAATTGCACCCTTAAAACTCAATTTGCCCTCTTGTGGAGCGTAGGCCCTAAGTTGGTAACCACTGGTCTAATCCAATGTTACGGCTTATCTACGCCACAGCTTTTGTTATTTTGTTTGGCTAAAATATAGATTATACAAAAAATTATATCAAGTAGCTATAACCTGATTTTCAAGTTCAATGGAGTCATATCATAAATACAAAAATAGTTTAATATTATGATATATGTATAAGGTATTTATTAAATCATAAAAACAAATTAAGTCATATTATATTACTTAATAAGGCCAGGAAAACCTACTCAGCCAGTGTAATATATAATATTTTAAGTAGGAACGGCGCCTAATTTGAATACGAAATTAGATACATTATCGGGGTACCGAAACGCACTGGTCATTATCAAATTTCCACGTCTCTGTTTTCAGACGACATTTGTGGCAATTTAAAATTTAAATTGATCCCTTGCCTATATTTGGCTGTACTATTCATCGCTCATTGTCTCCGCAATTTGCATAATTCAGAGAGTGCGTTACATATATAATAATTACCTTGCACACAAAATGTTAGCGATAAATTTCGTTTATTGATTTTGGTGTGGCTGCAATTCCAAATTGTTTACTAATTATATTGTGTGGCAAATGTGGCAATGGAATGTTCGATTTTATAATTGATAGTGTTCAAAATCAATTCAGATACATACAGGGAATTATTCCTATAAGTACACATATCCCGATGTATACGCTGTACATTTAAGGCATTGAGATATGTATGTAAGTATAATTAAAAGAATACATTCAAAGGCAAATTGATCCAGGCGCTTAAATTTTGTAAAATTTGGTTACACTAAATTAGGGGTTCTCAACCTTTTTTAGGTTGCGCTCCCCTCCCATAACTCCACGCCCCTTCCCTGATTTTGAGTTTTTTAGTTAGATTGAAACACTATTATAGCCTTATTTTACTTCAACTACTCCTTAGGAAATCTGTTGTGTGCCCCCTGACATCTCTCCGCGCTCCCCCGGTTGAGAAACCCTGCACTAAATAAACATTTGTTATATTAACGTGAGATCAAAACTAAGCAGTATATTTTAAACTTCACTTTAAATCAATGTTTTATACGCGTAGCGTTAGAAACATAAAATTGGTCGGTTTTATGAACACGAATTTCTGAAAATTTACCAAACATTGTAATTGTCGTGATATGTGTATGTTATCCTGAAAAGAAAGATTCAGTGTATATTCAATAGTCTAGGCATAAAATATTTGTATGATATTCTTTAGGATTAAAATTAATTACAGCGATAACTGTATGTTTTTGAGTTTACGTGAAGTGATTATTACACATAAAAAAGACTGTTATTCCTTACTTTACTTTTTATTTGTATCGTTAGATGTATATTTCGAGACACAAGGTGCTGATTATCAATAACAAACTGTTATTGAAATGACCCTGTGTCTCGAAATGTACATCTAACGATACAAATAAAAAGTGAAGTAAGGAATAACAGTCTTTTTTTATGTGTAATTACAGTGATTTGTATTTGGGTGTTTGTTAAAGTAAATAATTGATGTGGAGAATATTTTCAACAAAAAATATATACGTTTTAATAAAAATATGATTGTATAGGTTGACAAAAAAATCATACATTCACATTTTATTAAAAAAAAATCACTTTTAATAAAATGCAATTGCTTACTGAATAAATAATACCAGTACCTTTTATTAAAATTAATTAATTTTGTTATCAAACTCCGTATTGTTTGTTTTAGGTATATGCACGTTGGAATTTAGCGGGGGCAAATTAATTCACTTGTACACTTGGAGGTTTGCATTAAAGGGCGCACGCACGTCCTTCGCACCCTCGCAATTTCTGCACCGTAACTCGGGGTGTAAACTTTATTATTAAGACCCCATTAACCCCAAACCCGCGTAAACATAAAATGCCCTCCGCGCAAGCAATATTAACACTTTTACATCGAACATAATTCATGAAGAGAGGATATTGTAAAGCGAACGAAGTATACTAAAAAGTTTACACAATGCCGATTGAGTTATTAAATGTTGTTTACCTACGCCCTATCTAGTAACCGCTTCAAACCACACTGTCATCTTGATACGTATGATTGACATTACTTACACATGCACGTAATAGCTTTAACAAGTATATTACATGCTGACAGCTGAACAGCTGATTGATTACCGCACAACCAAATTAAATTTCTTTGATGTATTTTGATCAAGTAGTAATTTAGTTTTCATAAATGTCATGTTACTATGAAAAATTATTGAATAAATAAGTTGTTCTTTCATACTCATTGTTTATTTTGTTAGGGCATAGGTAAAGTATCGTACGTTTCTCGAGTGGTATGGCAATTACATACTCGCGGAATACAGGACTCGCCGTTGCGCGGCTCTTGCGCAACATATCCGCTCATATTTAATATGCTGTATACCACTTTCGTGACGTAATATATTATAAACGTAATTTTTAAATTTTCTGTATACATTATATACACTTTAATAATTTGCTTGATTTACTTACCACTTGGGAAGCCTTGTAGCTAGACTAAATGTTGAGCACGCGATATCAATACAGCCTCTTACTTCGTCGCTAGCTCACCTCTTACTAGCCTCGTCGCTCTACTATGTTGCGACCCTAGAGAGCGAAAATGAGTTTTACAATGTTCCTGAACATATAATAATAAAAATTACGTATACGCTTGAGTGAATAAACTTCTGACTATAAAAATTGTATTGTATAATACCAAAGTTCTAAATAAAGTTATTATTATAATACTATAAGGATAAATACACCCTATAATTAATATCCCAAGCGTTATTTATCTTATCGGGTAGCTTTATATACGTGCAAGATTAATAATACACAACACGCCGAGGAGACGATATGAAATCCCAGCAACAGCAACAAAAGGACGTTTTTAATTTCGTGCTTCATAAATTATTGATCATCCTGGGTGGGGGGTGGTCGGAATGGAGGGTGTCGAGGGCCTCTGGGTCTCAGGGTCGACGACGTGCGGTGCGGATAAATAATTCTCCCTTTGCAATTGCACAACTCATTTTCTTTGAAAATAGTTGCTGAGCAACTAATCCGTTTATTTTACTTGTTCCCGCGCACTTTGAGGGAAGAGACCAAACGTTTCAGGGATGAAAATAAAGTGGCAGGCATAAAGAGAAGCAACAACTGCGTTTAGTCTAACTATTTTTAGTTTACTTATAAAAAATACAGGGTGTCCCGTTAGTGTGGGGGCAATGGCTTAACGATAGATTCCTGGGATCAAAATATGATGATTTAACATAACTTATCTATATCCAAAAGTTAACGGTTAAGCCGGAATTAGTCTTCAAAGTTCAAAAAAAATTATCAATTTTATCTATAACAATTGAACGCTATATTTGATCCGACTAAAATTTATTATCGTTGATTATTATAATATAACATATCATTTCAGTTATTATGGTCATCATTGATTGACAAGAAGTATAACAAACAATAGTAGTTTATAAAAATTTTAAAAAAATATCATGAAATATTAGTTCATTTAAAAGTATTTTTGTCTCTTAATAATGTTTGATATCTTGTACGGTTTTGCCCGAAAAAATAAATTATTTTTTATTATTTAGTAAAACCGAAATCTCGTTTTTCGGGTGATTAAATACATGTTTTTTCTTTGTCGCCGCCATTGCTTCACAAACGTCAATTGTGTATAATATTAATTACCGAGTGTATTTTTGAGAATTAATTGTTATCTTCATTATGGTTTATAATTATTCATATTCCTCCGGAGCAAACAGATACAGGCAGTTTTTCTGTTAAGTATACGTATTCCAAATTCAGCCTATTTTCTGTAAATCTTTAGATATATCTTGTTTTTTTTTTAAGTTCAACTTGATGCTTTAAGCGAGTGTTTTCCACTCCCAGACTAAGCATGAAGTAAAATTTCGAGTTTAGAAAAGCCCCGTGAACATTTGTCGAGGGTCGCGCAGCGACCCGAGACAAATTTTCTGGGCTTTTCTAAACTCGAAATTCTACTTCATGCGCCAAGCGTATAAAACACTAAAATATTGTGAAATTTATGTATATTCTAACTGCACTTGAAATCTGTGTTTAATTCGCGTGGCGCATGAAGTAAAATTTCGAGTTTAGAAAAGCCCAGAAAATTTGTCTCGGGTCGCTGTGCGACCCTCGACAAATTTTAACGGGGCTTTTCTAAACTCAAAATTTTACTTCATGCTTAGTCCAGGAGTGGAAAACACTCGTTTAACGCTTCAAGTTGAACTCTTTTGAAAAACAACGAATGTTGGAAAATTTACAGCTTATGTACAAGATATCAAACATTATTAAAAGACAAAAAAGCTTTCAAACGAACCAATCTTTGAAGTAATCTTTTTTAAATTTTTATAAAGTGCGCCAATAAAAACGTATTCTAGTTTTTATGTTGTGGTACTACTGTTTTTTATACTTTCCGTCAATCAATAATGACCATAATAACTTAAATGATGTGTTATATGATGATAATCAAGCATAATAAATTTCAGTCAAATCGAATATAGCGCTCAATCGTTACAAATAAAATTAATAATATTTTTTTTAACTTTTTAAGACTAATTCCGGCTTCCCGTACATTTTTGGATATAGATAAGTTGTGTTAAATCATCCTATTTTTATCCCAGAAATCTATGGTTCAGCTATTTCCCAACATTAACAGGACACCCTGTATACGTTAATGAAAAAATCGTTATTTACGCCTTCAGGGCAACAAAAAGCTCGCTTTAGATTCCTACCTCATCTTATAGTGCTTTATTTTCGAAATAATACTATATTAACTTGATCAGTTGCCATATACGCTTTGAATGATACCAATTATTAATATCGATTCTCAGAAACATTTAAAATAAAAATGTACATATGTATGAGTTACTCAAAATAATAATGGTATATCTTCAATATTTAATTTGTTTGAAACTATTTTTGGAAGGTGTGCATACCGTCAGAGGCGAAGCACAGGGGTGTGGGAGGAGCGGACCGCAGTGGACCGCATCACTGAGGGGCTGACAAAAAAAAATTAAATTAAATTAAAAAAATGGTAATGTGTTCATCATACCACTTCCTTCATCACTTGAACAATTAATAATTTACATACAAAATTTATTGCTCTCTAACCAATTGGCTGCAGATTTCAGTTGAAGTTAGTGGTTAATACACGTGGCGCATGAAGTAAAATTTCGAGTTTAGTAAAGCCTGAAAATTTGGGTTTGTTGGGGGGCGCGAGGCAAATCCCTCATTAGACAGGAGCATCTAGTTTCACCCACGGCCATTAAAGACTTAAACTATCGGGGTTATTGCGGTTAACCTTAAGATTGGCAGGGGATGTGCAGGGGGTCATAAAGCTCTGTAGGGTAATTTATTGGAGTACAGGAGTAGGTAGTTTTCGGCACTCGGAAAATATGCTAGTTCAACACTAACAGAAATATTCAACAACCTGCGCAATCATAATGGGGTAAAGGAGTTACCAGATGTATATGTAATTACTTTACTATCTTTATACGGCTACAAAGAAATAACGCATGCACTTTAGTCGTGAAAAAAAGATACATATCTTTATTGAGACCTTTATAATATATACATTTATATTTAATTTATATACAGTTTTATAAATATAATAGGTTAGTCTGTCTAGGGTATGGGCAACCTTTGACATGTTGAGGCCCAAACTTTAGCGTGCAAATACGTTCGCGGGCCGCGTTTAAAAGTACTTAGTGCATTTTAAAGTAGTGATAATATTTTTTGCGATAGATATTAGACATGAAATAATACGACAATGTTATTATAGTGCAATTTATTAAAATAACAAAACGAAATTTAAAAAAATGGTACATTATAATTAAATCGTTAAATTTGCAATTGTTACAAACTACGTAAGTTAAATACACCGAAATCAATGAGACACTTGAGCTTAAATTTGGGAAACTAATCCATCGATATTTGAATTAATTCCACTGACACAAAGACGTAAAGAATTTTCCAAATTATCGTCAGTCAGTCTTGTACGATGTGTTGATTTATTAACTTTCATCAATGAAAAGAACTGTTCGCATTTATAAGTACTGCCAAACGCACAAATCAATCTTCTTGCGAATTTTCTAAGCTGCGGAAAATTGTCTTCTTCTAGGTATTTTTTTGTAGAAATCGCACAACTCTACGTCTTCAAATTTGGATTTTAGGAGTGAGTTTTCTTGAATCTCGATCAACTCCATTTGTAAGTGTATTGGAGCATTTTGTACAATATATGTTGTAGGAGTAGCAAATAAACTGAAACAGTCTTCCATGTTTTTGAAGTTGCAAAATCTGCTCGAAAATTGTTCCGACAGTAACTTGAGTTCTTCAGCATATTGAGCATAAGCAATATTTTCATACGCAGAGAGCGTGTTGAAATGGTAACTACGAGACAGCATCTGTGACTCCCACAAGCGTAGTTTGATCTGAAACGCTTTTAAATGGCTGCACAAATCATTTGTTAACTGTCCTTGTTTTTGAAGTTTCAAATTTAAATCATTCAAATAGCCTGTAAGATCGACCAGAAATGCTAAGTCACATATCCATTTTGGGTCACTTAATTCAGACAGTGGTTTATCTTTTATTTTCATAAAGTCTGCTATCTCATTTCTAAGCTCGTAAAACCGTTTCAACATTTTTCCTTTGCTCAGCCATCTGACTTCACAATAATATGTTACGTCGTTATATTTAGCTGATATTTCATCCAAAAACGCCTTGAACTGACGATGGTTAAGCCCTTGGGATCGAATAAAGTTGATGGTTTTTACTACCACATTCATAACATTCTGGAGTCGAATGGACTTAGAACACAAGTTCTGTTGGTGGATAATGCAATGAAGGACTATCAAATCATCTTTTTGAACATTTAATTCTGTTGCTTTTTCATTCAAAATTCCGATGAAACCTTTACGTAAGCCGACCATAGAAAGTGCACCATCAGTGCATACTCCAATTAATTTTAACCATGGCAAGCCAAAACTTGTGAATACCTTTTTAACTTCAATAAAAATATCCTCTCCTGTAGTGGTTCCTTTTAGCGGCTGTAAAGCAAGCAATTCCTCAGTAACAGTGAACTCCTTATCAACACCTCGAATAAATATAGCCAGTTGAGCTGTGTCAGACAAATCGGTGCTCTCGTCTAATGCTATAGAAAATGATTCAAAACCAGCCATACGGTCAGTCAATGTTGTTTTTATATCATTAGCCATCATTTCTATACGTCGAACCACAGTTCGTCCTGACAAACTAATTTTTTCAAATTCTTTTTTCTTTTCAGGACACATAATACCTCAAACTTCTAACATACACTCCTTGATAAATTCTCCTTCGGCAAATGGTTTTAATGCTTTTGCCAATTTTGAGCTAACTATAGAACTAGCTTTCAAAACATTATCAAGTTGTGTTCTTTGTTTATGAAACATTTGTTGCTGTTTTTCCAAATTTGCGGTAAGCTTCAGGATTTTGTCTGTTCTTAATTGTCCTGTCAGTGAGTGCAGCGTAGCATGCTTAGTTGAGTAATGCCTCTTTATATTGAATTTATTCATTACTGAAATGGATTCATTACACAGCAAACAAATAGGCTTACCATTGTGCAAGATAAAAAAGAATTCTTCAGTCCATTTTTCTTGAAAATGGCGACCCTCTGTATCTACTTTTCGTTTCTTTCCACCAGACATCATTTTTGTTTATTTTTCGTTCTATAAACTTAATAACAAACTATAGTTAGTAACCACTCAAGATGCACACAAAGTCACAAAGCAAGTTGACGGCTCGAGCAGTTCGCTAGGATATCGCTTGTCCAAGTTATCACCTCGGTAGCTCAAATAGAACTAACCTAACGTTCGGGCCATCCACCCGCTTATATAGGCAAAATGAACGAATAATCTGGAATAAACTAGTTTAGAATAATTGAGAAGCAATAAATCTTTTGATGTGTCGCCCGTGAGGCGGCAAACCTCAAAGAATTTGATCGAGCAAGTCGAGTGGCGGCGATTATCAAAGAGTGAGGCGGCAAACATCAAAGAATTTGATGTTTACCGCCTCACTGTTACTCCCGTGAGTATAAGTACCTAATGTAATATTTTTTTAATTAGGTTATTTCAAAATGTCTCGCGGGCCGGATCATATCTTACAGCGGGCCGGATCCGGCCCGCTGTGGTCCATATGTGGTCTAGGCTATCGATCTGCGGTCTGACTGCCCTCTCTGAATCTATTTGTTATAATAATAATGCATGTTATTTGTATAACTGGCTTGGTGAATCGAACTCAAAATTTTATTTCATGCGTCAGGCGTATAAAACACTTAAGTTCAAAATATACTCCTAAAGCAGTATGTTAAATTATATTTTGAACCTATACAAAATATTGTCAGTGTTTTATTCGTCAAAATATTATAAATAACAAAATATATACCCAAAGCATTAGCTAAAGTATCTTTTGAATTACCTAATGATGTTTAAAACAACGTTTGACAACTTATCATTTGATTATGGAATGTAGGGGTAAAGTTCAGTTTAGTTTCACAGCTATTTTTCGCCCAAAAACAAGTTTTACAATATGTTATGAATTTTTTATCATAATAGAAAGGGAGAAAAAGTGTTTTTAATGTGATTAAACTTACCATTTGCTCAAATTTTGTGATTGAAAATTACTTTTATTGTTTGGGCTGTCGATATTGTCACAGATAAAGCATTTAAACATAGTGTGTTATCCTTAAATCAGGCTTCGTATTTTTACGGAGGGTAATTCGGCTATATGCTGAATTACCCTCCGTAAAAATACGAAGCCTGATTTAATAGAAATCTTAGTTTTTAAGGTAAAACTTATTAAGTTCATCTCTTTGCGCACTTTAAAGATTCAATATTCTTCTATGTTAGGGTGGGTTAGGTCAAGAAAAAATAAATCATCATAAAAATCACTTCTAATCGCATTATTTCTCATATACTCGTAGCACTAAATCATAAAAGATTTGTAATCCGGATTCGTTGCATAATTTTAAGAGAATGTAGGTGATTAGAATCGTTACAAAATGATTCGAATCCTCCATCCCTGTGTTTTTAAACTTCACATTAAACAGTGTTTTACACGCCTGGCGCATGAAGTAAAATTTCGAGTTTAGAAAAGCCTGAAAATTTGGTTTGGTCGCTCCGCTTCGCTATGCGGCCAAACTAAATTTTAAGGCTTACCTAAACTCAACATTTTACTTCATGCGTTACGCGTAAGAAAACACAGATTTATCGTTTAAAAAATCATGCATTCTCTTCAATTAGAATAATACTGATCAGATATTTAGTTTCTTATCAATTATGTTCAGTGTTATTAATAAATAATTAGGTTTTGAACATTTTTGTTATAAATATAAACTGGTAGCAATATTAAATTGGTTTATGGTTGCTGGAAAAATATTCGGATGATCTTCATAAAACTATCTACAACAGCCATACTCTAAGTGTGTTACGCGGAACCCTAGGGTTCCGCGATACTCCTGTAGGGGTTCCGCGACCCTTGACAAATTGTCACGGGGCTTTTCTGAACTCGAAATTTTACTTCATGCTTAGTCTGGGAGAGGAAAACACTCGTTTAAAGTTTTAAATTAAGCTCTTTTGAAAAACAACGGATATCGGAAAATTTACAACTTCTGCATATGTTTACCTAAAAAAAAATCCCTGTATAACCAAACAAGTGTTTTATATAACGATACACGATCGAACTAACTGCAAACATTAGAGGTTATAATTCAGTTTTACCTACCTGCAAGTATGGAATTTACCCCCCCAACGCCACTGCTTTATAGTAACAAAATTAAAATAAACTAAGAGTATTGTTCTGTACCTTTAAATTCAAAATTGCTGACTGATTTATAACATGTATTTATGAGTTGACTTTGCATAAATCATTTGATGATTAAAAATTTATGAGTGCTTAATGATTTAATTTTTATTCATAGCCACTTTAACGCATTTAAAATTATAATAACCCTTTGGGGTATGAATCCACCTACATCAACATCAACATCAACGTCTGAAAACTTTATACCCGAGGACAATTATCTTTCCCAGGGCGTATCCCCAATTATTCCCCGGACAAATATTTCTTAATTAAATGCGTGTGTGCAGAGGATTTCGTCATAATTACCGGCAATTAATCGCGGTAATCATGAATCAAGTGCAGTTATCCGGTTGCGGGGCGTCGTCGAAAATTAATGAGAATGACCGGCGGGTAGCCGATTATTTCGAAAATTTATATTTTTCGGCTTTACCTTTTTTCTTGGTGGGGGAGAGGAATGACTTACGCACAAACTGGAATTGAGATAAGGCCGGATCGGATCGAGTAGTTTTCGCTCGACAGCGCGTACTATCGCGTGCTGCAATTGAATATCGAAACAAAAAAAAAACACATAATAGTGTGAGGTGATTAATATTAAATAGTGTGATTAGTGTCGTGTCATGATTTTGATGTGATTCAGTGTTTTTGTAATGTAAGTGTGATAATTGGAATAATGGAGTTTAATTGAAAGGTAATTAATTAAATTATTATAATCATTTTGTTTAGACTAACAAAATAATAATGATAACTTTACGCAAGTCACTAATTAAAGTTAAAAATGATCAGAGGATTAATACGTGAAAAGTAATTAAAAGCTTGAAACAAGTTGCGGAGTAACTCACCTGAAACCTTCGATTGTGTCAACAATTCGCTGCGGAAATCCGCTCATTACACGCCGGGGATTAATTAAAATTTTGATAAATCATGCCCCGAACTTAAAATACTACCCAATTATAAAACTCGTCGAAGTCTTGATCTCAAACCCCCTCCCACCCCCGGAGGGGGCATTTAAGTTGTAACGGCCACCTGAAAAGTTCAACACCTGAAGTCTGGAGAATTTTCATTTCGCTTAACTCAAACAATATTTATTAACCGTTTATTACCATCGTCAACATTTTCATATTTTACATTGGTAATGTTACTATAAACAGTTTAGTAGAGAAGTAAAAGTCACTAAGTGAAAAATTATTTGTATCAGTGATGACTAAATTGTTATTGTTTTGTCATATAGAAAATACATATTATTGTGTCGGCCGTAAGGATTATTTTTGCGCAAAATGATCACACTAAACACATTTATTTTTCATATTTAACACAAAATTCTTATGATAAAATAATATATGCGTTTTTGAACTTCACTGTAAATCCATATTTCATACGCCTAGCACATTAAGTAAATATTTCAAGTTTGGAAAGCGCTAAAAATTTGGACTTCATGCTTAATCAAGGACTAGCAAATCCTTGTCAGGAAAATATTGAACGTAGTAATAAAAAAATAGAAAATGGTTAAATGATTAATACTTTTTTATCATTTATTATATGATAACTAAAGTTTTACAATCGTCACAGAAAAATATAAACTTAATTGCTAGAATATAAAGATAATATAATATATATAATAGAGCAAGGTCGTAGCCAGGAGGGGGGGGGGATATGGATGTTCAACCCTGCCATGACATTTTCAACATGTTAAATGTTACTATGTAAAAGCTGCCCGTTAGGTTGGTAAGTAATAAAGTATTGGCAAAGTTTAACTATCTTCAAATAAATTCGTTCCATAGACATTTAAACTACATCAAACCATAATTGGCTGAGAATGTCTACGAAAAAGTAAACATTCTTGTTTGTATTTTAATATCCGCAATATTAACCGGAAGTGATATAAAGTTGAAAATATTTCACACGAGGAGAACTAATTCAACCGTATGACAAGGAGTTTTTTTCAAATTTTTAGTGCAACGGCAACGCCCTAAACATTTAACAAACGGTTTAGCGTAGGCACCCTGTATTATACTGATGCTTAATTTCAAGTAATATTTAACTTCATTTCTAAGTAACTTTATTCAAATTAATTTTATCGTCTTATTATTGCAAAATTTAAAGAAAATATTTTAGAATTTAAAATGGGATGTTCAAGAAATCCCAATGAAACTATTTTTGTCGTTAATCTTGAAACAAACATATTCAAATAAAAAAGTGCATGATGTTTTCCAAAATGAAAATATCTCCGTTCTGCTCTATAAATGCAAGTTGTAATAGAATATACTTGTTTTCTCTATTGGATAATCGGAAATGGTTATATAATATCTATGTAAATTCTGAAAATATTAAATACACTTTTGGTGTAATATTAAATGAAAGTCTAAAGTTTTGCTTTTAAATAAAAAAGAAATCATTTTGATTGGTTATAATTGCAAATTAAAATAAAATATTGAAGTAATAAAGTAAAATTTTGAGTCTAGAAAAGTTTGAAAATTTGGATTTGCCGGTGCGAAGTCAAGCGTAGCACAGAATACGATTTAACCAACCTAGTTGAACAAAATTCATGGAAAAGTTGTTATGATCCATTTTGGATTAGTTTTGATATACAAATAAATAGTTTTCTGAAAAATTATCTAAATAAGCCAATGTTCAAATTCAGTAAGAGTTTTAAGGTTAGTTGTAAACAAAACAAATTTTTTTTTCTTGTAATTCATTTTGAATAAATTAAACATTACGTTTATCACTGAACTCATGTTGTAAAGTTTTTCTTATTCATATGTTTAAGTGTGTATACTTTTAGACTAATCACAAGTGATTGACTTTTGTAACATATTTTTTATAGAGGGAATTTTTATTTTATGTACACATATGCATATAAAAAGTAATTTTAAAGCTTTAAACGAGTATTTCCACTCCCAGAATAAGCACGAAGTAAAATTTCGAGTTTAGAAAAGTCTGAAAATTTGGTTTAGTCGCGTAGCGCAAAGCGCGGAGCGACCAAACCAAATTTTCAGGCTTTTCTAAACTCGAAATTTTACTTCATGCGCCACGCGTATAAATCACTGAATTATTGTGCAAAAAATACATTGTTAAATTAGTGTTAAAATATACTGCTAAAGCAGGATTAAAAATATACTGCTAAAGAAGAATATTTTTAAATTCACAAAATATCAGTGTTTTCTACGCGTGGCGCATGAAGTAAAATTTCGAGTTTAGAAAAGCCTGAAAATTTGGTTTGGTCGCTCCGCGCTTCGCGCTATGCAACCACACCAAATTTTCAGGCTTTTCTAAACTCGAAATTTTACTTCATGCTTAACCTGGGAGTGGAAAACACTCGCTAAAAGCTTCAAACTTAACTTTTTTGTATAAAAACAACCAATATCTAATGATTTATAGCAGATACGCCATCATTGAGATATGTATACTTAAAAGAGTTATTCAAAATAGTATTGGATAGGTTAATTTGAACAATCGTGCATATTTATAACTGAAAAACGGCATAAATTTGTTGTTAATAGAGCTATAAAAAAGTATAATATATACGTTTTGTAGATTTATATGAAACCTGCAACTTTTGTTTGAAGAATGTTTGAATATTAACAGTATTTTAAGAAATATTGCCAATAAATAAGGCGATATTACTTAATCTTTACACCTAACAAAAATGTTAAATATCTTAGTAATCGCAAAAAGTCTCATAATTTAACAAGATTAATCGTAATTCAAATCATATAATCACTATTAACCAAGGCCGTAGCCAAAGTTAACTTTTTCTATGTAAAAGCTGCCCTGTTAGGTCAAAAACTAAATTTTTACCATTAACCCCCCCCCCCGAAATTTTTAAATCGCCCCACGAAATGTTTTTTCTGGCTACGGCCTTGCTAATAACGAAAATAGAAGAACATATAATCACTATTAACCAAGGCCGTAGCCAAAGTTAATTTTTTCTATGTAAAAGCTGCCCTGTTAGGTCAAAAACTAAATTTTTACCATGAACCCACCCCCCCCCCTCCCGAAATTGTTAAATCGCCCCACGAAATGTTTTTCTGGCTACGGCCTTGCTAATAACGAAAATATATTTAAATTATATCGTATATTAAACCAATACTCACTCTGTATGTTAACCATAATAATATATTTCGGTTGAATAATCAGATTATTATTGTGATTTAATTATTTTATGGATCTACATAAATTTATGACATTTATGTAAATAATTCGGATTTAAATGCCATTTATCCGTTCCATTTTTGTCATACCGAAAAATATGTTATAGCGCCCACGTTTTACTAAAATTGGACCAATGAACAATTATGCAATTTGTTGTAGAATTACCGGGGATTATTTAGAATGGACATTTAAATACATATGTACATACATAAGTGCATAATTGGAGTGAGTGATGTATTGGATAATTTATCCTGTCGTTAAAGTTAACCGTAATTAGAACCACCGGAAATTATACGAAATTTGCTGATTGAGAATTTTATCTTCTACATATACAAAGATAATTACAAATGAGGTAAACAATAACTAAGAGAAATTGTGGAAATGTTAATAAATATTGTTATGTCAGTTTTTGTATATATCAGGAATTTCTTTACACAGCGACCCCTGTGTAAGGATAACGCAACCCAAGGTTTAAAACATCGGTTGCGATTTTTTCAGTATCAAATTAGATGATATGTTTAGGGTCACTCGTTTTTTTTAAAGCTTTATTTTGATACTACTAACAAGTGTTTCCACTACTTGATTAAGCATGTAGTATCATTTCGAATTCAAAACAGCGTGAAAGCAAAGCGTAGCCGGATGCTTTGCCAAATTTTCAGGCTTTCCTAAACTCGAAATTTTACTTTATGCGCCAAGCGTATAAAACCATCACAAATTGTGAAGTTTAATATACACTGCTTAAATATATTTTTTTATATTTATTTATTTGCTACGTTAGCCATTTTACACATGTTCTCTAACACAGGAGATACAGGCGTTTTTTCCTGATATTTTCGCTGTTGATTTCCAGAACTCGCTGTTTTTCAAAATCGTTCAATTTGAGCATTATAACAAGTGTTTCTATTCCTTGGTTAAGCATGAAGTAAAATTTCGAGTTTAGACAAGCCTGAAAATTTAGTTTGGTCGCTGCGCAAAGCGGAGCGACCAAACTAAATTTTCTGGATTTTCTAAACTCGAAGTTTTACTTTATGCGCCACGCATTTGACGCTTCACTCCCGCGCCGCGGCAAATCCAAAATTTCAGGCTATTCTAAACTCAAAAATTTGCTTCACGCTTAACCAAGGAGTAGAAACACTCGTTAAAAGCTTCAAATTTAACGCTTTTTATAAAAACAACGAGCTCCTGAAACTTAATCAAACACTGTAACCATCGGGATAATTATACTTGTAAAAAAAATTCTGTATAATTAAATACAATAAATTATGAGTACATATACAATAGATGGGATCGTCAATATTTGCAGGAAGCAAAACTATGATCAGTCATATGAAATGTTTTCACAACACAACGAATAAAAACATTGATTTATTAACTAGTATTTTATATAATGTTTAAAAGATTTAAGGTTAGTGCAATCTTTGATTTCTTTTGGTTTTTTGTATATTACAATACAATCATACAGGGAATTTCTCTTTTAAGTATACATATGCATACGCTATTTTTAAAACAGTTCAATTTAAAGCTTTAAACGAGTCTTTTCTACTTCCAGCTTAAGTATGAAGTAAAATTTCGAGTTTAGAAAAGCCCGAAAATTTGGTTTGGTCGCGTAGCTTTTGAGGCTTTTCTAAACTTATAATTTTACTTCATGCGCCACGCGTATTAAACACTAAAATACTAAAATATTGTAAACAAGTAAACTTCAGTTTAAATCAGTGTCTTATACGCATGGGGCATAAAGTAAAATTTCGAGTTTAGAAAAGCCTGAAAATTTGGTTTGGTCGCTTCGCTTCGCTGCGCGACCATACCAAATTTTCAAGCTGTTCTAAACTCGAAATTTTACTTCATGCTTATCCTGGGAGTGAAAAACACTCGAACTGTTTTAGAAAAACAAAGAATATCTGAACATTTACAGCATACAATTGGAATATGTATAGTTAAAAAAAAAACTCCCTGTTTGTTGCCGATTTCACGTATAACTTGTGAAGAGGAATTTTAATATTATGATTTTTCCTTGTTTAGTAATCGTGTATACTCTTATTAGTTTGGAAAATATCCTTATTTGAGTACTCATATGTAGCACACTTATGCCCGGTATTATAAACGATTAATAAATCATTAGAGAACTATTTTTGAAGTAAATTTATTCACGTAGTAAAATAATCTGCGAATAAAATTGCGCATTATAAAGCAAAAAGCAATTCTAGAAATACATAATTTATTTAGTAGATTACCGATCGCAATTATACATTTTTATTGTGGCAATAGATGGAACCACCAATTTTTAAAATTGAATTGTCAATCTTTCAAATTAAATTGTTAATCAAATTGGGAATTTAGTATAATTGTGTTAGCGGCGTTTTACCGGAAACGCCGCAGCTATGATTATTTCGGCGATTTATATAGTTTAATTTCATTTCGCGATAACAACGGACCCCACATAATTTTTATTAATCATTTTTAAATTCACTTTCATAATCATTTCTTATGAAATGAAATAAGTTCGTCTACATACACTGATCGTTCGGGTTTTGTAAATATTAGTAATTATAGGATTAGTCATTTTTATTTCATTTGTAGGTTTTAGAATTTTTGATTTTATTGCCTTACGCGGCGCAAATCTCGTTTTATTTATCAAAGGGGGAAATTAAGGTGTTGCCTTCTGGGAGACAACCACCCCGATTTTGAGAAATTTATATTGAATTATTGACCTTGTTCTCAAAATCGGATCACCCTCGATTACCTAGCAGCTCGTAGGCAGAGATACCACACAGTCACTTTTAAAACAAAATAAAATATAAAATTACTCACCCTGTTATCGTCAGGTCCTGGAACAGCATTTTTCCAGAACAACTCATTTGTATATATACTTCTGTAATTGTCAACTCTTGTTTGTTTTTAATAAACACCATTGTAAATGTTTTTGAAATCGTACTCTTTCATTTAACGAACCATTTCAATTCTCATAACCTAAAGAAATATATATACAAAGTGAGTTGTTCTGGAAAAATGCTGTTCCAGGACCTGACGATGACAGGGTGATTAATTTTATATTTTATTTTGTTTTAAAAGTGACTGTGTGGTATTTCTGCCTACGAGCTGCTAGGTAATCGAGGGTGATCCGATTTTGAGAACAAGGTCAATAATTCAATATAAATTTCTCAAAATCGGGGTGGTTGTCTCCCAGAAGGCAACACCTTAATTTCCCCCTTTGATAATTGCTTATAATTGTGGAGAATAACCGTGAAATAGGTAAGAATTACAAAGAACAAGAAAAATAGAGCTTATTAGAAATTATAAAAGACTTAAACGAGTGTTTTCCACTCCCAGGCTAAGCATGAAGTAAAATTTCGAGTTTAGAAAAGCCTGAAAATTTGGTTTGGTTGCGGAGCGCGAAGCGCGGAGCGACCAAACCAAATTTTCAGGCTTTTCTAAACTCGAAATTTTACTTCATGCGCCACGCGTATAAGACACTGATTTCAAGTGAAGTTCACTTGTTCACAACATTTTAGTGTCTTCAGTGTTTAATACGCGTGGCGCATGAAGTAAAATTTCTAGTTTAGAAAATCCTGAAAATTTGGTTTGGTCGCTCCGCGCTTCGCGCTACGCGACCAAACCAAATTTTCAGGCTTTTCTAAACTCGAAATTTTACTTCATGCTTAGTCTGGGAGTAGAAATACTCGTTCGAAACTTAAATTGAAATTTTTTAAAAAATCGACGAACGTCTGAAAATTTGCAGCGTATATATAAAGCAATACATGCCTCAAATTTTACAACGCATGCATCGAAATATGTACACTTAAAAAAATGTTCCCTGTACAGTTAAAATGTTCATGCTCTTCTAAACTCGAAATTTTACTTTATGCTTAATCTAGGAGTGGAAAGCACTCGTTTAAAGCTTCAAATGGAACTAATTTAAAAGAAGCGTATGCATATGTATAAAAATCACTCGTTATATCAACGGGTTGCTTCCGACTTGAAAAACTCTAGGTCTTTGACGCCTTAGAATTCCTTGTGGTTCAAATTAATCACTGTCAGGGAAGATACTATAAGCGAACTTAAATCTGACACGAATGATATGGTAGACATGATAACCGTAATGAAATTAATAAATACAAATAGTAGAATCTAAAGTAGTTATAATAATATAATGCAATTTTGACTTTTAACTGTCAAATTATATAGAGAATAAAATTGACTTGATAGAAAAACAAAAAACAATTTACTGAGTAGATTTATTAGTCAAATAAAGTAATTTTGTGTTTATAATACCGAAATCTTTGAAATATATTAATTTATTCGTAAAGTAAATTTTATTTGGGGAATAAAACGTTTTATAATACCGGGCATTAAATATATAAATACAGAATTAAATTTGTGTTCAGTATTCCGGCGACAGACGTGGAACCAGAACCAGAACCCACAGACGCGTTTCGGACTTCAAGGTCCTCGTGAAACGATGCCATTATAGAGAAATAGATGGCGTAGCCATTTATTTGTGCTAATTGTGTATAAATACAGGTTACAGTTAAAAAATGTTGCTTAACAAATATAGCACGACTGGTTTCTCTGTACTTTAGCCCGAATATCAATCGTAATATACGCTTCTGTGCTACAAAGACCCTAGACGTATTTGATCCTCCCCAAGCTAGAATATAGAATATGTGGGTATATACAAGCGGGTAATAAACATTTATTAGTCAAACTGTTAACTGTTGAGGCTTCTACTTCGTTATACATCATTATTAACATAAATAAGACACTTAAACTTTGTTTGTATAACTGAGGTTTTTTTATTGTGACTATAGTTTCGACAACTTTAACTTGTCATTATCAGACTACAAGTGTAGTCTGATAATGACAAGTTAAAGTTGTCGAAACTATAGTCACAATAAAAAAACCTCAGTTATACAAACAAAGTTTAAGTGTCTTATTTACATTTATTAGTGTTTTGCGATTGAACTTATTTCTTATTTTTTAGTATTGCATAAAAGGCGCTGTTATCTTCGTCTATGATTTATTTTCGACTCGGTTTGATTTTATGTTTTATATATATTTTTTAATTATTACAATTTCCACATTTTCAATTCGGCAAATGGTGATGGCTGAGTCCGGGAGTGTTTCTTCTTTATTTATGTACCAAAGTCCAAAAAAATAATACTTGCAACAGTAAGTATTTCATTTTCTCTTCTATTAATGATTTAAATGTATGCTAGGGGGGTAAGAAATTACTGCCGCACCGGGTACTACCTGACCTTGCTGCGCCACTGGCCATTATGTGGGTGATATATTTCCTATTCTCCCCGTGGATCCTCTCTTGTTGAATCGATATTTTAAACGAATTAGAATATTTAAAGTTATACAATACGAACACGACAAATTAATTATCTAGATCAAAGCTAAATACTAATTCCCTCAAACAAACAGTCAACATCCAAACAGCTTTGCGCACCGTGCAAACGCTGCCCACGCAACAAAGCGTCCGCGTCGTTTTAATAATGAAATTACCAAAAACAGGCAACGGGCCTCTTGACATTAACCGAAATCAATTAAACCGCCGTTTTCCTGTCCAATACAAAACAGCCTTTATTAGACATCATTTGTCAAAAACACACAATACGAGTACATATGGCGAATGATTATCATGAAACCACAAAACTTAAATTGTAGGTAGATGAATAAACTCTGCCTGGTCGTTAAAAAGTTGCACAATAAGTAGCAATTATTATTATTCCCTAAGATGCAATTTTAAGTTTCACACTGATGTAAAAAGAGGTGAGAAGTTGAAGCCATTAATAACACTACAATAAAAAGAGGAAATAAACCGTAACTTTTCCTCCGAAACGCTCTATAAACTCCAAACTCTGTCTTTCCAACTTAAAAATTCAAATTGTAAATTCAAACTAGGTGGTATAATTAAACTCTAACTCTGACGTTCTGGGTTTCTTACCTGTAATCATAGTGGTGGAGTAATGTCGATAATCCAGCAGGATTTAATGAAAATTTGAAGTGATTTCGTGTTGTAGGGCTCTTTGGTCGAGAGGAGAGGATATTAATGATCTTTATTAATGCTCCTGAAAGAGGACTCAAAAAAAAATATAAGGGAGAGTTCACTCGAAACGAGTGCCAGGAATTTACATGTCTGTAATGAGAAGCGGCCTCGGCGATTCTCTTCCTAATGGCTTTTAATGATATCATATTCATTTCATTCACCGCATTTTAGACCCTCTTAAAATATTTAAAGAATTTTATAGATAATCAGGGGTATTCCAGGTCATACGGTAAATTTAACGTACATTTTATTTATTTAATTGATGAGGCGGATACATGATGAAACTCCATAATACTATTTGAAATAAAACAACGCAGTTGGGAGGGTTTCACTTTTATTGTTGAACACTGCAACATGTTTCACCACACAGTGGCTTCATCAGGCAGATGAAATAAATGATTTATTTCATCTGCCTGATGAAGCCACTGTGTGGTGAAACATGTTGCAGTGTTCAACAAGAAAAGTGAAACCCTCCCAACTGCGTTGTTTTATTTCAAATAGTACATTTTATTGTTTAACATCGAGTCTAAACAAGAATAATTCTAATTCAAAGTTCACATTATTTGCAATTTGTACGAAAAACATTTTTGTAATTTTATCTATTATGAGTCTAAGCGATTTTAGTAATTGATATGTATGGTATACTTGGGGTAAATATACCTGAGGTTAAATGATAACGTATACGTTGAATTTAACAATAGCCCTAAATAAACATTTTTATCTAGTTGAATGTGTTTAACTTTTGATATAATATTTATATTAATTTAAAATGTAATTTGTTTGAAAATACAGATATTTTTAAATAAAATGACCGTGTGTCTCGCTTTTTATAATAATTTCTGAAATTCTCCAGCCTTCCATCAATTTTTTTAAAAAACTTACGCTTTTTGGAAAGACTATTTTCAACAAAATATCCTACTACTTTATGGAAAGACTTTACATTTTGCAAGTTTACAACAAAATACAGAGAATTTTTCTTTGAAGTATACACACCCCGATGTAAAATTTCGAGTTTAGAAAAGCCTGAACGGATTTGCCGGCGCGAAAATTATTTGCATGTTTAAAAGTTCATACATTAGAAAAGACTGACGACTTTCTGTTAGGACATTAAAATTCATGGATGATGTTTATAATTCCAAGCCCGAAGATTTTAGTTTAAAAGAACTTCAATCTCTGTTAATAAAGAAACATTTGTATACATTTTTTTAATTGACTTCATCTCTCAGTTAAAAACACACATCATAACAATATTATAGACTCTGAAAGTTCATTACCGAAAACGTTTAGTGTGTTTTTATAAAGGAAATCTGAATCATAGAATGGTTTATTACGTATTTTAAATTGATACACAATCACAATTTTTATTTAAACAATTAATTTTTACTACATATTTTAATTCAACGGAATCTTGTTGCTTATATTAGTAATCTAGTTTATATGCTGTAAATCTTCAGATATTCGTTTTTTTAAGAGTTCAATTTGAAGATTTAAACGGATGTCGTCTACTCCCAGACTAAACATGAAGTAAAATTTCGAGTTTAGAAAAGCCCGACCGTTCCAAACGCAGGCTTTTCTAAACTCGAAATTTTACTTCATGCGCCACGAGTATAAATCACTGAAATATTCTGAAATTAAAAATACACTGTTCAATCAGTATTAAAAAAATACTTCTAAAGCAGGATTAAAAATATACTGCTAAACAAGACTATTTTAAACTTCACTTGAAATCAGTGTTTTATACGCGTGGCGCATGAAGTAAAATTTCGAGTTTAGAAAAGCCCCGTGAAAATTTGTCTCGGGTCGCTGCGCGACCCTCGACAAATTTTCTTCGCGGGGCTTTTCTAATCTCGAAATTTTACTTCAGCTTAGTCTGGGAGTGGACGACACTCGTTTTCAGCTCAAACTGAACTCTTAAAAAAAACAACGAATATCTGAAGGTTTATAGCTTATACGCAGTAATTGACATATGTATACTTAAAAGAAGTCATTAATACAAAGCAAGTTAGAAAATATTATTTGATTCTTTTTAATGAACAGTATTTTAAGAAATATTGACAATAAACAAGGCGTGTTCACTTAATTTTTACACTAAACACAAATGATAAATATCTTAGTAATCGCAAAAAGTCGCACAATTTAACAAGATTTATCGTAAATAAGACATCTTGAGGACCATAAGAAAACAGGTAGTAGTTTATGATGTATGACACAAAACATATGAATGGTTTTATCAGATGTTCATATTTGTATTTTAATAAATTGAATTACCTATTATGTTTTTCTTATATTATATAATATTCACACAAATTATACATGATATTGTAGCAACACTTCTGCAGAAAAAGACACCAAACAGAAAATATTCTTCAGCTTTGATCAAACTATGCAATTTTGAAATAATTGTTAATGAAATGCATCACCAACAAATAAAATTAGTTGTTTACTTCAATTTTGCTACTTGATATCGCAGAGAAATTAAAAGTAAACTGAAATAATTCTGTATTAGAAATCTTTTTCTGGTATATATGATTAATTTGTAGCAATGTATTTGTAATTCTCATATTTCAATAATTTGAATTTTATCCCGTTAGAACGGTCAAATCGTATACTATGAGGCGTTACACAAATATAAAATTAAAATTAGAAAGACATACAAATTATTCATATACACTAGAAAAAAACTTCTGATACAGAATTATTTCAGTTTACCATCAATTCTCTGCGATATCAAATAGCAACATTTAAATAAACAACTAATTCCATTTTTTATTGATTAATTTTATTATCAATTATTTCAAAATTGCATCGTTAGATCAAAGCTAAATACGATTTTCTTAATATTCAGAAATTCTTCAAATAAAATTTGCATTTCTCATATAAATCTACAAAAACTGCATATACATTTGTATATTTTAACTGCGGTGTTTATCAACAAACACCGCAGTAAAAATATACAAATGTATATGCAGGCCGATACTCGACTAGGGTTTCATCTTACTTGCTCTCACCCATCCCCGATCCCTCAACAACATCCTTATTGCAGAAAGAAGTTCCCTTCGTATATTGAAAAAATCCGCCATCCCTTGAATCCTCTCTATAACCCCTCCAATGAAATGTTGCTAGAAAAAACACAAATAATTCCTATGAACTAGCGCTATCCATATCTAATAGAACGTTTCCTTAAAGCACCACTAAACATCAAAATCCTAAAATTTTTCTGTCAAACCAGAAATCCCTTAATCCTGCCCAAACGCAAATTTCCAGAATCCACTATCCTCCAAACACTCCTCACCCTACATCAGTCACTAACTCAATAGCATCATCACATTCATTAATTAATCTCATAACAACATATTAAATTACTCTAGGCAGAAAGACTTCCGGTCGATAGCCATTTCGCATTATGTAAAATAAAAAACAATAATGAATGTTCATACAATGTAATATATTATTTCCCGAATAAAGATGTTATATATATATCTACAAAAACGAAAATCCTAATTACAACTGAATTCATTAACACATGTTGTTTTAATTTTAACAGTTTTCTTTCAGAGTTTGTTAAAGCTTTAAAAAAAATGAGAAACTAATTTAAGATTTGTTAAACGCTGTTGGAGAAAAAATATTATATTTAATTTGTACACAAAATAGGTTTTTGGGCCTCGTAATATTCTTTCTCTTTCCAAAAATTATCATATTTTGTTCTAAATAAACAAATATTTATTTTTTAATAAAATTTGATAATTTTATCTAATTTTGACCTTAGTGAAAGTATTCGAATTGTGATGTCGAAATGTTTATGGATCTTCACGTTTTGGACCTCTCTGTCTCCCAAAACTCTATTTCGGAATTATTTCTGTGTGTCAGTTAACTAAATAATTGCTGGTTTAGTAAAAGTATTGGAATTGTAAAAAAATTGATGTCGAAATGTTAATATATCTTCACGTTTTGGACCTCAGTGTGTCCCAAAACTCTATTTCGGAATTATTTCTGAGCGTCAGTTAACTAAATAATTAAAAATAAAAAGGAAACGAATTAGACTTATAAAATTTCATATCTAGCTTCTACAATAAAATTATAGATTATAGATCAGTATCAACTGGCTACATTTATGAAATCGAAAGTATGAGTCTCCCCTAAGCAATGTTTAGATTAATTTGAATACTTTGTTAAATTTTTATAATATTTAAATATGCTTTAAATAAAAGTTAGATATAATTATTAAATACACATCTTTTATATACACTTTTTGATATAGCTTTTTTGTTTTTTAACCTATCCGCAAAAGTAAGTTCATTTTCGCCAAATTTATGTTCCGATCTTTTTATATTAACCCATAACCGACCGAGCAATTAAAGAGTTAACTCTAAAAGTTGATTTTAGATACAATTCAGCAGTTAATTTTAAGATTTCTATGAATGACTTATTATATTTCATAACAGAGCTGGGAAGGATTCGATTCCCGGATTCGAATCCTTTTAGAGGATTCAAAAGAGGTATTCGAATACTTTAGTGAAAACGGATTCGTGATCCGGATTCGTTACATTTTTTTAAAAGGATTCGTATTCGAATCCAGACGTAGATGATTCGAATCCTTATAAAAGGATTCGAATTCTTATAAAAGGATTCAAATCCTTATAAAAGGATTTGAATCCTCATACATATTAGGGCTGGGATTCGAATTCGATTAATTTATATAGTTAAATATTCTAATATGAATATTTAAATCAGTAAATTATTCCTATTTGAATTTTTAAATTTTCGAATAATTCAAATATTTGTGAATGCATATTTGGTTATACCTAACCATGAAAAATATCCAACGTTAATAGTATATTTTTAACTTCACTTGAAATCAGTGTTTCATACGCGTGCCGCATGAAGTAAAATTTCGAGTTTAGAAAAGCCCCGTGAAAATTTGTCGAGGGTCGCTGCGCGACCCTCGACAAATTTTCTACGCGGGGCTTTTCTAAACTCGAAATTTTACTTCATGCTTAGTCTGGGAGTGGACAACACTGGTTCTTAGAAGTTTCAAATTGAAGGATCACTCTAGATTACTAAGTTTATTACCATTTTACAAAGGCTACAGCTCGAAGGACCAACCATGGTCTTCGGAGACCGAAGAACTACAGGGAATCGAAGTTTTTTTACAAGAAAACAACGAATATCTGAAGGTTTATAGCATGGATAGGAAAGAAAACATCTGATTTTGAAAAAATATCGAAGTTGGGTTGGTTTTCAGTGCATTTTTAACTTCACTTTAAATCAGTGTTTTATACGCGTGGCACATGAAGAAAAATTTCGAGTTTAGAAAAGCCCCGCGAAAATTTGTCTCGGGTCGCTGCGTGACCCTCGACAAATTTTCTACGCGGGGCTTTTCTAAACTCGAAATTTTACTTCATGCTTAGTCTGGAAGTGGACAACACTCGTTTGAATTTTAAATTTAACTTTTTAAAAAAATCGACGTAAGTAATATAATAAATCATTCATTGAAATCATAGAAAAAGATGCAACATTTTACCTAAAATTAACTTTTTGAGTTAACTTTATAATTTGCTCGGCTTATAATGGGTGAATATTCTATTCCTAAAAAAAATTCGTTTTTATTCAATATTAAAGATGCATTTAATACAATAACAAACTGTGAATAAATCGACACAAATCTAGAAATATCGAAAATCTCGACATTTAGAAAATCTTGACGGTCCACTCCCAGACTAAGCATGAAGTAAAATTGCGAGTTTAGAAAAGCCCCGCGTAGAAAATTTGTCGAGGGTCGCGCAGCGACCCGAGACAAATTGTCACGGGGCTTTTCTAAACTCGAAATTTTACTTCATGCGCCACGCGTATAAAACACTGATTTAAAGTGAAGTTAAAAACGCGCTGAAACCAGCCCAACTTCGATATTTTTTCAAAATTGGATGTTTTTTTTCTTATCCATGCTGTAAACGTTCAGATATTCGTTGTTTTCTTGTAAATAAACTTCGATTCCCTGTAGTTCTTCAGTCTCCGAAGACCATGGTTGGTCCTTTGAGCTGTAGCCTTTGTAAAATGGTAATAAACTTAGTAATCTAGAGTGATCCTTCAATTTGAAACTTCTAAGAACCAGTGTTGTCCACTCCCAGACTAAGCATGAAGTAAAATTTCGAGTTTAGAAAAGCCACGCGTAGAAAATTTGTCGAGGGTCGCGCAGCGACCCGGAACAAATTTTCACGGGGCTTTTCTAAACTCGAAACTTTACTTCATGAGCCACGCGTATAAAACACAGATTTAAAATGAAGTTCAATAACACATATATCATCATTAAATAAAATCATTATAAAGGGTGTCCCAACAAGAGCGCCGGATTTAATTATAAAGAATAACATATTTATTTTTTGAATTAAGCAAACTTTTTTGTTTCAACATAAAGAAAAATAGTTCCGATTAAACATGAAATACAACATCAGGCAAATGGCCACCACGAAACCTCTGGCACAGGGTTATTCTTTTGTTGAAATTTTGAATAACGTTTTCGCATAAATGTGGCTGTATTTCACCAATAACGCGCCGGATTTCCTCTTTAAGATGTTGAACTGTTTCAGGCTTATTTGCATACACCTTTTGCTTCACATAGCCCTAAAGAAAAAAGTCCATCGGCGTTAGATCGCACGATCTTGGTGGCCAATGTTGATCGCCAAATCGAGAAATGACACGGCCTGGAAATTTGGTCTGCAGTAACACCATTGTTTCACGTGCTGTGTGGCAGGTCGCACCGTCTTGTTGGAAAAACATGTGCTCCACATCAATTACATCCAATTCGGGCCACAAAAATTCCGTTAACATTTCCCGATACCGCACACCAGTAACAGTTAGCGCATTTCCAGATGCATTTTCAAAGAAATACCGCCCAATTACTCCGCCAGCCCAAAATGCGCACCAAACCGTTACTCGCGGTGGATGCATTCGCTGTTCGAGTACCACACAAGGATTTTCAGCACCCCAAATCCGACAGTTTTGTTTATTTACGTATCCGTCGAGTTGAAAATGTGCCTCATCTGAAAAAATGATTTTCTTCGAAAAATCCGGATTAATTTGATGATTTTCCAACACCCAATCAGCAAATCCACGGCGCTGCTCATGATCCCTTGGCTTGATTTCTTGCACCAATTGAATCTTGTACGCGTGCAAATGCAGATCTTTTACCAAAATTCGTTGCATAGTGGTTTTGGAAATGTTTAATTCTTGATCACGATGCCGAATGGAAGTTCCTGGATTCTCGGCCACAGATTCCCTTACTGTGTCTATATTTTCGAGTGACCGACAAGGACGACGACGAACAATGGTCTTCTGATCCATCAGCGTAAATTTGGTCTCAAATTTTGTAATTAAACGCCTTACTGTCGATTCATTTGGCGCATAATGGCGACCGAAAACTTGACGTAATATGCGAATTTTTTTCGCAAAACTTTCACCATTTTTGTAATGTGTTTTTACAATAATTAAACGTTGTTCGTTTGAATACTTTTCCATATTCTTAAATCGCGTGGTCTGTACTTGACAACTGTCAAAAAAAAAATCACTCGTATTCACAAAATGGCGGCAAATTTAAATCCGGCGCTCTTGTTGGGACACCCTTTATAATCAGATATTTAGTCGGTAAATGAACATTTTGGTTAATAGAAACTGATGGAATAAAATATTGCTGGTTACAAATAATAGATTCAAATTTATTTTTAAAAGATTTCTATCCGTGAGGATTCGAATCTTTGATTCGAATCATATTTTTCACTTACGAATCCTTTATTCGAGTATTCGTGATTCGAATCATATTAGGTGATTCGGATTCGTGATTCGAATCCTGTTTTTGAGGATTCATCCCAGCTCTGTTTCATACTAGGAATTTTTCATGATACGTCGTAAATTTTTAGGCATTCGTCGATTTTGTAAAAACGTTTAATTTGAGTTTCGAACGAGTGATTCCATTCCCAGACTAAGCATGAAGTAAAATTTCGAGTTTAGAAAAGCCCTGTGAAAATTTGCTGAGGGTCGCGCAGCGACCCGAGACAAATTTTCTGGGCTTTTCTAAACTCGAAATTTTACTTCATGCGCCACGCGTATAAACCACAGATTTTAAGTGAAGTTCGAATATACATAAATTTTACAATATGATAGTGATTTATACGCGTGGCGCATGAAGTAAAATTTCGAGTTTAGAAAAGCCCAGAAAATTTGTCTCGGGTCGCTGCGCGACCCTCGACAAATTTTCACGGGGCTTTTCTAAACTCGAAATTTTACTTCATGCTTAGTCTGGGAGTGGAAAACAGTTGTTGAAAGCTTTAAATTGACCTTAAAAAAAAACAGGGATCCGCAACAGTCCGCAATTGATGTATCAAATCCATAGTTTGTCATTATTTTTATAAAATCACATTACTTTTTCTCAATTATTTTAGCTGTAAATTTTCTGACATTCTTTGATGTTTAATAGAGTTCAATTTGAAGCTTTAAACGAGTGTTTTCCACTCCCAGACTAAGCATGAAGTAAAATTTCGAGTTTAGAAAAGCCCCGTGAAAATTTGTCGAGGGTCGCGCAGTGACCCGAGACAAATTTTCTGGGCTTTTCTAAACTCGAAATTTTACTTCATGCGCCACGCGCATAAAACACTGATTTCAAGTGAAGTTCAAATATACATAAATTCACAATATTATAGTATTGAAAAAACAGGGAATATCCGCAATTGTTGTATCATTATTTTTTCTTAATTATTTTAACTTAGAGAAACGTAAAGTGCTAGGTGTTAACATTCATAAATTTAGAATTTTTCTCTCTACAAAAAAGTGAAATACATTTTGTCTCTAAAATAAATAGGGAAGCCAATATTTGAACACTTTAAAATTAACATGCGATTTCCTATGTTGCGTCCGCCAAGTCAACACCCGGTATAGACCTCTGAAATATTGTGAAGTTAGATATACACCGAAATTATTTATTTAAAATTAGTAATGATTGAAATATTTTAATAAGAAAATATTTACATTTTTCTACACACATTCTCAAGTCAGGTCAAATAATACAATGTATCAATTTAACTTATACAGTAATTCAAAAAAATATGTGTTATTCAATAATGGCGCCATTGATGCAATAACAACTTATTTTTAGGTAGGTTAAATATGGTTCCAAAATATGGTCCTAAAATTCAATGAATTTTATATTAGTAATAGTAGTTTTACATAAAATATTTTTGGTTTTTGTAAAATGGCACTTTTAACTTTATTGTAAAGGTAAACATATTTTATTTGTATTTTATTATTACTTAAAAATTAACCACAACATATATATTGATTTTGAATGAACATTATAAACGTTTTTCGTTAATGTTTATGATTTTTGTCAGTTTTAGTTAATATCACAATTTGTTTGTCAAAATGTATAAAAAACACTCAATTTTAACACAAACTGTAGCTATTTTCACGATTTTTATAATTTTCATCTTTTATCCCCTGCCAAATTTGGCTACGCCCATGAGTGTCTGTGAGGTGTAATTGTAAATTCGAGCAATATCTGACATTTTATGATATATTGAGTATATTACCTGTTAACTCAAGAATGTTTAAAAGCATATCAATCTCAATTTGATATCAATTTCATCACCATTATTCCCACGAAGCGTACTCTTGTCTCATTTCTGACTTTATTTATCCTTCACATTGCCGGTAATTTATGCGAATTATATGTGTCCCGGCGTTGGGATCTACACGGGGATAATCCCCGGTATCGCAATGAAAACGGCAGACAAATCTCCATATTGTTATCCCATCCCCCATTCCTGTTTCTGTCCCAGCCGGAACGGGAACGAATGTAAACATTTCACGGACACAATAGTCATAAAATCATTTCGACTCTCTCTCTCTCTCCCTTTCTCTCGGCCCCGATATTTCCATTCAATGTTCATCCGTTTTTGGTCGAGAGTGCAATTGGTAACTTGGGTTATATTACATAGTTCAAACATATGCACTCGGACCGGTCGACGTCATTTTATTGCCGCTGTTCAGCAAATAGTGCTTGGTATTCGAATTTAATTGGACTACTTTTAAAACGGACTTTTTTGGATTTTATACAGATGTTCACAAATAGCGTTGAATGAAGAGTTATTTATCTCTCTATTCAACGCTAATTGAAAATTGTTCAATGAGTGAGAATGTGGCAAATTCTTCAAGAAAATGAAATGTTCCCTACGGGTCGAAAACGAATAAAGATATTAACTGTTTAATAAATATTTATTGAAGTTATTTATTTTTAATTAATTATCAACATACATTAATAATAGCAATCCAATAAATAAATATTTGAACATGCAATTAAAATATCATAATTGCTGCCAAATTCCCAAACGTCGAATGCATAATTTATTAACATGATTATATAATTACCGCGAATGCAGAGCCAGGTTTATTACAATACCCTCTAAATTATGGTAGATGTATCGACGATCAATGCCGATCGACCTATAACAATGGCGACACATTTTCGCGCAATTATTGTACGACTTCAATTATATTCACGAATTAATTATTAATTAATATTTTGCATTAACACTATGTGTTATGGAAAATTATTTATGAGCTCGATTTATAGAACATTGAGTATTTTAATTAGGCGCGGAATTGTGACATGCATGCATTGATTTGTAATGTTTGCAATTTCCATAGAACATGAAAATATTTTGTCGTTCAATTACGTATGGTATTATGTGTGTTTACAGCATATATTTAAATCATAAATGAATCAAAATTGAAGTAAACTCAGTTTTCACGTACGATTTTTTTTGACGTATGATTTTTTCGACGTAATTTCTTTGGAGAATTTGTGTAGTTACATGAAAAACTCTTTAGTTTAAATTAACTAAAATTGAAGTTAAGTCAGTTTTGACGTACAATTTTTTTCAACGTACGATTTTTTTCAATGTACTGAATCAAAATTGAAGTAAATTCAGTTTTCACGTACGATTTTTTTTAACGTATGATTTTTTCGACGTAATTTCTTTGGTGAATTTGTGTAGTTACATGAAAAACTCTTTAGTTTAAATTAACTAAAATTGAAGTAAAGTCAGTTTTGACGTACAATTTTTTTTCAACGTACGATTTTTTCAATGTATTTTTTGGGGGGAATCTGTGTAGCTACAAAAAAAAACTCTCTAGATTTCATAAAACCTAGATATTTACTTACATATTTTGAAAAAGATTAATTATAACGTGATATCAAACAATACATTTCTTTAATTTAGATTTTCTTGTTAATAAAAATGTTATATCTTTCATAATTTTTAGTTCATTACCATTTTATATCTAAAATGAATAACACAATTGCAAGTGAGTGATGTTAGTATGACGTGTAATATGAAATTGACAGGATTATTTCAAAAATATGCTATAAGCTAAGCAGTAGCGTAGCAAAAGAGGTGCGGATCACTAAAGGGGCGACAAAAGGCAAATTATGTTTGTTTGCCAAATAAAAAATGGTGATGTTTTTATGATAGCACTTTCCCCATCAGTTAAATAATTAATAATTATCACACAATTTGTTTCACTCTAACCAATTGGTTAAAGATTTCATTCGAAGTTGGTGGTTTATACGCTTGGTGCATGAAGTAAAATTTGGAGTTTAGAAAAGCCTGAAAATTTGGATTTGCCAGGGCGCGACTCGCTTCGCTCGCGCGCCCCGGCAAACCCAAATTTTCAGGCTTTTCTAAACCCCAAATTTTACTTTATGCTTAATCTGGGAGTGACAACCCTCGTTTGATGATCAATAACAAACTTATTATGCATTTTCCTTCGTTGTAAAATTTATGACATAAAATAAATAGAGTCTATAGTATTTTTTTATTCAAATTTAAATAGAACACAAGTTTGTGTGCATTATTTATTTTTTTAGTAAACGTAGAGTCTGCAATTTTAAAATATCAATCTTGAAATGGTGATGTGTCTATCTTAGTACTTTCCCCGTAAAACCGAGCGTTCCGGTGAAAAATTTAAGCTATAGTACATGTTTATTTGTTCAAAATTGTGGTTTGCAGAAGCACTCGAAGTCACAAGTTTCAATAAGTCGATTTTTTAAAATAATCCTAGTTTGGCCTGGGAATGTTAAGAATAGTTTTCTAAAAAAAATAAAAGCGTTACGTTGATACAAACATTAGTTAAAATGCAATGATTTTTTTAATTTGAAAAAAATACAAATGTAAAACTAATAATTCAGATTTTTGTATCCAAAAAATCGATTTTCTCGTAAAAAATGTATTTAAAAATATATTTCAAAAAACTACGGGCATATTTAACAACGTTGAAAGCAATATAAGCAGTTTATCTTCCTCACAAATGTTTACATCAATTTTTTGCAACCTTAAGCAAACTAATAAATCCACTAAAGTCTAAATTTATATGATGAAGCTAAGCGCAATATTTAACCCTGTGAAAACTGTTTTTCCTCAAGTTAAAGCTTATTTCGTCCCGAATAAAAGGCTTTTTCAATTGATTTTATCTGTTGAAAAATGTATGGTGATTTTTTTCTAGCTTAAATTTTACATAAAATACATTCAATTTTTAGGTAAATTGAATTTTTTTTATAAAAAATGGAATTTAGAAATAAAAGAGCTTGATTTTGAATTTACGAGCGGTTTTGTGACTTAAAAAATGTATTTAGCACAAGCGCACTAAAGTAAAACTTTCTTTAAAATCAACGTTTTTAGTAAAAAATAATTCAAGCTGGACGCATCGACAATTTTCTTTCTCACAAAAATAAGTAGTTTACCTTGTTTTGAAAATGAATAGAAAAGGTATTTAGACTAACATTTTTTTTTTTTTCTTAAAAAAATAACCTCAAAAAATCAGATACATACTTAACAATATTAGAACAATCTGAGTTATCCATTTTCTCTAAAAAAATGTTTACAAGAAATTTTTCCCGTTTATTAAAATTACATATTTCTCCTCAATTAATATTATTCCTACGAGTATTTTCTACTCCTTCATTAAGCATGAAGTAAAATTTCGAGGTTAGAAAAGCCTGAAAATTTGGTTTGATCGGGTAGCGAAGCGGAGCGATCAAACAAAATTTTCAGGCTTTTCTAAACTCGAAATTTTATTTCATGCGCCACACGTATAAAACACTGATTTGTCATGAAGTTAAACATATATACTATCTTTTGTATTATTGTAAAAACTTAAATTTATCGCGATTAAAATATACAAAAAATCAAAATCACTTAATGACTTAATATAAACAAATAACTTACCTTTTTTTAAAGTTAAGTTAATGTCTTAACGAGTCAGGCTTGGCTATCTCGCTTAGGGAATTTCGGCAATAGTTAATAAATTAGCGAATAGAATTGAGTCTGATAATATTTACAGATAACATTAAAAGTGCGATTGTTTTCGCAATCTACAACAAGTTAGTCTTACAAAGACTATATCAAACACTCATTGAAACAACTACTTCCCGGGCTAATACCCCGACGGACATTGAATTATACAATAAGTGTTTGCTGTTACATACAGTAACCTACTGCAAATGTAACAATTTGGGTCAAATTATTCAGGCCATCTATAGATGACCCAAAGTGTTACATTTGCAGTAGGTTACTGTATGTAACAGCAAACACTTGTTGTATAATTCAATGTCCGTCGGGGACGGACTCAAACCTTTTTTTTGGATTTTCGTACATTTTGTACGAAAATCCAAAAAAAGGTTTGAGTTAACAATTTTCTTAGTGTGATAAAATCCCTAAAACTGCAAAAAATAGTCTTACAAAAGGTATATGCTTAATCTTTCCTGTAAATTGAGCGTAGAATTTATAAATAAATAAGCTTAAAATGAAAAGTAAAATGGGTGGGCCATTCTAGTTAGAAAAAATAGATAAAAGATTAATAATAATGTGTCATTAAAAGTAATCTCTTTGAATTTTATTCAATTACTGTATTTAAATTTTAAAAATAAATTACAAATGCTCTACACTATAAATAAAACTTACTTCCTCTGTCCCAAATTAGTCGTCACATTCGATGTCCAAATCCAGTTCCAAATTATTTGTTTCGAAAAAATTACAAATAAAAAAATGTAGGCACACAAAAGCAGGTTAATAGAAACTGGAATTATATTTATTAAGTAATTTCATAAAGATTTTGATTTCATACTCGTAATTATGAATAATTATTATACTCCCTCCTGTGAAGGTAATTTTAAGCTGCTACAAACTAAGTAATATTCAGCTTCAGGGTTACATTTGATGCTGTAATACTTTATAATAATAGAGTAATACATTTTTTTTTAAAGACACTTCCAGGATTACATTGTTTTGCCAATAAATAGCAGAAAAATAGTCAAATGTGACAACTAATTTGGGACTGAGGGAGTATATATTTTGTTACCTTTAATAAAGATATCTAAAAAATAAATACAAATATATTATTTACATAAATTTAGCGATTAATAGAACTAGAAAGAATGCTCAATTCCTATTCCTTAAAATTAAAAACTAATCCTATCTTATTCATTTTGGACATACAGCCATGGCGGAGGCATTTTATTTTCTAGATCTAACATTGAGGCACAATGTATCTTATATTTTATGCCCTTTATGTTAAAAACACAGACGTAATTATATGTTGACTCAGTTTGCGCATCATGTTACAGCCACTTAAGTATCTAATTAAGCTTCCAACTTTGGATAAAGTCGGAACATCCAGAGCTTAGCAGCGCAATTATGAACACACAAATGCACAAAGTGTTAGCCCTTACATCTAAGTTTACATACAGTACATAGAAACATGTTTAATGTTTATTAAACAATTACGAACATAAATGTAAATTGAAGTTTTATAAAAATCAACAAATGTCGAATTTTTTAATTAAGAATTATCACTTATTTCACAGTTTAAATTTGATGTTGCGAACGATTTGTTCCACTTCTTGATTAAGCTACGCGTATAGAACACTATAGAATGTATTGCTGAATTACTATTAAAAATATCCTGCTGAAACAGCATTAAAAATATGCTGCTAAAGCAGGATTAAAAATGTACTGCTTTAGCAGGATTAAAAATTCACTGCGAAAAAAGAATATTTTGAATTTCACAATATTTTAGTAAAATATTCTGCGGCTAAACCAAATGTTCAGGCTTTTCTAAACTCTCTTAATCAAGAACTAACAAGGCACACCTTAAAATGCATGCGTATGGAATATGAGAGAAAATGTCTCAGTATATTTAAAAAAATATTATCCAAACAGAATATTAGGTTTCTGAACTTTTGGAAAAATATTAAATAACGGCAAAAGTCTTAGTAACAGTTAAACTATGTAACAATAGTTGATTTTACAAGAATATATATTTCTAAGATACCCCCCTTAAAAAAAATGTAGGCGTTAGTTTTGGCCCTCGAAGCAATTTGAGTTTGCAAGTCCTGTTCTATATTAAACAATATTTTTTGTTGCATGTTTCTTGTTTTGAGAGATGTTCTTTTCTTTCTTCTTTAATGTATAGGAAAATAAATCTATACCCTTTAGCGAAAAATTCGCTGCACACTAGAGATGGGCGAAATGGCTCTTTTCAGTGAGCTGGTTCAAAAGATCTAACTCACTTCAAAGAGTCGATTCACTGAGCCAGCCCAAAAGAGTTACATGACTCAGTTACGAGCGAGCAAACCGCCGAGATTTCTGATTCTTATAGAATTATCTTATTCTCCAACTCATTAAATTGATCAATACGGTGATTAATAATGTCGGTTATACAATGATTGCAATAAATTAATCATAATTTATATAAATACGTAAGAGCATAAATATGTAATCAAAATTATAACAATCGCGTATAAATTTCGTGCGATTAAACTCCAAGTGTGTTTAAATATATTGAATACGTGTGCACGCCTATAAAAACACACATAGATTCAGCACGAAAACAGCGATCCAACTCTAAATCTCCGACCTGGATCGCGATGCAACGTGGAACTGGGTCGCAATGAGCGAGCTAGCTCAATCGGTTCAGCCGCTCAATCGGATTCAAGAATCGTCATGACTCTTTTAGAGTCGAATCGCCGCTAGCTCAATGGGTTCAGCCACTCAATCGGATTCAAGAACCGTCATGACTCTTTTAGAGTCGTATCTCTCAATGGGTTTACGCATCGAATTTCGAATCGATGATGCTGCAATAAAATAAGATAGGAATATAACGATACCTATTTTCTTACTACAATAACACACTTCTTATTAAATTTACAATTTTGGTTACAAATAGGCGACGAAACAAAAGTTAGACTACTACTTAGATTACTACACAGTAAACATGGATGTTTGCTTATGATATTTTAAATTGTAGTATATGTGAATTAACAGAGGCGAATTTCAATTAAAATAAACAAATAACATAGGTTTAGGAAATGCCTTGAAAAATTATGTCTTTAGAAATCAATTAAGTAGTGTGGTCGTATCTCAAGCCAAATTAAAATTGCTTACAAATTAATATTAATTATATTTGTAATCTTACTAAATTATTTTTATTTTCTCTAATATTTCTCATATTTTTTATTTTAATTAAAGAAATGTTTGAATTACTTACATAACGAAACATAATAACACACATAATTGAAAAAACTAAAGATGGTTCACTAAAATGCCGGAGACTAAGAAATGTCGAAAGTAAAAAGTGCATGCTCAGCAAGGCCGAGCCCAGGCAGCCTGCCGATCGACGAGCCGCGTGAAAATCAAGAACCGTTAATACAGTGCGAATCAACATTCAAGGTGAGTCGTGTAACTCTAGAAGAGCGGGCGAATAAAAATGAGTCATGGCTCAAAAAGAGCTGAACATTTTGAACTGAGCCACTTGACTCACTAGCTCACTTCACTGAACCACAGAGAAAAGAATTACCAGAGTAATCACGCCTGTAACTCGGAATCCACATGTTGCATAGTGTAGCCATCTCTGAGGCAATTATCAAAACATCCACCTATTAAAACCTTCAACCAAAACAGTTTCCTGTAATTTTGATGGCGATTTAAGGCACAAAAACATATGTTAAAGAATGATTCGTTCATTGGAATGTTAATGTAAACATAAATATACTCATATTTCAATAGACCCATACACCAATTTACTGCTGACTGACAGATGTGAAATAAAAACATTATTGTTTTAATGCGTTCAGTTTATAGATAATTTGATCTTTTATATCTCCACTAATATATAGCCACAGAATAAACAATAATATTGTTTCCTCTGCGATTAAGCAAAGTTCTCCGCCACCGCCGAGGTATTACCTGAGAACTAATGTCAATCGGGCACGGATCCACGAAGGGCGGAGGGGGGTAACTGGGGGAGCTTATAATATAATATTTGAAAAATAAAAACGTGTATTTTGAACAGTTTATTTTATTATCATCGGTGTTCATGAGGGAACAAGAGTGATTAAAAAGAATACGTTTTTTAAACATCTCATTAAATCAGTGTTTTATACGCGTGGCGCATGAAGTAAAATCGAGTTTAGAAACGCCTGAAAATTTGGATATTTTGTTTATTGTATAATCAAATTTAATAAATAAAATTGATGATTATTTAATACATATATTGTCTTTGGAATTAACGCCTACAATTTATTGTTCCTATATAAATATTCTTCTAATGAAAAATATTAAAATTAAGTAAGTATGTAATATTTAAGTACACATTTTCCGACTTTCTATTGTTTATAAAAGTTCAATTTGAGGCTATAAACAAGTGTTTTCCACTACCTGGTTAAGCATGAAGTAAAATTTCGAGTTTGGAAATGCGTGAAAATTTGGATTTGCCGGGAGGCAAACACTGAAATGCTTTTTGTAATATTTTCAAGTTCAAAATTGACATTTAAACGAATTCCATGAAGGTTTACTAAATTAAAAAAAAAGTTAAATAATCTATACAGGGTGTCCCGATTAAGCAGCCCATGCATGGGTATCTTCTAAATGGTAAGAGATAGAGCTTTGGTTAAAGGGGAGAAAATATGCAGGACGATGAGTACTAGCTATATCCGTTATATAATTAACAAAACAGTTGAAAGTTCAGACCATACTTATTATTGATGATAGAAGGATAATATTTTGACATTATTAGGGCACTTTTTTTATGCTTTTTAATAATATGTAGTCAGATTTATCATAAAGCAAATATTTTCCAATATATGCATACTAACTTCATTTTTTTATATGGGCGTCAAAGTTGGCCATGAGCTAATTTTATAGATTTTTAATTCTCTTTAATTTGGTATATCATATGATATGTTTATTTTTTCAAAAACAAATAACGCTTTATGTTAGTATTGTTATTGTTATTATTTCATTTATTTTGGTATATTCATAGCCAACTTCAAATACTATGAAAATATCGTCCAGTTTTCCTATTATTGAAAACAAACCTACCATATGATACATCAAATTAAAAAATAAATGTCTACAAAATGATATAATGGCCTGCCGTCTGCGCCACGACACTTCATGGCCTATCGGTGTTATAACCAACAATAATTATCTAAAAAAACACTATTTTTAAATAACTCCTAAACTAAGAGTGCTATGATATAAAGTGAATATACAATATATCTTCATTTTTTATTTTATACAATGTTTATTTGAAACATTTTTTAGTTTTGTGAATATCTGGAAAAAACTAAAAAACGCTAAGAGTAAAGTACCACTTCCGGTTCTCTTTTCAAAAAGCTTAAGTTTTAATTTTCTTCTCGATATCTCCAGCGGTTTTTGCTCTATATCGTTCTATCATCAATAATAACCAAGTTATAAAGGAAAATAAAAAAATCGCAAAAATCAGTTTTTTCGCAATGTGCTCTGATGGTTCAACTTTTTTGTTAATTTAACACCGGGTATAGTTGGTACTCATCGTCTTGCATATTTTCTACCATTTAACAGATCTGTATCTCTTGCCGTTTAGAAGATACACATGCATGGACTGCTTAACCGGGACACCCTGTATATTGAAACTATTTTTCAATCGTAAGTATATATGCGTCTTGAAACGGACATACTGTATTTTCTTTATAGAGAGCAATGAATTATATTTTTATCACAACTTTTATCGATTTATTTAATATAGTTAAATTTTTTAGTAAAAATAATGCATCATACGACTGTTTGGAAACCCATAAATCTACTGATAATTTGGTTTAAAGTGTTCGTTTTCAAGTGTTCACTCGCCCCACAGATGATCTAAAAAAACAGTCCAAATTCGTACCCTTCTTATCTGCCTTTATCCTTAAGCCCTAGAAATCAATTACTAAGGATGTAAAAAATACATAGAAAAATATTTGTAAAAGTACCCTCTTCAAAGTACTTATAGGAAATCGTCAGTAAGAAATATTTTAAGAAAAATAATCAGTATGTTTTTCGCTCTCCAGTGTGCACGTTAACGGTTTCTAATTTTATACGGACAAACTATAATTTAATTAAGTATAGTGAGTGTTTTTACATAATAGTTGTAGTTCTAGTGATATTTAGTTGTAAAAATATGGCTAATTATTTAAAATGCTCCTATCGTGATTGTGGCGCGAGGAAAACCGAGGATGTACACTTCTTTACATTTCCTGTAAATAATAGCGAAAGATGTGATCATTGGTTAAAAAATTGTGGTAATATGGATCTCTTTATTTTGTCCGAAAAGAAACCTTCTTCAAAGCGCCTGTGTAATAAACATTTTCGAGCAAGTGATTTTACAAATTACTAACAAAATAGACTGTTAAAATCAGCAATTCCAAAACCATTTGACATAGTATTAAGTGATTCGGATTCTGATTTAGAAGTGTTAAAGCCCGTTCACATGTACACCCGAAAATTAGAAGAGGATTTGCCATCTACATCCAAAGAAGTAAGGTTTTTAACCCCAAAAATAAACAAACATTTTTAATATATGACATAATAATTTTTTTGTATATCATATCCTTATATATTCGTATACTCTGTACATTTGCGGACATTCGTTGATTCTATAAAAGAGTCTAATTTAAAATTCAACCAGTGTTTTCAATCCCAGGCTAAGCATGAAGTAAAATTTCGAGTTTAGAAAAGCCCCGCGTAGAAAATTTGTCGAGGGTCGCGCTAGCGACCCGAGACAAATTTTCACGGGGCTTTTCTAAACTCGAAATTTTACTTCATGCGCCACGCGTATAAAACACTGACATATTGTAAAATTCAAAAATACTAGCCTTTATTTTGTTCGGTTGATTGACAAATTATATTGAATGTTAAATTTTATTTATAAAATCTTGGCAAAAACTTGAAACCTGTTACAACATTTCAAAAGAAGTGGATTAATAAAAAATCGTGGAAATTAGTGAAAAACCTATTTAAAAAATCTATAAATATAAAACATGGATTTGTGTGAGTGTTTTCCACTCCCCGATTAAGCATGAAGTAAAATTTCGAGTTTAAAAAACCCTGAACATTTGGATTTGGCGGCACGAGCGAAGCGAGTTCAGGCTTTTCTAAACTCGAAATTTTACTTCGTGCGCCACGCGTACAAACACTGATTTATTATGAAGTTCAAAAACACATAATCGATCTACTATTTTTGTCAGAAGTATAGTTGAAGATGTGAAATAAATGTACATAATGTTGATATGATTTACCAAAATACCGGTACAATTTGAAGAGCAATTTTTGCGATTAACCGGTATGCCGGTATTCCAATCCCTACCTGTATCATATAACTGAATTTATTTTAATTTAAATTGCATTACATGAGAGTAAATCTAGATTTCAATATTATATGTGGAATTAAAAATTGAATGGTGTAGATTCACGCTCGATTTGTTTATTTTGATAAAATAAACAAACCGAGCGTCATCATTTTTCGTTCCCTCGGTACCGTTAGAAAGGAAAAAATATAAACATTCCTCTGCGGATCCGATATACAAAGAATTGGGAAGAGTGGGGAAACCTAGTAGTTACTCTAAATCACACGCCTGCTGGGTGAGCCACCTGACAGAGTCGCCCCCCCTGACCCCGCACAGCCAGCGTGAATACTCTGGTTACTCCATACTCTGTGACTGAACTGACTCTTTGAGTCGATTCGCTCAGGAGTTACCCATCTCTACTGCACACACCCACAACCTAGAACTCCTAAACAAATTCCGTATTTATTTGTTCTGTTCATTAAAACAGTTCACAAGCGTAGCACTCAACTATATTTTTTCAAATAAATTAAATTCAAGACAGGGCAGAAAGACCTCTGGTTGATAGCCCAGACAGACTAACCGTATATAGTATATAAATAAATATATATGTAATATATTATTATATTGTAATAGTCTGAATAAAGATGTTCTATATATAAAATTATACTCGCAAAGAAATTACATTTTTATAAGTTGTGACTCATGATAATACACATGTATATCTAACAGTTAATTAATTTATTTAACAAATAGTGTTAATTAATTTTGAGAAATGTATATTAACATAAATTTAACTCGTTGCTTATTGAATTAACCTGTTATGGACGTCCTTTGATTCAGTAAACAAAGGATCCACAATATGCGTATACGAGTATGTTTGCGTGAGTGTGTCCGAAGTTCTGTTTGAATAATCAACTCTACCCTTTAAAGGGGAGTTGTTAATATTAGTGCTCGCATTATTGAACTATGCCGACTTGAATAAAACATAGTCACAGTGCAAACTTATTACTTAATGTCAATTAGCATAATCGTAACTAATAGTTTGTGTAAACAATGCCCTCATCATCGTATAATCACACACAAATTGGTGGAAATTACGGTATTATACAATTTAATTTCAATTGATGCAAACGGAGATTTCGCTTGTTTGCAATGATTCAATTAAATTAAAATCAATTTACTGTTTACAACAGAACAAATTAAATTAAAAAACCTATAAATTAAATGACAATAATAAAACTATAAATTGTATAAAATAAAACATTTTTTAAATATTTTTTTTTAAAGAAAGAATAAACCTATTCAAGCATGATTCTTTTCGAAAATATACAACTAATTTATCTTACAAAGATGAATTCAAACACCTATTGAAACAATTGAATTCGTCTTTGTGAGACAAATTAGTTGTAGATAGGCGAAAAGAATCCCACTTTAAATATCGTATGTTCAATTAAAAAAAATCGCTAGAGTGCCATGGAAAGTAGTCTAGGTTGGCAACTTTGAAAATATACATTATAATTATTATGTCTGACGTTTTATATGTCAATTCCTAAATTGTGTAGCCAACTTAAATTTGAAAAAAGATTAAATCTGGCACTCTAGAGGTTTTTTTTTTATTGAACATATGATATTTTGTAAATATTCTACAGCCGAGTATTCTATTCATACATATCCTATAATACTTTTGGTTCCTATTCTATTCTATTCTCATTTCATTATATTTTATGATTTTATTATTCAGTAACATTTATATTATTAAATTGTATCAATAATAATTTTTTATTTCTGAAAATTTAAATCAGCTGTAGTTTTTTAAATAATGAAAATCGGACATATGACCTATTGTCTTCACATTAGCCCCCGAACAAGTTGTTAAGTTTTGTACACCTTATCTGAATTACTCTATATTATAATTATAATCAATATTTTGCAATATACATATAATTATTATATTTTGTTAAAAATCGCAGTGATGGTTAAGAATTTAAGAAGAAAATTAAATCACGTAAACTTCAGAATAGATTGTTTTTATTTTAAATACCTAAAAATCAAGTGATTGTGATAGTGACTTTGAATATACAATCAAGCTTTATTTAAATATTTGATAAAATATAATTAAACATCTGTTAGAAAAAGTCCAGCTTAAAGTTGGCTTAATTGCGCAATTTGTAGAAAATTAGCTTCACGGTGCGACCAAACTAATTTTTCAAGCTTTTCTAAACTCGAAATTTTACTTCATGCTTAATCAAGGAGTGGAAACACTCGTTCGGAACTTTTAAGTGGACGCTTTAAAGAAATAAATTACAGTGCATGCATCATAATATGTACACTTAAAAGAAACATTCCCCGTGTATATAAAACAACTACAAGCAAAGTTAAGGATCTTTAATAATCCAAAATGGACTTTACCACTTACAGTGATTAAATTTATTAAATATGACTAAATAAATATTTTTTTTTTCGCAATGAGTTCGTCAAATACGAATATTAAAAATTGAGCGAATATTTGCTAATACGAATATCAATATGCGGAACATCCCTAGTATACATTTCGTAATTCTCTTGATAAATAAAGATACATTTATAATATTATATTTATACGAATTTTACGATTTAGAAAATATTTGAATTACCGTATTATTTGACAGAATTATTATTGGCAATTTTTATGACGTATTTTAGATTAATGTATATACACGTAATTATTAAGCCAGCATCTAGAATAGCATGCATTATTAATGTGACTGTTTTATAGGAGGTATCTATATTTACTACGTATAATATGAGAATGTACTTAACGTTTATCTTTATGTAGTAAAGCCAAAACTAATAATTTCTAGTGGTAATAATTTACGATTTAGCACCGGGGCTTTGTACTTTGTAATTTATAACAATAACCATAAAGTTTCCGGGTTGAAACTACGGTGAAGATTAAGCTAATTGCTTTTATATTTTATTTGCTCATCCTGTTCGTTTTACACACACTGCGGCCGAGCAAAATTTAAATTGCACCGCACACACACCCGCACATCGACTTTTATTATTCAGCTCTAAAAATGTATTTGTAAATTATTCAATTCTATGCGATTGAAAATTTCTCAAAATTTGCATATCAGTTATAATTAGAGCTAGGATTTCTAAGCACACGAACTAAAAAGAGGTTTATAAAAGCACCAATTTTAACAAAAAAGCATTATTTTATGCAAAAAGGCATTATTTTATGCACAAAGTATTATTTTAAAAAAATAAAGGAATATTTTAGATATAAAAGAAGCCCTGAAAATATTAAAAATTGTATAACTATTAATGCACAGAACGATCAAAATCACTTTAACTATTACTGACAGATACAATAAACAAATTTTGTTTTGATCATTTGTTGGAATCCTCTTTGGTTTTTAGGGCTTCTCGGTTGTATTGAACAAAACAGAAATATGTGAATAACTTTCTTATTTATTAATTTTTTGTAACGATGTATTACTTTTTGCTTAGAATAATCTTCTTTATTGTTCGGTAATAAAATGTACAATTTATGTACATTTATTTTCTTAATATCTTAAAAATACGATTGTTTCTCTGATTTTACCATTGTGATTGTCATTAAATTTCCTACTACTTTGCTCATTTAACCGACTCTGTAACTGAAATAATAACAAAGTTAGCAATGGTGCGCACTTAATTCTTAACATCATGTATACAGGGTGTTTCAAAGCATCCGTATACGTTTTTTTTTGTCTGAGAAAACGGCTAGTCCTAGAGAGTTGGTACAAAGAAAATTATTACAAAAGCCGTATTAAAGAATCGAATGGTGATTGTTTTTTTTCCAAGAAGGTTGACATCCCCGAGAATTTGCAGAAAAATGTCGAGATTTTCTACTTTCATGGGCTTAGAGGAAAAGTACAAGAGTAAACAAAAATTAGGAACAAATAAAGCGACATAAAGTATTTTGGGGCTCCGTAAAATTGTTAAAGCTTTAACCCTTTCCATTGCCGAAAATGGTCGAAAACCACGGAACTAGATAAATAAATTATTAACTCGTGTTTTGATCGCATAGATAATTGTCCACGATCTAAAATTTGACAAAATTTCACCAAATACGCATATAAATGCAAAATAAGCATAAAACCGAAAAATGACGACAAAAAGCAAAAAAACAAATACTAGAGTCAAATGATTCAACTTTTTATAATTTGCACACATTTTATTAATTTATTTTGATGCTTTTAATTTTCAGTACAAGCTGTTTGCTTAAAAATCCGAGTTATGATTATAATATATGGAAGGTTGATTAAACTTAAAAGTTTTGGCCCCTGTATTTGGAAGCCAATAAAATAAAAAGTACTTGTTCAATAATCATCATTTTAATATAAGCGCGACGAGCAATCAATTCTACGTAACATATTTTGATTTTCATTCTTGTCTTTCACAAATATTTTTTATATAGATTTTTAAATGATAAAAGGTACCCATGTTTTGGTATTATTTCGGAATACTCAACTTTATGAATTTATTTCTCTGCATCTACTGTATAGAAAAAAAAATCATTTTTCATATTATATGTATATTATCTTTTTGTATAAGATCCCATAATTTATAGATTAAATATTCTATGATATTTGTTTGAATAATGAATATATCACATGGTGATATTATGAAAATTTTTATGATAATTTTCAAAATTCTTACCACTAGGTTGTTGATATTTATAAATTGGATAAACTTTTTACAAAAACGTTGCTTGCAGTTTAAGAGCTTATTTAAATGGTGTTAAAATGCAATATGTTATATAAAATGTATGATATCATTTTTTCGTATTACCTTTTAATCCACATACTGTTGTAATAAAAATATGATTACATGAATATAACCAAAGATATCGTATTGTTATAAATAAATTAATAACTTTAAAACTAAAAGTTATTTTGAATTTTGATTTACACCAATAGATTCGCAATATATGTATTTGTATATTTGTAGAGTTTTATTGTGAAGAGGTTAAGGTTGGTTTAGTTGCGAAACGACTTAAAAATAGCTACTTTTTTAAACACTTTTTACAATAATAATTTATTAACGTCAGTACGTTATTGAAAAATATTCAATTATTAATCTGTTAAAAATTAAATTTCTTTGCTCCACGGATTTGTTTTTTTACCCTTTAAACACAGAGGCCAAACCTTTTGAAACGAATATAGTGAGACAAGAACCGCCAGGCTAACACCGTGCGATCGTTTAAAACATGATTTAGAGTAGGCTTTAAGTTTTAAATTAGATTAGTACTACCGACTGTTAACACATAGTTTAGCATAACCTCAATATTATTCCATCATTCCATTAACAGTCTGGGCAACCGCAAAAAAAAGTTTACGAAAAGGCTTTTATTATTCATTTTTATGACAGAAATTAATTTAGTTTATGTGAACTAGTATTAATATCCTTTAGCTATAAATACATAAAGTGTACATGTTCGTAATCGAGAATTGAGTTGTGAAGTGAAATACGGCTCGCGTTATTATGTTTGTGTGGGAACTAATAAGGGTACCTTTTGCCAATTACGACACGTAACCCCGGGAAATTATTCAATAAATCATTATGCACACTCAATTCTTCGCGTGAGCAACGCTCTTAGATAAGCATCTCCCAAGGTTCCGACCTTAAGAGTTTTAGGCATGAAATTAATCTTTGATTTTCCTATGTAAGCACTTTTCTTACTGTAGAATGAAAATAAATCATATTTTATATAAGAAATAAATCACACAAATTAAAAATAAAAAAAAATATTTTTTATGCTAATTAAATATATTATTATAATTTGAGCCAACTGCATTGTTCAAAAATCATTGATATTATTATTCTTAACTTATATTCTATCAAGAATATATTAAATTATTGGGTTTTAAATTCCATTTGAATTACGAGATTGGTATTCTATAAATTTGCAACTAAAGATTAGGTTATTTTCTTGAATTAATTTCTCACCTGGCACTTGCTGAAACATATTACAATATGTAAAGTTATTTAGAATAAAACACTTGGTATTGTTTCACAAATTAAAGCTATATTCCGACTAGTTTTAGTTTGCATATGTTTCGAAAGCGTAAACGCCATCTAATGCCCCTTAGCTTTCGTAACATATGCAAATTGCACAGGCCGTAATAAATGGTCAAAGATGTTCAGTATTCTTCAAGCACTGGTTGGGGACTATACTGATGATAGCGTTGAGGCCTGACACGAGTATATAGCTATCCGGTGAATGAATGAGTACTAAACACAAATTTATATTCTTGATATTAAGTTTTAGTTTGTAAGACCATTTTCAAAGGATACATTTTTTCTGTACATTTCTTTGAAAATGGTCTAACAAACCGAAACTAGTCAGAATAAAGTTTTAATTTGTGAAACAATACTAGATGTTTTATTTTAAATAAATCTACATAAAGATTAGATTGCAAATTCAGAAATGAATGTATTTGATTTATGACACTAAATCTTAATAAATTTACTGATCTATCAATAATTGAAAAAATTCGCAAATTTTCAATCGCTAGTTTGAAGGTAAACGTTACTGTAAGCCCAAAAACCCACATTCGATTTTAATCGTGCAGACATTTTATCACTTTCGTGAGTGTTAACTCTTCAAATTTTGTTATTCAGACTTCCAGAACATTTAATTTATTTTTACCAAGTCTTACAAGGGTAAAAAAAGGAGTTTTTCTTTTAAGTACACATACCCCAATATACTGTATATGGTACGTTGTAAATCTTCAGATTCGTTCTCTTTACACAGAGTTTAAATTGAAGCTTTAAACGAGTTGTTTCCACTTCCAGGTTAAGCATGAAGTAAAATTTTCATATTCTCCAATTCTTTTTCCTATGTTTTTCTAGGTCTCCCCCTTCTTCTCTTCTTTACGGTTGGTGCGTTCCATACCCTCTTAGTAGTTCTGTTGTCATCCATCCTTTGCAGATCAGTTGTCTTCTTTCTATGAACTTTATCATTTCTTCCATTTCAAGGTCTTCTCTAATTATTGTGTTCTGTATTCTGTCTATTATTGTAACTCCTTTCATGCACCTCAGGTATTTCATTTCAAGCGCTTGTATCTTGCTCTTCTGTTCTTTGTTTAGTATCCATGTCTTGCACCCAAAAGTCAGCATTGGTCTATAGATGGCTTTGAATACTTTTAATTTAGTTTTCTTTGATACTTTCTTACTGTATATAAATTTAGTTCTCATTGCGTGGAACAGCTTTAATGTATTTTCCAGTCTTTTATTTATTTCTAGCTCGTTCTTTCCATTTGTTTCTATATTTATTCCGAGGTACTTGTAATTGTCGACTTGTATTTGTTAGCCATCTAATTTTATGTTTAGTTGCTCTTCTTCCCCGATAACCAATACTTTTGTCTTGCTTGTATTTATCTCTTACGAATTCTTTATTCGAGTATTCGTGATTCGAATCATATTAGGTGATTCGGATTCGTGATTCGAATCCTTTTTACGTTGATTCAACCCAGCTCTGACATTTACTAATCAGGAATGGACTCACAAGTAAGATATATCAGAATAGAAGTATAAATTATTTATTTAAAAAATTGTGAATGACATGAAAAAGGATTTCTTATTCTTTGAAAATTCTGATACGAATCCTTTTATTCGAATCATATTTTATCGTTTTTTGATTCGGGGATTTGTGATTCAAGTCATATTAAATGAGAGGTTTGTCTGGTTAAAAACAAACCGTCTACATAATCAATGTTCTTTAAGCTTTTGAATGCATTAAAAAATAACAACAAACAATTGTTTTCATTTTCTAATTAGGGATGAAGTAAAACTTAGAGTTTAGCTTGCCGGCAAATCCAAATTGTCAGGCCTTTTTAAACTTGAAATTTTACGCGACCCACAGTTGAGAAACGCTGTTTTAGAGAATTAATTTAAAATTCATCAAGCTATTTTATACAATTCTAGCACCAAGTTTGTTAATTACAATAATTTTCCTCCCAAAACAAACAATTTCTTGTGATGCCCTCCTCTCCAACGAAGAAGAAGAAAAAAAACAGTGCTCAATATGCAAATGTGAATTGTATTTATAGCGGCTTATTACGCCTAAGACAGTGGAATTAAAACGTTTTACAACTTGGCCTGGGCGAATCCTTATCTTCAGGCATTAATCGGGTAATTTCCGTTTTAAAGCTCCGGGACGCACGCAGCTCTCGTCCTCGAAAGGCTTTTCACGGTTACGGCTGCGTTACACAATATCCAAGCACCTGCTATTCCGAGTAAACACATAAGGTACGATAAAATTTTACGCCCCGCGAGGAACGCGTTTACGGTATGGGTAAGTTTAAAACGGGAAGTTTTTTATATTTGAAAGCGTAACGTTTCGCAGTTTAATCTAGATAGGTTAATATTGTTTTTTTTATTATAATACATTTATAATAAAAAAATATATACAGGGAATTTTTGTTTTACAGAGTTGTTCTATTGCATTTCACTTTATATCGAATGTGTATCCCTTTATCTCAAACGTATTTCTCATTTATCAAATACATTTCTCTATATACCACTACATTTCCCTATTTGTCAAAACCTTATTACAATTTGTCAATTACATTTCACTTCTTAGTAAAATGGCTGCAGTTCGTCAAAAAATGCATCTTAGAAATGAACTAAGAGGACTTCGTATCCGGAGAATAGATGCTGGTGTAAGTAGTGATACGTAGAGTGAATTTCTTTTTTTAGGTAACCATATGCACAAGCTGCTATTTTTCCGACATTCGTTGTTTTTCAAAAGAGTTCAATTTGAAGCTTTAAACGCGTGTTTTCCACTCCCAGACTAAGCATGAAGTAAAATTTCGAGTTTAGAAAAGCCCCGTGAAAATTTGTCTCGGGTCGCGCAGCGACCCGAGACAATTTTTTTGGGCTTTTCTAAACTCGAAATTTTACTTCATGCGCCACGCGTATAAAACACTAAACTATTGGGATATTTATGTATATTCGAATTTTACTTGAAATCTGTGTTTTATACGCGTGGCGCATGAAGTAAAATTTCGAGTTTAGAAAAGCCCAGAAAATTTGTCTCGGGTCGCTGCGCGACTCTCGACAAATGTTCACGGGGCTTTTCTAAACTCGAAATTTTACTTCATGCTTAGTCTGGGAGTGGAAAACACTTGTTTAAAGTTTCAGATTAAACATAAAAAAAAAACAAGGAATATCTAAAGATTTACAAAAAATAGGCTAAATTTGAAATATCTGTACTAGAAAAACTCCCTTTGTGTATAAATATAAATAAAATATTTCCAGAAGAAACTTATTGTTACTGCAAAAATTTTTAGCAAAAATATTAAAGGGAAACGTCTTTGGTATATACTAAAACTCATTTCGTAAATTGGGAAATCTTTTGCCATATATTTGAGAAGGTGAAATATACAGCGTGTAAACGAACTACTGTACAGGCTCTCTACCACATAAGGGGCAGCGTTTAAATAAACAATACCTGCATTTGAAGTTACCATACCTTTAGTAGATAGCTCACAAATAATTATTAAAAATAATTAATAATAATAGGCTACATGTTTGTGGTATCTGGTATACGCGCACATTGCGTATTTTAAGAGAGATTCTACATAGACTGGTAGTTTTTAAACGATTTGGATATCGAATTACACCATCCAGAGAAAAGTGGGTCAGATTGTGAAGAATTATGTCTATGTTATCGTTTTCATAAGTACCCATTGCTGACTAAATTCCGAATATTTTCTAAACGTGTTAATGAAAGTCAGTATTTTTCCTTATTAGGTTCACACTTCACTTTATCTCCACTCTTATTTAAATGTTTAGATAAGAGCGGCGAGAGTGGATGATTTTTAAACATAAAAATAGTTTGCTGTTTAGTCTATGGTGAAACTTATTCCATGAAACATCTACATTTTGTAACATGGCGCGATACGTTTATTCAAACATTGAATTGGCAGACATGTTTCTTATTTACGGTGAAACTCGGTGTGATTCCGCGGAAGCTGTAAGAATTTATCAAGAGCGATTTCCTGAACGACACTTACCACCGCCAAACCGATTTAGAAATTTATTACAAAGAGCACGCGACACTGGAAGTTTGCAGCCCGTCGCCGGAGCCGTCGGAGGTGGTGACCGTCCAATGCGATATTTTCGAGCGGAAGATGAAATTTTGAATCTGTTGGAAGCGGATCCTGGTTTAAGTACCCGTATTATCGCCGCTCAGCTAAATGTATCGCACACATTTGTCAGCAGTGTTATACGAGACCAGCGTGTACAACATCTTTAACCCCATGATTTTCCCAATAGAATTGCATTTTGTCAATGGATTTTGGCACAAAATGTTCAAAATCCTAACTTTACCAAAGACATTTTAGTGACCGACGAATCGTGCTTTACGCGTAATGGAAGTTTTAATTTCCATAATATGCATGTTTATGCAATAGAAAATCCTCGTGTTACGCGTAGAACTCATTTCCAGCATCGCTTCTCCCTTAATATCTGGGCAGGTATTTTAAATGATCAATTAATTGGGCCATTTATGTTCCCATTTAATTTGAATGGAGAACGATATTTACGATTTTGGCAAGATGACCTTTTAGATCTTCTAGAAAATGTACCCTTAGCGGTTCTTAGAAGAATGTGGTATTTGCAAGATGGTGCGCCAGCTCACTATGAAAGGCGCGTTAGAAGATATTTGGATGATGAGTTTCCAGGACGTTGGGTTGGTCGTGGAGGCCCTGTACCATGGCCTCCAAGAAGTCCGGATTTAAACCCCTTAGATTTTTTTCTTTGGGGATACTTTAAAAGTGAAGTCTACACTACGGAAATTGACAATGCTGAAATGCTGATACAACGAGTAAACGCCGCGGCTAATACCATTCGTGAAAAACCTCGTGAAATGTTTGCTACTGTTCGTGCAAATTGGATACGTAGAGCCCAAATGTGCATTGAGTGCGGCGGACGTCAATTTGAACACTTATTGTGATTTTTTTTATACGTGACCCAGTTTCATCTAGTAATTCTAGACAGTGTGTGTGTGTAGTGCGTGTTAAGTGATTTATACTTCTCGCATTAGTAACAGTAAATAAACAATACCACAAATTAGTGACCTACTTTCATCTAGTCATTCGAGACAGCCTGCGTGTTTAGTGCGTGCGAAGAGATTTATGCTCCTCGCAGTAGTAAAAGTAAATAAAAAATACAACAACTTACGCATCCACGAAAAATATCATGAACACAGGTAACCAGAAGTTCTCAAAAAGTAAAAAATGCATAAAAAATTATTAAAAATCCAATATTTTTTTCCGATTTTATTTTTGCTGCAATTGGTGTCAAAATATTGTGTGTATACGCCCTTAAGAAGATGTACATTAGTTCGATTACACGCTGTATTTGGGATATAGTAAATCTCATTTGATCAATTTTGATCAATGCAAAAGAAAAACCCTGTAAGTATACATATCTATAAGCTGTAAATATTCAGATATTCGAGTTTAAAACGAGCGTTTTCCACTCCCAAATTAAGCATGAAGTAAAATTTCGAGTTTAGAAAAGCCTGATAATTTGGTTTGGTCGCGTAGCTCGAAGCGCGGAGCGACCAAACCAAATTTTCAGGCTTTTCTAAACTCGAAATTTTACTTCATGCGCCACGCGTATAAAACACTGATTTGATATGAAGTTCCGAATATACGTTTTAAGCATGCTGCTTTAGTAGTATATTTTAAACTTCAAAGTTAAGTTTAAAATATACTACTAAAGCAGCATGCTTAAGACAGCGTAAATCAACGTTTTATACGCGTGGCGCATGAAGTAAAATTTCGAGTTTAGAAAAGCCTGAAAATTTGGTTTGGCCGCGTAGCGCTACGCGACCAAACCAAATTTTTAGGCTTTTATAAACTCAAAATTTTACGTCATGCTTAACCTGGGAGTGGAAGCAACTCGTTTAAAGCTTTAATTTGAACTCGATGTAAAGACAACAAATCTGAAGATTTACAGCGTATACAGTATACAGCCAGGGCGATGTATTAGCTGCAAAATTAAATAAAAGCATCTTTGTTGTCAGGGGTCTAAAAAACAACATCAGCCCTCACATGCTAAGAATCGCATATTTTTCCCTTTTTCCGTCCCATCTCTCATACAACATTGTGGCATGGGGACATTCCTCCATTAGACATAGGCTCTTTGGTATTCAGAGAAAAGTGGTAAGATTACTTGATAACTTAGGTTACCAAGATAACTGCAAACCAGCATTCATAAAGCTAAAAATATTAACACTACCTTGTCTCTATGCCCTGCAAAGTGTGCTATTAATTAAATCGTATTACGACGACAACAAATTAAACCAACAAAGGCACAATTATCACACCAGAACGAAAAGTGACTTAAGCATTCCCAACCTCAGGCTCCAAAGATCCAGGAATTGTCAGAACTATTATGGTCTGAAATTTTTCAATCATTTACCGGATAGATTTAGGGAACTAAATATAGTAAATTTCAAGAAAAAATTAAGATAATTCTTATCAAAACTGCCTTCTACACCATACAGGACTTTCTAAAGCATACATTTTAGTCATGATTTACTGCTCATATACTCTGTACGTATGTATAAACAATCGTTTTCATTTAAATTTTGTGTTCGTATACGCATTTGTGTAATTGTTTATATCAGTAAATCTTAAATACCTAAACTTGTAAAACTTGTAAACTCTGACTTGTGTAAGCTCTGCTATAACACTAATAAAACATTAATATTATATTAGGGTATGTATATCTAAAAGATAAACTCCTTGTATTTTTTAAGCTTGTAAGACTCGGTTAAATAAAATTAAATATTCTGGAAGTTTGAACAAAGAAATTTAAAGAGTTAAAACTCAATAAAGTGACAAAATGTATGCACGATTAAAATCGAATGTGGGATTTTTAGCTTACAGTAACGTTTACCTTTAAACAAGCGCCACGCGTATAAATCAATGACATATTTTATTTTTTGGTTTGTAAAAGGTAATTTTTCATAATTTCACAACCGTTATTAAACTATTCCTGACAATATTAGTCGTCCTAGCTGAAGGTCTTTTAATATTGTGTTTGCAGTATTAAATAATGATAAATAATAAATCTAAAATATCTGGCATCAAAAAGTATGGATATTTTGAATATCGATACTTTTCATTATGATATTTTACCGTATCGATACTTTGATACACGATATAATCGATACTCAACTTCGATACTTTTTGGGATCGGAACATCCTTATTCTGAACATACCTAGTTCATTTCTGAACTGTAAATCTTTTCTGATATTTTAATATAATAAAACAGTTTTTTTGAACCCCAAATCAATGTCAAAACTAGAGTTCATACACTGCAAATAATATATTATTACTTTAATTAAGTAATATGTTTATATACGAGCCTGCCAAATAACGCGTTCCCGTCAAACATTCTAACTTGTTTTATTGTTTGGTTCAAACATGTTACATGTTTATATCAAACGTTCTAATTTGTTAGAATGTTTGTTATAAATACCTCACTTGGCAGGCTCGTTATTTTTTTAGTGTAGAAACTTTCAATCAGAGCTGGGATGAATCCTCAAAAACAGGATTCGAATCACGAATCCGAATCACCTAATATGATTCGAATCACGAATACTCAAATAAAGGATTCGTAAGTGAAAAATATGATTCGAATCAAAGATTCGAATCCTCATTTTTGAATCACGGATACAAATCCTTTAAAAATTAATTTGAATCTATTATTTGCAACCAGTAACATTTTATTCCATCGGTTTCTATTAACAAAAATGTTCATTTACCGACTAAATACCTGATTAAATAATGATTTTAATTAATGATGATATATGTGTTATTGAACTTTAAAATCAGTGTTTTATACGCGTGGCGCATGAAGTAAAATTTCGAGTTTAGAAAAGCCTTGTGAAAATTTGTCTCGGGTCGCTGCGCGACCCTCAACAAGTTTTCTACGTGGGGCTTTTCTAAACTCGAAATTTTACTTCATGCTTAGTCTGGGAGTGGACCGTCAAGATTTTCTACATGTCGAGATTTTCGATATTTCTAGATTTTTTGTCGATTGATTCAGTTTGTTATTATATGCAACTTTAATATTAAATAAATACGGTTTTTCTTAGGAATAGAATATTTACCCATTTAAAGCCGAGCAAATTATAAAGTTAACGCTAAAAGTTAATTTTAGGTACAATTTTGCATCTTTTTCTATGATTTAAATGAACGATTTATTATATTACATACGTCTATTTTATAAAAGAGTTAAATTTAAAGTTCAAACGAGTGTTATCCACTCCCAGACTAAGCATGAAGTAAAATTTCGAGTTTAGAAAAGCCCCGCGAAAATTTGTCGAGGGTCGCTGCGCGACCCTCGACAAATTTTCGCGGGGCTTTTCTAAACTCGAAATTTTACTTCATGCGCCACGCGTATAAAACACTGATTTAAAGTGAAGTTAAAAATGCACTGAAAACCAACCCAACTTCTATATTTTTTTCAAATTGGATGTTTTTTTTTCCTATCCATGCTGTAAACCTTCAGATATTTGTTGTTTTCTTGTAAAAGAACGTTGATTCCCTGTAGTCCTTCGGTCTCCGAAGACCATGATTGGTCCTTCGTGCTGTAGCCTTTGTAAATTGGTAATAAACTTAGTAATCTAGAGTGATCCTTCAATTTGAAACTTCTAAGCACGAGTGTTGTCCACTCCCAGACTAAGCATGAAGTAAAATTTCGAGTTTAGAAAAGCCCCGCGTAGAAAATTTGTCGAGGGTCGCGCAGCGACCCGAGACAAATTTTTACGGGGCTTTTCTAAACTCGAAATTTTACTTCATGCGCCACGCGTATAAAACACTGATTTAAAATGAAGTTCAATAACACATATATCATCATTAATTAAAATCATTATTTAATCAGGTATTTAGTCGGTAAATGAACATTTTTGTTAATAGAAACCGATGGAATAAAATGTTACCGGTTGCAAATAATAGATTTAAATTTATTTTTAAAGGATTTGTATCCGTGATTCAAAAATGAGGATTCGAATCTTTGATTCGAATCATATTTTTCACTTACGAATCCTTTATTCGAGCGCGCTGCGCGACCCGAGACAAATTTTCACGGGGCTTTTCTAAACTTGAAATTTTACTTTATGCGCTACGCGTATAAAACACTGATTTCAAGTGAAGTTAAAAATATACTAATAATCTTGGACATTTTTCATAGTTATGTAACCAAATATGCATTCACAAATATTTGAATTATTAAGCAATTTAAATATTTATATCCAAATATGAATAGTTTAGTGATTTAAATATTCATATTAGAATATTTAACTATTTGAATAAATCGAATTCGAATCCCAGCCTTAAGAGCGATGATTGGAATTATTTGGGAAGATTTAAATCCGTGTATGAGGATTCGAATCCTTTTATAAGGATTCGAATCCTTTTATAAGGATTCGAATCTTTTTATAAGAATTCGAATCCTTTTATAAGGATTCGAATCATCTGGATTCGAATACGAATCCTTTTAAAGAAATGTAACGAATCCGGATCACGAATCCGTTTTCACTAAAGTATTCGAATACCTCTTTTGAATCCTCTAAAAGGATTCGAATCCTGGAATCGAATCCTGAATGATTCGAATCCTGGAATCGAATCCTGAATGATTCGAATCCTGTCCAGCTCAGCTTTCAATTAAAGTTCATTTATAAACCACATCTGAATATCAATTTACCACAATTTCAAAGTTTAAATTTTTAATCTTATGTTTACCTGAAATATATTTTACACCAAATATCTATTTAAAATAAATATCAATTGAGTAAAAAAACAATAAACACAAATAGTTACAATCGCAAAATCACTTTTTAAGTCACGTTTTCCCTCGGGTTAGAATAATTTCCATAGGGCCTCCAGCGTAAAAAAAAACCGATTGATTCGCGATCCCGGATTCCCCTCACGCCCTATTCCAGGTGAGGGTAGCTCGCTCTGTTTTATTTACACAAGAAAAAAACGCCGTGAAGTGAGACAATATCCAAGGGTTTTGAGCGAAGGGAAATTCAGCAAAACGTTAAAATTAGAGGCGCAAGGAAAATCCTGTGAAATATGCACGGTACTCAGGGGTGCAGTTTCCTCACAAATATTGCGAAAAGTCTCGCTTGAGTTGAGTTTAGATGTTTTGTTTTTTTATTGATCTCTTACAATTATTTATATGCATAGAACTATTTATTTGCTTAGACCCCTCTTGACATTTTTACCAATATACTAATAAATCAATGCATACATTATATTAGTTGTTCATTTAAAAACACGATCGAGAAGGCGTTGCTTTTTTGATAAATGGAAATGGAGGAGCCGATCAAAACATCCACAGGGTCTTTCTGAAGAATGCCCAAAAATGAAATTTTAGGAACCGAATATTTCTTGTACACATTTTATTTTTTGATTTAGCATAGTGGGCTTTTAAAACAAAATCAACACAACTGGTTTTAAATCAAATATACGCAGTTCGCATAACATTAACTTATCAAGCGCCATTGATGCATATACGCAACAATATACATTTGTTTTTTTTTATTCTTTAAACCGGCGTCCACTGCTGTGGCAATTGGCCGGTTTACTATAGCTAAAGTAAACATTTTTAAACATTTTAAAAAGAAAAAAAAGAAAATAAAACGACCGGGTGTATATGGCTCGGACGCTGGGACAGTACAAATACAAAACACACAAATCAAAAAATAATAAATATAAATAACGCAGGTAACATGTCTGATGTAAAAAGTCAGACAGACAAAATGTCAAATATTAAGACAAGGACGCTCAGCACATTACACACCTAAATTTTCTTAGATAGACCTGTCTCCCTAAGAAACTCAATGACGGTTTTACACGAACGCTGTTCTAATGTCCTAGCTATATCATTTGGAAGCCTGTGTCTATCGCGTTGAGTTGCATAAACTCTACATTCTTCCAATATATGCCTCACCGTGAGAGGGTTGTGACATATGTCGCATGTTGGTGCGGGGTCGCCGGTAAGAAGATGGGCATGGGTCAGATTAGTATGACCCACCCTGAGACGGACAAGAGCTACCTCCTCTCTTCTCGTTAGCGGATCCGGTGATCTCCATGCTGCAACCGATGGCTTTACGTGACGGAGTTTGCTCTCGAGGCGTATCTAGTCTTGCTGCCATAAGCCGTTTATCGCTGACTTTATGTAGTTTTGTACGTCATCAGGGCAGCAAAATGCGAGGTCTGGATGATCCTGTTCAGCCGCCAGACGGGCTGCAGCGTCTGCTAGCTCACTACCTTTGATCCCTCTATGTGAGGGTACCCAGACGAAGGTTACACTTCGGGATCTTGCTACCAGGTGCTGGTATGTCGACAGTATATCGCGCACTAACTTATCATCCACTTTCTTATTTGCGATGCTAAGTATCGCAGACTGGGAATCTGAGACTAGGAGGAATTTATGACTTTCTACACATTGAATGCGGTATCCGCCAACAAAGATACGAGGGTCCGAGTAAGGTCTGCGCAAACGGCAGATGTGTACGCACCCTGTTTTGGCCGGGGAAAATGTAAAGCCTCTCAGCTCAGCGTCGTGTGTTATCCCATCTATCGCGTCCTGCAGTTTTCAACCGCAGAAGGCAGTAGTTGGGCCAGTGACATAAATAGCAAGGTCGTCGACATATAGGCATCTTTCTGCTGGTGCTCTGACGGATGCTGAAATCCCATTAACCGCTATTGTAAACAGGGTAACACTAATCGTGGAGCCTTGCGGAATGCCATTTTCGAGTAGGTGGGTGGACGATAACTTGTCTTGCACCCGCACCCGAATTTTGCGATTGCTGAGAAACGAGGAGATAAATAATGGGAGATTTCCTCTCAATCCCCACTCGTGCAGCTGTTGGAGAAATACCGCCACTAAATGTAGACGGGTGAGGAATGCATTTTGAATAGCGTTCTCTAGTCGGACTAGGTGGTCAACAGTGGAGCGACGTTTTCTGAACCCAGCCTGGTAGTTGACAATGAGTCCAAGAGACTCTAGAATCCAAACCAAGCGGGCGTTTACTATTTTCTCTAGCAGCTTACCCAGGCAGCATGTAAGAGATATAGGGCGGTAACTTGACTTTTGGGTCGGATCCTTGCCTGGTTTTAGAATGGGCACTACAATAGCCTCCTTCCAGGCTCGCGGATAACACCCATGATTCTAGATACGGTTAAAGATGTCCAGCATTCCAACCCTGACGTGAGTTGGAAGCTGCCGGATCATCTCGTATGTGATATTATCAGGGCCAGGGGAAGATTCGTTGGTTAGGCGTAATGCCGTTTGCAATTCCTCCTCGGTAAAGGGGCGATTGTAGATCATATCCGAGTCTGCGGAAAAATCAAGAGCTGTCTCGACGGTATCCCTTTGACGCAAAAAGGTAGGGCTGTAGTTTGTGGACGAGCTCGTCAGGGGAAAATGTTTTGCTAATACCTCTGCTATCATGGATGGACCTTGTACTGTGCCTCCGTCTGACTCGATAGCAGAAGTAATTGATGGAGCGCATTTGCCCGCCACCGACCGCACTTTCCTCCAGACATCGGAGATTGACGAGTCAGTGCTGAGACTGGAGACATACTCCTCCCAGCATGTTCTTTGATTCTCTCTGATGGTTTTACGCGCGATTGCTCTTGCTCTTTTAAATGTTATTAGATTTTCTTGCGTTGGGTATCGTTTGAATCGGTTTAGGGACCGTTTCTTTTCCGCAATTGTTCGCTTAACTACGTCGTTCTACCAGGGGACAGGTCGACGTGTCAGAGAACCGCCCGATTTTGGAATTGATCTCTCTGCTGCCGCTAGGATGCTGAGACTTAGGTTCCGGATGGATTTTTCTATGTCTTGTGTTGGCGGGGGTAATACCACCGCTTGGTGATACTGTTCCCAGTTCGCCAGAGATAGTTTCCATTTCCAAGGGGTACGTTGACTAAACCTCTCATTGCTGGTTATACTCAGTAGGACTGGGAAGTGGTCACTGCCGTACAGGTCATCCAGAACTTGCCACTGGAAACGTGTGGCAAGTGATGGCGAACAGAAAGTTAGATCGATTGCTGAGAATGTTCCACTCGACACGGTGAAATGGGTTGGGGATCCCGTGTTGAGGAGTATCAAATTGGAGGTGTCAATGACTGACTCCACCACTCCTCCACGCACATCCCGTCTTTCGCTACCCCAAATGGGGTTAGGTGAATTAAAATCTCCCAGCAATAGGCGTGGCATGGGTAGTTGGTCGATTAGATTTGTAAGATCTTCTTGACTCCAGTTAGCGTCTGGGAGGATTAAATTACAAATTGTCAGGGAGAACGGTGCTTTTAATTTGCAGGCGATAGCCTGCAGTGTGGTGTTTAAAGATATCTCCTCGTATGCGATATTGTCCCTGAGGTAGTTGAGTCTGTTTCGGCAGCCCTCTTCCTCTTTTCTGGGTCGGAGAGGACTTCAATTGCTTCCGCAATTTTCGGACCCATTGTTGATAACCTGTGGGTCGATTTTCGAGGGGGTGGTGGTGGCATTGAAGCTTGTACCTGGTGTAAGGAAGTTGGAGTTACGTTTTGTAGTACCGGAGCTAAAGTATCGTGAATCATCTTTTGTATGTCTGGGAGCAATGCGGAGATAATATCATCCGTCCTTGTACTTGGCGTTGCGGCCGCATTATCAAACGATATGCCCTGGGTAAATTTACGTTTTGCCATACCTGACATAAATGTTAGATTGTGCTTATCATAATTGTTGTGTTGTTTCTTCTTTCTTCGTGTGAGTGGGCATTAAACTGCCGAATAAAATAAAAAACTTTTATAAAACTGGGTTAGATTAGATTGACAGGAACAACTAACAAATTCCCGTTCGAACTACTTCACAATATTTTGAAAATTTAGCCAACTCGATCGTGATTATAACTGAACACCTGATATTTATTATGAAGTAAATTTTATACGCAGACAGTTAAATGAGGAATAGGATATTGTCCCTTAAATTGTTTACTCATTTAAAATTTAACTCGGCCCGATACGAAAACACCATCAGAATCGCGATGACACTTTCTATGAATAAATTTTAAATGTTTTTTTTCACTCACCCTCATTCCTCCCACTTTCCATTAACGCGAAACGCTAAAACGTTTTCCAAACTTCGCGCCGTGCAGGAGGTTTTCAGATGCTGAATATTGCATTAGGACCGTACTAGAGCACCCCTTTTTCCGGCCGATATAACAATAAATCATCTCGGATTTTAAAAGTGACCCCGCGCCGAACAAATTGACCATGACCGAAACGCACTTTTGTCGACCAAAATTATCGTTCAGCGCAGACGGATGAAGATAACGTGAATAATATTTGCAAAAAATTATACTATTAGTTGATAATGGGGGTGATGTATGTGGGGTAATTAATCATCCGGTTTTGCGGCTGTTCAGGGGTGTAATTTTGAAAAATCAGTTTATTGATCCTGGGTTGGGGGTGAGAAATATTTCATGTAATTAAGTTCATTTAATAAAAAAACAGTAAACATGTGATTCCATTTTTTAGAATTTAAAATTGTCACATTTATAATTGCAGCAACTTTTTTTGTATTAGCGTAGCGATGTACAGATGTGGATTTGTAACAAGCGGCGCCTTAGGCAAATAAATATGATATGGGTAGTACCAATATTTAACTGCACAATGTTTGAAATTTTATGTGAATATTTTGCGCATCAATATAATAAATAGTTAAAAATAGATAAGTTCATTCATTTTAAATCAAAAATATTATACAGTTCAATATTTAATTTGTAGGTGCACACGAGTTGGGACGAATCCTCGTAAAATGGATTCGAATCACGAATCCGAACCACCTAATATGTTTCGAATCGCGGTTACTCGAATATAGGATTCGTAAGAGATAAATATGATTCGAATCAAAGATTCAAATCCTGTTTTTTCAAATCACGAATACAAATCCTTTAAGAATAAATTTGATTTTATTATTTTTTTAACCATTGTTATATAAATATCGTTACCAGTTGTTTTAACAAAAATATTTAAAACCAATTATTTATTATTAACACTGAACATCGTTGATAACAGACTAAACATCTGATTCCCTGTTACTCTGATTAAAGATGTATTTGTGTGTTTCTGAACTTCACTTCAAATCAGTGTTTCGTACGCGTGGCGCATGAAGTAAAATTTCGAGTTTAGAAAAGCCCGAAAATTTGTCTCGGGTCGCTGCGCGACCCTCCACAAATTTTCACGGGGCTTTTCTAAACTCGAAATTTTACTTCATGCTTAGTCTGGGAGTGGAAAACACTCGTTTAAAGCTTCAAACTGAACTCTATTATAAAATCGACGAATGCCTGAAAATTACGTAAATAAAAAATTCACGGAATATCATTAAAACCGGGAAAGTCAGAGAAACGTCATGAAATTATATTCAAATTCACCAAAACACTAACAAATAAGCCATAGGACATAATTAAATTTGTCAAAATCATCAGGTAAATTACAAAACACGTAAAAATTTATAAAATTAACCTAAAAATTGACAAAAACAATGAAAACATTTTAACGAAATAAAGGTTTCTCACAGAAGAAAGTTATATTAAAAGGGCAGGGAAAAAAGTTTGAATCAGGGAAATGTCGAAAAAGTTTAACATTTCAGATTGTGGCTACCATGTCAGTTTTACTTCAAATAATATTAAACATAATTTTGAAAACTAGATTATTATCTTTATCAGTTTCAAGTTTTAAACGAACGTTTCCACTCCCTGTGTGTCTTTTTGAAATTTCGCATTTACCACAACAAACCACAAACCTTGCAAGTGTTGAAAGCCAACATTGAAGAAAAAATCACCAATCTGGGGCCAGATGTTTTACGAACAACAATTTAAAATTTTGTAAAACAAGCACAATCAACATCAGGAGATGGTCATTTGACCGATATCATTTTTTGAACTTTATATTATCAATTTTACATCTTTAAATTAACTTTCAGTCAAAACATTGCCCATTTCTTTTCATTTCTAATAAAATGGCAGCCAATTCATAATATGACATTACTTTTGCCTTATATTACACGAGACAAAAAGTTTATATCTTAAGAAATGTTAATTTTTGTTTTTTAACATAGATTTACCGTCCTTGTTTACGCGCGAAGTAAAATATAGAGTTTAGCGAAACGGATAATATACTGTAATATTGTGAAATTGAGATTATACTGGTTATTACTTATTATGTTTGAATTTCATAGCAAATTCAGTTTGATTTTATTAGAAATATCTATGTCCAGAGAAATACAGGGAGTTTTTCTGACGTTACACCTGAAATTCCTCGCGTGACGTGAAAAGTCAATGTAATTAAACTAATAAGGTCGCCTCGGTTTTAAACTATGACAACGTTATACACTAACCACCTTGATTACTGACGTCACGCGTGGAAGTCCTCACATGACGTCAACAATCAAGGTAATTAAATAATACAAGGTCGGCTCGGTTTAAATCAAGACAAACCCACTTACACACCTTGGTTGATATCGTCACGCGTGGAAATCCGTACGTAACGTCAAAACTAAGATCATTACTGTGCAAGGTTGTCTCAATTTAAACCGAGATGACCTTAATACGCGCGGAAATTCTCACATGACGGCAAAATCAAAGTCAATACTGTATAAGGTCGACTCGGTTTTAACTGAGACAGTCTTGTATAAGGTTGTCTTCATTTAAACGAGTGAAAATTTGTGGAGGGTCGCACAGCGACCCTAGACAAATTTTCTGGGCTTTTCTAAACTCGAAATTTTACTTCATGCGCCACGCGTATAAATCAGTGATTTAACGAGAAATTTAATAACACAGTTTCATGTTAATCCTCACAATTAATTCGAATTATTTTAGACGATTCAAATCCTTTTGTAAGTAATCGAATCCTTTTATAAAGATTCGTGTTGATGCTCACAATTAAATCGAATTATTTTTGACGATTCAAATCCGTTTGTAAGTATTCGGAACCTTTTATAAATATTCGAATCTTTTTATAAATATTAGAATCCTTTCATAAGGATTTGAATCCTTTTATATGAATTCGAATACGAATCCTCTTAAAAAAATGTAACGAATCCGGATCCCGAATCCAGTTGAACTAAAGTATTCAAATGCCTCTTTTGAATCCTCTAAGAGGATTCGAATCCTGCCCAGCTCTGGTGCACACTACTAAAAATTTGGTTTAATCGCTCCGCTTCGCTGTAGTTAAAATTAAATTAGTTATAGACATATGAATATATAGAGTAATTAAATTCAGGATGGTTGTAATGAAAAAGGTTTCAAAATTTTGTGTTTGGATAAAGTTTTGGTTTACGATGAATACTAACTGTTTATTTATATATTAATTTTTTACAAGTTAAAAATAATATAAAATACAAAGTAATAATATTTAATCAACTACTTAAATGAAATTAACGTTCAGTCAAAATTAACGACTGCAACAACTTTGGTTTGGTCTAAAGTAATTATAGAATTACCATCATGGAAACGATGTATTCATAAGTTAAATAAAACTTTGGAGGCAATTAAAAATTGGTAGTAATTTACTTAAAATATTATAATTTACCAAATTATAATAGAGAAAATATTTTGTTTGCTGTTGTGCATTTTTAACTAAATAAAAGTAAACATTTATAATGTGGAATAATGTTTTAAATAAATGTAAGAAATAATTACGTTTCTAATAAAAATTTTCTGTCCACATATAAAGAATCAACCTTTACCCCGTTTAGCTCCAATTTATAATATTGTCTGTGAAGATATTGATTGTAATGAATTAAAAAAATATGTCATATATAAAAAGGCTGGACAATTACATTTTTCGGCAAGAGCGAAGCTTTTATTAACCTAAAATATTACTTTATGGCTAATCGAAGAATGAAATACATTTTTAACAGTTTATTTTTTCTAGCTGAAAGAGTGCATTGTAATAGTATTTATGTTTGTCAGAATGTCTGAATTTTCAAATTTGGCTGAGTTTTTAGTTTCATAAATGTATTTTTCGAAAGTTCTACAAAAACAAGTACCAAATATGATTCTATATTCACTTAGTTGCAGGGCTGCGTCGAAGCCAACGATCTGAAATTTCCTAAATATATATCAGAAATTGTAAATTTTATAAGTAATCTCTATTTTAAATTTCATTTAAAATCAGTGTTTTATACGCGTGGCACATGAAGTAAAATTTCGAGTTTAGAAAAGCCTGAAAATTTGGATTTGCCAGAGCGCGACTTGCTTCGCTCTCGCGCCCCTGCAAATCCAAATTTTCAGGCTTTTCTAAACTTGAAATTTCACTTCATCGAACCTGTCTACAATTTATAATGAATATTTAATGTATACACATTGTTAACGATTTATTCTGATTCCGACGATTTGAGATTTGTTTCTATTCTATATTTTTTTAATTTAATTTAATTTTTTTTGTTTTATTGTGTTAAGAGCATAGCTGTACACTTGTCAAATACATGTTTCTTAAATCTAGGTACTTAATTTCAACTGTAAATGAAAATATGCATAAACTATAAACAAATAGATGTTGAATTATATTCAAATACGTACTCATGTAAATTACCGAAATAAAACATAGAAACATTCAATAATGTAGAGAGGGACGCCAAAAGAAGCAGATAGTGCGGAAAAAGCATTAATGACACAACATAGTAAATTGTATACAAAGCGCAGTATTAAAAAAACAGTTATAGAAACTTAATGTGTGTAGAATTGTAGATATCAAACTTAAAATTCCTAAATTAAAATTAGAGCACAAAACTCAAAATTTAAAATCTAAAATTCAAATAAAAACACATAATTTAAAATGTAAAATTCAAAATTTAAATTTAAAACCCAAACTCTAGAACTTAAGACTCAACATTTAAAATGTAAAACTGAAAACCTAAAATTTAAAATCCAAAATTTAAAACTTAAAAACTAGAATTGATAAGTCAAAACAGAATAACAGAGAATCAAGATATAAAATTTAAAAATTCCTCCCAGCTGTAGAACGCGTTTTCAAGCAAAACGGCTTTGATTCGTGTATAAAATTTCTCAGTCGACAAGGTTTTCATTTCTGGTGGTAAGGCATTAAAACATTTTATGCCGTAATAACGGACTCCGGTTTGAGATTTTGTTAATCTGACTGCGTTTTGATGGATGTCATGTCCGTGTCTCGTGCGGTAACTATTTGTGCTTGAGATTGTTTTATAGCAGTGTTGATTTTTTTTTTACATAGACAATGCATTCATATATACAGGGTCGCTACAAAGTATGGAAACACGGCTCTCACGTGAAAACGGCTAAAAACAGAACCACCAAAATTGGGATTTCTAAATGGGATATTTTCTTGAACAATTTGGCGTGAAAAAATCAAAAATGATTCTCAGGATTTTCACATACGGACGCCATCTTGAATATTTTTAAATGGAATTCGATTTTTTTTTATTTTACAACTTTTATAGACCTTATAATTCTGATTACAACCATATACCTTCTTTTAAAAATACTTGTCTTTTCATCGATAAACCGGACTTTGAAAAGTATGGAAATAGCGAAATATTTTGAGAACGGTTTATCGGAATGTCCTGAAATTTTGCAAAGGTTTAGAGTAAGTTGAAGGCCTTAACGTACTCTAAACCTTTGTAAAATTTCAGGACATTCCGATAAACCGTTCTCAAAATATTTAGCTGTTTCCATACTTTTCAAAGTCCGGTTTATCGATGAAAAGACAAGTATTTTAAAAAAAAGGTATATGGTTGTAATCAGAATTATAAGGTCTATAAAAGTTGTAAAATAAAAAAAATTGAATTCCATTTAAAAAAATTCAAGATGGCGTCCGTATGTGAAAATCCTGAGAATCATTTTTGATTTTTTCACGCCAAATTATTCAAGAAAATATCCCATTTAGAAATCCCAATTTTGGTGGTTCTGTTTTTAGCCGTTTTCACGTGAGAGCCGTGTTTCCATACTTTGTAGCGACCCTGTATATAAACAAGGTACAGTTAAGATTCCCATATCAATAAAGGCACGTCGACAGTCTTCCCTATATCCCAGATTATTCATCACTCGCAGGGCTTTGCGTTGAAGCCCGAAGATCCTATGTCTGATTGCTGAGTGACCCCAGACAATCAGTCCATACAAGATGTGCGACTGGAATAAGGAAAAGTATACTGTTCTTAGTACTTCTGTGGATACTACTTTCGATAACGTACGAATTGCAAATAGACAGGATTTCGTCGCAAGCACATCTCCGTGAGTTTGCCATGATAAATTGGACGTCAAGTGCATGCCGAGAAATTTTACCGATTCGACTGGATTCGCATTTTTCTTTAGTGTAAACGTGATAGTAACTGATTTATTTGTATTTAACTTCAGTTTGTTACTATCGAACCATTTAGACGTCCTTGACTGTGCCTCTCCATGAGCCATATCACAGGAAATCTGACATTTTCATTTGTTTAACAGCGTTGTATCATCTGCATATAACACGGTATTTGTGCTATCAAATGAACATGGCAGGTCATTGATATAAATTAAGAAGAGTAGTGGCCCCAAAATCGAGCCTTGTAGTACACCATGCAAGATAGGCATTGCGCTAGAAATAGTGCCATTAATTAAGACATGCTGCATTCTGTTGGATAAGTAAGATATAATTAATCTTCTGGGATTTATGTTATAAAAATACAGTTTCATTAGAAGTATGGTATGGGAGACACAGTCAAAGGCCTTCGAGAGATCAAGGAAAGATGCTGTGCATAAGTTTTTTTCTTCGAAGCAGTCATTAATCATCTCTACTAAGCTGCTTATGGCGTATGCTGTTGAGCGGCCCTTACGAGAACCAAATTGTTGTTCGCAAAGCAAGTTATTATTTTCAAAAAGTCAATTTCCGACAGTTGAGTTTCAAGAATTTTTTCAAATTTTTTTGAGAATATTGGCAACAGTGAGATTGGTCTGTAGTTATCGGGATCAGACTGTGCACCTTTTTTATGTGCAGGTATTACTAGTGCGACTTTCAGGGAATCGGAAAAAATGCTGGCTTTTATGCACCTGTATAATAAATTACTCAGAGGTCGCGCGTAAACATTTGTTTAAAACTTATTGAAAATTGAATCGCGCGCGACGTCTCAGTGAGTTTATTCTAGAATAGAAGTAAATGGAAACAAATACAAATCGTCAGTCTATTGTCGATCTAGATCCCAGACTAAACTAATGTCCGACTGATTATATAACCTCTGTTTTACCTTTATAAATTAAATTACAGACGTTCAAAATTGTCTAAAAAATAAGTGATATAATAGAAAATTTGTATTAAGTCCCTCAACTTGCCCCAACCCCTTTTCAAAATTATCAAATCAAAACTATTGCACCATAAAGGCCGTAAATTGCGCTAGGTGCACTAAGTTGCACCGCAAAAATTTAAAGTTGCACCAGCAAGGGAAAAAAGTTCCAACGGTCTGAAATTTAGCGGGGCTATATTTGTATTTTATTGTGTAACATGTAAAAATTCAACTAACGCATTTTAAAAAATGGCATTTAAAAATCTATAACATTTTAGATACACTTTAATACTACAAAATAAAGCAATAAACTCTTTGAGAAATATTCGTATTTAATTAGTGTTAAAAGTGAAAACAATGTCGAAGTGCGGTCGGTGGTTCTGTTAAAAGCTTTCTGTTAGAGGGAAGAGCGTGAGATTAGGGTTAATCCAGTTTGGGATTTTCACGGGCGGTTCGAATCGTGTTTTTCTTATTCGGGGTCTGATGCGGAAAAGCCGGCGGTCGGGAGTATTCAGGTCGTGCATCCCTGCAAGTTTTCCCTGCCTTCTACGATGTTCATTCATAAAAAAAGGTAGACAAAGAAACTGCTGAATTAGAACTTTAATGTTACAATGGAGAAAAATGTTACAGATAATTATTTTCATCCGGTGTTCGTTGAAGAAAATAGAAAAGAAAATGAGTACTAAACGAAACAGTGACTAAAATTCTAGAAATAAACTGATCAAAATTGTTATTATTACACAGTAAGATATCTATTATTTATAGATTAGTGATCAGAGCTTTAAATATCAGTGATCAGAGCTGGATAGAATTCTTAGGATAATCAATCGAATCACGATCTCATTCAATATAAGTCGAATCACAAATCCCAGAAAAAAAAAATAACCGGAAAAATATGATTCAAATCAAAGGATTCAAATTCTGATTTTTAAATTACGATTACAAATATTTTTTAGTGTCACATTTTTCTTAAAATAAATAAAATTGACTAAGCACAATATGAAATCAAACTAATTAAATAATAAAATTAAAACATATTGTAATGTGTCCATTTAATCTTGTACATGTACATGTACATTCTGTTAGTGTGTAGAATCTAAATTTAAATTTCCCGCCACAAATGCCATCTACTTTTATAAATGGTAATATAATATTATACAAATGTTGAAACTTATATTTTATTACATATTCTAGTAATGCACGCTTGAATTTCATTGCTTTATTAAAGATTTTATTTTATAATTCTTAATTCTAAACTACTCTATTTCAAATTTAAAATAATATGTAATTTTGAATTAATTAATGACATAAATTATGAGAGTATATATTTTCTGAATACAGGCAATTTTTCTTTTAAGTATACATATCTCGATTGCTACATTCTTAGACATTCGATGTTTTTGAAAGGCGTTCAAATGCTTCTTAATTTTAAACTTCATACTTAATCTTAACCTCTTTTCCATTCCCAGATTATGATTGAAGTAAAATTTTGACTTAAGAAAAAAGAAAAAGCCTGACAATTTGGTTTACTGTTTTTTGATTATGATATGATATTGTCATTAAATTACTATATCGACTGTGTTTTTACTATTGTGACTTTATGGCTGTAAGTCACTATATTGACTGACATTAGTCTAACGTGTCAACTTGACTTAAGACGATAACAGTCGGCGTTTAGTCCATTGTGTCAACTTAACATGAGTCGCCGTTAATCGACATTAGTCTATCTTGTCAACTTGAAATAGCATTTAGTTTAATGTATCAAACTTGACACAAATCACCGTCAGCCGACAATTGTTAATTTGAGGTAACTATTATTTAAAATAATGTTAATGTATTTTTTTATGACAGTTGCGGCACACATTTTGAGAGTTGTGACATATTTTAAACTAACGAGTGTCTTCCACTCCCAGACTAAGCATGAAGTAAAATTTCGAGTTTAGAAAAGCCCCGCGTAGAAAATTTGTCTCGGGTCGCGCCGCGACCCGAGACAAATTTTCTACGCGGGGCTTTTCTAAACTCGAAATTTTACTTCATGCACCACGCGTGTACACCACTGATTTAAAGTAAAGTTAAAAATATATACTGCTGAGATGTGATAATTATTTACTAAGATATAGCGAAATAATGCGAACAAATATTTATTTTGTGAATATTTTGTAAATGAGATAATAATAAAAGCAGAACAAATTTGGTTTAGGATACTTTTTCATATTTTTAATATTTAAATCATCATGTCTAAAACGAGGACAGTGCTATGATGGACACATCAACATTTTTTTTAAATGATGTAAAAAATTTCAAAAATTAAAACTACTACTTGAAGCTGTACAGAAAACCGCAAAGAACTTTTTTTTTCGGAAAAAAAATCGAAACCTTACCGATATAAATGTTATTAATTGAACTGGAATGCAAACCAGAATGCAAAAAATAACGGTTTGAAGCTCTGTTTCTACTCCTTGATTAAGCATGAATTAAAATTTAAAATTTTCAGTCTTCCCTTAACTCAAAATTTGACTTTATGCGCTACGCGTATAAAACACTGAATTACTGATTTAGTAGTATATTTTTACTTAACTTGAAATCGGGGTCGCATGAACTAAAATTTCGAGTTTAGAAAAGCCTGAAAATTTTTTTGGCCTCACCGCTTCGCGGAGTAACCAAACCAAGTTTTTGGCTTTTCTAAGCTCGAAATTTTACTTCATGCTTAATCTGGGAGTGGAAACATTCGTTCGAAACTTCAAATTGAATACTTATTATAAAATCAATCAACGCTTGAAAGATTATAGCGTCTACATCGAAATATTTATACCTTATAAAACAATTTCCGGAATGAAAATTTGTATTATAATTCATAAATCAATTTATTCTTTAAATTATATTTAAATGGCATTAAATAATTCCGTCATTAGAGTTACAGAAAGGTGAATGCGCCGGGTATACAGGTAATTCAAAATCAAATCCCTTCTTGAATAATAACTTATCTATTTCTCGCGTTTAATTTGAAAGACATTATCTTCGTGTCATTTAATACTAATATTAAAATCAACTAAGCGAGAAGCAGTGAAATAAAGGGTAGTAAGAAACAACACGGATTTAATAGCGTTAAGTGAACGCAAACATGATTTGACAATGTCTGTGTGTGTGCTCGCTTAATTGCGTTATGTATAATAATCCAAGTAAATAGAAATTACAAACTCCCGTCGAACTCTCGGTGTATAACACAATTACCGTTCCTACCTTGACACTGTATTTTCAGGACGTTTGCTCCAACTGAGCATGAAATTTTCCTCTCCATTATCACAGCAGTAAGAATTATGTAAATGTATAAAGATTGTTATAATTGTAAGGATGCCAATTATAGAATTAAGTGCTCATTCTTAATTCATTCTTTAATTTAGAGGTAAATGTAGTGATGTTTAATTATAGGTTATTTAACATCAAGTAATATTCTTCGCAATATACTATGCTAAAAGTTGCTGCACCCCTATTTATTGACTTTTAACCCCAAACAATGATACTGTGATTTAAATTATCGGTAAACTGGGTTTGATTCACACATTTACCGAATTACTAGTAATTTAAAAAGTTGGTAAATTTACAATCGCTATTCTGTATCGCCTGTTTACAAGTAAAAATCAATAAATATCCATCCACTTGAAAATCAATTATTTGTACCTTTAGGAATATAAAGGATATAAAAGTATCTCTAATGGCTTTCTTTCAAATCGTAAACAATTAATCACCCCTCAACGTCTCATTGCCCCAAATTTAGTTCTACTCAAATGAAACTAAAAATACCTGAAATACATAATAACCATCATCATCATCATTTTCTTGTCTATAATAATATTCTATTCCCAATACGCTGTACAAATAGTAATTACTGTGTCACGCGATCCGGACGGCAGTTTTGGTGGCCGCATGAATTATGTATTTCCGGGCGGATTTTAAATGAAAATCCTCCGAATCTCGCCACCATTAGCCTAATCCAATTACAAACTTCCCACCCCTTTCGGAATTCGCGTTCCGATTGCGAACATCAAGAAAAAGTCAATTAAAGCGCGGCGCGCGAGAGGGACTTAATTGATTCCGGGGCACGTTTTTGTCCAGTGTTTATTTTTGCCGAGTCAAAGATGGAAATTCCGATCGGCGAAAAGTTGTGTTCGCAGAATTAGGTTTTAACATTTTGTCTTTGCACTTTTTTTGGGGGGTTGATGTAAAATTCTGCACGTTTTTAGCAGAATCGTTTCGCTTTATTATTGTAAAGTAGTGTTTTACGTGTGATTTATTTAAATGGTAATTATTTCCAAGATAAGGCTGGGAATTTAAATATTCAAATACTTAAATATCATCCAATAAGTATCGAATTCATAATAAAAACCATGTATATTATTCAACTCATAGCAAATTTTAATTTCAGATATATATAGTGTCCCACTTTTAGTAGAATCTCTATAATTAATAATAATAAAGTTTACTTTTGTAGAGATTATTATATCTAATAGAGATTCGGTTAAATCGGCAAAGTTGTGCAGTTTTATACGCTTATCTAGATTTCATTGAGAAAAAATAAAAATTTTGTAAGACATATTTCGAAGTTATTGATAAAAATATAAAAACCGCGAGTTTCGAAAATCTTCAATTTTATTTTAAATCTATAATAATATTGTAATAGGCTACCGCACGATCGAATTTATTTCATCTGGCGAGCCGTTTTTGTTTTATTAATTTCAACTTATGTTTTTCAAATAAAAACATGTGGCGATATGCATATCATTGAGTTGCTTTGTTCGACCTGATTTCAATGATGTGTACAATAATTGTTTCTATTAAACAATGGCTCTAATTAGGACTTGTAACGCGTGCATTTTGATTAAACAAAATATATGAGTATGTGTACATTTACGTTTGAATTAATGAGAATAGAGAATGGATAGCTTCAAAGCGTGTAGTGGTAAAGTCAAATGATGGTGCCGAAGAGCACTTTGAAATCGATAATTAAAGAATTAATTGACAATCAATCAGATCTTCAATGGAAGCACTTATGAGCTCTCCTCCACTTAGTGTCTCTAATGAAATTTGCGATGCTTCGGAAAAGTCCCTTCAATAATACCCCCACTTTATAAGCAAAATATAAACCGATAAATTAAAAAAGACAATCTAACATTTTCAATATTGATATAAATAATCACAAATGTAAGCTCCAATAATAGTTTGTTAAATTTTCAGTAATTGTTCAGTAACTAGTAGCATCTTTCAAAATATTAATTGTTTGTTCATTGTTTATAGTGTTAACCCTAAGGAAGGGACAAAATGAGTCCCGAAAGTTTGGTATTACAATAAAGTGGGTTGCATACATCTCTCCTGCCTTATTATTGGTCGAATGCACTGTTAGGAAATTTTCCGAACTCTGCCTCTAACGTAATACGACCGTTACTTCTTGTGCTGGTGAATATAAATATATTTATATTTTGTACAAATATCAAATATAGGCCATTTACTACTTTTTTTGTCTAACACAGACTAATGAATTTAAACTTGCATTAAAACTACTACCTCACGCGCTAATACCCCGACGGATAATAGATTATACAATGAAATGTTTGTGTTACAATTACAATACACTTCTAAATGTATGGGCTAAATATGTTCAAGCCAACTTAGCCACACCACAATGTTTGTTTCCGCTTCGCTTCGTGACCAAACCAAATTTTCAGGCTTTTCTAAACTCTAAATTTTACTTCATGTCTGATCTGGGTTTCAAAAACAATTAAAGCTTTTAAAGCTTCAAACTAAACTCTTTTAAAAAACAACGAATATCTGAAGATTTACAGCATATACGCTGTAATTGGGATATGTATGCTCAAAAAAACTCTCTGTATATCTATCACTGAGCTGTGTGTAATAATATATTACGTCAGGAGAGTGGTATGCAACATATTACCTATGAGCGGATATGTTGCGCACGAGACGCGTAGCGGCGATTGCAGTATTCCGCGAGTATGTAATGTTACGTCCTAGCAAAATAAACAATGAGCATGAAAGAACAACTTATTTATTCAATAATTTTTGATAGTAACATGACATTGATGAAAACTAACTTACTACTTGATCAATATAAATCAAAGAAATGTCATTTGGTTGAGCGGTGCTGTTCAGCTGTCAGCACGTAATATACTTGTCAAAGCTATTACGTGCATGTGTAGGTAGTGTCAATCATAAGCGTGAAGATGACAGTGTGGTATGATGCGGTTACTAGATAGGGCGCGGCGTAGGTAAAATATTATTACATAATTTTTATAGATGATACTATCGGGTCGAACAGTCACACATTGGCAGATGGTGTCAACAATTACAGTAAAACACTACTACAATTGTTTTATTTTTCAATTTCTAATGGCTCTTTATCAAGTATACCCCTCCTCAATTCAATATGTAATTTTGTTTTTTAATTCCTAAAAACAATTTGATCCGAACACGTTTTACTATGATATTTTCAATCTTTTGCAAAATCGAAAATTAAACACTGAATGCAGTGAATTTAAAACAGCGTTATTTCCGGCTAATTTCCATTGCAAAATGACCGAGTTCTGTATGTGTCACTTAGCTTCGTTTATTATGTTAATTATGGCCTCTGTTTATTCACCCGTTTCCCAGTACAAAAATAGTACAATTATGATCGAGCACTTTGTTATTATGTAATTTCGAATAATAAAATCGATTTCCTATTTATATAGTGCGCTGTTTGTTTTTGTGGATTTAGGTTAAGCACGCGAGTGATTATGTTAATTATGTATATAATTTTATATTTATGTAAATGTGTAGGTACTCAAGAAAATAAAATTGATTATGTTTGTCAGGAATTTTATTTATGTTTCCAAAAATAGTTGCGTTGTCATAAATTTGTAAAATTATGTATGAATATAGTTTTTTTTATAATAAATTGTTATTATTGTTTTTTTGTTTTAATAAAAATGATTAAACATTTTCACAATATTTCAGAGTTTTATACGCCTAGCGCATAAAGTAAAATTTCGAGTTTAGAAAGCCTGAAATTTTTGATTTACCGGCGCGCTACTATCGCGCCGGCAAATTCAAATGTTTATGCTTTTCTAAACTTAAAATGTTACTTCATACTTAATTAAGGAATGAAAACCCTTGTCATTATAAGCTATTAATTTTCCATGGAGAATTTAATAACTTTAATAAACAACTACATTGTGATTTATCCGTAAATAGATTTTAATTTATTGATAAATAGATTTCAATTTAATTTAACCGGCAATTAAAATAGGCGGTAAATGTACAGTCCCTAGTAAAATAAAAAATCAATGTTTGTTGATTCAGAAAATTTGACTTGTGTGTAAGCCATTAGCAGCCAAGCAAATATGGAGTTAACTCTAAAAGTTGATTTTAGGTAAAATTCTTCACTTCTTTTTGTGATTTCTATGAATGACCTATTATATAACATTCTGAGAATTCTTTTAAATATACCTTCTTATATTTTGTTTTAAACATACACAAGGCTGTAGCCAGGAGGAAGAGGAAGATGTGGGGGTTCAAACCGCCCCCCGACATTTTCAAAATGTTACATTTTTTTATGTAAAAGTGGCCCTGAAAGAGCAGATACAATATTTTTACTAGTAAATCCCCCCTCGTATTTTTTTCTGGCTACGGCCTTGGTCAAAAGTAACATTTAATTTCAAAAACGTAATTTGTCTGTCATCGTTAATCAATAGTAATATAAAAACTGTCTTTTAATGTCAGAAGCATAGTCTATTATCAAATATTTTATCAAATGTCAAAAATATTAGAAATGGAAAAAATTTCATCTTATTTCGAAAATGTTAATTTACGTCAAATATTTTAAAAAATAAAAATTATTAAAAATATCCAAACCATCGAAAATGTCATCTGATCTCAGAATAGTCAATATACCCGATTTTTTACGATTTTTTAGGTTTTTTGGTTTTCGAGTCAGCTCCGGAGAAGTGATTGTTTTAATTTTTCAAATGTTTATATTTCATATTTTAAAAAATGTTGATGTGTCCATCATTGCACTATCCTCATTATAGATATGATGATTTTAATATTTGGAATATGGATAAGTGTCTCAAACTAAATATGTTCTACTTATATTATTATCGCCTTTACAAAATAAATAATCTTAATTTTTTTCGCTATATCTTGGTATATATCTATTTCTCAGCAGTATATATTTTTAACTTGACTTCAAATCAGTGGTTAATACGCGTGGCGTATGAAGTAAAATTTCGAGTTTAGAAAAGCCCCGTGAAAATTTGTCTCGGGTCGCTGCGCGACTCTCGACAAATTTTCTACGCGGGGCTTTTCTAAACTCGAAATTTTACTTCATGCTTAGTCTGGGAGTGGACGACACTCGTTTAACTTACGTTAGATTTTCAACATATCTACAATTTTATCAATTTGTAAAATTTTCATGTAATGTTTACTAGACTATTTCCTTCAAAAAATGTCTATCAATCATATTACGAGAATTCATTTTCATTGCCCAATCACAATTAAATTTCAGCGATAATTAATTCCATTCCAACCTAAAATCATGCATATTTGCTAACAAACAAAATCGCAGAAGTAAAAATGCAAGTGGATATTTTAAAATTATCTCATTTACGTTCTCCATGCCAACGACTGTACGATCGCGCTGAATTAGTGACGTTAAGTTCAATCCGTCAAATCACTACGTAATGCATAATTGTCACACAAATCGTTTCGGAACAATTTCCAAGGAGGAAATTATAAGTAATATAAATTTAACAGTGCCGCTAAATACCAAAAAAAGTAAATCGTCAATTTGGACCCAATTTGAACATTTTTGCAAGGAACAACATTTTGACATAACTACGCCACAGAAAATTGACGACATCGCCAATATTTTGATGAGCTGGAGTTTCAACATGAAAAAAAGGAATGGAGAGGACTACAAGGAGTATGTGGTAAAAAAAATGTTCAACACGGTAGGAAAATTACTTCAGCAAATATATTTTGAAAAATTTAAAGTAACTTTTGACCCTTTTTCGCACATAGAATTTAAAAAAGCACGTGATGCTCGTGATTCAAAGCGCAAGCAATTGCAAGCTGTTATTGATAAAAGAAAAGAGAGTTCGGTGGCTCTGACTAAGCTAGAGATTAATAAAATGGCATTATTATGGGACGAAAACACACCAATTGGACTCCAAAAGAATTTTTTTCATATAGTTTCCTACGAATTAGCGTGGAGAGGCGGGGAAGCAGCAACATGTAAAATTACTTTCTTCAAGGAAGAAAAGCTCAATAACAATGTACAAACAGGACGAATAGAATACAACACTATTTTTTCAAAGACATCTCAGAGAGGCTCAAAAAAATGCAGTGATAGTAAATGGATCATTGAAAATAAAGAAAATAAAGATTTATGCCCTGTCAGATTGTTCAACAAAATCTTAAGTAAGAGAACCCCAAACATAAAGAATGAGAGATTATTTTTGACGCCTAATCTAGTTTGGAACCGAGATCATTCGAGACCATGGTTTAAAAATATGCCCATAGGTATTAATGAAATAATGAAGTGGACAAAAATATCGGCGAATAAAATTGGACTTAACATAAAAGAAAAGAAAATTACAAATCATTCACATCGCGCTAGTGCTGTGTCTAATTTATGTAAAGCAGGAGTTAGCAAACAAGAACTAATTAAAATAACAGGACACAGCACGGCCACTTCAATAACACCAATCTGCAACTAGATCAAGAGCATCATTCAAATATCATCCAAAACTTGGGGACAGAAACTCCCTCCTTAGCTATGCAGTCAACTTCATCAGCTACGAGTTCCTCAACGGGGCAAAATGTTTTCAATAATTGTGTTTTTCATAATTGTTCATTTCCCTTAAACAAATAATTATATTAATAGTTCCTAATAATATATAATTTCAATGTCATTTTTGTAAGAAATATGTTATAAAATTATAGACCTGTTTTATAGTATTTTGAGGAAATTATGCCGTTCCCAATAAAGAGAAAAAATAATCCTCACTTTCTAATAGCGGTTTGCTGTTTAATTTAAAAGTGCGTAACTGATTAATTATTACTAATGCATTGAATATAAATTATTCTTGCGCGAAACGCTTCTACAAACTAAAAGAAATTTAATAGGACATTGGCAACGCTGCAAGAGCGGATGACAGATTTTAGAATGACAATACACCTTTGTCATTGAATTATCTTATCAAATACCACTCGAGGTTTGGTTTTGGGAAGATATTTTTTCATTTAATAACTCGTGCGTGGTTTTCCAATATTACTCGAGAAAACTTGTATAGACAAAAACACCCTAGCTTCGCTCTCGTGTTTTTGTCATCCAAGTTTTCTCTCGTTAAAATTGCTAGGCAACCACGCACTCGTCTAAATAAAAAAATATCCGGCCAAAACCAACCTCTTGTGGTATTACATACGAAAATTGCATAGTAGGTGAAAATTCTACGAAAAATTACAGCGAAAATTGCACTGTTGTGACGTCACATGTCAGGTATCAATCAATTTCTCTCAATCTTTCAAAATTAATCGATTCGAAAGTTTTTCTTTTAAAAGAATCTGGAAAGTATTGAGAATAATTTATGCGACTATTTCCAGAACTAAAAATAAGGTTTTTAATTAATCTAACATATTACTAAAATTGGAACCATTTCCATTAGTACAATTAAAAACGCATTTATTATAAATTGTGGAATTATTTTTTGATGTAGATGCAGTTGCTTGTATTGTGTTGTGTGTTTCTTGATTAGACAAAGACTCTGAAACATCAACTGCCTTATTGCTGTCCTCCTCTAAATAGCCTTCGCCTCTCATTTTCTTAATTATCTGTTGGTGATGTTCTTTATCCAATTGAAGGTATGGTTTAATTGAGTTGGTGCTTGAATGACCAGTAATTTTAAGCAACTGTTGTTCACCTACTCCCTCCTTGGCTAAATTAGATACAGCTGACGATCGTAGTGAGTGATTCGTAATTTTTGTTGTTACAGTATTGAGACCAATTTGTTTTGCAGTATTTAGAGTCCACTTTGAAATTTCGTTTCTGCCAACTGGGGCATCCTTATACCAATTATTATTTACTTGCCAATATGGATTTGCTGTTAAGAAAAAACGATTGCTTTTTACATGTTGTCGTTTTTCTATAAACTTACTATATAATCTTACAGGACACAAATTCAGATTAGTTTCATTAGGAATTAACCATTTTGATTCGGCACAGCGTTTACTTCCCCCTTGTGCAGTTTTTTCAAAAATTGGGTTATATTCAATCCTTTTGGTTTTGTTTCCCAAATTATCCAATTCTTCATGAAAATAATTTAGTAAGCACTTAACTTCTTCACCTCCCCTCCAAGCTAATTCATATGACAGCATATGAAAAACCTTTTTCTGAAGACCGTCTGGGGTATCCTCATCGCAAAAATTTACAAGTTTTTTAAATTCATCATGAGTTAGGGAGGCTGAACTCTGCTTGCGTTTTGAAGGCATCACTTGTAACTCCTTTCTTTTTGAATTTCGTGCTTCCCTCGCTTCTTTGTATTCTATTGCTTGAAACGGATCAATCTTGCGCCCATATTGTTTATAATATTTGTCCATTAATATTTTAGCTGTTGTATTCCATATTGTCTTGACTGTCATTTCTTTATAGTCGTCTCTATTTTGCTTCCTCATGTTATATGCCCAGCCTTTGAGCATTTCTGCCAAGAAAGCATCTGAAGTTTTTTGATCTAACTCGTATTTTCTTTCATCACAGAATGTCATAAATCGTCTCCAAACGAACTCTTTACCTTTTCTTGTATTTTCGGATGAATTTTTCTCGATATTTTTCGATATATCTTTCGAAGAAAAACTTCCGAAGCGATTCATGTTGACACATTAAGTGACACTGATTGATAATTAATATTTTAAATAATACGTCAACTTGATTAAAAATCGTATTTTTCAGGAAATAGTCTATTAAATACATTTCGTGCATTAAAAATGCTCTGAAAATTTAGTACTCAAAGCTCGTTGCCTTTAAGAAACTACATTCGTTCATTTTGATTGTGATTTGACTGAAAAAGTGCCCTCGACGCTTCGCGTCTCGGGCACTTTTTGTCAAGTCACAATCAAAATGGACTAATGCAGTTTCTAGGCAACGGCTTTTCGTGCAAAATTTTCGATCATTTTTAATGCACTTAATATATTACTATTGAAAATTTTACAAATTATTGAAATTCTCGATATGTTGAAAATCTAACGAAAATTAAACGAGTGTCGTCCACTCCCAGACTAAGCATGAAGTAAAATTTCGAGTTTAGAAAAGCCCCGCGTAGAAAATTTGTCGAGGGTCGCGCAGCGACCCGAGACAAATTTTCACGGGGCTTTTCTAAACTCGAAATTTTACTTCATGCGCCACGCGTATAAAACACTGAAATATTGTGAAGTTTGAAATTCACTTAAAAATTCTTTTTTAAAATGAATAATAATCAAAATTTTTTAATAACAAAATATTTACATTTTTCTTCACACATTCTCAAATCAGGACGGATAATACAATGTATCAAAATAACAAATTTAGTAATTTAATAATAATAATAATAATAATAATAATAATATTTTATTACCCAACAGGACATCCCAATTACAGAGTAATATTACAAAAGGAAAAATTCTTAAAATAATATATATAAACAAAACAAAATAAAATTACAAAAATAAAGATAAAGATCACGTGATTCTATTTAAATATAAGCAAACAAATCAATAATGTTGCGTTATTTTATAAATTGCGCCTAATGGGTTAACACAAAAATTACTCTTATCATTCCTTGCCTAGCAATATTTGTAGAAATAGCAAGAATTACAACTCTTGTGATTTGACAGAAGAATAACTTGTTTCAATTTGATTTTCAATTTATATGTTAAAGTAAAAATTACTGGTGAAATTAATCTTAAGTTTATCATTCTTAATTTTGAATAACGTTAAATTATGTAAGAAAATGTTCATATTTATGTAGTTTATTTATAAATTCTCTAATTATTTACGATATTCATTATCGTTATTATTTATTTATTACATTTTATTATTTGCTTTACCGTGACTTTTATATGTTTTTGTACGTATTTATGTTAATTTTATTTTATAAATTGACTGTGATAACAATATTCCTTGTAATTTAAGAACTAAATACTTTATTATTTCTGCTATGTCGGTGTAGGTCTTTTATTAATGTTAATATTTTTAGTTTTAACCTTTTCATTGTAATAGCATAATTTGACCTATGTAACACATTTGTATGTGATAAACACTAATAATAATAAAAAAAAATATATTCAATGAAATTTTTCGAAATTCAATCTATTTATGGTCCTTTAATCTAATAGATATTTAATTAATTCTCCAGTTTGACGAATAAAGCACTAATAACCTTTCTTCACACTTTTATTTGAATTACCAAATGTACATTTCGGATACAATGTGACCATTATCAATGGATTAACACTGAAGTTAAGTGTTAAGTGTTAATCCATTGATAATGGTCACTTTGTGTCCGAAATGTACATTTGGTAATTCAAATAAAAGTGTGAAGAAAGGTTATTAACGCTTTATTCGTCAAATTAATTTGATCTTCACGTAACTCACAATCAATTTATTTAATTCTCCAGTATTCATATTTCATCTTAAGTTTTAAAATTATAAGAGATTTATGGTACAGCATTGTGATATTTGCGTAAGATTTTCGATATAAAAAATTGCTAGCTGTTTGTTATAAAAATGTCTGCGAACGCTCGCCCGGAAAATTTCCAGGCTCTTTGGGCAGATGCCAGCCCAACACGGCGCCTCCACCAAAAATTGTCGGTGATTTTTCCGGGGCTCTAATAAATTTCCGTCGCACTCGATTTATCTTTGAACTGCTGAATTTATTTATCACGTATTGATAAAATGAACAATTCATCTTAACTTTTAGAAAACACGGGAGAAGGCAAAATCAACGGAATTATTATTAAGGAAATTGAGGTAAGTTATGTTTAATAATGAAACGAAAATATTGTATTTTAAAAGGAATACGAATTGTTAGTAAATTTGTATGGGATTGATAACATGAAGTAAATATTTCGATTTTCTTTTGAATTAATTTCTTAAATGGAACATTCATTCATATATGGAATATTTATGGGTCATTAGGAGAGAACATTTGACAACTATGTAATCTTGTGGTGGGGGCTGTTACTACACTGGCGAAAGAAATTAACGCATCATTTGTGATTTTTTTGATATCTTGGAATCGAGTTTTCTTTGAACACAAACATATTTTTACAATAAGAAATCTTATCAAGCATGCTGTTTTACATGTTGTGTTTTGTCCTTTGTTCTCATGGTTTTCTGTCAATAAATAAAATGAAGCACTTTTTATTATTCTCACTGTAAGAATGGTTCATATAAAATTTCTTTTTGAGTTTGTTTTCAAGCAATTGTTAAAATTAAGTGCTAAATAGTGAAGAATAAATATGGATAGACGTTCGAATCTTAATTTAAGCAGTGAAGAAGCTGTGATTGTGGTTACACTTGCAGAAGAAGGTAGGAGTCAGCGTTACATCAGTCAGCGTCTTGGTGTTAATCAATCGACCGTATCCCGTGTCTTGAAGAGACATCGGGAAACTCAGGCATACTCAAGAAGGCCAGGACAAGGGAGAAAAAGGGCCACAACTGCTGTTCAAGACCGTTTTTTAATGATACAGACGTTACGCGAACGGTTTATTACGGCTCCTAGGCTACAAAATATGCTCGCAGAGATCCACAATGTTCATGTAAGTTCCGTTACCATCAGAAAAAGGTTACGTGGTTTTAATTTAACTCCGAAAACAGCGGCAAAAGGACCACAATTAACCGCAGACCATCGCAGAGCCAGGTTAACATTTGCGCAAGAACATGTAAACTGGTTACAGGCCGATTGGGCTAATGTTATGTTTAGCGACGAGTCCAGATTTTGTCTTTACGGCAGTGACAGACGAATGCATGTGTACAGACGGCCAGGTGAACGTTATGCGCAGTGTAACATTGTTCCGACTGTTATGTTTGGTGGAGGCTCTGTTATGGTGTGGGGTGGTATCACTTTAGAGGCTCGTACGGAGTTGGTGGTCATACCAAGAGGAAGAATCACGGCAGCGTCTTATATTGCAAACATTTTAGAACCATCCGTAATGCCTTTTGCTCCCTTTGGAGGAAACGATTTCCTGTTTATGCATGACAATTCAAAACCACACAGTGCCCGAATTGTACAACAGTATCTTGACCTAGTGGGTATCAACACAATGCAATGGCCAGCCAGGAGTCCCGATCTTAATCCGATCGAACACCTATGGAACGCGATGGGCAGACGCCTTAGAGCACTTCCTCGGCGTCCAAGCAATCAACAAGAGATTGCAGGAAATTTGGGAAGATATTAACCAGGATGAAATTGGATCATTAATTAACAGTATGAGCCGTCGCTGTCAGGCAGTTATTCGAGCAAGATGAGGTAACACTAGATATTAAGTCTTATAATCACATGTTCACTTTTTTCCTCTTTTTATTTATGACATTATTTTAGTCATTAATGAAAGAAAATGTGTTGAAAATCATTATTATAGTTCAGTTGGTTTTGTTGTTATTTTTGTTGTTTTTAAACATCAAAACTTTATTTTTAAATTAAAAAAATTATTGTGATGCGTTAATTTCTTTCGCCAGTGTATGTAAAACATCGTAAATATTTAAATAATTAACATTGATTACTTTTCTTTATTCACTTTTTATTTTAAACTGTGACTAGTTTCGGCTCAACAGCGAGCCATTATCAAACTAACTACTTAAACTAACATTAGGATCTTATATATACTTAAAATAATTTTTCAGGTAAAAAAGTGTCGAAAAGAGGAGTATACACAAGTTCTGTCTAGTCATTTATTAGTGGGATTCCCGGATTCAGTTTTTCTTTGTGACTCCAGAAGGTTCATTCTACGGCCCTTTTCCACACAATGCAAGACTGAAAGTGCATCTTCACCAAAAGTATGTCCTTCTTCCATGAGGTGGTTAAACAAATGTATGCAAACATCAAAACTAATCAGAGTGAACAAAAATACCCACTGACCTTTTTTGGCATTTTTAGCCTAAAAATTAAAAATATTTCAAAAGAAGAAAATATAAAAGTCGCGTTTAGGCCTTATTCAAAACTTAAATATGAAATTTTCAATCCAAAGACAAAAACCAACATTCACAATAGATCTGGGATATATGAGTTAACATGTCAGTCTTGTAAAGGGGTATATATAGGACAATCTGGTAGAAATGTCAATGTTAGGCTGAAAGAACTTCTTAGAGCGTATAAATTAAAACAAAACAAATCCACGTTTTCTAACCACCTCATGGAAGATGGACATACATTTAGTGAAGATGTACTTTCAGTCTTACATTGTGTGTAAAATGAACCTTCTGGAGTCATTAGAGATTCACAAAGCAAAACTGAATCCGGGAATCCCACTAATAAATGACCAGACGGAACTTATGTATACTCCTCTTTGCGACACTTTTTTACCTGATAAATAATTTTAAGTATATACATGATTCTAATGTTAGTTTAAGTAGTTAGTTTAATAATGGCTCGCTGTTGAGACGATACTAGTCACAGTTGAAAATAAAAAGTAAATACAAAAAAGTAATCAGTGTTAATTATTTAACTATGTAATCGTTTATATTCTATATTATATTGTATTTTATTTGATATGAAATTACGCGTGACAATTGTACACGTCTTTTTTTAAATAAATACAAAAAATATTACTTATAAATCATTCAATTTTGGGGTACGATTTTATTTGAAAAATTGAAATAAAATGTAATTGTTCTCAAATTTATTAAGAAGTCCATTGAAAAATAGCTATTTCTGATATTGTTGTACGTAAAACAAAAAGTAAAGATTCTGTTATCAAAATAAGTTCATGTATTTGAAATTTAATTAAATAACCATTTCTGATAATAAATAATAAAAAATTAAAGTTATTGAATTCTAAAGTAAACATTATCATAAAGAATCATTCGAGTTTTGTATAGGGTTTAATCTTAAAAAATCATGTGACAATAAAATTAGTTCAAATTCTCAGAATTTATGAAAAAATAAACATTTGTAATAATCCAATATGGAAAATCAAAACAATGTTTTTCAAATTGAAGAGATGCGATTCTTATAATGAGTATTATTATAAAAAAAAAAAACATTGGTGTGTTGAGTACAATTATTTTTGGAAAATCATAAACTAATTAAAATTAGTTTAAATTCTCAAAATTCTTTGATGATTTATGAATACTTAATCTATCGAATTTAAAAAATCAAGAAAATGTAAAAATTCGTTATAACTTGAAAATGGCAAATTTAATTTAAAATTTGCAAATGATAACAATGTCTTAAGATATTCTATTCTTTTAGAATAAGTCGCTTCCAAAGTTCTGATCATCATCATTAAATGTTTATAACATTTTCTTACGCCTCTGACAGCAAAACCATAGTTATAAGTGATACCAATTCTATCTTAATTTGAAGCCTTGAATAACATCTATTGATTACAACAAATGAAACTTTAATAACATTTTTAGTTTCTTCTCAATTAGTCTGGGGAGTTTTAGTCAACACCCTGTATTTGAATGAAATATTCCCCGCATATAATTTATAAACATTAATTTTATGTTTGATGATGTGTTCGGCAATTTTCATTACATCGTATATTCTCTTTAAAACGAATTATTGATTTTTTATATTTTTTTATTATTGGTTTTTAAACAACATAAAATATTTACATTTCATTTACGCAATATGGAAATAATGAATTTGTTTTTCCCGAATATAATTAAATAATAAATACATTTTGCGATGAATAAACGGAGGGCGTATTTCCCCGTTTCTCTATGCGCAAGGATAATGTAAATTAATTCTAGTTATAAGTGATACCAATTCTATCTTAATTTGAAGCCTTAAATAACATCTATTGATTACACCAAATGAAACTTTAATAACATTTTTAGTTTCTTGTCAATTAGTCTGGGGAGTTTTAGTCAAAACCCTGTATTTGAATGAAATATTCTCCGCATATAATTTATTAACATTAATTTTATGTTTGATGATGTGTTTGGCAATTTTCATTACATCGTATATTCTCTTTAAAACAAATTATTGTTTTTTTTTAATATTTTTTTATTATTGGTTTTTAAACAACATAAAATATTTACATTTCATTTACACAATATGGAAATAATGAATATGTTTCTCCCGAATATAATTAAATAATAAATACATTTTGCGATGAATAAACGGAGGGCGTATTTCCGCGTTTCTCTCTGCTCAAGGATAATGTAAATTAATTCTAGTTATAAGTGATACCAATTCTATCTTAATTTGAAGCCTTAAATAACATCTATTGATTACACCAAATAAAACTTTAATAACATTTTTAGTTTCTTGTCAATTAGTCTGGGGAGTTTTAGTCAAAACCCTGTATTTGAATGAAATATTCCCCGCATATAATTTATAAACATTAATTTTATGTTTGATGATGTGTTCGGCAATTTTCATTACATCGTATATTCTCTTTAAAACAAATTATTGTTTTTTTTTTGTATTTTTTTATTATTGGTTTTTAAACAACATAAAATATTTACATTTCATTTACGCAATATGGAAATAATGAATTTGTTTTTCCCGAATATAATCAAATAAAAAATACATTTTGCGATGAATAAACGGAGGGCGTATTTCCGCCTTTCTCTCTGCGCAAGGATAATGTAAATTATTTCTTATTTATGCAAATTCCTGAATAATGCCTTTCTAAACGGACGTAAAAGTTATCCAACTTCTGCAGTTTCAAGCGCCAGGATCGTAATCCAATAAAACGATCTCTCCACTTGAATCTAGCCAACATAACTATGATGAATATCCACAAAACGATCGCTTAACTTCTTTCTAAATGCCCCATTGTTAGAAAAGATGAGATTTATAAGTTTTTTAAAAAATGTACGTATACTTGCTGTACCAAATTATAAGAAGAGTGCTTACGTATATTTAAATACCAAGTATAGTGAAATTCGAGAGAGATGTCCTAAGACTCGTTGATGTGGAATGTGTAGTTCAATTTTTTTAAAGAGTATGTCGACAGTTGTATCTGCGATGATTTTTCCTAGTAGTGTCAAATTTTGACGTTACATGACAATGCCATACTATTTAGGTCGCGAGTATATAAGTGTTCTTTCCTTTAGAAAAGCTTTCCATCATAATTTCTTGTGATTTTTTTCTTTTAAGTGTACATACCCTAATTACGTGTTGTAGATTTTTAAATATTGGTTGTTTTCTTAAAAGGAGCCAATTTGAAGTTTAAACGAGTATTTTCCACTCCCAGGTTAAGCATGAAGTAAAATTCCGAGTTTAGAGATGCCTGAAAATTTGGTTTGGTCGCGCAGCGCGAAGTGCGGAGCGACCAAACCAAATTTTCAGGCTTTTCTAAACTCTGAATTTTACTTCATGCGCCACGCGTACAAGACACTGATTTCAAGCAAAGTTTACTCGTTCATAATATTTCAGTGTTTTCAGAGTTTAATACGCATGGCGCATAAAGTAAAATTTCGAGTTTAGAAAAGCCCAGAAAATTAGCCTCGGCAAATTTTCACGGGGTTTTCTAAACTCGAAATTTTATTTCATGCTTAGTCTGGGAGTAGAAAACACTCATTTAAAGCTTCAAATTCGATTATTGATTTTTAAAACTGTCTACTAATGTTTAATTTACATTAAAATGTAATTAGAACTGAACATATATTTGTTTGTTCACTTTTATGTTTACCGTGGAAATATAAGTACAGCATATTGAGTTGCCTATACACTGATGTGTGAGAACTTGGCATAGGCAATTAAATTTGCACATATGCGTTGGTGTGATGTACAATGAATTTTTCTTTTAAGTATACATGCAGCGGGATTTTCTTTAAAGTATACGTATTCCAGATTCAGCTTATTTTCTAAAAATCTTTAGATATTCGCTGTTTTTAAAGGAGTTTAATTTGAAGCTTTAAAGGAGTTGTTCCACTCCCAGACTAAGCATGAAGTAAAATTTCGAGTTTAGAAAAGCCCCGTGAAAATTTGTCTCGGGTCGCGCAGCGACCCGAGACAAATTTTCTGGGCTTTTCTAAACTCGAAATTTTACTTTATGCGCCATCCGTATAAAATACTAAAATATTGTGAAATTCATGTATATTTGAACCTAACTTAAAATCAGGGTTTTATACGCGTGGCGCATGAAGTAAAATTTCGAGTTTAGAAAAGCCCAGAAAATTTGTCTTGGGTCGCTGCGCGACCCTCGACAAATTTTCACGGGGCTTTTCTAAACTCGAAAGTTTACTTCATGCTTAGTCTGGGAGTGAAAAACACTCGTTTGAAGCTTCAAATTGGACTAAAAAAAAAAACAACGAATATCTAAAGATTTAAAGAAAATTGGATAACGTATACCTTAAAGAAAAACTTCCTGTATATGTAATAGCACTTAGGATACATTAAAATAATAAAAGAATTTTTTTATTATTTACGTTATATTACATATTAAATTTGTGAATTTAATTGAGCCCCAATGTGAAAAGTAGAAAAAACACGATTTACATTTTTATTACTATGAATGAGTGTTAATAAACATTAATAATATTTTTTTCTACTTGCTTAAACAAGTGTATTTTGATTATCATGTGTGATTTATAAATATGTCCAACGCATATAACTTGATTTGTGATTTGTGGTCGATTCAGCTTTGGCGTATTTATTTTTTGAATAGCCGTCCCCCCACGCATAAATTACAGGTAACTGCTAATTGTAGCGCGGGCGAGCGCTCGCCAATATTCCGGATGGCTTTGTATGGGCATTATCCGTAAAATATGATCCAATTTAACGCTATAAACTACCCAATGGGGCGTCATACACTTTAAAATCTTTTTAGTTTTTAATAACATCGACGACACTAAAATGTTTAACGGCAAGACAGCTAAGAAAATAAATTAAATTATGGCTATTACATATTAAAACATAAAACAACAAGTTTAATAGACAATAACACGACGTAAATGCCATCTGTTGTTCATTTGCTAAGTGTTTCAAGCACTGGTTCGGAATTACACTACTGATGATGGTCAGGGGCGGATGAGCCATACGGGAAATTGGTAAATTTCCCGGTTGACCTATGACTCGCTCATCTTACCGGCCATTAAAAATACACCGATGTGAAGATAGCCACGGATTTTCCAGCCACGGATTTTGGCGCCTCCACCATCACACGAATTATGGAACAGATTCCCCAGATTTTCAAAAATTCATAACTCCCAAACCGCATATTTTATTTTCCAAATTTCTTCACTAATTGTTTAAACAATATATCTAGACCGAGTATAGATGGTCAAAATGTTGTCACTCTTATTTGTTAATTATTTAAATAATATATTGCTGTCCCGGGTATAGCACCGTTCATACCAAATATTAAAAAAATCATATCTCTTAAAAATCCTATTTTATTTTCCAAATTTCTTCACTAATTGTTTAAACAATATATCTAGACCGAGCATACATGGTCAAAATGTTGTCACTCTTATTTTTTAATTATTTATATAATATATTGCTGTCCCGCATATAGCACCGTTCATACCAAATATTAAAAAAATCATATCTCTCAGAAATCGTATTTTATTTTACAAATTTCTTCACTAATTATTTAAACAATATATCTAGACTACGCATAGATGGTCAAAATGTTGTCACTCTCATTTGTTAATTATTTAAATAATAAAAACAATTAGTTAAGGAATTTATAAAATAAAATAGGAGCTTTATGAGATATAATTTGTGCTATACGCAAGACAGCAATATATTATTTAAATAATTAACAAATGAGAATGACAACATTTTGACCATCTATGCTTGGTCTAGATATATTGTTTAAACAATTAGTGAAGAAATTTGGAAAATAAAATAGGATTTTTAAGAGATATGATTTTTTTAATATTTGGTATGAACGGTGCTATACGCGGGACAGCAATATAATATTTAAATAATTAACAAATGAGAGTGACAACATTTTGACCATCTATGCGTAGTTTAGATATATTGTTTAAATAATTAGTGAAGAAATTTGTAAAATAAAATAGGATTTTTGAGAGATATGATTTTTTTAATATTTGGTATGAACGGTGCTATACGCCTGACAGCAATATATTATATAAATAATTAACAAATAAGAGTGACAACATTTTGACCATGTATGCTCGGTCTAGATATATTGTTTAAACAATTAGTGAAGAAATTTGGAAAATTAAATATGCGGTTTGGGAGTTATGAATTTTTGAAAATCTGGGGAATCTGTTCCATAATCCGTGTGATGGTGGAGGCGCAAAAATCCGTGGCTGGAAAATCCGTGGCTATCTTCACATCGGTTAAAAATACATTCTAATATGTAGATTAAATAATTGTTTAATGCTTAACTTAACCATAAGAACAAATCCAGCTCCTCCGGTTTCATTTAGAAACAAATATTTTATCAAATAATAATTAGGTAATTTTTCTCTTCTATTTTATTTTTATTAACCATCTGTAACTCCACTCTTGGCAATTTCAGGTAATAAAAAATAAAATAGCTGTTTCTAAACTTCACCTGAAATCAGTTTAATACTCCCAGCGCATGAAGTAAGTTTATAAAAGCCTAAAAATTTGGTTTGGTTATGCCTAATCTGGGAGTGGAGAGACTCGTTGTTAGACGCTTCAAATTTAACGCTTTTTAAAAACATCGAACGTCTGAAAATTTACAAATCGGGATATGTATACTTAAGAGAAAAGAAATCAATGTATGCATGCAACTATAATAGTATATTGTACAACGAGTATATAATGATAGCTATTAATCACAAGAACGAGGATTGCGGAACGAGCCGAAGGCGAGTGGAGCAAGTCGTTCGAGTGAATAATAGCCATTATATGCGAATTATACTCTATACTTTGTTCATGAATATAATAATGCACAACACAACATTTATTATATATGTTCATTAAATACGCATCAGTTTCAATGGTTGGTTCTGTTTTATAATAATTTGACAGATAAATGATAACAGATTGCAGTATTATGATTTAAATGTGTAATAGGGTTAATCCTACTTCAACACAAATATGAACAATAGTTCAACAATAAATAATACTCATACAGTCTACCCTTTGCCCCAGTTACATAGACACACGTTTATTGAACAAATAACGAACTATTTCGTTTGGATGGAGTTTTCACGGTGTTAACGTTTGTTCCGCTCTAAAAAAAAAAACACTCGCGACGGATAGAAGCACAATTGTTAAAACCGATTTAATAATGATTCATGTTTACAAACGCGTTTTTCGCGGGACAAACTAGTGAGAACGGCGGAGATGTTGACGCGATTGCTTTGTACTTAAACAAAATGGCTTCGATTACCTCATCACCACCATGGTCAAATGTAAGACAAAAGAATTTGACTAGTATAGCGCTGTTACTGCATAGCGGCAATTATTTGTATTTGTGTTAAAAAACCCCATTTAACACGCAAATCCCGTGTTAAATGTACTTGACTGTTAAATGCACCTCATTTATGCTGCCCACACAATTAAATAATGCACATTATTGTCGTGAACAAATGTTATTAAAACCCTCACGTAACTCAAACTCTGTTCAGAGATAAATTCGTTTCATAATATTTATAGAACTTATTCTTAGTGATTAACCTTACTAACTAACTTCAATTCCTCTTTATTTTCTCAGCTGTCTTAATCAAAAGGGAAACAAAGAATACAATAACAAAAAATAAACGACCAAGTGTAATTCTCGAATCCTCTCGAGGCCAGTTTTACGTGTCTTTATCGCCGCCACATCCGCATTATTGCCTCCCCTTGCTGCGTTTAACGCGAGTCCTGCAGCTGACACTGATTGTCTTGTCTTTCTTTCATATTCCTGATTTCCTCAGACGTAAAAGCCGTCTTGCAACAATGGAACACCCGTTCTAAATATTCCTTGCTTCCTCCATCGTAAATCACGCAGAGATAGGAGAAAATGTTAAATTTAAGTCATACAGAGAACGTACAGAAATTGAATTCTGAAATCTTAGAGTACGAGAAATACCAGTAATTGTTTTATTTTGCTGTTTTATAGGCAACCGTAAAAAAATAATTGAAAAGCGAATCGTTTATTTCGCTTGGTTTATTTTATTACTAAGACCAGACTTTGCACATGCTCAGGTTATCTCAAATCGTGGCCATGGATTTGAGAGGCCCAAAAGAAATGTTTAATATTTTTACTATTTTTTTTTTTTTACTTTAACTGAAGAGTACTAAAATTTATTATGCCAGTACGTATTGAAAATATTGTGTGGGGGCATAGTATGAAAATAATCAGTTACTTCATTTTGACATTTGCTGTTTTCATAAAAGCGTTCCATTTCAAACTTACTTGGTTTAGTTTGAAGCCAGATTTCGAGTTTAGAAAAGTAGAATAGATACCATACAGGGTGAGTCGGTTTATTGTTATATGCCCCTCTAACTTTTAAATTTTAAGATTAAAGTGTAACAAACTATATTTTATATATATTTGTAAACAACAGAAAATTCTGTATTTAACGGTGACACGGAATTGACAATATGACGACTACTGTTAAGGTAGCGATAGTAAACTTTTTTTTTAAATAACACCATACCAATGTTTTTGTTTAATTTGGATAGAGGGCACTTTTTGCATCCGAATATCAATCACATCTATACAATTTGATAACAACAAAAAAATTAATAAAATATTCATTGGATTTATTTTATAAAAAAATCGTATGTGGGTACAAAAATTATAAAAAAAACAAACTATTTTATTAAGTGTTGAAAATTTGATTTAATAATAGATTTTAGAAATACAGAGAGGCCAAATTACCAAGTTATATGCATCAATACATGTCATTTTGATATATTGCATCGCAGTTTTTCTTTCTCTGAATGTGCTGATTTGTTTCTCTATACGTGTGCTGAGTTTGGGTTATATATATATGTTAGTAGTTTTGTGTTTGTAAAGTTTAAGGGAGATAAAAACACAGTCGGGCTGTAATGTGGGCTATAAATCTTGACGAGAACGAGTTCATGTATGCAAAGGGTTCGCCGTGGATTCATTACGAGTGCCGTGGTTTCTAGATTCCTGGTAGAATATAAGATTTTCTCTGGAATCTTGGGTTATTACATTTACATTTTCAACGTTCTTTTTTGTGTGTTATTGCGATATTATTTCATGCGAGTGTAAAACAATTCACATTTCCAAAAAAATCATTTATATAGCTAAGCCGTACTATAAATCAACATTTTTACTTAGAATTAGAAAACAATGCTTTAAATAATGGGTGACCAACTTTTTTTTGCAGCCGGGCCAAATAATTAAAGTATAATTTCAGGTCGAGCCATGCTACAAAAATTCATTTTGATAATTAAAACAAACAAGAAATACAGGATGTCTGTTTTTTGAGCTGTACTGGGGAAGTTTCGCTTATTTTAAATTTGCAGCTTTTAACGAGTGTTTTTAATCGTTGATTAAGCATGAAGTAAAATTTCGAGTTAACCAAATTTAAAAGCTTTTCTAAAGTCAAAATTCTACTTCATGCGCCAGCTGTATACAATACTGAAATATTGTGAAATTCAAAATGTTCTTGTTTAACAATAAATGTTCATCCTGCTTTAGTAGATTATTTTTAATACTCAGTTGGCAGTATATTTTTAATAATCCAAATCTAAATTCTTCGTTCTTCGTCAACTCGAAATTTTACTTCATCTTTAATCCGGGAGTAGAAAACACTCGTCAGGGAATAATCGATAACTTTTTCAAGTTTTTAGTTGATTTATAGGAACTCGATTGTTTTCAAGATGTTCGTCAATTTTTAGAATGTTTGCAGTTTTCGTGAATTTCTATCATTATCATTAATTTAAAATAAAAATGCAGTTTCATGAATATCAAAGAATATAAATTTCGTGAATTTTTAAGAATAAGCTTTCGTTAGTTGCCTTAATTTTCGTTAACTTAAAAAATATTCACGCCTTTATTCGACAAAAATAATGTAATTTTATATTTGCACAAAATTTAATTTATTTTTTGATATCATTACTATTATGTCGTTGTAAAAAGGTGAAATCTGTTGAAACAAATTAGATAAATAAATCGAAATAATTCGAAACGTTAGCATTACCATGTTGACTGCCGCAATTTTTTTACACAAAGAGATTTCCATTTACCGTGAATCGTACTTGATGCAACGTGTAAATAGGAGTAAATTTCAAAATAAATCAAATTTAAAAACAAATATCTTAAACATTTACAAAAATCATACTTTTTTCACTAAAATAATATTTTTAAATTTTAAATAATAATTATTATTTGTTATTAACACTGAACAACGTTGATAACAGACTAAATATCGAATTTCGTGTTACTCTAATTAATGATCTATTTCTGTGTTTTTAAACTTTACTTTCAATCAGTGTTTTATACGCGTGGCGCATGATGTAAAATTTCGAGTTTAGAGAAGCATGAAAATTTGTTTTGGTCGAAATTTTACTTCATGCTTAATCAAGGACTGGAAACACTCGTTCGAAACTTTAAATTGTACGATTTTCAAATACAACCTGAAAACTAATTAAACACTAAAATAGTTTTTTTTTAATCGTGAAAAATAAGAAAATATAAAGAAATTATAAAAAATACCAAATTGATGAGATGTTTGTATTTAAATTAAATCAAATCAAATCATATCAATTTATTTAGTGATTTACAAACGTTTATACAAGTCATATACATATAAGTATTGTTTATCAATCCTTGTAAAATATATAATATTATAAAATAAAACACTTTAACTTTGTTTGTATAACCCAATATATATATTTTTGTGACTGCAGTTTCGGCAACTCAACTTGCCATTATCAAACTTAGTTGCCGAAACTGCAGTCACAAAAATATAAATATTGTGTTATACAAACAAAGTTAAAGTGTTTTATTTTATTGAATTAACATGTATAACGAAGTAGAAGCCTCCACCGTTCATAATTTATATAATATTATTATTAAAGACACGTAAACATTGTTTCACATAAGTATAAAATATAAAATATATGCTTAATAAATATAGAGCATTTTTTAAAAGTTAAAATACAACACAATCATCACACAAAATAACATCCATTAATTAAAATAAATTCACTTACATTATAAAATTATGCGATTAATACTTATCTGAAGAATAAAATGCATTCTCAAGTAATATTTTCTTGATACTTTTTTAAAACAATTTACCTTTGAGAAGTTTTACTTCTTGTGGCAATTTGTTAAATAATTTTGGTGCATGATAGCGTGTTCCGTTTTGGGCTAAAGTTAACCAACTTTTCGTCGGTGTTATTTCATTATTATGTCTAGCGTCGTAATTGTGATGTTAATTATTTTCCAAATAGTTTTCATTGTGATCTTTAACCCAGAGTAAACATTGCAAACCAAGAGAAAATTAATAGAGTCGAAAAGAAAGCCCATTTTCATATATATCGATTGGACCCGAAAATCAACGAGGAATCACTTACGACCTATCTGGATAAGAAGAACATAGCTGATGTGCAATGTAAAAAATTAGACTCTCGCCATCCAAAAGAGTATAGTTCCTTTAAAGTTACAGTCCCGTTCCATAAGAGAGAGGATATAGAAAACCCGGATATGTAGCCCCAAGGAGTAGTCATCAGACGTTTTTTATTCCATATCCAATGGTCCAAGGAGAAGATCATAGGGATTCAAGAAAAACAACAGGACAATTAGTAAGTGTACTCCATCAAAATATTCAATGTTTAAGAAGTAAAATTCTAGAATTTGAATCAGTTTTTATGGAGAATACTTTAAAACTGTCCTTTATTTGCATTTGTGAGCATTGGCTAAATAATTTAGAATCGCATAATGCCTGTATAAATAATTTTAAAGTGGTCTCACATTTTTTTCGATCAAAATTTAAACACGGCGGCGTCATGATTCTATCCGATGGCACATATGAGAGCTGTAATTTAGATATTTCTAAGTACTCAATCGAGAAAGACTGTGAACTCGCTGGAGTATATATTAAAATTTTAAATTGTAATCTAATTACAGTTTATCGCTCTCCAGTAGGTGACTTTGTTTCGTTTACCAATACTCTATCTCTAGTTTTAAACAATTTATCTTCTTTGTCTACCAATATTATTTTAACCGGAGACTTCAACGTTAGATTCAATGGGGATGATCCTCATAAGGATCAGCTTATTGATTTCCTGCACACTTTTGGGTTAATTTTTGTTCACCAACATGTTACAACAATTGCCTAGATAATGTATTTAGTAACATGCATTTAAATTCACAGACGATTAATCTCGAACTCTCAGACCATATAGGAATATATACCACTTTCATTTCTGAAAAACATTATAATATAATAAATTCAAAACAAATCAGGCCAATTACACGTGAAGGTAAAATCATATTTTATAATTATTTGGAACAAATTAATTGGGATTTTCTAGATAATGAATTGAGTGCTAATGAAAACGCCACAACTCTCAATAACCTAATATCTAAGGCAGCATCTAAAGCTTTTAAAAATAAGATGGTTCAAGTGAAGGCCAGCAGCAACAAACCCCAGCTCAATTGGTTCAATCAACACCTTAGAGACATGAGAGCTAATCTAAATTTTATGACTTCGATTTGTAGACAACAAAGCAGCGATTCTAAACTAAAATCAATAAGAAACGCATATAGAAATAAGTATAAAGGTGCAATTAAAGAAAGCAAAATTCATTCTTTCACAAAGTATATGCAAAGTCACAACTATTCCCCGAAGCATCTATGGCGAATTCTCAAACCAAAAGATATCAAATTGCAGGAAAATCAGTGCAGTACATCTGCGGATGAATTTAATAGCTTTTTTGTAAACGCAATTTCATTCATCCAAAATACCTCATCTGAATCTGTTGAAGATCCACTTATTTTAATGTGTCGTAATGTGCCAAACCTAAATGTTTACTTCAACTTTCATTGTGTGACGCAGGATGATGTGAGAAATGCAATTGATTATATGAAAGCCAGTAAAAGTTTTGACATCTATGGAATTAGTGCTGAGATGATAAAAATTACTAAAAATATATTAATTCCACCAATTTGTAAATTAATCAATTTATGCATAGCAAATAAAACCTTTCCAAATACCTTTAAAATTGCAAATGTCATACCAATTTTTAAAAAATGAGATCCAAACAATCCATCTAACTACAGGCCCATAAGTTTATTGCCTATATTGTCAAAAATATACGAACAAATACTTAAAAAACAGCTATTAATTTACTTGAACGATAACAATATTTTAAATGACAAACAGTTTGGATTCAGGCAGGGGCGATGGACGGAAAATGCAATCGGTGATTTTGTAGATTGTCTCTGCGACTGCTTTGAGAACGGGGAATTTGCAATGTCCTCATTCGTCGATCTCCCTAAAGCATTCGACTGCGTCTCACATGAAATTTTAATTCGTAAGTTGTATGCCTAAAACATACATCCTGATAGCTGCAAATTATTAACATCATATCTCACAAACAGGCAGCAAACAGTTACATATAACGGTGAAGTGTCCGATTCAAGAGGTAATAATATGGGGATCCCACAGGGGTCTGTCCTTGGCCCTATCCTTTTTTAAATTTATATTAATGATCTTCCAGCGTGTATAGACGATACGAATCTTGTTCTCTTTGCCGACGATACAACGATTACCAACGCAACAAAAATATCCAGACATCTAGACGAATTGCATAAGACATCTCTGGATGCGGCGTCTAAGTGGTTTCTGAGTAATAAGCTACACATGAACATGGAAAAAACAAACACACTGCTCTTTTCATTGAGACCAAATACAGATGTGTTCACTCCGGTAACAACGCATGCTAAACTACTGGGTGTACACATTGACAAACAATTAAAATGGTCAGCGCATGGAAATCAACTAGCCAATAAGTTAGCTAAGAATATTTTTCTACTCAGAAGCACATCAGATGCTGTAACCAGAAGTGCTCTGCGAACAGCATATTTTGCCATGGTTTAGTCCCATCTTAAGTATGGGATTATAATATGGGGACACTCAGCAATTCGTCATCGCATATTCGCACTTCAAAGAAGGGCAATTCGAATCGTCAGTGGCATTGGGTACCGAACAGATTGTAGGATCTGTTTTATAAACTTGAGAATAGTAACACTGCCGAGTTTATACATTCTGGAATGTCTTAAATTCATTAAAGTGAACGATGGAAACTACCAGACTCATAATGAGCACCATCGACACGACACGAGAACAAAGTTCAACGTCTATCACAGAAGGGCCCGTCTTACCAAATCAAGAATGGGAACCAACTACTATGGCATTGTATTTTACAATAAGTTGCTACTGCACATTCGCACACTCCCGTTGAAAAAATGTCTAGAAGTGATTAAACATTTCTTGTTATCTAAAGCCTACTATAACATTGAAGACTTTGTAACCGAGGGATTTGTGATGTAGGCGTATATATATTAAAAATTTTCTGTTTTCCAAAATTTTATATTTGTTATATTATTTTATCTTACCTCGTATTTATCTTAATAGAATTTTATATAGTTATCCAATACTTTAATGTTTTATTATCTAATATTATATATTCATATCCTCAACTGCTTTGTTGATTTTAATTTGTCTGTTGTGGCCAGTATTTTACTATGTTATTAATTAATTCTACACACACACACATATATATATATATATATATATATATATATATATATATATCCGGAACTTCTCGTTGATTTTAAAGTGCTGGTAGTGTCCACTATTTTAAAATGTTATGACATGTTTGTAGTGTTTTATCATTTTAACTATCACCTACTGGAAGAAAGCCACGTTAACACAATAACACATAAACACAAATGTTGGAGTAAATTAACCTCATGTTACTATGTCAAACCTCCTCAATGTATACTATCGTCTGTATATTAGCATGAATAAGTTATTATTTTTATTATTATTAATATACTCAATGACATTAGAAGCGTAACACCCAGAAGGAGTTATTAATTTAACTTGATTTTTTGCCAGTATGGTAGTCTTACATCAAGAATAAAATGATTACATTTTCAAGAAATTTTATTAAAAAACAATCTAAAAAAAATTAATAATGTGTTTGGCGACCCCTTTGCTGTATACACTCCTGTAGACATCTGGGCATCGACAAAACGAGATGGTCGATGTCTTCTTGAGGCATCTCGTTCCAAGCAACTTGAATTTCATCGATCAACTGTGCTAGAGTCTGTGGAGGATGGTGCAAAGAGAATATTCTTCTTCCCATGATATCCCACACATGTTCAATGGAATTTAAATCCGGCGAACGGGGCGGCCACGCCAAAACATTAACACCAGCTTCATTAAGAAAGTTCATAGTTCGACGAGCAATATGGGGACGTGCGTTATCTTGTTGAAAAAGTACGTCTGGGCGGCCATCTAAATAAGGCAACAAAGTCGGTCGTATGACGTCTTCAACATAACGCGCAGCTGTCATACTGCCTCGAATGAATACAAGAGGTGATCGACTACCATAAGCAATAGCCCCCCAAACCATTACTCCAGCAGTCCTGTGTACATGCCTCTCAATAGCAAACCTAAGATCAGGTCGTTCTCCATGGTAGCGTCGTACCCTTCTACGGCCATCATGCGTGCCTAGACAAAATCGTGATTCATCGCTGAATACGACATCGTGCCATTCTGCCTCCCAATGCTGCCGTTCTCTGCACCAGTCCAACCTTTGGCGACAGTGTCTCGCTGTTAAAGGAAGCACTAATCTTGGACGGTACGAAAGAAGCCAAAGGATTGAATGCGGCGATATAAGGTTCGCATACTAACGGGCCTACCTTCTTCTCCAATCCATTGATCACCGATTTGACGCGTAGTAGCGAAACGGTCTCGCAGGGCTATTTGTCTTAAGCGCCGATCTGGACGTTCTGTGGTACGCCTTGGTTGACCAATTGGTCTTCTTCTTGCTCCTCTACCTTCTTCTGTCCATACCTGATACACACGTATTACAGTTGCTGCAGTGGAAGCAATACGGCGGGCAATTTCGCGATAGGACATACCGACATCTCGATAAGCAACAACTCGACCCCGGTCAAAATCGCTCAAATGGTGATATTGTGGACGTCTTCGGACTCGAAGCATTTTATTTAAGCTTAACACACTCAACGGAAACACGAAAACCAAAAACATCTGTACTAAACAGCTCATATAAATAGTTTTATCAAAAAAGAGAAAGTGAAATATTTTTTTTTTCACAATAAATATAAAAGGCACAAGGTTGAAATTGTTATCAATGTATGCTTTAAATATAGTCACTCTGTTGCTAAAATATGAATTCAAAAAAATCATTCCTTCTTGGTGTTACGCTTCTAATGTCATTGAGTATATGTATTGACAAGGCAAAGTTAAAATACCCAGCTCCATTAGTCAGATAAGGCTTTGAAATGACCGCAATCCAAAGATTGTGGCTTTAATATTACAGTAGATAGCTATTATGTTCTATTAAAGTTAGGTTTTGACAATTACTATATATAAAATAATAATTATTATTATTTATTGAATGTAACTGTTGACGACTATAATAGTCGTGTTTTGGCAATAAAACACTTTTTACTTTGATTTAACGCCACATTTAATTGAATGTGACTGCAGATTCGACAAATTTAGCTTGTCATTATCAAACATTTATGCCCGGTATTATAAACGATTAATAAATCATTAGATAACTATTTGTGGAGTAAATTTATTTACCTAGTAAACCTACCAAATAAGTAGTAATTCAAGAAATAAATAATTTAATCAATAGACCGACATTATACATTTCCATTGTGACCATAGCTGAAACCACCATTTTTTTTTTAAATTGAATTGTCAATATTTCAAATTAAATTGTCAATCAAATTGAAAATTTAGTATAATTCCTTATATTTATGGAGAATAAGCGTGAAATAGGACAGAATTACACAGATCACGAAAAGGAAAGCTTATTAGAAATTATAAAAGACTTAAACGAGTGTATTCCACTCCCAGGCTAAGCATGAAGTAAAATTTTGGTTTGGTCGCGTAGCGCGAAGCGCGGAGCGGCCAAACCAAATTTTCAGGCTTTTCTAAACTCAAAATTTTACTTCATGCGCCACGCGTACAAGACACTGATTTCAAGTGAAGTTGTTCACAATATTTCAGTGTTTTCAATGTTTAATACGCGTGGCGCATGAAGTAAAATTTCAAGTTTAGAAAAGCCTGAAAATTGGTTTGGTCGCTACGCGCTTCGCGCTACGCGACCAAACAAAATTTTCAGGCTTTTCTAAACTCGGAATTTTACTTCATGGTGGGTCTGGGAGTGGAAAACAGTCGCTTAAAACTTTAAATGGAACTAATTTAAAAAAGCGTATGCATCAGTATAAAAATCCCTGGTTATATCTGACTTGAAAAACTCCAGGACTCCTTAGAATGTCTTGTGGTTCGAATTAATCACTGGCAGGGAAGATACAATGAGCATACTTAAATCTGACATGGATTATATGGTAGACATTATATCCGTAGTGAAATTAATAAATACAAGTAGTAGAATCTAAAGTAATTATAATAATATAATACACTTTTGACTTATAACTGTCAAATAATTTAGAGAATAAAATTTACTTCGTAGTATTTCGGTTTTCGGGTGACTGCAGACGTCTAAAATAATGATATTTCGACTTAAAAGTATTTGAAAATAAATATGGATGACTAAAACAGTAACATTTTAGGATAAGTGTAACCTCAAACGACTGTAATATTAAGATTATGACTTTAAAGTAACCACATATCGTATAGTCAGATTTTGAATTTATTATTACTATAGGTACCAAAATGGTTAATCAATTTAATAGTTACATTTGATTACTATTGTGATCTATACTAAGATCACAATAGTAATAAAATTTGGCTATTAAATTGACTAGAAATACTAAAATAGGCATATTTTAACAATTAAATTATTGCAGGTTACTGTAATGATTATTTTTACGATAATACTGTGATTTTTGCTTTGATGGTAGTGCAGATTACTCCATTAGAAAGATTAATATATTAAATTGACTAAAGATGAGTATAATTGTCATACATTGGATATACACTTACTATAATAGTCAAATGTTGATTTGAACGTAAGTGAAGATGACTATAATATCCAGAATTTATGTTTAAATTGAATTATGAAGACAATAATCGTCATATTTTAGTTTTAACATGACTAAGAATGATTAAAACAGTTGGATTTTGGTCCTAAAGTGACTAATCAGGGCCACAATAGTCTGAGTTTTCCTTTAAAGTGTCTACTACAGATAAATCTGTGTTTTATATGCGTGGCGCATGAAGTAAAATTTCGAGTTTAGAAAAACCTGAAAATTTGGTTTGGTCGCGTAGCGCGAAGCGCGGAGCGACCAAACCAAATTTTCAGGCTTTTCTAAACTCGAAATTTTACTTCATGCTTAGTCTAGGATTGGAAAACACTCGTTTAAAGTTTCAAATTGAACTCTTTCAAAAAAAGCGTATGCATATGTTTACTTTAAAAAAATCCCTGTACTTAATTTTAACACGTAATCTTGATCTGTTTACGTTTTTAAAGTATCGTGTTCAATAGGATATTCCGAAATAAATAAACAAATACAAATACAAAAAATGTCTAATTATTTTCATTTATGTAAATAATCTACTTCAGGGTCTCATTACTTTAAGACGTGAAAGAATTATGTATTTCTTTGTGTCGAATATTAAAATATGCTTATTTCTTAGCGGATCCTAAGAATTTTAAATAAAGTCGACTATCGATACGTTTTTGCTAAGTCTTTGAATTAGAGTGTTCAATTTGTGGGTCTCATAACTTTAATTTATGATAAAATATTATTGTTTTCTAGACTAGTTAATCAAAAATGATAATTTTTGAAAAATGTTGCTGTTTCTGTTACATTATTTAAAAGTGTAATACCTTATTCAGATTAACTTATATAAAATTCACAAAAATTACTATTACTATTTTTTTCAACGTTATCAAATTGAAAATTGTCAAACCGAAAGGAAAATCATATACGCAAAAAGTTGCATAAAACATAAACTGTTTATTTTAGTCATAAATTTTACAATAAAAAAAACTGCAAAATAAGTTAATGATTGATCGTCTAACGAGTGTTTTCAATCCCAGATTAAGCATGAAGTAAAATTTCGAGTTTAGAAAAGCCTGAAAATTTGGCTCGGGCGCGTAGCGAAGCGGAGCGACCGAGCCAAATTAGGCTTTTCTAAACTCGAAATTTTACTTCATGCGCCACCCGTATAAAACGCTGACTTAATGTGAAATAGTCTTTAACCAATTATCAAATTTAATACGTTTAGAATGTCAATTATCAATTGTATAAATGACGAGAAGAGTGCTATGATGGACATACTAATATTTTGAAACTTGTTTTTGTATATCTTTAAAAAAATGAATTTAATATAATATATAAAATTACGAAAATGTTTTTTGTGTTAAATGCGAACAGTGTGTTTTAGTTAATAAGACAACTTTAAACAATAAATATCCGTTAACGTTACATATACTTTAAAAGAGCGTTGTAACAAAATCAAATCAAATAAGATTTTAAATATTTCATTGAATAATTCAATATACGGAGGTGTATTTGCACGGGATGTAGTTGTTTCAATGGATATTTATCGTCTTAAGTTGTCTTATTAATTAAGACATTGTTTGTATTTTCACGAATAACATTTTCGTAATTTTATATAATATGAATAAATATCCATTTAAACAACTACTCCTTGTGCAAATACACCTCCTTTAATTTTATATATTATGTTTAAAGTGTGCAAACTATAAGAAGCGGTAGCTTATTTTTTCGAATTCAAATATTTTTGAATTGGAATTATTCTTAAGAAATAAATTTATGAAACAAAATACTAACAATCCCCCTTATATCACAAAAACTATCTATGCCACTGGTAGGTATACTTAAAGAATAATTGTTTCATTATAATATTTACTTACACGTATTTCAAACAAGGTGGACAGCGAAATTATTCTTAAATATTTAGAGAGGCGCATTTACTAAAAGGTTAAATCCACTGCCGCAAAGGGCGTGATTTTGAATATTAAGTGGGCATAATTTTGAGTGGGTGTGATTGTCATCATAATAATGGACGAAATTTTACAGTGTACCTGTATGTGTATGTGTAAATAATTCTTAATTTAAGCCTTTTATTTCTTTTACAAAATTCAATTATCCTAATAACACATAATGAGAGGTAGTAAAAGTTTAACGTGTATAAATATTCCCGGGCCTGTTACGATCACAAACAGGAGGAACGTGGGAACGGAGCGAGTGTGCGATAATGATCGCTCAATTAAATGAAAATTCCAAATCAAAAGGTTAGGGTTGAGTCGGCTGCGAATCCGTCCACCCCTATTGTTGTAGGCGTAAAAGGGATGAGGATAAGGGAGAGAAGTGGAACACACACCGCACTCCATCGAATCACATCAAATATAAATGCGGTTCGAGTTTTATACGAAACTGATACTAAAAGGATTTTTTGTTGTGTTTCTCTTTTTGCGGAAACTCAAATATTTGAAAAACACACTAGAATATACTCAATCTTTAAAAAAAATCCAATATAGACAAATCATTTTTTCGAGTATAAATAACAATATTTTAGTTTTTAAGTTAAGTAAAAGTTTGTAAGTTCAATAAGTATATCATTAAGAACATTATCCGTCAAAATGTGTTGTAGATATCAGGGCTGTGAAGTCTGTACGGGGTGCAGCATTTTCGATGGTTTCTTCAAGAAGAGTACCAGAAATATGAATAATAGACAAAAACTAATATATACTTCCAGAGCTCTTTTTTAGATCATATTTCAAAATTTGTCTATCAGTTGTTTTCGAGTTATACGTCAACACTAAAGAAATTGGCTATTTTGAAAAATTGAAATAACTTTTTTATTTAAAAAGATATTAGCAATTAAAACTAATATATACTCTCAGAGCTCTTTTTTAGAGCATATTTCATGTGGTTAATCAACATTTGTCTATCATTAATTGTTTTCGAGTTATACATCAAAACTCAAAATTTGGCTTTCATTGTTCGGTCGCAGTGTTCGGTCGTGCGAAGTGGTGCTCTCAAATAAATTAATTTAATTGAGTGAAGAGTTAAACTCTGAGTGGTGTTTCATTGAAGCAAAGTGAAGGTGAAGTGGTGAAGATGGCGGATTCGTCAGACGGGGAAGTAGACAATCGGATGGACACAACAGATAAGAGCAACCTTTTGTCAAATGCGTTAAACGTCCTTATGCATGATACTCAAGCTGATACACAGATAGTAGTTGAAAATCTGAAAAGGCATAAGGCTCGAGATGATATTTTGTGTGTGAATGATGTAAATAGTGCGAATAGTGGTAATATTAATATGAATAATTCGCAAAACACAGGTGCAAGCAGCGTGGCGCTTGAAGGTCAGGTCAATAATTCTGTCGGTGAGAAACCAAAACATCTGTTCAATTTGACCGATACCGGGCCGTTCAAAGTTCACATTGAGGGTTCTAATAATAACATAGGTTCATTGCACCCCATGGCTATTGGCAGATTGTTACACCAAAGACATCCTGAATTAAATAACGCTTTGTTGCAATTGATCGTTTGGGTTGGAATAGAATATGCGTACAGTTACGTACAGCTTCTAGTGCTAATAAATTAATGTCATCAGAATACTTAAAGGAACAAAATTACAATTCCTACATCTCTACATATCTTACTAGACGCGTCGGTGTGGTAGTTTATCAGAGGACGATTTAAAAAAGTTTATTACCCCGTTAGGTGGAAATAACATTAAAATTGTTTTAGTGAAGCGAATTACAAAGAGAATTACTATTGATAATAAAGTCACATACAAACCGCTACCAGTCATTTTAATCACATTTGAAGGACAAACGTTACCAGCTAGAATCGGGATTTTTAGTGTAACCTGTCCGGTTGCTCCATATATACAAAGAGTCACGCAGTGCTTCAAGTGCTTAAGATTTGGTCATGTTTCTGCTCAATGTAGAGGAGAAACAAGATGCAATCATTGCGGTGAAAAACACGAATCATCTTCATGCCTAAATCTTATCCCCAAATGCGTGCACTGTGGCGGTGATCATGCAAGCACTGATTCAAAAGTATGTAAGGAATTTAATAAGCAACGTGCAATTAAAAACATTATGGGTACGGAAAATGTTTCGTATAAAGAGGCGACAGTTAAATTTGAAAATAGCTATGTATCTACAGCGATGACAACTAATTCTGAGAAAAGTAATCATAACAAATCTGTACCTGAAATGGGAGACCGTTTTCATTTTCCAAATTTACCTCAGAAAAAACGCAAGCCCACCACATCATATTCTCAGAATAAAATAAATTTAATGCAACAGCATAAAGACGCAATTAGGCCAACAAATATTGAAGTCGCTAACGGAGTATGTCTCTCAAACATACATGCTAGGCAAGAACCCTTGGAAAAGGAAATTATTGTGAAAATTATAGATTTTGTTATAAGTTTAATTACAAAAAATAGTTCAGATTCAGTTACCTCAGTAGAGGACATTTGTTCAAAAGTTATTACTACTCTGTTTTCTGCAAATGTCACCAATGGCTCTTGAAAATATAAATATTCTACAATGGAATATTCGTTCCATAGTCTCAAATAAATTTACACTAATAAACTACTTACTTACTAATGACGTTCATTTTGCTTTCATTTCGGAAACTTGGCTCAAACCAAACTTGATCATCAAATTTAAAAATTGTATCATTGTTAGAAGTGATAGGCTGGATGGCAGGGGTGGCTGCGCACTTCTAATAAAAGATAATATATCATTCAGTTTGTTTAAATTAAATAATATTCCAAAAAATATCAATTGCACAGCAATTTCAGTCAACTTGTCGTCCAAAAAACTATATACTTAATTTCATTATATATTGAGCCTCAAATAAATATAACGTACACAGAGTGGTATACATTTCTGAACAACCTCCCACAACCATTCATAATAGGCGGAGATTTTAATCATCACCATAATCTTTGGGGATGTAGTTTTAATGACCGAAAAGGGTACAATTTGTTGAAAAGTATAGATGACCTCGATATTTCATTATTAAATGATGGCAGTGAGACTTTAGTCAGATATCCAAATAAAAAACCCTCCGCACCTGACATCACATTGACCTCAAAATATTTCTTATGAACATTTTGTAGATAGTATTAATAAAGCGGTATCCGACTCCATATCCACATATAACAAATCGAGTACAACAAAAATTACATCGCCAGTCTAGTGGAATACAATGTGTAAAAATGCGTTAGATGAAAGAAAAAAAATATTTAACATATACAAAGATTTCCCAACTACAGACAATTTTATCAAATATATCAAAGCCGATGCTATTTTAAAAAAAGTGGTAAAAAAATCTAAAAAAGAAAATTGGAAGTGCTTTTGTAATGAACTGAATACTTCTACCCCTATAACGGAAATTTGGTAAAAAGTTAAGTGTTTGAATAAATCAAAGTCAATAGACAGATTTCCAATAGATATTAATGATCCATGGGTGGAAGAAACTCATATTAAATTAGCTCTAGACTTTGTAACGAATGAAACTACGTACAATGAAGATTGTAATAATTACAAACAGGAAGATTTTTTTACTTCAAAATTTACAATTGAGGAACTTAATTCAGCAATAAAAAAGAATAATAATACGGCACCAGGTATGGATAATATCCATTATCCAATGATATTAAATTTACCTAACATGGCTAAGACCATGTTATTAAACATCTACAATCATATCTGGGCAACAGGAGAATATCCGACAGAGTGGAAAACATTTGTGGTAATACCAATATTAAAACCAAAAAAAGAATCTCGAAAAGATAATTCATATAAACCTATTTCTTTATCAAGTTGTCTACTAAAAACCTTAGAACGAATGATTAAAGGACGATTGGAGTGGCGGTTTGAGTCTCAAAATCATTTTCCAAAATATCAGTTCGGCTTTCGTAAGGCAAAATCTACAACAGATAATCTTATGGAATTAACATCTAACATATATGAGGCATTTTCTGAAAAAGAATCAGTTTCGGCTACATTTTTAGACGTCTCTGGAGCTTATGATAGTGTCTGCTTGAATATTCTACAAAGGAAAATGCTATCTCTTCATTTAAATACAAAATTTGTAAGGAACATAATTTCCCTATTTTCTAATAGAGAAATTATTGTCAGAATTAACGGAGTTTATTCGAAACCCCAAAAATCGTCCATGGGACTACCACAAGGTAGCATCCTAGCTCCTCTATTTTATGTCAAATATAAAAATACTCCAATATGCAGATGATATATGTATTTTTACAAAATGTAAATCATTTGAAATTGGTACTCGCATTCTTTCTCAATTTATGTGGGATTTTGACGAATGGATGTTTAAAAATGGTTTAAATATATCAGACGAAAAATCAAGTTGTTGTTTTTTTACCCAAAAAAGAACACGCTTACCAGATTCAATAAAAATAGGAGATCACATCATACCAGTTAAAAAATAGTCAAATTTTTGGGACTCTATCTAGACGCGAAGCTTATATGGAAGTCGCATATAGAGTTTATCTTGAATAAATTAGATAAGGCTTATAATTTACTAAGATCAGTAACATATACCACTTGGGGAGCTGACCCTTCAATTTCCCTACTTTTTACAAATCATACATACGATCAACATTAGATTACGCAAGTATTTTTTACGGGTCAAGTTCTAAATCAAATTTAAGTAAACTTGATAGATTTCAATATAAATGTCTGCGAAGATGTTTAGGTCTTTCACCATCTACTCCCATAATATCAGTTCTCTCGGAGTCAGCTGAATTGCCATTATCTCAACGCCGCGAGTATTTGTGCAGCAAATATATTTCTAAAGTTTTTACGTATAATCAGTCACTATCTAATAAGCTGTACTGTGATACCGTGAAGTATCTTACTTGTAGTTTTTGGGAAAAGAAACCTAAATGTCTCATATATTATGTAACCTCAACATTTTTAAAGGACTTTCAAAAAGCAGAAAAACACAATAAATTACCAATTTACAACTTGGATTATGCTAGCAATTTCTCTATCCCGCGAGTTGTGACAAATGCACATTTCGAAAACATCCCAGAGCAAATAATAAATTATGAATTTAAATCTTATGTTAAAAATAAATATCCAGACTTCCAATATGTATTTACAGATGGATCTAATATAAATGGAAAAACAGGTTGTACAGTTTATTCTCAACACTTTGAAAAACTTGTTCATCTCCCCTCAGAATGTTCAGTATACAGCTCAGAACTTATAGCTATAATCGAAGCACTGAAACTCATAATTCAAGACAATACATTTAATATATATATAATCTTCTCAGATTGCAAAAGTGCTTTAGAGAAAATTAAAAATTTTGCACCATTATCAAATGTTAATTACCTAATAATAGATATATTAAAATTGTATAATATAGCTAGCAAGTCTAAAGAAATAGTATTATTCTGGATAAAGGGACATTGTGGAATTGAAGAAAATGTCACGGTTGATAATCTCGCTAAGAAAAGTGCTCTTTTAAGTCCAAATAACATTACAAATTGGAAGTGCCCAGTTTCGGATTTATTCTCTGTATTTAACGTATATGTATACTTAAAGTGGGTTTCAGATTTTAAAATATTTGATAAAGGTATCATATACAAAAATGTGGTAAATAAACCGTATAAAAAATGTTGGTTTCACAAGAATCACAAAAATAAAAACTTTATCAAAACAATCTCCAGACTAAAGACAGGTCATGGTTTGTGTAGAAAATATCTTAAAAGAATAAATAAAGCAGATAGTGAGATGTGTGAATGTGGGGAGGTGGAGGATCTGAATCACATTATTTGCATTTGTAACAAATATAATAACGAACGTCAAGCGTTGCTCCATGCATTAAATGAAATATCAAATGGTCCCTATAATCTGTGCTTTGTTATGTCATTAGAAAACGAAAATGTATTTACTGCGGTTTACAATTTTTTAATAGATATTAACCATAAAGTATAAAATCCTATGTTGTTTCCTATGTAGATACCCTTTAAACCGTTGTCTGATTCTGTTTGTCTTAAGTTAGTCACCCTGAAGGACACCTGGGTATGAAGGAAAGTATCCCTTGTCTATCCTTTATGTTAGTTTTAGGTTAAGTTATTTTTAAGGTATTAATGTAGTTGACTAAATGGTGAAAACCGAGGTCATAATAATTAAAAAAAATGGCTTTTTTGAAAAATTGAAATAACTTTTTTATTTACAAAGATATTAACATGAGTTCCAAACCATCTATTAAGAAATTTTAAATTTAAATAATTTCTAACACTATTGAGATTGTGAGCTGGTAAATAACATCTTAGTGATGATCTTATAGCAAGTCATATAGAAAATTCTCAAAATCAACTTAAAGAATTTCTAAATATATTAAGTAAAATCGCTTTCATTTTTCGTAACCTGTCAAAAAATATATCATTAGCCATATTTTGATTTAACATTATTTGTTTATTTTAGATTTTTTAAATTTTAAATAAATATATCAACATAGCCACGATGACAAATAAATTAATTGTAAACAATAACAATGTAAAACATTAACTGTCTTTATTACCTTATTATATTTACTTTATTAATCTTAATAAATAGTAGCTATGCATACAGGGAGTTTTTTTAAATATACGTATTCCAAATTCAGCCTATTTTTTGTACATTTTTAGATATTCCTTGTTTTTTTTAAAGTTCAATTTAAAGCTTTAAACGAGTGTTTTCCACTCCCAGACTAAGCATGAAGTCAAATTTCGAGTTTAGAAAAGCCCGGTGAAAATTTGTCGAGGGTTGCGCAGCGACCCGAGCCAAATTTTCTGGGCTTTTCTAAACTCGAAATTTTACTTCATGCGCCACGCGTATAAAATACTAAAATATTGTGAAATGTATGTATATTGTAACTTTACTTGAAATCTGTGTTTTATACGCGTGGCGCATGAAGTAAAATTTCGAGTTTAGAAAAGCCCAGAAAATTTGTCGAGGGTCGCGCATTTTACTTTTACCACAGGGCTTTTCTGAACTCGAAATTTTACTTCATGCTTAGTCTGGGAGTGGAAAACACTCGTTTAAAGCTTCAAATTTAACTCTTTTAAAAAACAACTTATGTCGGAAAATTTACAGCTTATGCATATGTTTACCTAAAAGAAAAATTACCTGTATGTATAAATAAAAATACTGTAAATTTTCCGATATTCGTTGTTTTTTCAAAACAGTTCAATTTGAAGCTTTTAACGAGTGTTTTCTACTCCCAGACCAAGCATAAAGTAAAGTATAGAAAAGCCCCGTGAAAATTTGTCGAGGGTCGCGCAGCGATCCGAGACAAATTTTCTGGGCTTTTCTAAACTGGAAATTTTACTTCATGCGCCACGCGTATAAAACACTAAAACATTGTGAAATTTATGTTTATTCGAACTTCACTTAAAATCTGTGTTTTATACGCGTGGCGCATGAAGTAAAATTTCGAGTTTAGAAAAGCCCAGAAAATTTGTCTCGGGTCGCTGCGCGACCCTCGACAAATTTTCACGGGGCTTTTCTAAACTCGAAATTTTACTTCATGCTTAGTCTGGGAGTAGAGAACACTTGTTTAAAGCTTCAAATTGAACTCTTTTAAAGAACAACACATGTCGGAAAATTTACAGCTTTTGCATATGTTTACCTGAAAGAAAAATTCCCTGTATGTATAAAGAAAAATACTGTACATTTTCCGACATTCGTTGTTGTTTTAAAACAGTTCAATTTGAAGCTTTTTACGAGTGTTTTCCACTCCCAGACTAAGCATAAGGTAAAATGTCGAGTTTAGAAAAGCCCCGTGAAAAATTGTCGAGGGTCGCGCAGCGACCCGAGACAAATTTTCTGGGCTTTTTTAAACTCGAAATTTTACTTCATGCGCCACGCGTATAAAACACTAAAATATTGTGTCATTTTTTTATTTGTGTAGCCTTTTTTTTTCCCAGTAGAGAAACCACTTCATTACCAAAATATTTATGGTATGTTTTATATTCTTTGTGATAATCCTTTGCTGAGATACTAAAGAAAATTGTCCGCATATGTAACAAAAACTGTTAGGCGCGTTAATACAGCTACGAAAATTGATCTTTACAATAACAACTCTTCTAACCTCTAATTTATTGTGAAGCACAAGAAGAAACGTTAAATGCTGCTAATAAACAAAGTGAAACAAAAGTTTCACAGCACACTGTAACTCTTTAGATTACTAAGATGGATAAAATTGGACATAGCAATATTTCAGCCAGCGAATCCGTTCTTATAGACACAATATTGTGTAAAATGCTAAAAAATTTGTTGAAACAAATAAAATTCTGATGTGTAGTGAAGCTTTTAGGATTATATTTATAAATAAATGACCCATGTATTGATGTCGGCTAGTGTTATTAAAGAGTTCATGAGCATTTTACATTTATCTATTTTATAATTGATACATTTGAATACGGGAAATTTGAATACTTGATCGCGTTTCGCAGCATATTTTAATGCATAAATTGCAGAGAATGGGCTTTGGAGTAATAATCACTAAATGGATACAGAGCTTATTGTCAGACAGGTTACAGTATGTGAATATCAATAATTTTATTTCAAAAAAAATTAATGTCACATCAGGTGTACCGCAGTGGTCGCATTGTGGACCAATACTGTTTTTACTCTTCATTAATGATCTGAAGTTTTATGTCAAGCATTGTAAATTTCTTCTTTTTGCAGACGATCTTAAAATTTTTCGTAAAATCAAAAACACTAACGACATCACAGTCTTGCAACAAGATTTGAATAACATTTATCAATGGTGCTTGAATAACCGTCTCTATTTTAATAATGACAAGTCGTATCTATTTCCTTTGGTCGTGGTCATGTCATTAAATCAAATTATGAAATCAATGGATACCAGCTATCTACAGTTCCACATGTCAAAGACCTAGGAGTAATATTTGATTGTACCTTGTCATTTACGAAGCACATTGACAGCATGTGCTGCAAAGCATTGCAAGTGCTTGGCTTTATAAACAGATTTGGTAAGAATTTCTCAATGAACACGTACAAACATTTGTTTATTTCTCTTGTAAGAACTCAACTAGAGTATGCTTTCTCTGTTTGGTCACTATTTTATAACAATAACATTGATCAAATAGAGAGGGTACAAAACAAATTTTTGTTGTCAATATCCATTAGATTGGGAATTTCTAGAATTAATTACAGTCGCAGTTTTACGCTAACTTTTTTAAACTTGACATCTTTGATAGAGAGACGTGTTCTATCTGATTTGGGAATTCTTTTCAAAATAGTAAACGGCCTAATGTACTGCAATGAATTACTGACTGGTTTAAAGTTTCTAATCCCATCTAATACACGTTCACAATTAATTTTTAGAGAAACAGTTCATCGTAACAACTACACAAGCAATAATAACTTTGTCGTATGACAAAATTATGCAATTTGGTTTGTGTATCACCACATTTTGAGCTGTACGGTATATCTAAATCATTTATGAAACGATTAAAGCTGATTGATCCATCTTTATACAACCATGTTTAATTGTTTTTGTCTACAGGGCTTGGGAGTATATTGTATTAATTATATCGAATATGTATGTTTAGATATTAATTGTCTATTATATATTATAAGTGGGGAAAATTATAATTGAAATAATGTAAAACGGTTTATTCCGTAAATAAAGTATTATTATTATATTGATTGGAATGTTTCTAAAGTGCTGTTAAAATTTTATTAGATATTTGTTTAAGTAATTATCGGAATATATTCCAGTGGTATTGTTTTACTAATTGCCGACTAGCGAATACTTGGGTCAGTTATAAATGTAGACTGTACTTTAAATTGTTGCTCGCTGCAAACGCCCATTCGTGTTTATGCTCGAATTGAGGATCTTTAATAGTCTACACCAAAGCATTAATTCCATTCAATGGGCGAGCAAGGTTTTGGCTTGCAAGTTCAACCCCGATATTAATTAAACTCGCTGCATGCGATAAAACTATTTTGAAATTTAAACTTAATTTTTTAACTCAAATGAAAGATAATTTAATCATTTCCAAGGGTTCTTATATGTATGAGTATGATTCTATAAAACGAAAATTAATAAATTAACAACTTTAAAATCAATTTCTGCACTGAATTTATTAAAGTGATAGATATATACCTACATCTATCTTTTTAACCCATTAAGCGCCGTTGATGCATACACGCATCATTATTTATTTTTTTTTGATTAATTAATTAAATTACTAAATATATTAATTCAATATATTATGTCATTTGACCTGGCTTAAAAATGTATGAAGAACAATGTTAATATTTTGTTATTTAAATGTTTCGATTATTAGTCATTTAAAAAATAAACAAATATCAGTGTATTTCAAAGTTAACAATGATTCAGTGTTTTATACGCGTGGCGCATAAAGTAAAATTTCGAGTTTAGAAAAGCCTAATTTGGCTCGGTCGCTCCGCTTCGCTACGCGCCCGAGCCAAATTTTCAGGCTTTTCTAAACTCGAAATTTTACTTCATGCTTAGTCTGGGAGTGGAAACACTCGTACTAAACTTCATGTTGCACGTTTTATATATAAAATCGACGAATACCTAAAAATATACAGCGTATACATTATGTATATTTAAAAGAAGAATTGACAGTATGTAATACAATTAGTCTTTTATAGAAATCATAAAAAATAGTGAAGAATTTTACCTAAAATCAACTTTTACAGTTAACCTTATATTTGCTCTGCTGTTAATGGGTTAATAGATATATTTCTTTAATAATATGGAAATCGCCAATAACAATATACATGTTGATTTGACAAAACTTATGTCTACAAAATAATAATATTTGGGCAAATTGAGGGTTACAGATGTTCATTTATAATTTAAAAGTAAATTAAAGGTGGTATCAAAAAGCTAAGTGTTTTCTTTATATCAAATTGAAAATGTACCACGAAGTGAACGCCTCCGAAATTCAAGAAATAATTTAAATTAATTATCAGGCAATTCAGTTCATTTCGCTAATTTCGCTATATACATAATTTTCTTAAAAAATGTCTCCATCCTATGTGACGTAAGAAAAAACTAATAAGTCTTAAGATTTTAAACCCTACTAAACACTTCGTCTAGTAGGGTTTAAAATCTTAAGACTTATTAGTTATTTCTTACGTCACATATGATAGAGACATTTTCAAAGAAAATTATGTAAATAGCGAAATTAGTCAAGATAAAAAACGTGTTTCCTTTTAATTTATGTGAAAGAAACCAAGTGTTTCATTTTTACCATATTAATTAAACATGTTTCACCAAGTATTAACTCTTCAAGATTCAAGAATTTGTGTGTATGTCCAAACTTAGGGTGTATTTACTGCGAACAGTTGCAGTCCTGCTTTAAGAGTAGGGTATTTTCAACATCAAATTTAAATCAGATTTTCAAAAATGAGAACGCTACAACTTGCAACTTTACAACACAAACAGGAATTTTTTCTTTTGAGCATACTTTCACGTATTCCTTATAAACATTTGTAAAATTAATGAACATGTGATCAGAACTACGCGGTATATTTTGAACGTCACTTTAAATCAGTGTTTTATACGTGTGGGGCATGAAGTAAAATTTCGAGTTTAGAAAAGCCCAGAAAATTTGTCTCGGGTTGCTGCGCGACCCTCGACAAATTTTCACGGGGCTTTTCTAAACTCAAAATTTTATTTCATGCTTAGTCTGGGAGTGAAAAACACTCGTTAGAGTTTTTAGATTGAAGGTTTTTAATGAGATCACAAATGTCTGAAAATTTACATTGAAAAATCGTAACATGTATACCTTAAAGAAAAATTCCTTGTATTTAGAACTTTTCTAAAATTTGAATATATGAATGGGCAGATAATTAAAAAGACAGATATTCCTGACCAAGCAATATTACCACTTTATTAAATGGGTAGTAGATATAGGGGCAGAAAACCTATCCGATTTCAAAACGTTATAAAATTAAATCCACTCAACTTGACATTTTTTTTTTATTAACATATCGCAAATTTTATGCCATTTTTAAATTTAAGTTTTGAAAAACACATCACTCAAATGTCGAGCGGATACACTGATTTAGGCGCTCGCGGTAGCTTTCCATGACTTTCACCGTCATTTCCACAGGAATTGCTTCAATTGCCCGAGTAATTTCCCATTGTAAAGCAAGAAGGGTCCTTGGTCGATGCTGGAATACCTTCGATTTGAGGTAACCCCAAAGGAAGAAGTCACATGGAGTGAGATCCGGTGAGCGCGGCGGCCAGCCAATATCACCTCTCAGAGAAATGAGGCGTCCAGTAAACGTTTCCCTGAGAATGTCCATTGATCGTCGCGATGTGTGGGCGGTTGCACCATCCTGTTGAAACCACACATTTTCCACGCCATTTTCTTCCATTTTGGGTTGAAGAAAATTTTCCAGCATGAAACAATAGCGCTCGCTGTTGACCGTTACGGTTTGCCCATTTTCTTCAAAAAAGTAAGGCCCCCAGACGCCTAGGCGGGAAAGAGCACACCACACAGTCACTTTTGGGCTATGGAGGGGTTTCACTCCAATATCGAAAATTCTGCCTGTTTACGGCGCCACAAAGGTGAAAATGGGATTCATCCGTGAAGAGCACAACATCGTCTATTGGGAGTTCTCGGAGATCGCGACATAGGTTCATACGGGTTTCAAAATCCCTTTCAATTAATTCCTGTGCAACAACCATTTTGTAGGGATGCATTTTGAGGTGCCGGTGCAAAATTCGCCGAATACTGCGGTTGGAAATCGCCAAAGCGAGCGAATGTTTTCGTGCCGAACGACGCGGGGAACGTTCAATAGCGGCTCTCACATTGGCCACGTTTTCAGGTCCTGTTGCTGTCCTGGGACGTCCAGGCGACTTCTTTTTCAATGCTGAACCCGTCTGTCGAAAATTTGACACTCACACTTTAATCGTAGCGTGATGTGGAACAGGATCATGACGCCCGAGTCCGAAATGAAGTCGAAAAGCACGTTGTGTAGCAATTATCGAACCGCCGTTTTCTATAAACCGCTCAATAACAAAAGCACGATGTTCACCAGACCAAGGCATGTTGACTAATGACAAATGGCATAAAACCGGCTTTCTAACGGTTTTTACCCCACTACTCTACCTGTTCCCTCTTCTGAGAAAAAGGGATTTGAAATCGGATAGCTTTTTCTGCCCCTCCCTGTACAAATACTTTGAGGCGGTGATAAGTAAATGCATTTGTAATCGTAATCTTTGTGAGTTAATTGGATTGTCATATTAATGTCAGATTTCCCTTTACATAACCTACAAATTGAAAGTTGATTTACAACATAACATGTGATTAATCTTGACCTAACCTAAAACACACAACCTGCGTCACTCCACTAAATTCTTGAAATGTCAAATTTGATTGGTCATATTAAAATAAACAGATTGTACCGGGCTTTCATTAATTCCCGAACCCCACGTGACCAAAAATAATAGGCAACCAAATGTACAAGGTGGTATGGCTCACACAAAAATTCCCTAGATTTAAAAATATTTATTCGCCGGCGTATTTTTATGACGACTGAAAATATTATATTTAAAATGATTAAAAAATAGGCTCATCTTCAAAAATGTAACTAATTTTTATTAATTTTTTCGTTGTAAATACCATTTTTGCAGTATTTGCTTATCCTAGCAAATTGACTCTGCAAAATAAATAGAAATAAAACTCAATGTTTCAGAATAATTAAACAATTTATGCTTACCTGAAAATTCCGGGCGAATCTTGTAAGATCTCAAAGGTTGGTTTAACGATGCACCGCGCATAAACGTTTATGTCAAATTTGACTTTAGTAACGTTTGGTTACTTTTTTCAAAGCCTCCAACGTACAAATACAATAATTTACGCGGCAATTTTAAATTTAGTCACGTGGGGTTCGGGAATTAATGAAAGCCCTGTATTATAAAATACGAATATTTTTTGTTTTTTTCTACACACAAATTTTCTAAACTCGTAAGACGTTTAAAATACAACACTATTATAAAGAACAAAGAGTGCGTAAAAATTTGCAGTGTATGCACCAGTATATGTATACTTAATAGAAAAATTCCCTGTATAGTAGAAATCACGAGAGAAGTCCTTTGATTACAGATTTGAAATCTACGGTATAACTTTTCTTTGAGGTATTTTTATATCAACTTATGATAAACCTTCTTTATCGCGGAATTTATATTATTCAAGTTATTTCATTTTATCCTAAAGACTATAAGACACTTCTCTGGAATTTAACCATATCATTAATCATTTAAATTTTTAATCATAATCATATAATATCAAGTGTTTATACAGTGGCGGCCCTAGGGCAGTGCAAGCAATGCGATCGCACCGGGCGCAGTTTTGGAACAAGCGCCGAAAACAGCCGAAAACGAAAGAGAGCTCTAATTTTTATGTTTGAAGGGGCGTCAACATGAGATCTCGCACCACCTACAAATTTAGCTAGGACCGCTACTGTGTTTATATAAGTTGTAAATTTTCTTAAACTAATGTACAATTAAATTTTAAAACACATCACGTATTCTTAAACTAATCACATTTGTATTCTCTCTTGTTCATTTGATTTCATTGTCTCTACTTTTTTTCACTTTATCACCCTCTCTCTGTATTTGAACCGGTTAAAAGAACTCCCCGTTGAAATTAAGGGGCGCAGAAGCATGTACATTTAATTGGACAGTCCGGATAACATAATCAGCGCTTTCTCCTCTTTTTTGTGAATTCGAGATTCGATTAAGTCCGTTTCCCTTTGAATGCTTAAGTGAATTTCCGGACGGGCGATTGTATTTATTTTTCATTAAAGGCGGGGATCAATGACATCCAAGGAGACCGAACCCACAAATTACGTGTGTGATAATTTATTAAGATCAATAGTTATCTTTTGAAAGCTATGTTGTAATAAATTAGAAATATTTCTGTTTGTTATGAAAATTATTTATAATTGTATGTCAGCCTTTCTACCTGCATTTCTGTGCTTTGTATTTTAAGAAATCGTTCAACTTGATGTTTTAAACGAGTGTTTCTTCTCCCAGATTAAGCATGAAGTAAAATTTCGAGTTTAGAAAAGCCTCAACATTTGGTTTGGTCGCTCAGCGAAGCGGAGCGGCCAAACCAAATTTTCAGGCTTTTCTAAACTCGAAATTTTACTTCACGCGCCACGCGTATAAAACACTAAAATATTATGAAGTTAGAAATACATTAAAACATTTTTTAAAGGTATATACAACAAATATAAATAACAAAATATTAACGTTTGTCGTCACATAGTTTCATGTTAGGTCAAATAATACAATCTATCAAATTAAATTATTTATAATTTAATTAGTACACAATTAATATTGTTGAAATTAATTCAACATAATATTGCTGCGATATTGCATCAATGACGTTTATTGGGTTAATCAGAAAAACACAATTTAACTTTAGATTTTAATTACATTTACAAAGATTATGTAAATGTAATTAAAATGTATTCATTCATTTCTTTGTTCGAGCGTTGTAATGAAAAAATCAAGCAGCGGGAAATAAAATTACAGACGCTCAAATTTAATTCTAAATCTCTATCGATTTAATGGAAATTATTGAAAGTAAGAAAAACTGTATAATTAATGTTTCTGTTACTTTAAAGACAATTAGCCTTGAATGGATTTTGATTGAACTCACACAGATTATTAAAAGTAGAATAAAACTGATTTTAATTGATTGTTTTTGAAAAAAAAAATCGAGCAACTACGCACGTTCTATTGAACAGTTGAATTATAACTTATGCTAAATTACAGAATGTATGTGTGTTTTTTCAAAAATTAATTTAAAATTAATTTTTATGAATACTTTTTAATCAATACTTTTTAATCAATATTGAAACCAATAACAAAATAACTGGACTGCCAACAACATTTCAGTCCTTGTCCTTGTCCTTTGTAATGACAAATGGCATAAAACCGGCTTTCTAAAAAGCTTTGTTTATTTAATATTTAAAAATATATCATTTCAACATTATATATCAGGTCAATTTATAAAGATTGTAGAGACATCAACAAACTTTCTTCTCGTGTTAACAAAATCAAAATTGTTTACCTTAAAACGTAATCGCTCAAATTTCAGTAAAACTAAAGCTTGTATTAGACGACACTATTTTCTTGTACAAGAAAATAGTATACTATTTCCTATCATAGTGTAATACACAAAATATGACCAAATGCGAATCTTGTTCAATTTTGAATAATGGAAATAGGACATGTTCTATTTGGTAATTTCTTGTACAATATTTTTGTACAAGAAAATAGTGCCGTCTAATACAAGCTTAATATGATTTTTGAATGTATAAAGAAAATGTATGTTTTTATTTATAAGTTATAAAAGTTATTTAAATTACCTATTTTGATATAATTGATATAATTTGTTTTAAAATAAATAAATTAATTTACATGTATGCTTATTTTGACCCTGGCAAAATAAAAATTGTTTGGCTGTCAGTGAAACTGCAGCTATTATAACGTGATTAAAATATACTTAACATGTGGTTATCAAAGCACAAAAATAGTTCGTAAGCAATTATTGATCTTTGATCCCATTTTGTATACTTATGTTTTGTGCCATTGTACATATTATTAATTTCAGTTTTATTTGTGTCATTTTATGTTTATCTTTTTATGTTTATCTTTTTATGTCACTGTCTATGTTGTATTTCTACCAGAGTTAGGCATTTTTTTGTCATTGGATGAATAAGACTAATAATCACAAGTTTATTTTGTTGATTCATACTAATCAATCATCAATTAACTAATGATTAAAATATTCGTTGGCATGACTAATTATTTGATTAAATACGTTGGCCGTCTTTTAAATCAGGAAAAGTGAGAAGTAAAATGAAGGTATGTAAATAAAAAAAAAATATTTTAAATGCTCGTCATAAAATTTAAATATATGAAGACTAATCATGTCACTATTTTCAGAAATGTATAGGTTTTAAATGCATACGCTGTAAATATTTCGACACTCGTTGAGTTTTAAAAGAATTCAATTTGAAGCTTAAGTGATTTCTACTCCCAGACTCAGCATAAAGTAAAATTTCGAGTTAATAAAAGCCTGAAAATTTGGTTTGGTCGCTCCGCAAAGCGGAGCGGCCAAACCAAATTTTCAGGCTTTTATAAACTCAACATTTTACTTCATGTGCCATGCGTATAATACAATACATAATACGCTTTAGTAGTATATTTTAAACTTCACTTGAAATCAGCGTTTTATGCGCGTGGCGCATGAAGTAACATTTCGAGTTTAGAAAAGCCTGAAAATTTGGTTTGGCCGCTCCGCGCTTCGCGCTACGCGACCAAACCAAATTTTCAGGCTTTTCTAAACTCGAAATTTTACTTCATGCTTAACTTGGGAGTGGAAAACACTTGTTTACAGCTTTAAATTGAACTCTATTAAAACACAACGATTATCTAAAGATTTAAGTACATACGCTATAATTGGGATATGTATACTTAAAAGAAATGTTCCCTGTATGCCGCAAGATCGACTTTTTGATTTCAATTTTCAACATGTAAATCACATTAAGATCTCAAGTTGAAATGTTGCAGAAAGCGTTTAGAAATATGATGTAATCTATACACATTTTTGAAAATATTGACACATTATTTCTATAATTGTTCCAAATATTAAACATTACAGGAAATAAAATAACTCCAATAAGCGTCCATCATTAGAACCCGTGAATTTCTAAGTATAGTGGAATTTGAATTTTTAAATCATCCAGAAAGGCCAAAACTATCGTTTTTAAATTTCAAACCCTCATAACTCAAAAACTAAATAATAATAATAAAAAAATTGCAGCCCTCCCGAAATTAAAACTTTCGGTATGATTCAATAAATCGAAAGTACTACTTTACACAAATCGTACCTAAAGTATCTTTGAGACGATTTTTTTCACTTTCGGAATGATTTATTTACTTTCGGGACGATATTGTGTATCTATGTAGGCGGCCTTTACAATAACATCAACTTCGTAGTAAATTAAGACAGCGCTTGTCATATAACATTCGTGTGTGTTATCGTTATTCAATTCCAAAAAATGTAAATCAGTAGTGAAAGTAAAACTGCAGAAAAAAATAATATGATCTAAAAGTGATTTTACGGGAATTGCTTCCTACTCATCCCGTAAAATATCACTTTTGAAACTAGTTACGTAAAAATCTATTAAGCATAGTTTTTATCAGAGAGAGTATTTTTTATGAAAATTAAAAGACATGATATATCTTTTTATGTAAAACAACATGTTTTAAGATTTTTTATAATATTATACAGGGTAAGTCACTAAGCGGAAATCGGTCTATAGTGGGCGTATCGTTGAAAATAGCAAAAAAAAGTTTCAATTAAAAATTGTTCAGAATCAAGTTTTTCATAACCCAAAATTATTGCTAAATATGGCGGCCTTGAGGTTATACCGGAAGTAAACACCAACTTCCTTATTTTAACTAGAACACCCTATATATTTTTACATTTTTGGATTGCTCGTTAAAAATTAACATGAGTTTATTCACACAATATTCGGTCTCAGTTGAACCGTTTTTGAGTTATTTCTTTTTTTTTTGATAAATTTGACAATTCAGAGCTCGACGCCATTAACAGTATCTTTAAAACGAAATAAGTCAGAGTTGTGCGGCTTGCGGTTTTGAATGCGGGAAGAACTGTTGTATTTGTTTAAGTTTTCGCCATTAGTCAGGTTTCTAAATTAAACCGAGTCCGTCGACGATATTCTTCAGTATTTCAAACATGCACAACTTCATTTTTTTAAATGGAGAAAACTGTTGGACGGATATGGCAACAACCCGGTATCAATAAAAAAGAAATTTAATTTCGCATCAGATAAAGTGTCACAAGATAGATGGTTCCATTTAAAAATAATGAAGTTATGCATGTTTGAAGTACTGAAGAATACCGCCGACGGACTCGGTTCAATTTAGAAAATCTGACTAATGGCAAAAACTTAAACTAAGACCAATGTTGTGTAAATAAACTTAACGAGCAATCCAAAAATGTTAAAATATATAGGGTGTTAAATGGATCATTAGCTTTTTGTCTGAACGTTGTCAAGCAGTGAAGATCAATAACTTCATATCTTTTACTATTCAGGTGACATCTGGGGTGCCCCAGGGGTCACATATTGGACCTTTATTGTTTCTTATTTTTATTGATGATATCGGCAGTTGTTTTTTGCACTCTAATTATTTACTATTTGCTGATGATCTCAAGTTGTATAATTGTATTGATGATGCATCGAATTGTTTCGATTTGCAAGTGGACCTAAACAATTTATATGATTAGTGTGTACTCAATCAGCTTTCTCTTAACGTTAAGAAATGTAAATCGATCACATTTACTAAAAGAACAAAGACGATAGATTTTACATATAACATTAATAATGAGAGCCTGGAAAAAGTGTCGGTTATGCGTGATTTGGGTGTCTTAATGGATACAAAACTGTCATTTGCAGCGCACATTTCAGAAATATGCAATAAAGCCATCAGATTGCTAGGATTTTTATTAAGACATTGCAAAGATTTTAATTGCGAGACATTGAGAGAAATTTATTGTGGTTTGGTGAGATCTAATTTGGAATATTGTACTTCTATATGGTCACCCTATTATAAAAAATACTCGTACAAGGTTGAAGCTGTGCAAAAGAAATTTTGTAGATATATTTCATTTAAATTGAATTTACCATTTACGAAATATGAATCGGTATGTATCTATTTAAATATAGAACACTTGGAAGTACGTAGATCAAAGTTTGATCTGTTTCTGTTGCATAACATTATTTCCGGTCATACTTCAACTCATTTGCTCCAATGTTTAAACTTTCACGTTCCCACTAGATCATCTAGACAAAAACCAATTTTCAAATTACAGACCGTATCTTCGATTTATAAATACCACAGTCCTATATACCGCTGCATGAGATTGGCTAATCAAATGAACAGTCATGATATATTTGATTTATTTAGTTCATCCCATATTATGTTTAAGAATATTGTAAATAAAATTCAGTTCACGAGCAGTACACTGTCTAATTAATTGTACTTGGTAGAATGTATTTAGGTTTAAGTTTAAGTTAGTCTAATAATAATATAAATATGTAACTTAATGTTTGTTAGTGAATTCCTAATGTTAATATTTTGTAAAAAAGGTGTTATCCGTTAATAGATAAATAAATAAATAAATAAATAAATAAATAAATAAATAAATAAATAAATAAATAAATAAAATAAGGAAGTTGGTGTTTACTTCCGGAATAACCGCAAGGCCGCCATATTTAGCAATAATTTTGGGTTATGAAAAACTTGATTCTGAACAACTTTTATTTGAAACTTTTTTTGCTATTTTCAACGATACGCCCACTATAGACCGATTTCCGCTTAGTGACTCATCCTGTATAATAATATATTCATTCATTCCAGATTGATGTATACAGAACAGATACATATTAGAAACGATAACAAATACTGTACTAAAATAATCAGTAGTAGAAAGTCAATATAAATATACCACGATAACTTTGATAACTAATTAGTGTACAGAGAGAAAATCAGTCACGTTATAAAATATATTATTAAAAAAAATAAGTTTTTATTTTTGTTTGAATTGGGAATGGGAGGAAAGATTTTGAATATATGCAGGCAGATTATTGAATAGAAGTCCTCATAATCAGGCAAGGCAGTGGTAGAAGTTCTAATTTCTTAAATTGCGATTTGCAGGAAGTCGTGCGATTTATATTGGATATTATCCTTAAAATCGCTTTAGTGCAATAAATATCGATTGCCATGACTTAGATGCACCCCAGAAGCAAAGACCATATCTCAATCTAAATTCGACAATTTCAAAATAAACAGTTTCTAAGTATAAATGAAATTGCCAATTATCGGTTGCAGAATACTTGAAACATTAAAAGTGCGATTCTTTTCGCAATCTATAACAAGTTAGTCTTACAAATACTATATCAAACACTCATTGAAACCACTACTTCCCAAGCTAACGCAGTTTTTAGTTGCCAACTTGTCAGGTATTGTCTTAAAACTCTGAATATGAAACAATATTTATTTAGAAAGGTAACTAACTGGTTGCAATGTTGTGTCCAATCGCGGTTTTTATCAAAATATAGACCTAAGAACTTTGTCATGTCAGTTGATTTTAATGTTTTATAGTCAAGAGTGATATTCATATTTATATCTTGCATTAGTTGTTTAGTATAGAATCTTATATATATTGTTTTCGATGTATTTACGACTAAACGATTTTGAGTAAACCATGATGATGGTTGATTTAATGTAGTATTGCATTGCTCTTCTAACAAAGCAGTTGTGGGGCTGCTTGACATGATATACGTGTCATCTGCATACATTAATAATTTGTAGTATGATAGGTGATATCGTTGATATACAAAATAGAAAGCAGCGGGCCTAGGACAGATTCCTGGAGGCACTTGTATTTAGAGTTATAGTATCTGATAGATGGCTTGAGATTGTATTATTGAAAGTATGATGTGTTTGAACTTGCTGCCTTCTATTTTGGATATACGATTTGATCCCGTTGTGGGCCGGTCCTCTGATGCCGAAATTGTAGAGTTTATCTAGTAGGATGTCGGTAGTATTGCAGTCGAATCAATAAAAATGCCAACTTGTTGCTGTCCAGATTCTAAAAACTCAATCATTTCTTTGTTGAAAGAGTGTAAAGCAGTTGTTGTGGAGGACTTTAGTAACAATATAGTTTTTGATATCGAAATATAATGCCAATTTTTACTATTGACACGCAGACAATCCACGAAGATGCAGAATATAACAGATGACAATATTTTTCAGATCTTCAAAAACAGCTTTATTATTATTCAATTTCGTCACTCGAAACTAGTCATAATTGAAAACTTAGTTGACTAATACTCGCATCTGATTGACAGGCTAATAATAACATGAATAACATGTGACTGTCATATGACTAAATTATTAATGACTAATTAAGTCATTAGTTTTAATCACTCTGATATCTACATGGACTCTGTGTATAATATATCATTTTTATTGTAGGTTTCTTCTTGTGCCACTCTGTATTTTTGTATACATGGTTATTCAAAATGAAGAAACAGATTTCAAACAATTATTTCTTACAAACTACAAAAGATATAAATACAATTCCAACGTTTCTGGAAAGAGAAAAGTTCAATTTTTTATCCATTACGTATGATCACTATGTGTTACACAACAAATATCAAAATGGTGGCTCATTTCTTGCCACACACAAATCAGCTGATCTCAAGTTATCGAATTCACAGCGTCAAAAATTCGTTGTCGCAGATTTTCAAGAGTGTAAGGCATAGGGGGATAAAAACAAGGCATTTTACATAACTCCACAAATAAAAATCACAAGGAAATGCTTTTTCTTGTTGTGTTACCATTTTACTACAAAAAAAAATCAACACGACAAGCAACAGCGCCAATGCGGCTGTGGTTGGAACTTCTGCCTGGGCTGTTCAAATTTTAAACTTTTGTCTATCCAGTAACGTTGGAATGATGGTTCTACCTTTTGTAGTTTCGAACAAATAAATGTTTGAAATCTGTTCCTTTTTTTTAATAACCCTGTATATGTAATTCCAAAATTGCTATACCTAAGTGAGTGTATATTTATAGATGACTATTGGGGTTTGAACAAGTATATCTGATAATTATTAAAGCCTGGGTGTTTTTGAGAGAGTTCAGAATTGTAATTGGGAATATTGGCAGTTTACAGGTGGGAAATGCTCGGGGACCAAAACGGCATATTAGTTAGTGTTATTGATTGGGCGCTGGCTTTTCAATGGGGAAAAGAGCGGCGTGTTTAGTGATGAGCGACCGACCGTGATCCATTATTACCGATCCTGCGGGATATCTATCGATCCCCTCTCGCGCTCGCACGAATAAAATGTGCACCACATTTCAAATAAACGAACCTTTTTCCCCTACTTTTTATCACAAATATCTTAAAAAGTTAAAAACAATATCAATTTATTTAAAAATATTCAAAGTTCGTGAACTATTTACTTCATGTTTAATCAAGGTGTGAAAACCACTCGTTAGATAAATATTGATTGCTTCTATAAAACGTGAAACCCCTTATTTTCTCGAAATATTCGTTTTTTTCTTGAATATAAAATAAAGCCTAACTTATGCATTCAGTGTTTTTATAATAAAAACAATTTGAAGTTGTTAGTGTTTCCACTCCATGATTAAGCATGAAGCAATACACAAATACATTAACACACAGACATCCTTTAATACCGCTAGCCCGAGATCGGATCTCTCATCCTGGAATCACGAGGCGAGGAAAAAAGGAAGGAACCTCAGCAACTACAATTACAAATTATATACCTACATGCATACTATAAAAAAAAAAAAAACATGTAATTTTATATGTAATTGTTTTTGAAATAAAATTCTAAATTCTCAAAAAAAAAAAAAAGTAACATTTAGATTAGAGAAAAGCCTAAAAATTTGGTTTGATTTGGTATAGCGAAGCGGAGCGATCAAACCAAATTTTCAGGCTTTTCTAAACTCGAAATTCTACTTCATGCGCCACGTATATTAAATACTAATTTGGATGAAGTTCAAAATACACTGTTTATGCATAATCGCGGTAATACATTTTGTAATCGTTTATTCGTCATTCCAAGTCCTTTCAAAAATTCTAGCCTGGAGCAATGTGCTGTGGGATATGCAGGTGTATTCTGTACAATTTTATGCAATTTTCAAAAATTTGAGCCTTGGGCAATTTGCTATGGAATTAGTAGGTGTATTTAAAAGAAACACTTATTGTGTAATAATCTAATGAAATTTTATTTAAATTGTGCATTTTACTACGTAATTAAGAATCTCTCATCAGCATTTAAATTGTTGAACATTGGTTCTTTAGAAAGCATTTTCTTGGGAAGTGATCGACGGATTTTAAAAATTAATACACATCTAGAAAAAAAATCGATAATCTTTGCAAAAAATTTGTTTCAATACCGAAGATGGCCACCATCTTGTAGTTGCCTACTAACGAATGTCTATATTCGTGTTAGGTTTAAACTGAAAAATTGAACTGAACTGTCTACGTGTTTTTTTAAATTTGATTGCCAATTGCCTCAAAATATCTCTATTTCATTTTCGGATAGATTTTAATCGATTGATTTACAAATCCACGTAAACCAAAACTAAAAAATTATTTTCACTAAATTCGCAATTTTAATCTATAAGAAAATGTTAGAACTAGGATAATATTCTGTTTTGTAGATACGCAATTTTATTATTTAAAGAGAACTGCATAAATACCTAAATTCTATTTATCTCTTATTTATATTTAAAAAAAGCAGAAATTTGTGTATTTTATATTAACACTGCCACAGATTGATAAAATTAAGAAGTGTTGGTAGGAAATCAATAAATGTTATTTGATTATTATAAAATAAAGAAAATCTAATGATTAGAAACAACATTTTACAACTTCAAAATTTATATAAATTACGCAAATACAGAAAATTACAAAAATTCGCGCAAATACTTATATTTTTAACAAGACGCAAATTACAGACCCTGTTGCTGTTATGAGTAACAATGCTTTGTATAATATCCCCTTCGTTAAAGTTAGAAACATACATTTAGATTGTTTGTCTTTGTCATGCATGTTCATTTTAATATGTTTTCACTTACTCATTATTTAGTTAACGAAAGCTTTAACAAAGAAATAATCATACGGCCCATTGTGAGCTGTTCGTTTTTTCATGAAAAAATCTGCTCTTTAAGTTATGCGTTTTATTACATCCACAAGTACACCTGAGATTTTTTAGAAATGTTTAAAAAAACTCTTCGAAAATTTGCAATAATTGTAAAAAAATAAACCTTATTTTAATAATGTTCAGATACGTTGGGTTAGATGACAGTCAGTGAGGTAAGATTAGAAAACAATGACACTCTGGTTAGGCTGGGTAACAGTGAATGAGCTTAGGTTAAAAAAAGATTACACTAGGCCCTATAATTATCCCATTTTAAAGCTATTTAACTAAATAATTGGTTAGAGTAAGTGATAACATCAATATATCATATTCAGTTAGACGACAGATGGGTAAGTAATCGTGACTTTAAGTTTAATTCGAATTTTCTAGTCAGTTTTTTTCCACTCCTTTTTTACATAGTGTGTATAACGACGAGAACATATCAATATATCATATTTAGTTAAACGACAGATAGATACAAAATCGTGATTTTAAGTTTAATTCGGATTTTCTATCGAGTGTCTTTCACACATTATCCACATAGTGTATACAAGGCGAGATTTATAACACTAAAGTGAGAGTATTGATTTTTCAGCTATTACACCCACATATAACAATTTAATTAGGCAAAGTGTATTATTGTTATTAATTATTAAGATAATTTAACATCAATATATAATATATTCATCATAAAAATATATAGAACAAATTTTTCTTGTATGTATATAGTACATCGAACGAAATCGTTCCGGTAAGCTATAAACCACTTAAGTTATAAATCTTCGGCATAATGGAAGGATCTGGCTGTGTAACCGCCTTGTTATGATTTTCAATACGGTGCCATCCCACAAGGGTTGCAGGGCAGGTAATAGCAATAAGAACAGAAACTTGCTTTTAAATACAAAATAAAAAAATAAGCATAATTTAGGGAACAGAAAGGATAAGCGTAGGCGTAAGGTATTTTCAACCAGTGACCCTAAATAGTTTTGAACACTGGCTATTACTTAAATTTAGTCTATTTGGACCGCTATTGGGAACCGCTAGGACGTGTCAATTTTGAGAGGCGGGGCGGGGCATAGGTTTACAGCATACTACAACGATTTCGCTGGATCTACTTTAGATATCTCGATGCATGTGTTGTTTTTAAAAAGCATTCAATTTAAAGCTAACGTGTGGTTTTACTCCTCGATAAAACATGAAGTTAATATATCGAGTTTAGTAAAACCTGACAATTTGGATCTGTCACGAATACAGATTTAGTATGATGTTACAAATTTTAAGAAGTCTAAAAATCAGATTTGTATAATTTTGTATATCAGACATTTTAGTGAACTATTATGTTCTACGAGAAATAAAAAACTTCAGTTATTTATAATATTATGGAGAAAAGGGACATATTCACGTATTTTGTGTAATTTTTTTAAATTCCCAAAAAATATCGCTTTATCCTTTAGAGAAAACCAAAATTTCTTAAATATAAAGACGTTAATTTTATTAAATGTTTATCGAATTGTTTGAAATGTTGTATATTAAACCATTTATTGTTAGTATAATAATTTGCATTTTAAACTATCGTTTTATAGTTTGCCCGGAGCTGGATTCTCAAAAAATAAAGGAGTCGGAGCCGGAGTCGGAATCGGATATTTCATGTACAGGGTACAGCGTTTTCGATGATTTCTTCAAGTAAAGTACCATTAATACCAATGATAAAAAGTAATATATGCTTCTCTTTTTTATAGCTTATTTCGTGTACCTAATCAAAACGTATTTATCTTCAATTGTTTTCGAGCTATACGACAAAACTCAAAATTTAGCAATTTTGAAATAACTTCTTTATTTACTAAAGATATTGGCATGCGGTAAAAATTTTCTGGAGACACTTTTTTAAGGAGAATATCCTGACTATATCAGATTTTGTTTAACTTTCTTGAAATATGACATATAGTTGTATTATTTTAAATAGAAATCATAGTTGGCTATGACTTTATTCGATCAAGTTTTTTGTAAGCTTTTCAAAAAGATATCATTTGCAATACTTTAATTCAACTTTAATTATTTGTTTTTATTGTATTTAATTATTAATTAATTTATCAAGAATGCCACGTTAATAATAAATGAATAGTAAACAACAACAATTTAAAACGTCAACAGTCTTTATTATCTCATTGCTTTCACTTTATTTGTATATTAAAACAAAAGACATGTTAAAAAACAAACTTATTCAACACGTAATTTAATATATTATGTTTAGTTATAACATAATATATTATATACAATAAAATATTTAGAAATTCTTTAAGTTTATTTTGCGAATTTTCTATATAACATGCTAAAATATCATTACTAAGATGTTATTTACCAGCTCTCAATCTCAATAGAGTTTGAAATTATTTAATTTAAAAATTTCCCAACAGATGGTTTGGAACTTACAAACCTAAACTTTCATTCCTTCTCTGGAATATTATAAAAAAAGAGATATGGAAGAACTTAAAAATAATATTCACTTAGAATTTAGAAAAGTCACTCCGATTTTTTAATAAAATGCAATAAATGTGTATGAATTTAAATGGCACTTAACTTAGAAAATTGAGTGAATATTTCTTTTAGGTAAACATATGCATAAGCTGAGAATTTTCCGACATTCGTTGTATTTTAAAAGACTTCAATTTGAAGCTTCAAACGAGTGTTTTCCACTCCCAGACTAAGCATGAAGTAAAATTTTGAGTTTAGAAAAGCCCCGTGAAAATTTGTCTCGGGTCGCGCAGCGACCCGAGACAAATTTTCTGGGCTTTTCTAAACTCGAAATTTTACTTCATGCGCCACGCGTATAAAACACAGATTTCAAGTGAAGTTCGAATATACATACATTTCACAATATTTTAGTGTTTTATACGCGTGGCGCATGAAGTAAAATTTCGAGTTTAGAAAAGCCCAGAAAATTTGTCTCGGGTCGCTACGCGACCCTCGACAAATTTTCACGGGGCTTTTCTAAACTCGAAATTTTACTTCATGCTTAGTCTGGGAGTGGAAAACATTCGTTTAAAGCTGCAAATTTAACTCTTTTAAAAATCAACGAATGTCAGAAAATTTACAGCTAAAATAATTAAGAAAAATGAAAAATGAGAAAAATGTGATTTTATAAAAATAATGACATACCATGGAATTGATACAAGTGATAAACGTTAACACGAATGAATTCAGAATTTTTCCCTCTACAAAAAAGGTAAATACATCTTGTTTCTGAAATAAATAGGGGAGCCTAAATTTGAACATTTCAAAATTTACATGGGATTTCCTATGTTGCGTCCGCTAAGTCAACACCCGGTATAATTTTGGGGTTGTTGTATTATATTTAAGGGAATAGTTCGTTGGTTAATGTTTTTATTTACAGCGGTGCGTATTTACAATGGGTTTATTTACACATTTATATGGATACAGGTGCTGCGCTTCAGCGGCCCTCCTGCTCCTCGTTCGGATCCTAGCGGATCGATCCCGGTGTATGGCAGAGGCGGCGCGTGCAATCGCCGTAGTGCGGGTAGGCCGGTGTCATCGGGCTGTTCCTGTCGACGGGCCGATGACGTGGGGGTCCCTCCGCGATCCTCCTGCGTGCCTTGCGGGGTGACGGAGGTATCGGAAAGAGTGGACGAGGCACCACCAGGTATGGGTAGGTCCTTCACCTCCTGTGCGCCTTTCGGGGTGATGGTGGCAACGGAGACAGCGGCCGCGGTGCCACCAGGTACTTGGCCGACCTTCTGATTGCGTTCCGGTGCCTCTTGGGGAAGCGGGCGTGTGTACCTGGTTCGGAGATTGTTATGGTTGGAGCAGAATCCGGCATTACCGTGTGGATTCTGTTTTGGCCTAGTGTGCTATGGTGAGCTCGCATTAGCCTGTTCCTCTACTTAGCTAGCTAGAGTAGAAGGAACTGATGCTGTTTGTGAGGGATTTATGATTCTTATTTTTAATTTTAAATATTTTTATGATTTTGTTTATTGAAAAATTGATGCAACAAATTTCATATTTTTTTAATTTAATGCATAATTATCGTGGAGACACGTCAATGCACGCCTGGGCGCGCGAAAAGCGTTCGCCAGTAGGGTGATTCACCACCCTGCGGCGAGCGAACGCACGCGTCCCCACCTACGTCACGCGGTACGAGCGGGGATGAAAAAGCCGGACCGCAAGGCTTAAATAGGGATGTGCCCTCTTTAAGTCTTGCGGTTCGCTCGTACCGCGTGACGTAGGTGGAGACGGGTGCGTTCGCTCGCCGCAGGGTATGCACTGACGTGTCTCCACAATAATTATGAATTAAATTAAAAAAATACTTGAAATTAGTTTCATCAATTTTTCAATAAAAAAAATCATAAATCACACATCTAGTGTTAAAACTTTCACAATTGTCTGTAATTGTTTAAATGTCGGAAAGAAATCAAATTTCAGAAATTGGACCCTTTTAAAAAAGTGAGAAGAATTTATTGATGCACATATTAGATTTTTTTATTAAACGGGCAGTAAACTTTACTATAAATCAGTGTATTATATTTCGAGTTGAGAAAAGCCAGAATTTGGATTTGCGCGTCCAAACCCAAATTATTCAGGCGTTTCTTTACTTAAAATTTTACTTCATGCTTGATCTGGGATTGAAAACACTCGTTAAGATTAATTATTAGCTTTTTCAAGAATTTCATTTGTTTATATAATTTTTTCCGGGCCTTAATGTATAAAAAAAAAAATCGGTATATTTTGTTATATTAAGTCCACCACATTGCATTTGCCATTTTGTATGTACAAAAATTAATATTAAGTTCGAAATCAGGGACCCGTTATAGTAAATCTCAATTCAGAAGGAAAAAATCAGATTTTTAATTTTTAATCAGGTAACTGGCAATCGGGATCACTATGCGCTGCGCGCCGCACATATAATGAAATTTTTAAAAAATGTGCAAATTTATGCAAACACTTATTTTTTAAATAATTGAGAAAGCTTTAAAGAATACGAAAAACAAATAAAAATATCGCCCATAGCGGCACTGGAGCTAAGTGGTTATGGAATACCAACAGTTGAAATTAAAAGTTTTCAATGAAGTGTATCCTAACTTTTTGCAATGATGCTATATAATTGCTACCATTAGACCAAAAATATATTTTTTTTCTATAATTTTTATCACTACACATACCGGGTGTTGACTTGGCGGACGCAACATATGAAATCGCATGTTAATTTTAAAGTGTTCAAATATTGGCTTCCCTATTTATTTTAGAGACAAAATGTATTTCACTTTTTTGTAGAGGAAAAAATTCTAAATTTAATTTTGTTCACACATAACACTTTACGCTTCTCTAAGTTAAAATAATTAAGAAACAGTAATGTGATTTTATAAAAATAATGACATACCATGGAATTGATACAACAATTGCGGGTATTCCCTGTTTTCTTTTTTTAAGTTCAATTTAAAGCTTTAAGCAAATGTTTTCTACTCCCAGACTAAGCATGAAGTAAAATTTTGAGATTAGAAAAGCCCCGTGAAAATTTGTCGAGGGTCGCGCAGCGACCCGAGACAAATTTTCTGGGCTTTTCTTAACTCGAAATTTTACTTCATGCGCCACGCGTATAAAACACTATAATATTGTCAAATTTATGTATATTCGAACTTCACTTAAAATCTGTGTTTTAAACGCGTGGCGCATGAAGTAACATTTCGAGTTTAGAAAATCCTAGAAAATTTGTCTAGGGTCGCTGCGCGACCCTCGACAAATTTTCACAGGGCTTTTCTAAACTCGAAATTTTACTTCATGCTTAGTCTGGGAGTGGAAAATACTCGTTTGAAGCTTCAAATTGAAGTCTTTTATAAAACAACGAATGTCGGAAAATTCTCAGCTTATGCATATGTTTACCTAAAAGAAATATTCACTCAATTTTCTAAGTTGAGTGCCATTTAACCCCGAGAAAAATGTTCACGGGGCTTTTCTAAACTCGAAATTTTACTAGATGCTTAGTCTGGGAGTGGAAAACACTCGTTTAAAGTTTCGAATATAACTCTTTTAAAAAACAACGAATATCTAAAAATTTAAAGAAAATAAGTTGAATTTGCTGTAAATTTTCGCAATTTTTTATTCTGGTATACAAATCCCTGTTTACCCAGATAAAAAACGCATTGTAACAGTTTTCTTTGAGGTAAACATATAGATAAGCTGTAAATTTTCCGATAAAACACAGATTTCAAGTGAAGTTCGAATATACAAAATTTCACCATGTTTTAGTGTTTTATACACGTGGCGCATGAAGTAAAATTTCGAGTTTAGAAAAGCCCAGAAAATTTGTCTCGGGTCGCTGCACGGGGTTTTTCTAAACTCGAAATTTAACCTTATGCTTAGTCATGCTTAGTGGAAAATACTCGTTTAAAGCTTTAAATTGAAAAAAATTAATTTAAAAATTAACAAATGTCAGAGAATTAACAGCTAAAAGACTTAAGAAAAAGTAATGTGATTTTATAAAAAAATGACATTTTTCTTGTATAGTGTAAATCATTTCGAAAACATTTACTTTAATCAAGTGACTATGATATCTTTTGCCATTTTGACATCCGCAGTTGTTGTTTCAATTCCATGGCATGTCATTATTTTTACAAAATCACATAATTTTTTCTGAATTATTTAAACTTAGAAAAATTCAGAATTTTTCCCTCTACAGAAAAGGTAAATACATTTTGTTTCTAAAATAAATAGTTCTAAAATAAATAGGGGAGCCAAAATTTGAACATTTCAAAATTTTCATGGGATTTCCTATGTTGCGTCCGCCAAGTCAACACCCGGTATATATATATATATAAGTTTTAAAAGAAATTATCTGACATCTTCTATTGATACAAATATATAACTAAGTCGAAAGAGATGAATATTTTGAATCGAATGGCACCAACATGGCTGTTGTTAGTTAAGTCCACTAAGCTTTTGTACTCATTGTTTTCTACATGCTGATGCAATCCACTAAGTAGTAAGTTAGATCATTTTTTGTTGATAGAAAATTCTAAACTCATTAAATGACTGAGTAGAAATAGTAACAGAAGAATAAAAATCTTTAAATGTTTTTGACTTAAGTGATTTCACTTGTAAGCCGACGACATTTTAATGTAGGTACCATATGAACAAGTTACACTTAATTGAAAATTTATAAATTCTATAATTTTTATTTTGTGGATAATTAAGAGACGCTGCATATTTATAGTGCAAACGATAGTACCCTCTATTCTCAAAAGAATGACAAACATCGCAACTCTTATCTTTTTTAGTTACGCAGACATTTTAGGTTTACGAAACCATTGCAAACGCCATTTTTATTTATTTTTTTTAAATGTCAGATAACTATAAAATAGTACAACTTAGACTATATATAATTCAATAAAATGAAACTCAATTTTTATGAGGAATTCTCTTAATAATATACAGGGTGGTCCTTTTAAAATACGCAAGTTGCACCCACCATTAAGACAGTAATGGTGCATTTTGCATATTTTAACATATTTTGAGCTTAAGCAGCTTTTAAAGTTAAGCAACTTTGGCGAAAAACGCTTTTTTCTGTCTTTAAAGAAAGCTAAGATGTCCTCTGAGAACGCACTAATGAGACACCCTGTGTAAAAAAAAAATACGAAACACTATTTTAATTAAATCTTTGATTTGGTTAGCGTTCACTTTGTGGTACATCTCCATAACAATTTAAAACACTTAACTTTGTTTTACCACTTTTATTTTTACTTTTCAGTGACTAGACTACAAGCTAGTCAATGACTAGCTTGTAGTCGAAACTATAGTCACTAAAAAGTAAAAATAAAAGTGGTAAAACAAAGTTAAGTGTTTCAATTAAATTACTATTTTAATTATTCTATTTTTAACAATAATTGACTGAGGCGCATTTAATGGCCTAGTAATTTATTGTTACAAATACAATAATTGAATTGCGAAATACAATTATATACAACAAACTCAATTTACTCGCAAATTTATTCGGTTCGATAACTTTTATCCTACATCAAACTCGTGGGTGGTTTTGTAAATAGAATATTTCACATTGACAAAAGTTTTTTTTATGCGTGCGACCAAAACGTTCTCTAAACTTTTTAGTTTGCAGTTTAATTTCATTCGTTTCCTTCAACTTGTTAGAAAGTAATAAATTCGAAAACTTCCGGCCGTTATAGTAAATCTCACCTTTACGATCTTCATTTGGAGTAACCCACTGTCCTAAATAACTCGCCACGGATGGAGAGGTTCGCACCTCAAGTGACGATGCACGTAATTTAGCCAAAGTGGATTTTCCACCCTCCGAGTACGTTTCATTCACCCTTAAAGAGCACCCTGAGAAAAATTACCTCGTGCTGTACGTAAAGTGCTTAATTGGGAGTTATTGGATACTTTTTTTTAGAAATTTATTAAGTGTTTGAATTTTATGCTCTGTAATAAATTTAGGTATAGTTCAGTTATTTATATAAACCTGACTTTATTAAAATCTACTAAATATCGTTTTTTTTAAAGATAAAATTCAATAAACCGTAGAGTTCATAATTGTTTATAAAATTACGAAAATGTTATTCGTGAAAATGCAAACAATGTCTTAATTTATAAAACAACTTAAGACGATAAATATCCTTGAAACAACTACTTTCCGTGCAAATACACCTCCGGATATTGAATTATACAATGAAATATTTTAAATCTTAATAAATTTGATTTGTTACAACGCTCTATTAAATAACATTACATATACAATGTTTAGGTCAAATTCTCTTTAAACCAACTAACTAATACAAATTAAAAATCAAAGGAGAAATAATAAAAAAATAGAAGTGAAAGGACTTGGATTAAAGCTAATGTCTTAGGCTATCTATAGACGCGTTTCGAGATTTATCTTTCTTCAGTATAGCTTTGCTTATGACGTTTTTAAAATAAAATTAGGAATAAATTTAAAATAAACTTACTTGGGAAAAGTGTTATGTGTAGAATGAACAGGTACATAGAAATGGAATGATTGAAAAATATGGTCGGTATTTATAGGTAAAAAAGGGATTATGTCATTAGCAGGTATCAAGAATGTGAGACTAAATTCAAATTCAAAACTATTTGAATTCGAGAAAATAAGCTTACGCTTCTTATAGTTTGCACACTTTAACGGGAGGGTAGCAAAGAAGTACTTACAAGAACGGTCGCCTAGATGTAGCTAAACTCGCATTTTCGACCGGCATTGTTGCAATAAATTATAGAGAGATTTGTGGTCTTTCAACAAAACCCATTTATTGTCCCCAATAATGTATTTATTAACCTTTGCGTTAGCCGTACCCGTTTTCTTTTGACAATGAACTTAAATACCCTCAATAAAATTATAATCATTTTACAACCTTGTAGCTACCGAATCTGCAGGAGAGTAACCTCGCGCTCCAACCCCCGCAGGTTGGAGCGGTGCGACAAAATCGCTTAATCGTTTCTTCCTCAGCTCGCACAATATGCTAATTATTTATACCTGCTTTCTCTGGAGGGAAAAAATAATCTCTTTGGTATATTTTCTTAGAACCGATACTGATCCAGGTTTAGCTGGTTTTTCTATTGGAATTTCAATTTAATCTCTCTCTTCCACTATCCCACAAGTTGAACAATTTTAAATTATGAGTAGTAAACTTTTGTAAAAAATCGATTCTCAATAAGATTCGTAGTTTTCAATCTTACCTTTATACAATCAATTCGGTTGTTTCGTTAGTAAAAATAAATATTCAGCTAGTGATTTAAAAAAAAACGGCTCTCGTTTCAAGAAGGGCTCCCCATAGCGTTATTTGAACAGATATCAAATATTTCTATTTAATTTGAAAAAAGTAGAGGGTGGACACCTTAGCTGGAATAAATTCGGTATGTATGAAATGAGAAGTTCTAATAAAAAATCTTCGGACAGGTCGATTTTTGTTCGATATTGCGCACTTTTTAGCGTCTTTAGAACAGGTATGAAGTCGCCAACCTTTCACGTATGGCGTCATAGGCAAGTTTTTAAAATAGAAACATTTTTTTTTATTATACTAAATTAGTAGCCCATTTTCATTCTCTTTACGACCATGTAAAAATATTTAGTTTTTTTACATTTTTTTATTTCAAAAATTAAACAAAAAATGTTTTTTAAAAAATTTATTAATGTAACAAATGTTCAAAATGAGTACCGTTTCTCTCTTGGCAAATAGCCAATCGGTGATAAATCCCATCCTTTACATTTTGAAGCAGTTCCGGTAAAATATATAAGTTTTTCTTTAAGAATTTTTGTTTAATTTTTTAAATTAAAAAATTAAAAAAAACAAAATACTTTTTTTACATGGTCGCAAAGAGAATGAAAAGGGCTACAAATTTGGTGAAATAAAAAAATGTTTCTATTTAAAAAAATGCCTATGACGTCATACGTGAAGGCTAGTGACGTCATACTTGTTTTGAAGACGCTAAAAGTGCGCATTTTTACTGTCGTTAGAGGACACATTGAGCTATTTTTTGGTGGCAGTCCCTACTCTCCGCTGTTTGTAATTTTTTATATCACCCTTATTAAAGTTGGAATTACTTATAAAATTATTTTAATTTTAACCTTTTTTGTATGAAAGTAAATAAAAATAAGTCAATTGATTCATTTATAGCATTATATTATAGAGAAATATGTTTTTAACAACCTGTGAAAAAAATGTATTGCTAGCATTTTTTAGTGCGATGTATTAAATGTATAAAAGTATATAAAAAGTTGAAAATCACAAATATTTTATTTTATACATTAATTCATTGAAGTAATTATGGATTTTCAAAAATTAAGTGCCTCAGTAATCAACGTTATCTAATAACAATTTCTAATTACATTGAATATTTTTCTAGTTGCCGACAAAAAAGTTTAATGCCTAAAATTAATATATCCAGAATTCTAATTGATAAACGCACTATAATATGACCATTTCAAATAGCACACCATGCTTTTTTTGTAATCATAAAATTCTGTTTAAAATTCTCTATGCAATTATGAATTGCAAATTGATATTAATTAAAAACTTAATTATATAAAATTCCAATAGTTTCTAATAGTTTGCACTAAGTAGGGTTTATAATAATAACAGCTTACAAATTAATTCTTAGATAAAACAACTATCATCTTATCTAGAAACCGTCAGGTAAGAATATATTTTAATAAGCATTCGGTTTCTCGTCGATGGTGAAAATCGTTAGGTATTTGAGAAAAGAAAAACCATTATTCAGCCCAACGAAGGGCCGGCCAAGCTATCTCATTTATGGCCTTCAATAAATCTTCGGTCCTTCGGACAAGTGACCGTTATATGACGAACGTATAAACGCCAACACAGAAACATCTTTTAATAAAATTGCTTATTAATATGCAAAGAATCTCAGCTATTTATTAAAGGATTGCGATAAAATTGGCCTCAATTAAAGCGTAATTATTGTGTTTTTGCTACTACAAAAAATGAACAATCTGTTATAATAATAAATTAGAAAAAGGGAGCAAAAACGGTGAAAAACAACATAATTTTTGTAATTAAGAGCAACTAACTTTTTTATACATGATGTAAATTTTATCAAATTTACTCATGACATGTAATAATGCCATTGCTACTACTTTGTAAAATTTCGGTGTTTTGTAAAAGTAATTACTCAAAATTCTTTGCATTAACCCTATTTCTTTGTTTAATGCCAGAACTAATATTTTGTTGAATATACATAATTCTTATGATTAGGATAATAATATATGTAGGGATTGATTAAACAATGCAAGAAATGCAGTGCTACCCTCCCCTTAAACATAATATATAAAATTACGAAAATGTTATTCGTGAAAATGCAAACAATGCCTTAATTAACAAGGCAACTTAAGACGATAAATATCCATTGAAACAACTACTTCCCGTGCAAATACACTTCCGGATATTGAATTATACAATGAAATATTTAAAATCTCATTAAATTTGATAAAGACATTGTTTGCATTTTCACGAATAACATTTTCGTAATTTTATATATTATGTTTGAAGTGTGCAAATTCAAATAGTTTTGAATTTGAATTTATATCGTTCATAATTGTTTATTTGAGTTATGTGGAGTAATTATTCACAAAGAAAACACTTTTGGTTCCTTACTTCACTATTATTTTTATTCGTTAGTTATTGATAATGCTTAGCACTCGAAATGTACATCTAACGACTGAAAATAAAAGTAAAGTAAGAAACAAAAACTGTTTTCATTGTAGAGTTCATTACTGGAAATATTACTTCATGCTTAATTAAGGAGTACAATCATACGTTAGCTTCAAATTAACTGCTTTTTAAAAACAACATATTTATCAATATATGAATACTTAACACAAATTTCTTGTACATATTTTTGTTATGAATATATTTTATGTTGATGTTAAATTATCTTAGTAATGAATATAATAAAACATACTTCGCCTAATTAAATTGTTCGTGTGTAGGTGTACCAGAGCTTACATTACACAGCAACCTAAAAAATCATTAATTTCAACTCTGGAGTAATAATTATCTCAGAATTACCAACATTAAACAAACACTCGTTATTTCCCCCTCGAATAACAACACGAGATTCAAATCTCTGTAGGTCAAGGCATGTATACATTCCACATTCACACACACATTGGTACTTATGTGCATTATACCTACACACATGCATATTGCACTCATGCATACACGTGTTTGTATACATAAATGAGATAATTCGATTGAGCAGTCAATAATAGGAATTTTAAATACGTGCAAACAAACTAGTATTTATATTAATACATTATTCGAGGCTTGCCTTTTATATTTCGGGATTAGAGAACAAAAATAAATATTAATCATTGAAAATCGCTTTATTGTTTTTCAAAATATTCCCCATTAAGATCTATACACTTTTGCATGCGTTTGAACCAATTGTCGAAGCACTTTTGCCACTCTGATTGAGGTATCTCCAAAACATGCATTCTGAACGCATCAACCGCTTCTTCAGGTGTCGAAAAACGTTGACCTCTCATTTTATTTTTTACGGATGGGAATAAAAAGAAGTCATTCGGTGCCAAGTCAAGACTATATGGCGGATGACTCATCAAATCGATGTTTTGCGTGCTCAAAAATGCAGTTGTTTGAGCCGATGTGTGAGTGCTCGCATTGTCGTGTTGAAGAGTGATCCGTTTTCGGCGGTTGGTTTTCCTGATTTCTTGGATGACAACTGGCAAACAAATGGTTGCGTACCACTCAGAATTGACTGTTCTGCGTTGTTCTAGTGGTACGGTTGCGACATGTCCAGTTTTTACGAAAAAACAGGCGACCATTTGCTTGGAAGTGCTTCGTGCGCGAACAACTTTTGTTGGATTTGGCTCATCTTGAAACACCCATACGGTCGACTGCTGTTTACTTTCGGGCTCATACGCGTAAATCCATGATTCATCACCTGTCACGATGTCATAGACGTGTTTCGAAGCACCGCAATCGTATTTTTTGAGCATTTCTTTGCACCAATCGACACGAGCCTTTTTTTGAGCGATTGACAAATTGTGTGGGATCCAACGCGAACAATTTTTTTTTTTAGTCAAATGTTCATGCAATATTGAATGTATGCTGGTCTAATGGTCTGGTTAATGCCTAAGGCTGTCTCAATCTCACGATAGGTCACATGACGATCTTGCAATATTTGTTTGCGCACAGCATCAATGGTTTCCGGAACAACAACTGATTTTGGACGACCTCCACGAAATTCGTCTTGGAGTGAACTACGACCTCGGTTGAATTCACCATACCATCGATAAACACTGGTCCTTGCTGGAGCTTTATCGCCAAAAATTGAATTAAGTTCATCCATGCACTGTTGTTGAGTTAATCCACGTCGAAAGTTGTAAAAAATAATCGCACGAAAATGTTCACGATTTAATTCCATTCTTTGGCCGAGATAAATCTTTTAAGTTAGTGTAAACGACACAAATAACGCTCATATGTCAAAACGTTCTGAGTACGTATAACCTCAAAAATGTCAAACTTTACGATAGAGCTCTCAGTTGCCAGATTGCAACACTAGGGTTGCCCAATCCCGAAATATAAAAGGCAACCCTCGTATACCAGAGCTGGGCAGGATTCGAATCCTGGATTTGAATACTTTAGTAAAATATGATTCGTGATTCGGATTTTTTACATTTGATAATGACGATTCGTATTCGAATAAAAACGTAGGTGATTCAAATCCTCATAAAAGGATTCGAATAGTTAAAAAATGGTGATGTGTCCATTATAGCATTTTCCCCGTTAAAGATGTGATGATTTAAATACCAAAAATATGGAAAAGGTGCTCAAACTAAACATATTTTACTTTTATTATTATTCAAAAACTATTCACAAAAAAGTTGTTCTTGCATTATTTCGCTACATCTAGGTAAATATTGATCACCTCACATCTAAGCGTTGTGTATTTTTAACTTTACTGTAAATCAGTGTTTTATACGCGTGGCGCATGAAGTAAAATTTCGAGTTTAGAAAAGCCCCGTGAAAATTTGTCTCGGGTCGCTGCGCGACCCTCGACAAATTTTCTACGCGGGGCTTTTCTAAACTCGAAATTTTACTTCATACTTAGTCTGGGAGTGGAAGACACTCGTTACTTTAAAGTATGTCACAAGTGGTAAAATGTGTATCGCAACTGACACAAAGAAAAACAAAATAACCTGGCAATCTCATTATAGAAAATTTAAACTCGTGTCAAGTTAGCACGATTGGTTACATGTCGGCTTGCGCCGTTAAATGTTATGTCAAGTTAACATGATGGACTAAATGCTGGTTAGCGCCGACTTATGTCAACTGTTATTATATTCCAAATGTCGGTTAGCGCCGACTTATGTCAACTGTCATTATAGTCCAAATGTCGGCTAACGCCGATTTCAACGTCAAGTTGTCACGGTGAACTAATTGTCGGTTAGCGTCGACTTATGTCAACTGCCATTATAGTTCAAATGTCGGCTACCGCCAACTTATGTCAACTGTTATTGTAGTCCAAACGTCGGCTTATGCCAACTGTCGTTAATTACTATTGACTTAGAACACGTACAAGTTATTTACACAAGTTTAAATTAATGAAACAGTTTGAGATGACAAAATTACGCTTGATTTGAGACAGAGATTCCACCTTCGAAGGCGAGGGGGGAACGGAAACAATTAAAAAGCAGAAGCTCAGAAAAGTTTCCGGTATTCACCGCCGCATGATTTCAGTGAAATTAATCACGATTGGGATATTGTTTTCACGGAGCCAACTTTTGCCGCTAATTAAAGTAGTCTGAGGTGAACTTTTGCGGGATTACGGAAAGAATGCTCATTGGGGTTCGAGTTTCATGTTTCATGTACATACATTTTCATGAAAACTTTACATCAAAGGGCAATTAAAAAAAGAAAGAAAACTGATGCAGACATCGTTATAATATGTGGAATCATTTTCTAAACTGTTGCGTAGAACGCTTTTTGCGATTTAGTTACGAGATATATTTCTCTTAGTATTATTATTAATAGTATTATGGAGTTTCATCTGTCAATTAAATATCTCTTAATATTTGAAGGGCTTATTGTAATAATATGAAAAACAACACAACTAAAAAATGCTGTATTATTCTTCGATTTAATTAAACAGTGTTGTCGGGGGCGGGACGTCGCTTTATATTAGTGCTAGTATTAGTTATAAATAATTTTACAAGAGCATGAGGTTTGCACTAGTGATGCGAACAATCGATATATTTTAATAATCGATTATTTTGAAACGAGATATTTTAACAATCGATTGAATAAGTAGTTAAAAAATAAGTACTTAACCTTTCAGTTCAAAAAGTTTAAAATATGATGAGCGGGATGGGGGGGGGGATATAAAGTGATCTTGTAAATCAAAAAGAGGCCACCTCGAACGAGGTGTTTTTTCTGAAACTGGTTTTCCAAGAATGTTTTTAGGGGGTCGTTTTTTTTGGGAATGTTTTTTTTTGGGGGGGGGGAGGTGATATTACAGGCAAAGTTTTTTATGTTTGGTTGTTTCGGGGGGTGGTTTTTCGAGGGTGGTATTTCGAAAGGTTGGTATTTCAGGGAGTGATTTTTATGAATTTCAGGAATGGTTTTCCATAAGGCTGATTTTTAGGGGGATTGTTCCTCTCGGGAGATGTTTTTTCGGAAGTGGGGCTGATTTTCCTGGAATCTTATTACATGGGGTACTTTTTCATAACGTATTTTTTAATTCCGTAGGTGTGATTTTCAATAAAAGTTTTTACAAGGGGTGGTCTTTTAAGGTGTAGTTTATTGAGGAAGTGATTTTTAGGGTTTGATTTTAAGTCCGTGATTTCATGAGGGTTTTTTTGGGTTTGTTAGTATTGGTATATAATTATTATTATTTTATAATTTATTTTATAAAATACAAAACAACTGTCAAATCAGTAATTATTAATATTACTATATAATAATTAGCAGAGCTGGGCGGGATCCGAATCATTTAGGATTCGAATTCTGGATTCGAATCCTTTTAGAGGATTCAAAAGAGGCATTCGAATACTTTAGTTAAACTGAATTCATGATCCGGATTGGTAACATTTTTTTAAGAGGATTCGTATTCGAATCCAAATGCAAGTGATTTGAATCCTCATAAAAGGATTCGAATATTTATAAAAGGATTCGAATACTTACAAAAGGATTCGAATACTTACAAAAGGATTCGAATACTTACAAAAGGATTTGAATCGTCGAAAATAATTCGAATTAACATGAATAATTTGTTTTGTGTCTTATTAAATTTCTCGTTAAATCACTGTTTTATACGCGTGGCGCATGAAGTAAAATTTCGAGTTTAGAAAAGCCCCGTGAAAATTTGTCTCAGGTCGCTGCGCGACCCTCGACAAATTTTCTACGCGGGGCTTTTCTAAACTCGAAATTTTACTTCATGCTTAGTCTGGGAGTGGAAACGCTCGTTCGAAACTTTAAACTGATGGCTTGGTATTTCAGGGAGTGATTTTTATGAATTTCAGGAATGGTTTTCCATAAGGCTGAGTTTTAGGGGGATTGTTCCTCTCGGGAGATGTTTTTTCGGGAGTGGGGCTGATTCTCCTGGAATCTTATTACATGGGGTACTTTTTCATAACGTGTTTTTTAATTCCGTAGGTGTGATTTTCAATAAAAGTTTTTACAAGGGGTAGTCTTTTAAGGTGTAGTTTATTGAGGAAGTGATTTTTAGGGTTTGATTTTAAGTCCGTGGTTTCATGAGGGTTTGTTTTAGGTTTGATAGTATTTTTATATAATTATTATTATTCCATAATTTATTTTATAAAATACAAAACAACTGTCAAATCAGTAATTATTAATATTACTATATAATAATTAGCAGAGCTGGGCGGGATTCGAATCATTTAGGATTCGAATCCTTTTAGAGGATTCAAAAGAGGCATTCGAATACTTTAGTTAAACTGAATTCATGATCCGGATTTGTAACATTTTTTTAAGAGGATTCGTATTCGAATCCAAATGCAAGTGATTTGAATCCTCATAAAAGGATTAGAATATTTATAAAACGATTCGAATACTTACAAAAGGATTCGAATACTTACAAAAGGATTTGAATCGTCGAAAATAATTCGAATTAACATGAAAAATTTGTTTTGTGTCTTTTTAAATTTCTCGTTAAATCACTGTTTTGTACGCGTGACGCATGAAGTAAAATTTCGAGTTTAGAAAAGCCCCGTGAAAATTTGTCTCGGGTCGCTGCGCGACCCTCGACAAATTTTCTACGCGGGGCTTTTCTAAACTCGAAATTTCACTTCATGCTTAGTCTGGGAGTGGAAACGCTCCTTCGAAACTTTAAACTGATGGTTTTGATAAAAACATTAAATGACTGAAAATGTTTTGAAAGATAGTAATCTAGTTTTAAAAATTTTGCTTAATATTATTTGAAGTAAAACTGACATGGTAGCCACAATCTGAAATGTTAAAGTTTTCCGACATTTCCCTGATTCAAGATTATTTTCCCTGACCTTTTAATATAACTTTTTTCTGTAGTAAACCCCCATTTTGTTAAATTGTTTTCATTGTTTTTGTCAATATTTAAGTTGGTTTGATACATTTTTACGTGTTTTGTAACTTTTGTGATGCCTGTTGATTTTGACAAATTCAATAATATCATATGGCTTTATTGTTAGTGTTTTGGTCAATTTGAATAAAATACCATGACTTTTCTCTGACTTTCCCGGTTATAATGATATTCAGTGAATTTTTTATTTACGTAATTTTCAGGCATTCGTCGCTTTTATAATAGTTCAATTTGAAGTTTTGAACGAGTGTTTCCACTCCCAGACTAAGCATGAAGTAAAATTTCGAGTTTAGAAAAGCCCCGCGTAGAAAATTTGTCGAGGGTCGCGCAGCGACCCGAGACAAATTTTCACGGGGCTTTTCTAAACTCGAAATTTTACTTCATGCGTCACGCGTACAAGACACTGATTTGAAGTGAAGTTCAAAAACACACAAATACATCTTTAATCAGAGTAACACAGATATTTAGTCTGTTATTAACGTTGTCCAGTGTTAATAATAAATAATTAGGTTTTGAACATTTTTGTTAAAACAACTGATAACAATATTTATATGTTAATGATTGCAAAAAAATAATAAAATGAAATTTATTCTTAAAGGATTTGTATTCGTGATTCGATAAAACAGGATTCGAATTTTTGATTCGAATCATATTTATATTTTACGAATCCTTTATTCGAGTATTTGTGATTCGAATCATATTAGGTGAGTCGGATTCGGGATTGGAATCCTTTTCACGAGGATTCGTCCCAGCTCTGATAATCAGTAGTCCTATCTACCGAGATAATAAGTGATACATTTGTTTATAATAAGTAATAGTATAGTCTACCGAGATAATAATCAATTATTTTAGTTAATATGCAGTAATCTGCCCTACGAAATAATTAAATAATCGTTTAAATTAGTATATACTATTTTAGCCGATCAAATAATCGCTTAAATTAGTATATACTGATTTTCCCGATCAAATAATCGCTAAAATTCGTATTACTATTATACCCGATCAAATAATCGCTTAAATTAGTAATTACAAATTTACCCGATCAAATAATCGCTTAAATTAGTTTATACTAATTTCCGCACAATAATAGATTATATTGATATATTTCAATAATCGACAAATTAGTTTATCGATTATTCCCATCACTAGTTTGCACTTCCTCTGTAAAAACTCCGATAGTTACGACGTTTTTGATAAAACGACGGTAACAGCAGTAATAGAAAAAGATACAATCTATTATTTTTTCTTGATATCATTATAGTAATACATTTTACATTATTAACTAAATTTCTAAGTCCAATATCTCAGTTCTGTTTACTTGTGGCATATCATGTATATTTATTTATTTATTTATTTCAACGGCATGCCATTTACATAAAAAATACTATATACAAAAAAACAAATATGTACAAACACTGAATTCAAAACTAAACAAGAAAAGTTATAAATCTTTTAAAAGACGCTTGAATAATGAAAAAGACCTATTCAAATAGTCAAATTTTAAAATATTCGCGTTGTTACAATGAGCCCCTCATTTATATTATTATATCTTAAATTGCATTCTCTTTTATTTCACGATAAAACGGGCTTTTAATAATAGTAAAATATTCATAGTTTCTTATATTAATTTTTTATCTGGCACTTGATGAATTATATTATAGTATGTTTTTTTTTTTTGGCTGTTGCCTGGCCTTGGGAACTTGCCCATTAGCCATCATCAATCTATATATTTTTGTATCATTTAATTTATTACAATTTACAATTTGTAGTATTTAACTATTCACCCAGGGTCACGACGAGATATTATTTTTGAAATAAAGTCTCCCCGTGCACGGGAATCGAACCCGAATTTGTGGCTCGCCGAGCGATACAGCCCGGCGACGTTACCGCTCGGCCACCACCTGCCCAATTATAGTATGTAAAGTTATTGGTTAGTTTCACGTTTAGTAGAAAATGGTCTAGCAAACCAAAACTAGCGGGAATAAAGCTTTTAATTTGTAAAAAAATCTCTTAATAACTGTACATAAATCTTCACAGATTCAAAAAGAAGAAAATATTTAATACAATAAATGAATTCTTCCAAAATTTACTATCAACCATTATTGGTTTAAAAATTAACATAATTATTTCGTTTTCAGATTATTCTTGGCGTTTTTCTTTTGGTATATGAGTGGTCTAACTGCAAAACTCACATTCTCCACTTTTTGTAAAAATTGAGTTAAAGTTAAAGTACACATGTTTTTTGCAATTTGGGAAAGGTTTTCAAAAGTGGAGAATGTGAGTATTGCATTTAGACCACTCGTATTTTCTAAATGCGAAATTGTATTTCATGCCTAATCAAAGAGCGCAAATACTCGCTAGTAGATTTAAATTGAATGCTTTTATAAACACAACGAATTTCTTAAATTTACCAAACGCTGTAATCATTGGAATATGTATCCTAAAAAGAAAAAATCCTTGTATCTACATAAAATTTAAAAAAAACATATAACCAATGAATAAAATTAATATTAAATAATATCAGAATAAAATTTATTCATATAAGCTTTTAATAAATTCATTAATTATACCCTTCGTAATATGGTGTTAATATATTACATATAAACAGTACTCCAATTTAAATTTGATTTGAATACACCTGTTAATGAAAATAATTGTTCGCGTTTAATTAACTTATCGCGTGTCTGTTATCTGGAGTAGTTTAATGCATCCATAATGCTATCCATTTTCTAGTTATCTTAATTTATTTATTCCGAGTCGGAGAGCGAATAAAGAACATCCGGAGACGGCACATTAATTTACCGAAAGGTCGAAATTAGATAAAAGTCGCGTGACGATTTCCCCGACGCGTGATTTTTCCGTTCACGGTCAAGGTTTTCTTTCGTTTCACACTAAAAGCAAAAAATAATAAGGTTTTTTATTCCCGACTTTTGCATGGTTTATTGATAAAAGTGCACATTTACTCTAATTGAAATTTAGTTATTTAAATTATATACAGGGTGTGTTTGAAATAATTAAGAGACTCTTAGCGGGTATAAAAATTAACAATTTTTATAATTCTATAAACATTAACACATTGGCCATCGTATGATTCATAGTGATGTTAGTAGTAATTTACGTTGGTAATTACCACCAATAATTTATCGCAAATTACGGTATATTACACTGCTGTTTTAGTAACATTGGTGACATTCTTTCGTGAGCACGCGTAATAGATGGAAATGGTGAAAAAGTCCGTTCCCGGAAAACATACCATTTTATTTTTATATACTGTTACATAATGATAATAATTATTGAAGTGGTTTATTTGAACATATTGAACATAAGTTTATTTTGACACATCAAATCAGTGTTGTATACGCGTGGCGCATGAGGTAAAATTCGAGTTTAGAAAAGCCTGAAAATATGAATTTGCCGGGACGCACAGTATACGATTTAACCAATCTAGCCGGACAAAAATCATAGACTAGTTTTTATAGTCTATTTTGGATCAGAAATTAATTAATTTTGGATTAATATATAAATAGATGGTTTTCCAAAAAATATTTAAAAGAGTCAATAATTAAATTCAGTAAGAGATTTGAGGTGTATTATCAACAAAACAATTATTTTCTCTTGTAGTTTATTTTGCATACATTTAGCATTATGTTTGTCGCTTAATTTATGTCGTTCAAGTTTTCTTATTCATATTGTTTATCACTGTGTATACTTTTAAACTAATTACTAGCAATTGACTTTCATAAAACATTTTTTATACAATGAATTTTTATTTTAAGTAATATCCTCGATATTCGTTGTCTTTTTGAAATAGTTCAATTTAAAGCTTTAAACGAGTGTTTTTACTCCTAGATTAAGTTTAAAGTAGTAGTATATGCTGTGAATCGTTAGATATTCGTTTTTTTTGTCTGATACTATACTATCTCAAATAATATTTTCTAACTTCCTATGTATTAATATGTTGTATAACTTCAGATATTAGTTTTATTTATGAGTTCAGTTTTAAGCTATAAACGAGTCTCGTCCACTCCCAGACTAAGCATGAAGTAAAATTTCGAGTTTAGAAAAGCCCCGCGTAGAAAATTTGTCTCGGGTCGCTGCGCGACCCGAGACAAATTTTCACGGGGCTTTTCTAAACTCGAAATTTTACTTCATGCGCCACGAGTATAAACCACTGATGTATTTTAAAATTAAAAATACACTGTTAAATCAGGATTACAAAAATACTGCTAAAGCAGGATTAAAAATATACTGCTAAATAAGAATATTTTAAACTTCACTTGAAATCAGTGTTTAATATGCGTGGCGCATGAAGTAAAATTTCGAGTTTAGAAAAGTCCCGTGAAAATTTGTCGAGGGTCGCGCAGCGACCCGAGACAAATTGGACGACACTCGTTTATAGCTTCAAAGTGACCTCTTAGAAAAAAACGAATATCTGAAGATATACAACATATAAATACATAGTAAGTTAGAAAATATTATTTGAGTTATTTAAAATAGTACCGGATATGTTGATTTGAACGCTCCTACATATTTATAACTCTGAAAAAAAAGCGGCAAAAGTTTGCAGTTGATTATACATTTTATAGATTTTTATAAAACCTGCAATTTTTATTTAAAATTTTTTTTTATTAACAGGATTTTAAGAAATATTGACAATAAACAAGGCGTGTTCACTTAATTTTTATACCTAACCTAGTTTATGTCGATATATGACAAAACATATGAATGTTTTTGTCAGATGTTTATATTTGTTTTTAAATAAAAAAATAAATAACTTATTATGTTTTTGTTATATTATATTATATTTACACAAATAATATTTGATATTTTAACTACACTTTCGCAGAAAAAGGCACCAAAGAGAAAATATTCCTCAGCTTTGATAAAGCGATGCAATTTCAAAACAATTTATACTAAAATGAATCAACAACAAATGAAATTTGTTGTTTAGTTTAATTTTGCTACTTAATATCGCAGAGAATTGAAAGTAAACGAATAATTCTGTATCAGGAATCTTTTTCTGATATATATATATATATATATATATATATATATATATATATATATATAAATAATTTGTAGTAATGCATTTGTAATTTTCATTTTGATTTTTTCACGGGGCTTTTCTAAACTCGAAATTTTACTTCATGCGCCACGAGTATAAACCACTGATGTATTTTAAAATTAAAAATACACTGTTAAATCAGGATTACAAAAATACTGCTAAAGCAGGATTAAAAATATACTGCTAAATAAGAATATTTTAAACTTCACTTGAAATCAGTGTTTAATATGCGTGGCGCATGAAGTAAAATTTCGAGTTTAGAAAAGTCCCGTTAAATTTTGTCGAGGGTCGCGCAGCGACCCGAGACAAATTGGACGACACTCGTTTATAGCTTCAAAGTGACCTCTTAGAAAAAAACGAATATCTGAAGATATACAACATATAAATACATAGTAAGTTAGAAAATATTATTTGAGTTATTTAAAATAGTACCGGATATGTTGATTTGAACGCTCCTACATATTTATAACTCTGAAAAAAAAGCGGCAAAAGTTTGCAGTTGATTATACATTTTATAGATTTTTATAAAACCTGCAATTTTTATTTAAAATTTTTTTTTATTAACAGGATTTTAAGAAATATTGACAATAAACAAGGCGTGTTCACTTAATTTTTATACCTAACCTAGTTTATGTCGATATATGACAAAACATATGAATGTTTTTGTCAGATGTTTATATTTGTTTTTAAATAAAAAAATAAATAACTTATTATGTTTTTGTTATATTATATTATATTTACACAAATAATATTTGATATTTTAACTACACTTTCGCAGAAAAAGGCACCAAAGAGAAAATATTCCTCAGCTTTGATAAAGCGATGCAATTTCAAAACAATTTATACTAAAATGAATCAACAACAAATGAAATTTGTTGTTTAGTTTAATTTTGCTACATAATATCGCAGAGAATTGAAAGTAAACGAATAATTCTGTATCAGGAATCTTTTTCTGATATATATATATATATATATATATATATATATATATATATATATATATATAAATAATTTGTAGTAATGCATTTGTAATTTTCATTTTGATTTTTTTTCCGCTAGAATAGTAAAATCGTATACTGTGGGGTTCGCACGCCCCGGCAAATTTTCAGGCTTTTCTAAACTCGAAATTTTACTTTACGCTTAATCTGGGAGTGGAAAACTCTCGTAAAATGCAAGTCATTATATTAAATAGTACTAATTTTTAGTTTTAAATTAAAAAGATTTTTATCATTTTATTTTAAGTTTATCAATTTCGATCGATTTTGTTGAATTTAAAAACGTTGTGGATTTCAGTTATCGATTCTTAAATTTACTAATTTTACTTTTGTTTGAAATCCGTGTTGAAGATTTGTGTGTGGTTATATTTTAGGCATACTTGTCAATTTTTGCATTATTTTAATTATTACGAACTATGTAATAAGTTTGTTGAGAAAGTTTGTTTTTATTTTTTAGTTTTGTTATTTTGTCGTACCAGTTTTGTTTAATATTCCAGTTATATTAGTAATCGTTGTGCTTTTGTCAATTTGTGTAATTTGGATAGGTTTTTATTATTTTTTATAATGTCTGCTAGTTTTAATATATTTTTTAAAAACACTAATAATTATTATTTGAAATTTAAAAATAAAATTATATTTAAAAATGTATGCTTTTTATAAACTTTTAAGATATTTATTTTTTGATTTTGAAATTTAAAAATAAAATTATATTTAAACATGTATGCTTTTTATAAATTTTTAAGATATTTATGTTTTGATTTGAATTATTTCAAAATTTGTTCACTACTGTTAATGTTAACGTTTTCTCTGGATTCAATTCGATTTATGTATTTCAACAGATTGCACCTTTATACAACAACATAATAATAATAATATGAAAAAATAAACTAAATTCTATGCGAATATAAAATTACATTATTTTTTTTCAAAAATTGTTATTTTTTACCAATGTTGAGGTTGACAATCAATGAGATTAGCTCAGAAAACAGTTGACACTGTGGTTTAGTTAGATGACATCTGTATATGTGGGGTAAACAGTCTTGATTGTATTACTTTGGTTTTTTAACTAGTGTTTGCCATTCCCTGATTAGGCATGAAGTAAATGTTTTAAGTTTATAAAAGCCTGAAATATTTACATCATGCGCCAAGCGCGCTGACGCTGGTTTAATGTGAAGTTCCAAACGCTAAGCGATCGCGTTCCAATAATTTTGAATGACCGAAAAAAAATGTTTTACAAGAAATAAATCACTTTGTTATTTATACCATCACGCATTTTAAAGGTTTAGAATAATAATAACAAATTCCAAGTTACAGGTGTGCTTTTTATTTTCAATATTTATACATTCGCTATTTTACTTTTACACAGTTGTATAAAAAAAATGAACTTACTATAAATGTTACTTTTTGATTTCCCATTTATTTTATGTCTTACTTTAAATTATAATTGTTACCATGTTTCTATTAATATTACCGAGAATATTACTACGTTTTAAATTACCGGTAATTTTACATCACTTACATCATTCATAATCTATAGAAATCTTCGCGCAAAAAAATGCGAATGTTATTTGCAAATTTTGTTATTGTCTTATGCGTTAAAGAGGAATTATTTGTCAAGTTTTATAATTTTTGTTTTACTCATCTGACAAGAGTTTCAAATCACTTAATTCCTAACCAAAAGTTAATAATAGGAGAGATTTAAAACACTTGTCAGTGTATATAAATTAGTAAACTCAACAAGTGTTTTTATTTTATCAAATAGGCCTGATTTAATTTGCTTATATTTTCTATTTATTAATACAAATCATTTATCATTTACATATTTTACATTTAAGGCTATCAGAAAATCATTCGAACTTAGAGTATATAGAGTTTAACTCATCTGACAAAAGTTTCAAATTACTTAATTCCTAATCAAAAGGTAATAACAGGAGAGATTTAAAACACATGTTAGGTGAACAATAATACATTAGTAAACTCAACAAGTGTTTTTATTTTATCAAATAGGCCTGATTTAATTTGCTTAAATTTCTTATTTATTAATACAAATCCTTTATCATTTACATATTTTACATTTAAGACTAACAGAAAACCATTCAAACATAGAGTATTATAGAGTCGGATTATTAGCACTGTATCTTTAATTATTTTTTTCTTAACTCGTGATGAAATATTTTAAACTATTATACAGGGTGTCTCAGACCACCCGTACCAGCCTTTTATTTCCACAACGCTTGGTCAAATGTGACTCGGACAAAAAATTTTATTACTAAAGTGAACCCAAGGAATCCTGATGAATTTATTTTTTACCGGAATAATCCGGAAGTACCAGGAACCGGAAGTAACTTTAACATTTTAAATGGCAACATAGGTCGAGTATAGTATTAATTGATAGGTCTTTTTAATAGAAACAACTTTTATTAAAATGTTTTTTAAATATTTTGCATATTTACAAAAATAAACAAAACAAATTAAATTGAAAACCAGTTATCCATTCAACACTCAATTTCCTCAAGTAGGCTTTGCTTTTTTGTTATGTCAAAATAATTGATGTTCGTGAATATTTAAAGTAAAATAAATTATTATTATCAAAGTATTAAATGTGTCAACATGGTTTTTACAAACCTTGAAGGTTTTGATATGCTGATATTAGGTGAATGCGGCCAAAACTATCGTGCTGCTGAGCGAATTTATGTTGAGCGATACCCTCAACGAGCCAGTCAAAAAATGTTTTTCGGCGCCTTGCAGAATGAGTTAAGACAACTGGTAAGCTACAGCCCAGCCACAACAAAGGTCGAAGTATCAGAAAACGTGAATAAGATGAAAGATCACCAGATATTCCTGCAGTAATTGCTCTGAACCCGAACATCTCGACTAGAAGAATTGAAATCGATGCTGGAATAAGTCGCTCCACTGCTTGAAGAGTTTTATAAACAAACAAATTCGATCTACACCATATCTCTTTACACCAGAAACTTGAAGAGCGGGATTTTCAAGATAGGTTGAATTTTTGTGAATGGATGTCTCATAAAAATTATAATTTCTATTACAAAATTTTATGGACAGACGAGGCGACATTCAAAAGGAACGGAGTTGTTAATTTACAGAATGCTCACTACTGGATTTATAAATACCCTTATTGGTTAAGAGAAGTTGATAATCAACACGTGTGGACCCTTAATGTTTGGTGTGGTATTTTAGGAAACCAAATAATTGGTCCGCATTTTCACATATCATCAGCATATCAAAACCTTCGAGGTGTGTAAAAACCATGTTGACACATTCAATACTTTGATAATTATAATTAATTTTACTTCAAATATTCACGAACATTAATTATTTTGACATAACAATAAAGCAAAGCATACTTGAGGAAATTGAGTGTTGAATGGATAACTCATTTTCAATTTAGTTTTTTTAGTTTATATTTGTAATTATGTAAAATATTAAAAAAACATTTAAATACAAGTTGTTTCTTTTAAAAAGACCTATCAATTAATACCATACTCGACCTATGTTGTCATTTGAAATTTTAAAGTTACTTTCGGTTCCAGATACTTCCGGATTATTCCGGTAAAAAAAAATTCATTAGTGGATTCCTTGGGTTCACTTTGGTAATAAATTTTTTTGTCCCAGTCATATTCGACCAAGCGTTGTCGAAATAAAAGGCTGGTACGGGTGGTCTGAGACACCCTGTATATACACTCGGTATTGTTTTACTTATTTCAGTACTAAACAATACAATACCAACTCGAGAAATTTAATCAGTGATTAGTACTTCTTAAAAACCCAATAATTTTATTTAAAAATTTATACAATACATATTGATGAAAGATACATGTTAAGGGTATTCTTCAAATTAATTACATTCTTGTTTTCTAGAATTTTGACTTGATCAGAGGTTTAATCAATGCTTAGTGGGCGATTAAAGTTAATTAGTCAGGGTGCAAATGAGCATAGGTGATTTAATTAATTGATTATAGTATTAGCACTGATTATAATTTTACAATTTTTTTTAGGCTTAGAACTTATACTATTTAACTAAGCAAAACATTGGAATACATGTATGCATACAAAACTAGAACGTCTAAGATGCGACGTGTTTAACTTACCAAAAACAAGTTACGGTATCGAGATGTCATTATTTTTTAGGCAATCTGCTAAATTAGTCACATAAATAAACTCCACAAACAATAAAATATCTATCCAGATATCCGCATTCCTCATCTAGTAAAATGGAATAAGCTCTATTAATGTTTATTCTTGAATTAAATAAAACTGCAAATTTCGTATTTAATAATCCACAATAAAACACTATTTACTTTGTTTGTATAACACTTTTTATTGAATGTGACTGCAGTTTCGACAAATTTAGCTTGTCATTATCAAACATGAAGTGTTTCAGGTTTGATAATGACAAGCTAAGCTGAATTTGTCGAAACTGCAGTCACATTGAATAAAAAGTTTTATACAAACAAAGTAAATAGTGTTTTATATTGAAATTAACATTCAAACAAGATAAATTCAAATTCAAAACTATTTGAATTCGAGAAAATAAGCTTACGCTTCTTCTAGTTTGCACACTTTAAACATAATATATAAAATTCCGAAAAAACTATTAACATTTATAACGAAGTAGAAGCCTCCAAAATACAGAAGTTTGTATTTAATGTGTTTGAAAATTAAAACACGTTTGACAGGGTTTCACTTTCATTATTGGCACTGCAACATATTTTGCCACAAAGGCAAACGTGTTGTTTTATGTTTCAATGTGTAATTGAGTTTCATTAAGTATCCGCCTCCTCTACTCAATAATTAATGTATTTGATAACTTCATAATATAGTTACATTGTTTGTTATTTGTTTTACTTTTAAGGCCAACATAAATACAATCAAAAGTTAAGTGGCGCACGGATTCACTCAGACCTTTAATATTCAAGTTTGTGGAAACATTCAGCTATTTATATTATAAATAATCAACAGGTGGCGGATGGAGAGCCTTTGGTATTAAAGTCGGGTGTTTCTAGGTAACTCCCGCAAGCTTCATAAATTCATCAATTTCCCGAGAGAAGAGAGCAAGGTGGTATAATTAATTTTAAAAAGCGTTGGTAGCTTTTTCCGATTATAAATATAACCCAATATTTTCAAGATTATTTAATATTTATACGAGAATAAAAATATTTTTAAATTTTCTAAAAAAAAAAAATGTTTATAACTTTTTTATAATTTATTTTTTGTTTAATAATATATTACGTCATAAGAGTGGTATGCAGCATAATACTATGAGCGGATATCTTCCGCACGAGCCGCGCAGCGGCGAGTGCAGTATTCCGCGAGTATGTAATTGCCATACCACTCGAGAAACATACGATACTTTACCTACGCCCCCCTAACAAAATAAACAATGAACACGAAAGAACAACGTATTTATTCAATAATTTTTGATAGTAACATGACATTAATGAAAATTATATTACTGCTTGATCAATACATATCAAAGAAATGTCATTTGCTTGTGCGGTAATCAATCAGCTGTTCAGCTGTCAGCATGTAATATACTTGTATAAGCTATTACGTGCATGTGTAGGTAATGTCAATCATACATGTCAAGATGACAGTGTGGTAAGATGCGGTTACTAAATAGGGCGTAGGATAAATTATTTACCTACGCCCTATCTAGTAACCGCATTATACCACACTGTAATCTTTACAAGTATGATTGACATTAAGTACACATGCACGTAATAGCTTTGACAAGTACATTACGCGCTGACAGCTGAACAGCTGATTGCTTACTGTACAACCAAATGACATTTCTTTGATGTACAGGGAGTTTTTCTTTAAAGTATATGTATTCCAAATTCAGCTTATTTTCTTAAATTTTTAGTTATTCGTTTATTTTTTTAAGAGTTCAATTTGAAGCTTTAAACGAGTGTTTTCTACTCCCAGACTAAGCATGAAGTAAAATTTCGAGTTTAGAAAAGCCCCGTGAAAATTTGTCAAGGGTCGCGCAGCGACCCGAGACAAATTTTCTGGGCTTTTCTAAACTCGAAATTTTACTTCATGCGCCACGCGTATAAAACACTAAAATATTGTGAACTCTGTGTATATTTGAACCTTACTTGAAATCAGTGTATTATACGCGTGGCGCATGAAGTAAAATTTCGAGTTTAGAAAAGCCCAGAAAATTTGTCTCGGGTCGCTGCGCGACCCGAGACAAATTTTCACGGGGCTTTTCTAAACTCGAAATTTTACTTCATGCTTAGTCTGGGAGTGGAAAACACTCATTTAGCGCTTCAAATTGAACTCTGTTAAAAAACAATGAATTTCGGAAAATGTACAGCTTTATTCCTTGTATATTGATCAAGTAGTAATTTAGTTTTCATCATTGTCATGGTACTATTAAAAATTATTACAATAAATAAGTTGTTCTTTCAAGCTCATTGTTTATTTTGTTAGGGCGTAGGTAAAGTATCGTACGTTTCTCGAGTGGCATGGCAGTTACATACTCGCGGATTACTGAACTCGCCGCTGCGCGGCTCGTGCGCAACATATCCGCTCATATGTAATATACTGCATACTACTCTCGTTACGTAATATACTATTATTATACCTTTCATTATACGAGTATATGATTTAATATTTATTGATAATCATGCTACTTTTACTTAACATCTTGATTGGCAAATAATAACAACATTTTATATGTAGAAGATTTACAGTTTATGTTCGATAGGCTATCGGTCTGTGGTGTAATCTTTCTACCTTAATGCTTTAATTGACAGTACAATTTAAGGATGCGGACCAAAAGAATTTTTATTGGTTTAGCTGCTGGTATAAAATAATCACTGTATGTGAATTTTTCTTTCAAATATACATATTCCGATGAGGTTTTCTTGTTTTTTTTTTGAGTTCAATTTGAAGCTACTAAGGAATGTTTCAAGGATCGACTAAGTATGGTATATCAAATTAATAGGAAATAAAAACTCCACAAAATAAACTTATAGCTAACTTTGGCGTTCATATAACAAAATAAAGATAGTATGCGTATCTTGGCAAATATTTGCTTCGCGTTAAATTTAACCACATATTATTAAATGGCATGAAATATTAAATTTCAATGTCAAATAACGTCAAAATGTCATCTCGATCATCAATATTACCCATGTTATAAAGGAAAATAAAAAAATCGTCTAAATTGGCAGTGTGTTCTGAACATTAAACTGTTTTGTTGGTTTTACACCAGATATAGATTCTCATTGTGCTGCATATTTACTCCCATTTAACCGATTCTCTATCTCTTACTCTCTTATCGTTTAGAAGATACCCATGCATTGACTGTTTAATCGGGACACCCTGTATATGGCGATTCGAATTGGAAATTCAGCCTTAAAAACGCAGTTTCTTTCCAAACTCAACTCACCGGAAGTGGCCCGTAAATTGGACGTCTTAGAAATCCCTTTTCGCGGAACGTGTCAAAGAATTCCTCCCTTTTTTATTGACGAATCTCAGGCAATCAACGGCACATGACAATTCCGTTACTTCTTTCTACTCACGAAATAAAAAATAAGATGTGGAAAAAAGTAAAAATCTGATAATGGAATAGCCATCAATGAAATACTGAATCGAGTTAAGAATAGATTTTAAAGGCTTTCGTAATTAATTTCAACAAAATATTGTCAAGAAAACTAAAATAGTTACTTTTATAAAAATAATACTAAATTTTTAGTATAAGCTAGAAATATATCATACATTTTGTGAATTTTTATGTAAATATCGTATGTTTAATTAAAAATGCCATTGAAAATATTGTAGATTGGAAACTCTAAAATTATATATTATAATTATAATGTCTAGCGTTGTATGTATCAGTTTGTAAGACGTGTAGCTAACTTAAACTTTAAAAACAATGAAATCATTGCACTCTAGAGGTTTTAGTTTATTAAACACACGATATAATAAGTGTGCCATTTTATTAATTTAGCTATGACATTTAATATCTTCTTAAAACTTGATCGTTTCTAGTTTGATAACTTTCAAAACTACTCACATACTTTTGCTCATATCTGCTTGCAATAATTTTAAATTGTATGATAAAACCGTTTTGCTTAGGGATTAAATACAAGTCTGTTTTGCCAAGTTAGAGGTAGGGATTGTGATTTTACTAGCTTCTTCATATATCGGTGATTCAGTAAATATGGCTGTTTTACTGGAAAAAGTCATTTAATGCATACATAATTAAAAGCATTTAATGACTCACGTTAAACGAGGGATTACACTCCTTGAGTAAGCATGAAGTAAAATTTCGAGTTTAGAATAGCCCCGTGAAAATTTGATTTGTCAAGAGTCGTGCAGCCACCCGAGACACATTATCTGGGCTTTTCTAAACTCAAAATTTTACTTCATTCGCCACGCGTATAAAACACTATAATATTGTGAAATGTATGTATATTTGAACCTTACTTGAAATTTGTGTTATATTCGCGTAGCGCATGAAGTAAAATTTCGAGTTTAGAAAAGCCCCCGTGAAAATTTGTCCTCGACAAATTTTCTACGCGGGGCTTTTCTAAACTCGAAATGTTACTTCATGCTTAGTCTGGGAGTGGAAAACACTCGCTTAAAGCTTTAAATAGAACACTTTTAAAAAATAACAGATGTCAGAAAACTTACAGCTTATGGTTTGGACCGAACCAGATTATCAGGCTTTTCTAAACTCAAAATTTTACTTCATACCCCATGTGTATAAAACACTAAAATATGGTAAAGTTAAAAAACATACATATAACTGAAATACCAAGGATTCAGATATTTTATCTGTTATCAACATTTTTAATAGAATTAATAATTACGTTTTGAACAAATAATTTTATAAGAACTAGTAGCTGTAGGATATTCAGAATTTATGAAAATGTTTTTATTTAATCTGTTCTGTGAAAAAGTTTAATTATATTGATTCCACAAAACAATAGCTCTATTAAATTAAATGTAATTCGGTAAATTCAAGTACAATATCAAATAAATGACTTACCATTATACCGCTAAACCGATTTACCGGTATTACTGCCCTTACTAATAGCCTCTTCTAACTATCCATTATTTTTAATGATGTAGCTACATATTTATTTTTAATACCTAATTTAAGCGATGATTTTAAAGTAAATTCTAAGAATATAATTGCAGTTGAGTGTTCTAAATAAATACATTTTATTACATCAAAATATGTTGGTGATTCAAGGATTGTTATGCATTTCCTTGGATTAGATCGAGTCCGTGTGCGCACATGCATTCAACGATCGCGGTAAATATTCGGAATTTATTGGACGGGAAGGGTCCGGAGTGCCCCTTACAGCGGCTTATCAGTGATGTATTTACACTTCCGGTTTATAACCGCTCAACACCGGAAGTGGTGTAATTGATTTATCTATCTTGTGGAAACATTATTTTATTACACAATTTCCTGCATAAAATTCATCATCACCGAAAAGTTAAATTCCTTCAAACACCGCTAATTAATTTCTCAACACTAGAGTTATTGCATATGGTGAATTCGCCGGGACATTACAATATTTAACTAGTACGGTGGCCTCAAGAGATGACTGTGACTTGTGCATTCTGGAATTCAAAATTAAATGTTAAATATTATTTTAATTTTTAAAATGTACCACTGTTATATATTTTTCTTATTGCATATTGTGTTAAAATCTTTAGATTAAACGCTTTCCAAAAACAACGAATGTCTGAAAATTCATTTCGTATGCATGGGGTATACAGAAAGTTATTCTGTAAAGTATACGTATTTCAAATTCAGCTTATTTATTCTAAATCTTTAGATATTCGTAGTTTTTTTGAAAGAGTTAAATTTAAAGCTTTAATCGAGTGTTTTCCACTCCCAGGCTAAGCATGAAGTAAAATTTCGAGTTTAGAAAAGCCCCGTGAAAATTTTCTGGGCTTTTCTAAACTCGAAATTTTACTTCATGATCCACGCATATAAAACACTAAAATATTGTGAGATTTATATATATTTAAACCTCACTTGAAATCAGTGTTTTATACGCGTGGCGCATGAAGTACAATTTCGAGTTTAGAAAAGCCCTGAAAATTTGTCTCGGGTCGCTGCGCGACTCGAGATAAATTTTCACGGGGCTTTTCTAAACTCGAAATTTTACTTTATGCTCAGTCTGGGAGTGGAAAATTGAAATTGAACTCTTTTCACAATAACACATGTCGGAAAATTTACAGCTCATGCATATGTTTACCAAAAAGAAAAATTCCCTGTGTATACATAAAAAGAACAGTCCCTGTTTATTTAAACTGAAAACAATTTTTTTTTTCAAAAACGTTTAAGAAATGTATATATATGATCATTTTGTTGTCTTGCAAATGTCTTGTATTTTCCATCGATAATGCAGTGAATTCTTCAACACTGCCAGTTTTAGTAATGGACATTGAAATATAAAAATGTTGCAATTCTTAAAACTAATTTTTCTGTCTGTGCAAATATCTTGATTTAATTCCTCAATAATCATGTATAAATGGTGGATGCGCCAGGTAGAAAGAGGCAAACTTTATTGTTACGGTTTTAAATATGTTTGCTTACTATGAGGAAGATGATACAATTTGGAATCGTAATGAGACTTAAAATTATTTAGCTTATATTTCAAGAAATATGAAAGGTTAATGTAAATATAACTAAATAAATAAATGCTGGTTATTTATCAACAATTTTCAACTTTGAACATTGAAATATAATAATGTTGCAATTCTTGAAACTAATTTCTCTGTCTGTAAAAATATCTTGATTTAATTCCTCAATAATCATGTATAAATGGTGGATGCGCCAGGTACAGAGAGGCAAACTTTATTGTTACGGTTTTAAATATATTTGCTTACTATGAGGAAGATGATATAATTAGGAATCATAATGAGACTTAAAATTATTTAGCTTATATTTCAAGGAATATGAAAGGTAAATGTAAAAATAACTAAACGTAAATGTAAAAAAGATAAAGCATTGGATTAAAATTACAAATTGTTGATAAATAACTAGCATTTATTAATGCTGGTTATTTATCAACAATTTGTAATTTTAATCCAATGCTTTGTTTCTGTTCTATTTTAATTTGCAATATTTTTCATATTATGTAGTATGTTTTCTAATGTTTTAATTTTAATCGTTATCAATTTTGCTAAGATAATAATATTATAATTCACGTACATAATACGAGTACAATTTATTTATATAAACAATATCTATCGACAATTTTGGCTATCAATTTAAGATCTTATTAGCCTATATTATAGTATACTTACATTTGTAACAAATAAAATGTAAAAAAATACAGGAGTGCAATGATTAAAAACCAAGTGACTTTTATTTAATTATTAATATTGTGAACATGTTTCATCAAGTGATTAATGACAACCAAATTGAAGATATTAAAAGATTGTTGAAGTTTCGTAATTTGGGGACAAAGAGAAATAAACTCAGGATTTTGTGGGAGATTTTCGAATCATTTCCAATCATGCTCGAAATACTGTAAACTAATTTTATTTTTAGTGTTTTCTTCTTTTTATCTTCAAATCATAAACAAATCTATTAGTTGTAATTAATGTTTTTTTTTTTTAATAAAAATCTGAAAATCCGTTGATTATTGATAAAGGAATAATATCCTTTTATTCCACGTTGTTCCCAAAATATAATAAAATAATTATGTTTTGAATGCGTCGACTTTCTTAATTCTATCTTGAAAACAAGGTAATCATTTCCAATCAACATTCACATATTTATGTATACCACAGGAATACAGTGAATTTTAACTTAATACGGTTTTTGAGAATACTTATTATGTTGATTGTAACAGACTATTTTTTTCACGATCCTACCTGTGGTTTAGGAGATATGAGAAGGTGCAAAAAGACACAATTATTTGTATCTATTACCATTTATTTCAATATTGGGTTGTAAACGTAGTGAACTTGATTGCTCATACTACACCAAGGCTTTTTGTAACATTTCAACTTAATTTGCGGCTGTCTAGGATAATTTTTATACTTGTGATTTCCTAAACAGTTTTTAACGAGATCGACAAATGAAATCCAGGCTATCAATTTTAAAAATCATAGAAAGCACAAATTAATTGTCTTTAAAACTATTAATGGATTCGATAGCTAACGCCATCTAATGCTCTATAGTGGCATCGTCAATGACACGAATGCCCACTGAACACAAAATCAATTGTAATTGTCTTTAATCAAAGCCTGAACTGATATCTGTCAAAATGCGACCATTTTCGCCTTATTTAAACGAGAGACTAAAATATTTTGTCTGTAGCTTTTGTAAACTGTTTCATTGGACTTAATTGTATGTGCAATAAAGGCACACTGTGCTTCACTGTCTTCAATTTTCAAGTTATAGTAAGTACGCATTTTGCACTAATTGTGTGATAGATTTTCTACACTTTTTCTCTGTGTATTTGCCACAAGCGTAAAAAAATGTATTTGGATTGTTAAACAGGATCGTCATAATGTCGACATTATTATGTAATTTATTTTTAAGGTTTTAAATCACGCGATAATAAAATAGTATATTGTACAACGAGCATATAATGATAGCTATTAATCACGAAAACGATATTTGCGGAACGAGCCGAAGGCGAGTAAAGCAAGTCATTCGAGTGATTAATAGTCATTATATGCGAGTTATACACTATACTTTGTTCACCACAACAACAATATGTAACACAATATTTATTATATATATTTATCAAATACATGTCAGTTTTAATGGTCAGTTTTGTTTTATAATAATTTGACAGACAAATGATGACAGATTGCGGTATAATGATTTGAATGTATAATAGTTATATAAAAACACGCTTTTTGTACAAAAGAACTAACTGTTCCGTATGGATGGAGTTTTTACGGTGTTAACGTTTGTTCTGCTTTAAAAAACACTCGCAATGGATAGAAGCATAGATGTTTATCCGATTTGACAATGATTTATGTTTACAAACGCGATTTACGCAGGTTAAACTAGTGAAAACTGCGGAGATGTTGACGCGATTACTTCGTACTTTAACAAGATGGTGTCGACGACGTCATCACCACGATAGTCAATTATAAAACCGATTTGACTAGCACAGCGCTGCATAGCAGCAAAAAATCGAACGAGGCAATTATTTATATTTGTCTTAAAAAGCCACATTTAACACGCAAATCCCGTGTTTAATGTACTTGAGTGTTAAATGCACACCATTTATGCTGCCTACACAATTAAATATTGCACATATTATAACATTGTCGTGAACAAATAAATTTTTAACACAACTGCTCACAAGAAAATATAAACAATGCGGGTAGCTAGACAACTGTATGCAGTTTTGAAACTTCTATGTCACTATCAGGTGTTATGCAACAGAAATATACCTAAATTTCAACGGCACCAATTTAGTTATTTAATTTTGTAGACCTTTGTAATAGGAGTTACTATTACTCTTAATTTCATAAACATATAAATATGTAATAATTTTTTATAATTCTTTAAATACACGTAAAGTATAATTTATTCCATTTTATCCTCGAATTATTTTTAAATTTTGTGGTTTTATTTACCTTGCTTCTGTTTTACTCTTTCCTTTATAGAAAGATTATTTATTCTATCGTAGGGGGACAGTTCTTCCACTCCATTTCTTCCACTCCATTTCTTCCACTTACCAATACTTCCACTACACCTTTACTTCCACTCCATTTCTTCCACTGACCGTTACTTCTACTAGTTCTTATTTCCACTAACCATCACTTCCACTAGTTCTTTTTTCCACTCCATTTCTTCCACTCCAGTTCTTCCACTTACCAATACTTCCAAAAGGAATGCATACATGCTGAGATGATTGCGCCCCACCACCACGGAGAATCGGTTGTTCTTTTTTTCACTAGTTCTTCCATAATTCGAAATTCGAAAATTGCAAATCAAAAAAGGGCAATTACAATCGAAAATTAAAGCCGAGGAACGAATAGCAAACATTGTCAAAAAATTTAGTAAATTCGACGAAGAAAATAGGATTCTGGAGTACCTACAAGCTGTAGGCCACAATATCTCTCTGTGATTCTTATACTGTATAAAATGTGGAATAATATAATGTAATTTGAATAAATTGTACAATTATTTTGAATTGGAAAATAGGTATGGTGGAATTGGTGGTTAGTGGAAGTAAAGGTGTAGTGGAAGTATTGGTAAGTGGAAGAACCGGAGTGGAAGAAATGGAGTGGAAGAAATGGAGTGGAAAAAAGAACTAGTGGAAGTGATGGTTAGTGGAAATAAGAACTAGTGGAAGTAACGGTCAGTGGAAGAAATGGAGTGAAAGTTGCGTCGCACAATCATCTCTATATAAAATATAGTAAATATCGATAGCGCGGACAGACTAACGCTGACGTGTATGATAGGTATATAAATATTTGTACCGTATATTGTATTGTCTGAATAAAGACGTTTGTATATATATATATATATATATAATAATAATAATAATAATAATAATTATATATATATATATATATATATATAGTAAATAATTAAAGAATAAATATTTACCGGCTAATTTATCATTTATTTATGTTATGTGTTCCTCATATTATTTAATTAAAATTAAATCATATTTTTAATGTTGTGGTTATATTTTACAATACAATTAGTTAAAATTAAATTAATTAAGAAAAACTGCATTCATGTTGTGGCTGGTAATTTAATATATTATGTTGTAATTTTAATAAAGTATCATTAAAATCATTCCCCAATGCCATGTGATGCTCATCTACACATATATTACACCAGAGGCGACATGTGTTGGTACTGTGCCGCATAATGCATGCAAATGACCCTTGTTAAATATTAAATTAGAATACATTATTCAATTTGCGTTTCCGCGAAAATAATATTGGAAATAATAATTTATTAGGAAAAATGGAACTCTTTGATCATTCAAATTGAATACATGGTTATATTCAGTATTCATTTATTTACATTGGATTATTTCTTCTTAAGTAAACTTTAGCTTCTGATATGAGGTTTTGTAATAAATATTTATAAGAAGGGTGTTTGTGCCGACCGATGGCGTCAATTTTGCTGTATATATTTTTTATGAATGTGTGACGATAAAAGCAATTTAAATGATAGATTTGAATACAATTTAATAATTAAAACGAGTGGGCCGACTTAAACGAAATCCGATGGAACGTCCATTTGCGTCCACATCAAAATCAATCCGGGCCCCTTCACATTTCGCGGTATTTTTAGCCTGTGATAAAATTTGCATGTCTGCACCGGGGGTGGCCGTTTTAAAATTAATCAACGGACTGCAGCCACAAACACTCCTTCTATTAATAGAACTTTTTAATGACCATTATAAATCAATCAAGTGTCACTCACTCGGCCCTGCCAGTGTGGTGTACATACCATACAACCATCCTACAAACCTGCCATTTCGTAAAATTCCTTCTACTTTGTTTTAAAAATGATGTGACCTTAATAACAAAATATGAATATTTGTTATTTAAGTAGTATTTTTTTATATAATAGTTATAAATCACTTTATTGTACTCAATAAAGTTTATAATGATGAAATTAATTTCTATTTTATTAACCAAATGATACTTCAACTGAGATACCTGAAATTTTGCCAATTAATAATTTTCCTTGTTAGTGGCGTAGCTGAATATGCCCTGGAGAAAGTAAAATCGGAATGCCCTTTGTATCTCAGAAAATAGTTTTCAATACCTGTTGGAACATTTTCTGCTTTTATTATGTAATAAATGATTAGGCATCCGTTGATTTTATAAAAAGGTTGAATTTAAAACTTCTAACACATGCTTTAACTTCAAGTCATTAAATATACAAGGTGATTCTTGACTTACACGCATAATTGCGAGGAATAATAGTTCGTGATGTGTATTGATAGGAAACTAAAAAAAAGTGTAGTACACGTTTTGTATTAACAGAGATAACGAGTTATTATTCATGATATTTTGAAACTACATTAAATATATGAGTTTTCAATACTGATATCTATATTTTAATGTTGAACTATCTTGCTTACAATATTTTTAAATTTAGTATTTCATACTAAAAATGATAAATGAAGTTTGTTTATTTTCAATTGATCTTTAAATTTCGGACTTCGGTTTTAACGCTACAGGTATGTTTATAAAAGTTAAAGTATTCGGATTAAAAAAAGAAAAGAGAACGAAAATGAAACGATTGATTTTCAAATAGGTAATTTTCAAATAATATTATGGAAAAGGTAAAAAATAAGCCAACTCATAAAGATATTTATTTTGAAAACATGTGAAAACGCAATAGTCTCTTGAATTTTTGTAGAATAGACAGATTATTTTTAAAAACGTATGGTTTTGACTAATATTTAATTATTTCATATGGTTTAACTGTAATTTTCAGCTATAGTCGATTTTATAATAGTATTCAAATATTTTTTAGATATTTATTTAGAAAACTTGTAAAAATGCAATAGTCTGTTGAATTATTGTAGAATAGACAGATTATTTTTGAAAACGTATGTTTTTGAATAATATTTGATTATTTCATATGGTTTAACTGTCATTTTCAGCTATAGTCGATTTTATAATGGTAATCAACAAAATTTTAGAGACTAGCATGAAGTTCAAAACATGATTGTTTAACAATTTTCTAATAATTTCAACGATCCGAAATTTTGTAAACAATAAAATGTTTTACAAGAAATAAAACGCTTTGTTATATATAGCATTAAAGATTAAATCTGTGCTTTTTAAAGAATAAAAATGATTATAAAATATCCCAACGAAAATGAAAAAAATCGATATCATGTATTTTTATCAATATTTAGAGATTCCTTTTCTTACTTTTACGGCCGTAGTTTGGAGACCCCTCCTCTAAACCATAGAGGTCTATAAAACTCAACATAATTCCAATATTATAAAAATAATAGCCCTTAACTGAACAGTGCCTGATGTAGTCAATACAAAAACGTACTTTATAATATCAACACCCATTTTGTATATTTCTTTGTGTTTTATTTTATATTATGAGCGGAAAAACGAAGAATACAGCGAAGAAAAATTTATGTTGAAAGCATAAGATGCTGTTATCTTTCTTTCCTGTGTAAAACACGTCGAATTTCATTGTGGGCACATAATGCCGTAGCCTTTATATCCGTATAGTCCGAGGGCGTTTAACGGGGCTTTGTAGGAAACTGGAGGATAAGCGGTATTGTCTCGATTCATTTTCTACTGAATTTGGTAGAGGAGATTGAATGTTCTCAACTGGAAAAATATCTCCTCCGGGATATTTTTAAAATATACTTACGCAAACAACTTCTGGTACCCTATAATATAACACGCTGAGTGTACGGTTCTGGTAATAGAAGGCCACAACTTGTTTATTTATACAGGGAATTTTACTTTTATCTATACATACGCATTGGCTGTACATTTTGTGACAGTCGTTGTTGTTTTTGAAAAAGGTCAATTTGAAGCATAAAACGAGTGTTTTCCACTCCCAGACTAAGCATGGAGTAAAATTTCGAGTTTAGAAAAGCCTGAAAATTTGGTTTGGTTGCGTAGCGCGAAGCGCGGAGCGACCAAACCAAATTTTCAGGCTTTTCTAAACTCGAAATTTTACTTCATGCGCCACGCGTATAAAACACTGATTTGACATGAAGTCCTGAATATACGTCTTAAGCATACTGCTTTTGTAGCATATTGTAAACATCAAATAAAATCAGTGTTTAATACGCGTGGTGCAGAAAGTAAAATTTCAAGTTTAAAAAGCCTGAAAATGTTTAAGCTTTTCTAAACCAATTTTTTTAATTCATGCCCCACGCATATAAATCACTAAAATATTGTAAAATTCATGTATATTCGAACTTCACTGGATATCTGTGTTTTATACGCGTGACGCATGAAGTAAAATTTCCAGTTTAGAAATGCCCAGAAAATTTTTACGGGGCTTTTCTAAACTCGAAAGTTTACTTCATGCTTAGTCTGGGAGTGGAAAACACTTGTTTAATGCTTCAAAATCAACTCTTAAAAAATCAACGTATATATGGAGATTACAGTACATACGCTGTAATTGGAATATGTAATTATACATATTATAATTAAAAGAAAAACTGTACGTCATCGCAATGAGAACAATTAAAGCACGCTTAGATGAATGCCCTGTTTAATCAACCATCAATAAATAGAACAATGTTTATTTGTTGAATAAAATACGTAAATTTCATTTTTCAATATAGAAACCGCAAAATACATACGAATACGTACCATAATTTTTTATTTCAAAAAGTAATTAAAATTATGTCATAAAAAGTAGATAAAAGTCCAGCATTACATGTGGCGAAAATAATATTCATGTTTTGCATAAAATTTATTAAATTTACTCCAAACTACAAAGAAAATCTTGTATTCTCTTAATCAGAATTGGCAGAATGTTGACAATCATATAACAACCTCTAACTTTGTACTGATGATCAATTTTAAATGTGCGATATGACGATAATTTTTTTTTATGAAACAGAAGAAAAATATCATTATTCCATAGAATCAAAACTTATTTTCATATGTTTCTTAGTTATTTCTGTTATAAAATAGAATAAAAATATTATTATTTCATAGAATCAAAACGTATTGTCATTTCTTTGTTATTTATTTCTGTCCTGAGACAGAATACAAATATCATTATTTCATAGAATCAAAACTTATTGTCATTTGTTTGTTATTTATTTCTGTTATAAAACAGAATTAAAATATTATAATTTCATAGAATCAAAACTTATTGTCATTTGTTTGTTATTTATTTCTGTTATAAAACAGAATAAAAATATTATAATTTCATAGAATCAAAACTTATTGTCATTTGTTTGTTATTCATTTCTGTGATGAAACAGAATAAAAAAAAAATCATTATTTCTCAGAATCAAAACTTATTTTCATTTATGTGTTATTTAAATTAGTCTTGAGCTATTCAGATTGAATACAATTTACATTCTGTTAAGTATTGATCATTTGTTTGCAGTGCACATAGTTAGCCGTAGTCGTTAAGTGCTCGGCTTTGTTTTTCCTTTCTGATTAATGAATTGTATATTCAGCGAGTAACTGCAAAAACGAGGGACGTAAAACATCTTCGGGATAACTGTGCCCTGGAGCTCGCCCTGTTTATGTAGTCCCTAATAAACTCCAAGAGAGCATTGCTAATTTAATACACTTTAAGTTTGTTTTCTGGACTCGCTCTTCTTTCCCTCACATAACTCCCTCTCAGTTAAGTCTATTAAGTAATACAGGAATTATTCAGAAAAGTAGTTACCAAGAAAGTATGTTTGTGTAAGTTAATTCTTTACATAAATATACTTTCTAAAATATTATTATGTAAGTTTTTATTATGCAAAATAGCTTTGCGCCGGCAAATCCAAATTTTTAGGCTTTTATAAACTTCAAATTTCACTTCATGCGCCTCCTGTATTAAACAAATAAATGTTGTAAAGTTAAAAGTACATTGCTTAAGTATAAAAAGTCTTGAGCCATCTCGAAACGTGTCTATATATGACTTAAGACTTTTTGTTTAAGATCGCCTAAGATTCTTTTAATTAATATTCATTCCCTGTATTTTTTTCAATTTATTTCAATTTCCTGTTGGTTTATTTAGTTTAGTGAAAAAACTATTTAACCTGATGTTGCATTTTGCATATAAATTATGCATTGAGCAGTAAATCTGTCTTGTAACTCAAATATTAATTGTATAATTTAATACCTGTCGGGGTATTAGCTCGAGAAGTTGTTGTTTCAATAAATATTTGGAGAAGTCTCAGCGAGACAAAATTTTTGCAGAAAGTCGATTTTAATTTTAATTCATTTTTCTTTCTGTTGTATTTCACTATTAATCAAATGAGATTCACTATATCCTAAATATCTTTCAAATCGTCAAATATATGTCAAAAGATTGCCCGATTTACGAAATGAGTTTCACTATATACCTAATACTTTTCCCTTCTTAACATTTTTGGTGAACATTTTTGCAGTAACAATAACTTTCTCCTGGAAATATTTTAGTTGTATTTATATATACATCGAGTTTTTCTTTTAAGTATACGTATTCCAAATTCAGCCTATTATCTGTAGATATTCCTTCTTTTTTTTCAAAGTTCAACTTGAAGCTTTAAACGAGTGTTTTTCACTCCCAGACTAAGCATGAAGTAAAATTTCGAGTTTAGAAAAGCCCCGTGAAAATTTGTCGAGGGTCGCGCAGTCTAAAACACTGAAATTTTGTGAAATTTATATATATTCGAACTTCACTCGAAATCTATGTTTACGCGTGGCGCATGAAGTAAAATTTTGAGTTTAGAAAAGCCCAGAAAATTTTCACGGGGCTTTTCTAAACTCGAAATTTTACTTTACGCTTCGCCTGGGAATGGAAAGCACTCATTTAAAGCTTCAAATTGAACTTTAAAAAAACAAGGAATATCTAAAGATTTACAGAAAATGGGTTGAATTTAGCTTTTGTATATATTTTATTTGTATTTATACATACAATGAGTTTTTCTTTTAAGTATGCGTAAGCCAAATTCAACCTATTTCTGTAAATCTTTAGATATTCCTTGTAATTTTTTTAAGTTCAATCTGAAGCTTTAAACGAGTGTTTTCCACTCCAGGACTAAGCATGAAGCAAAATTTCGAGTTTAGAGAAGCCCCATGAAAATTTGTCGAGGGTCGCGCAGCGACCCGAGACAAATTTTCTGGGCTTTTCTAAACTCGAAATTTTACTTCATGTGCCACGCGTATAAAACACAGATTTTAAGTGAAGTTTGAATATACATAAATTTCACAATATTTCAGTGTTTTATAAGCGTGGCGCATGAAGTAAAATTTCGAGTTTAGAAAAGCCCAGAAAATTTGTCTCGGGTCGCTGCGCGACCCTCGACAAATGTTCACAGGGCTCTTCTAAACTAGAAATTCTACTTCATGCTTAGTCTGGGAGTGGGAAACACTCGTTTATAGCTTCAAATTGAATTTTAAAAAACAAGGAATGTCTGAAGATTTACAAAAAATAAGTTGAATTTGGCGTTTGGAAATTTTTTATTTGTATTTATACAAACAGGGAGTTTTTCTTTTAAGTATATGTAAGCCAAATTCAACCTATTTTCTGTAAATCTTAAGATATTCCTTGTTTTTGTTTAAGTTCAATTTAAAGCTTTGAACGAGTGTTTTCCACTCCCAGACTAAAAATGAAGTGAAATTTCGAGTTTAGAAAAGTCCCGTGAACATTTTCTTGGCTTTTCTAAACTCGAAATTTTACTTCATGCGCCACGCGTATAAAACACAGATTTTAAGTGAAGTTCGAATATACATCAATTTCACAATATTTTAATGTTTTTTACGCGTGGCGCATGAAGTAAAATTTTGAGTTTAAAAAAGCCCACAAAATTTTCACGGGGCTTTTCTTAACTCGAAATTTTACTTCATGCTTAGTCTGGGAGTGGAATACAATCTTTTTTAGCTTCAAATTGAACTCTTTTAACAAACAACAAATGTTGGAAAATGTACAGCTTATACATATGTTTACCTTAAAAAAATCACTGTATGTAACTCTACTTACCCCAGCATCCATTCTCCGGATAAGAAGTCCTCTTAGTTCATTTCTAAGATGCATTTTTTTGACGAACTACACGCATTTTGCTGACAAGTGAAATGTAGTAATTGATCAATTGTGATAAGGTTTTGACATATAGGGAAATGTAGTGGTATATAAGCAAATGTAATTAATAAATGGGAAATATATTTGGGATAAAGGGATAAATATTCGATATAATGTGACATGCAATAGAAAAACTTTGTATATTTTGTAAATTTTGATACATTAAATTAAAATCTAATAATCTTAAATGATATTTATTGACATGTATATGACATTTATATCAGAAACTGACATTTAACTTTTTCTTTATTATACTGTGATAATTTGCCGTTTTTAACACAATATGTCGATGTTTACATAAAGCTCGTAACGTAGGTTGTAAAACATTATACGGTTAGGTTAGGTTTAATGACAACTTATCAAGCTAGATTAGACACATTTTTAAGTTAGTTTATTTTAATTTCGAACCTGCTAAGTTAAATGAAAGAAACGTTAATTTTCAAAACTTGCTTGTATTTTAAGTATCATTACATTTTGACTTTAAGTGACATAATTGAATGAGCTTGATTATTATGACATTAGGGCATTACATCACTGTGCCAATGGTTTTTATACTTTTATAAAATGTTGTTTTAAAATCACTTAGCCACTTAACTGAAAGTTTCTTAGTCGACTGTAATTTCACTAATACGACATTTTGGCGACAAGTCCCTTGATCGATTGTAAATTTTCTTTTGACGTCTAACATAAAAAAAGAATACTTTTTTTAAACTTATATCATAATTGACATTCTGTTTTAACCTCACAGAACATTCTCCGTTAGTAAAACAACAATAAATGTGCTAAGTCAATTATCAATTGTTTGAATGATGAAACGAGCGTGTTCCACTCTCAGATAAAGCATGAAGTAAAATTTCGAGTTTAGAAAAGCCTGAAAATTTGGCTTGGTCGCGTAGCGAAGCAGAGCAACCAAGCCAAATTAAGCTTTTCTAAACTCGAAATTTTACTTCATGCGCCACGCGTATAAAACGCTGATTAAATGTGAAAATATTTGTAACCAATTGAAAAGTGAAGTAAATTTGTATATCTATTATCAATTGTTTAAATGAGGGGAAAACTGCTATGATAGTCACATCACCATTTAAAAAAAAAACATTAGCGTTTTACAAACATGTTATTACTTAAATGTAATACTAGACTAACTATTCAGAGTTATGGTCTGTTTATTTATTTATTTATTTCACGAGAAACCTCTTATACTAATTGACAAACTCAATTTTTCTTTATGTTAAATTGTCTTTATTTCCTTTTATATTACATACATAAACATAATAAAGCTCAAATACATTTTTTTTTTAAATTCATATTGTTTATGATTACTAAATATACAAAGTTTTTTTTTTTTATTATTTGCAAAACACTTAGTTGTATTTTACTATAATTACAATCTGATCACAAATGGATCAATGAGTAATATTTAGCTAACTTAATTTACTAAAGGTTTAATACTAAGGGTTTACTCATTAGTATCCCTTAGATTTCAATAACTTAATTACACTAATTAATGTGTATACTAGCACTATGCTCTGCTTTTGCACTAACACAATATTAAACTAACTCGAACGGTTTAGTCCGCTGTAGTCTTCTGGTCAAATTCGTGTTATAGAGGAGCTGGATGGCTTCGATGTTGACGTGTTGAAGAAGTCGCTGTTCATGACTCTTGGCAAAGTTGTGTATTGTCTCATTAACAGTATCCATTTCCAAGTCCCTGTGGTCACTGTTTCGGAAATACCAAGGAGCATTGACAATACTCCTCAGTACTTTATTTTGGTATCGCTGGATTATTTCTATATTGCTCTTTTTGGCACAACCCCACAGCTGGATGCCATATGTCCATACGGGCTTAAGAATTTGTTTATACAACAGTAATTTATTGTAGATTGACAGGGTGGAGTTTCGACCAAGCAGCCAATACATTTTTCGAAATTTGATGTCCAGTTCTTCTTTTTTCTTTTTGACATGAGCTCTCCAGCGTAGCTTAGCGTCCAGTGTAAAACCCAAATATTTTGCTGTATCAGCATATGGTACCTGGATATCATTCATACTAACAGGGATATGTTGATTTCTTTTATTTGTGAAATTGACGTGCACCGATTTAGTCTCATTCAATTTGATTCGCCATTGCTTAGTCCAGATGTTAATTTTATTTATCGAGGTTTGCAGATTTACTGCTGCTTCTTCGTGATCCTCGCCTACAGCCAATATAGCAGTGTCGTCGGCAAATGTGGCTATCGTATCATGGTCTAATTCAGGTATATCGCTGGTGTATAATAGGTAGAGGACTGGTCCTAGCACACTGCCCTGTGGCACACCTGCCTTTATTTCTTTTAGTTCAGAGTAAGCATCTTCCTGCTTAATTCTGAAAACTCTATCTGAAATATATGATTCTAGTATTTGTGAATATAGTCTGGGTAGAAGTTTTCTTAATTTGTATTTAAGTCCGTCGTGCCACACTTTGTCAAAAGCTTGCGCTACATCAAGAAAGATAGTAGAGCAAACCTTTCTTTCTTCCAGTGACTTTTCAATTACGATCGTTATTCTGTGGACTTGATCTATAGTTGAATGACATTCTCTGAAACCAAACTGATGTTTTGGTATTATGTTTTTGCCTTCAATAATTGGTTTTAATCTTTTAAAAAGTATTTTTTCAAAAATGTTTGAGATTACAGGTAATAAAGAGATTGGTCTGTACGAAGAAACTTCATTTGGTGGTTTTCCAGGTTTAGGAATCATTATCACTTCTGCTACTTTCCATATCTTAGGAACATATTTTAATCTAAACGATGCATTAATAAGATATGTAAGTTTTACTATTGCTTTACGAGGTAGTTGTTTCAGAATTTCGCCAGTAATTAAGTCAAATCCTGGAGCTTTCTTAGTGTTAATGTGATCTTTAATTATCATTTCAATTTCTCTTGGGGTAGAGGGTCTGATTTCACCTTCTTCCTGGATAATATTTTCCCAGTCCAGAATGGCTACACCCTTATTCGGTTGGAGAGTCCATTCAAGATATTTGGCAAACCTATTAGCCTTTTGATTATTGCTTTTTGCATATGTCCCATCTGCACTTCTAATTGGAGAATTCTGCAAGATTGGTCTCTTCAGTCTCTTAGTAGCTTTCCAGAGTGAATAATCAGTTTTACCGTCATTTGTTAGTCCACTTAGATATTCACTAATAGAGTCATTTTTAATTTTTTGAATCTCTCTTTTGAGTTGTTGTGTTGCGTTATTTACTCTAATTATATCTGCTGGGCATCTAGATTGGTGCCAGATTCTTCTGAGTCTTTTCTTTTCGAAAATAAGGGCTCGAATTTCTTTGGGGTAAATATTACGTTTGGTTCGTGGGGTAATAATAGGGGTATTATCCCATGTAGCTTGTTGGATATTATCAACAACTTTTTCCGCTTCATAGTCTAGCTGGTCTTCGTTTCTTATTGAGGATGACAAGTTGATAGTGTCTTCAAGTTGAAGTTTAAAGCTCTGCCAATCGGTAAATTTGTTAGTCAATCTAGCAGGTATTTCCTTTTGTATAATACTATCGCTTAGAGTGAGGACAATCGGAGAATGGTCAGAATTCATATCCCAAGCCTCTTCCACGTGCATGTAGTTAACAGACACATTTCGTGTTATGAAAAAATCAATTAAATCTGGAATTTTATTAGGATCTGTAGGCCAGTATGTTGGTTTGCCACTTGAAATTGTTTCGCATTTTAGTTGGTTGACTGCCTGTAGTAGTTCCTTTCCTTTTGTAGTTGTCAGTCTAGATCCCCATTGAATGTGTTTAGCATTAAAGTTGCCTCCAATGATAAATCTATATGCCTGTTTATTTAGAAAGTCTAAATATTGTTCTTATTTGAGAGCATGTCTAGGCGGACAGTAGACTGCAGAGACAGTGATATCGTATGTTTTTGTTTTAACATTTACAGAAGCGGCTTGAAATTCATCTGTTTTATATCCCATATCTTGGTTATGTTTAATTGTTTCCTTGATTATGATAGCACTACCACCTTTGGCTGAATTTCCAGGATGTATGGTATGATATACCTTATATCCATTGAATTTGATAAAGGTCTCTCTTGTAAAATGAGTCTCGGAAATAAGACATATGTCAATATTTTGAGACATATGTCAATATTTTGATATACAAAGTTATTGTAAATTTAAAAAAATCACACTCTATTTTCTGGTAGTTTTATCTATATATTTTTTTAAATTTATTTAATTAGCTAATCTATATCTTAAAAAAGTTTCTCATCTTTTACCTGGTGAAACATATTTAACTACGATTTGAAAAAGAAAACACTTCGTTAAATTTCACTAATAATAAATAATATTAGTGAAATTCAACCAAGTGTTTTCTTTTTCAAATCATTAGCTAACCTTTTTAAATAATCACGATATTATACAATATTTAAAAATCAGATACACAGTTTTGATTGGTAATGGTAGTTTCTTTTTGAGCAATGCATCATAAACCTTAATCCATCATAATAAATTAAACAAGAAGCTCAATAAATTAATCAATCACTAATTCCTGCAGACTTTTTTATCGTTATTAGACATATAAATTCTTATATATAACAGATCCGAGATCTCGTAAGAAAAAGGCAATTAGTCCGCAGAAAACTCTGACCATTAATTAAGAGAACGCCGCAATTTTGTGATTCGTTTCCTTTGCAGCCCTTATACAAATATTGCTTACAACTTAACTAATCATAACTAGAAATAATAGTTGAAAATAATTCGTAAAATCACATCTGATTATTTCTAAAAAAAAAACTTAAATTAAACTTCATAATAATAACAATTTACAACTATACTACTCATAACTATAAATAATACTTAATGCTAATTGTTAAAATCACATTTAATTATTTATACAAAAAATAGTTCAAAATACTCTTTATAAAATTAATAACTTACAACTTCACTAATTATAACTATAAATAACTCTTAAAGTTAATCAATAAATTCACATTTAATTATTTATAAAAATACACTTATAATAATCGCATGATCAGTTAAGAAAAACCTCTAGAGTGCAATGAATTATTTTTTTTTTAATTTAAGTTAGCTACACCCGATAGGAATTGACATATACAACGTCAGACAAAATAATTATAATATATAATTTTACAGTTGCCAACCTACAATATTTTCCATGGCACTATAAAGGTGTTTTTTGTTATTGAACATACGATATTAACACCATGCAAAGTTTATTGTTGAAATCATCGCTGTAAACTTAATGCCACAAAACACAAAATAGTACGTAATGGATTATTATAGTTTGCACAAGGTTTGAAACAAATAAATTGGCACTGCTTGTTCATTGACGGTTAATTAAAGACTAATTTCATTTTATTTGAATATTTCAATGCAAAACTAGACCTCTATACAATAATGCCATGGAAAATACAATTTTAAAATTAATAAATGTATATGATACGGATAAAACACGATATACAGACAAATCGCGAATTGTCCAATGTTTTTAGACAATAGCCGAATAATAGACAAAATTGATAAATTATTTATAGGGAGTATATGTTAAACTTTACTTTATATCAGTGTTTTATACGCATGGCCCATGACGAAAAATTTCGAGTTTAGAAAAGCCTAAAGATTTGGATTTGCCGGGGCGCGACTCACTTCGCTCGCGCGCCCCGGCAAATCCGAATTTTCAGGCTTCTCTAAACTCGAAATTTTACTTCATGCTTAATCTGGGAATGGAAACACTCGGTAGCAGTTTTAAATTGAACGTTTTTATAATAAACCTTGTATAAAAAATCTACTTTTTATAATTTTAAGTGAGTAATTATTAAAAACTTATGCCTATAATTATTTACTTTTTCATTTAGTTTTATTTTTATTTAAAATGAAAAAGGTATCTTAGTTCAAATAAAATCAAATAATTTAATTGTATACAAACAAAATCATTTTATTAGAATTTAATAAAAATAAAAAATAGTTATGTTTTACCAAGTGATCAATTATAATTATAAACAATACCTTCATCTATAGTCATAATTTTTTTAATTTTTGTAAATTGTAATATATTTAGATACTCGTGATCGTGTTTTGTTTGTCACTCTATCACTTAAGACATTTTTTTGACACTATTGTTTATTTTGAACGATGTGATATACAACTAAACTTAATACGGTCACGGTCAAATGTGTCAATAGGAGGTTATACATATGTTTCATTGTCTACCCAAATGTATGTAGCACCTAACCTAACCTAACTTTTAACAACTTCAACGTTTTATACCACTTGCAATACTTAATGTTATTACATATTTTAACGTTTGATCAATTTATTTTATAATTTCGGAAAAATGCTAGAGAATTTGTCGTATTTTTGATAATTTCTCAACTTTAAGCTTCTCTAGTTTTATAGGCTCAATTTTCTTGTTTGTCGTTTTTTACATAAAATATAAAGAAATGACTATTTCTTCAGAATTTTATTATTTGTTTTTATTTCTTTAATTTTTTTGCCAGTGTGAAAATCAAGCACAATGTATTTATATTTTCAATAATTTTCATTCACTTTGAGTTACTGTTATCACAACTTTACCAATTTGACATTTTATGACACTTATGCCCGTTTACACCCAAGTCGATTAATTAAATCAGTGATTAGTACTTTTAAAACAATTGTATTTACAAATTGTTTACATAATTGCATATTGATGAAAGAGACATGTTTAGGACATCTTACAAATTTATAACATTTGTATGTTCTAGAAATTTGACGTAATCAAAAGTTTAATCAATGATTAGTGGGCGATTAAAGCTAATCGGTCGGCGTGTAAATGGACCTTATTATGTTAAGACTTGCCTAAACGCACGCGGACAAAACTCAAAATTATGGTTTGATTTGAACTGTCTGTGAGCAGTAGACATTTAGCGTTTTGTCCGTAACATACACATTTTCACAATAATATTGTTTTTATTCTAATCTCCGATAATTATTTAAGCCAGTGAAATATACAGGGAAATTTTCTTTTAAGTATATATATCTCGATAATTACAGCGCTTGGTACTTTTTAAATAATTTGTTGTATTTATTAAGCTATCAATTTAAACCTTCTAAGCAGTGTTTGCAATCCTTGGTTAAGCACAAAGAATATTTTCAGGCATTTTTAAACTCAAAATATTACTTCATATACCAGGCGTATAAAACACTGTTTTAAGTGTAATTCTAAAAAACATATAATGAATAGAAATGTATTTTGCCGATCTTTTGTGTATATTAAAATTATAAAGATAGTTCAATAAAATCACTGAATTTGTATACAGAAGTCGAATAATCTCAATTTGGCCAAACTTTCTTTGTACTTAAGCGTATTTTTCGTTGATACATCACCTACTTCAAGACAATTTTTTGTAAATAAATATGAAAATAAGGATTTTTTTATAACCAGTTATCGAAAAATTTGGAAAATTATAAGATGTGTCAATATAAACAATAATGGCTATATTTTGCCTAATTAATTAAAATATAAATTAAATATGAATTTAATACAAAGTGCCTTCACAATATTTTGACGAATTAATTGAAGCAAACCGTTTATATCACTTTCTCCTTTAACAATGAACTTTCTAGCATACCCTCCCGTTTGTTTCAATTACCCCAATTACAGCGTATTCCCTTCGTCCATCCGTCTTAATTTACCCCGACCCCAATTAAAGATATTTAATGAAAGCATGAACGAAAAAAACAATCAATACCCTATGCGTATATCACATTTCACTCATTATAATCCATCGTTAAAAAATATAATTTTCTATTTTTGGAAGAAGCTTTATTATTTCAGTTTTTTTCCCTGTGGTATTATTGATATATTATTTGCGGGGCTTGACCTTCCGTGTGCTCGTATCATAAATTATTTATAAGCGGCCATTGATGAATTAAGTTTACGTGTTTTACCCCCTTGCCGGTTTTCGAGAGTTTGGAGAATTCCGCGAGAGTTTTACGATCAGTAAAATTTTCGTTCTATTATTAAATGAACGTGCGCCTGGCGATTTTATTAAAGTCGGAACAGAACGTTCATTCGTGCCGATTTTAAGACCAATCAATTGATTATATTTAGAAAAGTTAATAGCTGAGGTTGTACTAATCATTTAACGTTAGAGATCAAACAAAGAACATTTTTATTAATATTATTATTATTTATTATTATTGTCATTATTATTATTTAAATGTTATTCTTTATTTTAATTGCATAAATATGTTATTGTTGTTGTAATATTTATATTCTCTTTTTATTAAGGTTGAATTGAATATTGTGATTGATTTATAATTGAATATTTACGTTACAATATGTCATTTTTTGTTTAGACATTTTCAAGAAACAATTAATTTGCTTTGTATTATCTACGCGTGGGGAATGTAAAATAACTGTCTTATTTAATAATCAATCTCAGACTCACAAGCTGACTATTTTCATAAATACATACTTATTTCGCTTATCTGTGAAAGTGATTTACATGAATTTGTTTCAATGACCCATAAATAGTATTCTTAGACAATATATTTGAGTATGTAATTAATTTGTTGTGTTAAAGAAATAAACAGTTTATCAAAGAATTATATTTTTTAATCAATATCGAGACGTCTTTCAATATTTTTTACCACTTTATTTGAATAATTCAACGACTCGAGCTTCGACATATTTAGTGTAATTTTCAAGTTTGACAAATTTACAGTGTTTCTATAGCTAAAATGTATTAAACAGTGGTGAATACAACACATCCGTTTGTTCGTTAAAAAGTTTTCCTTGAAAATGACACTAAATATGTCGAAACTTCGTAGAACCATTCAAATGAAGTGGTAAAAAACATTGAAACACGTTTCAATATTGATTAGTTAATATAGATTACCACGTAGTAACGCTCAATACAATACCTATATTTATATTTTTTTATATAAGAATTTATAAAGGTATTCATTTGATCACTTTAAGTAGATTATATCAAATTCATTGAATTATCAAGAAAGGAATAATTGTTTTCATTCTAAGAAATTACTAGTACATTGATAAATATATAATTTGTTTTTTAGTTCTTTGAAAATTCATACAAATATTTCTAAAGAAATTCTAACAAATTTTTAAAGCAAACTCTACATTTTAAAATCGCAGAATTAAATGAGAAAAAACTATGACTATAATTTATTGAATTAATTTCTCATCTGGCACTTGGTGAAACATATTAGAATATGTAAAGTTATTTAAATAAAAAAACACTTGGTATTGTTTCACAAATTAAAACTTTATTCCGACTAGTTTCGGTTTGTTAGACCAATTTCAAAGGAATTCCTTTAAAAATGGTCCAACAAACCGAAACTAGTCGAAATAAAGTTTTAATTTTTGAAACAATACCAAGTGTTTTTTATTTAAATAACTTTACATATGACTATAACCTGCAACTGCTGAGTGTGATTCAACAGTGGAATTTTTTTTAAAGGAACAGTGCTGAATATATTTTTTAAGTTTCAAAGTATTATATGGTTGAATTTCCAAAAATGTCTAATTTAGACAACAATTAATTACAAGTAACACAACAAACGAATATTGACATTATAATTCTAGATATTTAATTCAAACACTTGGTTGTTTTACTGATTTATATATTCTCCGACCAGTTTTAACCGTTGGTCATCTTCAAGGAGAAATGTACAAAAAATATCTAAGCAACAATATGACATATTTCGCAGATCGTTCAGACCAGGGTCGCAGCCAGGGAAGGGGGGATAATGATAATTATATTTGTGTGACGAATAGACAGCAGTTTATTCCTAAATATAAGTAATACATATACAATAAAAATAACACAAAAAAACGTTATCCTCCTATAAAAGTAGAGATACACATCCTAAGCAGTATATTTTAAACTTTGCATTAAATTTTCATCACAAATTAGTATCTGGTCTAATTAATGATTTTGTTTGATGCATCAAACAGTACTAGATTAATGCCCGGTATTATATACGATTAATATATCATTAGATACCTATTTGTGGAGTAAATTTATTTATCTAGTAAACTATTAGGCAAATAAAATTGCGTATTATAAGGCAAACCTACCAAATAAATAGCAATTCTAAAAATAAATAATTTAATTAGTAGATTACAGACCGAAGTTATACATTTTCATTGTGGCCATTTTCATTGTGGAACCACCAATTTGTTAAATTGAATTGTCAATATTTCAAATTAAATTGTCAATCAAATTGAAAATTTAGTTTAATTCCTTATAATTATGGAGAATAACCGTGAAAAGGACAGAATTACCCAGAACAAGAAAAATAAAGCTTATTAGAAATTATAAAAGACTTAAACGAGTGTTTTCCACTCCCAGGCTAAGCATGAAGTAAAATTTCGAGTTTAGAAAAGCCTGAAAATTTGGTTTGGTCGCGTAGCGCGAAGCGCGGAGCGGCCAAACCAAATTTTCAGGCTTTTCTAAACCTAAAATTTTGCTTCATGCGCCACGCGTACAAGAAACTGATTTCAAGTGAAGTTCACTTGTTCACAATATTTCAGTGTTTTCAGTGTTTTATACGCGAGGCGCATGAAGTAATATTTCGAGTTTAGAAAAGCCTGAAAATTTGGTTTAGTCGCTCCGCGCTTCGCGCTACGCGACTAAACCAAATTTTCAGGCTTTTCTAAACTCGAAATTTTACTTCATGCTTAGTCTGGGAGTGGAAAACACTCGTTTAAAACTTTAAATGGAACTAATTTTAAAAAGCGTATGCATAAGTATAAAAATCTCTGGTTATGTCTAATTGGAAAGACTGTAGGTCTTCGACTCCTTAGAATGTCTTGTGGTTCGAATTAATTACTGTCAGGGAAGATACTATGAGCGAACTTAAATCTAACACGGAGGATATGGTAGACATGATAACCGTAATGAAATTAATAAACACAAGTATTAGAATCTAAAGTAATTATAATAATATAATATACTTTTTACTTTTAACTGTCAAATTATTTAGAGAATAAAATTTACTTGGCAGAAAATCCAACAAATAATTTACTGGGGAGATTTATTAGCCAAATAAAGTTATTTTGTGTTTATAATACCGAAATATTTGGAATAAATTAATTTATTCCTAAAGTAAATTTTATTTAGGGAATAAAACGTTTAATAATACCGGGCATAAGTTAAATTAAGTAAAATAATAAAATTTTCGTTTTGTTTGATTATTTGTTTGTTTAGGTATTAAGTTTGATGTACTATATTTTTTGTTGATTTTTGTTTTTGTCTTGTTGTTGGTGTAAACTGTTGTGCAATAAAGTTGATATTATTATTGTTATTAATTCAGTGTTTCATACGCCTTGATATGAAGCATGAAGTAAAATTTCAAGTTTAGAAATGCCTGAAAAATTGGATTTGCCGACGCGACTTGCTTTGCTTGCGCGCCGTCGAATCTAGAATTTTCAGGCTTTTTTAAACTCAAAATTTATGTTTATGCTTAGTCAAGGAGTAGAAACACTTGTTAAAAGTTTCCTTCACTAAATGTATAAATAATATTGGCTCAAAGTGGGTTCCATAAGGAAGTTACGAAAACTAGTATCGAAATGAAGGTACTTTTTTTAACGATTTAAAAGATACTTCTAACAATCAATAAATGCAATAAGATAATAAGATTTTTGGTTTGTTAATTTAGCAATATATCATAAGATTGGCATCTGCATTAAATAATTTTGTCTTTCATTTTTTCATTTAATTTAAAATGAATTATTTGTAATTGTTTTAATACAATTTCGCATTGTAGTGACACCTTTCATGATTCGCTAACAATGTTACTCAGTGACTTAGAGCTAACCGTGAATTAATTATTCTTATTTAATAATATATTTTTTATATTCACAGGACACGCCTTTAGCATTTATTAAGTAATTAAATTGTAACAAAATTACTCTAATTTAATTATTATTATATTTATAAATGTACCAGGCTTATGTTTTGTTTTTGTCTTGTAATTGGGAAATGTTTCTTGTTGGGAAATAAATAGACTATTATTATTACTATTAAAATGAAACATTGTCCGCACTTTGAAAATACAAGTACCTAAACTCTGTTGTTTTTAATATGACCAAACTTAGGTTCTATTTACTTCGAACAGTTGCAGTCCTGCTGTAACACTAGGATATTTTAAACATCAAATTTTGAGATGTTGGTAAATTATGATCAATGCGACAAATAAATCATAATTTGTCAAATAAATTGTCACGATGCAGAGATTTTCAAAAAGGAGAACGCTACAACTTGCAACTTTACAACACATACAGGAATTTTTTCTTTTTAGTATACTTTCACATATTCCATATAAACATTTGTAAAATTAATGAACATATAATCAGAACTAAGCAGTATATTTTGAACTTCACTTTAAATCAGTGTTTTATATGCGTGGCGCATGAAGTAAAATTTCGAGTTTAGAAAAGCCTGATTTGGCTTGGTCGCTCCGCTGCGCTACACGACCAAGCCAAATTTTCAGGCTTTTCTAAACTCGAAATTTTACTTCATGCTTAGCCTGGGAGTGGAAAACACTCGTAAGAGTTTTCATATTACATTTTTTTAATAATATCACGAATGTCTGAAAATTTCCATTGAAAAATCGTAACATGTATACGTAAAAGAAATATTCCTTGTATTTAGAACTTTTTTAAAATTTGAACATATAAATGGGCAGATAATAAAGAAGACAGATAATCCTGAGCAAGGAATATTACCTAATCCTCCTATCCTACCTCATCCTCAAAGACACTTTATTAAATTGGTAGTAGATACAAATAATTTGAGGCGGTGATAAGTAAATACATATGTAATCGTAATCTTTGTGAGTTAATTAAATTGGTAATTAATGCTAGATTTCCTTTTAAACAACCTACAAATTAAAAGTTGATTTACAAAATAACATGTGATTAATCTTGTCCTAACCTAAAACACTTAACCTGAATTGCACCACTAAATTCTTGAAATGTCAAATTTGATTGCTCATATAAAAAACAACAGATTATAAATCAAAATATCCGAGAGAATCAATTAATTTAATACAGATATAATTTCTAACTAAATTGCATTAAAAGTTCAAACATTTTACTTTTTAACTTAGTTAATTGCTAGTAATTGATTTTATTTTAATAATTATAAAACAATTTTTGTTCTTAAAAATGAGAAACAGTGTATATGTCAAACTAGTTGAGATATTTAACTGTTCCTTGAAGTTAAATTTATTAAATTTTGCGTACATTCAGTAAAGTTTATGATGTGTTGATTTTGCACATATTTTGTTGTAACTTTCTTTTTATTACATATCAAGTGTAGTTATTTTTTTTAGTAGGTTCTTTTTAATTGCCTGTAAAAAAAAGTTCTATATTAAATAATCCGGCGTTTTTTGTATATCGGCGGAAAGACCTCTGGTCGATAGCCAGTTATCAAGAGGAAGTTTATTTTATTTATATTTATTGATTATAAACAATAATGTAATTAATTATTTTGTTTTGTCCTCTGATAATAATGATGAAATAGAATTTTCTGTTTATTAAATTTAAACAAAAGATGAATTTTTGTCCCAGTTCTGTATAAAATATTCACTTTTGTGAAAATACTCATTATATTTTGTGTAGATTTTGTTTATTTTCCGAGAATTTTTTAAACATTATATTCTCTATAATTACCATTATCCTTACAAATTAAATTTAATTTAGGCCTAATAACTTTTGAAAACAAGTAAGTTTTTTTTTTAAATTAAGCAAACAGTTATTAAAGTGAATTTAAATATAAATTTTGTTTGATTTATAACTTCCAGATCTGTCTATTGACGTACGTGTTCAATTATATTCCAACGAGTGTTTTCCGTTCCTTGATTAAGCATGAAGTAAATGTTTTGAGTTTTCGGGCTTTCCTAAACTCGAAATATTTACTTCATGCGCTAGGCGCACTGATTTAGTGTGGAATTTTAAAAACACTTTGTTCAGGTTATTATTAACAGAAATTAAACAAAAAAGTATTTATTTTATTTTTATAATTCGATGATTGGTATTTCAACTTATTATGGCTATATTTATTATTATTTCAGCATTCGCAGTAAATTTGGTAAATACGAATATAGAAAAGTAAATTGAATACGAATAGGTTTTTATCAACTTATTATATTTTTGTAATTTTTGATTAACTTTCTCAACCCTTTGTCAATTTTCAAGTAAATAAGTGCATAATTTTCCCCCCTAAGTCAAAATCCTGTCTACGTCACTATTTGACATTTGTTAGGTTCATGATTACGTGTTATACCCGGTGTTCGATAAAAAAAACGCCCAAGGCCGTTACTCTGTTATTTATTTACCGATTTAAATAGCTTGAAAAATAAAGCCAATGGCCGTTTCAATATTATAAATTGACAGTAATTATATATTTATTAAAAATTAACTTTATTGCCAAATAATAGACAACTTTAAATTTTTAAATGGCTGCATATACATTTCTTATTTTATTATATTGGACATTTTCACATAAAGACAATTTATCATAAAGAAAAATTGAGTTTCTCAATAGGTTGCAGAATATTTACAAAATATAAAAACGAATTAAAATTAATATCGACTTTCTGCAAAAAGTTTGTCTCCAAATATTCATTGAAACAACTACTTCTCGAGCTAATACCCCGATAGATATTGAATTATACAATGAATATTTGCGTTACACGACAGCACTGCTGTTCTATGCATAATTTATATGCAAAATGCAACATCAGGTCAAACTATTCTCTAACCAAACTAAATGAAACAATAGGAAATTGAAATAAATTGAAAAAATTACAGGGAATGCATTTTAATTGTCTTAAGCCATCTATAGACGCGTTTCGAGATGTATCCCTCATCAGTATAGCTTTGCTTTAGACTTTCAATACAAAAAATATTAAAATAATATAAACAGGAAACTTACAGGAATGTCGAAATGTGTCATCGAAGCAGGTACACAAAACTGCGGCGAGTGAAAATGAAGGAATGTTATTTATAGGTAAAGGATTAGGTCATTAGTGGGTGCAAACAATTTGATACCTGAGAGAGAGTGACATACCGCCTTTAACGGTACAGTTTCACATAAAGACAATTTATCATAAAAAAAAATTGAGTTTGTCAATAGGTTGTAGAATATTTACAAAATATAAAAACGAATTAATATTCGACATTCCTGTGAGTTTCCTGTTTATTTTATTTTAATATTTTTTGTATTGAAAGTCTAAAGCAAAGCTATACTGATGAGGGATACATCTCGAAACGCGTCTATAGATGGCTTAAGACAATTAAAATTCATTCCCTGTAATTTTTTCAATTTATTTCAATTTCTTTTTGTTTCATTTAATTTGGTTAGAGAATAGTTTGACCTGATGTTGCATTTTTCATATATTTTATGCATAGAATAGCAGTGCTGTCGTGTAACGCAAATATTCATTGTATAATTCAATATCTGTCGGGGTATTAGCTCGAGAAGTAGTTGTTTCAATGAATATTTGGAGACAAACTTTTTGCAGAAAGTCGATATAATTTTAATTCGTTTTTATATTGGACATTGTTTTTCTGAAACCAATTATGTCCCATATGTTGATTTTAATTCAATATTTATGTCAAAAAAAATATAATAAATCTTGTTCACATGATTTGTTGGCAGTAAATGTAGTATGCCTTGAAACAAAATTGGCATTTTAATACTATTTAAATTGTATATTGGTTTATACCTAATCCGGGTGTTCCGGTAACTAATTTATTATACTTTTATTAACCCATTAATTGCCGAGCAAATTATATAGTTAACTCTAAAAGTTGATTTTAGATAAAATTATGAACATCTTTTTAAGATTTCTATGAATGATTTATTATATTAAATACATCGATTTTATAAAAGAGTTCAATTTAAAGTTCGAACAAGTGTTTCCACTCCCAGGTTAAGCATGAAGTAAAATTTCGAGTTTAGAAAAGCCTGAAAATTTGGTTTGGTCGCGTAGCGCGTAGCGCTACGCGACCAAACCAAATTTTCAGGCTTTTCTAAACTCGAAATTTTACTTCATGCGCCACGCGTATGAAACACTGAAATATTGTAAAGTTAGTAGTACACTTTAAAAATGAGTAATGAACGAAATATTAAAATAACAAAATATTTACATTTTTCCTCAATTCTCAAGTCAGGTAAAATTATGCAATGTGTCAAATTAACTTATTTAAATACTAATTAAAAAATAATATAATAATGTTGCGTTATTGCATTAATTAATTGATTAATACTAGCTCTATTCCACATTAAGCTGTAACGTAAGTACTTATTTGTTGGGTCGTTATTATTCATGTTTGACATAACCTCACAATACATGACATTTGTCAGTCTTGTTTACAAGGCACACTAGTTATTTTTTTTAATATAATTTTGAATTGAATTTTTTCCCAAAAAAAAATTTAAGATAAACAATAAATTGGTCATTATTAGATTTATAAAAACGTCTACTGTAATAAAATTAAAAAAATAATAGCAGCTATTTAAAAACTATTAGGTTGGCTATAATTTGACAATAAAGTTATTAAAGAAAGAAATCAATATTGATGTAATTTTTTGTATTTAAACGGCCATTGACATTGGCTTTTAGTTCAATAAAATCGGTCAATAAAAATCAGAGTTATCGCGTTGGGCGTTTTTTTTCGAACACCCGGTATACACTAAAGAATCTAATTTCTTCTTAGGGATATAATAAAAACAACAAAAACCAGCAAAATAATAACGGATTTTCAAAATTACAAATTTTATCGACAAAAGAGATGTACTATTAGAAAATACCGCGAAATTTTTAACAGTGGCATGTTAAAAGTTCCGCGGTGTTTTCTGTACTCCTACACTTTATTGCTTTATTGCAAAAATGTATTTGTGTAAAGGTTAGAATTTCCATAATCATCCTAATAAGAGAAAAATGGATTTTCATTATAAAAATCTAACTCCCACATTTCATTCTTACGAAAATGCAAAATTAATGTCCTCTACGTGTACTTTAATTTTCTTTTTCCTTAATAATTTGAATTTTTAAATAACAAAAAGGCACATGAATATTTTTTTTCTGCAGAACGTAGTGGGACGTCGTCATCATCGTCATACCCGACGCCGACGACGAGCGTCGCGGCGCACAGCGTCAGTGTGCTACCATCGCCGGTTCGGTCCACACTGCTCTGCGCGGCAGGAGCTGCGGCCCTGCTCCGAACAATACGCGCGATACGCAACTCGAAACTCCAACTACGAAATAACACAATGTGAACTTGAAATTAAAGTAAAAGTGCAAACGAAATGTTAGCAAAAAAAAAAAACAAATAGTGCGTGGAATTTTGGAAAAATAACCTCAAAAAAAGGTAACGACTTTGGTGTGTGTAGTTTATTTCGTGCGGCGTGAAATCGCGCCGGTATCTAATTTGAATTTGTATATCATGAATAATCCTGATAAAAAAAAATACTTATCAACAAGTGTGCTTGAATATTTGTTGTTTAATAAATGTGTTGGAATTCTATTCTTTTATTGCATGTAAACAAATGATTAAAATAAATGAAAACATTTTAGTGTTTCTAAATTTTAAATAAACTATGATTCATTGGTATCAATAACCAGAACATCTAAAATTAGCTGATAATTAATAACTAATTGCTAAAAGGTAAAATTTACGCATAAACACCTCGGTTCATAGACGTGTTAAGTGACATTGAACTGACATTAGGAACAAATAATTTATAAAAATATACATTACATATAATTCGATAATAAGCATCTAAAAATTAACAATAAAATGTACTTATAATTTTGTTTGTATAACACTTTTTATTTTTACGTGACTGCAGTTTTAGAAAATTTAGATTTCCATGATCAAACAATAAGTGTTTGATAATGGCAAACTTAAATTTAAAAGTGTGTTTTATTGTCACATTAACATGTAATACGAAGTATAAGCCTTTACAATACAAGTCATCTAAAAAATAGTACAATTATGCCTTTGATATACAGGGAGTTTTTATTTTAAAGTATACGTTTTTCAAATTCAGCCCATTTTCTTTAAATCTTTATATATTCGTTATTTTTTTTAAATGAGTTTAATTTAAAGCTTTAAACGAGTGTTTTCCAGTCCCAGACTAAGCATGAAGTAAAATTTCGAGTTTAGAAAAGCCCCGTGAAAATTTGTCGATGTTCGCGCAGCGACCCGAGACAAATTTTCTGGGCTTTTCTAAACTCGAAATTTTACTTCATGCGCCACGCGCCTAAAACAATGATTCCAAGTGAGGTTCAAATATACATAAGTTTCACAATATTTTAGTGTTTTATACGCGTGGCGCATGAAGTAAAATTTCGAGTTTAGAAAAGCCCAGAAAATTTGTCTCGGGTCGCTGCGCGACCCTCGACAAATTTTCACGGGGCTTTTCTAAACTCGAAATTTTACTTCATGCTTATTCTGGGAGTGGAAAAGATACGTTTACAGCTTCAAATTGAACTCTTGTAAAAACATAACAAATATCTAAAGATAAAAAAAAAAATTAACTGAATTTGGAATACGTATACTTTAAAAAAAACTCCCTGTATGTATACTTAAATGAAGAATTCCCTGTATATTTGTTTTAATAAAATCACGTTTTATTAAGTGTGTTAAGTGATTCATTACTTTTAACAATTAACTTTACATGTTTGTGATCTTTAGTATCGACATATAAATTCAAGCCTTCTACAGCTTAGTAAGTCAAAAGTACCCTGAATTTTGATAAAATTTATAAAAAGTGGTTAAAGTAACCAAAGAATTATTTGTTGTAGTGTTTAGTTTACAACTTGTTAAATAAATAATATAATAATTGTTCAGAAATTAGTACACTTTGTAGCGATTTTAGAAGAAAACAAAATTAATCAATTGGAAATCAAATTACACAAGCTCAAAGTTTACTAATTGTTTTTTGTATTAATTCTAGATATTAAATTATGCAATATTTCAATTTTGAGCTTACGTACGATTTTCTCCTTTTTTCAATTGAAAACATTAGCCTCTTCTTACACAAGAATAATGCTCACTTTGTGCTCATACAGCGACTTTTAAGGTTCTTTAAGTAAACCATTAATATCAATGATAAACAAAAACTAATATATGCTTCTAGAGCTCCTTTTCGCATCTTAGTTCATGTGCCTAATCAAAATTTGTCTACAATTGTTTTCGAGTTACACGTCAAAACTCAATATTTAACAATTCTGAAAAATTGAAATAACTTCTTATTTTAAAATGATATGGACATGCGGTGAAAACTTTCTTAAGTAGGTTACGCTGGCCATATCAGATTTTGTTTTAAGTTTAACCTTAATGAGATATGACACAAAGTTGTATTATTTTAAATACAAATCAGAGATTGGCTTTGCTTGAATTATTTACATTTTTTGTAAGCTTTTTAAAAAATCAGTCAGCGGTCTACTAAAAAAAGTGCACACGGCAGTTAATAAAGCATAGTAATATCTTTTTAAATAAAGAAGTTATATATTTCATTCAACTTCTTATTTTAAAAAGATATGGACATGCGGTAAAAACTTTCTTAAGTAGGTTACGCTGGCCATATTAGATTTTGTTTTAAGTTTAACCTTTATGAGATATGACACAAAGTTGTATTATTTTAAATACAAATCAGAGATTGGCTTTACTTCAATTATTTGCATTTTTTGTAAGCTTTTTAAAAAATCAGTCAGCGGTCTACTAAAAAAAGTGCACACGGCAGTTAATAAAGCATAGTAATATCTTTTTAAATAAAGAAGTTATATATTTCATTCAACTTCTTATTTTAAAAAGATATGGACATGCGGTAAAAACTTTCTTAAGTAGGTTACGCTAGCCATATTAGATTTTGTTTTAAGTTTAACCTTTATGAGATATGACACAAAGTTGTATTATTTTAAATACAAATCATAAATTGGCTTTACTTCAATTATTTGCATTTTTTGTAAGCTTTTTAAAAAATCAGTCAGCGGTCTACTAAAAAAAGTGCACACGGCAGTTAATAAAGCATAGTAATATCTTTTTATATAAAGAAGTTATATATTTCATTCAACTTCTTTTTTTAAAAAGATATGGACATGCGGTGAAAACTTTCTTAAGTAGGTTACGCTGGCCATATTAGATTTTGTTTTAAGTTTAACCTTTATGAGATATGACACAAAGTTGTATTATTTTAAATACAAATCAGACATTGGCTTTACTTCAATTATTTGCATTTTTTGTAAGCTTTTTAAAAAATCAGTCAGCGGTCCACTAAAAAAAGTGCACACGGCAGTTAATAAAGCATAGTAATATCTTTTTAAATAAAGAAGTAATATATTTCATTCAACTTCTTATTTTAAAAAGATATGGACATGCGGTAAAAACTTTCTTAAGTAGGTTACGCTGACCATATTAGATTTTGTTTTAAGTTTAACCTTTATGAGATATGACACAAAGTTGTATTATTTTAAATACAAATCAGAGATTGGCTTTACTTCAATTATTTGCATTTTTTGTAAGCTTTTTAAAAAATCAGTCAGCGGTCTACTAAAAAAAGTGCACACGGCAGTTAATAAAGCATAGTAATATCTTTTTATATAAAGAAGTTATATATTTCATTCAACTTCTTTTTTTAAAAAGATATGGACATGCGGTGAAAACTTTCTTAAGTAGGTTACGCTGGCCATATTAGATTTTGTTTTAAGTTTAACCTTTATGAGATATGACACAAAGTTGTATTATTTTAAATACAAATCAGACATTGGCTTTACTTCAATTATTTGCATTTTTTGTAAGCTTTTTAAAAAATCAGTCAGCGGTCTACTAAAAAATGTGCACACGGCAGTTAATAAAGCATAGTAATATCTTTTTAAATAAAGAAGTTATATATTTCATTCATAAAAATAGTACTTTACTTGAAAATACTCTTGAAAACGCTGCACCCTGTACAGGGTAGAGCATTTTAGAGGTGCCACATATAGAAAACTTTATTATTTGAAGAGATATTGATATTAAAAACCGCTTTCGTCACGTTTTCGTGTTTTAATCAATGGTGAAAAGAAAATTTATTAATCTTTAACCGTTTCCGCTGTATAACCGGGAGTTGATGAAATGTCATTTTTATGAAGTAACTGTAACTCATTTGTTTTAAAAATTATAACGAAACTGTAAAAACTTTCTAATGGCAACTTTTTACCCCCATTAAATTGACGAACGTGTTTTATTTCAAGGATGTTTCGTTTTCGTTTTCTTACACCAAATTCACTTTTATCTAATGGGCGTATATGGGGATATGCATATCATTGAACAATATTTTTGATGCCGATTTCAACGATGTGCCACTTGTGTACCTTTGTGAAAAAAATAATTATTGTTATATACGACAAGCAAAGTAGCAGTTTATGTCAATTAAGAGTGCTTATTTAGAAAAGAAAATATACCACATCGATAGTAGTCATATTTTCAAACAAATTGCAAGCATCACCTATTAACGAAATTGTTTACCGGTTGTCATGGCAACTTTGCCAATGACTTTTTATTTACAAAAGTATGCATGTGGCACATCTTTAAAATTAGGTTTAAAAATGCTGTATAATGATGTGCATATCTCCATATGCGCCCATACGAACAATATGATATTGATATAAAAAAAAAACGAAACGTACTTCAAATAATACAGGTACGTCATTTGATTGAGCGTAAAAAGTTGTTATAAGAAAGTTTTTACAGTTTGGTTATAACTTTAAAAACAAATGAATTAAAGTAACTTTAAAAAATCGACATTTTATCAACTTCTGGTTATAGAACGGAAACGGTTAAAGATAGATCCATTTTCTTTTCTCTATTGATTAAAGAACGAAAAAGCTTGCGAAAACGGTTTTTCAATATCTCTTCAAATAAAAAAGTTTTTCAGATGTGGCACCTCCAAAATGCACCACCCTGTACATTTCAGGCTTCTTTTGTAATTTTAAGCTTACAATTTCAAGCTTCTAACGAATTAAAAGCTTCTAACTATTTTTTGTGTAATATAATGTGTTCCAAATTGTTAAAGAATTCTAAATGCGAAATATTAATTAAATTTGAATATTCACTTAGATTTTTAAATATTGAAGCGATTTTGGGTCTGTCAACTTGGCCCCCCCAACTCAAAATTTTCAAATAAAAAATATTGCGCCCGAAAGGTCTTAACTTGCGCTCACTTGCGCCCAAATATTAAAACTTGCGCTGTTAAGGGTAGAAAGTTATAGCGATTTGAAAATAGGGGGGGCTAAGTTGACGCCAGCCCCCCCATCTCGGAATTTTTAACTTTTTCTTTCATAAATACATTCTATGGAACTTGCGCTGTCGATACCACCTAATTTTACAAGTTGCGCTGCAAAAATACACCCCCTATAAACGAAATAAAGGAGGGTGCCAGCCCCCCCACTTTACACTTTTTAAGTTTTATTGCATTGTACACAAAGCTTAGAAGTTGCGCTCACTTGCGCCATCAAAATTTCTTCAATATCAGTTCTCATGAAAAAGTTATGGCATATTTTATATATAGTCGAATCCAGTGCGCGTATTCCCATAATCTCCATGCAACTACAGAAGAGTAATACAATAAACATACTTAACTCACAACCACTGTCCATCTTCGTCGAAAAGCATACATTATACAACCAAAACAGTAATTTTCTATAATATTTGCATATTTATTTCAGTGCCGTATCACGGTGGAAATATATATTTTTATTATTACTTAAATAATTTTATTTCCAAAACAAATAACAATAATTCGATTCAATTAATAAATATAACTTTAACAATGTATTTAAAATGCATTTCTGCTGATTAGAAAAGTTGCGCTGTTTTCCCAGTAGCGTTACAAATAATTTATTATTTAATTTAATTAAATATTTTCAAAACCAAACGTGAAAATTTAAATTTTTTAGGTGATTTTACTTTAACAATGCATAAGAAATGCATCTATGCCAATGAGAAAAGTTGCGCTGTTTTCCCAGTGGCGTCACAATTAATTTATCATTATTTAATTAAATTAAATATTTTTCAAACCAAACGAAAAATTTTGAATTTTCTAAGTGATATTTCTTAAACAATGCATAGGAAATGCATTTATACTAATGAGAAATGTTGCGCTGTTATCCCAGTGGCGTCACAATTAATTTATTATTATTGAATTAAATTAAATATTTTCAAAACCAAACGGAAAATTTTGAATTTTCTAAGTGATATTACTTTAACAATGCATTGAAAATTCATTTATGCTAATGAGAAAAGTTGCGCTGTTTTCCCAGTGGCGTCACAATTAATTTATTATTATTGAATTAAATTAAATATTTTCAAAACCAAACGGAAAATTTTGAATTTTCTAAGTGATATTACTTTAACAATGAATAGGAAATGCATTTATGCTAATGAGAAAAGTTGCGCTGTTTTCCCAGTGGCGTCAGTGATCATTCCCAAAAACAGAAGCAAGTCATTGTATTCCTCCCATAAGCCATTATGTCTTCTGCAAAATGCTATAAAATGACCCGGTATAAAACCCACAACAACACGTAAAATAAACAGTTTGTTCTGTACATTTAGTTTAAACGGAGTATTTTCTAAATTAGTTACTATGTTCAACGTTTTACTGTCCGTGTTAACGGGTTCTATAAATATAAAATTGTTTAAATGTGTTTCAAATAATAATTTATTATTACACAAACTGCAATTTTATTCTGTTATTGTTTTTTGTTTTCGCCACTGGGAAAACAGCAAAACTTTTCTCATTAGCATAAATGCATTTCCTATGCATTGTTAAAGTAATATCACTTAGAAAATTCAAAGTTTCCCGTTTGGTTTTGAAAATATTTAATTTAATTCAATAATAATAAATTAATTATGACGCCACTGGGAAAACGGCGCAACTTTTCTCATTAGCATAAATGCATTTCCTATTCATTGTTAAAATAATATCATTTAGAAAATTCAAAGTTTCCCGTTTGGTTTTGAAAATATTTAATTTAATTCAATAATAATAAATTAATTGTGACGCCACTGGGAAAATAGCGCAACTTTTCTCATTAGCATAAATGCATTTCCTATGCATTGTTAAAGTGATATCACTTAGACAATTAGAAGTTTCCCGTTTGGTTTTGAAAATATTTAATTTAATTCAATAATAATAAATTAATTGTGACGCCACTGGGAAATGAGCGCAACTTTTCTCATTAGCATAAATGCATTCCCTATTCATTGTTAACGTAATATCACTTAGAAAATTCAAAGTTTCCCGTTTGGTTTTGAAAATATTTAATTTAATTCAATAATAATAAATTAATTGTGACGCCACTGGGAAAACGGCGCAACTTTTCTCATTAGCATAAATGCATTTTCTATGCATTGTTAAAGTAATTTCATTTAGAAAATTCAAAATTTTTCGTTTGGTTTGAAAAATATATAATTTAATTCAATAATAATAAATTAATTGTGACGCCACTGGGAAAACAGCGGAACTTTTATCATTGGCATAGATGCATTTCTTATGCACTGTTTAAGTAAAATCACTTAAAAAATTTAAATTTTCACGTTTGGTTTTGAAAATATTTAATTAAATTAAATAATAAATTATTTGTAACGCTACTGGGAAAACAGCGCAACTTTTCTAATCAGCAGAAATGCATTTTAAATACATTGTTAAAGTTATATTTATTAATTGAATCGAATTATTGTTATTTGTTTTGGAAATAAAATTATTTAAGTAATAATAAAAATATATATTTCCACCATGATACAGCACTGGAATAAATATGCAAATATTATAGAAAATTACTGTTTTGGTTGTATAATGTATGCTTTTCGACGAAGATGGACAGTGGTTGTGAGTTAAGTATGTTTATTGTATTACTCTTCTGTAGTTGCATGGAGATTATGGGAATACGCGCACTGGATTCGAGTATATATAAAATATGATATAACTTTTTCATGAGAACTGATATTGAAGAAATTTCGATGGCGCAAGTGAGCGCAACTTCTAAGCTTTGTGTACAATGCAATAAAACTTAAAAAATGTAAAGTGGGGGGGCTGGCACCCTCCTTTATTTCGTTTATAGGGGGTGTATTTTTGCAGCGCAACTTGTAAAATTAGGTGGTATCGAGAGCGCAAGTTCCATAGAATGTATTTATGAAAGAAAAAGTTAAAAATTCCGAGATGGGGGGGCTGGCGTCAACTTAGCCCCCCCTATTTTCAAATCGCTATAATTTTCTACCCTTAACAGCGCAAGTTTTAATATTTGGGCGCAAGTGAGCGCAAGTTACGACCTGTCGGGCGCAGTATTTTTTATTTGAAAATTTTGAGTTAGGGGGGCCAAGTTGACAGACCCAGCGATTTTAACCCAATAAAACACTTTTAACTTTGTTTGTATAACACAATTTATTTTTATGTGACTGCAGTTTCGGCAAATTCAGCTTGCCATTATCAAACACTTCATGTTTGATAATGGCAAGGTGCATTTGCCAAAACTGCAGTCACATAAAAATAAATTGTGTCTTATAAACAAAGTTAAAAGTGTTTTATTGTGTTAAATTAACATGTATATCGAAGTAGAAGCCTCCACAATTCAAAATATAAAGCGATTTTATTTGTGCTAACAAAGGAATAAATATGAAAATGTATATATTTTCATATAAGCACAAATAATACCTAGACATATCTATAAATTTAATGAAAATCTATAAATCTATATATATAAACACATTTAATGAAAATTGTAACCTTAATTCTAAATATACAATTTATTCGGAGTAACATGGATATAGCATATTGTACAATCGGCATGAAATTATACCATTTTCAACATATGAATCAGCAATTCATACTAGTGGGAAACGGCGATTCCATGCGAATAGTACACTATACTTTCTCCACCACTGTACAAATATATTAAAAAAAATCAGTTTTATTCATCATAAAACTAGTATTACTTTTCGCTATATTAACTTTTAAACGCACAATTCTGCACGGAATTCCTCTAGGTTTTCTTAAATAATTAGCTTGATGCGTCCTCTTCGCATTATTGCTTCGTTCAAAAGGGCAAACGTTTGAATCTCGATTATTACTTAACTTTTTTATTCGGCACTTTTGAATGTTGGTCTTCACGTATCGGGGGTACTGACTTACCTAGGAATGGACCTCTCCGGGGGCTCTATTCGGTCTCTGTAACGCAAATCAAGTGTATACAGTGTGGATCGTCTGATGTTTTGTCAGATTTCGCGTATTTAAGGTCGAACAGTTTAGTATTTTTTTGTCATGTGGTCGTTGCCATAGAAACCATTACAGTTATAGAATTACATTACACCTATTTTATCTCTAGAACTGCAATGGTTTCTATGACAATGGCCACATTATAAAATATAATCCGCCTCGCTTCGATCGCGCGCTAGCAAGTTAAAATTTTCATGCTTTCTAAACTATTCGGTCTATGTAACGCAAGCCAAGTGTATACAGTTTGGAATTTCTGACGTTTTGTCAGATTCACGTATTTAAGGTCGAACAGTTTAGTATTATTTTGTCATGTGGTCGTTGCCATAGAAACCATTACAGTTATAGAGTTACAATGCACCTATTATAACTCTAGAACTGCAATGGTTTCTATGACAATGACCACACTATAAAATATAATCCTCCTCGCTTCGCTCGCGCGCCAGCAAATTGAAATTTTCAGTCTTTCCTAAACTCGAAATTTTACTTCATGCCCAACCATGGAGCGGAAACACTTTTTACAAACTCATTATTTTTGTTAACAATATTGAAAAGGGAAAAAATAAACTTCCATGACTTTTAATTTTCAAATAGTTTGAAAATTAATAATTAATTGTTTTAATATGATCAAGTGCTACTTATTTATGTTCACCACTTTCATTGTGAATAAAAATAAAAATGTTTCATGACATTTATGACATGAAATGCTAAAAATAATTGTTTTCATTATAAGAATTAAAAAAAATCTTCTGACATCAAAATGAATTCATGTAACAAATATGCAAACTGACTAAATAAAGACAATTTTTTTCTCTCTTCTGTATAGGATTCCTAACAATAGTTATTTCTTAATACATGATGAGAATTTGAACTTATCTTGGACATCTCTTAGAAAATTCTGAGAATTTCAAGTGATTTTATGTTAGTTAAGTCTGCAATTTCAGGCAAATTATTTTAGTGTTTTGTCTAGTAATATTTCAATCAGGTATCTCTTACCTAAGTTTAATATTACTGTACAGGAAACTAAAATATCTAAAATTATAGTAGAGCTATTATTTAGAGATTATGAAATAATTTTGATACCGCGTGATTTTTAAAACATAATTTTACCCCAGAGTTCAATGATTCTCTAACGTTATGAAAAAATATGACAATACCGTTCATCACTGAGAAGTACTTCAATTCTTTCTTTTCTGGCGCTGTTTCTTTTTAGGTTAATTAAAGAATAGTTGATGGTCGAAAGTAATAATAATAATAATAATAATATTCTTGATTCCATGGACTAATATGCAATATACATACAAATATACATATGGTGTTATAGCATTGGAAGCGTCATAGAAGTACAATACAATAATTAAATGAATAATACAAATTCAAAAATACCCAACTTGCCAGAACAAGCCCACGCCTCCTTTAGTTTGCAAAACTTTAAACAACATAATATAAAATCACGACCATTTTTCTAATTTTATATTTTACAATAATTACATTTTAATCATAATGATGGTTGCGACCGCAACTACGTGGTAATTCATGATCACTGAATCAAACACTTACTATGTTTTTACCACAAAATATTTCTGGTCTGTTGTGCCGTACAGGCTGATTTAATCATAATGATGGTTGCGACCGTAACTACGTGGTAATTCATGATCACTGAATCAAATACTTACTATGTTTTTACCACAAAATATATTTTGTGGTAAAAACATAGTAAGTGTTTGATTCAGGAATTACATTTTAATTTCATTTAAGTTATAGTGCATATGGTTTGACAGATAAGCTTTCAATGTTTTTTTGAATATATTTATCACTTGGTAAATTGTTATATAATTTAGGTCCCAATATATTCGGAGAAAATTTGGAAACATTTAGGCGGTGGCGGGCAATATGAATGTCATTAACTGTTCTCGTACTGTAAAAGTGAATATCACTGTTAATTAAAAATCATTGCCTATTTCGATAAGCATATAGTAACAGTTCAAAAATTACTAAACATGGAAATGGCAAAATTTACAATTATTGAAAGAATGCTTTACATGTCTGTGTCCTAGGGATACCAGATATAGATCTTATAATTTGTTTTTGAGCTACAAATACGGAATGCCAATAAGTTGAAGTGTCCCAAACACAGAGGCCGTAAACCAGTCTAGAATGTGCGTTAGCATAGTAAACATGTGTCAGCTGATCAATAGTTCTTAAACATTTCATTTGATACGATGATTTATTCAGACTCTTAATAACATTATCGCACTGATTTTTCCAGTCAACACAACTATCGATTTCCAGTCCTAAGATTTTATTTTATTAATACAATTTAGTGGCATATTATTCAAAGTTATATTTAAGTCATCGTTTAATTTATGTTGTTCAGTTCTCAATCGCACATAAGAAGTTTTAGTTGAGTAAATTAATAATTTATTATTTGAAAATCAATTATATAGGTTTAATGCCAAGGTATTTACAAGCAGGGGATGGGCTAATTACGGTGTTTGATATGGTTATGCTAAATGGGGATTTGAGCGGCCTTTGGAAGTAATTCAATTATTATATCAGATTTTAGTTAGTTTTGATCTATTGATAGAAATAATTGTGGAAACATTGTATTTTTATGTGATTAACCTTCTTATTCCAGTAATTCAGAGGTTATATTACACAGATTTTGTTTATGTTTATTAAAATGCAGTTCTTCTGCTGATTTATTTAATCGTATTCACTATTAAAGAGTGTCTCCACTCCTTGATTAAAAATTAACCAAATTTCTAGTGCAGAAAAGCCTAATACTTTGGATTAGGGCGCGGAGTTTAGTCATTAAATTCATAAGAAATGAATATCAAATAATAAGGGGATAAATGAAATAATCATTAAGTGCGTACTAAATTATTAACACTTAATAACTTTTGTCATTACATTTCCACGAAATCGATAAGTATTCGATTAAACAAATTTTCCTGGAAACTCCAAAAATAACATTCAAGAGAAAAATAATTATCCAGATATTAAACAACAAACTCATTAATAACTTTTCTATTAATACAATACGTATCGAAACAATGAACTCTGACCGTAGTTTTCGATAACGTGTAAATTATTCCACTTCATGCTTCTGCATAAATTAAATCGACTAAAAAATAATATCGTTTATCGATAGATTGCACAATTCAAACATGCTCTATATAGCAATTCCGCAAAAAAATCTAGTATGCCAATGCTTATGAGAAAAAGTGTAACCTATATATAACGATTATGTCAATACATATCCCAAAAATATTTGACCAGGAAGACACTTTTGATTCATAACCCATTAAGCGCCATTGATGCTTACATGCAACATTATAAATTTTCTGTTTATTAAAATACGAAATAAGTTAATTTGGTATATTATATTATTTGACCTGACTTGAAAATGTATGAAGAAAAATGTAACTATTTTATTATTAAAATTTTTCGATTATTACTCAATTAAAAAAATAATCGTTAGTGTATTTCTAACTTTACAATATTTCAGTATTTTATACGCGTGGCGCATGAAGTAAAATTTCGAGTTTAGAAAAGCCTGAAAATTTGGTTTGGCCGCTCCGCTTCGCGGAGCGACCAAACCAAATTTTGAGGCTTTTCTAAACTCGAAAATTTACTTCATACTTAGTCTGGGAGTGGAAACACTCGTTTTAAACTTCATATTGCACGTTTTTATGTCAAATCGACGAATGCCTAAAAATTTACAGCATATACATTATGTATATTTTAAAGAAAAATTCATAGTATGTAATACAGTAAGTAATTCATAAAAAACATAAAAAAAGGAGAGAATTTTAACTAAAATCAACTTTTAGAGTTAATTCTATACTTGCTCGGGTTAAAGATCAGTTATTTTTGCATTAAATAATAATAATTATTTCAATAATATAAAACAAAGCCAATCTAGTAAACATTGTAAGCGTATATTAAATCGTACGAAAAATAACACTTCATCGAACAGTTACATATACCAAACTTTCACCATAAATTCAATAAAAAAAAAAAATCAGCTATCGAACGGTTGCACTATTCAAACCTTCCGCATAAATGAGTGTTATAACTACAATACTAACATTCTTCACTTTTTGTGGAAGTTAAGTTAGCGGTTTTTAGCGGTTTTTTTTATTTTTTTGCAATTTGCCAAGTAGAGAATGTGAGTTTTGCACTTAGATCACTCAAATTACACCAAACAAAAATAAAATCGTCTATCGAACGGTTGCAGTTTTCAAGCTTGGACAGGAATCGATAGCCCGGGGTTTTAAAATATTTATCAAATCCGGTTGTTAGTTATAAATAGGAATGTCAATATGCGATAATTTAAAGCAAAAGGGCCGCGCACACAATTCGAATATAGCGCGCTGAATGGAAATGGGAATTCTTGTTGATTCACTTTGAGCAAACAACTGTATAAATCAAGTAGGATTATAGAAAATTTCTATAGGCGATTAATTGAAGTTAGTAATGGGACAGTTTGTTGATTTAATTTAATGGTGGGGTAATAAATTTATTTTAAGATGGTTGTGAAAGAAATCGATTTTAAAAGAAATTAAATATTTAATTGATGATTCCTAGTATATTAAAATGATTAGAGTAAATAAATAATTGTAGTTTTAGGCTGGGTTGTTAAAAAAAATCTTTTTTTAAAATTTTTATTTAAACACAGTTTTTTTACCAAGCAGTATAGAAACAGTGTTTAAAACAATAACAATTGAAAACATGTTTAAAACGTGCTTAAAACGCGTTTTAAACATAACCAGCCTTATTAATAAGGCATACAGCTTAGCATACAGCTTTAACACAGTTCTAAGGATGATATTGACTTTGGATTAATAAAACGTTGGATTAATAAAACGTTTTAGTAGATTAAAATTGTTAGTTTACAACTAATAATTTAATAGAATTGGTTTAAGTCTTATACATAATATAAACTGTAATAACAAAATATTAATTTGATAATGCAATAAATCATAAATGTAAAAACCTTATCAGTATATTTTAAACTTCACTTAAAATTAGTGTTTTAAATGCGTGGCGCATGAAGTAAAATTTCGAGTTTAGAAAAGCCTGAAAATTTGGTTTGGCCGCGTAGCGCTGCGCGCTACGCGACCAAACCAAATTTTCAGGCTTTTCTAAACTCGAAATTTTACTTCATGATTAGTCTGGGAGTGGAGACACTCATTAGAAGTAAAGTTCAATCCAATAATATAACAAAAGAAATACATATTCACAAACAAATTACAATGAAGCCAGAATAGATAATAATGTAATGTTGCTAAGTTAATCCTATCATTATTTCAAAACTAACTATTAACATGTAGATTTTGCTCTATTAATACAAAACGATAGTATCGTGTTTGTATGCGTCTAGTAGAGGTTATTTAGCATTAAACTATAATGATATTAACGGCAATTCTATTAATAAGGCTGAACATGTTTTAAATCACATTTATGCACCCATAGTTTTGATATTTTATTACGATAAAAATTTATTTTTAATAATGTAATTTGAAATATCTTCAACAATTTAACTAGAATTTGAAAACCTTCACAAAATATGTTTATTAATGTAGTATAAGTTATAGTTTAACTAATTTAAGACAATTACAAAAAAACTGTTTAAACAAAATTACCGTTTAAGACATGTTTTAAACGAATTTTAATTTAATTTAACGCGACGGTTGTTTTCAAAAATATTAAAAACACTGTTTTAAAACAAAGTGTTTTGAAAAAACAACCCTGGTTTTAAAAAAAATACTTGGTTACGTTTCACTGATTGGTATAAATCAATGAAGTTTAACTAAATGTTTCTTGAAATATTTTACTTAAGTTAAACATGTTTTAGCATGGGAATAATTAGAAACGTATTTAAAATGTAGCAGTTTTATTGTTTTTTCATTGAAAATGTTACAGATGTTGCAGATATGCTTCAAAATTATATAAATTATACCGGGTGTTGACTTGGCGGACACAACATAGGAAATCCCATGTAAATTTTGAAATGTTCAAATTTTGGCTCTCCTAATTATATTAAAAGCAAAATGTATTTACCTTTTTTGTAGAGGAAAACATTTTGAATTAATTCGTATTTACGTTTATCACTTTACGTTTCTCTAAATTAAAATAATTAAGAAAAAATAATGTGATTTTATGAAAATAATGGAATTGAAATATCAACTGCGGATGTCAAAATGGCAAAAGATATCGTAGCCACTTGATTAAAGTAAATGTTTTCGAAATGATTTACACTATACAAGAAAAATGTCATTATTTTTATAAAATCACATTACTTTTTCTTAATTATTTTATCTGTTAATTTTCTGACATTCGTTGATTTTTAAAAGAGTCCAATTTATAGCTTTAAGCGAGCGTTTTTCACTCCCAGACTAAGCATGAAGTAAAATTTCGAGTTTAGAAAAGCCCCGTGAAAATTTGTCGAGGGTCGCGCAGCGACCTGAGACAAATTTTCTGGGCTTTTCTAAACTCGAAATTTTACTTCATGCGCCACGCGTATAAAACACAGACTTTCAATGAAGTTCGAATATACATAAATCTGAAAATATTATAGTGTTTTATACGCATGGCGCATGAAGTAAAATTTCGAGTTTAGAAATGCCCAGAAAATTTGTCTCGGGTCGCTGCGCGACCCTCGACAAATTTTCACGGGGCTTCTCTAAACTCGAAATTTTACTTCATGCTTACTCTGGGAGTGGAAAACACTTGTTTGAAGCTTCAAATTGAACTTAAAAAAAGAACAGAGAATATCCGCAATTGTTGTATCAATTTCATGGTACGTCATTATTTTTATAATATCACATTACTTTTTCTTAATTATTTCAACTTAGAGAAACGTAAGGTTTTAAGTGTAAACAGTAATAAATTTAAAATTTTTCCCTCTATAAAAAAGTGAAATACATTTTCTCTCTAATATAAATAGGTAAGCCAATATTTGAACCCTTTAAAATTAACATGCACTTTCCTATGTTGCGTCCGCCAAGTCAACACCTGGTATGTATTTATTAAGGATTATTTGTAGTAATAATGATAGGCGTTGTAATGCCGGTTAACCGGTTTACCAGTTTATGGACTCTTATTTTACTGGTATTTCGGTAAAATAAACAAATATATTGTTTTGTTGAGTAAATTTAATACAATTTGTTTAGAGGTATTGTTAAACATTTATGATTATTTTAAATGAAAGTAGTGTTCCTTAAAATATATACCTTGAACACAGGATTATAGAAAATAGGGTCGAGAAAGTATTTTATACGTAGCAAAATCGATCTCAAGCTTTTGCTGTTTTATTTTTGTCGTTTAGGACCTTGTTCAGTAAATTTACTTCTCGCGGATTTAAACTGCTGAAATAATTCTAGTGGAACTAAATTATTTCCTTAATTTGGTGGCGTTCTTTTTCGATTTATTTTCGCGCTTTCGTTTTTTAAAACTCAATTACGAACCGTTCATCTGGTTGTAGTTAATTCTTTTAAGTTTCCCGGGAAATGGGGATGAAAAATAGGTAATTTTTTTCCTCTATGAGCGGTAGTGAAATTCTAGACGAAACTAAATATTCAACAAGGATTAGGAATACAAAAACAGTTTGAATTGATTGCAAATATGCACATTAAGCACTGGTTTTTCATACAATTATTGGGTAGAAAGGAATGCAACAAGTGGGACACTTAGTTTATTTGTGTTGGAGGTCTAAACATGGTTGTAAGAGAGGGCGAGGTGGTCGGTCCGGCTGATCCTTCTCATCGACACATCAAATAAAAGCACGAAATAATAGAAAAGGCCAGCAGGACTGAAGGTTTATCAACCAAGATAAGAACGTATCGATAAATACAATTTTTTTTTGTGGTGTGGGAGGGGAAGATCCATTTACGGACGGAGTGTCGGACTACCTCCAGGCGTAGGACTACCGACTAAAAACCCCTCCCACCTTACCGGCTTCGACTACAAGGTCATTAGCCGGTTTACTTGTTTCTTTGAAAACTTAATAATAAAACAAAAGAAACAACTAAAACAATAAGATAAAATATATAATACATAAATAAACCTAAGCCTAAAATCACAGATTTTGTGGTACCAGGGTTGTAAAAGACCCTGCACCGATTATACACAAAATAGACAAACACACCTTAAACCTAATATCACAAGTAGGCTGGAGCCTATTATCACAGATAAGACGACGACATTGGGATTGTAAAGGACCCCAATGCCGGAACCACCACACACAAGATAATCACAACCTAAACCTAATATCACAAAAGACGACACCGGGGTTGTAAAATACCTTGATGCCGGAGCCTCCACGAAACGGACAATACAACCTTATATCATAGATATACGGTATCGGGGCTGTAAAAGAGCCCGATGCCGGATCCTAAACTTATATACAAAACGTGCTTCAGAGTTGCAAAAGACTCTGGAGCGGACAGACACAAAATTAAAAGGTGACACTGAAGTTGTAAAGAGACTTCGATGCCACTGTACATAAATCAGACAGAACAATCTATAAATTAATAATAAATTAACACAAAAGAACATATACAAATCGCTAAAATCGTTTTAAAAGACTCGCATCACGTAGAAAACTAAGACATGTTTCTACGGACCCCTTATCATTTGCCAATACGGACGCCACAGTACCACCAAGCCTCGGCCTATTTCGCTGTATAGCGTAGACTGTGCAATGTAATAATACGTGCTCCACCGTTAACCGGTCATGACATAGATGACACTTTGGCTCTTCGTCGCCGGCAAGAAGATACGAGGAGATTAAGTTGGTATGCCCAATGCGAATGCGGCACAGGGCAACCTCCTCCCTCCTCGTAAGTGTAACCGTCGACCGCCAGGGAGTCACGGAGAGCTTAACATGTTTTGGTTTGCTCTCGGAGCCATTCCAACTCTTTTGCCAATCCTCTATAATTTTCTTTTTGATGTACCCTTTAACGTCGTCTGGACGTACGGGTACATCATCTGTGCCGTCCGCTTCCGCTGCTTGACGAGCAGCTTCGTCGGCCAGCTCATTGCCCTCGATACCCACATGTCCCGGAGCCCAGACGAAGATAATCGTCTTTCGCTTCCGAGACACTTCAAAAATCGAGTCTTGTATGAGCTGGACCAGCGGATCGGCCGAGTATAATGACACTATACTCTGGATGGCACTCAGAGAGTCGGAGCAGATGAGAAATGAGCTATGGTGGTTATTATATATACAGAAACGAAGGGCTTGATATATTGCGTACAGTTCGGCGGTGTACACGCTGGCCGACTCGTGGAGTGACCACGAATGTGGGATGCCGTCGATGACGAAGGCAGAGCCCACACCGTGATCGGATTTCGAGCCGTCTGTGTACAACCGCGGAGAGTCCGGGTATTCAGCGATAATTTAGAGGAACTGGCCCCTTAAGAAGTAGGGGCACCTATCGCTCTTCTTGACTGAGGTCAGATCCAGCCGACACCTTACTCTTGGCATAAGCCAAAGAGGTACCTCCAGGAATCCGACCTCGAATACCCTTGGGAGACTAAAATTAAGACTCTTCAACAACTCCTTTGCACGGACGCACACCGGCCTACTGACGGTAGGTCTTCTAGCGTATTTTCTCTGCTGCTCTGTAATCGAAATAAAATGCCGTCGGTTAGTGTGTCCCCTCCTCGCACGCATTGCCGCCGCGTATTGTAATATGAAGCGGTTGCGGCGTGCGGATAGTGGAGGGACACCCGACTCGCAGCAGAGACTCAGTGCGGGACTCGTCCGGAAAGCACCTGTAGCGTACCTAATTCCGGCATGGTGAACAGCATCTAGGGCTTTCAACCAGGACTTTCTTGCCGAAGAATATACAGCGCAGCCATAGTCGACTCCAGATAAAACTAAAGCCGTGTAAAGCTGCAGCAGCACTTCTCTTCTAGCGCCCCAGTTGATGCTGGCCAGACATTTGATTACGTTTAACGCTTTTTTAGAGCGCTGGACCAGCTCATCGATGTGGGCCCAATAGTTCAGAGTCCTATCGAGCCTTAGCCCTAGAAAACGGATACATTCGACAACTTGTATCCCAGTGCCCCGGAGAGATAGTCTGGGGTCCCGGTGTGGATGTCTGAGTCTACAAAAGTGGACGCATGAGGTTTCTCTGAAACGAAAACCTCTGGACTCAGCATGGCTGTTCACCTTGTCGATGACCATTTGAAGTTGACGATTTATGGCGGGGATAGTATCTCCCGCCATGTATATTACTAGGTCATCGACATATAGACATTTTTCTGCAGGGGAATTTACGGATGCAGCGATTTTATTTACGGCGATTTCAAATAGTGTGACACTGTGACACACCTTGGGGAATCCCGTTTTTAAGCACAAATTGTGCTGATTCGGTGTCCCCAATTTTCACTCTAAACGAACGATTAGACATGAAGGATTTGATAAAATGAGGCAGACGGCCCCTAAACCCCCATTCATGTAACTTTTGGAGAACTCCGTACCTCCAAGTCATGTCATATGCTTTCTCTAGGTCGAAAAACACCGCTACGAGGTGCTTTCTCTCTAGGAGGGCATCTTGGATGGAGTTCTCCAGGCAGACTAATTGGTCAACGGTACTGTGGTACTTTCTGAACCCCGCCTGGTACTTTGCCAGGAGACCATTTGTCTCCAGCATCCATACCAGACGGTTGTTGACCATTCTCTCCAAGACTTTTCCCAAGCAGCTCGTAAGTGATATAGGCCGGTAACTGTTGACGTTTGTGGGGTCCTTACTAGGTTTAAGAAGAGGCAGTACAGCGGCGACTTTCCAGGGGCTGGGGTAGACGCCCCTATCCCATATCATATTATAAATGGCCAACAAATACTTCCTCATACGTGAGAGAAGTTGTCGGACCATCTGATATGGGATGCCGTCTGGACTCGGGGCTTTAGACTCACCCATTGATCGAACTGCCTCTTCAAATTCTTCCGTAGAAAACGAAGAATTATAACATAAGGACCCTGTCTAGGAGAAATCTAGAGGGACTTCTCGATTACCCTTTTCACCCTGGAACAACATTTCGTAGTTACGAGAGCTACTAGCGGAGCTAAAGTTAGACGCTATTGCATTCGCTATTTCTAGTGTGCCGGCAATTTCACGCCCATTAAAAAAAAATACATTTATTATATTTATTACTATGTACAATATACAAGAAGTTTTTTTTTTAGTATACATATCCCAATTACAGCGTATGTACTTAGCTCTCCGGATATTCGTAGTTTAGTAAAAGAGTTCAATTTGAAGCTTAAAATTAGTGTTTTCCACTTCCAGGCTGAGCATAAAGTGAAATTTCAAGTTTAGAAAAGCCCCGTGAAAATTTTTCGAGGGTAGCGCAGCGACCCAAGACAAATTTTCTGAGCTTTTCTAAACTCGAAATTTTACTTCATGCGCCACGCGTATAAAACACTAAAAATTGTGAAATTTAAGTATATTTCAACTTTACTTGAAATCAGTGATTTAATCACGGAATGAAAAAACTCGCTAGAATTATGTTAAGGACTTAAATGAAAACATATTCATTGTTTTAGTGACCCTAATTCATCAACTTTTTTTATAAGTCTATTGTCAATTCAATAATCATTATAATTCTTAAAATAAATGTTATTATGTTTAAATTTGCCTCAACATATTTTTTTTAACTGTATTAAATCGATATCTTAATACTTTTGAACCGGAAATTTCATTGATTTATTTCTTAAGCTCGGAAAATCAGATTATTCATTATCTTTTATTTTTTAAGAGTGCCACTAGGATGAAATGAAAGTAGGAATCGGCCACAGGAGTGGGAAATTGGAAGTAATTACGTCTCGAAAGCGACAGATCATAACGTCATTCGTTTTTTCTTTTCTGGATCAAATAAAATTACAGGGTAGAAACGCCAGCCGCTTTATCTGGCCCGTTATTCTTTCAAAATGTGACATAAACTTTATTTTACGTAGATATATTAAAGAGAAAAGAGATTTTTATATTAATGGGAATATACGAAAGTGGACTTCAACCTTCTGTTCTTTTTATATATTTATTTTATGTGAAGTAGTTAATGGGGATTAGAGATTTAATTTTATTTCATTATCTATATTGTTTTAATAATGTTCCTATATATTTATTACATACTTATTTATGAAATGATTTCTATTATTATTATTATTTTAGTGGTTAGGTAGTTAACGCGGATTATAGATCTATTATTTTTTCATTGCCTATATTGTTTTATTAATGTACATATGGTGGAATTCGGGAGAGCTGTCCTATCACTCATTGATGTAGAATGTGTGGTTCAATTTTTTTAGAGAGTATGTCGACAGTTGTACCTGCAACGATATTTCCTAGTTGTGTCAAATTTTGACGTTACATGACTATACTGTTTAGGTCGCGAGTATATTAGTGTTCTATCTTTTAAAAAAGCTTTAAATCATAATTTCTTGTAATTTTTTCTTTTCGGTAGACGTATTCCAATTACGCGTTGTAGACTTTTTGAATATTCGTGGTTTTCTTAAAAGAGGTCAATTTAAAGTTTAAACGAGTGTTTTCTACTCCCAGACTAAGCATGAAGTTATATTTCGAGTTTAGAAAAGCCTGAAAATTTGGTTTGGTCGCGTAGCGCGAAGCGCGGAGCGGCCAAACCAAATTTTCTGGCTTTTCTAAATTCGAAATTTTACTTCATGCGCCACGCGTATAAGACACTGATTTCAAGCGAAGTTTACTGTTTCACAATATTTCATTGCTTTCAGTGTTTAATACGCGTGGCGCATGAAGTAAAATTTCGAGTTTAGAAAAGCCTGAAAATTTGGTTTGGCCGCTCCGCGCTTCGCGCTACGCGACCAAACCAAATTTTCAGGCTTTTCTAAACTCGAAATTTGACTTCATGCTTAGTCTGGGAGTGGAAAACACTCGTTTTAAGCTTTAAATTGAACTCTTTAAAAAGAAGTGTATGCATATGTATACCTAGTAGAAAATTCCATGTATGTATACTCAAAAGAACAATTCTCTGTATCACGAAATCATGCATTTATTTGCATTATTGATTTCTGTAAATACCTGAACTAGTTAGTAGATGTGGAAATTGTAATTATACCACTTAAACTCACATTTAAAACGATTGTGCACAATAATTAATATGATTTGTGGATAGGATTTTCTAGATTTAGTTTAACGAAGACATTGTCAAAATGTGACGTTTAACCTTAACATTTTAAAGCTGCATACCGGAACATACGTTTTCGCATGTTTCATGTAAAAACCATAGCAGACATATTATCAAGTTTTCTATCTCTTTCCACACACTTAATCTGATGACATCAAACTATTTTCGTATTACATGTATTGGTGCAGAAAGCAATACAAATCAAGCAAACCATGGCACACCTCTCATGAATCGTACCTTATATATTTATTACATACTTATTTAGAAAATGATCTCTATAATTAATATTGTTGTTATTATTTATTGCCTAACCGAATCATAAAACTACTTATAGAATAATTATAAATACAGTATTTCTAACACGTTTAGTGTTAGTGGTAGTTAGTATCATTATTGTGTAATTAAGTTTTATTCTTTTTGTTTAACGATTTACAGCTGACTGGCATCGTGAGATAACCTTATCCTGCAGAATATTGGCTACATATTGTATTTTATTTTAATTATGTTTGAATTAACCGTAAATTAACATAACTTCAAAATTTTAAAATATATGTCGGCCTCAAAAGGTTAAAGAAATGAATTGTTCCCAATAGAAAATATAATTAATACTAATCTGATATATTAAAAGTACGTCATGTCACAAATGAGTTAATTTACAATACACCAATAATTATCAATCTGATAAAGATATTTTTTAAAAAGCACAATTCCTCAGAAATAATTTTGGTGAATGCGCCGGGTTAGTTATTGAAATACTTTTCTAAAATATCTTGTTTTCGTGTGTGAATAAATATAATGAAGTGAAAACGTAATGAAGTTATATATAATATAATTTAGAAGCATCATTCGCTTGACTTATAATAGCCCTACACGGAATTTCACTTAATTACGCCGAATTTACATGAAAAACACTTTTTCCAAGCTATTTGGTGGGCAAAATGGCCACGGCAAATCTAAAAATAATTACCACCCCTTGTGGCTATATCAGCCTGCAATCTTGTATAATTTAAAACGCAACTTCGCTTAATATATTTTTTTATTTCATTTTATGTTGCTGTGTGGAAGTAAATTAGAACAAAATGGTCCCATTTAATATCAACTTTATGCTTAAATAGAAATAAATGTGCGTTGATGTATTTAAATAAGAGAGACCTTTTTTTAATAACGTGGAGTGCTTTTATACATAGAATTTTTCTTTTACATTTTTTTAAAAAGCGTTCAATTTGCTCTAATTATACAGAACATTTTTATTTTAAGTATACATACTTCGATATAAACTTTTTAAATTTTAAGACATTCGTTGTTTTGAAAATGCGTTTAAATTGGAGCTTTTAACGAGTGTTTCTACTCCCAGGTTGAGCATGAAGTAAAATTTCGAGTTTAGGAAAGCCTGAAAATTTGTTTTTTGTGCGACCAATCCAAATTTTTAGGCTATTCTAAACTTGAAAATTTACTTCATGCGCCACGCGTTAAAATACTGATTTCAATTGAAGTTAAAATTATACTGCTATAGAATACTGCTTAAGCAGTATATTTTGAATTCCACTTGAAATCAGTGTTTTATGCGCGTGGCGCATGAAGTAAAATTTAAAGTTTAGAAAAGCTTAGAAAATTTTACTTCATGTTAATCAAAGATTGGAAACACTCGGTTGAAGCTTCAAATTGAACGCATTTTATAATAAACAACGAATGTCTACAAATTTAACAAGTTTATATGGAAGTATGTATACTTTAAAGAAACATTTCCTGTATAATTAGAGAAAGTTTAATGTTGAAATAGAAAAAATATGAGTAAGGAGAAGATGTATATTATAAAAATCAAGGCATTTGTTTTTAGAACTAGTAAAAAGAAAGGAACAATATTTAGCAATATAGAAAACTTAAAAGTGTTTTATTTATACTGAAACTGTGGATTTGATAAAAACACTAGTTTGTAAAAAGTGATTTTATCTTTAATTTGATTTTGTACCAACATTAAACTATTGTTGAATCTTTAATTAATTTTACTGTTTTAAGCTATCTGCGTTATGTTGTATGGTACATTTTAAATGCATATTTTTTTGAAAAGTGAATATTTTTGCTAAGGAAATCGCATGTTTCTTTCAAAATATTAAATAATTGTATAGTAAATTAAGTTAAAAACGTTAAACATTTTTAATTTAATTTACTATAGAATTCTTGAGTGTTTTAATTAAAATACAGGGTGGAAGTTCAAAAACAGGTATTTTATTACATATTACAAGTTGGCAAAAGTGGAACCAGATGTGGACTTAAAATTAAATATTTTTACTTTAAATAATATCATTAAACTATCAATAATAGAAAGTATTTCTCTAAATATTTGTTTCTAAATAAAAGTTTGAAGGTCCTTGAAAATATTAGTTAATAATTTATTTCGTGTTAGTAACGAAGATCTTTCACATCCAGGCACACATATACAGAAAGAGTATGTGAAGAGAGCAACATTGTGTGACGATTGTATTCTAAAATATAATTAAAATTATATACGTTTACAAAAATTTTAAAAAAATAAAAATTCTATTATGCAATTAGTTGCCACAAGTCTCACATTTTCCCCGATTATGAGCGCCCTTCTTACCTGACACACAAAAATATTGTATATAAACTTTGTAATTTGTAAAATCTGTACACTCCTTGAAAATGACTGTTAGTCGAAACTAGTCAGAATAAATAAATAATATTAGTGAAACAAATTAAATGATTTCCCTTTCTATTAATTTTTAAAAATAAATTTACATACACTCACATTTTCTTTTACTCATTTCTTTTAATTTCAATAACGCTGTGAAAATAATAATGCTTTTCCTATTGAACGTATAAGAACTGGAATATTATTTAATGGAATAGATCCGAACCAGAACCGGCTTGCAAACCTATTTTTGGGGCGTAAGCTTCAGTTTAAGCCCCCTAAAATAGGACATTATTTCAGTTGAAATTTCTAATTAAAAACGCGTGGTTTGTTTTATTGAAGCACTAAAATTATTCACGTGCATATTATATAAATTGCTGCATAATAAAACAACACTGAATTTAAAATTCTATATTTTTTTTTATTAATTTCTATTTATAACACTTTTGAATGGCATTTATGCACATATTTTATTTTTCAACGAGAGTGTTCGGATTTTATTGATTCAGCAGTGGGAATGAATGCGGCTTCGGTTAGGAATGGGAAATATTTATCTGGGAAATTTATACGCTGTCCGACATGAAATAACCCAGTGTTTTTCGATTTTCTCTTGAGCGCTAATGGAATTTATTTGATAGTTTCCCCTCTGACATTGAGATACAAGCCCAGTCAGTCGACTCCTCGCCAGGAAATTAACTCCTTCAAATTTTATTAAATCGCAGATAGTTTAACTTTTACGACACTGTAATTTATCACTTTTTTATCAATAAATACTAGTACTTTAAATATTAAAACAATTAAGTTATTAACTATTATTCCCGTTCAACTAGATTAATGTTAACAAATAATTTTCTTTAAATACAATTAATCTATAATTTCGTGAAATTTAACCAAATGTTATATATAAAATAATTAACAGGTTTGGAAATTAAAGCCGTTAATTGGCAAAGGTGCATATTTTATTTATTATTATTATTATAATTATGACCAATTAAAAACTTTTTTATTTTTCACAATAAACTTTGCAGCATACATATTATATACTTAGGGCGCCTTGTTCTCTATGAGTTGGAATTGTTGGTAGAAGTTGGGTGGTAAAGAAAACCTACAGCAAATTGTAAAATGCATTGAACAGAAGTAGTATACAACTATTATTGTTTTTAGCGTTACTACGCAGTAATTCATATTAATGAATGACTAAGGAGCATTTCTATGTTTTTATTTCACTTTATTTATACTTTAAAAGCGTTGTACATTTGTCACACTTGAAAATAACATTTAATGTCGTGTAAAGTATGAATAATATTACAAATAATATTACAAATATATCAAAATATTTTTGCATTTTCACGGAAAATGAGAAACAAATAAATCCCGGGAGTATCTCTATAATTTGGATACAATATTGACATTATTATTAGTTTTTTCAGTAAAATAATATTGAACAAAAAAAAAATATATGAAAGACCTCCCTTCATTTTTGCTTGAAAATCACTCATTAAAATCTTTCGCATCAATTTAGAAGCACCTTATATTGATATAATACATAAAATAAACAATGCGTTAAGTTAAGTGGTTAATTACGTTTGATTATATTTCAGATGTTGGAAGCGGCTGAGGATGAAAGGAAAAATGTGGGAAATTTAATTATGAGCGCCAATTAAGAAGCGCCCGATAAACTCGAGTTGCATGTCGTCAACAATTCCGGACGGCCTCAAAACAAACCACCATAATCTAGCTTTAAGTGTCTAAACTACAAATAATTTAAAAGAGTAATGTTTCATTAATAAAACATATTTGTATCATTATGTTATGCGATTAAACGTCGGACGTGTGCGTAAAATTCTAAACAAAAATGTATACTAAAACATAGAATCGTGTAAAGTAAATTTGTAAAAAAAATAGAGGTTTTGTATTGTTTCATTTTTTTAAATTAAAATTGTGCGTGTGTTTCGTGTGAAGGGTTTTAATAAAATTATTCAGATGCGGTGATGCGAAATACACTAAACGCGACCGCGTGCGCGGCCCTTCCCGAAGAGGTATCCTGGAGCGAGCCTAGTCTACTGATTTCGCTGTCCGTTTTGGGCCTCATCAATGTCATGGTCATCGTGGGCAATTGTTTAGTCATCGCCGCCGTATTCTGCTCGTCGAAATTAAGATCCGTCACGAATTTGTTCATCGTGTCGCTGGCTGTCGCCGATCTGCTCGTCGGTGTTGCCGTTTTGCCATTCTCAGCCACTTGGGAAATATTCAAGGTAAGACAATAATGATAATATTTTATATTCCATGTTATACCGTGCGATTGTTTAACACATGATTTAGAGTAGGTTTTGAGTTTTAAATTACATTGGCACTACTGAATGTTAACACATAGTTTGGCATAACCTCAAATTAATTCCATCATTCCATAGATGTTTATATACCGGGTGAGCATTTTCAATCCGGAACATATGTATATTATAATTAAGGGTAAGCATTTCCAATTCGAAACCTAATTATTTACAAAAAAGGCAAATTATTCAATTTAATTGCATTTTAATTTCAAAATAAAAATTAAAAAATTGAACTTTTAAAAATTATAGTAAAAATTCAAATGACCCTCCATTTTGCGCCAAATAGTACCCTAGCCTATTATAAAATCCATTAATCACATTCGTTAGTATTTCAGTATTGATACGTGCACATTTTTTAAAAATTGCATTCCTTAAATAATCAATATTTGGGTGTCGTATTCGATAAATTTATTTTTCTTTTTATGTGGCCCCACAAAAAATAATAACATGGCACTAAATCAGGTGATTTAGTGGACCAGTTAATTATTCTAATCCAGCGATTTGTAAAGGTTTTATCTAAATATCCCTGAGCATCTACTCTGAAATGTGCTGGGTAGCCATCTTGTTAAAACCATACCGCCCAATTGTCACGTGCAGTTCCTTTTACTGCAGGGCCTACATTGTTGATTATAAGTGATTAATATGATCCCAACTTTCAATTTCCGATAATTTCAAACGGTCCAATAATTGTGTTATTAAAAATTCGTCCAAATATTGATTTTTTTAAGATACTGCGTCCTTGTGCTAAAACTAATATACGGATTTCCTTGGGCCCAATGCGTAGGATAGCCATATTGATATAATTAATTATGTTACATGTTCCGGATTGAAAATGCTCATCCTTAATTATATTTTATGTTCCGGATTGAAATTGCTCACCCGGTATAAGATTTCTATATAAAACATCAATGGAATGATGAATAAATTAGAGGTTATTCTAAACTATACAGGGTGTCCCATTTTAATCCGCCAGTAGCGATAATTCTGAAACATTGCATTGAATCAAAAAGTGTTCCAAATGAAAAGTTAATGGTTCTGAGGGGGACATCTGATGCCGTAGACTTTGCCCCCCTAGCCCCCCAAGGGGGGCGGGAACAGGGGGCAACTTTAAAATCTTAAATGGAAACCCCTATTTTTTATTGCAGATTCTGATAGAGGGTTAAAAAGTATGTAAGTTTTATCCGAAACATTTTTTTATTGGTCGAGAGATGGCGCTGAAAATGTAAAAGTTAGGTTTTTTTGTCAATTAAATTGCGAGAATCGTCACGTAATTAACTGTTATTATTACTTAAGACTTACTCACAACCTTACAAGGTTGTTTTTTTCTCAGCCTGCCCAAATACTACCCCCCCCCCCCCCCCCCCCCTACAAAGACGAAAAGTACTCAAAAATAGCGATTGAGTACTTCTTTTTCAAATTAAATAATGGTAAAATAATTCAAAAGAGATAGTCATTTTTTTTTTCAAACAGTGTTTGACCGGGCCCCCCACATTAGTTATCCGCACCATCATGTTCTCGCGCATGGTTGGAGGATCGCGGAAGAAGACGTCTTTCAGGTAACCCCAAAGGAAGAAATCAGGCGATGTCAAGTCCGGAGATCGGGGTGGCCAAACAATAGGTCCTCCGCGACCAATCCATTGCGCTGGAAACAGCTCATCCAAATGTTGTCGAACCGCACGAGCGTAGTGTGGTGGGGCACCGTCCTGCTGGAACATTGTCCTCTGGGTACGCAAATCGACTTCTTCTAGCAGCACAGGAAGATCGTTCTGGAGAAATTCCAGGTACCTCGCGCCATTTAACGTCCTGTCGAAGAAGAGGGGTCCGATTATCTGCGAGCCGAGAAGTCCACACCACACGTTGACACTCCATCGCTGCTGTGCGTTCACTTGTCGAACCCAGTGGGGGTTTTCAGCACTCCAATAATGGGCATTGTGGATGTTGACGAATCCGGTATTCTGGAAAGTGCACTCGTCGGAGAACAGGACTCGGTGGAAGAATAAACGGTCGCGGTCGATCTGCTGCAAAGCCCAGTTGCAGAAACCCACACGATTGGCGAAATCATTTCCATAAAGTTCTTGAACGCGCATGATGTGATACGGATGGAACTTTGCCGCGCGGAGTAACCGTTGAGCCGTCGACTTCGGTATGCCGATTTCTGCCTGGATTTCTCGGAGACTGATATGCGGATTGAGGTGTACAGCTCCAAGTATGCCGATGGTGCGGGGGTCGTCATCCACAAGATTTGCTCGAGGTCGGTATCGTTGTGGGTGACCTTGGCGCAAACGTTCTTCCAGCCCTCGCATTGTACTGCGAGACGGACACCGACGATCCGGGAATCTTTGGCGATACAGTTCTACTGCATTGGTGTAATTGTTCAGCGACTCTCCAATGACTTTTAGGATGTCCACAATTTCGGTCGGTGAGTAGTCCATGACTACTCAACGACTGGGCTTTGCGTACTGAACTCATTTTTAAAAACTAAATTTAAATAAGGAACGAAAATAAAAAAATCCGAGAAATCTTTTTTGAATGTAAACAAAACAATCTGAGAAAAAAACAACCTTGTAAGGTTGTGAGTAAATCTTAAGTAATAATAACAGTTAATTACGTGACGATTTTCGCAATTTAATTGACAAAAAACCTAACTTTTACATTTGCAGCGCCATCTCTCGACCAACAAAAAAAATGTTTCGGATAAAACTTACATACTTTTTAACCCTCTATCAGAATCTGCAATAAAAAATAGGGGTTTCCATTTAAGATTTTAAAGTTGCCCCCTGTTCCCGCCCCCCTTGGGGGGCTGGGGGGCAAAGTCTACGGCATCAGATGTCCCCCTCAGAACCATTAACTTTTCATTTGGAACACTTTTTGATTCAATGCAATGTTTCAGAATTATCGCTACTGGCGGATTAAAATGGGACACCCTGTATGTTAACAGTCCGTAGTACCAATCTAATTTTAAACTCACTGCCTACTCTAAACCATGTTTTTAACGATCGCACAGTACTTATTTGTTACAGGTTCATTTATATTTAGGTTGCGAGTTAAAAAATGTAATGTTACATTTTTAAATATGCGTCCATTCTCAAATTTTAATAAAAATACCTTATTTATGAAAGTATACACGCTTTTTTATTCAATATATTTTTAACCTTAATCAATTTACATTATCGATATTTTTTGTATGTGTGGAGAAAGAAGGGATTATCGAGAAATTTAATTTTACAAGGAGTATATTAACATTAGCCTGTGGTTCAATAGGCAATTTATTAAAAAATATATGAGAGAGTGTACAGCTTCAATACCCTCGACCCACTTGCCTCCGAGGAGAGCTTTCATTGCAAAACTTAATATATCACCAAGAAAGGGATGTGCGAGTGTATCGCACAAGATATTTCCACTTAAATACCTTTTATGAAAAATCAATGTTCGTATTTATTAGAAAAGAGAAAAGGTATTATCTTAAAATAAAAAGCAATCATTTGATACAAATATCAGGAATATGAATTTGTGTTTAGTACTCATTCATTCACCTTATAACTATATACGCGTTTCAGGCTTCAACGCCATCATCAGTATAGCCCCGAAGCAGTGCTTAAAGAATACTGAACATCTTTAAACATTTATTATGGCCTGTGCAATTTACATATGTTCGGGCATTAGGTAGCGTTTACGCTTTCGAATATACAGAGAGTTTTATGTAACACCGAACATTTTCATAACGAGAATTATTTTTTGAAGTATCCATATACATACGTTGCACATTTTCCGATGCTCATTTTATTAAAAGAAATCAATTTGAATCTTTAAGCGAGTGTTTTCCACTCCCAGGCTAAGCATGAAGTAAAATTTCGAGTTTAGAAAAGCCTGAAAATTTGGTTTGGTCGCGTAGCGCGAAGCGCGGAGCGGCCAAACAAAATTTGCAGGCTTTTCTAAACTCGAAATTTTACTTCATGCGCCACCGGTACAAAACACTGACATATTACGAAGTTTAAAACACACAGCTAAACTTTACATCGAGTCAGTGTTTTGTACCGGTGGCGCATGAAGTAAAATTTCGAGTTTAGAACAGCCTGAAAATTTGGTTTGGCCGCTCCGCGCTTCGCGCTACGCGACCAAACCAAATTTTCAGGTTGTTCTAAACTCGAAATTTTACTTCATGCTTAGCCTGGGAGTGGAAAACACTCGCCTAAAGCTTCAAATTAAATTCTTGAAATAAACCGAGCATCGAAAAATGTGCAACAAATGCAGATGGATACTTAAAAGAAAAATTCTCGTTATGAAAATGTTCGGTGTTACATAAAACTCTCCGTATGTAAATCATTTGATATTTTTTTTTAAGTGATTTGCAAACTTACGTAGTTTGTTGTTTTGGTTTTAAGAATTGTCAAAATCTGAACGGTTTAACTTTAAAAACAGCCCAATTTAGCTTTCTGTATAACCTAAAATACAAACACATCCGAGCAGCCCCTTTCAGAGGTAATGTAAGTCCAAGACTATGCGATAATTGAAGGCCATTTCAAATTTTAAATAAATTAGGGCTACCGTTTTTAATTTAATTTTCAAATAAGGTTAAGAAACGAATAACAATATAGCTAAAGTCGATAATTCTTCTATTTCACTTCCTTAACTTCAACAACTGAAAAGATTTCGGCATGCATTTGTTTTATGCACTGCTCCGACGTAAACATTTTATGTCAGCGTGGTAACGAGGATACAGGCGTGCTGACATAGAATAAGTATATCAATTTACGGCGACAAAAATATAAAATATCTTATAGTTTGATATCATTGCAACAAATGCAAGCTTTTAAATAAATCAAGTTTTCATGAGCATCTTTTATTCTTTCTAACCTCTTTGATGATAATTAACCATTCAATATTCATCAAAGAGGTTAAAAAGAATAAAAGATGCTCTTGAAAACTTATTTTATTTAAAAGCTTACATTTGTTATAACCTGAGCAGCGTTCACTTGCCTGATATTCTAAACATTAAAAGTGCGATTCTTTTCGCAATCTACAACAAGTTAGTCTTACAAAGACTATATCAAACACTCATTGAAACAACCACTTCCCGGGCTAATAACCCGACGGATATTGAATTATACAACAAGTGTTTGCTGTTACATACAGTAACCTACTGCAAATGCAACAATTTGGGTCAAATTATTCAGGCCATCTATAGACGCGTTTCGAGATTTATCTCTCATCAGTATAGCTTTGCCAAATTGTTACATTTGCAGTAGGTTACTGTATGTAACAGCAAACACTTGTTGTATAATTCAATGTCCGTCGGGGTATTAGCCCGAGAAGTAGTTGTTTCAATGAGTGTTTGATATAGTCTTTGTAAGACTAACTTGTTGTAGATTGCGGAAAGAATCGCACTTTTAATGTTTGAAGTATTCTGCAACCAAGAATTGGCAATTTCATTTAGACTGATATTCTAAACTTGATTCTGCAGCCAAGCACAATTTCTTTGACCTATGGTGAGACCCCATTCTTTCCACAGCTTTTTATTGACTGCGTCTACAATTATTTTCGAGTAACTTTTTTACTTTGCTCGAGCAAAAAGGTTTAGGCATTGTGTTAGAAAATGCTGCAAGGGCTCTGAATTGATGTTAAAGCCATTGAATGTGCTTTTTATTAAAACTTTCGTAAATTGAATTACGATTTTGCCATTTTGCAAAAGCTTTTTTTCCCAAACACCTTAATAAAATCTTTAATCTGTTTTGTATAAACTTCGGAAACTTCAAAACGTTTACTCTTATCTAAAATATACAGATAATTTTTCTTTTAAGTGACACATTCGGATGCACGCGCTGCATACCATTGCTTTTTTAAAAGCGTTTATTATAAAGTTTTGAACGAGTATTTACTTCACTTTATTCTAAAATAAGGGGTGCAAATACTGCTAACATTATAGTGAGCACTTAAATTAAAACACAACTTACTAAACAGATATATTGCTCAATATTTGTAATGTTTAGTATTAAACTTATATTTTTCAACATTTAAACATTGTAGCAAATAATATATTTTTTGAATTTTTAAATTTGTAATTTTAAATCTTTTTTCTAAATTTCTTTTACCTCTCTTACTTTTAATTAATTATTTTTATATAGCTAACTTAACCAAAAAATTATTGTTATAAAACATATGTTAATTGTTTTTAAGTTTTCTACTGATGATGGCACAGCTGAAACATGTTTAGAAAATAAAATAAAATTGATGGAATGTTAAGAAGTATATTCATCTTTTATTACATATTTTAGATCACTTGATATAATGGATAACTTTTGCAATATTGAATGTTTGTATAAATATATTTTCTGCTCGCATAAGTTTATACTTATCACTCAAATCGATTCTTCTAATCAAGAATCTGTGCAGCAAAAATCAGAAGGTATATAATTAAAACCCAAGAAGAATCTTGTTTTACCAAATGAAAAACAAGAATACTGTGTTAGTCTTCTGAGATTTTTTGATCAAGATTATTTTTAATTCACGCTCTTAGGAAATTAAGTCTTCCGACCCAGTGTTGAGGAATACTCAACAATAGATCAAACTTACAGGGAATTTTTCTTTCAAATATAGTTACCCCGCTGTAAACGTTTAGACATTCAATGTTTTTTTTTTAAATCATTCAATATGACGCAACTAACTAGCGTTTCCATTTCTTAATGAATTTCACTTATAATAAATCCATCTAAATCATCAGCTATGCTTTTCGGTCCAAAAAAATTAATTCAAATAGCAAAATCAAAATTAAAAATCAAAATAGGTAATGCAATACTCCCTTTTGTTGACTCTGTACGAAACCTAGGTCTAGTAATTGATGATAAGCTACGGTTCAAATTACACATCAATAAATGCATATCTCGTGCATATATTAATTTAAAAATGATTTACTCTAACCGTAATGTGTTGACCCTAAAAACTAAGCGACTGCTATGCGACACTTTGGTACTTAGCCACTTCAACTTTGCGGATGCCGTATACAATGCCTGCCTAGACTCTGTAACAACGAAATGCATACAAAAGGTCCAGAATGCCTGTATTAGACTTATTTTTGGCATACGCAAATTTGACCACATCTCAGGTAAACTTGAAGAGCTGAACTGGCTAGATATGGCGGAGCGCAGATTGTTACATTGCTGTGTGATGTATAAGAAAATTATTGAGACCCGCACACCCCCTTATATCTACAACAAGATTGTTTATCGGTCTGATGTCCACAATATCAATTTGAGGTTTAGAGGAACCATCTCACCTCCTAAATTCAAAACCACCTTTTTTAAGAGATGTTTCAAATACAATATATACAACATTTTTAATAAAATTCCCTCTAACCTCAAACAACTGTCACCCTTTACTTTTAAAAAAGCCATGTCCCGACAAATTAGATCTAACATTCTAGGTATCTGATTTGATTGGAGTTTTTTTTTGTTAATTTTCTCAGTTAATTAAAGTTGTATCTTTTGTTTGTTCATTTAATTTTTAAGACTTATTATTATAATTATGTACTCATCTATGGATTATCTTTCTTACCGAAGCAGGTTAAGTGGAAGAGCAACTAAAGTCACACAGACTGGTTGAACTTCGCCTGCACTACTGTATGTTATTCTCTTTTGTAATATTCCTGAATTTTTGAATAAAGACAATTTATTATTATTATTATTATTATAATGATGCATAAAAGAACATTTCGAGTGTCAAAGTGAATCATAAAATGTTTGACTTTGCAAAATCTTGAACTCTTGTTAACCCATTAGGCGTCATTGATGCACATACCCAACATTATTAATTGTATGTTAACTAAACTACTAAATAAGTTAATTTAATATATTATATTATTTGACTTGACTTGAAAATGTATAAAGAATAACGTAAATGTTTTGTGTTGTAGGCGTTCACTTTGTGGTACATCTTAAATACACTTGTAAATAAATTACTTTGTTTATTTACTATATTTTGCACTTAATTTGTGACTATAGATTTGGCTATCTAGTAGTCATTATGTAACTAAAACTTTTAGTTTGATAATGACTACTAGATAGTCGAAACTATAGTCACAAATTTAGTGCAATATGTAGTGGTTAAACAAAGTTAAATGTGTATTATTTACAAGAATAACTTAAATATTTTTTTATTTAAATATCTCGATTATTTTTCATTAAAAAAATGTTTTCAGTGTATTTCTAATCTTAAAATATTTCAGTGTTTTATACGCGTGGCGCATGAAGTAAAATTTCGAGTTTAGAAAAGCTCCGTGAACATTTGTCTCGGGTCTCTGGCGCGACCTTCGACAAATTTTCTACGCGGGGCTTTTCTAAACTGGAAATTTTACTTCATGCCTAGTCTTCGAGTGGAAATTCTCGTTCTAAACTTCATATTGCACGATTAATGGGTTATGGGTAAAAAACTTATTTACGTTAATGTTTCTCAGCAAACTAGTCTAAATTTTCTACATATTTTTATTCTTATCTAGAATCTTTTTAAAACTGATGATCTCTTAACGCCCACGTGCTCTCCTCTTGGCTACATCTACGAATGTCGTATTAACTGTTATAAGCGTTAACTTTGTGGTACATCTTGAGTATACTTGCAAAAAGAAACACATTTAACGTTTTAATTACATTTTTTTAACAAAGGTAAAAATGCCTGTTTTTAAAATACATATACCTAATGATTTAAAATTACCTGTAATTTAAAATTGGGTAATATTCTTGGTATAATATATAAAATTACGAAAAAAACTATTCGTGAAAATGCAAACAATGTCTTAATTAACAAGACAACTTAAGACGATAAATATCCATAGATACAACTACTTTCCGTGGAAATACACCTCCGGATATTGAATTATACAATGAAATATTTAAAATCTTACTCAATTTGATTTGTTACAACGCTCTATTAAATTATATGTAACGTTTAGGTCAAATTCTCTTCAAACCAACTAACAAATACAAATTTAAAATGAAAGGAGAGATAACAAAAAAAAATAGAAGTGAAAGGACATAGATTAAAACTAATGTCTTAGACCATCTATAGACGCGTTTCAAGATTTATCTCTCTTCAGTATAGCTTTGCTTATGACGTTTTTAATTTTTTTTTTTTTGGAATAAATTGAAATTAACTTTCTTGGAAAAATTTGTATTTGTTAGTTGGTTTGAAGAGAATTTGACCTAAACGTTAGATACACTTTAATAGAGCGTTGTAAGAAATAAAATTATATACGACTTTAAATATTTCATTGTATAATTCAATATCAGGAGATGTATTTGCACGGAAAGTAGTTGTTTCAATAGATATTTATCTTCTTGTCTTATTAATTAAGACATTGTTTGCATTTTCACGAATACTTTTTTCGTAATTTTGTATATTATATTTAAAGTGTGCAAACTATAAGAAGATTAAGCTTATTTTCTCGAATTTAAATAGTTTTGAATTTTAATTTATCTTGTTTAAATATTCTTGGAAATATTATAGAAAAAATAATTAACAATTTAATGAAGATGATATAAATATATAATCAAAAAAGTAAAAGTTATATTAAGTTTATTCTATTTATAAAATGTGTGAAAGTAAAAAAAATAATTATAAGTATTCAAAATAACATTTTTCTTGCAATCTTTTATTATTATTTTTAATCTTTAAAATGCATCTTGTTAAAAATACCAGTGTTTTATTTCTTGTAGGTCATTTTTTTCGGACATTCGAAATTATTAGAAAATTGTTAAACTATCGCGTTTAAAACTTTACATTCAACCAGCGTTAGCGCGCCTGGCGCATGAAGTAAATATTTCGAGTTTAGAAAAGCCTGAAAATTTGGATTGGTCGCTCCGCGAAGCGAATTTTCAGGCCTTTTTCAACTCGAAATATTTATTTCATGCTTAATCCGGGAATGGAAAACCTCGTTAAAGAACCAAAATATTAAAATCAAGACTATTTTCTCAACATATGAATCTATCAACTAACTATACCAGACTGTCAATTGTTTTCTAAGCTAATCTCATTGACTGTCAACCTAATAATTTGCAAAAAATAACATTTTTTTAAATAAAATAATGTAATCTTACATTCGGATTGAAATTAGTTTAATTTTAAATATCATTATTATTATGTTGTTGTATAAAGGTTAAATCTGTTGAAATAAATAAATATAATAAATCGAATTAAATCTAGACCAAACGTCAATATTAATGTTAGTAAACAAATTTAGAAATTAATCCAATTAAAAAAGAAATATCTCAAAAACTCACATAAATCATACATTTTTAATTTTAATAATATTTTCAAATTTTAAATAATAATCCTGTCTAAATTATTACAAATTGACAAAAGCACATTAATGGCTTTCTTAACAGGAATATTGGGTAAAAATAGTATGATAAAATAACCAAATTCGACGAAAAAGTAAAAACAAACATTCTTATAGTATATTATGCAACAAGTGTTATAAAGTGCAGTTAAGTCACGAGTGTTTAATAATACGAGTGTCTAGAACTGTTTTTAACACGAATTGCATACTATACTTTTCTACGACTAAAATGCAAACATTTTTAAATTATCAGGTTGGCAAACAAGTCATGGCGGTTTTTTCTTAAATTAAAAAGGGCGCGCTAAAAATATAATGTTTTGGCTTAATGTCATTTCATTTTAAAAAGAATTACTCACTCTACAAGATAGTGTACTTCGATTTAATATTCTAATTGATTTCTGTACATATTGCTTATATCAACATTATTTATAATATTTACTGTCATCCGCAACATTGAATAGATTGTCCACAGAAAGGACGTTTCATCCTTTTCTAACGTTAGAGAATGATTTTGTTTGCCTTTCTTGACGCCAATCTTAGTTTCCGATGCTGCTGCTTGAATAATTTCGGGGGGATCCTCGTCACTTTCACTGTCGCTCATTATTCACACGAAAAGTACTTTATTTTTATTGCAAAACGGAAAATGACTTACGCATTTTCGCATCGCGTCCCATTGAGATATTTGACATGTGACAACTAATAACTTAAAGCTTGCTTTAGCTCATGGTGAAAAATCTGTTCCTAACGCACGATCCTACGGCTTGTGGAATGTGTATTTAAAAGATCATTTAATGTCATGGAAACAGGCGATAATTAGTGTTTTACAGATGGGAGTAGAAAATCCAACTTATTAGTCAGTTTGTAATAATTAGGGAGTTAACTATAATTGACAAGTTTACGTAAAATAGAACTACACACGCATCTTTAAAACTGAATTGAAACAAAAGTAAAATTCGTAAATTTAACAAAGCTACTAACTGAAATCGTTAGCATATTTAATTTGAACAAAATCGGTCGAAATTGATAAACTCAATATAAAATCATAAAAATCTTTATAATTTAAATTACATGGAAAATGAATGCAATTTAATTAAATGACTAGCTTTTAATGATTGTTTTCCACTCCCAGATTAAGCATTTTTTTTATTATTTGCTAAACACTTAGTTGTATTTTACTATAATTACAATCTGATCACAAATGGATCAATGAGTAATATTTAGCTAACTTAATTTACTAAAGGTTTAATACTAAAGGTTTACTCATTAGTATCCCTTAGATTTTAATAACTTAATTACACTAATTAATGTGTACACAAGCACTATGCTCTGCTTTTGCACTAACACAATATTAAACTAACTCGAACGGTTTAGTCCGCTGTAGTCTTCTGGTCAAATTCGTGTTATCGAGGAGCTGGATGGCTTCGATGTTGACGTGTTGAAGAAGTCGCTGTTCATGACTCTTGGCAAATTTGTGTATTGTCTCATTAACAGTATCCATTTCCAAGTCCCTGTGGAGGTCCCTGTTTCGGAAATACCAAGGAGCATTGACAATACTCCTCAGTACTTTATTTTGCTATCACTGGATTATTTCTATATTGCTCTTTTTGGCACAACCCCACAGTTGGATGCCATATTTCCATACGGGCTTAAGAATTTGTTTATACAGCAGTAATTTATTGTAGATTGACAGGGTGGAGTTCCGACAGCAAGCAAGCAGCCAATACATTTTTCGAAATTTGATGTCCAGTTCTTCTTTTTTTCTTTTTGACATGAGCTCTCCAGCGTAGCTTAGCGTCCAGTGTAAAACCCAAATATTTTGCTGTATCAGCATATGGTACCTGGATATCATTCATACGAACAGGGATATGTTGATTATTTTTATTTTTGAAATTGACGTGGACCGATTTAGTCTCATTCAATTTGATTCGCCATTGCTTAGTCCAGATGTTAATTTTATTTATCGAGGTTTGCAGATTAAGCATGAAGTAAAATTTCGAGTTTAGAAAAGCCTGAAAATTTGGGTTTGTCGGGGCGCGCGAGAGAAGCGAGTCGTGCTCCGGCAAATCCAAATTTTCAGGCTTCTCTAAACTCGAAATTTTACTTCATGCGCCACGCGTGTATAACACCGATTTGATGTAAAGTTCAAAATAGACTTTTATTAAATATTTTTAAATAAACCACTTCAATAATTATTATCATTATGTGACAGTAAATAAAAATAAAATTGAATTGTTTCTAGGAATAGATTTTTTGACCTTTTTCATCCAATACGCATGCGCACAAAAGAATGTTACCGAAACAACTAAGTAATATATTGTAATTAACGGTAAATTACCGGTAGTAATTAAGAACGTAAATTACCAATAACATCAGTACAGGTGTTCCATCTGTATCATCATTATTTTCTATCATTTTCTCGGTAAATATAATTCGTCTAGTTGTAAAGTGTAGAAGTGTAGTTGAAAATCTAGACCCTCACCCCTTGCGCTCGTATATCATCCCCTTTTGCGACAGTTGAGGATATATATCAAAACCAACACGGAAACGCGTTTCAGCGTGGCGTTAATTCGTGAAAAGCACGCTGTTCCGACGATTTTTTTCCTTCTCGGAGCTTTAAAGCTCTTTCAAAAGCGGGACATGGGACGTTAAGAAAACATATTTTAACAACGATAAATCATCCGAGATATGGCCAACGTAAATGAAATGGCGGTGATTGATGCGGCGTCCATGTCAATTTAAACTTATTGGTTAATAAAGTCTTTACTTGTAAAGGCATTTTATTTACGTCTTAACAATTATTTTTTTATAAAGGGATGTTTTCTTATAAGTATACATATTCTGATAACTACAACATTTTAAATCAAATCAAATCATTTATTTGTGCCAAAATAGTAAATATAAATACTTTACGCACGTCAAAAGAAAAGGTTACAATATAAAATATTTAATATAAAACGAAACGACACAATAAAATCAGTAGATATAAGTACAAACAAGGTATAACACGTTAAAATCGGTAAATATGTATACCAGGTCTGTAAATATGAACCTGGAGTTTTTCAATAGAAAATACACATAGGTTATTATCGATCCCAATGACACAAAGTTATTATTAATTTAAAATAAATTTCTAAATTGCAAATACAAATGGCTTTCAAAAATCAATAATTGAAAATATAGTAAATAAAAAACAAAGAAATAAATTAAATAATTCCATTTACCCGATTATTAAAGAAAACTCTTTGAAAAACTATTCTTCATTAACATACATAGGGAAAAATAGCATACAAATCAAAAAAATGTTAGGAAAAATAAATATAAATAGAGCATATAGAACCAATAACAACTTGGGTAAAATAATTAAAAACAATAAAGACAACATTAATAAAACTTAACAAAGTGGCGCCTTACTGAATTGCAAAGACTGCCCCAAAGTATATGTAGCACAAACCGGAAGGTCGTTCCAAGAGAGAATAAAAGATCACTTAACTAGCTTCCGACAAACTAAAACCAACTTCACATACTCTAACCACCTCATAGAAGAAAACCACCACTTCGATGAAAACTTCAAAGTCCTACATCAAGAAAGAAATGGCCGGAAACTCAACATCATGGAGTCCATGGAAATTAATGAAAGAAAATACACGGGACATCTTCTTAAAGACCCAACGCCAAGAAAATTGTTGATCGTTTAAGGCAAACCAATCATTGAGCCATTTTTATGCATTTTTGTAAGAAGTAAAGCGCTGCTCAGTAAGTGCGCGTCCCATCGATGCAAATAAGCAGTCATCGCATAGAGCCAAGTCTGGCGAGTAAGCCGCATGCGGAAGTATTTCATCGCCAGTCAAAATTCGATAAGGACATTATTTTCTTTTGTACCTGGTGAGCAGTATTTCGTAGGTGATTTTTCGGTTTTCCTGCCGTCTTTCATGTGGAACCCATCTTCCTACCTTCTGGCTCTTTCTTATGGCTTTCCAACGTATGGAGGCGACTTCTCTTGTCACATTTAACTGATACGCAAGTTGTTGGTGCGTTTGAGCATCATCCTCATTCAACAATGCTTGCAATGCGGCGCGGCGTCTTCAAACTTTCTCGGTGGTCTTCCACGTTCCTGGTTTCTCACGTCAAAATCGCCACTTTTAAATATTTTAAATCACTCAAAGCACTGTGATTTATGAAGAGCATGCTCATCGTAAGTTTCAACAAGCAATCGATGCGATTCTGTAGCTGTTTTTCTCGAATGGTAACAGAAAATCAATGCTGTCGGCGACTCTTAATTTTTAGGCTCAAAACCAGTCATTTTCAACGCTATAAAAACATACAGTGAGTTTTATGTAACACCGAACATTTTCATAACGAGAATTTTTCTTTGAAGTATCCATATGCATACGTTGCACATTTTCCAATGCTCGGTTTATTAAAAGAATCCAATTTGAAGCTTTAAGCGAGTGTTTTCCACTCCCAGGCTAAGCATGAGGTAAAATTTCGAGTTTAGAAAAGCCTGAAAATTTGGTTTGGTCGCGTAGCGCGAAGCGCGGAGCGGCCAAACCAAATTTTCAGGCTTTTCTAAACTCGAAATTTTACTTCATGCGCCACCGGTACAAAACACTGATTTAATGTAAAGTTTAGCGGCGTGGTTTAAACTTTGTAATATATCAGTGTTTTGTACCGGTGGCGCATGAAGTAAAATTTCGAGTTTAGAAAAGCTTGAAAATTTGGTTTGGCTGCTCCGCGCTTCGCGCTACGCGACCAAACCAAATTTTCGGGCTTTTCTAAACTTGAAATTTTACTTCATGCTTAGCCTGGGATTGGAAAACACTCGCTTAAAGCTTCAAATTGGATTCTTTTAATATTTCGAGCATCGAAAAATGTGCAACGTATGCATATGGATACTTCAAAGGAAAATTCTCATTATGAAAATGTTCGGTGTTACATAAAACTCTCTGTATGTATTTGTATTAAATTTGTATTCTTGTGAGTTAAAAGTCTTTGACACATATAAACACAAGAATAAGGGACCAATAACGCGACTTAATAGTCACTATATTGACAACTAGAGCCATTTATAATCAAATTTCGGTTTTGTATTTACAGACGTGGTAAACGACAATGTACAACAAATGATAATTATTTAAATTGTACCATGATATTTATTTGATAAATTTGCAGAAATTCGTTAATTTTATAAGAGCGGTCAAAGTAAAGTTTCTAACGAGTGTTTCTTTTTTTTTTGATTAGGCATGAAGTAAAATTGACAGTTTAGATATGCCTGTAAGTTTAGATTAGTTGCTCCGTTTCGCCACGCGACCAAATTTTCAGAGTTTTCTAAATTCGAAATTTTACTTTATGCTCAAAAAAGTAGTAGAAACACTTGTTAGTAGTTTTACTTGTATCAGTAATAGTTCTTTATTTTGAAAACTTAAATCAGCTGTAGATTTGTTAATAATAAAAATCGAAGCTATATTTATTTAGGTTATTGTATTTAGATGAACTTTTGAACATGAATGGTGTTTTTGTTACACTTTTTTGTAACACCCTGTATTTTAGTTCTAGACATATACAGCAAACGTTGCATTAGAGAGTTGATTAATTCAGTTACGTAAAAATCAAATTATTGTGACGAATTAAGCACTCATAAACCTTCCTTCACACGTTTATTTGAATTACCAAATGTACATACATTTCGAACACAAAGTGACCATTATTAATAGATCAACAGTGTTAATCCATTGATAATGGCCACTTTGTGTCCGAAATGTATGTACAGTTGGTTATTTAAATAAAGGTGTGAAGAATGGTTATAAGTGTATTATTCGTTAAATTACATTAGAAGGTTTTAGTTTATTGTTTCCCGGTAATTGACTGCGGCAATAAGCAAGTTTAGCGTAGACGTTAGAGTAACCGTATTTCGTAAAGCGATAAACTTAAACTCCCTATTATCTGAATTCTCATACAACTAGTTTTGTATTTAATTTAGGAAAATTTGCTTCTATTTTGTTACAAATTTAAAACTGTGGCACAGATTTAAACTAATATCAGAGTTAAAGGTTTATCGATTCCATACAATTTTAATAAAGACCATACTGAAACTCTCAGATGCTTCTCTCTCTCTTTTCTCATCTTTCTCTCTGTTCAATATTTATTTCATTTGCACCAATAACACCAGCCGTATCCCTGAAACTTTTCCCCCTTTCCGAGACTCCTCAAACTTTTCCACTACACGTCGCAGGTGTCTTTAATATTAAACTTCTGCAAGCGTATAAACTGCAACGAATTCATTTTATCTTTGCTTATTCTTAGTTTGTGCACAGCAAGTTTATAAATATAATTTGTTTACCTCGCATAAGTTTGTTTTGATTAAAATTATAATTCTGAACAAATAGGTTAATTTAAAACAAATTATTAATTAGGGTTAGGCTATATTCATAGGTTTAATTTAAAATTATAATTTTGAATAAATAGGTTAATTTAAAACAAATTATTAAATTCATTTTATCTTTGCTTATTCTTAGTTTGTGCACAGCAAGTTTATAAATATAATTTGTTTACCTCGCATAAGTTTGTTTTGTTTAAAATTATAATTTTGAACAAATAGGTTAATTTAAAACAAATTATTAATTAGGGTTAGCCTAACCTATTATCTGAATTCTCATACAACTAGTTTTGTATTTAATTTAGGAAAATTTGTTTCTATTTTGTTACAAATTTAAAACTGTGGCACAGATTTAAACTAATATCAGAGTTAAAGGTTTATCGATTCCATACAATTTTAATAAAGACCATACTGAAACTCTCAGATGCTTCTCTCTCTCTTTTCTCATCTTTCTCTCTGTTCAATATTTATTTCATTTGCACCAATAACACCAGCCGTATCCCTGAAACGTTTCCCCCTTTCCGAGACTCCTCAAACTTTTCCACTACACGTCGCAGGTGTCTTTAATATTAAACTTCTGCAAGCGTATAAACTGCAACGAATTCATTTTATCTTTGCTTATTCTTAGTTTGTGCACAGCAAGTTTATAAATATAATTTTTTACCTCGCATAAGTTTGTTTTGATTAAAATTATAATTCTGAACAAATAGGTTAATTTAAAACAAATTATTAATTAGGGTTAGGCTATATTCATAGGTTTAATTTAAAATTATAATTTTGAACAAATAGGTTAATTTAAAACAAATTATTAAATTCATTTTATCTTTGCTTATTCTTAGTTTGTGCACAGCAAGTTTATAAATATAATTTGTTTACCTCGCATAAGTTTGTTTTGTTTAAAATTATAATTTTGAACAAATAGGTTAATTTAAAACAAATTATTAATTAGGGTTAGCCTAACCCTAATTAATAATTTGTTTTAAATTAACCTATTTGTTCAAAATTATAATTTTAATCAAAACAAACTTATGCGAGGTAAACAAATTATATTTATAAACTTGCTGTGCACAAACTAAGAATAAGCAAAGATAAAATGAAATTAATAATTTGTTTTAAATTAACCTATTTGTTGAAAATTATAATTTTAATGAAAACAAACTTATGCGAGGTAAACAAATTATATTTATAAACTTGCAGTGCACAAACTAAGAATAAGCAATGAAAATGAATATTGTTATTATTATAAAATACATTTTTGATGATATAGATTCGTTTCCTTTTCACTCGTTGAAAGGCTAGAATTAGAGAAATTTGTTTATAATATAAATACATTTGACAGTTGCTTGTGAAGTTTACCAGAATATCAATTTCTTAATACTTTGTGTTATTGGGCCCGTTCAGCAGAGACAACAGTTAAGAGATTACTTCCAACTGTTGGGGTATTCTCTGATGACCGGATTGTTAATCGTAAACGTGTTCAGGATTTTTGCAAACGTATGGAATAGACCGTTCATTAGGTACCAACATACATCACAAACAAATCCAAACATGTTGAACGTTGAACATTTTGCTGAACGGGCTCATTGTTAGCGTACGAAGTTTATATTCAGAATAGCCTGTTGCTACAATGTTGATATAACGCTATTTGTTTGTTTTTTGCTTAGTGGGTGATATAACCAAGTTTGGCGGGTATAACTGGGTAAAGAGATTTTTAGTAGACATTCACTTGGTATGTAATATAAAATTCAGAATAACGATAATGTTCGTATAAACTGCAAACAATAAATCCTAATTAGAACTTATTGTTAGCAGTTTATACGAATATTATCGTAATGTTATGTTTAATATTCTGGAATCTAAAATGAAGTTTAAGTTTTGTTTGTTTGTGCTTACAATAGTTTTGAATTTAAAATATTCATTTTGTTTTCAATTGGTTTGTTTAACTATTAAAAGTAATTAAAAAATATCTATACAGGGTGAGTCGGGAGGAGCGCACCAAACTCTAGGAGTGTCATTTGTTTTCAAGTTATGGCGTAATTAAAAATGTTCATCTAGCTTTCCACTTCTATCTGAATTTTAACATTATCAAAGTATGCCATGTTCGAGGCTTATAAACATTTGATAATTCTGACGTTTTGATGAACTGTCAGTGTACGGTGAACAGTAACTGAACGTTTAAGTTCGAATTAATGTGATTGTTAGTGTTGCAAAATGCCACATACTTATTCAAATTTAGAATATGCAAATATGGTGTTTGTATATGGTTTCTGTAATGGAAATGCTACAGCTGCTGTTGAAGAATATCGTGAACGTTTTCCACACCAAAGACATCCTGATAAAAACATATTTATTAGAGTTTTCAACAAATTGTGCGAGACTGGTAAGCTTCCCAGTGCTAACATAACATATGAGCGCGCTGCTCGACAAGGTTTTGTAGAAGTAGAAAATATTCTGCAACTAGTAGAAGAAGATGCAACTACTAGCTCATGGAGAATTGCCAATCAATTGGCAATTCCATAAAAAAGAGTGATGAACACGCTACACGAGCAAGGCTTATATCCTTATCACGTTCAGAGAGTACAGCACCTACAACCAGGGGATTACGCTAACCGTACGGAATTTTGTCGGTGGATAAATAATAATCATCGTAATGTATCGAGTATACTCTTTACGGATGAAGCTACATTTACCCGTGATGGCATTAACAACACTCGTAACTCTCATGTATGGTCTGATGAAAATCCCCACGCAACAGTCGAAAGCAATTTTCAACATCGGTTTTCTGTAAACGTGTGGTGTGGTATGGTTGACAGTTATTTAATCGGCCCTTTCATTTTGGAGAATCGTCTCACAGGAGGCAACTACCTCAATTTTTTACAAAATGAATTACAAGGCCTGCTAGAAGATGTTCCTATAAATATTAGAATGCAGATGTACTATCAGCACGATGGAGCTCCTGCACATGTCGCTCGTCAAGTCAAGCAACATTTGGACGAACGTTTTCCGGGGCGTTGGATTGGTCGTGGAGGTCCTATTAATTGGCCTGCAAGATCTCCAGACCTCACACCACTAGATTTTTGTTTATGGGGCTGGATGAAAAATGAAGTCTACAAAATAAAAGTGGACACACGGGAATCACTAATTAGACGAATTGAGAATACTGCAGCCCATATAAAAGAAGAAAGAAATGAATCAATTGGGAGAGCAACAAACGCTCTTCGTAGACGAAGCAGAAAATGTTTAGAAGTCAATGGCGGTATTTTTGAACATTTGTTGAAAGAACGCTATGATTAAGAAAATTTTTTTGTGTAATAACTTGTTTATTTGTTAATATGCTATAACTTGAAAACAAATAAAAATCGGATAAGAACAAATGAGTTATTTTACATTATTTTCACGTGTATAATACACTCCTAGATTTTGGTGCGCTCCTCCCGACTCACCCTGTATAAGGTACGATTCACGAGAGGTGTCCCATGATTTCCTTAATTTATAGTCCGAATAATAAATACTGCATATTAACATTCAACGGTCCTCCATCTCTAGACATCAGCAAAAATTTAAAATCCACCAGTTTAATTCCTTTTTTTAGAACAAACAATCAATCAGTAAAATTATCAATAATACCAAAGATAAGTCCGATAATACCACGAGTTCTGGTATAAATCTATTAGAATGTAAGGATTTTCCGAAAGGATATAGTAGTATATAAACTTTACCTGTAATTTGTCTAATTATTAATTATATGTCTAATATGTTGCGAAGCACGTTGCAGTGTTCAACTATAAAGTAAAGCTCCCCCAACTGGATAATACCTTAATGTATAAGCATTCATTTTCAGAATTCTCAAATATCATACATTTCATAGTAAAATAATGTTACATTGTAGTTTATTTCCAAGCCCGAACCACTTTTTATTTATTTTCCTCTAAATTTGCTTATTTAGTATAGCGGTTGGTTTGTTCCGAGTGAGATACCATTTTTTTACAACCCGCAGGAGCAAGCGGTTATCCCGCTGATCCCGGCGCCGAGCTTTCACGTCCTATCGGCGGGATTAATCTCCATTTCTCGAAGCATTTTGGGCATTTAAAATCGTTTTAGATACTCCAGATGGCGGCTGGAGCGAGTTCCTTAGGGACTTAAAGCAGTTCCACAAAGATACATCATTTTGCCAGTATTCATCCCGGGATTTCAGAAAGTCTTTGCACTCTATTTATGAATACAAATTCCGTCTTCATACAATTCAGAAATTGTCAAGAGTTATCTTATCATTAAGGGGGAGAAAAAATAAAAGAATGTCGCTAGCTGTAGATAAAAAAAAAGAAAATTTCAATGTTGTCTTATAATAACATCTAACAATTACAAAATAATAAAACATTGCTGAAATTTTAATATAAGAAAGTATTAGAATGTTAGTAACTATATTAAGTTTTTTTGAAATGGTGTTAAATTATTATAAATATAAAGCCTTTTTCCCTATACAATTGAAACGCATTTAAACTACAATACAGGATGGGTGAAAAGTTTCCACAATTTTCTTTGGATAGTAATTTGATGAAGGTATTGCAATTTTCTGATAATTCTAATGATTTAGTCGAATTTTCCATGCAATTTTATATAATGTCTGTTTTAATTGGTCGTTTATTTTCATTTTATTTATTGATAATAAACCGAGAAAATGTGCGTGTTTACACGTGTGAAAGAATTATATATGTTTTGTGTCATATTAAGATATTTGAAATAAATTGTTCAATTTAAGGGTCTCACAAACTTTAATTTACGATACAATATCGTTTTCTGTAAAAAAAATAGGATTTTCAGTTGTATTCTGTGAAAATTAAATACCTTAATCTGAATATAATCAACTAAACATCAATTTGACGAATACAGCACTAATAACCTTTCTTTACACCTTTATTTAAATTACCAAATGTACATTCATTTCGGACACAAAGTGACAATTATCAATGGATCAACACTGATGTTATTCCATTGATAATAGTCACTATGTGTCCGAAATGTATGTACATTTGGTAATTTAAATAAACGTGTGAAAAAAGGTTATTAGTGCTTTATTCGTCAAATAAATTTGGTCTTCACCTAACTCAATCAATCAACTAAACATCGGATTTACTTGGATAACATTCATAAAAATTACTATTGCTATTCTTTCAACGTTATTAAATTGAAATTTTGTCAGACTGGAAAAATAATCGCATATGCCAAAAGTTGACTAAAACGTCTACTCTATTTTTGTCATAAAATATGCAATAAAAAAAAAATATGAAAAAAGGGTTTATGATTCATCGTCTGACGAGTGTTTCCAATCCTAGATTAAGCATGAAGTAAAATTTCGAGTTTAGAAAAGCCTGAAAATTTGGCTCGGTCGCGTAGCGAAGCGGAGCGACCGAGCGAAATTAGGCTTTTCTAAACTCGACATTTTACTTCATGCGCCACCCGTGTAAAACGCTAATATAATGCGAAATGGTCTTTAACCAAATTAGAAGTGAAATGCGTTTACTATGTTAGTCATCAATTGTTTAAATGACGGAAATCATATTTGTAGTACTTGTGTTTGTATAACTTCAGAAAAATACATTTACATCCCTCCCCCCATCACAAGAAGCTATCTACACCACTATTGTTCATTATAAACCATATAACACTTAGAATGGCATACACGAATGATTACATTTACAGTAGGTTACTGCATGTAACAGCAAACATCATCTAATATCTGCAGCATTAGCGCGGAAAGTAGTTGTTTCAATGAGTTTTTGAATTTTTTTTGTAAGACAAATCATTTGTAAATTGCGAAAAGAATCGCATAATTTCATAATTATAAATACAAACACATGTTTTGTTTTCACTCCTTGATTAAGCATGAAGTAAAATTTAGAGTTTAGAAAAGTCTAAAAATTTGGATTTACCGGCGTAAAACGAACCGTAGCATTGTATTAATTTTTCTCTACGTTAATTATTACAATGAATTTTAGTTATATCATTACAGTTGCTGAAACTATGTTTTAATTAATGTATCACATATCACTTTAATAAAACATTCAACTTGTTAAGTGATGATAATGAAACAATTGTTGTAGTGCAATAATAATAATTTTCAAACCTAAACAAATTAAGCGTTTTATTAAAGGGATATCATAGAGTTACAACAATTAATAGCCTCATCTATACAACTTATAAATATATAATTTATTACATATTTATATTCATATTATTCATATTATATATCTTTTATATAATTGAATATATGTATAAAAATGTGAAAGTCTTGTCCTTAAACACTCTGATTTTTAAATATATATATTGATAATTCAATTTTTAAATGAAAAATATATGCTTTTTTTAGAGCTACATTCTTTTCTTTTATGATTGAATACAAAATGTTCACAATGGTTATTTAGTAGGAGTATTTCAAATTTAACCGAAAAGTAGGTTAATAAAATGTGAAGAGAAGACGAAAAGCTCGCACTACTATTGAATCCTCTCGCGACTCTTCTCCTGGCATAGAAATCCGAATCCGTACATTTCGGTTGTTATCTATTGAAGGGTGGCGATGAGAAATCATCCCGGATTTTTCCCGGTTCTGGCATAAATTACAATACATACATAAATCAGGCGTTTCATTATTATAATGGGCCAACAGGAATCTTTTGATTAATTTCTCCACCCCCACCTCTCCTCATCCGAGTCCCGGTTGCATTTTTCATTGGGCCGAAGAAGAAGAATAAGGGACAAGCGTTCGCGTAGGCCGGGAAATAATTATGTTCCCTGTCGCCTGCAAGGAGTTTTAAAGTGGCCTTATTTTTGTCCTCCCCGCTTATTCTATCCTTTTATCTTCCGAGCTCGTCCTTTTCCATCTTTTCCACTCAATCTCGATCCTTTTGCCAGGGCTGCAATCCTATCGCGCTCGCTGGGATGTCAATTTATTTCGAGTGAGGGGTTGGAAAAAATGTTGCTTAATTGGGTTTTTGTGGTTATATTATGTACAATTTGAAATCACCAACTCACATTATTAGAAAAAGAGTTATATTATTTTTTCCTACGCGGCAATTTCACAAAGTACTTATTTAATATTTCATTGTTTCAAACATTTATTAACTTTTATCTGAATTTAATTTAAATTTTAAAGGAAGAAATAAGTTAACTAATTATATTATCAAAATTGATGTCGTTTAAATCAAGGCTCGGCTCAAAAGCCGAGTAGGATCAAACATTTCCCAGATTAAAATATATACATTTATAATATATTTTTGCTTTTACATTAAGAAAACACTTTTTATACCATATTTATTTACTCACAAAAGTAACATGATTTATTTACTGTTATATAATAATATAAGTGCTTTATTCCAAAATAATTATTAACAGTATATTTTGAACTTCACATCAAATAAGTGTTTTACACGCCTGGTGCATGTTAATCTAACCCAGTTTTAAAAAGTTTTTATTATATTCGGTATTCCAATGCATACTAACACGAAGGAAGAAGAAACAACACAACAACTATAAGAACAAGGCAAATTAATGAGCTAATGATGATCTGACATTTATGACAGAACGTAAATTAAGCCGCGACTTCACTTGTTTGTTCCATTTCTTTCCATCAGAAAAGCGCCTGCTCGATCTAATTTTCAAATGACCACCCGATACATCAGTTAAATATTAGACGCGGCATTTGCGAACCTTAGCTTCAAACGACTTCATGCCCTTGATACATGCGGTTTTATTTTGTATCCTTCTTACTCAAAGATTTGAACACTGTAAAGTCAAAGTTCAATTTTTTTATTCAATTGTCATAGTTTGTTATGAAATAAATGCCATTTGTGTTGCAATAAAAAATGTATAACTTTAAATAAACTTACAGAAGCTCAGATTTTATGCCATTTCATTCAACTTAACAGACATTACAGAAATGTTCGCTAATGTTGTTTACTATAACATGTCTATTAAGATTCATAAGAACATATACTTTGTGCTTAAGTTCTTTGAAGAACTTCATACAAATTAAAGAAGCTCCAAAATTGATTAATATGTATTCAATTTAACTTAAATCACGTATAAAATACAATTTCATTTTTACTGTAATTAAGTAGTATAAAAATTAGTATAACAGACGCCAAACTAATTAAAACTTTCCGAAAATGTTGCAATTTATTGATAATTTTGTGTTTTTCTGTTTCTAATTGATTTAATTTTTTTGTTCTAGGTGTGGATATTTGGCCAAGTCTGGTGCAAAATGTGGCTAGCTTTGGATGTTTGGATGTGCACCGCTTCCATTCTTAATCTTTGCGCAATTTCGTTGGACCGTTATGTAGCTGTGACAAGACCCATAACCTACCCAAGCATAATGTCACATTCTAGGGCCAAGCTTTTAATTGCCGGCCTCTGGGTGCTCAGCTTCGTGATATGTTTTCCACCTTTGGTCGGATGGAAAGACTCACAAGTAAGTATTTCTATTATTATTTCACAGTTATTTAAAAGTAAAACTATCTTAAGTTCAATAGATAGTTTGTAAATAATTGATTTAACCGTAATATCAATTGTATGAATATTAATAAAATTAAGTTCACAGTAAACATTTAAATAATTGATTATCTAATTCATAATTACTTATTCACGGAACAAATGCCCTAAGATTCATAGAATTTTTCTGTTAGGTGTATATATTATATATATACAGGGTTATTTAAAAAGAAGGAACAGATTTCAAACATTTATTTCTTCCAAACTACAAAAGGTAGAACCATAATTCCAACGTAATGTCAGCTACTCTACTAATTATCGATTTTCTGTTATCGCTCTTATTATTATGTCCTTAATTATTATGTATATTAATTGGACATAATTCTCTATTTTACGTGCACTTATTTGTTATTTTTATATTGTATTTTAGTAAAAATAAATAATATTAAGTTCAAAAAAATAATTAAATACAAATTTTTGTAGTTTAATTACAAATTATACAAATTAAGTATCGATAGAAAATATTTCTTAATTTTAACTGATTACGTGTTTTTTTTAATCAAGTTATGGGTCTTTACATTAAACTATTTGATTGATAATTATTCTACCAAGTTAAATATCTTTTAGTATCAAATTAGAACTTAATCTATTTGTAGTTGAATCACTACATTTTAATTACTGGATATGAACGTAATTTTAGTAACTAGATAAAAATCTTGGAAATGAACTCAACTACACGATATAACCTCAACTTTTTTAAGATACTTTTTCCAATACTTGAATAAAAGTTTATGTGGAATATGCGTCGAATCTGGAAAATGTCGTCGTGGGCGTTAAGTATAGGGAAAGCCTGCGGGAAAATCTCAAAGTTACATATTTTCCAGGTCGGCGATGACAGGGATAAGGGTGCAAAAATGGGGGAAACTAAAGTCGTAAACAATCGCCGCCCACAGCTAGGAATTTTCCCCTTCGGATTAATTAAACTTTGTTCCCACGCTTATTTTTTTACTATCGCGTCCAATTTAAATTTTTTGTAATTTTCTAAATTACCTCTCGGGTTTATTTGAATTTTATTTTAATGATTGAAAAAAATATGTACACTTCAAACAAATTTTTAATTAGCACTCTACGAAATTAATGATCTAATTTTCAAATATAATTAGTGATATAATTTAGCTTTGCTAATCATATAACTTAATTTATTTAGGTATAGCTCAAAATAATAGATTATTATATCGGTCAGCCTGCTTATCAATTTACCGGCAAATCGTAAAATATGCTCTATTACCGGAGTTTTAGTAAATTAGAAAATAAATATTATCGGTGTATACAGGACACATGAATATTTTAAATTGAAAACTATTTAAATTTAAGAGAATAAGCTTACGCTTCCTTTAGTTTGCATAACTTTAAACATTATTATAATTTAGATGTTTTGTGTATAGGACGGAATGTTACCTATGAAAATATATCTAGATAAAATGCATTGAACCAACAGTGACTATAGGCAACCCATTACCATTATTGTATATTGGGTTGACTATAATCGTGTTATACGCTTGGCTTATGAAGTAAAATGTTGAGTTTAGAAAAGTCTGAACATTCTCAGGCTTTTCTAAACTCAAATTATACTTTATTGTTAACAAGGGTTGGAAACTATATCATTAAATGCTATTAACATTTCAAGTTAGATATTGTGATTTATAGCTAAATTATCAGTAAACTGGGTTTTATTCATAAATGTATAAAAAAGTCGATAAATTTACATTCCCTACTAACAAGAAATTAATTGAGAAAATAATTTAAGAGGAAATGTGACGTTATCAACCAACTTAGATTGTTTTTAATATTAGTTGTAGAATCAAATTTCTGAGTTAATATTACCAATTCAATTGCGATTTTTTAACTAGTTCTATGTTAAATTATGTAAAAGGTAATTACCCTAAAGTAAATCAATATTATTAAAAAACTTACTTGAATATACTTTTAACTGGTTATTTTTTTTAATCAAGTACCCATAACTTGTCTATAATCATGTGATTGATAATTATTCTACCAAGTTAAATATTTTTACATCAAATTAGAAGTTTAAATATTGTTGATTCAATGGCTACATTTGAATTGCTAAATATGAACGTGATTTTAGTAACTAGCTAAGAATCTTGAAAATTAACTCAACTATACGAAATAATTTATTTTTTCTTAAGATACTTTTTCCTATACTTAGATAAAAGTTGATGTGAAGTATGCGTCGAATATGGAAAATATCGTCATGGAATAGCATTTCTTGCAAAAGCCTGCGGGAAAATGTTACAAATACATATTTTCCAGGTCGGCGACGACAGGGATGAGGGTGCAAAAAGGGGAAAACTAAAGTCGTAAACAATCGCCGCCCACAGCTAGGAATTTTCCCCTTCAGATTAATTAAACTATGTTTCTACACTCACCTATTTATTATCGCGACCAATTTAAATTATTTCCAATTTTCCTAATTACCCGTTCAATTCATTGGAATTTTAGTGTTTGAATGTTTAAAAAAAATAACTACGTACATCTAAACAATAGCACTCTAATAAATGACATTTTAAATTTCAGTTCATTAACTTTCTAATTAACAACGTTATACCAAAATGAAGTATTTATCGTAAACTAGTTTTGATTCATAGATTTATATCGTATCTTCAATTAAAAAAAATCTCTAGAGTGCAATGGAAAATATTCTAAGTTGGCAACTCTGAAAATATACATTATAAATATTGTGTAAGATGATTTATATGTCAATTCCTGAAGTGTGTAGCCAACTTAAATTTAAAAGAAGATTAAATCATGGCCCTCTACAGGTTTTTTTAATTGAACATATGATAGAATTACCGGTAAATAAAAAAATCGATAAATTTACATTTCCTAATCACAACAAATAAAGTGACAAATAAATTCAAGAAGTGACGTGACGTTAATAACCAACTTAAGTTGTGAAACTATATGAAAACATTTAGCATTATTATGTAACGCAAGAAATACAAATCTACAAAAATACATTTTTTCAATACTCGCTCATATAGCATACGATATTATTATCATATATCCAGCCAATACAAATCATTGAACAAGGGAGCATGTTTACGGAATATTTAACAATATTAAATTAGCTCAGCATTTTTTGATGCTAAAGTATTTTTTTAAATATCACCTCAGCGTTTTATGATGTATACGAAATGTTTAAGTATAGTATTAACTTTAAGAATGCTAGTTTTTGATATATTATTTATTGTAATATTATTAAAACAACTTTTATATTTATGACATGAGTATACCAGCTGTTGACTTGGCGGAAGCAACGTAGGAAATCCCATGTAAATTTTGAAATGTTCAAATTTTGGCTCCCCTATTTATTTTAGAAACAAAATGTGTTGACCTTTTTTGTAGAGGGAAAAATTCTGAATTCATTCGTGTTAACGTTTATCACTTTACGTTTCTCTAAGTTAAAATAACCAAGAAAAAGTAATGTCATTTTATAAAAATAATTACATGCCATGGAATTGAAACAACAATTGCGGATGTCAAAATGGCAAAAAATATCGCAGTCACTTGATTAAAGTAAATGTTTTTGAAATGATTTACACTATACAACAAAAAATCCTCCCAAGAAAGTAGTATTCTGCAGACCACAGTTATCACGATGTTTGCGTTGTGTTTTTTTTGTCGTTAATTAAGTAACAGCAATATCTTGTGCTATTTTGACATCCGCAATTGTTGTATCAATTCCATGGTATGTCATTACTTTAAAAAAATCACATTACTTTTTCTTAATTATTTTAGCTGTAAATTTTCTGACATTCGTTCATTTTTAAAAGAGTTCAATTTGATGCTTTAAACGAGTGCTTTCCACTCCCAGACTAAGCATGAAGTAAAGTTTCGAGTTTAGAAAAGCCCCGTGAAAATTTGTCGAGGGTCGCGCAGCGACCCGAGACAAATATTCTGGGCTTTTCTAAACTCGAAATTTTACGCGTGGCGCATGAAGTAAAGTTTCGAGTTTAGAAAAGCCCAGAAAATTTGTCTAAACTCGAAATTTTACTTCATGCTTAGTCTGAGAGTGGAAAACACTTGTTTAAAGCTTTAAATTGAACTTAAAAAAACAGGGAATATCCGCAATTGTTGTATCAATTCCATGGTATGTCATTATTTTTATAAAATCGCATCACTTTTTCTTAATTATTTTAACTTAGAGAAACTTAACGTGTTTAGTGTGAACATTAATAAATTTATAATTTTTCCCTCTACAAAAAAGTGATAGGGAAGCCAATATTTGAACACTTTAAAATTAACATGCGATTTCCTATGTTGCGTCCGCCAAGTCAACACCCGGTATACAGTACTGTATGTAATTCTCGCAATGATCTCTATACTCTAGATTGCTTTTATTATTAGTCGTAGAATAACATTTCTTAATTTTTTGAACAGAAAATGTATTTCTTTATTTAATTTATTTGAGTATACCGTTAATTCAATGTCTAAACGAAAACACTAATCAAGACACAATGCATGAAGTTTGGGCGTGTTCCTGCCCTTATATAATGACGCAATCTAATTACCTACGAGTAATTACAAAAGTACATTCCTGCATTGTTAATCTCTGCGCAGACTTTTCAGTTGGAGTAAATGCTCAGCACAGATGTTACCATTATTATTTGCTAATGCAGAATCCGGGTGCACACAATATTCCAGAGTAATATCGATAATAAACAATTCTTGGTATTACATACATTAATATTTTAAGTATACACATTCCGATGCATAAACTGTAAAATTTCAAGAATTCATTGTTTTTTTTAAATGTGCATTTACAATTCCTAGCGAGTGTTGTCATTCATTGATTAAACATGAAGTTAAAATTTGAGTTTAGGAATGCCCAAACATTTTATTTTGTTTTTTTTATTTATTTTTTTTATTTTTTTTTGTGGTGTGAAATGGAAAATCCACTTACGGACAAAGTGTAGGACTCCTTCCAGTCAAAAGGCGACTGAAAGCCTACCCACTAAAACCCCTCCCACTTTACCGGCGTCGACTGCTATGGTCATTGGCCGGTCTAGTCTTTTGACATGCAATGACTTAAATCACAAGACAACAATATAAAAACAAGGCAAGTCAGGCATGTAAAAGCATATAACTTACATTTAATATCACAAACTAGGGACAGTACCAGGGTTGTAAATGACCCTGATACCGGAGCCTATCACGACACAACGAGTAACTAAAACTTAAACCTAATATCACAGATAAAAGGACACCAGGGTTGTAAAATGGACCCTGATATCGGGTTCCTAAGGTTATCGGGTTCCTAAGTTAATTAAATTACTAAATAGGTTCATTTGATACTTTGTATTATTTAACCCAACTAGAAAATGTGTGTAGAAAAATGTAAATAGTTTGTTATTTAAATTTTTTTTATTACTTATTTAAAAAAAAGTAATTTGAGCGTATTTCGAACTCTATAATATTTCAGTGTTTTATACTCGTGGCACATGAAGTAAAATTTCTAGTTTAGAGAAGCCTGAAAAATTGGTTTGGTCGCGCCGCTTCGCGGAATGTATTGACTTTATTCATATTTTTCTTTTATAATTTGTAATAAACTTGAATTTTAACTGTTGACGTCAAACATTAGTTTTGACATAAGGTGTCAATATTGGCTTCATTCATATTGCTCTGTTTATTAATCTGGAATTACAGTTTTTGATGTAAAATGTTACTTTTGAAAAAAAAATTCAATATTAATTTAAAATGCATAGATGTAAAATTATCTTTGATAAGTTGTCTGTTTTCTAATTTCGACCCCTTAAACGAATATATTTATTTCATCTATCCAACAAATTGAATTCTATGTAAACAAGTTTATCCTGTATATTACATGTTCCGCACTCAAAATATGTATTCATAATTTTTACTTGAAATACATTAATACTCAAGTACATTTGTATTAATTTATTTTGAGTACATTTCTTTTCCATTACAAATTTACTCGAAATTTTGAGTACATTTGTAATCAAGTATTTTACTTAAAATCCAACAGTACTCAAATACTGCCTACTCTGGTTTTAACCCCCCCTGGCTACGGCTTTGATAGTTGATGTTGTCGTCAAGTGGTAGTCAAAATAGTAAAGACAGTTAATATAATCAACATCTATAATCTATAAAATTAAATGACAGTTAGTTATTATTATTATTATTATAAGTCATTTAGTGAACTATCTATTTTTTTAACATAATCATTTAACATAATCGGACAAAGTCTTACCACCAAGTGATTTACAGTCATAATGTCACAATAGTCAAAATGTGAATTTATGACTGTAAATCACTAGGTTGACTGACATATGTCATATGACTTATATAAGTCTATCGTTTCAGATTAACATAAGTAGGATCTAGCCGACATTTAGTCCATTGTGTCAACTTAACATAAGTCGGCATTAGCCGACATTTGGACTATAGTAACAGTTGACATACAAGTCGGCACCAGCCGACATTTAGACTATAATAATAGTTGACATAAGTCAGCGGTAGCCGACATTTGAACTATAATGATAGTTGACATAAGTCGGAGTCAGCCGACATTTCGTCTAAAATGATAGTCCAAATGTCTGCGCTAGCCGACATTTGGACTATAATAAGAGTTGACATAAGTCGGAGGTAGACGACATTTGAATTATAATAACAGTTGACATAAGTCGGCGCAAGCCGACATTTAACCAAACGTGCCAACTTGACACGAGTTTAAATTGAACTATAATGAGATCGCTATGATATTGTTCTTCTTTATGACACTTGCGACACACATTTTAATAGTTCTGACATATTTTAAAGTAATGACTGTCTTCCTCTCCCAGACTAAGCATGAAGTAAAATTTCAAGTTTAGAAAAGCCCTGCGTAGAAAATGTTCACGGGGCTTTTCTAAACTCAAAATTTTACTTCATGTGTTATGCGTATACCGGGTGTTGACTTGGCGGACGCAATATAGAAAATCCCATGTACATTTTGAAATTTTCAAATTTTGGCTTCCCTATTTATTTTAGAAACAAAATGTATTTACCTATTTTGTAAAGGAAAAAATTGTGAATTCATTCGTGTTAACGTTTATCACTTTACGTTTCTCTAAGTTAAAATAATTAAGAAAAAATAATGTGATTTTATAAAAATTATGACATGCTATGGCATTGAAACAACTGCGGATGTCAAAATGGCAAAAGATATCGTACTAACTTGATTAAAGTTAATGATGTGGAAATAATTTACACTATACAGGAAAAGTGTCATTATTTTTATAAAATCACATTACTTTTTCTTAATTATTTTAGCTATTAATTTTCTAAGATTCGTTGATTTTTAAACGAGTTCAATTTAAAGCTTTAAACGAGTGTTTTCCACTCCCAGACTAAGCCCAGAAAATTTGTCGCGGGTCGCTGCGCGACCCTCGACAAATTTTCAAGGGGTATTTCTAAACTCGAAATTTTACTTCATGCGCCACGCGTATAAAACACAGATTTTAAGTGAAGTTCGAATATACACAAATTTGACAACATTATACTGATTTATACGCGTGGCACATGAAGTAAAGTTTTGAGTTTAGAGAAGCCTAGAAAATTTGTCTCGGGTCGCTGCGCGACCCTCGACAAATTTTCACGGGGCTTTTCTAAACTCGAAATTTCACTTCATGCTTAGTCTGGGAGTGGAAAACACTTGTTTAAAGCTTTAAATTGAACTTAAAAAAAACAGGGAATATCCGCAATTGTTGTATCGATTCCATGGTGTCATTATTTTTATAAAATCACATTACTTTTTCTTAAATATTTTAGCTTAGAGAAACGTAAAGTGTTAAGTGTAAACAATAATAAATTTAAAATGTTTCCCTCTACACAAAAGTGTTTGTGTCTAAAATAAATAGGGAAGCCAATATTTGAACACTTTAAAATTAACATGCGATCTCCTATGTTGCGTCCGCCAAGTCAACACCCGGTTTACCACTGATTTACAGTAAAGTTAAAAATATATAATAATAATAAAAGTAGCATACATTTAGTTTTAGCAACTTTTCCGTATTGTTGATATTTAAATCATCCAATATCTTTGTTTGTAAATATTTAATTTTTTTTGTTTTATTGTTGCAAATGGCAATTATCAGGTTTGCTTATTTTTAAACATGATTTATTTGCTATCTGGGATTAGCGCTGAGATTCGCCGTTCATTAATATTGTTAGTATTGTTTGGTATGCACATCTATTTCTGTCTTTTCTTTTTTGCCACCTACACCACTTATACAGGGTCGCTACAAAGTATCGAAACACGGCTCTTACGTGAAAATGGCTAAAAACAGAACCACCAAAATTGGGATTTCTAAATGGAATATTTTCTTGAACAATTTGGCGTGAAAAAATCAAAAATGATTCTCAGAATTTTCACATACGGACGCCATCTTGAATTTTTTTAAATGGAATTCGATTTTTTTTATTTTACAACTTTTATAGACCTTAATTCTGATTACAACCATATACCTTTTTTTTAAAAATACTTGTCTTTTTATCGATAAACCGGACTTTGAAAAGTATGGAAACAGCGAAATATTTTGAGAACGGTTTATCGGAATGTATTGAAATTTTGCAAAGGTTTAGAGTACGTTAAGGCCTTCAACTTGCATTTTTTATTTTTTTATATTCATTTGTTTTGTAAATATTCTATTTTTGGTCGAAACTTAAAAATAAAAATTAACAATTTCAACTTAAAAAAATAGTTGCCATTGAAAACAGTTTTCATTAGCCTGTCAAACTTGTAAAAAACATTAGTAAGTAACTGGTTGTTGCAAAAATGCCACATTTGAGTGAAACGGATGGCATAGAGATTCTCATGATGATTGGGTGTGGGGATAGAAAACGAAGCTTTGCTGAAGCTGCTAATCTTTTCAACGTAAATCCAGATCGAGCACCTATTTCCAGGTCAGTTGCATTTAAAGTAAAGTAAAGTAAAGTAAAGTAAACATGGAATAGGTTTAATGAAACTGGAACTGTTAAAAATCGTCCAAAAGTTGGACGACCAAAAACTGTTACAAATGAAGGAAATTCATTTAATCTTATGATAGATGTAGTTGAAAATCCAAAAACTTCGGTGCAGCAATTGGCTTTCAATAACAACATGAGCAGGAGATTCAAAAAATAATAAAAATTGAAAAGTATCATCCCTACAAAATTCAGCTGCTACAAGAATTAAATGAAGATGACTTTGATCGCAGAATTGAATTTTGCGAAACAATGATGAATAGGATAAACCAGGACGTCAATTTTATTAACCGTGTGCTCTTTTCCGATGAATCAACTTTCTGCTTAAATGGACAAGTTAACCGCCATAACTGTAGATACTGGTCAAACAAAAATCCACATTGGATGGAGCAGATTCATACGCAGCGTCCACAAAAAATTAATGTTTGGTGTGGTATAATTGGGCAGCATATTATCGGCCCTTTTGTTATTAATGGCAATTTGACATCTGAAACATATTTACAGCTTTTGCAAGAACAGGTTGTTCCCAGACTTAGACAAATATTCCCAAATTTTGAAACTCAGGCTAATCCAGCTGAAAACATATGGTTTCAGCAAGACGGAGCACCAGCTCATTTCGGACTAATAGTACGTGAATATTTAGACGTAACTTTTCCCGGCAAATGGATAGGCAGGAGAGGAACAATTGAGTGGCCTGCTAGGTCGCCCGATTTAACTCCACTGGATTTTTTCCTGTGGGGACATTTGAAAAATCGAGTTTATAACAACAGGCCACACAATATACAAGAATTAGAAGAACGCATAAGAACCGAAATGGCAAATATTCGTCCTAATATTTTAACTAGTTCATTACAACACTTTGTCCAGCGTATTCATTACTGCCAAGAAGTTAATGGAGAGCACTTTGAACATATATTGTAAAATAAAAAATCATTTATTGTTTAATATTCTATTTTTTCATTTGACTGTTTAATATTTTTTTAAGTTTTGATCAAATATAGAACATGCATTTGTGGTATTGCAGCATTTAGAAAAAGTACTCGTTTGGCTGTTTCCATACTTTTCAAAGTCTGGTTTATCGATGAAAAGACAAGTATTTTTAAAAAAAGGTATATGGTTGTAATCAGAATTATAAGGTCTATAAAAGTTGTAAAATAAAAAATCTCGAATTCCATTTAAAAATATTCAAGATGGCGTCCGTATGTGAAAATCCTGAAAATCATTTTTGATTTTTTCACGCCAAATTGTTCAAGAAAATATCCCATTTAGAAATCCCAATTTTGGTGGTTCTGTTTTTAGCCGTTTTCACGTGAGAGCCGTGTTTCCATACTTTGTAGTGACCCTGTATATTATATTATATATTACAATATGTGCTTAATATTATGTTCCTAATCTAATATTGTACACAGATGTTATCTGCTTTGTTAAAAGGAGTTTTCCGTAAATAAATAAATAATACCTTAAATAGGGAAAATTAATTTTAAAACTATAACATTTTTGAATGAAGAATGCAAAGACCTTTCAAAATGAAATTTCACTCGCAGGGGGTTAAATTTCGGGATGAAATGTTCACATTCCACAATGTCATTTTTCAAAATCTAAAAGTGACATGTTACGAATTTTTTCTATAATTGAGATACTGAATTTATTCTATTTGGCTCTGTATATTCTAAAAATACATAAATGCCAAATATGATCCATATAAATTCTAAATATGAACTGTAACAATTCCAATCAATCACACGAACAAAAAAGTAGAAAGACCCACGACTTTTCGATAATTGGATAAAAGCCTCGTCGTCTCATAAATATCAACTTTTTCCCGCGATGGAAAATTTATGTGTTGCTCTCCACCGGGTCGATCATTCAAAAAACGGCATCTGCGTAGGGTTTCGCATATCGCAAGAAACAAAAATTTGATTTGCATAAACCGGAAGTTGCTTTCGGGTTTAGAGCCGAAAATGCGGTCAGGATTCGTCGGTTGTGGCTACACGAATAGGGCTGGTAATTGTCCCTAAAAAGGGTGCATAATAAAAGCTCGTGTTGAGTGTTTTCAGAATTATAGGAAAATTACCGTAATTGAGAAACGCTTGATTTAATATTTTCTTACTTTGTGGTATAGCTAAAAAATCTGTACCACTATATAAAACTGCAATTACTGGCATGTGTCAGCCAGCAATTGCAGCTTTCTGTAGTGGTACAGATTTTTTGTTATATTAGACTAGAAACTGCTTCATTGCATGCTAGTGAAAAATGATGGTGTATTTTAAAATCAGCAAGTATTAATTTTATCCTATATACTTAGTGACCTTTATTTTGTAACTACTTTACGTGCTGCCTCCTATGCCAGCCAAAACAACGAATTTGCATCTTAAGGATGAGACATAAAACATATGTTAAAAGGACTTTACAGAAAAGCAGGAGCTCATAGTATAAGTTTGCCTCCGGGTGCATGGATTGAAATTACATCATTGGTTAATTGGAATGGCGACCACTTAAAGAAATTTAGAAAATGAGAATCAAAATAGAAACATGAAATTATGTTAATAATACAGTGAATTTTTCTTTTAGGTAAACATATGCATAAGCTGTAAATTTGCGACATTCGTTGTTTTCTAATAGAGTTCAATTTGAAGCTTTAAACGAGTGTTTTCCACTCCCAGACTAAGCATGAAGTTAAATTTCGAGTTTAGAAAAGCCCCGCGAAATTTTGTCGAGGGTCGCGCAGCGACCTGAGACAAATTTTCTGGGCTTTTCTAAACTCGAAATTTTACTTCATGCGCCATGCGTATAAAACACAGATTTCATGTAAAGTTCGAATATACATGTTTCACAATATTATAGTGTTTATTTGGAGTTTTTCTTTTAAGTTTACGTATTCCAAATCTAGGCTATTTTCTGGAAATCTTTAGATATTGCATGTTTTTTTCAAAGTTCAATTCGAAGCTGTAAATGAGTGTTTTCCACTCCCAGACTAAGCATGAAGTAAAATTTCGAGTTTGGAAAAGCCTGAAAATTTGGATTGGCCGCGTAGCGAAGCGGAGCGGCCAATCCAAATTAGGCTTTTCTAAACTCGAAATTTTACTTCATGCGCCACACGTATAAAACACTGAAATATCGTAAAGTTTAAAATATACAGCTTTGGCAATTTAATATGTAGATATAAATAAAATGTGAGTCAAATTCTGCGCTGCACCAATTGTTTAAAACACTGATTATATGCAACCCAATAACTATAACGTATATAACGTTGCCTATAATCGTTGTTTTATGTGTGTGTTTTTTGAACTTCACTGTAAATCAGTGTATTTAAGCGTGACGCATGAAGTAAAATTTCGAGTTTAGAAAAGCCTAATTTGGATTGGCCGCTCCGCTTCGCTACGCGGCCAATCCAAATTCTTAGGCTTTTCTAAACTCGAAATTTTACTTCATGCTTAGTCTGGGAGTGGAAAACACTCGTTAAAAGCCTTAAATTAACCGCTTTAGAACAACGAATTTCCGCAAATTTAAAAAACGCTATAATTATCTAGATATGTATACTAAAAAAAAAATGCACTGTAAACCGTGCGTTTTATTTAAGTATGGCCATTGGGATTTAGATGGTAAAAATTGTACCCCATGTTAACTTTTGTTGTCGTCCAAATTCGAAATATTTTTTTTTGTTTTTATTAATAAATCAAAATCTTTTCTACAAAATGTTCATTGTTAGAAGGGCATAAACATGTTCTTTATTTTGGCTTTCATGTTCAGCAAAAGAATTACTTACATTATGACATTTTCGCCAAGTTAATTTCGCAGCTTAATTATTTGTATTATTAATACAGCGAATTTGTCTTTTAAGTGTTCATATCCTAATAATTATAGCGTTTGATAAATTTGTATTTTTCTATAATTTAAACCTTCTAACGAGTGTTTCCACTCCCAGACTAAGCATGAAGTAAAATTTCGAGTTTAGAAAAGCCCCGCGTAGAAAATTATTCGAGGGTCGCGCAGCGACCCGAGACAAATTTTCACGGGGCTTTTCTAAACTCGAAATTTTACTTCATGCGCCACGCGTATAAAACACTGATTTCAAGTTCGAAAGTAAAAAATACTTCTAAAACGGTATATCCTGACATTTACTTGAAATCAGTGCTAAACTCGATATTTTACTTCATGCGTAGTAATATTTCCAGTTTTGAAAAGCATAAATTTAGATTTGGACGCTACGTTCAAATCCAAATTCTTGAGGCTTTTCTAAACTTGAAATGTTAGTTCATGCTGCGTCTGGGAGTGGAAAGACTCATTCAAAACATAAAATTAAACGTTTTTATAAAATCGACGAATGCCTGAAAATTTGGAAATGTATGTATGTGTACTCAAAGGAAAAATTCCTCTTTGGGATCAGAAGGACATAAACATGTAAGAATTTTTTATTTTGGCTTTCAAGTTTAGCAAAACAAATAACGTGCTTATAAAATAAACGAAATCAAGAGTTTCTAGACCGCCTATTTCTACCGCTTATTTTAATTCAGAGATGCGTAGTTATCTGCCAGGCACTCGTTATAGAACGCTTTTTCACAGAAATACGATTTCATTCTAACCTTAAATTGATTATTATTAAGTGCTTTTATTGATTCATGCAATTTGTTGTAGACTTTAGGTCCATAATAGTTGATGCCATTTTGCGATTTGGATAAACGTAGCTGTTCAGTGCAAATTCTTGATTGGGTTCTTGTATTGTACCCATGAATATCGCTATGTAGGCGATAAGAACTCCTATTTTGGTGGACATATACGATACACTCTAGAATATAAAGAGATGGCAATGTGAGAATACCCAGATGAGTGAAGTCCTCTCTGCAATCCTCTTGGTACCTCAAACCTGCTACCACTCTTACCGCTCTGCGCTGTAATCCAAACAGTCTTTGAGTTATAGCCGAGTGTCCACATGCAATAATGCCATAACTTAAGTGTGATTGACATAAAGAGAAATAGGCGGTACACACTGCTGACTGTGGTATACAATTTTTCAATTGCCTCAAGAGATATATATGACGGCACACCTTGTTTGCTATTTCTTCCCCATGTGTTTGAAAGTTCAACTTTCTGTCTAGGTGTATTCCTAGAAACTTGACGCTATTCTGGCCATCGTTATTGTTACCGTCTTTTTTTAATGAAAATGTGAGATTTACCGTTTTATTACTATTACATGTTAACTTATTTACCGCGAACCATTTCGCTGTATAATTTTTATTGATGATGTTCGTTTCTAAGCAATTATGTCAGAATTTTTATTTAGCAATCTTGTATCGTCTGCATATAAGAAATATTTTGAATTTGGATTGGAGGATGGTAAATCATTTATGTAGATTGAAAAAATTATTGGTCCTAGGATGGATCCTTGTGTTACGGCAAACTCTACGTTACTCTCACCTGATGATCGTTGATTTAATGTGACAATCTGCCTTCTATCTGACAGGTATGAGTTAATTAACCTACAGCTATCTGGATGGAAATTGTAAAAATACAGTTTTCGCAGAAGAGTGCACCGACAGACGCAATCGAAAGCCTTACTCAGGTCTAAGAAGGAGGCAGTAGTATGTACGCCCTCTTCAAAGCCATCGGTAATTTCCTCAGCAAGAGCAATGACCGCATCTGACGCCGATCTTCCTCTGCGAAAACCATACTGCTGTTCTGAGAGAAGATTTTCATATTCAAGAAAGTCTACAATTAGCCTAAGCTATACTTTTTCAAATAAATACTTTAGATACTATAGGGAGGATAGAAACCGGCCAGTAATTATTGACATCATGTATATCTCCTTTTTTGTAAATAGGCGTTATACGAGCTCTTTTTAAAGGTTGTGGAAAAATTGAGTCCTTAATACAAACATTTATTATTTTTGTTACTGGTATCACAATGACATCAACTATTTGTTTTAATAGTGCTGTTGATATTCCGTAAATGTCGCGACTTTTGGAATTCTTCAATTTACTTATAATGTCCCTTACTTCCACAAACGTGGTTTCTTTAAAGACAAAATAATTACTGCTGTAATTGAGGTTACCAACAATCATTGCATCAATTAGATCTTCATTTACTGTTGGCAGTTTCTGAGATAGCTCATCAGCTACATTAGTAAAGAAGTTATTAAAATGATTAGGATTAATATCACAGATTTTATCACATTTATTGTTATTACGTGTATTATTAATTACCGTCCCCATTGCCTTTATGTTTTTAAAAGAACTGTCTATGTAGGATTTATTCGCGTCTATTTTTGCATTACGGAGTGCTAAATCGTATTTCTTTTTGTAATTTAGATAGTTTCCTCTGAGTTCTGGGTTTTTTTATTGACGATTCTCGAATTAAATGTAATGTTTCACGCATTCCGCGGATACTATGATTGAACCATTTAATTTGTTTTTCCGCATTATTTGCGGTTTTTCTTTCGGGAAAGTTACTAATAAAATGATGATGTAATATATCCGTAAATATATTAAACTTACTTTTACTTGTATAGTGATTATTTTCAATAAATCCCCAGTCTTCAGAGTTGCACAATTTATAAAATGTGTTTATACCTTGACTAGTTAATGGTCTTATGATAACATTGTTAGATTGGATATTCGTTGTATTGATTTTGATATTTACGTGTATGCCGATATTATCTGACAAATTAGCATCACACGCCTGTATATTGATGTTGACCGGATTTATATTCGAAAAAATGTTATCCAAACAATTTTCAAGACGTGTATTGAAGTTAACTCCGCCACATAGTCCGTAAGTTGCAAATAAATCACATACCACCATAGCCCTTTTATCGTTCGTGTTAAACAATACATTAAAATCACCACCAATAACAATTTGTTTTGAGAGATCAATGTTATCTCAAATATGTCCCATGGTTGATAAAAATGTATTTAATTCGCCGCCAGGTGGTCTATACATACACATTAAAATTAAGTTATACTCAGGTGAGAACGATGCAGCTACCTCGCAGTGCTTTTCTATAGAACAATTGTTAATATTTAATAGCGAGTTCATTAACATGGTTTGTGTTAACTGCATTACTCCACCGTGTATAAAATTGCGCCTAGTAAAAGAGGATACAATATTAAAGTTTCCTATTTTATAAAATTCAGTTTCTCGTTCGTTTAGCCAGTGCTCGCTAAAGCAAAGAACGTTAAAATGTATAGTATTAGTTATTAAAAATGATTAAATGTGTAAACTTTTATTTCGAGCTGATTGTATATTTAAGAAAAATATATTTATTTGTTCATTGCTACCATTGTTATGGTCTTTTTTGTTGTCGGCTATTTCGTCTAAAAATATAGGGATTAATTGATATACCCTCCGACCAATTCTCATCAGCCATTAATGTATCATGATATTTAAAATTAGCCCCAACTTTATACGCACTTCTTGATTCGCTTAAAGTTATCTTATCGCAAGTAAAATCATTTGTTTTAATAATTTTATTAATATGAAGTTTCATTTCTTCAACGGTGACTTCTTCATGTACGCGCTTTATAAATAGCCACGTCTTTTTAGGAGCGGCGTGTATGTTTGAAAATTCAGGTGCAGCAGTTCCGATTATCTCATTCTTCTTGCGATTTGACGGTTTGGATTTGTCCTTATTGATTGTTTTCCACTCATAGATTTCCGTTTTTTCTGTTGGATCTGGAGTATTGTTTTTGGTTAGCTTTTCTGTTATCTGGTTTTAAGTCTCATTTATGGTTATTTTCGATTGAGTTGACCTCTAGTGCGATATGCGGTCCTGGTTGAAGAGCAATTTTATTAATTTGACCCTCAGGTACGATAGCACTCGTTGATTGTGTTCTTACTTTCCTAGGATTCTGTTTTGTGTTTGAGATGTTAGCTCTTACTTCGGATTTTTTGGTGGAGATGTCGCCCATGGGTTTGTTTACATCTCCGTAATACCGTGTATTAATTTTCTCCTTTAAGAGATTAATATTTTCTGTTAGGATGGTATTTTTATCATCCTTTTCGTTTATGATGATATTTAAAAATTGTACTTGCTTTTTAAGATATTCATTCTCCAGGCGAAGTGATTGATAATTAACCTCACTCTCTTCTTCCGTATTTCCACAGCAGATTAGACGGGTTCCATCGATACACTTCAGCCCTTTCTTCTTTCTACAGCTTCGGTGAAAAGAGTTGCCACAGTTTATGCATACTGAGATTTTACACTCCGTACTGGAACAACACTTTAGGAACATTGTTGGAACTTCCGGCGTATTGCTATTGCTCGCCATTATATATTTCTTTTATAAGCACTGTCATTTATTTATACTTTTAAACTGTTTGTGTTTGTTTTTATAAACAATTTTAATTAATTTTATAATAACTCAAATTTATTTATATTTTAAAGTGTCTGTGTTTGTTGTATATATACTATTTATCATCTGTTTTATTTAATAATCACTCGATACTTATTACTTACATTTTTAATTTGTTGTGTTGTCTTTAGAATTAAGCTTTGAAATATTGATTTTATACATGTACGAGCATTATATTTATTTACACATTATTTATAGTTATATAATTCACTTTTAAGTACATAATAATGTAATCATTTTATTATCGTATCTGATTTGTGTAAACATTTTGTAACAACACAAATTTTCTGAAACAAAAAAAAAATACTTACATTATGAGATTTTCGCCAAGTTGATTTTGTGGCTTAATAATTTGTATTATTAATTTTAACGTTGAAAGCTAAAATAAATAAATCTAACCTTTTTATGTCCTTCTAGCATTGTACATTTCGTAGAAAAAATGTTGATTTATCAATAAAACCAAAAATTTGTTTCAAATTTATACGACAACAAAAGTTAACATGGGGTACATTTTATACCAAGTGAATCCCTATGGCCATACTTAAATAAAACGCACTGTATGTAAAAGAAAAACGTTTTTATAACAACCCAGTCGCTAACAAAGCAGCGAGCCTTTGATTTCATTCTCCTATTTTTCAAGACTCGTGGGGAGCTTTGCTTCCCATTTTCCGAGTTGATTTTGCTGTCCAAATATATTTTATAAAAAAATAGCAAACATTTATAGATTGCCATAACATTTTATTAATATCTATTTTACACTGTCAAATTATTTCTCTTTTATACAGTTTATATAAAATGTAATCGAGTATTCAACAAATTAATTAAAGCCACAATAAAATAGCCCTTTTTTAACTCGTATACCAATTTACATGTATACATCCAGAATCGCTCAGTGTTTCCATTCAGCTTCCGTTTTAATTGAATCCCTTCTCTCTGATATCTGCGCTCGTAAACAGGCAAGTGCTTTCAAAAGGATTCAGCGCTGGTTTTTTTTTATTATTTTCCCTCACGCGTCGATTTTTTTAATTAAAACAAGCGAGGTATTTTCATGAACCCCCATAAGAGCAACGGGTGAGCTTTCGTGCGGTTAATTTAAATTTAAATCACCGACTTGGATTTATCTTTGATGTAATTTAAACCAGAATCAGCAATTGAACGATATTTAATATATTCATGGCATTATGTTCCGTTTGAATTATCACGTTACGTAATAATCTAAATATGGTCTGTAATGTAATAATAGATGTGTATGGAAGTGGTAACTACAATATACACAACGTATAATAGAATCAATTCATGTTACATGTGTAATAGTGTATACATAAATGAACTGCATATCTGTTTGATTACTGATTCATGAGAAATTAATTATTCATGTAATTAAGACTGTTAGGTGCACATATTTACATCTACAATTAAATTTTAGAATTAAATACATTTGTTTAAATTCAAAACAAATTGAGAAAATTTTGTAATTATCATTATAAAATGTCATAAAACAAAGATATTTTGTTTTTATAAAAGAGATTTCTGTTAATATTTAGTAAATACATAAGTAAAAATCATGTAATAGTACAAAGCTTATTTACTTTCTAGAAAGATTAACAGATTGTTTAATAAGTATGAAATGCAAAGAGTTTACACAATAAACTTTTTGCATTTCATACTAATTAAACAATCTGTTAATCTTCCTAGAATATTTCTAACATAACCGAATTCTTTGGAAACTAAATAGAACTGTGGCTCTAGAATTTACAGAAATTATATATAAACATTTTTTATAGTGTAAATTAAGTTTTAGGTAAATTTAAAATAAAATTAATTTTGGATGCATTTTTTCAGATCTTAATTTTTTTGATTAATTATTTAATGTGAAGTTATTAGATAACTTTTAGTCGTTTTATGCCGTTAAGTTATCTAAAACTGCTATAAACTTTCTTGGGAATTTTATAGAAGTCTTTTGAGCAAGAACTTTATTTTTATTTAGCCAATATTTCGCTGATTTTTTTTCAGCTTCTTAAAACTGAAATCAATAAATAAATAGATATTTTTTTATAAAAAGATAACTAAGAGGAGAAAAAGAGAAAACATTATAAAAAATAAACATAAACACAATAAAAAATACTTACATATAAATATTGGCTAAATAAATCTCAAGTTCTGGCTAAAAAGACAAATATAATTTTTGAATACTGCTGCTTTTCCCCAAATAAGTTTATAGAAGTTATTAGGTCACTTACATCATCTAATCAATATCACACAAATAAACAAAAAAAGTATAAGGCAGGGGTGTTTAACCTTTTGTAATACGCGAGCTACATTTCTACACCAAGTTATTTGGCGATCGACTGGTTATATATATTACAAACAAAAAAAGATATACAGGGATTTTTTCTTTTAAGTATACGTCCTTACATTTTTTAAAGTTCAATTTGAAGCCTTAATCGAGTGTTGTCCACTCTCAGATCAAGTATAAAGTAAAATTTTAGGTTTAAAAAAGCCTGAAAATTTTATTTGGTCCAAATTTTCAGGCTTTTCTAAACTTGAAATTATACTTCATGAGCCACGCGTATTAAACACTGAAAACACCGAAGTATTAAATACAAGTGAACTTCAGTTGAAATCAGTGTTTTACACGTGTGGCGCATGAAGTAAAATTTCGAGTTTAGAAAAGCCTGAAATTTTACTTCATGCTTAACCTGGGAGAAAAAAAACACTCGTTTATAGCTTCAAATTGAACTGTTTTAAAAACAACAACGAATATCTGAAAATTTACAGCATACAATTGGGATATGTATACTTAAAAAACAAAAAATCCCTGTATGTTTTCTTATAAATATACATTAAAATTTATTGTAAGTTGCTAGAATTATAATAGCGCGAGATTTGGTTTAAATTTATTTAACATAAGCAATTTATTTCCAACTTTACAATATGTTCAGTGTTTTATACGCATGGCGCATGAAGTAAAATTTCGAGTTTCGAAAAGCCTCAAAACTTGGTTTGGCCGCTCCGCTTCGTGGAACGACCAAACCAAGTTTTCAGGCTTTTCGAAACTCGAATTTTTACTTCATGCTTAACCCGGGAGTGGATCACTCGTACGAAACTTTAATTTGAACACGGTTCAGAACGACGAATGCCTAAAAATTACATCGTCATATAAATATGAATAGCCGTTAGATTTTGAGGAAATCTTATTTGGGAAATTATAAGAAATTTATAGATTATCTAATCAACGTCAAATGCTTTAACTTTACTTAGAAATATACACGCTCTAAGATTCTGAAAGTGCGGTTAAAACATCTGGACAATTTGTATTTCTGAAAAATATAAAACTTGAGATTAAGTGAAAACAGCGTTAGATTTTAAGGTAATCTTGTTTAAAAAATTATAAAACAATCATGAATTATTGAAACAACTTTGAAAGCACTACTTTTGATTCAAAAAAACAAGTTTTAAGAACCTGAAGTCGGGGTTCCAATATCTTAACTGTTTTTTTTTTTCTCTAAGAAATCCAATCAAAGTTGAGATTTTAGAGAAAAAGAATCATTAGATTATATAAAACGATTAAAAATTAATATCGACTTTCTGCAAAAAAATTGTCTTATTGACACAAGTCTCTAAATATTTATTGAAACAACTACTTTTCGAGCTAATACCCCGACAGATATTGAATTATAAAATGAATATTTGAGTTACACGACTTTATTATTTTTTTGTATTGAAAGTCTAAAGCATAGCTATACTGATGAGGGATTAATCTCGAAACGCGTGTATAGATGGCTTAAGACAATTATTATTCATTCCCTGTAATTTTTTCAATTTATTTCAATTTCCTGTTAACTCATTTAGTTTGGTGAGAGAATAATTTGACCTGATGTTGCATTTTCCATATAAATTATGCATAGAACAGTAAAGCTGTCGTGTAACTCAAATATGCATTGTATAATTCTATATCTGTCGGGGTATTAGCTCGAGAAGTAGTTGTTTCAAAGAATATTTGGAGACTTGTCTCAATGAGACAACATTTTTGCAGTAAGTCGATATAAATTTTAATTCGTTTTTATATTTTGTAAATATTCTGCAAGCTATTGACAAACTCAATTTTTTTTATGTTAAATTTTCTTTATATCATTAGATTACCTCAAAATCTGATGATTTTTCTTATTCGAAGAATTATAATACAACAGTAATGATTCTTTGATCTAGTTTTTGTAAGACTTATTAGTTTTAGATTGCGAAATGAATCGCACTTTTAATGTTTGAAGTATTCTGCAACCAAGAATTGGCAATTTCATCTATACTTATGTTTGAAACAGTAATTATTGAATGAACTTTAAAAGCCTTAGTTTTATTTAAAAATAAAGAAGCTTTGAGATTTTAAAGTCAGGGATGAAATATCTTAACTCCTATATGCTAGAAAATCGCGAAAATCTTGTTTGGAATATTATGAATAAATCATGAATTATTAAATTAACTTCAAAAGCACCAATTTCGCACATATATAAATGCGCTTTAAGATCCTGAAGTTGGATTTCATAAAAAAATCAATAATTTACTTTCGCAAATTATTATAAAAAAATCTTGAGTATTAATTATGCTTAGAAATAAACATACTTTAAGATCATAAGTGAGGTGGGGGGGGGGGGTTATTATGATTAACCCATTAACGGTCGAGCAATTATAGAGTTAACTCTAATAGTTGGTTTTAGGTAACAATTGTACACTTGTTTTTATGATTTCTATGAATAAATATACATAATGTATTCGATGTAAATTTTTAGGCTTTCGTCGATTTTATATAAAAACGAGCAATATGAAGTTTAGAACGAGTGTTTCCACTCCCAGACTAAGCATGAAGTAAAATTTCGAGTTTAGAAAAGCCCCGCGTAGAAAATTTGTCGAGGGTCGCGCCAGCGACCCTCGAAAAATTTTCACGGGGCTTTTCTAAACTCGAAATTTTACTTCATGCGCCACGCGTATAAAGCGCTGAAATATTGTGAAGTTAGAAATACATTGCCATTTTTTTTTAACAAGGAATAATCGAAATATTTAAATAACAAAATGGTAACAGTTTTCCCTACACACTTACAAGTCAGGTCAAATAATATAATATATCAAATTAACTTAATAATGGTAATTTATTTAATAAAAAAATTGTATAAAAATTTATAATATATCAAATTAACTTAATAATAGTAATTTAATTAACAAAAAAAAATATAATGTTGCGTGTATCCATCAATAACGCTTAATGGGTTAAGGTAGAAATAAATCTTTTTAATAAAATTCTAAAGGAAAAAAAAGATAACGTCATTATATTGCTTTACCTTAAGCAATATCTCATTTATAAAGTTCAAAAGGCAAAAAAATATGGTAAATAAAACAGAGAAATAAATAATTCACAAAGAAAACAAATGTTGGCGCCTTATCCTTATAGTAGTTTTTAAAAAATGTGATTTCTAGAAAAGTGACAATAAGAAATCTTGACATGCATCTTTTTTACATAATGAACCTTAAATTACGACTTACCATCACAGGAACGTCATCAGCAGTAATAGAAACTAATTAAAAAAGAGGGATTTGAAATTGTTCAACAACATTTTTAAATGCAGCAAAAATATTTTCTGCTGTTGCGACGGTATTATTTTCAGAAGTTTCGTTTTTATTTTAAAATCGAAAAATAATATTCCGCTGCAGCAATAAAAGATTAACTTCATTAACTCTCCATCACTGAACGGCTTTTATGCCTTTGCTAGTAAATGACACACTTTTAACGAAGCAATAGTAACTGATATTGGTTTGTTAACTAATTTTATTGGACAGAAATTCCTGTCTGTAAATTCATTCTCTTTAATTTTCGTAAAAAATCCTCGTCCTATTGTCTATGCAATGATCAACAATTTCGCTTAATGTTGCCCTTTTTCGGTATAGCAACAGAGGAATTGAAATAAATCATAAATATTTTTGTAAATAGAGAAAATCGAACCTACGTTTATTAAATTCTGGATATTTAATTAAAACACTTGGCTTGTTTCACTGATTTATATTTATAATGTAAATCAATGAAACAAACCAAGTGTTTTAATTAAATATTTAGAATTATATTCAAAATGTTTCACCACAGGTTAAGTGAGAAATTAATTAAACATACGTTTATTTAACCTATTGTCATTAAATGAGCCCCTGAACAAGATGTAAATTTCTTTAGGCCTAATCTGAATTACCTTGCATAACGAATAATGTTAATTTAATATTGGACAAAGGAACCTAATCATGTTATAAATAACTCCCCGTGACAACAACTTTGAAAATAAAATAGAACACTATAACTTTGTTTTTACAGCACACTATATTTATGTTCGTGGCTGCAGTTTCGGCAACTCAACTTGCCATTATCAAACTCTGTTTAATAATTACAAGTTTAGTTGCCGAGACTGCAGTCACAAAAATAAATATAGTGTGTTATACAAACAATGTTACAGTGTTTTATTATATTGAATTAGCATGTAGAACGAAGTAGAAACCTCCACCGGTAATAACAACTTTGACTATTACTAGTATTAATTGAATAGAATTTTCTTTTGTTTAGTTAACAACGGGAATTCTAACCCACCAGAGATTTCCAATGAATCCCAACTGCTGATAGATATATATCGGCCTAATCCGTTCGGACAATTTGCAATCGACAGCCTTTACCGGCCGAATCAGTTGATTATGGTAATAACACTCTCGTGGGCACCGCAACGTTAATCCATTATGCGGATCAACCGTTATCAATTAATCCCCGTCTTGTGTTGCCCACCAAGTTACACACAGAGGAATCGATCCCACGAAACCCGCCGAAATTTATATTTGCACACGTAATTCAGATCAGGTTCGCTCGTCTAATCAATCAACAGATGAAATTTCGCTTCGACTTAATTGCCGGTACATAATTCAACTAATACGTATAATTAGTTAATGAGATACGCATATATTTGAGGATAATAAAGATGGATTGTTATATGCGAGAGGTATGGTTTGAAATGAATGTAAAAATAAAATATTGATGATTGATGCCTATTATTATATGTGCATAATGATTACTTTATATGCCTATCAATTTAATTGATGGATGTGTGGCTGCTGGGAATAGCAATAAATGAGTTTATCAACTGATAAATTTTCAATGGGTGATTATACGTATTTTCATTGCTTAAGAGTTCTGATAACAAATTTGATCCATTATTCACAGTGCTTTCAAAATTATATCCAAGCAAGAAAAATACTCAGGTACAACAAGTGGCTCTAGACAGTTTACCTTAAAAATTTGACAATCCGTTTATAAGATGTTAAGTGTTGTTTTATAAACTGTTCATCTTAGTGGGTGTAATTTCGGCACATGGATAAACTTTCAGCTTCGAAGGCAATACGCATCATTATTAGCCCATTAAACAATATTTAACTATAAAATATAAAATTACGAAAATATTTGTATAAACCGCTAACAGCAAGGCTTAAATAATAAAACTACTAAGACAACACCGCTTGATATTGAATTGTGTAATGAACAACTAAAAAAATGTTTTTTATTTTGTTACAATGCTTCTTTAATCCGCATAATGTTAAGATTTTGCATTCAGGTAATACGGGATACACACTAGATCTTAAAGAAGGCCTGGAGATTATCAGGGCCATAAAAATAGTAAAAACATAGTAAACGACAACGAGGAGATTTGGAATTCCCCAATTTCGAATTCACTTATTACCTGAAACAAAAATATGTATATATACCTACACAATTTTTCTGTACATTCCTTTGAAAATGGTCTAACAAACCGAAACTAGTCGGAATAAAGTTTTAATTTGTGAAACAATACCAAGTGTTTTCAATTTAAATAACTTTACATATTCTAATATGTTTTACCAAGTGCCAGATGAGAAATTAATTCAAGAAACTATCAATAGAATTTTAACCTTTAGGTCTTTAAACAACTAACAAACAATGAAACAAATATCAATTACAAGAGAAATGGAAATAACCTAACTCATGGGTGGCCAAACCGCGGCCCATTGGGTGTCAATTTGTGGCCCGCGGGGCTGGGCTGTTGAAAGAAAATTGTAATCTTTAATCTCATAAAACCACAATTTGTACTATAGTAAGATGATCTCACTATTTTACAAATACTTATAAGCATGAACTGCACTTAAATTGGATGACGTAGATCAAATTACAAGTGAAAATCTGTTTTCAATTTTAAAATATCTTTAATTGTTTTGATGCAATTTATAAAAAAAAACTGCAAATTTTGATACTCAAAAATTGCCCGTATATCCATTATTTTTTGTTTTATTTAAATTCTAGATTCCTTTAACTTCAATTTAATTTTCGTAAGGATTAAATTTAAAAAAAATATAACTGAATAATCGCTTAATGAATGTTTATGAAATTTTCTGTAGACAATAGAAACATGTACGTTTTGAAAATATATTTATATGTTTTGTGTTGTAGGCGTTCACTCTGTCGTACATCTTTAATACATTTGTAAATAAAACACTTTTTAACCACTATATTTTGCATTTAATTTGTGACTATACTTTCGACTATCTAGTAGTCATTATCAAACTAAAACTTTTAGTTTGTGAATGATCACTAGATAGTCGAAACTATAGTCACAAATTAAGTGCAAAATATAGTGGTTAAACAAAGTAAAAAGGGTTATATTTACAAGTATATTTTTATGTTTTCATCTTATTTTAAGACGAAAACGCTTAATAATTATCAGAAAGTGCAATATTTAAGTGCTTTTTTATATCGAGTTATAAAATATAAATGTATTAACTTTGTTTTTTTTTTTTTGCTGAAAAAGGCAAACATTCGCGTAGTGGGAATTTGAATTACCGAGTCTCAAACTTGACAAAAATTAGGCAAAATATAAAAGAAATTTGTGTTCTATTTTGGCGATTGGAAAAAATCAAAGAAACCATATTTTTATTAGAAACCACAAGGATTGTTAAGGAATTATAAACATCGTTTTTATTTGAAACCTTAAAATAATGAAATTTAACAGGTAATTGCAGCTGTTCAAGTATTAATGAAAAGTGCAATAGATGAAGTGTTAAATAATCATATTTATCTGTATTTGTGAACAAGAAAACAATATATAACTGACAACATTCAAAATAATATTAGGAAATGTATATACCTTGTTTTATTATTAGAAAAAAAAAACAGTTGCCAACAATTATTATACAGAAGCTCAAACCTAATTAAAATAAGTCAAAATATACAAGAAATTTAGGTTTTGTTATAGTGCTTCGGAAAAATATTCAAAGAAACTCCAAATTTTGATGACAGCCACAGAAATTGTTAAGGAATGAATGAACTTACTTTTATGTAAAGTTATTTAAATTAAAAAACACTTGGTATTGTTTCACAAATTATTCCGACTAGTTTCGGTTTGTTAGACCATTTTACCTCTATTTTAACAAAGCATAAAATTGAACGATTAAAAACATAATTGCTGAAGTGCTCAAGGATTATTGAAAAGTGCTTTCATTAAGGAATATAGTTGAATTCAGGAGATATGTCCTATTACTCATTGATGTGGAATGTGTGGTTCAAATTTTTTAGAGAGTATGTCGACAATTGTATCTGCAACGATGTTTCCTAGTTGTGTCAAATTTTGACGTTACATGACAATTTCATACTGTTTACGTCGCGAGTATATTAGTGTTCTTTCTTCTAGAAAAGTCTTAAATCATAATTTCTTGTGAATTTTTTTCTTTTGAGTATACGTATCCTAATTACATGTTGTAGATTTTTAAATATTCATTGTTTTCTTAAAACATGTCAATTTGAAGTTTAAACGAGTGTTTTCTACTCCCAGGTTAAGCATGAAGTAAAATTTCGAGTTTAGAAAAGCCTGAAAATTTGGTTTGGTTGCGTAGCGCGAAGCGCGGAGCGACCAAACCAAATTTTCAGGCTTTTCTAAACTCGAAATTTGACTTCATGCGCCACGCGTACAAGACACTGATTTCAAGCGAAGTTTACTCCTTCACAATATTTCGGTGCTTTTAGTGTTTAATACGCCTGGCGCATGAAGTAAAATTTCGAGTTTAGAAAAGCCTGAAAATTTGGTTTGGCCGCTCCGCGCTTCGCGCTACGCGACCAAACCAAATTTTCAGGCTTTTCTAAACTCGAAATTTTACTTCATGCTTAGTCTGGGAGTGGAAAACACTTGTTTTAAGCTTCAAATTGAACTCTTTAAAAAATGCGTATGTATATGTATACCTAATAGAGAATTCCCTGTTTGCATACTTAAAAGAAACATTTCCTGTATTAACAGATTAATCCTATGACTATTTGCCAAATCTACTGAATGCGCATTTGATTCAACCAACATTTTTGTCTAAGCTTACACAAAATCAACATAAATGCATTATTTATTTCTGTAAATACCTGATCTATTTAGTGGATGTGGAAATTGGAATTATATCACTTAAACTTACATTTGAAACGATTGTGCACATTAATTATAATAATTTGTGGCTGGGTTTTTGCAGATTTAGTTTTACTAAGACATTGTCAAAATCTGACTTTAACCTTAACAATGTAAAGCTGCATACCGGAACATACGTTTTCGCATGTTCCATCTAAAAACGATAGCAGACATATTATTAAGTTTTCTGTCTCTTTTTACACACGTAATCTGATGACATTAAACTATTTTTGTATTACATGTATTGGTGTAGAAAGCACTACAAATACTACAACAGAAAGACAAATATTTAATAAAGTAAAGAGATTTTATTAAAAACATATATAAACTGTGTTTTAATGTTGGAAAAAAACATTACAAAAAAATTACAGAAGCTTAAATATGTTTAACATTTTTCCAAGTTCAATAACTGTAAAATGTATTAACTAATCATTTTACATAAATCGTTTTTTTTGTTATGGATGCATATAGATCGTTGTATAAAACACTAAAGAATTGCAAAATTTATAATTCACTGCTATATTACTATTACAAATAAAGTACTAAATATACTTGTAAATGAATTTTGCCATCTGTTTTTTGATGTAAGTTAGTGAAAAGTAATGCAAATGCATATTTTTACAAGCATTTTTTTACAAATTTCTAACGTCACAGGGTAACAAACCATGTTTTTTATAATAAAAGGACAAAAACTTTGATCAATAAGGTGTACTATTTATCGATTTTAATTAAAATAAAAATACATTTAAAAAAATCTTCACAAATTCACTGACAAAACTAAAAACACTTGAGCTGTTCAGTATTTGCATAACTTTCCAGTTTAGGACTTAGACTGAATCTCACCTTATGATTTATAATGTAAAAGAATTATATTATCTATATTTATATTATCTTTAGGATTACAAATAAACCAGTTTATTATTATTATTTAATTTTTCATCAGACAATTTTTTGTATCGGCTTTCAACGTATACACCAAAATTATGAATATTACACCCGTCTTCGATGTATAAATAATTATTTTATTTATTGAATTTAAGTTCAGTATTCTGCACTAGATACCCACAGATGCGTTTCGGACTTCAAGGTCTTCTTCAGTGTGGTCCCAGTCGACGATGCCACTATAGGGTAGTAGATGGCGTTATCTATCGAATTTATTTAATAGTATTCTGTTTATATTTGTAATATCTTTGGGATTACAAATAAAGCTGTTGATTATTATTATTATTATTATTTAATTTCTCATCAGACAATTTTTTTATCGACTTTCAACTAATACACCAAAATTATAAATATTACACCCAGCTTTGATATATAAATAATTATTTTACATAAATCCATTGGTGCGAGGGAATGCAATCTAACTCGTACTCATTTCGAACTTAATCAAAATTATCCCCATCAATTTCCATTATAAAATAATACGAATAAATCAATCGAGTGAAAAAAAAAAATAACGGACATTCCAATTTATAACTATTCCCGTATTCTACATTTTCATTTATTTCATCCCTGGGAAAGTTTCCGCGCGATTCGCCCTGTCAAGAATTCAATTTCCACCGGGAGATTATCGCTATGATTCCGCTTTATTGAAAAGGTGCGAAATCTGGCACAAGGTGAAAATTTGCAATTAATTGTGAATGCGCGCATAATTAATCATCCGACGCTGATTGGAGTGAATTATTATATAATTGAAAGAGGTCACGTCCAATTAAAATATTTTGTTGACGCATTGCGAATGGTGCAGGTATTGTTTGGGAACCTCATGGTTCAGTTGATTGAGTGTAAACAAATCATTCATTTACTTATGATTGATTTTTGTAATGCTATTCTTGTGTATCCTGTACAAAAATTTAAATTCTGCTAAAAGGATAAATGTTTTCAAATTTTTAAACAGGTTTCCTATTAATTATTGTAGTAATTCCTTTCTTCACTGATTACTTTTATTATACTAAATGTACATTTCGAACACTATGTGTTCATATTTAATAGTCAATTTTATTACTATTGAAAATGAACACAAAGTGTTTGAAATGTACATTTAGTATAATAAACGTAATCAGTGAAGAAAGGAATTACTGCAATAATTAATAATATATAAAATTACGAAAATGTTATTCGTGAAAATGCAAAGAATGTCTTAATTAATAAGACAACTTAAGACAATAAATATCCATTGAAACAACTACTTTGATAGAGTGTTGTAACAAATCAAATCAAATAAGATTTTAAATATTTCATTGTATAATGCAATATCCGGAGGTGTATTTTCCCGGGAAGTACTTGTTTCAATGGATATTTATTGTCTTAAGTTGTCTTATTAATTAAGACATTTTTTGCATTTCTACGAAGAACATTTTCGTAATTTTATATATTTTCATTGCATAAGCTTATTTTTTCGAATTCTATTAGTTTTGAATTTGAATTATTCTTGTTTGAACTGTACCGTAAGGTAAATAATCAGGTCTCACATTCTTTATACCTGCTAATGACATAATCCCTTTTTTTTACCTATAAATACCGACCATATTTTTCACTCAATCCATCTCTGTGTACCTGTTCAATCCACAGACAACACTTTTTGCAAATAAGTTTATTTCAATTTTATTCCTAATTTTTTTTAAATATAACTAGAAAAGCTATACTAAAGAGAGATAAACTCGAAACGCGTCTAAGACATAAGTTTTAATCCAACTCCATTCATTTCTAATTTCTTGTTATTTCTCCTCTCAATTTTAATTTTTATATGTTAGTTGGTTTGAAGAGAATTTTACCTAAATGTTACCTATACTTTGATAGAGCGTTGTATCAAATCAAATAAGATTTTAAATATTTATTTATTTATTTAACGGTTTCACCTTTTACAATAGTGTATACATATATATATATATACATATATATATATATATATATATATATATACATATATATATATATATATATATATATATATATATATATATATATATATAGAACTTTAACGCAACAATAATGTTCCACAAAAATATAACAAGTGGGGTGTGAATAATATACATAATATAAATCAAACACAAGTTTAAAGTAACTAATTAAAGTAAAAATAAAAGAAATAAACAATAGTAGCACTATAACAAATGAATAATAAAGAAATAAATTGTATCTCAACTAAGAATTAAAAAATCAATAGATCTTAATTGACATTTGACGGCTGTAAATGAAGTCCCAAAAAGAGTGATGGTTCTGAGTTGATCAATTATATTATAATGTCTCATCATTCTGCTCAATGGACTATTTCTGCCAAAGTTTGAGCGGTGATAATGCTCACGAAATGTTAGGTTAATACGTGTATTGCTAGGCACGTTGAAATTAATCAAATGGAGCAACTTAGAGCAGTCTATTATCGAATTTACAATTTTGAATAGAACACAGAAATCAAAATAAATGCGCCTATTTTCAAGGCTGGCTAAGTTAATTGTAGCCAGCATATGAGTGCGAGTATAATTTATTCTTAAAATGTCAAATTTGTAACTAATATTTAATAGGAATTTGTTTTGCACTCGTTCGATTTGGTCTTTACGGTTGGAATAATGTGGAAACCATATTTCATTGTATAATTCAATATCCGAAGGTGTATTTGCACGGGAAGTAAATGTTTCAATGGATATTTATTGTCTTAAGTTGTCTTATTATTTGAGACAATGTTTGCATTTTCACGAATAACATTTTCGTAATTTTATATATTATGTTTAAAGTGTGCAAACTATAAAAAGCGTAAGCTTATTTTTTTCGAATTCAAATAGTTTTGAGTTTGAATTATTCTTGTAACTAAAAGAAGAATATTAAGGTTTTCTATTGTTGTAATTAGGCCATTATGACAAAATTAAATTGTTACTCACACACAACTTTAATTTTAAAATATCGACATTAGTTTTCGAAATATAACACAAACTTACATGTTTTCAACGGAAATCATAGTTGGTTGGTTATGACATCAAGAAAGGGATTATTTCTTTTTAATCTTCTTAATCAGATATAACACTTTATACAATTATTTATAAAAAAATCTGAGTTATTAACAATTTTCTGGTTAATGTAAAATGGTTATGTTCTTATGCCTAGTTGCATAAAAGTTCCAGACAATGTCTAGTTCACCAACTGGATCTTAGCAGCTCAAATGCGTTTGATTAAAAATGAGCTGCATACAGTCCAGTTTGGTTATAGTTTGTGTTGGCTATCTTGGTCGTTGACTGATAACCAATCACTGGAAAATATTCCAAAAGGCGCCAGGACTAAATATTGAAATTTAAAAAAAGAAATTATAACTTTTAAAAATGGACAAGCAATTATTTATGAGAGATGAAAAGCCTTTTCTAAGTGAACATCAAAAATGTATACATAAAAAAGATATGCACGTTAGGTTATTTAATGGTAGATATTTGTGTTAGGTCAAATTACAAGCTAGTTAACTAGTTATATATAAAGTTTATGGAGTTAAGTTAGATCGCAGATTGTTTAGATTGGGCTGGATGCCAATTGAGTTTTTAAAGTTTAGTGTATAAATGGAAATTAATTTCAGTTACATAGGTTAGGTTCAGGGGTTCAATCTGTTGCGGTTATTCGGGGCCCCTCAGGCTGGGGTTCTCCTCCTGGAGATCCATGTTTTTCCAAGAACCTCCTCCCTTCCTCGTAACTACTGCTACAAGGGCAACTTAGCTCTAGGTACACCACTGCATGTAATCACATATAATCATTTTAATCCCTACACCACCATTATGGTAGATGGGGATTTTAGATTATACGAGAAGTGATCAAAAAGTAAGGTTACAAAGCCTACAATGAAACGTGCACATTTTGTAACCTTAAAATTTAGAAATATGTACTATTTTTATGTATTTCACGTTAACGTCTTTGAAATAAGGAAGAATGCTTGGAATCTTGTGTTTATTTTGAGAGTTTGCAAAATAATTAGATGAAATAAACACAAAGCTAAACTTTAAAAGTTGAAGTTTTTAAAATTGTAAGGTGGTGCTTTAATTTTTAAAGCAGTGTACATATTCAATTAATTTTTTTTAAAGGTCTTATATTATTCATCCGGAACAATCTGTGAACGTTGTAAACAAATGAATTATAAACAATAACCTGATCTAGTGATTGCAAATGTTCACAAATTGCACAACACGCGATAATCAACAGCACATCGCAGCAGGCGTGTTTTGCACAGTAATTAAAACCGAATAGTCGGTAAACGTATTTGAAGCGACATGCGTGCGCCGGAGTAGAAAACGCGCCATGTAAAACAAGTCATCCACCATCCTGTTATCCACAACTAATTAAATACGCCCTGAATCGCGGGCTTGTTCGACCAAAACACATTATCCTCTTTTGAAAATTGAAATTTGAATTTAATTTGTTATAATAAATAAAAGAAATAGGCATTCAATATTAAAAAAAAATATCATTTACAGCTTCTAGCGTGTTTCTGTCCTTGATTTTCAGCATTTTATAAACTCGAAATATTACATCATGTGCCACGCGCACAAAACACTGAAATATTGTGAAAATAAAAATATACTGATTATTGTGTATAGTGGAATTCGGGAGAGATGTCCTATGATTCATTGATGTGGAATGTGTGGTTCAAATTTTTTAGAGTATGTCGACAGTTGTATATGCAAAGATTTTTCCTAGTTGTGACAAATTTTGACTTTACGTCAATGTCATACTGTTTAGTTTGCAAGTATATTAGTGATCTCTATATTAGAAAAGCTTTAAATCATAATTTTTTGTGAATGAAAAGAATGTCTACACGTACCCTCGATAATAGTACACTGTGATTGAAACCAACTTAAAAAGTATATATTGAGGTAGACAATTGTACATGGATCTTTATTCAGGTAGGAACTAAGCCGCTAAATTGAGAGATTGATCTTCTGAGCCGCTTAGCATGTACCTAATTTTTTTTAATTATAATACGGAATTTAATAATAATCCTAATAAATCTGCCTATTTGTCTATATTTGTCTAATTTTCATTTTGAAAATGGTCCTGTACACCTAAGGTGGGTGCGGGGCAATCTTTAAACCAATGGTAAATCGGTAATTTTACATGTTATAAAGGAAGTTTTTTTTAGGATACATATCCCAGTTATGTGTTGTGGATTTTTAAATATTTGTTGTATTCTTAATAGAGGTTAATTTGAAGCGAGTGTTTTCTACTCCCAGACTAAGCATGAAGTAAAATTTCGAGTTTAGAAAAGCCCGAAAATTTGATTTGGTCGCGTAGCGACCAAACCAAATTTTCAGGCTTTTCTAAACTCGAAGTTTTACTTCATGCGCCACGCGTATAAGACACTGATTTCAAGCTGTTTACTCGTTCACAATATTTCAGTGCTTTCAGTGTGTAATATGCGTGGCGCATGAAGTAAAATTTCGAGTTTAGAAAAGCCTGAAAATTTGGTGTGGCCGCTCCGCGCTTCGCGCTACGCGACCAAACCAAATTTTCAGGCTTTTATAAACTCGAAATTTTACTTCATGCTTAGTCTGGGAGTGGAAAACACTCGTTTATGGCTTTATATTAAACTTTAAAAAAGCGTATGCATATGTATACCTAATAGCAAATTCCCTCGAGAGCAAATTTTTGTGATGTAATGTTTTAGTGATATCGCAAAAATTTGCTCTCGACGCGTTTGGAATTTTTTACGCAGTTTAATGAGAATGGAACCTTTATTAGTAAATTTGTCAATGTATACTCAAATTTTAATTCATTTATTGTTTTAAAATACAACGCTCCTGGAAAAAATATTCTAATTTACATTTAACCACAATCTCGAGTGGCGATCGGCCTTTTCCTCTTTCCATTGTTTGTGAAAGAGTCGCGCGTCATTTCACGGACAGATAAATATAGAGTTGTTCTGTTCCTTAGATAAACGTTTGAGCAAACAGTATTGATTGTGTTTGCCTATGAAAAATTCACGATGTATTCCCAGTACTTTTATTTTGTGTTTTTATTCCTTTTATATGTCATTGCTTTCTTCAGTCTTTACATAATCCGATCAAATAATGCAGCTTTCCTTTGCGCGCTGCTGAGATTTATTCAATCTCTTTACTTATTCCTGTATGGTGAGAGATTAAAACTGTCTATTGTGGGAGTTTATAATTTTTGATGATTTTGTGGGCTCATAAAAATGTTAAATTGTTAAAATAATGAAGCAGGTCTGCAATAAAATAATGTTTCAAGTGTAATTGTTGTTTTGATAGATTTTTATTACTAAAAAATAATTTAATAGTTGAGGCCATTACTTGGCAAAATTCAACTTTTAGTAAATAACACACTTGGTTAAGATTTCATTGTTTATTGATTGACACTGCAACAATTATTTCGGCACATAGTGGCTTCATCAGGCAGATTAATAAATAAAAAAGTAATGTAAAAATCGATCATAAATTTTATCAAAAAATAAACTTACAGTTTAGGAAAGGGCCCGCCGTGACCGAGCGGTTGAGCCGCCGGCTTCGCCAATCGGTCACGGAGGTGATCTGGGTTCGATTCCCAGCGGAGGCGATGGAAAAATACTCGTCCCCGGTTCCATGGATGTGTGTGAATGTGTTGTGAAGTACAAATATATGTTAGCAATTAATAATAATTAGTGCATTACAAAAACTGAATTAAGAATAAATGGTTGATGGCTAATGATCATACTAGACCAAGGCCAGGCAAAAGCCGAAACGAAACAAAAAAAAAATCAGTATAGGAAAATTTAGCTTGCTATTATCAAACGTTAAATGTATAACAAAGTAGAAGTCTTTACAATACAAAATATACTAATAACTAAGGCTCGGATTGTATGCAAAATGCATTTAGTTATTAAGAGGTATATCAACACAATTGTACGTTTTCTATGCATATTTAATATTTGGCTTATTTTAATCATAAAACATTACATATGCATAGAAAACTTACAATTTTGTTGATATGCCTCTTAATACCAAATATGCATTTTGCATATAATCCGAGCCTTACTAATAACTCATTCTCACACTTTGTGGCCATTATCAGTGGATTAATAAGATATAATACTATATTAGTCCATTGACACTATTTAATCAATATAAAAACGTATAATCTAAGAGCTCTATATTATCATAAAATAATATTTATTTGTTTACTATTCATTTAATTGATAAAAGAAGTTTAATTTCAACTTCATAATACAATATCTATATTTATGTATATCATAATTATAATAATTATGACGGTAGCGTCATGAAGATATTGCCTAATTTTGCACGAAAAACAGTGTTTTTTTTTAAATTTAAATTTAGTCAATATTTAATACCGCCTTTTTTTCATTTTCATACGAGAAATGCACACAATATATCAAATGATATGAGGAATGTTTGTAAATTTATATAATTTCTGTTGATATCAAAAATTTTAGATTCTTTTTCTAGAAACGATCAATAATCTTATTTAAGAGTTCAATTTGAAACTTTAAACGAGTGTTTTCCACTCCCAGACTAAGCATGAAGTAAAATCTCGAGTTTAGAAAAGCCCCGTGAAATATTCTGGGCTTTTCTAAACTCGAAATTTTACTTCATGCGCCACGCGTATCAAACACAGATTTTTAGAAGTTTGAATATACATAATTAACAATATTCTCATGTTTTATATGTATGACGCATGAAGTAAAATTTGGAGTTTGGAAAAGCCCAGAAAATTTACTTCATGCTTAGTTTGGGACTAGACAACACTGGTTTAAAGCTTCAAATTAAATTTAATAAAGAACAAGGAATATCTAAAAATTTACAGGAAATAGGATGAATTTTAAATACTTATACTTAAAAGAAAAACTCCCTGTATGCATAAATACAAATAAAATATTTCCAGAAGAAAGTTATAGTTACTGCAAAAATGTTCAGCAAAAACATTAAAGCGAAACGAATTATGTATGTAGTGAAATTTATTTTATAAATCGGGAAATCTGGAAACCTTTTGGCATATATTTGACAAGGTGAAAGACATTTGGGATATAGTGAATCTTATTTTATCAATAGTGAAATGCAATAAAAAAACCATATAATTTATATAATTTTAAAAATAATAAAGTTTTTTACTAATACTGAAAAATGTTGTAAAAACGAGTGATATGATATCCAAAGAAACAACTATAAATACTGTTGCTTAACAGCTATATTTGAATACTTATCCTTTAAAAATGAATGTTGGTCTAACCGATTTCAGGTCCACCTGCGTTTCCCTCAAATTTTAAATTCCGCGCTCAAAAATGTCACCAGATACCGCCATTTTAGCTGTATAATCCAGGCTTCTAGTTACATTGATCATAAAATGAATGGAGTGTAGTTAAAATTTTAATACAGATTTTTTTAAGCGTACCTTCATATCCTAATACATACAATGTATTTTTTTCATTTTTTAGGCTTTCGTTCAAACCCGTTTTATTTGATGTTTCTATCGAATATTTCCACTTTTTGATTAAGTATTAAGTAAAATTAGCAAGATGTACAATTTTGAGTTTAAAAAAGTCTGACAATTTGGATTCCAGGCTTTTCTAAACTCCTAATTTTACTTAATACTTAATCAAGAAGTGGAAATATTCGACAGAAACATCAAATAAAACGGGTTTAAACGAAAGCCTGAAAAATGAAAAAAAAAATACATTGTATGTATTAGGATATGAAGGTACGCCTAAAAAAATCTGTATCCAAATTTCGGGTAATGGAAACACTCGTTAGAACCTTCAAATTTAAACACCTAAAAATTTACTCTTATCTGTGTTATATTCTGTAGCTCAAATAGTTTTTAATTATCGTAAATAAATAATATATCTCACAATTATTTTTGTATTATTTGTTGCAGAAAGATATTGAAAATGCAACAAGAGTCGAAGAAGATCCCCCTTGTCAGTGGCAATGTGAATTGACCAATGAGGCTGGTTATGTTGTCTACTCAGCTCTTGGCTCCTTCTACATTCCAATGTTTGTCATGTTGTTCTTCTATTGGAGGATATACAAAGCAGCAGTACGGACAACAAGGGCTATAAATCAAGGCTTCAGAACAACCAAAGGTAAATATTTACAAAAGTGTTTATGGATTGCTATAGACCAGGGGTCTCCAAACTACGGCTCGAGGGCCACATCCGGCCCGCGGACAGATTTTGTCCGGCCCGCGGAGAGCTAGCATACTTGAAAACTCCTTTTAGAGAACATATTTTTTATAACAAATTAAATTTAGTTTGCTGAAGTATTCTAATTTTATGTTGAATAATTATTAATATGACATCTACATTGATATGGTCATGGGCTAACTACTCATAACATTGTTGTAGGCTTATTGTTATTGTTTTTGTGATAAGTTGGATAAAGAAACACAGAATTGTAATGAGTAAAGACATGTATAATATGCAGAAAATTTAACTTCAGTATATAATAACTAACAAATTATTGAAATGAATCCAACTAACATTTTATACATTTTAAATAAAAACATAACTTATAATAAGCATAATGACATATGAAATACTAATGAGATTTATGTAATTGAGATTGTCCACTGACAATAGTTTGTAGTTGTGGACTAATTTTACTTGTACCAATTATTAAAAGAGATTTAAGATGCTCATCAGTTAATTTAGATCTGTAAACATTTTTTGTGTACTTCATTTTGGAGAAGGTCTCACACAAATAAGTAGTACCAAAAACAGAATACAGCCCACGAGCAAATTTATGCAAATTATCAAATTGTGTCAGTGGAAAACCCTTATAAAATTCCAACAAAGATGAGTTTTGATATTTGTTCTTAATTATATCACTGCACTGTAGATCAATCATTTCCATTTGAAGTTCCGGGGCTAGGGTTTACATGTCAGTATCAAAAGGATTCTGAAAAATCCTAATTTGATTCGCAATGGCATCAAAGTCCGAGAAACGAGTATCAATTTTTTTTTTCAAAGCACTCAAAGTTTCGATTACAAAATCGATAGGAAACTCAGTCTCAGTGGTGTGGCTGAATATTTCACATGTTTTAAAATGTGAAAAACATTTACTTCGTAGTTGTGATTGAAACAGTATCAATTTCTTCCGGAACGATTTGATATTAGTGTATAAATCAGAAAGATGCTGGTTTGCTCCTTGCAATCTCAAATTCAGTTCGTTCACATGTTTTGTCAAATCAACATAGAATGCTAACTTCCACAGCCATGCGTTGTTTTGTAATTCAGTAAGAGGGCGATGCTTTTCATTCAAAAAATTTCGATCCCTGCTCGAAGTTCAAAAAAGCGCTGAATGACTTTCCCACAACTAAGCCAACGTACGGCAGTATGATAAGGTAAGTCATTTTCTCCAATCTCTTCAATAAATTGTCGGAAATGTCGGTGATTCAGCCCAAAAGATCTGATAAAATTAACAGTTAATATGACTGGTTTCAGAACTTCAGACATATCCAAACATTTTCCGCACAAAGACTGTTGATGAATGATATAATGTAAGACTAATGGTTTTGAACCACCGTCATTTTCTACAGCCTTTGACACAAGAGCGACCACTCCTTTATCTTTCCACTCATGTTTTTGTCTCCATCAGTTGTAATACATTTCAAGTTTTTCCATCGAAGGTTCTTTTGATTAATGGCCATTACAACTCCTTTAAAAATATCTGTACCAGTGGTTGTGCCATGTATCTGACACATCCGTTGACTCATCCAAGGCCAAAGAAAACAACTCAACATATCCATTTGTGTCGAACAGTTGAGAGGATATATTTTTAGCGATGTTTTCTACCCTTCCAGCCACAGTGTTTGCTGACATACTGACAGTTTTTAATAAATTTACCTTTTCTGGGCACATTTGTTCGGCTACTGCAATTATGCATTCTTTGATCATTTCTCCATCGGTGAATGGTTTTCCACGTTTTGCAATTTCAAGAGCCACACGAAAGCTGGCACGAGTTGCAGCCTCTTGTTCAGTTTTGAGTTTTGTAAATGAAGATTGCTGCGATTTCAGTCCGCGCTTCATAGCTTCGAATTTTTCTGTCCGCAAACTTCCTGTATATTTTGACTAATTTTGAAAATGTTTTGTTTCATAATGACGTTTAATGTTATATTCCTTGAGAACGGCTATGCTTTCATTGCAAATTAAACATAGCGCCTTGTTACTGGACTCAATTACGAAATACTGAATGTTCCACTGATCTTTGAATTTTCTGCAATCACTATCAATTTTTCGCTTCTTTTCTATACTACGAAATCACACACAAAAGCAACAATTCAAATCAAAATACTGTTACAAAGATGTCTTAAACTTAAACACGCACAAACACGTTTTAAGGAGGTACGCACTATTTTATTTCACAACAGTGTCATATGAACTGACTTGTGGTTGCGCCACTAGCCTTCTTATATATTCCAATTACTGCCATCTAGAAGTGAGTGGAAGACACCAGAACTTTCTCGAACCAACGAGATTATTCTGTACGTGCTATTGGCGCCATCTGTTAGCGATAGAAGGTACTACCTATTTCCGCTTGTGTCCACCAGATGTCATGTCACGTTACTCCTCATGGCTCGTACTCTACGACCAATCTAGAAATTACAGATAATGACAGGAAAATTAATAATATGCAGTGTTGTCGTTTTGCGGACTTTAGTCCGATTTGCAGCCTTTTTTAAACGTTGCGTACTTTTTCGGACATTTTTTTTTCATCAGTGGACTATTTCACTTTTTACCACCGGCAACAATGATAATATGGTTTTGGCCCTCGGAACCTACTGGAGTAATCAGTATGGCCCGAAGGCTGGAAAGTTTGGAGACCCAGGCTATAGAAAATAGTTTAAAGACGGAGTGGTAAAAAGCTTATTGAAACTAATATTTGAATTTTTTTCATAACATTCCTAAAAAGTGTATAGGAATTGAAAAACGGACAAAAAAATATTTGGCGTGATTTTACAAAACTTTATAAATTTCGTGAAAGAGTTTTAATTGTTTCTTTTTTTTCGATTTTTAATACCTATAGAGGTTGATTTAAATTAGGTGTAAGGAAATTCATATCTTGTTCGAGATCCCATTTGAAAACAATAGGTTAAATAAAAATAGGGGAAAATCGAACCTATTTTTGTTAACCTATTGTCATCAAATGGGCCCTCGAACAAGATATGAATTTACTTACACCTAATCTAAATTAACCTGTATAGGTATTAAAAATCGAAAAGAAAACTATAGTTGATTTAAATTGAAAAATAAATAATAATTACGGATACAATTCAACAATTTAAACACAACACTGATTTTTAAGATGTTTAGTTCATGCTTAAACAAGGAGTAGAAACACTTGGTGGAAATAAATTTCAATTAACTAATTCAGCAGAAGAAATACATTTTCACAAATATAAACACTAACAGTCTAACAAAACCTCAAATTTCTTCAAATTTAACTAGTGTCGTTGGAACAATGCATATGGCAACGCCCATGTTATCAATAGTCCAAAACCATCTGCAGTAACATATAGATTTCGTACTGGTCGAATAGAAATTAAGTACCACATGTATATTTTATGTAATATAATTTATATAAATTTTATTATATGATATATACATATTATTAATTATGTCTATATTATATAAGAAATATTATACTGGGATTTTCTTTTAAGTATACTTTTGCATATTCCATATAAACATTTGTAATAAACATGTGATCAAATCTAAGCAGTATATTTTGAAATTCACTTAAAATCTGTGTTTTATACGCGTGGCGCATTAAGTAAGATTTCGAGTTTAGATAAGCCTGAAAATTTGGTTTAGTCGCGTAGCGCGGAGCGCCCAAACCAAATTTTCAGGCATTTCTAAACTCGAAATTTTACTTTATGCGCCACCGGTACAAAACACCGATGCAATGTAAAGTTTAACGGTGTGTTTTAAACTTCGTAATATGTCAGTGTTTTGTACCGGTGGCGCATGATGTAAAATTTCGAGTTTAGAAAAGCCTGAACATTTGGTGTGGCCGCTCCGCGCTTCGCGCTACGCGACCAAACCAAATTTTCAGGCTTTTCTAAACTCGAAATTTTATTTCATGCTGAGTCTGAGAGTGGAACACACTCATTTCAAGTTTCAAATTAAACTCATTTAAAAAAAAAACAATGGTTATCTAAAGATTTACGGCGTATACACTGTAATTGGGACATGCATACTTGAAAGAAAAACTCTCTGTTTGTACAAGTTGAGGCATTATTTGCGATTGATTGGCTATAATTTGTAATGTTCATATAGGCAATCCAATGTACACATAAATTAAAGGTGTCTAATTATATTGAATAAAAATGTTCGGTGTTACATAAAACTCTCTGTAGATATTTTTCGTACAAATTATGTAAAGTTTTTCATATAATATATATGTATCTTTATATCCCTAAAAATAAAAATAAAATAAATAAAAATATTAACGGCAATTCTACTAATAAGGCTGAGTCGATTTAAAACCAATTACTTTTAAAATATCTGCTATAATTTTTATAAAAGAATAATCTTTATTTCAGTATAATTTTTCAACTTACGAAAATATATATTTTCATTTGATTTTATTTCGAGTTAAGCGAGCGGTTCATTAATATCGTTCAACAGGTTCGGCTTAGACTTGGAGTGTAGGCAACCCCGTTGATTTTAATTAGTTTCCAGAATTTATTCTCACTGTTAGGAAATTAATTTACTGTAGACAATTTATTTTACTAAGTTTGCGGATCTTTATTACATTTTTTTATCGCTGTCTCCTGCGTCATCTGCCACAACCCTTTAGTTAAAGTTTAAACTAAGGCTAAGAATTTTCAAAATTGAACTATTCGAATATTCATTCTAAAACATGTTCAAATATTCTAATTATTAGAATATTATAGTTATTTAAATATTTGAATTATCGATAATTTCAAATAATTAAATATTTTAAAAATTTAGATATTCGAATTTAAATATGTTTTTAACGAATATCAGAATACTTTAATTATAAACACTGCCAGCCTTAATAGTATATTTTAAACTTTGTCTAAAATCATAGTTCATATTATTCATTCTAAAACATATTATTATTTTCTGTTTTGTGTTGTAGGCGTTCACTTTGTGGTACATCTTAATACACTTGTATTACATACACTTGTATTAAGTAAACTCTGTAAAGAAAACTCTTTTAAACAAACAAATTAACAAATTAAGTGCAAAATATATTGGTTAGACAAAGTAAAAAGTGTTTTATTTACTAGTCTATTATTATTATATTAAAGCATCAATAAAAAATATATATCTTAGTTCTGTTTTATCGATTATATTAAAAGTTTATTTATTTTTTTAACTATTTCACTAATTTATAAAATAAAAAATAATTATATAAATTACCTTACTCAAAAATAGCACTTAAATCAAGATTGGAAGGATTACGGAGGCATTTGATTTAATAAGAAAACAAATTTGATTTCTGTTGAAAACCACAAACTTAACTCAAAAATAATAGCAGATTTAATCGGTAATGAAAATTTGCATAACTCGCAAAGTTTGTCTTTTAAGTTAAAATTAATTTTTAATTGAAATAGCTCGATTTAAAGCTATATGGTTTTTAGTTAAAGAAAATCAATAAATTTATGTATTATTTTAAAACTCATTTATTTAAAAATACATGTAGTTTAATAATTAATAGGAAAATAGGAAATATTTCGTTTGCTTTATTTCCTCTCTAATTTTGGGCAATGTTAAACATTTTATTAAAAAATTGCCCTATTTATGAAAATATGTGTTTAGAAATTTTACGAAAATTTAATGTGTTATTATATCTGCAAAAAACAATCCAATCCATGTCAGCATGTTTGTCGAAACAAAAACCAACAACCCTTTCCCACTGAAAGATTTCGCGTAGCGAAGCGAAGCCACCAAACTAAATTTTCAGGCTTTTCTAAACTCGAAATTTTACTTTATGTGCCAGGCGTATAAAATACTGATTTCTTCTGATATTGACAAGAGTGCAGTTATCTGTATAAAATAAAGGGCCTAGAAAATATAAGTTTTCTCGGACTTCAACTTTCCTCTGTAAAGAAATGATTTGAAATATAATATTTAAATCCTTCTACGTCTTTTGTTATAAAAAGATGATCATCAACATTTATGGGGGATACGGTATGTAGTTTATTTTTTGAAAAGGGCGGTAGAAAAAAAAGGTTAGGAACCTATAATCTAGAACTATTCGTATGTGGAACTTCTCTGGGCTTTTCTAGACTCGAAAGTTTACTTTATGCGCCACGTGTATAAAACACAGATTTCAAGTAAAGTTCGAATATGCACAATATTTTAGTGTTTTATACGCGTGGCGCATGAAGTAAAATTTCGAGTTTAGAAAAGCCCAGAAAATACTAATTTTCACGGTGGCTTTGCTAAACTCGAAATTTTACTTCATGCTTAGTCTGGGAGTGGAAAACACTCGCTTTAAGCTTCAAATTTAACCTTCAAAAAAAAACAAGGAATATCTAAAGATTTTTAGAAAATAGGTGGAATTTGGAATACGTATACCATACTTAAAAGAAAAATTTAAATTTAAATTTTAAACCATAATGACGATAACAATTAATTCTCAATTACTCAAATACTCGTTAATTAATATTATACACAATTGACGTTTGTTAAACAATGGCGGCGACAAAGAAAAAAACATGTATTTTTAATCACCCGAAAAACTAGATTTCGTTTTTACTAAATAATAAAAAAATATTTATTAGCATTTTATTTTTTTTGTGGCAAAACCGTACAATATATCAAACCTTATTAAGAGACAAAAAAGCTTTTAAATGAACTATTCATTCAAGATATATTTTTTAAATTTTTGCAAGGTGCGCCAATAAAAACATATTTTAGTTTTTATGTTGTGGTACTATTGTTTTTTTTATACTTCTTGTCAATCAATGGTGACCAAAATAACTAAATGGTGTGTCATATTATGATAATCAACCATAATAAATTTCTGTAAATCGGCTAGCGACCTGCTGTCTTTCAGCCTGTCTTTGTCATTAGTGTCGTTGTCTTATTTCTTGTCATATTTTCAGCGATGTGTCTATGTCAGTTATTAAGTATTTTATTATTTATTTATGTTTAAATTGTTGAATTATATCAACAGTAATTCTTTATTTTGCAAACTTTAAATAAGCTTTAGTATTTTTATATGAAAAATATGAGACAGAAAAGCAAAACAGTTTTGTTATACATAAAAAAATATATACGTAAATTCTAAAAAAAGCTAGAAAGAAAAACAATATACCGTTTTGTTTTGTATTCATTACTTTTCCCGTGCGTACGTTGGAATTTAATTATATTTAATTAAATCGCCTGTTTACATTTCACGTTGAATGATACGGCCACTTTTACATCCCCCGCTCAGTTTATTTTTTTCGTTGCGCGATCCTTTGGTCTAAACAACATTTCATATGTCACAAGGGGGTTTTAAATAAACGAACGAATTGTAAACATTAAACGTTAACACACGAGAGGAAAAGTATTATTGGAATTGAATCACTTTAAAAATCCAATCAATGTACTTCAAGGAAACGCATTAACTGGCGTCGAGATGGCTGCACGGATCGTTTAAATATTAATATTGAATCGCTGAGAATCGATAAGGTTTTAAATTAGAATTTTTATAGTTTAAAATGTAAGAGGTTTCATTGATAGATGTGGATTGATATTTACGGGACTTTTAGTTTGATTTTCACGATATTTTAAATGAAAACTTGGCGTGTAATTGGCTCAAAACAAATACGTAATGAAAGTATAGTTCATTATTTAAATATGTGATTATTAGCTTAATTAAATGCACATCGATGCTGAGTGTTTTATTTAATATAGGTATATTATTTTCTTTTTGAATTTCTCATCAGCATTACATGTCATTTCAGGCAACTTTGGTGAAGAAACTTTTTTCTATCTTTAACTTGAGATAAGGCCGTAGTCAGGGGGGGGTATGGGGGTTCAAACCTCTCCTGAAATTTCCAAAACCGTACATTTTTGGATGTAAAAGCGACCTTGTAACAGCAAAACAATATTTTTACCATTATAACCCCCTCCGATTTCTTTTCTGGCTATGGCCTTGTCTTGAGCCAAGATATTTCCTGAGAACGCACTAATGGGGCACCCTGTGTAATTAATAGAGTAAATCTGACAGCATATTGCTCAAGGCGCTTAAATTTAGTATGATTTAGTTACACGAAATAAACATGTTTAGTATTTATTAACGTGAGATCAAACTTAAGCAGTATATTTTGAGTTTCACATTAAATCAGTGTTTTATACGCTTGGCGCATAAAGTAAAATATTGAGCTTAGAAAAGCCGGAAAATTTGGATTGGTCGCTTTACTTCGCTGCGCAACTAAACTAAATTTGAATGAAGGAGTGGTGCTTCCACTCCTTTATTCAAATTTAGCGTTGAAAGCTATAAATTCAACCTTTTTATAAAATTAATAAAAATTGACAACGTATTCATCGGGATGTGTACTTAGAAAAACGCTGTATGTGTGGAAATATGAGATTACAGTAATGATCTTATCGTTTATGTTATTTATTTAATTAATTTGTAAACTTACTTTCTCTCAAATTCCATGCTTGTTGGTTAGTTATAACAACCATTCATATCATAGAATCTTAGAGCTAAACTATATTTATTTACAAAGGATATTTGTCAAATTAAATTTATCCACCCACTTGATTTCACACTCTGCACGCCCTTTCAGGATTTCAGGAGTGGAGCGCGCAATTAAACAACGGCTCGAAACTATAATGACAGCACAATAAAGATAAAACTAGGTCTTATCTGCCGTTAACTACGTGTGGAGTAAAAACGAACGGCGTTCAGGACCGTAAAATCCAAAATTGTGCTAATAACCCGGGCTGAAAAATTGGCAAACTACGTGTTTGGCAAAGCCGGTTTCAAACTAGCGGCAATTACATTAGACCCGCACGTGTTTGTTCGATAATAAAACGATGTTTTTGGGAAAGGGGAAATAGTCGTATAACTAAAATCAACAGAGATTAAATTTTATTACGTATGAAACACGGTGGCTTTTATGAAGAGGCAAAGAAAATAAATAATCATATAAAATCGACATAAAGTAACCTAAAATTAATAAAGTTTAACTAATTAATTAAAAGAGCTGCAATGTTTTACTGACAAAAATAAACGTTACTTAAAATAATACGAAATGTATTAAAAGTGACAATTTATGTCCGATCATAATACAATCGGTGAACAAAGTCGGTTAAAGTATCATAGGAATATGTAGTTTAGGTATCTACTTATACCATTTTGAAAATAAGGCTATGTCTGTTAAACCTTAGCGGTAGGTTAAAAAAACCGCAAAGATTTTTTTAAATTTCATAATATTGCAGTAGATTATATGACTGAAGTAAAATTTTCAGGCTTTTCTAAATTCTAAATTTTCCTGCTTAATCATTGAGTAAAAACCCCCGTCAAAAGCTGAAATCACCAAATGGTACTTATTTTCCATATATTTCACGACTAATACCCCTTACAGAACGATACTGTTATTTATGGGAAAATTATTGGTAAGCAGGTTTACCAATAGGTATACTAAATTACCGGTAATTGAAAAACATTGCCTTTTCTACGATTTGAAAATTTTAAATGAATTTTTTTCCTATAAATTCTTTTAAAAACATAAGTAAATATATGACAGTTTCAATATTTTTTTTTTGGGGGGGGGGAAATTTATACAGAATATAAAATAAAATAATAATTATGAAATATAATATGAATTATTCAAAATATGTTAGTTTTAAATGACCCGTTCTTAGTTTGAAAGAGTGAATGCAAACAGAGCTGTTTTGAGTACAAGAAAAATGTACTCGAGTACACACAATATACTCGAGTACACACAATATACTCGAGTATTAAGTACAAGTACCTAATGTTAAAAACTTAAGTACATTTATGAGTACAAAGTACTGATTACAATAAATGAAAATACGAAAAATTAAAATTCAACAATGTTTTTAAATATTTTGAACTAAACACTTCTTGATTAAGCATGAAGTAAAATTTCAAGTATACAGAAGCCTGAAAATTTGGATTTGCCGGCGCGACTCGCTTCGCTCGCGCGCCGAAAAATCCAAATTTTCAGGTTCCTCTAAACTTAAAATGTTTCTTCATGCTTAATCAAGGAGTGAACAACACTCGTTAAAATAATTCTAAGAGATTTGAATAAAAAATGGAGAGAAATTTCAAAATTACTGCCTGAATCTGATCTAATACAAACTACATTATTGTTAGATGTGTGTAACCCAATATCTAACCTAATCTAACTCAACTCCACAACATGACATCTAATCCGAACCTAACTCCACAAAACGAATTCTAACCTAACCTAACTCTGTTAAAAAACATCTAACCCAACTCCATAAAAATACGTCTGACCTAGCCTACTTAAAATCTACAAAGTGACATCTAAACTAACTAAATCCAATTCCACAAAACCAGTTCTAACCCAATCCCATTAAATGTCAACTAATTAAACTAATCCAACTCCACCCAACTACACAAAAAACATCTAACCTAAGCAAAACTAATTTTAAAAAATGCATTCTAACCTATCTGCACAACATGTTGTCTACTAGTGATGTTAGCGATCATTTTTCACGGTAATTATCAGTGGTCATTTACCGTAATATATTTCAATTTCACTTTATTAACGGAATCTCCATTTCCAAAATACACTTATAAATAGATATTAAAAATATACAAGAAATACATATTAAAAATATACAAGAACACTAATCAATAAATGCAAAATTAAATAAAAAGCAACACTACTATAAAATAAATAAAATAATTAATTAAAATGCAATAAATAAATAAATAATCTAAAATAGTAAAATGTACAAATAACAAGTAATAATATAGATAAAACAAAATTAAAATCCAATATCACAAAAGGTATCACTACAAAGTGTTATTTGCAATAGCAAATTATCACAGATGAAAACATGAAGTGTAAATTACGTTGACTTGAATTGAATTAACAAACAACAAAGATACATATACTATATAAAATTAATTAAGAATAAATAAAATCAATAAATATTACAAATAAAATGCATTATATTTATGTAATATGAATGAGATGGGATATATCAATATGGCGTAAATGGGCTTTGAAAACTGCAAATGAAGAAGTGAAGAGCATAAAGTTGGAATTATTGGACAAATCGTTTGCATGTCTCATCATACGATCAATAGGGTTATACATACAGTACTTTGTGGTATGAAAACAAATTCTAAATATTGATCGTTGTCTGAAATTAATACACCGAGGTATATTAAAACCCAGCGCTTCCACTAATTTACTGCAATTTACAAACCTATTTACCAGCTTATATAAAAATGAAAGATCTAGAAAGATTCTTCTTTCGCCCAATGAATGCAAATTGAGTGTTGAAAGCATTCCGCTATGGCTGAAGTCTAACAAACTTTTTCCCATGCAAAAAGCCACCAACTTCAGAAACCTTCCCTGTATCATCTCAATCTGATGAATGGCACAGTTTGTAAAGGGAGACCAGATTACTCATGCATACTCTACATGTGGCCGTACCAGAGACAAATATAATATTTTTAGAGTTGAGTCTTTAAACTGTTTACCATATCGATTTATAAAACCCAACACTTTTAAAGACTTATTGCACACATGAGAGATATGTTCTATAAAATCAAGTTTTGGGGTAAATATAACCCTTAAATTCTTTATTTTTGTTACTTGTGGCAATTGTTGATCATACAAGGAGAAAGCATAGTGTTAAATACTACCGCGGTGATAACTTATCTGAGAGCACTTGTTTAATTTCAACTCCAAATTATTCTGTATATGGTATATTACCTAAAGTATTCGGTAACATTGGTAAGTTTCAATTCTTGCGCATGCACAATACGCCGAAGACCCAAAATTCGAATCGTTAAAATAAACTTGTGTACAAAAATCATAATTTTCTGATTCGCCAGATTTTCTATTATTATAGTCAATTTAAAAAAGCTGCTTTTAAATAAGACAGGGTGGATCAGGGGGTTATTAATACCTGGTTTTAGGCTATTTTTATTTAATCTACGTAATTTATAAAGTAGCCGTTATCTGGGTATGGCTTACTTAAACTCGAAATTTTACTTCATGCGACACGCGTACAAGACACTAATTTCAAGTGAAGTTCACTTGTTCACAATATTTCAGTGCTTTCAGTGTTAAATACGCGTGGCGCATGAAGTAAAATTTCGAGTTTAGAAAAGCCTGAAAATTTGGTTTGGTCGCTCCACGCTTCGCGCTACGCGACCAAGCCAAATTTTCAGGCTTTTCAAACTCGAAATTTTACTTCAAGCTTAGTCTGAGAGTGGAAAACACTCGTTTAAAACTTTAAATGGAACTAATTTTAAATACGCGTATGCATAAGTAAAAAAATCCCTGGTTATGTCTGATTTGAAAAACTCTAGATCTTCGACTTCTAGAAATAAATATTTTAATTAGTAGTTACAGACAGAAATTATACATTTTCATTGTGGCCATAGCTGAAACCACCAATTTGTTAAATTTAATTGTCAATATATCAAATTGAATTGTCAATCAAATTGGAAATTTAGTATAATTCCTTATAATTATGAAGAATAACCGTGGAATAGGACAGAATTACACAGAACAAGAAAAAGAAAGCTTATTAGAAATTATAAAAGACTTAAACGAGTGTTTTCCACTCCCAGGCTAAGCATGAAGTAAAATTTCGAGTTTAGAAAAGCCTGACAATTTGGTTTGATCGCGTAGCGCGAAGCGGCCAAACCAAATTTTCAGGCTTTTCTAAACTCGAAATTTTACTTCATGCGCCACGCGTGCAAGACACTGATTTCAAGTTCACTTGTTCACAATATTTCAGTGCTTTCAGTGTTAAATATGCGTGGCGCATGAAGTAAAATTTCGAGTTTAGAAAAGTCTGAACATTTGGTTTGGCCGCTCCGCGCTTTGCGCTACGCGATCAAACCAAATTTTCAGGCGTTTCTAAACTCGAAATTTTATTTCATGCTTAGTCTGAGAGTGGAAAACACTCAGTTAAAACTTTAAATAGAACTAATTCTAAAAACGCGTATGCATAAGTATAAAAATCCCAGGATATGTCTGATTTGAAAAACTCTAGGTCTTCGACATATAGAAATAAATAATTTAATTAGTAGATTACAGACAGATATTATACATTTTCATTGTGGCCATGGCTGGAACCACCAATTTTTAAAATTGAATTGTCAATATATCAAATTTAATTGTCAATCAAATTAGAAATTTAGTATAATTCCTTATAATTATGGAGAATAACCGTGGAATAGGACAGAATTACACAGAACAAGAAAAATAAAGCTTATTAGAAATTATAAAAGACTTAAACGAGTGTTTTCCACTCCTAGGCTAAGCATGAAGTAAAATTTCGAGTTTAGATAAGCCTGAAATTTTGGTTTGGTCGCGTAGCGCGAAGCGAGGAGCGGCCAAACCAAATTTTCAATCTTTTCTAAACTCGAAATTTTACTTCATGCGCCACGCGTACAAGAGACTGATTTCAAGTGAAGTTCACTTGTTCACAATATTTAAGTGCTTTCAGTGTTAAATACGCGTGGCGCATGAAGTAAAATTTCGAGTTTAGAAAAGCCTGAAAAGTTGGTTTGTTCGCTCCGCGCTTCGCGCTATGAGACCAAACCAAATTTTCAGGCTTTTCTAAACTCGAAATTTTACTTCATGCTTAGTCTGGAAGTGGAAAACACTCGTTTAAAATTATAAATGGAACTAATTTTAAAAACGCGTATGCATAAGTATAAAAATCCCTGGTTATGTCTGATTTGAAAAAGTCTAGGTCTTCGACTCCTTAGAATGTCTTGTGGTTCGAATTAATCATTGCTTCGCGCTACGCGACCAAACCAAATTTTCAGGCTTTTCTAAACTTGAAATTTTACTTCATGCTTAGTCTGGGAGTGGAAAACACTCGTTTAAAATTTTAAATGGAACTAATTTTAAAAACGCGTATGCATAAGTATAAACATCCCTGGTTATGTCTGATTTGAAAAAGTCTAGGTCTTCGAATCCTTAGAATGTCTTGTGGTTCGAATTAATCATTGTCAGGGAAGATACTATGAACTTAAATCTGACACGGATGATATGGTAGACATGATAACCGTAATGATATTAATAAATACAAGTGGTAGAATCTAAAGTAATTATAATAATATAATACACTTTTGACTTATAACTGTCAAATTATTTAGAGAATAAAATTTACTTGGTAGAAAAACAAACAAATAATTTACTGGGGAGATTTATTAGCCAAAAAAAGTTATTTTGTGTTTACCGAAATCTTTGGAATACATTAATTTATTCCCAAAGTAAATTTTATTTAGGTAATAAAACGTTTTTTAATACCGGGCATTAATATAATAAATATCATTTAATAAAGAATACACTTGGTTAAATTTCACTAATATTAGTGAAATTTAACCAAGTATTTTCTTTATTAAATTATAGTTAAATATGTTTCACTACGTGAAAGATGAGAAACTTGTTTAAAATAATAAATATCTACTATTAAAGTAACTAGACGCCAATTGCGTAAATATTGGGCCCGTTTATCAAAATGTTCAACATTCAACATGTTTGAATTTTTTGTGATGTATGTTGGTTTCTAATAAACGGTACTCGGAGGGTCCGTTAATTTTGTACGATTCTAAAAATCTTAAACACGTTCACGATTAACAATCCGGTCATCTGAATTCTGTAACAGTTGACAGTAAACTCTCGGTGTTGTCTCTGATAAACAGGCCCATTGTCTGTGTAATGAAAATAAAATAATGATTTTTATATATACTCAATGACATTAGAAACGTAACACCAAGAAGGAATGATTTTTTTGAATTCATATTTTAGCAACAGAGTGACTATATTTAAAGCATACATTGATAACAATTTCAACCTTGTGCCTTTTATATTTATTGTGAAAAAAAAAATCACTTTCTCTTTTTTGATAAAACTATTTATATGAGCTGTTTAGTACAGATGTTTTTAGTTTTCGTGTTTCCGTTGAGTGTGTTAAGCTTAAATAAAATGCCTCGAGTCCGAAGACGTCCACAATATCACCATTTGAGCGATTTTGACCGGGGTCGAGTTGTTGCTTATCGAGATGTCGGTATGTCCTATCGCGAAATTGCCCGCCGTATTGATTCCACTGCAGCAACTGTAATACGTGTGTATCAGGTATGGACAGAAGAAGGTAGAGGAGCAAGAAGAAGACCAATTAGTCAACCAAGGTGTACCACAGAACGTCAAGATCGGCGCTTAAGACAAATAGCCCTGCGAGACCGTTTCGCTACTACGCGTCAAATCGGTGATCAATGGATTGGAGAAGAAGGTAGGCCCGTTAGTATGCGAACCTTATATCGCCGCATTCAATCTTTTGGGCTTCTTTCGTACCGTCCAAGATTAGTGCTTCCTTTAACAGCGAGACACTGTCGCCAAAGGTTGGACTGGTGCGGAGAACGGCAGTATTGGGAGGCAGAATGGCACGATGTCGTATTCAGCGATGAATCACGATTTTGTCTAGTCACGCATGATGGCCGTAGAAGGATACGACGCTACCGTGGAGAACGACCTGATCTTAGGTTTGCTATTGAGAGGCATGCTGGAGTAATGGTTTGGGGGGCTATTGCTTATGGTAGTCGATCACCTCTTGTATTCATTCGAGGCAGTATGACAGCTGCGCGTTATGTTGAAGACGTCATACGACCGACTTTATTGCCTTATTTAGATGGCCGCCCAGACGTACTTTTTCAACAAGATAACGCACGTCCCCATATTGCTCGTCGAACTATGAACTTTCTTAATGAAGCTGGTGTTAATGTTTTGGCGTGGCCGCCCCGTTCGCCGGATTTAAATCCCATTGAACATGTGTGGGATATCATGGGAAGAAGAATATTCTCTTTGCACCATCCTCCACAGACTCTAGCACAGTTGATCGATGAAATTCAAGTTGCTTGGAACGAGATGCCTCAAGATAGCATCGACCATCTCATTTTGTCGATGCCCAGACGTCTACTGGAGTGTATACAGCAAAGGGGTCGCCAAACACATTTTTAATTTTTTTTAGATTGTTTTTTAATAAAATTTCTTGAAAATGTAATCATTTTATTCTTGATGTAAGACTACCATACTGGCAAAAAATCAAGTTAAAATAATAACTCCTTCTGGGTGTTACGCTTCTAATGTCATTGAGTATATATACCTATCAATATTTAAAATAGAGTGAATATTTTATTGCATTTGAGTTTAATGATTTATGGCTTAATAATAAAATTGTTAAATACAATAATCCCATTGAATGTCAATGAATGTACCTCTGGTTTAAAGTTTAACAAATTCCACAAGCGTGTGATAATTCGATGTGGAATTAATTAATAAATACCTTTGATTTCTATATAAATTTACACCACAATAAATTATGTAATTGTGCAAAGGTTTAACAAATGGTTTAGAAAAGTAGTACTACCTAATGATGTATGAATAACTAATCAAAGCTTGCTACATACTTTTTTATCGCTGGTCCGCATAGAAATTTTGAAGCTATAAACTAGTGTTTTCTACTCCCAGATTAAGCATGAAGTAAAATTTCGAGTTTAGAAAAGCCTGAAAATTTGGATTGGCCGAAGCGCAGCGGCCAATCCAAATTAGGCGTATAATACACTGGTCTTAGGTGAAGTTAAAATATACGGTCGAAACTATCATAATGTTAAAATATACGCCTTTAACATGTTGCTTTAGTAGCATATTGAAAACTTCACAATATTTGAATGTTTTAGACGCGTGGCGCATAATGTAATATTTCGAGTTTAGGAAAATCTGAAAAGTGACCAAACCAAATTTTCAGGCTTTTCTAAACTCAAAAATTTACTTCATGGGAGTGGAAACACTTGTTTAAAGGTTTAAATTTAGCTCATTTAAAAACAACTAATATCTAAAGATTTAAAGCAGCTGTAATTTGGATATGATAACTTAACTTGTTGGAAAATGCAGTGATGCATATATTTATTTTATTTTACAGGGCTATAAATTTTACTTATATTACTTTTAGAATAGAAAAATCCAGCTGACCGTAAAAATACAAAAAAAACGAATTTATTTTATCGGGAGTACTACCACGAGTGGTTTAAATTTTCATCCGCTTCGCTACGCGACCAAACCAAATTTTCAGGCTTTTCTAAACTCGAAATTTTACTTCATGCTTAATCTGGGAAAAACACTCGTTTAAAAGTTTAAATTTAACTCATTTAAAAACAACTAATATCTAAAGATTTAAAGCAAATATGCTGTAATTTGGACATGATAACTTAAAAAAAAAACTAATTTTTGGGTTAATAAAATCTCCAAACAAATCGTTGCACTTATTTTATTGGTAGTAATACCACGAGTGGTTTGAATTTGGTCGGGTATTTTTGCGTTAATAAAATCTCCAAACAAATCGTTGCACTTATTTTATTGGTGGTAATACCACGAGTGGTTTGAATTTGGTCGGCTACGCGACCAAACCAAATTTACAAGCTTTTCTAAACTCGAAATTTTACTTCATGCTTAATCTGGGAGTGGAAAACACTCGTTTAAAAGTTTAAATTTAACTCATTTAAAAACAACTAATATCTTAAGATTTAAAGCAAATATGCTGTAATTTGGACATGATAGCTTAAAAGAAAAACTAATTTTTGCGTTAATAAAATCTCCAAAAAAATCGTTGCACTTATTTTATTGGTGGTAATACCACGAGTGGTTTGAATTTGGTCGGGTACATTTTATTCTGCACAAGTCATCGATACAAATTTTGAGAATGAATTCTGACGGAAATAAACCATGAGAGCTTGCGCTAGTGGTTTTCGCCCAACCGCAATTCATTCGAGAAATGTGTGAAGAAATGACTAGTGCTAAAAATATAATTTATCCTGCGCCTATTCCAACCACGAATAGTATTTTGTCAGGGACCTCAGAAAGCTTAGGATCATGAATAAAATAATGATTAAAAATAGCCATTATTTTAATTATTCTAACTTTACGTTATTTCGGAAATGTTTCCGTGATTACTCAATGCTCCATTTACATAAATTAACATTTCACTCCTATAACTTTTAAAACAATAAACCTTTCTCATTTTAAATTGAATAAGGGTTAAAAATATACCTAGCTCTCTCTCTTACTCTCTCTCTCTCTCTCTGAATGCAATCTCTGTGTGTGTGCCATGTATTTCAAATTTCGAAGGTAAACAACGGAATAGAAAACGCAGTTTTAAAAGCGCACATTTGCATACACGCTTGCCGTCGGCTGCGGCTTTTTCATTTCCTCCCCTTATTCATATGTGGAGGAACATCCCCTGGGATAAGGCTGCGCGCACGTGCCCACCTTTGTATCACCTGGCGGAAGAGATTGGATTAAATGTTTGAAGATAACTTAATCTGGTTTTAGCCATAAGCTAAAACTGTCGGCGAAGTTTGCGCTCGGCGCAAACACAATAAAGTGGAATTGAATTATGTAGTTTGTATAAAATAAGTTTCAACTTTTGATGGATAGGTGGATGGATGTATGCTGCAACTCATTGAAGACTGAAATATAGTGTTTTTTATATATATTTAACTCATTTTATCCCACCGTACTCATTAGAGTACAGCACAAAAAAACGAGAAAAACATTTTTGTTAAATTACAGGTACATTTTGGTGAGAATTTTTAATATTTTTAGAACTCAAATATTAAAGAACTAATTCATGTTAGACTAAAAAACTGTAAGGCTCCAGAGATATTGCAAAATACATAAATTACGGAAACACATACTGTAAATATGCCTCAGAAATATTGTATACATACATAAAGAGAGTTTCATGTAACACCGAACATTTTTATAACGAGAATATTTCTTTAAAGTATATATATGCATACGTTGTACATTTTCCGACGCTCGGTTTATTAAGAGAATTTAATTTGAAGCTTTACACAAGTGTTTTCCACTTCCAGACTAAGCATGAAGTAAAATTTCGAGTTTAGAAAAGCCTGAAAATTTGGTTTGGTCGCGTAGCGCGAAGCGCGGAGCGGCCAAACCAAATTTTCAGGCTTTTCTAAACTCGAAATTTTACTTCATGCGCCACCGGTACAAAACACTGATTTAATGTAAAGTTAAGCGGTGTGTTTTAAGCTTCGTAATATGTCAGTGTTTTGTACCGGTGGCGCATGAAGTAAAATTTCGAGTTTAGAAAAGTCTGAAAATTTGGTTTGGTCGCGTAGCGCGAAGCGCGGAGCGGCCAAACCAAATTTTCCGGCTTTTCTAAACTCAAAATTTTACTTCATGCTCCACCGATATAAAACACTGACATATTACAAAGTTTTATACACACTGCTAAGCTTTACATTGAATCAGTGTTTTGTATCGGTGGCGCATGAAGTAAAATTTCGAGTTTAGAAAAGCCTGAAAATTTGGTTTGGCCGCTCCGCGCTTCGCGCTACGCGACCAAACCAAATTTTCAGGCTTTCCTAAACTCGAAATTTTACTTCATGCTTAGCCTGGGAGTGGAAAACACTTGTTTAAAGTTCTAATAAAATTCTCTTAATAAACCGAGCGTCGGAAAATGTACAACGAAATGCATATGTATACTTAAAAGAAACATTCTCGTTATGAAAATGTGCGGTGTTACATAAAACTCTCTGTATACTGCATTTATAAATCATATGTGCAAGATATATTTTCAACAGTTTTGTTGAGTCGATTTCCATTGCCTGCTTCACAAAAGTTATGGTCGTAAACGTCGTGTATATTTGGTCAATGCGCCGGGTATTTAAGTTTTTATTACAGAAATAAATTCAGTATCAGAAATCATATCGGGGATTTATGAAGAATTGAAATTTAGGAATTTTCGCCGGATGCAATATCGACACTCGGGCCGAAAGATATAATTCAATTACACGTTTGAGTGGCGTTTTCGATGCTCGGCATTCGATATTTACTTTTCTGGTGAGAAATGTTGCTGTTGGGATGAATCGAGCCGGGAGGGAACCGCAGGGGAAAACACGGATAATAAATTCTGGACACGCTGTTTTCCCGAATCATAAAAAAAATCTATAAATAAAATTTGATTATAAAAAGGGATACATCGGGCAATATGGAAAGTTGAATCGACACGTTTGTTTTTTGTTTATTTACAAATAAAAAGGATAAAAAAGAATGTTGCAAATTACAAAGTTTCCAATTTATGCAGGAAGTTTTTCTTTTAAGCTATCATGTCCAAATTACAGCATATATGCTTTAAATCTTTGATTAGTAGTTGTTTTTAAATGAGTTACATTTAATTCTTTAAATGAGTGTTTTCCACTCCCAGATTAAGCATGAAGTAAAATTTCAAGTTTAGAGAAGCCTGAAAATTTGGTTTGGTCGATAAAATAAGTGTTGCGATTTTTTTGGAGATTTTATTATTGCATAAGTTAGTTTTTTTTTTCATTTTACGGTGAGCTGGATTTTTCTATTTGAAAAGTAATATAAGTGAAATTTATAGCCCTGTAAAATAAAATAAAAATATGCATCACTGCATTTTCCAACAAACAAATTTTAACATTTCATACCCCTAACAAAAATAAAACGCTGAATTTTATTAAATTAATTCCATCCCATGTATTTCTGTGCATTTTTTTCGCTATGTTATTTAAACGTGATCCTTTTCTTTTCCCTCCATTTCTCTGTTGTGGATATAATTACACGTAAAAAACGGTTCTCTGCGAGAAAAAAAAACCGTCCATAATTGAATCCGCAACTTTTTGCAAAGAGGCGAAACGTAATCCAGGACGTTAACGCCGAAATTCAAACAGCCAAAACGGACACAGCGTTATACATATGTCCTCGTGTGCCTTGTAAACAAATCCCATCCCTTTTGTGTATGACCGACCCCGCATATGTTAAAGTAAATATGCATGTGTCCACTTTTCACCCTCCAGTGAAAATTTCATGTTGAATTCATGAGTTGTAATAAATGATTGTTGTGAATATTTTTTTTATGAAGAAAAAAACAATAATGGTATACCAGGTTAGCGGTGAGGTGACTATAACTTAGCGCTTTGTATCGTCTGAATCAAATTTGTGATAACCGAATATTCATGAAATAATTGTACGTAACTTTAATACAATGATCTATATTTTAGGACAAATTTTTGACAAAACAATCTTGTAAACAAAATAAATTCTTATTTAGATTTAGATGTTTAAGATATATTTAAAAAATGTTAGTAAAATATTGCAGTGGCGGCTCGTGATAATTTTCATTTGTGGGGGCCATGGCTCCCGCATCCTAACTCGGGCCCACAGGCTAGGTTGTCTGGCGGACCCCCTTATCTTAGGGTTGTGGATAGCATGATACAAATAAAAAAAAAATGGTGATGAGTCCATCATAGCATAGCACTTTCCCCATAAAAGATATTATGTTTAAATATTAAAAGTATAAAAGATTGTCTAAAATTACATTTGCTGTAAATACTTTTGTTATTATTATTAAAATATTCACAAAAAAATAATAATCCATCACATCTCAGCAGTATACATTTTCAACTTTACTTGAAATCAGTTTTTTATGCGCGTGGCGCATAAAGTAAAATCTCGAGTTTAGAAAAGATTGAAAATTTGGTTTGGCCGCTCCGCATTGCGGAGCGACCAAACCAAATTTTCAGGCTTTTCTAAACTCAAAATTTTACTTCACGCTTAATCTAGGAGTGGAAGACACTCGTTAGTTTAAAATATATTACAAGAAAAATTGAATATATATTATTGAGTGATAAATTATATTCATTATTGATACAATATTATACTAAAACTATATATCAATATTGAATGATACCATTAATATATTATTGTACATATATATTAAATATTTGTATTGGAGAATGGTATTCATCATCCATACAATATTTTGAAGAAAATAAATATTTTATTTAAAGATCAATTATATTAATTACTGACATAATTTTGTTCAGAAATTAAATATCCATTATTGATTTGTCATTTTTGATACAATATTGAAAACAAAATTATTTGTATACTAGATTTATATAATATGGTATCTATAATAAATACTAATATAGTATCAATGACAGTAAACTATATTGTGACAATATTGTGCGCATACAGATTAACAATTTCAAGATATAAATATGGATACAATATTGCCACAATGTAAATACAGGATTCATTTCTACAAGGAAAGTTTGAATTGAATTAATGAGTGTCTTCCACTCCCAGACTAAGCATGAAGTAAAATTTCGAGTTTAGAAAAGCCTGAAAATTTGGTTTGGTCGTGTAGCGCGTAGCGCTACACGACCAAACCAAATTTTCAGGCTTTTCTAAACTCGAAATTTTACTTCATGCGCCACACGTGTAAACACTGATTTCAAGAAAAGTTTAAAATATATTCTGCTGAGATGTGATTGATCGATATTTACTGAGATATTACCAAAAATTGCTGTTTTGTGAATACTTTATAAATAGTAATAAGAAACGTACAACACATTTAGTTTAATACACATTTTCATATTCGTAATATCGGATGTTCAATAAAAAAATAAAACACGCTTTTGGAATTGACATACAAAGTCAATGTCAAACATAATAATTATAATATATAATTTCAGAGTTGCCAACCTACAATCTTCCGTGGCACTCTAGAATTTTTTTTTATTATTGGATTTACCATTTTTATATCATCATATCTTTAACGGCGAAAGTGGACACATTTTTCCATAATAAATTCTGTCTAAAAATTTTAGTTGTGCATAATATTTAGTTTTTAACTAATTAACAAGCCGCGACCGCGTCGGACCCCTCTAATCGCGGGACTCAGGGCTAAAGCCCTGTCAGCAATATTGACATATTAATATTATTCGTATTTATCGAGATATTAAATACATCAAACAGAACTTGCAAAATATAGCGGATTTGGGGAGCCTTAAAAGTCTAAAATAAAAATCTTAGGACCTACTTCAGAAAACTACCAATGTTAGCTTCCTAAAATATTTTACTTACTTGTGTTAGTTTTAGGGTTGCAGGCGGTGTGCTTTGAATGGCAAGTCCTGGTGTTCCAGCTAAATCCTTCAAAAAATTCAAATTATTTATTATATTACTTTATTATCTTACAGGTTCTCGTGGAATTGGTAATAGATTCGAAGAGCAAAGACTAACTCTAAGGATACACCGTGGAAGAGGCTCCTCCACGAAGCACTTTGGATCCCCCCATAGCAACGGCAGCAACAGCACCACCACGACAACGGGAAGTGCAACCCCTAGCCCCCGAGGCAAACACGAACGCGTTAAAATAAGTGTCAGTTACCCCTCTAGTGATAACATAAGCACCCATTCAACCCCTCACCTCCTGGCGGTGACCCCCACGTCCCCTACTCACCCACAACCCACATACGCGGTGCATTACAGTGTAAACGGTAAAGACACCACGACAAGCCTTTGCAGAAGAGACAATCATTTGCGGGTGAACCCTAGACTGGCCTCCCACAGAAGGTGCTCCAGGAGGTCTTCAAGCTGTGATAGTAATGATAGACTCCCGCAACGATCACCGAGTCCTAGTATCTGCGAAGATGGTTTACACAAACCAAAGATGATCTCAAAAAGGATGGGTAAGAGGAATATAAAAGCTCAGGTGAAGAGGTTCAGGATGGAGACGAAAGCCGCGAAGACTCTGGGGATTATAGTGGGGGGATTTATATTCTGCTGGCTTCCCTTTTTCACTATGTACCTAGTGCGCGCTTTCTGCGAAGAGTGCATCCACCCTCTAGTATTCTCAATTTTATTCTGGTTGGGTTACTGCAATTCAGCCATTAACCCGCTGATTTACGCACTCTTCTCCAAGGACTTTAGATTTGCGTTCAAGAGGATTATCTGCAGATGCTTTTGCAAGGGTAATAACGCATCTACTTCAAGGAGGGGTTCGGACGGGTCCCAGTTGCAAGGGAGGCAGTTTCGCACCCCTAGCTACAGCATGCAACCCCACGGGAACAATTCGCTTGGGGACGATAGCGATCCTGGTGGTGATCCTAGTGATTCAAGGTGACGGAGGAGGAAGAGGAGGTCGCAAATGTACCTGGATAAAGATTCCGTCTTGAAGGTCGCCATGTGCCTGTATGGGTGACAAATGTCAGCGGCCGAGCGTAAATAGGTGATGATGCTTTTTGTACATATATTAAAAGTGAAAAAAGATGAAATAAATTTCCTTATAATATTAAATACTGAAGAGAAAAAGTAATACAATCTACTTCACCTTATGCATTACACAGGGAAAAAGATAAAACAGATAAATAAAATACTCTTCCTGATGTATTAAAAATAAGAGGAAATAAAATAAAATATACTCTTCTTCATGTATTCAATACCTATAAAGAAATTGATAAACAAACCTTTTTTGTAAACACGAGAAGAAAGCAAAATAAAAATTTCTGAAGTATAGAATACTGAGGCCAAAAGACACAAATACTATCTTTATGTACTAAAATTTAAGAGACAAATATAAAAAATGTGTATATCTTGTGTTTCAAATACGAAGAAGAAAAATGCAGTATTTTATGTATTATACGTGAAGAAGAAGAAAAAACAACATGCTGTTCCTCCTGAAGTGAATATTGAGGAAGAATCAGATAAAATATACTCTCCTCTGCGTATTAAATACAGGTCAATCAACTTAACTTCGACTATTTAAAATTTCTAATTCTAAAGTATTGCTCTAAAACTATCGCAAAATGTTATTTATAACTATTTAAAACTGAACAAAATTGAGATGACTGTCTAAATATGATGCAATTATCTAAAAATTACTTATTAGTCGGAACTGTCAAAAATATTTCAAAATTATTACAATAAAATTTAATTGTGAATCTGGACACAATACTAGAAACCATGAATCCACACAATATTTATTTTTAGTTTATTTTATTAAATTGTTAAATATGTTGTCGAAAAATGGCAATAGTGTCAAAATAGTTGAATAGTATCAATTTCTAATCTCAAAGTAGTGCTTTAAAAATTGCATAACTGTCGAAAAAAATTATCATAACTCTCAAAAAATTTCTAAAAGTGACATACTGTCCAAATATGTTACAATTATCTAAAAGTAATATGATAGTCGGAACGGTATAAAAGAAGAGATATGTGTTTTTTAGGCTGTTCTAAACGCAGGGGAAATCAAAACTTTCAGGCGTTCTTCTTGAAACCCTTGTTGAAGGTAAGTCATTAAATGTTTATTAATTTTCCATATGTTTAATGACTTTTACTGCTAAAATAACAACTTTATGATTTACTTGTTAATTTTCTAGAAACCGGATTTGATTAATAAATTTACCGAATTAACGCAATTTGAATATCATCAAATTGCTGCGTAGTGGTTTATATAATTGTGTATGGAAAATTTACTGAATTATCAGTAAATTTACCATCCATAATTATATGAAGCACTACGGAGCAATTTGATGATATTCCTGGAGCAATACTTTTGAATTTATAATTCTGAAGAGGGTTAATTTACCAATAAAATACAAGCGTAGAAAGATATATGAAAACTTCCTTCTGTATTTAATACGGGGAGAGTAAAGACGAGATGAATAACATGATTTTATATTAAATACAGGGAGAGTAAAAATAATGATCTCAGCTCTTGCGGATGCTATGGAATATGTTCTCAAGTTTACATCTAGTCAGAAATATGAGGGTGAAGGGTTTGCCTCCCTGGCCCTTTTCTTAGGGGTAGTTTAAGGCGACGATCAATCAAGGTGGGATTACCGAGAGCACATTTACCTGTCATCAAATCAGGCGAGCCTTTATCACCTTAATCCCAAAGTTAACCGCTTCTCTCCTTATCGAAAATTGATGACATAAGTAACCGTTTTTTATGTTATCAAACCCAAGTATTATTTATTTCATAAAAAAAATAATCATAATCATTTTTTATTTCCATATTTATTAAAGATCATCTGAAAGAACTAGGTCGATAGTCATGAACTTAGGTCTTTGTCGATAGTAATTTACTTCGTTGTTTTAAGGTGAGTATGAACAAAAAAACTCTATTACCAAAAATAATATTGTCTATTGGTTTACTATGTTATAATCAAAGACTGTCTACAAAACAAATATGATTTATACAAACGAACGCACTTAGAGTCAATAAAAGTTTTACAGGGAATTTATTGTGCATTTGGTGATTTTAAATTACTTAATTAAAAAATAACGTGTTTTTCAAGTGGTTGTTCTAGAAAGTAATAGTTAGTAAGGGTCGGTCAACCTACACCACATGTTGATTTAAAAAATATATATTTGTTCCTACGGCCCTTAGCTAACTCGAAATCACTCCATCGAATCCACAATCTAGAAAAAGTTATATTTTTATTATGGTTGACTTTAACTCCCTGTATTATTCTTTGTAAAAATTGAAAAAATACCTAATTAATAATATTACGTACACCCTGGCGCATTCACCATTTATATTTATTATTAATCATGATAAATGTTTATGCTAATATAAATATTGTAAAATGTTCTAGCAGAAAGACCTCTAGTCAGTAACTTAATAAAGAACAAAATAATACATACAATATATATACGTAATTTTAAATATTATAATGTATTTGTACATTAAGTTTGGATTCGATTATTTACTAAAGATATTTGTACATAATGAAAAAATGAACTAACTTTGTAGTTAGCAATAGACAGTTAGCTATTGATAATGGGTACTTAGTACCCGAAATGTACATCTAGCAAACAAGAAAAATAAAAGTGAAGAAAGGAATATAACTGTGTTTAATTAAGTGACTTAACACCTTCACGTAACTCATACAACAACTACATTAACTTAATAGTTGATATGATATGTTATGCTTACCGCAAAACTTTGACAAAATTCAATGTTTAGTAGTACAAAAAATAAAATATTCTCCCATTTTGTTGAATTTAAGGAAACCTGTGAGGAAATTTATTTGTGGTGTACAGTTAACTTCTATTTTATTATAATCTCTGGAGAATGAAAATGTTGTATTAAAAATCAAATGATCTTGTGTTGTGGCAAATTTAAGAAAACCTATGTCGAATTTAAATTATTCTTAAGTAGACCTAGTTTCTAAACAGTTCTTACTACATTTTATTGAAGTTTAATTTTTTGAGAAAAAAACCAAAAGTACCAAAAATCAAATGTTATAACTATGAGACATTTGGGAATGTCCAATAATAAGGCAGTTATTATTTTGTTTTATATCTTTATATTGATGTATGATACACATGTATTTCAAAGATTTATGTTCAATTAAATTTGCCAATGTTTCAAGCATAAATAATTTGATCCTTATCAGATAATTAAGTAGTCTTTATCCTCGCCATTTATATTAGTTTAATTATTTAAAAATTACACTAAATAATATATGGTGCAAGCGCCGGGGTGTTGCTAATATTATTTGTTAATGTATTTCGTTAACTATTGCAGAAGCTGCTATATAATTGACGAAACAATATCAAACATAATTAAAGCCATTGTTTCCGTACATTTAACACCATATGAGCGAAAAGTTTTATCCTCTATATGCGAGTTGGTATCACTGATAAATCCGCGTGATCAGACGCGGCCCGACATTTAAAACGCGACAATTCGGTTATGTATGTATGCATGTATGTATGTATTTTGTATTCAAAAAATTAACCGGGACAATTGCAGCAAGAATTATATTTTTTCTTTAATAACTTGTTACCAACGTAATATTTTTTAGAAATAATTTTATAGCCTTCTAGAGGATAAAACTTTTATATCATAGGCTACATTAAACTTGAAATAAATCAACATTGGTGTTAACTTGGCACTTTATATTTAAAACAAGTTGTAAGTTTACGTAACATTTTTGATATTATGATAAAATAGCAAAGACAAATTTTAATAAAGTGATGTGGAGATAGCTACGGGCTGGTTCCAATAGTTAAATCTGGAAAAATCACCATGTGGTCGACCCGTTTACTAACTGATTTTTTATATTTGTGTTTATACCGGGTGTTGACTTGGCGGACGCAACATAGGAAATCCCATGTACTTTTTAAAATGTTTAAATTTTGTCTCCCCTATTTATTTTAGAAACAAAATATATTTACCTTCTGAATTCAATCGTATAAAACACAGAGTGTATACGCGTGGCGCATGAAGTAAAATTTCGAGTTTAGAAAAGCCCAGAACATTTTCGCGGGGCTTTTCTAAACTCGAAATGTTACTTCATGCTTAGTCTGGGAGTGGAAAACACTTGTTTATAGCATTAATTTTTTTTTTATTTGCAAAACACTTAGTTGTATTTTACTATAATTACAATCTGATCACAAATGGATCAATGAGTAATATTTAGCTAACTTAATTTACTAAAGGTTTAATACTAAGGGTTTACTCATTAGTATCCCTTAGATTTTAATAACTAAATTACACTAATTAATGTGTACACTAGCACTATGCTCTGCTTTTGCACTAACACAATATTAAACTAACTCGAACGGTTTAGTCCGCTGTAGTCTTCTGGTCAAATTCGTGTTATCGAGGAGCTGGATGGCTTCGATGTTGACGTGTTGAAGAAGTCGCTGTTCATGACTCTTGGCAAATTTGTGTATTGTCTCATTAACAGTATCCATTTCCAAGTACCTGTGGAGGTCACTGTTTCGGAAATACCAAGGAGCATTGACAATACTCCTCAGTACTTTATTTTGGTATCGCTGGATTATTTCTATATTGCTCTTTTTGGCACAACCCCACAGCTGGATGCCATATGTCCATACGGGCTAAAGAATTTGTGTATACAGCAGTAATTTATTGTAGATTTACAGGGTGGAGTTCCGACCAAGCAGCCAATACATTTTTCGAAATTTGATGTCCAGTTCTTCTTTTTTCTTTTTGACATGAGCTCTCCAGCGTAGCTTAGCGTCCAGTGTAAAACCCAAATATTTTGCAGTATCAGCATATGGTACCTGGATATCACTCATACTAACAGGGATATGTTGATTTCTTTTATTTGTGAAATTGACGTGGACCGATTTAGTCTCATTCAATTTGATTCGCCATTGCTTAGTCCAGATGTTAATTTTATTTATCGAGGTTTGCAGATTTACTGCTGCTTCTTCGTGATCTTTGCCTACAGCCAATATAGCAGTGTCGTCGGCAAATGTGGCTATCGTATCATGGTCTAATTCAGGTATATCGCTGGTGTATAATAGGTAGAGGACTAGTCCTAGCACACTGCACTGTGGCACACCTGCCTTTATTTCTTTTAGTTCAGAGTAAGCATCTTCCTGCTTAATTCTGAAAACTCTATCTGAAATGTATGATTCTAGTATTTGTGAATATAGTCTGGGTAGAAGTTTTCTTAATTTGTATTTAAGTCCGGCGTGCCACACTTTGTCAAAAGCTTGCGCTACACCAAGAAAGACAGTAGAGCAAACCTTTCTTTCTTCCAGTGACTTTTCAATTACGGTCGTTATTCTGTGGACTTGATCTATAGTTGAATGACATTCTCTGAAACCAAACTGATGTTCTGATATTATGTTTTTGCCTTCAATAATTGGTTTTAATCTTTTAAAAAGTATTTTTTCACACATTTTTGAGATTACAGGTAATAAAGAGATTGGTCTGTACGAAGAAACTTCATTTGGTGGTTTTCCAGGTTTAGGAATCATTATCACTTCTGCCACTTTCCATATCTTAGGAACATATTTTAATCTAAACGATGCATTAATAAGATATGTAAGTTTTACTATTGCTTTACGAGGTAGTTGTTTCAGAATTTCGCCAGTAATTAAGTCAAATCCTGGAGCTTTCTTAGTGTTAATGTGATCTATAATTATCATTTCAATTTCTCTTGGGGTAGAGGGTCTGATTTCACCTTCTTCCTGGGTAATATTTTCCCAGTCCAGAATGGCTACACCCTCATTCGGTTGGAAAGTCTATTCAAGATATTCGGCAAACCTATTAGCCTTTTGATTATTGCTTTTTCCATATGTCCCATCTGCACTTCTAATTGGAGAATTCTGCAAGATTGGTCTCTTCAGTCTCTTAGTAGCTTTCCAGAGTGAATAATCAGTTTTACCGTCATTTGTTAGTCCACTTAGATATTCACTAATAGAGTCATTTTTAATTTTTTGAAAAAAAAAGCCTTGAATTGAACTTGAAAAAAAAAAACAGGGAATATCCGCAATTGTTGTATCAATTCCATGGTATGTCATTATTGTTAATAAAATCACATTAAATTTTCTTAATTATTTTAGCTGTAAATTTTCTCACATTCGTTAATTTTCAAAAGAGTTCAATTTGAAGCTTTAAGCGAGTGTTTTCCACTCCCAGACTAAGCATAAAGTAAAATTTCGAGTTTAGAAAAGCCCCGCGTAGAAAATTTGTCGAGGGTCGCGTAGCGACCCGAGACAAATTTTCACGGGGCTTTTCTAAACTCGAAATTTTACTTCATGCGCTACGCGTATAAAACACAGATTTTGAGTGAAGTTAGAATGTACATATATTTGACAATATTATAGTGTTTTATACGCGTGGCGCATGAAGTAAAATTTCGAGTTTAGAAAAGCCCAGAAAATTTTTCGATGGTCTAAACTCGAAATATTACTTCATGCGCCACGCGTATAAAACACTATAATATTGTCAAATTGATGTATATTCAAACTTCACTTAAAATTTGTGTTTTATACGCTTAGCGCATGAAGTAAAATTTCGAGTTTAGAAAAGCCCAGAAAATTTGTCTCGGGTCTTAATTATTTAACTTAGAGAAACGTAAAGTATTAAGTGGGAACATTTATAAATTTAGAATTTTTCCCTCTACAAGAAAGTGAAACACATTTTGTCTCTAAAATAAATAGGGAAGGCAATATTTGAACACTTCAAAATTAACATGCGATCATAGGCTCCGCGAAGTCAACACCCGGTATGTGTACTATTGCTGTGCTATTCTGCTAGAATAATCTCTAAGTGCGTTCTACGGCCAAACATGAATATTTTTTAGCAAACGTCTTATATTTTTTTGACAGATCAATTCTGTTAACTTAGAGTTAGTGTATTTTTTGTCCGACGGGTCTCGGCAACTAAAACCAAAAATAATAATTATTTGTCAAATAAAGTACTATAAGAATGGTTTCAATAAATATGATAAGTGATTAGCTAAATATAACAGGTGTTGTATTTCATTCTCAACTTCTATGATTGTATTAAATTTGTGCAATGTCGTAGGAATAAATTCTGTAAATGTAGTTCAATTTTTATTCAAGTATAAATAATATTTGTCTGATGGGGTATGTTTGAATAACAAATCCACGAAGTATTTCTGTTCATAAATCAACATCAGCGTGAGGGTAAGAACGCTGAAAATCCACGAAAACCCTTCTGCCTCAGCAAAAAAGTAAAATAGGAGCTGAAGCGCATCACGTATTTTCCTCCTGCGATTCCTGGGAATCTACCGAAATGCCACCCTCGTTACATATGATATTTTTCCCTCCTTACACATCCCCCAACTCTTTCAACTACTGAGGAGAAAATTGAAATCAATAAAAGGGTTATTTTGTTTAACTTTAAGAACTGCCGACTTGATTGATCGATGCTTATTAATTCATTTGAACAAACAGTGCTACTGAAAATAATTGTGATTATTTAATTTTAGGAATCACAGACTTGATTGATCATCGCTAATGAAAATAATTATAAATGTATTCCATGCATTCTAGGGTTTTGCGATCGCTTATAATCGTCAGCATCGCCGTGTATTAAGATTAAAAAAAAAAAAAAACATAAGCGTATAATAAACAAAAAAATGAAATTATTTATTGAGATTATATTTATTTTGAATTATTTGGAGAGGGAAAGATTAACGACTTATTCTTAAAACTATTAAGTCACGGTAGCGTGTATAACTAAATTAGCGGATTTATATACGTAAAAAAACATATAAATTAAGCTTTAGGTATTTTACAATGTACACCAATAAAAAAAAACAATGTCTGGTTTTTACTTTTTGACTGATAATAATTATAGAAATACATTTAATATACGGGAGAAGCATTTTAAATCACTTAGAAACTTAGTTTGTGGAAGATGTAGTAAATAGTTATTCAGTTTACAAGTTTAATTCACTCATTCAATACAATGAATATTCACCCTTTATCTTTTATTCAGGTGTGCTGTATTTTAATGGTAACGGTTTTTAGATGAATGACGTTTTAGGATTAAAGCACTAAATATCTTTTGTTTTTTAAAGGACGATTTTTGTTTTTGAATGGGGACTGCCAAGAAATAAATGCTCTCCAAAATTTACTGATAGTATGTATTTACTGCCGGCATTTCGATACATTTTATAAAGCTATTGTTTTGTTTAGTCAATCACATTACACCAGTTGATTTTGTACCGTCATATAATCCAATCATATTCAAATATTTTCAAAAATTTTGAAAAATCAACATCTACAAGTTTTTGCTATAACAATAATAATAACTAATTGGGTCTTCAACAATGGTTCATAACATAATTATAAACCACTTGAGTTTATAGTTATGTTATGAACCATCGTTAAAGACCCAATTAGTTATTATTATTGTTATGGCAAAAACTGGTAGATGTTGATTTTTCAAAATTTTTGAAAGAAAAGAAAAAAGATCTTTTATGTTGAGGTAATTTCGGATGATCCAGAGGCCACACGACCCACCGACCCTATAACATAACATAACAAGCGCACAGAAAACGGCCCACCCACTCTATTTTATTTTTTATAATAAAATCATTGTTGCAATACTACGAATAAAACGTTTGGTATTTTACGAAAAAATAGACTATCAAATAGATATTAGACAGTAGAACGGCTAACATTATGCACTCTGGCCACGTACCACTGACTTAGAAAATCGTCCACAAGATTGCTTTTGCACAATCTACAGCACTTAAAATTATGATGAACACATCAAACTTCAGTGGGTTAATTCCCACATCCACTGAAGATCAAAACAAAAAAGCAAAATCAGTGGAAGAACTTAGACAATTTGATACTTTATGCATAATGTCGAATGGACAGCATATGTTTAATTATCAATTGTGATGATTGTTGTTCAATAAATAAACTGATAAGTACCATATGTTTATATTTTGCAATACCCTGATAGTCTATTTTATCGAAAATTACCAAAAGTTTTATTTGCAGTATTGCAAGAGAAATGCTAATATAAGAAAATTAAAAAATCAATTATGGGTACCCCATTTTCTTTGCACGTAATACTAAAATAACAGTTTGATAACAAACTAACAACTAAATAAAATTATTTGTTTTTCTTAACTTTACAATATTTCAGTATTTTATACGCTTATACGCTTGGTGCATGAAATAAAGTTTCGAGTTCAGAAAAGCCTGAACATTTGGATTTGCCTGCGCACCTCGCTTCGCTCGCGCTTCAATTTTTTAGGATTTTCCATACTCACAATTTTACTTCATGCTAAATCACAGAGTAAAATGAAAACTCCTGTTAAAGGTTAGCAATCGAATGTTGTTGAGGTTCCAAGTATTTAATGACGTTATTGTGATTTATCGGTAAATTATCAGTAAACCGGTTTTGCTTCACAAATTCACCGAATTACCGGTAACTGAAAGAAGTCAGGTATAATTGCAGTCACTACTTTCAAACTATGAGAATTATCAATTATGAAAAAAATAATTGAAATACTTGAATTCCACTTTTCCTGTTAAAGGAATGATAATTTAAGTATCAGCAATATGAAAAAGTTGCTGAAACTAAGTTTATTATTATTATTTTTCCAAAACTATTCACAAAAAAAATAGTTCTTGCTTTTTTTGTGACATCTTGGTAAATATCGATCAACATCACATCTAAGCGTTATATATTTTTAACTTTACTATAAATCAGGTTTATACAGGTGGCGCATGAAGTAAAATTTCGAGTTTAGAAAAGCCCCGTGAAAATTTGTCTCGGGTCGCTGCGCGACCCTCGACAAATTTTCTACGCGGGGCTTTTCTAAACTCGAAATTTTACTTCATGCTTAGTCTGGGAGTGGAAGACACTCGTTACTTTAAAATGTGTCACGTGTTAAAATGTGTATCGTAAGTGTCACAAAGAAAAAAAAAATGATTTGTCTATCATATCCCCCATGTTAGATACTTGAGCTTTCACCTACCTTATATTTCAACAAATGATAAGAAATCCTGTTAAACTTTCTTTCGGAAGCCTCACTTATGTATTCAGTTTTCTACAGAATATTAATATGACAAGGTCAAAAATGACTATTATAGCCATAGTTCACTTATTTTAAGTAATTAATTCGTAATATTCACATTTTTAAAATAATATTAATAAAATTACTCAATGAGCTACGACATAAAATAAATATACATTAAATGCTAATTTTTCGATTGTTTACAACTGTTCTTTACAAGATTTTTTTATATGATCAATATTAAAGAAGAATCCAAAGAAATGCTAAGAGTAAACTACCAGTTCCGGTTTCCACATTTTCACCAAATGTTTATCGAAAACTACTATTGTAATAAAAAGCTTAAGTTTATAGTGTTATCTTAACAGCTCAATCGGTTTAGACTTTATCGTGGCGACAGAAGGATAGACAGACATTTTTCAAAAATGATCTTAATCAACTCGGGAGACCTTGAAATGAATGAATCCACTAATATTTTTCCTTTGGGCATATTTTCGTTAAAACAATACTTTCTCTTTGTTTTATACCGGGTGGTGCATCGGACGACACACCATAGGGATTTAAATGTATTTTTTTTTTAATTCGTATTCTTTTACTTAACACGTCGTTTTATCAATAACCATAAGATAGGTTTTTTGTGGGGATCCAAAAATTGAGTCTAATACACCCATTTAAAATATTTATTTATTATATAAATTTGAGATACACATTATATTAAAACTACAATTTAAAAAAATTAAATACACCTTGCCTTCTTTTTATTCATTTTCTTTTAAATCTAGAAAATAAAAAAATTACGAAATAATTTTTTATCCTCTACATATAAACTGTTGGGAGGCAAATAATGAGGTGCAAATAATTGAAGTAAAAAAATAAATGGTTATTTATTTCCTTCCCAACGTAACGTAACGCTTAACAATACTCTTGCAATATATTTAGTTCTACTTATTGTGACTTGCAATAACCATCTAGTATTTAACTGTTCTATTAACTCAGTTTTAGGTATGTATTGCACCCTAAACTGAACTGTTTAGCAATAAAACAGTTATTATTTTTCGTTATGTATTCACAAAGTAGATTTTAAGAGTACTTTAACCTTACGCAAGGCACGGCATATTTTTATTTTTAAGGTAATGATTTTAAATTAATTTATTACTAGAAAATAGATAAAAATTTAATTTCTCAAATGAGTGTATTAGACTTAATTTTTTCATCTCTACAAAAAGTCTATCTTATGATTTATTGATTAAATGACATAGGAAGTATATAAACGAGAATTAAGAAAACCATTGAAATCCCTATGGTGCGTCGTCCGATGCACCACCCGGTATATGAGGGAAAGTAATAAAATAGTAAAAACGTATATTTGAAAATTGCTCATAATTTTTTTTTTTTATCATATTTATTAATAATTTCACTTACTAAGTGGCACAGAAGAGGAAACAATAAATGAATTAGAATTTATTTTATTATAATTATTTATAATGAGTTAAAAAATAAAAAGTGATTTTGTGAATTTGTATTTATGTGTATTTATGGAATATATGCATGCTATACTCACAGTTGCTTTTACGGTGGTTAAACTTATGTAATTTAGTTTGGGAATAAATTATTATGCGTAGAGTTTTGCGGAGTTCCCCGAATGAGGGGGATGGCTAAATTGATCTTAAATTGTGGAAGCGGAATTTAATCAAGCCTGCGAGAGGAGTTTCAATACACTAATTCTTTCTTGTGTTAGTTACTAATTCCGACAAGTATTTCGTTAACGTGAAGTTTAGAACTAATTTAGAGTATTACATTACTTTTTGTTCGAATAATTAAAAGATTGTGGTTTATTACAACATTTTAGAAGTTTCCAAGCTTTTTATCTATCAAAATGATCTTGATTTTATTACTTGGCTGATTTCCAATCTGCTGTCACTTTGCAGTGCCATATTTAGATTGTATCCTGCGAGTGCAATTTAAATAAAAATTGCCAATATAACATATACAAGTTGCTCGTCAATTAGCATTAAGCCACAGGTAGCTAAAACGTGTGGGTCCTTACAAAATACACATATTTAATGATAATTTTCATTCTACATTTAAGACCTACTGTACTATGTTAGCAAAAGCTGTAATGACTTATTTATATTTTGTAGAAACGGCTCATTTGCTGATTTTTATATTTTTATCTTTTTTTGAAGTATCCCAATTATCTTAAGAAAAATACAATTTTATTGTGTTAGTTTTCTTCGCAATTTTAAGAATATTAATTGCTCATATTAAATATTTCAAAACAAATACAAATATTTCTATATAATCTCCAAATAAACGAAGCAGCACCTATATTAAAGCCTGGAAGCTCCCATGTAGTAGAAATGTTGTGATAATTAATAATTTACAAAATAGTAATTATAATTTATATGCGAGCTGAAATTTTCTCTTACTAACTGTATACTAAAATCAATACAGTTGTTGCCAGAGCTGAGCAGGAATTAAATCCTTTTAGAGGATTCAATCCTTTTAGAGGATACAAACTAGGTATTCGAATACTTTGGTAAAGGATTTGTGATCTATATTCGTTACATCAATTTAAGAGAAATCGTGTTTGAATACAAATGTATTTATAAGTATAAATGAAATTGCCAATTCTGAATGGGCTGAATAATAATTTGACCCAAATTGTTACATTTGAAGTAGGTTACTGTATGTACCAGCAAACACTTGTTGTATAATTCAATGTCCGTCGGGGTATTAGCCCGGGAAGTAGTTGTTTCAATGAGTGTTTGATATAGTCTTTGTAAGACTAACTTGTTGTAGATTTCGAAGAGAATCGCACTTTTAGTGTTTAATATTTAATGTTACAAATGTATTTGATTCCAATCGTGAAAAATAATTCCAATTTATTGTGGGGATTCGTATGAAAATGTGTTAATTTGTGTTTTTGAACTTTACGTTAAATAAGTGTTTTATACGCCTGGCTCAAGAAGTAAAATTTCGAGTTTAAAAAACCCTAAAAATTTGGGTTTATTCAGGCTTTTTTAAACTCGAAATTTTACTTTATGCCTAATCCAGAAATAGAAACATTCGTAGGAAGCTTTAAATTGAATGCTATTATAACAGCCATAAATTACTGAAAATTAAAAAAAAAATATATCATTTTTATAATTGGAAGTAATTAATTATCGAATAATCAAGTTTTGGTTTTTACAAATTCCCGACATGTGATTTTCATTAAACGTCTTTGATTGTAGAAAGTTTTTATTCAGTTTCGCTGCATTTAGTTTAAAGATCGCTGCTAATTTTAAATGAATAGATCATCAAGACAATAAACTGAAATTGTCTAATATGAAGCGAAAAGCAACGGTGCCCTTAGAAGGATAAGAATAATAAACGGTTTTCTACAAAGGTGAAATTTGAGTTCTTTAGAATACATTTTAGGGAAAAATGTAGCAGTGGCTGATTTTCTCTGATTCTAGAAAATTAAACTTTAATAATTTTGTTTAGATCTTTAGTACAAAGGTATAAGTGAACACAAATTATTTGCATTGGAATATATGTTCTTTGATTAATATGCCTTTATAGGGATTTATCACAAAACAGCTTTTGAATCCATTATGTCAAATTTAATATATCGAAATAAAATAACAAAAATATAATAAGTAGATAAGTTATTTTGACATCACTCATGAACCAAATTAAGTACAATTAGTAATTTAGATGACAATTGTAATTATTCACCCCGTAATCATTTAATTTGACATTTTTTACTAAAATCAATTTCAGTGTTTTAAGTAATTTTCTAGAATACCCTGACCACCTATATAACTAGTATACTCTAAAACTATTAAGTATCCATTTATAATTATATCCATGCCCCCCTTGCGCATAAAAAACCGATTAAAATATGCAAACATTTGCGCAGGATGGGCTACAATAATAATAAGCCCCTGTCCTCCGCACAAGCGCTGAGCTTATGGGACCTGTAGAAATACAGGTCGAGATTAGAAGGATATTTATTATTATTACCAATAGCCTTTGGCCGTGCTAGACACTGGGCTATGCGTTAAGGGGTTGAAATACTAAAAATGAATAAAAATGTAGACTGATAAAAAAAGGACAAATTTACTCTAAAAATTCGTAAAACTAGGACGAAGTTTAAGGATTTGGAACGATTGAAAGTTCAGAAAGGAATTTATTAATATTGAATAGTTGAGCGTCTAGAGAGAAATTGACAAGCTGAAAGACCACAGAGAAATATAAGGAATTAATATAAAGGAATTAATATTTTATACAGGAAATATAGAGTTGAAAGTCTATAGATAAATGTAAGCCGTAAAAAGTCTAGAATGAAATTAAAAAGTAGAGAATCTACACATACAGAGAGTTTTATGTAACACCGAACATGCCGGAAAATTTTCATTGTAAATTTTTCTATGTTCGATTTGTTCAGGGACGCATCAAAGCATTGAGTGTGATGTGATTGGCTACGATTTCCAATTGTAATATAGTGAACCCAATTTACACTCTTCTGAGTGCGATTTCATTGGTTACGATTTTTAGTAGTTCTAATGCAAATTAGGATTAATGTAAATAGGGTACATGTAACGTCAAAATAAAATATGTCAGTTATTAAATCTTGTGCGTTTGTGGTAAGTGCAGTGTGTGGAAATATGGAACATACTTTATTGTCCAAAGCAAGGCATCTGCATTTCAAGACAATCAAGATTAATACTGTCTTAAAACACATCTTTATTATATTTATTGAGTATTATGTAAACAAAGAAAAAAAATTGAAATGTTTGCCAATTGAAGCAGCACACCTAACACCCCAGTATTGTTGTGCTGACAGCAGACCTAGGGGCGGTATTTGTAAACATTTTACCCTGCCTCGCCACACTCTTCCCATTTAGAATATTCATATTTAAATTTGCCGAAAGGCAGTTTTGGGACGGCAGTTTTGCTGGTACACCCGAAGCAACATACCTTGGGATGGTCCTAATCAAATGTTTACACAATACGTTCAATTAAAATTCTAAATAATAATTAAAATTGATGCAATGTATAAACTTATATTAAAATATTAGCAAACGGAAGTAACACGAATCTGTTATTCTATTATTTTTGCATTTAAGCAAAATCTGTTCTTCTCTTTCTTATTCTTCTTTGCTGTTTAATATTAACATTCTATTAGTGATGTAGGCGATTAATGAAAGACACATTTCATTTTGACGTTAAATGTAAGTTGGGTTAGAACTACTAAAATCGTCGCCAATGAAATCGCACTCAATGCTTCGATGCGTCCCAGAACACATCGAACATAGGAAAATTTACATTGAACATTGTCTGGCATGTTCAGTGCTACATAAAACTCTCTGTATGTTTAAGGGGTAAAATATCTCAAAAAAAATCAAAGGGTTTAATTAAAGTCTACAGATAATTGTGAGGAAACAAATAAGAGGGTTAAAAGTCTATTGATTAGTGTAATGGGGTAAAAGTCTGAAGAGAAATGAAAGGATCGAAAGCCCACAGACTTTATAGCTTAATAATTTCATTATTTTACCAAATTCGATGATTTTCTTTAAATTTTATAATTTTTACACTTTCAAAGATTTTTTTTTATCAATTTTCACTTGCGGTAATTCCATATCAAAACAACACAATGTCAATTTTCGATGTGTTTTAAATTTTGTTCACTTATTGCCTTTATATAGAAAAAGCAAAATATTTACTGTTAGAATTAAATGTAAGCCGTTTTGAAGATATAACATTTAAATTTCAGAAAATTGGTTGAAATCGCAAATCGCTCAATTTTTAAATTACGATTACTGCTTTTCAAATTAAGCTAGACATGTAAAACAGGTCTCATTTTTTAGGATTTTTCTTGAACTTTTATATAGTATATAACAAAATAATTAGCTATTTTATTTAATTTTTTTATTAAAATAAAAAAAATTCTTTTCAATTTCTTAAAAACAGCATTTTTAAAAATGTTTAAAATAAAATATATAATAGTTTATACAATTGTTAATTATCTCTATAAATGCTAAAGTGGGATCATGATGGTTTATACTGAAAAAAATAAACTCGTTTAGTTTTATTTGCGAAATATGTTTTTGATGTAATATTTCTTAAATAATGCACAACGAGTTTTTTTTTATTGTAATTAAAAATTTTGATCTTGAATTTCTCAAAAACCACATCTTCAAAAATGTTTAAAATAAAATGTATAATAGTGTATGCAATTGTTCATACTTGAAAGAAAAAAATCCTTATATACATATTTTAATATGATTAAGTCTTCAGAAAAAAAAAATTGTGTAAAATACAATTTGATTAAGTTTGTGGATAATATTTTATTTTATTTATTAACTAAAGTAGGTATCTATTAATATCAAAAACATTTAAATGTTAAATTCAACATATTACAAAAAAAAAAACATTATCTTACAAACATCCATCAGACTTTATAAATATATCCTGGAGAGAAACACTCAACTCAGATAAACAAACTTTCAGTGATAAAAGTTGAGGTCTCACTCGTACTTACATACATAAACAGTACATATAATGATAAAATGACTTGAGGGCACACACGCTCGCGGTGTGTATTAAAGATATACACATCCGCATTCGCGATTTGCGAAACGAAAACGACTGCAATGCCGTAAAATACAAACAAGCCCCCGTGCTCTCCTTCGCGTAGCAAGAGAGAAAAGTTAGAGTCCCCGTTTCGCCAATAATGCAAACTTCGAATTTCCATTTCTGGGAAATTATGTGCTCGACTTGTGCCCTCGGCTCAATTACGTTTCCTCGCAACCACTCTTTGTCACGTACAATATAAAAATATGAGCGCGCTATCACGAAACCAATGGCTTTAACAAGATTCCGCAGCGATTTAATATGCACTCCTTCAAACGAACGAGAAGTAAGAATGTTGGAGTTTTTTTTATACTTGCAAGTAACAGTATCGTTTTATGATATGCACTTTCGTAGGGAACAAAAGAATGGATTATTATAAAAGGGTGGCGACCAACCGGGAAAACCGGGAACGTCAGAGGATTTTGTTCACCTGAAATAGTCTTATAAAAGACTGGGAAATTCTGCCTTTTTTAAAAAAGTCAGAGAATTTTTATATAAATAAAAATAATAAATATGCAAATAATACGACTTAAGAATTGAAAAATTGTTAGTTCTCTTCGGAACACGAATTTGACACATTGAATAATATTAAATAAAATGAAAATAATTGTGTTGTGTCTACCATAGCACTTTCCCCGTAATTTAAACAATTGATAATTGATACTCTAAGGCCCAGTTGCACCAAAAACGTTAAACTCAAATACAAGCTGAACTTTAGTTCAAGATATCAGTTCCTATTGTTCTAATGTCACTTTGAACTCGAGGTCAAAGTTGAACCAGTTGAGCCTGTTTGGTGGCTCTAAATTTATTTTATTTTAACTAATTGGTTAAAGATTTCACTTGAAGTTAGTGATTTATACGCGTGGCGCATAAGGTAAAATTTCTAGTTTAGAAAAGCCTGAAAATTTGGATTTGCTGGGGCGCGACTCGCTTCGCTCGCGCGTCCCAGCAAATCCAAATTTTCAGGCTTTTCTAAACTCGAAATTTTACTTCATGCTTAATCTGGGAGTGGAAACCCTCGTTAGACGATCAGTCAGAAATATATTGTGGAGTTTCCTTCGTTGTCAAATTTATGACATAAAATAAATAGAGTTGATGTTATTTTTTACTTCAAATTGAAAACAATAACAAATTCGTGTGCATTATTTGTGTGTTAGTGAACTTTAACGAACAAATTTCTAGAACTGGGATGAAATCTCGGAAAATGGATTTGAATCACGAATCCGAATTTCCTAATATGATTCGAATCACGAATACTCGAATAAGGATTCGTAAGAGATAAATACGATTCGAATCAAAGATTTGAATCGTGTTTTTTCGAATCGCGAATACAAATACTTTATGAATAAATTTGATTTTATTATTGTTTGCAACCATTAATATATAAATATCGTTACCAGTTGTTTTAACAATAATATTCAAAACCTAATTATTTATTATTAACACTGAACATCGTTGATAACAGACCAAATATCTGATTCCCTGTTACTCTGATTAAAGATGTATTTGTGTGTTTTTGAACTTCACTTCAAATCAGTGTTTTGTACGCGTGGCGCATGAAGTAAAATTTCGAGTTTAGAAAAGCCCGAAAATTTGTCTCGGGTCGCTGCGCGACCCTCGACAAATTTTCACGGGGCTTTTCTAAACTCAAAATTTTACTTCATGCTTAGCCTGGGAGTGGAAACACTCGTTCAAAACTTCAAATTGAACTCTATTAGAGAATCGACGAAAGCCTGAAAATTACGTTAATAAAAAATTCACTGAATATCATTAAAACCGGGAATGTCAGAGAAAAGTCATGGAATTATATTCAAATTGACCAAAACACTAACAAATAAGCCATATGATAATATTAAATGTGTCAAAATCAGCAGGAAAATTACAAATCACGTAAAAATTTATAAAATTAACTTAAATATTGACAAAAACAATATTAATAATATTAATATTTATTCCCAAGAGATAATTACATCTTGCAAGGAAATATTACAAGTTGATAATATTTGTGACTAAAATAATAAAAATAAGGCAACAATTAATAGAGATACATATAATTGCAATCATACTAAAAAAGAAGAAATATATTAACATCATACTGTATTTGGTGATACTTGTGGATCATTTTGGAATAGGCTAATAGTTGTGGTGGTTAGAATTGGGTGTAGAGAAGGAACAGGTTGGGCAGTTTCTAGCATTCGATCGTGGTACATGAAACGACAATTTTCCAGTAAATGGATGTCATCTATTTGATTATGATTATCGGCAACGGATACCATATTAAATTCTGAAAGCAAATTGTCGTAAGGGTAACCGCGAACAGGATAGACGGCATGTCTTTTTTAGAATAAATATTTCAGAAACCTTCGCTGCACAGATTCAGCATGCCGGATGTAGAGCTGTTTGCAGGGTATCTATAAGGGTGCACAATAATTAAGTCTACTATTAAGTAAAGAATTAAATAATAGGGTCAAAGCTTGTAGATCCTTAAAGTCCCTAGTTGTTCGGATAATGAAACCAATCTGTCTGTTGCATTTTTTTGTTATGTTGAGAATGTGTGCAATAAATGCTAGCTTGTTATCAAATACATCAAATTCATTGACATGGCTAATTACAGCATCATCAACAGTATAATCGTATAGAACGGAGTATACGTTACGTGTACAAGACAATATTGAACACTTGGTGGAATTTAAACAAAGTCTATTGTCCTTACACCAAGTATTTAGCCTGTTTAGGTTATGCTGTAATATATTACAATCCTCTGGGCAAGTCACGGTCACAATTAAGTACATTAACCACATCGTTAATGAAAAAACAGAACAACAGAGGACCCAAGTTAGATCCCTAAGGAACACCGCTTTTAGCAAGGTAGTTACGTTATTTGTGTCCTCTCAAAACAATTTATCGAAATGGGGATTTCCCACAGAAGAAAGTTATATTAAAATGTCAGGGAAAAAAATCATGAATCAGATGAATGCCGGACAAATTTAACATTTCAGATTGTGGCTACCATGTCAGTTTTACTTCAAATAATATTAAACAATATTTTGAAAACTAGATTTACGATCTTTAAAAACATTTTCAGTCATTTAATGTTCTTATCAAAGCATTTAGTTTGAAGTTTCGAACGAGCGTTTCCACTCCCAGACTAAGCATGAAGTAAAATTTCGAGTTTAGAAAAGCCCCGTGAAAATTTGTCTCGGGTCGCGCAGCGACCCGAGACAAATTTTCGGGGCTTTTCTAAACTCGAAATTTTACTTCATGCGCCACGCGTATAAAACAGTAATTTAACGAACATTTTAAAAACACACAAGAGAAAATGTTCAAGTTATGCTTCACAATTAATTTGAATTATTTTTGACGATTGAAAACCTTTTGTAAAAATTCGAATCCTTTTATAAATATTCGAATCCTTTTATAAGGATTCGAATCACCCACATTTAGATTCGAATAAGAATTCTCTTAAAAAAAATGTAACGAATCCGGATCACGAATCCAGTTGAACTAAAGTATTCGAATGCCTCTTTTGAATCCTCTAAAAGGATTCGAATCCTGCCCAGCTCTGCAAATCGCAATAGCTACCAAAGAATTAATTTTAATAATAAAATCACACAGATTAATAAATTGTTCATTTAACAACTTTTGTCGGACAAATTACAGCGGATGCGTATGTATATATGTATTATATATAAAAGAAACATTTCTTGTATACACAACATGAACTAATTTTGATTGATTATTTATAATTGAATCAGTAAATATTTGCTAACTAATACAAATGTTACTAATTAACGCATCTTTAACAAGTTTATACATTAATTACTAACTCTTGTCATCTACCTGATATAGCCATTGTGTAGTAAAACAATTGTTTTAGTATATACTACAGCAATACAAATGTTAAAATTTTACATTAAACATTAAAAGAGCGATTCTTTTCGCAATCTACTTTGTTTTACAAAGACTATCAAACCCTCATTAAAACAACTGCTACTACAACTACTTTACTACGGTAACGTGACCGCCAGTCCAGGGTGTCAAATTGTTTAGAGGGAATGGCAAAGCTATACTGATGAGAGAGATAAATCTCAAAACGCGTCTATAGATAGCCCGAATAACTTGACCTAAATTGTTACATTTGCAGTAGGTAACTGTATGTAACAGCAAACACTTGTTGTATAATTCAATGTCCGTCGGGGTATTAGCTCGGGAGGTAGTTGTTTCAATGAGTGTTTAATATAGTCTTTGTAAGACTAACTTGTTGTAGATTGTGAAAAGAGTCGCACATTTAATGTTTGAAGTATTCTGCAACCAAGAATTGGGAATTTCAATTATACACAAATATGTTTGTCTTTAATTCATACTAAATTAATTACTCCTGGCATCTGTTTGTAATTAATCCATAATCCTTCCATCAATTAGACAAATGGCCACCCACGTCGACGTGACGACTTATTATTACCCGCAATTGATAATAACAAGTCGTCTCACTTCCGCTAAGCTGCGTAATTAAAAGTAGATTAAGGGGTTAATTTTGCCACCCCCGAAGGGCTGTTATAAATCATACGAGCGTTTCCACCGCCTAGGAATGGAAAAGTGGGACATTCTCTCTTTTCATTTTCAGGTATTTTAATTCCGGTACCCGGATTAAGTACGGACCCGAAAAGAGAAAGGGTTTAATTTCATTCCATGTTTGGATTGATTTTCAATTAAAATTTCGAAAGGGGATTAATTGTAATTAATTAATTGTGGGTGTCCAGGACATTTTGTTTGATACATTCAAAAAGTTGTCAAATGCAATATTAATACTCATTTACACTAAAATGCAATCCTAATAATATTTTGATTTACAAACTAACTTACCATGTCTGTAATTATCAAAACTCAGTGAAAATGGAAATGTATACAATGTTCTAAATAAAGGACGTTTACAGGTGAAGAATATTTTTTAATAACACATTTTCATGTAAATATATTTTTATTAATAATCTTTAAGCCTAACAAATCATGGTTCTTATGTTTAAAACACTTTGTTTTAATACAGTGTTTTAAACATGTTTAAAAACAGCCGTCGTGTTTGAAACGGTTTTGTATTAAACATATTTTAAATGTTAAATTCGTTTAAGACATGTTATAAAAATTAAATTTCTTTAAAACTATGTTTTTTATTGTCTTAAATTTGCTAAACTATAATTTGCGTTTTTAAATGTTAGCTTAAAGATATTTTGAATTACATTACATCATTTTTCTTTCAGGTATACATTTTCTTATATATACCCATATAAAAAACGCACTGAAACGTTTGTGTGTATTATGCTTTATGATTCGATTATAGGCAACCAAACTTTCATACACTTACTAAAATATCAAAAAGTAAAACAAATCAAATCTTAATTGATTATAATTGCAACACAATTAAACAAAACAGTGGTTTGAAATAAACAATTTAGAAAGAGTATATTATAACTAACATTGTTAAAATTTTGCTATCTTATAAAAATATTAATTTATTTATGAAGCATTAGATGGCGTTAGCTATCGAATTCATTAAATAAATTATTTATTTTAGGTAGCTGTAACACTGGTCTGCAAAAAAAAAAAAAAAAAATTTTTTCGAGCCCTGACACCATTCCTGCTGATTCTTATGTAAAATGACCTCCTGAATCCGAATATGACCTCCGTTTTCCCCCATCACCCACCGTTTTCGGGGGAGGCCCCACCACCTATTTTTATCACTTTTCGATAATTTGGAGGGATGAAAAGGATTATTTTAGCCTTTACATTTCTTCTGAGGGGCTAGAGAGGTGAAAAGTTCCAAAACATGAACATTTGTAGCAAGGAGGTAGATTTGGGGGGGATTTGCCCCCTTAAATTGTAAAAAAATCATTAAAAATTATCAATTTTTTTCCTTTTTTTTCGCAGTTTTTTCACTTATTTTCTACATATTCCAGCTTCCATTCCCCCTCATCCCCCCCCCTAAACACCCCCAAATAATAAAAATATATTGCAACAATATATAGCAACAATAATAAAAATATATAGCAACAGTTCGGAAGATTCACTGTGCCACGCTGGCGCTCTCAATACTCCCCCCGTTTCCCCCATCCATTGGAGGGGTGAATAGGATTATTTTAGCTGTAAAGAATAATAAATAAAAAGTAAAATAATTAATTTAAAATAATAAATTCCTGAGCAAACCTGTACGCGCGAGGTATTGAGAGCGCCAGCGTGGTACAGTGAATCTTCCGAACTGTTGCTATATATTTTTATTATTGTTGCTATATATTTTTATTATTGTTGCTATATATTGTTGCTATATATTTTTATTGTTTGGGGGAGGATGAGGGGGGATGGAAGCTGGAATATGTAGAAAATAAGTGAAAAAACTGCGAAAAAAACGGAAAAATCGATCATTTTTAAGGATTTTTTTACAATTTAAGGGGGCAAATCCCCCCCCCAAATCTACCTCCTTGCTACAAATGTTCATGTTTTGGAACTTTTCACCTCTCTAGCCCCTCAGAAGAAACGTAAAGGCTAAAATAATCCTTTTCATCCCTCCAAATTATCGAAAAGTGATAAAAATAGGTGGGGGGCCTCCCCCGAAAACGGTGGGTGATGGGGGAAAACGGGGGTTATATTCGGATTCAGGAGGTCATTTTACATAAGAATCAGCAGGAATGGTGTCAGGGCCGATTTTCATGCCGACCAGTGTAATTAATAGAAGGTAGTTATTGGATTTTATTAAGCATATTAAATAATGCTTAGTGGGGCATTAAAACTTCACATCTAATAACAAAGCAGATATGGTTTAACAGGAAAATATCATAAATTTTAATAAATTACAAGTACAATATTATTTTAACAATATAAAAAAACATACAAAAAGTTACAAGTGTTTGAAATGACTTACACCTACTTCTGTACTTTTAAATACCAAACTTCGGGCTATTCCAAAGTATTTTGCAATTTCTTGTAGTGCAGAAACCGGATTTTTCTTCCACAAAGCTAAAATACTTAATTTTAACTCATCACTTAAAACGTGATTTAATTTCTTACACTTTAAGTGTAAATCAACTACACAGCATCTCGATGAAAACTTTGTGAAGATATCTTGGATTGTTCTTATACACGAAATTGGTCGTTCGGGATATTTTGCAGGAAATAGGTCTCTTGCACTCCTCAAGTTGTCACCATTGTAATGCCATACTATTTCAACTCTTTCTTCTATGGAATACATTACTACTGGGAACTTTCACAATTTTATTACTAATTGACGTTTTAATGCGTAAGTTTGGTTGCCTACAATCACAACATAAAGCATAGTACACACGAATGTTCCAATGCGTTTGTATACTGAAATAAAAAAATTCCCTGTATGTTGGTACAATAAAATATCACAATTGTGTGTGCATAAATGTGATTTAAAACGTGTTTTAGAAATGTTCTGCTTAAACACGGTTTAAACGTGCTTTAAACACATTTTAAACGCTAAAAATGAATTTGTGTTCAGTATTCCGGCACCAGATACCTACAGACGCGTTTCGGATTTGAAGTTCCTCTTCAGTGTGGTCCCGACTCAGTGCTGAGAAATACTAAACATTTCTGACTATTTTAAGCCGATATGTGAAAACTATCAATTAGATGGCATTAGCTATCGAATCATTAATATTTTAAACGTGTTTTAAACACATTTTAAACGTGTATTACAAATGTTTTTAATTGTTATTGTTTTAAACGCTGTTTTAATGAAAAACACGTGTAGTAAAAAAATAGTTTTAATTAAAATAAAAAAAAACGTTTATTTTAACAACCCTGTTAGGAATCCCTTACTTAGATCATTATGGAAATTATAATTTCGAATTCTTAATTATCATAAAAAAAAGTAAAAACCAGTTATGAATAAATTGCTACGCACAAACAACAAATTGTATAATATAACACACTTCCATTTTATTTTAAGAATAGCGACAACAATAAAAGAGCTGATTATTTTTATATAATCCCCCAAATAACCAATCCTAAAATTTAAATTAAAAAAAAACCCGCAACAAATCTAAGCTAGAGAATAATTCCGCTAGGCGTAAGCAAAAATAATTTCATGAAAATCCAGGGTTACTTTCCACTACCCAAAAAAATGAAGGCTGTGTAATTAGCCAAATAATGTTAGATAATTAAAGCTAAACAATGTGTATAAAAACAACCTGTACATATTACATGTGAATATACGCTATGTATACATAAATAACAAATAAACGAATGAGAGTGGGCAAAATAACATGGTTTTGAAGTCGCGTGTTTGTGAGGAATATAATTTTAAAAATTTAACATGTATATTGTTGAAATATGTAACAAAAATGTGCCTTTCTTGTAAATATTGTATTTTCTGTTCTATTTTAAAATTATACAATTTATTAATTTATAACAAATGTATTTTAAAATGTAAATTATGTAGTTTGTAATTATAAAAAATAGTTATGAAAATGTTTAATAGTTGTGTATATACAGGGTGAATTATATAAAGTTACATTTTTTAAATTCTATCTACCTGACGTTCTTTCAAATCTATTTCTATTTTATTCGTACATTCCAGCTTATAGATGTTAGTAGACAGTTTCAAGATTTTACTAATCTTCTGAATGCTTTCTGCTCACATCTGTTAATAAGGTTTAAGATTCTACTCAGCATCTGAATACTTTCTACTAACATCTATTGTTAAGGTTAAAGAGTGTGATACGGATTTTAACTATTATCTATCTATTATCAAAAAATAATCAGCAATAGATGTTATCATTAATTAATGAGTTTTTTCTAGAAAGATGAATACAAATATTTGAGCTGAGTTCAAAGTGTATGAACTCTCCACCAGAATGATATTTAGTATTGGTGAAATTTCATTTACAATTCAGTATTTATTAAAGTAGTTTAATTTAGCCACTTTTATTTGTAAACGCTTTATTTTGTACAAATTTAAGAAACATGAAACATGAAGAATATGCAAATAAATTGCATATTCTTCACATTTAATGATTATTAAAAGTTACTTTTAATACACAGTTGACAAAATGTTATTGAAGAGTTTCAAGCAGATCAATTTTTTATGGTTCCGAGCAGAAAATACGAGCCCCATCCTACGTCAGTCTTTAAGATTTCACTTACTAAAACTATAACGCTTGAAATGCGAAAATATTTTGATATATTTCTAATATTTGGGTCCGCTACATACAGAAAGTTTTACTTCTAAGTATACATACCCCAATATACTATAAACGCTGTAAATTTTTAGATATTCATCGTATTTAAAAAATTATCAAATTCAAGCTTTAAACGAGTGTTTTCCACTCCCAGATTAAGCATGAAGTAAAATTTCGAGTTTAGAAAAGCCTGAAAATTTGGTTTGGTCGCTCCGCGAAGCGGAGCGACCAAACCAAATTTTCAGGCTTTTCTAAACTCGAAATTTTACTTCATGCGCCACGCGTATAAAACACTGATTTCAAGTGAAGTTCAAAATATACTACTAAAGCAGTATAGTAAAGATATATATTTTAAACTTTACATTATTTTAATGTTTTAAACGCGTAGCGCATAAAGTAAAATTTCGAATTGCGAAAAGCTTCAAAATTTGGTAGTTCTAGTAGGTGAATTTTTAAAGACTTTGCTGACTGACGTGGGCAAATTTTGATGTCCATTTAATTGATTTTTTAAACTGGACTGCTAAATTTATTCTAATAATTAAACAGCTTGTCAAACCTACATTTTTTAGATTCTCTTTTTTTAATGAGTTAGTTTGGACATTTTTACTAACATTTTCTACTCAAAATTAAGTAAAGGATTGATCTGTCTCAAACTATTTACTCTTTATCTACCCATCTATTCCTTCAGTGATATACAATTTTTATTTAAAATGTTCATTTAATGTTGAATTAATTTTTATATTGTTAATTAATACCGGGTGTCCAAAAAGTTTCTTCACAGTAGTACCAAAAATACATTATTTTGCTGGATTTCTTCCTATAGGGTTATGTTAAAGATATTGTCTTAAATAAGTTTCTCATTTTTTGCGTGGTGAAACATATTTAACTATGACTTGAAAAGAAAAAACTTGGTTAAATTTTACTTATATTAGTGAAATTTAATCAAGTGTCTTCTTTTTCAAATCATCATTAAAGATATTGTATATCGAACAGAGGTATGAGTAATCACTAATCTAAAACAGATGATCACTTGATATCATTAATTAAAGTATGCGAATATGGCGAAAAATCGAGTAGCGTCCTAATGTACTTTGTGTAAATTGGTGCCCATCTACTAAATAATCTAAAAAACAAGCCAAGAATTGCAAATCAGTATTCATATTTTTTCCGAGATTTTTCGTTTTTAAAATACAACACTCGAAAGTGATATACATACCTCGCTTTTTGAAAAGGATAGTATAAGTGTATTAAATGAAGCAAACATAACTTAAATATATTCGTCTCATTACACTTATCTGGCCTATAAATTGCCTTTGTAATATTTTTTCTTCAAATTAAAAGAAATTTTATAGACACTCGGTATATTCTCTAATCTTGATTTGTTGTTTTTTTAATGTCTATTGAATTTTCTTTCTGTATTCTAAAATAACATATTCATTGATTTACACATCATATTTATCATTGTTCAAATTCTATTGAGTTGTTTTCTTTGTATTGTGAATGAAAGTTATTTATATAAATCGATTTGTTCACAGCGACAGGCAAATGTGTTATTTTGTTGAGGGTTGATTGGTGTATGATGAGTGTGTACATTATTTACTAAAAGGCGCAGACAAAAAACTAATTCTTTAAATATCTATATGTATATTGGATAATGCGTATATTGTGTACAATATATAATTGTTGAAAAAAAAACAAACATACAAACAAAACTGATGTAATTTATGTACTTACCTATGTCTGAAAACTGGATGAAATAAAATTATTACATGTCTAAATATTTTCGAGTTTTATTTTATATTATACTATTCTTTTAAAGAAATGTAAATAAAATTGTAAAGGCCCAAGAAAAAAAAATTGGATAAGGTAGGATATCCAATTTTTTTTTCTTGGGCCTTTACAATTTTATTTACATTTCTTTAAAATCCATTTTTCTTATCTTATCTTTCCTATTTCTTCAAAATCCATTTTTCCTATCTTAAAACAAAGCTTATTCATTTCTAATCAATAACTGTACATATTATGAAGGTCGATTTTTTATAAAAAATTATTTCTTTAATAACATCTAGCTGGACTTTGTTAACTTTATGCTTGTTGTTCATAGTGCTTTCAGTTTGTTTTTTATAACTTTGAAACGAATATTTATTTTGCAGCGTAATTTTATATTTTTGTGTTCTGCAATTGATTTCTCAATTATAGCTCTATTATTGAAACGAAAAGGCCACAATTGACAAAATGATTAAATTAGGTAATTATAAAATATTATGATTTTGATAAATACGTGTATCTTAAAGATAAAAACAGAATTCAAATATTTAAAAATTAAAATATATTAAATTACTAAACTATTCACAAATTTTAATATTCTAAAAGTTGAATATTCAACTATATCAATATCTAAACCATACATATTACTATTTATTATAATGTATGAAGCAGTGGCGGCTCGTGAATTTTTTTTTTCTAGATCTGATGCGTGAGCATTTTGAGGCATTTGTTTATTTTATGAAGTTCAATTTAGAACTTGTAACTAGTATTTCCACTCCATTATAAAGCATAAAGTACATTTTTAGGCTTTTTTAAACTCGAAATTTAAAACAAAACAAATAAAAATATATGTGTACACCATTAGAAGCATTTGTGAAAATAATGTGTAAAAACAAGTTACGGAACTATAAATCCATTGAACTATAGGTCTACAATAAGTATATATACAGAGTTTTATCTAACACCGAACATATTTTCATTCAATACAATTTGATATATTCAATTTTTAAGTTATGTGTAAACTGGTGTGCCTATATGACCATTACAAATTGTAGCCAATCAATTGCAATAATTGTCTTAACTTGTACATTCAGGGAGTTTTTCTTTCAAGTATACATGTCCCAATTACAGCGTATATGCCGTAAATCTTTAGATAATCGTATTTTCAAACGAGTTCAATTTGAAACTTAAAATAAGTGTGTTCCACTCCCAGACTAAGCATGAAGTAAAATTTCGAGTTTAGAAAAGCCTGAAAATTTGGTTTGGTCGCGTAGCGCGAAGCGCGGAGCGGCCAAACCAAATTTTCTGGCTATTCTAAACTCGAAATTTTACTTCATGCGCCACCGGTACAAAACACTGACATATTACGAAGTTTAAAACACCGGTAAACTTTACCTTGAATAAGTGTTGGATACCGGTGGCGCATGAAGTAAAATTTCGAGTTTAGAAAAGCCTGAAAATTTGGTTTGGCCGCTCCGCGCTTCGCGCTACGCGACCAAACCAAATTTTCAGGCTTTTCTAAACTCGAAATTTTACTTCATAGTTAGCCTGGGAGTGAAAAACACTAGTTTTAAGCTTTAAATGGATTCTTTTAATAAACTGAGCGTCGGAAAATGTACAGCGTATGCATATGTATACTTAAAAGAAAAATTCCCGTTATGAAAATGTTCGGTGTTACATAAAACTCTCTGTATATATATATACAGAGGATTTTTTATAAAACCGAACATATTCATCCAATACAATTAGTCACCTTTAATTTTTAAGTTATGTGTAAATTGGATTGCCTATATGACCATTCCAAATTGTAGCCAATCAATCGCAATTAATGCCTCAACTTGTACATATAGGGAGTTTTTCATTCAAGTATACATGTCCCAATTACAGCGTATATGCCGTAAATCTTTAGATAACCGTTGTTTTTTTTGAATGAGTTAAAATTGAAACTTGAAATGAGCGTGATCCACTCCCAGACTAAGCATGAAGTAAAATTTCGAGTTTAGAAAAGCCTGAAAATTTGGTTTGGTCGAGTAGCGCGAAGCGGCTAAACCAAATTTTCAGCCTTTTCTAAACTCGAAATTTTACTTCATGCGCCACCGGTACAAAACACTGACATATTACGAAGTTTAAAACACACCGCTATACTTTACATTGCATCAGTGTTTTGTACCGGTGGCGCATGATGTAAAATTTCGAGTTTAGAAAAGCCTGAAAATTTGGTTTGGCCGCTCCGCGCTTCGCGCTACGCGACCAAACCAAATTTTCAGGATTTTCTAAACTCGAAATTTTACTTCATGCTTAGCCTGGGAGTGGAAAACACTCGTTTAAAGCTTCAAATTAAATTTTTTTCAATAAACCGAGCTTCGGCAAATGTACAACGTATGTTTAAGTATACTTAAAAAAAAAAATTCTCGTTATGAATATGTTGGGTATATATATATATATATATATATATATTTATATATAAATATATATATATCTATATATATATATATAAATATATATATAAATATATATATATATATATATATATAAATATATATATATATATATTTATATATATATATATATATATATATATATATACAGTAGAACCTCGTTATACGTGATGGCTTTTGGCTATACCTAGCACGATATAAGGAAATCACGGTAAATCCGAATATATGTAATTTGTATAATAGTCACATACACACACGCGCATATATATATATATATACATATGTGCAGAAGCCACCTACATAAGAAGACATACTATATAATACAATAATGACGCCGGAACGTTTTACCCAATCAGGGCGGTACCCAGTCAATTGTTAAAATTAACATCTTTAAAAAAAAGAAACCTAAAAACTGACCCCGATATATCCGAATCACGGTATCTCGAGGCCCGGTATGGCGAGGTTCTACTGTATATATATATATATATATATATATATATATATATATATATATATATATATATATATATATATATATATATATATATATATACAGGGTGAGTCGGGAGGAGCGCACCAAACTCTAGGAGTGTATTATACACTTGAAAATAATGTAAAAAAACTCATTTGTTCTTATCCGATTTTTATTTGTTTTCAAGTTATAGCATATTAACAAATATACAAGTTATTATACAAAAAAATGTTCTTAATCATAGCGTTCTTTCAACAAATGTTCAAAAATACCGCCATTGACTTCTACACATTTTCTGCTTCGTCTACGAAGAGCGTTTGTTGCTCTCCCAATTGATTCATTTCTTTCTTCTTTTATATGGGCTGCAGTATTCTCAATTCGTCTAAATAGTGATTCCCGTGTGTCCACTTTTATTTTGTAGACTTCATTTTTCATCCAGCCCCATAAACAAAAATCTAGTGGTGTGAGGTCTGGAGATCTTGCAGGCCAATTAATAGGACCTCCACGACCAATCCAACGCCCTGGAAAACGTTCGTCCAAATGTTGCTTGACTTGACGAGCGACATGTGCAGGAGCTCCATCGTGCTGATAGTACATCTGCATTCTAATATTTATAGGAACATCTTCTAGCAGGCCTTCTAATTCATTTTGTAAAAAATTGAGGTAGTTGCCTCCTGTGAGACGATTCTCCAAAATGAAAGGGCCGATTAAATAACTGTCAACCATACCACACCACACGTTTACAGAAAACCGATGTTGAAAATTGCTTTCGACTGTTGCGTGGGGATTTTCATCAGACCATACATGAGAGTTACGAGTGTTGTTAATGCCATCACGGGTAAATGTAGCTTCATCCGTAAAGAGTATACTCGATACATTACGATGATTATTATTTATCCACCGACAAAATTCCGTACGGTTAGCGTAATCCCCTGGTTGTAGGTGCTGTACTCTCTGAACGTGATAAGGATATAAGCCTTGCTCGTGTAGCGTGTTCATCACTCTTTTTTGTGGAATTGCCAATTGAGTGGCAATTCTCCGTGAGCTAGTAGTTGCATCTTCTTCTACTAGATGCAGAATATTTTCTACTTCTACAAAACCTCTAATAAATATGTTTTTATCAGGATGTCTTTGGTGTGGAAAACGTTCACGATATTCTTCAACAGTAGCTGTAGCATTTCCATTACAGAAACCATATACAAACACCATATTTGCATATTCTAAATTTGAATAAGTATGTGGCATTTTGCAACACTAACAATCACATAAATTCGAACTTAAACGTCCAGTTACTGTTCACCGTACACTGACAGTTCATCAAAACGTCAGAATTATCAAATGTTTATAAGCCTAGAACATGGCATACTTTGATAATGTTAAAATTCAGATAGAAGTGGAAAGCTAGATGAACATTTTTAATTACGCCATAACTTGAAAACAAATGAAAATCGGATAAGAACAAATGAGTTTTTTTACATTATTTTCACGTGTATAATACACTCCTAGAGTTTGGTGCGCTCCTCCCGACTCACCCTGTATATATATATATATATATATATATATATATATATATATATATATATATATAAATCAATAAATACAAGAAATTAATTTCAGCAATGACTTTCATACATCAAAGAAGATGTCCCCAAAATGCGAATCTGCATACCTGCACATGTTAAAAATAGGCGAGTCAAACAAAATGTATGTGCGATCTAGGGGTAAATAAAATGTATTGGTTTCTCTTGAAGCTATTCTCGGTACATTAAACGGTATTTGTTGCATCAGATAGATACAATCTATGCTGTCCTTTATTAAGTTAATCAAAAACAAAGCACAGTGAAGCTCCCTACGTTTTGATAAGGACTCCAAGTCATAGGTATCCAGCAGATGCACTTAATCAAAGTTTCTTTTAGAATAAGAACCGGTGACCTTAAAATTTATATATTTAATAAAGCGCCTTTGAACTCGTTCAACTCTGAGTTGTTGGCAGAAATAATGAGGAGTCCATATCAAGGAAACATATTCCAGTTTGCTTCTAACTAACGCAACATACAACTGTTTGTAAACATTGGGATTATGAAAGTGTTTGGTGTTGCGCATGATAAAACCCATGTACCTTGCTGCAGATTCTGTGATTGTGTCAATTTGTGTAACAAAAGACAGTTTTTCATCAAATGTAACACCTAACACCTCTAAAGTAGTCGACTGAATTGAGTAGTTGACCTGATATGCGATAGTCATACAAAACTTTACTAAGTTTTCTAGTAAACCGCAAGATTACACATTTACTTATATTTAAGTGTAACTTATTAACATTACACCATTGTTGTAATATTTCTAGGTTATCTTGCAAGTAAAGGGCATCCTGTATATTTGATACTTTAGCATACATTTTCATATCATCGGAATATACCAATAACTTACAATTTATACACGTTAGTAAGTCATTTATAAACATAATAAAGAGCAATGGACCTAGATTAGAGCTTTGAGGCCCACCTGATATTGCCACATATCCATTAGATAGGAATCCATTAAAATAAACAACATTTATACGGTTAAGTAAATATGAATCTATCAGGCATACCAAACTATTGCTAAAACCCAAACTACTTAGTTTTGTAATTATAACACTATCATCTAAAGTATCATAGGCACGTGTGAAGTCCGTGAATATCATGTCTAATTGACCACGAGCATCTAATACCTCACATATATCCTGACTGAGACAAGCTAAGTTCGAAGTTGTTGAATGACCTAGCATAAAACCATGCTGATTTACAGATATTTGGCGTTGCATATTGAAAAATATTTTTGAGTGTAAAATAATTTTAAATATTTTTGCAAAGTTGTTTAAAAACGAGATTGGTCTTTAGTTTCTAATATTATTAATATCACATTTCTTGTTAACTGGATAGACTCTCTACAATTTCCATTTATCTAGGAATGTGCATGTTTTTACAGCCAGGTTAAGCATATATTTCAGTGGAGATATAAACGCATACCTACAGTCTTTGATTATAAAACTAGGAATAATATATTCACCCGCTATTTCAAAATATTTCAATTTAATAATACTTTCAAGTATGTCTTCCTCTGTGATGAAACCTATACTAAATGTGTCGCAAACAAAATTGACGTCAGTTATATTGAACTCATCTTTAGCCGCTTAATTTGAGAAAAAGTAGTCAGCAAAAGCATTGATGATGTTTGATGGTGTTTCGTAAATTTTAGTATCATCGTGTAGTTTAGCTGGAATATGAGTGGTTCCTTGCTTATTACGCACAGAACTCCAGAATTCCGTGGGATTACTTTTTAGTCGTTGTTCTATAGTTGTTATATGTTCCCTGAGGGCTTGGTTAATTTGTATTTTCGATAAACGACGTAATCTCTGAAACTCCTGGTGGTAAGGTTCATAGCTCGTTCGTCTCCATTTCCCGTGGTAATATTTCTTGATTTTGATGTTATTTAATATTGATAATTTCGTAATCAGCATTAAACTATTTCAGGCAATATTATATATCTCAGGTGAACGTCTTTCAAAAATTAACTCGCTTCGCTCGCACGAGTTATCGCACCACCCACACAGGAATTACACTTAGACAGGAACTCTACTGTTATAAATACGTCTTATCGCATTATGATGAATTAATTACGCTGCGACGTTGATAACTCGCACCCCAGCAAATCCAAATTTTTATTAAGTTAATCAAAAACAAAGCACAGTGAAGCTCCCTACGTTTTGATAAGGACTCCAAGCAACTTAATCAAAGTTGCTTTCAGGATAAGAACCGGTGACCTTAAAATGTATATATTTAATAAAGCGCCTTTGAACTCGTTCCACTCTGAGTTGTTTGTAGAAATAATGAGGAATCCATATCAAGGAAACATATTCCAGTTTGCTTCTAACTACGCAACATACAACTGTTTGTAAACATTGGGATTATAAAAGTGTTTGGTATTGCGCATGATAAAACCCATGGACCTTGCTGCAGATTTTGTGATTGTGTCAATTTATGTAACAAAAGACAGTTTTTCATCGAATGTAACACCTAACACCTCTAAAGTAGTCGACTGAATTGAGTAGTTGACCTGATATGCGATAGTCATACACAACTTTACTAAGTTTTCTAGTAAACCGCAAGATTACACATTTACTTATAGTTAAGTGTAACTTATTAACATTACACTACTGTTGTAATATTTCTAGGTTATCTTGCAAGTCAAGGGCATCCTGTATATTTGATACTTTAGCATACATTTTCATATCATCGGCATATACCAAACACTTACAATTTATACACGTTAGTAAGTCATTTATAAACAAAATAAAGAGCAACGGACCTAGATTAGAGCGTTGAGGCACACCTGATATTGCGACATATCCATTAGATAGGAATCCATTGTAATAAACAACATTTATACGGTTAAGTAAATATGAATCTATCAAGCATACCAAACTATTGCTAAAACCCAAACTACTTAGTTTTCTAATTAAAACACTATCATCTAAAGCAGTGGTGGGGAAACTTTTTTTAGGACGGGCCATTTGTAATAACCAGACAATCGTAGCGGGCCAAAGAATAATGCTTAATCGTAGGTAGTTTTTATGCGGGTCGTCACATTACGAAGTAAGAACGCGTTCAAACATTCTCACGACGGCACTCTTAAACGGGCCGGATTAAACCTTTCCGCGGGCCGGACTTGGCCCGTGGGCCGTAGTTTCCCCATCACTGATCTAAAGTATCATAGGCACGTGTGAAGTCCGTGTATATCATGTCTAATTGACCACGAGCATCTAATACCTCACATATATCCTGACTGAGACAAGCTAAGTACGAAGTTGTTGAACGACCTAGCATAAGACCATGCTGATTTACAGATATTTGGCGTTGCACATTGAAAAATATTTTTGAGTGTAAAATAATTTTAAATATTTTTGCAAAGTTGTTTAAAATCGAGATTGGTCTATAGTTTCTAATATTATTAATATCACCTTTCTTGTTAACTGGATAGACTCTCTACAATTTCCATTTATCTAGGAATGTGCATGTTTTTACAGCCAGGTTGAGCATATATTTCAGTGGAGATATAAACGCATACCTACAGTCTTTGATTATAAAACTAGGAATAAGATCTTCACCCACTATTTCAGAATATTTCAATTTAATAATACTTTCAAGTATGTCTTCCTCTGTGATGAAACCTATACTAAATGTGTCGCAAACAGAATTGACGTCAGTTATATTGAACTCGTCTTAAGCCGCTAAATTTGAGAAAAAGTAGTACAGCAAATGCATTGATGATTTTTGATGGTGTTTCGTAAGTTTTAGTATCATCGTGTAGTTTAGCTGGAATATGAGTGGTTCCTTGTTTATTACGCACAGAACTCCAGAATTCCGTGGGATTACTTTTTAGTCGTTGTTCTATAGTTGTTATATGTTCCCTGTAAGCTTGGTTAATTTGTATTTTCGATAAACGACGTAATCTCTGAAACTCCTGGTGGTAAGGTTCATAGCTCGTTCGTCTCCATTTCCTGTGGTAATATTTCGTGATTTTGATGTTATTTAATATTGATAATTTCGTAATCAGCATTAAACTATTTCAGGCAATATTATATATCTTAGGTGAACGTCTTTCAAAAATTAACTCGCTTCACTCGCACAAGTTATCGCACCACCCACACAGGAATTACACTTAGACAGGAACTCTACTGTTATAAATACATCTTATCGCATTATGATGAATTAATTACGCTGCGACGTTGATAACTCGCACCCCGGCAAATCCAAATGTTTAGGCCTTTTCAAGCTCGACCTTTTACTTCATGCTTAATCTGGGATTGTAAAACACTCGTTAGAAATTCTTAAAAACTTGAATTGAATTGTAGGCAAGTTTACATAATCCTAATTATAATTAAAATCATACTTAACTCAAAACTGTTGACATTTCATTACGATCACGACAAACCGTCAAGATCGATAAATCCGAAAATTGTGAAGAATTTATGAAAAGCGAGTATTCTTAAATGTAACGAAAATTTAAAAATTCAGGTCAAGATTTTAAAAATTTATAAATAGGATATTTTTTTTTAAATTAACGAAAATCTATGAAATATAATTTACGAATATCGCCAAGATTTCAAAAACAGACCGAAAACTCGGGTATTCACAAAAAGGTGCCAAGTTTTCTAAAATCAATAATCAAAACTGTGAAATTTTATAAAAAGCGAATTTAACAAAAATTTTGGATATTCATGAAAACTACCCAGATTTTGAAAAGTAATGAAATGTCAAGTGTCGGCATTTTCAAAATTAATAAAAATCTACGAAATTAAGGATAACCATCGGAATTTAAATTAAACAGAAAATCTTATCAAATTCTTTTTGTTTTTTGAATTATGGCAAAACCATTTTACAAATAAAGCAACATAAATATTGCAAATATCAATCAAAATCTTTAAAATTCATGAAAAACTTAGGCATTTTTAAAAATTAACGAATATTTAGGCAATACACAAAATCTTGAAAACTCATGAAAAGTATCAATTTTGTTTTCTTCTTTAATTAACAATCTTGAAAATTCATAAAAATCGTCTACATTTCAAATTTTATTAAAGATTTAGGAAATTCACGAGAAGTGTCAAGATTTTAAAAATGAACTAAAAACTTAGTTTTCTTATGATTTTCCTAAATTTTAAATATTCTAACCCTATTCATGACATTTCGTTGATTCTTAAAACTCTTCCAGTTTTTATGCATTTTCAAAATTTCAATATTTTAATTGATATTTCTCACTCCTGATAATGCTGTAAAACGCGAAACTAGTCGAGTAAATAGTAAACTAAAAAAATTGTAAAACATACCAAGTGTAATTTAATTTAAACCTTCATTATCAATATTTTTAATTGATTTTTAATATTTTGACGATTTTCCTAAAATTAAAAGATTTTCATCAAAATCTTGACGTTTTTCGTGAATTTCTTCGCTGTTCGGTAATAATAAAAATGTTTATAATTCTCATGAATACATTTCTAATTTTAATAAAGATTTAGGAAAATGACGAAAAGTATCAAGATAAAAAATGAACCAAAGACTTAGCTTATCTTGAGTTCCTGAAATTACCGTTAATTTTGAAAATTCTGAGGTTCTTTTCTTCTTATGATTGACCTAAATTTTCATTAATTTTACATATTCTAACACAATTCATGACATTTCGTTACGTCTTAAAACTCTGGCAGTTTTTATGAATTTCCAAAATTTTAAGATTTTAATTAATTTTTAATACTTTGACGATTTTCATAAAATTAAAAGATTTTCATCAAAATCTTGACGATTTTCGTGAATTTATTCGCTGTTCGGTAATATTAAAAATGTTAATCATTCTCATGAATTCATTTCTAATTTTAATAAAGATTTAAGAAATTCACGAAAAGTGCCAAGATAAAAAATTAAATAAAAACTTAGTTTGACTTGAGTTTCTAAAATTAACGTTAATTTTGAAAATTTTGAGGTTTTTTTTTATGATTGTCCTAAATTTTCATTAATTTTAAATATTCTAACACTATTCATGACATTTCGTTAATTCTTAAAACTCTGGCAGTTTTTATGTATTTCCATAATTTCAAGATATTAGTTGGTATTTTAAAGTTTCGACGATTTGTTATAAAATTAATAGATTTTCATCAAAATTTGATGTTTTTTGTGAATTTCTTCGCTTTTCGGTAATATTAAAAATGTTAATATTCCTATGCATATTCAAGATTTTCGAGCTTCAACATTTTCCAAATTAACAAATATTTAGGAAATATACGAACATTGCTAGGAATTTGAAAAGTATTTAGCAATTTTTGTAAATTTCCTAAATATTCGTTAATATTAAAAACTTTGCAGCTTTTCATAAAATTTTAAGGCCTTCCTATACCGTGTGTTGACTTGGCGGACGCAACATTGGAAATCGCATGTTAATTTTAAAGTGTTCAAATATTGGCTTCCCTATTTGATTTAGAGACAAAATGTATTTCACTTTTTTGTAGAGGGAAACATTTTAAATTTATTAATGTTCACACTTAACACTTTACGTTTCTCTAAGTTAAAGTAATTAAGAAAAAGTAATGTGATTCTAAAAAAAAATAATGACATACCATGGAATTGATACAACAACTGCGAATATTCCCTGTTTTTTTTAAATTCAATCTAAAGCTTTAAACAAGTGTTTTCCACTCCCAGACTAAGCATGAAGTAAAATTTCGAGTTTAGAAAAGCCCCGTGAAAATTTGTCGAGGGTCGCGCAGCGACCCGAGACATATTTTCTGGGCTTTTATAAACTCGAAATTTTACTTCATGCGCCACGCGTATAAAACACTATATTATTGTCAAATTTATGTATATTTTAACTTTACATAAAATCTGTGTTGTATACGCGTGGCGCATGAAGTAAAATTTCGAGTTTAGAATAGCCCAGATAATTTTCACGGGGCTTTTCCAAACTTGAAATTTTACTTCATGCTTAGTCTGGGAGTGAGAAACACTTGTTTAAATTCCATGGCATGTCATTATTTTTATAAAATAACATTATTTTTTCTTAATTATTTTAACTTAGAGGACCGTAAAGTGATAAACGTTAACACGAATGAATTCAGAATTTGTCCTTCTACAAAAAAAGTAAATACATTTTGTTTCTAAAATGAATAGGGGAGCCAAAATTTAAACATTTCAAAATTTATATGGGATTTATATGTTGGGTCCGCCAAGTCAACACCCGGTATGTTAAAGATTTATTTTGTCAGTTTGAAAAATATTGACACTTTATTTAATTATTAAAAAAATCTTAACAGTTTTCATGAATTTTCAAGATTAATATATAATTTCTTTTGATTTTCAAATTGTTGACGCTTTTTGTAAGTTATCAAGATTTTTGTCGATTTTAGAAATGTTGACGCTTTTGGTGAATTTCTAAGATTTTTATAAAAATTCTTGATTTGTATTTTTCAAAAATTTAGTTCAATTTCTTAATATTCATAATTTTATGACTTATTTTATTAATATCTTGTATTTGATTTTATATAAAACAGAAAAACAAAATAATAATAGACGATTGTCGAACGAGTGCTTTCCACTCCCAGATTAAGCATGAAGTAAAATTTCGAGTTTAGAAAAGCCTGGAAATTTGGTTTGTTCGCGTAGCGAAGCGGAGCGACCAAATCAAAATTTCAGGCTTTTCTAAGTATGGTAGATACGTATATTTTTAACTTTACTTACAACCAGTGTATTTACGCGTGGCGCATGAAGTAAAATTTCGAGTTTAGAAAAGCCTAAAAATTTGGTTTGGTCGCTCCGCGCTTCGCGCTACGCGACCAAACCAAATTTTTAGACTTTTCTAAACTCGAAATTTTACTTCATGCTTAATCTGGGAGTGGAAAACACTCGTTTAAACCTTTAAATTAAATTTTTTTAGAAAACAACGAATGTCAGAAAATTACAACGTATACATATGTACACCTGAAAGAATATTTCTCTGTATGATAATTAAGCCTATACATTTCTAAAAATAGTGACATTTTCAGTTTCGAAATATTTAAATTCTGTGACGATTTAGATCAATAGTTTTTTTTTGAATTACATACTTTTATTTCATTTCTTACGTTTTTTTAATTTAAAACACTGCCAAGAAATTTAGTCATATAATTACTTAAGACTAACGATTATTTCAATCATTGTTAATTGATTAGTCATCAATCAACAAAATAAATTCATGACTCATGACTAAAAAATTAGTCATAATTTTTTAGGCAATATATACTATGGCATGAGTGTAATGAGTGTAAGTGTAATTCAACAGTAAAGTTGAGCCACGATACATTTTTAATTATAAGGATTTATTTAACCCTTTTGGGACTGAAAGTTGGGGGTTTAAATGTAACGCACCAATTAGATTAGGTTTTAATCATAAGTATTAATATTCTTTGAAATGGAAATATATAATGTAAAATGGAGATTCCATAAATAAATTAAACTAAATTAAAAATCAATTAATTAATTAATCGACAAGATAATAATAATAATAATAATAATAATAGGTCTTTATTTCCATAATTTCACAAAGATTACATACATGATTAATTTACAGTGTTTAATATTAAATTGGAGTTATGAAAAATCTCAAGGTGCCAGTTCAGGATGCGAAATTAAATTTCCCTGTTCTTCCACTGGGACCTTGTTTTTATTTTATATATTGCTTATATCTATACTTATACAATAATTATAAACAAAAATTTTATACATTTTAATTTCAAAACTTTAAATTTCAAAATTTGAAATTTAAAACTTAAAACTCACCGAAATTGAAATTAAAAAAAGAGAGAACACAAATGGACTTATTGCCTTTCTAACAAATAAAGATGATATTGTTTTTGAACGCTGTTTTGTTTACTTTTTTAATTTTCTCTGGAATAGAGTTATATAAGGTACTCATGTGAACAATAAAAGATGTACTCATATAAGCTGTGCGGTGCCTCGGAATGGTAATAAAATCTCTGCGTCTTAAATTTAAGTGATGTACGTCAGTTCTGAAGGATATGAGGTTAAAAAGGTAAGAAGGCTGTTTTGTTTGAAGAATTTTGTGGAAATATGTTGCACATGATAAATTAATTTGATTTTCAACATTTAGCCAACCTAGCTCTGGAAGTTTATGACTTATGTGGTCAAATTTTCGGATTCCAAAGATTAATCTCATACAGCTATTTTGCACTTTTTGCAGCTTTTTTATATTTATTTTTCTGAGCGATGGGCCATACACCTCCATACAATACGTAAAACAAGACATCACCAAGCTGATACACAACATGGTCTTAATTTGTGTAGATAAGTGGTGCCTGTGTGGGTAAATTAGCTTTAAATTCATATAGGCTTTTCGTGTATTATTATTAATCTGTGTGTTGTAAGTAAAAAGATTGTTCATGACTAATCCTAAATTTTTTGCTTCATTCTGAATAGGTATCTCGATGTTATTAATTTTGAGCTTTATTGTATTTTTCAGATCATCCACTTTATTTTTATTTCCAAATATCACCACTACAGATTTTTTAGGGTTTAAAATTAAACCGTGATTAAGGGAGATTTCTGTAATTGAGTTTAGGTCAGTTTGAATTTTATTTAGTGACTCAAACAAAATTGAATAAAGAATATTATTGATTGATTGACTCCTGTGTCTCTTGGTCCCTAAACGACATGTATAATTGAGTGTCATCTGCATACAACATGTTCTTGCAATATTTTATTGATTTAGTGAAGCATGATGTATATATAATAAAAAGCATTGGGCCTAAAATAGACCCTTGCGGAACCCCCTTAGTAATAAACCTTTTTTCTGAAAATTTATTTTTTGATTGAACGATCTGCCATCTACCACTCAAATAACTATGTAATAGGGCTGCAGCACTATTATCCAAACCAATATACTTTAAAATGGCACCTAAGAGTTCTTGGTTAATAGTATTAAACGCCTTGCTGAAATCAAGTAACGTTAAAACCGTTAACATACCTTGATCAGATGCATGTAAAATATCGTTTGTAACTTTCAGCAAGGAGCCAGCACAACTATAACCGGACCTAAAACCCGACTGTGTTTCTGGTATAATGCTATTTTTATTTAAAAATTCACTCAACTGACGACAAAGTATTTTTTCTAAAATTTTAGAAAAAATTGGAAGTATGCTAATTGGTCTTAAATCAGAGAGATGTTTAGGGTTTGAAATTTTTGCCAGAGGTAATATGATAGCTGATTTCCAATTTTCTGGAAATACATTTGAGATGATGCATGAATTTATTATATGAGTCAAATAAGGCAGAATGTGAGGCAAGCATAATTTATTTGTCTTGAGGCTCATATTGTCTGTACCTACAGAAGATGTATTAATTTTTGCTATTATTTTCAATACTTCAGACGTATCTACTCTTTGAAATTTTAAACTGGCTCCTAAATTATTTTGATTGGTATTATAATAGTTTATCAATTTATCGAAATTTTTAATTGTGCCAGGAACACATTCAATGAAAAAATCGTTTATTTTATTTACATCCAGTAATCTGTCTGGTATATCAAATTTACGATTTGGTTTTATATTTAATAAGTTCAACTTTTTCCAAAGAGATTTTCCGTGTCTCTCTTTTAGAGCACACTGAAAATAAGCCTGTTTTTCTAAACGGATCGTGTTTGTCACTAAATTGCGAAGTGTATTATAATATATCTTATGATGTTCATTTAGTGAAAGTTTATAACGATTTAATGCATTATTTCTCAGTTGCATTAAGAATTTTGTGTTGTCAGAGAGCCATGGAGAAGGCGGTTTGGTTATTTTTACGGATATTAAAGGAGCATGTTGATCTAGTATAGTGAAAATGTTATTGTTTAAATAATCTATTTTATCTTCAACGTTTTCGATGTGAAAAATATTTTGCCATGGGATTAAATGCATGTCCCTATCAAAACTTTCAATATTAAAATATTTGAAAGATCTGATAGTTTTATATGTCACGTTATGCAGAACTTCAAGTTTTAATTCGCATATTATTGTTTCATGATCTGAAAAGTTATTTGAGTTATCTACATACGCCTCATTAATCTCGGTATTATTGGAAGTTATAATTACATACAATAGACTGCTTATTTTCGATGATACGCGTTGGATCAGTAAGTATTTGGGTACAATCAATAGAATTTAACATGTCGTTGAAATAAATAGTGTCTGGTTTCAAAGGTGATAAAAGATTAATATTTATATCCCCCAAGCACAGAACATTGTCACATGTAGTTGACATGTATGTAAGAGAAGTTTCCAGTTCATCGCAAAAATATTCATACTTAACATCCGGAGGTTTGTACGGTTCACCTACTGCTAATTTGTATTTATTTATAGTGATTTTAATCCATTGTTGCTCAATTGTATTAGAGGTAGAAATGTTCGAGTACCATATACATTTTTTTACAAACAGACATACTCCACTACCACTCTTATCTTTTCTATCTTTTCTTACAATATTGTATCTGTGCATAAAAACTACATTATCAGCTATTTTGCTTGTAAGCCATGTTTCACTTACTGCTAGGATGTCAATATTGCAAGAAATAACAAACCTATAAACATCATTCAATTTCGGTAAGAGAGATCGAGCATTTATACGCCCGATTCGAATATATTTTAATTTCATTTTGGTGCCAGTTTAATAATATAAGTATAAATAACAAAAGTGTTTATTCTAATAAAAAAAAACGAAAAAGAGAGAAATCGGTCAATGTGAAGGATATCCATACTGCTAGAGAGATAAGCCGGTTGAAATGCGAGGTGCAAAGGGTGCAAAGGTGTTTTCGGTATTGCGGAGCCGCGTCAGTTATATTTATCCATGTCACTGCTATTTACAATCGTATATACTTTATTATTATGTTTAATTTTCACTTGAGCGTTTATAGTATACACCATTTTAGAGCCGAATTTGTTAATGCATTGTTTTAATAAATCCATTTTTATTTTCGTTAAATCTTCCCTAGACTATATTGGATCCCTTAAGACATTTTTTATTTCTAAATACAGCTTCTTTGGTGCTTTTACGAGTAAATTTGATCATAATCGGTCTAGGGCTGTTTATGTTTGATGATCTTTCCGGGTTTTTTCCAATTCGATGGCAAGAGTCGACGTCATATTGAGTAAGGTTTAGGTTCATTTTCTTATTTAATACAGCAACGGTGATTAATGCAGTTTCTTCACTTACTTTTTCAGGAATTCCAAATATGCGGAGATTGCTCTTTCTGGAATATTGTTCCATTTTATCGTAATTTGTTGTTAAACGATGTATCTCCGTTTCCAGTGAGTCGACCTTTTCTTTGTAGTCACTTAGACTACTTTTAACACTGTCGTCGATTGATGAACGAATGGTGTCCAATAGTGTGTTTATAAACGTGCTTGACGATAATATTTTATCCATGACCCTTTTGATTATTTCTTCATCACTAATAGATGCACTGTCTGATCTTGATTTTGGTTTGACCATTTTTAATACGGTGTAAATATACAGATTAATGTTTAAATGTATGCACCGACTCAAAACACGTCCGTCTTACTCGCGCATTTACTCAATATATGATCCATGTAAATTGCGCGTTACCCCACTATTTTTAGCGTCTTCATTACTCTCTATGGGAAGCTTTAGCAGTTGATAAAAATAATTTCGGGAAATAATATCGTTGTGATTTTGTCGTGAACGCCAAAATAAATATTTTGAAATATTTTTATTTAAAAGCAGTTATGATATTTTCCAGTCAACAATATTGCCTATGAATTCTGTGGTAATATTTATTTTACGCTAATGTACATGTACATGCATTTCCAATTTTAAGTAAATTAATTCTATTATGTAGATGTAAATGCATAATTCATCTGCCTAAGTTGTCGAAACATGTCGCAGTGTTCAAAAATAAAGTAAAACCTTCTCAACTCAGTTGATTTATTCCAAATGCTGAAGTTTCATTTTGTTCACCATAACTTTATTCAATAGCATCTAACATACTAAATAAGCATTGTAGTCATATTATAGCACGTTATTGCCAGTGTAAATTTATTATTGCTTTATTTAATTTTAGTAACAGTAACAAATAGGTGAAACGCTATGCACAAAATTAAGTTGAAAAATTCGGGTCGCACAAACCCAACCAAACTTTTCTAAAGATTGTTTATAACTTTAAAGATTTTTTAGTTACAAACAATTCCTAGAGGAGAGTGTAACTAATCATCCATTGTAACACTTTCCACGCAGTTTTAAAGACCCTCGCCTTCAACGTTATTTATAAAGCACTCCCCCAAGAATGCCCCGGAATGTCCCAAGGGTCTGTGATATTATGTAACATTCAACATCCAACACACACATACAAGTCCAGACGAGAAAACTTTTCGTCAAGTGCTCACCATAAATAAACAACAAATATATCTTCGACAGCTTTTGTATTGTGAAACTGACGGACGACAAACACTCGACAATGAAACTTACTATTTTTTACATCTAAAGAGTATATGAGATGCGTATATTCGTAAGACATAATACATATGATAAATGTGAGAATGCTTAGGGAGAAATGCAATGAGAAGAGGATTATAAAGGAGGTAAATATTTAAAAATGAAAACAGTGTGTGTACCCAATAAATAAAATAATAATAATTATAATTATATTATATTTTGTATTGTGGAGTCTTCTACTTCGTTATAAATGTTACTTTAACAATAAAACACTTTTAACTTTGTTTGTATAGCACTTTTTTTATTTTACGTGACTGCAGTTTCGGAAACTTCAGTTTGCCATTATCAAACATTGAGGCTCATTTGCACCCCGACTGATTAAATTTAATCATCCACTAATCATTAATTAAACCTTCCATCAAGTAAAAATTCTAGAATATAAGAGTGTTATACATATGTAAGATATCCTAATCATGTCTCTTTCACTAATGTGCAATTGTTTAAACAATTTCTGAATAAAATTCTGCGTTTTTTAAGAAGTACTAATCATTGATTAAGTTAATCGACTTGGGTGCAAACGGACAGTAGTGTTTAATAATGGCAAGCTAAAGTTGCCGAAACTGCAGTCACGTAAAATAGAAAAGTGTCATACAAAGTTTAAAGTGTTTTGTTGTTATAATTAGATTAGTATCCAGATGCATACTCTCTAAAGCAGGGCAGGCCAACCCAAGGTCTGTGGGCCAGCATGCGGCCCTTGGAGCCTTTTTGTGCACCCCGCAGCAATAAACGCCGTTCTTTCTTTATTAATCTATTTTTCAAAATACTCAAGTGATTTCAAGTTTTCAGTAGAAAACGGCTTACTTTTATAAATTAGTTTTTGTTAAATTTATTGCGCATACGTAAATGTCATTTGTATTTTCAATATTTATTAAATTTAGCCCTAATAAGTTAAATAGAAGTAGCCGATATGTCAACTGGATTTTTAGTTGGTATTGTATTATTTTGAAAATTAAGTGATTTGAAACTTCATATTTTCACTTATTATGAAATCGTTGATAACAAATCCTTTTTAGGATGTACTAATTAAAGATAATGATGCGAATTTTTGCTTTTAAACTTATGAATAAATCAGTGTTTTATACGCGTGGCGCATGAAATATGATTTCGAGTTTAAAAAAGCCTGAAACCCAATCCAAATTTTCAGGCTTTTCTTAACTCAAAATTTTACTTCATGCTTAAAAAAGGAATAAAAAACACTGTTTTCTTCTCTGTATAAAAATAAATATGCTTATTGTAGATCTCGTCAAAATAGCCGAAATGCATGTATTATACTTTTCTGAAGCTCAAATGGTTTTTGTGGTATACCGTTTTTTGTAAAAATAGAAAAATGTCGAGAATTTGCGCAAGGACGCTCACTTTATTTGTATTTTTAAAAAGTTGCGAATAACTCAAGAACTGATGGAAATACAGAAAAAAACAATTTAATACAAGTTTCAAATAATAAAATTTTCGATAAATTATTTTTTCAAGTATTTGCGTAACTATATTATTTCTTGAGAAAAATGACAGTTTGTCGAAAGAATCGTAAAAACTAAGAATTTTTACAAAATCATGGAATAACTTAAAATTATTTATTGGAATTTGCGTGTATTTATATTTCAAAATTAATCAGCGTTTTACGCGCCTGGTGTATGAAGTAAAATTTCGAGTTTAGAAGAGCCTGAAAATTTGGATTTGGTCGCTGCCGCGACCAAATCCAAATTTTCAGGCTTTTCTAAACTCGAAATTTTACTTCATGCTTAATCAAGGAGTAGAAAACACTTTTTTATATAATATTGATTACTTTTATAAACATTCACCCTCTTGATGTATAGAGAAACAATTGACATTTTCTTTCAGATATTTAATGGATCACCATGTGTTAAAATAAGTACGCCCATCTTGTAGATCTCAACTTTGGTACTCTTAACCTTTGAATAAATTTGATTTTAGTGCGAAAATAAAAGAAGAACAATTGAAAACAATTTTTAAATAAAATTCACATATTTGTATTCATACAGGGTCGCTAAAAAGTACGGACACAGCTAAAAATTTCAGAACGGTTTAGCAGAGCTCGTCGAAATTTGGGATAAAGTTAGAAGTGTTTAAATTCTATCATTTCAGATTTTTTAAATTTTCTACCAACATATAATTTAAATATTTTGAAAATACAACGCTAATTTGATTCTTTTTAATGACATGATTGGTTAAATTTATTATTTTAAAAAAAATCATCGAACTAACAATATTTTCAAAAATGTTTAATGTTTCTAGCCTTGGAAATGTTGTCTTTATCTATTGTTAGTTCTTTGCCGCCTCAACTTTGACCAAACAATTATTAAAAGGTAATATATATGAACAATCTTTATTTACAGAAAAAGCATGTACATATATAAATGTAAACAGAAACAATATATATTATAAAAAAGATAACAATTCCGTAAAATGGCTATCGACCTGCGGTCTTTCAGCCTGGATTTTTTAAAAATAACTTATTAGTTTTTTCTTTTGTAAAATGGGAAGTGTTTAACAGTCGATGTCGGTGAATTTAATGGTCCTCTAAACGTCATGATCGCTAATGTCTGCATGGAAGGATGAAATGAATTGTTGAATTGTTATGTTGGGGTGTATGAATTTAGGCGGAATATCAGGATTGCGAGGGATACATAATAATGTGAAAATGTCGAGGATGTAGGGGTTGGTGGCTATTTTTTGGCACAGTTGTTGAAGGCGTTGTTCGATGGGGGTTACTTGGGTTTTTTCATAGAGGAGGTCATTGGATGGGTTGAAGAGCGGATTTAGTGGGTGTCTTAGTTTCGTTTGTACTCTGAGGGCTGACCGTTCCGCAATTTGTAGGTTTTTGAGCACTATGGGGCGTGGATTGTGGAAGAGGATCGGTGCGTATTCAAGCAGGGGTCGCCAGATGGATTTATAAATATGTACAGCGGTACTTGTGGTGATGCCTTTTGTTTTATACGTTAAACATCTAAAGTGCTTCGCCCTGCTTCTGATTTTTTTTTTAAGGTTTTGGGAATGTGTTTTGAGGGAAAACTTGGGATCGAGGGTTATTCCTAGGTATTTGCAGGTATGTGATGGACGAATGGATATATTGTTGATTATTATTTGGAATGGGGAGTTGTTGGTGCGGTGGAATGGAATTAGAAGTTAGGATTTATTAGGATTTATGGATGTTCTCCATTTCGCAAACCATTGTTGGATGCTTTCTATCAGACCCTGCAGAGTACTTAGGGCTTTAGGAAGCGTAGGAGCATGGGAAATAAGAGCTGTATCATCAGCGTAAAGGAGAGGGTAGAGTGATTTATTGAAAAATGTAGGTTCTGGGCTGTAAATGTCATGGACAAAAATATTATACAGAAGTGGGGATAGGGGAGAACCTTGAGGGAAGCCTTGTTGAGGATAAAATGTTGAGGATAAAGTGTTTCGGATTTTGACTTGCAGGATTCTATTTGTAAGGTAGCTGTCAAGGAGGTTTATTAGATGTTGAGGGACTTCTAATGAATTGAGTTTAAACAGCAAACCTCGATGCCATACAGAATCGAACGCTTTTTGTATATCTAAAAAGACAATTACTGTTTTTCGGCCTTCGAGGTGTGCTGTTCGGCAATTTGAGGTTAAAATGGATAACGGGAGGGCAGTAGATCGATGTTCGATGAACCCAAATTGATATGGAGGGATTTTGGCGGAAATAAGTTGAAGGAGTTTTGATTTAATAATGGATTCAAATAATTTGCCTAGGACTGGAAGTAGAGTTATAGGACGATAATTGGATATTTCTAAAGGATCGTTATTAGGTTTAGGGATGCATGTAATGATTCCATGTTTCCATTCAGAAGGAAATATTTGAGTGGCATATATATTGTTAAATATTTTTAGGAGATGGTTGTGAATTTGATCAGGTAGGGATTTTAGGATAATTCTGGGTATATTGTCGTGACCGGGGGCTGTATTTTTGCCTTTATGAAGATTCTCGAAATACTCTTCTTCAGATATGTCATCCTCGGGACAATGGGATGGGGAGTCGCTACTTTTTTGGGATATGTACCAGGAGTTAACGTCATTTAAAAAATCAGTATCAAAGTAATCGTTATTTGTCATTGTATAGGTTTGTTTAAAATAGTTTGCAAAAATGTCGGAAATTAAATAGTCTTCTGTCACTGTCTCGTTAGTATTTGGGTCACGTATTTTGTTAAGAAAGTCCGTTACTCCCTTCCGCTTAGAATATTAATGTTTTCGCAAGCCCTGATCCAACAATCTGCTTTGTAGTCTGAGATAAGTTTGTGGATGTCTTTATTTAGTTTGTTGAATTTAGTTTTCAAGTTACTGTCATCTGTCAGTCTTAAGTCTCTATATAGTTGTCGTTTATGTTTGAGGAGTCGTAGGATAAAGTTGGGAAGGGGATACTTATAAGGTGTTCTTGTGCATGTTGGAGTATATTTCTGAATTGTATGTGTTAGTTTGCGTAGGAATAGTGATGTTGAAGCTGGGTTTATTGTGTGTTGTGAGTTTATAAAGTCGGTCATGTCTTGAGTAATGTTGTCAATGTTACAGTTGGAATATTGGAATATTAATTTTGGAGGTGAGGGAATAGGCGGGTCTTTCTTCAATGAAAATTGAATAGCTAAATGATCTGAGCACAGATCGGGTATAAGGGTAACGTCTTGGATAAGGTGCTGAATGTTGCTGGTACACATGAATATGTCGGGTGTGGAGGATTGGTTATGGGACATTATGAATGTAGGAGGTGTGTTTATCCGTATGAAATTTGAATTCGACATAAATGAAGAGAGTTGCTTTTGCTTAATTTTGTTTACATTGAAATCTCCGATCACGATAACATGGTCGTAGAGGGAAGCTTTAGTAAGGATGGTATCTTCAATAGAGGATGAATGGTGAATATAGACAAGGAAGATATGTAATTTAAAGGAAGCAAGGTCAATTGTGCAATGAGTACATTCATTCATTATGTGGTTGATTTTTGGAGGATTGGCTTTTCCTAATTTTATTTCGGGTTTAGTTGCTACAATTGAACCTCCGCGTTGGTTGACGTTGGGAATGGATGCAGGGATTTGAATGTATGACCAATTATTAAATACAAATGGGTTGCTGGTTTTCGTTTCTACCATCATACATACATGGATTGGGTTACTAGATAGGTAGTTATAGAGTAGATCGGATTTAGTGGATAGGGAATTAATGTTGGAATAGATGAAATTTAATTTAGCCATTTTTATTTAGTTGTGCGATTCCTGTTCTGATACCTGAAATGTGTTCTACGGATGGGATTATATTGGGGGATTCAAGGTCAAACATAACTATAAACATTTTATTTCCTGAGAAATTTACGTGAGTGTCGATATTGAATGAGGTGATGAATCGTGAACGAAGATTTTTAATGAATATCTCTCTGTCCGTTGTCATGGGTGAATTTACATTAGTGGTATAGATGTCAATTATTTAGTCATGGATGGTGATAGGAGCATGAATGCGTGAATTTTTAGTTAGGTCCCTGTCTATGTTAGCTGATTTCTTATTTTGATTTACAATTTTCAGGTTGGGGATTCCTTGAATTGGTTCCAGTGGCCAATTCGGGCATTTAGTGGACCAGGCTCCGTGATCTGTGCCCCCGCAGGATCTGCATTTGATGGGTAGTGATGAAATACAAGTGGATGTTGAATGTGTTCCATTACAATTAGCGGATGTGGTCATCTCTTTGCAGTTTGCTGTGATGTGATCGAATTTATTGCAGCGCCCGCATGGCACTGGAATAGGTGTAGGAGGTTTGCTCTCGATAACGTTATAAATTTTGCACATGAATCTAAATTTGTTATGCAAAAGTTTTGTAATCACCCTAATCATGTGTGTTTTGTAGTTGTCTTTTTTCGCGATTATTCTTTTGCAGTATCTGTGGTTAATTCCTTGAGCGTTTAAATGCTCGCTGATAGTGGTGTCCTCGATCTCGGGTTCGACGCTTTTTATAATGCAGCAGTAAGATGGGGTCGGCGTTCCTCGCGGTTGTGCTGCGGCTGCGATGTTGACCCGTGGACCCGATGACAATGCACGAAATTCGTGGACGATTTTTTGTGTTTTTAATGTGTTTAAATTGTGTGATATTGTTTGTGTATCTACATTTGTTTGTAGAATAAATCTACTGTGTGTTTTGATGATGAGGACGTTATTATCATATTGTTGATTGGACCATACTTGTGCAAATTGTATTCGTGATAAATCTTGTGTAGTGGTGAATGAAATGGCGTGTTTGTATTCTTGATTATTGTTGTATTTTGGGGTGGATGTCATTGGTGTGTAAGTTGTATTTGTGTTTTGTGAATATGAACTTGTTGTTGGTAGTGTGACCCCGTTACTGTGTGATGGTTGAGGTTGTGAAGCACTTGTTGCTTGTTGCGTATTTTGTGATGGAGTTTGTGTATTGATTTTTTTTTTAATGCGGCTTGGAGTATCTTATTAGTTGTTTTGGGTAAGTTTGCGTTACCTGATACGTGTTGTTTTTTTTGCGGCCTTACTGGCTACTGGGTATCTTGGTGGCCGTCCCCGTTTTTTTGTCACCACATCGATGTAATCTTCGCTACTTTCATCGTTATCCTCCATCAGGAACCTTTGATTTTAAATGCACTAGCTTTGATAAATATCGTACGTCTCGGCTTAGGCAGAATGGACGTCCTCGCTCTGCGCTAGTCAGGCGAGTGTATGTAAAAGGTAATAATAAATGTAAATATTAGACATATAACTAAAACAAAACACATTTTTTTAAAACAAATCAGCTTAAACACAAACTACATTTTTTAATTTTTTTTTTACCTTTTAATAAAAATAAAGGTGGGCATATTTTACATTACTCAATTCAGAAATAAAATCTCTTCTTAAAAATAACAAATTTAACCACCTGTATCATTTAAAAAAACTCAAGTAAGCTTTGTATTTTCTAAAATGATGGTAGAAAATTGGAAAACAAATCTTAGATGATAGAATTTAAACACTTCAATCGGTATCCAAAATATCAAGTAGCTTTGCTAAACCGTTCTGAAAATATTTAGCTGTATCTATACTTTTTAGCCACCTTGTATATATTATAATCAAAACATTATCAATATATTGCTTTTATTGTGATCATATTTTATTTTATTTTTGTTCTGTAATTTTCCTTTTATTGCTAAGTGTAATTGATTTTAAAGTATACAATTTGTATTATTCATATTTTATTTACCTTTTCGTTTTGATTTAGGTAATTATTAAATTTCAAAGCAAATTTTTATCTAACTAAAATAATTTTTGTAGGTATAATTTAGATATTCTACATTGGAATTAAAAACATATTTATTCAATTTTTAAGGATTTTAATTTTAAATGTTCACTAGTTCATTTGCAGGCAGATTATTTTATTTTTCTGTACTGGTTAATCAAATCCAGGTAAAACATATAGATTAATAAATAATTTCAATAAATTCCACATTTTTTTGACAATTAAAAAAATAAGGTAATTATAGAAGATTTAAGATTTTTACGAAATGTTTTATTATAAATTATTACAGTTTCTATTTTGGTTTATAAATACATAATCTAGATAGATTATTCAATACAGAATAGAATGGAATAAAATTGAAACATCTCCAGTAGTTCTTGAAAAATATTGAAGTTAAAATGTTTTGAACTATATTTTTAAACAAATTTTGTCTGTAAATAAATTTTGCATCAATTTTTGATAAATAGTGTACTTTATTTTTGGGTAGATCATTTTGATTTGTTTTTATATAGAGATTTTGGAGTAATTTGCGAAAATATTGCCTTAATATATTAGTAGCAATTTAAAAGAATTTTTATTGCAAATAAACTGAAAGCCATTTTGGTGAAAATGCACTTCTTCTGCGGAATTATATAATTGAAATTTACTTCGAACGAGTGTTTCCACTCCTTGACTAAGCACGATGTAACATTTCGAGTTTAGAAAAGCCTGAAAATTCGATTTGGTCGCGTAGCGAAGTGGAGCGACCAAACCAATTTTCAGGCTTTTCTAAACTCGAAATTTTACCTCATGCGTCACGCGTATTAAACACTGAATTATTGTGAAGTTAAAAATATACTAAGTCAGTATTAAAAATATAATGCTAAAGCAGGATTAAAAATATATTGCTAAACAAGAATATTTTGAATTTCCCAATATTTTAGTACAGTATTGCGCGACCAATTATTAAGCTAATTTGAGCTGGAACTTTTACTTCATTTTTAATCAAGGAGTGTAAGAAGAGTAAAAACATAATGAATACCATAATAAATACCATAATGAATACCATAATGAATACCATAATGAATACCTAAAAACATAATGAAAATCATAATGAATACCTGAAAGGCAAGAAACTCTTATTATATATTTTAAAATTATTATATTTATTGTATCGGTACTCTTATTATATATTTTTAAATTATTATATTTATTGTATCGGTAGCGTTTACAATAAGCAAGAATTTAAGAAAATATATTGTTAATTTAAATACAAGTATAATATGGTATGTTTAATAAAAAAACCTTTAGTGCCATGATTTTATTTATTTTTAAATTTAATTGAGCTACACGCCTTAGGAATTGACCTATAAAACGTCAAACATGATAATTATAATATATAATTTTATAGTTGCCAACTTACAATATTGTCCATCACTCTCTAGAGGTTTTTATTTTCATTAAACATACGATACAAATATTAGACACAATACGATATTTTCTCAGCTCTTGTCAATGTAATTTATGTAAAAATATCTTAGGCAATATTTTCAGTAAACTCTTTTCGCGTTTGTCACCGTCACATTCACGTCAAGCGCACCTTTTTATATCACTTTCTCCCAATTCATACATTTACTTATACGTACACATTCACATACATACATTTTTTTTTAAATAATACGACTTGGATGACAGGTCGATATGGAGGGAGTACGTCAATTGCAAGCGATAGAGCCCCAAAGCTCCTGTGCTGATCATCGATAATTCAGGGGGATGATTGAATTGCGAAACCGATTTGCCACTCGTCACGAGTGCATTTCGAGTTTGCGGTCCTGAAATTGGCCGGGGCGTACGCGGAAAATTGTTTTAATTTCCTTTGTTGCCCGCAGAAAAAGAAAGACAACATACGTGAATATTTCACAGTAATGGACATGATCACTTGTGAACGGCGAAATTTGATTACGATGTCATTTCGAGGTTTTAGATTGTTCATCTGTTATTTTCCAGAATAAATTGACAAATAATTATCACACATTATCAGTAGTGTGATAATTATTTGTCAATTTATTCCGGAAAATAACAAATGAACAATCTAAAACCTCGAAATGACATCGTAATCAAATAAAAACGATTAACGATTTATGATACAGAGTATTTTTGTTTTAAGTGATATTTCAGGCATAATTTTTTTTCAAAAAACTTTTAATTTAAAATATCCAACACGTGTTTCCACTCCTTGATTAAGTATGTAGTAAAATGTTTAATTTTTCAATGTTATTTTTTTAATGATAAAGTTTTTCTTGAATATAGATATTTTTATTATATTATTGTTTTATATTCTCATTATTTTTTTGTTAATATAAGGTTACAAAAACTATTGTCATTGTTAATATAAGGTTACAAAAACATGTACATTTTATAAAGTCAGATTTATTTTTTCAATTATGGGTTTAGGATGAGTCTGTTGAATCATGTTAGTCGACAAATTTATATGTTTATAGAGCTCGTTCCATACAATTACGCGAGAAATTAGAAGTCATGTGTGTTCATAACACATGAGTCCTAAGATGCGACTGGTTTATTGAAAGTCCTCAAAAATACAAATTTGTCCTAAGTTTCTTCGCATGTCTCGCCTACTTAAATGGCACGTAATCTAGAATAATTTCCTTAAATCCTTAAACCGTACTACAAACAATTAACATAATTAAATATTTATACGATAGTTAATTTTCTTAAAACATTAAATAATTCAGTCTTAAACGTTAATTTTCTTAACTTCAATATCCTCCACCCTTTCAACAACCCCCCTCTTCCCAATGAGAAGAGCAGTGATCTCCTCCAGATCCTTCCCTTTCGTCTCAGGCACACAAAATATCGAAAACACAGTAGCCAGCACGCACACGAGCCCGAAAACGGCAAAGGTCAGCGCCGAGCCGAAGGCGTCCAGGAAGTTCTGGAAGAGCTTCGTGACGCCGAACGCGACGATCCAGTTGAAAGAGGCGGAAATTGACATGGCCGTTCCTTTCAGCCTCGGATTGAATAATTCACCGAGCATTATCCAGGGAATCGGCCCAAAGCCGATCGAGAACACCACGATAAAAATTGCCAGGGATGCTACCGGCACGAAGCTGTATTGAGAAACGTCTCGCATGGTTTTCAGATGGAAGTAAATTCCCAGGGAAATTAGGCATAAAGACATCACCGAGGAGGATAAGATCAGGAGGATGCGACGGCCTGCTCTGTCTACGAGTAGCGTGGAGGCGTAAGTGGCGACGACCTGGAAGGATAATAAAAAAAATTAATCGAGAAGAGTTGGATTGGATCGGATCTTTTTTATTTTGGGAAAAGGGTCGAGGGTGAAATATGGAGTAGCTAAGGCTCTCAATTAAACAGAAGGGGTTTATAGATTTTTATCCCTTTTAATTTACATTCGAAACTGCCTCCTTTTTTTTTAAAGAGAAAGAGTGTTGAGGAAATTCAATTTGTTTAATTGTTTTGCTACTGGGTTTTAGGGCTGTAAGTACCAGAGTGAATTAGAAATTAAAATTTATTTCGGAAATGAATTGTTTTTAGGTGAATTTTCAAATAAAAGCCCACACTGAATCCACTGATCTTATACAAATATTTATTTTATTCAGTTCAAATTTCAAAAAATGGCAGGGATTTTTATTTTCTATATTGAGGAGTGAAAAATGATTCTTTTAGAATTCACATATTTAAGAGTTTAAAATTCTTACAGCACAAAATAATTTTGTAGCGAATTTTCAAATAATAGTCCACATTGAAATCCATCGATTCCAATGAAATGTCGACTTCAACTCCACAATATTTTACACAGAACAAGCGAAGCGGAGCGACCAAACCAAATGTTCAGGCTTTTCTAAACTCAAAATTTTACTTCATGCGCCACGCGTGTAAAACACTGAAACAATGTAAAGTTCACAATATGCTACTAAAGTAGTATGCTAAGACGTACGTTTAGAACTTCATTTAGAAGCAGTGTTTTATAAGCGTGGCGCATAAAGTAAAATTTACTTTAAGTTAGAAGTCATCTGATAGGTATTAGTCACACCAAACTTATTTATTAATGAGGTTACACCGAAAGCGGTGATATTTAACACTTACTACTGATAATTTCGACAATTGTTACTTTTTATATCAATAATGTAATTTCACAATTACCATATTTATCCTAAATTATCAACTGCCAAGTCAATATTGACACAAATTCATCTTCTTCTATTCGTTTGTTTGCAATTTTTAACGTGACATGTCATTTTTGACATAAAGTGCCAATATTGACTGGATTATTATTTTTCTTTATGCTTAATTGTAATAAATTCTACAGTATTTAAGGTTAAATGTCACTTGTGATGATATTAACTTGATTCATTCATATTAATTCAAACTTCATAGATATAAAATTGCCTTTGATGTATTGTCTTTTTCTGAGTTTTGACACCGCGCTCGCGCGCGCGCGTGTGTGTGTGTGTGTGTGTGTGTGTGCGTTTTATTTTTCATGTCAATTAGGATTTTCATGTCATGTAGGTTAGGCCTTGTGATTAGGTTTGCATATAGTTGATAATGTTACGTTAGGTTAGATGACTGTTATCTAACTTGAACGAAAAATATCGAATTACCGGTAATTGAAAAAGTTAAAAGATTATGTAGGGATTATAACTTATTTATGAGTGTTTTTGTTTTACCTTATCTATCCAACAATTTAAAATTATAGATATTCTGTACTCAACATCTGAATTCATTTCTACTCAAATTACATCAATACTCAAGTACATTTGTAAACTTGTACTTGATTACAAATTGACTCCTAATTTTGAGTGAATTTGTAATTAAGTACATTTGTAATCAATTACATTTATACTTTTTACTCAAAATGCAAAAGTACTCGAATACTGCCCTACTCTACACAAACGAAATAATTTCTACTAAATCTATAGATTTTATTTACAATAAGTTTAAAAGAGAACAAGTTTGTGTTAAATATTTACCTTTTGCATAGATGAATCTAAAACATAATTAGTTTATTACATTAAAATTCTTTAATATTGGATTAAATCGAGTTAACATTAAGTTACATTTTCCGCAATGCAATTTAACCCAAGTTTAACGAAAGTCATAATTGAAAAACTGCTCTTAAAAATACACGGAATTTTTATTTTAAGTATATATACCATGATGCATACGCTGCAAATTTTTAGGAATGCGTTATTTTTATACATACTTTGAATTTGAAGCTTCTAGCGAGTGTTTTCACTCCTTGATTAAGCATGAAGTAAAATTTTGAGTAGATTTAATGTTTAGTTCAAAATATACTTCTTATGTTCATACATTTAAGAAACATTTATTTTGTCTAACAAAATCTTGTGCTGTCACAAATTGAGCAATTTTCAATAAATTTTAAGGTAAACTCTGTTTTCTTTATGACCAAACTTAGAGTGTATTTATTGCGAACAGTTGCCCTCCTGCTTTAACAGTAGGGTATTTTAAACATCAAATTTTGAGATGCTTGAAAACAATTATCAATGTGACAAATAAATCATAATTTGTCAAATAAATTGTCACGATGCAAAAAGTTTCAAAAAAGAGAACGCTACAACTTGCAACTTGATAACACATACAGGGATTTTTTCGTTTAAGTTTACTTTCACATATACCATATAAACATTTGTAAAATTAATGAACATGTGATCAGAATTAAGTCGAAGTATATTTTGAACTTCACTTTAAATCAGTGTTTTATACGCGTGGCGCATGAAGTAAAATTTCGAGTTTAGAAAAGCCTGATTTGGCTTTTCTAAACTCGAAATTTTACTTCATGCTTAGCCTGGAAGTGGAAAACACTCGTTCGAGTTTTTAAATTAAAAGTTTATAATAAGATAACGAATGTCTGAAAAATTACATTAAAAAATCTTAAGATGTATACCTAAAAGAAAAATGTCTAGTATTTAGAACTTTTTAAAAATTTGAACATATAAATGGGCAGATAATAAAGAAGACAGATATTCCTGAGCAAGGAATATTACCTGATCCTCCTACCCTACCTGATCCTCAGAGACATTTTATAAAATTGCTAGTAGATATAAATAATTTGAGGCGGTGATAGGTAAATACATTTGTAATCGTAATCTTTGTGAGTTAATTAAATTGTCATATTAATGTCTGATTTCCCTTTATATAACGTACAAATTAAAAGTTGATTTACAACATAACATATGATTAATCTTGTCCTAACCTAAAACACACAACCTGCATCACACCACTAAATTCTTGAAATGTCAAACTTGATTGGTCATATTAAAAATAAAACAAATTGTAGGTTGCGGGAGAAAAAAAAACTAGTACAGCAAAATATTTGGTTATGTGAACTGGACTTACTTTGATTTTTTAAATTGTCAACCAAATTAACAAATCTGCGGAAATGTCAAATAAAATTTAATTAACGTCGACATGCCTCAATTGACTGAAACGCAAAAAGCGATAATAACGTTTAGAGACGGTATTTGCATTAGAGACATTGCATGTCAACAATAGCACCGTCTTGTTGGTCACGAAAATTTGTTTTGTAAACCTGTACATGCCAATTTTGTATTACAAGACAAAAATACGATATTTTAGAAGTGGCTAAAGCTCCCTGCTGTACTAGTTTTTTCTCTCTCGCCACTGTACACTTAAAAGAAAATTAATCCCTTTAAATATATTTTAAACTTCACAATATATAATATAAAATTCGAGTTTAGAAAAGCCTAAAAATTTGGATTACAAAGTAGGTGAATTTCGAGTTTAGAAAAGCCTGAACATTGGGACTACCAAGGAGTGGAAACAAATTGCACGCTTTTATAAAAATAACAAACTGCAGACTTACAGCATTTACATCGAGTCATGTGCACTTAAAAGAAAATTTACACGCATGTGATCTTGACTAGGGATTGTTATACCGGTAAACCGATTTACCGGTGAATCGTACAAAATGCTCTTTAACATTGACTCATAATATTCAGATTTTTTTGTTAAAGGTATTTCGTTAAATTAGTAAGGAAATTAAATCGATATACCTGAATAAAACGCGATTTCAATGGATTGAATTAATTATATAAATAAGTAATTATTAGAAACAAAATACTGCTAATGTATATTGGGTTGCCTATATTAGTTGTTGTGTTTCAGATTTTATAAAATAAAATGTTCAAACCTCAATTATTTATTACTTCCCACACTGGAAATCGTTACTAACAGACTAAATATATGATTAAAAATGAAGTATAAATTTTTCAATATTTCAGTTATCTATACACCTGGGGCATGACGAAGAATTTGAGGTTTTCTCAACTCGAAATTTTACTTATTATTAAAACAAGTGAAGGGGCAAGTGCAGGGAGCCACGAGTGACAGACGTCAAAGGAAAGCCGAGAATGTTCAGAACGTGGTGTTCCCGCACACCGTCAAAATAAATTAATTCAATCTACTTTACAATTATTTCAACTGCACAGACAGAATTGCCAGTAATTTGTTTAATGTGAATTGTGTTCATGGCTACTTAGTTAACATTTAGAGCTGTTAAGCAATTTTCTAATTATATATCCCCGCAATGATAATAAAAAATCTAGTTACCTTACAAAATAATTTTGTGATTATTTAGAATAACAAAATTGGTATCTGTATCTGTATTTAGAACAGGGTAAGTGGCATTTTGCTGCACCGCACACCGTCAAAATAAATTAATTCAGTCTACTTTACAATTATTTCCACTGCATTGGCAGAAGTGTCAGTAATTTGTTTAATAAGAATTGTGTTCATAGCTACTTAGTTACCATTTAAAGCTGTTAAACAATTTTTTTATTATATATCCCTGTAATAATAAAAAAATCTAGTTAGCTTACAAAAGATACAAATTTTGAGTCAATTTAGAATAACCAACTTGCTACCTGTATCTATGTTCAGAACACAGTAAGTTTCCATTTTGCTGCACCGCACACCGTCAAAATAAATTAATTCAATCTTCTTTACACTTATTTCTACTGCACAGGCAGAATTGCCATTTTAAATTTTATTTTAATATAATTGTCACATTTTCCTTTTCAAACAACACAATGTTTGCCTATTTAATCAAATCTATTACTATCCTACTTAAAGTGAGACAGCTATATACAGGGTGTCTAATTAGTGCGATATCAGAAAATATTTCGTTTTTAAGATAAAAGAAACGTTTGCTTACCCATCTAGAAATATTTTAATGTATACAGGGTGCGCTATTTTAACAGTAAAGAGTACAACTTGCTTATTATAATTAGATAATATTATATGAGGGGTACAGAAGCAAAGTTAGCATTCTCCACTTTAATGTTTTTTTGTCAAAAAAAAATTATACTGTTTGTTTTGCTATTCAGTAGAATAGAATAGGATTAAGATAGAAGGCAAATTTAAACCACAGTCACAAAGAGGTTTATGGACAAATACGATAAGTGCATGAAAAGATGAAGTGGAGATTGTCACCTTTGTTTCCATACCCCTCATATATTACTTGGTTCTTGATTTCTTCATAAAAAAATTAATGCTATTTTATTAAATTACACTTAATATAATTCGTACGGGAACTGTACGACTTATACCAAGTGTAATTTAATAAAAAGACAATTATCCGACAATTCAGAAAAAAAAAAAATGTGAAAAACGTTGCGGTCTTTTCGAAAATCAAACATATCTCTCTGTAAATAAGATAGAGAACTGAGAGTTATATTGCCTTTACAATTGAGGCCGTATTATTTGCACTTTCATAAGTTAATGAGTTCGAGTTATTTGTCTGCGAAATAAAAACAGTTGCGTTTAATTTTTAATTACGTGAAACTCTATTTTTTAAATAGAAATATACATTTTTTAGCATAATTCGACGGAATATTCAATTCTCTTTTTATTTTTAGCTGAAGTTATATTTTTTTAAATGTGTAAGCGTGGGGATACAAATTATTAACGTAATATAAGAAGAATTACATTTTTAGTCGAATGACTTCCTGTTTAATATAATGACGTAAACCCCAACTGGATTTATAAAGGTTTGATTCACGAGAGGTTTTCATGGTTTCCTTGATTTGTAGTGCTTTCTGCATCAATGCATGTACTACGAAAAACGTGTGTGAAAAGTGACAAATAACTGCATAATATGTCTGCTATGGTTTTTAGATGGAACATGCAAAAACGTATGTTCCGGTATGGAGTTTTAAAATTTTTCGATTAAACGTCATATTTTGACAATATCTTCGTAAAACTAAATCTGCGAAAACCCAGCCACAAATCATTTTAATTAATGTGCACAATCGTGTTAAATGTGAGTTTAAGTGGTATGATTCCAATTTCCACATCTACTGAATATTTCAGGTATTTACAGAAATGAATAATGCATTTATGTTGATTTTGTGTAAGCTCAAACAAAAATGTTAGTTGAATCGAATGCGCGTTCAGTAGATTTGGCAAATAGTCATCGGACTAATCTATTAATACAGGGAATTTTTCTTTTAATTATACATACAGTGAGTTAGTTATACATATGCATACGCTTTTTTTAAGAGTTCAATTTGAAGCTTAAAACGAGTGTTTTCCACTCCCAGACTAAGCATGAAGTAAAATTTCGAGTTTAGAAAAGCCTGAGAATTTAGTTTGGTCGCGTAGCGCGAAGCGCGGAGCGGCCAAACCAAATTTTCAGGCTTTTCTAAACTCGAAATTTTTCTTCATGCGCCATACGTATTCACCACTGATAACACTGAAATATCATGAACGAATAAACGTCGCTTGAAATCAGTGTCAGTGCGTGGCGCATGAAGTAAAATTTCGAGTTTAGAAAACCTGAAAATTTGGTTTGGTCCCTTCGCGCTTCGCGCTACGCGACCAAACCAAATTTTCAGGCTTTTCTAAACTCGAAATTTTACTTCATGCTTAATCTTTAAGTGAAAAACACTCGTTTAAACTTCAAATTGACCACTTTAAAAAAAACAACGAATATTTAAAAATCTACAACACTTAATTGAGATATGTATACTCAAAAGAAAAAAATCACCAAAAATTATGATCTAAAGCTTTTCTAAAAGAAAAAACACTAATATACTCGCGACCTAAACAGTATGACATTGTCATGTAACATCAGAATTTGACACAACTAGGAAAAATCATTGCAGATACAACTGTCGACATACTCTCTAAAAAATTGGAACCACACATTCCACATCAATGAGTCATAGGACATTTCTCCCGAAATTCACTATATTTAGTTTTAGAGAAATTTTACCTTAACGAAACCATTGCAATCGTGATTTTTTGTTATTGCCAGATAACTTCAAATTGGTAGGACTTAGGGGTCACGAGTTCCAATCCCAGTGATTTTCAACAACTTAATTTTCAAGTCAAGGATGATAAAAAACACGTCAAGCTACTTTATTTGATCAAATTACAAAGATTTCAGAAAAGTTGGCTGTGTAGAGATAAACTTTAATAAACATTAAATCCTAATATATTTAATTATAACAAATTTAACCATATCAACACCCTCACCCTTATTCAAATTACATCAGCACTTTCCTCCCCCTCCACCCCATACTCACACACATAGACATATAAGTAATTAAGCAAATGAACGACCTATCCAAGACCCAATATCACACTTATTATTGCATTAAGGTTTCCTAAGTCTAGATCTACATATACATTGGGAAACGGGAGGGCCTTATGAATATTGCAATTTACATGTTAGTAACTTCGTTAGCTACTCCCGACGCTTATTTTATATAAATGTATATATCGCGTCACCGCATCAATTAATCATAATAGGCGACGGAAATAGATCTAGCTACTACCTGTTACATTAATTATATATGTTAATTAACGTCCGTCATTTCTGATAATTTCGGATTACAAGTGAAGGGAATGGGTTGCATTTGCGGTGCCGGTTCTGGAATATGTCCATTATGCTGGATTCCGGACGTCCGGAAGTATTATAACTTTCATGGGCTTTAATTATTTGCTTGTTTTAGTGCAATGATTGTAAATATAGTAGGAATTTTGTTGTTCAGAAATGATTTTATTGGCTGAAATTATGAAAATCACTACTCCTTGATTAAGAATGCAGTAAAATTTCGAGTTTAAAAAATTTGGTTTGGTCGCGTAGCCAAATTTTTGCTTTACTTTACTTCACTTAAAGTTAATGTTTTATACGCGTGGCGCATGAAGTAAAATTTTGATTTTAAAAAAGTCTGGAAATTTGGATTAGCCAAGCCAATTTTCATGCTTTTCTAAGCTCGAAATTTTACTTTAAGCTTCATCTAGGAGTGGAAACAGTCGATTGCAGCTTTAAATGAAACTCTTTTACAAACATAACATAGGGTCGGAAAGTGATGACTTAAAAAATGAGAAGAAAATTCAAACGTTAGTCATACAGTGAACACACTGTCAAAATATTGGCAGTATTGACAACGTACCATCGGTGGAAACAAAATGTTGGTAAAATTTGTTTAGTGTGTGTCCAACTTTGGACCTCTCATTTACATATTTTTAGTGTCACTCCATATTATAAGCTTTCTTTAAATAACCTGACTTAACCCGTAATAAACTTGGTTATATTTAACATTATCCAATTGTCGATTTGTCCCAACATTTTATGTCGACCGATGGTATATAAGAGCGAGAATAACATAAGCTATTTTTGGAGGCTTATTGTACTGTAGTTTTACATATTTATGAATTCAATTGCTCTGATTTGCTAAATATAATGCAATATCTAATGTCGGGAATGAATACATTTGCTGTAAATGACGGAAATATGTATTCAATTGTGAATGCAAAATATGCTAAAGTTAAAATCATGTAATAAAATCAACGATTTTAGAAAACTGTTTAGTTAAGAATCAATTCATTTTCTTACAAAGAATTTATTTAAAAGATCCCAAAGAAGATGACTAATGTAAATGTCTGATCCTCATATGGATTTTTAATGGGTTAATGAATTTGAATTTATGCTTAAGAAATACATGGGTTTTACTTCGCTTCTACTCATCGTAGAAGCGAAGTAAAACCCATGTATTTCTCTTGAAGAATCTAAATCAGTGCTTTCGAATTTCAATATAACAAATTAATTCTGTTTTATCGATTATTTCATTATCAACTCATGATTTTGTGGCCTCGGTGGCCGAGTGGGTAGAGACCCTGCCCATAGATTATTCCATCCGGGTCCATGGATGTAGTGTGAATGAATTGTGGCGTCCAAACGAATTAATAAATAAGTGGTAATTAGTTAATTAATTAATTAGAAAAAATAATACAATGGCAGATGGCTGTATGGCTAAAGCCGAGGCCAATGAAACAAAAAAAAAACTCATGATTTTTTTTTCTAATTTCTACGAATTTGTATGAACTTTCCTCTCGCAAATTCTTATTTATTTTCATTTAAATACTGTAAACATTGTACAGGCTAGAAGTGTGTAAGTGTTGTTTAGGTTAGTAGTCCTTTATAGTTCTATTTGAGTTCAGTAAATGGATTATTCATAAATTCAATATTAGTTAATTGTGTATATCATCGATCCCGGCGCATACACCAAAAATAAACTCTGTGAATGTAAGAGCAAGCGTACTGTTCTGTTTGTTTTATTGTCTGACAGGATTATTGGTTTTATAACATAATATTTTATACAGTGGATTACGTACAGAATTACGGGTTGCAAAGGTGATGGCTTAAATAAAAAATAAGTAGCTAGTGTTGAGCTTACTGTATAAAATCAATAGAACGGATTTTGTTGTTGTTGCTCAATGTTTGTAAATATTTATTTAACACGATGGACTTTCATAACATTAATTATATTCAACGATTAGCTTGATTAGAAATTCCATGATGGAAAGTATTTATGCCTAAAAAATAAATACATTGTCATACGAATGTTAAAAGTTTATTACACGTTATTACTTTGTAATTGGCGATTGCAAATTACGTCATTTTCAAACCGTTGTGCTTCGAATTATAAAAAAAAGTCTAAAAAAGTATATTTACTGCTGTCAATTTAGAGAAGATATGTAAGTAGTTAAATTCCTTTATCTTCACTGTTTTATTTTAATTCAATATGTACATTTTAAGCACAATGTGCCCTTTTCAATAGTTTAACGTTTTTGACTAATTAGTAAATAAAAATTAAAATTAAAATGATTTGCGCAAACAAGTGCGAATGATATAGAATCAGATAAAGGCCGGCTAGTTTAAGGAATTAACTTTAAGAGCGGGTTATTTAACATACTTAAATTGCTTCTAACATTTAATTGAAAATGGTTAGATTCTTTTAATAATTTCAGATAATTTATATTAAATTTGTGTCCTGTGGTTAATGTATAATGAGCTATCGCTGATTTTTCAGGATTTTAACTTTTCGTATGATAGTGGTGTTATTTATACGTTGTTTTTATATTTTGATAAGTGTCTCTAATATACATTTTGTTGCAATTACTGCATTTTGATATATCAATTTCCGGTTTTTTTAGATCATCAATTTTCATATGAGTATTCCTTATTGGTAATTAAATTAAAGTCACTTGGTTTGTTTCACTACTATTTTTTATTTTCTTTGACTAGTTTTCAATTATCGTCATTCTCACGGATTCCCTAATAAAAATTTAAATTTGTTTTTTGTGTAGTATGCAGGTGGGATTTTGAATTTTTTGAAAATATTATTAAATTTATATATAAATTTTGGTTCAAGATCAAAAAATACATACTTAGTGGTTATCAAATAAACGCTTTTAATAAAATAAACAATAAAATTTGCTTTGTTAAGGACGCTACAGATTACATTTATTTCTCAATTAAAATATACATAATTTTTGTTAACATCAATCTTAAATAATGAACATGTCGCAACGTTAGTAAAACAATGACGTAAGTGCAAGTGTTCCAAGAAAACACATTATAAGGTGGTTTTGCAAAAATCTTAATAATAGTATAATATCCTAAAAAATTTTCTCAACCGGTTACAAATCCTTACTAATCTCATTACTTGGTATGCTATTGAAAATTTAACTTAAATAAATCACTTATTTTTGTTTCACTAATGCCCGGTATTATAAAACATTTTATTTCCTAAATAAAATTTACTTTACGAATAAATGAATTTATTTCAAAGGTTTCGGTACTTAAAACACAAAATAACTTTATTTGGCTAATAAATCTCCTCAGTAAATTATTTGTTTGTTTTTCTATCAAGTAAATTTTATTCTTTAAATAGTTTGACAGTTTAATGTCAAAAGTGCATTATATTTTTATAAACACATCAGATTCTACTAATTATATTTAGTAATTTCATTACTGTTATCATGTCTACCATATCATTTGTGTCAGATTAAAGTTCGCTTATAGTATCTTCCCTAACAGTTATTAACCACAAGAAATTCTAAGGCGTCGAAGTTTTTTTAAGTCAGAAGCAACCCGTGTGATCAGATTGTAATTATAGTAAAATACAAGTAAGTGTTTTGCAAATAATAAAAAAAAAATAAAAGAAGCAACCCGTTGACATAACCAGGGATTTTTATACATATGCATACGCCTCTTTAAAATTAGTTCCATTTAAAGCTTTAAACTAGTGCTTTCCACTCCTAGATTAAGCATGAAGTAAAATTTCGAGTTTAGAAAAACATAAAAATTTTAACGGTTTGATGCATGAGTTGTAAAATTTGAAGCATTTATTGCATTATATATACGTTGCAAATTTTAAGACGTTCGTAGATTTTTAAAAACGTTCAATTTGAAGTTTTAAACGAGTATTTCCACTCCCAGACTAAGCATGAAGTAAAATTTCGAGTTTAGAAAAGCCTGAAAATTTGGTTTGGTCGCTCCGCGCTTCGCGCTACGCGACCAAACAACTGATTTAAATTGTGTGAAATAAAGAATTATTATTTAACAATTTAACAACGTCGTATTAAGCTATCCAATGTCATTGACTGTTAGATCTCTAGTTCAGTAATAATTTGTTGGCTGTAATCATTGTAACTCTTTATATGGTTTTTGTTATTTTTGTTCAGTCGTCTTAGTCGGTTATAATTCAATGTAATTCTTTATATGATTTTTATGTTTTTTGTTATTTTTATCATATATTACAATATGTATATGTACTTATGTAATAAAATGGAGATTCCGTTAATAAATAAATAAATAAACTTTAACATACCACAAATATAAAAAAGAAACAAATTTAAACTCCACATTAAATTGCTCCGCTTCGGTCCTTGCTAAAATCTAAATTTTAAGGCTTTTCTAAACTTGAAATATTATTCGATGCTTAATCAAGCGGTGGAAGCCTATGTTAAAAAATTAAAATAAAAAACATAAACTGAAATCTTGAATTTGGGCGCGGAGCAAAGCGTAGCATATACATTCAATTTTTCATACTTTTCTCAACTTAAAATCTCACTTCATGCCGCGCCACATGTATAAAACACTAAATTATCGTGAAATTATGATTGCACTGCTAAGCACTATTTTAAAATATGCTTTTTCACTTAAAGTCAGTGTTTAATACGCGTGGCGCATAAAGTAAAATTTCGAGGTTAGAAAAGCCTGAAAATTTGGGTTGCAGGCTTTTCTAAACTCGAAATTTTACTTTATGCTTAATGTGGAAACACTCGTTAGAAGCTTCAAATTGGACACTTTTCAAAAACATAGAATGTCTAAAAATTACAGTCAACCGGGTGCCAATGTCAATATGGTTACTCTTTCTTTATACAGTCTTAATGAAAAATGTTATAATTTCAAATTGGGTGAAGTGACACACTTATTTTGTTCCGTGCTTTAAAGTAATAATACATTTATCAAAATAATGTTAAAATTATACCCTTTTCTTAATTTTCCATTAAATATTTATAATCCATGCCGATTCAACAACCGCGCTTTGTGGAATTTTCAATAAAACTGGAAATTGCGGTCGGGTTTGCATTGAATTAAAAATAAAACGCGACAGGAGTGGATTAGCCCTTTTTTCCATAATAAAGTATTATGTAATCAACTAATGACCACATCGATTCCAATGTAGATACATACATATATTCTGAATTTTGTGCAGTCTCATCGTTTGATGTCTATAAACGCAACGTATAAAGCACAGCTATCGGGTGTGACTCGGCAAATTAATTAATGGCAGATTTGTAATTTACACAACAGAAGGGCGAATGTAAACATTTTGCAAGGGCACATTTCTTGTTATCGGAAATTTATTAAAGAGAGCGTCGGGTTACTTCATGCGCCACGCGTATAAAACAGATTATAAGTGAAGTTCGAATATACATACATTTCACAATATTTTTGTGTTTTATACGCGTGGCGCATGAAATAAAACTTCGAGTTTAGAAAAGCCCAGAAATATATTTGAACCTCACTTGACATCCCAAATTAAGCGTTTAAAACACTAAAATATTGTAAAGTTCAAACATATATCTTTACCATACTGCTATAGTAGTATATTTTGAAGTTCACTTAAAATCAGTACTTTATACGAGTGGTGCATGAAGTAAAATTTCGAGTTTAGAAAAGCCTACAAATTTGATTTAGTCGCTTCGCTTCGCTACGTGAATTGCCTGTCATTGCAGTTCGAAAATTCAGTGTCTAATGGCTATAGCATGTAAAATTAATGTTGGCAATATCACCAGTGATAATTATCATGTTAAATGAACATCACCACATGAAACGTTTTTATAACATTGATATAACAATTACCTTAACGTGTTTGCTAATTATCTTACAAAATTATTGATAATAGATTATTTGAAGTCTGTGTATATTTAAATTCCGTGTTAAAATCAATTAAACCCCCTTTAAAAGCGTCCATTAAATTTTATCGCGCATTCAAAACCCCACGCTCTCTTTGATAAATTTCCGATAACGAGAAATGTGCCCCCGCAAAATGTTTACATTCATCCTTTTGTTGTGTAAATTACAAATCTGCCATTAATTAATTTGCCGAGTCACACACGATGGCTGTGCTTTAAACGTTGCGTTTATATACATCAAACGATGTGACTGCACAAAATTCAGAATACATGAATGTATCTACATTGGAATCGATGTGGTCATTAGTTGATTACATAATACTTTATTAAGGGAAAAGGGGCTAATCTACTCCCGTTGCGTTTTATTTTTAATTCAATGCAAACCCGACCGCAATTTCCAGTTTTATCGAAAATTCCACGAAGCGCTGTTATTGAATTGGCATGGAATAATAAATAATTAATGAGAAATTAAGAAAAGGATATAATTGTTACCATTATTTTAATGAATGTATTGTTAATTTACAGCATGAAACAAAATAAGTGTTTCACTTAACCCAATTTAAAATTACAACATTTTTCACTAAGACTGTATAAAGAAAGAATACCCATATTAACATTGGCACCTGGTTGCCTGTAGAGATTGTAAATTTGCCAAATTTTTCAATTACCGTGAAATCGGGAAATTTCTGAATCAAAACGAGGTTACCAATATATCAGAAACAATTATACAACTTTGTGTATAATCCCATCTGTGATTATTTATTTTTGCGGTTACATTACATTGTGTTATTTTTTGTGATACAAACTGTTATACGTGTATATTATATTTTATGTACCTGTACAAACTGATTCATAATAGCAGTAAGAAAGTTTCACATCTTGTTCAGTGATTCAGTAATAAACATGGGTCCTATTTTCATTATTTACAAAACTACAGCTCAAATTGTGCGAAATATAGAAATATTATTGACCAATTTAACAACTTAAATATAAACAAATATAAATAAAAACAATTTAAACTCCACATTAAATTGCTACGTTTCGCTTCTTGTCCAAATGCAAATGTAAGGGCTTTTCTAAACATGAAATTTTACTCCATGCTTAATTAAGCGGTGGAAACCTACGTTAAAAAATTAAATTAAAAAACAAATAAACTGAAAACTTGAATTTGGGTGCGGAGCAAAGCGTAGCATCAACATCTAAATTTTCAGGCTTTTCTCAAATCAAAATCTTACTTCATGCGGCGCCACATACATTAATCACTAAAATATTTATTTATTTACGGATTTCTCCTTTTTACAGTATTACAAAAAACAGGTACATATAAATTACAACAAATAAATATTGTGAAATTAAAAATGTACTGCTAAAGCATTATTTTAAAATATAAGCTTCAAATTAGATAGTTTTGAAAAACGTAGAATGTCTGAAAATTTACAAAGAGAGATACGTATGCTAAACAGAAACATTTTTCTGTATTTATAAAACAAATACGCCTATAATTTATGTGGTGAATTAATGCAAATATAAATATTATTTCAAATTCAAAATATTTATTAAAGCATTGAAACCTAAGCGTACATTGTTAGAATAAGTTAAATATCATCAGTTCATATAGTTTTATGATATCGTATTATCATTTATACTACTAGATGGAATTTGTGGAGGGAAATAAATGCAAATTAAGGTTATACACACTTACAGAAAAATTTATATAAATAAATCTACACGTGACAATATAATATATTTAATTGGTTTAAAACTTAAAAGTCTAGTTTAAAATTATAGTTAGTCAGTGTTATTTATAAAAAAAAAGGATAATATTGATAGAGATTTGTATTCGTGATTCGGAAATTAGGATTCGAATCCTTTGATTCAAAATATATTTTATCGATTTTTAAATTTGGAGATTTGGGAACACTTGACAATATATTTATCTTATTCTTTGAACTAATTAAACCTTAAAAGTTTAGTTTAAAATCATAATTAGTCACAGTTATTTATTACAAAAAAAAGAATGATATTAATAAGGATTTGTATTCGTGATTCAAAAATTAGCATTCGAATCGTTTGATTTAAATCATATTTTATCGTTTATTTTTTAATTTGGAGATTCGTGATTCAAATCAACTAAATAAGAGGATTCGGATAGCTGATTCAAATCTTTTTTATAGGTTTGAGGATATATGTTATGAATGCAAATATCCAGAATTTATAAAAAAAATATGTGAAAAATACATACAAAAAATCCCATTTTTATTCAGGTTGTATATTTGCGGAAATTAATTAAAACATAGAATTTTTATACCCGATTAAGACCATGTTAAAAAACACTTGGCAACAAATTGAGAAAAAAAAGGTGTGTTAATTTTGTTTTTTTGACTAATTTTACATCAATACAATTAAAAAATTATATCTATGTAGTATTATTTAATTTTGGAAATTCTGATTTTTTTCAGTTTGAATACAACAATTTAATAAAGGAACTCTTAACTACTAATTATCCGAAATACAATCGTAAACTGTAATAAGCTTGAAACGATAATTATGTTGCAATTTAAAAGTGAATACGTAATTTTTCTTCATATAATGGACAGTTTTTAAGTGAATCCATCCCAATCATGTGCTATAAATTTTCAGATTTCCGTGGTTTTTCTTTTAAGAGTTCAATTTGAAGCTTTAAACAAACGAGTGATTTCACTCCCAGGCTAAGCATAAAGTAAAATTTCGAGTTTAGAAAAGCCTTAAAATTTGGTTTGGTCGTTGAGAAAAACCTGAAAATTAGGATGTTGATGCTACGCTTTGCTTCGCACCCAAATTTAAGTTTTAGGTTTATTTGTTTTTTATTTTAATTTGTTAACATAGGTTTCCACCCCTTAATTAAGCATGGAGTAAAATTTCATGTTTAGAAAAGCCCTTAAATTTGCATTTGGGCAAGAAGCGAAACGGAGCAATTTAGTATGGAGTTTAAATTGTTTTTTTTATAATTGTTTATATTTAAGTTGTTAAATTGGTTAATAATATTTCTTTATTTCGTACAATTTGAATCAGCTGTAGTTTTTTAAATAATATAAATCGGACCCATGTTTATCACTGAATCACTGAACAAGATGTGAAACTTTCTTATAGCTATTCTGAATCAGTTTGTACAGGTATATAAAATATAATATACACGTATAACTGTTTGTACCACAGAAAATAATATAATGTACTGTAAATAATCACAGATGGGATAATACACAAAGTTGTATTATTGTTCCTAATATATTGGTAACCTCGTTTGAATTCACACTCCTAGGCTAAGCATAAAGTAAAATTTCGAGTTTCGAAAAGCCTTAAAATCTGCTTTGGTCGCAAAACCAAATTTTCAGGCCTTTCTAAACTCGAAATGTTACTTCATGCGCCACGCGTATAAGACACTGATTTTAGGTGTTTACATATTTACAATATTTCAGTGATTTCAGTGTTAAATACGCGCGGCGCATGAAGTAAAATTTCGAGTCGGAGCGACCAAACTAAATGTTCAAGCTTTTCTAAACTCAAAAGTTTACTTAATGCTTAACCTGGGAGTGTAAACACACAAGTTTAAAGCTTAAAATTTAACTCTTTTAAAAAGAGCGTATGAATATGTATACTTAAGAAAAAAATGTCCTCTATGTATACTTAAGAAAAAAATGTCCTCTATGTATACTTAAAATTCCCTGTATATTTAATCCTCCAATTATCCTCTTGCTCCACCTGCCTCAATAGCGTCTTTTCATATTGGAAATATCTAAATTGAACCACTGCCCATGTTTTTTAATCTTGTATTCTAAATTCAATCTAAAAATACTCAAGTGAGAGTGCAAGAAAATGCACCTTAAGACAAATTATGCAACCCGTTCTTTTATAATTTTTGTATCATATGTTCAATAAAAAAAAAACCCTCTAGAGTTTCATGGAAAATATTGTAGTTTGCCAACTCTACAATTATATATTATAAATATTATGTCTGACGCTTTATATGTTAATTCCTAAAGCGTGTAGCCAACCTACATTTAAAAAAAGATAAAATCATTTCACTCTAGAGGATTTTTTTATTGAACATACAATATTTTAAAAGGTTAGAAATTATCATTAAGTGATTAAAAAGAGAACAATTGACATTTCTCAAAATAAACCAGGTATTTCTTTCAGTTGTTTTTATTTTTTACTCAAATTCTTCACATTTTATTTTTTTAGTTTGCGAAGTAGTAAAAATAAAGGCTTTTACTTTAGCAATTGGCATACTAAAGAATATTCTTCTAATAAACTGGAAGACTTCTAAAGTTATTTCTAAAGCCGTAAAGATCTGTTTGATAAGTCTACGTTTAATGCAACGCTGTAAAAAATAATTTTATTTTTTGCAATTAAAGGATTATGAATAACGTTCTCTTTGCAAGGAATTCATTGTTTTTAGTATGCCAGTCGCCTGTAAGGTATTATTTGCTCTAATATCCCAAAGGTATAAAAACATGAATATTATATTATACAACCCATAGGTTAGGTTAGGTTAGGTTAGGTTTCAATGCCAGCAGTTAGACCTCTCACTTAGGCCCAAAGGGCCTCTTGTGATACCATAAAGGTAAAAAGGAGTTAGATCTCCCCTTTCTCCCCAAATATAAAAACCAATCCGAGCACCTAATGAACCCGATCAGATTTCTCACATCTAGAGGTGTGAGGTCCGATAGTCCATTCGCGTAGTGCATACCAAGGTACTTGATTCTTTTCCTTTCAAGAGCAGGGCATTGTCCCAGACAGTGAACTACCGTCTTTTCCTCCTCCACATCCAGGCATCCTCTATAAAAGTCGTTGTACTCAAGACCCATCTTTTGTGCATGTCTGCCTAGAAGGCAGTGGTCTGTAAGGATGCGCCCTCTTTATGTCGATTCTGCTAAGTGCAATTAATCTGTTGCTGTTTATAGTGTCCCATATAGGCCATATCTGCCTTGTTATGAGACTCGTATCTTCTTTCTCTCTCCACCTATGGTTGACCGATGCTATCATTTGGTCCCTAAGTAGTGTCTTGCATTCCACAAGTGAAATGTGGATGCAGTGTTAAGTAGACAGTTCCTTCATTCTTGTCCCCTTCCTTGCAAGGTCGTAGGCAATTGAATTCCTTCTGATATCACTGTGACTAGGTACCCTTATGAGTCTCACGTCACAGTTATTTGCAATCCTATTTAGCGATTTTTTACAGTCTCTGGCCACCTTCAAGGTGCAGTACGGACTATTCAGTATCTTAATGGCGGCTTGGCTATCAATAATAAACCTGATGCGGTTCCCCTGAAGGTAATTTTTATGGATCCAGTCGACTGCCAATCGGATGGCCATGACCTCTGCCTGAAGAATGTTACAGTGGTTGGCAGTCTAAAAGACTTTTTGAAGTTGAAATCTTATGAGTACATTCCTCCCCCTACTCTGTTTACAGACTTGGAACCATCCGTAAAGAGCCAGACGTCCTTGTTTTGAACTATCTTGCCCTCTAACTATTTGGTTTTGTCCGGGATGGAAGTGGAGAACTTATTTTCAAAATTATGTTCTAGAGTGCAGCTGTCAGTCTTCAGGGGGATATCGACAAGCTCATTCAAGATCCTTCCATGGCCCTGTTTGCTAGTGCTCCAGTTGGGATGAGTTGATTCCGATCGCTGTGGTAGCTGCAGCATATCTGCAGTAGAGGTCGACTGGAGCTAGATTTAGTATTATATCTACACGTAATAATAATAATTTTCACTAAATTGTCTGCAAACTTCCCATGTAGCAATTTTCACTGATTTATTAAAAAAATATGTACTGAAGAACATGTTAACAGTTGAACAACATAAATTACGAGTGTCTATAAATTGTCGGCATCTCGGTTGCTTTAAAAAACAAATTACATATCTTAGACAGTGCTGAATTTTATCACGACGCATGTTTCTAAAGTCAGAACCTAGGATGGCGACAGTTTATAGTCACTAGTTATATTGGCAACATGCAATGTCATAGTCTGCTTCATTTCAGTTGAAAATATAGTCATAAACAAATTGGTTGTTGCTTAGTGTAATGCAAATACACGCTATAATTCAGTTGCAATTATATTAAAATATTATGTTAATAATGTCGTATAAGTAATTTAACATTAAATACAATTATTCTTTGCTAATACATTTTGAAAAATTGTATCGCGTCAAATTTTCTAGTTACCATATTTCATTCGCGGTTTAATATTTTCCTACGGCATAGGTGGGTCGGTTTAAATGATGATTAATGCCCTCCCGTCAGGTGAAACTGTGCAAGAGGTCTGAAAATTTAATAATGACAAAAGAATTTCGCCGCTGAAAGTAATTTCCATTTAACGCAGCCCCATAAACACAAGTTACATTAAACATTTATTGTGCCTACAGGGCTTCATACAATTTTTATTGCCTGAAGGCGCTTTAAACGCCTTCCATCAAGCCGAGTCAGATACAATTTTACGTTCACTTTTTTAGTGGAACCGAGAGATGTGATCCAGGGAAGGTTTATGCAATTTGTAGGGATGGATAATTTGATTGTATAAAGGGTGAATTTTATGCGACTCTGAAAATAAAAGTACAAAATGGGAATACGTTTCAACTTTGTGTATTAATCTCGCACATTCGGTTTTATATGTTGCAAGATAATACGCGCAAATGTAGCATTGCACTATAATATTATTGCGAAAATACACATATTGGATACTTGGATTGTCTACATTGAATGTATCTTTAAAAACACTAAGTTACCATCCTACGCCGAATAACGTATTAGGGTTGTTCTGATTAGGAATGTTACGAGTGGATTAATCGATATTGAGTATTGATTATATCGCATAATTAAATATTGATACGGCAAAATATCGTAATGAAAAGTATCGCGATTAAAATATCGCTACTTTTCGATACCACATATTTTATATTTACTTAATACTGCAAATTATATTTTAAAATGATCACTTAAGATTGATAATATTGCTAGGAGAAATTTTAAGTCCGTTAAAAAGCTAACAACATTAACAAACGGTTATCAAAAAATAAAAATTACAAGAATACAATATTTTGAACAATGAACTATAAATATAGTGGCATTCAGGAGAGATGTCCTATGACTCATTGATGTGGAATGTGTGGTTCCAATTTTTTAAAGAGTATGTCGACAGTTGTATCTGCAACGATTTCTCCTAGTTCTGTTAAATTTTGACTTTACATGACAATGTCATACTGTTTAGGTCGCAAGTATATTAGTGTTTTTTTTTTCTATTAGAAAAGCTTTAAATCATAATTTCTTCTGATTTTCTCCTTTTGAGTATACATATCCCAAATACGTGTTATAGGTTTTTAAATATTCGTTGTTTTCTTAAAAAAAGGTCAATTTAAAGTAAAAACAAGTGTTTTCTACTCTCAGACTAAGCATGAAGTAAAATTTCGAGTTTAGAAAAGCATGAAAATTTGGTTTGGTCGCGTAGCGCGAAGCGCGGAGCGACCAAACCAAATTTTCAGGCTCTTCTAAACTCGAAATTTTACTTCATGCGCCACGCGTATAGGACACTGGGTTCAAGCGAAGTTTACTCGTTCACAATATTTCAGTGCTGTCAGTGTTCAATACGCGTGGCGCATGAAGTAAAATTTCGAGTTTAGAAAAGCCTGAAATGTTACTTCATGCTTAATCTGGGAGTGGAAAACACTCGTTTTAAGCTTTAAATTGACATCATTTAAGAAAACAACGAATATATAAAAATCTACAACACGTAATTGCAATATGTGCTCAATAGAAAAAATTCAGAAGAAATTATGATATAAATCTTTTCTAAAAGAAAGAATATTTTTACTAGTTCAGTCAAATTTTGATGTTACATGACAATGCCATACTATTTAGGTCGCGAGTATATTAGTTTTCTTTCATTTAGAAAAGCTTCATATCATGATTTCTTTTGTTTTTTTTTTTTTCTTTGAAGTATACATATCCCAATTACGTGTTGTAGATTTTTAAATATTCGTTGTTTTTATAAAAGAGGTAAATTTGAAATATAAAAGAGTGTTATCCACTCCCAGGTTAAGCATGAAGTAAAATTTCGAGTTTAGAAAAGCCTGAAAATTTGGTTTGGTCGCGTAGCGCGAAGCGCGGAGCGACCAAACCAAATTTTCAGGCTTTTCTAAACTCGAAATTTTACTTCATGCGCCACGCGTATAAGACACTGATTTCAAGCGAAGTTTAGTCGTTGACAATATTTTAGTGCTTTCAATGTTTAATACGCGGGGCGCATGAAGTAAAATTTTGAGTTTAGAAAAGCCTGAAAATTTGGTTTGGCCGCTCCGCGCTTCGCGCTACGCGACCAAACCAAATTTTCAGGCTTTTCTAAACTCAAAATTTTACTTCATGCTTTGTCTGGGAGTGGAAACCACTCGTTTTTAGCTTCAAATTGAACTCTTTAAAAAAAAGCGTATGCTAATAGAAAATTTCCTGTATGTATACTTAAAAGAAAAAGTCCCTGTATTAACAGATTATTCCGATGAATATTTGCCAAATCACAAAATCAATATAAATGCATTATTTATATCTGTAAATACCTAAACTATTTAGTAGATATAAAAATTGGAATTATACCACTTAAACTCACATTTAAAACAATTGTGCACATTAATTAAAATGATTTAAGGCTGGGTTTTTGCTGAATAATTTTTACGAAGACATTGTTAAATTATAAAGTTTAATCTTAAAATTTTAAAGCCGCATACCGGAACATACGTTTTCACATGTTCCATCTAAAAACCATAGTAGACATATTATGATGTTTTCTGTCTCTTTTCACACATCTAATTTGATGACATCAAACTATTTTTGTATTACATGTATTGGTGTAGATAGCACTACAAATTATTAAACTATGGGACAGCTCTCGTGAATCGTACCTTAATTGCTTTATTTTTTATGTGATGCATGAAGTAAAATTTCGAGTTTAGAATAGGTTGACCAAACCAAATTTTCAGGCTTTCCACCTTATTTTGTAATTTACTTTACTATAAAATTGGGAATAAAAATAAATAAAGTGTTTTTTTCATAAAATTCTCAATAAACCTGTGGTAAGACAAGTGTTCTTATTATTATAAAAATAACTTCAGATATATTGCATCAATTACGTGTTTCAGGACCAGTACTAAAATTTAATATACGCACTGTGTACATATTATAAATATTATTTTACATGTGTTTAATGACTGTTGCCCATTAGATCGACGATATTGTGATTTATCGCTAAATTATCGGTAAACCAGGTTTTATTAATAATTTTACTGACTTACCGCTAATTGAAAAAATCGGCAAATTTACAATCTCTGCCGGTGTAGGAATACTTAACGCAAATATAATTTAAAAACTCATTCTATTTATTACCTGAACAAATCCAATGATGATAGCACAATCCTCCGGCGGCAGCGTACTCCCAGAATCAGCGAAAATGCTGCCGGTATAAAATAGGACCGCATTAATCCCGCTCAACTGTTGGAACACCATCAGTCCCATGGAGATAAGCAGCGCCCTCGAGCCGGCCCTGGACTTGACGAGGCTCGAGATGCCCCCGCCGCCTGCCAGATCGGCGCATCTAATCTCTTCCATTATCCTGCTTATTTCTGTGCTTCTTGGGGATGTGGGGGTAGCGGTGCCGGATCCCAAAAGCGGGTCTGAGGAGCCCCCTTCCCTGCCGAACCACCTGAGGCTATTTATGGCTAGATCGACGTCCCCTCTGGAGCACAGGTAAACCGGGCTCTCCGGCATGAACACCAGACACGTCAAGTAAACGACTGGGATTACGCCGGGAATTAGGGCCAACAGGATAAAGTCGTCCAGTAAACCACCTGGAATCAACATGGGATCGGATTTATTAAACGATTCTCTCTAACATCCACTAATACTAATCAAAACACACAAAATATAATTCAACCAATGTTTTGTTTATATTTCAACGCCATTGGTAAAACGGCATTATACACAACATCAAATTTTATTTTAGTGTGAAGAATAGCATACTAAACTAATATTAAGGTAAATTCTGCAAGGTAACTAAACCCCAAGATGTTTAGGTGAGTGAATTTATTAAAATTATCTTGAAAATGAATTCTAACTTACTTTTTTATAAATAATACAATTTAAACACTTTAAAATATATTTAAAAGTGTTTGTTTAAATTGTTTTATTTATATAAAAGTTAGTTACAGTTCATTTTTAAGATAATTTTTTATATAAAAGTGAAGATAAACTTTCAAAATTCTTCAGCCTTATCAATAAATTCTAACTTACACAAGTTGAGGCATCCATTGGTTACAACATAATTGTAAAAGAAACACTAGACTAGCTATAAATCACAAAAACAAAAACTGAGTTCAGGTCTGGACTAAGTTTAAACTTCAAATACTGTTGTTCTAATGGTATAGTTCAGAGATAAACTAAGCTTATTTACAAAATATAAAATCCAATTGAAATTAATATCGTTTTCTGCGAAATGTTTGTCTCATTGAAACAAGTTTCCAAATATTCATTGAAACAACTGTTTCTCGAGCTAATACCCCGACAGATATTGATTTATACAATGAATATTTGAGTTATATTTATTGTATCTGTCTGGGTTTTAGCTTAAAAAATAGTTGTTTCAATAAATATTTAGAGACTTAAATCAATGAGACAACATTTTTTGCAGAAAGTCGATATTAATTTTAATTGGTTTTTATATTTTGTAAATATTCTGCAAACTATTGACAAACTCAATTTTTCTTTATGTTAAATATTTTGTATCTTGAGCTTATTTACTTTATTGCACCATTAATTAATTCTGTTTTACCTAAAACATATCCTAAAAGTAATCCACAGGTGATCTGTAACTGAAACAACGTTCCCAAAGTTCCTCTAACTTTCGAATCGGCGATTTCGGCTACGTAGCTGGGGGCGGCAACACAAATGGCGCCGCACGCGATTCCGGCCAGGAATCTGGCAACGTACAGCCCATAAATCGTCCCACTGGAAAAAATACAAGGGGATAAATTACGTCCCTCTGTGTTTAATGTTAATCCCCCCAGAAGCTGCAGGAGCAATTTCCATGTATATACGCAACTTGGTCTCGCATGCACAACTAGATAATTAAAGATTTAATTATTAAAAAAAACATTCAAAGTGCGATTCTTTACGCAATCTATAACAAATTTGTCTTACACAGACTAAATTAAACACTCGTTGAAACAACTACTTCCCGAGTTGTTCCTATGAGTGTTTAATTTAGTCTTAGTAACACAAATTTGTTGTCGGTTGCGTAAATAATCGCCCTTTTAATGTTTTCAAACAAATCTGGCCAACATAAATTGTTTCGAGGGCTAAAACCAACGCCTAAAATGTTTGCGAAATTAAGTTTTTTTTACACAAGTTAAAAAGACATTTTCACATTTCTCACATTTTTTTCAAAAGTTGAATTGAATTTTTCATATAATTTTTCATACAAGCTGCTTTAGAAAGAGCAGCTGAAACTGAAAATACTTTATTAACTAACTAATCTACTTCATTAACTAACTAACTTGACTAAACTAAACTAAAAATACTTCATTAGAAAAATATAACTTATTCTAACTTTGCATTGTACGAAAATATATACTACTTAATAAATTAAATTTGGATTTCCATTTAAAACATAAAAACGTACAGGGATTTTTAATTTCAAATATAATTTTATATTTTAAGTGCGGATTTGATTAGATATAAATAATAAAATTGCATAATTTATTAACGTGAGATAAAACGTTAGCGGTATATTTTAAACGTATCAATATTTTAGTGATGTATACACGTAGCGCATGAAGTAAACTTTGAATTTAGAAAAGCCCGAAATTTTACATCATGCTTATTCTGGGATTGGAAACACTCGTTAGAAACTCAAGTTAAAAGCTATTATAAAAATTAGTCGTTATTGAAAGTTAACAAAAACAATATTTTACGTTCTGCTGACTTTAATAAAATTAAAATAATTCAAACTTGCATTATAATAAAAACTAAATATAATAATCTGAATTTAAAAAACAACTTGACTTAATATTATTTTCTGCGTATATTAATCAATGAAACAATATTCTAAAAAACGACGACGATTTTGAAATACTAAAAACTAATACGTTTTTAAAAATAAATCATTAGTAATGTCAGTTGTTTATTTCTTTAAAAAGATAAACATAATATAAAATTAATTCTTTATAAATTAAGATAAAGTTCATTCACTTTTGATTATTTTTATTTAATTTCATATTTTTACTTTAACATTTCTTTTAATATTCACCCTTATTATTTAATTTTTAAAAGCATGTTCATTGTTTTGGAGCAAGTAAACATTTATTTAAATTTATCTAAGTAAATTTAAAATAATAATAGCTATTTAGTTTGATTTCCTTATTTAAAATATTCATATAGATTATTAGTCTCATTAACTCCCTATACCACTTAATATGTGTCTCTTGCAAGTGAAACATTGGTTTTTCTGTGACTTAGTTTTAATATGTTTGATCTTTTAGTTGTTTTTAACTCTCATAACTCTCACAGTTTTCTTAATTATCCTAGGTTTTAATTGCGCACAATATGGTTAGACAAAGTTAACATTTGCAATTATTTTTAACTAGAAATGAAACCTTAGCAGTATATTTTTAAATTAAATTTGAATCAATGTTTTATAGGCGTGGCGCATGAAGTTTAGATAAGCATTGCAATTTGGACACGCTTTGCTATGCTACCAAGCCAAATGTTTAAACTTATCTAAACTGTTCAATTTAAAGGTTTTAACGAGTGTTTCTTCTTCTTAATTAGTATAAAGTAACATTTCAACTTCATACTAATTAAGGAGTAGAAACACTCGTTCAAATCTTTAAATTGAACATTTTATAAAATTAACGAATGCCTAAAAATTTACAGCGGATGTATATCTATGCTAAAAAGAAAAATTCCCTGTATATAAGTAAATATAATGAGATACATAAAATCATTATTGTTTTTCTGTTGTTCTTGAAATTGTTCTAAGTTTTTTTAGTTCATGTATGTCTGTTTGCTTACTTTATTGCCTCTCTCTTATTAACTCTTGAACTAATTTCTTACTTAACACTTGGTGAAAATTTTACCTAATCTCTCTCTTATTAGCCCTATTACTCTTACAAGAGATATATTTAATTTCTCTGTGATTCAATTATTAGTTCATTGCTCTTTTCGCTCGTATTGGTAAAATAACTCTCAGAGCTCTTTTATTCCTATTAACTCTTTCATCTTACTTAGGCGTGTATTTTCATAGAAAAAAATGCTTTTTTATATTCCAGTCCTTGGCATTTGTACCTCTTTAGCTCATATAATTTTCTAAGCTACCTCGGTACACTAACGTATATTTTATATTTTTCTTATTTCCATATAGCATAACAATTACAAAACAAAGCATATATTTTCTATTGCTGAGATACTCAGTTCTTAGCTCTTTAAGCAAAATTACTCTTTTATTTCTCTGAGGTTTATCTGTTTTATCTTACTTAATATATCGTCGTTATTTTGAACAAACAATTTTAGGAAACAAAAACGGTTTAAAAAATGTTTATTTAATAGTCCTTTTCAAAAAAAAAATTATTTAATAGTTGTATAGGATCTAAGAGTTAACTTTACTGCTAAGGAGGTTATTCAGAAGAGAGAATATTCATCGATTTTATAATAACTTCTCGTATAGATACTATAATTTTCTCCAGATCAATAGACGCAATTATCTAAATTCCTTAGCAACGCTCCCATGAAATTTCCATCCGCGAAAATTAATGCACTTCCGATCTTTCCTATTATTCTTTTTAGCTTCCCTCCTCTTGAAACTTATTTACGTCGGAAAAAAGTGTCAATTTACGTGTTATTGCTTTTTGAGAGGAAATAACTCGATGAAATAAATAAAACTTTTATAAGATCGAAGAGTAAAGGAAAAAAATACCTCGAGCAAACGGATGTAACTTCTTATACAAACTTCATTTATCAATTCCACTCGAGTGAGTAATCCTTTCAGGGGTATTATCATATCCACTTGATCATTCGAGCATTCTCCTCTGCATCGACTTATTTTTATCCTACTCTGTTCCCATCCAGATATCTTTTTCCTTATCCACCCCCTTCATACACTCAATAAACGAAATTTGGTGAATGTTTAATGAACTTGTTCACTCTCGCAAAATTTAAATTACAGTTAAATAGATGTAAACGCAATTGTAAACTATAGATCAGTCCATAAGGGCAAATAGGGCTTTTAATAATTTATTTTTGTAGAAATGGAAGAAGAGAAAAATGCCGTAAAATATCTACATACTATACAATTTTTTAGCTTGACACTGCGTAAAAAAACTTGTCATTAAAACTATAAGGCGTACTACATTTAAAACATAAAAAATGACTAATATGCTAAAGGGTGAGTAATGTGTGCACTTATTTAAAGTATATAAACATATACTGTTTTTCTTTTCTTTTAATTTAAGTTAAAAAACAAAGCAAAGGTAAAATCTTTGAAATCGAATACGAATTTCATGACCTATAACAAAAATCATAAAGGATTTTCCAAGAAATGTGTATACAGTATGATTGAGAAAATACTTTAAAAACTATTGACCAATTTTATTTAAAAAAATACTTGTCAAACTTAAATCGTTGATGTTTTTCAAATGTTTACGGTTTTTAAAAAACAGTAGTAATACACATCTAGGCCACAATTGGTTTCTTGTATTTACACTGTGTGTAATTAAACCTTTAAATTGATTAATCTACTTTTGTGTAATAAATGTCGCTTGCGTAATTATTCAAACTTCATAATTATTACTCTGAATGTGAAGGTATATCAATTGTTAATCTCAGTGTTTCTTTTTAAATAAATGTAGGGAAATGTTACATTGATCTTGTATTGTATGGTATTATTATTATTTGGATTGTCTTAAAACATGAATACTTGGTACCTAATTAATGTTTGTGTTGTTATTTGGTGAGAGTATTATTCAAATATTAATGTATGTACCAGTAAGCTATTATGATCCACGATGCGAATAATGGGAAGGCGAGTAACTGGAGGGTCCTTTTAGGGCCGGCTATCGAGGCCATCCGGCCGGCCGGGATTGCACCGGTAAAAGCTCCAAGGGTCAAAAGGGATCCGATCCAGGAGCCCTCTTCCGTACTTATCGGTATCCGCGAACTGGGGCTCTGGAGCATTGGAAGCGCAGAAGACGTCCATGATAGGCAAATTCCCATACAAAGAGCACTCAATGTTGCTGGAAAAAAAAAACATTCAATATTTACTTGACGAAATTACTCGATTTTCTCAATAAAGACAAATGTGGATCTATCTTTAATGATAATCTATCTTAAATTTGTGTCAAAGAGTAACGATTTAAAAAAATACGACATCGATGAACTAAGAGTAGTAGCATCAAAGACTGGAGTTTACACCGACTTTTAAACAACCCTCGTAGACTAATTGATATTTATTTTATAACTTATAAATAGCACAAAGGGCGTATCTCTGCTCTAGGAGCAAAATTAATTCAAATGAATTAAATATCTGTAAAAGCTGAGTCAGTTATAAATCAGTCTCACCAGTAGTAATGTGATATTACCGATAATTTTAAATTGGCTAATATTCTTGGTAATATTTTTGGATACAATGTAACAATTGTTAATTTAAAATTAGATATCAAACTTACTTTACAGCAAAAAAATCATGTATCCCCACAAAATTGTACAAATTCTAGATAAAAAGTAAAGCACACAGATTATATGTTAAGGGGTATGATTTTAATGTTACAATGACTAATCCAATAAACCTTTCAAGACTTCTAGTTAATAACAAATCTGTGGTCGATAAACTTGACAAGTGCGGCGTTTATGAAATTAAGTGCGGGGATTGTAATGGCATATATATGGCCAGACTGGAAGAAATTTAAGCACACGCCTAGGAGAACATAAAAAATTAAGAATTAATAAAAAATGTTCAACCGGATTTCCACAGCATTGCATTGAAGAAAATCATATTTTTAACACAACAGACTAAAATTTTATACTCAGGCAATAAGGGTCTATACCTAAACTTCTGTAAGGGACTGGAAATTAGAAAGGTGCTGAAGCGGGGAAATCCCATTGTATATAATATGGAGGAGATTTGGAACTCTCCTATAACGTCCGCCCTTATTACCTCATGTTTCTTGATAGTTTGTGTATTTGTATATATATATATATATATATATATATATATATATATATATATATATATATATGTGTATCACTGTTTCTTCGGGTTTGGTCCCGCGTATTTTCTTGGCTCTGGTCAATTTTATTTTTAATTCGACGTTTCGATGACGTCGCAGTCATCATCGTCAGGAATAACTGTCAAAATTCCATTGCTCTAGCAACCACTTGTTTGACTTTTACGTACTACTTGATGCGTGAATGTCTTGTTTGGCTTCGTGTTACTCTTCTGATTTGTTCTTCTAATGATGTAGTAGTAACAATTTCAATATTATTCTCGGAAGGGGTTGGATTTTGAATTTCTTGGTTGTTGTTCGGAGATAATATATTTTGACCAGAATTTATACAAGTTTTCCAAATTGGTGGTAGTCTTTTAGCATCATCTCTTTGATTTAGACTGTTCGGCCTCTTTTCAATTTCTATCGCTTCTCTAATACCTTGCGTGGAAGAAGTCTGTCTTTTTTAAAATTCTCGTTTTTTTGAAATTTATTGTATGTTTAGAAATGTTTACGTGTTGAAATAAAGAAGATTGTGGATCAGACTTTCTTACTGCTAAAATATGTTCATCTCGACGAGTACTAATTTTCCGGTTTGTTTGTCCTACATAGCTCTTCTCACACATACCACATGGAATTTCATATACGCCTTGAGCTTCAAGTGGGATAATTTCTTTTGGTGTTCGGAGTAAATTTTGAATGTTTGTGTGTATATTGAAACAAGTTCTAATATTGTATTTGGAGAGGACTTTTCCGATTTAATCAGTTGTTCCTTTAATGTAGGGAAGGGTGACGTTGCTAGAACAGTCTAAATCAAAGAGATGATGCTAAAAGACTACCACAAATTTGGAAAACTTGTATAAATTCTGGTCAAAATATATTATCTCCGACCAATAACCAAGAAATTCAAAATCCAACCCCTTCCGAAAATAATATTGAAATTGTCACTACTACATCATTAGAAGAACAAAACAGAAGATTAACACGAAGCCAAACAAGAAATTCACGCATCAAGTAGTACGTAAAAGTCAAACAAGCGGTTGCTAGAGCAATGGAATTTTGATAGTAATTCCAGACGATGATGACTGCGACGTCATCGAAACGTCGAATTAAAAATAAAATGGACCAGAGCCAAGAAAATACGCGGGACCAAACCCGAAGAAACAGTGATACATGTTATGCCCGCGAAAATCTACGTTTTAACATATATATATATATATATATATATATATATATATATATATATATATATATATATATATATATAAATATATATATATATATAAATATATATATATATATAAATATATATATATATATATATATATATATATATATATATATATATATATATATATATATATATATATATATATATATATATATATATATATATCAGGCGTTTAATTGCAATGGAAATTGAGCCAATTTGAACTTAAACGAAAACTAAATTATGTATAAATTAAACTATGTTGTTATAATATACCTGAAGTCGAAACAGGCGTTGAGTCGGAGTCGGATTTTTTGATTTTCAAAAACCAGCGGGGTCGGGGTGGGATAATTCATGTACCGACTCTACATGCTCCATTCGTTAGAGATCAGACCTCTAAAAATTTTCCGATTTGCCATAAAATTTGTGTGCATATTGAGTACTTAACTCCTAATAAGATAAAAAAGTTTAAAACTTCTACCCCCGGGCATTTCCCGAAAACCACCCCAGTAGGGTTTACAAAACGGAAAACATCGATTTTTCACAAATCTGCACATGAAAATAAAAATGTTTCAAACAAAAATGTAGGTAAGAGCATTTTGAACAAAGAAGTCCCATAGCAATTTTTTGTGAAATTAACCGTTCTTTCAGAAACATCGATTCGAGTAACCGGTCATCTTGAATTTCAGTTGCGCACGCAAAGTAAGTTACTTGAGCAAATGTATAACAAGTCGACGGTAGGAATTCAATACCTTTTGATCACAGTATTTCACTTAAAAATAAAATGTATTTTAAAGCGTAATAGTTCAACTTTCTTGTAGAATAATTACATTTTACCATAGATGAAGTCAGATTCTACAAATCTGTTAATCATATAAACGCTGCGAGGTTATGGCGGTCTGGTACGATTTTCGGGACTCATTCAAAACATCCACCCGTTAATTGGGCCTTATTAATTTTTTTAAATGATAATTTTAAGAATTTCATATAATGAAAAAATGAAGTACAACTCGTCTGTACAAATTTGTATGAATTTAAATAACTGCTAAATTTCGCAGTTTCTCCATTTAAACATGCAATTTCAATTAAAATTATTATGCCTAAATGATATGCAAGCTGTAAATATTTTATAATCGTGTTGATATTGTTTTAAAAAGTAGGCTAACACAAAAAATCTATTGTGCAAGAATGGCATTTTAAAAAGTGTAGATTTTTGAAAATTTCATTCTTGGAATTTCTCTGTGGATGTTTTGATCGGCTCCTTAAATGTCCACATATTGATAAAATGTATTAGTCCTATTGAAAAATCTATATGGAATAATAATTTTGACAGTATAAACTTCAATACCTGTAGCATAAACAATCGATTTCATGTTTCGGGAAAAAAATATGTAGAATCTGACTTCATCTATTGTAAAATGAAATTATTCTATAAGAAAGCTGAACTCTTCCTTTTTGAAATACATTTTTATTTTTTCCACTGGGACACTGGGATCAAAAGTTATCGAATTTCTACCGTCGACTTGATATACATTTGCTCAAATAAGTCAAAATGGCCAGTTACTTGAATCGTTGTTCCTGAAATCGTTATTCCTGAAAGAACGGTTCATTTCACAAAAATATGTGCTAGGGTACATTTTTGATTAAAATCCTCTCAGCTACATTTTTTGTTTGAAACTTTTTTTTCATGTTCAGATTTATGGGAAATCGATGTTTTTCGTTTTTTACTCTCTACGGAGGTGGTTTTCAGAGGAAGTATTTTTGTCTCTGACGACTGGACTAACAGCCCTGGTTATAATACCATTATCTCATATATATATATATATAAATATATATATATATATATATATATATATATATATATATAAAAATATAAAAAATAAAAATGTTTCACCACGGGTTAAGCAAGAAATTAATTAAACATGTATGTAAAGCACATTTTATAGTATATTCTATTTATTTCTAAGTAAATTTAATAAAAATATCTGTGATTTTTTAGAATCTATATAAACTGAAAAAAGATGCTCAATGCCATTTTTTTTAAATTATGGATGGATTTTTTTATTAGATCATAAAATTATCATGTAGAAAATATATTTATAAATTAAAGTATATATATATTAAAAATTCTAGGAAACAATCGCGGTTTGAACTTGAACGATTAACCAGTGTTTAGTGCGCCTGGCTCCTAAATATTTTCAGTTTAGAAATGCCTGAATATTTAGATTGCTTTTTCTAAACTCGAAATATTTTCTTTATGCTTAATCAAGAAAGACACTCGTTAGAAATCTCATTTAAAACTATACTAAAATCAAGACTTTTTTATTCAACATCACAATTTATCATATAACGTAACTAATCATTATCATGTAATTGCATTTTAACGAGTCATTGTTGTCTAACATAATCGCATTGACTGTACGAATCGATAAGATACAGTGGACAAAATATCAACATTAATAGAACCAGTAAAGAAATATTGAGATAATTAAATAGGAAAACAAATAATTATGTTAATATAAAACATATTTTTTTTAAGTTTGAATTATTATTATATTAAATCAAATTCTCAAACCAACAAATTTAAACATATTTAAAATTGTCAAATTTATCGCAAATAGACAATCACGTAAAAATTTACCAGATCGACAAAAATTTAACTAAAATATATACAGGAATTTTTTTTAAGTATACATATGCCTACGCCTATTTTAAAAAAAGAGTTAAATTCAAAACTTAAACGAGTGTTTTCCACTCCCAGGTTAAGCATGAAGTAACATTTCGAGTTTAGAAAAGCCTAAAATTTGGTTTGGTTGCGTAGCGCGAAGCGCGGAGCGACCAAACCAAATTTTCAGGCTTTTCTAAACTCGAAATTTTACTACATGCGCCACGGGTAGTAGACACTGAAAGCACTATAATATTGTGAACAAGTGAACTTCGCTTGAAATGAGTGTCTTGAACGCGTAGAGCATGAAGTAAAATTTACAGTTTAGAAAAGCCTATAACTTTGGTGTAAAATGTCGAGTTTAGAAAAGCCTCAAATTTTACTTCATGCTTAAACTGGGAGTGGAAAATACTCGTTTATAGCTTCAAATTGAACTCTTTAGGAAAACAATAAATATCTTAAGATTAACTAATCATTTTCATGTAATTACATTTTGACGAGTCATTGTTTTCTAACCTAATCGCATTGACTGTACGCATCAATAAGATACAGTGGACAAAATAGAAACACTAGTAAAGAAATATTGAGAATAATAAATAAGAAAACAAATAATTATATTAGCGTAAAGAATATTTTTTTTTAAATTTGAATTATTATTATTTCAAATCAAATTGTTAAAACCAACAAATTTAAAAATCTTAAAAATTGTCAAATTTAATGCAAATAGAGACAAACGCGTAAAAATTTATCAGATCAACAAAAAATACAAACTGACAATTTCCTTACGAATATTGACAAGAAAAAAAAGAATCCCAACTTTACACATTTAACTAAAATATATACAAGGCATTTTTGTTTTATATATACATATGCTTACTTTTTTGTTAAAAAAAGAGCTAAATTTGAAACTTAAATAAGTGTTTTCACTCCCAGGTTGAGCATGAAGTAAAATTTCAAGTTTTAAAAAGCCTGAAAATTTGGTTTGGTTGCGTAGCGCGAAGCGCGGAGCGACCAAACCAAATTTTTTGGCTTTTCTAAACTCGAAATTTTACTTCATGCGCCACGCGTACTAAACACTGAAAGTAAAGTAATATTGTGAATTGGTGAACTTCACTTGAAATCCATGTCTTGTACGCGTGGCGCATGAAGTAAAATTTCGAGTTTAGAAAACCCTGAAAATTTGGTTTGGTCGCTCCGCGCTTCGCGCTACGCAACCAAACCAAATTTTCAGGCTTTTCTAAACTCGAAATTTTACTTCTTGCTTAACCTGGGACTGGAAAACATTCGTTTGAAGCTTCAAATAGAACTCTTTCGAAAAAAACAAATAGTTTAAGATTTAAAGCATATAATTAGGATATGAATACTTAAAAGAAAAAATCCCTGTATGTATAAAGATAGCAATAAAATTTATAATATCAAGCAAGTAATTAAATTCTGTGATACATACAACAAAGTCAACTAACTAAATTGGACAAATATACCCACACGCTCTATTTAGACTAGAAATTTTACTTTATGCGCTAGTCGTGTAAATCATGATGTGAAGTTTAAAATATACGGCAATTAATTATTTGTGAATAAATAATCAGTTCAAACCCATCATTATTTAACAATATATAAACATAAAATGTGGTATAAAAAATTTAAGGGTTTTTTTATATCAAAATAAAATGGTATGTTCTCTGCGAAAGTAGTTTTTTGTCATTTTATGAAATTGAGATAAAAGAATTTTAACTAGGGCTGTTAGTCCGGTCGCCAGAGACAAAAATACCACTCAACCTTTAAAAATCATCCGAATTTACTGAAAATTTGTGTACATATCAAGTACTGGACTCATAATAAGATGAATTATAGTTTTCCACTTCTACCCTCGGGCTTCGTCTGAAAACCACCCCCGCTAAGAGTAAAAAACGAATAACATCGATTTCCCATAAATCTGAACATGAAAAAAAAGTTTCAAACAAAAAATGTAGCTGAGAGGATTTTAAACAAAAATGTACCTTAGCACTTTTTTTGTGAAATGAACCGTTCTTTCAGGAATAACGATTTCAGGAACAACGATTCAAGTAACTGGTCATTTTGACTTATTTGAGCAAATGTATAACAAGTCGACGGTAGAAATGCGATAACTTTTGATCCCAGTGTCCCAGTGGAAAAAATAGAAATGTTTTTCGAAAAGGAAGAGTTCAGATTTCTTATAGAATAATTTCATTTTACAATATATGAAGTCAGATTCTACATATTTTTTCCCGAAACATAATATCGATTGTTTATGCTACAGGTATTGAAGTTTATACTGTCAGAATTATTACTCCATATAGCTTTTTCAATGGGACTAATACATTTTATCAATATGTGGAAAATTAAGGATCCGATCAAAACACCCACAGAGAAATTGCAAGAAGGAAATTTTCAAAAATCTACACATTTGAAAATTTCATTCTTGCACAATAGATTTTTTGTGTTAGCCTACTTTTTAAAACAATATCAACACGATTAAAAAATATTTACAGTTTGCATATCATTTAGGCATAATAATTTTAATTTAAATTGCATTTTTTAATGGAGAAACTGCGAAATTTTAACAGTTGTTTAAATTCATACAAATTTGTACAGACGAGTTGTACTATGTTCATTATAAGAAATTCTTAAAATTATCATTTAAAAAATTTATAAGGCCCAGTTAACGGGTGGATGTTTTGAATGAGTCCCGAAAATCGTAAAGACCGCCATAACCTCGCAGCGTTTATATGATTAACAGATTTGTAGAATCTGACTTCATCTATGGTAAATTGTAATTATTCTACAAGAAAGTTGAACTATTGCGCTTTAAAATACATTTTTTTTACAGTGAAATACTGTGATCAAAAGGTATTGAATTCCTACCGTCGACTTGTTATACATTTGCTCAAGTAACTAACTTACTTTGCGTGCGCAACTAAAATTCAAGATGACCGGTTACTTGAATCGATGTTTCTGAAAGAACGGTTAATTTCACAAAAAAGTGCTATGAGACTTTTTTGTTCAAAATGCTCTTACCTACATTTTTGTTTGAAACATTTTTATTTTTATGTGCAGATTTGTGGAAAATCGATGTTTTCCGTTTTGTAAACCCTACTGGGGTGGTTTTCGAGAAAAGCCCGGGGTAGAAGTTTTAAACTTTTTTTATTTTATTAGGAGTTAAGTACTCAATATGCACACAAATTTTATGCCAAATCGGAAAATTTCTAGAGGTCTGATCTCTAACGACTGGAGCATGTAGAGTCGGTACATGAATTATCCCACCCCGACCCCGCACCCCGCTGGTTTTTGAAAATCAAAAAAATCCGACTCCGACTCAACGCCTGTTTCGACTTCGGGTATATTATAACAACATAGTTCAGTCCTTTTAATTTATACATAATTTAGTTTTCGTTTAAGTGCAAATTGGCTCAATTTTCATTGCAATTAAACGCCTGATATACTTAAAAATTTTATAGAAAAATTATAATATTTTGACCACAATTATAGGGTTTTCCATTAATAGGTCCTATTTTAATTATTTAAAAACATTTTTTTTTATGAAATAGTGCCAACATTTTTATATCAATACAAAGTACAAACTCCACGAGTAGTTGTGGAAAATGATATCTGGTAATTGGCCACCTCGGCTTCATTTGAAAGTGGCTATTCTATTGAAAAAGTTTTGCATCATATTTTATTATTTTAACTTTGGCTCTTATTTGACCAATAACCGCTCGAATATTTTCTTTGAGGGCTTAAATTGCGGTAGTTTTCAGCTTACTTAGCGATACGAGTACAAACTGGCAATTTTACATTAGTAATTTGTCAATTTTGTTCAAATTTAGTGATAAGTTTCACAATGGCACGGTGAGAAAGTGATTCATACCAACGCTTCGATCTGTCTAGGCGAACTTTTCACCATATTGATAATGAATTTTCACTATTTCTCTACGTTGTTGGAGCGTTTATCTTGCCATTTTCTCAAATCGTACACTTTTCACTTGAAAAGTGTGAAACAATCAAGGCTTTCTATTTAACAGTTTGAAAATGCCAAATAAATTAAAATGTGACCTCCTAAGGGAAACCCCTTTACATTTAAATAATTATACTAAAATTGTATTACAGTTGGAGTCGGAGTTATACAAAATTTTTGACTCCCCGACATCGACTCCAACTCCTTGATATCAATTTCCGACTCGACTCCGGCGCCAGCCGAAATACTTAAACTTCGACTCAACGACTCCGACACCGACTCCAACACCGACTCCGATACTGACACCGACTCCGACACCGATACCGACTCCGACACCGATTCAACGGCTCTAGTTTTAACTGTGAACTTTAAATCACCTAGTACCCTTTCACTTATTTTAATATTTGATCCTAGTAAAAAAAAAAAACTTCGATCTTTTGTAAACCTAGTTGAATTTATGCTATTTCTGTATAATAAAACGTAATTATCTCAATTACTTAAGTGCTGAAGTACTATTTATAAATTATGAAATAATTATCAACAAAACACACAATATATACAGTTATAAATAGCAGTCCTCAGATAAATCAGTCGTGAATAGCGTGGATGCAAGCACTTAAGGAATAATTCCAGCAATTCACACCATACACAATCCAATAATTAAGCTCAGCCAAGCAATGCATTGATCCGACCCGAGCGCTCGAGTTTCTTAACGGATTATCACCTGTTGAAACTCATTAATATTTATAAAAAAATATTGCTACTAGGAATTCGCACAACACAATAAGTATAATGTGTAACGAAATCAATTTGTAATGTGTAAAAATACTAATTACATAAATAAATTAATTTCGAAAAAAAATGTCCATTGAAATGAGTAATATTTTCGTGTTTTTATCTATTAAACAGTGTACGATTAAGATACAGGATTTTTTAACCGTTGATCCACGACACAGTTTTTAATCGGAATATTTATTCTGAATTGCGTCGAACTGCAATTTGGTAATTGTTTTTATATTTATAATTCCGGGGTCGAAGTTCAACGGAATTTTTCGTTGAAGTATACGCTGTAAATATTTAGGCAATCGTTGAATTTGAATAAGTTCAATTTGAAGCGGTTCATGAATGTTTCCACTCTGTGATTAAGCTCGAAGTAAAATCTCAGATTCAGAAAAACCTGAAAATTTGGTTTGGTCGCGTATCGTAGCGGAGCCACCAAACCAAATTTTCAGTTTTATTTAATTAAACAATTTAAACACTTTCAAATATCTATTGAATAACGCTACAATTGTTTCGCAACACTGTGGCTTCTTCAGGCAAAGAAATGAAGCGTGAAGAGAAATGAAGCCTGAAGAAGCCACAGTGTGGAGAAACAATTGAAGCGTTATACAACAGATATTTGAAAGTGTTTTATTTATATAAATGTTAAGATGAAGTTTTAAAGTTTATCAGTCTTATAAATCAATGTTTTCAAATTTTCAGGCTATATACAAGGATTTTTTCTTTCAAGTATACATATGCACACGCTTTTTATAAAAGATTTGAATTTGAAACTTTAAGCGAGTGTTTTCACTCTCAGGTTAAGCATGAAGTAAAATTTCGAGTTTAGAAAAGCCTAAAAATTTGGTTTGGTTGCGTAGCGCGTAGCTTTTTCTAAACTCGAAATTTTACTTCAATAGCCACGCGTATTAAACACTAAAAACATTGAAATATTGTGATCAAGTGAGCTTTACTTGAAATCAGTGTTTTATACGCGTGGCGCATGAAGTAAAATTTCGAGTTTCGAAAAGCCTGAAAATTTGGTTTGGTCGCTCCGCGCTTCGCGCTACGCAACCAAACCAAATTTTCAGGCTTTTCTAAACTCGAAATTTTACTTCATGCTTAACCTGGGAGTGAAAATCACTCGTTTAAAGCTTCAAACTGAATTAAAAAAAAAAACAAGGAATATCTGAAAAATCACAGCACACAATTTGGATATGTATACTCAAACGAAAAACTCCCTATATGTATGTACAGGGTGGTTTTTATTTCGTTGAATTATAAGGTATAGGCTAAACGGTAAGAGATGCAAATAAACTAAGATATGTGTCCCGTTCTCTTTTATAGTGTTTAGTTTAATGGCGCAATCAGATCTACGCTAACTAGATTAGTTTAGAAGATACAGGGTGATTCTCAAAATCTGCCGGTTTTTATTACCTCTTATGACTCGGTTATTTATGGAGATAAAAATAAATTGTTAATACAAATGTTTTAACTTTTTACGTAGATTCCAGGGGTGTACTTAAAAAAAAGTTTTTTTTAATTCTTGAGATATTATTAATAGTAGCATTTTCTTAAATGAAACACTCTGTATCTGAATATCTCTGAAAATTGCATTTTTGTTGTGATCGCAACAATATGTAACACTTAATATTTTGCTTTGTTCTAAATAGCTAAAATATCAAAAACAACAAAAATATTTTCTAGGTGTCCATGAATTGAATGATTATTATTTTCTTTTATAATAGGTATATTAATAACCCAGTTAACAAGGATATTAAAACATCGATAAACTAAAACAACAACAGCTACAATTAATAAACAAAAATTTATAATAACAACAACAATTATCTCATTTATTTATATAACAATTAGCATAGGTGCTTAATCACAAAAGGTGCTGAAATTGTCTTCTATTCTGCTCGATGCATTTTTGGACTCGGCTTCTAACTGAACAAGTGGTATTATAGATGTGAATATTTGGCAGTCTTCCAATGCAATTAATAAAATTTGCTTTAAATTCTTCAACAGTGTTACTTCGGGTTTTATATATTTTATTTTTAATAAATCCCCAAAAATAAAAGTCAAGTAGCGTCAGGTCAGGGGAACGCGGAGTGTCTAAAATAAAATCTATTATATATTTTTATTTATCCAAATCTACTTCAGGGTCTCATAATTTTAAGATGTGAAAGAATTATATATTTCTTTGTTTTGAATATTAAAATATGCTCACTTCTTAGTGGATCTTGAGAATTTTAAATAAATTCGACTATCGATACGATTTTGGTAAGCTTTTGAATTAATGTGTTCAATTTGTGTTTAATATTATCGTTTTCTGGACTGATTAATTAAAAATTGTGATTTTTTTATAATTTAGGCTTTTACAGTATGTAAAAGTAAACTATCTTATTCTGAAAAAAAAAAATCAACTAAACTTTTCTTTTATTAAATTCATCAAAATTACTGTTACCATTTTTTTAACGTTATCAAAATAAAAATTAGTTAAACTGGACGGAAAATTGTGTACGCCAAATTTGACTAAAACATCAATTCTATTTATTTTAGTCATAAATTTTATAATAAAGAAAACTCCAAAATAAGTTCAAGATTGGTCGTCTAACGAGTGTTTTCAATCCCAGATTAAGCATGAAGTAAAATTTTGAGTTTAGAAAAGCCTAAGAATTTGGCTCGGTCGCGTAGCGAAGCGGAGCGACCAAGCCAAATTAGGCTTTTCTAAACTCGAAATTTTACTTCATGCGCCACGCGTATAAAACGATGATTTAATGTAAATGGTCTTTAACCAATTAACAAGTGAAATACGTTTAGTATCTGAATCATAAATTGTTTAAATGAGAAAGTAATACGATGGACACATCATCATTTTCTGTACTTGTTTTTTATAACTTTAGAAAAATATATTTATGAAATAAAATACTAACTCAAATCCCCCCCCCCATCACAAAAAGCTATCTACTCACTGATCTCATAGCCTGCTATAATTTGAGATTTAATCTTTGATTTACTCACATATTGGATTAACATAACATATAGATGGGGAAATGTGGTCTTTGTTATTTTTTTAATTCTCGTTGACCTCTCGGACATAATATAGTGTGTTCAATAAAAAAAACCTCTAGAGTGCACTGATTTTATCTTTTTAAAAATTTACGTTGGCTACACGCTTTAGGAATTGACATATAAAACGTCAGACATAATAATTATAATGTATAATTTCAGAGTTGCCAACCTACAATATTTTCCATAGCACTCTAGAGGTTTTATTTTATTGAACAATTGATACAAATGAGCCTAAATACCTACTAGATTTAAAAACATATTTTTATATGGTGCGTAGTTGGAAATGGGCAAATCTAGCAAGCTTTCTACTATAACGTCGGTTAGGATAAAGATATTAGGATGAGATATTTACCATTTCTGAGTATTTCACGCTGTAATAAATTAGTGTAAGAGAACTATACTTTACAATTTAAATTTTTTAACAAAATATAGAAAATAGTGTTTTGTTCCAAAAAGGCCCTCTGGCGCTTACTACAAGAACTAAAGTAAAAAAGAGTAAAACGTTTTTTAAAAGTGCTTACCTATAAAATGAGACTGATTTCAATGATTTTGGTTAATCGTAACTAAAGTTACATGCAGTTTAATGATCAGACGTTCCCGCTCTCCCCTACTTCATATATGTAAGATAAAGAAACAAGTGAGTAGTTAAAATTAAGTAAAATTCTACGCAGATTATGATTTATATATTTTTGATCTAGCTTTGATTAGCAGTTTTATGATAAAAATCCATTTTTGCGTTTGGCGATACATGTTACGCCCTCTAGCGACTTAAAAATAATTTCCAGTGATTTCTCTTGGCTACTTTTACTTTGATTTATTTTACGCCAACATGCTACTCTGCATAGTTTCTGGGATACAGCCGGTGGCCACGCTTAATCAAACACCCGGTATGTAAGCAAAAAAGTTCCTGTATTTAGAAAACATATCGACGCCTTAGCTCACAGAGGTTTTAAGTGCAGTCAGAATCTGAAGCACTTAACACATCTTTGAGCTAAGGCATCGGTATACTCCTATAATTTATGTGGTAAATTAGTTCAAAACTAAATAGTATTTTATATTAGAAATAGAGTAGTTTATAATTTAAAATTATATAATATAATCTTTATAAAGCACTAATTCAAGCTTACATTGTAAGAAAATGATAAAAATCCTCAGTTTGAACATTTTTATGATAATATATTACCGTTTATACCAGTAGATGGGATTTGTGACAGGAAATTCAAATTTAATTCCTACACAATAACAGGAAAAGTACTACATATATGATTTATTAAATGAACACATGACGATATGTTTATTTTATTCATTAGATGGTTTTATTTAAAATTGAATTAGTTGACGACATTTTTTTGTAAAATAATGACATTGAATAGTGTATTGTACAACGAGCATATAATGATAGCTATTAATCACGAGAACGAGGTTTTCGGAACGAGCCGAAGGCGAGTCGAGCAAGTCGTTTGAATAATTAGTAGCCATTATATGCGATTTATACATTATACTTCGTTCACGACAACAAAATATAACACAACATTAATTATATATATTTATCAAATACGCGTCAGTTTTAATAGTCATTTTTGTTTGATAATAATTTGACAGATAAATGATGACAGATTGCGGTATTGATATTTTAATAATAGGGTTAATTCCACTTAAACGTAAATATGAACAATCGTTTAACAATAAATAAACAAAAAACAAACTATTCCGTTTGGATGGGTTTTTACGGTGTTAAAGTTTGTTCCGCTTTCAAAAGTACTTGCGATGGATAGAAGCAGAATTGTTTAATCGATTTAAGAATGATTTCTGATATACAAATTAGTGAGAACGACGGAGATGTTGACGCGTTACTTCGTACTTTAACAAAATGGCATCGACAACGTCATCACCACCATGATCAAATGTAAGACAAAAGAATCTGACTTGACTAGCACAGCGCTGTTACTGTATAGCGGCGAAAAAATCTAACTAGGCAATTATTTATATTCATGTTAATAAACTACATTTATCACGCAAATGTTAAATGTACTTGAGTGCACCCCATTTACGATGCCCACACAATTAAATAATGCACATATTATAAGATTGTCATGAACAAAAGGATTTGTATTCGTGATTTGAAAATTAGGATTCGAATTCTTTGATTCGAATCATATTTTCTAGCTCTCTGATTCGGGGATTCGTGATTAAAATCACAATAAATGAGACGATTTGAATTTGCGATAAAAAATAAATGTCAGTCCCCGTGTGGCACTTCCATACAATAAGATTATTATACTATATATATTGTTTAGAGTCGAAGAATACAATTGAGTCGCCTATTTCTAAAAACCCCTAAATCTATAGTTTTCAAATAGATTTAGGGGTTTTTACAAATATGCGACTCAATTAATTATAAATGTTAATGGTTGATTGAGTTATGCTCACTTTAAATTATTTTTTGGTGAAAAAGTAGATATACTTGTACACTAAACAACACCACGTTGTTTTACATAAATTTAGAAAAACAATATTTATTCTGACTAGTTTAGATTTTTCGAATAGTATTAATGAAATCCGACAACAATATATACAAACATTGATTTGAATTTGGAACAAACCACGGTGTTGGATTTTTACCTAATTGTTTACCATTGCTTCGCCAAGTGTTAAGTGAGAGAAGGTGGGACCTTCAATTATAATTTAAGTGATCTTAAAGGTTTCAGTGTTTATTTACATATTCGTTTAACTGTTTATAGGTAGCGGAATTTCTAGAATTATTAAAGTTTATCTTATTTAAATTTAGTTTTTTATTATTCAATTATAATTAGTTTGATGATTTACCTGTTGTGGCAGCTAAATATTGCCGGAACTTGCTGCTCTTGGCGTGTGGATAATTCTCACCGTCGGTGGTCACCATCCTCTCTTCTCTCCCACTACTCTTCTTTTTGCCCCGTTTTGTTTTTCTCTCCCGTGTCCCTCTAACCCTAGCCCTACAGTCAAGCCACTCTCTCACTCACCAACGACCAAATAACAAACCACGCAATTCCGCAAGAAAGAGCGAACGTCCTCTGAAAGACCGAGTAAATGTGGTCAATGTCTACGCTCGTTACTCGTTAATTTCGAGGTTAGAGGTTACCCTGATAAAAGGGAGGCTCGTCCCAACGTTATCGAATTCGAAATGGTGTACAAATTGCGAAATGGACGGCCTGCGTTTAGCGCACAAACACCGGATATTTGATTCGTTTTAGGTTTGTTGGAAGCGATTAAGGAATTTCTCTTAGATAAAATGCCGATAGATAGATTTGCTCAAATTTGAGTTCAATGATTCCAACATTAAATCATTGAACCCAATCAATACGTTTATAAATTGTTTAAGTTTTATTTTATATGAATTGCGTAACATTCGTTTTTACAATAATTCATAAAAGGGTCCCGTACTTTTGATTTTCATTAACGATTGTAATATTTGTAAACTGGTCAATTATAAAAAATGCCAACATTTTGCGGTAGTTTGTTGGTTTTTACCGGTATTACTGTTTTTTTATCTGTGTGCATATCCCTTAAGCGTTTGAATAAAATGCGAGTCAGATGCATTGAACCAATTATTTAAAACAGTGAGTATAGACAACCCATAATCGCTAATGTTATTGGGCAGAGCTGGGACGAATCCGCCTAAAAAGGATTCCAATCACGAATCCTAATTACGTAATATGATTCGAATCACGAATTAAGGATTCGTAAGAGATTAATATGATTTTAATCAAAGATTCGAATCCTGTTTTTTCGAATCACGAATACAAATCCTTTAAGAATAAATTTGATTTTATTATGTATATATTTTTGCAACCTTTTACATATAAATATCGTTACCAGTTGTTTTAACAAAATTATTCAAAACCTAATTATTTATAAGTAACACTAAACATCGTTGATAACAGACTAAATATTGATTCCGTGTTACTCTGATTGAAGATGTATTTGTGTGTTTTTGAACTTCACTTAAAATCAATGTTTTGTACGCGTGGCGCATGAAGTAAAATTTAGAGTTTAGAAAAGCCTGAAAACTTGGTTTGGTCGCGTAGCGCTACGCGCTACACGACCAAACCAAATTTTCAGGCTTTTCTAAACTCGAAATTTTACTTCATGCTTAACCTGGAAGAGGAATCACTCGTTTAAAACTTCAAATTGAACTCTATTATAAAATCGACAAATGCCTAAAAATTACGTAAATAAAAACTCACTGAATATCATTAAAATCGAGAAAATTCATAGAATTTTATTCAAATTTACCAAAACATAATAATATCATATGACCTTTCTCTTAGGTCATATGATATTATTATATTGATCAAAATTAACAGGCATCATAAAAATTATAAAACACGTAGGGGTTTCCCACAACAGAAAGTTATAAGGAAAAAAATCTTGAATCAGGGAAATTTAGGAAACATTTAACATTTTAGGTTGTGGCTACGATGTCAGTTTTACTTCAAATAATAATAAACACCATTTTGAAAACCAGATTATTATCTTTAAAAACATTTTCATTCATCTAATGTTCTTATCAAAGCATTCAGTTAGAAGTTTAGAACGTGCGTATCCACTCCCAGACTAAGCATGAAGTAAAATTTCGAGTTTAGAAAAGCCTAAAAATTTGGATTGGTCGCGTAGCCAACTAACCAAATTTTTAGGCTTTTCTTAACTTGAAATTTTTCTTCATGCGCCACGCGTATACAACAGTGATTGAACGAGAAATTTAAAAACACACAAAACAATTTTTTTATATTAATCATCTCAATCAATTCGAATTATTTTTGACGATTCAAATCCTTTTGTTAGTATTCGAATCCTTTTGTAAGTATTCGAATTCTATTTGAATCCTTTTTTAAATATTCGAATCTTTTTATAAATATTCGAATCCTTTTATAAGGATCCGAATCATCCGCGTTTGGATTAAAATACGAATCCTTTTAAAAAAGATGTAACGAATCCGGATCATGAATCCAGTTTAGCTAAAGTGTACACGACCACTTGTGTTACAGCAATGCAAGCATTCATATTATAAAAGGTCGCTATTGTATAGCGGAATCACCCTATTCAATAAACTCCATAAGTCGATGACTTTATTATCTTATAACAAGTTTAAAATCACTTTGAAGGGTTTTCTGCAGTAGTCGGCTTTTTATAATTATAATGAATTTTCTGAAAATGTCGGTATACTGAAAGCACCTAGCTGAACTCACATATTGGAGTTTAACTATTTTTTAACTGTATTTTACCCAAATTTTATATTTGTATGTGTATACTTGACTTGTCTATTGTTGTAAACTCCACCACTAAGACCAATAAATTATTATTATTTTTATTATTATTCAAATACCCCTTTTGAATTCTCTAAAAGGATTATAATTGTTGTTCGTATTTTTGTAAATTACTTTTAAATAATGTTTTATACGCCTGTCGCATGAAGTAAAATTTCGAAAGTTAATTGGGAACTTAATTTAGAACGTGTGTTTTTTTATGTAACATTTTGAGATGTATGATTCTTAGTCATCAATATAGAAGTAAACATATTCACAATTACACAAAATACGCAAGTATTTTTTCTCTAATGACTTCGAAAATTGGCTTCATGAAGATTCTTGTATAATTTATTTAATATATCCCGTAAAGTATGTTTAAGTTATTACTTTTTGAAATTTCTATAAATTACGATAAAAAATATATTTTTTTTCGATTTTCATATAATAATATAAAATAAAAATCCATTTAAAATTCACGGGTTATTGTATCTTCAGCTTTCATTTAAGAGACTTGCTACCATCATAACTTAATAATCAATTCAAGTAGAATTAATTTCTCATCTGGAACTTGGTGAAACATATTAGAATATGTAAAGTTATTTAAATTAAAAACACTTGGTATTGTTTCACAAATTAAAACTTTATTTCGACTGGTTTCGGTTTGTTAGACCATTTTCAAAGGAATGTACAGAAAAAATTATTGTCTGGTTATAATTACGTCTTAAATGGACGCTCAAAGTTGGTATAAAACACGGAAATATTGTGAACTTTAAAATTGCGCATTTTTCAACTGGAAGGTTTAAAATCAAGTTTATTCTTCTTCTAATATAATGATTTTTTGGTAAAATAATATTTGAAAATCCTTATCATTCTCCAATTTCTTGTTATTTGTTTTCCCTTCAAAGAAATATCATTCAAGGTTGCTTGCTTGTATACGATTAAAATTTTCTGACGTCGTACTGTTTATTAATTCGGACATTAAAAACTGGACTGGGCGAGATAAAACGCTGTTGACATTACATGTGAAATATTTAATTGGAATTTCATTACCACACATTTTTCCGGTTCATATCTCGGCTGAATAAAAGTAAGAATGATAAAGTCGGACGATATTTAATATCTCTCTTTCCGCGAGTCAAAAAAGAAATGAGAGCACATGTTATTAATGGCAATCCAAGTTTAAGTTCAAGTTTATGATCTCCGCGTGTGCTTATAATTACTCTTAAAATTATTCATTACTGAGTATTTATTCAATGGAAAAATTTTTCAGCGAGAATTTGTAAAAAATAAATGAGGGTTTTTCTCTGTGAGAGATAACAGACATTTATTAACAGATAAGTAGTTTAAATTACTTCATGTTTAATAATGACAAGCTGAATCTATTGAAACTGCAGTCACATTCAATTAAAAAGTGTTATTTAACACAGTAAAAAATGTATTATTTCGCTTCGTCAACTTGCCCCCCCAATTTTGATTTTTAAACTTATTTTATATGATTTGGATTACTCAGAGCTTAGATAACGCAAGCAAGCACAGCAAAAATTAGAGAATGCACACACAAGGTAAGAAAGTTATGGAGGATTCAAATGTGGGGGGCTAAGTAGACGGTTGCTCTCCAATTTTGATTTTTAAAATTTAATTATATGATTTGGATTCCCCAGAGCTAGCGCAAGGGTCTGTCAACTTGGCCCCCCCAACTGAAAATTTTCAAATAAAAAATATTGCGCCCGAAAGGTCTTAACTTGCGCTCACTTGCGCCCAAATATTAAAACTTGCGCTGTTAAGGGTAGAAAGTTATAGCGATTTGAAAATAGGGGGGGCTAAGTTGACGCCAGCCCCCCCATCTCGGAATTTTTAACTTTTTCTTTCATAAATACATTCTATGGAACTTGCGCTGTCGATACCACCTAATTTTACAAGTTGCGCTGCAAAAATACACCCCCTATAAACGAAATATAGGAGGGTGCCAGCCCCCCACTTTACATTTTTTAAGTTTTATTGCATTGTACACAAAGCTTAGAAGTTGCGCTCACTTGCGCCATCGAAATTTCTTCAATATCAGTTCTCATGAAAAAGTTATGGCATATTTTATATATACTCGAATCCAGTGGGCGTATTCCCATAATCTCCATGCAACTACTCCTTCTTCGTCGAAAAGCATACATTATACAACCAAAACAGTAATTTTCTATAATATTTGCATATTTATTCCAGTGCCGTATCATGGTGGAAATATATATTTTTATTATTACTTAAATAATTTTATATCCAAAACAAATAACAATAATTCGATTCAATTAATAAATATAACTTTAACAATGTATTTAAAATGCATTTCTGCTGACTAGAAAAGTTGCGCTGTTTTCCCAGTAGCGTTACAAATAATTTATTATTTAATTTAATTAAATGTTTTCAAAACCAAACGTGAAAATTTAAATGTTTTAAGTGATTTTACTTAAACAATGCATAAGAAATACATCTATGCCTATGAGAAAAGTTGCGCTGTTTTCCCAGTGGCGTCACAATTAATTTATTATTATTTAATTAAATAAAATATTTTTCAAACCAAACAGAAACTTTCGAATTTTCTAAGTGATATTACTTTAACAATGCATAGGAAATCCATTTATGCTAATGAGAAAAGTTGCGCTGTTTCCCCAGCAGCGTCACAATTAATTTATAATTATTGAATTAAATTAAATATTTTCAAAACCAAACAGAAAATTTTAAATTTTCTAAGTGAAATTACTTTAACAATGCATAGGAAATGCATTTATGGTAATGAGAAAAGTTGCGCTGTTTTCCCAGTGGCGTCACAATAAATTTATTATTATTGAATTAAATTAAATATTTTCAAAACCAAACGGGAAATTTTGAATTTTCTAAGTGATATTACTTTAACAATAAATAGGAAACGAATTTATGCTAATGAAGAAAGTTGCGCTGTTTTCCCAGTGGGGTCACAATTAATTTATTATTATTGAATTAAATTAAATATTTTCAAAACAAAACAGGTAACTTTGAATTTTCTAAGTGATATTACTTTAACAATTAATAGGAAACGCATTTATGCTGATGAAAAAAGTAGCGCTGTTTTCACAGTGGCGTCTCAATTAATTTATTATTATTGAATTAAATTAAATATTTTCAAAACAAAACAGGAAACTTAGAATTTTCTAAGTTTTATTACTTTAACAATGCATAGGAAATCCATTTATGCCAATGAGAAAAGTTTCGCTGTTTTCCCAGTGGCGTCACAATTAATTTATTATTATTGAATTAAATTAAATATTTTCAAAACCAAACAGAAAATTTTGAATTTTCTAAGTGATATTACTTTAGCAATTCATAGGAAATTCATTTATGCTATTGAGAAAAGTTGCGCAGTTTTCCCAGTGGCGTCACAATTAATTTATTATTATTGGATTAAATTAAATATTTTCAAAACCAAACGTGAAACTTTGAATTTTCTAAGTGATATTACTTAAACAATGAATAGGAAATGCATTTATGCTAATGAGAAAAGTTTTTATGATGATATTACTTACTTATTACTTCGCTTTTTTCCCAGTGGCGTCACAATTAATTTATTATTATTGAATTAAATTAAATATTTTCAAAACTAAACAGAAAATTTTGAATTTTCTAAGTGATAATACTTTAACAATGCATAGGAAATGCATTTATGCTAATGAGAAAAGTTGCGCTGTTTTCCCAGTGGCGTCACAATAAATTTATTATTATTGAATTAAATTAAATATTTTCAAAACCAAACGGAAAATTTTGAATTTTCTGAGTGATATTACTTTAACTATGCATAGGAAATGCATTTATGCTAATGAGAGAAGTTGCGCTGTTTTCCCAGTGGCGGCACAATTAATTTATTATTAGTGAATTAAATTAAATATTTTCAAAACCAAACGGGAAACTTTGAATTTTCTAAGTGATAATACTTTATCAATGAATAGGAAATGCATTTATGCTAATGAGAAAAGGTGCGCTGTTTTTCCAGTGGCGTCACAATTAATTTATTATTATTGAATTAAATTAAATATTTTCAAAACCAAACAGAAAATTTTGAATTCTCTAAGTAATATTACTTAAACAATGCATTGCAAATGCATTTATGCCAATAAGAAAAGTTGCGCAGTTTTCCCAGTGGCGTCACAATTAATTTATTATTATTGAATTAAATTAAATATTTTCATAACCAACAGAAAATTTTAAATTTTCTAAGTGATATTACTTTAACAATGCATAGGAAATGCATTTATGCTAATGAGAAAAGTTGCGCTGTTTTCCCAGTGGCGTCACAATTAATTTATTATTATTTAATTAAATTAAATATTTTCAAAACCAAAAGAAAAATTTTGAATTTTCTAAGCGATATTACTTTAACAATGCAAAGGAAATGCATTTATGATAATGAAAAAAGTTGCGCTGTTTTCCCAGTGGCGTCACAATTAATTAATTATCATTTAATTAAAATAAATATTTTCTAAACCAAACGAATGCATTTCCTATGCATTGTTAAAGTAATATTACTTAGAAAATTCAGAATTTTCTGTTTGGTTTTGAAAATATTTAATTTAATTCAATAATAATAAATTAATTGTGACGCCACTTGGAAAACAGCGCAACTTTTCTCATTAGCATAAATGCATTTCCTATTCATTGTAAAAGTAATATCACTTAGAAAATTCAAAGTTTCTTGTTTGGTTTTGAAAATATTTAATTTAATTCAATAATAATAAATTTATTGTGACGCCACTGGGAAAACAGCGCAACTTTTCTCATTAGCATAAATGTATTTCCTATGCATTGTTAAAGTAATATCACTTAGAAAATTCAAAATTGTCCGTTTGGTTTGAAAAATATTTAATTTAATTAAATAATAATAAATTAATTGTGACGCCACTGGGAAAACAGCGCTACTTTTCTTATTAGCATAGATGTATTTCTTATGCATTGTTTAAGTAAAATCACTTAAAACATTTAAATTTTCACGTTTGGTTTTGACAACATTTAATTAAATTAAATAATAAATTATTTGTAACGCTACTGGGAAAACAGCACAACTTTTCTAGTCAGCAGAAATGCATTTTAAATACATTGTTAAAGTTATATTTATTAATTGAATCGAATTATTGTTATTTGTTTTGGAAATAAAATTATTTAAGTAATAATAAAAATATATATTTCCACCATGATACGGCACTGGAATAAATATGCAAATATTATAGAAAATTACTGTTTTGGTTGTATGATGTATGCTTTTCGACGAAGAAGGACAGTGGTTGTGAGTTAAGTATGTTTATTGTATTACTCTTCTGTAGTTGCATGGAGATTATGGGAATACGCCCACTGGATTCGAGTATATATAAAATATGCCATAACTTTTTCATGAGAACTGATATTGAAGAAATTTCGATGGCGCAAGTGAGCGCAACTTCTAAGTTTTGTGTACAATGCAATAAAACTTAAAAAATGTAAAGTGGGGGGGCTGGCACCCTCATTTATTTTGTTTATAGGGGGTGTATTTTTGCAGCGCAACTAGTATAATTAGGTGGTATCGACAGCGCAAGTTCCATAGAATGTATTTATGAAAGAAAAAGTTAAAAATTCCGAGATGGGGGGGGGGGGGGCTGGCGTCAACTTAGCCCCACCTATTTTCAAATCGCTATAACTTTCTACCCTTAACAGCGCAAGTTTTAATATTTGGGCGCAAGTGAGCGCAAGTTAAGACCTTTCGGGCGCAATATTTTTTATTTGAAAATTTTCATTTGTGGGGGCCAAGTTGACAGACCCCTAGCGCAAGCTACCACAACCAATTTTAGAGCTAGCACAACCCCAACAACACGCCCTAAATAACACAACATCTGTAGCTTAGAGCTAGCGCAGGCAGAACATGCAATAATTATTTGAAAAAGAAAAAATGTACTTGCGCTAGCTAAAGACTTTCCTGCGCAACAATTTTTTTCCAATAAATCGAAAGTTGACGAAGCCGTTTTATTGTGAAGATATTAGAGTTTTTCTTTTGTTTATTTTTTTGTAAATGCTAATTATAATATGTAAATGTAAGATTTTAAATGAAGAAATCAGAACTTAAGAATGTTTGCAATATAAAATGAAAATATCCATTTAGAATTTAAAAAGACTTTCGACTATGTTCATAATTTACAAGATACGAAGAAACCGTTAACATTTTACACCCAAGTTTGATTTCATAATCATTAACATTTTTTAAATTATTGTTGATCTGAACAAAACTTTTGATTATCTACTAATATCCATTTTGTCAGTCTTGAACATTTGTTTATTGTTTTGCTATTGATAAGTGATTATACATTATATATATAATTTTAATGTGAAGTTCGAATTTACATAAATTTCACAATATTTTATTGTTTTATACGCGTGGCGCATGAAGTAAAATTTCGAGTTTAGAAAAGCCCAGAAAATTTGTCTCGGGTCGCTGCGCGACCCTCGACATATTTTCACAGGGCTTTTCTAAACTCGAAATTTTACTTCATGCTTAGTCTGGGAGTGGAAAATACTCATTTAAAGCTTTAAATTGAACTTAAAACTGCGCAAAAACACACTTAATTGCTACAATGTTTATATAACTTTGTTTGTTTTTTGGTCAGTGGGAAGTTTTAATAAATAATATGATTTTAATACTATTGACGCAAATATCCGTAAACCAGGCTACAAATTTTATTATTTTCATAGGTATTTATTTTCCGGAATATACTACAAATCAAATTGTGCTAGCTAAGGGCTTATCTGCGCAACGATTTTTTTCCAAAAAATCGAAAGTGGCGAAGACGTTTTATTCTGAAGTTATTAGCGTTTTTCTTTTGTTTATTTTTTTTTCTAAATGACAATTATAATATGTAAATGTAAGATTTTAAATGAAGAAATCAGAACTATGGAATGTTTTTATTATTTATTTATTCAACGGGATCCATATACAAAACGAGACTACAGTTCGTGATTCTAAAACTAACAAAGGTACATATAAGACTAAAGTATAATAGAAAATAATAATAATTATATATATATATATATCCTAAGCTACAAATACAATGATAATATAATATATAAGTGGCAAACTAACCATGTACACAATAACCTATTCCTTTATTAGGAATGCGCGTAGCTGTTTCAATGTTCCAGTAAAAATGTCAAAATGATATTATTGCAATTAGCACAAATCCTATTAATACCAAAATTATTGCAGTAATTGGTTCTGTACATTTGTTCATAAAATGACTTACTGCTCCGTAATAGGCGACTTGGAGCATAGTTTACTGAACTTAAGAGTTCTGGACAGATTATCACACCTGATATTACTTTTTGAAGAAAAATAACATCTGCATTTAAGCGTCGTCGCTCGAGCGATTGAAAATTAATAAACGACAATATATGTGGATAAGTGCTATCAAGATTGAATTTGAAGGTTATGTATGGAAGGAACCTATGTTGAACCCTCTCCACTTGGTTGATGTTTTGGGATGTATTTGGGGACCATACCAGTGAGCAATATTCGATATGCGGCCGAACGAGAGACACAGATTTACAAGCGTTCTTATATTAGAAAAATCTGTACACTGTCCTCCAATAAAGCCTAACATTTGCAAGGTTTTCGAGGTTACAGTGTCTATATGGTTAGTTAAGCTCCAAGTGTTCGTAAAAGTAACACCAAGATCTCTTACAACATTAGTGTGTGCTAACGCTGTGTTGTTAAGAGAGTAATTTCTGAGTCCCTTTAATATCTTTTTAGAATAAGACACAACAAAACATTTGGAAACATTCAGCTTCAATTTGTTTATAATACACCAACGACTTAACGCTTCCAGGTCGAGTTGTAGCTTATGGCTAGAATAATTGTCCTTAATAGGCATGTACAGCTTTAAGTCGTCCGCAAAAAGAAGGCAATTGGAATATTTGAAACACTTTATAATATCATTGATAAAAACATTAAATAGTAATGGACCAATATGTGATCCCTGCGGTACCCCCGAAGTTACAGGTATGGGACGAGAAGTGAAGTTACTGATGCGGACTGTTTGAGTTCTGTTGCTGAGGTATGATTTAATCCAATCGAGCAGAGACACATGTACACCAGCCTCTAAAAGTTTTTCGACCAAGATTTGATGGTCAACACTGTCGAACGCTTTAGAAAAGTCGGTGTACACGGTATCAACCTCGTACCCCTCTTCCAGCGATGTAGTAATTGTTGCCCCAAAGATTAGTAAATTAGATACTGTAGAATGTCCATGTTGTTTATTGGTTAAAATAGAGTTCAAGTCCTTACTAACGCAATCAGTAACTAGCTTTTCAAATATCTTGGGAATGTGTGATAGCAATGATATTGGTCTGTAATTCTCAACGAGGTTCCTCTTGCCTTTCTTGAAGATAGGTGTTATTAGTGAATGCTTCCATCTGTCAGGAAAAGTGCCAGACTTAAGGGATTTATTAAATAAGAGCCACAAAGGTCTAGAGAGTGAAAACGCACACATCTGTAAGAAGACGGGCGGTAAACCATCCCAGCCCTCTTTTACACTAGAGATCTGCCCTGACAGCTCCTGAAGTATGGCAGAAATAGAGATATCGTTAATTCGGTTGATCGATATATGATTAACCTACACGAAGAAAGTTGAGAAAGCACTGGTTGTGAGGTATTAGAAACTGAACCAAAGAAGTCTGCAAATATATTTGCCACATCCTGCGGGTCAGTGTATGTACTCCCCTCTGAAACGATGGTATCCGGGAAATCGGGTGATGACCTATTGGAGTTTATAAAACTCCAAAAACGTCTCGGGTTATTATTAATGGACGACTCAATCGAATCAATGTAATTTTTGAAACAAGCCTGTGTGAGTTCCTTGCATTTTGCTCGTGTGGACTGGAATCTAGTATAGTCGATCACGTGTTGTGATTGATTACATTTCTTATGCTGTTTTTTCTTTAAAAATATAAAGTCAATTAGTTCCTTACTAAACCATTTAGGAAATTTAATCTGAGCTAACAACCTAATCCGAATGATTGGAACGCATTTTTTAATTGAGTTAAATAAAATATCGTAAAAGTAATCCAAGTAGCAGTTTACATTATCACTTGTTAGTAATGAGTCCCAGTGAGTATTTATTAAAATATCATTGAGAAGGTCAAAGTTACTGTTATTGAAGTCATATGTCAAACTACTTGAGAAATTAGAATTATTACTTTGAGCGAATAAGTTTAAATCTAATACAAGCGCGGGATGATGGCGATCACAAGCAACAAGCGGAACAAGAGCTGCAGTAACTTCACTTTGTTCGGCCAAATCAGTTTGTAATAATATAAGATCAATCATGACCGCATTATCGTTTAAGATGTTATTAGTTTGCATAGTATTGGCATAACCATAAGCCATAGCAACCTGATTAGCGAGCGGACAGGCTGATTCCGTATAATCACCAAAGCTGCTGTTTAGCCAAATTATGTTTGGGAGATTAAAATCACCAAAAACACATACATTATGATGAGGATACTCTATAGTCAGTCTTTCGAGGCCAGCACTATGGTCTTGATACACAGACAAAGCAGACCCAAGAGGGATATAAACCGCCCCTAATATAAAATCCTGGGACTCAACTCTTACAGAAATAAAAATCTCTTCGTAAATAAATGCTTCAGGGTACAATAAATGAGAATTTAACGTATTATTAATAGCGATACATACACCACCGCCACGCGATTTGCCCGACCTTTGGGGGTCACGATCACACCTATAAAGTTTATAGTTTAGGAAACCCAATTCAGCGTCAAAAAGTCTGACGTTAACCAAGTTTGACTGAAAATAATTATATCGTATTCGTATAGAATAGGCGACCTTTTTATTTCAAACAATTTGGTCCTAAGACCTCGAACATTCTGGTAATAAGTGCGTAAGCATTTATAACCAGGCACTAAATTATAGTTAACAGCCGCAGCATCGTCGATGATCGGATCCAGAGGGTGTGATTTAGTCGAGTTATCTATAACTGTTGGAAGGTTGCTCCTTCCTGAGGTAAAAAAGTGCTGGATCCTTTTGTAGATGATTTTATATTCCGTTTTCGGTTAGAGAATGGGCGAACTACTATCCCGTCCGGCCATTTATCGGGACTAAAAATTGATGGTGAATTTTCTGTGCAGATCCCGAATTTAAAGGAACAGTATCTAGCGTTGTTTATGAGTTGAATGTAAGATGTATTTGGAATGTTAATCTCGTTTGCAATATAAAATGAAAATATCCATTTAATATAAGTAATTACAAGAACAAAAGTTTTATTAAATAATATGATTTTAATACTATTCATAACAACGCAAATAAACGTAAACCAGGCTGCAAAATTTATTATATTCATAAGTTTTTTTTTCGAAATGTTCTACAAATCAATTTATAATTTACTGAATCAATAGCTGCGTATGATATAGTTTCATTTATACATCCAGTGTTATTATTATTGTATACAGTTTAAAGTTCCTAACATATTTTTATACATCTTTAAAACGATGAAGTTAATATATCTACTTCTGAACAATCTAAAAGTTTAAATTTTTCAAATATTTACGCATGTGTTTACATAAAACAAATATGCTGTAGCCAACACACGTACCGACCGTAAATTAAATAATATAGGATTATTTAATTCATTATTCCAATTACTTATTATTAAATCTCTAAGATAGATCAATAAAATTCAAAAATTCACCATTTCAAGAAAACTAAAAGAGTTATGACAAAAAGTATATACTCGGTAAATGTTTATTTATTGATTCTCTTTAACTTTATATGAAAGACTTTGAACTATGTTCATAATTTACGAGATAGGTAGAAATGGCTAACATTTTAACATTTTACACCCATTTTTCATTTCTTGATATTATAAACTTTTACATTTTTTAAATTATTGTTGATCTGAACAAACTTTTTGTTTTTCTACTAATATCCATTTTGTCAGTCTTCAAAATTTACATAAATATACATAAATATATACATAAATTTCATAAATTATACATAAGTTTCGCAATATTTTAGTGTTTTATACGCGTGGCGCATGAAGTAAAATTTCGAGTTTAGAAAAGCCCAGAAAATTTATTTCGGGTCGCTGCGCGACCCTCGACAAATTTTCACGGGGCTTTTCTAAACTCGAAATTTTACTTTATGCTTAGTCTGGGAGTGGAAAACACTCGTTTAAAGCTTCAAATTGAACTTAAAAAAAAAACAAGGAATATCTAAAGATTTTCCGGAAATAAATTCAGCCTATTTTCTGTAAATCTCTAGATATTCCTTGCTTTTTTTTAAGTTCAGTTTGAAGCTATAAACGAGTGTTTTCCACTCCCAGACTAAGCATGAAGTAAAATTTCGAGTTTAGAAAAGCCCCGTGAAAATTTATCGAGGGTCGCGCAGCAACCCGAGACAAATTTTCTGGGCTTTTCTAAACTCGAAATTTTACTGTTTGCGCCACGCGTATAAAACACTGAAATATTGTGAAATGTATGTATATTCGAACTTCACTTAAAAATTATATATAAAATGTATAAACACTTATCAATAGCAAAACAATGAACACATTTTGAAATACGTATACTTAAAAGAAAAAATTCCTGTATACAAAAATACAAATAAAATATTTGTAAAAGAAAGTCATTGTTACTGCAAAATTTTAAGCAAAAATGTTAAAGAGAAAAGTATTTCATGTATGGTGAAACTCATTTCGTAAATCGGGAAATCTTTTGGTATATATTTGACAAGGTGAAAGATATTTGGGATATAGTGCATCTTAGTTGATCAATAGTGAAATGCAATAGAAAAACCCTGTTAGTTATGTAATTTTAAAAATAATAAAGTTCTTTATTAATACTGAATAATATTGTAAAAAGGAGCCCTATGGTATTCAAAGAATCTATTAACTATAAATACTGTTGCTTTATTTGAATACTTATCCTTTAATAATGCGATTTCAGGTCAACATGCGTTTCCCCCAAATTTCAAATTCTGCGCCCATAAATGTCTCCAGATTCCGCCATTTTAGCCATATAAACCAGGCTTCTAGTTACATTAATCTTAAAATTAATGGAGTATAGGCCATTATTGACTATTGGCGGTTATTAAAAATAGTCATGGATAGTGCAATAATATTGAATTATGCACTGGGCCCAATTTTTTTCACATGGATAAACCAAGTCTTCAACAAGAACGAAGTTAAAGATAAACTTATATCATTTATCATCTAATAGTGCCGATCATTATTTTTTTTAAATATTTATATAAATCAAATATAGTTTAAATGCATTGGTCGTTATTTATTTCATGTGACTTATAAATATAACGATACCTGTTTTCTAAACATAACATATGTATTTTTTTGTGAATTAGCATATAGATTACAAATACATTAAACAATTTGCTTGGGTACACTATTTTTAGTAAACTAATTAGTCTCACTCCAAAAACGTCGTAAAGTTACCAACAATCAATCCTGCATAATGCATGGATTAATTCAAGCCACTGCAATACCAAGAAATAGAAAGGCACGAAATAATTTTTAATAAATTAATTTAATTTATTCACACACAATATATAACATAACAGCGCTTACAATTTAATTTAATTTTCACAAAAAAGATCAACAATAATGCATATAATCAAAATGAAATCATTACACACATTTCTAGAAATTAGAGAAGAGTTTCCTTTTGATTCAGAAAATTTATTAAGTCACTTTATGTCTTTTCTAATTCTTATACAGGCAATTTTCTTCTAAGTAAACACATCCTATGCTGGAAATATTCAGGCATTCGTTGTTTTTAAAAAGAGTTCAATTTGAAGTTTCTAACCAGTGTTTTCACTCCATAAAGTAAAATTTCGAGTTTAGAATAGGCTGGAAATTTTGATTGATTTTCAAAAATAAATGCCTGAACATAACTGTATTAATTTCGTGAAGAAAAACACTTGTTTTGTTCCATGATATTTTTTTAACCTTTGATAATGATCTGTAAAGACCGAAACACGTGTCAGGAAACTGAAAATAAAATCATGGAACAAAACAAGTGTTTTTCTTTACCAAATTTATACATCTGGTTCCATGAAGAGTGTAGCGCAACAAGCATTAACTACATATACTTTATTATTCCTGAATTGTAAAATATTTGTTCGTGACTTGCAAATTTAACACATAAAACATTCACAATCCAAGAAACGTCAAACTTGAGTTAAAATTAATCTACATATCTGCCAAAAATGTGTGTATTAATTAATTATTGAACTTTTGATGAAATATTTTATAAATCACAATTTAATGAGCGTATCCAGAATGTCCCTGAGGAAGATTCGTGGCGGCTACACGGAAACCATTGACAGGATCAGAGACGTAGTGGACAGTTTGCAAAATACCATTTGCATCAATATACGAATATCCTCCTCTAGTAACTCCATCGGCAGTTTTAGTTTCGGATTTCGAGCTCAAAGGCCCGGCGTATCCATAAGTGTACTGCCCGTACGTATCCTGGGCGTGATGCTGAGAAATGGGAGCGTAGCTAACAGTATTGTACTGAGGAGTAGCAACCGGCACAGCAGCAATCGGTTCTTGATAGTGAATTGGAACAACGACTCCTTCCAATTGCGCAGGGCTTAAACGAATAGCGGCGTCGCGAGCTTTGGTAGCTTCAACAGCTGCTAAATGTTCAGCTCTAGCTTTAACAACCTCCGGAAGGTCTTGTACTACTTGAGGAAGAATAGCATGTTGGGCTAATGAGGCTTGAACAGCGGCAAAATGCTCGTTGCGGGCTTTCACTACTTCTGGAAGATCTTGCACGGGTTGTGGTAAGGTGTGTGCGTAAGGAATAGCAACTGGGTTTGAGTAAGCTACTCTAGCTATTTCAGCGCGTTCGTGCTTGATAGCTTCGAAATCGGCTAAATGTTTGGCTTTGGCGTAGGCGACATCTGGGAGATCTTGTGGGAGGTTGCTGGCTGCTACTCTGAAGCCGTGGATTGGATCGGCTACGTAGCTCACGCTCTGGAGGAGACCGTTGCTGTCGATGTAGGAGTAGCCGCCAGTCGTGACTCCGTCAGCAGACTTAGATTCTGTTTTCGTTGAGGTCGGGGTTGCATATCCGTAGGTGTACTGGCCGAAAATATCTTGGGCGTGGTATTGCGATTGTACAGGATGTGCGTAGGGTGAGATTCCTACAGTTACTCCGTAATACGGTTGTACGTACGAAGCCCTTGTTGTTATGGCCAAAATCACCAACAGCTAAAATTATTTGAAACAATAACAATTAAAACCATATTTTTGTAATTATTTCAAAATGAAATTCAAGAATAAATATTTGTCTTTAACTGTTATAGACTTCACTTATAAGGAATAATTTATCATTTATTATATATGCAATCAATCAAAAATAGGGCACTGATTCACTTCCCTGGACATCAATAATTACATACATTTAAATCATAAATTTCAAAATATTCTACGTGACTAATTTTTCATTGTCATCTGACTAAATTTAATACATTCTGCTTAAATGCTGTTGCTGTAAAAAAATGTTTATTTCATTTTGTAGATCACCTTGCGTAAGGTGATCTACAAAATGGAACAAACCATTTTTTTTTCATGGCCTACCTATGTATATTATTTGGGAATCAGAGTTCTAATTGAATTCTCTTTACAATGGCGTATCTCAAGTACAACTTTGCTATTAAACAGATTTGGGTATTTGTTAGTCGATTGATGATTAAGACTAATGACAAATTTTGCATTTGTTAGTCATAACTAATGATTAATTATTTAGTTATTAGTCATAAATTAATGACTTATTAATCATTAATCAACGAATGATTGAAATAATCATTAGTCATGACTAATTATTTGACTAAATATGTTAATCGTGTTTTAAATAGGCGAAAGTAAGTAATAAATGAAAAGTTAATAATTAAAAACAAATACTATTAATTTTAATCACAGAACTTAAATATTTAGGCTTTATATGCATACGCTGTTTTATATGAGTTCAATTTGAAGCTTTCAACAAGTGTTTTCCACTTCCAGATTAAGCATGAAGTAAAATTTCGAGTTTAGAAAAGCCTTAAAATTTGGTTTGATCGCTCCGCGAAGCGGAGCGACCAAACCAAACTTTCAGGCTTTTCTAAACTCGAAATTTTACTTCATGCGCCACGCGTATAAAACAGTAATTGTAAGTGTAGTTAAAAATATACGTCTCTATCATACTGTTGTAGTAACATGTTGTAAACTTCACTATACTTAAGTGTTTGATACGCGTGGCGCATGAAGTAAAATTTCGAGTTTAGAAAAGCCTGAAAATTTGGTTTGGTCGCTCCGCGCTTCGCGCTGCGCGACCAAACCAAATTTTCAGGCTTTTCTAAACTCGAAATTTTACTTCATGCTTAATCTGGGAGTGGAAAACACTCGTTTAAAGCTTTAAATTAAACTCTTTTAAAAACAACAAATATTCAATTAAAAATTTAAGTATATGCGCTGTAAATAGGATATATAAACTTAAAGTAAAAACTCCCTGTAAGCCGCACTTTATTGTTTTAATTTTCAAAGTTTAAAGCCGCTTGAGATCTTAAGTTGAAATGTCGCAGGAAGCTTTTAGAAATTAATTGATTTAATACACAGTTTGAAAAATGTTGACTAGTTTTGTTTTTAATTTTTTAAAGTTTTAAACTTTATGGTAACATAAAATAATTCCAATAAGCATCCATCAGTAAAACCCATGAATTTCTTAAGATAATAGAATTTAAATTTTTAAAATATCTAGAAATGCTAATATTATCTTTTTAAAATTCTAAACCTCTATAAATCTAAAACTATTGACTTAAAAGCTAACCTATGTAATTGCCATCTCGCCTGTCTAATTCAATTATTGATTAATTCACGTGCAAAGTATTTATCGTGTCTCAACATTAGTAACTGATAATTTAATCAAAAGTACAACAAATTGCGATTGATATCTAACCCAATTAATAGCATCTTATCATAACCTAACCTAACCAATATATTTCACATAACCTAAGTAACTGCTATCTAACCTATTATAAAAGTTGAATCCAACTACCAATTAACCTATGCTACTTTCTTCCGAAAACTTAGCCAAACCGCTAAAAATCGCAAGGTTGGGCAGCAACAGGTTTTTCGTGTATTTTATGAATATACAACATAAATCTCGAGTTTTGTTTAGAAGGTCGGTCGTAGTACCCCTAGTACCCTCTGACTACGGCTCTGTTGTCATGTATCATAAGTAATTCATATATTATTCTATCCACGTGGCCTATATCTTAACCTATTGTTTACATAGGCTAGGTTAGATGACAGTTACTTATGTTGGAATAGCTATTTAATCTAAATACCTATTCCAACCCAAGTAACTGCAATCTAATATGTGTAGTAACCATGCTAATTAATTGCAACCTAACCTAAGAGACTGGTTTAGCGTCTAACCTAATATAATCTTAGTAGGTTACTTAGGTTGGAATAGCTATTTAAATCGTTATCTAAACATCTACTCCAACCCAAATAACTGCAATCTAATCTGGGTTATAAGTAACTATGCCAATTAATTGCAGCCTAATCTAAGAAACTAGATTGGCGTCTAACCTAATATAATCTTAGTAACTTAGTAACAAAGAAAGATGATAGTTCAATTTCAGTAACCTTAACTTTACTGCAAAACTACTTTAATCTAATCTATATAACAAGTAAGTATCCAAAATAGGACTTTACCTAAACTAATCTACTGGTAACCTACAAAATCTAAGTAACTAATGTCATACCTAATTCGTATTTGGTCTCTAACCTAATATAATCGAAGTAACTTAGACACATAGAACGTTAGCAGTCTGATTTCAATGACATCGACATAGAAACTTTTACATCACGCCTAACCTTAAAGTAGTTACTCAAAACTTCGAATTTTATCTAGGTAACTTATAACGAATCTAAATAATTTCTTGCAGCATAACCTATGAAAGTGTAACTTTACCTAATCTAATCATTTGGTATCATACGTAGCCTAAGTTACCATTGTAATTCCTAACTATCTTTTGGTTATGTTTGTGTTCAATACCCCACAAGACCTTTTTGGTCTATAACTCAATTTAATCTGAATAATTTAGTACAATTCTAAACATGACATTTTGGTTTGAATGACCTTGGCAAGGAAACGTTTTAACTACATTTACATAACTAAATACTTTTCTAACACTAAATACATTTAACTGTTCATGAAAAAGTAATTGGTGATCAAATATAAAAATAAAAAATATATAGTTTAATTTCTTGTACTTACAAAAATCCTCGTCAACATGTTTGTTTGTTTTACACGCTTCAATGCTAGAATGCAAGAACTCGCAATAACCGACCGGAATGTCCTCTAACTACTTATATACCCGCCCCGCCTTCTTTGAAAAACATGTACACTCTTCATGTTTGTGTGCGTATGTATATGTGTAACAATTTATCGTCAATAATAATTATTCGCAGGTTCATTGCCGTGTGTTCAATGAAGAATCTCATTCCATCACCAACATCAAGGACGGGTCCGGAGTAGTTTTGTAGTGGCTGCGGTTCCGGACGTAAAAAGCGAGATGATGGATTTTTGCCGGAGCAAGTTTCGCGGGATCTTTTTCTCTTTTTTAGAAGGCTCAAGGTGGGCATCGACCAACGCCTATAAATATGTTTTTTCGTTGTGTTCAAAAGGTTATACGGAATTGGATTTAATTGTTGCATCTGGCGAATGAATGTCAGAAGAATGTTTAACAAAAATGCTATCTGAAATAATATTTTAACATCTTAATACCTTATCAATTAACCAATTAATAATATATAACCATTTTGTGTTGTACGCGTTCACTTTGTGGTACATCTTAAATATACTTGTAAATAAAACAATTTTTACTTTGTTTAACCACTGTATTTTGCACTTAATTTGTGACTATAGTCACAAATTAAGTACAACATACAGTGGTTAAACAAAGTAAAAAGTGTTTTATTTACAATTAATAGATGCTTGTTAAGTGACAATTTTTTGATTTTTTAAAAATAATTTCATAATCAACAAACAATTTCTTATAACGTTTATGTATAGTTTATATTTTTTCAATAAACTAAGTAAAGCTAATATTTTATATGTTTTAATCTTAATACTCCAGTGGATACTGGTATGGACATAGTCAAGGGAGGACAGAGGATGACACTTAACCCCCATCCGCTGGACATCAATAAACCACACAAAAATAAAATCAATTCACCATGTGTTTTGGAAAATTTAAAAAAAATGCATTTCTCAAGTGTTTAAATGCTTACTATTAAAGTAAAGCATAAACATAAGTACAGTGTACATATAGTTTGAACTTTAGTCTAAATCAGTGATTTACACGACTGGCGCTTGAAGTAAATATTTTGGGTTTTTCTAAATTAGAAATATTTACTTTACGGTTAAGCAAGCAGTAGAAAACTCATGTTACAACCCCTACCTTAAATTATAAAATCAAAGTTCTTTTTTTATTTTCATCATATTTCTATATCTTCAGCATATAGATAAATTACATTTTTAAAACTTTTAACTTAAAGTGCATCGATAGAGACTGATATCTTGAGAGTAGGTAGTAATGTTAAAATGTTTAGAAGCCCCTGACTTAAATTATGCAAATCTAACTACCTACTTTTGATGGTATTCATTATTTGATTACATCTTTTAAATTAAATTAAAATCCTCCCTGGTCAAAATCGTGACTACGCCCATAGATCCTGGAGGCTCAGTCAACTTAGCTCCCCGAAGTTCGACTTTTTTAAAAAATACTATTGCGCTAAAGCAGGACTAGCGCCACAAAAATTAGAGCTAGCGCCATTTAGACAAGAAAGTTACGGGTGTGTGAACTTTCGGATGGCAAGGTTGATGCTAGCCCTCCGAGTTTGGATTTTTCAAGTTTTTTTACACTATTCCTCAGAGTTAGCACCAGTTAGAGCTAGGAATTTAAAAGCTAGCGCCACCCCCACAACTCCAAAAAATATAAAACAGTTTTAATCCTAGCCCCCCGAAATAAGATTTTTTTAATCAATTTAGGTGGAAAAGATAGCTTAGAGCTGGCGCCAGCAGAATACCAAAATAATATTATCTCAAAAATATCAGGTAAAAAAATATTCACATATAAATTTTGATGGGAGGGCTTTCAGATCCTGTATGCGTATTACCATTTACTTCCTGAATTTTAATACCAAATGATGTTTTGCATATAAAATACCGCTTCTAAGAAATATTTCGGCGTTGTAATTACATTATTTATGTTCATAGACACTGGCTACTAAAAAGATGATGCCTAGAAGACAGTAGCTTTACTGACAAGTTTTTTCTAAAAAAGTCAAACTTCGGGAGCTAAGTTGACTGAGCCGTATAATGTAAGCAATAACTATCAAAACATATAAGCTAAATATTTGCTCTGTACCTGGATTAGATATTTAGGATTACTTAGAGAGTTGTTCCTTTATCAGTCGCAAGAAGTGAATCTTAGACTTAATATGAGTAATTACTTAATAATTTTTAAGTTGAATACAACATAATAACATACAGGGAGTTTTTCTTTAAAGTATACGTTTTCCAAATTCAGCTTATAAAAAGAGTTCAATTTAAGACTTTAAACGAGTATTTTACACTCCCAGACTAAGCATGAAGTAAAATTTCGAGTTTAGAAAAGCTCCGTGAAAATTTGTCGAGGGTCGCGCAGCGACCCGAGACAAATTTTCTGGGCTTTTCTAAACTCGAAATTTTACTTCATGCGCCACCCGTATAAAACGCTGATTTCAAGTAAGGTTTAAATATACATAAATTCCGAAAAATTCAAGTGTTTTATACGAGTGGCGCATGAAGTAAAGATTCGAGTTTAGAAAAGCCCAGAAAATTTACAAAATTCGAAATTTTACTTCATGCTTAGTCTGGAAGTAGAAAACACTTGTTTAAAGCTTCAAATTGAATTTCTGTAAAAACACAACGAATATCTAAAGATTTTAAAAAAAATATGCTGAATCTGGAATACGTATACTTTAAAGAAAAACTCCCTGTATATTGCAGAATTAGAATATTGAGATAGATTGTGTTAAAATGAAAATAAGGTAAATTGAATAGCAACTAAAGAAGCTAAATCACATTTTTGTAGTATCGAAAAGATACCCATGCTACGATTAGGTTGGTTAGATAACATATAGTGAGTTTTATATGCAAGTGTTGGTACATACATACCCCGATGTGTACTTGGTAAATTTTTAAGCATTCGTTGTTTTTAAAAAAGCATGAAGTATAATTTCGAGTTAAGAAAAGCCTGAAAACAATTTTCAGGTACGCTACTGTCTTGCTAGCGCTAGCTTTCTTTTTGAAATCGTACGGTTAGTTTTTGAGTTATAATGATTTCAATTATCAAGGATTAAAAAAACAATCGTCAGTTACGCCACTGTCTTAATAGCGAAAGGTATCGGGTTGCTAATGTTTATAAACATCAATATAGTAATTTCAATGCCGAAAGAATTTTTGAAATCGTACGGTTATTTTCCGAGTTATAACGATTTCAATTATTAAGGGGTGAAACAAACAATCGTCAGTTACGCCACTATCTTACTAGCGCAAGCTATCTCGTTGCCAGTGTTTGTATACATTAGTATAGTTATTACAATGCCACAAGAATTTTTTATATCGTACCGTTAGTTCCTGAGTTATAACGATTTAAATTTGCAAGAAGTGAAAACGCAATTGTCAGTTACGCTACTGTCTTCTAGGCATCATGATTATAATAGCCAGGGTCTATGAACATAAATAAAGTAATTACAACGCCGAAATATTTTTTGGAAGCGGTATTTTATATGTCAAACATGATTTTGTTTTAAAATTCAGCATGTAAATGGTAATAAGCATACAGGATCTGAAAGCTCACGCATCAAAATTTGGATGTAAATATTTTTGTAAATAATATTTTTGAGAGAATATTTTTTATATTCTGATAGCGCTAGCTCTAAGCTATCTTTTACACCCAATTTGATTAAAAAAATCTCATTCCAGGGGGCTAGGGTTAAAATGTTTCATCATTTTTTTGGGTTGTGGGGGTGGCGCTAGCTTTTAAATTGGTAGCGCTACCTCTGAGGAGTCCGAATAGTGTAAAAAACTTAAAAAATCCAAACTCAGGGGATTAGCATCAACCTATCCCCCCGAAAGTTAAAACCCCCTTTCTTGTCCAAATGGCGCCAGCTCAAATTTTTAGTTTAAAGTTCAAACTCCTGTAACTTTCTTGTCTAAATGGCGCTAGCTCTAATTTTTACGGCGCTAGCTAAGGCCCGTCTAGCGCAATAGTTTTTTTTTTCAAAAAAGTCGAACTTCGGGGGACTAAGTTGAGCCGAACATGTAGACTGTCTAGTCAAAAGTTAGAGGTATGATCCTCTCAAAGATAATCAAATGTATCGTAATCTATCCATAATACAATTTTAGCGTAATTCATATTTCCATCTGAATAAATGTTTGATGATTCAATTTATTATGAACTTGAACTTTTGAATAATTTCAGACAACTGGATTAAAACATTTCAACTTTTGTCGAGGCTGTCGGGCGATTTTAGAAAATAGTTAAAATGCAGTGGAAACGAAATGATTTAATTAGGGCCTGGTATTGGCCGTGACCTCCGTCAGCTGGATTTAGCTTGTGTAACGTGCGCTTATGAATAAGCAATACATTGCAACACGGTCTAAGCGGACGGCCAGAATTCATCCGCAGCCATTAATACCTCATGATAATTGCATTTAACACTTAACGTCCTTGTACGCCAGATACGGCAGACAACTTTTTGCTTCCGGATAAATTTAATAATGCGATAAAAAAAAATTATCTCATTTTGATAAGATTTCGACAGGATTAATTTAAATAAGTTAAAATACCATCAATGTATTGTTTCTCCAAGTTAGCATTAATTTACTTTAAAAATAATTTCCAGATAAGGAAAAACAACAAAATCTATGAAGCTCATAAAAATGCCATTATCATTGAGAAGTTTCAAGTCAATCAACTTCTTGTATATTCATTTTTTTTAGAGGTGTGGGATGTCTCTTTTAATCTTTTTTGGTTGTGCTGTGCTATCAAGGTCTTCGGGAAATGGAAATGCTATGGGAAGGATTTCGGGCACCGGAAAAATTACGGACCGGTTTCTGTGCATCTGTGCGGGGAAAACGACGCGACGTAGGCGAAGGCGATGGAGACATTTAATATTTTTAGGATTATTTTTGCACGGATGATCGATGCTGGGAATTTGAATTTGAATTTCATAGCTCTGGGCTGCATTAATCTTGCCAGCCGCATACATATTTATCTCTCCCACTTTTATATCTGTATGTGTGTGTGTGTGTGTGTGTGTATAAAAACTTTTCGCCTTAGTATCGGCCCGATGAGATGGAAAGGGGAAATAGAGGAAATTTATTGCTCGAGTTTCCTTTTTTTAGATTCTGGAATAACAAATTTTCTTTTTTTAGGAAAGTAATGTTTGTTAAATTTATAAGGTTGTTTGGTGTACTAGTAAAACGAAAATTGATACAATATGTAGAGTTTTTTAAATTAAAAACACTTGGTACCAAGTGTTTTTAATTTAAAAAACTCTACATATTGTAATATGTTTCACCATGTGCTAGATGAGAAATTAATTTAAGAAAAAGAAAATTGATTCGTTGAATATAAAAAATGTAAGTGAACAAAAAAAGCTTTAAAATTAAATTGAACGAAAGCTTTTAATTATCACCAGGGGCCGATGAAATGTGATAAATCGACGCCTGAAATCCAGTGTCGATATTTTTAATTTATAATAAAAAGGTTTATAAACTGCGAGGTAAAATTTAGTAAAATCTACCGGTGTGCTGTAAAATGATAACGTAAGTAGCAGGGCCGGCTTAAACAAAAGCGGGGCCCGGTGCAAATTTAAGTTGCAAAGGCTTGAGCAGTATATATTGAACTTCACTTGAAATTACTGTTTTGTGCGCGTGGCGCATTTTACTTAATGCTTAATCTAGGATTGTAAACACTTGTTCGAAGCTTCAAATTAAAAGCTATTGTAAAAATAACGAATGTCTGAAAATATACATCGAAAAATCGTGATATGTATACCTAGAAGAAGATTTCCCAGTATTTATCTTTTCATTTTTATTGATTTAATTTCTATACAATTTTTATTAATATTTTGGATAAACGTTTTTTTTTAATGTTAACTTAAAACCTTTCACGAGTGTTTTCAATCCCAGATTGAGCATAAAGTAAAATTTCGAGTTTAGAAAAGCCTGAAAATTTGGCTCGGGCGCGTAGCGGAGCGGAGCGACCGAGCCAAATTAGGCTTTTCTAAACTAGAAATTTTACTTCATGCGCCACGCGTACAAAACACTGATTTAATGTGAAGTTCAAAATATACTGCTTAGGTTTTTTCCCCCTCGAATATGGTTGGGGCCTTGACGTGGTGAGGGGGCTCCTCGCCTCCAGGAGCAGAGTACCTTATTGCTGTTCCTGGAGGCTAAATACCAACCTCACGTGTTTGTGCCGTGCGTGGCGACCCGTGTTGACGGATGAAGGAATCCTGGTGGTTGAGAGGAATCGTCACCTGCGGGGGCGTGGATTCGACACACCACTTTGGCCTGGATTTCGTCTAGACGGGCGGTTGGACTTACCCAACTTTAATCAATCGGCTGCGTTGTCCCGTCAGAGGGCCGACAGGGTAGACCCTGGGCTGTGGTAGGCGCAAAGAGGACCGTACTATGGGCTTTGGTGTGGTAGCCGAAGTTCTGTGGTGGGGATCCCTCTCATGCTGCAGACCGCTTCCTAGGGACTATATCGGACCGGCAATCCTGGATGTCAAGCTGACATTCCCCTTGTGGACTCCGTGGTGGGTGGGAACTGAGAGATGAAAAAAATGGTCACTGTATGGAGAAGCCATCTAAACCGAGACGAGCCTTCTGGTACGCCACAAATGATGGCACAAAGCACCCCCACTAGAGGAGTGGCAGGGCCCTCAGGCACGCCGCTCCCACAGGTGGGTGGGTCCTCAGGTGCTCCTCCAAGTAGTCAACCTGCGGCTGGTCCCCTAGGACCACCACAGGATGACCTGGCAGGTTTCACCCGGGTATACAGAAGGATAAGAGGCCGAATATGTGGGGCTGAGGCCAAACGGAGGAAGAAGAAGAGGGAAGAAGAGGCTCGTGCGAACACAGTCATTACGACTAAGGTAGCCGCCTCTGGCTCGCCTCAAAAGAAGGGAAAAAAACCCCAAAAGATTGAACCCGGACCAAGTCGACCGGCGCGGGTCAAAACGAACCCATCGAAGCAGCCAGTTGCGACTGCAACTAAAGCTAAAGGTGAGGGTAACAAGAGGCAGCGCTCCACCACCTCCTCTGAGCCAACCCGGAAACGCCATCAAGGCCAACGGGTGGGGGCAACAGCGGAGCAAGGAAGGAGTTCACCTCGCTTATCCTACAAAGAGGCAGCGGAGAGTCACCTTAGACTGGTGATCATAGATGGATCCAATCCCTTTGGCAGGCTTTTGCCGGAGAGGGCCACCTTGATAAGGCAGGCCCTCTTCAGAGAGCTTGACTCGGTGGTGCTGGGTCCACAACTCGCCACAAATACTCCGCCGAGGTTCAGGGCTTGGTCTTACGCAGGCAAGTTTGTAAAAATTCACTGCGAGGACCAGGACACTGTGAATTGGCTTGTGAGGATATTGGCGAGGATCAAACCATGGCCTGAGGCAAGGCTCTTCGCGCTTACTGAGGACCGCCTCCCCAGGATCGAAAGATCCACCCTTTGGGTTCCGAGGGAGGATTTCGAGACCCCTGAAGGGGAGGAAGTCATCGTAAGACGACTGGCCAGACAGAACCCAGAACTGAAGGTAAGTGAATGGCCGATCCTTCACCGGGCTGAGTCTGCAGACCCACCCGGGCAGCTGCTCGTTTTCGGAGTAGGCGAGGAGGATCGGAAGATTCTATGTACAAGGGGAAACCGCCTCAGTTATAGGTTTACCTCCTTGTATCTGAAGGTAAAGTCTACCAAGATGGAAGAAGAGGAAAAGGGTAGGGTAAGTCAGGAAGTGACTGAGATCACACCTGAGGAATCTAACTCGCCTCTTCTTAAAAATCGCACCCCTCAGCAGGCTAAGCAGGTGGCTGCTACGACTAATTCGGAGCAGCCACTAGGCTCGCCAGCAAGGGAAGGGCCTGTCCCAGAGGATATCCTTATGGAATCACCACTGGCCGAAGAAAGGTCCCACGCCACACCTCCTGAGTCGCTCGAGTCCACGCTCGTCGGGTCGGAGGGAGATTGGTGGAACGGGACCGGCCGCACATCACTGGGGTAATGGCTATCAAGGTAATTAGATTTATCCAAGGTAATCTGAGTCATTCGAGAGCGGCCACGGCAACATTATGCCGCCGCCTCGATTTAACTACGGATACTGTAGCCCTAATACAGGAACCCTGGATTGTAAAATCCAGGATATGTGGTATGGGGAGATTAACCGGTAATTTATTCCACAGACCGAGCACGAAACCTAGGACTGCCATCTACGCACCTAGGCAAATAGAAGCCCACCTGCTGCCACAACTTTCCGATGGTGATACTACTGTGGTGAGAATTTGTGGAGCGATGGGCAAAGGGAAAGACGCAGTTCTGGCGGTGGTCTACCTACCTGGAGACTCCACCCTTCCGCCCCCTACAAGGGGAATGGATGGGCTTGTTGAGTATTGCAGGAAGGAGGGACTACCACTGATCATGGGCTGCGACTCAAATGCACACCATATCGCATGGGGGAGCAGAGCTTCTGATAGAAGAGGTAAGTCTTTACATGACTATTTAGTTAGTAATAATTTAGAAATACTCAATCGTGGGACGGAACCCACTTTCGTAAACACGCGTGGCCAGACAGTGATTGATATCACACTGGCTACTATTGGTATCTCTAACATTATAGATAAATGGGAGGTCAGTTGGGAAGCGTCCATGCCTGACCACAGATCCATCACTTTTCAACTGGGCCTAAAAATGAGTCCGAGCAAACCTTACCGGAATCCGAGACTTACGGATAAGGATGCATACCGTATGCACCTTGGTGAGGGTTTGCAGGATATAAAGAAGCAATGCCCTAAGGACTGTGCCAGCCTAGACCTCCTAGCGGAGGAAGTGCAGGCAAAGATTCTTAGGGCATTTAAACTGTCCTGCCCACTTAAGAGGAGGCCTGAGACAGGGACGGCCACCCCATGGTGGTGCCCAGATCTCGACTTCTTAAAAGATGAGGCCAGGAAAGCATTCAATAGAGCACAACGCTCCAAAAAGGCATCCGACTGGACCATCTACAAGGTCCGCCTTAGAGAGTACAGAAAGCTCATAAGGCAATGTCAATGAGCGTCATGGCTTGCCTTCTGCGAAGGAATTGAAAGCACTCAAGAAGTTAGCAGACTTAAGAAGACTCTATCACAGGACCAACATCAATCTGTGGGAGTCCTGAAGAAGGAGGACGGCACCATGACTGACGACCTCCATGAAAGTCTGCAACTATTGCTCAAGACTCACTTCCCTGGATGCACTCTCTATCTACGCAATCTAGGGATGTGGTTGAAATCACTTCGGCAATACCAGAAGACTGGAAACTGGCTCATTAAGTGATAAATGAAGAAAACACCCTTAGAGCAATTGCAAGCTTTTCCGCCTTTAAAACACCCGGACCCGACGGCATCTTTCCCGCCCTGCTACAGTGGGGACGGGATGAACTAGCTGAGTTTGTAATGATGCTGTTTCGATCCAGTTTGGCGCTGGGATATGTCCCTAAGGTCTGGAAACGAGCCAGGGTTGTTTTCATACCGAAGCCCGGTAGAGCAGACTATACTGCTCCCAAGGCATACAGACCAATCACACTTTCCTCGTTTCTCCTTAAAATACAGGAAAGGATTTGTGAATGGCACATAAGAACATCAGCTCTAGTCAGACAGCCGCTGATGGCGACACAACATGCATACACACGGGGGAGGTCCCCTGATTCATTCCTGCATAGTGTAGTGAGCAGAATCGAGAGAACATTGGATGTTAAAGAATCCACCCTAGGTGTTTGTGTTGACATAGAAGGTGCGTTTGATAAAACGACTATACCGAAGATAGGAAACGCGCTAAGCAAGCGCGGAGTACCATCTAAAATGTGTGAATGGATTGGCAATGCACTGGCCAATCGTATAGTCACAGTTGAACAGGGAAGGGAACGTATAACCTGTAAAATTCACAGAGGCTGTCCTCAGGGAGGTGTTTTATCACCACTATTATGGAACATGGTTCTGGACAGCCTACTAGACGAATTTCAGCAACTAGGCTTGTTTGTGACAGCCTATGCTGATGATCTGGCCATATTAGTATATGGTCGCCCTATGCGACCAGATGCAAGGAGCTCTAAACATAGTTTCTAGGTGGTGCAATGATCACTCCCTATCGGTAAACCCTGCCAAAACGGAGATGGTCCTGTTCACCAAGAAAAGGAAGGTGTCGAAAAAAGCACCAAAATTATTGAATACGATGTTGCAGTACAGCGACGAGGTGAAATACCTGGGCATCACTCTCGACAGGAAACTGAGCTGGAAAGCGCACATCGACATCAAACCAGACAAAGCTATAAGGGCCTTCTGGCAATGTCGTCGGGCAGTGGGGAAAACCTGGGGTTTGAAACCACGCACGACTATATGGTTGTACACAGTTGTCATAAGGCCCATGCTGACTGTCTTAGTGTAACAGGCGCCATGCACACTACTCCGACGATGGCGATGGAAGTCATGCTATGCCTTCCACCACTTGATATCCACGTGGAGAAGGAGGCCATGGCGACTATACTTCGCCTTCAGTGCAGTGGGAGTTAGAACAGTAACAGCTGTGGGGAAGTTAGAGTACACCTCTGGAGGAATGTCTGTAGAGATATACCTCATTTAGAGGCTGTTAATGACTGCTGTGTACCAACACTAATACGGAACACACCCTACAACGTTACTGTTCAACCCACTAAGCGGATGAGAGAGTCTGCTATAAGGATCTACACAGATGGATCTAAAAGGAGAGAAGGATCGGGCCCTGGAGTTTTCTCTAAAACCCTAAAAATCGAAGCAAAGGTTCCGATGGAAATTCATGGAACCATCACGCAACTGGAGCTGAATAACACTTGCGGCTGAGTACATCATAAACCGCAAGGTGACAAATGTAGCCATACTAATCTTAACGGATAGCAGGCAAGCGATTCTGTCTCTGCAGAAAGCCTATGCTTCGTCAGAGACCGAAATAGAGTGCCACGGGAAACTCAGACAGGCAGCAATGCACAACAACATTGAAGTCTGCTGGGTGAAAGGGCATGATACAGACACAGGTAACGGGAGAGCTGACGCGCTGGCAAGAGCTGCGGCTGGGATAAATCTACTCTCACCGGAGCCGCTAGTGCGGTTAGCTCCTCTCTCCCTGTGTAACATGTTACAAACCAATGCCCTGGAGAAATTCAGGATGCGTTGGGATGATATCGAGGGCTGCAAGCTCTCTAAGGAAACACTTGTGTATCCCAATGAGAGATCAGCGAAACGGTACCTGCAGCTGGCTAGAGGGAATCTCAGGCGCTTATCTGCCATTCTTACTGGTCACTGTGGACTAAACGGGCACCTCTATAGGATGGGGATAGTTGACTCCCCATCTTGTAGAGGTTGCAGCATGGAAGACGAGACTGCATGGCATTTTCTTTGTGAATGCCCGGCACTATCGTCAATCAGGGAATCCATATTGGGTGATAGATGGCCTACAATGGCCTACATAAGAGATCTACCCACCTCAGCTATGCTAGAATACTTAAACAAGGTGGGCTGGCTAAACTGAGGATGGGTGATCTACGGGAGGTAGCACAATGGGTAGGCCCATGAGGCCTAAGTGAGGCCTAAGTGCAGTGCAGAACTGCACACTCCCCTTTGAACCAAAACCAGAACCAGTTGTAATTTTATAAAATCTGTGATTTTTCTTAAATATTGACAGAATATGTTAATTCCATAGAAACATGTGGACAATTAATGAACATATGATCAAACCTAAGCAGTATATTTTGAACTTCACATTAAATCAGTGTTTTGTACGCGTGGCGCATGAAGTAAAATTTCGAGTTTAGAAAAGCCTAATTTGGCTCGGTCGCTCCGCTTCGCTACGCGCCCGAGTCAAATTTTCAGGCTTTTCTAAACTCGAAATTTTACTTCATGCACAATCTGGGATTGGAAACACTCGTGAGAGGTTTGAAATTAACATTAAAAAAAAAAACTTTCTTCAAAAATATTAATAAAAATTGTATACAAATGTTAAAATCAATAAAAATGAAATGATAAATATTGGGAAATCTTTTTCTAGATATACATACATTTCATTGCAGTTAATTTCAAATTAAATCAGATTGAAAGAACACTTTTATTCGAGTGTCGCATTTTTCGTATTTGGAATGAATGAATTGCTTCATTGCCTCGAACGAATTTCATCTGCCCTTGAAATGTGCTCAACATTTTAATTATGATTTAGAAATGGATTGTTGGAACACGATTCAATGCAAAAAATGGCATTGACACGAAAATAGAAATTCACTAATTTTTGTTGCATTTTAAACCACTAATGTTATGTTATGAGCATAATTATACAATATTTAGTTTCTAATCAAGAATAAATTTATTTGCAATTAATGCAGGGATGTTTCGACAGTTGCGATTTGAATTTTAAATTAGCGGTTTGCAATTAATTGATTATACATGTAATAAAATATGAAACATAAAACAGTTAAATCTTGAAAACTTTGTCAAAATTACGTATTTCCATGTTCATATAATAATAGCTCAAAAGCGGGCGAAAGACTTTTCGATGTCATTTTGTAACTCTTTTATGGTCAATAAATGATTTATGAATTATATAGTACCTCAAAAATTATCGACAAGGGATTTTCACACATTTTGAAAGAGATACGTTTGCTGATTACTCACACTAAATTTATGAACTTATTTTACACTTCTGATCATTGTAAATTTAGGTTTTGCAATTTATTGCAAATTATTGCGACACTTGAAAGTTAATGTAGTAAATGAAAATATTATGTAATTAGTAAATTAGTCTTAGGTTATTTTTTTATATTACATTTATTTATGTTATCGGATTAATTTACCAACTATTTTACTTTACTTCTATCATTTTATTATTTTATATTAATAATAAATAAATGCTTTTTTACAAACAATTTTTACTTAAATTTATTATATTTCAAATTTTTGTAATTCTTTTTTGGAAAAATTTTGTTAGTAAATATATTAAAATTATTATTATTAATTTGCATGTTTTGATATTTGCATAAAAATAACTCCAAAACTCTTCATGGATTATACCAATGTTGCTTAAATACTCTGACAAATACTTTGAACATTTTGAAAATTTAATTTAAAGCTAAGACTATTTTAAATTTACTTTTTTTATAAAATTTGAACAAATATGCTTTTATTGTACAAATATGTATGTTTACATAAAAATAAATCGAAAGCAATGAATAAGATATACAAATAATTTTTTTTTACGTGTACATATTCCAGTTATGTGTTATACATTTTCAGATATTCGTTGTTTTTTAAGAGTTAAATTTGAAGCTTTGCACGACCAAATGTACAAAAGCAAATGTTCAGGCTTTTCTAAACTCGAAATTGTACTTCATCCGTATTAAACACTGATTTCAAGTACAGTTCACTTGTACACAATATTTCTGTGTTTATAATGTTTAATACGTGTGGCGCATGAAGTAAAATTTCGAGTTTAGATTAGCCTGAAAATTTAGTTTGCAAAGCTTCAAATTTAACTTAAAAAAAACAACGAATATCTGAAAATGTACAGCGCATAACGCGGAGTCACCTAATTAAGGCTTTTCTAAATACAAAATTTTACTTCATACTTAACCTAGCAGTAGAAAACACTTGTTTATAGCTCTGTATTTAGTATACCTACTTCAATAGACTTTCCGTGATAAATAATAAACATATTTCAAACAGAATTCTACCGGGCAATACAATATCTTGTTCTAAACGCAAGTTTCTCAGAATTAAATAAATTAAACCAATCACAGTAATTTAACTTGTTAGCTGTGCTAAGAATTGTTGGAAGAATAATTTGATTTATGTGTATTTACCTTCGACTCTCTTTCTAAAGAACTGTATGCATTTAAATTGGCTCCATTCGGCAATGGCAAACAAATAAAATCATCATCTATGAATGAAACAGAGGTCTGACTTTCCTATGGTCTCCAAGATATATGATTCTTAGTCAATGCTCTTTGAAGATTGCATACACAAAAACACATTTGAGGCTGACAGTTTTAATTTCGAAAAAAAATGTTTTTAGAATTGGAAATTTTGTAGTTTGTTGTTTTATATTTTTTTTTTTGTAAATTTAGTGTATTCACTGTTTTTGTTTATTAAATAAGACATGATAGGAATTGGCAGGGCATTCTGTCAGTGAAGGTTGTAACGACTAGCAAATGTTCTTTGAATAATTGTTCAGCAGATCTCCTTTTTATGAATTTAGTATTAATATTAATGCTTAATTTTTTTAATCTAGTGTTTTAATGAATTTAGTATTAATATTAATGCTTAATTTTTTTAATCTAGTGTTTTAATCTAGAAAACAATAAAAATGATTTAATTTGTTATCAGATTATTATTGGGCTTTAAAATACGCAGCTTTCTCCTAATTTAACCCATTTTTACAACATGATTGTGAAAAATCTGTTATTTTAATAAAGTGTATTATGTGTATTATGTATTATGTATTATGTTATGTAAAGTGTATTTTTTAGACCCTGATTAAGATACATTGAAGTATTTTATTTGCGTGCTAATTCTTCTACGATTTTAAAATGTACTAACCAAACTCTATTTACACGTTTCAACCCTTTACACATTAAAAACAATATAAAATTACTACACAAACTGATTACGAACATACCTAGAATAAATTGCGTTATTTTTATGACGTATGCTCTAATTAAAGTCAAACAATCCCGGAGAGAAGCAGCGAAAAGCCTTTTTGAATAATGCATGAGACGTTTCTGGGATGCACCTTCTGTATGTGTGCGCGAGAAAGCAAAAAATGCACAGCAAACAATTAATTATCCCATGGACATTTGTCCAGGGGATAAAACGTGCCGCCAAAAGGACGATCCATCCTTCTCAGTGCGAAAACTCGCCTCACGTTCGGTAAATGTTAATTTGATTTACTGACCTCTTCTGAAATGCCAGCTGGAGCTTTTTATATGGAGAATTATTGCTTCTCAAAGGTATTAACTGTTTGTTATAATTTTTCTTTATTTTTGTTTCTCAAGTGGAATAGATAATTTAATCATAGTTAGATAAAAAAGTAAAATATGCAAAATAATCAAATACTAACGCTACAGTGTTTAGGCTTACAAAAATTAACATTTCAGTTTTATTGTTTCTCATATATTTTGCCAAACAAAAATATCCGCCAAAGTACCGTATATTTTTCATTTTCAATTTAAAACATATTGCCGTCATTTACACCAAATGTGTTTGTCCCAGATATTATACAATGCATTATATTTAGCAAACAGAGCAATTGAATTCTTAAATATGTAAAACTACGGTACACTAATCCTCTAATCCTTTTTTTTTAATTTTACCAAACTTTAGAGTGTATTTACTGCGAACAGTTTCAGTCCTGCTTTAACAGTAGGGTATTTTAAACATTATATTTTAAAATGTTGGTAAATGATTATCAATGTGACAAATAAATCATAATTTGTCAAATAAAATGTCACGATGCAGAGATTTTCAAAAAAGAGAACGCTACAACTTGAAACTTTACTACACATACAGGCATTTCTTCTTTTAAGTATACTTTCACATATTCCATATAAAGATTTAAAAAACTAATGAACTAATGATCAGAACTAAGCAGTATATTTTGAACTTTAATTAAATCAGTGTTATATACGCGTGGCGCATGAAGTAACATTTCTAGTTTAGTAAAGCCTGATTTGGCGTGGTGGCTCCGCTGCGCTACGCGACCAAGCCAATTTGTCAGGCTTTTCCAAACTTGAAATTTTACTTCATGCTTAGCCTAGGAATGAAAAACACTCCTTAGGGTTTTTAAGTTCAAGTTTTTAATAAGATTATGAATGTCTGAAAATTTACATTGAAAAATCGTAAGCTAAATCCTTGTATTTCGAAGTTATTTAAAATTTGAACATATAAATAGGCAGATAATAAAGAAGACAGATACTCCTGAGCAAGGAATATTACCTGATCCTCCTATCCTACCTGATCCTCAGAGACACTTTCTTAAGTACATTTGTAATCGTAATTATTGTGAGTTAATTGAATTGTCATATTAATGTCAGATTTCCCTTCACATAACCTACAAATTAAAAGTTGATTTACAACATAACGCGTAAATAATTTTGTCCTAACCTAAAACACACAACCTGTATCACACCATTAAATTCATGAAATGTCAAGTTTGATTGGTTATATTAATAAAACAGATTATACGTTGTCAATACTGCTAATATTTTGACAGTGTATTCGACGTATGACTCATGTCTAAATTAATGATATATATATATATATATATATATATATATATAAATTAGAATTAACGACCTACTTAAAGTACCAAATAAGAAATAACAGCGCATTAGGTCATGATGTAAAAGTTATTTTTTATCAAGTGAGTGTGAAAGGAGGACAGAAGACGACGACGATCGTTTCGCTCTTTTTATGAGCTCCGATCGTCGTCGTCTTCTGTCCTCCTTGCACACTCACTTGATAAAAAATAACTTTTACATCATGACCTAATGCGCTGTTATTTTTTATTTGGTACTTATAAGCAGGTCGTTAATTCTAATTTATTTAATTGAATTCGGCATTCTGAATATTATCATCGCATTGGTTCGGGTTTCTCGCCGCTCCGATGCTAGTCGATGGTGTAAACTAAAAACCGACACTAACTGTAGAAGCAAAATGAGATCAATGCCCTTATCAATGCAGTAGCATTTATAAATACTGACGTCAATACCGGCTTATGGTTAGCGAAGTCAGTATATATACAACTTCTACATATCAAGTGAGTGTGTATGGGATGATGGATGTGGCGGCCTGAGGAGCTCATAAAAAGAGCGAAACGATCGTCGTCGTCTTCTGTCCTCCTTGCACACTCACTTGATAAAAAATAACTTTTACATCATGACCTAATGCGCTGTTATTTCTTATTTGGTATATATATATATATATATATATATATATATATATATATATATATATATATATATATATATATATATATATATATATATATATATGTAAATGATTTGTAAAAGGCGATTGCCGTTAAAAAATATTATTATTATTATTTTTATTATTATATATATGAAAGTCTTAAATTGCTTTATTTATATAAAAACGGAGGGGAACTTTCAACATTTATCAGCCTTATTTTTTTAAATACACTGCTTAGATAGATACGCTGATGAATAATAAACGACTCAGTTTGATTAAATATTTGATTTTACATTCATAAATTTTATCTACATAAATGTTTATCAAAGACAACAGTTGAGAGTTTACTGCCAACTGTTGGGGAATTCTCTGATGACCAGACTGTTAATTGTGAACGTGTTTGGGATTTTTGCAATCGTACCAAATTAACCAACCAGAGTATCATTTCTTAGATATCAACATACATTACAAACATATCCAAACATTTTGAATGTTGAACATTTGAATGACCGGGCCCAATGTTGAGTCTAAATATATGTTGCACCTAGAGCACATTGCTCCAACTGCCCGTGATAACTGAACTTACTGTATAATTCATGCAGCCTTATGAACATGGAAATTAACATATTATAAATACATTTTATTACAATTCTAATGTAGGTTACCAATTTTCACAAGATATAAATATTGCCAGCAATTATTAACATTTTCGTTCCAGTAATTAAATTGTTTGTCAATGTGGATTCTATAGAATAATGTGTGGAGTCTGTAAATGTTTACAGAATTTATAATTTGATAGTGAAAGTAATAAGCGTTGCTCAAAAAAAAGTTGAAATATCCATTGTCTGTGCAGGTAGGTAATCAAATGATGTAATTTGAGAAATAATGGAACATTTTCTGCACTGTCTGCATCAAACGGCTAAATAGGTTTCAAGGCTGTTTTACGTAAATGGTTTAATCTATTCATAAATTCCATCATCGAGAACACAACGAGTAAATAATTAACAAAAGAACGGTAAGAATTTCATAAAAGAATACTGGGAATTTATATCAAAAAATGTCACATCTTGAATGAAATAACATAACAATAAAACAAAACTGGGATTTTCTAAATATGCAACAATAGATTATACTTTTAACCCTTTCGCTACGCAGTTAAAATTTCAAATGCGTGCCCCGTGCACGGTTTCGAAAACACAATGCGTATCCGTACGTACTTCGTACCACAGGCTCATACCGGCATATACCGTGTGTAATCATTTCATTGGCTTGCCTTACATTTTTTTGAAAATAATGCAAAAAACAAAATAACCAAAGTTGGCCATGTATTTTTTAGTAGAGACTGCTCATTGCAGAGGTACACAAACTTCGTGCGCTCTCCGCTCACGATTTACAGGCTTTTGATAATATACGCTCTTCGTACATGGAGCACATAAAAACTAAACGTATGGATACGCTCTTCGTAGCGAAAGGGTTAAAAGAAAATTTCACGGTATATCTATAAATAAATTTTAAATTACTGTAAATTGCTCTATCCATATTTTAAAACTAAGATGATACATTGAAAAGATGCGAAATCATTTTAATACAAAATTTTCAACAATAATTATGTAAAGATTAATTATATCAGTTCAAATAATTCTTTTTAATTTATCAAAACGGTTACATTTCTCACAAATAACGTTTATTGACTATTGATTTATAGTTGAGTAAGAACTATAAATTACAAAAATAGTCAGCAAACGTTATTTGTGAGAAATGTACCAGAAACGCGTCTATAGATGGCTTAACACAATTAAAATTCATTCCCTGTAATTTTTTAAATTTATTTCAATTTCCTTTGGTTTCATTTAGTTTGCTTAGAGAATAGTTTGACTTGATGTTGCATTTTGCATATAAATTATGTATAGAACAGCAGTGCTGTCGTGTAACGCAAATATTCATTGTATAATTCAATATCTGTCGGGGTATTAGCTCGAGAAGTACTTGTTTCAATGAATATTTGGAGACAAACTTTTTGCGGAAAGTCGATATTAATTTTAATTCGTTTTTATATTTGGAAATATTCTGCAACCTATTGACAAACTCAATTTTTCTTTATGATAAAATGTCTTTATGAGAAATGTACCCGTTTTGATAAATCAATAAGATTTCTTTGAACTGATATAATGAATCTTTACAGAATTATTATTGCAGATTTTGTATTAAAATTATTTCAAAAATGTCTCATTTTTTAATACCTTCAAAAAGTGCATAATTTCGTATTAGGATTAGTCCTAAGAATGCGTTTAACTTACATGGGTTTATTGATTTTCTTTTGTTTGCTAAAGTGAATCAAATAGCAACATTATTTCATATGTTAATAAAATAATAACATCTTTAAACTAATTTGTTCTTATTTTGAAATTTTATTACTCAATTTTATATTTACGTATCTCTAGATTCCTCCGTGATTAATTTTTCTTTAATTGTTGACATTTTTTTCAGGTTCTAAAACTAAAGAAGTTGTCAAAGATTATTACTTGATTAGTCATTGATTTAAGATAAAAGAAGTTTTAAATTGATCTATTAATATAACTAATTTTAAAAATAGTTTTAAGTAAAATTATGTAGAGTTTAATAGATCATATTTAATGTGAATTTATACTTTTCGACACTACTGTGTAAAAAAGCATTGTAATCATGCCAAAAATATGACTCTCCAATATTGGTATTTCCTTACGTTTTTAGGTATCCTGAGTACGATGTTGATATTTTTACCATCATGTTTAGTTGTATGTATGAGTATATGTGTATATGTTTGTGCACCTTATAAACACGCTCTGAAGGGAATAAATGATCGATCTCAAATTTTACAGGTGCACCTTCTACGGTTGAAAGGTGTTGTGACATCAACTTCCAATTTTCCGAAGCATACATAGTGATTTTATTACATTTATAGAAAGTACATGTAATTCAGCAATAGTCATGTTTCTCTTTATTAACAGAGTTATTAAGGTCTAAAATGTACCTACGAAAATTGAGACCGATCATTTAATTCCTTCAGAAGTTAGCAGAAGACATCATAGTAAACATATCAAAATCGTATTCAGGTGACCTGAAAGCGTAAAGAAATATCAAAATGAAATCGTTGGACACAGTAGTGTCGAGAAGTAAAAAGGTGACAAAATGGGTAAATTTTGATTTTAGAAGTGAGATGTTTGTTTACTAACATAGGTCACATTTAAGGCTCTAATTAACAATAAAAATTCTGAAATTGGTGGGATTAAAACAATTATGATCGTTTCGGACTGTTTGGTCCTTATCAGTATAGTGCGGTGGTAGGGGTACTAAACACGAAATTTTACTTGGCTCTGATGCCTGCTTATAATCATAAAGTTTTAATAATGAACTTTAAACTTTATGGTTAGGTGGGATAATTTAAAATATTATTATTTATTGCCGATGGACTTCCATCTGTTAGCATCAAGGTTCATTTCTTTACATGATTAGTTTTTTATTTACTTAATACAATTTGACAATTTTACCTTTTGGAACAAAACATGATTTTTTCTGCCATTACGGGTTGCTACAAAATACGCCTTTTTATGCAAAATTAATGTTAGGCGATGTTGTTCTATTCTATGATTTTAAAAATATATGTAAATCAGCTACTTGAAACGATGCTTACTCAAATTTAAGTAAAAACAATGCGATACACAGTTTTAAGAAATACCGATTCCATTATAGATAATATGCACGAATCATCTGATTTACTAACATTGTGAACATTGCAAGTTTTTTATATTTTTTAGTTTTTTTGATTTTCTTGTTAAATGTGAATAGCATGAATATTCAACGCGAATTATGGGTAACATCGAGAGAGTCAAGTATGCAAATGAGCTCACCACGCCCAAGAATTCCTCAAAGCCGCAGCGGAAGGAAAAAAATCGGTTTCGAGACGGTAAGGCACTGAGCGCGGGCAGACCTTGAAGCGAACCATCGCGCTTGGTTTCTAATTTAAATTCGGATTACCTAATACTGGAAGTCGTGCGTGAATAGGTGAAAGAAAATCATTTTTATTCATTCCGAACTTACAAGTACTGAAAGATAATAGACACACTTTTTGATTTTTATAAAAATTTAACAGAATATATATTAAAAATCCAGTGGCAGCTCGCCCATTAGGGCTGCGGGGCTACAATTCTACTTCGAATTGCACTTAATCTACTATTGACAGGTGACACAGATATATAAGGAATCTTTCCTTTAAGTATTAATATCCCGATGTACATTTCAGACATCTTGAAGCTGCGTACGAGTTTTCCATTCCTTGATTAGGCATGAAGTAAAATTACGAGTTTAGAAAAGCCTAAAAATTTGGATTGGTCGCTTAGAGAAGCGGAGCAACCAATCCAAATTTGTAGGCTTTTCTAACCTCGAAATTTTACTTTATGCGCCAAGCGTAAAAAAACACTAATTTCAAGTAGTTTTAAATATACTGCTAACCAGTGCATTTTGAACTTCCCAATATTTCAGTGTTTTGTACAAGTGACTCATAAAGTAATATTTCGAGTTTAGAAAAGCTTGAACATTTGGATTGGTCGCTCCGCTAAACTCGAAATTTTACTTTATGCTTAATCAAGGAGTAGAAACACTATTTAAAATCTTCAAATTAGACGCTTTTAGAAAGCATTGAATTCCTAGATTTGGCAGCGTATGCATCAGGATATGTATACTTAAAAGAAAATTTCGCTGTTTATTACTTGCTTAGGTTTAGATTTCATCTAGAACTCAGTTTGATGTTGTATATTATAATATGAACCAACTAATGAACACTAAAAACAACCAAAGTTTATCTCGCGGGTTTCCTCGCGTCTGTTTATTATCATCGTCTATGTTTTCTGTTTGCTGATTCTCATATGCATTGTAATTAGGCTGTGGTTGTTTATTTGTAGGTTCTTGTTGGCAGTTTTCTTGCCTTTAGCTATTTAAATGAACTATTAAAATCAACAAAGTTAACAATACTATTTAAAGGTTATGCAATTATAATTACTATATTGTGGGTAAAGATATATTGAGGAGTTTTGGTTACTCTTTAAACTTTAAATTCAAGTGACCTCAACTGCCCAACTTTTTTGCGCACATAGGATCATTAACAAAATACTAGTAATTCAGGATTTAGATTAGTGAAAGAATATTTAATAATTCATGACTCGTGTATTTTCAGTATATACAAAACGTACATTAAATAATAATAGCTAAGAGTTTAGCCCGGCTATTGGGCCTCAAAGAGACGCAAAACTCCGAGCTTTCGAACAGTCTATAACGAAAGTTCTTAAATCACAATTGGTTTAAGCATTCATTTTCTCAATAGTGGTGATGAGGGGTGTTTCTAGCGAGAGCTTCAGCGTGAGCGGCGAAATGGGCAGCTTTGGCGTGTTGGACCTCAGGGGTGTCTACAGGGTGACCCTCGTGATCGAAAGAAGGGACGTACTGCTGGTGGTGGTGGTAAACTGGAGCAGGGGCGTACACATGAGCTACATCATGAGCGTAATGAGCGGCACCGTGAGAATACACTTGTGGAGCGTAGACTTGGTGGGAGTGTCCATTAGCAGCGGCATGAGCGGCGTAATGTTCGGCCCTGGCGTGTTGTACCTCAACGGGTTCCACTGGTACACCATTGTGTCCGATCACTGGGATGTGCTGTGGGTAGGCTGAGTAGATTCCACGACGTTGGCGGTAGTGAGGTTGGGGTTGTTGAGGGGTAGCCCTGGCTAAAGCTTCACTGACCAAAGCGAAATGGTGGGCCTTGGCGGCTTCAACCTCAGGGGTGTCTAAGGGTTTTCCATCGCGACCTACACCTGGATTCACGTTGGTAGTGTCGTAAGCTGGCACGAATTGGCGGGCTTGTCCTCCTTGGTAAGCAGCAGGAGCAGAGTATTGCTGTGGTTGCGGTTGGTACTGTTGTTGAGGTTGGTATTGTGGTTGAGCTTGGTATTGTGGTTGAGCTTGGTATTGTGGTTGAGCTTGGTATTGTTGCACTGGAGCAGTGTATCTGGGTTGCTGTTGGTAACCTTGGTTGGCTTGGTTTTCGTTGTATTGACCATTGTCTTGTGGGTTGTGTTGGTAGGCTGGGTTCTTGACAACATCAGCGATGGCGGCGTAATGGTTGGCTTTAGCTTGGAGAACTTCTGGGGTTTCTACTGGGACGCCATCTTGGATTTTAGGGATGTGCAGGGGGCCGTTGTAGCCTTGGTTGTAGCCTTGGTTGTAGGCAGGGGCCTGGGCTTGGGCTGGAGCATGTCCTCCCCACTGGGCCGAAGCCACAGCAAATACGCAAGAAACGAAAATCTGTAAAATACATAAAAAGGATACATTTATTATTGCTTTTTCATCATAACATACAAATAAATTCAAGTTCGTAGCTTAATAATATAATTTATTTTATAAGTAAATCCTCAAATCTTGGAATTTCATGAAAACATTAGTTTTCTCAAAAACATATGCCTAGAGCAGGAGTCTCCAAACTTTATTCTACTCGAGCCACATATACATTTCTACATAGTGGCCCAAGATCCAACTAAGTATAACTATAAGTTCAACAAGAAACCGTTATACAACAGTATAATGCCAAATTAACGTTCTCGTCGCGGGCATTGGTTTTTAATCTTAATTTTAGCTGGCGGCATCCAAACTAATAAAGAAAAAATGGCGCTACCACTAAATACCTGGTTAGAATTGTTCAGAAATTTAGCAAACAAAGCATTCTATAAAATTAGAGTATTTGAAATACAAACATATTAATAAATTAAACTGTACCAAGAATTCAATTAATTTACATGACATAATAATTCAAGATATTCATGAACTAAAATTAGTCATAACAAAACAATTACTCTGTTTGATAATATCACGTTGACAGAAATTGAATTGAGTTGTCGAAACTGCAGTCACAAATAAAAACTTAGTGTTCACATATTATATAATCAAAGTTATGGTGTTTTATTTTTACTAAAAATTAAGAAGATTTATAAAAGTTACAAATTCTGAAATCATATTTAAAAATAAAAATCTAATCTAAATTTTTGAAATCGTTTAATTTATGACAAAATGTCATAAATTGAACGATTTCAAAAATTTAGATTGAACAATATTGAATTGATTTTAACATAAGAAAATATCTTAAAAGTTGATAATTTTTGAAGATATTAACAAACTGGTTAAAAAATAACCAACCTCAATGTTCTGTAATTGAACTATTTAAATAATTTGGTTTGATGAATAAATCAATTATGAATTTGATGAGTTCAACACCTTCTAGCCGAAAAACAGTAAAATCAAATTACTCATGTTGGGTAAAAACTTAAAATTAACCTTACCTTTAATAAACCTGATCAACAAAAATATAATATGATTTATTGTGAAAGCGATTACTTTGTGATACGTGTTGAATTCTTTTAATATTATTTTAGTTTTTATATTTAACGCAATTCTGTAATTAATAAAAATGTAAATCTGTAAAAAAAATAACCACTATAGTATCTACAATTAATTTCCTTCCTTGTTTTCTGTTTGATTAATAACTTGTGCAATTTATTGTAAATTTTGACAATGTCTAATTAAGGCGATTCTAATAGTTACTATTTACTTAATTCGAATTCGTGATACTGACGAAGTGTAATATTTTAATTCAAGTATAAACAAAACCTATAATTTTCAACACTAATCCGTAACTTATCACTGATATTATTTTGTTATGTTGGGCGCCTAATTCCTTAATTTTCACTTATTAATAACAATTACAATGCACTTTATTCAATTCACTTAAAAAATTACAGGTCATATTTTCGGCTTTTTTACGTGAAGTCCAATTCGTTTTTAATATTTTGAGCGTTTACTCATTATAATTATTTAAATTCCTGTAAATTTTAAAAGTTTTGCAATATTTTGGATGTTAGCTTCATTGGTTTTCACTGTTAACTAATTAAATCTAAATTTGGTTTTTTTTTTAGAATAATGAAAATATTTTTTTTTACGTACCAGAACTTTCATTATGGACCTCAAATACGTACGACCTCCTAGTGCTAGTAGGACTGTTCGACTGTGCCTTACCACTACCAAAAGAACATCTTTTATAGGTCCCACCAAAGAATCTCCCCAAAGCAAGGTCCCTTTCACTATAATTGCGTACACCACCCTCTACTTCACGTTAGAACGCGACCGACTCCACGTTTCTTCGCATTGCTTTAATCCGTTCATTAATAAACTTTAACGAAGGTGAGCCTTTGGCCGTTGTTTTTTTCTGTCTTTCGGCCATCCAAATCCGGTGATTCGTTTCGCGAGGTCGGACGTCTACACCTTTTAGCTTCCAGTTTCCAGTTCAAGTATACACACACGCTTTAATAGCTTATTATTAAAACAGAATTCGGCTGTGCTAGTAAATATTAAAAATGTTGGTGATAATAATCAATCACATCAATTTTATTAAATTGAAACAAAGTTAAACGAAAAGTGTTAATAATTCGGTTATGGGTGAAAGACCAAGGATTGATGGCCATTTGTTACTTTATAAATTTTAAACTTAAAATATAACGCTATACATACAGGGAATTTTTCCTTTAGGTATACATATGCAAAAGCTGTACATTTTATGACATTCGCTGTTTCTTTTTTAAAAAGTTCAAGCTTTAAACAAGTGTTTTCCACTCCTAGCTTAAGCATAAAGTAAATCTTCAGGCTTTTTTAAACTCAAAATTGTATTTTATGCGTCAAGCGTATAAAAACACTGAATAATTGTTAAATTCAAAATATTCATGTTTAGCAGTATATTTTAAATGTATATGTTTAATCCTGCTTTATAGTTTATTTCTTCACTAAAAATCAGTATTTGATACGCGTGGCGCATGAAGTAAAATTTCGAGTTTAGAAAAGCTTGAAAATTTGGTTTGGTCGCTATAATTTATAGATACAAGGAATGTTTCTTTTTAAGTATACACATCCCGATGCATATTTCTTAAATATTTAATATGAAACTTCTAATGTGTGTTTTTTACTTCTTGATTAGGCACGAAGTAAAACTTAAGTTTAAAATAGTTTACAAATTTGATTTGGGCGCGACCAAACCAAATTTTCTGCCTAAACTCAAAATGTGACCTTATGCTTAATTATGGAGTGGAAATACTTGTTAATAGTTTTAAACTTGACACTTTTCAAAAACAGCTAATCTTAGATGTGCTACGCTGCTGATATCTCTCTAGAGCGATCAAAAACGTGTTGTTTCGACATATTTTTTAGTAATAAATCCAATTATTATGAAAAATGTGCGTTTTATTGTAATAATTGGTTGAGTAATGATAAGTGAGTTGGTATTTAAATGAGTTATTGGTAAAACGCCTGCAAAAAAAGTGTATGTGTTGTTTAAAATGAGGTTAGATAAATAATACATAACGTAATTTAAGTAATATAGGTTTAAAATTTGTTATTAAGCAGTCCAAATAATTATTTTGAATAGAATTAAATAAAATATTAGATACATAAAACATATAATATCTAAGTTCATCTCTATTCTGCAGTTCCAAATAAAATTGTGATTAACTTTAAAAGTTCAAAGTTAAACTGATTCTAATATTTATTCATACTAACAACATATACAAAAATCAATATCTTTGTTTCTTTGCATCAGTCCGTTTTAATCTTAAATGGGTCCTCATAATTTAATGATTTTGCATTCAGGTAATAAGGGATACACACTAAATCTAAATGAAGGCCTGGAGATTAACGGGGCCATAAAAGTGGGGAAAAATATCGTAAACGACAACGAGGAGATTTGGAATTCCCAATTTCGACTTCCCTTATTACCTGAAAAAAAAAATAGTTATATATACCTAGACAATAATTTTGTCTGTACATTCCTTTGAAAATGGTCTAACAAACCGAAACTAGTCGGAATAAAATTTAAATTTGTGAAACAATACAAAAAGTTTTTTAATTTAAATTCCTACATATATGGGTCCTGATTTCGAATTTCTAATAATAACTAGATTTCAAGCTACCTATTTTTTTATATACAACATTTATAATAATATAATTTGATCTGCTTAACTATTTTTAAACATATGAGGTGATTTTACTCCAATATTCTTTTTATATTTGTCTCCATCAGAATATTAAATGTTTAACTCAAATTACACATTTAGATGTATTAAGGGCCTTAACTGAACATTATAGCGACGATATCAATAAAATACTGCCACATTATTTAATTATACAGGATAAGTTTTTTTTCATGTTCTCTATAGGGATATTGGAAACCATATAAGATAGAAAATCGGACAAATGGACAAAGTAGTGCAGTTTTTTTAGAAAAGTCAAGGGTACCTAGATATTTTGAAAAATGTGGAAAGTGTCGATTTTTTCAATTCGATTTTTCTCTAAAAAATTAGTCATTAGCCACGACTTGCAAATGGAAAATTAGTCATTAGTTTTAGTCATCATTCGACTAAAAAATGCCCAGCTCTGATTAGGGTTTAAGTTATGCAGAGTAAGCCCAAGCGAAGATGTTTTTAAATAATTAACCAATTGAAGTTAATATACAAAATCCTTTTGACTTATTATTTGTTTCAAAAAGTAAGTAGGAATACTAACTGAACCTCCTGTTAATTTTTAATTTTGCTATTGAGATATTTTCTGCTCCTAAACTAGAATAAACATTTTCATAAATAACATTTTCACTTCGGATTGTTTGTTATAATAGAATCAATTTATATTCAGAATCTAGTTTTTAAATCATAGTATCAAATTCCTCAAATCCCTATTGTGGGAAAAGGTCAGCGACTTGGCCTTGCGAACACGAATTGGATTTCAAGCATTATAATTCCAAACTTAATTAGATCGTTTCATCGTTCCGTGGGAATAACAATAATAAAATAAAATTTCACAAAATAAATGTTACAATCTCATTTCTTATTAAATTAATTGTGGTAATTGATACGAGATCACATCTACCTAAATAAATTATTATTGTAGGTTCTGATGTGTATTCAAGCATTATAATTCCAAATTTAATTAGATCGTTTCATCGTTCCGTGGGAATAAAAAAAATTATAAAATCAGTTCAAAAACTACATTTCTTGTTAAATTAATTGTCGTAATTGATACCAGCTCACATTTACCTAAATAAATTATTATTGTAGGTTCTGATGTGTATTCCTTCCTTCCTAACTGTAAATCGAAATTGTCGTTTTTTATAAAAAAATGTCTAAAGCTGAAAGATATTTATTTAAAATAAAACACAGTTAGGAGGGTTTCATTTTTCTTGTTGAACACCACAACGTGTTTTACCACACAGTGGATTTATCAGGTAAATTAATACTGATTAGATACAACAAATTGATAGGAATTTGGTAGAGAATAATTAAAAATCAATTAATTGTATCTTAAAAATCTACGTGATTTTTGTCTCAGTAATTCGCAATAAAAAAAATGACAAGATCTTAAAACAGACAAGTAATAATCAATTGTGTATTTAAATATTGTTTTACTAATGTCACACAAACATTAACGTTGTTGTAATGCTGCTCAGTGAAAATCACATATTTGACCAACATTTGAAAAATATGTAACGTTGTTAAGTTGATGAAATATTTTGCTTAAATGAGTTTGCTTCGCAAACAACATGCAACGCTGTTGTAATGGTGATTTCAAATTAAATAAATGCTAAGTGAAATTCTCCAGCCTAATTAATAGATGTAACAAAAAAATATACATATCTAATGGTTTTACTTTTAATTTGTCTAATTTTATAAGTTTTATTGTTAAGTTACGATTTATATAATTATACAGGATTTTTTCTTTTAGTTAAGTACATACAAATAATAATAAAAAAACGAATCGCAATCACAGTGTAATATTTGCTGTAAATCTTCGGAAAGTTGTTATTTTAAAAAAAGTCCAATTTGAAGCTTTAAACGCTTGTTTTCTACTGCTAGGTTAAGCATGAAGTAAAATTTTAGGCTTTTCTGAACTCGAGATATTTCTTCATATGCCACGCGTATAAAACAATGAAATATTTTGAAGTTTACAATATGCTACTAATGCAATATTCTAAAGACGTACATTTTAACCTTTACTTAAAACAAGTCTTTTATACGCGTGGCGCATGAAGTAAAATTTTGAGCGTAGGAAAGCCTAAAAATTTGGTTTGGTCGCTTCGCTAAATTTTTTGGATTTTCTAAACTCGAAATTTTACCTCATGCTTAATCCGGGAGTAGAAAACACTCGTTTGAAGCCTTAAATTAAACCCATTACAAAAAACAACGAACGTCGAAAAATGTACAACGAATATTCTGTTTTTTTTTTTAGTATGACCAAACTTAGGGTGTATTTACTGCGAACAGTTGAAATCCTGCTTTAATAGTAAGGCATTTTAAACATTATATTTTGAGATTTAAGTAAATGATTATCAATGTGACAAATAAATCATAACTTATCAAATAAATTGTCACAATGCAGAGAGTTTCAAATAGAGAAAGCTACTACTTGCAACTTCACAACACATGCAGGGATTTTTTCTTTTAAGTATACTTTCATATATTCCATATAAATATTGGTAAAATTATTGAACATGTGATCAAAACTAATCAGTATATTTTGAACTTCACTTTAAATCAGTGTGTTATACGCGTAGCGCATGAAGTAAAATTTCGAGTTTGGAAGAGCCTGATTTGGCTTGGTCGCTTCGCTGCGCTACACAACCAAGCCAAATTTTTAGGCTTTTCTAAACTCGAAATTTTACTTCATGCTTAATCTGGGATTGGAAACACTCGTTAGTCTTTAAATTGAATGTTATTCATAAGTTCACAAATGTATGAAAATTTACATTGAAAAAATCGTAACATGTATACTAAAAAGAAACATTCCTTGTTTTTAGAACTTTTTTAAAATTTGAACATATAAATGTCCAGATAATGAAGAAGGCAGATATTCCTAAGCAAGGAGCATTTACCTGATCCTCAGAGACACTTTATTAAATTTGTAGTAGATACAAATAATTTGAGGCGGTGATAAGTACATTTGTACATTTGTTAATTGAATTGTCAAATTACTGTCAGATTTTCCTTGACATAACATACAAATTAAAAGTTGATTTACAACATAACAAGTGATTAATCTTGTCCTAACCTAAAACACATAACCTGCATTACACCACAAAATTTTTGAAATGTCAAATTTAATTGGTCATATTAAAAGAAAAACAGATTAATATATACTTAATAGAAAAATTCCCTGTATATATTGGTTTTTTAATTTATTGGCCAACCAGATTTCGGATTAATTTTTCTTAGGTTCTTTGATTATTTGGGTGCCCCTACTGTTTGTCATGATATATTGCTATTGATTAATTAATTTTTTTACAAATAGTCTAACAAACCGAAACTAATCGTAATAAAGTTTAAATTTTTGAAACAATACCTAGTGTTTTTAATTTAAATAACTTTACATAGAAAAGTGGTAATACAATGCCGAAAGTAATGTTCCGCCATTTAATTAATCTTTATGATAGGGTAATTAAGCACGTGGCAACCATGTGGAAAACAAAACCTCAAATTAATTTTAAAGGCAAAAGTGAGAACTTCAACCAGTGTATGTGACCAAATATTCAACATTTTAAAAAATAGATCTGGTGATTTTTATAAAATGTTAAATATTTGGTTAGATACACTGGTTGTAGTTCTGACTTTTGCCTTCAAATAAATTTAAGGACATGTTTTTAACATGGTTAACATGTGTTTATTTACCCTATCATTCAATTAAAAAACACCGAATATATGCATACATTAAAATTGGATTTTTTTAAATTTTGAAAGCATAAGCTAAGACGAAATATACTTTTCTATAATTTAGAATTAAAAAAAAACATGCAAGGACAGGACTGACATGTTCAATCTGGACTGTTTTCAAAACTCAACGAATTCCTAAAAATGTACAAAGTTTACACCGGATGATGTATATGTAAAAAAAATCCCTGTATGTACTGTTAGATATATTATACAATGTATCCTTATAAATAAAGTACTAATTTAAGTTAAAGTTACTTACATTTATTAAATACTCGGTGCATGATTACCAAATAGATTCAGCAAATTCTTCTTAATAAAATTATACTTTCATAATTTCATTAGGGATTCAAGGATTTTAAAAGTTTTCGTTATTCTCGAACAAAAAAAAAAAAATAATGAGTCAGTGAAATGACTTTATTAAAAAATCACATTCCCCTGGCGTAACGTCGTCCATAAAGATTTTTATGTTGCACTTGGTATTTGAAGAGGTGCATAAATTAGAGCAGCACTTTTGGAAACTGGTGTCCATAAATTTTACAACGCCACAAGCACCCGCAATAATCGCCATTTCCATACATAATGAATAGTATGTCCAAGGTCATTAATAAAATTGATATAGTTATTTTCAAATATAAATACCAGCAATTATTCATTCATTAATGTTTAACAACAAACTCAATCAGTGTAATAAAAAATAAAATATAATAATTTTTTATTGAAACATATTTTATCTAGATTTCTTGGATTAAATGTAAATAATGGTATTCTCGAAATATTTACTTTCTGCGCCATGTGTTTTATCTACTGATTAATATGATCTTATTGGTGAACATTAGACAATTGATGCTACGCGACCAAACCAAACTTTACGCTGAAAACATTATGTATATTTAAACGAAACATTTTTAGTATGTGATATAATAAGTCATTCATAGAAATTATAAACAGAAGTGCAGAATGTTAACTAAAACTAACTTTTAGAGTAAACTCTGTAATTGTCCGGCCAATTATGGGTTAACAAACACAGCTTTGTCATTTGCAAATTATATGTATATTAGTTATTCTTTAAAGTATACGTATTCCAAATTCAGCTTATTTTCTTTAAATATTTAGATATTCGTTGTGTTTTTAAAGAGTTCAATTTGAATCTTTAAAACGAGTGTTTTCCACTCCCAGACTAAGCATGAAGTAAAATTTCGAGTTTAGAAAAGCCCCGTGAAAATTTGTCACGGGTCGCGCAGCGACCCGAGACAAATTTTCACGGGGCTTTTCTGGCGCATGAAGTAAAATTTCGAGTTTAGAAAAGCCCAGAAAATTTTCACAGGGCTTTTCTAAACTCGAAATTTTACTTCATGCTTAGTCTGGGAGTGGAAAACACTCGTTTTAAAGATTCAAATAGAACTAATTTAAAAAACAACAATTGTCGGAAAATTTACAGCTTAGGCGGATTAATTATTTTATTATTTTCTTTAAGGCTTTAGATATTCGTAGTTTTTTTTTAAGAATTCAATTTGAAGCATTAAATGAGTGTTTTCCACTCCCAGACTAAGCATGAAGTAAAACTTCGAGTTTAGAAAAGCCCCGTGAAAATTTGTCGAGGATCGCGCAGCGACCCGAGACAAATTTTCTCGGGGCCTTTCTATACTCGAAATTTTACTTCATGCGCCACGCGTATAAGACACTAAAATGTTGTAAAATGTATGTATATTTGAACCTCACTTAAAATCAGTATTTTATCCGCGTGGCGCACGAAGTAAAATTTCGAGTTTAGAAAAGCCTAGAAAATTTTCACGGGGCTTTTCTAAACTCGAAATTTTACTTCTAGCTTAGTCTGGGAGTGGAAACCAGTCGTTAAAAGCCATAAATTGAACTCTTTTAAAAAAACAAAAAATATCCAAAGATTTCAAGAAAATAAGCAGAATTTGGAAAACGTATACTTTAAAGAAAATTTACTAAATAATGATTGCTAGATAATAAGTTATAACTATAAGTTTAAACAATTTCATGCGACAAAACGTTTATTTTTCGAGATTCAACTATTTCATTTAATAATTCATATTTGAGGTTATGAATAGAATAGAATAATAAATTCAGGCGTACATACGATTAATTTACTTTAATTTAGTAATGAAGTAGTGAAGCATTACTCTATTTATAGTATAATTGTAATTTTCTCTATTAAAAAAAAAAAACACAACATTTTCAGGCTTTTCTAAACTCAAAATGTTACTTCATGCGCTACGCGTATAAAATACTGAAATATTGTGAAGCTAGAAATACACTGACAATATTTTCTTTAAATGAGTATTAATCGAAATATTTAAATAACAAAATATTTACATTTTTCTACATACATTTTCAAGTCAGGTCAATAATATAATATGTCAAATTAACTTATATAGTAATTTAATTAACAAAAAAAATATAGTAAATTATAACTTATAATCTGCATACATATAAATTTTCTTATACTAATGAATGCATCTTTTTGCAATGATGAATTGCACTTTAAATATGAATGCGAAATATAGTGCACACGTATATAGAGAAGGGGTTGTGTGAATTGACGATACAGAGTGTGATGGGAATTGTGTGAAATCATTCTCTCATTTTTCGCGAGAGACGTGAAAATGTATTTTTCAAGGGAGTGAGGGTGTGCGCAGATTAATGTGTCAAATTCCCTTCTAAATTGTATGATGAAGTTGAGACGACGTGAATGTATAAAATATCTCCCCATTTTATTGAAATTTCCGAATCGCGTTTCACGGCTCAATTTTCTTTTCAATTCCAATACACACAGGGTATTATATGTGCTAATGTAATAAATGGGATGGGTTTATTTAGAGATACTTTTAAGGCAGTAACCTTATTATTTTTTTAGAACGAATCTTTTTGTGGAAGCATGCAGAGTTAATAATACAAATTGATTCGACTTTATCTCTACAATATATTCTTTACTTTTTTATGAAATGTGATGAGAGAGTTCTAAAACACACATTTTCAGGCTTTTGCAAATCAAAATTTTACATCACACTTATACGCTCACTACGCAAACACATTTAAGTAATGATTTATCAACATTAAAACGTTTAATGTTTTACAATGTTGATAAAATGTTATTTGTTTGTTTTTTGCTCAGTGGGCGGGGTGGAAACCTTCGTTTATGGTAAGTCAATGAATGCTAACCATTAAGTTTTCTGGAATTTAATGACTTTTACCTCTTAAATCGAGGATATTGTGCTTTACTAGAAAATTATCAGTAAACAGTCATTGAAAAAGTCTTTAAATCGGGAATATTGTGATTTACTAGAAAATTATCGGTAAACGGTCATTGAAAAGGTCTTTAAGACTTTTTCAATGACCTTTTACTGATAGTTTTCTATTAAATCACAATATCCTCGATTTAAGGGGTAAAAATCATTACATTCCAGAAAAATTAAAAATTAGTATTCATTGACTTACCTGAAACGAAGGTTTCCACCCCATGTATAAGACTCTACAACATATTTCATACAGTAATCACAGATTTAATTAACATACAAAAGATCATGGTATTTATTTCTCATAATTAATGAGATTTTGAATTATCTATTCAAATATTTTACCAGTTCTGGTATTCTGATCGCAAATATATAGAGAGAGTTATTCTTTTAAGTATACATATCTCAATATACCGTATACGCTGTAAATCTTTAGATATTCGTTATTATTACAAGTATTTCAAATTGAACTTTCAAACGAGTGTTTTCCACTCCCAGATTAAGCATGAAGTAAAATTTCGAGTTTAGAAAATCCTGAAAATTTGATTTGGTCGCGTAGCGAAGCGGAGCGGCCAAACCAAATTTTGAGGCTTTTCTAAACTCGAAATTTTACTTCATGCGCCACGCACTGATGTGATGTGATGTGATGTTCAGAATAGAAGTTTTTAGCATACTGCTTTAGTAGAATATTTTAAACTGCACCTAAAATCAGTGTTTTATACGCGTGGCGCATGAAGTAAAATTTCGAGTTTAGAAAAGCCTGAAAATTTGGTTTGGTCGTGTAGCGCGTAGCGCTACACGACCAAACCAAATTTTCAGGCGTTTCTAAACTCGAAATTTTACTTCATGCTTAATCTGGGAGTGGAAACACTCGTTCAAGACTTCAAATTACACTATATAAAGAAACAAACGATTATCGGAAAAGTTACAGCTCATGCATAGATGTAAGTATATTTAAATGAAAAATTAGGAGTATTTTGTATCTATTAGTAAATCCTATGTTTTCTCTATTTTTAAATTAGTATTTATTGTAAAATAAATAAGATCAATAGCCTGTAATAATAGACTTTGTAAATAAAGCACGATCTATATTTTTTTTAATTTCAATTCATTTTAAGGAGTGTTAATACATTTAAGGTATAACCCAGATTCATAATGTCAGCCCGAACGACTCCTTCGATCCCACCCACAAATTAATTTTTGCATAAAATCGCATAAATGCAGTTTTGCAACAACTAAACAAACTCATAGCACTTAAAGTAAATTAATAAAGCCAAAATATAACTCTTAATAACATACAGCGTTTAATAAGTTAAAACAACGACTGAAAGGAAAATATATATTTAATATTTAATTGATGAGGCGGATACATGATGAAACTCCATAATACTATTTGAAATAAAACAACGCAGTTGGGAGGGTTTCACTTTTATTGTTGAACACTGCAACATGTTTCACCACACAGTGGCTTCATCAGGCAGATGAAATAATTATCTCATCTGCCTGATGAAGCCACTGTGTGGTGAAACATGTTGCAGTGTTCAACAATAAAAGTGAAACCCTCCCAACTGCGTTGTTTTATTTCAAATAATATATTTAATAGTTATGAAAATATTAATTAACTCTGTAAGTTCATATAAAATACTAAAAATAAAACCTTTTTTTACATTTCTAGATCAATTTAAAGAGTAGTAATCGTAATTAATAAACTTAGCGATTTATTCTGAAATTGAAAAAAGTGTATCTTTAAAACGGCTTGACAATTGATCCTAAAATATTTAGGATTAATTAATACATAACCTTTCATATTTTAATAGTATATTGTACAACAAGCATTTAATGATAGCTATTAATCACGAAAACGAGGTTTGCAGAACGAGCCGAAGGCGAGTGGAGCAAGTCGTTCGAGTGATTAATAGCCATTATATGCGAGTTATACACTATACTTTGTTGACAACAACAACAATATAATAATAATAATAATAATTCATTTGACGGTAATCACATTTTACATAAATTAACAAAATAATATTTCTTATGTTAAAAATTAATTAAGTATAAATTTATAATAACAAAAACAGATATAAATAAACAAAATTGCGCAAATAAAAATAGTCAACTAAATCAAGCATTTACGATATTATCCGCTAAGTGAATCAATTTGAAATTTCTTTTAAACACAATATTTATTATACATATTTATCAAATACGTGCCAGTTTTATGGTCGGTTTTGTTTTATAATAATTTGACAGATAACTGATGACATATTGCGGTATTATGATTTGAATTTGTAATAGGGTTAATTCTACTTTAACACAAATATATTCATATATATTCATCGTTCAACAATAAATAATATTCACACAGTCTACCTTTTCGCCTAAGTTATATAAAAACACGCTCTTTGCACAAAAAGCGAACTCTTCCGTTTGGATGGAGTTTTAACGGTGTTAGCGTTTATTCCGCTTTAAAAAAATACACGCGACGGATAGAAGCACAATTGTTAAACCGATGTGAGAATGATTTATGTTCACAAACGCGTTTTACGCGGGTTAAACTAGTGAGAATGGCGGAGATGTTGATGCGATTACTTCGTACTTTAACAAAATGGCGTCGACGACGACATTACCACCATGATCAAATGTAAGATTTGACTACCACAGCGCTGTTACTGCATAGCCGCAAAAAATCGAACTAAGTAATTATTTATATTCGTGTTAAAAACCACATTTAACACGCAAATCCCGTGTTTGAAGTTCTTAAGTATTAAATGCACCTTATATATGCTGCCCATACAATTGAATAATGCACATATTACACAAGATTGTCTTGAACAAATGTTGTTTTGCTACGTTATCAATTTTGTATATTATTCTATTAATAATATAAGCATACATGTGATATTGTATATTGTTTTCAAATTCTTTCTATTATTATTATTCTAGAAATAATGGGTTTCCCATTAAAAGGTAATATTTTAAATTCCCTAGCATTTTCAAACTGTTAAATAGAGGGACTTGATTGTTTCACACTTTTTAAGTGAAAGTTGTATCATTTGAAGAAATGGAATGATATACGCTCCAACAACGTATAGAAATAGTTTAAATTTATTACCAATAAAGTGAAAATATCGCCTAGACAGATCGCAGAGTTCGTATGAATCACCTTCTCGCCATGCCATTGTGAAACTTATCACTAAACTTGAGCAAAATTGACAAATTACTGACATAAAATTGCCAGTTCGTACTCGTATCGCCAGGTCAGCTGAAAGTATATTACCGCAATTCAAGCGCTCAAAGTAAATATTCAAGTGGTTATTGGTCAAAAAAGAACCAACGTTAAAATGCTAAAATGTGACAGAAAACGTTTTCACTAGAATAGACATTTGCAGAAGGAGCCGAGGCGGCCATTTACCAGATATCATTTTCCACAACTAATCGTTGAGTTTGTACTTTGTTTTTTGAAATAAATATTTTGGCATTAATTCATAAAAAAAATATTCTTTTAAATAATTAAAATAGGATCTCTTAATGGATAATACTATATTATTATTTTGTGAAAATATAATACCTTACCAAATCACTGAGGATGCAGCTGATACTGCAGTAATAATCACAGCAAACGACATCGATAATGCCAAAATAAAAGTAGTGAATGTAATGCCAAAATTTAGTAAATAGTGTAATATCAATAAATTAATTGTTAATGTTGATAAAACGGTAGTAATTCGTATGTCAAACATATATGAAGACTGGAAAAGCTAAAGGATCCAAGTGCTATTTTTAAACTATTGGTTTTTTTACTACTAACAAATCTAAGTCCTTGCGCTAATGCCTTGCAGAGATGTATGTGCCCCAATTTTTCCTTGTAGTTGCAACAGTCTCTAACAGAATGCTCTAGTCCTATGTTCAGACTACAGTGCCTTGATTAAACACAGTGGCGACAACTTTTGTATTCTTTGTGATTGGTTGTTAGTAATTCTGACCCAAAATGGCGGACAAACAGCGGCGTAGCTATTAGGTCTAAAGTTGGTCACAGCAATTCTGTTTAAAGGTTGTGCTATATTTGACTAAATTTAAAATCGTATCTCAAAATTTCGCAAAAGTAAATAGAATCAACCTAAACACGTTAATTTAAAGTATTAACCATCATATGTTCCTATGAAAAAACAAAGGAAATAGCTCCCGCCTATGAATGACGCTTCAATTGAAAGATGACAACATTCGCTATCACAATTGAAAATCAGATGTTTGTATTATAACCCATTCTCTTGATTAATATTGCCTCGCCATGGTGGATGACAGGGAGTTGTCGCCACTGTGTTTAATTAAGTCACTGTAGTTCAAACAGGCCTGCACTGCTAGTGGATCTATGTGACACAGCCGTCTGCCGCCAGTCGAGCAGTAATCGGTACACGCGGGACAAGCCTCACATAGCAGATATATATAACCTTCATCTTGTGCTTTTGTTTTGCTTCCTGAAACTGATATGTTATTTTAAAATAATGGACGAGGATGATGATAGTACCAGTATGAAGAACGGTGCTTTTAGTAATGAAAATATTGAAAAACTTTTGCTCAGAAGAAAACAGCAAGAGGCAAGATTAAGTTGAAAGTCTTACCTCACACAGAAAAGCAAAACAGGAAGGAAACTGCAGCAAAACAACAGCCACCTTTACAGATTAGTTATATTGTTTTTTTACAGAAGAAATAAACTTATATTACGCAATATTTCTGTAAGCCTACATTTTTTAGCCTGGTTTCGTACCTCAAACGTTAAGTTTAACAGTACGTTATATTATTCTTAAATAAAACATTAAATGGTGATTTGGTATTTCGTATCTCCGCTAACCTTTATCAAGCTCTACGTTACATAGAGCCCGTTTAATTTTGCAGTTTACCTTCAAAAATTACATGCACCAAAATCGTCGATATTATGACAGCGGTTTCGCAGTTTTTGGATTAATTGTCTATAGAATGGACAATTATGGATGAAGATGAAGTGAACTTTGGGGGTTTAGTAAACATTTGCAAGCCAAGTGTAAGAAAAATGAGGAATACAATTATTTTGTAGCCCTATTTTCAGGTTATATATTTTTAAACGAATAATGATACCAAATAAAATCAGTGTGTGTTCATTTAATAGTGTTGTAAGTGTCTCCAATACGATGGATTTACTTTTTATTCACAAATTTAGATTTTTATTTGTATCTTCTCCACTACCCTTGGATAGAAGTTTGCAGTTTTACCCACAGCACTAGGTTACATTTTTACGTCCTAGAGCCGGTGGAATGTTAACGTTTATTGACTTTGTATTATTAGTTGAAAATACTATCACCCTCTCTCTCTAAGTCGGTATCAAAAGTATCTTCTCTTTTAACGTTGACCGGTCAACATGTGTATCGATGCGGAATACGAAATTTTACACAAACGTTACTAGGCCTGTTATCTTCAACCTGTATCTTAACAACAGTCAACTGTTAAACTTAACGTTTAAGGTAGGGAATCGAGATGATTATCAGGTAATATTAAATTGCCGAAAATAATGGTCAAAATTAAAAAAAAAAATCAAAGTTCAAAAACATAACCGGCCTTACTTGGCTAACCTAACCTATCCTGTTCTACCTCAATACTTAGGCCTACTTTTACTTATGTTTTACGCCTATATTCCTCCCTTATAACTTGCTTACAGTACTCGCATATAATTTCTAGCAGGTTTATGTATACTTGTATATTATTATTAGTTTTAGATAATCTAAAAGTGCAAGTAAAGTTCCAGAGAGATCGCCGTTATAACTACGCAGCTGTTTGAAAAATACTGCCAACTTGACATAAACCAACAAGACAATTACCTGATGGGGCTTATAGGGGTTCCTCCTATTTAAAGATTACTAATAATTATGGAACTCCATGACGAATAATTATGACAAAGATAATAGATAAAATCCAAGAGTTACAACGAAAGGTGTATAAGTATATACAGAGAGTTTTCTATAACACCGAACATTTTTATATTGAGAATTTTTCTTTTAAGTATCCATATGCATACGTTGCACATTTTCCAATGCTTGGTTTATTATATGAATTCAATTTGAAGCTTTAAGCGAGTGTTTTTCACTCCCAGGCTAAGCATGAAGTAAAATTTCGAGTTTAGAAAAGCCTGCAAATTTGGTTTGGTCGCGTAGCGCGAAGCGCGGAGCGGCCAAACCAAATTTTCAGGCTTTTCTAAACTCGAAATTTTACTTCATGCGCCACCGATACAAAACACTGATTCAACGTAAAGCTTAGCAGTGTGTTTAAAACTTCGTAATATGTCAGTGTTTTATATCGGAGGCGCATGAAGTAAAATTTTGAGTTTAGAAAAGCCTGAAAATTTGGTTTGGCCGCTCCGCGCTTCGCGCTACGCGACCAAACCAAATTTTCAGGCTTTTCTAAACTCGAAATTTTACTTCATGCTTAGGCTGGGAGTGGAGCACACTCGTTTTAAGTTTCAAATTGAACTCTTTGCAAAAAACAACGATTATCTAAATATTTATAGCATGTACGGTGTAATTGGGACATGTATACTTGAAAGGAAAACTACCTGTATGTACAAGTTGAGGTATTAATTGATTGATTGGCTACAATTTGTAGTGGTCATATAGGCAACTCAATTTACACTTAACCTAAAAATGAAGGTGTCAAATTGTATTAGATGCTTTGATTTGATAAATAGAATATACGAAAATTAACATTGGACATATTCGGTGTTACATAAAACTCTCTGTATGTATACAGTAAACATTTGTAGAATGTATTGAAGTGAGAATAATACATAAGGGGTGAGTATATTTTGAAATTCACTAAAAAACAGTGTTTTATACGTGTAGCTCATGAATTAACATACATTTCTATTGTTTGGGCACAGTTTTGCAGTTGCCGATCACGATTTCTTATAGCGAAACGAAGTAAGGCAGCCAAATTGCAAGTAATCCTAAAAATGTAATGAAGCAAGGTAAGCATACAAAACCTTTCCAAGTATTGAAAATATATGACCGTTTCTTAGACTTTAAGAAAAAAGCTTTTGAGTGCATGGATACAAGAAAAATGCATACACTGAAGAAAGCAAGACAAAAAAACACAGGTTTCTTTGATCTTTGATAAACAAAAAACAGCCAGGTATTGTGTTCTGCAACAAAAAAAACCTTTCCGTTCTTTGAGATTGGGAAAATTTTTATGTACTGAAGAAAGCAAGACAATGAAAGATATTTTTTTATCTAGATATAAAAAACTTTTAGCTACAGTTCCGTTGGATGGAGTGACTGATAAAAACAACATAGACTTTTTCGAGAGCTGTTTTGACAATAAACTCAATGCTGTCTCGTGACATTTAGATCTATTACGGCCGGTTTCATAATTAATGTAAAGGTACTTTAAATATTAAAAGTCCACTTCAACGTTAGATTCATTTTTAAAATGCAAATTTAAATTAAAAGTCGGCTTTAATGTTAAAGTCGGCTTGTTGACACTTTAAATAGATAAAGCCGGCTTTAAAACTAACCTAAAAATGTTGTTAAAAGTTAAAAATAACTTCATTTTACAGAAATAAAAGAATAAAACACATTTTAAATAATAATTCTTCAAGAGATGAAGAAGATATTGTGATTAAAACGAAAGCAATGTATAGAATGAAAGAAAATTGTGTTGATTCATTCAGGGGCACGGATTTGTTTCAAAATTTCGATTATCAAAGGCAATAGTAATAACTGTACTGTACCAAAATAAATATAAGATTTCACTTGAATGGAGCAGGTTAATTTATTGAGCATACATATTTTATTTCACTAACTGGTACTCGGTATTCAGCCGATTCAGAAAACAATTTAATGCAAATTAATTAAAGATGTTTTGCCTTTTTCAATATTGACGATTTATTCGATTTTTATTGGATTGAATTATGCTCTATGTTTTTATAAGGTTGAATTAAAAGTAATACCTCTTTGTCTGTAAAATAAATTCCTCAATTATTTTCACTTATTGTTTGTTGTGACATTTTCAATGACATAATTGAAATATAATTAATCAAAATTACGGTTATGCAACATTATATAATAAAAATAACTATAAAAATGCGTTACCATCCTATATTCGTTACCTTAAAGTCGACTTTTACTAAAGTCAGATCAGGAATTGGTTATAAATATTGAAAGTCGGCTTTAACTTGAAGTCGTCTTTTGGTAAAGTCAACAATTAATTTATAAAATTTATTAAAAAAAAAATGCAATTAATTGTTGTTTTTGTTTTATAAATCCAGTACAAATATAGTTCTATAGAGAAATTATTTTACGATTCAATTGCGGATTTGTATTATTTACAAGAAGTAACCTTAAGTGCAAGTTCGTGATTCGAAAATGATCAATAACTACTGGTCAAGGATGAAGCATCCAGTGTTTCCTTTTCCTTGCGTCATCTCTTTGTAAGAAGAAAATGATTCGTTTAAAAAAAGAACGGTTAATGTTAATTATGTTTTAATAAACACGTAATATTACGCAGAATTAAATTGTGTAAACAAGATTAAATAGTTTCAATTGAATGGTACGTGTATTTCCATATTGACAGAAAATTAATAGGTTTTTCCGTTTTGATCCTTCACACCCTGCGCGTTTTAAATTATTCTGAATAATTTTTGAATAAACGCGTTAGATTATGTTATTTATAATTTAGTTATATAAACAAAATCGTATTTTGTATCTACATAATAAAAATATTCATTAATTAAGAGAAATTGATTATAATTTAAACTTTAGCTCTCCGCATCACGTATTATCAACCAAACATATTTGTTCCTCATATGAATTCTATATTTACTGTCTTTCAGTGTTCATTTTTATGTTAATTGTTATTTTTAGAAAATGTATAATATTTTTTTATTGAACAAATTTTATCGATTTAGAAATTAATTAATATTATATTTGAGTCGCCCAGATGCAAAATCAGCCATACGTGTTTTGACAAATTTGTGCAAAATGACAATAACGGATTTTGTAGCGTCTTTTAAATAAATCAAAATAGTATTGAATAAGCGTTGTATCGAGTGGGAACAAGAAAAATTATGTAAAACTAAGTAAAAAGTTGGCCGGATTTGAAACTTAAAAAATATGTCAGCTTTTGCAACGAGAAATGTAGCAGGTTTTGCTTTCGACAGAATTTATAAAACATAACTTTTAAATGTTTAGGAAGAGTTTTGAAGTTCGATTTGTTTTTTAAATTGTAACCCGAGACGGAATTCATGGAAATCAAAACCTCAAAATTAAAAAAAAAGTGTATGGATACTATTGCATCAGGGCGACTTATTTTATAAATTAACAAAAATACTTAGCGGTAAGAATTCTCTAACATTTCAGTGAGATCTCATTATACTTTTTACTATTTTTATTTTTAAATGTTTATCTTTTTTCTTTTTTAATTTTGTGAAACTTAGTGCATGGTTGTTTGTTCTTTTAGGAGATTTGCAAAAGTAATAATTTTTGTTTTTTAATAAATGTAATTGATTACATTACATTTATTCGAACATCAAAACTCAATATGTTTTATCAAAATCTGACGTTTGATTTATTTTGTTTAAGAATAAATACATATTTTAATAGTGTTATAAATCGGTTTTAATGTCCGTTTCAAAAATGTTGGCTCCTGTGTTTGATGCCAATAATACAATAAGTATATCTTAAAAAATCAATATTTAAAAATGAGCATAAAAAGCAATCAGTTCTACGATACACTTTGTTTTAAATTTTTGTCCTTTACAAATTTTGTTTATATTAACCTTTAAATGAAAATGTGTACCCATTTTTTGGTTTTATTTCAGAATAATTAACTTTACTTATTTATTTCTCGGCATGTACTGTATAGAAAAAAATAATTTTTCATATGTAATGTAAATCATATTCCTGTATACGATCCCTTAATTTGAAGATTAAATGTTCTGTAATATTTGTTTAAATAATTAATATATAACAAGGTGATATTATGGATATTGATAGGGTAATTTATAATGTTTAATTTATTTATAATTAAGATAAATTCAAATTCAAAACTATTTGAATTCGAGAAAATAAGCTTACGCTTCTTATAGTTTGCACGCTTTAAACATAATGTATAAAATTACGAAAAAACTATTCGTGAAAATGCAAACAGTATCTTAATTAAGAAAACAATTTAAGACGATAAATATCTATTGAAACAACTACTTCCCGTGCAAATACACCTCCGGATATTGAACGATACAATGAAATATTTAAAATCTTATTTAATTTGATTTGTTACAGCGCTCTATTAAAGTATATGTAACGTTTAGGTCAAATTCTCTTCAAACCAACTAACAATACAATTTAAAATGAAAGGAGAGATAACAACAAATTAGAAGTGAAAGGGCTTGGATTAAAACTAATGTCTTAGGCCATCTATAGACGCGTTTCGAGATTTATCTCTCTTCAGTATAGCTTTGCTTATGACGTTTAAAAAAATTAGGAATAAAAATTGGGAATAAAATTTTATTCCTAATTTTTTTAAACGTCATAAGCAAAGCTATACTGAAGAGAGATAAATCTCGAAACGCGTCTATAGATGGCCTAAGACATTAGTTTTAATCCAAGTCCTTTCACTTCTAATTTGTTGCTATCTCTCCTTTAATTTTAAATTGTATTATTAGTTGGGTTGAAGAGAATTTGACCTAAACGTTACATATACTTTAATAGAGCGTTGTAACAAATCAAATTAAATAAGATTTTAAATATTTCATTGTATAATTCAATATCCGGAGGTGTATTTGCACGGGAAGTAGTTGTTTGAATGGATATTTATCGTTTTAAATTGTCTTATTAATTACGACACTGTTTGCATTTTTACGAATAGTTTTTTCGTAATTTTATATATTATGTTATTTATAATTAAGACTAAACATATATTTTATTGAAGAATTCGAATAGTCATTCTCTAACATATTCAAATATTGGAATTATTCGAATGTTCTAATTATTCAAATATTTGAATATTTAAATTTATAATGTTTTTGAATGTTTATTCTAACACTTTAATTTGAAAAATTCCCAGCATTAATCATATATCGTTATTTTATTTTAATATTATCGTAGATTTACAATAACCAAGTAATTATTTTACCTTTATATTAAATACGTCTGGTATACGAAGTAAATATTTCAAGTTTAGAAAAGCCTAAAAATGTAGATTTACTTCATGCCTAATAAGGGATTGGAAAACTCTTGTTAAAAAACTATTAAAACCTTTAATGACTACACCAATAACGACAATTCATTAAAATTATGAAAATAACAACGGTCTGTGTTTGTTTTACATTTTCTTTAAGAAATCAGTGTTGTCATTAAAGGTTCTACTAGCTATGTAAAAAGTGTTTTACCCTCCTTGATTGATCATGAAGTCAAATTTTTAGAAAAAATTTTAAATGTAGTATTATAAACATATAATATGAAATTAGTATCCTTTGATGTCCAAAACCTGTTTAAAAACATACCTTCTAACGACCAAAAAACAGCTATACAAACCCAACGATAAGAAATTCTTAATCTCTTAGATGTTTGCTTAGAACAAAATTACCTACAATTCAATAATAGGTATTACCGACAGAGAGGGGGATTAGCCATGGAAAACCCCTTAATCCATCTCTTAGCCGAAATCTTCATGAATAAGTTTAAAAACAGATTACCAAAATTACTTGGTTTAAAAAATTGTGCTAATTGGTATAGGTATGGAGATGATGTGTTATTTGCGTATTCAGGTATTAATACACAGTTGGATATTTAAAAAAAAAATGGAATTCAATTCATAAAAAAATTAAGTTTAGTATGGAACTAGAAAATAATAATTTTATTAACTGATTAGACTTGACCATCTCAAAAGAAAACAATAGACACAATTATTCGATTTATCACAAATTGACAAATACTACTACTACTACTACTACTACTACTACTACTACTACTAAGAATTATAATTAATTGTTGGACAATTCATTATAATGAATGTAGAAAACTACAATAAAGAATTGAAAATTATCTTCAAAATTGCACAAAATTTTGGCTATCTAAAAGCATTGATAACACATATTTTAAATTAAAAAAAAAACAACAAACCATAAAAGAAATATATCCAATTATATACAACAGAGAAAATAAGAATTATATAGTTTTGACTTAATCTAACACTGTCATGTTGTGCAAATAATTCAATAGGTAGACTTATTAAAAATTATAAAGACTCAACACTATGGGGTTTATTTGTTACCTTGCGGTGACTGCCCAAAAATGTATGTAGGCCAAACGGAGAGACCGTTTAAGGATAAATTTGAAGAAATAAGAAGGACCTGCAATTCGAAAGAAACAAATCGACATACGCAATCCATTTACAAGAAACACAACATACTTTTGGAATAGAAAAAATAATACTTGTATAAGGGTAGAAAACTCAACATACTCGGTAACATGGAAACAAATAGAAAAACATTCACCAGGAACTTACTAAACAAAAAAATAGATTCAACAAAATTGTCCCTACTTAACTTATTCAACTTTCAACCCTCTACCCCTAATGTAATAGATATATAATAAGCTTTGTACATAATTGTAACCACTATTTTTAGCCAGTAGAGGCCACTTTGTGTTGGAACAATTGTCGGGAGTACAATAAAATGTTTTTGAAAGTAATAAGTTTCTTATTTAAATTAAAATCAATGTGGCTATATTATTGCCCCAGGGCTTTTATATTTAATACATTTTAATGTATATCCGCATAGCATAATCTTTAGGATCGCTTCTTCATTTCGAGTACATTTTCATCGAACTAATATTGTTAATCTTTCATCGTTTGATGTAATTGCTAGAAATATGTCGTAATCCTGACTTTGAGCTTTTGCATATGTCACTACTTTCATGTTAACATTAGATTAATTCAAAAATTTAAAAATATGCACCTGATTCCAAATTATTATAAAAAATTGTAATTCATTTCTTTGAATTTTAAGTTACATTACTAATTTCTCATTTATAGTATTATTCAATTTATAAAGATTGCATGCCGATTATGTGGTTGTATAGTATTACATGTATTTCTAGATTAGATCATTTTATCTACTCTATTTTTAAAATGTTTATATATATATATTCTTTGTAATAATTGGTAGAAAAAGTTAAATCTGTTTAATAAATAAATAAAAATTAAATAAAGAAATACGTCTTGAGTTTGACATGATAATTTAATTAAAACTCTTAACTTTGTTTTACCACTTTTAATTTACTTTTCAGTGACTATAGTTTCGACTTTTCAGTGGCTATAGTTTGGACTGCAATAAACCGGACCGACCTAATGTATACCCCTCTCTTTGATGCTGTAATATAAAAGCAATGTACAGATAATTTTAGGCACTAAGTTTAATAATGACTAGCTTGTAGTCGAAACTATAGTCACTGAAATGTAAAATAAAAGTGGCAAAACAAACTTAAGTGTTTTAATTAAATTGTTATGAAGATGTACAACAAAGTGAACGCTAACCAAATTACTGATTTGACATGATACTTATCAATGTTTGTTTTAATTTAAACCTTGAATAATTTATATATCAATAAAGAAAACAAATATCAACAAAGAAATGACGTCTTGAATATTTCATGACTATTTATTAATTTTTGTGTTATTTTAAATTCTGCTTAATTTAATTTAATTTGTTTTTGGTCAATTTTTATCTATTCTAGTTGATTTTTAAATTATTGTTTTATATTTTTTATAACTCTTACAAATCTTGTTATTTTATGAATATTTTTTGTCATTTTTAATATTATCTTTATGCTTGTAAGCTTTAATTATAAATTTAGATAATATAACAACAAATTCTGTAAATTTTGAAGTTATGTATATAAAAATCGGGAAATTTTTCACAATGTTCGTGATAGATTTTGGTAATTTCGATGTAAATGTTCAGACATTTGTTTTTTTTTTTTTATAAAAGCTTGCAAATTAAAGCTTTTAACGAGTGCTTCCAATCCCAGATTAAGCATGAAGTAAAATTTCGAGTTTAGAAGAGCCTGAAAATTTGGTTTAGTCGCGTAGCGCTACGCGACCAAACCAAATTTTAAGGCTTTTCTAAATTCGAAATTTTACTTCACACGTCACTCGTATAAAACACTAATTTAAAGTCAATTTCAAAATGCACGCACCACTTATGTCTGATCCTTACGTCAATACATTCTACAAATGTGTATAATTTACTAATATTATTTTTTCTTTTAGCGGTGGAAATTAATTCAAAAATAAAATGAAGACGGAGACTTTATCGTAGAATGTATATGTAATTTATTTTTTATAAAAAAACATGTTTGTGCTTATATTTCGCCCAATTTTTTTTTTTTTGGCTTTGTCAGGGCAGAAGTTGAAGTCGGGCAGTGTAAAATGGTGTCAATATTTAATATTTGAATAATTTACTAATTACTTATACACCTTTTGTTGGATTTCAAAATATTACTTATACTTTCAGGTTTAATCGTCATTTTGATAATGAGGAAATAGTATTTTAATACATTACCATTTTTGTTTGATTTTTTGTTAACTAACTATTAGGGGGGCAAAATCCCACTGCCCCGTGAATCCGCACCTGTTCAAGGCCCCGCAACTTTAGTTTGCACCGGGCCCCGCTTTTGTTTGGGCCAGCCCTGTTGTTGAAATAGACAAATCGGGTTTGTATAGTTTATAAACACTTATTTTACATACATTGATATATTAACATATACAAACATAAATCCATCCAACCAAAAGAGGTTGCATATTTTCACAACACACAAATTCTCCTTGGATTATTAATGTTGCCAAACAGTCGAACCTTGCCTCCCGATAAGACCTGTTCGAAACAATCCGTGTTTAAAATGGAAATCACATTCAAAGGAAAACGTGCTTTAGTAACAGGAGCAAGCCAAGGCATAGGGAGACACATCGCCCAAGAATTATCGAGATGCGGAGCCAAAGTTTTCGCTTTGGCCCGCAATCAACAAGCCCTGGAATCTCTGAAACGGGAAATTCCAAATATAGAAATAATCAGCGTGGATGTGTCAGATTGGAGCGCAACCAAAGAAGTTCTTAATAAAATAGGGGATGTTGACTTGTTGGTGAACAACGCTGCTGTCGCTAAACTAGCCCCACTTTTGGAAATCACCGAGGATGAAATCGACACGTCGTTTGATTTAAACGTTAAGGCCCTTATTAACGTAACCCAACACGTTGCCAAAAATTTAATCTCGAGGAAATCTCCGGGGGCAATTGTGAACTTATCTTCTCAGGCCTCGATGGCGGGATTGTTGGATCACGGTGTTTACTGTGCGACGAAAGGTGCGGTGGATGCTTTCAGCAGGGTTGCGGCTGCCGAATTAGGGAAGCACAATATTAGGGTGAACTGCGTTAATCCGACTGTTATCATGACGGACATGGGTAAATTGGGATGGTCCGAGCCTAACAAGAAAAAAGCCATGCTGGAGAAGTTGCCCTTGGGGAGGTTCGGAGAGGTCAAGGAAGTCACCGATGCCGTCCTTTACTTGCTGAGTGATAAGGCCTCGTTGATAACCGGGACGTGTCTTCCGGTTGATGCCGGCTTTCTTGCTGTTTAAATTTAAATTACTTCAGTTTTTGTTTCGATAATAAATACAGCTTTCTTATATTTCTTTTTGTTAATTAGTTATTTGTAATAATTATATTAATGTAATTAGTTAAGAAATAATTTTGTAATAAATGTATCCATTACACGTTCCTAATAAAAACACTCACTAAAATAGCGAAAGGCGTGTTTTATCATCGGCAACGCAATTCTCTGCCTAGCTGTATATTTGCAAGCATAGGATGAAGTCCACGTTTTCCTTTTTCTGTAAATAAAAGACTTAAATAAGGTTTGTTTGCAGTTAGCAGAAACAGGGCGTACTTCCAAATACTTCAACCCTTATGAACATACCAATGGCATAAAAACTAAATCCGAAATTCAATCAATAGAAAATAAACTAACTTAATTTGAATGTTGAGAAAGTTTGGTCATTTCATATGATATACTGAATTAAGTAGACATCATCTTTCCAAGACAGTTTTAAATTGTTGAATTTCACTTTGAAATTTACAATAAACAATAATTATTTTAAATTTGTGAAATTGTTAAATATCGAGATACAGGGATTTTTTCCTTTGAGTGTAGTAGTAGTAGTAGTAGAGATTAATCAGCATTAAACTATAATGAAATAACCGGCAATTCTATTAACAAGGCTGAACATGTTTAGAACACGTTTTATCATCATTCGAATACTTACAAAAAGATTCCAATGTTCGCAATGGCATTCGAGTAATTATTCACACATAACTGTAATATTTTATTATGATAACATTTTATTTTTAATAATGTAATTTGAAATATCTTCAACAATTTAACTAAAATTTGAAAACGCAAAAATGTTTAATAAAATACATAAAATATAGTTTATCTAATTTAAGTGAATACAAAATACTCTTTAAACAAAATTAACGATTAAAACATGTTTTAAACAAATTAAATATTTTTAAAACAAATCCATTTAAAACAGGATGGCTGTTTTTTAACATGTTTAAAACACTATTTTAAAACAAAGTGTCTTAAACATATAAACCCTGTTGCCAATTAATGTTCGTGATATTTTCATGAATCTTAATTAAAATTGGTACTTTAAAAAAAAAGTTAATACCCCATTGGTTTTACATTTATTATTATTATAATATAATACTATACTACTAATACTACTAATTCTATAATAGAGCGTTGTAACAAATCAAAATTAATAAGATTTTAAATATTTCATTGTCTAATTCAATATCCGGAGGTGTATTTGCAAAGGAAGTAGTTGTTTCAATGGATATTTATCTTCTTAAGTTGTCTTATTAATTAAGACATTGTTTGCATTTTTACGAATAGTTCTTTCGTAATTTTATAGATTATTACTATAATTTTTAAGAAAATATCATTTTGATACGGAGTAAGTTTAACACGTTGATTTTCGCGGGACTTTTAAGCAAATTTAACTGCGGCACAAGTGAATGCTGCACGGCGATTAACGTGTTAAACATTTTAAAAGAAACTTGTTTTTCGTCAAATTTACCAAAAAAATAATAATCATTGCTGAAATTTCTAATATTATTAATTGTAAAAATTGATAAAATGATTGTATTATAAATCATAAATTTCATTTAAGTGAATTAAGAAATGTTAAGGAAATAAAAATATTATCTTTTGAAAAATACTAGACATTATCTGAACATTTTGCTAGTTTTTCTGAAATCGAAATATTTAATTTCGCGTCTAAGCGCAATGCTAATCGTTTGTAATTTACCAAACCTGCTTTATTCAATTTAGTTTGTGTAATATTGGTTGTCTATAATATCGATCTATAGTTTAATATTTATTGGCTCCTACTTCACTGAAATTACAATTTCGAACATGGTGACTTAAAAGATATTTTCATAAATGAACATGTGCACTAGTTGTAATAAAGTCAACTTACAAATATTTTAAGCGTACTCGCACCGCAGCTACTTAATTATAACTAAAAAGTTAATCACAATGAGGTCAGAAATCGGCATGCATCGCAACTTAAGTCACCATAACAAGTCACTGTAAAATTAATTAACCACCCGATTTCGGACGATTAGCATGCCGAGTACTAAATTTATTATCGTGAAATTATTCATTGTTTATTGTATTTGATTTTTTAAATTTTCATTTTCTTTAATTTATTGCAAGTATTTTATCAGCTATTATGCTTTTTTAACAAGCAGATGAGTGATAAATTAAATTATAATCACTTTAAATATAGAAATAAAGATTCACAATAGAAAGGTGATAAAAAAAATACGAAAAAGGTACTTAATTCCCTAACAGAAAAAAAGCGTCCTATTTTCATTATTCAGTTGATGGTTCAATAGCCGTGACTAGTAAATCGAGATAGTAAATCAGAGCCGGTACAAGTGGGCATAAAAGTATTTATGAAACAAGTGATGCGACGAATAATCTCGAAGAAATAAATGTTAATATAAAAATGGTCGCAAATGGCTGTTACTTATAAAAAAAATTGAACTTTAAAAAAGCAAGGAATATTAGCTTTTCTTATAAAAATAATGACATACTATGGAATTGATACAACAATTGCGGATATTCCCTGTTGTTTTGTACAGTTCAATTTAAAGCATTAAACAAGTGTTTTCCACTCCTTTGAGTGGGCATTTCATTTCGAAATTTTACTTTATGCGCCACGCGAATAAAACACTATAATATTGTCAAATGTATGTAAGTATAAATGAAATTGCCAATTCTTAGTTGCAGAATACTTCAAACATTAAAAGTGCGGTTCTTTTCGCAATCTACAACAAGTTAGTCTTACAAAGACTATATCAAACACTCATTGAAACAACTACTTCCCGGGCTAATACCTCGACGGACATTGAATTATACAACAAGTGTTTGCTGTTACACACAGTAACCTACTGCAAATGTAACAATTTGGCTCAAATTATTCAGGCCATCTATAGACGCGTTTCGAGATTTATCTCTCATCAGTATAGCTTTGCCATTCCCTCTAAACAATTTGACACCTTAGACTGGCGGTCACGTTACCGTTCAAATATAAGTATAAATTGTTTAGAGGGAATGGCAAAGCTATACTGATGAGAGATAAATCTCGAAACGCGTCTATAGATGGCCTGAATAATTTGACCCAAATTGTTACATTTGCAGTAGGTTACTGTATGTAACAGCAAACACTTGTTGTATAATTCAATGTCCGTCGGGGTATTAGCCCGGGAAGTAGTTGTTTCAATGAGTGTTTGATATAGTCTTTGTAAGACTAACTTGTTGTAAATTTATGTATATTCGAACTTCACTTAAAATCTGTGTTTTATAGGCGTGGCGCATGAAGTAAAATATCGAGTTTAGAAAAGCCCAGAAAATGTTCAGGGGGCTTTTCTAAACTCGAAATTTTACTTTATGTTGGAAAACACTCGTTTAGAGCTATAGAAATATTTGTATGTAGTTGTATTTTTGTGAATAAAATTTGACAATAATATTAAATCGATCGATAAATCAAAATGTATTCGAACAATGTAAGCGTACAATATGATTCCTTTGTGGTGGTAATTATCGACATACGTGTGTTGGAGGAGGAGGAATCCGCAGAATTCGATAGGGAAAAGGAGAATACGGAATTGCGGCGCCTTTGCCGGCTATAGATTACAGACAGACGTGACACCCAACAACCAACAATCCAACAATTGCACACCAGAGAGACAATTAATGCAGAAACTATTGCTCAACGCGACCGTATTATGTGCACAAACCCATAACACCTAGTGGACTGACCTCTCGCGTATTCACAACAATTTATTTTATCTTAAAACATAATCAAAAAACGAATATTAATCACTAATTATACTAATTCGCATAAATTAGTAATAATAAACAAAATCAAAAATTTATAAAATATTGAAAGAAAATGCTTGTAAACTATCTTAAATTAATTTCTCACTTAACTCGTGGTGAAACATATATAAAATAACTTTGTGAAGAAAGGTTAAAAAGTGCTTTTATTTAAAGTTATTTTTATCTTCACGTAACACACTCATATTCATATTTAATTAATAGTAGAACTTTGATTAAAACACTTGGTTTGTTTCACTGATTGAAACAAACCAAGTGTTTTAATCAAGTTCTGCTTATAAACTAACTCGTAAAATGTTTTTAAATATAAATGTATGAACGAGTTAAATACCGGCAGATTAAATAAATATATAATTGAAGTAAAACCTATATTTAATATGAAATAAAACACAACTAATTGACTTGTAAATAAAACACTTTTTACTTTGTTTAACCGCTATATTTTGCACTTAATTTGTGACTATAGTTTCGACTATCTAGTAGTCATTATCAAACTAAAAAGTATAGTCTCAAATCAGGTGCAAAACAAAGTAAAAAGTGTTTTATTTACAAGTGTATTTAAGGTTTACCACAAAGTGAACGCCTACAACACACAACAGTTGACAACTAATTGACATTTCTCGATACTTAAATTAAGCTTAGCATATTTGTATGTCAAAAAAATCCTAGCTACGCCCATGCATACAACATCAGAAATATTTTTCTCGGTACAACAACTCGATGAAGTTCTCAACATTGACATTTACTTGTTTGAAAATCTTCCGCTGAGCTCTCAAGTGTAGGTAAATACGTATATCTTGGCGCAATTGTCATGGCCATCCGTTTTTAATACAATGATCTTATTAGGTTTTTGGGCGTGTTCATTTACACCTGTCGTGTTTGTTACGAGAATAAAAAAAAATTCAGCATATTTACGAGCATTGTTTTAAATGTCAAGAATTAGTGGGCATCGCGTGATAAGCAAAAATCGAGTTTCGTATAACTTAATTCCAAAGTGATATATTATAATAAACATTTGTAGATAACATGATTTAATGAAGGATTTTTTTGGTGTGAATTATGATAATAATTATAATGAGGTATTTGTTAAGAATCTTTTTTCTAAACATTTAGGTTATAGTAAAGGATTTGTCAAGTTTTACCAACGTAAGTTAGTTGATTACAGTTATTTGCTATTTGAAATAATAATAATAAAATTAAAATGGTTCTCTTAATAACATTATGTCGGGATGTACAGCTGAAATTATTGTCATACTTGAAGCACTAAAATATCCAAGGAAATTAAATATTCTATCAGATATACATATACTAATAAAGACTGTTATTCATTACTTCACTTTTTATTTTTATCGTTAGATGAACATTTCGAGACACAAGTGCTCATTATCAATAACAAACTGAATTCTTACAACTATTTGCGCGGTATATATATATATATATATATATATATATATATATATATATATATATATATATATATATATATATCTAAAAGGATTTGGGAAAACCAATAAGTAATTAGCTAGGTGTTACGGGGGCTAAGGGTTTGGCATGGTTTTCGGTGGGATTACATTTTCTGTGGGGTACTTTTTTGGTAATAAATCTAATAATAAGGGACTAAAGTCAAAATTTAGCAAAACATTTTTATTTTTGTACATTTCAATTGATTCAAGCATATTTAATCTACAATGACCTGGCTGCTTTAAAAGTTTAATATTGTTAACCGAAAATATGTGTCCTGTTTCTAGTGAATGGTGTGCGACCGCTGATTTGTCCGGGTTTTGAATCTTAAAGTAATATTGGTGTTCTTTGAATCTTTTTAATATATTGCGTTGTGTTTGACCTACGTATATTTTATTGCAATTGTTGCAGTTTATTGAATAAATTCCGGATTGTTCTAGGTGGTTTGTTTTTGCAAAAGTGTTGCCAAGTAAACCTTTTAATTTTGTATTGACATAAAAAGCAGGAGAAATGCTGAATTTATTGAATAAACTACCAATTCTCACACAAATTGATGGGTGGTAAATGAATCCAGCAAACTTTTTTGGGGCGGTTTCTTTCGAGTTGATTAGGGTGGTACTTAATTTTATTTTGTGATTTCTAATGTGTATGTTAATTAATTTATTGATTGTGTCTATTCTGTAGTTTAATGAAATGCCTATTTTCCTGATTAAACTAAATTTAGATATTGAATTGAACAAATTAAACTATACATGGTGTCCCGATTAAGCGGTCTGTGCAAGAGTATCTTCTAAATAGCAAAAAATAGAGAATCGATTAAATGGCAAAATTATGCAGGACAGAGTATTATCTGTAAAACGGCCAGAGCACACTGCACACTTTGTTATTATTTCTTGTCACTGGTTTGAATTGCACGTTAATCATTATCAAACAAACTAACACATTCGTTTGATAATGATTACCGAGTAATTGAAACTAGTCACAGCAATCAAATACAATGTTTTCTTTGTATCAAAATTGGTTATTATTGATGATAGAATGGTTTGTTAACGTTATTAAACTAAAACTTTTCTTTCATTTAAAAACTAAATCTGTTAAATCCACCCTATTTTTTCAAATTTCAAGTTTGAGTCAATAATTTAGGAAAACTTGTTTAAACATTTATATTTACTGCAGTTAAGAAATACTTATTTCAGTGAAAATAGTTATCTGTAAGAATATACAATTATTGATACTTTTAGTAAAGAAATATTCATATAATCAACATTCTATGTATTTGTGATACAGATTTAAAACAAGTTTTAAATGTTATGCCTCTTTTATGTAAATGTTGACTATTATTGATAATTTATTCACTGAAATGGAGATCGTTTTTATTGCACGAGTGCATTCCTGTCAAGGACCCATTAGAATATTTTATGTATTTTTAGATGTAGTAAAAAATTTTATCAGTCTATTATATTGTACTAATAAATTATGAATATAATAAATAATTTATAACTTAAACATTAAATGTACGAAAAAATATTTTAATATATTTCTCTTAGATATTTTTGACATAAGAAGATAGCGTCCCATATTGATATTAATAAAGCTACCTATTATTTCAGTTTCATAAGTTATATATGCCGTTGTATCTACACAGGGAGTTTTTCTTCAAAGTAATCGTTTTTCGAATTCAGATTATTTTCTTTAAATCTTTAGCTATTTGTTTTTTTTTTCAAGAGTTCAATTTGAAGCTTTAAACGAGTGTTTTCCACTCCCAGATTAAGCATGAAGTAAAATTTCGAGTTTAGAAAAGCCCTGTGAAAATTTTCTGGGCTTTTCTAAACTCGAAATTTTACTTCATGCACCACGCGTATAAAACACTGATTTAAAGTGAGGGTTAAATATACATAAATTTCACAATATTTTAGTGGTTTATACGCGTGGCGCATGAAGTAAAATTTCTAGTTTAGAAAAGCCCAAAAATTTTTACGGGGCTTTTCTTAACTCGAAATTTTACTTCATGGTTAGTCTGGGAGTGGAAAACACTCGTTTAAAGCTTCAAATTGAACTCTATTAAAAGCACAACGAATATCAAAAGATTTAAAGAAAATAAGCTGAATTTAGAAAACGTATACTTTAAAGAAAAACTCCCTGTATATATATACTTAAATGAAAAATGTCCTGTATATACAGGGAATATTTCTTTTAAGTATACATATTAGGATTTTTCTTTTAAGTATACACATCCCAATTATATGCTGTAAGATTTCAGATATTCGTTGTCTTTTTAAAAGAGTTCAATTTGAAGAGTTAAACGGGTGTTTTCCACTCCCAGGTAAAGCATGAAGTAAAATTTCGAGTTTAGAAAAGCCTGAAACCAAATTTTCAGGCTTTTCTAAACTCGAAATTTTACTTCATGCGTCAGGCGTATTCCAATTAATGTTCGCTTGTTTACACTATTTCAGTAATTTTAGTGATTAATACGCGTGGCGATGAAGTAAAATTTCGAGTTTAGAAAAGCCTGAACATTTGGTTTGGCAGCTTAGCGCTACGCGCTACGCGACCAAACAAAATTTTTAGGCTTTTCTAAACTTGAAATTTTGATTCATGCTTTAACTGGGAGTGGAAAACACCAACTATGCGACCAAACCAAAATTTCAGGCTTTGCTAAACTCGAAGTATTTATGCTTAATCTGGGAGTGGAAAACACTCGTTTAAAGCTTCAAATTGAACTATTTAAAAAAAGCGTATGCGTCTGGATACATAAAAGAAAGATTCCCTGTATATATATAACGAGTGTATATAAGCTGCCGGCATCTCCTTTGCTTTGAAAAACAAATTACATATCTTAGATTAAGTCACACGAGTTGGCAAATCTTGGAAACTTTAAATAAATTTAGTTATATGTCATTAGGTAGTGTCACATTACGACGTATGTTTCTGAAGTCAGAACCTACTGGGATGCCGACTGATTATAGATACTCGTTGTATGGTAGAGTTTTCTACTGATAAATAAAATATAATTAGTATAGTTTAATATTGGTTTATGCAATTTTCCAATCCTTAAGTTGGTTTTATTACTAGGCCTAGGACCCTATTAACGCAAATGTTCATGTATTCAATAACTTTAATCAATTATTTAGTTGAGCTTTAATGTAGAGAAAATCATTATTTTGCAAAAAAATATAATAAGAAAATCAGATGACTATCTTATTTTTAATTTTAATCTAAACTTTATCATTTAAATAAAATCTTTCAAAATATACTGGACAAGACAAGGTTCCTCGTTACTAAGCCGAAAAAGGTAAAAAAAGCATGCCAATATTTCTCTATCGAACACCTAATTAATTAACAAATCCTTCTGAGTACGTGATCTAAATCGCTAATTAACACGTGCCCAAAAATTAGCATACTGTATGTTTTCTTATCAAATTCTCATACATTATTCACGTTAATTATGCACAGTCCATTTAAAAGCAGAATTTCATTACGCACGCTGAAAATTGTTAGCACTTCGTGATTTTTAATTTTAAATCGACGAATGTCGGAAATGTGATGTACTCATTAATTATTATGGGCGGATTAGATTTTGATCGTGATTAAATAAATGATAAAGCTTTTAATTATCTATTACACTCTGCGAGTAAGCCGGATCGTGTGTCAAATTTGAGTAAATTAGCAGTTGGTTACCTGTTATCGAGTTGTACATCTAAGGTGTAATGTTACACTAAGGTTTAGAAAAAGTTGATTAATCGATTAATGTGCATGCATTGTAAAATGATTTGAGCAAATGAATAAAAATATGTATTTTATATTTCTGTGTAATATAGGGAACATGTGTCAGAAGAAAATTAAAAAAATATTAAGATGCGCTGGTAAATGTTTATTTATTTATATATCTACAACCCAACAGACAAATATGTCCAATTACTGGGCTAACAATATAACAATGAAAATAGGTACAAATAAAGTATAAGTGCTTACTTACTCACTTAACAATAAAATACCGATAACTAATTAGTTGGTCAACAAAGTGGCACAAAAAAAATGTGATCATCTGTAATTTTACTAATACTTATAAGATTTTATTGTTTCCAACATTTTCATACCTCAGCAATCACTTAAATTTTGATTAATGTCTAATTTTTGGTTAATTTATTTTAAGAAATTAAAAAGGTTACTGAAATGTTGGAGCAAGCAATTGTAATGTAATTACAGGCTCAGTAATTTGTATGTATTCCATCGTTACAAAAAAGGTTATTAATGTATTCATGTGATAAAAAACTCTCAAAATATTATCAAAATCCAATGTTTCGATATTTTGCGATTTTTTAATATTTTAAAAGAGAATAAAAATTATCTAAATCTTTGAAAATGCACATTTGAGTATCTTCCTAATTTTGAATTAGTGCATTTTCGCTTATATTTAATCAATTCTATGTTTTCTAGCAATAAAATGAAATTTAGTAATTTCTTAAAAATCTCCAGAAATTTATCGAAATTGTACGTTTTGTTAACAACTATAACTAGCTGTTTATTGACAAATCAATAAAACCTTATTTCATTATAACATAATATTTATAATTGATGATTTTTTGTTGATTAAATTATTAATTAATTTGATACATTGTATTATTTGACCTGACTTAAGAATATGTAAAGAAAAATGTAAATATTTTGTTATATAAATATTTTAATTATAACTCATTCAAAAATATAGTTCAGTGTATTTCTAACTTAATACCATTTCAGTGTTTTGTACGCATGGCGCATGATATAAAATTTTGAGTTTAGAAAAGCCTGAAACCAAATTTTCAGGCTTTTCTAAACTCAAAATTTTACTTCATGCTTAATCTGGGAGTGGAAAGCACTCGTTCGAAACTTCAAACTAAACAATTTTATAAAATCGACTAATCTCTGAACATTTACAGGGTATACATTATGTATATTCAATAGAAAAATGTTCAGTATGTAATACAAAAAGCCATTCATAGCAATTATTAAATAAAAATCAGAATTTTATATAAAATGAACTTTTAGTTAAACATTTAAATTGACAACATACTAAAAATCAGGGGTCTTTCTGCCCACAAGTTTATAATCATTGATATAATTTTTATTCATGAGATTTGAATTAAAAAAAAATACGTTAAATTAAAGGAACTAATTAGTTTTAACCGGTTTGGGGATTGAACTTATTTCTGCAATGTTTCCTCAATTGTTTTTACATTTTTATTACGTACGTCAATATACACTTTGTGAACACAGTAATCTCGAAATATTTTGTCATGATTGATCTATTTTTTATGTAACCATTATTATTTATTTATTTTATTAATAAAAGTCAATTTAAATGTGTTAAAGTTGTTACAAATATCACTCGAAATTTGTATATTTGTGATAGATTTTGGCGTGTTTTCATAATGTTTTTTTTTCTTTTATTATCGTAAATTGTAAACAGAGTATTTAACATAGTACTTTGTTTAATTAATTTAGTTTTCAAAAGTTCTTCAAAAATAAGTACCAATATGGTTCTATTTTTTACTTAGATGGAAATTAAAATAAAATTAAAATAATAACAAAATAATCTAATTAAATTCTTCACTTCAGTAAAATGTTTCCTCAAATCAACTTTTAGGGTATATACTAGAAATTTGTTTTTAAATATACATTATGTATACGCTGTAAATTTTAGGCATTCGTCAATTTTACAACAGCTTTGAACAAGTGTTTTCAACTGACAGATTAAACATGAAGTAAAAGTTCGAGTTTGGTTCCGTCGAGCGGCAAAACCAAATTTTCTAAACTTGATATTTTATTTCAAGCGATAGGCGTATATACACTGAAATATTGTGAAGTTAGAATACACTTAAAAATACTTTTATTTTTAATTTGTACCAAATAAAATATATAAATATCAAAAAAATTACATTTTTCTTTATTTTATTTTCAAGTCAGGTCAAATAATGCAAAGAATCAAATTAACTTATTTAGAAATTTAATTTTAATTCCAAGCAAAAAATTAATAATGTTGCGTTATTGCATTGAAGAAGCCTAATAGGTTAATTTTGAAGGTATTTAAACATTAATTACTTAAGATCACTCTAATAATCAGTAAATATTATATTAAAATACCTGAGTTCATTTTATCTGTAAGTTTAAGCCAAAGTTAAAAAAAAATACGCAATTTAACATTTCAAGACAGACAGATTTTGTTTGATACGATTTCAATAAAATCTAATCAATATTTTAAGTAAATAAAGTATACAATTTTAATAAATTCAATAATTTGTAACAAATTTAATGATTTCTCTTAGTTTAAATAATGAGAATTTAGTTTATTTTTGGTTTCAACGCTGTTTAAATAAAAATTAACCTATTTTGTAAAAGAAAAACGTGTGTTTTTTGATTAAAATAAATTTATAAAAAACACGTTTTTATAACATCCCTGTCGCTAACATTCTTCTATTTTATTAGACTCATAGGAGAGATTAATCTCCTAATTCCCTCCCTATCTACGCCACTGGGGTAACCATATAGAACTAAAATTTTCTTAATTTGGTCACATCTAATTTAGAATATTTTTACTTTAAATGATAACCATGACGTGTTTTTTACTTATTTATTTTAATCAAAAAACACACGTTTTTTTTTACACAATAAATTATTTTCAATATTGACTTGTTTTTTGGGGTTAAAAATATAATACCCGAAAAAACTATCGTAAATGTTATATTTGTGTGTAAAATAGCTTTTAATATTCGCACATTGTATTATATACCATTACTGTATTATTTCCATATTCAAATTTCAAGATCATCTAAACCCAAGCAGCTCCCATTATTACAAAACACTGCATTAGAATTCCCGAGATTTCTGAATTTAGAAACTGCAGCTTAGGAAACCACCTCGGAGTGGATTTTTTGTTGTCGTTGTTCGACAGTTGTCGGGTTTGTTGCAACAATTTTTAGCATTCGAGGCGCGAGCGCGTTTGTGAAGAATGCTCGATTTTAAATTGTCCTGATGTAATTGTCATGATGAGCAGACAAGAAGACGTACGTGCCGGGATTACAGAACGAAGTCTCCTTGCATTGAAACTGGATGCACGGAATGCGTGCCACCGGGTAACTAGATATATCGAAATTTGGTTAGGGATGGCGACGTAATGCAGTTTCGGTAATGCCGGACGCAAACTTTACGAAAGCTAGTTTTACTCGCTTATCTAATTTACACATTTAAATTCTAATGTTGTTTAGAGTGCACATTTATTAAAGGATCACTTTTAAGGAAGTTTATGTGATCCATATTTTAATAATTGGCTAAAAATTGGAGAGTGATAAACAATCTGACCATGGGGTATGAATTAGTTTAATTAAAGAAATATTCTGTATAGTTGAGGCTGTTAGTTGTTGAAACTCCGTAATATCACTTTAATAAATATAGTTTTGAAACCTAAACAAATTAAGTGTTATTTGTTTAGGTTTCAAAATTATATTTATTGTTCTACAACAATTGTTTCATGTTTCATCTACTTGATGAAGCCACAGTGTGGTGAAACAATTGTTGTAGTACAATAAATATAATTTTGAAACCTAAACCAATTAAGCGTTTTATTAAAGTGAAAGTAAAGAAATATTATTGACCTGATAGGTGATGTAGGTATCTACTACAGAACCTACAAAAAATTAAACGAAATAGTACAAGTACTCTAAATACAGATTCTTGTTAAAACAGTTTGACATTAAAAATCGACAAGCTGTTACTTTGAATTAAAAGGATTATTGATTTGTTTTATCTAGGTGTGTACTTAAGAATAAATAATCTATTTTTTATGAATTCAATATACATTTATTTGCTGTACATTATATACATTCGTGGTCAAATTAAAATTAAAAAATCAATGCTTGGTTGCTAACTCAATAATGGTGAGCATATCCGTATGGGAATCCATAAGAGTGAGAATATGGGTAAGCACCGTAAGCTACAACACCTGGAGCGTAGACTCCACGACGATAACGGGCAAGAGCTTCAGCGTGAGCGGCGAAATGCTGAGCTTTGGCAGCGGCTACTTCTGGGGTTTCCAATGGGACTCCGGTGGTTGGGTAGACATGATGAGCTGGGTGAGCTACAACAGCGGGATGAGCTACTACTGGGGCTACACCAGGATGAGCTACAACTGGGGCTACAGCGAGATCTCCATTGCGGGCTTCAACATTGACTTTATGAGCAAAATGGGTCGCTTTAGCTTGTTGGACGGATGCGGTATCAATTGGTACTCCTTCGTGGTTAATCACTGGGAAGTGTTGAGCTCCAGCGTAGAAAGTGGCTGGGGCAATATATCCAGCGGATACAGCGGCCAAAGCACAAGCGATTACAATCTAAATAGTTTAATAACATTAAATATACAATAAACAACTTAATTTTCCTACAAGTGAAGTAATCATTAGTTTGCGTAGATTTTTACTTACCAAGAATTTCATTTTGGGTTAGCTTGTTTCTTTACCTCCAACGTAGGACTGTAGAAGAAATGTGATGAATTCACTGTGGTGCACTCTTTTATACTCAAAAAATGCTCAGGATTTTTGAGACTGAAGATCAAGGTTGCTAAATGAATATTAGACCAGATCTGTCGATAAAAAAAATGCATCTAAGATTAATTTATTCAGTTGAGTGCATAAACTTGGCCAGCAAGATTTGCATTAAAATACTATAAAAGTCATTCTAATCTAATTAATAGCTGTTAAAATAATTATCATAAAATATCATGAAATAAAAGAATAGGTAAATTATAAAATTATTCTATTTTGTTTTAAGAGAGTAGTTTATACAAATTATGTTCAAATACTATTAAGTACATACTCTATAATTGTATATCGGTAAGCCGGTTTACGGTTGGGATGTTCGATGCACCGTGTATCCCACAAAAAAGGATTCAAGCTGTAGCAGCTTTATTTTTGAATAAAATAGAATATATATATATATATATATATATATAAATATATATATATATATATATATATGTATATATATATATAGGCAGAGTTCGGAAAATTTTCTAACAGGGCATTCGACCAATAATACGGCAGGAGAGATGTGCGTAATCTACTTTATTGTAATACCAAGCTTTCGGGACTCATTTTGTGCCTTTCTCAGGGTTAACACTAAAAACAATGAGCAAAAAACAAACAATTACTGATCTGAATTAAACTATTAGTTAATGACGAAATCTTGAAAAAATAATAATAATTAGCGAATAAATTTTGAGCTTACATTTGTGATTATTTGAACAAACTATTGTTAAACTGACGCTGCATTTGTTTAATTATCCTATCGATACTCATGGTGGTTGTTGAATTAAAATTTTAAGAGTGAGGTTATTGCGTACAAAAAATCGTAACCGCGTGGTTACGGCAGAAGTGATATTTTAAAAACAAACGGCACATTCACATTATAAAACTGGAAATTGTCACTGTGTTCCACTGTTTCTTGGATAACCCGGGGTTATATATATATATATATATATATATATATATATATATATATATATATATATATATATACCAAATAAGAAATAACAGCGCTTAAGGTCATGATGTAAAAGTTATTTTTTTATCAAGTGAGTGTGCAAGGAGGACAGAAGACGACGACGATCGTTTCGCTCTTTTTATGAGCTCCTCAGGCCGCCACATCCATCATTCTATACACACTCACTTGATATGTAGAAGTTGTATATATACTGACTTCGCTAACCATAAGCCGGTATTGACGTCAGTATTTATAAATGCTACTGCATTGATAAAAAATAATAAATACTGACGTCAATACCGGCTTATGGTTAGCGAAGTCAGTATATATACAACTTCTACATATCAAGTGAGTGTGTATAGAATGATGGATGTGGCGGCCTGAGGAGCTCATAAAAAGAGCAAAACGATCGTCGTCGTCTTCTGTCCTCCTTGCACACTCACTTGATAAAAAAATAACTTTTACATCATGACCTTAAGCGCTGTTATTTCTTATTTGGTACTTATAAGCAGGTCGTTAATTCTAATATATTTAATTTAATTCGGCGTTCTGAATATTATCATCGCATTGGTTCGGGTTTCTCGCCGCTCCGATGCTAGTCGATGGTTTAAACCAAAAACCGACACTAACTGTTGAAGCAAAATGAGATCAATGCCCTTATCAATGCAGTAGCATTTATAAATACTGACGTCAATACCGGCTTATGGTTAGCGAAGTCAGTATATATACAACTTCTACATATCAAGTGAGTGTGTATAGAATGATGGATGTGGCGGCCTGAGGAGCTCATAAAAAGAGCGAAACGATCGTCGTCGTCTTCTGTCCTCCTTGCACACTCCCTTGATAAAAAAATAACTTTTACATCATGACCTTAAGCGCTGTTATTTCTTATTTGGTACTTATAAGCAGGTCGTTAATTCTAATATATATATATATATATATATATATATATATATATATATATATATATATATATATATATATATATATATATATATATATATATATCGGGTGTTGACTTGGCGGACGCAACATAGAAAATCCTATGTAAATTTAGTAATGTTCAAATATTAGCTCCCCTATTTATTTTAGAAACAAAATGTATTTACCTTTTTTGTAGAGGAAAAAAATATGAATTCATTCGTGTTAACGTTTATTACTTTACGTTTCTGTAAGTTAAAATAATTAAGAAAAGTAATGTGATTTAATAAAAATAATGAAATGCAATGGAATTGAAACAACAATTGCGGATGTCAAAATGGCAAAAGATATCGCAGTCACTTGATTAAAGTAAATATTTTCGAGATGATTTACACTAAACAAGAACAGATCCTCCAAATAAAGTGGAATTATACAGACCACGACAAAAAACATAAATCACATTACTTTATCTTAATTATTATAGCTGTAAATTTTCTGACACTCGTTGATTTTTAATAGAGTTTAATTTGAAGCTTTAAACGAGTGTTTTCCACTCCTAGGCTAAGCATGAAGTAAAATTTCGAGTTTAGAAAAGCCCCGTGAAAATTTGTCTCGGGTCGCGTAGCGACCCGAGACAAATTTTCTGGGCTTTTCTAAACTCGAAATTTTACTTCATGCGCCACGCGTATAAAAAAAACACTATAATATTGTCAAATTTATGTATATTCGAACTTCACTATGCGCGTGGCGCATAAAGTAAAATTTCGAGTTTAGAAAAGCCCAGAAAATGTACACGGGGCTTTTATAAACTCGAAATTTTACTTCATGCTTAGTGTGGGAGTGGAAAACACTTGTTTAAAGCTTTAAATTGAAATTCAAAAAAATACAGCGAATATCCGCAATTGTTGTATCAAATCCATGGAATGTCATAATTTTTATAAAATCACATTACTTTTTCTTAATTATTTTAAGAGAAACGTAAAGTGTTAAGTGTGAACATTCATAAAATTGAAATACATTTTGTCTCTAAAATAAATAGGGAAGCCAATATTTGAACACTTTTCAATTAACATGCGATTTCCTATGTTGCGTCCGCTAAGTCAACACCAGGTATATATATATATATATATATATATATATATATATATATATATATATATATAATACACCGGCATTGCCAACAATAATAGTAACTCTCATCGTGTATATGAAGTCCTCAAATTTTACATCGAAACATCAAGAGGCTCCACCGGCTCCAGTAAATAGACCTAGAAAAGTATCATCCTCCGCTCGCTCGGTCAACGAGGACGCTAGTGATAAGACGGTTCCACCAACAGCGATAAAAAATAGCAACGCAAAACCAGAAAATAAACAAACTAACCATGAATGGAAACTTGTACAAAGATGGGACAAAAAACGAAACTCCGCAAAAACGATAGTGGGCTCTAACAGCGGTGTACAGATGGCACCACAAAAAAATGCATGGATATATATAGGAAATTGCTTGCAAACGGTCACGAAGCAAACAATTACTGACTATCTTAAAAAAACACTCCCGCTCATTGAAATCAAGGAAATAAGCGAATTGAATACAAAAGGAAATAATAAAGCATTTAAATTGGGTACTGATTACAAGCATTTGGATTTACTAATGTCAGATGATACGTGGCCTGAGCGTCTAAGAATAAGAAGATTCAACTTCCCGAAAATGCCCGATCAGAAAGAAAATTTTAAAAAACGGATCGGCAAAAGCGCAACTCACTTAGAAACAAACACTACTAAGGAAAGTGATTTTTTTCATTTATATTTTATAAATCTTCAATGTATTCGTAACAAAATAAATGAATTAGAAGTATTTTTAATAGAATATGCATGCTTATTCAATGTACTATGTATCAGTGAACATTGGTTGCAAAATTCTGAAATTCCTGCACTTGATATTAGAAATTATAAATCCGCATCTAACTTCTCCAGATCATATCACATCCATGGAGGTGTGATGCAGCTAATAAAAAGTAGTACGCAATTTACTGAAATTAATAATATAAATTCACTGTCAGTGGAAATTCATTGTGAAATAGTTGCAACATACGTTCCTCTGCAGAATATTACTATTATTAATATTTACAGGTCACCTAACGGTGATTTTAATACATTTATCAATGTTTTAGGAACTATGCTGAACTACATCAATTTAAACAAAAACGTTATATTGGGGGGAGATTTTAATGTCCATTTTCTCTCCGATGATCAACGTGCCCACGACGTGACTAGTCTTTTACTGTCATTTGATCTCCGAGGTTTGGTTTTCTTGTACACGAGAAACAACAAGTGCCTAGATAACGTTTTTACGAACATTCCAGCAGCAGAAATAGCCACTTTTCAAATTGATTACTGCCTATCAGACCACGTTGGAATACACATAAAAGTGCGCAAAACTGCCCGAATGGGAACAAACTTTGTTAAAATGGTAAGACCTATCACGGAGAGGGGTAAATCTAAGTTATACCATATATTACAAAATACCGACTTATCTTACCTTGATAAATGCCAGTGTCCATATTCAGCATTCGCAGATTTTATTTACTTGCTGGAAATACATTTTTTAAATTGTTTTCCTCTCAAGAAAATAAAAACATGGAACAATAATATTGTCTGGTACAATAATGATCTTAAACAAATTCACGAAACTCTATTTTTTATCAAAGAGGCTAGTTCTCGATTGCCCGAATTAAAAGCTACATATAGAGAATACAAAACAAACTATAAACATGCACTTCAATATGCAAAAAAAGTAGCAAATTTAAATTACATCAACAGCTCAAATAACAAACCAAAGGCAATGTGGTCATTAATAAAAAGAAACCCTAACAACTGTGATACACCAAACTGTGATATAGATCCTAATAATTTTAACAAATATTTTACTACAATAGCTGAATCTATTTTAACTAGTCATCCACAGTTAAATTTAGACCCGCTGACATTAATAAATTCACACACTATCGGAAATAATTACTTTTCCTTTAGAGAGGTAAGTGAAGTCAAAGTTAGGGAGACGATTGTGTCTCTTGAAAATTCTAACTCAAGAGACATATATGGCATGACATGTGGGGCCATTAAATATGTAAAAGATGCAATCCTATGTCCGCTAACAAAACTAATAAATAACTGTATTCGAAATAACGTATTTCCGAGAAGTTTAAAAATAGCTACTGTCATCCCCCTGCATAAAAAGGGCTCGCATGCTGATGTCGGTAATTATCGTCCAATTTCGTTATTGCCTATACTATCTAAGATTTTTGAAAAAATACTCCTTCAACAAATACTGAATTTTCTGGTGGAAAATCAGGTATTAAGTAATAACCAATATGGCTTCCGAGAGGAACGTTCAACAGCCGATGCAGTTCGAGTTCTTGTTGAGGAAATAATCTATGGACTAGAAGCTGGCCAATATATAGCAGCTTTATTTTTTGACCTCAGTAAGGCCTTTGACTGCGTTCCTCATGACGTCCTACTACGGAAGCTATATTTCTATAATTTCAGTCCTAAGAGTTGCCGTTTAATGTCTTCTTACCTCCAAAATAGAACACAGCAAGTCAAATTTAAGGAGCAAACATCAAGTTTTGCAACAGTATCATGTGGTGTGCCGCAGGGGTCGATATTAGGTCCACTCCTGTTTTTAATATACGTAAATGATTTACCGGCCTACATCGAAGAAGGAAACATTTTAATGTACGCGGATGATACGACTTCTATAAATAGAAGTACTGATTTGCAAAACACCCTGCAACAGAGAGAGCTGATAAACAATAAAACATTGGCGTGGTTTAATTCCAACAAACTCTCGATAAACACTTCAAAGACTGTTCACCTTATTTTCACACTTAAATCAGGCAGTAACGAACATGGACATTGTAGATTTTTAGGCATCAACATCGACTAAATTGAGCTGGAGAGAGCATGAAAAAGTACTTAGTTTGGCACTTAGCAAGGTAACTTTCTTGCTTAGGACTTTAAGTAACACTCTTCCTAAACCCGCACTACTAACTGCCTATCATGCTCTCTTTCAGTCGAAAATTCAATATTGCATTCTTGTTTTGGGACACTCCAGTATAGCACCTCGGATATTCGGCCTACAACGTCGAGCAGTTCGATTAATAGCGGGCATAGGCTACAGAGATAATTGCGTCGACGTCTTTAGGAATCTTGGGATACTTACTTTACCCAGTTTGTTCTTATTCGAATGCTTGCTGCATGTTCATAAAAACGTTAATAATTATAAAAAAAATGATCAAGTACATAAATACGGCACGAGAGGCTGTGAGCATATTTATCCAGATAGATTACGACTATCTAAGTCTAGGAGTGGAGAAAATTATTATGGGCCAAAATTATTCAATTATTTACCTCAGGCCATAAAATCTCTCCCCCATATAAAGTTCAAGAAACATGTTAAGTCTTATTTAGTATCCAAAGCATTTTTCAGCATTGATGAATGTATTAATCACCAATTCGCGGATTTTGGGCCAAGTAACTGATACAATTTTTTCAAATGTTTTTAATATGTTGTATCGTATATAGTATTTATTCTGTATTTTATCGTGTTTAACATTTTATGTTTGGCTTTTATATTTTACATTTGGATTTTATATTTTGATTTTATATTTGGATTTTATATTTATATTTTATATTTGTATTTTATATTTATATTTTCTGTTTGTATTTTATATTTTATATTTGTATGTTTTATATTTTATATTTATATTTTTTCTACCACTCTTATTGACGTTTGTAAACCTCTGGTCTTAAGCAAGAATAAATTTACTTACTTACTTACTTACTTACTTACTATATAAACCAAATAAGAAATAACAGCGCGTTAGGTCCGTAAAAATTATTTTATTAAGTGAGTGTGCAAGAAGGACAGAAGACGACGACGATCGTTTCGCTCTTTTTATGAGTTCCTCAGGCCGCCACATCCATCATCCCATACACACTCACTTGATTTGTAGAAGTTGTATATATAATGACTTCGCTAACCATAAGCCAGTATTGACGTCAGTATTTATTAATGCTAGTGCATTGATAAGGGCATTGATCTCATTTTGCTTTTACAGTTAGTGTCGATTTTTAGTTTAAACCTTCGACTAGCATCGGAGCGGCGAGAAACCCGAACCAATGCTATGATAATATTCATGACCGTTGTTTGCAATAACGTTATTTAGGAACATTTCGGAGAGGCAGTTAGTCACATTCTGTCTGTTGATAGGTGGCGCACCATCTTGTTGGAACCATAACGTACTTAAAGTATTTAAGGCAATGTTATCGTCCAATTAGTCACTTAATTTTTTTTTAAATTCAAGATATCTTTGTGAAATTAATTTGTGTTCATAAATACCTACTTCTAAAATACCGACTCATACATTTTGTTGAAATCGTACTTGTCGCCTTTCATTGTGTCGTCTGGGGTTATTTATGCTCCAAAATGTGCATTGTGTCTAATGAATATCCCTGTGTTAGTAAAACGACATTCGTCCGACCATATCACAGGTGATAAGAAATAGAGATTTCTATTTAATTTGCCAAATAAAATAGGGCAAAAGTCTATCCGTCGTACAGTTTCTCCAGGGTGCAGAAATTGTGTAATTTGAATTTTGACTGGCCCGTAATTATGTTTTTTGCATCTGTAGAAATAAGTATTACCATATTGTTAATATTAGATAAAAAATTATTTAACCGCTTTCAAAATCTAATTTTTATTTTTAAAGTTAGGTGATTTTCATATCTTGGTCGTGGCATAACAGAAGAACCAAATTCCATTAAAGATACACCTATGAAATTTGCACATTTCTGTGTAAAGAATCATAAACTTCTATCATATCTCTATATTAACCATTTTCGACATGTTTGTTAGCAGATGCAATTTGTACTTAACAATATTGACTAAAATTACATCTTACTGGAAATAAAATTGCAAACACTCAAATATAACTAAATTCTACATTATATTTAAGACCATTTAAGAGTTTTATAAATATCTATAAGGAAACATTTGTCTAATCAACGAAAATGTAGATTTTAGACTGCAGATTTTAATGTTATTGACAGAAAATATTTAAAAGTAATATATTTTTGCCATAAAACTAATCTTAAACAAACATAAACCAAATCATTTTACTATAAAATTCACAAACAAAAATATTCAGAATTCATCAAACAAAAGACTTAAGACTATTGTGTAAATAAAAACCTTCTAATCTTTCTGGAATAACTTTCTCATTTATCACTTGGTGAAACATTTTGAAATAATATTGAAGGATAAATTAAAAACACTTGGTTTGTTTCACTATTTGTGAAACAAATGATAGTGATAATAATAGTAATAGTGAAACAAACCAAGTGTTTTTAATTTATCCTTATAATCTATTTATTTTTACTTCTAATTTGATAATAAAGAAAAGTACAACATAAGATGTCGATTTTTGTCTAAAAACTGCTTCTACTCCATGATTAAGCATGGAGTAAAAGTAAAAGGATGGGTGCTGTGGAAACTTTTTTGGTGCTATGGGGTGCTACAAGGTTGTTATAATAACTGTTTTAATAATTCAATATGAATTTATTATTGCTGTACATTATATACATTCCTGGTAAAAATCATAATTAAGAAAATAGGGTCTTGATTATAAACTCAATAATGTTGATTATATCCGTATGGAAATCCATAAGAGTGAGAATATGGGTAAGCGCCGTAAGCTACAACACCTGCGCCGAAGACTCCGCGACGATAACGGGCAAGAGCTTCAGCGTGAGCGGCGAAATGCTGAGCTTTGGCAGCGGCTACTTCTGGGGTTTCTAATGGGACTCCGTTGACGGATACTGGAGCTACAGCGGTGGTTGGGTAGGCATGACCTGGGTGAGCTACAACAGCGGGATGAGCTACTACTGGGGCTACACCGGGATGAACCAATTGAGGGTGAGCTACAATTGGGGCTACAGCGAGATCTCTATTGCGGGCTTCAACATTGACTTTGTGAGCGAAATGGGTGGCTTTAGCTTGTTGCACAGAAGCGGTATCAGTTGGGACTCCTTCGTGGTTAATAACTGGGAAGTGTTGAGCTCCAGCGTAGAAGGTAGCTGGGGCTACATATCCGGCGGAGACAGCGGCTAAAGCGCAAGTGAATACAATCTAAAATAATAAAATAATTAAATAACAGTTGGCGGTATATGAAACAGAGAAAATAACTTCTAGTATAATATTTCAACATGTGGATATACTAGAAATTGCCTAATTATTTATTGTCAGATTAATTTGTTTACTTACCAAGAATTTCATTTTAGATTTGCTCGTTTCTTCACCTCCAATGTAGGACTGTATTAGAAATGTGATGAATTCGGCTAAGTTGCACTCTTTTATAGTTGGAAAATGCTCGAGTTTTTTGAGAATGAAGATCAAGGTTGCTAATTAAATACTAGACTGGATCTGTCGACGAAAAGAACAAGTAAACTGCATCGAAGAATAATGTATTCAATTGACTGCATAAATTTGGCCAGCGAGATTTGTATAAATATGTATACAATGAAAATAAAAAGTCATTGTACAATTAATATAATTAGCATAAGGTGTAATTCAATAAAGTAATAGCAAAGTAATATATAAAAGTAGTTTGCATTTTGTTTAAAGAAAGTGATTAAGATTTGGAAAAATTCCAAGCTAATTAAAATCTATTTTCAAGCGTCCAAAAAGGATAGATTCCTTTTCTATGTGTCACTGGAAAATTTAGTAATTTTAGTTTGCATCGTATTATATGTCCTTCTTGCTTATAAAATAATCCATGTCTTCTTTATTATTCTGAAGATTACATTTAAATTTAACAATATTTTATATTTTAATTTAAAATAATAAACAAATTACATCATAACAAATAATATCAAATATAAATACGAGCCCCGTCTCTTATATGAATGGTATAAAGTTAGTTAGTATGAAACCATTGATAATGGTCACCTTCTATCTGGAATGTACATCTGGTTTAGAATATATTTGTAAAAAGGTTAAAAGTGTTTTATTTCAAGTTATGATCAAGGTTGTTAATTTAATACTACACTAGATCTGTCGATCAAAGGAAAAACAATCCTGAACGAAGATTAATTTATTCAGTTGAGTGCATATATTTGGCGAGCAAGATTTGTATAGTAATACAATGAAGAAAAAAAAGATGTTTTGCTGAAATTTATTGCTAGTAAAATAATTCCTATAAGGTATCATGAAATGGCAGAATTTATAAAAACGTGTTTCTTGTAAGATGGTAAATTACTGATAATATAATGAAATATCGATTATATAGATTTTACATGTGAAGATCCAGTTAGATTTGTTAAAGAAATGAAAACATATTATTTCTTCCGAAATGCAAAGACAGATTTCAAAGATAAGGGTACTGTACCCAGCATTGATAAATTAAGTAAAACATAATTATTCCAATATGAATATACACACAGTGGTCGCCATTTAAATAAATACAGTTGTAAACATTTTCTGATAAACAGTAGTTGCTGTAACTTCAGAAATGGTAATCAGATTTATTCATCATTATCAATTTCTGCAAAGTTTTACTAATAATATCGTTTCTGTTTTATGGCTATTTGCAATATATATTTTTTTAAATTTCTAATAGGTTTTATTATCGAATACACTAACTAAAATTAGTAAACATGATTTTAACTTAAAAATCAGCTGTCTTTTTTAGTAAAACTTTGAGTCTAGCGGCTGCTTTCTACCAACTTTTAGGGTTTTTTCTGGTTGGTTAATTCTGGAAGACCTCCTTAGTTGTACTATAAGACTTATTGATTTACATGAAAGTTACAAGTTACGGTTAGTGAGTTACAATTTTAAGTCTGAAGAGTACAATACTGATGTGTGTTGCTACCACGTTGGGGGTTTTTCCCAACGCGACAAGCTGACATCAGCTTTCGAGAATAAGGCATTAGATACCGAAACAATACCGAAACTCGACTTACACATCTCTTTGCAATTTATCGTCGTTGTTATAACAAACGTGCATAATTGCACTGATGTTATTAGGCGATAAAAGCAGACATCCATGTAGGGCACGCGTAGGTATATACTGTATATTGGTAGGAATCTTACGCATTTGCTTATATTACATAATTTAAATAACCTTGATCTTTAAATCGGATCACCATTGCCTATATAAGCCAAGTGCAGTTCTAACTTCATCACATTTCATGTCGAAGCTGCAGTCACATTCAATAAAAAGTGTTATACAAACAAAGTAAAAAGTGTTTTATTGTAAAATTAACTTGTATATCAAAATGAAACCCTCTACAATACAGAATTTATTAAGTTATTATTACATTACCAAAGAAAATGGTAATTTGTGGATAGATCCTTACCAATAATTTCATTTTGAGCAAATCGTGAAACGACTTAAAAATATCTACTTTCTTAAACACTTTTTACAATAATAATTTATCAAACTATTCAATAAAATTGAAACGTCAGTATATTATAAAAAATGTTTAATAATTAACCTGTAAAAAATTCAACTTTTTTTGCTCCGCGGATTATTTTTATTACCCTTAAAACACAGCGGCCTAAACTTTTGAAACGGATCTTAGTTACCTAAATAACTATTTAAGTGTCTGCACTTTTATTTCTATTTGCTAAATTTTTATTTTTTTAACGTTTCTGGGAAGTTTATTCATTTCTGAATATTCTCTGTAAACTGATATACTAAAAGTATATTCATTTCTAAATAATCTCTGTAAACTCTCTCAAAATGTAAAGTAATATTTTTACAAAATTATAATGTTAAAAACATTATTCTTATGACATTCGCATCAAAATATTGAGAAATTAACAAACTTTTTTTTAAATATAGATGCTATTGATTTGTGTTTGTTCTAATATTGAACAGAAAAAGCTAGTACATACTGAGTTTTTTTTTAAGTATGCATATCCTAATAAAAGCGTATATGCTGTGAACTTAACACATTCGATTACGTATAAGTTTAAATTGATGCAATACATTAGTGTTTTTCACTTCCGGACTTAGCATGAAGTAAAATTTTGAGTTTAGAAAAGCCTGAAAATTTGGTTTGGTCGCTTAGCGAAGCGGAGCGACCAAACTAAATTTTCAGGCTTTTCTAAACTCGAAATTTTACTTCATGCGCCACGCGTGTAATAGACTAAAATATCGTGAAGTTTAAAATAGATTGCTTATGTATTCTAATGCAGTATGTTTAGAACCTTATTCAAAATCAGCGTTTTATACGCGTGGCGCATGAAGTAAAATTTCTAGTTTAGAAAAGCTTGAAAATTTGTATATCTATAAATAAATCAAGCACTTAATTTGTTTTCACTCCTTATTTTACTAATAATAAAAAACTTCCAAATAAGATTTCGATTACTGTCTAAAACGTGTTTCTACTCTACTACTTTGATTAAGCATGAAGTAAAATTTCGAGCTTTAAAAATGTTAAAGTCAGTAAAATGCTAGTGGCAATATTATAAATTTTAGATAAAGACCATTAAAAATATTATTTGCATTATTATATAAATATAAATATTAAATCCAAAATATCTGGTATCGAAAAGTACAGTTTTTTTTTATCTATATATTTCATTACAATATTGTGCCATATTGATAGTTTGCTATACGATACAATCGATACTCAATATCGATACATTTACTACTACTACATACTCAATATAACATACATTTACTACTACTACATACTCAATATCAATACATTTCAGCACATCCCTAGTACATATAGGCGTTGAATAACGATTAAAGTTTATTATTAAATTAATCATTAAAGGATTATTGTGAATATAAGAAACTACACACAATACATTTGAGGTATTTAATTATTTACTGCACTTCAGGTACATGAACTAGATTCTATAGATGCTGTCGGGTTTTCATTAAATATTTACAATTTTATTCAGTAGTAATGGGCATAAGCGTGAGCTACTGGAGCGGTATGAGCGTAGGTGGTAGCTACAACTGGGGCGTTGTATTTGTAGGTGGAAGCTACAACTGGGGTGGTATAAGCGGTGGTGTAAGCTACTGGAGCTGGCGTGTAGATTCCACGACGGTGACGGTACAAAACAGCAGCTGGGTGTCCAGTGCGGGCAAGAGCTTCAGAGTGGGCAGCAAAGTGGTTGTATTTAGCAGCTACTACTTCTGGGGTTTCCAATGGGACACCGTTGACGGAGGATGGAGCTACAGCGGTGGTTGGGTAAGCGTGGTTGTAGAATGGAGCAGCGTAGGCGGATACGTATGGGGTGGTGTAAGCAGCAGAGTAGGCTACTGGAGCTGGGGCGTAGATTCCACGACGGTGACGGTATACCACTGGGTAAGCGGTACGGGCAAAAGCTTCGGCGTGAGCAGCGAAGTGGTTGGCTTTAGCAGCTACTACTTCTGGGGTTTCAGCTGGGACACCATTGACGGAGGTTGGGGCAACGACAGCGGTTGGGTAGGCGTGATGGTAGAATGGAGCGGCATAAGCGGCAGCTACTACTGGAGCAACTACGGCGGCGTCTCCATTGCGGGCAGCAGCGTTGACTTTGTGGGCAAAATGAACAGCCTTGGCGTGTTGTACTTCAGCGGTGTCAACTGGGACTCCCTCGTGGTTGATCACTGGGACATGTTGGACTCCGTAGACTGTGGCTACTGGAGCTACGTATCCAGCGGATACGGCGACAAAAGCGCAAGCGAATACAACCTAAAATCAAATATTATAATTTAAAACCATCCTTTCTAGAAAAAAAATTATTTAACCTTATCCGTACGAACACGATACTAATATATCGTATTAATAGAACAAAATCTTTATGCCATTAGTTTTCTTTGAACTATTGCTAAAATTACGACAACGTCGCTTTTGATGTGATTCATCTCCACTCTATTTACAATAATAATTTAGATAAGTTACTATTTTTATTTATGTTGCTGAAAAACTATTTTATTTGCCAAACTATTACCTTAATATTATTATTAATATTAATTAAATCTACAAATCTAATCTAGATCTTCACACAATTTCAGTTTTTATATGCCTGACGCGTGAAGAAAAATTTAGAGTTTAGAATAGCCTGAAAATGTTGATTATCTGGTTAAGCGCCAGAATGTACACGTATTGTGTAATATTTAATTGAAATTGTCATATATTATTGTAGATGCAGCTTTTCATATACCTACAGGAAATTTTTCCTTTAAGTATACACATTTCGATGTGTTCAATTTGAAACTAGTATCAAGTTTTTTAATCTCCTGTTTAAGTATGAAGTAAAATTTGAGTTTAGAAAAGCATAAAAACTTGATTTGGACTTTTCTAAACTCGAAATTTTACTTCATGCTTAATGTTTACAGAGTACACATTGAGGTATGTAGAAATACATACTTAAAAGAAAAACTCCCTTCTTGCTTGCTGAAAGAACTAAAATGTATATTTTTTTTAGTACTTTGAGCAAACCAAAAAAAGGTTGCTGACAAAAAAAAAACTATATCTTACCAAGAATTTCATTTTGATAAATTTTCTCAACCTCCGTCTAGGACTGTACAAGAAGTATGATTTAGTGTGTTCGAATCTGAGTATATATACAGACTTGGTTCATAGTTTTGAGGAGGTTCAAGGTGGAGTCGCTATTAATTATTATTCGCAAAACAGGATTTCATTGCTTTGGAGATCGATGGCATATTCATATCACGCCATAATTTTTTTTGCATTCAATCGTTAAATGTGAAAAAAAATATCACAAAAAACAAAAGGTTGAGAAACTTGACTATTCCTAAAAAAACTAAAATCCGTTTCAAAATTGATTAAAGTAAGGTAATTGATACATTTAAACTTTGTGATAAATACAACACACCACTAACTAAGCCAACGTTTTACCACATATGCATGTTTTAAGTCATTTTGTTATGAAATTATACAAGACACTTTTTTCTTTATCAAAATAAATGTTGAAAGGTTGAATATTGAAAAAAAAATACATTTTTAATATTAGCTCAATATCACCTAATATATCTCTGAACTAAGGGATATGATCTAAATATTGTTAATAGATACAAACAAATTAGCTGAAAGCTCTTTTAACCGTTATTAATATGATCTGAATTTAGATAAATATGATTATTTACACAAGAATCTAAAGTTTTTGTTGTTAAATATCAATGTCGTATTTTGTGTTGTGGAGGCTTTTACTTCGTTATACAATAAGAAAACTTGTAACGCTTCTTTGTATAACACTAATTATTTTTACGTGACTATAGTTTCTGCAAATTTAGGTTGTTATTATCAAACATGAAGTGATTCACGTACAAATAAATAATAAATGTTACACAAAGTTTAAAGTTTATTATAGTTAATTATAGTTTCATTGTAATGTTTTTTTGGATTACAAGTGCTTTCATTTGTGGTTTGATATTTTTGAGATTTACCAATGCTTTGAAGAGACCGTTAAAGTTCCATTTATTGCATTTTTTTATCATAATTAAGGCTATGATTATTTATATTCATTACAATAATTTAATTTGACGAATAATAATACAATAATTAAAAAAAAAACAAATGATGACATGCACCCACATTTATAACATTTATACATTTTTATCATCTGCAATTGTATCAGGTGTATTAGGTAAGACGCAGTTTTAAAATTACGCGGGATCTTGAGGTTTGAAGAATGTCAGCAATGTTCCTGCCATTTTCGTTATCTACTAATAAAGACCTCAGTACTTAACTTTAAACTTTCTTATCAAAAATAAAAAAGAGAGTTATTTAATTACTTTTAATGTACTGTCCTTGGTGAAAAAGTGATAATCTTATTTATACACAAAAAAACAAGCGAAAAACATGTTCTCAATTATAGACGAACAAATATCGTAGCAATCCTAAAAGGAAACCATTTTTTTAAACCAATGTACTATTATTATTTATTTTATTGAATACTGCAGAGTTACTCTTATTAAAAATATTTAATTCAATTCACGGACGCCAAAATTGCTGTCTTACGTTTTCACTATCAATCGAATCCAGTTTAGCGTATGATAATGAGCTGCCAAACTGCCTTGAACTTCTTCAAATTTTGAGAGCAGCATGCGTATAAAAACCCGGTGCGTCCACACAGCAATCATACTTCTTCAACAGTCCTACACGGAGGTTAAGAAATCATTCTCAAAATGAAATTCTTGGTAAGATACGCCATAATTTAATCAAACAAATATTCACAACAATTCTTAAACTTCTTGAAATATTATTAATCAAAATCCTATTTAATTTGAAATTTTGATATTTTTTAAGGTTGTATTTGCTTGCGCTTTGGCCGCTGTATCCGCTGGCTACGTAGCTCCAGTAGCCACAGTCTACGGAGCTCAACACCTCCCAGTGATCAACCACGAGGGAGTTCCAGTTGACACCGCTGAAGTACAACATGCAAAGGCTGTTCATTTTGCCCACAAAGCCAACGCCGCTGCCCGCAATGGAGACGCCGCCGTAGTTACCCCAGTAGTAGCTGCCGCTTATGCTGCTCCATTCTACCATCACGCTTACCCAACCGCTGTCGTTGCCCCAACCTCTGTCAATGGTGTTCCAGCTGAAACCCCAGAAGTAGTAGCTGCTAAAGCCAACCATTTCGCTGCCCACGCCGAAGCTCTCGCCCGTACTGCTTACCCAGTAGTATACCGTCACCGTCGTGGAATCTACGCTCCAGCTCCAGTAGCCTACTCTGCTGCTTACACCACCCCATACTTATCCGCTTACGCTGCTCCATTCTACAACCACGCTTACCCAACCACCGCTGTAGCCCCAACCTCCGTCAACGGTGTCCCATTGGAAACACCAGAAGTAGTAGCTGCTAAAGTCAAGCACTTTGCCGCCCACTCTGAAGCTCTTGCCCGCACTGGATACCCAGCTGCTGTTTTGTACCGTCACCGTCGTGGAATCTACACCCCAGCTCCAGTAGCTTACTCTGCTGCTTACACTGCTCCAGTTGTAGCTTCCCACTACGGATACACCGCTCCAGTTGTAGCAACCGGATACGCTCATACCGCTCCAGTAGCTCATGCCACCTATGCCCACTACTACTAGACCAAATGTTGATAATGAAGTTCCATAGAAAATAGCAATAGTTGTAAATGTGATTTGTAGATTAATTCAAGTTTATTAAACATTCAAAACATACAGAAAATTTTCATTTAATTAGATATACATGTCCTGATTATTATAGCGTTAAGTTCAATATATCTATTCAAGTATAATCTTACGTTAAAAAATATTACAAATGTTTATTTCGTGTCACTAAATCTTTCAAAGTTCAAACGTCTGGAGAAATTTTTCATCGTATTTTTTTTTCAATTATACTTACATATTCCAGAGAAGGTATCGCTATTATACATTATTTATCAAATATTTAAAATTTGGCTAACGAAAGGAAGATTTCTAATAAAATATAGAAGTATTTCATGTTATATTAAAATACAGATTACAGAATAATAATAAAAACGCTTGAAAAATTAATAATACAACAACATGAGCTGTGTAACAATGTATACAACGTTCATTTACAATATTCAGGGAATTTTTCTTTTAACTATACATACTCATACGCTTTTTTGTGAGGGTTCAATTTGAAGCTTTAAACGAGTGTTTTCCACTCCCAGGTTAAGTATGAAGTAACATTCTAAATTTTCACGCTTTTCTAAACTCGAAATTTTACTTCATAGGCAACACGTATAAAACACTGATTTCAAGCGAAGTTCAAAACACACTGCTTAAGTTTGATTTCATGTAATAAATTTTACAAATATTTATTTACTGTAAGCAAATTTTGTGCTATTAAAATTGGAGCAAATTCTTTCTGATATAAAAGTAAATTTTAAACCAAATGTTCAGTCTTTTCTAAACTCGATACAATGAAATATTTTTAACAAGTGAACTTTACTTGAAATCAGTGTTTTATACGCGTGGCGCATCAAGTACAATTTCGAGTTTAGAAAAGCCTGAACATTTGGTTTGGTCGCTCTGATTCACGGTTTTTTTTTTAAATTGAAAATGTTACTTCATGCTTAACCTAGGATTGGGAACACTCGTTAGCGGCTTCAAAATTAAGGTTTTAAAAAGATGTCGGAAAATTTACATCAATAAATCCAGATATATATTTCTAAAAGACAAATTCCCAGTATTTATCTTTATACTTTATTGATTTCAATTTTTGTATACTATAATTATATATATTTTTTTAAATTTTTAGTATTTTATATTGTAAATGGATCTCGTAAATAATTAAATAAATTAAATTCAATTGATTCGTATGAAAGATTACAGACATCGAAAGAACTATAAAAATATTTTCTTTTTGGTTAAAATTAAGAATTTAATTGATTATTAATCTATATCTATATTTGCTTTTGGCTATTTTTTACTATTTTTATAAAATTTCACTATTTCCTTATCAATTCTATGAGTATATTCATTTATAAAAATTCAAAAATGTTCCTTAAATTTTGGCGATTTACCAAATCTTGTTTAATTTTTTTCATAATGTATAGAATTACGACAATTTTCGTACAAAATGCAAACAATACGTCGTAAACTATTTTTTCTTTCTCACTTAAACAAATTTTATCACACTCGGTAGAGTGCAAGAATATTTCAGAATATTTAGGAGGCGCGCTCACTGAAAGGTTAGGAACCACTGCTTTAATAATTATTCAACATTGTAAGTATTCGTTTTATAGATTGTTTTTCTAAATTTGCTGGTAATTATTTCTTAATACATAGATAATTGAGTCGCCTATTTTCAAAAACTTTTAAATCCACTATTTTTAAATGGGTTTAGGGTTTATTGGAAATAAGCGACTCAATTATTACATGTTTAATTACCATTTTTCTTCTACGCGAGGATAAATTATAGAGTAATGTATTTGGTTTATACGTTTATTGAACTTGAATTAATATACAAATCACATTTACAACTATTGCTATTTTCTATGGAACTTCTTTATCAACATTTGGTCTAGTAGTAGTGGGCATACGTGGCATGAGCTACTGGAGCGGTATGAGCGTATCCGGTTGCTACAACTGGGGCGGTGTATCCGTAGTGGGAAGCTACAACTGGGGCAGTATAAGCAGCAGAGTAGGCTACTGGAGCTGGGGTGTAGATTCCACGACGGTGACGGTACAAAACAGCAGCTGGGTGTCCAGTGCGGGCAAGAGCTTCAGAGTGGGCGGCAAAGTGGTTGACTTTAGCAGCTACTACTTCTGGGGTTTCCAATGGGACACCGTTGACGGAGGTTGGGGCTACAGCAGTGGTTGGGTAAGCGTGGTTGTAGAATGGAGCGGCGTAAGCGGATACGTATGGGGTAGTGTAAGCAGCAGAGTAAGCAAGTGGAGCTGGGGCGTAGATTCCACGACGGTGACGGTATACTACTGGGTAAGCAGTACGGGCGAGAGCTTCGGCGTGGGCAGCGAAATGGTTGGCTTTAGCAGCTACTACTTCTGGAGTCTCAGCTGGGACACCGTTGACGGAGGTTGGGGCAACGACGGTGGTTGGATAGGCGTGATGGTAGAATGGAGCAGCATAAGCGGCAGCTACTACTGAAGCAACTGGAGCTACTACGGCGGCGTCTCCATTACGGGCAGCGGCGTTGACTTTGTGAGCAAAATGTACAGCCTTAGCGTGTTGTACTTCGGCGGTGTCAACTGGGACTCCCTCCTGGTTGATCACTGGGAAGTGTTGGGCTCCGTAGACTGTGGCTACTGGAGCTACGTATCCAGCGGATACAGCGGCCAAAGCGCAAGCGAATACAACCTTAAAATAATAAAAATATTGAATAAAATACGATTCTTAAACATATATAGCATTTAAAGAATTTATCAATTTTTGTGAATATTATATTGATTAAATGATGCTGGTGTACTTACCAAGAATTTCATTTTGAGAATGATTCTTAACCTCCGTCTAGGACTGTTGAAGAAGTACGATTGCTAGGTGGACGCACCGGCTTTTTATATGCACGCTGCTCTCAAAATTTGAAGAAGTTCAAGGAAGTTTAGCACCTCATTATCATACGCTAAACTGGATTTGATTCATAGTAAAAACGTAAAACAACATTTTTTGCTATCGTACATTTAATTAAAGATTTATAATAAAAGTTCTATTTAAATTATTCATTAAATTAAATAATAATCGTTATGAATAGAATATACTAATTATCTACCTTTAGGACAGTTACAAGATTTGTTTGTCATTAAAAAATGTTTAGCTCTATTTTTTGCGTGTATTTATTTATTTAACCACAAGCTAAACTGGGTAATTACTAAATAATTTAACACAATCAATTATACAAATACAGAATATATTTTTTTAAATAACATATGCACACTCTTGTTTTTAGAGTTCAATTTAAAGATTTAAACAAGTGCTTTCCACTCTTAGGTAAGCATGAAGTAAAATATTGAGTTTAGTAAAGTCTGAAAATTTGGTTTGGTCGCTCCGCGAAGTGGAGAGGCCAAACCAAATATTCAGGCTTTTCTAAACTTGAAATTTTACTTCATGCGCCACGCGAATTTAACACTGACAATACTAAAATATTGTGAACTAGTAAACTTCACTTGAAATCAGTGTCTTATACGCGTGGCGCATGAATCAAAATTTCGAGTTTAGAAAAGCCTGAAAATTTGGTTTGGTCGCTCCGCTTCGCTACCCGACCAAACCAAATTTTTTTAAACTCGAAAATTTACTTCATGCTTAGCCTGGAAGTGAAAATAAAGGTTTAAAGCTTTAAATTTAAGATTTTTAAAAAGCAACGAATATTTTAGTAATTACACCAACTAATTAAGATATGTATACCTAAAAGAAAAACTCCTTCTTTATACAATACGACTTCAACTATAAATAAAGAAAACTGTTTTTCGCTTGCCTTATGTGATAAATAATAGAAGTTGTTAGACTGAACTGAAATTCAAAGAATTTCATCTAAGATATTTTATTTTATGTGTTAAACGAGTATTAAATTATTAATAAATTTAATTGATCTAAATGAACTATCACGAATCCGCGCGAATCGCTAATTAACAATAAATACACGCCTCACGAGCAAATGCCTCAACACTAGTTTTCATTTCTTGTAGAGACAAATGTCTCATGTATAATTACATCGTAAATCCACTGCATACATGAACTGGCCATGTCGTTCGTATTTTCTCAAAACACGACAGCGCATGTTTAGTCACACATCGGTTATGATTGTGCGATGCAAATGGCCATTTTCGGAATTTATGGGTTCGCTGATAAGGAGGTGAGCGATAAACGTACAAATACATTGATTTATGTCAGATGAATAATTTATCTAGAGGGAATTGGAGCTTTTTTATATATATTTTTTAATGGAAAATTCATGAGTTTGCTTGAACACACATAACTATAAAAACTTGTTTTTATAGTTATGTGTGTTTTTGAACTCGTAGTTTAGGAATTTTGAATATTAAAATTCAACAGTTTAGTTCGAGGTTTACAATGAACTGTGCAGCAATTATGAAATAATAAAATTTGTAAATTGTTGTATGAATAAAGTTTAAACTATTACGAAAGATTGTTAATAAAATCCTAAAAATGAATAGATTGTAATACTGGTAAACCGATTTGCCATTCTACCGGTACCTCATATAAAGTATACCGATATTTTGCTGATTTTGCTGATTTTAACCGGTATTTCGTTAAATTGAATAAAGCTATTTCATCGGCATATACGCATGCGGTTAGTTTTGCTAATTCTTAGCCAAAAATAATTTAATATGTTATTCTAACTAAAAATTAATGTAAATATGTGTTTTTGAACTTCCGTTTAAAACAGTGCTTTATACGCTTAGCTTCACTCGTTCTGGCAAATCCAGATACTCAGGTTTTTCTAAGCTCGAAATTGTACTTTATGCTAAATCAAAGAATAGAAGCCGTTGTTAAAAGTGAGTCCTTACATGTTATTTATTTTTCACCTTTTTAACAATTTTTACTCCCAAAACAAAGATATGATTACTCGGTAAATAATCGGTTAAGAGATATTGAAATAATCATTTACCGAATTGACTAAATTTGAATAAGATTGTAAATTTACAATCCCTAAGTTTAACTTAAGCTATAACAAAATATTTTATTTGAGAATTGATCTACACAGAATTTTTCTTTAAAGTGTATATAAACGTACCTCGATTTATACTCTTTAATTTTTCAAGCATTTGTTTTTCTTTTGTAAAAATGTTCAGTTTGAAACTTCAAACGATTGTTTTCCCTGGTTGATTTAGCATAAAGTAACATTTTGATTTATAAAAGAATGACAGTTCGCGAAGCGGAGCGATCAAACCACATTTTTATTCTTTTTCAAACTTCATATTATGCTTCATGCGCCACACGTATAAAACACTGATTAACGTGAAGATCAAAATATATTGCATTAACATACTGCTTTATTAGTATATTTTAAAATTACAATATTTCAGTGCTTTATACGCGTGGCGCATGAAGTAAAATTTCGAGTTTAGAAAAGCCTGAAAATTTGGTACGCGCTATGCGACCAAACCAAATTGTCAGGCTTTTCTAAACTCGAAATTTTACTTCATGCTTAATCTGGGAGTGGAGACACTCTTTAGAACTTTTGAATTGAAATTTATTATAAAAACAACGAATGGCCGAACATTTACAGAGTATGCTTCGCGATATACTTTAAACAAAAATTCCCTGTATAAGAACTTTTTCTGAACATGTGTGTCCTTTGCAGCTTAACTATTAAAAGTAGTGAACTAAAATTTTTAAGTGGTATTAAGTAAACATAGAGTTTAATGTGCTAAGAAAGTTGCCGATCTTTCTATCAAAAATAATAAAATGAAACTAAACTGAATTTAATATTCTGATATTCAAACATGTGATTAATTTAGTGATTAAAGTATTTACATTGGAATTTGAATTATTTGTATTTAGGCTTACTATTCACACATTTTCCAATTTATTTGTCGTTATCTGAAAAACATGTTAAGTCATATTTTCTAGTAAATATCTCTTGCAAGGGGTTCTCTTTTGTGGATGTTTTCGCATTTATTTCTCTATGATCTTAAAAGTAAATATTGATAAGGTAGATACTCTCTTTCATTCAAATATCCTGGAGTGAAAAATAATTAATGATGATATTTATAAATTCATCGTATTTCTTTCCAATTTCACGGTTCTTTGATCACACCGCAAATATGCAAATTCAAATTAATTACCACCTTTATCACGCACAAATCATTAATCAATAAATAAAATCTACGTGGAACTCGCATATTTTTTTGGCAATAAATTTGTTCCCATAAACGTTTAGTTTATTATTATTATTATAATAATCAGGGCGAACAACAAGTCGAGCACTATTGAAAGGTCACTCGTTTTACAGTAATAAAATCAAATTTATTTATACGGACAGAATAATTTATTGCCTGCTATATTTTCCTCTTAAGCTAAAAGGCTACGTAGCCTGAAGATAGAAGTAATTCGATCTCGGTGTGATTAGCTCAAATTTGCATAATGGTGGTTTTCTAAACGTGTGTTTGTAAAGTGTTAACATTGCTATTTGTAGGCCTTTTTTATATATAACTAGTATATTATTGTTGTTGTCAAGGTGCAAAGATTGATATAAATGTTGCTGTTATTTTTAATTCAAAATGAGATTTATCATCGAGTAATTCAAGAACATCCTAAAAAATATTAATTTTGGCCTCATCTTGGTTGCAATTTAAAAGTGCTAGGTCGTAAAATAATATTTACACAAACGACTAATAATTGCAAACAAACGAAATGCAAAATTTGAAAAACTAACCGCTACTACTTTTTTTAATAAAAAATCTAATTACTAACAATGAACATATTCTTTGGATATGTACATAACTAAAAGACATTTCTTAGGCAAATTGCACCAGGGGCTTGTATTTCGGAAGATTTGGTTACAAGAAATAAATACTTGAAATTATATATCAGTGTTTTATACGCGTGGCTAATAAATTAAATGCAGCTGATCTAATTACCTATCGGATCGGCTAAACTTCGTCTACATAGTGTTGTTGTAGATTTTACACCTTATATTTTTTTATATAAATAGAGGCGTTTGTTATTATTATTATTATTATTAATTTTTAAAAGAGTTTAATTTTACGCTTAAAACAAGTGTTCTCCACTCTTATAGTAAACATGAAGTAACATTTGGAGTTTAGAAAAGCCTGAAAATTTGGTTTGGTCGCTAAACTAGAAATTTTACTTCTTTCGCCACTGGTTTTAATTGAAGTTCAAAATATACGTCCTTAGCATACTGCTTTAGTAGCATATTATAAACTTCACAATTTTTTATAAAGTGTTTTATACGCGTGGCGCACGAATTAATTTTTTTTTTTTAGAGCGACCAAACTAAATGTTCAGGCTTTTATAAACTTGAAATTTGACTTCATGCTTAACCTGCAAGTGGAACACACTCATTTAAAGCTTTAATTTAATTTAATTTTATGCCCGCACTCAGGATAAACGCCACAGTTAGTCAAGTTAATAATATTGTTCTAACATTCTGGAATGTTTGTTTTATAATTTTAAAATGCTCAACAATATTATTTTGAAATCGTTTTTACATTACATTATTTTACCTTACATATAATTTGTGAAATTAATTGGGCTCTCTAAAACGAAATCCAAGGTTGGGGAGGGGGTCTATTCCGCAAGTCAATAATAATTTCAAAGCTGATTAAATATATGACAAAATGCGATCTAGACCGTAAGTGTCAATAAAAAAAATTGATACTGATCATATATGTTAAAAAAATGTAATGAAAAATCGAAGATTTAATTCCATGACCTTTGATCCCACATAATAGGATATCATTACAGATATAATAATCCAGCAAGAATCTATTTTTTTTTTTTAAATTAAAACACTATGAAATTACATACTTTCCATGCAAAGCGAATTAACAATTCGCGCAATCACGCAACGACATTTTTTTTTCAAAACCAACACTTGTCCTTGCTTCAGTATCGGTTCTAAGCCTGCAACTGTGGGAAGCTTATACGCGGCCAATTTTTTCCTCTCTCATTATCATTCTAGGCGAAACTAGTGATAAATTACCACTTATTCATTCCTTGCTAATAAACCAAACACAATATATATTTTTTAAATTTGTAATCAACCCACACGTTTTATTAAAATTAATTTCATTAAGATACATCACAAATTAATAGGAACAAATGATATTCACACGTTTGTTAATAATTTGTACTATGACAAGACAAATATAAATAAATTCAAAAGGGTCTAGTAGCCAAGGAAAGAAGAAGACATGTACTGATGTTAACCTAATTATTCACCCTGATGCAAGTAATATTGATGCGTCCCTTGTCTCTCAGAAAAAAAAGATGCTTAATACTAAATATATTAAATTTATGTTAAGAGGTAGTATGCCGCTATCTAAACCCTGAAAACATTACACATTGTTGTCTTTACTACATCCTTATTTATGTATAAAACGTCTTGCAAAATTAGGTATCTATACCTTAAGGAAAGAACACACTTTCTGCTTTTCTCAATAAAATATTTTCACGCTTACCGTTATTCCATAAAAAAATTACATATTGGTAAACTAACGTAATCCAGACTATAATGTTTTTTTTTTCAGGAATTCCTTTGAGACGATCTCCAGAATTTTTTTCGAAAAACAGTTTTTAAAATTCCAGTGAGTTTATTTTGGTAAGTAAATAATTGAAAAAAAAATCGGTCTTTAAGGTCCTCATTCTAACTTTCATACGATTTTAAGATTTAATTCAAAATTATATTAAATTTAATAAATTGTTAGACATTGGTTTCTATAAAAGCGTTAACAAGTGTTTCTATTTCTTGATTCAGCATAAAGTAAAATATTAAATGAGGAAAAGCTTGAACATTTGAATTTGCCAGACGTAGCGAAGCGGAGGGCCCGGGCAGGGTATCCAAATTTTCAGACAATCCTAAACTCGAAATATTATAAACGAAAATTTTAACAGAAAACCTAAACACGAAATCGCACGCATTGTCGAAAATTCTGAGATAATTACCGATAAGGAGAAAATCGCTACAAAATTCAACGATAATTTTATAAATTCAGTCAAAGCCCTCAATTCCAATATTGCCATTACCGACAACCCAAAAGCCAACTTAAAAACAAACGCATCGTTATTTTTAAACCCCACCGATAAATTCGAAATCGAGAAAATAATCACCATTACCTGCAAAAAGAACTCATCAGGAGAAGATAATATCCCTGGCTCAATTATCTCAAGCGTAAAAACATCTATTGCCCCAATATTAGCAGATCTAATAAATAATTGTTTTTAATAAGGTACATATCCAAACAGATTAAAGCTATCAAAAGTAGTCCCTATCTTCAAAAACAAAGGTAGTCAAGACAATGTCAATAACTATAGACCTATAGCTCTCCAAAGCCACTTTTGCAAAATATTTGAATATTGCTATAACACTAGGCTCAACCATTTCCTTGAAAACAATAATTTACTTTCCCAATACTAGTTTGGTTTCCGATCCACCAAGTCAATAGACAAAGCTATACTCACTGCAACGGAAAAAATTCACACAGCCATTATAAATAAAAATGTAATACTCGGGCTGTTCGTTGATTTTAGTAGAGCTTTCGACACCATTGACCACCGTCTCTTACTCGAAAAAATAACCGATTTAGGTATTCGAAGAGTAGCCAACTCGTATCTTAAATCCTATCTTGATCAAAGATATTAGCAGGTAGAGGTAGACGGATATCGATCCGAAAAGAGAAAAATAGGTATAGGTACACCACAGGGCTCATGTCTATCACCTACCATTTTTAATATATTTATCAAAAACTTGGGGGACAAAATCGTCAGCATCGCTTTACCAGTTTTATACGCGGACGATGGTAGTGCCATATCACAGCCGACACAGAAACCGAAGCAATATATAAAACCCAACAATGCCTCAACCTAATATCTTCCTGGGCTATGGATAATAAGCTAGCTATAAATAAGGTTAAAACAGTCTTTATGCAATTCTGCCCCAAAAATAAAACTTTCATCTCTTCGCCGCTTATAAAACTAGGGAATAAAAGTATAACAGATACAGATAATGTCAAGTTTTTAGGCCTTTACATCGACAGAAAACTGACCTGGAGAAATCACACCAACTACATTCTAACGAAATGTAGCAGTAAGCTATACCTTATAAAAAATATCAGACACCTAATATCACCCAGCGTTCTTAAATATGTATATTTCTCCTTAGTTCAATCAACACTGAATTACGGAATACTATTCTGGGGACCATCATATACGGACGTTTTTACAATCCAAAAGAAAATAACAAGAGCTATGCGCAATAAGCCCATGCACACACCATGCAGACCGCTATTCGTCAAACTGGAATTGATGACACTCCCAAGTCTGTACATTTTTAACCTTATAATGTACATATACGATACAAAACCAAGCAGAATAACCAGAGATGACTGCCATTCCTACAATGTACGCAATAAACGCGATTTAAACACACCCGAAATTAGACTGGACATAAACAAAGAAAATCCCTCGTATATTGGAATAAAATGCTACAACAAAGCGATGTGTTATGAACAATTAAAACATTCAAAATCGCGCAGGATATTCAAAAACGAACTAAATCAAATACTGATAGAAAAATGTTGTTATTCCCTCTCAGAATTTTTTTAGCAAATAAGCGCAAATTATTACTTAAAAATTCTATTTATAATTTTACTTAACTTTAACTACCTCAAATTTTAAAATGTCAATTGTATATCTATATTGTATCCATGTGATTATGTGTATTTAATATTTTACTATTTTTAACTATTTTGACTATCTTTGCTTTTAACATACATTTTAAAATGTCAATCGTTGGTCACCTTATCTACAATGTGATTATGTTCATTTATTATTTTAATATTATTTTAACATTTTTACTATTCTCAAGTATTTCATCTATATTTACTTTTGCCTCAAATTTTAAAGTGTCAATTGTTTGTCTAAATTGTATCCATGTGATTATGTTCATTTACTACTGTTACCGGCGTTTTATCGAAAACGTCATAACTTGATTACTTTATTCACATTCGCGAAAACATCGGACTCCATTTGTTTTGCTCATTTCATTTCATAATCATTTTAATTCCAAATGACTCAAGTTCGTAACCATTCATTCGATGTTCTTTTGTATATATTTTATTTCTTGTAAATATGTAAATTAGTCCAACATTGAATTCCCCCGAACGTGACCAACAATGACGACTTACAAACCACCCCATCATTAACCGCGCGACCAGCACCGGCCGATGTTTACAACCCCGAGGAAGGTCATAAAATTCCGCACCTCCGAGGACCAGCGCCATAAAACCCACGGCGCGCTGTAGATGTTTACGACCATGAAAACAAAGCCTTTGGGAATTTCTCAAAATTTCGGAAAAACAGCGAGAACAAAGGTTTATGGTCGTAACATCTGCAGCACAAACTTCGACACGCCGGAGCAGTCGAAAACCAGAGGCCCAAAACTTTTTGGCCTCAGGTAATTTGAAAACTCCACCCTCTGCTTCTTCCACCACGTTCTCGACCAATCACCGTCACCCCCAAGATACATGGCGGGGGTGAAGACAGCGGTGGTTGGGAAGATAAGAAACAGCGGAAGACAGAGGAAGGACAGTACAGTTCGGAAAGTCAGTACAGTTCGGAAAGTCAGTACAGTTCGGAGCTATCATCATCGGAGTTATCATCATCAGAGTTATCATCAACAAAGTTTCACCAAGTTTCTATGAAATCATTAAGTGTCGCGAATTAGTCAGTTCGTAAGTCGTTGCGTTCGTTCATTATTGTTATTCTATTTTCTTTTGTTTGTGTCATTTATTTCATTCATTATCATTCTTGTGTTATTTTGCTTTGTGTGTCGTGAATAAATATTTTATCCTTGTTTTTGGAAGTCAGAGGTTAATTTACAAATCATTTTAAATTAAACATAATAAAAGTGAGTATCTTTTGAACTAGGATTTCGGTAAGTTTCTTTTGTTATTATTGTGTGTGTGTTAAAGTACTGAGCTAATCGGAGTTGTTACGGAGGGACGTTGTTTTTTATGGAAAACTCATGCTCTCTCAAATTATCTATTAAATTTAGCATAAACAGCAAGCGACGTCCTGCGCCCCGATAACAATTTGGCGCCCAACGTTCAAAATTTTGTACAAATTTTCAACCCGCATTTAGCATTAACAATTGACGCCAACGTTCAATATTTAATTCTAAATTAAACCCTACGACAAATTTGTTATAAATTTAAACTCAATTCCCGATAACAATTTGTCGCCCAACGTGTACAAATTTTTATAAATTTTTAACCCACGACCCTGCATGCACCAAATAACATTTTAGCTCCCAACGAGCAAAATTTTGACAAATTTTCTGCATTTAGTGATAACATTTTAACGCCCAACGCTCAATCTTAATCCTTGACCCTACATTTTTCAAAATAACATTTTGGCGTCCATCATACAATATTTTTCAAATTTTAGCCCACGACTCTAAAATTGCCGTTAATAATTTATTATTTACAAAAGCAACTTTCATTTTCAACTGGCAAACATTTGATTTTCTTTTTACAAATAACATTTTGACGCACAACTCATTTTTGTCATTTATCTTAAATTCATCAGTGAGGCATTAAACATTTCATCACCTAACGCATTTTATTCATTTACTTATTTAAGTATTTCACTTCGTCTGAAATCATTTTAGCATATTACTTTAAAATAACATTTTAGACCACAACAATTTATTTTAGTTAGTATTAACTTAACTTGGGACTTAAGTATAATCTTGTAATTTTTTTTTTACAATTCATCTGGCTTGTAATATTTCGACGTGATTTTCGTCTCATACCTGTTAGTAGCACAACATTCATTATTTAAATTTAATTTAAATCATAAAAACATTTACAGTCTCATTCATTCTTTTACATATTCTACTGAGTAAATTTATTTTAAAATTCATAGAAATTCCGAAACCACTCGAGCTGACAAACGTTCGTTTTTCTAAAGAATATTTTGACTCTCAGCCTTCATTAAATTTTTTAAATTATAAACTCACCATTTTGAAACAAACTGATTTCCAATTAACATTTGGGCACCGAATTCATTTGTATGTTTTTTTTAAATTTAAATCTTTCAGACATAAAATCATTTAGCTAAATAGCAATTCATCGTCTACCAAAATTTTTTTGTTACTTAATACATTTTTTTTTTAAATTGGTCTGAACACATTTTAATGTGAAAGTCAAATTTCATGATTTAAATTTAATTCAAATCCATCAAGTCTTAACACTTTGGTGCATAACTTGGTACTCATTCATATATTTTATTAATTTTAATCATATTTCAATTTAAAATTCATTAATTTAGCTCACCAAGTATTCTCATACCTACTAACAGCTATTATTTTATATTTTAATTATTGACGTACATCCCAATTACAAGTTAACTTCCCAACATCATATTAATAAGCATTTTTTAAATATTATTTTCTTATTAATATCATCACATGTATATACCTTTTTATGCATATTTTCATGTACATAACCATTTGTGTGTTTTGGTTTATTCTGTTATAGGTGATCATTATTATCTACGCTATACTCATATTTAATTATTTTTACAATCATTATTTTTAAATCATTTTAAATCACGACGGGGCCGTGTACCCCAGAAAATTTCATTAATTTTACATAATCAATTCAATGCACTCAATCAGTTCAAGTAATTGATCATTTTATTGGATTTTCTTTAATCAACATTTTAAATTTTAGTGTATTGATATTCAAAAATTATTCATATTATTTTAATTATTAGTTTAATGTAAAATTACAACGGGGCCGTATACAAGAAGTAATTATTTCTTTTTACTTTATGCTTCTTAAATTCATTTTAAATTTAGTTTTTTTCATTTTAAGTCTATAATATTTTTGTAATAATTATTATTCATTTTATAGCTATTTCATAAATTTTGGTTATATATTCATTCAATCATAGACTTAATTTTAATCACGACGGGGCCGTGGTCAACAATTGTTGTGATATTTCATTCATTTGGCTATTTGTAAATATATATGCATATTTAATCACGACGGGGCCGTTGTCAAATTTTATTACATTAATTAAGTTTTAACAGTAGTTAATCATAACAACATTTTCAGCATTTTTTTTACGTTTAGTTAATCAAAACTAATTCAAAATTATTTTCATTTTGATTATTTGCATTTTAATAATCTAAATTAGTTATAATTTAATTTCGTGTTGTTAAATTAGTTAATTTATCATTTTATTAATTTTTTACATATTCATTTTAATTCATTTACACTAATTTCACGGGGGAAATTAAATTCAGATTTGACCAATAAATTTAAATCAAATCAATGATGCCTACATCGAGATACACCGATTTGCCTAACGCCAGCCAAAACCCGTCTTTAATGCACCAAACCGACCGCCAAGTCATCCCACCGCCCTCAGATTTTATCAACCGGAGGCAGCATTTCGACGAAATTATGTTTGCGGACGAATTCATCGACGTTCCCCAGAACCGTACAGAAATTAATCGTACTGAATCCAGGCATTCACATCTCGAGGTTCAGGTGAATAACCGACTCCCACCGCCCCCAGGATTCATTTACCAGCGGGTTTTGGTACCTGCCACAGACACTCAGCGCCAGCAGGAAGACCAAAACGTGCCGCTAAACGGCGAACTGCTAGGTACGAGTACACGTGCAGAATCGCGAAACTCGCTTCAGGATGCCATACAGCCACCGGAATCCCCGAGCAACAACCTGTACCGCGAATTCCTGGAGTTCAGGGACCACCATCGCCGACAGAAAGAGTACGAGGAGATTCGCCGCCAAACTCAGCGCGAGTGCTTTGAGCTCATCAGGGAGTTCAAGCGCCAGGAGCCCTCCCACATCGACTTCTTCGACGGCAGAAATCCCGTGCCATTCCTGGACGGAATAGAACGCGAGTTCGCAGGGTTAAATCTCTCGGAAAGAGAGAAACATCGCCGCACGCTTGCACGAATGACGTCATCCCAGCAAGAAGAGTACGGGAGTTTCTTCCAAGAGGGAATTTCGTGGGAACGTGCAGCATCCCTCTTGTGCGACGCCATCGACCCGGACACCATTCAATATGAGGAATCTGTGGAAATGTTGACGAGGAAGCAAAACAACACAGCACCGGGGCCGTTCGTGTTGAGAAAGCAGGTGCTATTTAAAAACCACGGTGCTAATCTTTCGGAAACCTACATGACGAAAGTAACCTGGAGGTTATCGTCAGAGAGGTTGCGTCAGGACCTCGTTTTCCGCCCAGCGACGATGGAAGAATTCGTTAGGAAAGCTGTGAGTTTAGCGAGACAATTTCACAACATTTCGCACAAAAGCGAAATCCCGAAGGAGCTGCCCCAGCATCATCATAGACAATCCCCCAGGAAAACCCCGTATACACAACGCCGCAATGATCATTCCTGGAACCAAAATCAGCATTCCTCTAATCAAAACCAACATTCCTCAAACCAAAATCACAATTCCTCGTATCCCACCCGCCACCCTCAAATAAATAACCCGTCTTCCTCACACACAAAACATCAACCAACACACACACAAATTAATCGTCCGTCTTCCCCACAAACCAACCGTCATCCTCAACTTCCACCCAGAAATCGCGATAATCGAACCGTAAACAATGTTCAAACCCAGGAGAACCGCCCACGCACGCCTCCACGTCAAAACATGCAGAATAAGCGGCCAGTTACACCACCACGTCGAGGAGAAAATAATTCTATTAGCCAATCACCGTCGGCTCAACACTCATCGTCACAGGATAAGCGACCAAATTCACCACCTCCTCCTTTTTGTTTGAAATGCAAAAAGGGTTATCACTGGCACAACCAATGCAGAAATGTGTCGGGAAACGGGACAGCGGGCGGCCAGTCATCAAATCACCGGAATTAAATTCTCGACTTCCCACCGCCCGACAAAAACGACCTTCACGCCGACAAAGGACAGCGAATAAGGACAATACATCGACAAACGAACAAGCATCACCGCATCTAGTGCCCAGTGAGAAAACTCAGACGCTAAAAAGTGCTCCGAACAGTGAAAATGTAAACTATAGTGTACCTCCCCCTCTCGAAAAAGACGATTCATTACAACACTCTACAGTTTCACCGTTCAATCATCCCAGTCGATTGATTCTGCTTCCCATCAGTATTAATCAGCAAACAAGTGCGTGCCTGCTCGACCTCGGAGCCGGAGGAAACTACATTCGGCCACATCTCGTTAACAACGTAATTCCCGTTCGCGTAAAAGCGAATTTAGCAGGTGAAAACATGACAGTCGACATAACAGGATACTCAAAGATCAATTTCTGCCTGGGAAACATGCATTATTCGGAAACTTTTATGATAATGCCAGAATTGAGGTATGATGCCATTCTAGGGATTGAATTCTTTAGAAAACACGAAGCAGTTATCGATTGCCATCGTCACTGTTTGCACATCGGAACCGGACTTCGTCAAACAATTTTTTGGCCCGAAAAACAGCCGCAAATTCAACTCGAACCACCAACATTTGATCATGGATTTACTGGAGAAATCGCAACAAACTTTCATGAACTTATTCATCGATTTTCACGACTGTTTTCACCAAAAGATCAATTCACACGTCAGCCTCACAGCACCGAACATAAAATCCGATTAACACATTCAAACCCTGTCCGCACTCGAATTTATCGTTACTCGCCGAATAAGAAGCAAGAAATAGACAACTTGGTTCAAGAACTACTCGAAGATGGTATAATTGAATCCTCCACGAGTCCATACACTTCACCCATCGTTTTAGTCCCCAAAAAGGATGGAAAAAGTCGATTTTGCGTTGACTATAGAAGAATCAACGAAGTGACAATTTCTGAGTCAACGCAAATGCCAGTCATTCAAGAAGCACTGCGCGATTTAGGCGACGCGCGTGTATTTTCTACTCTCGATCTAAAACAGGGTTACTGGCAGATACCAATGGAGCAAACTTCAAAAGAATATACAGCTTTCGGTACACCCGACGGAGGGCATTATCAATTTAGAGTAATGCCTTTCGGACTCAAAAACGCTCCTGCAACATTTCAGCGTATGATGAGCCAGGAAGTTCTCGCAGGAATGCTCCACGAGTTTACGATGGTATACCTGGACGATATTATCGTGTACTCACGTACGGAAGAAGAACACATACGACACCTCGCCTTGGTTCTGGAGCGCTTGGATCAATTTAATTTACATTTGGGAAGAGATAAGTGCATTTTTGGAAAATCCTTGTTGGAATATCTTGGCCACAACGTGGAAATTGACATAACCCGCCCACTAGAAAAGCACATATCACAGATTAATAATCATCCCGTTCCAAAAACCAGAAAACAATTAAGGAAGTACATCGGCCTGTGCAACTGGATTCGTCAGTATATACACGGTTTTGCTGAATTAATCGCGCCACTGAACGAATTAACAGCCACAACGCGACCATTTCGGTGGACACCGGAAGCTACGCTCGCCATTGAAGAACTCCAGGAAGCAATTAGCAAGCCCCTCCGCCTTCATCGCCCGATGCCGGACCTCCCTTTCACAGTGCAAACGGATGCATCCCAGCTAGGTATCTCGGCAGTGCTATACCAAACCGATCCCGACGGTACGAAACGAATTATCAGCTTCGATTCAGCCAAACTTAATGCCACACAGCGTCGTTATCATATCAACGAACAAGAATGCCTAGCGCTTGTGTGGGCATTAAAGAGGTATAGACCGTTGCTTGAGGGACGACACTTTAAAGTTAGGACTGACTCGAAAGCGCTTACGTGGTTAGCTAACTTTAAGGACCAACGCTCGAAACTCACAAAATGGGCTCTAACTCTCCAGACGTTCGATTTTTCTATTGAACACTGCCCCGGAAAGGATAACCAGCTCCCGGATTTACTAAGCCGCGACCCCGACGAACAATCCGTAGGAAACATTCCGGAAATCGAAACCGACCATCGCCCGGTCATTAACGTAATAGAGCCAACTCTAGTGCAATACATTAAAGATGTCCAGAAAGACGACATTCGCACTCAAGAAATCCTGCGTATCTTAGCCGATCCAAACCACAACGACTGGGAAAAACATTCGTCATCGGAAAATATAGCAGGTTTTCTGTACCATAAAGCGACTGAAAACAAGGACCGCACACTATACGTTCCGGAAGCAGCTCGTGAACGCGTACTTCACTGCATGCATGACGAATCAATACATCCAGGCAGAGACGAAACTATTCGTTGTATTCGTTCAAAATACAACTGGCCGACAATCCCATCAGATGTAAGGCGTTACGTCAAGAATTGCTTGATATGCATAGCGACGAAGAGAGGAAAACCACAAAGAGCTGCCCCCCTTAAAGCGCGAATTCCGATCGCACCCTTTCACACAGTGGCCGTAGACTTAATCGGACCACTTCCGGAGACTACAACACATAAACGCCACGTTTTAGTCGTCACTGATTTATTCACGAAATGGGTAGAGGCATTCGCGATCGGACAGGCACGAGCAGGAATAATTACGCGCCTGTTGGAAGAACAAGTGTTCCACAGATTTGGGTATCCGCAGGCAATTATTTCCGACAACGGCCGACAATTCATTTCCGCTAAGTGGAAACAACAATGCCGCCGTTGGGGTGCTACCCCGTTCTATACACCGGTATATCATCCTAGAGCAAATCCTACTGAACGTCGCAATCAGGAGCTAAAGAAGTGTTTACGCATTAAAATGCAGGAGCAGCCTGGGAATGGGTGGGCGAAATTCATTCAACCCATTCTGTTTCAACTACGAACACGAGGAAACGCAGCGACTGGATTTACTCCCGGAAAAGCTCTTCTTGGATACGAACCTACACGTCCAGGCGAAAGAGAAATTGACATCGAACAGCCTGCAGAAGCACCAGCGATTCATCAGAGAGATGAACGCCTAGCGGCTATACGAAATCAACAACGCCGGTACGTAAGACGTTACGACCGCCCAGAAGAAGAAGCACGGTTTCAACGAGGTTAGCCGGTTTATATCAAAAATCACCCTACAGGATGAGGGTTACATCTAGACACATCCTGTGACGCCGGACGGTAACCAGTTTTCATCTCCGTCTCAGGGAAAAATCACCGTCACTCATTTTCCCTCACGCTGGCTCATCTTCGCAGAAAACGTCTCAAAAATTAAGGCGTCGAGACGCATATTCGCCTGCCGCCAGCAAACTGTCAATGGGCAGTTATCCCCATTGTGGCGCCCACATTCAACGTCCCTGGCTCATCTCCGGATCCGCATCATTGCTAACCAGGACGTTACATCCAGCCGTTCATCATCAAATGGATTACGTCCCAACTAGGCGTAATTCGGACGCTGGAACTTCATGGATGTTGCTGTGTAATGTTCACCTCAGAACGCGTTTTTTCGCATCATACCAGCACTCCACATCATCATCATCATCTGGATCATCTTCGGATCGGGTATGCCAGGCGCATCCACCGAAACAGGTGTTGGCCCGACGCCAAACGCAGACGTCAGCCCGGCACCTCCACCAGATGAAAGTCATCGAGGCCTGGACATCATCCTCATACAGGTGTTAGTCAGACGCTGAACCCAGACGTTAGCCGGCACCTCCACCAGGTACTCGTCAAACAGAAGGTCGCAGTTTTCCTGTGCGGGATTGATTCGCACGATTCCAGCAGGAAGAACATAGGCAGAAGCCTGATCATTTTTGAGCTTGCTCATTAATTGTTCATCATTCTGCGCCTTCCACATCGAAATTAATGGATGAAGATCTTTTTGTATATTTTTGTATATGTTTGTTTTAAGCATTTTCATTCATAATCATTCATGTAAACGAACTTTACTCATTTACGGGGCCGAATTGTTACCGGCGTTTTATCGAAAACGTCATAACTTGATTACTTTATTCACATTCGCGAAAACATCGGACTCCATTTGTTTTGCTCATTTCATTTCATAATCATTTTAATTCCAAATGACTCAAGTTCGTAACCATTCATTCGATGTTCTTTTGTATATATTTTTTTTCTTGTAAATATGTAAATTAGTCCAACATTGAATTCCCCCGAACGTGACCAACAATGACGACTTACAAACCACCCCATCATTAACCGCGCGACCAGCACCGGCCGATGTTTACAACCCCGAGGAAGGTCATAAAATTCCGCACCTCCGAGGACCAGCGCCATAAAACCCACGGCGCGCTGTAGATGTTTACGACCATGAAAACAAAGCCTTTGGGAATTTCTCAAAATTTCGGAAAAACAGCGAGAACAAAGGTTTATGGTCGTAACATCTGCAGCACAAACTTCGACACGCCGGAGCAGTCGAAAACCAGAGGCCCAAAACTTTTTGGCCTCAGGTAATTTGAAAACTCCACCCTCTGCTTCTTCCACCACGTTCTCGACCAATCACCGTCACCCCCAAGATACATGGCGGGGGTGAAGACAGCGGTGGTTGGGAAGATAAGAAACAGCGGAAGACAGAGGAAGGACAGTACAGTTCGGAAAGTCAGTACAGTTCGGAAAGTCAGTACAGTTCGGAGCTATCATCATCGGAGTTATCATCATCAGAGTTATCATCAACAAAGTTTCACCAAGTTTCTATGAAATCATTAAGTGTCGCGAATTAGTCAGTTCGTAAGTCGTTGCGTTCGTTCATTATTGTTATTCTATTTTCTTTTGTTTGTGTCATTTATTTCATTCATTATCATTCTTGTGTTATTTTGCTTTGTGTGTCGTGAATAAATATTTTATCCTTGTTTTTGGAAGTCAGAGGTTAATTTACAAATCATTTTAAATTAAACATAATAAAAGTGAGTATCTTTTGAACTAGGATTTCGGTAAGTTTCTTTTGTTATTATTGTGTGTGTGTTAAAGTACTGAGCTAATCGGAGTTGTTACGGAGGGACGTTGTTTTTTATGGAAAACTCATGCTCTCTCAAATTATCTATTAAATTTAGCATAAACAGCAAGCGACGTCCTGCGCCCCGATAACACTACTATAAGATTTTTAACTATTTTAACTAATTCTACTTTCGCTTAAAATTTGAAATCGTCAATTGTCCGTCTATATGGTAGCTATGTGATTATGTTTATTCGCTATGTTAATATTTTTACTTTATTATTTGAATATTGGCGTCAAGCCAAATTTGACCCACCCATGAATATAAATCTATTCTATTTGGAAATAAATGCTTTTGAATTGAATTGAATTGAAATTTGTCTTCATGTGCCAGGCGTATTAACCACTGAATATAGTGAAGTTCAAAATATACTGCCTAAAATACATTTATGATTTACAGCCAACTCAGCTTGATATTATATTTGATCTTACATTAATTAATTTTACAAATGTTTTTTTCGTTTAATCTAATTATGCGCTTTCAAAAGCGGAGGAATAGTTTGCTCTACGGTAGCTACACCCCTAATGCATGTTAAGTTGAAAATAATATATTTAGTATTTGATTTATTTGTATAGTATTTGATTTACATTTTGAGGCACAGTTTGGTAACTATATTAAGAAAAGGGTTGAATAAAAGATTTAATAATGGTGATATCCATGTCCGTGGAGGGCGTAATCTCCATTACGGTGAGCTACGTTGACAACGTGGGACAAATGAGCTGCACGAAGAGCTTGAACATCATGAGTGTCTACTGGAACTCCTTGACCGTTGATGATTGGGAGATGTTGAGGACCATGATAGCCGTGGTAGCCATGAGCTGCGTAGATGCTACGGCGTTTGCGGTAATGAAGACCATGATGGGCAAGAGCTGCGTGAGCTACAAGAGCTGGATGAACTAAACCGTGGCCGTAAGCGCCGTGAGCTACGGCACCATAACCGTGAGCTACAAGTACGTGGTCACCATTACGGTGGGCTACGTTGACAACGTGAGACAAATGAGCGGCACGAAGGGCTTGAACATCATGGGTATCTACTGGAACACCTTGTCCGTTGATCACTGGTAGATGAATTGGACCATGATAGCCATAACCACCATGACCACCGGCTGAGGCAACTGCCAAAGCACTTGCGAAAAGAATCTAGAATAAATACATAATAGAAATATTTATACACAGTGCAAGGATTTTAAACTATTTATGATAGTGACCCCATTTAGATAAGCATACTTTTTTAATATATTAATATCGACTTATAATAATAATTATAATTTATTTCTTAACAGGGTAATCTAATGCCAGAGACCATTTTCACATACAACAGAATATTACTAATAAAAATTTTATTTCAACGTATAAGTATATTGTACAGGAATCGTAATGTCTCACAAATTTTAAAAAATGATTATTAAAAATATCAGCTGAATTACCAAAAGTGTTCTATAGGCGCATAATTTTATTTAAAGATGATTTAAAACATGGATTTGTTCAACTGCGGCTACATAAGAAAGTTAAAGCAAATCTATTACAATATCGATGATGAATATTTGTAAACCCATTGATGTCCGAGCAATTATAGAATTAACTCTTAAATTTGATTTTAGGTAAAGTTCTGTTCTTCTTTTAATGATTTCTATGACTGACTTACTGTTTAGCAGGCTTCACATTTTCAGGCATTAGTCGATTTTGCAAAAGCATTCAATCTAAGCTTTCGAACGATTGTTTCCACTGTCAGATTAAGCATGAAGTAACATTTCGAGTTAAGAAAAGCATGAAAATTTGGTTTGGTCCACACTTGGAAATGAATGTGGAAGAAAACTACTAATAATAAAGTGGTATAAAACGTAGTAATACTCAATTATTATTTAATATGGATTACTAAGTAGTTAGAGTTAAACTAATGCTGGTATTAATTATTAATTAATATATTGCAGTTATTGCTACGTTTGAATTTTAACCTTATATTAAATATCATAAATAAAATTAATTTGTTTTAAATAGAAGTCATAAATTTTTCAAATAATACAGTAAAATGTTAATTACTAAATTGCTGCAAAACAATGAAATGCTTCATTATTATAGTTTATTGTATTCTAAATATAACCACAAAGTTATACAGGAAACATTTCTTTAAAGTATACATATTCCGATGTATATAGGATGCTTATTTCTAGGCATTCATTGTGTGTTTCCACTCATTTATGAAGCATGAACTAAAATTTGAAGTTTAGACAAGCTCGAAAATCTTGATTTCGCGACACCGAGTTTGGAAAGCTCTACCTGACTGTGTTAGGTAAGTATTGTTTTAATAGTAATAAAAGCCAAGGCATATAAAATAGTCTTATAAAAAATTATAACAGTAATAGTTGTACAAAAATACTTAAAAATTATTGAAATGAAAGTTCTATTGCAAATAAAACGTAATGTTCATACAAAAAAAGTAACTTACTAGGAATTTCATGCTTGTTGATATATATTTCACAACTCAACCTCCTGTTAGCAGGATTGCAAGAACAATTGATATCAAGTGCACAATACAATTACGTTTATATAGTGGTGCAAATTTGATAAAATTTCAACGCACAAGGTCCCTCTCACTCCTTCGGGTAGTGTGCATAATCAATGTCTAGGCTCGAGAAAAAAAAATCATTCTCCATTCACATGAAACTGTTAACTGCTAAACGCAGTAATTGCACGCATTATAAATCAAACGGCATTATAGACATTAGACACATATTTCCCAGTACTTGAAGTATAGATCATAACCCACGCAAATCACATCAGTTTCAATTGGTTATTTGCATTTAATTGAAATCGTTTAATGAAGCACAAATATGTTGATTGTGGTAATTAGAATTAAATTAATGGATAATTACGGGACACTTCTTAAATACTGGCTTAAACTAAGTTTAATTGACTAAAGACCAGTTGTTTAATTGAGCCTTAAGTCAAATTTGAACTTGAACTAAATTTAATTTATATTTATCGTAAAGTAATCTAAACTACCCTTAAGTTAAGTCATTATTGAATAACTAGCCCATATACCTTAAATAGCAGCACTGAGAAAATAAAATAAGATCAATAAAACAGTGAACCACCCTCTATACAGATTGTGTTTCATAGATAAACAAAGCACTAATATCCTTTCTTGACATTTTAGTTTTTACTACCATATGTACATTTCGGACACGAAGTGACCATTACTAACGTATTTATTTTAATTAATTAACAGGCTCTCTCTTATATATGAGGCAGCGATTAAAAAAATGGCTTCTGCAATTGAATCTATAAAAAAAAAAAAAATACGTTAATGGACAGCCTATAATTGATTATTATAAAAAATTTGTAATTTTATTATAAACCATTTTTATGGTTCATAATAAGTGTGCAAGTATTCATTTAGCTGCCATTAAAAAAGAATGCCTGTTTTAATAAGACTTAAATAGTATTTAATAATAATCCTTTATTTCATAAACTTTAAATCAGCTGTAGTTTTGTAAATTATTAAAATCAAACATATGTTTATGTAATCTATTGCCTTCAAATAAAATTTAAACATCTTCTAAATTCTCAAAATGTGAAAAATACATGGACAATACATATATAGTGGAATTTGGGAGAGATGTCCTATGACTCATTCATGTGGAATGTGTGGTTCAAATTATTTAGAGAGTATGTTGACAGTTGTATCTGCTACAATTTTTCCTAGTTGTATCAAATTTTGACGTTACATGACAATGTCATACTGAAAAGTTTTAAATCATAATTCCTTATACATTTTTTCTTTTGAGTAAACATATCCCAATTATGTATTGCAGATTTTTAAATATTCGTTGTTTTCTTAATGGAAATCAATTTGAAGTTTCAACGAGTGTTTTCCACTCCCAGGTTAAGCATGAAGTAAAATTTCGAGTTTAGAAAAGCCTGAAAATTTGGTTTGGATGCGTAGCGCGAAGCGCGGAGCAACCAAACCAAATTTTCAGGCTTTTCTAAACTCGAAATTTTACTTCATGCGCCACGCGTATAAGACACCGATTTCAAGCGAAGTTTACTCGTTCACAATATTTCAGTGCTTTCAGTGTTTAATACGCGTGGCGCATGAAGTAAAATTTCGGTTTGGCCGCTCCGTGCTTCGCGCTACGCGACCAAACCAGATTTCCAGGCTTTTCTAAACTCGAAATTTTACTTCATGCTTAGTCTGGGAGTAGAAAACACTTGATTTAAGCTTCAAATTGAACTCTTAAAAATAAGCGGATGCATATGTATACCTAATAGAAAATTCCGTGTATGTCTACTTAAAAAAATGTCCTACGTTAACAGATTAATCCGATTTAACTAACATTTTCGTTTGAGCTTACACAAAATCAACATAAATGTATTATTTATTTTTGTAAATACCTAAACTACTTAGTAGATGTGGAAATTGGAATTATATCACTTAAACTCACATTTAAAACGATGATGAACATTTATTAAAATGATTTGTAGCTGGGTTTTTGCAGATTTAGTATTAAGACATTGTCAAAATGTGACGTTTAACCTTAAAATTTTAAAGCTGCATACCGGAACATACGTTTTCGCATGCTCCATCTAATAACCATAGCAGACATATTATGAAGGATCTGTCTCTTTTCACACACGTAATCTGATGACATCAAACTATTTTCGTATTACATGTTTTGGTGCAAAAAGCACTACAAATAAAGGAAGCCACGGGACACCTTTCGTGAATCGTACCTTATTGGTAATTTTTTTTTTTAAGTATACATAGGCATACGCTTTTTTAAAAAGAGTTTAATCTTGAAACTTTAAATTAGTGTCTTCAACTCCCAAATTAAGCATGATGTAAAATTTCGAGTTTAGAAAAGCCTGAAAATTTGGTTCGGTCGCTTCGCTACCCGGCCAAACCAAATGTTCAGCCTTTTCTAAACTAGAAGTTTTACATCATACTTAACTCAGGAGTAGCATACACTCGTTTAAAGCTTCAAATTGAACTCTTTTATAAAAATAAGATTTATAGCATATGATTGAGATTTGTATACTTAAAATGAAAAGCTCTAAATTATTTTATGTATTGTCGTGGGGTAACCTATGTATTAATTTGAATACCCCTGTATTGATTATTTCATTAATTAGTTAATAACAAGTTGTTAGTTACTAATAATACATAGCCTGCTAAAAAAATCTGTTATCAGTTTTGTATCTATGTTTCTATGACTGTTTACATACATGTGGACCTTTTAAAGGTAAAATATTTACAACTGTTAATCGACGCTATAATTTGTTATTTGGTTTCGAAATGACGGCCGTTACAATAACGGCGAGCACTTAATAAACAATTTCTGCATATTTACCAACCGTAAACTGTGCTTTACTGTGACAATAAGTGCGCGAGGGTAATTCCGATTTATCGACACTAAAATCTATATTTGTCCCAATAGGATTTGTCCGGGATATATTTATACGTGTTCGGCTCGAGGATAAAGGACAATTCAATTACATACGCATAACTGTCGTTTAAAAATAACTCAACGGTGATATAAATAATAGAGTTTATGAACTCTGCAATCTATTCACGTTTATTGTATTGTAATTTAAGACAGGTATTTGCGTTAAATATGAGTATGCAACGGCGGATTTATACTGATTGAGGCCCCTCCCAGTTACAAAAAATGAGGCACCCTAGTCCATCAAATACAAACATTTGCGGCAAAAAGTCATAAGTAAGTTTTAAGTACGAATTTAACATGCAGAAAATTGATTAGTCGAATTTTAGAATTTAATGATTGTTGTAAAAAAATGATATCTGTAAGTTTTTATCAGAATCTAGAGTTTTAATTAATATTTTTTTATTAATCACGAAATAAGATAAAAATTTCTGTTTGTTGAATGCAATTCTTCAGTATTTTTATTGAATTTTCTAATTAGCGAAGCAAATCGTTGTGCGCCTGATAATCTAAATTTGCAGACTTTTCTAAACTTGAAGTTTTACTTCATACACCAGGCGTATAAAACACTGATTTATTGTATAGTTCAAAATATACTGCTTAGGATGTATATGCTTACATTGAATGTGTACGCCGAACCTCAATTCTAATTGACTTTTTGATACTTCTCCTTCCCGAAATATTTTAATTAATGCATAATTAAAAATACGTTTTTACTTTGTTTATATGCTAAAATTTATTTTTATGTGACTGCAGTTTCGGCAAATTTAGCTTTCGATTTCATGTTCGATAATGGCAAGCTAAATTTGGCGAAACTGCAGTCACATAAAAATAAATTGTATTATACAAACAAAGGTAAAACGTTTTCTATTGATAAATTAACATGTATAACGAAGTAGAACCTTCCACAATACAAAAAAAAGTAATTCACTTAAATAGATATATTTATGTACCTTAAATAACATATTAATAACAACATATTTGTTGAAAATGCTGTGCTGTAATTGGTAACTGTGAGGCAATAAAGATTGTTATTATTTTTATATATTTATTGAAAATTTACACTATGATACAATTTTGCTAGGTACACAGGGTATTCACAAAAACGTGAATATTTGAAAGACAGTTCTATGAAATTGTTTACATTTACTTAATAGTAGCGAGCCCATGGAGCGGCATAAGCGTGAGCCTGGTGAGCTACAATTGGAGCGTGAGCATAGGCGGTGTGAGCAGCTACGATTGGGGCGGCATGAGCTACAATAGCGAGATCTCCGTTGCGGTGGTGTACGTTGACTTTTTGGGCCAAATGGGCAGCACGGGCAATTTGGACATCAGCGGTATCTACTGGGACACCTTCTTGGTTGATGAGTGGAAGGTGTTGGGCACCGAGGTATCCGTGGTGGATGGCCAATGGGGCGGCGTAGATTCCACGTTTACGTAAGTAGTGAGCGATAGCTCCGTGTTGGGCTACAATTGGGGCGTGAGCGTAGACTCCGTGGTGAGCTACATACGGGGCGGCGTGAGCTACTACGGCGGAGTGGGCTAGTACTGGGGCAACATGGTGTCCAATAGCGAGATCTCCATTACGGGCAGCAACGTTGACTTTGTGAGATAAATGGGCAGCCTTGGCTACTTGAACATCGGCGGTGTCGACTGGGACTCCTTCGTGATTAATGAGTGGAAGGTGTTGTGGGCCATGGTATCCGGCAGCGTAGACATTAGCGTAAGCCAATGGAGCTACGATGTGTCCAGCTGAGGCAACAGCCAAAGCGCAAGCAAATACAACCTGTAACGATAGAAAAAATAGTTAGTATAAAAATATATTTGTTTCATCATATCATTAAATTAATTAATTTCAATAAAACTATACTTACAAAGAATTTCATTTTTAATAGTAGATAACCTCCTTAATCAGGACTGTTACTGAACTGTACCAAATCAACTTCACAGTGGCACTTTTATACTCCCAAATTTTCAAGAACTCGAGGTCCCTTTCACTCGCTCCACGTACAAGTTTTGGATACCAAATAGGAAGTCCTTAACAATTATTTATAACAAACATTGAATTATAAGAAAGGAAAATTTGTCTTGATTTCATAAGATAAAATATTAATGAATTTATTTAAGTTTTCCTAATCAATCTATGAAATATATTGTTTAAATATTTAATTTTTAATATAAAAACGTTTGCATATACTTTTTGAAATATTATTAATACAAATCAGTGAAGCTCACAAAAAAATTGAAAAATTATATATATATATATATATATATATATATATATATAAATTATAAGTTTTAGGAAATAACTTGTCTTTTTAAAAAGCGATTATATTACTTCACGAACGATGCAGACTCGTTGCGATACAGACTAAGACTAACTTACAACAATTGCGATAATAATAAGGTGCGATTAAAATATGAAACATAAGCATTTTAATTATAAGATTACAATTATCACAAACGATGCAGACTGGTTGCGATACAGACTAAGACTAACTTACAACAATTGCGATAATAATAACGTACGATTAAAATATGAAACATAAGCATTTTTGTTATAAGATTACAACTATGCATTTAACACAGGAAATGTATTACGTAACAAAGGAATGAATAAAGGGAGGTCTTTGTGTGACCATTTGGTTACTTATACATATATATATATATATATATATATATATATATATATTCTATATTCTATTACGGTGGATTCATCAGGCAGATGAATAATTAAAGAAAAAATTATAAATTTACGTTGTAATCATGCATTATCATATTTTTTTTATTTTGAGAATGTTTACCCTTGAAGTTCACAACAGTGTCGTTTAGGGTACGATACGCACGCATATCAAGTTGATGATATTAGCATAAATGCATAATTTAGAAAATCGATCGTGAATTCCGTTTTTTTCTCGCACATACTCCAACAGTCCATTTAATGTACAGAAAAAAGTGGAAAATCAATTTCGCACATAATCTATAATCATTGATGTATAATTACGTGCTTTATATACACTTAATATTTTTTTCAAGTTGTTACGTGTTGTGTAGTAATAAGAGAGGAAAGTGTAAAAATAGAATAATGCGTTGTTAAAAGTGTTTAATAATTATTTTTAATTACAAGTTGTTTATAACCAAACACATATTAACATGTTTATTAGCTGATTATTTACTGAGAAGAAAATTAAATTAAATTATTATAAAAAAGGTGTGTGACTGATAGGATTAAATCATGCTACAATATAGATATTTACTATAATGCAGCATCTTAGCATCTTAGCACCAATCTTATCAGTCACACAGCTTTTTTTTAGAAAACGTAAGTATAGTAATTCTTATCTCGAAATTTTCTTATATTGAGTTATACGAAATGGGAGTACACACGAAATTTTTATTTTGATTTTTTTCCGATGACATTTTTTGATTATATGAAAGCGTTCAATTTGAAGCTTCTGTTTTCACTCCGTGATCAACCATGAAGTAAAATTTCGAGTCTAGGAAATCGTGAAAATTTGGCTTAGTCGCGTAGCAAAGCGGAGCGACCAATCCTAATTTTCAGGCTTTTCTAAACTCGGAATTTTACTTCATGCACCATGCGTATAAAACACATTAATAAATCTTATAAATTATTATTTCGTGTAACATAATCTTGCGCTTTCAATTCAGCCAATTTGTTTTTAGATATATAATTACAAGTAAAAAAATAACCCAAAAGCAAATTGCTCCAGGCGCTTGAATTCTGGAAGATTTACAGTTAGTTACACGAAATAAATATTCATAATATTTATTAACATAACATCAAACTTAAGCAGCATATTTTGAACTTAACTTCAAATTAGTATTTTGTTTGCCTGGTGACCAAACTAAATTTTTAGGCTTTTCTAAACTCGAAATTTTGGTTCTTAATTGATTAAACCTATAACTGTAAATGTATTTAATAACTTTTACCCCTAACACAATGATAATATGTTTTGTGTAGAAACCGGAATTAATTTACAAATCGAATTTTACAAATTCCCGGTAATTAAAAGAATCGGTACATTTTCAAAAAAATCTGTACAATCTCAATTGATTGCTACTTCTAAAATGTTATGAAATTCATAAAATAAATAGAGTGTGGTCGCGGTTCTGTTTACATATGTTTAGAAAAGTAAGAAAACATCTAATAACCCATTAAGCGCCATTGATGCATCTATGCAAAATTATTGACTTTTTGTTAATTAAATTACTAAATAAGTTAATTTGGTATGTTATATTATTTAACCTGACTTGAAAATGAAAATATTTTGTTATTTAGATATTTCGATTATTACTCATTAAAGAAAAAATGTTACTCTTTAAAAAAAAGCCTGAAAATTTGGTTTGGCCAAACCAAATTTTAAGGCTTTTCTAAACTCGAAATTTTACTTCATGCTTAGTCTGGGAGTGGTATCACTCGTTCTAAACTTCATACTGCACATTTTTATATATAATCGACGAACGCCTGAATTTTTACAGTATATACATTATGTATATTTAAAAGAAAAATTCACAGTACGTAATACCATAAGTTAATCATAGATTTCATAAAAAGAAGTGCAAAATTTTACCTAAAATCAACTTTTTAAGTTATCTCTATAATTGCTCGGCCGTTATTGGGTTAATAAGGTGCCCAGGTTATGTGTACATATTCTGATGTATACACTCTAAACATTCGGGACAAACAATTTGCACAAAATCGGAACTACGGCTGAAAATTCGTGATTGTCTTGAGGAAATGGTCAGAATCAACCTAGACTAACCAACTAATCAAAATATATTGTTATGATATGGATGAAATTGTTATGATCCTAAGTATGTTTCTTATATTTATTACGAATTTATTTTCACGTAATATGTATACATAAATAAATATATAATTTATAAAATCGCTTAAAATAATTATTAGACAACATTCTCCCGATATATCGCACCCTAACGACTGGTGTCACAAGTAAAAAAAAAAATATACGATTTTAATGACAGTAGAAAACTGTTTCTTACGTAGAATATTCTAAAAAAAACACATATTTTTCGACAGGATACAATCTTCAAATTGAGTCAAGTTAATACGCATTTGATGAAATATAAAATAATGTTTACGGAATTCATTAATGTATTTTTTTTATTTCTGTCACATTTGACACATGAGTGCGATATATACGATTTTTAATTATCAAATATTCTCTTTAAAATATATATATATATATATATATATATATATATATATATATATATATTCACAATAATACCAAAAGTGTGAAACTCTTAACACAAAATTTATTATTGTAGGTGGATGATTATATCATTATAAAAGAATTCCACTCATTTTAATCCTATTCAAAATTTCCCACGAATTTTTGGTTTTCATAATCCCGTCAAACTCGATACAAGTCCATGTGTTTTTTTGCCATCTTGTGTGTAGTTTCTATAAATCAGAATAAATATAAATAGAGGCAATAAATGTCAGGCTCATGGCTAACAAAGCAGCATTTCTTAATTTAATTGTTACTCTCGGATTGTTGTTTATTGATGGTTAACATGTATTGCTAATTAATTTTATAATTTATTGGCCTAAATATAATTAAGCTCGATTGTACAATTATATTTAACGTTACGTGACTACACATCAATGACAATTGAAATAACAATCAAGATACGCACAAGGTAGATATTATTTAAATAATATACAATTTAATAAATGATTTTAGTGCCAAAGAATGTTAACATTTAAATATTTCAATTCAACTTAATTCATCGTATAAAGAATGCAATTAACAGATTTCACATTAATACTAAGTTTAAGTAACATTTGAATTATTGTCTTAATTCTTTTAGCAATTTGACCAGAAAACAATTGTAAAGATATTATAAAAATGTTAAAAATTCTTTTAAAAAATGTGCGTTATTTGTTAGGTTCGTAATTGCGTAGCGCTAAGCGCGGAGCGACCAAAGCAAATTTTCAGGCTTTTCTAAATTCGAAATTTTACTTCATGCGCCACCCGTATTCAACACATATTTACAGTGAAGTTCAAAATATACCACTAAAGCAGTATGCTAAAGACATATATTTTGAACTTTAAAATAATTCAGTGTTTTATACGCGTGGCGCATAAAGTAAAATTTCGAGTTTAAAAAAGCCTGAAAATTTGGTTTGGTCGCACCCCGCTTCGCGATACACGACCAAACCAAATTTACTAAACTCGAAATTTTACTTTATGCTTAATCTGGGTGTAAAAAACACTCGGTTAAAGCTTGAATTTAAATATATAAAGAAAAACTATAAATGTATACTTAATACAATAATTCCCTATTCTCTTATTAAAATGAAAAAGATAAGTACGGTATAGATTTATTTTATAGGAGTATCGTATTAGGAATTTTCAAAATAATATCCACGTAATGCTATAACACTTGACAATTCTGTATATCAATTGTAAAATTAATTTAAATGTACAGTCGGCCTTTAGAGTTTAATCTATGAATCAACTCTGAATAAAAATATTGTCAATCACTTAGTATAATTTATATTTTTCATAACTTATATCGAAAAATTGTAAATTAAATTTTGTGTTAGTAATAGGGAAAGGTTCATTTGTTTTAATAATAAACTAATGTTGTGAATTTTGATATTCATTTACTATTTACAAATAAACTAAACAACATTCTTAATTATGATCGCTTAATAGTAATGAGCCAATGGAGCAGCATAAGCATGAGCATGGTGAGCTACAACTGGAGCATGAGCGTAGGTAGCGTGAGCTACGATTGGGGCGCCATGAGCTACAATAGCATGATCTCCGTTGCGGTGGTGTACATTGACTTTGTGAGCCAAATGGGCAGCACGGGCAACTTGGACATCAGCGGTATCTACTGGGACACCTTCGTGGTTGATGAGTGGGAGGTGTTGGGCACCGTAGTATCCGTGATGGATGGCCAATGGGGCGGCGTAGATTCCACGTTTACGCAAGTAGTGAGCGATGGCTCCGTGGTGGGCTACAATTGGGGCATGAGCATAGGCTCCGTGATGAGCAACATATGGAGCGGCGTGAGCTACTACGGCAGAGTGAGCTACGACTGGTGCGGCATGAGCAACAACACCGGAGTGAGCTACTAGTGGAGCGGAGTGGGAAACTACGGCAGAGTGGGCTACAACTGGAGCAACATGGTGTCCAATAGCGAGATCTCCGTTACGGGCAGCAACGTTGATTTTGTGGGACAAATGAGCAGCCTTAGCTACTTGAACATCAGCGGTGTCAACTGGGACTCCTTCGTGATCAATGATTGGAAGGTGTTGTGGGCCATGGTATCCAGCAGCGTAGACATGAGCGTGAGCTAATGGGGCTACGATATGTCCAGCTGAGGCAGCAGCCAAAGCGCAAGCGAACACAACCTGAAATTAATTAATTTATTTAGCACCATCATTCAATTCACTTTATTAAGTTAAACTTACTAAGAATTTCATTTTAAGTTTCTGATAACCTCCGATTAGGACTGTTATTCGAATATGCTTTGGATCGACATTTTAGAGCTATATATACTCCCAAGTACCACATTTTGGGGGCGAGGTTCCATTCACTTAATTCATTGCCAAGGTTCCACACTGTACCCAATTTTATAAATACACAAATAGTGGTCACTTTCAATCTAATGGAAATTATGTTCTCAATTCAATACACGTTGACGATTTAAAACAACAAAAAATCTAATTTTAAGAATACTAATCATTCTCTTGAACAAAACCAGATGTACAATATCTTAATTTCTTCTTAAGATGAAATGAAGTGTAAAGAAACAATGCCAGTTATGACTAGTAAATATTAATGTTGAACCTTAAAGTAGAAAAACAATAACAAAACTTTACAATAATCATCGAAATCATACAAACAATATCAATTCAGCATATAATAATCGATGGCAATGTACCAATATTTCATAATTCCGTTCTACGCCAATTGGTTAAGAATACTTTGCCCCCAAGGAATGACCGCCAGAGTCGTGACTTCCTGAAACTCCTTGAGAAAAAAAAAAAAGATCGAGCATTGTCTACAGACGAGAGTAAAAGTTTACCTTGAAATAATTTTAGGTGCCTGCGATTAACCACACGTACGGTAGTCGCCAGATATGTACAATATTGATTACCCTTGTTCTCCATACGCCTGCTAAACTATCACGATTTTAATTATCCAGACGCTAATTGCGCAAACAGTATTTGTTTAACCACTCTTTGATAATTTCGATTGTTGTGTAATTGTATTTGTGAATATATCGTTGTAAACACAAATTAGATAGACATTTTATAAACTGCCACAAACAAATTCTTATGTAAATGTGGTCATAATTTAGGTACCGAAGTTAATACTAATTTATACAAGTGTTTTTTTTTTGCTTGTAGATATTACATTTAAACATATTTTTTTAGTAACTTTAAACAAGAACTGTTTTCATTGTATTTTTTTAACCTCGGAATCTAGTTAATACAGCCAGCACAATATAATTGCATAAACCAAGAACAGTAAAGCAGGTAATAAAAATAACTTTGGCTAATTTGTTTAATTATTATTAATCAAAGATAGTAGTAACTATTTCATGGCCTGTTTAAAGGTAAAGGTCAGTTAGTACATAGAACGCTAAAAATCATTAATGCGTATGTTGTTATTAGCTGCAAGATCATTAAGTACATGGGAAATTATTACTACTATTGTGTGATTGCACTGCAATTTAAGGATCCCTAAAATATAACCTAATGTTGTGATTTCAAAATTGAAGCGCCTGGAATAATTAGGTTTCAGATATGTTAATATGGGTAATTATTCGTTTAAGTACCTATACATATGAGGTATTCGTTGTTGTTTTAAGCGTTCAATTTGAAGCTACCAACGAATGGTTCCACTCCATGATTAGGCATGAAGAAAAATTTCGAGTGTCAAAAAATTGATTTGGTCGCGTAGGGAAGCGGTGCTCCCACACTAAATTTCCTTCATGCACTTAAAAATATACTGCTTTAGTATACTGCTTTAGGGGTGTATTTTGATTTTCAGAATATTTCATAAATTCATGCTTAATGAAGGAGTGAAAACACTCGTTAGAAATTTCCCTAAAATTTTATCGCGCATGCACAGGGATATGTATACTTAAATAAAATATGTCTGTATATTAATATTAGCGTTTATTTAAAACTCACTGTTTAAAAAGTTAATCATTTTTAGTAAATCGTTAACTTAATTTGTATTTATGTGTTTGTTGAGAGGTCGTTGAATTCATTAGGTAAATTTATGCATCGAGCTCATCCTTGGCTTACTCATCCGCGTGTTTTTGATTTTGTAATACCGCTATGTTCCGGTATCACGAGAATGTTTATTCTGGGATGGTGAAAAGCGAGAGCAGTTAGGTGAGGTGATCAACTCATCTTCACTCGATTACTAATCACGACCGTCTGCGATCCAGTCTAGACAAACTGACGGCTTTCTATTTATTATTCATTTATTCATCCAAATTTATGTTTACTATGTTAATACAAACTAAATTTTCACTGATTGGAGATACAGTTATGCTAGATTCAAGCACATTCGCATCTTTTGAAAGTGTATATTTATATTTAGATGTTGTAAGATTTCGAATAACTTACTTGTATACGACAAAATTCTCGTTTACTGCACCAGTTCCGAATGCAGTAATAGTAAAGGTTACGTATGTAGAGCCTTGATCGTGATTTTGGTGAATGGAATTATACCCCACAATTTTTGACAATGTGCTCGAGTATAAATACCTCAGGACAAGTACAGTTGAACATATTCGATTAACAGTCCTACAAAGGAGGTTAACAGAAACATTTACTATGAAATTCTTAGTAAGTAAACTTAATTTAAACACACATTTATATGATCCATTCCAGTTGCTATGTGTTTTATTTATATACTAAAACTCATATAATTTTAGGTAGTTTTCGCTTGCGCTTTGGCTGCCGCCTCAGCTGGACACATCGTAGCCCCTTTGGCTCACGCTCAAGTCTACGCTGCTGGTTACCATGGCCCACAACACCTTCCACTTATTGATCATGAAGGAGTCCCAGTTGACACCGCTGATGTCCAAATAGCCAAGGCTGCCCATTTATCCCACAAAATCAACGTTGCTGCCCGTAACGGAGATCTCGCTATCGGACACCATGTTGCTCCAGTTGTAGCTCAATCAGCTGTAGTTGCTCACAGCGCTCCAGTAGTAGCTCACTCCGCTATTCTAGCTCATGCCTCTCCAGTCGTAGCTCACTCTGCCGTAGTAGCTCACGCCGCTCCATATGTTGCTCATCACGGAGCTTACGCTCACGCACCAATTGTAGCCCACCACGGAGCCATCGCGCACTACTTGCGTAAACGTGGAATCTATGCTGCCCCATTGGCCATCCACCACGGATACCACGGTGCCCAACACCTCCCACTCATCAACCAAGAAGGTGTCCCAGTAGATACCGCTGATGTCCAAGTTGCCCGTGCTGCCCATTTGGCCCACAAAGTCAATGTACACCACCGCAACGGAGATCTCGCTATTGTAGCTCATGGCGCCCCAATCGTAGCTCACGCCGCCTATGCTCACGCTCCAGTTGTAGCTCACGCACCAATTGTAGCTCAACACGCTCACGCTTATGCCGCTCCATGGGCTCACTACTATTAAGCGAATACGATTAAGAATGGATTGTAAAAATATTTGTATATATTAAAAATATTTATAAAAAAAAAACAATTTATTTTATTTACCAGTGAATTACATGACATGGCACCTCTTTTCCGTACAACCAGAATAATTTTGTTACTTTTGATGTTATAGCAAGTTATTAAAGTTGCTATAAATAAATTAAATTAACTCAAGATGCATTACATTCAGACATAGTTAAATAAGTTTAAAATTAATATAATTTATTAAAATTACAGTTTATGCTAAATTATTCTCTCATAGAAGACTATTATTATCAAAACTGTAATGTTAAAATAATATTTTGGTACATAAAAAATTATCTAACCTAATATATAAAATTACGACAATGTTCGTATAAAATGTAAACAATACGTCTTAATTAATAAGACTACTTTAAACAATAAATACCAATTGAAACAACTACATCTCGTGTAAATACACCGCCGGATTTTGGATTATACAATGAATTATTTAAAATGTTATGTAATTTGTTACAAGGCTCTATTAAAGTATATGTAACAATTTGGTTAAATTCTCTTCAAACTAACTAACAAATAAAACAAAAAAATTAAAGGAGAAAACACAACAAATGAAAAATGAAAAGAAATCGGATTTTTTTTTTCTCATAATTTCTTCTCTAATTTTTATTTATATTTTTACGAAATATAGTTGTTTCAATGGGTATTTATTGTCTTAAGTAGTCCTAATAATTAGGACGTATTGTTTGCATTTTATTTTCCTGAATGAAAGAATTTACGCCAATGTTTTACACTTTCACCAATACTAGAAATGTATTGATGCAGTAAAAATCTGAACGCATAACTTTATTTATCATGTTTATCTACTAAAAAAAATTACAAACTAAATCGTGTTCACGTTGTAGTACTTTTGATACCTAAACGTCAACCCTATTTTTCTTTTAAAATATTTATCTATGTAAATCGAAGAATTTTGTGTATGTAATAAAATAAATTTACCGGCGCGCAACTAAAATTCCAAATGTTTTACTACTTAATCAAGAAGTGGAGACCTCCTGTTAAACAAATATGTAAACAGCATTGAGTTATTTTCTTTATCGCATGATCAAAATCAATGAATAAAATTGATGATTATTCAATAAATATATACTCTTTGGAATTAATTTAATTTATACTGCCTAAATGTTTTTGCAGTCTCACTTTACGTTAGAAAATTATAGATTTTTAAAAAGGGAGTAATGTAGTTTATAAAAAAAAAAGCAATAGTCCATAGTGTGAGCCTTAAGGCATACCAGACGAAACTCATGCTCATGCATGTTAAAACTAATTTGAAAACTATCAATGTTTCGATATTTTTACATATTTTGAAAAGGTAATGTCTTCTTAAAATCCACAGCAAATTGATTGACAATCTATCGATTTTTTACCAGTAATACTCATGAAAATTGGGCTAAATTGAACATAATTTTTACTTAAAAAAGAAAACATTAAAAGAATCTGTGTTTTGAATTAATTAAAAAACACTTTGAATTTTTACAATTGTAGATGAACATCTTGAATGTATTTTTTTTAAAATATTCCCATTTTAGTTTTGCAGCTAAAGTGTAATTTTAAACAAAATATGTGAGATTTAAAAAATGTTCGATTTCGTAATTATTCAATAAATATGTTCTAAAGATATTGAGCGATTTTTTTAACTTTCACTCTTCACTTTTAATAATACGAAATAGAAAATAAATTAGTATTTAAGTTCTCGATATGGTTCTAACAAGTGTCTTCTAATGCTTGATTACCCATAAAGTAAAAATTTTGATTTTATAAATGCAATAAAAGTGTTGACTAGTTATACTACTAAACTAAATTCGATAAGTCGACTATTGCCGTTAATTTTTAAAAAATCATTATTTTGGTGTAAATGATTGACGTAGTAATTGTAAATTCAATGATAAGTAAAATAATTTTGACATTGATTTCAACAAATACGCAAACATTCTTTCGTGATCGTTGTTTTATCATTTCAGTGTAAAACTTTTTTCGTAACTCCCCATATTTCATTAAAAGGTTGAACCTTGGTCGTGAATTTGGTGAACGGCGTCTGTCAAGTGAGTTTGGTGGTTTTGTGGGTATATATACGACATACATTTCAATCAAGATTATATTCGAATAACAGTCCAACAACGGAGGTTATTAGACAATCAAAATGAAATTCTTTGTGAGTATTAATATCTAATATATTTTAATATTTAATAACGTTGAACAAATAGACTTGAAATAACATATTATATTTTCTAAAAAATTAAATATAATTGATATTTTTATATAGGTTGTATTCGCTTGCGCTTTGGCTGTAGCCTCAGCTGGACATATCGTAGCCCCATTGGCTCACGCTCATGTCTACGCTGCCGGATACCATGGCCCCCAACACCTTCCAATCATTGACCATGAAGGAGTACCAGTTGACACTGCTGATGTCCAAGTAGCGAAAGCTGCTCATTTGTCCCATAAAATCAACGTTGCTGCCCGTAATGGAGATCTTGCTATTGGACACCACGTTGCCCCAGTTGTAGCCCATTCTGCCGTAGTTGCTCACGCCGCTCCAGTAGTAACTCACTCCGCTGTCGTAGCTCATACCTCCCCAGTCGTAGCTCACTCTGCTGTAGTAGCTCACGCCGCCCCATATGTTGCTCACCATGGAGTTTACGCTCAAGCCCCAATTGTAGCCCACCATGGAGCTATCGCTCACTACTTGCGTAAACGTGGAATCTACGCCGCCCCATTGGCCATCCACCACGGATACTACGGTGCCCAACACCTCCCACTCATCAACCACGAAGGTGTCCCAGTAGATACCGCTGATGTCCAAGTTGCTCGTGCTGCCCATTTGGCCCACAAAGTCAACGTACACCACCGCAACGGAGATCACGCTATTGTAGCTCATGCCGCCCCGATCGTAGCTCACGCCACCTATGCTCACGGTGCAGTTGTAGCTCACTCCCCAATTGTAGCTCAGTATGCTCACGCTTATGCTGCTCCAAGGGCTCACTACTATTAAGCGAATATAATGAGGAATTAATTGCAGATATAATATGTATATAATAAAATATTTATATTGATAATTTGTTTTTATATACTTATTTGGCGCTGGTCTAGACAGGCCGGCACTTTCTAAACTATTTTTATATGATCCTGGCCAAAAAAATTATAGAAAATACATGAAAATCAACAAGGAAACTCTACAGCATTCAAGAAAATCTTAAAAATTGTTAAATCTCTAAATATTGAAAACTATAGACTTGTAACTTTGACGAAAATTACCAAATTTATTTAAATTGATGAAAATCATGGAAACTGACGGAAGTCATCGATAATTAGTGGATACTTAAATAACAAGCACTTTGTAGAAATTGAAAATAATAATTAAAATTGACTAAAAATCATAAAAATCAGTTTATTTCTTTAAAACTAATTTAATATTAGGGAAAGATTTAACTTAGAATCACACATTGCCAAATTAATTAAAATTGTCAACATTTATTAAGAAAAATTGATGTTCTATACTGCTCTACACAAAAGTAAAATGTCTCATCTCGAGATAAGGTTGTTAAGAATTTAAAGTAAAGAATTTCATCATTGGATTTTGGCGTGGTTTCAGAAATCACACATTATTAGAATTCGTTCAAAATCTCAAATTAATTTCATCTCATAATCTCCGAAAAATGTTCAGGCTTTTCTAAACTCAAAATATTACTTTATGTTTAATCTGGGAGTGGAAAAGACTAGTTTAAAGCTACAATTTAAACATTTTTTAAATAGGACGAATATCTGGAAATTTAGAGGGTATACAAGTATATTGGGGTATGTATACTTAGAAGAGAAACTCTCTGTATATAGCAGGCCTAGATATTTCAAGCGTTGTAGTTCTAGTAAGTGGATTTTGAAAGACTGTGCCAACTGAAGTGAAACGGGACTCGTATATCAGTTATCAAAATTAAAGCACAAACAAATAAGGTATTAAAATATACTTTTAAAAATAATACTATTATCTTTGAATAACTATTAATTTAAATATCTACTAAATTAGAATTACAAATTAAAGACAATGTATACCATTTCAAAGACAGGGGTGGGCTTAAGGTCAATATGGTTATTAAACGTTAGAAGTATATTATTTATAAGTGTTTAAAATACACATGTATGACAAAGTTAACGCCAATTACAAAAGCCAGTATTTTCAAATGTATTTGTATACAGGCTGCCCGTTTTTTTTTGAGCTCCACTATAGGGAACCCACTTATTTGAAAAGATAGAAAATCGATTAAATAGAAGCAAAGTTAAGTATTTTAGTGTCTAGTAACAATCTGTTTTTTTTTAATTTTAAATATCTTCAACTGTTTCGATGTAATTTTAAAAAAAAGGCAATATCTCCGTTTTTTTTAATCTTTCTCCGAATTAAGAAAAACATTCTTAACGCGAATTTTTGCGACTCGGTTTATGGAGTAAATTATAAACTGTAAAGTGATTTGTTTTTGTTTTTCCATACAAAACTTTTGGTTTTCTTATGGGCGCATGTGAACGTATGCACATTATTGAACAGCATACTTAACGCCGATTCCAATGATATGCTACATGTTGACTTGTAAACTATGTAAATACAATTTATTTGCGTTGAAAATAATGATAGCCTATCGATTAAATACAATTTTAACTGCCATTGTTTGGTTGCCATGGCAACTTGAAAAACAACAATAATTAAACAAAGGCCTACATGTAGCACATCGTTGAAATAAAAACTAAAAATTCATTTGAATGCTGTGCATAAATTTGTATGTTTCCATAAGAAAACCAATAGTTAAGTCAATAAAAGAAAAACGATTTGATCTGAATATTTTAAAAGTTTTCCATTCGATCAATCATAAAAAGTTGCCCTCTAAGAGGTTTTACGGAATTTGAAAACAATAAAAGATGGCAGAGATGTGGTCGATTTTTAAAAATCTTAAATGTCTGTTTTCTTTTAAGTACATCGTAACAATTGAAGATATTTCAAATATGAATCCAGATTATTAATAAGCACAAAAATGCGCAACTTTGCCTTCATTAAACCGACTCTCTGTCTCTTCAAATTAACCAGATCCCACATTGTGCAGCTCGAAAAATAGACACAAGTATTGTAGTATTTTAACTATTTAAAACATTATTATGATCACTATAATTCTCTACCATGGAATAAATCTTATTTAAACATTAATCGATTTCTTTCCAATTAAAATATAAGGTTAATTATTAACCACTTGTTATTATACCTTCTCAAGATTTTCTAATTAATTAAAATTCCAATGATTAAAAAAATATTAATTTCGGCATTGATTTTAACAAATACATAAACATTCTTCCGTGATGATTGTATCATTCCAGTGAAATACTTTTTTCGCAACTACCTATATGTCATTTAGAGGTTGAACCTTGATCGTGATTTTGGTGAACGGCGTTTGCAATGTGTGTTTGTTGAATTTGTGGGTATATATACGACAACATTTTCAATCAAGATTATATTCGAATAACAGTCCAACAACGGAGGTTATTAGACACTTAAAATGAAATTCTTTGTAAGTATCATTATTTAATATGTTTAATTACAAAACTGAGATAATAAAAAGGAGTTTGCATGATTTATTATATATTCTATGATGTCGCCTGCACTTTGGCTAATATTAATTAATTTATTGTTGTACTGAAACAACTATAATTTTTCATACTTACTATTTTTTTTTTCATTACAGGTTGTATTCGCTTGCGCTTTGGCTGTAGCCTCAGCTGGACACATCGTAGCCCCATTGGCTCACGCTCATGTTTACGCTGCTGGATACCATGGCCCACAACACCTTCCAATCATTGATCACGAAGGAGTCCCAGTCGACACTGCTGATGTCCAAATAGCCAAGGCTGCCCATTTGTCCCACAAAGTTAATGTTGCTGCCCGTAACGGAGATCTCGCGATTGGACACCATGTTGCTCCAGTTGTAGCCCACTCTGCCGTAGTTGCTCACGCCTCCCCATTAGTAGCTCAATCCGCTATTGTAGCTCATTCCGCTCCAGTCGTAGCTCACTCTGCTGTAGTTGCTCACGCCGGCCCTTATGTAGCTAATCATGGAGTCTACGCTCATTCCCCAATTGTAGCTCACCACGGAGCCATCGCTCACTACTTGCGTAAACGTGGAATCTATGCCGCTCCATTGGCCATCCACCACGGATACTACGGTGCCCAACACCTCCCACTCATCAACCACGAAGGTGTCCCAGTAGATACCGCTGATGTCCAAGTTGCCCGTGCTGCCCATTTGGCCCACAAAGTTAATGTACATCACCGCAACGGAGATCTCGCTATTGTAGCTCATGCCGCCCCAATCGTAGCTCACGCCACCTATGCTCACGCCCCAATTGTAGCTCACCAAGCTCACGCTTATGCTGCTCCATTCGCTCACTATTATTAAGCGAATATAATTAGGAATTAATTTTAGTGTATATTGTAAATAAAAAAATTAAAAAATCTACCTTATTTATTTCATTTATAATTCCATTATTTTAACGTAATTCTAAAATATGATTAGTTGTTACTTTCAGTTTATTAAATGTAATCATCGGAAGCTCCGGTGGATATGGGGAGGAACTATGGTAACAAACCTAAATATCACAGCTATAAATCACGTTCGGGTGGGTTTACTTCACTTTAAATTAAAAAATGATCCCATTCTGAAGTTCGTGAGTCTTGCATATTGTCCAATAAATGTTAACTAATAATAGAAATCCCCCTTAAACGGAATATTTTTAATGAAAATAAATATACTATATGGATTAAATGTTTATTGCAATGTATAGTGTTACGTTCTACTATAATTCTCCTTGTTTACAGAGCTGTGTGTGTAAAATTGTAAATATCCGATTAATGTGTTAATTACACATAATCCTATAAATCTATTTTTACACATACAGGTCCGATTATCTAGCGGCAAGGTTGGAAATATGAAATGTTTTGTTTGAACTTAAGCAGATAATTAACTATTACTGTCTTAATATATGATGGATTGTTTGCATTAACTTCTTAATCCGATTTAGAATATGAATTCAATCACGTATTTTTGTTGCCTTCGAAATACCTCCATAGAATATGTAAATCATTTGCAAATGCAAATATATGTCCACACGCATAATGCTGTTGTTGCTCATTCTTCTACGATTGATCAGTAATCATAAAATAAAAATAATAGATGGTTTATCTATGTCAGCAAATTAGCAATAATTAATTATAAATGTAATAACTTAATCTAAAATTTTATTATTTTTCAATTCATGTAACAAATAATATTTTGATAAATTCATAGACAACATAAACAATTTTGATCTTATTATGAAACAAAAGTATCGATAGAAATGCAGTTTGAGTATTTTTGCGCAAGATAAGACTTTTTTTTCGTGAAATGGGTAATATCTTACACATTCAAAGCATTGTCTTGTTCATTGATTCTCATACAATTATAAAACATTCCGCGCACGTATATGGGTCAGTGCATGTGTAACATTGTTCAGTTGAAATTTGGCTTAAAGGGAATATTTTAATGGCTGTACGGAATGTGTGCATAAACTTAAGAACAATGCTAATTCAAGGAATGTATAAGTGAATATACAGATAGATTTTCTTTTAAGTATACAAATCTCAATATACTGTATACGCTGCAAGATATTCGATGTTTTTACATATATTTCAAATTGAACTTTCAAATTAGTGTTTTTTACTCTCAGATTAGGCATGAAGTACAATTTCGAGTTTAGAAAAGCCTGAAATTTTGGTTTGGTCGCTTAGCGCGAAGCGCGGAGTGACCAAAACAAATTTTCACGCTTTTCTAAACTCGAAATTTTACTTCATGTGCCACGCGTACTAAACACTGATGTGATGTTATGTTTAGAATACACGTTTTTAGCATACTGCCTTAGTAAAATATTTTGAACTTCACCTAAAATAAGTGTTTTATAAGCAGCGCATGAAGTAAAACTTTGAGTTTAGAAGAGCCTAAAAATTTGGTTTAGTTGCGTAGCTTAAAACCAAATTTTCAGCTTTTAAGCTGTTCTAAACTCGAAACTTTACTTCACGCGGTACGCGTACACTGCACACTGCCTTAGTAGAATATTTTGAACTTCACCTAAAATCAGTGTTTTATACGCGTGGCGCATGAAGTAAAATTTCGAGTTTAGAAAAGCCCAAACTAAATTTTTAGACTTTTCTAATCTCGAAATATTACTTCATGCTTAATCTGGGAGTGGAAAACACTCGTTTAGGACTTCAAACTAAATAATTTAAAAAAAACACATGACTTTCGGAAGAGTTACAACTCATGCATAGATGTATGTTTATTTAGAAGCAAAATTCCCAGTATGTATAACAAAAATAATATACAGGTAAATTGCCCATAGAATATTATATCGTTGTCATTGTTATCCTTTATTTCGTATAGTCAAACATAAATAAATCTGCAGATCTAAATAGTAATGCGAAAGCTAACTATCAAATAGATATTTTATTATCTAAAAAAATGATTACTTTATATATTACTAGTAATTTTTTGTTCGAATTATTGACAACAAACACACACCTAAACTATCCAAAACTTGCGTATCTTACGCAAATAAAATCATTATTACGATATTTGTTATTATGTTTAATAAACTATACAACTATCGATTCCTTGAAAGATAAACCTTAAAAAACGCCGCCAACGAAATCCTTGCTATGTTTATTTTTTTATTACGAACTACTACAAATCAGTATTTCATTCAGCTTCCTCGTTAGCGTAACCGCCTTACATAAATCAAGAGAAAGTGACCTTGCTCCATGAAATTCGGCAATGTGTTTTATATAAAAGCGCAGTGTTTACTAAGTATTGTCACAGTTGAATAACAGTCCTAATAGGAGGTTAATCAAATAATCAACATGAAATTCTTGGTAAGTTGGTTATACGAACGATTTTAAAGGGTTGTTTTTTATTAAATTATATTTTTTTCTAGGTTGTCTTTGCTTGCGCTTTGGCTGTAGCCTCAGCTGGACATATCGTAGCCCCATTAGCTCACGCTCATATCTACGCTGCTGGATACCATGGCCCACAACACCTTCCAATCATTGATCACGAAGGAGTCCCAGTCGACACCGCTGATGTCCAAGTAGCCAAGGCTGCTCATTTGTCCCACAAAATCAACGTAGCTGCCCGTAATGGAGATTTCGCTATTGGACATCATGTTGCTCCAGTTGTAGCCCACTCTGCCGTAGTTGCCCACTCCGCTCCAGTAGTAGCTCATTCCACTGTAGTAGCTCATTCCGCTCCTGTCGTAGCCCACCACGGAGTATTAGCTCACGCCGCCCCATATGTAGCTCATCACGGAGCCTACGCTCACGCCCCAATTGTAGCCCACCACGGAGCCATCGCTCACTACTTGCGTAAACGTGGAATCTATGCTGCCCCATTGGCCATCCACCACGGATACCACGGTGCCCAACACCTCCCACTTATCAACCACGAAGGTGTCCCAGTAGATACCGCTGATGTTCAAGTTGCCCGTGCTGCCCATTTGGCCCACAAAGTCAATGTACACCACCGCAACGGAGATCACGCTATTGTAGCTCATGCCGCCCCAATCGTAGCTGCTCATACCACCTATGCTCACTCTCCAATTGTAGCTCACGCCCCAATTGTAGCTCACCATGCTCACGCTTACGCCGCTCCATGGGCTCACTACTATTAAGTCAAGCAAAGATAGCAATTTTCTTATGTAAATATTGTCAATAAATTATAAAATGTTATATTAAATATTAGTTTAATTTTACATACATCAAATAATAAGCACAAATTTAAGCTTTTAGAATGGCGGAGCTAGAGGAATAATTTATGAGCCAGCAATCAGCACTCTCATTGCTGACTTATATTTATTTTCCTGCTCTTTAAGATCTAATTTAAAAATATAACTTTGTAAGATTTATTTAGATTGTGTATACAATTAATTCTACTAATTAAGTTCGAGTCTCTTGTTTTACTAAAAACATTTGTTTATTTTTTAAATTGTATTTAAAAATTACATGACTTTAAAATTGTAAATTTTAAATACCAACAGTGCGGAAAATTTACTGCTTGTTTTGATCACAAAGAAAGGAAATTTTTAAACTTGCCTCATTATTTGGATTTTCACCTATATTCATTTTTTTAATTTGATATGATTTCACCAACCAGAAGTACTTACGGGGGTCTTCCGGTATAATTGACCCAAACTTTGTAATTTTTTTCCAGGCAACTGGTAAGAGTTAGAGACCTGGGTTTTTTTTAAATCTTTAATTATCCTTGCTCTACAATTGGGATTTTTGTCGAGTCGATAAAATCAAAATGGCGTCCAATATGACGGCTGCCCGGCGGAAATGTTCCAAAACTGCGAGCAGCCTAGGGGTCGCTATTCGTCACCTAGAAACAAAATCAGCTCAGTTTCTTGAAGAGTATAGTTCAGAGAATGGAATGAACTACGAAATTTTAAAAAAACTCAAAATTTGACAAAATGGCGGGCATTTGAAAAAAAAGTCGTGTTTTTCGGTCGATTTTTTGACTTTGACAGGCTGTAAAAAATCTTTAGAATTGCAAATTGCACCGGGAAGTTAGTTCATTCCATGAAGAAAAGTGTTTTCAATAACGGAAGCAAAGAACGAAGTCAATTGGTTGAACCGTTCAAACGCTAGAATGCTCGCAGTTTTGAAAAATGTAGTTTCGAGAATAACGCGTTTAAAGTTTGCGAAACATTTTTTCTGTGTAATTCAAAGTATTCGGCGGAAAATTCGCAAACAGTAGTCAATATCCAGGTTTTCGGGGTCGCTGAATATGAACCTGAGGTCAAATTTGAAAAATTCAAAATGGCGGATCCAATATGGCGGACCAAAAAACTCATACTCATCAAAATTTATGAAATTTGAGATTAAAGTTATACCTGCGCGGCCCATACCGCTCGGGACGGCGATGCATTCAAAGGCCTGTAGCGACGTAAATATTTGCCGGATCAAAATATCCTTTTACCCACATATTCATGACATGTTTAGCTTTGATTTCATACAAAAAAAATCAATTTTTTGAGAAAATTATACCGGAAGACCCCCTTAAATGTCAACCATGTTAATGAAATAAAATGATATATGTCACTTATTTGGTTTTTGAAACATTTAATATTTCGTTTTTCAAACAAATCGCAAAGATTCAAATATAGAGGGAGTTTTTCTATTAAGATTTACAGAATATAAGCGAATTTGGAATACGTATATTCCAAATTCGCTTATTTTTTGTAAATCTTTAGATATTCCTTGTTTTATTGTAAAGTTCAATTTAAAGCTTCAAACGAATGTTTTCCACTCTCGGACTAAGCATGAAGTAAAATTTCGAGCTAAGAAAAGCCCCGTTAAATTTTCTGGGCTTTTCTAAACTCGAAATTTTACTTTATGCGTCACGCGTATAAAACACTAAAATATCGTAAAATTTATGTATATTAGAACTTCACTTGAAATCTGTGTTTTATACGCGTGGCTCTTGAAGTAAAATTTCGAGTTTAGAAAAGCTGCGCGACCCTCGACAAATTTTCACGTTGCTTTTCTAAACTATAAATTTTACTTTATGCCTAAGCGTTTAACGCTTTCAATTAAACTTAAAAGAACATTCATAATTTGAATTACGTAATCGGTGGCCAAACCAATTTTTTGTCTCTTGATTTTCTGTGAAATCCTTCAATCAATCGTTTTGTCTCCCCTGCCTGCATCATGTCACGGTATATAATTTTTGTAATCAGATGACGATATAAAATGGGCTTAATATTTTTTATAGATTTATAACAGACAATATATTTTTAGTATTGTAATTAGTTTATCCTTCAGTGACCAATAAGCAAGTTCACTGGCATTACATAAAATGACTCGTAAATAATTATTGCACTTAGTGATGCGTAACGGAATTATTACCAAATGTTTTTCGGTGTTCCGCTGATTAAAAAAAATATTTGTATAAACTCCTATCACTTTATGGGCCATATAATTTATATTATTATTGTGTTTATAACTGAACTATCGTGTTTAATTGGTTTTGCAATTACTTGCGTCACATAATTTATAGGGTCGTTTAATAAACATTAGACATATTATTATACCATTGTTGCTTGAAAAAGGTTAAATTGGTCCAATTATTATTATGTTATTTATACAGGTATTTAATTAAGTTTATAAAAAATGTAATTGTAATAATAGAATGATTTATTGGAACCTTCAAGATTTTGCTAAATATCAATTAACATGTGATCTATATACAGCAGCTGAAAGTTTTTTCGGAAGTTATTTTCTTCATGATGGGTGAAACAATTATGTTAATACAAGTTTGGCAATGATAAATAGTTTAAAGAAAATTTTATAATTTTAGTCAAACTGTTTTTTTTTATTTGTATGTTAATCAAAATGTTTTGAAGTTTCTACGAGTTTTATCAATGATCATGGATAAGTTTATTAATTTTTTTCATAATTTCTGGCGTTACGCTACAATATCTATTGTTTATTAACTTTAAGAAATAAATCAGTAGTCGTAAAAATTGTAAATCATTAAAAACACAAGTACATATCTTATTTCATGATAAGGTCAAATCATAACGAAAAGAAATACAGTAAAGCTACGTTAATCCGGACCAATTGAAACTATTTTAAAAGTCACAAAAATACGCTAGAGTTAATGTGTTGTGGGGTCTCTTCGGCGCCATGATGCTTTTTAACCCTCAGGAAAATACCGACTCATCGAGTTTTGACTTTTTCCGGATTTCGAAATACATAATGTAAATAACTAATATTTCAATTTCGTCCGGATTACTGGAAAATCCGGATTATTGGAGTTCGGAATAGCAGGGTTTTACTGTATATGTATTTTATACAATTAGCATATTTTTTTAATCAATGTTGTTATTTTTTCTCCATCTTGCATTTATCTAAAATTTGTATTTTTGTGTAGGTTGTATTTTAAACCAATTTTTATAGCTTTGTCTAATATTACACTCATTGTACTGCTTGACGCTATCTATATTCATCGCTATTCGGCAAGAATATTACAATACCCAAAAGTTTTTAATAAAATATATAATATTAGAATCAAATTGGAAAACTCTTCTAATTTCTTCCTTTAAAAAAAATCACATTATACTTCATTAAAAATGTATAAACTTGACTGTTATTATTTCATAGCTGCCTAACTTTAGTACAGCAAATGCACAGAGCAATTGATAGCACCCTCTAAACTTAGAAAAAATGACGAAACCCGCAACTCTCTATCTTATTTACGAAAATATTTGTTGTTTTCAATAGCACTGTAAATGTCATTTTTCAAATAACTACGAAACGGTACGAGTTGGAACAATTGATATTTAAAAACTAGCATTTATTCCCAACAAGGTTTCAAAAAATAATGACTTCATGTTATAAAGAAAATGATTTCGTGCAACCAACACTTAAAAAAAAATTGTATTTTTAATATGAAGTGAGCTATAATCCTTTCCGTCCTCACTGAAAGTTCTTCTATATTTTAAATATTTGAATAGATTTATTTTTAAACTGGGACATATTTAGGCTTAACCCAGACACCTATTACAATATCAAATTCGGGCTGTCAAAACTGGGAACAATGCTTTTAATGTTCTCGGTAAATATAAAATTAATTTATGTATTAGAGGTTTCTACTTCGTTAAACTTGCTAAATAAATAAATGAAACACTCTTCTAGCGTGCTGTAATAAGTTAAGTACTTCATTTCACTGTAGTTTTGGGACCTCAGCTTGTAATTAACAAATACAAACTTTACAATTAGGCATGCTATGCTCAGTTAATGCGCTTTACTAGTATTATGAAACATTTAAAATTTATTTTTTTTAAGACAGTTTCAGTCTTTTTTATTTTATAGTGTTTTTGAAAAGTATAATTAAAAGTTTTTTTTTGTTGTTAATTTTGTTGTATTGGTTATAATTGATTATAGAATTGATACAGTAGTTTGTTTTTAAAAATGATTTGCTTTATTCACATAAATATTTATAAAATATAATATATACACATAGCCATTCATAAAAAATGAAGTAGAATTGTAATGAAAATCACGGAGTTTTGTACTCATGTTATAAGATCCATTTAATAGTGTCCATGTCCGCCAAATCCTCCATGACCACCATAGCCATACCCATCGTAACCACCATATCCACCATGAGCGAAATCTCCGTTACGGTGTTGGACAGTAGCTACATGAGTCAAGTGGGCGGCACGGGCGTGTTGGACATCAGCGGTATCAACTGGGACACCTTCAGCGTTGATGGCTGGTATGTGGATTGGGCCATGGTAAGCTGGTTGTGGGGCGGCGTATCCGTAAGCTCCTCCAAGAAGAGCTCCATGAGCTCCAGCACCCAGGAGAGATCCATGAGCTCCTGCACCAAGAAGAGCGCCGTGGTAAGCAGCAGCATTCAAGCCTAAGCCTAAACCTAATCCATGTCCAGCGTAGATTCCACGACGTTTACGATAATGAGCTCCATGAGCTCCGTGAGCAGCGTGAGCAGTGCGGGCCAAAGCTTCGTGATGAGCGGCCAAGTGGTTAGCAGCTGCGGCGGCTACTTCTGGGGTATTAAGAGGTACTCCGTTGGCAATAGCAGGGGCGACGTGGGATGTTGGGTAAGCAGCTGGGACGAGGGCTGCGCCATGTCCGGCTAAAGCAGCAGCTGCAGCGACTGCACCATGTCCAGCATAGCCAACGGGGCCAGCAATTGCGGCTACAGCCGGGCCGTAGTAGCCGTCTCCAGCGTATCCACCTCCATGAGCGTAATCACCATTGCGAGCGTGTACTGTGGCTTGTTGGGATAAATGGGCAGCTCTAGCGTGTTGAACATCGGCTGTGTCTACTGGTACTCCTTCTCCGTTAATAACTGGTAGGTGTAGAGGACCAGCATAAGCGGGTCCAACGGGTCCAGCATAACCTCCGTGTCCAGCTAGCCCAGCTAGTCCAGCTAGCCCGGCATAACCTGCGTGTCCAGCTAGTCCAGCTAGTCCAGCATGGCCACCCAATAAATGCCCTGCTGAGGCTACAGCGAATGCACACGCCAAAACAACCTAAAATAAAATATGATAAAATATATTTCTTATGAAAATAAATTATATATCTTTATGATTTTCTAATACAAACATATTATACCACGGATTATGTGAGAAATGAATTCAACATATTATTTTTTAATTTAACATAAACGTTATGAACAGAGAATGTTTCTTTTTAGTATACATATACCCGATGTATACACTGTATATTTTCAAGAATTCGTTGATTTTATAAAAACGTTCAATTTAAAGCTTATTACGAGTGTTTACATTCCTTGATTAAGCATGAAGTAAAATTTCGAGTTTGGAAAGCCTAAATATTTGGATTGGTCGCGAAGCGAAGCGAAGCGACCAAGCCAAATTTTCAGCCTTTGCTAAACTCGAAATTTTACTTTATGCGCCACGCATATGAAACACTGATTTAATGTGAAGTTAAAAATATGCAGCTTAAGTTTGATTTCATGTTAAAAGAACTTAGGAATGTATATTTTGGTCTAACCAGATCTTGCGTTTTCGAAATTCGAGTAATTTGCTTTGAGTTATGTATGTATATTACAATGAAAATATCCCAAAGCAAATTACTCCAACCGGTTCAATTTTTTAAGATTTGGTTTTTGGAAACAAATATTTGTAATATTTATTAACGTGAGGTGTATATTTTGATCTTTACTTCAAATCCGTGTTTTACACGCGTGGCGCATGAAGTTATATTTCGAGTTTAGAAAATCCTAAAAATTTGGATTGGTCGCGTCGCTTCGCCACGCGACTAATACAAATTTTCAGGCTTTTCTAAGCACGAAATTTTACTTCATGCTTAACCAAAGAGTGCAAAGACTCGTTAGAAGTTTTAAATTGAACGTTTTTCTAAAAACAATGAATTTCTGAAAATGTTACAAATATTGAAATTATTGGGAAAAATTTTCATGTATAAAGAAAATCATGAATTTAAGTTTATGGATCGTTTTACATATGCCGGAACATTATTTAAAAAAAAACAAGATTATTCAAACACTATGCTGATAGAAAGAATGTTCACATAAACATTCGGTTATGTTTATGCGAACAATGAAGAAATACAAAATTGAAAATTAAAGTAATTTGTTTTGAAGAATAAAGTAAATTGATTATTATTTTTATATTGTATTAATAAAGTTAGTTAATTATCGTATCTTGTTATAACATTGTAAACAATATTAATAATAATTTAAAACCACTCAAATTTATCCACTTATATAAAATGCACTCACTAAGAACTTCATTGTTGTGTTTGTATGTGATACCACCTCCTGAATATCAGGACTGTTGTTGTTTGCGAACTGTGCTTTACTGGAAACCCGAACGAGCTTATATACCACTAAATTTGATACATTTTTCCCCAGCAAGGTCCCCTTCACTTACACCTCAAAGCACGATATCATAGAAAACGCAACCATTCACGAATAGTGCCCGCGCTATTTCATAAAGTCAATGTTAAATGTGCCAACAACCGAGAGATATATCTCGGTGTAATTATTGGAGTTTATTTTTATAAAAGTCATTATAGTCCGATACATATCCGCGGGATATGTTAATATGGGAAAATCGTTATACAAAAAAATAAATAAAAATGTTGTAATTATTACGGGTACTTATTTATAAGCGATTGAAGGAGAAAAAATAAAACAATTTATCGTTCCTTGGTATATTTGGTAACAATGGTCTAAACAAATACTGTTACTCAATTTTGATCAGCCTATTTATTATTTTTTTGGAGTAATGTAAAGAGTTAGTTATAAATTTAATTTTAATTATTACGTCGTATTTAATTTTTTAGTTTTTGTTTAAGCTCTTTAATTAACCCACGTGTACGTGTAATTCTCTAAACTGGCCGGACTTTTATTTCAAATCAATCGCACTTGCTTGAGGAAATATTTTTATTTGCATTTATTATTTGTTTAATAAAATGTCAATTTAGTTTTCAATTAAAAAAGGGCACATCATACTCGAAACGTACACTTCTGTGCAATAAAATTAAGCACAAGTCTTATAACTAGTTTTCACAATATTCTAGTATTGACCGGAGGTCTGTATTAATTGCCTAGCAGCAGTTTCAATAAATAATAAAACACCAAAACTTGGAAATAACACCATTATTAAAAAAAAACATAACTAAGACCTTCTAAAATAACGCTTGTAATAAATACAACAAAGTCAAAATAGAAAAACTATCTTCTATTTTAGTAAGAATTCGAATTTTTGAATTGTTGTCTAAATGACGCATCATTTTGTCATTAAGGAAATTTAATTAAAACAGTTAACTTTGATTTACCACTTTTATTAAAGTTAAGAGTTTTAATTAAATTGTTATAATTGTTATGTTTTAATTTAATTGTTATAAAGATGAACCACAAAGTGAACGCCAACCAAATTAAAGATTAAGGAAATTGATATATTTACATATTTTCGTAACTAGGAAACTCATAATGTCCCTTTTAAGCTATAACATATTTTTTGTGCTTAATTTTATTGCACAGAAGTGTACATCAATCTAAATCTAAATCAAAGCTAAGAAAAATATTTACAATGGAATTTATTTGAAATGTTTGTTTTATTTTTAGGAATATTTGTACATATAAAATATACATCTAGAAACTTAGACTGAGTCGGCAACTCGGATAATTAAAAGAAAGTGTGTGTTTTCGTGATTTTGCTAAATTACACTTACAAATTTTGATTCACATGTATACACAAGGAAATTGAAATTTTATAATGTGCCTACTTTTAGTAATTATAACAATAGGTTTGATTTAATATAAAATTATATTTTTTTTTTCACTGATCTTAATAATCCTCAGAATGTCATACAAAATCCAACAACTATTCCATCAAACATACTAAATCGGTATGTAAAGTATATGAAAATGTGTTTGAAAAAACTGTTATTCCTATTAAATGAAGTGTTTAGCACATAACACATATACAAAGAGTTTTTCTTTTCAGTATACATATCCCAATATACTGAATACACTGTAAAACTTCAGGAATCCGTTGTTTTTACAAATATTATAAATTGAACTTTCAGACGTGTTTTCCAATCCCAAATTAACCATGAAGTAAAATTTCGAGTTTAGAAAAGCCTGAAAATTTGGTTTAGTCGCGTAGCGCTACGTGACCAAACCAAATTTTCAGGCTTTTCTAAACTCGAAATTTTACTTCATGCGCCACGCGTACTAAACACTAATGTTATGTGATGTTCAGAATACACTTTTTTAGCATACTGCTTAAGTAGAATATTTTGTACTTCATATAAAATCTTTGTTTTGTACGCGTGGCGCATGAAGTAAAATTTCGAGTTTAGAAAAGCCTGAAAATTTGGATTGGTCGCGTAGCGCTACGCGCTACGCGACCAAACCAAATTTTCAGGCTTTTCTAAACTCGAAATTTTACTTCATGCTTAATCTTGGAATGGAAAACACTGGTTTACGACTTCAAATTAAACTATTTAAAAAAAACAAACGATTATCGGAAAAGTTACAACTCATGCATGCATGTATGTATATCTAAAAGAAAATTTTCCAGTACGGAAGACAGGCGGAAGACAGGCAAGAATGGTAGAGAATAGTTTTAGTGGCAAAATTCCTGAGTGGGACTTACGACCAAGATAAACAAGTACGAGGGTTGCCTTTTATATTTCGGGATTAGAGAACAAAAATAAATATTAATCATTGAAAATCGCTTTATTGTTTTTCAAAATATTCCCCATTGAGATCTATACATCTTTGCATGCGTTTGAACCAATTGTCGAAGCACTTTTGCCACTCTGATTGAGGTGTCTCCAAAACATGCATTCTAATCGCATCAACCGCTACTTCAGGTGTCGAAAAACGTTGAACTCTCATTTTATTTTTTACGGATGGGAATAAAAAGAAGTCATTCGGTGCCAAGTCAGGACTATATGGCGGATGACTCATCAAATCGATGTTTTGCGTGCTCATAAATGCAGTTGTTTGAGCCGATGTGTGAGAGCTCGCATTGTCGTGGTGAAGAGTGATCCGTTTTCGGCGGTTGGTTTTCCTGATTTCTTGGGTGACAACTGGCAAACAAATGGTTGTGTACCACTCAGAATTGACTGTTCTGCGTTGTTCTAGTGGTACGGTTGCGACATGTCCAGTTTTTTCCGAAAAAACAGGCGACCATTTGCTTGGAAGTGCTTCGTGCGCGAACAACTTTTGTTGGATTTGGCTCATCTTGAAACACCCATACGGTCGACTGCTGTTTACTTTCGGGCTCATACGCGTAAACCCATGATTCATCACCTGTCACGATGTCATAGACGTGTTTCGAAGCACCGCAATTGTATTTTTTGGGCATTTCTTTGCACCAATCGACACGAGCCTTTTTTGAGCGATTGACAAATTGTGTAGGATCCAACGCGAACAAATTTTTTTGACAGTCAAATGTTCATGCAATATTGAATGTATGGTGGTCCCACTAATGCCTAAGGTTGTTTCAATCTCACGATAGATCACATGACGATCTTGCAATATTTGTTTGCGCACAGCATCAATGGTTTCCGGAACAACAACTGATTTTGGACGACCTCCACGAAATTCGTCTTGGAGTGAACTACGACCTCGGTTGAATTCACCATACCATCGATAAACACTGGTCGTTGATGGAGCTTTATCGCCAAAAATTGAATTAATTTCATCCATGCACTGTTGTTGAGTTAATCCACGTCGAAAGTTGTAAAAAATAATCGCACGAAAATGTTCACGATTTAATTCCATTCTTTGGCCGAGATAAATCTTTTAAGTTAGTGTAAACGACACAAATAACGCTCATATGTCAAAACGTTCTGAGTACGAATAAAATCAAAAATTTCAAACTTTACGATAGAGCTCTCAGTTGCCAGATTGCAACACTAGGGTTGCCCAATCCCGAAATATAAAAGGCAACCCTCGTATAAGAAGAACATTTCGTTGTTTTCAGCCTGAAATCACAAATTTTAAGCTCATAAAGTGCGTGGTGATGTCTCGTGAACTCTAAACTATAAGAAGAAATCGAGTAGAGCCAGGCCGGCACTGTTTGATGGCTTCACTTAGAGATAACCTTTTCTAAAAAAAAACCTTGCACCCGAATCAGGAATCCCTGAAATTCGGTCACCCTTTATTTAAAAACTTGTTGACTATGTGAAAATATCCACTGCAACATCTTGCCCATCACCGTTTTCTAATAAGTACGAGCCGAAAATTCTGCACGAAGGCATTGCGGGAGGTGGAAAGGGCTCTAGCAATGACATTTGTTATTACTCTACAGCCTCATTCAAATGAAATAGAGAAGCTGTAATAAAACATTTATTCTATTGTTGACGTTCACATATACTGGAATTATTTTTATGTACCAATAATATGTGCAACGATTATAAAAGTAGCAAACATGACAAACAATTATGTAAGTATTTTGGTTTTGTATCTTAAATTCACTTAGTTTGTTTTACTTATATGTATCTTCCACTAGTTTAATTTTGATGTCAATATTAAAAATGGTATATCATTTAGCCGAAAAAAGTAGAAGAATAAAATACATTTAAGTGGAACAAAACCAAGTGGATTTTATTTACAAAACCAATATACTTTTGAAAATGTTACACCAAGTGATTATTACCATAAAAAGTGTCTGATATAACTAAGAATTCATAACTTGACAATGTAGTCTTCAAGGGATAAAACGCCGCATCCGTTCTAAACATTTTGGTGTAAATAAATTAATTTTGATCCACTAATAGATGTTTTACCACAGTTTGAAATATACAACTTCATACAATAATATTTTACAAATATAATGTAGTAGATTCAATTCTAGAACGTGTAATTACATTAATTGCATTTTCGCTAGAACCAAACCCATTGTTCTTATTAACAATTTCGAGAATTTGCTCTGCTGCACAAAAAATGAAAGTTATTAATACCACGCTCCTAACTCTTTACCTTTACCCTTTATATCAAAAGCATACAAAAGGTGAACATTGCAAGTCCACTCAATTATTTACCATTTGACCATTAGTCTAACAAAAAATTAATAGCAGATTTAAATCATAAAATACCATAGATCGAAATATATAAAATATTAAAATTATTATAATAAGATATAAATGGTATGAACAACAGAATATAAAGTGCGACCATTTAAATTATAATTTAGAATAGGCGACATTTTTTGTGCGGTTGCCCAGAATGCTAATTAAATGATGGAATAAATTTGAGGTTATAGTAAACTATGTATTAAAAATCGTATTACCAATCTATACTTCATTCGCATTAAGTTTAATGTTAGGGAAACATACGGCTTATTTGACCTTGATCGCTGATTGGCCGAAATTTGAGGAAAACTCACAATGCTGATAAATAGACAATTCGTCCTATTCCCCACTCACTGTCACTTATAGTGGAAAATGAATTGTCACTATGTTTTAAAATGTTTGGTTATTATGTCCAATAACGAAAAACGAATGACTGTTTCTCAACAAGGTAAAATAGCTCAAAATGGGTAGAAGCTTATGGCCCTCAGTATTTATTAAAAGTACAAGTATGTGGGAAAACTGAAAAGTAAAGCTATAAATCTTGCGGCTGCTGATGAGGGAATATCAATTCCATCCATGTTTAAAATGATTGCTGTAATAGAATCAACATGAGAAGTTAAAACATAGCCGAAGAAGAATGTACGTCGTGATAATTATTTAATTTCTTCACATTCAGTCATGTGAAGAAAAATTATTAAAAAATCATTTTATTAAATGATTCTACAGAATTTCTCTATTGCATTTTACTTTATATCCAATTTGTATTCCTTTATCTCAAATATATTTCCCATTTATCAAATATACTGCCTTTCAAAAAAATCAGAACACAAAGTATTTATTGGACGATTTTAATGAAATTTACAGAATTTGATCATGTAAATGAACTGCATCGATGATCAAAAAATCAATTGTTTTGGTTACTATTTATTGGTATTTTTCCTTGATTTCACCATTATGAAGAGCTGCTGATTTTTTAATGTAATTGCTTCTAATATCCAAGTAGCCTCTGAGTAGTTTGACGTTTCAGTTTGTAAAACATAAAATGATGCCCCGTGTTCGTCGGCGTGCACAATATCATTATCTAAGTGAATTTGAAAGGGGTCGCATTATTGGAATGCGAGAAGCGGGTTTTTCGGTTCGTGCTATTGCTGAAAGGGTAGGCCGTAGTGTATCGGTGATCGTACGCTGCTGGTCTAGATGGTCCGAAGCTGGGGAGAATCGACGTAGACTTGGATCAGGACGTCCAAGAAGCACCACTGAGCGTGAAGATCGAGCTCTTTGTCTTACAACTTTAAGGGACAGATTTACAACGTCGCGGGCATTGGGAAATGACTGGTTGGCTCTAAATGGCCAAAGAGTATCCATGACTACTGTTTACAGAAGAATCCGCAGTTTTTGTATAAGATCCTACCGTCCACAATTGTGTCTACCTCTTACTCCGCAGCATCGCAGAGCAAGACTTGATTGGTGCAGGGAAAGACAACATTGGACCCATGAATGGAATAACATTATCTTCAGCGATGAGTCTCGGTTCTGTTTATGGGCTCATGAAGGTCGCAGAAGAGTGAGACGTCGACGCGGTGAACGCAGAATTTTACAATTTGCTGTTGAAAGACATACGGCTCTTACACAGGGAGTTATGGTTTCGGGGGCGATAGCATATGGTAGTCGGTCTCCTCTAGTTTTTTTAGAAGCAAGTCTTAGCGCGATTCGGTATATTGACAACATTTTACGGCCAGTGTTAGTGCCCTATGTAAATGGCTTGCAGAACCCCATTTTTCAGCAAGATAATGCTCGACCTCACACAGCGGCCATTACAAGACAGTTTTTTGATAGTGCCGAAATCGAAATCGCCAATAGAACATGTTTGGGATATGATAGGTGTTAGAATAAGTAACTTACAGCGCCCCGCTAACACTGTAATGGAAGTTAGAGGTCAAATTATCGAAGTTTGGAATAATATACCCCAAGTCGATATTGACAGCCTGATTTCTAGCATGCCTCGACCTGTTAATGAGTGTTTGGGAAATCGTGGAGGCCCAACACATTAATAATTTTTATTTATTTGTTTTTTTGTTTATTAAGTTGATTTTTTGATCATCGATACAGTTCGTTTATATGATCAAATTGTGTAAATTTTATTAAAATCATGCAATAAATACTTGGTGTTCTGATTTTTTTGAAAGGGTTCTGGCGTAAGTAGTGTTACGTACAGTGTTTTCTTTTAGGTAAACATATGCATAAGCTGTACATTTTCCGACATTCGTTGTTTTCTAAAAGAGTTCAATTTGAAGATTAAAACGAGTGTTTATCATTCCCAGACTAAGCATGAAGTAAAATTTCGAGTTTAGAAAAACCTCGAGAAATTTTCTGGCCTTTTCTAAACTCGAAATTTTATTTCATGCGCCACGCGTATAGAACAGATTCTAAGTGAAGTTTGAATATACATTATTTTCACAATATTTTAGTGTTTTATACGAGTGGCGCATGAAGTAAAATTTCGAGTTTAGAAAAGCCCGGAAAATTTGTCTGGGGTCGCTGCGCGACCCTCGACAAATTTTCACGAGGCTTTTCTAAACTCGAAATTTTACTTCATGCTTAATCTGCGAGTGGAAAATACTCGTTTAAAGTTTCAAATTGAATTTAAAAAAAAAAACAATAAATATCTACAGATTTACAGAAAAAAGGCTGAATTTGAAATACGTAAACTCAAAGGAAAAAATCCCTATATGTATAAATACAAATAAAATATTTCTAGAAGAAAGTTATTATTACAGCAAAAATGTTCAGCAAAAATACTAAACAAATTTTAGATATATATATATATATATATATATATATATATATATATATATATATCTCATATATATATCTCATTTGATCAATAGTGGAAACCTATAAGTTATGTAACTTTAAAAATAATAAAGTTCTTTAGTAATACTAAAAAATAATGTAAAAGGAAGTCATATAATATTCAAAGAAACATTTAACTAGAAATACTGTTGCTTAACAACTTTATTTGTATAGTAATCCTTTAAAAATAAATTTTAGTCTAACCGATTTCAGGTCAGCATGAGTTTTCCCCAAATTTTAAATTCCGCTTTCAAACATGTCACCAGATTTTGCCATTTTAGCCATATAAACCAAGCTTGTAGTTACATTAATTTTAAAATGAATGGAGTATAATTTAAAATTCAAAGCCTACTCTAGTTTATATTTTAAATGATCGCACTGTATTAATCATGATAAATAGTGTATAAAGAAAATCATCTTTAAGGTATATTAAAAAGGCAGGAGTCCTTTTTTGATGATTTTTAAAAACTACATATTTTTGCTATTTTTGACAGATTTAATGGAATCGGTAGCTACAACAATAAATGTATTTAAAACGGGTTATATGTGCTCTTCAAAATAGATTTCCATATTTTCATCATTTTAAATTTATCGATATTTGTACTTACTTGTTTACTGATAATTTAACTGCAAATCACAATATCGTGGTTTTAATGGGTGGAAGTCATTAAATATAAAAATGAATAGCATTCAATGCAACTCCTTGATATTAGGCTTCATACTTAATCAAGAATTGGAAACGCTGTTTAAAAGCTTAAAATTGATCACTTAAAAAAATAACTATATCCTTCAAATTTAGCAAACGCAATAATTATCGGGATATGTATACTTATAAGAAAAATTCCCTGTATGTGTTATCATTTTCGACACGATTTTGAATTGATTGTTGATATTCTAAAAATGTGACATAATTGAGGAAATATTACTTTTAACTACCGGTTTAATTAAATCAGGAAAAAAATATTCAGTACATGGCTTCTAATTTTATAATCATTAAAGTGCATTTATTTGTGTATGTACTTAATGACTTTTGCCACTAAACCAAACATTTGTCCAATTGTTTTTTACAGTTGACCCATATCCACAAAGACAATTATTACCCAACATACAACACTGCTCGTTGTTTACAATGTCCAAGATAATATCTCGACTATTTAAATAAATTATTTGTAAAGAACCGATTTATTCGTGCTCGAAGATTTAACCTGTGCGCGCATATTTCCACTCGTGCCGATCGAATCGGAATGCACACATATTTTTTTCTCTCACTTAACATCGCATCCGAAAAGATCACGACTTATTTCGTGAACGTCTTTCTTTAACATTTTCACGGTCTAATAATGCTTTACGCCTCCGAGGTATCAATAAAGTTTTCATCAAAGCCTTGCCCAAAGATAATTCGGTGCTAACATTGTTTTTTGTGATTTTATTTTTTAATTTAGCAGGTGTGTACTTATTGGATAAGATTAAATATAAATTATTGTGTATGAAATGTCAAGGATTTAAAAATAACGATTGTTTGTAATTACATTTTTTCATCATAAATTTCAGTAATAAGACATGTACAAGTTTCAATGAGATTATTGAATTTAGAGCCATTTTTAAATCTTTTTAAAATATGTGAGAGCTATTGTATATAATATACCGAGTGTCTATAAACTGTCGGCATCTCGGTTGCTTTCAAAAACAAATTACGTATCTTATATTATGCCATACGAAACGACGAATCTTAGAAACGTCAAATACATTTAATAATATGTTATTGGGTCACAGTGCTGAAGTCAGAACCTAGTGAGATGTTAACAATTTAGAGACACTCGTTATATTTTTCAGTTAATGATAAATAAGTTATGTTACGCAATATTTATATTTTTGAGTTTCACCAAATTTAGTGAACAATATTTATTAGATCTTCTGAACGCGCCTGTTGATTTAATCAAATAAAAATGGTTTAATTTTCTTTTATTTTTTTAGTCCGAATACTTTAACCTTTATGAATACACTATGGCATAAAAAGAAAATCCAAAATTGAATCAATAGAGAGTAAAGTACTTTGAATGATTACAAAATTTGGTAATTTTGTATGGCATACTGTGAATTAAATAGACATCAAGCATTAGTCAAGAACGATTATCTTTGAATGACAGTTTTAAAATTTGGGTTAAATTCCATTTTCGAATTTAAATTTTTGCTAATTTAATAGATTTTTACACTTTTGTCAATTTGTCCTAATTTCTAACAAATATTTAAGGTTGGTAATTTAAAAATCAAGAGATTTTTTCTATTAAGTATACTTTCACATTTTCGAAATAAGCATTTGTAAAAGTAATGAACATGTAATTAAACCCAAGCAGTATATTTTGAACTTTACTTAACATCAGTGTTTTATACGCGTGGCGCATGAAGTAAAATTTCGAGTTTAGAAAAGCCTGAAAATTTGGTTTGGTCGCGTAGCGCTACGCGCTACGCGACCACACCAAATTTTCGGGCTTTTCTAAACTCGAAATTTTACTTCATGCTTAATCTGGGATGGGAAACACTCGTTAGAGGCTTTAAATTGTAAGTAAATAATGAAAAATCGAATGTCTAAAAAGTTACGTTAAAAAATCCTGATATGTATACCTAACATACCTTCTACCTTCTATCATATTTTTTTAAAATTGTAATTCATGATTCCAATAAAATTGTGGTAGTTTATATTTTAAATGAATCTCGTAAATAAATACATACATTTAATTTGATCGATTGTTACGAAAAATTATAGACATTACAGCAATTATAATGACTATTACTTTTTGGTTGAAAATTGTTAAAATTTACGAATTTTATTGATTAATAAAATTGTACGTTTGTTGCTTCTGACGATCTCATTTAAAATGTATGTTTAACAGTTCTTAGAAAATATTTTATAATGGATTACGTTTTACTATTTTTATTAAATTTCACTATTTGTTAATAAATTGTACGAGTTAATCGATTTATAAAAATTCACAAATGTTCATTTTCTTTACATTATGACGATATTTCCAATCTTCTTTTTTTTTTATTAATACTGTCACGCCCCCATCCCAGAGGTCGTGAAGGATTATCAAAGTCGTTTCTTTTTTTTAATTTAATTTGATCGATTATTACAAAAAATTATAGACATCGAAAAAATTATACTTCCTATATCTTTGTGGTTAAAAATTGGTAATATTTACGAATTTTATTGGTTGGTAAATTTATATGTTTGTTGTTTTTGGCGATTTCATTTTCATTTAAAATTATGTTTGTTTTTACAATTTTTAGAACATGTATTACAATTGATTACATTTTTAAATTTTTATTGAATATCAACAATTCTACGAGTTAATCGATTTATAAAAATCCACAAATGTTTTTTTTTTAATTTTGACGATTTTTATTTTTAATCAATTTAATTCGTTTCCTTGTCGATATTCTAATTTAGCAATTTATTTGCTGTATCCGGGCCTGGACACATACAGGGAATTTTACTTTTAGGTATACATACCATGGTTTTTCGATGTTAATTGTCAGACATTCCTTGTTTTATAAAAGCTTTCAATTCGAAGCTTCTACCGAATGTATCTATTCCCAGATTAAGCATGAAGTAAAATTTCGAGTTTAGGAAAGCCTGAAAATTTGGTTTGGTCGTGTAGCGCGTAGCGCTACGCGACCAAACCAAATTTTCAGGCTTTTCTAAACTCGAAATTTTACTTCATGCGCCACGCGTCCAAGCCACTGATTTCAAGTGAAGTTCATTTGTTCACAATATATTAGTGTTTTCAGTGTTGAATAAGGGTGGCGCATGAAGTAAAATTTCGACCCAACCAAATTTTCAGGCTTCTCTAAACTCGAAATTTTACTCCATGCTCAACCTGGGAGTGGAAAACACTCGTTCCAAACTGAATTCCTTTATGAAAGCGTATACATATACATGCTTTTCTAAACTCGAAATTTTACTTCATGCGCCACGCGTTTAAAACACTGATTTAAAGTTATGTTTAAACTACACCCAATCCTTACGTTTGATCCTGACATCAATCCATTGTAATCATTACTAGTTACTTATATACTTATACACTTTCTGTTGTAACTATTGGATTTTGGGATATTATTATTTTCATATTTATTAGTAATTTTAATAACAAGGAAATAGTAAACCTTTTTTCGTTTTATTTTTTGTTGTTTGACTATTGAGGAGGGATTCCCCTATTTTCCCCGTGGATTCGCATCCATTTAAAATCCCACGACTTAAGTTTGCACCGAGCCCGACTATTGCTTGGACCGGCCCTGTTATAAAAATCGATATTCCCACACGACAATTAACCATAATTCAACATAATATTATCCATATAGAATTTGCCATGATTTCCAATTATAAAAACCAACAAAACCATAATTAAACAATCAATTATACAACCGCATAATTTTCCCAGCTCAATCATTTCCTGCCGTGAAAATTCCTCAACGACCACTCATTTATTTACTCATGCATGCGGCTACTTATAACCAAGTCAAATCCTGGAAACAATGCACTTGGTAAGCAGCAAAAAAAAATCGAAAATCACGCATTCGTAAAACCGAGTAGGAAACGCTAGATTGGCTTTTCAATTTATCTACAAATGTCTGTCGGTAAATAAAGGTCAGGACAGTTAACCTTTGCCGCAATTCATAAAATATCAGATTATAAAATCAATAAATGCGCATTTAAATTCGTACGGAATGGGCGGTTTTTCTCGATAAGGATCATACGGTTAATTAGTATGTAAAGTAACAAAACCGCGAAATGCACAATATGCGAAAATCGGTTTGTATTGAGTCTGTTAAATAGATAAATGTCAATTATTGCGATTGACCTGATTGAATATGAAAATGAGGTGAAATTCACATTTTTTGAATTTCGTAGGCATTTTTTATTTTAAAGTTTAATATATGAACTTTTTTAACAGGGGAATTTATATTGTTTAATTTGTTTTTTTTGCATCAACGCGTTTTTTTATGTAATTTATTTGAGATGAAATCGATTCAGAATTAAATATTCTTTGATGCGATCTTAAAACTATGTAAAATAGAAGAAAGATTCAAATTTGAAAGAAATTTAAAAAAATTACAGAATAATTTTACTAATGTTACCGAGTGAATGAAATGCTCGAATTCTTTTTATACTTTATAAAAATAATGTAAATGGAAACTAAGATTTAATTATCATATTTTCGGGGTCTTCACTGCAGATTAGGATTCAAGATTCTTCTTTTAGTTAAGTAAAGTGTTTTATTAATTATTGTAGCATTTCTTTTCTTCGCTGATTACTTTTATTATACTAAATGTACATTTCGAACACTATGTGTCCAATAGTAGACCTCCTAGAGTATTTTTCTATTGAGTATAATAGAATTTTACGTTTACATTCAAATAAATACAATATGATAGTGTCAGGTGTTTCATAGGAATATTTTAAATTCAAAAAGTGTGCTGATATAGCAAAGTATATTTATTATGGTGGCTTAAATCATTACTAAAATATTTTAGTCTTAATTATAACTATAATACAAGTTGCTAATATATTTTATATAAATTCAAAGTTAAATATGGAGATTTAACGAGAATCAGTTGATGAAAATCATTAGTGTTTAGTTTAGTTTGGTAGAAGTTAATTAATTAGCTTATCTCTCATCTCGCACTGATTCGATTTAAAGCCATGCAAACTTTTGCCTCCAAATTAAGTTGAACTTTTAGTTGTATTATTTAAAGAACAAAATCAGAATTAATTAAGTAGAACTCAATTACGTTTAAACGGATGTCCAATTTTAGCAAATAAAGAGCATTGCCAAATGCTTTTACTTATACAACAGAGTTAAGTGTATTGTATTTAATATTGGAAAATATAGTAGTAATTTTTTACGAAACAATATTTTTTTTTTTATCAAGTTAAAAGCATATCCCCGGCGCTTTCGCCATTAATACCATACGTGATATTTTAAGATCCATCATAGGAAAGGTTTTACATGTACTTTTTATATCTATTATATGCATTAAATGATTTAAATCAATTTAAAATAATAATTATTGATTAGAAAATAAGTTAAGAGGTAATTAATTACAAAACTTGACCTTATTATTAAACTACTAGGTACATAGAACTCACAACTGGTCTTAAATCTAATCTTAAATGTAACAAGTAATCATTTTTCTCTACTGGTTTATTTTATTCACTAGATATACATTTTCTTCACTAAGTAAACATATTTAATAGTTGTACTAAACTCCATTTTTAGTACAACTATTGAAAATATTCACTGGGTGAACGAAATGTACATCTAGTGATTAAAATAAACTAGTGGAGAAAAATTGCTTGTTTTATTTAATATTAAATTTATCTTTACGTAACTTATACCAAAACATTCATTCAAATATAATCATTTCTCTATCTGCATTGTTACGAATTTTTGTAATTTTCAAGTATCTTGTGATATTTTTAATGGTATAATGTAAGGACATGTTTATATTAAGACAAAGTTAGACTATTTATCTGCCCTAAGATTTAGTACATTTTCGATTGTTATTTAAAATCACGTATATTTTTTAAATTTTTGATTGTTGTAAAAATAAGCTTTGAAACATATATACCAAATTAAATTGCATCCGATTACTTAACTAATACACTAAATATAGAGAATTTTTCTTTTAAGTATAGATATTCAAATGAAATGGTGTACATTTTTTTCAAAGAGTTCAATTTGCAACTTTAAAGTAGTGTTTTTTACTCCCAGGTTAAGCATGTAGTGAATTTTCAGGCTTTTCTAAACTCTAAATTTTACTTCATGCGCCACGCGTATTAGATACTGATTTCAAGTGAAGTTGACTTGTTCACAATGCAACAACAAAGAATCTTTATTATAACAAGCAATTACATAACATGTATATTTATAGATAAATTTATAAAAAGTTGATATTTTGTTGCTAATCGGCTATCGACCCGTGGTCTTTCTGCCATTGTTTACAATATTTTAGGGTTTTCAGTGTTTAATACGCGTGGCGCATAAAATAATATTTCGAATTTAGAAAAGCCTGAAAATTTGAGCAAATTTTCAGGTTTTTCTAAACTCGAAATTTTACTTCGTGCTTAATCTGAGAGTGAAAATTATTCTTTAAAGGTAATTAAATTAACCTTTTTTTCAAAAACAACGTATGCATATGTATACTTAAAAAAACCTACATAAGCATCAGGATTGTTCAGACTGAGGTGTTAAACATTAAATTATATATGGATATGAAACATCAACAATATTAACATTTATATGATTTATCGCGGGAGCGAGTAAATTGCAAAATTAATCGTTACTTAATGTTGATTAACTAATCTAATTTATTAATTAATGTTTAACGCGATTCAAAAATTCCGCAAAGCAATTTTCTTTTTCTACATATCCTATTTTTTTCATATGTTATGACGGGTTTTTAATGTAATGTTTTTCATTTTTATTATTATATAATAAATTAAGAATTTGTTATAGTAACGAAGTTTTTACATTTTAATGCCACAACAATGAAATAGCAACTTAGTTAAAGTTTTGATAAAAAAAAATTAAAATATAATTAGTAATAATCCTAAATTTTAGGAGTAAATGAATCTTTTTGCAAAATTATTACTAAGCGGTTATTCTATAAGTTTTAACAGAAATGTGGAAAAAAATAATTCGTGTGTAGGGAATGTTTCACTTAAATGTACATATCTCGCTGCAAACGCATACATTTTTAGGAAATTCGAAGCTATTCAGTTCAATTTGAAGCTCTGAACGAGTGTTTCTAACCCTTAGTTAAGCATAAATTTGGATTTCTGGCGTAGCGAAGCGGAGCGACTTAACTAAATTTTCAGACTGTTCTAAACTCCAAATGGTACTTCATAGCTATAAATATGAAACACTAATTTTAAGTAAAGTTCAAAATATACTGATTATGTTTGTTCTCACGTTAATACATATTACAAATATTTATTTTGTCTAACCAAATATTGCACTTTCAAATTAATCATTTGCAGTACTTTCTAAGGTTTACTTAAAGGAAAATACACGTGCAATATTTCAAACTTCACAATATTTCAGTATTTTATATGGGTGGCACATAAAGAAAAAAATTCGAAAATTTGGTTTGGTCGCTCGGCTTCGCTACGCGACCAAGCTAAATTTTAATTTTTTTCTAAACTCGAAATTTTTTCTTTATGCCTAATCAAGAAATGGAAATACTCGCTAGAAAGCTCAAATTTACCCTTTATCTAAAACAACGAATTCCTCAAAACTTACAGTATGCATCGGAACATGTATACTTCGAAGAAAAATCCCTTTTAAGTAGTTACTGATTATTGAACACACAAATCATGTTGATATAGTGTATATTTTTTGCCAATTGAATTAAAGTGATATTTATATTAGTTTATTCATTTGTACTGAAATATTATTTTAAAGTAAAACAATAGGTTTTGAAATTATGGTATACATATATTTACGTATCTGGTAATGTTATATACAATTTACAGATGGTAACATAATACTCAAAAAATAAAAATTAATCGAGAAAAATAAACGCGTATTCCAGGCTATTCGAAAAATTAAACGGATGTTAAAACATAAAAACAAGTTGAATAAAAACTAATATCAATTCCCTTTTCGAACACTCCCGGCAGTCTCTAAATCACGAAATTTTTTAATTGTTTAGTGGTGAGCGGCGGCGGCATAAGCGGCAAAGTGAGCGGCTTTGGCAGCGGCAACTTCGGGGGTATCAGCTGGGACTCCGTTGTGGATGGCAGCGTGAGCCCATGGAGCGGCGTAAGCACCAACAGCGTAGTGTCCAGCGTGTCCAACGCCGTTAAGAGCAGCGGCTTCGTTGAAGGCGGCAAAGTGAGCGGCTTTAGCGTGAGCTACCTCAGGGGTGTCCAACGGGCGACCGTCGGCGGCGAGTCCGTAGAAGTTGTAATCGTGGACGGCTGGGTAGTGGGCGTAAATTCCACGGCGTCTACGATAGTGTCCGTGGGGAGCGCGGGAAAGAGCTTCGGAGAAGGCGCCAAAGTGGTTGGCCTTGGCGGCGGCTACTTCGGGGGTGTCGAGTGGAACGCCGTCGGGGGTGACTTGAGCGATTCCGTGGGTGGTTTGGTAGGCGTGAGGGCCGTAGTATCTGTGTTCGGAACCGTCATCGTGGGCGCCATCTACGTAGGGTCCGGCTTGGGCGGCAGCGCCTCCCAAAGCGGCGAAGTGGGCGGCTCTAGCCTGTTGGACTTCAGGGGTGTCTACTGGGACACCTCCGGGGCCGATCACTGGGACGTGGTAGCCGCCATAGTGGGATGGTGCCCATACGGCTGAAGCTACAGCGAAAGCGCAGGAGAACAAAACCTAGAAAAACATAGAAATATAAGATAATGTATTCTAAAATATTTAAGAATTAAATTTTGTATTGTGGAGACTTCTATTTCGTTATACATGTTAATTTCACAAGAAAACACTTTTTAATTTGTTTGTATAACACTTTTTTTATGCAAACAAAGTAAAAAGAATATATGCAGTCACGAAAAATTAATAAGTGTTATACAAACACAGTTTAAAGTGTTTTATTGTTAAAGTAAAAAGTGTTTTATTGTGAAATTTAAGTATTACAAAAACGTATATTTAATCTATTTGAATCATTGAGTTGCAAAAACATTCCCTGTTCTTTCCAAAATGATAAATTTGGCATTTCGAATAATAAACAAAAATTTAATAAGTGTAAATTCCTACCTTTGGCAGTTTTAATTGCTATCATAACATTCTGTGTAATTGATTTTTTCTGAATTTAAATATACTATATACAAATAATATTTGTTGCCCTGGAATCTCTATGGAACGGGATACTCAAATTAGGCGAAGAAAAATATGATTTTAAAATCATAGAACTTAACAAGTGATTATTTTTCAACCTACATACTTTCAGATAAAAACTGATTTAACAAAACATCGGTGTCGGCACCGAACAACATTTACAACTATGCTTTAGTGCCTGCTAAAACTTAATATTTTTTCAAGATATGTAACTGTTAACTAATTTAGTATTACTATGCGTACACGATTTTTTTTTAATAATATTGATAAAATAGACAATTTTGTGGCGATTATTCACAGTTGTTATTAATTGGCATCTTCTCTTAAATTCGCGTGGTTCTTAACCTATTAAATGCTTTTATTACTTTAAATGTTTCACAAGAAAGTTTTGTTTGTAATCCATTTCCATATGACATATAGGGAATTTTTCTTTAAAGTATACGTTTTCATAATTCAGCTTATTTTCTTTAAATCATTAGATATTTGTTGCTATTTTTAAAGGAGTTCAATTTGACGCTTTAAAAGAGTGTTTTTCACTCCCAGACGAAGCATGAAGTAAAATATCGAGTTTAGAAAAGCTCCGTGAAAATATGTACAGGGTCGCGCAGCGGCCCGAGACAAATTTTCTAGGCTTTTCTAAACTCGAAATTTTACTTCATGCGCCACGCGTATAGTACACTGACTTGAAGTGAGGCTCAAATATATATACATTTTACAATATATTAGTATTTTATACGCGTGGCGCATGAAGTAAAATTTCGAGTTTAGAAAAGCCCCGTGAAAATTTGTCGAGGGTCGCACAGCGACCCGAGAAAAATTTTCTAGGGTTTTCTAAACTCGAAATGTTACTTCATGCGCCACGCGTATAAATCACTGATTTCAAGTGAAGTTTGAAATATACGACTCATACTGAATCAGTAAAGATATTTATTTTGAATTTAACAATATTTTAGTGTTTATTTTTTATACGTGTATAAAAATAAAGTGAAATTATAAATCTCTGTATGAAAAATCTGAAAGACGGATTTAATCAATCGGGATTAAATTAATAATTATAAAGATTGATATTATTTTTCTGAGAAAAATACAATACAACAATGACAAGTTCAAAGCTTATTTTATATAACATTAGAGTAAACTGTATTAATTGAGTCTAAGGTGAACTTGGTTCAAGCCACTAATAAACAACTGGCGATGATCTGCCGATAAATAGAACGGTGGAAGCAAAACGGTACTAACATTACACTCTTACTAAAATTATAAATCCAAGTAATGTTTTGTTGAACACTATTCATTTCTTTTTAACCATTTCTCTACTTTGCATAAAAACAAATCCTATCATAACACCCACATCTAAATTCCCCATTTTAAAAAGTATTCATTCTGTATTATTTTCAGGTTATTTAATAAATCAAATGTAAATACACAGGGAGGTTTTCTTTTAAGTATACACAACTTATTAATATGCTGTAAATCTTTAGAGAATCGTTGTTTTTTTTTTTTATACAGTACAATTCGAAGCTTTAAACGAGTGTTTTTCAAAGAGTTCAATTTAAAGCTTCAAACAAGTGTTTTCCGCTCCCAGGTTAAGCATGAAGTAAAATTTCGAGTTTAGAAAAGCCTGAAAATTTGGTTTGGTCGTGTAGCGCGTAGCGCTACGTGACCAAACCAAATTATCAGGCTTTTCCAAACTCGAAATTTTACTTCATGCGCCACGCGTACAAGCCACTGATTTCAAGTGAAGTTCATTTGTTCACAATATATTAGTGTTTTCAGTGCTGAATATGGGTGGTGCATGAAGTAAAATTTCGAGTTTAGAAAAGCCTGAAAATTTGGTTGGGTCGCTTCGCTTCGCTTCGCTTCGCTACGCGACCCAACCAAATTTTCAGGCTTTTCTAAACTCGAAATTTTACTTCATGCTTAACCTGGGAGTGGAAAACTCTCGTTTCAAATTAAATTCCTTTAAAAAAGCGTATGCATGTACATACTTAAAAAAAATCCCTGTATAAAACCAATCTAGCCGATAGCCAGTTTGCAATTTCTTACATAACAATTAGGTAAACAATTAAAACTTCGTAGTTTGTTTTACAGGAATTTAAAAAACAATTATTACTTTGTATAGTTATATTATATTTAATTAGTACAAAAAATCAAATATTGATGTTGTTATTGTTGTGGTTTATAATTTTTAAATTTAGAAAATTTAATTAAAAACACTTACGAATAATCAATACATGTGCACTATCAATACTAAATGATTGATTGTATTGAAGGTAATCATGAGCGATGCCAGCACACTTCCTCTGATATTACATCCACACTACCTTCAATCAACTTCCTCATACATACCAATCATATTTACACTTGCATTTAAGCGTATTACACGATTTACATGCAAAGTAATTGCTCTTAATAAACCAGTAACAAATTAATTGTCCCACAAGACTCCAATGATAATTTCATCTTGGATCAAAACATTTACATAACCACCCGTAATTTCTTCTGCATCGAACACAAATTTACATAAGTTATTGCCAGATTATCAAAGTGTAAGTAAAACCATGTAGAAAATTTACATAAGTTATTGCCAGAGCGGGGAAAATCACAGTACAAGATTTTCTAATTAATAGTTGCTAATTATAATCCATCGGATCGTTCAAGTAATTAGCTCGATTATATAAACTGCGTAATTAGCGCAAGAACTTGACATAGTCTCGGTGGAAGTGGAGGAGAATTCTTTGTTTGCAATGATTTATGATGTTCGAAAGAAATGCGCGCTTGACTTGGGTGTTGAACGCGTGGGTATAATTTGTTGAATTATTTATGGGATTTAATTATGTATTTTAAAATGTGTTTTACACGCCTCGCTTGGTGCACAAAGTAAACATTGCTAAAGTAAGCCTATTTAGATGATCATAAATTTGGAGGTAAAAAAAATATATGTAAATGTTCGCTTACTAACAAAACATTTTCATGCTTTTCTAAACTAAAAATATTTACTTCATGTTTAGCTCACAGACTCATTTATAATTATTTGTAGTTTGAGATAGTGTGATGAAAATTATAATTTAGTAAAAAAAAGGCACAAAGTTTATTTTATTCTATAGGATAGCTAATACAGAGCAAAGTGTAATAAGAAAATCTAATCTTTTATAAATTAGGTAAAACATTAATGTAGAATCCTTAAACCCAAATACATTTTTAGTTGATTTGATATGATAACTTGTATTTAAAAAAATAGTACTTATATTATACAGTGTATCCCAGAAAGAAGTGGTAACTTTTGCAATAATCTTAACATTATTTTAGTCTAAATGTAAAATAAGCGAAATCTGTTGATATTTTTTAGAAAAGTTGCCACTACTTTCTGGGGGACAGTGTATAATAGGAGTATTTTCTTTAAATTAAAGTTCTAAAATCAACTAAAAAATGCATCCTAACTAAATTTGGCTTTTAGGTTTGTACAAGAATGTTCTACTTAATTTATGAAAGATTAGATTTCGTTATTACACTTTTCTTGTATTAGCTATCCTATAAAATAAAATAAACGTTGTGACTTATTTTTATTAAATTATACTGTTTATTGAACTATCTCAAGCTATAAATAATTATAAATAATTCTGTGAGTAATAAATCGTAGAGGGACTTTAGTTCTTGATATTTTATAAATGTAATTATTTTAATAAGGTATGCAAGACTTTCATTTATCATTTAATAAATATGATGTATGTTTTTTTTTAATTTGACAAAATTTGAATGTGTCCGGAGGTACTGAGAGTGCGGGCCGCCCCAGGTGTCATTAGCAAGGGGGTGACAAAATAGCAACAAATTAAGTTATTCATTTAAAAAAATCGGCCCTTTTTCAAAACAAAAAAAAATTGTTTACATTAAGTCTAATAATTTAGTCTGACAAATAATTACCCACTCAAAATGAACAGTTTTTAGATTTCTGCATAGTTTTAATATGGCAGGTGTTGTAACATCCATACAAAGTTTCATAAAAATGAAGTAACGAATTTTTGTTTATTTAATTTTGTTGTTGTTTCTTTTAAGTATAACATTCGTCGTTTTTTATGAGCTAAATTCAGAACTTTTAACTAGTGTTTTCCACTCCCAGATTAAGCATGAAGTAAAATTTCGAATTTAGAATACCCTGAGAATTTGGTTTGGTCGCTCTGCGCAGCAGAGCGACCAAACCAAATTTTCAGGCTTTTCTAAACTCGAAATTTTACTATATATATATTTTACTATATATTTGTAGCCAGTGGCATAGCAAGGTCAGCTGGTACCCTGTGCGGGGATAATTTTGACACCCCCTCCCTTTAAGTTTAAATTTGGTTTGGTCGCTCTGCGCAGCAGAGCGACCAAACTAAATTTTCAGGCTTTTCTAAACTCGAAATTTTACTTCATGCGCCACGCGTATAAACACTAAAATATTGGAAATTTTAAAATATATATCTTTGCTATACTGCTTTATCAGTCTATTTTTAACTTCACTTGAAATCAGTGTTTTATTCGCGTGGCGTTTAAAATATATATCTTTGCTATACTGTTTTATCAGTCTATTTTGAACTTCACTTGAAATCAGTGTGCCTGAAAATTTGGATTTACCGTCACTCGCTTCGCTCACGACGGCAAATCCAAATGTTCAGGCTTTTCTAAACTCGCAATTTTACTTCATGCTTAATCAAGTGGAAAACACTCGTTTATAGCTTCAATGTGAAATCTTTTAAAAAACAACGAATTTCTAAAGATCTTTAGCCTATATTGGGATATGTAGGTAAACTTAAAGGGAGGGGGTGTCAAAATTATCCCCGCACAGGGTACCAGCTGACCTTGCTATGCCACTGGCACCGGCAACTCCAAATTGTTATAGTATACCAAGTATCGAGATCAGTAAGGATTTGTTACCTGTCGAAAACAATTGTTTACAGTAGGAGCAAGCACGGCGAGCGACGACTCCAGTTATTGTCTAAGACCAGTATTATAGCTACTGTTCGAGTTGCTTATGACGCAGATAAAATACAGAAATATTTCAAGTTAGATACTGCTTATGATCCATGAATTTGTCCAATTTTGACAGCGTTAGTTAAATGAAATAACCATTTATAAAAATGTATTCACGTAAGACCATGTAAATACATTTTTATAAATGTTTATTTCGTTTAACTAACGCTGTCAACATCGGAGCGTCTGGAGCATTAAGAACATTAGGTATACTTAATAGAAACAAATCCTTGATTATATTGTAAGCTATGGTATGTTATAGGCTATGCTACTTCATTCTAACCTAAAATTTTGAAATGAAATTCAAAACACGTTCTGGGGCAATAAGGCGACATAATTGAACATTTTAGACATAACAGCCTTGATAAATAAAAAACTACAATTCTTGCCTTTACATAATGTAATTATTAGTTTGATGAGGTATTGTGCTGAGATTATTTGTTTAGAATACTTGCTATAATTAAAATTAAAGAAACCGTAGATTTTGATAAAAATTAATACAGATTGTTAAGAAATTATTAATTTTTGTTAGTATACTTGAAATATCTTCATATTTAGTATCTAATATTTTTGGACTTACTTACGATTAGTTAAGTAAATTATTTGGACTCTTTTCTACAAAATGTGATTATTTTTAACAAAATGCAAATTGCACCAAAAATGTAACTTGTGTTATCGGTTACGTCATAGTAACGCCGCTTGATTTAACTAGAGCTGAAGTAACTTATGTTAGTGTTATTAAGTTTTATCATTTATTGATATTTTATTTTTTACTTACCAAAAATTTCATGATTGGTTAAGTAAACTTTTGTTTAGATAAGCGTAAAAATAAACCTCCTAGGGAGTTAAAACACTAGGACTGTTGTTTTCGTTGAGACTGTATTAGTGTCAACAGGCTTATCGCTTATATACAGTTCCCCTCTTGGGGACAAGTAGTGCAAGTAGATGGAGCAGTGGACGCCCCATCCGAAGAGCAAGGTTCCTTTCACTGTCATCACTAGTCGGGGATATCGAGAAAGAGAAGGAAGGACTCTGACAGTTTTCCAGATTATGCTAGCAGAGAGATTCAATGATAACGTCTTGAGCCGAGCAATAAGGATGCGGATCGTGGAATTTTTAGCGTCGAGGATTAACATAAAACGAAAATTAGATTAATTGGTCAAGTGGGATCGTAAAAATACGTCAATTGTTTGTAATTATAGGATTTATTCATGCAAAAAATATTGGTAACTCAAGGTATTGTATAAAATTTAGTTCGATTAATTAATTGCGTTTTGTATTAGTCAGTACTTACTACTTGTACATACAAATCGATCGATAAAATTGTATTAATTCTATTACATATTTTTTAGAAACATTTGAGTTTTTTAAAACTTAAAAGTTTGATCATTAACATTGAAAATGATTTATAACCTAAAATTTAACGAGTTTATTAATTTCAAGTCTATCAAATAATTTAAAATATTTGCAGATGAACAGTAGAGAATTATTTTTGATAAGATTTACAAGCTACCTGACTAATAAATACAAGCTGGACTGAGTTTACTTGATTAAAAAGAATAGTTATATATCAACTATTATCATTATTTTCAATGATTTCCATATTATTAGATTTTTTAAATAGATTTTCCTAAGTTTTTGTGATAAAACAAATCGCGTACCTTGAAAATTAAGTCCAAAAGGATTTGAAAGACTCATGTCAAAAATAATTAGTTTTCAAAAAGTTCATTTTTAGGAATAGAATAATCTCAATTATAAAGCTGATAAAAAAATATATGAATCCTAAAAGCAAAGGAGTGTAGGTAAGTGAGTAATAAAAAAATTAAGAAATCCTTTTCAAAGAGTGCGATCTACCCTATGGAAACTAAGAATACTGATTTTTTTGTTATTATTTTGAATTTTTCAATTCTTTCTTCACACATATGTCTAAAATTGAATTGCATAGGGCATGATCATTTGATTTAATTTTTATTTTACTATAGTTAAAAATAAAATTAAAAAATTAAATAAACTCTAAAAGGCAACTTGATCATGCCCTCTACAATAATTTTCTGATTCTATAATTCTCAAACCATTTTCTCATAAGATGTATAGTTATCAATAAATCCACTTTTTCCTTTAAAAAAAAGAATCGTTCCTAAGATCAATACAGACTATTTTATTGGTTAATTACATTTTTTTCTAGCAAGAGTGTACAATTATGTACCAAAATAAATATTTTTAAACCACAACTTCGTGTGCCTTCATATTATTAAACGATTGTAAATTGAAACCACAGTACGAGTTAAGCGCTGCTTTAAAGTTCAAGTTATTTCCAAACCAACAAATAAAAAATATACTGGGTAGCAGCACTGATCAACGAAAGCTCTATATCTTTTGGTTAATTAACAAAAAAAAAAAACGTTGCCCTAGCATGTACTCCATTTTTTTCAAATTGCCACTTACATACCTTTGTTTCTATGAGTCGACTGTTTCCAAAAACTCTTAAATCCATTTGAAAACTATGGATTTAGGGGTTTTTGGAAATAGGTGACTCATATGTGTTTATATGAAATGCAGTTAACATATTTGTAGATTGTCAAGATAATCGAAATTTTATTCTTCTTAGTGAACCTAAAGAGTTGTATACATTTGTGTAATAATAATAATAATAATATATTACGCAATTCAATGTCATAAAAATATACACGGATTTCAATCTCATTATGGTATACGGATCTTTGTTTCACTGATTTTATGTTTACCCCGACTAGTTTCGACCTTTAGTCATCTTTAAGGAGATATGTTATAATTAAATGTACTATAATTACAATAAAAAAATTTTACTACGGGTTAAGCGAGAAATTAAATAATAATATAGGGTTTCTATTTATAAGAGGCAACTCTGTGTCACAACTCTGAAATTGAAAGTAGGAATGAAAAAATAACGCCTCTAGATTTAATGAAGTCAACTACAAAAAAAAAACAAATGAACTGTGTTTGTATTCCCTATGATTTTCGAGAAAATGGCGTATTTTAAAATAAACAATTAAAAGACACCCAAATAAATCAAGTAAGCAAGCTTTGTTAAATTTATTGTTATTATCTCAAAAAAAAGGACACGACATGTTTTTTTAACTCTTTCTGTACAAATTAAATGGACATTTAAAGTTACATAGATTTTCATTATTGAAATTAAATCATTTAATTTGAAATATTTATTGTTTTAAACAGCAAATTGACCCATTAAGGGCCGAGCAATCATAGAGTTATGTCTAAAAGTTGATTTTAGGTAAAATTCTGCACTTCATTTAATCGTTTCTAGGAATGACTTATTATTTTATAATTTGGATTTTTTTAGTATGCGTTATGTATACGCTGCAAGTATTCAGGAATTCATCGATTTTACAAAAACGTTCAATTTTGAAGTTTAAAACGAGTGTTTCCACTCCCAGACTAAGCATGAAGTAAAATTTCGAGTTTAGAAAAGCTTGAAAATTTGATTTGGTCGCAGCCAAACCAAATTTCCAAGTTTTTCTAAACTCGAAATTTTACTTCATGCGCCACGCTTATAAAACACTGAAATATTGGGATGTTAGAAAATCATTAAAATTTTTTTTTTTATTATGTGATAATAAAAATATTTATACAACAAAATATTTAGATTTTTCTTCATAGTTTCTCAAGTCAGGTCGAATACTACAATGTATCAAATTTACTTATTTAGTTAACAAAAAATTAATAATGTTGCATTATTGCCTCAATAACGACTAATGGGTTAATGCTTGTATTAAAGCTCTGTAAGATGTTATCGGACATATTTTTAATTTACTTAATGTTTTATGGATATGCAAGATTTAAATAAATGTGAATTATTTTTTATATGAAAAGTTATTTAAATTAAAAAAACTTAGTATTGTTTCACATTTATTTAAAAATGGTTTAAGAAACCGAAATTAGTCGGAATAAAGTTTGAATTTGTAAAACAATACCAAGTGTTTTTAATTGAAATAACTTTTCATCTCATAAACCATTTGATTATTTACTCCTTTGAATTTTCTCCATAAAATAAATAATAAATATTAAACAATGAATTTATGATCAGCATTGTTTCTTATTATTTATTCCATTTAAAATATCTCATTCATTAAATGATAATTAAGCGAACTCATAATTTAGATATTAATTAATAAAACGATACAGATCGTTTTTGCAATCAGAATTTATGCAGATTTAAATTTTCGGTTTCACTCTTTCAACCATTTGCATAAATAAACAATAATTCGCAACACTATATGCATTTTCCTTGGGCGTTGAATATATTAATAGAATTAGGATAATTTTATTGCCGGCCCGAGATGCCAGGTGTCAAACATTTAAGCTGCGACTAAAATAATTTCAAGGGGATTCTTGTATTATGTAATCACGAAAAACAAGTATATATGCGTGTTTTAATGCCCTATTATTAGAAAATTCGTATATAAACTAGTTTATTCTTTCTAAACAAGTTAACAAAAAGGTCTATTCATTTTCCTGAATGTTATTAGGAACACTCATACAAAAAAGGAACTTGATATTTTTATATCGGGTATATAAAATACAAACGGACATGCATAAAGAGATATAATTTAGACCGCTGCCTAAACGTAGTAATTTAACATGTGTCGCAAAGTTTTATATCTACTTACTATTGTATTTTAATAAAAGGTACAACAGCTTTAACAATCACAGGTAGTTTTTAAATTCCAATAAACTAACAATAACGTGTTTGTTTAGTACACATTTACTACTGTCAGCTGCAGTTTTCAATACTCTATCAAGAATGTTATTTATTCCTAAATATAATCTTAAATCTAACTACTAAAATCTGTGAATGACTAAGAATTTTGTGAATATGCATGAAATATACTCGTAATTAAATTATGATGTTACATCTTTGATTTAATCATTTGCTACACACCTTATTTTTTTTTTAGTGTGCCGCCGTTTTTATGGCATGATGAATAATTAAAGAGGCAATATTTATTAGCATAAATTAGATCCATTAATTAAAATACGCCGAGAACTTTCCATCTCGTTCAAGATTCTGTTTGTTTTTTGTTTTCGACCAGTGAATTACACGATTTTGTGGTAATTGTTATGTTGTCTTGTTTAAAGATTTTTGCTGTTATGTTGGCTGTCACGCTAAATAAATATTTAGGTTGAATATATATTTTTTTGTTAATATAGAAAATGAATATTAATAATCTAAAGGTATTTATACAAATGTAATCGGATCACTTAGATTAGATCAGGTAGATTACTTGTCAAATGTTTATATTGTATTTAATATCAGTTAATAGATGGGATCACCCAAATTATTGACCCATTTACTGAAATATTATTTGTATTTCACGAAGACATGTGGAACTTCGTAAGCTTCATTTATGCATCGATTTACATGCGTGAAGTTTTACTTCTCAGCACTAGTGCTTAATCCAGCAATGTATTTTAAATGGGTGCTACTATTTTCGATGATTTTTATTATCTGTCATTTATGACAGTAAAATTGTTCAATAGTTATAATGGATTTTTAATAAGATAATTTACGTATACCTACAGATAGAGTTAGGCATTTTTTAGACAATTGATGACCAAAGCTTGTATTAGACGACACCGTTGTCTTGTACAGGAAAATAGTATACTATTTTCTATCATGGTATACTAATTAGAACATGTCCCATTTCCATTATACAACACTGTACAAGATTCGCGTTTGGTCATATTTTGTGCATTAATTTTTTCAATCATTAGACATGAATTTACGAGTATTTTGTTGATTGATAACTTATTAATCATCAATTATATAATGATTGAAATAATCGTTAATCATGACTAATGACTAATATTTGACTAAATATGTTTTGACTCTAAGAAAGTAAGAAAAAAATCAAAGGTATGCAATTCAAAATTAATTCTATTAATTTTAAATGCTTGTCACAGAATTTAAATATTTCAAAACTAAAAATCAGAAATGTGTAGGTCGTATATACATACGCTGTAAATATTTTGACATTCATTGTTCTTCAAAAGAGCTAAATTTGAAGCTTTAAGTGTTTACCACTTCCAGATTAGGCATGTAATAAAATTTCGAGTTTAGAAAATCCCAGAAATTTGGTTTGGTCGCCAGGCGCATAAAACACTGAACTATTGTAAAATTCAAAATATTGTTTAACGGTATTTATTGACTTCTGCTTTAGTAGTATATTTTTAATTTCACAATAATTCAGTGTTATATACGCGTGGCGCATGAAGTAAAATTTCGAGTTTAGAAAAGCCTGAAAATTTGGTTTGGTCGCGTAGCGCTACGCGCTTTCCGGCTTTTCTAAACTCGAAATTTTACTTCATGCTCAACCTGGGAGTGGAAAACACTCGTTTAAAGCTTCAAATTGAACTCTTTTGAGAAAACATCGAATATCTAAAGATTTGAGTATACACGCTTTAATTTAGATATGTATACTTATATGAAAAACTGACTGTATTTCGCATGATGGATTTTATGGTTTTAGTTTTCAAAATTTTAATCCCATTAAGATCTTAAGTAAAAATATCGTGAAAACCGTTTAGATATATGATTTAATCTATACGCATTTTTGAAAATGTTTTATTTTTACAACTTTTATAATGTTGTCAATTGTCAGTCGTTTAAACTTTTAAACTCAGGAAAATAAAATCACTTTAATAAGCATCCATCATAAAAACCCATGAATTTTTAAGATGATAGAAATAAAATTTTTGACTTATTTAGAAAGGCCGAAATTATATTATTTTAATTTCAAACTCTCTTAATTCAAAAACTGAATAATAATAAAAAAAACGATTTAAGCATAGTATTCATTATTAAATGAGTAATTTTTTATAAAAATTAAAAGACATGATATATAATATATATGTATTAATAATAAAATATTAGGCAAAAGATGGAGGTAAATAAATATTGTACCAATAATGTAACCACTTCAAAACTAAAAAAAAGTACTTGTGTAAACATTTGCCCAAAAACAAAGAGGAACAACTTGATTTAAAGATTTTTTTTTTAGTTACAATATGGTTAGCTGATATCGAATTATAATACCAATTTTTAACCGAAATTTGGAGTTAATATGCAGAATATAACAGCCAATATCATTCAAATATTCATATACAGCGTTATTATCATTTAATTTATTCACTCGAAATCAGTCATAACTGAAATTTAGTTGACAAATATTCGCATTTGATTGACAGATTAGTAATTCCATGTGACTAATGATTAATAACTTATTTATTCATGACTAATTTAGTCCTTGGCTTTGATCATGACTAACAATTTAGTTAACTAATGCTTAACACTGATGCCAATGGATTGGAGTTTATGGTAATTGTAGAAAATATTGGTTGTAGATGAAATATAATAGGCAACTTGTAAGTGAAGAGCTTTGGGCAGTCCTTGCGCACTCGCAAATCATGTCTAAAAGTCCAATATCACACACTAAAAAACTATTATTTTTTTTAGCTAATCCTTAGAACCCATACGCGATCAGGGTTAGTTTATAATTTATCCGATCACTCTGGTATTGGTACCATATTTGACTTTTAAACGCAATCTGTTTGACCTAGTAGATTTTTTAATGTTCGTTTATGTAATCCGATTGAATTTTTGCAAAAGACTCATATGTCATTATTATTGTAATTTACATAAAAAGACCACGTACTTAGTGACTTTTAAATTTTAATTTCAGACATATGTATTTGTGATTAATGAGGTACAAAAATAGGAAATGTTTGTGATTAATAGTTCTAATCATAAAAATGTTGACAGCTTACACATAAAACTCAATAAGTACGTTATAAATTTGTAGGACTTGGTGGTTTCTTCTATAATCCCACTATTTACTCTATTTTGTAACTTTTTTCTTCAAAAAATCAATTATACGTTCACAGTATTTCAATAATTATATGGTATTTAGTAGTGTCATTAATCACACTGTAATTATTGAAATTAAAAAAAAATACACACACATTCATAATGGCATTCCGTTCATTCCATTCAGAGTCCTTCGGAGGAGGCATAAATTTAATTCGGAACAAATAATACAGTCGTCGATTTTTTTCCTATGTCCTTTTTCATCTCATTTTCTATTACGCCCAACTCCAACTGCTGTGCGGTGCCGTAATTATAAAGAATTGTTTATATTTTACGCTCTACTTGGCACCAAAATTTCACGTCGCGAATTATGTATTTATTGTTTATCACGGAGTCACAGACAAAAAAATGTAAATCGAGTGATTGAAATTTAAATTAGAAAAATGAGTATATCTTTGAAGCAAAAATGCGTGTCACGAAAATATGGGGTAATTAATCTTGAGTAGTTTTCATACGTTTATACAGAATTATTATGTTTGTGTTTACTATGGGATCGTTTGAAACTATAAGATATAAGGAAACAGTATTGTTACATTAACAATCAGTATAAATGAAATTGCCAATCTTGGTTGCAGAATACTTCAAACATTAAAAGTGCGATTCTTTTCGCAATCTACAAGAAGTTAGTCTTACAAAGACTATATCAAACACTCATTTAAACAACTACTTTCCGGGCTAACACCCCGACTGACATTGAATATAACAAGTGTTTGCTGTTACATACAGTAACCTACTGCAAATGTAACAATTTTGGTCAAATTATTCGGGCCATCTATAGACGTGTTTCGAGATTTATCTCTCATCAGTATAGCTTTGCCATTCCCTCTAAACAATTTGACACCTTAGACTGGCGGTCACGTTACCGTTCAAACATAAGTATAAATGAAATTGCCAATTCTTGGTCTTTGTAAGACTAACTTGTTGTAGATTGAGAAAAGAATCGCACTTTTAATGTTTGAAGTATTCTGCAACCAACAATTGGCAATTTTATTTATACTTATGTTTGAACGGTAACGTGACCGCCAGTCTAAGGTGTTAAATTGTTTAGAGGGAACGGCAAAGCTATACTGATGAAAGATAAATCTTGAAACGCGTCTATAGATGGCTTGAATAATTTGACTCAAATTGTTACATTTGCAGTAGGTTACTGTATGTAACAGCAAACACTTGTTGTATCATTCAATGTCTGTCGGGGTATTAGCCCGGGAAGTAGTTGTTTCAATTAGTATTTTATATAGTCTGTGTAAGACTAACTTGTTGTAGACTGCGAAAAGAATCGCACATTAACAATCGCCGTAATTTTTCTAACGAAAAATACTCGTCTCCGGTTCCATGGATGTGTGTGAATGTGTTGTGACGTCCAAATAGTCGAAATATATGTTAATATAGATATTATAAATCAACGTTAGTGGCTGAATGGTAATTTCTATGCCAAACAAACCAAAAAAAAAAAAAAATTAACAATCGCCGTTTATTGATGTATTTTTCAAAATACTCAAATAATTTTAAGATTCCAGTAGAAAACCGGTATCCTTATTCGATTTGGCCGAGAATACTTTACTTTACTTTACATTGTATTACCATAGTTCATATGTATCCAGCTAGCCTGTTTCTATATAAAATTTGGTAACTACGTTTGGATGCTGCATCCAGAAGCAAGTCCGGTGATTGGTATATACCGGGTTTAACACAACATTCTTAGGAACAGTTTAATTGTATATTAAAAACAGTTTAATTTTGTAATAGTTAAAGTTTGATTGTTTGTATACATGTACCTAGATCGTGTCTAATTTCGCAAGAATTTTGTTATTAGATCATTTCTAGCATAAGATTATAAGAGAATTTATTATCAGACTTCAATATTTTGTTACCTAATTTTTATTACATATCCTGTTTAAATTAATTTTAGTTTATATTGGAGGTCTAACAACATAAATTAAATATTAATTACTAGCGGGAATTAAGGCCTTGTTAAATCCCTTAAGAGTTAATATAAGTTATTAACCTAAATATCCTGGATCCATTGTTGCTAAAATATTGTATAGATTTTGATTTAAATAGAAAATGGTTAGTTATGGGCGTTGTACAATTTGTACTTTATTATCTGCCTTCTCCCGCATGAAAAGCGGGGTATAAGAGGCAAAAAGGTCGTTTGTAATGAACGCGCTCTATGGCTAAAGTCGATAACATCAAATTTTCAACATCCAGAGAATGTTTTGTTGGTCTCAGGTGCGACTGTAATTCCTCCACGCTTCGCCGCACATGGTAAATCGGAAGACTGGCTGGAGGTGAACTACACCCAATTTTCCCATTTCGATGTGTGAGTATGTATGTATGTCTGCAATTTAACATTTGCTCTAGAATTGGAACAAAAGAAACATAGAGAATTGTAGAAATGGATAAATATTAGGTCAATTATTAAATACTGCATACGTAAATTAGTCTACAAAAATTAAAATGTAATTCCTAGGGCTGAAAAAATTTAGTTAGTTTGGGATTTAAAAATTGTGTGGCTGGATGTTTGATTTTTATTTAGTATGAAGAAAATAACATCAAAACAAAAAATATATTTATAAAGTTTATGATGTAAATACATTTCAGATACTCTATTATATTATGTTTTGTATAATTGAAATTGCCAATTTTTGGTTGCAGAATACTTCAAACATTAAAAGTGCGATTCATTTTGCAATCTACAACAATTTAGTCTTACAAAGACTATATCAAACACTCATTGAAACAACTACTTCCCGAGCTAATACCCCAACGGACATTGAATTATATAACAAGTGTTTGCTGTTACATACAGTAACTTACTGTAAATGTAACAATTTGGGTCAAATTATTCAAGCCATCTATAGACGCGTTTCGAGATTTATCTCTCATCAGTATAGCTTTGCCATTTCCTCTAAACAATTTGACACCTTTTGATGTTTGAAGTATTTTGCAACCAAGAATTGGCAATTTCAATTATACTGATGTTTGAACGGCAACGTGACCGCCAGTCTAAGGTGTCAAATTGTTTAGAGGAAATGGCAAAGCTATACTGATGAGAGATAAATCTCGAAACGCGTCTACTGATGGCCTGAATAATTTGACCTAAATTGTTGCATTTACAGTAGGTTACTGTATGTAACAGCAAACACTTGTTGTATAATTCTATGTCCGTCGGGGTATTAGTTTGGGAAGTAGTTGTTTCAATAAGTGTTTGATATAGTCTTTGTAAGATTAACTTGTTGTAGATTGCAAAAAGAATCGCACTTTTAATGTTTGAAGTATTCTGCAACCAAGAATTGGCAATTTCAATTATACTTATGTTTGAACGGTAACGTGACCGCTAGTCTAAGATGTCAAATTGTTTAGAGGAAATGGCAAAGCTATACTGATGAGAGATAAATATCGAAACGCGTCTATAGATGGCCTGAATAATTTGACCCAAATTGTTTCATTTACAGTAGGTTACTGTATGTAACAGCAAACACTTGTTGTATAATTCAATGTCCGTCGGCGTATTAGCTCGAGAAGTAGTTGTATCAATGAGTGTTTGATATAGTCTTTGTAAGCCTAACTTGTTGTCGATTGCCAAAAGAATCGCACTTTTAATACTATGTTTTGTGTAGAGTTTGTAAAATAAGACATTGTAATTTTAATTTCAGCGTTTCAGCTAAGCAAAATTATTCAACTGTTTTGTGTTGTAGGAGTTCACTTTGTCCATCTTAAGTACACTTGTAAATAAAACATGTTTTACTTTGTTTAACCACTATATTTTGTACTTAATTTGTAACTATAGTTTCGACTATCTAGTAGTCATTATCAAACTAAAGGTGTTACTTTTAAACAAGATAAATTCAAATTCAAAACTATTTGAATTCGAGAAAATAAGCTTACGCTTCTTATAGTTTGCACACTTTAAACATAATATATAAAATTACGAAAAAACTATTCGTGAAAATGCAAACGATGTCTTAATTAATAAGACAACTTAAGACGATAAATATCCATTGAAACAACTACTTCCCGTGCAAATACACCTCCGGATATTGAATTATACAATGAAATATTTAAAATCTTATTTAATTTGATTTGTTACAACGCTCTATTAAAGTATATGTAACGTTTAGGTCAAATTCTCTTCAAACAAACTAACAATACAATTTAAACTGAAATGAGAGATAGCAACAAATTAGAAGTGAAAGGACTAGGATTAAAACTAATGTCTTAGGCCATCTATAGGTAAATAATAAGGTCTCACATTCTTCATACCTGCTAATGACATAATCCCCCTTTTCACCTATAAATACCGACCATCATTTTCACTCATTCCATTTCTGTGTACGTGTTTATTCCACACACAACACTTTTTCCAAGTAAGTTTGTTTTAATTTTATTCCTAATTTTTTTTTTTATACGTCATAAGCAAAGCTATACTGAAGAGAGATAAATCTCGAAACGCGTCTATAGATGGCCTAAGACATTAGTTTTAATCCTAGTCCTTTCACTTCTAATTTGTTGCTATCTCTCCTTTCAGTTTAAATAGTATTGTTAGTTGGTTTGAAGAGAATTTGACCTAAACGTTACATATACTTTAATAGAGCGTTGTAACAAATCAAATTAAATAAGATTTTAAATATTTCATTGTATAATTCAATATCCGGAGGTGTATTTGCACGGGAAGTGGTTGTTTCAATGGATATTTATCGTCTTAAGTTGTCTTATTAATTAAGACATCGTTTGCATTTTCACGAATAGTTTTTTCGTAATTTTATATATTGTGTTACTTTTAGTTTGTTAATGACTGCTAGATAGTCAAAACTGTAGTCACAAATGAAGTGTAAAACAGTGGTTAAACAAAGTAATGAGTGTTTTATTTACAAAATAATTTAGTTTCAAAGAAATGCTACAAAGCAGTTCCATTTAATCGTGATTTCATCATTATTCTTTTTATTACCGTGTGTGAGAGAGACAGAGACAGAGAGAAGAGGATATTATGAATTTCTCTTGAAATCAGTCTCTAATTCGCGTGGCGCATGAAGTAAAATTTCGAGTTTAGAAAAGCCTAATTTGGATTGTTCGCTCCGCTTCGCTACGCGAACAATCCAAATTTTCCGGCTTTTCTAAACTCAAAACTTTACTGCATGCTTAACCGAGGACTGAGAATACTCGTTTGAAGCAAATTGAACGCTTTTATAAAAGAACGGATGCCTGAACATTTACAGCGTACACTTCAGGATATGTATACTTAAAAGAAAAATCCCCTTTATTAGTATTACTTTGTTTTTCATTGATAAAAATTAAGCATTTTTTTAAGGAACCAATTCTAGAATTAATAAATGTTCCAGAAAACAAAATTAAATTCACTACATATTATTTTATTTCCTTGTTTATGTTTCATGATGCACATATTTGAAGAAATAACTGCATACTTAGGCAGACAAACAAAAAATCAAATTGTACAACATAAATAACAATCGATAATACCCATACATGTTTAAAAATTACTCGACCATGCTTAATTATATATTCCAATATTTAACACTCGCTAATCGTTGCAAGTTATGAAAAATTATTAAATGAAAAAACTTAAGGCCAGCTGTAATTATACAATACAACCAACAATTTTTAAAATAAAGGTCCACTTGAAAGCGTGTTACGGACGTGCCAAGAGTGCTTAATTTCTCGAACGCCAAGGCTAAGAGAGATTAATTGCATCTCACACTTTCGTTCATGGAATTTGCAACACATATGTTTATGACTATAACGTTGGTTAAAGGTAAAATTCGTTTAGTGTTGTAGTTATTTTATATTAAATTTTATTATATAAACCTCTTAAAAATAAACATGGTATACAGAAAGTTTTTCTTTTAAGTATACATACATCAATTGTATGCTATAAATCTTCAGATTTTAGTTGTTTTTGTTTTTAAAGAGCTCAATTTGAAACTTTAAACGAATGTTTTCTACTGCCAGGTTAAGCATGATGAGTTTAGAAAAGCCTTAAAGTTTGGTTAGGTCGCTCCGCAAATTTTTCTTTTAAGAATACATATGCATACGCTGTAAATTTTCCAACACTCGTTATTTTTGTAAAGAGGTTCAATTTGAAGCTATAAACGAGTGTTTTCCACTCCCAGGTTAAGCATAACGTAAAATTTCGAGTTTAGAAAAGCCTGAAAGTTTGGTTTCGTCGCGGCCAAACCAAACTTTCAGGCTTTTCTAAACTCGAAATTTTACTTTATGCGCCACGCGTACAAGACACTGATTTCAATTGAAGTTCGCTTGTTCAGAATATTTGAGTGCTATTAGTGTTTAATACGCGTGGCGCATGAAGTAAAATTTTGAGTTTAGAAAAGCCTGAAAGTTTGGTTTGGTCGCTCCGCGAAGCGGAGCGGCCAAACCAAACTTTCAGGCTTTTCTAAACTCAAAATTTTACTTCATGCTTAACCTGGGAGTGGAAAACACTCGTTTAAGCTTCAAATTCAACCCATTTAAAAACACAACGAATGTCGGAAAATTTATATCGTGTGCATATGTATCAAATACCTAAAAGAAAAATTCGCTGTATATAAAATTTAAATAAAAATAATAACTGCAATAGCATGTATCAAAAATATTAATTACGATACTTTTAGTTACATTTTTGAATAGATTAATATTAGTCTGAATAAAATCACCAAAAGTCTCTTTTTTTCTATTTTAATACAAAAATCAAACATAAATAAAACAAAACCTTATTTATCCAAGTCTTTTTTTTGCAATAAATTTATGATAAAGTTACTGTGAGTATTAATAATACTTCTATCTTAAAATAAGAAATGATCCAATATTATGCCGGGTGTTGACTTGGCGGACGCAACATAGGAAATCGCATGTTAATTTTAAAATGTTTAAATATTAGCTTCCTTATTTATTTTAGAGACAAAATGTATTTTACTTTTTTGTAGAGGCAAAAATTCTAAATTTATAAATGATCACACCTAACACTTTACGTTTCTTTAAGTTAAAATATTTAAGAAAAAGTAATGTAATTTTCTAAAAATAATGACTGACATACCATGGAATTGATACAACAATTGCGGATATTCCCTGTTTCTTTTAAAGTTCAAATTTAAGCTTTAAACAAGTGTTTTCCACTTCCAGACTAAGCATGAAGTAAAATTTCGGGTATAGAAAAGCCCCGTGAAAATTTGTCGAGCGTGCCGAGACAAATTTTCTGAGCTTTTCTAAACTCGAAATTTTACTTCATGCGCCACGCGTATAAAACACTATAATATTATCAAATTTATGTATATTCGAACTTCACTTGAAATCTGTGTTTTATACGCGTGGCGCATGAAGTAAAATTTCGAGTTTAGAAAAGCCCAGAAAATTTGTCTCGGCTCGCTCGACAAATTTTCACGGGGCTTTTTCTTCACGGGGCTTTTCTAAACTCGAAATTTTACTTCATGCTTAGTCTGTGAGTGGAAAACACTCGTTTAAAGCTTGCGGATGTCAAAATACACAAGATATTGCTGTTACTTAATTAACGACAAAAAACATAACGCAAACATCGTGATATCTGTGGTCTGCGTAAATATAATCATGCCATGAGTTATATTCGATGAGAGAATATAACGAATTTTACTATATTTTCATCTTGAAAACCTCACCCTTTCGCCTGGTTAACATTTTTAAATAGTCAGAGTCAGATTTAACAAATAATTTTCGTAGCAACGACCAAAACAAGGTGATAGAATTCTATCACCGCTGTGATAACATGTATATGTATGGAAATATGCGATTCTGATTGGAGGGAATGTAGCCATGTGACGCATGAGTTTTATTCTCAAAAAAATTATTTCTTTATTTATCTAAATAATTTTGTCTCCTAATTTGGGTATATAAATAAATACAAATTGATCTAATTATTTTCACACCTATGACAAAAAGGCTAAAAACACCTTCCAGCAAGGTTTGATAGCATCAATTATCAAATCAAGCCACACCTTCTACACGAATTAATCATTTATCACCTCGAAATAAATATATGCATTTGAATAACAAAATCATGATGCTTCAAAAATAGGCTTGGCCAGTGTATTCCGATCCACTTACAATGAAACCGAGCTTTTGAATAAACATGAGTTAAATGTTAATTGTCCATTAAAATTGGAAAATTAATAAAAAATTAATCCTTGAAGGAAAAATGCGATTTTCGTCAGATTAGAATACGTAATTTATACAATTACTTAAAGACTTGCAAACTAAAAAAAGTAATAATAATGTGAGCAAGCACGCGTTCAACGCTATCGCCATTAATTATTGCGTTTTAATGTTTATTTAGTATCATTATCATTTTCAGACGCCATTTAATTGATCGCATAAACTGGCGTCAGTGTCGTTTGTCATTTTCTAATGGTTATGGAAATTGTATCCTGGATAAATGGTCATTCGCCATTGTTGCTAGATTTTTTCCTTCTCGGTTGAGTGTTTGATAAAGTCTGCATCAATATTTATGTTGGGCTGTTAAGGATGTTTTTCAAGGTGGTGGCACACTATCACCATTGGGAGTTATTAATATGATTATGGATGATTGGCATGTGCGCATATTTGTGTTGGTGGTCGATTCAATTGTTGTTGATATTATGTATGTGTGTGTTAATGAAAGTAAATAAATGGTAATTATATTTTGTTCCTAGTAATGATTGATAAAAAAAACAGCAATCAATGAAGTCCTTCAGAAGAAATAAAAAACTTAACTTTTAAAGTGGACATTAACAAAATTATACCATTTTATTAGTATTTAAAAGGAGAAAATCTAGACGTAAGATTTTGATGTCTCTATTATAATCATAGTTAATCTCAGAATTGCAATTGAAACTATATTTTCAATTATTCTAGTGCAGTGGTTCCCAACATAGGGCCTACGCCGGGAACAGGGGGGCCGTTTTAGTTTTATGAGGCACAATTGAAAATTAATGGAATAGCCATAACAAAATATATGAAAATCGACTATACAGGGTGTACAAAAAGTAATGTAACGAGTCAATATCTTGGTTTGTGATAAGTTTAGAAAAAAATATTTCAAATAAAACGTATATCTATTAATTTAGGCAACTAATTAAAAATATTTTTTTATATACAGGGTGATATATTTTCACGATGCATATCAAAATTCCTTTTTTTAAAATGGAACATTCGATACATTTCATTGGAATTCTATAACATGTTTAAATTGAAGGCAACTAGTGAAAACAGCATGTTTTTAAGTTAATTCGTTTAAAAGTTACATATTAATGAAAACATACTTTACTGATAAGAACTATAATATTAACAACAAAATATTCAACTGTTTTTATTAAAGCAGGTGCTCAAATTACCTTTCCCCTGCAATTTGACTCCATCCTTAGTGTATTATACTGTTATGACAGTATGCTACTTTCCGATTGATATGTTTTCAATTTTTTTTCTATAATTTAAATTTTAATGTTCGTCCGTAGATTCTTACGCTATCGCCATAACCTTTTATCATTAAAATTGTTACCCAAAAATAACAAATAACTTAAAAATAACTAATGTCAATAACAATTGTTTCAACATTTTGAGACACCTACACTTGATTAACAATAATCATTTATTGATAGCTTAAATTAGTAGCTACAAGTTTTATTTGAAACATTTTTTTCTAAACTCATCACAAAGCGATATATCAAGCCGTTAGATTACTTTTTGTACACCCTATATGGTATGATTTATTTAAGATTTATGATTATATCTTTATATATGCTATGATTTATTTATGACTCATAAATTTACATACCTAATCATCATACTTTGAACTTCACTTGAAATCAGTGTTTCATACGCGTGGCGCATGAAGTGAATTTTCGAGTATATAAATGCATGAACATTTGGTTTGATCGCTCCGCTTCTTCACGCGACAAAACCAAATTTTTCTAAATTCGAAATTTAACTTAATTTATTATCAGGCAATGGAAACATTTAATAAAAGTAAATTTTAATTAAACAATTCAAAAAATTAAATACAAATTTACAAACATTAACAAAAACAGTGTAACATAACCTCTAAATAGCCTCAAATTTAATTAAAGTGAAGTTGGAACACATGAAAATGGGATGTTATTACGTTCATGTTTTCAACGATTCAAAACTAACCAATAGTATGTAGATTTTTTCTTATATATATACATTATGTTTACTTTGTAATGTTTGAGGCATTAGTCGATTTTATTCAAGAGTTCAATTTAATGTTCGAACGAGTGTCTCCACTCCCAGATAAGGCATGAAGTAAAATTTTGAGTTTAGAAAAGCCTAAAAATTTGGTTTGGTCGGGTAACGCGTAGCGCTATGCGATAAGTTTAGACAAAATGTTGCGTTATTGCATCAATGACAATTAATGAGGTAAGGATTGAATTATATGCAAAACTGACCGATTTTTTTTGATAACGAATGTTTTTTTCTGTAATTTTCTGTAATCTTATAAAAATGTACAGACTTTATAAAATGTTCTTCGATCCTCCTAAATATTGTGAATTAAAAACGTACATTAATTAACAATATTTAGGATGATGAAAGAACATTTTATAAGGTCTGTACATTTTGATAAGATCACTAAAATAAAGTCGATTTTAGCTCCAAATTACGGAAAGAAACGTTTGTTTCCAAACAAAATCTGTCAGTTTTGCATATAATGCAATTTTCACTTTTTAAAATCAACATCGTCATAGAGTGGCTTGTATGTTTTTAACTTTTGCTAAAAATTAAATTAAAATTAGCTGAGATATTTAAGAAATTGTATGTTTACTGATTATTAAAGTTTTCTAATTCAATTTTCTCTAAAATCAAAAATTATTCAACATTTCCTTTAAATGCAGAATAATAGAGTGTAATATTTTTACTGTGGCTTAGTGTATTCACTTTTTAATATTTTTTTAAAACGAATATTTTTAAATTTTAATCAACTAAATATTATTAATGGCTGAAAATAACAGAAAAATCAAACGAGTTTTGACATTTTTTTTATGAATTATTGTTTAAAGAAACTAAATTAATTATTTTTTGAACAAAATCAGAGAATTCTTCTTAGTATTCCCAAATAATTAACTTCAAAAACATTGCGATTTTTAATAAAATATAAACTTAATTTTTCCTATAATTTTATGCTGAAAACCAGATATTTTTATTTTTATTACTGATTTTTAAAGAAACTGTATTTCGATATTAAAATTTTGAAATAATACATAAAAATATTAAATAAGTATTTTGTAATTTTTACAATAAATAATAGGTATATTTCTTCAAATCAAGTATTTTCAATGAGAAACTAAGTAAGATATTTAAGTATTCAATACTACTTATATAATATAAAACGCATTTTGATAATACAATACATACAAAATTAATATATTTTATAAAATCTAAAACTGACTGGCAAAACATCACAACAAATATCAATAGAACAAAAACTAATGTCTGAGTTGAAGTTTTTAACACCATTTTAACGAGTGTCTTCTACTCCTTGATTAAGCATGAAGTAAAATTTTGAATTCAGAAAAGCCTGAAAATTTATATTTGGGCGCGGAACGAAGCGTAGCGTCCAATTCCAAATTTTCAGGCATTTCTTAACTCGAAAGTTTATTTCATGCGCCAGGCGTATAAAGCACTGATTTCTTCTAAAGTTACATAATCAACAATATGGTTAAAGATATGAAGTAAATATACAGAACAAAGTCGCAGTCCAAATTTATATAAAACTTAAAAATGTCTCTGTTTCAATTCATGTGACCTAAACTAATTATCTTGGAATCTCGAGTAAAAAGAATTTGCTTCGCTTTGCCTGGTAAATCCAATCAAGTGGTGAAAACCTTCTTTAAAGGTAAGTCATTAAATATCATTATTTTATATGTAATTAATGACTTTTATCCTTAAAACAACGAGAATCTGATTCATTTATGAGTTATCGGTAAATCGGTTTTTATGCACAGATTTCCGGTAATTGAATGTGCTTAATTTTAAATCCCTAATTGAACTGTAATTTAATTATGATTATTTTTCACAAACATGAACAAGTGGATAGTTATTAAATTAAATCAATTGTTGAGTGAGCGTATGATCTACTTCCATTTCAATATAAAATCGTAGTCATTAATAATAAAACAACACCCACAACAATAATGGGTATTCGCTGAATAATTTATGTTGCGCAATTTTTTACGAATGCCGAAATATCTGATGCAAAGGAATGCGGTCCGTTCGTTATTTATTCATTTATAAGAAAGTGCATTGTATCATGATTTCTGAGCGTATTGGTATTGTAATGGTTTTTGCTTCCGATCTTGATACGCTTCACTGGATTGTGGGTGCTGCTGCCGATTGAAAATTCTGCAAATACGCACTAGCTTTGTTGCATTATCATATAATTTACTATTTTAAAATACTACAAAAGAAAATGAGATCATGCGCAAATAACCTTTGCTGCCGTAGCGCCCTATAAACCCAAAAATGAGAGCATAAAAAGTTGAAGGCTCCGTCAACTTGGCCCCCCATTTCCGATTTTTTGGAAAAACATCATTGCGCAGAAGAGCCCTTAGCTAGCGCAAGCAAGCACAACAAAAATTAGAGCAAGCATACAAAGGGTAAAAAAGTTATAGTAATTTCAAATATGGGGGGCTAAGTTGACGTTTGCCCCCCACTTTTGATTTTTCAACTTTTTTTGATGATTTGGTTTCTTAAGAGTTAGCGCAAGCTAGCACAACCAATTTTAGAGCTAGCACAACCCCTCAAAAATACAAAATTAGTTTGTACCCCAGCCCCCCACTTTAATATTTTTCGATTATTTCTAGGGGAATCTGCAGCTTAGAGCTAGCGCAGGCAGAATATGCAAAAATTACTAACAAAATGAAAACAGTTAAAAAGATATTTACAGTTTTATTATTAATCCTGTATGCGTAATTCCATTCGTGTATTTAAATTGTTATGATATATACAAATTTTCTAACAAATCACAATAATTCAACGGATTTGTTGCCAATTACTTTGCCATATACTCAAGTAAATGTTCAAAAAAATGCTTACAAATGCTGTGACCGGGAAAGCAAGCATAATAATGACAGTAGCGTAGTGAGTGATTGATGACTAACCCTCGAATAATTTAATATGTAATAACTACACCAAATAACAAGAGATTTAAAAAATTCTTTCAAATTATAAATCACCAATGCATTGTTTAAAAATGCTCTGACCGGAAGAGCAAGCACAACAATGACAGTGGCGCAGTGAGTGATCAATGTTTAACCCTGGAATTATTTAAAATGTAATAACTCGACCAAATACTAACAGATTTCAAAAATTATTTCTAATTATAAATCACCAATGCGTTGTTAATAAATGCTGTGACGGGAAAAGCAAGTACAAGAAAGACAGTGGCGTAGTGAGTGATCAATGTTTAACCATCAAATAATTTAAAATGTAATAACTCGACCAAATACCAATAGATTTTAAAAATTCTTTCTAATTATAAATCACCAATGCGTTGTTAAAATATGCTGTGACCGGAAGAGCAAGCACAAGAAATACAGTGGCGTAGTGAATGATCAATGTTTAACCCTCAAATAATTTAAAATGCAATAACTCAACCAAATACCAACAGATTTCAAAAATTCTTTCAAATTATAAATCACCAATGCATTGTTTATAAATGCTGTGACCGGGAGAGTAAGCACAAAAAAGACAGTGGCGTAGTGAGTGATCAATGTTTAACGCTCAAGTAATTTAAAATGTAATAACTCGACCAAACACCAACAGATTTCAAAAATTATTTCAAATTATAAATCACCAATTTGTTGTTAATAAATGCTGCGACCGGGAGGGTAAGCACAATAAAGACAGTGGCGTAGTAAATGATCAATGTTTAAGGCTCGAATAATAGGTATTCCTATAGACGAAAGATGAATACCTACCTACCTACCTATCAGGGGAGTTTTCCGGGAACAGGTAGTATATACTATAATTTGATTCAAACCAGGTAATTTAATAGAAATGCAATTATTTTGAATAAATAAATGTTAAAAAATATACAAAAAATTTATAAAAAATAAAATTGTTTCTTTTAAGTTAAAATTTTGTATTTACACTTAATTCTCGATTACAAATTACTTTTTAGAATAACATTTTTTTCAAAAAATATAATTAGAGGAACTCCTCTCTTATCATACCTTTTGTTTTTATTAATTTTTGAGCGCCCTCTGTGGTCAAATTTGGATTTAATGATGTAAATGTTAGTTTTTAGAATTAGTATGGGTAATACAAAAAAATATCCGAGGACACACGCATTACATTTAACTTACCTAAGATTTTATCTTTGAAATAGACATATTATTTTAATATCTACAATATTTTGTATTTTAAGATAAAAACTATAATCAGCATAGAAAATGGCCTCGCAATTTCTAGTCAGTGTTAAATCTCAACATTTACAACAATAAAAATTAATCGGGTAAAGTATCTGAATTTGCATTAGAAATTTTCTTTCAGATCCTAATCTATCTCCACTCAATGATTTAGTGGATTACAGTCAACTGTTAATGGAGCATTAGTATTATTTATTATTGGTTTAATGTTGATACACGTTTCACGGCAATGAATGCAAAGCACAAATTATGTTTTATATGGGATTATTTAATTGAATTACATAAAGCATATAATTAATTATTGTTGAGATAAAGGCGCAGTGTAATTGATACTGCCGGTGTCGGTATCTATAAATTAGTCTGCTGAGTTACTTTATTATAATCAGATTAATTATCTGATAAGGATATAATTGATTCTTAAAGTTAGGTAAAATTATAAGCATAGAAAATATTTTGGATCGATTTTGTAAATAGTCTGAAACATTATACCATACCTCATTAGTGTTTTATTTGACACAATTGAACTTGAAACATTAGTAACTGAAGAATTGTTTGCGGAACTTTAGGTTATTAGCCAAATAAATTTTAATGTTAAGTGAGATATAGATTTTTTTACTAAAGCACGATGTATGTACACTTCTGTGCAATAAAATTAAGCACACAAAATATGTTATAGTTTATAACGGACGTGATGAGTTTCCTGGTATACATAAAGAAGGACTATATTCGGATATATTGTTATATATTACTCAAATTATACAAAACGATTCCATCCGTATATTACAACGCGTAACGTCAAACTTCATGAAAATAAATAATACAACATTACGTCAACATTCACAAAGAATGAGATATCTCTACAAACAAAATTATGTAAATATATCAATTTCCTTAATGGCAAAATGCTGCGTTATTTAGACAATAATTCAAAAATTAGAATTCTAACTGAAATAAAATATGGTTTTTCTATTTCGGCTTTGTTGTATTTAATACGAGTTGATTTTTTTTTCAAAAGGTCATGATTTTAATAAAGATATTATTTTTAAGTTATAGTGTTTTATCATATATTGAAACTGCTGCTAGGTAATTAACACATACCTAATTTATACAACTAGAATATTGTGAAAAATAGTTATAAGACTTGTGCTTAATTTTATTGCACAGAAGTGTACATGCAAAAACTGTCATTCGTATATGCAGTTTACATACAAACTTTTTAAACTATTGTATTTAAATGCCACAATACGATGAATAATTGTAATCGCGTATTGGGAAATAGAAGATATAATAAAATTTGAAATATATAAATCAATTTTGTGCAACAGTATACCTGAGTCGCCTATTTCCAAAAACCCCTAAATCCATTGTTTTTAATGGATTTAGGGGTTTTTGGAAATAGGCGACTCAACTATGAAAATGGAAACAAAAATTGCAAGACCAAGCCAAACTTTGTGGCTTCTCTAAACTCGAAATTTTATTTCATGCTTAATCAAGGAGTAGAAACACTCGTTAGAAACATTAAATTGACTTTTATAAAGAGATCGAATTCCTGCCAATTTATCAAACGTTGTAATTATCGGGATATGTATTCTTTAAAATAAAATGATCAGCTATAATGAAATGTAATAATTTTGTTTAACCCGAAAGTCTGTTGCATAGTAATTGCCCGACGCTAGGAGGGCAATTATCTGAAGCAGCAGACTTAAGGAATCAACAAAAATCGATTACTTGTAATACGACTATACAACCATGTCTAGTTGCATCAACTTTAGTTATTATTTATTTGCCGATTGTTTACTTATAATGTTATATGTGCCTATTTAGCTGTTACTAAATTTAATTCAAGGAATAACTATTTGACGTTAGTGTAATCTAAAATAGGTACGTGAAAGTAAATCAAAAATACAATGTAAACTTATTTAGTGAAAATATAAATTGTACTTGAAACAAGAAATAAAATTTCATCAACACACCACCCTCTCTAGATTCCGCAACGTGCGCCCATAACGAGAAAATAAAGCCGCATTCCGGAACTTAATTTATTGCGCCAGATAACATATTTACAACCGTTTTAAACGGCGCAATGAAATGATTAAGGATATCCAACGAGCGCCATTTCAGTCCTTTAATTAAACCCGATAATATTCGAGCACGACAGGATTTGAACGAAAGGACAAATCACTAATTCTCCAGTCGGTATTTCATATTTTGAATTTGTAAAGGACATTTTATTGAGAGTTTAACCTTTTTAAAAATGAATTTTATCGTTACTCGTATCAATCCTCTATAATATTTTGAGGGTGATCTCAAAACCAATAACTGTTTATACACTATCAAAGCCAATGACCAAAAAAGTTTTGGAGACTGGCTTTGCTAGAATAAAAATGATATGTTCTTAAAAAATATTACCTAAAAAAAAAATCATTAAACTTAAGGTAAATTTTATAATTTATACAGTTTTTATACTAATCGCCAAACACTACTATTTATCTAAGTACAGGGAATTTTTATTTTAAGTGTACATATTCCGATGCCTGCATTGGAAATTTTCAGGCATTCATTGCATTGTTTAAAAGCGTTCAATTTGAAGTATCGAATGAATGTTTCCACTCCTTAATTAGGCATGAAATCAAATTTCGAGTTTAGAAAAGCCTGAAAATTTGGTTTGGTTGCGTAGCGAAGCGGAGCGAAGCGGAGCGACCAAACCAAATTTTAAGGCTTTTCTAAACTCGAAATGTTACTTTATGCGCTACGCGTATAATACACTGACATATTGTGAAATTAAAAATATACTGCTAAATCAGTATTAGAAATATACTGCGAAACAAGAATATTTTGAATTTCGCAATATTTGGGCGATTTGTACGCATGGCGCATGGAATAAAATTTCGAGTTAGGAAAAGCCTGAAATTTGGTTTGATCGCTCCGCGCTTCGCACTACGCGATCAAACCAAATTTTTAGGCTTTTCTAAACTCGAAATTTTACTTCATGCTTAATCAAGGATTGGAAACACTCGTTCCTAGCTCAAAATCGAACTCATTTAAAAAACAACAAATTCCTCAAAATGCATACGCGTCGGGATATGTATACTTAAACGAAACATTACCTGTATGTTTATATCCTAAAAATATTATCCAGTTTCTACAAATTTCTTCAAAATTGTTAATAATTTTAAAAACTGCGAAAAAATATGTATGCAAAAAATAAAAAAAGTGTTATAATTGATTATCGTGGGCAAATTACGTCAATTAAAGTGCAATAATTAAAAAGAATCGTACGTTTCTGATAATCCTCAAAATAAAGGGAAATCCAGATTGGACTTTAAAACACAAGATATTTGAAAAATCCGAATTTAATTTTTAATAGTGTAAAGTATAGACTTGGCAAATATGTATAAAATATGATGTCGTCCAAATGCCCTCCACCACTCTGCTGACATGATACCAACCTTTTAGCGAAGTTTTCCGTAACAATTTCCAATAAATGCGGTTCGATTTCAGCAATTGAAAGTCTGATGTTCTCTTTTAGTTCTGGAATCGTAGCAGGTTTGTTGGCATAGACCCTTCCATTCAAATGGCCCCAGAAGAAAAAGTCTAGTGAGAGATAACATGACCCGGAACTTTGGTTTGAAGTAAAGTGGCTGTTTCACGTGCTGTGTGACATGTGGCTCCATCTTGTTGAAACCACATGTCATTTAAGTTTAAATAATTGGTTTCATAGATAAAAAGTTGTTTACCATCTCCTGATAGCGTACACCGTTGACTGTAACAGCACTACTGGTAAACTTATAAAAATGATACTTATTAATACGATTGATAATGTCATACTGTTATAGAACAAGTGGTACACATGTTATATAATTAAGCAGTCTAACTGCAAAACCCACATTCTCCACCTTTTAAAACTTTTCGCAAATTGTAATATTACTTTAATTTTGCAGTTACGTTACGTTCGAATCCCTGCATCACCATGTATCCATATTTTAATTTGCAATTTGTTTATAAAAACGTCTCTTATTCTATGTATAACAACATATTTTACTGATATCCTCATTCCAGCAAAATCAGTTTTGCAGGTGTTTTTTTTTTACAAAAAGTACTAGATTAATTTCCGCCATCACATTTCAATTATTCAAACTACAAATATAAATATATACATCTTTTTCTATCTGATTTTTATAAATGTATCCTTTTAATTCAAGTGATTGAATTACGATCGCTTTATATAATTTATCGCCATTTTCCGGAAAAATGTCTGCGTTCTGTCGAGTTATTTATGATTGTTCATGTGACTCGGGCCACGTTATAAAGACATTATTTATTGTGACTTTTCTGATATTTTATATAAATCACTGCCTTGCTCGTGTTAGCTCGTGTTATTTATTCTGTAACAGAGTTTGTTTGATAAGGTAAATGTTAATGAAAAATTATCTTGTCTTATGTGAATTATTGGCGAGCATGTCTCAATTTGTATATATTTAACATAATGAGTGTGGAAAATATCATTGGCCTAAATTGTCGATTTATTGGAATAAAACTGGTTTAAAACACTCAGAATCTTTTAAAGTTGAAGATAAAAAGCAGTAATCAATAACTTAAGATTCATTAAACTACATTTGATATACATTTAAGCTCTACTTACATAAATGAATTTGGGTGAGTTACGTGAAGATGATAATATATAACTTGAAATAAATAACTTTTATTAACCTTTCTTCACAAATTTTGTGAGAAAAGGTTAAAGGTTTGTGAAGCAAGGTTGATTAAATATTATTTAATGTGTATAAAGTATACGAAGCGTAAGCTTATTTTTTCGAATTCAAATATTTTTGAATTAGAATTATTCTTGTTTAAATAAAAGTGTTTTATTTCACTCTACTAATATATTACATTTTTTATGGGGTTGCCATTAGTCGTCAAATTTTAGGTGCAGCTTAAATTCAAAGAAAGAAAGAAAGAAAAGAAAGAAAGAAAAGAAAATTAAAACACAACCAATTGCATTACATGATTTGTATTTAAGCTTCACTAAAAATTAAAAGATTTTAATTTTCTATTAGGAATACAAATAACCTATGATTTTAAGTAGAGATTACATTCATACAAGTTTAAATGAACCTTTAGAAACCTTGACAATATTTGAGTGTTGTATACGCGTGGCGCATGAAGTAAAATTTCGAGTTTAGAAAAGCCCCGTGAAAATTTGTCTCGGGTCGCTGCGCGACCCTCGACAAATTTTCTACGCGAGGCTTTTCTAAACTCGAAATTTTACTTCATGCTTAGTCTGGGAGTGGAAGACACTCCTTCGGAAGTGATAAATGTCAGTGTCGAATTTCACACGTGTCAATGTCGATTGAATAATGGTTAATATAATCTCACGTGTCAAATTTGCATGAGATTTTCAATGTTTCGAGAGTTTTGACGATTATTAAAATGTTCATCACATTTTTAATAGTTCAAGATTTTTATCCGGTTTTGGATATTAAGAGATCATCGTCTATTTATAAAATGTTCATCAGATTTTAAAAATATCAAGATTATTGATGATTATAAAAATTTGTGTTAGATTTTCTATATTTCGAGATTTTCATCAGATTTTCTATACATCGAGATGGGCTTCCGTGTGAAAGTAAGTAAATGCTATTAATTTAATACGTATTTATTTAATTTAACCTTCACACCAAAAATTGTATTGGATGTTAAGAAATGTGTATAAACTCCCTAATTTTAGTATTTTTCAATAAGAACAAAATTAAATAATCAGTAGTATACAATAATACATAAATACATTCAGAGTCCCTTCGCACGTCAATAGGCACAGTCTCTAAAAATTCTTAGGCCCAGTTGCTCCGAAAACGTTAAACTCGAGTTCAAGCTGAACCTGAGTTCGAGATGACAGTTCCTATTGTTCTAATGTCACTTTGAACCCGAGTTCAGAGTTGAACCAGTTCAAAGTGTTTAGTGCAACTGGCCCTTACTAGAACTGCAAAGCTTGAAATGCAAAAATATTTTAGTATATTTGAAACATTTAGGTCCGCTATATACAGGAAGATTTTCTTCTAAGTATGCATACCGCAATATACTGCATACTCTGTAAATTTTCAGATATTCGTCGTATTTGAAATGAGTTCAAATTGAAGTTTTAAACCAGTGATTCCACTCCCAGACTAAGCATAAAGTAAAATTTCGAGTTTAGAAAAGTCCCGCGTAGAAAATTTGTCGAGGGTCGCGCAGCGATCCGAGACAAATTTTCACGGGGCTTTTCTAAACTCGAAATTTTACTTTATGCTCCACGCGTATACAACACTGATTTCAAATGAAGTTTAAAATATACTAATAAAGCAGTATAGCAAAGTTATATATTCTGAACTTTAGAACATTTTAGCGTTTTATAAGCGTGGCTCATGAAGTAAAATTTCTAATTTAGAAAAGCCTGAAAATCTGGTTTCATCGCTCTACTGCGCAGAGCGACCAATCCAAATTCTCAGGCTTTTCTAAGCTCGAAATTTTACTTCATGCTTAATCTTGGAGTAGAAAACACTCGTTTAAAGCTTCAGTTTGAACTTTTTCCATGTACGACGATTATCCGAAAATGTACAGTGTAAAATGGGCGTTTTTTACACTGCAAATGTTTAGATATATAGCTGATCTAAATATTACAAGAATATCAAAACATTTTCGCATTTTAAGCATTGTAGTTCTAGTAAGCGTACTTTTAAAGACTGTGCCAATTAACGTGGGACGAGCCTCGTATTCTATACAAAAATAATTAAACTTAAATACCCCTTGATAAATATCTTTCTGCGGTATTTTTCTAATTTGAAATGCATTTGTGTATTGCTTGTTACGTTAGTCGAAAATTTAGCTTAATACCTAATTTTGTCATTATTTATTTCACCTGTCTGTTAAAATTATGTAATAAAGATAACCCAGTACTTACACAAAAATAAAAAGAAGACCACACCCTGTGCTCATCCTTAATTCGTAACGAAATGTACAAAACTGAATATAATGAAAAAGTCCTAACAATAGGCAATATTTATAGCAGTTTCGAAAATTAGTGTTTCCACTTACATCCTCGTATAATTATATTTTGAATGGTGGGCGTATTTATGACCTATCCGCAATAGCATTAAATGTAATCTGAACGGTTCATTACAAACATTATTACAGTTAGTTAGGATTTCATAACAATATTATACAATTGTTAAAATATACTAATTATAATTTAATTTTATAGGTGTACAATTTACCTTTAACATTAACCTATTAATTAGTTTAGTAGTATGATTATTACAAATAATATTAATAATTAAAGTTATTTTATTTCAAACTGTATAATTGTAGTTGTATAGAAAAAGTTTTTGTTTGTATGATAAGCCGCGCGCCAGATGTTCGCGGTCGCGGTCACTTGTACCTGAGCACTGAAAGAATAAACGTTAATGATTTATTTAAAATAAAAGTTTCCTCCTTAATATATAATTATTAAGTTCGCGAAAATAAATATTCACGGATTTAACAGTGGCGACGAGGATTTTTAATTATTTTATCAAAATATAAGATAATAAGAAACCATTTGGGCAAAAATACGGTAGCCTTTGCTTGGGAACTTCATAGATTGATAATATATAAAGGCATATATCATTTAATGTAAATTTCATGTATTTTATAAAAAAAAACAAATATGAGTGCATTCTTAAGTAATAAAGATTTGCTAGTAATAAGAAACCACGTGAAAAATGCCGACCGATGAAGTAGCGCATGGTGTTATTGGACATTTATGTGAATTTAATCCCCATTTAAATGATTAGACAATTTTTTCAACCACGTCTCTCAAATTATTTTACGACAAATTCCGCAAAGGATGAGATATTGAAGAAGTGAGCAATTTTTAAATATGTTGTCAGAGCAATCGTACAAACTTATTTATGATTTGTGCTTACTAGAGAAACCAAAAAATATCATTGAAGGACTTTGTGGATATTTTTATTAAACATTTTGGCGCATAAAAATTATATTTGCTGAAAGATCTAATTCTACAATAAAAGACAATTGACTAATGAAACGGTTAAGAATTGGGCAGCAAGAGTCCGAAGATTGGCTGTTCATTGTGAATTTGGCGAAGAACTGAAAGTTTGTCTGCGGGATAAACTCATTATGGGTCTCTGCGAGAAGAAAATCATGAAGAAGTTGTTTGTAGAAAAGGCTACTTTATCCTAGGAGGATGCAGTTCGCATAACAAGCTGCAAAGAAGCCTCATGGTCAAATACGCAAATGAGGGAGCCATCTTGTTTCGTAAAAGGAGAACCAATCCATCACGTAAGGTCATCGGGAAAGACGTCATCAATGGTTTTGCCATCTTGTGACATACGTATGTGGAAGGAGAATTTATCCATCAATAAAATGTCGGTATCGTGATTGCATATGTCATAATTGCAATATTAGAGTCATCTTGCTCCAGTATGTCGAAATAAAAATCAAATATGTCCAGCAATAATCATAATTAAAATTATAAAGTGAACAATCGTACAAAGAAATTTCATAATTTTATTGATGATGATTGAAACAATTCACTGTTTACTATATTGAGGAAATTTAATGGAGGAAAACCGTTATTAACTTAGATATATCTTGAACAAGTTTCTCATCTTTCACGTGGTGAAACCTATTTAACTATGATTTAGAAAAGAAAACATTTGGTTAAATTTTACTAATATTAGTGAAATTTAACCAAGTGTTTTCTTTTTTAAATCATAATAACTTAAAATTGATACAGGAGCAAGTGTGTATCTATTGTTTAAGAAACCATGTTTAAAAAATATTATTCTTTTATTAGGTTAGGTCCATCACATAAAAAATTAATTGCTTATACTGGAAGTAAAATAAATCCTAAAGGTAAAGTTGTGTTATCAGTTCAGTTTCAAAATAAAAATTCAAACTTAGAATTCTCTGTAATTCGGAATGGTGGACCTCCTCTCTTAGGGAGAGATTTTTTGGAGAAATTTAACATTGGTTTAGAAAAAATAAATTACTTAAATGAAGATAATGAGGTTAAATAATTAAAAATAAATTTAAATCTGTTTTTAAATATGGTCTTGGTACTTTCAATAAACTGGAGGATGAACTAAATCGACTACAAGACATGGGAGTCATAGTTCCAGTGGACTTTTCGGAATGGGCAACATCAATTGTTCCTGTGTTTAAACCAAATGGAACCGTTAGGATCTATGAAAATTTCAAAGTTACAATTAACCAGTTTTTTTTCAAACAAATGAGTATCCTTTACCTCGGCAAGAGAAATTATTTTGAAAATAAAGTGGAGGCAAAGAATTTACAAAATTAGATTTAACCAGTGCCTACCAGTAGATTAAATTAGACGAAACATCAAAACAATTTGTTACTATTAGCAGCGTTATTTCAATATCAAAGATTGCCCTTTGGGGTAGCATATGCCCCAGCAATATTTCAAAAAACACTTTTTGTTGGTATTGAGGGGGTGGTTTGTTTCTTAGACGACATGTTAATTACCTGTAAAGAACATGAACACCGATCAACCCTAACATAGATAAAAAATCATTAGATTAATTTATTCCCCCAATTCAGAGAACCATTTCAAAAATTATACTAAAAATTTAACCTAACCCCCGCGTTTTATGTTAATTCTAAACTACGGCAACATTTAGGGAACATATTCAGCACACCAGAAGAACTTGACCAATCTGAAATTTATTCGATCGAGTGTTGTAATTGCGATAAAACAGCGTAATTCAAATACAACATTTAAAGAACACATAGCACACGCCAAACACCTTGTTTATAAAAAATCTGCAGTGACCATTTACTAGAAACCGGTCATAAAATTACAATAAAAAACACCAAATTATTAAAACAATCCTCAAATTATCGTTTAAACATGCTAGAAGCCATTGAAATGAAAATACAGGAGAATAAATAATTGAATTTTGATTTAAGTCCACTTCATAACAAACTAATAGATTTAATTGCACCACCTTGATCTGTGTTTTTTCCCTAATTCCCTTTACCTGGTTTGTATCGCCACCCTCATTTCTTTGGCTCACCTCTTAATTTACGTTTTTTCCTTATTTTCATTCCCACCGCTTTTGTATTATAATCCGCCGCTCTATATATAGTTTGTAATTTCAGTTTTGTATTAAGTGTTAATCCATTGATAATGATCACTTTGTGTCCGAAATGTATGTACATTTAGTAATTCAAATAAACGTGTGAATAAAGGATATTAGTGCTTTAATTCGTCAAATTAATTTGATCCTTACGTAACTCAATCAATCAATCAACCTAAGAACATGAAAATACACTAAATGAAATGTTGTCAATATTATAAAATTCTGGCTTAAACATTTCTATGAATGAATGTTCATTTTTTAATAAATCGGTTACTTATTTAGGTTCTGTTATTGACAAAGATGCATTGCACTCAAGTGAAGATAAAATAAAAGCAATAAAAGAAGCACCAATACCTCAAAATGTTTTTCAATTAAAATCATTTTTTGGGTTGGTAAATTACTATGGTAAATTTTTAAGGAATCTTTGTACACTGTTACATCCACTTTACAGTTTATTAAAGAAAACGGTAAGATGGCATTGGTCTACCCATTATAAAGAAGCCTATAAACTTATTATAAGTTCTTGAATATGGATCATGTGTCTGGTCACCATATCAATTAACGTATAGCAATAAGATCGAAACAATTCAAAATAAATTTTTGAAAATAATGCTATTTAAATTAGGTTACAACAAAGATAAAAATATAAATTTAGTTCGTCAGGAGCTTACTATCGATAAATTATGTTGTAGAAGAACTTTCGCGGACTTGAGCTTCTTTTATAAATTAATTAGTAACCAAGCGGATTGTTTATATCTATTTAATCAAATTAATTTCTGTATTAACCCTTCGAATCAACAAATCAGACATCCAACACAGTTTTCCATTCCGTTCCATAAATCCAAGTACGGTCTTAATAGTCCACTTTCTCGGTATATCTAATCTTAAGCGGTTAAATGTTTGTTGTTCTCTTTAATTTGCCAATTTGTAGACATGTTTTTGTATTTATATATATTTTGTATTATGAAATTTGAATTGTATTACTATAACATATTATGTATAATGGATTTTTCCGTAAATAAATAAATAAATAAATCAATTTGATATTTATCAATAGATTTTATAAACACAGAATAACTGCAGTTGATATGGATTAAAAAGAATATTGTGACAGAAAATATGTGTAAAATGAACAGATCGTAAAATTTACTAAATTTACACAGAATAAAATTGATTAATTTCAAGAATCTTCAAAAAAAATTTAAATATCTTAACTAGTTCTTTATATACCTACCTAAACTGAAGATATTTTCGTTTTGTAAAAAAAAATTAATGGAAAAGATTAAAATGTTTATTATGCATTTCATTAAATTGTGTTCAAAAACTTATTATTGAATAGAAAAGAGTAGAATCACTATTAATGATTTCGATAGCTAACGCCATCTAATGCTTCATAGTGGCATCGTCAGTGACACGAATGCACAAAGTGCATATACAGAACCACACTGAAGAGGACCTTGAAGTCCGAAACGCGTCTGTGGGTACCTGGTGTCAGAATACTGAACACAAATTTAATTTTGATATTTGTTTTCTGGTTTCACAAACAGAGTTCTGCTCGCTCGTGGACGAAACAGTGACCTGTATATGCACTTTGTGCATTCGTGTCACTGACGATGCCACTATGAAGCATTAGATGGCGTTAGCTATCGAAATCATTAATAGTTTTTACATATTGGCTTGAAATAGTCAGAAATGTTCAGTATTCCTCAGCACTGGGTCGGGACCACACTGAAGAGGACCTTGAAGTCCGAAACGCGTCTGTGGATACCTGGTGCCGGAATACTGAACACAAATTCAATTTTGATATTTGTTTTCTGGTTTCATAAACAGAGTTCTGCTCGCTCGTGGACGAAACAGTGACCTGTATATGCACTTTGTGCATTCGTGTCACTGACGATGCCACTATGAAGCATTAGATGGCGTTAGCTATCGAAATCATTAATAGTTTTCACATATTGGCTTGAAATAGTCAGAAATGTTCAGTATTCCTCAGCACTGGGTCGGGACCACACTGAAGAGGACCTTGAAGTCCGAAACGCGTCTGTGGGTACCTGGTGCCGGAATACTGAACACAAATTCAATTTTAAAGAGTAGAATGTTTATCATGTATTTCATTAAATTGTGTTCAAAAAATTAATTATATTTTTGAGAATAAATAAAAACATGAAACACGTAAGTTGATATTCAGTACTATTATTATTATTATTATTATAAAGATAAAATATAAATCTTTCATTTAGTTGGCGTTTAGTTTATGGAACATCTTCATAAAAATTATATGAACTAGTCATTATTAGACCAAGATTGAAATTGATTTGTAGTCGAAACTATAGTCAATCTAAAAATTATAATAGTGTTAAAAATTAATGGCCTTATTAATAATGTTAACACAAAGCTTTAATATGCTCTAAATCAGGTGTCTTCAACCCTTTTTAGGTCGCCCCCCCCCCCTCATAACTCCACCCCCCCTTATAACGCCACGCCCCCCCTCGTAACTCCACACCCCCCTCCTTAATTTCATTTAGTTTTTTTAGACAGATTGAAACACTATTATAGCCTTATTTCACTTCACCTGCTATTTAGGAAATCTGCATCCCCCGAATGTGGCGTCTCCTCCCCCGGTTTAGAACCCCTGCTCTAAATCTTTTACTATTAGATCTTAAGCTTAACAAGCTCTAATTAATCGATAGTTTAAAATATGATTAAATACAATATTTCTTTATTTATTAATTTCATTTCTTGCAAGAATCTTTTTTAAAGTCCAAATATATATTTCATTCGACAGGCCTAAAAACTCTGAGTTATTCTAAAGTTCATATCATCATATGTTCAATTAAACTATTAACTATTGCCTTGGCCCCGATGGTCTGCCTGCTTCCCTATTAAAAAAATGTGCATTCGCGCTTAGTAGACCAATATGGTTACTTTTTAAATTGTCACTATCTAGTGGTTGTTTTCCATCTTGCTGGAAATTAACAAACATAATTCCAATATATAAGAATGGCGATAACAAACTTGTTCAAAATTATTGCCCTATATCCATAATTGCAACAATCCCAAAAATTTTTGAAAAATTGATGACGGATTTCTTAACTAATTCATTGCAATCTTCAATCTCTCACAAACAACATGGGTTTCGAGTGGGGGAATCTAATTTATTGTTATATGATTCTTACATTGTCAACGCCTTGGAACGCGGTTTTCAAGTTGATTCCATCTATACCGACTTCTCCAAGGCGTTTGACTCTGTTGATCATACGTTATTACTCAACAAGCTTCATTATGTTGGCATTACTGATATTCTTTTACGTTGGATAGAGTCCTACTTAACAGATAGGTTGCAAGTGATTAAAATTGGGCAAATAACATCAAGACCCCTAAAGGTTACTTCTGGTGTTCCTCAGGGATCACACCTGGGTCCCTTGTTCTTCAATATATTTATAAACGACGCTACAAAATGTTTTCAGAATGCCAATTGTTTACTTTTCGCTGATGATATGAAAATTTATATGCGTATTGAATCGACTCTTGATGCAACGAACCTGCAAAAGGAACTTGATCACTTTTATAGCTGATGTAACGATAACAGATTAACGCTAAACATCAAAAAGTGTAATATCATTACTTTTTCACGAAGTACAAGGCCAATCATTACAAATTATGTTTTCAACGATGTAGCAATAAACCGTGTTGATTGAATAAGGGATTTAGGTGTCACTGTGGATTAAGGTGGTCATTTGCACACCATATTTCAAATATTGTCACGAAAGCCTATCAGATGCTGGGTTTCGTAAAGCGTAACAGTAAGAACTTTACAAATAGTAGAACGCTGGTAACACTATATAATTCGTTAGTGCGACCCCACTTGGAATATTGTTCAACGGTATGGTCTCCATACACTGAATGCGACATTAATAAAATTGAGCAAGTTCAAAAGAAATTTATAAGGTACCTTGCCTATAAATTTAGTACCGATCAGCCCTACCTGGATCTTTTGACGACTTTTGGCCTTCGCAGCCTTAAACAAAGGCGTGTAGAAGCTGACATTAAGTTAGTATTCAAACTACTTGATGGATATTTGGATTGCCCTGATCTGTTGGAATTGGTTGGTATACGGGTTCCACCGCGCTCTCTTCGGTCTGACATTACATTCCACATCGGCTACAGGCGCACGGATTATGCGAAATATTCCGCTTCTGTTCGGATTTTGCGTCACGCAAATATTTTAAATTTTGACTTTTTTAATGGGTCTTTTTCATTATTAAAGCGCCATTTAAAAGTTTTGTAACTTTTCTTGCTTAGTTTTAAGTTTAGTGTTTGTACATATTTGTTTTTTTTTGTATATTGTATTTTTAATGTAAATGGCAAGCTGTTGAAATAAATAAATAAATAAATAAAACCTCTAGAGTGCCATGATTTAATTTTTTTCAAATTTAAGTTGGCTGCACACTTCAGGAATTGACATATATAACGTCAGACACAATAATTATAATGTATATTTTCAGAGTTGCCAACCTAGAATATTTTCCATGGCACTCTAGAGATTTTTTTTAATTGAACATACGTTACAACCCATTATTTATTACAAAAATTCAATACCAAATAAAAAAAGTACTAACGATTTATTTATGACGTGTTAATACACACGTAATTTCATTAAAGTTTTATGAAAGCTAATTATTGCAATCGCTGAAAAAAAATAACTTAATTTATTACACATGAGTGTAAAACATACTAACTTTTAAACTCAATACAGCAATAAACTTTTACGACAAAATTCTAAAACATGCAAACCAGACCCGTTGGTAATGACTGTAATCAATAACTTAACTATCCAATAACAACCTATTTGAATTACGCGCACACTTCCCATTTAAAATTTAATGTTTCCGCGAAGGACCTCACATGTCTCCAAGGATACAATTTCACACTTACTCCCTTATGCATGCATTTTTTTTTAATATTCGCACTTATGCAAATTCGCGGACTGTAAATGATCACAAATGAAGCAATTAATTATTATCTTGTTATGGCTCGGGCGGTGGATTTTTCATTTTATGTGTTAAGTACTGGCCTAATGAGCAAGGCTCGTATTCCGATAGATTTTAATTAGTTAACAGCGATTTAAAGAATGCAGGTAATTATTTTTATGTAATTCATTTTTCAAGGATCGACTGCACACACAGCATGGATCCTGCATGTTTGATATGGAGCACGTTGCTGATAATTTTCTTTAAGTTACATGATTTATTTGAATGAAATTTTTCTAAATATCACAAAGTATCAACATACTCTGAAAATTTTATAAATCGACAAAACGATTGTTATCCACTCCTAGACTAAGCATGAAGTAAAATTTCGAGTTTATAAAAGCCCCGCGTAGAAAATTTGTCGAGGGTTGCGCAGCGACCCGAGACAAATTTTCACGGGGCTTTTCTAAACTCGAAATTTTACTTCATGCGCAACGCGTATAAAACATTGAAATATTATTATTATTATTTTGTAAAAGGTGAATATTGATAATTTCGTAACCGTCAATCAACTATTCTTGGCAATATTATCAATCCCAGGAAAAGCCTTTAAAAAATAATTAACAGCATTAAATAATTGTAAAAATATAAATCTAAAATATCTAGCATCGAAAATTATGATTTATATAAATACAATTTTTCTAAATTGACAAATATCACAAAGTATCAAAAATCTCGTAAAAATGTTATAAATCAACAAAACGATTGTTTTCCACTCCCAGACTAAGCATGAAGTAAAATTTCGAGTTTAGAAAAGCCCCGCGTAGAAAATTTTCACGGGGCTTTTCTAAACTCGAAATTTTACTTTATGCTCCACGCGTATAAAACATTGAAATATTATTGTTGTTATTTGGTAAAAGGTGAATATTGGTAATTTCGTAACCGTCAATCAACTATTCTTGGCAATATTATCAATCCCAGGAAAAGCCTTTAAAAAATAATTAACAGCATTAAATAATTGTAAAAAAATAAATCTAAAATATCTAGCATCGAAAGTTATGTTTTATTTAAATACAATTTTTCTAAATCGACAAATATCACAAAGTATCAAAAATCTCGTAAATATGTTATAAATCGACAAAACGATTGTTTTCCACTCCCAGACTAAGCATGAAGTAAAATTTCGAGTTTAGAAAAGCCCCGCGTAGAAAATTTGTCGAGGGTCGCGCAGCGACCTGAGACAAATTTTCACGGGGCTTTTCTAAACTCGAAATTTTACTTTATGCGCCACGCGTATGAAACATTGAAATAGTATTGTTGTTATTTGGTAAAAGGTGAATATTGGTAATTTCGTAACCGTCAATCAACTGTTCTTGGCAATATTATCAATCTCAGGGAAAGCCTTTAAAAATAATGAACAGCATTAAATAATTGTAAAAAATTAATGTAAAATATCTAGTATCGAAAATTATGATTTATTTAAATAAAAAATTTTCAAATCGACAAATATCACAAAGTATCAAAAATCTCGTGAAAATTTTATAAATCAACAAAACGATTGTTTTCCACTCCCAGACTAAGCATGAAGTAAAATTTCGAGTTTAGAAAAGCCCGGCGTAGAAAATTTGTCGAGGGGCGCGCAGCGACCCGAGACAAATTTTCACGGGGCTTTTCTAAACTCGAAATTTTACTTTATGCGCCACGCGTATAAAACATTGAAATATTATTGTTGTTATTTGGTAAAAGGTGAATATTGGTAATTTCGTAACAGTCAATCAACTGTTCTTGGCAATATTATCAATCTCAGGGAAAGCCTTTAAAAATAATTAACAGCATTAAATAATTGTAAAAAAATAAATATAAAATATCTAGTATCGAAAATTATGATTTATTTAAATAAAAATATTTCAAATCGACAAATATCACAAAGTATCAAGAATCTCGTGAAAATTTTATAAATCAACAAAACGATTGTTATTCACTCCCAGGCAGCATGAAGTAAAATTTCGAGTTTAGAAAAGCCCCGCGTAGAAAATTTGTCGCGGGTCGCGCCGCGACCCGAGACAAATTTTCACGGGGCTTTTCTAAACTCGAAATTTTACTTCATGCGCCACCTTTAAAATATAATTAACAGCATTAAATAATTGTAAAAAATAAATCTAAAATATCTAGTATCGAAAATTATCAATAATTTGAATGGCGATACTTTTCATTACGATGGTTTACCGTATCGATACCTGGATATACGGTATAATCAATACCCAATATCGATTTTTTTTAGGATCGGAACATCCCTACTTCTCACCGTGCTAAGGCAACGTTGCTTCTACTCATCGCTGCAGATAATAATGCGGATAATTTCTTGAATTAATTTCTCATCTGGCACTTGGTAAAACATATTAGAATATGTAAAGGTATTTAAATTAAAAACCACTTGATATTGTTATATAAATTAAAACTTTATTCCGACTAGTTTCGGTTTGTTAGACCATTTTTAAAGAAATGTGACATTCCTTTGAAAATGGTCTAATAAACCGAAACTAGTCGGAATAGAGTTTTAGTTTGTGAAACAATACCAAGTGTTTTTTTAATTTAAATAACGTTACATTTAATAATGGGGATATTTGAATAAGGAAATAATTTAATTTATCCAGTTGGGGATTCTGTGTACTGAATACTAGATTGAAAATATATAAATTAAATGTATAATCCCCAACCCTGTATAATTTGTTCTTTATTTAATCTTTTATAATATCAATTCCATTTGTTTTTAAATAACGTTGAAAGCCTCTAAAAAATAAGAAAATAATTTGAGTAGTTCAAAATTATCTAATGCATTGGAATAAATTACCTACGAACATAAATATTAAAAAAATACACGAATGAACTAAATACGCACAACTCTAATGACTTGACATTAAAAAAAAAAAACTCTTGGCCAAATAAAGTATTAATTAATTCTCTGAATTTAATTAACGCAGAGCAATTAATCAGCCGATAAGAGCAATTTATCAGAGTTCTGTTTTAGGTGTGATTTAAGCGATTGCGGGCGTTGTTATCAAAGCCGCATTATGATTTATGCCGCCTTTGAGGAATTCGATTTAATTAGCGTGTTTGGATTTTTTTCTAAAATTTCGGTTAATTGCATAAAACATTTCTTCAAGGATTGTGAAGGTTTTGAATATTCAAGATTTTGAAAAATTATGGAATGTTTATTTGATGTCTAACAAAAAATAGTTCCTTATAGAGAATGGGGGAATAAAGAAGTAAACGTTTGCATAAATAATTCATTTACTATATTTTTATTAATTGGACCCTATCAATTTATAATTTGTATAATTATTTACATTGTGTTGTGTATGCAGTAACCTATTTATTATAACTTAATTAACAAATCATGACAGCACAAACTTGAAGTATTTAATTTTATGCAATTTCACTTTGATAATCGACTGTTACAGTTAAAATTAAAAAAAAAAATTGAAAACATAATATTTTAGAAAATAATTTATTATTTGAATTTGTAAGTAGTAAAAATGTCGACATATTTCAATTTGTCATTTATTATCGTAGCCACTTTATTGCATAAATACAAAAATGAATTGTAAGGACGCTCACAAAAATATTTTTATTTTAAATGTAAACCCATAATGATAGCACTTCTAAATGTACAGGGTTATTTAACAATTGTGTAAACAAGTATACAGGGTATACAGGGTAACTGATTTTCTAGTGTCCAGCTTATATCTGCTAAAAAATCAAACATACAGAAAAAAGTTTATCTACACGATGGGGCACATTATTTTTTTTCCATGGCCTACACATTTTCTAGAATAATGTCAGCAAGTATTTCTTCATATGGAATGCCGTGTATATATTTTGAGAATCAGATTCTTAGATAAATTCTCTTTACAATTACACTGGTAAAAAAAATTTTTTTTTCAAGCCCTGACACCATTCCTGCTGATTCTTGTGTAAAATGACCTCCTGAATCCGAATATGGCCTCCGTTTTCCCCCATCACCCACCGTTTTCGGGGGAGGCCACCCCCACCTATTTTTATCACTTTTCGATAATTTGGAGGGATGAAAAGGATTATTTTAGCCTTTACATTTCTTCTGAGGGGCTAGAGAGGTGAAAAGTTCCAAAAAATGAACATCTGTAGCAAGGAGGTAGATTTGGGGGGGGGATTTGCCCCCTTAAATTGTAAAAAATTCATTAAAAATGATCAATATTTTCCGTTTTTTTCCCAGTTTCTTCACTAATTTGCTACATATTCCAGCTTCCATTCCCCCTCATCCTCCCCCAAATACCCCCAAATAATAAAAATATATTGCAATAATATATATCAATAATAATAAAAATATATAGCAACAATAATAAAAATATATAGCAACAGTTCGGAAGATTCACTGTACCACGCTGGCGCTCTCAATACTCCCCCTGTTTCCCCCATCCATTGGAGGGGTGAAAAGGATTATTTTAGCTGTAAAGAATAATAAATAAAAAGTAAAATAATAAATGTAAAATAATAAATGTAAAGGATAATAAATAACTAAGATAAGTACCTTCATTTGGTGCTTGCTTTCCTTTTGTACCCTGAGGAGGAAGTTTCTCGTGTCAAAAACCAGCAGTACTCTGCTAATATGCTCGCATTCCACTTCCCCGAAAATCTCCTCTCGAACTTAGAGATGTCTTGATGAAACCGTTCCCCGTATTCATCCGAAACTGCTCCTAAATTTTCAGGGAAGAAGTCCAGGTGTGAGTGAAGGAAATGCACTCTAAGAGACATGTTATACCCCATGGCCTTGTACGCTGACAGCAATTCCTCGACATGAGCGACATAATCATCACTTTTGTTGTTACCCAAAAAGTTCTCACACACATTTTGGAATGCAATCCAAGCTCGTTTCTCTTTTCGATTCAGGTGTTCAATAAACGTCGAATCTTGGAAAAGTTGTCTAATCTGGGGGGGCCACGAAAACTCCTTCCTTGATTTTAGCCTCACTAAGACGAGGGAATCTAGTTTTCAAAAATTGAAATGCATCACCGGTCTTGTCCATTGCTTTCACAAACTGTTTGATCAATCCGAGTTTGATGTGCAAAGGCGGCAAGTAAATATTTTCCTTCGGGACCAGAGGATCGTGAGCGACGTTTTTCTGACCGGGAGTAAAACTTTCTCGCAGAGGCCAGTTCCGTACGATGTAATATTTGTCTCGGGCTCGGCTGTCCCATTCGCATAGGAAGCAGCAGTATTTTGTGAAGCCCGATTGCAGGCCCATGAGTAGAGCAACAACTTTTAAGTTAGCGCAAAGTTTCCAATTATAATCATGGTATTTGATTTTATCAAGGATCCGGCTGATGTTTTCGTACGTCTCCTTCATATCCACAGAGTATGCAACCGGGAGTGATAGTAACTCATTCCCATTGGCCAATAGGACAACTTTCAAGCTTGTCTTTAATGAGTCTATAAACAGTCTTCATTTGTCTGGGTCACATGGCATCTTCAGTTCTATCATCAATGCATTTGAATTAGGGCAGAACACTAAGCCTTCATCTGCAGAAAAAAGTAATTTCAGGGTTGGCTGCCTAGTCCTGTAAGAAGAGATTTTTACACCCTTTTCTAAGAGATTCCACTGCTGAAGTCGAGATCCAAGAAGTTGAGATTTACTCTTAGGTAACTCCAAATCCCTGACGAGATCATTCAATTCCGACTGAGTAACGAGGTGAGATTTTCGATGAGCTGAATCAGCAGAACACTCTTCATCATCGGTGAACGTATCATAAGATGGTCCAGGCTGTGGCTCAAAGTCTTTCAAATCCGTTTCTGGCTCTAGAGTATAGGTTTTGGGGGGCACTGGGATTGGCAAAGATTCGTTGTGAGGAACTGGTCTTAGAGCTGAAGGGATATTAGGATACTGAATTGTATGCTTACTTTTGCTAGATAACCCGACGGTGGAAGTCATACAAAAGTAACAATCTGTGAGATGACAGCTAGGTTCGCGTCAAACCATGGGCACAGCAAATAGCATTGATTTACGGGTACCTTTGAGCCATTTGGTCAAGCTACTGTAACAAGTAGTGCAGCAAACTGTTGGAGCCCAATTCTTGTCCTGATCGCCAACTTGGCAATCAAAGTAAAATTTATAAGCAGTTTTAAGAAGCGGAGAAAGGGGTTTTCGTTGCGCTTTTAAAGTCATTTCCCCGCAAACATAGCAGAAGCTATCGGGATGATTTTTACACTCGCGTGGCATAATTAAACAGTAAATAAATGCTCGATATTAATCACAACTCACACTCACGTACTGTAATTAACTTGGAAAAAGCCGGAATTAAAAAATTTCTACCGTTATACACAATTTAAACAACTTGGAAACACAGAATCCCCGCCTAGAGCACCGACAAGTTGACTCTACGATCGCTAGAAATGTACTGAGGGAAGATAAGGATTACAGTGCAGGTCTATAGTGACAAGAGCAATGCAAGTTTAAACCTGTCAAAGCATGAAAATTCCTGGGCAAACCTGTGCGCGCGAGGTATTGAGAGCGCCAGCGTGGTACAGTGAATCTTCCGAACTGTTGCTATATATTTTTATTATTGTTGCTATATATTTTTAATATTGTTGCTATATATTTTTATTGTTTGGGGGAGGATGAGGGGGGATGGAAGCTGGAATATGTTGAAAATAAGTGAAAAAACTGCGAAAAAAACGGAAAAATCGATCATTTTTAAGGATTTTTTTACAATTTAAGGGGGAAAATCCCCCCCCCCCCCCTAAATCTACCTCCTTGCTACAAATGTTCATGTTTTGGAACTTTTTACCTCTCTAGCCCCTCAGAAGAAACGTAAAGGCTAAAATAATCCTTTTCATCCCTCCAAATTATCGAAAAGTGATAAAAATGGGTGGGGGGCCTCCCCCGAAAACGGTGGATGATGGGGGAAAACGGGGGTCAAATTCGGATTCAGGAGGTCATTTTACATAAGAATCAGCAGGAATGGTATCAGGGCCGATTTTCATGCCGACCAGTGTTATTTATCACAAGTACTACTTGGCTTTTAAATTATGGAATTATTGTCGTCATGTGATATTGTTTTGTTTATTCTAATTGCTTGTCAGATTTGATCATACTAGCAAATACTTGTCACATTTGACAGGTAAAAGCTTTTATTAGTGCAATACCTATTTGAGAAAAATTAACAATGTTTAAAACTTTGATGTACTGTGCTTTCAACAGGTTTTCATTTTTCTGAAATAATTCTTTACGTACAAGTACCATTTTAACTTGTGAAACATCAAGAGAATTTCATTAAAAATATGATTCTCAAAAATATTCAGGGCATCCCGTTTAAAAAAAAAGTTGACTTTCTGTAAAATAGGTTTGCCATAGAAAAAAACATATTTGTTCCATCTTGATCTATAAGATGAAACAAATATGTTTTTTCCACGACAAACCTATTTTCCAGAAAAAGTCAAGATTTATTATTTTTATAAGGGATGCCCTGAATATTTTTGATGTTGATATTTGCATATGATAAGTTTCATGTTAACCTTTTTTTGTATCTTTAATATTTTAGCAGATATAAGCTGGACACTAAAAAATTAGCCACCCTCTATAGGAAATACAGTCTGTACATAAATGGTTGTCGTTATGTAACCATGTAAAATATATTTATGCCGCTCTAGTAAAATGAGTTGAATTGTTATCTAGGCAACTTAATTTACACACTATGAATTTAGCAATTAAAGTTATATTCATGCTATTGCAAATATTATTTGCTTCAAATGCAGTGGATGGTTTATTGACCAAAATATAAGACAAAAGCTCGAATTCAAACCTCACATCTAGTGTTTATTGAATACATTTCAGACAAATAAAACAATCAAAATAATAATAAACATAATTATAAGTGCTGAAAATGTTCACCATTCGCCTGTAAACACATTTGAACCCGTCTTCTTTTATTGTCAAAGATATTGATCAGCATTTCAGGTGTTATCGTTTGACATGCAGTTTTAATCGCTGCCCTCAATTCTTCCAACGTATGTAGTCGTTGTCGAAAAACTCTGTCTTTCAGGTATCCAAAAATAGAATAGTCCAGCGGACTTAGATCTGGAGAACGTGTAGGCCATAATCCTTGACTAATTAGTCTATCACCAATAAATTCTCTAAGATAGTCCAATGTTGCTCTAGCTGTATGAGCTGTCGCACTATTTTGTTGAAAATATCCGTTCTGTAATTCTTCATCGTCCAACTGGTTTATAAAAGGATGGATAAGTTGTTGCCGATATCTCTCACCATTTATTGTGCCATCAAAGAATACCGGCCCAAATATTCTACGGCGAGACATTGCTAGCAAAATTCCAACTTTCCGAGGATGTAACGGTGTTTCAATAAAAAGGTGAGGGTTTTCCGAGTGCCAGAACCTATAGTTTTGCGAATTAACATATCCCGAGAGATAAAACCAAGCCTCATCACTGAAAAACGTTAAATCCAGTGTTCGATCTTCATTGACATTTTCTAAAATCCATCGACAATAATTCATTAGGCGTTCCGGATCAGCTGGTAATAATTGATGAACCACAGACAGTTTATAGGGATCTTCAACCTCTTCAACCCCAAGTTCAACCTCTTCCTCACAATCTTATGGCACGTGCTCGAAGGAATTGCAGTTTGCAAAGCAAATTTGCGAATAGATTTCTGCGGGCTTACAGCGAGTCGTTGTCTGACATGTTCGACAACCTCTTGTGACACAGAGGGCCTGCCTGACGATTTACCTCTCTGCACACTACCAGTTTGCCTGAAGCGATTCACTATTCGTAGAATATGTTTTGATAACAACGAATATTCAAATTGGTGATCCGGAAACTTCTGCTGAAATTCTCGAACACACTCTGGTATTGAATAGATCCATGCCCCATTTTCTAATCGCCCATTCCGAAAGTACGACTCGATTATGAAAGCATTATTCTCATCAGAATACATTTCGATAAATTGCTTTATTTTTGTTTGTTTGACAGACGACAGTAACAGTTTAGTTCGGGTGCACAATTTTAAAAAGGCGGCAAAAGTGAATTGAAGTGATTACATAATTCCAACCATTGATGTACACGCTGTATCTATCACATCTTTGCAGTATATATTTTCTACTTTACTTTAAATCAGTTGTTTTAAAGCGGGCCGCATGAAGTAAAATTTCGAGTTTAGAAAAGCCCGGTGAAAATTTGTCTCGCGCGACCCTCGACAAATTTTCTACGCGGGGCTTTTCTAAACTCGAAATTTTACTTCATGCTTAGCCTGGAAGTGGAAAACACTCGTTAGCTTAAAATGTCACAACTATCAAAATGTGTGTCGCAAGTGTCATAAATAAAAACAATAACATGACCATCTAACAGTTCTTCTATAATTATTTATGTCACTGTTTTTTTCTTTAACGCACATTATTACAGAAACACATTTCCTTTCTGTCGTTTATTTTAATTCATGGATATTACAAAAACGCAAATAATTAAAAAAAAAAAAACTTGGCAATATAATAAACGCGTGGTTTGTTTCACATACATTTAAAATAACAAACAATTCATTTTATTTTATAATTCTTGTTTAACCCAAAAATATCAGGAAAAGACAATACATTTTTTAGGAAGGTTTTTTGTATGACTAACAAATATTACAGCAACACAATTACTATTTCGTGAAAATTTGTCTCGGGTCGCTGCGCGATCCTCGACAAATTTTCTACGCGGGGCTTTTCAAAATTCGAAATTTTACTTCATGCTTAGCCTAGGAGTGGAAAAAACTCGTTAAGTTAAAATATGTCACAACTATCAAAATGTGTGTCACAAGTGTCATAAATAAATTCAATAACATGACCATCTAACAGTTCTAATATTATTTTTGTCACTGGTTTTCTTTTTAATGCACATAATTAAAGGAACACAACTATTTTGTGTCGTTTTCTTTTAACTCATAGATATTACAAAAACGCAATTAATTAAAAAAAAACTAGACAATGTATTAAACGCGTGTTTTGTTTCACATACATTTAAAATAACAAACAATTAATTTTATTTTATGATTCTTGTTTAACTCACAAATATTAGCGAAAGATAATTAATTTTTAGGAAGGTTTTTTGTATAACTGACAAATATTACGGCAACACAATTACTATTTCGTGATTAATTTTAAATATTGAGATCGAGAAAACACTTAATTTTAATAATTCATTATGTAATACACTGGGAAATTATTGTTTTCTTGAAAATTTTAAAATCAAAAACAGGAGTGATTATATCCATTTTGCGGTGCCCTGAGTTGTTTAGGACCATTTTTGAAAAATATATTTCTGTCTGTCTGGCCGTCTGTCTGACTGTCGTCTGTCTGTCCGTCTGTCTGTCAGTCTGCCTGTCTGCCTGTCTGTCTGGCAGTCTCTTAGTCTGTCTGTCTGGCCATCTGTTTGTCCGTCTGTCAATCTGTCTGGCCATCTGTCTGTCAGATTGTGTCGTAAAGACTAAACTAATTGAGATATAAAAAGCACACAATTATCGTTCTAGGATCTGAAAAGTTTTTAGTCAACATCTGGAAACCTTAAGTAGTACTTTACTGTTAGCGTTTCTTTATATATTTCTTGATATTTTCTAAAATATTAGTGAATATCGAAATATGATTCAACTAAAAGTTGTAGATCTCAAAATACCAGAAATGTATACAGGGTGGCTGATTTTCTAGTGTCCAGCTTATATCTGCTAAAATATAAAATATACAGAAAAATAATCATTATAAAACATAACATTTGCAACGTGATCTGCAACATAAAACACATTATTTTTTTCTAGAGTCTACACATTTTTTGGAAACATGTCAGCAATTATTTTTTCATATGGAATGCCCTGTATATGTTTTGAGAATCAGATTTTTGAATAAATTCTCTTTTCAATGATTTATCACAAGTACTTCTTATCTTTTAAATATGCCTGATAACGGAATTATTGTAGTCATGTGATATTGTTTCATTTGTTATAATTGGTTGTTAAATTTGATCATATTAGCAAATACTTGTCACATTTGACAGTTATAAGCTTTTATTGGTGTAATCGTACCTACTTTTTTAAGAAAAAATTAACAATATTTAAAGCTTTGATGTACTATGCTATCAATAGGTTTTATTTTTTTTTTTAAATCTTCAATATTTTAGTAGATATAAGCTGGACACTAAACATTCAGCCACCCTGTATATATTAATGTAAACTTTTTCAAAGATGCGATTTTTGAGAAATTTAAAACAAAAATTTTGATTTTTTATATTTTTTTAAACTAGTGTTAAATTGTGTTGTACGTCATAGAAAAGTTGAACAAATATGCTAAAAAATTAGACCAATTCCACTTCTCTGCCTCAATTTGGAGAGCAATAAGCGTATTTTAAAAATTTTGTGATTGGCATTCCTGCATCAATTTTGCAAATTTTGAATGCCCATATCATCTATAATTCTAAAATTTTGCATTTTTCTTTATGTATGGTAACAAATCGACCAAATTTTATTCAAATCTGAGATAGTGAAGTATTATTTTAATCAAAATTGTGTTGATTTGACATGGAATTAGTCAATAATAATGATTGTAGCTGCAGAGCTTGATTTTATAATTTCAGTTCTATTAAACGGCAGTTCTTGATCTTTGGTTCCTAACTGCAGTTGTATAAACATTGGGATGTCCATTATCTTTGTTTATATCATGGGAAAATATGTTTTTACTTCTGCCTCACAATGACTTACAAATGAAGTTTAAGTTCAATTGGATAGCATTAACCAGTGCCGACTTGAGTGCGAAGATTGACTCCAAACTATAATGTTACTTATAAATATGTACGACACTTCTCTATTTTAAAAATTATGCGTATCCGCTCTCGAAAAATATCACATTGACTAAAACATTATCAAAAAAATGTGTCTGATCGAAGCACTTTTATCAGTGCCGACTGCAATAAAATGTGACAGTGATATTCGGCTCAGTATACCTGGTTTAAGACAAAACAGGCTCACCAGAGACATACATTTTACAATTTTAAATTGAACACCCTACATATTTATTTTTGTTTTTGGATTCATTTAGACATGTTACATTCAAAACATACAGAGAGTTTTATGTAACACCAAACATGCTTATAACGAGAATATTTCTTTTAGGTATACATAAACATATGTTGTACATTTGCTGACACTCGGTTTATTAAAAGAATTTAATTTGAAGATATAAACGGGTGTTTTCCCCTCCCAGACTAAGCATTAAGTAACATTTCAAATTTAGAAACGCCTGAAAATTTGGTTTGGTCGCTTAGCGCGAAGCGCGAAGCGGCCAAACCAAATTTTCAGGCTTTTCTAAACTCGAAATTTTACTTCATGCGCCACCACAAAACACTGACATATTACGAAGTTTAAAACACACCACTAAACTTAACATTACATCAGTGATTTGTACCGGTGGCGCATGAAGTAAAATTTCGAGTTTAGAAAAGCCTGAAAATTTGGTTTGGCCGCTCCGCGCTTCGCGCTACGCGACCAAACCAAATTTTCAGGCTTTTCTAAACTCGAAATTTTACTTCATGCTTAGCCTGGGATTGTAAAACACCCGTTTGAAGCTTCAAATTAAATTCTTTTAATAAACCGAGCGTCAACAAATGTACTACTTATGTTTATGTGTACCTAAAAGAAAAATTATCGTTATAAGCATGTTCGGTGTTACGTAAAACTCCTTGTATGTATGTTTGATAAAAGAATAAATGTGTATTTTTTTTCCAACAAAATACTCTAGCTTTGGCCAATAAAGTCAATAAAGTTTGAATTTGATTAGAGTTTACCTTTACATCCCACCTCATATTTAAACTTCGCGCGCAAGTTGGAACGGGTTGATGTTATCAAACTAAACTTAAACTTCCTACAGTGAGTTTTTCTTTCAAGTATACAAAATTTTTTATAAAAGTGTTAAATTTAAAGTTTCTAACGGGAGTTTCCATTCCTTAATTAAGCATGTAGTAAAACTGCGAGTTTAGAAAAGCCTTAAAATTTGGTTTGGTTCGGTAGCGAAGCGGAGCGACCAAACCAAATTTTCAGGCTTTTTTAAACTCAAAATTTTACTTCATGCGCCAGGCGCATAATCAATGATTTTATCTGAAGTTTAAAATATAGTGCTTTGGCATACCGCTTTAACAGTATAATTTAAACTTCACAATATTTCAGTGGTTTATACGCGTGGCGCATGAAGTAAAATTTCGAGATTAGAAAAGCATGAAAATTTGGTTTGGTCGCTCCGCTTCGCTACGCTACCAAACCAAATTTTAAGGCATTTCTAAACTCGCAGTTTTAATACATGCTTAATCAAGGAATGGAAACACCCGTTAGAAACTTTAACCAAAATAACCAAATTTTCAGGCTTCTCTAAACTCGAAATGTTACCTCATGCTTAATCTGGGAGTGGAAACACTTGTTAGAAGCTTCAAACTAAATACTTTTCAAAAAAACGTATGCTTGAAAATGTACAGAGTACACACCGAAATATTTCCTGCATATATGTTATTGTTGCCTAATGGAACAAACTCAGGAGGCAGGAAAAGAAGCATTTTTTTAATTGAGTGTACCCGGTGTTTCTTATTTTTTCAATTATAATGTGAGTCAGTCTTTGTGATTCTTGATTTTTTTTTTTCAATTATTCTGTTTTTGAACATCCTGTTATGATAATGAGAACCAGATAATATCCTGTTCTTGGTAATACAGTGAAATAAAAATCTGATTAAAAGCTAATAAGTGGAAATGCATTTCAGCGAATGAATACATTTCTCGTTCGCACGTAGTAGTAGTAAGCCAGTTGCGGAAAGCGTGCGAGAAAGAATGGGTAGTCGTAAGTAATCCGAAACAGGTTGTAAGTTTGTACGAATTGGCAGCCGGAGGCGGAGGCAGTCCACTCTACTGGCCTCCAAGGTCATCCAGACGGCCTTGCCGGCCGGAGAGCATGGGTTTCAAACAAACGGCATTTATGCCAGTGATCTATCTAATTGTCTGTAACCGTTTTTATCCTCATGCTCAATCTCGCAAACGGATCTTATTTCCACCACATCAATTCATCCAATAAAAAATAAAAATACAAGGAACTATTATATTTTTAGATTCGAGATTGTTCTAGAAAGAAATGTGTTAGATAATTAGTAGTTAGTATTGAACATAAAATTGCTATACCTTTCGTTTGCTTTATCGTGCTCACTATTGAGATTTCGTAAACTATTAGAGATATGAATACAGTTAAATTAGATAAAAGTTTTCATTTTTAATACAAAATAAAACTTCGGTAACAAATTTTATCTAGTGTCATTTGTTTTTAAGATATGGCAAAAAAAGTGAAAATCGCCAAAATTTTCATTTGCTATAACTTTGTTAATTAGAGAAATATCGAGCTAAAATTTGAATAGTATCCCAAATAATATCCGAGAAATACAACAATATTTGCAGATATAATACAGGGTGTCCTAGTTTCAATATACGACATCACATTTTAATTTTTCTTATGGCAGCCATATTGGATTTATATACTATCAATGAAGCATAAAATCCAAGTTCAGTTGATTGATTGAGTTACGTAAAGATCAAATTAATTTGACGAATAAAGCACTAATAAGCTTTCGTCACACGTTTATTTGAATTATCAAATATACATACATTTCGAACACAAAGATACCATTATCAATGGATTGATATACATTAATGTTAATCCATTGATAATGTTCACTTTGTGTCCGAAATGTATGTACATTTAGTAATGCAATTAACAACAAATTGAAAATAATGTATCATATGTCAAATAAAAATGATAATTGTCATATTTCATAAAATGAAGCACTCAGTAAAAAAATCTTAATTTCTGATTATATATCATTTAGATTAAGTACAAAATTTCAGCTCAATATGACTATAATTAATAAAGTTATAGTATCCATGTGGTTTATCGCATTTTACTTTTTTCGTGATATCTTTGAGACAAATGCTTTATAATAATTATAAACTGTTGAAACCACTTAATTGGTTGAATTAGATGTAAGTTTATATTATTTACCATGAGTAAAAGTATGCCAACAACATTGATTTGGCGTCATTTGTTTTAAAGATATGGCAAGATATGAGTTATGGGTGTGTTATGTGTTTTTCCACATTTTTATTAATATGAAAAATACTAATAATAAACTGATTGAATGGCTAACGCCTAAATATTATGCAAAAAAAGAATTTAAGAGATATGGAATTGAGATTTTTTACGTAACATAAGTTAGTCTATAAATACATTGGAATTCATAGATTTTATATAGGGTGTCCCATTGCTTTTTAGATATGGCAGTTATTTTTTGTTGACATATCGCACATGATTTCCCGCTGAAATTTCCTGCTCTTTGCATAAATATCAAATATGACTGCAATAAGAGAAACTGTACTTCGATATCGTATTTGGAAAATGGGATACCATGTATAAAATTTGTCAATTTTGTTGTTTTTCTGATGAAATTTCGTATACATTTTATATTTCAGATCTTTATCTTTCTAAATAACAAAGTTATCGCAAAAAGAACATTTGGTCGGTTTTCACTTTTTTCGCCACATCTAGATAACAATTGCCGTTAGGTAAAATTTATTAACGCAGTTTTATCTTGTATTAAAAATGGAAACTTTTGTCTAATTTACCCGATCTCAATGGTGAGCACGAAACAGCAAACGAAGGGTATATAGAAAATGTCTATAATTTTAGCATTTTTTTTTATAATAAGTGTTATGCTATCCTGGGCAATGAGTCCTAAAAAATAAGAGCACGAAATATAAGTATTTTTTTCTGTTGTCGAATTAAAAATCGTAATGAACGAAACTTGAGGTTATACTTGAAACACCCTCAATCTCTTCCAAGGCCGTACCAGGGGAAGGGAATATGGGGGTTTAAACCCGCCCCGAAAGTTTAAAAATGTTAAATTTTACCATTTAGAAGCTGCCCCGTTAGGTCAAAAACAAAATGTTTAACAATTAGAACCCCCTTCTCATATTTTTATACCCCCGACCGATTTTTTTTCCGGGTACGGCCTTGATCTATTGATTCAGAAAATCGTAATTCAATCTTGAATATCAATTGATTGATTGAGTTACATGAAGATCAAATTAAATTGACAAATAAAGCACTAATAACCTTTCTTCACGCTTATATTTGAATTGCCCAATGTACACTTCGCACACAAAGTGACCATTATCAATGGATTAAATGTAGTGTTAATCCATTGACAATAGTCACTTTGTGTCCAAAGTGTACATTGGGTAATTCACCATAACAATTTGGTTAAACAAATGTACATTTGTTAATCAAATAAAAGTGTGAAGAAAAGTTAATATTAGTGCTTTATACGTCAACTCAAAGATTAATTAAATGTTAATTATACTAAACACTGAGCACTGTTTATATCCATATTAATTAATATGTGAGATTAACTTGTTGAATTATTTATTGTATTAATAAAAGCCATTATCTGTTTATATGCCCTTATATCGGCATAGTGTAATGTATTCAAGGCATTTACATAACGCACATTTTTCCCGGCGTACGATATTATTAGCCATATTTAATATTTCAACACTCACAATGGTATTTCAATAGACAATTACGATTAACCTTAATCTGAATGGACGATAAATTCACAAAAGGCAAATTAAAGAAAGGCAAACGAGAAATTGTTACCGTCGCATGCCAGTTTCCCTGTATGATATAAATTACAATAATATTAATAATAAAATACTCGTCCTTACATAAAGTATCTAGGTAATTAATTCTGATGAGACATTTTGAGTGAACATTTTAAACTTTTGAATTTATACGAAAACACAAAAATAAAGTTTATGGAATGCACTTTGTTTTTGCGTTTTCGTATAAATGAAAAGTTTGAAAAATGGTCAGTCAAAATGTTTGGCTAAATATGTTTTAAGTTGAAGGCAGAACCGAAAGATATACTAACTTTTCAAAAATAGTTTTAGGCCGAGTCTATTTAAAATCCAATTCCTTCATCTGGATGTTTTCACAGAATTTTATTTGTGATTCTTAATCGAAAACAAGTGAAAATAATCGCCAGAACATGGTCTGTTCGCTTTACATCGACAATATCAAATGCAAAATGGCCTTAATAGAATCGGGACATTTTAAATAGATATTTTCAAAATTAAATATTATTCATATGTTTTTGAAAACAATTACAAATAATCGTTATAACATTTTATGTTTGCTATATTTTTCTTTATCCAACCGAAAGTATGAAATTAAAAATTATCTTAATAAGTCAGGACGCCTTACTTTCTTCTCACGAAAATAAGTAATAATTTACGTTTAAACATGATACATGATTTTATTACAAAGTTTTTTTTTATGCAACCGATAATATCAAATGGTATCAATCACCATCAAAGCGATCAACTTGATTACACAGCAATAAATAACAGCCATTAATGTATGCACAAAACAATATAATTTACAACGTAACGGTATTTTATATAAGTATTCCCACAACATAATAAACCGTATAAATGGAAATAAAATAAGAGATATTAAATAATTAAAGTCCAAATGCTCCACCTTATAAATTCGAATGCCCCATGGCGAGAGATGTACCTATTATACATATATTTTTTTTTTTCTAGAATTTTGAGTTTCGTAAAGCCTGAAAATTTGGATTTGTCGTCGCGAACAAAGGCTTTTCTAAACTTGAAATTTTACTTCATGCGCCACGCGTATAAAACACTGATTTAAAATGAAGTTAAAAATATACAGCTTTAGTATATTGCTTTAGCAGTAAATTCTATACTTCGCAATAAATCAGTGTTTATTTGCGTGGCGCATAAAGTAAAATTTCGAGTTTAATTAAACCTGAACATTTGGATTTTCCATCACTCGTTTCGCTCGCGACAGCAAATCCAAATTTTCAGGCTTCTCTTAACTCAAAATTTTACTTCTTGCTAATCTAGGAGTGGAAAACATTCGTTTTTAAAGCTTTAATTTGAACTGTTTTAAAAAAAACGAATATCTAATGATTTACAGTATGTAATTGGGATATGTAAACTTATGTATATAAATATCATTATTGTCAAAATGATTACAACTATTAATCTTTAGCAACCCTTGGCCGTATCACCTAAATTTAAAATTTTTATTCTTATTATTTTCTGTCATGAAGGGTCGTGCAGTTGCCGGGCTTGTCAAATTACATTGATCTTTAAAACCTTATGATTGTTGTTGGTCCCGTTCATCAGAGACAACAGTTGGGAGTTTAGTGCCAACTGGTGGGGAATTTTCTGATGACCGGATTTTTAATCGTGAACGTGTTTGAGATTTTTGCAATCGTACAAAATAGATCAACCGGAGTATCGTTCAGCTGAACATTTTGATGAACGGGCCCAATGTTAATGTTAGTCATAAACTTTTGTGTAGGTTTATTTTTACTTTATTTATCGAATAAGATTTAAATGTTATTGTTATAGTTTTTATTTCGTGAATTTGAAACCTTAAAACGTTTGGCATGTCTTGCGTTGTGTTGCAATACAAGTGCAACATTATGCGCATTGAAAGACAGGACAAAGGAATGCTAATCGCGATGTGGGAATGAAGATATATATGTATATATAATATAAAGCCAACGTTGATCGAAGAATCTACAGCACGCCTTTTCGACCACACCCAAATTGCATCAAGGTGGATATGGTCGAAAAGAAACGGCGCGTTTGATTGATTGTGCAACATTTGCATTTGATCTTGATGCACGGATAATCCAAACTTTTTCTGTCAACTATTCGATTAATATACCGGGTGTTGACTTGGCGGACGCAACATAGGAAATCCCATGTAAATTTTGAAATGTTCAAATTTTGGCTTCGCTATTTATTTTAGAAACAAAATATATTTACCTTTTTTGTAGAGGGAAAAATTCTGAATTTATTCGTGTTACCGTTTTTTACTTTACGTTTCTCTAAGTTAAAATAATTAAGAAAAAATAATGTGATTTTATAAAAATAATGACATGCCATGGAATTGAAACAGCAACTGCGGATGTCAAAATGGCAAACGATATCGTAGTCACTTGATTAAAGTAAATGTTTTCGAAATGATTTACACTATACAAGAAAAATGTCCATATTTTTATAAAATCATATTACTTTTTTTAATTATTTTAGCTGTTAATTTTCAGACATTCGTTGATTTTGAAAGGAGTTCAATTTGAAACTATAAACGAGTGTTTTCCACTCCCAGACTAAGCATGAAGTAAAATTTCGAGTTTAGAAAGCCCCGTGAAAATTTGTCGAGGGTCACGCAGTGACCCGAGACAAATTTTTTGGGCTTTTCTAAACTCGAAATTTTACTTCATGCGCCACGCGTATAAAACAGATTTTAAGTGAAGTTCGAATATACATACATTTGACAATATTATAGTGTATTATACGCGTGGCGCATGAAGTAAAATTTCGAGTTTAGAAAAGCCCAGAAAATTTGTCTCGGGTCGCTGCGCGACCCTCGACAAATTTTTACTGGGCTTTTCTAAACTCGAAATTTTACTTCATGCTTAGTCTGGGAGTAGAAAACACTTGTTTTTAGCTTTAAATTGAACTTAAAATAAAAACAGGGACTATCCGCAATTGTTGTATCAATTCCATGGTATGTCATTATTTCTATAAAATCAAATTACTATTTCTTAATTATTTTAATTTAGAGAAACGTAAAGTGTTAAGTTTAAGTGTGAACATTAATAAATTTAGAATTTTCCCCTCTACAAAAAAGTACAATACATTTTGTCTCTAAAATAAATAGGGACGCTAATATTTGAACACTTTAAAATTAACATGCGATTTCCGCCAAGTTAACACCCGGTATAGGGTGTCCCATTAGTGCTTTGTCAGAGGATATCTCGGCTCATGTTAAAGATAGAAAAAAAGTTAATGCACTAAAGTTTCTTGGTTTTAAGAGCTAATTTAATAATTTGTTTGTTTATACAGGATGTGTCATAAAGACAGTGGCTTATGCAACTTGCTTATTTTAAATAGATTGCTATGTATTTTATGTGGTTTTTGAATTCTTTGTAAAAATTACCGTTTTAAAGTTATTTGACATTTACAGGCAAAAGTTACGTAAGCAGTCGTTTTAAAAATCTGCAATATCTCTAAAACTAAATATAATAAAGAATTGCAGTTTTCGCTATTTTCTTGACAATAGAGGGTGCTACCGGCTTCACTATAAAGTTGTTGCGCTTAAGTCATCTGGCTTGAAATAAAACAAGTCGAACTTGTACATTCTCAATCAAGGGTAACTTGATTTTTTTTAAATAGAACTGATATGTTTTTAACAATAATCGACTCAAAACGCAATTCTCTTTCCATTAGATTTATCATTATTATCCGTGACTTCAAAGCTTTTTAGATGATTATATTACATTGACAGATATAAAATTATTAATAAAATCGAAAGACAATTTCATTTTGAGTCTTTTGATGTAAAAAAATTATATGGTTGCATTTAAAGATATCCAGTTTAGACAATTTTGTTTTGAGTTAATTGATGTAAAAAAATATATGGTTGCATTTGTAAAAATCAAGTTTGGTTGCAAATTTATAATTTATAATTTATAATATTTTTATTTTGTAACCATAAAAACGTAAGTGCAACAAATTTTAATAGTGCAGCCGATAGCGCCATCTATTCTCAAGAGAATGCCAAAAAGTGCAACTCTATCTTATTTAGTTTCAGGGATATTTTAGGTTTTTGAAACCACTGCAGCCGTTATTTCGGTCCATAATGTCAAATATCTCCGAAACGGTACGACTTAGACTGATGCTTTTAATAAAATAACGCAATATCTTAATGAAATTAAAAAAGCAATTAATATACAAGGTGACTCATTTGTAATAGACATGTTGCATCCGCTACTGTCTTTATGGCGCACTTTGTATATATACAAATATTTATAGGTTTTCGTATCTTTAACGTGAGCCGAAATATCCTCCGAGAACGCACTAATGGGACACCCTTTACATTAATCCAATAGTTGACAGAAAAAGTTTGGATTATCCGTGCATCAAGATCCTATGCAAATGTTGCACAATCAATCAAACTCCCCGTTTCTTTTCGACCATATCCATCTTGATGCAATTTGGTACAAAAGATAATGTTAAAATATAAATAATAGAGTTATTACAGAAAAAAAAGTGATATTTAAGCTGCGATACTTTTCTCAATCGACAACATAATTATTTTACGCTGACCAATCCAAACATTCATTACAACATATTTTAGGAAATATTTAAGAACCAAGTGTTGCCTTTTTCATTTATATTTTAGATTAACAAAATTAATCAACTGTTTTTCAATGGATTACAATGTAGTGATTAATAGTGATTCTGTTTATTGTTAATACATAGGAGAATACGGGGCATTAAACCCCATCCTTTCCACTCTCACCTGAAAGTTTCAAAACTTAGTTTTATTAACTGTATTTTTGTTAGTTATGATCTTGTATACATACACATCTTTGAAAATGTTTTTAATGGTAATCTATAAATAATTTTGTTTCTGAACTATGCAATTTGCAATCCACTACTATAATTAAATGTTGTATTTCAGTAGATGAGAAAATTAATAGCAGGCATTTTCAATTTCAATTGATATGTTTATCGTTTTTAAAACCACGTTCACATATGTTTTAAAAACATATAGTTAAATTATATCCGATTTGAATGTCCTTGCTCAATTATTGTAACTATAATGAACTATCTTGAAAAAAATCAAATAAACGGTAATATAGTGTTGGTTTAATTGAATTTGTTGTTGAAATTATTGGAGAAACATATAAATCCGTTTGAAACTTGGCTTTATTGTGTTTATGTGGACTTGTACCATATGCAACCCAGTATACCTACCTATACATATTTAAAAATAGTTTATTTTCATGATTTCAATTTCTGAACTTACAATTTAAAATTACATTTAAGAAACATACGGCGATTTTTTATTAAATTTAAGTATACTTTTACACATTCCAATACAAATTGCTCCAGACTATAGAATTAACCCATTAACAGCCAAGCAATTATAGAGTTAGCTCTAAAATTTAATAATTTAATTTTAGGTAACACTCTGCAATTATTTTTATAATTTTTATGAATAACTTATTATATTTTATTTTAAAAATGTGTATATATATAATGTATACGCTGTAAATTTTCAAATATTCGTTAATTTTATATCAGCGTTCAGTTTAAAGTTTCAAAGGAGTGTTTCCACTCCCAGATTAAGCATGAGTTATGAAAAGCCTTAAAATTTGGTTTGGTCGCTCTGTGAAGCGGAGCGGTCAAACCAAATTTCAAGGCTTTTCTAAACTCGAAATTTTACTTCGTGCGCCACGCATTTAAAACTGAAATATTGTGAAGTTAGAAATACACTTAAAATACTTTTTTCAAAATGTGTAATAATTTAAAATAACGAAATATTAACACTTTTCTTCGCACATTCTTAAGTCCGGTCAAATAAAATAATACAATAACTTAATTTATTTCGTAATTTATTAAGCAAAAGGTTAATAACGTTGCGTTATTGCATCAATGGCGCTTAATAGGTTAATCAAAACAAACATTTGTTAATGAACTTGAAATTAGCTTGTGTTTAATATATTTTAAACTTCACAATATTTAAGTGTTTTATACGCTTGGCACTTAAAGTCAAATTTCGAGTTTAAAAAAAAGACCAATTCAAATATTGAGGCTTTCCAAAACGCGAAATTTTATTTCATGCTTAATCAAAGATTGGAAACAAACACTCAATAGAAGTTGCTTTTATAAAGAAATCCTAAACGAAAAATTCCCTGTATCATAAAAAATGTAGTCATGATCATAAATGTAATTGAATTTTTCTGTTTCGAAATATCAGACACTACAAAATCAATTTTAACATAATAAAATAATGCACGTCTCATATACCTTATCACATACTTTTAATAACGTAAACATTTTCGATCGCACAGGAGAATAAATAAAACAAATTTCTATACGAATCAAGTTTTGTTTATCATTCTTTTTATATTTTGAAATCTTACAGTACAATAAAACTATTGTCGTATACACTTAAAAAGTAACTGTCCTATTTATAGAAGTTAAAACACAGATGAATCTCACTCTAATAATGGAGTGTTGAAACTTAAGAAAACAGTTTTTAAACTCCACCAAATCAAGCGAATATATGTTTGATTAATAGTGTGTATAAACTATCTTTTCATAATCTATTAATATGACTATAACTGAAAATTGAACCACTTATGCTTAAATTTTGAATATTGAGGACATTTCTGTTAATCAGTATACGAAACATACATACAAATTTCAATAATGTTTGATGAACACTACAAACGCATTAAATGATTCTGTAATATTAATCAAATAATAATTTATAATTTGTCAGTGTGTACGGCTAGAATTTCAGGCAAAAGTGGTACAATTAGCCACAAATGATTGCACATCTCCTGATTTTAATTATGAGGAAAAAACGTTATTAATTAATTATCATAGTGTGAGCAATACAGCCCGTTTGATAATATCACATTTTTATAAAATAGAAAATTAGGGAGGATTTTTTATATATAACTCTTAAATGACTAATTGCCATTCGCATTAACGATATAACTGATAATCGTGAAATATGAGATGATTTATTTTGTTCATTACATAAGAAAGTAAGTGAGATATCTAATAAAATAAGTCGTTTCAACAAACCGTTTAAATAATAATAACATTACAATAACATAAAAAACATATTTTTTAGCATTCCAACAACATAAAAAACATATTCTAATGTCGTTCAAAATTTACTTAAGATGTATGTTTAGTGGATTCCGTTATTTATCTAGTTGAATAAAATAAGAATGTATCAAACGGGCTTACATTAGAAACATTTATTAGTAATTGTATTTACATGAGGACATTAAAATGAGGATACTGTCATAAAAGTTGTTTTTTAAAATTATAAGTACGACTATTTATAAAAAAATACATATTTAGTTTTTAAAATTTTAGGAAATAAAAGAGAAAAAAAAAACACCAACTAAAACGCTACATTTCTGCCACATTAATTAAAATAAATAACAATACTGTTTATCCTTCCTTAAGTACTAAATCCTAAATTAGGATGAGTATATCCTTTCATTTCTAATCAAAAAAAAAAAAACTAAATCCACCCTGAAAAAGTAGCAGTAGTAAAAATAACAATTATAATAATAACAGAGTAAGATAATAAGATAGAGTGAATAATTATACAGGCCTGCGATCAAAAAAAAAACTGCTCTCATGGATTTGTTTATAATGCCTATGTATTTTTGAAGGCTAGATCCAAAATTATAATTTATATTTCTTAAGCTCGTTTAGTATTTAAAACAATGTTGTCAAATTTTTGTATTTATTTAAATAAAGTTAATGGTATGTTATAAAAATAAAATTACCACAAATATAAATAAATTCAATTAGAATATAAACATTTAATTCAAGTATTTTTAATTAAAACTAACATTTACAAACATATTTTATATACAGGATAATAAATGACTAACATATTCAATTCCACATTTTGAAAATGCGGTGTGATACTTTTGTTTATTGTTTATTCCTAATTTGGTGCCTCAAAATATATAATAATCAATACATAAACCACTAGACAGTTTTTTTTGTGTCACAGATTTATAGTATTTGCATAAAAATTTTGAACTAAATAAATATGTGTTGCTAGATCAGCAATACCTTGCGTTTGGCGCATGAAGTAAATTCTTCGACTGAAGTCAAAATATCTCCTTCATGCTTACAAGCATGTTTCTTTTAAGTATACATATTCCCACTGAGCAAAACACCAACAAATAACGTTATATTAACATTTTAGCAACATTAAACGTTGTATTAATGTTGATAAAACATTACTTGAATGAGCTTGTTCAGTGGGTTCCGATGCACACGCTGAACATTTTGAAGTATTCAATCTAAAGCTTCTCACGAGTGTCTAAGCAATCAAGAAAAGTGTTCAGGTTTTTCTAAACTGGAAATGTTACTTCATTCTTAATCAAGAAGTAGAAAAACACTTGTTGGAAGCTTTAAATTAGGCATTTTTATTAAAACAACGATTTTCTGCAAATATCTCTTAACTCTTTAACCGTTAGGGCGGTCCATAGGGACCGCAAGAGCGGTTTTACAGCCGCTAAGTAGTTAAAAGTTGCCAAACCTTATATTAGAAATATAGTTTATAATAAGTTTTATAAGCATACAACTACATTTGCTGAGAATACAAAAATAAAAAAAAAACGTTTGGCAAAGCGGACAGTTTTGCATCAAATTGGCTGGGGGTTAACATGTTAAAAGAAAAAATTCCTGTATGTTTGAAAGAAAAAATATTTATATTATTATTTTAACTGATGTCAACTTTAGATTAAAATTACATTATGACAAATAAAATATTATTTTGAACTTGGGCGATTCAGACTGGGGCTTAGTTCAAAATTTTTGTGCAACTATCTCTTACCTCTATAGTTGAAATGTATAGTCTATAATGTTCATTTAGTAAACTAGAGATCACAGTCGTTGCCTTACGGAAGGCACTAATATCACCATTAAAACCTACTTTATATCTTACATACGGCCAGTTGCAAAAATATTTAAACTGCAGTTTATCACTCAACTAACTCACTGAACAAAAATAATATAAAAATAATGTTTGAACAACGTTACAGCATGAAACGTTAATTAAATATTAAATTAATCTGTTTGCTTGGTGAGGTAGATTAATATCAAACTTCGATTCTATTGAAATGACAATAGATTTGTAATTCAGTGATAAACTACATTTCGAAGTTTTTGTGTAACTGGCACATAGCCTTAATTTAATTTTAATTTTGTTTAAATTACATAAAATTAAATTAAATCGACTGGCCGGTGTCTACTAATGAAATTAAATTACACGTACTTTCCTTTGCCTATTCTATAAAACTTTTCGAAATATTAATTTCTCTTGATATTATTCATCACAGTCGCGTGTTGTAGGTTTCTTCTTCTAACGAAACGTCCTGAAAGTACGAGCCATCGCTGGAAGGGCCCGGCTTTTTGCCATCTAGTGTTAGAGTGGTGAGGTTGTCCATTTTGTTAGCACTGCCGTTCCTGCTGAAGGGTTTTGCGGCATACTTGCGTTTAGGGCCTGGGAAAAGGGCGGCCACTTTACGCGCAGCTGGATGTATCAGTTTTTCATCATAGAGGTCGCTTTCGTTTACACCGGTGCAAATGGAAATTACCCAGCCTGTTACGACTGTCACGAAGCAACCTAGTAGCGAGTAGTACATGTAGGTTATCGAGTAGATTTGAGTCAGAGGATCTCTGGAAATAAAAATAAGCGTTGCAATTAATTATGTTTACAATTTAATTTTAATTTTAATTAAGATTAACCCTAAAATAAATAGATAAAAACCAGTAAGCAGCATACCAAATAATATAATAATAATAATAATATATTTATTACCCCACAGGAAAATAAACATCATTACAAGGTAACATATAAAAAATACAAAATGTAGAATATAAAAAATTGATAAATATAAACTCAATAAAAATATAGCACATGGTACAAAATAATAGTGTAACATATACATTACGAATCAATAAAACACTTGTTTGTTTTTATAGGGCTGTTGAACAAATCACAACTTTCGGGCAAACTTTTAAATAAATTACGCATAACATGTATGGGTGATTTCAAACCAAAATTCGCCTTAAAAGAATTACTGCTGAAGGTAGGCTCATGCCGACTGTTGAAAGCTGGAATATGTAATCCTACGAGTTGCAACAAACAGGAGCAATTAATCTTGTGATGCATAAGGTTATACAAAAAAGTAATACAAGCTATTCGCCTATGGAATTGCAGCGATTCAACGTTCTTATCATTTTTTAAAATTTTAATTAAAGAAAGGAAGTATGAAAAAATATTCAAAAATAGTCAGATTTATATTTGCTTTTGTATTATACAACAATATGAAGGTTTTAGATGAAGATAATAATTCTTGAAAATAACAAAAAAGGAAGTATGAAAAGATATTCAGATTAATATTTGCTTTTCTTGCCTAGTTCCATATTTTAAGGCGATAAGGTAAGTTTGAGAGGAACTTGAAATAAATTGAAGTAAATATTTAGTTTATTTAAGTGGATTCTTCTTCAATGAAAATAACAGTTTTAAGAAAATTTTCAGCAATATATTTTAATTAACCTTAATAGGTTAGTCTAAATATATTTCTGAAAATCTTCTTAAAACTTTGCAATGACGCAACATTATTATTTTTTTTTAAACTAAATTACTAAATAATACATTGTATTATTTGACCTGACTTTAGAATCTGTGAAGAAAAATGTAACTATTTTGTTATTTAAATATTTTGATTATTGCTATTGCTATAATATTTTTAAGTGTTTATCTAACTTTACAATATTTCAGTGTTTTATACGCGTGGCGCATGAAGTAAAATTTTGAGTTTAGAAAAGCCTGAAAATTTGGGGTGGTCGCGTAGCGCTACGTGCTACGCGACCAAACCAAATTTCAAGGCTTTTCTTTGCTCTCGATTTTCTCCAAATATTATATATTTCTAAGATATTATATAAGTATTATGTATGTATTATATGATATGTTTTGCTGTGAAATTACCGGTCATTTTAAATTAGGTAATATTCTCGGTAATATTACAGGAAGCATGGTAACAATTGGCAAGTTAAAGTTAGACATAAAATTCATTGTACAGTAAAAAAACTCATATAATCTGAAAGTTCTAAACCAGAGGGAAATGAAAAAGTACAATTTATAGTAAGTTCATTGTTTTTATAAAATGTATAAAAGTGAAAAACTAAATCTATAAATAAAGCGTCGGCTCAAAGAACGTTGTAACTCGCAAAATTTTAAACCAGGTTAAGCATGGAATAACGTTCTATGGTACATAATACAACTGCCTGATAGAAGAAAACGCGTTCTTTTTAAATTTTCTCTCTGCAATAAACTATTTAGTTCGTAATTTTATCAAATTTCTGGGGAAAAACGATGATACAAGTAAACCTAGATGGTTTACTTGTATCATCATGTCAGCGATAAATTTGAAAACATCTTTGTAAAACACAATCAATCGTGGTAAAAAACGAGCAGCAAGTGTTTTCCACTGGCTACACAATTAAGCAAAGATCGCAAGACGCAAGAAAAAAGAAATATATAAGCAAAAGAAAGACGTAATTAGTTTCTATTTATGTTACTAAGAGTATAAACTATCTTATTTTTTTATTGTATTCTTAATAAAATTACTATTTTTATTTAGTATCTGACCTCACACACATTATAATATCCTAAAATATGTAGATATCCTGAAAAAACGTAAGTAACAAAGCAGTTACAACGATATTCCAATATATTTTTATTAAAATAACGCTAAAGGCTAAACTATAGCGAAATTACATAAAATAATCGCATTCACCATAAAAAAATTGAATAACTATAAAGGGTGTATTATTTTTGTGTCTCCTGAAAAGTTGTCCCGTTTTAGCGGAACAAAGTTCAAATGATTGAAACATGAAAATTACAAATGCATTGCTACAAATTATTTATATACATCAGAAAAAGATTCCTAATACAGAATTATTTTAGTTTACTTTCAATTCTCTGCGATATTAAGTAGCAAAATTGAAACAATCAACTAATTTCATTTGTTGTTGATTCATTTTATCATCAATTACGAGTATTTCAAAATTGCATCGTTTGTTAAAAGCTGAAGAATATTTTCTCTTTTGTGTCTTTTTCTGCAAAAGTGTAGTTACAATTTCATATTATCTGTAAAAATATAATATAATATAACAAAAACCTAATAGGTTATTCAATTTATAAAAAAATAAATATAAACATTTGATAAAAACATTCATATGCTTTGTGTCATACATCGTCAGAAACTACTAACTGTTTTATAATGATCCATCCTTAAGATGTCTTATTTACGATAAATCTTGTAAAATAGTGCGACTTCTTGCAATTACTAAGATTTTTATTGCCTATATTTCTTAATAGTATTTGAAAAAAAAATCTTCAAATAAAAATTGCAGGTTTTATAAAAATGTCTAATATAGCTCTATCAACTGTTAATTTTTGCCGTTTATATTAATAATATGTACGTTGGTTCAAATCAACTCATCCGGTACTTTTTTATATAACCCAAATAATATTTTCTGACTTCCTATGGATTTATTTTATACAAGGAGTTCTTCTTTTAAGTATGCATATGTCAAATACTGCATATATGCTGTAAATCTTCAGATATACGTTGTTTTTTAAGATTTCAGTTTAAAGCTTAAACGAGTGTTATCTACTCCCAGACTAAGTATGAAGTAAAATTACTAGTTTAGAAAAGCCCCGCGTAGAATATTTGTCGAGGGTCGCGCAGCGACCCTAGACAAATTTTCACGGGGCTTTTCTAAACTCGAAATTTTACTTCCCGCGTCACGAGTATAAAACATTGATTTCAAGTGAAGTTTAAAATATTCTTGCTTAGCAGCATATTTGTAATCCTGCTTTAGCAGTATTTTTTTAATCTGATTCACCAGTGTATTTTTAATTTAATAATATATCAGTGATTTATATTCGTAGTTCACATGAAGTGAAATTTTAAGTTTAGAAAAGCCTGAAGTTGGTTATCTAAACTAGAAATGTTACTTCATGCTTAGTCAGGGAGTGGATGACACTCGTTTAAAGCTTGAAAATAACCTCTTAAAAACAACGAATATCTGAAGATTTACAGCATATAGTATTTCTTCATGCTTCACACTTTTTTAAAGCTTCAAATTGAACTAATCCAAAAAGACAACGAATATCAAGGATTTTATTTAAAATAAAAATTCCTTGTACAAAAAATGGTTTATAAAAGTCAATCGCTTGTGATTAGTGTAAAAGTATACACAGTGATACACATTATGAATAAGAAAACCTTTACAACATGAATTGAGCGACAAATATAGTGCTAAATATATGCAAAATGAACTACAATAAAAAATATTTGTTCTGTTGATAATACACCTGAAATATCTTACTGAATTTAATTATTGACTCATTTAAATATATTTTTGGAAAACTATCTATTCTTATAACAAATTTAATCTAAAATGGACCATAAAAAGTAGTCCATAAATTTTGTCTCGCTAGATTGGTTAAATCGTATACTGTGAGACGCCTTAGAAATTGAAAATAAAATGCGTGATAGCAATTTTTTGCATTTTCATTATTTTTTATTATTATTTTTAATCTTTAAAATGTACAGATTTTTAAACTTTTTAAATGCAGGATGTTATAAATACCGTAAGGATTTAACTAAATTTGGCATATATTTTAACTCTTCAGCAAGCAACAGTAACACATCAATTTTTATAACGATTTATAATACTTTATAGTTATGTTAAATATATCAATTTATAAGATTATTATTTTGTCAAATTGAATAATTATTAGCTTGTTCTTTAATTTTCTAATAACGTTTTTTTTTGCATTTAAGTCAATTGTTTTCCATGTTTATAAAATGTTACTATTATCTATTTACTTTATGATTAATCAACATTATCTAGTATTTATATTAAATACTTTTGTGTGAATAAACTGTTTGCCCAATTTGTAATATTGATCATATAAATTATACTCGTAGTTACTTTCAATAATAGTAAACAAACAACACTGAACTTTATTTGAAACTTGAAAATGAAGGCCCTCTCAATTTTAAAAGCATCTGGGCTCGTATTCACACTACCGTTGCAACTTGTCATCGGTGAGAAGTTGCACTGAAATGACGTCATTTTACTCTAAACGGTTGAGCAATTTTTTTCCAAAATGACGTAATTTAAGTGAAAAATTGCATCAGTACCGTGAATACGGGCCCAGAGGCCTCTATAATTGAGGGGGCCTGTATTTACAAGTTTCAATGAAAGTTAAATTTTGTTTGTTTACCATTACTGAAAATAACTACGAGTATAATTCATATAATAATTTATATAATTTACATGATTAATATTATAAATTGGGTGAACAGTTTATATACGGGCCCATGTATTTATGCAAAAGTCAGCCACTGATTACAATTAATTTTGAGCAGCAGTAACTTCGCTGAGATTCAATTTTATTTTTCCAACGTTAGAACTATATTTATTTATTCTTAAAATTTACTCGCGATTTTTATTTTTACAAATCCGTTGTTTCAACAATAATATAATATTAGATAATAATCAAGACACAAATAATAATTTAAATACCAAAGAAAAATATCTCGCGATTAATCCACAGGCATCTTCATGTAACAGTTTTCCGCTCCCGCTCACCTTTTCAGCCCCGCCATGTGAAAATATTCAGAGTTCTTTCGTAATTTACACTCTCATCTGGGCCATTTCCATATTTTCAATCCGTGGGCACACGGGAGAAGAAAAAAAAGAGAGGGAGTGTTAAGAAAAAATCCGCTCTTTGCAAATTAAACCCAAACAGCTGACACGTTTCCCCTTTTCCATGAATTTAAATTCGGCAATTTGAATCGCGCCTCCGCGAAAAGCATTTAATCAACAAAATTCACTTATGTAATTTATTAAATACAAGAGAGGAGAAGAAGAAAAAAAATCGCGAGCGAAATTCAAAGAGGGAATCTTTCATAAACGTAAGTAGGAATAAGTAATGAGAAAAAACGAGGGATTTTTTAATGTTAATTAAAATATAAGGCTTTTATAAATATGTGAGGTATAATTATATTTAACAAAAAATATGTGGATTTCAGTCAATAAAATATATACAGGGAGTTTTTCTTTTAAGTATGGTTACATAACCCAATTACAGCGTGTACTGTAAATCTTCATACAGGGGTACTATCGAAGCAAAGGATCCGAAAATTATTAAATTAAAATCGGAAATTCTAAATTATATAAGTAATCTATATTTTAATTTCACTTTAAATCGGTGTCTTGTACGCGTGGCGCATAAAGTAAAATTTCGAGTTTAGAAAAGCCCCATGAAAAATTGTCGAGGGTCGCGCAGCTCTAAATTTGCGACTATAGTTTCGACTATATAGTAGTTATCAAACTTAAAGTGACTTTAAATTTGATAATGACTACTAGATATTTGAAACTATAGTCACAAATTAAATGCAAAACACAGTGGATAAACAAAGTAAGAAGATTTTTATTTACAAGTATATTTTCATATTATTCACTCGAACAACAAACTGTCATAATTGTTGTAAAAACTTTCGGTCAAGTCATTATTATGAATATACTGTAATAGTCAAAAGACAGTCAACCTAGTGATATACAGTCAAAATGTCACAATAGTCAAAATACAGTCGACCGAGTGATTAGCATGAAAATAGTATTACAGTCAAAAAACGGTCAAACTCGTGGTTTACAATCAAAATACTAAAAACTAGTTCGACTATCTTCTGACCATAAGAGTATTTTTTTCATACTAATCACTCTGTCGACTGTTTTTTCACTATTGCAACATTTTGACAGGAAGTCACTAGCTCGACTTTTTTTACAATTACAGTATTTTTATACTAATCACTCGATCAACTATTTTTTTAACAATTATGACTTGATCTCTGTTGACTGTATTTTGACTATTGCGACATTCGACACTTGGTCAATTATTTTTTTACTATGATAGTATTTTCACAATAAATCGCTCCGTTGACTGTATTTTGACAATTATGATATTTTGACTATGAGTCACTTGATAGACTGTTCTCTTATTATGACCATGTTTTCACATTAAATTATTTTATCTACAGTACTGCGATTATTCAATCACTCTGTCGACAGTATTCTGACAATTACGATATTTTGAATGTATTTTGACTACTGTGACTATAAGTAACGAGTGATGTCCACTCCCAGACTAAGCATGCAGTAAAATTTCGAGTTAAGAAATGCCCGAACAATTTGGATTTGGACGCGCAGCGTTCAAATCCAAATTCGGGCTTTTCTGAACTCGAAATTTTACTTCATGCGCCACGCCTATAACACACTGATTTATTCAAAATTAAAAAAAATGATAAAAATGCTTAGTTAATAATTTTATCACTTTCCGTAATTTTTGCAAAATTTCAACATATTCTGTCATTCATCACTTTTCGACATTTTCGACAATTTTCGACAATTTTCGACAATTTTCGACTTTTTTTGACATTTCATCACATTTAGACAATTTCGACAACTATCGACATTATATCGCTATTCGACAATTTTTGCAAATTTCTACATTGTTAGCAGTTTTCGCAAATGTTAACATTTTCTGACATTTCATCACATTTCGACTTTTTCCACAAATTTCAATATTTTTAGAAATTTCATATTTTCTTGACGTTTTACAAAATTTACGCAAATTTTAACATTTTTTACAATTATCACAAATTTCAATATTTTTGACATTTTATCATATTTCGACATTTCCACAATTATTACAAATTTTAAATTTTTTCTCAAATTTCAGTATTTTTTGACATTTCACAAATTTTCGAATTGGCGCAAATTTTTACATTTCATCACTTTTTGACATTTTTCACACAGTAATTTGACAATTACGATATTTTAAATGTATTTTGACTATTGTGACTGTAAGTAACAAGTGATGTCAACTCCCAGACTAAGCATAAAGTAAAATTTCGAGTTGAGAAAAGCCCGAAGAATTTGGATTAGGACGCGCAGCGTCCTAATCCAAATTCGGGCTTTTCTAAACTTGAAAATTTGTTTCATGCGCGACGCGTATAAAAACACTGATTTATTCAAAAATTTAAAAAAAAATGTTACAAATGCTTAGTTAATAATTTCATCACTATCCGTAATTTTTGAAAAATTTCAACATATCCTGTCATTTCATCACTTTTCGACATTTTCGACAATTTTCGACTTTTTTCGACATTGCATCACTTTTCGACATTTTCGACAATTATCGACATTTTATCGCTATTCGACATTTTTCACAATTTTTGCAAATTTCAACATTATTAACAGTTTTCGTAAATGTTAACATTTTCATTTCGACTTTTTCAACAAATTTCAATATTTTTAGAAATCTCATGTTTTCTCGACGATTTACAAAATTTGCGCAAATTTTAACAGTTCATGACTTTTTAACATTTTTTAGAATTATCACAAATTTCATAATATTTCGACATTTTCACAATTTGAGCAAATTTTAAAATTTTTGGCAAATTTCAGTATTTTTTGACATTTCACAATTTTTCGAATTTTCGCAAATTTTAACATTTTATCACTTTTCGACATTTTTCGAACAGTAATTTGACAATTACGATATTTTGAATGTATTTTGACTATTGTGACTCTAAGTAACAAGTGATGTCCATTCCCAGACTAAGCATGAAGTAAAATTTCGAGTTGAGAATAGCCCGAAGAATTTGGATTTGGACGCAGCGTCCAAATCCGAATTTGGGCTTTTCTCAACTCGAAATTTTACTTCATGCGCCACGCGTATACAATCACTGATTTATTCAAAAGTTAAAAAAAAATTACAAATGTTTGGTTAATGATTTCATCACTTTTCGTAATTTTCGCAAAATTTCAACAATTCCTGTCATTCATCACTTTTCGACAATTATCAACATTTTATTGCTTTTCAACATTTTTCACAATTTTTGCAAATTTCAACATTATTAACAGTTTTCGCAAATTTTAACATTTTCGACATTTTCCACAAATTTTAATATTTTGTAAAATCTCATATTTTCTTCACGATTTTGAAAATTGGCGCAAATTTTAACATTTTATCACAAATTTCCAAATTTTTTTTTTTTCAAATATTTCAATGTTTTTTAAGATTTCATAATAATTCGACACGATAGACCGCGTGTTGTGAAGAGTGTGTCCCTTGTTTAGTTCCTCCTCATCCCTTAGCTAACCTGTGTTTTTTTCCGTTTAAGAATATTTATAATTTAATAAAATGTCTTGTTATAAATGCCGATCATCTGTAGGATCGGGTATAACGTGTATGCATTGCTCGTCTAAGTTTCATCGAAGTTGCATAAAAGTATACAAGGGATATTCAGAGTTAGATTCCAACATTAATACAATCACACAGTGTCCCGGCTGCAAAGCATACGATGAAAATCGGTCGCCCAACGTCCGAGCGCTAAGCAACAGTACTGATAAGAGTGACAAACCTGCATCCCAAACTCCATGCGCGGACTGCGCTCAGTTTCATTGCGCGCTCCAAACGGAAATCACCGAATTGAAACAATTAATCACCGAAGTGACGAAGGATCTAAATTCAATAAAATTGGCGCTAAACTTTTCGCCGCTAGAAAATCTGATTGACAGAAAATTTGAAGATATAAAAAACAACATCAACCACCTTCTGTCAGAGAAATCTCTTGCTTTAACCCTCAATAAGGACAGCAACACTGTTAAAAATAAATTAAATGGCAATAAACCCGACGTTTTAGCTAAAAACCACAATACACTTTTGTCAAATAAGCTAAATGCTATTAATACAACTATCAAAACTCTGCTACCAATGATACTGAGGCTAGTGTCCCAGTAGCGATAGATAATCAGACTACAATTGTGAATAGCTTAAATATTGAGAAAAATTCCAATCCTAACAATAGCTCAGACATCGATTCATGTATTCTATCATATGCTGGGCGATCGACTTCTACCCTATCTACTTCATCTAAGTCAAAGCCCCCTTCTTTTATTCGTGGTACAGCTAATAGCTCTTCAGTTAAGAGTGCAACTAGAAGTTTATTCTACTACATAGGGAACTGTGCACCTGGGACTACTATTGAGAATATAACCACATGGTTAAACGAGATTAACATTCCCAATACAACTTGCATTCAACTCATAAACAACGCTAGATACTGTTCCTTTAAAGTCGGGATCTGCGCAGAAAATTCACCATCAATTTTTAGTGCCGATAAGTGGCCAGAAGGGATAGTAGTTCGCCCATTCTCTAACCGAAAACGGAATATAAAATCATCTACAACAGGATCCAGTACTTTTTTACCTCAGGAAGGAACAACCTTCCAACAGTTATAGATACCCCGACTAAATCACACCCTCTGGATCCGATCATCGACGATGCTGCGGCTGTTAACTATAATTTAGCGCCTGGTAATAAATGCTTACGCACTTATTACCAAAATGTTCGAGGTCTTAGGACCAAATTGCTTGAAATAAAAAAGTCGTCTATTCTATACGAATACGATATAATTATTCTCACTGAAACTTGGTTAACGTCAGACTTTTTTGACGCTGAATTGGGTTTCCTAAACTATAAACCTTATAGGTGTGATCGCGACCCCCAAAGGTCGAGAAAATCGCGTGGCGGTGGTGTATGTATCGCTATTAAAAATACGTTAAATTCTCATTTATTGTACCGTGAAGCTTTTATTCACGAAGAGATTTTTAATTCTGTAAGATTTGAGTCCCAGGATTTTATATTAGGGGCGGTTTATATCCCTCCTGGGTCTGCTTTGTCTGTGTATCAAGACCATAGTGCTAACCTCGAAAGACTGACCATAGAGTATCCTCATCATAATGTATGTGTTTTTGGTGATTTTAATCTCCCAAACATAATTTGGGTAAACAGCAGCTTTGGTGTTTATACGGAATCAGCCTGTCCGCTCGCTAATCAGGTTGCTATGGCTTATGGTTATGCCAATACTATGCAAACTAATAACGTCTTAAATGATAATGCGGTCATGCTTGATCTTATATTTTTACAAACTGATTTGGCCGAACAAAGTGAAGTTACTGCAGCTGTTGTTCCGCTTGTTACTTGTGATCGCCATCATCCCGCGCTTGTATTAGATTTAAACTTATTCGCTCAAAGTAATAATTCTAATTTCTCAAGTAGTTTGAAATATGACTTCAATAACAGTAACTTTGACCTTCTCAATGATATTTTAATAAATACTCACTGGGACTCATTACTAACAAGTGATAATGTAAACTGCGACTTGGATTACTTTTACGATATTTTATTTAACTCAATTAAAAAATGCGTTCCAATCATTCAGATTAGGTCGTCAGCTCAGTTTAAATTTCCTAAATGGTTTAGTAAGGAACTAATTGACTTGATATTTTTAAAGAAAAAACAGCATAAGAAATTTAAACAATCACAACACGTGATCGACTATACTAGATTCCAGTCCACACGAGCAAAATGCAAGGAACTCACACAGGCTTGTTTCAAAAATTACATTGATTTGATTGAGTCGTCCATTAATAATAACCCGAGACGCTTTTGGAGTTTTATAAACTCCAATAGGTCATCACCCGATTTCCCGGATACCCTCGTTTCAGAGGGAAGTACATACACTGACCCTCAGGATGTAGCAAATATATTTGCAGACTTCTTTGGTTCAGTTTATAATACCTCACAACCAGTGCTTTCTCAGCCCTCTTCGTGTAGGACTAGTCTTAATCATATATCGATCAACCGAATTAACGATATCTCTATTTCTGCCATACTTCAGGAGCTGTCAGGGCAGACCTCTAGTGGAAAAGAGGGCTGGGATGGTTTACCGCCCGTCTTCTTACAGAAGTGTGCGTTTTCACTCTCTAGACCTTTGTGGCTCTTATTTAATAAATCCCTTAAATCTGGCACTTTTCCTGACAGATGGAAGCATTCACTAATAACACCTATCTTCAAGAAGGGCAAGAGGAACCTCGTTGAGAATTACAGACCAATATCATTGCTATCACACATTCCCAAGATATTTGAAAAGCTAGTTACTGATTGCGTTAGTAGGGACTTGAACTCTATTTTAACCGATAAACAACATGGGTTTCGGCCAGGACATTCTACAGTATCTAATTTACTAATCTTTGGGGCAACAATTACTACATCGCTGGAAGAGGGGTACGAGGTTGATACCGTGTACACCGACTTTTCTAAAGCGTTCGACAGTGTTGACCATCAAATCTTGGTCGAAAAACTTTTGGAGGCTGGTGTGCATGGGTCTTTGCTCGATTGGATTAAATCATACCTCAGCAACAGAACTCAAACAGTCCGCATCAGTAACTTCACTTCTCGTCCCATACCTGTAACTTCGGGGGTACCGCAGGGATCACATATCGGTCCATTACTATTTAATGTTTTTATCAATGATATTGTAAAGTGTTTCAAATATTCCAATTGCCTTCTTTTTGCGGACGACTTAAAGCTGTACATGCCTATTAAAGACAATTATTCTAGCCATAAGCTACAACTCGACCTGGAAGCGTTAAGTCGTTGGTGTATTATAAACAAATTGAAGCTGAATGTTTCCAAATGTTTTGTTGTGTCTTATTCAAAAAAGAGATTAAAGGGACTCAGAAATTACTCTCTTAATAACACACCATTAGCACACACTAATGTTGTAAGAGATCTTGGTGTTACTTTTACGAACACTTGGAGCTTTACTAATCATATAGACACTGTAACCTCGAAAGCCTTGCAAATGTTAGGCTTTATTAAAAGACAGTGTACAGATTTTTCTAATATAAGAACTCTCGTAAATCTGTATGTGTCTCTCGTACGGCCGCATATCGAATATTGCTCCCTGGTATGGTGCCCAAATACATCCCAAAACATCAACCAAGTGGAAAGGGTTCAACATAGGTTCCTTACATACATAACCTTTAAATTCAAGCTTGATAGCACTTATCCAAATATATTGTCGTTTATTAATTTGCAATCGCTCGAGCGACGACGCTTAAATGCAGATGTTATTTTTCTTCAAAAATTAATATCAGGTGTGATAATCTGTCCAGAACTGTTAAGTTTAGTAAACTTCCATGCTCCAAGTCGCCTATTACGGAGCAGTAAGTCATTTTATGAACAAATGTACAGAACTAACTACTGCAATAATTTTGGTATTAATAGGATTTGTGCTAATTGCAATAATGTCAATTTTGACATTATTAATGGGACATTGAAACAGCTACGCGCATTCCTAATAAAGGAATAGGTTATTGTGTAAATGGCTAGTTTGCCAATTATATATTATATTATCATTGTATTTGTATATTTATTTTTTTTTGTCTTGTACTTTAGTCTTACATGTACTTTTGTTAGTTTTAGAATCTTGAACTGTAGTCTCGTTTTGTAAATGGATCCCGTTGAATAAATAAATAAATAAATAAATAAATAAATAAATAAATAAATAAATACATTTTTATAATTTGGACAAATTTCAACATTTTTCGCAAATTTCAATATTTTTTGACATTTCATAATTTTTCGAATTTGCGCAAATTTTAACATTTCATGGAAAATGTTTTCCACATTTTTCACACAATTTTTGCAAACTTTTTTTGGCATTTCATCACAAAATTTCAACATTTTTTTTTTTGCAAATTTCAATATTTTTTGACATACCATATTTTTTGATATTTCAACATTTTTTACAATTTTCACAAATTTCAACATTTTTTTGCAAATTTCAATATTACTGTATTTAGACTGATGTGACATTTTGACTGTAAGTAACGAGTGTCTTCCACTCCCAGATTAAGCATGTAGTAAAATTTTTGAGTTTAGAAAAGCGTAAAAATTTGGATATGCAGGGGCGCGACTCGCTTCGCTCGCGCGCAACTGCAAATCCAAATTTCCAAACTCGAAATTTTACTTCATGCGCCACCCGGTAAAACAACGATTAAATATAATATTTAAAATATAGATTGCTTATACAGGGTCGCTACAAAGTATGGAAACACGGCTCTCACGTAAAAACGGCTAAAAACAGAACCACCAAAATTTGGATTTCTAAATGGGATATTTTCTTGAACAATTTGGCGTAAAAAAATCAAAAATGATTCTCAGGGTTTTCACATACGGACGCCATCTTGAATTTTTTTAAATGGAATTCGACTTTTTTTATTTTACAACTTTCATAGACCTTATAATTCTGATTTCAACCATATACCTTTTTTTAAAAATACTTGTCTTTTCATCGATAAACCGGACTTTGAAAAGTATGGAAACAGCCAAACGAGTACTTTTTCTAAATGCTGCAATACCACAAATGCATGTTCTATTTTTGATCAAAACTTAAAAAAATATTAAACAGTCAAATGAAAAAATAAAATATTAAACAATAAATGATTTTTTATTTTACAATATGTGTTCAAAGTGCTCTCCATTAACTTCATGGCAGTAATGAATACGCTGGACAAAGTGTTGTAATGAACTAGTTAAAATATTTGGACGAATATTATTTTATTTATTGTTTAATATTTTATTTTTTTAACTGTTTAATATTTTTTTAAGTTTTGATCAAAAATAGAACATGCATTTGTGGTATTGCAGCATTTAGAAAAAGTACTCGTTTGGCTGTTTCCATACTTTTCAAAGTCCGGTTTATTGATGAAAAGACAAGTATTTAAAAAAAAAGGTATATGGTTGTAATCAGAATTATAAGGTCTATAAAAGTTGTAAAATAAAATAAATCGAATTCCATTTAAAAAAATTCAAGATGGCGTCCGTATGTGAAAATCCTCAAAATCATTTTTGATATTTTCACGCCAAATTGTTCAAGAAAATATCCCATTTAGAAATCCCAATTTTGGTGGTTCTGTTTTTAGCCGTTTTCACGTGAGAGCCGTGTTTCCATACTTTGTAGCGACCCTGTATAATTTAAAATTTCTGATGTAAATTTGATGTACCTGGGGCCTCGCCTCCTTTCCATTTTTATTTCTTCTTCTAAATCCCACCCCTATCTACGCCACTGGGCTAGCATTTTAAATTAACTTCATGTGCATATAAAAAATACTCTTTATCTGCTTGCAATTCTGTAAATCTTATTTAATTAATCACAGCATTATTTGAGGAGCAAGCCTAGAGGCCCTCAAATCTATATTTACGTACTCATAAAAAAAAAATAACTGTTTCTACTTACGATGCTGGCGCTCTTGTTGTATTAAACGCCTGATAACTGAACTGCGAGATGGTGTTGGTGTGGTTGAGGAACTGCATCGAGCTGGTGACGGGCCAAGGCTGGACGTGCTTGAGGGTGTGCGGATTAAAGGAACTGTTGCTGCAGCCCTCGGTGGAAAGGGCGAGGATCTTCGCCGGGGGTTTCTCCACGGTTAATCCCCCGAATGTCACCCACAGAGTTATGAGGTGGCCCGTTATTACCCCCGTTGCGGCTCCCTGAAAACACAAACATCCCTTCTCTTAGAAGATGGGGTAGAAGAAAAAAACAGTGGACCGTTACTTCCACATCCACGTCTCTAATTCCCACACACACATAGACACAGTTGAGTTTAATTCGGAAAAGGGTTTTTCTTTGGGGACTACATTTTCATTTCGCGTATACTCGTTAATTGAGTTTGTTTTTTTAAAGAAATTGATGTATCACGTTGTTGATAGATTACAGTTTTTTGAAAACGTAATATAATTTTTAAATACGCATTTTATGTGCCCTAGAATATTAACATTTTGGTTGGCCCGTTTGAAAAAAAGATAGCTCGCCCCTCCACTAAAGGATTAATTAAGGAGTGATATCCCAATGCATGCGCTATCAAATTTTAGACATTCATTGTTTTTGAAATTCGAAATGTTACTCAATGTTTGTATAAGGAGTGAAAACACTGAATTCAAAATTGACAGTAACCCTCAAAGAAAAATTCCCTGTATAAATAATAAATGGCTTTTATTTTGACGTGAATTATACAAAGATTCATAAATATTGGGTTAGTAGATAAAAGAATTAACCAAATATATGTTTACACTAAATAATTTATTGGAGTTTTAAATTTAATATTTTTCTCATAAACTGTTTTATTTATTTATAGATATAAACACTGGTGTTTTAGCTGTAATACAAAAAATAAATTTGTGATCATATTTTTGATATTATTGACAGTAAAATTAATAATAAAATTGTAATAAAAGAAAAAGTTTGTAATTTAGCTCGCGTAAGTAATTTATCATCACACAATCTTACCACACGTCAATTATTAGTCATTTATGGATGGGCATTTTTGACAATTATGACGTTTTCCTACATTTTATCCAGAAACATTATATATTTTGATAATTTTACAGTAATATTTATTAGAAAATTGCAATAATAGGAAAAGTTTGTAATTTAGCCGGCGTCAATAATTTATCGTCTCAAAATCTTACCAAATGTCAATTATATGTAATTTATTTAATTTTTACATAAGTTTGCCCTCCCAGATTAAACATGACGTAAAATTTCGAGTTTAGAAAAGAATGAAAATTTGGATTTGACGGGGCGCGCGAGCGAAGCAAGTCGAGCCCCTGCAAATCCAAATTTTGAGGCATTTCTAAACTCTAAATTTTACTTCATGCGCCACGCGTATAAAACACTGATTTAAAGTAAAGTTCAAAATATACTGTTTAGGTTTCATCACATGTTCATTAATTTTACAAATGTTTATATAGAATATGTGAAAGTATACTAAAAAGAAAGAAAACCCTGTATTAAAAATAATATTTCACTTTTGTGGAAACTGTGTGAGTGTTTGTGTGTTTTTTTTTATTTATTTCCCAAAACATCGAAAATGGGAAAGTCGTTTCAATAAGCGATAAAAGTGTTTTATGCGCCTGCTGTTATGAGATAAAAGATATTATTCTATAATCCCGGACGGGGCTGCCATTAGCCGTCGTGAAATAAATATAAAAACAAATTGGGTCATGTGGTGTCGTATTATGAAAAATTTAAATCATTATTTATTCAACAGACTCAAGACAAGTTCTTTCTCTAAAACTCGTTTAGTCATACTCTTTCTGTTTTTGTTGATTGTAAATCATTGTTTACAAAAAAAAACTAGAATTTGTGTTTAGAATTTCAGTATATAGACGCGTTTCGGACCTTAAAGTCATCGTCATTGTGGGCCTGACCTAGTATAATTCATATCATATGCTGTAATATGCTATAATTTGCTATATGCTATAATTTGTTATATGCCATAATATGCTGTGCATAATGTGTTAACATTGAATTTTATCAAGTAACATCTACATCTATACAAGTTTTAAAATGTAATAGACACATTTATTTTATTATTATTTTTTATTCATAGATAATATTTTGAGATTATTTTCCAGCATTAACTCATTTTGCGCATTGCATTGCAGTAACGTGTGACGAAAAAGATAAAATAAAATCACAAATATAATTTTTTAATTCTGCCACTTTCCTCAAAAAAGTTTATAAAATTTTTTGAAAAAAATAAATAAATAAAGAAAACAATTATTTTGTCTGAAAAAAGTGAATATTTTGTGTACAGGAAATAGTAAATATTTTGCTGTGTAAATGTTTTGATGATTACACATTTTAAGAAAGTATTTTTAAGTGTAGTTTTAATTTTACAATATTTCTGTGTTTTATACGCGTGGCGCATGAAGTAAAATTTCGAGTTCAGAAATGCCTGAAAAATTGGTTTGGCCGCTCCGCTTCGCGGAGTGACCAAACCAAATTTTCAGGCTTTTCTAAACTCGAAATTTTACTTCAAGCTAAGTCTGGGAATGAAAACACTCGTTTAAAACTTCAAATTGAACGCTTTTATAAAATCGACGAATACATAAAAATTTACAGCGTATACATTATGTATATTTTAAAGAAAAATTCCTAGTATGTAATACTTATAATAAGTCATTCATAAAAATCATAAACACAATAGCAGAATTTTACCTAAAATTAACTTTTTAAGGGAATAGCGGCAGTAATGTATTTAAATTATTACCATTTTTACAGCATTCTTTTTATCATTCAGAGCCTATTTTTCGTAATTGATAGTTCTGCGATTTATTTGAAATTTTCTCAAAATCTATCTAGCCGAATGAAAATATAAGAAAGTAACAATATGTTGCCTTTTGATACATATTTTAAAATGTTTACAATATTTTATTATAGGAATTTTTAATGTACACTGCGTTTTATTTAAGTATGACTATAGGGATTTACATTGTAAAAAATGTACTCCATGTTTACTATTGTTAGCATACAAATTTTTTAATATTTTTTTTTGTTTTATTGATAAATCAACATTTTTTCTACGAAATAGAATTGTATCTAGAAGGAAGTAAACATGTTAGATTTCTTTATTTTCACTTTCAAAATTGAAATAAATAATACAAATAATTAACCAAAAACATCAACTTGGCTAAAATGCCATAATGTAAGGATTTGTTTTTCTAAACTTAAAAACTAAAATAAAGATTTTTAACATGTTCTTTTAACAATAATAAAAATACGAAATTGTTTCAAATTTAGACGACAACAAGAGTTAACATGAGGTAGAATTTTTACTATGTAAATAAATCCCTATGGCCATACTTAAATAAAACGCACGATATATTATGTATTTATTGGATTTATCTACTGTGAATTATTTCACTTAAACTCACGTTTTGACTACTATGTACACGACAACAAAAAAAAACTGATTATATTTTTCGTTAAAAATTTTATTTTAAAGTAAGACTTAAATGAATGAAGCAGATCATTCATTTAAATCTTGCTTAAAAATACAGTTTTTATCGAAAAATGTAATCAGTTTTTTAAATCATGAAAATTATATTCATGAATTTCGTGTTCTGTGTAAAGGGAAACTTAGTTGATTTTTTATTTATTTTCTAATTGAAAAAAGAATCAAGATAATTAATTCGAAGTAAAAGATTAATAAAAATTTCTTCGAATTGTGTATTTTAATACTCACGTATAAATTACAGATTACAAAATACGGGAGTTTAACCTACAAATATTTCCCCGAACGTAGCTTACTGTTATAATATTGCTTTCATGAATCATAAGAAAACACTTATCTAGATTGCTCATTCGCTGAACTGTTTGTTTTTTCATAATATTATATTGATCCTTCGGCCCAACGTTTTTCCTTTTAAATGTAAACTAAAAAAATTTACAATTGTACTTTTACTTTCTTGTATAGAGAAAATATTGTAATCATCAAAAAAGTCGAACTATAAATTTGGCTGGATTACTATTTGGTCCAAAACGTCCAAAACGCTCAAAAAATATTTTTTTTAAAATTATGTCCGTGTTCACACAGACAGAACACGGACAGAACACGGACATACAGAACACGGACATACAGAACACGGACATACCAGTTTCTCAATAACTTAAAGACGCATTTAGTTAGACTTACGAAATTGTGTATTTAGCTTCTCCACCAACATTTTAGAGTTGTATCTATTTTTTTGGCTAAATTGTGGAAACCGGAAGTGGGAGTTTACTCGTAGCAGTTGTTAGTTTTTTTTTTAATATTTTGCTAAATATTAGTAATAGGGAAACATGTTTACAAAAATGCAAATAAATAAAAAATACATAACTTTTAAATAATGCTCTTTTAGTTTTTGTAAATATAAGTTTATTTCCGTAACGAAAAAAATCTAGGGGAAAAACACTCGCGGTTTTTTTAATAAAAAATTCTCCTAAGTTATTGCAATAGTGTAAATCTGTTTATTAGAATAACTAACTGTTCTAGCCCTAGTAAGGTTTTCTCATATTAAATTAACATGATTATACGTTTTATTAAAATGCTGCATTCTTTACTGGAAATAAATCGATAATTATAATCATTATTATTATTAAAGGCTTTGTATCCGTGATTCGAAAAAGAGGATTCTAATTTCTGATTCTATTCATATCTTCTGCTACTCATCCTATATTCGAGTATTCATAATTCGAATCTTATTAGGCGAATCCTTTATTTTGAGGATTCGTCCCGGCTCTGACTCGTGGTGAAATTTTTAATATCAATAATAGAAAAGTGATTACCAACAAAACAAACATGTATTTTAATCTTTATCCTGTTATTAAGAAATATAAAATCACTTTAACAACACACTTCAAAATTATATTCAAAATTATATTTATTGTACTACAACAATTGTTTCACCACACTGTGGCTTCATCAGGTAGATGAATGGTGAATAAAACATGATGAAACAATTGTTGTGGTAAAATTAATATTATATCGAAACCTAAACAAATTAAGTGATTAATTAAAGTGATGTTATGGAGTTTTAACAACTAACAGCCTTAACTATACAGTATAAGAAATATAAAAACTATAGTAAACTTTTTATTAAATTGTAATATTTTTCACTTCGACTTATGTAAATTTTAGAAGATAATTTCTGGTACTTGATATAAATAACAACAAACGGCTGCATAGACTAACTACTGTTATTTCTTAATATTTTATTATTATTATTTCTAAATATTTAAATAATTTTCTTTATATGATCACTTGATATAAATTTCACGTGATATTTATTTTTCGTAATTTTGTTCTCTTTATAGGCATTATTTTATTATTTTAGGAATTTTTCTTATTGTTATATGACTCGGGTTTGGAGATGAGATGATTATATTAAGGAATTGACTTAGGCGGTTAGCCAGTCCCGACGAGTTTACTATTATAATTTTTTATATTAATAAAAATGTGGACAACACCACTCCACCCCCGGACCCCCACTCTGTAATTGTAATAGTCCTGTTTGGTAATAAATATCATCATTATTATTAATTAGAACAATTCCTATTTATATATAAAACTTTCAATTTTTCTTCTAAATAAAAATTATTATAAATTTGCAATATTTTCATTTTTATAATAAATAAAGTTTCTTGACATTCTCCATATATCTATCCCCAAAGCATACAAACATATTGTACAAATGTACAAACAAACATCGATCTAAGACTTTTGGCCCAAACATATTGTATTTTATTAAAATACGTTTTTTTAAGGGATATTTGTATAAACATCACGTACCTTCCAGTTGCAGCTGGGTATGAGCATGGCCAATAAAAAGACGCCCAACAAAGGGCCAGAAGTGGCGGAGGTGACCAGCATGGAGGACTCTATCACCCCGGAGAGGAGGCCCACTCCGAAACTTATTCCCATGATGATGAACCCGTAAACAACCCCTATCGCCTTAATGGCGTAGAGCTGGTGCTTGTCCTTCATCCCTTTCATCGCCGGAATCGGTCGCAGGAAGTCCTCGAAGGTCACAGTCGCCAGAGAATTCAAGTTCGAAACATTCAAACTATCAACATACAAAATTTCAATATAAAGGGTGTGTATAATAAAGTAGAAAAAAAAAATGGATAATAAGTATGAGGAAATATCAATTATCTCTCAATAATTTGAAGATGATGTAGTAAAAAGTATCTTGTAATTTTTTTTTAATTTACGTTTCAGGGTTTTCTCATCTCCATAATGTTGGTCCATCAATCGTTCAGTCTGCTAATCAATTGTTTTTAATAAGAAAAATGGATAATAAGTATGAGGAAATATCAATTATTTCTCAATAATTTAAAGATGATATAGTAAAAAGTATCTTGTATTTTTTTTAATTTACGTTTCAGGGTTTTCTCATCTCCATAATGTTGGTCCATCGATCGTTTATTCTGCTAATCAATTGTTTTTTATAAGAAAAATAGATAATAAGTATGAGGAAATATCAATTATTTCTCAATAATTTAAAGAGGATATAGTAAAATGTATCTTGTTTTTTTTTTATTTACGTTTTAGGGTTTTCTCATCTCCATAATGTTGGTCCATCGATCGTTTGGTCTGCTAATAAATTGTTTTTAATAAGAAAAATGGATAATAAGTATGAGGAAATTCAATTATTTCTCAATAATTTTAAGATGATATACTAAAATGTATCTTGTATTTTTTTTAATTTACGTTTTAGGGTTTTCTCATCTCAATAATGTTGCTCCATAGATGGTTTGGTCTGCTTATCAATTGTTTTTATTAATAATAATAATCATATATTTATTGATGAAAATCCATTTTTTCAAATGTAATGACAGACATTTAAAATAAAATAAATTCAAGCAATAACTTTTATAAAAAAAACAAATATTTAATAATTTTGTAGTTCTACTGTTTGAGGATTCTAATACAGGTTTACCGGGGTATCATAAAAAATGCTTCCCAAAATGTACCGGTAATTTCCTTTTTTTTGCCTGTATTTCGGTAAATTAAACAAAGTTAATATATAAAATTACGAAAAAACTATTCGTGAAAATGCAAACAATGTCTTAATTAATAAGACAACTTAAGACGATAAATATCCATTGAAACAACTACTTCCCGTGCAAATACACCTCCGGATATTAAATTATACAATGAAATATTTAAAATCTTATGTAAATTGATTTGTTACAACGCTCAATTAAAGTATATGTAACGTTTAGGTCAAATTGTCTTCAAACCAACTAACAATATAAATTTAAAATAAAAGGAGAGATAGAAACAAATTAGAAGTGAATATATTATGTTTAAAGTGTGCAAACTATAAGAAGCGTAAGCTTATTTTCTCGAAATCAAATAGTTATGAATTTGAATTTATCTTGTTACAATAAATTTATTTGATCGGTATATTTGCGCTGCGTTGAGTCAATTTAATCTGATTTCATTTTTGAACAAAAAATGTGGTGTATGTATTTTTGAACATCAATTTAAATTAGTGTTTTATACGCGTGGTGCATGAAGTAAAATTTCGAGTTTAGAAAAGCCTGAAAATTTGGTTTGGTCGCTCCGCTTCGCGGAGCGATCAAACCAAATTTTCAGGCTTTTCTAAACTCGAAATTTTACTTCATGCTTAATCTGGGAGTGGAAAACACTTGTTAAAGGGAAGTCAATAAACGCCATTAAAATTCCATTTTTCGTTCAATTACTTTTAGCTATAAAACAATGAAATTGTGATTTTTCAGAAAATGTTTAGTAAATATTTTTAAAATTCTCTTAAATAATAATAATTATTCATTAAAATAAACCAACCAAAAATAAAACACTTATTTTCCAAAATAAAATGTAAGTATTATTATTATTTCTATCATAATATCTGGCACTTTAGTTAATCGTTAACAATTTTGAAAATGAGGAACACTTTTCATTATATCAGCCAATTTTAAACTTTAGTAATTTTCAAATTTATTTTTGTTGTATTTACGTGAAGTGTTAGTTATAGATATTAGATAGACTGCAATGTACACTTCTGTACAATATAATTAAGCACAAGTCTCATAACTATTTTTCACAATATTCTAGTTGTATAATTTGGGTTTGTGTTAATTGCCTAGCAGCAGTTTCAGTAAATGATAAAACACCATAACTTCAAAAAGGACCCGATCAAAACATCCACACAGTTTTTGCCACCCCGAGAGCGGGTCGTGTATGTACTTTAAAACAAACACTTAACACATAATTTAAATAGATTTATGGGTTGTATTATTGGCAGAAAGAAAACTGGAAAAATAGATGTATAGATTTCTTATACGGTCGAAAAAAAATTGGAATAGATGGCATCGAATGACGATGGCGAACTACTTATATATATATAAATCTTTATTGGCAAATGTTGGTAATAGTCATAGTACAAAAATAAATTACAATTAAATAAAGTAAAAATTAAATAATTTGCCAATTGGCTATCGACCGTTGGTCTTTCTGCCTGGAATTATAGAGTTCTGTCCTTGTCAGTTATTGTGTAGGAAATGTCTTGATTGCTAATGTCGTCCATTGTCTAGTCAAATGAATTTAATTGTCGTGATCACTAGGGTTATGAAATGATGAAATGAAATCATGAATTGTAGAGGTAAAACGTTTACGTTTGGGAGTGATATTAGGGTTTCGAGAAATGCATAAAGGGTGGAGGAGATTATAAAGGGTGGGGTTTGAGGCGAATTTATCAGCTAAATAGGATAGGCGGGTTTCGATGGAGGTAACTTTTGTTAGTTTGTACAGCAGGAGGTTGGAGGGGTTGTGCAGTGGGTTTTGAGGGTGACGGATTTTGGTAAGCACTCTCAGGGCCGATCTTTCGGCGACTTGTAAATTTTTGAGTGTAGTAGGATGGGGATTGTGGAAGAGGATAGCAGCATAGTCAAGTAAGGGGCGGCATATCATTTTATATATATGAACGGCTGTTTTTGTGGTAATTCCTTGTTGTTTGAAGGTCAGACCTTTAAAATGAGCCGCCCGATTCTTGATTTTTGCTTTGAGGATTGTGGAGTGAGCTTTAAAAGTAAGGTTGGGGTCAAAAAGGATACCTAAATATTTGCAAGTGGTTGAAGGGCGGATAACTTGATTGTTTAAAGAAATTGAGAATGGGGATTGGTTTGCTCGGTGAAAAGGGATTAGAAGCTGGGTTTTATTGGGGTTTATGGAAATTCGCCATTTCGCAAACCATGTTTGAATGGTGTCGATAAGGCCCTGTAGAGTGCTGAGGGCTTTTGGGAGTGTGGGAGCATGTGCGATTAACGCAGTATCATCGGCGTATAGGAGAGGGTAGGCAGATTTATCAAAATAGTTAGGATCGGGGTTGTACATATCGTGGACGAGAAGGTTGTAAAGAAATGGTGATAGCGGGGATCCTTGTGGGAGGCCTTGCTCAGGAGTAAAGGCGCTGGAAAAGGTGTGGCGTATTTTAACTTGAAGGGATCTGTTGTGCAGGAAACTGTCTAAGAGGTTGATTAGGTGTGGAGGTATATTAAGGGAGCTGCACTTAAACAGCAAGCCCTGGTGCCAAACTGAATCAAACGCTTTTTGAATGTCTAGGAATATTATGGCAGATTTACGACCTTCAAGGCTTGCTGTTTGACAGTTGGACGTGAGAATGGATAAAGGTAGAGTTGTGGAGCGGTGTTCGAGGAATCCGAACTGGTAGGGAGGGATAAGGTCCGCTATGCAGGACATAAGTTTGTTTTTGATTATGGATTCGAATAATTTTCCGAGGACTGGGAGAAGGGTGATGGGGCGATAATTGCTAGGATCTAGTGGGTCATTTCCGGGTTTGGGTATACAGGTGATTATACCCCGCTTCCACTCTGGCGGTAACACTTGGGTAGAGTATATATGGTTAAATATTTTTAGGATATAGGTGTGGATGTTTGTTGGAAGAGATTTGAGGATAATTCTAGGAATGTTGTCATAACCGGGTGCCGTGTTTTTGCCCTTTTCGAGGTTTTCAAAATATTCTTCCTCCTTTATAGCATCATTTGGGGGAAGAGGTGTTTGGGTGATTTTAAAAGACGCATACCAGGAGTTTACACTGTCGAGGAATTCATTGTCATAGTCTGTGTGGTCAGTCATTGTGTACGTGTGTTTGAAATAAGTCGCAAAGATGTTAGTAATGTCGATATCGTCCGTCACCGTATTGTTTGTCATTGGGTCTGTGATTTTTTGGATAAAATCGGTTTTCCGGTACTTGCTGAGTTTTTTAATCTCCTGCCAGTAGTGTTTACCATGTAGGTCGTTTATTTGTTCACACGATTTTATCCAGAGATCACTTTTGTACTGTGTAATCATCGTATGTATGTCTTTATTTAGTCGGTTGAATTTTTGTTTGAGTGTCATGTCGTCAGTTTGTCTAAAGTCTCTATATAACTGTCGTTTGTATTTAATTAAGTGGAGGATATATTTGGGAAGAGGATATTTGTAGGGTTTTTTGGTTATAGTTGGTGTGTTATGTTTGATAGATTGAGATAGGGTTTCTAGGAAAAGGGAAATCGTGTTAGGGTTAATAGATTCATTTTCGGAGATAAATTTTGTCATTTCGTCGGTCACGTTTGTAGTGTCACAGTATTTGAAGTTTAAAATTGTCTTGGGAACGGATGGAAGGGGGGAGCAACATTAAGGGAAAATTGGATAGATAAGTGGTCTGAACAGAAATCAGGGACTAGGGTGACATTATCTATAAGTTGTTCGATGTTGCTTGTACAAAGAAGGATATCGGGAGTGGTGGATTGGTTGTTTGACATGATGAATGTGGGACTGGTATGGATACGCACAAAGTTGGAGTTTGCTATAAAGGAGGCGAGTTGCTTTGATTTTGTTTTATTAATGTTAAAATCACCGATTACGACAACATGATCATAAAGGGAAGCCTTTGTGAGGATTGTATCTTCAATGGAAGAGGAGTTGTGGATGTATACAAGGAAAATGTGGAGTGAGAATTGAGGCAGCTCAATGGTGCAGTGCAGACATTCGTTCATAATATTGTTTATTTTAGGCGGATTTGATTTCAATAATTTTATTTCTGATCTGGCTGCCACCAATGAGCCACCTCGTTGGTTTTGTTGGGGAGTCGAGGAAGGAATTTGGATGTAGGACCAATTATTAAATGAAAAAGAGTTTTTTGTTTTTGTTTCAACCATCATAATGACATCGATGGGATTGTTGGTAAGGTAATTGGAAACTAGATGGGATTTTAAGGAAAGGGAGTTGATATTGCCGTATATAAAATTATACACCGCCATTGTTGCTACTTAGGTGTGAGAGTCTGGTCTGGATGCCGGATAGGGGGGCTACAGGAGGGATGACATTTGGGGATTCAAGGTCAAACATGACGACGAACATCTTGTTGCCTGAAAAATTAACATGGGTGTCTACATTAAATGAATCGATGAAACGAGCTTTCAGTTTTTTGATAAGTGCGTCTCTATCAGTCACCGTTGGTTCGTTAATCTTTGTCGTGTAGATGTCGATAATGTAATCATGAACAGTGATGGGGGTGTGAATTCGTGAGTTTTTTGTCAAGTCCTTGTCAATTTGGGAAGATTTTTTGTTTTGATTCATCATTTTAATATTGGGGATTCCCTCAATCGGTTGACGCGGTCTCTTGGCGCATTTCGTTGACCATGCCCCGTGGTCTGTTTCTCCGCAAGCCTTGCATTTTATCGGCAATTCAGTGCTGCACGTAGATGTGGGGTGTTGTCCTGCACATTTAGCACAGGTTATATTTTCGGTGCAGTTGCTGGTGATGTGGTCGTACTTGTTGCATCTGCTGCATGGGACAGGTAGTGGCGTCGGTGGTTTACTTTCAATGACTGTATAGATCTTACACATAAATCTGAAGTGGTTATGAAGAAGTTTTGTAAATGATTCTAGTGAGGGGGTGATTACTCTTATCATACGCGTGGCATAATCATCCTTCTTGGCGATGATGCGGCGACAATAACGGTGCGTAATTCCTTGGGCGTTCAGCCGCTCACTGATGGTCTGGTTCGCGATCTCCGGCTCCACTCCTCTGATAATACAACAATAGGAGGGCGCCGGCGCGCTGCGCTGAGTTGCTGCGTCCGTGCTAGTGTGAGCGTATGGAGGGGCGGCAGAGTGGAGCGAACGAAATTCATGGATAATGCGCTCCGCTTGCAATGATTTAATTGCTTTTTCCAGGTTGATTTTTCTTTCGTTCGATTTCAATAAAAAACCAAACTGTGTCTTTATTATTAACGCATTGCTGTCAAAATTGCGTTCATTCCATAACAGGGCAAATTGGTAGCGAGTGAGGTCATTGACAGTTGTAAATGTAAAAGTGTTGCTGTATTGTTCGTGGTTGTGTTTTTTGTTAGGCACAAATGATGTTTGTTGTATTTGTGTCGGAGGTGTTGTACTAATTGATGGCTGTGATTGGGTGGATTGTGTAAGTCTAATTTCTGATTGTGATGCGTGTGTGGTGTATGTAGCGTTTTGTTTTTGTGCTGGTTGGCTGTGTTGTGTAGTCATTTGTTTTAAAACTGATTGCAACAGTTTGTTTGTGGTTTTTGGCATGTTACCTGCTCTTTTTGCGGTGTGGTATTTCGGCGGACGGCCACGTTTCTTTGATGTAACCTCTTGAAAGTCCCGCAACTCTGAGGTGTCCATGTCGGCGTCATCCACGACATCTCCATCCATCCTGTCTAGGCTCTGGGTCCAGATAATTGATGGCTTGATTTTTTCACTTTATAAGAACTCTCGCACATCTGACCTCTACGAAGTCTCGCTCGCGAATGGCGAACTACTTAATAATACCTAATGTGCCAATCCCCATTTACATTCATATTGTTTCTATACACTTATAATGTATTTTAGTATTATTATAATTACGATTCATTTAATCATAATATAATCCTTTTTGACTAAAGTATTCAAATGCATCGTTTAAATCCTCAAATCCTAATTGATTCGAGTCCTTCATAGCTCTGGTTTTTAAGAGCAGAAATCTTCGTATTTAACGAAACAACTAAGATTAAAACTAGTTTTAAGCAATAAATCCCTTACCTTATTCCCAAACACGCAAAAAACGAAGACGAACATCGGAGATAATTCTTGACGGATTGCAAGAGCGCCTCTATTCATTCACCTTGTTAACTCCAGTTAAGATCAATTATTCACACGGTTAACTGCGTGTTTTCGTTATTTAGAAAACACTGATCTGTTTTTGATTTGATTTCGAATTATTAAGTGTTTGTGTTTATTTTCTTATCTACGATAGAAATGGCGGTGGCTGGTCGACAGAGCTACAAAGCTAAGGCCGTTAATTGCGCAAGAAGAACAAGTGCTGGTGTTTTAATTCGTTAGTAAAGTTGTGCTTACGGGATTATTAAAAATAAAATCTAGCAGTAGAAATTTGGATTTAAATGATCGTCTATCATTAATTAAGAGGTTAGTGCGATGGTTTGCTTTTTCTATTTAGGGATGTTGATCGATAGGGTTTTGAAGCCAGCGCCGTTCAATTCGCAAGAAGAAGAAGGGAAACTGTTTTTAAATTTGAAAAATAAATAGTTTCAGAAAAAATATGGACGCTTCGAATCAGAAAATTATCGGAGTAATTAAAAATGTCTTTCTTTTTGTTATCAAAAAGAAAAAACATCATCCTTTTTTTACCCCCATCATTCGGTGTCAACTGTCTCCACTTATTTTTTGACCATTTAGGAAATACATAAATCTATTTTTTTACCATTCAAAAAACCCACGAGTCTACTAAAATTATATGTAAAATATTAGTTTTGAAGTAGCAAAAACTATGTGGATGTTTTCATGGGGTCTCACTTGAAAATAACACCTTTATTAAAAAACCAAAACTAAGACATTTAAAAAAAAAAACACTCACAATAAATACAACAAACCCGAATTGGAAAAACCATCTTCTGTTTTAGTTAGAATTCGGATTTTTGAATTGTTGTCTAGATGACGCAGTATTTTGACATTAAGGAAATTGGCATATTTACATATTTTCGTAACTGGGATACTCATTATGTCTGATTTAAACTATAACATATTTAGTGTGCTTAATTTTATTGCACAGAAGTGTACATATAGAACTTAAATAATATTTTATTTAAGATAAAGGAATATATCTACTATATCTAATCTTTAGTAATTTTGTTAGGAGTTGCTTAAAGCAACGAAATTATGATTTTGCAGTAAATTTATTTAGATCTTCTAAATATAATGATAGGCGATATAATCCAATAATTACTTTTTTACTCTTAACAGAATAAGTATTTACAATTTGCAATAATGTTAAAATAGACATTCGATAAATTAGTTGATTTATTTTTTACACTAATTGACTTCTATAGGTTCCCAATATTTATTTATAACCAACATTTATTCATATTTCTATATACATGTATATTTTATATTAGTTCTTTCTGTAAATAAAGTCTTTTCGTCGTATTTTCCGCTATCATATCCTTGAAATAATTCGAGTAATAAATTTGGGTATAAAGCAGTGCGCGTCGAGTTCCAAAACGGCGCAGATAAAATCCCCGATATCTAATAAAAATATTACACCTCCTGCCAGTGCTGCGAACATTTGCGAATATTGAAAGCACGTAGCAGACGAACACTAAAATTGAGGGATACCGATTTCAAACTTTTTTTTTTTGGCAAGACCCATTCCCTATTTGAAATTCCAACAGTGAACTCATGCACCCTCATAAAATTTACAATCACAGGAAAAATCTGAACAATTTAAATATTATTACAAATAAAACACATGTATTTATTTTATGAGGATTTTTCATAAGAATGTTTTATTTTAATCCATTAAAGTCCGAGCAATTAATTATTAAGTCAACTCTAAAATTTAATTTTAGGTAAAATTTGCACTTCTTGTTATGATTTGTATGAATGCCCTATTGTATTAAGCACTGTGAATTTTTCTTTTAAATATACGAAGTGTATATGCGATACATTTTCAGGCATTCGTCGATTTTATGCAAGCGTTCAATTTGAAGTTTCGAACGAGTCTTTCCACTCCCAGGTTAAGCATGAAGTGAAATTTCGAGTTTAGAAAACCCTGAAAGTTTGAATTTGCCGGGGTGCGCGAGCGAATCATAAAATCTGGGATTAAAAACACTCATGAGAGGCTTCAAATTACATGTTTTTAATGAAACAAACGAATGACTAAAAATGTACATCTAAATATTTTGTTACGTATATATAAATGAAAAATTCCCGGTATATTACTTAGTAGAATTAATAAATCAATTAAAAAGTAAATTTATATAATTTGAATGAAGTATTTTTATTCCTAAAACTAAATTAACTTTATTGGCATTATTCATCCGCTACGGCCTCATTCAATCCGGAAATTAATAATCTAAATTTCCTATTCATCAAACACTTCATAGAAAATCTTATTGGATACGGTTCTCGGAAAGTTACGAATTAACCCTTAATAACCTGTCAACGGCATTACCTATACATTTATTTATAATGGCCCTCGATGGGTTACAGATAAAAAGGAACAAGTGTGTTTGTTTGAAAAAGAAAAAGTTCTTGAAAATTGACACCAGACACGAGAGTGAGATATGTTGAAAAATATAATAATATTGGAGATGTATTGTTAACTGAAGGATGTGCCCCCCTTGTTAGTATATGTACAAAGCTATTTTTTAGTCAGAGTCACGTTTTTTTGTATTCAAAGGAGAGAGAATTGGGAGAAGTTGTTTTGTCAAGGTAATTTACTAAATTATATTGAACTGGGATACAGATAATTGAGTGCTTTTTTGGGTAATTTGCAAATAATAAAAAAACATATATATAAGTATTGTTTTAAGAGAATTATTTGAATTTATGTTTGATTGGAAGTAAATAGCAAATAGCAAGATAGTAAATAGCAGTTATTTTAATTTGAACTTATATGCCACAGGATACCTCTCATGAACTAGACTATACCCGTCTTTTAGGATTCTATCCAAAATTTATCGCCAAATAAAAATCTTTACAAATAATAAGTTCTTAATTGTGAAGATTTTTACTTCGCGATAAATTTTAGATAAAATCCTAAAAGACGGGTGTCTAGTTCATGAGAGGTATCTTGTGACATTTAAATTCAAATTAAAATAACTATAATAATATGAATCCCCTTGTTAAGAGAGTTTAGCATAAGTTGAAGTTAATCACTAAAAAGTAGAAGAAATAATGATTACACAAAAATACCTCAAGCAAAAGTTTTATGAGAGACTTTAAATCTGTTATCACAGGACGCCCCTCGTAAATTTTAATATAACTTTGTTTCGAATCGCCTTAGTTTTTTACTTGCAAATAAAACATATATAAAACAAAGTAATCATGAAATGCTCTATTAAAACAAGGCCGCCGTACTTGTAATCAGTTTATGCAGATTATTATTATCTTTAATCTTATTCCTTTTTTTATCTGAGCATTTTGATAACTAAAGTTTTTTAGATCATTTATGTTGCAAAGTCGGCAAAAATCCGCTAGAACTGATGGATTTTGAATTAAAATTAAAATGTATGTGTTTTTTTTTAAAATGACCAAACTTAGGGTGTATTTACTGCGAACAGTTGCAGAGTTCTGCTTTATCAGTAGGGTATTTTAAAAATAAAATATTGAGATGTTGCAAAATGAATTTCAATATGGCAAACAAATCATAATTTAATAAAATAAAACACTTTAACTTTGTATAACACAACATTTTTTATTTTTGTGACTGCAGATTCGGCAACTCAACTTGCCCTTATCAGACTCCGTTTGATGATGGCAAGTTGAGTTGCCTAAACTGCAGTCACAAAAATAAAAAATATTGTGTTATACAAACAAAGTTAAAGTGTTTTATTTTATTGAATTAACAGGTATAACGAAGTAGAAGCCTCTACCGTTCATAATTAAATCATAATTTGTCAAATAAATGATCACGATGCAGAGATTTTCAAAAACGAGAATGCTACAACTTTACAACACATACAGGGATTAAGCAGAACTAAGCAGTATATTTTGAAATTTACCTTAAATCGGTGTTTTATACGCGTGGCGCATGAAGTAAAATTTCGAGTTTAGAAAAGCCTGATTTGGCTTGGTCGCTCCGCTGCGCTACGCGCCCAAGCCAAATTTTCAGGCTTTTCTAAACTCGAAATTTTACTTCCTGCTTAGTCTGGGAGTAGAAAACACTCGTTAGAGTTATTAAATTGAAAGTTTTTAGTAAGATCATGAATGTCTGAAAATGAACATTGAAAAATCGAAGCATGTATACCTAAACGAAAAATTCCTTGTATTTAAAACTTTTTAAAATTTGAACATGAATGGGCAGATAATAAAAAAGACAAATCCCTAAGAAAGTAATATACCTGATCCTTCTATCCTACCTGATCCTCAGAGACACTTTATTAAGTTAGTAGTAGATACATATAATTTGAGGCGGTGATAGGTAAATACATTTATAATCGTAATCTTTGTGAGTTAATTAAGTTGTCATATTAATGTCAGATTTCCCTTCACATAACCTACAAATTAAAAGTTGATTTACAACATAACATGTGATTAATATTGTTCTAACCTAAAACACACAACCTGCATCACACCACTAAATTCTTAAAATGTCAAGTTTGATTGGTCATATTAAAAAAAAAAACAGATTATACATTGTTTCACTTGTGACTAGTTTAAACAAGAATTAATTGCTATTATTAAAAATTTGAAGGATTCACTATTTGCCTATAGAAAAGTAGATAAACATAAGTTTTTTTATAATTTTAACAAATATTTTAGAGGAATTGGTTCTAATTGTTCGAAAAACAAATTTAACTATTAAAAATAGTTTTACAGAAGCTCAAAACTAACGAATGTAATGTTTCTTTACTTAACCCTAATAATACATTTCGAATTACTCGAATGCCAGAGTCACGAATGTGCAATTTTGTAGTTTTGAGATAATACTGTTTAAAGTTTGTAAAATGCTCCCAAAATTCAGTTTTTTATTTTATCTTCCTAATTCCAAACTTTATTTTTATTAAAAATGTACTGTTTAACATCTATCGCCATAATAGCCATAATATTACTCTAATAAAAAAAAATAAAATAGCACATTTGTGACTCTGGCATAACAGTGACGATATAAAAGACATATTTTGGTAAAATAAGAAGAGATTTTTGAGAAACTACAGACGTTAAAATTAGATTAACAAATGATGTAAAACTACAGAAACCATGTTTTGTTCTTATTATTTAATGATACTGGATATATAAATTTGTTGAGTTGCGGAGATTTGTGTTTTAAATTAATTTATGAAACAGTTTTGTGTTTTAGGCGTTTACTTTGTGGTAGGTACATCTTAAATACATTTGTAAATAAAACACTTTTTACTTTATTTAACTACTGTATTTGTAATACAGTGGTTAAACAAAGTAAAAAGTGTTTTATTTACAGGTGTAATCCATGAAACGTGATGATTATTAAAAATTGTTAATAAATTATAAAAAAATGACTGAAATTGGACAAAATAGACACATATAATTTTAAGTCAAGTAAGATATTGTTAAGAAATTATATGTTTTATTATTGTGATAGAAAAACAAAAGAAGTTGAAAATGGAAAATAAATTCCAGAAGCTCAAGTTTGATTGAAAGGATGTGTTTTATAAGATCTAGAAAACTCAATTCTCAGATTATTATAAAATTAACAATAACAGGAGTTATTATCGAATGCGTTTGTTTTTGTAGGTGAAATTAAATTAATCGGTAATTTTGAGCATTAAATGAAATTGGACGTGTGCGTAGCCAGAATTTTTAACAAACACATAATACAAGAAAATAAGAATAATTCAAATTCAAAAATATTTAAATTCGAGAAAATAAACTTACGCTTCTTATAGTTTGCACACTTTAATATATAAAATTACGAAAAGTTGTCTTATTAGTTTGCATTTTGCACGAAAAACATTTGCGTAATTTTATACAAGAAAATAAATTAACATATTTTAAAATAATATAGATTTTTTACATAAAATGCAGCATAATTTTGAATATCATATACATTCAATATAAAAATGTGCCTAAATATGAGACAATATTTTATACAAATTTAACGATTAGCGATTAACAACATTCTCTTATGTTGATAATTTTTGTTAGTTTTATTTAATGCTGTAATTTTGATTTTAATAAAATCAAGGACGAAATCATTTCTATTTTTTTTTAAATCTTGTTATGTTTTATTCGTAATGATTATAAATAATGTATAAATGATTCGTCGCTTCGCTTTGCTTAGTAACCATTCAAAATATTCAGTGTTAACTAAACTCTAAATATTTACTTCATGCTTAAACAACAATTGCAAAACAATCGTTAGGACCAAACTTTTCATAAAAACAATGAAAAAGTGAGGAAGTAAAATGAATTAATTTTTAATTGCACTTTTCTTGGCCACACTTTTCGTGACACATGGAGCTGTCTTTAAATTAAAAATCATAAATCTATAAATCTTGATAAAGCATCCTAAACATGTAGGATATTTTTAGATGGATCAACATTTTTTTGTTCTTTAAAAAATTGTGTCCTGTGACAATATTTGTAGAATTTTATGGGTTACATCCAAAGTTGTTATGTTTAAGACATTTTGTTTTAAAACAGTGTTTTAAACATGTTTAAAAACAGCCGTCGTGTTTTAAACATGTTTTAAATGCTAAATTCGTTTATAACATGTTTAAAACTTTAAATTTGTTTTTTTTTTTTTTATAACCTAAAATTGGTTAAACTATATTTCATACTATTTTATCAAACATCTATTGTTTACATTTTCAAATTTTACTTAAATTGTTAAAGATATTTTAATGTACATTATTAAAAATAAAGCTATATCATAATAAAATATCACAATTATGTGTGCATAAATGTGATTTAAAACGTGTTTTAAACATGTTCAGTGTTATTAGTAAAATTGCCGTTAATATCATTATAGTTTAATGCTAGTTATTCTCTACTAGACGCATACAAATACGATACTAACATTTCGTATAAATAGAGCACAATCTGCATGTTATTAGTTAGTATTAAAATAATGATAAAATGAACGTGGCAACATTACATTTTTATGTGTTCTAACTTAATTGTAATCAAGTAATTTTGAAGGTATGTTACACTGTATTATTTTATGTTTGAAATAATGTATTTCTTCTAATAAATTATTGGATTAAAATTTACTTCTAACGAGTGTCTCTACTTCCAGACTAAGCATAAAGTAAAATTTCGAGTTTAGAAAAGCTTGAAATTTGGTATGGACGCGTAGCGCGTAGCGCTACGCGGCCAAACCAAATTTTCAGGCTTTTCTAAACTAGAAATTTTATTTCATGCGCCACGCGTATAAAACACTGATTTTAAGGGAAGTTCAAAATATACTGATAAGGTTTATACATTTATAATTGATTGCTCTTTTAAATAACGTTTTATTAATCCGAAAATGTCAATATCATCCTTAGAACTGTGTTAAAGCTGTATGCTAACGCCTATTAATGAGGTTAGTTATGTTTTGAACACGTTTTAAACATGTTTTAACACGTTTTGAATTATTAATGTTTTAAACACTGTTTCAGTGAAAAAACACGTTTTTGAAAGAAAACTGTTTGTTTTAATTAAAATTAAAAAAAACGTTATTTTTTAACAACCCTGGATATATCATATCTTTACAGTTGATAGCGCTGAGCTTAAGTGCTACTATTATAAACCGTTTGATGTTGAGATATCTTTTTTTAGTATGATATCATATGTTTTGTGTTTTACCTTAATGCACCGTTGAAGAGACTAGCCATGAAAAGTCCCATAAATCCGGGAATATAATTGAAGCGGTCCTCGACGAAAAACGGCAAGATCTCGTCGTATTTTTTTATGTATCCGCTGGTTAGGGGATCACAATCGGAGTACACCGCGTACACCACCATTCCCACGACCCAGGATAAGCTAAACAGCACCGTTATCACAGGAATATTGAACATCAGCGTCCTGGAATTAAATTTACTCACTACACACATGTATACAACAACCCGACGAATTATTTTAACAAAAATTGAAAGGAGAATGAAATGATAGATCTTATACAAACTAATAGCGCAATAACTAATTATGATAAAGATAACTTACTTTGTCACTTTTTTCTGGGAATCCATGCTACAGTATCTTTGCACGAAATTTTGCTGGCAGCCAAAAATTGATAGAGACATAAACAGTTGTCCAATTAGAGCTGATACTGTTGTTACTCGTACTGTTGGATCTAAATTAAAACTATAAACAAATAACTTTATTAATAATAGCTACATATATATGTATTTAAACATCCAAAAGCTTAAAGTGTAAGTGCAAGTAAACCATGTTAACGACCTGTCCTGATAATGTGCTCAAATAAAACATTTGTAAATTAAAATATCAAAGTTTACAATAAAATTGTTACGACTATCTGTTAAAATCATAAGCGTCCTGTGACAATATTTCAATGCAGGAAATTTTCTTTTTATGTATACATATTCTGAATTGTCAATTTTCAGACATCTATTGTATTTTTTAAAAAACGTTCAATAAGCCTGAAAATTGCCTTGCGACAGAATTTTGTTATAGAATTTGCCCTATTACTCCGATTTTACAGAAATATTTTAAAAAAACATCATCGTTATCTGCAAGTATAATATTACAAATTGGTTTTATACAAGGTGGGCCACGAATAACGCCCATTAAAAGTTTTCGGGATTCCTGACAAAGGAAAATTTTGAAAAAATTCTACATTGCACGGTTGAATGCGATCACCTCATGGAAAATATTTCGACTTTTTATCACTTCCGGTTGTACCGGAAATGGCTACCAAATTTGTTATTTTAAATGGAACATCCTATATATTAATTTTTTTTAGATTCCCCGTTTAATTGTCTACCCTCTCATATGAATTTATATCCACTTAACTCTTACAGTTTTTGAGTTAAAAATTTATTTGTCAAATATTGACCTCAAATAGACTTTTTGAAAAATGCCTATAACTTCTAGTAGGGACAAGATAGACAGACGAGCGGCATCTTGAATTGTTACTTATAGATTCCTCTAGAATTAAATAAATTGACATCTGTCAATTTTGACAATAGGTATTTCAAAAATGTCAATATTTCAGTGCCCACTTAAAAACATAATAATTCAATGTTTTCAAATGAAATTACCAATATTTTATCTCATATGGTGATTGGCAAGACAATTTGCAACATAAAAGTATTATGTCTTCCTATGTCTAGAGCAAGTAGTTTTTGAGTTATTTCGAAATTTCTTTCCTCCCAGAATGCTTGCACAATTGAATAATTCCTGTACTATTCACACGTGCACCATAGTAGGCTACTGTCAATATTCGCTGAACTGAATCTGTCAATATTTTTGAACGCTGCGTTTGAGTAATATTAAAATGAATAAGTATACCAATCAAGAAATTATGAATTTATTCGTCATACATGGTCAGTGAGACAGAATTGTTGAGAGAACTTGCAGAATTTTCAACAAAACTTACCCACACTTACCGCCGATGGATAGAAGAAAATTTAGAAGACTGGAGTCAAATTTTGTACAATTTGGAAAACTAAACGCAGAAAAAAATCAACTAAAGCCAATAACGCAGAACGAGGAAGTTCAAGTGAATGTTTTGGCTTATTTTCAAGCAAATCCACGCGCATCCACCCGTAGTTGCCAGGAGGATTTGGGAGTAAGCAGAACATCACTGCGAAGAATTTTGAAAATATATCGTATGCATAATTATAAATTTAATTTGGTGCAAGAATTATTTCCCCAAGATGCAGTGAACAGGATTGATTTTTGTGAGTTTTTGTTGGTTAAAAATCAAGAAGACAATGACTTTTTTAAAAAAAATATTTGGACCGACGAATCAAATTTCTCTCGTGAAGGTATTTTCAATAGAAATAACAATCACATGTGGTCAACTGAAAATCCACATGCAACGCTTGTACATAAATCCCAACACAAATTTAGTTTCGACGTATTTTGATTTTTGATGGACACGCGTGTTACTTTTTATTTGTACCACGAAAGATTAAATAGTGGTAGATATTTACAAATTTTAAGAAATTTTGTAGAGAATTTTTTGGATGAGCTTCCTTTGAATTTAAGGATAAGTTCATGGTATCAGCTCGATGGAGCCCCAGCTTATTGCACACACGAAATATCGCAGCAACTGACGAATATGTTCGAAGATAGATGGATTCGAAGGTTAGGTCCGTGGAACTGGCCCGCTAGATCTCCAGATCTTACTCCACTCGACTTTTTTCTTTGGGGTCGTATAAAAAATAAAGTTTATGCCACTGTCGTCAATACCCGAGAAGAATTGGAAGCAAGGGTGCGAGCTGCATTTGCGGAATTAAGTGCAGAAGAAATTAGACGAGCAACAACAGAGAGTGTCGCAACACGTGCTGCACAGTGTTTATACGTTAATGGTCATCATTTCGAACAATTGCTATAATATTTTTTTCTGTTCTTGCATTTAATTATTCGTTTGAAAATTACTTTATTTCAATCTTCTTGCTTTTGTTTTGTTTGTAAGTTGTAAGTGTGGATAAGTTTCGTTGAAACAACAATTCTGTCGCACTAGCCATATATGACGAATAAATTCATAATTTCTCGATTGCTACACTTATTTATTATAATATTACTCGAAGTGTTCAAGAATATTGATACGGTGGAAACGAATTTTTCTGGATTTGGTTCAGTGAATATTGACAGTAGCCTAGTATGGTCCATGTGTGAATTGTACAGGAATTATTCAATTGTGCAAACATTCTGGGAGAAAGAAATTTCGAAATAACAAAAACTACTTGCTCTAGATATAGGAAGACATAATACTTTTATGTTGGAAATTGTCTTGCCAATCACCATATGAGATAAAATATTGGTCATTCCATTTGATAACATTGAATTATGATGTTTTTAAGTGGGCACTGAAATATTGACATTTTTGAAATACCTATTGTCAAAATTGACACATGTAAATTTTTTTAATTCTAGAGGGATCTATAAGTAACAATTCAAGATGCCGCTCGTCTGTCTATCTTGTCCCTACTAGAAGTTATAGGCATTTTTCAAAACGTCTATTTGAAGTCAATATTTGACAAATAAATTTTAAACTCAAAAACTGTAAGAGTTAAGTGGATATAAATTCATATGAGAGGGTAGACAATTGAACGGGGAATCTAAAAAAAATTAATATATAGAATGTTCTATTTAAAATAACAAAGTTGGTAGCCATTTCCGGTACAACCGGAAGTGATAAAAAGTCGAAATATTTTCCATGAGCTGATCGCATTTAACCGTGCAATGTAGAATTTTTTTCAAATTTTTCCTCTGTCAGGAACCCCGAAAACTTTTAATGGGCGTTATTCGTGGCCTACCCTGTATATATACTTGAAAAATATTAAATCTACTTAGAAGGTGAAGTTAAGGAATAACATATACGTTAAATATACATTTTTGTTGCAGAATTTGCCCTAATACTCCGATTATACAGTGAATTTTTCTTTTAAGTATACATATGCATACGTTGTACATTTTCCGACATTCGGTTTATTAAAATAATTCAATTTGAAGCTTTATGCGAGTGTTTTCCACTTCCAGGTTAAGCATAAAGGGAAATTTCGAGTTTAGAAAAGCCTGAAAATTTGGATTTGCCGGGCGGAGCGAAGCGAGCCCCGCAAACCCAAATTTTCAAGCATTCCTAAACTCGAAATTTTACTTCATGCGCCACCGGTACAAAACACTGATTCAATGTGAAGTTTAGCGGTGTGCTTTAAACTTTGGAATATATCAGTGTTTTGTACCGGTGGCGCATGAAGTAAAATTTTGAGTTTAGAAAAGCATGAACATTTGGTTTGGTCGCTCCGCGCTTCGCGCTACGCGACCAATGCAAATTTTCAGGCTTTTCTAAACTCGAAATTTTACTTTATGCTTAATCTGGGATTGGAGAACACTCGTTAAAATTAAGATTCAAATTATATTTTAAAAAGCAATTAATCTCGGAAAATTTACAGCGTATTCTGTATAAAGACTATACATTTCTAAAAATGCTGACATTTCTGGCTTTGAAATATTTAAATTCTGTGATGAGTATTTAAAATTAATAGTATTTTTTGCGTACTTTAAGATAAGACAGCTATAAAAAAACTAAATTATGAACTGATCGTAAGTTTTAATTTTCATTGCAGATTATAACATTTCCTGTAAATTTACGATCAAACTCCATTTCACAGTAAATCACACACACGCCAGACTCCTCTAAAATCGTCAATCACGATAACTCTCCGATAATAATTCCGTCGCGCAGAACAAACACTCTGTGAGTTATGGTTCCCCGGGACGGATCCAGCTAAAGGGGGGTTAGTGGAATGTAATGTAATTGATTAAAATTATTCCGGGACCGATCTCGTCCCCGAAATCCCAACGGTCAATGTTATTTTTTAATTAACGACACTTGGAATTATGCGCCCTGACGGGGGGGAAATTATTTGTTCATCTCGACGAACACTTTACAAATTCATAACTCGAACAATCCAGACATGCATAATTTTACATAATGGGAGTAAAGTTTATTTTAAAATAAGGAAAGCGAAAAATCAATGCGTAAATAAAATTAACTGAGAGGGATTTTATTAAAAGTTAAAATCATTTTACATAATACGAGTATTGTATATTTAAAAGAGAAAAGCTTAAAATCAATGTAAAATAAAATATAATTGGGAAATCTTTAATAAAGGTCATAATAATATTATACAGGGAGTTTTTCATTCAAGTATACATGTTCTAATTACAGCGTATGTGCCGTATATCTTTAGATAATCCTAATTTATTTTTTAATAAGAGTTCAATTTGAAACTTAAAAGGAGTGATTTTCACTCCCAGACTAAGCATGAAGTAACATTTCGAGTTTAGAATAGCCTGAAAATTTGGTTTGGTCGCGTAGCGCGAAGCGCGGATAATTTGAAACTTAAAACGAGTGTTTTCCACTCCCAGACTAAGCATGAAGTAAAATTTCGAGTTTAGAAAAGCCCCGTGAAAATTTGTCGAGGGTCGCGCAGCGACCCGAGACAAATTTTCTGGGCTTTTCTAAACTCGAAATTTTACTTCATGCGCCACCGGTACAAAAAGCGAGATATTACGAAGTTTAAAACACACCGCTCAACTTCACATTGAATCAGTGATCTGTACCGGTGGCGAGTTTAGAAAAGCGTAAAAGTTTGGATTTGCCTGGCTCGCTTCGCTCCGTCTGGCAAATCTAAATTTTCAGGCTTTTATAAACTCAAAATTTTACTTCATTCTTAACCTGGGAGTGGAAAACACTCGCTTAAAGCTTAAAATTGAATTCATTTAATAAACCGAGTGTCGGAAAATGTACAGTGTGTGAATATGTATACTTAAAAGAAAAATTATCTGTATAATCGAAGTAATAGGCCAAATACTGTAACAAAAATGTTTATTTAACGTAAATGTTATTCCCCAACTTCACCTTCTAAGTAGATTTAATATTTGTAAAGTATTAATACAAAACTAATTTGTAATATAATACTTGCGGATAACGATGATATTATTTTAACCTTAAGCTTATGGAATGGGCGGAATATTTATTCTTAGGAATGGAGAGCGACAAATCAATGCTAAATTAAATTGAACTAAACCAATTTTTATTAAAAATGAGGAACAGTTGTTTTAAAATACTTAAAGAATTATTTATGCAGCCAGATGTAGCACAGATATATAAAAAGTTAAAATACCAACAGGAACGTAATTCTCTATCAATTATTGATTAAAAGCGAGAGACAAGAAAATGAAAAGCCCGGCACCGCCACCATCTCTATACGCGCTTAACCCGTTATTTTTCTGGTGTTCCAAAAATGGAATACTGTTTTTTTTCCGGATTATAAAAAAAAAACGTGTCCTCACACGAGTTTGTTTGCGTAATTCACTTATTAAAAATAACAATTCGGAAAAAAAAAACGGGTTGGCTACATTTTCATCCTCAATTATTTCGAAAATGTAACCATTGCATAAACATACAGGGAATTTTCCTTCTAAGAACACACATGGCGTTTCAATTTTCCGATATTCGTTGTTTCTTAAAAGAGTTCAACTTGAAACTTTAATCGAGTGTTCTCTACTCCCAGATTAAGCATGAAGTAAAATTTCGAGATTAGAAAATGCCCGCGAAAATTTGTCAAGGGTCGCGCAGCGACCAGAGACAACTTTTCAGGGCATTTCTAAACTAGAAATTTTACTTCATGCGCCACGCGTATAAAACACTGATTTCAAGTGAAGTTCAAATAAATTTCACAATATTTTATTGTTTTATACGCGTGACGCATGAAGTAAAATTTCGAGTTTAGAAAAGCCCAGAAAATTTGTCTCCGGTCGCTGCGCGACCCTCGACAAATTTTCACGAGGCTTTTCTAAACTCGAAATTTGACTTCATGCTTAGACCCAGTCTAGTGGATAACACGCATTTAAAGCTTCACATTGATCTCTTTTAATAAACTACGAATATCCGCAGATTTATGTACACACGCTGTAATTAGGATATGTATACTTAAAAGAAAAACTCCCTGTATCATGGAAACAATATTGAAATATACAAAAGAATGAAGCCTTCTTTAGTACATTTTTATACATTTTTACCAATATAGACCATGTTACAACATTATATGTGGCAGTGAGAAGCTTGTTTTATTACTATTTTCATATTATGTAAGTACTGTATGAGTGTGGTGTATTTAAAGTTTTACAACAATATATAAGGTTTACACATCTATAATAATTTTTTATATTCGTATATTTAGACTATTTAATAAAGAAAGACAGCTTTGTATTTTAATATGTAGGTTTAACAAACTTTATAATAAAATCAAAATTAATGTATTAGATAAACGAAAATTAATCGGCAGAAAGATCTCTAGTCAATAACCATTTTCAAGGGGAATTTAAGTTTATTAACGAATATATTTATTTAGCATAAAATGTGCTAATTTATTTTTATATCCCTGTGATAATAAAGATTTGTTGTTATTGACAATTAATTGAATCATAATTTTGATCAATTATGAATTTCAACTGGACTATTAACTATTTTAATTTGCTTTTTAACTTACTTGAAAAAATCTAAACGTCCACCATCGATATTCTTCTTGACAATTGTAGAAACTCCCCCCCCTTCAATGCCTCCTTGAATCGCCATTCCCACACTTAATGCAATCATTGTTAATCCTTGCATTACGTCCACCAAAATTGCAGCTTTTAGTCCTCCCTTGAAAACAAAAAATCACAATAAGAGAGAAGATACTTATAAAATAATACTGTCCCAGAAAAATACATTTTTATATCATTTACTGTCACATACCGATACTTATTTAAGTGATTTATTTTCAAATAAGTAATGTTACGTTAACTCATTAATGGCCAATCAATTATAGCGTTAACTCTAAATGTTGGTTTTAGGTAAAATTTCGCTTTTATTTTTATATTTTTTATGAATGACTTATCTAGGAATGACTTATTATTTAACATATTGGAAATTTTCAGGCATTCGTCGATTTTATAAAAGCGTTCAAATTGAAGTTTCGAACGAGTGATTTTACTCCTAGATTAAGCATGAAGTAAAACTTCGAGTTTAGAAAAGCCCACGCGCAACGCGACTAAAACAAATTATCCAAATTTTCCACTACGCGTACAAAACACTGAAATATTGTGAAATTATAAATACACTAAAACTATTTTTTTATTAAGTAATAATCGAAATAATTATATAACATATTTACATTTTTCATCACACATTCTTAAGTCAGCTCAAATAATACAACCTACCAAATTACCTTATTTAGTAATTTTAATATATATATATATATATTAGGGTGGATCGATGTTTCTTTTTTTAAGAGTTAACCCATTTATTTCTGATTCTACGTTCAATTCTAAGAAAAAAAAGTCCATAGGACTATAGGTCTACGGTGAATTTCAAGCGGCATTCATTTTAATTAAAGATTTTACTGCTGCTGGTTGTAATATTTATCCAGTTCTTATTTAAAATATTTTATATTTTTATTTATATTTAGGGTTTTTGGATATGGAGAATATGATTTTGATGTTTATTTTTGCCTTAGGGATCCCGCAAGGGGGCGCTACAAACTCTGTTCTATATATTTTGACAATTTTTAAGGAATAAGTTCATACAAACGTTTCAAATACATAAATTAATTATTTTAATTATCATAAAAATCTCATAAATACAAAGAAAAAGAGCTGCAGTAAAATTTTAAATTCAAATTGTTTTGGCTCGAAATTCACCGTAGACCTATGATCCCATGGACTGTTTTTCTTCGAATTGAAAGTAGAATTAGAAAAAAATAGACTAACTCTTTGAAAAACAAAATGGCTTACAAATCGGTCCGCCCTATATTGTTTACACTAAGCAATCAAAGTGTTAACATTATGTTGTATTACAATCTGATCTTCCTGACAGACAATACGTTTGTATAGTTTAAGATCGCCAACAATAAACAAATATTCACAGTTTTTAACCTTGTTACTAAGATTATTAATAAATTGCAGAAGGATTTAAAACATTTATATGAACTTTTTCCTTAAAAATGGAGGACAAAAGTTTTCAGCGCCACCTTGCGGATGCCTAAGACAAAATTAAATTCGTCACACCCAAAAACCCTCATGAACTCTAACGTATAAATAAAAATAGGGAATGTTATAAATACCAACTGAAATCCAAATTAATGTTAGAACCGGCTGCAGTAAAATCTTCAATTAAAATTAATGCGGCTCGAAATTCACCATAGAAGTATGGTCCTATGGACGTTTTTTTCTTAGAATTGAACGTAGAATCAGAAAACAATTAGACTCACTCTTTGAAAAAAAAACTTCCTCACAATTCAGCCCGCCCTATATATGTATATACCATAAACACGAGATTTATGATATACTCATACTAATTAAATTGAGTAAACAACAATGATTTGAAATAAAGCCAATTCGTTCTATTTATATTTTAAACAATTTATACAGGATTGCAGTGTTATGCAGTATCACGTCTATGTATCACTACACGAGCGGCATAACTCAGGGTTCTATTTGCAGATATCTTATCTGCAAATATTGTTATACATATCGAGAGTAGCTCGCAATTCTCCACGTGAAATTACAAAGCCGGTCTGAAACGGGATCCGCCTCCGGGATTCGAATCATTTATTAGTGCCAAACTCCAACAATTCCCTTGCATACGCCCCGTGTTCTCCCCATTGATTTTCTCAGATATAAAGGATTTATTTTTATCATAGTAAAAAAATATATAATTTCCGTCCTCAAAAAATATACACAGAAATTAGTGGCATAATAGTAAATTTTATTATTACTCAAACGGAAACTCTAAACTACAAAGAAAGTCATCAATCACTAACTTTAAGTGAAATCTTTAACGAATTGGTGAGAGTAAAATAAATTTTAGAATTCAATTATCAATTGTTCAAATAACCAGTAGAGTACTATGATGGACTCATCACCATTTTGTGTTTTGCAAATATAATCACAGATGATTTTTCCTCATTAATAATTAAACTGTGTTGATTCGAAATTTCTTAATAAATTTACGCATTTGAAACAACCTATATGTAGGTATTGTTAAAATTAATAAAAAATTATAACATGGATTTAGAATACATGCATAATTTAGAAGATATAAAATCGGCGGTTGTAATCCGTCAGCTCTATTTAGGAGCTCTGGATAAGTTTGACCGGACATAAAATCGATAGACGTCAACCGGTAATTGCTCGCGAGCTCTTCGCACACACACAAAACCAAAAAAACATAATACCATCACAGTCTGCTCCCCTTTTGCAAAACAGAAAGAAACAAACAAAACCGCAATGATTCTGCAATCAGCCTTCCTTGCGACTGCATTTTTGTTAAATTAGCTGGAAGTACTCTAAAAGTGTATCCCATAGTAGTATTCTTATCTGACATAACACTCATAATATCCAGAATAAAAGCTAAAAGCTTTCGGATAATATTCACATTTAATTGCAAAAAAGCTTTAGATGTTCGTAAATTTAATTTCTTTACAGTTAAACAGCCTTATTAACAAACATTAGCATACAGTTTAAACACGGTTTTATAGATGATATCAATTTTTTCGTGTATAAATGACATATTTTAGTAAATTACTATTATTAGTTTACAACTAATAATTTTAAATTATTATATAAAATTACGATAATGTTCATTCAAATTGCAAACAATAAATCTTAATTAATAATAATAATAATAATAATGTTTATTGGTGCTAATAACATTTACATGTTTTACACAGGTCATAGATCTTAGCAATTAAATTTAGAGTAATCACTGTAATAGCAGATGAGATATAATTTTGTCTAACATGTACAAATGAATTACCGATAAATAATATAAGATATATCAAAAGCTACATTTACTACAATTTAATAAGACTACAAAGCCAATAAATATTCAAACATTAAAAGTGCGATTCTTTTCGCAATCTACAACAAGTTAGTCTTACAAAGACTATATCAAACACTCATTGAAACAACTACTTCCCGGGCTAATACCCCGACGGACAGTGAATTATACAACAAGTGTTTGCTGTTACATACAGTAACCTACTGCAAATGTAACAATTTGGGTCAAATTATTCAGGCCGTCTATAGACGCGTTTCGAGATTTATCTCTCATCAGTATAGCTTTGCCATTCCCTCTAACATTGTTATATTTGCAGTAGGTTACTGTATGTAACAGCAAACACTTGTTGTATAATTCAATGTCCGTCGGGGTATTAGCCCGGGAAGTAGTTGTTTCAATGAGTGTTTGATATAGTCTTTGTAAGACTAACTTGTTGTAGATTGCGAAAAGAATCGCACTTTTAATGTTTGAAGTATTCTGCAACCAAGAATTGGCAATTTCATTTATACAATAAATATTTATTGCAACAACTACTTCCCGTGCAAATACACCCCTGGATTTTCAATAATACAACAAAATATTTATAATTTTATTTGATTTGTTAAAACGCTATATGATAGTAACGTGTCTCGAAAGTATTGGCACAAAATAGAACTCTATGAAAAAAATAAAAAATATCAAAATATCGGATTGGCCTTGGAAACAAAAGTAATTTTATCATTTGTCATTTTAATGACAGTTCAGTTACCGAAATCGATTGCGTTGCAATAGCTTATAAATTAGATCTTAGAATAAGCGTTCGGCGAATTGAAGATTTCTGTGCCATTTTATTTCGAAAAGTGTGTGATTGAGGTTGGGAAGCCGATAACAAACAACAATTAAGACGCCGAATTTTTAGAAAAATTTGAGAGATTGTTGATACGGTCCAAGGCTTGATGCGAGATGTTCCCAGAAAACTGCGTATTGTTGAAGACCTTTACATTTAATTTAAAGTAAACCTTTTGTTGTTTATAAAGCATTCGGCTCAAAGAATATCAGCGATCTTTTCGATTAAATCAAACAGATAAATCAAATTTTGATAAACATCTCATCGATGAAAACCATTATTTTGCCGAGGATGTACTTAACATTATCTATTATGCCGAAAAGGGTCGAAAAATGAACCTCTTAGGATCCCTGGAAATACAGAAAGCTAATCCAGAAATTCCCCTAATTAACGACCAGGTTTATCTAGTGTATACCTCCATTTTTAATGCTATTTTGTAAATAACCATTCGTGTATATATATATACCTGTACCATACCGTAATTTAAATTACTTTGAAAATGGCAAGTTGAGTTGCCAAAACTGCAGTCACGAAAATAAAAATATTGTGTTATACAAAGTTAAAGTGTATTATTTTATTCCTTATAAAGCTGTTAATTTTATCTGTTCTTAAAAATGTACGTAAAATCATGTTAACTTTTTAAGAAGTTCGTAACAAATTTGTGTGTAACTTGAGATATACATTATTTGTTACATTTAGTTCATACTCTTTTCAACGAAACAAACAAATCAAAAGTAAAAGAAGTAACGACAAGAAAATAAAAATGAAAAGGAATACTAATACTTATAATTTAATTCCATAGTATTCCTAGTTTACGGCCCGAAACCCCTGTTATACATAACCATTCTAGCCATAGCAAAATAGGGTTATTTACAATGTGTTTATTTATTATGCCAAAAATTAAAATGTACATCAAATCTATCTTATCTAGTATATTATACGCCTGGCGCATGAATAAAAGTTTATAGTTTAGAAAATCCTGAAAATTTGGATTTTCTAAACTTGAAACTTTACTTCATGTTTAATCAAGGAGTTTTGTTAATAACATGAAACGTTCAAACATTTTGAATTATATTTGTGTCATTCTAAATACTGTACGCATAAATTACATGAGAAATGTTCTTAAAGTGTAGGTTATGAATGGCCGCAATTACACCCGAAATCTGGCTGTAATCCCGCACATCTCCGGAGGATCCGGAGTACCGGAGTTCATGGGGGTCCCGATTATATATCCCGGCCGCATGTGTCCCATAATCGTACATCTAGAGATCCACCATTACTATTAAGTGATTATCTGGACAAGCCCCGAACTAAAATCCCGTCTTAAAATTTAATATGTTAATCAGTCTCGCGCACACAAAGCCCCGAGACCATATAGCTTCCACTCACTAATTGTCGATTCATTATTAAGATTCCGAAAGCTCGGTCCATTGCCGAACCGGAAACCCCGGGATGAATAATTGATAATCCCCTAAACCAGGGGTGTCCAACCCGCGGGCCGCATGCGGCTCAAGGTAAGTGTGAATGCAGCCCAAGCGCAAATTGATAAACTCTCTGTATAAGAAAATATATCCTCGTTTTTTTTGTTATTGTCTAAATTGTCAGATATATATTATATATACATATTTTTTCAGTTGCAAAATACCCTGCCCAATGCAAAACCTCCTACCTGTCTCGGTTGCAAAAGCTGACATATTTTTCCAGTTGTAAAATATGCCAACTTTTTACTTAGTTTTACATAATTATTTGTTGTCCCGGCTCGATACAACGCTGATACACAACTATTTTAATTTATTTAAAAAACGTTACAAAATCAGTTTTCAATAATTTGGCACAAGTTTGTCAAAACACGTATAGCTGGTTTTGCATCTGGGCAACACAATTGACATTTTTCAAGTTTTAAATTAAATATGACATAATCTTCTTTGTTATCTTCTAATTTCATGGGTTTGGCAACTAGGCCCAACACAATCAAATTAAAATATATAGATATTTTATACAAGATAACAACTATTTATGTCTAAAAGATTAACTAAAACGTCTGGAATTGTGAGAGCGTGTTCTAAAGCGACTGGTAGAACTTGCATGAAACTTGCATCTCGTTACACAATATTGTGTAATTTATACAGAAGCAATGAACTTCGGCTCGCCGGGGAAAGCAAACACTTGGAAAACTTGCCAGTTTGCGAGCGCGCACAATTTTCCCCCGCGTCTAGCGGCGGTTCATTTTCCGTTTTTGGGCGCGCATGGTAATCGGGCCAGCGACATAATTATAAGTAAACTATATACAGTCGGTGAATGTTGCCAAACTAACTTTTGATGCACTTTTAAATAAAACTTTTTCGCGCGTACCTCGTTCGCGGATAATTTAATACATGCATGCATGACGAGTTCGGTTCGGTAATAACCAATCAAAGTGATTTTTTAATTTACATTTACACAGACATTTACTTTATTTATTTATTTTATATGGCTACATTATTAAACACATACTAGTCAAAGGTACATAAATATAAATAAATTAAAAAAATATATATCGATGTGCCTTTAATCGAAAATGTGGGTCGCTGTGGCAAATATTTTTTTTATTATCTAGTGATTTATTATGCACAGTAATGACAATGAGCATTTTTAAAAGAAGAAAACATCAAAATATATACAAAGTGGTAACCAAGAAACCTGTTAAATACATTTTGTCTCTAAAAATAAGTAGGGGAGCCAATATTTAAACACTTCAAAATTAACATGCGATTTTCTATGTTGTGTCCGCCAAGTCAACACCCGGTATGGTGTGTTATTGTTATTATTTGTGTTATTATTTTTTGTTCTAGTTTTAGTTTAAGCTAATATATTATCATCACAAATTAGTATTTGGCCTAATTAATAATTTTGTTTGATGCATTATGCAGTAGTAGATTAAGTTAAATTAAGTTATATAGTTAAATGTTCGTTTTTTTGTTTGTTTAGTAATTAAGTTTAATGTGCTATAATTTGTTGTTAATTTGTCCTGTTATTGGTCTAAACTGTGGGCAATAAAGTTGATATTATTATTATTATCATTATTACATCAGCTTCTTGAGAATTATTCTTGATTAATAATGCTATCATTTGTAATATTTATTAGTTATACAGAGACGTATGCTTTTAAGTATACATACCCCAATTGTGTGCTATATATATATATGAATTTATTTAGATATTCAATGTTTTTTAAAAGAGTACAATTTGAAGTTTTAAACGAGTGTTTCTCAAAAAGTTCAATTTCAAGCTTCAAACAAGTGTTTTCCACTCCCAGGCTAAGCATGAAGTAAAATTTCGAGTTTAGAAAAGCCTTAAGATTAGGTTTGGTCGACCAAACCAAACCAAATTTTCAGGCTTATCTAAACTAGAAATTTTACTTCATGCTTAACCTGGGAGTGGAACACTCGTTTAAACCTTCAAATTGAACTTTAAAAAAAGCGTATGCGTTTGTATATTTAAAAGAAAAATTCTTTATTATTCAGTTAATTTCTATTTATTACAAAAAAAAAACAGTTGGTTACAAAAGTATAACATTTAAGCTAATTTTAAATTGTAAAAATACTTGGCAATCTTAGCCATGGTGGCGAATAATCTGAAATGTTTAATTTCCCTGACTTTTACCTGATTCAAGATTAGCTTTCCCTGACTTATTTATGTGAAAATGCCAAATGTAGGTAAAAAAACAGTAGGAATTGTACATATCTTGAACAAGTTTTTTATCTTTTACTTGGTGAAATATATTTAACTATGATTTAAGAAAGAAAACACTTGGCTAAATTTCACAATATTGTAATTTAACCAAGTGTTTTCTTTTTTAAATCAAGGGATTGTAAATTTATCAACGTTTTCAATTACTTGTAATTCAGTCTACCGGTGAATTATAATATCACTGAAGAAAATGTACTTATGTTCACAAACGTTTAATTGGATTGTATCGAAAAATGTATTTATTTTGATTAAATAAACTTCAATTTTAGCTATAAATAATGTTTGTAACGCAAAAATTAAGGTCAGTATAAGTAGTTTGGATTTATGGGAATTGATTAATTTCTTATTATTTCTATAAGTTGACAAAATTGTGTACAATATTTTGTTCTTGCATAACATATGTAATCTAAAAACAAAATATTTTACTCAATTGTGTCAACTTTCAGATATAAACAATCCTACAAAATCCAAATTATTTACACTAAGCCTAATTTTTAAGGTTTTAGTCTTTTTAAGAAGCTTTGTGATATATTTTTTCAAAATCGACGTATTTATATTTAAATTTCATATGAACAAATTCATATTTGTAAAAATAACAAAACATCTTTCACGAGTAACATTTTTAGAGAACTAAAATTGTTACTCGATAACTTGGAGCCAACTGTGAATTAATTATTCTTACTAAACATTTGTTTTTTATATTCACAGGACATCTACATTTAATAAGTAATTTTATTGTTACAAAATTGTTCTAATTTGGTTATTATTATGTTTTTATATGTACCAGGCTTATGTTTTGTTTTTGTCTTGCAATTGGCAAATGTTTCCTGTTGGATAATAAATGGATTGTTAAAACAATTCCCAGTTGTTCCTATCAATATAAACAATAATTTAAGCTAAATTGTTTCCTCAGAAAAAAAGTCTTCTAGTAGTCCAAATCGATTTGGTTTGTTTCTGAAAACGCAGATTTTTGCATTTTCAGCGTTTTTACTAACCACATTTATAAAGTTTTAAATATGGGCAACGACTTAAACTAAAAGCTGTATAATCTTGACAGACAGACAGACAGACCTATTTCAAAAATAGTCTTAATGGATTCGGGAATCTCGTATATATCCACTAACATTTTTCATTTGAAAATTTTCGCTAAAACAATACTTTCCCTCAGTTTTAAATATGAGGTAAAGTAGTAAAAAGTATATGTATGGAAGATCAAAGTTGACAAATTTTCAAAAGCTAACAAAGTTTTACAAAATTCAACACTTGAAATATAATTACTCAATATTCAATTAAAAGCCACGTTGAAACCTATTCAACTTTAGATAATTAAAAGAAATATTTGTGAAAAGCATTACAACATTGATTTAATTTAAGATAAGAGTAAATCAATCGATGTCTACGAGAAGTTACAAAAGCTAAATTTGAAAAAAAATAGCTAAAATCAATATTTTATCTAAATTCTACACAATATGCTATACCTAATAATTAGAAATTTTTAAATGTATTTATTTTCATCAAGAAACAACAAATTCGATCAACTGGAAATAAAGTTACATAAACTCAATGATTACTAAAAAAATGCAATAAATAACTATTGGTTTTGTTGACTTTAAAAAAATTTAATAAAACAATCGACTTTCAGATTTGTGTGTAATAAGTATAAATAAATTAATATTATTTTAATTTAATAAAATCAATCGATCGATTACAAAAGTTAGGACCCGATTAAAACATCCACACAGTTTCTCTGAAAGAAATTTTAAAGAGAGGATATTTCTTGTACAAAAGTGTTTTTTTTTGTTTTAGCAAGGTGGGCTCTCGAAACAAAACTAACACAATTGGTTTTAAAGAAAATATTTACAATTTGCGTATTATTAAGCACAGTATTTTTAATCGAAATTGCATGTTTTAATAAAGAAACTGCAAAATATTACAGGTATTTAAATTTCTAAATGTTAGTACATACGAGTAGGTACTTTATTATTTTTTTTTTATTTAAAAGACAATATCAAAATTATGTCAAAAAAGTAGATAAAAGACCGGCATTACGGGTGGCAAATATAGTGTGGATGTTTTGATAGCGTCCCTAAAAGTTCCAAGTTGATAAAATTCATAAAATCATAATTTTACTTGATGACTCGCATAAGAATATAAAGTAAATTTATATATATATATACATCATATAACTAACAGAAATAGTTGGGATTTATATTGGTTCTAATTAACAAAAAAATCGATTCCAAATAAAATCATAAAAATTCAAAGATGACAGAAATTATGGAAGATACAGAAAATCAATATTTCATTTAACAAACAATTAAGCAGCATTTTACTAAATTAAAATAAAGTTATGAATAATACTAGAAATGAATGTAAATTCCCCAATACACACGCTGTAAAATTTCAGACCAGACATTCGTTGATATTCAAAAGCGTTCAATTTTGAGCTTCTTACGATTGTTTTCAGTCTTTTCTAATTTAAAATTATCAGGGTTTTCAAAGCTCGAAATTTTGCTTCAATATCAACCAATTACTTTTTTTAGAAGTTTCAAATTGAACGAACCTAATCAAAGCCGTAACCAGCGGTTGAGGGGGGGGGGATATGGCAAATTAAACGCCCCCCCCCCCTCAAAATGTTCAATTTGTTAAATTTTTGTATGTAAAAGTCGTAGCGAAAATAATATTTTTTCCATTAACCCCACCCCCCCCCCGATTCTTTTTATAACCCCCTCCAAAAATGTTTTCTGGCTACGGCCTTGCACCTAATTTTCAAAACATTTTTCTCTGAGAAATTTATTTTCTATATTTTAATTTCAACAGAGCGTTGCATCACTGTATACAATCCTCTTAGTAATTAAAATGAATAATGTTGGATAAACAAATAAATTCGTTAATTATTACCTAATTTAAGGTCAAACAGCGCAATTGCACCAACCGCGCTAATTAGGTACCTCCCAAAACAATACACAAAACATCACAGAAAACCAAAAACAAGTCTAGTCATTAACGGCTCTCTTTCTCCCGCAAATGCAAAAAAGCAATGTTTTGGGCACATTAATTACAGCCCTGTTTACTTTCACCCCTCCGCCCCAACACAACAAATCCACATTGCTAATTAACCCTCAAACAATATCCCGAACGCCGTGTTTCCCCCTTTCGCACTTTTTACTTTTATTTGCAATTTACAACGTTTTTATATTCCAAGCTAGTAGAAATGCAATTTGCAAGATTTTTTCCCTGTTTTGTTTCTTTTCGGAAAACTATCGAAAGGGGTTAATTAGGGATGAATAATGGAATGTCTTAGTTCGGGGGGTGGGTGAGATTTATAAAAAGAAGGGGGTGTTTTTACGGCGAGTCTCGATGAATTGATGATGAAAAATGGAGGGCGCGCTGAAAAAGTCGAGCCCAATGCTTTCGGGGGGATAAATTACGTTACATAAATTTCTGTTCGCCGGGGTTAAAGAGGTCCATTCCGGCGTTATTTGTTGCTATACAATGTGATTTATATTTAAATCCAACTACATTTTTGTTTTATATCTCAAGTAAATCAATTAGTTAGGTTGTTTTTTTTTTATGAATTACACATCATATTTATAGAAGGTGCCCTACCGAAGCCGCACATCAAAAGTATATGGACTTCTAATTACTGTATTGTAATGCCATTTTTAGCAATTATGTAAGCAGGTATACTCTTTTTTTATAAAAATATTTTTAATATCATTTGACTTCCAGTTATATGAGAAGTCACATCAACTTACTAATTTTAAATAGAATGCTATATGTTATTATTGTGAGTGTCGATTCTACATAAAATTCTGCAAAATAATCATCACGTAACATAACCTCTAAACATAACAGTTATATTTTGATTTTGGAGTATATTTTAAAATACATAAGATTTCAGCGTTTTATACGCGTGGCGCATGAAGTAAAATTTTGAGTTTAGAAAAGCCTGAAAATTTGGTTTGGTCGCTCCGCGCTTCGCGCTACGCAACCAAACCAAATTTTCAGGCTTTTCTAAACTCGAAATTTTACTTCATGCTTAATCTAAGAGTGGAAATCCTCGTTAGAAGCTTCGAATTAAACAATGAATTCATTAACATTTACAGCGTAAACTTTACAGCGTATACATCGAGATATGTATACTAAAAATAAAATTAAGAAAAATTCCCTGTAAACATTTTATGATAAAATGTTATTACTATGGCTGCATGCTTTATTTCAAGATTTGAATTTAACGTAATCTGTTGTAAAAGCTAGGCTAAACGTGTCAGTTTTTTGTTTGTTTCATATGTCAAAAAATATGTTTTAATCCCAATTTAAAAAGAACCTACAAACCATATTTCTTCCATACAGCGTGGAAAAAGTGTAATTTTTCTACATGCCTAATAATATGGTTAGGATGTATGAAGGCTGAAGGCTTCTACTTCGTTTTTCATGTTAATTCAATAAAATCAAACACTTTAACTTTGTTTGTATAACACAATATTTTTATTTTCGTTCACAAATATAAAAATATTGTGTTATACAAACAAAGTTAAAATGTTTTATTTTATTGGTTAGAATGTGTTTTGAAACGTTTCGTTTTAAGAAACTTGGGTTGAATAGTCTGTTGATTTTTTCATCTTTCCAATTCATTTTTGCTCTCTAGTTTTATAATGTACCAACAAATTATATTCCTTCGCACAACACGTAAATAATTAAATGTAGTTTTTTTGTGTGCATATGTACCATTTGTTGTTTTAAATTGTATGTATGTACTTTTTGAAAGGTAATTTAGTTGGAATATACAAAATTATAAGTTTGTTAGCGGCAGCGTGCGCGTTTGCAATTATTTAATCGTAGCCTGGGGCCACTTTGTAATATTGTAGCAGGTTACATAATTACGTTTGCATCTGCAAGGGTGGTTGCAAACACACTTATGTACGTGTTTCCGAGTATTGTGATTTCATTGTATAGTAATTTTACTTGGAAATTAAATATTATCTCACGAAAAATATTGAGGGGATTATATACTATTACGCAGCAATTTAAATTTTAAACTATTCTGAGTAATTATCCATTCAATTAATGGTTTTCTCAAAAAAGTTTTATAATTAAAACGTTGCGTAAAGGTATTATATGAAGCAATATTTGTTGTCTAAATAAAATGATAACTTTCGAAAGAGTATAAATGTCGTATTAGTCACTATTAGGAAAATATTTATTTAGGTATGTTAATATTTTATATTTTGTCCACTCTCTACTCTCTATTTTGTCCACAAATGTGTGCTTTCACAATTCATACCTTAAGCAATTTGCTTCAAGTAATTATAATTAAAAGAAAACATTGATATGTATATGTTTTCAACGTTATATATTTTTTTAAATTTTTATATGATACTTTTACAACAAACATAATTTACCCTATTCAGCAGAATATTTCTCTTAATACTTACTAAGATGTTGAATATGATGCTAACGATAGTGATTCCAAAAATTGAAGCCCAATACGGAATCCCAATCACTGTGTTCAGAGCGACGCACGGGGTGAAAACTGTAACACCTTGATTTAGCAATTGTCGCACTATGTAGCTTCCCGAAGCCAAACATCTCACTAGTCTTGATTTAAACCTTAAATCGAGGTATTGGTAAACTGAGGTTATTCCCAAACTGAAGTACACTGGGACGAAGACGAAACACACTATGGGGTAAGCGAGGACCATCCCGTAGAGCGTTTCCCACATCGCACTGCCTCTGTAGAATAATTCAGATGGATATCCTGAAAAGCATAATAATAATAATTGTAATTTATTTGGACTGAATATTTGAAGTTCAAATTATGAAAATAGAAAGTATAAGGTCTGACCAAACACAGTTGGATATTCTTTAACAAGTTATATTTTATGACAAATTTCACTATATTACCGTCTTGGAAACCTTACCCCATCGCCTGGTTGACATTCTTAATTATCGACTGTCAGATTGGACAAATAATTTTCGTACCAACCACTACAATAAGGTGATACAATTCTATCACCGCTGTGATAGCATGTATCTATGGAAATTAGCGATTCTGATTGGATGGAATGTAGCCATGTGTCCCATGAGTTATATTCTCAGCCGTAATATAACGAGTGGTATGATTATTATCGATGATATTTTGGAGTTGAAACCGAGCTGCAGATTCAACGAGCCCGAAGGGCGAGTTGAATGTGCTGCTTCAGTTTCAACGACAAAATATCATCGATAATTAATCATATCACGAGTTATATTTAGTAAGAGAATATAACGAATAAAATAATGTGAGTCCCTTAACATTATCGACAGCTGAGATATTGTTGTTTCCCTATTGATTGAGAATTTTTTAACCGGACAAAAGTTCGTAAACTGCCGCCACTGTGATTCTTTATTCATGACGGTGTTTTCTGGCGTCACACTTTTTACTTTTCTATTAATATTACTGCACGAAACTTTACCTATTTTGACGTTTCGAATGACAGGACAACTTATCACCCACCGCTTCTTCTATTTTTTATCATCGCGGTGATAGACATGTACCTACGGCTTTCTTTGCATCTCATTGGTTTAAAATTCGTTCTAGTAGGCTATGAGTTATATTCTCAGCCGTAATATAACGAGTGGTATGATTATTATCGATGATATTTTGGAGTTGAAACCGAGCTGCAGATTCAACGAGTGCGCAGCACACGTTGAATGTGCTGCTTCGGTTTCAACGACAAAATATCATCGATAATTAATCATATCCCGAGTTATATTTAGTGAGAGAATATAACGAATAAAATAATGTGAGTCCCGTAACATTATCGACAGCTAAGATATTGTTGTTTCCCTATTGATTGAGAATTTTTTACCCGCACAAAAGTTCGTAAACTGCCGCCACTGTGATTCTTTGTTCGTGACGGTGTTTTTTTGGCGTCGCACTTTTCACTTTTCTATTAATATCACTGCACGAAACTTTACCTATTTTGACGTTTCAAATGACAGGACAACTTATCACCCACCGCTTCTTTTGTTTTTTATTATCGCGGTGATAGACATGTACCTACGGCTATCCTTGCATCTCATTGGTTTAAAATTCGTTCTAGCAGGCTATGAGTTGTATTCTCAATATTATAACCAAATTTCACTAAGTGATTAATGAGAACCAAATTGAAAATATATAATTTCTATTTTCAGAATATTCTATCGTACTTGTAGTTACATTCTAAATTAGATGCTTCAAATAATTTTAGTGTATTTTTTAAAATTTTATTCCAATCTCGCGTAATTTTTTGTTCCATCAATGAAATTTAACTTAAAACCAGATTAATAGAGTGGCAGATCTATTGGGGCTGAAGTAGTTGAGAGATTGGATCGAAGGAGGTATCCGCTTAACAAACTTCAAATCACATCCTTTTTTTTCTACTCATTTTCCTGGTTTGTCGCTTAAAAACCTACTTGTATTTCCATTTTCCTGTCCCTTAGAGCAGGCTGATGAATATCTTCAGGTTTTAATTTATTATTTTATCTCAGTAGAGACTCTTTATTGAAATTATTTTCTTATAGAAATTGATATTTGTTTTTGAGTTTCGTGAAGAGTATAATCATAAATAATTAACACTGTTGTATCCTTTCTTCACACTTTAATATCATCGATAATTATAGGAATTACCAATTATTTTCCTATTTCCTTTATTTATTATTAGTAACATAATATATTTAAAATTAGTGTGACTGGTCCAAAGAACTGTTTAGCTAACGCCATAAATTATGCAAAGAATAAGAAGACTACGAAAATGTAAGTCTAAAATTATATTTTCTATATATATATTATTCTGTGGTAAGACATAGGAAAATTTGTCTTTTAGATATACGAGCCCCGTCCCACGTCAGTTGGCAGTCTTTGAAAATTTACTTACTAGAACTACAACGCTTGAAATGCAAAAATATTTTATTGTACTTGAAATATTTAGGTTCGCTATATACAGGGAGTTTTACTTTTAAGTATACACACCCTAATATACCGTATACGCTGTACATTTTCAGATATTCATCGTATTTGAAAAAAATTCAAATTGAAGCCTAAAACGAGTGATTTCCACTCCCAGATTAAGCATAAAGTAAAATTTCGAGTTTAGAAAAGCCTGAAAATTTGGTTTGGTCGCTCCGTGAAGCGAAATTGGTGTGACTGGTCCAAAGAACTGTATAGCTAACGCCATAAATTATGCAAAGAATAAAAAGACTACGAAAATGTAAGTCTAAAATTATATTTTCTATATATATATTATTCTGTGGTAAGACACAGGAAATTTTGTCTTTTAGATATACGAGCCCCGTCCCACGTCAGTTGGCAGTCTTTGAAAATTTACTTACTAGAACTACAACGCTTGAAATGCAAAAATATTTTATTGTACTTGAAATATTTAGGTTCGCTATAGACAGGGAGTTTTACTTTTAAGTATACACACCCTAATATACCGTATACGCTGTACATTTTCAGATATTCATCGTATTTGAATAAAGTTTAAATTTAAGCCTAAAACGAGTGTTTTCCACTCCCAGGTTAAGCATAAAGTAAAATTTCGAGTTTAGAAAAGCCTGAAAATTTGGTTTGGTCGCTCCGTGAAGCGGAGCGACCAAACCAAATTTTCAGGCTTTTCTAAACTCGAAATTTTACTTTATGCGCCACGCATATAAAACACTGATTTTAAGTGAAGTTCAAAATATACTACTAAGTAGTATGGTAAAGATATATATTTTTAACTTTACAATATATTAATGTTTTACACGCGTAGCGCATAAAGTAATATTTAAAAAAACAAAACAGAGAAAAGCCTGAAATTTTACTTCATGCTTAATCTGGGAGTGAAAAACACTCGTTTAAAGCATCAATTTTAACTTGTTGTAAAAACGACGAATATCTAAACATGTACAAATCCTGATGCATACGATGTCAAATTTCAAGCATTTATTTTATATGCGGTAAATTTCAAACTTCTAACAAGTGTTTCCACTCCTTAAATAAGCATTAAGTAAAATTTAGTTTAGAAAAGTCGGCAAATACAAATATTCAATCTTTGCTAAAATCGAAATTTTACTTCACGCCTAATCAAGAAGTGAAAACACTCGCTCAAATTGAACAATTTACAAAAACAACGAATGAATAAAAATGTGCAGCGTGTGTATTGGGATATACTGGTATACTTAAAAAAGTAATCAATCACTGAATCTAAACGTAGTTTAGAGAATAACTGAGTTCATTTTTAGACAACTAATTGTCACTGCTTTCTTTGGACTTATTTATTAAAGGCAAATGAAATGTTCTACTGAAAATTATTTAAAATACATAAAAATGTTATAAATTATGTAAATAAAGTGTTATCAAAAGCAAAATGAATCTTTTTTGTGAAAAAAATAAACAAATTATGCTTAGCAAGTGTTTAGAACTAAAAAATAGGATAATTCTCGGAAGTAATTTAGAATTTTCATGTAATGACAACAAACGAGCTAACCACTTTCTGATGAAATTTTAATTACATTTTATAGCACCTAGTTAAATTGATTTAAATCACGCAACAATATAATAAGAATATACAAAGGTTGATACATACATGCGTTAAAAACTAGACTATAAAAAAGATGAATTTACAAATTAATAAATTTCTGTTTTTTAACTCATCATTTTTTCAAAATGTTTAAATTTTCTGTATACAATGAAAACATTTTTATACCATACTTCATTTTTATTTGTATTCGTTAGATGTACATTTCGAGTACCTCAGTTGTGGTAACAAAATAGGGTTACTTCAGAATACTATAAATCATAAATCTACATACCTGATCAGTATATTTTGAACTTCACTAGACATAAGTGTTTTGCACGCGTGGCTCATGAAGTAAAATTTCGAGTTGAGAAAAGCCAGAATTTGGATTTCGACGCTGCACGTCTAAATCCAAATTCTTCGGGCTTTTCTCAACTCGAAATTTTAATTCATGCTTAGTCTGGGAGTGGAAAACACTCGTTAGAACTATATTTTACTCAAATAATTTACCAGAATAAATATTTATTTTTTTTAAATAAACAAAAACAGTGTGACAACCTTTTGAATAAAATGAAGGCAACACATGAAAATGCAATGTTGCCACGTAAATTTTATCAATAGTTCAAATGTAAATAATAATATGTAGGTTTTGTTCTATTAATACACATTTTTTGTATCGCGTTTGTACGTATCTAGTAGAAATTAACTAGCAATAAACTATAATGACAATATCGGCAATTCTATTGATAAGGCTGTAAATATTTTTCATGCTTGTCTTAGTAAAAAATAAAGCTCATTGTTGCTTTTGTTTTTATGATTTTTTTTAATATTCTTTTTTTTATTGGGTTTGGCTTTTGCCTGGCCTTGGGAACTTGCCCATTAGCCAACATCATTTTATTTATATTTGTATTTGTTTTATTTCTTTAACTTATTGCTAATTACCTATAACTATATATTTGGACGTCACAACACATTCACACACACCCATGGACTCCGGCACGAATATTTTTCGTTAGAAAAATTACTCGCCCCGGCTGGGAATAGAACCCAGATCACCGCCGTGAACGATTGGCGAAACCAGCGGCTCAACCGCTCGGCCACGACGGGCCCATTTTAATATTCTGAAAAATTATTTAATTATTATTTAAATGCAAGAGTAAACCCCACAGTTTGTTAAACTTTGAGCTCTTGTAATTTATATCACAGTTGAGGATTTATTGTATGCTGACACCAATATAAAGCGCGTTATTTCTTTTCACAATTGAGTCTAGAAGCAAAGAGGTGTAAACAATTTTAAGAAATCCAGTTACGTTTATATTTATAGTACAAAACATATTAAATTGGATTTTTTTAAATATGCTAGGTAGCAGTAGTACCTATCAATAAAAGTTGGTAATATAACGTATTTTTGCTAATTAACAAAATGACTCTTCTCATTGCATTTACTCTAATTTTTATAAATTGTTACTTTCGTCTATTTGCTTCTAAGTGCTTCAATTGTTTATTCTTTTTTTTTTAATGCAGCATGAACCAATGAAATAGAACATACAATATATGTGCGTCTGTACTAAAATGATTGTAAATTTGTTTTTATTTTCCTTATGGTTTATAAAAAAACGATGTACTCTAGTTCACTTATGATATGCAAATCAATGTCACTCTCATCCTATTTCAAAATAATTTAAATATGATGTTGACCTGAGCTTCAGAGATGAATGACTGTTCAAATATTTATGCAACTGAGCTAGTTATAATAATAATAATATGTAGAATCCGCTCTGTTTTAACTTATAAGTAAGAAAAATTAATTACGTTTGAATATGCCTTTAATTATATTCTTTAGTGACTGGGCTTGTATTAGTATATTTGAGTTATCATATTCTTGGCTATATTTGGTTTATCTTAAAAAAAACATAGAAAATATTTCAAACATTAAGATAAACAAAGCTATTTCTTATAATAATCATATCGTAATTAGTAAATCTGCTGTGTGCATTTTATAAATACTTATCTCGCTAATAGTGTTAAGGTTGGATAGCATGCACAACACTTCTAATTATCCCGTGAAGTCGTTAGGATTACTCGCAGGATGTTATTAATGGACTGAACCGAACAAGTCCGTGTTATTGCACATGGATGTAAACAGTCAATTAAGTTGTTGGCTAAGAAAAGCAATCTTAAGATATTTATATCTGCTACTACTAGTATGTTAATAGAAATGAGATGATTCTAAATTTAGAATTTATTATATTTATTCATTAAAATTGTAAACAGTTATCGTAAGAACAATCGTAAATTCAAGCTGGTAAGACTGTGAAATAGTGAAATACATAAAGTATAATATTTAGGATTGCAAACTTCACTTCAAAGATATTTAATAATTACAAAAATATTTTTTAATGCGTTTCCACCCATTAAGCGCCATTGATATAATAACGCAACATTAATAATTTTTGTATTATTTGACCTAATGAGAATGTGTGAAGAAAATGTAAATATTTTATTATTTAAATATTTCGATTATTACTCATTTAAAAAAATATATATTTTCTGTGAACAAGTCCGTGTTATTGCACATGGATGTAAACAGTCAATTAAGTTGTTGGCTAAGAAAAGCAATCTTAAGATATTTATATCTGCTACTACTAGTATGTTAATAGAAATGAGATGATTCTAAATTTAGAATTTATTATATTTATTCATTAAAATTGTAAACAGTTATCGTGAGAACAATCGTAAATTCAAGCTGGTAAGACTGTGAAATAGTGAAATACATAAAGTATAATATTTAGGATTGCAAACTTCACTTCAAAGATATTTAATAATTACAAAAATATTTTTTAATGCGTTTCCACCCATTAAGCGCCATTGATATAATAACGCAACATTAATAATTTTTGTATTATTTGACCTAATGAGAATGTGTGAAGAAAATGTAAATATTTTATTATTTAAATATTTCGATTATTACTCATTTAAAAAAATATATATTTTCTGTGTATTTCTAACTTTACAATATTTCAGTGTTTATACGCGTGGCGCATGAAGTACAGTTTCGAGTTTAGAAAGCCTAAAAATTTGGTTTGGTCGCTCCGCTTCCGAATTTTCAGGCTTTCCTAAACTAGACATTTTTACAAAACTTCAAATGGAATGAATGCCTTTATAAAATCGACAAATATATGAACATTTGCAGCATTTACATTATGTATAAAAGAAAAGAATCGCAGTATGTAATACGAGTATAATGAGTCATTCATTGAAATTGTAAAAAATTGTGCAGAATTATACCTAATATCAACTTTTAGAGTTAACTCCATATGCGCCACGCGTGATAAACACTAATTTAAAAATACTTCCAAAGCAGTATGCTAAAAAAATGCAGCATGCTAAAGTATATTTAGAAAATTTCAATATTTCAGTGTTTTATATCCTTAGCGCATGAAGAAAAATTTGGAGAAAATTTGGATTGGTCGCACCGCTTCGCTACGCGACCAATCCAAATTTTCAGACTTTTCTAAATTCAAAATGTTACTTTATGCCTAATTCAGGAGTGAAAACATTCGTAAGAAGTTCAAATTTAACTCTTTAAAAAAATAGATGTATATGTATAATTGAAAAACAAATTCCCTGTATAGCGAAAATCTATATTAAACATACTTCGGAATAATTTCGTCATTTATATAGCGATTTATTTCATCATTTCGAAATACGCAAATCAAGATCTGCTTTTTATAACAACGTAATTTCCATTAAAACAAAAAAAAACATCATGGAAGAAAATGTCATAACTTGTGATGCCTTTTAGTGTACTATTTGTATTCTTCTTGAACATTTAAAACAACATAAATGTAGTTTATTCTTTCTGTTTAGTATAGGTTTTTGTAATAAAATATGCTTTTTGCGTTATATGTTGAATTAATTTCTTACTTAAAATTGTACTATTATGCTCTTAACATTTTACTTACCTAAGAACGATCTAACTCCTAGTGTTCCTCTAGCTATGCTAAGCATCATAGCAGCCATCGAGACTTTCCCAGCTGCAAAAACGTAATCCGCTTTTGTTTTTTCTTTGACGCCGAAAATTCTGGAGTAAACCGCCACGAAAGTACTTGCAATCACAAACACGATGAACACTAGGTAGTCCCACAACATGTTCTTCGAATCTGACATTTTTAGGCTGGATTATAACCTATAATAGAACAAAAGTAAATAGTAGAGTTAGATAATATTAATATACAAGTATTTTAATATTATAAATTATATCTGACTGATCATTCAAGATATGTACAAATAACACTTTTAAGGTCCAGTTTTACTGTCTCAAAAATGTCTGCTTTAAAACTTCCATTAAAGTATTAATAGTAAAATATTAGCCAAAAATGCCAATTATATTAACTTTCCTGCTCAAAATACTTTCAGTTTTCATCAGTGTTATTCTAATTAAAGATGGTTTATGTGTTCTTGAACTTCACTTAAAATCAGTGTTTTTATATAAAGTCATTATACCCTATTAATTATTTATATAATAAAAAAAAACCTCTACTGTGCTATGATTTAATTTTTTTATAAATTTAAGTTGCCTGCACACTTTAGGAATTGACATAATAGTGACTCAAAGTAAAACTGGTTGGAATACAAAACCAAAATATTAGTAAAGTTTAACCAAGTGTTTTCTTTTTTAAATTATAGTTAAATATTTTTCACCAAAAATAAATTTGTAAGATATCCCAAATCCCTTATTCATTAAAATGCAAATATGTAAACAATTTGTGAATAAAATTAATGTATTTTTAAAGAGTACTAATTACTGATTGACACCGTTAAAAGTTAATCATATGTGATGTGGCATAAATCTTCCACAAAATAATTTGGAAAACTATGAAAATCATGTAATTAATACCAAGAAAATAGAAAAAAGATTGTTGTGATTTCTCTTTTAATGTTTTATTTATTTTTGTTTTTTAAATGAATGATTAATTTAACGGAACGAAATTATCAGTACCTACTAACGCTCTCTGTGTTATTATGGGATGAGAAATAGCCTCGATTACCACTCGTAACGATGGCCATCAACTAAACGGCCTTTATAAAATTAAAGTAAATAGAATCTGCACGGAGGCTTTAATTGCAGGCTGTTATAAAAGAATCGTTCATTTCCAGCTGGAAACTAATAAAAGTGCAATTATCCCTTCCGCTAATGAAAAAGGTGTGGACGTTTTTACAATTGTTGCCATAATGAATCATCATCAAGATCATTTATCACTGACTATTACCTTTCATCAGATTATACACATATAATAAATATGGCTGGAAATTTTCCAAATTTAATATTCGATTTATTGGAATATTCAAATATTTGTGTATTCGTATATTTAGTTGGAATAATAAGTGAAGAGAACATAAAAATAAATTTACATATAGAAAAACGTGAAATGTATCGAATGGATATTGAATTGTACGAATATTCACATATTTGTAAATTTGAATATTTGAACATTTGAATATTTATGTATATAATAATTTCGTAATTAAAATTATTATTTAACCCTTTCAGCTCTGACGGTGGCATTTGCTACCACTAAAATTTGGTAAACATACCGGGGATTTTTCTTTTAAATATACATACATGTATGCATGAGCTGTAACTTTTCCGATAATCGTTTGTTTTTTAAAATAGTTTAATTTCCAGTCTTAAACGAGTGTTTTCCACTCCTAGATTAAGCATGAAGTAAAATTTTCAGGCTTTTCTAAACTCGAAATATTACTTCATGCGCCACGCGTATTCAACATTGATTTTAGGTAATGTTCAAAATATTCTACTAAAGCAGTATGCTAGAAACGTGTATTCTGAACATTACATCACATCAGTGGTTAGTACGTGTGGCGCATGAAGTAAAATTTCGAGTTTAGAAAAGCCTGAAAATTTGAACCAAATTTTCATTAGTTTCTAAACTCGAAACTTTACTTCATGCTTAATCTAGGATTGGAAAACACTCGTTTGAAAGTTCAATTTAAAATATTTGTAAAATCAACGAATATCTGAAGATTTACAGAGTATCAGTATATTGAAGTATGTATACTTATACGAAAAACTCTTTGTATATCTAAGATATCATTGAATAATATGCAGTGTACAAAAAATTTTTTGGGCCCCAGAAAATTTTGAGGGTTGAATAGGTTAATTTAGTAAACTTTAGCGAATTCAACTTGATTAATTGAACACCTGTTATTCAGCCCGGTTAATTACCTTACAAAATAACAAAATTAATTTAAAAACAATGTATGTACATTTTAATGCTTACCAATAACTTCTAAATTATTATATATTTACTAAGAAAATGTATAATATTGTCATGGCAAGCACTAAATCGACTCGCGACTGATTGTGTTTAGACAAAAGCCTGTGAGATTTATCAATTCATTCTATGAGTGATTGACCTTTGAATCAAACACCTTAATAATAACTATCTTTAGTATATTTCCAGCAAGTAAAAAAGTCTATACAACAAAAACAATATTTCTTTTAATAAATTTTAACAATCGCAAGTAAACAGACATTGATGTGCAGTGATATCGAACATATGTTTCCAAAATAGAGTAAACTAGTTTAATTAACTCTAAAATATGTTTGTAAAATAAATGGATATTTCAATAGATTTGTAAATTATGTGAATTGTGGAAACATCGTAAATAACGTAAATTTGAATTTATTTTAAAGAATATTAGATTCTTTTGAATATAGGTGTTGGTTTTTCTATTACTGAAGAGATTAATGGTGTTTTTAGAACTGCACACTAAATACGTATTTTGTGAGCCTGCCGCATAAAGTACAGACAGGGAATTTGTTATTTATGTGCACTTAATATACATATGAATACGCTTTTTAAAATGAGTTCAATCCAAAGCTTTAAACGAGTGTGTTCCACACATGAAGCATGAAGTAAAATTTCGAGTTTAGAAAAGCCTGACAATTTGCTTTGGTCGCGTAGCGAAGCGAAGCAGCAAAACCAAATTTTCAGGCTTTTCTAAACTCGAAATTTTACTTCATGCGCCACGCGTATTAAGGTTACGGTTTACTAGAGTGAGGCAGACTCTGCCCAGCCATTTGCTAGAGTGAGATAGACCTATATTTCTATTTTCAGCATAAAAAGGTAAACGTAATATATCATGTACATTTTTTTTTAAAATAAATGTTGAGCTAATTGAAAGCAAAATGTATGGACACTCTTGAATTTTACGTAGTACAAGTTTTTGTTGCCTAAAATGGTGTACATAAATGACTCAAAAGGTAGCAATTTTTACAATTTTTTTACAAAAAACTAAATATCTTAATCGGTTTAAATTAGTGACATTAAAATCCCCTAAGTTTTAGGATTATTTTGATGTATCATATAATATTGTCCCATAATCAAAACATGAATGGTGCTGGAACTAGTGACTACCAAAAACGTTGGAACTTACAGATAATAAACCTTAAACACTAAAAACGCTAAATTATTGTGAACAAATGAACTTTACTTGAAATCAGTGTCTTATACGCGTGGCGCATGAAGTAAAATTTCGAGTTTAGAAAAGCCTGAAAATTTGGTTTGGTTGCGTAGCGCTACGCGCTACGCAACCAAACCAAATTTTCAGGCTTTTCTAAACTCGAAATTTTACTTCATGCTTAACCTGGGCGTGAAAAACACTCGTTTAAAGCTTCAAATTAAACTCTTAAAATAACGACGAATATCTGAAAATTTGTAGCACATCATTCTAGTATGTATACTTAAAAGAAAAACTCCCTGTATATATTTCCAGTTTATAACCTGCAAATAATTACTTTATGCTTAACCAAACAGTGGAAATAAACAGTTTATTTATTACAATTTATTCAACATTATATGGAATTTTACTTCATGCGCCACGCGTATAAGACACTGATTTCAAGTAAAGTTCATTTGTTCACAATAATTTAGCGTTAATTTTGGACATTTAAAAGAGTAATTGAAGCAAAATAAACCTATGACTGGATGACTTCAGTTGTGTATAAATTGCGAATTATATTCACTTAACATACAGGTAATTTTTTCAAGTATACCAATAGTGTTTGATAACTTTTCAGGAATTCGTTGTTTTTATAAATGCGTTTAGTTTGAAGATTCTAAAGAGTTCCTTGGTTAAGCATGAATTCAAATTTTGAGTTGAGACCAAACCAATTTTTCACGCTTCTCTAAATTCGAAATTTTACTTTATGCGCCACGCACATAAAACACTGATTTATGATAAAGTTTTAAATAGCCTGCTTTAATTTGATTTCATGTTATTAAATATTATAAAGGATTATTTCGTGTAACTAAATCTCTAAAAAATCAAGCGCCTGCAGCAGTTTCCTGTCGGATTTTTCTTTTCATAATTCTTACATGTCCCAAAACAAATTGTTAGAGTTTTGAAAGTGGAAGATTTGGTTTGACGAAATAAAGAATTGTAAAATTTATTAACGTAGATTAAATGGATTTTCTCCGGTATTAATAAACATTTTGTCTTTGACATTTTTCTATACAAGAAGTAAGTCATGGTAAAAAAAAAACATTTTTTTATCTCGATTTGTTTTCGAGAAATTTGCTACACATTATTTCAGACACGAATTTGCCCCTCCTAAGCAGTATATTTTGAACTTCAATTAAAACCAGTGATTCCACTTTGCTACTCGACCAAGCTTAATTCTCAGGCTTCTGTAGACTAAACATTCTACTTTATGATTACTCAAGGAATGGAAAGACTAATTAGAAGCTAGAAATTAAAAGATTTTATAAAATAAAAAAAATGGTTTCGAATTTACAGTATGCCTATGTACACTTAAAAGTAAGTGTGTGATAATGCTAGGTAAGGAAATGCTTACAGGCCAGGGAGGGGTTAAAAACCTCCCCCGAAATTTTCAAAATGTTAAATTTTATTATGTAAAAGCTGCCTCGTTAGGTTAAAAACATTTTTTTCGGAATAAAACCCTCCCCGATTTTTATTTTGGTACGGTCTTGGTTTAGATCAGTGGTCTCCAAACTACGGCCCGCGGGCCAAATCTGGCCCGCGACATAAATCCGGCCCGCGATTGTTTGTAATTGTTTTGTAAATGTCATATTTTGAAATATTGTAACAATTGTTCCTTAAATTTTTCATAATTTTATAAAATTAATCGGATCTTGGCCGACTTTATTATGTAGAATGGTATTTGTGGCCCGCGAAAAAGATAGTTTGGAGACCCAGGGTTTAGATTGTAAATAATAAGTTAAGTTGTCGAGACTATAGTCACAATAAAACTGAATTCATTGATTTTTTTTTAAATACAAATATATAAAACTCTCAATTAATAAACCACATAAAATTCGTTGATTCAAAATATTTTTAGAGAAATATTTGTCAAATCTAAAGTAAAATATGAACAAAAAAATATTAACTCTAAATTTCCTCTTATAAAAATTGATGATTAATTTATTAGAAACTTATTTTTTATTTTAGAAATCTTACCTAATTTTACTACGAGAAGATCCTTATTTACTATTTCACCAAATTTTCAGTTATTTACAGTTCACAACATATTCTAATTGTAATAGTTTGAGATATACAATATTTTAAAATGACGTTTAGAGTTCAATTATACTCAATAATTATTTTACACAATTTAAACGAGCACTAACTTCATCCCAGTTAATTCAACCGAAAGATTAGAACAGAAACAGAACCTCTTATCACCACCGCGAATGTACATGCACCAAACGTGGAAAGCACTTTTTGTATCTGCATTGATTTCACAATTCCACACAGCATGTGTATAATCACACTAATATACACCATTTAAATAGCATAAAAGTTCAACAGACATAGAGATAAGAACATATTATTTTTCGGACTAACACGGAATGCAGGAATTCTATTATTAATTTATCTAAATATTTACAGATGACTAAACAAAGATTTCGTAAAAATACATAAAAGTAGATTTCTACATATTTTTCTTTTATAGAGAAAAGTAGAGATTCAACGAAAGAAAATATACAATTTAAAAAAATAATATGTTTTGTGTTGAATATGATTTAGCATTTAGGATGTCATATAAAACTAAAGTTATCATGGATGAAATGATATTTAACCGTATTGATAAATTAAATAAATTGAAAAATGACAGCAAGACTCGGGGTCGATGGGCAATTTATTATAAACAAAGTTATTATAAAGTAAATATGTATATATACTCGCAATTATGTATTGTGTAATTGTAAATAAAGCTTGTATGTGTGTTAATACAAATGTGTAAAGTAAACATTCATATTATACAGGGTTGGTAAAAAGTATAAGAACACCTGATTTCTGGCTGAACTATACGTGCGATGAAAAAATACTCTTAATATAAGTTTTTGTAGTCGTTTTAATCCATTCAAGGACGTAATACTTAATACAGGGACGTCATACTTTTATACTTTCCCAAATTCCTAATTCTTAAAAGTCTTAGAAATAAGTACAGAAGCGCCGGATGTCTAGCTAAACTATACGTGCGATCAAAAAATACTCTAAATATAAGTCTTTGTAGTCGTTTTATTCTATTCAAGGACGTAATGTGATTTCTAACAGCTATCCTATTTCTCAAGGTATGACGTCATCGGTGATTTTTCTAAATGAAACACCCTGTGTATTTTAAACTTTTTGGATAAACACTTGTTAAACAATTTCAATGATGTCGAATTTGTTAAGTGTGCGACTTATGATTTTTACTTTATTAAATATAGTAATAATAGAAATAGATAGCTGTTAACTGTTGTTTGTTTCATTTTACAAACAAATGTAAATCTAAAAGTAAGATAGGCTACAATAATAATAATAAGCCCCTGTCCCCGCACAAGCGCTGAGCTTATTGGGCCTCTAGAAATACTGGTTGAGATTGGAAGGATTATTATTATTATTATAATATTCGCTTCTATTATTGCACTAGTTTCCATCAGATAATTCAAGGACACATTATCGGGCCAATCTTTTTAAGAGAAAAATTAAATGCTAATCAAACAACAGTAAACAGCTCTTTTCCTTTTATTATTTTATTTAATAATGTAAAAACCACAAGTCGCACACCCATCAAACCCGACGTCTTTGTAATTGTTTATTTTTTATAACAAAAAGTTTAAATATACAGGGTGTTCCAATTAAAACGATGACGTTATACCTCGAGAAATAGGATAACTGTTGAAAATCACATTACGTCATTGAATAGATTAAACCTACTACAAAAACTTATAATAAGAGCATTTTTTCATCCGGTGCTTTTATACTTTTGTCCAACTCTGCTTATCAAATAAAGTTATTTAAAAGTTGATTCTAAACATAATTATATTTTATTAATTTTTTTAATACAAAATCTCAAATAAATTGTAGAGTATTCTAAAAAGTACAAAAGAATGATTAAAATTGTTTAATTATTATTGAAAAAGTATTTTACCATCAGATAAAAGAGTGCACAATTCCAGATATTATTTAACAAAACCATGTTTGTGTTTATTTGTGCGTATTTATACTAAACCAGCTAACAATAAACATGTTATTTCATTATAATTTTGTGATATATTAGGAAGAATTTAAATACTAATAATACCACTAATTCAGTAAAACCCAAACAAATCTCAGAATTCTAAAATTGTAATTTCAAATTATCAAATAACATATGTATTTAAGCCTTGTAGTCTTGATAATCTTTTATTTTTAAAATTGTAATTATTCAAAAAATTATTTTATGTGTTTAAATAATTCCATAACCTAACTTATCACTTTAAAAGTAAATGTCATTAAGTGAATGGGATCATTGAATTAAAGTGGAAAAATGTTGTATATCAGTAAATACATGACATATATATTCTCTTATCTAGAGAGCACTTGGTGATATTAATATAAATGGTATTCAATATTCGGGCTGATTCTGAAAGCGAAATGTTAAATTGAACGAATATTTTATTTATTAACTTTAGCTTCTAAACGGACTTGGTATTTTTATGTATGCTTAGATTGTGAGGTTATTATATCGTATGTTCAATAAAATAAAACCTCTAGAGTGCAATGGAAAATATTGTAGATTGGCAACTCTGAAATTATACATTATTTTTATTATGTTTGACTTTTTATATGTCAATTCCTACAACGTGTAGCCAACTTAAATTTAAAAAAAATAAAATCATGGCACTCTAGAGGTTTTTCTTTTATTGAACATACGATATAACGAATACCAAATCTGATTAGAAGGTGAAGTTAAAGAATAACATGCACGTTGAATTTAACATTATGCTTACAGAATCGGTTTGATTAGGAGTTATTTGCATTCATTTGAATTAAATTAATCTTATATTTAAGTTTAAAATGAGTTAAAGTCATTAAGTACGCGGGCAACTAACAGCACTTGGTGTCTTTAATTTTGGAAGTTATATCAATTCAATGTTATGAGTTGGTTGCACTGAAATATTTAAATTAAGTTTATCTTTTGCGTGAGTTTAAATTGACATGATATATAAATAATAATAAAATCTTTTGATTGACACAATATTTAAAATTATAATTACTACTGTGCGAGTCACTAACTTAAGCAGCAATGTTTTCGATGATTTAATTTCTTTGCGGATTAACAAAATAGTGTTATTATTGTATGTTCAATAAAATAAAACCTCTAGAGTGCCATGGAAAATATTGTAGGTTGGCAACTCTGAAATTATACATTATAATTATTATATCTGACGTTTTATATATCAATTCCTAAAGCGCGTAGCCAACTTAAATTTAATAAAATATAAGATCATGGCAATCTAGAGGTTATTATTTTATTGAATATACGATACTTTTATATAAATGATCTTAATTGGATTAAATTTTATATAAGAAAATTGTTTATACAGGTAATTTTTCTTTTAGTATACACATCCCAATTACATGCTGTACATTTTCAGATGTTCGTTGTTTTTTTTAAGTGTTCAATTTCATGCTATAAACGAGTGTTTTCCACTTCCAGATTAAGCATGAAGTAAAATTTCGAGTTTAGAAAAGCCTGCGGAGTGACCAAACCAAATTTTCAAGCTTTTCTAAACTCGAAATTTTAATTCATGCTTAATCTGGGAGTGGAAAACACTCGTTTTAACCTTCAAATTGAACTTTTTTTAAAAAAAGCGTATGCCAATGTATACTTAATAAAAATTCCCTTTATTAAAAATGTTATAACACCCATCTTTTGAACTTTGCCCATGGAATGCAAATGTCGTACGATTGTTAATTGGTTATAATTCATCATATTGCCTAATTTCCGAATTAATTGGCGTGGATCATCACGAATTGAAGCATTTAATCTGTCTTCATCAAAATGAGATAGTCTCAATGAAGGTGGGAAATCATTCATATCAAAATGACCTTTAAAACTAAAAAACTATGTTCGTGCAGTACTTTGAACGATGGCATTTTCTTCGTAAACGACACTAATAGTTCAAGCGGTCTCCGATGCCTTAAACTAAAATAAAATAAAATGTCGGAAATGTTAATTTTTTGTACTTGAAACTTGTCTTTAGTCAACAATTATCCCTAACTTTCTACAAATTAAAAATTTCAAGAAGTATTTAATAAAAAATACTATGACATTAAAATACCATTTTGTTTCCAAAACTCTGTTACCTTGAAATCCAAAAACGATTCACACTTATGTATCAACCTGATACATTGTTAAATACATTGTCTATGTAGTTAGTGTAGTATGTTTTGAATATTATTTTTCATTAATTAGAGAAAAACGGAGTTTAAACGAGTAATTAACTGAATTTACATGAAAACCAGACACGAAAAAGTGCTTATTTCATAACAATTATGCGATTCCAATTAACTTGTAATGAACGTAAATTGAACTCACTGAGCAAACATAGTTATGACATAAAGAACATTAATGAATAGACGAAAATTACATTTAATTGCGTCGTGTGAAAAAAAGTAACATACAAGATTCGCATGTCACGTGAAACTATCCTAATTTTGCTATTTATTAAAAGAAGAAGAAAAAACTTAATGATTGTGTAAGAAGCCCAGACGCAGTTAATTATTTAAAGATATGTTGCCTTCTTAATAGATACACATCCCATATCCCTATTACTGTGTATATGCTGTAAATCTGTAGATAGTCCTTGTTCTTTTAATAGTTTAATTTAAAGCTTTAAACGAGTGTGTTCCACTCCCAGATTAAGCATGAAGTAAAATTTCGAGTTTAGAAAAGCCTGAAAATTTGGTTTGGTCGCGTAGCGCGAAGCGCGGAGCGACCAAACCAAATTTTCAGGCTTTTCTAAACTCGAAATTTTACTTCATGCGCCACGCGTATAAACACTAATTTCAAGTGAAGTTCGAAATATACTAGTAAGGCAGTATGCTAAAAAACGTACATTTTAAACTTCACATCAAATCAATGTTTAGTGCGCGTGGCGCATGAAGCAAAAGTTCGAGTTTAGCAAAAAGCGTGAAAATTTGGTTTGGTCTCTCCGCAAACTAAATTTTAAAGCTTTTCTAAACTCGAAATTTTACTTCATGCCCAATCACTGAGTGGAAATACTTGTTAATAGCTTCAAATTGAACCTTTTTGAAAAAATTACGACTGCCTTAAAACTTACAGTCTATGCATCTGGACCAAATTTTAAAGCTTTTCTAAACTCGAAATTTTACTTCATGCCCAATCAGGGAGTGAAAATACTTTTTAATAGCTTTAAATTGAACCTTTTTGAAAAAATAACGAATGCCTCTAAACTTACAGTAGTTTACCTAAAAGAAAAAATCCCTTAAAAACTTGAAATTAAGTTCCCAATTAGGAAAGGTATGCAATAGAGGGTTTTCTGAAAATATAACTTTTTTCTTAAAATCTCTCGATTTTCCATATATCTCTCTCTCTTCTCACCCTCACTTTTCTCTTATTTCATTCACTCTTCCTTACTTTAAGTTTTAGGAATAACGAAAAACATTTAAAAACGTTTTATGCAAAGCAATATTCAATAATAAAATGAATATTGTATGTTCTTATTCTCCCATTCTTTTTAATTGTTTATTCTCATTTTATCTCGATTGCAAACCAACAAATACTTTTATTTTGTTTCATTTTTGCATAAGGTAGTGAGGAAATAGTTATTTTATAAAAAAAATAATCAAATTATACAATAATAATCCACGTCTATCCAATCTACTGAAACATAATTATTTTCATATTTCTTACAACAAACATTTACATTCAATCAGTTTCAACTAAATTATTTTCATATTTCTTACAACAAACATTTACATTCAATCAGTTTCAACTAAATTATTTTTACTTCATTCAAAACAATCTAGAATTAAAACGAGTTATCTATTGCGAAACAGTCTTCACCGGTTTATTTGTACATTTGTAATTAATGCAAACAGAACCGGATGGAAACGAGAGATGAAAAAATATGTAGCTAATGAAATGTTAATGCAATCGTCCAGATGCAACACTAGACTTGCCCGTTATTTTCCGTTCCGAACGATTAAATGTTTCATCACCACGTTAAACTTTGCACGCACACCCAAATAAAGAAAGACATTAAATTAATTACGGTGTTTTATATTAGTCATGTTTCTTCATCTGATAATCATGACAAAATATATTTAATTCAATATGACATACATTTTTTCTCTCTTTGGCTGCGTCTCAAGTTTTCATAGTAATTTTATGATAAAATAAGAATGATTGAAAATAAAATAATGTAAAACTTTAGATCTAGCTCAATTTGTCATCATAAAATATTAAAATAATAAATATTACCTTCTGAAGCACTATTTTTTTTATTAATAAACGATTATACCCCATGGACTCTAAATTGAACCCCATGGGCTTCTTAATGGAAACACTTTTATTTATAATATAAATAAAATAGAAAACTAAATGTCAAATTTTCTATTTTCTTTCTTTATAAAGGTCAGAGTAGGCCAACGCAAACCTTAATATGAGATACATAAAGTCAACTGTAAATTCGCTCTAAGATTGATTTTTCTAGTAATTTTTTCATAGTATTAAAAACAAACATTCATTGCATAGTTACGCAAAAACTAACAATCGCTTGTGATTCCTGGGGCAAATTAAAATCAATTTTATTTGCCGCATGTTGTATTAACACAACATGTCATTTTTTGATAAACATTTTTCAACGATATCGAAGTTGGGATAATGTTGGGTTAACGCAAAACATGGCATGCGACTCCTAAAGTCAACTAAACATTCGCTCTAGAAATAATTGACCTTCACTCCATTATAGAATGACTGCAGTCCAGAGCTTGGGCGAATCCTAAAAATAAAAATGATTCGAATCACGAATCCCAATCACCTAATATGATTCGAATCACGAATATCCGAATAATGGATTCATAGGAGAAAAACATGTTCGAATCAATGATTCGAATCCTGCTTTTTTTCGAATCACGAATACAAATCGTTTAAAAATAATTATTTCAATATCTCAACCAAAAATGTTAAAACCATCATTATTAATTAAATAGGAAGGATTTGTGTGTTTTTGAACTTCACAAAAGTTCTGTGTTATATAGGCGTGGCGCATGAAGTAAAATTTCGAGTTTAGAAAAGCCTGAAAATTTGGTGTGTGCGCTTCGCTTCGCTACGCGACCAAACCAAATTTTCAGGCTTTTCTAAACTCGAAATTTTACTTCATGCTTAATGAAGGACTGGAATCACTCGTTCCAAACTTTATATCGAACTATTTTCAAATACCACGAATGCCTGACACTATTAGAAAATAATAATTCCATGTATGTCATTAAAACCGGGAAAGTCAGGAAATGTTATTAATTAGGAAATCTCATGGAAAATTATGGGAGTTTAGATTTATTAGCGAAAAGTTACGAATCATTTTGTTTTAAATTGATCAAAACACTAAAACAGGTTTTTAATTAAATTGTGAAAAGTAACAAAATATACAGAAATTATTAAAAATTTCAAAATTGATTAGAATTGATAAGAATCATGCCAACTAAAAAATATTTAATATTAGGAAAGTAAATTTGAATATGAAATCATAAAAAAATATCAATACTGTCAACGATTATAAAAATCTGAAAAATGTTTAGCCAATAAAGTTCAGGAATGTTAATAGAATTCGCTATTGTCTAAATTTATATAATTTATAACGGGAATAATAATCAAAGTAATAAACATTTAAAATAAATAATGACAACAATAAGTTCTGTTAATGCTAGCAAAAATGAACGTAAAAACTAATTGATAAAAATAAAGTAAAAATGGCAGAAATGTTCTAAATTAAATTTTTTATTTATAATTTTTAGTAAGTAATTCTAAGCAAATAATCAAACACATGAATATCAATAATAATTTGTCAAAAATCAGAAACTTTAAATAAACTTGCCGATATTAACAAACATTGACAAATACGCCATAATCTTTAAAATCAACAAAAAATGCAAGTTGAACAAAAAATATAATTATATATTTTTTTTTTACTGATTCTAGGATTCATTTCTAAAATAACAAAATTCAATTGTATCCAAATATAACAACAAAATTTAGAAAATGTAAAATTCCTACTTTATGAATTTTGAATTTGATTTTTTTATTTTGAACAAAATTTGTAAAAACATGGCTAATTATTTTTTTAGATAACTGTTAATAACATAGTTCATTTTTCAAATAAGTATATACTTAATTTTTCAAATAAGTATGTCAAGTGTTATATCAGATTAAAGAAAAAAAAACGTCTTTTTAATGACGACATAGCTCTAACTATGCTTTCCATTTAAAAAATTCAAGTTTATGTTATATTACAAAAACTAATGTCAATATAAAATATCTGATAACATTTTATATTTAACTGTAATATTATCTAAATTGTTGCCATTTATAGTTTTTTCTATCTCTTTTAATAACTGAGAAAAATCGATTTGAAATAATCGACACTTTTCACAATTTTTAGAATATCTAGTTATCCTTGACTGTTTGGGAATTTTTACAAGCGTCTTTTTATTCTGCTCATAAGACTGTATACTACTTTGCCCATTTAAACGTATTTCTATTTCTTATAGTTTACGAGATCCCTATAGCGAACATGAAAATAAACTCACCCTGTATATAACAAAAACAGTTTTTATTAGTAATTGACGATTCGAATACCTTTGAAAGATTCGAATCCTTCTGTAAGTATTCAAATCCTTTTATAAGTATTCGAATCACCTAAATTACCATTTGAATACGATTCCTTTTGAAAAATGTAACGAATCCGGATCACAAATAATTATTCACTGAAGTATTCTAATATTTCTTTTGAATCTTCTAAAAGAATTTGAATCCAGGATTCGAATTCTGAATGATTCAAATCCTGCCCAGCTCTGCTGTAATCAAACTAAATTTTGCTACTACTTTCTACTAATGTTGTAGTAACATTTAGTTTAGTTGGCTAGAATGTTTCACGACTATATTAACTGTCTTCAAGCGGCTTTTAAAAAGCATACCCTTAAATCAAAATTGTTTAGATACTTGAGCCCTATAAACTAAAGCCAGAATCAACAATTTTTAGAATTTTAGGTTTTAAATCTAATAAAATTAAATTATACTTACAACATTTGTTTACTAAAACTAGAGTATACCGCCTCTATTAATCAAATCTGTGCACATTTTAAACATTTTAAATACTTTTTAAATATATAAGTATTGTCCTAGCCTCCGAGTTGTTTGAAGCAAAATTTTGCACATTTTAATTATTTCCCACTCAGTATTTTCTTTTCAGTGGTTGAAATTTTTACACAGACTTAAAATTGAATCTAACTAAACCGAGTCTGTGTGATAAACTGAATTCCTCCGTTTTTTGCGTCTGAACGTGTGACGATCTAACAACCGGCGGCGGCACATGGACTTTTAATTTTAATGTCTTAATCTAAAGCAGCGTCAATTTTCCGAGGACGCTAAATAAATCAGTAGCTGACGCAAACCGTAAACCGTACTTCCTCATTAAGACACAAAACCCGACAACCCACTGAATTATGGCCAATTCCAGCCGGAGACGTCCACACACAATTTCCAAAAGTGAACCCGCAAATCCGATTACCGTCTCATTCCGAATTTAACGGGCCACACTCGCATTACGCCAATAAAACCCAGAAACGCACATAAATCCGCTCTTAATTTCTTTACAATTTACCAGGATTTTCCTTCTTTTTTCGAGACGGCTAGACAGTGTTTATCTTCATCGTACATCACTGTGTAAAGCTCGAATAACTGAATTTACGCACTCGTTAAATAATTAGCTATTATTTGTGTACTCTGTGTAATAAAGTTGATTTAAAATCTTTGGGTGAGGTGCCAGTAAATTAGTCCTTGTTTATCTTATTCGTTTTTGAACTCGATAAGGGAAAATGTTTATTTGTTTAACCCATTAACGGGTGGGCAATTATAGAGTTAACTATAAAATTTTATTTTAGGTAAAAACTGCACTTCTATTTATGATTTCTATCAATTCCATATGCTGGGTTTCACCAATAGCCAATAGTTATTCGTAGATTAAGTATCTAGTAATAGTTACATATATGTCAAAAAATCAATCAATTCACATGACATTAATGCTTATGACATGGAAAATATCCATTTCAATCGACGAATAAATTTAATCAACGAATAAGATTTAACTGAAGTTAGTAAAACCGGACATTATTATATTACATACCGGGAATTTTTCTTTTAAATATACATGATATATACGCTGTAAATTTTCAGGCGCTTGTCGATTTTATAAAAGCGTTTAATTTAAAGCTTCGCGGAGCGACCAAACTAAATTTCCAGCCTTTTCTAAACTCGAAGCTTTACTTCATGCTTAAACAGGGAAATTGAATCCTTTAAAAAATAACAAATGCCTCAAAACCATGGCCATAAATGTTGAGGAAGTTACCGGTTTTGGCTTATAAATTTACCGAAATACTTCTAATTGATAAGGTCGGTAGATTACAATCTCAAGTTACTAATGGTTATAAGAATTTGTGCTATTTACTCCTCCGATAATTTATCAGTAAATAATGTCTAAATCACCCAACCCATTTAAGATACTACAATCTTGCCACCCTTAATTTTTAAAACAAAACCCTCATTAAACTTATTGTTATCACCCTGCCGAGGAAGCGAACTAAACAAGAGAGAAACAATTACAGAAAATTGCCATCTTGCGTCCCGTGCAATAACAGTAATAATACGAAAAAGAAGCAGCTACACGAGAAAACAGTTAGTAACAATATCAATTCCCCCACGTATCCAGTTGCAATTGTGTTATTATTATGCAACGTTTGAATAGTGGAAAATTACCAAGTCCGGCGAAGTTTCGATTTCCTGGTAATAGTGCACGCTGCAATAACGCCAGTTAAGTTTTGCGGAGCAGATATGAAGCAAAGTCCACTTTCGCAAATTACTCGCCCTCTAAAACTGTTTGCAACAATTTATATATTACTGCTGGTGTACAATTAAGAACAGCAAACACACATACACCGGTTTGATGTGAAATTTCAATCTTGGAAATTAGTTTAGTTCATTAGTAACGTGCATGTTGAATGATATGGTGCGACGAAGAATTGTTTAAGTTAGTTAATTTTTAATAATTTTAATATATTATTGATGTTAATTATCATTTATTTTTGATATATTATCCAGCAGTTCCGATAATATTATTAGAATCAAAAAAAAAGTACGAAACTTTGCAAGATATTAATAAATTCACATACAATGACATACAGAGAGTTTTATGTAACACCGAACATTTTCATAACGATAATTTTTTAAGTATACATAAGCATACGTTGTGCATTTGCCGAACGCTCGGTTTATTCAAAGATTTGAAGCATTAAACGAGTGTCTCCCAGGCTAAGCATGAAGTAAAGTTTCGAGTTTGGAAAAGCCTGAAAATTTGGTTTGGTCGCGTAGCGCGAAGCGCGGAGCGGCCAAACCAAATTTTCAGGCTTTTCTAAACTCGAAATTTTACTTCATGCGCCACCGGCACAAAACACTGATTCAATGTAAAGTTCATCGGTGTGTTTTAAACTTCGTAAGATGTCAGTGTTTGTACCGGTGGCGCATGAAGTAAAATTTCGAGTTTAGAAGAGCCTGAAAATTTGGTTTGGCCGCTCCGCGCTTCGCGCTACGCGTCCAAACCAAATTTTCAGGCTTTTCTAAACTCGAAATTTTACTTCATGCTTAGTCTGGGAGTGGAACACACTCATTTTAAGTTTCAAATTGAACTCTGTTAAAAAACAACGGTTATCTATAGATGTACGCTGTAATTGTGACATGTATACTTGAATGAAAAACTCCCTGTATGTACAAGTTGAGGCATTAACTGCGATTGATTGGCTACAATTTGTAATAGTCATATGGGCAACCCAATTTACACATAACTTAAAAATTAAAAGTGTCAAATTGTATTGGATGAAAATGTTCGGTGTTATATAAAACTCTCTGTATGTGAGACGTTAATTACATTTCCCGATTTTTGCTATCAATTTCAGACATTCGTTGTTTCTATAAAAACTTTCAATTTGAAGATTCTAACGAGTGTTTTCAATCCTTGATTAATCAAAAATAAAATTTCAAGTTTAGAAAAGCCTGAATATTTGGTGTAGCAAAACGGAGCGACCAATCCAAATTTTCACTGCTTGATGTGCAAAAATAGAACCAATATTTGTACTTGTTTTCTAGAACTTAAAAAATACATTTATGAAACTAAATACTAAGTCATATATTTTGTGTGTAAGACTAAAAATATTGTTGGTCATTATTAAATCGATAGAGATAAATCGGTGGCATTAACGCATCAATTCGGCAACGCGTCCCTCCTTTTTTTCCTAAAAATATATATATTAATACCGTCCTGTTGGGAACACGTCGTGTGGATTAATTTCGAGTGTATTAATCATCATCAGAATTTATTTACTGTGCCCTCCATGAAGGCATTACGCCATTGATGGCAAACAAAAACCGGGACACTGAACTAATGACGCTCCTGTTCATTTTTATCGCGAGCATTTAATTCAGTGCGTGATATTTTTTTTTCAATCGATACAATTTTTTGTAAAGTTTATTAAAAGTTCCAACTTTAAAGGCTAAACGTCCTAGTGTAATGGCTGTTTATAACAGTCTATATGTTAAAAATAGGAATTAAATCCTTTACAAACTCTTTAAAAAATGCAGATATGGATTATAAAATACAATACTGATGATAGAATAAACTGAGAAGAATTAATTTATTCAACCCACATCGAGTTGTAAAAGGCTATCTATCTATCTATCTATAAATAAAATACTTTTTTTTTTCTTGAATAACTGTCTCATTTATCACACGGTGAAACATTTTGAAATAATATTAAAGGATAAATTAAAAACACTTGGTTTGAAACAAACCAAGTGTTTTTAATTTATCCTTTAATAATAAATAAAATACTTTCTAATAAAGCGCGATTTTTATGTATAAAACATTTCTTTAGCTCCGTTTGTATAACTGAGGATTTTATTGTGACTATAGTTTTGAAAACTTTAACTAAAATCCTCATTTATTCAAACAAAGGTAATTGTCTTATTTGTGTAAATAATGATGTATAACGAAGTAGAAGCCTCTACAGTGAACAATTTCCTTAGCTCATTATTTTGAACTAAGCCAAACTATCTAAACTATTAAACTAAAACTTGATGGTTCTATTGCATTTATACAGGGCATCCCACCGAATCCATATATTAAAAGTAAATGGTCTTCTCACTGATGCATTGTAATGAGATTTTTGGCGTTCGCGTAATCGAGTTTGCTCTTTTCAATATTTTAAAGATTATACAACTTTCGGTTTTACCGGAAGAAAACACCAAATTCCTTATTAAATTCCTTATGCAATGCTATATTTTTTATAACAAATTTAGATTCTACATGAAATTATGCAAAAAAATCATTAGGTAATATGATCTCCAAATTAAACAGTTCCCTAGATATCTTACAATTTTTACAAAATTGTGGCTTTTTCATAGTTCACTTTGAAATTCGTATCTCCGAAGAAAAGAAAATCTAAGGAATGTTGTGTTGGCTATTAAAAGCTAATACCCAAAGGTACCCAATAGTGATTTATTTCTGGATTTATAATATACAGAGCGTTCATATTTACATACCACATTAGTTAATTTTAAACCATTACATCTTGATTTGTTTACGTTCCCCCATATGCAAAACAAAGGAAAAGTATTGTTTTCGTAAACATTTTCAAATCAAAAATGTTAGTGGATATATCCATTTTGACGTTCTCCGAGTTGATTAAGACCATTTTTGAAAAATGTCTGTAATTCTGTAATTCTATCCTTCTAGCACCACGATCAAATCTAAACCGATTGAGCTGTTAATATGACACTATAAACTTTAGTTTTCTTTGTTGTAATCAATAGATGTTATTCAAGGCTTCAAATTAAGATAAAATTGCTATCACTTATAAATACTGTTTAGCTGTAGTCAGAGGCGTGAGAAAATGTCATTCGATGATCAGAGCTTTGTAAGTGACTTTTTCCAAAAGAATGGAATATTTTAAAACATTATTATCATTTGCATCTTTCAAATTGCATTGGCCAGTTTTAAGTAATAAACAATTTTTATATTTTCAAAAACGTTTAATATATACATTTATAATTGTGCGACTTCTCAAAATTTGCTTATCTAACAATAAAAATAATAAAAATACATTGAAAATTACATAAAAATAATAATAAGAATAATATAACTCAATTATAGCAGACAGTTCTTATAAAAATGGACAAACATGTCAAAAATAGTCAATGTTTTCAAAATATAGCCTTGACTAACAAGTATTGATTACAACAAACAAAATTTTAATAATAGTTTTAGTTTCTTGTTAATTAATCTAGAAGTTTTAGATGAAACACTCTGTATATGATATATTTACAGAAAAAAATGAATATATTTCATTTCTTCTTCCACTATCACAAAGAAAAGTGTTAGGACCTTGATTATAAATTGAAATTATGTCAGTTAAAAAAAATGGTTCACTTCTCCCAAAATTTAAACAATTGATAATTGACATACTCAATTTATTTCAATCTTAACAATTGGTAGATTTCACTTGAAGTTAGTGATTTATACGCGTGGCGCATGAAGTAAAATTTCGAGTTTAGAAAAGCCTGAAAATTTGGATTTGCAGGGGCGCGACTCGCTTCGCTCGCGCGCATCTGCAAATCCAAATTTTCAGGCTTTTCTAAACTCGAAATTTTACTTCATGCTTAGCCTGGGAGTGGAATCTCTCGTTAGACAAGCAATCAAAAATTTATTTTGTAGTAATGACATAAAATTAAATAGTTTTTGTTTTAGTTTGTTGTTCAAATTTAGAATAAACACAAATTTGTGTACATTATTTGCGTTTTAATAAACTTTGCCTACAATTATAAAGTATGAATCATGATAAAAATTATAGAGAATAAGGAAACCTTGTTTTATTGCAGAATTAAATATAATTAAATTTGACGTACAAATTGGGTAAGCTTAATTTATACCGAAATAATGTTAAATAATATTTAATAAACTACTAAAGAAACATTGTTAATAATAATATTACAAAGATTATCGAATTATAAATTTAACAATTTTAATTGTAACGTTGAAAAAAATTGAATCGAACAATTTTTAACAAAATTGAAAAAGTTCAAAATGATCAGAAATTTTTCAAATATACAGCGTGTAAACGAACTACTGTACAGGCTCTTTACCACATAAGGGGCAGCGTTTAAATAAACAATACATGCACTTGAAATTACCATACCTTTAGTAGATAGCTCACAAATAATTATTAAAAATAATTAATAATAATAGGTCACATGTTTGTGGTATCTGGTATACGCGCACATTGCGTATTTTAAGAGAGATTCCACATAGACCGGTAGTTTTTAAACGATTTGGATATCGAATTACACCATCAAGAAAAAAGTGGGTCAGATTGTGAAGAATTATATCTATGTTATCGTTTTCATAAGTACCCATTGCTGATTAAATTCCGAATATTTTCTAAACGTGTTATTGAAATTCAATATTTTTCCTTATTAGGTTCACACTTCACTTTATCTCCACTCTTATTGAAATGTTTAGATAAGAGCGGCGAGGGTGGATGATTTTTAAACATAAAAATAGTTTGCTGTTTAGTCTATGGTGAAACTTATTCCATGAAACATCTACATTTTGTAACATGGCCCGATACGTTTATTCAAACATTGACTTGGCAGACATGTTTCTTATTTACGGTGAAACTCGGTGTAATTCCGCGGAAGCTGTAAGAATTTATTAAGAGCGATTTCCTGAACAATACTTACCACCGCCAAACCGATTTAGAAATGTATTACAAAGAGCACGCGACACTGGAAGTTTGCAGCCCGTCGCCGTCGCCGGAGCCATCGGAGGTGGTGACCGTCCAAAGCAATATTTGCGAGCGGAAGATGAAATTTTTAATCTGTTGGATGCGGATCCTGGTTTAAGTACACGTATTATCGCCGCTCAGTTAAATGTATCGCACATATTTGTCAGCAGTGTTATACGAGACAATAATTTTTATCCGTATCACTACCAGCGTGTACAACATCTTCAACCCCATGATTTTCCCAAAAGAATTGCATTTTGTCAATGGATTTTGGCACAAAATGTTCAAAATCCTAACTTTACCGAAGACATTTTAGTAATGGAAGTTTTAATTTCCATAATATGCATGTTTATGCAATAGAAAATCCTCGTGTTACGCGTAGAACTAATTTCCAGCATCGCTTCTCCCTTAATATCTGGGCAGGTATTTTAAATGATAAATTAATTGGGCCATTTACGTTCCCATTTAATTTGAATGGAGAACGATATTTACGATTTTTGCAAGATGACCTTTTAGATCTTCTAGAAAATGTACCCTTAGCGGTTCTTAGAAGATTGTGGTATTTGCAAGATGGTGCGCCAGCTCACTATGAAAGGCGCGTTAGAAGATATTTGGATGATGAGTTTCCAGGACGTTGAGTTGGTCGTGGAGGCTCTGTACCATGGCCTCCAAGAAGTGCGGATTTAAACCCCTTAGATTTTTTTCTTTGGGGATACTTTAAAAGTGAAGTCTACACTACGGAAATTGATAATGCTGAAATGCTGATACAACGAGTAAACGCCGCGGCTAATACCATTCGTGAAAAACCTCGTGAAATGTTTGCTACTGTTCGTGCAAATTGGATACGTAGAGCCCAAATGTGCATTGAGTGCGGCGGATATCAATTAGAACACGTATTGTGATTTTTTTTATACGTGACCCAGTTTCATCTAGTAATTCTAGACAGTGTGTGTGTGTAGTGCGTGCTAAGTGATTTAAGTGTCTTGCAGTAGTAACAGTAAATAAATAATACCACAAATGAGTGACCTAGTTTCATCTAGTCATTCGAGACAGCGTGCGTGCGAAGTGATTTATGCGCCTCGCAGTAGTAAAAGTAAATAAAAAATACAACAACTTACGCATTCACGAAAAATATCATGAACACAGGTAACCAGAAGTTCTCAAAAAATATAAAATGCATGAAAAATTATGAAAAATCCAATATTTTTTTCCGATTTTATTTTTACTGCAATTGGTGTCAAAATATTTTGTGTATACGCCCTTAAGAGGATGTACATTAGTTCGATTACACGCTGTATATATATTTTAAAAGTGACTAATTTATTATACCGGGTGTTAACTTGGCGGACACAACATAGGAAATCCTATGTAAATTTTGAAATGTTTAAATTTTGGCTCCCCTATTTATTTTAGAAACAAAATGAATTTACCTTTATTGTAGAGATAAAAATTCGGAATTCATTCGCGTTAACGTTTATCACTTAACATTTCTCTAAGTTAGAATAATTAAGAAAAAGTAATGTGATTTTATGAAAATAATGACATGTCATTGAATTGAAACAACAATTGAGGATGCCGAAATGGCCAAAGATATCGCAGTCACTTGATTAAAGTAAATGTTTTCGAAATGATTTACATTATACAAGAAAAATCCTCCTAATAAAGTGGTATTATGCAGACCACAGTTATTACGATGTTTTTGTTATGTTTTTTGTTGTTAATTAAGTAACAGCAATATCTTGTGCTATTTTGACATCCGCAATTGTTGTATCAATTCCATGGAATGTCATTATTTTTATAAAATCACGTTACTTTTTCCTAATTATTTGAGCTGTAAATTTGCTGACATTCGTTGATTTTTAAAAGAGTTCAATTTGAAGCTTTAAACGAGTATTTTCCACTCCCAGACTAAGCATGAAGTAAAATTTCGAGTTTAGAAAAGCCCCGTGAAAATTTGTCGAGGGTCGCGCAGCGACCCGAGACAAATTTTCTGGGCTTTTCTAAACTCGAAATTTTACTTCATGCGCCACGCGTATAAAACACGGATTTTAAATGAAGTTTAAATATACATAAGTTTGACAATATTATAGTATTTTATTCGCGTGACGCATGAAGTAAAATTTCGAGTTTAGAAAAGCCCAGAAAATTTGTCTCGGGTCGCTGCGCGACCCGAGACAACTTTTCACGGGGCTTTTCTAAACTCGAAATTTTACTTCATGCTTAGTCTGGGAGTGGAAAACACTTATTTAAAGCTTTAAATTGAACTTAAAAAAAAAACAGGAAATATCCATAATTGTTGTATCAATTCCATGGTACGTTATTATTTTTATAAAATCACTTTACTTTTTCTTTATTATTTTAACTTAGAAAAACGTCAAGTGTTAAGTGTGAATATTCAAAAATTTAGAATTTTTCCCTTTACAAAAAAAATTAAATATATTTTGTCTCTAAAATAAATAGGGAACCAATATTTGAACACTTTACAACTAACATGCAATTTCCTATGTTGCGTCCGCCAAGTCAACAGTTATTAATCACAAATAAAACACTTTTAGTTTTAAAATGAGTTGACGTCGTTGAAACTATAGTCACTAAAATAAAGTCTTAGTTATACAAACCTTTTTCTAACGAAAACAAAATTAATATAATTTTTGTAAATATAATGTACTGTATAAGAATAACCTTATCAAATTATCAAAATCTATAAAGAACGACAAAGTTTGATTTTTTTTTCAAATACTAAAATAAAATTATTAATTTATTTGAATGTTTTTGATAATTAAAAAAATTACAGTCAATTAATTTCTTACCAGTTTAAATTAAAATAGAAATGATCTAAAATCAACATAAACGTCTCCAATATTTCAGTGTTTTATACGCGTGGCGCATGAAGTAACATTTCGAGTTTAGAAAAGCCTTAATTTGAGCTACGCGTCTAAATTCGAACGTTCAGGCTTTTCTTAACTTGAAATGTTACTTTATGTTCAATCTGGGAGTGAAAACACTTTATGATTTTCACATTGTACACTTTTGTAAAAAAAAAACAATAGTTAATGTTATATGGAGTTGTTATTCGATTAAATTAACAGAAAATCATGACAGAATCAACTAAAATAAAACGAAAGTATATCATGTAGGTACGTAAAGTCATACTCAACAAAGTTTGACAAAATCTGAAATTGAAATTGTAAAATTATTACAAACGATAAAATTACAAATAATTAAAAAAATCGATTTCTTATATTTTTTTAATTATTTGTAATTTTATCTTTTGTAATAATTATACAATTTCAATTTCAGATTTTCTTAAAGTTTGTTGATTATGACTTTACGCACCTACGTAAATATACCATTTTATTTTATATATCTTTAATTAATTTCTCACTTAACCCGTGGTGAAACATTTTTGAATATAATACTGGATATTTAATTAAAATATTTTTATTTTAATTAAATATCCAGTATTATTTTATATATTTTATTACTTTTAGTTGATTCTGTTATGATTTTCTGTTAATTAAATCGAATAACAACTCGATATTCGATACTTTTAATAATTTTGTAAATGTTGATGTTTTTGAATATTTTATGATTTTTAATTTATTATCGGTGTGTTAATATGAAGATAAATTTAATATGATTTCATACACAAAAATAGCATTTGACACTATCATAAATTTCATGAAGTAAATATTTAATTCAATTGTTGATATTTTCTAATAATAATCCCTGTGGGCACTTTAGCAACCTTCGATACAATTAAAAATTATAATAATGTTTATTTTTAGCGATTCGATAAACTTGACAAATTACTAATCTATTTTTTTCTTCGCATATTTATTGTTCACAATTTAGACAATACAAATTGCCGGAATGTAAAATAAAATTAATTATTTTGAAAATAAAAGTATAAAAAGTACGAAACTAATTGTCATCCTTGTCAAGTTAGGTTAGGTAGGATGTGACTTCATTGCTTTTAGCATATTTGACAAGTTGAAAGTTGGCGCTCGACGCTCAGCGGAGAGCGCCATCTCTTAAGATCGCCAATCACACTTTGCGCTCAAATTACACACAGCATTTTTACTACAATCGCCCCAACAATGTATAACAAACATTGATTTGGAAAGTTTCAAACATATTTTCCGAGCGGTGTCTATTTGATTGATCAGAAGATTTTTTTCTATAATTGCACTAATATAATTTTTTTAGGGTGACCAAAGTAGAAGTACGACTTAAACATTTCTGAAAATTAATTTTCCATGTTGAGAACATTTTATCTAAAGAAATGAACAGACAAAACAGTTTTTAGACGGTTTCGTATTATTAGATAAAAGAATTAGTAGATCATTTTTTTACTATACCTAGTAACTTATTTATACTTCCCCACCATTTTTCACGTTGAACTTGGTTGAATACTGAAAAGTATTCTTGATCATTGACCACGATATATTATTAATATGGGTTATTGGAAGAATTTATGGGAAAACGTCCAATTTAGCGAGCGCAAAATGTTTTTGCCGCTTTAGAGCGGTAAAGTGACATTAAGTGACGTCTCCTCGGGAAACGCCTGCTTTCCGATCCCTTTTGGGAGCGTATAAACCTACTTTCTATAGGGATTGTAGAAAAAATCATATTTATTTTATTATCTCTGGAATAAAAAGATATAAATAAATACAAGCTATTGCATTTAGAAACCTTTTATTATTTTTACTAGTTTCATTTAAATAAAAATATCTTGGAACCAAAAAAAGATAAATATAGGAAACGCTAGTACATATTTTAGAATTTTGGAATATGTAAAAATATGCAGGGTATTTCATTTAAAAATTAATGGCTTAAAGTTGACTGAATGTGAAATGAAATTTTGAACACTACCCACTGAACAAACACATTTAAGTAATGTGTTATCAACATTATAATAACGTTTAATGTTGCTATAACGTTGATATAACGTTATTTGTTTGTTTTTTGCTCAGGGGCTACAAGCATATTATAATTCCAAAAATAAACCACCATTAGGTAATTAAATCATAAAATTTATTAAAATAAATAAAAACCCGAGTGTCAAAGGCCATGACAGTCGAGTTTATATGTTGAATTGTAGACATTACTAAAACATGAAGAAAGGAAGGACTAAATTGAATGCAAAACTTGGAAATTAGTAAACATCTTCCTTACACTTCTCCACTTTTAAATGAAAGTGTTCCCTTTTATACCTCCCCTATCTACAATTTAAATTATATATTTATCTAGCTAAATTTCCATACTCTTCTTTGCCTTAAGACAATAGTAGTAACATTTAACAGTACATGAGTAATTCCAATAACAATAGAGTGAAACAACCTGAAGTTTAAACTAAGTACTTGCTTTTGGTAATTGTACTGTTAATAGAAAAAAAAAATCAAATACACCATTGAAAATCACAACACGGACATTTTCCTTTCCTACAGGAATTAATATTCTACTTTGTAACAATTTTATTCAGTACAATTACAAGAAACACAATTATTTTGGCAAATTAATTTTCTTCATTAGCATATTTCTTGTTGTATTTGAGGATGTTATCTGGGCCTTTACGTGGTTATCTAGCGGAAAAATCTTGTGCATGCGAGCCTTCCGTGTCCATCCCTTGGTATTAATAATTTAGTTAGGCAAATGTATACAGTGTCGGACGCACGTGGCCCATGCAAATTTGCAGGATCCGATTTCGTATGCGAGGATGCACAGTCCTTGCATCGTCCTCTCTACTTGTAGCTACCGACTAATTTAACATCCTGAACCCACCAGATGGACAGGTGTGATCCTTCATGAATGTTTTCGCAAAAAAATATACACAGAATTTTTGATTTGAGTTAGTATTTTGTTTCATAACTGTATTTTTCTAAAGTTATACAAAAGCAAGTACAAACATTGTTAATGTGTCCATCATAGCACTTTTCCCTTAAATTTAAACAAATGATTTTTGACGTACTCCGTTTCGCTACGCAACTGAGCCAAATATCAGGCTTTTCTAAAATCGAAATTTTACGTCATGCGCCACGCGTACAAAACACTGATTTACAGCGAAGTTAAAAAAACACACACATACAACAGCGATTATAGGCAACCTAATATACATTAGAGTTATTGGGTTACTTATAATCACTGTTTTAAACAATTTATTCAGCGCAGAATTTGACTCATGTTTTATTCACATCTACATATTAGATTGCTAAAGCCGTATATTTTAAACATTACGACATTTCTGTGTCTTGTACGTGTGGCGCATGAAGTAAAATTTCGAGTTTAGAAAAGCCTAATTTGGATTGGCCGCTCCGCTTCGCTACGCTTCGTTTAAAAATTAAAATTAAAATCTTAAAAAAAAAACAACGAATGTCGTAAAATTTACAAGGTATGCATATGTATACCTGAACAAAAAATTAAATGTATACTTATACATCTTTTGTTGTAACTATTTGATTTTGAAATATTATCGTTTTTTGTAATTTTTACGACATTCTTTGTTTTTTTAAAAGAAATCAATTTGAATTTTTAAACGAGGGTTTTCCACACCCAGACTAAGCATGAAGTAATATTTCGAGTTTAGAAAAGCCTGAAAATTTTGATTGGCCGCGTAGCGAAGCGGAGCGGCCAATCCAAATTAGGCTATTCTAAACTCGAAATTTTACTTCATGCGCCACGCTTAAAAACACTGATTTACAGTGAAGTTCAAAGAACACACACATACAAAAACGATTATAGGCAACATATATTAGAGTTATTGGGTTGTTTATGATCACTGTTTTAAACAATTTATTCAGCGCAGAATTTGACTCATGTTTTATTCACATCTACATATTAGATTGTATATTTTAAACTTGACGGCATTTCAGTGTTTTATACGTGTGGCGCATGAAGTAAAATTTCGAGTTTAAAAAAGCCTGAAAATTTGGATTGGCTGCTCCGGTTCGCTACGCGATCAATCCAAATTTTCAGGCTTTTCTAGACTCGAAATTTTACTTCATGCTTAGTCTGGGAGTGGAAAACCCTCGCTAAAAAATTCAAATTGAAATCTTTTAAAAAAACAACGAATGTCTTGATAATGAGCACCTTGTGTCTCGAAATGTACATCTAACCATACAAATAAGAAGTGAAGTAAAGAATAACAGTCTTTTTTAGTGTAATAATCACTTCACGTAAACTAAAAAACATTCAGTTATGCATATGCATACCTAAAAGAAACATTCCCTGTATACTTATACACCTTTTCTTGAATTTTGAGATAATATCGTTTTTATATTTAAAAGTAATTTTAATAGCAAGGAAATAGTTTGCCCATGGTTATAAGGGTGATAACCCCCCGCCCCTCCCGTGAATCCGGGCCTGTTCAAGCCCCCGCAATTTGAGTTTGCACCGGGGCCCGTAATTTAAGTTAGTACCGGGCCCCGCTTTTCTTTTGGCCAGCACTGCAGACATTGACAATTAATCCCCATCCTTGAAATATTTCTTTATTAATAATTTACGCAAATATCCACACAAGCCGTTGATTGCTCACTCGCAGACTGTTGGCTGTAATAATAAACAAATTGGTGTTAATGCGGTGCGCAATCTAATAATTCACACCCGAATGATGGATATTCGGGCTCGGCACAATTTCCAATTACCATTCTTTGTGTCCTCTCTCACTTGATCCCTCTCTGTGTGTATATATGAGCATTAGTGTATGGGCTAAATGCTAAAAGAAAATCGATATTCGCGGCTCACTCTCTCTTTCTCTGTCATGTCTGCCAAAACCCAGGACGGACGGCGCTTTTGTTCAAACTTTATTTATTATCGACCGATTGAGTTTCAGTCTGTTTCAATTTTCAATGCAAACAATTCGATGGGAATTTGAATTTTACCGCTTTGAATTTGTCTTTAAATGTTTGCGTGTATCCGTGATTGTTGATTGTTGCTATTTGTAGTTGTTTTTCAACGGTGGGATTGGTTGAGTGATTGTGCTTTGAACTTTGATCAAGTTTTATTTTGACTAATTTAACTTGAAAATCATCGTAGTGTTTAATTCTGAACTGTAAACATTTTAAGAATAAACAAAGAAATGTTTAAAAAACACTGACTCACACACAAAATACAGAGGCGTAGAGAGTCATATAGACACTAGCGGCGGCTCGCAGCCTAACTTGAGAGTAGGCCACAGCGCCAAGGCACACAAAATTTAAGGTTGGGATCGCGCTTTATAAATACAAGGAATTGCACAACAAAGTCACCTTTCAATAACGGATACATATTAACTTGGGTCTCTGGCAGACCCTAAAGTTAGGCTGCGAGCCGTCGCTGATAGACCCAATGCTCCATAGAAACACACAGAGACCTAAAGACACACATACGTAGACATAAAGAGTCACATCAGAGCACACAAAGTACAAAGAGATACAGAGAGACCTAGAGATCACGGGAACTAACAACGCCACAAAGAAATGCAAATCTGAACAGACGTAAAGTCACAGAAAGAGAAGTATTTACTAATAGAGATAAGTTACAAGGAAACATACACATACGTCTCTGTGTCGGAAGGAAGAAACGCAAATTATCAAAGACACAAAAGCAGAGACTTAGAGAATAATAGAAAAGATATGTTACTTCATAGCAGCGGCGGCTCGCAGCCTAACTTCAGAGTAGGCCAGAGACCCAAGGTAATATGTATCCGTTACTGAAAGGTGACTTTGTTGTGCAATTCCTTGTATTTAGAAAGCGCGATCCCAACCTCAAATTTTGTGTGCCTGATTATAGACAACCTAATATACATTAGAATTATTGGGTTGCCTAAGTGAAGTTCAAAATACACACACATACAACAACGATTATAGACAACCTAATATACATTACAGTTATTGGGTTGCCTATAATTTCTGTTTTAAACAATTTATTCACCACAGAATTTGACTCTCGTTTTATTCACATCTGCATATTAGATTGTTAAAGCCGTATATTTTTAAATTTACGATATGTCAGTGTTTTATACGTGTGGCGCATGAAGTAAAATGTCGAGTAGTAACTCTTGGATTTTGAGATTTTACCGTTTTTATATTTTTTAGAGTTTATAAATATTCAAATGTGCGTTAGTTTTTAATTAATCTCCCAGATTTTGATAAATCTCCTAGAATTCTGTTACTTTTGATACTTCGCTGTAATTTTCAATAAATTAACATTTGTTATTGCTAAATAGAGTAAGCCAATGTTATGTTTATTGTATTTGAAGGTATTTAATGATTTTGTAGGGGAAATAAATAAAATTATAAATGTTTTTTAGAATAAAAAAATGGATTGTTTGAAGATTTGTCAATTGTTTTTGAGGTACTCAATTATTTAGCAATTACATAAAGCTATTAATAGATTTTTGACAATCGATATCTAAGAAATTTAAAAAATGTTAACGTAGTTTTTGGGAAATTAAATATTTGGGGATATGTAGTATTTTATAACAGAGAGTTTCGTATATCGTTAGAATGTTTTAATTTATTTATGCTTGAAGACAGTAAATACATGATTGAAACTTCAAGTCTCAATTTAATATTATATTATAAAATTGTGTTTGAGTTTTAAAAAATTGTGTAACTTCTATTGCGGCTATTATTTGCCATTACAAATTTATATTGTAATTTATACTTGATTTGCAAAAAAAAGAATATATTTTATTATTTTGCACTAGCAAAATAATTGACAACTCTGACCTAGACTTATAAAAGCTTAAAATTGACATACTTTTTGTCAATTTTAAGCTTCCATAATTCTAGGTCAGAGCTGTCAATTATTTTGCTAGTGCAAAATAATAAAATATATTCCTTCTTTTGCATTTCAAGTATGAATTACAATTTAAATTTGTAACTGGGCTTACATAAAGTGAATTCTGCTCTTACCGACTGTTTCCACTTCTTATTAAGGGTATTGTGAAGTGATCATATTGGATTTTCAAGGATAATTCAAAAACCAATCAATATTTCAACTTGAAGTTTAGCATAGCTCTCTAAAATAATAATATAAAGGTGATAACGGATTGTGCTTTATTATAACAATTTTTATTCAATTTTTATTAACAAAATAAAATCAAATAATTTGAAATATATACAAAAGAAAATAACCCCTCCCCCCCCCTCCCAACAAAAATTAACTTAATATTTTCTCTTAATGAAAAAAAAAATCATAATTTAAAATTTTGCATTTAGAAAGCTCCATCTATAACTGGACTTGGATTCAAATTTTCAGGCTTTTCCTTAGTGACAAAAAATCATAATTCTAAGATTTGCAGATAGAAAGCTCTATCTACAGCTGGACTTGGATTCAAATTTTCAGGCTTTTCCTTAGTGACAAAAAATCATAATTCTAAAATTTGCAGATAGAAAGCCCCATCTACAGCTAGACTTGGATTCAAATTTTTAGGCTTTTCCTTAGTGACAAAAAACCATAATTTTAAAATTTGTAAATAGAAAGCCCCATTTACATCTGGACTTAGATTTAAATTTTCAGGCTTTTCCTTAGTGATAAAAAATCGTTATTCTAAGATTTGCAGATAGAAAGCTCCATCTACAGCTGGACTTGGATTCAAATTTTCAGGTTTTTCCTCGGTGACAAAAAATCCCAATTCTAAAATTTGCTGCTGGACTTGGATTCAAATTTTCAGGCTTTTCCTCTGACAAAAAATCATAAATCTAAAATTTGCAGATAGAAAGCCCCATCTGCAGCTGGACTTGGATTTAAATTTTCAGGTTTTTACTTAGTGCCAAAAATCATAACTCTAAAATTTGCAGATAGTAAGCTTCATCTACAGCTGGACTTGGATTCAAATTTGCAGGCTTTTCCTTAGTGACAAAAAATCATAATTCTAAAATGTTCAGATAGAAAGCTCCATCTACGACTGGACTTGGATTCAAATTCTGAGGCTTTTCCTTAGTGACAAAAAAACACAATTCTAAAATTTGCAGATAGAAAGCTTCATCTACAGCTGGACTTGGATTCAAATTTCAAGGCTTTGCCTTAGTGACAAAAAATCAAAATTCTAAAATTTGTAGATACAAAGCTCCATCTACAACTGGACTTAAATTTAAATTTTCAGGCTTTTTTACACTCAAAATGTTACTTAATGGTAAACACAAACAAATTCCTGAAAATCTACAGCGTATAGATTGGGATAAGTATACTTTAAAATAAAATTCGCTGTATTTTACAGCGTAAATATGATACATTCTTTCATTTTTGATGAAGTATTTTGAATAGTTTTATTGAAAAGAATGTTCTAATTTAGCAGTTCGTGCATGGGTATGTACCAAACTAAACAAAGAATCAGTTAAATTGGATAAAATATGTAGGACAATGAGTATTATCTATATCCGGTGGAAAACTGACAAAAACGTTTAACGTTTAGAGCATACTAAAAAAAACGATTTAAGTTCAGATGATACCGCAATAAAAAGATATTGGCGTTTTTTTATTTCCATTTATAACTTGATTGTCATTGGACCTAAAAAGTTACAAAAAAAACATGAAAGAAATACAGAAAAACCCAGTTATAAAAGGAGTTACAGACAAACAACAAAATTAACAAAGATACACATTGAGAAAACAAAGTCACAAAGAAGCAAAGTATCTGTTTGTTTAAACATTATTTAATAATCTATTATTATCAATTAAATACTTTATCACTCACACAAAAGAATTGATTATTAAAAAAAACAGGGCAGAAAAACCACGGGTCGATAGCCCAGTAGCAATAAGAATATTTAACATATTAATCTATGTTTTTTTATATAAGTGATTTGTACAATTATTTGCTAATATAGATGTTAAAATTAATGATCATATAAATGGTAATATAAATCATTCGAATGATTATTTAAGTAGTTATACGGGGATCCTTTCTTTCATACGCTATTTTAAATAATTAGATTTCAAGCGTAAAACAAGTGTTTTCCACTCCCAGGTTAAGCATGAAGTAAAATTTCGAGTTTAGAAAAGCCTGAAAATTTGGTTTGGTCGCTTTTCTAAACTCGAAATTTTACTTCATGCGCCACGCGTATAATAATGCACTGATTTCATGTTAAGTTCACTTGTTCATAATATTTCAGAGTTTTCAGTGTTTAATACGCGTGGCGCATGAAGTAAAATTTCGAGTTTAAAAAAGCCTGAAAATTTAGTCTGATCGCTCCGCTTCGCGAAGCGATCAAACCAAATTTTAAGGCTTTTTTAAACTCGAAATGTTTCTTCATGCTTAACATGGGAGTGGAAATCACTTGTTCAAAGCTTTGAATTGAACTTTATAACAGAAACAACGAATGTCTGAAGATTTACAGCATATAATAGGGGAATATATACCTAAGAGAAAAGCACCCTGTATGAATCATCTTTCTAGCGATCATTCAAATATAAATATTTGTGTAGTATTGAGCGTTGCTACGTGGTAATCCATATTATTTAATCAATATTGAGAAGTGTTTCAATGTTTTGTACGACTTTAATTTAATATTTCTACTACTCGAGTTTCGTATGCATGATAACTAATGTGTAATAATTTTTATAATTACTTTTAAGAACAATAATTAATTTATAGAAAACGTAAATTTATTCAAAATAATGTTCATTGTCTTTCTTGGGCACATCTACAAAAATATTAGTCCTAAATAACTACAACATTGTTAGTTAAGTTTATGAATTTCTATTGGAACTACTTTTACATGTGCATGCAATCAAGTACATTCGTTCTTAATATTGAAATAAATAAAATAATTAATTACATAAAATTTAACTTTATTATTTTATGTAACTAGTTAGATATGGTGTTGAAATGAAATATTTATTTAAAAAAAACTTTTATTTAAATATGGAAACTGTAACAAAGTGATACAATTCCAAAAATTATAAGAATGATTCGAAATTCGAACAAAATAAAGGATAGATCGATAGGTAATTCGAATCACCGTATAATTCATCATGGATTACCACGTAATAACGCTCAATACTATACAAATATTTATATTTGATTGATCGATGATCGAAGATGATTCATACAGGGTGCTTTTCTCTTAAGTACACATACCCCTATGCAATAAATCATTCTAATGATTAGTCAATTATCAAGTACATTCAAGTACCGATCATTCGATTATTCAAATACTTTATTAACGCCCATCACTATTACAGATACCCAAAACCACACTAACACAAAAAAAGTGGTAGAAGCCAGAAAATGGTAGAATGACACAAAGAGATACGAATAGTCACAAAAGCAGAGGCACAGAAATACAGATGCTCAAAACTTGTAGAATTTGTAAACACCATTCCAAAAGCACAATTTATCTTTAACAGCTGTTTTAATATCTTCATACTTTGTGTAAACTGATTTTAAAAGGAAAACGAGTTGGTAATTAGGGTAAATATTTTGTTTGCAACATTCCGGCTTGTTATCTGCGAGCCGTAAGACCGATATGAGCTTTTCAATTATGATTAAATTCTCCGACGAAGCCACTTAATACCGACGATGGAGTGTCCACGGTATCGGGCCATCACTTTCATGGAAGGTATTACCGGAGCGAACGACAGAATGCTGATGGTTAAAGTTCAACGATATAATTACTTCATGGAATTAACAGCGACAGAGACTTTAGCGACGTCAAGCATTGGGAATATAAATCGAGATAAAATACATTCATAAAAAATAAAAATTACTGAATAAGCAAATAATATACTGTATAGTTAAGGCTGTTAGTTGTTGAAACTCTATTATATCACTTTAAATAATCTTAATTATCAAGTGTTCTTACAGGTCATCCCACTTAATTTGTTTAGCAATTTAATTAAAACACTTAACATTGTTTTACTACTTTTATTTTTACTTTTCAGTGACTATAGTTTCGACTACAAGCTAGTCATTATCAAACTAAGTTTTCACTTAGTTTAAAAGTGAACGCCAACCAAATTAAAGATTTAATTTGTTTAGCTACTACAACAATTGTTTCACCAACCTTCCATTCATCTACCTGATGAAGCCACAGTGTGGTGAAACAGTTGTTGTAGTACAATAAATATAATTTTGAAAGCTAAAAAAATTTAGTGTTTTATTAAAGTAAGCAAAACATATTAAAATAATCTTAATTATCGAGTGTTCTCACAAGTTTTCCCATAAATAACGAGCAAATAAAAAAATTACATATCTTGAAACTTTATTCTTATTTACTCATGACAAAAGATACTAATATTTATGTTTGTAACTTTAAACATTTGAGTATAAGTGGTACAAATAGGAATCTATTCAGCTTCTAACATTAAGTAAACGTTTATTTGAACGTTATCAAAGTTATTATTTTCTTTTTTCTCTAATTAGTTTTAAGTACAAGGCTAACTTTTATGTGCGTTTTGTAGCTCTTGTTAGACGTAAACTTTCACAAAGTTAGCGAGATTAATTAGCATGTAGATAAAAGCAGCCGGGAAGTGTGCCAAATGTTTGCTACGATGGCCCAGTTTTTTTTTTCTTCTCTCATTTCAGTTTTCTCGTGTTTATTTGTTATACAATCCCATCGCTAGATCGTGTGAGGGTAATTGGTTTGGTATAGAAATTGCTATAAATTATATTAACTACTATATAATTATAAATAGTTTAGGAAATACACACAATAATTACTACTAAATATATAACTGAATAAATACTATGAAAAATGATATAAATACTTTGTTGGACTATGAAATAATTTTGAAAATATAGTGTTTGTTGACATGAGCGAAGCCAAGATTTTGACCAGGAAGGGCCACAAGACGAAATTTAAAATCAAATTTAAAATGTCAATAATAAGTGTTTTTTTTTTATATAGTTTGCACTCCTTATTTTAGCATGTAGTTACATTTCGAGGTTAGAGGAGCCTACAAAAATGGATTTGCCGAGCGTAGCAAAGCGCAAGGAAGATAACATTTGCGGGCTTTTCAAAACACGAACATTTACTTCATGCGACATGCGTGTAGAACACTGATTTAATGTTAGGTTCAAAATATATATTTCATACCAGAGCTGGGGGAATCTTCGCAAAGAGGAGGGAACTCACTGTCTCTTGATCTCAATTTTGATTTGTTTTCACAATCCCATTCTCAATTTATGTCAAAACTAAAGCATGTACATTTCTGATTTTTATTACTTTTACTAGCATTTTATCTTACATCAATATTTATAATAAGTCTATATTGCTTTAGTAGCAGTATAATTTGTTAATTGTTATATTTAATATTTATATTTTGATGTTAAAAGCTTTATTGCTGGTAATAAAGGAATTCGAATTTGAATTTGAATTTGAATCCCGAATCCGAATCACCTAATATGATTCGAATCACAAATACTCGAATAAAGGAGTAGCAAGAGATAAATATGATTCGAATCAAAAATTATAATCCTGTTTTTTTAAATCAATAACACTAATCCATTAAGAATAAATATGATTTTATCATTGTTTTGCAACCATTAATATTTTAATATTGCCAGCAGTTGTTTTAAAAAAAATATTCAAAACCTAATTATTTATTATTAACACTGATCATCGTTGATAACTGACTAAATATTTGATCGGAGATGTTATTGTGCTTTTTTGAATTTCACTTCAAATCAGTGTTTTGTGCGCGTGACGCATGAAGTAAAATTTCGAGTTTAGGAAAGCCCCGTGAAAATTTGTCTCGGGTCGCTGCGCGACCCTCGACAAATTTTCTACACGGGGCTTTTCTAAACTCGAAATTTTACTTTATGCTTAGCCTAGGAGTGGAAGACACTCGTTACTTTAAAATATATCACAATGTTACAAGTGTTAAAATGTGTATCGTAAGTGTCAGAAAAAAAATTGATATGTCTATCAGAGAAATCGTGAATTTGTTCAAAATATTGTTTATTGTCTTTCTTGCTCACATCTACGAAAATATTAGTCCTAAATAAGTACAAAATTCTTGGTCAAAGTCATGAATTTACAACCATTAACATTTTAATATTGCTGGCAGTTGTTTTAACAAAAATATTTAAAATCTAATTATTTATTATTAAAACTGATTATCGTTGATAACTGACTAAATATTGGATTAAAGATGTAATAATTGTGTGTTTTTGAATTTCACTTCAAATCAGTGTTTTGTACGCGTGGCGCATGAAGTAAAATTTCGAGTTTAGAAAAGCCCCGTGAAAATTTGTCTCGGGTCGCTGCGCGACCCTCGACAAATTTTCTACGCGGGGCTTTTCTAAACTCGAAATTTTACTTCAGTAACTAACTAACTACTTCTTTAGTCTGGGAGTGGAAGACACTCGTTACTATAAAATATGTCACAAGTGTTAAAATATGTGTTGAAACTGTCAGAAAAAAAACAAAATGATATGTCTATCATAGTACTTTCCCCCACGTTAAATACTTAAGCTTTTTGAACAAATGTTTCTTATTCCTGTTAAACTTTGTTAATGCTTAACCTGGGAGTGGAATCACTCGTTCAAAACTTTAAATTAAACTCTGTTATAAAATCGACGAATGCCTCAAAATTACGTAAAAAAATTCTCTAAATATCATTAAGCCCGGGAATGTCAAAAAAGTCATAGAATGTCATTCAAATTAACCAAAACACTGAAAAAAGCGTTAAAATGAATCGCGAATAGGAGCAAAAGACACAGAAATTATGAAAAATATCAAAATAATTGACATCTGTTAAGAATTATGAAACAATAAAACAAATATTAATATTAGCAGAGTAATAAGAAATCATGAAAATATATAAATACTGTTAACAATTATAAAAATCTGGAAAAATATTAAATTTAATAAACTTGAATATTAGTTGTGTAATGTTTAATTTTGAAGATTTTTATTTCTAATTTGTTCTATCAATTAGTTTTGTTAGCGTTGACAACATTTATTGTTGTCATAATTTATTTTAAATGTCGACAATCATCATTATTATTTTAATTAAAAGTTATACAAATTTAGACAATAACAAATTCTATAAATATAAATTTTAATAATAATACTTTTTAACATTTTAATTGATAAAATAAGAAATGACAGAAATCTTCTGAAGTATACATTATAGAAATATTATTTATTAAAAAAAAAAAATTGAAAGAATCATTTAAATCAACTTGATCAGCAGAAAATTGTCTATATTTAAAAATTCAAGAATAAGACGTCAAAAACATAAATATCTTAAATCAGCAAAATGTCAGAAAAATTGAACATTTCAGATTGTGGCTACCATGTCAGTCTTACTTCAAATAGTATTAAACAAAATTTTGAAAATAAGATTATTATCTTTAAAAACATTTTCAGTCATTCAATGTTCTTATCAAATCATTCAGTTTGAGGTTTCGAACGAGCGTTTCCACTCCCAGACTAAGCATGAAGTAAAATTTCGAGTTTAGAAAAGCCCCGCGTAGAAAATTTGTCGAGGGTCGCGCAGGGACTCGACACAAATTTTCACGGGGCTTTTCTAAACTCGAAATTTTACTTCATGCGCCACGCGTATAAAACAATGATTTACCGAGAAATTTAAAAACACACAAAACAAATTGTTCAAGTTAATTCGAATTATTTCGAATTATTTTTGACGATTCGAATTCTTTTGTAAGTACAGTAGAACCTTGCTATACCGGGCCTCGAGATACCGTGATTCGGATATATCGGGGTCATTTTTCAGGTTTCTTTTTGTTTAAAGATGTTAATTTCAACAATTGACTGCGTACCGCCCTGATTAGGTAAAACGTTCCGGCGTCATTATTGTATTATATAGTATATCTTGTTATGTAGGTGGCTACTGCACATATGTATATATATATATATATATATATATGTATATATATATATATATGTATATATATATATATATATATATATATATATATATATATGCGCGTGTGTGTATGTGACTATTATACAAATTACATATATTCGGATATACCGTGTTTTCCTTATATCGTGCTAGGTATAACCAAAAGCCATCCCGGTATAACGAGGTTCTACTGTATTTGAATCCTTTTGCTAGTATTCGAATCCTTTTGTAAGTATTCTAATCCTTTTGTAATTAATCGAATCCTTTTATAAATATTCGAATCCTTTTATTAGGATTAGAATCACTCGCATTTGAACTCGAATACGAATCCTCTTAAAAAAATTAACGAATCCGTATCACATATCCAGTTTAACTAAAGTATTCATATGCCTTTCTTAAAATCCTCTAAAACGATTCGAATTATGAATGATTCCAGCTCTGTTACATACTCACATTAAGATTTTATAGCGAAATTGGTTTGATTTTATAATTGATAATATAAACTAACTATAAATTGACGAATAATAAATAAGTTTATTTTCAGAAGTACACACAGGGTAATTTAGAATAAGTGTAAAAAGTATAGTTTTATAAATAACAAACCTGTGTTTATTCAACCAATGTCAAATGAGCCCCTGTTTTTTTTTTAATACGCGTTTTTTAATTGTTTTTAATTATTAACTTGATCATTTATGCTTCCTATTTTATGGTATTTTAGTTACTGTAGATCTTGTTGAATTGAATGAATTTTCAGACTTCTTAACATGTCAATATTGTATAAACAATAAATTGGAGTAAAGTTGCTAAATAAAAAATAATTTTTGAACCTGTTTCGGGGGTTTTCCATTAAACCCAAGATAACAGAAATATGAATTTTATTCCAGACTTTATACACACTGTATAGTATAAACTAATTTAGGTATGGATGGAATTGCCAATACTTGGTTGTAGAATACTTCAAAACATTAAAAGTGCGATTCTTAAGGCAATCTACAACAAACTTGTATTTCAAAGACTAAATGTAAAACTCAGTAAACACAACCAAATAAAAGTCACATTTTTGTTATTTCAAAATCACATAAAATTGATATAAGAAATTCATTCTTTCTTACATGTCTGAAATATTCCTTGGATCATTCTTTGCTATTTGTTTTTACGGAATTATTTTATCTTTCGTTTATATTTAGTCTAAAAACTTGACTTTAACAGATTTAAAGAATAGTTTTCTGTTTTCTTTACTACTCAATTCAAATGTTTGTCCAAAGTCAGTCTGTGTTTTCTTCCTTCTTTGTGTCTAATACCATATATTTAACAGTTAGTGTTTCCTCTTTGTATATGTTGCTTTTCTTTTACACCCATTTTGAGTCACCCTGTGTTCTGTTACTCCAAAATGACAAACATACATAATTTACATAATTTATACTCACATTTGCACTAATTAATAAGAGAAGGTTTCTTAAATACGTATATTGATCGTGTTTTTTCAGTACCATTATTTCACAAGAAACTTAAGTTAGTAAATTAAAATTTGATTAATTATGACTAAAAGCTTTATAATTTATTTTTTTGTTGGTAGTTATGCTTATTCTTTCATATCTGACAAAAAAATATTAATTTAAAATTGATTCATGAAGAACAAGGTAGTAATCATGAAGGGCAAGGTAGTAATTTTAAATAGCTCATATTATTTCTACCAAAAAAATCTGTATGTTTCAATTTGGTTCATGGTAAAAATAATAATAGTCGCTAATTAATCTTGTCCTTTCTCAATACTATTCTAATTGAGTAAGTTGCGTAGACAAGTTTTATGTACCAGTACATTTTCAAATCAAATATTTGCTCATTAAATAAATGTACCGTTTATTACAACAGTCACTGAAAATTATACATGCACAATAACGACTATTTATGATAAACAGGTAAGCACAAAGCCGCATTTAAATGCATGCACTATGCTAAATAGCTTTAAATGTTATAAACATGTCTACATACACAATTTTCAATTGCAATAAAAATTATTGATGAATAAAAATTGTATAAATTTATAAAAATTGCAAAATGTTTGCAGTGAAAAATCCTTTTAAAAAATCAAGATGCTATCGATCTTATATTAAACGAATTAATACTATAAATTTTAAAGTAATAATTTTGTTAAAAATACAGGGTCTATTTGATTTATTATACAGGTTTATCGGGTGGTATATACTAAATATTTTTGGATATATTTCCGCAAACATTAAAATTAAAAAAAATGAATTTTCTAAATTAGTTATTTGTGTATATAATATGTCTCGTAGATTAACAAGTACAGGGAATTTTTCTTTTATGTATAGTAAGTAAGTAAGTAAGTGAATCATTGTTTTATACGCGTGGCGCATGAAGTAAAATTTCGAGTTTAGAAAAGCCCCGTAAAAATTTGTCTCGGGTCGCTGCGCGACCCTCGACAAATTTTCTACGCGGGGCTTTTCTAAACTCGAAATTTTACTTCATGCTTAGTCTGGGAGTGGAAACGCTCGTTCGAAACTTCAAACTGTATACATATTAATTTAGTTATTTGAGTTACGTCAAGATTTTAAGTCACTTAATTAAAAAGCAGTTATATTCCTTTCTTCACTCTTATTTTTTCGATGCTAGATGTACATTTAGGGTACTATGTACCCATTATCAATAGCTAACTGATAGCTATTGATGATGGCTACATAGTACCCGAAATATATTTGAAAGGATAGAGAGTGAGTTAAATTAAGTCAAACTTGCGTGTTTTAATAATATAAAAACAAATTTGAAATATCTTTTATCGTTTCTGACATATTGTCAAAAACAGATTTTTTGAAATTTCGTTTTTTTTTTTCAGAAACTACTGAATCCAGACATTTACAACTTTGACATAATACAGGCACTTTTTAACGATAAATCTAGTAAAATATTTTATATTAAGATAACTATAACATTTAACCAGGGACCATAGCCAACTATTGTTTTTCTTATGGGCGCCATTTTGGTTTTAAAAATTTTTGAAGAATATTTTTTCTTAGTTTCAATGATGTATCACACATATAGTTTATTGTACATTTACCATGTAAAATTTTAATCTTTTGTTTTTTTTGTAAAGAGTGCCTTGGAAACAGTTGAGCAGCTCACTTATTTGACAACTCCTAGGACCCATAATTTGCTTACATATCACCCCTGAAGACGGGCATCCGACGATACATATTTAACAGTTGTGATGTATTTAAAAGTAACGAGTGTCTTCCACTCCCAGACTAAGCATGAAGTAAAATTTCAAGTTTAGAAAAGCCCCGCGTAAAAAATTTGTCTCGGTTCGCGCAGCGACCCGTGACAAATTTTCACGGGGCTTTTCTAAACTTGAAATTTTACTTCATGCGCTACACATATAAACTACTGATTCAAATTAAAGTTAAAAATATATAACGCTTTGATGTGATGCTGATCAATATTTACTAAGGTGTAGAGAAAAAATGCAAGAATTACTTTTTTTTTGTGAATAGTTTTGGAATAATTATATTTTAAATATAAAATAAATTAAGTTTGTGCAACTTTTATGTGAAAATCGATATTTAATATTATTATTACAAAAGATTGACAGTTAATAATTAATTTTGTTAGCACTCAAAATTAATTATTAGCTGTCAATCTTTTGATTGACTGCTGTCAAGATTTTATTGATTAACAGATATGACGTCATTGTTTCCAAGGCACTCTTTGCAGATAAGAAAATATCATAATTTTAAATATCAAATCTAAAATAAATTATGAGTGTGATACATCGCAGAGTTAAGAAAGAAATATTCTTACAAAGAATATGAAAATTCAAAATGGCACCCATAAGAAAAGCAAGAGTTGGCTAAAATTTATTGCTTATGCTGGATCTCACTTAAATACATTTTGTCAACGTTTATATCGTCTAACCAAATCTTGGAATTTTAAAATTCGTGTCTAAAGTAATTTACTTTGGGATGTATATGCATTGTATTTTATTTCACAATACTTTAGTGTGTCGCATGAAATAAAATTTTAAGTTTAAAAAAAGCCTGAAAATTCGGACTGGTCCAATGACTGGTCCAATGACCAGTCCGAATTTTCAGGCTTTTTTTAAACTTGAAATTTTATTTCATGCGACACACTAAAGTATTGTTGACCAGTCCGAATTTTCAGGCTTTTTTTAAACTTGAAATTTTATTTCATGCGACACACTAAAGTATTGTGAAATAAAATACAATGCATATACATCCCAAAGTAAATTACTTGGCTTGGCTACGCGTCCAATCCGAATTTTCAAACTCCACAAGGAGTGGAAACACTCGTTAGAAACTTCACATTGAACGTGTTTAAAAGGCAACGAATACCTGAACATCTACAGCGTTTATATTTGGTAATGTATACTTAAAGCAAAAATACCCTGTATGTTCTAGTATTTATTTATTTTAATGGCGCGACGCGTATTTCTTCGGAATTCCAAATTACTGAGATTCCTGAGGTATTTGCAATGTCGGTTAAATAAATACCTACACATATATCAGAAACTACACAATAACTACACATAATGGTTATTATTATTAATTATTTTTAATAATAAATTGCGGTCTATATATTTAAATTACTCATAAATTTAAATTCCAAAAATCGTTTTTTAATACGCTGCCCAATATATGGCAGAGTGTATTAATTCAAATACACCCTGAATGAAGTAAACACTACTCTTACAAAATATTTAAATACCTTAATGTCACTTGGAATTATATGTCGCTAAACGTAAACACGTAAACACCAAAACACAAACATTCACCAGGCGATAAAAACAAATCGAGGTATTTAAAAGTGGTTTATGTATTTCTGCACAAACACTTGTGAAACGCACTGCAATCGCCGTATACAGACAGACTTTTATTTTCTAAATCAATTCGACTTTAATTAAATGCTGTGGAAACGCTAACTAAGCGAGCTGTTCGTAGCGAAGGTTAAGGACTAATCTATTTGTGCATTTTCTATTTCGCGTTGCAGACACTTTGAAACTGTGCCAAATCAACAAACCCCTTAAATTCATTGGCTTAAGTGGGCGATTAGTCAGTGTTAATTGTTGAGAAAATCGCGTTTAGGAAATTAAAAATCACTGTTGATTTAAATGGTGGTATAAATTGAACAGAAACGGTAATTGATTTTAAAAGTTGATTGACAGGGATTTTTATTGTTTGAAATAAGAATGTTCAATGGTGAAATAATATTAAAGTATTATTATTGTACTTTTATTTTATTTCCCCTTAGTACAGTTTTATTTCAAACATAAAATCAACTTTCCAAATCAATTACCTTTTTTGTTCCATTTATAAAAATACGGTGATTTTTCATTTCCTTATAAAGAATATATAAAAGAAAAAACATCAGCAACTATTAAGACAGAGAAAGTGCAGAATGCGTAAAGGTTACTAAAGAAATGAAAATTAGAAAATAATTTAATATGTGCATCAATAAGTTGTAGTTTATACAATTGTTGAGAATTCTTCATACTTTTTCAGAATTCACGTATTTCTCAACATTTTTATATCGAAATTTTATCGATTTATAACATTTTCGTCAACTTTACAATAATCTTGTCGAATTGTAAAATGTTAATCAGATTTTTAAAATTTTCATTACATTTTCAACATTTCGAGATTTTCGTCAATTTATAAAATGTTCATGAGATTTGAAAATCTCATGAACATTTTATAAATTGACGAAAATCTCGAAATATAGTTTGATAAATGATTTTAAAGTTTTTTCTCGATTTATGAAATGTTCATAAGATTTTAAATATTTCGAGATATTCGTAGGATTTTCGATATTTTGAATTTTCGTCAATTTATAAAATGTTTATGAGATTTTATATATTTGAAGATTTTTCTCGATTTATACAACTTTCATAAGATTTCAATATTTCGAAATGTTCGTAAGATTTTCAATACTTTGGGATTTTCGTCAAATTATAAAATGTTTTCGAGATTTTTAATATTTCAATGTTTTTCCGTTTTTTTTTTTCAATACTCTGACGAATTTCATGAATTTCGCAGATTTTTGTCCATTTTTAAAATATTAGCAGTTTTCATGATTTTCCTAAATTAACATTAATAATGTTTACACTTATCATATTATTCCAAGATATTCATTAATTTTCATAACTTTAATTGTTATCCTAAATTTCCGTTAACTTTCAAATTCTTGAACAGTTTTCATAAACTTCCTAGATATTTTGTATTGTGGAGGCTTCTACTTCGTTATACATGCTAATTTATCAATACGAAACGTTTTAACTTTGTTTGTATAAACAAAGTTAAAACGTTTCCAAGATATTTGTTAATATTCAAAATCTTAACCATATACGTTTATTGTTTTTATCAATTTTAAAAATATCAAAAAATCGTTGATTTATAAATTTAATCAATTATCTTTTTCTCTTTTCATTTTTATCTTCTTTTTTTTAAAGTAACGAACATTTAGGAAAACCATTAAAACTGCCAAGATTCAAAAAATTGACGAAAATTCAATAATAGTGTTAAAATTTAAAAAAAATGAACCAAAATTTATTTTGAATCTTTTTATTTTTTTAATTTTATCATTTTATTCTAAAATTTACGAAATTTATGACATCTGCCAAAATTCGAAAAATTTACAGAAATTCATGAAAAGTGTCAACATTTTATAAAATGAACCAACATTTATTTTCGAGCTTTTTCAATTTTATATTTTTTTTTTAAATTAACGAAACATTAGCAAACAAAAATTAGGAAAACTATGAATACAGCTAAGATTTGAAAAATTGACGAAAATTGATGCAAAGTGTCAAAATTTAAAAAATGACATTTTGATAATTAACGGAAATCTTAAAATTTTACAAATACAGAAAAACGAAACATTTTTAAAAATGTACTAAAATCTTGCGAAATTCGCGGTGGGCGTAATTATTTTTTAAGTTGACGAAAATTTAGGAAATTTCTTTAATTATTGATAATGATGGAAATTCACGACAACAGCCACCATTTTGAAAATTGACGAAAATCTTGAAAACACAGGATTTGTTATAAACGTGAATAAGTTATCTAACGAGTGTTTTCCACTCCCAGACTAAGCATGAAGTAAAATTTCGAGTTGAGAAAAGCCCTAAGAATTTGGATTTGGACGCTGCGCGTATAAATCCAAATTCGGGCTTTTCTCAACTCGAAATTTTACTTCATGCGCAACGCGTATAACAAACTAATTTAGTGTAAATTTTAAAATATACTGCTAATTTCGTATTTAAATTTTTAGACGACTTTTAAAACCTGGGCAGTTTTCGTAAATTTATTAGATTTTCGTAATGTTGATGAAATTTTCATGAGATTTTTAATATTTCAAGATTTTTATAAATTTATAAAATCTTTATAAGATTTTATAATATAATCCAATATTTGTCTAACAGAAAACATTTTCCAATTACAACACAAAATAAAACATAAGCCTGGTACATATACAAATATAATAATAATTACATTAGAATAATTCCGTATTTTCAACGAATAAAAAAATTTTCGGATATGTCACATTAAATGTTCATTTTAAGTATCTACAACTTTTCCTAAGAAGAACAAGATTTTATATGATCAATATTAAAGAAAGATCAAAAAAAAAAAATGTCAAAAGTAATCTTTCACTTTCGGTTTCAGCATTTTCACCAAAAGTTGATCGAATACCAGTGGCGTATTCATAGGGGGGGGGGCTGGGGCCTAGGCCCCCCTATTAACTTCAAAAATAATATAATTATTATTTAAAATAATATACATACTTAACAGAAATAATGATAATATACATAACAGATGATTCATGTAACATTTGTTTTAGAATCGTCTTGATAGATTGGCAGTCTTGAGTATTCATCGATAGCATGAAATCAATTTACAGAGAGTTTTAGATAATATAGTGAGCCAAAAGAATAGACGTGCTAAAATATTATTGGGACATTTTGGCTACACATTAAGTTAATATATACATACTTACTAAAATGAAAGATATATTACTATTTAAGTCCCAGGCTAAATTTCTAAATACGCCACTATCGAAAACTACTATTGTAATAAAACGATTAAGTTTATAGTATCATCTTGACAGCTCAATCGGCTTAAACTTTATAGTAGCGACAGACAGAAGGACAGAATAACAGACATTTTTCAAAAATGGTCTTAATACATTCGGGGGACCTCAAAATGGATATATCCATTAATTTTTTTGCAAAAACAGTACTTTCCCTTTATTTTACATATTGGGGAAAGTAAAAACTTAGTAGACGTTTACGTTGACAAATAACAGAAACAAAAATACTTAAATACACAGTTAAGTGCAAACAGAGTAAAAAAAGGGACAAATAAAAAACAGATAAACCTGGGTAAACTTTCCGTTTTGAGAGACAGTCACATAAAAATTTAAAAAAGGGTAAAATGTGCAGATAGAGACATACATATTCCCAGAATTATACAGAAAAATATTGACATACAAAAAATTTGTTTAGAGATAAAATAAAAGCAATTTATTACAGTGCGTATCTATAGTTGAGCACTTAGTATTAAGTAATTCCGAATATCAAACGATAACCTATTACAATAATTTAATTTAGTCAAAACAGCAACACGCTGAATCTATATAATTATGAACTTCATTCAATTTTATTGGACAAAATTACTAATAATTAATTATAATTACCAAAGAGGCGCGAAGTAAACATTTAATCACTAAATAATTGCTGCTAATGGATGGCTTTGTTTTGCTAAAAAAAAAGTAATTTGTGTGAGTCAGGAAATTTACCAAAGTGCATCCACACAACCCTGAAAAAAATATGTTTTCTTCTTTCTTTATAAAAACATGTGACTCTGGTATCAAGGCCATGGTTATATTTGGTTATGCAAATCAAACTAGTCTTACAATCATAAGCATTCATTGGTCATTTAAACGGTATTAGTTATAAAAAGATTTAGTTTATTGTTATTCATTAATGGTATGTCGCAGACAGACCGGTAAATATAAAAAATGCTTCGGGCTATATAATAAATATTCTTAATATTTTAAAAGTAGTTTCGATTTTCTTATTTATACATCCCCTGTTGTTTCCTCTCCGGTTGCTCTCAACCGGAGGGGAAATTCCTAACACGGCCAACAATCAAAATAAATGGGAGGATTCACTTCTCTTAAACTTTATTACGACTCTTATTTCTTGCTGTGTTTATTATTTATATTCTGAATATACAGAATTTGTAAAATATACCTAATTTATAAACAAATTTACAAATGTATCAAAATTTGCTTACAAATTCTGTTCTATCATATTGTGGATATTTTCTGAAAATCTATACATCAAATTTTTCCTTAAAGTACATATGCATACGCTGTAAATTTTACGTCATTCGTTGTTTTTTTAAAACAGTTCAATTTGAATCTTTAAACGAGTGTTTTCCACTCCCAGACTAAGCATAAAGTAAAATTTTGAGTTTAGAAAAGCCTGCAAATTTGGTTTGGTCGCGTAGTGCGAAGCGCGAAGCTACCAAACTAAATTGTCAGGCTTTTCGAAACTCGAAATTTTACTACATGCGCCACGCGTACAAAACACTGATTGATGTGAAGTTTAGAATGTACTTCTTTAGCATACTGCTTTACTAGTATATTTCGAACTTCACTTGAAATCAATGTTTTATACGCGTGGCGCATGAAGTTAAATTTCGAGTTTAGAAAAGCCTGAAAATTCGGTTTGGTCGCTCCGCGCTTCGCGCTACGCGACCAAACCAAATTTTCAGGCTTCTCTACACTCGAAATTTTACTTCATGCTTAGTCTGGGAGTGGAAAACACTCGTTTAAAGATTCAAATTAAACTGTTTAAAAAAACAACGAATGACGTCAAATTTACAGCGTATGCATATGTATATTTTAAAGAAAAATTCCCTGTATAGATTTTCAGAAAATATTTAAAATATGAAAGAACAGAATTTGTAAGCAAATTATAATACATTTGTAAATTCGAAATTTAACTTCATGCTTAGTCTAGGAGTGGAAAACACTCGTCTAAAGATTCAAATTGAACCCTTATCAAAACAACGGAAACTTACAGCGTATGCATATGTATAATTCCCTGTATATTTCAAATATTACAAATGTTGTTTTAAATAGTTTTAATTTTTAAACATACGTAAAATCAACTGGTTGAAAAGATAGATTTACATTATTTTAATAAACACATTACATTTTATAGCACTTGTTTTACAAATCCTGTTCTACACTAATTTCATATCCATAGTAAAATAATGAGATTTTGCTAAAGATCGAAAACAGCACAAGTTTTATAAAGTCCCTTTTACACTCACTTAGTTTATCTATAAAAATTTGAAGTTTATCGAATGACAAATTCTGATGTAAATATTTTTTATTAAAATAAGTTTAATTGCATAATCATGTCCACGTATTGTGCGACAATGTCCATCCTCTGGTTGAGTTGTACGATTATGATAGATACATTAATTACAATCTAGATGCATCTAATGATGGAAATTGCTCCAATAATTGAATTGTACACAGTAGATTAGCCGTTGTGGATTAGGTTAATTGCTATTTAATAACGACCAAGTCATTACCGAACCAATGCCCAATATGTTCCTGTTTAATTATACAAAAGGTGATTTATCACTAACAATTGTGAATTCACACGAAATTCCTTATTATCACAACTCGGTAAACAAATAATGTATTAGCTACTATTTCCAGTTTGAATAAATAAAGGATAACTTGATCAGTAATCCGCATGCTCTCTGCATAACCATTTCAAGTATTAATTAATAAAGGATTATGCGATTAATTAATATGCAAACACGTAATCATTAAACTGATATACCATGAAATGCATTATATTAACTAATGAGTCATTATCGTGTCATATCATTTCCAGAACGGAAGGAGAAAACACGTTTTGGTTTATCATTGAGTAAAACAATGCGAAATGTAATTATTTCGACCTATAAATTATTTTAAATTCAGAAATGTTTTGTATTGTGGAGGCTTCTACTTCGTTATACATGTTAATTTAACAATAAAACACTTTAAACTTTTTTTGTATAACACTTCTTTATTTTTCGTCACTGCAGTTTCGGCAACTTCAGCTTGCCATTATCAAACGTGTAGTAAATAAAACTAGAAACTAAAAGCAATTAAATGGATTACAAAACAGCTTTAAAAAGTTGAAAGAGTTTCGTTGTCAGAAATGTTTATTTAGTTAACAATTTAAAATATGGAAATATGTTTCTTGCAAATTGTGAAAATGGTATGTAGCAAATTAATAAAATATTAGAAATTTCTGAAATATTTAAGAAACAAAAAATTTAAATAATAATAAAGCACGAAAATTAAGATGAATTAATTGTTATAACCCACAGAACTCGAACACAAATTGAATACGAATACTGTGTTAAAAGGGTTTCAATTTTACTATAACACATTGAAAATGACATTGTTGTTAGCATTGATAAACCGATAACTTATGTAATAGTAGATTGCTCGCGATATATGCGTAGATAAGGGGTGGAATTTAGAGGACCCCCCGTAAGTCTTGAAAAATAAGAGAGTAAAATAATTAGACTCTTTTTCTATTGACGATTTATGTTGTTATAACTTTTATTTTATTTTTACATTGAGTGACCAAACCAAATTTTCTGGCTTTTTTAATTCGAAATTTTATTTAATGCGCCACGCGTACAAGACCGTGATTTCAAGTGAAGTTCACTTGTTAACAATATTTCAGTGTTTTTAGTGTTAATTACGCGTGGCGCATGAAGTAAAATTTCGAGTTTAGAAAGGCCTGAAAATTTGATTTGGTCGCTCCGCGCTTCGCGCTACACGACCAAACCAAATTTTTAGGCTTTTCTAAACTCGAAATTTTACTTCATGCTTAGTCTGGGAGTGGAAAACACTTGTTTATAGATTTGAATTGAACTGCTTTAAAAAATACAACGAATTACGTAAAATTTACAGCGTGTGCATATGTATACTTTAAAGAAAAATTCCCTGTATAGATTTTCAGAAAATATTTAAAATATGATAGAACAGAGTTTGTAAGCCAATTATCATACATTTGTAAATTTGTTTTATTCTCAGGCTTTTATAAACTCGAAATTTTACTTCATGCTTAAGTAAGGAGAGGAAACACTTGCTAAAAGTAAATAATCAGATAAAATACATTTTTACAAACAGTAACAAAAAACAGTGATATATAATTTTTAAATGACTTTAAATTAAAGTAAAATGAAGTTGGAATACATGAAAATGAAATGATGCCACGTTCATTTTATCAATAGTTCGAAACTAACTAATAGCATGTAGATTTTGTTATCTTAGTATGAAATGTTAGTTTCGTGTTTGTATGGGTTTAGAAGAAATGAAATACTATTAAACTGCAAAGATATTAACGGCAATTCTATAATTAAGGCTGTAAGTAATTAATTGCCAATATTAAGGACTATTTAAGAGCATTTCTTAAAGTCTGTAAATGTTTATTAAAAAAACATCAACTTTAGTTCCAAATTACAGAAAAGACAGGTGATATATTTAAATATTCTTAAAGGCGTTCGTTTTAAAACAAAATGTGATTATTGTATTATTTTATTTTTTAGATGAATACTAATTTAAAAAAGTATTTTTAAGTGTATTTCTAACTTTCCAATATTTCAGTGTTTTGCACGCGTGGCGCATGAAGTAAAATTTCGAGTTTAGAAAAGCCTGAAAATTTGGTTTGGCCGCTCCGCATCGCGGAGCGACCAAACGCTCGTTTAAAGCTTCGAATTAAACTCTTCTATAAAAAATCGTATGCATATGTATACTTAAAAAAAAATTCGCTGTATTTAATTTTAACCTATTATATTAATCTTTCTATGTTTCTAATGTATTCAATTCCGAAGAATTGGAGATTCCGTAATAAAAAAACTAATATTAATACAAAAAATGTCTAAAAGAATCTAATTTTCATTTATGCATATCTACTTTAGGGCCTCAAAACTGTAAGACGTGAAAGAATTATATATTTTTTGTGTCGAATATTAAAATACGCTTATTTCTTAGTGAATCTTAAAATGTTTACGTAAATTTAACTATCGCTACGTTTTTGGCAAGTTTTTAAATTAAAGTGTTCAATGTGGGGTCTTACAACTTTAATTTACGATACAATATCGTTTTCTGGACTGGATAATCAAAAATGGTGGTTTTATTTTTAAAATAGGATCTTTAGTTACATTATGAACAAGTGAAATATCCTACTCCAAAAAATTACCTAAACTTTAGATTTACTTGTATCAAATTCACAAAAATTACAATATTTTTAAAATTATATTTTATTTTTTATTAGTGCTGATACAAAAAAGAATGTTGACACTTGTTAAAAATCTTTTCGGCAAAGTGGATTGGTAGGTATACGATCCATACACAGGGCGTTTTTTGTAACACCGAACATTTTCATCTGATACGATTTGACACCTTTAGTTTTTAAGTTATGTGTAAACTGGGTTGCCTATATGGCCATTACAAATTGTAACCAATCAATCGTATTTATCCCTCAACTTGTACATACAGGGAGTTTTTCTTTCAAGTATAGCTTATATGCCGTTAATCTTTATATAATCGTTGTTTTTTTAAAAGAGTTCAATTTAAAACTTAAAATGAGTGTGTTCCACTCCCAGACTAAGCATGAAGTAGAATTTCGAGTTTAGGAAAGCCTGAAAATTTGGTTTGGTCGCGTAGCTCGAAGCGCGGAGCGGCCAAACCAAATTTTCAGGCTATTCTAAACTCGAAATTTTACTTCATGCGCCACCGGTACAAAACACTGACATATTTCGAAGTTTCAAACACACTGCTAAATTTTACATTGAATCAGTGTTTAGTACCGATGGTGCATGAAGTAAAATTTCGAGTTTAGAAAAGCCTGAAAATTTGGATTTGCCAGGCTCGCTTCGCTCCGCCCGGCAAATCCAAATTTTCAGGCTTTTCTAAACTCAAAATTTTACAACATGCTTAGCCTGGGAGTAGAAAACACTCATTTAAAGCTTAAAATTGAATTCTTTTAATGAACCGAGCAACGGAAAATGTACAATGTATACTTAAAAAAAGATCATGTTATGAAAATGTTCGGTGTTACATAAAACTGTCTGTATGTCTAGAAAAGAAAGAAAAATTATAGTGACAAAGCTTGTGCTAACAAAGGGTTGCATGCTGAATAAATAGATTGTAACTAAAATAACAATACAGAACAGATTCAAAGGTTAATTGTAAAAAATAACAAAACGCAACGGAGTGAAAGGATAGTGGTAAAAGTAAAATAACAGTCACAACTGATTTAAAGCATTTGAGTAATAAATAAATAAAATGTTGTTTAAGGTTATATTGTTAAATAAAATGTATAGCTGTATATGTAAAATAACAATCACGACAAATTAAATGCATTATAAAGGCTAATAAATAACATTTGTTGGTAAATAACGGGTCACAACAGATTAAAATAGTAAATAATTTGTGTTTTACATATCACAGGTTGGTTTATCACAGCACATACACATACAGAGAGTTTTATGTATCACCGAACATGTTCTTAACGAGAATTTTTCTTTTGAGCATACATATGTATACGTCGTACATTTTCAGATGCTCGGTTTATTAAATAAATTTAATTTAAAGCTTTAAACCAGTGTTTTCCACTCCCAGACTAAGCATGCAGTAAAACTTAGAGTTTAGAAAAGCCTGAAAATTTGGTTTCTTCGAGTAACGCGAAGCGCGGAGCAGCCAAACCAAATTTTCTGGCTTTTCTAAACTCGAAATTTTACTTCATGCGCTACCGGCACACAACACTGATTTAATGTAAAGTTTAGCAGTGTGTTTTAAACTTCGTAATATGTCAGTGTTTTGTACCGGTGGCGCATGAAGTAAAATTTCGAGTTTAGAAAAGCCTGAAAATTTGGTTTTGCCGCTCCGCGCTTCGCGCTACGCGACCAAACCAAATTTTCTAAACTCGAAATGTTACTTCATGCTTAGTCTGGGAGTGGAACACATTCATTTTAACTTTCAAATTGAACTCTTTTAAAAAAACAACAATTATCTAAAGATTTACGGCATATAAGCTGTAATTGGGACATGTATACTTGAATGAAAAACTCCCTGTATATACAAGTTGAGGTATTAATTACGATTGATTGGCTACAATTTGTAATGGTCATATAAACAACAGAATTTACACATAACTTAACAATTAAGGCTTGTATTAGACAACACTATTTTCTTGTACAAGAAAATACTATACTATTTTCTATCATGGTGTACCAAATAGAACATCACCTATTTCCATTATACAAAACTGTACAAGATTTGTATTTGGTCATATTTTGTGTATTACACCATGATAGAAAACAGTATACTATTTTCTTGTACAGGGTGGTTGTTTTTCGTTGATATTATAGGGTATAGGCTAAACGGTAAGAGATACAAAAAAACTAAGATATATGTCCCGTTCTCCTTTTTAGTGTATAGTTTAATGCCGCAATCAGATCTACGCTAACTAGATTGGTTTAGAAGATACAGGGTGATTCTCAAAATCAACTGGTTTTTATTATCTCTCAGAACTCGGTTATTTATGGAGATACAAACAAAATTTAAATACAAAAGTTTTATGACTTTATACGTAGAATCCAGTGGTATGCTTAAAAAATATATATATGTTTTAATTTTTGAGATATTACCAAAATTTGTATTTTCTTAAATGGGACACCCTGTATCTGAGTATCTCAAAAAACTGCATTTTTTTGGGATTGCAACAATGTGTAACACTTGATATTTTGATTTGTCCTAAATAGCTACAATACTAAAAAACAAAAAAAAAAGATTTTCTAGATGGCCATGAATTGAATTCTGTAAGCTTTTGTTTTTGTTAGTTTATATGTCATAAAATTCAATATTAATTACGTATTGGTTTTGATATTCCCTTGTTATCATCAGACGGTCGCCAGGGTGCAACAAGGACAGTTTGGGTTTCATGTCACCCATACATGAAACCCAAACCGTCCTTGTCCGTCCCTTTATCAAAACATAGTTCTTAACTACAGGATTTTTAATGAAAATTTGAATGCTGAAGGATAAATCCAAATTTTGGAAGAATGTGTAATAATCGAGTTGGATAACATGCCATTGGCTATAAGAAATAATGTTTATTTACAACAAAAGTGTACTTGTTATTCGTGGATTTAAAAGCGGCGTATGATTCGGTGGAGAGAAAGCTGTTAGTAGAGCGTTTGAAAGGTAAGGGTGTATCGAGGCAAATTGTAGACTGGGTGAGTGAGGTCTATAGGGAGACGTGGTGCAGGGTAAGAGTGGGTGAGTGTGAGTCAGAGAGGATCAAGGTAGTGCGTGGATTGAGACAAGGATGCCCTTTGAGCCCACTACTATTCAACCTGTTTGTAGCGGATATGGAGAAGGTGTTGGAGAGGGGGCAGGCAGGGGGGATAGTGGTGGGAAAAATGAAAATATGGACCCTAGCGTATGCGGACGATGTTGTAGTTATTGCTAGAACGATAAGTGAACTGAATGAGATGAAAGGGGGACTTGAGAAGTATTTTAATAAAAGGGAGCTGATTGTGAGTGTGATGAAAACTAAATGGATGGTATGCAAAAATGCGGGTGGAAGAAGAAAGGAAGAGGAATTGAAGTGGATGGGAGAGGATGGAAAGGGTGAGAGAGTTTAAAAATTTAGGGTTCATATTCTCGGAAAATGGAGGCTGGAAGAAACTATGACTATGTGTGTAAGAAAGCGAGAATGGCAATGGGAAGCATGCGGAAGGTATAGGAGGAAATGTACGAATGAAACTGGTATGGTGGGATGCGTGTATAAGGGCAATAATAATGTATGCGTCAGAAGTATGGGGAGTAAAAGGGAGGTAAAAGTAGAAAGGGTACACCTGCAGTACTTAAAAAGCATTATAGGTAGGAGTAGAGGTTACAACACCAAGTTATATAGTGCTGCGGGAGTGCCAAAGAATGACAGTGGAATGGGAGACAGCAAGGAGAGTAGTAAAGTTTGAGAGAAAGATAAGTATATTAGGGGAAGAAAGGTTGGTAAAAGAAGCATGGGCTGTGAGTTATAGGGAATGGCAGAGGAATGCGAGCAGTGCAAGGTGGATGACTGAAAGCGAGAGGCTGTATCATAAAGTAGGGTGGTCGTGGCTAGTAGTGGAACAGAAAATAGCGTCGGGGGAGAGGCTAGAGATAGAGTATGGGAAGAGAGCAGGTGATGTCGAGAGGCAAGTACGACAAGATCGGATAGATCGGAGTAGCTCTAACCCACATTAAAGAGAATTGCAGGTGATGGTTGGGCCCCCGCGTTATTTTCAACGACTGAACAAGGAAGAGGCTCGGCTACTGGCACGATTTAGATGTGGGAACGAGGAAAGAGGAATGAAATGGTGGATGGGAGAAGAATATATGAAGTGTGTGTTTTGTGGGATAGAGGAGGATGAATGGGAGCTCTGGACAAGGGAATGTACGGGTTTGCAAGTAACGGAAGGGATTAAAGGTATGAGTCGAAATAAAAGTATGTGTGAGAGCGGAGAGGGTATGGGCGCGATAATGAAAGTGGTAAATCAAAGGCCAGGGAGGAGTAGCTAGGGAAAGGAGGACGTAGGAAGAGGAGGATTAAACTTTAGTTAATAAGTTTAGTTTATAAGTTAAGAGTGAATTGTTAATTTATTGCTTTTTAAATAATTAGATTTAGAAGTGCTAGGGTTATATGCCAAATAAAGGTTATTTATATACAAGACGGTGTTCCAGCACACAATAGCCATATGGTAGGGCACTTACTAACTGCCAATTTTGGCAAAAACGTTTAATTTACTTGTGCCAATGTATTTCTCAATATTACAGCTTGATACCGTCGGATCTTTATTTTTGTTTTTGTAAATCTTACCTCTTGGTTTTGATCCACAATCACTTAAATTGTGATATAATCTTTGAAATATTTCTTTTTCAGGCTGTCGTCGGTCCGGATAACGCTCAAAATATAGGTCTAAAGCTGCGTCTTTATTCTCATAACGGCTATATTGAGGGTAATGAAAATAAAGACCTAAAATGTTTAATTTTCCATAGTTTTAAAAAATATTCACTTTAGACTCCTTTTTTAAAGAAGTATAATCGAAAATATCAAAACCAATATACAAACAAAAACGAACGCTTACAGAATTCATGGCCATCTAGAAAATATTTTTTTTTTGTTTTTTGGTATTTTAGCTATTTAGGACAAAACAAAATATTGAGTTTTACATATTGTTGCAATAACAAGAAAAAATGCATTTTTTGAGGTACTCAGATACAGGGTTTCCCATTTAAGAAAATAGTAGTTTTGATAATATCTCAAAAATTAATACATCTATATTTTTTTAAGTACGCCACTAGATTCTACGTAAAGAGTCATAAAACTTTCGTATTTAAATTTTTTTTGTATCTCCATAAATAATTGAGCCATCAGAGATAATAATAACCGGCTAATTTTAAGAATCACCCTGTATCTTCTAAACCAATCTAATAAGCGTAGATCTGATTGCGGCATTAAACTAAACACTAAAATAGAGAATGAGACATATATCTTAGTTTTTTTGTATCTCTTACCGTTTAGCCTATACCCTATAATATCAACGAAAAACAACCACCCTGTACAAGAAAATAGTGTTGTCTAATACAAGCTTAAAGGTGTCAAATTATATTAGTTGAAAATGTTCGGTAGTACATAAAACTCTCTGTATATTCGTCCCACGAGTAAAATGCTTCCTGTAGAAGGTAATTTTTTATAGTTATCTTGAAGATATTAGGGGGTAACGATCATACTGTATTTGGTAGTTTATTAAAGAACCTTTTACAGTAATATTTGGTGCCTGTTTGCAGTCTAATTTGCTCTTGATAGATATCTGTTTTGATACGAGTATTGTGATCATGATGATCATGATTGGGGTACAAGTTTAAGTAAATCCGTATGTGTATGAGACACTCCAGTATGTATATACAGGGCAGTGTCAATAATCGATGTTTAATAAAAAACTTTTACAATCATGAGTATACCTTAGGCCTGCAACAATCCTGATAGCTTGGCGTTGTAGGGAGAATATCCTATGCCTAGAGGCAGAATAGCCCCATACAATTATTCCGTATATTAGGTGTGATTCACATAGAGCTAAATAAGCTGACCGTAAAGATTTGCCTACAGGGTTGTGCGCTAACATACGAAGACAACAGGTATTTCTGGACAGTTTTTTTTTTTGCCAAGCGTGTGTACCCCACCTTAGTTTTGGATGTAAGTGGATACCTATTACTATTCTTTCAACGTTATCAAATTGAGAAACAACTCTATTTATTTCAGTCATAAATTTTACAATAAAAAAAAACGGCAAAATGCATTTATAATTGATCGTATAACGAGTGTATACAATCCCAGATTGAGCATGAAGTAAAATTTTTAGGCTTTTCTAAACTCGAAATTGTACTTCATGCACAACGCGTATTAAAAGCTGATTTAATGTGAAATAGTGTTTAACAAATGAAATACGTTTAGTATATCAATCCAAAATGGCTTAAATGACGGGGAAAGTGGACACATCATTATTTTTGTACACGTTTTTGTATAACTATAGAAAACTACATTTATGAAGCAAAATACTAACTCAAACCCCTCTTTTAAAATGATATACTAGAAATCCGATAAACTGTATTTTTTATACAGGATATTTCAGAATATGTGTAAAAAAATTCACATGTTATTCAATGACTTATTTGAAGACAATAGGTTAAATAATTATAGGTTCGATTTTTATTATTTATAAAACTGCAGCTAATTTAAATTTTGCATAATAAAGAATTATTATTATTATAATTTAAACATAACTGAATAATAAAGTAGCATATCACAAATATATAGACATAAATGGAATAATGTAAAGTCCCATTTATGTCTATATATTTGTGTTTTATTTATTTTTTATATATCAGTGTTTTATATGCCTGGCGCACGAGGTAAAATTTCGAATTTTGAAAATCCTGAAAATTTTGATTTCGACGCTACGCTTCGCTCCCCGTCCAAATACGAAATTGAGGCTTTTCTAAACTCAACATTTTACTTAATGCCTAAGCAAAAAGTGGAAACCTATGTTAGATATAAAATAAAACACAAATAATTGTTATTTCTTAAGAAATAATTATACCAAGTTTGACATATTTTGGTTGTAATATTCTTTCAAAGTGTCGTTTTAGTTTAGGAAAAAACTAAAATATTTCAATCCTTTGAGATGAAAATGAACAAAATGACAGAATTGTCGAAGAATTTAAATTGTTATCCAACAAAAATCATCAATTTGGATTATTTTAGTTATACAGAGATTTTTCTTTTAAGTATACATATCCTGATAATCGCATGGTTTAGAAAAAAATCAGAAATTAGTAGTTTTTATAAAAGTGTCAATTTAAAGCTTCTAACGACTGTTGACTGTAACTGTAAAATTTCAGTTTTCAGGCCTTTCTAAACTCGAAATGTTATTTCATGCACCAGGCGTATAAAACACTGATTTAAAGTAAAGTTCAAAATGTACTGCTTAATTTTGATCTTACTTTAATAAATATTACCTATATTTATTTCGTGTTAATTAATCAATATTGAGATGTGTTTCAATGTTTTTTTACCACTTTATTTGAATAGTTTGTTGTATAATTTTGTTTGCTCTGCCGTACAGGCTGAGTTCAATATTTGTATAGTATCAATATTGATTAATTAATATGGATTACCACGTAGTAACGCTCAATACTATACAAATATTTATTTTGTGTTTTGTTTAAATTGCAATATTTTAATTTATTATTTAATTATTGTATTCTACCTAGGAAATAAATTAAAGTTAAGGTGAACTGAAGAGTCGAAATTATATATTTTTTGCGCCAAAATACCTGCTGAATTTTGAGTTTATGTATTTCTCTCAGTAGTTGGATTTTTAGTTTTCATTAAAACATTTTTGTTCAATTATTAAAAATATCAAAGTAAATATATCACAGAAAATATGTATAGCACATATATTTTCTGAACTTTGGTTCACAGCAGTTTTTATGAAAAGTTTTAAATAAATTTGTTTCTTACAAAAATATGACGTTCGCTTGATTTTTTTATGAGTTTAAATCAAAACATTGTTCTGCACTTTGCATAATTTGACAGTTTGTTCATTTGTTAAACATGTGAGTTGTATCCAAATCTGACGATAAATGTCTTTTACGAGTTTCAAATTAGAATAGTAATGTCCTACACTTTGCATACGATTTTGATAAACTTCGGTGTTTCCGTAATTTTATTCACAGCATGACTTTTTTTATTAAAAAACTGTATTTTTTGTTAATTTAAAACAGACAGTAAGTTGACACATTGTTTCTTTGAATTAGAAAAATAACAGAGAATCAGAAGCAGAAAATGATTTGGGCAACTTTTAGACAGTTTATGTATTTTTTACCGTAGTATAGTTTTTGAACTATCTACTAACACCTATTAATACTATTGATATATTGTTTCTTTGAATTAGAAAAATAACACAGAATCAGAAGCAGAAAATGATTTGGGCAACTTTTAGACAGTTTATGTATTTTTTACCGTAGTATAGTTTTTAAACTATCTACTAACACCTATTAATAAATAATCCAGATTCTATAACTGAAGTAATATCCTTTTCGGCAAACGTGCATACATTTCTAACACATTTTTCTTCATTGCCGTTATTGCTAATAAATTGCGCGTTGTGTAACTACAAAATTACACACACGCACAAATACAAAAAAAATGTGGAGGCAAATTTGTTTCGGATTTGTAATTGGATGAGGTGATTGATATATGGAGAAATGCAGTGAAATTCATTTTGCGAAGGATAAACCACTTAAAGCGTTATTACAGTCAAATATGTTTTACGTCACTTTTTGACAAATTAAACACCAACGTTGGTACAGATTAATTGCAATGCATCAGAATTGTACAAGAATGGGCCATAATTGAGAGATTCAAGTTTAATTTTTTTTTTTAATGAAATAAAATTAAAAAACTGCCTTTTAAATATCTTAAGTTGGCTATTATTTGGCAATGAAGTTATTATAATAAAAAAATACTAATAATATTAAAGGATAAATTAAAAACACTTGGTTTGTTTCACTATTTATACAAATAGTGAAACAAACCTAGTGTTTTTAATTTATCCTTTAATATTATTTCAAAATGTTTCACCAAGTGATAAATGAGAAAGTTATTCAAGAAATAAAATACTTATGTCTTTTTTTTTAGTATTTAAACAGCTATTGACTTTATTTTTCAGTTAATAAAATCGGGCAATAAATAACAGAGTTATGACGTTGGCCGTTTTTTTATTGAAAACCCGGTATTTGGCATTTTCTTCACAGATTTGAATTGAACGTAAAGTAATCATCGTGCGCAAAGAGATTTACGCAATTTATTCTTATGTAAACCTTTCTCCTAACCTAACCTAACCTAGAAGAATGTGGAATATTCATCGTGAGCAAACATTTTTTTCGACGAAATATAGCTGTTGACACAAACTAGAATTCAGCCCAAATAAGTGTATTAATTAATGTTAGTTATTCTATAAATCCATATGAGTCCAAGTGTAATGTGCTAATATGTTATAATCATCATCCGGTTAAATCTACCTTTAAGTTGAAGTTAGATTAAAGTCTTTAATAAACATATATTTCGGATTTCCCAATGTCTCCAGTAAAGATTGCAATGGTTAACAGCAATCAGTGAGGTTTTATAGAAGTTTCTAGTCAAAATTTCAAAGTTGAAAAAAGTTAAATTTTATCATTTCCGTAGTGAATTTATTGATTTTGATTAGTGATATATGTCAATACAGTGTGAATCTATATTAGAATAGAATAGAATAGAATAGAATAATTTATTGATGTTTAGGATCACAGATCATACATACGTCAGTACAAAACATATAGCAATTTTAAAACAAATGTCAAACAATAGATGGTTACAATCTTAATAATAAAAACTCATCCCAGTCATAAAAGGCACCGTCCAACAGTATTGCTTTTATTTTTCTTTTAAAAGGTTTCAGTGGCAGGGCACGTAGTTCGAGAGGTAGAATGTTATAGAATTTGATTCCGAAGCAATTTACGCTCATCTGACTTCTAGTTAGCCTTAATTGTGGCTGGCAAAGGTTTTTCTTAGTTCTAGTGTCATGATCATGATTTAGAGTATGACTAGTATATTTGTGGATATTTTTCCTGATGTAAATAAGGCATTCGAATATATAAATGCAGGGAACAGTTAATATACCCATTTCTCTAAATATATGCCTACAGTCCTCCCGATACCCCAGCGCTGCAATGATCCTAATTACACGACGTTGTAATGAAAATATTCGGTGCCGGGCATTGGAGTGGCCCCAAACTAAAATGCCATATCTCAGGTGTGATTCGTACAAGGAGAAGTACGCTGTTCGTACAACATACTGAGATGCTCTTTCGCGCAGGTTTCTAATTAAATAGGTACTAGAATTCAATCTTTTGGCGATTTCATCAGCGTGAACTTTCCACAATAGGGCACAATCGATATGTACCCCCAGAAATGTTGTAGATTTTGTTAAATCCTCAAGGCCGTGATTGTTAAGAGTAAATAACATTGATATGGTTTTGTCATCATTAAGGGCAAGTTTGTTTGCGAGAAACCATGTTGCTGCTCTACGTTTGGCTGCCTCATGCATCAGCACGCAGTCTTCCAGCGTCTTTGTAGATGTTAATACTGATGTGTCATCTGCATACATAATCGATTTAACTGGTTCCATATATGCGTCAAAATCATTAATAAAGATTAAAAATAGTAGTGGTCCCAGAATAGACCCTTGCGGAATCCCACATGAAATAGGAAGCCGACTGGAAGCTTCATGATTATGATGGACATATTGTAATCGACCAGTCAAATACGACATGATGAGTTTACAACTGCTTGGCTCGAAGTTATATACATAAAGTTTCCGCAACAGTTGACTATGCGAGACGCAGTCAAATGCTTTGGATAAATCAAAGAAAGTTGCTAGAGTAAATTCACGCTTTTCGAACGATTCCACAATATTTTCGATTAAATTAGCAACAGCTGAGCTGGTAGACTTGCCTTCTCTAAAACCAAACTGATGCATCGAAAACAACTTGTGTTTCTCGAAAAAATCCATTATTTGGTTAAACAATATTCGTTCCGTTATTTTGGAGAATGCCGGCAGAATAGAGATAGGTCTATAATTCCCGCAGTCATCTTTGTCTCCCTTTTTGTGTATGGGTATTACTTTAGCCACTTTGAGAATATTCGTGAAAATACCAGAAGCAATTGAGCTGTTGATTAGTTTAGTGAGAGGCTCGATGATAATATCCACAGCACTTTTAATTACCTCACAGGTCAAACCAAAAACGTCCCTACTTTTATTATTTTTTAAAGAATTTATTGCATCTCTTACCACCACGCCAGAAACTCTTTTAAAAGAAAACAACGGGACATTGTCCGTTGAGATATGTTCACATGCCAGTATAATGGCTCAGGTGAGCAAGAGTCCATATTGTCTATAATTTTATTGGCTATGTGTGCAAAAAAAGTATTAAATTCGCCAGCCGTAATACTGCCAGATGTCTTGGGTACCTCTTTACTAATTTTAATAACCTGCCACATGGCTTTGGACTTATTAGCAGAAGTATTTATGTAATTATCATTTGCTTTGGTTTTTGCTTTAATAATAGCGTTCTTGTAATTCAGCCGCATTATTTTTTTCATTGCAATCAATTCGGGATCGCGTAATCGAGTCGATGCTTCATGAATTAGATTCAGATGTTCACGCATGTTATACAATTCTGTCGAGAACCAAGAAATCCTGGATTTATCACCTTTAAATTCTTTCGATCTTATTGGAAAAGCTGTGTTAAAGCAATTGATAATAACATTTACAAAATCTGACCATATTTCATTTGTTTCACCTCGATAGAGTCCAATCCAATTCTCATTTGACAAGAGTTGGTAGAATATATCTTTGCCGTACTTGGTAATAGGTCTAATAAGTTTAGTGCTTGATTTAGGTTTAATTTTACAGCAACTATAGTTGAAATATATAGCATCGTGATCAGAAAAATGAGCTGTGATTGGCTCTGTACCGAAGTGCTGATTATTGATATTAGTAAATATATTATCTAAACACGAGTCATATCGTGTGGGAAAGTTTACAGTACGAAACATGTTAAAACTCATTAAAAAATCTTCTAATTGGGCCGTTTTATAATCACAACCTAAGAAGTTAACATTAAAATCGCCCCCTATAATAACATTAAATTTATTAAAGTCAATTTTGGATAAGACCTTGTTTAAAATATCAATAAAAGTGTTAAAATTTCCCAAGGGGCTTCTATACACAGACAAATAAAATAACATTAATATCACATAATAGAATTCCACAAATTTCGCAATCGATTTCAATGGACAAGTTATGGAAATTGAGTACCTCGCATGGGTTAACACAAATCATAACCCCTCCATGAATATGATTTTTTCGCGAAAAATTAGTCAGAACATTAAAATTCTCAAAAGTAATGGCACTGGCCTCCGCTTCGGTTAGCCAGTGCTCCGATAGACACATGACACTAAAGTTATGACTATATATTAGTGCCTCCAGTTCTGTCACTTTATTTCGAAGTGACTGTGTATTTAATACTAAAATCTTTAAGTTTACAGTTTATTATAATGCATGTTATTCCACGGGGTGTAAAGTTAAGTCGAGCTGAAATATTATTTGTTAATAAAGTGTCCATTTTCTCATAAATATTAAGATAAGTTACATAATTCTCGTCACCCATTCGTCCCTTCAAATCTCCTTTTCTTTAAAACCTTGAAATAACAATGCCAGTCAATTACAGACTATTTCTAATATATTATAAATATTAAATACCACAATGATAAACGATATCTACTTCTTATTCTCGAATCGTAAAAATCATATTATAAACAGATTAGCAATAAAAACATTATTATACAATTTTTTTACCTAAGTGCTTATTCAATTTGTGTATACTTTTTAAATCCTGTAAAATCCAATCACTGTACAGCTAACCTTTATTGCCTCATTACAATTATTATATAATTAGGTGAATGCTGGTAGTGTGTAATTAATATCGAATTAGCTTCTTTTTTCGTCTATAAACATTTTGAAATCGTACCGTTTTAATTATTGCGTTTCCAGTGCGAATGTCTATATATTTCACAAACACACACGGAAGAATATTTTTTTGCGAGTTAGAGAAGAAATTTTACTTTTGGAAAGTTTGTAAATTATAGCTACATCAATAATCATATGTAAGGAAAGAGAGTAATGATGATAACATGCTAAGTCACATGCACGAAGGATGGAGTAAGTATAGGAAGAAATAGATAGTATTTATGATATTATGAAAGTAAAAGGTCCAAACTTGAGAAAAATTCAACAAAATGAAAAATATTGTAATGAATAATTGTAAATAGTTTTTGAATTTCTGATAAATTGCATTAATAAAACACGGAAAGATGATAATAATGACTATAAATCAGTTGATTGAATACAATAGCCAATTGTTCGATTCAATTTAATTAAAAAATATTTACGAGTGGTTATATTGAATCCTCCAAGTTTATATCGTCATAATTGCTAGTATAATATAAAATATTTCATTTAAAAAAATAGATTTAAAAAAATACAATAAGAAGAATAACAAATATTACTGGCAATCGGCTATAGACAAGCAGCCTTTCTGCCGAGGTTTTTTTTTAGGGGATATGTTTAGGTATGTATACAGAGATTTTTATGTAACACTGAAAATACTAAAATGTACTTAATGTTAATTTTCCTATGTTCGATGTGTACTGAGACGTATCAAAGCATTGAGTACGATGTGACTGGCTAGGATTTCTAATAGTAATATAGTCAACCCAATGTACACTCTTCACGTCAAAAATAAATTAAATTTGTCAATTATTATGTCAACCACAATATGTTGTATTATCAATATTTTAATACAACGGAAAGGTTATCAACTTTTGTTATATTTTTATTCAGTAAAATACTAGTTAAAGAAGGTAAGAGGATATAAACGCTTCATCAGTAAGCACAATTATTCGCAACATTTCGTTGTTTAATTTAACATATTAAATACATTATTTATTGTTGTATAATATTGAATATTAAATACAATACAATTTTACAAGAATATTATCGTTTAATGTTGTTATACAGCAACTAGTAATGTTGGAATTTGTAGGATCTAAACTTAAATTTTTGTAGAACTCCTACGTACAAAGGATTTTTAAATATTAAATGATTTGGCAATAGTAAGGATATTATTAGACACTTTTCGACATAACTAAAATTGTTTAATTGCATCTCTTTCGATAACATCGACGGACTTTTAAGTCCTCGCTTGTAAAATTTATCCAAACAAACTGTTCTAGAAGGTTTGAAATGGCTGAAATAAATGGTAGTATGATTAAATAGACAATTTTTCAGAAAATAAATCATGCGAATTTCTTGAACTGTTTTCTCCATGTATAAGTTTACCAGAATAATCTTTTCCTCCTTTGTATACATTATTGATATGTTTAACTCTCCGTTCTTCGTCTATGTCAGCGTTCAAGTGCTAGAACAGCAAATATCACTTGCTTGCGATAACTGACAGATTTCATTTATTTTTGAAGGGAAGAGATTGGGTTGACTATATTGCAACTAGAAATCGTAGCCAATCACATCGCACTCAATGCTTTATGCGTCCCAGTACACATCGAACATAGGAAAATTAACATTGAGTACATTTTAGTATGTTCGGTGTTACATAAAACTCTCTGTATGTATGTATGTAAATGGAATTTTAATATCAATGTTGGTTGTCGTATGTGATGAATTAAACGACTGTTTGTGAGGGATGTTTAAATTTAGGAAAAATGTTGTCATTTCTAGGAGTGCAAAGTTATGAAAGGGTTTGAAAATTGGATTGTTTTTTTGAGATTTGTTTTTGTATAATGAATCCTTCATATAACAGAAAATATTATAATTTATAATAGTAATGCAAAGCCAAATTCCATGATACAACATTTTTGGAACTCACAGGCTTAGACTATGCTTTAATTTGGTAAATTGTGAAACATTAAATCCATCTGTTTTAACTGTTACTTTATTTTAAAAGTATCTGTTCGGCAACTTTATGTCTTATAATTATACGAAAAGTTAAAATTGTCAAAACTGTAGTCACTAAATAAAGTGTCAGTTATACAATTGATGTAAATAAGTGTTGACTCTTTTGTGATAATAATTTAATTATGTCATATTCTTAACAAACCCCATCTAATGTAAGACATCCCAACCTCACCTAATTTAATCTAACCTAACCAATTCGATAATTTAATTATGTCATATTCTTAACAAACCCCACCTAACGTAAGACATCCCAACCTCACCTAATTTAATCTAACCTAATCAATTCGATAACAACTTGACCTAGTATATCATTAACCTAATCTGGGGTAGAATAGGTTACCTTAAGATTTGTAGCAACAAAATAAGGTTTGATATTGTTATTAGAATATTTAAGTTAAACCGAAGTTTTTTCTATAAAAGAAATACAAATAGAATTAATAGGAAAACGAAGTTTTTGGAATATTTTTATTTGTACGAGTACTAAAAAAAGATTCTACTTTATACACGACATATTCGATACTACTCTAAGCAGGGTTGTTGAAAAAAAAAGTGTTTTTCATTTAGTTAAAACAAACACTTTTTTTAACAAAACGTGTTTTTTTATTATATCAGTATTAAAAACATTAATAATTAAAAATATGTTTAAAACGTGTTCATAACATGTTTAAAACACGTTTCAAACGTGTTTAAAACACGTTTCAAACGTGTTTAAAACAGAACATACAGGGCATTTTTCTTTTAAGTATACATATCCCGATAATTATTACAGCATTTTTTATATTTGCGGTAATTCGCTGCTTCAAAGTGGTTAATTTGAGGCTTTTAAAGAGTGTTTTCCACTCCCAGACTAAGCATGAAGTAAAATTTCGAGTTTAGAAAAGCCTAAGAATTTGGATTGGCCGCGTAGCGAAGCGGAGCGGCCAATCCAAATTAGGCTTTTCTAAACTCGAAATGTTACTTCATGCGCCACGCTTAAGAACACTGATTTACAGTGAAGTTCTAAAAACACACGCATACAACAATTATAGGCAACCTAATATACGTTAGTTACTGGGTTGCCTATAATCACGGTTTTAAACAATTTGCTCAGCGCAGAATTTTTAATATTTAATATTTATATTTTAAACTTTACGATATTTCAGTGTTTTATACGTGTGGCACATGAAGTAAAATTTCGAGTTTAGAAAAGCCTGATTTGGATTGGCCGCTCCGCTTCGCTACGCGGCCAATCCAAATTTTCCAGGCTTTTCTAAACTCGAAATTTTACTTTATGCTTAGTCTGGGAGTGGAAAACCCTCGATTAAAGATTCAAATTAAACTCTTTAAAAATAACAACGAATGTCATAAAATTTACAGTGTATGCATATGTATCTCTGATAGAAAATTCCCTGTATTTAAAAATCAGATTTATGCACACACAGTTGTGATATTTTATTGTAATAAAATGTTTAATAATATAATTTGAAATATTTGAAACAATTTAGCTAACGTTTAAAAAATTTAAACAAAAAATCTTAATAAAGTAGTGTAAAATATAATATAGCATATTTGATCGTTTGAAACGAATTTAACGCTTAAAACATGTTTTAAACAAATTTAAGATGTAAAACATGTTTAAAACAAAACTGTTTAAAACATGACGGCTGTTTTTAAACATGTTTAAAACAATGTTTTAAAACATGTTTAAAACAATGTTTTAAAACATGTTTAAAACAATGTTTTAAAACATGTTTAAAACGATGTTTTAAAACATGTTTAAAACAATGTTTTAAAACAAAGTGTTTTAAACATAACAACCCCGACTCTAAGTAAACGAAATTTATCAAATTTTGTAAATTCGTACAATTATTGTGCATTATCAATTTTAAATAATTAATTAATAATTTATATTGTAAAATAAAGAATACTTGATTGTTTTTGCTAGTTTACAAAAGCAGTACATTTTTATTTCTTTCTTTATAACAAAATAAATAACAAGGTAGAATTCTCACATTTACATTTTCAATATTTTTATATAAAGAAATAAATAAATGAAATATTTATTTGTTTGTTGGTATAAATTAGTATTTCTTCAAATTAAAATCGACTTGAAACTTAAAATAAATTCCTCCCTTATTTGCAAAAAAAAAACATTATTTTATAGTTAACAACATACAATTATACAATCTTGATTATCTTTGTTTAGAGACTAAGTCAGAGAAATAATTATACAATCTTGATTATCTATTTATGTAAAGGCTTTTCATATTATGTGTAAACTGAATTATTGCTAGTCAATAAATAATCACTTTTGATATTCGACGAAAGCTGAATTTAGAAAAATTTAGAAATAATCTGCACTTAAGATAAAAATATATTTTGGTCAAAACATCGTTGTATACATCTTAATTCTTAATTAAAAAGAACAAAGAAAGTTCTATTGTTTAGAAAACGAGGTATAAGTAAAAAACTATAAGTTATCATCATAATTTTAAGCTTGATCATCCTCGATAAAAGGCTAAGTCATAGTAATGATTATACAATCTTGATTATGTAGAGAATTTGTCTTTTAAATATACATACCTACGATGTAACATTTCAAGCATTCATTATTTTTAAAAGCGTTTAAGTTAAAACTTCTACCGAGTGTTTTCACTCATTGTTAAGCATGAAGTAAAATTTCAGGCTTTTCTAAATAGAAATTTTACGTGATGCGCTACGCGTATAAAACCCTGAAATATTGTGAAGTTTACAATATACTGCTAAAGCGCTGTATATTTTTAACTTTACGATGTTTCAGTGCTTTAAACGACTGGCGCATGAAGTAAAATTTCTAGTTTAGAAAAGCAGTAGTAGAAATACTCATTAGAGCTTTAAATTGAACGCTATACAAAAACAAGAAATACCTAAAAGAGTACAGCTTGAGTGTGTCGAGATATGGATACTTAAAATAAAAATTCCCTGTTTTATTCAAGGCTTTGAATACTTTCTGAAGATTGAATAAGAACAATAAATGATTTATAAATTAAAATCATTGGTTAAAAATAATTAATCTCTGTAAATCTGTAAATATATCATATGTTCAATAAAAAAGATCTCTAGAGTACCATGATTTAATTTATTTTTAAATTTAGGTTTGCCACAGGCCTAAGAAATTGACATATAAAACGTCAAACATGATAATTATAATATATAATTTCAGAGTTGCCAATTTAAAATATTTTTCATGGCACTCTAGAGATTTTTTTTATAATCTTTCCTGTTTATTTTATAATTTAGCCTATTCCTTTTTAATTTGTCTATATTTACATCTATAAAATGTAAACTATTGTGTTGTTCGAACTAGCGAGTAAATTGAATATTAAATTAAGATATTAGTAGTATGAGTTCAATTGTCACGTTGTACCATTTATTTATTTTAATCTTTAAAAATGGTCAAGCAGTAAATGTCTAAAAATTATTGCAAGACATATATATATGGGTTTCAATAATATTCACCTGTTAACAATAGATTATCTTTGTCTCCACAAGAATTCAACATCCACTATCAAATGTCCACACACAATATGAAGTTGTTAAATCCAAACATTGACTCAATCCTCCACTTTCAATACATCAAAATCCAAAACTTTTGCTCGATTCTATATTCAACAGTAAATATTTTGAAATTGCACCTTTCGCGCACTGCGCTCGTCGTCGAACCGGGACTGGCTCTCCCACCTGACAGTGTTTGGTTTTTAAACCGGTCAAAAGCGCAGACCGCGCTGAGTAGCATTCGGGAAGAAAGAAGTACCGCCGATTCCCATTCAAGAAGAAGATCTTCGTGCCCCCGGGCGCCGCCGTCCGGCACAACCCGTTTTTCGATCGGAGCGATGTGCACTTCGTGTTTGTATGAAGATGACGCCGAAGAAAGAACTGGTGTGTGACCTCCAGGGCAATCGTGAATCGTGCTGTGGCTCTCTCAAAGGATCTTCACGGTCGCCGCAACAAACGGTTATGGTCATGGCTTTTTGGTTCATGTTGTTCTTTTTTTTCTCTCATAAGTTTCAGATTTGTTTTCACAGTTTGTGTTGTTGAAAAAATATATGACGTTTTGACAAGAGTTGATTATTTTTGTTTACATTTGCCTAATCATTTAAGATTAAACTTGACCTCTCAACATTTGTTACTGCTTCTATTTTATTATCACACAGTGTTCTACATTAAAATAATATTAATAATTGTAATACCGGCAAATCGTGTCGCATCGTTTAGCCAAAATAACAACCTAAATCTAGATTATTATTTTGGCTAAACGATGCGACGCGATTTGCCGGTATTACAATCTCTGATATTCAGAGTCTAGATTCTAGACTCGATAACAGTCCTAAATTGATACAAAATTTTCGATAGGAAAAAATGTTGTTTGTATTTCGTGCGAAAAATCAGTATGTTTTTTGACGCATTCGAATTCATTTTTAGTTTCGGCATGCGGTCTCGACTAATAAAGCATTCTCGATGCGTCAAAAGACCATTGATTTTGCGCACATAATGCAAAAATAATATTTTTTTCATTTTAATTAAAACAAACATTTTTTTAACAAAACGTGTTTTTTTTTTCATTGAAACAGCGTTTAAAACATTAACAATTAATAACATGTTTAAAACACGTTTAAAACGTGTTTAAAACACAACATACAGGGCATTTTACTTTTGAGTTAATTATCTCGATAATTACAGCGTTTTTTAAATTTGCGGGAATTCGTTGTTTCAAAGTGGAAAATTTGGGGTTTTTAACAAGTGTTTTTTACTCCCAGACTATGCATGAAGTAAAATTTCGAGTTTAGAAAAGCCTAAGAATTTGGATTGGCCGCGTAGCGAAGCGGAACGGCCAATCCAAATTAGGCTTTTCTAAACTCGAAATTTTACTTCATGCGCCACGCTTAACAACACTGATTAACAGTGAATTTAAAAAAATACACACATACAACAACAATTATATTCAACCTACTATACGTTAGAGTTATTTGGTTGCCTATAATCACTGTTTTAAACAATTTGTTCAGCACAGAATTTAAGCCACGTTTTATTTACATCTTAGATTGCTAAAGCCGTATATTTTAAACTTTCCGATATTTCAGTGTTTTATACGTGTGGCGCATGAAGTAAAATTTCGAGTTTAGAAAAGCCTAATTTGGATTGGCCGCTCCGCTTCGCTACGCGGCCAATCCAAATTTTCAGGCTTTTCTAAACTCGAAATTTTACTTCATGCTTAGTCTGGGAGTGGAAAACCCTAGTTTAAAGATTCAAATTGAAATCTTTTAAAAAAGCAACGAATGTCTAAAAAAAATATAATAAAAATACTAATAATCGTATAATCAAGCTGTTTTGTATAAAATTAAACATTTCGAAATCAAAATCAACAAATTTTCAAACTGTGAAAGTACTTTTGGATATGGTTGTTATGTTTAAAACACTTTCTTTTAAAACAGTGTATTAAACATGTTTAATAAGGCCCAACTTAATTTAACTAACAATCTATTCTTTAACGTAGGGCTATATTTCTTTAGAAATATTAGGTAAGAAACCAGTTATTTAGATAAGAACTAAACGCCCTTTGTTGTCAAGTAACCTGTTCTACCGTAACTAAACTAACCAAACAAAGCAGTAACTATTTTTGGCAATCTTAAGCTATTGTATCGGTTTTTATTAACTCAAATCATATTTTTTAAATACTCTCTATAAATAAATATTGCCAGTTCCATTTCACGCTTGCTAAGTGAATAAACAATACAATATGCAAATATGAAAACAACAAGATTATTTATTATTAATGTACCTATTAGTATATTTATAAATATGGAGAAAACTGAAGAAAATAAGTCGCAATAAATATCCTCTCGTTCCTCATTTATGTTTGCTTACATAAAACTAGCCTGAAGGACGTAGCTTGTGAATGAAAATAAATTCAAATCGAATTATCGTTTCGAGCAGTGGGTAATTTTTGCAATGCATTTAAAACAATTATGCGAATTGCTATACACGCTTGTGATTTTTTTCCTAAACTCGGTAATCATGTGAGATTTTTGTGAATTGCGTTCAATTTGAGATTTCGTTGTTGTAATCATGATGTTCTTGGGTGATTATGATAATTTACATAATTTCTAAGATACTTATTTCTAATTTGATGTACTTAATTTAAATTAAATTAAATTCAACATGTATCACGAAGTTACCATTAATTCAAATTTTGAAGTGCATGGAAAATAATTATTTCCTGGTATTTTTGTGGTAGGTACGTTTTTTAGAAGTACAGAAGACACTGAACTAAGCACCAAACACTTAAAGATTTGATGTGATATTTACCTACATTGATTACTTAATTTGAGCTTGACGTGATTTCAACTGTACTTGACATTTGGCAATCAAGTAATAGTAAAACCATTAGAAGTATCTAGAATGGTAAAAATACTCAGTGCAAATGATTTCGCCAGCTTTAATTAACGTTTATCTATTATGTGTTAATCATACTACTTACTACTTGATATTTTTATTAGGAATGATGAGAATGTACAATATAATGTACCTATATACAAAAATAGCTATATACGGAGTGAGTTTGTTGTCATGGTCCTCGAAAACTATAAGAAATAGAAAAACGATTAATTGGACAAAATAGTGCAATTTTACGAGCTAAATAAAAAGACACTTGTAATCTTTCCTAAAAAGTTAGGCGACCAAACCAAATTTGTAGGCTTTTCTAAATTTACTTTATGCTTAATCAAGGATTGAAAACGCTTGTTGAAGTTTTAAATTGGACGATTAAAATACAACGCTTGTCTAAAAAAAACACAGCGTATACCGTCCGCTTGCTTTATCGTGCTTACCATTGGGATTAAATAAACTATTAGAAACAGGAAGACATGATGTACTAGACAAAAGTTTTGATTTCTGTTACAAAATAGCTAAGTTCATCTAGCATCATTTGATTTGAAGATATAGAGAACAAATTTAAAATCGGCAATATTTTATTTTTGCTATAACTTTGTTAGTATAAATGAAATTGCCAATTCTTGGTTGCAGAATACTTCAAACATTAAAAGTGCGATTCTCTTCGCAATCTAGATTGCGAAGAGAATCGCACTTTTAATGTTTGAAGTATTCTGCAACCAAGAATTGGCAATTTCATTTATACTAATGTTTGAACGGTAACGTGACCGCCAGTCTAAGGTGTCAAATTGTTTAGAGGGAATGGCAAAGCTATACTGAGGAGAGATAAATCTCGAAACGCGTCTATAGATGGCCTGAATAATTTGACCCAAATTGTTACATTTGCAGTAGGTTACTGTATGTAACATCAAACACTTGTTGTATAATTCAATGTCCGTCGGGGTATTAGCCCGGGAAGTAGTTGTTTCAATGAGTGTTTGATATAGTCTTTGTAAGACTAACTTGTTGTAGATTGCGAAGAGAATCGCACTTTTAATGTTTATAACTTTGTTATTCAGACAGATAACGAGCCGAAACTAAATTGACAGATTTTATAATGAGTGTCCCATTTTCAAGATACGATATCATTGTTTAATTTTTATATTAACAGCCATTTTGGATTTCTATACCACATATGTCAAATCAAAATGGTAGTTGTCATATTTCATACAATAAAACAACCAGTATAAAATCTGCATTTTTATTATTTTTAACGACTCATTTAGACTTAGTACACAATTTTAGCTCAAAAGAGATAATAAAGAAATTAATAGTAAGAATAGTATTTTATCGATTTTCACTTTTTTCATATCAGTTAGGCAAACGTTTACACTTTTGACTGTGAGTAAAACAATTATATAGCGTTATTTGTTTTTAAGATATGGTAAAATAAGTAAAAATCGATTGAATTTTATTCTCACAGCTACTTTATTGATTAAAAACATATGGAATTAAGATTTTATGTGCAACTTAAATTACAATTGAAACTGACAGGTTTTATACATGGTGTTCTATTTGTTTTTTCTTTTGACTTCTGACACATCATGTTCAACAAAAATTTCTTGCTCTATTCAACGGTATAAAAATCAAACATGGCTGCCATACAACAATCGAACTTTGATGTCGTATCTTAAAAATGGGACACCCTGTATAAAATCAATCGATTTAATTGTGTTTCTCAAAGAATATAATTTAGGGTACAATTCATTATTTTTTTTTTAATTAAAAAGTTATAACAAAAAGAAACGTGTGTTTCTTTCCGCCATTACTTGAAAACTAATGAAGCTAGATCAAATTTATTAACACAGTTTTATTTTGTATAGAAAATGAAAACTTCTGTCTATTTTACCAGTTTTCGTATCTCAAATAATTTACAAAATCTCAATGCTTAGAACGATGAAACAAATAAACGGTATATCGGAATTTGTATACTTAAAAGAACAATTCACTGTATACATTTTTTTAAATTATTATCTATTCAGAATATACGTTCATATTATATTGGAATTTGGTGACTTCAGTATGAAATGACTTCGGCATGCCAAGGTAATTATTGCCTTTGTCTATTGACACTGCACTAAAACAACATGCATAACTATTTACCATACTTAAGATTAGCTCAAAAGTGATATTTCAGTTATTGCATATTTAGATAACATAAAACATTCATGAAATTTAGATTCTACTGGTAAATACATTTTTTTTAAATATAAAATCATAAGATAAACATAAAAATTGATGGATAAGCTAAGCAATAAAAGATGGAACAACATTGTAGAAATAAATCTAATTAATAAATAGCTCGTTCTATTTCAATCTCTGTAGAGTTTATCTAAATGACCAATTAAATAATTTGCCTAAAAATTGTGACATTTCGACCAGAATTAACTTTTTAAAAGTAAAACAAGTCGATTCTTGAATTTTTGTGTTCAAATTTCTTGCCTAGTTAAATAAAACGAATTCTAATTACTTTCAAGTAAACGATTCTAGAAAATTTGATTGGTAACGTTTACACAAAAAAATCAGCACAACATCTGTTGTAGAAAATCGACTGTAAAGATAATATTTACATAACTTATAATACTCATTATATTTATATTTCTTAAAATTTTATGCAAACAATAATTGGCAAATTCACTTATAGGAGTCATTGCATATGAAATCAACAAGGACTACACCTCACCGTGTCAGATTTCAATGAACATTTGTTTGCTTCAAATTTATACTTAAATAAATAGTAAATTTTTTTAACATTTTCCTCCTTACGGGTTTTTAGTTGTAGCGTCTAAAAATTCGAAAAAATCAAAAATTCGCCCGCTGATATATTTTCATTTCCTTATAAAGTCTGGTCTAGTTCTAAAGATCTTTAAATAAGCTTTAATTTGATATACATCACAATAAAACTTAAAGGGTAACTAACATTTTTGAAAAAATCAAAATCTGTACATTTTGAAAACCACGGTGCTATCGTATGTTCAATAAAATAAAACCTCTAGAGTGCCATGGAAAATATAGTAAGATGGCAACTGTGAAATTATACATTATAATTACAATGTTTGACGTTTTATATGTCAATTCCTAAAACGTGTAGCTAATTTAAATTTTAGAAAAGATAAAATCATGGCACTCTGGAGGTTTTTATTTCATTGAACAGACGATATAAAAAATATAAAAAATTATACTGTGTATCGCCGGATTACTGCCTGGATGGGAAAAACTTGTTTATTAACAATTTTTCGACAAAGAGTGAATTTAAAAATTAAAATTCGATGACTTAAAAACAACATTTTCATTATCAAATCCTTATTTAACCACAGAGGGCGCTCAAAAATTAAGAAAAACAAAAGGTATAATGAGAGACATGTACTTCTAATCATATTTTTAGGGTTAAATATTATTTGAAAGATCTGTAATCGAGAATTGAGTTTAAATACAAAATTTTAACTTGATAGAAACAATTTCATTTTTTAGATGTTATGTTTTTTTTTTTTCAATGATTTCTCGTATATTTTTTCAACATTTATTCATTTAAAATAATTGCATTTTAATTAAATTACTCCTTTTCAATCAAGTTATGGTATACAACATATGTGGAGTGATAACTACCCAGATACTTATTTTTATTATTAATTTTTTAACAATAAGTATTTTTTTTATAAAAACGTTTTGCCTCACTTAAAAATACCGTTACCATAAAGACATTACAATTTTTATATAAGGGATTTTACAAAATTTTGGCTTTAGAGAAAAATGTTATCAAAGAAAAATGTACTAAATTACGAAACTAATTTAAATATACAGAGATTTTCTTTTAAGTATATACAGCGAATTTTTATTTTAGGACTGAAAATTTAGTTTGGTCGCATAGCGAAGCGGAGCGACCAAACCAAATTTTCAGGCTTCTCTAAACTCAAAATTTTACTTCATGCTTAATCTGGGAGTGGATAACACTCGTTTTAAGCTTTAAATTAAACTCTTAAAAAAACAAAGAATATGTAACAGAAAAATTAGGATATGTATACTTAAAAGAAAATCTCTCTGTATAATCAGTTTAATATAAGTAATTTAAGTTTATTTAATATATTAACAGATGATTAAATTTTTATGATATGATATATTTTTTTGGTAAAATATCACCAAATTTGATAAAATTTTGATAATTTATTAAAAATATAATCATTTTTAATAAATACATGTTAAAAATTTACGATACATGGTTATAAAAATAAATACATTTATAAATATTAAATTGTTATATAAACATAATGATCGATTACAAATTACTTTTTTAAATAACGTCTATCCCTAAAATTATATTTAGAGGCATACTTTACTTTACTTTACTATTCTATTTTGACAATTTGAGTTTTTCTCAATTTTAGCGCCCTCTATAGAAGAATTTTAGATTTGAAAATGAAAATATGTTTTGAAGTCATCCAAAACTTTTTGTTAAGAATAACTTTTTGTCGAAAAATAGACAATAAAAAAGTTTTTCCTATCCGGGCACTAATCCGTGGACACACGGTATATTAAACGCTACCTATGTGCATATGTATATCTAATATGAAATGTTAACTTGGAACATTGATGGGATAATTTTCAAATGTATTTTTAATTATGGAAAGACATGTATGTCTTTCCATACCTAAAAATACATTTGAAAATTATCAAAATATAATATTAATAAAATGTGTATTCACATTTTTTTATATTATTTTTAAGGGCGCTATAACTAAATAACCGAGTACGATATTTTTTTTTTTTTTAGAAAAATTTTTTCTTGGTAAGTTTCTAAAGTGTAGTTTGAGTTGTTGATTTGACATGGAATGACCCATACATTATATTATTTAAAGGTTTCCATTCATATTTGTGTATAATTGTGTAAACAAATGTGACGTTAATTAGTCATAAAAAAATATCAGTGTCCAAACAAGTGAATAATAATATAAACAACGCATCATTATACATGTACATTTAAATTAATTTATGACTAAACATTACAAGAACAATTGTAAATAATAATGATGGTATAAGTATATTTATGAACCTTATAATTACACTAATTTAGTTTTAAAGGCTCTACATATTTTAATAAATAATTCTTATCGTTCTCTATATAATGTGTTTATTATATAATATTTGTATATATTTTATTACTATTCACCACGGGAAATATATTGGTAAACTTGTATAATATAAATGTATACATTTCCCAATTCGCTTAGCGAAATACTTAAAATATGTAAGCATGGTTATTTTTATATTTATCAGTGAATGTGCACATGTAATAAAACATGTTGGTAAATGTAGAATACATTAAAATATTATTGTATTTTTTTCAAATCATTACACGTTTGCAATATACTAAGCAAACGTAACCCAGAATTTAAAACACGATTTCCTCAACTCCTTGATTAAGCATGAAGTAAATATTGTAATTTAACGAAATTTGAAAAAAGAACATGAATGTCAGTTCATTAATATTAAAGTCGGAGTAAATCGTAATGTTTCTGAGTTATTCCACATTAGTTAAACTCTTTTGTTTTACTTGAAATCTACTTTAACCTCGAACGCCTTGGCAGTTGATAGGTATTCAATATATATACAGGCATGGGCGCCTGCAGAATCTTTTATAGGGGGGGGAGGGCAAAATATATTATTAATAATAGAGTTTAATGTCTATTGTCAACATTTTAAAGTATGTCCAAAAGTGATAATCTGTAATAAAAACATGATTTAAATATTTTAAACTTAATATTTAATTAGTGCTTTTATGCGCGTGGCGCATGAAGTAAAATTTCGAGTTGAGAAAAGCCAGAATTTGGATTTGGACGCTGCGCGTCCAAATCCAAATTCTTCGGGCTTTTCTCAACTCGAAATTTTACTTCATGCTTAGTCCGGGAGTGGAAAACACTCAATAGAGAATAATTATTAAATAACTATCGTGTCAATCTAAAAAGTGATGAAATAAATGTCAAAGGAAAATTGAAATTTACAAAAATTGTAAGGACAGTTGAAAAGTAATGAAATATCAAAAAATTAAAATATGAGAGATTTCTCAAAAAAAATGTAGAAAATGTCGATATGTGATAAAATTTCAAAGGAATGTGAAATTAACGAAAATTGTGGAGTAAGTTAAAAAGTGATAAAACTCAAACAAAAATTTGAAATATGCGAGAATTGTCGAAAATGTAAAATAGTTAAAATTTCTGAAAATTATCGGAGATGTCAAAAAAATGTTCATATATTTATATTATGACTATACTTTTAATATTTTTACCATTATTAGCCACGAAATGGCAAAAGAGTTGAAATTCAAGAAAATGCCAAAAAGTGGCGAAACATTAACAAAAAATATTGTCGTATAATGGATATACTACGAATTATTAATAATTAGGGAAAATTAATCTAACGATTTTGACTGTTTTTAATAATTTCGACATTAAGTCACTTTGTCAACAGTGTTTTGAATATTATGACTTATTTTTATGAATGTCGTATCCTGGTTTAAAATTTCAACATTACAAACCAGGAAATGTAAAAAAGTTGAAATTTTGAAAAATATCAAATAGTGATGGCGTGTCAAAATAGTTGAAATTTTCAAAAATTGTAGATCTCGAAAAAAGGTGATAAACGTAAAAAAAATGTTTCACATATGAATTAGTAATAATTGTATAAATCCAATTGAACAATTTTGATAGTTTTAAATAATTTTAACATTAAGTCACTTTGTTTGCATTATTTTAACTATACTTTTAATATTTTTTATCATTATAAGCCTCGATCGAAATTTTGTGGTTGAATTTTGGGAAAATACCGAATAGTGATGGAACGTCAAAAAATATCCTAAGAATGTCATTAAAAAAGATAGTTGACTGTCGGCACTAGAAAATAACAGTCGATAATTAATAGTAAAATTTAAAAGTAAAAAAATATAGTTGTCGAAGTGACAGTAAAACAATACAGTTGACAGTTTTCACAGTTGGCAAAAATATAGTTTACAGCGATAGAAGACGGTTGTTTTATTATTTCAAAAATAATTGATGTTTGACTGTAAAAAATACTAGTTGACAGTTTAATAATCAAATTGATAGTTGCCGGTTTGACAGTATAAAAAATGACATTTAAAATGGCATTTTTTTAATGACCATTAATGGTTTACAGTAAATAATGAGAGTTGATAGTAGAAATCGTAGAAATTCTTGATTTTAAAGATTTACGAAAATCTTGAAAAATTCATGATATGCGTCTAGATTTTTAAAATTATCGAAATGTTTTGAATTTTACAAAAACCGTCGGAATTTTGAAAATTAACGGAAATCTTGGAAAAGTATGAACAGCGATTAGATTTTTAAAATTTGAATATCAATAAAAATCGTGGAAACTCATGAAATTTAACGAAAGTTTAGGTACATGAAAAACGTTAACATTTTGAAAACTAACGACTATCTTGGAATTTCATGAAATGCGTCAACAGTTTAAAAATTAATGAAAATCTTGGAAAGACTGGAAAATTAACGAAATGTATCAACATTTTTCAAATTACCGAAAATCTGAACAAAAAATCTAAAAATTAAACGAAATCTTGGAAAAGTTACGAAAAGCGTTCAGAATTTAGTTAATCATTAAAAAACATCAAGAAATTTATAAAAATTTCTCGAAGCTTTGAAAATGTACTAAAATCGTCAGTCTTCCAAATTCAATTACTTAATTTAGCAGAAATATAATTTACAGAAACGACAAGATTCAAAACACTTATATCATCATCAAAATTGACATTCTCATTGAAAAATCGTTAAAATTGATAAATTTAATATAAAATGATTAGGATCTTCAGAATATTAAAATATTATATTAATTTTTGAAAATTAGATTATTACAAAGGAATATCTAAGTATTAGCAGCTCTTAAGATATATTGACATATATCATATATTTATGTATTTTTGTAAATGGTTTCCGTTAATTTGGCAAAGAAGTATGTATATTGTACATTTTCAAGAATTTGTGATTTTTAAATGCGTTCAGTTTAAAACGAGTATTTTCCATTCCACAATTAAGCATGAAGTAAAATTTCAGACTTTTCTAAACTCAAAATTTTACTTCTGTAAATTTATTTATTAAATTTATTAAAAAATTGTATTGAATATTTTTAAATGGTATTCTTATCTTAAATTCCAGGTGAAAATGAATAGAAATTGGAAACAAAAGCACTCCAGGACTACAAGCACCTTAGGACTACAAGTAGTCCCGTATATATTACAAGAGTGGAGGAGAGTTTTCATTTTGCGCGCGGTAAGTGGAAAACGGAATTTGATTTTCCGTGTTTTCTATTTGCATTCGGGGCGAATGTGTCGCTATTACGGGGACGCTACGAAAAGTCCTGGAGGAAACGTTAGAGGGTAAAACGTCGTCCTCCTCGGCGTGCGTTAACTCACCCTTTTTAGGATGGCCATCCGCGCGGCGAAAATTACACTCTGGAGCAACAAATTCAAACTCTCCCGGACGAGTGGGAATGAATTTTATCGCAAGCGTTTCCACACAGGTGGTGCTTTCACAAATCGAAATAAAAAGAAAGGGGATATTTATAGAATGTCTAAGAAACGACAATTTTATTCACATAAATTGACTTTTGTTTTGTCATAATTTGATGTTTTTAACACGGATTGACAGTGTGTGTCGATAATGACGAGCTACGTTACAGTTGTAAATTTATGTTAAAAATGACCAATTATGTTACAAACGTGAAATTATTCTCAAAAATTGTATTTTCATACCAAAAATGTTATGCTGATAAAAAAATATTCCAAAAGACGGATTTTTGTCAGTTTTTGACATATTTAAAAAAACATTTATAATTTTCTAGAAAAAAAAAACAAGAGAAATATATAGCTATACTGATGAGAGATAAATCTCGAAACGCGTCCATAGATGGCCTGAATAATTTGACCCAAATTGTTACATTCGCAGTAGGTTACTGTATGTATAAGGGCCTCTCCAAAATATCTAAACCAGCAAATTTTGAAGAGAGACACCCTCTACAAGCGCAGGAGCATAATGGAAGAAAAGAAACCACAATTTATGGTGTGTTGATGTTACAATTTATGACTTAATCTGTTTGTAGAGCAGGTAGTTTCCCATTTTGCCCTTTCTAAAGCGTTTTAAACGGTCGTTCATGTTCATTTGATGACTCCAACAATTTAAATCATTAATCAATATGTTATGCAATGGTATAATTTGGTTACGTTTTAATCAAATCGATTAAATAGAGCACGCTAATCTAGCAATAAAAAAAATGCAAAATAAGGTTATGATATGGGTTTAAAACGTGTTCAAAACATGTTTAAAACACGTTTAAAACGTGTTTAAAACAGAATACACAGTGGTTGTTATTCTTTTGAGTATACATACCCCGATAATTACAGCATTTTAAAAGTTGTGGGAAATCGTTGTTTTAATGCGGTTAATTTGAGGCTTTAAACGAGTGTTTTCCACTCCCAGACTAAGCCAAAAGTAAAATTTCGAGTTTAGAAAAGCCTAAAAATTTAGATTGGCCGCGTAACGAAGCGGAGCGGCCAATCCAAATTAGGCTTTTCTAAACTCGAAATTTTACTTCATGCGCCACGCTTAAAAACACTGATTTACAGTGAAGTTCATAAAACACACACTTACAACAACGGTTATAGGCAACCTAATATACGTTAAAGTTTATGGGTTGCCTATAATCACTGCTTTAAACAATTTTTTCAGCGCAGAATTTAACTCACGTTTTATCCACATTTACATATTAGATTGCTAAAGCCGTATATTTTAAACATTACGATATTTCAGTGTTTTATACGCGTGGCGCATGAAGTAAAATTTCGAGTTTAGAAAAGCCTAATTTGGATTGGCCGCTCCGCTTCGCTACGCGGCCAATCCAAATTTTCAGGCTTTTCTAAACTCGAAATTTTACTTCATGCTCAGTCTGGGAGTGGAAAGCCCTCGTTTAAAGATTCAAATTGAAACCTTGAACAAAAAACAACGAACGTCGAAAAATGTACAGTGAATGCTTATGTATACCTGAAAGAAAAAATCCGTGTATTTAAAAACCGCATTTATGCAGACACAGTTATATTGTAATAAAATGTTATGTTTGATAATGTAATTTGAAATATCTTTAACAATTTAGCTAGAATTTAAAAACAAACAAAAAACTTTAATGAAGTAATATAAAATATAATTTAGCAAATATTTATTTTTAGCAGTTAAGATAATAAAGAAACGGTTTTAAACAAATCCAACGTTTAAAACATGTTTTAAACAAATTTTAGATTTAAAACATGTTTAAAACAAAACCGATTAAAACATGATGGCTGTTTTTAAACATGTTTAAAACACTATTTTAAAACAAAGTGTTTTAAACATAACAACCCTGGTTATGATCGATCATCTAACGAGTGTTTCCAATCCTAGATTAACCATGAAGTAAAATTTTGAGTTTAGAAAAGCATGAATATTTGGCTCGGGCATAGCGCAGCAGAGCGACTGAGACAAATTAGGCTTTTCTAAACTCAAAATTTTACTTCATGCGCGACTCGTATAAAACGATGATTTAATGTGAAATGGTCTATAACCAACCAATTAGCAAATGAAATAAGTTTAGTACGACAATCATCAATTGTTTAAATGACGGAGAAAGTGCTATAATGAACATATATATTATTTTTGTATTAACGACGTGAACTCTATCTACTGTCAATAGGACTGCTCAAAACTTGACAGCAGATGGCGTTCACATCGTCAATTTATATGTAAATTATACATGACTACTAAAATGGATATAGATGTTTACTTTTCTTCTGGATTTTAAACAGCACAATCAATTGACATATATAATAGTCATTGTGTGAGTACAATAGACAAGACTATTGGCAGTAGATGGCGTTCACGTCGTCAACCTAAATGTAAATTACATATGACTATTAAAATTGCCAATTTATAGTGCAATTTGAAATCCAGAAGAAAACTAACCATCTTAATTCATTTTAATAGTCTAATATGTAATTTACATTTAAAATAACGACGTGAACGCCATCTACTGTTAATAGCTGTAACGATACTACTCAAAAATTGGCAGCAGATGGCGTTCATATCGTCAATTTATATGAAAATTGCATATGACTACTAAAATGGTTATAGAAGTTCAGTTTCCTTCTGGATTTCAAAATGCACAATCAATTGACATTTATAATAGTAATTCTGTGAGTACCATCGACAATGCTATTGGGAGTAGATGGCGTGACGTTTTCTGGATTTTCTTTTGAATTTTCATATTCTTTTCTGAAAACGATGGAAAAATCTGAAATCTAAAATCAAATGACAACAAAACAATATTTGTTAACCATTAGTTTAATTATTGACAGGTGCGGCTTTGTTATTTGCTTCCAAAGGCTACTTGTTTAAGTCGTGACAATTTAGAATTTTCGATAATACTTTTTTTTAAGTTTGCTTTTAATTTTTTAACGAAAGAAGATAGCAAATTTTTTACTCTAAAGAAAAGTTCAGAAAAATTAGCTCTTTTGAAATATTAAAAAATATAAGTAAATAAATAAATAAACCTTTATTTCTTTCTTCAAAATACATGCATAGAAAAAGGAAAATACAATGTGGGAAAGAAAGTGCGTCGAGAATAGTAGAATACAATAATAATAGTAAAAAGTAAATTAAAAACGATATATGCATATAGAAGAGGTTAATACATATCTAGGAACTCTTCAATGGAGTAGAATTCATTTGCGCATAAATGTGTAAACAATTGAGTTTTAAATATTTTGATATTTTTGGACATTTTAATACTAATTGGTAATTTGTTATACAATATGATGCCTTTGTAATACATACAATTTTCTGAAGCAGTTAAACGATGACGTGGGTTGTTGTATTTGTCTTTATTGCGTGTGTCATAGTTATGACAGATTTTTTGTTCCTCAAAAATTGTCCGTATTTGTACATAAATGTTAAACATTTATATATATAGATTGAATGGAATGTTAGCAGGCTATTTGTTTTTAATACTCCTCTACACGATTTGTTGAGATTTATGTCGAATATAATTCGCATAATGCGCTTTTGTAATACAAATACATGAGAACTATATTTACTATGACCCCAGAAACGGATACCATATCTAATGTTAGCTATGAAGACGTTATTATACACACGTTATAAACAATTCAAATTTGTAATCTGTTTTAATTTTCTTGCTGAGTAACATATTCCACTTAATTTTTTACATGATAATCCATGTATATGTTTCTGGGGAAAAAATATACAGTGACGTCATTACTTCACTTTCAAAATTTAGAAAAATATGCAATTTTGGATTAAAATGAAACTTACTCAATCCCAATTATGAACCTCTTTCCAGATTTTTTCTATCGACTTTCCTTCCCTTTTAATAGAGCTGAGACATCGAGTTTCTCGCCTTATACATTTTATATGTAAAATGTTAATCTTTTGTTTTCGTAAAGATTCCCTTGGAAACAGTTGAGTAACTCACTTATTTGACAACTCCTAAGACCCATAATTTGCTTACATATCACCCCTGAAGACGGGCATCCAACGATACATATTTTACCAATTGTGATGTATTGTAAACTAACGAGTGTTTTCCACTCCCAGACTAAGCATGAAGTAAAATTTCGAGTTTAGAAAAGCCCCGCGTAGAAAATTTGTCGAGGGTCGCGCAGCGACCTGAGACAAATTTTCACGGGGCTTTTCTAAACTCGAAATTTTACTTCATGCGCCACGCGTATAAAACACTGATTTAAAGTGAAGTTAAAAATGCACTGAAAACCAATAAAACTTCGATATTTTTTTCAAAATTAGATGTGTTCTTTCCTATCCATGCAGTAAACCTTCAGATTTTCGTTGTTTTCTTGTAAAAAAACTTCGGTTCCCTGTAGTCCTTCGGTCTCCGAAGACCATGATTGGTCCTTCGAGCTGTAACCTTTGTAAAATTGTAATAAACTTAGTAGAGTGATTCTTTAATTTGAAACTTCTAAGAACGAGTGTTGTCCACTCCTAGACTAAGCATGAAGTAAAATTTCGAGTTTAGAAAAGCCCCGTGTAGAAAATTTGTCGAGGGTCGCGCAGCGACCCGAGACAAATTTTCACGGGGCTTTTCTAAACTCGAAATTTTACTTCATGCGCCACGCGTATAAACCACTGATTTACAGTAAAGTTAAAATATATAACGTTCAGATGTGATGATCAATATTTACCGAGATGTAAACGTCAGATACGTTTTAAAAAATTCTATTGACCTAAAATTGTACACGTAGACATAAATTAGACCTTATTTTACAAATGTCGTATTAATTATAATTACATTTTAAATAATTTTATAAATATCAAATAAATATTCCTATCAAAACCACCCCAAGTCGGACAAAAGATAACGCTACGCGCTGGCTGAAAATAAATAGACTTCTTACTACCTGCTAACATCGGGTTGACAATGACATCAAAAAATGCGGTTGGTGTTCATAATGGATTACCCCCTGAGTACTCGGTCTCTTTCCCATTACCCTCCAATATTTTAGGAAATAGATAGAAATCTGAAAATTTTAGATATTTTCGTGTCGTCGCTATGTATAGTGTATTCATCGCTCTTTTGCTGAGCAATAAAAATCGAACTAGAATACCCTCAAAAAAATTATAATCATTATACAACCTTGCGGCTACCGGCACTGCGGGTGACCAGCGCGGGGGGTAGTTGGACCGGGACGACAAAGACGCTAAATGGTTTGGTTTGCTGTTTCTTCTTCTGTCGGCTTAAAATGTACCTGCGATCCTGACCCTTCGCACTATTCAAAGGTCGTGAGTAAAATAAACGTATCTTCCAATATTTGTTTTTTTCTTTCAGCGAAACCTCACACTTTTGGCATAAACATAGGTCATCGGATGCAAAGCATGCAATAAGATGTTTATCTAACACTTAGGGGAAAGTGTAAGGCTAGAAATAAATTTTAATTAATTGAATTACATTGTCATTTAATAAAACAATATTTACATATGCAAATATACATTTTTAAACAAAATACTGTTAACTAAACGTTTTACTAAAATTCTTGTATACATTCATAACTATTAAATTAAAAGTTAAATTTCTGAATCTGAGAAGTCTTCGATTTCATTGTCGGTATATTCCATATTAATTGTAAATTGAAAATTTGAGTCATATGTATTATATTCCTTTTCCACTCTAATAGTATGTTTCACACATCTCGACCAGTGATGCGAGGTTATTTTTTTCATTTCCATATTGATACTATCTATAACTGTTTTGTTTAAATTCGGCGAAGTGTTATTGTATCTTGATGTTCGCTTCAATTGGGCCCAGATTAATTCAATTGGGTTAAAAATACAGTGATACGGGGGTAGCCGTACTACCGTATGCCCATGTTTTTCCGCCAATATGTCAATATAAAATTGTTTATTGTTTGTTTGTGTTTTCAACACTTCCAGAAGCTGCGCCTTTGTATAGTTGTCCTCGTAAAATAAATCATTTTTATATAAATAATCAGATATTTCTGATTTTTTACTCGACGTAGTCGGTGCCTTATCAATTTGTCGACTATGGTATGATGCATTGTCCATAACTATTGCGGAGTTTTTGGCCAAATTCGGTATCAATTTATTTTCGAACAAATTAAACCGCAGTCATATCGTCACGATAATCGAAGTGGCATTTAGAGATCTGCTTTCCCGATAGAAGTAAACAATCGTTTACCCATCCATTTTCGTTACCGCAATGTAAAATTGTTATTCGTTTTCCTCTAGATGGAGGAACTTTCATGATACTATTATCTGTCTGGTCTGACCACATTTTGTTTGAAGTATCATGTGTATCAAACCAAGTTTAATCTAAATAACAAATATTTCTACCAGCGTCTCTATATTTTTGAATTTTTCTGTAAATATTTGTATCGCAATTTTTGTATATTTTCCCTTTCTATTAGATGGTTCCTTTTATCTATAGTGGCGAATTTAAATCCATTGTCCTTTAAGGATTTCCATAATGTTGTTGGACTACATGATATAATTTCCCTTTCTTTCAAAATATTATTAATAATTGTTAGTGTAGGTGCCTTTTTAGCCTTTATTACTTCATAAGTAATTTTTCTAATTTTATTAAATACTTTAGGCGTAATTTTTTTTACAACCCCTTTATCGCACCGATTTGTTATTTGTCGGTAGGATTTTTTATTGATCCTGCAGAAACATTGGTTAAAAGTTCTGCTATTTCCAAAAAATTCTTTACTCCAAGAACATCTTTAAGACCTCTATATACGACATTTATAATGCGTTTCGCGTCGGGTGAAAAATTATTATGTTTCGCTTGGTTATTTCGTTGGTGGGAACTTGGGATTTCTATAACTAATAAAAATGGTGATGTGTCCATCATAGTACTTTCCCCCGTAAATTGCGTATTAAATCACTTTTAAAATATTTGTAGCATTATTATTTTCAAAATGTCTTCAACTTTTTGATAACTACACCTTTTATTTGAAACATTTTTCAATTGGATCAACACATACTGACACAAACCAATGACTAGATAAAAAACAATATTTATTGAATATCTCAAAAACTAAGAGTGCTATGACAAAAAGTAAGTGAACAATACATCTTCATTTTGTTATTATCTACAACTTTTATTTAAAAAAAATTTTTGTTTGATGAACATTTATTGAAAAAATCTGAAAAAACTGAAAAACGCTAAGAGTAAAGTACCACTTCCGGTTTTCCGATTTTCACCAAAAGCTTTTCAGTTCTTCCGATTGTAACAAAAAGCTTAAGTTTCAAGTTTTATCTCGATATCTTTAGCGGTTTTTGCGGTACAGCGCACACAGACACACACACAGACAGACATTTTTCAAAAATGGTCTTATTCGACTCAGGGGACATCAAAACGGATATTTCCGCTAAAATTTTTGATTCGAAAATTTTCACGAAAACAATACTTTCCCTTTGTATTACGTACTGGGGAAAGTAAAAACCATTATGAGATAAAGATTCTATTATTAAAAATGTAAAGCCTTGTTCAGAGTTCATTATTTACACCATTTACACTTTCCCCTTTTTTATGTAGTACAAGTGAAAACAATGTATTTAACTTTTTGGGTAAATATAATCACAATTTTAACGACAATATCCGTTTTGACATCCCTATAATCGATTAAAACCATTTTGATTGTGCGACGCAACTTCCACTCCATTTCTTCCACTGACCGTTACTTCCACTAGTTCTTATTTCCACTAACCATCACTTCCACTAGTTCTTTTTTCCACTCCATTTCTTCCACTCCATTTCTTCCACTCCATTTCTTCCACTCCAGTTCTTCCACTTACCAATACTTCCACTACACCTTTACTTCCACTAACCACCAATTCCACCATACCTTTTTTCCAATTCAAAATAATTGTACAATTTATTCAAATTACATTATATTATTCCACATTTTATACAGTATAAGAATCACAGAGAGATATTGTGGCCTACAGCTTGTAGGTACTCCAGAATCCTATTTTCTTCGTCGAATTTACTAAATTTTTTGACAATGTTTGCTATTCTTGAGACTTCGATCCAATTTTCGAATTTCGAATTATGGAAGAACTAGTGAAAAAAAGAACAACCGATTCTCCGTGGTGGTGGGGCGCAATCATCCCAGCATGTATGCATTCCTTTTGGAAGTATTGGTAAGTAGAAGAACTGGAGTGGAAGAAATGGAGTGGAAAAAAGAACTAGTGGAAGTGATGGTTAGTGGAAATAAGAACTAGTGGAAGTAACGGTCAGTGGAAGAAATGGAGTGGAAGTAAAGGCGTAGTGGAAGTATTGGTAAGTGGAAGAAATGGAGTGGAAGAAATGGAGTGGAAGAACTGTCCCCCTACGGTAGGTGCTAAAAATATTTTGAAAACTGAAAGTGGTAGTTTACTGTTAGCGGTTTTTAAATGTTTCCCGTTATTTTGTTAAATATGTACCAAACCAAAAAATTCAATTTTACCAAAACAAAATATATTTTTGTCATAGCACTCTTAATATGTAAAATATGTTAAAAATAGTGTTTTTTTTTTATCTAGTTGTCGGTTTATATCTGTGAAAGTATTGGTAATATTGAAAACTGTTTTACATAAAGTAGATAATGAAAAATTAATCATAAATTGTAATCACTAGAGAGCGGATAAAATGCGTAAAAAATGTGAAATAAAGTACTTAAAAAAGCATGACATTTAGAGAAAAAAGCATATAAACAGCATTAAAACGGGAAAAAAGCATTTAAAAAGCATTAAATGAGTGAAAATACATAAAAACTATAACATTATTTAGTATTCAATATGCTTGAAGGATAAATTAAAAACACTTGGTTTGTTTCACTATTTGTGAAATAGTGAAACAAACCAAGTGTTTTTAATTTATCCTTCAATATTATTTCAAAATGTTTCACCAAGTGATAAATGAGAAAGTTATTCAAAAAATATTCAATATGCTTATCAATATTTTTTAAATAGAAATTCTACAACTAACAGGTTAAAAATAAAAAAAAATATTTTCATTACGTGTTATGTTATGTAGGAGTATTTCAAAATAATAGGTTTTTTTTTTATACATTTCAAAATATCTACAATTTGATTAAAAACATTTAGATCCTTTCTTCAACAATTTATTTTGTAACCAAATGTACATTTCGGACACAATGTGTCCATTATCTATGGTTTGATACTAAATACTAAAAAATAAAAATTATTTTTTAGTATTCTTGATACTGATACTGACCATTAATAGTGGACACATTGTGTCCGAAATGTACATTTGGTTAGAAAATAAAGTTTGGAATAAAGGATCTAAGTGTTTTTAATAAAATTTTATCATCTTCAAGTAACTCAATCATTGGGTTATTTATTCATGAAAATAATTGACCACTAAATCTTATTCTAAACGAGGGTTTGCCAACCTGTTTTTATCTACTTTAAACACTTAACTTAAACAGAAAAACAAAAAATAATTGAAGTAGCTCTCGACGCAGCATTAATTTTACAATACGTATTGGTGATTATTATGATCGATATTAATATATTTTTGAATAACGTTGGAGTTGGATATTCATTTTGACATTTTCAATTGGTGGTTTGAAGTATTGCAAATTTAATTGTAACATCATTTGTTTAAATGTATAATTTGTGTCATGTACTTACGCATCTCTACATTAAATATAATACTTAGAAACTTATATCATTAGGCGAGATATTTTTCTAGACTGAATCCTGCACACTTTTTCATTTTATAGATTTTCCTTAACTGTCAAAACAAAAGAACTACGGGCGATTATAACTATCGAAACAAACGAGCTATATCTTCAAAACGGTGACAGCTGTCTTAGTTCTGTTTAAAAAATTGAAAACAAGACTGAATTCAGAATTTGTGTTCAATATATTATAAATAGCTATTTATGTAACGAGAAACAAAAAACTTAATAAATTCCAATAATTTGAAATAGTTTGAACTAGAAAAGCCTGAACTAGAAAAGCCGTCTAAAATTGATTTGCAATTTTGTTTTAATTTAATTTTTAACTTTAGAATTGAGATAATTAAAAAAATCTACAATATGACTTCATCATGCACTCTATAACGATTTTATGATTATATAATTCTAATATCATATATCTCGTAACATCTACAGTTATAAAAACAACACTTTTCAATTGAAAAAATTAATCGTTTATAATATCATTACAGACCATTTTGATAGACAATTAATATTTTTTCAAACAAGAGTTGACAATTATGTACCAAAATATATATTAGTATACCACCACTTTGTGTGCCTTCATAGTATAAAATGATTTTGAATTATTACGACAGTGAGGCTTGAGCGCAGCCTAAATTTAATCGACTTAGGGAATCCCAAAACGAATATATCTTGTTATTCTTTTTTTACGTAAAAATATGATATTATTTTGTCAAAATAATAAAACATGTAATAAAGATATTATTAGATATTAAAGAAGTGTTGTTATAAATAAATTAAAATTGTTCAATGTATATTCTTATGTATTAAAGTATGTAGAATACAATAACATAAATGAATTCTTACAATTTTTGATGCGCTGGACACTGCTATTCTGAACATGGCTTTAGCGATTTGGATCAGTAAAAATAATTTTAAAATACTTTCAATAATATTATATATTTATATGATATTATTAAATACATACCCTGGCTCTTTACTGAAATTGTAGTGTTCTTTTTATCTGCTTAATCGGCGCCCTCAATCAATTGATTTTGGTCCACGATGAAATAATTATCCCAGGGTAGCAACATATTTTATCAAAAATAGGTAGTCATCACAAGCAAAAAATAAACAAAATCCGTGAGAATATAAACTCGTAAATAAAGTAGGCACAATAAGAAACAATGAGAAAACTGAGAACGAAATATGCACTAACACAATTGCTGATAAAATGATAAAACTCAAAAACAAATATCGAAAATGATGAATATTTAATTAAGCAAAACGACCTGTACTCACAAAAATGGGGGCAAAAGAAACATTAAAAGCTAATTATCAAACCAATTCACAGAAATACATTCCAAAAATGAATGGAAATGCCTACAGGGTTTTCCCAATGGAAATCCAATGGACACCCCTGGATCGGTGTAGGTTTCAGGGAACATTTCGAAAAAGATTATTTTTGCTTTCCAAAAACACGCAGGTAGTTATTAGATACATTTTGTGCGAGGGCCTCTACAAAATCTCTAAACCAGCAAATTTTGAAGAGAGACACCCTCTACAAGCGGGGGAGTATAATGGAAGAAAAGAAACCACAATTTATGGGGTGTTGATGTTACAATTTATGACCTTATCTGTTAGAATAGCAGGTATTTTTCCCTTTTTTCCCTTTTTAAAGTGTTTTAAACGGTCGTTCATGTTTACTTGATGACTCAACAATTTACCACATTAATTAATATATTATACAATGGTATTATTTGGTTACGCTTTAATCAAATCGATTTAATAAAACACGCTAATCTAGCAATACAAAAAAATGCTAAATAAGGTTATGATTGATCATCTAACGAGTCTTTCCAATCCCAGTTTAAGCACGCAGTAAAATTTTCAGTTTAGAAAAGCCTGAAACTTTAGTTCGGGCGCGTAGCGCAGCAGAGCGACTGAGATAAATTAGGCTTTTCTAAACTCGAAATTTAACTTCATGCGCGACGAGTATAAAACGGCAATCATAATCTTGTTGGCCTTTAAAAAAAGATCTGCAAACATTTTTCAAATTTCTCAAAAAATATTGGTTTAATCCATATAATTGTTAAGCATTACTCACTGAACTCTTCGCATTCTAATCGAAATATCAAACAAAACAACTTTTGTTCATACAAAAAAACTTGCAATTTACGTTTTCTATATATTAATTTTAAAATTACGAATACTACTAAAAATAATGATTTAGCAATATTTGGCCATAACAGTTTTCTTTAGAACGAACCTAGAGGAATATATTCCTTGCATCAGAACTACTACAGAAAATTTAATTTCAGCTTGATATAAGCAACTTAAGTTTATTTAATACATTCAGAAAAATACTAGCAATAGCTTTATTTTGAACAATTAAACGTCAGATACATTTAAAAAAATCCTATTGACCTAAAATTATACACGTAGACATAATTTTCGATTGCATATAACTTTTCGCACTTTAAAACTTTTTGAGATATGATTTTTTTACCCGAGCGCTGCGTTTAAGCGAGGCGCTCACCGTGATCCGGGCCATTACACCATTGTCAATGTAGCGCTCGGTTAAAAAAATTATATCTCAAAAAGTTTTAAAGTACCCACATTTTTAAAAATGGAAAAATTCTTAGGAAGGATCAGGGTACAACATATATTTTTTTAGAGAAAATTAAAACATGAGTAATTGATTATTTTTTGAGATATGTTTTATTTAATAAAAAATATGGTCAGATTTTGTAAATGTTATTATCAATTGCTTTAACACAGCTTTTCCAATAAGATCGAAAGAATTTAAAGGTGATAAATCCAGGATTTCTTGGTTCTCGACAGAATTGTATAACATGCGTGAAAATCTGAATCTGATTCATGAAGCATCGACTCGATTACGCGATCCCGAATTGATTGCAATGAAAAAAATAATGCGGCTGAATTACAAGAACGCTATTATTAAAGCAAAAACCAAAGCAAATGATAATTACATAAATACTTCTGCTAATAAGTCCAAAGCCATGTGGCAGGTTATTAAAATTAGTAAAGAGGTACCCAAGACATCTGGCAGTATCACGGCTGGCGAATTTAATACTTTTTTTGCACACATAGCCAACAAAATTATAGACAATATGGACTCTTGCTCACCTGATCCCATTATACTGGCATGTGAACATATCTCAACGGACAATGTCCCGTTGTTTTCTTTTAAAAGAGTTTCTGGCGTGGTGGTAAGAGATGCAATAAATTCTTTAAAAAATAATAAAAGTAGGGACGTTTTTGGTTTGACCTGTGAGGTAATTAAAAGTGCTGTGGATATTATCATCGAGCCTCTCACTAAACTAATCAACAGCTCAATTGCTTCTGGTATTTTCCCGAATATTCTCAAAGTGGCTAAAGTAATACCCATACACAAAAAGGGAGACAAAGATGACTGCGGGAATTATAAACCTATCTCTATTCTGCCGGCATTCTCCAAAATAACGGAACGAATATTGTTTAACCAAATAATGGATTTTTTCGAGAAACACAAGTTGTTTTCGATGCATCAGTTTGGTTTTAGAGAAGGCAAGTCTACCAGCTCAGCTGTTGCTAATTTAATCGAAAATATTGTGGAATCGTTCGAAAAGCGTGAATTTACTCTAGCAACTTTCTTTGACTTATCCAAAGCATTTGACTGCGTCTCGCATAGTCAACTGTTGCGGAAACTTTATGTATATAACTTCGAGCCAAGCAGTTGTAAACTCATCATGTCGTATTTGACTGGTCGATTACAATATGTCCATCATAATCATGAAGCTTCCAGTCGGCTTCCTATTTCATGTGTGATTCCGCAAGGGTCTATTCTGGGACCACTACTATTTTTAATCTTTATTAATGATTTTGACGCATATATGGAACCAGTTAAATCGATTATGTATGCAGATGACACATCAGTATTAACATCTACAAAGACGCTGGAAGACTGCGTGCTGATGCATGAGGCAGCCAAACGTAGAGCAGCAACATGGTTTCTCGCAAACAAACTTGCCCTTAATGATGACAAAACCATATCAATGTTATTTACTCTTAACAATCACGGCCTTGAGGACTTAACAAAATCTACAACATTTCTGGGGGTACATATCGATTGTGCCCTATTGTGGAAAGTTCACGCTGATGAAATCGCCAAAAGATTGAATTCTAGTACCTATTTAATTAGAAACCTGCGCGAAAGAGCATCTCAGTATGTTGTACGAACAGCGTACTTCTCCTTGTACGAATCACACCTGAGATATGGCATTTTAGTTTGGGGCCACTCCAATGCCCGGCACCGAACATTTTCATTACAACGTCGTGTAATTAGGATCATTGCAGCGCTGGGGTATCGGGAGGACTGTAGGCATATATTTAGAGAAATGGGTATATTAACTGTTCCCTGCATTTATATATTCGAATGCCTTATTTACATCAGGAAAAATATCCACAAATATACTAGTCATACTCTAAATCATGATCATGACACTAGAACTAAGAAAAACCTTTGCCAGCCACAATTAAGGCTAACTAGAAGTCAGATGAGCGTAAATTGCTTCGGAATCAAATTCTATAACATTCTACCTCTCGAACTACGTGCCCTGCCACTGAAACCTTTTAAAAGAAATATAAAAGCAATACTATTGGACGGTGCCTTTTATGACTGGGATGAGTTTTTATTATTAAGATTGTAACCATCTATTGTTTGACATTTGTTTTAAAATTGCTATATGTTTTGTACTGACGTATGTATGATCTGTGATCCTAAACATCAATAAATTATTCTATTCTATTCTATTCTATTTATTAAAAATATCTATATAAATAAAGTTTTTCGTTTTGAAAAAAAATGTATTTTAAAGTTTGAACATTTAAGTACAAAAAAGTACTAAATAACTTTTTTTGTATAGGTAACGGTTTACGATATTTTTGAGTTCAAAATAAAAGTGTACTAATAGTTTATATTGTTATAACTTTTGACACAATAATTTGTTTAACCTCTAGTAACAACCAAACACCATGTCTTGATAGCTAGATGATAATATATGTGATATTCGCTAAAATCCCTGATTTACCCCCAAAAAGTGTGCACTTATTTATGGAATAGCCGCATTATATTTTTATTTACTGTTATAATGATAATAATTATTAAAGTGATTTATTTAAAAATTATCAATAACAGTCTATTTCAAACTTCACATCAAATCGGCGTGCACGCATGGCGCATGAAGCAATATTTTGATTTTAGAAAGGTCTGAAAATTTGGCAAACCCAAGTTTTCTGACATTTATAAACTCTAAATTTTACATCATGTTTAACCAATGAGTCATTATGTCAAATGTAAATAAATTTCTATGTAATTTTAAATAATAAAGATTTTTAACATTTTATATTGAGTTTATCAATTTCCACAAATTTTGTTAAAATTCAAAATTTTAACGATTTTAGTTAGCTAACTTTATTACATTTAGGACTTTAACTTATTTTACAAATCAATTTTGACGATTTGTATTCGTATAGTTTACGTATATATATATATATATATATATATATATATATATATATATATATATATATATATATATATATCAATTTTTGTTGATTTTTTTAATTATTACGAATTGTGTAATAAGTTTATTTATTTGTTATGTTTGGCTATTTTATAATATTTTTACGTTTTTGTCAATTTGTGATAATTTGGACAATTGTGAAGATTTTTATTAATTTTGATGATGTTTGTTGCTTTTAATGATTTTATTAAATCAAATTAATAATCACAATATTATAAGAAAATATGTGTGACTTTTATCATGTATGAAATTTGGGTTTTTTTTAATTTTATTGATTTCGCAATTTCGCAATATTAATGCTTACATTTTGTCTGGATTTAATTTGAATTATATTTATTATTTATTTCAACAGGTTTCATTTTAAATATTAATAATAATGATACAAAAAATAAACTAAATTCTATGCAAATATAAAATTAAATTATTTTTTCTTTAAAATTGTTATTTTGTAAATATTGATGATGACACTCAATGTGATTAGCTTAGAAAACAATTGATATATTCATATGTTAGGTAAACTTGATTTTTAATATTTTGATTTTTTAACGAATGTTTTGCTTTCCCTGATTAAGCATGAAGTAAATATTTCGAGTTTAGAAAAGCCTGAAAATTTTCAGGTTTTTGTTAAACTTAATATTTACTTCATGCGACATGCGCGTTAATGCTGGCTTAATTTGAAGTTTAAAACGCGATCGTGTAGTTTTATGTCTAACTTAAAACTACCAATTATTACCATTTTTTAAGTAATAATACTGAAAATATTACCCAATTTTAAATTACCTGTAATTTTACATCACTAGTCACTCATAATTTTATACATTTTTAATATTTATTCAATGCCAATATTTCTAATTTGTTCCTAATTTGGTTTGCAGGGCAAATTCAACGGTGGTTTCTTCCATAAATTATTTTAGTTAAGTTAGTTACGTTAGTTAAGTTTATTAAGTTAGTTCAGTTGGTTATGTTGGGTTAGTTTAGGTATATTATTTGTAAAAATTATTGTTACTAAACAAAAAAATATATTTTAACTAATTATATTATTAATTTTATTTTACAAATGTCGTACTTATTATAATTCCATTTTAAATAATTCCATAAATATTAAAAAAATCTTCCTATCAAAACCACCCCAAACCGAATAAAAGATAACGCCACGCGCCGGCTGAAAACAGATGGACTTCTTACTACCTCCTAATATCGGGTTGACATTGACACTAAAAAAATGTGGTCGGTGTTCATAATGGATCACCCCTTGAGTGCTCGGTCTCTTTCCCCTTACCCTTCAACATTTTAGGAAAGAGATAGAAATCGGTAGATTTTAGGGATTTTGGTCTAGTCGGTTTTGTACGAGGCGAAATAGAACCGATTTAGCATCCTTGTCGGCGTGCACCAACTACCCCCCACGCTGGTCACCCACAGTGTCGGTAGCCGCAAGGTTGTATAATGATTATAATTTTATTGAGGGTATTCTAGTTCGATTTTTATTGCTCAGCAAAAGAGCGATGAATACACTATAACAGCAAACACGTTGTATAATTCAATGTCCGTTCGGGTATTAGCTCGGGAAGTAGTTGTTAGAACGAGTGTTTGATAAAGTCATTGTAAGACTAACTTCTAGATTGCGAAAAGAATCGCACTTTTATTGTTTAAGAGAAATATTATTTAGTAAACTAACCTAACCAATTTTTATAAGATTTAATAATTCAGTTGACATTTTACGTCACAATTAATGTTTGATATTTTACATAAAAAATGCGCTCTTGCTGGTTTGTAATACCATTTCGTTTAATTTCATTTTTTGGCATATCTATTATCAACATAAATGTTCAAAATAAATTATGTCAATTTGTTACAATCTAACTTCAAAATTGACTTTAATTGAGTTTGTGTATGATTTACATCATTTTTTCTAAAATTCCGATAAAAATGTTCTTTTACATTCAGTTGAAAATAACTGTAATCAATCAGTCTATTTTGAATAATTATGACACTAAGACACCTATAAAAACTCTATAATAAACTCTCTTTTGACTAAAGTTGACAAATGGTGGTGAATTAAAGTCAATAATCTGTTGATATTTGAATATAATTCTAACAAGTGTCTTCCACTCCCAGACTAAGCATGAAGTAAAATTTCGAGTTTAGAAAAGCCCCGTGAAAATTTGTAGAGGGTCGCGCAGCGACCCGAGACAAATTTTCTGGGCTTTTCTAAACTCGAAATTTTACTTCATGCGCCACGCGTATAAGTAGCTGATTCAAAGTGAAGTTCACTCGTTTACTATATTTCAGTGTATTCAGTGTTTAATACACTTAGCGCATGAAGTAAAATTTCGAGTTTAGAAAAGCCTGATTTTGAATTTGGCTTTTTTTAACTCGAAATTTTACTTCATGTTTAGTCTGAGAGTGGAAAACACACTCGTTGAAAGCTTCAAATTGAACTTAAAAGAAACGTATGCATATGTATATTTAAGAAAATAATCCCTTCATATCCTTTACTTATCGGTATCTAAAATATTATTACATAATTTTTGTTTAATCTTCAAACGAGTGTCTTCCACTCCCAGACTAAGCATGAAGTAAAATTTCGAGTTTAGAAAAGCCTGAAAATTTGGATTGGCCGCGTAGCGAAGCGGAGCGGCTAATCCAAGTTAGGCTTTTCTAAACTCGAAATTTTACTTCATGCGCCACACGTATAAAACATCGATTTGAAGTAAAATTTAATATGTAAATTACTTATATAATTTAAACTTTCTGATTTAAAGTAATGAATTTTAGGATGAGTGAAAATTAGGGGGCGCATAATAATACACGTTTAAATATAATCGTGGCAATAACTGATTTAGATTCGCGACAGATAGTAAGTAAAAAATATTGGAGGGTTCTAAAAAAAAAATTCTCAAAGTAGGCGATGGCCAAAATAAGGCTGAGAACCTATGGGTTAAACAAAACTGGAATTTAACATGATTTCTGTATTATAATTTGTATTTTAATATAATTGATATTCGATATATTATTCTAGTGTGGGAATTTAAGAAATAAATTATTATAAGCATCAACTAAATATTTCGACTGTATCAAACATTAACAAATTGTACTATATATTTTCTAAAATCGAAAAGCGTATAAAACACAGTTTTCAAGTGAAGTTCGAATATACATACATTTCCACAATATTTTAGTGTTTTACACGCGTGGCGCATGAAGTAAAATTTCGAGTTTAGAAAAGCCCCGTGAAAATTTGTCTCGGGTCGCTGCGCGACCCTCGACAAATTTTCACGGGGCTTTTCTAAACTCGAAATTTTACTTCATGCTTAGTCTGGAAGTGGAAAACACTCGTTTATAGCTTCAAATTGAACGGACTATACCGTAATCGAATTGAAATCGAATAATTTTAATGCGATGCAAATAAAACAACAATATTCATTTTGATATTTAATACAAAAAATAGAAATAATTTTGTCTTTTTATATAATATGGTGCTTTTTGACAGCAAAAGGTATTTAGCTTTGATATTTTGATGAAACATGTATCTGGTGCCGGAATACTGAACACAAATTCAATTTTGATATTTGTTTTCTGGTTTCACAAACAGAGTTCTGCTCGCTCGTGGACGAAACAGTGACCTGTATATGCACTTTGTACATTCGTGTCACTGACGATGCCACTATAAAGCATTAGATGGCGTTAGCTATCGAAACCATTAATAGTTTTCACATATTGGCTTGAAATAGTCAGAAATGTTCAGTATTCCTCAGCACTGGGTCGGGACCACACTGAAAAGGACATTGAAGTCCGAAACGCGTCTGTGGGTATCTGGTGCCGGAATACTGAACACAAATTCAATTTTGAAACATGTATGTTATGATTTAATAGAAATACATATAAATTTATGTTAATTCGTTGATGTAAATATTAAAGTATTTAACAGTGGACTATGTAACTAGTGCATAATAATGAATAATAGAGAGACCGTTCAGATAATTGCGGTCTGCGGTCACCTCCGGAGAATCCAAAACGTCCTGTTTGTGTAAAATTGGCTCCTGGGCTCGCGGACCATTTTAGTTGCACAACCGGCGCAATTACACCGCATTTGTGATTCAGATTCCAGATTCCCATTCCGATTTACCGACTAATGGACGTATTAATTGTGTATTATTTAAACCGGGCGCTCGTCATTCTCGCAAACGATTTACAATTCTAGCACACGACAGGACTTCCCATCCCACAAAATCGAGAAACCGTTAATTCTCTGAAGACATAAAAGATCTAGTGATGGACACAGGATTTCCCCATCTCTTCTTAATCTGAAATGGAAATGTATTAAAGTTCATCTATTGGACACAAATAGTTTAAAGTGGTTTATGTACACAGGACTTCCCATTTCTCAAGTGAAATTAAAATATATTCATACACACTTCGTGCATATATTTATCTAGTCTGAGAAATGGAAAGTCCAATACTACTTGATGGGCATTAACCCATTTCCGGTCGAGCAATTTTAGAATTAATTAAAAGTTGATTTAAGGTAAAATACTGCACTCATTTTTATAATTTCTATGAATGACTTAATATATTACATATTCGGAAGTTTTCTGTTAGATATTCATTATGTGTGCGCTGTAATTTTATTATAACAATAAATTTAAAGTTTCTAAAGAGTGTTTTTACTCCCAGATTAAGCATGAAGTAAAATTTCGAGTTTAGAAAAGCCTTAAAATTTGGTTTGGACGCGAAACCAAATTTTCAAGCTTTTCTAAACTCGAAATTTTATTGTATACACCACGCGTGTAAATCACTGATATATTTTTAAGTTATAAATTCACTTGAAAATAGTTCTTAAAAACAAGTATTAATTTAAATATTTTAATAACAACATATTTATATTTCTCTTCACAGATTCTCAAGTCAGGTTAATAAAACAATGTATGTAAATTTTCTAACTATTCTAACTTAACAATATTTCAGTGTATTATATGCGTGGCGCATAAAGTAAAATTTCGAGTTTAGAAAAGCCTAAAAATTTAAGTTTGGTCGCTCCGTTTTGCTACGCGACCAAACCAAATTTTCAGGCTTATCTAAACTCGAAATTTTACTTCATGCTTAACCCAGGAGTAGAAACCCTATTTTGAACGCTTTTATAAAATCGACGAATGCCTGACAATTTACAGCGTACACATTATGTATATTTAACTGAATATTTTCCAGTATGTAATGTTATAAGTTATTCATAGAAATCATAAATAGAAGTGCAGAATTTGACTTAAATATTTTACAAAACTTACCGAACAAAAGGGAAATTGAAAAAAAAACAGAAAGGGAATAATTATTAATTGATAGATTCTTAGGCCATAAATGATGGACAATAGGTCTTAAGCCATCTATGGACGCGTTTCAAAATTTTTATCTCGTCAGTATAGTTTTGCTTTAGACTTTTAATACAAAAATTAAAATCAAAAGGAGAAAACTTACATATGAATGGTGTTCAACCAGGCAAAAAAAACTAGGGCAAATAAAAATAAACGATGTAAAGTTATTAATAGATAGGAATAATTTGATTCGTGAGAGATTGGTATACCGTCACCTATAGTTTAACATAAAGTTAAATTAAATTTGTCAATTATTTGCATTATATTAACAAAGTATTAAAGTGAAAAAAAAAAAATATTGCAGATAGTCGATAAATTCGCATTTAAATCTTGTAAATATTTTGCAAATAATTGGCAAATTCTATTTTTATTTGATGTTTAACACATCTTTAGGCTAAATATTTCAGTATGAGTTCCGTGAAGATATATTTAATATTAAATGAAACAAGTAATTGTTTTTATCCACTGGTTCATTTTAATTATTAGATGTACATTTTATTTAACAAGTGAACGTTTTTAAAAGTTGTACCAAACCGTTTAGTATTAACAAAAATGTTCACTTGGTGAACGATATGTACATCTAGTGATTAAAATAAACTAAACTTTTAAAACAATGTTTGGTCTATCCCGACACTACTATCTTTTATAATCGTCTGTTGTCAATGTTTGATTTAATCGAATTGGGCTCGAGTCGTAAATGTTATCTTCTAAAATATTTATATCATATCATTCATAACGAAATTGATGAGCTAAACTTATTAGCATTAAGAAATATACAGAGAGTTTTATATAACACGGAACATTTTTATAAAATACGATTTGACACCATTAATTTTTAGTTTATGTGTAAATTAAGTTGCCTATATGACCATTACAAATTGTAGCTAATCAATTGCAATTAATGCCTCAACTTGTACATATAAAGAGTTTTTCTTTCAAGTATACATGTCCCAATTACAGCGTATATGCCGTAAATCTTTAGATAATCGTTGTTTTTTTTAAAAGGAGTTCAATTTGAAATTTAAAATGAGTGTGTTTCACTCCTAGACTAAGCATGAAGTAAAATTTCGAGTTTTGGAATGCCTGAAAATTTGGTTTGGACGCGTAGCGCGAAGCGCGGAGCGGCCATACCAAATTTTCAGGCTTTCCTAAACTCGAAATTTTACTTCATGCGCCACCGGTACAAAACACTGACATATTACAAAGTTTAAAACACACCGCTGAACTCTACATGAAATCAGTGTTTTCTGCCGGTGGCGCATGAAGTAAAATTTCGAGTTTAAAAAAGCCTGAAAATTTGGTTTGGCCGCTCCGCGCTACGCGACCTAACCAAATTTTTAGGCTTTTCTAAACTCGAAATTTTACATCATGCTTAGCCTGGGAGTGGAAAACACTGGTTTAAAGCTTCAAATTACATTGTTTTAATAAACCGAGAGTCGGCAAATGTACAACGTATGCTAATGTATACTTAAACGAAAAATTCTTAAGTTCGGTGTTACATAAAACTCTCTGTATATGTACTCGAAGCGTCTAGTTAGTATTATACCACATTTATACCTAACCATAAATACACTAATTTATATTATTATTTACCAATTAACTTTATGAAACTTTTATACCTGGATATTCAACCATATGCAGAAATGTTTCTGTGTAGTATAAAAGAATTAATAAAATGGTCTTAAACATTTGTGTAATAATCGCCATGTGTTATAATTTATCTCAACGTGTTTAGAATTTTGCCAACATTTATTTTGTTCCATGTTAAAAAATTTTCTCAAAGTTGATAGTAGATAAAAAGATATGAATACATTATTAACATTTTTACTACTAATTTTAGCAGTACTTATAATACAATCAAGTCTAAAAACCTTATTGAGCAAAATTTAACAGACGTTTCCATTTTTTCTTAATATTTATCATTTTCTAACTTATCTCAATACTGTATTTTATTTGTTAAAAAGAAAAGCTTCTTGATTGAGCGTGATGTACAATTTCGAATCTAAATTTTAAGTCTTATTTAAACTTCAATTTTACTTTATGTGCTTTTAAAAAACTGATTTAAAGTAAATTCAAAACGCGCACACACATAATATGGAATGGTTTTCTGTATTAATACTGAATAATTAGCTTTTATATATTTTTATTATAAAAACTGCTAGATGTGGTTTTGAAAAAAAATTTGAATGTTTGTATGTGATCGTATTATGGGAAGAGTACTTAATACTTTTTATTGTGCAAAAACATTATGATATCAAATCGGCTTAAGGAAGCGCAATGAACTTATGCGTTTATATCGATCAAAAGCTTTGTTTAATATATAAAAATACAGCTAAAATAATCGTCAACATACAAGTACATTTTTGACAGATTTTTTTTATGATTTACCGGTAATCCGACTTATCGGTGTTATAATCCTTGAATCTATTTCATTTGTAAAATATATTTCACCCTTGGGAGTTTGCTTTCACAATGCGGGTTAATACGCTATGATTTTCTAGGTATCCATTCTCGGGCTTCACGGTTTTCAGGATGTATCATTTCATCACACTTCCGGGTCACATCCCACCGTTCAGTAGCAAAAAGTTAATAGTTGGAAGGGGCCCGTTTCAGCTCATCAAGCCCAGTGGCAAATTTCAATGACGTTCCCGTCGGATCCGGTCGCCTTTTTGCTATTTAGTGATTCGGATAATTAATTCCCATCACGTAGACACAATTCACATCAACATCAAGAAGGTATTTATCTCAAATCTATTTGAATCATCACCGATATGAAGGAAAAATTAACTTTTAACATTCTAATTATTATACAGGGAATTTTTCTTTTAGCTTTTTCTCTAGGATTTCCCTCTGGCACTAATCATTTCTTGAATTAATTTCTCATCACATTCAATCACTTCTTTAATCCGCATATTTTAAGATTTTGCATTCAGGTAATAAACGATACACACTAAATCTAAATGAATGCCTGGAGATTAACAGGACCATGAAAATGGGGAAAATATCGTAAACGACAACGAGGAGATTTAGAATTACCCAATTTCGATTTCCCTTATTACCTGAAACAAAAATATGTATCTATACATAGACAAATTTTGTATCTGTACATTCCTTTGAAAATGGTCTAACAAACCGAAACTAGTCGGAATACAATTTTAATTTGTGAAACAATACCAAATGTTTTTTAATTTATATACAGGGTATACAGGGTGCGGCAGGGAAACATGATGATTTAAAGGTCAATAAAACAAAAAATATTTCACATATCGATTTAATTATTTATTATCGTATTGTGCACATTCTGAATTTTTGTTTCAAGTGGTTTTAAAAATGACATTGGACAAATGGCGGCCCTCATTAGCGATATACTAATCCACCCGCTTTTTGAAGTTTCGCTCCACTCTTTCGAGCATATCGATGGGAATGTTGGCTATGGCTTGGCGAATGTTGTCCTTCAGGTGTTGCAGGGTCCATGGTTTGTTATTGTAAACAATGAATTTGAGATATCCCATAAAAAGAAGTCACAGGGAGCCAAATCGGTAGAGCACGCCGGCCACAATACGTCACCCCTCAAGGAGATTAGGTGCTCGTGGAAGTGTTCCCTCAAAAGTTCTATTGAAGTTCTCGCTGTATGTGCCGTGGCTCCGTCTTGCTGGAACCATATGCCCCCAAGTTCCATTTCGTCAAGTTTTAAGAGAAAAAATGCCTCAATCATTTCTCTGTAGCGAACTACATTCACAGTAACAGTGTTTTCTTCTTCCTCGAAAAATAATAGGGATATGTATATTTGAAAGAAAATTTCCCTGTATTTACGTTTATATCATTATAGGTTAATGATACTTTAATTCTTTTAGACCTTTACAAATATTATACTAACATTTTGTATTGATAGAACAACATCTACGTAGGTACTTTAAACTATTGCTAAAATTAACGTGGCAAAACAGCATTTTTATGTGTCCAACTACAATTCAATTTGAAGTAATTTAGAGATTATATTACTGTGTTTTTCTATATGTAAATAAAACTTCTACTGAATAATTTCTTTGAATTTAACTTATAAAAAGTGTTTCCTCGCCTTAAATAAGAATGAAATATAATTTAAAGTTAACAAATGCCTGAGTTTCTAAACTCGATATTTTACATTATGAGCACGTGTATGAAACACTAATTTCAAGTAAAGTTCAAAATATACTGATTAGGTTACATTAATTATTTATAGCACTTTAATTAAATAAATTCTTTAAATGAAGCGTACCATATGCAAAAAGTCGTAGGTGCAAATTTTAAGGTAATGCGTTTTATATACGGAATATATTTTAAATGTTATGTTTTGCTTGTACAATAAATGCCAGGGCGATAGTGCTACTACAAGAGGCAAAAACAGGGACTCAATTATCAAAACGTCATAAGTGCCATTGTAATTTTATTGAAGTTTTATGTTGCTCCTGTAAAATATGTCATTTGGTACTTACGACCTTTTGCACATGGCACGCTTCAAATGTGAAGTTATAAATAAATATTAAATAATTCTATGTTGATACGGCTATTGAGTTTCCTTAAACTAGGAGCAACACGGTATTAAATGAGTAGTTGTAAACTAACAATAGGAATCTACTTAAATATTTCATTAATATGAAATTGATAAAATTATCCTTAAAACAGTACTTAAGTTGTATGCTAATGTCTATTAATAAGGCAGTATATCTATGCAATGCATTGTGGTGGATGCGCAGGGTAATGATTATAAGTAATAGAAGATTACCTAACAGGTGTGAAAATATGAAATAACATGTCACCCTCGATGTAAATTAAATTGCTTCTCGGATATAGCTAAACTCGGCGCTTTGTGCCACGTTTAGCTGTCCAATCCCTTGATTACAATCAAATACTTTTACACCTAGCGAGCAATATACTATTATATCTTCAATTTCCAGCTCGATTTAATAATCTAATTTTGTTAAAATTTTTATCGTTTCGGATAAAATATATCTTTCTTAAGAATTTCATTAACTTTACCCACTTAGCTAGGATATTTAATATATTAATTATTTAGCAATGATTTTGTTCTGTTTATTCTTCACTTAATTTGTTTATCTTGAATGAATAAAACATATAAATGTACGAGTACTCATGGGTTTTCTCATGTTTTGCATTTATTCAAAATTTATTCTTGATGAATACTAATGGAGCCGGTAAGTTGATAAATAAATGATTCATTTTACTCAATCGGGAAATGACCAAGCATTTACAATTGTAATATGTGTAAAAAGATTGTACAAAAAATTCATAAATTGTTATTAATATTAAAATTCATCACTTCGTGGAACGAAATGACCGGTAAATTTGATGACAAATATAAAGTACAGCAGCGTATTAAAATTTGGATTTTAAAGAACGCCGAAATCATATATTCAAAGTGCGTAAATACAGATAACATAAAGATATCCGTATGTAAATTTGTGTGGATAACGAGCTAATTCTTAAAATATGTAAACATTTTAAAACATCAATAGCATATAAATTGAACGCCAAAAAAAAAGATTTTTATTGAAATTTCGTTATAATTTTCAATAATAATGATAACATTTTGATTTTATATGTATATTTTAAAAATGTAAGAAAACGTCTGCAAACAGTTGTAGGTTCGAAGATTATTTTTTTAATTCGCTGCCTCGAAAATGAGGTTTCAAACACCGTTTTGAGAACTCGATAGTCGCATTTCCGGTATTTCAGTTTCTGTACGAGTCATGTAAAGTTAAAACCATCCACGCAACATGTGACAGCTGAACTGTCATTTCAGTTGAATTATCATTTAAATATTTGATTAATTAATGTAGAGTTGTGGATTTATAAATTCGACTATTTCTATCTCGTAGCCAAATAACCTAATCGCAATAACTTTATGGTGCATCCGATAGCGCTCTCTATTCTCAAGAGAGTGGTTTACGAAACTTCCGCAAAGGTGATTTTTAACCATAACTGTCAAATAACACCGAAACCGTACAATTTTGACCGAATGTTTATTATAAAGTGATACGCAATTTTTTTACAAGGAAATCAATACCTAAATAATAAACAGGGTGATTCATTTAAAATAACCAATTTGCTACCCCTACTGTCTTTATGGTTTAAAAAATGCATAACCTACAAATATTTGCATGCATGTAAATATTTTTAGGTTATGCAGTTCTTAAAACCAAGCAACTTTGTTAAAGAAACATTTTATCTATCTTTAACGTGAGCCGAAATATCCTCCGATAACGTACTAATGGGACACCCTGTATATTCAAAGCTATAATTGTTTTATTAGTAAATTAGCATGTATAACATAGTACAGGTAGTTTTTCTTTTAATTATACACATCCTAATTATATTGAAGCTTAAAACGAGTGTTTTCAACTCCTAGATTAAGCATGATATAAAATTTCGAGTTTAAAAAAGCCTGTAAATTTGGTTTGGTCGCGTAGCGTATAAAACACTGATTTAAAATGATGTTCAAAATATACTCCTAAAGCAGTATGCTAAGTACGTATATCCTTAACTTCACATCAACTCAGTGTCTATACGCGTGGCGCATGAAGTAAAATTTCGAGTTTAGAAAAGCCTGAAAATTTGGTTTGGTCGCTCCGCGCTTCGCGCTACGCGACTAAACCAAATTTTCAGGCTTCTCTAAACTCGAAATTTTACTTCATGTTTAATCTGGGAGTGGAAAATACTCGTTTAAAGCTTCAAATTGAACTCTTTACAAAAAAAAAACAAATGTCGGAAAATGTATGGTGTATGCATTTGTATACTTAAAAGAAACATTTCCTGTAGAAGCCTTAACAATACAGAGTTAAATACTAATTGTAATTAAAAGTTCTGCTTAATTATCTTTAAAAAAAATATGTTCCTAACATTTAAACCTAAAACATTTTTTTTAATATTGAGAACTGCGTTTAATCACAATTAGTAATTACATTTTAATAATTTGATTATTGACTCAATAATTAATAGAGATTAATATTTTTATATATGGTTTATATGTTGTTTTGTTTTAAACTGAATATTTGGGAAGGGTTACTTAAGATTTTCACAAATATTAGTTATATCTGTGAAAATCCTTATACTAATCCTAATTTACAAAAATGTATACATTGTAATGATTTGTATCTCTATAGATTTTTGTATATATAACACCTCTTGATAATTATTTAGGTTTTTTATCTTCAGCCGGGGTTTTTAATTAGTTAATTAATTGAGCCCACACGGAAGACCAATTAGGGCCTAATTAAATTAACCAGGAACACTCGCCACGGCATGCAAACAAAGTATTAAGATTACACTGCGAATTCATGAATAAAATAGAAACCACGTAAAATATATACAAAATATACAGCGATAATATTGCTTAAACAGCAAAATTTAATAAAGCAAGTAACTACATGATTTTAATAATTGATATTAACCTTATGACTTTTAAATACAATTTTATTGCAATCAATATTCCTCCAAATAAAATACAATAATAGTATATTTTCGATCTGTAGTTATAGATAAAGTAATATTATTTGAAAACCTAATGACAAAAAGTAGACAAATGTTTTTATGTTTTTAAACTACAATATTTCTTAGATAGCGAAATTTATTAAACAGCATAACGGAGATTTAATTCAAATTATCCCTATGGATTATACGCACAATAGTTTTTGAAATAAATTTTACTGCAAATAAAATTCTATAACAGAAGATTTAGGATTTTGAAAGCATTAACTTCTTAATACATTTTAAATAAAGTAATATTAATGCAACACAAATAATATTGGGCCAGTTCATCATAATGTTCAACATTCAACATGTTTGGAATTGTTTGTGATCTATGTTGGTATCTAATGAACGGGACTCAGGTAGGTCTATTTTGTACAATTGCAAAAATCCCAAACACGTTTACGATTAACAATGCGGTCATCAGGGAATTCCCCAACAGTTGGTAATAAACTCCCAACTGTTATCTCTGATGAACGGGCCCATTGGTTTTATTCGTTTGTTATTAATGATTTACTATATGGTTTAATCTTTACAAAACGATACCTTTGTATATTCTTGAACGTCACAATACTAAAGATCTATTGTCTTCAAATGAGACGCTAAATAAGACGTGATTTTGTTTATATCTATTCTGAATCACTACAAAATTTGTTTGTTTTTGAACATGACAATACCATAGCTTTTTTATGTTTTTGAAAATTACAATACGTCACTAATGTTTTGTGCGTAACTTAACACTCCTAAAATGTTTTATGTTTTTATTTTTTTTATTTTTTTTAGTCGTAATAATATATTACGTCACGAGAGTGGTATGCAGCATATTACATATGAGCGGATATGTTGCGCACGAGCCGCGCAGCAGCGAGTGCAGTATTCCGCGAGTAGGTAATTGCCATACCACTCGAGAAAGGTACCTACGCCCCAACAAAATAAACAATGAGCATGAAAGAACATTTATGTATTGCAATAATTTTTATTAGTAACATGACAATGATGAAAACTAAATTACTACTTGATCAATATAGAAGGAATTTTTTTTTAGGTAAACAGATGCATATAGCTGTACATTTTCCGACATTCGTTGTTTTTTAAAAGATTTCATTTAAAGTTTTAAACGAGTCTTTTCCACTCCCAGACTAAGCATGAAGTAAAATTTCGAGTTTAGAAAAGCCCCGTGAAAATTTGTCGAGGGTCGCGCAGCGACCCGAGACAAATTTTGTGGGCTTTTCTAAACTCGAAATTTTACTTCATGCGCAACGCATATCAAACACTGATTCCAAGTGACATTCAAATATACATAAAGTTTACAGTATTTACTGTTTTATACGCGTGGCGCATGAAGTAAAATTTCGAGTTTAGAAAAGCCCAGAAAATTTGTCAAATTTTCACGGGGCTTTTCTAAGCTCGAAATTTTACTTCATGCTTAGTCTGGGAGTGGAAAACACTCGTTTATAGCTTCAAATTGAACTCTTAAAAAACAAGAACAATAAACACAAATAAGACAATTAACTTTGTTTGTATAACTGAGGATTTTATTGTGACCATAGTTTCGACAACTTTAACTTGTCATTATCAAACATAAAAGACAAGTTAAAGTTGTCGAAACTATAGTCACAATAAAATCCTCAGTTATACAAACAAAGTTAATTGTCTTATTTGTGTAAATAATGATGTGTAACGAAGTAGAAGCCTCCACAGTGAACAACAACAATAAACTAAAGATTTAAAGAAAATAAGCTGAATTTGGAATAGGAATACTTTAAAGAAAAACTCCCTGTACATCAAAGAAATGCCATTTGGTTGTGCGGTAAGCAATCAGCTATTCAACTGTCAGCACGTAATATACTTGTCAAAGCTATTACGTGCATGTGTAGGTAATGTCAATCATACGCGTTAAGATGACAGTATACTAGATAGGGCGTAGGTAAAAATATTTTAGTGTGTATCAAACTTTGGACTCGTCAGTGAATTATCATTTAATGTGTCGAAAATGAAAAAAACTGTTTGATAATTCTTTTCATATACATATTTCTATTATCCATTATTTATAAGAAAAACCTGACTTAACCGGTATAAATTTGGTTAGGTTTGACATTATCCAATTTTCGATTTGTCCCAACATTTTATGTCCACTGATAATACCTTATATTATATAGAATAACTAAACCTAATTCAGTTAAATAATTGAAATATCATTTGTTACCAAATAATGTTTACTTACAATTTTATTAACTGATGAACTATTATTTGTTAGAGCAAGATGAAAAAAACATGTACCGAGTTCATTTCAGAACTACTAGTCATAAACATTTGTTATTATTGTTAAGTAATTTTTATTTTAAAATGTTAATGTAATTGGTCCCAACAATGGTTTTTAATTATACAGCAAATTGCAGTATTACACATTATTTTAATTTACTTAGTAAATTCAATGAGAAAAACATCACCCACGCGTAAAATTTATACAATCACTAATTTAATGCAAGTGCTAAACGAATTTCAATTTGAAAAATCACGAACAAATGCTATAAATAGTAATTCTGGTGGAATATTTGCGACAGAACAATATTTATTTAATTGTTACATGAGCGAAAATCACATAAAAACGGAATACTTTGGATTTCTACCGCATATACAATAAAAAAATCGCAAATGGCGTTATGTAATTGTTTGGGAAACCTTGACTTTTCCACGAATATTCTCTTGAGTCACGAAATTGTCCATCCGCGTTTCTTCAATGAAGATAATTTACATGTATGCTAGTGTACGCAGAATTTTTTTTTTCTGTCATTGTTATTCATTACACGTATTTATTATGGAGTGATTTAATGATGAGAGGACGATATTATTTAGTATTACAACCCATATTTCACATAAATGAGATTAATGTTTTAGATGAAGGTTAAAGACCTAAGACATTTGTAAATTTCTAAGTTTAAGTGATAATAATACAGATTCAAACAAGGATAATTCCAATTCAAAAATATTTGAATAATTGATAATACAGATTGTTGGAATCATTCAGTGAACAAAATAGTACTACGGGTATTGTCGTGGCATGAGATTTACTAGATCCATTCTGTCTTAATTCAATAACAAATTTAAATCAAGGACGATCGACTATACATAGTATATCTGGAAAGTAATGAGAATGATTTTGTTGTATAATGCTGAAGGGAAACGATTGTTATGGTTTAGAAGCATACTTGGAGCATGTTTATTCAAAAGTATAATACGTTAGTTGCTACAAACTCTTCTAAAAATAAAGAGAACCCAACTAGAATGAACAGCGCGCAGAAAGGTCATTAAAGTCTCAGAGTTTAGAAAATTGAGCTAAGATAAAAGCTAAAAAATGGTACTTGAATTCACTGGAAATTTAAGTCAAGTTGGTAATAGAAATTAGAAGATGAAATAACCTGCTGGTATACAGCCATTATTTCCTCAGAATTATAGATATTTAAATTGGTTGGAAAATTATGTCAATAAAATAAAATCATGTTAATTATTTTCTAATAATTAACTAAATCAAGGGAAATAATTAATCCGTTAGTTCTTTTCGATAAACTCTGGGGCGCATAAATAATAATTGGATTCAGTAATGGGACACACCGCGCTGTGGCAAAGTCTGCCAACAACCCGTGGAATGAAATTATGATTCGGGACTGTGCATAAGTTCGGGTCGGTGGGTTAATATTTGATGAGGTTTTAAGATGCAGCCAAGCGTAAGTTTCATTGGTGGTGCACACCAACACATACACAATCTGGAAACCATTAATATATACGTACTCACACATGAGTCTTTGTGTGCTTGTGTGAGAAAGATAAAGTAACCTGGAAGGGAGGGTGCGAAAGCGACCAGTTAACTTTAATAATTGCCTTAGTGCTCTTCTGACTTATTAATCAAGTTTATAATGGTAGGAAAACAATGAGTTTAACTTTTCTTTAAGAAATACTATAAAAAATATGATTAACTAAGCATGTCGAATAACTTATAAGCACTATTTAAAACTTTTCTCTTGGCGGCTATTAATTTGGCAGCTATTCTTTAAGTGGGCAAAAAAGAAGAAAAAACATCACGACTTACTAATATTTCTGGAATACTTAATTAAGAGTGGTGGATAACCTATTTAAATGAAGGTTAAAGACCTAAGACATTTATTTACTGAATTATTTAAAACGTATTTTTGGGCAGTTACTCTTTAAGACAAATTAATATTTCTATTATCTACATTTAGTCTAACGTTCTTTAAAAAATCACTTACTAGAACTACCAAATTTTCAGGTTTTGACACTTTACTTCATGCGTTACGCGAATAAAACACTAAGATAAAATATATATCATTACCGTACTGTTTTAGTAGCATATTTTAAACTTTACTTAGAATCAGTGTTGATTACGCGTGGCGCAAGAAGTAAAATTCGAGCTTAGAAAAGCCTGAATATTTAGTTTGGTCGACCCGTGAAGCAGGCTTTTTTTTTGAAGAGTTTATTTCGTACAATTACAATGATATATATATATATATATATATATATATATATATATATATATATATATATATATATATATATATATATATATATATATATATATATATATATATATATATATATATATATATATAGTAACATAAGTTAAAATTATTTGTATTCATCTGCGCCTCATTGTAGTTGGTACCTTGGGTTTCATTCTTTCTTTCCTCGCCTCGTGATGTCTGGGTAGTACCCGATCTCGGGCTAACGGTATTGAAGGATTCTTGTGAGTTTTACATTTTCATATTTTCGGTCAGTTTATTTCGTTATTTATTAGTAGGTTTTTTATTTTTATTTTGAATGGAATAAATTTTAGAGATTTTACGTATTTTGGAAGTTTGTTGAAAATGTTTATTGTGTCTGTCGTCAAGTTTTGCGTGTACTTTTTGGTGTGGATATTATCGGTTCTGAGGTCTGATTTTCTTCTGGTTTTATAACTGTGTATTTGTTTGTTGGGTTTAATTTTGATCCTTGTTTTTATTAAGTTATGTTGTATTTTTCCAATTTAATATTTCTAGATTTTTGTCAATTTATTCACAGTTTGTTATTATATTAAATGCAACATTAATATTTAATAAATACCGTTTTTCTGAGGAATAGAATATTAACCCATTAAGAGCCAAACAAATTATAAAGGTAACTCTAAAAGTTGATTTTTAGGTAAAATTTTGCATCTTTTTCTATGATATTAATGAATGATTTATTATATTACATACGACGATTTTATAAAAGAGTTGAATTTAAAGTTCGAACGAGTGTTTCCACTCCCAGACTAAGCATGAAGTAAAATTTCGAGTTTAATCTGGGAGTGGAAAACACTCGTTTGAAGCTTAATATATAAAATTACGAATATGTTATTCGTGAAACTGCAAACAATGACCTAATTAATAAGACAACTTAAGACCATAAATATCCATTGAAACAACTACTTCCCGTGCCAATACACCTCCGGATATTAAATTATACAATTAAATATTTAAAATATTATTTGATTTGATTTGATACAACGCTCTATTAAAGTATATGTTACAGTTAGGTCAAATTCTCCTTAAACCAACTAACAAATACAATTAAAATGAAAGGAAAAATCACAAGAAATTAGAAATGAAGGAACTTGGATTAAAACTAATGTCTTAGGCCATCTAGTTTTAATCCAAGTCCTTTCATTTCTAATTTCTTGTTATTTCTCCTTATTTGTTAGTTGGATTGAAGAGAATTTAATCTAAATGTAACATATACTTTAATAGAGCGTTGTATTAAATCAAATTAAATAAGATTTTAAATATTTCATTGTATAATTCAATATCCGGAGGGGTATTTGCACGGGAAGTAGTTGTTTCAATGGATATTTATTGTCTTAAATTGTCTTATTAATTAAGACACTGTTTGCATTTTCACGAATAACATTTTCGTAAATTTATATAGTATGTTTGAAGTGTGTAAACTATAAGAAGCGTAAGCTTATTTTCTCGAATTCAAATAGTTTTGAATTTGAATTTTTCTCGTTTAAAGCTTCTATTTTAAGATTTTTAAATACGACAAATATCTGAATATTAACAACGTGTAAAGTATACAAAGTCTGAGTGTTATCCGAGCTGTTTTATAATTTATTTTATTAACTCTACAATTACACACACCTTTAGTAAAACAAAAAATCAAAATGAAGAGGACTACGACCAAAAGTGTAGATACAAAAACAAAACATTTTTAACTCTCTATAATTTTTATTTGAGACTTTTTTCAAAATTATTCATACACAATGAGATATAGTAATAAATTGAAAAATTAAACCCATTTTCCAAAATGTCTCGAAAACTTAATGTTCCGTGATTCTGAACTGTTTGAGAACTACTGGTCTAAGCCTTTGGTTAATGGGAAACTGGAGAAGCGTAATTCCTTGTGCAAATATTTAAGTAATCTATTTGCGATTACAGTACACCATCCAAGCAAATAACAACCGTAATAATGTCGTGTAATACATGTGTGCGAATTATTTGGTGTAATAATATTATTAATAATAGTGTAAACAGGAAACTTGGGGAAATTAAGCCACGGCACGGAATTATTCGATTTATCGGTGTGCTTGTTTGTTTGTTGGCTTTATTGTTATTGCTTTAACAATAAAATTACTTTAATAAAACTTTAGAAAAAATAATGTAAAAAATCACATTAAAACACGTCAGATTATCATATTTTCTTTAACTTGATCTCATCACATAAAGTAAAATTCATTAAAATTGACATTCTACATCATAGGTTCTTAACCTTATTTTGCCCACCGCCCACTAAGAATTTTTATTTTCTTCTAGAGCCTCCCAATTTTTTGTTACTTACTATCTGTGGCCAGTCTGAATCAGTTATTCTCAGGATTATACTTAAACCTGTAATATTATACATCCTCTAATTTTCTCTGGGTTTTCTACTGCCTCTCTGAAAGTCTCAAACGCCCACAAGGGGCGTTAAGAGCCTATGTTCTATTTGATATAAAATTAGTCAACAGAACTGTAAATATTAGTAAATTTTTAGAATAAATATTAAAAATGTTTATTTGGTCTGACTAAATCTTTCAAAATTCAAGCACCTCTATAAATTTGCTTTTAATTTTTTTATTTTAACTATACTTAACTATTCCAGAGATCCAAATTGCTTCAATTTTGACAGCGGAATACGTGGTTAGATAAAATAAACATTTGAAAAATGTATTAACGTGAGATAAACTTAATTAGTATATTTTGAATTGCACTATAAATCAGTGTTTTACAGGCATCTCTAACATTTGGTTTTGTCGCGACCAAACTAAGTATTCAGGCTTTTCTAATCTCGAAATTTTACTTCGTGCCTAATCTGGGAGTGGAAAACTGACGTTTAAACCTTTAAATTGAACTCAAAAAAGCAAGTGCATATACTCTGTAACTTCTTCAAATTTCATCGGAATGACTTGAAATTTCGTCTACGAAATCTTCAAAAGATATACTACAAGACTAATATAAAATTGAAAAATCGATTTTTTTAAACTTTGCAAGTAGGCATGACCCATAAAAATGTACATTTAACTATACAAATAAAAAGTAAAGTAAGGAATAACAGTATTTTTTGTGTTTCGGTATAACCCCCTTAAAGGAATAATTCCCATTTTCAAATTTTAACACGTTGTCTTGATCTGTCTCTGTTTTAATGTATTGTGTTTAATTGGATATTCCATAATAAATAAACAAACTCAACAAATGTCTAAAAGAAAATATACAGTGCGTTTTATTTAAGTATGGCCATAGGGATTTACATGGTAATATTTGTACCCCGTTTTAACTTTTATTGTCGTACAATTTGAAACAACTTTTTAGTTTAATAAATAAATTAAATATTTTACTATGAAATATACATTAATTGAAGGACATAAACATGTTAGATTTTTTTATTTTCGATTTCAAAATTGAAATTAATAAAACAAATAATTTATCCAAAAAATCAACTTCTGCAAAGTATAATAATGGTTCTCGACAAGTAAAGGCTAAAAGGACCGCCTAAAACGTGTTGTGATTTTGAAGAAAACGTCTCTTTCTACCGCTAGAAAACGTTTGGAAATTGTAACGGCGTTAATTATTTGTGACATTAATGTTAACTTTGAAAGCGAAAATAAAGAATTCTGACATGTTTACATCCTTCTAATAATTTACATTTCAAATTATAGAAAAATGTTTCATTTATTGATAAAACCAAAAAATTTTGTCAAATTTGTACCACATCAAAAGTTAACATGGGTTACAATTTTTACTATGTAAATCCCTATGGTCATACCTAAATAAAACGCATTGTATAATTTTTCTACTTTGAAATCTAATAACTTAAAGGCGTAAAAGAATTTTATATATTTTTGTTTTGAATATTAAAATATGCTTATTTGTTAGTGTATCTTAAGAATTTTAAATAAATTCTACTATCGACACGTTTCCGGTAAGTCTTTGAATTAAAGTGTTAAGTTTGGAGGTATCACAACTTTAATTTACGATACAATATTATAATTTTCTGGACTATATAATCAAAAATGGTAATTTTTGAAAACTTTAGGATTGTCAGTTACAACTATATTTCAGATTTACTTGTAAGGAATTTACAAAAATTCTATTACTATTACTAAATTATAAATTGGTCAAACTCAAAGGAAAATCGTATACTCAAACGTTGACTTAAACAACAACTCTATTTATTTTAGTCATATATTTTGCAATAAAAAAAACAACAATATAAGTTTATGATTGATCATCTACCGAGTGTTTCCAATCCCAGATTAAGCATGAAGTAAAATTTCGAGTTTAGAAAAGCCTAAAAAATTGGCTCGGTCGCGTAGCGAAGCGGAGCGACCGAGCCAAATTAGGCTTTTCTAAACTCGAAATTTTACTTCATGCGCCATGCACATAAAACGCTGATTTAATGTAAAATGTTCTTTACCCATTAACAAGTGAAATACGTTTAGTATGTCAGTCATCACTTCTTTAAATGACGGAGAAAACGCGATGATGTACACATCATAATTTTTTGTACTTCTTTTTATATAATAAGAAAAATAAATTTATAAAACAAAACACTAACTCGGGGGGATTTGAGTTAGTATTTTGTTTTATAAATTTATTTTTTTTTTAAATTACAAAAAGCTCTATAAGCCACTGTTTGACAATATACATTAACGTTTTATTTTAAGACGTGAGAAAACAATTAAACGTGATTATTGGGATTTTTTTTAAGTTTTCAATCAAATTTGTGCTACTTGTTTAAAATGTTCCTAATTTTCGTTTAAAAAAGAATGAAATAACCGAGCCATATCTCAATGTATACTTTGCAAACATTTCGGCACTCGTTTTTTTATAAAAGTGTTCAATTTGAAACTTCTAACGAGTATATCCACTCCCAGGTTAAGCATAAAGTAAAATTTGAAAATATTGTCGTACAACTTGAAACAACTTTTTAGTTTAATAAATAAATTAAATATTTTACTATGAAATATACATTAATTGAAAGACATAAACATGTTAGATTTTTTTTGTTTTCGATTTCAAAGTTGAAATTAATAAAACAAATAATTTATCCAAAAAATCAACTTCTGCAAAATATAATAATAGTTCTCGACAAATGAAGGCTAAAAGGTCCGCCTAAAACATGTTGTGATTTTGAAGAAAACGTCTCTTTCTACCACTAGAAAACGTTTGGAAATTGTAACGGCGTTAATTATTTGTGACATTAATGTTAACTTTGAAAGCGAAAATAAAGAATTCTGACATGTTTATATCCTTCTAACAATTTACATTTCAAATTATAGAAAAATGTTTCATTTATTGATAAAACCAAAAAATTCTGTCAAATTTGTACCACATCAAAAGTTAAGGGGATTATTGCAGTGTAACACGCCGATCGTGTTGGAAAGACCCACATAGTTTAGAGTAGCTCATCCGATGCCAAATTTACAGCACAAGTGGGGAGAATACAGTCAGAGAGAAAAGCGGCAGTTCGCTGTGCATTTGTGCATTGCTCCTTGGCATGAACGGATGGGGTCTCGCGTCTCGTGGAATAGACGAAAAAAACAAAGCGTATAAAAAAGACGGATCGATCGAAAGTGTCGATTCGTATTATTTAAACACGCTGATAATACATACAAGCTATGTATTGTTTTCAATTCGTTAGAAAGCGTTATCGGATCCTGTGTTATTTTTCGGTATTTACAAAACTGATGATTCTTATTCTTGTCATTATAACACATTATTTTTACTTTTAAGACTCCAGTTTCGACAGCCGAACAAACTATGTGTTTTATTTTATTAAATTATAGATTATTTCTTAAAAATATAATAATAAAATAATTCATGTTCATAAGCTCATTGTGAATATTTATATGCCGCACATATATGAAAAAAAACATAGGATTTTCAATCATATTTTTTAAATGGGAATATTATCTTCCCTAACTGCTATTGCCATGAAAATAATGTGTATTAATTTGGCCTCTGCCCAATTGGGTAAATACCCCCAATTTTGGGGAGAATTTTAATTTATATTCGGTCAAATATTCTAGTTTTTATGAATGCAACAAATAAATAATAGATTGAAAAAAATTAAACGGAAAGCTGCCTTGTTTTTTTTTTATGTTTAGTACAGGGTTTACAAAATGATGATGTGTATAAATAGGCTCAGTCAACTTAGCCCCCCGAAGTTCGACTTTTTTGAAAAAAGCGATTGCGCTAGACCGGCCTTAGCTAGCGCCACAAAAATTAGAGCTAGCGCCATTTAGACAAGAAAACTACGGGGATTTGAACTTTCGGGGGGCTAGGTTGATGCTAGCCCCCCGAGTTTGGATTTTTTAAGTTTTTTTACACTATTCGGATTCCTCAGAGCTAGCGCTACCAATTTAAAAGCCAACGCCACTCCTACAGCCCCAAAAAATGATAAAACATTTTTAACCCCGGCCCCCTAAAATGAGATGTTTTTAATCAAATTGGGTGGAAAATATAACTTAGAGCTAGCGCCAACAGAATATGTCAAAAATATTCTCTCAAAAATATCAGGTAAAAAAAAGTTCACGTCCAAATTTTGATGCAAGAGCTTTCAGATCCTGTATGCGTATTACCATTTACTTCCTGAATTTTAATACAAAATGATGTTTGGCATATAATATACCGCTTTCAACAAATAGTTCGGCGTTGTAATTACTTTATTTATGTTCATAGACACTGGCTATTAGAAACATGATGCCTAGTAGACAGTAGCGTAACTGACAATTGTGTTTTCACTCCTAGCTAATTTAAATCGTTATTACGCAAGAACTTACCGTACGATTTAAGAAACTCTTTTGGCATTGTAATTACTATACTAATATTTATAAACACTGGCAACGAGATAGCTTGCACTAGTAAGACAGTGGCGTAACTGACGATTGTTTTTGATAATTGAAATCGTTATAACTCGGAAACTAACCGTACGATTTCAAAATTTTTTTTTGGCATTGTAATTGCTATACTGAAGTCTATAAACACTAACAACGATATAGCTAGTGATATTAAAGGATAAATTAAAATCACTTGCTTTGTTTCACTATTTGTTTCTATTTACTCGACTAGTTTCGCTTTTTACGGCATTATCAAAGTTCACTCTTGATTCACTCTTGATAATGCCGTAAAAAGCGAAACTAGTCAAGTAAATAGAAACAAATAGTGAAACAAACCAAGTGTTTTTAATTTATCCTTTATTATTATTTCAAAATGTTTCACCAAGTGATAAATGAGAAAGTTATTCAAGAGATAGCTAGTGCTAGCAAGACAGTGGCGTACCTCACGGTTGTTTTTTTTATGATAACTTAAATCATTATTACTCGGTGGAAAACACTCGTTGGGAGTTTCAAACTAAACGCTTTTCAAAAACAATGAATGCCTGAAAATTTACCTAGTACACATCGGGTTATGTATGTACCTAATCAAAACATGGGTATCTTTTCGATGCTACAAAATTGTGATTAAGCTCCTTTCGTTGCTATTCAATTGACTTTATTTTCATTCTAACACAATCTATCTCAATATCCTGATTCTACGATATACAGGGAGTTTTTCTTTAAAGTAGACGTATTCCAGATTCACTTTATTTTGTTTAAATCTTTAGATATATGTTGTTTTTACAGGAATTCAATTTGAAGCTTTAAGCGAGTGTTTTCCACTCCCAGACTAAGCATGAAGTAAAATTTAGAGTTTAGAAAAGCCCCGTGAAAATTTGTCGAGGGTCGCGCAGCGACCCGAGACAAATTTTTTGGGCTTTTCTAAACTCGAAATTTTACTTCATGCGCCACGCGTATAGAACACTAAAATTTTGTGAAATTTGTGTATATTTGAACCTTACTTGAAATCAGCCTTTTATACGCGTGGCGCATGAAGTAAAATTTCGAGTTTAGAAAAGCCCAGAAAATTTGTCTCGGGTCGCTGCGCGACCCTCGACAAATTTTCACGGGGCTTTTCTAAACTCGAAATTTTACTTCATGCTTAATCTGGGAGTGGAGAACACTCGTTTAAAGCCTTGAATTGAACTTTTGCACCCAATTTGATTAAAAAAATCTCATTTCGGGGGGCTAGGGTTTAAAATGTTGTATAATCTTTTGGGGTTGTGGGGGTGGCGCTAGCTTTTAAATTGGTAGCGCTAGCTCTGAGGAATCCGAATACTGTAAGAAAACTTGAAACATCCAGCATCAACCTAGCCCCCCGAAAGTTCAAACCCCCGTAACTTTCTTGTCTAAACGGCGCTAGCTCTAATTTTTGTGGCGCTAGCTAGCGCTAGCTAGCGCTAGCTAAGGCCCGTCTAGCGCAACAGTTATTTTTTTAAAAGTCGAACTTCGGGGGGCTAAGTTGACTGAGCCGTATAAATAGAGGATTGCAATAACATTCAATTTCAATTCATTTATTCCTTATTTACTTTCTATCAAAATATGACTCATTATAAATCAGCCAAATTTGAAAAAAAATATATTGGGCTCGGTGCAATGTTGAGCAAGAAGCTTATTATTTGAAATGCATTATAATAACTACCTTATTATTATTATAGTTCTATTTTTTCTAAAATAATTAACAATGAATATGCACGCAGTTAAACCCTACATTTTTTTAAACATTCGTCAAACAAATATTACCTGTGCTCAGTAAAAAATAGTTGATTTGTAACATTAATCTACGACAACGTCATATTGGTGTTATTCTTACTATTCTTATAGTTTTGATATCATTGATTCGTTGATGAAGTCGCAGTTGGTTCAAATAGGTCCGATTGCTAGAAACTTTACAATTTACTTTAATAGTTTTATTGCGAGAAGTTTAATGGCATTTAAAAACTGCTTTAATAACGAAAGATTTAAGACGAAATAATGATTTGAACAAGACTGATTGTAATTCGATTGCTTCTGGCTTATTAATCAGCTTAAAAAACTTTAAAAATAATTTAATAATACCGACACTGTCAAATAATAAGGAAAGCCAATATTAAAGGTATATTACACATCTTTATTTAAATTAGTGAAACATTTCGTGTTTTCTATATTAGTGAACATGCAGTATAAAAAAATACTTATTCCACTAGTATTTAGAAAGCATAAAAATAAAACACTAGTACAAGAAAATATCGATTATAATTGCGAAATATTAATTTTACGAGAATAAATGCTAACGACGCGAGCCGTTTTTGTTAACTATGATTGAAAAAAGAAAAGAAAAACAACGTTCACCGGCCCAGAGATAAACGCTGGCCGCATGCTGCTCGCCCCTCCAATAATTGTGCAGATGAGTGTACAACGCGTTCAACTAAGAGAAGATCCGCAAGGCGGCGGTATTTTACGGTCTTATTTTTCAAGATATTTATTTTAACCTGACTCGGGCATGAGCTATCGCATCCTTATGAAATATTCACATTATATTCCTTATAGTATAAACTAGTAAGATATGGGAATATTTTTTTTTAATTTTGAAAAATTTAACATTATTTTTTTCATACCTCTGAAAGCAAATTGTTTAAAAAAAAGTACTTCGATATTTTACTAGATAATTGGGCTTAATATACGCTGTCAAAATTTCAACTTTCTAGGACCTTTAGTTTTTAAATAAACCTAACATTAAATTTCAGACCACTGTTATATTCCCCTTAACATGGGTTACAGTTTTTACTATGTAAATCCCTATGGTCATACCTAAATAAAACGCATTGTATAATTTTTCTACTTTGAAATCTAATAACTTAAAGGCGTAAAAGAATTTTATATATTTTTGTGTTGAATATTAAAATATGCTTATTTGTTAGTGTATCTTGAGAATTTTAAATAAATTCTACTATCGACACGTTTCCGGTAAGTCTTTGAATTAAAGTGTTAAATTTGGAGGTATCACAACTTTAATTTACGATACAATATTATAATTTTCTGGACTATATAATCAAAAATGGTAATTTTTGAAAACTTTAGGATTGTCAGTTACAACTATATTTCAGATTTACTTGTAAGGAATTTACAAAAATTCTATTACTATTACTAAATTATAAATTGGTCAAACTCAAAGGAAAATCGTATACTCAAACGTTGACTTAAACAACAACTCTATTCATTTTAGTCATATATTTTGCAATAAAAAAAACAACAATATAAGTTTTTACTTTGTTTAACCACTGGATCTTATTTAAGATGTACCACAAAGTGAACGCCTACAACACCAAACAATATAAGTTTATAATTGATCATCTACCGAGTGTTTCCAATCCCAGATTAAGCATGAAGTAAAATTTTGAGTTTAGAAAAGCCTAAAAATTTGGCTCGGTCGCGTAGCGAAGCGGAGCGACCGAGCCAAATTAGGCTTTTCTAAACTCGAAATTTTACTTCATGCGCCACGCACATAAAACGCTGATTTAATGTAAAATGATCTTTACCCATTAACAAGTGAAATACGTTTAGTATGTCAGTCATCACTTGTTTAAATGACGGAGAAAGCGCTATGATGTACACATCATAATTTTTTGTACTTATTTTTATATAATAAGAAAAATAAATTTATAAAACAAAACACTCACTCAGGGGGATTTGAGTTAGTATTTTGTTGTATAAATTTATTTTTTTTCAAATTACAAAAAGCTCTATAAGCCACTGTTTGACAATATACATTAACGTTTTATTTTAAGACGTGAGCAAACAATTAAACGTGAATTTTGGGATTTTTTTTTAAGTTTTCAATCAAATTTGTGCTACTTGTTTAAAATGTTCCTAATTTTCGTTTAAAAAAGAATGAAATAACCGAGCCATATCTCAATGTATACTTTGCAAACATTTAGGCACTCGTTTTTTTATAAAAGTGTTCAATTTGAAACTTCTAACGAGTATATCCACTCCCAGGTTAAGCATAAAGTAAAATTTTGAGTTTAGAAAAGCCTGAAAATTTGTTTTGGTTGCGTAGCTCGTACTGCTTTAGCATACTGCTTTAGTAGTATAATTCAAACTTCACTTTAAAACATGAAATATATTTTTAATTTATTAATATTTACTTTAGAAACATGCAGAAAGGTTTTCTTTTCAGTAAACATAAAAATTACAATGCGAATTGCTTCAATAACTTTAGATCAAACATAGAGTATATTTTGAACATCATATTAAATCAGTGTTCAAACGCGTGGACCGTGAAGTAAAATTTTGAGTTTAGAAAAGCCTGAAAATTTGGTTTGGTCTCTCCGCGCTTCGCGCTACGCGACCAAACCAAATTTTCAGGCTTTTTTAAACTCAAAATTTTACTTCATACTTAACCTGGGAGTGAAAACAATCGTTAGCAGCTTTATATTAAACGCTATTTAAAAATGTACAGCGTTTGCATCGGGATGTGTACACTTGAAAGAAAAAATCCCTGCATAACAGCTTACAGAAGTTCAAATATAATTAAAACACATTTTTCAAAATAGTAAAGAAGTATAAAGTATAAAGTATAAAGTATAATGCTGTTCTTTTCTTAAAGTTTTACATGTATTTAAGGTTTGTTTTGCCGCTAAGGGAAGGGCAATAAATCGGTTCTGGTCGGGAAAACTTGGCCACGGCGATATCTCGAACTTGATCCGCCAATTAGTTACACCCCCGATGTTGTCTGGCGTGAAAAAAGACGAACTTTGAATACTTTCATCCCCCCCCGCCCTCGTAAATCGGCGACCCGCGACGTTTATTGAGCGTCCGATTCGGGGATGACTTGAAAACCATCACTTTAATTAATCCACGAGAGAAATAATCACCCATCCGATTAATTACTTTTTAATCTAACTCCTCTTATTTTACAAGTTATTTCTTAAAATAAGAATTGCATATTTGTTTTTCAATTTTATTATAATTAGGCAAAATTACAGACTAATTTAATTCCTGGGAATTAAATAAGTCTGTAATTTTGCCTAATTATAATATTGTTGAAAAACAAATAAGCAATTCTTATTTTAAGAAAAATCCGATAATGTAAATTATCGGTAAACCAGTTTTGGTAAATTTGTGAACCAAATTACTCGTAATTTGGTTCACAAAACCAAAATTGGTTTACCGATAATTTACACTATCGGTTTTTTATTGGTAAAAATAAAGTGGCCAGATTTCAAAGTTTATAATTCGGGACGTTACAGATACTCTGAATGTTAGCAATAAAATACACTTTCTCAAAATTCACTAGTACAAATACACGAATTCAACTAAATAAAAGTAGAATTTATGAAAATGTACAGAACATTTAACTAAATCAACGAACAATCAGCTTAGATACATTTTATTGCAAGTGTGTACATAATAACTTAAAATGTTCAAAAAGTCCAAAAATTTGAATAATTTAGTAAAACTTAAAATCAGTTGAATATCAGAATTCAGAGGAAATAAAAATATTTGTAAGTATCTAGGAATCACCCTGGATAAATCGCTGAACTGGAACTCCCTTTTGGACAAGACAATCCGCAAAGCAAGGTACGCCCTGTGGACGTGCCATAGAATTTGCGGGAAGTCATGGGGATTAAACCCCAAGCAAATGTACTGGCTATATGGTTCGGTCATAAAACCAATAATAACCTATGGCAGTATCGCCTGGTGGCCGATTACAACTCGAAAAACGGCCATATCAAGGCTCTCCTCACTGCAGAGAATGGCGACAGTGGCGGTAACTGAAGCCATACGCACTACCCCATCAGCGGCTCTAGAAATGCTACTGAACCTCACCCCCTGCATATCCTAATACAGGGCGAGGCCAGATTAGCAACGTATCGATATCACCACGCGGCCCTATTAGATCCGAAGGTGATAGTCTTCATACCAAATGGGCTGTCAACTGCCATTGAGGCGGATGACACCCTAAGTATGAGGACTGACTACGCAGTCACGGACTACTGCGAGGATCAGCCGTACAAGGTCCTGTTCCCAAGCAGGGACGACTGGGAGCGACACAAAATCACCCCAGAAAAGGCTGATTCCTACTGGTACACTGACGGCTCAAAACTGTCCACTGGACCAGGAGCCTCAGTCGTCGGACCAAGGACTGAACTTTACTACAGCCTTGGCAGGTATGCTACCATACTTCAGGCTGAAATATACGCCATTGAAATGTGCGCCCACGAAATCATTTCAAAGGGTTGGGCGGGCAGGACAATAAAAATATGTTCGGACAGCCAGGCGGCCCTTAGGGCCCTGGAATCTTCTAGATCAGTGGTGGGGAAACTTTTTTTAAGACGGGCCATTTGTAATAACCAGACAATCGTAGCGGGCCAAAGAGTAATGCTTAATCGTAGGTAGGTAGTTTTTATGCGGGTTGTCACATTACGAAGTAAGAACGCGTTCAAACATTCTCACGACGGCACTCTTAAACGGGCCGGATTAAACCTTTCCGCGGGCCGGACTGGGCCCGCGGGCCGTAGTTTCCCCATCACTGTTCTAGATGCTCCTCGCTGGCTGTACGGAACTGCAAGGAAGCCCTCTGCCAAATGGCACAGGTAAACGGGGTCAGTCTGATGTGGGTGCCAAGCCACTCTGGCGTGAAGGGAAACGAATTAGCCGATCCACTAGCCAGAGAGGGGGCGCGTACAGCCTACATCGGACCAAAACCCGCTCTGGGGATACACAGATCAACAGCTAGAGACCGTAACAACGGATGGATGAGACACGAGGCACAGGATTTCTGGCAAAACCGCCCTGGGATGAGACATTTCAGAGCGGTAACAAGTGGACCATCTGCGGCCAGGACGGCCTCGTGGTTGAAGCTGAGCAGATCAGATGTTCACACATTAACTGCTCTCTTCACTGGACACAGCCGTCTAAGGCATCACCTTAATAAACTAGGACTAAGCGACACCACTGAGTGCCGCCTATGCCTAGAGGATGATGAAACAGCAGAGCACGTCATATGTGCCTGTCCAGCTGGCGACCAGATCAGGACCACGGTGTTTGGCACACCGAAGCTAAACCTGAAGGACCTGGAAAAAACTTCACCTGACAAGATCCTTGACTTCATCAAGAAGATGGACTTGGAAGGCGAGCTGTAAGGTCGGATGTTCGACCATAATTGTGAGCCACAATAGATCCTTCCGGTCGCAGTGGTAGCATAACTATTCACTCACATTCAATAGAAATAGAATAGAGAAGTATTAATGAAATTTGACATTTGGATAATATTAGTAGAACTCGTTTGTTGAAAAACTGTAGTAAAAATTTAGCCTGTGTAGCTTTCTGTTGGTCATATTAATTGTAAATTATCAACAAATGCGGACGGTTGCTTTTTATAAAATGTTTAATATATCAATAAATCAAAATTCTATTTGTATCAAAAAAACAAACCAAATTTTCAGACTCTTCTAAACTCGAAATTTTACTTCATGCTTAATAAAGATTGGAAACACTCGTAGTAATTTCAAAATTCTAAACAAGCGATATCCTTATAGTGCAGCTCGAAAAACGGACACCCTGTATTTCTTGTTTGCTTTGATTAACATAATAAATTTGGTAGTGTGGCCTCACGCAAAATAGCTTGGCCTTCTATGATTTAAATAATTATTATAAGGCGCAATTGTTTCGGATACAATAGAATTTAGAAAACGGAATTTATGAATGTAATATTGAAGAAAACTATTATATTGTTTGGCACATGCACTCGTGATGAATTAATCCATATAAAAACATGATTTCCTATTAAAGTCGTCCTCAAATGAAAAATGCGCATGATTGTATAACAGAAAAAAATGCAATTTTCCATATAATTAGCCCCGGGACATCGCCTTCGCGTTTTTCGTTGAAAGACAATAAATTCCGCGAACCGGGAAACGAAATCAATAATTATGAAAATACAGTGAAAGAGGAAACGTGTGTCACGTTGGACGGAAAATTTGCCGGCCGCAATTTAACATCATCAATTCGAGGCATTGTTTGCGGCGAATATGTGTTTTTGCAGTTTCGCGATGGAAAGATAATACGCGAAAAATAAAATAATTTCCATTTGTATGTGTTGGTCTCGTAACGAATAATGGACACCGCTGAAAAATGTTGTTACGTATAGTGTAATTTAACCACTTTTGTTGCACGAGATAGCGTGTAGTTTTTTTTTTGTATTCGTATGTGTGTGGGTAATATTTTTCATGCGAAGGGTAAACTGTGTAATTATTTTCTGAATGTGTGTGAATGGGATAACTTTATTGGTTGATTTAATGTTTCTCTGTGTGTAGGTAATGGAAGGTAATTAAAGGTGTCCAAACATACACGTACAATATAAAATGTATTGTCGTATTTGAAAAAAGTTCAAATCAAAGCTTAAAGAGTGTTTTCCACTCCCAGATTAAGCATGAAGTAAAATTTCGAGTTTAGAAAAGCCTGAAAATTTGGTTTGGTCGCGTAGCGCGAAGCGCGGAGCGGCCAAACCAAATTTTCAGGCTTTTCTAAACTCGAAATTTTACTTCATGCGCCACGCGTATTAAACACTGATTTGATGTGATGTTCAGAATACACGTATTTAGTATACTGCTTTAGTAGAATATTTTGAACTTCACCTAACATCAGTGTTTTATACGCGTGGCGCATGAAGTAAAATTTCGAGTTTAGAAAAGCCTGAAAATTTGGTTTGGTCGCGTAGCGCGTAGCGCTACGCGACCAAACCAAATTTTCAGGCTTTTCTAAACTCGAAATTTTACTTCATGCTTAATCTGGGAGTGGAAAACACTCGTTTAAGACTTCAAATTAAACTATTTTAAAAAACAAACGATTATCGGTAAAGTTACTGCCATGCATAGGTGTATGCATATTTAAAAGAAAAATTCCCAGTATGCTAACCAAATTTTAGTGGTGGCAAATGTCACCGTCAGGGCCGAAAGGATTAAAATTTGAATTGACATATCTCAGAAATGCGCCACCCGTTAAAATATGTTTTAATTCCATCGCTTTTCTAAGGACTCATTTAAGTTATGTACACTCATATAAGTTATGTATACATCTAAGTTATGTATGTTAAAGAAATATTTCATGAACCAAGTTTCAGTAAAAAATATTCAAAATATTATTTATTCATAGTAATTTTTTTTTTTCGCCATTTCTTTAAAATAAATGCTGCTAGATTAAATTTCTTGACATAGTTTTACTTACTGTGAAAAGTAGAAACCTATCCACTAATTTATCTAATTTCATATATCTAATAGCTTAAGTTTTAGCAAGTATTTATATCACAATATTTTAGTGTTTTATACGCGTGGCGCATGAAGTAAAATTTCTAGTTTAGAAAAGCCCTGAAAATTTGGTTTCACGGGGCTTTTCTAAACTCGAAATTTTACTTCATGGTTAATCTGGGAGTGGAAAACACTCATTTAAAACTTCAATTTAAACATATTTCAAATACGACGAATTTCTGAATATTTACAATGTATACAGTATATTGGGATATGCATACTTAGATGGCCTAAATATTACAAATATATTCAAATATTTTCGCATTTCAAGCCTTGTAGTTCTAGTAAGTGCAATTCTTAAAGACTGTGCCAATTAACGTGGGACGAGGCACGTATATTTTTAATCCTGCTTTAGCAGTTTATTTTTAATACTGATTTAGTAGTATATTTTTAAATTTTAAATATTTCAGAGTTTTATACGCGTCACGCATGAGGTTAAATTTCGAGTTTAGAAAAGCCTGGAAATTTGGTTTGGTCGCTCCGCTTCGCTACGCAACCAAATTCTTAAAAATACTAATGTTAGTAAATGTCCAAGTTTTAATAGACTGGCCCCTATTTTTACCACTCCATTTTTACCACCGTCCCTTTTTTACCACCAATTCTTTTTACCACCAATTCTTTTTACCACCAACGTATTTACCACCGTATTCTTTTTACCACCAATATTTTACCGCTATTTAAAATCGAATTAGAATAACAACTGACAACTTCAATTCGTAACCTGTCAATGTCATTATCGGTTTGTCATTCGCCTAAATCGTTGGTCACTCGTCAAAATTTGGGAAAAAAAGAAAAAAAAAAACAGGCATATAATGATCGTGAAGATCGTTCAATCAAAATCGCGGCGCAGATAATGTGCGCCACAGCCTTTGTGCTTGTAGAAGATGTCGAAGAGGCTTTTGATATATTTCTGGAGGATGTTCCAGATGCCTTTGCTGATATTGCCGACTACTTCGAGAACATTTACGTACGAGGCAAACCAGCAAGAGGAAGACGACGTGCCACATCCCCGCGATATCCGCCACAGCTGTGGAACATGTATCAGGCAGTTCTGCAGAATACGGCACGCACGAACAACATGTCTGAAGGATGGCATAACCGTTTTTCTGTAGTCGTCGGCCGGGATCATCCTAGCCTATATGCTTTTGTCGTCGAGCTTCGAAAAGAACAGGGAGACACCGAGGCAATGTTCCGGGAATTGGACCTTGGGCGAAAAATTAAACGTACGGAAAACCTTGCCAGAATTAAAACTGAGAATAGGATTACAAATATAGTCCGAGATTACGATGTCAGAAAAGAAGAAGGGGAAATTGCAGAATACTTAAGGGCGATCGGTCACAACATACAATTTTGAATAAAACTGATTTTATTTGTAAAAAAGTGTTTTATTGTATAATTATTGGTACAAATATTAGCGGTAAAACTGTATAGCGGTAAAAAAGTATGGTGGTAAAAATGCGGTGGTAAAAATGGATTGGTAAATTTGGAGTGGTAAAACTGTACCCCTACTGTTTTAATAATATGAAATTACCTTAGGACTTTATTGAAATTAAGGACCAATATAAGAAACTAAAAATCAGCGAAACAAACATAGCGCTTAGGCAATTCTATTAAATAGTGATACAAACATGTTTCACCGCGGGTTAAACGAGAAATTAAATCATCATATAGAATTTTCTATGTGTGTGCTATTCCAGGAAATGTGTAGAAACCCATTTAAGGTCAAATAAAATCGTGAAAATATTCGAGATGTTTTTTTTGTTTGTACATTTTATTGGTGTTAAAATGTAGTTTCTTAGTATATGCTTACTTTCATGTTTGTGCAATATAAACACGAACAGATTAGAAAAATGCCTTCCTAGAATCGTTTGGATGTACTCCTTTAATAGCTTCCTCTAAATAATTAACTTTCGCATTTGCATTTTTATTGTCTTCCTCGCGCTGAAGAAACAATTTATTGTCTAGGGTAATAATGATGAAAAAAAAAAACGGTAGTCTTTATAGCTCTCATTTTAAACGACTCGTTCTTTTTAATAGAGTACATATTTTCTTATCTTACTTGTGTAATACAAGTTATTAAAATGCTGCTATCAACTAATTACAAACCATTGTTAATCATGCAATTGTGGGCGGTACTTGTAGCGTGTTATTTGATATTGTATTGAATGTCGTCGAACTGTTCATTTCCTATTGTCACTTCTGTCACATTAATGAATGAGGTTTTACATTTGAAGCATCATTACAATTGTAGCCAATTAAACACGTAATCCATGTCCTTGTTTTTGTAAGCAAAGTGTTAAATATAAATAACCCATATGTTATTATTTAACCTCATCCTGATAAGTAAATATAACAAATATTTAAAATAAAACAACACAATTTGGAGGGTTTCACTTTTATTGTTAAACACTCCAGCATGTTTCACCACACAGTGGCTTCATCAGGCAGATGAATACTGAGGAATTTATCTGCCACTGTACAGGGTGGTCTAATTTGAATGTTGCTTATGGGCATCTCGGTAAATATAAGAGTTAGAAAAAAACCGATGGCGCAATCGCGATCTCTTTTTTGAGACTAGGATAATGCCGAAAACAAAAATGCACCATCTTGTTTTTTTCAGAAGTTATAGGGCAAAATAGGGTTTTCTTGATTTTTAACTTTAATTCGTATCTTGCGTAATTTGTGAGATAGATAAAGACTATAAATTCTTTCTTACGATACTTTTTAAAGTAGAATCCAGTGGCTTAGGCATTTTTTTATTTTATGAACACACTTTCGAGTTATAGCCAAATTATTTTTTATTTAAATGTAAATCATAGTTGCCTTTGACACAGTTAAAAAGAGTGTTTTTCACTGATTTCAAAAATATATACTTTTATGAATTTATCTTGAAAATAGTGTTCCTATAGAATATAAACTAAATTTTAATCTGCTAAATAATATTATACGGAAGACAATAGCCATTATAAATGATTTGCATGCTCAATTTTAATTAATTATTCCATTGCAACAGCAATGAGTTCTGTTCTTCCAACAAGATGGAGCAGATTACTCTTGGATGCAAATTTAGGGAGCAATTGGTTGGGAACATTTAGACCAGTTAGGTGGCTTGCTAGATCTCCAGATCCAACACCGTTAGATTTTTGTATGGGGATACCTGCAGGACAAAATTTACAAGCAGCCTAAATTAATTTAGACGTATTGAAACATTTTCATGATTTTTATAGGAACTGTTCCCAACATTCAAATTTGTATCGCCATTAAAGCTGTAAGAGGTAAATACCAAAGATGTATTAAAAATAATGGCCATCAGTTCGAATATTTAAAATAGGTTTTTTTTTCTTAATATATAAAAATTTCAATAAATATTAAAAATAATAAAATATTTATTACTCAAAATAGGATTATTTTTATTTAAAAAATCATTAGTTTATAATGTTTATTATAATTAAAGCTGAGCATGCAAATGATCAAATATGGCTAGTGTCTTCCATAATATATTATTTTGCTGATTAAAAACTAGTTTTTACTCTATAGTAACACTGTTTTTTAAGATTAATTCACAAAAGTATATATTTTTGAAATCAGTGAAAAACACTCTCATCAACTATGTCAAAGCCAACTATGATTTACATTTATTCAAAAAATCAATTTGGCTATAACTCGAAAATGTGTCAATAAAATAAAAAAATGCCTACGCCACTGGATTCTACTCAGAAATGTGTCTTAGGGAGGTATTTATAGTTTTTGCCTGTCTCACAAATTACGCAAGGTATTAATTAAAGTTAAAAATCAAGAAAACCCGATGTTGCCCTATAATTTCTGAAAAAAAAAACAAGATAGCGCATTTTTGTTTTCGGCATAGTTCTAGTCTCAAAAAAAGAGATCGCGACTCTGTTATCGATTTTTCTCTAACTCTTATATTTATCGAGATGCCCATAAGCAACATCGAAATTAGACCACCCTGTACACAGTGCGAAATTTTGGCAATCTAGCGGTACTTAATTATTATGTTATGAAGTATACGTTTATTTGTCTTTTATTAATGTAACTAATAGTAAGATACATTTAAATAAAATCTGAAATTAAAAATTACCATTCATAGCGCGCCAAAACATCGCAAGTTATTTTTACTATTTTATGCATGTTCACACTTTACGTTTCTCCAAGTTAAAATAATTAAAAAAAAAAGTAATGTGATTTTATAAAAATAATGACATACCATGGAATTGATACAACAATTGCGGATATTCCCTGTTTTTTTTTTGAGTTCAATTTAAAGCTTTAAACATGTGTTTTCCACTCCCAGACTAAGCATGAAGTAAAATTTTGAGTTTAGAAAAGCCCCGTGAAAATTTGTCGAGGGTCACGCAGCGACCCGAGACAAATTTTCTGGGCTTTTCCAAAATCGAAATTTTACTTCATGCGTTACGCAAATTTACTTACAAGAATAACGTATAATGATTTTTTCTTTTAAGCATACATATCATAATGATTACAATGTTTGATCAATTTTCAAGAATTCGTCGATTTATAAAAGCGTTCAGTTGATGCTTTTAATGAGTATTTGCACGCCTAGGTTAAGTATGAAGTAAAATGTTGTGTTTAAAAAAGCCTGAAACTTTGGCTTGGAAACACTGATTTAAAGTGAAATTCAAAATATACTGCTTAAGTTTGATCTCAGGATAAATTAATTATACAAATGTTTAAGCGCTTGAATTTTTTAAGATTTGGTTTCAGGAAATACGTATTTGTAATATTTATTCACTTTCGATTAAACTTAGGTGTTACAATTTGAACCTAATCTAAATCAGTGTCTTATACGCGTGGTGCATGATGTAAACCTATGAGTTTAGAGAAGCCTGAAAATTTGGATTGGTCGCTCAGCTTCGTTACACGACCAAGCCAAATTTTCAGTTATTTCTAAGCTCGAAAGTATACTTCATGCTTAACCAAGAAGTACAAACACTCGATAAAAGCATTAATTGGATAAAACGTTGACTCCAGAAATTTTAACAAACACTGTAATATGGTATGTATACTAAAAGCAAAATTCCCTGTATATGTCACTCGATTTTACTTTATGTTTGATCAAATAGGGGAAACACTTAAAAGCATCAATTGGATAAAACGACGAAATTCTTGAAATTTTACCAAACACTGTAATCATTGTGATTGTGAGGTATAGCAAGGAGATCCAATGCGTATGGAAAAACTGGAAATCGAGTAGATTAGGGGAGACTCTGGTTAATAATAATAATAATAATAGCCTTTATTGTCCAACAGGATTTCCTACTTACAGGACAATATAATAGAAGGTACAGTGCAAATAAACTTAAGTATTACAAGAAAAAAATAAGATGTGGGATAAGAGTAAGATGGACGACTATATATACCAATCACCGGTCTCGCTTCTGGATGCAGCATCCAAACGCGGTTAAAAATTTTATATAAAAGCTGGCTAACTGGATATACAGGGTCATTCAAAAGAATGAGACAGATTTTAAACATTTATTTCATCTAACCTGCAAAAGATAGAAACACAATTCTAACGTTCCTGGAAAGAAAAATGTTCAATTTTTTATGCATTCAATATGAGCAACATGTATTTCCAGTGCTGTGGATTTTTTTGGGATCCTTTCGTAAACTGATATCGACATTTTCATTCGATGTGCGTGGACGTCCCGTGATTTTCTGTTTATAGATCGTCTACGAATTTTCGATACCACTGGTAAATCTTTTTATGACGAAGCAGTAAAAAGCACGTCCAACTTCAATAATGGACTCTAGTTTTGCTAATTGCAGCACACAAAGTGCATATTCTTGTTGTATCGCCATTTTACTACAGACAATCAAAATGACAAGCAACAGAGCCAATGCGGCCGTGGTCCAGGCAGAAGTTTTACTGCCTGGACTGTTCAAACTTTAAACTTTTGTCTGTCCAGGAAAGTTGGAAATATAGTTCTACCTTTTGTAGTTTGGAAGAAATAAATGTTTATTTTTTATTTGAATAGCCCTATATATCAACTGTGGGTATACTTAAAAAAAGCTGTATATGCCTTCAATTTAATTTTTTGCTAACAGAATCAGCCGAAATATAACTTCAAAAAGCGTCAAATTGATATATTTTGAAATTACCACATTTTGGTTTGTACAAGCTTGTCAAGCCTATGCAAAAAAAAGACTTTAAATGGAATTTAATACTCACTTTTTTTTATTAGTTTTCTATTACACTGTATATTTAAAAACTAGCATCGCTTAGCAATAATAAATATTAACATTAACACTTCTGCATATGAATATTTTAAAAGTAAATATTTTGCATGCTCAAACACGTTTAATAATTGTTGGTATGCAGTTAAACAATTTTTTCGTTCGCCCAGGTGATGGATTTAATGGCATGCGTGTGTTTGTGAGAGGGCTGCGGTTGCAATGGTGTTTATGGTAATTGAAGAGGCAGATGCTGCTCTAATATCTAACCGAAATTTGCATCTATAACAGCCCCACTTCATTAAGTACTTGTGCTGAATAATATATATTCCATGGAAGTGCGTACACACATATCTGTATATTTGTTCATGTACTACAAACAAATGTACTCACACATACACATTTACATAGTCTGTAAATATCCACCGTACACATATTTACATCGACGGATCGTTACATCAAAACCATCATTTTGTGAAAATCCCCCTATAGCCTGTTACAAAGTAATTAAATTAATTTTGCATAATTAAAATAACGAGCTCATTCAAAACTATGTAAAATATGAAAATAATTAATAAATATATTTTTTACTTATTTCTCATTGATCACTTGATAAAACATCAAATATATATTTTTTTTAATTTAATTTTAATTAAAATCACTTGATTTGTTTCACTTATTACATTATTTATTGAAGCTAGTCTAGGCTGCTAGCCATTTTCACGAAATGTGGAAAAAGTAAGCAGCCAAAACTAGTCGAAACACCTAAATACTGAAATAAGTGGAACAAATCAAATGATTTTTATTTTGTAAATAAAACACTTTTTGCTCTGTTTACCCACTGTATTTTGCACTTAATTTGTGACTATAGTTTCGACTATCTAGGAGTCAGCATCTAAGTAAAAGTTTAGTTTGATAACGATTAGTAGTCATTATCAAACTAAACTTTTAGTTTGATAATGACTAGTCGAGGCATAGTCACAAATTAGGTGCAAAACACTAAAATATTGTGAAGTTTAAAGTATACCGTTAAAGTAGTATGATTAGCCAGCATAATGTGAACGTCACGTTAAATCAGTGTTTTATACGCCTGGCGCATGAAGTAAAATTTCGAGTTAAGAAAAGCCTGATAAATTAGTTTGGTTGCTCCGCTTCGCAACGCGACCAAACCAATATTGCAGGCTTTTGTAAACTCGAAATTTGACTTCTTGCTTAATCAGGGAGTAGAAACGCTTCTTAAACTGTTTAAATTTAAAACTTAAACAAAATCTTAAATATTTACAGAGTTTGCATTCTGTAGAAATACAAGGTGAGATTTTAAGGATTATTATTATTAATGTCTCTCTACTTCAGTGATGGGGAAACTACGGCCCGCAGGCCAAGTCCGGCCCGCGGAAAGGTTTAATCCGGCCCGTTTAAGAGTGCCGTCGTGAGAATGTTTGAACGCGTTCTTACTTCGTAATGTGACGACCCGCATAAAAACTACCTACCTACGATTAAGCATTATTCTTTGGCCCGCTACGATTGTCTGGTTATTACAAATGGCCCGTCTTAAAAAAAGTTTCCCCACCACTGCTCTACTTAAAAGAAAAATTCCTTACATAATAAATCAATTACCTTTTTATATAAAAACAAAAATTACCACCAGAAAACAAAACTATGAAAATTTAAAATGTGTAAACATAAAAAAAAACAATAATATTGTATTTAATATTAGCATGAATATAAAGTTAAAGAAGCGCCACGTTTTAAACAAGTTAACTGATATGTTTACAAACTAAATAATTTCGTTAAAATGTGAGAATATTAACTTACTGAAATCTTAATTACTGAATTTATTAATAAAGTTTTAAGCAATACAAAAGTACAAACGCATAAATATGACAAACACAATGAAGATACAAGTGTGATGTGGATTTTATATTGATAATGAAGGTTTAAATTAAATTACACTTGGTTTGTTTCACAATTTTTTACTTTACTATTTACTCGACTAGTTTCGCGTTTTACAGCATTATCAGGAGTGGATTTTATGTTGATCAATAGAGATTCTTATTATATATTTTGCAAGAAAATAAAAATTCAACTAATGACAACAACTTAATTTAACTTGAAAGAAAATTTATTCTATTTTACAAAAATAAAAATCTGAAACAAATTTACAGGATCTGAAAATAGTGTAAAACTTAGGAAATTTAATTTTTCATCAAATATTAATCCTATGGACTTCTGACATTTCTGCCGGCCTTCAAAACCTAGTTTTATTTATTAATGCTTTTACCTTTGTATTTCCAATTTAGACCTGTATACCTATATTTACAGTTTTGCTATTTAATTGTAACGAAAAATTCATATTCTTTATCATCAATGATTTTTTCTTTTATGTGTACATATTCCAATTTGTGAGTTTTCCGACATTCGTTTATCGACAATTCTTTAGACTTTTAACATTTTAATGATTTTTTACCGGCATTCGAAACTTACTTTAATTTACTTATAGTTTTACCATTTTACCTATATTTACAGTTTTGCTATTTTATTATAACGAAACATTGACATTTTTTATCTACAGGAATTGTTCTTTTATGTATACATATTCCAATTTGTAAACTTTTAGACAGTCATTGTTTTTGAGAAGCAAACTTCAAACGAGTGTTTCCAATCCCAGATTAAGCATGAAGTAAAATTTCAAGTTTAGAAAAGCCTGCAATATTGGTTTGGTCTCGTTGCGAAGCGGAGCTTCGCACCGCGACCAAACCAACCAAACCAAATGTTCAGGCTTTTCTAAACTTGAAATTTTACTTTATGCGCCACGCATATGAAACATTAATTTCAAGTGAAGATCAAAATATTCCATTTTAGAATACTAATTAAGAAGAACATTTTTACCTTCACAATATTTCATCGTTTTATACGCGTGGCGCATGAAGTAAAATTTCGAGTTTAGAAAAGCCTGAAAATTTGGTTTGGTCGCTCCGCGCTTCGCGCTACGCAACCAAACCAAATTTTCAGGCTTTTCTAAACTCGAAATTTTACTTCATGCTTAATCTGGGATTGGAAACACTCGTTAGAAACTTTAAATTGAACTCTTTTTAGAAATAACGAATGCCAGAAAATGTACAACTTATATATCGAGGCATGTGTATTTAAAATAAAAAATCCCTTTATATTTTGCACTGTGAGTAATTTATGTTTTATTTATAAAGATTAATGGTATTTTCGTTATAATTGTACGCATACATATTGTGTGTAATTTTTTTTTTTTAGATTAATTGTCATTGTGACATAATTTATAAATATGTCATGCAGTGAATTTTTCAAGTAGGTATACATATCCCGATGTATATACTGCACATTTATAGGCATCGTTGTTTTAATAATAACTTTAAATTCAAAGCTTTTAATTAATGTCTCCACTCCTTGATTAAGCATGAAGTAAAATTTTCAGTTTAGAAAAACCAGAAAACTTGAAATTTTGAGGTTTTTTTAAACTCCGAATTTTATTTCATGCGCCACGCGTATAAAAACTGATTTCAAGTGAATTTTATGTATATATATATGTTTAAAAATTAAATTTGTGTTCAGTATTCCGGCACCAGATACCAACAGGCGCGTTTCGGACTTCAATGATCTCGTCAGTGTGGTCCCGACCCAGTGCTGAGGAATACCGAACATTTCTGACTATATCAAGCCAATATGTGAAAACTATTAATGGATTCGATATCTAACGCCATCATATATATGTTTAATCTCACGTTAAAATATTTTAAACATTTTTTTTCGTATAACCGAATTATTAAAAATTTGATCAACTGGAGCAATTTGCCTTAGGGTGTCCTAAGGCAAATAGGTATAATCATAAGAAAAGATCGCTATATATTTTTATATTTAAAAATATCACTAAATTGAGTATTGATTAGGATTTAATTTAATTTTAACAAAACAAATTTACATAATGTTTAAAACATGAAATGTTGATCAAATTGCGATTGTTATTACTAATTCTTGTTATTCAAGTAAAACTGTATATCAATTATTTTTTCTTGTTTTATTATCACAATAATGTATTATCCAGACTACGCAGATTTTTTTCCAAGAATAAACTGCAACATAACAATGTTTTGAACTTTGATATTCACAGGTGCAATACCTGTGGATGGAACCTGTTTCGAAAAGATTGGGTTCGAGCAATTTTCATAATTTAAATAAAATTAGTAAAGCGGTTTACGACCATTATCGGATGTTGTGAATCCGTCTCGCATTGGAAAAAAATATATGGAAACCACATAGGATGTGGTCAATAAATTGCAAATGAGTGCACGTATTGTTTGCAAGAAATCATCTTGCGGTTAATTATGCGATATCATGAGGTTTGAATTGAGGATTATATTAGTGAAACTGGTTATGAATGAATGTATTGTCAAAATAAGTAAATTAAAAAATACGACTTTAGTTATTTGTTTTTTTTTTAGTTTCTAGGTATATTGATGTTATATAGATAATATATTCTATTACTATATGTTTTTATTGACTGTTAAGATAACTCCATGTTTCATTTTTCAGCATTACAACAACAATTACTAATTCCCTAACAATCTTTGTACACTTCAATTAAATCTCAATTTTTGTTATTGTTATTGTATGCATATACATTTATAATTTGCAAAACGTTCCTGGAATAACGTTGATTATCTAAAAATTGTGAGACTCATTTATTTGAGCAATCGAACATTTAAAACATTCCTTGCGCCAACCTAGGCTGCACACACTTTTAGTGGTATAAATGTAAATAGCGATTTAGCATTTTATTAGCGTGTGTACATTTTAATCGATAAAGCCAGCGTCTCATCCGAATTTTCGCCGCTCCTTCCCTTCCGAAATAATCACTTTAACAAGATCAGAATCCGGCCAAGAAATCCATTTCCGCCATAATGGGAGCTAATTAGGGTGTTTAGTAGATATTTAGAGATACCCATTAAACGTCGAACAATGCGAAATTGCATCTCGGGTGAACGTGAAACGAAGTTTCGACATAATTATGCCGAGATATGATTATGATCTGCTTTCGGGACACCATACACACACACACACATACATGTACTTATATATGTATATCATACTCGTGCACGCCTGTAGATATCAGGGACACAGAGACGTAATTTCACATTTCAATACACTAACTACTTACTTAAGGAGTAAACTTATCAAGTTTCATCTTCACCGAAGAAGCCTTGCCAATAACTCACTCTAGTTACGTACTAAATGCGCTTAAAAGTTTTGGTTCTCAACCGGCGTTAGTCTACCTGACCTACGTCAAAGCGGCCATGTTGTCTAAGAAGAGCAGGAAGCCAATTTGTGTTCATATGCGGATATGATTTATTGTCTCCATTAATTATACCTATTTGTTGCAGTAAATTTCTATACGATACAGTTTACACCAAATTTATTGAAGATTGTTATAATAGTCTGTGATCAGGGGCGTAGCTACTGTGGACCGGTTGAAGTAAACTGCTCTAGGCTCTCAAATTACAAGCAATGAATATTTATAAAATGTATTAACGTCACATCTAACATAAAATCAAGTTGAGTTGGCTATGAATTTTAAACAAACTTACTTTCTAAACATACATTACAAATTTTTAATTTCAGTGTTTTCTACGTCTGGCCTCTGGTAAATAAAATTAGGTTTAGAGTTAAAACAAACCCGAAAGTTTGCAGGCATTTCTAAATTCGAAATGTTACTTCTTGCTTAATCAAGTAGAGAAACAAACCCGTTAGTCGCTTAAAAGTTTACTGATAAATTGTTGTTATATTGCAATTATTTTACTGCGATGTATTATTACTACTTATATTTTCGAGTTTCAATCTGCTATACTTAATTTATAAGTACTCTAGGCTTAATTTATTGACATGTGTTAATATAAATAATAATAAATAATAAACCATTATTCATCAAAAATGCCATGTTACATGGATTTGACGTGTCTGCGTAAATACACTTAAATAAGATAAAACACTTAATACATAAAAACATAAAATTATCATATGGGATATATATAACCATCCTAAGAATACATATACAGGGTGAGTACTTTTCGATGTTCTCTATGGGGATCTCGGAAACTATAAAAGATAGAAAAACGGTTAAATGGGGAAAGAAGTGTAGTTTTATAGGACGAATAAAATGACACTTTCAAAATATTTGAAAAAGTCAAGGGTAACTAGATATTTTTAATAAAGTATAATGTGTCAATTTTTTTAAATCAATATATCTCTATTATTATCATAGATGGAAAAAACTGTAAGGGACAAAGTTGTAGAAAATGTTACACAGATTAATAACAAATAATTAAAAAAAAAAATTCGCCCATATTTTGGGAGATATGACACAAACTTACCTTTTTTAAAATGGAAACAATAGTTGGCTATGACTTTATTAAAAGGGCTATTTTTTCCCTTTAATTCGATATAACATTTGCAATATTTATTTTTAAAATAAGGTAAGTTACAGTCGTTTTTAATTTTACCATACACCAAAAAATAGTTAGCCATGAAAAAGACAAAAGTAAAACAATTGCAGTTGTTTATTCTAAACACATATTAATTCATTTCCATATTTGGTTTGTTTCGATAAGTTTGTTTTGTATTTATTTGGTGTTGAAGGTTTTTTAAAGTGATAATGAATTTTTCCAACGAAGAAATCCGTGATATGCTTGTTTGTTACATTCAGTGTAATAAATACGCTGCGGATGCTGCAGAACAATATTATAATCAATATATCGATCGTCGGCAGCCATATTTACCAACATTAAGAAGAATTTACCACAATTTGGGTGAGTACGGATCCTTTACAAAGCCGAAACTTGAAATAAACGAAATTAATGAAGTTTCGGAAATAAACGTATTAGCATTGGCAATGATAGATCCATCCACATCGACCAGACAAATTGCAACAGAAGCAAGCATATCTCAACGGACTGTAGTACGAGTTTTGAAAAAATACAAATATCACCCACATAATCAATTTCACAAAATTTACATGACGATGATACCAATAAGAGAATGGTCTTCTGTATGTGGTACAAAAACATGTGCCAAGAGGATAATACGTTCCCTACAAAAATAATTTGGACAAATAAAACGCGATTTACTAATTGTGGGATTTTTAACCGGCACAATGAACATGTTTGGAGTCAGGAGAATCCACGAGAAGTTGCACAACGTAGACCACAAATTAAATTTGGATTTAATGTATGGTGCGAAGTGTTCGGATCGAGAATTCTCGGCCCATATATTTTTGATAACACATTGAATGGAAATGATTACCTTCGTTTTCTTCAAGAAATATTTGAAGATATGCTCGATGATTTAAATTTATCAGTACGGGCAAGATTGAAGCGGTTTCAACACGACGGAGCTCCACCTCATAGCAAGTTGGCTGTGCGAAACTATTTAAATGATGCTTTTCCTAATTTATGGGTGGGAAGAAATGGACCAATCCTATGGCCACCTAGTTCACCCGACCTATCCGTTTTAGACTTTTTTCTGTGGGGTTATGTGAAGAACAAAGTGTATCAACAATCATATCAATCCGTGGAGGATCTCAGACTAGCTGTACTTTAAGCATTTAATTCTATTGACAGAAGAAAAGTCAAAAAAGCCACAAATTCGATTTTAAAAAGATGTACTTTATGCCATAATAATAATGGTGGACTTTTTGAGCATCTTATGTAATATTTAAAATTTTCTTCTATTATTTATTGATAATTTTGCAATTATTTTACTTTATGTTGCTTTTGACAAATCTAAAGAAAGATAATAAATTAAATATTGATTTCGTTGCTATAAACAACCGCAATTTTTCGGTGTTTGGAAAAATTAAAACGACTATAACTTATTTTATTTTAAAAATAACTATGGCATATGTTATATCGGAATAAAGAGAAAAAAATAACCTTTCCAATGAGGCCATAGATAACTATTGTTTCCATTTAAAAAAAGATAAGTTTGTGTCATATCTCCCAAAATATGGGCGAATTTTTTTTTGATTTTTTGTTATTTATCTGTGTAAAATTTTCTACAACTTTGTCCTCTACAGTTTTTTTCTATCTATGATAATAATAGAGATATATTGATTTAAAAAAAATTGACACATTTTACTTTATTCAAAATATCTAGTTACCCTTGACTTTTTCAAATATTTTGAAAGTGTCATTTTATTCGTCCTACAAAACTACACTTCTTTCCCCATTTAACCATTCTTCTATCTCTTATAGTTTCCGAGATCTCCATAGAGAACATCGAAAAATACTCACCCTGTATATATTGCTAGAGCAATGGAATTTTATTAGTTATTCCTGACGATGATCACTGCGACGTCATCGAAACGTCGAATATATATATATATATATATATATATATATATATATATATATATAAGTATAAATGAAATTGCCAATTCTTGGTTGCAGAACACTTCAAACACTAAAAGTGCGATTCTTTTCGTAATCTACAACAAGTTAGTCTTACAAAGACTATATCAAACACTCATTAAAACAACTACTTCCCGGGCTAATACCCCGACAGACATTGAATTATACAACAAGTGTTTGCCATTACATACAGTAACCTACTGCAAATGTAACAATTTGGGTCAAATTATTCAGGCCATCTATAGACGCGTTTCGAGATTTATCTCTCATCAGTATAGCTTTGCCATTCCCTCTAAACAATTTGACACCTTAGACTGGCGGTCACGTTACCGTTCAAACATAAGTATAAATGAAATTGCCAATTCTTGGTTGCAGAACACTTTAAACATTAAAAGTGCGATTCTTTTCGCAATCTACAACAAGTTAATCTTACAAAGAGGGAATGGCAAAGCTATACTGATGAGAGATAAATCTCGAAACGCGTCTATAGATGGCCTGAATAATTTGACCCAAATTGTTACATTTGCAGTAGGTTACTGTATGTAATGGCAAACAATTGTTGTATAATTAAATGTCTGTCGGGGTATTAGCCCGGGAAGTAGTTGCTTCAATGAGTGTTTGATATAGTCTTTATAAGACTAACTTGTTGTAGATTGCGAAAAGAATCGCACTTTTAATGTTTGAAGTGTTCTGCAACCAAGAATTGGCAATTTTATTTATACTTATGTTTGAACGGTAACGTGACCGCTAGTCTAAGGTGTCAAATTGTTTAGAGGGAATGGCAAAGCTATACTGATGAGAGATAAATCTCGAAACGCGTCTATAGATGGCCTGAAGAATTTGACCCAAATTGTTTCATTTGCAGTAGGTTACTGTATGTAATGGCAAACACTTGTTGTATAATTCAATGTCTGTCTAGGTATTAGCCCGGGAAGTAGTTGTTTCAATGAGTGTTTGATATAGTCTTTGTAAGACTAACTTGTTGTAGATTCCGAAAAGAATCGCACTTTTAATGTTTGAAGTGTTCTGCAACCAAGAATTGGCAATTTCATTTATACTTATGTTTGAACGGTAACGTGACCGCCAGTCTAAGGTGTCAAATTGTTTAGAGGGAATGGCAAAGCTATACTGATGAGAGATAAATCTCGAAACGCGTCTATAGATGGCCATAATAATTTGACCCAAATTGTTACATTTGCAGTAGGTTACTGTATGTAATGGCAAACACTTGTTGTATAATTCAATGTCTGTCGGGATATTAGCCCGGGAAGTAGTTGTTTCAATGAGTGTTTGATATTGTCTTTGTAAGACTAACTTGTTGTAGATTGCGAAAAGAATCGCACTTTTAATGTTTGAAGTGTTCTGCAACCAAGAATTGGCAATTTCATTTATACTTATGTTTGAACGGTAACGTGACCGCCAGTCTAAGGTGTCAAATTGTTTAGAGGGAATGGCAAAGCTATACTGATGAGAGATAAATCTCGAAACGCGTCTACAGATGGCCTGATAATTTGACCCAAATTGTTACATTTGCAGTAGGTTACTGTATGTAATGGCAAACACTTGTTGTATAATTCAATGTCTGTCGGGGTATTAGCCCGGGAAGTAGTTGTTTCAATTAGTGTTTGATATAGTCTTTGTAAGACTAACTTGTTGTAGATTGCGAAAAGAATCGCACTTTTAATATATATATATATATATATATATATATATATATATATATATATATATATATATATATATATATATATATATATATTTTATACATTAATAAATTATAAATTATCAGTCATAAACTCCTGTATAGTATAATAGTTATTGACCTGTTTTTTAAAATGTTTGTAGATTTATAATTTTTTTATTTCTGAAGGAAGCTTATTATATATAGTTATTCTAGCATAGTTTGAAGATCTTTCCAATGTTTTTTGTTTTATGATTCGGTAAAAATTGTACTAACACAAATAAATTAAATAAAAATAAAATAAATAAATATATAAATAAAATATCGAGCAACCATTCAAGTTATCATTCGAGCAACCACTCGTGCGATCATTCGAGCTATACTTTGAGTGATTTCTTGAGCAATTACTTAAGGGATATCTCGAGCAATATCTCAAGCGATCTTTTGAGCAATCGATTATTAATTTATTTAATATCTTATTAATCTATTATTTATATCATTTTTTTATTTACAAATTATTTTGATTTCGCTATATTGATAAGGATGTTTTTTATATTGATCAATAAATACATACTAACAAAATAATTCAAACGCTCTTTTTATTTGTCTCCCTTTTTTTTCTCTTTCTTGGTACATTATTAAAATATGTCTTTAACTTTGTACATATTTATTTAAGCGTGAACACGGTGAAATTTGCATTGTGAATAATAACAGCAGAGAAAAATATTTTTCTCCTTGCCAGAGAAGACACCCGGAAAATATTTGAGTTTAATTTGTTTTGATCGCATTTTTTTTTCAGGCCGAAAGTTTAATTGGTATTCGCCTTCAAAAATATATATTAGTATTATTTTCCTGGGAACACAAATTGAGGGAGAAAATTAAAGAAAAAAATCAGTATATGAATTATCAATTAAAATGTTTATTTACTTTTGAGTGCACTTATTAAAAAAAATAATAATGGAATAAAACATGTATGAATATTTTAATACAATTCAGTTTAGTAAATGTAAACTATAAATTATTACAGTGCAAATGAATATTTTAACATAGTTCGATTTATGCAAGTACTTTTTCTTTAGTAAACTCAATTACAAACTAGGCAATCAAGTTTACGGAAGGAAAGGTAGTCAAAATCAGCGACAGTAGCCTCACTAAGATCAGTCAATCGTTTAATCTGTAGCTTCTAATGAGTGTTTATAATCCTTGGTTAAGCATGAAGTAAAATTGTCGAGTTTAGAAAAGCCTGAATATTTGGATTCAGGTCAGTATATATATAGAACTTCTACATATCAAGTGCGTGTAATGATGGATGTGTGTGAGCGAAACGATCATCGTCGTCTTTTGTCCTCCTTGCACACTTACTTAATAAAAAAATTATGTTTACAACATGACCTAATACGCTATTATTTCTTATTTGGTACTTATAGGTGGGTCGTTAATTCTAATTTATATATATATATATATATATATATATATATATATATATATATATCGATTAATTAATAATTAATAATTGTTGTGATGTAATGAGTAATTAATTATTATTAATCCTCTGATTTTTACTATGTGTATTATTATTTGATTGTAACTTGTCGAGAAACATTAAAAGATCAAAAAAGGTGCTCTAAGGATGAAGATTTTAATAAATTTCAATTTAGTAAATGTAAATTACAAATTAAATACTATTTAATAACTATACTTGTTTCGATTTATGAAACTATGTATGTGCAGTTTGTAATTAAGTCGAGTTATCTGAAACGTTTGTAGATAGTGCATTATGAGCGGGTAACAAAAATGGCACGGTATGTGGGCAATGGGCGCCGGCAATGATTTATAGCGTTCACAATGCGTTGTGATCTATTCATGTTGCATAGTTTCAATTCGGTCTAATTCATAAACATATCTAACCAATCGCTACGATTCTCTCTCTCGGTCCCTAATTCTATCGGTCCAACGGAATGGAAATGCACGCGAACGCGCTAATTGTACCACATGATTACCCGCATATCTCAATACTGGATACAAATTGATAACTGATTCAAATATATTTAAAATGCGATTGTTTAGGCCGTTTACTACTATTTTTTTTGTAATTATTCAGACAAATTCAGACATTCGATGTTTGTGTTACAATACAGCTAAATACTGCAAAATATTACAATTTGTGTCATATTATTTATAAACCAAACTAATGGAACAATAAATATAAATTCAAGGATAATGTCGATAAACTAAGAGGAATATTTATATGTTAAGAGAAAAAGTGTTATGGCATCTATAGACTCGTTTTATGATTTAACTCTCTTCAGTGTTATTGAACACGTGCTGTAGTACTTTATAGAAAAATAATAAGATATAGAGAAAAAGAAACAATTACCTCCCACATCTGTAATATATTGAGAAAAAAAGTGTTAGGCATCTATAGACTCGTTTCAAGATTTAACTCTCTTCAGTATAGCTTTGCTTTATATTTAAAAAAATATGATTAATACAAAATAAAACAGAAAAAAGTACCTTGAAATGAAGTATAAGTAAAAGAAAATAAATTATAGAACTTGTAAATGGTTCGATATGCACGAATAATATTTAAAGGGTAGGTAGGTAGGGTAGGATCCATTTTTGATGGTGTTCATTTTAATATACTAAATTCGAGCCTAGTTGGTCAATTTTACTAATATTAAATCAATGTCATATATAACTCAAATAATACCTCGATAATGTTTGTCAGAATTATAGCATTATATCAAGGGGAGCCAATGCTTATGAGAGAACTGGAAATCGAGTAGAAAAGGAGAGACTATGGTCAGGATGTGGGGTACGAGTAAGACAGACGACTATACACACCAATCACCGGTCTCGCTTCTGGATGCAGCATCCAAGCGCTGTTACCAAATTTTATACAGAAACTGGCTTACTGCATATAAACTGTGATTATATGTATTTAGAACAAAATAATAAGTTGTTAAAAATTATGCTATTTTGCGCTTTATAGCTATCGTATATAAACTGACTCGAGGAACAAAATAAATTATGAAACATAAACAAGTTTTATAATTTATAAAAACTATATAGCGTTTTTATAATGTATTATTTTAAAACAACACAGACCAACAAAAAATTTGTGATTCGGATTTGTTAATTTTTTGAAGTTTAGGTGGCTAATTTAATAAATAATCAACATTTTTTTGTTTTCATCACGCAATTTTTTTTAATAAATTTACTAGGTGTCATATTTATGGTTTTTTAAATATTTACGAATAAAAATTAAACAAACAATAAAATAAAAGCTGTTTTCTTGTATAATGGGAATGTTTTTTTATCGGTACCGGTTGCCCATTCTGTGCAAATGACGGAAAGCTACGAAAATCCTAAAGTAATGCTTCAAAAAAATCAAATACAAAGATCATAGTTAAAAAAATTGTGGAGATTTGAAAACTGTAGGACTTCTACTAGGACAGCAGTCAGGGTATACAAAGGACCCATGTTTTTTGTGTGAGTGGGACAGTCGAAGTAGACATCAACATTAAAAAAAAGGAGAGATAATTAAACTCCCGGATCAAAAAATTTTCTCCACGAAAGTCTTGTTGATCCACAAAAAATCTTGTTACCTCCACTGCATATTAAACTAGGATTAATGAAACGATACGTTAAAGCTTTAAATAAAGATGGAGACTGTTTCCAATACCTTTGTAGAAAATTTCCCGCTAATTTAGATGCAAAATTAAAGAAAGGAATGTTTGTCGTCCTCAAATAAGGAGATTATCGCAATATCAAGAATTTGTTAATACCATGACCCAAACTGAGAAAGATGCATGGATTTCATTTACTAATGTTATTGAAGGATTTTTAAAAAACAACAAGGATCCTAGCTACAAGGAAATTGTGAAAAACATTCTACAGAAATTTACGGAATTGGGATGTAATATGAGCATAAAAGTTTACTTTTTACACTCGCATCTTGATTACTTTCCCGAAAATCTTGGTGATGTGAGTGAGGAGCAAGGTAAGAGGTTCAACCAAGACATGAAAGAAATGAAATGCAGGTATCAAGGTCAGTGGAATGTTTCAATGATGGCTGATTACTGCTGGTCAATAAAAATTGACAATCCGGCACTGAAATACAGAAGAACATGAACTAAACGATTTTTTCATCCAAGAGGGAAAGATCTTCTGGAAATAAAAGAAATTAAAGACTGTTTAGGACATTTTTCAATTTAGTTTACTATTTCTAATTTGTTTTTGTCTCTGTATCAATAAAAGTAGCGTTTGTTTTGACCAAATTTTTTATTAATTTATTTACAACATTGATAAAAAAAAACCATACGTGATACGGCAAAATGAAATGAAAATTCAGCAGATCAGAATTATACAAAATCAGATCTCAGATCGAAATCAACTTCCAAAAAGTCAAAATTTGTTGGCCTGTGTAATCGTAAAATTTGTTGTAATGCTTCTACTACTAAAATAAAATGAAGATCAAATAAAACTCCAATTAATTGTTAAGGCATGTGCTTTCTATTCACGCTCCGTTTACGACATATAAATGTTTAACTGTAGGCAATAATTGTAGACCTAAAGGTTGATTTAAAACTCATGAATTAATGTGAATTTTTATATCCAATAATTATTTTCATTTTGCTTAGCCTTTCTATCTCTAGGTAGAATCTCGCGTTTTATTAACACTCAGTGTGCCCCTAGGCTTTCACCTAATGGACGAGCTGTGCTTATCAGTAGGTGAGTAATTTATGTATTTATTTTAAGTGCATAAAATTACAATTTGTTGAATCTAATAAAATACAAAGATTTTTTTTAAGTAGGTATACTTATACATACAATTTTTTAAATGAGTTCAATTTGAAGCTTTAAACAAGTGTTTTCCACTTCTAGATTAAGCATAAAGTAAAATTTCTAGTTAAGAAAAGCTTAAAAATTTGGTTTAGTTGCTCCACTTTGCTACGCAATCAAACCAAATTTTTAGGCTTCTCTAAACTCGAAAGTTTAGTTTATGCGCCACGCGTATTAAACACTGAGAACATTGAAATATTGTGGACAGGTAAATATTACTTGACATCACTATCTTGTACGCGTCTCGCGCAAAGTAAAATTTTGAGTTTAGAAAAGTCTGAAAATTTTGTTTGGTCGATCCGCTTTGCTACACGATCAAACCAAATTTACATAATAAATGTATACGCGGCATTTTTCTTTTAATTTTAATCCATTTATTGTCCAACAGGAAACATTTCCCAATTACAAGATAAAAACAAAACAAAGCCTGGTACATATAAAAATATATAAATAATAAAATTATAATAATTCTGTAAAAATAAAATTACTTATTAAATGTTGAAGGCGTGTCCTGTAAATATAAAAAAACATAATTTTAAATAATAATAATTAATGCACAATCAGCTCCAAGTTACTAAGTAACATTTTTAGCGAATCGTGAAAGATGTCACTACAATGCGAAATTGTATTAAAGCAATTACTAATATTTCTAAAAGATTTTCATCCCGCGTTAGTTCGATGCGCAAATACATGATATGTTGGTTTCTGCCTGCTGGAAAAAAAAGAATATGCAGTCCGAATTTAGCTAAGAAATCAGGCGAATCAATTGTGTTGTGCAAAAGTTTATAAAGGTATAACGGCGGTCATAGGTGCATTTGGTTGCAGTTACAGGTGCATTTAATTCCGTCGTTATACTATGAATCTTACCACAGGAAAACACAAGAAATGCAGGTACTTGGGGAGTTTTACTTATACTTAACTATGTCACGTACAAATACGAACGTTAGCAGTCGTTATTCTCTAAAATTATTTTTTATTATTTTTTTGTGTCCACGGCAACCTTCCTATCTCTCCCAGCCGTCCGGATTATTCTTGTTCAGGCGACACCACAAAGGAAAGAAATCATTTCAATAATATGTTATGCTTTAAGTAAACATATCCCGATAATTACAGCGTTTTTTAAATTTGCGGGAATTCGTTGTTCCAAAGCGGTTAATTTGAAGCTTTTAACGAGTATTTTCCACTCCCAGACGCATGAAGTAAAATTTCGAGTTTAGAAAATACTAAGAATTTGGATTAGCCGTGTAGCGAAGCGGAGCGGCCAATCCAAATTGGGCATTTCTAAACTTGAAATTTTACTTCATGCGCCACGATTAAAACCACTAATTTACAGTAAAGCTCAAAAACACGCACATACAACCCAATATACGTTGGTTTAGCGCAGAATTTGATTCACGCTTTATTCACATTTACATACTAGATTGCTAAAGCCGTATATGTCTACGATATTTCAGTGTTTTATACGTGTGGCGCATGAAGTAAAATTTCGAGTTTAGAAAAGCCTAATTTGGATTAGCCGCTCCGCTTCGCTACGCGGCCAGTCCAAATTTTCAGGCTTTTCTAAACTCAAAATTTTACTTCATGCTTAATCTGGGAGTGGAAAACCCTCGTTTAAAGATTCAAATTGAAATCTTAAAAAAAATACAACGAGAGTCGTAAAATTTACAGTGTATGCATATTCCCTGTATATATTAATCATTATATTGTTTTTGTGTCTCATAATTGTTTCCTGATTATTTATATGCCATTTTTTTACTGCTTGGTTATTATGTATTATGCTATTTTATATATTTTACCATTTTTCTTTAATTATCGTAGCTTGTTTGTTTTTATTTCTATTTTGATTTGCAAACTTTTTGATAGAATAGTTTTTTTTTCTATTATTGTATGAAGTGATTTATTGAACACGTGCTGTAGTATTTTATAGAAAAATAATAATCTATAGAGAAAAAGAAACAATTACCTCCCACATCTGTATTCACGTATCGAACGCGCATTTGAAATTCAAAAGGCGGATTAACATGATTAACGCTAAAGGTCAGTCGGAGATTTTATACGCGAAAAGCGGACGAGATGCAAATTTTCGAATTGCATAATTACCGTGAATGGCTGCTTCGGTCTGGAGAATGACCTCACACTTTATTATGTCGCCCGTTCTGGTTTTAAATAGACGGAAGATCCTTCAAGTTCATTACCAATGTCTTGGCTACTTAAGAATGTGTACATAATAAATAGGAATCTCTGATTAACATAAACTTATTGTAACCTGCGAAGAAAGTTTTAATGAGATTTCAGAGTTTTTTTATTTTTCATTTGATTGACTGGAGAATAAGTACAGTCTCCTATCGTACGATTTTCAGCGTTTCGACGTCCATAAAAAAATTAAAGGGTTATTTGTACTAGAAAATATGTAATTTCTTTATCTTAGACAAAAATTTGGAAAAATATTATAAAAAAAGTTATAGTTTTTCTTACCTTCTAAAAGTGTATATGTCTCCAGAATCCTTATGCATATCCTTGCAATGTCAATGAAGACAAGATACGAGTGAAAGTCAGTAATTAGGTCTCAAAATGGTATGTGGGAAAACTAAAAATAGCAGTGTGTTATTCCTAAAAGTGCCATTAGGTGGCAGCAAAATCAATTTTTATAATTATTAAAACAAAATTACAATTGCAACATTATTTTTGAGTTTTAAAAAAAAATAATGACAGGACATATTCAAAAACTGTTGATTGGATAAATTTGCTTAATATTCAATTACTATTAAGGCTCTTATTCGTATATGAATAATTCAAACAGGCGCAAATATTTGAATCATATTTTTTTAACATATTTTAATATTTGAATATTTAAATATTCGAATAATTTGAATATGATTGTAAACGAATATTTAAGTATGGTAACATTTCAAATATTTGAATATGATTCATGGATAAAAAAAATGGTTTAAAATCAGTGTTTTATACGCCTCGCGCATAAAATAAAATTTCGAGTTTAGAAAAGCTTAAAAGTTTGGTTTGTTCACTCCGCTTCGCGGATCGACCAAACCAAATTTTCAGGCTTTTCTAAACTCGAAATTTTACTTCATGCTTAATCAAGAAGTTGAAAACACTTGTTAGTTAGCTATTTGAATCAATAATGACAACACTGATTTTTTTTCTCCTTGGTCTCAGATAATAATCCATATAGCCAGCTCAATATTGTATATCACTGATTTCTTAAAGAAATGGAAAGCAAACACAAACAGTAGTTATTTTCATAATCTTTATGAGTTGCGTTAATTATCTTTTTCTTCATTTTTCGTAAAGAATCTAGTGTTGTCATTAAAAGTAGTAGGACACATAGGGTTCTATAATCCTTTAATTAAGCGTAAAGTGTACTAGGTGTTCGATAAAAATTGCCCAACGCCATAACTCTTGTATTTATTGACCGATTTTATTGAACTAAAAACCAAAGTCAATGGCCGTTTAAATACTAAAAAATGACATAAATATTGATTTCTTTTAATAATAACTTCATTCCCAAATAATAGCTAACTTGAGTATTTTAAATGGCTGCCTATAATTCTTTAATTTTATTACATTAGACATACTTTCTTTGAATCCAATTACACCCAATTTCTTATTATTGTTAAATGTTCTAGTCAAATCTATCTTTTATTTCTTTTAATCTAAATTATATTTTAAAAAAAAATTATAATTAGTGTGCCTTCTAAAAAAAGTGACAAATATCAGTTATTGTGAGGTTATGGTATTATTAATAATGAAACAACAAATAAATAATTACGTTATAACTTAACGTAGAATAAAAGTAAATATTTTGTTATTTCAATAATTCGATTATTACTAATTTTTTAAGTGTATTTACAACTTTACAACATTTTAGTGTTTTATACGCGTGGCGCATGAAGTAAAATTTCGAGTTTAGAAAAGCCTTAAAATTTGGTTTTGTCGCGTAGCGCGTAGCGCTACACAAGCAAACCAAATATTAAGGCTTTTATAAACTCGAAATTTTACTTCATGCTTAGTCTGGGAGTGAAAACACTTGTTCGAACTTTAAATTAATTTCTTTTATAAAATCGACGTATGTAATATAATAAATCATTCATTGAAATCATAGAAAAAGATGAAAAATTTTACCTAAAATCATTTTTTTCAGTAACTTTATAGCTCGCTTAGCTCCAAATGGATTAATATTCTATTCCTAAAAAAAACAGTATTCATTAAATATTAAAGTTGCATTTAATATAATAACAAACTGTGAATAAATCGACAAAAATCTAGATATATCAAAAATTTCGACATGTTAAAAATCTTGACGATCCACTCCCAGACTAAGCATGAAGTAAAATTTCGAGTTTAGAAAAGCCCGGCGTAAAAAATTTGTCAAGGGTCGCCCAGCGACCCGAGACAAATTTTCACGGGGCTTTTCTAAACTCGAAATTTTACTGTATGCGCCACGCGTATAAAACACTGAAATATTGTAAAGTTTAAAAAATACTAGCCTTTATTTTATTCGGTTGGTTGACAAATTGTGTTGAATCTTCTAAGCTGATTATACATACAAATATTTTTTTTTATTTTTTTTTTTAAAGGCACACTACATTTATTGCCCAACAATCACGTGAACACGATTAATTATAATTTTTTTTTAGCATAAATATAATTTAATATTAATATATCGAGCATAATTGAATTCAGAATAACAATGTCCAAAATAATAAACTAAGAAAGCCATTTAAAAATTTAAAGTTGACCATTATTTGGCTATGAAGTTCATTTTGAAAAAATATAAAATTAGTGTCAATTGATGGTATTGAAACTGCGATTTACTTTGTTTTTTAGTTCATTCAAATCGATCAATAAATAACAGAGTTATGGCGTTGGGCGTTTTTTTTTATCGAACACCCGGTATATAAATCGAGTTTGGAAAAGCTCGAAAATATTGATTGGTCGCAATGAAAAGCGGCGTGTAAAACACTGATTTAATATAAAGTTAAAAAATATACTTAGTAATTGTTAATATATCACAAGATTTCAATAGAATAATGATTTGTGTTCCGATTAATCCTTGGATTATTTAAAATTAAAGTATTCGGATATTTATTGAAAAACACATTTATATTCGAATATTAAAATATTTGAAATAATCGAGTTTCAAATATTTAAACAATTAGAATATTCGAATAATTTGAATTTTTTTAATAAATTTTAGAATCAATATTTTAATACTTTAATTTTGAAAATTCCCAAAATTAATCTATACAAATTCTTACTACAAAATTTTAAGATAATGTTCACATCTTTTTAATACGATCTAATATTATTTAAAATTTAAATAATGTATCAAAATTGTTTTCATCTTTAAGAAAACATAAGTCCATGCCTACTACACTATAGAAAATGTGCATTTACAATGACAAGTTAATTTAAATTCAGCAAATAATAATACTAGGAATCATAATGAAACAAATTATAAATCGCTTTTAAATATTTATTTGTATTCATTTATTTATATATCTTATAATTGTAATATTCACAAAATACGTACACACACAAATATAGGACAGTAGTAGTTTTTTTATAATTGGTTAACAATTAGTCTAAAGATGTAACAAAAAGAGCTCGCAAGTGCAGGGGTCGCGGGCTCAAGGCGACTCCTGAACTCGCCCTGCGGGGCCGTCAGTGCCTTAAAAACGGTGATGCGCACTCCTTTGTTTTAATTTTAAGTTAATTTTTAATTTTATTCATATACAATATTTAGCGGCAGCCCCTGACGCGGAGCCTTGCGGTATACCTTCCGGGACGCACAGGAAACGCTATCGACTATGTTAAAGAGTATCAAATAGTAAGTAAAGATCCGTTTTTTTAATAGGTTCGCTTGATTGGCCCCTTTTCAACCCGTCGTGTTTTTTTTACGTGCAATGCGTCTCTAACTAATAAAAGAAAAACATAGTGTTTAATAATTCGGAAGCAGAAAGTTTTTTCTAGATAGAATGAAATGTATATATTTTTAAAATCATCTATTTAAAATATTAACTCTAAAGCAGAAGATTTGTCTTGCAGATTATTAATATCTATCGATTAGTTAATTTTAGACAAATTGACAAACGTTCCTAAAATCATCATTTGCCTAGTTAACTCAAAATCAAACAATTTTTCTGTCAGAATAAAAAATCTCTTAAAATTCTTTACATCTTTACATTAGATTGTCTTCACAAATTAAAGGAAATTTATAGATTTCCTAAAATCTGTTGTTGAGTTAAAATTAAACAGCAGGATATTTAAAGATTCTTAAATGGATATATTAATGATACTGTGCACGTGTTTCATTTTACCTGAGCTTGTACTTTCCATAATGTTTACTTATTTTTTCAAAATATTCTATTTCTAAATTAAGACGTAGTCAAGACGACATAATTTAGAATTTTTGACATTTTTTCTTAAATTGAAAAGTATTTCAGTAACTATTAAATTAGCTATTAGTGACCTCAAAATCTGAAGATTAATTTATCAAATTGAATGACATTTAAATGCTTTTAAAATCCCTAATACTTACTGTTTTCTTAAATTGAATGAAATTCTTAAAATTTTAAATAAACATTATTCCTTCTCAGATTTGAGAAGAATTTATAATTTATAAATCTGTCGATAAGTCTGCAATAGATACAATATTATTAATCATTATAATCTGTAAATCAAGAAAATTTGTTCCATATTCAAAAATATTTAAACAACAATAACATATTTATTGGTAATTCAATATAGTAAACAGTAACAGTATGACAATAATTGTAAAAAATATTTGAATTGACAACAGGCTAACGACCAGTGGCCTTTCTGCCCATATTTACATAGTTTATTGATTCTTGATTTAAGAAATATTTTGTAAAATAATAATTAAGTGTTTAATTCTGTATAGATTGGTGTGTCGATAAATAGAATTCAAAAATAGCTGATAAGGGTTTCTTTGATTTTTGGTTGGATATTTGGATTTCGAACTTTACAAAATAATGACTGAATTTGGAAATTCGATCGCGTCTTCTATAGGATTAAGTTCTGTAAGTTCATATAGAAGGGTGTTTGCTAGGATTATAAATTGGATTATCGGGATGTTCAATTTATATTTAAATATTCTTAAAATTATCTGTTATTGAGTTAACTCTAAATCAGACGATTTTATATTTAAATTAGGCAAAATATAAAGATTATAATATTTATAAATTACTAGATTTTGATTATATGAAAAGTAGTTATACGTTTTATAAAGCTTCTGTTAAAGTATTAACTATAAATAATTTATTTTAAATTTGGAAGAAATTTTAAAATTTAAATTTTAACAATATTAAAATTTCATTCAATCCGAAAAAGTAGATATAAGTATTTCTACAAAACACAATTTTAATCCATCGACTTATATAGGGTTTTTAAACTTAAGTCGGGACTATTGCTAACTTCGTTATTATTGGAGCTAGAAAGTCAGTTAAATAAGCAACTAATAGTATGGTGAAAAAGGAATAAAAATCGAACACCGCGTTCGCGAATTGTGTCAAAATGTTCCATTTTTTCAAAGGAACACCCAGAATACAATATTCCCAATCGATAGGAAACTGAATTCTGAACAAAAATTGCCCTATGACATTTTATTCAAATTGCTTGTCAAAAATGAGAAAGCAATTGATGATTTTTCAAATTAATCAATATGGCTGTATTAGTTTTAAATTTGCCAAATCATAACGTAGAAAGTAATATTTATATCTAGAGTATCGTTTATATTAATTTACTTTGTTAACAAAACAAAATTTAAATAAGATGCTCAAAAACATCACCCTCTTGCTCTCTCCAAGCATTTTTCGCCTTTAAACGCTCCTAGTAGCCCTGGCAATGATTAGAATCAAATCAATTTTTGAATTCCATTTCCTATCGATAGGGAATGTTGTATACTGGGAGTTCCGTTTGATAAAATGGAACATTTTGATATAAAGGGATGTTCAATTTTTATTTCGTTTTTACCATCGTACTAGTTTGCCTATTTATCTTTGTAGCTCTAATAATAACGTAGTTAGCAATAGTGCCGGCTTAAGTTTGAAAACCCTGTATATACAAAATATTACTACATTTTAGTGTTTAAAAACAATACAATTATCTTGAAATTTTGACGCGATCTGTGCATTTATTAAATACAATATATTTTTTATTTATAATCTCTAATTTGACGAGGAGTGTCATCACCGCATGTCGGCTAAACAGTCAATAGCACCATAGTTTTCGTTGCAAGAGTATGTCGGGAATCTTAGGCAGGCACCCGCGGGCTCATTGGAAGACTTCCGTTGGAGACCCCGAGGCGACCCCGAAATTACCTAGGGGTGGCGAAAACCACCCCCTGTTTAGGGCTTGAGGGGCGCCGACTAAGGCCTCCATCGGTTTAAATATATGTTTTTGTCATTTATTAATTTTTTAATTTGGATGCACCGACGTTTTTAAACAATATTTTTGGAGTAAGGTTAAATTAAAGGGATGTAAAATTAATCCTCAACATATTAATTTTATAAAAAGTATCTATACAATTTTAATTTCTTTAAAGATAAAGAAATTCTTAACAATTGTTTATATTAGGAAAGTATATTTTTTTGTTTCTAAGCACGAATCGGTTATTTGGTTAACAAAAACGCGAAATTCAATTCTAAACGTGTAAAGTCAAAAGTGATGAATTCGTGGAAGTTCATTGGAAAGTGATATTTTATACATTGAATTCATTGAAAGTGATGGTTTATTCATCAATGGGCCTGTTCATCAACTTTTCAACATTCAACATGTTTGGATTTGTTTGTGATGAATGTTGGTATCTAATGAACGGTACTCCGTTCGGTCTATTTGCAAAAATCCCGAACACGTTCACGATTATAAATGCGGTCATCAGAGAATTCTCTCAACTGTTGTCTCTGATGAACAGGCCCATTATCAATAGGGCAACATTTCTGAAGGTAACCTATTTCTATTATTTCGATATACAGGCATTTCTTTCTTTTAAGTATACTTAAAATAAAATATTCCGATGTACAAGCTGTACATTTTTAGACATTTGCTGTTTTTCAAAAGCGTTTCTGAGTTTTTCTAATCCTTGATTGAGCACGAAGTAAAATTTCAAGTTTTAAAAAGACTGAAAATTTGGATTTTCCGGGGCGAAGCGATACTTAGCGCGCCGGCTAGCCCAAATTTTCAGGCATTTCTATACTTAAAATTTTATTTGATGTTCCAGAAGTTAAAAGTTTTAAATTGAAAACTATTCAAAAACGAATGTATAAAAATGTATAGCGTATGTATCAGGTATACTTAAAAGAAAAATTCGCTAAATAGTTGCTATCCGTATGATTTGATCAACTTTGGTTGAAATTATCGATTTCAAATTTGTAGTTGTGCAAACTTGAGATATTTTAATTCTGGTATATTTTATTAAAACAATTTGAGTTTTTTTTTTTAATTTACTCTCAGTAGTTTTCACCGAGGGTCATCTTTAAGAAGATATTTTAATTAAATATACCATAATTAAATTCAAAAATGTTTTATCACTGGTTAATTAAATATATTAAGAAATGTTTGTTACCTATACTTATTTGCAGACAAGTAAGACGAATCAGATTCAAGTAATGCATACCAATATATTTACATGCGAAAAGAATTACACTTTTAATGATCAACATTTTTGTTCAGAGATAAATACATAATGATACTTATGTATCTTCTATTTAAAAGTAAAAATTATTTTTTTATACATTTATCGACTAATAATTTTATTTATTAATAATTGTTTGAATCGACAATATTTATTTATTTCTTATTGTGTGTAACATTTGTGGACCAATTATTATTGCATGATATTATTTATTAATATATTATTGAAAATTATTAACATCCCTTCAATTTAACCTTTTACAAATAACCAGCCACAGTATTCCAATGTGTTTATTAAATATTTGGTGTCTATGCTACCTAAAATTTACCTCATTCGCATCAACATTTAGATATATAACGTAATACTTTTAATATATTTATATATGTATAATATTTATATATGTACAAGAGAGTATTTTTTTAAATTCTAAACATCGAAGATTTTCCATTTGTTTTATTTTTTAAATTCATATTAATCTCATTTTAAAAACACAGAATAGGATCATTTCTTTTATTTTTTATTTTTGTTTATATATAATATATTTATATATAATATAGATAAAATTACTTACATGGTAAATCCAGAATGAAAGCGTTATGTTATCACAGTGGTAGTCATTGCTCCATAATTATTATTACAATAGAATAATAAAATAACGTTCAAAAATTAACACACTTAAACGGCGCTTAGAGCTTTTTTGTTTTCAGTTTTTTTTTTTCACGACTTCCTGTACAGTTTTACAAAAATTGTGTTAATTATTGAATTTCTTTTGTATGGTCCGGGGTTTTAAAAAATTTCAAGTTTTTCTGCCTCCTTGTATTTTATTGAAAATATTTTTTTTTTATGTGACTTAAATTGATATTCGATTTTTATCAAATGGTTTTATGCACTAAGCTTTTAAGTGGCAATGTTTTTGACAGACAAACTTGTAGTTGTCCGCAGTTTTTTACTGCTTAGATTATTTTTTTAAATTTTTATATATGATATGGATAACAACAACTTTAATATTCTAGAGATATTTCAACAAAGCAAAACGTTAAAGCATTTTTTTTAAAGATATCAAATCTTATATACTTTTAACTTATTTCTCGTAAACAATTTTAATAAAATACTTGTTTTTATATTCAATAAAAACCATTTACCTTGTTCTACTAACTTACCTAATTTGTATTGACGGCCATTTAAGGGTTGATACATTTTCCAATATAAATGTATGAAATTTAATTAAAATTAATTTCTTAAATTAAAAATCACTTATTAAATAATCAAACACTTTATTTGTGAGTTCAAAATTTTAAAAAATGTATTATTAGTACCAATCTCAATAACAATATTTCATTTCTATTTTCTCAATTTATATTTTCATTTTCCGTTTTCACTATTTCTATTTTCTCAATAACCTGCATGATATTGATATAGACTAATATCTATTATTATTGGTGTATCTATTAAAACGAAACAACATAAATGGATAACTGCATTAACACACTATAATTATAACTAAGTTATTGTTTGCATTAAAGTATTACGTGAACTTTGATCCAATTAACAAACAAAGTTTTCCTAATATTATGCTTTGCGAGTGATTAATACGTGATTTAGTTAAAACAAAAACTTATTCATAAAACACCTACGCGACCAAGCCAAATTTTCCGGCTCGAAATTTTACATTGGAAAATGTAAAAACTCCTATTACATAGAAAAACACGAATTTTCAAGTGTTGAAAACATGCTTTACTAAAGGATAGGTATTCCATATTAGATTTATTATTTAATAATTGTTTCTACAATTTTTTTTAAATCATTTTAGCATTAACAAAAATAATAAAAAAATTGAAAAAATATATTTAAATCCTTCAAAGCCACATTTATTTGGAAATACAGTAGTTTACTTTCGGATATTGTTTCGTATTTAGTTCTAAAAAACTAGTATAAGAAAAAAAATATATAAGTATATGATAAAACGTAAAATGTAAACAAATACGGTGTACCGTATACACCGTATTTGTATATTTTTAGGGTTCCATAATTTTACATGTTTAATTGAAAGCTTGTAACGAGGGATTCCACTTACTTAAGTCACTTGATTATGCATGACTGAGCCAAATTTCAGGCTTTTGTTATCACGCAATTTTAGTGCTAAAAAAGCCTGAAATTTGAGTCAGTCGCGTAGCGACCAATCAAAATTTTCAGGCTTTCATAAACTTTAAATTTTACTTTATGCGCCACGCATATCAAACTCTATAATCTTTTACAATCTTGCTTAAGCAAATTACTTCACACCCTTGTATATTTGAAGATTTGGTTACATGAAATAAACATATATAATATTTAATTAAGTAAGATCAAACAAATACGGTGTATACGGTGTATATTTTTAGAGTTTCATGATTTTACATGTTTAATTGAAAGCTTGTAACGAGGGATTCCACTTACTTAAGTCACTTGATTATGCATGACTGAGCCAAATTTCAGGCTTTTCTTATCACGCAATTTTAGTGTTAAAAAAGCCTGAAATTTGAGTCAGTCGCGTGGCGACCAATCTAAATTTTCAGGCTTTCATAAACTTTAAATTTTACTTTATGCGCCACGCGTATCAAACACTATAATCTTTTAAAATCTTGCTTAAGCAAATTACTTCACACCCTTGTATATTTGAAGATTTGGTTACATGAAATAAACATATATAATATTTAATTACGTAAGATCAAACTAAACCGGTATATTTTAAACCTCACTTTAAATCAGTTTTGAATACACGTAGCGCATGAAGTAAAATTTTGAATTTAGACAAGCCTGAAAATGTGGATTAGTCGCTGCGCTTCGTCATAAAACCAAGCTAAATTTTACTTCATGCTCAATACTTAAAGCAACAATTTCCTGTATTTAATAGAGCAAAATGGTCTCTATTTCTGTAAAATTTGATTTTTGTTTGACAAATATTAAAGGGGTACCGGAATTCTGAACACAAAATTAATTTTAATAGTTGTTTATTGACTATTTTATTATCAATGAAAATGACTATTCGAACCAACAAATAATCATTGATCCAGTTGAATATAAGTTATAATTTTTATATATTAAAACCAGTAAGCTTAAAATAATTGTTCCAAAATTATTCATATATTATATCAGTTATTTTTTTTAAATTAATGTGCAGTAACAATAAAACAGTATGAACAACTGTTTCTATTTCACCAGTTTTTTAACCCATTAAGGGCCACTAACATAATAAAGCAACATAATTTATATTGTGCTTAATAAATTACTAAATAAGTTAATTAAATACATTGCATTATGTGACTTGACTTAAAAATGTGTGAAGAAAAATGTAAATGTTGTGTTATTAAAATATTACTCATTTTTTTAAAAGTAATTAAAAGTGTATGTCTAACTTCACAATATTTCAGTGTTTTATACGCGTGGCGCATGAAGTAAAATTTCGAGTTTAGAAAATCCTGAAAATTTGGTTTGGTCGCTCCGCTTCGCGGAGCGGCCAAACCAAATTTTCAGGATTTTCTAAACTCGAAATTTTACTTCATGCTTAATCTGGGAGTGGAAACCCTCGTTCGAAACTTCAAATTGAACGCTTTAATAAAATCGACGAATGCATGAAAATTTAGAAAGTATAGATTATGTACGTGTAAATAAGAACTTCCTAGTATGTAATATAATAAGTAATTCATAGAAATCGTAAAAAGAAGTGCATAATTTTACATAAAATTAGCTTTTAGAGTTTACTCTACAATAGCTCGGCCGTTAATGGGTTAATATGCTTCTATTTTGTTTACACCACATAAAGTGAATTGTATTATTCAAATGTCGTTTTGAAATTAGTTCAGAGATAATTTATGCGTGTGTGCATGTGTGTAACTGATTCTTGTTTTAAAAAGTAACTTATTAAAATATTAAATATCTTCTTTAATCTTACACTGATATAACTATTTGTTATATTAATAAATTCTCATTTTGTACGGGATTTCAAGGATGATTATTTTGAAAGACGTTTGGTCGATAACAAAATACATTCTTTGAATACAAAATTATTATTTAGGTTTAATTATTTAATGAACGATAGTTTTGATTATTTCTTTAAATATAATTATGCTTCTAAACTTTCGTATTAATTTTTGTTTTTAAAACTACATGATTAATGAATAATAATTTTTTATTTTCTTAATATAAGAAATTGTTATTAAACCTTTCTAAGAATTCATTCATACAGTTTTGTATAGAAAGATCGTTTTTCTTTAACTTCATACAAGGAGGCAGGGGTGAAAATACCGACGGAAAATTCATTAGAGTTTTTTTTATAGATATCTAAAACCCACAAGTGAAAGTAACGAGGATATTTATTTGATAAACTATTAGTTTTTTTTTGTTTGTAAAATTTACATATTTACAAATTATTTACTCTTTTGACTATGATGATCATTTATATAAGCGTTTTTACTAAGAAAGGGCAAAATTAAAAATAAAACATATTTGATTAAAATAAATAAAATATATAATGTATTTTTTATTTCATATTGAGTTCTATTATTATTGTTTATAAAATTATTTCATCAAATTATTGCATGAAATTTATGTGTGTATATTGTGCGTATATTTTTAAGTTTTAATTTATTAATGTATTTTGAACAATCAATAATATATACAATAATCAGCGTTAGGTTAAACCTATGCTAATAAAACAATGAACAAAAATAATAATATATACACACATAGGAACAAATCTAACTATCGTTTTTACGTTGATATTCAAAATATGCTCATGTACCAAAAAATTATACTGAATGTTTTTTTATAACTTTAAATTATAATTTTTGATATCTACTGAAGTTCTGATAGTCGTGTCTTAAATTACCTTTAACTAAAATTAATTATTAAATGCTGAATGTTGAACACTTCCACTGAGCAAACCACCAACAAATAACGTTACATCAATATTTTAGCAACATTAAACGTTGTATTAATGTTGATAAAACATTATTAGAATGAGTTTGTTCAGTGGGCTATTTAAAAAAAATATTTTTTTCTAATTTTCACTTAATATCGATATATATATATATATATATATATATATATATATATATATATGCCTGTGAACCAAGGTACTGATGTTTTGTAATTTATATAGTGAAACTTTATATCCCCCAAAAGATGGAAATATATTTATGAAATGTTTGGTTAAATCATAACAACTGTATTGTTTTGAGTTTACGTGAAGTGATTAATCACAAATAGAAAGACTGTTATTTCTTACTTCACTTTTTATAAAAAGTGAAGTAAGGAATAACAGTCTTTCTATTTGTAAATCATAACAGTTTACATTCCTTCATAATAAGTCAACGTCAAAACTATAATCTGTTTTTATTTTTAATATGACCAATCAAATTTGACATTCCAAGAATTTAGTGATGTGATGCAGGTTGTGTGTTTTAGGTTAGGACAAGATTAATCATATGTTATGTTGTAAATCAACTTTTTATTTGCAGGTTATGTGAAGGGAAATATGACATTAATATGACAATTCAATTAACTTTGAATTGTAAATTGAATTGTCAATTAATTTACAAAGATTCCGATTACAAATGCATTTACCTGTCACCGCCTCAAATGATTGTGTCTCTGAAGATCAGATATTCGTGATCTTATTAAAAAATTTCAATTTAAAAACTCTAACGAGTGTTTTCCACTCCCAGACTAAGCATGAAGTAAAATTTCGAGTTTAGAAAAGCCTGAAAATTTGGCTTGGTCGCGTAGCGCAGCGGAGCGACCAAGCCAAATTAGGCTTTTCTAAACTCGAAATTTTACTTCATGCGCCACGCGTATAAAACACTGATATGAAGTGAAGCCTAAAATATACTTCGACTAAGTTCTGATGACATGTTAATTAATTTTATAAATATTTATATGGAATATGTGAAAGTATATTTAAAAGAAAAAAATCCTGTATGTGTTGTAAAGTTGCAAGTTGTAGCGTTCTCTTTTTTGAAAATCTCTGCATTTTGACAATTTATTTGACAAATTATGATTTATTTGTTACATTGATAATCATTTACCAACACCTAAAAATGGTAAAGTTTGGTCATATTAAAAAAAAATAGGGTTCCGTTGGTTTAAATCCACAAACATATTAGAGACATTCAACTAAATAAACACTTGGTTAAATTTCACAAATACTTTCGTATTATGATTTAAAAACTTTATAAAATATGTTTTATTATGCGAAATGTAAGAATCTTATTCCAGATATATTTAACTTTATTGGTGTTCACTTTGTAGATCATATTGATATAAAATTAAAATGTTAAATTGTTTAAAGTTGCAAAACAAAGTTAAAGTATATTAATATTAGTTTTTGATAATCTCAAAAATTAAAATGTATAATTATTTTAATACATGTTTCTTCGCATCAACTTATTTTTAATTATGACTGAGTAAATATTTCATTGGTTCAAGATAATTAATTGACGGAGTTTTTAATCTCATCATCAAATAATCAATTGCATTTTTCCATCCACCTATTACTCTCGGATCGTTGGAAAACAGAGCACATCTGGTAAATATAAATTGGTACTCGTGTGTGCGAAGAGGAGGAAAAAAATGGCGGGTCCGTAACGTAATTAAAAATATGTCATTAGTTTCTCACATCGCATCTCCCACATAACTTCTCTAATGGAAGTAATTCCATCTTGAATGAGTTTTATTTGTGTGAGTTTTCTCCTTTGGAAAACTTCGACCGACAACTTTTCTAAATGGCCTCCGAAAATTTATCACTTATATATATATTATATTTATATATTACGTAGATATAATTTTTAATTTAATATTTACTAACGGAAACGCATTTTTTTATAATTTTTCTTTCAAGTAGTTTTCGAGTATAAAAACTTGAAATGTTGATTTAAAATTATACTGAAGATGATTTATTGGGTTATTAAAACTTTGAAGGATTTTCCTTTAAAGAATATTTAAAAAAAGTAACACAATTTTTTTATATATTTTGCACAAAAAATGTTCCCTTTATTTCCTGTTTTCTTTATACTCTTTTGTATGAACAAAAAAACAGGAAATGAAAAGAAAACGTTGAACTATTTCTTTATTTCCTATATTTTCATTATACAATTGATCCATAAAGGTATTTTCTGTATTTTCTTAATATGCTGTTTTTTGTATACAATTAATTTAAAAGACTTTATACATAAAAAAGAGACTGTTATTCCTTATTTTACTTCACTTCACTTAAAAAGTGAAGTAAGGAATAACAGTCTCTTTTTTATGTGTAATAATCACTTTACGTAAACTCAAAAACATACAGTTAAAAGACGAAAGTTTCTCTATATTTCCTATTCGTTTTAATAGAGTATATAGGGCTTTAAGTATAACTTGTCTGACACTGAAATAAGTAAACCACAGTGCTTCTCAGCTTTTTAAAGAAAACAGAAGTTTCCTGACTTACTTACGACATAAGTTTGCGAATTTTAACAAAACGCCAATATGCTTTCATATGAATGGACATAGGCAGGTTTTTGTTCAGGAAATTATTTGCATTCACTTAACTTGTACTGTTGTACCTAATTAAATAGTTGTTTATAAAACAACATATAAACGTGTGATATTTTATAGTTTCCATGCTAATCATAGCTTACGTCAAGCGCGAGAATTTACAACGAAAGTACTTTGGAATTACTACGTTTTACTTAGAAATCATTGAAAACCTCATTGATTAGTATTCTTCTTAGAATAAATATTATTCTATGAATTAAACTATTATATAAAGAAATAGAAATCAATTAATGTGTAAAGAATTCTATAATACACCAAAGTCATTTGGCAGTAAAAACAATATACTTGTAAATAAAACACTTTTAACTTTATAATATATAAAATTACGAAAAAACTATTCGTGAAAATGCAAACAATATCTTAGTTTTTTTCGTAATTTTATATATTATGTTTAAAGTGTGCAAACTATAAGAAGCGTAAGCTTATTTTCTCAAATTCAAATAGTTTTGAATTTAAATTTATCTTACTATTAACTTTGTTTAACCACTGTATTTTGCACTTAATTTTGTGACTATAGTTTCGACATTATTACACTTTAAGTTTTATAATAACTACTAGAGAGTCGAGACTATAGTCACAGAATGAAGTGCAAAATACAGTGTTTAAACAAAGTAAAAAGTGTTTTAGTTACAAGAGTATCTAAGATGTACCACAAAGTGAACGCCTACAACACGAAACAGTTAAAAACAAATATGTTTACAAAAAAATATAACAAATTTAAATTTTCTATTTTAGAATCAAATACGAATTTGAGCAATGTCTCTCAAAATTTATTTATTTCGAACGATTAGATTAATACTAACACATTTTCTAGACTAAACATTTGTATTTAATTAAAACACTTTGTATAAATGATCATCATATCATTCTTAAAAGTAAAACCACGCGGTAATTATCTTCTTTTACAGATTTATACATTACGTAATTAATTATGTAAATACTCGTAGCGTCCTATATTCTTTACATATACTAAAATTTGAGAGTTTCTCATTATTTTTTACTTTTTCATTGGGGGCCGCAGTGCCCGTAAAGCGGACCGTTTGGGATAAAATCTATTTAAAATTGTGTGCTAGTGAGTAAATATTACTCAGTATTAAGGTAGGCTTTACGAGCAGAATCACCTAACATCGTCATAAAATCTAACAATGAAAAAATCATCACACTAGACACCTTCAATTTATACTTGTTTTCTTTGTAAAATATGAACCAAATCATCGGTATAAATGTCAAATGTATTATGTTCTTAATTCTGTGTGTGCGTACAGAATTTGTCAGCGTTTAAATAATAATTACTTGAATATGTATGTTCATACAAAATCAATACCCAGCAAATCAGATTACATATTATATATACATAATAATTATGTAAAATATTGGAAATATTACATATGTAATAAACATATATTTGACATATGTTTAATTAATTTCTCACTTAACCCGTGGTGAAACATTTTTGAAATAAATCTGGATATTTAAAACACTTAGTCCGCTCATATTACCTGATATTTTATGATAGTTTGTATTTGTATACACCGAACATTTTTATAACGAGAATTTTTCTTTTAAGTATCCATATGCTTACGTTGCACAATTTTCGATGCTCGGTTTATTAAAAGAATTTAATTTGAACTTTAAGTGAGTGTTTTCTACTCCCATGCTAAGCATGAAGTAAAATTTTGAGTTTAGAAAAGCCTGAAAATTTGGTTTGGTCGCGTAGCGCGAAGCGCGGAGCGGCCAAACCAAATTTTCAGGCTTTTCTAAACTCGAAATTTTACTTTATACGCCACCGGTACAAAACACTGACATATTACGAAGTTTAAAACACACCGCTAAACTTTACATTGAATCAGTGTTTTGTACCGGTGACGCATGAAGTAAAATTTCGAGTTTAGAAAAGCCTGAAAATTTGGTTTGGCCGCTCCGCGCTTCGCGCTACGCAACCAAACCAAATTTTCAGGCTTTTCTAAACTCGAAATTTTACTTCATGCTTAGCCTGGGAGTGGAAAACACTTGCTTAAAGCTTCAAATTGAATTCTTCTAATAAACCGAGCATCGGAAAATGTGCAACCTATGCATATAGATATTTCAAAGAAAAATTCTCGTTATTTGAATGTTCGGTGTTACATAAAACTCTCTGTATATATATATATATTGTTGCTTAGATATTATTTGTATATTCCTTCTTGAGGTTGACCAATGATCGAAACTAGTCGGAGGAAATATAAAATAGTGAAACAAACCAACTGTTTTAAATATCCAGAATATATTTGACATATTTTATATATAAAATATATGTGTTTGCTGAGTAGCTTGCATGGATTTTAATTATTAAGCTGATGTAATGCAGCAAATATGCATGAATTTCACTTGTAAATATAGTTAAATTTAGGGCCGCAGTCTCCATACATTTTTTAATGTAATTTAAATAATCGAGTAAAACATTTATTTTATTAGTTCAACGTTTTTAAAAAATGTATTTTCTTTTATGTCATCTATCAAAAAATATCATTTGTATATGATTTGTTTTTAATATATTGAATATTTGTTATTAATGGGACCACGTGTGATGACTTTCTAATATATTTTTAAAGGATATACAAGCTCAATTTTATTGTGTAATTGATTAAGAAAATAAAATATAAATATTTATGTCAACAATAACACAAGTCTGTGGAAAACAAACACAAAACTTCTTTGGATTTTTTATGATACTTCTGTGTTGTTATGAGATAAATGCAAAAATGTTCCTTTAGTACATTTTGGTTCTTAGTTAACTTGTATGACCATCTATCAAAAAATGACAATTTTAAGCATTCGGATATGAAAAATTAAAACTTCAAAAAATCTTGTGATTTGGAACAACTTTTGTAAATAATTAAAGTATGTGATGAAAACTGATTTATTTAGATCCTTTACATTATCATTCTTTCCTATTGATCGTAATATTGTTAATTTATTTTGTGATTAGGTAAATATTTTTAAATGATATTACCTGGATTTAGAGTTTGCAGTACTTGTATACATATATGAAGAATATGTATAAGTGCAAAGCTGAGTACTAAAATAAAGTGAATTTACTACATGTTTAGGTGTTCGGAAAATGTAACGAGTATTTTTTATAGTTTTACATTTGACTGTTATAAATCTCTATTCCAGTCAATGCCTCCAAATACAATAAAAAAACGTTATTAAAAAAGAATTTTTCTATTGCATTTCACATTGTATCAAATATGTATCATTTTATCTCAAATTTGTTTTACATTTATCAAATACATTTCCCTATATACCACTACATTTCCCTATATGTCAAAACCTTATCACAGTTTATCAATTACATTTTACTTCTCAGCAAAATGGCTGCAGTTCATCAAAAATGCTTCTTAGCAATGAACTAAGAGTACTCTTTGTCCGGAGAATGGATGCTGGCGTAAGTAGTGTTACATACAGTGAATTTTTCTTTTAGGTAAACAAATGCATGAGCTGTAAATTTTCCGACATTCTTTGTTTTTTAAAAGAGTTCAATTTGAAGCTAAAAACGAGTGTTTTCCACTCCCAGACTAAGTAAAGTAAAATTTCGAGTTAAGACAAGCCCCGTGAAAATTTGTCGAGGGTCGCGCAGCGACCCGAGACAAATTTTCTGGGCTTTTCAAAACTCGAAATTTTACTTCATGCGCTACGCGTATAAAATACAGATTGCAAGTGAAGTTCGAATATACATAAATTTCACAATATTTTAGTGTTTTATACGCGTGGCGCATGAAGTAAAATTTCAAGTTTAGAAAAACCCAGAAAATTTGTCTCGGGTCGCTTGTCTCGGGTCGCTTCACAGGGCTTTTCCAAACTCGAAATTTAACTTCATGCTTAGTCTGAGAGTGGAAAACACTCGTTTAAAGTTACAAATTAAACTTTAATAAAAACAACGAATGTCGGAAAATTATCAGCTTATGCATTTGTTTACCTAAAAGAAAAATTCACTGTATGTAACACTACTTACGCCAGCATCCATTCTCAAATGGATACAAATAGAATATTCCCAGAAAAAAGTTACTGTTGCTGCAAAAATGTTTAGCAAAAATATTATAGGGAATAGTATCGTATGTTCAATAAAATAAAACGTCTAGAGTGCTATTGAATCAATTGTAGGTTGGCAACTTTGAAATTATTTATTATAATTATTATGTCTGACGTTTTGTATGAAAATTCCTAAGGCGTGTAGCCAACATAAATTTAAAAAAGATAAAATCATAGCACTCTAGAAGTTTCTTTTTATTAAACATACGGTATTTAGTATACAGTGAAACTCATTTCGTAAATCAGGAAATCTTTTAGCATATATTTGACAAGGTGAAATATATTTGGGATGTAGTGAATTTCATTTGATCAATAGCAAAATTCAATAAAAAAACCCTGTAAATTGCAATGTTTTCGTGTGAAATTAGATCGATAAATAAAAATAAAAAGGACACTAGAAAAAGTATTGCTTTTATAGGTATGTATGTAAGCATTTAACCATCTAAAGCTTGGATAATTTTAATTGATTTTTAAATATGAAAATCTAGATCCACACATTGGAAAAATAGCAGATTTAAAAAAATATAGTATATATTTATTGTACAATAAAATCACATAACTCCCAATTATTCCAACCAATATATTAGCAGATAAACAAAACATCTAAATGCTTTATTTTACTAGTAAAACTAATATGAGCAGGTCATTTTTTTAGGATAATTTTTGGATTTTATAAACTTCCAAACTACATGAGGATTTCACTTTATTGTTTCTTTATTTAAAGAGAACAAACTCATATGTTATATTGCCACAAGTTAAAGTTAAGTAATTTTATTTATACAATTTTTTTAACAAATAATTATTTAACCTCTTCTGCAAAGCTCAATTTGAGAGTTGAAACTCTATCACAAATAAAGTCATTGGATTCCAAGTGAGACGATTTTTGTACAATAAATACATTTTGTTAATATTTATATACAATATATTTATACAATTAATGCAGCTGTTAAGTATAAAAAACATAAAGAACAGTAGTTTACTCAAATAATGTTTGTAGAAATTAGACCCAAAGAAGTAGAGTTTTTTTTAAGTTGAATGTTTCAACGTAACTCTTTTAACTGTTGACTGAGTTTACGATAAAAAATATATATTTTAAATCGCGAGAGCAATATGAGATATTTAAGATGGAGAAAAATAATATAATGTCAGTGAAATATTGAAATTGTATACTGACTAATACATTTTCATTGCGTACATTTTAGTAGAAATTGAAAAATAATATGATTACAATTGAACAGTTTTTTAACGTATTATAATTATTACCATGATGAATCATTTAAATTATTATTTATATTGGATATCAATATACTTTTAGTAAAGTAATAAAAATACATTTTTCATACTACTAATATGTAAATAATCAGGATTTATTAAAATATGACTTAATTTAGATTTTAGAATACAGGGAATTTTTCTTATAAGAATACATACCTCTGATTATACATTGAACATTCTCAGGAATTTTTTGTTTTTAAAAAGCATTCAGTTTAAAAAAGTGTTTTCACTTCTGCACCAATTATTATGATTGTTTTGAATTAAATATATATAATGAATATGCTCTAAATTTTCAGACGTTCCTCGATTTTATAAAAATCGGTTAATTTGAAGCATCAACTGTTTCCACTCCTAGATTCAGCATGAAGTAAAATTTCAAGTTTAGAAAAGTTTGAAAATTTGGTTTGGTCACGTAGCGAAGCGAAGCGAACAAACCAAATTTTCAGGCTTTTCTAAACTTGGAATTTTACTTCATGCGCCGCGCGTATAAAATGCTGAAATATCGTAAAGTTTGAAAAATACTTCTTAGGCAGTTTTTTAAAGCACTCTATTTTGAACTTTACTTGTAATTTTTTTTCTAAACTCGAAATTTAACATCATGCATAATCTGGGAGTAAAAAACACTCGCCAGAAACTTTAAATTGAGCGTTTTTCTAAATCATAGAATTTCTGAAAATATGCAAATCAAAATACAAGAAAAAACCCCTATATGTCATCAATGCGATACAGAAGATTATTCATGAAAAATAAACATAATTGCATTTATGGTGAATGTGCCGGGGTAACGATTACAGTATTTCTTGTAGTTAGAATGTAGGTAACCAAATTAAATAATAACAAAAATGTTTTATTTTATATATATTCTGTTTTATTTAAGTATGTTAGTTAATCCTTTGTTCACGTTTTGATTTATTTTAATGTAGTTTAATACTTCAAAATTAATTACACAGTAAAATTGAGCATATTCTAAAATCACAAACCACGGATAAAACCCGCAGTTGGCATATTGAGAAGAAAACTTGTTTTTAAATTTTATTTCAGGGATATCACCTAACTAATTATTATATACTAAAATTACTTACATACTTATTGGTATTTGTTTGCACCTTGCCAGCTCTTATTAATTTTTTTGATTTAATTAAATACTTACTAGAATTACATCGACTTGAACATTCAGATAGTAATAAAAATTCATTTAAAACTATTGCTATGTGTTCATTAAGTTTTGTTCTCCAATTATTTGGTGTTCGAGTTACCATTTTTTATATTTGTATTATTTTTGGGGGAGAAGGGTTGTTTGTAAAATGTATTTCCTTTGTTTTGCGGGTGTGAGGCATATGTAAAGAATATGAAGAAGAGTAAAGTGATGAGTTCATAATAGAAAGAGATTGTCGGTATTAGTGTCTGTAGAGGGCGCTAGGTGCGCTGCGGTATTGTGCGGTCCGGATCTTCCGGCTAACGCACTCGTAGCAGCACACGTAGGCTAAACATCACTTGAACAGGATTCTTCTGAAGGCTCTTCGGAAGTCTTTGTTGAAGATGGTGTAGATCACCGGATTGAGGGCCGAGTTCATGTAGCCGAGCCAGAATGCGGTGGAGAAGGCGATGCCCGGGATGTCGTAGGCTAAACGGAGTATGTACATGAAGAAAAAGGGCAGCCAGCACGCGATGAAGCTGCCCATGATGAGGCCTAATATAAGGGTGGCCCTCTTCTCCTTTTTCCTCGCGATTCTCCTCTTTTCCCTTTCGGGATCCCTAGGTTTCTGCACCCTGGGCACCACCTGCTCCACCATCTGCTCACTCTCCTTCTCTTTTTTCCGCTCTTCCGATCTCCGACTTTTATTCGCAGTCCTCTTGCCGAAGATCGGTTTGCACAGTCTTAACTTTAAGGGTTTCACTACAGTACACCGAGACACTACACCGGAGTCCGAACTGCTCGGGTCGAACTCGCTGACCATGTCCGTGTCGATGGTGGAGGGCTGTCGGGCGCGGGCCATCGCCGCCGCTTGCTGCTGGAGTTCGCCGTTGACGGAGAGGGTCGATCCTCTGAAGGGACACTGAGCCAGGGGATTCCGCACCACCTGGACGCCACCGTACACCTGTGGAATATATTACCACATGAAATATTTAGCCCTGCAGGAAAAGGGATTACGTGGGACTAACCACTGTGCTATGTATTTATCGCTGTAACTTTAATTCTCTAGAGTGTATACACGTACAATTCAATTTGAAAATATGAGATGAACTGTAGTATATTGATCTATGCATAGAGTTTAGGACTTCTAACTAAATCTACTCCGGGACCAGAAATACTCATCTTGAATAACCCGGATGTAATGTAAGTGTGTTGTGACTCCTAGGTGTAAATGCTTACATACTAAGAATTAATTCTTGAATCTTCGAGGCGTTTACTTCCTAGTACATTTTCAATTTGATATGAAGAAAATACTTCACTTTTGTATACCACTTTTGTTTTACTTTTGTGACTAGTTTTAATTACACGGTAATCATTGTCAAACTAAATACATAAAACACGAGTTTCATAGGTTAAATTTAGAAAACTTCAAAGAGAGGGGTGTGCATCAGGTCAACCTGGTCGTTAAAAATGGAAATTGAAACTAGTCACAAAAGTAAAATAAAAGTGGTATAAAAAATTTATGTGTTTTCTTTATATCATACTAAGAATTGGTTGAAATTTTAATGATAAAATATAAAATACAGGGAATTTTTATATAGATATCCCGATGATTGCAGCGATTAGTAAATTTTCAGAAATTCCTGAATTCAGGACGCCAGAGGTTACTAATGTTTTTGAAACTCTTCGACCTTTTAAATAAGGCATTATTCTCTTATATATAGGGAATTTAAAGTCGCAGTTCACTTTAAATTCCCTATATAAAAAAAAATAATGCCTTATTTAACTTCTCTACTTTTATTTAACATCTTCATTTCCTCATTAAATCCACAATTAATCGCGTTTTCCTTCATGCTTAATTAAGGAATAAAAACACTCGTTAAAAAATATTAAGGACCTGAATTAAAACTCTGATTTTAATAAGCATTGTTAAGGATTATTTTTTTTTTAAAGTTTATAAATCTCCGATGTGATATTTATGAGGGCCCCGCCAGCTGATTTAAAAAAGTAGTTTCATTTTATTTTCTTTTTTTAGTCCAAATACTTCAACCCGTATGGCATAAAAACAAAATCCTAAATCCAATCAATAGAAAATAAACTTACTTAATTTAAATATTCACAAATTTTAGTCATTTAGTATGACATACTGAATTAAGTAGACATCAAGCATTAGTCAAGAATGATTATACTTAAAAGACAGTTTTAAAATTTAGGTTAAATTACACTTTGAAATATACATTTTTGTTAATTTCTCCTAATTTGTAATCATTATGTAAAATTTGTGATATTTGTGTAATACCGAGATACAGGGATTTTTCTTGTAAGTATATGTTCGCAAATTTTATATAAACACATTTGTAAAATCAAGGAACATGTAATTAAACCAAATTAGTATATTTTCAACATCACTATAAATTAGTGTTGTATACGCGTGGCGCATAAGGTAAAATTTCAAGTTTAGAGAAGACTGAAAATTTGGTTTGGTCGCTCCGCGACTTTACTAAACTCGAAATTTTACTTCATGCTTAATCTGGGATTGGAAACACTCGTTAGAGGCTTCAAATTAAAAGATTTTAATAAAAACAAACAAATCTACAAATTCAACAATCAATAAAATTCTTAAATATTGGAAATTTAATCCAAAAAGAAAATGTAATTATTTGTTCGATGTCTGGTCAATTTCGATACAAATCGATAAAATTATATTTATTTATTTATTTACAAGATCCATTTACAATTATATAATACCACAATTTTATCGAAAATGAGTATTTCAATTAATCAATTAATAATAAAAATGTTGAAATCAATAAAATAAAAATAAAAACACTGAGAATTTGTCTTTTAGGTATAAATATCAGAATTTTTTGATGTAAATTTTCAGACATATGTATTAATCAATTAATAATATAAATGTTGAAATCAATAAAATAAAAATAAAAACACTGGGAATTTGTGTTTTTGGTATAAACATCAGAATTTTTTGATGTCTGAATATTTACATCAAAAAATTTTGATATTTATACCTAAAAGACAAATTCCCAGTGTTTTTATTTTTATTTTATTGATTTCAACATTTTTATTATTAATTGATTAATTGAAATACTCATTTTCAATAAAATTGTGGTATTATATAATTGTATATGGATCTTGTAAATAAATAAATAAATATAATTTTATATATTTGTATCGAAATTGACCAGACATCGAACAAATAATTACATTTTCTTTTTGGATTAAATTTCCAATATTTAAAAATTCTATTGATTGTTGAATTTGTAGATTTGTTTGTTTTGATGCTTTTATTTAAAATGTATGTTCTTTTGATAATTTAAAAAAAGTTTTATACCTGATGTTGATTACTTATTATTTAATTTCACTATTTGTTTATAAATTCTACGAGTTTATTGATTTATAAAAATCCACAAATTCCTTTAAATTTTAACGAATTTTTTAAACCTGATTTTTTTTAATCAATTTCCGTCGTTTCTTTGTTGATATTCCAAATTAGCTATTTCTTTTCTGTATCTGGGCCTGGTCACATACAGGGAATTTTTCTTTAAGATATACATATTACGATTTTTCTATGTAAATGTTCAGACATTCGTTTTGCTCATTTTCCTCGTAGAACATGCGCATGTCAAGGCCCCGCAACTTAAGTTTTCACCCGGCCCTGTTTTTGTTTGGACCGGCCCTGATTATAAAAGCAATTTTCACGTTAGAAATAAGTGATTAATATTATTTTAATGCTTTAATGGTCTTTCTAAAGACATTCCCTTTAAATAATTAAAATTAAATATTAAAAATGTAACTAAATCAATGGTTTATTTGAGAAGCAAATTTCTTGATATATCAATTAACGTGTTTCAAGTGCATTATATTTTAAAATACATATCTGATTTAATTTATTTATAAAGAAAAGCAAATTTGATAAACAAACATGTTTTGTAACTAAAGAAATGTGCTTAGCATTAGCACTCAAACATTTATTTTCGTAGGTATGCTAATTTTATGTAATTTTTCAAGATGAATGAAATTGATAAAACATTTTATTTTTGACGAAATTATTAGTTTACATTGTTTTCGATATTATTAATAGAATCTGGTAATTTCTTGTAATTAATTTCTTATTCTCTGAAAAATTTATTATAAATTCTACCTTGTATCAGGTTGTCTAAAAAGTATTCAACCTAATTCTGGACATTTAAAACACTTGGTTTGTTTCACTAGTTTATATTTTCTCCGACTAGTTTCGACCATTGGTGATCTTCAAGAAGGAATGTACAAAAAATATCTAAGCAACAATATATATATATATATATATATATATATATATATATATATACAAATACAAAATATCATAAAACATCAGGTAATAAGGGCGGACATTATAAAAGAGATCCAAATCTCAAACAATCGGTTTGAAATTAATTAAACATATAGTATTCAACCTATTTCGCACGAGACAGCATTAGTGTCTCAAATCTCAAACTATATCAGTCGCAGCTAGTCAGGTCTTAACGTCAATTGATAGTTGACAGATCAAGGTACTAGATGTACAAATAGTGTTAGAATTCTTATAATCAAACCTAAGGTATTACGTCGCGAAGATGAGTAAACTTTCCGCAAATATTGTCGCCTTTCACTTTTTTGCCATATCTTGAAAATAAATGTAGGTAGATGAAATTTGTCTAATTTAACTGTCTTCGTATCTGTAATAAGTAAGAAAATCCCAATGTTGAGCACGATAAAGCAAACTAATGGTATAGCTGGAAATTTTACTTCATGCTTAATCGAGTGACAAGACTTTTTAAAAGTTTCAGGCTTAACGCTTTTTAAAAAGCAATAAATTCTTGAAAATATACACATCGGGATAAGAATACTTAAAAAAAATTCTATGTACAGGGAGTTTATCTTTTAGGAATACATATCCCAACTACAGCGTATATACTTAAATCTTCGGATATTCGTAGTTTATTAAAAAAGGTTAACTTAAAGTTCTGAATGAGTGTTTTTCACTCCCAGAGTAAGCATGAAGTAAAATTTCGAGTGTAGAAAAGCCCGGTTTTAGTTGTAAAATTCAAGTTGTTAAAAGTCTATAAATAAATTTTATATATATATATATATATATATATATATATAAGAATAAGTAAATGCATAGTTTGAATACATTAACAAACCACACACAAAATACTCAAATTTTCTAATCGTTTTTTTTTTAATCGGGTAAACAGGAAAGTGAGGAACAGATAAGGAGTGGTTGGGATTCAATCTGTGTGTTTACTTTATACTTAGCTCACACCCAGAATTCCACCCATTGGTATATCGGAGCCGCCCTGGCTGTATTGAAGTATTGGAATCGGTCCTTTGTGGCCTGCTGTATTCAGTGTGCCGAATTGAACACACAGACACACACCAGCGCATTGCCGAACCCGCGTTTCGAGTTTCGCGTTTCATTACAACCGTGAATTCCAATACAGACAATATAATCCTAGAATGCCGGGGCTTTGAATATTGAGGTTGGGAATTGTTAACGTATCTCTGGATGTGCCGGCATTCATATGTAAAACTGGCCGCTATGTGCCGAATTCGTTTTCTCTTGCGTTTTTTATCTTTTTTTGTTTTTGAAAAAAAAAATTCGAGAATCATTCACGCCAACTTCAATTGCATATAAACGCTGGTCTATTGAAACTAAAATCCGGCTTATAAACTGTGCGTAATTTTTCCACGTGGGTTGTGATAAAGCTACATGTATGTATCAGCTTAGTGCCCGGTGTTTCCACTCAATTCAATTTTAATTCGATGGGAATATTAAAAGTTTGCAATGATTTTTGTATATCATAAAATCAAGTGATTTATGTTTTTTTTTTTATAGACTAGAAAATATTCATGAAAAATAGAAACAAGTGTTAGGTTGAAGAGTTGACCCCTACTAAACCGCCCAGCTGCACGAGTAACACGTGCAGCTTCTACGTTGCTGTTCTTATCTAAAAGGAGATAAGGAAAACCGCATTCCATCAATTATAACCCATCCCTCTGAGAGAGCAGATAATGCAGCAATAATATTGCTAATAAATCTGTCCAGATTTAAACCTACATTTAATATTTCATCCAATCCCATTAACATGCATACATTTAATTATTCATACAGTCGATACTTCTCTGAATTAAATTATTTTCAGTTGATTAATTCATAATTACTGATTAACAGAATTATACAGCTGATACTATTAATTACGCAATAATTAGAAGAAGAAACAGTAAATGAAAATATTTTGCGGAACATTCGATTTTCAATAGCCATTGATGTTGATAGGAAATTTTTCTTTTAAGTATACCCTACAAGTATACATGCGCTGTAAATTTTCCGATATTCGTTATTTCTTAAAAGAGTTCAAATTAAAACTTAAAAATGTTCATGGGTCTTTTCTACACTCGAAATTTTACTTCATACTTAGTCTGGGAGTGGAAAACACTCATTTAAAGCTTGAAATTGAACTCTTTTAATAAACTACCAATATCCGAAGGTTTAAGTAAATACGGTTTAATTGGGATATGTATACTTATGTATTAACGTATGTACACTTAATAGAAACATTTCTTGTATTAGTTTATACTTAGACTGATTCCGTCTTCAAATAAGGGCTATCTAATTAGAAATCTATTTAAATTAAAATGTGTTGGATGTCTCTAATTAAGTGTATATAATAATCGATCAATAAAGCGATACCATAATTATTAAATATTTATTGATGAGGCGGATACATGATGAAACTCCATAATACTATTTGAAATAAAACAACGCAGTTGGGAGGGTTTCACTTTTATTGTTGAACACTGCAACATGTTTCACCACACAGTGGCTTCATCAGGCAGATGAAATAATGATTTTACAAAGTACAGGTAAAAGCTTATATACTAATGCAATTAAATTAATAGAAGGGGGGGGGGGGTAATGAGGTAATTAGGCTGAAACTAATACAAACAATTTTGAGCGACTAAATATTGATTAGGGGTGAATTATTTACTTCTATTTGGTCATTTAATAGAATACCTTTTTTGTTATATTTATTAATTTCTAATTCTTCTAATAAGTTTAATTTACGACTTTTGTTACATTCGTGCAAAATTTTGAATTTAGGGTTAAAGTTATGTTGGTATTCGATTAAATGATAGGCGTAGGTTAAGGAGGTTTTCTTAAATTGAAAGCATTTTTGATGTTCTGAAATGCGATCTGGGAAGCTACGTATATAAGCTTTTACCTGTACTTTGTAAAATCATTATTTCATCTGCCTGATGAAGCCACTGTGTGGTGAAACATGTTGCAGTGTTCAACAATAAAAGTGAAACCCTCCCAACTGCGTTGTTTTATTTCAAAAAAATGATACCATAATTAATTTAATAAGTATTATAATTATCGTTGAAATATTGAATATACAAAAATCGATTTTATTGAGATATTATAATAACTAACTAATAAGTTAGTGACTAATATCGTATCTCGATTATTATTCTATTCAGTAATGCATGTTTAAATAAATTGAAATTTGTGTTTTTTTTTTAATATGCAAATTTCCTCTCTTCCTGGGTAAGAAATCTGCATAACAATTTATTGTTCAGTTATTCTAATTATGTAACAAAGTAAACATAATAACTCTGAAAAGATATTCAATACTTTGCGAGAAAATAAAGGTAAAAGTTTAGATTTTTAAAATATTTGGTGTAGTAGATGATTTGAAAAAAAAACACTTGGTTGAATTTCACTAATAATGTATATAATATTAGTAAAATTTAACCAAGCGTTTTCTTTTTTTAATACAGGGACTTTTTTCTTTTAAGTATACACATCCCAAATACAGTGTATTTACTTAAATATTCGAATATTCGTAGTTTATTAAAAAAAGTTCAATTTGAAGCTATAAATGAGTGTTTTCCACTCCCAGACTAAGCATGAAGTAAAATTTTTAGTTTAGAAAAGCCCCTTGAAAAATTTTCTGGGCTTTTCTAAACTCAAAATTTTACTTCATGCGCCACGCGTATAAAACATTGATTTTAAGTGAAGTTAAAATATACATAAATTTTACAATATTTTAGTGTTTTATACGCGTGGCGCATGAAGTAAAATATTGAGTTTAGAAAATGGCCGAATGTTTTCTTTTTCAAATCAGAGTTATACATATGTTTCACTACGTGAAAGATAAGAAACTTGTTTAAGATTTGCTAACGTCTGTTAATAGCGCTGTTGTTTTCTTTTGCATAGACAGTTGCATTGGTTATTGAAGCATAAGGTAAACATTTTTATTCAGTAAAAACTTCATTACCTTTGATTTATTTGTGTTGTAAAGCTAGAAGTTGTTAGTGGTTGTTAGTTAAATTACTTACGTTTTAAACCTAACCAAATTTAGTAAAAAAAAATAGTTCTAGTTCACTGGTTAATCTTTGTTTAATTATTGAATAATGCTAAACGAGATTTTAAAGCTTATTACAAATAAGAATATTTATTCGTAATTTTCCAACAATCCTCTGGTGAGTATTTGTAATTTTATTATTACTTTTTGATTAACTAAACTTCGAGCAGTGTAAATTATCCTTCAGCGAAGAGGATTTTATTGTTAATCTACAAAGTTTTACAGGCGTGTGAAATAAAGATGAACTTTTTTGCTCTAATTTCCTCCCGACTTGGGAGGTTTAGAAGAGGAATCATCCCTTGCAGTCTTTTTTCCTGATGGACAATTAACCGCGCCTCGCTTCATCCGGATAAACACCAACAGTTAATTGATGTTAATAATGAGTTTTTAATTGTAAAAGCGTGACCTTTATTCCTTCAGCAGTTGACTTTAGAAAAATGTTTAGATTATACTTGAAATAGTATTTACATTTAATAAAGATACGAAATAAGAGAAAAATGCATTGCGTGTGTAAAATAATTATAGATTATGTATAGGTTATTTATAGTGTAATTTTCAAAATAAACCTATTTCTTCATTACCAACCATTTTAAACTGAATCTAAAACCAGCATAAAATACCAAATACTAGGAATTTTTCTTGTAAATATACATACATGTATGCATGGGTTGTAACTTTTCCGATACTCGTTTATTATTTGAAATAGTTTAATTTGAAGTCTGAAACGAGTGGCTTCCACTCCCAGATTAAGCTTGAAGTAAAATTTCGAGTTTAGAAAAGCCTGAAATTTTGATTTGGTCATGTAGCGCGTAGCGCTATGCGACATAACCAAATTTTCAGGCTTTCCTATACTCGAAATTTTACTTCATGCGCCACGCGTATAAAATACTAATTTTAGGTGAATTTCAGAATATTTTACTGAAGCAGTATGCTAAAAACGTGTATTCTGAACATTACATTACATCGGTGTTTAGTAAAATTTCAAGTTAAGAATAGCCTGAAAATTTGGTTTGGCTACGCGCTACAGGACCAAACCAAATTTTCAGGCTTTTCTAAACTTGAAATTTTACTTCATGCTTATTCTGGGAGTGGAAAACACTACTTTGAAAGTTCAATTTATAATATTTGCAAATACAACGAATTACTGAAGATTTACGGTGTATACAGTATATTTAGATATGTATACTTAAAAGAATAACTCTCTGTATGATTTATGTTTATATTTCCTGTGTAGATAAGAGATCTGTCAATTAATTATCGACTATTTAAATCGGTTTTATTTAAAGTGATGTCTGCAGTTGGGATGAAAATTTTGAATATTTTATTTTTAAATCTTAATCAGTATTTTATCAAATAAGACATATATTTAAGAAAAAAAATGTTTTTCACCATTTTTAATTTTATTAAATTACCTATATTATAGCAATTGCAATTCGTATTTATATTTCTTGCATTGTTAAGAATTTAACGATGTTTATGTCTATTTACTTAATTATTTAAATTTAATATTTATTAAATGATATGTTTTATAGATTTATTAATCTTTAGCATACTAATTAAGTAGTTTATATTTTAAACTTAACTTAAAATCAGTTTTTACACGCGTAGCGCATGAAGTAAAATTTCAGGCTTTTCTAAACTCGGACTTTCGGTTATGCGCCAGGCGTACAAAACACTGAAATATTAGGTTCAAAATAAATACTACTTGTGTTTGATCTCGTGTTAATTAATTTTAAAATGTTTATTTTGATTAATGAGAAAATATGTAGCAATTTGTTTTGGATTATGTAAAAGTATATGTACTTGAAAGAAAAAAATCTGTACTTATCTTAAATGTTTTTTAAATCGTAAGTCAAGAGGATAAGTCGACATTTATATTTAATTAAGAAAATATATTGATGTTTTAAAAGTATATGATTGTGTAAAGTGATGTGTTTGCTTGAATCTAAAACTACCGCTCCGTCTGTTGGAAAACTTCCTAACAGATATTTGTAATCCAGTTTGAACTTTACCAAACAGACAGAAGTTGTAAAAGGTAAATGTAATAAATGAAAAGTCGAACGAATCATACCTTTACCTTTAACGTATCTTTCTCCTCGTTCACATCCGGCAGCATCACATCCCCAGCGTCGCTCGTGGAGATGTCCGAGGCCAGATCGCACGTCACCGTTGGTATGACAGGTGGCCGGGGGTGCGACTCTATCGTAGCAATCTGCCTTTCCCCGTCCCGCGGGGATGTGTTGCTATTCCTGTCGACCGAACCCCCGGCCGGCACTTCCGTGCCGTTTTTCGAGTCCTGTCTGGGCGTGGTGAAGCTGGTCACTTGGTCCTGGGGCGGCCTCCTCGGCGGCTTCCTTATCCCCCTCCGCGCCCTCGCCTTCGCCGCAAAGTATATCCTGATGTACACGAAGACCATTATGCAGGAGGGGATGTAGAACGAGCCAAGGGCGGAATAGAGTACGTAGCCGACCTCTTCGCTCAACTGGAATAAGCCAGAAAAAAAAGGATTTATTATTTATTCAGAGAAGAAACGCGGAGTTTATTATGAAATAGTACCACCATTACCACACACACTCATTAAAACTTTATATTTATGCGGACACGGCAAAGTGGAAACATACCCAACCCCCAGCGTAAATTTTCATTTTTTAAACAACGTACTTTGTCCCTTACAGGCCTTAAAATTTTATTTTATTTTTATTCTTACTTATGTACAGAATGTAAAACCAAAATGCTTAATTATTCACTCTAATGGATTTACAAACAATAAAATAAATGTGGGGTTTGTTTTTTATTGTCAATTCCCAGTTTTCATAATTCTGGATACTTGAGTCGCCTATTTCCAATAAAACCCTAAAACCATTGTTTTCAAGTGGATTTAGGGGTTTTGGAAATAGGCAACTTATTTAACCGCTAGATCAGTGGTTCCCAAACTTAAAACTTACCCACGGACCCGTGAGTGTAAAAACTACATAAATGCATAATAGAAAAATTACCTCATATCTTGCATGGTAAAAATGTATTTCAAATAAAATATAAATAAAACTAAGAGTGATAACGAAAATCAGACACCCTAATAACCCCCTACACAACCCCTCCAATACTCTCCTGTATGAAATGTGCAATATTCCCCCTTTTAATCAACGCTTAGAATACCTCTCCTTAAAATTCGCCACAAATCCTAATATCACTACTATCCTCAATCATATGTGTATACCTCGCAACAATAATATCCACCCTAAATTCAAATATCCCACATCTACCATTTATCAATTCATCTGATAACATCAACCGGACCCCAACAATAACGTTAGCGATCACGACTTTTAAAAAAAGCGGCTCATATATACATTTATCTTTAACTATTTTCTATGCCTATTTTTTGTTATTCTTTGTAAATTTATTTCATGGTTAACATTTATTTTTATTGCAGCTTATTTATATTTATTTTTAAATCTGTTTTTTACTAGAAATGTTAGATAATAGCAAGGGTAGACAATGCTTATGGGAGAACTGGATTCCGAGTTTTCAAGGATAGAAAAGGAGAGACTGTGGTCGAGAAGTGGGTCCATCTACTTATGAATAGAGTAAACGTAGAAGTATTCTAGAGAAAACTGCTCCGGTTGCGTCTACACACACACACACACACACACACACACACACAAACGCCGTGTGTAATTTGATCCCGTCTACACCACTTGTACGATGATAAATTTGATGACCTTCAGAAAAAATAAACTGTTCCGAAACATTTCTTTTATTTTCAGATTTCCAGCGTGTTCAAAATTATGGACTTTGGGAATCAGATATACTTAAAAAGCTCCTAAATAAACCTAAAATTTAACTATAAATCAAAAAATAGAATTCAATGAGTTTACATTAAAAAATTCATTTGATATTATTTTTATCTTGATTGTTTTTTTTTTCTTCATAAATTCAATTAAAACTTTGGTATGTACCAAATTTGGTAAATAATTTATATTATCGATTAGTTATACAGAGAGTTTTTTAAGTATAGATAACTCAATATACAGAATACACTGTACATTTTTCTGGGCTTTTCTAAACTCGAAATTTTACTTCATGCGCCCCGCGCACAAAACACTGATTTTACGTGAGGTTCAAATATACTTAAATTTCACAATATTTTAGTGTTTTATACGCGTGGCGCATGAAGTAAAATTTCGAGTTTAGAAAAGCCCCAAAAATTTGTCGAGGGTCGCTGCGCGACCCTCGACAAATTTTCACGGGGCTTTTCTAAACTCGAAATTTTACTTCATGCTTAGTCTGGGAGAGGAAACCACTCGTTTAAAGCATCAAATTGAACTCTTTTGAAAACACAACGAATATCTACAGATTTAAAGAAAATAAGGTGAATTTGAAATATGTATACTTTAACGGAAAACTTCCTGTATATGAACTGTGGTAGACGAATAATAAAATTTATTATCACCACAAAAAGTCTATTCGAAAATATTTCTTTTATTTTGAGATATCAAGCGTGGTCCAAATTATGAAATTCGGGAATATATTTATATAAAAACAAATTTACAATGAAATTAACAATTCTAAAATATATTTTCAACGTTTTTAGTTATTTTATATATTTTTAAAAAAATAATTGTTAAAATTATTAGATTAATAGATTATTGTTTCAAATATTCATAATTTGTATAAATAAACAAAGTCATTTTACAATGAAAAAATGTAAAATATATTTCCAACATTTTTAGTTATTATATATATTTTTAATAAAAACGTGTTTAAAAATTAATAGATTTTTAATATATTTATGTTATTAAACATTTTTTGTTTAAAAGTTAGATAAATACAAAAATCATTTTACAATGAAAAAAAATCAATTTGAAAAATGTTTGATGGGTACTTTAATTGGAATTGATAATAAAAAAACAGAAATTATTTCAATAAAATAGATAAATTATTTACGAATACACAAAACTAAAAACATAGCACTATAGATTCATATAAACATTCATATAAAAAAAAAACAACAAACATTAAAAAAACTATATTAAATATACATATAACTTTTTTTTTATTTATTAACGATATTTTAGAAGCAGTTTTTTCGTTTTTTTTTTTTATTCAGTAATAATTATACAGAATTGATCGAAGTGTAACACAAAATCAACAGAATATATTTTAAATAAAAAGCCAACAAATCAACACCTCATCATTTGCTTGTTTAATTTCATGACACTCCGGATTTTAAACATGCAATAAATAGCAAAGCTCGGTGTGTATATTTTTACTCTAACCAAATGAATATCATAATTTCCCTGAAATAATTAGGGAAAATAATATTTTAATTTTGAGAAATTAACATTAAAATTGCTACGTTCCGTTTCATTCATTTACACTCTGAATAACGTGTATGAATATCGAATTAACTCTTTTCCTTGACTATTTTCTTTTTGGACAATATTCATTATTTTAGTGGGGATAGCTTTATAGAAGGGATGAAAAATCAAATTCTTCGAAGTGATCTATCTGTTTTTTACCTATTTGTAGGCATTTTTTCGACCACGATTTTATTATGGTGTATACCCTCAAGTATTGCGCGACCAGAACAATACCACTGAAACTTACAGATAATCCGCGACCTTCTAAAAACCATAAATATTTTGGGATTTAAAAAGATTATTTACTGTTGACACATTTAATCCGTATCCGCAGAATCCAATTCAGTAATTTCTTATCATGTTTTTCGCTGACCGATATTTAATTAGACACTTTTTGATCGGGTTTTCTTAAATCATTTTGAATTATTTTTACTTACCTATTTAGTCTGTAACATAATCCCATCGGCACCTTTTGTAAATGTAATCTGACTAAGAATAAAACCATTGAAATAATTGAATTAACCTGACATACAAAACATTGTAAACTGGAAATAGACTATTCAATAATTTTTGCAATTACACTTCTCAGAGAAAATCTTATACTTATTCTATTAAAAGACATCTTGTTGTTTTCTAAATGTTTTTGATTATCATCACTTAACGAGACTTTTCAACATATTTCAATATTTAAGCCAATTATCTCAAATATTATCGATAACACTTGTTTCTGATTCCTGGGACCCTAAAACGTATATTCCGTACAAAAAAAGATAGCCATGAGGTCGGTAACAATTATTAAAATGTAAAATTTATAATGTTATTAATGTGACTAATTACTTGATTTAACAAGTTTGTTTGTTTCGCAGTTTTTGATAATATTCTCAATTATAAAGTTTCATATTTTTTATATAATTTGTATTTTCTCTATATAACATTTCGTGTATCTCGGGAAGTATTGAGAATATCGAAAAATATTTCTGCTTATTCTTTTTTAAATTATCCCCATGCAGCCGCACGACGGATGCCATAAATTTTAATCCAAAAATTAGGTAACATTTTAGTGCCCGCTGAGTGTTGTCGGTGTTGGTCAAATGGCACACAATAAGCGTTTATAAAATTTCAATCGGAAAAGTACAAGTTGATCATGTAACAATCGTTCAAAGTAAACGGATAATTAAAGTAGTCAGTGCAAAAACCACAAATTTCTGAAACTGCTAATATTTATTAAAAGTATGGTTCATTTAATAAAATACGCATCGTGATTAAAATATATACTGAGTCCATTTTGGGATCTGATTTTTTTATTTTGCAGAATAAACACTCTTGTTGAATTGAATTATTGCTTTGAGTATTAATAAATTTGATGCCAAACACTGACTTTTCGTACCAACTACTGTTTTGACGATTTTATTTTCGTATAATCGTTCACTATTTTTAAGGTATATTTCAAATGAAACTGAGGAGAACTCAATAATAATACCTCGAAAATACTGCTAGTAGGTAAACAAATGATTTTAATTTTATTGTAATCGTTTTGGTTCAATAAGCGATACAAACTCAAATTCCAATTACATTGGAAATCTTTACATGAAACATACAGTGCGCCTTGAAACGGGACACATAGTATATTTAAAACTATTTTAACCCATTAACTGCCAAGCAATTTTAACTCTAAAAGTTAATTTTAATTCAAATTCTACACTTCTTTTTGTGAATTCTATGAATTACATACTGTGAATTTTTTCTTTAAATACACATAATGTATACGTGAATTTAATAAAAAGTTAAAAATCATAAATAGTTTATTATTATATTAAAGTGATAATGGATTTTCAAAAAATTAGTGCCTCAACAATGTAATGTATACACTGTCAATGTTCAAGCATTCGTCGATTTTATATAAAAACGTGCAATATGAAGTTAAGAACGAGTGTATCCACTCCCAGACTAAGCATGAAGTAAAATTTCGAGTTTAGAAAAGCCTGAAAATTTGGCTCGGGCGCGTAGCGAAGCGGAGCGACCGAGCCTAATTAGGCTTTTCTAAACTCGAAATTTTACTTCATGCGCCACGCGTATAAAACATTGTAATATTGTGAAGTATTTATAATACACTTTAAATAACAAACGATTTAAATTTTTCTTGGTACATTTTCAATTCAGGTCAAATAATATAATATATTAAATAAACTTATTTAGTAACTTAATTATCAAAAAATAATAATGTTGCGTGTATGCATCAACGGCGCTTAATGGGTTAAAAACTTCAAACGGTAATAATTCAAAAACTAAAAAGAAATTACTTAACTGCATTTTGCACTGACCCCTTTAATTAAAAAAGAAACCCTTATCGATCAGTAGATTTGATCTGATCAATAGGATTGATCTGATTAGTTAATAAAATGATAAGTTGATGTATTTGTTTTACTTTTTATCAAAAGTTAAATAGTTTTGTATTTTAAGTTTCTTGTACAAAATAAATAATACTTAATGAATTTTACAACGTTCACATATAATTTCATAAAATCTATTCTCCAATAACGCAGAAAATAAAATTGTAGATGGAAACGCATGAATGAATGTAACACGCATCCTTAGCTCGTTAAAAGAAAAAAAAAACGTGATTTCAAGATTGAAAAGTCAACATCTGGAATATGATACAACGAGAAGCGCGGAATAGAGGGAGAAAGAAATTGTCTCTCTCACTCTCTCTCTCTGAGACTTGATTTCGCGACATCTGGAGTAAAATAGTCGTAACCGATCGACCGCAGGAAGCCAGACTGGTGTATATAGGCAGCCATATACACCAATTTGGCATCCAGCGCTCTGCTCCCATTCGCGTGTACCCAAAATTTATATGGGGACAGGCTAACTGGATATATATGAACTCTGATAATAGGCTTTTGAATTCAATACATTTTTAATGGGCTGTCGTAAAATTAAACAGACCCTTTCTCACGGCGAGGGTGTTGTTTTGGTCATCTGATGTTTCGTGGAAAATGTACATCTGCAAACTCGCAAAGCATTACGGTACGACCGTGCGGTTAATTCTTAAAAAAGAAATCCCTTACTTCACTTGAAAGAAGGAATGAGAAAAACACACCCACGAAATATCAGTGACCAATTAAAATGCTCTCCCCACTTTGTAAATACTTACATTTTTAATTTTTAGTTTCATTTTTAAACAAGTCTATATCAACTCTTCAAACTCTAAACATTTTCGTTAAACTATATTTTTAAACCACAAATTTACTTAGCAATAAGTAAGAAAAATGTAAATATTTCTACATTTTAAGGTGAATATATTTATATAAGAGCAACGAATATTTTATTCTACTTAAATTCACCCGCATCATAAATCGTGGCGATCTCTAGAACCAGTGAGAAATTAAAAAGAAATCCACTACACATTTAATCAATCAACCAGAAATTATAACTTGTTTTACCATACAAAAAAAAATTAATGACTTGAATGAACCTGAATGTTTGTGAGTAGTAACCGCAAGTCCCCACGAGTACTAATTTCTAGTCGGTTTCTTTTTTTTGTGATGAGACTGTAACGTTCGTTTGAGAGGTCTGGTAACACGTTGTGACGATAACGCTAAGGCATTACGCATTACGCAAATGTTTACAACAGGATAAGGATAGAAATGTTGTAGATTATGAATTGGTTGATTTTGATTTTCCACAAGAAAAGTCAGAAATAGAACTTAGCTTGAATTCTTTTGAAGAAGCTGTCGTTGATTTTGATGGGACTAGTGATTGTATTTTCAAGAGATTATCAAGCAGATTCGCGCATCTTAAGGGTCGGATTTCTCGTATTCCCACTGACAAGGACGATTTAAAGGAGTTTAGGGCTGATCATTTAGTCAAGTTATTATCTCTCTTAGATGATGTCGATCAAAAACGATTGAACGCTGTAGGAGAACCTGACGTAGTAGAAGCGCCTCATGTTGATGAAGTGACTAAACCCGTGGCTGTCCACAAGTGGGAACTTAAATTTGATGGTAGCGAGGACTCTGTTTTTGATTTCCTGGAACGCGTGGATGAGTTACGTATTTCTCGTAATGTGTCGAAGCATAGGTTACTAGCTTCAGCAGTTGAATTTTTCACAGGGCCAGCTCTGATGTGGTTTCGCGGTGTTCGAGATACGATCAAGACCTGGAATAATCTTGTGGCTGCGCTGAAGGATAACTTTCTACCCCACGACATCGAAGATAATGGGATAATGGGAGGAAATCAGATCTCGTAAACAAGGTACCCAGGAGAAGATTATTTTGTATTTCTCAGCCATGGCTAACCTCTTCGGTCGTTTAGACGCAGCTCCCTCCGAAGAAACAAAATTGAAGATCTTGAAGAAGAATATTCTGAAATTTTATCACCCTCATTTAGCCCTTCAAGACATTACGTCGGTTGAGCAGTTGCGTAATTTATGTCGTAGGCTAGAGAACACTCTCGAGATAGATTCACGTCCCAATGCAGCTCCAAAAATTGCTTCTCTCCCGGTTAGTATTAACAGTGTCTGTTGGAATTGTAGTAAGGTCGGTCACTTGTACGCAAATTGTACGGAAAAGCGCGGTCGTTTTTGTTATGGATGTGGAGCACCTAACGTAGTTCGTGGATCTTGTGGTAGGTGTTCGGGAAACGGGTTACCCGGAGGACCCAAGGCCGACGTCCCCCGCCTCCCACAAGGCCAAAATCTTTAATTAAAGCGAATGATGGTTGGAATGAGTGGTTGTCCGTTGTTGCAAATTTTCTTCGTTCACGTCCAGAGTCAACTAAATCTGTCGCGCCTAAGGTTTACCCCCTTCTTGTTGAAAAGTATCAAGATAATCGTCCATATATCAATGTTACTATTTTTGGCCGTACAGTCACCGCTCTGTTAGACTCCGGTGCAAGTCATTCTGTCCTAGGTGGCCCAGGTCTAGGTATGATAGAATCACTCTCCTTGAAGGTAGACAAGTGTAAAGAAAAAGCAATTTCTACAGCTGACGGGTTTAGTCAGACAATTGAGGGTTCAATTAAATTACCTCTTGTTGTTGATGGTGTTAAGCGAGTGCTTAAAGTTTTAGTGGTACCTTCTATAGCGAATGTTTTGATTTTAGGTAGTGATTTCGCACGGTTATTTAGGGTGGCGATGGACTATCCTTCTTGGTCATTTAAGGTTCGCAGTGGTACTTCTTCCTGGACTACTCCGCGTAGTACTATTAAAGTGCATAGTTTAGAGCCAACCGGTACTTCGTTTTTAAAGGGTTCTGGAGACTTGACTGTGGGCCAAGAGAAACAACTTGAAGAAGTACGCGGTCAGTTTAATGCTCTATCATGGAAATCGGGCACTAAATTGGGACGCACTACTAAGATCTCTCACCGCATTGATACTGGCAGCGCAATACCGGTGAAACAAAGACAGTATCCACTATCCCCTTATATGTTGAAACATTTATACAAGGAAATAGATAACATGGAATCTTTAGGTGTTTTACAGAAGTCCTCTAGTCCATGGTGTTCTCCAATACTGTTCGTGAAAAAGTCTAGCGGCGAACTTCGTTTCTGCTTCGATGGCAGAAGATTAAATTCTTTGACTAAGAAAGATGCTTATCCGCTCCCTCTCGTGGACCACATATTAAATAAACTTAATGGTGCCCGCTTTCTGTCTAGTGTGGACCTGAAATCGGCTTTTTGGCAGATCCCGCTTGATCAGAGCTCTCGCGAGAAAACGGCGTTTGCAGTGCCGGGAAAGGGTCTATATGAATTTGTTGTTATGCCGTTTGGACTCAACAACGCACCCCAGACGCAACAGCGACTTATGGATCAAGTGCTTGGACCTGCCCTGGAGCCTTTTTGTTTTGTGTACCTCGATGACATCATCATCGCGACTCCGGACTTTGACAGTCACATGCTAGTACTAAAAGAGGTTTTTCATCGCTTAAAGGAAGCAAACCTGACAATCAACTTGGAAAAGTGTGAATTTTGCCGCTCTTCACTAAATTATCTGGGTTTTGTTGTGGACCGTTTAGGGCTTAGAACGGACCCTGCCAAAGTCTCAGCCATGTTGAATTACCCCCAACCGGAAACGGCAACTCAGGTTCAGCGTTTTATAGGCATGTGCTCCTGGTACCGCAGGTTTATCCCTCATTTTTCTACTTTAACTGCCCCAATTACGTCGTTGATCAAAGGTAAACAAAAATCTAATAAAATAGAGTGGACCTCTGAGGCTGAAAAATCTTTTAGCCTGATTAAAAATGCCCTTAGTACCGCTCCCGTTTTAACTACTCCCGACTTTGACAAACCTTTTTGCATCCAATGTGATGCCTCGGATGTTGGGTTAGGTTGTGTCCTGGTGCAACAAAACTCTTGTGGACAAGAGGTACCGATAGCATATGCAAGTCGCACCCTATCAGAATCGGAGCGCAAATATTGCGCTACCGAAAAGGAGTGTTTGGCTGTTCTATTTGGGGTAGAAAAGTTCCGACCTTATATAGAGGGCGTGCGTTTCAAGGTAACAACTGACCACCATTCTCTTATTTGGTTGCAAAACCTTAAGGACCCTACTGGCAGGCTCGCTCGATGGGCCGTAAGGATGCAGCAGTTCGACATGGAGATCGAACACCGGAAGGGTGCCCTTAATGTCGTTCCTGATGCCTTGTCCCGAGCACCCGTTCAGGTTAACTCATTGAAGATACCTCAGGAGGCTTACACGGCCGATGCTTGGTACCAGAAAATGATATCCGCCAAAGAAAGATCTCCGGAACAGTACCCCCAATGGAGTATTTGCGATAACCAACTTTTTAAGCAGGTCATCAGAAGGGATGGTCTAGAAACTAATTATTCGGGCTGGAAATTGGTTGTTTCACTTTTAGCCAGGGAGGATGTATTGAGGGCTTGTCACGATGTCCCAACTGCAGGACACTTTGGAGTGCTCAAGACCCTTAATCGAGTGCGAGATTTGTATTACTGGCCTCGCTTACGACAGGATGTTAAACGGTATGTTCGTTCGTGTAAGGTCTGTGGAGCTCAGAAGGAATCAACTAGCGCCAGCCCAGGTCACATGGGAACACCCAAGGCGGTATCTTTTCCTTGGCAATTGATTGCTGTCGATATTGTCGGTCCCCTCCCTAGATCTAAGAACGGCCATAGCTATTTATTGGTTGTGACGGATTGGTTTACGAAGTTCACATTGCTAAAACCTCTTCGCAAAGCAGTGTCCTCCGCTATTTCGGAATTTCTTGAAACCCAGGTTTTTCTTATGTTTGGGGTACCCCAGATTCTTATGTGCGATAACGGAACCGAATTTTCTTCAAATAAAATCAAAGAACTAGCCCAGAAGTATGCAGTTAAGATCTGGTTTAACGCAAAATATCATCCTCAAGTTAATTTTGTAGAGCGTTATAATCGCACCATTGGTACCACAATTAGATCTTTCGTTAATGGGGGGGATCACCGAACCTGGGATTCAGAAATTCACGAAATAGGTTATGCATTACGCACAGCAAAGCACGAGGTCACTGGGTTTACGCCTTGTGATCTAACTTTTGGACGGTATGTCCCACTTCGGGGAGACTATTATGGGGAGGTCAAGGATTTAGGAGATGTAGTTTTAGAGGTTAATCCTGAACAGTATGCACAACACTTGAAAAAACTTCCAGAATTGTTTCAACAGGTTCAAGAACGATTGAATACGGCCTATAAGCGAAATGCCAAGTCGTATAATTTGCGCAGGCGTCCAGCCACTACCTTTAGAGTTGGGGAGCAGGTTTGGGTTCGTAACAAGGTTTTGTCAGATGCGTCTAAAAACTTTGCCGCAAAATTGGCGCCTAGATTTAAGTTGTGCAAAATAAAAGAAAAACTGGGACATCTAACGTATTCCCTTATAGATGAATCTGGACGAGATCTGGGTAGATGGCATGTTCAGGATTTAAAGCCTTGTTATGGACCCGACGCCCCTGTATAAAGAAAAAAAACAGTTTTTAATTCAATAAATTTGTTTTTTTTAACCGGGAACAGGGGGAGTGTAACGTTCCGTTTTTATTCTTTTGTTAAATATATTTAAATGCCGAATCATTAGCTACGACTATGAGTTTTTTTCAAATTATCAGCGTGAGGTTTTCGAGGAATCGAGAACGCGCTGGGAGGGGGAGCGAGATTGTTTGAGAAGAGAGGATTGGGGGTTGGATGCGCGGCGTGGACGGATGTGTGTGCGAGGTGAGCCGGCTTAATACTTATATTGATTAGAACAAATTAAATGATTTAAATGAACTCTTTATATTATTATTCAAATATCAAACTATCGTCGGATGAGCTGTTTGAGCGTTAATGTGTATTAAGAGTGGCTTGAGGCGCACACAACGTCCACCAGCGCTGTTTATTAGTTTTTGTAGATTGCATGTTTTTTTTGTTAGAGTTGTGTCGTTGTGCTGCCCCGTTTCCTTTCCTAATTTATTTTGTTATTTGCGCTGTGCGTAAATTTCGCGTTCTGTTACGCTAAGTAGCCACGTAGGGCCTTCATTAAATGCACTAGTTACTGCCAGTATTTTCACCGTAGCTTCACCAGAGGACCAGGGCCCCGTTCCAGAAATAGGGACACTGCAGGAAGGGAACCGGAACCAAGCAAACAGGGAATCCCGTTCGAAGGAGGCGCTGCATAAAAAGGCATCTGGGAGGGTGCATCACCGCTTACCACCCTTAGCTGCTTCTAGACAGGCCAACACCTACCCGCATGCCCTAGACCCTGCTTTAATCCCACGCTGCTTAACACGGAACTCCGCTTGAAATTGGTGAGACGATTCCATTCTCTAGTTTCTTTTACGAACGGGCCAAAACCAATTCGAACTCAACGAGCAGGCAGTCGTCGAATCATTCATTATTATTTTTTAGTATTGTGGCTACTTTTAATACTTGTACAACCATTTAATATTTCACTCATTGCTTAATTGTTTAATTAAATTGTTATTGTTGAAACGTGACTTAGATCTTGACTAACTTTGCTATTAAAATTAACAGTTTATTTCCCCTATCTGTCACATTTGTGGCTGGCGCCCAATTGATGTTGAAGTAAGTAATAAGTAAGTACGAACCACGACCCAGCGCCGCAATAAGCTAACCTAGCCGTGAGCATTTGTGAAGGCGAACGTCACAAGACTCATAACGGCACTGAATCCACGTTCTACCAAATAGGAAGACGGAAAAGCAATCAATAGCTTCTGTACAATAACCCATAATGCTGGATATAAAATTGGAATCTGTTTTTGTATCCAGAAGGTGTCGTATCCTTGTTTACACAGTGGTGTCAGCTCCTCATCTGTAGATAATTCAATTAGTTCTGTGTAATTCTTGATAGCATATATTAAAATAAAAAATGTTGATTTATGTATGTTGCATTAAGGTTCTCATTATTTCTATTAATTTTGTAATTTATAAATAAATGAGACAAATGGTGCATGCGCCGGGGTGTAAGAAATATTTAAGTTATTTTATTTATTTTTATTATTAGTTAGAAGCTTGGTTTAAATTTACTAATGTAATTTAAAGCACTTTTAAAGCTATTGGTTAGGTATATGCATATGTATAAAACTTGATAAAAATCATCATGGGCTGCTGTTCAGTGTTTTGATTTTGATCGAAATTCGATTATTGTTTAGCTCTCGTAGCTCTGAAGAAATGTAATATACAGTGTGGAAACTTTAACTGGAATAAAATTCATAACTTCGATATAGGCGATTTTTGCAAAAAATCCCGAAACACGCTAAGTATTGTTTTTTCTTGCCCTCATTTCTATGTATATGCTGTTTGTTTATCTGTTCCCGGAAGAGCGCAGCGACCTCTGACTTTTTTTTTCAAATGGAAAGGTATGTCAAGTGACACCTCGTTTGAAAGGTCTTTTCGCAAGTAATACAACACACTATTTATTTCTTGAATATTTACAAACCCCACGTGATAACGAAAAGAAAACCACTTTTACATTGAACATGTTTCGGCGTAAAGTTGTATGTTTTTGACATGTGTTTTGATGCTATGGAACTGCGTTGCTTAGTTACTAGTGATAATAATAGTCACCAAAGCAGTCACATACGCTCGTCAAGTTGTCGAAGTGATTTCTAAAATGCAGTATTTAACCGAAAATCTCCGAATCGAGATTCTGATGATGATCGGTTATGGTAACAGAAGACGAAGTCAGCTTGAGGTTGCTCAGTTATTTCGAGAAGAGCATCCGGATTTATCACCCATTAGCCAAGGTACCATAAGCAAAATTGAGACACAATACAACAATTTGGGTCATGTCAGGGTTGTGCCCAGACAGCGAAATCCCACTGTTCAAGCAGATACCAGGCTAAACGTATTATTAACTCTTCAAGAAAATCCAGTGACTCCAGCTAGGCAACTGGCCCGTGACAACGAGATTAGTCATACTACTGTCCTGAAAATTCTTAGATCAGCCAAGCTGTATCCTTACAAGATGCAGGCACTCCAAGAATTAACGGAGGATGACCCGGACCGCCGAATCGAATTTTGCGAGCAAATGATGAACATGATCGACAATAACCAGATTTCATTAGCATCAATTCTTTTTTTCCGACGAAAGTACTTTTACCTTGCATGGTGACGTTAATCATCAAAATTGTCGTTATTGGGCTGATCATAACCCTCATTGGATGCGAGAAACTCATACTCAGTTCCCGCAAAAAGTCGATGTATGGGCTGGAATAATAGGTGATCAGATTTTAGGACCAGTATTCTTCGATGGTAATCTTAATGGAGCAACATATCTTACGTTTCTTTAAGACGACCTCATGCCAGCGTTAGCCACTTTATTTCTAAATCCATTAGATTTAGATTAACCTGATGAACGAATATGGTATCAACAGGACGGAGCTCCACCCCATTATGCTGTGATCGTTCTTAGATATTTAGACGAAGTTTTTCCCAATAGATGGATTGGAAGAAGAGGTCACATTGAATGGCCGGCGAGAACTCCGGATCTTAGTCCCCTTGACTATTTTTTGTGTGGATATCTCAAGAGTAAGATCTATGTAACCAAACCAAACGACATTGAGGACCTTAAGCAACGTATTAGGCATGAAATGCGGCAAGTCACACCAGAAATGTTACAAAACATTAGAGATGCATGTTATCATCGATTTGCACTTTGCCAAGAAAGAAACGGTGCCCATTTTAAACATTTGTTGCATTAAATAGTATTCAAGTTATAAAAGTGTTTTTTTTATCACGTGGGATTTGTAAATATTCAAGAAATAAATAGTGTGTTGTATTACTTGCGCAGAGACCTTTCAAACGACTTGTCACTTGACATACCTTTCCATTTGAAAAAAAAAAGTCAGAGGTGGCTGCGCTCTTCCGGGAACAGATAAACAAGCAGCATATACATAGAAATAAGGGCAAGAAAAAACAATACTTAGCGTGTTTCGGGATTTTTTGCAAAAATCGCCTATATCGAAGTTATGAATTTTATTCCAGTTAAAGTTTCCACCCTGTATATTAGTATTCCATAAAAGGCCTAAGTTTAAAGACTGTATGTTTTTTAACTACTTTTGCACTGAGTTATCGCAAACTTTTATCGCCACTGGCAATGATAACAATGTAATGTTGTAATGAAAATGTATATCTTTATGTGTAAATAAAAATAATATTCAGTTATGTCAATTGTATTAGCCCATAGATAAATTGCATTTGGATTATTAATACAAAGGCAAATATTTGTCTCAATGTTATGATATACAAATGCTTAATTATTCATGCTTAATTTTGCTAAGGAAACTATTCGCTATGTCGTTCTTCCTCCGGCATTACAGGAATATCTCGGCGCCAGCGTAAATCCATCTACCTTAATGCCAACCCTCCGCCCCCGCAATCGAGATAGTAACATATACACACACGCGCCTTTCTCAAGGGGTGGCTGCGGCTTTGCATACCTTCGTCCCAAGAATGCCATTATGTCGAGTAAGGCTTAACTAAACACTACACTTCCCACTGATTCGGAAACCAAGAAAAACGGCCTACGTGCAAGTTATCCTAAACATCCCCCACCCTCTCGGACTCCACACCCGCATGAATACAACAATTCACGTGGTCAGACTGTGTAAACATTTGTTTTCTGGGGTGGATTAGTTGTAATTAATTAACGACTGTAAAGATATTTATTAAGAAATAACAAAACAGTTTTATTTTACTTTTTTATAAGAAATTGAAAAATATGCGATATTTAGTGAAATGTCTGAAATGTCAAATATTGAATATCAGTATCAACGTGTTATTAATTTTAAGCAGCATATTTTAAAATTCACATCAGTGTTTAATACTCATGTCGCATAAAGGGAGATTTTAAGTTTAGCAAAGCCTGAAAATTTGGCTTGATCTAAATCCGAAATTTTTGGCTTTTTAAACTCCAAATTATATTTCATGCTTAAATCAAGTAGTGAAAACATTCATTTGAGGCTTTAAATTGAACGCATTTATAAATTTAAAGAATACTTTAAAATGTACAGTACATACAATGGGATATGTATATATAAAGAATATTAACCATAAAAAAAATTGAGTTTTTCAATAGTTTTCAGAATATTTACAAATTATAAACCACTATCGACATTCTGCAAAAAAAAATTGTCTCGTTGAGACAAATCTCCAAATATTCATTGAAACAACTGCTTATCGAGCTAATACCCCGACAGATATTGAATTATACAATAAATATTTGAGTTACACCACAGATTTACTGCTCTACGCATAAATTATATGCAAAATGCAACATCAGGTCAAATTATTCTCTTACCAAGCTAAATGAACCAACAGGAAATTAAAATAAATTGAAAAAGTTACAGGGAATGAATATTAATTGTCTTAAGCCATCTATAGACGCGTTTCGAAATTGATCCCTTATCAGTATAGCTATGCTTTTTTAGACTTTCAATACAAAAATCAAAGAATAATAAAATAAACAGAAAACTTACAGGAATGTTGAAGTGTGTCGTTGAAACAGGTATACTTAAAAGAACAATTCATTCCTGGAATTACATTGTTTGTAAAACTACCAAAAAAATTATCTGTGTGGAACCAGGGTAAGATGAATTAGCAATAATCTATTCATCTTCAAATACTTCGTAATAAATTGTATAAAATCAGTTTCTATGTTTAATTTGAGATTCACGTGTAGATAAGTTGAAAAGTTCTTCATAAGTTGTAAATTTTAAATAAGCATTATGATAAATATTTCGAAATGAAGTCATAACATTGAGAGTTTTCAGGCGTTTTAGTCTAACGAAAATTGAGATTTTAATTAAACCGTACACCATAAAAACTCATCAAAATCCGGCCGACTGTTATTATTAAATTGAACCTTAAAACCTTAAGGAAACGCAACCATAAACAGTTTCTTTATCGGCGGCCCAATTGAATCCGGAGAAACCCCGGCGAATAAGTTTTAATGAAAAAGCTCGCCCAAGTTTCCCTTTGTGCGCGCTTTCTCTCCCCGGGCAAAAGCATCCCCCCCCCCTCAAGAAAGTGTTAAAACGTTCCCCCGGGTGAGTGCACTCTTTAATTACGCACCAATGAGTTATTATTACATTTACAAAAATAATTATCCTATTCTGTTTGTAAATAATGAAATTAGTTAATTATTAATTATAAATAAAATTCAATTATTTTTTAATCTCAACATTATAAATATATCACATCTCTGCCTGTAAACTTATTTGTTTGAATGGAAATATCCAACTCGACGAAAATACAGGGAATTTTTCTTGTAAGTATACATATGCATACACATTTTTTTTAAAAGCGTTTAATTAGAAGCTTTAAGCGAGTGTTTTCCACTCCTAGATCAAGCATGAAGTAAAATTTCGCGTTTAGAAAATTTGATATAGTAGCAACTAAAGCAAATTTTTAAATTGATGTGAAAATTTAATATGACTGCCTTAAGAAAAATGCAACTTTAATGTCGAATCATGAAACTGGGACACCCTGTACAAACGCTGACATTTTTGTTGTATTTATCAGTTGCGTTTTTGATTACATTTAAAATTTTAGCTTGTTATCTTTCTAATTAACAAAGTTATGACAGAAGAAATAATTTAAACGAGTTTCACATTTGTCTCTATATTTTGAAAACAAACAATATTTCTTAAAATAATTTTATTTTGTGTTAAAAATGAAAACTTTTACCTAATTAAACTGTTTTCCTATCTCTAATAGTTTACGAGATCCTGGTAGCGAGAACGATAAAACAAACGAGCGGTATATCCTGTAATAGTATATTACATAACTAGTTTCGTAAGTAGCGTTTTACACACGAGTGAAGTTTGGGCCATAAGCCGTTAGGCAAATGGCCTAAATCACGAGTGTGTAAAACGCCACATACGAACCAGTAATGTACTATACTTTCTAGATAAACTTAGAAATAAATGTTATCAATAAACAATAATAATAACACAATTACTATAAAATAGTGTTTAGCATCGAATATATGGAACATAACGATGACGCTTTATAAGTGTTTGATACATTTCTGAAATACGCCAGAACCATATTTTGAGAAAATGATTTGATTTGTTTACTCCTACACCAATCCATAAATTTGTTGTATATATAATTTCATACCTTATCCTGGATTTTTAAAGCAATAAACTTTTGGCTGTGGAATTTGCAGCTTCTATAATATCGTATGTTCAATAAAAAAAAACCTCTAGAGTGCCATGATTTTATCTTTTTTTAAATTTAAGTTGGCTACACGCTTTAGGAATTGACATATTAAACGTCAGTCATAATAATTATAATACATACTTTCAGAGTTGCCAACCTATAATAGTGTCCATGGCAATGGTTCTTTTAATTGAACATACGATACTTGACGGTGTACACGGTCCACTATCTGAATTACGAAGTTCAACTGACATTATTGATGTCAAAAGTAATGACAATCTGATTTATACATACGAATAATGAGCCAATGAAAATTATCCATTTGCCGGAAATAGAATGTTTGACAGTTTTATGCACACCGGAAATTACGGAACAATGTGTATTAAAGACAACTTTCGTTCTTAACAATCCAATTTAAAGATAATGTCATTAAATCCAATTAACAGAAACACTATGATTTAGTAGAAAATTACTGGTTTTGATTTCAAATTTTCTAAAATAGCGCTTATTGAAAAATATCTGTAAATTTGTAAATTGTCCGACTTTTTTAAATAACTGTAGAGATTGCAGTTCCTACTAGTAATTTCAAGCAAACTGGTTTTTGAAAATCCTTTGTTAAAGTTGGAAATTTAAAAGTGCAACAATATCAAATTATGTGATTGATTCAAACTATTGAGAATATAAAAAGAAGGATCCTTTTTTTATTGACATGAGTTTTAAACTAGAAGAAAAAACATCCACATAAAAATTAAATTAAAGAACAATAAAAGCACTCGATCCAGTGTAAACAAACACATTTATTTCAAGCACTATTGAATCAATTAACATAATTTTTAATTGCTCAACACAGAAACTGAGAACTTATACTTAATACATTTTATTATCAACTTCTCTAGTAATATTTTTGATGAAACCTAATTTCTTATAAAAAAAATGAGAAGTTCGTTACATATTTTTTATACACACTTATGTATGTACTCTCCCGTCTTGTAAAAATGAATGTAAAATAATTTAATAATTTTGAAGTCATAATTTAAAGTACAGAGAGGAGGTGAGCGCGCGAGGCTAAAAAGCGCTCAACGCAGTTTAATCCTACTTAAATTGGCCTTTTTAAAATTGAAACTTTCCGCGTCGTCCCTTTTCGCAACGAAAGGCGCGCCCGCCCGCCGCCTTAGATCTGTAACGATTATAAAGCTCCTGAAAACTTCTTAACATAATTTCGCTGAAAGGGTCGTCGTCGCATTAAAACTAATCCCCTTGGTTTTTAATGAGCACCAACAAAACCGAAAGCGAAATCAAAACAAAATTCAAACATACATTTAATCATGTCATTCTGTGATGAAATTATATTAAAATAAAGTCAGTTCATTTTGGGTTAGGTTAACCCATTAAACGCCATTGATATAATAACGCAACATTATTAATTTTTTGTTATAAAATAAGTTAATTTGATACATTATATTATTTTACCTGACTTGAAAACGTGTGGATAAAATGTAAGTATTTTCTTATTTAATTATTTCGATTATTACTCATTTAATAAAAAAATCAGTTTATTTTTATCTTCACAATATTTCAGTGTTTTATACGCGTAACGCATGAATTAAAATTTCGAGTTTAGAAAAGCCTGAATTTTTTTATTGAACGTACGATATAATAAGTTAATCATAAAAATGTATGCAGAATTTCACTCAAAATCAACTTTTAAACTTCACTCTAAAATTGTTCGGCCGTTAATGCGTTAAATAACAGAATATTGTCATTGATTAGATTACAACTGATTTCTTAAAGTTCGGTTCAATATTACTTTAAAATTTCATGTTGAGCAAGATTTCATTTTTTTAGCAATAAAAATAAATCCTTAAAATTAGGTACTATCGTTGATTCGATTAAAACAGATTTTTTGAAGTTAGGATAAATAATACTTGTATACTTTAGGTTAGATAAAATCATTTTAGGCTTTGATTATAGTGGCTAGTCGGCAGGATTTCTAAGCCAGGGACATTAATTTTACAGAAGAAGAAAATCGGTAAAACGATTTCTTCTTCTGTAGAATTAATGGTCCTGACTTAGAATCCCTGCCGACCATTATCTTTAAATTAGATTTTTAAGAACAAAAGTGCTGAAAATTTGGCACTTTTATTCTTAAAAATCCAATTTGAAAATAATAGTCGGCAGGGATTTTCAGCATTTTAAAAACTCATGAGTCAAGTGTATAATACACTAATTTATGCTGAAGTTTCAAAAACACAATAGGATGGATAAGATTGGTTTAAGTCAGGTTATATCTGATTCTTATTCCTTGTAGTTGAGGCTAATTTTAGGTTAGATAAAAATGTGTTGAATTAATTTAGATCTGATTACTTAATGTGATGGAGCTTGAGAATAGGTTACATGAAATTATCTTACACCAACATAATTTCATGTAACCCAACCGAAGTGGCAGATATGATTTCTTAAATTTAGGTTATTAATAATATTTTAATTGTTTAAACTTTAATTATAAATAAAACTTTTAGTGTCTGTGTATAAAGGTGAGGACGTAAAGGTGGAAATTTAATAAATCGACAGGAATTCCGATAACGGCTAAGGCCAACACAAAACAGTTTTAATTTTATTTCCAAACAAGACAGACAAAGGTGCGAATTGCCCTCAAAGATCCCGCGGGACCGGCCCGAACTAATCACAAACTTCTCCGAGCCACGTCCGGACCCCTTTTTATTGCAAAAATCACTTTACCGGATGGAAGGAAGAGCCGGCCGCTTCTAAACTTTGTCAAATTGGACATTATAGAAAAAATCGGTTTAGATTGGCTTACTGCTGGAAAATTGCTACTGTTTACTATTTTTCATTGAATCAATCGTGCGATATAAGTAGACTGTATAACAATTGCATTTGTACACGAGACACGAGGCGCCTTAGAACATGTTTAATATTTTCGTAATTTTTACTCTCTCAAGATACATACTACGAGTGATAGTTTGTGCCATGTGAATACACGTATTCCAAATTTAACTTATTTTCTTTTAATCTTTAGATATTCATGTGTTTTTAAAAGAGTTTAATTTGAAGCTTTAAACGAATGTTTTCCACTCTCAGACAAAGACAAAATTTGTCGAGGATCGCGCAGCCAAACAGTAAGTTTTTCTCAAACATCGACTTAGGATTCGTTCATTTAGCGTACGTTTACCGCTAATTCCGTTTTTAAAATATTCAAACAATTCAAAATTTCGTGACACGATACGGAAAAACTGCCAAAACCGACGCATACACTAGCAAATAATCTTTAAACTAGTCATTCTACCGAAATTGCAGGCATTTCTGTACATTAATATCGAATATTAACGCATATGAAACGAATGAATGTTCAAACTTTGAGGACCTCGTGAAGACTCAGGAAGCATGGTACAACAATTTAAAAACCAAAATATTTTGTTGAAAATTTTACGAAGAATATCACCACATGTAGGTTATACGCCAATTTATACATACCCGATATATAAAATTAGCAAACATCTTTGAAATAATAATAATTTTAATATAATTTGAATGTTGCAATGCAAGAGGTGATATACAATGGAACACTTCACTATTCTGTACAAAAAAAATTAAAGAATTGTTATCTTAAAATAGGATTTCCAGGAAACAACACCTCTTGATGATATTTACTATACTTATCCGTGCTCTCGATGTCTAATAAAACGCTTCGACTTTCATTCCATCCTTCCTGGATGTTTTTCTCTCTTCATTCTTTTGTGTTCTAGAGACCCGAGGAAATAAAACCTGTAATCGTCGCAAGGAACAAGGACTAGTATCGACAGAATGTTTACATTTTGGATATAATGTATTTCCACGTCGAGCGTTTCTCCACAGAAAGTAAATGGGATCTTTTTGACAATTCCACAAATCTCGGGAATGCGATGACAATTCAAGGTGAAGTGCTCCGGTGATTGCGAGGAGGACGCAAGAATTTATCGCTATCTCTTAATTGCTGCTGCTAGCACGGTGGTTTTAATTTACAGTAAAATTTTCATGGCTTTACGTATGACAATGTTGTATGAATATTAAACACTTTGCAGTGTATTCGGAGAAAATGATTTATTTTGTTTGTGATATCTTCTAGTTGCTGTACAGCCATCTAAATGCTTCATTATTTGTTTTACATATAAATTCTACCTAAAATAAAACACTTTCAACTATTTTTTGTGTATTTCACTATTTTTTTGTATATTTTTTTATGGTTTAAATTAAAGCTTTAAAGGAGTTTTTCCACTGCCAGATTAAGCATGAAGTAAAATTTTGAGTTTAGGAACACATTTGGGTTTCAGGCTTTTCTAAACTTGAAATTTTACTTCATGCGCCATGCGTATAAAACACTGATTTTAGGCGAGGTTCAAATATACATAAATTTCACAATATTTTAGTGTTTGTTACGCGTGGCGCATGCAGTGTAATTTCGAGTTTAGAAAAGCCTAGAAACTTTGTTTAGGATCGCTGCGCGACCCTCGACAAATTTTCACAGGGCTTTTCTAAACTCAAAATGTTACTTCATGCTTAGTCTGGGAGTGGAAAACATTTGTTTGAAGCATCAATTTGAACTGTTTTCAAAGAAAAACAAATAAGCGAAGATTTAAAGAATGTATCGTACAATTTAATCGGGATATGTATACTTAAAAGAAAAACTCACTGTATATTCTTTCGTAAAGTTCCGGATAGAACCTAAAAATATATGTAGACTATAACTAAAATATTATCTTCAAAAACAAATTGCACTGTAAATTGTACAAGACCAACATCAACGTAGATTGCCGGAATATAAAAAGGAATACCAGAACAGAATCTCCAACCAGGAGATTATAATGTACTTCGAAATACTAATATATACCAACAGATTAAAGATTGCAAATACTATACTTCACAATTTAAATGATTTAGAATAGAGATTATAAAGTGTGAAATGATATACAACAGTTTTAATTGATTATAATTTTTACGTAACTAAAAAAAACATTCATTGATCTATTAGGCGTTGATTTTAGAATGGATATTTTTAAAGAAATCACTCGATCTGTTTGATAAAAAAAATATTTTTTAAAATTTATAGATCACGTATTTTTAATGGAAATAAATTTGATTATGAAATTATTAGCATGTTTTTTTTATTTATACGAAATTTAATATTTTCACTTAGAGAGGGCTTTACTTCTTTCATAAATTATTGATTCGTATGAAGAAATATCTAAATATTTAGTTATTTAAATATTTTAATTATTACTCATAAAAAAAATGAGTGTATTTCTATCTTCACAATATTTCAGCATTTTATACGCGTAGCACATGAAGTAAAATTTCGAGTTTAGAAAAGCCTAAAAATTTGGTTTGGCCGCTCCGCCTTGCGGAGCGACTAAAAAAAATTTTCAGGGTTTTCTAAACTCGAAATTTTACTTCATGCTTAGTCTGGGAGTGAAACCACTCGTTTCTAAACTTAATATTGCACGTTTTTATATAAAATCGACGAATACCTAAAATGTACAGCGTATACATTATGTATATGTATGTAATAGAATAAGTGATTCATAGAAATCCTAAAAAGAAGTGCAGAATTTTAAACAAAATCAACTTTTAGAGTTAACTATATAATTGCTTCGCCGATAATGAGTTAATATAAACATTCTGTTCATAATTACATAATAATTCACCGACTCTCTGCATCTGTACTCACTGACTCACCAGGATCTAATAGGTAAGGTAAGAATAAGAAAAGGTAGGTAAGAATAGGTAAGATATAACAAAAGTACATCATTTTCTCAAGGTTGAAAAAAAATCATATATTAGGGAGGATGTACAAGGGAATTTTTATCAAATGTATTATGTTAGCTTGAAAACTTGTAACATTATCTAGTAGATAGATTCTAACATACTTTTTGCGCCAATTATAATAAAACGCAATCATTTACCAAAGAAAGGCATTTTTTTGAGAAATGCCTTAGTTCCACCATCTGCTTAAACTGTTAATAACGTCATAAATGTATAAAACAGAAATTTTTTGTATGTGTCTGTTTATTCAAGAAGCGGAAACAAATGGATTGTTTTAATTGAACGTTATTGTAAATACAAAAAATTGTGTTATGATTAGGTATTCTTCAGCAGTATTTAGCCAAATTTCAACCAGTTGTAGTATTGTAAATAATGAAAATAGGATCTATGCTTATTCAACATATTGTCTTCAAATGAGCCCATGAACAAAATGTGGATTTTTTACATCTATTCTGAATCACTCTGTATTTTAAGAGAAATGATTTTATCTAGCCCGCCTCTAAGAAGTCCTAGCTTAAGTCCTAACCTAAGAGTTTAACTAATGTACTCACAGAGACTGTAATCTAACGAAATCCCAAGGAATCAGATTATGTAACCCAACTGGTAAAAAAAATTATTTTTTTAGTCATAAGATTGCGTCTTAATTGTTGTTGAAGGTATATGCATGTTAGTAAAGTCTCTCATTAATAAAATATCAAATAAAATCTGCATTTTTGTTTTAGGTATATGGCTTCCACTAACAGGAGTACTAGGTAGTATCAGGAAGGTACCTTTTTCTCCAATAAAACCCACCGCCGGCGCCCGTTATGTAAATGTATTGAAATTTACAAGGGACGAGGAGACGCCTTAAATATTTTTATTCGCGTCTCTCGAACATTAGAGCTCCCACAGAAATGCTGTGCGAATATGTAAATGCACATCCGGAATTATGCAAACGCATATAACTCCCTTGTAATGAACATTCCTAACGAACCTTTGAGCCGACTAGAAACGCGCATAATTGTGAGTTGCAGGTGTGTTTTGTAATTAACGTTTCGAGATTTGTTCAACTGGTGTGGCGCTCGGGCGCTCTATTGATTGTGCCAAATTGTTTTTCGGTTTGAAATAATGTTGTATCTCGGGAGAGATCGCCATGAATGTGGCAGTATGTGTCCAACTTTTGCCCGCACGATACGGCGATGATAACGTGTTCATGATTTATGCATGGCACTTACGTACATAGAGAAAGTTTCAGCCAAACTGTTTAGACGTCAGATAATTTATGATGGGATTGTTTTAGAACGGAGAAGTAACTTTAAATTGATATTATTGACTCAGACAGTTATCAACGTAATTATTTATGCTTTAAAATATTATACAAATAATGGTTATTACTTTGACTATAATTAATTTCGTTATTTATAACACAATAATTTTGGTACTTACTGATGGAAATAATATATTACGTTACGAGAGTGGTATACAGCATATTACATATGAGCGCATATGTTGCGCACGAGCCGCACAACGGCGAGTGCAGTATTCCGCGAGTATGTAATTGCCATACCACTCGAGAAACGTACGATACATTACCTACGCCCTAACAAAATAAACAATGAGCATGAAAGAACAACGTATTAATTCAATAATTTTTGATAGTAACATGACATTGATGAAAACTAAATTACTACTTGATCAATATACATCAAAGAAATGTAATTTTGTTGCGCGGTAATCAATCAGCTGTTTAGCTGTCAGCACGTAATATACTTGTCAAAGCTGCTACGTGCATGTGTAGGTAATGTCAATCATACACTTTAAGATGACAGTGTGGTATGATGCGGTTACTTGATAGGGCGTAGGTAAACATATTTACCTACGCCCTAGCTAGTAACCGCATCATACCACACTATCATCTTGACAAGTATGATTGACATTACGTACATATGCAGGTAATATCTTTGACAAGTACATTACGTGCTGACAGCTGAACAGCTGATTGCTTACCGCACAACCAAATGACATTTCTTTGATGTACAGGGAGTTTCTCTTTAAAGTATACGTATTCCAAATTCACCTTATTTTCTTTAAATCTTAGTTATTCGTTGTTTTTTTTTTAAGAGTTTAATTTGAAACTTTAAAGGAGTGTTTTACACTCCCAGACTAAACATGAAGTAAAATTTCGAGTTTAGAAAAGGCCCGTGAAAATTTGTCGACGGTCGCGCAGCGACCTGAGACAAATTTTCACGGGGCTTTTCTAAACTCGAAATTTATATTTATATATTATTACAATATATAAAAACAAATTAAAATTAATATCGACTTTCTGCAAAAATGTTGTCTCATTGAGACAAGTCTCCAAATATTCATTGAAACAACTACTTCTCGAGCTAATACCCCGACAGATATTGAATTATACAATGAATATTTGAGTTACACGACAGCTTTACTGTTCTATGCATAATTTATATGAAAAATTCAACATTAGGTCAAATTATTCTCTCACCAAACTAAATGAATTAACAGAACATTGAAATAAATTAAAAAAATTACAGGGAATGAATATTAATTGTCTTACGCCATCTATAGACGCGTTTCGAGATAATAATTTTAATTTATTTTTATATTTTGTGAATATTCTGCAAACAATTGATAAACACAATTTTTCTTTGTGTTAAATTTTCTTTACATATTTACAATATTAAAGATTAAATTAGTTTGATCGATACTATTAGGTGTGTGAAAAAATTGATTTAAAAATCTAAATAAATAAAGTATGGGGAACACGACTGTGTAAAAAATATTTACAAAATTCGGGGGAGTAATTACTGAAAACTAATTATTTATCATAAAAAATCGAGAGATGATCATGTGTTGTATTCGCAATTATTTAGGGGCGGGGAAAGGTGTGAAAAATTTGATTGTCATATCTGAACAAATGAAGTATGGGGAACACGCCTGTGTAAAATTATTTTTAGAATTCGGAGGAGCAATTATTAAAAACTAATTATTTATCATAAAAAGTCGAGAGATGATTATCTGTTATATTCGTAATTATTTAGGGGAGAGGGAAGTTCGGTGTGAACATTTTTATTTAATATTCTAAATAAATGAAGTATAGGGAACACGACTGTGAACAAATATTTTCAAAATTCGGAAGATCAATTACTGAAAACTAATTATTTATCATAAAAAATCGAGAGATGATCATCTGTTATATTCGCAATTATTTAGGGGCGAGGGAAGTTCGATGTGAAAAATTTCATTGTAATATCTAAACTAATAAAGTATTGGGAACACGACTGTGTAAAAATATTTTCAAAATTCGAAGGAGCAATTACTGAAAACTAATTATTTATCATACAACATCGAGAGATAATCACGTGTTGTATTCGACATTATTTTGGGGAGGGGGAAGTTCAGTGCGAACATTTTGTATGTAAAATCTGAATAAATGAAGTATGGGGAGCACGCCTGTGTAAAAATATTTTCAGAATTCGGAGGAGCAATTACTGAAAACTAATTATTTATCATGGAAAATCTAGTCATTTTTCAAATTCGCGTTTTTAGGGGTGTGGGAGCTACGGTGTGAAAAATATTTTTATCAAAAATAAACAATTAAAGTAAGAAGAAAACGCCTGTAAGTAAATATTTTCAATAGTTAAAGGAGAAATTACCGAAAATAATTTTTCTAAAAAAAATAAGATAATATGCGATTATGAACTGTGGATATTATGGGGGTGGGGGTAGTTTTTTTTTATTTTATATTTGTTGAAACATAGGCAAGCAATACGTGTGTACATAAACAGTTTTAATATATGGAAATTTTCATGGCAAAGAATAGTTATCAATCCAATATGGATTTTAATTTTATTGAGGGTTACGGGGGTGCGGTGTGAATGTTTTTTCTTCTCTAATTGATTACCGGACGTTAGAGGAACATGTGTATATAAAAATAACTTGAAAATTTTGAGGAGCACATAATGAAAATTGATAATCAAACGGAATTAGGGGAGGTATAGGGGTAGAAAGTGGTAGCAAACTGGGTTTATCAATGTTATGCTTTAGAATGAAGTACAATGAATACGCTTGTGTAGAAAAAAAATCAAATATATTGTTTATTTATTTTTTTTATGATCTATTGGCGGAATCTATTGGTAAATTCACACCCGTGCTTATTGCCTGCGCGCGATAGACGTTTTGAGGCGACTCACGACATTAATAAATTATTTTCTTAAAAAGTTGGTTCGATATTTGAAAAAATAAAAATTCCTGTTGTAGAAGAAACTTGGGGCTATGATGTGGTAGTAATTACACACACGATACTATTAGGTGTTTTACTTCATTAGAAATTTAAAATTGAACGCATTAAACCTGAAATTGTACACCTCATGCATCTGGATATTTATACTTTCAAGAACAAATCCCTTTATCGACTAAAAGTCTGTCTGCCTATTGACTTGATATTTTAGCTTTTAAGATTCAAGGCTGGACTTGGGATGTAGAGAGGAAATGAATTCAAATAGGTTAATACGAGTGTTTTTGTATGTAACTTAATAGTATCGTGGAATATGTTAGACATTATAAAATATTTGAAAACATAACTTTTGAAAACGTAACGTTATAAACCTTATGCTCAGACGACCCTGGCGAGTCGAATGTATTGATGAACATCAGCGCATTCACCATTTCTTTGAAGTCAGAGTAGAATAGTTGTGTCCGCCTTTATTTAAAAGTAATCTATGTAATTACAACAAAGATTCTTAAATATTACTCTTTTTTAACAATTAGTGAAGTTTATATATTTTCTGTTTCATAAATCGAATTGCATGTTATGGTACGCTTTAATTAGAAAACTGTCTGTGAACCCTCCCTAAGGCAACATTTTCCTAGTCTTTATGAAACTATTAGATATACTTCGTGTAAAATATTTTATCTCCCTAAAGCATGTAAAACAAATGAGTCAAATAATTCGTTACGTGCGAAAATAAAGAAGAAAAATAAATCGCCCGTTACCCACTTTTTCACCCCTCATTCATATTTATTTTTTGTGCGCACAATTCATTTGTGAATTGTGATGGGTATCTATAAACGTTAATCGAGCTTGAGGTGTGTTTGTGTGTGGTGATTTTTTATGTGATCGTAAGGCGCGCGGACAATTTTCCGGGGCAGGAATAGAGGATGTCGGGTCGTGGTAAAAGCCCATAAAACGGTGCAGGAATACAACGGGATAAAATGTAAGCCTCCACCATAAAGCATTTTTATGTCCCGGGATGCCGGTGCACGGGAAATCGCGCCCCGCTAATGATATTTACACAACAACGCCTCTTTCTACACGTTACATTAAATCTTCACATGTAAAAAATAGAAAAAAAAAACGAGTGTGACAAAATGGTACATGAAATTTTATTATTCATATTTTTCATTAATATTAGGCACAGATAGCTAAATATATCATTATTTAGTGCAAACCTGTATGCCAACATACTATATTACAATTTTTATAAGCACCGACTTGCAAACAGTCCCTAGAATCCGCAAGGGTTTGCAACGCGGTTTGTGTTTTTTAACAAGCTGGTATTATTGTAATCAAAGTGTATTTACGTGAGTTTGTTATTAATTATGAGCACATTGTGTCTTAAAATGTACATCTAACGATACAAATAAAAAGTGCAGTAAGGAATAACAGTCTTTTTATGTGTAATAATCACTTCACGTAAACTTAATGATAACAAAAAATAATGATAAATTTGATTTCAATGTATATAAAAGAATACACATACCTTTAATTATATTTAATCAAGTTCAAATAGCCCATATTCTCATAAAAAAGCATGTTTTAATAACATGATTTATAGAGTTACAAATTTCAAAAGAAAACAGAAACATTGAATTTGATTTTATTTTAAAAATTGCAAAATCATTAAATTATAATGAAAACGCAATTAAAAAACTGATAAATAAACATATAAATAAATACAAAATTCACTGTGCAACTCGTTTAGAAATTATTGAAATCCCAAAAAGTAAAAAGTTTTTTAGATTAATTTACGAAACAAATTTATGTTTATTTAACAGTGTTTTTAAGAAATTTAACACTACTCCTGCGTATTATTCACAAATTAAAATAAAATCAATTCTAGGGAGTACTTTCAAAAAAGTAAATGATTTGGAAAAATCCGGTATCTACTCAATAAATTGTAACAATTGTGATAAAATCTATATAGGACAAACAAGACGAAATTTGTTAATTAGATATAAAGAACACACGTACCATATAAAATCATTTAACCCTGACAAATCTTCAGTAGCACATCATACCTTAAATACCAGACATAAATTTAATATAAATAATGTTAAATTGTTAAAAGAGTCAAATTTTTATAAACTAGACATGTTAGAAGCGATTTATATGTTCAAAAATAAAGAAACTACTAAATTTCGATTTAAGCCCCCTAAATAATCCCCTCCTTAAATTATTTGTTTAAGTGACACTGTCAATTAATAAAATAAATATATTTGTTAATTATATTACTATTGAGAATGAACACATAATGTTCGAAATGTACATTTAGTGAATAAAACTAATTAGTCAAGAAAGAGATAAACATACAGTAATTTACGTGTTTTTGAATTTCAATGCGCTTATACTCCTGGGGAATGAAACAAATATTTCGGGTTTAGAAATGCCTGATAATTTGAATTTGCCGATCCATTCGCTTCGCCTGCTAAATCAAAATGTCCAGTCTAAATCAAGGAGAGAAAAACACTGGTTTAACAAATATTTAATCTGTCAATCAGAATAATGTAGTGTTAATTTTGAATTAATCCACTTAGCTTTAATTAGATGTGCCCTAATAAAAAATTCAAACTGCAATAAATAATTATACAATAATTGGCTCTAAATATCTGAAAAAAAAACAAAAACATGGAATTCATCCTATTCAGATATTTGCCTTTTCTACATACGGGGAAAGGTTTATTTAAGTATACTTATTCCGATGCATACTCTGTAAATGTTCAGACCTTCTTTGTTTTTATCAAAGTATTCAATTTAAAATTTCTATTGGGTGTTTCCACTCCTTGATTAAGCATAAATGAAATTTTCAGAATTGTCTAAACTCGAAATTTTGAGAATATACTGTTTTGTATATTGCTTTAGCAGTGCATTTAAAACTTTACAATATTTCAGTGGTATATACGCGTGGCGCATGAAGTAAAATTTCGAGTTTAGAAAAGCCTGACTATTCGGTTTTTCTAAACTCAAAATTTTACTTCATGCGCCACCCGTGTAAAATACTGAAATATCGTAAAGTTTAAAATATACGGCTTTGGTAATCCAATACGTAGATGTGAATAAAACGTAAATTAAATTCTGCGCTGAACAAATTGTTTAAAACAGTGATTATAGGCAACTCAATAACTCTAAAGTATATTAGGTTGCCTATAATGGTTTTCGTATGTGTGTTTTTTTAAACTTCAGTGTAAATCAGTGTTTTTAAGCGTGGCGCATGAAGTAAAATTTCGAGTTTAGAAAAGCCTAATTTGGATTGGCCGCTCCGCTTCGCTACGCGGCCAATCCAAATTTTCGGGCTTTTCTAAACTCGACATTTTACTTCATGCTTAGCCTGGGAGTAGAAAACACTCGTTTGAAGCTTTAAATTAAACTGATCTAAAAAAGCGAATGCGTATGTATGAAAAATTCCCTGTATTTAATTTATAAGGCGGATACATGATGAAATTTCATGAAGACATTTGAAATAAAAGAATACATTTAAGAGGGCTTCACTATATTATTGAACACTCAATGATTTCAAGTAATACATTTTTAGAAACCTTCACGCAATTGAGGAGTTAGGTAGAAAAAGGACACTTCTAAAAAAATATCGTTTTTCTGTAAACGATTGCATTCTTCAGCGCGATCCTTTATTTATAATTTGGTACAAAAATTATGTTAAAATCGATCTGCTATATGGCACTACAAACCATTTAGCTGACCTGATACATGTGCCCTTTTTCCGTACCTCGTTAACTATAAATAGTGTCAGCACACATATGTTACTATACAGGGAGTTTTTCTTTGAAGTATACACAACCCAATTATGTGTTATACATTTCCTGATATTTGTTGTTTTTTTTAAGAGTTCAAATTTAAGAGTTCAAATTTAAGAGTTCAAATTTAAGAGTTCAAATTAAATGTTTTAAACATGTTTTTTATTGTTAATATTTTAAACGCTGTTTCAATGAAAAAATACGTTTTGTTGAAAAATAAAACTGTTTGTTTTAATTTAAATAAAAACAGGTTTTTTTTAACAAAAAACCTTTTTTTTATTTTAATTAAAACAAAGTTCTTTTTTTCAACAAAACATATTTTTTTCATTGAAACATCGTTTAAAATATTAACAATAAAAAACATGTTTAAAATGTGTTAAAAACATGTTTAAAACAGAGCATACAGGGCATTTTTCTTTTGAGTATACTTATCCCGATAATTACAACATTTTTTAAATTTGCGGGAATTCGTTCTTTAAAAGCGGTTAATTTGAGGCTTTTAACGAGTGTTTTCCACTCCCAGACTAAGCATGAAGTAAAATTTCGAGTTTAGAAAAGCCTGAAAATTTGGATTGGCCGCGTAGCGAAGCGAAGCGGCCAATCCAAATTAGGCTTTTCTAAACTCGAAATTTTACGTCATGCGCCACGCTTAAAAAGACTGATTTACACTGAAGTTTAAAAAACACACACATACAAAAACGATTATAGGCAATCTAATATACGTTAGAATTATTGGGTTGCCTATAATCACTGTTTTACACAATTTGTTCAGCGCAGAATTTGACTCACATTGTATTCACATCTACATAATGAATTACCAAAGCCGTATATTTTAAACTTCGCGATATTTTAGTGTTTTATACGTGTGGCGCATGAATTAAAATTTCGAGTTAAGAAAAGCCTAATTTGGATTGGCCGCTCCGCTTCGCTACGCGGCCAGTCCAAATTTTCAGGCTTTTCTAAACTCCAAATTTTACTTCATGCTTAGTCTGGGAGTGGAAAACCCTCGCTTAAAGATTCAAATTGAAATCTTTAAAAGAAACAACGAATGTCGGAAAATTTACAGCGTATGCATATGTATGCCTAAAATAACATATTTGATATTTTATTGTAATCAAATGTTATGTTTAATAATGTAATTTGAAATATCTTCAACAATTTAGCTAAAATTTAAGAATTTTTTGAGTATACTTATCCCGATAATTACAACATTTTTTAAATTTGCGGGAATTCGTTCTTAAAAAGCGGTTAATTTGAGGCTTTTAACGAGTGTTTTCCACTCCCAGACTAAGCATGAAGTAAAATTTCGAGATTAGAAAAGCCTGAAAATTTGGATTGGCCGCGTAGCGAAGCGAAGCGGCCAATCCAAATTAGGCTTTTCTAAACTCGAAATTTTACTTCATGCGCCACGCTTAATAACATCGATTTACACTGAAGTTTAAAAAAAAACACACATACAAAAACAATTATAGGCAACCTAATATACGTTGGAGTTATTGGGTTGCCTATAATCACTGTTTTACACAATTTGTTCAGCGCAGAATTTGACTCACATTTTATTCACATCTACATATTAGATTACCAAAGCCGTGTATTTTAAACTTTACGATATTTCAGTGTTTTATATATGTGGCGCATGAAGTAAAATTTCGAGTTTAGAAAAGCCTAATTTGGATAGGCCGCTCCGCTTCGCTACGCGGCCAATCCAAATTTTCAGGCTTTTCTAAACTCGAAATTTTACTTCATGCTTAGTCTGGGAGTGGAAAACCCTCGTTTAAAGATCAAATTGAAATCTTTAAAAAAAACAACGAATGTCGGAAAATTTACAGCGTATGCATATGTATGCCTAAAATTACATATTTGATATTTTATTGTAATCAAATGTTAAGTTTAATAATGTAATTTGAAATATCTTCAACAATTTAGCTAAAATTTAAGAATGTAAACAAAAAAATCTTAAAAAAGTTGTATAAAATATAATTTAGCAAATTTAAAATAAAATAAAACGTTTTAGACAAATTTAACGTTTAAACATGTTTTAAATAAATTTGAGATTTAAAATATGTTTAAAACAAAACTGTTTAAAAAATGACGACTGATTTTAAACATGTTTAAAACACTGTTTTAAAACAAAGTGTTTTAAACATAACAACCCTGATTTAAATTTTGTCCTAACATTTTATGTCCATTGATGGTACCTCAAAATTATGTTTTGACAGAAATGCCCTTTTTCCACCCAGCTCCTCAATTCAAACAGAAAACATTTTATTGTTGTTTTTGATCCGGCCGATTTTTCAATTTTACACTCGGGTAGTAAAGGACGGGATTTAAATTTTAGAGAGGGCCTAGAAATTCATAAGGCCATAAAACGGAAAAAACGTTGTAAATGAGTGCGAAGACATCTGGCACTCCCCCATCCTCACTGTCATTACTACCTGATTTTGTATATAACTCTGTAAAAATATATTTTCTGTAAATTATTCCTTGAGAATAACGATAAGTCGAAACTAGTTGGATAATAAAGAAATTCGTTAAACAAACCAAGTGCCTTTAATTCAAATTCAAATATTAGTTGAAATGTTTCATCAAGTGATCAATGAGAACCAAATTAAAGTTATATTTTATTGTTATTCAAAATACGAGGTAATAAAAGTTAATAACTAAATCATAATTAATTTCTAATATTTAGACAATATTTGTTGAAAATGTACAACAGGAGGAGAATTTTGAATTAAAAAATCAATTGAAACTGTTGGCTAGTGCGCTATTAAAGAAATTAATTAATGATGTGCTGTGATGTGTTCGATGCAGGCGGGCGGTCAGAGAATCGAGTCCGAGCTTTATTTATAATTCCATAGAGGATCGGTGCCCAGCCATTGTAAAATACGTGTTTTAATAAACCGCAATTAAATAGGGCCCAAGTGGAATACGGAGCTCGCGGCTGGCGACAATATCGCGAGGGGATAATGGACTCCCCCCCCCACACACACTCGCAATAATCGAAAAAAAAAAGTTGCGAACGATCACTACAATAAATGGCCAATTCATCGGAGAGCCATTGAAAGCTTATTTTGATTAATGATTGATTCTGAAGCTGCTATGTGCAGTTCACTTATTCGAGTAATATATCACGACTTTTTTTAGTTCTAATCTGTTCTTTTAGATGATTCGAAGAAAACTGTACAATCTAAACCAGTGTTTCCCAATATTTTATGCTCATGCCTCACCTATTAGTGAATTAAAATTTTGATTACCTCTGCACATAATTATATTCACTCGATTATTGCAGATTGTGATAAAAAGAAAACGTATGCACCTTAGTTATTAAGTTTGATTATGCACAAAATATACAATTTATTTAAAACACTTAACTTTGTTTTACCACTTTTATTTAACTTTACAGAGACTACAGTTTTGACTACAAGTTAGTCATTATCAGACTAAGTTAGTTTGATAATGACTAGCTTGTAGTCGAAACTATATCGGGTAGGCCATCTAGTGGTTTCTTTTTAAAAATGCAATAAAATTAACAAAATTATTTTCTTTTCTATGTATTAGGGCTTTATTAGTATAAGCAAACATTCCTATTAATTATGGAACACAACTTCGTTCAAGTGGCTGCCTCGGCTGGCTTCGCAGTAGCGCATTCTGTCACTCCAATTTTCCAAGACCTTGTTGATGGTTTCGAGCTGTAGCTCACGGATTGCTTGGAAGATATTGGCCTGAAGTGCTTGAATCGTTTCTGGATTGTTGGCATAACATCCGTCCTTCACGGTTGTCCACAAAAAAAAAAATCCAAAGGAGTTAAATCGCAGCTCCGAGGCGGCTAATTGACATCGCCAAGATGGCTGATAACACGATTTGGGAATTTGGTGCGCAAAATATCGATTGTGGCATGGGCTGTTTGGCATGGCGCGTCATCCTGCATAAACCAGAGGTCGTCCAACGCTCTGTAACGCTCACCGTTGACCGAAACTTTGTTTCTAGCCTCATTTTCGAAGAAAAATGGTCCAATGATGCCACCACTCCACAATCCGCACCAAATTGTCACTCTCCGGGGATGCATTGGCTTCTCGACAATAACGTGCGGGTTTTCCGAGCCCCAAATGCGGCAATTTTGTTTGTTAACGTAGCCGCCAAGATGAAAATGAGCCTCGTCAGAAAAGATGACTTTTCGCCTAAAATCGTTGTCTAATTCAAGCTGCTCTAAGGCCCAAACTGCGAAGCGATAACGAAGCAGATGGTCATGCGCCTTCAATTGCTGAGTCAATTAGACCTTGTAAGCGAATAATCCGAGATCTTTGTGCAGAATTCTCCTCAGGCTAGTGCGTGCAATATTGAGCTGTTGAGATTGACGGCGCACTGTGATCCAGATTCAAGTTTTAGGCGAACAAAAATTTACAAATCACTAAATAAACCCATAATATTTATTAGATTACGGAAAAAATAGTAAAAAAATTCTAAGCACTAAGCACTGAATACGATGAAATTGTACATTTTCTCTTCAGCTCTGCGTTCTTGAAGCGTGTTGCACTTTTCGGTGAATGTGTAACCTTATATACAGCAAGGGCAGCGTTCCTATTTCCACATGAATGCAGCTTCATTTGAGCAGCCAAACATATGTCTTCTTTACTAGTCGTCTCCAGAATTGTTTGCACCCTTCTGCGCTTTGTTTGCTGGCTTGCTTCAACAAATAATACTTTTGGTCGACCACGACTGGCCGCGGCCGATCCTGATCCAGAAGATATGCAATTAATGTTACCGGATGTAATGCAGTCTTCATTAAGCCATTCTACATTTTTCTGCATAAATCGGGAAATAAATCCGTGGCTTGCTTTCCATTTCCTCCACAACGCCATACAAAAAGTGTGGATAGCCTTCTGAATTTTTTTTTTCATCTTCATTTTTCACGTTCTCACTCCCGATGATGTTGACGACATGATCGAATAGCATTTTTTTTGATTCCACCTCCATAGGACGGAATAGAATTTTCGTTCTTAAAACTTCAAGTAATGCGAGTCGCGAGAAGCTTGAATGTCTACCTACAAAATGCAAAATATTTAAATGTTGTAGGGCGTTGTGGATAATTTAAAAGATGTATATCGAAAGTATAAGAACTGCCAAACAATATTATTTCAAAAAAATGTGTGCTGAAGTGTGCCAAAAAAGTTCTCATCCAATAAACTTCACATTTTATTTGTCTTTCTTGTAATTCGAAACATTAAAGTTAAAAAATTCTTATAATACTAAATCAAAACGTAGTGTAACTTGAGTGTATACAGTATCATAGTACATACCTTGGAGAATGTGCACCATTTTGAAAACCACTTTAAAACATTTGTAACTGCTGACATAAAGCACTCGTTGCAATAGTTGAAATGAGACTAACTCGCGTTGACCTTCGAACATGTGTGCGTTCATTGCAGTTCGACGAATTATTGGCGGCAAAGCGATGAGTGCAAGGGGTGGTAATTAGGACATTTCTATGAAACAGTTATCTCTGAAGATTACCAAAACCATTTCACCGTTATTGAGCGTGAATATAAAATATATTTTTGGAATCCTAAATGTTTGTTTTTGATCACAGTGCGGCGAGTTGATGTTCGTGGATTGAGTCTCACACTCTCGGTTACAGCAGCCACATCGTCTGTGCGCACCGTACGAGAACGAGGATCATGAGTGTTGTCCACTAGCATGCCAGTCTCACGAACTTTTTGCACATACTTGCGTACAGCAGACGCGGCGGGTGATTCATTTCAGCCTAAACTTTTTTCAACAAACGCACTGTTTGGGCTACACAGCACTCACTTTGAAAATAAGTTTGCAATATTTCTCAACGTTGTTCAAGTGTAAAGCGACTCATTTCGTAACGCGGAGGAATGATACCGACTTTCTGCCAAGATTTCGAGCGGGAAAAAGATGTCAGTGTCAAAATAACCTATGATTTAAAAAGAAACCACTAGATGGCCCACCCTGTAGTCACTGAATAAAAAAATTAAAGTGGTAAAACAAAATTAAATGTTTTAATTTAATTGTTATGAAAATCTACCACAAAGTGAACGCCAACCGAATTGAGCACAAAATATACCTCTCACAAAACTGATTGCTATCCAACAATTCTATAAGCGACTGCTGTGGCTTTAGGCATTTAATGTCCACTGCCATTACGATAACAGAAGCACATTCTTCCGTGTCTCGGAATATGAAGCTGAACAATGTTCTAATTCGGTAATATCCTATTTAAATCAGTTTTCGAATTACACATAATTATATAATATTCCATTCAATTGACAAGAGAACTCCCATGTGAAGACATTTAGATATGTAGACAGGTATCACCAACTATTATTATCTGGCCATGGTATGGTGAAGTCAACATGTTAGATTCACATGAATTGTAACTCTGAAAATTGAGGCCCTTTAACTAATTACATTTAATAAAAACGATGACACATCATGCATTCAAAACTAAAATGACATTAATTAAAATAGAAACTAATGAGTTAATAAAGAATAACAAAAAATGATTTAAACTTTGTTTCAAAACAGTGTTTTACTAGCCTGCATAATTATTTGACTTCTTCAACTTGAAAATAATAAAAGATAAATAAGTTGCTTTTGAAGTTTATAATAAATCAGTGTTTTATACGCGTGGCGCATGAAGTGACATCGAGTTTAGAAAAACCTACAAATTTGGTTTTTGAGGCTTTTCTTAACTCCAAATTTTACTTCATGCTTAAAAGACACTCGTTTATTAATGACTTCAATAAAAACATAGTTAAGCTTTCGTATTTTTTTAAATTCACAATTATTATAACTATTTTACTAATTTTCACAACATTTTATTATTTATTGCATTCTATATATTCTAATAGATTTATTAATTTTTAATATTTACGATTTACTGTTCTTACATCAAAATTAAAAGTAGCTTAAATTTAACAAGAATATTTAAATCCAACCTATAACTGGTAGAACTTCACACAAATTACGAAATTATACAGAATTCGAAATATTAAAAATAATATTGTAACCATTTATCAAAATTATTTAATGCAAAATATGACGAGTAATTACAATTACACATGTATACCGAGAGTTTTATGTAACACCGATCATTTTCATGAGGAGATTTTTTTTTAGTATCCATATGCATACGTTGTACATTTTCCGACGCTCGGTTTATTAAAAGAATTCAATTTGAAGCTTTAAGCGAGTGTTTTCCACTCCCAGGCTAAGCATGAAGTAAAATTTCGAGTTTAGAAAAGCCTACTAATTTGGTTTGGTCGATAATGTGATATTTTGGTCGCGTAGCGCGAAGCGCGGAGCGACCAAACCAAATTTTCAGGCTTTTCTAAACTCGAAATTTTACTTCATGCGCCACCGGTACAAAACCCTGATTCAATATAAAGTTTAGCGGTGTGTTTTAAACTTTGTAATATGTCAGTGTTTTGTATCGGTGGCGCATGAAGTAAAATTTCGAGTTTAGAAAAGCCTGAAAATTTGGTTTGGTCGCTCCGCGCTTCGCGCTACGCGACCAAACCAAATTTTCAAGCTTATCTAAACTCGAAATTTTACTTCATGCTTAGTCTGGGAGTGGAGCACACTCATTTTAAGTATCAAATTAAACTCTTTAAAAAAAAAACAACGATTATCTAAACATTTTAGGCATATAACTGGGACATGTATACTTGAAAGAAATTTACAAGTCGAGGCATTAATTGCGATTGATTGGCTACAATTGGTAATGGTCATATAGGCAACCCAATTTGCACATAACCTAAAAAATTAAAGGTGTCAAATCGTGCTTTGGTTTGATAAATGAAACATTGATAATGTTCGGTGTTACATAAAACTCTCTGTATGATTAATGTAGTGATATAATTCGACGAAAACTATCTAATGTGATATTTTTCACAGATTACCTTTCTACCCTGACGTCATTAACTTTTATCTGTTTTCAATGAATGAATTCTAGTTGAAACAGAACATTTTCAATTGTTTGGTACGTCGAATGTTAAATTTGCGTTTCTATCTTCATGACGCCTGTCAAAATATTTCAAATTGTCAATTTTATGAGAATCCTTAAAAACTCATTCGAATTGTGTCGAACCTATTTCAAGAAGAAGCATTTTGGAGTTCTAATAGTGGGCGAATAATTTGCATTAAAAGTGAGTGAAAGAATAATTGAAATGTTTGAAATAAAGAGGATTTCTAGAGATTTATCACTTACATTTATTTGTTGTAGAACCAAGAGGAAAATATATATAAAATTACGAAAATTTTAGTCGTAAAAATGCAAACAATGTCTTAAATAATAAGACAGCTTAAGACAATAAATATCCATTAAAACAACTACTTCCCGTGCAAATACACCTCTGGGATATTTATGGTCTTAAGTTGTCTTATTATTTAGGACATTGTTTGCATTTGAATTTGAATTATTCAAGAGGAAATGATTGTGATTTAAAACGTATATTTTCTTAATTATTTCGACTAATTGAATACTGAGCACATTGTTAATATACAATTTAACTGAGGTTTAGGGTCCTGTCGGTTTCAGTTGGTTCTCGTTTGTTGTTTCTTCTTGTAAAATAATTTGATTGCTCACTGCGCGCTTTTTCAAATAAAATCAAGCAAAAAACGAGAACATGCGTACATAATACTGTGTTTTGTTTTTTGTAACGTCAGTGTAAAAGGGGAATTAATTAATAATTTTATCCAGTTGTATTTAAATGCACAAATATTATAATATATTGGTTCTAAGTAAAAATGTCGATGTTAATAGCATTAAGAGTATTTTAATAATCAGCAAAGAGTTTTTAAGTACAAAGGTTGATTTTTCTGCAATTTGAAGCTATTTTTTTATTTGTTGCATAATCTTCAGATTTAGTTAGTGATTTGATTTAAAGAACGCGATTTTGATTTATTTTAAAAATGATAAACTAAAAAATGCATGTAGACTAATAATTAGTAATGAACATTTTGTGTCAATATTGAAATCTTATTGAAAAAATCGACCAATTTATAAAGATATTTTACGAAAATACAATGTGCTATTGAATTACTTTAAAATTCTGAGATTTAGTAGTAAAAGGAATTCATTTTGTTACATCAGATTAGTTGAGATTTTATCGCTCGTTAATTAAAGGATATTAACCCATTAGAACTAAACAATTATGAAGTTAACTTTCAATGTTGATTTTAGGGAAAATTATGCGCATCATTTTATGATTTCTATGAATGACTTATTAAATTACAAACTGGATTTTTTTTTAATATACATAATGTATAAGCTGTAAATTTTCAGGCATTTATCGATTTTATGACATGATCAATTTAAATTACAAAAGAGTGTGTCCACACCCAGATTAAGCATGAAGTAAAATTTCGAGTTTAGAAAAGCCTGAAAATTTGGTTTGGTCGCGTAGCGCGTAGCGCTACGCGACCAAACCAAATTTTCGGGCTTTTCTAAACTCGAAATTTTACTTCATGCGCCACGCGTATACAACACTGAAATATTGCGAAGTTAGAAATACACTTAAGAATACTTATTAAAAATATGTAATTATTAAAATGTTTAAATAATAAAATATTCACAATATTCTTCACACATTCTCAAGTCATTTTTAATAATACAATGTATCAACTTAACTTATTTAGTAATTCAATGAAAAATTAATTAATAAGGTTGCTTAATTGCAACTATTGTCAATATGAATTATTTTTATTTTGAAAGTGTTTAAACATTAAGTATTTAAGATCTTTGTAGTAATCAGTAAATTATGCGTTTAATAGGTTAATTTTGAAAGTACAGGGTTATTCAAATAGAAGGAGCAGATTATCAAACTACAAAAGGTAGAACCATAATTCCAACATTCTTAGACAGACAAAAGTTAAACATTTGAACAGTCCAGGCAGAAGTTCAAACCACGGCCGCATTGGCGCTGTTGCTTGTCATGTTGATTGTGCAGACCTCACTTCTTGTGGAGTAACGTAAAAGACCGTGTTTTTATTTACCCTACACTCTTGAAAATCTGCAACATTGAAGCTGTGAATTCTGAATTCTATAACTAGAGACCAGCTGATTCATGTGTGGCAATAAATGAGCCACCGTTTTGATATTTGTCGTGTAACACATGGTGCTCATATTGAATGCATAAAAAATTGAATTTTTATCTTTCCAGGTATATTGGAATTGTGTTTCTATCTTTTGTAATTTGGATGAAATAAATGTTTGAAATCTGTTCTTTCTCTTTGAATAACCCTATATTTAAACATTAATTATTTAAGATCTCTGTAGTAGTCAGTAAATATTAAATTTAAAATATCTGAGCTAATTTCAGCTGAGTGGTTGAAAAAATAGAGTAAATTATTATTTTAAGTCTAACATATTTAGTTTGAAATAATTTTAATAAAATCTAATTATAATGTATAGACTTTGTAATATATTTATAAATAGAATATCCAATGTATTTAATTCAAAAACTATTCATAAATTAAATGAGTTTTCTTAATTTTAATAGAGAGAGATTTTTTTGTAATTGTAACGTGTTTGTTTTGATTAAAATAAAAAATAAAACGCGTCTATAACAATTCTTTTGCTTAGAGAAAAATATACTTTTATTACATTCTCCCATTTTTCAAGACTTGTGGCGGGAATTGATTCCCTTAATCCTCCTCCTTCAACCCCAATCTACGCCACTGTGGTGAATCACCCTGTATGTATCCTTGTACGCATTTCTCTTTTTTATAACGTGCATTTTCATTGTGAAATTTAATTATTTTAATTTAACTCCATTTTTGTATAATTACTTTCGCTGACACGTCAAATCGCTTTGTTTATAAGTAAAATCATTGTAGAAATTCAAAATATTTTGTTTAATTCATTATTTTTTTTTTAAGGAGAGCAAGAATCAATCTAGTTTGCGTATTTATAAGGATATTGCCAAATATTTACCTATAATATACTGGGACAACAATATCCAAAGTACACATAACCAAACCCACAATGTGGCTGCGTTAGTAGACATGCTTTTGTTAGATTGATTTTGTTTATAGAGGCTTTAAGCGTGATCCGCAGACATGTCTATAAATCAACACATAATGACTGTGTAAAAAATCATTATTTCTTTTAAACTATTTTACAATTTCTAAAATATTTTTTATTCTATTGACAAACGTTTGAAAATTCAGCCAGTGACGATTATTTAAACTTAAACCTTAGCAAATGTTTTAATAGTTTAAATAATTTTTATTATTTACCTTTTTCTGCTAATTAATAATCCCAAATTTTGTTAACATTCAGTATCTATATACAAATGTAATGATTTAAATTTTAGAATGGAATTGATTTATAGATTATAGCCATTCCATTACTTTTTATTAAATTATCATACTTGACCCATTAAGCATTACTAATGCAATGATACATATTTATAAATTTTTTGTTAATTATTAAATTAATTACTAAAGAAGTTAGATTAATACATTGTATTATTTGACCTGACTTGAAAAATGTGTGTAGAAAAAAGTATTTTCTTTTGTTATTTAAATATTTTTGTTATTACCCATTTTCATGAGCCTGGCGAAAATTTCTTTGGCCGCTTCGCGGATCGACCAAACCAAATTTTCAGCTCTTTCTAAACTCGAAATTTTACTTCATGCTTAATCTGGGAGGGGAAACACTCGTTCCAAACTCCAACTTGAACGCATATATAAAATCGACGAATGCTTAAAAAATTACAGCGAGTACATTATGTATATTTATAAGAAAAATTCACAGTATGTAATATAAAAAGTCTTAACCCATTGAGCGTTATTGATGCAATAATGCAAATTAAATAATTGTATGTTAATTGTTATTTAAATTACTAAATAAGTTAATTTGATTCATTGTATTATTTGACCTGACTGTAAAAATATGTGTAGAAAAATGTAAATATTTTGTTGCTTAAATATTTTTATTATTACCAATTTTAAAAAAAGTATTTATAAGTGAAATTTTAATTTCACAATATTTTGGTATTTTATACACGTGGTGCATGAAGTAAAATATCGAGTTTAGAAAAACCTAAAAATTTGGTTTGTCGCTTCGCTTTGTGGAGCGACCAAACCAAATTTTCAGGTTTTTCTAAACTCAAATTTTACTTCATGCTTAATCTGGGAGTGAAAACACTCGTTCGAAACTCTAAATCTTATATAGAATCAACCAATGCCAAACATTTACAGCGTATATATTATGTATATTTAAAAGAAAAACACCCAGTATGTAATAAAATAAGTCATTCATAGAAATTAATAAAAGAAGGGCAGAATTTTACCTAATATCAACTTGTAATGATAACTCTATAATTGCTCCACCGTTAATGGGTTAATGAAACTCTCCTAATATAAGGTGTTTTATTTCACGTTGTTAATTTTTATGAATGTAAATTCTTTGTAACCAAATCATTCAAAATTTCAGCGTAAACGAAAAATCTTTGTATGTCTATAAAGTTGAAATTATCATAAAATAAATGAGTAATAGATAATTGTACATTCGTAAAGTTAATAGTTTATGTTTATTTCCTTGGTACTTAATTTTACTCGCTCATTCCTTACGAAAAACAGAGGTTGGATCGTAAATAATGCATTTTTAGGAAATGCGAAAAGGGGGGAGAAAATACTTTATTCCACTGGATATATGGGCCCGTGCTCTAACATCTGAACTTTTCAATCAAGTACTAGGTGTTAGTGGAAAGCCCCAGATCCTCGTCGGGTCATCTCTTTGGATTTACCTGGGCCCATATTGACTGCCATATCTGGAATCAAAGGGGGGCTTTATTCGGGCGCACCCTCATAATGGACTTTATATCGATTACTTTGTCACAACGGGGAAAGATTTTGTCTCTCTCTTTTCGCGATTTTTTCTTAATTCTCACACCCTGAATTGATGAGCAATTATTTTTAATAGCGCGTCCACTTTTTATTTCAGATTTTTTGAGAGTAGGGGTTCAAAAGTGTCGGGCGAAGTTAAATTAAACGGAGGGGGGTGGGGGATATTTATGAAGGAATGCCATTCGGCGAGCGCGATCCCATTTCAACTTTAATTGGAACATAATACGGGGCCGAATTCAATTTGGGCGACTTTTATTTTTCCGTTGGCCGTTTCACCGGTTGATCGGGACCTCCTGTAATTACTGAATTCCGGATCGGCTATATATAAAGAAAAACCGCAGGCTTTATTCCAAGGGAAGTTAAATTTTCAGGAGAGATTTTTATCTAAATTCCACAATATTTATCACATAAATATTTCAAGTATGTGTAAAAATATGACCGTGATTTATATTAGAGATCGATTCAGATTTCAAGAGAAATTAAAAAAAAAGATCCATAAAATGAGTAAATATCGGATGATTTACTAACTTTACAACTGTGAATACTACCTATATGATTTTTTTAAACATTAAAATATTTTATATAAAATTACAAAAAAACTACGAAAAAACTCGTTTTTAGGCTTTTCTAAACTCGAAATTTTATTTCATGCGCCACGCGTACTAAACACTGAAATATTGTAAAGCTGTATATTTTCAACTTCACTTAAAATCAGTGTTTTATACGTGTGGCGCATGAAGTAAAATTTCGAGTTTAGAAAAGCCTAATTTGGCTCGGTCGCTCCGCTTCGCTACGCGCCCGAGCCAAATTTTCAGGCTTTTCTAAACTCGAAATTTTACTTCATGCTTAGTCTGGGAGTGGAAAACACTCGTTTATAGCTTTCACGAATATTTTTTTCCTAATTTTATATATTATATTTAAAGTGTGCAAACTATAAGAAGCGTAAGCTTATTTTCTCGAACTCAAATAGTTTTGAATCTGAATTTATCTTATTAAAATATTGTTGATTTTTAAATCAACAACCACAAGAAAGAAATAAGCAAAAAAATTGTTACATGTGTAGAAGCAACAATTGTAGTAGTAGTTGCAGTAATTTTGTAAGTCGACCTTTTTATCTTTCATACACTGGGAGTTTGTCTTTTAAGGATACACATCCCAATATACTGTATACGCTGTGAATCTTCAGATGTGCGTTACTTTTTAAAAAAGGTCAAACTGATGCTTTTAACGAGTGTTGTCCTCTCCCAGATTAAGCATGAAGTAAAATTTCGAGTTTAGAAAAGCCTGCAAATTTGGTTGGGTCGCGTAGCGCGAAGCGCGGAGCGACCAAACCAAATGTTCAGGCTTTTTTAAACTCGAAATGTTCCTTCATGCGCCACGCTTACTAAACACTGAAATATTGTAAAGCTATATATTTTTAACTTCATTTAAAATCAGTGTTTTATACGCGTGGCGCATGAAGTAAAATTTCGAGTTTAGAAAAGCCTGAAAATTTGGTTTGGTCGCTCCGCGCTTCGCGCTACGCAACCAAACCAAATTTGCAGGCTTTTCTTAACTCGAAATTTTACTTCATGCTTAGTCTGAGAGTGAAAAACACTCGTTTATAGCTTCAATTTGGATTCTTAAAAAAACGACTGTATACTCAAAAGAAAAACTCCCTGTTTGTATATATATTTGTATTTAAATCTGTTTAGTATTAGAACCTAGTTAATAACCTAATTATTCATTATTAACACTAAAAGTTGTTGAAAGCAGACCAAGTATGGAATTTTTAAACGACCGTTAATAATAGCAAATTTAATCTCCGGTTCAGATAGATTTTATGTCGTTAATTCCTTAATGGTGTTTTTCTTTTCTAGTTTAGAATAGCCTAAAAAACTAGAGTAATCATTTTTAAAAACGGTACGAAAGATATCTGTAAAACTAGTTCATGCCTAATGTTTCGGTATGAGTTACATGAAGATGAATTTAATATTAAATGAAACAAGTATTTCTTATTCTCCACTCGTTTATTTTAATCACTAGAGTGTTAAGTTTAACAATTGAAAATGTTTACTTGGTGAACGAAATGTACATCTAGTAATTAAAATAAACCAGTATAGAAAAAGGATCACTTGTTTCATTTAATATTAGTTGATGCTTATCTAATATATCGATCAAATACTTCAGAAACCTCGTAATTCCCAATTTTACAACAAAAATCCTCCTGATTCAGATATTTTTAATTTACAAATATTAGTATATACATCTACTCAAAATCCTCATTAAAAATCGCCTTTTTTCATTATTAAAGCGCCTTTTAAAAGAATTGTAACTTTTCTTGTTAAGTTTTAAGTTCAGTGTATGGTATATACAGAGAGTTTTATGTAACACCGAACATTTTTATAACGAGATACTTTTTTAAGTATTCATATGCATTCGGTTTATTAAAAGAATTTAATTTGACGCTTTAAGCGAGTGTTTTCCACTCCCAAGCTAAGCATGAAGTAAAATTTCGAGTTTAGAAAAGTCTGAAAATTTGGTTTGGTCGCGTAGCGCGAAACGCGGAGCGGCCAAACCAAATTTTCAGGCTTTTCTAAACTCGAAATTTTACTTCATGCTTAGCCTGGGAGTGGAATATACTCGCTTATAGCTTTATATTGAATTATTTTAATAAACTGAGCATCCTAAAATGTGCAACGTATGCATATGGATACTTCAAAAAAAATGCTCGTTATGAAAATGTTCAGTGTTACATGAAACTCTATGTATACACCATTCCATTTGTTTCTGGATCTCGCCTAGCCATGCTTTCGTGTTGTTATGTTGCAGTATCAACATTTACATTTTTTATTAGTTGCCACTCCTGATTGCTTATTTTAACAGTGTTGCAATAATTTATGATATCATAAGTAATCCTCTTTTTAATTTTCAAGAGGTTTATTGTTAATCTTGCAACAATTATTTCGCCACGCGGTCGCTTCTTCGAGCATTTTATTATTAAATCAAATTAATCTAGTGTTGCAATGCTGTGTCAATGTCAAAGTGAAAAATGACTGGACAAAACACATGGGGAACCTTTCTTTTGAAACCATTCCTCCTTTTATTATTTCGCTTGGGGAATCTGGCTCAGAACAAACATCAGAAGATTCAGATGCAGGTTCTCTTGACTAAATAATAAAAGTGGAATGAGAGTGGGAATAAATTTGCAATTCTACAAAAAAATACTGAGGGCCAACAGAAGAGAGAATGACCAAAATTAAGGTGGATGGATGGAGTTGATCAAAATGTGTTAACGGGAAGACCCAAGCGAGAAATACAAATGGATGACGAAATAAGTTTGCAGAGTCGAATTCATTATATTTGTTATATACAATATTATTGCTGTGTTTGTATGTACAAAAACCAAGTAGTAAATTTTGTTAATCTTAAAACTGCATATTATTATCCTTTTATATCTGAAAATTTGTAAAACAGGCAACAGTGTAAGATCACAATAGTCAAAAATTATAACCTTAAAATCGAACATCTGACAGTGACATTTAATAACCCTGATTTAAAACACAACCAGCCCCATTTACAATACTTAAACTGTCACTTTTCCATAGCTAGGCGAGATCCAGAAACAAATGGAATCGTGTATATATGTTTTTTTGTATGTTGTATTTTTCATGTGAATGGCGAACCGTTGAAATAAAAAAATATGGTTTGGCCGCTCCGCGCTTCGCGCTACGACACCAAACCAAATTTTAAGGCTTTTCTAAACTCGAAATTTTACTTCATGCTTAGCCTGGGAGTGGAATACACTCGCTTATAGCTTCATATTGAATTATTTTAATGAATCGAGCATCCGAAATTGTGCAACGTATGCATATGGATACTTTAAAAAAAAATGCTCGTTATGAAAATGTTCGGTGTTACATGAAACTCTATGTATATGTTTTTTTGTATGTTGTATTTTTCATGTAAATGGCAAACCGTTGAAATAAATAAATAAATAAATAATACGCTTATTGTCCAACAGAATAAACCAATTTAGGACATATAAATTAACAAAATTAATATGCTATAATATGTAAAACTAACAAAAATCAATATAATATAGTATGAAAATTGAACAGTATGACATTTAATAAAAATAAATCGATTAAGCCCAATGATAATTCGAAATTACAAAAATTATCCGCAATTAAAGGAATAATTATAAAATTAATTCAAAAAACTATTCAAAACAATTACTTAAACCCTTTCCGCGCACAGACGAATTTATAAAATGAATAAGATATAATTTGTAAAATTTACAAAAATTAAATATTATGTAAATAAGCAATGCAATACAAACGAATAATCAATAGTATTATTTTCAATAACAATATTAAACAATCAATTATTCAGTAAATTATATAAATATATCCTGAAACAGGTTATTAACATTGCGGCTCATATGATTAATGGGCGCTCTCAGCAAAATATTGGTACATGCAATGGGTAAAGAAAAAGTCATTATTTGTCGCGATGTTAGTCGAGGGACATGAAATCGGACCATGCTTAGCAGTTTGGACGAGTTCACTTCATTGCAAATATTTTTTTTCAAAAATGATGCGCTGCATATATCTCTCCGTTTAGACAAAGACAAGCACTCATGCTGTTCAAGTAAGTCACTGTAATCTGTCTGTCTGTCAGGATATATGCCACTAATTTTGTAGGTAAGGTATTTAAGAAAGCGCTTCTGGACTCTTTCAATTACTAATGAATCTGACACATAGTACGGGTACCATATTACCGGAGCGTACTCTAGTCTGCTGCGTACAATAGCATAATATAACATTTTTAATAAGTTGGTATCATGAAAATAACGTGATGTCCGCATCAAAAACCCTAACGACTTATAAGCTGATTTACCAATCTCATGAATGTGATTGGAAAATGTGAGTTTATAGTATATGTTTTTGGCTCTACATTGTAAATGGCTTGTCCGTTAATAAAGAATTATTATTATTATATTCAAATAAGACACCGAGATCTTTAATATTATTTTTACGTCGTATAATTGTATCGCCAATTTTGTAATTAAAAGAAATGTTGTGATGTATACGAGTATATGATATTACTGCACACTTGTTTATATTTAGAGTTAGTTGGTTCCCAATACACCAATCAGTTATACGAGTTAAGTCTCTTTGCAGCAAAGCACACTCCAGTTCTGTGGTAACCGCACCATAAATTTTTAAATCATCTGCATAAGCTAATACCCTACAGGACAAGGAGGAAATTAAATCATCTATATAGATATTGAATAATAAGGGACGCAAATTAGAGCCTTGCGGCACCCCAGACGAAGAAATGAAATAATTTGATTTAAACCCATTATAAGAAACGTAATTATTACGACAATCTAAGTACGATGCTAAGAAGTTAACTAGGCTTAAAGAAAGGCCAAATGATCAAAGTTTATTTATTAGAATTTCGTGATTTATGGTGTCAAACGCTCGAGAAAAGTCCGTGTACAATACATCCACTTGCCCGCGTTTGTCAAGAGATTCGCAGATATGCTGAGTAATGACAGCCAAATTTGTCGTTGTAGATCTACCAGAGCAGAATCCATGTTGGTGTGGGGATAGGTAATTAATAATATGATTATAAATAAACTGATAAATAATTTGTTCAAAGATTTTAGAAAAGTTAGAAAGAATTGAAATTGGTCTGTAGTTCTGAATATCTGATTTGTCACCGCGTTTAAATATTGGACAGATTACAGCTGTTTTCCATCTACTTGGGAAAACCATACTTTTTAGAGATAAATTGTAAATAATTGATAGGGGTTTTGCAAATATATATTTACAATCTTTAATTACATAAGATGGTATACTTTCATCACCGCATACCTGCGAATTTCGTAGTTTGTTAATGCTACCTATGACATCACTTTCTTGAATAGACGGCATTATAAGAGTTTCACGGTTGTTGAGTGAATTGTCAGATTTCTTGCGGTGAAGAGTAGGTCGAGTTTTCGCTGTGAAGTTCCACCGGAATTCTTGATACACCTTTCTTTAAGTTAATAAACTTCCATACGTCTTTGGTAATAATATACCTACTATAAAAAAAATCAGAATTAAAAATTATGTAGCTTAATTACCAAGTATTTTGTGCTGCTGTCAAATTTCACATATTGCACTTACGAGGTTTCAGAAGAAGTTGATCGATATGTAGTTACCTAGTTACGGGTTTTTCAATACATTTTTTTTTTCATTCTGTACATTAAACTTATTGTGTGCTTTTTTTTTCGAAGGAAAAAAGTAATGGACGAATGTTCCGGGCGACGGAAATTCCGGTTTGAAAAGTGACCCGCCCTTTCAGTCCGTCCTCTCACCTAAAATTGGACAATAAGATTGTAATTTCAGATAAAAAAAGCAACTCCAACTTAGACCCTAACCCAAGAAGGATAGCTGCTTAATTAATGGTGATCCCTCTCGAGGAGCCCGAGCTAGATTCGTATACAACCACCTCAAAATGCTAGTGGAAAAAAATCCGTTAGTGAACGTGAAATCAATAAAGTAAAACAGTGTTTGCTAATTAAATATAATACGTCCGCTACTTTTATTGAATTTAAAGTTTGGATTCTTATGTATATATTATATATTATATAATTGGACTCAAAAGATATCTTTTATATGTGTATAAGAGGTTGGCATTGTTAAATTTAGATTTCTTTTAATCTCTTATTTAACTTAAAATATCAATAAGGACAATAAATCAGTTTTAAACTTTTTTGTGAAATTATACCTAAAGTAGTCCATTTCCTAAGATTACAAACAATTGTAACAAGGTTCTTTTAATTACAGTAGACCTATTATTGCCTCTAGTAGGTACAATTTATAATAGAAATAATATACAGGGTTAGGCAAAAGTACAGAAGCACCGGATTTCTGGCTAAACTATTCATGCGAGGAAGAATTACTCTGAGCAAAAAGTCTTGTTGCCGTTTTCATCTCTTAAAAAAACGTACTGTGATTTTCAACAGCTATCCTCTTCTTTGAGGTATAACGTCATCGGTGATTTTGTTTAAATAGAACACCCTGTATATTTTAAACATGGTGGATACACACTTGTTAAACAATTACAATGATGTCGGGTTTGGTGGGTGTGTACGACTTGTGGTTATTAGATAAATAAATAAAGTAATAAAAGGAATAAATAGCTGTTTACTGTTAACACAGGGTGTTCCATTTAAAATAAACACCGATGACGTCATACCTCGAGAAATGCGATAGCTGTTGAAAATCACATTAGATCATTGAATAAATGAAAATGACTACAAAAATGTTTATTAAGAGTATTTTCGTATCGCACGTATAGTTTAGCCAGAAATCCGGTATTACCATACTTTTGCCCAACCCTGTATATTACTCTCCAGACTCACAATAAAGGTAAATAATACCAAGAAAGTCAAAGAACAAGATCCAGTTTTTGGAGTAGGGTGTATGATATATAAAACATTTATATTATTTAAAACTATCTCAAATAGGATAAGCCAAATGAGAATTAAAGGAAAGTATCGAAAGATTACCTTTATAGATCAATAAAGTAAAACAGTGTTTGCTAATTAAATATAATACGTCCGCTATAGAAGATATAGAAGATAAAGGAGCATTTTATGTAGAAGTAGAAAATGTGGTTACAAAAATACCTAAGTACAATATTAAACTGGTGCTTGGTGGTTTTAACGCGAAAATAGGAAAAGAAAAAATATTTGAGCCCATTATGGGAAAGAACAGCTCGCTAAGAAATTGTAACGAAACCGAAGTGAAAAATGATGAATTTGCGAATGAATATAAATTACGAGTAATGGGCACTTGTATGATCCTCAAACTTTTATTAGGGGCACCTGACGATCTCCAGATGGTAAAACAGTTACCCAAATAGACTACTTCCTATTGGATGAACGACACAAACGTTGAGTTAGAGATGTTAGAATCTATAGAATAACAGATGTGTTCACTTTCTAGTGCTATTAAAACTAAAACAAGAAACCCTCACCAAAAGTACGCAGAAAAAATAAAACAGATAAATATAATAAGGACTGTATATAAGTTTAAAGTAAGACACCAAGTAGTTGAAGAGAAAAATATGTCAAGAACATTAAAACCTCTAGACAAATACAAAATGGAAAAATCTACGAAAAATCGATTTAGTGGGGGGGCTCTCTATATCGTAGACAGCGATATAAATTTGTTATTAAGGTAATATAATATCTGCTATTAACTTAATACACAATTCTATCATATTATAATAATTCATATGGTTTTATATAATTTACAAATGGCAAATGTGTGTGCAATCAATGTCATTATAATCAATAATTTAACTGTAAACAAATCAAGCCTACTACGTCCAATAAGAGAACATATTTAAGAACTTTGGGTAAATATTAATAGATTTCAATAAAACTTTAATAAAATTATGTAATTGTTATACGTCATTAAAAAGAGAAAAAAATAACATATTTATTGAGATCAAAGCCAACTATGACTTCTATTTTAGAAAATACAACTTGTGTTGTATCTTGTTTATTATATAAGATATTAATATATTATATATCTCATTCAATTCTACTCAAAAAGTGCCTAAAGAATTTGCAACTATTATTTTAATAAAATAATAAATAACCAAGATATTAATGAAAATCGAAAATGTAAAATGTTGAGTTCTTAGCTATAACACGAAAACAAAAGACGATATCCGATTTTTGTTTTCACCATTGAGTTTATCTCTAAAATAAGAGATCGGTCCATCATCGATCTCTTTTTTAGAGATAAACTCAATGGTGAAAACAAAAATCGGATATCGTCATTCGTTTTCGCGTTTTTTTTTTTATCTCTTCTACTAACCGTGATTCCCTATAGTAACACCCAAATGTGGCCGCCCTTTACAATTTTAATAACATATTAACAACAGTTAAATATGGTGATATTGGATTAATTTCAACTGATATAGACAAGTTAATCTCTTAGAAAGAAAAAAAAATATACATCTTTATAAATTAGTTCATAAAATTTCACCTTATATGCAACAAACTTCAAAACTTTAAAAGCTTAAAGCAAATTTTCCACAAAACTTCTCCGCGAATTAACATCCCCGCAGGGAGCTTATAATTAATATTAATTAACCGAAAGTTAAACAACGTGTGCTGGATGGGATCAAAAGGATTTCATCGGAGAGGTATGATAATTTTTCCGAGTAATTAAGCCCCCTGGCCGGTGCGATTAGATTTAATCACAATCGAATATTTATCACCGGTCACCGAAATCACATCAATCGCCCGTCCCCTTCCCCAACGGAATTCACCGTTCTACTTGCCAATTGCCAATTGCATCGGGCATATTAATAATTTAAGCGCCTGTCGACGGTTCTCAATCCATCCATCTCTCTCCGCCGCCGATTTCGATTGTGTGTGCGTCCGCAATTGTCGTTTGCATCAGAGCTTTCGTACTATTGTATTGTATTAAACATAATGAACATTGTGTGGCCATTCTATCAATTTCTATTAAATTGTAACAATTAATGTTATACAATTAAAAATAACACATAATTCCATTAATAATTCATATGTCATATCATTGTTAAATAGCTAATGTTTGTACATTTAATAAAACAATGACTATAAAGTTAGATGTTCAATTTTCTGAATTGTCTATTTTTTAATGTTTGCTTAGCACAGTGATACAAAAAATGTATTTTCATGTTTATACTTAAATAATTAGGAAATAGGACCAATATAAAGAAATTAATATTTGAAATCCTATGTATCGTTATATCCATCTACTAATAATATTTGTATATTTATTAAAACAATCAGACTATGAAGTTAGATATTCAATTTCCTGAATTGTCTATGTTTTAATGCTTGCTTAGCACAGTGATACAAAAAATGTATTTTATTTTTGTTTGGCTTTTGCCTGGCTTTGGTCTAGTATGACCATTTGTCATCAATAATCTATTAGTAATTCAGTTTTTGTAATGTAACTAAATATTATTAATAGATAATATATATTTGAACTTCACAACACATTCACACACATCCATGGAACCAGGGACGAGTATTTTTCGTTAGAAAAATTACTTGCCCCCGCTGGGAATCGAACCCAGATCACCTCCGTGACCGATTGGCGAAACCGGCGCACAGTGCGGCCACGGGTGTGCGCGGGGAGGTAATTTTTACCAGTAAATGTTTAAAAAACTAGGTACTGAATCATGTTCCTCATACTTCAGAACTTAGAAGTATAGATTTTCAAAAAAAGTTTTTTTAAACATTTAATGTTGAGAATTACCTCTCCGCGCACACCCGCGGCCGCGCTGCCTTTAATCGGCCACAGTGTGCGGCGGCTCAACTGCTCGGCCACGGCGAGCCAATATAAAGAAATTAAAATTTGAAATCCTGTGTACCGTTTTGTCCATCCCTGTATGATTTACAGAACACAGTTATCTTGAACTTTATATAATTTGTATCAATTTTAAGCTCGTGTAATTATGTTTATTATTTTAGTAGCGGCGCACTATTGAAATATGAAAATTATAAATGCATCGCTATAAATTATTTATTCTTTTAAGTATAAATATGCATGCGCTATAAATTTTCCGAGAATCGTTGTTTCTTGAAAAAAATCTAGCTTAGAGTATAAACGAGTATTATCCACTCCCAGATTAAGCATGAAGTAAAATTTCGAGTTTAGAAAAGCCCAGAAAACGTTCACGGGGCTGCCGTAACTTCTTATCATTAAAATAGTTATTTTTTCATGTTCGGTGAGTATACTTTTTAGTATTTCGAAAAAACCAGCAATAACAATTATTTAATAACAACTGTCAATAATAATTGTTTCAACATTTCGAGATACGTATACTTGATTATGATTCGTTAGTTTTTTAGTTAGTTTTTTTCTTGTAACTTTTGATCTAAGTGGCTTAAAACCTTGCGGATTTCACAAGTATGTTTAAATTTTAAAAAGTTACCGAATTTCAGCAAAATATATAGGAAGTTCTATTTAAAAAAGGTAAGTTTGATATTTATCTAGAAAATGAATCATTGAAACATATTATTGATAAGTAGCTTAAATTAGTAGCTACAAGTTTTATTTAAAACATTTTTTTCTAAACTCATCACAAACAGAAATATCGAGCCGTTACATTATTATTTGAACACCCTGTATAATGAATAGGAAAAACTTTACAATATGTTGTTTTAAGTATAAATGAAATTGCCAATTCTTGGTTGCAGAATACTTCAAACATTAAAAGTGCGATTCTTTTCGCAATCTACAACAAGTTAGTCTTATAAAGACTATATCAAACACTCATTGAAACAACTACTTCCCGGGCTAATACCCAGACGGACATTGAATTATACAACAAGTGCTTGCTGTTACATACAGCAACCTACTGCAAATGTAACAATTTGGGTCAAATTATTCATTATATTGAATAATTTGACCCTAATTGTTACATTTGCAGTAGGTTGCTGTATGTAACAGCAAGCACTTGTTGTATAATTCAATGTCCGTCTGGGTATTAGCCCGGGAAGTAGTTGTTTCAATGAGTGTTTGATATAGTCTTTGTAAGACTAACTTGTTGTAGATTGCGAAAAGAATCGCACTTTTAATGTTTGTATATGTTGTTTTGTTGATAATAGTCTCTTACTGAGTTATTAATTAATAACTCATTTAAATATTTTTTTGGAAAACTATCTATTTTTATAACAAAGTTATTTCAAAATAGACCATAAAAACTTGCCTTATACTGTGCGGCGTTTTCTAAAATTATTCTGGAATAATTTTATTTACATTAGAACTCAAAACGATTGGCAATAATGTTTTTGTACTTTGACGTATTGATGACGTTCAATATTATCCCTATGTGTGTTAATACAACCAACGCAGAATGTAATGTGAATGTAAAAAAGTATTTTATTTTCTATTTAACCTGACTTCTTTTTTTATATATACGCACATCTATATAGAAAGTTCACGAATGGCGACGAATATCCACGGCATGCTAGACGTAACTAGTTGTTTGGCGTACTGCCGACACAAGATGTTTGTGTCAGTGCGCTATAATTCATGGCAACCATAGTTTAAACAAAATACGATCGTTTACATAAAATATTCATATCTCTAACGGAAAAAAGTACTATTGTTTATTGCTTTTTAAATTTAGGCAGAACACTTTTTTTAATGGTGTTTTTACACTTGTATATATTCAGCTGCAATTTTTAAATAGCATGTTGCATTTGCAAACAATAAAATGTGAATTTAGAATCACTCAAATAGATGAGTTGGCAATTTATTGTTTGTGAATAAAGTTTGAGCTACAGCAAATTGCGCCATTAAAATAGACTAGTGCATTTGCTCCATAAGTTAACGGCAAAAGAACGGTTAATAAACAATTGAGGGATTTATTTCATAAACTGCATATGTCAAAAATTGTAGAAATCGACATTTTAGCAGCATTTTGGTAGAGTATGTTGCTGGCTATCCGATGGTAAAAGTAGTTCACTTAAAAACCACACATGTACAAAGTTAGAACGCTTATACTTTATAAACAACACTTGCCTAGGTTCTAATGAAAATCTAAAACCTAAAAACCCTTATGGGATTTCTCCAAATCCTAAAAGATGAAAAAATATTTTTGGTGAATAGCTGCAGCAATGGATATGTCGGAGCAGTGAGTGTGCCGATTAGTTGCCATTTCAGTTTTTTCACTGTAGAAAATAGTTTTTTTTTCGAAGAATGTATATTTTCAGTTACTAATCATTAATTCATGTTAGTGTATTTCATAAAATAAACGAATTTATTGCAACATTGTTCTTGTTTCTGGTAAAAACACCATAAGTCTAACTGTTTCTTCTTGTTTTTTCTTAATCCAAATAAATTGAGTAATTGATTAGTCACTTAGTTGTCTCGTACTGCACTTAGACCTCATTAGGCCTATTGTTCTGTCACTTAGTTGTCTATGATAATCAATAAAAATAATTGTAAAAGTAGAAGTTTTTCTCAAAACGTCATTTTTGGACAAATGCTGGTTATGAAATCAACGCCTCAATTGCTTAGTATCTTATATTCTATGCTAACAATGAAATAACACAAAATCCTAATATTGATAAATTAGGGAAAATAATGGTTCCAACATACAGATGTAAAGATGTTTAAAAAAAAATATTTGGATTTTATTTTCTCACTTAATTAATCTGGAAATTAAATGTAAATTAGGTATTAGTACATTTTCTTTCGTAAATTCGAGAGCTATTAAACATTTTCTTAATTGACCGAGGCGGCGCGATTCTCTCTTATATATATTTTTTTGTGATTACATCCGCCCTACCGAAAAAGAAACCGAATTCGTAAAACAGGTCACCGTGAAATTATTCTGTTTTTGCTTCTTAATTAGAACGCGAATGGTACAAATTACCTAAATTAATGTAATGAGAATTTTTATTAAATTAGCTGTGTTAGTATCAATTTCTTTATGCTTAAATTATTATTTAAGTATCTTGCATACACGGGTTTTTTTGTCTATAGGGTATACTTTAAGAAAAAAAAACCTGTGTATGCAATACACTTAAATAATAATTTAAACATAAAGAAATTGATACTAACACAACCAGTTTAATAAAAATTCTCATTACATTATTATCCATAAGAAAATTAATCCATGGAATACAAATTTACAGGCTTCTATAAACTGAAAATGTTACCTTGAGCTTAATCAAGGAGTGAAAAACGCGTTCCAATTTTATGGTAAATATGAAGAAATGAATAAATATGAAGAAAGGAAAGCACGAATTCATAATAAATACTTACTTTTATTCTAGTTTACTTTGATACATTTTTACTTGATTTAATGAAAATTTACTTATTTTTAAAATCAAGAGTTGTCCAATCTACATAAATTTAAATGAGTTTACACACAAGTAAATACTTTATTTGACTTTATAAACAATTCAAATATCTTGACAAGTTTTTTTTTTAATAATTCAAGTTATTCATAAAGAAAAATTGAATTTGCTAATAGTTTGCAGACAATTAACAAATATAAAAACGAATTAAAATTAATATTTTGCAGAAAGTGGATATTAATTATAATTGGTTCTATATTTTTATTTTCAAGTTATTGTTTAAATATAATAAAGAAATATTAATTTTCTTTCATCGATTAATGTCTGCAATATTGTGCAGTTATAAAAATATACAAGTGTCTAAGCTTTTATTAAAATCTGATGATTGAGTTGTTTTTATTTCAACAAGAAAAGAACATATAAGATGTATAAAATAATTATTTATATGTTGCGTTATTAAGATTATGATGCTTAATGGGTTAACTAAAACATATGAACATAGATCCTAATGTTGAATACAATTTATTTATTATTCTGTTCATATGTTTTAGTTCACGTCATCATCTCAATAACGCAACATATTAATAATTATTTTATACATTTTATCCGTTTTTTTGCTGAAATAAAAACAACTCAAACATCAGATTTTAATAATAAATAATAAAATATTGTATTCAACATTAGGATCTCTGTTCATATGTTTTAGTTAACCCATTAAGCGTCATTATCTTAATAAAGCAACAAAAATAATAATTATTTTAGTTATTAACTAATTAGGTTAAGTTATTATTTGACGTCACTTGAGAATGGGTGAAGAAAAACGTAAATATTTTGTTATTTAAATATTTCAATTTTTACTCATTTTTAAAGTGTATTTCTAACTTCACGATATTTCAGTGATTTATATGCGTGGCGCATGAAGTAAAATTTCGAGTTTAGAAAAGCCTGAAAATTTGGTTTGGTCGCGTAGCGCTACGCGCTACACGACTAAACCAAATTTTAAGGCTTTTCTAAACTCGAAATTTTACTTCATGCTTAATCTGGGAGTGGAAACACTCGTTCTAACTTTAAATTTAATTCTTTTATAGAATCGACAAATCCCTGAAAATGTACAGCGTATGCTTTAGGTATATTTAAAAGAATAAGCCCCAGTATACAGGGTGTCCACAGATTTATGGTGCCATTGAAAAGAGATTTTTTTTTCGTTTTTCAGAAATGTATAATTTGTTATGTCTAATATGAAAACTAATAGTAAAAAAAACAAAATAGATAATTTTAACACTGACAGGTTCTCAATTAAAGACTTTTGAATAGATATGGGTCGTTCGTGAATGATTCGTTCAAAAAGAACGATTCTGTACAGTGATTTGAATGAACTGATTCCGTATTTCAAGAAGAATTGATTCGTTAATGATTCATTCACTCGAGACGACCGACCGAACGTCGAGCGGAATCGTATTCCCTATTCGGATTTATACATGCGGTCTGAATCTGCCCGAATCGGATGACTAATTCGTTCGTTCGAATCTGCGCGCAACTTCAACTCCGCTTTGTACATGCGATCTGAATCTGAATCCGCCCGAATCGGATGATTAGTGCGTTTGCTCGAATCCGCGCACAATTTCAACTCCGCTTTGTACATGTGGTCTGAATCCGCCCGAAACGATTCTTCACGACTTGCAGAATCGAACCCGCTGCGACTGCCTTTGCCTTTGTTTTGTACGACTCGACGTAATTTTATCAGCTAATGTTTGTTCTCTACTTATGAGACAAATCACAAAATAGCTTTACTACTGAAAAGGCAAAATTATTTGATAATTTGAAAGTAAATATAATAAACCATTATAGGTAAATTTGTATTTATTTGCTCTATTTTTTATAGACACATATCTATCGAATAAACCTATCTTTGTTTAAATTATACAAGTCAATTCCCTTAAAACGGTATTTGCTCGTTTAACTGATTTTATTGGGTCGGTCGTCTATCTCGGCGCCGTTCGGTATGGAACGAACATATATTATTATTGTTATCATTATTATTATTACTATTAGTATTACTATTCAATTTTGCGCGTAGTTAATTGACGGTAAGTAAATGGTCACGGTTTATGAAACAAGTGTCTATCGTCACTATAGAGGGAGATTAAGGCGAGAACGAACTATATTATTATTATTATAAGTCATTCGTTTACGAACGATTCATAAAGAACAAATCAGTTATAGGAAATGATTCGGTTGAATCGAATCACCTAGATGATTCGAATTTCCCATATCTACTCTTGAAGAAAATCTATTATATAATAATTATTTATTAAAATCAAAACGTTTGAAAAATATTTAGACTTTACATGACACAAAGGTTAAATCAGAAGTTACATACGATGTTCAAACTAGCACCATATTAAGAATGAATCTGTGGACACTCTGTATTATATGATAAGTCATTCTTAAAAATCATAGAAACAAGTGAAGAATTTAACGTAAAATCAACTTTTAGAGTTAACAATAATTGCGCGGCCGTTATTTAGTTAAACAAAATCGCTATATCTTTTAACATTGTTTCATTAGTTATAGAATTATAAAAAAAAAGTACGTTTACGTCGAAGAAAATTTCTACAAAAAAATTGTGACCACTTTGCATTTTAATTGAATACAATACTATAATGGTAGAAATTAAAAAAGCAAATATTGCGCTAAAGAAGACACATTTGCAATATGGCCTATTAATGAGATTTTATGCAATGAAAGAGGAAATAAATTAAGAAATGATTGGTGTTCGCAGCCTTTACTTTGTAACTAATTTTTCGATATTGGGTAAGTCAAATTCAAGATATACCTATTAAATTAGTTTGACTGTGTGCATAAAATAAAATACAATGTTAGAAAATACTTCAATTTACATTAACCCGGATAATTTAATCCTTGGAATTAATTAGACAAGAAAACGTCCATTTTCAAGCGAAAACGGCCCCGACTTATGTCCGCCATTCCGCTTCATAAGGGATGCTAATGTCGGGGTGGCTTTAACAATGATAAGCGTCGCGACGCCCCCTTTTTGAGGAGAAGAGGAAGAAGCGAGCGCCATGGGGTGTGTAAATGTAGGCGTCGTTACTAGGGGGTAATCGTCCGTTTTAATGTCTTTAGCCCCGTAAAATAATTTAAGGGTGGGTTGTTAAAAATGTTTATCTTTTCGTCGTTTATATCAATCAGTAATTTTTGCGGAAACGCTGTTTGTGAATAAAATATGGGGTAACTTTCTGGCAGCGCGAAAGGGTGAAAGTTAGTTAGTTGGAAAATTGTACTTCGCATGTGTTTATGTAGCGTGTGTATTTTTTTGTTGCGGGGGATTGGGGGATTTGCGGAGTGTAATAAAAATCTTGTTATGAAGTTTTTCCAACAATTTGAATTTAATTAACTAGTGCGATGAAAGGCAAATGAAAAATCATTGCGAATAACGCACTTTTTTGGAAAGATTTAAAAACTTTGTGTATACGGCAAATAATTTCTTTCTGAGAAGTTTTCGATTAAACATGCATAATCTATAGGCTGTATTTTTGTATGCATTCGGCGATTTTGTAAAAGCGTTTAATTTAAAGTTTCAAACAAGTGATTCCACTCCCAGACTAAGCATGAAGTAAAATTTCGAGTTTAGAAAAGCCTGAAAATCTGGTTTGGTCGCGTAGCGCGAAGCGCGAAGCGACCAAACCAAATTTTCAGGCTTTTCTAAACTCGAAATTTTACTTCATGCGCTACGCGTATAAAGCACTGATTTAAAGTGAAGTTTAAGATATACTAAAGCAGTACACCTACTAAATCAGTACATTTTTAATTTCACAATATTTCAGTGTTTGATACGCGTGGCGCATGAAGTAAATATTAGAGTTTGGAAAAGCCTGAAAATTTGGTTTGGTCGCTCCGCGCTTCGCGCTACGCTACCAAACCATATTTTCAGGCTTTTCTAAACTCGAATTTTTACTTTATGCTTAAGTAGGGAGTGGAAACACTTGTTAGAAGCAATCATTAAATTAGCTAAAGTTTTGTAAATAATAAAAATTAGACCTATGTTTATGTACCCTTTTTTTTCTAAATCACTCTGTATAAGTCTAATAATAAAGATATTTTACATGTAAGTTGCCTGAATTCTAAAAATTATGGTAAATTAAAAAACTTTGACTTTATTTCTATAATTTAGAGGAATTACATATTAAAATACAATAAATGTTAAAAATATGTTTTTTTTTTCAGTGTGAAAGTTCTATGGTGAATGTAACGTGCGTCAGAAAACTGAAAATATCAATACAGAACAAAATAAAAGTTTTTCTTAGTTAAATCTGAAACGCAAATTTAAGCAAAAATTAAGGTTTTTAAATTTGTTACAGTTTCAATTTCTATTTGATTCTATTTAAAATATATATTTTTGTTATTCACGCATTAAACATAAATATTTTGAAAAATATTTCAATATTAATTGTCAAATATTAAACCGTAAAATTGTCCGAGAGTTTTTGTATCGCCGACACGTTTTTCATCAATTATTGCCAAATCAAATAATTTTCGCGTGTCGCACCGAATTTATCGCTCGATTCGCCAATTAACCTCTCTCTGTTTCACTACGCAAATGTATAATTTATTAACCCGCAATTATATTTACATATGAAGATGGTTCCTCGCTGTTCAAATCATTTTCAGCCCCGAAATCGATTTTTCAGTTAAGCAATTTACAAAAAATAACATCATAAAACAATATTATAAAGTAAATGAACATCCAAGTATGTCGAAACCAAAGAAAATATTAATTTTTTTCTATAAAATCACTCGAATGACATTTACAAACAATTTAACAATTGTTACTAAAAACATTCAAAAGCTGTATTTTCTTCTACTTCTCTCGATATGCCACAGTAATCGTAGTTTTATTTTGTATAATTTAAACCTATTACGTAGAAAATTGCAGAATTTTGATAATTTTAATATGGACATTTAATGACATTTTATACTATTAAAGCAGTATACTAAAGACCTTTATTTTAAACTTCACATAAAATCCGTGTTTTACACGCGTGGCGCATGAAGTAAAATTTCGAGTTAAGAAAAGCCCTAAAATATGGTTTGGTTACCACGCTTCGCAACGCGACTAAACCAAATTTTCAGGGTTTTCTAAACTGGAAGTTTTACTTCATGCTTATTAAAGGAACGGTAAAAATACTCTTCATGATAATATTCAATTTTATCATAATTTTCAATTTCAATTCAATTCTTTAAACTTTAACTACTAGTCGATCGATTTCAAATTTAATTCTTAAAATTAATCATTTTAAGCTAAAATACCCCCTTAATTTAACCGTCTTTCTATCTCAAATAGTTTAAGAACTCCCAATGGCGAGCACTATAAAATAAATAAACGATTTACCTACTTAATAAATATAATAAAAAAAACTGTTACATGTTTATTAATTCATTTATTTTATTGTTTACGAGAACAGTTATAAAAAGTAATTCTTCGCCAGAAAATTTCATTACGTGCAAATGTGAACATATCCAACAAACTAAATCACATTTACTGGCACTAAAAGGGCACGACTTTAAACGTTACATACTTACCCGCTCTGCACACCGAAACCAAATTTTCCTCCGGGTGTGCACGTGTATATGTGTACATATGATAATAAAAATACACCACCCGGAATGAAAATTTTCATTTTCTCCGTCCCATTTGGATGCAGATGATACCCACCAAGCCAGATTACACTGTTTAATCAAAGCTGATCGCACGTACGCCACTGCCACGGTTCGTGATTATCAAACGACCGAAAATTGTTCGTATTACATGTTTTAACACTAATTTATTAATGATATACTGTTTACGTAGCCTTGTCTTTGTTGCGCTCTGCTTAGCGTGGGTACAGTTGGTTTTTGTGATAATTTGGTGAAAGTGCGTGTATAAATACCCGCGAGGGGTGAGGAATCTTCACAGTCAAACAGTCCTAGCTTTACTAGGAGGTTCCAATTTTAATTTTGGCAACATGAAAGTTTGGGTAGGTTTAATATAAATTATACATTTTTCAGAATTACAAACTAATTCCTGTTTTTTAAAGGTATCTTTTACGTGCATTTTGGCAGTGGCCTTTGGATGGGAACACCATCAATTGAGTTACCATGGCCCTCAACACATCCCAGTGATTTACAAAGGTGTGCCAATTGAGACGCCTGAAGTGCAACACGCTAAGCAAGCGCACTTTGCTGCTTTATATCAAGCATCAAAGCACGCCACTTACGAAGATGCTTCAAATCATTACGACGATGGAGAGTATAAGCATCATGAGCACTCTCATTATGATGATGGACAATACAAACACCAAGAAGACTCTCATAACGATGATGGTCATTATACACACCAATACGAATCTAGTTATGATGATGGTCAATACAAACACAAAGAAGAATCTCATTATGATGATGGACACTACCAAGAACAAGAACAATCTTTGAATCATTATAACAATTACCATCAGCAAGCTTTAGGTCATCACGATAACACCCATCAAGGTTTCGAATACTCACTTAAGCATGGGCAACAATACAGCAACCACCATCAAATCCCAGCTTATCAAACCACCCACACTAAACCAAAAATTGGTCATGATGGTAAACCTTTGGACACACCTGAAGTAGAAATCGCTAAAGCCAAACACTTTGCAGCTGTTCATGAAGCTTTATCCCGCACATCCTCCCATGGTGCTCACTACCGTAAACGCCGTGGAATTGAATCCTACGACTACACTCCTGAAATCCACTACGAGGCTCCAGCTTTAGAAAACGAATACCATTTCGGAAATCAAGAGGATTACCATTTCGGAGGTCAAGAAGTTTCCACCAGTGCCGATCAACACGGATACACCGTTCACCAAGAACACGCTCAACATTACAACCATGGCTACTACACCCATGAAAAACCCCAAATCGGTCACGATGGAAAACCTTTGGACACACCTGAAGTCGAATTGGCCAAACAAGAGCACTTTGCCGCTCACTACCAAGCCAAGGTCCGCAACACCTGGGCCAAACAGGGAATTTTGCCTTATGAGGGTTTAGTCGATACTCCCGAGGTAGAACACGCCAAAGCTGCGCATTTTGCCGCTTACGCTGAAGCCGCTGCCAAAACGCGCCATCATCATTACTGATGGGGTTTACCCGAACTTTGATGTAGACTGTTTCCTCGGAGTTTTCGTGCGCATTCAAGTTTCTTGATTGTGACGAATAGCTGAGGTATTTTTTGTTATAGTTTTGTATGCGAATGAATGAATCAATAAAAAATTGAAAATACTTATCTTTAATAAATTCACTCAGACCCAAAAAAAGCACGGTGCAGCAAATTACCATTTTTAAGCCTATTTTACGAGCTTTTTTTGTATACTCAATTAAACATTGTCTTTTATCAATTGTTTATGAGCTCCATGTTTGCAAAAACGTTGTTTTATGGAAGATTGATATCTTATTTAATGCAACAGTGTTTACACTTTTGTAATTCAAAATTTGAATCTTTGCTATTAATTCGAAAATGACAAAATAAACACCAGTACTCATTTTATACATATAAAATAAGCTCGTAAAATTAATAATAGTAATATACAGGGTGTCTACGCTAAACCGTTCGTTAAAAGTTTATAGGGTTGCCGTTGCACTAAAAATTTAAAAAAATCCTTGTCATATGGTTGAATCAGTTCTCCTCATGTAAAATATTTTCAACTTTATATCCCTTCCGGTTCTACCGGAAGTAGCACCAAATTTGTTATTTTAAATTGAACACCCTACATATTAGTATTTTTTTGGATTCCTTGTTTAAATTGCAACATATTTCATTCGAACATAATTTTGACCTCTAAAAGGCATCTTGAAATCTGTCTGTAACTTTTCTTAGGAATAAGATAAAAATATGATTTATATCTCTACTTGTACCTAGAGGATGCTTCTATGAGTAAATTAATTAGAAATTATCAATTTTGACAATAGGTGTTCTTAAAATGTCAATATCTAAGTGCCCTCTTCAATATCTAGTAATTCAATTTTTTTAAATGGAATGAAGACATTTTTATTACATGGTACGATTGGGGGAAAAATTTCCTACAAAACAGTGTATACAACTATACTCTTGAAGCAAGTAGTTTTCAAATTATTTCGAAAATTCGTTTTCCGTCGCATTTATGCAGGGTATAATGCGCGGATAAGTCGCAATTGAGTTTTAGTAGGCCAGTATTATGCTTTTGTTTTGTCGCGATTGTTTTGCGAAATGTCAAATAATAAAAAGAATTAGTACAAATTTTTACAAAAATCAACAAAATTAATAATTACACAAATCAACAAATTATCAATTTATTCTTTATACATGGCAACTGCCAATTAAACAAAATTTGATTCCAATTATGACCTGCGAACGGCAACTCTTTGTCGGTAGGCACAGAGTCGTGGATAAATAAAGTTAAAAAACAAAAAAAATGTTGAGCGCCACTTGGTTTTTAAAATTTCAAAAGTAAACTTACCTCTCTTAACCAAGAAATTCGAGGAGAAAATTAATAGTCTTAAAAATGAATGATTTAATACAATATTTAAATTAAAAAAATTAAATTTAATAAAAATAAAAAAATTGAAGGTAACAAAAATTAATAGCAAAAAAATCAAATGTGAATGAAACTTATTATAAATCAATTAAAAAGAAAACTCAACAATACACAAATTTTAAAAAAAACGGCTCAACTTCATTTACACAAAATGAATTCACACAAATAAAACATATCAACAATCTAATAATAATAAAAGAATCTAAATCAATACACAACAATAATTAAACAAAGAAACCAGATAGAATAACGTCACCCTTCTTCACATGTGTTGTACAAATAAATTATTTTATAAACAAATCATAACTCCCTTAAATTTAAACCAAAACTTTAAGAATAATTTAAATGGTTACTATTATTTCCTAAATTAACTCATTTTTTTAATTTAAATAAATTCTCAAACTTCAAATAAAACTAAACCATATGAATGTAAAATAACTAGCTCAAACTAAACTTCAACTAATAAACACTAATCTCCGTTGCCTAAACACTGATCAAGCAATTATTTTTATTTGACGTGTTTAAAACAAACAATTCACTTTATGGTCACTTATCTATAATTTTTTTTTGTCCAATTTTCCGATTCACTCGCACCGTCCTCTGATTCAGCAAAGAACAGATTCTCTGGCCTTTCGATTCAATTCCACCCTCTGATCGTACAGCAAGGAATGAAAATAAACTCGACCCCTCCGGAATACTCCTACTTCGATTCCACGAATTCACCGTGGCGAAGAATTCTAATTCGAACCGCCCTCCGGAACAGCAAAAATTCCAATAATGGTTCAAAAAATTGGATTGTTAAATTTATAACCAAATTTAACTCACACAACGAGGCCTAATATCGACATTCAAATTTTAGTGAACGACCCCAGAATTAATTATCAAAACACAAAAAAACAAAATGGACAAGCTAACAAAATGTAGAAAATTCAAAAGTGAGAAAGAACAAAGTCGATAAGTTGATACAAAATAAGAAGATATGATAATTTACCTTAAGATGTAGTTTGGCCTCGCTTGATTTAGTTATTTAATTCAATGGTTGTGAAAGGATCACGAAGATTCACTAAGATTTCTTCTTTCACACAACGGCACACAGCACGTGTTTTTCTTAACTTTTAACGACAACCTGTTGAGCACACAGCTCGACAATTACTCCCTATGAAAATTACTATAAATTTAACTTCCCCTAGAAATAATTAATCGAGCGCCACCTGCTCAAACTAATTAAAGATTGGTAATTTCGAATTAACGAACATAAATACGCGGCTACACAACCGGAACGTCGCCATAACAATATATATAAAACTCCCACACAGGAAGTAAAACGACAGTACGAGAAACCATAATACTAATTATAATCACACGTCGCATGAGAGTAATATCACCGGAGTTGATAGGAACAAAATAAAAGAAGAGAAAAGTTGAACCAACAAAAATACGGACGCGCGACTCCTCCTTAACCTGTATTCGACCTTTTTCGAACAACCGAAATTCATAAACAAACATCGAGAATTTGTCCCTTAAAATCTCTCGAACACTCTACTAAACAAAATACTAAGTGTCACAGAAGACTCCGTTCGATAATTTCGGAAAATGTGAGAAACGCAGCTCTCATTTATCTTTGAGGTTAGTTTTAGTTTATTTATTTATTTATTTCAAATCTCCTTTTTATAAATCTCCGCATGCTTAATTATCTTCTCTAGTATCTATCTCAATTTTCCTTTAGTGATTATCGCATTTAGGTAAGTTTTAATATTTTTTTTTACGACATAAAAGTGATTTCATCTTTATTTCCAAACGCAAACTGTTACGCAACAAATAAAGGACCTGTCACATGCTGGGATCATTCGTCGTTGCATTATTGCACCTTATTATGTAATTTGAAATGTAAAAATGTATATTGATATGATTAAATTAAAAATAAATAATTCCTGTAAGTTTTCATTTTGTTGTAAATTGGGTTGCCTATGTTAAATTACTGTTTTGAATTTAATTAATTAATTAATTACCAATAATTCTTCTAATTTATTATTTACTTATTTAAAAATTAAAAGGTGACGAAACGTGAACGTTACACAATCTTCTAAATCTTGTTTTATTCATCGTCGGCAAATGTGGATAAGTTTCATTAAATACTACATGTTCGAGTAACAATTTTATCGCAGTTGCCATGAATAAAAAATAAATTGATAATTTGTTGATGGGTGCATTTATTCATTTTGTTGATTTGTGTATAACTTTGTACTAATTGTTTTTATTATTTGACATTTCGCATCACATACGCGACAAAACAAAAGCATTACTACTTGCCTACTAAAATTCAGTTGCGACTTATGCGCGCATTATTCCCTGCATAAAGGCGACGAAAAACGAATCATCGAAATAATTCGAAAACCACTTCCTTTAGGAGTATAGTTGTTAATATTTTTTTTGTAGGAAATCTTCCCCCCAATCGTACCATGTGATAAAAAATGGGTCATTCCGTTTGAAAAAAATTGATTTACGAGATATTGAAGAGGGCACTTTGATATTGACATTTTAAGAACACTTATTGTGAAAATTGACAGTTTCCAATTAATACAGTCATAGAAGCATCCTCTGGGTACAAGTAGAGGTATAAATCATATGTTTATGTTACTCTTAAGAGAAGTTACAGACAGATTTCAAGATGTCTTTTAGAGGTCAAAATTATAGAAATATTTTGTTTGCTTGAAAACTATGAGATAAGTGTACATATGTTCGAATGAAATATGATGTAATTTAAACGAGGAATCCAAAAAATTACTAATATATAGGGTGTTCCATTTACAATAACAAATTCTGTGCTACTTCCGGTGGAACAGGAAGTAATATAAAGTTGAAAATATTTTACCTGAGGAGAACTGATTCAACCGTATGACAAGGATTTTTTTTTTAATTTTGAGTGCAATGGCAACCCCATAAACTTTTAACCAACGATTTAGCGTAGACACCCTGGATCTATTGAGGTCCACAGGTACATTATTTATTAGATCGAAATACACAGATAGGACTTTATTTGGAAATAAGTTACAATCTTACTACGGGTTAAGTGATAAATAAATTAAATACAAAGTTGCCAATGTATTTGATTCAAATTATTATCAAGTAAACTCAATATAGAGTGGCTTTAAGATCCTTTTATTAAATTATGCTGATAAGCAGATCTTATTAGAGGGGGCGAGGGGTAACAAGAGGGGCATATTGCTACGGGCTTCACAATATGAGGAAGGTTCCTCAACTTAGAAGCTCAATACAGTGCAAACTACAAACGGTGTTTACGTTTTTGACGTACGTATATTTTTATTTAGAGTACTATTCTTTTAAGAATCTAAGACATAATTTTAACCTAATGATTGCGATATTTTGCAGATACTCAAACTTGGCACCTTTACAAGTGAAGTAAAATCGTTATAGCCATGGAAAAAAAATTCTAAAAAATCTGTCTAACTTATCCAAATTATAAGATAAATTCAAATTCAAAACTATTTGAATTCGAGAAAATAAGCTTACGCTTCTTATAGTTTGCACACTCTAAACATAATATATAAAATTACGAAAAAACTATTTGTGAAAATGCAAACAACGTCTTAATTAATAAGACAACTTAAGACGATAAATATCCATTGAAACAACTACTTCCCGTGCAAATACACCTCCGGATATTGAATTATACAATGAAATATTTAAAATCTTATTTAATTTGATTTGTTACAACGCTATTAAAGTATATGCTTTGTATTTCATTTAATACACTTTACGTTATCAAACATAAACAAACTTGTAAAGTAAAGTCACAAGTACGAGTGTCTTTCAATTCTTGATTAAGCATGAGGTTAGTTTCAAGTATATGAATGCCCGAAAATGCATTTTCTGTCCGGAAGAAGCAAACATTTATTTATTTATATAGTCGTAATTTGTATATTCTTATTATAATTCTAACAAAAAGAGTTGGATTGATATTATTTTTTATCATTTTGACATTCGATAGCAGTTTGGATTGAAATATGGCTTTAATTTGATTTAGAACAAACGTGTATTTTTTCTTGCGGTAAAACTGTATTTTTACCTGTGATGAAGCTAGTTTTTACTCAAAACAAGGCTATATTTGGAACTTTGACAGGGATATATGTTGACCTTTGACAAGCCTATAATTTAACTTACAATATAGGTATTTATTGTTTTGACCCCTGAATAGACTATGTTATGACCTGTGATTCGATTATGTTTGGTCCTGAGACAAGACTCTGATTTGCAACAGGGCGATATATTACTACAATTTTTATATTACTTGGAGGAAGAGAGGGAAAGCAGAAGGAAGAGAGGGGGCAGCGATTGGTGTAGATATGGATGTAATGTAGTATTATGCCAATAAAGGTCTTCTTTTTCATTACTACAAACCTATAATTAAACCTGCAAAAAGTCAGATTTTGACCCGTAACAAGACTTTAAGCCTAAACTGGACTTTACTTTGACCTATGATAAGGTTATATTTTGACCTACGATAGGATAATATTTTGACCACTGATACAGTTATACTTTAACCTGCGATGAGAGTATATTTGATCTGAAAGGATGGTCTACAGAATGTCCCAGGATATGTGGGACGTGAGATTAACTTTTTAGTTTCCATTTTAAGAAATATCGTTACTCCTAATAAAACCGTCCTAGTGCTTTTAAAATAAGATAAAGCCCCCTTTCAGAAGACTAATATAACATGTTTACAAAATACAATAATCTGAAGTAAAAAAATCAAAAAATGTTATAATTTGAGCATAAATATAGTCATTTTGATTGTAATACTTCGAGTTTCGTAAGGAATAAAAGCGATCGAACCAAATTTGCAGGCTTTTCTAAACTCGAAATTTTACTTCATGCGCCACGAGTATAAATTACTGAATTACTGTGGAATTAAAAATTCACTGTTAAATCAGTATTAAAAAAATAGTGCTAAAGCAGGAATAAATGTAAAATTTCGAGTTTAGAAAAGCCCCGTGAAAATTTGTCTCGGGTCCCTCAAAATATATTTGTTTAGCGGTATATGCTTATTTCTGCTTCAGCAGTATTTTTTTAATACTGATTTAACAGTGTATTTCTAATTCCACAATAATTCAGTAATTTATACTCGTGGCGCATGAAGTAAAATTTCGAGTTTAGTAAAGCCCCGTGAAAATTTTCTACGCGGGGCTTTTCTAAACTCGAAACTTTACTTTATGCTTAGTCTAGGAGTGGACGACACTCGTTTATAGTTTCAAACTAAACTCTTAAGAAAAAAACAACGAATATCTAAAGATTTACAGCTTATAGGCAGTAATTGACATATTTATACTTAAAAGAACTCCCTATATAAAAAATTCATAGTAAGTTAGAAAATATTATATAATTATTATATTAATATTACATTAATATTATATTAATATTATATTATTATTATATTAATATTATATTAATATTATATTGATATTATATTAATATTATATTAATATTATATTATTATTATATTAATATTATACTAATATTATATTATTATTGTATTATTATTATTATTGTAGCAGATATTTGTTGTTTTTTTTTAAGTTCTGTTTGAAGCTTTAAACGAGTGTTGTCCACTCCCAGACAAAGCATGAAGTAAAATTTCGAGTTTAGAAAAGCCCCGCGTAGAAAATTTGTCGAGGGTCGCGCAGCGACTCAAGACAAATTTTCACGGGGCTTTTCTAAACTCGAAATTTTACTTCATGCGCCACGAGTATAAATTACTGAATTATTGTGGAATTAAAAAAACACTGTTTAATCAGTATTAAAAAAATACTGCTGAAGCTGAAATTAACATATACCGCTAAACAAGAATATTTTAAACTTCACTTGAAATCAATGTTTTATACGCGTGGCGCATCAAGTAAAATTTCGAGTTTAGAAAAGCCCCGTGAAAATTCGTCTCGGGTCGCTGCGCGACCCGAGACAAATTTTCTACGCGGGGCTTTTCTAAACTCGAAATTATACTTCATGCTTAGTCTAGGAGTCGACGACACCCGTTTATAGCTTCAAACTAAACTCTTGAGAAAAAACGAATATCTGAAGATTTACAGATTATACGCAGTAATTTATATATGTATACTTAAAAGAACTCCCTATATAAAATAATACATAGCAACTTAGAAAATAATATAATAATTTTATATTAATATTATATTAATATTATATTAATAATATATTAATATTATATTAATAATATATTAATATTATATTAATATTATATTAATATTATATTAAAATTATATTAATATTATATTAATATTATATTAATATTATATTTATATTATATTAATATTATATTAATATTATACTAATATTATATTAATATTGTATTATTATTATTGTAGCAGATATTCGTTCTTTTTTTTTAAGTTCTGTTTGAAGCTCTAAACGAGTGTCGTCCACTCCCAAACTAAGCATGAAGTAAAATTTCGAGTTTAGAAAAGCCCCGCGTAGAAAATTTGTCGAGGGTCGCGCAGCGACTCGAGACAAATTTTCACGGGGCTTTTCTAAACTCGAAATTTTACTTTATGCGCCACAAGTATAAATTACTGAATTATTGTGGAATTAAAAATACGCGGTTAAATCAGTATTAAATAAATACTGCTGAAGCAGAAATAAACATATACCGCTAAACAAGAATAATTTGAACTTCACTTGAAATCAGTGTTTTATACGCGTGGCGCATGAAGTAAAATTTCGAGTTTAGAAAAGCCCCGTGAAAATTTGTCTCGGGTCGCTGCGCGACCCTCGACAAATTTTCTACGCGGGGCTTTTCTAAACTCGAAATTTTACTTCATGCTTAGTCTGGGAGTGGACGACACCCATTTATAGCTTCAAACTAAACTCTTGAGGAAAAACGAATATCTGAAGATTTACAGCTTATACGCAGTAATTTATATATGTATACTTAAAAGAACTCCCTATATAAAATAATACATAGCAAGTTAGAAAATAAGATAATAATATTATATTAATATTATTTTTGTAGCAGATATTAGTGGTTTTTTCTAAGAGTTCTGTTTAAAGCTTTAAACGAGTGTCGTCCACTCCTAGACTAAGCATGAAGTAAAATTTCGAGTTTAGAAAAGCCCCGCATTCACGGGGCTTTTGTAAACTCGAAATTTTACTTCATGCGTCACGAGTATAAATAAATGCGTCACGAGTATAAATTATTGTGGAACTAAAAATACACTGTTAAATCAGTATTAAGAAAATACTGCTAAAGCAGGAATAAACATATACCGCTGAACAAGGATATTTTAAACTTCACTTGAAATCAGTGTTGTATACGCGTGGCGCATGTAGTAAAATTTCGAGTTTAGAAAAGCCCCGTGGGCTTTTCTAAACTCGAAATTTTACTTCATGCTTAGACTGGGAGTGGACGACACTCGTTTACAGCTTCAAACTAAACTCTTAAAAAAAACAACGAATATCTGAAGATTTACAGCTTGTACACAGTAATTGACATATGTATACTTAAAAGAACTCCCTATATAAAAATATACATAGCAAGTTAGAAAATAGTATAGTAATATTATATTTTTAATAATAATTATTGTTTATTATTTTATTACAATGCAATTACAAAAACCTTAATTTAATTATAACACTAATATAATTAATAATATCAATCATATTTTCTTTTCACAACTGAAGGAGATTTGAATCTAAGTAGTCGCTAAGCCAGTGGCTTGTCAGCGACATTACGTTAATTTCTTTCGATTTTCAATTTCCAATTTATTTCATGTTAATTTTTAAATGTTGTTATTATTCTTTTTTGATAAGTGGCGATGTTATTTTTGAAGTATTTTTCTGACACTTGTTTTAAATGCACTGATGTTTGTCAGAACACTTATTTCACTGGGTAGTGAGTTTAATTGTTTAGGTAATTGCACTTTCACTGTTCTTAAACCATATTTTTTGTCGTGGGTGGGTAAGTAGAATTTTCCAGCTGTTTTACTCCTAGTTTGGTGTTCATGTGGGATGATCTCAAGGTCCTTGATTTTGGAAAAGTTGTTAACCAAATATCTGTATGCGAATAGTTCTTTGAAAGATAAAATTCCTAAGGCCTTGAGGTTGTGTTCACTACGTTCAATGATGTTTGTGTGGCTTAGGTGTCTAATTATGCTGTCTTGGAGATTTGCAATTTGTTTGGTCAAGTGATTAGATGCAATTCCCCATATAGGTAAACCGTAACTGATGATGGACTGAACCAATGCATAATATATCGTTAGTAGTGTATGATTTGGTAACATTTCTTTAAGGTAATAAAATTTATACGACATATATTTCAGTTTCTTGGATAGAGAAGTTATATGTTCGGACCATGAACATTTGTGATCTATAATGATTCCTAAGTATTTTTGTGCTGTTGTAATGTTAATTAATGCACAATCACATTTATTTTTGTCTGCTATTCTGTGTATGCAGTAACTGCAGGCAAATTTAATTGTTTTATCTGGTACTCGTTCTCTGTTGGGTGAAGTTATATGCATTAATGTAGTTTTTTCTTCATTTATAACCAGTTGCTTATCGTGAACCCATTTCTGAAAATTGTGAAAATCTTGTTCAAGTTTTGCTACTGCGACATCTGGATCTACGTGTCGGGATATTATAAGTGTGTCGTCTGCGTAAAGGTAATGTTCGCTGTGTTGGAAACAGTCTCCTATATCGTTGACATATATTAAATACAATAGTGGACCAAGAATGCTGCCCTGAGGTACCCCAGCTATTACATCATATTGATCACTTAGTATATTATTCACCTTTACGCAGAATGTTCTCGATTCTAAATAACTCTTGAACCATTTATTCAAGTTGCCTCGTATACCGTAGCTTTCCAGAATCTTTAGCAAGGTGTTGTGATTTATTGTATCAAAAGCCTTGCTAAAGTCTATAAACAAACAATATACATGAACATTTCTATTCAAGGAGTCGTTAATAAGGTCACTCATATGTTCTAACAATGCTATTGTACTTCTCTTTCTTTGATATCCGTATTGCTTGTTATCTAGTATTCTATTTTTAGTTAAGAAGTGTCTTCATTTTTGTTCTACATAACGTTCTAATATTTTATCGATTGATGTAAGAATCGAAATAGGTCTGTAATTGGAATAGCATGCTCTGCTGCCCTTTTTATGTATGGGCACAATGATCGACTTTTTTTGTTAGATGGTACTTGTCCGTTTTTCAGTGATATATTTATGAAACGTGTAATAGGATAGCTAAATATTTCGCAAAATTTTACAATATGATATGCTTGCATTTCGTCACATCCGGTATTAATATTATATTAGTATTATATAAATATTATATTAATATTATATTAATATTATATTAATATTATATTAATATTATATTAATATTATATTAATATTATATTATTATTATATTAATATTATATTAATAATTATTCATATTATACTAATATTATATTAATATTGTATTATTATTATTACTATTGTAGCAGATATTCGTTGTTTTTTTTTTTAAGTTCTGTTTGAAGCTTTAAACGAGTGTCGTCCACTCCCAGACTAAACATAAAGTAAAATTTTGAGTTTAGAAAAGCCCCGCGTAGAAAATTTGTCGAGGGTCGCGCAGCGACCCAAGACAAATTTTCACGGGGCTTTTCTAAACTCGAAATTTTACTTCATGCGCCACGAGTATAAATTACTGAATTATTGTGAAATTAAAAATACACTGTTAAATCAGTATTAAAAAAATACTGCTGAAGCAGAAATAAACATATACCGCTAAACAAGAATATTTTGAACTTCACTTGAAATCAGTGTTTTATACGCTGCGTGACCTTCGACAAATTTTCTACGCGGGGCTTTTCTAAACTCGAAATTTTACTTCATGCTTAGTCTAGGAGTGGACGACACTCGTTTATAGCTTCAAACTAAACTCTTAAAAGAAACAACGAATATCTGATGATTTACAGCTTGTACGCAGTAATTGACATATGTATACTTAAAAGAACTCCCTGTATAAAAATATACATAGCAAGTTAGAAAATATTATAGTAATGTTATAATAATATTATATTAGTATTATATTAATATTATATTAATATTATATTAATATTATATTAATATTATATTAATATTATATTAATAGTATATTAATATTATATTATTATTATATTAATATTATATTAATATTATATTAATATTATACTAATATTATATTAATATTGTATTATTATTATTATTGTAGCAGATATTCGTCGTTTTTTTTAAGTTCTGTTAGAAGCTTTAAACGAGTGTCGTCCACTCCCAGACTAAGCATGAAGTAAAATTTCTAGTTTAGAAAAGTCCCGCGTAGAAAATTTGTCGAGGGTCGCGCAGCGACCCGAGACAAGATTTTACGGGGCTTTTCTAAACTCGAAATTTTACTTCAATCGCCACGAGTATAAATTACTGAATTATTGTGGAATTAAAAATACACTGTTAAATCAGTATTAAAAAAATACTGCTGAAGCAGAAATAAACATATACCGCTAAACAAGAATATTTTGAACTTCACTTGAAATCAGTGTTTTATACGCTGCGTGACCTTCGACAAATTTTCTACGCGGGGCTTTTCTAAACTCGAAATTTTACTTCATGCTTAGTCTAGGAGTGGACGACACTCGTTTATAGCTTCAAACTAAACTCTTAAAAAAAAACAAGGAATATCTGATGATTTACAGCTTGTACGCAGTAATTGACATATGTATACTTAAAAGAACTCCCTGTATAAAAATATACATAGCAAGTTAGAAAATATTATTGTAATGTTATAATAATATTATATTAGTATTATATTAACATTATATTAATATTATAATAATAGTATATTAATATTATATTATTATTATATTATTATTATATTAATATTATATTAATATAATATTAATATTATACTAATATTATATTAATTTTGTATTATTATTATTATTGTAGCAGATATTCGTCGTTTTTTTTAAGTTCTGTTTGAAGCTTTAAACGAGTGTCGTCCACTCCCAGACTAAGCATGAAGTAAAATTTCTAGTTTAGAAAAGTCCCGCGTAGAAAATTTGTGGAGGGTCGCGCAGCGACCCGAGACAAGATTTTACGGGGCTTTTCTAAACTCGAAATTTTTCTTCAATCGCCACGAGTATAAATTACTGAATTATTGTGGAATTAAAAATACACTGTTAAATCAGTATTAAAAAAATACTGCTGAAGCAGAAATAAACATATACCGCTAAACAAGAATATTTTGAACTTCACTTAAAATCAGTGTTTTATACGCGTGGCGCATGAAGTAAAATTTCGAGTTTAGAAAAGCCCCGTAAGAATTTTCTACGCGGGGCTTTTCTAAACTCGAAATTTTACTTTATACTTAGTCTGGGAGTGGACGACACTCGTTTAAAGCTTCAAACAGAACTTAAAAAAAAAACAACGAATATCTGCTACAATAATATGTTTAATAAAAGTCAATCGCTCGTGGTTAGTGTGGAAGTATACACATTATAAATAAGAAAACCTCCACAACATGAATTGAGTGACAAACATAATGCTAAATGAATGCAAAATGAATTACAAGAAAAAATATTTGTTTTGTTGATAATACACCTCAAATCTGTTACTGAATTAAATTATTGACTAATTCAAATATTTTTTTGGAAAACTATCTATTTTTGTATTAATCCAAAATTTATTAATTTGTTATCTTAAATGGACCATAGAAACTAGTCTATGAATTTTGTCCCGCTAGATTGGTTAAATCGTAACTGCAACTTATAAATTATATATGTTTAGAAGAAAGCTTTCCAGTATATAATACTATATAATAATTCATTCATATAAATCAAAGAAAGAAGTGTAGAGTTTTACCTAAAAGTTAACTCTATAATGGGTTAATATACAACAAATTACATAGAAGAAATATTTTCATATTATATTTTATTTTATTTTATTTATTACTTTTATTTACACAGAAGTACATAAATACTCAGCTAATTACTGCAACTTCACTAAAATCGTTTTTGTTATTCAAAAATATATCTGCAGCAAAACTCTGAGTTTTCAATCACAATGAAAACTTAAAATTTCTAATACTTATCACCATCAGCATTCTCCAAATCTTGTACCTCATCTGAACTTTTAAACCCACGCGGATGATTCCTTAAAATAGCTTGTTGATAGGCAGCAAAATGCAATTGTTTTGCGTGTTGAACTTCATCTGTATCCAACGGATTTCCTTCCTTATCGAAACTTGGACTTTCACGCGAGTGGGAATTGTGATAATCACTTGGGTGTGATTGTTGGGAGTGATGACCGTTGGATTGCGCTTTACCTGAAGCAGCTGCGTGGGCTATTAGATGTTCTGCTTTTGCTAGCTGGACATCATGAGTGTCTACTGGAACACGATGGAACTTGATTGTTTGTTGCTTATTTCTAAAAATAATTTTATCTGGATCGCTGTTAAATAGAATATGATGATGACTGTTAGATGTATGAGCATTAGATGAAAGACGAGTGTTAGATGTAATATCATCTAATGGTGAAACACAATGATGATTTTTAAATGTAATGTCATTAGATGGTAAAATATGATGATGTTCGGTTAATGTAATACCATCATGATTATTCTTAGATAGCGTTTTATAATGATGATTGGTGGATTTGGCATCATGATGTTCATCTGCTGGAATATGGCCCTTTGTTGTTCTTGGATGATTATTTCTGGATATAATGTGATCTGGAATGCTGTTAGATACGATAATTAGTTGATAATTATTAGATTTAATTTTATCAGTTGGTATGTAAAGATCATTGTTAAATGTAGTGTCATGATAAATATTCTTAGTTAACGTTTTATAATGTTGATTAGTGGATTTTGTATTATGATGTTGATGATGCTGATGAAGAGGTTTAATGTGTTGATGATTTTCATGTTGATATTGATGACGAGGATAATTATACTTAATATAGCGATACTTCTCTGGTTGATTCGTTGCATACTTTTGATGAGTGTTATGTAATTCTTTAGTTTGTGTATCAATTATTTGTCCAATATTGTGAGAATCACAATGATGTTTGCTACCAATTTTGAGGTATTGTTGGCCGTCTACATTTGGATGAATCTCCTCTAAGACAAATTGAGGTACTTTTTTCCAATGCGATTTTACACTTCTGCGGTTTCTATGATGATCTCCAGATTTTGATGATTCGCTTTGTCCACTAGAATACTCATTTTTATCGTGTTTTTGATCCAAATCAGCATGATTGAGAAGTTCATGCAAGTTATCATTATTTTCAACCTTATATTTTTTAAATACGCGAGAATTAATTAAGTACTTTTTAGGATAATCGAATTTATGGTTTTGAATTAACCGCGATTCACGATTATCCTCAAAATTGTATTCAAGTTTATCCTTTTCAGAATCATCAAGTTTATAATAATTATTTTCATGATGAAGTTGTTGATTATCCATAAATTGAGATTTAAGTTTATCGTTATGTTTATGATCTTCAAATGATACAGATTTTAGTTGCTGTGTTTTAGAATGACGATGGAAGTTTTGATAATCAGCTAATTGAAGTTTAAGCCGATGCTCTTCAGAATTATGGTAATCCGCTAAACGCGATTCAAGTAAATGCTTTTCAAGATCATTCAGTTGCTGATGGTCAAAATTAGATTTTAAAATATCATGGTTTTGTTCACATGGAGAAAATGCCATTAGGTGTTTTTCGTGATTGTGTAGATCATGATTCAGATGTGAATGAAGAAAATGTTTTTCTTTTTCTTGATCATGAGAATGATAAAATTGATTTTCTTTTTCTTGATCATGCGAATGATAGAATTGTTTTTCTTTTTCTTGATTATGATTTAAATGAGAATAATGAACATTATTTACATTATCTTGATTATTACTAAAATGTGAATCAATAAAATGATTATCTTTTTCTTGATCATGATTCATATGGGTAGCAAGAAAATTATTTACTTTTTCGTGATATCCATGTGTATTAATTAAATTAGAATCAGGTAAATACTCTCCAGCGTGTTGAAATTTATGACTGACATCCCTATAAGAATTCCATGAAGGGTTTTCAATTAAATGTTTATTTTCATTTTCGTATTTATTATGTAAACCAGAATTAACTTGATTCTCCTGATTGAGGTTCGAAGTTTTATGTGATAAATCTGTAGGCAGTTGATGTTTACGTTCATGATTCAAAACTAAATGAGAGAAGTCTGAATCAATTTGATGCCCAATTTTATGATTTAAAATTGGATGCGATTCATCCAAGCCACTTTCAGGATGTTTATGGTGATGATTTTTGGCATTGTATGAATAAAGCAAATCCTTTTCAGAAAATGTAATTTTTTTATTATCATCAAGAAGAGATTCACGTAAGTGATTTAGGGAATCTCTAGAAGCATGGTGTTGACCTAAATTATGATTCTCATGATGTTCATTATTGTAATTAAATTGAGAATCAGATTTCTGCAACTGATGTTCAGATTGTTGAAATTTATGATGACTCATTAAATGTGGAGCAATATAATTTTCAGGGTGCCGAAGTTTGTGATTACTATGTAACTTAGAATCAGCTAGATGTTTCCGGAGCCCGTGATCTTGATCTCCACTTTTATCAGAACTCAACAAGGACTTTTCAAAATTTTGAAGATCATCGCTATCAACTCGGTGAAAATCTAAGTACTGGTTTTTGGGATGATACAATTCAGGTTCGTGATTTAAGTATGGATTAACTAAATGTTCTGGATTTTTATGAGAATACAATAAACGATTTTCATTACTTTTGTAAGTGACTAAATGACTTTCAGGGATTTGATGTGTATTCGAAAATCTAATATGATGATCAGTTGAATGTTTATCAGGATGATAAATTTGATCATTCGTTAGGTGATCATCTGCAACTTGAACCTTGTGATTATTACCATGAGAGTTCAAAAAATATTTATCTGGTTGTTGAGCATTTTCATTTAACTCGAGTAAATGTTTTTCAAGATTGTGCGAATCAAGCAAATGTTTCTCCAACTCAGAATTCTCAGAATGCATAATTGTTGGCTTATCAGGACGGTGAGAATCAAGAAAATGTTTCGTCAACAAATTATTTTTAGACTGCAGAATTTTGTGATTATGCGAATCGATTAAATGTTTTTCCGGATACTCATGGTTGATAGGTAAGTAATGATCTTGATTCTCGTGTTTTATAGGTAAATGATGAGCTGTGACATGGTGTTGCGGATTAGGCAAAGATTCGTGCATCATTTCACTATTATATTCCTCTCCATGCCGTAAAAAGCTATGCTCTTGAGGAGGGTTACTGATTTTGTAATCGAGGCCATGATTTTTCACATGGGATACAATATCATGTACTCCAGAAGATTCAAACGGGATTTCCTTATTAGAATTTTGAGGTCCTTTGTAAATTACTGGAGATGGTGACCATGCTGTGGCTGCCGTCAGTGTATAAAAAATTAGGACCTTCAAAAGAAAAAATAATGCTGCTGATAGGGGTTTTATGCAAGTATTACTTAGTAAGTACAAGTAGATCGATATCGTTATTATTTCGGAATAACAAGCAACGAAAATTCAAGGCAAACAAACTCTCCTTTGAAGCTGTTAAATTCCCAGAAAACGCAATTCCCCCCTATTATAAAACACTTTTTATGCTATTATTTTTACTTACTAGAAGTTTCATTGTGGAGTGTCGTAAACCTCCTAGAACGACTAGGACTGTCGGACTGCTTTGTGTGATCAAAGGGGGCTTCTTTTATAGTTTCACCCGTCCAATTAAGTGCTTTCTACCCAATTAATTACGAAGCGCAATTAATTATTTTTTCTACTGTTTACTTGCAAACTTGGTAAAAATTCGTGTCACAAAATCGTAAATCATATTCCATTTCTTGCAGAGCCGTGACAATTAGTTCTAATTATTAATTGAACGCGTAGCAAATATATTAAATACTTTTACAAATAATAATGTACAAAATGAAATGTTTGTAGAAATTGTTTATAATTAAAACAATTTCATGTATGTGTCAGTATTTAGTAAACCACGTCTGCTCGTATGCCGTGTAAGATATCTTTAATGAGTTTTTTTATCGATCCCGCGATTAAACAAATCCTCCAGTATCCATATAAATGCAATAAAAAGGTTTTTAAGAAAATTAGTTATTTAAAATTTACAGATTTTTTTTCAGTGAAATTTAACATATATTTATTTAATATCAGATTTAACGAAATAATCAACAATTTCTTAATTTTTACCGTTATTAAGGTGAATTAAATGAAGCTATTGTTTCGTTGAGTCAGTTTAATTCGATCGTGTATTATACAAAATTATAAACAAAACAATCAAATACCGGTTTTTATCCGGATCTTCATTGGTATTTCGTAATTAATTGGGGATTCAAGATTCAATAAATTTAAAAAAGTTTATTGTTTATTGTCATTTCGAGTTTAGAAAAGCCCAGAAAAATTGTCTCGGGTCGCTGCGCGACCCTCGATAAATTTTCACGGGGCTTTTCTAAACTCAAAATGTTACTTCATGCTGAGCCTGGGAGTGGAAAATACTCGTTTAAAGCTTCAAATTAACCTCTTTTAAAAATCAATGAATGTTAAAAAAATACAGCTAAAATAATTAAGAAAGTGTAACGTAATTATATAAAAATAATGACATACCATCGAATTGATACAACAATTGCGGATATTCCCTGTTTTTCTTTTAAGTTCAATTTAAAGCTTTAAACAAGTGTTCTCCACTCCTGGACTAAGCATTAAGTAAAATTTCGAGTTTAGAAAAGCAATTGCAGATGTTAAAATAGCACAAGATATTGCTTTAAAAGTGTTCAATTTGAAGCTTTAAACGAGTGTTTTCCACTCCCAAATTAAGCATGAAGGAAAATTTCGAGTTTAGAAAAGCCCCGTGAAAATTAGTCGAGGGTCGCGCAGCGACCCGAGACAATTTTTCTGGGCTTTTCTAAACTCGAAATTTTACTTCATGCGCTACGCCTATATAACACTATAATATTGTCAAATTTATGTATATTCGAACTTCGCTTGAAATTTGCGTTTTAAACGCGTGGCGCATGAAGTAAAATTTCGAGTTTAGAAAAGCCCAAAAAATTTGTCTCGGGTCGCGGCGCGACCCGAGACAAATTTTCACGGGGCTTTTCTAAACTCGAAATTTTACTTCATGCTTAATCTGGGAGTGGAAAACACTCGTTTAAAGCTTCAAATTGAACTCTATTACAAATCAACTAATGTCAGAAAATTTACAGCTAAAATAATAATGAAAGAGTAATGAGATTTAATAAAAATAATGACATACCATGGAATTGTTACAACAATTGCGGATATTGCTTGTTTTTTTTTAAGTTCAATTTAAAGCTTTAAACAAGTGTTTTCCACTCCTGGACTAAGCATGAAGTAAAATTTCGAGTTTAGAAAAGCCCCGAGAAAATTCATACAACAATTGCGGATGTTAAAATAGCACAAGATATTGCTGTTACTTAATTAACGACAAAAAATCGCAAACATTGTGATAACTGTGGTCTGCATAATACTACTTTATTCGGAGGATTTTTCTTGTATAGTGCAAATCATTACGAAAACATTTACTTTAATCAAGGGACTGCGATATCTTTTGCCATTTTGACATCCGCAATTGTTGTTTCAATTCCATGGCATCTCAATATTTTTATAAAATCACATTGCTTTTTCTTAATTATTTTAACTTAGAGAAACGTAAAGTAATAAAAGTTAACAAGAATGAATTCAGAATTTTCGCCTCTACAAAAAAGGTGCATACATTTTGTTTCTAAAATTAATAGGGGAGCCAAAATTTGAACATTTCAAAATTTACATGGGATTTTCTATGTTGTGTCCACCAAATCAACACCCGGTATATATTTTTTTAAAAGAATATAAAAAAATACAATTACATACATTCTACAATTATGTTTTTGTCTCCGTTTTATTTTTTTAATTTATATTTTATGTACCACGCGTATAGACACTAATTTATTTAAATATTTTTAGCATACTCCTTTAGAAGTATATTTTAAACTTCACGTAACGCGTGGCGCATGAAATACAATTTCGAGTTCAGAAAAGCCTGAAAATTTGGTTTTATTGCTCCGCTTCGCTACGCAACAAAACTAAATTTTCATAATATTCTAATTTCGAAATTTTCTTCGCGTTTAATCAAGCAATAGAAACCCTCATTAGAAGCTTTAAACTGAACATTTTTTAAAAACCACGAATGTCTAAAAATGTGCAGAGTGAGTATACAACGAGAAACGTATACTTAAAAAAATGTCCTTTATTATGTTTCACCTTTGATTTGAGTAATTTAGAAAGAATCCTGTTTTTTTTTTGTAAACACACCTAAATTTTATAATTAATGAAATTATTTGTTAATGTTAATTACATTTTAATTTTATGGGATAGATCGTACATAATGCATTTAATCGCAATCAGAAATTATTACATAATGCGTAATAAACTAGCACAATAACAATAATTAGCACAATGATTTCAATACAACGTCATTGACATAAAACATAAATACATTTAATTGCAATGTATCTAATATATAAACCAATGTTACGAAAACGTCCATAACAACCGATTCAATGTCGAAAATACAGATGCTAAGCCCTCCATTAATTATTTATCCGAAAATATAACAACACGATAAATCCTTTTCTGGCTAATTGTAGCTAGCATGCATCAAAACAATGTCAAACAATCGGCGTGTGCATGTAATGAGAAATTTAATTAATCCGCTGGTATTTTTGGCGGAATATAAAACAAACAGCGGATGTTGCACACGGATAATATTATTTACGAAACTGCTAATTTCGGTGGTAATTATTCACCGCGCGTCCGGGGGTGAATTTATCTGATTGTCAATTTGGGCTTATTATTGATTAGCCATTCCACATAGTGATGTTAATTTGATAAGTGACATTTTATATTAGCTTAAAACACCTCATCTCAAAATAAGGACCCGATAAAAACATCCTCGCAGTCTCTTTGAAAAATGCCTAAGAATGAAATGCGTTGAAAACAAAAACAACACGATTGGTTTTAAAAAAAATATTTACAATTCGCGAAACATTAAGCAAACTATTTTTAATGTAAATTGCATATTTTAAGAAACTGCAAAATATTACAGGTATACATTTCTAAAAGCTAGTACATACCAATAAGTACTTTGATTTTTTACCTAAAAGAAATTATCAATAATATATAAAATTACGAAAAAGCTATTCGTGAAAATGCAAACAATGTCTTAATTAATAAGACAACTTAAGACGATAAATATCCATTGAAACAACTACTTCCCGTGCAAATACACCTCCGGATATTGAATTATACCATGAAATATTTAAAAACTTATTTAATTTGATTTGTTACAACGCTCTATTAAAGTATATGTAACGTTTAGGTCAAATTCTCTTCGAACCAACTAACAAATACAAATTTAAAATAAAAGGAAAGATAACAAAAAAAATTAGAAGTGAAAGGACTTGGATTAAAACTAATGTCTTAGGCCATCTATAGACGCGTTTCGAGATTTATTCTCTTCAGTATAGCTTTGTCAAATTATAAAAATTATGCCAAACAAATAGATAGAAGACCAGCATTACGGCTGGAAAAAAATAGTGTGGATGTTTTGATAGGGTCCCTCAAAATATTCTACAATTAAGAATTCATTAAAATTACAACTTACTAATGAATGAAATTTGTATATTGCTTGAAACACCTCATCTCAAAATATTCTTTAGTAAATAATTCACTAAAATTACAAACCGCTAATGAATAAAAATCTAATTTTATAATAATCTTCTAATTTTGGGTTAAACACAAAGCAATAAACGGTCATCGCCTTGAATTTTAATTACGCCGAAGCGGTGACGTTTCTGTCGTGGACCGCACAAAAACAAGTTTTCTGCTTTTGGAATTAGAAACGTGTTCCTCTATCTCAGTGGATTTGTGTTGTCTGTGGACAGTGTTTGCACGTTAGTGGATTTATTTAGGTGTGCAAATATTTAGCTAAGGTAATTGGGTATGTAATTATTTAATTTATTCTCGTAATTTGCGCCAAAATTAAGACATTGATTCGTAGTTTGAATTGTAAGCTACATGGAATATATTTAGTTAACAATATCTTTTGTGTGTGTTCAACTCGAAAATGACCTAATTTTTTTTTCTGCCTCGTACCATTTTCTTGCAATATATGATGTTGGTTGTATAATCCCTAATTCCATGCAAAAGCATGGGAATCATTTGAGGATCTAGAGCAGTGAATTGTAAATGTTTTATTTAAAACACGTCGTGTTAATTTTGTTTTAAAAGGCCACTATGCTAACATTTACAAAACGTATTTTGTACAAGAAATCTCCATTCTTTAAAATTGCAATAGAAGATTGCAATTTTACATTTCTTTAGAGATATTGTGTGTTTGTTTTGATCAGGTCCTGTTTAAAACACGCTCACATTTACATGCTCACACAGGCGTAATTTTTTAATTGAGTTATGTAAAGTAATCACAATAAAAAACTATATATGGTTAAAACCATCTCACATTTACCATTGTTTTTATGCTTTGTTCTTTTTTTTAGAATAATTACTTCAAATGTTTGTAATGGAAGTTACAACTATGTATAAAACCAATCCGAATATTTTCGTAAAGCTTCTGATCATTTTAATCTTCATGATGATAGTGGCGAATATTTCAGTGATGAGTATAATTAATATGCAATTTTTAATGACTCACTTAATTGGTTATCTGCATGAGTTTTCTAGTCAAGATCTCATGTATTGAAGACAGCAAAAGAATTGAATTTCTAAGGATTGACATGTCCGAAAAAACATTTCCAATGGAGCTATCCCTAATATACAGAAAAAAGAAATGATAAAACTTCGGTTGGATGAAGATGAAGTAAATATGTATTGCGCAAAGATTGGATTGAATGTTTTAGCAACACCTATACAAAAATACAGGAAACTACACCAGGAAACAACACTGACTTTTAACTGAAGATTAATATTTGAAACAATTATTTTTTTTATTTCAATGACTATGGTGTGATATGTAAATAAAGATATAAAGAAATATTGTAGACATTTTTTTATAGCTCACTTATATATCGACAATGTATGAAGTCCTATAATCCACATTTTAATTAAATAAAGAACAATAACATTAAAACTATGACAGGATATTAAATAGCAAAATTACGTTCTTGAAAGAAGATAACTCGCAACAATTTTGTTGTAAATGAAGTTATTTATATTTGCTTGATATAAAAGTAATACATTTCCAAAATAAGACTTATTTAGAAAATGCAAGGGTTTTCTCATATAAGTATACAAGAAGTTTTTATTTTAAGTTTACATGTGCCAATTAAGCATGAAGTAGAATTTCGAGTGTAGAAAAGCAGGAAATTTTACTTCATGCGCCACGCATGTAAAACACTGATTCCATGCGATGTTGCAAATATTCTGGTATAAAATACTGCTTTTGAAGTACATTTAAAACTTCACTTGAAATCAGTGTTGTATACGCAACAAATCCAAATTATTCATTCACGCTTTTCTAAACTCTAAATTTTATTTCATGCGCCACGCGTACTATTTAAAAAATTCTTTCGTCGTTGTAATAACTATACTGATGTCTATAAACACTGACAATGCGATAGCTAGCGCTAGCAAGACAGTGGCGTACCTGACGGTTGTTTTTATTACTACTTGATAACTTAAATCGTTATAACTCGGCAACTAACTGTGCGATTTCAAAATTTCGGGCGTTAGAACACCTAAAGTGATGTTCATAAACACTGCTAACAAGATAGCTAGCGCTAGCAAGACAGTGGCGTACCTGACGATTTGTTTATTCCTTGATAATTTAAATCGGTATAACTCGAGAACTAACTGTACGATTTTAATATTCTTTTCGGCGTTAGAATACCTAAAGTAATGTCCATTACCACTAGCAACGAGATAGCTAGCGTACCTGACAATTGTTTTCGGGCTTTTCTAAACTCGAAATTATACTTCATGCTTAATCTAGGAGTAAAAAACACTCGTTGGAAGTTTTAAACTGAACGCTTTTTAAAAACAACGAATACCTGAAAATTTACCAAGTACACATCGGGTTATGTATGTACCAACACTTGCATGTAAAACTCACGATATGTTATCTAACCAACCTAATCTTAACATGGGTATCTTATCGATACTATAAAATTGTGTTTTAACTCCTATAGTTGCTATTCAATTTACCATATTTTCATTCTAACACAATCTATCTCAATATCCTAATTCTACAGTATACCAAGAGTTTTTCTTTATAGTATACGTATTCCAAATTCAGCTTATTTTCTTTAAATCTTTAGATATTCGTTGTGTTTTTACAGGAATTCAATTTGAAGCTTTAGACGAGTGTTTTCCACTCCCAGACTAAGCATGAAGTAAAATTTCGAGTTTAGAAAAGCCCCGTGAAAATTTGTCGAGGGTAGCGCAGCTACCCGAGACAAATTTTCTGGGCTTTTCTAAACTCGAAATTTTACTTCATGCGCCACGCGTATAAAACATTAAAATGTTGTGAAATGTATGTATATTTGAACTTTACTTAAAATCAGCGTTTCATACGCGTGGCGCATAAAGTAAAATTTTGAGTTTAGAAAAGCCCAGAAAATTTGTCTCAGGTCGCTGCGCGACCCTCGAAAAATTTTCACAGGGCTTTTCTAAACTCGAAATTTTATTTCATGCTTAGTCTGGGAGTGGAAAACACTCGTTTAAAGCTTTAAATTGAACTCTTCTGAAAAAAACAACGAATATTATACAATATTTACAATATTATGTAGCATTCAACATAAAAATTATTATGTAATTACTTCTATTAAGTTTAAGATTCATTTCTTGCGACTGATGAAGGAGCAACTCTTTAAGCAAACCTAAATATCTAATCCATGTTACATATCAAATATTTAGCTTATATATTTTGATAGTTATTGTTTCATTATACGGCTCAGTCAACTTAGCCCCCGAAGTTCGACTATTTTGAAAAAAACTTGTCAGTTACGTTACTGTCTTCTAGGCTTCATCGCCGAAATATTTCTTGGAAGCGGTATTTTATATGCCAAACATGATTTTGTATTGAAATTCAGCAAGTAAATGGTAATACGCATACAGGATCTGAAAGCTCTCGCATCAAAATTTAGATGTGAATATTTTTTTACCTGATATTTTTAAGATAATATTTTTTTTCTTATTCTGCTGGCGCTAGCTCTAAGCTATCTTTTCCATGCAATTTGATTAAAAAAATCTCATTTCGGGGGGCTAGAGTTAAATATGTTCATTTTTTTGGGGTTGTGGGGGTGGCGCTAGCTTTAAATTAGTATCGCTAGCTGACGCTCTGAAGAAGAATCCGAATAGTGTAAAAAAAAACTTGATAAATCCAAACTCGGGGGGCTAGCATCAACCTAGCCCCCCGAAAGTTCAAACCCCCGTAACTATCTTGTCTAAATGGCGCTAGCTCTAATTTTTGTGGCACTAGCTGGCTCTCGCTAAGGCCTGTCTAGCGCAACAGTTTTTTTTTTAAAGTCGAACTTCGGGGGGATAAGTTGACTGAGCCTAAATGAGAATAAGTGCTAAAACAGTTATTTTTTGGAAGGTTGTCGGCTATTTTTGCAGATGTCTTTTTATCTTTCAAATCCGTTAATTTGTTCGTGAAAATAATACTTTTCGAAAACGAATGTTCAATAATTGGGCAACTATACGATGCTAGTGAAAACTTAACTGTTCAATGTTATCAAGATACTCACAATTCTTGGAAAACATCAACGAGATTTCAGCCTACCTTTAGTATTATAAATCTCTCTCACCACGTTTATAACAAATTGTTGTAGGTAGTTATAACTTTGAAAAAGTTGCTGGAGAGCATAATCCATGTAACGACTCTTTTATTTGAATTTACTCTGTTTGTTTTACTAATAAATTTATTTTTCGACTAGTTTTGGCTTGATGCCATTTTCAAGGGTTTCCATTCTCGAAAATGGCATAAAGCAGAATCTAGTCGAAATATAAATTTATAAGTACAACAAACCAAGTGAATTTAAATTAAAAAACCTATATATTATTAGTGATGAATAAGGAACAAGTTAACGATAACTAGTCGTACACAAAATGTCATGTCATAAATTATATATTGAAATGATGTCACTAATATTAGATCCGTTGACTTTTACTTTATAATCGATAAATGATTCTATATAAGTAATGAAAATAAATAAGTTTCGTTATTTTACTACGGTTTAATTAAATTAATCTATGCACAAATCTGCAATTCAACTGGCACTTTATTTAAAAATCCAGGAAACTACACCACTCGTCCATTATGATAATTCAATTATTACGCGCTAATGCATTTTTGCGAAAAAAAAACATCCTTGCATTTTCCATTTCATAAAAATTAAAATGTTCCATGTTGAAATCGTATGCAAATAATATAATTGCATTAAATAAATTCACTCACCTTGCCGTGTTTTACATTACATAAAACGTAGAGTAGAAATTGAAATTATCAGTAATTTTTGAAATATTACAATCATGATTGTAATATTTCAAAAGTTGTTAAATTTCAAGTAACGGCGAAAAACACAAAAACAATTGAAGATATTTTTTTTTTATTATGCACATAAAATAAGTTCTAAAAATAAACTCTAGAAGTATACATTAGATTTTGTCTACCACTCATCTAAATCGTACATTACTTTAACAACTCATCTAAATCGTACTTTACTTTAAGAAATCATCAGAAATGCTGCACTCTGTACAAGAAAATATTATCTACGACTCAATCGTCGAATAAAAGCTTAATTAAATAAATAGTTCCGGAATGAGCGGTTTAAAATTTTCTTTGTACATCAATGATAACATCTACAACCCAATTTCGTTGTAATTTTCGTGTAACCCTCGAACGAAAATATTTGAAACATGATGTGAAGTATGATCCGTTACATAAATTCCGAAATTTATCGGCCTTAATAAATTCCATTGATGAAACAATGGTAGAAATTTAATTTGCGGCATTGTTGGAAGTTTCTGGCGATTCGCAACTGGAAACCGAGGCCTCTGTGTCTGCTCCGTCTGCTCCTCTCCCGGCCGGCACTTGGTTAGCGCCGTTCGCAATTTTCTAGCACTCGAACCGTGAATTAAAATCCGCTGTCAAAACTTGATTTTAATTCGAATCCGTCGTCCCGGTCACGCTCGGGAAGATATTACGCAGCATTATCAAGAACACTAGTTTGTATAAAAGAATGGGCGAGTTGCTTTTGCGGCACAGTCTGACAGTCCTAGTCTTCCTAGGAGGTTTTGATTAAGGATCAACAATGAAAATTCAGGTAATTACAAATTATCAAACTTTTAATATTTTTGTGGTATATCGCACTGTATATGATTTAACCCATTAGGCGACATTAATGCACACACGCAACATTATACATTATTTGTTAATTAAATTACTAAATTATAAAACCTTTTATTCCTTAAATATAATTTACTTTAGGAATAAATTAATTTATTCCAAAGATTTCGGTATTATAAACACAAAATATCTTTATTTGGCTAATAAATCTCCTCAGTTAATTATTTGTTTGTTTTTCTACCAAGTAAATTTTATTCTCTAAATAATTTAACACTTAAAAGTCAAAAGTTTAAGATATTATTATAATTACTTTAGATTCTACTACTTGTTTTTATTAATTTCATTACGGTTATCATGTCTATCATATCATCCATGTCAAATTAAGGTTCGCTTATAGTATCTTCCCTGGCAGTGATTAATTCGAACCACAAGACATTCTAAGGAGTCGAAGACCTAGAGTTTTTCAAGTCAGACATAACCAGGGATTTTTATACTTAGCATACGCTATTTTTTAAATTAGTTACATTTAAATTTTTAAACGAGTGTTTTCCACTCCCAGACTAAGCATGAAATAAAATTTCGAGTTTAGAAAAGCCTGAAAATTTGGTTTGTTCGCGTAGCGCGAAGCGCGGAGCGACCAAACCAAATTTTCAGGCTTTTCTAAACTCGAAATTTTACTTCATGCGTCACGCGTATTAAACACTGAAAACACTGAAATATTTGTGAACAAGTGAACTTCACTTGAAATCAGTGTCTTGTACGCGTAGCGCATGAAGTAAAATTTTGAGTTTAGAAAAGCCTGAAAATTTGGTTTGGCCGGCGCGCGCTTCGCGCTACCCGACCAAACCAAATTTTCAGGCTTTTCTAAACTCGAAATTTTACTTCATGCTTAGCCTGGGAGTAGACACACTCGTTTAAGTCTTTTATAATTTGTAATAAGCTTTTTTTCTTGTTCTGTGTAATTTTGTCCTATTCCACGGTTATTCTTCATAATTATAAGGAATTACACTAAATTTCCATTTGATTGACAATTTAATTTAAAATATTGACAATTCAATTCCAAAAATTGGTGGTTCCAGCTATGGCTACAATGAAAATGTATCATTTCGGTCTGTAATCTACTGATTAAATTATTTATTTCTAGAATTGCTATTTATTTTATATAAAGCAAACCTTTATAATACGAAATTTTATTTGCCCATTAGGTTACTAGGTAAATACTAGGTAAATAAATTTATTCCACAAATAGTTAGCTAATGATTTATTAATCGTTTATAATACCGGGCATAAATAAGTTAATTTGATATATTATAGTATTTGACCTGACTTGAAAACGTATCAAGAAAAATGTAAATATTTTGTTATTAAAATATTTCGATTATTACTCATTTAGTGTATTTCTAACTTCACAATATTTCAGTGTTTTATACGCGTCGCGCATGAGATAAAATTTAGAGTTTATAAAAGCCTGAAAATTTGGTTGGTGGCCGACCAAACCAAATTTTAAGGCTTTTCTAAACTCGAAATGTTACTTCATGCTTAGTATGGGAGTAGAAACACTCGTTCTAAACTTTATATTGCACGTTTTTGTATGCAATCGCCTAATGCCTGAAAATTTACAGCTTATACAATATGTATATTTCAAAGAAAAATTCACAGTATGTAATACGATGAGTTGTTCATAGAAATCATAAACATAGTGCAGAAATTTACCTAAAATCAACTTTTAGAGTTAACCCTATCATTGTTTAACTGTTAATGGGTTAATCAATCTAGCGGTACAAAATTTATAGACAAGTTTTTCTGCTCCATTTTGGATTAACTTTGATATGAAATTAGATAATTTTCAAAAAAGTTATTGAACTGAGATTTATGGTGTGCTATCAATAAAACAAATGTTAATCTTTGTAGTGTATTTTGTATACATTTAGCATAATGTTTGTCACGCAACTTATGTGTAGAATTTTTCTTGTTCATAATATGTATAAATGTGTATTCTTTTAGACTTATCACAAGCGATTGACTTTTATAAAACGTTTTTTATACAGGGAATTTTTATTTTAAGTATACATACTCATATGCTGTAAGTATCCCGACATTCGCTCTTCTTTTTAAATAGTTTAATTTGAAGCTTAAAATGAGTGTTTCCAGTTTTTCTAAAATCAAAATTTTACTTCATGCGCCACGCATATAATTCACGTAAGTATTGTGAAGTTTAAAATACACTGTTTAATCAGTATAAAAAAAACACTGCTGAAACAGAATATAAAAATATATTGCTAAAGAAGAATATTTTAAATTTCACAATATACAGGTAGTTTTTGTTTTAAGTATACATACCCCAATTGTATGCTGTCAATCTCCAGGTATTTGTTGTGCGTTTTTAATGAGTTCAATTTTAAACAGCTTTAAACGAGTGTTTTCCACTCCCAGGTAAAGCATGAAGTAAAATTTCGAGTTTAGAAAAGCCTGAAAATTTGGTTTGGTTGCGTAGCGCGAAGCGCGGAGCGACCAAACCAAATTTTCAGGCTTTTCTAAACTCGAAATTTTACTTCATGCGCCAACCGTATAAAACACTGATTTCAAGTGAAGGTCACTTGTTCACAACATATCAGTGTTTTCAGTGTTCAATACGCGTGGCGCATAAAGTAAAATTTCGAGTGTAGAAAAGCCTGAAAATTTGATTTGGTCGCTTCGCTACGCGACTAAACCAAATTTTCAGGCTTTTCTAAACTCGAAATTTTACTTCATGCCTAATCTGGGAGTGGAAAACCATCGTTCAAAGCTGATTTCTTAAAAAAAATAGTACATATGTATACTTGAAAGAAAAATTTCCCGTATTAGTGTTCTATACGCGTGGGGCATGAAGTAAAATTTCGAGTTTAGAAAATCCTGAATTTGGATTTGGACTCTACGCTAACGCCTAATGTACATCGTTCAATTTTAATTATAATCATAAAGACGTTTTTCATTTTTCACTTGGTGAAAAATGTTTGACTATGATTTTGGTTTAATATTACTAATAATTTGATATTTTATTCTAACTAGTTTTGACTTTAAGTCATTCTGAAGGAATACAGAAAATAACATATTTACAAATATTATATACAAGGGGAAAGGCTTATTTTAATTTTATGGTTCAGGCAATCATTTAATCATAATAACACAAAACCAGATTAATTACCATTAAAGATTTTTTATAATGCATTAATAATAAATAATAATATTTTGAACACCATTTTGTTTTATACATCAACTCAAAAGTTCAAATTTTGAAATGTTCACTTTATCTACAGGCAAAAGTTGATGGTTATGTAAAATTCACCATTTGTAACTTAAGACAAAATATAAAGAATGGAACGATAAAAAAAATTAATTAAAATCTATGAAATATTCTTGTGAATGCCGCAGAATGTACCCTTTAAAAAAAATCATTTAATATACTCACATATTCTAATCATTTCTGCTAAATTTGTATCATATGTATCTATCCATTGTCGCTCTTTGAACATTTTTATTTGAACATTTTGTAATAATGGCTGTTTACACCAAAGAGATTGTCGACCACTGGTCTAACCAAATTTTGCGCTTTTTAAATTCAAGCAATTTCCCTTGTGATATGTAAGTATAATTAAAGGAAAAAACCGGAAGTATATTGCTTCAGATGCTTGATTTTAAAATATTTGGTTACACGAAACAAACATTTGTAATATTTATAAATGTAAGATCAACCTCAAGCAGTATATTTTAAACTTCACTTTAAATTTGTGTTTCATACGTGTGGCGCATGAAGTAAAATTTCTATTTTAGAAAAGCCTAAAAACTTGGATTCAGGCTTCTCTAAAATTGAAATTTTACTTCACGCTTAACCACTTGCTAGAAGCTTCAAATTAACAGTACTTATAAAAACAGTTCCTGAAAATTTACCAAACACTGTGATTATCGGGATATGTAAACTTAAATGAAAAAACTCTATTTGAAATATGAATGATCGAACAGTATTTCTTAAATTTCAGCTTATCTTAGCATGTACATTAGCTTTAACCCTGGCATGGATTCCTGAATCTTCAAAATATCATGGACCTCAACATATTCCCATCATCCACAAAGGAGTACCGGTTGAACCACTTGCTGTCCAACATGCTAGAGCTCTCCATTTCGCTGCTGTAGCTAAAGTAAAATCACACCCAGAATACAAAAACGAAGAAAAATATCAACAGTATTACAAAAACAACGATTACGACGATGATATTGAGGAATACTCAACTCCAAACCACCAACAAAACCAATATCATTCAAACAATCAAATTGCTTATCCTATTTACCAACAAAATTCCTATGCTCACGTTCAAAGTGACTATCCAACCCACCACCAACATTCTCAAGCTCACGTCCAAGTGGGCTATGATGGATACCTAATTGATACACCAGAAGTACAAGCAGCTAAAGCCAAACATTTAGCTGCTTTACATAAAGCTGCTTCGCATGGAGGACATTATCGTAAACGTAGAAGTGCTGGATCTTACGTGCGTTATACTTCACCAATTGGTCTGAGCCAGGGAATTGAACATTTTGAACATTCACATGATTATCAAACTCCAATTGATATATTGATTGTTAAATCTGGTGATTACTCTTTGAACAAAAACAGCTACTCAGTCAATCAAATCCATGCTCCTCTTTATGGCCACCAATATTCTCACGAAATTCAAGAGAATAATCATATTCATGCTCCTGTTTATGGTCACCAGTATTCCCATGAAACTCCAGTGATTGATCACCAGGGCCATCCTGTGGATACTTTGGAAGTGCAGCACGCCAAGGCCCGACATTTTGCTGCTTATAAAGAAGCAGTTTTGAGGAATTCATTGGGCTATCATGCAATTGATACACCGGAGGTTCAACACGCAAAGCTTCAACACTTCGCAGCTCATGCCGCTCTTAAAGATCGCCACTATTGAAGGTTTTCATTGTAGACTGTGCACTCGGAGTTTTCACTGTTGATGTTTATTCTTATGGCAAATTACTCTACAGTGAATAGCTGAGGAAATTTATTTATGTACATAATTTAATAAAATTGTTATAAAAACTATGCATTTTATTCGAAGCTTGAAATATTTACTTTATTCAAAATCAAGAAAACACGCGTTAGTAAAAAATTTAATGCAATAGTAAAAATCTCATAGATTTTTAATTGTTCACTTTCTAAAAATACATTTGAATTGCAGTTGTCGTAAAGAAATTTGAATAAAATGAAATCATTATTGGCTTAGAATGTTTAAGAAGAAGTGGACACCAACCTATTGAGTTGATGAGTAAAGAAATTAAAGTACGATTTACGAGAGGCGTCCCATGATTTCCTTGATTTGAAGTACTTTCTGCACCAATACATGTAATACGAAAGTAGTTTGATCCCATCAGATTTATAATATGTCTGCTATGGTTTTTAGACAGAACTTGCGAAAACGTATGTTACGGTATGCGTCTTTAAAATGTTAACGTTAAACGTGACATTTTAGCAATGTCTTCTTAAAAATTAATCTGCATAAACCGAGACACAAATCATTTTGAATAATGTGCACAATCGTTTTAAATGTGAGTTAAAGTAATATAATTCAGGTTCTGATACAAAAATAAATAATGCATTGTTGTTGATTTTGTGTAAGCTCAAACGAAAATGTTAGTTAAATCGAATGCGCATTCAGTAGATTTGACAAATAGTCATTAGATTAATCTGTTATTACAAGGAATTTTTCTTTTAGGTATACGTACACGGAATTTTCTATTAGGTATACATATGCATACGCTTTTTTTTCTGAGTTCAATTTGGAGCTTAAAACAAGTGTTTTCCACTCCCAGACTAAGCATGAAGTAAATTTTCAGGCTTTTCTAAACTCGAAATTTTACTTTATGCGCCACGCATATTAAACACTGAAAGCACTGATATATTGTGAACGAGTAAACTTCGCTTGAAATCATTGTCTTATACGCGTGGCGCATGAAGTAAAATTTCGAGTTTAAAAAAGCCTGAAAATATGGTTTGGTCGCTCCGCGCTTCGCGCTACGCGACCAAACCAAATTTTCAGGCTTTTCTAAACTCGAAATTGTACTTCATGCTTAGTCTGGGAGTGGAAAACACTCGTTCTAAGCTTTAAATTGACCTCTGTTAAGAAAACAATAAATATTTAGAAATCTACAACACATAATTGGGAAAAGTGTACTCCAAAGAAAAACTCCCTGTATAAAATAACATAAAATTACCGATTTAACATGAGTTTTAAAACTGCTTCGCATCCACCTTAGGTGCATAAGACAATTTTTAAAATAAAAATTAGACAAATATTGACAAACAAGCAGATTTATTAATATTACTAATAAATTATGTATTGTAATAAGGAAAAATTAGGTACATGCTAAGAGGCTCAGAAGATCATTCTTTCAATTTAGTCATGTAAAATTGTCTACCTTAATACATACTCTTTAAGTTGATTTCAATCACAGTGTACTATTATCGCAAGTACGTGTAGACATTCTCTGAATATTCACAAGAAATTATGATTTAGAGCTTTTCTAAAAGAAAGAACACTAATATACTCGTGACCTAAAGAGTATGAAGTTGTCATGTAACGTCAAAATTTGACACAACTAGGAAAAATCGTTGCAGATACAACTGTTGACATACTCTCTTAAAAATTTGAACTACACATTCCACATCAATGAATCATAGGTCATCTCTTCCGAATTCCACTATATTCAATTTGTTGCAAATCGAAACAGAGTATTTAAATAGGCTTTGATTAAAACACTTGGTTTGTTTCACTGATTTTTTATTTTTACTCCAACTAGTTTCGACCTTAGGTCATTCTCATTCTCAAGTTGGAGTAAAAATAAAAAATCAGTGAAACAAACCAAGTGTTTTAATCAAAGCGTATTAATTAAATATGTTTCACCACGGGTTAAGTGAGAAATTAATTCAACATAGAGTATTTAAATTTTCTGTATTGGATAGTCAATAATAATAATTTTAAAGTTAATTCTACGAATGTCAGGATATTTTTTAGATTTAGATATTGTTTGATTTTACAAATTTTAATTTAGTCTAATTTATTGATGGTACATTTCGGTAAGCAAGGACGTTTATCTGCATCTATAAAAAATGTGTTATTCATTCATCATCGTTTCATTGAGCTCACTTTCGCTCTTCACTGTTGCGATAAGATAGTACCTGTTTTTATTTAGAGCAGCATCTTCACTAGAATGCACTTATCGTAACCACTTTTCCATTTAGTTTATTATTATGAATTTTGAAAACACCCTCAAAGGTGAAACAACTCCTGTTTATTATTTTTGTTTGTGGCAAAGTAAACCACCCCCAACTTTATTTTCCCTCGCGGTTATTACCTCTTAGGTGGAATCTATGAAACATTTAATCACGTGTTAACATAAGATGTAATGAGGTGTAGATTTATGAGGGCCATATAGTGCAGGTTTATGAGCATAATCCGAAGATAAATGAGCAATCGCTGCTTCAGCTACAGCAGTCCTCCACTTTCATTGCTGAATATTATATATATACTTTTTTTACCCAGGTCGCGCCATAAACGCCGTTCGTTAACATCAGTTCGCCTGCGGAGAGCAGAGTTTTATTTCCCGTAATAAAAGGAAAACATAAGAGCGAAATGAAATTAGACTTGATTCGTGAATGCTGCAGTCTTTCTAATGCGGTAATTTTGAACTTGGGATTCTTATTACGCTAGGAAATTTTCTATCAAGTATACACATCCCAACGCGTATGCATTAATAAATGCCTCAATATTTGTTGTTGTTTTTTTTTATATACAGGAAATGATTCTATCAAGTATAAATATCCCAACGCGTATGCATCATTGAATGCTTCAAATGTTGTTGTTTTTTTAGTTCAGTTTGAAGCTACTAATGAGTGTTTCCACTCCTTGATTAAGCATGAAGTAAAATTTCTAGTTTAGAATAGCCTGAAAATTTGGTTTAGTACCAAAATACCAAATAATTAATATATTCCTAATTTCTTAAAAGGTAAAAAAATCGTGAGGAACTTAAGCACTTATATGTACATTAAATATCCAATTATAGTGTACGTTTTCATCTACATAAATAATTTTTTTTAAGATCGAAAAAGTCTGTTGAATTCGATATTCATCGCACAAAAAGCTATAAAAAATATAATTGATAAATAAAATTCTTGACAATTAATCAACAAATTAAGTCCACCTTCAACAACTATATCGTAATTTTTGAGTCCTTTAAAAACGATTAAAAATTATTTTTCTAATTTCCTCGCATATCATCAACACTTTCATAGGAACGAGGTTTACAATTATTTACACAAAAAGGAACTAAAAAAGAGCATTTTTCGCTGCAGAATTATTTTCTACAAAAATTAGGTCGCAAGAGTTTAGTAAATTAATGCTTTTTCGCGCATATTTTTAAAGAGTTTAAAATAAAAAATATAATTTTATAATGTTGTGTTTTTGATATGTAACTTAAAATAGAATAGAATAGAATAGATTAAAATAGAATATTTCAGAGTGTTATTTAACATCTGTTTGTAATGTTCGATTACACCTTGACGAACCACTTTAAAATTTGTAATGTTTTATGTCTTCTACTACTTTTAGGTAGAAAAGGTAAACGATTAACAAATATAAGTTTTATATACGCATTTAAATTAATAAATAGATATGCATAATGACTATTAACTGACCCGTAATTGTCAAAATACAAAAAAATAAAGAAGAAAGGGATTACCATTTCTTCGTCATTAAAATGACTATTACATATATAAAAGATAATATCTCAAAATCCAAAAGTTAGAACAAAAAGTGTAAAAGTATTTAGGTAAATAATTCACATTTGTAGAATGTATTCAAGGAAGGATTAAACATTAGGGGTGGGTGTATTTAAAAATTCACTTCAAATCAGTGTTTAATACGCGTGGCGCATGAAGTAAAATTTCGAGTTTATAAAAGCCTGAAATTTTACTTCATGCTTAATCTGGGACTTTAAACACTCGTTAGAAGCTTTCAATTGAGAGCTAGTATAAAAACGAGTGTCTGAAAATGTATATCAAAAAATCGTAATATGTACACCTAAAAGATAAATTCCAAGATATGTGGCTAGGCCCAGATACAGCAAAAAATAGTTAAATTGGAATATCAACAAAGAAATGACAGAAATTGATAAAAAAGTATATAATAATAATAATAAAAAAATCGTCAATATTTTTAGTAAAAGAACATTTCTGGATTTTTATAGATTTATAGATGAACTCGTAGAATTAATAAACAATTAGTAAAATTTAATAAAACAGTAAAAAGTATGAAAGTATGAAAATCAAATACAACACACATTCTAAAATTTGTCAAAATTTTTTATTTAGGTAACTAATGTGTGAAGTGGGGCTTTTGGGCACAATTTGCCAGCTTAGGGCACGAGCCGTAGACAAAAAGTGCCTGAAAGCCTTTACACACAAATTTCCTACAATATTTTTTCTATAACCAGTATTTTGTAAAATAAACATACAATTTATCCATTGGCATATTTTTTTTTCATCATGAAATTTATTTTAATGATTATATTCATTTAAATTATTTAAATAAATATAATCATTTAAATAAATGTCCTGATGACAAAAAATATGCCAATGGGTAAATTTTATGTTTATTTTACAAAATACTGGTCGTAGATAAAATATTGTAGGCAACTTGTGTTTATTAAAAAGAACGTCAATTTTTCATTCTATATTTACTTTTAGTTGAGACATTGGTCGCGCGGCATCATTGGCGCTGTGATCACAATAAAATTAGTGGCCCTGTATTTAAGAAAGTAGTGCAAACTGGCATCCATCTTGACGCCTTTAGGCGCTAAATTTAAACTAAACCAATCATATTCTTTAATGATTGACGCGCGTCCTGTTAATTTAATTTAGTTTGAATTTGGCGCCTAAAGGCGTCAAGATAGATGCCAGTCTATACAGGGACACTAAATAGAATGATATAAATAATATACAGGGAGTTTAAATTTCAAGTATACATATCATATAGCAATTATGTGCTATACATTTTCAGATATTCGTTAAAATGGTTTAATTTGAAGCTTCAATCGAGTGTTTTCCACTCCCAGATTAGGCATGACGTAAAATGTCGAGCTTAGAAGAGCCTGAATATTTGGTTTGGTCATTCCGCGCTTCGTGCTGCGCAACTAAACCAAATTTTCAGGCTTTTCTAAACTGGAAATTTTACTTCATGCGCCACGCGTATAAAACACTGTTTTAAAGTGAAGTTCAAAATATACTGCTTATGATGGATTACATGTTCAATAACTTTCCAAATGTTTATTTGGAGTATGTGAAAGTATACTTAGGAGAAAAAATCCCAGGATCACAATTACACATGATTACAAATTAGGACAAATCGACAAAAGTGTACAAATTTACCAAATCAGCAAACATTTCAATTACAGAGTGGAATTCTAAACAAATTTTAAAACTGTCTGTGAAACATAATCGTTCTTGACTTATGCTTGATGCCTAATTAATTCAGCATGTTATACCAAATGACCAAACTTTGTAAACATTCGAATTAAGGTACATAATTTTCTATGGATTGGATTTCGAATTTTGTTATTATGCCACTGGCATGTTTATACGGGTTAAAGTATTTAGATTAAAAACAGAACAGAAAATAAAACCATTTTGAATTTTTTAAATCAGCAACGCGGGGCTGTGTGCGTTCGCACCGCCCTCCGGCAAACCCTGGAATATATACTTTAAAGAAAAATTCCCTTTATAAAACACGATAGGCATATAAGAGACCTTGGCTGTAGCCCTGTTTTTGGAAACACCTACCTAATTGTCGTTACACTACTGGTAATATATAAACAATGTTGAAGGACACAAGTTTGATTAATGTGTACTCGTGATATAAATAACTATTACCTTATTGCAATAGAGAAACATTATACTTCATGAAATATTAAACATCGCTTATACCGGTTTATAGGCTTAAATGTGTATCACGTCGCCCGCATTACTGAGGCAGGGTATAATAACGTCGATTAAATTCCTATCGGATTTGGTGTGGAAATGATCTCACTGCGGAGAAGCCATGTAAAACAAAGAGGTCGAATACCGCCAGTTGATCCCGTAATGTAACATAAGCGCGAATCAACAATTCAGAGTCTAATTTCGATAACTCCATCTCCACCCCCCAACAAAACCCTCACGTTAAGGGCTGATTTTATTCACACCTGCTCCTCCTTCGGCAATAATTTATGAAATGAGGGTCAGGAAATATATAAGAGGGTTCTTTCGTTCTTATGCATTCCATCCGGGATACATCAAACGTAACAAAATATTCCATATTAAATTCAGCATCAAAAGGCTACTTCCTCTCTTTCTGTGAAATGCAGCCAGCAGCTGTTGCTACGATTCATATTCTCCTCCGGTTCTGCGCTTTCGCCGAGAAGAGAAAAAATATAAATGGGAGGGGGGCGAAGAATATTTTATAGGAAACATTCTGGGTGGAACGACAGTTTCCATTCCGAGATAAATAGAATTTTATGTTCTCCTGATTTTTTTTCACACCGGGGGCGTCCGCCGCGCTTTTATTGAAGTTTTCACGTGTGAAAAGGAAAACGAGAATTAACGTCGGTAATTCTATTTCTCGGCGGAGGGATAGCGTGCGCTTTGATTTATGCCGACTGTTATTAAACCCCCATTTCTGGCCGTTAACACGAGTAAAACTGTTTCATATTTTCGGAGAGAACGCAAAAGAGATATTTCCTGATGTTACAGGTAACAAAATGAAATCATAAATGTTTAAACAAATAACAAGCAATTATTTAATCAAATGTGCTTAATAAATTATTAATTAAAACTCAACTTAAGGTAAATATAATACAAAGAATTTTCCTTTGATGTCTAGACAAAATGCGAAATATCTGCTGCTCACAGATATTAATTCGGATTAATGTCATGTTTTATCTAGACAAATCGCCTTTTGTCCGTATAAATTGAGACAAGTCCCAATCCAATCTTTATTTTACTATGTTGGTATAGGTGGCGCGACAAAGGGACTCATGACTAGTGTCCCTGTATTTAAGAGAATAGCGCGAACTCGCATCTATTTTGACGCCTTTAGGCGCCAAATTCAAACTAAACTAATCATATTCTATGATTGTGACGCGCGTAGTGTTTATTTGATTGTTTGAATTTGGAGCCTAAAAGCGTCAAAACGGATGCCAGTTTGCGCTACTCTCTTAAATACAGGGACACTAGTCATAAGTCCTTTTGTCGTGCCACCTATACCAACAAAGCGGTTAGGAAAACTATAGTGGTTAGGAAAAAAATGCTTAAGCATGTAGAAAGGATTTCTTTTGCAAACTTATATTCTATACAACAGGGGTGTTCAGCCTGTCGATCGCTGGACTATTTTTGGTCGGTCACGTACCGGTTTCAACCTCCGGTGGGATTATGTTAAAAATATTTTTTCTTCATATGATTGGTGGAAAATATTGTTGTTTAATCTGCAATTCGTCTATTGCTATTACCAAAAAAGGCAACCCTAATCAAAATTTTTTATTCTTTATGTATTTTATGATATTAAAGCTTGTGCTTTTGAAGATGACTTACTACTTACAATTTTTTTTTAATAAATCTCCAAACAAAACTACCTTGAAATCTAACGACAAATGTTATTTAAATATTTCTGTTAAAATTTCTATGCAACGGATAAACAAAACGCAAAAGGTCAGCTCTAACTAGTGTAATTTTAGAGTCTAGACTAATAAATTTCCAAAAAATTGCATCTATACACATACTTTATTTATTTTACAAAGCAATATTTAAATCTGAAATGATAATAATGTAAACCACTTTGTTGATTTGACATGATTACCGCTATGTAAGCTGAAATATATGCCTAAAACTACTGAACTATCGACTATTATGCTAAGTACGCAATTTAACGAACAAGAAAAGCCATTGCAATATCATAACATATATGACTCTTATGGTGATTATATTAAGCCAAAGGGTAGAAACTAACAGGAAGGGCGTATATTTTCCAATAGAGGCAACTGATCCTGGGTCCCTTTGGAACCCAAATTAAATATGGAGTGCCCATCCACTAACACTTTATCTCTATTACATCCGCGCTATTACCTGTTTGCCCCAAATCCGGGCCCTTTTCCCTCCGGGCGTTTATCACAATCACCCGCGGGCCATAATTTTTTCTCGCCCTTAACCCTAATGCCAATTCTACAAAAGGGTAAACGGATTCCTTTTGATTAAATGATATGTTAGCTCATACGTTAAATTTAACATTAATTAAGAAATAATATAATTAAAATAAATTGCATTTATTATCTAAGTAATAGTGATATTTTAATTTGTGAGGATTCGAATAATTTTATAATGATTTATACCACCCACACTTGGATTCGAAGACAAATCCTTTCATAAAATTGGTATGAACCCGGATCATGAATCTTTTTTCAAAAAAATATTAGAGCACCTCTTTCAAATTATTTGAAAGGATTAAAATCCTACCCGGCTCTGCTAAAAAGTAACCCAGAATAAATTAAAATGTTTATATAAAACAATTTTAATTGATATTTTATAAAACAGACAAGAGTGTACTTTGAATAAATAATAATCAGCACCAGGACTAGACATTAGGAATTTTCGACTCTCTTTGTTGATATAATATACAAAATTACAACTATTCGACTTTGTATATTATGTTTTAAGTGTACAAACTGTAAGAACTATAAGCTTATTTTCTCGAATTTAAATAGTTTTGAATTTGAATAATTCTTCTCTATTTTTGATATTTTTACGATTAAATCTAACAATATTGTTTTGTCAGTTTGACATAAATGTAAAGCAAAACATTAATTACTTTTGTGTTTAAACAAATTACCAACATACGGGAATAAAAGCAGCTCATACTCTGATCTATTTAAACCGTAAATATATTAAACTTTATAGTCACTACTAGTTTACGAGTATTATCCAATAAAACCAGGCGCATTCTCCATTTCTTCTAAATATAAACTACATATAAATTATAAAAGTTGTTTAAAGCGTACTTTTAATAATTTTAATACCTGGATGTTTTAAAATGCTATGTAATCGTAAGACGTTGGCGCAATTATAAATACGGCCCTTTTGCGAATAGAGGGAGAGAACTACCGGCCAGAAAATTGCCCTTAAAAACGGTTTGATGGTCGCGCTCGGCTCGTTTCCACCGAGTCCCTCCATTAATCACCACATATGAAAGGCAAGCGGCAGAAGAATACTTTTCGGACATTCTGAAATTTCGCTGCGAAATTGCACGAATATTAAAACGTCTAGCCCATGAATTGAAACGTTTTCGCTATATTGTAATTTAACTGGGGATGATTTATTGTCATGATGTTATTTGTAGAAGAAAATGTGTATGTATACAGAACAGGTCAAACGTTTGGAGCTATTTATTAGTTTCTTTAGAGTAAATGCTTAGATTATAAAAATGGCTATTAAGCAAATAGGTGGTTTAATCCTAAAAATAAAATATACTCAAAATGATTAGAATACATTTAGATAAAACCAATTTAGTAAATTTAAATGCATTTAAATTTGGAAATGAATTGAGAAAGTAAAAACCAGTTATTATTTGCGTTCAGGTTTTCATTCCGGTTCAATTATTTATATAGTTTAATCCTAAAACTAAAATAAACTCAAAATTATTACATTTAAATAGAACCAATTTAGTAAATTTAAATGTTTGGAGATAAACTGAGAAAGTAAAAACCAGGGGTTCGAACCGTTATTATTTGCGTTCCGGTTTTTGTTCCGGTTCCGGGTGTTCGATAGAAAACGCCCAACGCCATAACTCTGTTATTTATTGACAGATTTGAATGAACTAAAAAGCAAAGTAAATGACCGTTTTAATACTATAATTTGACAATATTTATATTTTTTTCAAAATTAACTTTATTCCCAAATAATAGTCAACTTTTAAGTTTTAAACAGCTGCACATACTTTTCTTATTTTATTACATTAGTTTTTCTGAATCCAATTATGCCTAATATGTTGATTTTAATTTAATATTTATGCCAGAAAAAAATTATAATAAATCTTGTTGGCATGATTTTTTTTTGTAAATAAACGTAGTGTAACTCGAAAGAAAATTGAACGAAAACTAACGATCAAAATTTATAAATAGAATTAATCTATAATCAGCTTAGAAGTTTTAACACAATTTGTCCACCAATCGAACAAAATAAAGGCTAGTATTTTTTAAACTTAACAATATTTCAGTGTTCTATACGCGTGGCGCATGAAGTAAAATTTCGAGTTTAGAAAAGCCCCGTGAAAATTTGTCTCGGGTCGCTGCGGGGCTTTTCTAAACTCGAAATTTTACTTCATGCTTAGTCTGAGAGTAGACCGTTAAGATTTTCAACAAGTCGAGGTTTTCGATATTTCTAGGTTTTTGTCGATTTATAAAATTTTTATGAGATTTTCAATTTTTCTAGATTTTTGTCAGTTGATAACAATTATAAAATCTTCAATGTTTTAACATTTTTGTCGATTTTTATAATGTTAGTTTGTATTAATCGATTAATTAATAAATTTTAATTTTTTTATTGAATTTACATTGACGTCACGCAATTGTTATAATATATCAAATGTCACAAACGTCAAAATATGTTGAGTGTCATATTTATCTGAAAATCTCATGAACATTTTATAAATCGACTAAAACCTAGAAATATTGAAAATCTCGACATGTTGAAAATCTTGACGGTCCACTCCCAGACTAAGCATGAAGTAAAATTTCGAGTTTAGAAAAGCCCCGCGTAGAAAATTTATGGAGGGTCGCGCAGCGACCCTAGACAAATTTTAAAAGAATGAAATATTGCAAAGTTAAAAAAATACTAGCTTTTATTTTGTTCGGTAGGTTGATAAACTGACAAATGTTTGAAATTGATAATTATAGAAATTCACTTAACATTAAATAAAATGTCTAAATATGTCAAAATCGAAAACAAAATTGCCAAATGTCACATAAAATGTCGAATATGTCGACTAAATACGGTGAATGTCATACCAAATGTCATAATATTTAATAATCGACAGATTATGATAATATTTGTGATCATCTTTATTTCTAAATAATAATAATTGATGGAAATTAATATTATGACATGACATTTTTATAAATTTATCAGAATTTATTAATTTTTTGATGAATTTATCAGAAATAATTGTGTTTAAAATCAACGTAGACATTGACATTTTGTACGAAATGACGAAATTTTAAAATATTTCAAATTTTATATAAAATGTTTCAATATGTCCGATTGAACAACAAAATGTCGAAACATCTCGGATTTTATGCAAGTAGTCGAAATATGTCATAATTGACGAACTATGTCAAAGAATATTTTAAAATGAATAAATTAGCTATTTTTATTAATTTCTACGGTTTGTTTAAACTATATTTTTAGTTTTATGCATTTTAAAAAATAACTCAGATTTTTAGTTACCTTTGAGCAGCAACTTTAATTTAACACAATCAATCTATTAATACTTTTCCAACGTTAGCCATTTTTATGTATTTTTAAAAAAACGTCTCCTAATTTTATTTAATTCGGACCCTTTCTTACTTTTCTGTAATTTTTATTTGTCAAGAAAAACCAAATTTAGAAATTTGGGTTAGGTTGAGTTGGATTGGGTTAGGTTAGGTTGGGTTGTGTTGGGTTAGGTTAGGTTAGATTAGGTATTTGTGTTAAATTTGAGCAACTGTAAGTTCTTACAAGTAATATCAAATTATGTTTCATTGATTTTTTTGTGATTTTGTAAATAAAAACAAAAATTATAAGCACTAACAAATATCATATGTTTAATTAAAAAAAACCTCTAGAGTGCTATGGAAAATATTGTGAGCTGGCAACTCTGAAATTATATATTATAATTATCATGTATGACGTTCTATATGTTTAATTAGGCGTGTAGCCAACTAAAATTTAAAAATAAATTATATCATGGCACTCTAGAGGTTATATGAATAGGAGCAAATGTAATTTCACTCAAAGTTTATCACTTCTGTTTCCTCTAATGTCACAATAAACTTCTTAACAATTTTTTTGAATATTCTCTAAATATTTTTTTACATTTACATAGTTTTATTTTAAACGCAAAACATGCACTTCCGCATAATTATAGCAGCAAATATTATAACTTTTAGTTATTTAGTTTTAAATATTTTTTAGTTAAAAATATATGGGTTTTCTTAATGAAATTCACTTGGTTTTGTTCTACTTATATATTTTTTGTTTCATTTTCTACTGGTTTCGGCTTACTGACATTATCAAGAAGTGAAATAATTCGAAAATCCAATATATTTTTAAAAATGTTAAAAGTAATAAAATGACCTAAAACTATAATCATTAAAGAGAATAAACGATCATAATTTTACAATAGAGTCAACAATTTTCAATTTGGATGAACTTAAAAAAGTACAATTTATATAACATGTTTTTTTTACGTCAATTTCCTGATATGTATTATTTTTGACAATTTACTCAATTCGCTAATTTTAATGTCAACGTCATTATTTTTAAATTCGTAACTTAATAAGTTAATTTGTAATACATTGTATTATTTAATTAAAACACTGAACTTTGTTTTACCACTTTTAAAAAGTTTTAGAACAAAGTTATGTGTTTAAATTAAATTGTTATGAAAATGTACCACAAGGCCAACAAAATTATAGATTACATTGTTTTATTTATGGACGTAGGCAGGAATATTACGGGGGATGTTTGGTTTGTCGCTCCAATTTGCTAAGTGACCAAGCCAAATTTTCAAGCTTCTCTAAACTCGAAATTTTACTTCATGCTTAAGCAAGGAGTGAAAACTCTCACTAAAAGCTTTAAATTAAACGCATTGATAAAAACATTGTATTCCTAAAAGTATACCAAACGCTGTAGTCATCGTGAAAAAAACATTCATTGTATATCATAAATTAGACCTTCCTTTTCTATATCATAATAAATGTCACTGTTGGCAACCTTTGATTCTGTTTCTTTTACGTAACAAGATGTTATTTCAGGAAACGTATGTATAAAGAAAAAAAAGATGAAAAGTCCGGCTTATAGGCTACAGGTGTTGTAAAATTTATGTAACGACGTCCACTGAAAGTTTCATCGCTTCACTTCAAACGCACAGTCCTTACGTCGTATTTCATGCAGAAAAGGGTCGCATGAAATATTCTTCGAGTGGATAATGCGATTTTTATTTATGTACTACAAATCCTAACTCAATATCCCGTCATTACATTGTGTATGTATAACGCAGAAATATGCAATAAAGGTTCTTGTAAGGATACGGTACGTAGAAATACTGATTTTTTCTTTTGGCCTTTTTATTTTCAATTTCACTCGATTGCTATCACTGACTCTCATGTTTAATACTTTATGTGCAAATAACGTTTCAAATACTCGTTAAAAATGATCCCGGCGCATTCACCATAAATAATATCAAAAAGTTCATTGTCAAAATTAACTACTTGCTTTAACTATCATATAAGCAACTAAATTAAAGCTAAAATCAGAATTAATAAGTTTTAAATATAAACTACTTCATGGATTGTAACTTTAAAACTAATCGAAAACCAATGATATCTTGTAGACTTAACCTCTAATTCAACATGTGATAAAACACATGGTGGTTTGGTTTGGTGGTATGGTGGATATTTTCTTTTAAGTATACACGGAATGTTTCTTTTAAGTATATATATATATATGCATACGGTTTTTTCTTTAATGTTCAATTTGTAGCTGTAAACGAGTCTTTTACACTTCCATGAAGCATGGAGTAAAACTTCGAGTTAGAAAAGCCTAAAAATTTAGTTTAGTCACTCTACGTAGACTACGTAGAGTAGTGAGTACATTTACTTGTACTTAACACAGCTCTGTACAACAGGATATACCGAGTGTTCGATAAAAAAACGCCCAACGACATAACTCTTGTATTTATTGACCGATTTTATTGAACTAAAAACCAAAGTCAATAGCCGCTCAAATACTTAAAAATGACAGGAATGTTGATTTTTTTAATAATAACTTTGTTCCCAAATAATAGCCAACTTAAGATTTTTAGATGGCTAGCTATAATTTTTTAATTTTATTACATTAGACATTATTTTCTAAATCCAATAACGCTCAATTTCTTGTTTTTGTTCAATGTTTTGGTCAATTTTTTTAAATCTTCTATTTTAAATTATATATTTTTTAAATTATAATTAGTGTGCCTGTTAAAAAACAGTAACAAATGTCATTTATTGTGAGGTTATGCCACTAATAATAACGAAACAACAAATTAGTACCTACGTTACAACTTAATGTAAAATAAAAGTTAAGGCAAAATGTAAATATTTTGTTATTTCAATATTTCGATTATGACTCATTTTTTTAAGTGTATTTATAACTTCACAACATATCAGTGTTTTATACGCATGGCGCATGAAGTAAAATTTCGAGTTTAGAAAAGCCCCGTGAAAATTTGTCTCGGGTCGCTGCGCGACCCTCGACAAATTTTCTACGCGGGGCTTTTCTAAACTCGAAATTTTACTTCATGCTTAGTCTGGGAGTGGAAACACTCGTTCGAACTTTAAATTTAATTCTTTTATAAAAACGGCGCACACTGGTCGAAATGCTCATTCTAGCTGAACGTTTCGCCAAAAATTAACTGTTTAGAAAACTGTTTTTTCCTTGGAATATGGGAATATGGGTATTCAGAGGGTGCGCAGGTAAAGTCATAAAGCCCTTCGACCTTTGGTCCAGTGGTTTTCAGTAATCAAAGTGCACGCATCGTTTACGTCGTTTAGTTGTGGATTTTACGCGCTTCAAATGCCTAAGTTTAATTTCTTTTTTTTAAATTTGTGTTTCGTGCAAGATATAATTTAAAAATAAAATAAATTCTACTAATATGTATACAACAAAGTTTTAAATATTTTTTACATAACTTTAGTCAACATATAAATACACTAATTTAAATAAAGTAAAGAATCCTACAGTAAAATTTCACAACGTTAAACTTGAAAATGTTTAAAGTATACATTCTTAGCCGTTCTTAGTAATGAATCTTTGTTTCTTATACATAATAACTAATTAGTTTAATATATAAATAATATTTAGCTGCCCATTTTCGCCCGTTTACAAGCAGTGATTTTTTTTTAGGTAGCGTAACCATATCTCGGAGAACATTATTCGATCTTTGCGATTGACATTATAATTATTGATATTGCAGCGCACACTAAAAATGTAGAATTATCGATACATAAAATAAATAATTTTACGGCACAATTTACAATCAAATGGGAAATCTCTCATAGGACAATTTCAAATTTTGAAAATGAATATTTTAAGTGGCTAAGCGGAATGGATGTGTTCTCTACTAAAGGTTTACCAAATAAACTCCAACCTGTATGTTCTAATGGTAAATCCCGAGGTTTCACAACCGCTTACCATTAAATTTGAACACAGAGGTGTTAAAGTTATTAGTAGGACCAGATTATTAGATTATTATTATTTACCAAAGAATTCTGACTGCGAATAATTTCTGGCTTCAGTGTGAATTGTATGTATGATGTACTTAGATTCTTTATACGGCTTGTATATATTGTATATTTTTATTTATAGATATGAGTGTGTGTTTCTATTTAAATAATTTTATAATTTAATATAACATAATTATAAAATTTTAAATGTTCTTTTTTAATAATTCGAAGAGAAGGCGTTGTAATATTACTATTTTTAGATAAATATTGTATGACAAAAATGCGAATAGTGAAATAATCTTCAAGTTTTATGTTAACAACAATATACAAAATTAAAACTAAAATGGGGGTGGTGAAAGGTAGAAGGGTAGAAGGGAAGAATTATTTAAAATTGAGTAATTTATATTTTTAATCCACTATTTTCTTCGACTCCAAACAATTTAAAGTAGACTAAAACGCTTTATAGCGAAATGTTTAGCTAGAATGTGCAACGTATGTAATATAATAAATCATTCACACACATTTATAACAAATCAAGTCTAGAAACAGTGGGAATTAATGCAGAAACTATTTGTAACAAAATATCCAGAGACGAAGAACGGTCAATTTTTAAAAAATAAAACTTCAAAATTAATAAAAAAAGTATAAATCACACTGTAAAAGTAAAGCTCGCAATTATGACAACAAAACAATAACCAGCATAAGAAATAAACTAAAAAACCATAATTTGATACCATGTAAAGCTGACAAAGGTAACACCATAACAGTCATGAATAAAAAAGATTACATCCAAAAAACAGAGGAGTTATTAGAATCAGATACATTTTGCATTACAAAAATTGATCCAACAAACAAATTTCAAATAGAACTCAAAAAAGTATTAAAAAATAGTAAACATTTAATTTCAGACAGAGATAGATTTAAATTAACATTGATGAATCCAAAAGCCCCAATTCTCTATGGATTACCAAAAATTCATAAAGAAAATATTCCAATGCGTCCGGCGTATAAATTGTGTAAATTTTTAAATAATTTAATTCCGACATTCATAGGCTTTAAACCAAAATATTCAATAAAAAATACATTAGAACTAATTAATAACTTAAGAAACTTATCAATTCCCCACAACGCAAAATTAATTTCATTCGACGTCAAAAGCTTGTTTACATCAGTTCCGATAAATGAATTAAAAATTATATTAGAAAATGAAATGAATATGTCGAATGAATCTAATTTAAAAAAATTTGAACATAAATCATTAATAGAAATTTGCATAGACCAATGTTACTTCGAATTTAATAATACATTTTATACACAATCAGACGGACTACCTATGGGATCACCTTTGTCTCCTTTATTATCTGACATATATATGGATCACTTTGAAAATCATTTATTAAAGAAAACAGAAAGCAAACACATTTATTTCTGGGCAAGATATGTAGACGATGTATTTTGTATATGGACAGGTACAAATAGACAACTGGAAACATTCACAAATTTCATTAATAAAATTAACAAAAACATTCAGTTTACAGTTGAAAAAGAAATAAATAACAGCCTCAATTTTCTTGACATTACATTCACGAAAACAGTAAACAATAAATTGTCATACAAAATATATAGAAAAGAAACTTGCACAGATGTCATCATACCAGAATGTTCAAATACACATAGTCAATATCCCTCTAAATAAAATAGACTTTGAAAATGAACTAGACACAATAAAAACAATAGCAGTTAACAATGGCTACACTGAAGATTTAATTAATAAAATGTTAAAAAAGAAACAACACAAACAATTACGAAATTACTTTTATAGTGGGACAAATTCAGACACAATAACATGGAATAGATTAGAATATATTAAGCCACTGTCTTTACAAATCAAAAATAATTTAAAAGGAAAGAATAATAACATAATTTTGACAAACACCAATAATTTAGGAAAATTAATAGTTAACAATAAAATCAAAACTAAAAATTGTAAATTGAAGAAAAGTGGTATTTATGAATTAAAATGTGATGATTGTGATGCAGTGTATATAGGACAAACCAGCAGGTCTTTTGATATCAGGTTAAAAGAGCATAAAAAAGACATAGAGAATAAAAAACAAACTACCGGTTTTTCTAAGCACTGTATCACATCTAATCACCATTTTTCTTCAAACGATTTTAAAATTCTGCATACAGGTAATAAGGGATTAACGCTTAACTACCGGGAGGGTTTAGACATTTCAAAAGCCATAAAGGCAAGTTAAAATGTGGTCAACGACAACGAAGACCTTTGGAATTCCCCGATATTAAATGCCCTTATTACCCAATAAAACCTAAAACTCGAAACTGTATATATTCCCAAACAAATCCATTTGTACATCATTCTTGATAATGGCATTAAGCCGAAACTAGTAGAAAATAAAATACATATAAGTAAAACAAAACCAAGTGAACTTAATTTACAAACCATTATATTTTAAAATGTTTTACCAAGTGATTAATGAGAAAAAAGTGTCCGATATAATAAATCATTCATTGAAATCATAGGAAAAGAAGCAAAATTGTATCTAAAATCAACCTTTAAAGTTAACTTTATAATTTGCTCGGCTTTTAATCTGTTAATATTCTATTCCTAGGAAAAACAGTATTATATTAAAGTTGCATTTAATACAATAACAAACTGTAAATAAATCGACAAAAAATCTAGAAATATCGAAAATGTCGACATGTTGAAAATGTTGACGGTCCACTCCCAGACTAAGCATGAAGTAAAATTTCGAGTTTAGAAAAGCCCGTGTAGAAAATTTGTCGAGGGTCGCGCAGCGACCCGAGACAAATTTTCTCGGGGCTTTTCTAACCTCGAAATTTTACTTCATGCGCCACGCGTATAAAACACTGAAATATTGTAAAGTTTAAAAAACACAAGCCTTTATTTTGTTCGATTGGTTGACAAATTGTATTGAATCTTCTAAGCTAAATATACATACTAATTCGATTTATAAATTTTGATCAGTATTAAAAGTAAAATTTTGTTTCAAGGCACACTACGTTTATTGCCAATAAACAACGTTAACAAGATTTATTATACATTTTTTCTAGTATAAATATTAAATAAAAATCAACAAATCGAGCATAATTGGATTCAGAAAAACAATGTCCAATATAATAAAATAAGAAAAGTATATGCAGCTATTTAAACATTTAAAGTTAACTATTCTTTAGGAATGAAGTAATTTAAAAAAATATATAATAAGTGTCAATTGATGCTATTGAAACTGCGATTGACTTTGTTTTTTAGTTTATTCAAATCGATCAACAAATAACAGAGTTATGGCGTTTGGCTTTTTTTATCGAACACCCGGTATATATGTACTAAAAAACTACGCTGTATATGTTAAGTTGGATGCCAATTATATTTTTCAATATTAATATGTTTAAAATAAACATATGATAGATCAATTGAATATTTGCGACTTAATGTATAACAGAGTTATGGCGTTAGGCGTTGTTTATCGAACACCCGCTATATAGGTACTAAAAATGCCCTGTATATGTTAGGTTAGATGCCAATAACATTTTTCAATATTAATATATTTAAAAAATATATGATAGTATAGTTGAATAATTGCGACTTAATGTATGTAATAGGCAATAATTATTTCATTGAGAAAAATACTCGACTCGGAAAAGATAAGAGGCAGGACTGTAAATCCCTTTCAAACGCCGTCTACCATTATTCTCGGGATTAACATTCTGTTTAGTATCGGTGTTCCTTTTTTCGTGATCCGTGGAAGTAATTATGGGGCATTTAGTACAAGGGAGGTAAGTTGTTAAAAGAAGGAAACCTTTGTAGTGAGTTAGACTCGTTAAATCTGTACAAATTGTAGGGACCGTGTTCAGCCAACGGGGGCTATTTATTAAATGGAGAGAAAACCGGCCTGGCCCCACGAATCACGAAGAAAAAGTTAACATAAACTTCTCTAGCCACTTTATATAATCGATATTTTTATTACTGCTGCTTTATATTCTCTAAAGAAAAAAAATCTTTATCTTGATATTATATCGTATGTTTAATTTAAAAAAAAACCTTTAGAGTGCATTGGAAAAAATTGTAGGTTGGCAACTCTGAAATTATGTATTAAAATTATTATGTCTAACGTTGTATATGTCAATTCCCAAAGCGTGTAGCCAACCTAAATGTAAAAAAAATGAAATCATGGCATTATAGAGGTTTTATTTATTAAACATACGATATGTTTTTCGAATATCAATGTAAAATATAATTTTAATTACTTTACCATAATTTCAATTACAAACTAATACAATTCCTTTAATTTAATTGTCATTACAATGTAATTTAATCACATTTTTTGCATAACGCTCCTCTGGACTAAAGTTTATATATCTGGAAACCTAGTACATAGGTAATAATAATATTATACTATATACAGAGAGTTTTATATAACACCGAACATTTTCATTTAATACAATTTGACTTGACACCTTTAATATTTAAGTTATGTGTAAATTGCGAAGCCTATATGACCGTTAAAAATTATTGCTAATCAATCGCAAATAATGCCTTAACTTGTACATACAGGGAGTTTTTCTTTCAGGTATGTCCCAATTACAGCGTATATGCCGTAAATCTTTAGATACTCATTGTTCTTTTCAAGAGTTCAATTTGAAACTTAAAATGAGTGTTTCACTCCCAGACTAAGCATGAAGTAAAATTTCGAGTTTAGAAAAGTCTGAAAATTTGGTTTGGTCGCGTAGCGCGAAGCGCGGAGCGGCCAAACCAAATTTTCAGGCTTTTCTAAACTCGAAATTTTACTTCATGCGCCACCGGTACAAACACTGGCATATTACGAAGATTAAAAAACACCGCTAAACTAAATTGCATCTGTGTTTTGTACCGGAAGCGCATGAAATAAAATTATTTTAATAAACCGAGCATCGGCAAATGTACAACGTATGCTTATGTATACTTAAAAGAAAAATTATCTTTTTGAAAATGTTCGGTGTTACATAAAACTCTCTGTATATATAAGATGTACCACAAAGTGAACGCCTACAACACAAAACAGCATTATTATACGATTGTAGTTTATCTTAAATATTGACATATATGCCATTCATATTAGAATGCTTAATCTACGCATATTCATGGGAATTCCAATGATCAATATCTTTTTTTATAACTTAAGTAATATGATTTTACATTAATAGTATACCCTATGTCGAAAGTTGAATCTTGCAGTCTTGAAAATATACCTGAAACAAAAAGAAGGTGCATGTTAAAATCGCATTCCTAATTTTATACATGTATAGGGTTTTAAATAAAAACGTGGAGTGTAAAAAGGGGTTCTCAAGTCGCGCTGAATTTATTCGATTTTGTTTCAGTCGAGTGCAGCCGGGATTTAATTACGAATTGACAACAGTAAACATTTTGTTACCTCTTTGCATTCATCTAGTTTTAAGTTTTAGTACTTGGGGTACGCTTTATTAGACTACAAACTAAAAGCCGTGATGGAGGTGTAAGCTCGTTACTCGAAGTTTATTTATTAAGTAGGTATCTGACACGTTTCCACTGAAATATCGGAAGCTGAATTAACGTCGAACTTCTTAATCACTAGGTGCATATATTTACGGAAATGTTCCAAAGTGGCTTGTTTTATTTACACAATACTACAGTACGTTTTATTTAAGTATGGCATAGGACTTTACAGTTTGTACGACGTTTTTTCTACTCCATTTTTTCTACTCCATTTTTTCTACTCCGATTTTTCTACTAATTTTTTTCTACTATTGTTATTATCTACCCAAAATAATAATACTCAAACGTCAATGAAAAACTGAATTTTTATTAAAATGTAATGTAATGTCCGACGTCTTTAAGGTAGAATAAAATTTAATTTTTTCGTTCTTCGTACTGAAGCACCACGTTGCTGATTCGGTTTTTTTGCTGCTGTCTCGATTGATTCCTGTCTTTTTTAATTCGTTTGCCTAAATCCAGTTCACGGATCATACACTCAGTGTCCGCTTGTTCCTTTAAATGTTCTTTCATAAATGTGTATAAACTCGGATGATTTTTGCCCACAACAATTTGGAACCGGTTATGCCAGCCTTCAGAAACATTGTTGGTTCGGGATAAATTTTGAAGAGTTGCATCGTACATATTCCACAGCTCTGGTGGAAATCTTGGTGATGTAGCGCGTCGTCTACATCGCGCAGTTCTTCCGCGTACATAGTTCTCCTGCCAGAATCAGAAAGGTGTAAAAAACTGAAGTTGTATATTAATTATACATTAATTACCGCGTAATAATCTATGATCGGTTTGAAATCTTCCGCAGCTTGTCGCTCAAAAGCAGCGAAGGTTCGAACGACATCTTCGATTGGCACAAATGCGGTTGCGCACATCATTTGGGCAGCTATCTTAATTTTTCGCTCATAATTTCGGTCACTATAAGCTTGTTGTAGACCATGTTCTTGAATGCGTCGAAACACTGCTTGACGTAGGTGGAAGAAACAAGCGTTGACAGTATTGTTGCCGATGGATTTAGCTGCATTAATAATGGCCATTTCGAAATCTGTCATAACGACAACCGGCACAGTACGAGGAATCCCAGATGTTTGACATGCAGCGTTAACCACTGCAAATACTTTTTCGTATGCCACCTCTTTTTTACCGTCCATTAAGGCGTATACTAGCGGTAATGCCACAATGTGGGTTACTCCACGGCGAATTTGTTGGAAAGAGGCTAAAATGGCGAAAAGTTGGAAAAAAATATGAGGCACGACCTGAAAATAAAATTAACCGCAATCAACCGAATAAACCGAAATCAAATCAAATCAAATCAAAATTTAAATCAAATCAATCAAGCTACCTTGAAGGTCCCATCGACGTACCAATTGGAACTTCTCATGAGGCGCCTCAAATTTTCTTTTGTCGCAAAAATGATTAGTCGCCCGACCGATTCTATTTCATCCGTATCCCAAGAATCGTACAGCAAACATTTTTCGCCACCTGCCGTATCCCGATACCTTTGTGGAATTTCTTCCAAATCATTTATGTCAGTGGGTTTGGTCGGCATGTTTTGGAGTCTTTGGCGTTGGATAGCTCTGGTTAAGTTAGGTCGATCAGGAAGCAAGGCTAATATTTCGGAAGGCACATCATGCAATTCGCTCCGGAGCAGTTGCACAGGTGGAGCTTCCGGGTGATCTTCCGCTTTGCGTTTCAGGCGATTCTGAAGGTAAAAACCCCGTGAACACCATACCACCAACCTGATTCATTAATTCAACCTTTATTTTCTCGACTTCGACTTCTTCAATGTTGGGTGCATGTCCCTGATTCATCCGGACCCCTCAAGAGTTCAACGGCTTGACCGTGGGTTAAATAAGAACGGGTCACCGCTCGAGCGCTGCACTCCGGATATTGGCGGCACTTCCAATTTACTCGCCCGTTTTTTTCATTATTTTTGGAATACAAATATCCCCCAATGTGCAACAACGTACTTCGAGATGTTGTAATCAGTTCCACGTCCATAATTTTAAAAGAAGTTGAAAGAATATTATCAAAGTTACAAATGTGTCAAATTATGAATGAACGTGAAGTTGTCATGAAGATGTCAGTGTTCTAATGTTTTTCGAATGTTCGAAAATTCAATAAATTAATATTGGTAGAAAAAGAAATTAGTAGAATTTTTTATGCAGTAGGAAAACGAATAAGGTAGAAATAATTATTAGTAGAAAAAAAAGGAGTAGAAAAATTGACGCCCTACGGACTTTACATGGTAAAAATTGCACCCTATGTTAACTTGTTGTCGTACAAATTTTAAACGATTTTTTGGTTTTATTAATAAATCAAATATTTTTCTACAAAATGTACATTGCTAGAAGGACATAAATATGGTAGATTTCTTAATTTTTGCTTTCAAGGTTGAAATAAATAACACAAATAATTAAGCCAAAAAACCAACTTAGCGAAAATGTCATAATGCTTATTGACAAGTAAATGTTATAAAATTGCACGAAAGCTTGTTAATGTGAATTTCTAAAGAACATGTCTGTTTATAACATTGACATCTACTTGTGGGCGTTAGAACGTTAATAATGGAAAAGTATAAATCTTATAAAACTATAATTGATCACAAATTATTACCACGAGATTACTTGCCAAGAATGTAATTTTGTGAATGTTGTATAAACAAAATTAATAATCATAAATAGAACAAACATTGAAAGTGCGATTCTTTTCGCAATCTACAACAAGTTAGTCTTACAAAGACTATATCAAACACTCATTGAAACAACTACTTCCCGGGCTAATACCCCGACGGACATTGAATTATACAACAAGTGTTTTCTTTTACACACGGTAACCTACTGCAAATGTAACAATTTGGGCCAAATGGCCTTAATCCATCTATTGTTACATTTGCAGTAGGTTACTGTATGTAACAGCAAACACTTGTTGTATAATTCAATGTCCATCGGGCTATTAGCCCGGGAAGTAGTTGTTTCAATGAGTGTTTGATATAGTAATTGTAAGACTAACTTGTTGTAGATTGCGAAATGAATCGCACTTTTAATGTATGAAGTATTCTGCAACCAAGAATTAGTAATTTCAATTATACTTACGTTTGAACAGTAACGTGACCGACAGTCTAAGGTGTCAAATTGTTTTGAGGGAATGGCAAATCTATACTGATGAGACATAAATCTCGAAACGCGTCTATAGATGGCCTGAATATTTTTACCCAAATTGTTACATTTGCAGTAGGTTACTGTATGTACCATCAAACATTTGTTGTATAATTCAATGTCCATCGGGGTATTAGCCCGGAAAATAGTTGTTTCATGAGTGTTTTATATAGTCTTTTTAAGACTAACTTGTAGATTGCGAAAAGAATCGCACTTCTAATGTTTGAAGTATTCTGCAACCAAAAATTGGCAATTTCATTTATACTTATAAATAGGACAGTAAATAAATAAAATCAACGCATTTGGGCAAATTATTTTCCAACAGGATGGAGCCCCAGCTCATAGTGCCGCCGTTGTTGCCACATTTTTAAACGAAACATTTCCTAATAGTTGGTTAGGTCGATTTGGACCATTTAAATGGCCTGCCCGAAGCCTTTGTGGAGTAATTTATCGAATAATGTGTACAATATGAGATAAGCCCAAAAATCTAGAAGAATTAAAGATAAGAAATACAGAAACTTGCAACTTCATCACAGTGAGAGAGATGCAAAATACTTGTAAACATTTTTACGATCGGTTGGGCTTTTGTTTAGCAGTGGGAGTTTTGTTTAACAATTAATTTTTGGCAGAAAAATGTATGATTTATTGATAAAACCAAAAAATTGTTTCAAATTAGTACGACAACAAAAGTTAACATAGGGTAAAATTTTTTCTATCTAAATCCGTATGGTTATACTTAAATAAAATGCACTGTATACATTATTGCATTGTAAAATAAAATAAAGTCAAAATATTATTAATTTGTTCTGCTTTTAATATGTTTTAATATCATTTGGTATACTTGTATTAAACTCCGCTTTTGATAACTCCAGATAAATAAAAATCTGGTGAGTAAAACTCTGCAGGTACCGACTGCGAACTAAAATAATGTAGGATTATTAAATTGATTTTTCAAATCACTTATTATTATTGCTTATTGATACAGAGCAATAAAAAATAAAAAATCAAAACCAAAAGTTCACTATTTTCAAAATAACCTTAAACTATACGAGCTACAAGAAAAGGTATATACACATTAAATGTTTATTTCTTCTCTACAACTTTTATTTGAAACTTATTTCGAATTGTGCTGAATATTTACGATACAAAAAAATCGCTAACATCTATCTCGTTAAAAACACTGACATTGACATAAATGTAGTGTCAAACCTCCCGTGTAAGATATGAATCATTTTTATTTGGAACAAAGTTGGGAAATTTTAAAACAATATTTCCTAAGTGAGTGTTGTGTCGCAATGGAGTGCGGTACAGAGACATGCTGACTGTTTTTCTTGTGACCGCAATTAGATGATTTCGGCTTAGGCGAGCTTTGGTTCCAGCAGGATGGAGTAACATGCCACACCAGCCTTGAAACTATCAATCTTTTGCACACTATGTTTGGTAATCGTGTTATCAGTCGGTTTGGAAACATTATTTGGCCATTGCGCAGCTGAGATTTGTCGTCGTTGGACTATTTTTTGTGGAGATATGTTAAGAACCGTTGTTACTCCAACGATCCACAAACAATTAACGTACTAAAGGGAAACTTTCTTTGAACTATTCAAATTGAGCCACAAAAAATGTCTAGCAAAATTAGGTGAACTACTGTCACGCTAGCCGCGGCGGCCATTTAACTGAAATTGTTTCCCATAAATGATCGGTAGGTTTACTTTCTTGAATAAAGCAACAATCATTAAAAATATTCAACTGTGTAGTTTAATTAGCAATTTCAAAAAGAAACTATCGGATGGCCCACCCTTTATTTCCGGTTTCCGGTCGTTTTTAAAAAGAGTTAAATTTGAATATTTTAACGAGTGTTTTCCACTGCCAGACTAAGCATGAAGTAAAATTTCGAGTTTATAAAAGCCTGAGTATTTCAAACACTGAAATATTGTTAAGTTCACAATATGCTACTAAAGCAGTGTGCTAAAGCCGTATATTTTGAACTTCACATAAAACCAGTGTTTTATACGCGTGGCGCATGAAGTAAAATTTCGAGTTTAGAAAAGCCTGAAAATTTAGTTTGGCCGCTCCACGCTTCGCGCTACGCGGCCAAACCAAATTTTTAGGCTTTTATAAACTCGAAATTTTACTTCATGCTTACTCTGGAAGTGGAAAACACTGTTTCAAAGCTTCAAAATTAAATTTAAAAACATCTAATGTCGGAAAATTTACAGCGTGTGCATTTAAAGCTTATATATTTCTGATAATAGTGACATTTTTAGTATTGAAATATTTAAATTGTGTGACGAGCATTTAAAATTAATAATATTTTTGTTGAATTACATACCTTTATTTTATTTCTCTCTTTTTCAAATTTAAAAAATGGCCAATATATATAATCAAATAATTAGTCACGACTAACGATTATTTCAATCATTAGTCAATTGATGATTGATTAGTCAAAACTCAAGAAAATAAATTTATGACGAATGACTGAATAATTAGTCATTAGTCAGATATGTGTATTTAGTTTTGAGATATGATGCCAATAAAGTTCTTTGTTTTCTTAGTCATTAGTCATGAATAACAAATACAAATTTAGTGAATAGTCTTAGTTATCAGGCGACTAAAAAATGCCCAACTCTGCATCATTTATATTTAGACATAACTAATTTTAATGTACAAATAATTTGTCTGCCCGTTATTAAGAATTAACCTAATAACTAATATTTTTAAGCCTACGATGCACCTGATATCTTTACTTAAGATTTCTTAGGTCAATACCTGATCCTTCTTACATATCAAGACCCATCGTGTATTAAATAAGAAGGGAAAAAGGCTAGGAAAATCCCGAAATTAGCTACCCTTTTTTCCTTACTTTAGGACAGAAAAAAAGGGGACGAAGTCATAAATATGTGTGAGCCCGTGTGGGCCTCGTATTTGTTGGGGCCTTAACGGGGAAATTATGGAAAAACGCGGGCGCAAAGTTTTCTCTGTATAAAAGGTGAATTTATGTTCACCTGTGGAGGGCGAGCAACATGTGTACGTTTTAGACTTTTAACTTTCCGATGCAATATTTATTATTTTACGTAAACAGGATAAGATAATTGAGTTTCGGTAGAAGTTCGACGGGGGAGCGCTTCCTCCCGCCCTCCGGGAGGGATTTGGAATTCCTGCGGGCCGACCAAACGAACGGGCGTTCATTAACATAATCAATATGCTGAAATGTCGCTGGAGCGTAATTGAATAATTATTAACATAATCGAGTCACGTCCTGATGTTAAACTTTAACTTTTAAGTGGATAAGAAAAACATGTTTTTCTTTTTCAAACAAAATTACAAATAACATATTTGTTGAATAAAACGATTCTGTACATCAAGTAAAAATTATTTCTTATTTATTATGATCCTGTTAAAATCTTAAGTGAATTTCTTTATAACTTTTTAGTTGTTTTTTTTAATCTAAAGTCAATAATTTTTTACACATGTTAAAAACTTAATCTGAATAAAAATATAAAGACTTTTACTTTCAACTAGTGGAGGCTCGTAAATATTTTTATTGGTGGGGCTACATACATTAGCATACAACGATTTTTTCTATTAAGTATACATATCCCGATGCGTATGCATTTTGGGAATTCGTTGTTTTTAATGAGTTAAATTTATAGTTTCGAACGAGTGTTTTCACTCCTTGGTTAAGCATGAACTAGTTTCCAGTTTAGAAAAGCCTGAAAACATAAAACACTGATTCACAGTAAAGTTCAAAATATACTGCTTAAGTTTGTTAGAGTAATAAATTTTACAAATACTCATTTCGTCTAACCAAACCGTGCGCTTTTGAAATACGAGCAATTTTTTTTGGAGGTAAGTAAATATAATTATTAGAAAAAAAAACTAACTAAATTGCTTCAGGCTCTTGAATTTTGGAACAATTGGTTATACGAAACATACGTTTATAATATTTATCACTTTATATTAGTGTCTTATACGTGGTGCATAAAGTGCATTTTTTTATTTAGAAAAGCCTAAAACCATTTATGGTTTGACTGCGAAGCGAAGCAGAGCGAACCATTCTGCTTCGCTTCGCATTCAAACCATAAATGGTTTGTCCGGTAAATAGTCAGAATGGTCGCAGAACTTTTTTATGTTTGAAAATATAATTAAATCAAGTTAACATTCTTGAACATACATTCTTTGGGCACCAATACACCATTTGTCGCGGTTATATCACTTATAGTAATCCTCTAGGAAGTCTTAGACTGACATGCTGTTCAGTGCGGTCGTCACGACATCTTGTACTAGTTTATTAGTGTTATATCTTTGTAACTTAAATAACAACCTAGGAAACAAATAGAAGCCAATCAGAAGCAAATCTGGTCCACAGACAAATTTGGGTTGCGATAGATATTTTTGCCAAAATCCCTTGCCAATACCAATGAAAAATGTTTCGTATTGTCGAGATTTATTACAGACTCTCTGAACATCTGCAATTTTGTTGGGATAATTTTATGCACAATGGATATTGAAATGCATAATTTATGTACTAGCAAAAAAAAACAATGAAGTTCCTAGAACTCACTAAGTAAAACCTTCGAACACTAACCGGCTACATCACCCGATACTGCAGCTTCCAAAAGCACCTCACAAAAATGGAAATCACTAACGATACCATATGCCGACAATGCAACTAAGAAGATGAGACAGCAAGGCACATACTTCACGAGTATCAGGCCTAGTTAAAACTAAGGGATATTATGTTCAAATGTGAAGGACCCGGATGGAACTGGTCCATCGCACAAATATTGGCAATTGCCGGTAGTGCGGGGGGGTCTGACCATCAGGAAGGAGGCACTACAACGGGCCTACAACGTAGCCTAAGAGAGCGCGGCTGCGGTTGCCCTCCCGAAAACCAATCCTTAATCCGTATGTACTAGCAATCTGAAATGTAAAAGTAAATCACATTTCAAAATGTCTTTCATCTTAGCTACTATTTTTTTCCAGTATGGTTTATGACAACTAAATAGTTGTACTTTTCCTTAAACATTCTCTAAGTATGCTTTCTAATTGATAGCAATCATTTCAGTTGCTTATTTTAAGCCTAACACAAAATGTTATCCCGTACCAATTTTGAACCGAGACGCAACCTCCAAACAGCAGTCCACTTTATGGTCGATTCACACTCTGAAAACGCTCAGAGGTTAAAAAATAGGTTAAACCATTGAGATAGCACTCCCCACCACCGATTTCACATAAAGATTTCACTTTCAGACCCTTCAGCTTAGCGCAAAAATATCATTCTCGTTACTTTCCGGACAAACCATGTATATTTACGCTTTTTACTTCATGCTTAATCAAGGAGTGGCAGCACCTGGTGAAAGCTTTAAAATGGCCGTTTTTATAAAAACAACGAATTTTATTTTATTAATTGTGGCATGTTATGAAATATAAGATATTTCTATTATGATTGATGTGATCATAAATTCATCTATATTAGTGAGATTTTAAGTCGATCATGGAACTAGACGGTCTAGCCTCGAGCGTAAGTTATTAAAATTACAATATGCAAATGCGAATATTGAAATTCTGTACACCCTATTAAGCGTATATCGTATAACTATGCAAGCAATTTATCCTTTGTATCGATTGTAATACACACGGTGTTCAGACACGTCAGTATCAGCCTTAATTACATCTTCCATTGTCGGTGCTCACTTCCCTTTAACTACCGCAACAGACCACGCAGTATCAAGCCTATACATATTAATTTTGGACCATTTGATGCTTCTAACGAGTGTGTCCACTCCTTAATTAGGCATAAGGTAAAATTTAGAGTTTAGAAAAGCCTGAAAATTTGGCATAGAACATATTTCATATTTTCGTATAATGTTATTTTTAAAGAATAAAAACAAAATTAATTATTCTGTTAACAGGCTCCATCTATTTCGTTATATATCACAATTAACAACTTAATTATCGGTCATTGTCACAAATCGATTTTTATCTGTCAAAAATCATTTATTTTCTGACATAAAATCCTAATACAAAACTAAAAAAAGGTTTACATTTGAAATTTTAAAGTTTAGATGTATACTTGTAGTATTAAAATAATCAAGCTTACTGAACAAATGACATAATTCTATATGTATAGCACCGATTAACATTGTCTTTTTCCCTAATAGTGACTGAATGGGTAGCACCCACTGATTTCTATATAACACTGAAATTGAGATTTTGTGACACCAATATGGCGCGACATTTTAAAAGCGTCAATTAGTGTTTGTTAACATGGTGTGCATTTTCTGCGGAAAAAAACCCGACTCATCGAAAAATTAGACGCTGCACAAATAAGTATATCGAAATAAACTACGTAAATATCATCTATTTATATTGTTTGATTAAAATGTGACTACTTCTAACATTTCCATTCGATGAAGAATCGTCCAGAAAATGACTGGAAAAAATGGGTTTGTCAAATACAACAATAACCAAAACAATAAGATTGTGTTCTTAACATTTTGTTGCATCTGCGCTCAAGCAAAACAAGAAATACGCGACCGTGAAAAATAAAGTTGTCCCGACTATTTTCGACCAAGAATACAAAAACCGTTACGTTTACTGTAAATCGAAAAAGGGGCGAAAGTAATCGATTGCTCCACAGGTATGCGAACAAGTGTTTACGACTTTTATAATTACTTAAAATACGTTCTAACGGTATTCAAAAATGCAAAATTAAAAATTTTATCGATGTGGATAATAAGTTGCCTATAATGTTACATTGGTCACTAAAGTATTTAAATGATAGCAAATAATTTGTACTAAGTTCCCCCTACACGATGATACTTTAACAGCTGAATGGTTGACAAAAATGGACATGAAAGACTTTTACCCGACATCGCACAGTTTGCTGTTGTCCAGTTCAAAGACAGCTATTATCGGCCTAATATAGGAAGAAGTCGTGTGATGATTTCATTGATGTGATTTGAATTTTCCGCTCAAAATGGGCCCGTTCAGCAGAGACAAAAGTTGGGAGTTTACTGCGACTGTTGGGAAATTCTCTGATGACCGGATTGTTAATCGTCAACGTGTTTGGGATTTGGTACCAACATCAAATCCAAACATGTTGAATGGTTAACATTTTGATGAACAGGCCCTTTGCTGCCGTTAAAATAGGCTAAGTTTGGCCTATGCCCAATCCAGTGTTATATAGTGATCAGTGGTAGAACCTAAGTCATAAATTAAAAAAAATCAATAAAACACACTTTTAACTTTGATTGTATAACACTTTTTATTTTTACGTGACAGCAGTATCGTCAAATTTTGTGTGACATTATCAAACATGAAGTGACTAAAACTATATTTCAATATATATAAAAAAAAACATTGTTTTTTAACATTCTTAACCTTAATTTGTAATAAATATGATTAATATATAATCTTACAATAATATTTGTAGCAGCGTAAATTAATTCTTTAGAATTTTAATTGTTTTGTATTCGAAATATTCATCTATTTAAATGTATGGTAAATTTAAAAAGATTTAATAATATTTGTATATTTCTCATCTTTGATTTAGAATTAATTGTACAAATAAACAGTTTGTTTTTCGTGCATTTTTTGTTATCGCCATCTATAAAATATAAAATAAAATGGTCTATAAAGTTATCAAGAAATTGCAATCTATTTTTACATCATATTTTAAAACAGATTTAATCCGCATCGGTCAGCAATATCCAAATTTATATCTGTTCATTGTCAATGGAACCCATAAAACTCCACACTTTATTCGCGATTCAACAATGCCAAAAAGCCCCTCATTTAACGTTGGACGACAATATTTCGATAACGGGCTCAAAGATAAGGCGACCCACGCACGATTTTTTTTTTTTTATAAAAAATATATATTTCAGATGAGCAGATAGGGAAAAAATACACCTATTCGATGTCCACGACATAATATCCGTCCCCGTGCTATCCCGAATTTCCGGTCTTGGGTCCAGAAATAACGTGCGGACTGACCTAAATCTATTCATCCACTACTTACAATCTTTTTTTCGACTACACATTTATTTAATAAGAAATAGAAACGATCACGTTTCTTTCAATAATATTGTTCATGGTTAAACGGACACTTTCATAACTAATTCTTAGATTAAATTAAAAAGAAAAAACATACTTTATGCTGTTTCACAAAATGCTTTGCCCTTAACGAAAATAATTGTATCTCTGTAATAACCTAATTTTAATATTTAGCTAGCCACATGGACTGGTTTCTTAGGCTAAACAAAAAACTATGTAATTTCTTTCCATTCATCCATTTGTTTATACTACCAAATATAGTAGGTAGTATATTTATAAAGTCATAATAAATAAGCGTTTTAAATAAATTTACTTGATAAATAATGCAATATTCAAGAACATTTTAATTTAGGTATACATATCACGATTTTTCGCTGTAAATTTACAGACATTCGTTATTTTTTTAAAAGCATTTAATTTGGAATTTCTACCGAGTGTCTATTCCGGTTTTATGAGGAAGGGGGGTGGGGCGCTCACGCAATTAAACCTATGTATATATGTTGCAGACAAAAGACGAAATTGGATAAAACGCGAAATGTCTACTGACGGAATTAAAACATAATTTGGTATTTTGTCCATATAAGTTTAGTCAAGTCTTAACATGCTAAGTGTCATAAAAATGACAAATTTATAAAGTTCTATTAACAGAAGCTCAACCATAATCGAAATTATTGAAAATGGAAGAACATTGTGATTTATTTTGATGCTCGCAAAATAATAAAGAAATAAAAACAAATAAACAATTTGTAAGAAAATATTAATTTCTTTGTTTTTTATGTAAAAACAACAATAAATTGAGCTGATAAAGCTAGAGAAGCTAAATGTTGAGACAAAATTATGGAAAATACAAGACATTCTCCCGCTTTTTTTCGAAATCATAATATAAATCGATCAAACAAAACAAAACAAAAAAAGTACTAGGAAACATTACTTTGTTATAAACAAAGTAACAAATAATTTTTAAGGAGTATATTTTAAACTTCACTTTAAGTCAGTGTTTTATACGCGTGGCGCATGAACGAAGATTTCGAGTTTAGAAAAGCCTGAAAATTTGGATTTGCCGGGGCGCGACTCGCTTTGCTCGCGCGCCCAGGCAAATCCAAATTTTCAGGCTTTTCTAAACTCAAAATTTTACTTCATGCTTAATCTGGGAGTGTAAAAACTAATTAAATTAGTTTAAATTAAATATTTTAAATTAAATTAAAAATGTTATTAGTGCCTTAACAATTGTTTTACACACGTCCATAATAATTATAACCTAATTATAATATTAATTATCTAATAATAATAATAATAATAATCTGATAATAATAATCATATGTCAATAATATAATAATAATAAACTACCATACGTAAAAGTGAGAAAAAAAAGTACTGTTTTTATAATAATTTGAGCAAAAATGTCCAATCACCAACCCCAAAATATATAAACAAATTGTCATTAGCAAGATTAATTGACGATGCATCTGATGTACAAGCTCAAAAAAATGTTTTAAAATAAATTAATAAATAAACATTTATAAACAATAATAAAAGCCGCATACCATGTAAGAGATAAAAGTCAAAAGATAAAAGTTAAAGGATAAAAATTCTGTTCTTAGTAAATAAATAAATTAACATTAAAACACATATAATAGACAAATGGTACACACAATTTAAAGACAAGACAGGAGCCAATGGGAGTAAAATTTCAGCTCGCTACTTTATTAAGTGTTAAAATCATACTCAAGGTACTCCTCCCAACTGTAGAATGCTTGATTTTATTAGTAGTTTCAATCAAATTGAATGCTTTTATAATTACCTTGTATAAAATAATCTACTGGTAATTGAAAGTGATTCAATATTAAATAATACAGTTTGGTTTAATATTATTTGAATTAAAACTTATAAGAAGTAGATTTTTTGTGCAAGGTTTCTTATAAATGCGTTCAATTTTGAATTTATAACGAGAGTTTCCACTCCCAGATTAAGCATGAAGTAAAATTTCGAGTTTAGAAAAGCTTGAAAATTTGGATTTGCCGGGGTGCGCGAGCGAAGCGAGTCGCGCCCCGGCAAATCCAAATTTTCAGGCTTTTCTAAACTCGAAATTTTACCTCATGCGCCACGCGTATAATACACTGATTTTAAGTTAAGTTTAAAATATATTCCTTATAAATAATTTGTCACTTTGTTTATGAAACAAAATTATGTTTTCCAGTACTTTTTTTTCAATGTAAAATCTTGCTACGCATTTTGTCTAATAGACCTTAGACACGACGATTGTCTAGACAATGTGCGAAATGATAGACGAATGCAATTTTATTCGGCTATTGTCCTAAAACATAGGACATTTCGCATTTTGTCTAGATAAAACGCGTTTTGTCCGTATTTCGTGTTTTGTCCGCAAAATATACATATGACATACTACAATTTAGTTAGTCTTGAGGTGGGGAAGGGGGAGGGGGGAGCTTAAGCCCGCGAGCCACCCTCCTGGGTGCGCGCCTGCTATAAACTGTGTTTATTCATTTAAGTATTAATATTTATACAAATTAATTTACTATTCCCGTATTTATTTACATAACTTTGTTTTTAATAAATTGCCTAAAAGTTGATAATTTGTCTCAACTCTAAACATTAAATCTTTCTTTGTTGTTTTTAAAAATCGTTCAGTTTGATACTTTTGGCGACTCTTTTCACTTTCTCTTTCCTAAACTCGAAATGTTACTTCATGCGATCGATCAAACAAAACAAAACAAAAAAAGTACCAGAAAACATCACTTTGTTTTATAAATGAAGGGACAAATAATTTTTAAGGAGTATATTTTAAACTTCACTTTAAATCAGTGTTTTATACGCGTGGCGCATGAAGTAAAATTTCAAGTTTAGAAAAGCCTAAAAATTTGGATTTGCCGGTGCGCGAATCGTTTCGCTTGCGCGCCCCGGCAAATCCAAATTTTTAGGCTTTTCTAAACTCGAAATTTTACTTCATGCTTAACTCATTAATATTTTTGTTATTAATTCAATTACTAAATAAGTTAATTTGCTATATTATGTTATTTGGCCTAAATTGAAAGTATTTGAAGAATAATTTAAATATTTTGTTAGTTAAATATTTCGATTATTGCTCATTTAAAAAAATGTCAGTGTATTTCTAACTTCACAGTATTTCAGTATTGTATACGCGTGGCGCATGACGTAAAATTTCTAGTTTAGAAAAGCCTGAAAATTTTGTTTGGCCGCTCCGGGAAGCGGAGCTGCCAAACCAAATTTTAAGGCTATTCTAAACTCAAAATTTTACTTTATGCTTAGTCTGGGGGTGGAAACACTCGTTCGAAACTTCATATTGCACGTTTTTATATAAAATCGATGAATGATTGAAAATTTACAACGTATACATTATATATATATTTAAAAAAAAATACACAGTATGTAATACATTCATAGAAATCATAAAAAGAAGTGTAGAATTGTAGCTTAAATCAACTTTTGAACTCTATATTTGATCAGCCGCTAATGGGTTAATCAAGGATTGGAAAGACTTGTTAGTAATGCCCTGTATATTAAATCATATAGGTTTATTTTTATATTACACCATTTCACCTTGCATATAATTTGTGAAATTAATTAAATTAGGCCCCCTATATCGCAATATCGGGGGGAGCCCCCTCTCCCCTTGCCCATATGTGCCGGCGCCCATGATGCTACGAGTTATATTCGATGAGAGAATTTAACGAACTTCACCTTATTTCCTTTTCAGAAACCTCACCCTGCCGTTCGGTTGACATTTTTAATTATCGACTGTCAGATTTGACAAATTATTATTATAGCAACCGACCACAATATGTGACAGAATTATTTTCGCTGTGATTCTAATTGGAGAGAATGTAGTCATGTGACGCATGGGTTATATTCTCGTCAGAATAATATTGAATCAGTTAAACTAAAAAGAATCATTTTTTTTAAACAGAATACATTTCTTAGATTGTTAATAATATAGTTAAGTTAGTATTTATTTGTTAGTAAAGATAGTATAAAATATGTATGTAAACTAATGTCTAGTTGCTGTATTTACATTTTTTAAATAAACAGACATTTATCTAAACGTTTGAAACATGGTATGCTATTTATTTATTTTATTTTTTAATTAATCTGGAATCATCTAGCTTAAATTTATATTTACTAAAAACATTAATTTAAAAGAAACTTATAATTTTGATCCCTCGCAAAACTCATATCAGATTTAATTCTAAATACGCTATTTAATAACAAATTTCAATTATCGTAGAAAATACCTGCATTCTGTCTTCTTAACGATTTGATAGAAAAAGTTTCTTACAAAATGTTTATTTGTTTTATTTGATCAATGGCAAATGTTTTTTGGTTTAAAATTGTGGCTATCACGAACACTCTAAGTCACAATTCAATTTTGTTTAAATAATTTCAATATTTTATTTAGTCGCATTATTTGTGACGTTTTATGAAAAACTAATTAAAATTTGTGTTTAATTAGTTATGCTATACTTGTTTTGCCTTGAATAATAAATTCACAGTACAAACTGAATTATGACTTGTTTATAATGCTGACTAGTATTAGGTAACCACACATATCAGGCATTTTTAGAGAAAACGGCTAGTCTTAGAAAGTTGGGATAAAAAAATTATTACAAAAGCCATATTGAAGAATCGAATGGTGATATTGTTTTTTCCCAAAAAAGTTGGCATCCCTGAGATTTTCGCTTAAAAATGTCAAAAACTCAAGATTTTCAAATGGCATGATAGGTCAACAGTGGTATTATACAAAAGATCTTTGAAAAATAAGCAACTTTTGTAGAAAAAATATTTTTGTAACTGCGATTTATTTTGAGTAATTTTGGATTGGAGTTACCAAATATGAATATCTCATGGCTTAGATACTTAGGGCCACTGGTATTAGGACCAGATCAGTTCAACATCGTTTAGAAGTAAATGGAAAACATTTTGAACCAGTGCTGTGAACTCTGAGTCGGAGTTAGAATCAAAACTATGGGATCGGAATTTAAGTATTTTTGTGATGAGGAAATCGGAGCCGTTGATTTGGAAATTTCGTATAATTCCGACTCCGATTTTTAATACAATTACTTAAATATAAATGTGCTAAACATATTTTGTTTTGTTTTTATAATATCTTAACCCAAATAGAGTTTTTAATTACAATGGAAATTTATGGAATTTTCATATGAGAGAAAACCAAAATTTTGATTTAAAAAAAAAAATAATAGATTGCAATTACGTAGATGTAGTAACCATTAAACATTAATTTGTATTGGAAAGAATTGCATTATTAAGTAAAGTTTTAAAATGTTTATATGATTCGAAGCAGCAGTCGGAGTTGGCGTAGGATTATCGAAAAATAGAGGAGTCAGAGACGGAGTTGGAGTCGAATATTTCTTTAGCGACTCCGCGGCCTTGGTCAGCATGTATCTGAATGGTCTGACAGTTGAAATTCAATTTTTTAAAATAAGTTATCCATGAAAAAATGAAATTTAATAAGTTTGATTATGTAACCTTTATGTGGCGGATTTGGAGGAAGTATTGCGAAAAGGACAGGCGGGAGGAATAGTAGTGGGTAAAATGAAAGTGTGGAGCCTTACATATGCCGATGATGTAGTGTGCTATCAAAAACTAAAAACGAGTTGAATGAGATGAAAGATAGGCAAGAAAAGTATTTTGAACAAAGGAAATTGAAAGTGAATGTTAGCAAAACTAAATGGATGATATGTGAAAATGCGGGGGGTAAAAGTAAGGCCGGGGGATTGAAGTGGATGGGTAAAGAGATTGAATGTGTGAAAGAATTTAAGTACTTGGGTTTTGTTTTTGTTGCTAAAGGCACCAAGAATAAACATAGAGTATGTATGCAAGAAAGCAAGAGTGGCAATGGAACGAATGCGGAGTACGTGGGATGGTATGTTAAAAAGAAACGTGTGCATGCAACTGGCATGGTGGGATGCGTGTATACAATCAATTTTATTGTATGGGGCAGAAGTATGAGGTGAGGTGAGGTTGAACGAGTACATCTGCAATATTTGAAACAAATACTAGGGTTGGAGAGATCAACGCCAAGGTATATAATATTGCAGGAGGTAGATAGAATGACAGTCGGTTGGTGGGCCGCAAGGAGGGTAGTCAAATATGAACGAACGGTTGTAAGCATAGATAGCGATAGGTTGGTGAAAGACGCGTGGAAAGCAAGCGATAAAGAATGGAAGATGAGAAAGTCGGGATGGACGAAAAAAGAAAGTTATACGAACGAGCGGGGCGGAGGGACAGAGCGATTGAGATGAAGTTTGAAAGAGGAGAAAATATGCACATTGAGGTATCGGAAAGGTTGCTAGAGGTCGAATTACAACAGCGGCAAGGATTAATAGACAGCAGTACTTATAACCCGTGGTACAAGTTCTTGCAAGTGCACGATCGGCTGCCTCGATACCTCAGTGGGGAATACAAGGGGAGGATCAAGTGTTGCAAGCAAGATTCAGATGTGGAAATGAGGAGAGAGGAATGAAGAGTTGGATGGGGGAGGAGTATATGAAATGTGTGTTTTGTGGAGAGCAGAAGGATGTATGGCAGCATTGGGTAAGAGATTGCAAGAAAGTCAGTTGGGAAGGTGTGAGTAATGTGAAAGAAAGAAGTTGGAGGGTGGCCCTGGATGAAAGAGAAATAGGTGTCAAGGTGTGTAAGAATATCATTAGAAGCAGGCCAACGTAACTACTAGGAAAATCTAATAAATAAATAAGTAAAGAGGGGACATGGGGGATTTAAAAGCAGGCAAAATTATTTTAATTTTGAATGGAAAAGCATTTGTTTGTTGTGTTTTGTTTTCTCTCTTTTTGTTAATTTGTGTTTATTGGTTGGTATTTTATATATTTTTGTTCATTTTGTACACTGCATTGTAAGTTAATTTTGGATGCCAAATAAAGGTTGTTTATATAACAAAATTATGTTTCTTACAAAAGTTGCTTATTTTTTAAAGACCGTTTCAATGATACCACTTTTGACCTATCGTACCTTTCAAAAATCTTGAGTTATTGACATTTTTAAGCAAACTCTGAGGGATGTCAACTTTTTTGTGAAAACACAATATTACCATTCGATTCATTAATACAGCTTTTGTTATAAATTTGTTTGTCCCAACTCTATAGAGTTAGCCGTTTTCTCAAAAAACGCTGAGACGAGTGGTCTGGGAGACCCTGTATTTTTATTTGTTACCTACTCACGCTTAACTTTTTACATTCATCCACCAAAAAAATTACACACAAACAAATTTGCACACGTACTTTTACATATACACAATACATCAACTAGTTACATAAATGTAATCAAATTTTACCATCCCGAATTAACCGGACTGAATTAAATTTCCATGCGGAATTATTTAAATGGTTAGTTTCGTTTACAATTTAAATTAGCGCGAAGTGGGGGAAAGAAATGCTGAAAATCCGGTGTGCACTACATAAATTTCCATCAGAATTAATGGGAATGCATCGCCGGGATTTTTGCGTGTGGGTCCGCCATAACTTTAACAAAAACAGTGGCTTAATTACCAAATTGTTTTAATTGCGTTCTGTGAAATATGCCCAACAAGTGGAGAGCAAAATGAAACAAAAGCGGTTTCATTGAAATTCAACCTTCTCGCATTTACGTTGATTCATGTGCGTTCGGTTTATGTTTTATTGAAATATGGAAAATGACGAGTTATTATTTGTATAATTATTGAAAATTTTTAATATATATTTCTCGTATATGAAAATTTATTTGATTTAAATTTTACGTTTAACTTATTCCACATACGTTTCAGCCGAATAATGTTTTATTTTATTGTTAAATAAATACATGTTTAATACACATAAATCTATATTACCTTTTGAATAAATGTTAAATTTTAGTTGCCGTTTAAATTTAAAAAATTATCGATACACGTATCAGACAACTAAGAATAAAAATATGGAACAATACAAGTGTTTTACTTTACCTGATATGAATATATTGCACCCCTAGAATAGTACTGTGACACTTCAAAAATCACAAATGTCGGTAAAACGCATTTTAAAGTTTTGGGTTCCGAAAATTGCTTATAAAATCGTATTTTTTTTTATCAAACCGGCTTGCACCTACCGATTTCTAAGGAATCTAGCCGTGCTCACCACCAACAATGAGTGCAAGAAAAACCTGAGTTAAGCTCTGGCATGATTAAAAAAAAGAATAGTTGTTGTGTATTACTGTTAAAATTGAATACTTGGAAATTTGAATTATCGCTTCAAGTTGTCACGCTTTAGTCTTTGTTATAGTTCGAAAAAACGTATTTCTTTCTCGGAAAACTCCTAAGAAAAGGAAAGACAAGGAATAAAATATATACAAAGTGGGTAAAATGGACTATCTTAAATTTTCAACTTTTCATTAGGTATGCGTATGTAGTGTGTACTTGAAAAACTATGCAACAGGGTAGTTATGTTTAAAACAGTGTTTTAAACATGTTTAAAAACAACCGTCGTGTTATAAACGGATTTGTTTTAAACATGTTTTAAATCTAAAATTTGCTTAAAACATGTTTTAAACGTTAAATTTGTCTAAAACCTTTGTTTATAATTTTAAATTTGCTAAACTATATTTTATACTACTTCATAAAAATTTTTTGTTTCCATTTTTAAATTTTAGCCAAATTGTTGAAGATATTTCAAATTACATTATTAAACATAATATTTTATTACCTTAAAATATCAAATACGTGTGCATAAATGTGGTTTTTAAATACAGGGAATTTTTGTTCCAGGCATACATATGCATACACTGTAAATTTTACGACATTCGTTGTTTTTAAAAAAAAATCAATTTGAATTTTTAGACGAGGGTTTTCCACTCCCAGGCTAAGCATGAAGTAAAATTTGGAGTATAGAAAAGCCTTAAAATTTGGATTGACCGCGTAGCGAAGCGGAGCGGCCAATCCAAATTAGGCTTTTTTAAACTCGAAATTTTACTTCCTGCATCACATGTATAAAACACTCAAATATCGCAAAGTTTGAAATATACGGCTTTAGCAATCCAATATGTAGATGTGAATAAAACTTAAGTGAAATTCTGCGCTGAACAAATTATTTAAAACAGTGATTATAGGCAACCCAATAATTCTAACATATATACGGTTGCCTATAATCGTTGTTGTATGTGTGTGTTTTTTTAACTTCATTGTAAATCAGTGTTTTTAAGCGTGGCGCATGAAGTAAAATTTCGAGTTTAGAAAAGCCTAATTTGGATTGGCCGCTCCGCTTCGCTACGCGGCCAATCCAAATTCTTAGGCTTTTCTAAACTTGAAATTTTACTTCATGCTTAGTCTGGGAGTGGAAAGCACTCGGTAAAAGCCTCATATTAACCTCATTTAAAGAAGGAATTCCCGCAAATTTAAAAAAACGCTGTAATTATCGGGATATGTATACTCAACAGAAAAATGACCTGTATGTTCTGTTTCAACACGTTTTGAACGTGTTTTAAACATGTTTTGAACACCTTTGAAACATGATTTTAATTAATAATTTTTTAAACGCTGTTTTAATTAAAAAAACACGTTTTATTAAAAAAAACTGTTTGTTTTAATTAAAATGAAAAAAAAAAAACGTGTATTTTAACAACCCTGCTAACAAACTGGAATATTCAGTCGCAACTACTAACTGGGTAATATCACGTTGCTATGCGTTGGGTCCTTCCCTCCCTGGCATAGAGTAGCACAGTAACTACCGCTCCCAAGCGTTAACTATTAAAATTAGGAAAATATTAATGCTATATTCTTGTAGAGCTCGTCAAGATCTATCTACCTATGGGGATAACTCAAAAATAGTTTCTTTTGACTCGTCACAGTACTATTCTAGGGTTGCGATATGGTTCTCTATCATGAAAGTATCAAGTATATTTCATAAAACGTTTTATTAGTAATATTAATAAATGTTTTGATAATGTATAATTGAATATTAAAAAGCTTATAAAAAAACCAACAACAAACAAGTATATATCTGGCCTTCATCGATATACAAAAAGCATTTGATACAGTAAACAGAGAGAAAATATGGAGTATATTAGACAAACACCAAGTAGACCATAAACTGATTAGACTAATAAGAACAATTTATAACAACAACACAACATATATAATTAACAACAACAGAACATCAGACCCATTTAAAACAAACGAAGGATTAAGACAAGGTGGCGGACTCAGCCCTTTGTTATTCATCATTTTTATGGATGAAATCATAAAAAAAAAGTAATGCGCACTCTAAACAAATGTACGTGGGACACTACAAGTTGAATCCAGTGAATATATCCGGAGGGAGTGTTTGCAGATGACGTAGTATTATTCTGTAAAAGTAGAGAAGACCTGCAACATAACCTCCTAATATGGAAAAACACACTTGACAATTACGGAATGAAAATTAACCAGGAGAAGACCAAGGTAATGATAATAGGTGAAAATGAGAACTTAAATATAAGAATAGAAGGAAAACAAGTAGAAAAAGTAGAATGCTACAAATATCTAGGAGTGAATATAGATGCGAACGGGAAAAATGACACCGGAATTAACAAAAGGGCTGAGAACACGTTAAAGATATACCATGCAACGAAAAGTAAATTCCTAAATAAGAAAGAAATAACTGCAGAAACAAAAATAAAAGTGTTTAAATCAATATATAGGCCAATACTCACCTTCGGATGCGAGACTTGGACAATGAACAATGAACAGAAAAGCAAGATACAGGCGGTCGAAATGAAATACTTGAGATGCATCAAAGGAGTAACAAGACTGGATAGAATACGAAATACACAGATAAGAAAAGAACTAGAAGTAGAAGATATACAAACATGTATAAACAGAAGACAGCTAAGTTGGTGGGGACATCTGCAACGAATGAAAGACAATAGAATGGCAAAGAGAGTATGGCAGGCACGGACAACGAAGAAAAGGAAACCGGGACGACCAAGAAAAACGTGGAACGAAGGGATAGCCAACATACTACAACAATTGAGGAAGCCAGGTAGACAGCAATGGACAAGAAAAATTGGAGAATAATAGTTTACGACACACAGCCATAGACATTAATTAGACTAATGCACCCAACACCTGAAAGGGTATAAGGGTTTTGATAATATATATATATATATATATATATATATATATAAAAAATCCTTTGTACAACATAAATTAAATAAATTAAAAAATATAATAAGAAAAATTATGATTTAATAAGAAAAAATCAGTGTATTTATTTCTTTTGTTGTGTTCATGTCAGGCTTCATTTAAATCGCACCTACATAATTTCCTTTATAATCTTTTCCTTTATACAAAAGTTAAGCTACATGCAGTGAGATTAGAATATATATTAAAAAAAATATGAAAAAGAAATGCACAATACAAAAGCGTAAAAATCAAGATCAAAGCGTGTTCGAGGGCGTCCCAAGATCAAAAGTATCCGGAATTTTCGTTTAGGGGAATCCCGAAAATATTTTCATATATTCTTTCTTTCATTAAAAGTATTGATACAGTACTAATACGCATTGTGATTTTTTGTTACAAATTTCGCTACTGTTTCGGGCGAGACGAGCCATTTTCCAGAAGTAATTTTAAACTCAAATCACAAGCATATGCCGCAGTTGGCTAATGTCGTACTTCCATCACATGCTTATCCCTAAAAACGCACGCATACGTACAATAGCTATTTCATTCGTATATATTATATATATAGTGGAATTCGGGAGAGATGTCTTATGACTCATTGAAGTGGAATTTGTGGTTTAATTTTTTTAGAGAGTATGTCGACAGTTGTATCTGCAACGATTTTTCCTAGTTGTGTCAAATTTTGAAGTTACATGACAATGTTATACTGTTTAGGTAGCGAGTATATTAGTGTTTTTTCTTTTAGAAAAGCTTTTAATCATTATTTCTTGTATTTTTTTTTTTATTTTAGTATACTTATCCCAATTACGTGTTGTAGATTTCGTGTATTCGTTGTTTTCAAGAGGTCAATTTAAAGTTAAAATGAGTGTTTTCCATTCCCAGGTAAAGCATGAAGTAAAATTTCGAGTTTAGAAAAGCCTGAAAATTTGGTTTGGTTGCGTAGCGCGAAGCGCGGAGCGACCAAACCAAATTTTCAGGCTTTTCTAAACTCGAAATTTTACTTCATGCGCCACGCGTATAAGACACTGATTTCAAGCGAAGTTTACTAGTTCACAATCTTTCACAATGCTTTCAGTGTTTTAAACGCGTGGCACATGAAGTAAAATGTTTTTGTTAATATTTTAGTTCTTATCAACAAAATATGTGGACATTAATGTGTAACTGTTTAACGAATAAACTTAAAAACATTCGGTTTTCACAGGCAACCTTCTATTTTAACAAGGTATCGAATACCAACGAAATATATAGGGTGTTTTATTTAAAATAAGGTAAGTTTGATATTTATATAGAAAATGAATCAACCTGTATATCAAAACATATTATCAATAAGTAGCTTAAATTAGTAGCTACAAGTTTTATTTAAAACATTTTTTTCTAAACTCATCACAAACAGAAATATTGAGCCGTTACATTACTTTTCGAACACCCCGTATAGATAAACAGTCATAAGAAATCTGTACATTTTGCAACTCTCTTCACCTGAAGAAGCAATTTGCGAAACAATTGTAGTGAATATACATTCCAGTTTTTAAAAATCAACGAGTTATTTCTTTAAAATAAGTATAGTTGGTTATTATTGATTTTTTGACATTGTTAAAGCACTTTTTTATGGTTTTTAATAAATTTATTTTGGCGGAGCGACCAAACCAAATTTTCCGGCTGTAGCTAATCTAACCAAAAATGTTTAAGCTCTTATAAAATATATGGTAATTGTTTTTTTCTTTTAGTTTTCTACTGATAGTGGCACAGCCATCACTTGATATAATAGACAACTTCTACCATATTAGAAATTTTATGCTTCATCTGGGAGTGGAAAAAACTTGTTTAAAGCTTCAAATTAAACTCTTTGAAAAACAATAAATATCTAAAGATTCAGGTGTATACGCTGGAACTGGAATATGTATACCTAATAGAAAACTTTCCTGTATGGAGTTTATAGTCTTAAATTCTAAAACCTAAAGCCTATTGAGATTGCAAGTTGAAATGTCGCAGGAAGCTTTTAGAAATTTAATTTAATCAATACACATTTCTAAAAACAATTGACTATTTTTTGGTAACTTTTTTAATTTTTAAACTTTTTAGAAAAATAAAACCACTCCAATAATCATCTATCATTAAAAAAATTCTTAAGATAATAGAATTTGAATTTTTAATTTTTTTTTAAATAGAATTTGAATTTTTAAATTTTCTAGAAAGGCCAAAATTATGTATTTTTGTTTTAATTTTAAATCCTTATAAATCAAACACTAAGTAATAAAAAAATGTTTTAAGTATAGATTTTATCATTCAAATTTTTCATATACATTCAAACGGAGGTAGAGAAACATTGTAACATTAATGTAACTACTTAAAATCTAAACAAAAATACTTACGTAAATATTTACCTATAAACAAAGAGGAACAACTTGAATTTAAGATTATTATTTATTTAGTTACAATATAGTTTTCTGATTTCGAAATATAATGCCAATTTTTCTACAAAAATTTAGAGTTGATATAAAATGGAAAACTATAGGGTTTTCTATTAAGAGGTCCTATTTTAATTATTTAAAAGCAATATTTTTTTATGAAATAGTGCGATCAAGCCAAATTTTCGGGCTTTCCTTAACTCGAAATTTTACTTCATGCTTAATCTGGGAATGGAAAACACTCGTTTATAGCTTCAAATTGAACTCATTAAAAACAATAACTATTTAAAGATTTATGTATATCATCGTATATACCCAAATCTTTAAATATTTATTGTTTTTAATTCGAATATGTATACCTAAAACAAAAATTCCCCGTATGGAGTTTATAGTTTTAAATTTTAAAACTTAAAGCCTATTGTAATAGGTCAGTAGGGGTCATGCGCAAATATTATTTTTGACAAAATTAAATTAAAATAGTAATACAAAAATCTCCCAAGAAAATAATAAAGATAAATCAACATCCAGTAAATACGAGAATAACATTAGTCGATCAAAATTTGTTATGTGAAAGAAATAACGAATGCAGCATCGCCTTAAAATAATAAACAAGTACCGGCGCGTGGAGAAATGCTAAGACATACAGCAAGATTCAGTTCAGGGTTTAACGAACGCAAACACAACAAGTGTGCAAAGTCAGGGAAATGAAGTTGACGTCAGAGAGGGAAGGGTTTTGTGACCATATATGGTAGTAGATAAAATTTAAGCAACAACATTTAGGGAGGGGAGAACTTTGAGAGCAGCAAAGAAACGATTCTAAAGATCAGTTAGTTTTGGGACCGGGACGGGGACAGTCAGTATCTGAATGTAAATGGGGACAGTTGAGAATGGGAAGTTTCAGTGGGATGTGATTGGTAAAGTAATGTTGATGAAAAGAGTTAAGTATTGAGAGTTAGAGAATAGAGAATGGAGTTAGGGATAACAACGTTGGAGAGACTATCACCTAAGAGTAAAATTAATTCTACATCAAACCGACTAAGTTAAAATCAAACAAACAAAACCAGCGAAATAATTTAAACATCTGAGAAAGGGGGAAGATGGGGGGGGATGAGAATGAGGGATGTATGGTGGTTGATGTGTAAGGTCAAATTTAGCGAGAAAACGAGGTATGTCCTACTAACTAATCGAAACAGTCGATTGAAGTGTTAGGCCAATCTGAGTCAGTATTGCACTAAGTGTCCTACTAACTAACCACACGAATGAGGGATGTATGGTAGTTGATGTGTAAGGCCGAATTGAGCGAGAAACCGAGTTATGTCCTACTAACTAATCGAATCAGTTGATTGATGTGTTAGGCCAATCCGAGTCAGTATTGCACTAAGTGTCCTACTAACTAACCACACGAATGAGGGATGTAAGGTGGTTGATGTGTAAGGCCGAACTGAGCGAGAAAACGAGGTATGTCCTACTAACTAATCGAAACAGTCGATTGATGTGTTAGGCCAATCCGAGTTAGTATTGCGCTAAGTGTCCTACTAACTAACCACACGAATGAGGGATGTATGGTGGTTGATGTGTAAGGCCGAATTGAGCGAGAAAACGAGGTATGTCCTACTAACTAATCGAAACAGTCGATTGATGTGTTAGGCCAATTCGAGTTAGTATTGCGCTAAGTGTCCTACTAAGTAACCACAAGAAAAAAATAATTCGATTATGAGTGGAACGAGGTGAAAAGTCGTTCCGCTCATTACTCGAAAATGAATGGCGATTGATGTGTAGTGCCGATGTGAAAGATTGTCCCACTAACTAATCGCAAGTGTGTCGAGTGTGTGATGCTAGCTCCGGGATGGTTTTTGTGGGTTTCCCATCTCGTAATGCAAATGTAGGGGCTAGTTAATTTTGCTCCCACAAGTAGAGTCATATATTTTTTTGAGTTTAACTAGATGCACATGGCTTCTAATCATAAACGTTGGATAATATATTTTGTGAATATAAATAATATAAGACCTACCAATTCATTAGAAATGTCATGAAAGGTCAATAAACTTTGCATACTTTAAGCTCATATCCTGTTTTATTTATTGTCCACACACCCTCCTAGTCAAATTACAAGGGAAGAAAGACACAGTATTTACGATAATGCATATTGACACAAACAACGAACCTGGTAAATAAATAAAAGGGTTACTACATACACAACACAACGTAAACAATAATACAAATTATAAATTTGTACAATACCTAGGGTCGAATCATTACACTATTAAGATCTCAAGTTGAAATATCGCAGAAAGCTTTTAGAAATTCAATTTAATCAATACACATTTTTACAAGTGTTGACTATTTTTTGGTAACTTATTAATTTTTAAACTTTGTAGGAAAATGAAATAACTCCAATAAGCATCTATCATTAAAACCGACAAATTTCTTAAGATAATGGAATTTGATTTTTGAAATTTTCTAGAAAGGTCAAAATTATCTCTTTTTTTAATTTCAAACCCTTATAAATCAAACACTAAGTAATTAAAAAATGATTTAAGTATAGATTTTACTATTCAAACTTATCATATCAATCCAAATAGAGGTAGAGAAATTTAAGATTATTATTCCTACAATATGGTTTTCTGATTTCAATATATAATGCCAAGTTTTCCACCGAAATTCAGAGTTGATTTAAAATGGATAACTATAGGGTTTTCCATTAAAAGGTCCTATTTTAATTATTTAAAAACAATATTTTTTTATAAAATAGTGCCAACAAAGCTTAACCTCCACGATTAGTTGTGGAATATCACATGATATATGGTTAATAGCAACCTTGGCTTCTTCTGAAAATCTCAGAGGAAATCTTTTGAATAAGTTCTGCATCACATTTTCACATTTTAAATTTGGCTCTTATTTGACCAATAACCGCTCGAATATTTTCTTTGGACGCTTAGATTGTGGTAATGTTCTCAGTTGACCTGGCGATGTGAGAGCGAACTGGCAATTTTACATGAGTAATTTTTCAATTTTGCTGCAATTTAGTGATAAGTTTCACAATGGCAAAGCTAGAAGGTGATTCATACGAACGCTGCGATCTGTCTAGGCGAAATGTTCACCATATATAATGAATTTTTACTATTTCTATACGCTGGTGGAGCATACGGTGAGGATTTTTTTTTTCGCTGAACATGAGTTTCCTACGTTCAGTTTTTAAAAGTCCATGTCAGTATATTGTTTCATTTGTTTTACGGTAAATCATTTCTCTTAATACAATAGGTTAATGTTTGGGCTAGAATAGTTGACACTTCCCTTATTGGTCCCTTTTCTATTGAGGGCAACCTAACTGCTGTTAAATTTTTGGAACTTCTTCGACATTATGCCACAACTACAAGTCTTCAATATTGAGAACGCGTGGTTTCAAATAGACGGCGCTCCACCACATTCCACAGGCCCTGTTACACGTTTCCTGAATGAAACCTTCCAGGATCGCTGCATAGGAAGATTTGGACCCATAGCTTGGCCACCTCCATCCCCCGATTTATCGCCAAACGATTTCTTTCTTTAGGGTTATCTTCAATCCAAAATCTACAATAATATAGCAATAGAAAGTACAGAAGAACTAATAAACAGAATAAGTACGGTCTGCGATGAAATACATGTAGTTATTTTCAAGAAATACTGTACAAGAATTTTACAATCGCTTGGCATATTGCTTGGAGCAGGAAGGTAGTCACTTTGAGCATTTTCACTAAACCTAAAATAAAATTTCAGTCCCTTCAAAAGCATAAATAAAATATCTGTTAGTTTGGTTGCCTAATCTGTAAAATTAATAAAATAATGTATTGACATGGACTTTCTAATACTGAACATAGGAAACGTATATTCAGCGAAAAAAATCCTCACCGTATATCATTCCATTTTCTAAAATCGTACACTCTTTACTTAATAAGTGTAAAACAATCAAGACCTTTCACTTAACAGTTTAAAAATGCCAGTGAATTTAACATAGGACATCTTAATGGAAAATCCTATAAAATCACATAAACCATCAGCACATATGCAGAATATAACATATGACAATATCCGTGAAATATTCAAATACAGCTTTATTATTATTCAATTTAGTCACTCGAAATTAGTCATGATTGAACATTTAGGTGACTAATAGTCGCGTCTGATTGACAGACTAATAATAACATATGACTAATGATTAATGACTAAATTATTTATGACTAATGTTAATGTTAGTTTTAATAATAACTAAAAATTTAGTTAACTAATGCCTACCTCTGAATTATTTATATGTATTTTTATAGATTTTATACATAGACAATTATCTATCAACTCTTCTCTCGAGTAAAATCGGAATCAAGCTAGTATCGACATTTTGTCGACGCGGTTGATGAATGATAATTACTGGCATTGTCTGCGCGTACAATTTGTCAAGTGTCGCATTCCAGACGCGCTCTGCGGCCACGCCGAGTCGTCTCCCGAATCAGAACTGATTAATCAGAAAATTACACCCCAACCCCTCAAAACTCGAGCCTTACAGGGCCTGTCCCATTATGAAACGCGATTTGTAGTTATTTACAAAGAGCAAATTCGTCCGTCTGTCGATGATATTAATGCGATTCAATTTCGCCCCTCGATAAATCCACCCCGAAAGCTCGGAACAATCTCCATTTGCCTCGCGCGCGCTTGCATTAAACAATGCATTTTCTTATCCGCTATTAAATCCCGGCGAGTTTTACGGACGGTCGGGAAATTTCCGAATTCCCGACTTTACAGTCGTATGAGATTTTAGATATTCGGATTGCCGTGGAATGTATATATGTACATCGAGAGAGTCCTCGCTTTTATGCCTGTGTGAATTCGAGCTGAAAGGGGGATGTAGGAAAAAATAAAATAAAATGAAGAATGAGCTGGAGATTCGTGCTCTCTCGGTTCATTTGCGGGGTGGGAAGTCACCGGGAAAATTTGGTCAATTCCAGACGAGCGTATTTTTCAGTTAGAGTTTAACGTTGTTATTACCTCGGGTTTCTTTTATGTTTATTTCGTATGAGGGAGTTTACAAAATTATTTTAGCTATAAGGGAAAGTTACTTATAAGAGGATATTGCTATTATAGATATTTCAATTTAGTTTAATCAAACTCCACTAAATCTAAACATTTGTAGATACTCGTCTTTAAATACAAATACAGGGTGTCCCGTTAATGTGGGGAAATGGTTTAACCATAGATTCCTGAGATAAAAATTGGATGATTAAGTACTTAATCATCATATTTTAGCTTATCTATATCCAAAACTTTACGGTTAAGCCGGAATTAGTCTTTAAAGTTCAAAAAAATATTATTAATTTTATTTGTAACGATTAAGTGCCGTATTCGATTTGACTGAAATTTAATTTGGTTGATTATCATAATATAACACATCATTTAAGTAACTATGGTCATCATTGATTGACAAGAAGTATGATAAATAGTAGTACCACGACATAAATGCAAAAATATGTTTTTATTGGCGCACATTATAAGAATGAAAAAATAATTACTTCAAAGATTGGTTCAGTTGAAAGCTTTTCTGTCTCTTGATAATGTTTAATATCTTGTACGGTTTGGCCACAAAAATATAAAATTTGAATAAGATATCCTCGATTTCCTTGGCAAAATCCCAATACAAGCAATATACAGTGATTTTTTCTTTTAGGTAAACATAGGCGTATGCTGTATATTTTCTTCCGACGTTCGTTGTTTTTTAAAATAGTTCAATTTGAAGCTTTAAACGAGTGCTTTCTACTCCCAGACTAAGCATGAAGTAAAATTTCGAGTCTAGAAAAGCCCCGTGAAAATTTGTCGAGGGTCGCGCAGCGACCCGAGACAAATTTTCTGGGCTTTTCTAAACTCGAAATTTTACTTCATGCGCCACGCGTATAAAACACAGACTTCAAGTGAATTTCAAATATACATAAATTTCACAATATATTAGTGTTTTATGCGCGTGGCGCATGAAGTAAAATTTCGAGTTTAGAAAAGCCCAGAAAATTTGTCTCGGGTCGCTGCGCGACCCTCGACAAATTTTCACGGGGCTTTTCTAAACTCGAAATTTTACTTCATGTTTAGCCTGGGAGTGGAAAACACTCGTTTAAAGCTTAAATTTGAACTTAAAAAAACAAGGAATATTTAAAGATTTACAGAAAATAGGCTGAATTTGGCATACATATACTTAAACCAAAAACTCCCTGTATCTCTTTGGTAATTATAAACCATATTGAAGATTGGTTCATTTGAAAGCTTTTTTGTCTCTTAATAATGTTTAATATCTTGGTATCTTTAATTTCCTTGGCAAAATCCTAATACAAGCAACATACAGTGATTTTTTCTTTTTGGTAAACATATGCGTAAGCTGTTAATTTTCCGACATTCATTGTTTTCTAAAATAGTTCAATTTGAAGTTTTAAACGAGTGATTTCCACTCCTAGACTAAACATGAAGTAAAATTTCGAGTTTAGAAAAGCCCCTTGAAAATTTGTCGAGGGTCGCGCAGCGACCCGAGACAAATTTTCTGGGCTTTTCTAAACTCGAAATTTTACTTCATGCGCCACGCGTATATAACACAGACTTCAAGTGAATTTCAAATATACATAAATTTCACAATATATTAGTGTTTTATACGCGTGGCGCATGAAGTAAAATTTCGAGTTTAGAAAAGCCCAGAACATTAGTATAAAACACAGAAATTTTACTTCATGCTTAGCCTGGGAGTGAAAAACACTCGTTTAAAGCTTCAAATTGAATTTAAAAAAGCAAGGAATATCTAAAGATTTACAGAAAATAGGCTGAATTTGGAATACGTATACTTAAAACAAAAACTCCCTGTATCTGTTTGCTAATTATAAACCAAAATGAAGATAACAATTCATGCTCAAAAAAACACTCGTTAATTAATATTATATGCAATTGACGTTTGTTAAACAATGGCGGCGACAAAAAATAACATGTATTTTTAATCACCCGATAAAAATAGATTTCGTTTTTACTAAATAATATAGATTAATTAATTTCTATTTTGTTTTTTTCTGGCAAAACCATACAAAATAATAAACAATATTAAGAGATTAGAAAGCATTTAAATAAACTATTCTCTCAAGATGTATTTTTAAAATTTTTATAATGTGCGCCAATAAAAACATATTTTAGTTTCTATGTTGTGGTACTATTGTTGTTTATACTTCTTGTCAATCAATGATGAATATAATAACTGAAATAGTGTGTTATAATATGATAATTAGACAAAATAAATTTTAGTCGGATCGAATATAGCGTTCAGTTGTTACAAGCAAAATTAATAATATTTTTTTGAACTTTGAAGGCTAATTTCGGCTTAACCATAAACTTTTGGATATAGATAAGTTATATCAAATCATTATATTTTGATCCCAGGAATCTATAGTTAGGCCATTTCCCCCACATTAATGGGACACCTTGTAGATACAAACCTACACGATTCTAAAAATCCATACTGGGTGTCCCGGAATTACTTGCCACTTCGCTTCGGGACCAATCTAAGTGTCCAAGCTTTTCGAAACCCGAAAAATACAAATCAAATTCATCAACTTCCCAAAATGGATATATCCACTAACATTTTTGATTCGAAAATGTTCTCGGAAACAATACTGTCCCTGTGTTTTTCATATCTAGGAAAGTAAAAAAAAGGTTTGCACTCCTTTTTTAGGCATGAAATAAATTTTCGAGTTTAGAAAAGCATAAAAATGTACTTCATGCGCCTTGCGTATAAAACACTGATATAACTAAGTTCAAAATATACTGCTTTTATTTGATTTTACAATAATAAATATTGCAAACGTTTATATTGTCTTTATAAATCCAAGCAATTTGCTGTAGGATTTTAATTATACTTACATATCCGAAATCAATTTGCTCGAATTTTAAATGCGTAATATTTGGTTATACAAAATAAATATTTGTAACATTTATTAAAGTGACATCAAACTTAAAAAGTATAGGGTGGTCCATCTAGCGGTTTCTATATAAAAAAAGAACTATAAAATAAACTTAGATCAATATTCTTGAAAATGTTAGTGCTTTGTTGGCAAGAGCAATCCTTCCTATTAAAAATTGAATACAATTTAATTCATACGGCTGCCACGGCTGGAACGACAGAAACCCATCTTGTCAACCCAATTTTTTTACATTTTCGATGGTTGAGGGCTCTATCTCACGAATAGCTCGACTAATGTTGTGCTATAGCGACTGAATCGTTTGTGGATTGTCTGCATAGCAGAGATATTTAACAGCACCCTAAAAAAATCCAACGGCATCAAATCGCAGCTTCCTAAAGGCCAATTGATTTCACCAAAACGACTAATTACGCGATTACCGCACCGCATTACCTGCACAAAGGATCGATTGTTTGATAGGCTGTGGTTTGTCGCACCATCCTGCTGAAAATAAAGATCGTTCAAGTCCATGTGATTAATTTCTGGCCACATAAGTCGATAATCATGCCTTTGCAGTGCTCCCCGTTAACAGAAATGGCGAGTTGGTGTTTTTGAAATGGCAAGTTAATTTTATATTGGCCATATTTTTCATTCAATCCATTTCTGTGTACCTGTCCATTCCACACACAACACTTTTTCCAAGTAAGTTTATTTTAATTTTATTCCTAATTTTTTTATAAAACGTCATAAGTAAAGCTAAACTGAAAAGAGATAAATCTCGAAACGCGTCTATTGATGGCCTAAGACATTAGTTTTAATACAAGTCCTTTCACTTCTAATTTTTTGTTATTTCTCCTTTCATTTTAAATTTGTATTTGTTAGTTGCTTTGAAGAGAATTTGACCTAAACGTTGCATATACTTTAATAGAGCGTTGTAACAAATCAAGTTAAATAAGATTTTAAATATTTCGATGTATAATTGGAGGTGTATTTGCACGGGAAGTAGTTGTTTCAATTGATATCTATTGTCTTAAGTTGTCTTATTAATTAAGACATTGTTTGCATTTTCACGAATAACATAATAATCGTAATTTTATATGTTATATTGGCTGTCATACTTTAGGCTACAATAGCAATATTCTTGTCTGTGCGCACTGGATGAGGAGGGGCGGCTTCTATGGTCCACTAACATTTCAATCTTATGAACTATTTGCACAGATTTGCGTTCAGCAGGCGCGGTTGGTGCTTCACTTCGACCAAAATTTTATTCCAGAATTCGCACTGTTTTGACAACAGAGCCGTTACTTTGAAAATAAGTTTTCAATATTTCCCAAGGTTGTTGAATTTCGTACAATTTGTACCGCGGGCATACGATACTGAGTTTTTGTCAATATTTTGAGAGAAAAATATTGATCAGAGTCAAAATAACATATGATTAAAAAATAAGCCCCTAGATAGATAAACTTTAAACTTCCATTTAAATCAGTGTTTTATAAGCGTAGCGCATGAAGTAATATTTCGAGTTTAGAACCTGAAAATTTGGATTGTTCGCTCTGTTTCGCTCCGCTTCGCTACGCGATGAAGCAACAATTTCAAGATTAGAAAACCCTGATAATTTTATCAGGGTTTTTTTATCTCGAAATTTTACTTCATGCTTAATCAAGAAATCTCTCTGGTTAGAAGCTTTGAACTGAACACTTTTATAAAATTAAAAAATGCTTAAAAATTAACAGCGTACTTATATACAACTGGATAAAAAAGAAAAATTCTCTGTAGGTACTTAATTAACCTTGTTAAATAACCCAGCCGGTGTATTTTCTTTATTTATATATTATTGACGAGGACATTGTATTATTGTATTACTTTATATTCATTATTTAAAATTCTACATTATGACAAAATGTGCAATTTTTCGGCGATCAGCACTGTCGATGATTAAGTTCCCTATTCCGTTTTTAAGGGGCCACTGTTTGTGCTGGATGGCTACCGATTTTTTTTATCCCCCCTCAAATATTTACAAAACAAATAAAATCAGAAAGGGATTTTATCAAGGGTGCGCGTGCGGCGTGGACGCTTTTTTCGTTTTTCCCGTCCTGGTTGTGATTTATGTATGCAAATGGAGCAAACACAAAATTTAATATGCGTGGGTTTACTTAGGATGTGATGTATTTATTAAAAAAAAGCGTGTATGCAGGAACTGTTCAAATTTTGATACTTTAAAAGGTTTATTTAAAATTATACATACATGCGAAAACAAAGCATTTTATATTTTGATAAAGAATATGATAACAATATTATTGCACGTAAATTCCAAATATTATTCGTACATTTTTTATTTTTAATAAGGATACAATAAACATATCATCTGCAGTAATATAATTTTCTTCAAAAAGGTTTGTTCATTCGTGTATTATTAATGTGCGAGGTTTGAAAGGAAATGGGACACCGGAAGTTTTCGCCGAGATAATTGAAACTGTAAATGGTGCAAATACGTTTGTTATTGGTGTCGCCGCGGCGAATTCCGAGGATATTGATTGGATGACTCGACTTTAAATGATACAAGTTTTCCGCAGGTTCACAACGGTTTCCAACAACTTTAAACTCTACTCCTTTTTTATTTCTAAACATAGATCTCGCGACTTACTCGAAAGTGGAATCGCAAAAAGTAAAATGATTTACGTCCGTAAAACACAATATAAATTATTTCCAACATTTATTGGATGTTCAACAAATTTATATGTCTTTTAAAAATGTTCTCCGGTGTGTAGAATACTTTTCACATGCAAAATATATGTCGTTAACACCACCATATTCTGCACATTCAAACATATCTAAATGAAGAACACCATTTTATTTTCTAAATGTGTTTATTTATTTATTTATTTATTAACGGAATCTCCATTTTATTACATAAGTACATATACATATTGTAATATATGATAAAAATAACAAAAAACATAAAAATCATATAAAGAATTACATTGAATTATAACCGACTAAGACTACTGAACAAAAATAACAAAAACCATATAAAGAGTTACAATGATTACAGCCAACAAATTATTACTAAACTAGAGATCTAACAGTCAATGACATTGGATAGCCTAATACGACGTAATTGGACCTTAAACTGATGAATTGATGGTGTAAATAAAACAAAGTTGGGATTATTGCTAATACCATTGGCATACCTCATCATACGATCGATGGGATTAGACATCCCATATCTGGTCGAATGAAAACGTAAACGGAATATAGGCCTATGTCTAGCTTGAAGACCACGAGGTATAAAGAAATTTAGTGCCTCTACCAAATAACAACAGTTAATTAGACCATTAACAATTTTGTGTAAGAAAGTCAAATTTAAAAATACTCTTCTTTCAGCTAACGATCTCAGGTTCAATAGCGATAACATGCCACTATGACTAAAATTGATACTAGCTACCCCTAGCCGAGAAGACATAATTTTTAGAAATTTCCCCTGAGTCATTTCCAGCTGATGGATAGCGTTTTTTGAGTATGGTGCCCAAACAATAGAAGCATACTCCACATGTGGGCGTACCAGGGACAAATAAAGAGACTTGACCGTAGTGTCCTTGAACTGTTTACCGAATCTATATACAAACCCCAATACTTTTAATGCCTTGTTACACACATGCGAAGTATGCTCCTTGAAATCTAATTTTGTTGTAAATATTACGCCCAAATCCTTAACTTTATTATTCAGAGGTAGAGGTTGATTATGTAAACTGTAGGTAAATTCCCCCACACACCCTCGACTAAAAGATATGGAAAAACATTTACCCAAGTTCAAATCCAATTTATTAATTGTACACCAAACAGAAATCCTATTTAAGTCCTCTTGGAGTTGTAGCTGATCAGAAACATTTTGCACTTTTTTGTAAACCTTGAGATCATCAGCATACAGAAGAAACTGACTATTTTTTATACTTAACCCAATGTCATTGACGAAGAGTAAAATTAGAAAATTCACTCCGATTTGTAAATGATCTAGATGTATTTTTTAGTCATACTGCAAAATTTGTCCATCCGTTGCATCTGACGAATCTAATTGATCATTAAATCGATAAAGAAGGTACATTCTTAATCGATTTAATAATCAATTAGATTCGTCAGATACAATGTATGGACAAATTTTGTAATATAACTAAGAAAATACATCGTTTACATCGGGATATGTACACTTAAAAGAAAAATTTCATATACAAGGGATGTATTTAAATATCTATTTATATGTTAATTAAATTTTATCTAAATAATAGCATACAGAGTGCCCCACTTTGAAGACAGCATAGGTAACTTTCCTGATATTAGTTATAGAGATTTGGTTAAATGGGCAAAGAAGTGCAGTTTTATGTGCCCATTGATATTCCATTGAGAAATAATTTAAATTTTTGAAATTATTGAAGTTAATAAGAAAAAACTGAAAATCGTGATTTTCGAAAATCGCCTCTATCTTCCTTATTCGTAAGTATTTTGCAAATCCGTAAAAACATATCTAAAGTACATGCTTTGGCGCATCAGATAGTGATAAATTTTAATTATTCTTGAGATGTGTCTTTCTGTTATTAATATCAGCTTTTGTTTTTCAAATAGAAGCATATGGCGTTATACATATCATTGAACTGCTTTTTTCGTGCTGAATACAATAATGTGTATTTTTTCAATTGTTTTTAAACAAACTCAAATTATTCATATCTATTGTTTGTGATCTTTTAGAGAAACTGTAAAAACATTGTGAAAATAAATTTATTCCTGCATAAGATGTGATTCGTTTTGTAATATTAATACTATCTTTTGTTTTTCTAATAGCAGCGTATTTTTTCGCTGAGTTTAACATGTGTGCCACACATGCACGTTTTTACAAATGTATTTTTTTATGGTATGTAACTGTGGAAAGAAACACTTTATTTAAACAAAAAGTTTTCGTTGACATAACCTGATCAATCCATAGAGTATTTTTTTTAAACAGGTTTTTTATTTGTCCTAGGAACAACAAAAACAATTGCAATGATTAAAAACAATCGAATAGCAAAAGTAAATAAAAATACATGCGTGACATCAAGGTACGTCGATGGGCGTAACACATATGAACACAGGCCTAAGTTCGTGCGATGAAAACAATGACGTTGTATTTGGTTACGTTTTTGCGTCTATCATAACCTCTCTTTTCGGTTTCGCTGTACTTTCATAGATAGATTTTTTAATATTGGAGTGTTAAGTTTCTAAAAATAACAAAGTTTTTAGGAGTAAAATCTCTCAAATAAAATAAAATGCAAAAAGGAGAAAATTTAATAACTTATAACTAAATAAACTTATTAACATGTTTTAAATAATAATTTCCCCTTTTCGCACCTTCCTTAAAAGTTCAATTTGAAGCTTTGAACAAGTGTTTTCCACTCTCAGACTTAGCATGAAGTAAAATTTCTAGTTTAGAAAAGCCCAGAAAATTTACTTCGTGCGCGACGGGTATAAATCACTAAAATATTGTGAAATTTATGTAGGATTATAGATGTTTTATTAACAACTAGTAACAACATTAACAAACAAACATGCGATATTAACACTTAAATGTCGTCTTCCGTGCTTCTTCAGCAGTTATTGGTCGTCTTGCGTCTTCTTCTGGCCGTCGTATTCTGTTCTTACTTTTTTGCGTCTGTCTGACAGTTGGTTTTTTTTTTTCTTGTTGTTACTAGTTGTTAATAAAACATCTATAATCCTACAAATTTGGGGGCTCGTCCGGGATCAAACAATATTAACGGGATCAAGCGATACCAGTGAAAATGGAATGCTTAGGTCAGATTAGTGAAATTGAAAGAAACATTACGTCAGCAAGTAAGTCAACGGCCTATTCATTTCATAGACTAGTGTTTGAAAGGGAAATTGACAGAAACAGCAGAAAGAAACTTCGAGAATTTAATGGATTTAATTTTACAACGGAATCAGACGAATTCAAACGAAAAGTTGATTATGTGAAAGGTAATTTCTCGATAGGCGATTTAACTGCGATTTGCCTAATGTTACGGATAGATTACGGAGGCACTGTCGAGCAAATAAGTACCCGAATCTGCACGAGTCTCACAGATATAAATTTCTTGACACAACGCACATCTGAGGATGACAGCGAAACCGAAGAACAATCTGACGACAATACACCAGTTAGGTCAGTATCACCGAAGGAAGATAATTCACACAGGTTTACTCTAACATTCCGAGATGTCGAAGACTCTGTTAGACTATTCAATGGCGACAATGGATTTCCTGTGGAAAAGTGGATTGAGGAATTTGAGGAAACAGCAGCCCTTCTAAACTGGAGTGATCTACAGAAATTAATTTTTGCAGAAAGACGAGTAAGTGGACTAGCCGAACTTTTCATTAATTGTCAAAATAAAGTAAATAGTTGGAGACAGTTAAAAGACTCTCGGTTGGAAGAATTTTCTGAGCGATTGAATAGTGAAGAATTGCATGACATGTTAATTAAAAGGAAAATGAGGAAAGACGAATCACCACAAGAATACTTTCTAAACATGAGGGAACTTGAAAGTAGGGGTAACGTTGAAACGTCAGCATTAATTCAATATGTAATAGAAGGCATACAAGATAATAATGCAAACAAAATAATTTTGTATGGTGCCAAAGATATAAGAACATATAAGGATAAATTACGAATATACACTACCTTTAAATCAAAATTTCAACAGGCTGTACCCAAGACAAGATATGATGAAATCAAAAAAGAATCCGTTCCAAGCGATACTAAAATGCAAACTAGATGTTTCAACTGCGGTAAAAGAGGACATAAGTCAACGGATTGTCGAGATAAGGATAAAGGTCCCAAATCCTTCAAATGCAACAAATATGGCCATGAAGCAAACAATTGCAATGAAAGGCAGAATAGTAAAAACAATGTTGATGTTCACAGCTTGAATAAAATAAACAAAATAGGAAATACTACAAAAGTAGTTACCATCAAAAATGTTGAAATAGACGCGTTGTTCGATTCAGGTAGTGAAGTAAATTTAATGAATGAGGATGTGTATAAGTCAGTTGGATGTCCAAAGCTAGAAGAGTCAACACTTTTACATAGTGGTTTTGGGAAAAATTACGTGAGCACATTAGGATATTTTAAAGAAAACATAATTATCGATTCCGAAAGTTTCATAGTCACAATCTATGTGGTTAGCAATGACGTCACACCTGTAAAAGCTATCATAGGACGCGAACTTTTAGAGCAAGCGGAAATAACCATGAACAAGAACGGCGTAACCGTTAAGAAATTTCAAGAAAAAGAGAAAACTCCATTTCTATTGAAAATTGAAATCGACGAACCTGCAATAGACATAGGGAATAAAATAAGTGATGAAGTCAAGATCGAAGCTAAGCGAATCCTCGAAGAATACAAGCCGAATAAGGCAAAGACAACCGAAATAGAAATGAAGATCATAGTACAGGATGATGAGGCTATTTCGTCACGTCCTAGAAGACTACCATTTCCGGAAAGGGAAGCAGTGGACAAACAAATTGAGGAATGGTTGGAAGAAGGAATAGTTGAACCAAGTTCATCCGAATATGCAAGCCCAGTAGTCACCAAGTTTATTTGGCTTTATCCCCAAAAATAATGTACATACATACATTGTTTATTGTATTATCATTGTCTTGTAATTGGGAAATTTCCTGTTGGGCAATAAATACTTATTATTATTATTATTATTATTAAAAAGTGCGGCATCGTCAGAAATAATAGCGAAGTTTGAACTACAAAAATCAACATTTGGAAATCCAGTAGTAATTATGCCAGACAAAGGAACTGCATTTACATCTAAAGCATTTAGCGACTACTGTTCAGAAGAAGATATCAAACACGTCCAGATCACCACCGGGTTACCCAGAGTAAACGGGCAAGTGGAACGCCTAAATGGAATGATTATACCAGTTTTGTCCAAGTTAACACTTGAAGATCCTACCAAATGGTATAAACACGTTCAAAGGTTACATCGAATTATGAATGCCACTCATCAGAGGAGCATAGGAACTATGCCATTCGAACTGATGACTGGAGTAAAAATGCGAAACAATGAAGACGTAAAGATTCAGGAATTGTTAAACGAGGAAAATATTAAAGCATATAAGGAAGAGAGAAATGAATAACGAGAAGCTGCTAAGCGGCAAATCGAGAAGATACAAGAAGAAAATAAGAAAAGATATAACTTAAGAAGGAAGCCAGCATTGCCCTATCAAAAGTATGACAGAGTGGCGATAAAAAGAACACAGTTCGGACCAGGACTTAAGTTAAAGCCAAAGTTCCTGGGGCCATATAGGATTACAAAGGTTAAGGGTAATAACACATATGATGTCGTTAAAGAAGGAAACATTCAGGGACCCACAAAGACGTCGACATGCGCAGAATATATGAAGCCGTGGTCGAGTCAAGAAGGCGAGTCCGAGTCGGACTACTAGTTCAGGACGGCCGAATGTGGGGTTTGTGTGTGTGTTGAAATAAAAAGAGTGCCTTGGGCGTGACACAAGAAAAAAAAACAACTGTCAGACGGACGCAAAAAAGTAAGAACAGAATACGACGGCCAGAAGAAGACGCAAGATGACCAATAACTGCTGAAGAAGCACGGAAGACAACCTTTAAGTGTTAATATCGCATGTTTGTTTGTTAATGTTGTTACTAGTTGTTAATAAAACATCTATAATCCTACATTTATGTATATTTAAACTTCGCTTAAAATCAGTGTTTTATACGCGTGGCGCATGAAGTAAAATTTCGAGTTTAGAAAAGCCCAGAAAATTTGTCTCGGGTCGCTGCGCGACCCTCGACAAATTTTCACGGGGCTTTTCTAAACTCGAAATTTTACTTCATGCTTAGTCTGGGAGTAGACAACACTCGTTTAAAGCTTTAAATTTAACTCTTTTAAAAAACAACGAATGTCAGAAAATTTATAGCTTATGCATGTTTACCTAAAGTTTACCATGAAGTAATCCCATTTAAATTCCGCGCGCATTTGTGACGTAAGCGATCTCTACACCCACTCCAAAATCTTTGATTCTGTCGATCCTTCTTACCGTATACTCGACCGTCCTTGTCGTGACATATCATTGAAATCAAGGTAAAAAATGCAGCTCAATGATATTCATTTTACCATATGCTTTCATTTATAAAACAAAAGTTGATGTTAGTAAAACAAAACCGAATCTCCAGATAAATTAACATCGATTACGATTTGATGCTCCATAGCATTTACTTTGAGAATGTTTTTACAGATTTTCAATAAAATTACAAATAAGAAAGATGAACGAGTTTTTCTAAATTTGAATTTTTTTAACATAATCTAAATAAGCGCCTAGAACTGCGAAATTTAGGGGGGTGGGGGGCGTATTAACCCTTAACCTCCCCTCTATATACGCCACTCATCAAAGTGTATATAACGTTTTATACCCAACTATACTTAACTGGCATGTCAAATCCATACAACATTCTTAATTAAAAATGTTTTTGTGTTATCTAATGCTGTAGCTACAATTCCCACTCGAGTTATTTCATTTTAAAAAATCAACCATGTTTTGATTAAATCAGTTATCGTAATTACAGTTGGACAATTAACTCTAATGTATACAATGGCCTGAAAATTACACAATTTCAAAATGCGGACCGTTAGGCGTTTATGACAAAACACGCCATACAGTTTAATATTTTATTGTGTCGGCCACCTAATAATTCTTAATAAAAGTTCCGCGCAGCACGGAAATTTCATGTTTCGATACAATCAACGTTTGTACGCGATAGGATCTAGATACACGGCCAGTGGGCTATTAAGCCCTTATGTTAATGCCGACACAACAATTCATATTGTTCGTTCGTAAATATTTGCTAAATATTAAACGCAAACGTTGCGCTCATTTGGTTTATTAAATAGTGAATACAAATGTTGTATATCAAATAGAAATAATCAGTACATTAAATTTGTTAATAAATAACTAATGTAAATGTGTTTTATTAGATATAAATTACACAGTGCGATAAGTTCAAACTTTTTTTTTATGAATTGAAATCAGGACACAAAAATAAAAATTTGTGCGAAAGAATTAAAGATTTTATCAAATTCTGAAGTTTGGAAAATTAGATATATACCAAAGAGAAGTTTTTCATCAAAAATGGCCTATATTAAGATCAGATTTGCAATAAGACACGTAATTTTAGGTGAAAGAAGTTAAAAAAATTTAATTCGATTAGTTTTTTTTTAATTTTGGATAAAAAAAGTAAAAAACAAAACGTATAAAACATATTATGTGGCAAACAGTTCACACCAAATTAAAACTTCTTAACAAAGTTTTAAAATTTAAATTTGTATACTGCTGGCACTCAAAAAATGGCGCTGTTCTAAAGTCATATTGTCATTTCGTCATGGTCTTGTCATACCGTTATATGATTAACATTTGCTATGTTATGATTTATAAATTCTGTTGAAATTGTACTGTCAAATAGTTGTGTTTTAAGTGTTGTTTTTTTTAACTTTTTCTATTTAAAATTGAAAAACTAATCGAACTAAAATTATTTAACTTCTATCACATAAAATTACGAGTCTTATTGCAATCCAATTTTTGTACAGGTCATTTTGATTAAAAACTTCTCTTTTGTATAGGGATCGATTAATATCGATATTCTAGAATATCGGTATATTCATGCAAAGTAATTGATATTTATGTTTTTTTTAGCTTTTTCTATCTAAAATTGAAAAACTAATCGAATTAAAATTATTTAACTTAAATCACCTAATATTAAGTGTCTAATTGCAATCTAATCTTTAAATAGGTCATTTTAGGTATAAGGATCGATTTAAATCGATATTCTAGAATATCAATCGACCATATGATATCGATATTTGCGATATATCGTTACATTCGATATTAATTATTTATTGGACGCTTTCTATTGTACAAAGAAAGAAATGAAAAAATATGTTCTAGTTAAAACTAAGCAAAACAAAAAAAATTAAAAAAATACAGAAAAAAATGACTATCCAATTTTTACCTTTTCGTTTGTTTTAAGTATACTTACACATGCTAAAGCAAATTAATTGATGAAATCAAGTTTTAACATATTTAATAAGCAGTATATTTTGAATTTCACTTAAAATCCGTGTTTTATACTCGTGACGCATGAAGTAAAATTTCGAGTTTAGAAAGTCTGCATATTGAAACTCCACAATACTTAAAATTATACAAAACAGTTGGAAGAGTTTCACATAATTATTGAACACTGCAGAATGTTTTGCATTATTTTAAGTGTCATTACTTTTACGTATGTTTTTTTTTTGTATATTTCAATCGTTAAAATTTTGAAATAGATTGAAGTGTTGTTAGTGCTGCGCTTTTCTTGGTAAATTCTTGTGGGCTGCTTGATTAAAATAATGGCTGATGGAAATGTTTTCGTTGTGTCTTTGTTTGCTAGCGGGGAGGGAGAGCACAAACAAACCCAGGCGCTTTAGCGTTTATAAAGCGGATATAATTCCTCGTCCTTTCTAGCATTTTTGAGCGAAAACCCAACCTGAAGGCCGGCATTGTTCGCAACATAAAAGCCACGTATCGTAAGCGGTAAAGCCGGAAAATAAAAGGATGCTGCTGTTGTTTTAATCCTTCGTCCTTCATCCAGCTGCTTGAAACTATTTTCCTCACATAATTATTATAAATAACTCTAACGTAATATTAGGAAAGATATGCACGTTATATGAGACATTTTCAAAAGGAAGTGCATTTTTTAATCTAGTGGAAAATTAGGTATTTTCTAGAGCTGGGATGAATCCTCAAAAACATGATTCGAATCACGAACCGAATCACCTAATATGATTCGAATCACGAATACTTGAATAAAGGATTCGTAAGTGAAAAATATGATTCGAATCAAAGATTCGAATCCTCATTTTTGAATCACGGATACAAATCCTTTAAAAATAAATTTGAATCTATTATTTGCAACTAGTAATATTTTATTCCATCAGTTTCTATTAACAGACATGTTCATTTATCGACTAAATATCTGAATATATAATGATTTTAATTAATGATGATATATGTGTTATTGAACTTCATTTTGAATCTGTGTTTTATACGCCTGGCGCATGAAGTAAAATTTCGAGTTTAGAAAAGCCCCGTGAAAATTTGTCTCGGGTCGCTGCGCGACCCTCGACAAATTTTCTACGCGGGGCTTTTCTAAACTCGAAATTTTACTTCATGCTTAGTCTGGGAGTGGACAACACTCGTTCTTAGAAGTTTCAAATTAAAGGATTACTCTAGATTACTAAGTTAATTACCGTTTTACAAAGGCTACAGCTCGAAGGACCAATCATGGTCTTCGGAGACCGAAGGACTACAGGGAATCGAAGTTTATTTACAAGAAAACAACGACTATCTGAAGGTTTACAGCATGGATGGAAAAGAAAACATCCAATTTTGAAAAAATATCGAAGTTGGGTTGGTTCTCAGTGCGTTTTTAACTTCACTTTAAATCAGTGTTTTATACGCGTGGCGCATGAAGTAAAATTTCTAGTTTAGAAAAGCCCCGTGAAAATTTGTCTCGGGTCGCTGCGCGACCCGAGACAAAATTTATACGCGGGGCTTTTCTAAAATAGAAATTTTACTTCATGCTTAGTCTGGGAGTGGACCGTCAAGATTTACTATATGTCGAGATTTTTGATATTTCTAGATTTATATAGATTTATTCACAGTTTGTTATTACATTAAATGCAACTTCAATATTAACTAAAAACGGTTTTTTAGGAATAGATAATTCACCCATTAAGAGCCGAACAAATTATAAAGTTAACTCTAAAAGTTAGTTTTAGGTAAAATTTTGCATCTTTTTTTATGATTTCAATGAATGATTTATTATATTACATAAGTCGATTTTTTAAAAGAGTTAAATTTAAAATTCAGACGAGTGTTGGCCACTCCCAGACTAAGTATGAAGTAAAATTTAGAGTTTACAAAAGCCCCGCGTAAAAAATTTATCGAGGGTCGCGCAGCGACCCGAGACAAATTTTCGCGGGGCATTTTTAAACTCGAAATTTTACTTCATGCGCCACGCGTATAAAACACTGAAGTTAAAAATGAACTGAAAACCAACCCAACTTCGATATTTTTTCAAAATTATATGTTTTCTTTTCCATCTATGCTGTAAACCTTCAGATATTCGTTGTTTTCTTGTAAAAAAAGTTCGATTCCCTGTAGTCCTTCGTTCTGCGAAGACCATGGTTGGTCCTTTGAGCTGTAGCCTTTGTAAAACGGTAATAAACTTAGTAATCTAGAGTAATCCTTCAATTTGAAACTTCTAAGAACGAGGTGTTGTCTACTCCCAGACTAAGCATGAAGTAAAATTTCGAGTTTAGATAAGCCCCGCGTAGAAAATTTGTCGAGGATCGCGCAGCGACCCGAGACAAATTTTCACGGGGCTTTTCTAAACTCGAAATTTTACTTCATGCGCCACGCGTATAAAACACTGATTTCAAGTGAAGGTATAAATATACTATTAACATTAGATATTTTTCATGGTTAAGTAACCAAATATGCATTCACAAATTTTTGAATTATTCGAAAATTTTAATATTTATATTCAAATATGAATAATTTAGTGATTTAAATATTCATATTAGAATATATAACTATTTGAATTAATCGAATTCGAATCCCAGCCTTAATAGCGATGATTCGAATTATTTAGGAGGATTTGAATCCATGTATCAGGATTCGAATTTTATAAGGAGTTGATTCCTTTATAAGGATTCGAATCCTTTTATAAGAATTCGAATCCTTTTATAAGGATTCGAATCATCTACGTTTGGATTCGAATACGAATCCTTTTAAAAAAATGCAACGAATCCAGATCACGAATCCGTTTTCACTAAAGTATTCGAATACCTCTTTTGAATCCTCTAAAAGGATTCGAATCTGGGAATCGAATCCTGAATGATTCGAATCCTGCCCAGCTCTGGTATTTTCCAACCATAACCAACGTTGTTATTATAAACTCTTACTAAGAAACATTTTGAACTGCGAGTTGGCGAATAGAAAGCTGTAACGAGATAAACTTGTACAAGTTTTGTTGTTGCTTTTTAACCATTATTCTGTTGGAAATGCACAAACAGATTTTATTACAAGTACAAACATGATTTTTTTTAATACTTAAATATAAATATAAACGGTATTTATTAAACCTTGTCCTGCGTTATCTGGTGAGCTAACCTGTGTGTTTTGATTTTTCTAAATCTCATAACTTATAAAATTTTTTTTTTAGGATAAGCAGTAAATTTTCCGACATCCGTTGTTTTTTAAAAGAGTTCAATTTAAAGCTTTAAACGAGTGTTTTCACTCCCAGACTGAGCATGAAGTAAAATTTTGAGTTTAGAAATGCCCCGTGAAAATTTGTCGAGGGTTGCGCAGTGACCCGAGACGAATTTTCTGGGCTTTTCTAAATTCGAAATTTCACTTTATACGCCACGCGTATAAAACACTGATTTCAAGTGAGGTTAAAATAAACATAAATTCCATTATATTTTAGTGTTTTATACGCGTGGCGCATGAAGTAAAATTTTGAGTTTAGAAAAACCCAGAAAATTTGTCTCGGGTCGCTACGCGAATTTTCGCGGGGCTTTTCTAGACTCTAAATTTTACTTTATGCGTAGTCTGGGAGTGAAAAACTCTCATTTAAAGCATCAAATTCAACTCTTTTAAAAAACAACGAATATCTAATGATTTAAAGAAAATAAGCTACATTTGCAATACGTCGACCTTAGAGAAAAACTCCCTGTATATTGCGTTTCATATATTTTGGATGTCACAACATATGCATAAGCTGTACATTTTCCGACATGCTTTGTTTTTTAAATGAGTTAAATTTAAAGCTTTAAACGAGTGTTTTCCACTCCCAGACTAAGCATGAATTAAAATTTCGAGTTTAGAGAAGCCCCGTGAAAATTTGACAAATTTTCTGTGCTTTTCTAAACTCGAAATTTTACTTCATGAGCCACGCGTATAAAACACTGATTTTAAGTGAGTTCAAATATACATAAATTTCATAATATTTTAGTATCTAATACGGGTGGCGCATGAAGTAAAATTTCGACAAATGTTCACGGAGCTTTTCTAAACTCGAAATTTTACTTCATGCTTAGTCTGGGAGTGGAAAAACTTCGTTTAAAGGACATATGGGCAACGGCCGGCGCGCGGGCCGGATCCGGCCCGCTGTAAGATATGATCCGGCCTGCGAGATATTTTGAAGAAACCCAATTAAAAAAATATTACATTAGGTACTTATACTCACGGGAGTGACAGTGAGGCGGCAAACATCAAATTCTTTGATGTTTGCCGCCTCACTCTTTGATAATCGCCGCCACTCGACTTGCTCGATCAAATTCTTTGAGGTTTGCACACATCAAAAAACTTATTGCTTCTCAATTATTCTAAACTAGTTTATTCCAGAATATTCGTTCATTTTGCCTATATAAGCGGGTGGATGGCCCGAACGTTAGTTCAGTTCTATTTGAGCTACCGAGGTGATAACTTAAACAAGCGATATCCTGGCGAACTGCTCGAGCCGTCAACTTGCTTTGTGACTTTGTGTGCATCTGGAGTGGTTACTAACTATAGTTTGTTATTAAGTTTATTGAACGAAAAGTAAACAAAAATGATGTTTGGTGGAAAGAAACGAAAAGTAGATACAGAGGGTCGCCATTTTCAAGAAAAATGGACTGAAGAATTATTTTTTATCTTGCACAATGGTAAGCCTATGTGTTTGCTGTGTAATGAATCCATTTCAGTAATGAAAGAATTCAATATAAAGAGGCATTACTTAACTAAGCATGCTACGCTGCACTCACTGACAGGGCAATTAAGAACAGACAAAATCCAGAAGCTTACCGCAAATTTGAAAAAACAGCAACAATTGTTTCATAAACAAAGAACACAACCTAATAATATTGTGAAAGCTAGTTTTATAGTTAGCTCAAAATTGGCAAAGGCATTAAAACCATTTGCCGAAGGAGAATTTATCAAGGAGTGTATGTTAGAAGTTTGCGGTATTATGTGTCCTGAAAAGAAAAAAGAATTTGAAAAAATTAGTTTGTCAAGACGAACTGTTGTTCGACGTATAGAAATGATGGCTAATGATATAAAAACAACATTGACTGACCGTATGGCTGGTTTTGAATCATTTTCCATAGCAATAGACGAGAGCACCGATTTGTCTGACACAGCTAACTGGCTATATTTATTCGTGTTGATAAGGAGTTCTCTGTTACTGAGGAATTGCTTGCTTTACAGCCGCTAAAAGGAACCACTACAGGAGAGGATATTTTTATTGAAGTTCAAAAGGTATTCACAAGTTTTGGCTTGCCATGGTCAAAATTAATAGGGAATATGCACTGATGGTGCACCTTCTATCGTCGGCTTACGTAAAGGTTTCATCGGAATTTTGAATGAAAAAGCAACAGAATTAAATGTGCAAAAAGATGATTTGATAGTCCTTCATTGCATTATCCACCAACAGAACTTGTGTTCTAAGTCCATTCGATTCCAGAATGTTATGAATGTGGTAGTAAAAACCATCAACTTTATTCGATCCCGAGGGCTTAACCATCGTCAGTTCTAGGCGTTTTTGGATGAAATATCAGCTGAATATAACGACATAACATATTATTGTGAAGTCAGATGGCTGAGCAAATGAAAAATGTTGAAACGGTTTTACGAGCTTAGAAATGAGATAGCAGACTTTATGAAAATAAAAGATAAACCACTATCTGAATTAGTGACCCAAAATGGATATGTGACTTAGCATTTCTGGTCGATCTTACAGGCTATTTGAATGATTTAAATTTGACACTTCAAAAACAAGGACAGTTAGTAAATGATTTGTGCGGCCATTTAAAAGCGTTTCAGATCAAACTACGCTTGTGGGGGTCACAGATGCTGTCTGGTAACAATTACCATTTCAACACGCTCTCTGCGTATAAAAATATTGCTTATGCTCAATATGCTGAAGAACTCAAGTTACTGTCGGAACAATTTTCGAACAGATTTTGCGACTTCAAAAACATGGAAGACTGTTTCAGTTTATTTGCTACTCCTACAACATATATTGTCCAATACACTTACAAATGGAGTTGATCGAGATTCAAGAAAACGCACTCCTAAAATCCAAATTTGAAGACGTAGAGTTGTGCGATTTCTACAAAAAATACCTAGAAGAAGACAATTTTCCGCAGCTTAGAAAATTCGCAAGAAGATTGATTTGTGCGTTTGGCAGTACTTATAAATGCGAACAGTTCTTTTCATTGATGAAAGTTAATAAATCAACACATTGGACAAGACTAACTGACGATAATTTGGAAAATTCTTTACGTCTTTGTGTCAGTGGAATTAATCCAAATATCGATGGATTACTTTCCCAAATTCAAGCTCAAGTGTCTCATTGATTTCGGTGTATTTAACTTTCGTAGTTTGTAACAATTGCAAATTTAACGATTTAATTATAATGTACCATTTTTTTCAATTTCATTTTGTTATTTTAATAAATTGTACTATAATAACATTGTCGTATTATTTCATGTCTAATATCTATCACAAAAAATATTATCACTACTTTAAAATGCACTAAGTACTTTTAAACGCGGCCCGCGAACGTATTTGCACGCTAAAGTTTGGCCCTCAACATGTCAAAGGTTGCCCATACCTGGTTTAAAGCTTCAAATTAAACTCGAGCGACCCTCGACAAATGTTCACGGGGTTTATCTAAATTCGAAATTTTACTTCATGCTTAAAGCATAAAATTCAACTCTTTAAAAAAAACAACTAATATCTAAAGATTTAAAGAAAATAAGCTCAATTTAGAATACGTATACCTTAAAGAAAAACTTCTTATATATTGCGTTTTATATATTTTGGATATCACAACATATGCGCAAACATACGCGGATAGGATCACTTATTATTTAATAATTAAAATGACATCACCCGGCCGGGACTCGAACTCATGACTCCTGATTTTATAGGCACAGCCTCTATCCATTAGTCTACCTGGCTCCAATATTTATTGATATTATTCTTGTAAATTTGAAATCATTTTATAAGTTCCATGGTATTATTCTAATCCACGATATTCTAAGATAAGTTATATGTTATTAGTATTGGTAAACTGAGAGTCAATCTGGAATGAGAAAATTAGTTGTGTGTGCCTGATCGTGTTTATATCTGAGGTCAGCAAGATATTATGCCGAGAGGAGCAGAGTGTAGTTATAGATAAGCAGTGAAGAGGTGCTTAGGTGTGTCTTGGTCCTGGGTACTTCGTCCTTCATCCTTACACACAGCAATAACAGAACTTCTCTGGAGGATCCCAAGTCAAACAATGTAAGCCGACTTAATGAGATTTGCACGCTCTCTGCAACCGCCAGCAAGCTAAGCAATTATCACGTATATTCTGAAATTTATAATAGCAATTTAATCAATGCGGACATATAGTATTAATTTATACTTTCGGTATATGCAGTTAATTACTAATTAATTTAATTACTGTGTAATTACACTATTTGAATTACATTGAAATTTAATTACTTTGTAATTTGTTGTTACTTTGTATTTAAATTGCAAGTAAAGGAGAATTTATTTCAAAAACAAAATAATTTACAGATGTTGTACTCTTAATTAGAATTTTCACTTTTTCCTAGATAAAACCGTTGTGTAGGTAAATTGATTTATTAAAGTTTTATTTGGAATAATTTGTTTTTTATTTCTTTACCCCTCAGAGAATGCAACGAATGCTTACCTATACATTTTTTTTTTATTTGTCTAGTTTCTGGTAATATGTTCTCGATTATAATTGAGATCTTTAAAAAAATGTGTGTCTGACTGTGCAGTATATTAAAAACAGTGGTTCTTGCTAAGGGGTTTGTTAGTATGCTTCTAAACAGGTATTTTTTTAAAAACAGGTTAAGTTAACAAAGCTATAGTAAATTTAAATCAGATAAAAACGTAGTGCTAGATTCGTTAACAAATTTAGAAATAGTTTCAGGGGCGTACAATACAAACATTATTTTTTCTATTAAAAATAGATAATATTTGTTACCAAAATATTATTAGTATTATTATTAGTATTATTATTAGTATTATTATTAGTAAATATACAGCAAAAATAACTTAAACAACATTAGCTTCATATAAAACTAAAGGTACATTTCGTACACAGTATATTTTCAAACTTTGTATTAAATCAGTGTTTTATACGCCAAATTGCAAGTGCAATTTTGGTTTACTTTATTCTTAATCAAGGAGTGGATTTATTTACAAGTTTCATTCACTAAAAAGTATAATTAATATTGACCCAGAGTGGGTTCCTTGAGGCAGGACCGGCCCAAAAAAAACGGAGCCCGCTGCAAATTGAATTTGAGTTGCCTTGAACAGGCGTGGATCCACGGGGAAAAGAGAGAAAATCCTCAAACAAAAAAAAATTAAACAAAAAAACGTTTACTATTTCTTTGTTATTAAAATCATTATTAAATTAGAACCAGATAATATCTTAAAATCTAAGAGTTACAGCAAAATGTATATAAATATATAAGCATACAGGGTGTCCCGATTAAGCAGCCGATGCATGGGTATCTTCTAAACGTAGGGGATAGAGAATCGGATAAATGAAATGAAATATGCATGGCAATGAGTACTATCTATGTCCGGTGTAAAACCAATAAAAAAGGTAACCGTTCAGAGCACACTGCGAAAAAATCGATTTAGGCGATTTCTTATTTTCCTTTATAATTTGGTTATTATTGATAATAGAAAGATGATTTTTTGACATTATAAAGGCATTTGTTCTGCTTCTTTATAATATGTTGTTAAAAATCCATGTATCCCGATTATTAACAAAAATCATCAATTTTAAGGTTGCTGTTTACTAGAATAAGACAGAGCTGCCCACCCATTTGCTAGAGTGAAATAGACCTATATATAAATTTCCAGCACAAATAGGTAAACGTAATATATCATGGGCATTTTGTTTAATGAATGTTGAGCTAATTGAATTCAGAATATACTTATATAATTGACAAAAAATAACTATTTTCAGGATTATTTTACAAAAAAATGTAATATCTAAATCGTTTTAAATTGGTGAAATTGAAATCATCCAAGTTTTATGATTATTTTGATGTATCATGTAATATTGTCCCATAATTAGAACAAGAATGGTCCTGGAACTAGTGACAACCAAAAAAGTTGGATTTTACCCATAATAAATCGCAACCTTAAATAATTATTATAAATTGGGACAAATTGACAAAAATGTAAAAGTTTATCCAATCAACAAAAAATGTAAATTCTGAAGTTGAATTCAACCTAAACTAATTGACAAAAGTGTAAAAGTTTACCAAATCAGCAAAAAATATAAATTCTGAAGTTGAATTCAACCTAAATTTTAAAACTGTCTTTGCAAGAACACTAGGCAACAACAAATTTGTTTATGAACATTTTTTTTTCTGAAATGAAGCAGGCTATGACATTTATTGTTGCAAATATATTTGTTTTGTTCAACTGTGAACATATTGTTTAGTATACATATTTTTTATTAAATTAGTGAAAATGTTAACACAGAGAGTTGTATTTAACAAAATTTAGCAAACTTTAATTTATTATATGTCATAGCCCTTTGGTATTAATATTGTTTTAAAAATGTGAATTTTATGAATTAATTTGAATAAGTGAGCTATTGCTATAAATGACTTTAATTTGACCTTGTTATGATTAATATTTTATGAAAAACTGAAAACATAGGTGAGGCTTACGAACAAAGTTTAACAGGAATAAGAAACATTTGTTGAAAAATAAGGTAGGTGAAAGCTATTGATTTGAAATATCTAACATGAGGGAAAGTACTATGATAGACATATCAATATTCTTTTAAATAAAATACAACTCTCATAAATAAGAACTAATTTATATTTTGTTTTATATTTTGTTTCCCTCCCTGATCAAAATTCTCTTTACAAGCTAATAGACTCGAAGTGTGTTATCAGAAAATGGTTTTCGGATAAGGCGTGAAGGAAAATTAAGGTAACAGACGCGAGGTGAGCTCGTGTGAATTTCAATTTGAGCGGTATTGTTGAGTCGCATTATTTTTCCATTTTACCGTACTTCGGGGGATAGTTCCGATATAAAGGGGTGCATAAAGAGTATTGCGACCGATTCCAACGGTATAAACCGGTTTCTTTACGACCAATGCCATTGAATAAATTGACATTTCACTTGTACGATTTTAATAGTTATCACTCGCGTCGTAAAAGAACATTTTCATCAAGAAAGATAGAATAGAAAATGCGAAGACATTATTTTATGGCGTACAATTTTATAAATAACAAAAGAAATAGTACTTTTTTTAATGTATTGGAATATTTGGAATACAGGAAAATGTTTCGCCTAATACCTGCTAAAATATAAAAAATGCAAATAAGTTTGATGTGTAACGTATGCGTAACGTTACCTTTAAAGTGTAATAAACTAATAATTTTGTTTTTCCATTACCTACCTGCAGGGCCGGCTCAAACAAAAGCGGAGCCCGATGTAAACTTAAGTTGTGGTACGTACCTTGAAGAGGCGCGAATCCATGGCGGAATATATCGTATTATATTTTTCATATTTAATAGTCATTTTTATAACAAGAAAATAGTAAACCTTTTTTCGTTTCATTTTTTATCAATTGACTATTGGAAGGATTTCTTGCGCTACTCCCCCCCCCCCAATAGTGAATCGACAAAAAGTGAAACAAAAAATAACTATTAAATATAAAAAAGATAAAACGATATCTCAAAATCCAAGAGTTAGAACAGAAGGTGTATAATATATACGTGAATAGTAAAAATTTGTAGAATGTATTGAAGAGAAGATCAAACATATGGGGGAGGTGTGCTTTGAAATTAACTTTTAATCAGTGTCAGTGTTCTATTTGTAAAATAAATGAACATGTAATCAAACCTAAGCAGTATAATTTCAACTTCACTATAAATCAGTGTTTTATACGCGTGGCGCATGAAGTAAAATTTCGAGTTTAGAAAAGCCTGAAAATTTGGTTTGGTCGCTCCGCGCTTCGCGCTACGCGACCAAACCAAATTTTCAGGCTTTTCTAAACTCGAAATTTTACTTCATGCTTAATCTGGTATTGGAAACACTCGTTATAAGCTTCAAACTAAATGCTGTTATAAAAACAACGTATGAAAATTTACATCGCAAAATCATGTATGTATACTGAAAAGAAAAATTGAATATCAACAAAAAAACGACTGACATTTGTTTTATATTTCATATAAAATTTGTTTTTTTGGCAATTTTTAGAAAATATATTATAATTTATTTTGATTACTTTTTAAATTTCACCATTTGTTCATCAATTCTACGAGGTCATCGATTTATCAAAATTGACAAATGTTTTTTTTCTTTGAAATTTGAAAGAAAAACATTTGTCAATTTTTATAAATTGATGACCTCGTAGAATTGATAAAGACATGGTAAAATTTAAAAAGTATTCAAAATCAGTTATAACAATAAATTTCTAAAAATTGTCAAAAAACTTAAATTTTTAATAAAATTCCAAAAAGCAACACATCCAAATTCACCAATCAATAAAAATCGTAAGTATTGACAATTCCAAACAAAAAATAGTAATTATAATTTTTTCGATGTCTGTAATTTTTCTCAAAAATCGATCAAATTAAATTTATTTATTTACGAGATCCATTTACAATATAAAACACCACAATTTTATTAAATTAAGGTATTAGAAATAAAATTTAGGTATACATATCAGGAGTTGTTGGTGTAAATTTCCAGACATTTTTTGTTTTATTAAATTCTTCAAATTTGAAGCTTCTAACGAGTGTTTCTAATCCCAGATCAAGCATGAAGTAAAATTTCGAGTTTAGAAAAGCCTGAAAATTTGGTTTGGTCGCGTAGCGCGAAGCGCGGAGCGACCAAACCAAATTTTTAGGCTTTTCTAAACTCGAAATTTTACTTCATGCGCCACGCGTATAAAACACTGATTTAAAGTGAAGTTCAAAGTATACTGCTTAGGTTTAATTACATGTTCATTTATTTTACAAATATAATATGTTAAAGTATATTTAAATGAAAAAAATATTTGTATTTTGAAATTCAACAAAAATTACAAATTTTATATAATTATTACAAATTAGGACAAATTGAGAAAGATGTAAACTTTTACCAAATCAGCAAGAACGTGAATTGCAAAGTGGAATTTTACCTAAGAAATCTGGCTATAGCCCAATACACGAACATATTATTATTTTTATTTTCTCATATATAAATATGTACCATTACAACAATAAACACTTACTTCTGACAATTATAACAACCGTTTGCTAATAATACAAAATTCCAGAACTACTTTGGGTTATTTGAAATATTGGATTTAACTGATTTAATGAATTTATTATATAAATTCGTTTTTAGATGATCACAAACATTTCGCAGTTGTTTAAATTGACGATAATTGTCGTCATAAGTTTGATTGCATTTATGTCTTTTATGTGAATTTTTTTGTCATGAATGAGTCTAATCAGATCATTTGTTAACCATGATGGATATTTATTTATTTATTTATTCATTTATTCATTTATTCCAACAGTTTACAAAATAAACTTATTACAGGATAAATTAAATTAAATTAAATTATAACATATTCGTGCTACATAAGATAGTATACTGTGAGTTATAAATTACCTTATCCAAGATAAAAATAACAGAAAAAGAAAACGTAATAAATCAATAGTAACAAGTAACCATATAATAATTGAACAAAGAAGTATTATTCAGATTAAATAAACAAAATATATAATTTTTACTAATTTGGACTTCAAGCAATTCAGAAAACTTGGAAGATTAATGTGGAAAATATCGATATAATTGGAAAATGGGTTAACTGTATTACACATTGATATGATGGGAGAGTGAAAATGATGATTACAATTGGCTCTGTCACAATAAAATGTATATTTGTACCTGCTTGCTTTCCTAGGTGCGTAGAAACTCAGTTTGATAGTATATAGGAGTCACAAATATCATTTTGAATGAGCTTATACATAAATATACTTTCGGCTGTACTACCTCAGTGAGCAAGAGAAGAAATATTAAATTCTTTTTGTAGCTATGGTGATGGTGGGATAGCTTTGTGGGGGATAATGACGATGTTGTTTGTAGTATAACGCCTTTAAAAATGTGCTTTGTATGTTCTCTATTTCACAAATGTGTACATAATAGTAAGAATTCTATATTATGGAGCAATATTCAAGTTTACTTCGAATAAAAGCAAAATAGAGTTTTAAAAGTAGATATATGCCTTTGAATGGCTTACTGTTTCTTAAAACAAATCCCAACATTTTATAGCTTGATTTACACAGATATGAAATGTGATGATTGAAATTCGATTTGTTAACGAAAAATATTCCCAACTCTCTGTATGCCGTTACAGTTTCTAGGGGTGTTGTATCAATATTGTATATGTAGTAAATAAGATTTGGTAATATTCAAATTTAAGGAATTATCTTTGCTCCACTTATATAGATTAATTACATTACGCTGTAGATCCAAGCAGTCCTCAAAATTATTATTTATTCTATACTGTTATCTGTTGAGGCTTCTACTTCGTTATACATCATTATTAACATAAATAAGACACTTAAACTTTGTTTAAAACAATCATACGTTTGACGAGACTGTACTCTCAGTAATCCATTTCGCCGAAAAGGGTCGTAAGATGGGCCTCCTGGAGTCTCTGGAAATACACAGAGCGCGCGCTAATCCGTAATAAACGACCAGCTTGACCTAATATACACCCCCATTTTTAAAGCCATTTTGTAACCGTAATTTCTGTATATATACCTGCTAAATTGTTATTTTTAAATTACTTGTAGTCTGATAATGACAAGTTAAAGTTGTCGAAACTATAGTCACAATAAAAAAACCTCAGTTATACAAACAAAGTTTAAGTATCTTCTTTATGTTAATTATTCTATACACTTTTAAGTCATCAGCGTAAAACAGAAAATTCTAGTTTAAACTAATGGCTCTGTCGTTGATGAAGAGTAAGAACAGTAAGGGGCCCAGGTTTGAGCCCTAGGGTACCCCGCTTGAGCTTATGAGATTACACCGATCGATACTCTACATATGCTACTCGATTATATAAGTAATTTGAGATAAGTTCTACCAAATTGTCGTCGAGCCGAAATTATGAAGTTTTGTAATAAGTTGTGGGATATGATGATTGTCTAATGCGATTGATTGGGGTAAAAGCAGAAATAATTCCACAATAACATCAATATTGTCCCCCTTCAAAGAATTAAATAATTAACACTGATTACTTTTTTGTATTCACTTTTTATTTTAAACTGTGACTAGTTTCGGCTCAACAGCGAGCCATTATCAAAGTAACTACTTAAACTAACATTAGGATCTTATATATACTTATTTATCAGGTATCACCCTTTAAAATCTTTTGCATCACTTTAGAAAAACTGTATATTAAAAGGGCAACGTTTGCTGAATATCTACGTACTCGTACAATTTCATGATTGTATCTCAATTGTATGATTATTTCGGTGTTTGAATATTCATAAAATGTGCACGTAATTATGCTTTAAAATAGATTTAGAATCTTTAGTATGATTTTAAATGGTAGCAGAGATATTAATGTAACATATTATATACGAATTGATATTTCAGATTAAACGGTGAAACTACCACAGTTCATGAATTCCGTAAATGTAAGGGATTAATACAATTCCCAGAAAATGAAGGCAAAGGTAAGAAACATTTGACCACAAAAACCAACGGCAAATAATTTTACGCACAAACTCTGCCGCTTTTATTCCTCACAATTTTCTTTACCCCTGTTTTTATTATTCCTCCATAAAAAATTCTCTAAAAACACACGACATAAAGAAAAGAGCCATTAACATTATCACCTTTACATCTGCTAAAGTTTCCCCGCCGCTAAAACGTTCTAGAAATCGACAATCGCTGATGGATGCAAGTGGATACAGAAGATTTCTCGTCCTGTTGCGTCGCGACGCCCACCGACGCCGACGCTCAGGCCGGCACAATCTCTTGTACACTCTGCGCGAAATCAATAAGGGCGCCCTTCTGTGCGATATATGTACGTACGAGTGTGTATCTGTGCCAACCAACTTTAGGATATATTGCCGACGATAAATTTGCATTCGACGGATACTGGTCTGCGCCATTTTATATATAAATAAATAAATTAAAGAATAAATAAACGCTCAAGGTTATAAAGTTTTTATGTTTTCTGAAAATAATGTCTGTGAAATCAGCATTACAAGCAAAAGATGGGAAAATTCAAATATGCAAGGCTCTTACGAGAGAATGTCAGTAATTAGGTCACCAAAACGGATGAGGAAAAGCTGAAAATAGTAGTGAACTATTTTCAAATGTATCATGAAGTGGCAGCACAATCCAACTTGATGATACTAAAGTGGAGACTATGTTGAAAAATAATACATGTTTTCGGTTAAGTATTTCTCTGAGTATTTTGCTAATAGCCTTTTATGAAAATAACATAACCTTTTTTTACTTACAGTGATTAAATGATAAATTAAGTAGATTTTATTAATTTATTCAGTTTAAAATTATAAAAGATAGAATAATTACTTATAAACAAAATTATTGCATGTGTTTTCTAGATGTTTTCGAGTTATAATTAGAACTGAAAAAGTCTAAAAAACACATGTTATAATTTTGCTATAATTTTGTTTATGAGTAATTATTCCATCTTTTACCATTTTAAATTAAATAAATTATTTAATATATCTAATGGATGAATATATTAAGCAACAAAAATGTAAATTATTTTAGAAATAACTATTTTTTACAACTATTAATGAAGAATGCGTTAAAATAAATTGTCGATTAAAATTAGTGATGTAGAAATCAGTGTGTAGGTTTTGTGTTGCTTTATTTCAGCATTCTGGCTTTCTAATTATCTGTCTGTAGCGGCTCTTGTTAGTTAAACGAGGAAGAACACACATATACATTGCACATAGAAAACCATTCAAATCTTGAATCCTGCGTTTCTCGTGTTAATTACACAGCCGCTCGCATATTATTACGTCCTCTCGCAGACCGCCGAGTTTTCGAGTTTCTTGTTTTTAAAAATGCTAATCTCAAAAATCAACAATGCATAAAGTGGAACAAAAGAAAAGGAAGGAAAAATCAACAAGGTAAGAAAAATACGGTAAGTATATTCGTTTTTATTATTGGCCAACCAGAATTGGGATTTATTTTTCTTAGGTCCTATGATTACTTGGGTGTCCCTACTGTGTGTCCTGTAATGACATTGATACATAAATACCATGTTGCAAGTGATTCATTATTTGACAAACAAGTGGTAATTAAATTCCAAAAGTAATATTAATCGTTATGATATGGCAGCAAGACCACGGGTCGATAGCCGATTAGCAACAAATATTAACTTTTTTCAAATGTATATACAGAGAGTGTTATGTAACACCGAACATTTTCATAATGAGAATTTTTCATTTAAGTATACATTAGCATACGTTGTACATTTTCCGACGGTCGGTTTATTAAAAGAATGTAATTTGAAGTTTTAAACGAGTGTTATCCACTCCCAGGCTAAACATAAAGTAAAATTTGGAGTTTAGAAAAGCCTGAAAATTTGGTTTGGTCGCGTAGCGCGAAGCGCGGAACGGCCAAACATTTCTAAACTCGAAATTTTACTTCGTGCGCCACCGTTACAAAACACTGATGCAATGTAAAGTTTGGTGGTGTGTTTTAAACTTCGTAATGTCAGTGATTTGTATCGGTGGCGCATGAAGTAAAATTTAGAGTTTATAAAAGCCTAAAAATTTGGTTTGGCCGCTCCGCGCTTCGCGCTACGCGACCAAACCAAATTTTCAGGCTTTTCTAAACTCGAAATTTTACTTCATGCTTAGTCTGGGAGTGGAACACACTCATTTTATGTTTATTTACTGCAAACAGTTGCAGTCCTGCTTTAACAGTAGGGTATTTTAAACATCAAATTTTGAGATGTTGGTACAGGATTATCAATGTGACAAATAAATCATAATTTGTCAAATAAATTGTTACGGTGCAGAGATTTTCAAAAAAGAGAACGCTACAACTTGTAACTTTACAACACATACTGGGAATTTTTTTAGGTATACTTTTACATATTCTATATAAATATTTTTAAAATTGATGAACATGTGAGCAGAACACAGCAGAACTTCACTTTAAATCAGTGTTTTATACGCGTGGCGCATGAAGTAAAATTTCGAGTTTAGAAAAGCCTGATTTGGCTTGGTCGCTCCGCTGCGCTATGCGACCAAGCCAATTTTCCAGGCTTTTCTAAACTCGAAATATTACTTCATGCTTTGTCTGGGAGTGGAAAACACTCGTTAGAGTTTTCAAATTAAAAGTTTTTAATAAGATCCTGAATGTCTTAAAATTTACATTGAAAAATCGTAACATGTATTCCTAAAAAAAATCCTTGTATTTAGAACTATTTTAAAATTTGAACGTAAATGGGGAGATGATAAAAAAGATTGATATTTCTGAGTAAGGAATATTACCCGATTCTCTTATCCAACCTGATCCTCAGAGACACAAGTAAGAAATATTACCCGATTCTCCTATCCTACCTGATCCTCAGAGACACAATTAAATTGGTAGTAGATACAAATAATTTGAGGCGTGATAGGTAAATGCATTTGTAATCGTAATCTTTGTGCGTTAATTGAATTGTCATATTGTCAGATTTCCCTTCACATAACCTTCAAATTGAAAGTTGATTTACAACATAACATGTGATTAATCTTGTCGTAACATAAAACACACAACCTGCATCACACCACTAAATTTGTAAAATGCCAAATTTGATTGGTCATTTAAAAAAAAACAGATTATATATTAAAACATTTACAATTTTAAATAATTCATACAAAGTTAGTGCAAGTTATAGAATTTAGTTAAAGTTGAACATTCTTATTTATTTATAAAAGGATAAATAAATAAATAAATAATAAATATATACGTTTATTGTCCAACAGAATAAACCAATTTAGGACATATAAATTAACAAAATTAATTTGCTATAATATGTAAAACTAACAAAAATCAATATAATATAGTATGAAAATTATACAGTATGACATTCAATAAAAATAAATCGAGTAACCTCAATGATAATTGGAAATTACAAAAATTATCCGCAGGATGAATTGAAAACACAATTTTCGTTAATAAATCCTAAAATCTTATCGTATCTTGTATAAAAAGTGCTTCATATAACGAACAGACCTATTATAAAAGGAAGACTTTTATAAAAATTTCAACACATTGTAATTATATAAGGAATAATAAAAAGAAAATGACAGAAAGCTCGAAAGTAAATAAACAACTATTTATTATTAATAAAGAGTTTCATAGAATACATTTAGAGTTATTGAAACGTTCACAATGTGAAATAAGGAAAGATATTCATACAGCAGGAAAGAAAAATACAAATTTATTTCTATCACAAATATGTTTTCCTTTAATTTTAAAGATCCCCCCAAGAGACGTTCGCGTTTTCATTACACCGCTTTTTTCATAAATACAAGAATGTCGGTGAGTTTGGAGGTAAATGAAAATGCAATATTTATCCGTTTCCTCGGCACGGTGCCCGGGAACTTTTTTAATAACCCTCTTCATTTAAATAATAAGGAATCTAATAAGGGAACTTATTGAGTTTCGCAATACGAGCGGCGTCGCGACGCCGCCGTCCCCCGGGACCTCTTGTTCTCCCGTTACTCCGCGGCGAACGATCCCGAAGAAATCCTCTTACTTAACCGACTGATAAAGGCTAACAAATTATTAAACTCTTGTTCTCATGCACTGAGATTTATTTTTATTTCGCGGTACATATTTATCAACATAAATTAAAAAAAATGTCCTAACCATACTGGGAATGTTGTTTTAAGTATATATATATGGAAGTTTTCTTTTGAGAGCCTATATACAGTAAGTTTCTTTATTTTAAGTATGCATTTCACAATTACAGCGCATATGGTGTAAATTTTTAGTTTATTGTTGTTTTTTTTTAATAGTTTAATTTGAAGCTTTAAACGAGTGTTTTTCACTCCCAGATTAAGCATGAAGTAAAATTTCGAGTTTAGAAAAGCCTTAAATTTGGTTTGGTCGCGTAGCGCGTAGCGCTACGCGACCAAACCAAATTTTTAGGCTTTTCTAAACTCTAAATTTTACTTCATGCGCAACGCGTATAAAACTCTGAAATATTGTGAAATTAAAAATGTACTGCCGAATCTGCATGAAATACATACGGCTTAAGCAGGAATAAGAATATACTGCTAAACAAGAATATCTAGAATTTAACAATTTGTTAGTGATTTATGCGCATGGCGCATGAAGTAAAATTTCGAGTTTAGAAAAGCCCCGTTGAAATTTTCTACGCGGGGCTTTTCTAAACTCAAAATTTTACTTCATGCTTTATCTGGGACTGAAAACACTTGTCCGATACTACAAATTAAACGCTTTTATAAAACCGATGAATGCCTGAAAGTTTACTGCGTAATTATATATATATACAGACAGTTTTATGTAACACAGAACATTTTCATAACGAGAATTTTTATTTTAAGTATACATATGCATACGTTGTACATTTTCCGTCGCTCGGTTTATTCAAAGAATTCATTTGAAGCTTTAAACCAGTATTTTCCACTTCCAGGCAAAGCATGAAGTAAAATTTCGAGTTTAGAAAAGCCTGAAAATTTGGTTTGGTCGGGTAGCGCAAAGCGCGGAGCGGCCAAACCAAATTTTCAGACTATTCTAAACTCGAAATTTTACTTCATGCGCCACCGGTACCAAACACTTATTCAATGTAAAGTTTATCGGTGTTTTAAACTTCGTAATATGTCAGTGTTTTGTACCGGTGGCGCATGAAGTAAAATTTCGAGTTTAGAAAAGCCTGAAAATTTGGTTTGGCCGCTCCGCGCTTCGCGCTACGCGACCAAACCAAATTTTCAGGCTTTTCTAAACTCGAAATTTTACTTCATGCTTAGTCTGGGAGTGGAATACACTTATTTTAAGTTTAAAATTGAACTCTTTTGAAAATACAACGATGATTTAAAGATTTACGGCATAAACGCTGTAATTGGGACATGTATACTTGAAAGAAAAACTCCCTGTATTTACAAGTTGAAACAATTATTGCAACTGATTGGCTACAATTTGTAACGGTCATATAGGCAACCCAGTTTACACATAACTTAAAAATTAAAGATGTCAAATTGTATTAAATGAAAATGTTCGGTGTTACATAAAACTCTCTGTGTAAAAATTCCAGTATGTAACATATTAATTCATTCATAGAAATCAAATATGCTGTAAATCATATATGATTGCTTTTTTATAAAGTGCCGAATTTTGACTAAAATCAACTTTTTAAGTTAACTCTATAATTGCTCAGTTGTTAATGGGTAGGAACTGAGGTAAAATCCACTGAAAATTTAAGCAATACTAACAAATATATATTTTTTGAACTAAAATTACAAACAACTAATATTTCAACAAACAGATTTCATTATATTTTAATTACATTTTCTGCCGAGTCTATAGATTCTATACAAATTGCAAAAAAAAACCGTCGCTGGGTTTCCTCCTATACAAACTTTCCTATCTATTCATTGTCGTCATCACAAAAGCGCGACTTTCCCTTGAACCGGTCCATCCTAGATGGCATCAATAGATGCGATAGGATCTTTGGAATTATAGGAACTGTACGATTCGAAATGCGCGTTGAAAAGTTGAGCTTGGCAAACAAGGGAGTCGGACATGACGTGGAAGAGGGGAACCTCCGGAAACTATTTGCAGTCGGTGCTAATATAAAGTCGATTTGACTTGTTGAGTACTTTGCCTGTTTAAAACTTTGCCCTAATATATGCCTCCCCGCTTTATAGAAGGAACGGGGGCAGATCCTCACACCCGCAGCGCGGGGCGGATTACATTCCTGACTTACGTGCGGGACGTAATCTCTTGAGTTATGAACTCTCTTCTGGAGACTGCCAATTATAACTTTTACAAAATGTTACAGCCACCTAAGGCATTTATCACTACACGTTGCTCTAATCTCTTTACTCTTTTTCGGCTTTATGCGCGGTGGTTTTATGTGCTGATTACATGTTTTTGACACTCTTTCGTAATTAACATATTATATTTGAAAAGTCTTGGCATCTAATTTAACTTTTATAAGAAATTATTACAAATATTAAAATTGCAAAGCATGCGAATCTTATCCAGTGAGCGTGCTGTTTCTATAATACAATTCGTGCACATGTTCACCTTCTTATTCCCGGCGCATTAGCCATTTCTACCTACTCTATTTTTAAAATTGAATATTTGTAAATAGTTTTTTGAACTCGCCGTCTCGAAGCTAAGGTTTCGAACACCATTTTGACAACTTGAAAATCGCATTTCCGGCATTTTACTTTCGGCACGAGTTCAGCAAAGTTAAATCCACGTACACAAAACTTGACAGCTGAACTGTAATTTCAGTTGAATTATCATTTGGTTTTGTAAAGTAAAAGTTGTGGTTTTATAGAATGACAAGAAATAATGTATTTGAAGAAGTTTGCGAAAAGGGTTGTTGGTTTGAAGATAACAAGTAAAATATACTACGTGCTGAATGAGTTTGTCGTGAGTGAGCTACAGGAGTAAGCTACGATACATAAAGACAACTGTAACGGATTGGAAGAATATTTGCTATAAGGTAACTGCATAGTGTTGTGACTTGGTGAAAATTCGGCAGCACGTTCTCTATGACCGAAATGGTGAAATATAGAGAACGTTCTGTTAGGGAACGACCTTGATCATGTTCATGCCTCTGCTCGCTGTTTTCACGCGGGCTAAATACGCTGTCATCAATTAGCCTCCTCGCACACACTGTTTATGACATTCTTTCCCTTTTTAGCTAACTAAAGATATCGTCAGGGTTGCCAAATCAGTAATTTTGCCATAAGATCTGGTGTTTTCCACTTTCGGATTCAGACAAATTGTTTGTGATTCAAACGTGGCTAAATTCTAGTGTTTGTTGGAAGTTTTCATTGACAATCTAGTGATTAACTGACATCAGAAACTGATTAAAGTTAAAACAGGCAATCGTGGCAAAATACTGTCAAAATTATCAAAAATTGAGAAATATTCAGCATATCATCATTGTCTATGTCCAAACGGTCAAACATTTGCAAGAGAATCCTTTTTGATCAATCTTGTATAAATCATTTACAAGGAGTATATTTTAATGGTCATTTGAATCCAGTGTTTTGTATGCGTGGCGCATGATGTAAAATTTTGAGTTTAGAAAAGCCCCGTGAAAATATGTCTCGACAAATTTTCTACCCGGGGCTTTTCTAAACTCGAAATTTTACTTCATGCTTAGTCTGGGAGTAGACGAATCTCGTTCGAAAATTGATAAAAATCAAGTAAATTAATAACTTGTATCAAATTTGACATTTTGATCAATTTTGATGATTTTTGTCAAATATGAGATTTTTAATTGTTTTTCAGTAATTTCGCCACATTTGACATTTTGATAAATTTCGATGATTTCTGTCAACTTTAATATTTTGATAAATTTTGATGATTTTTGTCAAATTTAACATTTTTTATTGTATTTTGAATAATTCCTTTTAATGTGATATACTTAACTTTATGTACGGAATCCATTTAATTATGCAAAACAGCTTAAAAATAAATTACAAATACACAATAATACTAACAAATCAAAAAATATAATATACAAAACACTGACTTAAAAAATATCCTTTTTTAAGTAGGCAATATTTTTAATATTTAACGTTCTCAGCCCTATTTGAAATTGATATTTTTGACGTTATCAAACATATCATATTTGGACAATTTTCACACATTTATAACGTTTTAAATTATATTCGCACAATTTTCATATGAATGACATTTTTAACATTCCGATCTAAATATTTACACTTGAAATGTTGATTTATAACTTTTTTATCAGATTTTCAACATATCGATATTTTCATAAAATGTTCAGCATTTCGAGATGTTTGTCGAATCACGAAATTTTCATCAGATTTTGCAATATTTTGAGATTGTTCTCAATGTTGATGAAATTTTTAATATTTCGAGATTTTTAATTAGTTTCATCAGATTTTCAACATATCGTGATTTTTGATATTTTGTGATTTTTATCGATTTAAAAAATGTTGATGAAATGCACCTTGCACCCTTGATACACATTTGCACTGAGAATAATTTTAGATAGAGCTACATCAGACAACAGTTATAATAATTAAGAATTTTTATATAAGTGATCTTATCTTGCACATTTTCTATCACAACATTATTGTGATGATTTTGCTTGTTTCAAAAAAATATTGTACAATTCTCATACTTGAACAATTTTCACGAGTATACGCATATGAAGGCACTCGCTTCTTCGTCGCTCGTGCTTCAAAAATGCGTTTACTCGGAAAAATTGTTTTCCCGCAATCGTTTTGTAAATAACTATCACAAAACGCGAAGGCACTATCATATAAAATGAGGTTATTGAAAGACAGAAAATTAGTATTAATATTTTGTGTTTACATATTTAGTTTATATACGAAACTCTAACCAGTGGTTCAACAATTACAAATTAAAAAAAATGTGACTAAAACCATGACTTTTGCTTTTTTGTATTTTTGTTTCTATTCAGTATTATAATTAATAAAAAAAGATAAAATTAATTCTAATTTTCTTCTTTAAATAACCTTATTTTATATTATAGTGCCTTCGCGTTTTGTAATAGTTATTTAACAAACAAGTGTGGGAAAACAATTTTATGGAATAAGGTTATTTAAAAACAGAAAATTAGTATTAATTTTTGGTGTTTAAATTTTTAATTTATATACGAGACTCTAACCAGTGGTTCAATAATTACAAATTAAAAAAAAAATCGACTAAAACGATGACTTTTGCTTTTTTATATTTTTGTTTCTATTCATTATTATCATTATTATAACCTATTGACATACAATGACGTACAAGAGACGTTAACTATTTTAACATGTACAATTTTATTTTGATTTTGATGTGTGACACTGTCACAATGATCGCTCGAGATTTATATATTTGTGCTAGATTTTTTTGTTAGTTCATTTAATATTTTTATTATCGTATTTATTATTTTTATTATGCTGTATACACGGATTTTTCCCTGAATGTTTCTTAGATGTAATTTTAAACTGTCAGACAAGAGGTTAATTGCCGTTTTAACGGTTTTCTTGGATACCAAATATCTTGTTTTAAAGCTGTAGTCTGTTTGTCCTACATATAAGCTATTACATTCGGAACAAAATAATTGATAAACTCCAGATTTATTTATTGGGTCAATATTATCATTTGAATTACAACGTATATTAGATAATTTTCTATTTTTATTCAAAAGATAAAATTGACCCAATAAATAAATCTAAAGATTTATAGAATAAACAGCCCGTAGCTTTACAACCAGATATTTGGAACATTTCCGTGCATTTAAACATAATCAAAATTCAAGTACCTTCGCGAATCACACAAACCGACATCCTGTATCCTCAATAAAAATATTGTGGTATAAAACATATTGCAACCTTTTTATTTATAATTTAAAATGAAATACCACGTGGTGAAGGTCTCAGCAAATTTGATGTTAATATAATTTACAGTGCAGAAAGACTTACGGTCGATAGCCCAGACAAAGACGTACTAACAAATTAATTTATTATATTTATTTCTATGTACAGTATATAAGTTATGTCTAAATAAAGATAACGTACAGGGTCCGAAACTTGCCTTTTTGAAAGGTCAATAAAAGAAAAAGTATTTTACATGTTGATTTTATTCATTTTTTGATCGTGTTGTACAGTACACATCCTGAATTTTTATTCCAAGTAGTTTTAAAAATGACATCGGACAAATGGCGGCTCTCGTTGGTGATACACTGATCCACCCACTTTTTGAAGTTTCGCTCTACTGCTCCGAGCATATCGACGGGAATGTTGGCGATGGTTGTCCTTCAGGTGTTGCATGGTTGTTGGTTTGTCATTGTAAATAATGGATTTGAGATATTCCTATAAAAAAAGTCACAGGGAGCCAAATCGGGAGAGTGCGTCGGCCACAGTACATCACCCCTCAAGGAGATTAGGTGCTCGTGTAAGTGTTCTCTCAAAAGTTCCATTGAAGTTCTCGCTGTGTGTGCCATGGATCCGTCCTGCTGGAACCATACGTCCACAAGTCCCATTTCTTCAAATTTTGAGAGAAAAAATGCCTGAATCATTTTTCTGTAGCGAATTGCATTCACAGTAACAGTGTGTTCTTCTTCCTCGAAAAAGTAAGGCCCATTGACCTCTAGGCCCTTTTTGTGCCACACTGCCACTTTCCCTGAATGCGTCCACCCACGAAACGATTGATTGCCGGCCAGGAACGAGACCCGTGGGATGATTATTGAAAAAGTAGGCATCGAAGGCGAACGCACTCTGGCTTGAGCGGTAACAAAACTTCAAGACCCCCTCTATCGAATGAGACCGGAGGGCCAGAAAGGGGTAGGGAGCTACCCCTTTCTGACCATGTCTCGCTCATTGGCGCCCAATTCATATCAGCAAGTTTCCCTGCCGCACCTTGTATATATATAAATTACATTTCATGTAAATAGGTACAAAGAAAAGTTGAAAATATGTACAGGGAATTTTTCTTTTTAGCATACATATTCGTTAATTTTTAGGAGTTCAATTCAAAGCTTTTAACGAGTGTTTTCCACTCCCAGACTAAGCATGAAGTAAAATTTCGAGTTTAGAAAATCCCCGTGAAAATTTGTCGAGGGTCGCGCAGCGACCTGAGACCAATTTTCTGGGCTTTTGTAAACTCGAAATTTTACTTCATGCGCCACGCGTATAAAACACTGATTTCAAGTGATGTTCAAAATATTCTTAGAAGTACTTAACTTTCTTTTATCACTTTTATTTAAACTTTTAAATGAAGTGATAAAACAAAGTTAAGTGTTTTTTTAATTATTTCATACAAATATGTACTATAAAGTGACTGCTAACCAAATCAAAGATTTCAAAATATTATTGTTTAGCAGTATATTATTAATCCTGCTTAGCAGTTTGATTTTAATTCTGACTTAGAAGTGTATATTAAACTTCACTAGAAATCAGTGCTTTATACGTGTGGCGCATGAAGTAAAATTTCGAGTTTAGAAAAGCCCAGAAAATTTGTCTCGGGTCGCTGCGCGACCCCAGACAAATTTTCATGAGACTTTTCTAAACTCAAAATTTTACTTCATGCTTAGTCTGAGAGTGGAATACACTCGTTTACATCTTCACATTGATCTCTTGAAAAAAAAAAACAACGAATATCTAAAGATTTACAGCATATAATTGGGATGTATATATATATACTAAAAAGAAAAATTCCCCATATAAAACTGATATAGAGTGAAGTTCAAAATGTGTGAATTCTGCTTACAAAATTTAAACAAATTGGGTAAAGTTAAAGTTAAGCAACAACAGAATGGGGTCTCTACATATAGTGACAGTCAATATAATTATTAAAAGTCAGTATTATCAGTAAAGTTTTAACAGAATTGATGAATACCATAAATCAATAATAGTGATAGTTTCAAAATTACAAAAATTGAAGAAATTAATTAAATTCCTGGAATATTACAAAACAGTATTTGAAAATGTCATTAAAATAATTTTAACACTTTAATTAATCACAAAAAGTGTCCAGGAATATTTATTTCATAATCTGTGTTATCAAAATTTTGTTACAAGCGTACCTGAAATTGACGAAATTCATGAATACCAAACATTATTTGAAAATGTCATTCGAATAATTTAACACTTTAATTAATAAAAAAATGTCCAAGAATATTTATTTCATAATCTGTGTTATCAAAATTTTGTTACAAACGTCCATGAAATTGATGAAATTCATGAATATTGAATAAAAAATCTTGAAATTTCACAAAATCTAAAGCGAAGCAATCAAACGATAATCTGGGAGTGAAAAACACCCATTTAAAGCTTCGAATTGAACTCTTTTGAAAAGCAATGAGTACCTGAAAATGTACAGCATACATAAACGATGTAATTGGGATATGTATACTTAAAATAAAAACTCCCTGTATGTTCATAATAGAGAGATTGTCCAGAAAATTACTAAAGCTTAATGTATGTAAATGAGTTATTTTCATTATCATTTATTTTTAAAAGTTTTCAAGATTTTTATGAATTCATAATAATACGATTAAATTTTATTAAAATTATATTTTGTTTGTCTTTAGTTTTTAAAGTTTCTCGATGTTTTCATACTTTTTTTTAATATTAGCAAGCTAGAAAGTTGAAATTTCGATAAAAATCATCGCGTTAAAGTCCTAAAGAAATATTTATCTGGAACAAATATTGTACAAGCAGGGAAAACTGTCGATCATCGTTCAATTTAATAGCCAGTTTTTTCTATCGCCTTCCGCACTGCTGTTTCTACTTATCCCCTAACGGCAAACATTGCACGCTTCGTAATCTTTAATATGTTTCCACCCTCGCACCATTAAACACGTCAAAATAATTGATAATTGTTTCTGTGTACAATTTAATCATAATTAATCATAAATCAAATACCAACCATTTTATATAAATCAAATTAATGTTTACTTATTCCTTCAATTAATTGTATTTACCTAAATACAATTGTGTGGATGATTTAATTTGTTATTATAAGCACTATTGTTTCTTGAAAAATCAAATGTATTACAAACATACAGCTGTATACTATAATAACAATTGGGTAAAGTTAAACACTTGTATTGTTGCACGTTTTTGTTTTCAGTAGCCTGACACGTGTTTCGATCTGTTACGATCATTTTTAAAGTTAAAACTAATTTGAATTTGACAAATGTTACAATATATAGATCAAAACACGTGCCAGGAAACTAAAAAATTGTGCTGTTACTTTCTTGATAGAACTACATTTTCACATTGGGTAAAGTTAAACAATTGTATTGTTCCATGATTTTGAACAATACAATTGTTTAACTTTACCCAATGTGAAAATCTGGTTTCATCAAGAAAGTAGCAGCACAAATATCGAATATCTAATAACAATAATTAATTTTTAATTAAGTAGTTTTCTTAATCAAGTATTTAAATTAACTGATATTTCTATATTCTGTTTGCGAGCTTAGCTTCTCTATAAAAACTAAGGCACTCAAATTAAATAAATCACAACCCCGCTCGCTCAATAATAAAATTATCCCAGACCTAATAAATAGGTACTCTCTACTGAATTCATCACTTTCTGTGTGTATATGTGTAAAATAATCAACTCTAGAATCTCAGTGTCTCAAATTGGATACCTTGAGCCGGACTAATTTTATTTATGAAGTCCTCGCAATGGGAAAGTTACTAGATTTCGGTCGGGGGGTCAGCGTGGCGGTTTTGCAACAATTTCGAAAGCCCCGGAACAATTCTACCTTCCTCCGAACCGTAAACTATATTGTTTGTCCCTTGTGCCACGCTAATATTTAGTGTGGTCCAGGCGATAATCGATCGACAAAAACACACGTCCCTCTCGCTGCCATTCCCCGGGAAATATTAAAATAGTTGTTAATATTCATGGAATAAATTGGCTCTCATTATGTGTACTCACTTTGATAATGAAATTGGTTTAATTAGTTTGCCCTTTAGTTTTCATTTAATATATTTTCGCTGTGTTAATTAAGTTTTGTTTTATTATACGAATAATTAATAGTTTTAATATCTAACTTATTAATATACTCATTTTATTAAATACATAATAATAAAACACTGCATTAACCTCAATATAGCGAATTGTAAATTTCCACCGACCGAGGAAATTTGCAATTGCTTGCCTTCTCTTGAATTTATTGTAACCAGAATGTAGAAGTGTCATTGTTCTCAGTGATAAGATCTTTTTATGCCATTCTAAACTTCAAATTGTACTTTATGCGCCACGCATATAAATAGCTGATTTAAAGTGAAGTTTAAATTATACTGCGTATGTTTGATCTCACATTAATAAATATTTTAAATGTTTATTTCATGTAGCCAAGCAATTTGCTTGTGGAATTATACTTTTAATTATACTTCAATTATATCCCAATATAAATTGCTGCAATATTAAAAGCGCAAGATTTGGTTTGACCAGGGGTCCCTAAACTATGGACCGGGGGCCAAAACCAGCACGTGGCATCATGATTCTGGCCCTCGACCAGAGATACATTTTGCGTATATGTAATATATTATAACGATTGAGTGTTAGCTTTTTTTATAATAGCATTTTTTGTAATATTGTCGGAACTATTACTGAAAACATGGTAATAATTAGTAATTTAAAGTTCGACATAAAATTTATTGCACATACAGCAAGAAAAATCATGCACTTACATATATTGTAAATATTCGAAATAAATAGGAAATCATACAGTATAATTAGTTTCATAGTTTTTATAAAATGTATAAAAGTAAAAGAAGAAATCTGTAGATATTAGAAAAAAGGCATTTTCGTTGGAATTTCTTTTATAATAGTTAATCTGTAAAAAGCACAAATATTTTCATTGGTGTTATAAATAACAAAGCGTTTTATTTCATTTAGAGCATATTTTTTGCAAAGTTTGGAATATTTAAAATTGTTAAACGATCGCGTTTTGAACTTCACATTAAACCTGCGATAGCGCGCCTAGCGCATGATGTAAATATTTCGAGTTTAGAAAACCCTAAAAATTTGGATTGGTAATACAAATTTTTAGGCTTTTCTCAACTTGGAATATTTACTTCATGCTTAATCAGGGAATAGAAAACATTTGTTTAAAAACCAAAATATTAAAATCAAAACTGTTAACCCAACATTTGAATTTAATATTTTGGTTTTTCAATTAGTGTTTTCTATTCCCTGATTAAGCATGAAGTAAATATTTAGAGTTAAGTAAAGACTGAAAACTTGGATTTAATATTTTAGTCCACTTTGCAGAGCGACCAATCCAAATTTTTAGGCTTTACTAAACTCGAAATATTTACTTCGTTCGCGTAGCGCTACGCGACCAAACCAAATTTTAAGGCTTTTCTAAACATGACGTGTTTAGAAAAGCCTTAATCTGGGAGTGGAAAACACTCGTTTAAAGCTTTAAATTGAACTCTTTTAAAAATGCAATGTTACCATTTTCAATATTTATCAAATGTCTACAATACAATGTTGCATAAAAATCAAATTGTAATGATTATACAACTTTGGTTTACTTTGCTGCAACAATTTTAAAACTTTTAAAAACAATGTTGAATTTTAAAATAATTTTGTACATTTATGTAATGTATATAAATCAATATTGCACAGAAAACGTTTATACAATGTTTGTAACGTTGCTAAAACTTTGTTGTAATATTTTTAATACAATGTTTTATTTTAGTATCATGTTCAATATTCGTGCAATGTTTAAAATGTTTCCGTGTTCAGAAAGATCATACTACTTGAATTGTAGCATTATTTTATACCCACTCTGTTTAATACCCAAATTTATTATTAAACAAATTTAAATATTGAAAAATTAGCTTCAATAAATGTAATATTACAATAGATGAGTTTAATATTTTTCATAATTTTGTTATCAGTTTCCTAACACGTATTTCGATTTATTGCGACGATTGTAGTAGATCAATTTCTTCTAAAATTAGATTAAATCCAAAAATGTAATATATTATTGAAGTTTTTGTTATTGGGTAATTATTTTTATTTGAAAATTAAGGATTAAGATGTGGGTTGCAATGAAGAAATTAGATCAAATCCATAAATTTTATATAAAATTAAAATGTGTTAATGCTTATTTATCTTAATTTGTAAATTGAAAATTAGGTTGCTGGCTGAAATAAGGGTTGTGAAGATAAATATAAAAGGGAGGAAATGTTATTAAATAGGTGGACGTTGAGTGGTAATATTGGTGGTGCACTTGACACATCCAATATTCGGCTATTACTAACTTTCCGCATTTCTGCGGTCGTCGATCGACAGAACAAGTGATCGGGTTTAGTGCGTGATGTTGGATGTTGAAATGTCTGCCCCCAATAAAAATCCAATACGCGGTCTAATTGCGGGATACCCTCTTTTAATATATCCTCGACTGTTCGACGTATGTTGTATACAACTTCTATATGAGTTTTCATTCAAAATTAAAAAGTTACTTCAATTATCTGCACAATTAAAATAAAACACATTATTAGGATATTATAATATACAGGGAATTTTCCTTTAGGTATACATGTACATACATTGAAAATTTTACGACATTCGTTGTTCTATTAAAATATTTGAATTTGAATTTTTAAACGAGGGTTTTCCACTCCCAGACTAAGCATGAAGTAAAATTTCGAGTTTAGAAAAGCCTGAAAATTTGGATTGGCCGCGTAGCGAAGCGGAGCGGCCAATCCAAATTTTCAGGCTTTTCTAAACTCGAAATTTTACTTCATGCGCCACGCGTATAAAACACTGAATCCTAAAGTTTAAAATATACGGCTTTAGCTATCTAATATGTAGATGTGAATAAAACGTGAGCAAAATTCTGCGCTGAACCAATTATTTAAAACAGTGATTATAGACAACCCAATAACTCTAACGTATATTGGGTTGCCTATAATCGTTATTGTATGTGTATGTTTTTTGAACTTCGCTGTAATTTACTGCTTTTAAGCGTGGCGCATGAAGTAAAATTTCGAGTTTCGAAGCAACCCAATAACTTTAACGTATATTGGATTTCCTACAATCGTTGTTGTATCTGTGTTTTTTGAACTTCACTGTAAATCACAGTTTTTAAGCGTGGCGCATGAAGTAAAATTTCGAGTTTAGAAAAGCCTAATTTGGATTGGCCGCTCCGCTTCGCTACGCGGCCAATCCAAATTCTTAGGCTTTTCTAAACTCGAAATTTTACTTCATGCTTAGTCTGGGAGTGGAAAACACTCGTTATAAGCTTCAAATTGAACGCTTTGAAACAACGAATTCCCGCAATGTTAAAAAAAACGCTGTATTTATCGGGATATGTATACTTAAAAGAAAAATGCCCTGTATATACAGGGTGTCAATTTGAAAACAAGATAGCCAGAATATCTTTGGAACCGTAACAGTTGGAGAACATTTTCCAAAACCGTTCCTAGGATTTGGAGGGGGAACCATTCTGATCCACATAACAATCTTCTGCAACAAACCCCTTAGGCTGCAGCCACCCTTGCCCATTTTTTTTAAATGGCATGACCCTACTAGTGAGATATTGTGGCTGGCTTGTTTTCAAATTGACACCCTGTATTAGCTGTATTTGATGAGGCATTCTATATTTTTGAAAATCGTTGAATTTAAAGATTCTAAAGAGTGTTTTTCACTTCTTAACTAAGCATGAAGTACAATTTCGAGTTTAGAAAAATCTGAAAAATTTGTTTGGTCGCGTAAACCAACCAAATTTTTAACCTTTTCTAAACTCAAAATTTTACTTCATGCGCAACACCTATAGAACACTGATTTAAAGTGATCTTCAAAATACACCCTTATGTTATAATTTGTCTAAGAATATTTACCATTTACTAATTTTGTTTTAAGTAACTCTTGGATTTTAAGAAATCATCTTTGTCATGCTTAATCATTATTTCAATAACGAAGAAATAGTGTTATAAATACATAACCATATGTTGAACTAGCTTCTCATCTTTCGCGTGGTAAAACATATTTAATTATAATTTAAAAAAAGAAAACACTTGGTTAAATTTCACTAATATTTTCACTAATATTTTTACTTTCCCCCGTATGTAATACAAAGGGAAAGTATTGTTTTCGTGAAAATTTTCGAATCAAAAATTTTAGCGGAAATATCCGTTTTGAGGTCCCCTGAGTCGAATAAGACCATTTTTGAAAAATGTCTGTCTGTCTGTCTGTCAGTTTGTCTCTCTGTGTTCTTGTGTGTGTGTCTGTGTGCGCTGTACCGCAAAAACCGCTAATGATATCGAGATGAAACTTGAAACTTAAGCTTTTTGTTACAATCGGAAGAACTAAAAAGCTTTTGGTGAAAATCGGAAAACCGGAAGTGGTACTTTACTCTTAGCGTTTTTCAGTTTTTTCAGATTTTTTCAATAAATGTTCATCAAAAAAAAATTCTTTCAAATAAAAGTTGTAGATAATAACAAAATGAAGATGTATTGTTTTTTTACTTTTTGTCATAGCATTCTTAGTTTTTGAGATATTTCAAAAGTTGTGTTTTATCTAGTTATTTAGGACCACTTCGTAATATGTTATAAAAAGAAGAACGTTTTTCGGGAACTTTCAAACACAAATTTCTACAGGGTGATTCATTAGCCTCTTTACAAACTTTAAAAAGTGATTTAATACGCAATTTACGGGGGAAAGTACTATGATGGACACATCACCATTTTTTTAAATTATACATAATCAGTTCTTCGTTTCATTTTTTGTCTGCCCTGAACAAGATGTGACATTTTCTACACTCGTCCTTAATCACCCTGCATTAAAAAGATTGTACTAGTTGATAGATTTACTTTGTAGCCTTTGTAAAAGGGGAGATAAAAGGTATATATAAAGATGATTACGTTTTAACTGTCCGAGGAGTTAGGAGGTGTTTTGATTTACAGCTCGGCGCCGAGACTAATTCCCGGGTTGAAATAAATTCCCCGCATATTTAAGTCAACCCTACTTAGCCTTCTTTATCTGCGGGGGCTAATTGTACCGAGGGAAGATTTAAAGCCGCTTATAAATTACCGCAGAAACGGACGGACGGCTTTTATCACGCCGACGTCGACCATTGCACTCTCAAAACTAAACAAATAAAACACCGCCCCCGTTTTTTCCTCGAACATGTCGTGATTAATTTAATCGTACGTTCCATTCCATCTACTCCTCATTTTGTGTGTATTTTTTTTTACCTGCAACAACAAAAAAATGCAACGAGCTGAAGGCGGCCGTTACCCTCGGAAAAAGGAAACGCCGCAATTGTTTCCGGGAGATGCCGGAAACGAGGTTGAGTGTATGCAGTAATTAACAAGAGTAAAAATAATACAAAAAATTAATAATTACTATTTTGCATACAGCATAATTCTAGAGCGTAATTAACCCACTGATGCAATAACGCAATATTAATAATTTTTTGTTAATTAAATTACTAAAATTACTAAATGTATCATTTGACCTGATTTAAGAATTCGTGAAAACAAATGTATAGTGTCTGCAGTAATTAACAAAAAAAAAATATAATACAAAGAATTAATAATTACTATTTTGCATAAAGCATAGTTCTAGAGCGTAATTAACCCATCGAAAAAACTTAGATCAAACTTTAAAATGTTATTGCTTAAAAAAATATATATATATATATATACAAATTGATCTTCAAAGGATTTGTATCTGTGATTCAAAAAACAGAATTCGTATCTGATTCGAATCATATTTATTTCTTACGAATCCTTTTTTCGAGTATTCGTAATTGGAATTAAATTATGTGATCCGAGTTAGTGATTCAAATATTTTTACCAAATTCATCCGAGGTCTGATATTTAATCATGTTTTATTAAGTATTCATTGGGAAATAGCACTAAGATTACCTACACATTTCAAAGCAAAAGCACCAGACACTCAAATTTTCAAAGCGCAAGAATTGGTCAGATAAAGATTTGTAGAATGTATTAATGTGAGATCCAACATAACCAATTTCACAATATTTCAGTGTTTATTACGCGTGGCGCATGAAGTCAAATTTCGAGTTTAGAAATGCCCGAAAATACAAAACATTAAATTTGTAATTTGTTACGTGATGAAAATTATTTAGAGAAACCTTATTCTCTTAAATAATGAAACACATGGTTGTGATCTATAAATACGTTTCGTTAACTTAAGTAATATAATTAAATAGTTTTAATTTAAAATAAATTTCAAAAATATACTTTAAATAAAAAATTTCTCCTATTAGTTTAGTTAGTTGTTTGTTTGAAAAGAAAAAAACATCAGGGAAAAAATAATATACCGAAGGTCTGGCTGTAATCCAAGCACGCATGCAGTATTTTTCAGTAGGGCCGTTATTTTTCTTTTATATTCAGATACGGACAGCGGCATAAATAAACACGACCATCGACTATAAAGCCCAATGGGATAATGCAAAAATCAGGATAAGTTTTCTTTATATAAATATATAAAATAATAAAAAGGGAGCGTTTTATGGACCCGGCGTATCGCGCCAGATAAGTACCCCGAATGGGCTCTTGTTTATGTTTTTAAAGTCCCTCCAAAGGGTGAGAATATAATAATAAAAAACACGGTCCTTTTTATTTTTTATATAAATAATAAAATCTACCTACATTTTAAAACGCTTGGGCAAAACAGTTTTATGTGTAATAAAATTAGTTTGCCTACTTATCTTAACCTATTAATGACCGAGCAATTATAGAGTTAACTATAAAAGTTGTTTTTTTTTAGATAGAATTCTGCACTTCTTTTCATGATTTCTATGAATGACTTATTGTATTATATAACGTAAATTTTTCAATTAAATTTACGTAATGTATACGCTGTTCATTTTCAGGCATTCGTCGATTTTATAAAAGCAGTTAACTTGAAGTTTCGAACGAGTGTTTTTAAACTCAGATTAATGCCCGTTTGCACCCAAGATTAAGTTAATTAGTGATTAGTACTCATAAAAAACAGCAATTTTATTTATACATTATTTACAAAATCGCATAATGATAAAATAGGCATGTCTAGAATGTCTTACAAATTTAAAACATTCTTATATTCTAGAATTATGACTTGATCAAAGGTTTAATCAACGATTAGTGGTTGATTAAAGTTAATTAGTCGGAGTGCAAATGGGCCTAAGTTTGAAGTAAAATTTCGAGTATAGAAAAGATTGAAAATTTTGGTTGGTCGAGTAGCGAGAAAAACAAATATTCAGGCTTTTCTAAACTCGAAATTTTACTTTATGCGCCACGCGTATAAAACACTAATTTCAAGTGAAGTTTAAAATATACAACTAAAACAGTATGGTAAAGTTACACGAGTTTAATTTAAACTTTACTATATCTTAGTGTTTTATTCGCGTGGCGCATGAAGTAAAATTTCGAGTTTAGAAAAACCTGAAAATTTGGATTGGTCGCTCAGCTTCGCGGAGCGACCAAACCAAATTTTCAGGTTTTTCTAAACTCGAAATTTTACTTCATGCTTAATCTGGGAGTGGAAAACACTCGTTCAAAGGTTCAAGTTGACCTTTTTTACAATACGACAAATATCTGAAAATTTACAACGGGTACAGTAATATATAAAATTACGAAAAAACTATTCGTGAAAATGCAAACAGTGTCACTGTTTGCATTTTAACGAATAGTTTTTTCGTAATTTTATATATTATGTTTAAAGTGTGCAAACTATAAGAAGCGTAAGCTTATTTTCTCGAATTCTAATAGATTTGAATTTGAATTTATCTTGGGTACAGTAAATTGGGATATGTATACTGAGAAGAAAAACTCTCTGTATATAACGAACCTAAATATTACAAATATACCAAAATATTTTCGCATTTCAAGCGTTGTATCTAAAATCAACAACTACAATAAAAAAAATTGTAACGAAAACAATACTTTATTTTTGTATTATGTGGATGGGTCTGTCAACTTGCCCCCCCCCCCCCCCCCCAACTCAAAATTTTCAAATAAAAAATATTGCGCCCGAAAGGTCTTAACTTGCGCTCACTTGCGCCCAAATATTAAAACTTGCGCTGTTAAGGGTAGAAAGTTATAGCGATTTGAAAATAGGGGGGGCTAAGTTGACGCCAGCCCCCCCATCTCGGAATTTTTAACTTTTTCTTTCATAAATACATTCTATGGAACTTGCGCTGTCGATACTACCTAATTTTATAAGTTGCGCTGCAAAAATACACCCCCTATAAACGAAATAAAGGACGGTGCCAGCCCCCCCACTTTACATATTTTAAGTTTTATTTCATTGTACACAAAGCTTAGAAGTTGCGCTCACTTGCGCCATCGAAATTTCTTCAATATCAGTTCTCATGAAAAAGTTATGGCATATTTTATATATACTCGAATCCAGTGCGCGTATTCCCATAATCTCCATGCAACTACAGAAGAGTAATACAATAAACATACTTAACTCACAACCACTGTCCTTCTTCGTCAAAAGCATACATTATACAACCAAAACAGTAATTTTCTATAATATTTGCATATTTATTCCAGTGCCGTATCATGGTGGAAATATATATTTTTATTATTACTTAAATAATTTTATTTCCTAAACAAATAACAATAATTCGATTCAATTAATAAATATAACTTTAACAATGTATTTAAAATGCATTTCTGCTGATTAGAAAAGTTGCGCTGTTTTCCCATTAATATATTATTATTATTTGTAACGCTACTGGGAAAACAGCGCAACTTTTTTAATCAGCAGAAATGCATTTCAAATACATTGTTAAAGATATATTTATTAATTGAATCGAATTATTATTATTTGTTTTGGAAATAAAATTATTTAAGTAAAAATAAAAATATATATTTCCACTATGATACGGCAATGGAATAAATATGCAAATATTATAGAAAATTACTGTTTTGGTTGTATAATGTATGCTTTTCGACGAAGAAGGACATTGGTTGTGAGTTAAGTATGTTTATTGTATTACTCTTCTGTAGTTGCATGGAGATTATGGGAATACGCGCACTAGATTCGAGTATATATAAAATATGCCATAACTTTTTCATGAGAACTGATATTGAAGACATTTCGATGGCGCAAGTGAGCGCAACTTCTAAGCTTTGTGTACAATGCAATAAAACTTAAAAAATGTAAAGTGGGGGGGCTGGCACCCTCCTTTATTTCGTTTATAGGGGGTGTATTTTTGCAGCGCAACTTGTAAAATTAGGTGGTATCGACAGCGCAAGTTCCATAGAATGTATTTATGAAAGAAAAAGTTAAAAATTCCGAGATGGGGGGCTGGCGTCAACTTAGCCCCCACTATTTTCAAATCGCAATAACTTTCTACCCTTAACAGCGCAAGTTTTAATATTTGGGCGCAAGTGAGCGCAAGTTAAGACGTTTCGGGCGCAATATTTTTTATTTGAAAATTTTGAGTTGGGGGGGCCAAGTTGACAGACCCTATGTGTATTGCATCAAACAACTTATTAACTATTACCGGAATTTATATATTAGAGTGCCTTTTGTTTATATGGTAACAAAAGCACCTTTTTTCAGACGGAACTCAGATTCATGTTAACAATACACAACATAAAGATAACCTTAACTAGCCTATACACCGATATTTACTTACCGAAAAGGGCGTGATTTACACATGCATAAAATTATTTAATAAATTGCCAGCAAAACCTGAAAAATAAGCGGTGTTTCAAAACCTACAAATCTAAATTATATATTCTTTGAAGAGATATTGAACCCAATACTCTAAATGAGTTCTTAGAATTTAATTTAAATTATTTACTTTTGCCTAATGTTTAAGCAAGTTTGCTCTTATGTGGCGCATATTCTTAAAATAAAGTTAAATATAAAACGTGAAAACTTCAAATTACTTAATTTAAATTGGTAGTTCATTCTTAACAAGAAATATTGGTAGTAAATTTTATTCTAGAACTAATTGCACACTTTATATTTCGTTAAACATATTTAAATAATTCCGTAAAAATTAAACACTGTGGTATACTTTATAAAAACGTTGATGAAACAAATCATGGTGTTTAATTTTGACTTACCTGTAGTTTGTATTTTATTCGTACAGTTCTTAGTTATGTATATTTTAGCCAGTTTTATTTAATCCTCCTTGAATCAAATACTAATAATGTATTTGGAATAAAACAACACAGTTAAGAGGCTTTCACTGCAACTGCAACATGTTTCACCACACAGTGGCTTCATCAGGCAGATGAATACTGACAGTATTGATCAAGCCACTGTGCAACTTTTGAAATGTTGATTATTTGTATCGAATTATAAATTAAATAAAAATGCTTTACAAATTGAATAATTTTTTATTAAAGGTATAAAAAGTACAGTCTCCCATTTATCTTTTGATATAGAAGGGGATGATTCAATTATATTTATTATACGAGCCCTCGGGGAGGCATTGTGTTCAATATCCAATGAACGTTCGCGTATAATAGTCGGTACGTGAGTTGTTTACTAAAAGGCAATGATTTACTTTTATGAGCTTTAGAAGTTTCTCCAGATTTAATAATTGCTATTACTGGATAACTCAACCAACCGCCTTTCCTCCCCACCCTACCTCTTTTCGCTCATATAATAAATACATCTTTCTTGATTGAAATGTTGTTTCAAGAAATACACAGTCAGTACATTTTTTCTTCTAACACAAATCCGATTTATTTAAGGCGATATTCTTTAATTTGAATTAACAATAATAATATATCACGATTTTAATTTTGTTTGTATAGCTAAGTCTCAGTTATTTAAATAAAGTTATAATCGTGTTGCATTTGTAAATTATGATGTACAACGAAATAGAAGCCTTTACTGTTAACAGTTTGATAATAACAATGATTAAATTATTTTACCGCAAAAAAAACTCATGTAATGTTTATTTATAATAATAATGTAATTTGTTTGACTCATGCGAAATGTTAAATCACTAAAAAAAAAACACGTACAATTATTTCATCGCAATTTAAATTGTTGTATGGAAATGTGTAAGTTTATCTAAGATGTTTAACAATACACAGAGAGTTTTATCTAAAACCGAACATTTTCAATGTTTATTTTCGTATGTTCGATTTGTCAAACCAAAACATTGAAAGCGATTTAACACATTTAATTTTTAGGTTGTGTGTAAATTAGGTTGCCTATATGACTATTACAAATTGTAGCCAATCAATAGCAATCAAAGCCTTAACTTATTTCAGTACAAATTGTACATGCAGGGAGTTTTTTTTTCAAGTATACATATCCTAATTACAGCGTATGTGCTTTAAATATTTAGATAATTCTTGTTTTTTTTTTTATAAGAGTTTAATATGGTCTTAAAACGAGTGTTTTCCACTCCCAGACTAAGCATGAAGTAAAATTTCGAGTTTAGAAAAGCCTGAAAATTTGGTTTGGTCGCGTAGCGCGGAGCGACCAAACCAAATTTTCAGGCTTTTCTAAACTCGAAATTTTACTTCATGCGCCACCGGTACAAAAATAACTGAATAAATGTGAAGTTTAGCGGTGTGTTTTAAACTTCGTTATATGTCAGTGCTTTGTACCGGTGGCGCATGAAGTAAAATTTCGAGTTTAGAAAAGCCTGAAAATTTGGTTTGGTCGCTCCGCGCTTCGCGCTGCGCGACCAAACCAAATTCTCAGGCATTTCTAAACTCGAAATTTTACTTTATGCTTAGTCTGGGAGTGAAAAACACTCGTTTTAAGTTTCAATTGAACTCTTGTAAAAAAGAAAACAAGAATTATCTAAATATTTACAGCACAAACGCTGTAATTTGGACATGTATATTTAAAAGAAAAACTTAGGGCTTGTACAATTTGCACTGAATTAAGTTAAGGTGTTGATGGCGATTGATTGGCTACAATTTGTAATGATCATTTAGGCAACCCAATTTACACATAACCTAAAAATTAAATGTGTCAAATCGTGTTGAATGCTTTGGTTTGACAAATTGAACATACGAAAATAAACATTGGATATGTTCGGTGTTAGATAAAACTCTCTGTATGTAGTTATATGTTGTGAAAGAAATATTTAGATAGGGTAAATACACATAACTTTAAGTAAACATTACCGTACAGAGAATGTATCTTATAAATATATATTCAAGATGGATACTCTGCAAATGTTCAGGCATTCGATGTGTTTATAAAAGTGTTCAATTTGAAACTTCTAATGAGTGTTCCACTCCTAAATTAAGCATGAAGTAAAATTTCGAGTTTAGAAAAGCCTGAAAATTTGGTTTGGTCGCGTAGCGCGAAGCGCGGAGCGGCCAAACCAAATTTTCAGGCTTTTCTAAACTCGAAATTTTACTTCATGCGCCACGCGTATTAAATACTGATTTAATGTGAAGTTATACTGCTTTAGCATATGCGTTAGTAATACATTTAATACTTTAAAAAACTTTACATTATTTTAGTAGTTTATACGTGTGGCGCATTATGCAAATGTTTGAGTTTAGAAAAGCATGAAAATTTGGTCTATTGAACACTTTTATAAAAACAGCGAATGCCTGACGTTGTTTTTATAAAAGTGTTCAATTTGAAACTTCTAACAAGTGTTTCTATTCGTTGATTAAGCATGAAGTAACATTTCTGGGTTTTCTAAACTCGAAATTTGACTTCATTTGCCGGGCGTATAAGACACTGATTTAACGTGAAGTTCAAAATATACTGCTTTGGCAATACATTTTAAACTTCATATTTTACTATGAATATTAGTAATTTTATATCTTTCATTAAACTTTTCTGAATGAAATCATTCTTATTTGTTTACATAATATTTTGTAAGATGTAATTACAGCCTATGAATTTCACTAGCGTCATTACAAGCTTAATGGGGCCATCCAAACACACGCACAAAACAAACATAAACATTCCTATCCCACAGGTGGCAGCGGTTGAATTATTTATGCAATAAATTTTACAACACTTGCGTGCTTTCAGATTATTACTTCGTTTTCTGCCGTCCCTCTTTTCTACATTTTTTTTTATCCACTACCCCCCTTTTTTCCACGTACGCTACTCCGGGGAACTAAGGGAATTAGCGACCCGGAGAAATGGCCGGGCCATTAATTTTCCAAAATTGCAATTTGCCACAGAAAAGAGATGATGTATATTTTTAACTACCTACGCGAATATTCAACGTTAGTCTTTTACATATCTCACTCTCACATTTTTTAAATTTTTTATGTTTTTTTAATTTTTATATAAGTAACAATGAAGATTTTGTAAAATTATTGTAGAATTAAATCGCTTACTTATATGCTGGACATAGGCAGAGGAGAACAGAGAAGGGCATTTGCTATTCTTACCCTATGAACATCAGGAAATCATAAATGTTTGATGTATTGCTGATGTGAGGAGTAATTTGTTACATGCATTTTTGTATGTCAATTTTTATTAAGTTTTACAAATCTTCAATTCTATCATTATGTTATTACTTAGTAAAACATTATCAAAATATATAGGTATATTGATATATATTTGAAAAAAACCCGCGTAGAAAATTTGTCGAGGGTCGAGCAGCGACCCTCGACAAATTTTCACGGGGCTTTTCTAAACTCGAAATTTTACTTCATGCGCCACGCGTGTAAAACATTGAAATTTTGAGATTCTTATTATTATGCAAATAAATGATTATTATTATTATTATATTGTCTTAAAATGATCTTTCGATAGAATTATTTTAACCACTATACGCCCCTGAATAATATGGAAATGTTGCAATTTTCAACTAGACGATTCAATTATCTAAAGATGGTAAATTAAAGTATAGTAGTAACAGTTCTCTAAATAAATTCCAAAACAGTCGCTAAATTAATTCCGGAATTGAACTGGAAACTAATTAAGTCGAAACTATCCGTGAATCCATCATCGTTCCGCTCGCTCGGAAGACAACAACACTTCTAATTGAATTAAACGCGAAACCGAAAACTTGAAAGAACCCTTAATAATAATGCTGCCGGTCCGTCCGCCCGCCATCGGCTTGATTAATTCATTTGCTGAATGCACTTAATTGTATTGAAGGCTGAAAAGAGAAGATCCGCGTGAGGGATGTAGAGGAGCAGTGCACAGGGAGGAGAACGCTGCGAATCCTAATCGTAAATCAGGACCTTATCCAGCTTTTTAAAGTGAATTGTTTCCGCCAAGCCAGGGATGAACGGGGGCCGCCACCCCCTGTTAAATTGATAATAAAATATAAATCACAAGGATGAGGAGTAGATGCTGGGTAAGAAAATACTGGTTTTATCTGCTACCCAGTGACCCAGAGATCTCACAGTTGTGTAATTTTTAAAAGGAAGTTTGTACCTTTGCGAGTATTAGGTTAAGAACACCTTTATCAATTACGAACTTGCAAGTATAACCTGACAAAATTGTCCTGAGACTTCAACAATTATCTTCGTCCAGAGTGGTTCTGAAATAAACAATATTTCACTTAGTTTATATCAACTTGATTGACAAACTTTATGTATGAGCTTTCAGTTGATGTGCTATTAAATCAGTGTTTTCCAACTTTTTTTGTTTACCATGCTCCACCTCATAAATTTGAATGCCCCCATAACCCATATGTACATATTTTATTTACTTGATATGTAAAGACAATTACTTTAGGTCACATGAATTGTAACAGAGAAAATAGGAAGCCTTTGAAAATTTTGTATGAATTTAAACTGAAATTTTATCTTTTATATTTACATATCTTTAACTACAGTTTGGAAATTAATAAAAGATAAATTAGCTGCTATTAAACTTTAGAATATATCAGTGTTTTATACGCCTGGCGCATGAAATAAAATTTCAAGTTTCGAAAATTATTAAAATTTGGATTTGGACACTACGCTTCGGTCCGCGTCTAAATCCAAATTTTAAGGCTTTTCTAAACTCTAACTTTTACTTTAATCAAGGACTGGAAGACACTCTTTAGAATGGTAATAAGGACTTCAATAAAATCATTGCTTCTATTTTATTGATTTAATTAAAATATCTTTCCATTATTAAAACTATTTTACCTTATTAATATTTCAAATTCAAAACTATATAAATCTAAGAGAATAATGTTACGCTTCGTTTAGTTTACCAAACTTAAAACATAATACATCACATGTCTATTATTTTAGTGGTTTTATTTATTGTTTGCAGTTTATACAAAACAATCGTTATCGTATATTTTATAAATTATAATTTGTATATCCTATTTTAATATTGTAATAGTCGTCATAGGTTTCAATCTTTTATATTTTCTGCCATTCATGTTTATTTTTTATTAATAATATTAACTTTGTATGTATTGATTGCAATTGATTGATGTTACAAATGTTAAATGCACTATAATAATCAGCAAATATTTTTCAAAATATCTGTTTCTGTAATCTTGGGCCAAATATTATCTTAACTTCATTTGACTTAGAAAAAGTTTTCTTGAATCATCTTGAAAATCACAAACTTTACCAAAAATGCATGCATTCTAGTTTTTTTATCCTCGTGGATTTGGAAGCAGTTGCCAAAATAACAATTTGAAAACAGCAATAAAGTTGATAGTTATAAAAATGACAATATTATCAATATTATTACAACATTCTTGGATGTATAATATACTCAATGACATTAGAAGCGTAACACCAAGAAGGAATGATATCTTTGAATTCATATTTTAGCAACAGAGTGACTATATTTAAAGCATACATTGATAACAATTTCAACCTTGTGCCTTTTATATTTATTGTGAAAAAAAAATATTTCACTTTTTCTTTTTTGATAAAACTATTTATATGAGCTGTTTAGTACAGATGTTTTTAGTTTTCGTGTTTCCGTTGAGTGTGTTAAGCTTAAATAAAATGCCTCGAGTCCGAAGACGTCCACAATATCACCATTTGGGCGGTTTTGACCGGGGTCAAGTTGTTGCTTATCGAGATGTCGGTGTGTCCTATCGCGAAATTGCCCGCCGTATTGATTCCACTGCAGCAACTGTAATACGTATGTATCAGGTATGGACAGAAGAAGGTAGAGGAGCAAGAAGAAGACCAATTGGTCAACCAAGGCGTACCATAGAACATCAGGATCGGCGCTTAAGACAAATAGCCCTGCGAGACCGTTTCGCTACTACGCGTCAAATCGGTGATCAATGGATTGGAGAAGAAGGTAGGCCCGTTAGTATGCGAACCTTATATCGCCGCATTCAATCCTTTGGGCTTCTTTCGTACCGTCCAAGATTAGTGCTTCCTTTAACAGCGAGACACTGTCGCCAAAGGTTCTACTGGTGCAGAGAACGGCAGCATTGGGAGGCAGAATGGCACGATGTCGTATTCAGCGATGAATCACGATTTTGTCTAGGCACGCATGATGGCCGTAGAAGGGTACGACGCTACCGTGGAGAACGACCTGACCTTAGGTTTGCTATTGAGAGGCATGTACACAGGACTGCTGGAGTAATAGTTTGGGGGGCTACTGCTTATGGTAGTCGATCACCTCTTGTATTCATTCGAGGCAGTATGACAGCTGAGCGTTATGTTGAAGACGTTATACGACCGACTTTGTTGCCTTATTTAGATGGCCGCCCAGACGTACTTTTTCAACAAGATAACGCACGTCCCCATATTGCTCGTCGAACTATGAACTTTCGTAATGAAGCTGGTGTTAATGTTTTGGCGTGGCCGCCCCGTTCGCCGGATTTAAATCCCATTGAACATGTGTGGGATATCATGGGAAGAAGAATATTCTCTTTGCACCATCCTCCACAGACTCTAGCACAGTTGATCGATGAAATTCAAGTTGCTTGGAACGAGATGCCTCAAGAAGACATCGACCATCTCATTTTATCGATGCCTAGACGTCTACAGGAGTGTATACAGCAAAGGGGTCGCCAAACACAATATTATTTTTTTTAGATTGTTTTTTAATAAAATTTCTTGAAAATGTTATCATTTTATTCTTGATGTAAGACTACCATACTGGCAAAAAATCAAGTTAAAATAATAACTCCTTCTGGATGTTACGCTTCTAATGTCATTGAGTATAATACCAAATTAGGGAGTCAACCTATGTATAGTGAAAATCGGGAAAGATGTCCCATGACTCATTGATGTGGAATGTGTGGTTCAAATTTTTTAGAGAGTATGTCGACAGCTGTATCTGCAACGATTTTTCCTCGTAGTGCCAAATGTTGACGTAACATAACAATGTCATAATGTTTAGGTCGCGAGTATATTAGTGTTCTTTGTTTAATTAAAGCTTTAAATTATAATTTCTTGTGAATTTTTTCATTTGAGTATACATATCCAAATTAAGTGTTGTAGATTTTTAAATATTAGTTTATTTCTTAAAAGAGGTCAATTTGAAGTCTAAACGAGTGTTTTACACTCCCAGGTTAACCATGAAGTAAAATTTCGAGTTTAGGAAAGCCTGAAAATTTATTTGGGTCGCGTAGCGCGAAGTGTGGAGCGACCAAACCAAATTTTCAGGCTTTTCTAAACTTCGAAATTTTACTTCATGCGCCAAGCGTATAATACACTGATTTTAAGCGAAGTTTAGTCGGTTAAAATATTTCAGTGCTTTCAATGTTTAATACACGTGGCGCATGAAGTAAAATTTCGAGTTTAGAAAAGCCTGAAAATTTGGTTTGGCCGCTCCGCGCTTCGCGCTACTCGACCAAACCAAATTTTCAGGCTTTTCTAAACTCGAAATTTTACTTCATGCTTAGACTGGGAGTGGAAAATACTCGTTTTAAGCTTTGTATTGAACTCTTTAAAGAAAGCGTATGCATATGTATACCTAATAGAAAATTCTCTTACGAAGATATTGTCAAAATGTGACGTTTAAGAGACATATTATGAAATTTTTTATCCATTTTCACAGACGTAATCTGATGACATCAAACTACTTTTGTATTTCGTATTACATTGCAGAAAGCACTGCAAATCAGTTTACAGAATTCGTTGAAAATATCCAAGTTGTTGAAGATCATAAAAATTATCTAAATTTGTAAATAATGCTTAAAAATGTACAAATATTACAAATATACAGAGAATACTAATTAAATAGCAAAATTTGTGAAAGTTGTAAATAATATTAAAAATTATTTTAAAGAATGAACTAGAAACGAAAAAAATCGATCGAAAACAGATTTAATAAAATTAAGCAAAGTTCAAAATAACACAAAAATTAATACAAATTATAACAAACTTTAGACACAATTTGTATTTTTCGTCGTATTCCTGGGTGTGGTGTGAATGTGTCGTAACTTCTAAATACAAGTTAAATTAATACAATCATTGCTAGTGGCTGAATTGCTGAAACCTATGTTAAACAAAAACAAACAAACAAAACATTTCAATTTTGATATTTCTTCAGTTTATTTAACAATTATTAACATACAACAAATTCTTTGTTAACTTTTAATGATTTAGATATTTTTACTAATACATTTTCCGATTTCATGAAAATGCAATGTGGTCATTAATATATATATATATATATATATATACAGGGTGTTCATTTGAAAACTTCCCAACGCGGATTTATGGAAAAACCACTGATTAAAAGAAAAAACGCCGAGACACGTCCAAAGATTTCCCAAGGGGGACAACTTTTTAACGAAAGACGACTTCACTCCCTTTTATCCTCTGCCCCCCGGGGTCATCCCCTTAAAAATTTTAAATGACAAGGGGTATCAAGTAATAGCTTGTTTGAAAGGTTTTTCAAAGTGCTTTATTTTGACGTTTGAATTTTTAAAATCGGTCGTTTTGTTTACGAAAAAATTAGAAAAATCTGTATTTATCTTAATTTGTTCAGATAGAAAAAAAAAACACACGAAAATATCACTTTTTATTTTATTAATAAGTGTTCAAAAACCAACAAAACTTGGCAGCAACCAAATAAAAACTCTAATTTTTTTCGCCTTCTTTTCATCAATACGGAGATAACATTTATTCTTATACCTGTTTAGTTTGGGTTAGTTGCTATGGAAAAGAAACAATTCCATTTGCTGTCAGTTACCTTTGTAACAATCTTGGGATAGTGAAAATAAATTTATTGATTCATATTTTACTTCCACAATGGTCTACACACTAGCCGAAAGAGTGAAAATTATCTTAATTTATGGTGCCCAAAATCAATGTGCTCGGCAAACTGCCGTCACATTTAACGCCAGACATCCGGACAAGATAACTTCGCATAGGTGTGTCTTAGACCTTGTTACTAAATTTACTCAAACTGGATCTATTGCAAATAAAAAACGTAATCATCGTAGAGTTTTAAATGAAGCCGCTCAAATTGAAGTTTTGAGTCATTTTGGCATAAATCCTAATACTTCATTACGCAAAATTGGTGATGCGACTAGTATTTCATTAGGTTCTGTACACACAGTTACTAAATTACATAAATTTCATCCATTCAAAATGCAAATATTGCAAGAGTTAACCGAGGGTGATTTCGATAGGTGAGTTTAGTTTTGTGAACAAATTATTATACCATTCATGTAAAGAATATCTGCTTCACTGATGAATGCACATTTTATCTAAATGGATTTGTTAATAAGCATAGCTGCAGGTATTGGAGCAATGAAAATCCTCATGCTTTTGTAGAAGGGAATAATCAGTACCCCCAAAAAATTAATGTATGGGCAGGCATTTTAAGAAACAAAGTGATTGGGCCATTGTTTATTAATGGAAATTTAAATGGAGGCATTTATTTAGATATGTTGGAAAATACCATCAATCCGCTTATCACTGAAACCATTGAAAACCAAATCGGAGACGATGGAAACTCTATACTTGATGAGGCTGAAATATATTTCCAGCAAGACGGCGCTCCTCCTCACTATGTTCTTCCGGTTCGGCAATGGCTAGACGACGAATTTTCAGATAAATGGATTGGGCGAAGAGGGCCTATAGAATGGCCTGCTAGATCTCCTGACTTGTCGCCATTAGACTTTTTTCTATGGGGCCATTTAAAATCTATTGTGTTCACTCCCCAACCTGAAAGTTTAGATGAACTTCGTCAACGCATCACCGAAAGCTACCATGATCTCCCACAACATGTTTTTGAAAATGTCCGGCAGGAATTTGAACATCGCCTATATCATTGTTTGGCCAATAACGGGCAACATTTTGAACACTTAATAAAATAAAAAGTGATATTTTCGTGTGTTTTTTTTTTCTATCTGAACAAATTAAGATAAATAAAGATTTTTCTAATTTTTCCGTAAACAAATCGACCGATTTTAAAAATTCAAACGTCAAAATAAAGCACTTTGAAAAACCTTTCAAACAAGCTATTGCTTGATATCCCTTGTCATTTAAAATTTTTAAGGGGATGACCCCGGGGGCAGAGGGTAAAAGGCGTTAAACAGTTGTCCCCCTTGGGGAATCTTTGGACGTGTCTCGGCGTTTTTTCTTTTAATCAGTGGTTTTCCATAAATCCGCGTTGGGAAGTTTTCAAATGAACACCCTGTATATATATATATATATATATATATATATATATATATAAAATAGTAAGCATAGAATTTTAATTTTGTAAAATGTTTTTATATTTTATTCTTTAAATATCTGTGAATAATAAGGTATTTCTTTATTTAAATATGCGACCAAAGTTTAAATTGACACATAAATTGATAATTTCTTTGTTAATATTTATTCACTTGATTAAACAAATATCAACAATGAAACGACTCAAATTGATCAAAAAATCAAGATTGAAAGTTCAAAGAAAAATAAAATTTGTTGATTGTTGTGGCCAATATGCAAATAATATATAAAAATTAATTAAAACACATTTTTTTAAAAATTGGCAAAAAACATAAATATTAAATGAAATTGTCAAAAGCATCAAAGATTAAAAAACTACTAACCAATAAAATTCGTAAATATTGACAATTTCAACCAAAATAACGCGATTATAATTTTTTAGATGTGTGTAATTTTTGGTACAAATTAAATTTATTCAATTATTTTTAAGATCGATTTACAATACAAAACACAATAGTTTTATTAAAAATTGGTTTTAGAATTAGAAAATATTAATAAAAATAGTATAGAAGTGTTTAAATCAACAATACGAAAAGATAAATACTTCGATTTTTTTTTGAGATCCACATATCATGATTTTATTATGTAAAATTTCAGACATTCATTGTTTTATTAAAATCATTCAATTCAAAGCCTTTAACGAGTGTTTCCAATCCCAGAGTAAGCATGAAGTAAAATTTCAAGTTTAGAAAAGCCTAAAAATTTACTTCATGCGCCACGCGTATGGAACACTGTTTCAAGTGAAGTTCAAAATATACTGCTTAGGTATGATCACATGTTTAATAATTTTAGAAATGTTTATATGGAATAAGTAAAAGTATACTTAAAAGAAAAAATCGCTGTAATATACAACAAAAATCACAAACTTCAAATAATAATCACTATTTTAAGTAAAATAACAATAAGAATCATGAAATCAATAAATATTTCATATAAAAATTAGAACAAATTAACAGAAATGTAAAAACTTACCAAATCAACAAAAATTTCAAATTTCAAGGTGAAATTTAACCTAATATTTAAAACTGTCTTTCATTTATAAATCTCTTTGCAAGATGAAATCGGTTGATTGGTATCTTCGTAACAAATTTTTTTATGTTTTTAGACAAGTTCTTCGATTCTAAAATTTAGGTATTACTTTTACTACTCAATTATTCCTATTATTTGTTTAAGTTACACAAATGTTAACGTAAAATGAATAGCATTTAAAAACTTGTATAGCAGAGAAAAGTGCATTTGTTTAAGATATTTATTTTCCACTCAATATATCTATTTATTGATAAGTGCACGTTACCCAGAATATAATTTTCCGTAAACACTCGCAGATACAGGAAGTGCTGCGATGCATTTAAATACCATCCTATAGAGGAACGTAATTCCTAGAAACACACCGCGTCCGTTAATAAGAGCGTCGCGACGCCTCCGAACTTCCATCCCAGAAATTTATGCAACGCACGGCCGGCCGCACATCCTCCCGCGAATATTTAATTTAATATTTCCACGACTACCCCCTTAGATTATGAATCCTGCCGAGGCTGGGATGAGAACACCCACCCCTATCATTAACACAAATGCTACGGGGAAAAACCCACCCCCATTATCAAGCAAACGCTGATATACGGGTAGTGAGCATTTTGCATACGGATAATGGACATTCCTGGTTCTCTGAGGTTTGTTAGTAGCGGTGTTTCTGGGGGGTGGTTTTAGCTTCGGAATTGTGTAGTTTCGTGGGTAGAGCAGGTCTTTTCAAGCGAGAAAAGCATTTGTGCATAGTGCGGCAATAACAATCGAGAAGTTTAATTGATGCAGGGTTAATCTGCTGGAAATGCACTTTTATGATGAAAAAAAGGGTTTATGATACCTTCTAGTAAATAAAACTGTAATTAAAAATGTGTAATTAGATAAAAGAGTATTAGCACTTTCACAAACTAAAACTTTATGAGAAAATGTTGATATAACTTTACCTTACCATCTGTCCAATTATTTCATATAGAAAATGTTTTTCTTTCGATAAAGTGCGTCAAATGTAATGTTTTAATGGCCAGTTTTTGATAAATAAATCTGTATACCGGGTGCTTCAGACCACTCGTATCAATCATTTGAAAATGATCACGAAAACAATAATTTATCTTTGTAGTTTATACGCGTAGAGTAAAAACATCCAGTAAAAAACTATATGAGTATGCAAGCATCAATGGTTGATCCCCACCTTTAATGTTATTACATCATAAATTACAATTTACACAACGTTATTTATTATATCTTAAAAAGCATCGGGAGCTGTTTTACAGAGGCAGATAGTAAAGCCCCCCCCCCTCCCCATCTCACGCATTAAAGAAAACCGGTCCATAAAATGTGTTTCTCGTGATAGTCTATAAATTTTCCTGTCGCGTAGGCTTTTTAGGAGCAGCAGAAACAAATAATGGTCAGTAGAAGGAAATCTGGTTATATGACACATCCTTTATAAGGAACGCAATAAAACGAGAATCTTTCCTCCCTTGGGCATGGGGAAAAGCGACAGCTCTAAATTATTTATGTACACGGGCAGTAGACAACGAAAGATTATGTGCATTGTGTATTATTTGTGAAGTGGTTTATTTATGGGGAGGATTTAGTTGATGTTGGTTTCTTGTCGACCTATATCATATTATATTCTCTTATAAAACAATTATAATTATAAGAAATGTTTACTTTTTAACATTTTTGGTTGGAGGAATATTTTTACGTTTCCCAGAAACGAGAAATTTAAAACCAATTTCGCGGGAATCAAGGAAAACTAAAGAATAAATTAATAAAAGACACTGCAACCGTACACGGCCCCCGCTTTTGAAGGCCGTTTTGTTTTTTGCTTATTTTAGAAAAAATAAAAATGTTTTTTTTGTTTTAATCCAATTACTTCAACCCTTATGAAAGTGCCAGTGTCAATTTTATTTTTCAAATACTAATTAGCAATCAAAACTAAATTATTATAATATTCCCCCCGATTCCGTACGCAAAAATGCCCTCATAATCTAAGTATACAAATCAAGTATGAAACGCGGTTAGACTGTAATCTTTTTTTTTTTTAGGGGCAGGAAACGGAAGTTAGGGTTATTTCTGCCCTAACACCGCAGCCGTGTGGCTTATTGTACTTCTTCCGTTACCGTAGTTAATCAAAAAGCTCTGTCTCCTTGGCTAGCCCCAGCAACCTTTCGATCATCTTTCCCTTCGGGAAGTGGCTTGGATTCCCTTGGACAAGGTTTGCTTCCCTCCAGGTGGATAGTACCTCGCACTCGAATAGTACATGTGAGGCGTCTTCATCCTCTTCCAGGAATAGTCTGCATATTGGATCTTCTGTGAACAGTTTCATGTTATGCAGGTGCTTCCTTAGGGTACAGTGTCCAGTTATCAGTCCTGTGACTATTCTAAGGTTGTTTCTACTGAGACTGAGAGCCTCAGTTGCTAGTTCTTGGCAGGGTTTTTCCATCAGTAGTTTACTGTGTCTATGCCCTGTCAGGTTTTTCCAGCGCTCGGTGTGTCTTTCTAGGGTCCACTCTTTTGCGCTTGGTCTTATTGATTTTTTGGGAATCGGTAGCATTGGTTCTGGTCCAATGTAGGGTCTGCGTGATCCTAACTTTGCCAGAGCATCGGCTTTCTCGTTGCCATCCTCCCCTGTGTGTCCCGGCGTCCAGCGTAGTGTTACGGTGTTTTCCGTCGCCAGTTTCGTCAGGTTTTGGATGCACTCCCATGCTAGCTCAGATTGGATCTTATAGCTGTTGAGTGCTCTTAAAGCGGCTTGGCTGTCGGTGAGGATCAGGATCTTTTGCCTCTTATATCCCCGTCGCAGATTTTCCACGGTACATTGGTTGATCGCGAAGATCTCGGCTTGATGTGCAGTTGCCATCCTCCCCAGAGACACGTAGATGTCACATTTTGGGGTTACGCCGTGAATCCCAGCGCCTGCTCCACCTTCTCTTCTTGACCCATCGGTGTACCAGATCAGGGTTCCAGGTGAAGGGTTGCGCTTCTCGTTGTCCACCTCACATTCTATTGTAGGGAGTAGCGTGGTATCATGTAGTCACTTCCTATTTGTAATAGAGGTTTGGTAACTACCTGTTCTATTCTGGAGTGGATTCCTGTGGGGTGCCAGTTTCCAGTTGTCCTCAACCTATATGCCCCTGTGACTGTGATCTTAGTTGAACGTTAAATTTAACATTTCGTATACGGAATCGGGCTGATTATCAGCAAATAAAAATAAATTAAAATTTGTGAAACCATACCCAAAGGAAAGAAACCCTGTATTTTAATATTTAACAAAAATCACCAATTTTAATAAATTATTAGAAAGTACTAAATTCCAAAAGAATTCCAAAGTGAAATTTAACCTAAATTTTAAAATTGTCTTTGAAAGATAACATCTTTCAAAGACAATTTTAAAATTTAGGTTTTAGGTTAAAAGATAACATCTTTCAAAGACAATTTTAAAATTTAGGTTAAATTTTACTTTGGAATTCTTTTGGAATTTAGTACTTTCTAATAATTTATTAAAATTGGTGATTTTTGTTAAATATTAAAATACAGGGTTTCTTTCCTTTGGGTATGGTTTCACAAATTTCATTTAAACAGTTGTAAAATTAATGAACATCTAATCAAACTTCAGCAGTATATTTTGCACTTCACTCAAATTAAGTGTTTTATACGCGTGACGCATGAAGTAAAATTTCGAGTTTAGAAAAGCCTGAAAATTTGGTTTGGTCGCGTAGCGTGAAGCGCGGAGCGACCAAACCAAATTTTCAGGCTATTCTAAACTCGAAATTTTACTTCATGCGCCACGCGTACAAAAGACTGATTTAAAGTAAATTTCTAAATACACCCACTTCTAATCTTTGATCCTTACTTTAATACATTTTACCAATGTTTACTGACTACTTATACACTTATACTCACTATAATACATATTATCTTTTTTATATTTAACTGTCATTTTAATAACGAGGAAATAGTAAAGATTTTTTGTTTCACTATTTGTCGTCTTACTATAGGAGGGGGGATGATTTTTCCTTCAATTATACATATACCATTTATATTCTATAAAATTTTACAACACAAATACCGCGATGGTTCCTTAAATTCCTTGAACGATCCTTTTTTATATGTCTTTCAATGCGTTTTGTTTCTGTTTAGAAATCTGACTTTTTGTAGTAGGAAGTAAATTTCAAAAGAAAACAGGCGGGCAAAATAGCGCCATAAAAGAAATGGAATTACGGTCCCCCGAAATAATTTCGCCCATTGTTTGTGTGTCCCGATTGTGTCTAGTTTAGCAGAACGACCCGATGATTTGTTCGCCTAGTTTGATAAGAAAACCACCGAGATAATGCCGCTTTGTAGATAAAAGGGAGAAATGTTTACAAAAAGAAATTCGACATATTAAATAAAAAGCAAATGATTCAATGAAAACAACAAATAGAATCCGATTCATTTATTAATCAGCTTTTTATTTAATATATTCTTCTAATTCTGCTGCGAAAACGTGCATTTATATTTTAATGTATTAAAATAGAATTGAATTAAATCTATTTGAAAGCTGACATGAACATAAAAGCGCTAGTAAATTCGTGTACCCGGCGCATCCGCCAGATTTGCGTTTTCTGTGAGCACACACACAAACCTGTATAACTGAATATTCCTCGGCACGGGATGAATTATAGAGTATCCACGAGAAATAGCAACATACTGCTAAAATATGAAACTATTAAAGCGTCAAATGTGTGTTTGCACTGGGGACCGTCGACATATTCCCGGATTTACTTTAGTAACTCTTGTAATGCATTTACATTTCTATAGCGTGTCGACGGATCCGCTAAACTTATTTTCACGACCGGATCAATTCAACTGCACTTAAAAAAAGAAACTAGAAAAGAAGAAATGTGTCTCTGTGTGCATTCCTTAAAAATAAAAGGGAATAAAAAGTGTGTGCACATTCGTAGTCAGTTAAGTTGGGAGAGCTGTTGGTTCAGCATGAATTATACATTGATCTTGTACGATGATATTGCATTTAGATAATATTTTCTATTCACCATAAAAATGCTCTTCATAGAGCCTATATCATAATATTCTTTACGAGTTAAAAGATGTATCGCCTTAAAAATACTTAGTACTTAGTACTAATATGAAAACACAATTTTCAGGCTTTCCTAACTCAAAATTTTACTTCATGGGCTAGGCGTACAAAACAGTGATTTAACGTAAAGTTAAAAACATTTAGTACGTTACTAACGATGTTCAGTGCAATTAATAATTATTTAGGTTTTAAACATTGACAAAAACTAGTATTTAAAATGTTAAAGGTTACAAAAAAAACAAATTTATTTTTTAAGGATTTGTATCTGTGATACAAAAAAACAGGTCACAAATAAAACACGGTTCGATTTACTTCCTTCACTAATATATTCTTACTGTTAGATGTACATTTTAAATACCATGTACTTTTTGCAATAACAATTAGTGATTGATTAATTCACATAACTCAAAACAAACAGTGAATATCGAAATAAAGGATTCGAATCTTTGATTTGAATCCTCTTTTTCTTTTACGAATCCTTTATTCGAGTATTCGTGATTTGAATAATTTTAAGTGATTCGGATTCGTGATTCGAATTATTTTCTGAGGATTCTTCCCAGCTCTGGTAGACATGCCTAATAAAATTACAGCATAGTGACGCTATAGTTCAAAAATAACGAATATAATTATGTGGATTTATTTCGATGTCAAATCCATGATTACTGATTATATATTTTTTTACTTACAATATTTCCACGATTTAAACACGTAACATATTTGTGGCATTTAATAAATCGCAAACGGATCAATCAAATACACTCTACCGATAGCGGAAAAAGCCATACACAATCCATTAGTGGGAAAAGAAAATAAATGGCATTACCAATTAAATGTAATACGATGAAACGTGAGGCCAACGATGAAAATGGTGGATGCGCCGGGTTCTGTGTAGCCTATTCAAGCGTTTCCCGCGCGCCCTTGGCACGCTATTATTAATACGCTGGCAAGTTTTCAGGAAGAAATCCAATAAATTAAATATTTAAAAGAAGTTCCATTAGCGTAAGTGTCCCCCTTTCCAGCGAAACCGGGATGATGTATTTAGATTAAGATACGGTTAATACGGCCGAAAATTGCGCCATTCATCACTCAGCGGCCAAAAAGAAAGTGACACTTGTTTGTTTTAACTCAGAATAGCTGGATTTTTTAATGGAAAAATTAAGTTAGCGAGCAGTTTACATTTCATGAAATCGGAAAATATACAAACATGTAAAATTTTCGATTGATTAAATAATCATAACATTTAATATTCGGGTTTTAATAATAGCACAATTATTTTTTATTTGTTTTCTATCAAATTTTGTAAATGAGTACATATGTTTAAAATAAAAAACTAATAAATACTCTCTAATTTCCGATTTCCCTATGAATTCATCGAATTATCGGGACGTGATATGCTCGGTGAGTGGAATTTATGGACGTATCTCCGGGGTCCATTAACTTCCTCGTTGTTTATAATAACGCGAGTGGAATTTTTAATTTTATCAATGGCCGAATAAAATACGGCCGGGTGCTAAATCAAAACCGGACTCCCGCAGGACACGCCCAGGACAAATTTTATATATGTGTACAAATTTTGTCGAATTGAGCCTGCGTTATGCGCGCTCCGAGCGATTAAATAAATTATATTTACAAAAGATAAAACGAAACTGGTTCATTTCTATTATTTTAATGTCACCTATACATATAAATATTCAAAACAGGTTTAACTGTAACTGTAAACTGTAAAGCATCTATTACACAGATCAACAGTAGTTTAAGTGCCAGGGTATTTAGAGCCGATTTCATATGAATTTGATGCCCAAAATTTAAATATGGTATTAGTTTTTAACCTGGAGCTTAAATTTTTAATAAAATATACGTTACACTAATTTAAGTTACACATGTATCAAATAAAAAAACCAAGCACGGAATTTTTATTATAATAATATACAAATAATATTATATACAAAGATGGAGGAAAAAGTCATCTTTTCTAAACTCGAAATTTTACTTCATGCTTAGTCTAATACTGGAAAACACTCGTTAAAGGCCAAATTAACCCCTTTGAAACAACGAATTCCGGCAAATTTGAACAACGCTGTAACTATCGGAATATGTATACTCAAAAGAAAAATGCCCTCTATGTTCTGTTTTAAACATGTTTTAAACGTATATTAAACATGTTTTTAATTGTTGATGTTTTAAACGCTGTTTTAATGAAATAAAACATGTTTTATGAAATAACTGTTTGTTGTAATTAAAATTAAAATAAACGTTTTTTTTTACAGCCCTGGATACTATACAGAGAATTATTTTAAGCATCCGTACATTTTTAGGCATTTGTTGTTTTTTGAAAAACATCGATCGAATTCTAGTGCTTTAATAAAGATTATATTTTATCATTTTAAATTCTAAATTAAAATCAGTTTAAACTTTTTTTAATGATGGGTCTACACACTAACAGAAAATGTACCTAATACATGTGACTATGATTAAATGAACACATCACAATATATACTTAAATTATTGTTGAGTTACGTGAAGGAATAAAAGAATTGAGTCTCCTTTCTTCACAAGATTTCTTTAAAATCGCAAATGTACATTTCGGTCACGATGTGACCATTATCAATGCTTAACTAGTTACAAAAACAAACGGAAACTTAATTTATACCACGTGGATACAGATTCGTGATTAGTGGGGAAGCGGTACAGGTAGGTAAAGGGCGGATTATAATTACACTGTGTCGGGTGACTGGGATTAGAGCGCTGGGATCAGTTCTAGAAAAGGATTTACTAATGGGCTTAAATCAAAGTTTAATAGCCGGTTTTCCACTTTTTACTTTCCCCCGTATGTAATACAAAGGGAAAGTATTGTTTTCGTGAAAATTTTCGAATCAAAAATTTTGGCGGAAATATCCGTTCTGAGGTCCCCTGAGTCGAATAAGACCATTTTTGAAAAATGTCTGTCTGTCTGTGTGCGCTGTACCGCAAAAACCGCTAAAGATATCAAGATGAAACTTGAAACTTAAGCTTTTTGTTACAATCGGAAGAACTGAAAAGCGTTTGGTGAAAATCGGAAAACCGGAAGTTGTACTTTACTCCTAGCGTTTTTCAGTTTTTTCAGATATTTTCTATAAATGTTCATCAAACAAAAAATTCTTTCAAATAAAAGTTGTAGACAGTAACAAAATGAAGATGTATTATTCATTTACTTTTTGTCATAGCACTCTTAGTTTTTAAGATATTTAATAAATAGTGTTTTTTATCTAGTCATTGATTTGTGTCAGTGTGTGTGTTGATACAATTGAAAAATATTTTGCTGTATTTCGGATTTTTTTAAATTCTCTTTTTCTATTTATTTCGGACATTATGATATGGATTGCTTTCACAGTATGATTCATAGAGCAATTCATATCCTAATGTCCGAAATAAATAGAAAAAGAGAATTTAATAAAATCCGAAATACAGCAAAACAGTTAAATTAAAAAGTTCATATAATCAATAAAATCATTAAAAAACATACCCATAGATTTAAAATACAAAATTCAACAAAATTAATTTCAATTAAAGATAACCCGCCGAAACAATACATTAAAGTCTTTTATGTACCTAAACTCACTAACAAGATTATTAAACTTTGTAAAAATTTCAACTTAATTCCAGCTTATTATACTAATACCAAACTAAAGAATTATTTCGGAAACACGTTTGACAATCAAAGCTACCTCTCTTTATCTGGCATTTATTCAATAGAGTGCTGCAATTGTGGTAAAATTTATGTTGAACAAACTCAACGCAATTTGCAGACCAGGTTTAAAGAACATACCTTACACATCAAAAACTTTAATGCAGATTAATCAGCGGTAGCTCACCACGCCATCGAATCAGGTCACAAATTTTCAATAGATAAAATGAAATTATTAAAATTCTTCAGTAATTACTGGCTTAATACCTTGGAGGCAATAGAAATGAAAAAAGTGGAAAACCGGCTATTAAACTTTGATTTAAGCCCATTAGTAAATCCTTTTCTAGAACTGATCCCAGCGCTCTAATCCCAGTCACCCGAAACAGTGTAATTATAATCCGCCCTTTACCTACCTGTACCGCTTCCCCACTAATCACGAATCTGTATCCACGTAGTATAAATTAAGTTTCCGTTTGTTTTTGTAACTAGTTAAGCATTGATAATGGTCACAGCGTGACCGAAATGTACATTTGCGATTTTAAATAAATCTTGTGAAGAAAGGAGACTCAATTCTTTTATTTAATAACATCACAATATGTTTATTTGATTCTTTAATTAGTTATATTCAAAATTATGATAATTTAATGTCATTTATTTAATTAATGAAATTATTGAAATAATAAAGAATTTGTATTTTTGATTCAAAAATCAGGATTCAAATTATATTTGAATGTTTTTTTGATATAGGTATTCGTGATTAGAATTCATTTTTGTAAGATTCCACCCAGCTCTGTTCCTGAGTAATGACGACTCTCTGATGTACAGTCAAACATACAAAAGTACAATTAATTGTCCTATATATATATTATGGTTGAACTAATTTCTTCCTTAACACTTACTCAAATATGTTTGCAGAATTAGGAAAATAGGTAATTAAAATAAAAATTGTATTTTTATACTAATTGGAATGACCTTCATTTGAATTCGAATACGAATCCGAATTACGAATTTATTTCCACGAAAAAGTATTCAAATACCTCTTTTAAATCCTCAAAAAGGATTCGAATCCTAAATGATTCGAATAGTGCCGAACTCTATGTTAATCGAATATTAATTTAACATAAAGAAAATTTAACATAAAGAAAATTTAACATAAAGAAAAATTGAGTTTGTCAATGGTTTGCAGAATATTTACAAAATATAAAAATGTTGTCTCCAAATATTCATTGAAACAACTACTTCTCGAGCTAATACCCCGACAGATATTGAATTATACAATTAATATTAGTGAAACGACAGATTTACTGTTCTATGCATAATTTATTATTAATTTATTCGATACTTGTTCTGTTACTTTTTTGATGGAACCAAATTTTCAAATTAGGTAAAGTAAAACACTTGGTTTTGTTTTCAGTTGCCAAATACGTGTTTGAATCCGTTGCAATCATTTTCAAAGTTAGAACCAATTTAGTTTTAACTTCAAAAATGATCGTGACGGATTGAAACACGTGTCAAGCAACTGAAAATAAAAATATGGAACAAAACAAGTGTTTTACTTTACCCAATTTGAATATTAATTTTCATTTCATAGTAATTTAAATCCCAGAAAATGTTGTGTATTCTTTTGGCAATGCATCATCGATCGTGTATTTAACCCTAAAAAGAATGTTATTTAGCGACCGTTCCTTGATATTTAGGCTTTATGCGCGTAGCGGTGAAAATCTTTTAATTAAAGTCTGCGGAGAAGAAGTGGGTGGGAATCATAAGAAGGGAGTGCAGTCAAAGTAAATAAGGACCATTGTGTGGACGCAGACAATGGAAATGCTGGGAGATAAAAGTGGAATTTATTCGCCGGTATAAACCCATTAGGCATTAAATAACAACAAAGTCTCCCATAGCCGAAAATATCTAAGGAATAAATAAATTAAAATTGTATGCGAACAAGTTTCTATTATAAAGATTATTTATTTCAAAAATGAGAATACATGTGCAGGAACGAAAACTTTATTTGTTAAAAATTGATATTCAGCACTATATTTTAGTTCAGTTCGAGAGCGCGAGCAAAGCTTCCCGATGCACAATTAAAACGTGCAGTCTCGTGTGTTGTTTTCCTTATCCTTAAACATCCTATCAATCACATTGTTTTTTTTTTTTATCATTGAAAACCCCACTGCGAATTTACATTTTCCCTCAAAGAGGGTTAAAGGCGCAGCAATGATTGTTTAGCACTGTCCAGTTCTTAACCTACATTTAATATTTAATCAAAGCATCATTTCATTAATTCATTTGCTAATTCACCCAGTGGTCTACTGGGTGAATTATAAATTAAATTATTTTGAATAATTAATTCCTAATTACTGTCAACATAGATTAATAATTAATAGTTAAGTTTCTAATATACGAGTATATTAGAATTAAGTATATGGCCATTAACCTTCTACTCGTATAGTAGAAAGAGAAGAAGTAAGAAGTAAAATTTCCTGTATATGGCTATACAGGAAGTTTTACTTTTAAGTATACATATACAGACGCTGTACATTTTTCGTATAATAATGCATAAGCTGGAAATATTTTTATAAAGAGTTAATTTTAAAGTAAAATATCGTATGTTTAATAAAAAAAAACCTCTATGATTTTATCTTTTTTAAAATTTAAGTTGGCTACACGCTTTAGGAATTAACACGTAAAACGTCAAACATAATAATTATAATGTATAATTTCATAGTTGCCAACCTACAATATTTTCCATAGCAGTCTAGAGATTTTATTTTATTGAACATACTATATAAACCTTGTTTATACCTCTGTATAATAAAAGTTATTTAATCAAAATTAAGTATATATTACTAGTTCAGTATTATCTATACTGTAATTTGTGTTTAGTATAATGTTTCATTTATAAATAATGACTGAACATTTTTTTTATGTATTGATAATTTATTTAAATCTGAGCGGAGTTAGAACGTGCCAGCATAACATCAGCAGTGGTGGATTAATTTATATCTTTCGCGTTCAATTTGCGTAAATGTCGAGTCCAGCACATCTCTCGTACTCTCGCACGTCCCCCATGATGACACGATCCGAGCTCTTGTAGCGTTTAAATATTTATATTTTTTACGCCCACGCACTTTTTTTACTCAGATTTTTTTTATTAAAGCTGACTTTGAAACCTAGCTGTTGACGTACAGAAACAAAAATTCAAATATTATTATTGTTATTTGCATGACATTCAATTTTAATATTTAAATCAATAAGTTAAAAAGTATTTAACTGGATGTTCATAAAAATGTTGTGATGATGTTAGCGAGAATTATACATTCAACATTTATAACTACCCGATTTTTACTTTTCAAGTTTTTTTCGTTTAAAGTCAGATTGATTTATATTTCTTAATTATTCGAAACAACAAAAATACACAATCAAAAGTGCTTCAATTGATTTTCATAAAATTTTTATAAGTACTTATTATGTAAACGTTTCGCTTTTAGAATATGTGAAACATTTAACTTTAAAGTAATTTTTAATTGAATATAAATGTATCTATTTCTAACTTAATTTTATTAAAATCCATAATCTATTTATTTATATGCAATTTTGTATGTGAGTCAAGTAAACTTTATTGTTTTAATTTTACCCATATTTAAATAAAACTGATATGTCTATCATAGTACTTTCCCTCACGTTTATTACTTGAAATCAATATCTTGACCTACCTTATATTTCAACAAATTGTTCTTATTCCTGTTAAAGTTTCGTTAAGTTTAATGAAGACTTCCTAAAAGTGTTTTCTTAAAAACGTGAAAGTAGTGAATGTTAAAGTGTTGCAAATAACGTATCAATGTAACTAATTGTAGGTACAATATTTACTTAGGATTATATTTGTATCGATTAATACATTAAATAATAGGATAATATTAAGCACATAAAACCTAATTGGGTTCTACCCCAAAATATCCTTTCCCAGAGTCCATATTTGTTTTCGTGTCGTATTCGTTTTAATAAATAGCACTGGGGGAATGAATGGAGGGTAGGTATATCACCAGGTAAACCAAAAGGATTACCCAGGTTTCGGGGTTTTCTTTATATTAGTGGTAATATAGTGGCCGTAGGGTATATCACGTCCCTGCTTCCGTTTGTTATCCCTCTTTCGATAAACAATATGAGAAAATATTTGCCCCTCACTAAATCGTAACATTACACACGGATTTACTACTTTGCCCCATTACAAACACACCGGCGGTTTCGCCATACATTTTTATTAAAGGCACACCCACAAATTTCAACTTAAGACCTGTGTGGGATTAATCAATTTACTCAAATACAAGATATATTTGAGTTCAAGTCGAAAGGAATGTGCTTTCGGGAAAAGGTTGAATACAATTGGTTTATATTTTGAGATTTACATGTAATGATGTTAGTGGTGATTTACCTAGGTAATTACCACTGGTAATTTACTATAAATCACGGTATATTACCCTAATGTTTCGGTAACATAGGTACCATTCTTTCGTATGCATGCGCAAGGAATAAGAATATATCAAAAAACTTTCCCAGAGATAATAAAATGTTATTTATATTTACTGTATCATAAAATACACCTAGGCCCTTTTGCACCCCGACTGATTAATTTTAATCAACCACTAATCACTGATAAAACCTCTGATTATGTCATCATTCTATAATATAAGAATGTTTTTAATTTGTAAGATATTCTTAACCTGTCTCTTTTATCATTACGCGATTTTGTAAATAATTTATACATTAAATTTCTGTGTTTTTAAGGAGTACTAATCACTGATTAACTTAATCGAATTGGGTGCAAACTGAGAATGCCCGTCAATTGATTTATTTGAAAATAATTGATAACAGTAGATTTTAAATTTTACGAGAAATCAGTGTTTTATACGCGTAGCACATGAAGTAAAATTTCGAGTTTAGAAAACCCCGAATTTAAACGCGTAGTGTTCAAATCCAAACGTTCAAGCTTTTCTAAACTCGAAATATAACTTTATGCCTAATCAAGAAGTGAAAAACACTCTTTAATGGTTAAACATTAAACGATATTCATTGTCTATATATATATATATATTTACTTATATATATACATATATATATATATATATATATATATATATATATACAACTTTGATACTATTAATAATTTCACTTTCTATGATATTTTTAATAAATTTTGATGGTTTGCGTTGTGGGTATATATTATTCATATTACTTTATGTTTAATAAGTGTTTTAATTATTTTTAAAAATCGAATTCTTTAAGGAAAATTATGGTCCGCATAAATAACTCGTTATATATTTTTGTTTCGATTCGTAAAGAAACTTTTTCGCTTATGGGATGCGGCATGTGAATAAATTGAATGTGCAAAACTACAATAAAACATTGTTTGGGACTTGTTTTACGAGGCCGTAAACACCGGGGTGGGGGGGGGGGGCTGAACGACTGGGGAGGGCGGGAAATATAATTTCCTAGCATATGTTTATTGCGGACAATAATAACCCTCGGATACACGGAACAGTTTGACCAATTCCGATACTGTGTTACAAAAGTTTCAGATTACATTTTAAATAGTATACACTTTGTGTTACAATAACATTTACTCTATTTGATTTTACACTTTTTATATATTTTAAAACACCCATTGGGCGCCATGCATGCAATAAAACAACATTATCAATTTTTTGTTAGTAAAATTACTAAATGAGTTAATTTGATACAATGTATTATCTTACATAACTTTAGGAGGTGTGTAGAAAAATGTAAATATTTGGTTATTTAAATATTTGTATTTTATAGATATACAATGGCTTTAATATTTATAAAATTAATCATTTTAAAAAATTATTTTGAAGTGTTTTGTTTACTTTACAATATTTCAATGTTTTATATGCATATAGTAACTTTTGACTTTAGAAAAGTCTGAACATTTTAAGGCTTTTCTAAACTCAAAATTTTGCTTCATGTTCAGGCTGGAAGTGGAAACACTCTAATTTTAAGTGAAGTTTACAATATACTGCTTCAGAATACTACTTCAGCAGTATGTTTTTAACTTCACTTGAAATCAGTGTTTTATACGCGTGGCGCATGAAGTAAAATTTCGAGTTTAGAAAAGCCCAGAAAATTTGTCTCGGGTCGCTGCGCGACCCGAGACAAATTTTCACGGGGCTTTTCTAAACTCGAAATTTTACTTCATGCTTAGCCTGGGAGTGGAAAACACTCGATTAAAGTTTCAACTTGAACTCTTTTAAGAAGCAACGAATATCGGAAAATTTACAGCGCATGCAAATGTATACTTAAAAGAAAAATTTCTTGTATAAAATATTATAACAGAAGATTTTCTGTTCTGATACTGTTTTGTAAAAAAATATATAGTAATTGTAAAATTTTACTTTTCTAAAATAGGATATCAACAACAAATTTTGGCCCTATCCAAGGCCGTAGCCAGAATAAAAAATCGGAGGGGGTTGTCAACATTTCAGAAAAGGTTTGAATGGTAAATATATTGTTTTTGCTTTTACAGAGCCGCTTTTCATACAAAAATTTAATATTTTCGAAATTTTCAAAATATTAAATTTTTGTATGAAAAGCGGCTCTCTAAAAGCAAAAACAATATATTTACCAAAAACAATATTTTTAACATTTAAGTACTATATGTACTCGTACATTTCGGACACTGTCCATTATCAATAGTTACCTTTATTTATTACTATTTAATAATCATGTTGTGTTTATTTTGAATTTTGATTTTCATTTAAGTCTTTGTTTATTAAAAATAAAACACTTCATGTTTAACTTGTTAATATTTTTTGAGCGTGACAGGGTAATATTAATCCGTGAATTAATGAGTCTTTTGTGATGTGAAAATTGGAGGCCTGGCAGTGGCAAATGATTAAATCGAATGCACAAATTGCGTGATTCCGATTTATGAATTGCGCAGAGCCGGGAAATAGATTGTCCGAAAGTTCGCACGGTCGAACTCCATCAAACTAGAATTTGTTGCGCGAACGCCCAAAATATCTGCCATGAATATATGCATTTTGTTTAATGGATATATGCATTTCATTTAATGGAGTCCAGAAATGAATACTAGTATTTGAGTTAGTATAAATAATATTGCTGCTTTTAATTAAACATAGGTAGCTTAGACTACGGTATACACACGTGTAGAGTACTTACCAAATAAAATGTTATTCAAATGATTGTTTGGAATTAACAAATAGATCCACATACCTGTAACAAAAATATTTTATTTTACTAATTGTCAAATACATTAAACTATTAAAAAAGGGCACATCGTGCCCGAAATGTACATTTAGAATTAAAATAAAAGAGTGAAGATTAAGATTAGGAATAACCTAATTTATTCCAAAGATTTCGGTATTATAAACACAAAATAACTTTATTTGGCTAATAAATCTGCTCAGTAAATTATTCGTTTATTTTATTTGAAAGTTAAAAGTCAAAAGTGTAATATATTATTATAATTACTTTAGATTCTACTACTTGTATATTTATTAATTTTATTACGGTTATCATATCTTAAAAAAAAAATCGAGTTTAGAAAAGCCTGAAAATTTGGTTTGGTCGCGTAGCCCGAAGCGCGGAGCGACCAAACCAAATTTTCAGCCTTTTCTAAACTTGAAATTTTACTTCATGCGCCACGCGTCTCAAACACTGATCGCACTGAAATATTGTAAACAAGTTAACTTGAAATCAATGTTTTATGCGCGTGGCGCATGAAGTAAAATTTCGAGTTTAGAAAAGCCTGAAAATTTGGTTTAGTCGCGTAGCGCGAAGCGCGGAGCGACCAAACCAAATGTTCATGCTTAGCCTGGGAGTGGAAAGCACTGTTTTAAATCTTTTATAATTTCTAATAAGCTTTATTGTTTTTGTTGTGTGTAATTCTGTTCTATTTCACGGATATTTTCCATAATTATAAGGAATTATACTAAATTTCTAATTTGATTGACAATTCAATTTTAAAAATTGGTGGTTCCAGCTATCGCCACAATGAATATGTATAATTTTGGTCGGTAATCTACTAATAAAATTATTTATTTCTAGAATTGCTATTATTTGGTAGGTTTGCTTTATAATACACCATTTAATTTGCCCATTAGTTTACTACGTAAATAAATTTACTCCACAAATAGTTATCTAATTATTAATTAATTGTTTATAATATCAGGCATTAGTGTGGTTAACATTTTCATATTAGTGATAACGAACTTTTTCGCTTTTCTGAGGCAAACTAAAATATGTTTCCACTCTATGTAGTAAACATTTCAGGCTTTTCTAAAGTCGAAATTTTACCGCGAGCGCCACACGTGTAAAACACTGATTCAAAATAAGGTTTGGTCTCATTTTAAAAATATTATAAATGTTCATTTTGTGATAGCAAATTTTTGAAAATTTAAGCGCGATAAAGAAATGAATTATTAATTACAAATCCCAAAGAAGATTGGTCAAGTTCTGTAAGCGTAAGCTTAGGTTTGATCGAAGCTAAATATTATTTTCTCCTTAGTGCCGGTTTCTGCAAAAGTGTATCTACAAAAATATAATATTTTTAATAACAAATATAAACATCTAAGAAAAACATTTATATGTTTTGGGTTATACATTGTCATTAATCACTACCTGTTTTCTAATGATCCCTAAGAGGACCTAAATTAATGATTAATGACAAACCCATTAATGACAAGCCTAAATCATATACATGCTTTTATTAGATATTTATATTTGTTTTAAAAATATTACATTCTCGTAGATACACTTTTGCAGAAACCGGCACCAAAGAGAAAGATAAATCCAGTTAAAGTATGCGACCTTTTGAGATTACTGCGATATTTAATAGTTTTGTTAGGTTTAAAAATTAAGTAAAAATGACTAATTTGTTGTGAATATTTCCTAAAATACTGTAAATATTCAATAATTTTTCAAATAAAAGTTGCAGGTGTCATAACAATCTCCAAAATGCATATATTATATTTTTCTATAGCTCCATTAACTACAAACTTTTGCCGTATTTTTCAAACATTGAAATATGTACGTTTGTTCAATTCAACTTATCCAATATTATTTTAAATAACTTAACAAATATTTTCTAACTTCTTATATATTTTACATAAGACAAAGACAAATCCAAACACTTATTCAAACAACTACTTCACGAGCTAATACCCCTATGGGTGTTCGATTATACAACAAGTGTTTGGTGTTACATACTGTAACGTACTGTATATGTAACAATTCGTGTTAAATAGGGTCTATAGATGGCCTAAATAATTCGACTCGAATTGTTTTTAAATAGTTTGCGAGTTATCGAAAATTAAAATACATTATGATTGGCAAAAATCTGACAAGGGATTTATCAATATATTGCGGGCTCGCCGCGAGTTTTATGGGGCCTATGACCGTCGTAAAGGGATCATTTCATCGATTATTTATTTTATATAGCAAAATTCATTGTTTATATGTCATAATTTGCTACGATTACGGCGTCTATTAAAACCAACAACTGAAATAGCCAGAAAAAATAGTCGTCTATTTCTGCCTCTTCTTCCTCTCTCTCTCTCCCTCTCTTCTGTCTCTTCTTCTTCTCCCTTTCTACGACATAAAATTACGAATAGTAGTCTGTTCTTCAACTTTGACATTTGTTATAAAGTTATAAAAATGGCACGGTACGGAGAAACATCAACGGCAGATATTGTTAAAAATTGTTAAAAACTCCGTACCAATTAATACAAATAGAAACAAGACAAGTGCATGGTGTCAATTTAAAAAAACATGTAAGGCAAAAAATTAAAAATTGGACAAAGCAACCTCAAATGGAGTGATAGCAAAAATTTTAAAAGATTGGGCTTGGAATACGCGGAAGGAGGAATAAAAGGAATATACAATTAAGGTTAGGTGGAATGATTTAATAAATAATCTGTATAAATACAACACGACCTTTTCAAATAGCGACTATTATTTTTTTTTAATAATTTATCTTGAAGTCTTACATTTTTAGACAATTCAACTCGATATATCAAGCATTAGTAATCAAAGATTAAAGCCCTCGAGCTACAGCTCTCCGGCTTTAATCAGATTATTAATGCTTGATATTTGGTCTCGTTTAAACTGTCAAAATGCAAGCCTTCTCGACAAATTACTAAAAAATAATAGTCGGCTATTTGAACAGTTCTTGTTATATTGCTGTTGAAAATAAACTTTGAAAATGGCTTGCGCGAAATCGTCAGACAAAAAAGATGTGAATAAATTAATTTTTGATCGTTGAAGCGAGCGCTTCAGTGGCCTTTCGCAATTTACAGAGATAGTGCTATGTCGGGTACATCGCCTCTTTTTATTTTCTAAATTACAATACTATAAAATGCAATTTTATACGATTAAGTATTGATTTTAGTAAAATTTCGAATTGAAGTTACAACTATAACAATAAAAATGTCTATTTTTTTTCAACATTTACTTTAGTGAATGCGCCGGGTTTATACATGCAAACACAATAAGGTAGGGATAACAAATTTTACATTCGAACGGGTAAAGTGGGGCACGGGTGAAGGGGTGGCGGAGGGTTCCTGAATTCTAAATTAAACGTGCGATTACGTGAAAAGCGGGCCCCTTCGGCTCTTTGTAAACTTTAACATTTTATTGGTAAACAGTAAAGCGGCAGCAGGCCGAAAACGTATAAATCAAAACGTGTGTTTGCAAAGTTGCGCGCTAGGGCTCTAATAAACCATATTCCCCTCCTTACTCTCAACACTAACTCCATTCCATTCGCAACCCTTTCTGAGGATATTATTTTTAAATAGACATCTAGCACATTTTCAACATGGATAAATATCAATTAAAATAGATAATACTCGTAAATAGAGTTACAAAAGACCACCGACACAGATATATTAGCGATAAAATATTATTTTCAAATTAATTATACACAGCCTTATTAGTAGATGTTAGCATACAGCTTTAACGCGGTTCTAAGGATGCATTTTACAGTTCTCTACTAAATAAACATTGTAATAGATTACTATTGTTAGCTTACAACTAATAATTTAATAGCATGGTACCTCTAGATTTAGGGCTACTATGCTTAACGGAAAATAGAGTTATTTAGAATTTATCAAATTATAATGCTAATAATCATAAATATACATATCTAATCGGTATATTTTGACCTAAAATCAGTGATTTATACACGTGGCGCATGAAGTAAAATTTTGAGTTTAGAGAAGCTTGAAAATTTGGTTTGGCCGCTTCGCTTCGTTGAGCGACCAAACAAAATTATCAGGCTTTTCTAAACTTAAAATTTTACTTCATGTTTAATCAGGGAGGGGAAAACAGTCGTTTAAAGCTCCAATTTAATCTCTTAAAAAATAACGAATATCCGAATATTTACAGCTTATACAGTATATCAGGATATGTATACTTAATAGAAAAACTCCCGATATGTCCATTTCAATAATGAATGGAAACCAGCCAATGAAATATATGTAGGGATTGCTAATTAAATTTTACTTTATGCTTAATCTGGGAGTGGAAACACTTACTTGACATACATTTTAATTAAATATTTTAGCAAAAAATATATTTAGAAACATTATCAAAAACAATGTAACATAACCTCTAAATTACTTCAAATTTAATTGGAGGGAAGTTGGAACACATAATAATGCGATGTTGCCACGTTCATGTTGTCCATAGACCAAAACTAAATAATAGGATGTAGATTTTGTTCAATTAATATCAAATATTAGTATTGTATTTGTACGAATATAGTAAAAGTGAACTAACGTTAAACTATATTAACAACAAATCTATAATCAAAGCTGTTAAATTTTACAACACATATTGTCTAAACATCAACCTATCTGCTATTGCTTTTAAGGGAGAAATAAAAACAATTATGTTCAGTTCTTGTAACTAGGAGTAGTTTATGTTACTACTTTATACTTTTTTCATCGTAATTATCATTAGTAGCATATTTGTATTGACTATAATTTAGAATTTATTTTAGATAATATTAATTACGTCATTTATTTCTACGATTATATTTCTTATTACTAATTCTTATGTTTATAGGTTTATGTGTTTATGGGTAAGAGTAGCCAAAATGACTAAACTTCACCCTTATATTGTAATATGTATAAATAAAGACGATTACTATTATTGCTATTATTGTTATTGGTTAGAAAAGTTTTAATTTCCTTTGAACTAGTTTAATAAATATTATCCGCTTGAATAGTAATCTTCCAGTATAATATAATTAGCAATCCTTACATACATTTCATTGGCTGATTTCCATTTATTATTGAAATCCACATACCGGGAGTTTTTCTTTTAAGTATACATATCCTGATATACTGTATACGCTATAAATATTCGGATATTCGTTATTTTTTAAGAGTTTAAATTGAAGCTTTAAACGAGTGTTTTCCACTCCCAGATTAAGCATGAAGTAAAATTTCGAGTTTAGAAAAGCCTGAAAATTTGGTTTGATCGCGTAGCGCGTAGCGCTACGCGATTAAACCAAATTTTTAGGCTTTTCTAAACTCGAAATTTTACTTCATGCGCCACGCGTATAAATCACTGACTTCAAGTGAAGTCCAAAATATACCACTAAAGCAGTATGCTATAGACGAATATTTTTAACTTTAGAATAATTCAGTGTTTAATACGCGTGGCGCATGAACTGAAAATTTTCAGGCTTTTCTAAACTTGAAATTTTACTTCATGCTTAATCTGGGAGTGAAAAACACTCGTTTAAAGCTTCAAATTGAACTCTATCTGAAGATTTACAGGGTATATAGTATATCAGGATATGTATACTTGATAGAAAAACTCCTGGTATTATTGATTCGATTTTGTTAACTTAGCTATTTAAAAAAATATTGTCCGCTTGACGATTACTTATCAAACCGAAAATATTGATCCAACTTATTAAAAAAAATGTGAAACGATATTTTAACTATTTAACAATAAACCTAAATCGTGCATAACAAACGATTAATTTTCCATGAGAAATTAATGAAACGTGCGAAAAACCATTTCCGGTCTCGGTCAGCGGGCGCTGACGACTTGGACAATTTTTTCCCTCTATATTCTTTCAGTTTCCTTTTTTTTTCAGGCGGCTCACACACAATGGTAATCCCGGTTTATTGCGGCGATAAATAATACATTTTTCTGGAAAGCCCATAAATTCCGTAGTGCGGTCTGTAATTGAATCCGTCCAATTAATTTCACCGCCGAAACACCGAATAGATTTTTTTATCCCGTTCGCCGGCGAGCCGTCAGAGAAAAGTAATACCGAGGGGGATTATTTAATGAGGTAAATAATTGCATTCTGTAATTGGTGTATGTACCAGCATGAAAGATTGATGATATGGGATTAAAGAATTTTATTGTTTACTTGATTGTTTTTAAGAACATTACACATAATGTGTACACAACAGATTTTCAATTAAAAGTAACAAATCGAAGTATACAACAAATGTTGAGATAAAGAGGCATGCCGATATAATTGATTTGGCCCTTTAAAAATTAAAGAATTGAAGAAAATAAATCTCTCATATCAAATTTGTTCTGTTAATAATTACGTGAAACAATCACTGTAGATAGATGTAAAATATAATTAAACAGTGGGTACATAGTAAACAATATTCTAAGAAAGGGACTTAAAAAACAGCGCAAGGGTTCCAGCCTTAAGTGCTAGTTAAAATCAAATTGCAAAAAGTTAATACTAATTTAACTATAGAGAAGTTTTGAAAAAAAAAATGTTTTTATCAAAACGTATCATCCATTTCTCGCATCCATGAGTTTCTTGCTTAATTGGTCGATCAGCGCATGGATGAGAAAAAAAAAACACTTCACCTGCATAGGCAGGCAGTCGCTTTTTGTGAAATCCGCAGGAGAATAGAATAATATTTAACCCTATATAAAAAAACACCGTCGGATCTAGAGGGTGGGCCATCTATTAGTTTATTTTTGAACTGGTTGTTATTTCCTCATTGGCAACACTAAGACGCTTGATATATTGACATAAATGAAGTGTCAAACCTCCACTGTAAGATATGAATCGTTTTTATTTGGAACAACGTAGGGAAATATTAAAAAAATATTTCCAAAGTGAGTGTTGTGTCGCAATGGAGTGCGGTACAGAGACATACTGACTGATTTTTTGTGGGCGCAATTAGACGATTATGACTTGGGTGAGCTTTGGTCCCAGCAGGATGGAGCAACATGTCATACCAGTCGTGAAACTATCGATCTTTTGCACACTAAGTTTATTAACCGTATTATCAGTCGTTTTGGAGACAATAATTGGCCATCGCTTAGTTGCGATTTGTCGTCGTTGGACTATTTTTGTGGGGATATGTTAAGGACCGTCGTTACTCCAACGATCCACAACCAATTGAAGTACTGAAGGAAAACATTCGTGGAACTGTTTGTCAATTAAAGCCACAAACAATCGAAAATTTACAGTAAAATTGGGTTTAACTGAAATTGTTTTCCATAAATAATCGGAAGGTGTACTTTTTTGAACAAAGCAACAATCAATAAAAAATATTCAACGGTGTAGTTTAAAAAGCAATTTCAAAAAGAAATTGAGATAGCCCACCCTTTACTAGGACTTTTTCCTTTTGGTCCTGGTGAAATTTTTTTTTTTTTAATATATGGGTTTTGTTATTTATATAATTTATTATAATTTCTATGAATGACTTGTTATATTACATATAGGAAAGTTTTCTTTTAAACATACATAATCTATACGTTGTTAATGTTCATGCATTCGTCGATTTTATAAAATTGTTCAATTTGAAGCATTTCAAGAGTGTTTTCACCCCCAGACTAAGCATGAAGTAAAATTTCTAGTTTAGAAAATCCTTTTTCTAAACTCGAAATTTTAGTTCATGCGCTACGCGTATAAAACACTGAAATATTGTGGAGTTAGAAATATACTTACAAATACTTTTATAAAATGATATCATAAAAAAGGGACTTGCAAAATGGCGCAAGGGTTCCAGCCATAAATGCTAATTAAATTTAAATTTCAGAAAGTTAATACTAATTCGACTTTAGAAAAGTTTAAACTTAAAAAAAAATGTTGTTATCAAAACGTACCATCCATTTGTCGCATCCATGAGTTTCTCGCTTAAATGGTCGATCGGCGCATGGATGACAAAAAAATCACTTCACCTGCATAGGCAGTTCTAGGCAGCTGCTTTTTGTGAAATCCGCAGGAGAATAGATGAATATTTAACCCCATATAAAAATCTCCGTCGGTTTTAGTAGGACTTTTAACTATTAGTCCAGGTGAAAACATAAGTTATAAAAAATATATGGGTTTTGTTAGGGCATAGAATCGTGTTTAATTTGGAAAAAATAAACTAATATTTCTTAACTGTATGTTTTTGAATTTACGTGAAGTGATTATTACACATAAATAACACTGTTATTCCTTACTTCACTTTTTATAAAAAATGAAAAGTGAAGTAAGCAATAACAGTCTTTTTTATGTGTAATATTTCTTAACATTATTTTTACAAACACCTGCAGGTAATTAAAATGAGTTTTTTTACTTTCTAAATTAAAAAAAAAAACGACGCAATTTTCAGTGCTTTATTGTGCACAACACCTCTAAACAAACACAAACTTTGAACTAATAAAGCAAATGGAATTATTTGATCAGGACCTTAATTTTTTAAGATTATGCGCACTAATCATTTATCTAACCTTTCCACTAGTAAAATTAGTCGAAATCGAAATTTTGACTTTTAAAGTTTTTGCCAACTTTTCAGGATTTGGCTCCATTGTGTGGCAGGGCGACTCGCTTCGCTCACACTGCTAAACCTATTATTTCACCTAAAACAACTCTCTAATTAATAAAAATTGCAATAAAAAATCTCGCTCTCACGCATCATCTCTCCAAAAAGTAATTATACATTATCACAGCTAAAATGCTTTATTATTTTAATAAAGCCTCCCTCCAGAGGGGGAACATTCCGCCGCCTCTCGGTATATCTAATAAAGTTTTTGCGGCGCCTCCTCTGATTAAACCCTACCACCCTTCAAGCAGCATCCACGTCCTAGACAAAAACGTTAGTTAATAAAGCTGAAATTTTATTACGCCACTCTGCCGCGGGAGCCGCCCTTATACGACATACTGTAAAAATACTACAATGTTGTGTCCTGAAAGTTCATAATTGCCGCTGACACGCGGCGGCTTTAAAACTGAAATCCTCTTTTGCGCGGACCGAGACTGAAATTATCGTGTCGCGACCGACGTTTCGTGAAAAAAATTGCGGCTTGTTTGTTTTCATGACATATTTGTCGGGAGTTATTAGAGTTGTTTATCAGATGGATAGGATTTTGTAAATAAACTGAAAAAAAGGCATTAACTCAACCTGAAAAAAATATGTTACATATACTAGTATTTTACAAATAATTCCGCATTCAACCAATGAACTTACAACATTCCCTACAAAAGTATATAAACCCTTTTTTTAAAGAGGGAATTAAATATCATGAGTAGCATTCATACCTCACGTTTAAAGATAATCCCGCATTTAAGCGAGCTCTCATTAAAGGTGATAAATGCGCCTTTATCTTAAAACTTGATTTATGAATACGAGACTATTTGTTTTAAAATAAAGAGTTTATCATTGGCGAGCATACATGAAATTTTTCTTATTTGTCGAGTCGGAGTCGGTATGGGAGTCGGTGTCGGAGTCGGTGTCGGAGTCGTGGTGTCGGAGTTTAAGCATTTCTGTTGAAGTATTAGAGATTTTTCTTATCTGTCGAGTCGGAGTCATTGTCGGAGTCGGTGTGGGAGTCAGAGTCGGTGTCGGAGTCGTGGTGTCAGAGTTTAAGCATTTCTATTGAAGTATTAGAGTTTATCATTGGCAAGCATACAGGATTTTTTTCTTATCTGTCGAGTCGGTGTCGGAGTCGGTGTCGGTGTTGGAGTCGGTGTCGGAGTCGGTGTCGGAGTCGGTGTCGGAGTCGGTGTCGGAGTCGGTGTCGGAGTCGGTGTCGGAGTCGGTGTCGGAGTCGGTGTCGGAGTCGGTGTCGGAGTCGGTGTCGGAGTCGTAGTGTCGGAGTTTAAGCATTTTTGTTGGAGTCGGAGTCGGAATTGAAGTCGTGGAGTTGATAATTTTGAATAATTCCGACTCCAGTAGCAGATGAGATTGCCGGAAGTTTTAAAAATATGTCAACCCGTATTTTTGTGAAAGTGTGAAGCAACGCCGAACTTATTATCTGTATTTATTAAACTATTTCTTTTGTGTATATACTTTCTATCGATTGCAAAATCAGTTCGTAACTAAAGTATTGAAACAATTGAGAGAGCGCTTGTGCTTGCCAACTCTAATAGTCAAACCCTACATTTTTTAGCCATGGGTGCCAATATTTTGTAGCCTAGTAAGGTTAACCCATTAACGGCCGAGTAATTATAGAATTAACTTTAAAAACTTGATTTTATGCAAAATTCTGCACTTCTTTTTATGATTTCTATGAATGACTTATTATATTACATACTGGGAAGTTTTGTTTTAAACATATATAATCTATACGTTTTAAATGTTCATGCGTTCGTAAATTTTATAAAACCGTTTAATTTGAATCATTTAACTAGTGTTTCCACTCCTGGACAGCATGATATAAAATTTTGAGTTTAGAAAATCCTGAAAATTTGTTTTGGTCGCTCCGCATACTGGGAAGTTTCCTTTTAAACATACATAATCTATACGTTGTAAATGTTCATGCATTTTTCGTTTTTATGAAAGTGTTCAATTTGAAGCTGCTAACAAGTGTTTCCACTCCCAGACTAAGCATGAAGTAAAATTTTGAGTTTAGAAAATCCTGAAAATTTGGTTTGGTCGCTCCGCAAAGCGGAGCGGCCAAACCAAATTTTGAGGATTTTCTAAACTCGAAATTTTATTTCATGCCACACGCGTATAATACATTGAAATATTGTGAAGTTAGAAATACACTTACAAATTCTTCTAAAAAGTAAGTACAAATCGAAATATTTTAATAATAAAACATTTACATTTTTCTTCACACATTCTTAGTCAGGTCAAGTAATACAATGTATCAAACTACCTTACTTAATAAATTAATAAGCATAAAATATATAATGTTGCGTTATTGCATCAATAGCCCTTAATGAGTTAATATAAATGTATACATAACATTTTACTTCATGCTTAATCAAGGAGTAGAAACATTTGTTGGAAGCTTTAAATTGGACTCTTTTATAAAATCAATGAATAGCTAAAAATGTAGAGCGTATACATCGGGATATGTATACTTAACAGAAAAATTATCTGTCTATCGAATTTGTTAAAAACATTAAAATTCAAGGCAGAAAACGTTAAACGAAAAAGATTTTAATGAAAACATTTACGAATGCACTACACGTCGACGTTGACGTCGGCGGTTTTCGCACAGAAAGGGATTGTTGTTAAGAGACGGGCCCGCGCTTCATTATTCATACTTTGCGGTGGATGTGTATTAGGTTCACTTATTATTTCTTATTTCCGCGCAAAACTTTATGTTATACGACAACGTTACATTTTCCGTACGCGTATGAACGCTATTCCGTCGAAAATACCTTTCATTTTATTTATTTAGAATCCCATACGGAAATTTTCATAACTTCATATACAGATCCTGTTACAAATTCATGAACGTTATTTATTTCAGTGAAAATCTAAAATAGATTATGTATTTCTTCTTACAAAAATATTCCGTTTTGTCTGTTTGAAAACAATTTATAAAAAGTCATTAGCTTAAAATCTTATTGTGGACGTGATTTTAAAGATGCAATAATGGGAGAACCGAGTCAAATTTTCACGGGGCTTTTCTAAACTGAAAATTTTACTTCATGCGCCACGCGTATAAAACATGGATGTTAAGTGAAGTTCGAATATACATAAATTTGACAATATTATAGTGTTTTATACGCATGGCGCATGAAGTATCGGGTGGCTGCGCGACACACGACAAATTTTCACGGGGCTTTTCTAAACTCGAAATTTTACTTCATGCTTAGTCTGGGAGTGGAAAACACTCGTTTAAATAATGTGATTTTATAAAAATAATGACATTTTTCTTGTATAGTGTAAATCATTTCAAAAACATTTACTTTAATTAAGTGACTACGAAATCTTTTGTAATTTTGACATCCGCAGTTGTTTCAATTCCATGGCATATCATTATTTTTATAAAATCAAATTATTTTTTCTTAATTATTTTAACTTAGAGAAACATAAAGTGATAAACGTTAACACGGATGAATTCAGAATTTTTCCCTCTACAAAAAAGGTAAATACATTGTGTTTCTAAAATAAATAGGGAAGCCAAAATTTAAACATTTTATAATTTACATGGAATTTCCTATGTTTCGTCGGATAAGTCAACACCCGGTATACAATACACATACAAATAGACATATAGTGTTATAGCATTGGAAGCGTCATAGAAATTCAATACGATAATTAAATTTTAATTTCATTTAAGTTATAGTGCATATAGTTTAACAGATATGCTTTCAATGTTTTCTAAATATATTTATACAAGTAATATTTTTATAATCCTTTGGCAAATTGATATATAATTAGGTCCCAGTGTATTCGGAGAAAATTTGGAAACATTTAGGCGGTGGCGGGCAATATGAATATGTTAATTCAAAATCGTTGCCTATTTCGATAATTATATAGTAACAGTTCAAAAATTATGAAAATGGCAAAATTTTGTAGTTGAGAAATTAGATAGTTTTAAGTTCAAGTACAAAGATATGTCAATTGTTCAACAATTTGAAGATAATTTAGATAGTTTGCAATGTAATTATTTTAAAATTAAACTACATTCTTATTGATTATTATTTGTCATAATTATTATTACATCAAGATATTTTCACCAAAAAGTACAAATTACTGGTATATTTAACCACTGCTTTCATAACACAATATTGGGTGGAGCTTAGAAATAGAATAGTAAGTGTGGCTTTTCAGATATAATAGTGGAAATCGTGGCTTTTAAAACACAATTATATACAAAGCTTAAATCCTATTTTAAGCGTAGATTTTAAGTTTCAATAATATTCGCAAACGGCGCCTAACTTTAAGTAACTTTGTCTGTAATAATTATTTCGCATGATGTAAATAATCGCATTTTACTACTACAGAAAATATTTAAAAAGCCAAAAAAGTAATTAATTTCGGAAGTTTATGAAGATTCATGATATACTCATCAATTTAGTAAACTTTTTCGTTATAATCTCAGTCAGTTTGTTAATGAACTTTTTTCATCGGATGCTGAAACGAATCTTAATTAGTTCGAATAAAATTGTGTCTGTAATAAATAATCCGCAAGATTTTAATATATTAATTAAAATGTCATCCCTTTGGCTATTTATATTAAATAGAAATAGAATTTATACCCTTATATATATATATATATATATATATATATATCTATGCGTCAGTTGTCGTGCCCTTTTGTGTGGAATTTAAGAAATGGTCCTTGGCACCGAGCTCCCGCACAAAACTCACCCCTTGTCCCTATTACTTCCGGCGCCCTTGAACCACCCCCCGCTGCCAAGGGGGGGGGGGCTTCAAGGAATTCGTGCGAATTTCCTCCCCCCGATGATCGCAGCTTTTTCCATTTTTTCTATTTAACCCTCCATTAGAGTCCCTTTTTCTGCGGGAACAATGTCGGATAAGTACTTAACTATAAGTAATCCATATAGGTCGCACCCTTCTTAGTCTTTAAATCCCCGAGGATTAGGCATTGATCTTTTTCTTTATAAACGGTATCATTATTCCATTTTTTTATAATCTTGAAGTCTATATTAAATCCTCGAACCAACTTCAACTTCCTCTTAGAAAAATCAAAGGCAATTTGAATTTAAACCTTCCACAAATGTATTGAGTGTATACAGCGAGTTTTTTCTGTCAAGTATAAAAGATATGCCAATGTGTACGCTGTATATTTTCTAGCATTCAATCCAGTTGTAAAAGCGTTAAATTTAGAGCTTCTAACAAGTGTTTCCACATATAGTAGATGTGGAAACACTTGTTAAAAGCAACATACAACATCGAAAAATCGTGAAAAGCATACCTAAACGATAAATTCCTTGTATCATAAAATTTCTTATTATTGAAAATGTCCATAGTTCATTTTTCCATTTTGTAAAAAAAATCATTTGTAAACTGCAGAAAGAGTCGCATTGTTATTTTTTCGAAGTTATTAATTTACAAATTATATTCCTTACGTTTTTGAGAAATATGTTCCTTCTTCAGGTGGTTTTGATACGCCTTTGCTTATGGACTAAGCGAATTCTCGCTTTTGATTAACAGTTAAGGTATAACTGTTAATCAAAAGCGAGAATTCTCAACAATAATTGTCGCCTATTTCCAAAGACCCCTAAATCCATTGTTTTTTAATGGATTTAAGGGTATTCGGAAATAGGCGACTCAATTCTTTACAAACATAGGTGAAATCAAATATCATTAAAATGGCATATAATAGATTTTTTTTATTGAACTAAAATTGCTTTGCAAGGAATCCCATTCCTTAAAAATTATATTTTTGAAATTTGATGAAATATTTATCTAAACTAATGAATGCATGAGGGATGATGCTAAAATCAAGTTCGATTCAATTAGCGCATTTACGCCGACGCCTCTTCATAATACGCTTTGATTAAAACACTTGGTTTGTTTCACTGTTTCATAAATTATGCGCTAGAGATAGAAAGGAGTGTATTTAGCGTATTTATACACTAACACACTAATGAACGATGGCAATTCCACAAAACACACTTTATCTACGAAATTTATTCCCGTGTGATTTGCGGGCATCGTTTCTCTATGCAAATCCGGAGATTTATAGGAACGGCCTCGAAAATGTTTACATCCGCGAACCACTTTGTTGTACTTTCAATAAAATATGCGTTCGGTTATATTTAAGACTCATTTATTAACTCTTCACTCCAATAAAACATATAGATTAACTCACTCAACAACAACAACCACAACAAAAAATACACTACATTTTGAATACACCACCTTTAAAACGAGACTCGCATAATTGGAATAGAACAATCATTTAGTTAGTGGAAACAGCGGACGCATTAAAACGTGACGTATAATGATTGTATTTGTGTGGCAAATAGCCATTATCTTGTTCAATCCAATCAAAAGTGTAGAACAGAGAACACAGGAGTCGCCGCTTTATTGATTTTCCTGATTATAGAGTGGTTTTTGTTGAGGAGAAAACACGCTTGGCCAGAATAAATATTTAACAACACGCATTACAATTTAAATGACAGCTATTTACATTTATGATTATACCGCAAAACTTGATTGAAATCTAAATCATCCAATACATTACTTTTGATAATATTCAACATGTTGTTCAACTGGTATATTATTACTACAAATATATAAAAATAACTGTATTTATTATAAAAATACAAAAACATTGACTTGAAATATTTTGTTAAAATTGCCCTCCTCAAGAACATAACCAAGGAGGGTGTCCCTAGATGCCAAAAATTATACATATTAAAATTGTTGCAGGCAGACATTAGGAATGTTTAGAGGTAAGTGTTACAAGTATTCAAATCAAATACGATCAAGCTTTCAGAAAAAAAGTAAATGTGAAAGTATACACTTATTATACAGGGTGTCCGTATTTCGATAGAATGTGTGGAGATCTCAGTTATTTGAAGAGATAGAGGGCCGGTTAAATTGGGGCAAAGTAACGTGTTCTAGAGCCTAGCAATAATCTGAAAACAATTTTGGAATTTTTTGTTTGTTTTCGAGATATCAACAAAAATCTGATTTTTTGAAGAATCGGTTTTAGTTTTTTATTCAAAAAGTACTGAATCAGTACATTTAGAACTTTGACAATATACAAGCACTTTTTACTGAGGAATTTAGAAGGATATTTTTTTTAGGATAACTATAACATTTACCCGATGACCACGGCCAACTTTTGTTTTATTATAAGCGCTATTTATGATTTTCATATTTTTTGAAAGAATATTATTTTATCAACTCAATGATGTACCACACTCATAATTTATTTTAGATTTGATATTTAAAATTATACTATTGCATTTTTCGCTACATCTCAATAAAAATTGATCACCATCACATCTAAGCGTTATATATTTTGAACTTTACTGTAAATCAGTGGTTTATACGTGTGGCGCATGAAGTAAAATTTCGAGTTTAGAAAAGCCCCGTGACAAATTTTCTACGCGGGGCTTTTGTAAACTCGAAATGTTACTTCATGCTTAGCCTGGGAGTGGAAGACAGTTGTTACTTTAAAATACATCACAACTATTAAAATATGTATCGTAACTGTCACAAAGAACAACAACATGGCGATCTCATTATAGTTCAATTTAAACTCGTTTCAAGTTGGCACGGTTGGTTAAATGTCGGCTTACGCCGACTTATGTTAATTGTCATTATAGTTTGAATGTTGGCTACCGCCGACTTATGTCAACAGTTATTATAGTCAGCTAACGCCGACTTGTATATCAACTGTCATTATGTCCAAATGTCGGCTAACGCCGACTTATGTCAAGTTGACGCAATGGATTAAATGTCGGCTAGCGCCAACTTATATCAAGCTGAAACGATAGACTTATGTCAGTCAACCTAGTGATTTACAGTCATAATTTCACATTTTGACTATTGTTACATGATTACTGTAAGTCACTTGGTTAACTGTCTTAAGACTATGGTAAGATTTTGTCTAATTATGTTTCTATGGACTGTAGTTTGACTATTCTGGTATAATGACTGTACTTCACTTGGTTAGCTGTCTTTTAACTTATTAGTATTTTGTCATTAAACCACCATATTGATTGTATTTGATATAGTGATTAAGGTGTAATACATCATTGAATTCAGAAAAAAATATTCTTCAAAAAAATATCAAAATCCAAAAATCCATTAGAAACACAAAAGTTGGCTGTGGTCTCTGGGTAAATGTTATAGTTATCTTAAATTAAAATATGTTACTAGATTTTTCGTTAAAAAGTGCCTGCATATTGCCAAAGTTGTAAATGTCTGAATTCAATGGTTTTTGATTTTAAAATAAAAACAAAATTTTAAAAATTCCGTTTTTTGACAATGTCTCAAAAGCGAATGGAGATATTTCAAATTTGTTTTTAGATTATTATTGGGCCCTAAAATACGCAACTTTCCCCGATTAACAAAAAGGTAAAGAAATTCATCAAAAATTAGAAATTTGACAACACAGACAAAAATCTTGTAAATCCGACCTACAATACGTGAATCTGACAAAACGTAAGAAATTTTAAATTGTATACGCTTAGCTTGCGTTACAGAGAGCGAATTGGGCCCCCGGATGGGTCAACTCCAACGTAATATGAATATATTAAAAAAATAGTGTTTCTTACTCTAAAGTAAGAGAAATATATTAAAACACACTGTATCATAACTAAAATTATAAAAATATAGTCTAATTATTATTTTTAAAATAAAGTTCCTACTAAAAAGTTTAAAATTAATTATGAATTATTAAATAAAACTTAATTTTAATTACATTTTTTTCCTTAATTTTCTTAAATGTTTGTTATATTAATGTAAAGCTCTGTTGAAGTGCTTTTTAATGACATACAAATATACAGGGTGTTTGATTTTTAAAAATGCTGTTTTGTGTTATAATTCTGAAATTAAAAAAAATAAGTCCTCCATTGAATTTAACGAAAAAAACTACACAAAAAAATATTGAACAATTTTCTTGTATATCTTACAGTTATTAAAAAAACGATATATTTTAAAATAGCCTACACTTAAAAATCGGTTAATATCTTACAAACTTATCAAGTTAGCTGTGATCTGTTAATGCCATTGTAATATCAAATTTTTTCTAACTCTTCTGGTTAACCAGATACCTTATAAAAACATCGAATTTGGGTCACTCTGTACGAAAATATGATATCTCATTAATACTTAACAGAATGTTATAATCCTTTTTTAATAATAATTACAAAGGATACGCAATATGTACAATATAAGTTTAGGAGAAATATTCTCGTTACGCGGAAGGATTTAGTTTAACGCAAAGCGTGTTTACAGTGTGTAAATCGTGTAGCGCCTTTGTTTGAATTGAAACGGAATACATTTTGGGGAGCGCGCGTGTTAAATGCCCGTCCCGACTTTCTCATTTTATTGTGAGGATCCCGTTTAGATGGGGGGCGGCTTGCTCTCTCTTATGGGGGCCCCTCGTTTTCCCGGCGTGGAATTTCCCAAGTTCACGGCGGCGCGACATCAAAGAAAATACACGTTTGAGTGTTGTAATACTTCGCAACGTTTCTGCGTAATTTGCCAACTTTTAACGCAAACATGTACAAGGGTTTACTATCTTTGCAATCTACAATGTCTTACGCTCGGAGGGGAGTTAAGATTTTATGTTGATGTTGTAGTTTGTTTTATTTTTTTTAACAAAAGTTTCAATTAGGTATCAAAAGATATGTTAATTAGTTAAGTTATTCCTTTATTCCTTTTACTTCACTTTTTTATTTTAATTCTATATGTACATTTCGGGTATAAAATAAAAAAGTGAAGTAAAAGGAATAAAGGAATAACTTAACTAATTAACATTAAACTAACCTTCACGTAACTCAAACAAGAATATCTTAGATCAAAAGATATGTTGAAATAACATGCAACATTAGTTTTTCGAAATATTTAAACTCTTCTTTTCAAAGTTATTATTAGCCTCTTTAATCATCTCAACCTATTAGTGTTTCAAATATTTTCAATTTTCTTAGTATTCTTCTTAGATTTCTTAGTCTCAGTTTTCCTAGTATATTTAGTTTTCTTATTCTGCTCAGTCTACTCGGTCTCAGTCTACTTGGTCAAGTAAGCCATTTCGATATTATTATTACTCATCGTCTCTTAAATCTCTATTCAGTTTTGTCAGTAATTTTAATATTGTCAGTCTTCTTCGGCTCCCAAGTTTCCCACATCTTATCAGTACTCTCAACTTATTGGAAAGATTTCAAATTCTAACAAGGTTGGGAATTGTTAGAATTTTAACTCTTTGCAATACGTTGAGAATCGTCACCTTATTCAGTTAAGTATTTTCGTCGTAATCTAGTTAATGGTCAGATATCTCATAAGTAAATTAAAAATTTGAAATTTGATTGCATGGAAAATTATCCTAAAAATGGAGAAAAACATCTCAAAACATTGAAAATTTAGTGTTCTTCCTAAATATAATTGAAATGTACGATGTCATCAATATGTTTTTACATTAAAACCTTAACAATTGCACTGTCCATTTTCAATACTCTAAGATTTTTAAGATTTTGTTAATATTTATGATCGTCATTAATTAAAAAATCAAAATTGACAATATTTTGACAATCTCAGAGTAGCTTTAATAGCTAGTAGGAACTTTATGAAAATCAAGATAAAAGACCGACATTGCACAGATTGTTAAAATAACCACAGTTTGGGTTATAAAGGAAGCGCATAATGGAATAATATAATAAGCCACAAAAACAAAAAAAAAACTGTTTTATTCTTGAATTTGATTTAGCAGTAATATAATAAGCCATAGTAGAAGACTTGTGGTCATCATCCAACAGATATTATCACCATACCTAAAATCAAGTTATTGCATTTTGAGGATTCTGTATAAATGTCACTTTAAAACGTGGCAAGCCAAATTAAAAAAACAACAGGTATTCTTACACCCCCCGAAAAAATAAAATCGATTTCACGTGAGAGTTTGAGTTCAAGTGTTGAAATTGATAGCACAATTGACGAGAGTGTAATTGATAAAGACTGTGTGTTATAAAACGATGATGGGCCTTCAGATACAAGTAAGCTATGTATTTTATTACTTTTTGTGGCATATCATGTTGTACCAAAAAAGCAACATTTTAACCAAGGCTTACACTGTTATTGCAGTAATAACATAGACCAGAGTAACAGAAACAACACCTATAATAAAACAGCCATTTCTTTGAAGACAAAAAAGAGACAACAGATATGAACAAGTCATATTAGAAAGGAGGAGCAAGAAATGCAAGAAAAGTATTATACCTCGTGAGTTGGGTTCACTATGTAGATGTACGAACAACTGCAGAGAGAAACTCAGTTATCTTTTTGATTGTATTCAAGTTAGAAAAATAAAAGATCTTACAAGAAACTGCAAAAACACCTAGAATATACACCATTTCAACTTCAAATCAAAACGAATCAATATAAAATTGGAAATAAAACTTCGGAGATAACTGTCAGTTTGAGCACAATTAAATTGAGAGTAAACAACATCATATTGGCACTAAGCAATTTCAAATTGGGGCTGAACGAATATTATTTAACTGTTTGGTGTTCTAGGCGTTCACGTTGTGGTACATCTTAAATACATTTGTAAATAAAACACTTTTTACTTTGTTTAACCACTGAATCTTACATATAATTGTGTGACTAGTTTCGACTATCTAGTAATCATTCTCAAACTAAAGTAAATACAAATTACACGTTAAAAACTATTTATACGGCTTCGAAAAGAGGGGTGTACATTAGGTCAACCTGGTCATTAAGAAGGGAAATTCCGGGATTAACTCGGGCCTTGTGTATTTCTAGTGCTTCCAGTAAATCCATTTTACGACCTATTTCGGCACAATGGATTACTGAAAGTTTCGTGTTTTTGGGTTGAAAATTATATTATTAAGTTTATGGGGCGTTTTTTTAAAAACATCCTTAAAAAGTATAACATTAATGTAATATTAAAAACGCCCCATAAACTTAATAATATAATTTTCAACCCAAAAACTAAACTTAATCCCCTAGTTAGATCAGGCATTTATAAATTGAACTGCGAAAATTGTAAATGTGTGTACATTGGGCAATCTGGTCGTAGAATCGAAATAAGATTGAAAGAACACGAGCGAGCCTTTAGATTAAAACATAATAGTTCTACCTATGCTAACCATCATTTAGAAGAGAATCACACTTTTGGCGAGGATGTACTTTCAGTAATCCATTTTGACGAAAAAGGTCGTAAAATGGATTTACTGGAAGCACTAGAAATACACAAGGCCCGAATTAATCCCGGAATTTCCCTTCTTAATGACCAGGTTGACCTAATGTACACCCCTCTTTTCAAAGCCGTATAAATAGTTTTTAACGTGTAATTTGTATTTACTTTAGTTTGAGAGTGACTACTAGATAGTCGAAACTAGTCACACAATTAAATGTAAGATTCAGTGGTTAAACAAAGTAAAAAGTGTTTTATTTACAAGAATATTATTTAAGAAATAACCAGTTTAAATAATTTAGCAATAAGAAATAAAACACTATTAGTTCAACATGTTTTATGTCCATCTTTTAAAATTGGAGTATTTCATTTAATTTGAGCAATATACAAAGAGTTTTTTTTAACTATACATATTCCAAATACAGCGTATATGCTGTAAATTTTTAGATATTCGTTGTTTTTCTTTAGAGTTCAATTTAAAGCTTTAAACGAGTGATTTCCACTAGCATGTTAAGCATGAAGTAAAATTTCGAGTTTAGGAAAGCCTGAAAATTTGGTTTGGTCGCTCCGCGAAGCGGGGCGACCAAACCAAATTTTCAGGCTTTTCTAAACTAGAAATTTTACTTCATGCGCCACGCGTATAAAACACTGAAATATTGTGAAATTCACAATATGCTACTTAAGCAGTATTCTGAAGACGTATATTTTGAACTTCAATTTAAAACCAGAGTTTCACACGCGTGACGCATGAAGTAAAATTTCGAGTTTAGAAAAGCCTGAAAATTTGGTTTGGTCGCTCCGCTTCGCGGAGCCACTAAACTAAATTTTCAGGCTTTTCTAAACTCAAAATTTTACTTCATGCTTAACCTGGGAGTGGAAACACTCGTTTAAAGCTTTAAATTGAACACATTAAAAACAACTAATATCGAAAAAAATTTAAATAGTATGTTTCAGGTCGATAAAGTCTTAACTCGATTTTCGAAATAATGGATCTACCTTAATTAGCTTACATTTGTGATATCTATTGTGTAATTCTATAAATTGTAGCTAATGAAGGCAGATCCAGTATTTCGAAAATTAAAAGAGTTTAGACTTTATCGACATTAGTTGTTTCAAATTCGCTCAAATTCAGAAATACATTCCCATTGCTCAAAATTTAGAAGATATGTGTTTAGTCTTCTCAATCTCGTAAGTCTCCTTATCCTTATCTGTCTCTTTAGTGCTTTGTATTCTCATTCTTCGCAGACTCTTCAATCTTCAGGATATTGAATTTTGTAAGTCTTCAATGTCTTAAGTCTTGTCAATACACTTTGTTCTCTGAGCTGTCTAAATATTCTAAGTATCTTGATTGTTCTCGGTTTGTTGAGTCTTCTTTGCATTTTTATTCTTCTGTCTTTCCAAACTTATCAGTAATCGCGGTATTTTCAGTTATTTTATGTCTCAATATTCGTTATTATCAATATTATTGGTAATTTCAATCTCTTCTATCTTTATAGCTTGTTCTTAGTCTTCTTAGTTAGTCTTCTTTGTATTATCATCCTTGCCTCTCAATATTGCCAGTATTAGAAGTATTTTTACTCTTCTCAGTCTCTCAATATTCGGTATTCTTAAAATTTTTAGTAATCTCAATCTCTTTAGTCTTTACAGTCTATTCAATTAAGTCAGTTTTCTCAATCTCATTTTCCCCACCCAGTGTTAAGTGTTCGGAATCTGTTGAGTCTTCTAAGTATTCACTGTTTTATCAGATTTTTCAATCGATTTAATCTTCTCAGTTTTTTACCAGTTTTCCTAACCGAAACAGTTTAACATAGCTGAATATTTCATAAGTCATCACGCACTTTACCAACTTTCTTTTTCCCAATTCGAAACCCTTCCATCACACGTCATCCCCGGGATCCACTCCCCCTAATTATATCCGAGCGAGCAGCCAGGCCTCGCCCTTTGTTGAAGATTTCTCTGGAGAACACAAGAGAGACTTAGTTTTGATCTGTTTTATCGCGGAATTGCATTAGTGTATTAGTGTTATGCAAATCGCGCGAACTGCCGCCGACGGAAAATTAAAGTTGTACAGATGGGAAAGGGAAAGAGGGGAAAAACAAAGTTTCCCAACTGAGTTATTGCCGAGTTTTCCAACTTTCGATAATGTGTATGTTTTGATGTAGATGGTGTAGAATTATTAAATTTTACCCCGGCTCTAATTATTTTAACATTAATCATTTTACGTCAAAGATTATTTATACATTAATTTCGAACTTATAAATAATTATCCGTTATAATTATTTATGAAAATTAACAGTTTTCACATTTTAATCTAAAATACCAAGTTTTAACCACTAAACCTGGCCATGCTGTTTTTATTTATACTTCTAACTGTAAAGTCGACTTTAGTTAAAATAACCGTGGGTTTTTAACGTCACAATCTTATTCAGTAATAAGAAACACTAAATAATATTTATGTATTTTATCAAAAATATTATTAAGTGTTTCTTATTAGTTATTATTATTTTAACTAAAGTCAACTTTATAGTTAGTAGTATAAATAAAATCTGAATAAGAGCATGGCCGGGTTTAGTAGTTAAATCTTCGTATATTTATTACTAAGGCTCGAATTATATGTAAAAGGCTCGAATTAAATGCAAAATGCATATTTGTTACTAAGAGGTATACCGGGTGATAGATAAAAAACGCCAAACGCCATAACTCTGTTACGTATTAATCGATTTAAATGAACTAAAAAACAAAGTCGGTCGCAGTTTAAATACCATAAATTGACACTAATTAGATATTTTTCCAAAATTAACTTCATTGCTAAATAATAGTCAACTTTAAATGTTTAAATGGCTGCATATACTTTTCTTATTTTATTATATTAGACATTGTTTTTCTGAATCCAATTATGCTTGTTATGTTGATTTTAATTTAATATTTATGCTAGAAAAAAATTGTAATAAATCTTGTTCACATGATTTTTTGCCAATAAATGTAGTGTGCCTTAAAACAAAACTGGACTTTTATTACTGATCAAAATTTATAAATAGAATTAAAATGTATATTCAGCTTAGAAGATTCAACACAATTTGTCAACCAACTGAACAAAATAAAGGCTAGTATATTTTAAACTTTACAATATTTCAGTGTTTTATACGCGTGGCGCATGAAGTAAAATTTCGAGTTTAGAAAAGCCCCGTGAAAATTTGTCTCGGGTCGCTGCGCGACCCTCGACAAATTTTCTACGCGGGGCTTTTCTAAACTCGAAATTTTACTTCATGCTTAGTCTGGGAGTGGACCGTCAAGATTTTTAACATGTTCAGATTTTCGATATTTCTAGATTTTTGTCGATTTATTCACAGTTTGTTATAATATTAAATGCAACTTTGATATTTAATAAATACTGTTTTATTAGGAATAGAATATTAACCTATTAGGAGCCGAGCAAATTATAAAGTTGGCTCTAAAAGTTGATTTTAGGTAAAATTTTGCATCTTTTTTTATGATTTCAATAAATGATTTATTATATTACATACGTCGATTTGATAAAAAAATCAATCTAAAGTTCGAACGAGTGTTTCCACTCCCAGACTAAGCATGAAGTAAAATTTCGAGTTTAGAAAAGCCTGAAAATTTGGTTTGGTCGCGTAGCGCTACGCGCTACGCGACCAAACCAAATTTTCAGGCTTTTCTAAACTCGAAATTTTACTTCATGCGCCACGCGTATTAAACACTGAAATGTTGTAAAGTTATAAATACACCTAAAAAATAAGTAATAATCGAAATATTAAAAAAACTAAATATTTACATTTTTCCTTACTTTTATTCTCCATTAGGTTGTTACGTAGGTACTTATTTGTTGTTTCGTTAATATTAATCGCATAACCTCGCAATAAATAACATTTGTCACTTTTTTTAGAAAGCACACTAATTATAATTTTTTTAAAATATAAATTCAAATAGAAGAAGAATGAAAAATGACCACAATATTTAACAAAAACAAGAAATTGGGCGTTATTGGACTCAGAAAAATAATATCTAATGTAATAAAATTAAAAAAATATAGGCAGCCATTTAAAAATCTTAAGTTGGCTATTATTTGGGAATGAAGTTAATATTACAAAAACTCAATATTCATGTCATTTTTTAGTATATAAACGGCCAGTGGCTTTGCTTTTTAGTTCAATAAAATCGGTCAATAAATACAAGAATTATGGCATCGGGCGTTTTTTTTTTATCGAACACCCGGTGTATATCAACAGCATTGTAAGTTTTCTATGCACATCTAATGGTTTTTGATTAAAATAAGCCAAACATTAGATATGCATAGAAAACTTACAATTTTGTTGATATACCTCTTAATAACAAATATGCATCTAGCATATAATCTAAGCCTTATTTATTACTAAGCATAATGTGATATTTATTACAATAAGTAAAGTGTGACAGTACTTATTGTTATCCTTATAAACAACTTTATGTGTGTAAGGATGAAATACTTTTACAGAATGAAAATCTGTAATGGCTGGTTTCGGTCGTCGCGCTGAAAAGGAACTTTCTCTCTGATAAGATAACTATAAAAGAGCAAACCGGATTAAGGGACGGGGGCATATCCAGTTAAATTACCTTTTATTCTTGCGCTGCAGAACGACGGAATTAGATGAAACGATATCTTAAGGGATCCGGCTATGGGGGATAAAGAAAAGTTCAAATAAAGTATCATTACTCTCCGAATAATAAAGTGTTTTAATAAAAATAAACTTCATTGTCTCTTTTATTCATCCGTGATATTCGTTAAAACTGTTTAAACTTACTTTAAAGCAAATTACGCTAAATACATAAAATACCTCATTTAGAAATGTTTATATTTAAAATTTTCTGAGACTTACCGACATTTGCAAAAATTGTAAGACAGTTCACTTTCCATTAAATCTAGACATGAAACTTATGTCTATTGAGCCTAATTAAAATGCTCAACCAAAATATTACTTTGAAGAAATATTACAATGGTTACTAAGCCAAATAAATTTGATGTGTCTATTATAGCACTTTCCCCGCTTTGCGATCATATAAATATCATTTGATATTTTTCCTAAAAAAAGTTACCAATTTTATAAAAAAATTAAAACTAATTTAATACAAAGCACATCAGTGATAACCACTGCAAGGAAATTCGCAGGGATTGCTCGTGAACCGTGCCACTCAATCGAGTTAAGCATGTGAGGTGCGCGACTGGGCGTCCAATACACAAGTGGACGAATAAATTTGATGTGTCTATTATAGAACTTTCCCCGCTATGCGATCATATAATCTCATTTGATATTTTTCCTAAAAAAAGTTACTAGTTTTATAAAAAAATTAAAACTAATTTAATACAAAGCACATCAGTGATAACCACTGCGAGGAAATTCGCAGGGATCGCTCGTGAACCATGCCACTCAATCGAGTTAAGCATGTGAGGTGCGCGACTGGGCGTCCAATTCACAAGTGGACGATCTCTCGCCATGCAGTGCATTGTGTGCACGACGACTTGGCGGCTGATGTTAACGAGAAATCCCTATCAAATTTCGCCCAGTGTTGATAACAGACTAAATATATATTTCTGTTATTCTTAAAAATATTATATATGTATTTTTAACCTTCACTTAAAGCAATTTTATAAGTCTGGTGTACGAAGAAAATATTTCGAGTTAAGAAAAGACTGAAAAGTGTCAACAAATTCTTTGTGCAATCTACAACTAAACCAAACACTAATTGAAACAACTGCTTCCCGTGCTAATACCCCGAATTGTTACATTTATAGTAAGTTACTGTATGTAACAGCAAACATTTGTTGTTTAATCTAATGTCCGTCGGTGTATTAGCCCCGAAAGCAGTTGTTGCATTGCAATGTTAATCAGGGTATTAGCTCCGAAAGTAGTTGTTTTAATGAGGGTTTGATTTAGTTGTCATTTGCTAAATAATCGCACATTTAATGTTTTGAAGTATTCTACAACCAAGTATTGGCAATTTCATCCATACTTAAGTATTGAGATTATTGATTATAAATTCTAACCTTATTTCCCCAATGTTTAAAATATAAATAAAGAAACATTTATTAGAAACATTGAAGAAGGAGACACACAATCTCCAAAAGCTTGGTTATTTAATAAATTAATTAACCAATAGAAGCCTATAAAAATTCATTTTAGATTTTATTATATTTTTCAACTAAAATACAAAAATTTTGTAATAATTTTAGTTAAAATAATAATGTAAAAGAAAATCATGCAATTTGAGCTTGAATTAAAGTTATGAGTCCAAAGTGAACATCAAACAAAAATTCAACTATTTGATATGTAATATAGACTTTTATATTCATAGATCAAATTTAGAATTCTCAGGATCCATAAAAAGTAACAAGTAAAAGTTATGAGACTACGTTTTAATGTGATTAGCTCTAAATCGAAGTTACAAATAATCTTTATAACTTTGATACGGAAATTTTATTTAAAACAATAATTATGCTCTAATAAAGTATCAGTTTCACTTAAGTCATTTTACTTATTTTAAATGATATTATTAGACTTTATGTTAATTAAATGTTCGATTTGTGTCAATATTGATGCAGTTTTTGATAGCTTTTTAAACTATGTCGAATGTACTTAAGCTGTTTCAAATTTTATAAGAAATCAAATTGTTAAGTTTACAAGTGACCTAAATTCATTTTTGTAGTTATAAAACACATTTAATTTACTTAATCATTGCCGTTATTTTATTAGGAATTGTAAATTTTACTGTCTCAGTAACCCTTAAGCAATGCGACCCATTAGTATCCTATCCGCATATTTTCAATTTTATTGAAACACTAACTTCTAAATATCTCAATTTAAATATAAATTGACATAGGCCACTTTCAAAATAAACAGCTGATATATTTCTGACAAAAAATTAAATTTCATTATCAGTAGGAAAGAAAAAAATGTATCCTTAATACTAAGACAACAGAAAACATATATTCAAGTATCTAAATTATGCTTTTTTTGTTGTTGGTGAGAAAAATAAATACGCTGCATTTCTTTATTTTTCTCGGCAACAACAAAAAAAGCATAACTTAAATTCTTGAATATAAGTTTTTTGTTTTAGTTTTAGGGATATTTTTTTTTTGTTTACACCGGTGTAGACTATTCATGCTTTTTTTAAACTAAAGTATGCCGAATCTATACAAGGCACTATTTTTGTATACAACTTGCCTTGTTTTAGAAAAAAAGGCTTAACTCCGGATTAAGAGTAATTTTTTGTTATTGGTGTAGAAAGTGTACACTTTCTACACCTTCCACAGCAATTACAAAAAATCACCCTTAATTCCGAAGCTAAGATATTTTTTTTCGAAAGGCTAGTTTTATTATTTAATAGTTGCTTAAACCCTTAAAACTGTATCTAAATATGCTATTATCTTATTTGTAGGTCTTGCCAAAATTAGTTTATGAATATTTGGGGCGCCTTGAAAAATGAGGATTGAAAACATTGGGTATTAAAGTTGTTAACGTTACAATGTCTTTAGTGATTTAAATATGATATACCAAGTGTTAATCACCAAACCAACTCATTGATTGTTTAAATTTTATGTATACTATTACCAAGTATTTGCAATCCTTAATTAGGGATAAAGTAACATTTAGAGTTTATATATGCCTGAAATGTTTGATTTGCCGACGCGAGGGAAGCTAGACTTGACGAAAATCCAAATTCATTGTAACCCAACTTAAATTCAAGTAATTTATCATTTTGTGATTCTTATAAAGATAATCAATAATTTTGTAATATCAAACAAAAATATGACCTAAAAATGAATGATGAAATAAAATAGAAAATGGGATGTAATTTAAGTCCTCAGATAATAAATCAATTTAGTGAGTACACTTTCATAGCCTAGTTTTCATAAGGGGAGGTGTATTTGACTCGAGAGAGTATAACAGGATAACGATTAATTGGATCCATCGCCATTATCCGTCAGAAGACGAAGCTGGGGTGGGAATCCCAGGCGTCGTTTTAAAATTCATTACGTGTTACATTACGTCCTCTCGCGCCGTTCGCATAAAATATTGTGATAAATTGAAAATAACTCAAACACAAAATCCGGACTAAATGAATAATGCATATTGTTCAATTTCCATTTTGAGTGTCGCTTTAAGTGTGCCAAACAATGAGAATTAATCCGGCATTGAGCACAATTACTGGAAGTAATTATTCGCCCCCCTCCCCATGCTCACGGCCCCCTGTGCCATACCATCATCAATCCATCTCCATCCCTGCCGGCGCGATGCGGTTGCGGCCATCCCGTCAGAAGTTTATTGAAATCAAGTTTTAATTAGTCCTGCGCATAAATGAATTGTGGCCGAGGGGATGATTTAGTCAATTTATTGTAGCGTATGTGCATTACCACCGAGAGCCAAGCACCATTATACTTACCCCCCATTCCACTTTTGGCATTATCTCTATTCACAAACATTATCTCGTCAAATAATAGAGGGTATGCGTGTTAGTTATTTTTTACTGTCAAATCTTGATGAATTATATGAAAATAATTTGCATGTATGTTTAACACGCAAATTATATTTATAATTAACTTTCAATAAAAAAAAAAAAACAGTGCAGCGTGGAGCAAATTGCTCCAGGCGCACGAATTTAGAAGGGGTAAAATTAAGTTAGACAAAATAAAATTTGTGAAATTTATTAACTTGAGATCGAGGGGCGGTGATTAGAGGGGCCCGACACGGCCACGGTGTGCTATTCAGTTATGGACTAAAGATATACAGTTTTAATAATAGAATTGCCGCTAATATCATTATTGTTTAATGCTAGTTCATTTCAATGAAACCAGTACAAACATGATATTATCAGTTCGTATTAATAGAACAATATCTACGTGTTATTAGTTAGTTTTAAACTATTGATTGAATAAACGTGGCAACAATCCATCTTCATGTGTACCACCTTCAATTTTATCAAATTTTCCCCATTTAGAGGTTGAGTTTCATTGTTTATGTTTGTGAAAATGTTTTTTTTTTCCGCTAAATAATTTTATTAAATTGCATGTCTAACGAATGACTCCATTCCTTAGTTCAACATGAAATAAAATTTCGAGTTTAGAGAAACCTGAAACCAAATTTTCATTCTTTTCTAAACTCGAAATTTTATTTCATGCTTAAGCTGGGAGTGAAATCACTCGTTGAAAACTTCAAATTGAACTCCATTATAAAACATTAAACAAAATTTTGAAAACTAGATTATTATCTTCAAAAATATGTTCCGTCATTTAATGTTCTTATCAAAGCATTAACTTTGAAGTTTCGAACGAGCGTTTCCACTGCCAGACTAAGCATGAAGTAAAATGTCGAGTTTAGAAAAGCCCCGCGTAGAAAATTTGTCGAGGGTCGCGCAGCGACCCGAGACAAATTTTCATGGGGCTTTTCTAAACTCGACATTTTACTTCATGCGCCACGCGTATAAAACACTGATTTAAGGAGACACTTTAAAATACACAAAACAAATTTTTTATGTTAATCCTCACAATTAATTCAAATTATTTTTGACGATTCGAATCCTTTTGTAAGTATTCGAATCTTTTTATAAATATTCGGATCCTTTTATAAATATTCGAATACTTTTATAAATATTCAAATCCTTTTATAAATATTTGAATCCTGTTAAAAGGATTCGAATCCTATTATATGGATTCGAATCACCCGCATTTGGATTCGAATACGTATCCTCTTAAAAAAATGTAACGAATCCGGATCACGAATCCAGTTTAACTAAAGTATTCGAATGCCTCGTTTGAATCCTCTAAAAGGATTCGAATCCAGTATTCAAATCCTGAATGATTCGAATCCTGCCCAGCTCTGCTAGATTGGTAGCATTTTTTGTAAGTTGAAAATTGGGTTCTAGATGAACGCTACAAGTTGGTGTATTTTTTCTCTCTTGGTTTTTCAATAATCGAAAAAGTAAGTGAAAAGTTATAGCAATACATTTTTCCACAAGGAAAAATATAGATGACATAATAAAAAAAAAGGAGATAATAAACAACCAGCATCAGCTGAAATAAAACAATGTAAACAGCTACTGGATTATTTGTATGTAGTCAAATATTTTATTATAAATGATAAATTTTAATATATTTGTTTTAACGTAAAATATAACTCATTTTTATTAGAAGCGGAACGTAACAGAACCTTAAGTACCGTTTTGAAAAGTAATAATAAAATTAAATAAACGTGGTCAATTATCAACAATATTCGAGGGAAATAAAAAAGAAACCACCAAAACAAAAGATTGGTATAAATTTAACAATCACTTCATAAACATTTTTATTCAATAAACTAAACATATTAATCAAAACACAATAATTACATGCAATATTAAAGGAAATAGAAATACTCTATATAATACTCCAGTTACATCGACTAAAGTACGAGTATTAACATTACTCATGATATGAAAAATAAAGTAAGTAATGGATATGATGAAATACATTCTAATTTATTAAAAGCTGCGGCGAATGAATTGGTTTAACCTCAAACCAGAATGATTTAAATTATTATTAACTAACAACTTCAATTTACAAGAAAGATAATCCATCAATTCCGTTCCTAAATGAGGACAATTATCATCCCGCACTTAATATTACTTTACTTTATAACACGGACACGTCTGCTATCAATGAAAATGTTACTAAATTCAACTTTCGGAAAGGTGATTACGTAGGACTGTTTTCTCACTTGACCTCTGTTGATTGGAACCTGCTTTTAAAATTTTCAGATGTGAACTTGGCAATTGATTATTTTTATAATCTGGTAAACAATTCACTCAGTATATTCATCCCTAGATACAAAGTCAAACAGAAACGTAAGTTTCCGCGACGGTTTTCTATTGAAATCATAGGCCCTATTAAAGAGAAAAAACGTTTGCATAAACGTCGCAAAAATGACCCCCATTCTGATTTAACCTTTAAGAAATTGAGGTCACTTCTCAAATCTAAAATCAAAATGGCTCATAAATCTTATATTACTAGCACAGAAGCGATTTTGGACCTATGTGAATATAAAGAGATCAAATGCTTGTTATACCGGCTGAGATGGTTAATTATGGTGAGACCTATGGAACGCCCAATGATATTGTTGATGGATTTCGTAAGCACTTTGAATCTGTTTATATCTCCCCTTTAAATAAACCTTCAACTAATACGTATTCTAATTTGCTTTCATTTTCTATTTCTCATATTTTTTCTGAATAAATTCCTAAACACCTAAGGAAACTTACCAATAAGTTCTCCTCAGGCAACGACAATTTACCTGCCTTTCTCTTAAAGGATTGTGCTCCTATTTTCTGCAATCCTCTTTCAAATATTTTTAATTTATCACTTCAAACTTCTACATTTCCTAATACATTCAAGATAGCTTCAATTTGTCCCATACCTAAAACTACGGTGAATACCCGAAATATTGCTAACTACCGTCCGTAGCGATTCTTTCACATATTGGAAATCTTTGAAAAAGTGCTTCATGATCAAATTTACCTAAACCTACATGTTGCACCATATTTATCTATGCAGCAACATGGATTCATTCCTGGGCGTTCTACTGTTACGAATTTATCTGTTATTACACATGACATATCTAGAGTTCTGGATTCATCGGGTCAAGTTGATGTGATGTACACATATATGTTTAAGGCGTTCGGTAGAATCGACCACAAATTGCTGTTGAACAAGTTGGACTGTTTTGGGTTCACCACTGGTCCACTATTGCTTTTGGCATCTTATCTGAACAACCGTGAAACGTATGTCTCTGTTAATAATTTTAAATCAAATTCGTACTTTTCAAGCTGAGGTGTTCCACAGGGATCCATTTTGGGCCCCTTACTATTTATTGATCACTTGGCTGCACTTTTCACATGAGGATCATTTGAAGCTATATACATCTGTGTCATCATTGACTGACTGTGAGCAGTTACAACATTAACTAGAAATAGTTTCAAACTGGTGAACTTTAAACAATTTATTGCTGAATGGTAGCAAGTGCAAGTTTATGAGATTTACTAGAAAGATTTACATTGTCGAGTTTGATTATAATATTTGCAATAATCAGCTGGAAGAAGCTGAGGTATTCAGGGGTCTGGTTTGGTGATACATTTACCTTTAATATACATGTGCAAGAAACTGTTCGTAGCTCATTTAAGGCTTTAGGTTTCATCCAATGAAACTCCTTGGATCTTCAGAATGTCATAGCTTTGAAATCACATTTTAATGCCTTTGTGCAATCAAAGTTGAAATAGGCATCTCTGATTTGGTACCCTCAAACTAAATATGAGATTCATTCTATTGAAAGCGTCTAGAGCAAATGTTTGAAGTTTTTATATTTTAAAGTGGAGGGCGTCTACCCATTAAGAGGTTTCAGCAAGAAGTACTACTCGATAAATTTACTATTGAAGCTCTTCAAAAACGTAGACATATAGTGGGAATATCATTCTTATATAAAATTCTTCATAATAGAATTCATTGTCCCGTCATTCTCAATTCTATCAGTCTATGTGTTTCAACTTTTAATAGTAGGAATAAAAGCACATTTAATGTTGGTTTTAATCGCACAATTTATGGCTCTAAGTCACCGTTCAGCATAATCTGTGATATTTTTAATCAATTACTATCAAACTGTGATATTTTTATTGACACATTATCGTCTCTCATTAAACTATATTAATTTATTTATATTTATTATCTATATGTTCTTTCGTATTAATGTATATTTTCATTCTTTATATCTATTTTTTGTAAATATATTGTCTTGTAATTAGGATTGTTTCCCGCTGGACAGTAAATATTATTATTATTATTATTATTATTATTATTAAATCTTTGCAATAGACTAACATAAATACTAAGCGATTTACGAAAATTGTAGAAAAAAATATTGCTAATCGATTAGTCGATTTTTTTAACAATAATAAATTATTAAGTTCATCCTAACACGGTTATCTGAAATTAAAATCAACCAGAGCTTTGTATACCAATTTTATTTTATTATATAATTTTTTTTAAATTATAATTGTTTGTTAAATTCATATGTAGATATCATTGTTTTATTTTGTGAACAATAATCGATAGCGAGGAGCTGAAAGAATTTATTTTATTTTAATTTTAATAACAGTGGTATACAAAAGTTGTGTTTTCTTTATCTCAATAATAAGTATGGATATTTTAATCTTGTTGAGTAGAGCCGCTGGCATTTATTTAAAGAGCCGCAGACCTGATAATTTGAATATGCCGTCACAAATCGAAGCAATTTTTCTTTAAATGTAAATTATAGTAAACATCGAAACTAAACAACATGACAATTGTTTTTAATATTTTGTTACTATAGTTACAGATTACTCATTTGTTCGTATTTGAAATAGTTGCATGTTCTAAATCAAAACTGATCCTGGCATGAAATCGTGTAAATCAAATCATAAGAAAAAAGAGAATACCTTCTGTCCATCCGATCCCCTTGTCCACCTCTCTTTAGCGGTATAGTTAGAACAGATTGGGATCCCGAGAAAACCGCCTGCGTGTCCGTGATCGGACTAAAGAAGATCCCCTCACTTACATCCCTTGGGGGAGACAAAAAAGGGAACGCCGTGATGCCCCGCGGGCCCCCTTTTTGTCTTAACGATTTATAAACAATCCCCTCTCGGGCCGGGATGTTTATTAAATTCCGCCTCTGATTGTTGTTTACAAAATTCGCCACACAAAAGAAAAATCTCGTTTCGATTAAATTAAGTTTCGATATTTGTTAGAATCAGATTACGATACTTTTTTTGTGTGGATATGTAATGGAATTTCTGATTGTTTTGTATGCGGATGATTAATATTTAAGGATGTTTAGACCGACTTTTTCAATTACTGGTAATTCAGTAAATTTTTGAATTAAAACCGGTTTGTCGATAATTTAAAAGTTTTTAAAAGTCATTAAATACGTGACATGGATAATTAACGCATTTAATGACTTCCCTATGACGAGGATTTCAACTCCGTTGATTAACGCATTCGCTACCAGACCCTCAGAGAAAAATTCGAAACCATTTGGCTTTTTAATTTTTTTACTAAATTGAAAAATTCCTTTTTTAAATTCAATCAATTTGTTTACTATATTATTTTGTAGAGCAAATTATAATGATGATATCAAAAATTTTGTGTCACATATACGTGACGCTTGTAGCGAACGTGTTAAACATTAAGTGTAATTTCGAGTTTAAAAAAATCCTGAAAATGCTGGTTTGTCGCATAGCGAAGCGGAGCGACTAATCTAAATTTTCTGGATTTTCTAAGCTCGAAATTTTACTTTATGCTTAATCTGGGAGTGGAAACACTCGTTCGTAACATCAAATTAAACGTTTTTATAAAATGGACGAGTGCCTGAAGATTTTCAAAGTATACATTATGTATATGTAACAGACACATTCCTAGTAGTTGATAATGGCATTAAGCTGAAACTAGTAGAAAATAAAATACATATAAGTGAAACAAAACCAAGTGAACTTAATTTACAAACCATTACATTCCCAGTATGTTATACAATAAGTCATTTATAGAAATCATAAAACGAAGTGCACAATTTTACCTAATCAACTTTTAAAGTTAACTCTATATTTGCTCGGCTGTTAATATGTTAATACTGTATAGTTGAGGCTGTTAGTTGTTGAAACTCCATAATAACACTTTAATAAAACACCTAATTTGTTTAGGTTTCAAAATTATATTTATTGTACTACAACAATAGTTTCACCACACCGTGGCTTTACCTGATGAAGCCACAGCGTGGTGAAACAATTTTTGTAGTACAATAAATATAATTTTGAAACCTAAACAAATTAAGTGTTTAAATAGAGTGATAATATGTTAATAGTTAATTTTGTAATGCGTGTTAGATATATGTAATCAACTCTAATAAATATAAAGCTATCAATAATAAACAATTAAGATTAATAATATATACACAAATAATAAATCAGTCCCTATGTTTTAATACAATCTAGCGATATGAATATTATACAATACACACACTCTTTGTACTAAAATGATTAACCACCGTTACGCACGAAATAAAATAATTACGACAATGTTTTAAATTCCCACCCTTATCACTACCACTTAGCAATATAACCTCGTTACATAATACACAATGGCATTGTTTTGCTATGAAAAATATATGCACGTATAATATACAGGGCGATTCAAAACAAGTGCACAAAAAGTTTACATCTTGTTCTGGGCTCATTTAAAGGCAACACATAACCATAGGTCCGATTTTCATTATTTACAAAACTACAGGTTAATGCTTGTAAAATAAAGAATTATTAGTAAAAACAATTTAACAATTTAAACGAAATACGAAAGAAACATTTCGAATATTTATTAACGTGGGATGAAACTTAAGTAGTATATTTTGAACTTCACTTTAAATCAGTGTTATATATGCGTGGCGCATGAAGTAAAATTTCGAGTTTAGAAAATCCTGAAAATTTGGATTTGCCGGAGCGCGACTCGCTTCGCTCGCGTGCCACGGGAAATGTTCAGGCTTTTGTAAACTCGAAAGTTTACTTCATGGTTAAAAAAAGAAGTGGAAACACTCGTTAAATGCTTTAAATTGACCGTTTGCATAAAATCAACGAATTTCTGTAAATTTACCAAACTCTGTAATTATCGGGATATACAGGGTGTCCCGTTAATGTGTGAAATAGCTTAACTATAGATTTCTGGGATAAAAATATGATGATTTAACATAACATATCTATATCCAAAAATTTACGGCTAAGCCGGAGTTAGTCTTTAAAGTTCAAAAAAATATGATTAATTTTATTTGTAACGATTGAGCGCTATTTTCGATTTGACTGAAATTTATTATGGTTGATTATTATAATATAACATATCATTTAAGTTATTGTGGTCATCATTGATTGACAAGAAGTATAAAAAAACAGTAGTACCACAACATAAATACTAAAATTTGTTTCTATTGGCGCACTTTATAAAAATTTGAAAAAATATTACTTAAAAGATTAGTTCATTTGTAAGCTTATTTGTCTGTTATGTTGTTTGATATCTTGTACGGTTTTGCCACACAAATATAAAATATGAATATGGTATCCTTAATTTCCTTGGCAAAATCCAGTGAATTTTTCTTTTAGGTAAACATATGCATAAGCTGTAAATTTTGTCATTTCCCCACATTAACGATACACCCTGTATATACAGATTATTCATTATTATTTTAGTCTATCCCACAAATACGATTTAGTAATTGGAATTTATTTGCATAATTAGCGCGCTAGAATTTATTACAGTGGAATTGTGTATATAAATCAAAGGTTAGTAAATTCTGGTAAAACGCCCATTTCGGTGTTGTTTACGAGGTTTTTTTCCCAAAACGAACGAGTGATGAAACATGATTATAATTACACGACAGGTACGTTCGTGCACATACATAATGTGCTCATTAATTAGAGTAGTAATTATTAACGTTAGTAAAATGAAACAAAAACGCCATGTATGTGTAATTGTTAATAATATTTGAAATTACTCATTCATGTTTATTTCACGTTTGAAATGTTTGTGTATAAGTACGGAAGTTAATCAATTTTCAAAAGTACGTGTTCTGATTTAGGGCCAGTTATATAAACATTATGACATTGATTTAACGTTAAGTTCGAAAACACATGCATCACCTTTAATTAGAATAACAATGAATCAGGTTTAGTCTGCTATTAGCTATATTCAGCGTAAATATTAAATAATTAGGTTTTGAACCTTTTAGTTATTAAAAAAATGGTAGCGATATTTAAAACTGTAATGTTTGCAAAAAATGGATTTGTATCCGTGATTCAAAAAATGTTTCTCTTACGAATCGTTTAATTGACTATTTGTGATACGAATCATTTAAGGTGATTCAAATACGTCACTCAAATAATTTTTTTCTTAGAATTCGTCAAACTCCGCGCAAAACCGAAATTTTGTTGTGGTTTTTGCAACAATTTTACATTATTGCAAAAACAAAAACAAGGAGTTTTCAAAAATTAAACAAAATAGTATTGCCTGTTTGTGTTAATATTCGTACTTATAGTGAAAAACTATTAGAGAAATTTATTTATACAACTGGCTCGTAATGTTGTTTTATGGTAAAACTTGGTTTCAGCAAAACTGTTTGATGGAAATATGTAAACTCGTTTGTTAAATCTTCGCGTGTAAGGAAAATAAATCCGTTTATTTTATATATAAATATAATCTTTTTTACTATAAAAAAATTGTTAAAGTGTGTACATTCATCGGAGGAGACACGTTATTAAAGTTTTTTTTGAGAAAGGATGATGCCTTTGGAATTAGGTACGCACCCTGCATGCGGAGCGAATTATTTTCAGAAGGTAGGTAATAGGGTAGGTGTCGCTGTGATGAACGAAATACATGTCTCACACTGATGACAGGTAATAAACTAACAAACAACGACAACTCAAATTGCCTGGCGCGCATCATCCAATATGCGACAGAAAATACCGGAGTTTGAAAAAATGATGATCTTAATCCGAAAAATATAGATAATATAAAATAAAACAATGTTTCTTTCAAATTATACTGAATATTCTAAGCAAAGTACAAGTTTAAAGTAAGATTGATTATAGAATATTAAGTGAATACAGTAGATACATACAACATACACAACGTGTAAAGTTATTTAAATTAAAAAACACTTGGTATTGTTTCACAAATTCAAACTTTACTCTGACTAGCTTTGGTACTAAGCGTTTTTTAATTTAAATAACTTTACATATTTTAATATGTTTTACCAAGTCCCAGATGAGAAATTATTTCAAGAAAAAAAAATATTTAATTTTATATACTAGTACAAACCAGTACCCTGGGGGTCTTCCAGGATATGTTTTTTAAAAAATCGATTTTTTTTGTATGAAATCAAAGCTAATCATGTCTAGAATATGTGGGTAAAAGGATATTTCGATCCGGCAAATATTTACGTCGCTACAGGCCTTTGAATGCATCGCCGTCCCGAGCGGTATGGGTCGCGCAGGTATAACATTAATCTCGAATTTCATAAATTTTAATGAGTATGAGTTTTTTGGTCCGCCATATTGGATCCGCCATTTTGAATTTTTCAAATTTGACCTCAGATTCGTATTCAGCGACCCCGAAAACCTAGGTATTGACTACTGTTTGCGAATTTTCCGCCGAATTCTTTGAATTACACAGAAAAAATGTTTCGCAAACTTTAAACGCGTTATTCTCGAAACTACATTTTTCAAAACTGCGAGCATTCTAGCGTTTGAACGGTTCAACCAATTAACTTTGTTCTTTGCTTCCGTTATTGAAAACACTTTTCTTCATGGAATGAACTAACCTCCCGGTGCAATTTGCAATTTTAAAGATTTTTTACAGCCTGTCAAAGTCAAAAAATCGACCGAAAAACACGACTTTTTTTCAAATGCCCGCCATTTTTTCAAATTTTGAGTTTTTTTCAAAATTTTGTAGTTCATTCCATTCTCTGAACTATACTCTTCAAGAAACTGAGCTGATTTTGTTTCTAGGTGACGAATAGCGACCCCTAGGCTGCTCGCAGTTTTGGAACATTTCCGCCGGGCAGCCGTCATATTGGACGCTTTATTGATTTTTGCGACTCGACAAAAATCCCAATTATAGAGCAAGGATGAATAAAGATTTAGAAAAAACCCAGGTCTCTAACTCTTACCAGTTCCCTGGAAAAAAAATCCAAAGATTGGGTCAATTATACCGGAAGACCCCCTTAAAAAAAACGTTTTATTTTATTTTAATTAAAACAAACATTTTTCTTATAAAACTAGTGTTTATCATTGAAACAGCGTTTAAAACAATAACAATTAAAAACATCTTTAAAACACGATTAAAACGTATTTAAAACAAAACTTGGAGGGCATTTTTCTTTTGAGTATACATATCCGGATAATTACAACGTTTTTCAAATTTGCGGGAATTCGTTGTTTCAATGCGGTTAATTTGAGGCTTTAAACGAGTGTTTTCCACTCCCAGACTAAGCATGAAGTAAAATTTCGAGTTTAGAAAAGCCTAAGAATTTGGATTGGCCGCGTAGCGAAGCGGAGCGGCCAATCCAAATTAGGCTTTTCTAAACTCGAAATTTTACTTCATGCGCCACGCTTTAAAGCACTGATTTAAAGTAAAGTTAAAAAAACACACACATGCAACAACGATTATAGGCAACCTAATATACGTTAGAGTAACTGGGTTGCCTATAGCCACTGCTTTAAACAATTTGTTTAGCGCAGAATTTGACTTACTTTTTATTCACATCTACATATTAGATTGCTAAAGCAGTATATTTTAAACATTACGATATTTCAGTGTTTTATACGTGTGGCGCATGAAGTAAAATTCCGAGTTTAGAAAAACCTAATTTGGATTGGCCGCTCCGTTTCGCTACGCGGCCAATCCAAATTTTTAGGCTTTTATAAACTCGAAATGTTACTTCATGCTTAGTCTGGGAGTGGAAAACCCTCGTTTAAAGATTTAAATTGAAATATTTAAAACAAAGAACGAATGTGGTAAAGTTTATAGTGTATGCATATGTATACCTGAAAGAAAAATTCTCTGTATTTAAAAATCACATTTATGCACACACAGCTGTGATATATTATTGTAATAAAAAGTTATGTTTAATAATGTCATTTAAAATATCTTCAACAATTTGGCTAACATTTAAAAATGAAAATAAAAAATCTCAATAAAGTAGTATAAAATATAATTTAACAAATTTAAGATCATGATTTAACGTTTAAAACATGTTTTAAACAAATTTACAGTTCAAAAAATGTTTAAAACAAAACCGTTTAAAACACGGCGGCTGTATTTACACATGCTTAAAACACTGTTTTAAAACAAAGTGTATGAACACAACAACTTTGGTAAAAACAGACGTATGATTAATTTTAATAAGTAATTTGTAAAGTTTGTTAAGTAAAGAATTCGAATGTTAAAATATCACAGTTTTCAACATTAAATGATTTACTTAGTTCACATATTTAATTAATTAAAGTATTTGAATGTTCACATATTTAAACCATTTAGTGTTAGATAGTGTTTAATATATTTTCTAACACAATTTATAAATATTATAATATTTTTAAGTTGTTTCATGTTTTAGTTTTAAAATTGTCTAATATTCAAATGTTTACCCCTACTCTTAAATCATAAATTCATTCTTAACTGTATATTTTTAAGTTTACGTGAAGTGATTATTACACACAAAAAAGACTGTTATTCCTTACTTTACTTTTAATTTGTATCGTTAGATGTACAATTCTGTGGAATAAAATGAAGCACACAAAGTATGTTATAGTTTAAAACGGACGTCATGAGTTTCCTAGTTACAAAAATATGTCAAAATGTCATTTAGATAACAATTCAAAAATTCCAATTTTAGATGTTATTTTTTATTCTGGCTTTGTTGTATTTATTGCAAGCGTTTTTTTCAAAAGGTCATAGTTTTTTTTAATAAAGGTTTTAATTTCATGTTATGGTGTTTTGTCATTTATTGAAACTGCTGCTAGGCAATTAATACAGACCCAAATTATACAACTAGAATATTGTGAAAAATAGCTATAAGAATTGTGCTTAATTTTATTGCACAGAAGTGTACATTTCAAGACACAAGGTGCTCATTATCAATAACAAACTGAAACTTTGAAACTTTCAAAGTTTGTTATTGATAATGAGCACCTTGTGTCTCGAAATGTACATCTAACGATACACATAAAAAGTGAAGTAAGGAATAACAGTCTTTTTTATGTGTAATTCGCTCATTATGTAATTTAATCTAAGCTTAGCTAACTTGCTTTGGTGTATGTAAGAATTAATGCATAATAAAAAAATCTTTAAGTTATTTAATTTTAATCGATTTTTTTGTATTACGAGATTTCTGTATTATAGGCACGGTTGTATAGACGTTTCTGATTTCCTGACCCTCATCGATGTGCTCTGATCCAATGTAAACAGACACTGAACAACTTCTTTGTTTAACAATAGTCAGATGATACTTAATGTTAATGCTTTAATTACAATGATTTCAACAATATAGCTATTTCCACTCAATTATTTACCCGAAAACTAAACACTAATACGACACCGCACAGATATTAATTAAAACCCTCGATGTTTTGCTAACCCACATACCCAAGCATTAGCGAGATTTCTGAAATAGAATATGCGGGAATCCTTGGCACAGTCCTTGACCTTCCTCTATGTTTTCGGCGACTTTCCACTATAATACATACACACTCCTCCCCCCTCGCATCCCTTTTCTTGTTCACATCTCTACAATTCCTCAGCTACTACAATATGGATGAGAAAATTTAGATGTTCATGTGGAAACAATGGAAATGAAAGATCTGGATTTCCTTTTATGCCCGCGGATGAGTTATGGCCGCTGTAAAAGCGCTGCGAAAATAATAAACTATCCGAGTTATTAAACGTGCCACTAAAACCTGCCATTAGGCGGACTTTAATGCGATGCAATGGCTCATACTGTTGCAGCTGGTCGGGAAAAACAAACTGAAACTCACCGTGTTTGTTGGATAAATAAATGTGAGTTGGATTAAAATACTTTGTGAATTATTTTACAGCTTATTCTTTAATGCACAAGCGCAATTATATCAAAAACACTATTGATTATTTAGCATGAGTGTAAGATAATAATCGAGGGTGATAGTTAACAATTATAAGATACTCTATACTGAGACCTAGTAATTTCTTTGAATGTATGTACACCTGCTAATTTTCGTGCTAACTTTAGCAGATATTTTCAGCTTTATTAATTGCATTACCGTTAATATCGTTATAGCTTAATCAGTAGGGTGAGGAAATATTTTGTCAGCCCCTTGCTTATAACACATACACACATTTAAATCATTAAAAAAACAATATGAGCATAAGCACTAAAACCTATTTTCTTAAGCATCTGCAAATTTTGAAATCATATTATCAAAATCAATTATTGAATTGATATCTCTCATTGCACTTATACCATAGTTTTATTAAATTTATTACCTACCAAATCTGTTAATCAAATTTAGGTTATATTAAATAAGTAAGATCTAGCTTATTTGTCCTGAATGTCCTGAAATTTTGCAAAGGTTTAGAGTACGATAAGGCCTTGAACTTGCATTTTTGATTTATTTATATTCATTTGTTTTGTAAATATTCTATTTTTGGTCGAAACTTAAAAATAAAAATTAACAATTTCAACTTAAAAAAATAGTTGCCTTTGAAAACAGTTTTCATTAGCCTGTCAAACTTGTAAAAAACATTAGTAAGTAACTGGTTGTTGCAAAAATGCCACATTTGAGTGAAACGGATCGCATAGAGATTCTCATGATGATTGGGTGTGGGGATAGAAAACTAAACTTTGCCGAAGCTGCTAATCTTTTCAACGTAAATCATCCAGATCGAGCACCTATTTCCAGGTCAGTTGCATTTAAAACATGGAATAGGTTTAATGAAACTGGAACTGTTAAAAATTGTCCAAAAGTTGGACGACCAAAAACTGTTACAAATGAAGAAAATTCATTTAATCTTATGATAGATGTAGTTGAAAATCCAAAATCTTCGGTGTAGCAATTGGCTTTCAATAACAACATGAGCAGGAGATCAGTTCAAAAAATAATGAAAATTGAAAAGTATCATCCCTACAAAATTCAGCTGCTACAAAAATTAAATGAAGATGACTTTGATCGCAGAATTAAATTTTGCGAAACAATGATGAATAGGATAAACCAGGACGCCAATTTTATTAACCGTGTGCTCTTTTCCGATGAATTAACTTTCTGCTTAAATGGACAAGTTAACCGCCATAACTGTAGATACTGGTCAAACAAAAATCCACATTGGATGGAGCAGATTCATACGCAGCGCCCACAAAAAATTAATGTTTGGTGTGGTATAATTGGGCAGCATATTATCGGCCCTTTTGTTATTAATGGCAATTTGACATCTGAAACATATTTACAGCTTTTGCAAGAACAGGTTGTCCCCAGACTTAGACAAATATTCCCAAATTATGAAAATCAGGCTAATCCAGCTGAAAACATATGGTTTCAGCAAGACGGAGCACCAGCTCAGTTCGGACTAATAGTACGTGAATATTTAGACGTAACTTTTCCCGGCAAATGGCTAGGCAGGAGAGGAACAATTGAATGGCCTGCTAGGTCGCCCGATTTAACTCCACTTGATTTTTTCCTGTGGGGATATTTGAAAAATCGAGTTTATAACAACAGGCCACACAATATACAAGAATTAGAAGAACGCATAATAACCGAAATTGCAAATATTCGTCCTAATATTTTAACTAGTTCGTTACAACACTTTGTCCAGCGTATTCATTACTGCCAAGAAGGTAATGGAGAACACTTTGAACATATATTGTAAAATAAAAAATCATTTATTGTTTAATATTTTATTTTTTCATTTGACTGTTTAATATTTTTTTAAGTTTTGATCAAAAATAGAAAATGCATTTGTGGTATTGCAGCATTTAGAAAAAGTACTCGTTTGGCTGTTTCCATACTTTTCAAAGTCCGGTTTATCGATGAAAAGACAAGTATTTTTAATAAAAAGGTATATGGTTGTAATCAGAATTATAAGGTCTATAAAACTTGTTAAATAAAAAAAATCGAATTCCATTTAAAAAAATTCAAGATGGCGTCCGTATGTGAAAATCCTGAGAATCATTTTTGATTTTTTCACGCCAAATTGTTCAAGAAAATATCCCATTTAGAAATCCCAATTTTGGTGGTTCTGTTTTTAGCCATTTTCACGTGAGAGCTGTGTTTCCATACTTTGTAGCGACCCTGTATATATATATATATATATATATATATATATATATATATATACAGAGAGTTTTATGTAACACCGAACATTTTTATAACGACAAATTTTCTTATAAATATACATAAGCATACGTTGTATATTTGCCGATGCTAGGTTTATTAAAAGAATATAATTTGAAGCTTTAAACGAGTGTTTTCCACTCCCAGGCTAAGCATGAAGTAAAATTTCGAGTTTAGAAAAGCCTGAAAATTTGGTTTGGTCGCGTAGCGCGAAGCGCGGAGCGGCCAAACCAAATTTTCAGGCTTTTCTAAACTCGAAATTTTACTTCATGCGCCACCGGTACGCCACCGGTACGAAACACACGCGGTGTGTTTTAAACTTCGTATTATGTCAGTGTTTAATACGCGTGGCGCATGAAGTAAAATTTCGAGTTTAGAAAAGCCTGAAAATTTGGTTTGGCCGCTCCGCGCTTCGCGCTACGCGACCAAACCAAATTTTCAGGCTTTTCTAAACTCGAAATTTTACTTCATGCTTAGTCTGGGAGTGGAAGACACTCATTTCAAGTTTTAATTTTTTTTTAAAACGAGTATTTAAAGGTTTACAACATATACGGTGTAATTGGGACATGTATACTTGAAAGAAAAACTCCCTGTGTGTACAAGTTAAGGCATTAATTGCGACTGATTGGCTACAATTTTTAATGGTCATATAGGCAACCCAATTTACACATAACTTAAAAAATTAAGGTGTCAAATTGTATTGGATGAACATGTTCGGTGTTACATAAAACTCTCTGTATATATAAAATCGTCCAAATCCAAATGGTGTACCAAACAATACTAACAATGCTAATGAACGGCTAATCTTAAAGCTAATCCCAGATAGCAAATAAATCATGAATAAAAAACAAACCAAAAAGCAAACCTGACAATAGTAATTTACATGAATAGCACAAAAAAATATAAATAATTATAAACAAAGACTAGTTTGTATCACAGATATTTTATTAGTACGAAAAATTAATGATGTGCAAAAGCAACTCACATAGAACACCTGACAATAAAATTCACTATAAAATTCACCATAAAATGCAATAAATTAGTACTAAGAACATTTGCACATCGCATGAAACAATCCATAGGATTATAGATGCCATATCTGGTTGGATGAAATTGAAGTTGAAATAGAGGCCCACACCTAGCGTGAAGACCTCGTGGTACATGAAATGACAGCATTCCAACCAGTTGACTGCAATTAATTAGTCCGTTCATCAGTTTAAATAAAAACTACATATCAAGAAAAATTCTTCTTTCTGCTTACGACCTAATGTTCAGTTCACATAACATCTCACTATAACTGAAGTCCTGTTTACCCAGCCTAAACGACATTAGTTTTAAGAACTTGCCCTGTACTTCCTCGATTTGCTGGGTTGTGGTTACATTATATGCGGACCATATTTGTGAAGCAATTTCAAGATTAGGTCGGTACAAAGTTTTTATGGTTGTGGCCTTGAAATCGATTGAAAACCGGCCAATGATCCCCATCATTTTCATCGATTTATTACAAACATTTGTAATGTGTTTAGAAATGCTTAACTTGGATGTGAATGTCACTCCCAAGTCTTTAATTTCAGATGTATACATCAGCCGATGATTGTCAATTAAATATTGAAACCCACTACCGGACCTTCGACAAAAGGAAATGTTAAAACACTTCTTTAGATTCAATTCTGGTTGATTTTCTTTGCACCACTCAGAAACGGTGTTTAGATTGTCCTAAGATTCGAATTGATCAGTGTCATTACTAACTTTTCTAAATAATTTTAGGACATCAGCATAGAGGAGACAATCAATGTTTTTATGCTTTAATCCTATGTCATTTATGAACAGTATAAATAAAACTGGTCCACAATGCGAACCCTGAGGTACCCCAGATGTAGCATGTATTACATTTGAAAGGTATTTGCCTATATGTACACATTGAGTCCGATTTATAAGATAATTACTAAGTTAATTCAAAACTTTGTTACCAAATCCCATTGATTTTAAATTATGTACTGTACTGTACCCTGTCGAATGCTTTGGAGAAATCAGTGTATATGAAATTAACCTGAAAATCTCTCTCAAATGCATCCGACAGAAACGTTTAATACAACATAAAAGCTGTAACAATGGATCTATCTTTCATAAATCCATGTTGTTGATCAACAATGGTATGTGCACATGCCCAGATTATTTGTTCAGAAACTAAGAAATCTAACTGTTTTGGTATCACGGATTGAATCGATACCCCCCTATAGTTTTCTATATTGGCTCTACATCCATTCTTAAATATAGGCACTATATAACTCTCTTTCCAAGAATGAGGAAACATACCAAAAGTGAGTGAACATGTATGCTTTGTGTGAATTGGTTTGCTCAATGTATACACACACACACCTCTTAAAAAAATATGTAGGTATACTATCAGGGCCCGCACTACAAGACTCGGGTAGAGATGACAAGCAATTAATATCCTCTGTAAGAGTGACGCTGAGATTGGCCATATCGATAGCTTTCGCTCCCTGAAAATTAGACAGAGAGTAATTTGGCATTTTGTTAACTGTCGCGAAGTATGCTGCAAATAAGTCAACACACTTCGCTGTTGAGTCACTTTCATCATTTCCAAGGTACATTTGTTTTGGAAATCCATCCGTTTTACGGCAAACATTTACGTGATCCCAAAAATATTTCGACTTGTTATTAATATCATTCTCAACCTGATTAATGTATTTTCTATATAGTAAATTATTTAAATTCGCACATTGCTGCCGTAAATACCTAAATTTGTCATAGTCGGATCTAAGTTCACTATTTTGTATTTCATGTGAGCAACTTTTTTTGACCGCGTCAATTTGATTAGATCGCTATTGAACCACTTTGGAAATTTGGACGATTTTAACAACTTAATTGGTACAAACATATTAAAAACAGAATATATTAGATTATTGAAGTTGGGTACATTTTCATTAATACAAAGACTTTAAAAAAACTTGATCCCAATCAACCCCCGACAAAAAAGAATTTATTTTATTGTGATCAGCCAATATAAAATCAAGTATTGAACCCATTGAAATAGTAAACTCCAAAGATTATACTAGTACATTTAAGGCGTATGGAATGGTTAGCTGTACAAAGTTGCGAGAGTTGTCAATACTATTGACTTTAATGTTTTTTTTTAATATTGTTTGATAACGATAACCTATTTTTTCAAAACCATTGGCATATAACTAATTAATAATTATACAAAAACAAACGATTTTCATTCCTGTGGATTAAGAATAGAATTTTAAGGTAAAACGTCGAATATAATAAAATTTTAGAATGATTAATCTCATAGATATTTCGAGAAGCAGTAAAGTCTTTGTGTTTGGTTAGGATATGGTAAATAGAGTGTGGATGGGAGTTGATAGTTGAAATCATAAAATCCTCCTCATAGTTCCAGTTCCGACAGATTCCTCTCCTCTCTCTGTGAACATTAAATAAACCCTCGGGGGCGCATTCAATAGATCCATTGCGAAATCGTCGCCCCCTTGGCAAGTGCACGATCACAAAGGAAATTCTAAGGGATTTAAGGTCTGCGGTTTTCATTAAAACTCCATACCCCCCTTCGCAACCACACGCCAAAATAGGGGATGTCGCCTTAAAACACACACACACACAAGGGCGCTCGAGTTTTGTCTTCAACATATTTTACCTGCAGGAAAATCCGCTTTGATGTTAATGCAACAAAAATAGTGCCTGGAATTAGTTTAAAGCGAATTTATAGTTGTGTTTAGGGTAAATATTTTTCAAGTTGTTGGAATAGCAGTTTATTTCAAGCGTTTGTAGGAAAGTTAGGCGATATTAAAACTGGATGATAATTTGAATTATCTGTTGCAAAATTATCGGCAAAGTAACAACAGATGTTACTAATAATGAATACTCGACCTTATCATAATATATCATACTACAATATATAGACGGCAGAGTTGGGCATTGTTTAGGTCGATTGATGACTAAGACTAATGACTAATTTTGCATTTGTTAGTTATAACTAATGACTATTTTTTTAGTCATTATTTAGAAATGTTTGTTGTTAATTGATGACTCATCAATCATTTATCTTTTTGAAATTTTTACGTTTTAAATTTTACATTTTTACAATGTTTAACATTTTTACTTACTATTTTTACTATTTTTACATGCCATGTTATGTCCACTTTATAATTTTTTATTTACATTTATTTATTTATTTATTTATACTTAATTAATTTTATATATTAAAATATCTTATTACCATTAATAATGAAACATGTCGTTTTGTTTAATGTTTGTATTTTTTAATTACTGTATTTATTGATTGAATTATTATATATTTATATTTGAATTTATATTGATTATTTTTTTATTTGTGCTTCTCTTATCTATAATTTGTAATCATTTTCTAATTGTGTATTATTGACAATGTTATACCTTTTGGTGCTAAACAATAAAGACTTATTATTATTTTCATCTCGAGATCTGTCAGAAATCGCCCCAATAATTATTTTAATAAATTATTTTTTGTATTTAATCAGTTGATTACAATTTTCAAAAAATAACAAATATAATAACAACGATAAACTTCTAATATACAACTTCGTTGTTTAAAAAGAATAACATACGTTTTATGTCCTTGCCTCGGTGGATTCGAGTTTTGTTCAAATATTGACGGGTGTCTGTGGAAATTTTATTGTTGTGTATCAGGGAAAATGGCACGGTGCGGCCGTTTGATGGCGAAACGAGAGTCGAAGGGCTGCGGGCCTGTCAACCCCCGCGCCACCAGTAATGTATTGTAGTCGTTTGGGGAATAAATGCGATTTCGGGGACTGCGGGAGAGCCCTAATAATTTTCGACAGCCCAAAACGCCGATGAAATTTTGTCGCGCTGGAGTTGAGAATACAAAACAAACAAACAAAAAAATGTAAAGCGTAATTGTGTTTCATAAATTTCCACTGATCCGTTCTTAATTGTTTTATCCAATGATTTAACCAATTATTTATCAGTGATGTGGACGTTTGCAAATAATTAGATAATTCTATTGAAGAACAACAATTCCTTAAAATAATTATTTAAAACTAACTGATTCCAAGCTACCACTTATTTGACATTTATTTATATTTAACAACAGCTAGTTCTTAATTTTTTAATTATGGATACTTAGGACTAATAATTTGAATTTTTTTTTGAAAATTATTTTAATCTAATTTATCCTGAATTTTCAATTAAGTTATAAAGAAATACAACTGAAATTTAACTAATTCAGATATCATTAGATAAGGAAAAAAGTCTTTCGTTTAGTCATTATAAACCCTTTAAGGTAAAATGTGGAGCAAAAATCTGCAAAAAACGTTTTTCCCATGCTAAATATCCATGTTCGGTTTAGAAATATTCGCCCGGTATATAACAGCAAACACTATACAGGGTGTCCGTATTTCGACAGAATGAGTGGGAATCTCAGTTGTTAGAAGAGATAGAGTCGGTTAAATTGGGGCAAAGTTATGTATTTTGGGGCCTAACAATAATCTGAGAACAATTTTGAAATATCTGTTATTGTTTTCGAGATAGTAACAAAAAATTGATTGTTTGAAAAATCGTTTTCGTTTTTTTTATTCAAAAACTACTGAATCTGGACATTTAAAACTTTGACTTGAGTTTGAATCAAGTAGTATATTTTTTTTAAAGATAAATATAACATTTATGCCGGTACCTTAGCCAGCTTTGGTTTTTCTTTTGGCGCCATTTTGAATTTTTATATTTTTTGAAAAAATATTTTTTTCTGAACTCAGTGCTGTATCACACTTATAATTTATTTTAGATTTGGTATTAAAATCATAATATTTTCTTTTTTGCAAAGAGTGCCTTGGGAACGATGACGTCATATCTATTAATCATTGTTAGCTGGCAAAATTATTTAATAACTGTCAATATTTTGTAGTAATAGTAATAAGTATCGATTATCACACAAATCATAAATTAAAAAAAATTGTGATGTGTTCATCATAGCACTTTCCCCGTTACAGATATGATGACCAAAATATCAACAGTATGGAAAAGCTGCACAAACTAAATTATTCTACTCTTATTATTATTATTCTAAAACTATTCACAAAAAAAGTAATTCTTGCATTCTTCGCTACATCTCTGTAAATATTGATCACATTTAAGTGTTATATATTTTAAACTTTACTGTAAATCAGTGGGTTATACGAGTGGCGCATGAAGTAAAATTTCGAGTTTAGAAAAGCCCCGTGAAAATTTGTCTCGGGTCGCTGCGCGACCCTCGACAAATTTTCTACGCGGGGCTTTTCTAAACTCGAAATTTTACTTCATGCTTAGTCTAGGAGTGGAAGACACTCGTTAGTTTAAAATACATCACAACTGGTCATTTATTTTAACAACAATTATGTGTCCTAGGAGTTGTCAAATGAGTGTTACTTAACTGTTTCCAAAGCACTCTTTACAAAAAACACAAGATTAAAATTTTACTTATAAAATGTACAATGAAGTATAAGTATGATACATCATTAAATTCAGAAAAAAATATTCTTCCAAAAAATATGAAAATCTAAAATGGCGCACATAATAAAAACAAAAGTTGGTTATGGTCCCTAAGTAAATGTTATAGTTATCTTAAAATAAAATGTTACTAGATTTCTTGTTAAAAAGTGCCTGTGATTCAATGATTTTTGAATAAAAAAAATAAAAACGAAATTTCAAAAAATCTGTTATTTGACAATACTCAAAAATAAAACAAGATATTTCAAATTTATTTTTAGATAATCATAATAAAATAATAATAATAAAATTCGTAACTTTGCCCCAATTTAGCCGATTCTCTATCTCTTTATATAACCAAGATGCCCATACATTCTGTTCAAATACGGGCACCCTGTATTGTATCATATGTTCAATATGAATAAACCTCTAGAGTGCTATGATTTTACCTTTTTTAAATTTATGTTGACTACACGCTTTAGGAATGTTTATAAGAAACGTCAGACATAATAATTATAGTGTATAATTTCAGAGTTGCTAACCTAAAATAGCACTCTAGAGGTTTTATTTTATTGAACATAGGGTACAATCAAGTAGTAGACGGGTATTAGCTAGAGAAATAGTTGTTTTAATGGGGGTTTAAACTTGTCTTTAAAATACAAATTAGTTGTAGATTGTAAAAGGAATCGCACTTTTAAAGTTTTATCAAAAGAATTGTATTGAATTAAAAATAACAAGTATGATTAACATAAAGACAATTTAACATAAAGAAAAATTGAGTTTGTTAATAGTTTGCAGAATATTTACAAAATATAAAAACGAATTAAAATTAATATCGACTTTCTGCAAAAATGTTGTCTCGTTGAAACAAATCTCCAAATATTCATTTAAACTACTTCTCGAGCTAATATCTGTCGGGGTATTAGCTCGAGAAGTAGTTATTTCAATGAATATTAGAAGACTTGTCTCAATGAGACAACATTTTTGCAGAAAGTCGATATTTATTTTAATTCGGTTTTATATTAAATATGATTAATGTTTATGTTCACTGAGAAGCCAATTCAAAGAGTTCGTTTTATGTACATGTTGGTAACAGCCATGTAATTTTATGTTCTATATTTTTTATGTGTGCATAGAAAATAAATGGTAAGATATAGAAAATGCAAATAGAGAACTGTGGGATTGGCTCCGGTTTGGAATCTGCAGTGCATAAATGTGCCAAGGTCTCGGCGAAAAAGTCCCGAAAACTCCCGCATCGAGTTCTACTTAAAGCCCAATCAAAAAACTACCCCCCGGAACGGAATGGATGCGAGACAATTCCGGTCGAAAATTTTTACTGCCCCCATTTTACGATCGCGTCCTAGACCTATTTCCGGCTTTTTCATTCCTACATAATCCCGACATTCTGTCTTATTATACACACTGTCATTTTTATATTCAAACCGATATCTATTAAAAAAATTATTATTGTTATTTTTTTATAAACATATATGTGTCTTTAATAAGTTTGTTATTAGAAAGATTAAAACAAAAATATTGTCATTGTTTAATATAAAAAATTGATATGATTCTCTAATCAAATATAAGTTAGCAATGGCACAAAACATGAGTTAAATATTTTGTATGTATACTATTATGTAATAGGCGTATTATATACAAATATAGTATTTTAAGTTTTTTCCTCTATATAACTATATTTAGAGGTTGTAAAATCGGTAAAGGATAATGAAAAATGCTCTACAATATTTACTGGTATTTTTCCGATTGTTTTAATGTAAATTTAATAAGGATATTTTTTAAATTATAAACAGTGGAGGCTTCTACGTCGTTATACATGTTAATTCAATAATATAAAACACTTTAACTTTAAAAATATTCTATTATACAATATATTTTTATTTTCGTGACTGCATTTTCGCCGAAAGGCAACTCAACATGCCATTATCAAACAGAGTGACTCTGTTTGGTAATGGCAAGTTGAGTTGCCGAATCTGCAGTCACCAAAATAAAAATATTATGTTATATCAACAAAGTTAAAGTGTTTTATTTGATACTACTTTTTGCTGAGTTAACCCATTAACGGCCGAGCAATTATAAAGTTTACTCTCAAAGTTAATTTTACCTAACATTCTGCACTATTATTTATGATTTCTATGAATAACTCATTATATTGTAATACAATACGTTATTCAGTTATTTATAAAATTGGCGAATGCCTGAAAATGTACAGCATATACAATATGTATATTTAAAAGAAAGATTTTCAATATGTATACTGCAAATCTTTATTTTAAATATACATATTGTATATGCTATAAATTTTCAGGGATTCGCCGATCTTATAAAAGCTTCCAATTGAAAGTTTCGAACAAGTGTTTCCACTCCCAGACTAAGCATAAAGTAAAATTTCGAGTTTAGAAAAGCCCCGTGAAAATTTGTCGAGGGTCGCGCAGCGACCCCAGACAAATTTTCAGGCTTTTCTGAACTCGAAATTTTACTTTATACGCCACGCGTATAAAACACTAAAATATTTTGAAGTTTGAAATACAATAAAGGCATCTTTTGAATCAGTTGTAATCGAAATATTTAAAAAATTGAATATTCACATATTTCTTACATTCTTAATTAAGGACAAATAAAACAATGTATCACATTAATTAATTTATTTACTTAAAAAAAATATGTTACGTTATTGCATTATTGGCTCTAAATAGGTTAATTCAAAACTAAATGTTTGGTTTGTACAAAATAACATCGATCATATTAAATTATTTATATAAATTATCATTGAACTTAAAATTTTTGATAACAGACTCGAATTATTTTTATTAAAGATGATGTATCTTTTTTTAACTTCACAATATTTTAGTGTTTTATAAGCTTGGCGCATGAAGTAAATTTCGAGTTTATAAAAAATTGATTGGAAACTCTCGTGATTAAATGCTAATAGGTAATTTTCAATGTATTTAATGATGTTTACCTCTAAAATAACGATAATTTATTGATAAATTATCGGTTAACCTGTAATATTAAACACTTTTTTCCATTCTGTTTTACTTTTAAAATTTCTATACTCGAGTTTTTTAAATTTTGAGTTTAGAAATACCTACAAATTTTGATTATTAGCTGTTAATTTTCTCACTTTCGTTGATTTAAAAAAGAGTTCAATTAGAATCTTTAAACGAGTGTTTTCCACTCCCAGACTAAGCATGAAGTAAAATTTCGAGTTTAGAAAAGCCCCGTGAAAATTTGTCTCGGGTCGCGCAGCGACCCGAGACAAATTTTCTGGGCTTTTCTAAACTCGAAATTTTACTTCATGCGCCACGCGTATAAAACACAGATTTTAAATCAAGTTCGAATATGCATAAATTTGACAATATTATAGTGTTTTATACGCGTGGTGCATGAAGTGAAATTTCGAGTTTAGAGAAGCCTAGAAAATTTGTCTCGGGTTGCTGCGCGACCCTCGCAAATTTTCACGGGGCTTTTCTAAACTCGAAATTTTACTTCATACTCAGTCTGGGAATGGAAAACACTTGTTTAAAGCTTCAAATTGAACTTTAAAAAAACAGGGAATATCTGCAATTGCTGTATCAATTCCATGGTATGTCATTATTTTTATAAAATCACAATACTTTTCTTGGTTATTATAGTTGTAAATTTTCTGACGATCGTTGATTTTTAAAAGAGTTCAATTTGAAGCTTTAAACGAGTGTTTTCCACTCCCAGACTAAGCATGAAGTAAAATTTCGAGTTTAGAAAAGCCCCGTGAAAATTTGTCGAGGGTCGCGCAGCGACCCGAGACAAATTTTCTGGGCTTTTCTAAACTCGAAATTTTACTTCATGCGCCACGCGTATAAAACACAGATTTTAAATCAAGTTCGAATATGCATAAATTTGACAACATTATAGTGTTTTATACGCGTGGCGCATGAAGTAAAATTTCGAGTTTAGAAAAGCCTAGAAAATTTGTCTCGGGTCGCTGCGCGACCCTCGACAAATTTTCACGGGGCTTTTCTAAACTCGAAATTTTAGTTCATACTTAGTCTGGGAGTGGAAAACACTTGTTTAAAGCTTCAAATTGAACCTTAAAAAAACGGGGAATATCTGCAATTGCTGTATCAATTCCATGGGATGTCATTATTTTTATAAAATCACAATAATTTTCTTAATTATTTTAGATGTAAATTTTCTGACGTTCGTTGATTTTTAAAAGAGTTCAATTTGAAGCTTTAAACGAGTGACCCGAGACAAATTTTCTGGGCGTTTCTAAACTCGAAATTTTACTTCATTCGCCACGGGTATAAGACAGATTTTAAATCAAGTTCGAATATGCATAAATTTGACAATATTATAGTGTTTATACGCGTGGCGCATGAAGTATAATTTCGAGTTTATAAAAGCCCAGGAAATTTGTCTCGTTTCTAAACTCGAAATTTTACTTCATGCTTAGTCTGGGAGTGGAAAACACTTGTTTAAAGCTTCAAATTGAACTTTAAAAAACCAGGAAGTATCCGCAATTCAGGTTTTTCTAAACTCTAAAGTTAACTTCATGCTTAATCAAAAATATACTCAATGACATTAGAAGCGTAACACCAAGAAAGAATGATTTTTTTGAATTCATATTTTAGCAACAGAGTGACTATATTTAAAGCATACATTGATAACAATTTCAACCTTGTGCCTTTTATATTTATTGTGAAAAAAAAAAATATTTCACTTTTTCTTTTTTGATAAAACTATTTATATGAGCTGTTTAGTACATATGTTTTTAGTTTTCGTGTTTCTGTTGAGTGTGTTAAGCTTAAATAAAATACCTCGAGTCCGAAGACGTCCACAATATCACCATTTGAGCGATTTTGACCGGGGTCGAGTTATTGCTTATCGAGATGTCGGTATGTCCTATCGCGAAATTGCCCGCCGTATTGATTCCACTGCAGCAACTGTAATACGTGTGTATCAGGTATGGACAGAAGAAGGTAGAGGAGCAAGAAGAAGACCAATTAGTCAACCAAGGCGTACCACAGAACGTCAAGATCGGCGCTTAAGACAAATAGCCCTGCGAGACCGTTTCGCTACTACGCGTCAAATCGGTGATCAATGGATTGGAGAAGAAGGCAGGCCCGTTAGTATGCGAACCTTATATCGCCGCATTCAATCCTTTGGGCTTCTTTCGTACCGTCCAAGATTAGTGCTTCCTTTAACAGAGAGACACTGTCGCCAAAGGTTGGACTGGTGCAGAGAACGGCAGCATTGGGAGGCAGAATGGCACGATGTCGTATTCAGCGATGAATCACGATTTTGTCTAGGCACGCATGATGGCCGTAAAAGGGTACGACGCTACCGTGGAGAACGACCTGATCATAGGTTTGCTATTGAGAGGCATGTACACAGGACTGCTGGAGTAATGGTTTGGGGGGCTATTGCTTATGGTAGTCGATCACCTCTTGTATTCATTCGAGGCAGTATGACAGCTGCGCGTTATGTTGAAGACGTCATACGACCGACTTTGTTGCCTCATTTAGATGGCAGCCCAGACGTACTTTTTCAACAAGATAACGCACGTCCCCATATTGCTCGTCGAACTATGAACTTTCTTAATGAAGCTGGTGTTAATGTTTTGGCTTGGCCGCCCCGTTCGCCGGATTTAAATCCCATTGAACATGTGTGGGATATCATGGGAAGAAGAATATTCTCTTTGCACCATCCTCCACAGACTCTAGCACAGTTGATCGATGAAATTCAAGTTGCTTGGAACGAGATGCCTCAAGAAGACATCGACCATCTCATTTTGTCGATGCCCAGACGTCTACAGGAGTGTATACAGCAAAGGGGTCGCCAAACACCTTATTAATTTTTTTTAGATTGTTTTTTAATAAAATTTCTTGAAAATGTAATCATTTTATTCTTGATGTAAGACTACCATACTGGCAAAAAATCAAGTTAAAATAATAACTCCTTCTGGGTGTTACGCTTCTAATGTCATTGAGTATATTATACCTTTGTTAGAAGTTTTAAATTGAACTGTATATGTAAATAATAAATGAAAAAATGTCTAAATACTTTTATAATTGTTTTTATTTTTTTACGTTTAAGTTTTTTAGAAAATCTGTCTTAAAGTTTTAGGTTGAACATGAAAAAATGTCTGAGTATTTTTATAATTTTTCTGATTTTTTTACGTTCAGGTTTCTTAGAAAATCTGTCTTGAAATTTTAGGTTGAACATGTTAAAAAATATACTTTTATATTTTATCAAATTAAAACATGAGATGCACTATTATTTTTTTTTTTAAATTATTGCAAATTGTCGGAAATTTTATTCGAGTAAAAAAAAATACCGGCACTGGAAAAAGTAGAGAAATCGTCGGAATCCGTTTCACGAAACGGGGAGGGAAAGCTGATAAAGTTGAAGTTGTGGAAATATAGGTGCGCCATAAAGTGGATTATCTTCGTATTTCGCATTTTGATATCCCGACTTCCTACCCAACTTACGATTCATAGAAAATTGCGAGCCATTATAGTAAGTAAATCGATGCTTACGCCGGCAAACTTAATATTCGATTTAAATTTCAAACGTTCACCGACGAAAAAAATAAGGAGACGAAAATATATTATTTTTATATATTGTTTTTCTCCGCGAAAATGTTAAAAATATACAAAGAATATCATAACATTTAATTTAGTCAAGTCAGAAAAACAAAGCTTGCGTTGTATCCATAACACAATTACACTTTATTTATCCACATTTATTTTTTACGAAAAGAAGGTACACGATTTCAAACAACATCTTTAAATAATAAACGATAATTTCAAGATTGTACACCGAATTAAAAAGAAAAATGATTGTAACCTTGTATTCAATTAATTGTTTAAAAGAAAAACATGACAAGAATATTTATGATACAAGACATAAATACATTTGTTTTGTGTTGTAGGCTATCACTTTGTGGTACATCTTCAATACACTTGTAAATAAAACACTTTTTACTTTGTTTAACCACTATATTTTGCACTTAATTTATGACTATAGTTTCGACTATCTAGTAGTTACCAAAACTAAACTTTTAGCTTGATAATGACTTCTAGATAGTCGAAACTATAGTCACAAATTAAGTGCAAAATATAGTCAATGATATTCTTGTTGAAGTTACGTGATGTGTTAGTAATAGATATGTAAGTAGTTGAATTCCTTAATCTTCACTGTTTTATTTTAATTCTAAATATACATATCAAGCACGATCAATAGTTTAAAGTATTTGACCACTAGTAATTTAGTAAGTGTCAAATACGTTTAACTATTAAAAAAGGGCACATCATGCCTGAAATGTACATTTAGAATTAAAATAAAACAGTGAAGATTAAGGAATTTAGCAAAATATAGTGGTTAAACAAAGTTAAAATTGTTTTATTTGTATTATCTTTTTTTGTTGTTGTGTGGGAGGGGAAAATCCATTTACGGACGAAGTGTCGGACTCCATCCAAACTGGAGGACTATCGACTAACCCCCCCACTTACCGGCTTCGACTGCATGGTCATTAGCCGATTTGTATTATTAAGTACAAATACATTTATTATCGAATTGGAATATTTTTAAAAATATTTATATTTCTCTGAATTTCTCATGTTCTATCAAAATCTATGGGATAATGTTATTCAGAAATTAGCAGATATAAATAAGACAATTAACTTTGCCTTAATGCATAAAAAAATAATATTGAACGAATTCTGGAGCCTAAGAGGCATTCACATCGAGGTGAATTATCAATATTGAGATCTAGAAAACACTTAACTCTTTATTCTACTTTTATGTTTAATAAATGATGCATTAAATGTACAAAATATGTAGAAAATTGAAAAATATAAATGTTTATTACAGGAGATAAAAGTTGACTCGAATTGTAAAGAATACCAATATGCTATTGTATTTGATTTTAGCACTCGTGTAAATTAAAAAAAACTACGCTAGATTCTGATTATAATTAGTGCAGATGTTTACAAACTTAATTATATATTTTTTAATTTGCAAAAAATAAAATTAATTGAACACAGAGTTACAGTTGACAGAATTTAAATAATATTTAAATCATCATATCGGGGAAAGTGCTATGATTTACACGTCTTGTTAATGTGGAAAAATATCTTAACCATAGATTCCTGCGATTAAAATATGATGATTTAACATAACATATCGATATTTAAAAGTTACGTCTAAGCCGGAATTTGTCTTCAAAGTTAAAACAAATATTGGCTCGACTTAACTTTAGATCCCGTGCAATAACATGCATTATAATATAGATTAACACTGTATTGACATATATCACCAATTAAAGTCGATAAATTTCCTACGGAAATTATAAAAGTTCACTTTTTCAACTTTGAAATGTTGACTAAAAACTTCTCTAAAACCTCACTGTTTGCTGTTAACCATTGCGATCATTACTGGAGACATTGGTTAAGTCAAAAGATATGTTTGTTAAAAACTTCAATATAACTTCAACGTAAAGTTAGATTTAACTGGATGACGATTGTAACACATTTGCACATTACACTTGGACTCATATGGATTTATAGAATAACTAACATAAATTAATACACTCTTAGAAATTCATTTGGGCTGAATTCTAGTTTGTGTCAGCGGCTATATTTCGCCGAAAAAAATGTTTGCTTACGTTGAATATTCCACATACTTCTAGGTTAGGCTAGATTAGGAGAAAGGTTTGCAATAGAATAAATTGCATAAATCTCTTTGCGCACGATGATTGTTTTACATACTGCTAGGAATCAATATTTTCAAAATGTTCAAGCTACATTTTTATATTTATTTAACATTTCCGGTCGAAATTAATTGCATATCTAGATAGTACTCGTCGAGTACTTTCGAATAATATAATTTTTATCCATAATTCCCACGCGGTATATTTGGTGAATTCTTACCAAAATATTATTAATTTTATTTTTAACAATTGAACGCTATATTTGATCCGACAAAAATTGATTATGGTTGATTATCATTTCAGTTATTATGGTTATCATTGATTGGCGAGAAGTATAAAAAACAATAGTACCACAACATAAAACCTAAAATATTTTTTTATTGGCGCACCTTAAAAAATCTATTATATGAGTAATAGAGAATAAAGATGTTAAGTAGTAACAATAATTAACAAATATCTTATGAAAAACATAGTTTTAGTTAAGTAAATAAAAAGTCTATTCAATTTTAATACAAATTTAAGATTTAATTACAATGTTTAGATTTTAAAATCACATACAAATAAAGTTTCAAATATTTTTTAAGATAATAGCAATAATTAACTATTGAGTCGCGCAGATGCAAAACCAGCCCTTTTTTCAATTATGAGGTTGTGGTATCCCTGATCTACTTGTCTCAGGCTATAATTTTAAATATAAATTGACCTTTAAAACGGATCCTAAATATTTTAAATCAAGTTTGAAAAATCTTGTTAAATGCAAAACCTGTTACATTTCTCGGTTGCAAAAACTGAAATATTTTTTTCAGTTGCAAAACCTGCGAATGTTTTACTTAGTCTTACATCGTTTATCTTATCCCCATTCGACACAACACTCATTTAACACTACTTTAATTTAAAAGAAGCTGCAAAATCATTTTTTGTCATTTGCCACAAATTTGTTAAAGCATGTATTGCTGGTATTGTATCTGGGTGATTTATTTTTAACAACAAAAAATCTCTCTACTTTAATCAAATTTTAATATACACAATATTTATAAACAATACTGTCGAAATTCACGGATTCCGATGCAAAGCCAATTATTTATTTTTACGTTCAATTAATGAAATACGATAAATAATTATTGAATCAATTGGTGTTATTGTACGTCCAACATAAATTTAGGTTTACATACGTCCGTAACAATACGAGCGTAACGCGTACACCGGATAAAATCGACAATAGCAGTTTTATAAATTTTATTCCGTACATTACTGTGCACACAGCCATAACAATATATTTTTACGAAAAAATATGCAATATTTATTGCCGCACAATTGATATTTACGGTCTCTGTTATTCTACACTATATGCAATAGTACATGCATATAATCTCATATAAAATAAATAACACGTACAGTATTTATATACTACCAGAAAATATTGTATGAATGTGAATCTGTATGTATACAAAGAAGAAATACTTGTTGGTTTTGCCTCACCAAATAGTTCATACAGGATTTTGTTTTCAAAAATACATATCCCGATGCATGCGTTGTAAAATTTCAAAAATCAATTGTTTTTAAATCCGTTCAGTTTAAAATTTCTTACGTGTTTCCACTCCTTGATTAAGCGTAAAGTAAAATTTCGATTTTAGAAAAGCCTGAAAATTTGGTTTGGTTGCATAGCGAAGCGACCGAACCAAATTTTCAGACTTTTCAAAGTTCGAAATTTTACTTCATGCTTCGCTACGCGACCAAACCAAATTTTTAAGCCTTTCTAAACTCGAAATTTTACTTTATGCTTAATCAAGGAGTGGAAATATTCTTTTAAATATTTAAATTTAATGCTAAAAAAAACAAATCCCTCAAAATGTACAGGCTATATACCTGTACTTATGAGGTGTACACTTAAAAGAAAAATGTCCTGTATATCTATCCCTAAATGCGAAATTTGACTTTATGCCCTAAACTTATAAAACACTGATTATTAGTAAAATTCAAAATGTATAAAATTGATTGAGTTACGTAAAGATCAAATTAATTTAACGAATAAAGCACTAGTAAACTTTCTTCACACGTTTGAATTACCAAATATACATATGTTTCGGGCACAAAGTGACAATAGATAAACACTGTGCTAATTTATTAATACTGGTCACGTTATGTCTGAAATGTATGTACATTTGGTAATTTAAATAAACGTGTAAAGAAAGGTTACTGGTACTTTATTTGTCAAATCAAAATATCTTAAATAAATAATATATCAAAGTAGAATATTTTGAACTTTATAATATTTCAGTGTTTTATTTGGTTTTGCCGGGGCTTTACGCTCGGCAAATCCCTAATATTCAAGCTTTTCTAAACTTCACATTTTATTTTATGCTTAATCAAGGAGTGGAAATATTTGCTATAAGCGTCAAATTGTACGCCTTTAAAAATCGACGAATGCCTGAAGATTTACAGCGTCACATCCTGATGTATACTTTAAATAAAAATTGACTGTATGTTGTTATTTGAAGTGCAATAAAGTATAAAGAAATGTTATTGTATGAAAGAGAATTAGTGAGTATAAATTACGAAACGCTTGTTACAATGAACTGTATAAAATTGAATTAATCCTCGACTTTTTTCTCTATTAAGGAAATAATGAAACACTCTAATTTTTTTTCCGCCCGTTGAAATTGTAGCTAATAATACAACAGTTGTGAAGTTTGAATCAGATAATTGGGCATTTTTCTTTTAAGAAAATGTCAATTACGCTTATCCTTGTTTCAACTTGCGCTGGCGGAGGGCGAATAAAATTCACCCGACTTTTAATTCGCCTGCCTCCGAAGATTGTCTCCCCCATTAACACCGAAAGTCAATAATGGAAACTTTGCCAATCGCATTTTCTGTCGCTAATCAAATTCGGCCTCCCGAGGAAGGCAAATAGAGAAAGACAAAAAATTGACTAGAGGGCGGATTATCGAACGGGGAAAAAGTCAACAGCACTGAGACACCGTTTTTAATATTCAGCACATGCAAAAGAATACAGTGTTCACCTGGTGAATTTATGGCGTCGTATTTTTCATCCCCCATGTGCGGTCATTTTTGTTTTATTATTTTTTGTGTGAGTTGGAAATTAATAAAGCGGACATATTTCTAAAGCCTTCCCCCCCTACTCATATACTTGCAGTTCGCGTGCATGCTGCTGACGTTTTATGTGCACAAGCATTATTCAAAAACGGAATATGTGTTCCATTTAACTGGAAGGATTAAAATTAAAAGGGAAAAAATGGTTTCATTATAATTAAAAAGAAATCTTTTCAAATGTAATTATACTTTAAACTACATTCAATGCTAAATTTAGTAAATATGCAATCTAGAAAAAACTATAAATAAAAGTACAAACTGAGTATCAGATAAAGAAATGCATTCTATTATACTCTACTTATTTGTAAATTCATTTTGCAGTTTTAATGATGCAATTTTGAAATGTGTGTAAATATGATATTTTTGCAGTTTTTTAGGATATCCTGTTGTCATTATTGACAGAATAAGGAGCTTTACCTCATTATATTTTCATATTTAGCAATTAACACAACCTGTCAAATATTTATTTAATATAAACTACAGAGACTCGTATAGACCATCTTTTAAAAAACATAATATATTTACCCTACCCTGTATATTTATGTTTTATACATCTACACAATTTTATAAAATATTCCGACTTGCGTAATTACAACACCCGAAATGCAATGTGTTTACCAATTTTTGTTTATAAGTCAACAAAAAACGAAAAGTCACAACACTATCTAGGAGTAAAACTTTATAATAAATTACCTAACTAAATCCAATAACTCCAGAGTAAAACATTCAAAAATAAACTTTAACAAAGAAGTTTGCCACCATTATTATAATTTAGATTAAACGATATTAAATAGATATATGACCAATTGAATAAAAAGCTATCAGCATTAGTCAATACTCAGTGTATCACTTTGCCTTTATCCCTGGTGTAAGTTTTTCTTTTACTTGAAACGATTTTATCTAATACACTTCGCGAGTTCGCGCGCTTTTAATTAGAAAACTATGTAGTTTAAGCGCTCTTGTGTCGAGGTTTAATATTATCATGTATTCAATATAAATGCTTCCAACTTCAACTTCGTCGCTTTAACTTTTTATAAAATTAAACTTTGCCCATTAAAGTCGTGCGAATTTTCGAAACGATGTAAATTCATCGGAATTAATATAATTAAAAGTAGATTTTAAATAAGTACAAAATATTTCCTTCTAGGAATGACAATTAGATTCATTTCCAGTTTATTAAACTTTTACATATGAATTGTGAACATTTAACAGAACTTAAAAGCCATGGTCATTAAGTGCGGAATTGTGTACATAAAAGGATTGTTCCATCACCCAGAATTGTAACGTTTTGCAGTGTTATCAGTGTTATTATTACCACCTTTTTGGCAACAACTTTGACATATTCTAGAAATGAAAAATAGATTTATTTTCAGTTTATTAAACTTTTACGTATGAATTGTAAACATTCAATAGACCTTAAACACCATGGTCATTAAATGCGGAATAGTGTACGTAGAAAGATTGTTCCATCACTAATAATTGTAACGTTTTACAGTGTTATCAGTATTATCACAACGATGATTTTCTATGGAACTTTTACATGTGTGTTTATACACTTTATTTTTTATAAAGTTTAATTACGTTATATATATTAACCCGGATATTTCTAAAACTTTTTTTGTATCTTGAAATGATATATATGGAATTTTTCTTTTAAATATACATATCTTAATAACTGTAAATCTTTACATATTTTTGTAAAGCGTTCAAATTTAAGTTAGAAACCAGGGTTTTCCACTCCCAGATTAAAAAGGAAGTGAAATTTTAAGTATAAAAAATCCTGAACATTGTCAGGCTTTTCTAAACTTGAACTTTAAAATTAAACTTCATGCACCAAGCGTATTAAACAATTAATACACTGAAATATTGTGAACAAGTGAACCTTATTTGAAATCAGCTTTTTAAACGTGTGGCTCATGAAGTAAAATTTCGAGTTTAGAAAAGCTTGAGTTTCGATTTGGACGCTTTGCCCTGGGGACAGATGGTGACCGAGCGGTAGTCGCCGGACGGTAATCGCTCGGCGAGCGACAGACCGGGTTCGATTCACGTGCACGGGGAGTTGTTTAAAAATAATAACTCGTCGTGTCCCGGGTATTATGTAAATGTGTTGTGACGTCAAAATATATTTCGAATATTCAATCATCGTTAGTGGCTGAATGGTACAAAAACCTATGCCAAACTAACAAAAAAAAAAAAACAACCCTGGATTGCAGCAATGCATAAAAGCGGGTAGTGGACATCTTACAGATGTGATATTTAGATACTAATAGTGTTGCTGTAAACGTTACTTAATATAGTTTCAATTTCTTTCAAAAAAATGTTCAAATACTTTATTCGCTTCTCTACAGTAAACTATCAAAAACCATTCAATTCAATTGAAAGGCCCTGCACAATATATTATACCGAAATATTTTTATAATCGAATTATTTGGTTATCGTATCTCGATTATTACCATCACTAATTAAAATATAGTGTAAGATTAATACGTTTTAATATTCTTGAACCTCGTGTTTCCTGCTAACAATAAATACATCGCAGTTGTCCGTGGCAAAAAAACGTTGAGATCCCTATTGTTCTAATAGGATAATGGTATCAATATATTTGTATTTAATAATTAGCCTAGGTAATTATTGAATATAGTAACAAATTCAAATCGGCATACTATTTTGAAAATGATTTAAGAATACAAAAAATCTGTCATAGTTGTGCATAAAAAAAACATATGTTTAAATATTTAATATATGTACTAAGTATTTGTTTTGAAAATTTTCCTTAAAACTACATTTCAATTTTTACTGATAGCATATGTTCAGAAACTATGAAATTGAGCGAAAACATAATAGAACACATGTCGCGGGATGGCTTTATCTCGGCGTACCATCAATCAATCGAATTTTCCATTTAAAAGAGTGCATCACGAACATTATACCCTGGAAACATACACGATTGAAATCCCGACAGTGGATTACAGTTTCCCTGAGTAAACGTATTATTCCCCCCATGTTCTTGTATCGATTTGTGATGTGGTTGCACATACACACACTTCCCCAGCATAAGTTCGACGTCTTGAACCTCCTCACTTGATCCTACAAACTGATCAAGTTCTAAGGCTGGTAATCCACCCGGGATACATCCATGAAGAAATTAAGAATGGGAAAGTAGTTAAGTTCATGTTAATAATAAAGTGAATAAATATACAGAAAGTTTTTCTTTTAAGTTTACATAAATGTCCCTGATGAGTACTCTGTGCAGTTTCAAGCATTTGTTGTTTTTGAAAAGCGTTCCATTTGCAACATTTAACTAGTGTTTCCATTACCTGATTAAGCATGAAGTAAAATTTCGAGTTTTGAAAAGCCTGAAAATTTGGTTTGGTCGCGTAGTTGCTTCAAATTGAACTCATTAGAAAGCAACGAATGCTTCAAAATGCATACGCATCGAGATATGTATACTTAAGGTCGGAAATTCACATGTTATTTCACCATAGGAACGAACAACGATTAATCTTCCACAATAATGAAAATAGATCTTTAAAACTTATACATATTGCACATTAAAGCTTTGCGAATAAATTGACACTATTCTTGAAAAAAAAGGTTACTTAAATTATGTATAAATCAACTAATGGAACACTCTTTAATGATCACATAAATCCGGGCAATACTTCTATAGAAAACATTTATTTCTTCTTCATATTGCTTTAATTTATTTAGGTAATTATTATAAACATGTTGTATTAAATAGATTATTCTAAAATAAATGATAAGTAAAATAAATCGTTGCTTAGAAATCTTTATAAGAGCAATGTAAATTTTTAATATGCTTTTAATAAATAGAGGGCAGCATCGTGCTATTTTAGTAATATCTTAAAATTATACTGTAATTTTCAAAAACATGTGATTAGAAATTGGGTTTGATATGTAGAATTCGTGTACGGCATTTGTCGCGACACGGGTTTCTGGTGCGCGGCCTTGAATTGCGAATGTAATGTTTCTACCGCCGACTGTTCATTGATTATGTCGTTGACACACAACAAAGAAAGACATTATTTAAATATTTCCTAATACATTTTGTAAATATACTTGTATTTCTGGATTCATGTTTTAAATAGGAATGTGGAATGCCGGTATATGTTGGTTCAAATTATGAATCAGAAACATTCCTTTTTCATTTATTTGCCAAATTGAATATGCGACATTTAGCGATTTGATTACCGAGGCACTTAGTCAGCTTTGTGTCTAGAATTCAAATTGGGTTATTGTAATTTCTCGTTTTTTGTACGGTTTAGCCTACTCAGCTTGAAGTGTCGCCTACCCAGCTATGAGGGTAGACTTCCTCTCGTGTTCGCATCTATTCCTTTTGTGTGCTTTATTGCAATTTACCAAATTAAGGAGTGCAGCACGCGGCAATCATGTACGATATTTTATTTTTGATAGGCATCATTTAAATCACTTATATAGTTGCAAATAACATGAATATATATTTTATGTTGCCAGAATTCAACTCTTTGTTTACAATATGAATACAGGGAATTTTTCTTTTAGGTAACCATGTGCATAAGCTGTAAATTTTCTGACATGCGTTGTTTTCTAGAAGAGTTTAATTTGAAGCTATAAACGAGTGTTTTCCACTCCCAGACTAAGCATGAAGTAAAATTTCGAGTTTAGAAAAGCCCCGTGAAAATTTGTCGAGGGTCGCGCAGCGACCCGAGACAAATTTACTGGGCTTTTCTAAACTCGAAATTTTACTTCATGCGCCACGCGTATAAAACCCTGATTTCAAGTGAGGTTTAAATGTACATACATTTCACAGTATTTTACTGTTTTATACGCGTGGCGCATGAAGTAAAATTTCGAGTTTAGAAAAGCCCAGAAAATTTGTCTTGGGTCGCTGCGCGACCCTCGACAAATTTTCACGGGGCTTTTCTAAACTCGAAATTTTACTTCATGCTTAGTCTGGGAGTGGAAAACACTCGTTTAAAATTTTAAATTAAACTCTTTTAAAAAACAACGAATATCTAAATATTTAAAGAAAATAATCTGAATTTAGAATACGTATATTTTAAAGAAAAACTCCCTGTATATACTCATATGAAATATCAAACTCAAAAGGCATCTGTTTCGTTATACAGTTTTATGTATGTCGATAGAAATAAAATCGTGAATATCCAGTTTACTTGTGTCTTCTGTAATTCAATACCCATTCATTCATTCGCGCGGCGCTGTGTAAATAAACAAACAACTCGCTTCGCACTCATTATTTTTATTATTCGTTGTGATAAAATTCGGCAGGCACTATACACCAATACATGCTCAAAACTACTTTCTGCAATTTTGCTATTTCAGCGCCATCTCGTATCCCAGAAACACACAACCAGCAAAAATTAGCCCTCTTAAAAAAAAATCCTGTACACTATTTTAAATCTTGAGGTGTATTAATATTATAGATAAAGTGTGTATTTTTTAAGTTTACAATGGGTCAGTGCTTTAAACACCAGGCGCATGACGAAAAATTGTTAGTTTAGAAGTTAATCTTGATTTTTACATATTTACTCGTATCTGCTTTTAATAATTTTAAAATATACGATATCTGTATGTAAAGGGGAGCAATGGACTTCCTCCTTTGGGTACATCTATACTGATATTAATTATAAATATTTAATTTGTTAAAGATAATTATTTCGAAGTAATGTTCTGCAGATCCCCTTCACAATCATATAAACCAAACCGGGGGCGCGATCTGTCTTATTTTTTCTCCCTGGGTGTAGAGAGATAACGAGTCCGTTCGGGATTAATAAATCATCTTAATAGTTTCAGCTGGAAAACCGTGCGCACTTTTCCACCAGCGGAAAAACCTTCGGCGTGCGGTGTGGTGGGTTTTCTCTTGACGAAAGGGAAACGGTTACGTGACGTCCGTCGCCGGAGTATTAGACACTTTACCTCCTCCTTCTTCCTACATCTTTCTATCTTGCGCGCCATGATGGATGTGTTTACTGGATTTTTTGATCTTTGAGTGCTTCATTTTATGGAGTGTTCGAAAGGGATATTCTTTACGACCGGCGAAACACTCATGAAAACGTCAAAGAATTTTCTCTGTGATGGTGTGTGTGTGTGAGTTGTACCACTTTTCAATGTGTGTGTGCCTCTAGAATTGTTACCAGCTTTTACATTTTTTTTATTTGCTGATATGAAAAGGGTGTGCTGGATATAAATTGCGTTTCGTTTTTATGTCTGCGGTTGGTAAAGTTGCATGTTTTATTGACATTCTAATACAAAGTACAATTCAATTGTTAAATTTTTGATGTTTCCTTTGATTTACTGAATATATAAAATTTACATTTTTTTTTATTATGTATAGAGGGTGTACATATATATACTAGTAAAAACCGCTTGCTTTTAAGTTACTTTTGAAAATAGTTTATTTATTTCAGTATTGCAATTACAGATATATGTATGTATGTGATTTGTATAATATTTATATGTTAGATGCATCGTCTGTAATTGTCGCTGTTGAGAGTTCCTTCCCTCTGTTCTCGCCTCGTGATTCTCGGTTGTAGGACCTGATCTCGAGCTAGCGATATTAAAGAAAGTTTGCATATTTTCATTTTGTTTTATTGTAATTCGTTGTTTAATAGTTTATTTGTTATTTTCAATTTATATGGTATATATTTTAATGATTTTATGTATTGTGGTACATTATTGTATATGTTGATTATCTCTGTTGTAAGATGTAGGGTGTATTTTTTTGTTCTAAATGTTTCTGTTCGGAGGTCTGACTTTCTTCTTGTTTTATATTTGTGTATATACTTGTCCGGGTGTATTCTGATGGGAGTTTTAATTAAATTGTTTTGTATTTTGTATAAGAATAGTAAGTTGTTATATGTTATTATTTTCTTTATGTTTAGTTCTTGTGTAATTTCATATATATTTTTGCTTGTTCTTTTTTCTAGTATGTACAATATTTTTAGAATTTTGTTTTGTTGTCTTTGCAGCTTCATGATGTTTTTGCTAGTAGTATCTCCCGAAATTATTATTAAATAATTGTTGGTCGAAGTGAACCATGCTTGGTAAATACTTTTCTTTTTGTTGTTTGGGATGTATCTTCTGATTTTCCACATGGCACCGATTAGTTTGGAGTTCTTCTGTGTTCATTTATTTATGTAGTCGTCTCATTTCAATGTGTTGTTTATTTTTAATCCTAAGTATTCTGTTTGTTTTACTTCTTTTATGAGTTTTCCATTAATTTGTATTTGGAGGTTTATCTGATGTTTTTGTCTATTGAATATTATATAGGTCGTCTTTTCTTTATTAATGATCAACAAATTGTTGTAATACCACTTTTCTAAAAGTTTTGTATCTGCGCAACGATTTCGTTGGTATACAATATGTATAGGATTGGTGGTAGGTTTTCTCCCTGGGGTATTCCATATTCTGCGTAGTTGGTTTTGCTCGTATTTTCTCCTATTTTTGATTTTTGTGGTCTATTGGTTAGGTATGTGTGTATTAAATTTAACTCGTTCTCCTTTATTCCTATGGCGTTTAATTTATTGACTAGCATTGATTTAGATATTGTATCGAATGCCTTCTTCATATCAACAAAGATGGTTACTACTATTTTCTTATTGTCCAGGTTCAATTTTATGGTGTCGATTAATTCGTATGCTGTTGATAGTGTTCCTTAATTTTGTTGAAATGCTTATTGCTGGTGATAGATAATTTTATTTTTGTGAGGGTGGTCACGTAGTTAGACTTGTATTACCTTTTCTAGTATTCTATTTAGTGTTAATAGGAGAGAAATTGGTCAAGAAATTGGTAAAGAACTAGCGAAAATAATATATCTATTATAATCAAGTGTACTTGTCTCAAAATGTTATAACAAATGGTATTGACAGCAGTTAGTATTGAATTAATTGTTATTGTAATTTATGTTTTTTTTTTTCTGTAAAATTATAAAATGTATGCTTACCAAGCACACAAAACAAATATCAGAAATAACTGTTAATATTCCCTTTTTATAGAGGCCAATTTAAACGGATATTTAGAATTACTAAAAAATGGAATTAATCCTGCAACAAGAAATGCTAGCGGCATCGAAAGTTTTAATAGCATTTGGCTTCAATAAGATGGTGCTGCGCCACATTATGATCTTCTTATTATAAATCATTTAAATAATGTTTGAAAACATGTGGACAACAAGGATAGCTGCAATTGAATGGCCAGCATATTCGCGAGATTTGTCACCCTTAAATATTTTTTGCGGGAATACCTAACAAGTGTTGTTAATTGAATAAAACTAATGAATATATGAGACCATTAAAATCGAATTACATGATAAAAGCTGAAGCGATTTTAATCGAATAAAATAAAACACTTTAACTTTGTTTGTATAATACAATATTGTGTTATACAAACAAAGTTAAAATGTTTTATTTTATTGAATTAACATGTATAACGAAGAAGAAGCCTCCGCCGCTCATAATTTAGATTTTAATCGGATGGTCACATAATGTCGTAACTACGTTTTATAACAAATACTGCTTTAATAAAACAGTACAGTTAATTTTGTTGCTAACATTTTACTTCATATCAAAATCAAATAGTTATTGTAGATTTTGAATCGAAATTTCTATAAACATATAACCGCTAAAGTTATTTTACATTCAAACTAATAAAACCTGTATTGAACCCAAATAACAAACAATGTGTTCAGTATTTTGCTAATTGGTGCTTTAATTATAAATTAATTAGTATTTTGCCTTAATTAAAAATAAATTAGTAATTTTCATTAATAACTAAAATATAATTTTGATAATTCTATCCAAGAAATGCTTTTCGTTATGCAATTCAAAAAATTAACAAAATCTGTGGAGATAAACTAATTATGCTTAAAAAAATATAAAAATCTCAGTAAATGCTAAAAGAATTGGACAACTATTTATCATAAATTTTCTGAAAAGTATTTAAATTTAATATTGCATATGTTTTTGTAAAGATTTCGCAAAAATTTAGTCAAATTTGATGCTGTTTTCGTTTTGCTAATTTAATATTTCATTTTCTTAATTCTTAATTAATTAATTTCATTGAGATCTAGAAAGCAATATGATTAATTTTTGTCGAACTTCTACAGACTACTATCTGGTATTTTGCTTTATTAAAATCTGCTATTTAAATTATTTGTGGTTTATAAAGAAAAAAGGATACATCTGTACATTGAAATATTATATTGAGTATTAATATATATATTTTTTAAATTAACCATTATGATCCTTTTCAATTTGATGTATCGTACGAGTTTTTCCACTCCCAGATTAAGCATGAAGTAAAATTTCGAGTTTAGAAAAGCCTTAAAATTTGGTTTGGTCGCTCCGCGAAGCGGAGCGACCAAACCAAATTTTCAGGCTTTTCTAAACTCGAAATTTTACTTCATGCGCCACGCGTATGAAACACTGAAATATTGTTAAGTTTAAAATATACCGCTTATGTTTGATTTCACGTTAATCAATTTTATAAATGGTAATTTTTATCTAATTAAATGCGCACTTAAATTTTTAAAATTAAAAAAATCTCTGAATGTTTTGGTTATTTAAATAGAACCTCAAATTTTATTCAGTAAGTACTAGTTTTATTCATTAAGTAGTATACTTATATACACCTTTTTTGTTAGCACCAATAAAATGAATATGAATATATTTTTGTACAACACGAAATTTGATTAGCTTATTTTACGAATAAAGCAGTTTCAGTCTCAATATTTAAACACCTGCTCTGTTCTTCTTAACTCAAATAAATACGTGTTAATATTTTAAAAACCATTCTAAAGCACTTATATATAAAAACATGGCGTAAAACATACTGAAATACTCAAGCAATTTAAATATAATATTTCCGGGAATAGTATTTGAAAATTAAAAATTAAGTAAGTGAGCTTCCAATATGGAAGTTATTTTAAATGTCTCTACTCCTTGATTAAGCATGAAGTAAAATTTCAAGTTTAGAAAAGACGTAACACTTTGAATTGTCGTTGAAAAATGTTCAGGCTTATAAATAATTCAGCAGAAGAAATACATTTTCACAAACATAAACAAAAGCAGTATAACATAATTTCTGAATTACTAAAAATATTATTGGAGTGAAGTTGGATCACATGAAAATTGCCACGGTTATTTCATCAATTGTTCAAGACTAACTAATAGCATGTTAGATATTGTTGTATTAATACGAAAAGCAAAGAAACGGTACTTTTAGTGACATTTTATGAAATATTGGGGAAAATTATTAAAAAACTATTTCTTTCTTTCATACACAAACAGTCTTCAGAATTTTCTCAAAACGAAAAGTAGCATCTTATACAATAAATACTTATGATTGAAAAACGGTGTAAAGTGGTTTATAAACATGTTAAAAACATTAACTTTGCAGTCGATTTGAGAATAGATTAGACAAACAAAAATGATACAAATGAAAACAATTAACATTTCTTAAGTTTTCAAATAAGTTTGGCATATTTTTGTTTCATGATTTAATTTTTTCTATAATTCTTTATTTAAAAATAGTGTAACAAATCTAAACTAGTCTGAATAAAATGTATAAATAATAAATGTTATAATACATTGTGAATTTAAAGAAAAATAATTGGGGAAAAAAGTTAATTTGTCGATAGATGATTTGCAAAAAATTTTCTAAATATAATGATTTGTAACATTTCTGTAAGTAGAACTTTTTATTAATATTAAATTCTATAATCTTAAATGTGTGTGTAGTTTAGTGTGTAGTACATTTTCAATATACGAGTATAGATACTTAACTTTATTTTCCTACTTACATTTAATGTCATAAAAAAAGTTCAATATTATTTTTCCTTTCTTGTTAAATAAATCTTTGAACTAAGTTTAATGTAGTAAGTCTTTACTCATCAGTTACGCTACAGCTGCAAAAACGTAATTGTCCGGATTAAAAGGAAGGGTAAAGTTTTCTCGGGGTGTCACAGTTGAAGGAAGTAATTCCCCATGAAAATAACCACAGCTTGATGGCCTGATGGAAGATTAGGCTCGGTTCCCACTTTCCACTTTAACGGTATAGTTAATTTCAGCACTTAGGTAGAACCGCTGATCCCACTTTGCACACTTCAACTTAATTGCCTCGTTATAATTTCAAATAACTCCATTTAACCTGTTATTGTGACAAACTTCCCTCCTTCGAGTCAATCCTGAAAACATGAAAGTTTTAAACATTCTCCCTCCCAATCCACGCGTATCGAATCCATAAGTACTTGATCCGCTTTCAGACTCTTTCAATATTATTAGAGAATTTCTCAAGTATTTTTTTTATTCATTTCGCTTCCGCTGACGTAATTAAATAACTTATTTATCTGTTGCGAATATGTATTCGGATTTTTTGTTGTTTCAGTTCGGCTTGAATTAATTCCGGATGGCAGGACAAAAATTACTCTAATGGATCGCGGAGTCGGCCGGTCTTTGGGGATTAATAGCTGTGTACAGCGAGCGCCAGCATTATCACTCATTTAAATGTTGTTTGACAAATTAAATGTTTAATCGGCGTTGCCGAGACTAATGGTATAAAGAGGGCATCAATTACTGTTCCTGTTTATTTACAACATTTATTTAAAATGTTATCATTTAAACACAGATTTAACATCAAACAAATATATTTAAATAATTGAATTAAAAATTATATATTTTATACTCGTATAATCTGTCTTGAGCATATTACTTCAAATTTATTATTTAATATTTTAATAATACAGGGAATTATTGTTTTAAGTATAAATACCCCGATGCGCATTCTATTAATGTTCAGGCACTCGTCGAATTTATAAAAATGTCAATTTTAAACGCTTAACGAGTATGTCTACTCTTTGATTAAGCATGAAGTAAAACTTCGAGTTTAGAATAGCCTGAAAATTTGGTTTAGTCACGTAGCAAAGCAAAGCGATCAAATCAAATTTTCAGGCTTGTCTAAAGTCGAAATTTTACTTCATGCGCCACGCGTATAAAACACTGAAATAGTGTCAAGTTTAAAATATAATTCTAAATTAATATGCTAAAGCAGTATATTTTCTACTTTACTTTAAATCAGCGTTTTATTTTCGCTTCGCTATGCGACAAATCCATTTTTTTGAGCTTTTCTAAATTCAATTAAAACACTCGTTAGATAACGTATGTTCAATGAAAAAAAACCTCTAGAGTGCTATGATTTTATCTTTTATAAAATTTAAGTTGGCTACACGCCTTAGGAATTGACAAATAAAACATCAAACGTGATAATTATAATGTATAATCTGATAGTTGCCAACTTACAATATTTTCCATGGCACTCTAGAGATTTTATTTTATTGAACATACTATACTTTAAATTGCATTTTTTTTAAAAACAACAAATGCTTGAATAATTCTCTGTATAAATTCAATTGTATCAAATATACGATATAATTGTATGATTGTATTTAGAATAATATCGATAGAATTTGTATATTTGAATCGTCAAAAATTAAACTTTAACTTAAAGCAAATCAAATTCCTCCATTTCCTTCACATTGTTGGTATATATAATTATAGAAGGCATCAGAACCGTCTTTTGCCATAATATTAAAATAAATCAAACAGATATAAAGCGGATAAATTAATAAAATAATGTTGGTCAACTTTTGGTGCAAATACTCCACTGTGCGCTGTCTTGTTTCAAGAACGTCAAGTAAAGCAATCACTGTATGTTTTTTTAAATCTAATTAATTAAAATTTTTATTTTTCGTGTAAATATGTATTTAAATTAATTTATCAATAAATGTCTTCATCAAATAAATTGTAAATAAGGTTTGTTAATTTGGCCCTGGAAATATAAAAAAGTTTTATCAATTATATCAAACAGATATAAAGTATATCAAACAGATATAAAGCGTATAAATTAATTAAATAATGTTGGCCAACTTTTGTAGATAATACTCCACTATACGCTGTCTTGTTTCAGGTTGACGTTCGTCAAGCCATCACTATATTTTGTTTTAAATGCAATTAATTAAAATTCACATTTTCCGTGTAAATATGTATTCAAATTATTTTTTTATTAAATGGAATCATAGAATAAATTTTAAACAAGGTTTGTTACATTGGCCCTGGGAATATAAAAAAGTTTAATCAATTTTTGTTTTAATTATTCAAATCAATAATATCCAGGCTCGTATTTGCCAATATTCGATAACGCAATCAGTCTCAGTATTCTAAACTTTAATATAGAATAATTTTCATCTAGTGTTGGAAAATTGATACGGCCGCCACAAATTTAACCAAATCCAATCAAGCAATTGTTGAATTTGCATCGAAAATTTCGGTAATCGAATTTGTAACGATAAACGGCTACCCAGTTGTAATTACTCAATCGATTTATGGTCTGCGTGCAGAAATGAAATTATGCGATTAAATCAAACCGAAAATTTTAATCCATATATTCATCAATTAGAGTAGGTACTGCAATTTAATTAACCTGGTTTTTACGCGCAAACTGAAATTTTATTTACCATCGTTCAACGATAAACATTTTTTTAATAGATGAGTTAATCTAGTACTAAATGGTTATCTGTTGAAACACCAATACTTACTCAAAATTGCAAAAAGGCAAGTATTAAATTATTTTCTCAGTTGCTTAAATGCTTTTATTGCAAAACAGTTTGTAGTTAGTTTAAAAAGTACAAAAGTTACCAAAATTTGTAAAATTGTAGTGAGAAAACAACTTCCCAAGTTAATTTTCATATAATGAAGATTATACAGGGTATATTTAAATTAACAAACAGGCTTCTTATCATAATATGATTTTTGTATTCCTAATAATAATTTTGTTTTAACTAATAATTCATATTATTATAAACTTTTTCTCCATATAATGAAGTTTTATGCCTTATTGTTGTTTTTTTAAATGTACCTACCCTTATACCTCCAGAAAGTCAAAGTTCTATGTAGTATTAAAGATTGTTTATATAAACAATCTTTAATACTACATTTTCAGTATTAAAGTTGTATATTATATGAAATGTAATTAAATTATATCTCAATAAAAGAAAAAGGGAATAATTTAATTTTTTTAAAGTCTGCACATTGTTAACTGACAGTATGACCCAATGTTGCAAAGTAAACTTATTTGAAAATAGTAGAAAAAAATCAATAATTTTAAACTTGGTTTTCTCAAAACCTTGTAATATTGAGAGCTATATATGGAATAGCATAATATAAAAATAGTAGTGAAACAAACCAAGTGACTTTTATTCAATCATCAATATTGTAAACATGTTTCATCATGTGATTAATGAGAATCAAATTGAAGATATGGAATAGCATTTTAAATAACGGTATCTATAATTTAGTATTAAAAACTTTATTAGATAGTCCGTAATTAAATAATGAAAATAATTAGTTATATAAAGCAACATGTTTTTGTTCCCTGATAAATTTTTTCAACGGAATTTGGAATTCCCGAGCCGTTACAATAACTAAATACTTAAACATACTTAACCATCCACAAGACATGTCATGATCGCAAATTGCCACAAGTTCTCAAAGAGTAAAATAATTTATCTAACATTTTTAAGATACGAATTTTATTTTTGTGAGTGATCTAACTGTAAAACTCACATTCTCCACTATTTGTGAAAATTAAGTTGGCTGTTTTTATGTCCTCCATGTTAAAGTATAAGTGTTTTTTGCAATTTGCCAAAAGCTATTAAAAGTGGAGAATTTGAGTTTTGCAGTTAAACCACTCATATGTAGAATGCGGAGTTAATATGTTTAAAACAATTTGTTTTAAAACAGTGGTTTAAACATGTTTAAAATCAGCCGTCGTGTATTGAACAGTTTTGTTTTAAACATGTTTTCAGCGGCGGATCGCAGCCTAGCTTCAGGGTGGGCCAGAGACCCAAGGTGACTTTGTTGTGCAATTCCTTGTATTTATGCCTACCCTGAAGTTTAAATCTTAAATTTGTTTAAAACATGTTTTAAACGTTAAATTTGTTCAAAATGTTTTTTTATTATTTTAAATTTGCAAAACTATATTTAATACTACTTTATTAAGATTTTTTGTTTACATTTTTAAATTTTAGCTAAATTGTTGAAGATATTTCAAATTATTAAACATTACATTTCATAACAAGAAAAAATCAAATTTGTGTGAGTAAATGTGATTTTTAAATAAAGGGCATTTTTCTTTTAGGTATGCATATGTAAATTTTACGACATTTGTTGTTTTTTTAAAAGATTTCAATTTGAATTTTTAGACGAGGGTTTTCCACTCGTAGACTAAGCATGAAGTAAAATTTCGAGTTTAGAAAAGCCTGAAAATTTGGATTGGCCGCGTAGCGAAGCGGAGCGGCCAATCCAAATAGGCTTTTCTAAACTCGAAATTTTACTTCATGCGCCACACGTATAAAATAGTGAAATATCGCAAATTATAATATACGGCTTTAGCAATCTAATTTGTAGATATGAATAAAACGTAAGTCAAACTCTGCGCTGAACAAATTGTTTAAAACAGTGATTATAGGCAACCCAATTACTCTAACGTATATTAAGTTACCTATAATTGTTGTTGTATGTGTGTGTTTTTTGAACTTCACTGTAAATCAGTGTTTTTAAGCGTCGCGCATGAAGTAAAATTTCGAGTTTAGAAAAGCCTAATATTTTGGCTTTTCTAAACTCGAAATTTTACTTCATGATTAGTCTGGGAATAGAAAACACTCGATAAAAGCCTCAAATTAACCGCTTTTAAACAACAAATTTCCGCAAATTTAAAAAACGCTGTAATTATCGGGATATGTATACTCAATAGAAAAATGCCCTGTATGTTCTGTTTTAAACACGTTTTAAAGGTGTTTTAAACATGTTTTAAATTGTCAATGTTTTAAACGCTGTTTTAACGAAAAAAAAAAAACACGTTTTATTGGAAAAACTGTTTGTTTTAATTAAAATGAGAAAACGTTTTTCAACAAACCCGGTAGTACAGTAGTGCTTTGCTCGCGCTGGCAAATCAGAATTTTCAGACTTTTTTAAACTAGACATTTTTCTTCATACTAAGGAGTGGAAAACACCTCTAATTCAGTATTTTCTTGATTATATTATCAAAATTAATGATTATAACTGGTGACTATTTAACCCAGGTATGGACAACCTTTGACATGTTGAGGGCCAAACTTTAGCGTGCAAATACGTTCGCGGGCCGCGTTTAAAAGTACTTAGTGCATTTTAAAGTAGTGATAATATTTCTTCCGATAGATATTAGACATGAAATAATACGACAATGTTATTGTAGTACAATTTATTAAAATATCAAAATGAAATTTAAAAAAATGGTACATTATAATTAAATCGTTAAATTTTCAATTGTTACAAACTACGAAAGTTAAATACACCGAAATCAATGAGACACTTGAGCTTGAATTTGGGAAAGTAATCCGTCGATATTTCGATTAATTTCACTAACACAAAGACGTAAAGAATTTTCCAAATTATCGTCAGTCAGTCTTGTACGATGTGTTGATTTATTAACTTTCATCAATGAAAAGAGCTGTTCGCATTTATAAGTACTGCCAAACGCACACATCAATCTTCTTGCGAATTTTTTAAGCTGCGGAAAATTGTCTTCTTCTAGGTATTTTTTGTAGAAATCGCACAACTCTACGTCTTCAAATTTGGATTTTAGGAGTGAGTTTTCTTGAAACTCGATCAACTCCATTTGTAAGTGTATTGGAGCATTTTGTACAATATATGTTGTAGGAGTAGCAAATAAACTGAAACAGTCTTCCATGTTTTTGAAGTCGCAAAATCTGTTCGAAAATTGTTCCGACAGTAACTTGAGTTCTTCAGCATATTGAGCATAAGCAATATTTTTATACGCAGAGAGCGTGTTGAAATGGTAACTGTTACCAGACAGCATCTGTGACTCCCACAAGCGTAGTTTGATCTGAAACGCTTTTAAATGGCTGCGCAAATCATTTACTAACTGTCCTTGTTTTCGAAGTTTCAAATTTAAATCATTCAAATAGCCTGTAAGATCGACCATAAATGCTAAGTCACATATCCATTTTGGATCACTTAATTCAGATAGTGGTTCATCTTTTATTTTCATAAAGTCTGCTATCTCATCTCTAAGCTCGTAAAACCGTTTCAACATTTTTCCTTTGCTCAGCCATCTGACTTCACAATAATATGTTACGTCGTTATATTCAGCTGATATTTCATCCAAAAACGCCTTGAACTGACGATGATTAAGCCCTCGGGATCGATTAATGTTGATGGTTTTCACTACCACATTCATAACATTCTGGAGTCGAATGGACTTAGAACACAAGTTCTGTTGGTGGATAATGCAATGAGGGACTTTCAAATCATCTTTTTGCACATTTAATTCTGTTGCTTTTTCATTCAAAATTCCGATGAAACCTTTACGTAAGCCGACCATAGAAGGTGCACCATCAGTGCATACTCCAATTAATTTTGACCATGGCAAGCCAAAACTTGTGAATACCTTTTGAACTTCAATAAAAATATCCTCTCCTGTAGTGGTTCCTTGTAGCGGCTGTAAAGCAAGCAATTCCTCAGTAACAGTGAACTCCTTATCAACACCTCGAATAAATATAGCCAGTTGAGCTGTGTCAGACAAATCGGTGCTCTCGTCTAATGCTATGGAAAATGATTCAAAACCAGCCATACGGTCAGTCAATGTTGTTTTTATATTATTAGCCATCATTTCTATACGTCGAACAACAGTTCGTCTTGACAAACTAATTTTTTCAAATTCTTTTTTCTTTTCAGGACACATAATACCGCAAACTTCTAACATACACTCCTTGATAAATTCTCCTTCGGCAAATGGTTTTAATGCCTTTGCCAATTTTGAGCTAACTATAACAATAGCTTTCACAACATTATCAAGTTGTGTTCTTTGTTTAAACATTTGAAACATTTGTTGCTGTTTTTCCAAATTTGCGGTAAGCTTCTGGATTTTGTCTGTTCTTAATTGTCCTGTCAGTGAGTGCAGCGTATCATGCTTAGTTGAGTAATGCCTCTTTATATTGAATTCTGTCATTATTGAAATGGATTCATTACACAGCACACAAATAGGCTTACCATTGTGCAAGATAAAAAAGAATTCTTTAGTCCATTTTTCTTGAAAATGGCGACTCTCTGTATCTACTTTTCCTTTCTTTCCACCAGACATCGTTTTTGTTTACTTTTCGTTCAATAAACTTAATAACAAACTATAGTTAGTAACCACTCAAGATGCACACAAAGTCACAAAGCAAGTTGACGGCTCGAGCAGTTCGCTAGGATATCGCTTGTCCAAGTTATCACCTCGCCCGCTTATACGAGGGTTGCCTTTTATATTTCGGGTTTAGGCAACCCTAGTGTTGCAATCTGGCAACTGAGAGCTCTATCGTAAAGTTTGACATTTTTGAGGTTATACGTACTCAGAACGTTTTGACATATGAGCGTTATTTGTGTCGTTTACACTAACTTAAAAGATTTATCTCGGCCAAAGAATGGAATTAAATCGTGAACATTTTCGTGCGATTATTTTTTACAACTTTCGACGTGGATTAACTCAACAACAGTGCATGGATGAACTTAATTCAATTTTTGGCGATGAAGCTCCATCAAGGACCAGTGTTTATCGATGGTATGGTGAATTCAACCGAGGTGGTAGTTCACTCCAAGACGAATTTCGTGGAGGTCGTCCAAAATCAGTTGTTGTTCCGGAAACCATTGATGCTGTGCGCAAACAAATATTGCAAGATCGTCATGTGACCTATCGTGAGATATTTGTTCGCGTTGGATCCCACACAATTTGTCAATCGCTCAAAAACGGCTCGTGTCGATTGGTGCAAAGAAAGGCTCAAAAAATACGATTGCGGTGCTTCGAAACACGTCTATGACATCGTGACAGGTGATGAATCATGGATTTACGCGTATGATCCCGAAAGTAAACAGCAGTCGACCGTATGGGTGTTTCAAGATGAGCCAAATCCAACAAAAGTTGTTCGCGCACGAAGCACTTCCAATCAAATGGTCGCTTGTTTTTTCGGAAAAACTGGACATGTCGCAACCGTACCACTAGAACAACGCAGAACAGTAAATTCTGAGTGGTACACAACCATTTGTTTGCCAGTTGTCATCCAAGAAATCAGGAAAACCAACCGCCGAAAACGGATCACTCTTCACCACGACAATGCGAGCTCTCACACATCGGCTCAAACAACTGCATTTTTGAGCACGCAAAACATCGATTTGATGAGTCATCAGCCATATAGTCCTGACTTGGCACCGAATGACTTCTTTTTATTCCCATCCGTAAAAAATAAGATGAGAGGTCAACGTTTTTCGACACCTGAAGAAGCGGTTGATGCGTTCAGAATGCATGTTTTAGAGATACCTCAATCAGAGTGGCAAAAGTGCTTCGACAATTGGTTCAAACGCATGCAAAAGTGGATAGATCTTAATGGGAAATATTTTGAAAAACAATAAAGCGATTTTCAATGATTAATATTTATTTTTGTTCTCTAATCCCGAAATATAAAAGGCAACCCTCGTATAGGCAAAATGAACGAATAATCTGGAATAAACTAGTTTAGAATAATTGAGAAGCAATAAATCTTTTGATGTGTCGCCCGTGAGGCGGCAAACCTCAAAGAATTTGATCGAGCAAGCCGAGTGGCGGCGATTATCAAAGAGTGAGGCAGCAAACATCAAAGAATTTCATGTTTGCCGCCCCACTGTCACCCCCGTGAGTATAAGTACCTAATGTAATATTTTTCTAATTGGGTTTTTTCAAAATGTCTCGCGGGCCGGATCATATCTTACAGCGGGCCGGATCCGGCCCGCGGGCCAGGGGTTGCCCATATGTGATTTAACCCCTTGACTTACGATTTAAAATTACATTCTCTACGACCTCACCATAAAAGTTTTGTTTATGTATCGATAAATATGCGTGAACTTCTAGTTTTAAGCATTAGTGTTTAAATGGCTAAATTAAAATATTTTGTGGCAGCCACTTATAATATTAAGTTATGAACAAATAATTGTGATTTTTTATATTATAATTAACATTACAGTAACATTTCATATTGTAAAGGTGATAACATTATGGTCAGTTTGTTCTATAAGTAAATATCCTAACTTTTTCGAATAAAACATTAAACTTAATTAAGTCATATTTGATAATGTTAAGAGTTTATGTTACATCTACAATGATAAAATTTTAATATTGCGAAACTAAAAACAAAATAATGTACATGATTTTCTTTATGAATAGTACCCAGTGTTAAAATGTTATGTTTTAAGTAACTACTTCTTCAAACTCATAAAGTAAATGAGCGGTAATATCTTAAAAAAATTCTCCGTTTTTTTTTTTGTGGACGACCGTTAGGGGTGAAATACTGCGCTTTTTAAATATTCAAGCCTTTAAAAAAGGGGGTTTTATTCCGCTCCGTCTGGGTTAGTATTTTTATGAATATTTACACGCTTTACTTTTTTTCCACGATTAATTGCAACATTAAATTATTAAACATTAAAGACGGTATAAAAAATCAACGTTCGTTACGTCTATCCTCTTAAAACAAAAAATGAAATCTCTCCATTAATTATAAAAGAACTGAAATATCCAACAAAATAAGTAAAACAAAATCAATAAAAGGAAACATTAAATAATAAGAATGAACAATATTTTATTTATAATATTTGAATATCAAACCTAAAGTTTATATTGTAACATAAAAACTAAAAACTAAAAATTATTGATTAGAGATTAAAAATTTGATTCTGTGTTGTTTAAATTAAAGATGATTATATACGTATTTTTAAATTTCAAACCATTTTAGTGTTTGAATATCGATTTTTGTCCCATGCTCCCATATACTTGAAACACTGTGAGGCGTATACTCACAGTGTTTCGAGTATATGGGAGCATGGGACAAAAATCAATAAAACAATTTTTGGTGCTTGCATTTTTTTTATTTGTTTATCTTTTAATAATGATTCTCATCATTTAACACTTGAATACATATATTTTTCTATAGTTAAGGGGGTTTTACCGGTGCTTGAAAAATGAACTTTTTATTGTTGCTTTAAAAATGTTGAAATGTTCTATGTATGTTCTAGATCACATCACAAAATCTTTCAAGAATTTATTTTTTTTTATTTCCTAAGAAATTCGATTTTTGGAATCAAATAATTTACCAAAAAAAGCATCTGACAAAGTTTTTTAATTTATTTTGTAAATATATATCTGTTTTTAGAAATAAAATAGAAATATTAATAAATGAGTAAAATAGATTTAAAAATAAGTTCTTAATTATTTTGTTTACAGTTTATGATGCGATTTTTTCAATTTTTTTTCCAACATACAGAGAGTTTTATGCAACACCGAACATTTTTATTACGAGATTTTTTTTTGAAGTATCCATAAGCATACTTTGCTTTTATTTCGATGCTCGGCTTATTAAAAGAATTTAATTTAAAGCTTTAAGCGAGTGTTTTCCACTCCCAGTATGAAGTAAAATGTCGAGTTTAGAAAAGCCTGACAATTTGGTTTGGTCGCGTAGCGCGAAGCGCGGAGCGGCCAAACCAAATTTTCAGGCTTTTCTAAACTCGAAATTTTACTTCATGCGCCACCGGTACAAAACACCGACATATTACGAAGTTTAAAACACACCGCTAAACTTTACATTAAATCAGTGTTTTGTACCGGTGGCACATTAAGTAAAATTTCGAGTTTAGAATCTCGTTTCTAATCTCGTTTCTAATCTCGAAATTCATTCATGCTTAGCCTGGGAGTGGAAAACACTCGCTTAAAGCTTCAAATCAAATTCTTTTAATAAACCGAGCATCGAAAAATGAGCAAAGTATGCTTATGGATACTAAAAAAAAAAATCTCTTTTTTTTGTTTGTTTCTTTGGCCTCGGCTTTCGCCATACAGCCATCTGCTATTGTATTGTTTTCTATTTTAATTTATATAATTCCATGCACACTTATTTAAATCATTTGGACGCCACAATACATTCACACTACATCCATGGACCCGGATGGAATAATTTATTATTCATAAATTATTCCACCGGACGGGATTCGAACCCGGACCTCTTGGTCTGTGGGCAGGGTCTGTACCCACTCGGCCACCGAGGCCCCAAAAAAAATCTCTTAATGAATATGTTCGGTGTTACATAGAACTTTCTGTATGTTGAAAAAAAAAACGCATCATAAACTGTAAACTAAATAATTAATAACTTATTTTTCAAAACTCGAAATTTTACTTCATGCTTAGTCTGGGAGTGGAAAACACTTGTTCAAAGCTTCAAATTGAACTCTTTTAAAAGCACAATACTTTAAAGAAAAACTCCCTGTATTTTTTTATGAATCCCGGTCACTAATTGAGCTTTATATTTGATATAAACGTTTTGGACACTTATAAGCAATAAAGAAAAAAAAACCATAAGCGCGTTTGTTAATATTTTTATATTAGGATTACCTTATTATAACGTATAAATAATGATTGGTAATACTATATTTAAATAATATTGGTAAATTCACTTAAAAATAACTTCAAACCTTTAATACTTTCACGTATTTCACCATCACAACCCGCAATATTCAATCGCGAACATATATCGTCGAATACTCATTATTTATGGTCACTTTTCTGAGCATTTAAGCCCATATTTGCTAAATTATTTTTTTTTATGACGGTACCTCTCTACAAAAAAATCATAACTTATAAAAGTGCAGTCAGAAGCAGATGATCTTTATAAAATTTAGAAGTATATTAATATAATAATAAGGGGATGTTAACATTCCAAAACGTTTTTATACGTTTTTTTAAAGTATCTTCAAAGTTTGTAATCGCATACATTTTATACAAAATTTAGGAGTTTGTTTAAAAGTTATTTGCGGAGTAAATCGTACAGCAAAAGATAAACTTTTGATAATATCTTATACTACATACCCTGGGCTACAGAATCCATTATAGATTATTTAAAAACACTTCGTAGCAATTGTAGTATAACGCTTAGAACAATTGATAAAATAGATCTGATATTAAAGACAAGTACCCGCTCGATCATTGCCTCGGTTTGAGAGTACATTAATAAGAAATAAGCGAAACTCAGGTGGATGTTAAATGGCATTCTTGGAGCAATGGCTTATCTACTTTACTGTGGTAATATAAAAATACTTCAAATTAAATGTTTATTATTTGATTTTTGTCCATTGCTCGAAACACTGTGCGCCTAGCGAATGAAGTAAAATTTGCAGTTTAGTAAAACCTCAAAATTTGGATTTACCGGGCGCTTCGAAATATCTCAATTTAATTAGATTATTAATGCTTGATTTTTGGTCTCATTTGAATTGTCAAAATGCAAGCCATTTCGACAAATTAGTAAAAAAATAATAGTCAGCTATTTTAATAGGTCTTGTAATATTGGTGATGATAATCATACCACTTGTTATATTATAGCTGTGAGGCTACAACTTGAATATTACACAGGATTATTTAATTTAACTTCTTTAACAATTGTTTGCGAAATACAGTTTGAAGGCATGACATGTTTATTCATACAGTAAAAATCCTGAATAAATCCGAATAAAGCAAAATATGAAATTAACTCTCATATTATTTACGGAATTTTATTCCGCGCAGTTAAAATTTCACAATGCGAAAAACCGATACAGTTTATTCGACGGCAAAAAGTTATTTCAATTACAAAAAAGCGCCATCCGAAGAGTCAATAAAAGTGATAAATAAATAAATAAATGCCCCTTTTTAACAATAGTATTGTTTAAAAGCAGAATAAATATTTTAACGGGTGGAAAATATGCATGACTTGTTTGTATCGAAGCGCAAACAATTTATTTGTTTTTCTGTTACAATTGCAAGTCAATTATTGGCGGCAGTTTAACGAACGGGGTGGGGACTCCGGTTCATTCCCTATTTGTTAATTTGACGAGATGATAGGATGGCTTTTAAATTGAAATCATTTATATAATCGAAAAGAGAGATTTTTTTTATTATAAAAGTATTGTTTCGTTTGAATAACGAATGGTTAAAGCCTTCACTAGATGATATACAGGCATGAGCGCCAGCAGAATCTTTTTCAGAAGGAGCAAAATATAATTATAATAAAACCAGGGGCGGGATATATTAACATTTTTTAAAAAACAAAGAAATATTGAAAAGATGAAAAATGTATTTATTTAATTAATTATTGCAATTCTAATAAACGTATTGTATCGTTTGAATAACGAATGGTTAAAGCCTTCACTAGATGATATACAGGCATGAGCGCCAGCAGAATCTTTTTCAGAAGGAGCAAAATATAATTATAATAAAACCAGGGGGGGGGATTTATTAACATTTTTTAAAAAACAAAGAAATATTGAACCGATGAAAAATGTATTTATTTAATTAATTATTGCAATTCTAATGCCCGGTATTATAAAACGTTCCATTCCCTAAATAAAATTTACTATAGATATAAATTAATTTATTCCAAAGATTTCGGTATTATGAACACAAAATAACTTTATTTGGCTAATAAATCTCCTCAGTAAATTATTTGTTTGTTTCTCTGCCATGTAAATTTTATTCTCTAAATAATTTGACACTTAAAATTCAAAAGTGTATTATATTATTATAATTACTTTAGATTCTACTACTTGTATTTAATAATTTCATTACGGTTATCATATCTACCATATCATCCGTGTTAGATTTAAGTTCGCTCATAGTATCTTTCCTGACAGTGATTATTTCGAACCACAAGACATTCTAAAGAGTCGAAAACCTAGAGTCTTTCAAATCAGACATAACCAGGGATTTTTATACTTATGCAAACGCTTTTTGAAATTAGTTCTATTTAAAGTTTTAAACGAGTGTTTTCCACTCCCAGACTAAGCATGAAGTAAAATTCCGAGTTTAGAAAAGCCTGGAAATTTGGGTTGGTCGCGTAGCGCGAAGCGCGGAGCGACCAAACCAAATTTTCAGGCTTTTCTAAACTCGACATTTCACTTCATGCGCCACGCGTATAAAACACTGAAAACACTGAAATATTGTCAACAAGTGAACTTCACTTGAAATCAGTGTCTTGTACGCGTGGCGCATGAAGTAAAATTTCGAGATTAGAAAAGCCTGAAAATTTGGTTTAGCCGCTCCGCGCTTCGCGCTACGCGACCAAACCAAACTTTCAGGCTTTTCTAAACTCGAAATTTTACTTCATGCTTAGCCTGGGAGTGGAAAACACTCATTTGAGTCTTTTATAATTTCTAATAAGCTTTCTTTTTCTTGTTCTGCGTAATTCTGTCCTATTCCACGGCTATTCTCCATAATTATAAGGAATTATACTAAATTTCCAATTTGATTGACAATTTAATTTGAGATATTGACAATTCAATTTAACAAATTGGTGGATCCAGATACGGCCACAATGAAAATGTATAATTTCGGTCTGTAATCTACCAATTAAATTATTTATTTCTAGAATTGCTATTTATTTGGTAGGTTTGCTTTATAATACGCAATTTTATTTGCCCATTAGTTTACTAGGTAAATAAATTTCTCAACAAATAGTTATCAAATGATTTATTAATTGTTTATAATACCGGGCATTGAAGTTATAAAAATAAAATAAATGTTTTTTAAATCATTAAAGCTAATAAGAGTCCACAGGAGTTGTAATGGGTCAATAGTGGGCATGTGGGTATATTTTTTGACGAAAATAATTTACAAAATTAATTTAAAAATCATCGAAGAAAATAATATTGAAAAATCAACATCCTGTAAATCGGAGCTGGGCAGGATTCGAATCATTCAGGATTCGAATCCTGGATTCGAATCCTTTTAGAGTATTCAAAAGAGGCATTCGAATACTTTAGTTCAACTGGATTCGTGATCCGGATTCGTTACATTTTCTTAAGAGGATTCGTATTCGAATCCAAATGTAGGTGATTCAAATCCATATAAAAGAATTCGAATCCTTATGAAAGGATTCGAATATTTATAAAAGGATTCCAATATTTATAAAAGGATTCGAATATTTATCAAAGGATTTGAATATTTACAAAGGGATTTCAATCGTAAAAAATAATTCGAATTAATTGTGAGGATTAACATGGAAAATGTGTTTTGTGTGTTTGTAAATTTCTCATTAAATTACTGTTTTATACGCGTGGCGCATGAAGTAAAATTTCGAGTTTAGAAAAGCCCGAAAATTTGTCTCGGGTCGCTGCGCGACCCACGACAAATTTTCACGGGGCTTTTCTAAACTCGAAATTTTACTTCATGCTTAGTCTGGGAGTAGAAAACATTAGTTTAAATGAAGACAACCTTATACAAGACTTTCTCAGTTTAAACCGAGTCGACCTTATACAGTAATGACTTTGATTTTGACGTCATGTGAAGATTTTCGCGCGTGATAAGGTCTGCTCAGTTTAAATCGAGACAACCTTGCACAGTAATGATCTTGGTTTTGACGTCACGTACGGATTTCCACGCGTGACGACATCAACCAAGGTGTGTAAGTTTAATTACCTTGATTGTTGACGTCACGTGAGGACTTTCAGGCGTGACGTCAGCAATCAAAGTGGTTAGTGTATAAGATTGTCTTAATTTAAAACCGAGTCGACCTTGTTAATTTAATTACATTGACTTTTCACGCCACGCGAGGAATTTCATGTGTGACGTCAGAAAAACTCGCTAGATTTCTCGGGACATAAATATTTATAATAAAATCAAACTGAATTTGCTATAAAATTCAAACATAATAAGTAATAACCAGTATATTTTGTTTTGTAATTTGCCTGCTGATTTTTATAATTTTAATAATGTCATATGGCTTTTTTGTTAGTGTTGTAGTCAATTTGAATATAATTTTATGACTTTTCTCTTTTTAATAATATTCAGTGAATTTTTTATCTACGTAATTTCCTGGCATTCGTTGATTTTATAATAGAGCTCAATTTGAAGATTTAAACAAGTGTTTGGGGCCCGCCGTGGCCGAGCGGTTGAGCCGCCGGTTTCGCCAATCGGACACGGAGGTGATCTGGGTTCGATTCCCAGCGGAGGCGAGTAATTTTTCTAACGAAAAATACTCGTCTCCGGTTCCATGGATGTGTGTGAATGTGTTGTGACGTCCAAATAGTCGAAATATATGTTAATATAGATATTATAAATCAACGTTAGTGGCTGAATGAAAAAAAAAAACAAGTGTTTTCCACTCCCAGACTAAGCATCAAGTAAAATTTCGAGTTTAGAAAAGTCCCGTAAAAATTTGTCGAGGGTTGCGACCCGAGACAAATTTTCGGGCTTTTCTAAACTCGAAATTTTACTTCATGCGCCACGCGTACAAATCACTGATTTGAAGTGAAGTTCAGAAGCACACAAATACATCTTTAATCGGAGTAACAGGGAATCAGATGTTTAGTCTGTTATCAACGATGTTCAGTGTTAATAATAAATAATTATGTCTTAAATATGTTTGTTAAAACAACTGGTAACGATATATATGTATAAATGGTTGAAAAAAAATAATATAATGAAATTTATTCTTGAAGGATTTGTATTCGTGATTCGAAAAAACAGTATTTGAATCTTTGATTCGAATCATATTTATCTCTTACGAATCCTTTATTCGAGTATTCGTGATTCGAATTATATGTGATTCGGATTCGTGATTCGAATACTTTTTACGAGGATTCGTCCCAGCTCTGCTGTAAATACAAGTATAAATGGATTCAAATCCTGAATGATTCGAATCCTGTCCTGCTCAGCTCTACTAAGGGCAGGATCTGAATAATTCAGAATTCGGATCCTGGATTCGAATCCTTTTAGAGGATTCAAAAGAGGCATTCGAATACTTTAGTTAAACTGGATTCGTGATCCGGATTCGTTACATATTTTTCAGAGGATTCGTATTCGAATCCAAATGCGGTGACACGAATCCTTATTAAAGGATTCGAATATTTATAAATGGATTAGAATACTTACAAAAGGATCCGAATACTTACAAAAGGACTTAGATCGTCAAAAATAATTCGAATTAATTGTGAGGATTAATATGAAAAATTTGTTTTGTGTGTTTTTAAATTTCTCGTTAAATCACTGTTTTATACGCGTGGCGCATGAAGTAAAATTTCGAGTTTAGAAAAGCCCCGATTTCTAAGCGGGGCTTTTCTAAACTCGAAATTTTACTTCATGCTTAGTCTGGGAGTGGAAACGCTCGTTCAAAACTTCAAGTTGATTGCTTTGATAAGAACATTAAATGACTGAACATGTTTTTAAAGATAATAATCTAGTTTACAAATTTTGTTAACATTATTTAGAGTAAAACTGACATGGTAGCCACAATCTGAAATGTTAAAGATTTCCGATATTTCCCTGATTAAAGATTTTTTTCCTGACCTTTTAACATTACTTTCTTGTGTGGGAAACCCCCAGTTGTTACGTGTTTTGTAATGTTTATGATGTCTGTTATTCTGACAAATTTAATAATATCATATGGCTTTTTTGTTAGTGGTTTAGTCAATTTAAATAAAATACCATGACATATTTCTGACTTTCCCGGTTTGAATGATATTCAGTGAATTTTTTAGTTACGTAATTTTCAGGCATTCGTCGATTTTATAAAATAGTTCAATTTGAAGTTTTTACGAGTGATTCCACTCCCAGACTAAGCATGAAGTAAAATTTCGAGTTTAGAAAAGTCCCGCGTAGAAAATTTGTCGAGGGTCGCGTAGCGACCCGAGACAAATTTTCACGGGGCTTTTCTAAACTCGAAATTTTACTTCATGCGCCACGCGTACATGACACTGATTTAAAGTGTTCAACAACAAATACAAATACATCTTTAACCAGAGTAACGCAGATACTTAGTCTGTTAATAATAAATAAATAGGTTTGAATATTTTTGTTAAAACAACTGATAACGATATGTATATGTTATTGGTTGCAAAAAAAATAAATCAAATTTATCCTTAAAGGATTTGTATTTGTGATTCGAAAAAACAGGATTCGAATCTTTGATTCAAATCATATTTATCTCTTACGAATCCATTATTCGAGTATTCGTGATTCGAATCATATTAGGTGATTCGGATTCGTAATTGGAATCCTTTTCACGAGGATTCGTCCCAGCTCAGCAAATTAGTCAACCAGATGTTTTTGCGTGAAAGAAATAAATACCAAATGCAGCATCGCGTTAAAATAATAAACAGGTTTAGGCGCGTGGAGAGATGCTGACATTCAAAGAATATTTGGTTCAACGTTTAAAGAGGGGTCTGTCAACTTGGCCCCTCCAACTCAAAATTTTCAAATAAAAAATATTGCGCCCGAAAGATCTTAACTTGCGCTCACTTGCGCCCAAATATTAAAACTTGCGCTGTTAAGGGTAGAAAGTTATAGCGATTTGAAAATAGGGGGGGCTAAGTTGACGCCAGCCCCCCCATCTCGGAACTTTTAACTTTTTCTTTCATAAATACATTCTATGGAACTTGCGCTGTCGATACCACCTAATTTTACAAGTTGCGCTGCAAAAATACACCCCCTATAAACGAAATAAAGGAGTGTGCCAGCCCCCCCACTTTACATTTTTTAAGTTTTATTGCATTGTACACAAAGCTTAGAAGTTGCGCTCACTTGCGCCATATAAATTTCTTCAATATCAGTTCTCATGAAAAAGTTATGGCATATTTTATATATACTCGAATCCAGTGCGCGTATTCCCATAATCTCCATGCAACTACAGAATACAATAAACATACTTAACTCACAACCACTGTCCTTCTTCGTCGAAAAGCATGCATTATACAACCAAAACAGTAATTTTCTATAATATTTGCATATTTATTCCAGTGCCGTATCATGGTGGAAATATATATTTTTATTATTACTTAAATAATTTTATTTCCAAAACAAATAACAATAATTTGATTCAATTAATAAATATAACTTAACCAATGTATTTAAAATGCATTTCTGCTGATTAGAGCTGTTTTCCCAGTAGCGTTACAAATAATTTATTATTTAATTTAATTAAATATTTTCAAAACCAAACGTGAAAATTTAAATTTTTTAAGTGATTTTACTTCAACAATGCATAAGAAATGAATCTATGCCAATGAAAAAAGTTGCGCTGTTTTCCCAGTGGCGTCACAATTAATTTATTATTATTTAATTAAATTAAATATATTTCAAACCAAAGGGAATATTTTGAATTTTCTAAGTGATATTACTTTAACAATGCATAGAAAATGCATATATGCTAATGAGAAAAGTTGCGCTGTTTCCCCAGTAGCGCCACAATGAATTTATAATTATTGAATTAAATTAAATATTTTCAAAACCAAACGGAAAATTTTGAATTTTCTAAGTGATATAACTTTAACAATGCATATTAAATGCATTTATGCTAATGAGAAAAGTTGCGCTATTTTCCCAGTGGCGTCACAATAAATTTATTATTATTGAATTAAATTAAATATTTTCAAAACCAAACGGAAAATTTTGAATTTTCTAAGTGATATTACTTTAACAATGCATAGAAAATGCATTTATGCTAATGAGAAAAGTTGCGCCGTTTTCCCAGTGGCGTCACAATTAATTTAATATTATTTAATTAAATTAAATATTTTTAAAACCAAACGGGAAACTTTGAATTTTCTAAGTGATATTACTTTAACAATGAATAGAAAATGCATTTATGCTAATGAGAAAAGTTGCGCTGTTTTCCCAGTGGCGTCACAATTAATTTATTATTATTCAATTAAATTAAATATTTTCAAAACCAAACTGAAAATTTTGAATTTTCTAAGTGATATTACTTTAAAATGCATAGGAAATGCATTTATGCTAATGAGAAAAGTTGCGCTGTTTTCTGAGTGGCGTCACAATTAATTTATTATTATTGAACTAAATTAAATATTTTCAAAACCAAACTGAAAATTGTGAATTTTCTATGTTATATTACTTTAACAATGCATAAGAAATGCATTTATGCTAATGAGAAAAGTTGCGCTGTTTTCCCAGTGGCGTCAAAATTAATTTATTATTATTGAATTAAATTAAATGTTTTCAAAACCAAACAGAAAATTTTGAATTTTCTAAGTGATATTACTTTAACAATGCATAGGAAATGCATTTATGCTAATGAGAAAAGTTGCGCTGTTTTCCCAGTGGCGAAAACAAAAAACAAAAACAAAACAAAATTGCAGTTTGTGTAATAATAAATTATTATTTGAAACACAGTTAAACAATTGCAAATTCATAGCACCCGTTAACACGGGCAGTAAAATATTGAACTTAGTAACTAATTTAGAAAATATTCCGTTTAAACTAAATGTACACAACAAACTGTTTATTTTCCGTGGTGTTGTGGGTTTTATACCGGGTCATTTTATAGCATTTTGCAGAAGACATAATGGCTTATGGGAGGAATACAATGACTTGCTTCCAAACAAAAATCATTGTTCAAGATCAAAAGAAGTAGAGGTTAATATGTTGCTATATACAATGTAGGGTGACCGACGGGAACCATCTGTTTTTGGGAATGATCACTGACGCCACTGGGAAAACAGCGCAACTTTTTTCATTAGCATAAATGCATTTCCTATGCATTGTTAAAGTAATGTCACTTAGAAAATTCAAAATTTTCCGTTTGGTTTTGAAAATATTTAATTTAATTCAATAATAATAAATTTATTGTGACGCCACTGGGAAAACAGCGCAACTTTTCTCAATAGCATAAATGCATTTCCTATGCATTGTTAAAGTAATATCACTTAGAAAATTCAAAATTTTCCGTTTGGTTTTGAAAATATTTAATTTAATTCAATAATAATAAATTTATTGTGACGCCACTGGGAAAACAGCGCAACTTTTCTTATTAGCATAAATGCATTTCCTATGCATTGTTAATGTAATATCACTTAGAAAATTCAAAATTTTCCGTTTGGTTTTGAAAATATTTAATTTAATTCAATAATAATAAATTTATTGTGACGCCACTGGGAAAACAGCGCAACTTTTCTCATTAGCATAAATGCATTTCCTATGCATTGTTAAAGTAATATCACTTAGAAAATGCAAAATTTTTCTTTTGGTTTTGAAAATATTTAATTTAATTCAATAATAATAAATTAATTCTGACTCCACTGGGAAAACAGCGCAACTTTTCTCATTAGCATAAATGCATTTCCTATTCATTTTTTAAGTAATATCACTTAGAAAATTCAAAGTTTCCCGTTTGGTTTTGAAAATATTTAATTTAATTCAATAATAATAAATTTATTGTGACGCCACTGGGAAAACAGCGCAACTTTTCTCATTAGCATAAATGCATTTCCTATTCATTTTTTAAGTAATATCACTTAGAAAATTCAAAGTTTCCCGTTTGGTTTTGAAAATATTTAATTTAATTCAATAATAATAAATTTATTGTGACGCCACTGGGAAAACAGCGCAACTTTTCTTATTAGCATAAATGCATTACCTATGCATTGTTAAAGTAATATCACTTAAAAAATTAAACATTTTCTGTTTGGTTTTGAAAATATTTAATTTAATCAATAATAATAAATTAATTGTGACGCCACTGGGAAAACAGCGCAACTTTTCTCATTAGCATAAATGCATTCCCTATTCATTGTTAAAGTAATATCACTTAGAAAATTCAAAGTTTCCCGTTTGGTTTTGAAAATATTTAATTTAATTCAATAATAATAAATTAATTGTGACGCCACTGGGAAAACAGCGCAACTTTTCTTATTAGCATAAATGCATTTCCTATGCATTGTTAAAGTAATATCATTTAGAAAATTCAAAATTTTCCGTTTGGTTTGAAAAATATTTAATTTAATTAAATAATAATAAATTAATTGTGACGCCACTGGGAAAACAGCGCAACTTTTCTCATTGGCATAAATGCATTTCTTATGCATTGTTTAAGTAAAATCACTTAAAAAATTTAAATATTCACGTTTGGTTTTGAAAATATTTAATTAAATTAAATAATAAATTAGTTGTAACGCTACTGGGAAAACAGCTCTAATCAGCAGAAATGCATTTTAAATACATTGGTAAAGTTATATTTATTAATTGAATCAAATTATTGTTATTTGTTTTGGAAATAAAATTATTTAAGTAATAATAAAAATATATATTTCCACCATGATACGGCACTGGAATAAATATGCAAATATTATAGAAAATTACTGTTTTGGTTGTATAATGTATGCTTTTCGACGAAGAAGGACAGTGGTTGTGAGTTAAGTATGTTTATTGTATTACTCTTCTGTAGTTGCATGGAGATTATGGGAATACGCGCACTGGATTCGAGTATATATAAAATATGCCATAACTTTTTCATGAGAACTGATATTGAAGAAATTTCGATGGCGCAAGTGAGCGCAACTTCTAAGCTTTGTGTACAATGCAATAAAACTTAAAAAATGTAAAGTGGGGGGGCTGGCACCCTCCTTTATTTCGTTTATAGGGGGTGTATTTTTGCAGCGCAACTTATAAAATTAGGTGGTATCGACAGCGCAAGTTCCATAGAATGTATTTATGAGAGAAAAATTTAAAAATTCCGAGATGGGGGGGCTGGCGTCAACTTAGCCCCCCCTATTTTCAAATCGCTATAACTTTCTACCCTTAACAGCGCAAGTTTTAATATTTGGGCGCAAGTGAGCGCAAGTTAAGACCTTTCGAGCGCAATATTTTTTATTTGAAAATTTTGAGTTGGGGGGGCCAAGTTGACAGACCCTTTAAAGAGCGCATTCTAATAATTATCGCACAATGATATAAATTTCGTCTATTTTAATTAATTAATTTAATTTAATTTAATTTAATTTAATTTAATTTAATTTAATTTAATTTAATTTAATTTAATTTAATTTAATTTAATTTAATTTAATTTAATTTAATTTAATTTAATTTAATTTAATTTAATTTAATTTAATTTAATTTAATTTAATTTAATTTAATTTAATTAATTTGATTTAAAACGCAATAAAAGCTTCCAATTTTAAGCTTCTAACAAGTGTATCCAATCCCCGATTAAGCATGAAGTAAAATTTCGAGTTTAGAAAAGCCTTAAAATTTGGATTGGCCGCGTAGCGAAGCGGAGCGGCCAATCCAAATTAGGCTTTTCTAAACTCGAAATTTTACTTCATGCGCCAGGCGTATAAAACACTGAAATATTGCGAAGTTCAAAACATACTACATGGGTATTATTTCATGTTGATTAATTTGTCATAACAGTGTACTTTTTGTTGTTTTTGTTGTATAAATTGTTTATATTTGTTAATTGACTCAAGTTAATACAATTGAAACACAAATTTTATTTGGTTAGAAATATTTCAGCAAAATAAAAATATTTTAAATCCTAATTCATTATCATAATTTAATTATCCTAAAGATGATTTCAGAAATTGATTAATTCTTCCCTAGGGAGTGTACAAAAAATGAAACATAAAAAAAAACATTTATTAATATGCACCCTTATCTTTATAAAGCCTGGTATTATCTTGGCACGTGCTCACAATCCACTTCCTGCACCTCAAAGGGAAAAATCCACGGGAAACTTATGAATTATGACACCCGAGAAGCATAAATCCTTCAGCCTTTAACGCCATTGTCCTTACTTTTGCGCTCTTTTTACGGCCCCGTTTCGCGTTTTTAACGATCCCATCAATTCCTCCCTTTAATTTTTCCGAGGAACCATGGAAAAGGAGTTAATCCACAATGGGGGAAACTTTAACCCAACCCGTTCTCTAGCACTTTTCCACTCATAAGTTTATAAATTAAAACCATCAGTTTCAACTCGAGCGGTATTAATCACTTTTATCATGCAGCAGGATGTAACGGAGGGTCCGGCCGTTGTAATTAATTAAAATTAGGCACGGAAGAGGAGAAACTTTTTATTGTTGTGGAAAAAAGAGAGGATAATATATTCTCAGAGGGGATGATGTGATTCAACTTTGTGAGAAAAATTATAAATGAAAATATTCACAGAAAAAAATATATCTTTCATTTTTTTATCTGAATTATTAAGATATGATTTTATTCAAGTTGCATTTCAATAAAAAGAACTCTAAAACTATAACCGATAGTGTTTTTTTTACTTATTTTGAAATAACTTGGTTCACTTAACACCCACAGAAAATGTCAATAAAAGCCACGGATGGAGTATTTTTTAATGATTTAATAATGATTTAATAAAGAAAACATTTAGTTAAATTTCACTAATATTTTGGTTTGTATTTTTTTGTTGTATTTTTTAATATTGCACGAACATAGTTTCAACACCCACACAATATTTCATGAAAATTCACATACGATTTTATAAATTATTAACTATTTGTTATTAACTATTTACAAAACAAGAGCTGATTCAAAGTTTGTGAAATAAATATTTATCAAATACAGTTTCACAATTTAAACGAAACACCAAATAAACATTTGTAATATTTAATTATGAGAGATAAAACTTAAACAGTATATTTTAAAATGGATCTATTAATCAATTCTCAAAATTTACTCAATTCTTTTTGGATGTAAGTCAAGCGTAAGCTTAGCTTAAAAGCGATATTCAGGTAAATTAATGTAATTTAAACAAAACACTGGCACTTAAAGATAGTTTAATTACTGTGAAATTAAATTATAAACTGTTAATGACAATTTTCTTCATGTGAAATTATAAATGTAAAAAAGCTTTTAAAAATCATTATTATGGAGAATATAAAATACATAATTTTTAAGCCAATTTTCTAAATATGAAATATTTAAATTGAATTTTTATAGCGAATTTAAAGTGCAAATAGATTGAATTAAAGGCAATTTTCTTCTAATGAAATAAGAGTTTTCAAAATTTTTAAAATAATAGTTTTTAGGGTGAATTTGAAGTACACACCGTTGATATATATATATATATATATATATATATATATATATATATATATATATTTAAACATCTTTATTGTGCACTAAAAAAATTACAGTTTGTTTATTTTTACACTATATTTTATTTTTTGGATCCTTGGCTATCGACCATCGGTCTTTCAGCCTGAGTTGTACTTGTCCTTGTCTTGTCAGTTAGTTATGATTCATGTGAGATGAAATGAATTGATAAATGGTGGTTTCTGGGTGTTGAATTTGGAAGAAATATTGGGGTTTCGTACTAAACAGAGGTGATTAAGGATGTCATGGATGTGTGGGTTAGATGCGAATTTTCGGGATAGTTGGGTAAGTCGTTGTTGGATAGGGATTATTTCTGTTTTTTTATACAATAAGGTATTGGAGGGGTTGTGGAGTGGGTTATTGGGGTGTAGGATTTTTGTGAGGATTCTAAGGGCTGATCGTTCTGCGACTTCGATATTATTTAATGTTGAGGGACGAGGGTTAAGAAAGAGGATTGAAGCATATTCTAATAGGGGGCGGCAGATCATTTTATAGATGTGGACAGCTGTTTTTGTTGTGATCCCTTTATTTTGGAAGGTTACCGATATGAAATGCCGCGCCCTATTTTGAATTTTTGTTTTCATGGTTTGGGAATGGAGTTTGAAGGATAGTTTGGGGTCGAAAGTGATGCCAAGGTATTTACACGCAGGGGATGGGCTAATTACGGTGTTTGATATGGTTATGCCAAATGGGGAATTGAGCGGTCTGTGGAAGGGTATGAATAGATAGGATTTATTGGTATTAATGGATATTCTCCATTTGGCAAACCAAAGAGATAGCGAATCTATTAGCCCTTGGTGAGTAGAGAGAGCTTTAGGAACGGTGGGTTGGTGTGTTATAAGGGCAGTGTCATCGGCAAAGAGCAGAAATATGCTGAGAGATTAAGGTACTGTGGGTTGGGGTTGTATATCTCATGAACATAGACATTGTATAGGCGCGGAGATAATGGAGAGCCTTGGGGAACACCTTGTTGAGGAATAAAGGGGCGGGAGATGGTATTTTGGACGCGGACATTAAGGAGTCGATTGTTTAGGAAGTTATCAATGAGATAAATTAGGTGTAATGGGATATTGAGGGAGTTGCACTTAAACAGCAATCCTCGATGCCAGACTGAGTCAAAGGCCTTTTTTATATCTAGGAATAGTATAGCTGTTTTTTTTTGTTTTCGAGGTGTGCTGTTTGGCAGTTATAGGTTAGGATAGTGAGTGGGAGAGTGGTTGATCTATTTTGGAGGAATCCAAATTGATAGGAAGGAATGTGTAGGGCGATATGAGCTAAGAGCTTATTTTTAAGGATGGATTCGAATATTTTTCCCAGAACTGGAAGCAGGGTAATTGGTCTATAGTTAGAGACTTCTAGCGCATCGCTATCGTGTTTTAATATACACGTAATTATACCCTGCTTCCATTTCTGGGGGATGGTTTGGGTTTGGTAAATGATATTGAGGATTTTGATAATATATTTATGAATGTTTTCTGGAAGGGATTTGAGGATTGATCTAGGAATGTTATCATAACCAAGCGCGCTGTTTTTACCTTTATGTAGCACAGTGAAATACTCTTCCTCTTCTATGTCATCATCAGGGAGATAGGAACTGCGGTTATTTATAAAGGATGCGTACCAGGAGTTTACGGTATTATAAAAATCGTCATTATATGTCATCGTCTGTTTCACACCGTTGATTTAGATGTAAAAAATTGATTTTACATCAATAGAATTGCCTTGATGTAAGATCAATTTTTTTGTAGATAAATTGTGGAACGTATTTAAAAAGTACGTAGAGTTCAAAATCATGCAGCTAAGATATCGAAAATTAAAAACTTTTGAAGTTTATACATTTTTGAAGACAATTTTCGTGATATGAAACATTTGAATATAATTTATTGGGGTGAATTTAAAGTACACATTCTCTTGATGTAAGATCAATTTTTTTGTAGATAAATTGTGGAACGTATTTAAAAAGTACGTAGAGTTCAAAATTATGCAGCTATGATATCGAAAATTAAAAACTTTTGAAGTTCATACATTTTTGATGACAATTTTCTTGATGTGAAATATTTGAATATAATTTATTGGGGTGAATTTAAAGTAAACATAAGCTGAAAGCCATTTACTTATTATAAGCTAGAAACCACATTTTAAAATGAAGATATCGTTCTCGTTCACAACGAGTCAATATCAATAAAAAAACATATAATTTTGAACGTAAAACTTAGATATAGTATGTAGTCAAATTTTTTTTCAAAATACCTTTTTTTATAGAGCTGGAATGAGGATTGTTTACTCTATCGAGAGGTAAATAGAACTGTAAAATTTCAAAAATGTGACTTGGTGTAGTATACCTTTCACATACAGATACAGGTTTTCGTTTTAAGTATACATATCCCAATTATGTGCTGTAAATGTTTGGATATTAGTTGAGCTTTAATAGCTCAATTTGATGCTTTAAACGTTGTTGTCCACTCCCAGGTTAAGCATGAAGTAAAATTTCGAGTTTAGAAAAGACTAAAAATTTGGTTTGGTCGCTCCGCGAAGCGGAGCGACCAAACCAAATTTTCAGGCTTTTCTAAACTCGAAATTTTACTTCATGCGCCATGCGTATAAAGTACTGATTTCAAGTGAAGTTCCCTTGTTTTGCAATACTTCAATGTTTTCAGTGTTTAATACGCGTAGCGCATGAAGTAAAATTTCGAGTTTAGAAAAGCCTAAAAATTTGGTTTGGTCGCTCTGCGCTTCGCGCTACGCAACCAAACCAAATTTTCAGGGTTTTCTAAACTCGAAATTTTACTTCATGCTTAACCTGGGAGTGGAAAACAGTGATTTATAGCTTTAGATTAACTCTTTAAAAAAAGCGTATGCATATATATACTTAAAACAAAAATTCGCTGTAAATATTATACTAATAATTAATTCTACCCGTAATGGATTTTATGATACTTTGGAAATTTTTAGTTAATCTTAAGATATATTTGCATGGGTATTGAGGTGGGAACAGAATACAATTTCTGTGCAGTTTTTCATTATATATTTTATCGCAAAATGATAAATCAACAAAACTGATAATCGCGCATAGTTATCCCTAATTTAGCTAATCGTTTGAAAACAGTAATAAGATATTTAAAATGGATTGTCTTTATTTTGCGTTGCTAATTTATATTATTTCTCCATACCCGTTTTTACACTGACAGTGCTCTTAAATAAACACCAAATAAACACCATCAAATGCAATTGTTTCGCGTTTTTACGCCAAAAAGTTTTTAAATGTTCGATTTTATAATTAATATAACAAAGTAATTCGATTAAATTTGTAGACAATTTCTAGTTTATTTCGTATAATTCTTATTCAAATACAATCCATTTATAATCATGTAAACGACGAATCCTAACTTGATTATACACAGAAACAGAATTTTCTAATTCCTAACCAAAACCGAATTAAAATTGGTCGCTTTCAAACAGCTCCTAGTCGTACGTTCAGTTTATACGCTTATTCGTTCGTTCGGTCACGTATCCGTTAATTTGGATTCGGGAACGTAGTCGGCATTTAACGCCCAAGAAGAATTCCTCGGGCTCACCTTTGGCACAGAAACCCTCACGAACCAAATGAGGAAATAGGATTAGCGAAGGTTACACGCTCCCTTCATTAATGCACCGCATCGGAATACCTTAATTTTATTATTAAATTGCGATCGAGAAGACGCCGCCAGAGAAGGGAAGGAAATTATACAGTTTTGATACTTGCATTTAACTGTTCGAAAGAGAGACAAATTGAATCAATTTGGGGGATTATTCAATAAAACAGTTTATAGGGGATGATTCCCAAAATACATTATTTTCATGTTACAGCAGGGATGGGCCTCGATGTGTCGATTTTAATAGTCGACGTGAGAACACATTGCCGACAATTTTAGCAATATTATTCAGATACTCTCTTATTGCCAGTTGCACCAAACACATTGAACTCGTTCATTTTTAAACTTGAGTTCAAAGTGACATTTGGACAATAAAAACTATCATCTTGAACACAAGTTTAAAGATAAACCAGTTCAACCTGTTCTGGTGCAACTGAGCCTTAATTTTTTAAGTATATGAAAAAACCGCATCGCATTAAGTTAAATAGTTCGAATATAAATACTTAACAAAACGATTGTCGAGATTGTCACTGGCGTCGACATGTTATACAAAAGTAGCCAATGTTATTGTTGGCGCCGTCTATTCGTGGTGTTCAGTATATTTTCGTAAAATTCATTTTACTTACCATTAAAAATAATAACTAAAATATTGCAGGAAGTGATGATTACCTGTAACAAGAAAAAAACAAATATTAATATGTTACCGGCACTTTTTAACAAGTTCCGTCAACTGCTATTTTGTATATGTATTCATTATTTTCCAAATGAGTAAAGTTCGCGCCATACATTGATATTATTTAAGTTAGATAGGTTGCCTATCTAGGTGGAATCTCGTCAAATAGCGCCCTCGAACATCAGACAGCTCAACTCAGCTCAAAATTCCTCTCGGCCATCCATGGTAGAACTCTACGGCATCCGCTATTTCCAGTTTCAGGGTTGTCCAAAATATATACGGATTTCCCGGTTATCCCCGAGTTCGCCACATCTGCGAAGGGTCGCAGCTACCTGGAGCCGAGCCGACCGTGCCAGCGAAATGTACGTGCGGGGAACAAGAGAATCGGGCATGACGTCAGAACGTAATAAAAGCGGCAAACACAAAGCCCCCTACGATGTTCGCGAATCGTCGCGAAAGGGGCACACGTACGCGAACACCACATACGTCATCGGATAGTTGAGAGGAAGACCATTCCAATGACACTAAACACGAGGGGGTTATTTCAATGTTGTACGCTATAGAAGACGAGCTGTCAGGAGGATTAATTGTTATTAATTAAGATTCAAGCAAGGTTTAGTGTATCCCATATGTATAGGAACTAGAGCAAAAGTTGCGCATTGCAAGTTACTATTTTTTTTGACCTAAGTCACATTCTCGTTCGACTTATGCTTTCGGAGTTATTAAATTAAAACTCATGAAACCACCATTTTAGCCTCCGATCAACATGTGTGACATATGTACGGATGCATAATTTCATCTCACACATGTTGATCTACTTTATATTTCAATATTTTTATATTAAATATTTATTCTCATTATTTTTCTGTGGCGAGAAATGGTGGGTACCTGAGAGTCACAGGGGTAGAAGGTTTGTTCTTTTCGATATAAAAGAGCTACCACTGGACCACAGAATTCACTCTGTATCCAGCATCCAAAAGTGTAAGTCGTCTGTAATTCTGTGTAAGTTGTTATTTTATTTTATTCTTGTCTTGTTATTTCTTTGTTAATTTATTATTCGTGTTTTTAATATATTTGTTAAAGTTGAGAGCCATTTTTATTTCAAATCGTATTTTTTCTTTTTATAAAATAGAATCAGTGCTTTAGTCGAATTTTCTTAATTAAGAATTGAGCTTGCTAGTCGGTAGTTACTTGGTGGTGAAATAGTTGCTATTTTTAATAACTATTTTAAAGCCGAAGTACCCACCCTGTAACAAATATCAGTACAAAATAAAATATAAAAACCAATAAAAATTAATATCGACTTTCTGCAAAAATTTTGTCTCATTAAGACAAATCTCCAAATATTCATTAAATCAAGTACTTCTACTGAATATTTGGAGACTTGTCTCAATGAGACAACATTTTTTCAGAAAGTCGATATTCATATCAATTCGTTTTTATATTTTGTAAATATTCTGCAAACTATTGACAAACTCAATTTTTCTCTATGTTAACCTTTCTTTAAGTATCAAAATAAATAATTTTTCAAATTGAAAAAGTAATTTTTTTGATTCCCCTAGTTTAAAGTCATATTCATATAACCTGATATATAAATATTACTTTAAACTAGGTTAGCCAAAAAATTACTTGTTTTACCTAAAGAACGACGAAAGTATTTCGTTGCTTTATTCTCAATTTGGTATAAGATATTATTTTTAACATTTTTATTTTCCCTACAAGATAACACTGAGTTTCTAAACATTTAAAAAATCAATGAATAGGAAATATATTCTAATAGACACAAGCCTAGTTTTTCATATAAAAATGTCATATGATGAATTTTTAATACATCACGTTCCGTTTTGAAGGTGTTGGCTGAAAAATCTAGGGAAGTGTAATAATTAATTCGAGGATGATGTGTAAGCACCATCTGAGTTTTAATTAGAAGTGTCCCAGGTGAGGCCCCGGAATTTACATTGCCTGCGCTAATTTCCTTATGCAATTATTGTTCTTTCTGCTTTTTCTTCGCGATTCATCGCACGCGAAAATCCAAACGTTTTCCGGCAATAAGAAAGAATCTAAAATGTTTGTTCTCCTTCGAGCGAGACTTTAATTAACACACATAGCAAATCAAACTAATTATGTAAGAAAACAATGGAATAAAATAGGTTTTGTGTATTTTGAACTTTTTATAACCGATAAGTACAGTGACATATTAGTAAACATTTGTGGAATGTAAATATATTGCATACATTGTATCTGTTAAGACAAACTTATCCTGTGCCATTATTTGTTTGTATCTTTATTAAAGTTGTGCAATTCTTTATTTTAGAGTAGTAGATCTATTAACAAATATTTTTAATGCGGTTAATGTTTAATACTTACAGAGTTTTTCTATTGAATTTCACTTTATATCATATGTGTATCCCTTTATCTAAAATATATTTCCCATTAATCAAATACATTTCCCTATATACCACTACATTTCCCTAATGTCGAAACCATATCAATGTTTGTCAATTACATTTCACTTGTTAGCAAAATGGCCGCAGTTCGTCAAAAAATGTATGCTAGCAATGAACTAAATGCATGCTAGCAATGAGGACTCGTTATCTGGAGAATGGATGCTGGCGTAAGTAGTGTTATATATGTATAAATAAAAATAAAATATTTCGAGAAGAAAGTTATTATTACCGCAAAAATATCCAACAAAAATATTAAAGGGAAAAGTATATGGTATATAGTGAAACTCATTTCGTAAATCCGGAAATCTTTTAGCCTATATTTGACAAGGTAAAATATATTTGGGATATAGTGAATCTCATTTGATCAATAGTGAAATGCAATAGAAAAACCCTGTATTATTAAATTATTAATTTTGAGTAGAAATTCCAAATAGTAGAGTAAAAATTCTAAATTGGTGATTATAAATCAGTAATATTGTTTAAGTATTTTGATTAAAAGCAAAAGACAACCAGTCGAACACGAGAAATGTTGTCGATTATCAACAGCAATCAGAGCTGGGTCGAATCCTCAAAATAGGATTCGAATCACGAATTCGAATCACCTAGTATGATTCGAATCACAAATATTCGAATAACGGATTCGTAAGAGAAAAACATGATCTACATCAAGGAATTGAATCCTGTTTAATAAATCACGGATACAAATCTTCTGAATATCAATTTGAACATTTTTTGCAAATGACTCAAAAACTATTGATGGGGATTTTCACATATTTGGAAAAATCGATGTTTTTAACAGCCTCACAAAGTGTCATAAAGATCACACGCACAATTTTAATTTTATAACATAAACCTTTATTAAATAAAACGCACTTTTTGATATTCAGATAGAAATAAGAGGCCAATATTTATGGAACAAGAAGATGAAAATAGCTTAATTAACATTATATGTATTACTTTTACTTCAAATAATATCAAATACAACCAGATTATTCGATAATGAATCACTATCAATTATGAAATGTAGATTTTTTTAAATCCATTTTTAGTCATTTCTTGTTTTAATCAAAGTTGTTAATTTTAAGTCTAACGAGTGCTTTTAATCCTTGGTTAAGCATGAAGTAAAATTTCGAGTATAGAAAAGCCTAAACGCGATTTTCATGAAAATGATCACAATGGAGTAAAATTATTTTTGACGATATAAATTCGTTTAAAGGATTCGAATCAGCCACATTTGGATTCAAATATAAATTTTCTTTAAAAAATGTAACGAATCCTTTTGCACTAAAGTATTCGAATACCTCTTGTGAATCCTTTAAAAGTATTTGAATCCAGCATTCGAATCCTCAACGATTCGAATGAATATGTTAGTTGAATCGAATGCGCATTCAGTAGATTTAGTAAAGAGTCATCGGATTAATCTGTTAATACAAGGAATTTTTCTTTTAAGTATACATACAGGGAATTTTTTATTAGGTATACATATGCATGCGCTTTTTTAAAGAGGTTAATTTGAAGCTTAAAACGAGTGTTTTCCACTCCCAGACTAAGCATGAAGTAAAATTTCGAGTTTAGAAAAGCCTGAAAATTTGGTTTGGTCACGTAGCGCGAAGCGCGGAGCGGCCAAACCAAATTTTCAGGCTTTTCTAAACTCGAAATTTTACTTCATGCGCCACGCGTATTAAACACTAAAACCACTGAAGTATTGTAAACGAGTAAACTTCGCTTGAAATCAGTGCCATATACGCGTGGCGCATGAAGTAAAATTTCGAGTTTAGAAAAGCCTGAAAATTTGGTTTGGTCGCTCCGCGCTTCGCGCTACGCGACCAAACCAAATTTTCAGGCTTTTCTAAACTCGAAATTTTACTTCATGCTTAACCTGGGATTGGAAAACACTCGTTTAAACTTTAAATAGACCTCTTTTAAGAAATTAACAAATATTTAAAAATCTACAACACGTAATTGGGATATGTATACTCAAAAGAAAAAATCCACAAGAAATTATAATTTATAGCTTTTTCTAAAAGAAAAAACACTAATATACTCGCGACCTTAACAGTATGACATTGTCATGTAACGTAAAAATTTGACACAACTAGGAAAAATCGTTACAGATTCAACTGTCGACATACTCTCTAAAATATTTGAACCACACATTCCACACGAATGAGTCAGTGGACATCTCTCCCGAATTCCACTATATAATATCAAACAAATTCCTCTCAATGAATTAGAATTATTATTGATTCATTTTTGACGATTCGAATCCTTTTATAAGAATTCGAAACCTTTTATACTGATTCTAATCACCTACATTAGGATTCGAATACGAATCCTCTTAAAAAGTGTAACGAATCAATCCTAATATATGAAATTACGAAAAAACTATTCGTGAAAATGCAAACAATGTCTTAATTAATATGACAACTTAAGACGATAAATATCCATTGAAACAACTACTTCCCGTGCAAATACACCTCCGGATATTGAATTATACAATGAAATATTTAAAATCTTATTTAATTTGAATCAATCCTGTTTTACTGAAATATTTGAATACCAATTTTAAATCCTCTAAACAAATTGATTGCCCAGCTCTGGTTTAACCACCTTGTATTTCTTTCTCAATTACATTTATTTAAATTTTCGCTTTGAGTTAGTATTGTTTGAAATCTAAAAAGATACAATTTTGACGTTTGTGGTATGTATCCCAGACTGTTAAAAATGAAGTAGTTGCTCTCTTTAGTTATACTACTAGGTTAGTTTGTATTTAGTAGTTAAACAAATATACCTATAATTGATTTAAAACTTTCATGAAAACATTTGTAATATATACTGTGAAAGTATAAATTGGAATCTGACTGTTCTTTTTACAATATAAAAATAAATGCTTGATAACACAGAACACGATTTATTTAGATTCAGATCGCATAGAGATACCTGAAATGAAAAAAATACTTTGTATGCATTCTATATTGTATCTATCTTCATATGTTCAACAGAAACGTTTGTAAACTCCTGTACAATTATTTTTTTTTGTACTTTTATTTTAAGTTTTGAAACAAGTACTTTAATGGAAAACCGTGATTGAAATCGATCCGTCGCCATCGATAATATTCCTGGTTTTATTTCCTTCGATTCCATTTACAAAGGTTCGTAATTTAATTAAATCTGCGGAGAGTGTTACCTTGTTGCAGTAAATAATCCTGCAGCCGCCTAGAGCGGATCAGCTCTCAGCTGTACATTCCCTATTGGAAAGGAGGATGTATGGTGCAATTGACAAATAGGGGCTAATTTAAAGTAGATTGGAAATCTCTGTATCGGATGACGGGTCAGCATGAGCGATCGCCCAGATCCTGTGTTGCGGTCGGCCAACTGGGATGGGTCGCTTTATAGATCAACGTGCAACCCCCCATCAGTCCAACGCCCAGGGAGCAGATTTTTAAATTTTCAATCACCGCTCGGAAATTTTTCAGAGATGAAAAATGTTTATGAACAAACTACGTTACCGAAAGATTTATAAATAATTGGAAAAAATATGTCAAAAAGAAGCACAAATTAATGGCAATGCTGGAATAGTAATAATAAATGATTGAAAACTCAAAAAAAAATTTGATATATACCGAACATCTATGAAATTTTCGCTTGAATGAACGAAAATATTGAAAATCTACAAAAACCGTCCCGATTTAAAAAATTAACAAAGACATTAAAAACTTCATGATAGGCTTCTAGATTTAAAAAACTGTCGAATAATAAATTCACGAAAAATAAGTAAAACTGGTGAAATTCATGCCTAGAAAATTCACGACAATTGCTAATGTTTTTAAATTTGACGAAAATCTAGAAAATTTATCAATAGTTTCAACATTTTTAAAATTTAGGAAATTCACGAAAACTGTCAGAGTTTTGAAATAAATATAGGAAATTAACGAAAATCTTAGAATTTCACGAAACGCGTAAGAATTTTAAAAACTAATAAAACCCTTGGAATTTTACAAAAAACTGCAAAACTGACAAAAAGTATCAATATTTCTAGAATTAACAAAAATCTAAAAAATTCAGGAATTTTAAAAATTAAGGGAAGTCTTGCGAGAGTTACGAACAGGGTTAAAGATTAACTAACAGTTTTGAAATTCTTTAAAAATTCTCGAATCGTCACGAAAAATTGCCAATAATTTAAAAATAATATATAATTTTAAATTAAATTTAAAAAATGGTGATGCGTCCATCATAGCACTTTTCCCGTTATGATGATTTAAATGATAACTATATGGAAAACTTACTTAAATTAAATTGTTTCTACTTTTTTAATTATTATTCCAAAACTATTCACTAAAAAAGGAATTCTTGCATTCCTTCACTACATATTGGTGAATATTAATCACTATCATATCTAAGCGTTATATATTTTTAACTTTACTGTAAATCAGTGTTTTATACGCGTGGCGCATGAAGTAAAATTTCGAGTTTGGAAAAGCCCCGTGAAAATTTTCTACGCGGGGCTTTTCTAATCTCGAAATTTTACTTCATGCTTAGTCTGGGAGTGGAAGACACTCGTTACTTTAAAATATGTCACAAGTTTTAAAATGTGTATCGTAACTGTCAGAAAGAAAAAACAAACCAACATGGCGATCTCATTATAGTTCAATTCCAACTCGTGTCAAGTCGGCCGTATCGGTTAAATGTCGACTTGCGCCGACTCATGTCAAGTGTCATTATACTTCAAAAACTGCCGACTGTGTGTATCGTAACTGTCACAAAGAGAAAAAAAATAAAATAGCGATCTCATTCTAGTTCAATTCAACCTCATGTCAAGTTATGTCAACTGTCATATTTCAAATAATCACCAACTAAGCGTTATATATTTTTAACTTTACTGTAAATCAGTGTTTTCTACGTGTGACGCATGAAGTAAAATTTCGAGTTTAGAAAAGCCCCGTAAACATTTTTACGCTTCATGCTTAGTCTGGGAGTGGAAGACACTCGTTATTTTAAAATATGCTACAAGTGTTAAAATGCTTATCGTAACTGTCACAAAGAAAAAAAAATAACATGGCGATCTCATTATAGTTCAATTCAAACTCGTGTCAAGTTGGCACGATAGGTTAAATGTCGGCTCGCGCTGACCTTTGTCAACTGTCATTATAGTTCAAATGTCGGCTACCGCCGACTTATATCAACTGTTATTATAGTTCAAATTATTATAATCCAAATGTCTTCTAGCAAACAACTATCATAACAATCACTCACCTAGGTTCTAGTGAGGTCCTAAGGTGTGAACTATAGGGCCTGAGACATCCGTAAAATTACGACACCATGTGGTTACAAAAAAACGAACTCGAAACCAAACACATCCACATAGAAAGTCTCTCATTTAATTATCCCTCATTTGAAAAAACACACTACTGTGTTCATTATTTTATTAATTAAGAATTTTTTCAGAACCAGTAATTGTAGTTTAATTGTTAATTTCACACTTCCACGTTTTCACGCGAAAAAGACACAGCCAGATAAAAGTGACCTCTGTTCGACCGGAAGAATATACATACCCATTAAAAATATCAAGAAAAAGGCAACTTTGCAAATACAAATAACAAGTACAAAAAGAACAAAATAAGGTCAGAACAAAGATTCATTGCTCACATCTCATCTCCGCCACTGGATTACATAACTCGCATACGTAACAATGGTGCTACTACTGAAAGTTGGTTATTATCGGATATAGTTAGTATAAATGATCATTGATGTCGCTACCTTATAATTCACCATGAATAAATCGAATTACTGAAAATAAGTAATCAGAATTATTTATATATTAATTAGTACTAATAGACGTCCTAACCTATCAAAGCAGATGACATATCAAGATAACGAGGCTAGTAATATTCGATCATGCTACTTTTGAAACCGTTGTCTGTCTCTTCTATACATTCTGTGAGGAACAATGTCAGTGACATCAGTGAGTTGGTCATGCGCAGTAAAATAATGTGACTTAAGTAAATTGTTTATAAACTCCACTGTTGTTACCGGGGATTATTTTAATCTCCGGCAACAAGAATTGTAAATATTATTTACAATTCTTCCTTTATTTAAAATGAGTTCGTACCCAGCAATTAACTAATTGACCGGTCCAAAGGATTATCTCGGGCGGTTTAAACCGTGCCCGGGCCACCATCTACCTGGGCAGGTGTGGCGGATTGTCCCTCGGGGTTTTTCGAAATCGGCAATTAAGGGAGAGGACTAATGACCACCGTTGCAATTTGAAAGAAGAGAGATTATAAATTTCTATACTTCTTTCAAATTGCAGCTTAACGGTTGTTTGGATTTGAGGGTTCGCTGGAAGTAATTATGTTGTCTGCAATAATTACTTTCTAGCGAATTCTTTGCCAACGGTCACGTAGTCCTCAAAATCATCCCTTCTCCAAGCCATTTTTCGTGGCATAAATACCGGGGGACGGCATCCAGGAAGGCAGTCCACTCTTGTGCTGTACAGGGGCAGCATGTGGATTCAGGAGGAACTACCATTCCTCAACTCTTCTTTCTGAGCCAGGAAGTTCTGACCGACGCCGACGCCAGACGTCCTAGCCGTCGTTCCTGCCGCCAGAAGAAGATTCCAACAACAGGAAACAATCGACGCCGACGTTAGCCGTCCCTGCCGTCGTTCCTGTTCTTGGACCAGGACGCCGAGAATTCGATTGCCAGCGCAGTCGCCTCGACGCCACAACGACGCTCCAGTGCAGCGTTCGTTGCTTCCGCCCGGATCCAGGCCAGGCCAGCAACCCACCGACGCCAGGAAACTTTGCCCGACGCCAACGCCAGCCGTTTCGCCGTCGTTCCTGACGTCCCGCACTACGAGCGTGGTGTTTGTTGCTGCCTCCGGATCCAGCCAGATGCACCACCCCACCGACGCCGTCTCACACCGAGACGCCGTCTTGGTACTTGGAGGCCGCCTCCATCTGGAAGCCACCACTAGCCAGACGCCACCGTTGGGCTAGTAGAAATCCCGATCGCGACGCCGACGCCACACCAAGTCTGCCCTGTAACTCGTGCACTGTGCTTCTCTTGTTCTTATTCTGTTTGTTGTTTTAATGTTTTTTTTTTTGTTTTGAAATAAATAATTTAAAACAGCATACGTGTTTCAAAAGTTAGTTGCTCATCTCTCTTTAACTCAACCAACCTGAGCTAGTTGGTAATCAGCGTGGAGTACCTTCCATCCCGTTGATAAATGGCGCCCAACCTAGTGGCCGTGTTATGCCCACACCTTGAGAGAGCAACTAACTTGTTGAAGGATTGAAACACAAAAAGAACAGGAACACAGTCGTACGGGGCCGACAACCGACCAACAATCAATCATGTCCACCAGATTATTGTTGGAAGAACATCGTCACGTCAAATTTTATTTTGAATTCTTCGACAAAACCTTCAAAACCTACGCGAAATGGACGGACAGGATGAAGGTGGATTACGCCCTCAGCGCACTCGAAGGACCAATAGTCGACAGGTGTAGGAGCACGTTGAAGAACCGGTACACATCGTGGGAAAGTCTTCGCCCAGTACTGTTTTGCCTCTTCGCGTACAGAAAGGAAGTTTATTACGTTGCACCAAGAATACTTTGGCAACGGGTAAACTACGCGAAGATTTGCACCGAAGATGGCGACTGGGAAGAAGTAGAAGAGCTAACGCTCGAGAAGCTCCCCGTTGTGTACCCGTGCAACGCAGCCCAGGAACGTGTGTTGGAGGAACCAGCCTGGGAAGAAGCTCCCGGAATTCCCGCGGCTGCTTGGAAATCCGAATTCATCACCGTCGACCCTAACACCTACGAGTTACCGGAGCAGTCCACCGTTTCTCGGCCCAACATCGCTAAAGGAACTCGCGAGAAATTAGTGTCCTGCGCCTCGATAAAACCGGGTGATGCCTTGCTCGAAACTCGCCAGCCAGTCCAGCTAGTTTCAAAGCCTCGACGAAAGCCACCCTGGCAAGTAGAGGACCCCAAGCCAAACAAAGTACACGGAACCCGGCACGAATACGGACAGGAAACCCGAAATATCCATGGCCGCCGACCTGAACTCCACCGCCTTTCGAGACGACCCCGGAAACCGCCCTGGAGAGCGAAATATCCCCAGCATATGAAACCCGGATTTCACCGCCTCTCGAGACGACCCCGGAAACCGCCCTGGAGAATAAAAACTCCCCAGGACAGGAAAACCGGACTTCGCCGCATCCCAACGCAGCCGCCCCGAGAGCCGACCTGGAAGCCTCCCTGGAAGCTGCCCTGGAGGACAAAATCTCCCCAGAAAAGGAAACCCGGACGTCGCAGTTTTCCAACTTGTCCCTGGAAACCGCCTTGGAGTACGAAACCCCTCCATGCCAAGGCAGAAGGATTTCACCGCCACTCACGACCGCAAAGAAAACCTCCTTGGACTTGCTAGTGAACGGACACTTTATGTGCATTTACCCCGCGAAAAGACGCTCAATTTAGTTTAGTTAAGTGTAAATATAGTATAGTGTAATTTTAATAAACAGTGCCACCCATGGACGCTTAGTGCGCGAACACAGGACTACAGCAGCCACCACCTATACCTCCAGGAGAGCAGCATCGCCGTTTCTTGCTGGGTAGAACTCATTTTACGGGGCCGTTTGTTACCGGGGATTATTTTAATCTCCGGCAACAAGAATTGTAAATATTATTTACAATTCTTCCTTTATTTAAAATGAGTTCGTACCCAGCAATTAACTAATTGACCGGTCCAAAGGATTATCTCGGGCGGTTTAAACCGTGCCCGGGCCACCATCTACCTGGGCAGGTGTGGCGGATTGTCCCTCGGGGTTTTTCGAAATCGGCAATTAAGGGAGAGGACTAATGACCACCGTTGCAATTTGAAAGACGAGAGATTATAAATTTCTATACTTCTTTCAAATTGCAGCTTAACGCTTGTTTGGATTTGAGGGTTCGCTGGAAGTAATTATGTTGTCTGCAATAATTACTTTCTAGCGAATTCTTTGCCAACGGTCACGTAGTCCTCAAAATCATCCCTTCTCCAAGCCATTTTTCGTGGCATAAATACCGGGGGACGGCATCCAGGAAGGCAGTCCACTCTTGTGCTGTACAGGGGCAGCATGTGGATTCAGGAGGAACTACCATTCCTCAACTCTTCTTTCTGAGCCAGGAAGTTCTGACCGACGCCGACGCCAGACGTCCTAGCCGTCGTTCCTGCCGCCAGAAGAAGATTCCAACAACAGGAAACAATCGACGCCGACGTTAGCCGTCCCTGCCGTCGTTCCTGTTCTTGGACCAGGACGCCGAGAATTCGATTGCCAGCGCAGTCGCCTCGACGCCACAACGACGCTCCAGTGCAGCGTTCGTTGCTTCCGCCCGGATCCAGGCCAGGCCAGCAACCCACCGACGCCAGGAAACTTTGCCCGACGCCAACTACAGCCGTTTCGCCGTCGTTCCTGACGTCCCGCACTACGAGCGTGGTGTTTGTTGCTGCCTCCGGATCCAGCCAGATGCACCACCCCACCGACGCCGTCTCACACCGAGACGCCGTCTTGGTACTTGGAGGCCGCCTCCATCTGGAAGCCACCACTAGCCAGACGCCACCGTTGGGCTAGTAGAAATCCCGATCGCGACGCCGACGCCACACCAAGTCTGCCCTGTAACTCGTGCACTGTGCTTCTCTTGTTCTTATTCTGTTTGTTGTTTTAATGTTTTTTTTTTGTTTTGAAATAAATAATTTAAAACAGCATACGTGTTTCAAAAGTTAGTTGCTCATCTCTCTTTAACTCAACCAACCTGAGCTAGTTGGTAATCAGCGTGGAGTACCTTCCATCCCGTTGATACTGTGACGAATATTAATATAATAATTATTCAATTAATCATAGGTAAGTAGTCATAATACTTGTTAATTAGAAAATTCGAGTGTAAACAAACTATTAGAACTTAACTTCAAAATCTTAGTGTAAAATTAATTCCTCGATAATTATCGCTGCTTTATTTATTTTAAGAAATCCTTACGCAGATGTCTAGGACAATAGTAAGTAGGACCGAGACCACTGAATGATCTTCGCAGCCGCGACCGTACACGTTTAATATAATGTAATATTTTATTGTGAAATAAAGAGAATAATAAACCTGATTTTTAATTTTATTTCCTAATAGCGAAAATAATAAGTATCAAACTCGGAATATCATTTATCATGATAAATATCGTGGTACATATCTGACGATATATATCGTCCGAACCTTGCATAAAATAAATATCTAGAGAGTATACAGCCTACTACAAACGTGCGAGTGTCTTTTAAGACTTTAATTATGATTGATATACTTGATTAAAATAATGCATTAATAATAATCGTTCTTTATGTACAACACAATCCACATTCAAATTGGTGACGTGTATTCTCTTCGGCAAATGAGAATAATTTCCCATATCCGATCGTGAATTCCTTCTTAAGGAACTAATTAATTTCCGCATTGTAGGGCCCATTAATTATGAATAAAACGCCGAAAGTTTTGTCAGCACGAATATCTACCGGTATAATTTTTACAGCCCCACCCTCATTCCCACAACTTTTATTTCGGGCCAGCACTTGTTGCACATTATTACCATGTAGAGATCCATATCTTATTTAGACCACTTTCCAATTTTCCGCACGCGATTGTTCCTAGTGTATTGCTTAATCCAATTGGATTTTCATTCAGTTAAAGTAATGAGATATTTGTAAACGTAATATCCTAATATGATTTTGTGACACATGTCTAATATATGTGATTATACCGACTTAACTAAATTAACACAACTTTAACTGCCTTGGACTGTATTGTAGTAAAACACATTAATTTAAAAGGGATTGGCTATGACTAAATTACAGAGACTTATGTTGTATACAAATGACTAATTCGTTGAGTCTGAGTAGGTAATATGTATGTACCATCGGTGGATATAAAATGTTGGGACAAATTCATCTTTTATAAATTACATTCCCCATCCAAACGTGAAAATAGAACAATTCATGCAGTACCTAGCCTCACACTAAGTTAGACTACGTTATGATTTACTTAGGCTGGAATATAAATTTCTTGGAACACCTTATATTTATTTGGACTTAATTCCGTCTGAATTAGCCTATCTTGCTTAACCTTAGGCTAACCTAAAATAAACTCTTAGACATTTCTTTGACTGATTCTAACTGATATAGATTATTTAACTAGATTAATGAAATATATATATGTATTAGCCCACAGTAAGTTAAACTAGTAATTGGATTGATTGAGTCACTTAAAGATAATTATAACTTTAATTAAAACACTTAGAACCTTTCTTCAACACTGTTGAAGAAAGGTTTTATTCAAAGTTAAACTAGGTTAAGTTTAATGTAAAGGCTGAATTTAACTTTTTAAAACTAAAATAAACGAACTTAACTAACACTAAAAATCACATGATATATACTTTGTTTAAGTAATCCTTGTAATAGCTTTGACTATACATACTTATACTTATACATACTTATACTATTTTAGGCTTAGGCTTAGACTAAACTCTGACTATTATAAACTGTCATGCTGCATTAAATAATTTTAAATATATTATGTTGAGGTGGCGAATACTTGATGCAACTTTATCGAAAAATTAAAAATTAAAATGACTTATTTTGGTAAATTTTCCTTTTATAATCGACACTTCAATATGATTCGCCACACATTGGCTTCATCGGGTAAATAAGTTAGACTTATAGATTTAACTTTGACTGGCTGTATTATTAAAATATAAAATATCCCTTTCTGTTGCAAATATATATTTATTAACTTATAAAATGAAATTTTACACTCATACACACACACACACACACACCATATCCCACACACTTGTATTTTCCATGATTACATGTAATTTTAAGCAATAAACTTAATTAAAATCCGACCGACAAGAGCGGCATTCGATCGTTCCTTCGTTCAATGTTAAAGGAAATTAATTTCATTAAGCATATATTTACTCGGGGCCCAACCCTTTCGCCCCCGCAAAATGTTACGCTACTGGATTTTGTTGTGTGGAAGTTTTGTCGGAGTTTATTGTCAATTACTCCTCGGCAGACACTTTCAAACTGCCGCTTTTATGATGTTAATGCCGTCGCCGTCTGTGGGTTTCAGTCGCTTATTTTTTAAGAATGATAAAAGCAATAATCATTAAAATCGTTACCGGAACGCGAGCTGGGGTATATTAGCGTTTCAGATAGGGTTACGGGTACGATAAAAAGCGGGTATTATACAGTTTGAATGTAGTTGAAGTTTTTAATGTGACTGCGAAGTTGAGAGCTCTAATTGCAACAGGAGTTTAATTTTTATTCAGGAAAATGTTGTGCGCTTTATATCTAAGGCTCTGACTTTTCACCAATCTTAAGAAACATATACATTCAATAAACTTACTCCTACTTTACAAATTAATTAAACTAATTACAAGATGTACTAATTAAAATCCAATTATGCTAAAAGACAAAAATCACCTAAATAAACTTAACGTAACTGAATTCTATCATTCTATAGGGACGGGATATCCACTCTCCCAGGAGAATGGGTACTCTCGTATAGTTAGAATTAAAATAATTAACACGTAAACTGGAATGGCATTAGTTTAAGAACATTTTCTGATTCAATTCAGCGTATTTATTCAAATCCAGTGAGGGCGTCTTTGATAATAACCCTTTGATATTTTTCTAAACCCTCCACTGATGGATGGATACAATCGAAGACAATGGGCCATTCTATGTAGATGAAAGTGTTTTGTAGTCGCAGAAATGGGTCCCAAGATACTGATAATGCTGTGTAATAACGCAATATTAATAATTATTTATTGTTATGCGTTAAAGGGACGAACGTTGTTAGAGTTTGTTGTTTGAAGATGTAATATAATATGAGCACTTACTTAAGTTTTTATGTTATTGTAAATTCATTTAAATTGACTTATTTTGGATTAGATAAACAAATCTCAATCCGTAGAAAATATTCTAAATTAACTAGACAATTAAGTGCCAGTTGTTAACCTCTCGACTTAAGATTCAAACTTACATCTAAGATTAAACAAGGATTTTTTTATTTTAGGTCAGAAAAAAACTTTTATATATTTCAAAAAAATTACTTCAAACCTTTATTCCAAAACAATTCAAAAAAAGTAATTCTTGCATTCTTCGCTACATCTCAATTAATATTAATTACCATCACATCTAAGCGTTATATATTTTAAACTTAACTGTAAATCAGTGGGTTATACGCGTAGCGCATGAAGTAAAATTTCGAGTTTAGAAAAGCCCCGTGAAAATTTGTCTCGGGTCGCTGCGCGACCCTCGACAAATTTTTTACGCGGGGCTATTCTAAACTCAAAATTTTACTTCATGCTTAGTCTGGGAGTGGAAGACACTCGTTTGTTTAAAATCCATCACAACTGTTAAAATTTGTATCGTATTAGTATTTTGTTATTAAATCACTATAGTGATTGCTATTGTGATGTTATGAGTTACAATTTATGTTATTGTAAATTCATTTAAATTGACTTATTTTGGATAAGATAAACAAATCTCAAACCGTAGAAAATATTCTAAGTTAACTAGACAATTAAGGTCCAGTTGTTAACCTTTCGACTTAGGATTTAAACTTACATTTAAGATTAAACAAGGATTTTTTTCTCTTATGTAGGTATACTTTTCTAAATTCCAAAAAAAATGCTTTAAACGTTTGTTCCAAAACAAATCATAGAAAAGTATTTCTGGCATTTTTCGCTACATCTCAATTAATATTAATTACCATCACATCTAAGCGTTATATATTTTAAACTTTACTGTAAATCAGTGGTTTATACGCGTGGCGCATGAAGTAAAATTTCGAGTTTAGAAAAGCCCCGTGAAAATTTGTCTCGGGTCGCTGCGCGACCCTCGACAAATTTTCTACGCGGGGCTTTTCTAAACTCGAAATTTTACTTCATGCTTAGTCTGGGAGTGGAAGACACTCGTTTGTTTAAAATACATCACAACTGTTAAAATTTGTATCGTATTAGTATTTTGTTATTAAATCACTATATTGATTGATATTGTGATGTTATGAGTTATAATTTATGTTATTGTATTCATTTAAATTGATTAATTTTGGATTAGATAAACAAATCTCAATCCGTAGAAAATATTATAAATTAACCAGACAATTAAGGTTGTCAACCTTTCGACTTAGGATTTAAACTTACATTTAAGATTAAACAAGGATTTTTTTCTTTTATGTAGGTATACATTTCTATATTCAAAAAAAATTGCTTTAAACATTTGTTCCAAAACAATTCATAATAAAGTATTTCTGGCATTTTTCGCTACATCTCAATAAATATTAATTACCATCACATCTAAGCGTTATATATTTTACACTTTATTGTAAACCAGTGGTTAATACGCATGGCGCATGAAGTAAAATTTCGAGTTTAGAAAAGCCCCGTGAAAATTTGTCTCGGTTCGCTGCGCGACCCTCCACAAATTTTCTACGCGGGGCTATTCTAAACTCGAAATTTTACTTCATGCTTAGTCTGGGAGTGGAAGACACTCGTTTGTTTAAAATACATCACAACTGTTAAAATTTGTATCGTATTAGTATTTTGTTATTAAATCACTATATTGATTGATATTGTGATGTTATGAGTTACAATTTATGTTATTGTATTCATTTAAATTGACTAATTTTAGATTAGATAAACAAATCTCAATCCGTAGAAAACATTCTAAATTAACTAAACAATTAAGGTCCAGTTGTTAACCTTTCGACTTAGGATTAAAACTTACTTTTTATATTCCAAAAAAAATTGCTTTAAACGTTTGTTCCAAAACAATTCATAAAAAAGTATTTCTGGCATTTTTCGCTACCTCTCAATAAATATTAATTACCATCACATCTAAGCGTTATATATTTTACACTTTATTGTAAATCAGTGGTTAATAGGCGTGGCGCATGAAGTAAAATTTCGAGTTTAGAAAAGCCCCGTGAAAATTTGTCTCGGGTCGCTGCGCGACCCTCGACAAATTTTCTACGCGGGGCTTTTCTAAACTCGAAATTTTACTTCATGCTTAGTCTGGAAGTGGAAGACACTCGTTTGTTTAAAATACATCACAACTGTTAAAATGTGTATCGTATTAGTATTTTGTTATTAAATCACTATATTGATTGCTATTGTGATGTTATGAGTTACAAATTATGTTATTGTAAATTCATTTAAATTGACTAATTTTGGATTAGATAAACAAATCTCAATCGGTAGAAAATATTCTAAATTAACTAGACAATTAAGGGCCAGTTGTTAACCTTTTGACTTAGGAATTAAAGTTACATTTAAGATTAAACAAGGATTTTCTTCTTTTATGTGGGTATACTTTTTTATATTCTAAAAAAATTGCTTTAAATGTTTGTTCCAAAACAATTCATAAAAAAGTATTTCTGGCATTTTTCGCTACATCTCAATAAATATTAATTACCATCACATCTAAGCGTTATATATTTTAAACTTTACTGTAAATCAGTGTTTAGAGTTTAGAAAAGCTCCGTTTAGAATAGCTCCGTGAAAATTTGTCTCTGGTCGCGCAGTGACCCGAGACAAATTTTTACGGGGCTTTTCTAAACTCGAAATTTTACTTCATGCTTAGTCTGGGAGTGGAAGACACTTGTTTGTTTAAAATACATCACAACTGTTAAAATTTGTATCGTATTAGTATTTTGTTATTAAATCACTATATTGATTGCTATTGTGATGTTATGAGTTACAATTTATGTTATTATAAATTCATTTAAATTGACTAATTTTGGATTAGATAAACAAATCTTAATCCGTAGAAAATATTCTAAATTAACTAGACAATTAAGGTCCAGTTGTTAACCTTTCGACTTAGGATTTAAACTTACATTTAAGATTAAACAAGGATTTTTTTCTTTTATGTAGGTATACTTATCTATATTCCAAAAAAAATTGCTTTAAACGTTTGTTCCAAAACAATTCATAAAAAAGTATTTCTGGCATTTTTCGCTACATCTTAATAATATTAATTACCATCACATCTAAGCGTTATATATTTTACACTTTATTGTAAATCAGTGGTTAATACGCGTGGCGCATGAAGTAAAATTTCGGGTTTAGAAAAGCCCCGTGAAAATTTGTCTCGGGTCGCTGAGCGACCCTCGACAAATTTTCTACGCGGGGCTTTTCTAAACTCGAAATTTTACTTCATGCTTAGTCTGGAAGTGGAAGACACTCGTTTGTTTAAAATACATCACAACTGTTAAAATTTGTATCGTATTAGTATTTTGCTATTAAATCACTATATTGATTGCTATTGTGATGTTATGAGTTACAATTTATGTTATTGTAAATTCATTTAAATTGACTAATTTTGGATTAGATAAACAAATTTCAATCTGTAGAAAATATTCTAAATTAACTAGACAATTAAGGGCCAGTTTTTAACCTTTCGACTTAGGATTTCAACTTACATTTAAGATTAAACAAGGATTTTTTTCTTTTATGTGGGTATACTTTTTTATTTTCCAAAAAAAATTGCTTTAAACGTTTGTTCCATAACAATTCATAAAAAAGTATTGCTGGCATTTTTCGCTACATCTCAATAAATATTAATTACCATCACATCTAAGCGTTATATATTTTAAACTTTACTGTAAATCAGTGGTTTATACGCGTGGCGCATGAAGTAAAATTTCGAGTTTAGAAAAGCCCCGTGAAAATTTGTCTCGGGTCGCTGAGCGACCCTCGACAAATTTTCTACGCGGGGCTTTTCTAAACTCGAAATTTTACTTCATGCTTAGTCTGGAAGTGGAAGACACTCGTTTGTTTAAAATACATCACAACTGTTAAAATTTGTATCGTATTAGTATTTTGCTATTAAATCACTATATTGATTGCTATTGTGATGTTATTAAATTTCAATCCGTAGAAAATATTCTAAATTAACTAGACAATTAAGGGCCAGTTTTTAACCTTTCGACTTAGGATTTAAACTTATATTTAAGATTAAACAAGGATTTTTTTCTTTTATGTGGGTATACTTTTTTATATTCCAAAAAAAATTGCTTTAAACGTTTGTTCCATAACAATTCATAAAAAAGTATTGCTGGCATTTTTCGCTACATCTCAATAAATATTAATTACCATCACATCTAAGCGTTATATATTTTAAACTTTACTGTAAATCAGTGGTTTATACGCGTGGCGCATGAAGTAAAATTTCAAGTTTAGAAAAGCCCCGTGAAAATTTTCTACGCGGGGCTTTTCTAAACTCGAAATTTTACTTCATGCTTAGTCTAGGAGTGGAAGACACTCATTTGTTTAAAATACATCACAACTGTTAAAATTTGTATCGTATTAGTATTTTGCTATTAAATCACTATATTGATTGCTATTGTGATGTTATGAGTTACAATCATAACATCACAATAACTAAAATACAGTCCATAGAGAGATATAATCAGACAAAATCCTAGCATAGTCAAAAGACAGTCAATCAAGCCACTTACAGTCACAATAGTCAAAACACGGCTAATAAAGATATAATATGACAAAATACTATGATAGTCCAAAGACAGTCAAGCATTCATTATAAACAAATACATTTTTTATCAGTACAGTAATTAATCAGCCAGATTCTCGTCTTACGGGGTGATATGTAAGCAAGTTATGGGTCCTAAGAATTGTAAAATTAGTGAGTTACTCAACTGTTTCCAAAACATTTTTTACAAAAAACTAATGATTACAATTTTGCATAATATAATAAACTATTCAGAAAAAAATATTCCTCTAAATAATATAAAAATCCAAAATGTCGCCCAATGTTGTAAAACAAAAGTTGGCTATGATCCCTGGGTAAATGTTATATTTATGTTAAAATAAAATATGTTACTAGATTTTATTTTTTTTAAAGTGCCTGTACAATGTCAAAGTTGTAAATGTCTGGATTCAATATTTTTTGAATAACAACAAAATTTATAAAAATCTGTTTTTTGACAATATCTCAAAAAAAAGAAGATATTTCAAATTTGTTTTTAGATTATTATTGGGCCCTAATATACGCAACTTTGCCCCAATTTAACCGACTCTCTATTTCTTCAAACAACCGAGATCCCCGTACCATCTGTTGAATACATAAATATTTTATATAAAAAAACATATTTTATAAATATCAATCGCTTTTTATTTATGTTAAAATACATAGAGTAATAGTATGGATAAGAAAAACTCCACAACATGAGTTAAGTGACAAAGATAATGACAAATTTATGCAAATGTAATTACACGAAAAACATTTGTTTTCTTAATAATACTTTTCAAATTGAGGACTTAATTTAATTATTTACACATTTACATCACTTTTTGTAAAACTATCGTTTGTATATCAAACGTAATCCAAAATGGGCCATAGAAACATGTCCATAAATTTTGTCCCGCTAGAATGGTTAAATCGTATACTGTGCTACGCCACCGAGTAATTAAATGATTCGGCATATATACAATCCCTTTACTTTTTTCATAGTAATAACCTGAAAATAAATAAATTACATCATAAATTATTAACTAGACTTAATGCACAAAACGTCGGTTGAAAGATAAAAGTAAGTAAAACAACGAAATAATTAACTAGTTATGCCGGTGTCGCTTATTCTAGACATTTAAGAAATAAGAGGGTCTAAGCTGTTGACTTAAATAAACTTAGTAGATGGCTTTGAAGCTAGTCTATTTAAATTATTCTCCTATGTCTCGCTCGCCTCTCTTTTCAGTCGCAGACTTTTGCTGAATTTAAAACGAATACGTCGTTTTTACAGCTTAGTCAATTGGTTGATTAAAGTGTCAAGGAATGTGTTCGTGTTTCGGAGTGTTCCTGTTGCTTTCTTACTAAAACTCACAACAGGTAACCAAATTGGGTCGGATTAAATTGAAATTTCACCTGTGGAGTGGACCAGGATTTATATTCGTGGGGTGGCGTGCGATGGTTTATTCAGTGTTGGGATCAAATAAGCCAATTTTACGATTATGGCCGCCTCCTTGCCTTTCCCCACCTATTCACGACCAATTTCCAACGGTATAAACGCCCTTTTACTTCGAATTGAATTAAATTAAACACAAATAGTTGCAAGTTTATTAATCCACCAAACAAATTAATTAATTGTATTTTAATTAGTCTTTGTCAAAATATAGAGTGGCTTAACTAAAACTTAACTAATCAAGGAATTTAATTGTATGCCAACTCTTTTAAGATTTAAAGAAAGTTATTCAATAGAGCTGGGCAGGATTCGAATCATTCAGGATTCCAATTATTTTAGAGGATTTAAAAGAGGTATTCGAATACTTCAGTGAAAAAGGATTCGTGAATCGAATTCTTTACATTTTTGTGAGAGGATTCGTATTCTAATCCATATGTAGGTGATTCGAATACTTATAAAATGATTCGAATATTTACAAAACTATTCGAATACTTACAAAACTATTCGAATGAACATTTGTTTTCTTTTGTGTTCCAACTTCATGTTGAATCAGTGATTAATACGTCTGGCGTATGAAGTAAAATGACGAGTTTAGAAAAGCCTTATCATTTGGATTTACCGGAGCGCGACTCGCTTCGCTCGCGCGCCCCTGCATATCCAAATTTTCAGGCTTTTCTAAACTCGACATTACACTTCTTATATATTTTTTTAAATTGTATACACATCCATCAATAAAATAATCGATATTAAAAGTAGGAGTTAATTTACTTATCACTTCTGTAACATCGCATTAATTTTCAATGATAAAACGCTCATTATTAAAAAGACTACAAACAGACTCTACTTTATTATCTATTTATTTTGACTTCTTTTGTTGATATGCGTAATTTTGTGTCTAAGGTACGATTCATGATAGGTGTCTTATAATTTGTAGTGTTTTCTGCACTAATACATGTAATACGAAAATAGTTTGATGACATCAGATTACGTGTGTGAAAAGAGACAGAAAACTTCATAATATGTCTGCAAAGGATTTTAGATGGAACATGCGAAAACGTATGTTCCGCTATGCAGCTTTAAAATTTTAAGGTTGAACGTCACATTCTGACAATGTCTTCATAAAACTAAATCTGCAAAAACCCAGTCACAAATAATTTTTAATAATGTGCTTAATCGTTTTAAATGTGAGTTTAAGTGGTATACTTCCAATTTACATATCTACTAAATAGTTCAGGTATTTACAGAAATAAATAATGCATTTATGTTAATTTTGTGTAAGCTTAAACGTTAGTTGAATCGAATATGCATTCAGTAGATTTGGCAAATAGTCATCGGAGTAATCTGTTAATGAAAGGATTTTTTGTTTTAAGTATATATACAGGGAATTTTCTATTAGGTATACATATGCATACGCTTTATTTTAAAGAGTTCAATTTGAAGCTTAAAACGAGTGTTTTCCACTCCCAGACTAAGCATGAAGTAAAATTTCGAGTTTAGAAAAGCCTGAAAATTTGGTTTGGTCGCGTAGCGCGGAGCGCGGAGCGCGGAGCGGCCAAACCAAATTTTCAGGCTTTTCTAAACTCGAAATTTTACTTCATGCGCCACGCGTATTAAACACTGAAAGCACTGAAATATTGTGAACGAGTAAACTTCGCTTGAAATCAGTGTCTTAAACGCGTGGCGCATGAAGTAAAATTTTGAGTTAAGAAAAGCCTACAAATTTGGTTTGGTCGCTCCGCGCTTCGCGCTACGCAACCAAAGCAAAATTTCAGACTTTTCTAAACTCGAAATTTTGCTGCATGCTCAACCTGGGAGTGGAAAACACTCGTTCAAACTTCAAATTGACCTCTTTTAAGAAAACCACTAATATTTAAAAATCTGCAACACTTAATTGGGATATGTATACTCAAAAGAAAAAATTTACAAGAAATTATGAATCAAAACTTTTCTAAAAAAAGAACACTGTATACTCACAACCCAAGCAGTATGACATAGTCATGTAACGTCAAAATTTGACACAACTAGGAAAAACCGTTGCAGATACAACTGTCGACATACTCGCTAAAAAATTTGAACCGCACAATCCACATCAATGAGTCATAGGACATCTCTCCCGAATTCCACTATATGTAATTTTACTGTACATTTACAAGAAATTAATAGGATTTATTATTATTATTATTATTATTAGATTCAGTATGAATTATTAATGTTAAAAAGAGCAGTAGTATAAGCAATAATCAGACTTTAAATAAAACTTTTAAAATTAATACTTGACTACTTTTACCTTGAAACATTCTATAACATCTTATTAATTTCCAATGAAAAAAAACATATTTTTTTCCAGCGTAACATTATTAATACTGTCTTTCCACATTTTCTTAATCCATTTCACCATCAAGACTAAAACCATCAATCATTTTAATTAATTTTTTGTTCACCTAGAGATCCCATTATTTCCGTCTTTACCCGTTTGAAAAATCGTTTATCCGGATCGCGCGCGTTTTTTTACGCTCACTCGAAAAACTTGAAAAATCGCCCCGGACGACCTTCGACTCCGCCTCGGGAAAAACAACGATTAATTCAGCTTCGATAAGGACGACGTGCTAGAAATTCTAAATGTTATCCTCTTTTTCACATGTTTTTTTTCCCTCTCTCGTTCGGGATATCAGATATGATAAATATTTAAGTCGGCGACTTCTTCGTCCCTTTTGTTGCCGATTCAGAGTGCGACCGGCCGGAAAAAGTTCCACAGGTTTTTCCGAAAGATCGCTGATAATGCCTTTTTTAAATATTTCTTTTGCGAGATGTTTAAATTGAAAGATACATAACATTTCCCCTTTTCCAGCACAGAAATATATCTAGAATTTATTGGCTAAAGAAACTGAATGCCGATAAGATTTTGTCAATAATAAAAGTTGAACTTATTGTTTTATTTTTCAATTTACGTTACATATAATATACAGTAATTTTTTTTTTCGTGTATACATATCTCGATGTACACGCTGAAAATGTAGATTCTGAACTTTACTTTAAATCAGTGTCTTATACGCCTGGCGCATGAAGTAAAATTTCGAGTTTAGAAAAGCCTGAAAATTTGACCAAATTTTCAGGCTTTTCTAAACTCGAAATTTTACTTTATGCTTAATCTAGGATTGGAAACACTGGTTAGAAGCAAATTAAAAGCATTTATAAAAACAACGAATGCCCGAAAATGTGCATGGAAAAATCACAATATGTGTACCTAAAAGAAAAATTCCCTGTATGTGGTTAGGCCCAGATACTAAAAATAGCCAAATTGTAATCGTAAAAATTAACCAAATAACTCAATGAAATTATTAGAATTTTCTAAACTCGAAATTTTACTTCATGCGCAACGCGTGCAAAACAAAAATATTGTGAATTTATGTATATTTAAACCTCACTTGAAATCAGTGTTTTATACGCGTGGTGCATGAAGTAAAATTTCGAGTTTAGAAAAACCTAGAAAATTTGTTTCGGGTCGCTGCGCGATTCTCGACAAATTTTCACGGGGCTTTTCTAAACTCGAAATTTTACTTCATGCTTAGTCTGGGAGTGGAAAACACTCGTTTAAAGTTTCAAATTAAGTTCTTTTGAAAAACAACGGATGTCGGAAAATTTGCAGCTTATGCATCTGTTTACCTAAAAGAAAAATTCCCTGTATAACCAAGCAAGTGTTTTATAAAACGACACCTAAACGAACTGACTGCAAAAATTAGAGGTTATAATTCAGTGTTACTTACCTGCAAATATGAAATTTACAAAAACGCTATATACAATCTATTGCCAACATATCTTGAAATGACATTTACTTCAAAATCCTTTACTAAGATTCATAATACACATGATAATTTTAAATGTACCTTCAACCTAAACATCATTTAACTGAATGCCTGTTTAAAAAAAGTTCATAATACGCGTAAGTGTCCCGAAGGTGGATCTTTTAGAAATTGAAACATTCTTAAAAAAATATATAGCTACAAATAAACATAAAAAAGTGGATATTTTGTTAAATCTTTATATTTCTATTCTATAGACATATGATTATTTTATAAAATAAATCAATTAATTATTTTTTTTTATTTTCTAAGCGTATAGTTCTGATAAACATGCGGATCTAGATAAATGCCCTCTATCTGAATTGAACAAAAAATAGGTATGATGACACCATAAGAAAAAAAAAAAATGACTATCGCTACCTTGACAGTTGTCATCGTATTGTCAATTTGGTGACGCCATTAATTAGAGCATTTCCTGCCGTTTAGAAATATATATAGTTTGTTGTAGTTTACTATCAAAATAAAAAAGTTTACGTTTACTTTGTAAAGCACAGATAAAATCGAAGATAGTGAACGCGAGTCCAAATCATTCAAAACCGATAATTCTAAAAGCAAATATTATTTACATTCTAAACCAAATGTTTATTTTCCGATCTTATGCGTGTTGGGTTACGTAGGTCCTTCTTGCACATTGACCTGTATAATTGTAATTAGGGTGGGGAAAGTCTTTGCAAGCGTTTGAATATTTTTTAAAAGGAGAACCTTCCTAGACTCGGGATTAAATAGATTAATTTTCTATAACTGTTAATTATCGTTGAGTCAAATAAAAAGTGTTAAACGTTTAATACGTTTAAGGTTTTCTATTTTTACAAATTCCACGAACAAACCCAACATCGACGCGAAAGAGTGTTACAAATTATTGTTACAAATTCAAGTGTTACAAGGGGGTGAAACACCAAACTGAATCACCCTGTATATTAAAAATAATATAAATTTATTTCTGGGAAAGATTTTTTTACATTTTATCATAGGCAATTTATGATCATTTCCAGTGGTAATTTCCGACGTAAATGACTTTTAAAAGCACTACTCACCACTCACACTTAAGTTACTTTATACATATGAATCAATTGAATTCACAATTTTGACAACAATAATTAAAAATGTTTTGTTCACGACAATATTATAATATGCGCATTATTTAATTATGTGGGCGTGATAAATGTGGTTTTATAATACGAATATAAATAATTGCCTAGTTCTATTTTTTGCCGCTATGCAGTAATAGCGCTGTGCTAGTCAAATCAGCTTCGTTTATCTTACAGTTAATCATGGTGGTGATGACGTCGTCGACGCCATTTTGTTAAAGTACGAAGTTACACGTCAACATCTCCGCCGTTCTCACTAGTTTAACCCGCGTAAGACGCGTATGTAAACAGAAATGATTCTTAAATCGGTTAAACAATTGTGCTTCTATCCGTCGCCAGTGTTTTTTTAAAGCGAAACAAACGTTAACACCGTGATAACTCCATACAAATGGAAGAGTTAGTTTTTTGTGCAACGAGCGTGCTTCTATGTAACTTGGGTGAAAGGGTAGACTCATTAAGTATTATTTATTGTTGAACGATTGTTCATATTTGTGTTAAAGTGGAATTAACCCTTTAACCCAGCGTTTCTCAACCTTTTTGTTATTGCGACCCATATTACCAATATAAATATTCTCGCGCCCCCCTTTTTGATCTATCGAAATTTTTTTTTTCAGTATATTTACGGCCAGACAAGCATGTGTGCTATATATGACTATTTTGTAAGATTTTATAGCGCTGTTTAGTTATTATTATTTGGAGCTTTTTATAAGAGTTCTGTATAATTATTAGTATTAATTTTTTATTATTTTTTTGATTAAAACATGAAAACAGTCCGATATTCGTACATTTAATTTTATTGGTAAAATGCGACTGTTTGCTATAAATGCACAGTAATGCATACGTCTATCCCCACCCTTTTCTATATATTTCTTCCTACACATTCTGTCAAGGTCGCATTTCTGTTTTGATAATTTTATCGGCTTTTCCAGTGTTCTTGTGCGATTCAGTGCGAGTAAACTTCAGAGATTTTACAGTACATCACGAGTACATGCACTATTATTTATCTAAAATTGATCATTTTTTAGGGGACTTCAATATTAAAAGGTAAGTACAAAAAATACATTTATCATGCTACTCAATTCGTATCTGAAAATAATAAAGAATATTTGTAGAATAAAAATGGAAAAATTTAACAATTTTTATTTACAATTAATTGTTAAATATTAAATAAATAACAATATTAAATTAATTAATAAATTGTAAGATAAAAAAAGCGTAAAACACGCAAATTTTTAACCACATTTAATTCTTATTATAACAACTTGCGTTTTTTACGTGTTACTTATCACCTTATGCTTTATTCACAACCTCCAAATTAGAATTAGAATTTGAATTACAATTCAAATTACAATTAACAGCAAACGTTTGGCATATGAGTTAATACATGAGCATTCACAACCTCAAATTAACGTTTTCACTTAGAATTACAATTACACTTTAAATTAACACATAGCAAAGTACAAGCTTTTACGGTAATTTACACACTAATTTGGCGTAGTACATAACCTCAAATTTTTGACAGCTTGTTTTTAAATTTATCATTTTGTGAAAATTATGTTGCCAATACGAAGAGCACGAGCACGGGCACAGCATCGACGTAAAATATTAAGTTCACTTAGTGTGGCGTTAGGTATTTTGTACCTGCAATTATTGCAAAAACAACCGACTAATTTAGACGATGTGAATGCTCCAAAATACGTTAATTTACATACTAATTTAAATTCTAATTCTAAGTGTAATTCTAATTCTAATTTTGGAGGTTGTGAATGAAGCATTATAGTCCCTGTTGGTTTATTATAACATATATGAAAAAAGAAAAATTTGCTTCCCAAAGCATTAATTGAAATTTAAGTAAATGTTCCTTATATTCCAAATTTCACTAACATATTTTTTTCTATACGTTATTTCAATCTCTACTTTCTATTCTCCTCAATTTCATATTGATTTTCTTTATTTACAAATTTATTAAAATCATTTTTCAAACTTTTTTCTTCGATAATGTAAAAAATTTTACAACTAAATTTAAATCTATAAATAGTAATTACCATCACCTTTTGAATTTGAAGATTATAATTTTTTAGTTACTTCCATATTTTTTAAATGTTTCTATCGATTTCTGATCAATTTTTCTTAAATATATATTTTAGAGGCAACAGAGGCATCTTTAGCAAAGATTATGGATAAATTTTTATGTGGACGTAAGCGAGCATTGGAGGATTGTGAAGCATCAACTAGTGCACAGGCTAGGCATGTTCCAAAAACTAAATCAAGAAAATATTGCGCCGAATACTTGAACTATGGATTTACCAGCACTGAAGTAAAAGAAGAAGAAAGGCCCTTGTGTGTTATTTGTTCAAAAATTTTGGCAGCTGACAGTATGAAGCCAAATAAACTTAAACGACATTTGGAAACTGTTCATAGTGAATACGTTAACAAACCTCGACAATTTTTTGAAAGCAAATTAAAATCATTTGAAAAGCAAAAATTAGTTTTTAAAAACTCTTTGTCTGTGAATGAACAAGCTTTACTTGCTTCTTACAAAGTTTCGTATCAAATAGCTAGATGCAAGAAACCTCACACTATTGGTGAAGAGCTAATTTTGCCAGCTGCAATTGAAATTGTAGAAACCATGTTTGGAGAAAATTTTGCTAAAAAATTAAAATCTATTCCACTTTCCAATGATACTGTAGCTCGTCGTATTGGTGACATGGCTGAAGATGTACAGCACCAGCTTTTTGCAAAATTGCGTGGAAAATTGTTTTCAATTCAACTAGATGAAGCAACTGACAACAATAAAGATGCTCATTTGATAGCCTATGTACGTTTTTGTGATGGTGTATCAGCTGTAGAAGAACTACTTTTTTGCAAACCAATAGAGCAAAGAGCAATATCAACTGCTTTATTTACCATCTTGGATAATTTTATAAACGAGGCGAATATGGAATGGGAAAATTGTGTTGGAATATGTACCGATGGTGCTCGTTCAATGTCTGGAAGATTTCAAAGCCTGCAAACATTGGTGAAACAAAAATCATCACAGTGTATATGGACACATTGCATGATCCACAGAGAGGCACTGGCGTCGAAAGAAATGAGTCCTGGTTTAAATACCGCGTTATCTACAGCTGTAACTATTGTAAATTATATAAAAACAAGACCTTTAAAATCAAGAATGTTTTCTAAACTTTGTAAAGATATGGGTTCAGTACACACAGCATTACTATTTTATTGCGAAGCCAGATGGTTATCACGTGGAAAGTTTTTGAAACGTGTTTTTGAATTAAGAGAAGAAATCTGTATTTTTCTGGAAGAAGAAAATCGACAAGAAGCCGTGATGTTTCGAGATGCTTTATTTATTATGAAATTGGCTTATTTAGTCGATATATTTGAGAAGTTAAATGTCTTGAATCTCCAACTTCAAGGATTAAATACAAATATTTTGGAAACAAATGATAGAGTCACTGCGTTTTGTACAAAGTTGAATTTGTGGCTTAGAAATATAAAAGAAAAGAAATTGGAAATGTTTCCTAATATAAATGAATTTTTAAAGACATACAAAACCGAAGAAGTACATATAAACGTGATTTTCCTAACTATAGACAAACATTTAAGCATGCTAGCAAAAAATTTTAAAAAATACTTTTTTCCTGACGAAAAAATTCTATCTAGTTACGAGTGGGTTAGGGACCCATATCACAATATTCCACAAGGTCTCTCGACTTTTGAAGAGGAAACTTTTATTGATTTTACAACAAACAGTGAAATCAAAAGACAATTCAATAACAAATCGATTTTTGAATTTTGGGCTGGTTTGGATGACGAGTTTGCAACATTAAAACGAAGAGCTTTCCAAATACTTTTACCATTTTCAACATCTTATCTTTGCGAAACTGGATTTTCTGCGGTGGCTTCATTGAAAACAAAATACAGATCTCAGCTAAATATAGAAAACGAACTTAGAGTATCCATATCTCGTATTACTCCTTCATTTCAAAAACTTTGCAATGAGAAACAGGCTCAGGGAAGTCATTAATTAATAACATAGCATATTTAAGAGGTATTTCTTCCATACTAATAAACTTAACTTAAATAATAAATATAATAAAATATTTATTGGTAATATGTAATTATAAAGTTCATTCTATTTTAAAATATATAAAATATTTTTTTTAATATACAATATGTTTTTGATTTTAAATATACTCGCGGCCCCCTTGTAGAAACGCCGCGCCCCCCAAGGGGGGCGCGCCCCACAGGTTGAGAATCGCTGCTTTAACCCAATTACACATTCAAATCATAATACCGCAATCTGTCATCATTTATCTGTCAAATTAATACGAAACAAAACCGACTATTAGGACTAACGCGTATTTGATAAATATATATATAATAAATGTTCTGTTATATATTGTAGTTGTGAACAAAGTATAGTGTATAACTCGCAAATAATGGCTATTAATCACTCGAACGACTTGCTCGTTCCGCCAACCTCGTTCTCGTGATTAATAGCTATCATTATAGGCTCGTTGTACAATATACTATTTATTAAAATGTAAAATTACAGGATATGTTTCAGCTCTATCCGTTTTTTCGCATAGCGCCCCTATCGGTAACTTTTTAAACAAATAATATTATTTCAATACACAATAGCATTTTTTAAAATTCTATATAATTTATTACAATGACGAGGATAAAATTGGCATCGCAAATGCTTAGTATCCAAAACATTCGCATCTCCTTTTTTTAAATAAGTGTAACCCGAAAGCGAACAATACGCGGGGAATTGCGCAAAAAGTTGTAAAACATTTGTTAAACGCTCCGCCGGAACGATCTGTCTCTGTCAGCAACAGTCTGCAAGGTACAATGTGAAAAAGTTGGAGCGTGTCTTTATTTATATATAAAAATTCGGGGTCCAACCAGTTTTTTTTTCCAGTCCGTGGAATATAAATTAATTTCTTTGTTATTGCATTTGCACCCCCAATGAATTATGATTCCCGGTCGTCACGTTTCGCGGAATTGCCCCAGAATTGAACATTTTCGAGGATTCGTTTCTTTTATCACAACATAAAAAGTAATGAAGAGAATTAGGATTTTGCTTAATAAACTAACAGTGCGGAGATTTTGTCTGTAAATCTGAAAATAAATTATATTTTTGGAATAATTACTCAGTTTCACGGTTCATAAGTCATTGCTTTAATTAAATTGATTATGTGAATAACGATAGATGTCAATACGAACAGGGATTAGAATACCGGGAAACTAGAATACCGGTATATCGGTTAATCATTAAATATGCTCTCTAAATTTTACTAGTTTTTACCGATTGTTTACCGGTATATTTGTAAATTAATTAAAGCAATTTAGATGCATTTCGAGCACTGTGGTCATTAATTTAATGTTATAATTAAAGATGCAGCGGATAGTAATTTGGCCGGATACCTAATTCCGGATATCCGGCAAAAATAGGCCAGATAACCGGATATCCGGCCAACTTAAAAATAAAATCGAGTATACCAATTTTCAGACATTTCTAAACTTAAAATTTTACTTCATGCATAATCTGGGAGTGCGATTTTAGATTTTTCCAATTTTTCAAGTTAATGGCACTTTGTCATTGTCACTTTTTAAGCTCTACAAAATGACTTCTTCAAATTTTTTATCCGATGTTTCATCTCCAAGAAATCACCATCAACTTCATTTTTTTTTATATGGCCACAAAAGTAGAAACACTTCGTATGCGATAGCATTTTTTTTATTACGAATTCAACGATGGATCACACATTATGCTTCTAAAGCCAAATAACAGAGAAAAATAAATTTTAATATTTTTGTATGTTCTTAATGAATACAAAAATATTAAAATTTATTTTTCTCTGTTATTTGGCTTTAGAAGCATCATCAAGTTATTATCAATCCATTGATAATGGTTACCTTGTGACCCAAATGTACATCTGGTATTTAATAAAAATTGTGAGGAAAGGTTAAAAGTGTTTTAATTAAAGTTATTGAAACGACATAAACTAAAAGTAGTGTAATTATGACGATTGGCTTTCAACAATTTAAAAATTAGGTAAAACGAACATTTCAAGTAATTGTAAGTGATCTTCAGAAAGTCAACACCAAGTGGCGTTTAAAAAATCTAAACAAAGTATTGTAAATGCACCTCATTTGGAGTTTTTTTTTTTTTTTTGTTGGATAAAACTTCCAATGATTGTGCTAATATTGTAAACATTGATATCAAAGTGTCCGGTAAGTTTTACCAAAAAGCAAATTGTATTTATGTCGAGTGGAGTGGTGTATAACATACACTCTGCCCAGTGGTCCCTAAGTAGATATCAAAGTAACAAGGACAGTGGCCGAATCTCTTGAACTGTGAAGTTTGCTTAATGGTTATGAGGATCCCTTTTAAACAGTCCAGTTATGCGGTCAGGCGATTTATTATTACGGGTTACGAGCGAAATTTTCGCAGAAAATGTTATATCCATTACACAAACTCAGCGGGGAGATTAATTAAAATTTTCTTTTCATATCTCAATTAAATCTTTATTATTTTATTTTAATGAAAATTATGTTAGTAAAGTCGTTGAATGGTGAATATTCGTAATTCAACGGCAAACTATACTTTATTAAATTATATAAAATGATTAAACCGCCTGCGATTATCTATTTATATTTTATTAAAATTTCAGAACATTTAAAATTCTAATTAATTCCCCCGATTCCGTACGCGAAATGTTACATTTAACTAATACGTCATTACCTTCACAATCTAACTTTAGACTGTGATGTGTTATAACATGTACGTTAACTTTAACATTTCGTGTACTGAATACCCGTGATTATCTATAATATGAATAAGTATCCATAAAATGCATCACAGTCCACTGAAAAAAAAACCATGTACAGCCTTATTAATAAACACTAACATTCAGTTTTAACGCGGTTCTAAGGATGATGTTAACACTTTTGGATTTATTAAACGGTTTAGTTGATTACTATTTCACTAGCATACACCTTTAACACGATTCTAAGGACGATGTTAACACTTTCGGATTTATTAAACGGTTTAGTTGATTAAATAGTAATCAACTGAACCATTTTATAAATCCGAAAGTGTTAACATCATCCTTGCAACTAATAAATTAATAGTGTGGTGCACCTAGTTTTAGTTCTCAATTGTCGCAACCTAAATTGTCGCAACAAAATAGGGTCATTTAGAATCTATTTAATAATGGCATAAATCATAAATCTCCATACCTGAGCAGTATATTTTGAACTTCACTTGAAATCAGTGTTTTAGACGCGTGGCGCATTAAGTAAAATTTCGAGTTTAGAAAAGCTTGAAAATTTTCAGGCTATTCTAAACTCGAAATTTTACTTCATGCTTAACCAAGGAATGGAAAACACTCTCTTGTATAATATTGATAACTGTAATAAACACTCGCCCTCTTGATTTAGAAAAAAACAATATTTTGGTTTAGAATATTTATGGATTGCCCTGTATAAAAATTAATATGCTCATCTTGCAGATCTCGTTAAAAAGCTAAAATTTATGTATTACAATTTTCTGTATCTCAAATAGTTTTTGAGTTATAGCGTTTTTGTGAAAATTGAGAAAAAAGTCGAGATTTTACGCTAGTACGCCCGATTTTTTTGTATTTTGTAAAAATTTGCGAATAATTTAATAACTTATACGAACACAAAAAGAAAGTTCAAACAAAAGTTTCAGATAATAAAATTATGAATAATTTTTTTATTTTCAAGTGTTTTTAAAGCTGAATTTTTTCTTGGTGAAAAGTTAGCTTTTTAAATGATCCATAGCGCGACCCGTTATGCGACAAAATCAAATTTTCAGGCTTTTCTAAACTCGAAATTTTACTTCATGCTTAACCAAGGAATGGAAAACACTCTCTTGTATAATATTGATAACTGTAATAAACACTCGCCCTCTTGATTTAGAAAAAAACAATATTTTGGTTTAGAATATTTATGGATTGCCCTGTATAAAAATTAATATGCTCATCTTGCAGATCTCGTTAAAAAGCTAAAATTTATGTATTACAATTTTCTGTATCTCAAATAGTTTTTGAGTTATAGCGTTTTTGTGAAAATTGAGAAAAAAGTCGAGATTTTACGCTAGTACGCCCGATTTTTTTGTATTTTGTAAAAATTTGCGAATAATTTAATAACTTATACGAACACAAAAAGAAAGTTCAAACAAAAGTTTCAGATAATAAAATTATGAATAATTTTTGATCCATAGCGCGACCCGTTATGCGACAAAATCAAATTTTCAGGCTTTTCTAAACTCGAAATTTTACTTCATGCTTAACCAAGGAATGGAAAACACTATTTTGTATAATATTTATAACTTTAATAAACACTCGCCTTCTTGATTGAGAAAAAACAACAATTGGCATTTCGTTTACAATATTTATGGATCCCATAATCGATCGAATATTTATGGATCGCCCTGTATAAAAATAAATATTTGAAATATCCAAAATTTATGCATTACACTTTTCTGTAGCTCAAATAGTTATTTTTTTCTGTATAAAAATAAATATGCTCATCTTGCAGATCTTGTTGAAATAGCCAAAATTCATGTATTACACTTTTCTGTAGCTCAAATAGTTTTTGAGTTATAGCGTTTTTTGTGAAAATTGAAAAAAAATTAAGAATATTCACTAGTACGCCAGATTTTTTTATATTTTGTAAACTTTGCTAATAACTTAATAACTAATGGGAATACAGAAAAATAGTTCAAATAAAAGTTTCTGACAATAAAATTTAGGACAATTTTTCTATTTACAATATTTTTCATAGCTGTATTTTTTCTTGGTGAAAAATGACAGTTTGTTAAAACATTCATGAACATTTACAATTTTTACAAAATCGTGGCATAACTTGGAAATATTTATTAGAACATGTGGTTTTCAACTTCAGAATGAATCAGCGGTTCACCAAACCAAATTTCAGGCTTTTCTAAACTCAAAATTTTATTTAATCCGTAATCTGGGAAAAAATTTAATAATTAGCAAAAGCATTAAATTTTCACTAAACATAAACAAAAACAGTGTAATGTTACAAACCCTCTAAATTACTTCATTACAATGAAGTTAGCAACATATGAGATTGCAATGATGCTACGTTCATTTTATCTATAGTTCAAAACTAACCAATAGCATTTTTTACGATTAACTAGCATTAAATTAAACTATAATGATATTAACGCCAATTCTATTAACAAGGCAGTATTATTTGATCAACGTTTCATGTTTAATCCATTAACTTCCGTGCACTTATAGAGTTAACTCTAAAAGTTGATTTTAGGTAAACTTCTGCATTTCATTTTATATTTTCTATGCACGACCTAATATATTCGTATAACCTACATACTGGGATTTTTCATTTTGAATATATACAGTAAATTTTTCTTTTATGTAAACATATGCATAACCTGCAAATTTTCCGAAATTCGTTGTTTTTTTTTTTAAAAGAGTTCAATTTGAAGCTTTAAACGAACGTTTTCCACTTCCAGACTTAGCACAAGTATAATTTCGACGAATGTCTAAAAATGTACAACATATACATTATACAGGGAGTTTTTTTTAAAGTATACCTATTCCAAATTCAGCCTATTTTCTGTAAATCATTAGATATTGCTTGTTTTATTGTAAGTTCAATTTGGAGCTATAAACGAGTGTTTTCCACTCCCAGACTAAGCATGAAGTAAAATTTCGAGTTTAGAAAAGCCCCGTGAAAATTTGACGAGGGTCGCGCAGCGACCCGAGACAAATTTTCTGGGCTTTTCTAAACTCGAAATTTTACTTCATGCGCCCGCGTATTAAACACTAAAATACTGTGAAATTTATGTATTTTTGAACCTCATTTGAAATCAGTGTTTTATACACGTGGCGCATGAAGTAAAATTTCGAGTTTGGAAAAGCCCCAAAAAGCCTATTTTCTGTAAATTTTTAGATATTTCTTGTTTTTTACTTTCCCCTGTATGTAATACAAAGGGAAAGTATTGTTTTCGTGAAAATTTTCGAATCAAACATTTTAGCGGAAATATCCGTTTTGAGGTCCCCTGAGTCGAATAAGTCCATTTTTGAAAAATGTCTGTCTGTGTGTCTGTGTGTGTGTCTGTGTGCGCTGTACCGCAAAAACCGCTAAAGATATCGAGATGAAACTTGAAACTTAAGCTTTTTGTTACATTCGAAAGAACTGATAAGCTTTTGGTGAAAATCGGAAAACCGGAAGTGGTACTTTACTCTTAGCGTTTTTCAGTTTTCTCAGATTTTTTCAATAAATGTTCATCAAACAAAAAATTCTTTCAAATAAAAGTTGTAGATAATAACAAAGTGAAGATGTACTGTTCACTTACTTTTTGTCATAGCACTCTTAGTTTTTGAGATATTTCAAAAGTTGTGTGTTTTATCTAGTTATTGGTGTGTGACAGTGTATGTGTCGATACAATTGAAAAATGTTTCAAATAAAAGTTGTAGGAAATGAAAAAGGAAAGATTTTTTGTTGACTCACTTTTTGTCATAGTACTCTTAGTTTTTGAGATATTTAATAAATAGTGTTTTTTATCTAGTCATTGATTTGTGTCAATGTGTGTGTTGATACAATTGGAAAATGTTTCAAATAAAAGTTGTAGGTAATAAAATATTAAAGATTTTTTGTATATTTACTTTTTGTCATAGCACTCTTAGTTTTTAGATATTCAATAAATAATGTTTTTTATCTAGTCATTGGTTTGTGTCAGTATGTGTTGATCCAATTGAAAAATGTTTCAAATAAAAGTTGTAGTTATCAAAAAGTTGAAGACATTTTGAAAATAATAATGCTGCAAATATTTTAAAAGTGATTTAATACGCAATTTACGGGGGAATGTACTATGATGGACACATCACCATTTTTTTTAAGTTCAATTTAAAGCTTTAAACGAGTGTTTTCCACTCCTAGACTAAGCATGAAGTAAAATTTCGAGTTTAGAAAAGTCCCGTGAAAAATTTCTGGGCTGATCTAAACTGGAAATTTTACTTTATGCGCCACGCGTATTAAACACTAAAATACTGTGAAAATTATGTATATTTGAACCTCACTTGAAATCAGTGTTTTATACGCGTGGCGCATGAAGTAAAATTTCGAGTTTAGAAAAGCCCAGAAAATTTGTCTCGGGTCGCTGCGCGACCCTCGACAAATTTTCACGGGGCTTTTCTAAACTCGAAATTTTACTTCATGCTTAGTCTGGGAGTGGATGACACTTGTTTAAAGCTTCAAATTGAATTAAAAGAAGACAAGGAATATCTAATGATATACAGAAAATAAGTTGAATTTGGAATACGTATACTTAAAAAAAAAACTCCGTGTATAATGGATATGCTGTAAATTTTTAGATATTCGCGATTTTATAAAAGCGGTAATTTTAATGTTTCGATCCTTATTTGAAAATGAACCTTATTTGAAATCAGTGTTTTATACACGTGGCGCATGAAGTAAAATTTCGAGTTTAGAAAAGCCCCAAAAAGCCTATTTTCTGTAAATCTTTAGATATTTCTTGTTTTTTTAAGTTCAATTTAAAACTTTAAACGAGTGTTTTACACTCCTAAACTAAGCATGAAGTAAAATTTCGAGTTTAGAAAAGCTTGAAAATTTGGTTTGGTCGCTCCGCACAGCGGAGCGGCAAAATAAAATTTTCAGGCTATTCTAAACTCGAAATTTTACTTTATGCGCCACGGGTATTAAGCACTGAAATATTTTGAAGTTAGAATTGCACTTAAAAATCCTTTTTTAAAATGAGCAGTAATAAAAATATTCAAATAACAATATATTTACATTTTTCTTTACACACTTTTTAGTCAATTCAAATTTTAAACTGTATTACCTGTACCTGGTGCCGGAATACTGAACACAAATTCAATTTTGTATTAAATTAACTAATTTAGTCATTTAATAACCAAAAAATGTATAATGTTGCATTATTGCAACAATGGCGCTTAATGGGCTAAAATATTATTTAAATGTATTTTGTTCAAATCAAATCAAAACTTAATTCATGCAAAAATCGCGAAAATTACGAATGATTGAATGGCCCTACTTTTTTTAAATGCAAAGAATATGTATGGCTAAAGGAAATTACTCGAGACGATTAAATTTTGAAAATATTGATAAGCAGTATATTTTAAACTTCACTTGTAATCAATGTTTCATATGCATGGGGCACTAAGTAACATTTCGAGTTTAGAAAAGCCTAAAAATTTGGATTTACCAATTCTTAAGTTTCAAGCTTTCCTAAACTCTAAATATTTACTTTATGCACTAAGCGTATAAAACACTGATTCATTTTGAAGTTCTTTTAAACACTAAATTTTAATATTTGTACAGTATTAAGCGTTACTACATGGTAATTAATATTATTATTAAGAAGTGATTTAATGTATTATACCACTTTATTTAGTCTTCAAAATTTAAATTGTAGCTCATTTTAATGTGAGTTTAAAAATTTCTGAACCGCCAAAGTTGTTCAAAATGCCAACTTCTTTTTTCCTATGTAATATTTAATTACAGTTTATAGATAAATTCATTTCAAATATTTGACATAGTTAGTTTAAATAAACCCTAATATAAAATATTTGGAATTTGCATTTAGCAGATATTCTGTCTTAATTGTGTGACTGAATTTAATCTTATTCTAAACAATTGTCTTTTTAACGAAATCTACGATAGGACCAATTATAATGTAAAATTTGCAATCACCTTTCATTAAAGGTAATTTAATTTGAATGCGATGTTGAAACGCGGGGACCGACGGTTATTAATAAAATTGAAAGCTTGTGTGGTTTTGAAAAGGGCCGGGCATTTGGAAAGTAACGGTTGAAACAATGGGCGATAATTGTTGTTGAAAAAGATCCGATTCCAAGTGTGCCATTAAGAGATCAATTCCAATTTAAATGAGCAAACCACCCTCTCTTAATATCTGTATATAACGGGTTTGATTGTGTAATGGAAAACAATCCAACAGATTTTATGTTTGATGGTAAAGTTTAATTTAAATCTGCCAAGTGTAATGTCAGAAAAAGAGACGAAGAGACCTCTGGTCGATAGCCAGTTATCAAGAGGCGTTTAAGTTTATTTGTTAATTATATAGAATAATGTATTTATTTATTTTGTGTCGATAGCCAGTTATCAAGAGGAGTTTAAGTTTATTTGTTTATTGTATAGAATAATGTATTTATGTATTTTGTATCCTTTAGTAATAACAATTTGTTGTTGTTGTTGTCAGAAAAAATTACTACTCGAAATTATAATATACTTATTAAACAGCGATTTTTAAAGTAAACATATCACGATGATTACAACGTTTGGTGAAATTTTATAAATTCATTGTTTTTAAAAATGGCTTCAATTTAGGCTTCTAACGTGTGTTTACACTCCTTAGTTAAGCATAAAGTTGGACCATTTGAGTAACGTTAGATCAACAACGAACGGTTCTTGTTGTTATAATGTTTGTTCAGTGGGGAATAAGCTTTGTATATTTGATCATACGTGTATCTTGAAGATATGTTTTTTTTTGGTTAGAAATAAAAGTTGTTTAGTAAAGTTTAACAAAAACAAATTTGTTTGGTGTTGTAGGCGTTCACTTTGTGGTACATCTTAAATACACTTGTAAATAAACCACTTTTTACTTTGTTTAACCACTGGATCTTACATTTAATTGTGTAACTAGTTTCGACTATCTATCTCTTCGAAGCCGTATAAATAGTTTTTAACGTGTAATTTGTATTTACTTTAGTTTGAGAATGACTACTAGATAGTCGAAACTAGTCACACAATTAAATGTAAGATCCAGTGGTTAAACAAAGTAAAAAGTGTTTTATTTACAAAAACAAATTTATTCCAACACGGCAGTTATTTATATATTTAATCTCCAACAAACTCAAAATCTCTCGTATAAATATAAACTTCTGGTTATTAATAATTTATTTAAGTTGGCAGCGACTTTTCTGCGAGCGCATACATTTTTAAAAGAAATTTCCGCGCGCCGTGATATAAAAGTGGAACCCATTGGGCAGAGGGGGGGTTGGGGGAAACTTTTGAACCTTCCATAATAATAATAATTCCCGATGCCTTCCTAAAAATCATTTAGTGGGGAGAGAAGAGTGCTCTCGGCGGCGGCGACTCCCGAGGAATTTTAATATCCCGCATTCCGGGACTCCGGGACGTTCCAGAGGCCGGGTGCCGGGCGAAACGGTGACGGAACTCCCTCATCCAACACTTCATTTATCTACTGATTCCGGTCGGTTTTCGGCAAAATGGCCGGCTACATACTGTTCCGTTTAATTAACTACATCCTCACCCATGATATTAATTAATGTGTGCATTCCCAAAACCTCAAACTCGCCAGAGATATTCCCTATTCAGCTCTACTGAATATTTTATATCACTAAAATTAATATTTTAAATTTATCATCAAATACATATTTCAATTATACAGGGTATTGAATTGCATAGCGGGCTATAGTTATTTACATATAAATTTTGAAATGTGTTGATATTTGCTCCCCTATTTATTTCACAGTATCGGTCTTATAACATTATTTTGTGATTTTTGGCGTATCTAATGACTTTTACCGTTAAAACAACGATAATATGAATTACCGGTACATTTTTGGTAAACAGGTTTTGATTCATAAATTTACCGTATAATTAGTAAATGTAATAGTCGGTTATAATTCATAAATGTACCGTATAACCAGTAAATGTAATAGTCCGTTACAATCCTTAAAATCACCCACTAATACCTACCCTTCATTAACCCATTAACGGCCGAGCAATTGTAGAGTTTACTCTAAAAGTTGATTTTAGGTAAAATTCTACACTTCATTTTATAATTTCTACGACTGACTTATTGTATTACATACTGAGAATTTTTCTTTTAAATATACGTAATATATACGCTGTAAATGTAAGGGATTTGTCGATTTTGTATAAAAAACGTGCAATATAAAGTTTAGAACTAATATTTCCACTCCCAGACTCAGCATGAAGTAAAATTTCGAGTTTAGAAAAGCCCCGCGTAGAAAATTTGTCTCAAGTCGCGTAGCGACCCGAGACAAATTTTCACGGGGCTTTTCTAAACTCGAAATTTTACTTCATGCGCCACGCGTATAAATCACTGAAATATTGTGAAGCTAGAAATACACTGAAAACTGAAACATTTTTTTTAAATGAGTAATAATCGAGATATTTAAATAACAAAATATTTACGTTATTCTTTATAGATTTTCGAGTCAAGTCAAATAATATAATATATCAAATTAATTTATTTAGTCAGTTAATTAACATAAAATTAATAATGTTGCGTACATGCATCAATAGCGCCTAATGGGTTAATAAATCATTTACAAGACCATCTGCATATTCGCTGAAGTATTTTTATTATAAACTAATATAAAATTATTATTTAGGCAATATTGATTAATAACATAGATGTAACTTATTAAAATTTAATTTAGCTACGATCAATTCCAGCGCTATAAAAGTGTAAGGTTATGTATGAAAATGGGAGGGAGGTGGAAGCCTGGGGGATTGGAGGCTTATGACTCCGTTATAAAATTTCAATAAGCGCCTTTCCTTCGGAAGAGAAGCAAGCAAAAGCAAAAAAAAATAGAGGAATATTCAATAACGGCGAAATGGGGCGTTCGCAGGAAGACGGAATTCCATTCTTCGTGCCCGGATCGCACATCGCACAAACTACGATATCTTTTCACATCACCTACCTCATACATATATTACCCGCTCCATTTCGGGAGGGTGTGCACCCGTGCTTGTTGTACCATTCCTCATCTTAAATGGGAATTACGATACTCGTTTGTGCCGCCAAAAATGTATGCCGGCGTGCACGCTTGCATGTTTTACATTAATAAATTACAAAAATGTGCATTAATTGTCAAAATCTTTGTTATGCATACCATGCAGCCCAATTCTATACTCAGAAATGTTATATCACATTAAAAATGCATTTGTTAAATACTACTATGAATACAAGGGCAACAACCAGGAAGAAGAGGGATCTGAAAACCAACATTAGTACGATTGGAGTCTCTTCTTACCAGAAGCTGATCCAGAGAGCAATTTTAGGAGGACAATTATCTTTAAAGGACAGTTTTAAAATTAGGTTAAATCGCACTAATCAATTACTTGTTTGGAATTTAACATTTTAGGTGATATTGTAATCTTTTACATTTTTGTCAATTTGTCCTAATTTTCATAGTACTGAAGTTTTTGTAAAATTTTATGATGTATTCGTTTTGCTGATTTTATTTAAAATAGTATTAATCATTTAAAATTTGTAATTTGCACGCTTGCATGTTTTACATTAATAAATTAAAAAAATGTGCATTAATTGTCAAAATCTTTGTTATGTATACCATGCAGCCCAATTCTATACTCAGAAATGTTATATCATATTAAAAATGCATTTGGTTAATACTACTATGAATACAAGGGCAACAATTAGGAAGAAGAGGGATCTGAAAACCAACATTAGTACCATTGGAGTCTCTTCTTACCAGAAGCTGATCCAGAGAGCAATTTTAGGGGGACAATTATCTTTAAAGGACAGTTTTAAAATTAGGTTAAATCGCACTAATCAATTACTTGTTTGGAATTTAACATTTTAGGTGATATTGTAATCTTTTACATTTTTGTCAATTTGTCCTAATTTTCATAGTACTGAAGTTTTTGTAAAATTTTATGATGTGTTCGTTTTGCTGATTTTATTTAAAATAGTATTAATCATTCAAAATTTGTAATTTTTAATAGATATTGACAAACAGCAATTTGTTTTTGAGTATATTTTCACACATTCCATATAAACATAAAAAAATAATAAACATGTGATAAAACCTAAGCAGTATATTATGAACCGCACTTTAAATCAGCGACCAAACCAAATTTTCAGGCTTTTATTAACTCGAAATTTTATTTCATGCTTAATCTGGGATTGAAAACACTCGTTAGAGGCTTCAAATGGAAAGTATTAAATAATAGAAGGAATGTCTGAAAATTTACATCGACAATCGGGATATGTATACCTAAAAAAAAAATGCCCTAAATTTATCTTTTAATTTTATTGATTTCAACACATCTGTACTACATACAGAGAGTTTCATGTAACACCGAACATATTCATAACGAGAATTTTTCTTTTAAGTACACATGTGCAGACCTTGTACATTTTAACACGCTCGGTTTAGTAGAAGAATACGATTTAAAGCATTAAACGAGTGTTTTCCACTCCCAGGCTAAGCATGAAGTAAAATTTCGAGTTTAGAAAAGCCTGAAAATTTGGTTTGGTGCGTAGCGCGAAGCGCGGAGCGGCCAAACCAAATTTTCAGGCTTTTCTAAACTCGAAATTTTACTTCATGCGCCGCCGGCACAAAACACTGATTCAATGTAAAGCTCAGCGGTGTGTTTTAAACATCGTAATATGTCAGTGTTTTGTACCGGTGGCGCATGAAGTAAAATTTAGAGTTTAGAAAAGCCTGAACATTTGGTTTGGTCGATCCGCGCTTCGCGCTACGCGTTCAAACCAAATTTTCAGGCTTTTCTAAACTCGAAATTTTACTTCATGCTTAGTCTGGGAGTGGAACACACTCATTTTAAGTTTCAAATCGAACTCCTTTTAAAAAAACAACGATTATCTAAAGATTTACTGAATTTACGCTGTAATTGGGACATGTATACTTGAAAGAAAAACTCCCTGTACGTACAAGTTGAGGCATTAATTGCAATTGATTAGCTACAATTTGTAATGGTCATATAGGCAACCTAATTTACTCAAAACCTAAAAATTAAAGGTGTCAAATCGTATTTTATGAAAATGTTCGGTGTTATATAAAACTCTCTGTATGTTAATATTTTCAACGTATTTTTTTAAATTTAATTATCTATCTTCAATAAAATTGTAGTATTTTATGTTGTAAATGGATCTCCTAAATAAATAAATAAATTTAATTTGTTCGATTTGTTCGTATAATTACAGACACCGAAAGAATTATAATTATATTTTATTTTTTTGTTTTAATTGTCAACTTATACGAATTTTATCGATTGGTACAGTTTTATGTTTGTTGCTATTAACGATTTAATTTAAAATTTATGTTATTTGACAAATTAAAAAAATGTATTACATTCGATTTAAAGTACTTTTTACTATTTTTATTAAATTTCACTATTTGTCAATAATTCTACGAGTTTTATAGATTTATAAATACGCACAAATTTTCTTTATTTTTAAATATAAACTATTTCTCTAATCTTCATTTCTTTTTTATCAACAAAGAAAAGACGTCTTGAATTTTTCATCATATTTATCAATTTATGTATCAATTTCAACTTTGCTTAATTTATATACTCTCAGTCTATTATTTGTTTTTTTTTTATTTATTTGTAAAAGGACATATATACAATATGTATTACAATGGTCATCGAATAGTAGTGGTAAATCATCAATTAAAATAAATAAATATATAAACAAAGCTACAGATAACAGTAAAACAAGGTAGTACTAAACAGTGCAGGCAGAGAAATGCCTGCAGATGTCTTGTGATTAGAGGAAGAATGTTACTGGTTAATTTTCTACTGTTTTAAGTTTCTGTCTTGGAGATACTCGCTGACTGAGTAGTATGCCTTTTCTATTAGCATATCTTTGAGCAAATGTTTAAATTTGTTGAAATGTGTCAGCATTTTTATATTGCAAGGCAGGTGGTTGTAAAGGGTCAGGCACATGTAATACGGACTTTGATTGTATAGTGTGGTGCGATGCGTGGGTACCGCAATATCACTTCGATAACGAGTAGCAGAGCTCCTGTTGTATGTTTGATTGGTTGCAAATTTATTCTTGTGTAGAAAGACATATAAGCAGCAATTATATATGTATAATGAATAAAATGTAAGTAGATTCAGTGCTTTGAATAGAGGTTTACAGCTTGCTCTACCTTTTGAGAATGTAATTCTCCGGATAATTTGTTTTTGGAGTCTAAATAGTCTAATAGCGTCAGGCGAGACACCCCATATGATTATGCCATACGTTAGGTGGCTACAGACGTATGCATGATAGAATTTCAAGAGAGCGTTTTTATTGACCGCAACCCTCATTGACAGCACAGCATAGCTGGCGGATCTTAGTTTTGAGCTTATTTTTTCGATTTGCTCTTGCCAGGAAAAGGTTGGTGTTATAACTATGCCCAGGAAACTTTCTCTTTCTAGCCTTCTGATATTAGTGTTATTTATTTAATATAGTGAAGAAATGTCATCAAAGGTATACTTTCAACTTAATAAATTCTGTTTTTCATCGATTTTTGAATGAATGTTTATTACTTTTGACAACTTTTATTAATTCTATTATTTTGTCAGTATTATTTGTAAATTTTAAAGTACTTTTTATATTTGTAAGCTTTATCTATGAATTTAAAAAAGATTTAGGATTTTCAACAACTTTAACACTTTTAGCGATCAATTTGTATTGTTTGTAGTTAAATACTAACCGTAAAAAAAATAATTTCTAATATACCCAACCAGTGATTTAATTTTAACGATTTCAATTTAGCTATTCTATACTGTAGCTGAGCCTGCCAACATACAGGGAATTTTTCTTTTAGATACACAGATCACGATTTTTCAATGTCAATTTTCAGACATTCGTTGTTTACATTTTAAAGTTTGAAGTTCATTTCATATTTGTAAGCTTTATTTATAAATTAAGATATTATTTATGAGTTTCAACATTTTCAAGGATCACTTTGTAGTGTTTGTAATTAAATACTAACCGTGAAAGTATTAATTTAAAATATACACAATCAGTGATTTAATTTTCACGATTCCAATTTACCTATTTTTGCTATATTTGGGCCATATTACGATTTTTCGATGTCAAATTTCAGACATTCGTTGTTTTTATAAAACTTCCAATTTAAAGCTTCTGACGATTGGTTCCAATCCCAGATTAAGCATGAAGTAAAAGCCCGAAAATCGTATGTTCAATAAAAAACAACTCTAGAGTGCAATAGAAAATATTGTAGGTTGGCAGCTATGGTTTTATATAATTAATTAACTACAGGCAACTTAAATTAATAAACAGATTAAATCATGGCACTCTAGAGGTTTTATATTAATTTAAAATACGATTTAGTAATTATATTTCTTTATCTGTATCTGTAGTATGACTGTATATTGACTATTGCAATATTGAGTCTCTAAATATGATTTCGTCATTAAATCACTTTGTTGACTGTATATTGACATTTGTGACATTTTTATTGTAAGTTAATTGGTTGACTGACTTTTGGCTATCATAGGATTTTGTCATATTATATCTTTATCGACTGTATTTTGACTATTATGACTGTAAGTCACTTGAGAGACGATCTTTTGACTATGATTAGATTTTATCATTAAATATTTCTATTGCATTTGCTTTTTTTATTGTGACATGGTTGGCTGCCTTCTAACTTGTTAGGATTTGGCTGCCTTTTGTCTATGCATAAATGTTATCATAAAATGTCGTATTTTGACTACTGTGACATTATAACTGTAAGTTGCTTGGTTGACCGTCTTTTGACTATGCTAGGATTTTGTCATTTTATGACTTTATCGACTGATTTTCGACTCGTTTAATATCATGACTGTAAGTCACTAGGTTGACTGTATTTTAACTTATTCGGATTTTGTTGTTAATTCATTGTCTTTTGATTATGATATGATTTTGATTATGATATGATTTTATTATTATAAAATCACAAAATCACTATACCGTGTGTATTTTCACTATTGTGACTTTATGACTGTAAGTTACTATATTGACTGACATTAGTCCAGCATGTCAAATTAGCTCAAGACAACGATAGTCGGCGTTTAGTCCATTGTGTCAACTTAACATGAGTTACCGTCAGCCGACATTAGTCTATTCTATCAACTTGAAATGACATTTAGTCCAAGGAATCAAACTTGACACAAATCGGCGTCAGCCGACATTGGGACTATTTTCAATTTTAGACAACTATTTGAAATAGATTATTAGATGATCATGTTATTGTTTTTATGATAAAACTTGCGACACACATTTTGATAAATGTGACATATTTTAAAGTAGCGAGTGTCTTCCACTCCCAGACTAAGCATGAAGTAAAATTTCGAGTTTAGAAAAGCCCCGATTAGAAAATTTATCGAGGGTCGCGCAACGACCCTCGACAAATTTTCACGGGGCTTTTCTAAACTCTAAATTTTACTTCATGCGCCACGCGTATAAACCACTAAAGTAAAATTAAAAATATATACTGTTAAGATGTGATAGTTATTTACTAAGATATAGCGAAAAAATGCAAAAAAAACTTTACTTCATACTTAATCTGGGAGTGGCAAAAAATCGTTTAATGGAAATTTAATTCTTTTATAAAACAAAGAATTTCTAATTATTTACAGCATATTTGCCATAATTGGGATATGTATACTTAAAAAAAATCGTTGTATATATACGGTCGTAGGGATTATAAATTTGTGAATCAACACCGGTTTACCGATAAATCACAATATAATTGTTTTATATATATGGAAAATGAACAGCAGTAAATGATTAATTACCTCCGACGAGAGTTTCCATGCCTTGATTAAGCATGAAGTAACATTTCGAGTTTAGCAAAGCAAAGTAAATTGAAATGGTCGCGCAGCGATGTGGATAACCAATCCATTTTTTTTTAAATTTTAATTCATGCGCTACGTATATACAACACTGATTAAGAGTAATGTTCAAAATACAAACTGTACTTACATTTATGTTTTATAGCAAACTCAGCTTGATTTAATATTTTATATGACGTTATTCATGTAACATTCTTTGCATAAAATGTACTTCTGGACAAGATGCCAAATTAATACACCTTGTACAGGGTGGTCTAATTTCGATGTTGCTTATGGGCATCTCGGAAAATATAAGAGTTAGAGAAAAACCGATGACGCAGTCGCGATCCCTTTTTTTTGAGACTAGGACTATGCCGAAAACAAAAATACACCATCTTGTTTTTTTCAGAACTTATAGGGCATAAAAATCTGTTGTGTAATTTGTCAAATAGACAAAAACAATAAATATCTTCTTAAGACACTTTTTTGAGTAGAATCCAGTGGCGTAGGTATTTTTTTATTTTATGCACACACTTTCGAGTTATAGCCAAATTATTATTTTTTTAAATGTAAATCATAGTTGGCTTTGACATAGTTAATAAGAGTGTTTTTCACTGATTTCAAAAATATATACTTTTGTGAATTTATCTTAAAAAACAGTGTTACTATAGAGTAAAAACTAGTTTCTAATTAGCTAAATAGTATGATATAGAAGACAATAGCTATTTTTGATCATTTGCATTCTCAGTTTTAATTATGATAAACATTATAAACTAATGATTTTTTAAATAATAACAATTCTTTTTTGAATAATATATATTTTATTATTTTTAATATTTATTAAAATTCTTAAGAAAAAATAACTTATTTTAAATATTCGAACTGATGGCCATTATTTTTAATGCATCTTTGGCATCTACCTCTTACAGCTTGAATGGCGATACAAATTTGAATGTTGGGAACAGTTCCTATGAAAATCATGAAAATGTTGCAATACGTCTAAATTAATTTAGGCTGCTTGTACATTTTGTCCTCCAGGTATCCCCATAAAAAAATCTAACGGTTAGATCTAGAGATCTAGCAGACCACCTAACTGGTCTAAATGTTCTCAACCAATTGCTCCCTAAATTTGCATTCAAAAGTAATCTGCTCCATCTTGTTGGAAGAACAGAACTCATTGCTGTTGCAATAGAATAATCAATTGAAATTGAGCATGCAAATGATTATAAATAGCTATTGTCTTTCGTATTATATTATTTAGCAGATTAAAATAGTTTCTACTCTATAGGAACATTATTTTTCAATATAAATTCACAAAAGTATATATTTTTGAAATCAGTGGAAGGCACTCTTTTTAACTGTGTTAAAGCCAACTATGATTTACATTTAAATAAAAAATAATTTGGCTATAACTCGAAAATGTGTGCATAAAATAAAAAAATGCCTACGTCACTGGATTCTACTTAAAAATGTGTCTTAAGAAGGTATTTATAGTTTTCATCTATCTCACAAATTACGCAAGATACGAATTAAAGTTAAAAATCAAGAAAATCTTATTTTGCCCTGTAACTTCTGAAAAAAACAAGATGGTGCATATTTGTTTCCGGCATTATCCTAGTCTCAAAAAAATAGATCGCGATTGCGCCATCGGTTTTTTTCTAACTCTTATATTTACCGAGATGCCCATAAGCAACATCGAAATTAGACCACCCTGTACAACGAATATAATATTCAAATGTAACAAAATAATATTTGAATTGTAAAAGTTAACACATTGAGTGATTTTGTAACTTTTGTCTATTTAACAATGTTTCTTGTTTGTTATTTCAATATAAGTGTCTAATATATAATATGTATTGGAGTATATAATATGCTCCAAATATTGGAGGTGGCAACACTGAATGATATTTCTATTACAATAAAGTAACTTGCAGTTAGCAGAAATAACAATACCAACATAATTTTGCAATAAACTTTAATTTTCTTTGCAAAAAGAATAGTAAAATTAATAAAAAATAGCGTTTATTATTTATTATCTTTTGGTCAGAGTGTGCGGATTTTTATAATTTGAATCGCTGCACATTAATATTGAATAGATTACATTTAGTGTAGGGGAGGGCGAGACACCATTAGCGATATTAGCGGCCATAAATTTTCGAATATTTTATATTCCGCGCGGGTATTTTTAATGTGCAAACACACGCTAAAACACCGAGGGCCGTAATGTCGTCAGATTTATAGCCTCGACATTAAACTAACACGACCGCAAGAAATGCGCAAACTTTAATATATTATCGATTTCTATATTTAGATGTTAATATTGAAATTCGAAATGTGGTCGCGGGATTTTCGCGCTTTTTATCGATTTCTGGGAGTATATTTAAACTTTATATCAAACCTTGCCAAAATTTACAGAAGTTTATTTACAATGTGAAGTTCCGTCGCTGTGAGAGGAGGTAATATTTTAAAGATATTAAACAATATTTTACAAACTTTATTTGATACACACTGCCTTCATCAAGCAGATGAATAATGCATTATGGCGAAACATGTTGCAGTGTTCAACATTAAAGTGAACCTTCCCAACTTTGTTGTTTTATTTCAAATGTAATTGTGAAGTTTCATCGATTTTCATCAATTTCGTAAAAAAAACTCACTTAGGTCAACACATTCCATATAACATAAAATCGACATTTTGCCAATCATCGACCCAAACTGTCAAACATCATCGTCATGACAAACTGTCAAACGTCATCTCTCCCCAGGGGGTCGATACTAACTCCGTTGCGAAACGCTTCTTTAAATATAAATTCATTGCAATGTGTAGTTTATTTTTAATGATGGATACACTTTAATCTCGTGGAATAAATTCTGTTATTAAAAAGAAAGATATATTTAAATATGACGCAATTCTCTTCAACACAAAAGCGTGGCGAACAAAACGCGAAACGAAAATAATAAAATCCGTTAAATTACTCGCGATATAATATACAAGTAGCATCACGGTAATTGAGGGTTTTCGCTGTAGCAGGGCGAAAAATACGGACGCGCGTTGCTTCTGCAGCCATTTCATACAAGGGCTTTTGTCCCGTATTCAAATGTCGAATGAGGGGGAATGGAAAAAGCGGGATATGGCGAAAAAGCACGCTGCCACGGCTACATTTATATAAGTAAGTGTGTGCTGCTGCGGTGGAGGACATATGCACGGCTGCATCTAAGGGCTGGAAGGGGTGGAAGGACCCACCATCCAGGTACTATGACCTAGTTAGGTGGTAAGGCGGTTCTCTCCAGTGTTAACAGCCGGAGTTGTGATTTATTATGTATGCGACGCCAAACGTTCATTACCCCAACAAACAACAAAGGGCTCTTCACGACTAATCAAAAATAATCAGAACTGGAGCGCCCAGTTTTCCACGACGCGTCTCCCTGGAAAAACACTCTCGGCGATTAATGACGTGTGAAAATCCGTCCACGTAGCCCTAACTACCGCTATTTCAAAGTGATAACGTGAAATTGAGTCCCTTCGAACACGTAACAGGTTAAATTATTGTGGCCGAGGAGAGCAGGTGGGGATTTTTTTTAAAAAGCCCCGACGAGGGTATGAATTATGCATCGATCCGCAAAGGGCCAGACTTTTAATTCCTTAAAGGAAATTGAAACGCCTCGGTCCGGATCCGGTCTTGATATTAATGGACGTCATCGCTCCCGTTGAAAGAGTTCTCCCGGCTGGATATTCCAGAAAATGCCAAATGAGTCAGTTAACGAATGGATTCAGTGCGAATGCTGGCTGGCTGGAGTTTTACTCATAAAAGAGGTTTTATCGCATAAAAGCAGGTGGATGTAAAACACGGATGATGAAATTACAAATCGATATCAGAAATCTTAACTTTAACTATTAATAGTCAGGGGCACTTAGACTAGGCCCGGGACTAGGGCGCTATGAATAAGGGGCGCCAAGTTTTACTTTCTAGTACGAACCAAAAAAGAAAACTAAGCACGATGTTATAAGGAAAAAGTTGCTCGCACTTTCATGATAACATACTTTATGCCACTTTTGTCTATAATATACCATTTTCAACCAGTGGTTCTCAAACTATTTTAAAAGCAAAATATGCTTTTAATTTGATAAGATATTTATTCCTTATGCAAACAAGCAACTTCAGGTAATATGAATAGTAATAGCTGTTTTAAACTTCAGAATAAATCAGTGTTTTATACGCCAAGTTTAGAAAAGCCTGATAATTTATAACCAAATTTTCAGGCTTTTCAAAACTCAAAATTTTACTTCATGCTTAATTAAGGAATAGAAGGCACTAGTTAGAATTATGAAAACGGATTAATTCTGTTTCAGTATCACACTTTGTGTGTGTGATACTGAAAGTTAGATGTCATATTGTTACGTTAGGTTGGGTTACATGTCACTTCATCAAGTTATACAGAGAGTTTTATATAACACAGAACATTTTCATAAAATACGATTTGATCTTTAATTTTAAGGTTATGTGTAAATTGGGTTGCCTATATGACCATTACAAATTGTAGGTAATCAATTGCAATTTATGCCTCAACTTGTAAATACAAGGAGTTTTTCATTTAAGTATACATGTCCCAACTTCGGCGTATATGCCGTAAATCTTTAGATAATCGTTGTTTTTTTTTAAGGAGTTTAATTTGAAACTAAAAATGAGTGTGTTCCACTCCCAGGCTAAGCATGAAGTAAAATTTCGAGTTTAGAAAAGCCTGAAAATTTGGTTTGGACGCGTAGCGCGAAGCGCGGAGCGACCAAACCAAATTTTCAGGCTTTTCTAAACTCGAAATTTTACTTCATGCGCCACCGGTACAAACACTGACATATTACGAAGTTTATAACATACCGCTGTACTTTACATTGAATCAGTGTTTTGTGACGGTAGCGCATGAAGTAATATTTCGAGTTTAGAAAAGCCTGAAAATTTGGTTTGGCCGCTCCGCGCTTCGCGCTACGCAACCAAACCAAATTTTCAGGCTTTTCTAAACTCGAAATTTTACTTCATGCTTAGCCTGGGAGTGGAAAACACTCGTTTAAAGCTTCAAATTGTATTCTTTTAATAAACCGAGCGTAGTAAAATGTACAACGTCTGCGTATGTATACTTAATAGAAAAATTCTTGTTATGAATATGTTCGGTGTTACATTTAGGTATCTGTATTAGATGTAGTAATGTTAGTGGTAATTTACGTTAGGAATGACCACCGGTAATTTACCGTAAATTAGGGTAAATTGCCTAGCTGTTTTGGTAACATTTGTGACATTCTTTCGTTCGCATGCGTAATAGATGAAAAAAGGTGAAAAAATCCTTTCTCAGAAAAAATATATATTTTATTATTATTTACTGTTACACAATGGTAATTGTTATTGTGTAGTTTATTTTAAAATATTTAATAATAGTCTATGTTGAACTTCACATCAAATTGGTGTTGTACACTCGTGGTGCATGAAGTAAAATTACGATTTTAGAAAAGCCTGAAAATTTGGATTTGCAGGGAGCGAAAGCGAGTCGAAAACTGAAATCTCAGAATGCGCGAAAATCAATATCAATGAAGAAAATCATAACCATTGTAAGAAATCTATAGTTTGTGTAACCTACAAATAATTGTACTTTGTAAATGCAGACAGTCGAAATGATCAACTTAATTAAAATTGACCAACATTTTAATTCAAGCCTTTTCTTATTACTTCTTTTTCATCTCAATCCTTTTACGTATATCAACCAGAACATTAAGCATGCAACTTTTACTTAATAGAAAAATTCTTGTTATGAATATGTTCGGTGTTACATTTAGGTATCTGTATTAGATGTAGTAATGTTAGTGGTAATTTACGTTAGGAATGACCACCGGTAATTTACCGTAAATTAGGGTAAATTGCCTAGCTGTTTTGGTAACATTTGTGACATTCTTTCGTTCGCATGCGTAATAGATGAAAAAAGGTGAAAAAATCCTTTCTCAGAAAAAATATATATTTTATTATTATTTACTGTTACACAATGGTAATTGTTATTGTGTAGTTTATTTTAAAATATTTAATAATAGTCTATGTTGAACTTCACATCAAATTGGTGTTGTACACTCGTGGTGCATGAAGTAAAATTACGATTTTAGAAAAGCCTGAAAATTTGGATTTGCAGGGAGCGAAAGCGAGTCGAAAACTGAAATCTCAGAATGCGCGAAAATCAATATCAATGAAGAAAATCATAACCATTGTAAGAAATCTATAGTTTGTGTAACCTACAAATAATTGTACTTTGTAAATGCAGACAGTCGAAATGATCAACTTAATTAAAATTGACCAACATTTTAATTCAAGCCTTTTCTTATTACTTCTTTTTCATCTCAATCCTTTTACGTATATCAACCAGAACATTAAGCATGCAACTTTTAAGCAAAACCTTATATTCACACACTAATACCTAAATAACATTTAAAATAAAATGTAACAACTGTATGTAAGCAACTTTCATCCGGCTCATCAATTAAACAACTATTACTTCTATAATATTCAAGCATCTTTATTAAAAAGGATCTCTTATACAGCACACTCATTATAACACTTTTTTCACTAAGACATTAATAGCTAGACAAATCTTTTTGACAAGTGTATAATAAAATATTTAAGCCATAAAATGCACTCTAGTAGCGACTCACATCACGTAAATTGAATTTAAATTGAAAAATAATACCTAATGCTCTCTGCGTCAGATCTTTTTCAGCATTCACGAAATACCGAATAAAGTGGTCACAGTTATAATTTGACCTGTGGAGTTATAAATGTCGAACGTATTTTCATCACTTAAAGCGTAAAAAGTTAATTTATCCTTTTTATCAGTTCAATCATAATTATTTACTGTTGGTTTCTGATTTATTTACGATATTGGAAAACGAAATTAATAATTCATACACTTTACATTTTCAGAAAAGTAATTAAACCTTAATTGCCTGAATAAATTTACTAATTAATAACACTTCCTATAAAAAGCGGATATACTTAATTACTTTTCAGACTTGTAAAATTTACAGTATCCACAAAATAAATTAAAGTAGTTAAATTGAAGATTGCATTTTCTTAATATGTAAAATACATTTATTTTTATTAATATCTCGATAGCGTGAATTACAATTGGTTTCATTTTTTTGTTATTTTGCCGTTGAATTCCTAGGAATGTTTTTATTTAAACTCATTTTTTAAATTTAATTACTCGAATATTAGTTTGACAATATATATATTTAAATATTCAGAATAAAGGAAAAAAATGGTTTTTAATACTTTTAATATTTAGTTCATGTAAAACAATTTATTTAAAATTGAATACATTTTAGCGTTTATTTGAAAGTGTTTTAACTTCTTGATTATACAAGTAGAATTATACTCGAAACTCTACTTGATTAATCAAGAAGGCGAACATTTTCACATTAAACGCTAAAAATGTATTTGATTGAAATTCACTTGGTTTGTTTTACTAATAATTTTTTTTATTTTCAACTAGTTTCGGCTTAATGCCATTTTCAAGAATGGTGTACAAAAGAGCAAAATTGATTATATATACTAGATGTCGGCATTTCAGGTAATAAGCGCTCTAATTATCGGGGAATTCCAAAGGTCCTCGTTGTCATTGACCACGTTTTTTCCCGCCTTTATGGCTTTACTTATTTCTAAACTCTCCCGATAATTCAAAACTAATCCTTTATTACCCGAATGCAACATTTTACAGTCGTTTGAGCTGAAAAAGTGATTAGCCGCGATGCAATGTTTTGCGAACCCCGTGGTCTGTTTATTATTTAGAATATCTTTCACATGTTCTTTTAATCGCGTTTCAAAAGACCTGCCCGTTTGTCCTATATATATTGCATCGCAGTCATCACATTTCAGCTCATATACTCCGCTTTTTTTAATATGACTATTGTCAGTTTTAATTTTATTATTCACTAATATTTTCCCTAAGTTAACAGAATTAGTCAAAATTATGTTATTGTCCTTTCCCTTAACTGTTTGTTTAATTTTCTGTGAGAGGTTATTGACGTATTCTAATCTATTCCAGTAGGTTTTCTCTATTTTTGTCACACTATAAAAATACTTTCGCAATTGTTTTTGTTTTTTCTTTTTGATCATTTGATCAACTAATGCCTGTTTATAACCGTTATTTTTTGCTATTGTTTTAATTGTGTTTAGTTCGATTTGATAATCTATTTTACTAAGTGGAATATTAATTAATCTGTGTATAAATGAATGAAAAGTACTATATTTAATTTGGTTGTGTATGTTTGAGTTTATAGGTATTATTGTATCCGTACATGTTTCTTTTCTAAATATTTTATATGTTAGTGTATTTTTGGATGATTTCGTAATCGTTAAATCTAAAAAGTTTAGACTATTGTTAAGTTCCTTTTCTATAGTAAATTGAATTTGACTATTTAATGAATTTAAATATTTTGTAAAAATTTCTAACTGTCTTATTGACCCTGTCCATATGCAGAAAATATCATCTACATATCTCTTCCAAAATTGAATATGTTTGCGTTCTGGTTGTTTTAGTAAATTACTTTCGAAATCATCCATAAAGATTTCTGACATTAAAGGGGACAACGGTGATCCCATTGGTAGTCCATCTGATTGAATATATATATCCCCATTGAACTCAAAGTAGCATTGATTAATGCAAATGTCTATTAAATATTTTAATTCCTGTTTATGTGATTCTAGATTGGCAGTGTTTTGAATTTTTTGGTTTAGAATATTTTTCAACTCTTCTGTCGGTATTGATGTGAAGAGACTTTTCACGTCAAACGAAATTAATTTAGCATTTGGAGGAAATGACACTTCTTTTAGTTTATTTACCAAATCTATTGAATCTTTTATTGAATGTTGAGGTTTGAAGTTCAATTTTGGAAGAGATATGTATGTGGGTCAATAAGACAGTTAGAAATTTTCAATCAAATACCTATATATTAATAGAAATGTGATCACTTGGTAAGATCAATGAGAAACAAGTTAACGACATGCTAAAAATGTATTCAAAAACCCTGAATATTTGGATTATCCGGAAACGCAGCTCGCAATTAAATCCAAATTTTTATGCTTTTTTAAACTCGAAATGTATACGCCAGATGTATAAAACACTGAAATATTATGATGTTCTGAATATACTCCTTCGGTATGTACGTTTCTGGTTCATGGCCCTCTTAGCTTGATTGTGTATACGATATCACGTTAATAATGTTTACAAAGTTGTCTTTCGCTTAACCTAATTTTGTGCTTTCAAAATTATAAGCAGTTTGCTCCAACTGCAGACTATTTCATAATGATAATAAACAATTTTAATCTTTATAAAATTGTTTATTATCATTATGAAATAGTCTGCAGTTGGAGCAAACTGCTTATAATTTTGAAAGCACAAAATTCGTTCTAAAAATTTTAAATAATAAACTTTAACTAGCGTATCGCGTATCCCAGGACAAAAAATCATATCCAGGTAATAATATATAACGTCACGAAAGTGGTATGCAGCATATTACATATAAGCGGATTTGTTGCGCACGAGCCGCGCAGCGGCGAGTGCAGTATTCCGCGAGTATGTAATTGCCATACCACTCGAGAAACGTACGATACTTTACCTACGCCTTAACAAAATAAACAATGATCATAAAAGAACAACTTATTTATTGCAATAATTTTTAATAGTTTCATGACAATGATGAAAACTAAATGACTATTTGATCAATATACAGGGAATTTTTCTTTTAGGTAAACATATGCATAAAGCTGTAGATTTTCCGACATTCGTTGTTTTTTAAAAGAGTTCAATTTGAAGCTTTAAACGAGTGTTTTCCCCTTCCGGACTAAGCATGAAGTAAAATTTCGAGTTTAGAACAGCCCCGTGTAAACTTGTCGAGGGTCACGCAGCGACCCGTGATAAATTTTCTGGGCTTTTCTAAACTCGAAATTTCACTTCATGCGCCACGCATATAAAAGACTGATTCCAAGTGAGGTTCAAATATACATAAAGTTCACAATAATTTAGTGTTTTATACGCGTGGCGCATGAAGTAAAATTTCGAGTTTAGAAAAGCCCTGAAAATTTGTCTCGGGTCGCGCAGCGACCCGAGACAAATTTTCAGGGCTTTTCTAAACTCGAAATTTTACTTAATGCTTAGACTGGGAGTGGAAAACACTCGTTTAAAGCTTCAAATTGAACTTTTAAAGAAAAAACCCCCTGCACATCAAAGAAATGTCATTTGGTTGTGCGGTAATCAATCAGCTGTTCAGCTGTCAGCATGTAATATACGTGTCAAAGCTATTACGTGCATGTGTAGGTAATGTCAATCACACGCGTCAAGATGACAGTGTGGTATGATGCAGTTACTAGATAGGGCGTAGGTAAAATTTATTTACACTGTGTCCCTAAGCTTAATATTATTGGAATAACATTTAGGAAATTATTCGTTTGTTTCGTGCCAAGCTCTCGCATAGGATAAATAAGACCAAAAAATAGATACAAAAAATAGATACAAAAAATAGATTTACTTTGGAAGTATAATATTTTTGCCATAGACTGTAATTATAATCTAAATGCCTTAACATTCAATTACAGAACACATTAGGCAACCGCCGCGCAATTAATCGTCAGTAAGACCGAGTTTAATGTTTTCCGGGGATGTTGTATGCACTTGATGGAAATTACGCGAAAATTTCCAGCCAATTAGTGCACACCTGAAATGAGTTCTCGTAATTTCCCCTAATCCTCGTTCGTAAAGATTAAAACTGAAATTAATTTTTAAATTACAATTTTAACAACGTTCATATCAATTATGCTTCCAATTAAATATAAATATCAAAGTTGTACATTTAAATGTCATTTTTTAATATATTTTTGACACATTCAGGAAATTGTATATACAAAGAAGTTTTTTTTATATTCAGGGTAATCATTTGAAATATTTTCGTGCCCTAGAAAAAGTTGTATTTCGTTTTTTATTGAAATGAATCTGTTAACTTTTTACTCTTTTTTTTACTGTCCATAAACATAAAAATAGGTTTATAACAAATCGAGCATACAATACAAGCTCTAATACCCGAAATTTAAATGGTATATGTATTCCACTCCACTATACATCTCTTTATGAACAAGAACCATATTATCGATACCTCATGCTGTATAATAAACTACCAGATTCCCTGAAAAAAATTAACCAAAAAATATTCGGTTCGATTTGAATATTCAGTAAAAAATTTTAGTTGTAACTTTAACTTATTGTTATTCATGCTAACATTAAGTAATTTTATATATGTTTTTCTCGTTTGACAATTGTAATACATGTGAAACCCATGTCTTCTACAAATAAACTTAAATAAATAAATAAAAACAGAGGTATATTAAGGCATTTAGCAATGGAATTTTGAAAACAGCTATGACTGGTTGATTTTTAATTTGAGGGGGATGCCTAAGATAACTAAGTCAACCATAAGATTAAAAATTTTAAATGGAAATCGGTGTTGTAACAGTGTTTTTTTTTTTAGTATCGAATTTTCTTTCCAGATGTGTTTTTATTTTTCAAATCCGACGATTAGTTCTTAAGAAAATGCTTTCTGAATAAGCAATGTTCAATAATTTAAGGCTTGATAACAGATTTTTAGTTACGTAGTAAATTGTATAATTTGAATAAAATGTTATCAAATGAATGCAAAACCAGCCATACACCTTTTTTTTAATTTTGAAATTTTGGTATCCTTGGATTCTACTCGTCTCAGGCTACAATTAAAAAAAAAATTGACCTTCAAAACGAATCCTAAACCCTATAAAATTAGGTTTGGAAAATCCCGTACAATGCAAAGCCTGCTACATTTCTTGGTTACAAAAACTAACATTTTTTTTTATTTGCAAAACCTGCCAATTTTTTTACTTAGTTTTATATATTTTTTTTTGTCCCTATTCGATACAATGCATATTAGACACTATTTTCATTTATTTAAAAGGCGCCGCAAAATCTGTTTTTAACATTTTGCCACAATTTGTCAAAACAAGTGTGACTGGTTTTGAACCTGGGCGACTCAAATATATTATACAGGGAACTTATCTTTTAAGTGTACATGTCCAGATGTATACGCTACTAATATTTAGGCGTTCTGTGATTGTATAAAATAAAAACAACTCAAAGTTGTTAATGTTTCCACTCCTTGATTAAACACGAAGGAACATTTTAAGATTATAAAAGCCTGAAAGCCAAATTGTTAGGCTTTTCTGGGTCTAAAGTTCAAATATTATTTCTTGTTTGGTCGCATGTTAATTCCTTTAACATATGTTTACGTTAATTATTTCGACCGTCTGAAGCAATTTCTTTTAAAATATGTAGCCGAGGAGTTCGATATAACTTCGATTTTCAATATAATTATTTAAATATATTTGTGCTAAACATATTTTGTTTTCTTTCTAAAATTTAAACCCAAATAGCGTTTTTAATTACAATGGAAATGTATGTAATTTTCATATAAGCGAAAAACTAAATTTTGGTTTTTTAAAAACCTATTAGACTGTAAATATAAAGATATATAGTGGAATTCGAGAGAGATATCCTATGACTCATTGGTGTGTAATGTGTAGTTCAAATTTTTTAGAGAGTATATCGATAGTTTTATCTCCAACAATTTTTCTTAGTTGTGTCAAAGTTTGACGTTACACGACAACCATACCATAATTTCTTGTGATTTATTCTTTTGAGTATACATACCCCAAATATGTGGTGTAAATTTTTAAATATTCGTTAACTTCTTAAAAGAGGTCAATTTGAAGTGTAAACGAGTGTTTTCCACTCCCAGGTTAAGCATGAAATTTTTAGGCTTTTCTAAACTCGGAAATTTTACTTCATGCACCTCGCGTACAAGACACTGATTTCAAGCGAAGTTTACTCGTTTACAATATTTCAGTGCTTTCAGTGTTTAATACGCGTGGCGCATGAAGTAAAATTTCGAGTTTAGAAAACCTGAAAATTTGGTTTGGTCGCTCCGCGCTTCGCGCTACGCGACCAAACCAAATTTTCAGGCTTTTCTAAACTCGAAATTTTACTTCATGCTTAGTCTGGGAGTGGAAAACACTCGTTTTAAGTTTTAAAGTGAACTCTTTAGAGAAAGCGTATGCATATGTATACCTAATTGAAAATTCCCTATATGTATACTTAAATGAATAATTTCCTGTATTAACAGATTAATCCGATGACTATTTGCTAAATTTACTGAATGCGCATTCGATTCAACTAACATGTTCGTTTGAGATTACACAAAATCAACATAAATGCATTATTTATTTTTGTATATGCCCAACCTATTTAGTAGATGTGGAAATTGGAATTATATCACTTAAGGTCGGAAATTTACATGTTATTTGGCTATAAGAACGAACAATGATTAATTTTCCACAATAATGAAAATAGATCTTTGAAACGTATACATATTGTACATTGAAGCTTTGTGAATAAATTGACAGTATTATTTTTTCCAAAAAAGTGGTTCTTAAATTAAATATAAATTAAATAATGGAACACTGTCAAACGATCACAGAAATCCATGTAATACTTCCATTGGAAACAATATTTCTTCTTTATATTGTTTTAATTTATTGGGGTAATTATTATAAACATGTGGTATTAAATAGATTGATCGAAAATAAATGGTAAATAAAACTAATCGTTGCTTAGAAATCTCCATAAGAGCAATGTAAAATTTGATTAGCCTTAAAATAAATAGAGGGCAGCATCGTGCCTTTTTCGTGATATTTTAAAAATATACTATAGTTTCTAAAAACATGTGAAAAGAAGTAAGATTTGATATGTAGAATTCGTGTACGATATTAGTCGTGCGCGGGCTCCTGGCTCCCGACCTTGAATTGCGAACGCATTTTTTCTGACGCGGACCATTATGTTTTAATACACAACAAAGGAAGACGTTGTTGAAATATTTCCCAATACATTTTGTAAATATAATCGCATTTCTGGATTCGTGTTTTGAATAGGAATGTGGAATGCCAATAAATGTTGATTCAAATGTTGAGTCTGAAAAAATCCTTTTTCATTTATAATTTACCAAATTGAATGTGCGGCACTAGGCAATAATTAATATTTGATTTTTGATAGTAATCATTTAAATTACCTATGCAGTTGCAAATAACTTGAATTTATATTTTATATTGCTATAATTAAACTGTTTGTCAACAATATTTTAAATAATAATATGAAATATCGAATTCAAATCATTAATGATGGAGGCATCTACTTCGTTATGTAGTGTACACACCTCTTCATATAATAATTATTATTTTAATTATAAGTTTAATTTTTGTTTTCTCTTTAGTGATTTATTTGAAATATAGCTTAAAATTGTGAAGAAATAGTCAAATAGAATCCTCAAAATAGTAGTTGCTATAAATAGTCAGTGTGTGTTATCTAAATTTATTAAGACAAAACATTAATTGAATTCAACATAAGTGAGTCAGGTATTTCTGACTTATTTAGTAGCAATCAACAATTACTATGATCGTTCAGAAATTAGATGAGAATGGTTGTGTAAACGATGAACATGTCGTTGAAACGAAGAGAGAAAATCTGAACCCCATATTCCCCTCCCCTCTCTGGCTACGGTTAAGTGTATTTCTTAATTTAATTCGATTCAACACAAATAATGAATTTGTGCCTTTGAACTGTAGTCTGAATGAAGTTGGTATTAATATACATCAATTATATTTTCTTAATTTGTACACACATAAATAAATGTGTATAGGTAATATATATTTATTTTGATTGTAATTTATAATAATATAATAAAAATATGTATTTGAAATGAAATAAGCAAAAACAGTTGTATTTATGTCGATTGAAATTAAAATCGTGAAAATTCAGTTTACGTGTCTAGTGTAATTCAATACCCATTCATTCGGCCGGCGCTATCTAAACAAACAAACAACGCGCTCATAATTTTTATTATTCGTTCTAATAAAATTCGGGAGGCACTATAAACCAATACATGGTCAAAACTACTTTCAGCAATTTTGCTATCTCTGCGCCATCTCGTATCCTAGAAACACACAACTAGCGAAAATTGGCGCTCTCAGATTTAGTATACGAAGACATTGTCAAAATGTAACGTTCAACCTTAAAATTTTAAAGCTGCATACCAGAACATACGTTTTCGCATGTTCCATCTAAAAACCATAGCAGACATATTATGAAGTTTTCTGTCTCTTTTCACAGACGTAATCTGATGACATTAAACTATTTTCGTATTACATGTATTGGTGCAGAGAGCACTACAAATTGAGGAAGCCATGGGTGTCCCACGATTTACGAGAGGTGTCCTCTCGTAAATCGTACCTTAGTAACAATCAAATATTTATTTTGTATTGCAAAAAATTGCATTATTAGGTCAAGTTTTAAAATGTTCACATGATTCGGAGGCGGATTCAGAGTTGGCGTAGGATTTTCGAAAAATAGAGAAGTCGTAGACGGAGTTGGAGGCGAATATTTTATTTAGCGATTCTCCAGGCTTGGTTAGAATATATTTGAGAGGTAACAAAATTAGGTTGCTTATTTTCAAAGACCTTTGCAATGACACATTTTCGAAAAATCGTGACATTTCAAAATCTGGAGATCTTGATATTTTTAAGCAAACTCTACAAAGATTACATTACCATTTTGTGGAAAAACAATATAACCATTCGATTCTTTAATATGGCTTTTGTAATACAACTCTCTACGATTAGCCATTTAAAAATAGCCTGATACGGGTGCTCTGGGACACCCTGTATATCAATTGTGTAATTGAATATTTATTTCCGCTGAAAGGTTCTGTTGTTTTTATATTAAATTTTTACAGTTTTTTTAGTGCACGATAAAATCCACACCGTATACATTAAAACCAGCATAGGTGTTCAGGAATTACCTATGTATTTATGCGCAGAGATTTGCATGTCATTGCCGGTGACTCTGCAAAAACACCCCCGACATCTGTTACCTGATCGCCCTGTCCTCCAAAATCGAACCACACCAATAAATCTCGTAATTTTTTCCACCCGCAAAACAGATGCTCTTTTTCCCCCCAATCCGCCCGTCCGACTTATCTCCAACCCCTTTAACCCCCCCGTTGTTTCACTGTCCATTTCTGGGCGCACCGGCTAATCCGAGGATTAACTCGTCCAGAACTTATCCCACCCCTCTAATCCCACTTGGAATTTACATTATTAAGATTTTATTATATGGAAATATTAAAACATGACATAATACTGTTTGCAAATTATTGCGTGTGTATGTTTCTGTTTCGAAATTTAATTAAGTCCTTTTATTTTTGCTAAACTTGCCTTGTTTCCATCTCGTAGCCATCCCTTAAATTAATTTAATTAAAGTTGGGCATTATTCATCATTAGCTGGTGATGGAAAACAACAACAAACGGAAGGGATAATTAAATTTGATGCAATAAAATGAACTCAATTATATTATTCTAGGGCGGAGACTCCCTTTTATTACAGCTGCCTTTGGACCGCTCGCTTTTCCGAAGCAAACGGGAAGATCGGCTTTATTTCTACGGACTACCCTTTTCGTTAGTTCACCTGAACACATCAACGAAAAGTGTTTTTTTTTTTCAATTCTTATTTCCTCAACATTTGCATTTAATTACACGTTTATGATACTTAAAACTATTCATTAAGAATTAGTGTATTTTTTTATATTAAAAAAGAAACAATATTTGGGCAACATCCACACAGAATTTCATTATGATACAACAAAGAATTTTCGAATTGTAATTTAAATTTTTGTGATTATTTCAAATGTATACATACAAAAGGTGTTTCAACAAGAGCGAAGGATTTAATTTTCAAGCAAAACACTTTTTTTCGAACTAAACAAATATTTATATTTCAACGTGAAGAGGAATAGTTGCGATTAAACATAGTATAGGAAATCTCTGGCATAGCGTCATTCTTTTCTTGCAATTCGCGTGCTGTATGGCATGGGGTAAAAATCTATAAAACAATTTTTAGTAGTTGCATTTTTTTTATTTGTTTATATTTTAATAATTAAGATATATTCTCATCATTTAATACTTATATACATATATTTTTTTACCGGTGCTCAAAAAAATAACTTTTTTATTGTTGCTTTAAAAATTTGGAAAATTTCAAAATTTTTAAAGCAACAATAAAAAAGTTAATTTTTTATGCACCGGAAAAAAAAATATGTATATAAGTGTTAAGTGATGAGAATATATCTTTATTATTAAAATATAAACAAATAAAAAAATTGCTACCACTAAAAATTGTTTTATAGATTTTTATCCCATGCTCCCATATACTCGAAGCACTGTGTGTATATTCTAGATCACATTACAAAATCTTTAAAGGATTTATTTTCTTAAATTTCCTAAAAAATCCGTTAACCAAAAAAGCATCCGGCAAAGTTTTTAAATTTATTTTGTGAATATAAATCTGTTTTCAGAAATAAAATATAAAAATTAATAAGCGAGTAAAATAGATTTGAAAATAAGTTCTTAATTGTTTACAGTTTATGACGCGTTTTTTTTTAATTTTATTTTCAACGTATATTAATAGAAGTGACTAATATATAATATATACAGGGAGTTTTTCTTTAGAGTATACGTTTTCCAAATTCAGCTTATTTTCTTTAAATATTTATATATTTGTTGTTTTTTTTTAGAGAGTTCAATTTGAAGCTTCAAACGAGTGTTTTCCACTCCCAGACTAAGCATAAAGTAAAATTTTGAGTTTAGAAAAGCCCCGTGAAAATTTGTCGAGGGTTGCGCAGCGACCCGAGACAAATTTTCTGGGCTTTTCTAAACTCGAAATTTTACTTCATGCGTCACGCGTATAAAACACTGATTTTAAGTGAGGTTAAAATATACATACATTTCACAATATTTTAGTGCGCATGAAGTAAAATTTCGAGTTTAGAAAAGCCCAGAAAATTTTTCACGGGGCTTTTCTAAACTCGAAATTTTACTTCATGCTTAGTCTGGGAGTGGAAAACACTCGTTCAAAGCTTCAAAATGAACTCTTTTAAAAACACAATGAGTATCTAAAGATTTAAAGAAAGTAAGCTGAGTTTGCAATGCGTAAATAGATAAATAATGGCTTATCTACTTTACTGTGGTAATATGAAAATTCTTAAAATTAAATGTTCATTTTTTAATTTTTGTCTATTGCTCGAAACACTGTGCGCCGCACACTGGTCGAAATGCTCATTCAAGCTGAACATTTCGCCGAAATTCAACTGTTTAGAAAACAGATTTTTTCTTGGAATTTGGGTAGTTCAATGTCCAGAGGGTGCACCGGCAAAGTCATAATCCCCTCCGACTTTTGGTCCAGTGCTTATCACTACCCTAAATGCACGCATGGTTTACATCGTTCAGTTGTTAATTTTACGCGCTCCATCCGCCAAAGTATAATATCTTTTTTTACATTTGTGTTTCGTGCAAAATATAATTTAAAGATAAATATGCATTCTACTGGCATGTATACAACATAGTTTTAAATATTTTTCACATAACTTTAGTCAACATATAGATACACTAATTTAAATTAAGTAAGGAATCATATAGTAAAATTTTACATCGTTAAACTTGAAAAGGGTAAAGTATACATTCTTAGCCGTTCTTAGTAATAAATCGTTGTGTTTTATACATAATAACTAATTAGTTTAATATATAAATAATCTTTAGCTGCCCGTTTTTGCCTGTTTTTGCCCGTTTTGCTCGATTTTGCCCGTTATTGCCCTTTTACAAGCAATGATTTTTTTTTAGGTACCGTAACCATTTCTCGCTGAACATTATTCGATGTTTAACGCGCTCAAAAAACGCTAGTACAAAAAAATAAAGCTGTCTATCTCTTTAGAATTGACAATATAAATATTGATATTGTATCGCACATTGAAAATTTAGATTTATTGATACATAAAATAAATAATTTTAGGGCACAATTCACAATCAAATGGCAAATGGCCCTTATAGAACAATTTCAAATTTTGAAAATAAATATTCTAAGTGGCTAAACGAAATGGATGTGTTCTCTACTGACGGTTTACCGAATGGACCCCAACCTGGATCGCTTAGTGGTAAGTCCAGAGGTTTCACGACCGCTTACTCTTCAAAAATTGAACACAGAGCTGTTAAAGTTATTAGTAGAACCAGAACAAGCATCTTTACCAAAGGATTCTGACTTCTAATAATTTCTGGCTTTGGTGTAAACTGTTTGTATGATGTACCTAGATTATTTATACTGCTTGTATATATTGTATATTCTTATTTATAGGTATGTGTGCAATTTTGAAGTTTTTGTTTCTATTTAAATAATTTCATAATTAAATATAACATGATTATAGAATTTTAAATGTTAATTTTTTAATAATTTGAAGGTAAGGGGTTGTATTATAATTACTATTTTTAGATACAAATTGTATAACAAAATTGCGAATAATGAAATTATTATAACAATTTTTCGTAAAAACTTTTGATTAAAATGGGGGTGGTGAAGGGTTGAAGGGAAGAATTATTTAATAATAACTCTTTTATATTTTTAATTAAATATTTTCTTCGACTCTGAACAAACTAAAACGCTTTATAGCGAAATGTTCAGCTAGAATGAGCGTTTCGACCAGTGTGCGCCGTCTTGTTGGAAAAACATATCCTCCACATCAATTCGATCTAATTCGGGCCTCACAAACTCGGTTAAGATACGGAGTTGCTGGCGACATAGAGCCACAATTATTATTAAATGTAAAGAAATGTTATTATAGAAACTGTGTGTCCAATCCTGTAGAGTACAATAACAATAATAAAATCAATACACAATTTATCTCTTGGAGGAAAAGAAGTGCAGTAACTGCAAATCGAAAATCATCCGGCCGATTCTCTAGGTCAGTGGTTGAGCCGGTTCAAGGGTGAAACAGAGCGTAAACAATTGATCCAGAAAAGTTCTCGCATTAAGACCGAGGATCGGAATTTATTACGCATCCCCCCAGAAAACTCCCATGATGGATGCTCACCGCTCAAACTTTATCGCAGTCGGCGCACGGGATAACCGGAATTACAATAATACACCCCTCTTTTTTTTATACACTCGTGTGTCTGCTTTTTGTCAGTTTAAAGATCATAACCGGTAAAAGGGCCGGAGAAAATTAAGGGGCGCGATAAATGTCTAAGGGTCCCACTAGTTCCATGAGGGCGCCGTCAAATTGTTCCGCAAAGTCATTATCTTTTATAACGCGATCATTCTTTGATGGGACGATGCATTTCATTAGTGTCGGAGGGGAATTGTGTGGATGTGATGGGGGAATTTCACTGGATTTACGATTAGGATGTTGAGATTTTATTACGGTTTACCAAAAGGAAATATGCCCTTTTGCCCTTCTGTTTTATAAATTTAATTTTAAATAGGTCTATCTTAACATTATTACACGTTTCTTCAAACAGAAATGGGTAGAATCCTCAAAAAGGAATTGGAGTTACGAATCCGAATTCCAAATCATGAATCTCCGATTCAAAATATGATAAAACATGATTTTGAATCACAGAATTTTAATTAGAGATGGGTAACTCTTGAGTAAATCGACTCAAAGAGTCAGCTTAATGTAGTGAGCTGGTGAGCCAAGTGACTCAGTCGAAATATGTAACTCTTTTTGAGCTATGACTCATTTTGATTCGCCAGAGTGAATGTAGATTCGCAATGTATTAACAGATCTTGATTTTTACACGGCTTGTAGATCGACAGACCAGCTCTCAGCCTTAATGAACATGCACTTTTAACTTTTTCCATTTGTACACTACTCAATTCATTTCTAAAAACTAAATATTTTTCAAGTCAATTTCTAAATCTTCTATAAACTTTTGGAGAAAAGCGGCAGAATTCAAAAAATTATAGTTCTATTTTTTAGCCAGAACTTTATTATAATTAGCCAATATTTCGCTACACATTTGTCAGCTTCTTCAGGGCAAAGTATAAACTAAAATAAATTAATACATTTATTCGTTTATTTAGATTGAGATTTGCCTTTTCTAAGTTAACAGATACTACAATTTTAAATATCATAAGCAAACGCCGTGTTTTACTATCTAGTCAACATTACAAGTGCAATTATTCATTCGTCACCATTTTTGTAACCCAAATTGTAAATTTAATAAGAAATGTTTGTTATTCTAGTAAGAAAATGGCTATCGTTTTAATTCTATTATGTTATTGCATCACCATCAATTCGAATTACAACGCGTGCGAATGGATTTAAATAAACCCATTGAGTTGGCGAATCGACTCTAAAAGATCCACGGCGGCTGTTGAATCCGACTGAGCGGACTGAGCTCACTCATCGGGATCCAACTCCGCGGGTCGGAGTTGGATCGCGATGATTCACGACGGCTTTCTAATCCAACTGAACTAGCTCGTTTTACGAAGCTCTTATATCCAACTGAGCTACTATCATCGGGATCCAACTCTGAGGTTCGGAGTTGGATCGCGATGTGCTGAATATATTCATGTGTGTTTTCATACGCGCGCACACGTATTTGATATGTTTAAACGCACTTGAAGTGAAATCGAACGAAATAAATGCGTGTTTGCTATATTTTTATTCATTTAGTTATTTATTTATTTATATATTGTTGGTGTTACATATTATATTAATATAATTTTCACAAGTCAATGTACATGGAGTAATAATATATAATACAGCCTAGGTGGTAAATTAAAAATATACAATATATGCGTAATCACATATATATGTCAGGTTTTTATAAATTAGTCAGTTTACAATATATATGTATATGTACGTTAAGATTAAACACTGACGTTTATAATGTGTATAATACAAACCCTTACAAATAAGACGAACATACATACTAATAGTTTAAAATATTTCCATTCAATTTGTTTCGGAGTGAAGGTACTCATTTACACAATAGTACGGATTTTCAATGAAGAAATGTTTCAGTGCGATTTTATATGACTTTGTATTGTTTAAAGATTTTATATTTTCCGGTAATTTATAGCGCTGTTCTGTGAGGGGGAATTCTTAGTGCATTGCTCTGCCCTGTTTGCATACCAGTGCTTATGTCTGAGTTCTTACAAAATTTAGTCATATTCTCTTTTACAAAAAGACATAAATTAGATAATAGCAGTGAGTAAACTGTCATTATTTTCAGTTGGATAAATACAGGTTTTGCGTGTTCATCTCTCCTTTTATTTGCTATTAGGCGTATTATTTTTTTCTGAAGGATTAATATACGGCCCGTATGTGCCGAATTTGCCCAGATAATATTGGCATACTCTAAATGTGAACGTACGTGTGCGTTGTAATATGCAATAAGTACCTTTGTTCCCACTAGGTTTTTTAAGACGAGCAGAGCATAATGAGCTGAATTTAATTTTTTTATTACATGGTATACATGATCCTCCCACGATAGGTGATTATCTATTAGCACCCCAAGGAATTTTGTGACACGATCTACTTTGATAGTCTTTTCGCAACTTTTTACTAAAATACTACAGGTGTCTATATTTTTGTTTTTGTTTGAGAACTGTATAATTTGTGATTTTTTTGGATTCGATATAAGTTTTTGTTGTGTACACCAATTCTCCATTCTGGTGACCACTGTCTGTGAGTTAATTGAGGCATTTACAAAGCTGTCACTTTGAATTAATATGGTCATGTCATCTGCACATTGAAAAATTTTATAGTTATCTTGATTCTTTTGTTCTGCCATTAAATTTGACAACTCATTGGAGTACAGTAAAAACAACAATGGAGACAAAATTCCACCTTGTGCAAGGCCTGTTTTAGTTTGTTGACACTCAGACTGGAACCTTGTATTTATTTCTACTATTGTTTCTTCTCTTATTTCCACGTATTGTTTTCTATTACTTAGATATGACTTGATCAATCTATTTACTAGACCTCTAGTACCGAACCTTTCCAATTGTACAAGCAGTGACTCATGATTCACTGAGTCAAATGCTTGACTTAAATCAAAGAAGACTCCTGTTGGGATTTCTTTTTTTTCTAATATATTGACAATTTCTGTAACCGCTTCATATAAAGCCCCTGTTGTGTTTCTGCCCTTTCTAAAGCCGTAGTGTGTTGGCGATAGTAGTTTAAATTTCTCCAAGTACTCTGTTATTCGTATATATAAAGCTTGATCAATTATTTTAGGAAATATAGATAGATTAGAGACAGGTCTATAATTCTTTATATTTGTTTTTTCCCCTTTTTTAAAAATCGGAGTGACTCTCGCAGTTTTAAGTTTAGTGGGATAGACCCCAGATGAAAATAAACAGTTGATTATATCGGTCAGCGGCACAGAAAGAATATTGGCAATTTTCTTTATGATATAATATGGAATTTTGTCCGGTCCCTCGGATTTTTTATTTGCAACAGTTTGAATAATATTTTGTGTTTCTGTGCAATCAACCTCTCTTAGAACCATACTACTGGGTTGATTAAATGAGGGGATTTGCAGTAAAACCTCTTTGGTTGGTACGTGTCGTTCAGTAAAATATTTATTAAACTTATTAGCTATTTCATTGGTATTTTTGAGTTATTATTCACTCTTACGTTTTTATATCATTTATTGCAATCATTGTATAACCGAAATAATTAATCACCGCCTCGCTCAATTCAATGAGTTTGCAAATAGATGGATCTCTAAGTCAGAACTCTCGGCGGATCGCTAGTTCGTAAGTGAGTCATGTACCTCTTGAGCTGGCTCACTGAACTGGCTCTTTAAAGTGAGTCAGATCTTTTGAACCAGTTCACTGAAAAGAGCCATTTTGCCCATCTCTAATTTCAATCCCAATTTCAGAATCGCGAACACAAATCCTTTTAAATATATCAACGGGGGGTTTTGAGGCTTTGGACTTTTGAGTCGAAAACCCCGATTTAGAACAAAATAATTCGCTGGCCAAGTAATCTAAATCGGTTCCCGCGATTACCCGGTTAGCTCGATGGTTCACACGGTCACAAGAAAAAGAACTTAATAAAGAAAGAAATGTTTCGGTTTACCTTTTAGTACGTAGATTTGGTTTTCTCGAATCTTGTAGGCGCGGACGTCAGTACGGGATCACACACACGGAATTGTAATTTCACTTATTTTATTTACTTGTGTAAAATTTAATTTTAAATTAAATGGAATTGAAAGAATATAAATAAAGCCTTTTTTTCAATAAGACAATGAAATTTATTTACAAAAAAAAATAGCAAAGAAAATACGAACAAGTAAATTTTACAAAAAAAAAAAAAGAATAAAAGAGAAAAATAAGTGAAATAACAAAATAAAACTTACGAAGAACAATATACGAAAAATTTAAATAACGCGGCACGAAAGGACTTCACAACTTACGGTTTAAACAAAAACGACACTTTTGACAACTGATTCGGAACTGATTTAACACCGGTCTGCAACTGATTGAACACTCGTCGTGGTGCCAAAAGTGCCGCGCTATTTAAGGGCTAGCACCCCCACCATGACTTTTGGGGGTGAATTAACCATTCTTCGCCCGAACACGGTTGATGGCTCATCGGAGCGGCACGGACGCAAATAAATGAAATAAATAAAAGAATTACATTCTGAACTAATTTTCTCTACGATGTGAGAATGAAAATGTGGAGAAAATTGTTCTATGTCCGTGCGTACTTACACAACCGTGTTTTGGCGAAAGAATGGTTGTGTCAAAATAAAATCATTTAAAAATATTTACAAAATTAAAGTAGATATGTTTAAATATGTTTTGATAGGTCATTTCCTTTCGCAAATTGTGTCAAAACCATTTTAAAATTGTTGTTCCGGCGAACCGTTATTATGCTTGAGCAAATTAATAAGAACAAAGAGTTTATGTAAAAATTATTTAAAAATAATTATGTTTTGCTCAAGCGATGTTGATACCGAGAAATGAAATGTTATTTTTCTGCTACATGGAAACTCGGGAAGTTATAAAAGACAAATAAGTTTCAGTTGAAAGAAAAAAAAAAACGTGAAAAATGTTTTTCCACATTATGGCAACTCGAAGTTTTACGTGTTTGGCGCATGAATTCTGTTATTGAATTTGTAACTATTCAAAAGGTATTTCTCTCAGCTATCTCGTGGTTCTCATCGTTGATTTGTACGATGCGTGGTTGAGCTATAAATCGCGAAAAACGCTAGGGTTTTTCCATCGCATTGTATAGCTTTTCGATTCGGCGAATTTACGGGTTGGTCCGCTGACGTCACAACAGATGTTGTATCAACCCTTGTTAATCGGCAATATGGGCTTGCCGCAGGCTATTTGGCAAACGATGGGGTTTACACCCCAAGATGATATACTGGCTTTTCATTACGGTGATAAGACCAATAATCACCTATGGTTCCGTTGTCTGGTGGACGAAGACAACGGAGATAACAACCCAAGCAAGGCTCAGCAAGGTTCAACGGCTGGCATGTTTGGGCATCACAGGGGCTATGAACACCTGCCCCACTGGAGCAATGGAGGCTATGCTAAATCTCACACCTCTGCATCTGCACGTGAAAAGGGAAGCAGCACTAGACGCATTAAGAATAATCCAGACAGACACACCAAAATTTGGATACCTTAACGGGCACCTAAAAATCCTCAACACTGTGTGTGAAAGAGCGATATACATGCCCAAAGACTACATGTCAACTGACTACGACTTCGACACAACGATTGAAGTGGCCATCCATGGCCGCCATGATGTTGGAGCGAGGGTCAAGCAGTTACAAGGCTCCTCGATAGTTTGGTTCACTGACGGATCCAAAACTGAAAACGGAGTCGGAATCGGTATCACTGGCCCTCGATGCGAGTTATCAAGGGCCTTGGGACGATCCCCATCGATATTTCAGGCAGAAATCGAGGCCCTGAACACATGCGCCCACATATGTTTAGACAGGGGTTACAACAAACAGAGGGTTTGCATCTGCTCAGACAGTCAAGCTGCATTAAAGGCAATAAAATCGCCTACATGCAAGTCTAAATCTGTCTGGGAGTGCAAGCTATCCCTAAAGCAGCTGGCTAGGAACAACAGAGTCAAACTGGTCTGGGTTCCGGGACACGCAGGGATCAAAGGCAATGAAATTGCCGACAACCTTGCCAAGGAAGGGTCCAAGACTCCATTTGTCGGACCAGAACCTTACAGTGGAATAACTAAAGTCCGCATCAAGGGGATGATCCGGGAATGGGAAGATGCTGCCAAAAGTGCTCACCTGAGAGACACACCTGGTCTGCGGCAGGCGAAAAGATTCATCGCCTTCTCTGCCGTAAGAGCCGGACAGTTTCTCAGGTTAAGCAAGGGCAACCTAAGGCTCATAACCGGCCTTCTAACTGGACACTGTCCTCTGAAGTACCACCTCACCAAGATGGGTCAGACAACTGATGCCAACTGCAGGTTCTGCAACGAGGCACAAGAAACAGCAGAGCACCTACTTTGTGAATGCCCTGCCTTGTCCCTTCAAAGAGGGAACTACCTGTCATCGGCCACTTTAAACACCGAGGAACTGGTACACACTAACCCTCAAGTTATAGTAGACTTCATAAGAAGTCTAGACATTGAGGGACTCAAGTAGGTCAGGGATAGTTACAAAAGATCTTTTAGGTCGAGGTAACTTCGAAAGGCCCAGAGGCCACACGACCCACCGACCCCATACCATACCATACCAACCCTTGTTAATACGTACGCATCCCCAACTCAGGTAAGTGGGATGGTGCGGTTTGTGTATTCTTGTACACAAAAGGTACGCTGTCTAGCTGAGAGAAATTACCTGCTTTGTCGCCAAAGTACAGTTTGTACAAAATTTCTTCGAGCTGCCTAAATGCGGAAAATGCGAATGTAAAAAAAATTAAAATTAAACTTGAGGTTCCATGTAGCTAGAAAAAAAGTTATAGAATGGACTTATGCTTAACGAATTGATTTGACACGACTTTGATCATTTGAGAAATAAAAAAGTGAAGTGAATACAAAATTTAAATGAGGCTGTTGTTATGAATTTAATTATTCACTGAGCGGAAGTTAGCGTCGCTTGCGAAGAAGCGCCGGTAACAAATATCATCAACATCAATTTTTTTTGGCAAACAAAATTGACTATTTATAATAATAAATAATACAAATTTTAAAATAAAATTTACATATTGTAATGTTCATTTAATCATGATTATGTAGTACATTTTTCTGTTAATTTGTAAAACCTACATTTAAATTTCCCGTCACAAATGCCATCGTGGTATATATCGTAATATAAAATCATAAAATTGTTTCAACTGATGACCCTTTACTTATTTTAATAATGTACGATTGAACTTTAGTGCTTAATTAGAAATTCTATTTAATCATTTTAAATTCTTAACTAATATATTTCTTAACTAATATAAATAAATATTTAATTTTAAATTAATTAACCACATAAATGTATATGGTCTCTTATTTGTTTTCTAATTGTAAATGTTCAGACTAAACTTGAAATTTAACTTCATACAACACTGATTTCAAGTGACATTCAAAATATACATCTTTAGAATGCTGCTTAAGTAGTATATTTAAATCTTCGCGATATTTCAGTGTTTACGCGTGGCGCATGAAGTAAAATTTCGAGTTTAGAAAAGCCCAGAAAATTTACTTCATGCTTAGTCTGGGAGTGAAAACACTCGTTTAAAGCTTCAAATACAATGACTAAAAAGATTATAAAAAAAAACTATTTTTATAATTAAAAGTGATATATTATCGAAAAATCAAGTTTTGTTTACTTGTACCACTTGGACACTAAGAATCGTATATTTTTAACGTTTCAGATGAAAATAATTGTCAATTATTATGTCATTCATTTTTAACAAATATTTTTAATCTTGTTCCTCCTCCCCGCCTGGACATATTATTATGACTACTCAGTTTGATAATGACTATCTTGTAGTCGAAACTATAGTCACTGTAAAAAGTTAATTAAAGTGGTAAAACAAAGTTAAGTGTTTTAATATTATTTCATAATATTATGTCATTTGGGCTTCGAATTTGATATTAATTTTTGTAAATATAAAATCTTTAATTTAATATGGTGGGTTTAAAATTATAAAATAATCCGATTTTAATCAAAATTTGGTTATCCTGCACTTTGAAGTCTAGACAAGATTATAAACGAATGAAATTCTTGAAAAAAACTATTACTTATTTTCTAACGAGTGTTTTTCAATCCCAGATTAAGCATAAAGTAAAATTTCGAGTTGAGGAAAGCCAGAAGAATTTGGATGTGGACGCGCAGCGTCCAAATCCAAATTCTGGCTTTTCTCAACTCGAAATTTTGCTTTATGCGCCACGCGTATAAAACACTGATTTAAAGTTAAAAGTATACTGCGCACCTAATAAAAAATATCTAATATGTGCATCAATCAATTCTTAACACTTTTTTATAATACTCCCAATTTTTAACATTTCATCATTTTTCAAGATAATAATTCTTACATTATCGATAATTTTGACAGTCGTAACACTGGATGTGTAATTTATAATTTATTTTTATATAAAATAAATATTTTTGTGATTTTGATAATTGAAGAAACAGATTTTAATATATATTTTTTTAATTTTATCGACAATTAAAAATTATTTTTAAATTATTTGCAGATTTTCATGACTTTCCGTAAATTTCAAAAATGTTGACGGTTTTCATTGCATTGAAAACGTTGAACTTGAGTTCAAGTTGAACATTTTTCAACATAATAATTCTTACATTATCGATTATTTTGACATTTGTAACACTGGATGTGTAATTTATGATTTATTTTTAGATAAAAGAAATATTTTTATGATTTTGTTATTTGAATAATTAATGAAACATATTTTAATAATCTTTATTTAATTTTATTGACAATTGAAAATTATTTTTAAATTATTTGCATTTTTTCGTGACTTTCCGTCAATTTCAAAAATGTTGATGGTTTTCATTGCATTGAAAACATTGAACTTGAGTTCAAGTTGAACTCGAGTTTAAAATGACAGATCTTATTTTTCTAATGTCACTTTAAACTCGAGTTCAGAGCTGAACCAGTTCAACGTGTTTGGTGCAACTGGCCCTTAGAAGATTTGAGTTAATCTTTAACGCTTTTCACAACTTTATCAAGATTTCCTGTAACTTTTAAGATTCCTCATTTTTTTAGATTGTCCCTAATTTTATAACTGTTATATTATCTGTCAATTTTCCAGTTTTTGTGAATTTTCAAGATTATTACTAATTTTTAAAATTTTGACGCTTCTCGTGATATTCCAACATTTTCGTTAATTTTCAAAATCCTGATGGTTTTCGTCAAAATATAGAAAATTCATAAATAGTATCAACATTTTTTAAATTTAGGAAAATTTAAGAAATGTTAATACTATTTATGAATTTTCTATATTTTCGTCAAATTTTAAAACATTTACAATTTTCAGGAGTTTTCTAAACTTTCGTTAATTTTTATGAATTTCCACGATTTTAGTTAACTTTCAATTTCTCGATTATTTTTCGTGAATTTTCAACGTTTTAGTCAACTTTAAAAATCGAAACATTTTTTTTTTGTAAATTTCCAAGATTTCCGCTAATTTCCAAAATTCCGACGGTTTTAGTGAAATCCAAAGATTTTTGATAATCTTCGAAGTCCAGACCCACGTCATGAATTTTTTAAGATTGGCGTTAATTTTTAAAATCGAACCGGTTGTAAATTTCCAAGATTTCTGTTAATCTACAAGATTTTTATATAAGTGCGAATTATCAAGAAGTTTGTTAATTGTGAATATTCATCATGCATTTTCAATAAATCTTAGATTTTATCATGAATTTTTCAACAATGCTAATTATTTACGTTCATCCCCTCCTGGGCATCAAGAAATCGTATATTTTTGACGTTTCACGTGAAAATAATTGACATGTATAAATATTTAAACAGTAATCAGAAATAATTTTAAGGATTAATCAATTCGATTTTTTTTTACATAATTTGCAAAATCTAGAAGCCTGTCATGAATTTTTCAAGATTTTTGGTAATTTTTAAAATCGAGACGGTTGTGAATTTCTAAGATTTCTGGTAATTTTCAAGATTTTTATATAAGTGTCAATTTTCAAGAAGTTTCTTAAGGTTGCTATTTATTATGGGTAAAATCCAACGTTTTCGGTAGCTAGTGACTACCGCACTATTCATGTTCGGATTAAGGGACAATATTACATGATATATCAAATTAATCCTAAAACTCTAGGGATTTTAATGTCACCTATTTAAAACGATTAAAATATTTAGTTTTTTTGTAAAAAAAATTATGAAAATAGCTATTTTTGAGTCATTTATTTACTCCTTTTTAGGCAACAAAAACTTGTACTACGTAAAATTCAAGGGTGTCCGTACATTCTGCTTTCAATTAGCCCAACGTTCATTAAAAAAATGTCCATGATATATTACGTTTACGTTTTTTTATGCTGGAAATAGAAATATAAGTCTATCTCACTTTAGCAAATAGCTGGGCAGAGTCTGTCTCACTTTAGTAAACCGCAACCTTAATTGTGAATATTTATCATGCATTTTCGTTTTTTTTTTAATTTTATCATGATTTATTCAGCAATGCCATTAATTTACGCCCATCCCCTCCTGGACATCAAGGAATCGTATATTTTTTACGTTTCACGTGAAAATAATTGACATATTATAAGTTTTTAGCAAATATTTTGACTCTTGAAATATTTAAACAGTAATCAGAAATAATTTTAAGGATTAATCAGTTCGATTTTTTGTATGCACGAGTAAGAATTTTTACTTTATGTATTTATTTATTCACGAGATACCTCTTTAACATTGAAATTTTTTACTTAATTTGTGAACTTAACATAATAAAACGCAAATTTGAAGTTATAAAAAAGAAACACTCTTTATTTAAAACGTATTTTATCATTATTATAAAACGGTGATGATTGTTGAAACCAACTAAGCAAAGATTTTTTGAAGTAGTTCTTAAACTCTTTAAATTCTTTTTAATTCCAATTTCCAATTAAAGAAAAAAAAAACAATAAAAATGATTTCCTTGTGATTTTAATTTGAATGCAATACAGATGTTTAAGATAATAATAATAATTTTATATATTATATAATATAATATATTTACTAAAGATATCTTTACTATAATTGAAAAGATACACCTACTGTAATACACAATAACCGCCCACAGGAGAGCACTTCAAACGCCTACTAACACAGGATGAAAGGAAAAACTAAGATCAAAGGAAAACAAAGCTAATGTTGACTATGAAACATGTAAATATCATAAATTTTTGAGCAAATAAATATTTCGGCATTGGAAAGTCCTGAAGATATTTAAAGGCAAAATATTTACTTCATGCTTTAAAGTATGCTACAAACACCCAATCCAAAACGCAAATATAACTAATTAATAAAAAATATAAAATTTGATGAATTAGGTTCTCGAGCGAAATAATATTGCTTGAGCTAATTAATTATTTCGTATGTTGCTGCGGGTAAAATGGTAAATATTAGAATATGAATATTTCTAGATATCTCGATGAATTTTCACGATATGGAATCGAAACTAAAATTAATCGAAGAGTCCCGCACATGCATTACGTGTACGCTGTGCGCCAATATTTATTTTCGATCAAAAACGAATTACGGATTTTAATTAAAAAACGTTTAATGACGCGCGTGACGATGACGATATCAAAGCGGACCTTTAATTAGGCAGGCACGTATCTGGTAATAGCATCATAATTGGGAAAAATTAACATGGAAACTTGATTATTTACAACATTTACTGGCCGATTGTTGTTCCCGAACAATTGAAATTATTTCGTCGGCCTAAGCCATACATCCAGCTATCACATATAATTTATTTTTTCTAAATCATCCAAATATATGTCAGGCAATTTATAAAAAACATACTTATTCTTATAAATTGCCTGACATATATTTGGATGCCACAAAACATTCGCGCACATCCATGGACCCGGATGGAATCACTTTTTACTTTAAACCGAGCATTTAGATTTCAAACGTGTTTTGAATGAGATTAATATAATGGTTTACTACTATTGTATATTATCCTGAAAGCAGCAGAGAAAGTAACTAAGGTATGATTGACGAGAGGTGTCCCATGGTTTCCTTGATTTGTAGTGCTTTCTGCACCAATACATGTAATACGAAAATAGTTTGATGTCGTCAGATTACGTGTGTGAAAAGAGACAGAAAACTTAATAATATGTCTGCTATGGTTTTTAGATGGAACATGCGAAAACGTATGTTCCGGTATGCAACTTTTAAATGTTATGGTTAAACGTCACATTTTGACAATGTCTTCGTAAAACTAAATTTGCAAAAACCCAGCCACAAATAATTTTAATGTGCACAAGCGTTTTAAATGTGAGTTTAAGTGGTATAACTCCAATTTCCACATCCCCTAAATAGTTCAGGTATTTACAGAAATAAATAATGCATTTATGTTGATTTTGTGTGAGTTTAAACGAAAATGTTACTTGAATCGATTGCGCATTCAGTAGGTTTAGCCATCGGATTAATCTGTTAATATAGGAGATATTTTTTTGAGTATACATACAGGGAATTTTCTATTAGGTATACATATGCATACGCTTTTTTTAAAGAGTTCAATTTGAAGTTTAAAACGAGTGTTTTCCACTCCCAGACTAAGCATGAAGTAAAATTTCGAGTTTAGAAAAACCTGAAAATTTGGTTTGGCTGCGTAGCGCGAAGCGGCCAAACCAAATTTTCAGGTTTTTCTAAACTCGAAATTTTACTTCATGCGCCACGCGTACTAAACACTGAAAGCACTGAAATATTGTGAACGAGTAAACTTCGCTTGAAATCAGTGTTTTCAACGCGTGGCGCATGAAGTAAAATTTCGAGTTTAGAAAAGCCTAAAAATTTGGTTTGGTCGCTCCGCGCTTCGCGCTACGCGACCAAACCAAATTTTCAGGCTTTTCTAAACTCGAAATTTTACTTCATGCTTAACCTGGAAGTGGAAAACACTCGTTTACACTTCAAATTGACCTCTTTTAAGAAAACAACGAATATTTTAAAATCTACAACACGCAATTGGGATATATATACTTAAAAGAAAAAAAAAATCACAATAAATTATGATTTACAGCATCTTTATCAGAAAGAACACTAATATATTCGCGACCTAAACAGTATGACATTGTCATGTAACGTCAACATTTGACACAACTAGGAAAAATCGTTGCAGATACAACTGTCGACATACACTCTAAAATATTTGAACCACACATTCCTCATCAATGAGGCACAGGACATCTCTCCCGAATTTTACTATAATGATAATATCCTAAATCTTCGCATTTAATCCAGTAATCTGTAATTTAAGAATAATGATGTGTCTATCAATACTGTGTAAACATAAAACGATTACTAAGTAATAAAAATAATACTAAATATACTAGTATACATATAAAAATAATTGAATGTTAACCTTCGTTTTAGTTTTTGTTACCTACAAATTTTGTTTGATGAATTGTCTGCATGATATACTAGTAAATCATGCTGCCATATTTTAAAATATCATTAAAACCAAGTTGGCTATGATAAAATGTATACCATGTATACAAAATTTGTAGAATTTAGTATACAACTTACATTGCAATATTTTTTGAAATTTCACTAATTAAATATTTAGCTATTAAATTCCTTGACTGATAAGTGTAATTAGCCATTTAGGGCGCTCTTAAATGGACGTTTTGAACGCGAGGCGGAACGGGAGCGGGCGCAAGCGTTTGCGTTTTAACACATGGGTTTATATGAGAGTTCCTAGACGGACGAGTGCGAGGCGGAGAAAACGCCAGCACCCATCCGTCTAGGAACTCTCATATAAACCCATGTGTTAAAACGCAAAGGCTTGCGCCCGCTCCCGTTCCGCCTCGCGTTCAAAACGTCCATATAAGAGCCCCTTTAGGCAGCACACCACAATTTAAGTGTGGAGATGGGTTTTTAGATACATTCAATCATTTGTTGGCAATGTGATATTACTGATATTGGTAAATAAAAGATGATTCTAGTTTAATAGAATAAATTAATAATCCGCTTAATGGATACATTTTCCAATAAATTCTACTTAGATATTTTTCAATTAAAATAATTATAAAATTCATAGTATATGTAAAATAACGATAACAATATCAGAAAAATCTAATGTGAATAAAATAAAAGTGTTATTATTTCAGAAATGTATAGGCAACATATGAGGACTCTAAAAGCCAAGGAATACAAGTGCATACAAATAGATTTGGGAAAAAAAATAAAGTTGAGAAAAGAAAATTAACAGAAAAATTTGCACTCAATGTCTTGTATTGATTGCCAATTTTTCTGTTTACTTTCTTTTCTCAACTTTATTTTTTTTCCCAAATCTATTTGCATGCACTTGTATCCTTTGGCTTCTAGAGTCTTCATATAATGCCTATATATTTCTGAAATAATGACACTTTTAGTTTAGAAGGAATGTTAATTCTTTGACGAGCATTTAAAACGAACATTATTTTTTTTAATTACATACCTTTATTTTATTTATCACTTTCTCACATTTAAAACACGACCAACATATATAGTCGAATAATTTGTGATGATTTAACGATTATTTTAATCATTAGTTTATTGATGATTAATCAATCAATAAAATAACTAAATATTCAGTCAGTCACGACAAACAAATGCAAAATTAGTCATTAGTATTAGTCATCAATTGACTAAAAAATGCCTAACTCTGGTCACGACACATTAAAAATATAATTCATAATTTGTTTTTTTAATACAAATCCATGTCTGTTAAATATTTTGATAAACCGATAATTGATTTCAAGTTCAAACATCCCTTTATTTAGACTTGAAGTAAAACAAATATATATTAGTACCAGAGCTGGGCAGGATTCGAATCATTCAGGATTCGATTCCCGGATTCGAATCCTTTTAGAGGATTCAAAAGAAAAATTCGAATACTTTAGTGAAAACGGATTCGTGATCCGGATTCGTTACATTTTTTTAAAAGGATTCGTGTTCGAATCCAAACGTAGATGATTCGAATCCTTATAAAAGGATTCGAATTCTTATAAAATAATTCGAATCCTTATAAAAGGATTCGAATTCTTATAAAAGGATTCGAATCCTTATAATAGGAATCGAATCCTTATAAAATTCGAATCCTGATACATGGATTCAAATCCCCCTAAATAATTCGAATCATCGCTATTAAGGCTGGGATTCGAATTCGATTAATTCAAATAGTTATATATTCTAATATGAATATTTAAATCACTAAATTATTCATATTTGAATATAAATATTAAAATTCTCGAATAATTCAAATATTTGTGAATGCATATTTGGTTACTTAACCATGAAAAATATCCAACGTTAATAGTATATTTTTAACTTCACTTGAAATCAGTGTTTCATACGCGTGGCGCATGAAGTAAAATTTCGAGTTTAGAAAAGCCCCGTGAAAATTTGTCTCGGGTCGCTGCGGGACCCTCGACAAATTTTCTACGCGGGGCTTATCTAAACTCGAAATTTTACTTCATGCTTAGTCTGGGAGTGGACAACACTCGTTCTTAGAAGTTTCAAATTGAAGGATTACTCTAGATTACTAAGTTTATTGCCGTTTTACAAAGGCTACAGCTCAAAGGACCAACCATGGTCTTCGCAGAACGAAGGACTACAGGGAATCGAAGTTTTTTACAAGAAAACAACGAATATCTGAAGGTTTACGGTATGGATAGGAAAGAAAACATCTAATTTTGAAAATATATCGAAGTTGGGTTGGTTTTCAGTGCATTTTTAACTTCACTTTAAATCAGTGTTTTATACGCGTGGCGCATGAAGTAAAATTTCGAGTTTAGAAAAGCCCCGCAAAAATTTGTCTCGGGTCGCTGCGCGACCCTCGACAAATTTTCTACGCGGGGCTTTTCTAAACTCGAAATTTTACTTCATACTTAGTCTGGGAGTGGACAACACTCGTTTGAATTTTAAATTTAACTCTTTTAAAAAATCGACGTATGTAATATAATAAATCATTCATTGAAATCATAGAAAAAGATGCAAAATTTTAGCTAAAATTAACTTTTAGAGTTAACTTTATAATTTGTTCGGCTCTTAATGGGTGAATATTCTATTCCTGAAAAAACCGTTTTTATTTAATATTGAAGTTGCATTTAATGTAATAACAAACTGTGAATAAATCGACATAAATCTAGAAATATCAAAAATCTCGACATGCAGAAAATCTTGACGGTCCATTCCCAGACTAAGCATGAAGTAAAATTTCTAGTTTAGAAAAGCCCCGCGTAGAAAATTTGTCGAGGGTCGCGCAGCGACTCGAGACAAATTTTCGCGGGGCTTTTCTAAACTAAAAATTTTACTTTATGCGCCACGCGTATAAAACACTGATTTAAAGTGAAGTTAAAAACGCACTGAAAACCAACCCAACTTCGATATTTTTTTCAAAATTGGATGTTTTGTTTCCTATCCATGCTGTAAACCTTAAGATATTCGTTTTTTTCTTGTAAATTAACTTCGATTCCCTGTAGTCCTTCGGTCTCCGAAGACCAAGATTGGTCCTTCGAGCTGTAGCCTTTGTAAATTGGTAATAAACTTAGTAATCTAGAGTAATCCTTTAATTTGAAACTTCTAAGAACGAGTGTTGTCCACTCCCAGACTAAGCATGAAGTAAAATTTCTAGTTTAGAAAAGCCCCGCGTAGAAAATTTGTCGAGGGTCGCGGAGCGACCCGAGACAAATTTTCACGGGGCTTTTCTAAACTAGAAATTTTACTTCATGCGCCACGCGTATAAAACACTGATTTCAAGTGAAGTTAAAAAGATACTATTAACGTTGGATATTTTTCATGGTTAAGTAACCAAATATGCATTCACAAATATTTGAATTAACAAAACAAATTTTCACGGGGCTTTTCTAAACTCGAAATTTTACTCCATGCGCCAGGCGTATAAAACACAGATTCAAAATGAAGTTCAATAACACATATATCATCAATAATTAAAATCATTATATATTCAGATATTTAGTCGGTAAATGAACATGTTTGTTAATAGAAACTGATGGAATAAAATATTACTGGTTGCAAATAATAAATTCAAATTTATTTTTAAATGATTTATATCCGTGATTCAAAAATGAGGATTCGAATCTTTGATTCGAATCATATTTTTCACTTACGAATCCTTTATTTTAGTATTCGTGATTCGAATCATATTAGGTGATTCGGATTCGTGATTCGAATCATGTTTTTGAGGATTCATCCCAGCTCTGATTAGTACTTATTAGTTTGATTTTGCCCATGTTATTGAATTTTCAGTCCCCATAACAAATATTATTATATATTTGATAAAACTAATTCATTTATCAAATTTCAGAGTACTCACAATTCATTATGTTTTTCTTAAATTAAATGGTAGCAAAAACAAATTTTAAAGAACCTCCACAATTTGTAAGAGCGTGCTCAGAGCTTATTTAAATGCAGCAATTTGTCAAAGGCAAACACAATTGGATTAGTGCGCTTAGCTGGCGGGAATTAATCAATGCCTTTGGGAGTTAATAAACTAAGGTTGCCCTAGGTTTCATAATTTTCATAATTAGCAGTAGGTAGGTAATGATCAGAACGCGGAGCGAAAGTCACGCGATGTGGTTTTTATAAGGGTTTACATATATTTGAGCGAGAGTTTGTGAGGGGGGGAGAGGGGAGGCTTAAGGGCTGTCCCTAATGGAAAGCTTGAGGATTTCGGCTGGGAATATATATTGTAATTGGATGTGCGTCCTTTTTATGCACTGCCTGCACTATTTACCAGGAAGAAGTGGGATTGTCCTTTAATGGAGCAATTTCCTTTAACGTTCCCCAATTTTACTTTGGAAACAATGGACCTGGAGGTTTTATTGTTGGGGAATATAATGGGGTAATGATACTCGCTTTAACACACACAAAAAATTCAACTGTATGTATCCTAAGCACATATAAGAATTATATACAGGGTAACTAAAAAAACTAGAGAAAAGCGGATAGCGCATCCTAGATCTCATTTTTAGGTCAAACAGTTAAAAAAAGGGTAACGTGTTTTCTTTTCAAGCTATAGCCAACCAATAATTATCAGTATCTTAAACGCTAAAACAAGCATTATTCCTTAAATATTATTCCTTAAATAACTTATCACCTAGTGAATCATTTTGAACTAATAATAATAAGGGATAAATCAAAAATAACACTTGGTTTATGTCACTAGTTAATTATTCATTACCTAACAAACACTATTAATTTTAAACATTAAAAGTGCGATTCTTTTCGCAATCTACAATAAGTTAGTCTTACAAAGACTATATCGATATAGTCTTTGTAAGACTAACTTGTTGTAGATTGCGAAAAAAATCGCACTTTTAATGTTTGAAGTATTCTGCAACCAAGAATTGGCAATTTCAATTATACTGTTAATTTTATCATTATCATCATCGTAGTTGTTTAAATGAATATTTGGAGAAGTCTCAACGAGACTAAATTTTTGCAGAAACTCGATATTAATTTTAATTCGTTTTTATATCATCGTAGAACTTCAGTTGACTTTGAAAAATCAAACACATTTTTTTTTGGAATTGTATATACAGGTGATCCAGAATAGGTATAAAACATAATATCTTATTTCAAGGCTCATTTAAAAACAATAAGTTAAAGATAAGTCCGATTTTTATTCTTTACAAATGTACAGCTTATTTAAATTTTGCGAAATAGTAACATTTTATTGACACAAATTAACAATTTAAACATAACTAAATATTTAAATAAGATAAAATATAATAAAATACCAATTCGTTGTTGTAAAATATTAAAAATATATTAAAAGTGCTGTTTGTTTTGCTAATCTACAATTAATTTGTCTTATAAAGACAAATTCAATTGTTTCTAAGTTTACAATTTGATAAAAATAATCCCTCTAATAATATTTTTTAAAATAACGTAACACTTATAAAAAGATACAAATTTGAACTTGATATTAAAGCAGTGTTTTATACGCCTGGCGTAAAAAAAAACGAATAAGGATGTGAAATTTTTTACAGCAATTCTGAATTACCCTGTATATATTTTGAACGTAAGTAATTTTATTTCTAAACGTAAGATTTAATTTATTGTAACGTTAATCTATTAAGCAATTAAAGAGCTAACTCTAAATGTTGGTCTTAGGTAAAATTCTGCACTACTTATTATGATTTCTATGAATGACTGTTTATATTACATATACGTTGTAAATTTTCAGACATTCATCGATTTTATAACAGCGTTCAATTTAAAGTTTCGAAAGAGTGTTTCCACTCCTAAGCTAAGCATGAAGTAAAATTGACTTTTTCACGGGGCTTTTCTAAACTCGAAATGTTACTTCATGCTTAGTCTGGGAGTGGAAAACACTCGTTTAAAGCCATAAATTGAACTCTTTTAAAAACACACGAATATCTAAAGATTTAAAAAAATTAACTTTAATTTGGAATACGTATACCTTAAAGAAAAACTCCCTGTATGTCATTGGGTAGTGTCACACAAGACGTATGTTTCTGAAGTCAGAACCTACTGGGATGCCGACAATTTATAGATTATTTATGCAACTGGCGCTCAATAATCTACCCGTATAAGCTCGAAAGAATATTTCATGACCATTCAACGCCTAAATAACAGTTATTTTTAAATTATTTGAGCTTAGATTTAAAAATGATTAAGTTTTATTCGAATAATAAAGTAAATAATGTTGAACATATTTGACGTTGCTAAAAACAAATTTGTAGGATAATTTGTTAACCACCATAATTTGTAATTATTAAGTGAAAATATTATATAAAACACAAACTAATAACAAACACAACGAGGAGTCATTGTTCTGCAAAGCATATTTAGCGAATGCGCCTGGTAAACATTTCAAAACGTGTTTCTCTTTATCCTAGTTGATTGATGTTTTTGCAAATAGTCCCTATGCACAATCATGAAACATACGGTATTTTTAGATGAAATACTCCCCTTTTTCTGTCCTTTATCAAAATATCACGTTATTACAAATATAAGTTTCATTTTCATATTACTTATATTCTTTGATATTTCGTGGACTGCGTGTTAATTGAATGCTCGCTTTCGTGTCAATATTGGCGCAGTCTTCGATGTTTTGTTAGAAAACAGATACTCTGTTTGGGTAACAATTTTCATGTCGCCTTTTTTCGTCAAGAAAATATAAGCCTATACGGGCGGAACATTATATATTTTGTTTAACTTTATTGTGAAGTCCAAAGCTAATATTTTTCTCCGCGATACAACTTAAGGTAATATTAATTTCATTTTACTCGCTTACCATATTGGAAATGTATTCATTATGGATAAAGGTCTCACCTGAAACACAAAAATGGATAAATTAATAATGTTAACAAAATAATTTTATCTTTTAACTCATTAAATAAAAAAAAATCTTAGTAGTTAATACTGGTTTTACATAATTTTTAAATGAATTGTAGCTTTCTTAAATTAAATTAGTACTTTATTTGTAAGAAAACATACATATTTCACAATATATCAAATATATACATATAAATATAAAAATCGTTAGATATATAGTAAAATCTTGAAAAACTAGTCAAATTAAAATCTAAATTGAATACTAAAAACTCTATAAAAATATGTACTACCTTAAACCTGTGTAGTAAATTCTTCGAGTGAATATAACTCAATACTTAGTAGGAGGGATTGAATTGATCGTTTAAATTGTTTTTTGTGTTGTATTACCTTCAAGTCATCTGGCAACATATTAAATATTCTTATTACAAAAAAATACATTTAATAATTTCTATAAATCAATTTTCTATGTGTATTCATGACAAAAAATGTAAATTCTATCATTAGTAGATACTAGACTGGCTGCATTTTTTAAGAGATCAATTTGAAGCTTTAAAGGCGTGTTTTCTATTCCCAGACTAAGCATGAAGTAAAATTTTGAGTTTAGAAGAGCCTGAAAATTTGTTTTGGTCGCGTGGCAACTAATATACAAAACACTAATATATTTTAAAATACCAAATATTATTGTTTAGCAGTATATTTTTAATCCTGCTTTAGCAGTATTTTTTTAACACTGATTTAACAGTGTATTTTTTATTTCACAATATGTCAATGAGTTATACGCGTGGCGCATGAAGAAAAGCCTGAAAATTTGGTTTGGTCGCGTAGCGCTACGCGCTACGCGACCAAACCAAACCTTCAGGCTTTTCTAAACTTGAAATTTTACTTCATGCTTAATCTGGGAGTGGAACAACTCGTATAAAGCTTCAAATTAAACTAATTAGAAAAAATTACGAATGTCGGGAAATTTACAGCAAATGCATATGGGTACTAAAATAATAATTTCCTGTACAAAAATGTTTAATAAAAGGGAATCGCTTCGGACTAGTCTACAAGTATACACAGTGATACATATTTTGAATAAGAAAAACTCTACAAAAGGGGTTCACAACCTTTTGCAGGTCACATTTGAACTTCAAATGAAATCAATGGTTTGTACGCGTGGCACATGAAGTAAAATTTCGAGTTTAGAAAAGCCTGAAAATTTAGTTTGGTTGCATAGCGCTACGCGCTGCGCGACCCAACCAAATTTTCAGGCTTTTCTAAACTCGAAATTTTACTTCATGCTTAATCTGAGAGAAGACACCCTCGTTAGAAGCATTAAATTGAATGCTTTTATAGCGTATTTATCAGATACATTAAAAGAAAATCTACAATCACGGCCATTTATGACTTCTTTGAAAACATCATTAACAATTTAGAAGAAAGACAAATAACACTGGGCATTTTCATCGACCTATTGAAGGCATATGACTGCGTCAATCACGAGTTGTTAATTTATAAATTAGAATGCCACGGAATAAGAGGACCAGCCTCACATTGGCTTAATTCCTGCCTGCAGAACAGATCACAAAGCGTAATAATCAACAAACATGGGAAACTAGTTAGATCTCATCCAACAACAACAATCATTGGACTACCACAAATAAGTTTAACGGCTCCTACACTTTTCATAGTTTTTGTCAACGATCTCGTTTCAATATTAGCAAATTCTTCCCAAAAAATAATCAGCTATGTAGACGACACCAATCTGTTAATCTCAGGCAAACACATTACAAAATTAAACATAGCACATTCCATTTTTAAATACACAGATTAATTCATATCCCAATAAATAAAGAAAATTTCAATTTAAAACTAAATACAATAAAAACGATAATAAACGATAAATGTTAGTGATTCTATAAAATTATTATCTATGTTACCTTAGTTTATGAGTTAATTTTTAATATTGTTTATTTCTTTATGGTTTTATGTATTTCTGTTCTGCATGCATCTGTTGTTATATATTTATATAAGTTATATTGTATTTAATTTGTAATAATGATATAGCCCTGTTATTGGACTTTACAGTCTGTTGGGTTATTACCAAATAAATAAATAAATAATAATGGATATGAAGAAATATTCATTGATAAACTGGTAACAAAGAAAAAAAAAAAACAATTAAACAAATATTTTTACACGCCACAAAAACCGGATGAAAAAGTGTGGTATCAAATAGATATTGTTAATAACTTATCCACAAACAAAGCTAAAATTTTACAATAAGGGTACAAATTTAATATTGTCCAAACTAATCCTATTAATTTAAGAAAAATGTTAAACAGTAAACCAGTGGTAGATAAATGGGATAAATGCGGAATTTATGAAATAGAGTGTAGCGATTGTAATATATATATATATATATATATATATATATATATATATATATATATATATATATATATATATATATATATAGGTCAGGAAAAAAGGAGGAATTTTAAAAATAGAATAAATAAGCACAAAATGTCAATCTTAAATAATAAATGCTTTTCAGGCTTTGCTCAACGCTGCATAGAAAACGGCCATATTTTTAATTAAGATAATTTCAAAATATATATTATAGGCAGGTAATAAGGGCGGTCGGTTGAATCTAAGAGAGGGCCTGGAGATTAAAAAGCAAAAATAAAACCATCGCCAACAATATGGAGGAGATTTGAAATTCCCCTATATCAACCGCCCTCATTAGTTAATTCGATAATCCGGTTATCACATTTGTAATTTTGTATAAATAGGTAAAATTTTATCCGTCAATGTACATTCCTTGATAATGGTCCATGACCGAAACTAGTCAGAAAGTAATAAAACAAATTAAGTGAACAAACCAAGTCTTTTTATTCAATTTTGAAAACTATAATACTTCAAAAATGTTTCACCAAGAACTAAGTGAGAAGTTAATTAAATATAAATTCGTAAGTGTGATGCGATACGAAATTCTATTTTGGGGCAATGACTTTAAAGCAACTCAAATCCTCGTTTTACAAAAAGTTGCTCAACGGATTATTCTCAAACTGCAGTTCAGGGAGTCCTGCCAAGAAACATTTAAAGACCATACTGTTTGAATATTACATACTTGATAGTATCATGTTCTATTTAAACCACATCAAAGTAAATGATAATAAATCCGATACTTACAACACTAGAACACACGACTTCATTTATCCCAAACACAAATTAAAAATCAAAGAAGATAGCACTCACTACATGGGCATCAAACTCTTCAACGCACCACCCGACAATATCAAACAACACAAATACAACATAAAACATTTTAAAACCTAGCTAAATGAGCACATCATGAACATCGAACCGTACTCAATAACCGAATTTCTGGAACATTAGTAGAATGCTGTAACCTCTAGATACTATTTATTTATTTATTTAACGGATTCACCTTTTTTATAATTGCTTACAAAAAATATATATATATATACAAATGTTTCTAAAATAGAATAAATAAAATGATCTAATCTAGAAATTACAAATTGAACGTTAAATTGGTAGAATTGAACAATAATTTTAAAAACTCTGAAAATAGGCACCTATTAATGAAATCTTGAATTAATTAGCTGTTTACATGAACGTAGGGCAAAATCGGGATCACAAGATAAAGTATTTAAGTTTCTAAAAATTATTTCAAGTGGTGAAAAATATCCATAATTAGTACGATGGAAATTGACTCGAAATAACGGAGCGTTCCGAAGGTTTATACCATGCGGATACACGTTGAAATTCAATAAAGTTACGAGGCCAGGAGCATCAACATAGCCATTCAAAAGTTTGTGGATAACGCAGATTCCTGATATTGTATGACGCCCCTGAAATGACTTTAGATTGATATTCTCATTAAATCTATAAGATTGATATCTAACAAATCGTTTCTGGATCCTTTCCAATTTTAGAATGTGCACATTATAATATGGAAACCACACCAAAGATCCATACTCAAGAGTAGATCGTACAAATGAGTTGTAAAGAACCAGCAAAGTTCTCATATTAAAATGTTTACCATTTCGCATGATAAAACCTAAAGAACGCATTGCTTTTCCACATACGGCCTTCATATGCACTGAAAAATTTAATGCACTGTCGAAATGGACACCTAGGTCTTTAATGGTATCCACCCTTTCAATAATGACATTATCGATCATATAACCATAGTTTATATGTCTTTTGTGTTTGTTAAAACTGATTAATTTACATTTGCCTATATTTAGACTTAAATCATTGATATTGCACCACTTAGACACATTATTAATATCCGCTTGTAGTTCCTCGCAGTCATTAACAGATTTTACTTCGTGTAGAATTTTCATGTCATGTAATTTTAAAACATAAATTTTTTTAAATGTATTTTGACACTATTTCAACCTGTATAGGCAATTTTTTTTATAAAATTTGTAAACATTTAGAAACAAAGAAACATTATTATTATTATCTGGATATGCATACTTAAAAGAAAATTTATGAATGTTTATGTCATCTAACCTAATTTTGCGATTTTAAAATTCGCTAGTGAAACAAACTCCGATATCTATCAAGAAAATTAAAGTTTTCTGAAATTTGTCTTATCTCATAATATGACTTATACAAGATTGTTTTACAGCAAGAAAAGTATATAATATTTTCCGCTGAAAGTCCAGTTTAATTCCTAACTGTTTCTGACGTGAGCCAATTTAAGCGTCCTGTTAAAAATGTGTGTTTCTAAAGTGATATGTGATTATGCAAACTTCGCGTATTTCTCTAAAGTTAATTTTATCAGTGCTTTTTACAAACACGTTTCCGTTTAATTATAAGGAAGAATAATACTTTCATTATTGTCAGAAACAATTGAAAGTTTGTAGTTTTAAATATCTATTAACTATTAAATTGTTTCAAAAAATATTTTAAAGTCTCCATGGGCTAAAATTTATGTAGAATGAGATAAATCACATTATATATTTCCTGAATTTAACTGAATTTTCTTAGAATTAAATGCGTTTTGAGTTGTTTTGAGAAACATTAAGATATCTTCACTCGTTTTTCTAAATGAATTTGGGTGAGTTACTTGAAGGTGATAATAACTTGAAACTAACACTTATAACCTTTCTTTACAAATTTATTCTTTACCAGATGTACATTTTGGACACAAAGTGACCATTAATAATGGTTTGCTAATATCTTTCTGTACTATTCTATACTTTGATAGTATAAAACCATTATTTGTGACAGTTACGAAACACATTTTAACAGGTGTGACATATTTGAAAGTAAAGAGCTTCTTCCACTCCCAGACTAAGCATGAAGTAAAATTTCGAGTTTAGAAAAGCCCCGCGTAGAAAATTTGTCTCGGGTCGCGCAGCGACCTGAGACAAATTTTCACGGGGCTTTTCTAAACTCGAAATTTTACTTCATTCGCCACGCGTATACAACAATGATTTACGGTAAAGTTAAAAATATATAACGCTTTCATGTAATTTTGATTAATATTTACCGAGATGTAGCGAAAAAGTGCAAGAATTCTTTTTTTTGTGAATAGTTTTGGAATAATAATAAAAGTAGAAAAAATTTAGGTTAAGCAACTTTTCCATATTGTTGATATTCAAATCATCATATATTTAACGGAGAAAGTGCTATGTTGGACACATCACTATTTTTGTTTTTGAAAACTGAAAATCACCCGATCAATGATAAATATTAAAAAAAAAAATAACGAATAATTAATTTTGCTTAGAATAAATGTATATAATTAAGAAATTTTCTTGAAACGATATCACATCTTAAGTATCATACTAAATTAAATTATTGACTGTTTTAAAGAATTTTTTAGAAAACTATGTATTTTTATATCAAAGTTAAACATAAATGAAACATAAAAAAAATGTCTCGCTAGATTGGTTAAATCGTATACTGTGCGGCCTTTCCTCTGTTCGGGCAATATTGGTCTACCGCGCAAGTGACTAGATTCAGTAATCGAACTATAACTTCAAATTTAATATTTTTCTGTATAATTGAGGCTGTTAGTTGTTGAAACTCCATAATATCACTTTAATAAATCACTTAATCAAAATTATATTTATTGTACTACAACAATTGTTTTACCACACTGTGGCTTCATTAGGTATATAAATGCTATTTTCATCTACCTGATAAAGCCACAGTGTGGTGAAACAACTGTTGTAGTACAATAAATATAATTTTGATACCTATACAAATTAGGTGTTTTATTAAAGTGATAATATGTTTACATTAGTAAAACGTAACATTAGTATTATTTCAAAGATGTTGTTATTATAAGATAGCACTCATGGATTTATCGACATGAAAAATATGAATTATTCATAAATAAAGGAATACAAACACCTGTAGGAATATTTACTTCTTAAGATTAGAACAACCGCATAAAATACATTAATTCTTTAAAAATTAATTTTGACAAACATTTAAACCCTATCAACATTATAAACAATGTAGGCTTTGCATTTTATCAGCAACAAAAATAATAGCTTGAAGCGATAAAAATTAAAAGCCAACTTATGTAAATAAGTACATATTTGTTCTAGATATTCCCCGACAAAGACTAATTTAGTTTGATTAATGAATAACATTTTATCATCCCGAGAGGTATACACACACTCAATAAAATTAAAGGATGGCATTTATGCAGATTGTCCGCAAGTAAGAAATGCGGGATTGTTTGTCCTGGCGCAGTATGCATAAGGGGGATGAATTTATTGATAAAGGAATTGGAGTCGTTAAATTTAAATAATGAGGACTGGGAACAAGGGAGAGAGGAATTTTACTGCCGCGTAAATCATCTGTACTGGTGTGCAATTGCATTTATTTGTAATAATGAACACTGGTAACATGTTCAAATTACATAATTCCATTATATGCAATTTGAATTCATGGCTGCGTGCATTTGTTATTCTCTTTGTGTGTCTGGTGGGATGCTCGGAATATTTTGCGAATTTAATTAATACCTAATATTGAAAATTCCAATAATACGATTAATTGTTAAAACCATTCTTTTATGATATTGAAATTGTTACGATTATGGTCTTAATAACTGCGACGAGTATCTATATATATTTTAACGAATTCTAGGACTTTGTTTTTAACTTTTGACATATTCATTCTTAAGACGTCACACAATATACGATTTGACCGTTGACTCGCGGGACAAAATTAAAATTATTGAAATATTAAGAACACAAATGCATTACTACAAATTACTCATTCATATCATAAAAAGATTCCTGATACAGAATTATTTCAGTTTACCTTCAATTCTTTGCGATATCAAGTACCAAAATTGAAGTGAACAACTGATTTCATTTGTTGTTGATTCATTTTATTATCAATTATTTTAAAATTGCTTCGTTTAATCAAAGCTAAAGAATATTTTTTTTCGCTGTCTTTTTCTGCAAAAGTGTAGATACAATTTCATATATTATTTGTGTAAATATAATATAATATAACAAAAACATATAATAACAAAATAAATATCTAACAAGATAAATTCAAATTCAAAACTATTTTAATTCGAGAAAATAAGCTTACGTTTCTTATAGTTTGCACACTTTAGGCATAATATATAAAATTACGAAAATTTTATTCGTGAAAATGCAAACAATGTCTTAATTAATAAGACAACTTGACTACATTGAAACAACTACTTCCCGAGCAAATACACCTAAGGATATTGAATTATACAATGAAGTATTTAAAATCTTATTTAATTTGATTTGTTACAACGCTCTATTAAAGTATATGTAACAGTTAGGTCAAATTCTCTTCAAACCAACTAACAAATACAAATTTAAAATGAAAGGAGAAATAACAAAAAATTAGAAGTGAACGAATTTGGATTAAAACTAATGTCTTAGGCCATCTATAGATGCGTTTCGAGATTTATGTCTCTTCAGTATCGCTTTGCTTATGACGTTTTGAAAAATTTAGGAATAAAATTAAAATAAACTTAATTGGAAAAAGTGTTGTGTGTGGAACAAACAGGTACACAGAACAGAAAAAGAGCCTTTGATCCCCTAAACCACCCTCTCCCTCCTCTATATGTCACTGGCGTGGCCTAGAACCACGATTTAACATTTTAATTTTAAGTTCAGTTTTGAGTTATGATAATTAAAATATATTTTTTTGTTGTTGTTCAATGCTGCCAAGCGCGAAATGTCATTTTCTTTGTAATGGAAAATATGTGAACAGCTACTTATTGTGAGTGGAAATATATAAACCATTTTATTGTGGCCTAAGACGAGTTAAATTTGGTGAAAGTGGAGTAGTGATGGCAAAAGGTTAGACATTAATTAGGATCTACTGTTTGCGGTTTATACGAACTTTCTTGTAATTATACATTTAATATTATTTTTTTAGTGTAGAATATATTTAAAAAAAAACGTGTTATTTATGTTAGTGTACATAAATATTGTACTTTTTTAAAAGTGTGTGGTTTTAAGTTGAATATTTGAATAAAGTAGAGAGCGAGGAATAAAAATATTTGCCGACAAAAATGCGGGGCATGTTTTATCTCTAGTTTGTTGCAGCTTTTTGGCTAATGTATGCGACGGCACGGTCAGCAGTTTCCCCTGAACTGCGGTCGGATAAAAGGGCCGCCCTTTTTTCAGTTAACATAATCACATTTCCCCACATGCCCCCCGCAAGCGCAAAAAAAAACTCTAATCGTTTATTATCCGTTCACTTAAACCCTAATTAATTTATGTACATAATAAAATAATCCGCGTTCACGGAATTATATCTTTTTAGTGAAGTTTTCAATTATAATTTTCGAGCGATTTGCATATAAATTTATTTATCCTCAACGGCAACCGCACACAAAAAATGGATTCGAATATCGGGTTCGGATGATGAGCGCGCGTTAGAGGGTTAAAAGGGGGAGGTTATTTTCATGGAAATTCGCCCCGAAAAAATCCGACGTTTATACAAAATATTAAATTCGCTTTTGCATAACTTTATTTACAAACGGAATATTACGGTCTGTTTCGGCGCGGCCCGTTATGCACACTTTCGCGATATTAAATTCCGCGTGTGCGAGACCCCAGCGAATTTAATTTGCGAAAAAATTACATCCTTCCCATCCACGGGAAAATCAATCGGTACGGTTTTGCATACATGATTAAACATTACTTTTACGATTAAAATGATAAAACCGGATTTTAATAAAACATTTAAAAAAGCATATTTTTATAGCTCAGTTCCATTCTAGATTGTACGGATCATTTTTTAATAACCGTACAAATTCGTATTCGTCAAATTTGTTGCGAATTTTTGGTCAAATTCATTAAATCTTTAATATCAATTATATCCATACGTCATGTCATCCACTGCACTTATTACATATTGAACTTGTTTATGCAGTAATAAGTAAATTAGGGCTATTTCATACGCGAAATGTTAAATTTTACGTATAATCTGGTTTTTTTTAATATGACTAACCAAATTTGATATTTCAAGAATTTAGTGGTGTGATTCAAGCTGTGTGTTTTAGGTTAGGACAAGATTAATCACATGTTATGTTGTAAATCAACTTTTAATTTGTAGGTTATGTGAGGGGAAATCTGACATTAATATGACAATTCAGTTAACTTACAAAGATTACGATTACACATGTATTTACCTATCACTTTCTCAAATTATTTGTATCTACTACCAATTTAATGAAGTGTCTCTGAGGATCAGGTAGTATAGGAGGATCAGATAATAATCCTTGCTCAGGAATATGTCTTGTTTATTATCTGTCCATTCATATGTTCAAATTTTAAATAAAGTTCTAAATACAAGGCATTTTTGTTTTGGGTATATACGTAACGATTTTTCAATGTAAAATTTCAGACAATTGTAATCTTATTAAAAACTTTCAATTTAAAAACTTTAATGCGTGTTTTCCACTCCCAGACTAAGCATGAAGTAAAATTTCGAGTTTAGAAAAGCCTACAAATTTGGCTTGGTCGCGTAGGGCAACGGAGCGGTCAAGCCAAATTAGGCTTTTCTAAACTCGAAATTTTATTTTCTATTTTGAAAATCTCTGCATCGTGACAATTTATTTGAGAAATTATGAATTATTTGTCACACTGATAATCATTTATCAACATCCTAAAATTTTATGTTTAAAATACCCTACTATTAAAGCAGGACTGCAACTGTTCGCAGTAAATACACCCTAAGTTTGGTCATATTAAAAAAAACAGAGTTTAACAAATTTTAAACTTAACATTTTTCGTGCGGAATAGCCCTAAATATTTATGTTATTATGAATTAAGAAAATCGCTCGCTTGTTGTTTGTCCAGAATTCATCTATCTACCATTTGAAGTTGATTGGTTTAAATTTTACAATTTTCCTTTTATATGATCCATAGTAAAGAATTTTACAGAAATAATACAAATATTAAATCAGCACTGGAAATAATCAATAAATATACTTAAAAAATCCTCTATGCATATATCTAACGTACTTTTAAAGTAAAATCAATATACATTTTTGTATTGAGAGAGGTTAAGCCACACCCTAATTTTCTAAAATATTTCACCTCGGTTTTGCGGAGTTAACGTTCCTGAAATGGAAGCACACAAACACGCCTTTCAAACTTATCAATTTTATTTATCCAGTTTCGTGTTTCGGCCCCGATAAAACTCCCGGAACAATCGCAATAAGCATCTGGACCGGAAAAGTAATAACTCAAATCGGATTGATGGTATCGTAAATTACCGCCATCCCTTATCCACCCCCACTTCTCCACTCACTCAATCGCATCGAAAATAGCAATATTAGCAACATCCCTCCATGTCCGTTACACATCAGCGCTATTTCACTTACAAAAGTTTAATTTTGTAAGTCTATAATTATTTTAAATACATTCCTCAAATACAACTAAGAGAGTTATTGTATAATAAAGACATTCCTGAGATACAAATAATAAAGGGTTGCTAATTTAATATTCCAGCTAGTAATAAGAATATATTTTCAGTCCCGAAAAACATCTACTTAAATTTTGAGTAAACAATATTGGACACATCTCTCTCTCTGTTGTGTTTAATATTAAATGTTGAGTATGCTCAACCTCCAAAATATGGAGTTCGTAGGATTTAACCCTAACCCTCGATAATCCTCAACGCACGATCCTCTATGTTTAATTCATGCGGAAGTCGGGGGGTTGGAATTTGACCGACGCGGATTGATTTATATTGTCTGTTTCAGATGTCGCTGAGTTTAAGTAAAGATATAACCGACATGCACCAGAGCATCCCTTTATTAATTATTGAACGCTCCATGGTGTACAAGCCGCTATCAACTAGATCTACTCTCAGGCATCAATGGCGTACAAACAACCATTACGACATAATGCCTCGGGATATTGTCCTATTTTAGATCGATCAGGTTATATTGGTATATATATATATATATATATATATATATATATATGTATATATATATATATATATGTGTGTCCTCTTGTATTATATAAATCATCTCACATAATACACTTAATTTAACAATAATTAAATATCTTCAACTACTAACATTTCTACAATATTTATTTATTTATTCAACGGATCACACCTTTTACAATTAATTACACAATATATCTATAACTATAATATTATAATACATGTTTTCAAACGAATAAACAGTAATATAATAATAACTGATGTTTTAACAAAACATGAAATCTGTAATTTAATATATAAAGTAAACTACTATTACCGTAAACAGAAGGATACAATACATGATAATTTATACATATAGGTTTTAGTCCACAAGTGTTGATAAACCAATATGTCTGAGTTGACATTAGAACAAAGATACTGGTATGTTTAATTAATGTATGTGATTGTATTTAAAATGGAGAATATTGATCAGTTTAAGTGTTCTGCACAGAGGGTTGGTAATTCCATAGTAAGTAGAATTACATTTTAGACAGAAAAATTGTTTTGAGCAAGTTGACACCCCCGATTGTGCATTGAAATCAATATCTTCAAGTAGACTGGAGCAATCATGACACACGTTAATAAGCTTGAATCCAAAATATTAGTCAAAAAATAGTCTTCTATTATTTATTTTAATTTAATCTTACTTCTTTTTACCTTGCGGTGTAAGGCGGTTTACATATTCATATATAATTGTCTTGACATCTGTTTAATCTGTATGCTTCTTTCCATCTTTTTCTTACTTGTGTTAGTTGTTTTACTTCTTCCCAATTCACTCCCCTTCTCTCTATTGTATCTCTGATTCCAACATTCCACGTTTTTATCGATCTTCCTCTCTGGTTCCCTTGTACTCTTGCTTCATATATCATTTTCGTGTTTCTTTCATTTTTCATTCGGTTTTTATGCCCAAACCATCCCATCTGTCCCTCTACTATTCATTAATTAATTGGCTCGATGTCTAGTTTCTGTCTAATATTCTCAATTTTCACCTTGTCTAGTTTTGTTTTGTTTTCTATCTTCCTAAGAAATCTCATGTCTGCTGCGTTTGTACTCCCTTTTTGTTGCTTTGTCATTGTCCAGGCTTCACTGCTATATGTTAGCGTAAGTCTTATCTCCCCCTTTTTGTTGTTCATTCGTAAATTCCCTGTGATTGTATTACTTTGTATTTGTTTCTTAGGTTTGTCCTTATTATCTGCTTGGGTCGTTTTTGTGTTTCCCTTTTCTTGTGTTATTAGTTTTTTCGCCTATGATTCTGGCTCCCTGCTACTAGTCCTTTTTTCTGCTTATTCCAGGTGTATTGTTCTCCGTTTATTATTAGTTTCTTATAGCCTACCCTTATTTTGTACTATTTGCCTCTTTCCTCTCTAGCTATGGTTCTAATTTCTCTTTGTACTTCTCTCTCTGTTGTGGTCACGTCGTTGTTAATATATATTTGAGTGTTCCTTAGTTTGTTGCCTTAGCTTTGATAATTTTCTCTTTTTTCTCTCTCGTTTCAATTTCCGCTATTATTATCTGTTTTCCTTTTATATTTTCCATTTTGTGGGCCTTAACTACTTTGGCTTCTACTTGCAGAACTTCTCTACTGCAGACTTTATGTTCTCTTCTCTTATTTTGTGTCCATTTATCATAATATTGTTTTTTCTCTTATCTTTCTCCATAATTTCTATTCTGTTCTCCAGTTTTTCGTACCTCTTGTTTATTTTACTTTTTTCTTGTTCCCATTGTTGCTCTTTTCTCTTTATTTCCCTGCTTAACTCTTGTATTTTTTCCTTCAATTCCTCTGTCGATTCTTTAATGGCTGCAAATTTAAGAATCTTAAAGACTCTGTATAACTATAATGCTCCCTGGGGATTCCGCGTCTTTTTGAAACTACTTGACAAAATTTACTTTGCACAGTTTCTAAATTTGATGGTGCATTATTTTAGAACGGTGACCACGCTTGACTTGCATACTCAAAATGAGGTCTGACCAATCCAACATATAATATTTTTATTGTTTTAATATTAAAATTATAACCAAATCTGAATAAAAAGCCAAGTACTTGCATTGCTTTATTTCTACCTTTAGTAATATGTTTATTAAATGTTAATCAAAAATCATGGACAACCCCTAAATCAATAACCTCATTTACATTAGTTAATTTATAACTATCTAAGAAATAGTTATTTAAAAATATTTTTCTACGACTGAAGGATATACATAGACATTTAGACAAATTTAAAAGTAATCTGTCAGTAGTGCACTAATAATGTAAGTTGTTTAAGTCAACTTGCAAGTTCAGTATATCGTTTTAAAATTTAATTGACGTGAATAGTTCCAATTCATCCGCAAATAATAGAAAATTACAATGAGATAGATATGCCTCACGGTCATTTATAAACAAAACAAAAAAATAGGTCTACAATGTGAGCCTTGAGGCACGTCTGAAGCTACATGAAACGCGAACGGTAATTTGAAATACGGTCAAATTATTTTCGATCAACCAAGTAACCCCTTAACCATGCTAATACTATCTCACCGAATCCCAAGGCGCCTAACTTATCTAACAGAAGTTCATGATTAACTCTATCACAGGCCTTGAAAAATCGGCGTAGACAGAATCTACCTGGAATCCTTTTTCCAGTGACGGTCATATATAGTTTTGATAAGTCAAGAGAATACTTACAGTTGATCGACGTTCCATGAAACCGTGCTGCTCCTTGCAAATAATATTTTTACAGTGTCACATAATCTGTTTAGATATAATTTAGTCAAACATTTTAGGAATTTGCAACTGTCTTGAAATGCCTCTATAGTTATTGACCAGTTCTCGATTTCCTGCTTTGTGTAGTGGTATAATATAAGATTTCTTCTAGACGGACGGGAATTCACTAGAATCTAATGATATATTGAATAATGTGACTAGTGCTTCGACATAGCAAGAAGAACATTTTTTGATAAAATATTTCGGAATGCCACCAGGGCCGCTGTTACAATAGTCAGTTAGTTCCTGGATGGCATTGAATATATCAACTCAGTCAACACAATATTTATTGAAATCAACGGAAGAATTGTAAATATGAGTAACGTCTGCGGAATTAACAACACTGTTATCATACACACTAGCAAAAAAGTCCGCAAATAAATTCACGCATTCCTGGCCGTCTTTACTAACTTTATCATTAAAGTACATTACACTTGGAATACCTTTAGTCTGTTGTTGTTTATTCACAAATGACCAAAAACGCTTACAGTTACCTAATGATCAGAAGATTCAAAATACGCATTGTTACAAGCATGGGTGCAGCTCAGTGGTTCCAACCGGTTGCCTTCGGACGACAGGTGGTCTTTATGAACTAATATATCGATAGTGGAACATTTTAGAAACATTTATTGATTTGAATCAGCTTAAAGTTTTAATTAGAGTATATCTAATGCTCAACACAGTTTAATAGGTACTCCTAAATCTTGTGTTTCCTGATCATAAATGAGCTTTATTGGTAATTATATTGTGCAGAAAATTTATAGCGTTTAGAATTAATTACAAAATAATAATCTTGCATTAAAAAAAAACCATTCAATCTAACAAAGGAATTTTAAACTATATTTGCAGTTATATTGTGCAAAATCTAAATTTTACGGATATTTCTAAACAATATATGCTAAATGCGTTATCGAGATTTTTTTCTGAAAAGTAAATTATTCAAACCACAAAAATCTTGCAATAATACGACTTAGTAAAATGTTTAGAATAATAATTTTACTAATAAAACTTTGATCTTCATTCATGTCTTTGGGAAAATATCATCTAAACGTTTGTTGGAACACAAACGTGCGTTCGTTGAAAAAAAAAGAAAACTCATTGTGGAAAAAGCAGTAAGAACACCACAGCCAACATCCAATTTCCAGTATTGTGTTGAAAGTGTGCGTGCGGGGGCGGAAACGAGTACAACCCTTAAACCCTTCAACCCTCGCAGAGGAGTTATGTTTAGTATGTAGTAGACACGAGGGAATTCTTGGGGGTGAGTAAGACGAGCAGATATTTAATAAGGGCGGATGGGTTCGGCGATGATCTCTCTATATAACGTCATAAAAATAATTTGTACGGGAATTTCACAAAATTCAGAAATGCTCGTATTGTTCAACAAACAAATTATTTAGATAATTAAAATATTTAAAAATAGACAACAAAACCCCAGAAAAAGCAAAAAAAGTAGCTCAAGCATAGGAAATAAAATAAAATCGCACACTGCTAGTTGCATCTCTTTAGCAGAGAATAGACAAAATTCTCCTTTGGATAATAATAAATCAACCAAACGAGTAGTAAAATTTGGAATACAAACTTAAAAATAGCATACTATCACTGAGTGCAAATTTACAGAGTTGCAAGCCCAGCTAAAATAGCGTCACGCATTTTTGCCCTTTCGCGGGTGTCGACATCTAGTTCGACGTGAAGAAGTGAGAAGTTTTATGTTTAAAATCACAAAAATACACCCAGAGGACCTGATCAAATACGTGAATACTAATACCTGCGATTGAATTGCCAAAATAGTATCTCCGTCTGTCATTTTAGAGAGTAAAAAACACGCTCCACTCTCTCTCAAGCACACATACCTCGACGGGTATCACGCCGATCCTCGCGAATAGACAATAACACCACTTGATTATTTTTATTAGTACACCGTTTTTGTGTCTACAAAAATTGACGCACTGCAGCAGTGTTCTGGCGCCATTTATCTCGGCGCTTTTTTAATTTAATTTTGATTGATTTTTGAGCATTGCAGATTTGCGATTTGATTGTGTTGAAAGGGCGATTGAGACGATAAGTCTGATGCATAGAAAAATAAAATAATATGCATTATTATATACCGTTGTAACACAAACACGCTTACCCCCCTTGATTTGTTAATTATTTGAGATATCTATTGCAAAGTTGGTGTGTTTATAATTAAAACAAATTTGAGTTTAGTAGTGATGAGGAAACTTTTGCTGCGCTTTCGGTGTGTTCCCCAACAGTTGACAGTATACTCTAAACTGTTGTCTTTAATGAACGGTTCTAATAAAAAGCGCATTTAAATTTTACCGCTAATAAACAGACTACAATATAATTGTCATTGATGATGTATTCATATGTCGATAAACGCATACATTGTATATGTTTACAACAAATCGAGTAAGATATTTTTGAAGTTACATAATGGAATAAAATATAATTTTAAATAATGTTTAGATAAGAAATTATTTTGATTATCAATCTATTAGCTTTCACAAATCAATCCCGATCATAAATAATAATTTTTAGAAACAATGCATGGAGTTGTCGTAGTTTTTAATATTTTTTTTTAATAATAATTATAAAATGATATAAATAATAGTTTGCATATTTATAATTATAATTAGTGCTGCAATTAATTTCTTGCAATGTAAAAGTATCCTGACATTAGTGAAGTTCCGCCGAGAGCGCAAAAAGCAGACAGGATTTTATTGTTGACATGAATATGTGTATGTTAATATTAAACGTACTTGACGAGATAACGTTGCGGCGCGGCGGCTGACGAGAGCAGTGCCGATCGGAATCACATTCACCAAGGAGTTCATAAAGTCTCCACCTTATACCATGTGGCAGCATTTTCCTGCCGATAAATACGGCTAGTGCGTGACGCTGGAAACCCTACTGGTTACCACTCTTTGTAATAATTACTTAATGATACTATGTTTTATATATCGTTATAAAATCAACATGTGTGCATCAATGTTAACTATCTATAATAGTTATTAATGATCAATAACACAGTAGCCTTAATATATAGGAAGTTTTTCTATTAAGTATACAAATCTCAATTACAGCGTATACCACATACTTAAATCTTCGAATATTCGTTAAAACAGTTCAATTTGAAGCTATAAATGAGTGTTTTTTAATCCCAGACTAAGCATGAAGTAACATTTCGTGTTTAGACAAGCCCCGTGAAAATTTGTCTCGGTTCGCGCAGCGACCCGAGACAATGTTTCTGGGCTTTTCTAAACTCGAAATTTTACTTCATGCGCCACGCGTATAAAACACTGATTTCAAGTGAAGTTCAAATATACATACATTACACAATACTTTCGCGTTTTATACGCGTGGCGCATGAAATAAAATTTTGAGTTTAGAAAAACCCATAAAATTGGACTCATTTAAATATTTCTAAACTCGAAATATTTACTTCATGCCTAATCAAAGAGTGGAAACACTCATTAGCTTAAAATTGAATTAATGTTCAGGATCTAAGAGTTGTTAATATTTCTTTTCTACAATTTGTCTATTCGTTTTTATTTGCTATTACAAACCTGATCTGTAGTAAATTAGAAACAAATGAACGTTTTATTGTTGGGTAAAAGTTGTAAAATATACGACGCGAATACTCACGATACTAATACCAGGGGAGCAATATTTAGCCCTTCAAGCCCAAGGGAGGTGCTCATTTACATCCTGTTCCCTGTAAGAAAACTTGCAACTTGCGTCTCCCGTGGTCTACAAAATTCTTAACTTACTTCCGGGCGATTTGCTCTTGTCTACGAAAACAAATGGTTTATTTATTACATTAGGTAATAAAAATCACATCATTCGAGTTCATTTTACGTTCAATAAACTACACCTTTTATTGGTAATGGATTATTGATGACATTTTAAACACAATCTGGAATTATATTATAGGTAAGGGTTTATAATTAAAATGCATTTTAATATAACAATAAATATGTATTAAAAATAAAAAAAATCTGAACGATCATTATAAAATCAAGAAATAAAATATATACAACATAATTCAGTCATGATTAATCTCAAAGCTACTATATGTATCTCATGAGATTTGCAAAAACAACCAAGTCTACTATTTTTTTCAAGTATCGTAAAATTAAATAAAATAGTCTACTATTTTCTTAACTATACTAAAATTTTAAAAAATAGTAGATTTAATTATATTCAAAATTAAATAAAACTATTACTATCTTTTTTAGCACTTTTATTAATTTATATGTATATGTATGTACAGGTGTAACATATAAATATTTTTACGACTTAAGTTTCGACAGTGTGAGTGTCACTATCAAGTATACTTGATAATGCCACACACTGTCAAAACTTAGGTCGTAAAAATATTTATATGTAACACCAGTATATATAGATATAAATTAATCAATTTTATTAATTTATATATATACTGGTATTACTTATAAATATGTTTACGACTTAAGTTTCGACAGTGTTTCATTATCAAGTATATTTAATAATGACACTCACACTGTCGAAACTTAAGTCGTAAAAAACATAGTAATAATTTCATTTAATTTTGACATCGATTACAACGTAGAATCGGTCAAAACCATCGTGATGTTAATTATTTGTGTTTTTCAATATTAAGATTTTTTTAAATAAAATGTTTAATTAAGTAATTAAATGTTTAAAATCACTTCTCAGCGATTGTGTTGATTGTGCGTCTGTTGAGGTTGGCGATGATGTAAAATTGTATATCCAAACTTAACGTTCGTAACCCCTTGCCCTTTTCTATATTTATTATAAAAATCAATCAAACCATATTTATGTTGTTGTTTATGTTGTATTTTAGCCACATCCTGATAATTTTTATTAAACACGTTATAAAAAGAATATTCCCTGTTCCTTAAATTTAAATCTGGTTTTGTATCTTGCACAATTGTCGGGGTTATATTTGGTTGGTCTATAAATAGTGAATTTTTCACATATTGATGATATTTATCACTGATGCGGAGACTAGCTAAACTCGTAGCTAAAATTGTTATCAATACAATCTGAAAGAAAGTCATTGCTAAATTAAACAGATTTAACTATAAATGCATACGGTAGGAGTTGTAAATTTAGCGTAAAATTTAATTATTGATAATCGTTTATTAATGTGTGTGCGGTCTTCCAATAAGCTATTGATTAAATTGTTTATTTCCATTTAATTAATTAATAGCTATGGAAAGTATTGCGCTATAAAATAAATAATGTTCAATTAATTGAAAATTGATTAAAACAAATAAATGTTGTATTTATTTTAATTGAATATAAAATATAACAATTGAATAGTTGATATATTACTTTATATTTATATTTAAAATACATACACTTACTATATTAAAAAATACAATTATGAGGGGTCTAAATGCGAAACCTATTATCTCCACTTATCTTAATTTTATAGAAAGAAACATTTTCTTGTACATTTTATACTAAAAAGAGGTCGCTATGATCTGAAAGTAGAAAACTTGGCCTATTATCTTCTTAACTACGTTCATATTTTAAGATTAATTATTTTTTTAAATAAGTATATTTTAAAATTACCATAATAACGTCTTCAATTTTTTTCTGCAATATTTATATATACAACATATAATCAACAACTAATTATTACACATTGTAAAAGATTCCTTTGCAAGGATTTTCAATATTTTTTCATTTATTACTTTGCTAAAATAATTGCACTAGGATGTCCCGCGTCACACAGTTATTTTAAATTTACAATAAATTGGATCGTGTGTTTAGTAAGTTTATTCTGTGATAGAAAGAAATGGAAAAAATAAATCTATATATATTTTATATACAAGCATTTTTGTTTTTAAGTATACATATTGCGATACACACGTAAATATTCAAACGTACGTTGTAATTTTAAAAAAGTTCAATTTTAAGTTTCTAACAAGTGTTTCTATTCCTTGATTAAGCATGAAGTAAAATTTTGAGTTTAGAAAAGCCTGAAAATTTAGATTGGTCGCGTAGCGAAGAGAAGCGACCAATCCAAATTTTCAGGCTTTTCTAAACTCGAAATTTTACTTTATGCGCCACGCGTATAATATACTGATTTCAAGTGAAGCTTAAATATACATACATTTGATAATATTTTAGTGTTTTATATGCGTGGCGCATAAAGTAAAATTTCGAGTTTAGAAATGCCCAGAAAATTTGTCTCGGATCGCTGCGCGACCCGGGACAAATTTTCACGGGGCTTTTCTAAACTCGAAATTTTACTTTATGCTTAGTTTGGGATTAGAAAACACTCATTTAAAGCTTTAAATTGAACTTGTTTAATGAATATCCGACAATTTAAGTATATATGCTGTAATTGGGATATGTATACTTAAAAGAAAATTAAACTTTTTCTAACCAAAATGCTTCAAACATTTAAATATTCGATTACTTAGATGTTCAGATATTCGTAAATAAGTTCAATTTGAAGCTTTAAATAAGTGTTTTCGACTCCTAGACTAAGCATGAAGTAACATTTCGAGTTCAGAAAAGCCCCGTGAAAATTTGTCTCGGGTCGCGCAGCGACTTTTATAAACTCGAATAAACTCGAAATTTTACTTCATGCGTAACGCGTATAAATCACTGATTTGGTTTAAAGTTCAAAATACGCCCCTTATGCTCCACAATATATCAGTTTCGTTCATACACGTGGAGCATAAAGTAAAATTTCTAGTTTAAAAAGGCCTAAAAATTTGGTGTGGTCGCTCGAATAAACCAAATTTTTAGGGTTTTCTAAACTCGAAATTTTACTTCAAGCTCAACCAAGGAGAATGGATCAACATTTAGAGCGCATACATCAGTATTTGTATACTTAATAGAAAAGGTTGGTGTACATTGGCGAAAGAAATACAAGTTTGAAAAGTGATTACGCTAGTGTCCCAATGTACAATATTTTTATAAAATAACGGTTACAATAGAGAACGTTTTATTAAAATAAGTAATAAATTTCTACTGTTCTTAAAGAAAACGTATTTTTTCAAAATATATAATCCCTAAAGAAAAACGTAGTTAAGACGACAGTAGCCCGAATTTTCTATATTTAAATAGCGACCGAATCAATCTAGCAGTATATGAAATATGAATTTATTTAACAATTCAACAATTTGATGATCATTTAATCAATTTTTAATTAACCATGTAAATTGTTTAATAATGTCATCACATTAAATGATTTTCACAAACAATTGGAAATTGTCAGTTTTGAATTGAACTTCTCATGTTTAATCTATTTAATATAATCATTTCAATTTTACCAAATAATTCATATTGTCTTAACTCAACTCAATTCAACAACTAGATCATTTAATCAATTTTTAATCAAACATGTAAATTGTTTAACAGTATCATCACATTAAGTGATTTTCACAAACAATTGGAGATTGTCAGTTTTGAATTAAAACTTGTCATGTGTAATCTATTTAATAATTATAATTATCTTACCAAATAATTCATATTGTCTTATTTGAACCTCCTAGATTAACTAGGACTGTTAGACTGTGATTAAACGATTTCGTAAAATAATATTTATACTATTGCACATTCCCCACTATTCATAATATTGTTTCAATTTAAATTTTAATAAAATTCAATTAGATTTTAATGCATAATTAATTGCTACAAATGATGTTTAAAAAATTGTGGAATACTAAATATATTAATGTAATGCATATTTATCAAAGAAGCCACTGCTTCTGTTATGAATAAATGCCAATAGTGGGAATGAAAGTCTTCGGTCATTGGCCTTTTAATATTATCATTGAATATTTACAAATAATTTTGACTAGAGGGACTGGCATACTTAAAAAAAACAATATTAATTATTGTATACATATCAATAATATGCTTAAGCCCACTTGCATCACGACTGATTAAATTACATTATCCATTAATCATTGAATAAACCTGAATATTATTATTATTAAACTTTATTTTCGAAATTCACCTTTTTTTACAAATGTAAGACATTCAGTTATTTATACATAAGTCATCATATCATACCTAATAAATTACAAAATATATTTTTTTTCTACAACCGTAAAAAAAGTGACATTGACACATTGTTTTGAATTTGCAAAGTGGGCTATTAATTCACCGTGAAAAAATGTAAATATTTAGCGTGCAAAGCTGTCATTTTTTCACGCTAAATTCCAGAACTGCGGCAATTAATACAAAATATAAATTAACAATTTTTATTTAATGCAATACCTAATCATTAATTGTCCATAGATGCTCATAATGCAAATGTAATGTCTTTTCGAAATGGATCTAAAGTACGTTCTCGGTAATGTTTACTACCATTTTCTTAGCACGTCAATCATGAAATTGCGAATATGTTTTTTGTATTGCGTTTTTGATTTCTTCTGCATTAAATCAGAAATTCCCGCCTTTACTGTATCTTTGATCTAGGTGGAAGCATCACTACCACAAGAATCGTCATAATTTATCATTATTTGTAACACAAACGGTAGAAATTCTGACAAATTCATTCACTGATTAATGTTTCTGTTATTAAACTCATGTCCATGGTTATATTAACATAGACGGCTAAATATAATGATATCTTTCAAATACATTATTTAGTTATTAAAACTTATTTATGGTGGAATTTTCCCTTTGCTATTGTAGCAAAAATTTTGTTTATATTTTGTGCTAAAAATCAGTGTGTTTTTGATGCATTCGAATTCATTTTTAGTCTCGGCCTGCGGTCTTACAATGCACGAATTAAAATGCATTCTTGATGCGTCAAAAAAAACACTGATTTTGCGCACATAATACTAAAATATAATTTTTTAACAAACTTTAAGGCAATAAACACTATCGAATGGTTCAATAGCTAAGGTTTAAATTAATGTTGCTTAACCGTTACATCAAATGCGTTAAATAAAATAGCATAAATATAATGCTGCGTAAAACACCATACCTCTATAAATGATAATAAAAATTAATAAATAAGGTTCAAAAAAATTATATACATAAACATACAAAAAACTAGTAAATATTGCATCACGGTTCTAAATAGAAATATCACAGTTTATGTTGCAAAACATAAATACAATGATACTATTACAATTGAAGCTAAAATATCACAGATGAAATATCACACCTAAAAAGAGGGTATATAAAATATTACAAACAAATATCACGTATGCAAATGTTATGAATGTATAAGATATCATAGACATGATTCTTTAAAATAATTGCACTTATGTAACAATTTGCATTATAATTTTCTAAATGAGCCGCAAAATCGTTTTATTTTAAGATCATTCTGCGCTTCCTTTTTTTTAAATCTATTTAAAAACACATATTTCTTCATAAATTGACCGAGTTATCTTAATACAGAATAAATAAATCTTTTTTATTTAAGTATATGATTTATTCGATTAATTCGAAGTCCACAAATTGATTTAAAATATTAGTTCACTACGAAAAATTTCAATCATTGAATGCGCTTTAGAATTCGTTTAAACCCACATATTTTTTTTTTTAAATTGAATGCACTTTAAAAATCAATTGAAAATTTTTAAATTTCACTATTGATTCGTCTATATTCAGAGCCGAAATAGTTTCAAAAAATAAAAAAGCTATATTTAGTTAGATGTTTATATAAAAATTTCCAAAAACTTACTTCATACAGAAATTACCAAACAAATATATTCCAAATAAAATCTGTGTTTTAAATTATTAAAAAAAAACAGATAGTTTTTTTTTATTAATTTAAAACATATAGATTTTTTTTTGGTTCATATTATTTTAGTAATTTCTGTATGAAGTAAGAAGTATACAGGGAATTTTTCTTTCAAGTATATATTACATATTTCAATGCGTATGCATTTAAAGATATTTGTTGTTTATTTAATAAGTTTACTTCTAAGTTTAGAACGAGTGTTTTCCACTTCCAGACTAAGCTTGAAGTAAAATTTCGAGTTAGAAAAGCCTGAGCGTTTGGATTTAGACACGAAGCGTCCAAATCCAAAGTCAGGCTTTTCTAAACTCGAAATTTTACTACATGCTTAGTCAGCGAGTGGAAATCACTTGTTCTAAACTTAAACATTGAACTCATTAAAAGACACTCGCTTGAAGAATAAACAAAAATTATGTAATAATATTTTACATATAGTTAAGTAAAGGATATTCAGCAATTTTTTTCTAAAATATACATACGTTTTTTCATTAAGTTCAACTTGAAGCATTAAACGAGTGTTTTCTACTCCCAGACTAAGCATGAAGTAAAATTTCGAGCTTAGAAAAGATTGAGCGTTTGGATTTGGGCGCAACGCGTAAATATCCAAACTCAGGCTTTTCTAAATTCGAAATTTTACTTCATGCGCCACGCGTATAATACACTGAAATATTTTAAGCTTACAAATAAACTGCTAAAGTAGTATTGGAAAAAGCAGCTACAGCAGGATTAAAAATATTCTGCTGGACAAGAATATTTTGATATTTTCAATATTTCAATGATTTATACGAGAGGCGCATGAAGTAAAATTTCGAGTTTAGAAAAGCCTGAAAATTTGGTTTGGTCTCGTAGCGCGTAGCGCTACGAGACCAAACCAAATTTTCAGGCTTTTCTAAACTCGAAATTTTACTTCATGCTTAGTCTGGGAGTAGAAAACACTCGCTCCTAACTTAAAATTCATAAACTTATTAACCGAACAACAAATAACTCAAAATGCATACGCCGAATCGAGATACTTGAAAGAAAAATTCCCTGTATACATTTATTTTTGTGCATATGGAATGTTAAAAAATTTATACGTTAAAAATCCATCGTTTTTTATTAAATCTGCTGTTGTTTTTGACATTATGCTTTCAGAATATTTGAAAATATCGAAACACCTCATTGATAGTTTTCGAGGTATTTCTTAATAAATGTATTCATGTCTCGTTTGATGTGCCTCAAGGCTCACACTATGGGCCACTGTTCTTTCAATTTTTTTTAATATTATATTACTTTGTATTTAAACACCTCTATTTTTTTATGTATGGTGATGACATGAAAATATCTATACCAATTTCAAGTAAAGCAATACAAAAAAATGTTTACAACCACGTGTGTATTTTCAGTAAATCCCTTTATTTCCTCGGGTATAGTAAAACTCGCACTTTTAATGTTTGAAGTATTCTGCAACTAAGTATTGGAAATTTTATTTATACTTATATTTAAAACTCTATTTATTAAATAATTTAAAATTACTGTGACTGCTCAACAGGGCCTAGTTGCCAAGATCATTCATTACGAGTGAGAAGAAGAAGAAGAAATCGCGATTAGATAAAGAGCCTTTTATTTCATTCTTTTATTTTTTAAGATTTATTGAGGGAAATTGATCCCCCAAATCGTCCCCTCCTATCTATGCTTCTGGCCCAGTAGCCAACACTGTACTGTAATAGGTCAGTAGGGGTCATGTGCAAATATTATTTTTGACGAAATTAAATTAAAATATTAATACAAAAATCATCCAAGAGAATAATAAAGAAAAATCAACATCCAGTAAATACGAGAATAACATTAGTCGATCAAATTTTTTTGTATAATAGAAATAACAAATGCAGCATCGCGTTAAAATAATAAACAAGTACCGGCGCACAATGTGCCAAATCCGAGCGCGAGCGCCAGGGGGGGATTTTGAGGAAAAAAATCAAATTAAAAATTTTGAGAAAAAAACATATCCACTCCATTGTAGATACACGAAACCCTTCTAATCTTGCATGTTTATATTTTTCAACCCCCTATATTATTAACAATTAACTCTTAAAGTTAAGCGATTTAGAAAACATCAATTTTACGGCATTTCACTCGCAAGTTTAAATAATTTATTACATGGATAGTAGGCGTACTATCAATATAACATTATACACTATTGTTTATAACATAATACTGTATATTATGGTTGAAAAATTAAGTCTCTAAATATTTTAGAACAAAAGTTAAAAAAAAATTGAATATGAAATATATTTTAAATATAAATTTTAACTTTAGAAAGTGTTATAAAAAAAATGTCAACTCGATGAGGTCTGGGACTATCACTAAAAATTAGTTCTATGTTTTCTCTAACTACCCTCAAAATTTCGTATCTCCACCGGTGCGTTTTTGGGGTCTTTTTAATTTTTTTATTTGACGCCACCAATTAAAGTTGGGTCGGGCGAGGCCCGTGTGCGGTGAGTATCGTGGAGTCGAGCGCGCGCTATTCTCGAGCAGCACGCAACATGATTTTTACGTTGGCCCCGAACAAAAAATAATAAAAACGCACTTAAAACGCACATGTAAAAATTCAAAAAAATTAGGGCAGTTACAGAAAATATTAACAAATGTTTATATGATAGTCACAGTTCTCCCGGTTTGCAATCTTCTAGAAAAATAATATAATAATAATTCAAGGCAGCAAAATTATATACAATTGTTATAATCATTACATAGGTTGTGACTTTCACCAAAAACTGTGGTATGTTTTTAAATGCCCTAAAAACTTCGTATCTCTACATGTGCGTTTTGTGTCAGGTTTTTGCGAATGACCGAGTCGATTTTTATCGGTTGCGCCTAATAAAAAATAAAGCACCTCAAAAAAACCTACAAATGTGAAAAGTATCTGCTGTAGTTTAAAAATAATTTAATCTGTTGTTTAAAATATGAATTTTTAATCAGAATATACATTACATTTTTCTGATTTTGCACAACGAAGTTATGTATTTTATACTGTTTTATTTACTTACTTTTTTAAAATGAAAAATTGTCAGTATCCTCATCAGTCTGTTCGTCTTCGCTGTCACTTGTGTCCGTTTCACAAATAACTAATTTTTTAGCGTCTGCAGGTAGTTGTTTTTTATGAATTTTTACATCGCTTCTCAAAGAAGAAATTATTGGATCAGAACATACAAGAAGCATATTAAATAAATCTCGAATTGTATTAAGCCTAGAGTTTTTCCTAGTATGGTTTTCTCTAACTCTCTTATATATTTTATTGGTTGCTTCCTGTGCCTCTTCCGAAAGTTCTCCGATTGGTAAAAGACATTGTCCAATTATTTTGCTCCCGTGAATTAAAATTTTATGGACACTAGGAGGCATTCTATACCATCCATATAACAAGGTGTAAAGTCGGGCCGGGCCGTATCTTCTGCATATTTATCAAACATCAATACATTTATATTACGAGAACTCGACATTGTTATAAGAATTGTATAAAATCTGTTCAATAATTCTTCATTCAATTCAGTGATGACAGCTACTTTCTCATAATTTCGAAAAAATATTCGAGCAACGTTGCCAGTATTTGAAGTACCTCCTCCTTGCACAACAATATCAACCCTTATCCCTAACTATTTACGTAATAGTTTTTGTATTCTAGTTTTCCGACTAAATATATTATTTTTCTCTTCTATCGTACATCCGTGAGTAGTTGTTTTCTTCAAATCTAATTTATATATTATGTATTTTCGGTGATCAATAAATTAGTTTGTCTTCTTTTAGATGTATTACTTTGTATTGTGAACTGTGTACCTGATGTACTTGGTATTGGTGAAATATTTTCTATATTTTCAAAGGGGTTTGTATTTTCAATTAAGACAGAACCCTCGTTGTATTTAAAAGGCAGCAGTAACCAATTTCTATTTTTTTTTTTTATGAAATTGATATGAGATCTTGAGCACATTTTCCACTTTCTATTAAGAGTACTGCAGAAACCCTTAACTTTTTTAAGAATGTCATCATTTTCACTATTGTTTTTCGTCGAAACATTTTCAATATATTTTATTAAATAATCAATGGTATTGCTTGACTGAATAAGGTTTTTAGGTTTTAGTTCGTACCATACCTTATATAAATCACCGTTTGTAATTTTAATTTTCTCCATTATCACTCAGCGTTTTGGATTAATTAAATTACACTAACACTAAACACTAGTTTAATTAAAGTAAACTATTTTATACACAAAAAAACACTACATCAAAGAAAGAGTATATAGTCAACAAATTAAATAACACTTAACACTAACTTAATTAATAATTACTTTATAATGTTCAATCGTTCGCTTATGGATCAGAAAAATATGTGAACTGTTGGAGACTTCGTTCAACACTAAACGCATATTTTGCTTTCAAGAAAATTAAGAATAATCCATTTCAGATACTTAAACCGTAAAAACTGTGTGACAAGAATGCCATTTGTTACGGTAAATGACAGCTTCAATCGGACCCCTAATAAAAATGTAAACACAAACCAGATGACCTTTATCAGTAACAGATGTACACCCTTATATATCAATAAGAAAAAAACCCATAAAACTATTTTTGTAAATGTGATTTAAATGGTGCAAAAAATACTCAGAGAAGAAATAATTTCCCTATGATATATACCTGTATATTAGAAAAATTGTAGATTGTGAGGATTATGACTATTATGTAAACATTTGTCAATATTTTCTGTAACAGCCCTAATTTTTTTGAATTTTTACATGTGCGTTTTAAGTGCGTTTTTATTATTTTTTTGTTCGGGGCCAACGTAGAAATAATGTTGCGTGCTGCTCGAGAATAGCGAGCTCGACTCCGCGATGCCACCGCACACGGGCCTCGCCCGACCCAATTTTAATTGGTGGCGTCGAATAAAAAAATTAAAAAGACCCCAAAAACGCACCGGTGGAGATACGAAATTTTGAGGGTAGTTAGAGAAAACATAGAACTAATTTTTAGTGATAGTCACAGACCTCATCGAGTTGGCATTTTTTTTATAACACTTTCTAAAGTTAAAATTTATATTTAAAATATATTTCATATTCAAATTTTTTTAACTTTTTTTCTAAAATATTTAGAGAGTTGATCTTTCAACCATAATATACAGTATTATGTTATAAACAATAGTGTATAATGTTATATTTATAGTACGCCTACTATCCATGTAATAAATTATTTAAACTTGCGAATGAAATGCCGTAAAATCGATGTTTTCTAAATTGCTCAACTTTAAGCGTTAATTGTTAATAATATAGGGGGTTAAAAAATATAAACATGCAAGATTATAAGGGTTTCATGTATCTACAATGGAGTGGATATGTTTTTTTCTCGAAATTTTTAATTTAATTTTTTTCCTCCAAATCCCCCCCTGGCGCTCGCGCTCGGATTTGGCACATTGTGCGGCGCGTGGAGAAATGCTAAGACATACAGAAAGATTTAGTTCAGGGTTTAACGAACGCAAACACAACAAGTGTGCAAATTCAGGGAAATTACGTTGATGTCAGAGAGGAAAGGGTTTTGTGACCATATATGGCAGTAGATAACGTCTACACAACAAAATCAGGGGAGGGGAGAACTTTGAGAGCAGCAAAGAAACGATTCTAAAAATCAGTTAGTTTTGGGACAGGGACTAGGACAGTCAGTATTTGAATGTAAATGGGGACAATTGACAATGATAAGTTTCTGTGGGATGTGAGTTAGTGAAGTAATGTTGATTAAAAGAGTTAAGTATTGAGAATGGAGTTAGAGAATGAAGAATGGAGTTAGAGAATGGAGAATAGAGTTAGGGATAACAACGTTGGAGAGACTATCACGTAAGAGTAAAATTAATTCTACATTAAACCGACTAAGTTGAAATCAAACAAACAAAACCAGCGAAATAATTTAAACATCTGAGAAAGGGGGAAGATGGGGGGGGGGGGGAGAACGAATGAGGGATGTATGGTGGTTGATGTGTAAGGCCGAACTGAGCGAGAAAACGAGGTATGTCCTACTAACTAATCGAAACAGTCGATTGATGTGTTAGGCCAATCCGAGTTAGTATTGCGCTAAGTGTCCTACTAACTAACCACAGGAAAAAAAAAATAATTCGATTATGAGTGGAACGAGGTGATAGATCGTTCCGCTCATTAATCGAAAATGAATGGCGATTGATGTGTAGGGCCGATGTGAGAGATTGTCCCACTAACTAATCGCAAGTGTGTCGAGTGTGTGATGCTAGCTCCGGGATGGTTTTTGTGGGTTTCCCATCTCGTAATGCAAATGCAGGGGCTAGTTAATTTTGCTCCCACAAGTAGATTCATATATTTTTTTGAGTTTAACTAAATCCACATGACTTCTAAGCATAAACGTTGCGTAATATATTTTGTGCATATAAATAATATAAGACATACCAATTCATTAGAAATGTCATGAAAGGTTAATAAACGTTGCATACGTTAAGCTCATATCCTGTTTTATTTATTGTCCACACATCCTCCTAGTCAAATTAAAGGGGAAGAAAGACACAGTATTTACGATAATGTATATTGACACAAACAACGAATCTGGTAAATAAATTAAAGGGTTACTACATACACAACACAACGTAAACAATAATACAAATTATAAATTTGTACAATACCTAGGGTCGAATCATTACAGTACACACTATCAAAGCTGAGACCCATTCAAAACGTTCACACAATTTTTGCCACCTGTTATGTTTTTACATAATTATAATAATTTCTAATAAATAAAAATTTAAATAAAAAATAAATTACGCACTCGTATATACTAAGTTGTAGATATTTAAATATCTGTTAATTCTTCGCAGTTTCTCCATTAAGAAATGAACTTTAAATTTAGGTTAATGTGCTCAATGTTATACGAACTGTACATATTTTATTTAAAACCTATCGTGTTGATTTTATTTTTAAAAACCCTCTATGTTAAAACAAATAATCTCTTCTATGCAGCAAAGAACTGCTCTTGATAATTACAGTCTTGGGCATTCTTCAGAGATACTCTGTGGATGTTTTAATCAGGTCCTTTTAAAGTTCTTGTTTAGAAAAAGCGCGACGTGAGTAAACAGATTGAGAAACACTGTAATAGAGCGCACTTTTAAAAGCTGACTGTCTCAAAGAAGTTCTTTTCACTGATTAAAGTTAATGAGATGTGGTGCAAATTGGCAATAAAGACCTAGAACATTGGCTATTTATAACTTTAAGTTAAATTTATTAAAAAAACATAATTTGTGCATTGCAGCGGGGAATTACTTACTAATCACGATTTTTTTTTTGGATATATAAAGATATAAATCGAAAGCTCTTGAATCCTCTTGGCTCCGCTCCAGATTTATGAGAAGTTCAAATAATAGAATGTGTTTTGCGGGCAGAAATAGCAGCCATCTCGTGATTGTCAAAAATACGGCCTGATGTGTAAGGGTTTGTGAAATGGGCAAAAACAAATAGGGACATCGGTAAACAGAGACGGATATGCGAACGCACATAAGCTATACACACACACACACACATCGGTCGGAGGAAAGGGAATAGATAGAAAAGATTCTCTGGTGTGATTTATCGGGGGCCCATATCTCCCCGAAAACATCCGGCCGTTTTAACGAAGTGTATTGATTCGGGAATATCGGGCGCGACATGCCCGAAAAGATTCAAACCTGAAATAAAAGATGACGGCGGAGGCGGAAAGTAGAAATCGGTTTCCGTGCCAATGATAAGTTGCTCGAGATTTGGTTAGTGTTTCGGGTGGAAAAATCTTCAATTGATAGAAATAGAGTCAACTGATTGGAAACGCTACGGTACATTATTTTATCATCTCGGGAGTTTCTCGTAAACATAAAAAAATCTCTTTAGGAATGCATTTAAATTAAATGATTATAAATAATAATAATACATATAAGATCAAATTCGCGTAGCGTCCAAATCCAAACTCAGGCTTTGCTAAACTCGAAATTTTACTTTATGCGCCACGAATATAAATCACTGAAATTTTGTGAAAATAAAAATACACTGTTAAATCAATACTAAAAAATATTGCTAAAGCAGGAATAAAAATATACTGCTAAATAAAAATATTTTTAACTGCGCTTGAAATCAGTGTTTTATACGCGTGGCGCATGAAGTAAAATTTCGAGTTTAGAAAAGCCCCGTGAAAATTTGTCTCGGGTCGCTGCGCGACCCTCGACAAATTTTCTACGCGGGGCTTTTCTAAACTCGAAATTTTACTTCATGCTTAGTCTGGGAGTGGACGACACTCGTTTATAGCTTCAAATTGAACTCTTAAAAAAAACAACGAATATCTAAAGATTTACAGCATATACCCAGTAGTTGACATATATTTCAGTATGCTTAAAATAACTCCCTATATAAAATAAATACATACGAAATTAGAAAATATTATTTGAGTTATTTAAAATAGTATCGGATAAGTTGATTTAAACAAACGTCCATATTTCTAAGTGAAAAAAAACGGCATAAGTTTTCCAGTTGATAGTGCTATCTTATATTTGTTATACATTTTATAGATTTTTATGAAACCTGCAATTATTATTCAAAGATTTTTTTAATTAACAGTATTTTAAGAAAATTTTAAGAAATAAACAAGGCGTGTTCACTTAATTTTTAAACCTAACAAAAAACGTTAAATATCTTAGTAATCGCAAAAAGTCGCACTATTAACCAAAATTTATTGTAAATAAGACATCTTGAATATCATTAGAAAACAGGTAGTAGTTTATGACGATGTATGACATGTAACATATGAATGCTTTTATCAGATGTTTATATTTGTTTATTTTATAAATTAAATAACGTTTTATGTTTTTGTTATATTATATTATATTTACACAAAAAAATTATGATACTGTATTTTAACTTTTGCAGAAAAAGACACCACAGAGAAAATATTCTTTAGCTTTGATCAAACGATGCAATTTTTAAAATAATTGATAATAAAATGAATCAACAACAAATGAAATTAGTTTTTTACTTCAATTTCGCTACTTGATATCGCAGAGAATTGAAAGAAACTGAAATAATTGTGTATCAGGAATCTTTTTCTGATATATATGAATAATTTCCAGTAATGCATTTGTAGTTTTCATATTTCAATAATTTGAATTTTGTCCCGCTAGAATTGTCAAATTGTATACTGTGCGGCCCTTGAAAAATACTAGGTGTTAATTTTGGCACTCGAAGCAATTAGGGTCCCTGACCTAGTATTGCTTAATTCATGTTCTAATAACGTTATCCAATTGTTGAAATATCTTGGTAAAAACATTCACCGTGTTTGCCGCTTATGCCATCAAGATTTTGAAGAAAAAAGTTCAAGTGTAAATCCAAAAATTGCATTTTTAGAGATATGGTAAAACTTAGAGCTGTATATGTACCAAGGAGTTCCGAAACTAGTTCTTTATAATTTTTAGCTCTTATATTACAAAGAAATACTAATAAAACTGTTTATGCAGCTTTTTTAACCTCATTCAAAAATTTTTTGAACCTACCACCTTATTATCGAAATTCCTCGAATAAATATAGAATATAATCAAACAAAACATTTTACACTGACTATAGAGGCTTCTACTTCGTTATACATTGTTGAACATAAATAAAACACTGTTTATCACTTTGTTTGTATAACAATTGGTTTATTTGGTGACTATAGTTTATCAAATCGTTAGTAACAAAAAAATACAAAGGAACATTATTTATATTTTCAAATTTTCTAATAACAGCGTTAAAGAGGGGGGGGGGGTGTATTTAAGGTCAAGCTGGTCGTTAATTACGGGAATTTCCCGATTAGCGCGGGCTCTGTGAATCTCCAAAGACTCCAGGAGGTCCATCTTTCTACCCTTCCCGGCAAAGTGAATAACTGAAAGTACATCCTCGCCAAAAGAATGGTTATTTTCAATCAAATATTTGGCGATAGATGACTTATCAATTAATCTATGCCGAAAAGAGTAAAGATGCTCACTGAGTCTGGTCTTAAAATTACGACCAGATTGACCTATATACACTCCCTTACAATCCTTACAGGTTAATTTATATATTCCTGATTTGTAAATACTTTGTATCTGAGTCTTATGGTTAAAAATATGATTTTTAATTTTTGTAAATGGTTTCATCGCTATATTTAATTTGTGTTTTGCCAAAATATTTTTAATTTTGTGAGTTATATTTCCAAAGTAACATATCTTTCCCTTACTTACTCTGGAAATATAACTCACAAAATTATAAATATTTTAGCAAAACACAAATTAAATACAGCGATGAAACCATTTACAAAAATTAAAAATCATAATTTTAACCATAAGACACAAGACATAAGGCTTGACCTTAAATACACCCCCCTCTTTAACGCTGTTATTAGAAAATTTGTAAATATAAATAATGTTCCTTTGTAGTTTTTTGTTACTAACGGTTTGATAATGATACGTGTAGTATCGAAACTATAGTCACCAAATAATCCAATTGTTATACAAACAAAGTGATAAACAGTGTTTTATTTATAAAAACATTTTACTTTCTATCAATCAGGTTAAATATAATATATAATTTTTAAATTAAATATAAATGTAAAATTACAGAAGAAACTACAGCAGTTGTTTATTTAACAAAATGATTGTCGCCCAGTGTAATCAGTTGATATTTCTAGATTTTCCAATGCAAGTATATTTTTTAATCAGCATGCATTGAATTAAATTTCCACTGCTATGGATACAAACGTTTTATATTAAATATTTAATATGAATTTGTCGAATAATTAAAAACACATGTGCTAAACCATGAAACGGTGGTCGTGATGAATATCTCCGTAATTTCCCCTTTTTTCCTGCATACATATTATATAAATGGTCCGGATGTGTATTTGATATTTATATAATTGCTTTGGAAGCGTGCTCGCGGAATTCCGCGCATTTTCTCCCCCGTTTTTTTTTTTCAACATCGATATTAAAATTCGCGGAAAATGCGGCCCGCATATTAAATGGACATGAAGAAAAACGACGCGCCTCGTAAATAACCATCCAACAAGCAACACTCCCTCCGCAACAAAACTGGAACTGTAACTGAAACCTCCCCCAGCGAAACGCAAAAAATAACAGGCAACGTTGTTTTTAATGAAGTCCGCTTGTTACAATGAATTTATTTATGGTTTTCTTATGTAAATTTATTATAATGTCATTTTTTAAGCGGTTTTGGATGATGAATAGCTTAAATTTTGTTGTTGGAGTTGTATGATCATCTATTGGTGGTAAATTTATGATCAAGAAGATATTATTGAATCTTTTTTTTGTCAATTTAATTTATGTCCGGTTTCACCAACTTTAAATAAACCTTATTTGTTGATTACATTTTGTTCTTTTATTAAAACGCAGTTGTATTCTTCTCTTCACTTTTATTTTTCGATGCTAGATGTACATTTCGGATACTATGCACCCATTATCAATAGCCAGTTAGCTATTGATAATGGGTACATAGTACCCGAAATCTACATCTAGTATCGAAAAATAAAAGTGAAGAAAGGAATATAATGCGTTTTAATTAAATGGGAGAGAGGGTAAATGGAGGAGCGAGAGATGAAGAATGTATGAGAGGGTAGGTTTGTCGGGGCGAAGGTGATGGAGTGACTGGGGAATGGGGTCAAGATGGATGCGTGGGTGAAAGAGAAGGGGAAGGAGGTGGAAGCACAGGAAAGGCAAGGGTGTATAGAGAGGAGTGAATACAACGATAGGTACGGGAGGTGGCAGGTGCATAGGAGAATGCCGAGGTATTTGGTGGAGAGGGGATGGAGTAGGGAGGAAAGAGTGGTGCTGGAGAGGGCGAGGTGTGGGTCAGGGGAGAGAGGAAGGAAGGTGTGGATGGGGGAAGAGTTTGGGACGTGTGTAATGGAGGGATACGTGGAGTCATCTGGCAGAGGAGTGCGAGGGGGTGAAGGAGGAATGGGTGGGAATAAGAGGGAATAGAAGAGTGATGGAATAAATGAGAGAGGATGGGGCCGGAGTAAGGACGCTGGAGAAGTTGGGGGAAGAGAGGGAAAGCAGAAGGAAGGGGACAGCGATTAGTGTAGATATGGATGTAATATAGTATTATGCCAATAAAGGTCTTTTTTTTTTAATTAAATGACTAAAAATCTTCATGTAACTTAAAAAGCTAAATTACATTTTGTTGTCGATTGGAATAGATATTTTCCACGTCATAAACATGAGTGTTATGTGAATTGTTTGATTTTTTGACTTGTATGTAACTAAACTGTGTACTAGATTTTAATCGATGAATAACTATTTGTCGATTTAACTGACGTTAATAAAACCCGACATTGGAGTTATAAATTGGCATTGATTTGCATAAGAGTAGCCAGGATTTTAACCAGGGAGGGCCATGAGACCAAAAATGATGCCAAATCTAGTTTAAATCTTAAGAAATATCATGCGCCACGTGTTTAATACACTGATTTTAAGTGGAGTTAAAAATATACTGCTTAAGTTTAATCACACATTAATTAATATTACTAGTGCTTATTTCGTGTAAGCAACTCTCCCAAAATTCAAAAGCCTGAAACATTTACTTTCGGATTTAATCTTTTCATTATTCATACATTTCCTACAAAAAATGTTCAAAATCTGCAAGCGCAAGCTTTTATTAGACAAAATATATATTTGTAAAATTTATCAATGAAAATCAAACTTAAATGGTATACTTTAAACTTCACTTTGAAGCATGAACTAAAATTGAAGTTAAGAAAAGCCTAAACATTTACTTCATGCTTAATTAAGGAGTGGAAACACTCGTTAGAATCTGTAAATTGAACGGATTTATAAAATTAATGAATGCCTGTACATAAAATGTACAGGGTGATTCACCGTAGCTGCTAGATATTAAATTATAAAATAATAATTTGAGTTACACTACAGATATACTGTTTTTTATGTATAATTTATATGCAGAATGTAACATGTTAAATTATTCTTTCACCAAACTAAATAAACAAACAGGAGATTAACATTTTGAAAAAATGCCAGAAAATGAATATTAATTGAAGGAATTTTAGGCTTTTAAAAAAAATGTCTTAAGTCATGCAATATTTGAGTGAAATACAGGGCGTTTAATTAAAAAAAAAAACAACTTCAATCAATCCACCATCTGCGTTAAACTCGTGAATAACGCAAGTAGTTCTCCTGGTCCCGATGTAATTCCTCCTTCTATAATTAAAAATTGTTCAAGTGCCTTCTCCTTACCACTAGCAATCATATTTAATAAATCTATTCAAAATGGGAAATTTCCGTCCTTGTGGAGAAATTGCTACGTGACTCCTGTTTTTAAATCGGGAATTGAATCTGATATTCACAACTACCGCCCAATAGCTATTCAATCAACTGTTTGATAAAATTGTTTCAAAGCATATGATGTTGCTTTTTAAACCTTTAATAGCTGATCAACAACATGGTTTGTTTCCATATAGATCAACAGAAACAAATGTATTCATATATACTAGTTATATATCTTGTGCATTGAAGAAAGGCGATATGATAGATACAGTCTATACCGATATCTCCAAGGCGTTCGATAGGGTAAGTCACGCAAGACTTTTGCATAAACTTAGATTTTATGGTGTTGTTGGATGCATGCTTTATCCATTCAATCATTTATTTGCAATAGACAGTTGGTTGTTAGATTTAATGGTACCATGTCGGATTTTGTAATTCAACATCTGAGGTACCACAAGGCTCGCATTTGGGTCCCTTACTCTTTCTTATTTTTATTAATGATATTAGCAGCAACATTAGTTCTAATATTCTACTATATGTTGACGACATGAAAATATTTAAAACCATTAGGTGTTTGGAAAACTGCAACATAATCCAAACTGATTTGAATAGGATCATGCGATGGTGTGATGACAAGGATCTTAACTTAAATATAAATAAGTGTACACTTATGCGTTTCTCAAAGAAAAAAAGTATACTGTGGCGTTTTGATTACTCTCCGAGCAGTCATATCTTAGAGAGAGTTGATATGATCAGACTTAGGTGTATTTTTTGACAGTAAGCTTCAATTCAGAAGTCATATAAATGTAATTTTGGCAAAAGCATTGCAATTAATTGGCTTTATAAAACAACTGTCAATACACTTCACATTCATCAGAACATTTATAACATTATACAAATCATTCGTTCGGCCTATTCTTGATTATTGCTCCATCGTATGGTCCCCTAATTACAAGTGTCATATCAATAGCATTGAGCACATCTAAAAGAACATGGTTAATCTTATTTGTTCTTGTTGTCATTTATATTATGACAATTTTGACATGATGCTCAAATATCTTGACATTCTCCACTATATAAACTAAGAATTTATTCTTCGCTTGTATATTCATTTTTGAAAATCAACATTAAGTTTGTTAGTTTTAGGTAGTATTGCAATATCATTTGTTATTTGTAACACAAACTATAATATTTGAAATGAAACAACACAGTTGAACGGGTTTTACTTTTATATAAAAGTGAAACCCTCCCAACTGTGTTGTTTTATTTAAAATAGTATTATAGAGTTTCATCATGTATCCGCCTCATCAATTAAATATTGAAACTATATTTATTTTCACGATCTTTATGATGATTTTCGTCCGATTTAATGCCCTAAGATTTTCAGGAATTTCGTTAGTTTTGTAATGGTTGTCAATTTATACAATGCTCGTTATTTACCAAGTGTTTATCAGTCAATTAAAAGTTTGATATTTATGAAGAGTGTGTAAAATTGATGTAGTTTATTCGTGTCCTGCGGTATTGTGGAGTATTAGAGAAAGACTGATGGTTTGGTTTTCGCAGAAGGGTGGAATTGTATGAAATGCATTAAATCCTTTCCAAACTGGATACAAACTTGATTTATATTTACACCCCCCGAACAGTTACGAAACGCCTCACACGATGCCCACGTCCACAATACGGACTGGCAATGATTTACCGCAGTGTCGCCAACTCTAAATTATTGCCCGCCGTCGCTTTTACTCCAACGATGGATTTATATTTCGCAGTTTATATTGCCCGAAAATTACACAACAATTTTCATATAAGTTTAAATTATTGTATACAACGCGAGCAGAAATGCACTGTTTCTGCGATATCGGCACTTCAATAAAGTTATTGAACAAAAAACGGCGCTATGCAATCTCTCAATGCGTATGGTTTAAATTTGTCATAATGTGGTGGAGAATATAAAAAGTATCTGATTTAATAGTCGTAAAATTGCAATTTTGATTATCTGGTGTAATCACTTGATAGATATAGACCGAAATATAAACATTTCAAGAATTATACGATTGTAATAATAATATTGAACATTTTGTTCTAACTTGAGAAATTAAATAACAGACAAAATGGAGGAAATCTGTCTTATAATTTTAAACTTGTAGATAACTATTTAAGGTTATCAAATTTTAATAAAATGAATAAACATACAGGGAATTTTTCTTTTAAGTATACATATGCATACGCTATTTTATGAGTTCAATTTCAAGCTTTAAACGGGTGTTTTCCACTCGCAGACTAAGCATAAAGTAACATTTCTAGTTTAGAAAAACCTGAAAATTTGGTTTGTACCAAATTTGTATGCTTTTCTAAACTAGAAATTTGACTTTATGCGCCACGCGTATTAAATACTGAAACCACTGAAATATTGTGAACAAGTGAACTTAACTTGAAATCAGTTTTATACGCTTGACGCATGAAGTAAAATTTCGAGTTTAGAAAAGCCTGAAAATTTGGTTTGGTCGCGTAGCACTACGCGCTACGCTACCAAACCAAATTTTAAGCCTTTTCTAAACTCGAAATTTTACTTCATGCTTAGTCTGGGAGTGGAAATCACTCGTTTAAAGCTTCAAATTAAAATATTTAAAAGAAAGAACGAATACCTGAAAATTTACAGCAAACAAATAAGATATGTATACTTAAAATAAAAACTCTATATATTTTTGAAATATAATACAATTTTTTTTTATAATACAATTATTTTTATATGTATGAGATTATTAATGCTCGGATTATTTACAAAATGCATATTTTTTGTTAAGAGGTCTATCAACAAAATTGTAAGTTTTCTATGCATATCTAATGGTTTATGACAGTGGTGGGGAAACTTTTTTTTAGACGGGCCATTTGTAATAACAAGACAATCGTAGCGGGCCAAAGAATAATGCTTAATCGTAGGTAGGTAGTTTTTATGCGGGTCGTCACAGTACGAAGTAAGACGCGTTCAAACATTCTCACCACGGCACTCTTAAACGGGCCGGATTGAACCTTTCCGCGGGCCGGACTTGGCCCGCGGGCCGTAGTTTCCCCATCACTGGTTAATGATTAAAATAAGCCAAACATTAGATATTTATTTATTTATTTATTTATTAACGGAATCTCCATTTTATATGCATACAAAACTAACAATATTGTTGAAATAATCCAAGCAATAGAATTTTATTAACCCATTAAGCGTCATTGATACAATAAAGCAACATTATTAATTTTTTGTTAATTATATTATTAAATAATTTAATTTAATAAATTGTATTATTTGACTTGACTTGAGAATGTGGAAAGGAAAATCTGAATGTTTTGTTATTTTAATATTTCGATTATTACTTATTTAAAAATAATGTTTTCAGTGTATTTATAACTTCACAATGTTTCAGTGTTTTATACGCGTGGCGCATGAAGTGAAATTTCGAGTTTAGAAAAGCCTAATTTGGATTGGTCGCTCCGCTTCGCTACGCGACCAATCCAAATTTTAAGCCTTTTCTAAACTCTAAATTTTACTTCATGCTTAGTCTGGGAGTGGGAAACACTCATTTAAAGCTACAAATTAAAATATTTAAAAGTCAGAACGAATACCTGAAAATTTACAGCAAACAAATAAGATATGTATACTTAAAATAAAAACTCTATATATTTTTAAAATATAATACAATTTTTTTTATAATACAATTTTTTTATATGTATGAGATTATTAATGCTCGGATTATATACAAAATGCATATTTTTTGTTAAGAGGTATATCAACAAAATTGTAAGTTTTCTATACATATCTAATGGTTTATGATTACAATAATCCAAACATTAGATATGCATACAAAACTAACAATATTGTTGAAATAATCCAAGCAATAGAGTTTTATTAACCCATTAAGCGTCATTGATGCAATAAAGCAACATTATAAATTTTTTGTTCATTAAAGCATTAAATAACTTAATTTAATAAATTGTATTATTTGACTTGACTTGAGAATGTGGAAAGGAAAATCTGAATGTTTTGTTATTTTAATATTTCGATTATTATTTATTTAAAAATAATGTTTTCAGTGTATTTATAACTTCACAATGTTTCCGTGTTTTATACGCGTGGCGCATGAAGTAAAATTTCGAGTTTAGAAAAGCCTAATTTGGATTGGTCAGGCTTTTCTAAACTCGAAATTTTACTTCATGCTTAATCTGGGAGTGGAAAACACTCGTTTAAAGGTTCAATTAAAACTCTTTTATAAAATCGACGGATGACTGAAAATTTACAGCGTATACATTGTGTATATTTAGAAGGAAACAATCCCAGATAAATAAGTCATTCATTAAACTCCAAAACAGAAGTGCAGAATTTTACCTAAAATCAACTTTTACAGTTACCTTTATAATTGCTGTCATTAATGGGTTAATATGACTGGTAAGAAAATTTTAATTCTTCCGATATTTTTTATATAATATAATAAATCAAAGCCAAAGAATTAAATAACATTTTTAGGCTTGTATATCAAAATAGTTACTCTTAGTAAGAAATTAAATACATTTTCAATTCTTGAATTAATTTTTCATCTGGCACTTGGTGAAACCATTGTTAGCAAAAAAATGAAGTATAAAAATTCAAATCTTGCATACTTCTACAATATTAGTATTGAGTTTTCAAATCAAAATTCAGCCGATTTTCATATAAAGTTTTGTTTTCGGTTTAAATTTTTAATCCGACAATTATGCTGTTTTTATTTATTTGAAATGTATGTGTATATGTTTGTCAGAATAATGAACTATAAAAAACGTCAATGATAAATAAAATTAAAAAAAAACTGCTGTACCTTACAATTTCTGATCGATTGATGTATTATAAATTAACATATATTTACCATGTTTTATGTTTCTTATTCATCAATAAATTTTACAATAAAAACCAGGGTTGTTATGTTTAAAACACTTTGTTTTAAAACAGTTTTTTAAATGTGTTTAAAAACAGCCGTCGTGTTTTAAACTGTTTTGTTTTAAACATGTTTTAAATGTTAAATTCGTTTAAAATATGTTTTAAACGTTAAATTTGTTAAGAACGTTTTTATAATCTTAATTAGCTAAACTATATTTTATACTATTTTATCAAGACATATTTCTTTACGCTTTTAAATTTTAGCTAAATTGTTGAAGATATTTCAAACAACATTATTAAACATAAAATTATATCACAATAAAATATCACAATTTCGTGTGCATAAATGTGATTTAAAACGTGTTTTAACCATGTTTTAAACAAGTTTTAAACATGTTTTTAATTGTTAATGTTATAAACGCTGTTACAATAAAAAAAAACATGTTTTGTAAAAACATACAATTTGTTTTAATTAATATGAAAACATTAAATGTTCAATAATGTTTTGTTTGTTTAAATGTTCAATAATGTCACGATATTAATAATATCAAATACTATCATAAAAAGTATATTATAAAACATTATAACAACACACATTTTTTGTTTGGAAATTCGCTCGTTGTTATATAACCGATCAATTTGAAGCTTTTAACAAGAGTGTCTATCACTTAATTGCTTCATTATTTTGGGCTTATCTTATTTAATCTAATGTAAAGTTCAAATTCATTAGTTTCATTTATGGTCAGTTGTGTTTATTATTCAATAATGTTCATATCAATATTAATTCTATATTTTGCAAAATTGTGGATTTGTAAATAATGAAAATCGGACCTACATATATTTAACCTACTGTCTTCAAATGGAACCTGTTAACAAAATGTGATTTATTTAACCTATTCTTATTTTACCTTTTCTTAATCATCCATTTTTATTAATAACTGAAATTGATTTCGATCAATTTTTATTGAAATAATATAATGATGGTGATTTTTATGAAATCCAATTCTATCCAATCCAATTTATTTATTTCCAAATAGAAGTAATGATACTTTCATTGGTGAGTCAAGTTTAGTCGATATAATTATACAAAAGTATAGCAAAAATAGTAAATAGACAGCCCCTTAAAATTACAACAAAGACAAATAACACTAGCCGACAAATTTTAACTTTTTTTTCTCAAACATGGATAAAAATGGCTATTTATATCCAATTCCAGCTAGAAATGCCCTAATATAATCGCAAATTTTTTCTATCGCCCACAGTTTTTTTGTTATGTTGCACGACAATGTGGAATAATTGAAACGAAAATATACAAATTGACGATAACTCTGAGGTATTGTAAGAATAATTAGCAAAAAACAAAAACGTTTAATTACAAATATAAATAATTTAAGATCAAAGAAACAATATTATCTAAATTTTGGATATAATTAATATGATACATTGCTATTTTTTGTTTGTTTCCTTTCTTCTTCCCGGTAGATAAACTATGCGGACAATTTTGTGTAGTATCTCAGCAAAGGACTATCACGAATAATATAAATCTAGGGTACCATAAATATTTTAGTTATAAAGTAACCAAAATATTTATGGTAGCCTAGAATTATATTATTTGTGATAGTCCTTTGCTGAGATACTAAACAAAATTGTCCGCATTTGTAACAAAAACTGTTAGGCGCGTTAATACAACTACGAAAATTCATCTTTACAATAATAATTCTTCTAACCTATAATTTATTGTGAAGCACAAGAAGAAACGTTAAATACTGCTAACAAACAAAGTGAAACAAAAGTTTTACGGCACACTATGACTCTTTAGAATACTAAGATGCATAAAATTGGACATTGCAATATTCCAGCCAACGAATCCGTTTTAATGGACATTTATAGTCATATTGTTGTTTGAAATGCTAAAAAAATCCGGCAAGAGAAATATTGCTTATATTTTAAAGTTCTGATGTGTAGTGGAGTTTTTAAGCTTATATTAATAAATAAATTACCCATATGTATATTTATATCATGATGGCTTTCATGTTAGTAAATTTATGTTGGCTAGTGTAATTATGATTTGAAAAATATTCGATTTTTATGTCTATTTTGTTAATTTCTTCAATTTTCAATCATTTTCCAATGATCAATTAATCTATAATTTGTTTGTGACTCATAATTTCAATTGGATTCATGGGATTACTGCTTATTCTAAATTTTTCAGTAATTTTCAAAGATTTCAGTTAAATATTCCTATTTTAACCAATATCTGTGATTTCATTTTCGTAAATTTTCTGGGATTACATTAACTTATAAACTGTTCACATGTTTAATTAAACAATTTGATAAATAATTCAAAATTCAGGGAATTTTTGATTTAGGTATACACATCACGATTTTTCGTTGTTAATTTACAGACATTCGTTGTTTGTGTAAAAGCTTTCAATTTTAAGCTTCTAACAAGTGTTTCCAATCCCAGATTAAGCATGAAGTAAAATTTCGAGTTTAGAAAAGCCTCAAAATTTGGATTGGTCGCATAGCGAAGCGGAGCGGCCAAACCAAATTTTCAGGCTTTTCTAAACTCGAAATTTTACTTCATGCGCCACGCGTATAAAACACTGAAACATTGTGAAGTTATAAATACACTGAATTTTTTTTTTTAAATACGTAATAATCGAAATATTAAAATAACAAAACATTCATATTTTCCTTTCCACATTTTCAAGTCAAGTCAAATAATACAATTTATTAAATTAAGTTATTTAATGATTTAATTAACAAAAAATTAATAATGTTGCTTTATTGCATCAATGACGCTTAATGGGTTACTAAAACTCTATTGCTTATATTATTTCAACAATATTGTTAGTTTTGTATGCATATCTAATGTTTGGTTTAATTTAATCATAAACCATTAGATATGCATAGAAAGCTTACAATTTTGTTGATATACCTCTTAACAAAACATATGCATTTTGTATATAATCCGAGCATTAATAATCTCATACATATAACTTATTTAATGTAATTTACAACTGAATAAAAAAATTGTATTATATTTAAAAAATATATAGAGTTTTTATTTTAAGTATACATATCTTAATTGTATTCTGTAAATTTTCAGGTATTCGTTCTTTCTCTTAAATATTTTAATTTGAAGCTTTAAACGAGTGTTTTCCACTCCCAGATTAAGCATGAAGTAAAATTTCGAGTTTAGAAAAGGCTTAAAATTTGGTTTGGTAGCGTAGCGCGTAGCGCTACGCGACCAAACCAAATTTTCAGGCTTTTCTAAACTCGAAATTTTACTTCATGCGTCACGCGTATAAAAAACTGATTTCAAGTAAAGTTCACTTGTTCACAATATTTCAGTGGTTTCAGTATTTAATACGCGTGGCGCATACAGTAAAATATCTAGTTTAGAAAAGCATACAAATTTGGTACAAACCAAATTTTCAGGTTATTCTAAACTAGAAATGTTACTTTATGCTTAGTCTGCGAGTGGAAAACACCCGTTTAAAGCTTCAAATTGAACTCATAAAATATTTAGGTATACACATCACGATTTTTCGCTGTTAATTTACAGACATTCGTTGTTTGTGTAAAAGCTTTAAATTTTAAGCTTCTAACAAGTGTTTCCAATCCCAGATTAAGCATGAAGTAAAATTTCGAGTTTAGAAAAGCCTGAAAATTTGGATTCGTCGCGTAGCGAAGCGGAGCGACCAATCCAAATTAGGCTTTTCTAAACTCGAAATTTTACTTCATGCGCCAGGCGTATAAACACTGAAATATTTTGAAGTTCAAAATATACTACTTTTGTTTGATCTCATGTTGATTAATTTTCAAATGTTTATATGGAAAATGTAAAAGTATACTAAATTAAAAAAAAACAGTATATGGTGCTTAATAATAATATTTATAATAATTTTATTAATGTTACCGTTTTTATTTACATAACTTTGTTTATATTCAACAGTTGATAATTTAAGTCTTAACCCCTTTTGCCTATATGTGCGCGCGCCTATAACCACCACTATAATTTATAATCTCATTTCTATGATAAACTATTTATTGCCTTATATGAATAACATTCTCTATACATAATTTTTATACACACTTTTATTGATTAAATACGGCCACTAGAACATAAAAGCCTGATTATTATTTAACCAACCAATTTCCTGACACTGTTAAGTATAGGAACACTACGCTAAAACCATTAATTACCCCCCGAGCAAATATTTAATAAGTGCGTATACGCGGGGATGGATTTTCTCTACCCCCAAAACTAAAACCCGCAATTATGCATCCTCCAGTTCCGGATGCACCCTGCGGTAATCTATGGCGACCGCCGGCGGCTACGAAGGCAACACAGCGTCCGGCTTAATGCTCCGACCCCGATCCCTCCCCGACTTGCAAAACAATTCCAGAATGGGAGGCGATTAGCCGAAAGTGAGGCCTCCTGAATTAAATATATATCCCCAAGCTGAGGGCTAATGGGAGGTGTTTGTTTGAATTTTATATTTATATGTAGATTATGTAAAACTTGGGACACTACTGTGTTAATTTTCAAAAGGAAAGGATTACGCTCAAAAAAGGGACAAAGCGCGAGCTTCTTGCTTCCCGGTTAATTTAATTACTCGCTAGCGATCAATATTTTGATATCAAGCTTACATATAAATGAATATCGATTTTGATTTTAATTAAGCCATTAACGGCCGAGCAATTATTGAGTCAACTCTAAAAGTTGATTATAGGTAAAATTCTCCACTTATTTTTATTATTTCTATGGATACTTGGAATTATTATTCTAAATATTCATAAAATATACGCTGTGGATTTTTAAAAATTTGTCGAGAGTTTTCCACTCCTAGATTAATCATGAAGAAATATTTCAGGTTTTTCTAAACTCGAAATTTTACCTTATGCGCCACGCGTTTGAAACACAGAAATATTGTGATATTAGAAATACATTAAAATTATAAATCAGTGTTTTATTCGCGCCACGCGAATAAAACACTGCTTTGCCGTGATGTTTAAATTATTCTGTTTTAGAGGTATATTTTAAACTTCACTTGAAATTACTGTTTTATACGCGTGGCGCATGAAGTAAAATTTCGAGTTTAGAAATGCCTGAAAATTTGGTTTGGTCGCTACGCGACCAAACCAAATTTTCAAGTATTTCTAAACTCAAAATTTTACTTCATCCTCAACCTGGGAGTGGAAACACTAGTTAGAAGCTTTAAAATAAACAACGAACAACTAAACACAATGAAACAAAACAACGAATATCTAAAAATATTAAAAGTACCCATCAGAATATGTATGCTTTAAAGAAAAAAATCCTTTATGTCGCTCACATTCAAAAATACATACCCAATGTGTTTAATTAATTTCTCACTTAACCCGTGGTGAAACATGTTTTAAATAATTCTTGATATTAAAACACTTGGTTACATTTGGTAGTAGTGAAAGAAAACATTAGAAATGTAATTCTAGATATTAAAACACTTGTAACATCCAGAATTACATTCCCAATGTTCTAAATTTAGAAGATATACCTTCTTTCCTTAAATAACATTTGTTTGATTCCAATTTGAAATTACTTATGTTCAATTTTATGTTGTTTAATCCCAAGTTGATTCTGTTTTAACTGACAGCTATGTTTGAAGTTCCAATTTGGTATTGATTAGTCCTAATTTAAAGTTGTGAAGGTATAGTTAGTTTAGTTATCCAAACGACTTTGTATTATTATAGTAATAGAATGAACTAAATAAAATTTAAAGATTCGAAATGAGCGACTTTCTTACAATCACACGGAATCTAAATTTCCCATCTCGGGTGTCCGTAGGAAAATATTTACGCAATTTCCTTGGGATTGGATCGAAGGGGCCCTCGAGTGCGCGGGGAGTAAAAGTCCTGAAAGGTGATAATTTATTAAAACAACAATTACTATAACAATATTTATCGGAACCGGTGCTCGAATATCAATCAAGTCTCCTAAATTATTCACGCCCCCGCAATTTCCGTTGACGCTTCATTATTTTATTAAAACGCCTGGCGACAGAAACGAATTTGAAAGGAGAAAATTAAATGTTTGCTCAAAGGAGTAGTAAGCTTCAAACAGCGAATGGGTTACACATTTTATTTTCCTTTTCTTGTCGAAACTTCGGCTGTATATCTTAAACTTCACTTTAAACCAGTGTTTTATAAGCGTGGCACATAGTGTAAAATTTCGAGTTAAGAAAAGCCTTAAAATCAGGCTTATCTAAACTCGAAATTTTACATCATGCTTAACAGAGCTAGGCAGGATTCGAATCACTCAGAATTTGAATCCTTTTAGAGGATTCAATAGAGGCATTCGAATACTTTAGTTAAACTGGATTCGTCATTCGGATTCGTTACATTTTTTTAAGAGGATTCGTATTCGAATCCAAATGCGGGTGATTTGAATCTTTATAACAGGATTCGAATATTTATAAAAGTATTCAAATACTTACAAAAGGATTCAAATCGTTAAAAATAATCCAAATTAATTAACATAAATAATTTGTTTTGTGTGTTTTTAAATTTCTGGTTAAACCAGTGTTTTATACGCGTGGCACATGAAGTAAAATTTCGAGTTTAGAAATGCCCCGTGAAAATTTGTCTCGGGTCGCTGCGCGACCCTCGACAAATTTTCTACGCGGGGCTTTTCTAAACTCGAAATTTTACTCCATGCTTAATCTGGGAATGGACGGCACTCGTTCTTAGAAGTTTCAAATTGATGGATCACTCTAGATTACTAAATGTATTACTCAAAGGATCGTTTTACAAAGGCTACAGCTTGAAGGATCAATTGTAGTCTTTGTAGACCAACGGACTACAGGGAATTGAAGTTTAAAAAAAAACGAATTTTTGAAGGTTCACAGCGTGGATATGGAAGAAAAAATCCAATTTAAAATAAAATCGAAGTTAATTTGTTCTTTTCGGTGCATTTTTAACTTCACTTTAAATCAGTGTTTTATACTCGTGGCGCATGAAGTAAAATTTCGAGTTTAGAAAAGCCCCGTGAAAATTTGTCTCTGGTCGCTGCGCGACCCGAGACAAATTTTCTACGCAGGGCTTTTCTAAACTCGAAATTTTACTTCATGCTTAGTCTGGGAGTGGAGGACACTCGTTACCTTAAAATATGTCAAAAGTGTTAAAATGTGTATCGTAACTGTCAGGATAAAAAAAATTGATATGTCTATCATAGTACTTTCCCACATGTTAAATACTTGAGCTTTTTAAACAAATGTTTCTCATTCCTGTTAAACTTTGTTCATGTTTAACCTGGGATTGGAATCACTGTTCAAAACTTCAAATTGAACTCTTGTATAAAATCGACAAATGCCTCAAAATTACGTAAAAATAATTCACTAAATATCAATAAACCCCGGGAAAGTCAGAGAAAAGTCATTGAATTTCATTCAAATTGACTAAAACACTGAAAAAAAACGTTTGAATAAATCGCGAAAAGTAACAACATACACAGAAATTATGAAAAATATCAAAACTATTGACATTTATTAAGAATCATATATATAATATTCTTCTTTCATATCCACGCTGTGAACCTTCAGATAGTCGTTGTTTTTTTGAAAAACAACTTCAATTCCCCGTAGTCCTTCGGTCTCCGAAAACTACAATTGGTCCTTCGAGCTATAGCGTTTGTAAAACGATCCTTGGAGTAATAAACTTATTAATCTAGAGTGGTTTATCAATTAGAAACTTCTAAGAACGAGTGTTGTCCACTCCCAGATTAAGCATGAAGTAAAATTTCGAGTTTAGAAAAGCCCCGCGCAGAAAATTTGTCGAGGGTCGCGCAGCGACCCGAGACAAATTTTCGCGGGGCTTTTCTAAACTCGAAATTTTATTTCATGCGCCACGCGTACTAAACACTGATTTGAAGTAAAGTTCGATTCCACCCCACTTTTTCCAATCCATTTTTTCCACTGAGTTTTTTATCCACTTGTTCATTTTTCCACTGAATGGTTTTTCCATTCATTCTTTTTTCCATTAATTTTTTTCCAACGTTTGATTTAAAATATTTCGATGTCAAAGCCAACTTCATATCGCCTTGTCATAGCGTTTTGACATTTCGGCTGACAGTTTCGGTCGGGTTGTGAAAATTTCGGGTTGTGATTCTGATTGAACGTGGGATTCAAAATGATTGTGGAATTAATTGTGGGTGTGACTAAAAATCCTGCGCTACATATTGACGGTTACCTGTACACAAAAACGGATGAAAAAAATGGAAGGGTCTTTTGGAAATGTAAGTCCTATCCGCAATGCAAAGCTCGAGCTGTTACGCGGTCGCAGTTGACTCACGGGCAGGTAAGAACAATTTTGTTCTCAATTTAGAACAAGATTCTAATGTGGCGGGTTGAATACAGGTTGTTGAAGTTGTGAGAGGCCCAAACGAATCTCCACACGAAAATCATGCCCCTAACGTAGAGGCTGTGGAAGCTATGCGAATAAGGGGTACTATGAAGCGACGTGCCGAAGCTCATCCAGAAGCTCCCCCGGCTCAGCTGTTCGGACCGAACTTCAACATGTGCGTTCAGGCGTTCTTGCACAGCTTCCCGAGAGACAAAATCTGACGAAAGCTATCCAGCGGAGAAGGCTGAAAGACATGCCAACGAACCCCACCACTCTAGAGGAACTGGGCGACGTGCCAGCCACATATAAATCAACACTCGGTGGAGAGACGTTCCTCATCTACGACTCGCGGGATGATGCCGACGTGGATGAATCTGTTGGAAGAGTGATGATCTGGGCCACCAAGGAAAATTTGCGACAACTGGCCAGAAGCACAACGTGGTACGTCGACGGGACGTTCAAAGTCGTCCCAGCTATATTTTTCCAGTTCTCGGAAATTTTGTCCAAATTGTTAACGGAGTTGAGAAGAGGGTGGCTCTGCCTGTCGCGTACGCGCTCATGGAAAATAAGGCACAGATGGCATATGAGAACGTCTAATAGGTAAACTTAAAGTTAACTTTAAGGTTGTATTTGTGAGTAATAACAAATATTTAACTAGGTTTTTGAAGTTATTCGAGACGAATGTGAGAGGCATGGGTACGTCATATCTGCCACTGTTGTAATGACGGATTTTGAGATGGCTATCATCAACGCAGCCCAGACAATGCACGCCAATGCAACTGTGAAAGCTTGCTTTTTTCACCTGAAACAGTTAATATTCCGTCGCATACAAGCAGAAGAACTGCAACAGGCTTACAACAATCCGGATGACCGATCGATCAAAAAGGCAGCGCAGATGATGTGTGCGACTAGTTTCGTTCCAGTTGAGGATGTTGGGGAGGCGTTCGACATATTTTCAGAATCGGCACCAGAAGAATTTTCTGAAATCATCGATTACTTCGAAAATAATTATGTAAGAGGCAAACCGGCCAGGGGGAGACATCGTGCCACACAGCCGAGGTATCCTTCAGCGCTCTGGAACGTGAATGAGGCTGTGATGACTAACTCATCACGAACAAATAACATGTCAGAAGGATGGCATCACAGATTTGCAGTTGTAGTCGGCAAAGACCATCCCAGTCTCTTTGCGTTTCTCCTGGAGATACAGAAAGAATAGGGCGACACCGAAACAATGTTTCGCGAACTGGATTTGGGGCGTAAAATTAAAAGGTCGGAAAATTTGGCGCGAGTAAAGACAGAAGAGAGGATATGTAATATAATTAGGGACTACGAAGTACGAAAGGAAGCTGATGAGATAGCAGAGTACCTCCGCGCAGTAGGGCACAACATTCAATTTTAATCCGTGTAAATCCTTGTAAATCCTTGTAAAATAAAATGTCTAAAAAGAAGTGAAATAATATATTTATAGTGGAACAATATATTAATGGATAAAATGATTGGTGGAATAATACATTCGTGGATAATATGATTGGTGGAAAAAAAGGATTGGAATATTCGGATTGGAGAAAGTGGAGTGGAAAAAGTGTCCCCATACCGTAAACTTCAAAAACACACAATAACATCTTCAACCAGAGTAACACGGAATCAGATATTTAGTCTGTTATCAATGATGATCAGTGTTAACAATAAATAATTTGGTTTTTAATATTTTCCTTAAAACAACTGCTAGCAATATTAAAATGTTAATGGTTGCCAAAAAATAATAAAACCTAATTTATTCTTGAAGGATTTGTATTCGTGATTCGATAAAACAAGATTTGAATCTTTGATTCGAATCATATTTATCTCTTACGAATCCTTTATTCGAGTATTCGTGATTCGAATCATATTAGGTGATTCGGATTTATGATTCGAATTCTTTTTACGAGGATTCGTTCCAGCTCTGATGCTTAATCAAGCAGTGGAAACACACGTTTAATGCTTTAAATTAAACGCTTTTATAAAATTGATGAACACCTGAAAATGTACAGTGTATACATTGGAATATGTATACTTAAAAGAAAAAATCACACGATGTGGAAGCAACATTTTAGTGACAATATCTAAATCATTTATATTTTACTAAATATAAAATATTTGGGTGCATCCGGAAAAATCATTATGTACCTCTGAAATACTAAAACCCTTGCATTACTTTATTTGAATATATTTCCTTTCTACATCCCAATATCTAACCTTGAATTTTAATTCCAAAAATATCAAGTCAATGGGCAGAAAGAACTTAGGAACTTCATCCATTGACAATATACAGGGAGTTTTTGTTTTAGGTTTACATGTTACAATTATATATGCTTTAAATCTTCAGATATTTCTTGCTTTTTTAAAACAGTTCAATTGGAAGCTTCAAACGAGTGTTTCCACTCCTGGATTAAGCATGAAGTAAAATTTCGAGTTTAGAAAATTCTGAAAATTTGGTTTGGCTAGTATTTATTAAACTTTACAATATTTCAGTGTTATATACGCGTGGCGCATGAAGTAAAATTTCGAGTTTAGAAAAGCCCCGTGAAAATTTGTCTCGGGTCGCTGGCGCGACCCTCGACAAATTTTCTAGGCGGAGCTTTTCTAAACTCGAAATTTTACTTCATGCTTAGTCTGGGAGTGGAAACACTCGTTCGAACTTTAAATTTAACTCTTTTAAAAAATCTACCTAGGTAATATAATAAATCATTCATTAAAATCATAAAAAATGCAATATTTTACCTAAAATCCACTTTTAGAGTTGAATTTTTAATTTGCTCGGCTTTTAATGGGTTAATATTCTATTCCTGAAAAAAACAGTATTTATTAAATATTAAACTTGCATTTAATATAATAACAAACTATGAATAAATCGACAAAAATCTGGAAATATCGAAAATCTTGACATGTTGAAAATCTTGATGGTCCACTCCCAGACTAAGCATGAAGTAAAATTTTGAGTTTAGAAAAGCCCCGCTTAGAAAATTTGTCGAGGGTCGCGCAGCGACCCGAGACAAATTTTCACGGGGCTTTTCTAAACTCGAAATTTTACTTCATGCGCCACGCGTATAAAACACTGAAATATTGTAAAGTTAAAAAAATATTCACCTTTATTTTGTTCGGTTGTTCGGCCAAATTGTGTCGAATGTTCTATGCTGATTATACATACTAATTCAATTTATACATTTTGATCAGTATTAAAACTCCAATTTTGTTTTAAGGCACACTACATTGTTTGCCAAAAAATCATGTGAACAAGATTTATTATAATGTTTTTCTAGCATAAATATTAAATTAAAATCAACATATCGAGCATAATTGGATTCAGAAAAACAATGCCTAATATAATAAAATAAAAAAAGTATATGCAGCTATTTAAAAATATAAAGTAGACTTTTATTTGGCAATGAAGTTAATTTAAAAGAAACATATAATAAGTGTTAATTTATGATATTGACACTGCGATTGACATTGTTCTTTAGTTCATTCAAATCGATCAATAAATAACAGAGTTATGGCGAACACCCGGTATATATATATATATATATATATATATATGAATATATTAATTAAATTAAATTTAAGTAATATAGATTTAATAGTAGTAAAACATTTAGTGACATAAAAATAGAAATTCAACCAATATAATATATTCCATTTGTTTCTGGATCTCGCCTAGCTATGGAAAAGTGACAATTTAAGTATTGTAAATGGGGCTGGTTGTGTTTTAAATCAGGGTTTTTAAATGTCACTGTCAGATGTTCGATTTTAAGGTTATAATTTCTGACTATTGTGATCTTACACTGTTGCCTGTTTTACAAATTTTCAGATATAAAAGGATAATAATATGCAGTTTTAAGATTAACAAAATTTACTACTTGGTTTTTGTACATACAAACACAGCAATAATATTGTATATAACAAATATAATGAATTCGGCTCTGTAGTAGTAGAACATTTAGTGACATAAAAATAGAAATTCAACCAATATAATATATTCCATTTGTTTCTGGATCTCGCCTAGCTATGGAAAAGTGACAATTTAAGTATTGTAAATGGGGCTGGTTGTGTTTTAAATCAGGGTTTTTAAATGTCACTGTCAGATGTTCGATTTTAAGGTTATAATTTCTGACTATTGTGATCTTACACTGTTGCCTGTTTTACAAATTTTCAGATATAAAAGGATAATAATATGCAGTTTTAAGATTAACAAAATTTACTACTTGGTTTTTGTACATACAAACACAGCAATAATATTGTATATAACAAATATAATGAATTCGGCTCTGCAAACATATTTCGTCATCCATTTGTATTTCTCGCTTGGGTCTTCCCGTTAACACATTTTAATTACTTATGATATCATAAATTATTGCAACACTGTTAAAAGAAGGAATCAGGAGTGGCAACTAATAAAAAATGTAAATGTTGATACTGCAACATAACAACACGAAAGCATGGCTAGGCGAGATCCAGAAACAAATGGAATGGTGTATAGATTTATAATTACTTCAAAATTGATTAACCCATTAAGCGCTATTGATACAATAATGCAAATTAACTAATTTTGTGTTAACCTGACTTGAGAATGTGCATAGAAAATGTAAAGATTTTGTTATTTAAATATTTGTATTAGTACTAATTTTATAGAGTAATGCAAATGTATATAATTGTTTGAACAGCAAATACAGCTTTTTATTCTTCCTGCCCTCTCGTTCTAGATTTAAAATACACATAACTAGAATTGATTTGTCTGATATCATTGATAAATTATATGATTAACGTGTTTTTCTCGGTGTGGTTGTAAATCATTTAAATGTGTTAATTATTCGGTTTGTCTGGTAGTTACAGTCTTATGTCATTTATTATTTAATGCGTAGTTCTTTCATTCTATAATTATTTGTAGAATATTTGCAAAGAGGTCAATCTGTTAAATAAATCAATAAAAAAGTATTTTGAGTGTATTTCTAACTTTATAACAATATTTTATTGTTTTATACGCGTGGCGCATGAAGTAAAATTTTGAGTTTATAAAAGCCTAAAAATTTGATTTGGCGAGCGACTAAACTAAATATTTGGGTTTTTTTTAAACTCGAAATATAACTTTACGGTTAATCTAGGAATGGAAACTCTTGTTCAAAACTTCAAATTGAACGCTTTATAAAATTGACGATTGCCTATATTCACAGTGCCCACTGAGTAAAACATCAACAAATAAACTTGTAAATAAAACACTTTTAACTTTGTTTAACCACTGTAGTTACACTTAATTTTGTAACTATAGTTTCGACTAGCTAGTAGTCATTCTCAAACAAAAAAAACACTTTTTTTGTTTGAGAATGACTACTAGCTAGCCGAAACTATAGTCACAAAATTCAGTGTAAATACAGTTATTAAACAAAGTTATAAGTGTTTTATTTACAAGTTTATTTAAGATGTACCACAGAATGAACGCCTACAACACAAAACAATTAATCAACAAATAATGTTATATCAACATTTTAGCAACATTAAACGTTGTGTTAATGTTGATGAAACATTACTTGGATGAGTTTATTCAGTAGGTGTATACTTAAAAGAAACATTCTCAGTACGTAATATAATAAAGCATTCATAGATATCAATAAAAGAAGCGCAGAATTTTATTTAAAACCAAGATTTAGAGATAACTCTATAATTGCTCAGCCGTTAATGGGTCAACAAGCCAATGACAACCCCATAAAAACCTCCTGAAAAAAATATACATCTCATATACTTTTTACTCCCAAATATAATCCAAGTTTTACGATTGCGCTGCTATTCGGACCCGGAGCAAATACTAAAAAATTTGGAGCTATTGTTTCCCCCTTTCGGATCGATTCGGATTTATGCGCGATACCATTATCATAAATGCTACATCTATATGCAATAAGCGCCCCGAATTAGTCGACGTAAAATTTTATGAATATTTAAGCAAAAAGAAGAAAAAGGAAAAACGGAAAATTCGAGCCCTCAAAAAAAGTTATTCCGAAAGAACGAGGAAATTGAGTTTCGCGCAGGAAATGTAATTAACAGAAACTCGCAGCGGAATCACACTTAAAAAAACACAATAAGTGCGCATTGTTTTCCGGCTACAATAAAACGATGAATGTCCTGTTTTCTTTTACTGGATGTTTCGTGGGCAATTTAATTTTAACAAGTAAATATTGCTATTATTATTAAGTATTGTGGATTTACACAGGGGAAATAACTGCCGGTTTTTTTCTAAATCTATAACCTACCCCTCATATTTTTCATTAAGTTAAATTATCTAGGGCAGAGCTACTGAAAGTGTGGTCCGCGGACCGGTCTGTTAAAATTATAAATCCAATTTTCATACATTTTAAAAATACCATAGTTATCCGAATAATATTTTTTTCATTAGCACGCAAAATTTAACCCCAAATAAATGTCGGAATTATTACGGAATTTGCATTTTGAGCATGGTGGGGCTCAAAATTTAGTTTAAAATGAAAATCACATTAAAAAATCAAAATAAAATGTTGTACAAATTAGGTTTGTTAAAATTGGTAGTCTAAGACTTATTTGTACATATTGACGATTTTAATTATCATTCTTTAGAGTTAATGACCTTTATCAGTTTACGTTAATTTTTCAATTGTAATTTACAGAAATACATGGACAAAATCGGTCACTCAATTTTAACAATATTAAGTTTTTTTTCAGTGTTGTCAGATTTCATTGTTGATTTTTTACCATGTTTGTCAATTTTTAGTTAAATAAAGAAAAGTTATATTAAATAGTTTTTTTCAAAGAGAAACTTCTATTTTGTAAAGATCAACTTGGAGCACGTTAAATATTTTAAATTTTATGAATTCTACTCCTATTATTTTTTATTTCATGCTTTAAATACATTGTAATAAACAACATGTAATAAAGCTTAACACTAGTACACACAAAATCGAAAACAACCTAAACCTATAAAGGGCACACATCTAAGAGATTGAACCCGCCTGTAATTATCCCAGAGGGTCATTTATACAGGACCCACACACGATCCGGACTTAACGAACTTCTGTCCACCGCCGCCCAGTTTTCATTAACGCCTTTTATTTATTCAAATAATCAAATACGGCCCGCTATGTTTCTCTTTGCGGAATTAATTTCGAATTTAATTTTTACGGGACGCGGAAATAGTGGGCTGGATAAACATTAATTTCCAACGAATTGCCTGGGTTTGTTCCGGAACTTTCCCCCCATCAAACACACATACTCATACGGAGGGCAAAAGGGAGTGTGTGTGAATTTTTTAAGGAACCTACTTGTCTTGGTATTGCTACGCATATATTTATGTCCCATTATTATTTTATTTTTCATGAAGCACGTCAAAGGCACGGAATGTGTTTTTATATGGATGTAGGGGGAGGAATATTGATGAAAATTGTTTATGTTGACATCAAAATATTTTCGAATACTTGTGTAAGGATGAAAATAGTAAACATATGCTTACAGGCATCTAAATTTGGGTTTCCAAGTACGTGTATAGCAAGTAAAATCGGGGCGGAGCGAAAAAAAATTCTCAAAAAGAGATTTGCAATACTTTTTACATAATATATAGGTTTTTAATTTAAATTCACTTGTACCTAAATTATATATTAGTAGAAATGCTTTACTAAGTGATCAATGAGGAACAAGTTAATTTTTTACATGTAAAACAATGTATTTGAGATTTATAACATGTTCTTGAATATACGACTGATAAAGCAATAATAAAAGATGTATTAGCTGTTTTTGAACTTATAATAAATCAGCGGTTTGTACGCCTCGCGCATAAAGTAAAATTTCGAGTTTAGAAGAGCCTGAAAGTTTGGATTTGGGCACCACTGCTCTATTTGACTTGGTCAGTGTTTTGTAATAAATAAATGAGAAATCAGACTTCCATGATGCCCATGATTTTAAATAGCATTGTTGGCGATTGATCAGTATACAATAATATACGCAACCGTATACATAACCAAATCAGTGATAAACACGAATTTATTTTTAAGATAATCAAGTATTTTCAGCAGTTTCAATTTTTTTAAAAAAGTTTTCCACAAAAAGCTTTTAATCAGCTTGATATAGAGATATCATTAGCACAAGTAAATAATAACAAATTCAATTCTATTAGTAAAAGACGATGAATAAGCAACGTGACAAAACTCCTCTTGATGGATCCAGAGTCAAATCATCAACCATATCCCTCAAGACGCAAGCTCATAAATCAAGATTATTCACGATCCGACATGTGCGCGTGCACACAAAATGTTAATAACGCAATGATTTATTTATCCCCCTTTTAACTGCGAGTACCCTCCTGTTGCCTGAAACACACGAACCCCCCATCTCCCGCCATCAATAATAGCTTTCGTCAGAATTAGAGGCAGAAGTTCCGGAAGTCGGGGAATGTGAATATCGCGCTCGGAAAAGTGAATTCCGAATTACTTATCCGTATATATCAACATCAAAATAGTTTATCTCAGTTGACGCCGTATTTATTGCTCGCAATCCATCATTAGATCCTGAGTTATTACCCGGCGCGGTGAGACGGCGCGCTGAATACTAAGTTGTTATTTGAATTTCTATTCTGGCTCTTACTGCCTTCCGGATATTAATAAATTGCATTCTCCGGATTTCAATTGAGCACCAATTAATAATCTACATTTTAGTATGTGAAATGAAAATCTTAACTGAATTTGAATCTTCCATTAGTCACATTATTATACTAAATGTAAAACACACTTTGTAGATTGAAATACTTTATTTTTAACATAACTAAAACTACAGGGTAACCACCGGAAGCATTTATATTTTTGGAAAAGCAAAACTATATTAATTAATTTAAAAAAAATCGACTTATCTGTTTGTGGAGATGTGCCATTTACTTTATGTACAAATAATTAGATCAGGAATGTTATGTTAGGTTAGGTTTCAATGGCAGCACTTAGACCGCTCACTTAGGCCCACAGGGCCCCTTGAAATACCATAAGGGTAAAAAGGAGTCAGATCTAGTCTCCTTCCCCACCTATGCAAACCAATCCGAGCACCTAATGAACCCGATCAGATTTCGCGTAGTGCATACCAAGGTACTTGATTCTGTTCCCTTCAAGAGCAGGGCATTGTTCCAGATAGTAGAGTACCGTCTCTTCCTTCTCCACATCCAGGCATCCTCTACAAAAGTCGTTGTGCTCAAGACCCATCTTTTGTGCATGTCTGCCTAGGAGGCAGTGGCCCGTGAGGATGCCTACCGCCTTCTTTATATCGATTCTGCTAAGTGCAATTAATCTGTTGCTGTTTATAGTATCCCATATAGGCCATAGCTGCCTTGTTAGGAGACACGTATCTTCTTCTCTCCACCTATGGTTGACCGATGCTATCATTTGGTCCCTAAGTAGTATCTTGCATTTCACAAGAGGAATGTGGGTGGAGAGTTCAGTATACAGGTCCTTTATTCTTGCCCCCTTCCTTGCAAAGTCGTCAGCAATTGAATTCCCACTGACATCACTGTGACTAGGTACCCACATGAGTCCCACGTAACAGTTATTTGCAAGCCTATTTAGCGATTTTTTACAGTCTCTGATGCGGTTCCTCTAAAGGTCATTTTTGTAGATCCAATCCACTGCCACTCTGATAGCCATGACCTCTGCCTGAAGAATGTTATAGTGGTTAGGGAGTCTAAAACACTTTTTGAGGTTAAAATCTTGTGAGAAGATTCCTCCCCCTACTCTGTTTTCAGACTTGAAACCATCCGTAAAGAGCCAGACGTCCTCGCCTTGACCTATCTTACCCTCTAACCATTTGGTTTTGTCCGGGATGGACGTAGAGAACTTATTTTCAAAATTAAGTTCTGGAGCGCAGCTGTCAGTCATTAGGGAGATATCGACAAGCTCATTCAGGATCCTTCCATGGCCCTGTTTGCTAGTGCTCCATATCCCAACAAGGTTAATTCTGATCGCTGTGGTAGCTGCAGCATATCTGCAGTAGAGGTCGACTGGAGCTAGATTTAGTATTATATCTAGCGCTTTGGAGGGGGTGGACCTGACCGCCCCCGTTATGAGCAATTCGGCGGCTCTCTGAGCCTTGCCCAGTGCAGTTCGGTGGATCCTTTTGTCAAGGGCAGTCCACCAGACTGCAGCTCCGTAGAGCATAATGGGCCTTACCACGGCCGTGTACATCCAGTGAACAACGGTTGGTTTCAGTCCCCAGTCCTTGCCCACTGTTAGCCTACAGTACAGTGCGACGAGCGTTTTCCGCGCTCTCTCCTGAATATTGGGCTTCCAACTAAGCTTCCTGTCAATTAGAATGCCCAAATATTTAGCTTGCTCTTTTACCACCAGTTCCATGCCGTTTAGATCAGAAAGCTGACATCCGTTTTCCCTAAGGCCATTTTCAATTCTGTCCTGAAAACTCCGCCACACTCGTTCCAGTGTCTCCTCTATAATCAATTCCACCTCTCTATGAATCGTCGCCCTCAAGTTATCCAAAATACGGGGTATATGATAATAAACTTTTTCCTTCAAATGTCCCCACAAAAAAGTCACGCATATTGAGGTCAGGACATCGAGGAGGCCAGGGCACATCTCCAAACCTGGAAACAAGTTCTACAGTAGGTTAATTAGAATCCTTGCTGTGTGAGCAGCGTTATGCTGAAACCATGTGACTTTTTGTAAGTTTAGCCTCCGCAGTTATAGGAGATAAAACGTGTTGATCATATCCACATACATATGAGTCGTATGTAAACATCCCCTGCTCGATCGACCACTGTTCCATTGCGACTAAAGCACGACTATAAACAAAAACCATCCCGCTACAATCTCCCCAGGTTAAGTACTATCTCATGCAAAATGTAAATGCAAGGTGACCACGAACCTTGTACTAATTATTTTTTTTCTACTCCTATTCTAAAATTTCTTACTCTTGGGTCCATCAATGATTACTCTAAATATATTTATGTGGTCGTTGTAATAGAAACCATTGTAGTTCTAGAGTTACAATAGGTGTATTGTAACTCTAGAACTGTAGTGGTTTCTATGGCAACGACTACATAACAAAAAAATATCTAACTTATTGCGCGCATGCGCCGTGCAGTGCGACCTGGAATACATGAATCAAAACTTCAGCAATTCTAAATTTTATACGCTCTGCGTGCATTACAGAGACCGAATGGGGCCCCTGGATAGGTGAATTCTGTTGTAAATCAGTGCCACTCTCGACGCTCAAAAGTGCCGAATAAAAAACAAATATTATTTAAAGTCGATTTTAAAATGAAGGTTAAATTCCACTATTCACTGACTAATTTGGAATATGTATATATTTTTTTGTTGATTTGATAATATATTACATTTTTGTCAATTTTACATAATTTTCGCAGTTCTAAAGTTTTTGTAAACTTTTATGATGTTTATTGGTTTTGACTATTTTATTTAAAATAGTAATAATTATTTAGAATGTCATTTTTGTTGAATATTATTTTTGAATAACTTTCAAAATATCTAGTAGTTACCCTTGAATTTTTTTGAAAATTTTGCAAATGTATTTTTAACTAGCTAATAAAACTACACTACTTTGCCTATTTAACCATTTCTCTATCTCTAATAGTTTCCCTATGGGAAACATGAAAATAACTGACCCTGTATATTGTATTATATTTTAACTCAATTACTGAATGTTTAAAAGAATATACACACATTTAATTTTTTTTTAAAGAATTTAGTCATTTTATTTTGAATATTTCAATGTTGTTGCTTTATTTTACAGATTTTTGACAATTATTTTTAAGTATAGATATTATCGTATAGTATACATTGTACATTTTCGTGTGATTTTATAAAAATATTCTATTTTAAAGCCTTAATCGAAGGTTCTTAATCCTTGGTTAAGCATGAAGTAAAATTTAGAGTTTAAAATAGCCAAAATATGTAGCTAAATCTTCAGGCTTTTTTAAACTCAAAATTTTACTTCATGCGCCACTCGTATAAAACACTGATTTAAAGTAAACTTCAAATATTCATAAACTTCACAATATTTTAGTATTTTATACGCGTGGCGCAAGAAGTAATATTTCGAGTTTAGAAAAGCCCAGAAAATTTGTCTCATGTCGCTGCGCGCAACTCGAAATTTTACTTCATGCGCCACGCGTATAAAACACTAAGATATTGTGAAATTTATGTATATTTAAATGTCACTCGAAATCATTGTTTTATATGCGTGGCGCATGAAGTAAAATTTCGAGTTTAGAAATGCCCAGAAAATTTTCGCGGGGCTTTTTTAAACTCAAAATTTTACTTCATGCTTAATCTGGGAGTGGAGAACACTCATTTAAAGTTTCAACTTGAACTGTTTTAAGAAACAACGAATATCAGAAAATTTAGAGCGCATCCATATGTATACTTAAATGAAAAATTTCCTGTACATACTACACCTTTTGTTGTAACTCTTGGATTTTAAGATATTATTATTTTATATTTACTCATCATTTCAATAACAAGGAAATAGTATCCTAAATACAGAGTGACCGACGAGAACTGGACATATTTTAAATGATCAGTACTCGCTTGTTTATTAAATAAAAATTATTTTTATGTATGTTCATAAACACATATCATTTTATATGGATGTTAAGAATAAAATATATTGTAATGCAAGTGATGTCTACTTTCATGAATTCGATTTTCAAAATTTAGCCCAAAATCGTTGTATACAGGTTCCAATATTTCATGATCAATTGTTGCCACTTGCCGCTTGATTTCCCATTTCAGATCGGTCTAGGTGCTTGTGTATAAGAACATGTTATTTGAGGTATCCCTACGAAAGGAGTCACAAGTGGTCAAATCTGGTATACTTGTATACTTGAGGACACCGCGAACACTGCACAATTGGCAATGGTCGTGGTTGGCCGAATCTTTCCAGAAGGGGTAATTTTACTTTTGGGCAATATCTCGTTACCTCAAAAACCTTTATTTGTCCACGTGTGACTTATTTATTTGAAAAAATCTCAATCACAACAAGTTGATCGTGAGATGTTGAAAAGCGTATACACTAGAGTCCTGCACGAGTACGTAAAAATATATCCTGTTAATAATCGCCGATTACGTTGCTACGCGATACGATTACATACTCATGGAGCGGCATCGTCGGCATCGTCGCATCGTAGACCTGTAACGATTAGTAATCGGCGATTACAATTCAAACATAATCATGTCAGATCTGTCAGGCTGTACCGATTATTAATCAAAAATAATAATTTGATTTAAACTTTCAGTATCGTTTGACATTTGTAATTCATTGTGTCATATAAGTGGTGATCGATATATTTCGTTCTTTGTTGGTAAACAATTTCAATTACAAATTTATATTTTCGAAAAAAATTCAAATGTTTGTAAGAGTCGGGTACGAGTGCGGTCTAGCTTTTTTCTAAAAAGATTGTCAACAGTGCAACGAAAGAAATCGCACTATTCGTAAAATGTGTAGTATGTGAGAAGATATTTTAACTCGTAAAACGGTGCAGTCCTTCAAAATAAATACGAACATGGGGATGATAGTTGAACAGGCATAAGCGTAGGCAGGAAATGATGAACAATTATGTAAAATTTGTGGCAACTGATCTACGTTCTTTGGATGTTGTAAATAGGGAGGGATTTAAAGCTTTGGCTAAGTCGTTTGTTGAAGTTAGGGTTAATCTTGAAACGAAACATTTCAAAATTGATGGTGTTTGCCACATCATTTTCTTTTCGTTTTAAAAATTAGAACAAATATATATTCTAAAAGATCATAATGTAGTATAGTATAATAAGATACTACAGAAAATAAACTATTGCGTTTGATTCATCAATAATCTCTGTAGAACTTCGGCCGTTTGTTGGGAACCTTAACGTGCTTCAAGGCCATTTTATGACGAATCATCTTTATATGTTTTATGTTTATTGTGAGTAAATCGTGTTTATGTGATGTAATATTATATTAAATTGAATACTTTTATGTTGAATTCATATTATCTTTTCTTCAAGTATAAAAAAATCGCGATAGTAACTAAATCGGATAGCCAAAGTGCCAATTTTCAATATTTTTTTGTAAAATTTATTAGAATTGTTAAGAAAAGAATATTATTTATGACAATCATTAATAAAATAAATTAATGATGAATCATTGACCGTTTAGTGTCCGAGTTACAGAGAAAGTGTTGAACTCCGACTACATTGGCCGACCAGAACTTTGTTAAACGTTATCTTCAAATAATTCAAAACAATAATAATTATCTCTCTTTGATCTAAACACATTGGTGTAGTACCTTTCCTTCACGTCAATTTCTGGCGAAAATTTCAAAATTTCAAACACCTCCCAAGTTTGCCTGTGTTCGGAGGTTTCTAGCGCTTTAATATATTTTAATTTAGCACAGAACACAATTTTAACCATCGCTGAGCGGAGGAACATGTTCCCAAAAATGACTTAAAACAATTTTTGTGTCTGAAATAAACGTAGACGTTGCAACACATACACCTTTTAAGATTATTAATTTTTGCAATTGATGTGCTTTGCTATGTTGAGTGAAAACATTATATTTTTTATATAACAGTTATATCTGAAGATATTAATAACTGTTTAAAATCATTGACAAAAATGTACCTGTATAACTGATTACTCATACGATTCTGCATAAATTAACGATTATAATCGTGTAATCATGAGTACGATTACGAGTATGTTTATACTCATCGTTGCATCGCAACGATGAGTATTTGTATCTGTAATCGCCGATTCCATACGTACTCGTGCAGTTCTCTAGTATACACCAACTTTGAGTAAAGGCTTGAAAACTGTTTTCAAAAGAGTGGACAACCAGGGCCAGCTTGCGGCATGAAGCAACAAATGCATGACATTTGGGCATTAGTAGCAACGCTGTCTACAAACTTAGGCGAAAAAATGCCAAATTTACGATTTTGATGAATGGGTGCATTAGTAATACAGCGCACATCCGTGCGCCCACTAGACTAGGGCCGTCCCTGTAGACACCACCTGTCTGACATTATCATGAATTTATTATATGCAATTGAAATGGCATGTAATTACAAAGGAGTTTGTATAATAAAATTGCTTTTTCATTTAAAAACAAGTGAGTACAGACCATTTAAAAAACGTCTGATTCCCGTCAGTCAGCCTTTACATAACCATTTTTTAGTTTTATTTTTGGTCGTCTGACTATTTGGGAGTGGAAATTTTCCCCTTGGTGGATCTGCGCCTGCTACTAACAAAATTCCTTCAAGATTATGTAATAAATAAATAAATTCGAAAATTAATTCAGTTTGTTTCCGGGGATTATTTTAATCTCCGGCAACAAGAATTATAAATAACATTTACAATTCTTTATTTATTTAAAATGAGTTCGTACCCAGCAATTAACTAATTGACCGGTCCAAAAGATTATCTCCCGCGGTTCGAACCGTGCCCGGGCCACCATCTACCTGGGCAGGTGTGGCGGATTGTCCCTCGGGTTTTTCGAAATCGGCAATTAAAGGAGAGGACTAATGACCACCGTTGCAATTTGAAAGAAGAGAGATTATAAATTTCTATACTTCTTTCAAATTGCAGCTTAACGGTTGTTTGGATTTAAGGGTTCGCTGGAAGTAATTATGTTGTCTGCAATAATTACATTCTAGCGAATTCTTTGCCAACGGTCACGTAGTCCTCAAAATCATCCCTTCTCCAAGTCATTTTTCGTGGCATAAATACCGGGGGACGGCATCCAGGAAACCAGTCCACTCTTGTGCTGTACAGGGGCAGCATGTGGATTCAGGAGGAACTACCATTCCTCAACTCTTCTTTCTGAGCCAGGAAGTTCTGACCGACGCCGACGCCAGACGTCCTAACCGTCGTTCCTGCCGCCAGAAGAAGATTCCAACAACAGGAAACAACCGACGCCGACGTTAGCCGTCCCTGCCGTCGTTCCTGTTCTTGGACCAGGACGCCGAGAATCCGATTGCCAGCGCAGTCGCCTCGACGCCACAACGACGCTCCGGTGCAGCGTTCGTTGCTTCCGCCCGGATCCAGGCCAGGCCAGCAACCCACCGACGCCAGGAAACTTTGCCCGACGCCAACGCCAGCCGTTTCGCCGTCGTTCCTGACGTCCCACACTACGAGCGTAGTGTTTGTTGCTGCCTCCGGATCCAGCCAGATGCACCACCCCACCGACGCCGTCTCACACCGAGACGCCGTCTTGGTACTTGGACGCCGCCTCCATCCGGAAGTTACCACTAGCCAGACGCTACCGCTGGGCTAGTAGAAATCCCGATCGCGACGCCGACGCCACACCAAGTCTGCCCTGTAACTCGTGCACTGTGCTTCTCTTGTTCTTATTCTGTTTGTTGTTTTAATGTTTTATTTTATTTGATTTATTTTGTTTTAAAATAAATAATTTAAAACAGCATACGTGTTTCAAAAGTTAGTTGCTCATCTCTCTCTAACTCAACCAACCTGAGCTAGTTGGTAATCAGCGTGGGGTACCTTCCCTCCCGTTGATAAGTTTACATAAAGGTATGTAACAGCAAACACTTGTATAATTCAATGTCCGTCGGGGTATTATCTCGGGAAGTAGTTGTTTCAATGAGTGTTTTATATAGTCTTTGTAAGACTAACTTGTTGTAAATTGCGAAAAGAATCGCACTTTTAATGTTTGAAGTATTCTGCAACCAAGAATTGGAAATTTTATTTATACTTACATAAAGGTATGTTTGGCTAGTATAATTTCAGTTTACTCTTGATGACATTTTATATTAACCAAATCGCCCATTCAATTCGTAACCGCCTGAAAATTCTACATTTTTTATATCAATCAAACTGATCGCGATATATGAGTTCCATTTCCCTGAATATACATACATATGTTTTATTTATGTCGTGGCAGATGTGTGCCGATTCCGTACTGAAAATATTTATGGTGGATATAGTGTACGGTTTTAGACTTCTGTAAGCGCGCACGCAGTCAAAACACAAAACGGCGGAATGAAAAGAAATCCGTAATATCTTGCTGACCGGCGAGTTTTCCGGGCGTGATTTATTGGCCTATAACTTTTCAAATATATCCGCTCAAATGGACACACTGGAGGCAAAACATTATTCCCTTTGCACGCTCGAAGGACTATCAACCGTTACCAGCTCGAAAGTACTCACTAATTACTTATGTCTAGGTATTAATAATACCATTATTATTAAGCTTATTTAGCGATTATTCTACAGGGTGTCTGTATTTCGACAGAATGCATAGGGATCTCAGGTATTTGAAGAGATAGAGATTCAATTAAATTAAGGTATTTTAGGGCCGACCCATAATCTGAAAACAAATATTAAATGCCGTTTTATGTTTTCGAGATATCAGCAAAAAAACTTATTTTTTTAAATTTCTTTCTATTTTTTTATTCAAAATCTATTGAATATGAACACCGAAAATGTTTCCGGCTCAAAAATAGCTACACTGCTTCAAGAAGTTAACACACCACCTGCAATTTCTCAAAAAATTGAGTAATGTCTACTATTTTTCTGTATTTTACGTTAGTGACTTTGACATAACGAAGAATGCTTTAAATATTTTGTTTATTTTGATAGGTTGCAAAAACGTCAAAATAAATAATGAAATAAAATAAACACAAAGCTAATCTTAAAAAGTTAAAATTTTCAAGAGATTGTAAATTAGTGCAGTAATTTCTTAGAACAGCATATATAAATCAAGAAATGGTAAACCAAACAAAATTAGGATTGCATTTATTTTTTTTACAATTACAATTTTTATATCATTTACCCCATTAATGGCCGATCAATTTTAGAGTTAACTCTAAAAGTTGATTATTTATTTATTTATTTATTCTTACAGGTAGCCAATTACATAGAAAAAATAACATATATAATAAAAAATACAATAACACAACAATACAAAAACATTACTTATGAGTTAGAATCTAAAACTACACGACACGTACGCTTAAAATACTTCAGACTAACTCCGAACATATCAATTAAATTATTATATTTGTTAACATTATATATTAAGTAATTACGAGGGCTATTAAAACCAAATACCGATTTGTGAAATTCACAAGCAAGAAGTTGCTGATGCCGCGTTGCATGTCTGGGGATAAAAAATGATAAAGATGACAATATATCCGAGCAATCGATTAGATTGTTAAATAAGCGATAAGCAAAACAAAGCGAAGAATAAATTCTTCGTTTATATAGAGGAAGGATATCAAGATATTTGAGCATCATATCAAAATTGTCATAATATAAATGGCAACGAGAACAAATAAGATTAACCATTTTCTTTTGGACGTGCTCAATGCTATTGATATGACATTTGTAATTAGGGGACCATACGATGGAGCAATAATCAAGGATAGGTCTGACGAATGATTTGTATAATGTTATAAATGTTCCGATGGATGTGAAGTGTATTGACAGTCGTTTTATAAAGCCAATTAATTGCAATGCTTTTGCCAAAATTACATTTATATGACTTGTGAATTGGAGCTTACTGTCAAAAAATACACCTAAGTCTCTGATTATATCAACTCTCTCTAAGATATGACTGTTCGGAGAGTAATCAAAACGCCACAGTATACTTTTATTCTTTGAGAAACGCATAAGTTTACACTTATTTATATTTAAGTTATAGGTAAAATTCTGCACTTCTTTTGTTGATTTCTCTGAATGACTTATTATATTATATATTGGAAATTTTTGTTTCAAATCTACATACAGTATAAGCTGTACATTTTTTAGCATTCGTAGGTTTTATAAATGCGTTCAATTTAAAGTTTCGAACGAGTGTTTCCAATCCCAGATTAAGCATGAAGTAAAATTTCGAGTTTAGAGAAGCCTAAAAATTTGGTTTGGTCGCTCCGCGAAGCGAAGCTGCCAAACCAAATTTTCAGGCTTTTCTAAACTTGAAATTTTACTTCATGCGCCACGCGTATAAAACACTTAAATATTGTGAAGTTTAAAATACACCTAATAATAACCTTTTAAATTGAATAATATTAAAAATACTTCAATAATTGAACATCTACAGTTTTCTACGCCTATTCTAAAGTTAGGTCAAATCTGTATTATTTGACCTAACTTTAGAATATTTATTAAAATAACTAGTGCAGTAAACTATTTAACACAAAATAATAATGTTGCGTTATCGCTGCAATGACGCTTAATGGGTTAATATTTGTTCCTTATATTTTAAAACGTAATTTTGCATTCTTATTATTTTATTGACTACTATTTTTCTACCCCTTCATATCTGCGCACATAACTCAGCATAAGCTTCCCTACCTATAATAATAAAAACCTATTTAATTTTCATTGTGAAGTGTAATTTAATCCGACTAAAAGTATTAATCTCTTACTTAAAAAAGTACCAATTAGCAATGTATCTCAATTTATAATTAGTAATCCCCCAGATGGACAAACGTACAGTGTACTTCATTAGACTCACTAGTTGACTATTGATTTAGTCGCTTTGGCAGTCGTTAAACGAAAATCGGGATTTAAAGTAAATGCACACGCCCGCAGAGTGTGTTGGATTTAATTACAGTGATCAGTGCCGTTAACAATTGTAGTCGAATTTGAGAGAATGCGAGAACGTCGCCTCTCTGTTGTATTAATAATCAGAATGAGACCTCCTTTAATTAAGGCACGCGCTCGCTGTGTAACGCCGATCGCACTGATTAAAGGCAAATCGGTCTAGATAATGAGGACTGAATGGCTTATTATTTACTATTGCACAGATTCATACATGTACAACACATTGCATGTTTATTTTCAGACTTAGTTTCCTTAAGTCATAATTGTGTATTCATTTGAAAAAATAACTCATGACTTCATAACTAATAAGATGAAGTTTATTGGAAATATTCTACAGAAATAAACTATTTGTAGATAATTATAAAATTACATTATTTCAAACAATGAAGACATTTTACAGAAATAATCTCTTTTTAGATAAACATAAAATTTAATATAATTTCAAACAAACACGATTTTGTTGTACATAGAGAATTTTTCTTGCATTCATATCCCGTTGCATACGACATGAATTTTTAGGCAATATTTGTTGTTCTATGTTGAACATATTAAACTATGCAAACAAAAACGACATTTTATTCAAATAAAATTGTTTTTTTTGGGAACACATTGATATTTTCAACACGAAGGGACAATTTTGGCCAACTATGACATTTTAGGACAATTCTGACAATTGTTTTAAAATTAAATTAGGTTAGATGTCAAGTTGAGACGAAAGAAACGTTATTTTTCTAACCTAACCCATGTTTTAGCAGTTAGATATTTTGACTTTACGTGACGTAATTGAATGTCTTTTATTATAGTGACATTGCTGTGTCAACTGTTTGTTGACCATTATAAAATGTTGTCTTCAAATAACTTAGCTATTTGACTGCGTTAGTAATTTCATCATTAAATGACTATTGTAACATTTTGACTGTGAGTTACTTAGTCAACTGAATTTTCATAATCATGCCACTTTGACGTTAACTTAATTTAGTCTTTTGACATCTGACGTAAAAGAATGAAATTCCGTTTTAACGCCATAGAACTTTGTAAATAAAACAACATAAAACGTATTACGTCAGTTATCGATTGTTTTAGTGATAAATCGAGTGTTTTCCACTCCCAGACTGAGCATGAAATAACATTTCGAGTTTAGAAAAGCCAAATTAGGCTTTTCTAAACTCGAAATTTTACTTTATGCGCCACGCGTAATTGATTAAAGACCATTTTGACATTAAATCGGCGTTAATGTCAAAATGGTCTTTAATCAATTGATAAGTAATAAATAAGTTTAGTATGTCAATTATCAATTGCTTAAATGGCGGAGAAAGTGCTATGGTGGATACATTACCATTTTTTATAATAAAACAGATAAATAAAAACAAAAATGAACATTTAGTTAAATATTTGAAATTAATAAATGTGAAAAAAGGATACAACAGTGTTAATTTCTATTGATTATACTGTTCACGAAACTCAAAAACATACATTGATTTGAGATTCTGTTATTTTTTTGAGTATATACGTGTGAAAAATACACTTAATTTATCACTTTTATTAAATAACACACTTGGTTAAAATTTCACTGTTTATTAATTGGCACTACAACAATTGTTTCGCCACACAGTGGCTTTATCAGGCAGATGAATAACAGTTAATTTATACCACATTTGAATAATTTTTAAACGTCTACTAATAATTATTAATCGAATCCCTCAATTTTCAGCTATCGCAAATGAAAACGAAATTTATTTATTCTTCATCAATCTTTATGGTTTCAATTAAAAGATAGGAGTTTTTTAAATCTTTTCCAAGCACGAAAATAAAACACAAACGTTTTGTTTATTTTTTATAATTTTAATCGCATTCACATTGAACGCTCTTAAAATCAACGAATATTTAAAAATTGGGATGTAAAAACTTACAAGATAAAATCCATGTACGATCTTAGTATTATGATTAAAATTGAAAAAACTATATATGGCTTCAATTTTAGTTAGTTTACATACCAAACCTCCAGAGGTGCAAGGATTATGTTGTTAATTTGAAGTTATAAAGTATTTATATAGGAAACTAATTGCACTTAATGAATGCTACCTTTAAACGGACAATATAATCGGAAGATAATTTTGAGCTTGATATTTTTACGATTAAGTATATAAAGCATACATATATTTCTCTGATTTTTACATACCGGTCAATACGTAGGGTAATTTAACACACAATTCGGTGAACATTTATTACTTTATTTTAGTTAAAACTCAATCCAATATGCGAAAATCGCGGTCGGAAAGCAAATTATTGCACGGATTGCACATTTGAATAAACATTATTCGATTTTGTTGGTGCACACATGCAGTTTTATTTCCATATTGCCCTAATTATATTACCTAAAAATTGTTTCAAATGTAATTCCAACAGGAAAATAAATATTAAATAACATACATTGATTGATAAAAATCACCTGTGTTAAAGCAAAAATCAAATAAAATACCCAAATTAAAATATTAATATTTTATAAGGAGTGCTTAAAATCTGGTACATTTGGAACAGGCTGATACTGCCAGCTATTTCACATTTATGTATAAAAAAATGGAAAAAATCTAACTAGATCCCGTATTGATAGTCTAATACTTAGCTATACTGATGAGGGATAAATCTCGAAACGCGTCTATAGATGGGTTAAGACAATTAATATTCATTGCCTGTATTTTTTTCAATTTATTTCAATTTCCTGTTATTTCGTTTAGTTTGGTGAGAGAATAATTTGACCTGATGTTGCATTTTGCATACAAATTATGTATAGAACAGTAAAGCTGTCGTGTAACTCAAATATTCATTGTATAATTCAATATCTGTCGGGGTATTAGCTCGAAAAGTAGTTGTTTCAATGAATATTTGAAGACCTGTCTCAATGACAAAATTTTTGCAGAAAGTCAATATTAATTTTAAGTCGTTTTTATATTTTTTAGATCCAGTACGATATTAGCAATCCTGAGCGAATTCTAAACTTAATCGATGCCTGGCAATAAACATTTTGATTTATCACAGGGATCACAGAAAACAGCTAACTGCTGTCATGATCGAGTAGTAAAGGTGATCCTAAATGTTTTTTTTTTAAATCTTAAATAAAATGGTTTATACATTACATGCACTAAATTATCCAAACGTATTGAAATCTGTTTCTGAAGGCAAACGTCACTGAACGAACAGTTAAACATTCATCATAATTTGATGTTTTCAATGATGCATGAGTATTGATTAATAACAATAGACGAACGCAATATAGAAAATCGCATGTTAATTTTAAAGTGTTCAAATATTGGCTTCCCTATTTATTTTAGAGACAAAATGTATTTTACCTTTTTGTAGAGCGAACAATTGTAAATATATGAATGTTCACACTTAACACTTTACGTTTCTCTAAGTTAAAATAATAAAAAAAATGTAATGTGATTATATAAAAATATTGACATACCATGAAATTGATACAACAATTGCGGATATTCCCTGTTTTTTTAAGTTTAATTTAAAGCTTAAACCAAGTGTTTTCCACTCCCAGTCAAATTTTCTCTGCTTTTATAAACTCGAAATTTTACTTCATGTGCCACGCTTATAATACACTATAATATTGTCAAATTTATGTATATTCGAACTTCACTATAACGAAAATTTCGAGTTTAGAAAAGTCCCGTGAAAATTTGTTCACGGGGCTTTTCTAAACTCGAAATTTTACTTCATGCTTAGTCTGGGAGCGAAAAACACTCGTTTAAAGCTTCAAATTAAACTCTTTTAAAAATCAAAGAATGTCAGAAAATTCACAGCTAAAATAATTAAGAAAAAGTAATGTGATTTTATAAAATTATGACATACCATGAAATTGTACAATTGCGGATATTCCCTGTTTTTATTTTAGGTTTAATTTAAAGCTTTAAACAAGTGATTTCCACTCCCAGACTAAGCATGAAGTGAAATTTCGAGTTTAGAAACTCGAAATTTCACTTCATGCGCCACGCGTATAAAACACTATAATATTGTCAAGTTTATGTATATTCGAAGTTCACTTAAAATCTGTGTTTTATACGCGTGGCACATGAAGTAAAATTTCGAGTTTAGAAAAGCCCAGAAAATTTGTCTCGGGTCGCTGCGCGACCCGAGACAAATTTTCACGGGGCTTTTCTAAACTCGAAATTTTACTTCATGCTTAGTCTGGGAGTGGAAAACACTCGTTCAAACTTCAAATTGAACTCTTTTAAAAATCATAACGTCGGAAAATTTACAGCTAATATAATTAAGAAAAAGTAATGTGATTTTATAAAAATAATGACATACCATGAAATTGATACAATTGCGGATATTCCCTGTTTTTTTTTAAGTTTAATTTAAAGCTTTAAACAAGTGTTTTCTACTCCTAGACTAAGCATAAAGTAAAATTTTAAGTTTAGAAAAGCCCCGTGAACATTTGTCGAGGGTCGCGCAGCGAACCGAGACAAATTTTCTGGGCTTTTCTAAACTCGAAATTTTTAAAACACTTCTTAAAAGTTTCAGATTGATCTCTTTTTGAAAAACAACGAATATCTAAAAACCTAAAGAAAAGAAGCTGAATTTAGAAAACGTATACTTTAAAGAAAAACTCCTTGTACTACATTTTTCTAAAATATAAGAAAATTTAAAAGATGTCTATTGTTTTTTTTTCTGCTCTTCATTTATCGTCTTCTTACAATTGAATATTCAAATATTTAAATGTTTTAAATATTTAAATATTTTAGAATCCACCGAACATCCACATATTTAAATAATCAAATATTGCAATAATTTGAATTTGTTTTTGAACGAATATATTTCAAAAATATCTAGCCTTGGTCTGAACAACACTGTGGGTAAAATTATAGACTGAAAGCTAAGTTTTTTTGTCAAACCTAAGCAGTATATTTTGAACTTATACTTTAAATCAGTGTTTTACATGCGTGGCGCATGAAGTTAAATTTGGAGTTTAGAAATGTCTGAAAATTTGGTTTAGTCGCTTCGCAGGCAGGCTTTTCTAAACTCCGAATTTTTTTGGATAATCTAGGATTGGAAACACTCATTCGGGGCTTGAAATTGAAAGTGTCTAATGAAAGCACGAATGTCTGAAAATTTACGTCGAAGAATCGAGATGTGTATACCTACAAGAAAAAATATTTTTACAATATTAGCGGTTTATTTCCATATCCTTAAAAAATCTATTTTAATTATTTAAGATAAACTTTCAGAATTTACCTTTTTTGTATCAAATGACACAAAAAAGTTTTTTTTATATATCAACGAAATTCATAGAAATTATAAGGTATTGTTGTAAAAAAACACAATTTAATGATTTATACCTGAATAAAAAACGCATTAGAACATTCATGTGTACTATGCCTTATATAAACTAACCAAACTTACACTTAATTAAATTAAATTAGTATTTATTTCATATGGGTGAAAATGTTCACGAAAACCATGTGATATTTTATTGTTTAGAAGTAGATGGTGGCTATTTCAAACACTTATTGTAACTTTTTTTGTATTAATGTTTATACAGGGAATTTTTCTTTCAGGTATACATTTTGCTATATATACCCATATAAAAAAAACGCACTGTATATAGTTTTTAATATCTTTACTTTGATATTGTTTGATACAAAGATAACGAAACAGAAGAAAAAAAAAACAAATATAATAGGGCAAAAGTTTCAAATAAAGCTTGAAGCAACTTTAGAAGCGGCACTCGCTGAAAGAAGAGAGAGACTCAATAAACGCTAAATCGCTACAAATGATTTCAGTGTGTATGCACAAAAGAGGGCGACTGGGAGTGTATTTTTAAAGGAAGCGACACACAATGTTTATCAATAGGACACTCGAACGGAGCGATAACACATAGAGCAGTCAGGATACGTGACAGTGTCACTTTTCAGCGTTTTTCAGCAAAGTGCCACACTTTCAGCAAGACCCACTTGCATGCATTAGGCCCTCATGCGAATGTTGGCGTTTGTGTGTGTATGTTACATGTGCACAGATTTTGCTACTAAAAACTGGTGTGCATGTGGGTGTGTGTGTATATGTATGTTTACACGAGCTGCTCTTAAGGATTTCAGTATTGATTTTTTAAGAGCAACTTCACTGGTACTCGTAAATTTATTTATTCTCTTCGTCTTGCATAATTTTTGTGCATGTAATATTAATGTTGCTAAGAAGGGAATATACATGCATTTTTCATTGTGTCATATTTTTGGTAAGTATATTTAAAAATATGTATTTCTTTTATGATCAACACTTAAATTAGGTAAAGATATTTTTGTTGGAGTTACGTAAACTATTGAGCTTGTATTAGACGACACTATTTTGTTGTACAAGAAAATAGTATACTACTTTCTATTATGGTGTAATACACAAAATATAACCAAACGCGAATCTTGTACAGTTTTGTATGATGGAAATAGGACATGTTCTATTTAGTACAGCATGATAAAAAATAGTACAGGGCTATTCAAATAGAAGGAACAGATTTCAAACATTTATTTCTTCCAAACTACAAAAGATAGAAATATTATTCCAACGTTCCTGGGCAGACAAAAGTTTAACATTCGAACAGTCCAGGCAGAAGTTCCAACCACGACCGCATTGGCGCTGTTGCTTGTCATTTTGATTGTATGTAGTAAAATTGCGATACAACAAGAAAAAGCACTGTGTGTGCTGCAATTAGCAAAACTAGAGTCCATTATTGAAATTCAACGTGATTTTTACCGCCTCGTCAAAAGCAGATTTACCAGTGGGATCGAAAATTCGTAGACGATGGTTGTATCTACAAATAGAAAATCACGGGACGTCTACGCACATCGAATAAATATGTCGAGCGTATTCGTACAGTTTACGAAAGGAGCCCAAGAAACTCCACTGCACGTGAAACACATGGTGTTCATATTTAATGCATAAAAAAAATTGAATTTATCTCTTTCCAGAAACGTTGTAATTAATTGTGTTTCTATCTTTTGTAGTTTGGAAGAAATAAATGTTTAAAATCTGGTCCTTTATTTTGAATAACCCTGTATTGTATTTTCTTGTACAAGAAAATAGTGTCATCTAATACAAGCTTTAGTTATAGATAAGTAGCAGTTATATTTTTTTATGTTCACTATTTTATTTAAATTCTAGATTTACATTTTACTTAAATTAGGTATTGTATAAATATTTTAAAACAATTGTAGAATTTTGTAACAATAATTGTCCAACAAGTATTACCATTTTGTACAAATAAATTTATAAAACTATCAAAAATATCTATGATCAAATGCTTTATCATATCCCGAAAATGATCAATGATTTATGTCAACAGAGCTAATATCCGCATAATTCAAAAGCTGCAGGAAGCAGGATGATAAATGGCGCCCTTTCATGAAGCCAATAACCTAGGCTTGTGTCTTACAGATACCATAAGTAGGTGCATCCAGTGCACGCCACTGATTAATCATCTATATTACCCGCATCATTCCGGGGAAAAAATATTGAAAAACCGCACTTTCAGACAAAATTGTACCCATCGATCAAAACTTTACATTAGCCTTTTTTCACATACTTCAGAAATAAAATTTCTATCATCACCCACTAAACAAACATGTTTTTACATCTAGCCAAAATATTAAGTGATAATAACTGTTACAGAATATGTTATACATCGCAAATTTTATATAAATATATATTTAAATATAAATATATTAAATATCAACGAATCTCATATCTATATTTTATCATCTTGATCACAGCGCCAATGACGCTTTTCTAAACTTGAAATTTTACTTCATGCGTATTAACCCATTAAGTGCCATAGATGCAATAACGCAACATTATTAATTTTTTGTTAATGAAACTACTAAATAAGTTAATTTGATACATTGCATTATTTAACCTCACTTAAGAATGTGTAAAAATATTTTGTTATTTAAATATTTTAATTATTACACATTTTAAAAAAGTTTTTTAAGTGTATTCCTAACTTTACAATATTTCAGTGTTTTATACGCGTGGCGCATGAAGTAAAATTTCGAGTTTAGAAAAGCCTGAAAATTTGGTTTGGCTGCTCCGCTTCGCGGAGCGACCAAACCAAATTTTAAGGCTTTTCTAAACTCGAAATTTTACTTCATGCTTAATCTGGGAGTGGAAACACTCGTTCAAAAGTTCAATTTGAACGCTTTTATAAAATTGACAAATGCCCTAAAGTTTACAGCGTATATTTACATCAAATATATTTAATCGAAACATTTCTAGTATGTAATATAGCACAGTGCGAGATTAAAATTCTGAGTTGAAATCTGAAAACAAAAATGAAGCAATCGTGTGAATAAAATAATACATCAATCTGGTTTTTACGATATTAGGTCATTTAGGGATTTAATAGAGGTCTAAAGTTTTAAAAATTTAGAAGTTTTTTTATCAAAAAGATCACTCACTTAAAATGGCCTGTATAAAGATCAGATCTGCAATGAGACACGAAATTTTAGGTTAAAGAAAACACATAATTTTGATTCAATTCGTTTTTCAATTTTGAATGCAAAAAGTTAAAAAAAAGCATAAAAAACAAAAATAAAAAAGTTGTGTTTCATGGGTTTTTTTTTTACTTTTTTCATCCAAAATTGAAAAACTTATCGAATTAAAATGATTTAACTTCTTTCATCTAAATTGACATGTCTTATTGCAAATCTGATCTTTATTTTAGGTGATCTTTTTGATAAAAAAATTTCTCTTTGGTATAAATTCAATTTTCAAAACTTCAGACCTTAATAAAATTCTTAAATGACCTAATATCACAAAAACAGTTAGATGCATTTTTTTCACGCATATTTTTCATTTTTGTTTTTAGATTTCAATTCAAAAAAAAAGTTTGGATTTGTCGCACTGTGTAATAAATAATTTATAGAAATCATGAAAAAAGTGCAGAATTTTACTTAATATTAAGTTTTAGCTAACTTCTTAATTGCTTGGCCGTTAATGGGTTAAAGGCTGATTTAAAGTAAAGTTCAAACGCTACTACTAAACTTTAATCGCATGTTATTTAATTATGCAAATATTTATTTCGTCTAGCCAAATGTTCGCTTCTACAGTTCCAGCAATTTTCCTTTAGATGTGTAAGTACCTACAAGTAAAAGAAAAATCCGAAAGCAAATTGTTCAAGGCGCCTAATTTTTGGAATATTTGGTTACTTGAAATAAACATTTGTAAAATTAATGAACTTGTGTAATATACTAAGCAGTATATTTTAAACTTCACTTTAAATAAATGTTATATACGCGTGGCGCATGAAGTAAAATTTCGTGTTTAGAAAAGCCTGAAAATTTGGTTTGGCCGCTCCGCTTCGCGGAACGTCCAAACCAAATTTTCAGGCTTTTCTAAACTTGAAATTTTACTTCATGCTTAATCTGGGATTGGAAACACTCGTTAGAATCTCTAATATGACCTTATTGATAAAAACAACGAATTCATGTAAATTGAACAAACGCTGTTAATATCGGGATATGTATACTTTAAAGAAATATTCCCCGTATGCACATTCACAGCCTAATTTAAATTTATTTAATTCATGTATTGTGAGTTGTGTGTTTTAATTTCATTTTTCCCTATTTCAAAATATACAGCTTTGTGGGTATTTATAAATAAATATTTGTTTGGTTTATGTTTGTGTTTGTGGTATTAATTAATTAATTAGCTAATTATACTGCAATTACCGGGCGGTTGCGTTTAATTCGGGGCGTAATATTTTTGGTCTGCTTAGCGTATGAATAAGTAACACCGTTTTAATTACCATATGTGAAAGTTTTAATTCTGTATAAAAACGCGTTGTTGTTAATTAAAAAGCACAGTCATCCAACAGTCCTACCTGTTCTAGGAGGTTGAAGAACAACACCACAATGAAATTTCTGGTAAATTATTTATTTATCGATAATTGTTCAGTATTGCTTTCAGTTACATAAATAGTTAAAAGTGAATAACAAACAATTTTTTGTTTGGTTTTATACAAAATTGTAAGGTTGTTAAATGTGAAGGCTTCTACTTCATTATACATCATTATTTACACTAATAAGACACTTAAACTTTCTGTAACTGAGGTTTTTATTGTAACTATAGTTTCTACAACTCTTACTTGTCATTATCAAACAGAAGTTTCTAGTTTGATGATGACAAGTTAAAGTTGTCGAAACTATAGTCACAATAAAAACCTCATCTATAAGAAAAAACTTAATTAAAACGCAGTTATATTCCTTTCTTCACTTTTATAGTAAAAAGTAAAGAAAAGAACATAACTGCGTCTTATTTAAGTGACTTAATATCTTCACGTAACTCAAATAACTAAATTATACAAACAAAGTTTAGGTGTCTTATTTGTGTAAAATCGTAAGGTGTTTTCTTCAACTACGAATTATAATTAAAGCTAGGAATGTTGATTGAATTGCAAACATCCTACAATACGAAGATTTTACTTATTAGAGCCCGGAATGTATAATATCTGAACTTTCCTAGCTTCAGTAATATTTTCTTACTACAATATTAATTATTTTTAATATAAACTTATATTTTTCCTTGTAGATTTTAGTGTCTTCAGTTCTGGCAGTAGCCACAGCTAGCTGGGAGCCAATCCATGAAAAATACCATGGCCCACTTCACTACCCAAAAATCCATAAGGGTGTACCAATTGAACCATCTGCTGTCCAACACGCTAGGATGTTACATTTGATGGCTGTTGCTGCTGCCTCCCATGGATACGGATATGATCACCATGGTGATGATGGGCATTACCACCAACACGATGAGCATGACAGCCACCATCATGAAGATACCCATAAATGGCATGGACCGCTTCACTACCCAAAAATCTACAAAGGCGTACCAGTTGAACCAAAAGAAGTCCAACACGCCAGGGAAGCTCACTTGAAGGCTGTATCTGCCATCAGCCATGATAATCATTACGACAACGAGCATTATTATCATAACGATAAATACGATCATTATAACCACGAATCACCAATGATTGGTCATGATGGAAAACCGTTGGATACTCTTGAGGTCCAAGCTGCCAAGGCCAAACATTTTGCCGCAGTGCACGAAGCTCTTTCCCGCAACTCCCAACAGCACTACAGGAAGCGTCGTTCTGCCCAATCTTACGTGCACTTCAAGCAAGTTGTCGATCACGCTGTTCCAATTAAGGTTTCCTCTCATCATCACCAACATTTACCAACTCCAGTGATTGACACCTATGAAGTTCAACACGCAAGGGCTGAACATTTATCCGCGCATGCTCTTCTTGCTTCAAACGATGACCACTACAACCATCACTCATACGATAACGAACATTATGATGACGGACACTATGATCACCACAAATACGAAAACGAACATGATGATGGACACTATGATCATCACAAATACGAACACAATGATGATGGACATTATGATCATAACAAATACGAGAATGAACTCTATGATGATGGACACTATGAGCATAAGTATGATGATGACCACCAGAAATATGATGATCACCACGATCATTACGAAATTGAACATCACAACTATGATGGCCACAACGATTATCATCATCACATCCCAGTGATCGGACACGATGGTACCCCAATTGACACACCTGAGGTCCAACACGCCAGAGCCGCCCACTTAGCTGTTCATGCTGCTGCCAAGGCTAAATACTATTAAAAATGCTTAGTCATTTCTTGGCTGTCAACTATAAGGAGTTTTTGTTGTTGTGATGTTTTTAATATGTGAACAGCAAATAGCCTTGTTTGAATTAAATTTAGATAAACTATTTTCTGAGTTTTGTTAAAAGTCATTTTACCATTGATAATTGAATATGTCACTTGGCTTGTTTCTCTGTTGTTTTCATTCTCTTCGACTAGTTTCGACTTATCCTTATTATCAAGGAGTAAAAATAATACTAACGAGTGTCTATAAACTGTCGGCATCTAGGTTGCGTTGAAAATCAAGTTACATATCTTAGATTAAGCCATACGATTCGGTGAATCACGGAAACGTCAAATAAATTTATTGAAATGTCTAATTCCTACGTATGTTTCTAATGTCAGAATCTACTGGAATGTTGACAGTTTATAGACACTCGTTAGAACAAACCAAGGGATTTTTCATTAATTGTCAACATTATAAATATGTCTTATCAAGTGATATATGAGAACAAAATTGGAGATACTTATTTCACTAGTTAAAAGTTACCTTTTAAGCAGTGTAAGCTAAATGGTCGTCAAAGCTACTTGGACTAATATTAACGCTTTCGCGAGTCATAAATCAAAGTTCTTTCATAATCTCAAATAAATGTTTTTTGACCACATTTATATTATTATCATTTAGAAACTTAAAATCACTGATAATGAATATGAGAACTTTTTGTGAAGTAAATATTCAAATCATAATTGAACAAACTTTTTATGGAGAAACCTTTTGACAAAAAATAATCTGCTGGATCTTTATAACCTTTCTGGCACGCGTAATAAGGATCCTTAAAAACAGTAAAAACGCAAAAGCCATAAAATTTGAATTTTCCGGCGCGCCGGCAAATAAACTCAACATTTTACTTCATGCTTAATTAAGGACTGGAAACACTTATAAGAAGTTTTAAACTGAACTCTTTGATAATGATAAAAACTGCAGACCGATAAAACTTAAAATATGTTTTCATATTACAACACAATAAATATAAATTAGATCTAAACGCAACTTACCTTAAATCTTACCAAAACTAACTTTAGTAATATCTTACGCCTAGCTGTTACAAAAGTTATTTTTGGTTAGATAGCCGTAAGTTAACTTAACTTTTGTAACCTAAGTATAGGCTACCTGACCTACCCTAAGTATTTCTAATCAAACCAAACCTAAATAACTGCTTCTTAACCTAGCTTGAGTACTTGTCACCTAATCTAATCGATCCAACAGGTAATTACTGTTCTTGCTATAGTAGGAAATTTACGACAGTTACGTTAGGTGAAATACCTCTTCTGAAAGTTTGGTTAGCGTTTAAAAGGGGTCTCCAAAAGTGTATATAAAAGTGTGTATAGAAAAATTTCAAAAATAAATTTAAATTTTTCTGTATACATATTGCGAATCATGCACTGTACCGGGTAGGCAAATAAGCGAGGTAAGCGGCTGTATCTCAGAAACTAACGATCGTAGAGAGTTACGGTAAAAAATGTTATAGGTAAAGTTTCCAAGATGGCTGCCAGTGGGCGTTTCCACCATCTTGAATTACATAAAGTTACATTTCTCGCGATTTTCCCCAATGAATGTAACAAAAAAGTATTTGCGTTTTAATGCTAACCTAAAGTGGAACATTTTTTGTAAAAACAATTTTTCTCTATCTTTCGAAATAAAGTGGTGGGGGGTATTTGAATGTTGTTTTAAATAAATGCCTGTAACTTCGAAACGGCTTAATGGATTTGGATAAATTTGGTATCATTGAAAAGAACATTTCTTGGGCTTTCAGGTTTCTCGTAATCATGACAGGTGTGACCTACACGGCCACGGAAACGCCCACTGGCAGCCATCTTGGAAACTTGAAAATAATTTCCAGCATTTTCCCTTGCCCACTTTACCTATAAAATTTTTTACCGTAACTCTCTACGATCATTAGTTTCTGAGATACAGCCGCTTACCTCGCTTATTTGCCCACCCGGTACAATTTCAGGCATTCATATCTTCAATTTTAAGTTTCGAACGTGTGTTTTTCACTTCCAGATTAAGCATGAAGTAAAATTTCGAGTTTAGAAAAACCTGAAAATTTGATTTGGTCGTTTCGCGAAGCGGCGCGGCCTAACCAAATTTTCTGGCTTTTCTAAACTCGAAATTTTACTTCATGCGTCACGTGTATACAACACTGAAATATTGTGAAATTAAAAATATACTGCTACATTAATATTAAAAATAAACTAGCTTTAGCAGTTTATTTTTAATATTAATGTAGCAGTATATTTTTAATTAATTAATAATAATTAATCAATAAAATACTGCTAAAGAAGAATATTTTGAATTCCATGATATTTCAGTGTATTATACGCCTGGCGCATGAAGTAAAATTTCGAGTTTAGAAAAATTTGGTTTGGTCGCTCCAAACCAAATTTTAATTCTTTTCTAAACTCGAAATTTTACTTCATGCTTAATCAAGATTGGAAACACTCGTTAGTAGCTTTAAATTGAACTCAATTAATAAAAACGAATTCCTTTAAATGCATACTTGACAGAATAATACTTGTAAGTAGAATAATCATTTTAGATTACTCTCTATATTGGAATGCATTTAATATTGTTATGGAAGACTTTCTTTTCGACTTCAAAAAATAATTATTTTTCACATTTCTTATAGCTACAGATTATATTTTAGAAATAGTTGCATAAATATTGAAATTGCAGTTCAACTCTGAGCTTCAGTAGAATATATATTCGACTTTATAGATTTTACTGAAATAGAAACAAATTGACAACTGAGGCGTGACATATGCAAAAAGTCGTTAGTGCCAATTTTCAAGTAATGAGTTTTATATACGGAATATGTTCTAACTGTCATGCTTTACTTGTACAACAAATGCCGGAGCGATAGTGCTACTATAAGTAGTAGAAATAGGGACTCAATTATCAAAACGTAATAAGTGTCATAGTTCTTTCATTCACAAAGTGCTGTCTGTAAAATATGTCATTTGGTACTTACGACCTTTTACATCTGGCAAAACATATTGCATATGGCAAAAAAACTACGGATCAAAGTGTTTATGCAACTGGCTCCCAATTTACCAATTAATTTAGATTACAGTTACTGGAATAGAACTGTAGGAGCATCATATTTATTTATTATCAAATATTGATAAATTATAAACTATTAATTAAAACACTTGTGTCCAGTTTCATTAACTTCAATAAAATCTAATTCGTTAAATAAACTTATTTGTCGATTGAAATAGACTTTTCCATGTCAAAAACATCGAACTATCGTATGTTCAGTAAAAAAAACCTCTAGAATGCCATGGAAAATATTGTAGGTTGGCAACTCTGAAAATATATATTAGATTTATTATGTCTGACGTTTTATATGCCAATTCCTAAAGCATGCAGCCAACTTGAATTTAAAAAAAGTCATGGCCCTCTAGAGGATTTTTTTTATTGAACATATGATATTACAACATTTTAATCGTCGAATAACTATTGGCCGATTTAATTGATGTTGGTGAAGCCCAGCATTTATATTGTTGCAGTGATATTATTTAACTTTCCGACTAGTATCGACTATAAGTCATACTAGTCGGAAATAAGATGAATAACTTATAGTCGAAACTAGTCGTGAATAAAATCAGTGAAATAATACCAAATGATTTAATTATTACTTTATAGTTCAAAATGTTTCATCACGGGTTAAGTGAGAAATTAATTAAAGATACTGATAAATTTGTTGGAAGCAATAAAAGAATCCATATTACATTTCTGTTTTCGTAATTTATGAAATACACCGTCATCAAAGGCGGATTTATTTTAATTACAGTCCCGAAACGCGACCGAGGGAACGGATGCGCGCTAATTGGGAGCTCTTCCTGGCGCTGTGGCAATTTCCATGAAATATGCGAAGAAAAAGCCTCGCGGATATTTATTTTTCCTCCGTGTAAAGGTAATTTAGTATGTCGGAAGCCCGAGCATTCTTTTTTTTTTGTTGCTCGGCCTGCACCTATTTACCTCGAAAGTAGTTTAATTTAATTCTGCCATTTAACCCTCGCCAGCCACTTCTTCCCTTCAGAACAGTCCCTTATTAAAGCCGCGTCTCAGATTCCAAGCTCATAATTTTTCACATAATTAAGTTATCGCCATGAAAAATAAAGTGGATCAATTTAAAAAAAATACGACTTCAAATTTAAACAACTAACTTTTTTAATCCTGAGAAGTGATTTGTTCAAGTGTACTGTTTTTCTTAAACTTATTGTTTTAAATTCCAAGGTCGTAGCCAGGATTTTTACTAGGAGGGGGCCAACAAATATAAATTATACCGTATTTACATAATATAAAAATGAAGTAATATCGACTTTCTGCAAAATTTTATTTTGCTGGTATAGTCTTAAAAATAAATTAGAAGATTTTTCCGGGTGCAAAAGTGTTGCTTTTACTTACAGAATATGATCAAGAATGTTATCCTGTTGAGACTACTCGAAATTTATAAATAACCGTTATGTATTATGTTTAATGTGTGCAAACTATAAGCGTAGGCTTATTTTCTCGAATTCAAATATTTTTGAATTGGAATTATTTTTACTCTAAATTTGTTTTAATGAATATTTGGAGTAGTCTCAACAAGACAACATTCTTGCACAAAGTCGGTATTATATCGTTTTTATATTTTAAGAAAGATAATATAAAGTAAAAGTAACACTTTTGCACCTTAAGAAAACATAGAAACTTGATATACAAGGTTATTGCAAGTGAAGTCGATAATTTACATTAAAATATAAAATATTTGTTTATAAAATCAACACGAAATCCACTGATTTTGTAAAAATGTTTGTTAATTCCATGAAAATATAACGATCAGTTGTTTTTTAGCAGATTTTTAAACACTGATTACTTAACTAAAATTGTATTTCCAGTTACTTATTATTTAAAACTGTAATTATTTAGCTTTTATAAACTCTATAGTTTTAAAAATACCATTTTGTAGTTATCGATACAGTTTTCGGAAGTAAAAGCGAAATGCATTAAAATTACAGGTTTTATTTTCATCTACACTGAAAATAAATAATAGATCACTTTGATCAAATAATTTTTTTATTTATTTGTTTGTTTTTTATCTTATTTATTTATTTAACGGAGTCCATTTAAGAAATACATAATTTTGTACAACTTTCTAAAATTACACATTAAAATATAATTAAAACAATAAATGTAAAAACAATTATACGTTATATACAAGCCTGGCAAAAACATGTTTTCGTCAAACGATTTAACTTGTTTAAATGTTTAGTTTAAATATAAAAAATCAGTTTAAAATAAATGCAATATAAAGCTATCGATAAAACTAAATTACATACAATATTAAATAACACAGTACAAACAGATTAAAATTTCATATCTTCAAATCCACCAGAAATACATTCCTCAATGGTAAAAAATGCTTTGTTTACGAGAAATTCTCTTAATACTTTTTTAAAGTTATCATAGGACTTAGCTTTTACTAAAGGGGGCAGTAGATTCAATATTTTCGGTCCATAATAATTATATGCATTTCTGCCCTTCTGCAATCGCGCTCGTGTAATACATATTAAATGACTACCTCTAGTATCATGGCTGTGGATGCCATCATGCGTTATATATTTATTAACGTTTTTACGAACATATAATAGAGACTCCAATATAAATAAACTTGGTACTTTGAATTAATTGGCTTCGACAGTCATCACGATATCCTATCCCTCCTAATATTCTAATAGCTCTTCGTTGTAGTTTGATCACAGCCTCACTGGAGTGAACCCATACCAAAATGCAGTAGCAAGCATGTGACTGGAAAAGTCCAAAATACATAGACGACAGTGCATATTCAAGCAGTGTAGTTTTTAGATTTCTTAAAAGGTATGTGTTTTTACTCAATTTATTACCAAGGAGTTTCACATGTTCTTTCCAGTTTCATTTGAAATCGAGTGTAACCCTGAGAAACCTAGAAGTACCATCCTCTTCATTGCCTCGTTTTAGAGACAATGTAATATTTATAGTTTTAGTTGTATTCAAAGAAAGTCGGTTGGCATTGAACCAGTCGGACACTTTATTGTTTACAATGCTCCTGTTATTCTGAGCATCTTTAAATGAATCCGATGTGTTCAATGCAGTGGTATCATCGGCGTACATTATAATAATTCCATCATCGATGTGAGCAGAGGGCCAAGAATGGAACCTTGAGCGACCACATATGCTATACTAGCTGGTTCAGATGATATTTTCTTTAAATACAACACGTTGAGTTCTATTTTGCAAATAGGAATTAAGTAGACGGCAACTCTCCAGATTAAAATTATAAAAATATAACTTCCGCGGTAGAAAATCACTTGGGGCACAGTCAAATGCCTTGCTAAGATCGAATAAAGATGTTGCACAGTATTTTCCTGTCTCATAGCAGTTTGTATTTTTTCTACAAGGACCCGGACTGCATCCCCAGCTGATCTTCCTTTGCGAAAGCCGAAATGATTGACGTCCTGTAAATTTTTAGACATTCGTTATTTTTTTTAAATTTAAATTGAAGCTATAAACGAGTGTTTTCCACTCCTAGATTAAGCATGAAGTAAAATTTCGAGTATAGAAAAACCTGAAAATTTGGTTTGATCCCGTAGCGCGTAGCGCTACGTGATCAAACCAAATTTTCATGTTTTTCTATACTCGAAATTTTACTTCATGCGCCACGCGTATAAATCACTAACTTCAAGTGAAGTTCAAAATATACTACTAACGCAGTATGCTTAAAACGTATAATTAGAACTTTACAATAATTTAGTGTTTTAAACGCGTGTCGCATAAAGTAAAATTTTGAGTTTAGAAAAGCCTGAAAATTTGGTTTGGTCGCTTAGCGAAGCGGAGCGGCTAATCAAAATTAGGCTTTTCTAAACTCGAAATTTTACTTCATGCGCCATGCGTATAAAACACTGATTTAACATTGAGTTAAAAAATACACACACATCAACGAGTATAGGCAACCCAATATACATTACTGTTATTGGGTTGTCTATTATCACTGTTTAAAACAATTGGTTCAGTGAAGAATTTGACTCGCGTTTTATTCACATCTAGACTGCTAAAAACATGATTTAACATTGAGTTAAAAAATACACACACATCACCGATTATAGGCAACCCAATATACATTACAGTTATTGGGTTGTCCATAATCACTGTTTTATACATTTGGTTCGGCGAAGAATTTGACTCGCGTTTTATTCACATTTGCACTGCTAAAGCCGCATATTTTAAACTTTAGAATATTCCAGTGTTTTATACGCGTGGCGCATAAAGTAAAATTTCGAGTTTAGAAAAGCCTAATTTGGATTGGCCGCTCTGCTTCGCTACGCGGCCAATCCAAATTTTCAGGCTTTTCTAAACTTAAAATTTTACTTTATGCTTAATCTGGGATTCTAAACACTCGTTAGAAACTTCAAAGTGAAATATTTTATAAAAATGTATTTACATTGAAAAATCGTGACATGTATACCTAAATAAAAAATTCCCTGTATAAATTGAGTGATATCCCGGATATGCTTTGAAATAAAATGCATACGCGTGTACACCATTGTTAAGCCGCATCGATTTTTAATAACACGGTATGCGGCAGCATCACTACAGGAAAAAATATTTAATTTTGGCTGCATGAAAGCAAACACGAACATATGTATATTGGAAAAGTGAATATAAAAATTTGCACAATTAATTAAATGTAAATAATAAAAACTACAACAACCCCCTGAAGCTTATGTTCATTATTTTTCAACACGCGTCATGTTCAACAATGATATGTTTCCCCATAAATGAATTAATTAATATCAACATTTATTCTATGATACAATGAAAATCATACAAGGAATGTTTTTTAAGTATTGATATCTCGATGTATACGCTGCAAATGTTGAAGCATACGTTGATTTTATAAAAGCGTTCAATTTATTGCTTCTAAAAAGTATGTTTATTTGATTTCTCACTTAACCCGTAGTAAAACATATTTGAAATAAATATCCAGAATTAACTTTTAATGAGTTTCCGCACCTTGATTAATAAGCATAAAATTTGTATTATTTTCTAATCTTAAAATGTTACTTCATGCTTAATCAAGAAGTGCATAGACTCGTTAGAAGATTCAAATTGAACATGTAATGTTATTTACAATAAATAAAACACTTGGTATTGTTTCACAAATTAAAACTTTATTCCGACTAGTTTCGGCTTGTTAGACCATTTTCAAACACATTCACATTCCTTTGAAAATGGTCTAACAAACCGAAACTAGTCGAAATAAAGTTTTAATTTGTGAAACAATACCAAGAGTTTTTTTAAATGTAAATAACTCTACATATTCTAATATGTTTCACCAAGTGCCAGATGAGAAATTAATTGAAGAAAATTCAAATTGCATGCTTTTAAAAGAATAACAAATTTGTGAGAAATTATCAAACACTATAATAATCGTAATATAAATACTTAAATATAAATGTATATCGACGTAAACCCTTTAGCATTGTTCATAAAAGACAATCTTTCATTAATTATTTAGAAAACTGGATTTTGTAAAACAATAGATATAAATATAGATGGTACAAATTATTAAAAAACAAACTTTTATTTAATACAGCTATTTTTAGAAATATAATTTGTATTATTTAAATCGCGTGCACTTTGTTAATTTTAAGCAATTCGCGCAATTTTCCTTAATGTGCACATTCTATTCTTGAGCAAGAAATTCAATAAACAAAATGATTGGTACGGCCCTGAGTTGATTAGTGTCAGCTAAATGATAATCGATTTCCTATGTATTCAGCCAGTCGTAAAATATTAAGGTTAATGATGGAAATGAATATTTCTGAATAGCATCAACTTTATTTATTGCTTCATATAATGCAGAATTATAATTTCTTTTCGTTATATTTCTACGATAAAAACGAAGCATTTGGGAAATTTTAAATCATGTTGTCCAAGTAATGTGAAACAAATATGGAATCAAGTTTAATTTAATTTAATTTAATTTAATTTATTTATTTACGGAATCTCCAGTTTAAAATTTAACTCAATATTTTACCTAAATATGCAATCAAGTTAACTATGACTATAAAAAGTATGTAACATTTATTGTGTGCTAGAAATTTACAAGATATATTAGTATATTTATGTGGTTTGGTACTTGAAATAAATATATACAGCCTCATTAATATACATTACCATACAGCTTTAACGAGGTTCTGAGAATAATATTAATATTTTTGTTTAATAGCGCATTTAAGTAGATTGCAATTGTTAGTTTACAACTAGTTATTAGTTGTAAAGTAATAATAGTAACCTACTAACATGATAAATTCAAATTCAAAACTATTTGAATTCGAGAAAATAAGCTTACGCTTCTTATAGTTTGCACACTTTAAACATAATATATAAAATTACGAAATAAATATCAACGTAAGATAAATAATAAGGTCTCACATTCTTCATACCTGCTAATGACATAATCCCCTTTTTTACCTATAAATACCGACCATCATTTTCACTCATTCCATTTTTGTGTACCTGTTCATTCCACACACAACACTTTTTCCAAGTAAGTTTGTTTTAATTTTATTCCTAATTTTTTTAAACGTCATAAGCAAAGCTATACTAAAGAGAGATAAATCTCGAAACGCGTCTATAGATGGCCTAAGACATTAGTTTTAATCTAAGTCCTTTCACTTCTAACTTGTTGCTATCTCTCCTTTCATTGTAAATTGTATTGTTAGTTGGTTTGAAGAGAATTTGACCTAAACGTTACATATACTTTAATAGAGCGTTGTAACAAACCAAATTAAATAAGATTTTAAATATATCATTGTATAATTCAATATCCGGAGGTGTATTTGCACGGGAAGTAGTTGTTTCAATGGATATTTATCGTCTTAAATTGTCTTATTAATTAAGACACTGTTTGCATTTTCACGAATAGTTTTTTCGTAATTTTATATACTACTAACATGTTACTATATTAATGCAAAAATGTTAATAACACAAGATTCGTGTTATCCACAACCTCAATAGCAAGACAAAATACTACTATTTTAAATTAATTTAATTATAATGCTGTAAATCGTAAATGTGCATTCTTAATCAGTATATTTTGAAATTCACTGGAAATCAGTGGTTTATACGCGTGGCGCATGAAGTAAAATTTCGAGTTTAGAAAAGCTTTCGTTGTTGTATGTCTGTGTTTTCTAAACTTCAATGTACATCAGTGTTTTTAAGCGTGGCGCATGAAGTAAAATTTCGAGTTTAGAAAAGCCTAATTTGGATTGGCCGCTCCGCTTCGCTACGCGGCCAATCCAAATTTTTAGGCTTTTCTAAACTCGAAATTTTACTTCATGCTTAATCTGGGAGTGGAAAACACTCGTTTCAAGCTTCAATTTAAACTCTTTTAAAAAATAACGAATGTCCAAAGATTTACAGATTTACAGCTTCGCCAAGTGACCAAACAAAATTTTAAGGTTTTTGTAAACTCAAAATTTTACTTCATGCTCAACCAAGAAGAATAATTACTTGTTAGAAGTAGATTTTAAATAAATAATTAAGCAGATAAATATACATTTTCATAAACAAACAAAAACAGTTTAATATAACCTCTTAATTATTCCAAATTCATTTATTTTATCAATAGTTTAAAACTAACAACAAGTATGTAGATTTTGTTTTTTAAATACGAATTGTTATTATCTAGCATTTCACTATAAAGATTTTAACGGCAATTCTGTTAATATGGCTGTTTTAGAAAATCCTTCAAACTTATAAACTTAAATTTTGAAGACTTTTCTAAATCTGAATTATTTCCATTACATTAAGTTCACACAGTACAATACATGTTACAAAATTCATACACAAGAGAAAATCAAATCACTTATTTTGTTTAATTTTAAATTATTGATTTTTAATCCGAATTAGTTAGAGCTAACTTTCCCCTACTACATTTTATCCAAGTGAATAAAAATAATCATATCATTGGCATATACGAGTACATTAATGTGACGTTTGATCAATGTTAAATATAACTTATACAGAATCCTGCTGTAATGTTGATTTGATAATACGTTATTAAAATGATTTTTGCTAAGTGGTATGATTTCTATCTAGATTGATTACAGTTGATTTTTTAGTTAGGAAGTACAAGGCATACATATCCTGATAATTACAGCGTTTTTTTAAATTTGCTACAATTCGTTGTTTCAAAGCGGATAATTTGAGGCTTTTAACGAGTATTTTCCACTCCCAGACTAAGCATGAAGTAAAGTTTAGAAAAGCCTAAGAATTTGGATTGGGCGCGTAGCGAAGCGGAGCGGCCAATCCAAATTAGGCCTAAACTCGAAATTATACTTCACGCGCCACGTTTAAAAAGACTGATTTACATTGAAGTTAAAAAAAAACACACACATACAACAACGATTATAGGCAACCTAATATATGTTACAGTTATTGGGTTGCCTAAAATCGCTGCTTTAAACAATTTGCTCAGCGCAGAAATTAACTCACATTTTATTCACATCTACATATTAGATTGCTAAAGCCGTATATTTTAAACTTTGCGATATTTCAGTGTTTTATACGTGTGGCGCATGAAGTAAAATTTCGAGTTTAGAAAAGCCTGATTTGGATTGGCCGCTCCGCTTCGCTACGCGGCCAATCCAAATTGTCAGGCTTTTCTAAACTCGAAATTTTACTTCATGCTTAATCTGGGAGTGGAAAACCCTCGTTTAAAGATTAAAATTGAAATTTGCAACCAGCGGCGGCTCGCAGCCTAACTCCAGGGTAGGCCAGAGACCCAAGGTCTTCCCAAGTATCCGTTATTGAAAGGTGACTTTGTTGTGCAATTCCTTGTATTTATAAAGCGCGATCCCAACCTCAAATTTTGTATGCCTTGGCGCTGTGGCCTACCCTGAAGATAGACTGCGAGCCGTCGCTGATTGCAATTAATTTTATTTTGAAACGAGAAATACCTTAAATGGCGAAAGCGCCGGATCAGTATTACATATATTTATGAGAATTTGAATTTCAATTGGTGAAAGCGCCGGGCTAAGATACTTTAGAGATATAAATTAATGGATGATATGATACTTTATGGTCTATATTTTGAAATACATACTTCCTGTTACTTGTCCAGTTTCAGAGCATCTACTTATACTGTAAACTTAAGCTTCTTATTACAATCATAGAATCTGAAAAGCTTTACTATTCGAGTGTTATTGATTTGTTCAATGTTTAATGTTTATTCACGGAAATTTCATTTAAAAGTACATAATGCCAAATACTAACCAAAAGTAATAAAGAAGTCAAAATATAAAATAACAATCCATTTATCTCGATATTTTCTTAAATATTGATCATATCGAAAAATAAGTATAATAAAAATTGCCAATTCTTGGTTGCAAAATACTTCAAACATTAAAAGTGCGATTCTTTTTGCAATCTACAACAATTTAGTCTTACAAACAAACACTCATTGAAACAACTACTTCTCGTGCTAATACCCCGACAACAAGTGTTTGCTGTTACATACAGTAACCTACTGTAAATGTAACAACTTGGGTCAAATTATTCAGGCCATCTATAGAGGCGTTTCGAGATTTATCTCTCATCAGTATAGCTTCGCCATTTCCTCTAAACAATTTAACACCTTAGACTGGCGTCACGTTACCGTTCAAACATAGGTATAATTGAAATTGCCAATTTTTGGTTACAGAATACTTCTAACAACAGTAGTTGTTTCAATGAGTGTTTGATATAGTCTTTGTAAGACTAACTTGTTGTAGATTGCTGAATCGCACTTTTAATGTTTGATATCGAAAAATAATTTATTCAAAAGTTGCATGGCACATCGAAAATCCATATATGATACTTTTCTGTAGCCTAAGTAGTTTAATATTGACACCGCGTTTCTTTTTAATTAAGCCGCTTCAAATAAATACAATATACAGGGTGAGTCGGGAGGAGCGCACCAAACTCTAGGAGTGTATTATACACGTGAAAATAATGTAAAAAAACTCATTTGTTCTTATCCGATTTTTATTTGTTTTCAAGTTATAGCATATTAACAAATAAACAAGTTATTATACAAAAAAATGTTCTTAATCATAGCGTTCTTTCAACAAATGTTTAAAAATACCGCCATTGACTTCTAAACATTTTCTGCTTCGTCTACGAAGAGCGTTTGTTGCTCTCCCAATTGATTCATTTCTTTCTTCTTTTATATGGGCTGCAGTATTCTCAATTCGTCTAATTAGTGATTCCCGTGTGTCCACTTTTATTTTGTAGACTTAATTTTTCATCCAGCCCCATAAACAAAAATCTAGTGGTGTGAGGTCTGGAGATCTTGCAGGCCAATTAATAGGACATCCACGACCAATCCAACGCCCTGGAAAACGTTCGTCCAAATGTTGCTTGACTTGACGAGCGACATGTGCAGGAGCTCCATCGTGCTGATAGTACATCTGCATTCTAATATTTATAGGAACATCTTCTAGCAGGCCTTGTAATTCATTTTGTAAAAAATTGAGGTAGTTGCCTCCTGTGAGACGATTCTCCAAAATGAAAGGGCCGATTAAATAACTGTGAACCATACCACACCACACGTTTACAGAAAACCGATGTTGAAAATTGCTTTCGACTGTTGCGTGGGGATTTTCATCAGACCATACATGAGAGTTACGAGTGTTGTTAATGCCATCACGGGTAAATGTAGCTTCATCCGTAAAGAGTATACTCGATACATTACGATGATTATTATTTATCCACCTACAAAATTCCGTACGGTTAGCGTAATCCCCTGGTTGTAGGTGCTGTACTCTCTGAACGTGATAAGGATATAAGCCTTGCTCGTGTAGCGTGTTCATCACTCTTTTTTGTGGAATTGCCAATTGAGTGGCAATTCTCCGTGAGCTAGTAGTTGCATCTTCTTCTACTAGATGCAGAATATTTTCTACTTCTACAAAACCTTGTCGAGCAGCGCGCTCATATGTTATGTTAGCACTGGGAAGCTTACCAGTCTCGCACAATTTGTTGAAAACTCTAATAAATATGTTTTTATCAGGATGTCTTTGGTGTGGAAAACGTTCACGATATTCTTCAACAGCAGCTGTAGCATTTCCATTACAGAAACCATATACAAACACCATATTTGCATATTCTAAATTTGAATAAGTATGTGGCATTTTGCAACACTAACAATCACATTAATTTGAACTTAAACGTTCAGTTACTGTTCACCGTACACTGACAGTTCATCAAAACGTCAGAATTATCAAATGTTTATAAGCCTCGAACATGGCATACTTTGATAATGTTAAAATTCAGATAGAAGTGGAAAGCTAGATGAACATTTTTAATTACGCCATAACTTGAAAACAAATGAAAATCGGATAAGAACAAATGAGTTTTTTTTTACATTATTTTCACGTGTATAATACACTCCTAGAGTTTGGTGCGCTCCTCCCGACTCACCCTGTATATTAGGCTTAAGAAATTTTGAAAGAAACCGGTATACCCGATGGGGAAAGCACTATAATAGACATATATTTCTTCACCTGAAAAAGCTACTGTGTAGAAAAACAATTGTAGTGAATTTAATAATAAGTTCAATATCATAAATAGTTTACTAATATTATTTTATCAGAATAGACATATAATTTATTTTTAAATTGAAACCAAAGGTAACTATGAGATTATTAGAAAAACATTTCTTTTTACTTTTACAGAGTTTTTTATTTTAAATATATTTTACATTTATCAAATACATTTCCCTATACTCTGCAACCACTAGAATGCTAAAACAAGCGAATTCGATAGGCAGTCTTTTTGCGAACAGCCTTAGAGCATTGCGCTACAGGATTTCACTTTTACAGCCATCAGTTTTGTTGTTTTAAATGTATGTGTTTTTATATTTCATTGTTTTTGTTTTATGTCTAATCATTAACTTTAATATTGAATGTATTATTTAATGTATTATTTGTTGTAATATTCTACGATAGACTACCGTTTAGTGATTAAATAAAAATAATTAAATATACCACTACATTTCCCTATAAGTCAAAACCTTATCACAATTTGTCAATTACATTTCGCTTCTCAGCCAAAGGGCTGCAATTTGTCAAAAAATGCATCTTAGAAATGAACTAAGAGGATTCCTTATCCGGAGAATGGATGCTGGCATAAGTAGTACACACAGTGAATTTTTCTTTTAGGTAAACACATGCATAGCTGTAAATTTTCCGACACTCGTTGTTTTTCAAAAGAATTCAATTCGAAGCTTAAAACGAGTGTATTCCACTCCCAGACTAAGCATGAAGTTGTTGTTTTTTTTTAAGTTCAATTTAAAGCTTTAAACAAGTGTTTTCCACTCTCAGACTAAGCATGAAGTAAAATTTCGAGTTTTGAAAAGCCCCGTGAAAATTTGTCGAAGGTCGCGCAGCGACCCGAGACAAATTTTCTGAGCTTTTCTAAACTCGAAATTTTACTTCATGCGCCACGCGTATAAAACACTGATTTTAAGTGAGGTTCAAATATACATACATTCCACAATATTTTACTGTTTTATATGCGTGGCGCATGAAGTAAAATTTCGAGTTTAGAAAAGCCCAAAAAATTTGTCTCGTTTCGCTGCGCGACCCTCGACAAATTTTCACAGGGCTTTTCTAAACTCGAAATTATACTTCATGCTTAGTCTGGGAGTGGAAAACACTTGTTTAAATCTTTAAATTGAACTTAAAAAAAACAAGGAATATTTAAGCATTTACAGAAAATAACCTGAATTTGGAATACGTATACTTAAAAGAAAAACTCCCTGTATGTATGAATACAAATAAAATATTTTCAGAAGAAAGTTATTGCTACTGCAAAAATGTTCAGCAAAAAATATCAAAGGTAAAAGTATTTGATATATAGAGAAACTCATTTCGTAAATCGGGAAATCTTTTGACATATATTTAACAAAGTGAAAGATATTTGGGATATAGTGAATCTTATTTGACCAATAGTGAAATGCAACAGAAAAACCCTGTATAAATGTTTAATATATACTCGTGATATACCTATTTATATTTATATCACCTAATGTGTATACTGATTAATTACATCTCTTAAAACAAATATAAAACTTGTATGTAAATATTAAGACTCGTAAAGTAAAAAAACAAATCTAAGAGTAACTAAACGTAGTTTAAGATCCTTCCCATCAGTTACAGACGCTAGTACCATTCCATTGTAATTTGACGCCAGTCAAAGCGTTATTATCATTTTTACAATCCCCAGAAGGAGGTTGCCCCATGGAAAATTTAAGACCCTACCAGCTGTAAACGAAACGCGGCCTCAATAAAAATTCACCTCACGCGTCCCCAATTGATAATTTACACCTTGTAAATTTACTACAAATTTACTGCGTTTTTTTGACTCTCTATACAATAAAAATGATCGATGAGATATATGGGTCTTTTAACATATAAAACATAAATTCTACCTCTGCACATTTATTTGTTTAAATATTAAGGACGTAGCTATCTTGGAGCAGTTGGGATAAGAAAATTATGAATTTTGAAAGCGCGAAATTCAATTAGACTAAATTAAAATGTTTAAAGCATTTGTAACATTTTTAAACTCAAGATAAACATAAAGATAACATAAAATCAAAAATAATAAAACCCTACATATCTACTAAGCAGTATATTATCATATTATATATATTGCCATAGCAATAATTCCAGTAAGTTTGGATTTGACGGAGTACTTCTCTTTGCTACGCGCCTGAAAATTTTTAAACCCCAATTTTCCTTCATGTTTAATCAAGGAGCGAAGGAACAAGTTAGATACCTTAATTTAGCGCTATAATAAAAGAATTGAATGCGTTTAATTTAAAAAAATATAATAGCTAAACTTGCCAAATGTTATGTTATGTTATAGAGTCGGTGGGTCGTGTGGTCTTTGGGTGAAATTACCTCAACCTAAAAGATCTTTTGTAATTATACCTAGCCTACTTGAGTCCCTTAATGTGTACCATGTCATCAGCCTTTAAAGTGACCGATGGCAGGCAGTTCCTTCTTTAAAGGGACAGGGCATAGCATTCACAAAGTAGGTGCTCTGCTTTTTCTTGTGCCTGATTGCAGAATCTGCAATTGGCATCAGTTGTCTGACCCATCTTAGTGAGGTGGTATTTCAAAGGACAGTGTCCGGTTAAAAGACTGGTTATGAGCCTTATGTTGCCCTTGCCTAGCCTGAGAAACTGTTGGACTCTTAGGGCAGAGAAGGCGATAAACCTTTTCGCCTGCCACAAGCCAGGTGTGTTTCTCAGGTGAGCACTTTTGGCAGCATGTTCCCACTCCTGGATCATTCCTTTGATGCAGACTTTAGTTATTCCACTATAGGGTTCTGGTCCCACAAATAGAGTTTTGGAACCTTCTTTGGCAAGGCTGTCGGCAATTTCATTATCATTGATCCCTGCATGACCTTGAACCTAGAGCAGTTTAACTCTGTTATTCCTGGCCAGCTACTTTAGGGACAGTTTGTACTCCCAGACAAATTTAGACGTACATGTAGGTGATTTTATTGCCTTTAATGCAGCCTGACTCTCTGAGCATATGCATATCCTATTTTTCTTGTAGCTACTTTCTAAACATACTTGGGCGCATGTGTTCAAGGCCTCGATTTCTGCCTGGATTATTGATGGGAACCGTCCCAGGGCCCTCGATGACTCGAATCGATTCCGACTCCATTTTAGTGTTAAATCCGTCAGTAAACGAAACTATCGAGGAGCCTTGTAACTGCTTGACTTTCACTGCAACATAATGGTGGCCTTGGATAGCCACTTCAATCGTTGCATCGAAGTCGTAGTCTACCAGACAACCGAACCATAAGTGATTATTATTGGTAGTCTTTGTGCATGTATACCGCTAATTCGCACACAGTACTGAGGATTTTTAGGTGTCCATTAAAATGTCCAGATTTTGCAGTATCTGTCAGGATTGTTCTTAAGGCGTCTAAAGCAGCTTTTATTTTTACGTGCAGATGCAGAGGTGTGAGGTTGAGCATAGCCTCCATTGCTCCAGTAAGGCAAGTACTCATAGCCCCTGTGATGCCCAAAAATACCAGCCTTTGAACCTTGCTGAGCTCCGTTTGGGTTGTACTCTTCGTTATCTTTGTCCACCAGACAACCGAACCATAAGTGATTATTGGTCTTATCACCGTTATGAAAAGCCAATATATCATTTTGGTGTGTATACCTCATCTTCTGCTAAATAGTCTACGGCAAGCCCTTACTGCTTTGGCAATGATGTTGTCTACATCGGTTTTCCAGTTTAAAAGTGAGGCCGAGATATTTAACTGTGTTGGAAAACCCAATGCGTGTTTCATTCTTGTATGTATGCTAATAACTGAGAATTGCCTGCTTGTGTGTCTGTATACCTGTCTGTTCCAGATAATTGCTAGGTGTAACAATTTTTCCAAAATCTTCTCGTTTCGTTAGAAAAATAAAATCTGTTTATCTCTTAGGTATATGTATATGAATCTCCATAGATTAGTTGTTTTTTTAAAAAGTTCAATTTGAAGCTTTCAACGAGTGTTTTCCACTCCCAAAGTAAGCATGAAGTAAAATTTTGAGTTAAGAAAATCTTGAAACTTTGGTTTGGTCGCGTAATATTGTGAAGTTCACAATATGTACTAAGGCAATATGCTATAGACGTATATTTTGGACTTAAATTTGTTTTTTATACCCGTAGCGCATAAAGTTAAAATTCGAGTTTAGAAATGCTTAAAAATTTGGTTTGATTTCTCCGCTTTCTTTTCTAAACGCGAAATTTTACTTTATGCTTAATCTGGCAGAAAAACACTCGTTTAAAGCTTCAAATTGAACTCTTTTAAAAACAACTAATATCAATTCACTACGTATGCTTATTTAGATTTAATAAAATAATAATGATATGTAATGAAATTATTTGTAGAATATTCTAATTTTTATCACAGTTTTAATTTACGGAATAAATTGTTTTTAATTATGATTAAATAATGCAAAAATGTAAAATAAAAATGGTATGAAATGAAATTATTTGTAGAATGTTCTAATTTTAATCACAATTTCAATTCACATAATAAATTGTTTTTAATTATGATTAAATAATGCAAAAATGTACGAAATTATAATATTGCATTATAACTTTTCATCAATAATTTAGTTGGTATTGAATATATCATATCACTCAAATTAATATACATGCATGGCTGCAATTGTCACGAACATAATTTTGATACAATAATAATTAATTCCCGACACTTACATGACCATAAACAGCAAATTACCAATTAACCCCATTAAAAGAATTACCCTTCCCCTTTTAACTACACATACAAACCCCATCCTTTATCAACTAAAATATTTACAACCACAAATAAAATAATCCACCACACAAACATTACAATTGGGTTAATGTGTAATGGCCGGATTTTACGATCATTCGATTTAGATATCCGGGTTTTTGCGGTAGGGAGTGTCCCCCCTATTTATTATTCAAGCTTTTTATCTCTGAACATTTACATGAATATATTTTAATTAATTATTTACGATGTTTCTGGTTCTCTGAAACGTGTATCCGATGGAGACTTTCGGGACGTTTCAATTTGTGAAATTAAGACAGTGTGCAGTTTGGAACAGGTCCAAAAACTTCGCCCGGAACGTAACGAACGACTTGTTTTATTCGATGAGTAAATACGTCCGGTCGGTCGAGTTATCTGTAATTAGGAGGATCCGGCTAGAAGGACCATATATTTTTTTCATTGCTCTCTTAATGTACATCAAAAGATGATAAAGTAGTTGACAAAAATATAGATGTTTGGAAAGTTGAAAAATAAAACAATTAATGAAAGTTCCTAAATAATCTATCTAGATTTGCAAAAAATGTACTGCTTTAGCTGAGTCGTCACTTACTTAATATTAATTTGACGAATAAAGCACTATTAATCTTTCTTCAGACGTTTATTTGAAGTACCAAATGTACATACATTTCGGACACAAAGTGACCATTATCAATTGATTTGTCAAATTAATTTGATCGTCACGTAACTCAATCAAACAACTACTTATTAATAAATTAATAAACAATGTTCCAAGTACTAATGATTAAATTAAATTAAATTCGTTTATTTTATCGTGCTTACCATTGTGATTTTGTAAACTCTAAGAGATACAAAGTTAATTAAATTAGATAAAAGTTACCATTTTTGTTACAAAATAAAATTACGTTAACAAATTTTAAAAAAGTAAAACATCGTCTAAATGTTCGTTTTGCGATTACTCTCTTATTTAGAAAGATATGAAGCCCAAAATAACATTCGAGATACACAAGAAAATTAACGAGTCTTATTAATTAATTGACAATTATTTTTGTCTGCTTCACTCGTATAAAAACTGCTTGATAAAATTTTTACTTTGTTTGTATAAAGTTAAATTTCGAGTATTGAAAAGCCCCGTGAACAATTTCTGGGCTTTTCTAAACTCGAAATTTTACTTCATGCGCCACGCGTATTAAACACTAAAATATTGTTACATGTATGTATATTTGAACGTCTCTTAAAATCAGTGTTTTTTACGCGTGGCGCATAAAGTAAAATTTCGAGTTTAGAAAATTCACGAAAATTTAACTCCCGACAAGTTTTCACGGGGCTTTTCTAAACTCGAAATTTTACTTCATGCTTATTGTGGGAGTGGAAAACACTCGATTAAAGCTTCATATTGAAGTTTAAAAAAAAACAAGTAATATCTAAAGATTTGAAGAAAATAAGCCAGTTACTGAAAAGGCCGCTAAATTTACGATCCCCAATTTTGATTTAATTTTTTTATTAAATAATATTTTTTTTTATTAAATGTATGTTTTATGACTGCTGTAATAAATAAGCAGTTTTTATACCAGTGAAGCAGAAAAAAATTAATTGTCAATTTCTGAGACAAATTTTCTGGGCTTTTCTAAACTCGAAATTCTACTTAATGCGCCACGCGTATAAAACACTAAAATATTGGGAAATTTATGTATATTTGAACCTCACTTGAAATCAGTGTTTTTTTAGGCGTGGCGCATGAAGTAAAATTTCGAGTTTAGAAAAGCCCAGAAAATTTGTCTCGGGTCGCTGCGCGACCCTCGACAAATTTTCACGGGGCTTTTCTAAACTCGAAATTTTACTTCATGCTTAGTCTGGGAGTGGAAAACACCCGTTTAAAGCTTCAAATTGAACTCTTTAAAAAAGCCACCAATATCTAAAGATTTAAAGAAAATAAGCCAAATTTGGAATACGTATACTTAAAAGAAAAACACCCCGTACACATACAAAAATTACCAGTTACTGAAAAGACCGCTAAATTTACGATCGCTAATTGTGATTTAATATCTGAAATACATTTATTTTTTATAAAATGTATGTTTTATAACTGCTGTAATAAATAAGCAGTTTTTATACCAGTGAAGCAGAAAAAAATTAATTGTCAATTTCTGCGCGATAATGGGTTACAATTCGTCGACCAATTTACAGCCGGCTAAGTGAGATGGAAACTGTTTTCTTTTTTCTCCCCCTACCCCCTCCACTCCTAAAGGGATAGCGAGCCGGGGGAAATAGCAGTCTAATCTATCATAGATTTTTTCTGTCATTCGGCAGAAAAAAAGGGTAAAGAATGGCCGAGTTGAGGCTTAAATTTCTTTACATCATTTTTCAATTAGAACATCGGCTATTTTCTTAAAAGCCGCATTTATTCAACTACATTAAAGCTTTTTAAATTAAATTAAATTGCTATAATAGTCGGTAGATATTATCAAAATAATAATACTACTTTAAGTTTAATTATTTAGAAATATTTATTTATGTAATTATTTTATAAAATCTAATTTTATTTTGTTTACGACAATCTTATATTACATATGTATATTATTTAATTGTGTGGGCAGCATAAATGGGGTGCATTTAACACTCAACTACATTAAACACGGGATTTACGTGATAAATGTGATTTTTTAACACGAATATAAATAATTGCTTAGTTAGATTTTTCGCCGTTATGCAGTAATAGCGCTGTGCTAGTCAAATCAGCTTATTTTGTCTTACATTTGACATGGTGGTGAAGACGTCGTCGACGCCATGTTGTTAAAGTCCGAAACAATCGCGTCAACATCTCCGCCGTGCTCACTAGCTTAACCCACGTAAAACGCGTTTGTAAACATAAATCATTCTCTAATCGGTTAAACAATTGTGCTTCTATCCGTCGCGAGTGTTTTCTTAAAGCGGAACAAACATCAACGCCGTGAAAACTCCATCCAAACGGAAGAGTTCGTTTTTTGTGCAAAGAGCGTGTTCCTATGTGACGTAGCCGAAAGAGTAGACTGTGTGAGTATTATTTATTGTTGAGCGATTGTTCATATTTGTGTTAATGTGGAATTGACCCTATTACACATTTAAATGATAGTACTGCAAACAATCATTATTTAACTGTCAAATTATTATAAAACAAAACCGACCATTCAAACTGACGCATATTTGATAAATATATATAATATATGTTGTGTTATATATTGTTGTTGTTGAGAACAATGTATAGTGTATAACTCGCAAATAATGGATACAAATCACTCGAATGACTTGCTCCACTCGCCTTCGGCTCGTTCCGCAAACATCGTTCTCGTGATTAATAGCTATAATGCAATGCACACACGCATGATTATTATCATTATGTGGTTGTTGTACAATATACTATTATAACACTGTAAGTAGTAATAAATAAATACACTTTCTCTTAACTCAAATTGTCCGGTTTATAAAGGTGTTCCTGTATGAGGGGTTTATCCATGAGTGATTTTTATTTTTATTTCCCTAGAGATTAAAGCGCAATACCTGCTTTAATCTCTTAAAAAATAAAACTATAATTATAAATCCTCATTTTGTAAATTTTATCACAAAATTCATTACCCAGTTTTTAGAATCAATGAAAAATTTGTTTTTAACTTCGTCAATGAAATATTTGCTAAAAACATAGTTGGATATTAAAACTACTGTATGTGCGGGGGAAGGAAGGAGGATGAAAATGGCGCACGCCATTTCGGTCGATTTTGTTTTAATTGGATCTTTTGAAAACTGGTCGCGCACAAATGCGTTTTCCGTTTTAGCGGCGGCGTTAATTCGGAATGCATTGCCTTTTGCCATTTTGCTGCACATCAATTTTCATCTATAGATGACAGCGCATGAAAAGCCGCTGAAAATTACAACTGGTCCCGGCCAATATCGTCCAAAAATTAAAATATTAACAAAGTACGCGAGCACAAAAGAGAATTGTTTGTGTATCCATATTTTGTAATATTTTTATGGTATTCCACGCTTCATTTGTCGATTAGTTGAATTAATAACAATATATGTGACATATACAGTACAGTATATCAAATGTTGCAATATAAACATGCGTGTTATTATTAAAAAAAAAAATGTTTTAATAGCAACCAGCTTAATGGCAGTTTGTTGCGATCCTGGATTATATTCAAATGCCATTGGTTTTTAATAATGATTTGCAAAATTTGACTAGTTCAAAAGACAGCATGTTAATGAGTTGAATAATACGATTGTTAATTGTAAAATATTTCTTACAAATTCAAATTACGTAAATTATTAATATTATTTATTATTAACTACTTACTATTGTTGTTTTGGAGAGATTATCTCTTTGACGATTTTATTTTGCACTGGTTCGGAAATCGCCAATAGATTTCTGATGCAGGTGAATAAATATGAAATAAAATACTTCTATGCACTTATAATTCTATTCACCGTAAATGTACCAATATATATATACACTTTTATATGCAAATATTTTTACAATAACTTTGTAGTATTAAGAATTTTGATGAATTTAGAGATTAAAATTTTTGATGTTGACAGTTTGAAGTTTTTGGCAAGAGTGATTTTCATATTTAAAAATAGAAGAAACTTCAAATCAGTATTAAGAGCGGGGAGCGTTCTTCTTGGTCAAACATATTTTGTGGGTGTGATTTTGGCACCCCTTCCTTCGTCTAGAGAAAGGGATGATTTTCTTAGAATTAACTGATGCTTGCAACGGACCAAATTTGAGATATCACAGATGGCTCAACGGTTATCTTTCCACGAAATGTACAGGACCCAAAACAACACCCTCTGTAGTGCGAAAAAGGGTCTGCTACCGTTTGCAACAGCCCAATAAACTCAATAAATTTCTATAGGCACACAAAGCGACCATTATCAATAGATTAGCACAGTGTAATGGTCACTTTAATGGTCACTTTATGTCCGAAATGTATGTACATTTGTTAATTCAAATAAAAGTATGAAGAAAGGTTTTTAGTGCTTTTATTCGTGAAAATAAAATACATCTATACAAAGTCAGTTTTAATTTCAAAATTAAATCTCTTTCATAATTGCATAATTCCTCCGAATTTTATATTTAATGAAGAACCAGTTGAAAATAGTTGCCTCAATCGGTGTAAATAACTTGCTGATTTTAATTATATTTGAGTACAAGCGTAAAATAGTTTAGATGTGAAAGTCAATAAATGTGTATTTTTGGTAAGTTTAATATTTATATTTTTATTTTACAAAGATTCCAACTTACCAAATTATTAGCAGAATCGTGGATTTAGGAAATATATAAAGTTTATACCTGAAAAAAACATCAATATTAAAATGTAAATTAGTTATATGTTCACTTTATAAATAAATAAAATATTTTAAAAACTTTCAAATGTATATTGTATATTCGCTATATGTGTTTCATTGCATTGAGACTTCTGCACTTATAATATACAGCGAATTTTTGTTTTACATATACATATGTATACGTTGTAAATATTTAGATATTGAATTTTAAAACGAGTGTTTTCCACTCCCAGATTAAGCATGAAGTAAAATTTCGAGTTTAGGGTTTTCTTAACTCGAAATGTTACTTCATGCGCCACGCGTATAGGACAGTGATTTTATGTAAAGTTCAGAATATACGCCTTAAACATACTGCTTTAGTAGTATATTTTGAACTCCACTTGAAATCAACGTTTTATTTGCGTGGCGCATGAAGTAATATTTCGAGTTTAAAAAAGCCTAAAAATTTGGTTTGGTCGCGTAGCGCTACGCGCTATACTTAAAAGAAAAACTCTGCATACAAGGAGTTTTTCTTTTAAGTATACATACCCCAATATACTTGATTAAAAAGTCATAAATTCAACCAGTTTTGTTTCTTAGCTCAGACGCAGAAAATCAGTGCAAAATATAGCGCCATCTATGCTCAACCGAATGATGCTAATTGCAACTTTTCATCTTATTTACTTTGAGAGATATTTTAACTTTATAAAACCACTGTATACGTTAGTGAAATCCATGAATTTAGGCGATTTTTTTTTAATTTACTGATTTTAGTTAGAATATATAAATATAAATTAATTCCTAAAAATGTACAGAGTATTGGGATTTGTATACTTAAAAAAAATGTCCCTCTATGTACACGGTACCTTTGAAGAAACGACAACAATATAACTAATCTACTACATTTTGACGGACATCCCAAAAACACATGTCTTACTTATTTCATTCTTCCTATTCCTACTCTTTTTAAATAAACACAGCCTTCTGTTCTTATTAAAACGAAACCCTCGAGGCCGTATCGAATACCCCTGAGTAAAGATTACTCTTTATCCCCAAGAATTTCTCCCTCATCCCTAGTGTTTTTTTTTTTGTATGCGGAGGAAATAATCCGCGCGATGTGGAAATGTGTTTTAAAGCGCGGAACGTACCTATTGCATTTTTTTTTTGGTCTTATTTTTTTCGCGATCTCCCGCTATTATTTCCTTTTTTGTTCACTTTTCATTTCTGTGGAGCTTTGCGGGCGAACGGAATCGGATGACAATGAGGAGCGGATGGGGTGTATTTATATAAACGCTCCGTGCTTCGTGGCCCAGAAAGAAATTGTGAATTTTGGTTAATTTACCCCAGGATCATTATTCTTAAAAAATAATCTCCATTTTAAAAAAAATATACACAATAGATGTTTGGGAGAGTTATCTCTAACAACTATCTAAATAACGACAGAGAAATTCAACGCATTTAATTAATATGTAGTATTAATACAATTATAAAATATCACTTCGTTTTAGAAGAAATAAAAAAGAAGGAAATGAAAAACGATCAAGTTTCTAGAAAAACTAAAATATATTAAAATTACACAACATTTTGCATTTATTCATGTAAAAATTCACAGAGTTAAAGAAATTTATTGAAAATTGACAAATATCTTATAAATTAATAAAAATTTATTTGTAAAAATCGAATACTCGACTATTATTGAATATCATGGCTTCGAACCGGAACTGAACCTAATACCATAATCCAGATAAAACAGTTATTTTTGTCGAAACGTAAATCCTCCCTAAGCCGAATCAAAAATATCAGTTTATTTCGGTTCGGTTCAAATAAGTGTGTTAATTAAAGTGTTCGAAATTGTAGAGCCACATAGCAACAGTAGATTTGGTACAAAATTTAAGCTTTGATTTAGGCTTGAAAACAATCAAGCTTTGTCAGTTAATAGCTTTGATTTTAAGCTATTGTTTTCCTTTTGTTTCGTTTTTTTTTTAAGTTATGCTTAATTCTTTGTACGACCGATTTTCTTAAAATAGAAATATAAGAAATTATCTTGATTAAAATGCTTTAATAAATAATTGAATTTAACTACCGTTAAATTTACAAGCATTACAGTAAATATTGTATTTTTCTTTAGTTAAGTCAAATTCTGAAATTTCATAGAATATAATTAGAATACTGGGCGAGAGTTGTAATAATTTTTATTTTAATTTTTATTCTCAATTTATGAGGACGTTTGTAATACATAATTCTAAACACAATAATTATTATTTTTTATAATAATAAATAAATGTTTATTTACCGCAGTGACATTATTACAGAAAAATACAATATAATGAATCCAAAAATCTTTAAAAAAATATAAGAAACAAAATATACTTAAAAGTATACATAGTTGATTGATTATAACTAAAATTTGGTTTTTATTGGGCCATTTACATACATTTAAATATTTTCAAAGAAATTATAATTAGTATTTTAGAATGTTTTTATTAATTTGAAAGATTTTGGATCATTTAGTTATTTCTTAAGTATAAACAGAGAGTTTTATGTAACACCGAACTTTTTCATAAAGAGAATTTTTCTTTTAAGTATACATATGCATACGTCGAACATTTTCCGACACTCGGTTTATTAAAAGAATTTAATTTAAAGCTTTAAAAGAGTGTTTTCCACTCCCAGACTAAGCATGAAGTAAAATTTCGAGTTTAGAAATGCCTGAAAATTTGGTTTGGTCCGTAGCGCGAAGCGGCCAAACCAAATTTTCAGGTTTTTCTAAACTCGAAATTTTACGTTTTGCGCCACCCGTACACAACACTGACATATTACGAAGTTTAAAACACAACGCTAAACCTTCCATTGAATCAGTGTTGTGTACCGGTGGCGCATGAAGTAAAATTTCGAGTTTAGAAAAGGCTGGAAATTTGGTTTGGCCGCTCCGCGCTACGCGACCAAACCAAATATTCAGGCTTTTCTAAACTCGAAATTTTACTTCATGCGCCACGCGTATATAACACTGATTTAAAGAGAGTTCAAAATATACTGCTTATGTTTCATATGTAGGTATGCTTAAGAGAAAATAATCCAGTATACTTTTTTAATTTAAAGATAGAGTACAATTATTTATATGATTTTAGCGATTGTTGCCACTAAATTTAGCGCGAATATGAATAATATATAATCATATTTTTATGAAACGTTGATCTACAATGCTAGTTCATATTATTGACAATAAAATAAATTTAAATGGTTGGAAAACTAAATCAAAAATTGATATATCATTACTTATCCCTGTTCTAAATTATGATATTAAATGATTTAATAATAAAACTAAAAACTATAAACACTCGGAGCTGAACCAAAAACCGTTATCTTTTCTGAACGAAAACCGGAACTAAACCGATATATTTTTGTTTAATCTAATTGAAACGAAAACTGAAACGAAAAAGATAACGGTTTGAATTCTTGTCAAATATAGCCAGAAGAAAATTTAAAAAATGGTCGAGTAATAAACTTTGGAAGCATTAGTTTCGTGATACTTATGTTGATATTAACTGCGACATTTTAGCAATATCTATAAAACTTACTCAATATATCAAGAAAATCTATTGGTTACTTGCTTGAAATATACTTTGAGAATATATTCACTACTTTTTAGTACATTATGCATGAAATTTCATCACTCAAACACCAAACAACAAATTTTTTCTCGCATAATGCATAAATAATAACAGGTGAATTACTTAAGTATGCATGAGTGTACCGTAAGCGATTTTCAATCCAGTTGATCCCGACAACGCGATAAATAATAACCCGCTGCTCGAGGAAAGAGTGATGGATCGGAGGCGCGGGATTATCAACAAATTTCCAATACAACATTAGCGTATTCATGGAATATCCTTTATCGCGCCAAGAATTAAGCAGGGATCATCCATTCCCTATCCTTTGGAGAGAGTGAGAGAGATACTAAAAGGCAAAAAGGGGTATTAGCCTGGGAAGTGGGGGCTTTTTCCATCCCATCAGTCAAACTTTCCCAAGCAAGAACACAAACTTATAAAAAAATCATCGCATTCTCATACAAACAAAAATAGATTACATTTTTTAGACTGGGTTTTTTTTTCTGAACTTGAATTGAAAATTAAATATTCTTATGTTTTTATGGCATTGTAAACCAAGTTAACCCATTAATTGCTATTATTGCAATAACACAGAATTATTAATATTTTCTTAATTCAATGACTCAATGAGTTATTGTATGATTTAACCTGACTTGGGAATGTGTAAAGAATAATGTAAATATTATGATTATTACTCATTTTGAGAAAGAATTCTTAAGTATATTTCTAACTTTACAATATTTTAGTGTTTTACACGCGTGGCGCGTGTTGTAAAATTTCGAGTTTAGAAAAGCCTGAAAATTTGGTTCGGCGGCTTCACTTCTCGGAGCGACCATACCAAATTTTTAGGCATTGCTAAATTCGAAATTTTACTTCGTGCTTAATCTGGGAGTGGAGACCCTCGTTCTAGGTAAATTGTAATATATTATTGTTATTCTATAAGTTATGGTAATTCAATGGGATTCATCAATATATTTATTTTAATACTCGATGGTAGTTTTTTATATTGTTCTCGAGGAACGGATGTTTTTTGTTAAAATTATTGTATTGGAGAGGGCAGTATTCGTTTGAATGTTTAAGAATAAACACAGTTAAGTTACCCACTCTGGACAATCATTTAGATCTTCCGTAATACAGAATATAAATCATTAAATGCTATTAATTTTAAATGCATGAAAAACATTAATGCATGAATAACATTTATCCGTAAAGAAACGTTATTGTGATTTGCAGGAAAATTATCAGTAAACCAGTTTAGAACCAGAAATTTACCGAATTACCGGGAAAAGGTAAGTATGGAAATACAATGTTTACAAAAATTCAAACTTAAATAAAGATTTACAAAATTCAACACGTAAAAACCTAATCAACATTAGAAAATCAACAGAAATTTTATTGTAATGCATTAAAACATTGTTTTTATTTAAGAAAAACAGAATTAGTCAATTGAAGTCAGAAAACTTTGAAGCTAGAATTTAGCAAATAGTCATCGGATTTATCTGTTAATACAAGGAATGTTTCTTTTAAGTATACATACAGAGAATTTTCTTTATTTGTACAAACCCATACGCTTTTTTTAAAGAGTTCAATTTGAAGCCTTAAACGAGGGTTTACCACTCCCAGGCTAAGCATGAAGTAAAATTTCGAGTTTAGAAAAGCCTGAAAATTTGGTTTGGGCGCGTAGCGCGAAGCGCGGAGCGGCCAAACCAAATTTTCAGGCTTTTCTAAACTCGAAATTTTACTTCATGCGCCACGCGTATTAAACACTGAAAGTACTGAAATATTGTGAACAAGTAAACTTCGCTTGAAATCAGTGTCCTGTACGCGTGGCGCATGAAGTAAAATTTCGAGTTTAGAAAAGCCTGAAAATGTTCAGGCTTTTCTAAACTCGAAATTTTACTTCATGCTTAACCTGGAAGTGGAGAACACTCGTTTAAACTTCTAATTGACCTCTTTTGAGAAAAAGCGAATATTAAAAATCTACAACACTTAATTGGAATATGTATAATCAAAATAAAAAAATTACAAGAAATTATGATTTAAAGTTTTTTTTAAAGAAAGAACACTAATAGACTTGCAACCTAAGCAGTATAACATTGTTATGTAACGTCAAAATTTGACACAAATCAACTAATACGGCTAATCAATATAAATTGTCTAATTACCAATATCAACACAAGAAACACCCAACGCGGCTGGATTACCCAAAATATAATAAGAGCAGGTGATTAGCTAAAAAATTATTTAGGTTTTCTCAAAACACGATAGATTCAACAATACAAATAACTATAAACTAAAAAAGATAGAGTTTAAAACAATAATAAAATATAGGAAACAAGTTTATTACGCCAACAAAATACTTCATGCAGAAAATAAAACCAAGCAAATATGAAATATAATAAATACAAATCTTGGCAAACAAAAAACTAGAAGCACCGTTTAACCAAAAATTGATAACACAATTATATCGGACCAGGAAACTGTCTCCGAGCATTTTGCAGCATATTTTTCAAGCAAAACACAAACAGCCTTAAAAGAATATGCAGGTAATAATGTATCCAGGGAATGTACTCTTCCAAATAAAAATACACATAGTTTCTTGCATCACCAGTAACTAAAGATGAAATAACAAGCAATATTCTGAGTTTAAAAAATAAAACATGCACCGGTACAATCGATATTTCAGTAAAAATTATTAACATCTCTCACGAATTTAATTATTGAACATGGCATTTTTCCAACAATTATGAAGAAAGCAATGATAATTCCCATTTATTAAAAAAATGAAAAAATGATACATGCAATTATAGGCCCATATCTATTTTAAACGGATTCTTAAAAATAATCGAAAAAATTATTTGCAATAAGATGTGGCATTTTCTAAATAAACATAAACTAGTAAGTAACGCACAACACGGTTTTAGAGAAAACGGATCAACTGAAAGTGCAAGTTATTCATTTATTACCACTGTATACGAAAATTTAGATAAAGAAAAACACGTCTGCGTTCTATTGTTTGACCTGTCCCAGGCTTTTGATAGTCTAGACATTAATTATATCCTATCCAAACTTCATCGTATCGGTTTCCGAGGAAATTTTCTGAGGCTATTGGAATCATTTCTTGAAAATAGACAAATTGGTGTAAATGTAAACATGTAAATATGAACGAAGGGGTACCTCGAGGCTCGGTAATGGGACCTTTAATTTTCGCGCTATGCGACCAAACCAAATTTTCAGGCTGTCCTAAACTCGAAATTTTACTTCATGCTTAATCTGGGAGTGGAAAACACTCGTTTTAACTTCAAATTGACCTCTGTTGAGAAAACAACGATTATACGATTATTTAAAAATCTACAACACGTAATTGGGATATGTGTAATCAAAATGAAAACATTACAAGAAATTATGATTTAAAGTATTTTTACAAGAAAGAACACTAAAAGACTCGCGACCTAAACAGTATGACATTATTTTGTAACGTCAAAATTTGACACAACTAGAAATCGTTGCAGATACAGTATGTCGACAGTTGTATCTGCAACGATTTTCCTAGTTGTGTCAATTTTATTTAAAAAAATTTGAGACACTCATTCCACATTAATAAGTTATAGGACATCTCTCACGAATTCCACTATAATCAATATTTTATTTAAGAAACAATTAAGCGGCATTTTTCTTTAATTAAAACAGAATGGTGATTAATACTAGAACTGAGATTAAAGAAGCCTAAAGTTGACCATAACATTTATACATTTATGAAAACTTATGAATTCTTTATAAATCTCATGAAAACAACTAAAATTTGTTTGCATAATTAAAAACAATTGTTGATAGTTTAAAAAAAATCTTCACCATTACATATTTATAATTATTTTTGTATGTGATTATAAGTAAGATTAATATAAAAATTAATTTTTCTTTTTAAAGTCAAGTCACACGACAGCTAGAAAGGCAAACACGTAATTATTTACATTGAAGCAAGGATAACAAATGATGCTTTGTACCTGAGCTAATTGATGATAATAAAATGTAAATTGCGTATGTATGCGCAAATACCGCTAACAAAAGAGGCCCTAAATATTAACATATATCGAGGCAGGCAACACGGTTATAGTGCGTATGTACACACTATTATTTTTCGTCCTCATTGTATCTATAACAGAATACATACATACATTCATGTAAATGTGTGTTTTACGAGCGAGCGAATCGGAAAATCGATTTATTAGTAACCCGGGCTAGAAATAAATCGCCTCGCGTAAATATTTTTTGCATAGTATTATTACAAAATTGTTATAAAAAAACACAGTTTACGCGCAATCAATCCGTGGGCTATTCGCGGCCGAGGGTCATTTTTTTATGTCTCTGTGTTTTCGTGAAATAAGCCTCGCGGTTTTAATAATAGCACGTTTGTTTTTGTTATCTCGGAATTTTACAAATATTTTTGTGTTGTTGGATATTTGAGGTTTATAACTTTATGCATTATGCATTTGTTATATGTTTCTGAACAAGTTGGAAATACTACTACAATATAAACGCTATTGAGTTTCTATTATGAAAGCCGTCTATTGTTTGGTAATTTTATTTTTAATGCTCGTATAGTGCAATTGTATTCTATAATTCCCCTATTATATTCAAACAATATTGCGATGTGTTCCTGCTATTCTTTTGATTTAACTCTCTTATTGCTATCATTACTGAATATAATAGTATATTATTTCAGAGAGTGTTGTGTTAAAAACAACTTTTATACGATGTAGAAAAGTTTTATAAAGAAATAAAACACAAGAGTATTTATTAACGCAAATAATAAACATAGTTTTTACCTGGCGCATTCACCATATGCGGAGATTTTTACACTTACCAAGTGTATCAACAGATTACAAAGTGATGCAATTTTGAAAGCGCTGGATTTGGTTACACGAAATAAACATTTATATATTTTATTAATGTGAGCAAATTACATCAAAGATAACGAGAATATTTTGACACACTGGCAATTAGCCAGTGTTTAATACGCGTGGCGCATAAAGAAAAATTTCGAGTTTAGAAAAGCCCAGAAAATTTGTCTCAGGTCGCTGCACGACCCTCGACAAATTTTCACGGGCCTTTTCTAAACTCGAAATTACACTTCATGCTTGGTCTGGGAGTGGAAAACACTCGTGTATAGCTTCAAACTGAACTTTTTTAAAAAACAACGGATGTCGGAAAATTTACAACTTATGCATATGTTGTGGCATTCAAAATATATGAAATGTATGTTGCACTGGGAGTTTTTCTTTAAATACGTATTCCAAATTCAGGTTAGTTTCTTTAAATCTTTAGATAGTCGTTGTTTTTTAAGAGTTGAATTTCAAACTATAAACGAGTGTTTTCTACTCCCAGACTAAGCATGAAGTAAAATTTCGAGTTGAGAAAAGCCCTGTGAAAATTTGTCGAGGGTCGCGCAGCGACCCGAGACAAATTTTCTGGGCTTTTCTAAACTCGAAATTTTACTTCATGCGCCACGCGTATAAAACACAGATTTCAAGTGAAGCTTGAATATACAATCTACAATATCTTAGTGTTTTATACGCGTGGCGCATGAAGTAAAATTTCGAGTTTAGAATAGCCCAGAAAATTTGTCAGGGGGGTTTTATAAATTCGAAATTTTACTTCATGCTTAGTCTGGGAGTGGAAAACACTCGTTTAAAGCTTCAAATTGAACTGTTTTAAAAAACAACGAATGTCGGAAAATTTACAGCTTATGTTTACCTAAAATAAAAATTCACTGTCACTTAGGCCAGCATCCATTCTCCGGATAGGGAGTCCTCTTGGTTTATTGCTAAAATGCATATTTTGACTAACTGCAGCCATTTTGCTGAGAAGTGAAATGTAATTGAGAAACTGTGATTAGGTGTTAACGTATAGGGAAATGTAGTGGTATATAGGAAAATGTAGTGGTATATAGGAAAATATATTTGATAAATGGAAAATATATTTGAGATAAAGGGACACATATTCGATATATAGTGAAATGCTATAGAAAAACTCTGTATTACTATATTTTTTCATTATTTGAACTAATTGCTATGAATTTAGCAGTATTTTTTTATTGAAAATTTTTATAAACCCTCGCGGTACACAATTTGGCAGTCACTGTTTTAGAATATGACATTATTTAAAAAAAAAAATGTCGATTTATTCCTTCTTCTAACTGTTTATTTAGTAAAAAAAACATATAGTTGTATACAGGGTAGTGATAAAATGACTAAATAGTTTAACTTTTCGCGATTTGTTTATTCAAATGTAGTAGATAAACAATAAGTATATTTCAAATTCAAAACTATAACGCTTACGCTTTTAGTTTTCAGAACTTTCTTGCACAGGGAAAAGTTGTATCAATGGATATTTAATTTCTCATTAGTTTAAACTTATTTTTTGAGGATTACACAAATGTTATTAGTATTTTAATTTTTTTGGATCTGAGAAGATAATTTTAAACAAAAAACGGATTGTTTTAAAATCATGAATCGTTAATAAATGAACTTACTAGTCTTATTAATAGAATAAGGTACATAGAGAAAGCATTTTTAGTTTAATATATTTTATATTTAAAATATCTTTAATTGTTTCGATGTCATTTAAAAAAAAATACTCAAGTTGAATTTTATAAAAAGTTTTTTTTACCTCGGCTCTCGGTCATACAGTTAGCTACTATTTGTAATTTAATTCATATGGACATCACAACGTATTTATACAACATTCATGGCTCCAAAGGGTGCCAATTTTTTTATAAGAAAGTGACCCACGAACGTCTGGCCCAAGAGCACGAACTCTACTCACTGACAGTTACATACACATCCCAAAAATAATTCATTTTAACGATCTAAAATAAAACTAACTCTGTCATCATCATAACACACAACATTTATTTTTTCCTTCAAATAAACATCCTGCCTTCGACTTCGATCCAAAAGACATCAAATTTAAAACCCGTCCGTTCCGGCTTGAATAAATATTTACACCTTTTCACTCCTAAAAAAACACACATACACATAAAACCCATAAATTTTCATTAAATCCACAGGTTGATCTGAACTTTTTTCTAAATAATTAAAAAACACAACCTCCCAGTGTCCTGCCAATAATTTCAGCCAGAAATGACGATCGGTTCAGAATTATGCAAATTGATTTCCAGCCTCGAAACCGGGCTCGGCGCTTGTTTATGGAAATCGGCGGGACGGCCGTTATTTAATTCATATCCGATCGGATATAAATTATTCGCCTTGTTTTATATTTTATTTATTAGGAGAATTAATATTCCATAACTAGAGTTTGATTTCGGCGTTTCGGTGCGAGAGTTTATGAATAATTCCAATACTATTTTAGCGTTTTTTGGAATTCAATAACTGAATTTATCGCTTATTACGTATATTCATTTTACAATTTAATAATGAAATTGAAATATGCGCCATAAATAGTTCATGCATTTGATTTAATAACAAATTTTGAATGTATGTAAATGGTATTTCAAGATTGTTGATTGTGTTTAGTCATTACCGATCGTAAGAGACAGGTCAACCTTCTCTTACAATCACAAATCAGAGTCGTCGTTTGGTCTTTGTGGCTCTACCTACAACTATTAAGTAGAGACGGCAAACAATATAAAAGTCAAGAAAGAATATTAAAGAATAGAAAATGATTTATACATATATAAATAATAATAATAATAGTCGGAAATATACAATAAAAAAAAATTAAAAGAGATTTCGTTTCATATACAAGGAGTTTTTCTTCCAAGTATACATATCCCGATTGACAATTTATTCTTGGTTTATCATAAACATACTACCAGTGGCGTAGATAGCTTTTTGCGATGGGGGGGATTTGACATAGTACTTTTCTTTCGTAAATTTAGTTTTCTAAAGTTTTTAAAAAATAAGTACTAACATTTTTTACTTTGATAGAAATAGCAATATTGTTATGTTTAAAACACTGTATTTTAAAACGGTGTTTTAAGCATGCTTAAAAAGAACTGTTGTGTTTAAAACGGTTTTGTTTTAAACGATTAATTTGTTTAAAATATTTTTTTAAATAATGAGATGTACCGGGTGTTTGATCAAGGTGGGCTATCGGCTGTATCTCAGAAACTATAAATCCTATCATATTGCGGTAACAAAATTCTAAGTAAAAGTGGTGAAGAGAAATCGCTGGAAATATTTTTTAAGTTTCTAGCTTTGTCGCTAGAGTGCGCACTGTCTTTCGTAGAAGATAAATAGAAGTTTTTATCAAATAAATGCCACATTAAGCTACGTTAAATATATAAAAATCTTAAACTACGCAAAGTTTTACATAGTTTCAACCATCTTTTTGTTTCTTTGTTTTCGCATAAGATGCAGGGAAGAATAGAAAAGCCTACTGATTTAATCGGCTGTAACCTTAGTTAGGTTTGACCGAATTTAATAAAATTTGGCTTATTTAATTGATAATTGAATGCACTTTAAAACGTTATTGACTCTAAATCATTTTCGTATAGGTATGAAGCGCCAGAGGACGCGATTGAGACAAGACAATGATCGTATTTACTAGATTTTCTTAAAATTTTCAAATTAAAAAGTACACTTTAGTTACGTTAGATAATTGAAGTGAAAATACTGTAAAAACTAGTAAAAACCGTATCTTGATATCTATTTCCTACCCAGAGATATAGTGTAAATTTGACAGAATTGGGTTATTTTACACCACGCACTCTAGAAAAATAACATAAAACCTAATAGGCTGTTGTTTTAACCAACAATATATTCTTGTTTTATGCGCAAAAGGTTATTTTTTAAACAACTGTTTTTTTTTAAGTAAAGGTAAAATCGACCCGCCAATCCAGACGGAGTATTTTCTCTCTGGAGGTGCAATTATCTTGATTTTTATTGTTGATGAAGAAGCTAAGGCCATAATTTTTTTCTGCATTTGGTCAACAATACATAAAATAAAAATATATACATTAAATTGTAGTTATTGTAAAATTGTAAACTTCAACGAAAAATATTACAAATGTTGAGCAACAGATAATAATAGTAATAATGTGTAAACAAATTAACGTTCAGCATCTACAATTGAAAGAAATGTAACTGCTTCCCCTAAAAGTGTTGTCAAATACCAAATAAGCACAGTTAGAAAGACCACATTTTGACTTGTAGTCGAACTTGCAGTCAATATTATCATTATTCACAGTTTTAACAAAATTGATGAAAACCATAAATCAAGACAAAAATAGACGGAAAAGATTAAATGTGTGTATCATTTTGAAAATTCGCAAAGAATTGGCAAAATTGAAGGAATTAATAAAAATCGTGATAAATTACCAAACAATTTAAACCAAAGCCTTAAGCCGAATCGTAAAAAATGCTGCTAAATTAAATTAAATAGCTATTTAGCCAATTAAAGAAAATATTTTTGTGTACGAAGTCTGGTAAAAATAATTTTAAAACATAAAAGTTCTAAAAGCCCAACAGCTACTAATTTATTGTTAACACTGAACATAGACTAAATATCGAGTTTCGTGTTATTTTAATTGATTGAAGATAATATTTTGATGTGTTTTTAAACTTCAATTGAGATCAGTGTTTTATATGCGTGGCGGATGAAGTAAAATTGCGAGTTTAGAAAAGCCTGAAAATTTGGTTTGGTCGCGTAGCGCTACGCGCTACGCGACCAAACCAAATTTTCAGGCTTTTCTAAACTTGAAATTTTAATTCATGCCTAACCTGGGAGTGGAAGACACTCGTCGAAATAATATTGAACACTCCAATAAATATGACGTACTGAAAGAAGCAAATTAATGTTCACATGATTTAATGAAAATTAAGGTGAATATTTAAAATACTCTCGAAAACTAAAAAAATAAAATTTAATAAGTTAACAAAAAAGTGAATAGATTTTATCTTACTTTATACAGAATTTATTTGACATATGTTCGACAGCGTATACGCCATCTAATGCCCATTAGCTTAAGTAGCATCGTCAATAGCTGGCAAACTAAAAGTTTGTACGCAGCAATTGTTTGTCCATAACAGGGTTTTATTTTATAGAATACAAATATCAAGAATATGACTTTGCGTTCAGTATTCATTCATTCACCGGATAACTAGATACGCGTTTCACGCTTTAACGCCATCATCAGTATACTCCCGAGCCAGTGCTTGAAGAATACTTATATTCGTGAGAACTTATTTGATATTATATTTTTTATATTTGTTACTAGTTTCTTCTTCAAAAATTCAATTATAAACATTTTTTTTTTTCATAAAAATGAAAGAAACCACTAAATTTGAAAAAAGTTTATTAAAATGTCAAAAATCAAGAGTTTATTTAATCAACACTGAAATTACATAGAAATAATAGATCTATAATTCATTTTCTAGATTATTAAAAACAATCTCGACAAAAATTGGAGAAAGTCAAAAAAGCACTCAAAAAAGTTGAAATAAACAGAAAATTAGCCAGTAAATATAAGCTGTTTTAAACATTCTACTAATCCTAAACCTACTATATTTTGAGATTTTAAATAATCATGATTTAACTGACATATTCTCTTTCCAAAACATATAAATGGGGTAACATGATCTTCGTTATTCTATAAATTATTGTTTTTAACCTCTTAAACATAAGAGAAAAAATCCTAAAGGTCTACACGACCTTTTACTATATCTTTGGTTAGGATAAAGATATCAGGATAAGGTTTTCACCACTTTTCTCAGTATTCCTTCCTGTAATAAACTAGCGTAGGAGAACTATAGCTTATAATTTAAAATGTTTAAGAAAATCTAGAAAATATGGCGGTTGTTCAAAAAACGACTTTGCGTTCAGTATTCATTCATTCATGATGTTGTTCAAAAAACGACATCTGGCGTTTTATATAAGAATCACAGTAAACGAGAGTAAACAGTGATTTAAAGTGCTTTCAATTACCTATCAAATGAGACTAACTCAATTTATTTCGGTTAATCCTAACAAAACTTACATGCAGTTTATTGATTACACATTCCCGCTCTACCCTGCTTCATATGTGCGAGATAAAGAAACAAATGAGTAGTCAAAATTGAGGTAAATTCAGCGTACATTACGATTTAAACATTTTTAATCTAGCTAAATTTAGCAGTTTGAAAAAATCTGTTTTTGTGTTTACGAATAGATGTTGCGCCCTCTAGCGGCAGAGGTAGGGACTTAAAACAAATTTCCAGTGATTTCTTTTGGCCACTTTCACTCTGCGATTTTTTACCCCAACATGCTACGCTACATAGTTTCTGAGGTGTATGGCTAAGCATTAATCAAACACCCAGTATATTAAATGAAACATAACCTGATCTGAAATCCATAATAATGTTATGATATTTTAACATATTGCATATTTATTTGACTTCTATAACTCTATTTTTGGCAAAAATTAAAGATAAATAAGCTGCCTTTGAACTTTAGAATAAATCAGTGTTTTGTACGCGTGGTGCATGAAGTCAAATTTCGAGTTCAGAAATGCCTAAATTTCCAAATTCAGGCTTATCTAAACTTGAAACTTTACTTCATGCTAAATCAAGGAATTTTAATGAAATCACTAAAGCTAAACTAATATGTTTTTATTGAAGTCAATAATATCATTCGAACGAATTTATTCGTTAGAATGATATTATTGACTTTAATAAAAACATATTAGTTTAGCTTTAGTGATTTTATTAAAAATTCACGATTATTTTAACTGTTTCTCTTATTTTTACAAATTATAATTATTTATTACATTCTAAATATTTAAATAGATTTACTAATTTTGAATATTAACAATTTTCTGTTTTTAAAAGAGAAATTATGAATATCTTAAAAGTAACCAAACTTTGACTAGTATATTTAAATCCAACCTATAACTGACAGAATATCACACAAATTATCTTAATTCAATAATAGACGGAGTTTAAACAAATAAAAATAATATTGTAAGCATTTATCAAAATTATGCAAAGCAAACATTACAAGTAGTTACAAATATTCATGTGTATGATTAATGTAACGATATAAGTTTAAATAGGTTGATTAAGCGATTGTGGAAAGGGATGATAATAATAATCAGATTAGGATGTAAAAACATGATAATGCACATAATTCGGGGCGGCCGCCGTGGGATAATGGAATAAATTAGAGAATTAATCGGGAGGGCATTTCCAGGACGCCTTTGAATCTGATTTATTAACGGCTGAACGCATCCGAATAAATATGCTAATTCTGTTTTATACTATCACTGCGAAACGGAAATTGGCGCAGTTTGCACCCCTCTTCCAGGAAGTGACGACCGCCCGCCTCCCGCCGCTCGTACATCACTTATTTCACACCCCCTTTGTGTGATAAATCGGTGCAAAGGGACATCGATTATTCGGACATGTTTATTTATTGTTGCTTTCAGTTATATTCAAGAAATTTCGTTTCGTATAATGCAGATATAGTAAATCTGACAAGTTACATTTCTGTTGTATAAGTCAAACCAAGAAGGAATTGTACAATTTCGAGATTATTTGTAATTTATATTCAGCTAAGTTCTCATAGTTGAATTTTTTAAATCGAGAAATTTGAGATGAATTACTGTTTGTTGTTGTATCCATAATTTAATGATGGGCGTAAATTAATGATTATATTAATCTAACTAGAATTTAGCCCGATTTACCAACCGGGGAGCCGAGGGCCGAATCAAGGAAATGTAGAAATGTAAGGAGAATTGCATAATTAAAAAAAAAATAAATGAAGTTGAAGAAAAATATATGTATAATAGTAGCAAGGGTAAAGGGAGGGGGAGAGGTGTTGGTGCATGAGCCGAATGGTGGTGACTGCAAGGTAAATCGTTGTTTTGTAGTGGTTATGGAGTGGATGGATGTAAAGGTCCTTGAAAAGTTTGGAAGAGATGGTCGCTTCGCTCCAGCCGCTCGCTTCGCTCGCACATAGAGAGGGTAGTTGCTCCTTTATCCCCGCGAAAATAAATTTTCTCTAGCGCAATTTATGGACCGAAAATTTGCTGAAACACCGGGAAGGCGGCCATTTGTTGGCTCGAAAATAATTTGCTGAGCACCGCGAGGTCAACCATACCACCCTACGTTTAAACAAATCGTTTTGGAGCATTTTAAGTTGGTCAAAAAAAATAATCAAGAAAATCATGGTTTTAGACCACCCTGTATACAGGGTGTCCGTATTTCGAGGAAATGCATGGGGATCTCGGTTATTTGAAGAGTTAGAGAGTTGGTTATTAGGGCAAATATGTGAAATTTGTAGCCCAACAATAATCCGAAAACAGATTTAAAATATCTTTTTTTGTTTTCGAGATATTGCCAAAAAACAATTTTTTTCAAATTTCGTTTTTATTTTTTTATTCAAAAACTATTGGATCTAGGAATTTGCAACTATTACATTATACAGGCACTTTTTAATCAGGAATTTATTAGTGTACTTACATTTAAAATAACTTTAATATTTTCCCCGGAACCATAGCCAACTTTTGGTTTTCTTATGGGCGCCATATTGGATTTTCATATTTTTAGAAAGAACTTTTTTCTCTGAATTAAACGGTATATCACACTTATAATTTATTCTGCGTTTCATTTGAAACATAGCAACCTTTTGTTTTTTGTAAAGAGTGCCTTGGAAACAATAATATTGATACGTTATTCAGTTATTGATGTGTCAATAAGATACGATCATTATACATAATACATAAAATAAAGTTAAAAATGGTGTTTTCGAACAAAGAAAAACGAGATATGATCGAAGTTTATTATACTTCAAACAAAAATGTACGTATTTCATCCGAAGTCTATCTACAGCGCTATCCAGAAAGGCAACAGCCAAGTGAAAGTCATTTCATAAAACTACATACAAATTTATTGGAATATGGTTCCTTCGTAAAGCCACGACAAAGATATGGATATCACCAACCCCATGAAAATGAAAACCAAATTTTCCAAGCGGAAAAATGATTTCATTTTAATTACAATAAGATAATATTTATTCCCCTAGATTCAAGATAACCCTTCTTCCTCAACGAGAGAACTTGCGAACCAGTTTGGTGTGACGTTTCAATACGTATGGAGAATTTTGAAAAAAAATAAATATCGCCCATTCAAAATTAAAGTTACTCAAGCTCTCCATCCTGGAGATGCTAGACGAAGGATGGACTTTTGTCGTATTTTATTGGGAAAATTAAACGAAAATCCGAATTTCTTGTCAAATGTGATATGGTCTGACGAATGCCGTTTTACCAACACAGGGATATTCAATAGGCATAATGAACATGTGTGGAGTATAAATAATCCTAGACAACATGAAGAAAGACGACGACAAGTGCGATTCGGACTAAATGTATGGGTCGGTATTTTGGGAGACAATATTGTAGGTCCATACATTTACGAAGATACATTAAATTCACAGAGATATCAGGATTTTTTAAGAACATTTTTAAGTGATTACGTAGACAATAACATCCCCTTAAATATGTTAAGAAATGTATGGTTTCAACAAGATGGTGCACCACCTCACAACAGCCAATTTGTCGCTAATTGTCTGTCCGAAATGTTTCCAAATAAAGTTATGGCAAATAATGGTGATATACGTTGGCCAGCTCGCTCACCTGATTTGTCACCTCTAGATTATTTTCTTTGGGGAGCTATAAAAGAAAAAGTTTATAAAACTATTCCAGAGGACAAAGACGATTTAAGAAGAATTATAATAGTTACCATTCAGCAATTAAGAAGAAGAGACATTTTTCGGGCAGTCCAAAATTTAAGGAAAAGACTATAATTATGTTTGGAGGTCAATGGTGATATATTCGAACACTTACTCTAAGATTGTGATAATTTTAGTTCAAAAGATATTTAATTAATTTGTTTATTATTATTTAATATTATGAAAAACTTCATCAAGCAGCAGAGTGATTATTCTGGTTCCTTCCCTAAAAAAATATAGTTGTAGGCCTCAGGAATTTTAAAATGTGCAACTGTTTTTAAGGCACTCTTTAAAAAAAAAAAAGGTTGCTTTGTTTCAAAATAAATTATAAGTGTGATACACCGTTGAATTCAGAAAAAAATGTTCTTTCCAAAAATATGAATATCCAATATGGCGCCCATAGGAAAAACAAAAGTTGGCTATGGTTCTGGAGAAGATATTAAAGTTATTTTAAATACAAGTACACTACTAAATTCCTGATTAAAAAGTGCCTGTATAATGTAAAAGTTGCAAATTCCTAGATCCAATAGTTTTTGAATAAAAAAATAAAAACGAAATTTGAAAAAAAAATAGTTTTTTGGCAATATCTCGAAAACAAAAAAAGATATTTCAAACCTGTTTTCGGATTATTGTTGGGCTCCAAATTTCACGTATTTGCCCTAATTTAACCAACTCTCTAACTCTTCAAATAACCGAGATCCCCATGCATTTCCTCGAAATACGGACACCCTATATACACGTTAAACTTAAAAATTAATTAATTTTAATTGTTTTGTTTCGTCTTGTTTTATCTTGTCGGTTGCGGATAATTATTCGAAATCGAAATGTGAAAACCAAATTCCTCTATCGCAATTTTGCGACCGAAAATGTGCTGACAGCCCGTGAAGGCGGCCAATAAAAAACAAAAAAAAAACATGTCCCAACACCGCTAAATTTAATCGTAGTGATCTGCGTTTAAACAAAACATTTTGGAGAAAAAATAAAAACTATCGATTAAATGCGAGATTTAGACAGCCGGTATATATTTTTAAGAAATTTCAATTGCAAAAAATAATACTTTTCCTTCATAGAAAAAAATCTCGATAGATAGGTCATGTTTCTAATGGAATTCTGAACACGATAGACGCAAAAGTTTGAAAATCTAATTTTTCTTTGCAAAATCGATTAAATGCGATATTTTTTTTAATCGGGCGATTTGAGCGCTCGGAAGTGTCGCGTTGGAAAGCCCAGGTCAAATCCCATCGAAATTGTGCTAGGCGCGACCTGAAAAAGTTCCGTGTGAAGCAAGACCCCGTAAAATTAAAAAAAATGATTTAAAATAGAAAACGCGGTCGGATTTGAACGCCGCTTAGCCTGACACGCGGAATTGTTTTTTTCGGTCCTGTGAAAATTTGAACTTTCTAAAATGAATTCTTCGATTTTTCCACTCCCGGTTACAGTCGTCTCCCATAAGAGCAATGTAAAAGTCGCAGCCTTCTCGGATCCCCGCTGCTTTAACGTTATTATTATGGGAGATGAACGGTACTTTACAATATTGATTATTTAACTCAAATCTAAATAACTGATTTTGATTTGTTATCATTAAGATTTTTTCGTTAAAACATTTGCTATCGCAGTGGTATTTCAGAATTCGCCTTTCCAAATTTGTCTTGTCAGTTTTTTTGATCGCGTATGTAAATTTGTCACCACTCATATTTAATGATTCAATTTATAACAAATCGCTTTGGACGTAACACAGATCAAGAAATTGACTAGTTATTAGAGAAAACAATTCCAACAAACACGGTTATAAACCCTATATATTTTTCGAAACAATTCATATACTTTTGTTACGTCCACAACTACGAATTGACGGCAAAAACATCACAAGCAGATCTGGCAAGTATTTAAAAATTATGGGCACCTAACATGAGAAAACAAGACAATTTAGATTAAAAATTCAGATAAGTGTCATCACGAGGACCTATTTATTGAAATCTGAGTATCTTCTTGTTTAAATGAGACAAAAGTTGTAGATTCTTCCTGGAATACTCAAAGAAACAAATTGTTTATAATATTACAACATTAAACTGCACTTATTTTAATTGCTCTAATGTAAACGTTGACAATAAATCATGTTTTGTTATTTAATTTCATTAAATAATCATTCAAATACGACTTGTTGTTTGAAACGTTCGTTGAGAAAGATTTTGTTTTTATACACTCCAGCTTGGTTGCCTTAAACAATTCAACTCGATAAAACTCTTAGAAAAAGCCACTCGCTCTACCAGCTCGTGCCTTTTTAGAGACAGTTTCATCTCGTTCCATTGCTAGGCAACTGAGCTTTCGTTAAGAAACAAAGTCTTTCCAAAATCTTCAAACTAGTGGTATTACATGTGAGAGTATGTCGACAGTTGTAACTGCAACGATTTTTCCTAGTTGTCTCAAATGTTGACGTTACATGACAGTCATACTGTTGAGATCGCGAGTATATTAGTGTTCTTTCTTTTAGAAAAGCTTTAAATCATAATGTGTTGTGAATTTTTTTCTTTTTAGTATACATATCCCAATTACGTGTTGTTGATTTTTAAATATTCGTTGCTTTCTTAAGAGAGGTCAATTTGAAGTTTAAACGAGTGTTTTCCACTCCCAGGCTAAGCATGAAGTAAAATTTCGAGTTTAGAGAAGCCTGAAAATTTGGTTTGGTCGCGTAGCGCGAAGCGCGGAGCGGCCAAACCAAATTTTCAGGCTTTTCTAAACTCGAAATTTTACTTCATGCGCCACGCGTATAAGACGCTGATTTCTAGCGAAGTTCACTCGTTCACAATATTTCAGTGCTTTCAGTGTTTAATACGCGTGGCGCATGAAGTAAAATTTCGAGTTTAGAAAAGCCTGAAAATTTGGTTTGGCCGCTCCGCGCTTCGCGCTACGCGCCCAAACCAAATTTTCAGGCTTTTCTAAACTCGAAATTTTACTTCATGCTTAGTCTGGGAGTGGAAAACACTCGTTTTAAGTTTCAAATTAAACTCTTTAAAAATCTTACTGTATTTGATATTATAATTCCATTAACAAATAGTGAAAACTTTAAAAGTTTATGTCAATAACACTTTCTTATCATTTCCAATTGACGTAAGTTTAAAATATCTGTAAACATATTTTCCTGCCCTCCTTGGCTATACCTACGTAAGGCACATTTCTACTTATATAAACCTTATCTATTTTTAGTAATTTTAATTTAAGTGTGTAATTTTGAATTGATTTTTAATGGAACTACAGATTGAAAAAAAAAAGTGTAGACATGCGTTATCCATTTTCTCACAAGTCGGTTAATGCATTGTGAATCGTTCCGAGTTTAATGGGGTCTTATAAATCCGCATGATTCATTTACGGATATTATTTATAGTGTGTCGGTTCTCTTTTTGCCCCAAAATCCCCATTTTTATTGTTTCTCTAAGTGCTATTTGATAGCTGATGAATGCCAACGTTTTATTAGCCGCGCATATTAAAAATACACTACACGGAAATCATTGCGTATTTTTAGCTAAATTTATGTTAAAATAACTGCAAGCTGAAGTTTATTTCATTTTCATTGATTTCTTTTTAGTCGGTTGGGATTTGGACGTGAGCGTGTATGATTAAATGAAGCTTGAAATATATGGAATTTTTAATCATATTCGGAAAATAAAAACGGGAAAAATGGGCTATTGTGGTCGGGGCGCTGTTTATTATTTATTAGGGGCCGCAATGAAAACAAGTGCACGGTCATAATTTAAAATTTAATGTTCGTTTTATATACAAGCTCGCATCTCGTTACTAGTGCATGCACCTTCGGCAAACTGTTAAAAGCGGATTATTATTTCAAACTCACTACATTCTCTTGCAAATAAAAGTTCACTAGTGTTCGGATTTTTTTAATGTAAAATAATATCTGGTGATGCTTTTCGCTACTAATACAGGATGGGGTGTGAGAACTTCCTTTTTTGAAAATGAAGTTAAAATTTTTTATATTTCAAAACTACTTATTGTTGTTTTTCTGCTGTCACACAATACAGGAAATTTGGTTTTATATCATTTACAAAAGAAACATCTTGTCAATGACAATACAGTGATTCAATCAAATTCTAAAGTTTCGGTCCATTCTTTCAAGCATCCCGATTGGTTTATTAACAATTTCAGCTCAAATTTCTTCTGTAGGTCTTCCAGGATGTGGGGACGATTGTTATAAACTCGAGATTTGAGATTTCTCTACAGGAATTAATCACAGGGAGTTAAATCATTCGAGCGTGCCCTTCTCAGGGAAATCAGCCGCATGGGGAAGACTTCTTTCAACAAATACAATGAAGCGTTCGGTGTGTGGGCTCCATCTTGCTAAAACCACACACACATTATCCAGTTCTTCAAGTGCAGACAAAAAACTCCTGGGTAATTTTCCAATAAAATTCTTAATTCACGTTTACTGTAAAAAGTAGGCCTAAAAAGTAGGCATCCGCGGTAAAAGCGCGCGGCTCCTTCGACTAAAGCATTTTTGAGGGCCTCTCCAAAATATCTAAACCAGCAAATTTTGAAGAGAGACACCCTCTACAAGCGCAGGAGTATAATGGAAGAAAAGAAACCACAATTTATGGTGTGTTGATGTTACAATTTATGACTTTATCTGTTTGAATAGCAGGTAGTTTCCCTTTTTGCCCTTATTGAAGCGTTTTAAACAGTCGTTCATGTTCATTTGATGACTCCAACAATTTAACTCATTAATCAATATTTTATGCAATGGTATTATTTGGTTACATTTTAATCAAATCGATTAAATAGAGCACGCAAATCTAGCAATAAAAATAAGGTTATGATCTGGGTTTAAAACGTGTTCAAAACATGTTTAAAACACGTTTAAAACGTGTTTAAAACAGAATACACAGGGCGTTTTTTCTTTTGAGTATACATACCCCGATAATTACAGCGTTTTAAAAGTTGTGGGAAATCGTTGTTTTAATGCGGTTAATTTGAGGCTTTAAACGAGTGTTTTCTACTACCAGACTAAGCATGAAGTAAAATTTCGAGTTTAGAAAAGCCTAAAAATTTTGATTGGCCGCGTAGCGAAGCGGAGCGGCCAATCCAAATTAAGCTTTTCTAAACTCGAAATTTTACTTCATGTGCCACGCTTAAAAACACTGATTTACAGTGAAGTTCAAAAAACACACACTTACAACAACGGTTATAGGTAACCTAATATACGTTAGAGTTATGAGTTGCCTATAATCACTGCTTTAAACAATTTTTTCAGCGCAGAATTTGACTCACGTTTTATCCACATTTACATAGTAGATTGCTAAAGCCGTATATTTTAAACATTACGATATTTCAGTGTTTTATACGCGTGGCGCATGAAGTAAAATTTCGAGTTTAGAAAAGCCTAATTTGGATTGGCCGCTCCGCTTCGCTACGCGGCCATTCCAAATTTTCAGGCTTTTCTAAACTCGAAATTTTACTTCATGCTTAGTCTGGGAGTGGAAAGCCCTCGGTTAAAGATTCAAATTGAAAACTTGAACAAAAAACAACGAACGTCAAAAAATGTACAGTGTATGCTTATGTATACCTGAAAGAAAAAATCCCTGTATTTAAAAACGACATCTATGCACACACAGTTTTATTGTAATAAAATGTTATGTTTATAATGTAATTTGAAATATCTTCAACAATTTAGCTAGAATTTAAAAACAAACAAACAACTTTAATGAAGTAATATAAAATATAATTTAGCAAATATTTATTTTTATCAGTTAAGATAATAAAAAAACGGTTTTAAACAAATCCAACATTTAAAACCTGTTTTAAACAAATTTAAGATTTAAAACATGTTTAAAACACTATTTTAAAACAAAGTGTTTTAAACATAACAACTCTGGTTATGATTGATCATCTAACGAGTGTTTCCAATCCCAGATTAAGCATGAAGTAAAATTTTTAGTTTAGAAAAGCCTCAACATTTGGCTCGGGCATAGCGCAGCAGAGCGACTGAGACAAATGAGGCTTTTCTAAACTCGAAATTTTACTTCATGCGCGACTCGTATAAAACGCTGATTTAATGTGAAATGGTCTATATCCAACCAATTAGCAAGTGAAATAAGTTTAGTACGACAATCATCAATTCTTTAAATGACAGAAAAAGTGCTATAATCAACATATATATTATTTTTGTATTAATGACGTGAACACTATCTACTGTCAATAGCACTGCTCAAAAATTGACAGCAGATGGCGTTCACATCGTCAATTTATATGTAAATTACACATGACTACTAAAATGGTTATAGATGTTTAGTTTTCTTCTGGATTTTAAACAGCACAATCAATTGGCATTTATAATAGTCATTTTGTGAGTTCAATAGACAAGACTGTTGGCGTTCACGTCGTCAACCTAAATGAAAATTACATATGACTATTAAAATTGTCAATTTATAGTGCAATTTGAAATCCAGAAGACGACTAACCATCTTTATTCATTTTAATAGTCTCATATGTAATTTACATTTAAAATAACGACGTGAACGCCATCTACTGTTAATAGTTGTAACGATACTACTCAAAAATTGGCAGCAGATGGCGTTCACATCGTCAATTTATATAAAAATTGCATATGACTACTAAAATGGTTATAGAAGTTCAGTTTCCTTCTGGATTTTAAAATGCACAATCAATTGACATTTATAATAGTAATTCTGTGAGTACCATCGACAATGCTATTGGGAGTAGATGGCCTTCACGTTTTCTGAATTTTCTTTTGGATTTTCATATTTTTTTAAAGAATATTTTTTTCTGAATTCAATGATGTATCACACTTATAGTTTATTATACAGGGTGAGCGAAACTCGATGTCTCAGCTCTATTATATGAAAAGGAAAAACGATAGAAAAATCTGAAATCTAAAATCAAATGACAACAAAACAATATTTGTTAACCCTTAGTTTAATTATTGACAGGTGCGGCTTTGTTATTTGCTTCCAAAGGCTACTTGTTTAAGTCGTGACAATTTGGAATTTTTGATAATACTTTTTTTTAAGTTTGCTTTTAATTTTTTAACGAAAGAAGATAGCAAATTTTTTTCTCTACAAAGTTCAGAATAATTAGCTCTTTTGAAATATCAAAATATATAGGTATGTTTCTGGGGAAAAAATATTACTTCACTTTGCAAATTTAGAAAAATATGCAATTTTGGATTAAAATGAACTTTACTCAATCCCAATTATGAACCTCTTTTCAGATTTTTTCTATCGGCTTTCCTTTCTTTTTAATAGAGTTGAGACATCGAGTTTCTCACGTTGCACATTTTATATGTAAAATGTTAATCTTTTGTTTTCGTAAAGATTGCCTTGGAAACAGTTGAGTAACTCACTTATTTGACAACTCCTAAGACCCATAATTTGCTTACATATCACCCCTGAAGACGGGCATCCAACGATACATATTTTACCAATTGTGATGTATCTTAAACTAACAAGTGATTTCCACTCCCAGACTAAGCATGAAGTAAAATTTCGAGTTTAGAAAAGCCCCGCGTAGAAAATGTGTCGAGGGTCGCGCAGCGACCTGAGACAAATTTTCACGGGGCTTTTCTAAACTCGAAATTTTACTTCATGCGCCACGCGTATAAAACACTGATTTAAAGTGAAGTTAAAAGTGCACTGAAAACCAACCAAACTTCGATAAATTTTTCAAAATTAGATGTGTTCTTTCCTATCCATGCAGTAAACCTTCAGATTTTCGTTGTTTTCTTGTAAAAAAAACTTCGATTCCCTGTAGTCCTTCGGTCTCCGAAGACCATGATTGGTCCTTCGAACTGTCACCTTTGTAAAATTGTAATAAACTTAGTAAACATAGTAGAATGATTCTTTAATTTGAAACTTCTAAGAACGAGTGTTGTCCACTCCCAGACTAAGCATGAAGTAAAATTTCGAGTTTAGATAAGCCCCGTGTAGAAAATTTGTCGAGGGTCGCGCAGCGACCAGAGACAAATTTTCACGGGGCTTTTCTAAACTCGAAATGTTACTTCATGCGCCACGCGTATAAACCACTGATTTACAGTAAAGTTAAAATATATAACGTTCAGATGTGATGATCAATATTTACCGAGATGTAAACGTCAGATACGTTTTAAAAAATTCTATTGACCTAAAATCGTACACGTAGACATAATTTCGACTTTAGTTTACAAATGTCGTATTAATTATAATTACATTTTAAATAATTTCATAAATATCAAATAAATATCCCTATCAAAACCACCCCAAGTCGGACAAAAGATAACGCTACGCGATCCCTGAAAATAAATAGACTTCTTACTACCTGCTAATATCGGGTTGACATTGACATAAAAAAATGCGGTTGGTGTTCATAATGGATTACCCCCTGAGTGCTCGGTCTCTTTCCCCTTACCCTCCAACATTTTAGGAAAGAGATAGAAATCTGAAAATTTTAGATATTTTCGTGTCGTCGCCATTTTTGCGCCTAAAATTAATATGCACACAAATTTCCCATCCAGACCCTTCCATTGAGTCCTTCCCTATCTTTCTGTTACTCTCACTAACTTCACTGCGCCCTTTTCAAAAAAGGAAGTTCCCATGCCCCACCCTCTATTATCCAGGATTTTACTATAAGAGAAATAAAAAACCGAGGTACAATATGTATGGTTTGTAAAATGTTAAGCGTGCTTAAAAATAAAAGGATTTTTTTTAAGTATACATATCCCGACGCATACGCTGTACACCTTCAGGCATTCCTTGTTTTTGAAAATTTGTAATTTGTAGTTTCTACCGACTGTTTCCACTGCTTGATTAAGTATGAAGTGAAATTTCGAGTTTAGAAAACGCAAAAAATTTGGTTTGATCGCTCCGCCTCGCTACGCCTGAAGATTTCAGGCTTTTCTAATCTCGAAATATTACTTCATGCTTAATTAAGGAGTGGAATCACCCGTAAAAAGCCAAAAATTAAACACTTTTAAAAAGCGTTAAGTGTGTCAAATATATCTCGTCACTTAACTTTCCTGTTAATTTTTTAATTTTATGAAAAATAATTTTGGTGATGGAAACAGGCGTGTTTAGGACTTTAGAGGGGCCCAGATGCAATTAAATTTAGAGCCACCCTTTAAATGTAATGTTTTCTTATAAAGATTGTTGAAAAAATTAATACTTTTCTAGCGTACAAAATCGATTAACATTTAACAAAACTACAGCAGCTTAAAGTTGCCTCAATAAATACAGAGTTTACAAAAAAACAAAGAAAATATTAAGAAATCGTCAGAATAAAATATACACAAATTATTATTTCTAAATAAATATTTCTAACATTCAAAAAATAAATCTTCAAACGAAATGCAGTTGCTCAAAGCTTTATGTATATTGTTAAAACTTTACCGTTTATTTTTTTGGCACTTTAGAGGGCCCCAGGCGCAATTTAATTTAGAGCCACCCTTTAAATATAATGTTTTCTTATAGAGATTGTTGAGAAATAAATACTTTTCCAGCGTACAAAATTGATTCACACTTAACAAAACTACAGCAGCTTAAGCTGCCTCGATAAATACAGAGTTAACAAAAAACGAAGAAAATATTAAGAAATCGTCAGATTAAAATGTACGCAAATGAATAATTCTAACATTCAAAAAATAAAACCTAAAGCGAAATGCAGTTGTTCAGAGCAATATATATTTTTTGTAAGAGCCTATGATTTGCGTTTACTTTCAAAAAAATTGTGAATAATTAACAAACCATCATATTTTGATAATTATTTACAGATTTACAGGAGAAAGGAATAAACTTTGTTCTATCGTTGAGAAATATAAAATAACAATAAAACACTTTTAACTTTGTTCGTATAACACTTTTTTATTTTAATAAAAAATGTGTTATACAAACAAAGTTATAAGTGTTTTATTGTTAAATTAACATACAGGGATTTTTTTTTCAGTATACACATTTGTTAATTTTTAAAAGAGTTTAATTTCAAGTTTTAAACAAGTGGTTTCCACTCGCAGGCTAAGCATTAAGTAAAATTTCGAGTTTAGAAAAGCCTGGGAAACATATTTTACTTCATGCGCCACACGTATAAAACACTAATTTAAAGTAATGTTTAAAATATTCTTACAAGTACTACCACTTTTATTTAAATTTTTAAATGAAAAGGAAAAACAAAGTTAAGTGTTTTTAATATTATTTCATACAAGGCCGTAGCTAGAAAAACAAAATCGGGAAGGGGGGATTACTGATAAAAATATTGTTTTTGCTTTTTCGGGGCTGCTTTTACATACAAAAATTTTACATTTTGAAAATTTCGCTAACCAAATCAAAGATTTCAAAATATTATTGTTTAGCAGTATATTTATAATTCTGCTTTAGCAGTTTATTTTTAATTCTGGTTAAAAAGTATTTTTTCTTCGCTCTACTAAGAATCAGTGTTTTATACCCGAGACTAATTTTCACGGGGCTTTTCTAAACTCGAAATTTTACTTCATGCTTAGTCTGGGAGTGGAAAACACTCGTTTATATCTTCACATTGATCGCTTTAAAAAGAAACAAAGAAAATCTAAAGATTTACAGCATATAATTGGGATATGTACTTAAAAGAAAAACTCCCTGTATATAACGAAGTAGAAGCCTCCAATTCCTGTTGTTGATTTGTTTAAAAAAAATGTATGTCAGATTTTGATAACATTGACGAAGTAATTCATAAACTCCGTGAATGTTATCAATCTCTGACTTTTAGTGAAAATTCTGTGAATTTCATCTGTTGCCTTTTTATAATTTTTTAAAGAAAAAATTGTCATTAAAATGTTGATTTTATTACATTATTTCAACTTTAGCACGATTATTTAAAAATGCTATATACGAAATTTTAATTTTCTTTATAACTGGTTAAATCTAAGAAAAATTAGTTAATTATTTATAACAAATACAAAATATTCTCTAAAAATTCAATAATTAAATTAACGAATTTTAACAACAAAAAAACAATGTTTAATCAATGTTTTAGAAAAACGCGTACAGATATTTCTTTGAAGTAGACAAAAGTTTATTAAATTCTTGTCTGAATTCTGCAAAAACTCATGTTGATTGGCTAAAGGTTAATATTTTAAAATATATTTTCAAACTAAATAAAATGTACGCTATTATTATTATTCATAATTGTTTTGAATACGAAACATACTTAATTTAATTTATTTATTAACGAAATCTCAAATTTATTAATACAATAATACATAGACATACATTTGCACCCCGACTTATTAACTTTAATCAACCACTTATCATTGATCGAACCTCTGATTAAGTCATAATTCTAGAATATAAGAATGTTTAAAATTTTTAATATATCTCTTTTATCATTATGCAATTTTGTAAATAGTTTATACATTAAATTGCTGTGTTTTTAAGGAGTACAAATCACTGATTAACTTAATCGACTTGCGTGCAAACAGGCATTAGACTTTATAATACAATAAATTGACAAAAATACAAAACAAAATGTTATTTCCCAACCCCAAAGAAATATTATTTAAATACATATATTGGATTTCAATCCCAAATCAATCATGACAATATGAAACACGCTCATTCCCACCTTCAATTTACAATAAATTAATAAACTAATCAGTCAATCAACCGATCAATCAAACAACCAATTAATCAACAAACGTTGCTAAATTATTGCTAATTTCCTTTCAACTTTCTAACTAATTCAAATTTCATACAAAAACGATTATTATTTAGGAAACTTTAATTTTGATTTGATAGTTTGGAGTATCCAGTGAAGATTTCAATTTCATGTATAGCCAGTCAAAATTTATTAATTTTTTTTGTGAATTTCAAATTTAGCTCAATATTTAGAGAAAATAGGTTCATATATTTAAATTTTCTTTGAAGCAGATGTACCTAAATGCAATTCATTGTGATCAATTCTGGGAATTTTATCTTGTAAAACTGATTATTTTTATAATTTTTCAAACTAAATAAACCGGTTTAAATATAAACTATAAAATCAAGATAATATTCGTGAAAGTGTGAGCTAATGTTTTAGACAAGAATAATTCAAATTTTAAACTATTTGAATTCGAGAAAACAAGCTTACACTTCTTATAGTTTGAAAACACTTTAAACATAATATATAAAATTACAAAAATATTCGTGTAAAGTGCAAACAATACGTCTAAATTAATAAGTTAATAAGTTGTCTTATTAATTAAGACATATTGTTCGCATTTTTCACGAATATTTTCGTATTTTATATATTATAATTTTTTATAATTCAAAACAGTTTAAATTTGTAATATACTTATTGTTTAAACCTCTATATATTTCTTTACAAAGTTGCAACTGTGACTTGAAATTATAAATAATCTAGTATAGATGTTTCAATTTTAATTACATAACCGGTCAACGTTCAGTTATTTCTGTGTATGCTATGTACATTTTATATCGATTTATTGAACATATTTTTTACAAATTTTCAAATAGAACTTTTAATTTATTATTTTTTTATAAAATTTTAGTTTTAAGTCGATAATTGATGATAATGTTGTTGATGTTTTAATTGTATTATACATGTAGTTTAGTTATCATTAATTTAGTTCTAAATAATTTCTGTAAATTTTATGTTTATTGGGCAATCCCTTGATATTTTAAAAATTCTCAAACTAAAACAACGAAGCCTCGGATAGCGAAAACATTCAAGTTAAAAAAGTAAACATTGATTGAATCTTGGTGAAATTACACTTGCTCACAGTTTACTAATAAGTACTTTTCAATCCGTAAAAAAAATATACCTAAAAAAAATTTAAAAAACGTCAGATTTTGATAAAAGATTTTATTGTTTTTATATCAGGTGTTCATTTAAAAACCTGATCGAAAAGGCGTTGCTTTTTTGATAAACGAAAAAGTGAAGTCACGGCCTAATTTACGTTTTGTCATACCTTACATAAATGTCAGATTGTGTTAAGTAGCTCATTCGTTTGCCTTGTTTTTATAGTTCTTGTTGTATTTCTTCTTATAAATCAGCTGTTTTTCGGGCTAAATAAACAATGGCAATTGCAACGTAAAATAAAATTAAAAAAACTTTTATAAATCTTGGTTCGATTAACATTGACAGGAGCGACTGACAAATTTACGTACGACCTACTTCAAAATGTTTTGAAAATTTCACAGCCAACTCGATCGGGTTTTTAACTGAATACCCAATACTTGTAAATCAAAAAGAATAAAATTTCACATAAACGGATAAAATATGTTAATAATATATTCATGGTTTAATTTTCTTTTGTTTTTATAATCCGAATACTTCAACTTTAAAATATACTACTGAAAGACTCGCAACTTAAATTTGCACCCGACCCCCCTTTGTTTGGGCCAGCTCTATAATAACAACTTAGTTAGATATAAGAGCTTACCAAAATCATGTATTAATTCAATTCAATTTGTAAAATAAAAATCCTAATTTTAGGGATTTTTAATTTCGAAATTTTATTTAATGCTCTAGACACTGTTTACACACGTTTGTGTTTTGTAACCAATCTTATCTTAATTTTATGTTTGATCTTAAATTTTATTAATATGAACAAAAACATATTTTTGAATGTTCTCTTAGACAGAATGTTACCCTAAATTTCTAGAATATTTTCTCAAATAGAATATTATATTACATATCTAGATATAAATTTAATTAAAACACTTAACATTGTTTTGCCACTTATATTAATAAATAATTTAATAAAAGTGGTAAAACAAAGTTAAATGTTTTAATTAAATTATGAAGATGTACCACAAAATGAACGCCAACCAAATAAAATATCTAGATATTACAAATAATATTCAAGAATTTATATTGACGTGAATCCCTCTCATCGAAGCATATAAAAATCAATTTCGAAAAAACCGCATCCGATACGAATAATTCTTATTTAAATCCCTCATATCTACTGAAATCGACAGCGCTCTTGGCGGCGGCAACGACGGCGCTCTTTTACGATCCGTAATTTATACCCGCCTCAATCGCCCCAAGGGTTAAATTTAGGCGGCGGCAAATTAAAAATAAATCCAATCCTGATTTATATTCCTCACCAAAATATCGGCGCGATTGTTAAAAGCTCGCAAATATTGTAATTTATTTGGAGAGAGAGAAAAGCGGGCGCGCACAATGGAGTTAGCCCACTTACAAGTAGTATCTAATTATATTTCCGCCCCCTCGAGATAACAGAAGACATTTGATTTAAGTTAATTTAAAATTTCGGAGGCCGCGGAATATCAAGTGAATATAGCGTTCCGCGACTAACGACTTTACTTGCTAAGTATTTGCATATTTCAGGCTGAAACGGAGGGGGAGTGAGTGGGGCTTTGTAAATTGTTTATCTGTTAATTTCGCGGATCGTCGGGATGTATTATAGTCGTGATTCTATAGGGTTTATATTTCACCTCAACTTACATTTAAAATTCCCAAGTGTTTAATATATTTCAAATGAAATTATTGTTATATTCGTAACGAACGAATAAATATTTATCAAAGAACAAACAGTTTTGAGATTTTAATAAGAATGTAAATTTGTGTGTTCATTCAAAAAAGTCACAAGTTTAAGAAATAAAGCAATCTTTGAGGTTATACAACTGTTGTTGCTAACTTAGTTTTTTCAAAAATAAAAAATATATCAATAATGGCGATCATAGATGTCTATATATATATATATATATATATAACTATACAGGGAGTTTTTCTTTTAAGTATACATATCCCAATTACAGCGTATATACTTAAATCTTCGGATGTTCGTAGTTTATTATAAGAGTTCAATTCGAAGCTTTAAATGAGTGTTTTCCACTCCCAGGCTAAGCATGGAGTAAAATTTCGAGTTTAGAAAAGCCCCGTGAAAATTTGTCGAGGGTCGCGCAGCGACCCGAGACAAATTTTCTGGGCTTTTCTAAACTCGAAATTTTACTTCATGCGCCACGCGTATAAAACACTAAAATATTGTGAAATTTATGTATATTTGAACTTCACTTGAAATCAGTGTTTTATACGTGTGACGCATAAGGTAAAATATTCCATGTTAACATTTGTAAAATTAATGATCATCTAATCAAATCTAAGCAGTGTATTTTGAACTTCATTTTAAATCAGTGTTTTATACGCGTTGCACATGAGTAACTTTTCATACTTTTCTAACTCGAAATTTTATTTCATGCTTAATCAAGGAGTGAAAAAAACTCGTTAGAGGTTTTAAATAGGCCGGTTTTATGAAAACAACGAATTGCTGGAAATTTACCAAACTCTGTAATTATTAACATATTTATTCTTACAAAAAGAAATGTAATAAATAATTGCCATTTTCTTTGTGGTACTTATATAGGTATATTATACACATTTCTGATTTCAGTGAGTATAGTGAGTAGATGTGGAAACTGTACGCCTACAAACGTCGTCTTCCCACTAATTGAAACATGATAACGTGGATACGTGACGCCCTAATATTTTAATTCTTGTTGTCTGCACACACATGTACACACATCCTCCTGTCTCTTGTAATTCAGTACATCTGATATCCAAAGAGCTTCCTGCAACAACCCACCCATTCTAATTACACGCGTAATTACTTTTCCATTTAATTAACTATTTCAATTACAAATAGTTTCCAAATATGCTTGAGCTACTTAATGGAAATCGGATTAATTCCTGGTGTATTGGGTGTTATGGGTGTGTTTATGTTACGCTAACAAGATTATGAATTCGGATGATGTGGATCGATTAATTATGGTTTATAATGGAAAATGTTCATTGTTGTTTAATCTAAAATAATGCTAAATTTAATAATAGTTTTAAACAGGTTTCGGTAACTTAAAAATTCCGACGCGCTGAGCAATTGCAATACGCTTGATGCAAAAAAAACGTTATTTGTAGAAGTGATGCAGCGTGATAATGATAACCATGGCACGTGATGTCAATATGATAACAAAATACGTACCTTGTATAAATCAATGAGAAAGAACATAAAAGAAAACTTTAGAAGTGAGCTAGATAAATATCTGCATACAAAATTATTATCATGATTACAAGTTTGTTGTAGTATTTATAAATGTTAAATCAACTGATATTTACTTGTCAGTTTCGAAAGTTATGAACAATATCTAGACATAAAGAAAATTGAACATAAAGATAAATTGAGTTTGTCAATAGTTTGCAGAATATTTACAAAATATAAAAACGAATTTAAATTAATATCGACTTTCTGCAAAAATTTAGTTTCATTGAGACAAGTCTCCAAATATTCATTGAAACAACTACTTCTTTTATTCTTTTATGTATTATATATCTACACGTTCATTGTAATAATAGAGTACTACAAACATACTCTTATGCTCATATTTTAGCAGTATGTTTTGAACATTACTTTAAATCAGTGCACTGTACGCGTGGCACATGAAGTAAAATTTCGAGTTTAAAGAATCCTGAAAATTTGGTTTGGAGCGACCAAACCAACTTTTCCGTCTTTTCTAAACTCGAAATTTTACTTCATGCTTAATCTGGGAGTTGGAGACACTCTATAGTTTAAAATTTATCACAATTGTCAAAATGTGTATCATAACTGCCAAACGAAAAGAAAAACAATAGCATGATCATCATTATATATATATATAATCAAAAAAAAACCTTGTATCCTTACGGGTGTTGGGTGTACAGAATAAAGTCTATCTAGTTCAAATCACTTCTGTCTCCTTGTACATGTACGCCCAATTCTTCTTGTTCTTCGCTAGTGTTCTTGCCTGGTTTACCGTTATCCCCTTTTCTTCTATTATCTTCTCCAATCCTTCTTCCTATGTTTTTCTAGGTCTCCCCCTTCTTCTCTTCTTTACGGTTCGTGCGTTCCATACCCTCTTTATAGTTCTGTTGTCATCCATCCTTTGCAGATATCCCCACCAGCTCAGTTGTCTTCTTTCTATAAACTTTATCATTTCTTCCATTTCAAGGTCTTCTCTAATTATTGTGTTTTGTATTCTGTGCATTTTTGTAACTCCTTTCACGCACTTCAGGTATTTTATTTCAAACGCTTGTATCTTGCTCTTCTGTTTTTTGTTTAGCATCCATATCTCGCCTTCAAAAGTCAATATTGGTCTATAGATGGCTTTGAATACTTTTAATTTAGTTTTTTTTGATACTTCCTTACTATATGTAAATTTAGTTCTCATTGCGTGGAACTGCTTTAATGTAGTTTCCAGTCTATTTTTGTTTCTAGCTCGTTCTTTCCATTTGTTTCTATATTTATTCCGAGGTACTTGTTATTGTCCACTTGTTGTATTTGTTCGCCATCTATTTTTATATTTAGTTGCTCTACTTTCCCGATAACCATTACGTTTGTCTTGCTTGTATTTATCCTCATGTCGTATTTGTTAATTGTGTTGGTCCATTCTAGTAGGTTGTGTTTTAGGTCCTTACTGTTGCTACCATATATGACAACATCATCTGCAAATACTCCTTTCGATATTCCAACTGGGTTTAATTTATAATACCCAATGTGCAATTGTTTTGTCTTATTACTGCATGTTTTTATTATTTCGTCCATAAATATTATGAATAGTAGTGGGCTCAACCCACCACCCTGTCTTAACCCATCATTTGTTTTGAACGGTTCTGATGTCCTGTTATTTTGTACAATAAAAGTTGTGTTGTTGTCATAAATTGTTTTTGTAAGTCGTATCAGTTTGTGGTCGATTTCATTTTTGTCTAGTATCTGTCATATTTTTCTTCTACTAACCATATCAAACGCCTTCTCTATGTTGATAAACGCTAGATATATGATTCTATGCTGTTGTTGAAGTGTTTCAGTGATTTGTTTTATTGTAAAGATTTTGTCTTAGACGCTTCTGCCTCTTTTGAATCGCTTTATTTCTAATTCGTCCCTCTATTACTTGTTCAAGTATTTTCATTATTATATTCAGTAAATTTATGCCTCTGTAGCAACTTTGTTTTTCGCCGTTCTTGTGTATGGGTACTAGTAATGTTTCTGTCCACTCCGACGGCATTTTTTCTTGCTTCCAAACTCTATTTACTATTCCCAGTAAAATTGTAAAACCCTTTTCGTCTAATATTTTAAACATTTCTGATGTTAGCCTGTCTCGTCCTGGTGCTTTCCCATTTTTTAAGGATACTATTGTTTGTCATAGTTCGTCTGCTGTAATATATGTCTCTTTACTTTCCTTGTCATATTTTTCATACGAGTCATCTTCGTTCCTTTCTTCGTTCATCAATAGTTCCTTAAGTATTCTCTCCACCTATTCATAAATTCCTCCTCGTCTGTCAATTCTTTATTTCTTTTGTTATATAGATAGAATTATACCAAATGATTTTGGCAGCAAAAAGGTATTGTATTGGACCGGGCGTATTTTATAATTATAACCTCAATATTATTAATAAAATTAATTGATTGCAAATGTTTCCTCTCCAATACCTTTACAGGTGGCCCAAGTTTATCAGGTGAATGTGAGAACTAATTTATTCTTTTAAATTGGTATTTAGCATTGTACAAAAATTCGATTCTATAAATAAATAAGTTGCATTACACATCTTGGAACAGTAATATTAAAGAAGACATTAATACATTGTAATAATAATTAGCTGGGCATCTAAAGTGTACCCTCTAATAATAAATTAGTATTAGTAAAGCCTAAAAATATTTTATTTTTACAATTCAGAATTATTCAATTGATGAATGTTGGTTCATTTATAAAATGAGAAGCGCTCCATGTACGATTTCTGGAACGCACCTAATTTAGAATTTGGAACTTGATCCCTTTCTAGAATGCAGAACGAAATTGTAAACTCGAGAAATCAGATGATTTAGAATTCATACTGTTACAAGAAGGCACGAAGTAATCACACAAGAATCTAAATGACATTAATCTATGATATAAATAATTTGAAATGACACTTTGTCGACCGTCATATGCTAGGGATGACGGCTCCGATATATAGTATGTTCAATAAAATATAATCTCAAGAGTGCCATGGAAAATATTGTAGGTTGGCAACTATGAAATTATACATTATAATTATTATGTTTGACGTTTTATATGTCAATTCCTTAAGTGTGTAGCCAACTTAAATTTAAAAAATTTAAAATAGATTTTTTTTATTGAACATACGATACTATACAAAATTGCTGCAATTTTAATAATATATTTTTCGAGAAAATTATAAAAGCTAGAGTTATAAATGATACATACGACTTCTAACATGGCTTTAAGACTAGGTGTGATTTTTCCGTAACTTAAGCTTTACTGGGAGGGTTGAAATTAAAATTTCCGCCTTTTTGACATTCGAACCGACTTTTAAAATGAGCGCCATGTAATCGCAATGACAGCTGCGCACCAAAGTTGCGCGAGGTTTACTTATTTTACAATAAATCACGACGTGAGACTACTGCGTAGGATATATACTGTGATTATACTTCAATTCAAACTTGTATCAAGTTGACACGATGGACTAAATGTCGGATAAAGCCGACTCGCGTCAAAAATACTAGTATTATAGTATAAATGTCAGTGCAGATAACCGTCAAAAATGACGAATTAGGTACAAAAATTTTAAAAAAAAATAAAATTGCTGGAAAAATACCATCGACTTTACTGAAATCATTTTTGTCTTTCTCCTACAAACAAAAAAAACGTGTTTTTGTCGTAAAGTGTCATTTTAGTCGAAGACCTCATATAAACATTGATGTATAACGTCGACGATTGTCAAGGTTGTTACTGTAGTTAATGTTGTCGAATGACAGTCAATAAATAGTATTCAACATAATCGATATAGTTATCAAAAGTCAGTCAATTTAGTTTCAGTACAGTAAAGACAGTCAATATAATTAATAGAAAAGTCTAATGATAGTTGAATTGACTATCAATACTTTATTACTTTGATTCACTGGGTTGTTTGTTGATTTACCGGTATACAATTTTTAAATTACTTGGTCGACTGTCTTTTGGCTATGACAGTATTTTGTCATTAAACCCATTAACGGCGGAGCAATTATTTATTTGGCTCAAAAAGTTGATTTTATATAAAACTCGGCACTTATTTTTACGACTTCTATGAATGACTTATTGTATTACATACTGGTAATGTTTTTCTAAATATATAGAATATATACGCTGTATAATTTGAAGATTGAACGAGTGATTCCACTCCCAGATTAAGCATGAAGTAAAATTTCGAGTTTAGAAAAGCATGAACATTTGGTTTGGCCAAACCAAATTTTCAGGATTTTCTAAACTCGAAATTTTACTTCATGCACCACGCGTATAAATCACTAAAATATTGTGAAATTAGAAATATACTGAAAAATACTTTGTTGAAATGAGGAATAATCGAAATATTTAAGTAACAAAATATTTATATCTTTCACCACACATTATCAAGTCAGGTCAAATGATACACAGTATCAAATCTTTACCTACCACGTTATGGCTATAAATCACTTAATTGATTGCTTTTTTGACTATGATAGTATTTAGTAATTAGATTTCTTTGTTGATATTACTTTGACAATTGTGACTTTGATTATAAGTCTATAAGTATGATATAATTTTGTTATTAAATAAGTCTTCTGCCTGTATTTTGACTATTGTGACGTTATGACTTTAACTCACTTGGTTGTCTGTCTTTTGACTAATATGGGATTTTGCCATTAAATCACTCTGACGACTGCTTTTTGACTATTGTAATGTTATGACTATGTCATATAATTGACTGTCTTTTAACTATGATAGGATCCGGGCCCCAGATCACTCTGACGACTCCTTTTTGACTATTGTAATATTATGACTATGTCACTTAATTCACTGTCTTTTGACTATGATAGGATCAGGGCCCCTCGCCCTTGGCTGTGCCCCTGGTTATGATATTCTTATTGCTTATTCACACAAACAGTAATCTAATCCACGCAGCTGCTGTTGCCGAATTACGAATTGATCTAACTGAATAAGCACAGAGTCATCGGATCCATATTAATATTACTCAAGAACTGAGCAATCAGTCTGATGGGCGATGGAAGGGAGTCAGGCCGTACATCACCGCGAGGCCGATAAATCGGCCCTTCGACAGCTACCTGCCACTTGCCAGTCAGTTTCCCGCAGCGCGGGATTAATTTAATTCCAGCGGTGCTCTTCAAACATGTCCTTTTTCCTCCGCTTTTCACGTGTTCAATCTCGTCTTGCAATTGGTAATTGTTTCGTAAATAGAAGGGGTGGAAAGAGTATCGAGCCGGAATTGAGGGGGTCACATCAATCATCAGCGCCTTAGGCCCCGGATAAATCTTAAAAACGATTCGCACCTGATGCTGCTACATGGATAATTCATCACGCCGGGAACCACTCAGGATCGATCCGAAAAAGGACTGCGGGGGGAGGAGGGGAAACGAGGGGGAATTAAGGTCGTCCAACACCAACCCGACGACGACACATTTCACTCGCCACTTTAATTTACTCAAAAATATATTTAAACTAAATTTTAATTTAGAATTGCGATAAATAAACATTTATTAATATATTACGTACTAGGAATACTAGGTGTTCCTTCATCATTGAATAAATTAATGCTGAAAAAAGTAAGAAATAACAACATTGGAACTAGGATACTTTAAACCTTAAAGATACTGGATTTCAGTTAACGAATTGTATACTTATCTAATACTCAGTGAAGCATTGTTTTAATTGTGTACCATAATCATGAAAGACAAAATTAAGGTAAGAAATGCCCAAATCTATATCGATAATGATTTAACCCGAGAAGAAAGAGAAATACAAAAAGAAATAAGAGGCATAGACAAGGAGCAAAAGGAAAAAAGAAAATACATTTTCAGCCTGAGAGAAATCCAAACTGAAAGCTTTGAACACCATGCAATAACTTACGTCACATTTATTGACTTTAAGCAAGCCTATGATAAAGCGAAAAGAGCAAAATTGGAAATTTAAGAAAACTTATAGTCAATAAATAATAGTCAATGTGGTTAAACTGACCCTGAAACGCACTTCAAATAGCGTCAAAATAGGCGGAAAATTATCACCACATTTTGATACGAAGGTGGGACTTGGACAAGGGGATCCGCTATCATCGGTGTTGTTTAACTTCGTTCTAGAAAAGGTCATGAGGGATGCTAACCTCAATAGAGCCGGTTTGTTATACCAACGAAGACACCAGTTGCCTTTGCTGACGACATAACAATACAAACAAGAGGAAAACGCGACATGGAACTAGCAATACAGCATAGTAACAGAGAGTAGGGGTCTGGTAATAAATGAAAGCAAAACTATGTACATGAAAACCTAGAACCAACACCTAAGTCAGGAAAAAAAAACAATTTTTGAAGAAGTGGACACATTTACATACCTGGGAACAGTCTTCTGTAGAGAACCTAACATAAAAGAGGAAATATAGGCAAGACTGGTAGCAGGAAACAGATGTACATATGAATTCAACAAAAAACTGCCTAACAAAACCGTATCTAGAGTACTGAAACTCAAAATGTACAAAACTATAATTAGACCAGTAGTATCTTTCAGCTGTGAGGTATGGACACTACGCAAATCAGATCTGAAGATGATGGAAGTTTTTGAGAGAAAAGTACTACAAAATATCTTCCGAGGAAAAAGAGTAGATAGCATTTAGGAGCAAAGAATAAGGGTTTAAAAAGCTGTACGGAGAAACGGACATCACTGCTATAGTAAAGACACAAAGAATTAGATAGATGGGCCACATACAAAGAATGCCGGAGGGAGGGTATCAAAAGTATTTAGAATTCTAATCCTTTTAGATTATTCAAAAGAGGTATTTAAATATATCAGTAAAAAAGGATTCGTGTTCCGGATTTGATACATTTTTTCATGAGGATTCGGATTCGAATCCAAATGTAGGAGGGTCATTTCATAAATAATGCACATCATTTTTTATATCCGTACATTTATATTTTTTGACATAATTAATCTCTTTACAATCCTTTAACATAATCTCCCTGCTTCTCAATGACCTAGTCTCAACATCCGGGAAGCTTCACAATATCATCTAATACGCGATCTTTCTTCATGTGACGAATAGCTCGGGTGCCAGCGACAGAAATATCTTTTAGAGATGATTAACGACGTCTTCGCATGGGTTGTTTTACCTTTGGGAATAATTCAAAGTCTAGTTGACTTATGTCAAGACTGTAGGGTGGATGAGGTAACTCTTACCGACTGTAATCGCACAACATTTCATTTTCGACATTGGCAATGTGCGGGCGCGCGTTGTTGTGAAGAATGAGTAGCCTAGCCTCGAGCAAGTAAGGCCAAGTATTCTGCATTGTTTGGTTTAGTTTTTGAATGAAGTCACAACAATATACTCCTGTGACACTTCATCCACATGGAACTCTGTGTGTCATCATTACTCCATGGTAATCATAAGCAAACATCATCACTTCATTGACCTTAGACTAAGCTCTTTGAAATTTGATTGGACGCGAGGATGATTGGCCTCTTCATTTGTTTGACTGTGATTTTAACTCTGGTTAAAGTCTCAAACCTACATTTTATCAATAGTGATGATTCGATATAACAAAGCTTGGACTTCAACGTAAAATCATCGTTTCGGCCCTTTGATCTTTGGTTCTTAATAGTCACAGTACCCGAGACCGGTGCGCGCTCAATTTCTAACTTACATTATTAAAAAACAAAACACCCTATCGATAAAACAAAAACCCTGGCTTCTTCCTCAAGCCTTAAACTACAACTTATTTAGCAATCACTATTGGCGCGTCCTTCACTCCGCAGTGTTGCCAAACCGTGCAATATTAATAAAATTACCCTCGGAGATGACTAATAAAAGGATTTCGAATACTTACAAAAAGATTCGAATCCTCCAAAAATAATTATAATCCATTGTAGGGATTCGCACACAAAGTTGTTGCAAATCTCTGATCAAAACTGATTGATACTTTTAAGACTATTTGCTGAAAACATAAGAAACTAGTGATAATCTGAACTAGTTCTAAATTACATTATAGAAAATGTCACTTTAAACTTCAGTTAAGAGATTATATTTTAGCATGTGGCCCTAATTCTTTATTTGACATTAATTGATTCTTTAGACTTTTGAAAATGTATGCTAACTTAATTAAGTTTTGAAGAAGTTGTGTCCGAATTTATTGAGCATATGTATACAGGCGGAAAAGAATACTATTATTACATTTCGAATAAATTGGTTTCGTACGTGCATGGTGCAACAACACAGAATAGAGAAAGAATGTAAACCGCGCAACACCGTTACGAACAAAACAGGTTATTGGCTGTAATAAACATCTTGAATTACTTTATGAAGGAAGTTGGTAGGCGGCGGTGGCAAAGTAAATTCAGCGAAGTTTTCAGGAAGCGGGATCTGAAAAGGCGGCCCTGCATACAGAACGAGTACAGAAAGAGAAAAAATAAAAATAAAAGGGAAACTCACACACACAGACAGGGGGCAGGAAGACAAAACGAAATAACGAGCTCGGGCTGAATAAAAGCCCACCGACACTAATAAAAATGAAATGTTGCGGGTGAACGTTAACACTTTAATAGGATATATTATTGAAGGGGGTTGCGACGCTCCGCTGAGCGGATTGTTCCCGATTGGACGTCAACCGTCGGCCTGGCTATCATTTTTGGATGAGTGAGCCACCGCTGGCTGGCTTGATGGTTGTTCGACTGAGGGGATGAGATGATGAAATGTCGCTTTGCATTCCTCCGACAGTTAATTATTGAGCTGATCCCCTCACACTAATGCTTTTATAAGTGGAAACTCGAAAAAAAACCAGTACTACATAAAAATATATACATATATACTTACATGTTTTCCTGGCTGATGACAAAAACAACTATTTCTATATACATAAAATTACCTTCGATTGCCATCAGCAAAAAACTCAAATCAGTTCACTTAATTTCTACCTTTAGAACGAACAATTCACTCAATAAATTTATCAATAATTCAAAAGACAAATCGGATAAATCGGTGGATATTTGTTGGAATGTGGAAATCGCCCCAAGGTATACGTTGGTCAAACTGGACGCAGCTTCCTAGACCGTATTCAGGAACATAAAAAATGCTTTCAATTCAAGAAAACTTCAACAACATATGCCCATCATTTAATCGAATACCAACATAACAGTATTGTAAGAAGTCATTATTTAATGTTTTGTTCTACTTTTTATATTTTATTACACACACTTGACGAATGTAAGCTGATTATGCACTTAACATGAATAAACTACTACTACTACTACTACCTACTACTAACTGTAAACCCTTAATTTAAAATTTTGCTCGAATTTAACAAAAGTCGTAAACTAAATTTGTTAGAACAATTAGAAGTTAAAAAATAATACAAAAAAAAAGTTAACAATTCCCCTTTAATTAATATTTAGTTATGCTAAAAGCGGCATAATTCATAACAGGTCTTTCTTTATTTCTGTCGCTCTAGTGATCTAATTTCTGCACGAATATTTTGCTTTAGTTGTGGAATTGTCTAAGATTTATCCACATTTTTTCTTCTAATTATCCCTATTAAAATAAGTTATGAACTATTAGATCTAGGGGATTAAGGGCCGTGAGATCCAGACGAATAAATGGAGAATATCGGGCCATGCTTAAGAATTTTGTAAGATCTGCAGTAGAAAATAGACCTAGAATGTGGTTTCAGAAGTATGGCGCGACTTGCCATACAGCTGAAGCCACACTGCAAGTTTTAAGGACCATTTTTGTCGAACAAATAATTTCGAGAAGATGTGCAGTAGATTGGCCGCCGCGGTCTCCAGATCTCACGGAGCCTGACTTCTTTTTATAGGGATGTCCGAAAGAAAGACTGTTCGTAAATAAACCTCAGACAATTCCACAACTAAAGGAAAACATTCGTGCAGAAATTAGGGCACTAGAACCGCAGACACTAAGCGCTGTTATAAAACATGTCTTCGAAAGAGCTATCAGTGCGAAGTCGAAAACGAAAGACATTTAAAAAATGTTATCCTTCATTTATAATGGAAACTAATTTCCAAGATGTTCTCTTTTTTATAAGCCATAAGTGTTTAAAAACTGTTAAGAATCAAAGAAATATTAACTAACTACTATCCCGTCGCGACTTATGGGCCATTTTGAAGTTTCATCATGTATCCTCCTCATCAATTAAATATTATTCTAATTAAAGATTTGTTTTTAAAGTTTACATTAAATTAATGTTTTATACGCGTGGTGCATGAAGTAAGATTTAGAGTTTAGAAAAGCGTACAAATTTTGTTTGGTAGCTTCGCTGCGCGCAGCGACCAAACCAAATGTTCACGCTTTTCTAAACTCGAAATTTAACTTTATGCTTAATCTAGGAGTAGAAACCCTCGTTTAATAATTAAACAAATTACTGGTATCACTTTTACTTTAAATATTAAACCAAACTTGATTATCCGATAAGGAATCACTTCTAATTATGAAAGATTTTGGCAATGTATATACCTTTTTTTAAATTAATTTCGTTGTTTGGTTTGAATGCAATTGCAATTTGATTAATTATTTTTTACGAAAAATATACATAAATCGAAATATATATAACCATATATTTTTTTGTTGAAATGTTGATTTAGAAAATTTTGACCGTTTTTATAATGTTTGTTTATTGACGTTTTTTCGTTTATTTTTAGAATACTATAAAATATTTTATATTTTTGAACTATTATTATAAATTTTGACTATTTACAAAAATATACTTACTTATTAAAAATATTATTTGTTTTACCAATCTATACATCTTTATACAATTAGTGACATATTATTCGAAATTCAAATAAAAACTACAGGCCCATATATAAATGTTTAGCAATTTAACTGGAGATATTAAAAGCAGTTTTTCTATTTTTTTATTTTTCAATTTCTATATATAGATTATTCTATCTAAATTGAAATTCTCCAGGAAATAAGTCGGTTATTTTGAAAGTGGAATAACTCTATTTCTCTTTTTTTTTCTAGCTGTAAAAACCTTTAAAATTTGAGGTTTTCAGTCATAATCAACAATTTGTGGTTAAGTAGGTTTATTAAAAATATATATTATACAGAGAGTTTTAAGTAACACCGAACATGCCAGAAAATGTTCACTGTAAATTTTCCTATGTTCGATTTGTTCTATGACGTATCAAAGCATTAAGTGCAATGTGATTGGCTACGATTTCCATTGGTAATATAAAAAAAAGTATGTTCCATATTCCCTCACACTGCACTTACCATAAACGCACAAGATTTAATAACTGACATATTTTATTTTGACGTTACATGTACCCTATTTGCATTTGTCCTAATTTGCATTAGAACTACTAAAAATCGTAAACAATGAAATCGCACCCAATTTACATTCTTCTGGGTGCGATTTTATTGTTTACGATTTTTAGTAGTTCTAATGCAAATTAGGACTAATGCAAATAGGGTACATGTAACGTCAAATTAAAATATGTCAGTTATTAAATCTTGTGCGTTTATGGTAAGTGCAGTGTGAGGGAATATGGAACATACTTTTTTTTATATTACCAATGGAAATCGTGTGGTAATATGGAACATAATTTTTTATCCAAAGCAAGACATCGGCATTTCAAGACAATCAAGGTTAATACTGTCGTGAAACATACAGGGGGTTTTTCTTATAAGTATAGGTATTCGAAATTCTTGTTTTCTTTTAAGTTTAATTTGAACCCTTAAACGAGTGTTTTCCACTCCCAGACTAAGCATGAAGTAAAATTTCGAGTTTAGAAAAGCCCCGTGAAAATTTGTCTTGGGTCGCGCAGCGACCCGAGACAAATTTTCTGGGCTTTTCTAAACTCGAAATTTTACTTCATGCGCCACGCGTATAAAACACTAAAATATTGTGAAATTTATGTATATTCGAACTATACTTAAAATCTGTGTTCTATACGCGTGGCGCATGAAGTAAAATTTCGAGTTTAGAAAAGCCCAGAAAATTTGTCTCGGGTCGCTGCGCGACCCACGACATATTTTCACGGGGCTTTTCTAAACTCGAAATTTTACTTCATGCTTATTCTGGGAGTAGAAAACACTCGTTTAAAGCTTTAAATTAAACTCTTTTAAAAACAACGAATGTCGGAAAATTTACAGCTTATGCATGTTTACCTAAAGAAAAAAATCAATTCATTGTAAGTTACGCATTCAATAAATTAATAAATACACCTACATTATCTTTATTAAGTATTATGTTAACAAATAAATGAAAATTAAAATGTTTGCCAAATGAAGCAGGACACCTAACACACCTGTGTTGTTGTGCTGGCAGCAGACCTAGATGCGGTACTTGCAAACCTGCCTCGCCACGCTCTTCAAATTTGGAATATTTATGTTTAAAACTGCCGAATGGCAGTTTTGTGACGGCATTTTGCTGGTAAACCCAAAGCAACGTACTTGGGGTGGTCCTGATTAAATGGTTTACACAATACGCTGAATCGAAGTCCTTAATAATCTTCAGTGAAATTGAAGCAATGTATAAACGTATCTTGAAATATTACCAAACGGAGGTAACAGGAATCTGTTTTTCTCTTATTTATGCATTTAAGCTAAATCTGTTCTTCTTCTCCTCATTTTTCTTTTCTGTCTAATATTAACATTCCATTAGTGACTTAGGCTATTAATGAATGACACATTTCATTTTGACGTTAAATGTAAGTTGCGTTAGAACTACTAAAATTAGAGCCAATGAAATCGCACTCAATGCTTTGATGCCTCCCAGAACACATTGAACATAGGAACATTTATATTAAATATTTTCTGGCATGATTGGTGTTACATAAAACTCTATATATTTTGAATATACTTAACCACAAGTTGTTTATGACAGAAAAAATCAAATTATGAAGATTATTGCAGTCAACAGCAAAAACTACTCATCTGAGATTATCAAGAATACGCTAGATTTTGCTTAAGTTAAAAAGTGCTGTAAAAAGTGAGTAAACTTTGTATTAACGTTAAATAAAGACAGCAATCTACCAACTCAACGTTAAATAAAATATTATCAATGAATATACTTTGTACAAAAGTTGAATAAAAAACAGGCCAATTTTTGATAAAACTACTGTCGGTCACGTTTGACTAAAAATGTATCAATTCAATTGAATTTATTAAAACGCGCAGTTTATTATTTTCCAATATGAGGTTATCTAAGAAACATAAGATTTTATAACCTTTATGCGGATATTAAAATACACAAAATCGACTTATTTTATACAAAATTACTGACGCTAAAAGTTGACTAAAATTATATTAATTTAATTATAATAATTTAAATTTAAAATTTTCGAAAATTATCAAATAAAATATCAGATTTTGATAAAATCTATTTTGATGACAGTGTCTGAATTTTAATTTCTATATTAAATTAAATTGTTTTTTTTTAATTAGATAAATTCACACAGACAGAATCTGCTGTAATAAAAACTGTAATTTCTGTTATTTTGTAATATACCTATACCTAACCTAAGCTTACCTAACCTTTGTTATACGAAATAATTTGATATCATCGGCATATTTTAATTTTATTTTAAACTGATTATGCATGTATCATATTTTTTAATGTTTCATATTTATAGATTTAATTATGTTTTATTCTGTTAATTTTATATTTTTAGTCGTACTATATTATTTTTCTAATGGACTCTGTTGAATAAATAAATATAGTACAATTTATATAGATGTAGGTATATTTGTAAGTTTCGGCAACATTTCTATTATGAATTATATAAATTTACACAATATTCAAAACTCATTGCAAATTAATTGTGTAAATATTTTCGACTTAAATAAAATTCCAAGTTTTTATAATTGTTGATAGTGTTGGTAATTTTTTCATGATTTCTTATTTAAATTTGCTTTCACAATAGGTATTTGTTTTATGTAATGATTCTTGTTATTAAAGAAAAACTTATTTTCCTGACTTTTCAATGAAATTTGCCGATAAATTAAATTCTCTACATTTCCCCGTTTTCCTGGTCGGTCGAGAACTTGTATAAAATCATTCAATTTGATGCTTCTAACGATTGTTTCCACTCCCAGATTAAGCATGAAGTAAAATTTCGAGTTTAGAAAATCCTGAAAATTTGGTTTGGTCGCTCCGCGATGCGGAGCGGCCAAACCAAATTTTCAGGATTTTCTAAACTCGAAATTTTACTTCATGCGCCACGCGTATAAAACATTGATTTAAAGTGAAGTTCAGAAATACAAAAATTTCAAATCGAATCGAAAATGTTTGAATCTGTTTGTGAGTATTTGAATCCTTTTGTAAGTATTCGAATCTTTTTATTAGGATTTGAATCACCTACATTTGGATTAGAATACGAATCGTCTTAAAAAATGTACCGAATCCTTTTTCACTGAAGTATTCAAATAAGAGGTATTCAAATACTTCAGTGAAAAAGGATTCGTTACATTTTTTAAGACCATTCGTATTCGAATCCAAATGTAGGTGATTCAAATCCTTTTAAAAAACTGTTTTGTGTTGTAAGCGTTCACTTTGTGGTACATCTTAAATACACTTGTAAATAAAACACTTGTTACTTTGTTTAACCACTGTATTTTGCACTTCATTTGTGACTATAGTTTCGACTATCCAGTAGTCATTACTTTACTTTAAGTTTGGTAATGACTACTAGATAGTTGAAACTATAGTCACAAATTAAGTGCAAAACACAGTGGTTTAAGAAGTAGTTTAAAAAACAAAAAGATTCGGTTACAGGTTTCGAATCCTAAATGATTTGAATCCTACTAAGCTCTGTTCTCTGTAAATTTAGTGAATTTTTTTAGACACATTTCATGTTTTCTAAAAACTTGAATGACCCACAAAATCCTGGCTGCGCCACTGGTCTGAGTTAAAGTGCAGTTGACTCTATATGAAATTGTTGGATTCTTGAATTATTTATGTTTGTGACATTAAAATGTTTGTATAAATAAAATATTTTAATTTCTGCGAGTGTGTGCTGGAGAAAGGGGTTAGTTTGGCCGGGTTTAAAGTTGTCGAGGATGCACGTGTAGAACCGGGATGAGGCAATTACCGGCGACACGTTCCATCCACCTTGTCAAATTGAAAGTGACAAACTTGTATTTCAAACATAAATTTCCTGTGTCAAGTATAATTAGTAGACGTCAAAGGAATACTTGCGCCAGATGCAAAATTGCGAAAACTCTGGGGGCAGGGAGGCGGTGTAGACGGGCGTGCATTCCGCATTCCGATATCGCTAAATACTGCATTTGGCGAAGTAATTAAGTCGTCCATTTATAATTTTCAGGTGCACGGAGGCTAAGCATGCGAAGACAAGCGATCGAATGGGGATTACGATGTTTTCAATCAGAACGATATTATTACCTGGGGCGTAGCTACAAAATTGCCATAGAAGCAAGAATTTTCAAAATTAGGTAACATTTATTAACAAGAGATTAAACAAAAAATTATGAAAAATGTAAAATGTCAATTTGGTCGAAAATATTATAAAGCATGCATTTATAAAAATCAGTGGCGGTTCATCCATAACAGCATAAGTAAAAATTACAAGATTTTGTTTGCCCTTTTTGTGTTTAGATCATTAGTTTTACACTTATATACATGCATGATTGTTAGATCTAAGTTAATTACAATAGTAAATGATAAAAACAACAAAAAACATAAAGATACAGAGCTTTTATATTGCATTTCACTTTATATCGAATATGTATCCTTTTATCTCAAATATATTTTCCATTCAACAAATACATTTTCCTATATACCACTACATTTCCCTATATGAGGCGTTGAAAAAAAAGGTGGTGTAAGTCAACTATTTAGCGAACTAATATAAATGAATCTAAAGTTCATGGAACATTAAAAAATGTGGAGATACAATCATTCAACTTATTAATGTAAAATGAATACTAGACGATGAAACATAAATTTATAGTAAATTTTGAACTTTAATTGACTTACACCATTTTATCAATTACCGCGTTGCTATTAAATGGACTTGCGCAAAATCTTCATCACTGTGGTGCAGTAGGGGTCCGATATCTTCAGCATTATTTTGTGTAGTGTTTAAACTTTGAAAGAAATTATGATGTATGAAAGATATAAATTGAAGCAACTCTAACATATTTTGCTTCTTCATGGTCGATACAGCAAGGGAATCGGCATACAGATGAAAAAATGTAATGTTTTCAAACGCTGCAGGACGTTTTTTTTTGCAGGATGTACAGGGTGCGGCAAAACAGACAGTGCAGTTTGGAACGCCCAGTACATCCCGTGTGGTAGGGGTACCTACCTGGGAGGGATATCATTGTGTCCGGGGGGTCGTGCCATTTTTAGTCGTTATCATGATTTGGTCTGGGGAACATCGGGGCTTCGCAGTCCGCACGTTTCTTGAAAATGGCCATTCTGCCGTCGCCACCCAGCGGGCCTTCCGGCTGCATTTCAGTCTTGCGCGTCGTGATCCCGTCCCTCGCCGTAATTTAATCGCGAGTTGGGTGCGTACATTAGAAGATACTGGTTCTACACAAAGATGTAGAGGTTTAGGAAGACCCAGAACGGTAAGAACTCCCGGAAATGTAGCAAGAGTAAAAGAAGCTATCGAACGGTCAACTACGCGCTCTGCCCGGAAGCATGCAACTGTATTGGCCATTGCTGATCACTCTCTAAGACGGATATTACATGAAGACTCATTCCACCCCTACAAGATGGTGCTTGTTCAAAAGTTAATGCCTCCTGATTATGAAAACCGCATGAATCGCTCCCAAGAAATGTTGAACCGGATCCATGCGAGGTCAACTTTTTTCAGTAGTGACGAGGCCCACTTCCATCTCTGTGGAGGGGTGAATAAACAACATTTTCGATACTGGGCTGTAAATAATACAAGGCAACTTCACGAGGGACCACTTCACTCTTCAAAAGTCACCGTGTGGTGTGCGATTTCCAAATTTGGGGTGATTGGGCCTTATTTTTTTGAAGAGGACGGACGAACCGTAACTGTCACTGCTCAACGTTATGCTTTCATGTTGAAATCTTTTTTCAACCTCGATTGGTAGAACTGATGGAGGAAACAGATCTGGAATACATCTGATTTCAGCAGGACGGAGCTACGGCCCATACTGCTCGAGTTTCAATGACGAAACTGAGACAGGTGTTCCCTGGGCGCCTTGTTTCTCTGAGAGGTGATGTGGAGTGGCCCGCACGCTCCCCTGATCTGAGCATTTGCGACTTCTTCCTGTGGGGCTACCTGAAGAAAAAGGTTTTTAGGCATCGACCTCGCACCTTGGAAGAACTCAGGGATCAAATTCGGGAGGAAATCGCCGCTATACCCATCGAGATGTGCCAAAATGCGGCCGAAAATTTCAGAAATCGCCTTCATCAATGTATCGCTGCTGGGGGTCATCATCTTTCTAATGTCTTTCAAATACTAGAATCATGCATTTCAGATAGAGTTTTCAGAATTAAGCAGGAAGATGCTTACTCTGAACTAAAAGAAATAAAGGCAGGTGTGCCACAGGGCAGTGTGCTAGGACCAGTTCTCTACCTATTATACACCAGCGATATACCTGAATTAGACCATGATACGATAGTCACATTTGCCGACGACACTGCTATATTGGCTGTAGGCAAAGATCACGAAGAAGCAGCAGTAAATCTGCAAACCTCGATAAATAAAATTAACATCTGGACTAAGCAATGGCGAATCAAATTGAATGAGACTAAATCGGTCTACGTCAATTTCACAAATAAAAGAAATCAACATATCCCTGTTAGTATTAATGATACCATGTGCTGATACAGCAAAATATTTGGGTTTTTACACTGGACGCTAAGCTACGCTGGAGAGCTCATGTCAAAAAGAAAAAAGAAGAACTGGACATAAAATTTCGAAAAATGTATTGGCTGCTTGGTCGGAACTCCACCCTGTCAATCTACAATAAATTACTGCTGTATAAACAAATTCTTAAGCCCGTATGGACATATGGCATCCAGCTGTGGGGTTGTGCCAAAAAGAGCAATATAGAAATAATCCAGCGATACCAAAATAAAGTACTGAGGAGTATTGTCAATGCTCCTTGGTATTTCCGAAACAGTGACCTCCACAGGGACTTGGAAATGGATACTGTTAATGAGACAATACACAAATTTGCCAAGAGTCATGAACAGCGACTTCTTCAACACGTCAACATCGAAGCCATCCAGCTCCTCGATAACACGAATTTGACCAGAAGACTACAGCGGACTAAACCGTTTGAGTTAGTTTAATATTGTGTTAGTGCAAAAGCAGAGCATAGTGCTAGTGTACACATTAATTAGTGTAATTAAGTTATTAAAATCTAAGGGATACTAATGAGTAAACCCTTAGTATTAAACCTTTAGTAAATAAGGTTAGCTAAATATTACACTTTGATCCATTTGTGATCAGATTGTAATTATAGTAAAATACAACTAAGTGTTTTGCAAATAATAATAAAAAAAAAATCTTTCTAATGTCATCTTAAGGACTTAATGTATAAAACGGTATGATGTACCGAGTAAGATCAAATAAACCCCATTTCTTTAAATTGTGCCCTATTTTTTAATAGCCCTTCAAAACTGCACTGTCTGTTTTGCCACAACCTGTATATGGATACAATCAAATGTAAGGTCTTCATTCAAAGTCTCCTTATATAATATCTTGTATGGACTATCCTTTTTGAATTGAATCTTAAGCCAGTTGACTGGTTCATTCCTTTCGTTTTTCTTGCGCTTATAAATTGCTTCTTCTAGTTATTTTGTCGAAAAGAAATCAGCAACTTGCATTTTATAAAAGCTGGAGGGTTTTTATCTTTGATCTTTGACCAGTCATCTGCCACATAAACAGTTTTGCCCTTCGCGTAAGTTTCTATTGTACCAAAGTCCCTATCATTAGGAAGATAGGAATGTCCTGATACTAGAAACTTGTGGCCAATAGTCTTAACATTTTTGAATATTGCTACCATCTGTAACCACATTAAGCTAATTTTTATATTGCGATTTTGGCCAGTACACGTATCACTGTGGGCTATAATATGTTCACAGTTAGAAGCATAAGTTGAAATATGTTTTTTTTTTATGCAAGAAGAAATTTCTTGTGAACCTCGAGATGCTATGGTCTCATCCCATGCATACATGTAACCAATTTAATTTCCAAGATTATGACAACCAAGATTATAAACAAACATATTTCTCTTGTAGTATGCAACAGAACAAAACAAAATTGGAAAAGGTAATGCTTTCTCTAAATCAAAACTAAATGCGTATATTTTTCTTGCATTTAAAATATTTTTTATTTGGTCTTCCTTCATCGAACTGCGAGCTTTTTCTGCTTTACATTAATGCAATAGTTTTTCGGTTGCATATGTCATTTTCTTTTCGGAGTCCGTTTCTAACTTAATTTTCAGCGTATCACATTTTGTACATGTGTCTTTGGTAGGTGTATAAAAGTGCAGATTGAAATCCTTGTGAAAGACATTTGTGTAAATGGCTTCGCTTACTTTTGGTTCATTCATTTCATCACATTTTTCAACATAAAGATTATACATAAAGCGAATATTTAATTTTGAGGAATAATATCTTCTATTCGGACAGAACATACACGTTGTTTTTTAAAAGAGTTCAATTTGAAACTTTAAACGAGTGTTTTCCACTCCCAGACTAAGCATGAAGTAAAAATTCGAGTTTAGAAAAGCCCCGTGAAAATTTGTCGAAGGTCGCGCAGCGACCCGAGACAAATTTTCTGGGCTTTTCTAAACTCGAAATTTTACTTCATGCGCCACGCGTATAAAACACAGATTTTAAGTGAAGTTCGAATATACATAAATTTCACAATATTTTAGTGTTTTATACGCGTGGCACATGAAGTAAAATTTCGAGTTTAGAAAAGCCAAGAAAATTTGTCTCGGGCCGCTGCGCGACCCTCGACAAATTTTCACGGGGCTTTTCTAAACTCGAAGTTTTACTTCAAGCTTAGTCTGGGAGTGGAAAACAATCGTTTAAAGCTTTAAATTAAATTTAAAAAAAACATGGAATATCTAAAGATTTATAGAAAATATGCTGAAGTTGGAATACGTATACTTAAAAGAAAAACTCCCTGTATGTACAGGGAGGGGCAGAAAAAGCTATCCGATTTGAAATCCCTTTTTCTCAGAAGAGGGAACAGGTAGAGTAGTGGGGTAAAAACCGTTAGGACGCCGGTTTTATGCCATTTGTCATTAGTCAACATGCCTTGGTCTGGTGAACATCGTGCTTTTGTTATTGAGCGGTTTATCGAAAACGGCGGTTCGATAATTGCTACACAACGTGCTTTTCGAATTCATTTCGGACTAGGGCGTCATGATCCTGTTCCACATCACGCTACGATTAAAGTGTGGGTATCAAATTTTCGACAGACGGGTTCAGCATTGAAAAAGAAGTCGCCTGGACGTCCCAGGACAGCAATAGGACCTGAAAACGTGGCCAATGTGAGAGCCGCGATTGAATGTTCCCCGCGTCGTTCGGCACGAAAACATTCGCTCGCTTTAGCGATTTCCAACCGCAGTATTCGGCGAATTTTGTACCGGGACCTCAAAATGCATCCCTACAAAATGGTTGTTGCACAGGAATTAATTGAAAGGGATTTTGAAACCCGTATGAACCTGTGTCGCGATCTCCGAGAACTCCCAATAGACGATGTTGTGCTCTTCACGGACAAAGCCCATTTTCATCTTTGTGGCGCCGTAAACAGGCAGAATTTTCGATATTGGAGTCACAAAAATCCTCGGGAAATCCATCAGAAACCCCTCCATAGCCCAAAAGTGACTGTGTGGTGTGCTCTTTCCCGCCTAGGCGTCTGGGGGCCTTACTTTTTTGAAGAAAATGGGCAAACCGTAACGGTCAACAGCGAGCGCTATTGTTTCATGCTGGAAAATTTTCTTCAATCAATGGACATTCTCAGGGAAATGTTTCCCGGACGCCTCATTTCTCTGAGAGGTGATATTTGCTGGCCGCCGCGCTCGCCGGATATCACTCCATGTGACTTCTTCCTTTGGGGTTACCTCAAATCGAAGGTATTCCAGCATCGACCAAGGACCCTTCTTGCATTACGAAGGGAAATTGGTCGGGAAATTGAAGAAATTCCTGTGGAAATGACGGTGAAAGTCATGGAAAGCTACCGCGAGCGCCTAAATCAGTGTATCCGCTCCCAAGGACATTTAAGTGATGTGCTTTTCAAAACTTAAATTTAAAAATGGCATAAAATTTGCGATATGTTAATAAAAGAAAATGTTGTCAAGTTGAGTGGTTTTAATTTTATAACGTTTTGAAATCGGATAGGTTTTTCTGCCCCACCCTGTATAAATACAAATAAAAATATTTCCAGAAGAAAGTTATTGTTACTGCAAAAATGTTCAGCAAAAATATTAAAGGAAAAAGTATTTGGTATATAGTGAAACTTATTTCGTAAATCAGGAAATCTATTAGCATAAATTTGACACGGTGAAAGATATTTGGGATAAAGTAAATCTCATTTGATCAAAAGTAAAATGTAATAGAAAAACCCCGTGAATAAAAGCTAAAATCTAATTAAATGTGTACTCTCGTAAATTACTAAATAACATTTAAAAAATATATGTTAATTCTTAAATACAATTTGTGTTTTCCCAATTAGACATTGTTTATTCTTAATTTAATGTTTGCTCCCAATTTGATTGTGATTAAACTGATAGTTATGTTAAAAGTCCCAATTTAAAATTGTTTAATTTCAATTTCATATTGATTAGTTTTATTTTTAAGTTGAAAAGGTATAATAGTACAGTAATTATTCGTGCATGAGTTTGTTTTGTAGCAGTGTTGATTATTTTTATAAAGCGTATTTTGTTTTAAGTATACAAATCCATACTTTTCTTTTTTAGAGTTATTATTTTATTATGTTTAACAGTATCACTATGATAAGAAATGTGTATATCGATCAACTACTGCCAAATCCTCGTGACTCCCGATTTAACAAACATTTTTTTCTCGTTAGTCAGATATTATTAACTTACCAACTTAACCAACCAATCAACTTTGTATAAACATATTAGTATAAACATCTACTGAAAATACTTATTAAATATCGCTCATGGTAAAGTTATACGTATTTTTAAAAAAATAGAAAAATAACAGCTCATACAATAATTGATTAGTATTTTGTGTCTCCTTGCACTTACGAGGTTTCAGAAGTAGTTGATCGATATGTACTTATTGTATTTACTGACTTATGTAAGACCCACTGTTATTTTCACCAATGAATAAAAGTTAAAGTTATAATTTCTACAGATAAATATCAATTTTAAGTACATGTCAATATATTCAAGAGAAAAGCTTTGAGTATACATAGAGATAAATAAATTTAATTATTTAATTTAAAATCAACATGGCTATATTTTTATACCATAAAATAAATAGAATTATTTAACACCGGTTTAATCTAAACAAGCTCGCTCTTTGTGACTACGCAAAGAATTTATGTAATAAACATTGACAGACCCGGAATAAATTATTCGCTTTGATTAAAAGCAGGAGCGGAGCGTTGACCAAAAAAGATAAACAAAGGTGTGAAGCAATCAAAGAACTCAAGACATCACAGAGTTTTTCTCGGAAAACCCGGGGGGCATTGTGGCACGGGCCATATTTATCCGGCAAACAAAATATTTACCCGGCATTTAGATGGATTTATAAAAGAGGACGGGAAGTGGAAAGAGAAATCGCTAAGGCTATAAATAATCGATTAGCTCAGCTCACTCACTCCAACTGCATTAATTTATATAATCTCAACTTGAATGTAAGAGAAGCGAGGTTGCCATGCTGGCGGATAAAACTTTAACTCCAAAGTGCGGTTAAAATATAATTTTAGTGATTTATTTAACGGTTTTAAACTAAATTTGTGCAAGTATACGTTTGCAACGTTCTTGTTTTTATGTATATTTGTTATTTTCCAGATAAAACATATTTATAGATTTAAAACATGTTTTCCAATGGCGAGGCTTTCCATGCTAGGCTTTTTTTCAAGTTCACACATCCCGATGCTCAGACAGTCAGGCTGCATTAAAGGCAATAAATTCACCTACATGTAAGTGTAAATCTGTCTGGGAGTGCAAACTATCCCTAAAGCAGCTGGCCAGGAACAACAGAGTTAAAGTGCTCTGGGTTCCAGGTCATGCAGGGATCAAAGGTACTGAAATTGTTGGACCAGAACCCTATAGTGGAATAACTAAAGTCCGCATCAAGGGAATGATCCAGGAGTGGGAAGATGTTGCCTAAAGTGCTCACCTAAGAAACACGTCTGGCTTGAGGCAGGCGAAAAGGTTTATCGCCTTCTCTGCCGTAAGAGCCAAACAGTTTCTCAAGCTAAGCAAGGGCAGCCTAAGGCTCATAACCGGCCTTCTTACCGGACACTGTCCTCTGAAATACTACCCCACTAAGATGGGTCAGACAACTGATACTAATTGCAGATTCTGTAACGAGGCACAAGAAACAGCGGAGCACCTACTTTGTGAATGTTCTGCGCTGTCCCTTCAGAGGGAACTACCTGTCATCGGTCACTTTAAAGCCTGTTGACATGGTACACATTAACCCTTAAGTTATTGTAGACTATGCAAGAGGTCTAGGCGTTAAGGGACTCAAGTAGGTCAGGGATAATTACAAGAGAGATGAGCAATGGAAGCAGAATGTATAAGAGGGTGGGTGTGTCGAAGACGAAGGTGATGGAGTGGCTGGGGAATGGGGTAAAGGTGGATGCGTGGGTGAAAGAGAAGGAGAAGGAGGTGGAAGCACAGGAAAGACAGGGGTGTATAGAAAGGAGTAAATACAACGATAGGTACAGGAAGTGGCAGGTGCATAGGAGAATGCCGAGGTATTTGGTGGAGGGGGGATGGAGTAGGGAGGAAAGGGTGGTGCTGGCGAGGGCGAGGTGTGGGTCAGGGGAGAGAGGAAATAAGGTGTGGATGGGGAAGAGTATGGGAGGTGAGTAATGTGTGAGCGGGGGAGGGATACGTGGAGTCATTTGGCGGAGGAGTGCTAGGGGGTGAAGGAGGAATGGGTAGAAATAAGAAGGAATAGAAGAGTGACGGAATGGATGAGAGAGGATGGGGCCGGGGTACGGACGCTGGAGAAGTGGGGGGAAGAGAGGGAAAGCAGAAGGAAGAGAGGGGGCAGCGATTAGTGTAGATATGGATGTAATGTGGTATTATGCCAATAAAGGTATTTTTTTACAAGAGATCTTTCAGGTCGAGGTAATTTCGAAAGGCCCAGAGGCCACACGACCCACCGACCCCATATCATAACATATCCCGATGCGTATGCATTTTAAGGCATTCATTTTTTTTTTAATAAGTTCAGCTTAACCCATTAAGCGCCATTGATGCAATAACGCAACATTATTAATTTGTGGCTAATAAAATTACTAAATAAGTTATTTTGATACATTATATTATTTGACCTGACTTGAGGATGTCTGAAGATAAATGTAAAGATTTTGTTATTTGAATATTTGGATTATTACTTATTTTATAAAAGTATTTTTAAGTGTATTTGTCACTTCACTATATTCCAGCGTTTTATACGCGTGGCGCATGAAGTGGCGCATGGTTTGGCCGCTGCGCTTCGCGGAGGGACCAAACAAAATGTTTAGGCTTTTCTAAACTCGAGTAGAAAACACTCGTTTAAAGCTTCAATTTAAACACTTTTCAATTACGACAAATATCTGAAACGTTTGTTTTATCGTGCTCGCTGTTGTGATTTCGTAAACTCTTAGAGATGCAAAGACGGTTATATTAGCCACAGGTTTCAATTTTTGTTACAAAATAAAACTTCGTTAACAAATTTACTCTGCCGTATTTTTTACATATGGAAAAAAGTAGAAATGGTCACAATGTTCGTTTGGCGAAAACGTTGTTATTTATAAAGACTTGATGTCTCAACTTTGAAATATTCCCGGAAATACATCCGAAAAATGCAACAAAATTACCAAATCTTTTACAGGGTGTTCCATATTCAAGATACGATATCAGAAATCAACTTTTTTTTAACAGCCATATTTGATCATTATACTATTAAAAAGAACAGAAAATTTAAGCTGAAAAGTATGTGACATAAAAATAGGCACCCTGTATAGAATATGTCAATCTTTGTAGTTGCAAGGACTCGTTTAGGTTATGTACTAAGTCTTAGATCCAAATCTCTTCAATAACAAAGTTGTAGTAAGAATATCATTTAATCAATTTTTACTTTTCTGCCACCTCTTTAAAACGAATAATGCTAGATCAGAATTGTTAGCATAGCTTTAGTCACAATCAAAAGTAGATACTTTAATCTAATTAAACCGTGTTGTGAATAGTAGGCAGGACAGTCCAGAAATATCAACAAGAAGACGTTCGGCACAACTGGGGCTATCGCGGAGGTCCGTTCAGAGGATTTTGGCCACATTGCACATGTTCCCGTATAAGGTTCAGCTTGTGCAAGAATTGAAGCCGATAGACTACCAACAATGGCTTCATTATGCCATTTTATTCCGACAAAAAGCAGAAGAAAATCGCGATTTCATTAACAATTTGATAATGAGCGATGAAGCCCATTTCCAATTGAATGGTTTCGTAAACAAGCAAAATTGCAGGATATGGGCTACGGAGAATCCAAGAACAGTTCATCAGCGATAATTACACCCACTTAAGTGTACTGTTTGGTGCGGTGTATCGTCTGAAAGGATCATTATTCCACATTTTTTTGAAAATGCACATGGCGCTTCAGTAACGGTTAATTGTGCTGAATATCGAACGATGCTGGACAATTTTTTAAGGCCAGCTGTAGAAAACCATCCACAGTTGTGGTTCCAACAAGATGGAGCCACAGCCCACACTGCAAGGGACACAATGGCTCTGTTACGGGACCTCTTTGGCGAACGCATTATTTCGCGCAGAAGCGATTTCAATTGGCCCCCACGTTCACCGGATTTAACAGCTCCAGATTGTTTTCTTTGGGGTTATTTGAAAGAAAGGGTATACGTAAATAAGCCAGCGACCATACTAGAGCTAAAACAAAACATTCGCAATGAAATTCAAGCCATAACACCGGAAATTTTACGAAAAGTTATGGAAAATGTACTGGAAAGAGCACGAATGTGCGAACCCGAAAATGGCCACCACTTGCGGGATATAATTTTTCATACTTAAGCCAAAATATTCCCCATTGATATACTGCATAACAAAAAAAATAATAATATTTAACCATTAAATAAGTTATTAAACATTCAAACCATATCGATAGTTTTGCGCCACCCTGTATTAACAAAATAAATAAAAAATAAATATCGACAAGACATTATTATAATTTGTTAATTCAGTTGCATTTTATGTTAAAAATGTAAACTTTTGCTTCGTTCAACCGTCTTCGTATATCTAATACATTACGAAATCTCAATGGTGATTAAGATCGTTTCGATATAAAGGAAATTTTTCTTTAAGGTATACATATCACGATTTTTCGAAGAACATTTTCAGAAACTCGTTTTTTTATTCAATTTGAAGCCTCTAACGGGTGTTTCCAATCCCAGATTATCTTAAAACAAAGAGAATCAACTCGATTTCATGATGTTTTCTTAGTTGTTATATTTTTATCAATATGTAGAGCACTTGCTATTTTTTTCTAGCAAAGTGGATTGCCTGACAATAGTTATTCATTTTATAACTATTTACACGTAAACGGTTGACACAGATGCAGAATATGACATATGACATTATTCTTCAAATATTCATGTACAGTTTTAGTATTATTTAGTTTGGATACTCAAAATGTGTCATGATTGAAAATTTTGTTGATTAATATTCGTATCTGGTTGACATATTAATAATAATACCATATTCATGACTAATTTAGTCATAAGTTTTAATCATGACAAAAAATTTAGTAACATATTTATTACTAATTTAGTCATAAGTTGTAATCATGACTAAAAATGTAGGGAACAAATACCCAACTCTTGTGGTGGAAATAATGTGTTGAGTGGGGCAAGTGCCCTTCTCTGCTCCCTCCTTGGTTACGTTCATGGTTCATGGAAAAACAATTTCAGTATCTTGGAAATAAAGTAAAATAGTTAAATATTTGTTGTGTTTTAAGGTTTTTCAAATAATTATGGGATAATGTTGTTTCCTCTTGTGATGCTACCAGTGCGTGCTGTAATCTATATTCTAAGCTGAATAAAATGTTCACTGATTGCGTTCCTACAATCAAACATAGTATCGAATCTAAATTTGCAATATGGTTCTCTCAGCATACAAAGAGCCTTATTAACAAAAAAACTAGATACCTAAAATTACGTTATAAGCATAGATTGAACTACCACCGATATTGTATTAAAGACCTGAGACGTACAATAAAAATTGAAATTGAAAAAGATTACACACAGTACATTCAGCAACAAGAACTTAATATCAAATATCAAGAACTTAATATCAAAAGTAAAGGAGTTCTGGAACTATATCCGTAGTAAAAAATCATCTAAGCGTATTCCAGGAATAATGTCCTATTGTGAACAGATCGTAGATACGGAACAGGAAATTGTTAACTGTTTTGGAACTTTCTTTAATAGCGCATATAGGCTTACTTCCAAGATAAATTGTAATTCGCCGACGTCCTCGTGCATTAATCTAAATTTGCAAATTTGTGAAATATCTGATGATGATATTATTGACGCTGGAAAACGTCTGAAAGCTAGCTTCACACAGGGGCCAGACGGTATTCCCCCATTCATTATTAAGGATACAATTGTATCTCTGGTCACTCCAATTAAACATATTTTTAACTTAATGTTGTCATCAGGATCATTTCCACAAATTTGGAAAAACGCGCGCATTTGTCCAGTTTTTAAGTCAGGAGATAAAAGCCTTGTCACAAATTACAGACCAATAGCGCTAATTAACAATTTTGCAAAATTATTTGAAATAATTATATCGAAGAGAATTTCTTGCCATATTTCGAATTATATCACACCCCACCAGCATGGGTTCGTACGCAAACGTTCAACAACCACAAACCTAGTAAACTTCACCCAATTCGTATCAGAAGTTTTGGACCGTCGTGGCCAAGTGGACGCGATTTATCTGGACTTCAAAAAAGCTTTTGACAGCATTAGTCATGACATCATATTAAGTAAATTATCATTCCTCGGGTTTTCTCCCATACTATGTTTGCTGATGGAGTCCTATCTGAAAGACAGAACCCAATATGTTGAGCTAAGTGGCTTCAAATCCCCTAAATTTTCTCCAACAAGTGGTGTGCCCTAAGGGTTCATTCTTTGACCTTTATTATATATCTGTTTTATAAATGATATTGTGTCAGATATAACGTCAAACATCGTTCTTTTCTCTGATGACATTAAATTGTATTCTGAGATCAGATCTCAGGAGGATTGCCTAACCATGACTAATGATTTGCGGAAAATTGAGGAATGGTGCATATTAAACGACTTTCATTTGAATATCAGTAAATGTAATTTTATAAAATTCAGTAGGAAACATAATGCGATACAGTATAACTATGCCGTTGCGAATCACCTACTTACGGAGCATAGAGTTATTAAGGACTTAGGAGTTTTGATCGATAATAAGCTAACATTTGTAGATCATATCGATGCAATTTGTAAATCAAGTTATAAATTACTTGGCTTTGTCATTAGAAATTCCAAGGATTTTAATAATATTGAAACTCTGAAGAATATGTATTTTACTTTTGTTAGATCCAAACTTGAATATTGTTCGCTAATCTGGTCGCCTTTTGTTGCACGTCGTAAATTACAACTGGAAACAATACAACGAAAATTCCTTAAAACTCTGTATTTCAAACGCCATAGAATGTACCCAATACAGAATTATGACTACGGTAAACTACTGGCGGAGTTTGATATACCCCCTTTGGAGTTGCGAAGGAAAGTGGCATCGACATTATTTATGTTTAACCTAATAAACGGCCAAATTCATGACCCCTTTTTACTCTCAAAGATAAACTTTCACACTCCTCGGCGAAATGCTAGATGTTCGATCTCTTTCCAATACCCAACTGCAAATACAATTGCTTTACAATACTCTCCTCTATATCGCATGCTGATGTTATGTAACGACATAGACGATGTCGACCTAATTAACATATCACTTTCCTCTCTTAAAAAACTGCTTCTTCAATAATATTGCAAGCGATTGTTTTTTTTATTTCTTTTTGTATAATTTCATTCTTTGTACTTGCCCTCTTTACCGTTTTTTTAAGTTTACAAATTTTTAGATTAAATTTTTAGTTTAAGTTAATATTTAGTTTCTCTGTAAATGGATTTATCTGTTGAGAAATAAATTATTATTATTATTATTATTATTATTATAAAGGCAGTATATTTATTCGAGAGTTTTTATACTAAAAGCATCCGACATTGTTTTTTCCTTTATCGCGACGTGTATCCCACGACCGCAAAACTTTTACCTTATGAAATTTTCACTTTTGAATGTGTTTTGTTGAAGTTTTCGCCCCCTTCCCCGCAACACACACACACACACACAGCACGCCCGGCCAACTTTATTTCCATAAACCGAATTGCTTTTTTTCTCTCCGCCTCGCGTTTATTGTTTTTAACGCCGCGCCCTAGGATTAATAATTAATCCGCCCGCCTAATTTTAACTTTTACTATATCTCACGAGAATTCGAGTTTCGAATAGGAATTGTAATTAGTTTTGCGTACCCTCCACCATTGCAGTTTTAAGTCTACGTAAGAAAGTTTAATTGGTGTGAATAGGTAAGGTGAGGCATTGCGTGCGTTTCCAAGTCGTTTGATGTGTAGATTTAGTTGTTTAATTAAACTAAGTATGAAAACGTGAACTATTTTACACGAGTATACTTACAGTTTCAATTATGTGTCTTCACTTAAATTATCATAAAATTATTGCTGAAACATGTTATAAATAGTATACCTCGTGTTGACTTGGCAGACGCAGCATAGAAAATCCCATGTAAATTTTGAAATGTTCAAATTTTGGCTCCCCTATTTAATTTAGAGATAAAATGTTTTTACCTTTTTTGTAGAGAAAAAAATTCTGAATTCATTCGTGTTAAGGTTTATCACTTTACCGTTCTCTAAGTTAAAATAATTACAAAAAAATAATGTGATTTTATAAAAATAATGACATGCCTTGGAATTGAAACAACGACTGCGGATGTCAAAATGAAAAAAGATATCATAGTCACTTGATTAAAGTCAATATTTTTGAAATGATTTACACTGTACAAGAAAAATGTTATTATTTTTATAAAATCACACTACTTTTTCTTAATTATTTTTGCTGTTATTTTTCTGACATTCGTTAATTTTTAAAAGAGTTTAATTTGAAGCTTTAAACGAGTGTTTTCCACTCCCAGACTAAGCATGAAGTAAAATTTCGAGTTTAGAAAAGCCCTGTGAAAATTTATGTATATTCGAACTTCACTTGAAATCTGTGTTTGATACGCGTGGCGCATGAAGTAAAATTTCGAGTTTAGAAAAGCCCAGAAAATTTGTCTCGGGTCGCTGCGCGACTCTCGACAAATATTCACAGGGCTTTTCTAAGCTCGAAATTTTACTTCATGCTTAGTCTGGGAGTGGAAAACACACGTGTTAATGCTTCAAATTGAAATTGTTTAAAAAACAACGGATGTGGAAAAATTTACTGCTTATGCATATGTTTACCTCAAAGAAAACTGTTCCAATGCGTTTTTTTTATGTGGGTAAACAGGGATTCGTATACCAAAATAAAAAAATCCGAAAATTTACAGCAAATTCAGCTTTTCTTTAAATCATTAGATATTTGTTGTTTTTTAAAAGAGTTCTATTCGAAACTTTAAACGAGTGTTTTCCACTCCCAGACTAAGCATGAAGTAAAATTTCGAGTTTAGAAAAGCCCTGTGAATATTTGTCTGGGCTTTTCTAAACTCGAAATTTTACTTCATGCGCCACGCGTATAAAACACAGATTTAAAGTGAAGTTCGAATATACATAAATTTGACAATATTATATTGTTTTATACGCGTGGCGCATGAAGTAAAATTTCGAGTTTAGAAAAACCTAGAAAATTTGTCTCGAGTCGCCGCGCGACCCCCGACAAATTTTCACGGGGCTTTTCTAAACTCAAAATTTTACTTCATGTTTAGTCTAGGAGTGGAAAACACTTGTTTAAAGCTTTAAATTGAACTTTAAATAAAACAGGGAATATCCGCAATTGCTGTAGCAATTCCATGGTATGTTATTATTTTTATAAAATCACATTACTGTTTCCTAATTATTTTAACTAAGAGAAACGTAAAGTGTTAAGTGTAAACTAGGGCTGTGGAGTCGGAGTCGGAGTCGGAGTCGTGGAGTCGGAGTTGAGGCATTTTAGTCGGAGTCGGAGTCGGAGTCGCGGAGTCGAAAATTAATTACGACTCCGACTCCGGACAAATCGAAATAAAAAGTACAAGATGGACGATAATTGAGCGTAACACTTCAGGTAACGCTATTCGTTAATCGTAATTTAAAAATGCTGTACCTATAGCTTCTTATTGAGTCTCGATAGGCATTTAAATTCTAAATATATGATTAAAAATAAGTATTTTTTAATATATATATTTTGTGTAAAATTATTGGTTTTACATATAATAATAAATTATGTCTAATTTGTAACGTTTAAAAATAATAAACTGTTAGTGGGCTTATTGAATTAACGCGATTATTAGTGCATATTTAAATAATTTATTTTGATACTTTTCTTCGACTGTTACATTTTTTTTATAGAGTGTCTTCTCTTTGTATAAAGAGCCTGTCGGTGAGTGATAGTGGCTTAACGAATCATTATTAATATCGTAGAATTTTAAAATGATCAATTATGATCATTTTCGATTGACTTGTTTTTTTTAAATTGAAGTTTCTGACTATAGAATGTTTAATCAAAGAGTATTCCACACGTATTTTCCGCCTCGCCTGCTTGCACTCGAGCCCATGCGTCTGCTGCAGAATGCGAAAACGGATGCGTGCAAAACTACCTTTGTACCACGTGTTCAGCCAAACTAAATAACCTATTTCAGTGTGTTTTTGAGTTTAGTAAAAGTTGAGAGTAAAAATGGCAAAAAAACTAAGCAAATGTAGTGTCTATGACTATTTTAAAAGTTCAAGTGACAAAACTCATTTTGTGTGTATGTGCAAAACGAACAATGACCTTAAATTGTGTAACGCTACATTAAATGCATATTCCAGCTGCAAGAAAAACGCCCCTACGAGAGGATGGAATTTGAAAGGTCATTTGCAACGCCACCACCCCGATATTTATAAAACTGTAGTCAAAAATAATGAAAAAGGGCCAGCATTAAGAACTACAAAAGAAGTTGGCCAGACAAAATTAACCAAATTCTTTACGGGTAATAAGCTATCCATTACAATGACTGCTGATAAATTCAAAAATAACGTAATTGCATTAATATGCCAAAATGGGGTAGCATTATCGTTATTCTCACAACCTGGATTTGTTGGCTTGAATGGCGAAATGGCTGAAAAACTAGGAATTTTTTTAGATAGAGAAAACATAAGAAGAATGGTTTGTGATGAAGCGGAAAAACAAAAAGAAGAACTGAAGAAGCAGTTAATGGGCCGTTTTGTTTACCTGAAAATGGACGCATGTACGCGCCATAGAGTAAATTATTTCGCTATTAACGTTCGTTTTGTTAATAATAATAATATAACTGTAACCAAGACATTAGCAATAAAAGATACTCATGCTTATCACACAAGTGAGTATCTTAAACAATTACTTTAAAATGTTCTTGACGATTATGGCATTAAAAAAGAGCAGATACTATACATTATCACAGATAATGCTTCAAACATGATTAGCACAATTGAACAATTGAACAAAGAATCAAATGAGGCTCATATAATGAGGAGTGAAGAAGGCGAATTTGAATGCGAAATATCCGAAAATGCCGCAAAAGTGTACAATGAAACGGAATTAGGTGATGATAGTTTGGATGATTTAGCGGAAGAAGTTGCGAAGTCTATTCAAATTCATCATATGCGCTGTGTTGTACATACGCAGCAGCTAGCAATATGAGTTGGCCTTAAAAGAGGACACACGTCGAATTTACTAAGTAAAGCAAGGCGGATAGTTACCACAGCCAGAACACCAAAAATTGATGACATTTTAAAGAGACGTGCTGGGAAAGGTGCAATTATTGATCAAGCAACGCGGTGGGGTAGCACTTATATGATGATTGAACGTTTGCTTGAGCTTAAACCGTACCTTGTTGACATGGCAAATCCAAGCGTTTTTTTAAGCGAACATCAATGGGAAGAAATTATAAAATTAGAGAGTGTACTTCGACATCCATATGCCGTTACAAAGAAATTGCAATCAGAAGATTTGACTCCTGGACAATTTATAAAAGAGTGAAGAAATCTAACATTTTCGCTGTCTCAAACTGGAGGATTAATTGCTGAAGGAATTGTCGCATCAATGAAAAACGCGAGGTTATATTATTAGAAAATAAACTTTTAATTGCTGCCATTTACGTAGACCCGATGCATCGATTTCTTTTGAATACTGATCACTTAACTAAAGCAAAATATGCTCTTTTTGAGGTTATAGATCGCATGAACAAATTGCTACAGGATAAAACAGAAAATGAAGTGATCAGTAGTATTGAAGGATCTTCCTCATCAACTGACGAGGATTTAGATTTTGACAAATATCTGGATAAACAAGAACGTACAAAACGTCGTTGATTGGAAACTACACCTAACAGCTGCAATGTGAATAAATTAGAGGAATTGAAACAGGATTTTGCGAATGCCTGCAAAGAAGTTGAAAAGTATGACCGTACATCTAAGCTGACAGTACATGAAGTTATCCCGTTGTATCCGGTCATAGTAAGAGATGCTGCTATGATTATTACTGCGTTGCCACCCACACAGGTTAGTGTTAAACGGTTATTTTCTGCATTACGGATTATAAAATCTGATTTAAGAGCATCAATGAAGGAGGATATTATAGAAGCAATCCTTTTTTTGAGGACTAATTCGTGTGATTAATTATCAAGTTAATTTTAGTCAAATTTCCCTTCAAATGTATTTGTTCCATTATAGCTTTACGAATCATGATTCGTTAATTAATTATAAGCAAAGAAACCTCATAAATGAATTCATTAAAAATATGACAAATTAATAAGAAAAACTTCTAAGGTTCACGATGTTTTTTATATTTTATAAAAAAGTCATTCCTATTAACAACCAACTAAACATTTGTAATATTTAGTAGATTATTAATAGCAAAGAAAATACAAACAATATTTACAAAATATTACTGATGTCACAAATTTAGAAGTTCAATGTCCCCGTGAGCCTTAATAAAGAATCTTACAATTTTTTTTTTCTGATTTTAATCTTAAAATTAATTAAATAATTGATTCAGTTAAAGCTTTGCATTTATTTTCGGACTACCGTGCATAATTAGAATTATGACACATTTATTAATTTACAAATATTAAAATTAAATATGTTTCAGTTACTTTAACATTGTTAACTAGTATTTAATATATATATATATATATATATACCAGCACAAGAAGTAACGGTCGTACTACGTTAGAGGCAGAGTTCGGAAAATTTCCTAACAGGGCATTCGACCAATAATACGGCAGGAGAGATGTGTGTAATCTACTTTATTGTAATACCAAGCTTTCGGGACTCATTTTGTCCCTTCCTCAGGGTTAACACTAAAAAACAATGAGCAAAAAACAAAAAATTACTGATCTGAATTAAACTGTTAGTTGATGACGAATTCTTGAAAAAATATTAATTAGCAAATAAATTTGAGCTTACATTTGTGATTATTTGAACAAACTATTGTTAAACTGACGCTGTATTTGTTTTATTATCCTAACGATACTCATGGTGGTTGTTGAAATTAAATAAAAGTGAGGTTATTGTGTATAAAAAATCGTAACCGCGTGGTTACGGCAGAAGTGAAATTTTAAACGAAAACAAACGGCACATTCACATTTTAAAATTGGAAATTGTCACTGTGTTCCACTGTTTCTTGGGTAACCTGGGGTGTTATCACCGCACTTGTTTATATTTGATTAACTTTTAACTCACGCGGCCGCATCTTAGTGCGAAACGACGCACGTGTCTTCACATAAACAGCAACAATGGCTGGTGCCTGTCCACAGGTGCCACTCGGCTCTCTCCGTCTCTGTCACCGACGGAGAGAGGCGCACGCCATCCGTTTCCAGGAACGTCACGCCAGCCAGCGCGCGGTGTTTGAAATCTCGGGCCTGAGCTCGAGGGATTCAAACATCGACGCTGGAGGCCCCTTTACCTGCCCCGTTGTTGCCGCTTATGCGTTTATTGCTGTGAAATGACTGTGAAATGACTATTATGTATATGGATACTGTTATTAATGCCGGGTTTAGGTTAGGTGCACGAAATAGATTTAACTTGGTGCGCTCATACGTTTCAATAGAAAGTTTAAGAAGAGTAAAAGATATAAATGAAAAAATCCAACTAAAAATGTAATGAAATTATAATTTTAAGCGCAATCAAATTAACTCCGTAGAGTGTCACCACCAACCTGGGACTCACTCGACGATTCCGCCGTCAGTTTATCTAGCTAAATGTGAAATGATGAATAAATTACCTAAATGTGTTTAATTGACGATTCATGAGGCAAATTTCAGACAAACTACCACTATGTAAACTATTGCTGAATGTTATTAACCTGTTAAGCTGAAAGAGACCGGTGCCAACGGCTCTGATCTGTCCATGTCTATTAGGTAGGAGTAAATGCAACTAAGGCCCTCCGTGTCTGCTTTGAAATTCATCGTTGCAACGCCTGCAATTTTTTATGTGGAACATCTCAAGGAATAAACGACTTTTATAAAACATTGACTTATCTATAATTTCGACGTTTGTGAAGTCAGGTGCATGGTCCTCACTGTTACAGTGTATAGACAATGCACATGACTTCTTATTCAGTCTTATGTCACTTTTATGTTGAATTATTCTGCTTTTTATCCATTGAGAAGTTTGACCTACATATCGAAGGGGGCATTCGGTGCAGGGGATGCTGTAAATTACATTAGACATTTGAGCCGTGGGCACAGGGTCTTTCAGTTTTGTGTAAAATCGTTTTAGTGGAGCCACACCGTATTTTGCTATCTTAATGTCACTGTTGTCATTCCTCAGGATTCTGGTTATGTGCCCTGTAATTTTTTCTAGATAGGGAAGTTTTCTATAGTAGGTTGGTTTAGGTTCGGGGATGGGATCGGTTTCTATTGCAGTGGAGTTGTGTAAGGGTTGTGGTAGGTTGGGTGTGATAGAAACACACCCAACCTACCACAACCCTTACACAACTCCACTGCAATAGAAACCGATCCCATCCCCGAACCTAAACCAACCTACTATAGAAAACTTCCCTATCTAGAAAAAATTACAGGGCACATAACCAGAATCCTGAGGAATGACAACAGTGACATTAAGATAGCAAAATACGGTGTGGCTCCACTAAAACGATTTTACACAAAACTGAAAGACCCTGTGCCCACGGCTCAAATGTCTAATGTAATTTACAGCATCCCCTGCACCGAATGCCCCCTTCGATATGTAGGTCAAACTTCTCAATGGATAAAAAGCAGAATAATTCAACATAAAAGTGACATAAGACTGAATAAGAAGTCATGTGCATTGTCTATACACTGTAACAGTGAGGACCATGCACCTGACTTCACAAACGTCGAAATTATAGATAAGTCAATGTTTTATAAAAGTCGTTTATTCCTTGAGATGTTCCACATAAAAAATTGCAGGCGTTGCAACGATGAATTTCAAAGCAGACACGGAGGGCCTTAGTTGCATTTACTCCTACTTAATAGACATGGACAGATCAGAGCCGTTGGCACCGGTCTCTTTCAGCTTAACAGGTTAATAACATTCAGCAATAGTTTACATAGTGGTAGTTTGTCTGAAATTTGCCTCATGAATCGTCAATTAAACACATTTAGGTAATTTATTCATCATTTCACATTTAGCTAGATAAACTGACGGCGGAATCGTCGAGTGAGTCCCAGGTTGGTGGTGACACTCTACGGAGTTAATTTGATTGCGCTTAAAATTATAATTTCATTACATTTTTAGTTGGATTTTTTCATTTATATCTTTTACTCTTCTTAAACTTTCTATTGAAACGTATGAGCGCACCAAGTTAAATCTATTTCGTGCACCTAACCTAAACCCGGCATTAATAACAGTATCCATATACATAATAGTCATTTCACAGTCATTTCACAGCAATAAACGCATAAGCGGCAACAACGGGGCAGGTAAAGGGGCCTCCAGCGTCGATGTTTGAATCCCTCGAGCTCAGGCCCGAGATTTCAAACACCGCGCGCTGGCTGGCGTGACGTTCCTGGAAACGGATGGCGTGCGCCTCTCTCCGTCGGTGACAGAGACGGAGAGAGCCGAGTGGCACCTGTGGACAGGCACCAGCCATTGTTGCTGTTTATGTGAAGACACGTGCGTCGTTTCGCACTAAGATGCGGCCGCGTGAGTTAAAAGTTAATCAAATATAAACAAGTGCGGTGATAACACCCCAGGTTACCCAAGAAACAGTGGAACACAGTGACAATTTCCAATTTTAAAATGTGAATGTGCCGTTTGTTTTCGTTTAAAATTTCACTTCTGCCGTAACCACGCGGTTACGATTTTTTATACACAATAACCTCACTTTTATTTAATTTCAACAACCACCATGAGTATCGTTAGGATAATAAAACAAATACAGCGTCAGTTTAACAATAGTTTGTTCAAATAATCACAAATGTAAGCTCAAATTTATTTGCTAATTAATATTTTTTCAAGAATTCGTCATCAACTAACAGTTTAATTCAGATCAGTAATTTTTTGTTTTTTGCTCATTGTTTTTTAGTGTTAACCCTGAGGAAGGGACAAAATGAGTCCCGAAAGCTTGGTATTACAATAAAGTAGATTACACACATCTCTCCTGCCGTATTATTGGTCGAATGCCCTGTTAGGAAATTTTCCGAACTCTGCGCCTATATATATATATATATATATATATATATATATATATATATATATATCAAAATTTGTATTATTAGTTTTGTTTTTACAATTTTATAGAAACGTTTAATTATTACAAAAGCTATCGACTATAATTATTTTTGCTCAGTCATATTAGTTTTATTTATGTTGTTTGTTTCTTTTATTAAACATAAAATAATAAAATCTTATTAAATGTGTATTTGCAAAATTGTTGAAATTGTCAATTTCTCTATATACATTCGGGGTCACCTTAAATTGTGCGGGTCTTGGGGATAATATGGCTTATTTTCCTCAGATTAAATCATGATTTATCCAGCCAACGGGGAAAATTTTATATTATTGGCACTATCAATTTGAGATTATCCCAACTGTACATACAATAAACGTCGATATGTTGATACCATAATATAAAAAATGCATACCTTGTTATAATATTCATATCTTTATTTAAGCAAAGCTCTTCATTGTTTTAGGTATTATTTCAATTTAATTGCATTATTATTTTATGTATAAAATTATTCTCATTTGATTATAAATACAACAACATACGTAGAATTTACAATAAATCCACCCTATTTAGGAGATATAATAATCTATTGTTTATATTTGCTGTTATTATTTCAAACATCAATATCAATGTATACATATGCTAGTTAATTACTTGATTTAATTGTATTTTTGTATTGTTTATTATAACTATATGTATTTGTACTTTATTTTTCAAATCTACAAAATACTTACTTGTATGCACATTAAAATTATGCATCAATAACGAAAACAAAGAATTAATTTATGTAAACAAAATATACAGTTATTAGTAATTTTTAGTTGAAAATGATACAGGTTTATTACTTTAATATGTGAAACGTTTACTTAAGTTCTGAAATGTTAATCCTTTAAAAAAAATACATGTTAATTTTGCATTTGAACTTCTTGTACATACATGTCGTTTTTAATAGTACCCTTTAATCCTTATAATTTCCTAATAATCACCGGAGTTGGAGTCGGAGTCGGACGTTGATGCTGGAGTCGTTTTATCTTAAATTGAGGAGTCGGAGTCGGAGTCGGATACTGTATCCAACGACTCCACAGCCCTGGTGTAAACATTAATAAATTTAGAATTTTCCCCTCTGCAAAAAAGGGAGTTCTATGCGAAACTTTAAACGAGTGGTTTTCACTCCCAGACTAAGCATGAAGTATTATTTCGAGTTTATAAAAGCCCCGTGACAATTTGTCGAGGATCGCGCAGCGACCCGAGACAAATTTTCTAGGCTATTCTATACTCGATATTTTACTTCATGCGCCACGCGTATAAAACACAGATGTTAAGTAAAGTTCGAATATACATAAATTTGACAATATTATAGTGTTTAATACGCGTGGCGCATGAAGTAAAATTTCGAGTTTAGAAAAGCCCAGAAAATTTGTCTCGGGTCGCTGCGCGACCTGAGACAAATTTTCACGGGGCTTTTCTAAACTCGAAATTTTACTTCATGCTTAGTCTGGGAGTGGAAAACACCTGTTTAAAGCTTTAAATTGAACTTAAAAAAAACAGGGAATATCCGCAATTGTTATAGCAATTCCATGGTATGACATTATTTTTATAAAATCACATTACTGTTTCTTAATTATTTTAACTTAAAGAAACGTAAAGTGTTAAGTGTGAACATTAATAAATTTAGAATATTTCCCTCTACTAAAAAGTGAAATACATTTTGTCTCTAAAATAAATAGGGAAGCCCATATATGAACACTTTAAAATTAACATGCGATTTCCTATGTTGCGTCCGCCAAGTCAACACCCAGTAGACCTAATCAGTGTCGAATTTTCTTATACGAGGTCTCTCAAATTGAGAGAGCTTCAAATATTTGGGTTCAAAGAAATGTTATCTTTGAATGTGTCCGCGCATTTTTATTACAATACAAATTATAAATATTTTGTGGGTCACGTAGTATGTAGAAATTACCGATATACAAAATATGGACAACAAAATATTTGATATAAATATTATATGTCGTTTATTTTCAAGATTGTAAAGCAACTTAGTAACAGTTTATCTGTAGTGATACATTTTGTTTAAACTGTTCACTGTGGAGGCTTCTACTTCGTTATACATCATTATTTACACAAATAAGACAATTAACTTTGTTTGTATAACTGAGAATTTTATTGTGATTATAGTTTCGACAACTTATATAAACGATAAAGTCTAGGTTATATATACATTGAATACATGTTGTAGTTGAGTTTCTACAGTAAATAATTCTCAGTCATTCCTGTATGTTTACATATCTGTTTGTAAGTACACTTTCTATATATACATAAAATACATTTTATGTTTCGTAATCATATTTCGTTATAATTTTATAAATTGTGTTTAAAATCTATTCTAACCTATAAAAATATATTGTTGATCACGCATTAATTGCTGATATTACTATTACAATCTTCAACATCTCTTAATAAAATATCGTATTAGCCTAGCTGGTACACGAGTGGGCAAATAATTTGGTTTTCCTAAAAGCGCGGGTTCAAATCTCAGAGTGTTACTTTATTTTTATTATTATTTTATTTCCATAATATTAATACACATAGTTACATTTCACATTATAATTTTTCCTTTGTTTTCTTGTGTTGCTCCCATCCATCGGGCCAGTCTGTTTGTTTAAATAAGTCACCGTGACGGCCCTCACTGGTGTGAAGAGTGTGTTCCTTTGTCTACTCCCACTTTTGTTTATACTGTTATTATTATATAAAATAAGATGTCAGGAAAACCGGATAAATCTAAATCTTCTGGAATTGATTACAGCTGCATTGGCAAATGCGGTAATAGAGTAGGCAATAAAACAACCTGCCCTGATTGTAATAAATACTGTCATCCTTCTTGTGTGAGTAATCATGACTGCGATATCACTCTAAAAGATATAATGCTAATAGTAAAAAATCTTAAGCAAGCTGTTGACAACGTATCTGTAAAGTGTGATCAACTTAGTGTTGAAAATTCTAATTTGAAACAACTGTTACTGGAAATGAATCATCTTAAGGAGGACAATACAAAAATGAATTCTACTATTAGTCTTTTATCAGATAAAGTTACCGAATTAGATAATTCCATCAAAGAACTAAAATCAACTAATAATCCAAATGAAAATGATATAAATTTTAATTTACATAATGACATTTATGAGGAAATATTTGAAAGACAAAAACGTGAAAAATCCGTGATTGTATTTAACATCCCTGAATCCAATGAAGTTCAGGACCAATCTTATGTAAGTCGCCTGTTGCGTAAAATATCAAATAGTTGTGCTACACCTAGCTCTTTACGTAGACTAGGTATTAAAGTAAATAATCGCATAAGACCACTCAGATTAACCTTTGATAGTCACAATGATGTAAAACATATACTGATGAATTCCAAAAGATTGCGCGTTGAAGAAAATTACAAAAACATTTATATAAGAAATGATAAAAACACATCGCCAGTTGGAGCATGATAAACTTATTCGCGAAGAACTAAAACTCAGATTGGAGAATGGGGAAGAAAAGCTGACCATCAGATATTTCAATAATATTCCGAAAATCGTCTCGGAAAACTAAACTTATCCAAACAGATATCATTCTCATTTTCAATATATTATCAGAATGTTAGGGGATTAGGCTCCAAAACTGCAACTCTTTATGATAATATTTGTGCTAATAATGCTGATATATACTATTTAACTGAAACATAGCTACATTCTAGTATTCGTATTGATTTTTCAATCTAGTGTTGGTAATTCGGAGTTAGTTATTGTTAAAATCCTGTTAGGGCATAAGCCAATTAATTTAATATGTTTATATGTACCACCTGCCTCCATTGCAATTGAGTATGAAAATATATTTGAGATAATTGAGCACAAAGTAGACCTTGAACAACAAACTTTAATTCTTGGTGATTTTAATTTATCAAATTTAATCTCCTCTGTGGCAAATGGTACAATGAATTATCAGTTACAGGCCTATAATAACTTTATTCAATTTAATAAATTAATACAGCATAATTACGTTTTAAATAATCACCAACGTTTACTTGATCTTGTAATATCGAATTGTAATTTAAAGTGTATAGTCAACCAAAATGAAGGTTTACTTTCGGAAGATCCACACCATCCAACATTGCTTTGTGAAATAACAGGAAAATATCATGCTAAAACTAATTTCACTTCTAACTTAACTGATACATATTTTGATTTTAAAAGAACTGATCTGAGATTATTATACAGTGAAATATCATTAATTAATTGGAATATCGTATTAAATGAAAATGAACCGGATCGTGCTTTAGCCAATTTTTATGAACTACTCGACGATATTATTCGTAAATGCGTTCCTGTTCGCAATTCCAATCTATATAATAAATATCCACCCTGGTTCAGCATGTCTTTGAAAAAAATTATAAAATGTAAACACCAAGCTATTAAATCGTTTAAAAAACACAAGTTTAGTTATCTTAAATTAAAAATTAGCAGACTCAGAAAAGAAGTTCACTCTATGATTAAGATTGATCATAATAAGTTTATACGTCGTATCGAACAAAATATTTTATGTGACCCCAAAAAAGTATTTTCATATGTGAATATAAAGAAATCCAAATCGCGAATCCCCAGTATTATGCACATACATGGAAATAATGTAACCAATCCTGGTGATATTGTTGAGAGTTTTGCCCAATATTTTAAGAGTGTTTATACTACACATCCAAATGTACACCATTCTTCTGATATTAAATTAAGTTCAAATTTTCTGTTTGTAATCTGGGAATTATCACTGAGTCCGACATTATCCACGCAGCAACAGAATTAAAAGGCAATAGTACATCTGGTGCAGATGGGATTCCTGCGTTTATTGTTAAAGACTGCATTTCTTGTTTTAGTCAACCATTGGAATATTTGTTTAATTTACTTATTCAGACTAGCACTATACCGGATAAATGGAAAATTGGAAAAGTGACACCCGTTTTTAAAAAGGGAGATAAGAGTGATATATTAAATTATCGTCCAGTCACTGTCTTAAATAACTTTGCTAAATTATTTGAAATGATTATATTCAAGGTCATGTATAATCATGTTAGCTCAATGATTACAACTCGTCAACACGGATTTATGAAGCGGCGATCAATAGTGTCAAACTTATTTAATTTCACAAACTATGTATCACAACATCTTGATTAACAGAAACAGGTAGATACTATTTATACAGATTTTCAAAAGGCATTTGATACTATTAATCACAAAGTCATCGCAAATAAACTTGACTATTATGGATTCACCAAAAACTCGATCTCTCTTATTAATTCTTACCTTGACAACAGACAACAATTTGTTGAATACATGGGTCATGCTTCAAATACATATTTTGCAACTAGTGGGGTTCCCCAAGGTTCCAATCTTGGTCCACTTTTATTTATTATTTTCATCAATGACATCGTAGATTCTCTCAAATGTAACGTTTTACTATACGCAGATGATATGAAGATCTTCAACGTTATTGAATCACGGAATGATTGTGTTACCTTGCAGAACGACATTGATAATATTGAACGATGGTGTCATATTAACGGACTAAACTTAAACTTGTCGAAATGTAAATGTGTTACTTTCTCCAGAAGAAAGAATATCATCATGTACGAGTATGGGTTGAATAATGTACACTTTGAACATAGAAATACAATGAACGACTTGGGTGTTACTTTTGATGGACGCTTAACGTTTAACGAACATGTAAATAATATATGTGCTAAATCAATTAAATTATTAGGATTTATTAATCGAACATCCAAAGAATTTCGAGATATTAACGTCATCAAAAAGTTGTATTTTGCATATGTACGTTCGAATCTTGAATACGCTTCAATTATTTGGTCACCGCATTATTATATTTATATAAATAAATTTGAAAAGATCCAAAACAAGTTTTTAAAGATGTTGTACTTTAAAATGTTTCACGAATATCTGTCCATTTCAGTAAAATACGAAGATCTACATACTTTCAACTTACTATCTTTACAGTCCCGTCGAAACACTGCCGCAGTACTATTTCTTCATGGTATAATACATTACAGAATTGATGATCCACATATTTTAGGCAGTTTATCGTTTCGCCTACCACGTACCTCTTCGCGTTCCATGGACTTATTTTATTGCTGTCAGTCAAATACACGTGCTCACCAAAACTCACCATTGAACAGGATACTTAAGCTGTATAATGAAGTTAATGTTAACATCGACATTTTTATTGAATCCAAGTCATCCATCTCAAAGAAACTGTCTGCTGTGGGGTAATTTTTATATGTAATGTTTTTTTTTTCCTTTTGTTTTAGAAGTTAACTCGATTAGTACGTTTATTATTATTATTGTACTTAACAAGTAATGTAATTCAAATTGATTATACTAATTATTACATATGTGAAAACTATTAATGATAGTGACACGAATGCAAAAAGTGCATATACAGGTCACTGTTTCGTCCACGAGCGAGCAGAACTCTGTTTGTGAAACCAGAAAACAAATATCAAAATTGAATTTGTGTTCAGTATTCCGGCATCAGATACCCACAGACGCGTTTCGGACTTCAAGGTCCTCTTCAGTGTGGTCCCGTTCAGTATTCCTCAGCACTGGGTCGGGACCACACTGAAGAGGACCTTGAAGTCCGAAACGCGTCTGTGGGTATCTGGTGCCGGAATACTGAACACAAATTCAATTTTAATTATTACATACATATAATAATATAAGTATTCATGTATATATATATTCAATTTTTTTCCTGTAATTGGATTTTGTATCTGTTGGGAAAATAAATAAATAAATAAATAAACTTTAACTTGTCATTATCAGACATAAAGTAATTTAAAACAAACAATTCGTCAGGTATATATACCTGACGAATTGTTTGTTTGAAATTACTTTATGTTTGACAATGACAAGTTAAAGTTGTCGAAACTATACTCACAATAAAATCCTCAGTTATACAAACAAAGTTAATTGTCTTATTTGTGTATACATTTTGTTTGTTCATTAAGTTATGTTTAAATTTATAATTATAAGTTTGATTTGTATATTTTTTGTAAAAAGGAGATACCGTTGAATGAAGAAATTAAACTTAAACAATAAATAAAATTTGAGAACAATTTGGATTTAATATAAATGCAGGAAATTATTATTAGAAATTTAATTAAAAACAAAAATGAATATTTAATCAAATTGACATAATAAAAATCATGGCCCCTAAAGTTGACAACACTGGAAACATTCATCTTGCTTTTTAAAGGACAAACAGATGTTTTTCAAACCAGTATGATTCAATCGGAGAATACGGAATCCGAATTATTTTAATCTATAAATAAACATATATACTTTTAATGGATCCTTTGTTAAGAGTAAATACATAGCTTTTAAGCAATTAACACCTCTCTTTTGTATCGGAATGACGCGCTTTCCTCGGCGTTCACATGGTCTTGCGTATTTATGGTAGCACACTAATAGGGTATAATATTACACGTGAAGGCAACAACGCGTAACACAACGCGGCCATTATTATTTTACAACAATTACCGGAACGGACCATTTACGTGTCCGAATAATTTAAGGCAGGAAACCGTAAAACACGCCGACTGTTTGCACTCCCGTTTTACTGTTCCTGCTGGTTTATTTTACAAATTGGTTTCTTATTCAAGAAATACACATTCAAATATAATTATACATAAATATCAATGGACATTTTAAAAATTAAGAAAAATTGAGAAAGAAAGTTCGAGACACGGAATTTCAGATATTGCCCCAACCAGTCGTTCCCAGACTTTTGAACATTGGCACCCACTTTTTTGAAACTCAATCTTTTTAGAAACTCAATATAATAATATTGAATGTCGCTAATATTCATATATCAATTTTAAAATGTTCATCAATCTACTAAATATTGATGACACGTCAATTTTCATCACTTTGATAAGTGGATTAATTTGAAATTAAGTCAATAATAGTCTGCATCACGAATAAAAGTATTGTTTTAACACAATTAACTAAGAATTAATTTATTGATTAAATGCACTAACATTAATCATACTGATTCAATTAAATAATCCGATCAATCCATCTGAAATAAATTAATTAACAAATTGCGTTCAGTCGCATTTGTTAAGTTATTATCCACTGGCGGAAATGCAATCAATAGAGTTGTATATAAATATGACTCCAACATTATTGAATTTACAATAATATTACCATGAATAGTTGATGGTATAAACACAATTATCGTTAGATAATATTAATTATGAATACATTTGATTTATATTTATAATATGCTTAATGCTATTTAAATATAGACCCAATGTAACCTTGATCAGCTGACCCAATTTATTACAATTCTTCTTTTTTATCATGTTTTATGAGTAATAATAGCAGAATTATTGTTAAATGTTTATACTTTATTTATTATTTATAATGTTTTCTAAATAAAATGCCAAAGCAACACAATAAAGAAGTGAATAGTTTTACAAAGGTAGAGCAGAAAGACCAATGATCGGTAGCCTAGACAGGGACGTACTAACACATTATATAATATGTAAAACTACGAAAAAACTATTAATGAAAATGCAAACAATGTCTTAGTTAATAAGACAACTTAAGACGATCCCTTAAAACAACTACTTCCCGTGCAAATACACCTCCGGATATTGAATTATACAATGAAATATTTAAAATCTTATTTAATTTGATTTGTTACAACGATCTATTTTTTTTTTTTTATTGTGTTAAGAGCATAGCTGTACACTTGTCAAATACATGTTTCTTAAATCTAGGTACTTAATTACAACTGTAAATGAGAATATGTATAAAATATAAACAAATAGATGTTGAATTATATTCAAATACGTACTCATGTAAATTACCGAAATAAAACATAGAAACATTCAATAATGAAGAGAGGGACGCCAAAAGACTATCTGCTAGTGCCTAAAAAGCATTAATGACACAACATAGTAAATTGTATACAAAGCGCAGTATTAAAAAAAAACAGTTATAGAAACTCTTAATGTGTGTAGAATTGTAGATTTCAAACTTAAAATACCTAAATTAAAATTAAAGCACAAAACTCAAAATTTAAAATCTAAAATTCAAATAAAAACAAATAATTTAAAATGTAAAATTTGAAATTTAAATTTAAAATCTAAACTATAGAACTCAAGACTCAACATTTAAAATTTAAAACTTAAAACCTAAAATTTAAAATCCAAAATTTAAAACTTAAAAGCTAGAATTGATAAGTCAAAACGGAATAACAGAGAATCAAAATATAAAATTTAAAAATTCCTCCCAGCTGTAGAACGCGTTTTCAAGCAAAACGGTTTTGATTCGTGTATAAAATTTCTCAGTCGACAAGGTTTTCATTTCTGGTGGTAAGGCATTAAAATATTTTATGCCGTAATAACGGACTCCGGTTTGCGATTTTGTTAATCTGACTGCGTTTTGATGGATGTCATGTCCGTGTCTCGTGCGGTAACTATTCAATACTACTTCAATATTAAAGTATATATAACGTTTAGGTCAAATTCTCTTCAAACCAACTAACAAATACACATTTAAAATGTATATCTCTCCTTTCATTTTAAATTTGTATTTGTTAGTTAATTTGAAGAGAATTTGACTGAGTGCGCGTGGCGCATAAAGTAAAATTTCGAGTTTAGAAAAGCCCAGAAAATTTGTCTCGGGTCGCTGCGCGACCCTCGACAAATTTTCACGGGGCTTTTCTAAACTCGAAATTTTACTTCATGCTTAGTCTGGGAGTGGAAAACACTTGTTTAAAACTTTAAATTGAACTTATAAAGAAAACAGGGAATATCTAAAGATTTACAGAAAATAGGCTGAATTTTCACGGGGCTTTTCTAAACTCCAAATTTTACTTCATTCTTAGTTTGGGAGTGAAAAACACTCGTTTTAAGCATTAAATTGAACTCTTTTAAAAAACAACGAATGTCAGAAAACTTACAGCTTCTACATGTTTACCTTAAAGAAAAATTCCCTGTATAAATGTAAATATCATACCTAAATAAAGATGATGTATACCGTGCGTTTTATTTAAGTATGGCCATAAGGATTTACATAGTAAAAATTGTACCCCATGTTAGCTTTTGTTGTTGTACAAATTTGAAACAATTTTTTGTTTTTATCAATGATTCAAACATTTGTCTACGAAACACAAATAATAAAGCCAAAAATGTACCTTGCGAAAAATGACAAGTAAATGTTATAAATTCGCATGAAAGTTTGTTAAGAAGGGGGTTTGACCATTAAATTGTATATATTCAGATTTCCGATCCAACATTATTATAAGATAATATTTTTTTAATTATCTTTTAAAGAGACATGTATTGAACCTTTTGTAACGAAACGAGGCAAATAGATGTTTTTAAACTTTTTTATTTAACGAAATATAATTTATGTTTTTAGGTCTATTTCGAAATAAAATAACATAGTATTTATATGGAAATACAAGTTCAAACAAAAATTCTTTCTTTGTTAAAGATGTAAAAAGTTAATAAAAAATCTATTTGCCCTGTTTCGTTACGGAACATTCCATACATGTTTCTGTAAAATAAAATTTTAAAAATATTATCTTATAATAATGCTGGAACACAAACCTGAACATAACATAAGTAGTCATAGTCATACAGACTGGTTGAACTTCGCCTGCACTACTGTATATTATTCTCATTTGTAATATTCCTGAATTTTTGAATAAAGACAATTTATTATTATTATTATATACAATTTACATGGTCAAACAAACTTTCGTGCGATTTTATAACATTTAGTTGTCATTTTCGCGAAAGTGAATTTTTCACTTAATTATTTGTGTTATTCATTTCAACTTAAATAAACGATAATAAATAAATCTAACATGTCTATGTCCTTCTAACAATAAACATTTTATAGAAAAATGTTTCAAGTTGGTACGATAACAAAAGTTACATTGGATAAAATTTTAACCATGTAAATTCCTATGGCCAAACTTAAATAAAATTCACGGTATATCCTTCCTTATTTTCAATAAAAAATATTATAACCAATCATTTTAAACTATTTCTAGATTTTTGCAATTGATTTCTTTGATAAACGGAAAAATGCATATTTTAAACATGAACAATTTGAATTTCTTACAAGGAAAACATTAAACAGAAATGTCTTGTTTATTTTATCGATATAAAAAAAGTACCTAATATTGAAAATACAGGGATATTTTTCTTTTAAGTATACATATCACGATATAGCTGTACATATTTAGGCATTCGCAGATTTTATAAAAACGTTCAATCGAAAACTGAATTAAAATTTCGATTTTTAAAAAGCCTGAACATTTGGCTGAGAGACCTATCCAAATGTTCACACTGAGAATTTGTTTTTCCACAATTAATATAATAATTAAAAAGTGTATATTTGCGACATTAATTAAAACAGTAATAGAGTGGAATAATGTAAGAAACATTATTTCTAATTAAAACGGCGCGAGAGAATAATTTAGCAGAGCAATTTACATATACTTAGAATAACGTATTTCTTTATAATAATACACGGCCACAATTTTCTTCGAACTATTAGCAGCAAAGATTTCCCTCGATAAAATCTTAATTAAAACACACATAAAGTACAGAAACCATTCCGGGCGGATTAACCGGATTACGTCCGGCTTAAAGAAACGGCGGCTTTATAGGTGAAGGAGATTCCGGGCAGAAAGAGACAAGGCGGAAAAAAACCAGCGCGAGTGATTCGCATTATTTTAATTAATTCGGAAAACAGTGAAGGAGGAGGTGAAGGTTCCTCTCTTAGACTTAATTTGTTTAATTGGAAAACGCGTCGGAATTAAATAATAAAATTCAATTCGGTAAGTTCTCGGACAGATTAGGGAATGGGATTCAGTTTGTAATGCTTATTAAAGTTTTATAAAATTTAAAGTTTAATATTATGGTCCCGCGGGAAAAGCGCCTGTGGGTTTCCGGTTGTGTATAAAATAGGATTATTTTATTGGGAGTGGTTTCTTGTTTGTTTTTTTTTTCGGTTTCACGATAAAATTTTAAGAGATAAAGTTTCCTTCAAAACATTTATTTCTTAGAATATACATAAATACAACGCTTTTTATAAAATATGTTCTCCTTACACAATAATTTCTATACAGACAATTAGCATATTTTGGAAATGACCATCGGGATTTTGGATAACCTGAAAATTTGGATTGCCATCGCTACTGCTTCAAACAAAATGGTGGCGTCCTTCACAGCATTTTCCCCGTTAAAGATATACTGATTTAAATATCAACATTATGGAAAACTTGCTTAAACTAAGTTTATTCTTCGTTGATTGATTATTATTCCAAAACTATTAAAAAAAAGTAATTCTTGCATTTTTTCGCTACATCTTGGTAAATATTGATCACCATCATATCTAATCATTATATATTTTTAAGTTTACTGTAAATCAGTGTTTTATACGCGTGGCACATGAAGTAAATTTTCGAGTTTAGAAAAGCCCCGTGAAAATATGTCTCGGGTCGCTGCCCGACCCTCGACAATTTTTTTACGCGGGGCTTTTCTAAACTCGAAATGTTATTTCTTGCTTAGTCTGGGAGTGGAAGACACTCGTTTCTTTGAAATCTGTAACAAGTGTTAAAATGTGTATCGTAACTGTTACAAAGAAAAAAAATAACATGGCGATCTAATTATGGTTCAATTCAAACTTGTGTTAAATTGGCACGCCTAGTTAAATGTCGGCTGGCGCCGACTTATGTCAATTATTATTACAGTCCAAATGTCGACTGATGCCGACTTATGTTAAGTTGACACAATGGATTAAATGTCGGCTAACGCACACGTATGTCAAGCTGGAATGATAGACCTATGTCAGTCAACCTAGTGATTTAAATATAATATAAATTTACGAAAATGTTATTCGTGAAAATGCAAACAATGTTTTAATTAATAAGACAACTTAAGACGATAAATATCCATTGAAAAAACTACTTCCCGTGCAAATACACCTGCGGATATTGAATTATACAATGAAATATTTAAAATCTTATTTAATTTGATTTTTAACAACGCTCTATTAAAGTATATGTAACGTTTAGGTCAAATTCTCTTCAAACCAACTAACAATTTGTTTTGTGTTAGTTGGTTTGAAGAGAATTTGACCTAAACGTTACATATACTTTAATAGAGCGTTGTAACAAATCAAATTGAATAAGATTTTAAATATGTCATTGTATAATTCATTATCCGGAGGTGTATTTGCACAGGAAGTAGTTGTTTCAATGGATATTTATCGTCTTAAGTTGTCTTATTAATTAAGACATTGTTTGCATTTTCACGAATAACATTTTCGTAATTTTATATTAAATTTAAAGTGTGCAAACTATAAGAAGCATAAGCTTATTTTCTCGAATTAAAATAGTTTTGAATTTGAATTTATCTTCTAGTGATTTAAAGTCATAAATTCGCATTTTTACTATTGTGACATTATGACTGTAAGTTACTTGGTCGACTGTCTTTTGACTATCGTAGAATTTTGTCTAATTATGTCTCTATGGGCTGCATTTTGACTCTTCTGGTATTATTAAGTGACTTACAGGCACAATAGTCAAAACATGGTCCATAAAGATATTATATGACAAAATCGTATAATAGTCCAATCAAGACAGTCGAGCAATTTATTAAGATTCAAAGGTCACAAATGTCAATATACAGTCGATTGAGTAATTTAACCTGACACACACTGGGCCAGATTAAAAGTTTACGAAGACAAAAATAAAATGCTTTTCATTTCTATTTTTTACCTGAGATATTACCTTATGATGACATGTTTATGATCCTAATGTAAAATAAGTCTATATTAGATATATACACCCTCCCTCCATTAATGAAAAAACATTTTAAATTGGAAAATATACATTCATTAAAAGTGCAAACAGGTATTTTCCAGAATAACAAATTTAGGAGCGGTTTTCGTTAAAGCAAATCTCAATATCACTATCTGACTCTTCTTCATCATCACTAATGACATATGTAGTTTCTCGTGTAGTTTCTTCATTGAGATAGTAGGGCATTCGAAGCATATCTAATACTACCTCATTCAATTTTGTTTTCTTCTCTATGTTTCTTTTTTCTATAACTAGAGATTAAGGGGTCTGATGATACGCGCAACCAGTTCATAATATCGGTATTAGTGTCCATTCTTGACATTTTCCTGGAGTGGTATTGTCTGAGCTGTTTATAACTTATATGACTTGCTTCTACAACGTTTTCTGAGAGGAGGTCTGCAGGCAATGGAAGCGATTTTATTATCTCAGCCCCATGGATACTCGCACTTATTTTATACCATCCATAAAGTGCGGTAGCTAACTCCGCTGTCTTCAAACAGTATATTTTAAATTCTTCTTCGTTGACATACTGGCCACATGCTATACCTGTAACAATACTAGACATTCTTTCAATAAAATTCGTATCTAAACCTATGATTCGGAAACTTACTTCAGGGTTTTTAAAAAAAATTCATGCCGTGTTCCCGTCATTACTGTTACCACCACCTTGTTTTGGTAAATCGACAACAAGACCCATTTCTGTATAAAAAATTCTAACTTATTTTAGTTTTTCTATCATTTAATGTTTTTTCTGCTTCTTTTCCTCTGGCTTGCCAATGTCTTATCTCTAATTTATTTGATATGTGCAAAAAGTATTCGTAGATTCATAGGTACGCATGTAAAATAGAAAGGCCAAACTTATATGGGCTTTTGTAGCAGGCTCTTTCTTTCATCTTTTCTAAATCGTTCATGGATATGGGCATGGCTTTCTAGGGTGATATTCGTTGACTGCAAATTCCTTACTTGGTGTTTAATTTCGTCGTATTCGTCTTTCGTCTTTTTATCATTTTCTTTTTTAATCTTAATGAAATTCGTCGGCAGTATCTGGTGGAAGAAGATGTGTGATTTTTCCAATATATTTGTATATTATTTTCATGCTTTTTGGATAATTCTAGGGGCACAAGTGTGCATAAAATTATGTTAGAGTCTGCATAGAAATTATTATTAGCAAAGTATTGCTTATATATACTGTATCCCCTGCTGCCATCTATGTCCCACTTGTAAATAATTAAAGAGTATTCTTAGTGTCGCCTATGTTTTGGATAATAACATCCGACTGAAATTGTGTAAGCCTTTGTAGAGTATGGTCTAAAAGATCTTTCGTTCCCTCTGACATTCAATGGGTAAAATGCTTTCGATATCAAGTTATATGAGGGATATATATCAATCTCTCTGGTTTTGGCTCCAAGCCGCATCGTCATATAATCATCATTTGTCAGGTGAAGGTTAACTATGAGAGATAAAACATCTTTAGCACTGTATGGGCTAACTTCTTTAAAAAAGATAAATCGTGATCTTTTTTCATTATTTTCAACCTTTTAGGAGTTTCATCGCCGCACTTAATCTACCAAATTTCTCTAGACTTGTTTTTATAGCCAAACATAGATTTTTGAAACTTAGATTTGAAACAAAAGGCTTAGGTGTTCTCTGGTTGGTGCGATCAGAACTCAGATTAAAGTTTTTTTTGGCCGCCTTGACCTCTCTTCGAAACAGTGGGTTGTACACCGAGCCAATTCGCGTGGTTATTGTTGAAACGTTAGTACATATATTTACATTCTCGCCATTTACATAAAAGTTTGGTCACAAGCACTTTTATCACATCTTTTATTTGTTTCAATAAAATGTCAGTTGGGTCGTTTATACAAAACTTGTTCAACACGTATTGTACTAATCGTTCATTACACTTAAATGACTGAAACTGATAAAAACGTTAATCTCATAACACTAAAAATAGTTCATTCCTATTCAACTGTTTCTATTGCAAATTGTGCTAATCACTATTACTTAAAAAAATATGTTCAATTTTAACTAACGGGGAAATATGGGGATTGGTTTATTGCTTCTTTGAAATCATTAATGATTATTATGCCTTAGAAAATGCATAATGTAGTGGAACTATACGGAACTTTTGTTAAACATCAATGTATAGCAGTATATTACGAGATTCTTTTCATTTACGTTAGCCCTTTACAAAACTTATTTTATAACCCAATTGATTTACAATTTAGATATTTTACATGTAAATACATACTTGTCACTAAGTTCTCCATCCTAAAAATGTCACAATTTTTGAATGCAGGCGCAATACAGGCGTCGATAATCTATCAAATACTAGCACAACTAGCACTCACCCGAGCGGAGAAAGCGGTTTTTGACGAGTACCCACAACCAATAGGATTGCTTTATCGCACTTATTCATTTGTATATTGTGGATTGGTTATCAAACAACACATACTACGGGGTTTTGGTTATTTGTGAGACATTGCAAAATGTTATCTTTGTCATCGTAAATTTGTAATCTAGCCCAGTGTGCGGCATCTGATATGTAGATTTACACACACACTCCAAAAATAGTTTAACAAATCTCTATTAGGATTTTGGACTTCTTAAAGATAACAAGAGTAAACCTTTATGTTATATTTACCTGAAGAAACATACAATAATTGTTAAAATACAATATTCAGCTTATTATAGACATACAAGAAAAATCAAATTCAACCAAGTTAGGCATGTTTTCAGGTGTTGGGGTCTGTCAGACCCCACGTGTTAAACACCACGTTAATAACAAAATCATATCATACTTAGAGACTTATAGTCAATGTTGCAATAGTCAATAATTAGGTAATTACTAAATACTATCATGCTTAGAAAAACAGTTCTCTAAATGACATAGTTATAATACAATCAATTTACAGCCGAACAGGCGATTGTAAGTTTAAGTTAAGTTAACGACACTGTGATTATATGATGATAAAAATGTGGTGATAGTCAAATTAACTGTAATTTAATTTTATAGAATACATGTTGGTTATATTGACTGTCTATACTATTTTGACTACCATTTGACGACAACATCGACTATTACCTAATTAGTCACATAAATAAACTCCACAAAGAACTTTGGAGATAAAAAGTTGTCCGCATTTCTCGCCTAGTTAAATGAAATGAGATATATAATTTTACAAGTTTTGGTGAATGTTGTTGATTTTTTCCATTTTATTGCCAAATTTTATAAAATGGATGATGATGAAAATTATTGATAACGACGAAATAGATAAAAGTTAATTTTAAATCCAGTAATTAGAGACATAAATTATTGAAATAATTGAAATTCATTAATACTGTTGAAAATCCTATAATAACTATTTTTTCATGAAATTCAATAAAAGTTAGCGATATTTAGGAAATTAATTAAAATGATACGATCAAAAATTAAGGGTACAAAGCCTGCAATGAAACGTGTACATTTTGTAACCTTATTTTTTTATCACCCCTCGTATGTAATGGTATAAAACATGTTTAAATTGTTCTAGTTAACCGCATCATGTAGAAAAATAATTGATATATTAAGAACAATAAAAATTTGCTTAAAAATTATATAATAAAATACATTAACACAAGGTATCATTTTTAGCATGCAAAATCCTATGGCCCACTATAAAAAAAAACATACGGTATACATAATTCTTAGGTGAGGTTGGTACATATGCTTATTTTAAATTATGTTAATTTAAGTTATAGTTAAATTGAATAATTTCTAATGCTGCCATTTACGAAGTTATTTCGGAATTTTTTACATGTTCCAGTGAATGTATACATTTTTCAATTTATTTGGTAAATGTACGTATAATCTGTTTTTTTTTTTAATATGACCAATCAAATTTGACATTTCAAGAATTTAGTAGTGTGATGCAGGTTGTGTGTTTTAGGTTAGGACAAGATTAATCACATGTTATGTTGTAAATCAACTTCTAATTTGTAGGTTATGTGAAGGAAAATCTGACAGTAATATGACAATTCAAATAACTAATATAACAGATAATTCATTTAACAAAGATTACTATTACAAATGCACCTATCACATATTCAAATTATTTTTATCTACCACGAACTTGATGAAGTGTCTCTGTGGATCGGGGAAATGCTCAGGAATATCTGTCTTCTTCATTATGTGCCCATTTATATGTTCATATTTTAAAAAAGTTCTAAATACAAGGAATTTTTGTTTTAGATATACATGCTACGATTTTTCAATGCAAAGTTTCAGATATTCGTGATCTTATTAAAAGCTTTTAATTTGAAGACTCTAACGAGTGTTTCCAATCCCAGATTAAGCATGAAGAAAAATTTCGAGTTTAGAAAAGCCAAATTAGGCTTTTCTAAACTCGAAATTTTACTTCATGCGCCACGCGTATAAAACACTGTTTTAAATTGAAGTTAAAATAATACTGCTTAGTTTTGATCACATGTTCATTAATTTTACAAACGTTGATATGGAAAATGTAAAAGAATACTTTATAATTTAGCTGTCACATTAATAATCATTTACCAACATCTCAAAAATTGACGTTTAAAATACCCTGGTGTTAAAGCAGGACTGCAAGTGTTCGCAGTAAATACACCCTAAGTTTGGTCATATTAAAAAAAAAACAGAGTTTACTTAGAAAGAGTATCTATAATTCTACTTATTCTATAACTTATACAGTGACGTAATAATAACATTAATTAATTATTAATCTATAGCTCAATTATCTTAAACAAGTTTCTGAAACATATTTAACTATGATTTAAAAAAGAAAACACTTGATTAAATTTCACTAATAAATATTAGTGAAATTTAACGAAGTGTTTTTTTTTTTAAATCATAGCTCAATTACTTTGAGTTTGTGTTCAGTTTAAATTAAGTTACTTTATTTTGTAAGCCAACATTATCCAATTTTATACTTTTAAAAAAGTTATTGAAATTCTCATAAAACTCCAATTTTCCTCCCCGCATTTTCTTTTTCTATTTAATATGGAGTCACGGCCCTCTGAAAAAACAACGAACCTTGCAACTAATTGTACTAAAGAGCTTAATTAAGGGATAATTCCCTATTAAATTTCACATTTTTCCGCCCGGGATCCGCTAAGCCAGTTCGCTCGTTTAATTTTATTACGAGAATACTAATTATCGTAATACCACTTTCAAAACGGCGATGGAATGGGAAAGAATAGTCAGTGTTATTAATATTGACGATATCATTTTTTTAACCCTCGGCTTAATCGTGCATAATGATTTCCAAAGAGTCATTTAAACTACCGAAATTAATCTCATTATTATTATAATAACACTAGCACCTAACTTATCCAAACCTATAAAAAAAGTTAGGTCCATAAACTGTCATAAAGAAACGATATGCAGTCAGTGAAAACTAGACAAATTGTTATGAAACTTGACTCCACAAAAGTAGCCCAACCTAACTTCACCTGACATAACTTGACCTAACCTATTAATGGATTCGATAGGTAACGCCACCTAATGCTCCATAGTGGCATCGTCAATGACACGAATGGACAAAGTGCATACAGGTCACTGTTTCGTCCACGAACGAGCTAAACTCTATTTGTGAAACCAGAAAACCAATATCAAAATTGAATTATTGTTCAGTATATCGGCACCAGATACCCACAGATGCCCTTCGGACTTCAAGGTACTCGTCAGTGTAGTCCCGACCCAGTGCTGAAGAATACTGAACATTTCTGACTATATCAAGCTAATATGTGAAAACTATTAATTGAATCGATAGCTAACGCCATCTAATGCTTCATAGTGGCATCGTCATTGACACGAATGCACAAAGTGCATATACGGGTCACTGTTTCGTCCACGAACAAACTAAACTCTGTTTGTGAAACCAGAAAATAAATATCAAAATTGAACTTGTGTTCAGTATTCCGGCACTAGACGCGTTTCGGACTCGTCCTCGTCCGTGTAGTCCCGACCCAGTGCTTAGGAATACTGAACACTTCTGACTATATCAAGCCAATATGTGAAAACTATTAATGGATTCGATAGCTAACGCCATCTAATGGTTTATAGTGGCATCGTCAATGACACGAATGCACAAAGTGCATATACAGGTCACTGTTTCGTCCACGAATAAACTAAACTCTGTTTGTGAAACCAGAAAACAAATATCAAAAGTGAATTTGTGTTCAGTATTGCTGGGTTGGGACCACACTAACGAGAGCCTTAAAGTCCGAAACGCGTCTGTGGGTATCTGATGCCGGAATACTAAACATAAACTCAATTTTGACATAACCTAATTAACATAATTCTTAAAATACAAAAATTCTCTTAGAGAATGTGTTAAAAAAATCAATATAAATGTTTAATTGCAATACTTCGGTTGTGTTTATTTGAAAATCAAATTTATGATTTATTTACTCGGCGATTTTGGGATCCAATTCTATAATGGATTGTATGTTTGAACAGCAGTTTGTTTCAAGTAGGTGGTTCATCTGCAGCTGTTATTTGTTCCATGTCGTGTATTTTTAGTAGCTGACACGGACGTTTGGTTGTTGCCCGACTCGATTGCCTCCTCTTCTTCCTTCTCTCTTAATAATAATATCCAGAGTGTATCCAGAAATCGAGATTTACGATTTCGGGATACATCGTGAACGGGAATTAATATCGGGGACATCGGTTTATATATCGGATAACTGGAGTAATTGCGTTTCGATATTCGGATTACGGGATACATATTGCCAGCCGATCCGAAACTATAATGTGTTTCTACGGTAATGATGATAAACTAATCGGTCCCAGTGAAGTTGCCTTGCAAGATGGGGTTTTAATATTAATTAGTTACCACTAAAAAAAATGTGCTCGTATATATCAGCGTTTCCTAAACTGTGGGTCGTCCTACTAATCGGACATGAGTCCATTTTTGGTGGGTGGCAAAAAGATCTTAAATATATATTTTTAGTGATGGGCAAGATCGAGAGCATCGAGCAGGCGGTGATCGAGCAGTTGTAGTATCGCGGGGCTCAATCATTTCAAAAATCAAGTAGGCAATATTTTTTAATCAATCCTGCGATGAACCTGATTTATTGTTTTATTTCACTGATTATTATTATTTTTTTTAATCAAAACTAAATTTATTTAATCTCCACAAATCTATGTTGTTTTTTTATAAAAATGTAGCGTTTCTTATTTTGTTTCTTTGTGTGTTCAAATACAATAAAAGTATTTTATTTCGTCATATAAACATATTTTTTAATTAAAGTTTGAAACGAGGCACGAAGCATGAAGTAACATTTCGAGTTTAGAAAAGCCTAAACATTTGGTTATGGTTTATAGCAGGGTTGTTAAAAATACGTTTTTTTTTTTTTAATTTGAATCAAAACAAACAGTTTTTTTTACAAAACGTATTATTTTTTTCATTGGAACAGCGTTTGAAACATTAACAATTAAAAACATGTTTAAAGGTGTTCAAAACATGTTTAAACGTGTTCAAAACATGTTTGAAACACGTTTAAAACGTGTTTAAGACAGCAAAAGAAAAATTCCCTGTATATTTTTCTTTTGAGTATACATACCCCCATAATTACAGAGTTTTTTAAATTTACGGGAATTCGTTGTTTCAAAGCGGTTAATTTGAGGCTTTTAAAACGTGTTTTCTACTCCCAGACTAAGTATGAAGTAAAATTTCGAGTTTAGAAAAGCCGGAAAATTTGGATTGGCCGCGTAGCGAAGCGGAGCGGCCAATCCAAATTAGGCTTTTCTAAACTCGAAATTTTACTTCATGCGCCACGATAAAAACACTGATTTACAGTGAAGTTCAAAAAACACACACATACAACAACAATTATGGGCAACCTAATATACGTTATAGTTATTGGGTTGCCTATAATCACTGTTTTAAACAATTTGTTCCGCGCAGAATTTGACTCACGTTTTATTCATATCTACATATAGGATTGCTAAAGCCGTATATTTTAAACTTTGCGATATTTCAGTGTTTTATACGCGTGGCGCATGAAGTAAAATTTCGAGTTTAGAAAAGCCTAATTTGGATTGGCCGCTCCACTTCGCTACGCGGCCAATCCAAATTTTCAGGCTTTTCTAAACTCGAAATTTTACTTCATGCTTAGTCTGGGAAAGGAAAACCCTCGTTTAAAGATTATGTATACATAAAAGAAAAATTCTCTGTATCTCTAAACCAAATTTCACAATCTAAAGTGCATATACGGGACACTGTTTCATCCACGAACAAACTAAACTCTGTTTGTGAAACCAGAAAACAAATATCAAAATTGAATTTGTGTTCAGTATTCCGGCACCAGACGCGTTTCGGATTGGATTGGCCGCGTAGCGAAGCGGAGCGGCCAATCCAAATTAGGCTTTTCTAAACTCGAAATTTTACTTCATGCGCCACGATTAAAAACACTGATTTACAGTGAAGTTCAAAAACACACACATACAACAACTTATAATCACTGTTTTAAACAATTTGTTCAGCGCAGAATTTGACTCACGTTTTATTCATATCTACATATTAGATTGCTAAAGCCGTATATTTTAAACTTTACAATATTTCAGTGTTTTATACGCGTGGCGCATGAAGTAAAATTTCGAGTTTAGAAAAGCCTTATTTGGATTGGCCGCTCCGCTTCGCTACGCGGCCAATCCAAATTTTCAGGCTTTTCTAAACTTGAAATTTTACTTCATGCTTAGTCTGGGAGTGGAAAACCCTCGTTTAACGATTATGTATACATAAAAAAAAATTCTCTGTATGTCTAAACCAAATTTCACAATCTAGATTATGTTGCTATACAACAGACAAACCTAAACCTAGCTAGATTAGTTAATCAAAACGCAACTTCTCAATCAGCTATTAACCGTCATCTCTGCAGCTTCAATTATCAATTAATATCAATATAGTGTCAATCAATATCGATATAATGTCAACTCAATAGCTCAATCGGTTTAAACTTCATCGTAGCGACAGAAGAACAGAATTACTCGGGGGACCTCAAAATGGATATATCCACGAACATTTTTGATTTGAAAATGTTCACAAAAACAATACTTTTCCTTTGCTTTGCATATGGGGGAAAGTAAAAATCAAATCATTTTAAAATTTTATTTTTTTTAATTATATAATATAATATTTTATTTATTATTATTTATTTTTGCTAAGTATATAATATTTTCTGTATTCGACCTCAAAAGCCATTAATTCAAATACACCCTGTATAAAAAAGTATATGAAAGTGTTTGTAATAGTACTATTCAAAAAATATATATTTATAAGCATCAGTAAACTCTAACTAGTGCGATGGCACGAAACAATTAATCATATATACATTTATCAACAACAATTACTACCATTTCTATTTTTTTTTGCAAGTTAATGCTATGTGTGAAATTAATTTTTCAATACTCTGAATTGCTTCGTTTTAAAAGCTATTTTAAAAAAATGTAAAAGTTGTAATAGACATAAAACGCGAATAACTTTGCAGGCCTTATCTCTCCTAGATATACATTTTAAGTGCTTTATTTCATGGAGTCACATGTGCATAGTTGTAATTATGTATATAAAAAACACTCATTGTGTTTACTTTGTTGCATCAATATTACCCACCAGTTCTATTCTTATACTGAATTGTAAAATAAAATGTATTCTTTGAATTTTCGCCCAAAATATGTAAATTAAATTTCAGGAAATATTTTAAATACATTTAATAGTTTATGAAAACTTTAGTTTACCTTAACAGTATTTTCAATACGCACGTATAAATTCAACACTTTTTTCATGTTAATCATTTGTTGTATATGTTCTAGGTAAAGGTGATAAATATAGGTCCGATTATAATTATTTACAAGACTACAGCTGATTTAAACTTTTGCAAAAAAAGAAATATTATTTTTAAATTTTAACAATTCAAACATAACTGCCCACTGAGCAAACACAATTAAATAATGTTTCATCAACATTAAAACAACGTTTAATTTTACTACAATGTTGATATAACGTTATTTGTTTGTTTTATGCTCAGTGGGTGAATAATAAAATAACATAACGCAAACAAAAAAAACTTATTTGAACTTCACATTAAATTAGTGATTAATACGCCTGGCGCATGAAGTAAACTTTCGAGTTTAGAAAATCCTGAAAATTTGGATTTCTACGCTATGCTTCGCTTCATACCTAAATTCAATTTTTCTGGGTTTTCTTAACTCGAAATTTTATTTTACTTCATGCTTAAACAATTAGTGAAAACCTGTATTATCAACTTAAATAGAACACTAATAATTGACATTTGTTAAAATTTAACTAAACCAAATTTTAGATATTATTTTGTTAAACTGTTAACGGTGGAGGCTTCTACTTCGTTATACATCATAATTCACAAATGATTTTCTAAACTCGAAATTTTACTTTATGCTTAACCCATTTTTTCTTAAATTACTAAATACGTTAATTTGATACATTGTATTATCTGACCTAACTTGAATATGTAAAGAAAAATGTAAATATTTTATTATATAAATAATTTGTTTAATACTTACTTTAAAAAAGTATTTTTAAATGTGTTTATAACTTCAAAATATTCCAGTGTTTTATACACGTGGCGCATGAAGTAACATTTCGAGTTTAGAAAAGCCCAGAAAATTTGTCTCGGGTCGCTGCGCGACCCTCGACAAATTTTCACGAGGCTTTTCTAAACTCGAAATTTTACTTCATGCTTAGTCTGGGAGTGGAAAACACTCGTTTAGAGCTTCAAATTGAACTTTTTTAAAAAAACAACGAATTTCGGAAAATTTACAGCTTAATCTGGGAGAGGAAACACTCTTTCGAAACTTCAAATTAAACGCTGTTAAATAATCAATTAATGCATCAAAATTTACTCTTAGTGTACATTAAAAAAATTCCAATATGCTATATAATAAGTCATTTATACAAATCATAAATAGAAGATTTCATTTATTTATATTATTTTGTAATATTCTATCAAGATTAAAACCTTATCGTGTCGTTTTGGTTTCGGTTTGAGTAGTTCAACATACATTTTAATCTTTTAAAATGAAAAGACACAAATTGACAGAATTCTGAAAGTATTTCAATTGTTTGCCAACCAAATATCAAAAATCGTTAATTTACATTATCAGTTATCGAAAAAGAATTTTTGCAGAAATTCGTTTTTATTCAAGGGGTGATTTTAAAGTTTCTAACGAATGTTCAATTATAAAGCAATTATAGAGTAAATTCTAAATTTAAGTAAAATTCTGCATTTCTTTTTATAATTTGTATAAATGACGTATTATATAGCAAATTATTTTTTTTTAAATGTACATAGTGTACAAGTGGTAAATTTTCAGAAATTCGTCGATCCTTTAACAGCGTTCAATTTGAAGCTTCTAAAGTGTGTTTCCACTCCTCGATTAAGCATGAAGTAAAATTTCGAGTTTAGAAAAGCCTGAAAATTTGGTTTGGTCGCCACGCGTATAAAACACTGGAATATTTTGAAGTTATAAATACATCTGAAAATACTTCTTTTAAAATGAGTATCAATAAAATTATTTAAATAATATATATATACAGTCTGTTTGATTTATTGTGACACAGCACATATGTCCGTTATTAGTACAGATAGAAAAAAAAGTTAAAGACAATAGTTTTAGTATTTTTCATGATCTATTCAGTAGCATTGTCAGAAAAACAAATGAAAATCAAATAAACACGTGAAAGCTATTAGCTTCATTTTCTTTAATGGAACACCCTGTATATTTTGTTTATTTCAAATAGGTAATAACCTTAACTTTATAATGATACCACATAAGTACCCCTTCATTATATAAATAACGCGACAATTGCAAATAAATGAAATTTATCAGTTGCCATGGATAACAATTGACATAAAACAATTTGTGAACGCTTTAATGTCAAAGTGGTGTAGTAACTTCCCGTCTTGCGTGTTGTTGATTCAAATCTTCAGAGATGGGTGATAATTACTATTCTAATTATGAAAAAATGGATATGCTAAAGGTCTTCGTTAGATGCAACGATAATTCTAGAGAAGCTAGTATCACTTATGGAAACATGTATCCAGAAAGAAGACAACCACATTATTGCACTTTTGCAAGACTTGAATAAAATTTACGGAGAAATGGGTGTTTTAATAATAAATTACGAATGAGAAGACAAGAAAGAGATGATAATAATGAAGTATTGATATTGGCCTATTTTAGAGCACATCCACGTAATTCAATACGCGAAGCAGTGGCTGACTTAAGAATAAGTATGCATAAAATATTTTCTATTCTGAGAAAACATAAAATGAGACCATATAAAATTAAGTTAGTACAAGGTTTAAGAGATGGTGATTCTGACAGGAGGATAGTATTCTGTAATTGGCGTAGCAACAATCAACATTTATTAAATTTAATTCTTTTGAGTGATGAATCAAATTTCAACAACAACGGAATCTCCAACCAAAATAACAACCATTACTGGGATACTGAGAATCCACGTCAAATTCGAGAATGCAGATTCCAACAAAGATTTGCAGTTAATGTGTGGCTTGGTGTGTTAGGTGATACCATAATAGGACCATTTTTTTATCAAGGAACGTTGAATGCGGAGCGATATGCCAACTTTCTTACGATAGAAGTTGAAGATTATTTAGATGATATCCCCCTAGAAATACGTCGAGATATGTGGTTCCAACAAGATGGAGCTCCTCCCCATAACGCAAGAAATGTCAAAGATATTTTGGAAAGAAAGTTTGGTTTGAAATTGATTGCAAATGGTGGCCCCATAAACTGGCTAGCAAGATCGCCAGATCTGTCTATTTTAGATTTTTTTATTTGGGGATTTTTAAAGCAAATAGTTTATGTTACGACGAAATTTAATGAAGAGATGTGAAGAATGTACTGCAAACAACGGACGTCACTTTAAACAGACACTTTAAATAGTTATTCATGTCAACTGATAAATTTCATTTATTGGCAATTGTCGTGTTATTTCTATAATAAAGGGGTACTTATGTGGTATCATTGTAAGGCTAATATTAATGCCTATTTGAAATAAACAAAATATACAGGGTGTTCTATTAAAGAAAATGAAACTAATAGCTTTCACGTGTTTATTTGATTTTCAACTGTTTCTCTGACATTACGATTGAATAGATCATAAAAAATACTAAAACTTTTGTCTTTAACTTTTTTTCCTATCTGTACTAATAACGGACATATGTGCTGTGTCACAATAAATCAAACAGACTATATATATATATATAATACGTCACGAGAGTGGTATGCAGCATATTATATATGAGCGGATATGATGCGCAAGAGCCGCGCAGCGGCGTGTGCAGTATTCCGCGAGTATGATATTGCCACACCACTCGAGAAACGTACGATACTTTACCTACGCCCTAACAAAATAAACAATGAGCATGAAAGAACAACTTATTTATGCAATAATTTCTGATAGTAATTACTACTTGATCAATATACAGAAAAGAAATGTCATTTGTTTGTGCGGTAACCAATCAGCTGTTTAGGTGTCAGCATGTAATATACTTGTCAAAGCTATTACGTGCATGTGTACGTCATACGCGTCAAATTGACAGTGCGGTATGATGCGGTTACTAGATAGGGCCTAGGTAAAAATATTTACATTTTTCTTTTCACATTCTTAAGTCAGCTCAGATAGTACAATGTATCAAATTAACGTATTTAGTAATTAAAACAAAAAATGGGTTAAGCATGAAGGAAAACTTCGAGTTTAAAAAATCCTAAAAATTTGACTAGGTCGCGTTGCGAAGCGGAACGACCAATTCAAATTTTCAGACTTTTCTAAACTCGAAACTTTACTTCATGCACCACGCGTATAAAATAAAACACTGATTTATAGTAAAGTTTAAAATTATCTTTTTAAGTTTAGTATGAATGTTTATTTCGTGTTTTGTTTAAATTGTTCAATTGTATTTAATAATAATTCCTTATTTCGCGAACTTTAAATCAGCTGTAGCTTTGTCAATAATAAAAATCAAACCTATGTTTATGTAATGTGTTGCCTAAAAATCCATATTTTAAAAAAATAATTAATATTATTTTTACGTCTATCAATACTATCAACTATTGCAAATATTATTTGATGTTTACACGATTCAAATATTAATCGTAAAATGTGTTGATTCCCGCAACAAAATGTATGGATCATATGATGATTTTCATGTACATTTAAACAGTAAAATCAATATACTAACTATTAGCTACTGAATTTATATTTATTTTCAAATATTATTTTATAAATATACTTAGTTTTTCGTTTTCGTAAACGATGCACCTAGTTTGAATTTTCTTGTTTGCTGAAACTCTATTTCGAGAGATACGAGTAGATGTTCATTGAAACTGTACATGTTTCCAATTAAGTGTTTGGCAAACATTCATTTGTTTTCCTTCAAGTTAAAAGTTTTTAAGTGCTCTTTCCATGTTTGATTGAAATCCTGTTTCTAACAGTCACCATTTTACCTAAAAAACCTATCGCACATTAAATTTGTATAACTGCTATGCACCTTCATTATTTACAAAACAATTATAATAGAAAAATAATCAATTTTAAAAATACTTAATTATTCATTTATAACACATTTAACATTGTACATACATGCAACTACGTTTTACATTCTCCGTATGTAGTACATAATTTGATAAACAGGCATTTTCTCTTTTAAGTATACATATCCCGATGCATAGATACTCTGTAAATGTTCAGGCATTCGTTGTGTTTTATTAAAATGTAAAAATATATAACAGATGTTTCTATTAATCCTTTAAAAACATTTGAGAGTTACATTATCTGAAACCTTCATCCTTCAAATGATATTTTATTTAATAAGATTATCACACCTTCCGAAAAAAGATTATTCTTCAGTGAGCAAATTTTATTAAAGTTAAAACACAGTTAGGAATATTAATAGACTTTGAAAACTTTGGTTGTTTACATTTAAAAACAACCAAATTTTAAATGACTTCAACGCCTCATTATTTCGCTGTTGTTTTCTTTTAGTTTGATGAATGTTACATGTTTTTATATAAAGTTGTGATTATTTTTTTACTGCTAACTAATTTTACTTTATTTTATGCTTTAGTTGATTGTTAATTAAAATGTTATCCTTCAAATTGAATTTTAAAACAATTGAAAATTAAATCACAATTTCATTTTTTTAAATAATGATAAAATATAGTAAATTCAATAATTGAATAAAGAATATTCAATCTTTAATCTCAGAGATTTTTCACGTAAACACTTGATATTTGATGAAAAAGTACAAGGGAATTAAAACAGTATTTTTTTATTACGAGTAAATAAAATAGTTTTGTTAATAATTTTACAAATAAGAGATATGGACTTTAAATTTTGTACATAACTTAAATGTGTCCTTAGAAATACAATAAAATTGAAATTACAATCAAATTAAAACTTTAATTGAATGTTTTCCGCTCCCAGATTAAGCGTGAAGTAAAATTTCGAGTTTAGAAAAGCCTGAAAATTTGGTTTGCTCGCGTAGCGAAGCGGGGCGATAAACCAAATTTTTAGGCTTTCCTAAACTCGAAAGGTTACTCAAAAAATATCTGATTTAAGATTTACAACATATACGCTGTAATTAAGATATGCACACATACCATAAACTCCCTGTGTAAAATACAAAAGAAGTTAGAAAATATTTTTTGAGTTAATCATAATTGTTTCGGATCAGTTTATTTGAACAAACGTGCATGTTTCTTACTTAAAAAAAAACTGCATAAGTTTGTAGGTAATAGAGTATAGAAATGTATAATATACAGTGAATTTTTCTTGAAAGTGTACATACAAGTTGTATAGTATATACACTGTAAATACTAATAAATACGATACAAGTTGTATAGTTTATACACTGTAAATTTTATGACATTCGTGTTTTTTTTTTATAGAGTCCAATTTGAAGCTTTAGACGAGTGTTTTCACTCCCAGATTAAGCATTAAGTAAAATTTCGAATTTAGAAAAGGCTAAAAATTTGGTTTGGTCGCGTAGCGAAGCGGAGCAACCAAGCCAAATTCGAAAATTTACTTCATGCGCCATACGTACAGAACAATGATTTAATGTTAAGTAAGAATATACTTCTTTAGCATACTGCTTTTAAAGTAAATTTTAAACTTTACTTGAAATCAGAGTTTTATACGCATGGCGCATGAAGTAAAATTTCGAGTTTAGAAAAGCCTGAAAATTTGGTTTGGTCGCGTAGCGCTACGCGCTACGCGACCCAACTAAATTTTAAGGCTTTTCTAAACTCGAAATTTTACTTCATGCTTAATCTGGGAGTGGAAAACACTCGTTTAAGTTCAAATTTCAAATAGTTAAAAAAAATGATATTTGACGATTTACAGAGTATTTAGTATATTGATAAATGTATACTTAAAAGAAAAACTCCCTGTATTCATTTTTTGATTTTTATAAGACCTGCAACTTTTATTTAACGAAGTATTGAATAGTTAATATTTAATACTTCTCTAAATATAAGTTGCAGGTCTCATAAAAATGCACAAAATGTATTTAAAGAAATATTGACAATAAATAGGGCATTTTTCCATAGTTTTTACATCTAACAAAACTGTTTATTATCACAATCATGGCAAATAGTCGCACAATTTATTAAGATTTATCGTAAATTAAACATCGTAAGCATCATTAGAAAATTGGTAATAATTTATGACGATATATGACACAGAACATATAATTGTTTTTATCAAATGTTTATATTTATTTCTTTATAAATTAAATAACCTATTATATCGTACGTTCAATAAAAAAAAAAACCTTAAGAGTGCCATGGAAAATATTGTAGATTGGTAACTCTGAAATTATGTATTATAATTATCATGTCTAACTTAATTTTTTAAAAAGATAAAATCATGGCATTCTAGAGGTTTTCTTTATTGAACATACAATATTTTTGTTATATTATATTATATTTACACAAATAATATATGATATTGGAGCTATTATTATAGTTCATCCTAATTCTCTATGATTTTCTTGCTCACACGAATTCATAGAAAATTGTCTCGTGAAATCTCACTAAATGAATGATTAGTCCACATAGATGGATTTTAAAAGAAGGTTTGTCTCAACTAACATTCTTAGACAAATTTCTATCTTTCAATAATATTGATGATACTGGTTAGTTTTATTTCTTTAGCCGTGTTATTTATTATCATTCACACAAATAATATATTATCTTATAGCTACACTTTTGCAGAAAAGGACACCAAAGAGAAAATAATATTTTACTTTGATCAAACTATGTCGTTTTGAAATAATTAGTAATAAAATTAATCAATAAAAAATGGAATTAGTTGTTTATTTCAATTTTGCTACTTGATATTGCAGAAATGTTAAAGTAAACTAAAATAATTCTTTATCAGGAATCTTTTTCTGATGTATATAAATAGTTTGTAGCGATGCATTTGTAATTTTCATATTTCAATAGTTTCAGTTTTGTGCCGCTATAAAGGTCAAATCGTATATTGTGATACGCTTCACTCCTCGATCAAATCCAAATTTTCAGGCTATTTTGAAATCAAAATGTTACTTCATGTTTAATCTGGTAGTGGAAACCACTCATTTAAAGTTTAAATTTGAATTGAAGAAGAAACGAATATGTAAAGTTTTACAGCGTTTATGTTGTAACTAAGATATATATATAGTTAAAAGAAAAACTTTCTGTATTTATAGAATCTCTTAGATGAAGTTTTATTTATGCGAATCCTACCTGGCATTTGGGGTACTGTTCGTCAGGCTGCTGCTCCACTTTCCATCCGAGAAGTGGCGGTATGCAAATAAGTGCAGAGAGGAGCCACACAGACGTAATCATAACCACGGCACGCACAGGTGTTCGTTTCTTCAAATACTCGATGGCCTGCGTTATGCTCCAATATCTATCCAAGGAGATGAGACACAAGTTCATGATACTGGCGGTACTTAGAAGAACGTCCATCGCGGAATGCACGTCACACCACCAAGACCCGAAGATCCAATAGCCCATCAGCTCGTTGGCCAAAGAGAATGGCATGATTATCAGCCCTAAGAAGAAGTCGGCCACTGCCAAAGAGGCGATGAACCAGTTTTGAATGTTCTTGAGGGCTTTTTCTGTGGTGATGGCGATGATGACCAGCATGTTACCGACCACTACCACTATCATGATGATGGTGACGACGATGGAGGCGACGACAATTTGTGGGAGGGTGTACCCGCTGGGGTAGTGGGGCACTGTGACGGTGCCGTTGAGCAGCGAGCCGTTCGCCGTCACGGTGCCGTTGTCGAAGAGCATCAGCATCTCCTCCATGGCCATCGCGGCCCGAGCCGTCACGTTAGCCAAAGCCATTATTAATTTATTTAAATACTCATTTATTAAAACATTTAATTCCTTTATACACAATTTGGTCCCTAAGTCACACTAGTTATATACAGTACCCGTTTAACCCGAAGCAGCCCGTGTGTCGGCGATTTAATGTTGAAACTCAAAGTACCAAATCAATCAAATTTTACATATTTATATCAATACATGTATATATATTTTTTGTTTATTTTTTTAAATTATTTAATTATTATCGTATCGTATCCGTATATATGTCGTACACTAGCTAGTTTAGAATATGAAAGGAGGGTCGCGCGGGCCACAAAACTACGGTTGCGTGTGGCCCATGTGGGGGGCCAGGGCCAAGGGGGCCGGCGTCTCGTCGTCGTCCTCTGCGGCGCTGCTTGCGTCTTTACGGAGCTCGCAGGGCATGTTAATGCCGCGCCGCTCGACCGCACACTGTGCGCTCTCTGCTCGGAGCCGCTCCCGGCGCCGGGCATGCGTCGCGACGCCCGTCCAGACGCACACTGCATACGCACACACTACCAGCCCTAATTACAGATTAACGTTCACTATCAATTATTCCCTCTTTCCGTACTACACTCAATCTTCTAAGTAAGGTCCGAAACATCGAAATCCCTTCATAAATAGACCAATGCTCATTTTAAATCAAACGGTTGGCACACTCTTTATCACACCTAGGTTAGTCTGAACACAATTTGCCCACCACGTTAAATAATTCCAATAGATTCCAATTACTTATAACGTGCTTGGTAAAAGATACTTTATATATCAACTTTGTTTTAAGTACACATATGCATACGTTGTAAAGCCTCAGATATTCGTTGTTTAAAAAAAAAAGTTTCAATTGAAATTGTTTTTTCAGTGAAACATGAACTCTCATCAATGAGAGATAATAAAAACTGTTTAAAAAGTAGTTTCCATTTAAAATGCAGTAGCCATTTTAACACTAGTGCCAAAAAGAAGAGCTGCGCGCATATTAATTGATGCGTACACGAAGCTATGATATTTGGTGAGGCCGTAAAGAAAAGCGCGAATATATTTTTTTGAGAGAATAAAAAAATTTCAAAAAAGGAACGCTTATTTAAAATGCATTGGCCTTTATAACATTAGTACTAATAAGTAGAGCTTCCCGCATATCATTCGATACATAAATGAAGGTTATTTCGTGAGGTCGTAGTTAAATTTAATTATACTCGTACCCACATCTCATTAGCAAGTGCTAATTTAACACGTTTAGCAAAAATAAATTATTGCGTAAATTCGTGTTTTATGTATCTCACATAAATTACAGCTAAATATTTGATGATTATAATAAGTTGAGCTGAGTAAAGGGGTGCTTGTGCACATTTTGTTATTACTTTTATCTAATGCTAAGATGTAAAAAAATAATTTCTAGAATGATTTATATATTCTACATGAATTTTGAAATGTTGGTAACGCTTTTCCCACTAATGTATGACGTCATCTAATCTTAAGTCATGTTTCTAAATACTTCAACAAAAGTCAATATAATTTTAATAAATATTGAAACAGTGTGAAAACAGTAAAACTGACGTAGCGAGGGTTAAAACTGATATTATTGCCGATGATGTAAAAAATGTCGAAAAGTGATAAAATGTCAAACAATCTTCTGAAATGAGGGAATTGTGAAAATAAATGATGAAATGTTGAAAAGAAAAAAACTAGTAAAACGCGAGAATTGTGAAAAAGTAAGAAATATTTAATTAAAATTATTTGTTAATAACTAAGCAATAAATTTTGAACTTTACACTAAATCAGTGCTTTGTACGCGTGGCGCATGAAGTAAAATTTCGAGTTGAGAAAAGCCAGAATTTGGATTTGGACGCTGCGCGTCCAAATCCAAATTCTTCAGGCTTTTCTCAACTCGAAATTTTACTTAATGCTTAATCCGGGATTAGAAAACACTCGTTAGAGAACTTTTTCGAGTTTTTTATTAGTTTATAAAAACTCAAAGGTTTTTAAGTTTTTGTCAATTTTTAACAATTAATTAAAATTAATCAGTTTTTGTGAATTTTTATCATTATCAATATATATTTTTTTAATAATTATGCTTTGATGAATTTAAAAGATTTTTATTATTATTTAAATTCATGAATTTCCATGTTTTTAGTATTTTTTTGATCTTAACTGTTTTTGATTTTTGTAAATTTTTAAAATTTCATTTAATTTTAAAACATCCGATGGTTCTAGTTTTTCTAGATTTTCGTTAATTCTAAAACTTCTAATACTTTTCATGAATTTTCAAGATTTCGTCAATTTTTGTGGATTTAATAAATGTTCGTTAATTAATAATATAATAATAATAATAATAACTTTATTGTCCAACAGGATAAACCCAATTACAGAACAAAAAATTGAATAAATAAGAAAAGGAAAGATACATGTAAGTTCGTGAACAGTGAATACATATTACACAATAGTATGATTTATTGAATAAAAATATCGTTGAATAATTTTTCGGAGCACTGGCACAACACAGCCACTGGTGAACGCTGCAACACATTAGAGCGCGCCGTTGGTAAGCGGAATGGTGATGAAAACCGTGTAGACTTCACAGGGACATTAAGCGGAACCCTTGCGAGAATTTCTGGAAACGTGGTACATCTCAAAGTTCTTCTGTCGGCGAGGGATTCGAATTGGTGACGCTGGAGAAGTTCATCGTTCGAAATTCCAATCGGAGGATAAGAGTGGTCAAGTTTATAAGAGATACATTTTAAAAACCAACACAAGAGAGTGACTAGCATAAATGGGAAACCAGATTAAACTGTTATATTCCAACTTACTCAATACGAAGGCGGAATATAGAGATTTAATAGCATCAACATTGGAAAAGTCGCGGCTAATACGTAGAATAAATCCCATGGCCTTAGACGCATTTGTTCGGACTGAGTCAATATGAGGTTTAAAAGAGAGCTGGCTATCAAATTAATTATAAAAATTAAACGTCAACATTTTTATAATTAACGAACATTTATTAAATCCACAAAAATTGACGAAATCTTAAATTTATGAAATTTTTATGAAAACAATAATAATATTATATTTAGTAAATTTTCAAAATCTAATTTTTAAAAGATTTCGTAAATTCCCAAATTTTCCGCGAGTAATTTTTTAATTGTGTTATCTGTCAAAATGTTGACGTTTTTAATGAATTTACAAGAAAACAATAATAATAATAACATATTTACTGAGCTTTTTAAATGAAATCATTAATTTAAAGAAAAATCAATTGTGTCATTGAAAATGGATAATAATTGCATTCTAGAAAGGCGTCAATATGGTTAAAACTAACGATAATTTTAGAAACTCACTCAAGGAGTTAACATTTTGAAAATCTTGAACATTTTTAGAAAGGCGTCAAAATGTTTAAAATTAACGATAGTTTTAGAAACTCACTCAAGCAGTTAACATTTTGAAAATCAACGAAAATCTTGGAGATTCATGAACAGCGTCGAGATTTTTATAATAATTAATGAAAATCTTGATAAAATCACTATTTTCGGAAAATTAACGAAATCTCTAATTTCACAAAAACCATCAAGATTTTATAAAATGAACAGAAATTCAGAAAAACCATTAAAAGTTTCTAAATTTAACATAATCGAAATGAGTTAGCGATTTAAAAATTAACTAATAACTTGAAAATTCACGAAAAAATGTTGAAATCGTGGAAAATTTATGAAAAGTGTAAACATTTTTAATTGTAACAACTATTTAGAAAATTTACAAGAACGAACATGATTTAAAAAGTTTTAAAAAATCTCAGTACATATTGATCTGTCATATGTCTGTAGTATATATCGTATGTTCAATAAAAAAAAACCTCTAAAGTGCCATGATTTCATCTTTCTTTTAAATTTAAGTTGGCTACACGCTTTGGGAATTAAGATATAAAACGTCAGACATATAATTTTAATATATAATTTCAGAGTTGCCAACCTACAGTTTTTTCCATGGCACTCTAGAGGGTTTTTTTTTTAATTGGACATACGATACTTTCAACTTTATTTTAAATCAGTGTTTTATACACGTGGTGCGTGAAGTAAAAGCTTAGAAAAGCTAATAGAAAAAAGAGATATAGAATTGACATTATGTACATAACCTAAAGTAATCCTTAGAATATACAATAACATTGACAGTTTTTATACAGGGTGTTGCAATTATTTTTAAATATAAATGTTGTATTATACTGACATATGATATATAATTTCTAGTTTGAATTTCTTGTTCTTTTCAATGGTGTAAAAATAAAATATAGCTGCTATTAGAAAAAAATTAACTTTAATGCCGTATCTTAAAAATTCGATACCCTGTATACATTTTGTGACTTTTGTTATATTTCTCGACTGTTATTTTGGCTACATTTCAAATATTTGGTTCATATCTTTTGAAAAGTTGTTAGATTTTGACATTTTAGCCATATTTTGAAAACAAATGATGCTTGTTGCAATTTGTCCACTAACTTTGTAACAAAAGTTGAACCTTTTGTCTCATTTAACAGTTTAGTATCTCTAATAGTTTACGATGTTCTAATGATGAGCACGATAAAGCAAACGAGCGGTATAGGTTCTAATGTTTCGTTCACAATACAGGAAGTTTTTTTTAAAGTATACGTATTCCAAAGTCAGCTTATTTTCTTTAAATCTTTAGATATTTGTTGTATTTTTAAAAGAATTCAATGTAAAGCTTTAAACGAGTGTTTTCTACTCCCAGACTAAGCATGAAGTCAAATTTCGAGTTTAGAAATGCCCCGTGAAAATTTGTCGAGGGTCGCGCAGCGACCCGAGACAAATTTTCTGGGCTTTTCTAAACTCGAAATTTTACTTCATGCGCCACGCGTATAAAACACTAAAATATTGTGAAATATATGTATATTTGAACCTCACATTAAATCAGTGTTTTATACGCGTGGCGCATGAAGTAAAATTTCAAGTTTAGAAAAGCCCAGGAAATTTGTCTCGGGTCGCTGCGTGACCCTCGACAAATTTTCACGGGGCTTTTCTAAACTCGAAATTTTACTTCATGCTAAGTCTGGGAGTGGATAACACTCGTTAGTAGCTTCAAATTGAACTCTTTAGATACTCGTTGTTCTTTAAAAAGAGTTCAATTTGAAGCTACTAACGAGTGTTATCCACTCCCAGACTAAGCATGAAGTAAAATTTCGAGTTTAGAAAAGCCCCGTGAAAATTTGTCGAGGGTCGCGCAGCGACCCAAGACAAATTTTCTGGGCTTTTCTAAACTCGAAATTTTACTTCATGCGCCACGCGTATAAAACACTGATTTAAAGTGAGGTTCAAATATACATAAATTTCATAATATTTTAGTGTTTTATACGCGTGGCGCATGAAGTAAAATTTCGAGTTTAGAAAAGCCCTGAAAATTTGTCTCGGGTCGCTGCGCGACCCGAGACAAATTTTCACGGGGCTTTTCTAAACTCGAAACTTTACTTCATGCTTAGTCTGGGAGTGGATAACACTCGTTAGTAGCTTCAAATTGAACTCTTTAGATACTCGTTGTTTTTTAAAAAGAGTTTAATTTGAAGCTACTACCGAGTGTTATCCACTCCCAGACTAAGCATGAAGTAAAATTTCGAGTTCAGAAAAGCCCCGTGAAAATTTGTCGAGGGTCGCGCACCGACCCAAGACAAATTTTCTGGGCTTTTCTAAACTCGAAATTTTAATTCATGCGCCACGCGTTTAAAACACTGATTTAAAGTGAGGTTCAAATGTACATAAATTTCACAATATTTTAGTGTTTTATACGCGTGGCGCATGAAGTAAAATTTCGAGTTTAGAAAAGCCCAGAAAATTTGTCTCGGGTCGCTGCGCGACCCTCGCCAAATTTTCACGGGGCTTTTCTAAACTCGAAATTTTACTTCATGCTTAGTCTGGGAGTGGAGAACACTCGTTAGTAGCTTCAAATTGAACTATTTTTAAAAAACAACGACTATCTAAAGATTTAAGAAATAGAAGCTGAATTTATAAAACGTATAGTTTAAAGAAATACTCCCTCTTTTCCTATGTCAGCTAATTTTCGTTAAATCTTTAGATACTTGTTGTGTTTTTGATAGAGTTCAATTTTAAGCTTTGAATGACTGTTTTCCACTCCCAGACTAAGCATGAAGTAAAATTTCGAGTTTAGAAAAGCCCCGTGAAAATTTGTTGAGGGTCGCGCAGCGACCCGAGACAAATTTTCTGGGCTTTTCTAAACTCGAAATTTTACTTCATGCGCCACGCGTATAAATCACTAAAATATTGTGAAATTTATGCATATTTGAACCTCACATTAAATCAGTGTTTTATACGTGTGGCGCATGAAGTAAAATTTCGAGTTTAGAAAAGCCCAGAAAATTTGTCTCGGGTCGCTGCGCGACCCTCGCCAAATTTTCACGGGGCTTTTCTAAACTCGAAATTTTACTTCATGCTTAGTCTGGGAGTAGAGAACACTCGTTAGTAGCTTCAAATTGAACTCTTTTTAAAAAACAACGAGTATCTAAAGATTTTAAAAAAAGAAGCTGAATTTATAAAACGTATAGTTTAAAGAAAACCTCCCTCTTTTCCAAATTCAGCAAATGTTCTTTAAATCTTTAGATACTTGTTGTGTTTTTGAAAGAGTTCAATTTTAAGCTTTAAATGACTGTTTTCCACTCCCAGACTAAGCATGAAGTAAAATTTCGAGTTTAGAAAAGCCCCGTGAAAATTTGTCTCGGGTCGCGTAGCGACCCGAGACAAATTTTCTGGGCATTTCTAAACTCGAAATTTTACTTCATGCGCCACGCGTATAAATCACTAAAATATTGTGAAATTTATGTATATTTGAACCTCACATTAAATCAGTGTTTTATACGCGTGGCGCATGAAGTAAAATTTCGAGTTTAGAAAAGCCCAGAAAATTTGTCTCGGGTCGCTGCGCGACCCTCGCCAAATTTTCACGGGGCTTTTCTAAACTCGAAATTTTACTTCATGCTTAGTCTGGGAGTGGAGAACACTCGTTAGTAGCTTCAAATTGAACTCTTTTTAAAAAACAACGAGTATCTAAAGATTTAAAAAAAAAGAAGCTGAATTTATAAAACGTATAGTTTAAAGAAAAACTCTCTCTTTTCCAAATTCAGCTAATTTTCTTTAAATCTTTAGATACTTGTTGTGTTTTTGAAAGAGTTCAATTTTAAGCTTTAAATGACTGTTTTTCACCCCCAGACTAAGCATGAAGTAAAATTTCGAGTTTAGAAAAGCCCCGTGAAAATTTGTTGAGGGTCGCGCACCGACCCGAGACAAATTTTCTGGGCTTTTCTAAACTCGAAATTTTACTTCATGCGCCACGCGTATAAATCACTAAAATATTGTAAAATTTATGTATATTTGAACCTCACATTAAATCAGTGTTTTATACGCGTGGCGCATGAAGTAAAATTTCGAGTTTAGAAAAGCCCAGAAAATTTGTCTCGGGTCGCTGCGCGACCCTCGACAAATTTTCACGGGGCTTTTCTAAACCTGAAATTTTACTTCATGCTTAGTCTGGAAGTGGATAACACTCGTTAGAAGCTTCAAATTGAACTCTTTTTAAAAAACAACGAGTATCTAAAGATTTAAAGAAAAGAAGCTGAATTTAGAAAACGTATAGTTTAAAGAAAAACTCCCTCTTTTCCAAATTCAGTTTATTTTCTTTAAATCTTTAGATACTTGTTGTGTTTTTGAAAGAGTTCAATTTGAAGCTTTAAACGACTGTTTTCCACTCCCAGACTAAGCATGAAGTAACATTTCGAGTTTAGAAAAGCCCCGTGAAAATTTGTCGAGGGTCGCGCAGCGACCCGAGACAAATTTTCTGGGCTTTTCTAAACTCGAAATTTTACTTCATGCGCCACGCGCATAAAGCACTTAAATATTATGAAATGTATGTATATTTCAACCTCACTTGAAATCAGTGTTTTATACGCGTGGCGCATGAAGTAAAATTTCGAGTTTAGAAAAGCCCAGAAAATTTGTCTCGGGTCGCTGCGCGACCCTCGATAAATTTTCACGGGGCTTTTCTAAACTCGAAATTTTACTTCATGCTTAGTCTGGGAGTGGATAACACTCGTTAGTTGCTTCAAATTGAACTCTTTTAAAAAACAACTAGTATCTAAAGATTTAAAGAAAAGAAGCTGAATTTATAAAACTTATAGTTTAAAGAAAAACTCCAAGTATAATAATAGTTTAATTTAACTGCATTTAATTTTAAAAAAATAGATACGTGTATCTTCTTTAACAGTAATATGAAATAATTAAATTGTTTCTTGTTTCTGCGAAACAATGGCAATAATTAAATTAAGCGGAATACACACAATCCAATTAAGGGCGCGAAATATTTCCTGGAAATAATTTCTAAATTAATATTAATCTGTTAATTAATCGGAACACACTAGCGAACTGTCGGCATTTCACGCCCGGATTAACATTTCACAAAATATTCCTCCCCTAATTCGCCCAACGGGGGCGTGTTTTTATTAATAAACTGACTTGAGCAACCGCACGATGAATGTTTACCAAACACTATTTTAACCAAAATATCAAACAAGAATATTTGCTAAGTATACATATCCCGATAAATGTGCAGGGATTTGTTGTTTTTTTAAAAGCGGTCAATAGTAGTAATAAAATTTTGCAAGAAAACAAAAATGAAGATTTATATTTTAATTTTTCTTCTAAATTAAAATTTGTTTTAGTTAATAAAACTGACGAAAATCATATGTGTTAAACAAAGTTCATTAGAATCATCAAAAAGTACAAACAATAAATAAAACACGGTAAATATTGCAATTTGAAATTGTGTGCTAAAAATGTAAACCTGCTAGATATTCGTATGTATAGAAAAGGTTAAGTAACATTAGTGGGTCGATGAACATTTCAATCTATGATAGAAACATTTTGGGAAACCCTGCCTAAATGGAATATTCCCTGTATTTTTCCATAGATTTTTTTCTTTATATTTTAAAGAGAAATTTAGTTTTAATAAATTATATTAAAAAAACGTTTCTCTTAACTTATTAAATCCTCCCCTAAAGGAGTGAATTAAAGGCTTTAACGAATAAAACCAGTTCTTCGCCCATCATGCGCCCGGGATGAATTCGTCGGGATAAAGTTGGACAGTTTACAATATAAATACCCTTCAGGGTGTATTTGTGATTCGGCCCCCGGAATTATGTCAGACGGGGGAATTTGAATATTTAAACCTCGAACTGTTATTTTTTGTCACCCCCGCTCGCGCGCGTTACAACATATTTTCCTCGAGGAATATGATTGATCGTTTAATTTGTTTAATGGTTCTTTGCGCTGTTTTTTATGCAGGCCTCGTTAAATAGAATTTAATATTTTAAAAGTTCGTTTTTTTTTCACTAGTCATTTTGTTTACTGTGTCGCTTTTTTTCTTTAGAGGGTGCGTGCCGAGGGGAAATTTGTGGAGTCACTCTTGGAAATGAGATTGTTGCTTATTAAGTCGAGTGACTTGTATTAGTTTTTCCTTTGGTGATTACTCTACGTTGATGTGAAAAGTTTTCCATCTCAATTGATATTAATAGTGTTTTTATTTCATTGTTTAAAATAGAAACTATACGCAGTATTATTGTTTAATGGCACGAAGTGTTAGATATCACACGCGAAATACATATAAAATCTTCTATTTTCAGAATATTTGAAATATTACCCCTCTTTGCAGGTTAGAATTTATAAGAACGTATTCTGAACAAATCATTATTTTAAAAAAATATATAATTAAGGGTCGGATCATAGTTCGATTGATGTATAAGGCTGACCTGAGTTAGTATTGCGATAGATGTCCTACTAACTAATCACAACAGAGGCGCACAAAAGGACCACGAAGACCGCAGTGCAGGGAAGCTAAGCGACACCACCTTATCTGACAAAAAAAAAAAACTAATCACAAGAATGCGGAATTCATGTGTGGTTGATGTGTACGGCCGACTTGAGCGAGAAAACAAGGTATATCGACCGAGTTCGATTGATGTATAAGGCGACCTGAGTTAGTATTGTGATAGATGTGCTACTAACTAATAACAAGAATGACGAATTCGATTACGAGGGGACCGAGGGGAAAGGTCGTTCCACTCACTAATCGAAAATGGATTTGCAATTATGCGTGGACATAGGTGAAAGGTCGTTCCACTCACTTATTGAGAACGTATGTGCATTTGATGTGTAGGGCCGATGTGATAGATTGTCCCACTAACTAATCGCAAGTGTGTCGAGTCTATAATGCTATCTCCAGGGTGGTTTTGTGGGTTTCCCATCTCGTAATGCTAAATTAACTAGCATACAATTTTTGAGTTTAGCTAATTGCACATGGCTTCTAAGCACAAACGTTGGATAAAATATTCTGTGAATTTAAATAATATAAGACATACCGATTCAATAGAAATGTCATAAATAAGTCAATAAACTTTACATACGTTAAGCTTGTATCCTGTTTTATTTATTGTACCCACATACTCCTGGTCAAATTATAAAAGGAAGAAAGACACAGTATTCACGATAATATACAGGGTGTCAATTTTAAAACAAGCCAGAAAAAAACATCTTTGGAACCGTAACAGTTAGAGAAAATTTTCCAAAACCGTTTCTAGGATACGGAGGGGGAACCATTTTGATCCACATAACAATCTTCTGCAACCAACCCCTTCGGCTGTAGTCTGTAGTCACTTGTGATACATCATTACAAAGGTCTTTCAAAATGCTAATCAGTGGTACCAACTAAAGCTTTTATTGTTACATAAAAAATGCAAAAAAAAGTTTTTAATCAATTTATTTGATTTTAAAATTTTTGTCAAATTAAGTATTATAACAATTTATTTTTACAGATTACAAATGAAAAAGTACAGATAAACACAATAATACCCAATATTTATCAGAGTTATCTATTGTTTTATTAAAATATGGATAATTCTAAAAAAATATTAACAAATTTTCTACGCGACGCTTTTCTAAACTTGAAATTTTACTTCATGCTTAGTCTGGGAGTGGAAACGCTCGTTCGAAACTATATACTGAATGCTGAGAAATTTAAAAACACACAAATCAAATTGTTCATGTTAAGGATTAACATGATAAATTTGTTTTGTTTTAAAATTTCTCGTTAAATCACTGTTTTACCGACTTTATGTCTAACTCTGAAATAGACCTCAATTCTATTAACCAATTTAACAGAATACTATCTAACTCCATACAACAAAATACCCCAAAAATTACTAAATCATTCTACAAATACCCCGTCCCTAAATAGATCCTTACACTGTTAAAATACAAACGACAATTATATAGAGATATCAGACTTACGGACACTCCAGAACTTAGATAGAAATTTAACAAACTAAACAAAGACATTAAAAGACTAATTTTCGAATACAAGACAGACGTATGGCTTAACACCTGCAAAAACATAAATGACCTAAAGGCAAGACATTCTGGACTCAAATCAATACTCTATCAAAATTTAAAAAAACTGACAAACTCCAACAGATAAGAGACCCTGCCACACATGAAATAATCACTGACTTGCACAAAATTCCTAAAAAATTCGCTAACCACTTCAATGAAACGTATAAAATGACACAAGACACGGACTTTGATCACAACTTTCTAAAACATGTTGAAGACTGGCACGAGGACTTTTTCAAAACAACTGACTTGACAAAACCAAATGACTTATTTACGGAAGACGACTACAAAGATGTCTTAAAAAAGGGCAATAACACTGCACCCGGACATGACTTCATTAACAGGCGTATCCTTAAATCCTTACCATCTCAAATTCATGGGCGTATCCTCAATATCCTCAACTATAATTAACAAAATAACTACTGTCCGCCAGAATGGAAAACAGGTATTATAATCTGTATACTAAAACACTAAGGATGAATTAAAAGAAGAACTAAGAGGACTGAGAGAAGAAATGAAAAGAAAGGAAACGGAATGGGCAAATGAAAAAACACAGCTTCATGAAAGAATTGAAAATCTGGAAAATATACTAGAAAAGACACATAAAGAAAAAATAGGGAACAACATCGTAATAAAAGGTCTGAAAATAGAAGGGAATGATTTAACTAGTAAAGTAAATGAGTTTATAATCAAAGAACTAAATGTAGAACCAAACATAAAAACTGCGTACAAAATAAATAGAGGTACAGCATTTGAAATGATAATAGCAAAAACTGCAGCATGGGATATTAAGAAAAATATTATGGAAAACAAAAAGGCACTAAAAGATAAGAAAATATATATCGATAACGAACTTACAAGAAAAGAAAGAGAAATTCAAAGAGAAATCAGAAGTATCGCTCGAGAGGAAACAAGTAAGGGACAAAAAGTTAAGATCGGATACCAGAAAATGATAACTAACAACAAAGTATACAAATGGAATGATAAAGAAAAAGCTCTACTAGAAGTAGAAACAAAAAACTAATTTCTCAAATTATAAACTACCAAAAAGACGTACCAAGAAACACAAATGAGATTATAAAAAGAAAGGACATAACCAAAACAAAAGTAAATCATTGGAAGTTCGGAACATGGAATATCCGAGGAATAAATGGGAAAGAAATAGAGATAATAGACGAATTTGAGGAACAACAACTTGATGTACTTACAATTAGCGAGACAAAAAAAAGATAAAGGAAAAATAAATATGAAAAATGGCCATATATTAATATATAGTGGAGTTAAAACAAATGAAAGAGCATCAGGAGGAGTGGGATGTATAATACACAAAAAAATGTCACAACAAATCATAGAATGGGAAGCCATCACGCAAAGAATACTTACGGTACGACTCAAAAATGAAAATGGGAAATATATCACAATTATTGCAATATACGGTCCACATGAGAATGAAAAATATGAAGAAAAAGAAAGGTTCTGGGAGGAGCTAGATAAAGTAACAGAAGAAGCTAAAGGAACTATATATGTAGCTGGAGATTTCAACAGCAGAGTTGAACAAAGAATCAGCAGTAATGAAATAGCAATAGGAAAGTGTGGAGAGAAAGTTAGAAATGATAACGGGAAAAGAATGATAAATTACTGCCAAGCACACGACCTAATCGTAACAAACACCTCCTATACACACAAGGAAATACATAAATACACTAGAATACAACTTAATAGAAAAGAAAAATCAATTACTGATTACGTGATAGCACGAAGAGAAAATAGAAAACATATAAGAGACGTAAGGGTAAACAGAGGAGCGGACATATTTAGTGACCACTACCTATTAGTTGCAAAAATAAAAGAAGAATCAAAACCAGTGAAAGAGAAGATACGAAATAAACATACATCCATAAGATCATATAAACTCAGAGATCGAAGAATATCTGAAAAGTACCAAACAAAGGTTAAAGAAGAACTGGAAATAAGATACAAAAACATAGAACTAAATGATATAGAACAAAAGTGGAATATTTTCAGAAACACACTAATAGACGCAGCTATAAGGGTATGTGGAATATGCAATACCAACAACAAGAAAAAACAAACCTCGTGGTGGAACGAAACGATAAAAGAAGCAGTTAAAATAAGAAAAAAGAGTGGAAAAAATATCTGCATGTACACACACCTGAGCAATATGAAATATACAAAGAACAACGGAAGCGAGTAAAAGAAATAGTAAAAGAAGCGAAAGAAACATCGTGGACAGAGTTTGGCAATCTCCTGGAAGAAAACAACAAAAGTAATCAAAAACTATTTTTCAAAGTACTAAAATCCTTTCGAGAATAGAAACCAGTGTCGGATATATACATCAAAAATAAGAAGAAAGAAACATTAACAACAAAAGAAGAAATAATGGAACGATGGAGATAATATTCTGAAGAACTTTTAAACACGGAAGAGACAAGCCAAATTGAAAACATCCTGGAAACAGAACAACATCAACTATAAGACAAAAAAATAGAAGAAATACAAATGGAAAAACTGGAGGTCGTTATGAAAAATCTAAAAAATTGGAAAACACCAGGAAATGATAAAATAACATCAGAAATGATAAAATCAATGGAAACAACAGGGAAAGAAGCTTCGCTAGACATTCTGAACACAGCATGGAAAAACGAAAAGATACCAACAGAATGAGGGACAGCACTCATAACACCGATATACAAAAAAGGAGACCATAAAGAATGTAACAACTACCGAGGAATTACATTACTAAACACAATAATAAAAATATACGAAACAATTATTAACAACAAAATAAAAATACAAATAGAGCCACAGTTAGCAGATGCACAAAGCGGATTCAGAGCTGGAAGAAATACACAAGACCACATTTTCACTATAAAACAAATAATAGAAAAAAGACAAATACAAAACAAACAGTTATATCTAGCATTCATCGACATGGAAAAGGCTTTCGATAAAGTACCGAGAAACAAAGTGTGGTCATGCTTAAAAAATAAACAAGTAAGTAGAAAAGCAATAAGAATAATACAAAGGATATATGAAAACAACATAAATCACATAATTAAAACAACATGATTTCAAAAGGCTTTAGAATAAAAATGGGATTGAGACAGGGTGGAAGCCTAAGCCCAACTCTTTTTAATATATATATGGACGACATAATTAAAAAATGCGAAAACAACACAACAAAAATGTTTATTGGATACCGACAGCTACAAAAAGTGGATATATCAGTAGGAGCTTTTGCAGATGATATAGTGCTAATTGCAGGCAGTGAGAAACAACTACAGAAAAACATCGATATATGGAATAAAACACTAACAGAAGAAGGAATGAAAATCAATTGAAATAAAACTAAAATAATGCTAATAGGAGAACAAAATGCGAATATAAATATACAAATACAAAATAATAGTATAGAAGTAGCCACAGAATATAAATATCTAGGAGTAAATTTGGACGATTCAGGAAAACAAGATACTGAGATTGATGGAAGGATACAGAAAGCAGTGAAGCTATACTATGCGATGAACAATAACTTTATTAGCAGGAATGAGATATCTAAACAGACAAAAATAAATGTTTTCAAAACAATATATAGACCAATACTGACATACGACTGTGAATCGTGGACACTTTCGAATACACAAAAAAGTAAATTACAGGCAATTGAAATGAAATATCTAAGAAAAGTACTAGGAGTAACAAGAATGGATAAAAAGAGGAATGACGATATAAGACACGAACTGGACATACAACCAATGATGAAATACATAGAGCAGAGACAACTAAGCTGGTGGGGACATATACAACGAATGGACAACAACAGGACACTACGAAGGATACACGAAGCCAAAATCCAGGGGAAAAGAAAACGAGGAAGACCAAGACAGACGTGGAATAACCAAATAATCAAAATTTTAAAAGACAGAGGAAAGACTTTAAAGGACGCAACGAAAATGGCGAAGGACAGAAAAAAGTGGAAGAAATTTGTATCTCAATGAGATATTGAGATACAACCAAACCCAACACCTTATGGTAAACGGGTATTGATCGATTGATTGATTGACTAAAACGTGACTAAAACCGATCACTTATTCCTAGCTACTGCCCAATAACACTCCTACCAGTCCTTGGAAAATTATATGAATCCCTCCTTAAAAATAAAATCTTTCCCCTAATTGCAGACCACATTCACAATTATTAATTTGGATTCCTTCCCAAACGTTCCAGCAGCCTACCACTTACCATCCTTACGTCCAACCTACAAACAACTCACCTTGAAGGTAAATCCTCCGCAGCTCTATTCCTCGATATCCAGAAAGCCTCTGTAGTGCACAAAGGCCTCCTTTTTAAATGCCACCTCCTAAATATCCACAGACAAAAACAAGCTGGTATAAATATTAAAACAGCAGTTTTAATTTATAAAATTATATGCCGTCCCCTGATAGATTATGGATCCATCCTATTTTCCTCATCCAAGAACCTAACACTACACCATATCCAGGTTAGCGAGCGAGCTTCTCTAAGAATCCTCACCAAACTCCGTCACCTCTTAAACCGACTACATAATCCCTCTAACCAATTCCTCTATGACACCACTCTTATAATCCCTATTGATGAACGCCTTCAATTCCTATCCGAAAAATGTTCTCAACACCACTACTACCAAACCCTATCGCTATACTGTTTCCACAGAAATCCCTCCATACTTCCCAAATACAAAAAAACCACCAATGACAACATTTGACATTATATCATCATTTCACCAATTCCGCTACTAATGACTGACGTACGACCGAATAACTAATCCAGGCGGAAAGACCTCTGGTCGATAGCCATTTGACAGTGACAGTTACATATCCACCCATAAATATTGTAAATACACATATGTACATATTGTAAAATGTTATCTGTCAATAAAGATGTTAAATAATTACTGTTTTACACGCGTGGCGTGGCGTATGAAGTAAAATTTCACAATTAATTTGAATTATTTTTGACGATTCAAATCCATTTGTATGTATTCGAATCTTTTTGTAAGTATTCAGATCCTTTTATAAGTATTTGGATTCTTTTATAAATATTCGAATCATTTTATAAATATTTGAATCCTTTTATAAGGATTCGAATCACCCGCATTTGGATTTAAATACATATTCTATCAAAAAAATGTAATGAATCCAAGTCACGAATTCATTTTAACTAAAGTATTCGAATGCCTCTTTTGAATCCTCTAAAAGGATTCGAATCCAGGATTCGATTCCTGAATGATTCGAATCCAGCCCTGCTCTACTCCATACACAATTCAGCGTAAATAATAATACATTACAGCTTTCAGCGTCCACTATAATTTTTCATTTTTTTTAAAGTTATCGTATTGAACTGCCTTTTAAATTCATATTTTAAGAATACATTTAAAATCATTTTGCTAATAAAATAATATAATCTAAAAGAAATTAAGTTTCATTTATGAGAATAAAGATTAAATTTCTCATTATGTCTTTAAACCATTCAAACACAATGACGTATAAGAGACGTCAATTATTTAAATATGTATAAGTCGATTTTCTTATGTCGCAGACGTCATATATCTAGGAACCAAGTTTTTGGTAGAAAATTCAAATTTCCCATGAAAAAAAAAATTATTTACATAGTTATTCCTAAATACATTTTTACGATACAGAGAGTTATTCTTATACATAGAGTTTTATGTAACACCAAACATTTTCATAACGATAATTTTTCTCTTAGGTAAGCATACGTTGTACATTTGCTGACGCTCGGTTTGTTAAAATAATTTAATTTAAAGCTTTAATCTAGTGTTTTCCACTCCCAGACTAAGCATGAAGTAAAATTTCGAGTTTAGAAAAGCCTGAAAATTTGGTTTGGTCGCGTAGCGCGAAGCGCGGAGCGGCCAAACCAAATTTTCAGGCTTTTCTAAACTCGAAATTTTACTTCATGCGCCACCGGTACAAAACACTGACATATTACAAAGTTTAAAACACACCGCTAAACTTTACATTGCATCAGTGTTTTGTACCGGTGGCGCATGAAGTAAACTTTCGAGTTTAGAAAAGCCTGAAAGTTTGGATTTGCCGGGCTCGCTTCGCTCCGCCCGGCAAATCCAAATTTTCAGGCTTTTCTAAACTCGAAATTTTACTTCATGCTTAGCCTGGGAGAGGAAAACACTCGTTTAAAGCTTTAAATTAAATTCTTTTAATAATCCGAGCGTTGGCAAATGTACAACGTATGCTTCCTATATGTATACTTAAAAGAAAAATTCTCGCTATGAAAATGTTCGGTGTTAGATAAAACTCTCTGTATGTATTATACATGTCATGATTTTTTGCTTTAAAGTTACAGATATACGATGATTTTATATAAGCTTTCAATTTGAAACTTTTAACAAGTGTATCCAATCCTTGATTAGGCATGAAATAAAATTTCGAAAGAAAAAAATACTAACATGTTATAAAGTTTAAAATAAACTGCTTAGGTTTCATCTCATCTTGATGCATTTTACAAATGTTTATATGGAATATGTAAATATATATTTATAAGAAAAAAAATCTCTGTATGTATATTAAATGTATTTTTAAATCGTATGTCAAGGGGTTAGCGTGGGATCAATTTAATAACAAAATTAATACGTGAATATTAAACACGAATATCGATTAGACTTCAAAATTTATACAAATTAAATATTATATGAACACGACATTGTGCATAAATAATTATTTCCCGGGATGATCTCTCCGGCGGCAGCGACACATGCAAATTTGCATTTCGTCGCGCAGATTACTACAGCATATATGGGATTTTGAATTTAGCTCGTACGCACACACACATACACAAAGCAGGAAAACATTAAAGATTAATTCCGATCCATATCGATGCATCGAGGCAGCGTTGAATCTTGCGATTTAAGTTGCAGCCAGATATAAAAATTGCAGCAGATCAAAGAGCGAGTTTATAATCATCGGCAGTTATCGCATAATATAGGATGCCTGGAAATAATTTACGTGCTCAGCGAGCGATGCTGTGCCGTGAGTTACCCTTTTTGTCCCTAAATTTCGCCTGCAGATAAGGCCTGTAGATTGTGATGTTGTTTGTATGTATGTGTATTGTGGTTATTCGAAAAGGGATGTAATCTAAACCAGTGATATTGCTACCATTGTAATAATTTCATGCTTCGTGGAGTACTTTTTCTTTAGAATTGATGTTATTTTTTACATTGAAAAAAATTATTGCAAATATTTTTCTATTACATCCATGGATCTAGCCAAGGATCTGTTAAAGAGTGCCGCGAAATCACTTTATCTTAACATAATTATCCGAATATACGTACAGGGGATGTTTAAAATACCGGTATTTGTATTTATTTTGGAGAATTTTTGCTTACTATTTTCTACAGGGTGATTTAGAACAGGTGTATAAAAATCATATCTGGTTGAGAGGCTTATTTGAAGCAGGCACGGGTCCACGGGGGGTGGGGGTTGGAACTGCGAGCGAAACGAGTCCGCCCTGGCAAATCAAAATTTTCAAGCTTTTCTAAACTCGAAATTTTACTTTATGCGCCACGCGTATAAAACACTAAACTATGGTGAAGTTTGAAATATACTTCTAAATCAATATGCTGAAGCAGTAACATTTCACAGTATTTCAGTGTTTTATACGCCTAGCGCATTAAGAAAAATCTCGAGTTCAGAAAAGGTCAGAAACAAACTTTTCTCATTATAATTAAACTAAATATTTATAATTACTCTCATAAGCAAACGATGTATAGCATTTGTCGCAATAATAAATTCGGGAATTACTGCCTCCCTCCCCTTTTTCGAAAACAAATAACGGCGGCACGATCCACGACGGAGGAAAACGCCGGAGGAATAAAAGAGAGGGGAAAAAAGCGAAACTCGCATTTCCCTCCCGTCTTCTATAACCCGCCGTTTCCCAGGCCTAAATTTATGGCGTCAGCGCGGACCCAGTGCTCCACTGTTCCAGAAATTCCATGCAGGATAGGGGGGTCCGGCCCCGACCTATCCCAATGACGTCGATACCGAGTTCCCGGTGACGTCAAGGTTCACCTCGGCGCGTTCGCCAAATACGAAATCGTCCATCGGGTCTGCAAATAAAGAACGTATGCCTACTAGATAAGACAGTTTATATTTAAGATAGATCATGTACAGGGTCTGGCAAGTTAACGGGCGGTTTTAAATTGGTTGTGAAGAAAAAAAATACAAACTCAGTTGGAAGTAACGGTCGTAATTCGTCGAAACACTCAAGGATTAGTAACAGGGACGTCGACTAGTGAGTAGGCTTTCTTATTTCAAGTAATTAATTTATTGAAATCAAACCTTGCGCAAGGATAGATGTTAGGTTATGTGCCCACGTGTCCCGTATGATGAACCGTTGTCGTTGGTTGGGTAACAGATTCTAAATAGTAAAACCCTAAAGAAGGAGACAAATAATCTCCGTAAGCTCGGTTGATTTCAATAAATTGATTAATTGAAATAAGAAAGCCTACTCACTGGTCGACGTCCCTGTTACTACTCCCTGAGTGTTAAAATAAATATATTCAAAATTTGAAACATTATGTTCTGCAAACTTAAAGCATAAGCAAAGTTTTTAGAATTAAGGATAGCTTTGAATTCGAAATATACTTATGGTTCAAAAATATATTAGCACAACATTGAAGTATATAAAAAACCATATCAGACAAGTTTAGATTTAGAAGTTAGCTGTGTTATCCAAATGACAAAAAGCAAACAAATGTTTTTTTATTCAGTTCTATTCGCCGTGAATTCGGAGAAGTATGCATTCATGTTGGCAAATGTCTTAATACCATAACCTTCTCTTTTGAACGAGGAGACATGTTTTCAACAAGATGGGGCTACCAACAGGGCCGGTTTCTGAAGGCCCCGTGCCGCTGATTTTAAAAAATCTAAATGGTTTCACATTCTTTTCTTTTTTTAATCCGAATACTCTATGTTTTGTAAACATACTAATAGCATGAAAACGAAATACGAAAATAAACTAACTTCAAAATATATTAAATTATGAAAATGTTTTTGGTATAAAATGCAAACTTGGGTCTTAATTAATTCAAATATTTTTGAGTTGGAATGATTCTTGTTTAAACTAACTTTATTTGATATTTTACAATGTTTACCTGTTTGGTATGATATACCGAATTAAGTAAATATTATTAGCAAGATAGTTCAAAATTCGCATATAGATATCAGTATTGCAAACTCATATTTATGTCCTTTAACATTTTCTGAAAAATATCGTGAATCGGGATTCAAATCTTTTTTTAATAACCGCAATGGAAATTGCTGATAATTTTAAAGTAACACCTACTTTAAGCATCAAAGAAGTGGTCTAAAAACATAACAATTTTGTTATGAAGAAACAGATCAGCCGAATTTATCCTGAGAAGAGATTAATTTTTCGAAGACAGTTTTAAAATTTACGTTAAATTTCATTTTGGAATTCTACATTTTTGTTGATATGATCAATTTTTACATTTTTAGTTATTTGTCCTACGTTTCACAGTAAACAAGTTTTTGTAAACATTTTTGATGGGTGTTGGTTTTGACAATTTTATTTAAAATAGTAATAGTTTTTTTTTTTGGTTTGTTTGGCATAGGTATTACCATTCAGCCACTAACGTTGATTTATAATATCTATATTAACATATATTTCGACTATTTGGACGTCACAACACATTCACACACATTCATGGAACCGGAGACGAGTATTTTTCGTTAGAAAAATTACTCGCCTCGGCTGGGAATCGAACCCAGATCACCTCCGTGTCCGATTATAGTAATAGTTAATTCAAATTTGTAATTATTGTTAAATATTGAGATACAGGATTTTTTCTTTTGAGTATACTTTCGCATACTTCATATAAATATTTGTAAAACTAATTAACATGTGATCAAACCTAAGCAGTATATTTTGAACTTCACTTTGAATCAGTGTCTTACACGTGTGGCGCATGAAGTAAAATTTCGAGTTTAAAAAAGCCTGAAAACTTGGTTTGGTCTCTCCGCTTCGCGGAGCGACCAATCCAAATTTTCAGGCTTTTCTAAACTCGAAATTTTACTTCATGCTTAATCTGGGATTGAAAACACTTGTTTGAGGCTTAAAATAAGTTTTTGATAAAACAACGAATGTTTGAAAATTGATATCGAAAAATCATGATATTTATATCTAAAAAAATGTTCCTGGTAATTTTTTGAATGTTTTTAGTCTGTATTTTGGTATTTATGTGCCCTGTCTATTTACTAATTTATCAAATATAAAAACGAATTAAAATTAATATCGACATTCTGCAAAAACTTAATCTCGCTGAGACTTCTCCAAATATTCATTGAAACAACTACTTCTCGAGCTAATACGTCGACAGATATTGAATTATACAATGAATATTTAAGTTACACAACAAATTTACTGTTCTATGCATAATTTATATGCAAAATGTAACATTAGGTCAAACTATTCTCTCACCAAACTAAATGAACCAACAGGATATTATAATAAATTGAATCGTTAGTTGAATTCTTGTTGGTGTTTATTATTTACATTGTTTTTGAAATTACTACACAACTTCTTATTGTATGATGTAAAGAGGAAATTATGGTAATAAATTGAATGACATGAAATTTGACAATCAAACGATTAAATCTTTAGATATTCGTTGTTTTTTAAAATAGTTTAATTTGAAGCTATAAACGAGTGTCTTCTACTCCCAGATTAAGCATGAAGTAGCATTTCGAGTTTAGAAAAGCCTGAAAATTCGATTTGGTCGCGTAGCAAAGCGGAGCTACCCAACCAAATTTTCAGTCTTTTCTTAACTTGAAATGTTACTTCATGCGCCACACGTATTAAATACTAATTCACAGTGAGTTTTAAAATACACCCACACCTTATGTTTGATCCTCACATCAATACATTCTATGTTTACTATTTATTAATATACTTGTGCTTATACACCTTTTTGTTGCAAGTCTTAGACTTTGAGATATTATCTTTTTTTATATTTAATCGTCATTTTAAAAACGAGGAAATAGTGTTATAAATACATAACCATTTTTTGAATTGAACGTTTCTTTTTTTGTTAACTGACTATTTGGTGGAATAATATTAAAAAAATAAACTTTTATGAAATGCTTTTTCCATATACTTTAACGTGGTGTAAATAACTTTCGAAAATGTTGAATACTTTTTTTTTCGCATCCATTCTAGAATCGCCCGTTAACCTACCAAAGCCTGTGTTCATAGAGAAAAACATTAAAAATTATCGAATTAGTAAGAAAATAACGAATTAATATGTTAACAACTGTCAGGGACGGCCCGAGATTAACAGACGCCCTCAGCTGGCAGGTTTATAGGCGCTTAAATTTTTATAACTACATCCCGTGCAAATACATCGCCGAATATTGAATTATACAATGGAACATCTGAAATCTTATTTAATATCAATCAAAATTATATTACACGTAGTAGAAGGAAACATCGAATCTGCTTAGAAACACAGACAGCTACGCAAAATCAGTGTCGGCCGGCGAAGAAATTCGTGCCCGAAAGCTTCAAGGCTGTGGATTGGAGATACTACGAAAACGCTTTTCAGAGCAACTGCCAACAAGGTATTGATAGCAATAATGATTGCCAGTATTCACCGAGCGAATATAGCATACGAAAAAGAAGACGCACAATCAATAATCACAAGTGCAGCCACAGATATTGGTTACCAGAAGATCATTGACACAGAAGCGACTTGTTACTACTTTCGTTGATCTGCTTCTGAGTAACATACGTTAGGATTCTTAATTTCGAAGCACCAATTATATCTTGTTTGATATAAAAAAATAATAAATTGAATTTAAATCGTATATTCTTCAAACACTAATATTTACAAACATGTACAACTTTAGAAATGTCGCGACTGTTATCAATGACATTTCGCTTTTGTCTCCTGGTCATTTCTTTCCCTTGGTTACTCCACGGGGTGGTAGGTGGAGTCTTAGAGGGGTAGGTGGTGGTAATGAGGGATTCTAATTGGCCATGATAATTCCTGATTACCACTACCTTATCGATGTTGTCAAACTTCTTCTCTGCATCTCGAGCCTCTCGTTCGAGTCTGGTATGCAGCTGTCGGTTAATCCGCTAAACCGTTTTCATTTAGGCGGTTTATAAGACCTTTTGTTCGCAACGCGCACTTTCGTTAAACACCATAAAAATTAAAACTTCTTAGAAACTGCGTTTACACGAGAATACAATAAAATGTGCATTAAGGGCCCATTGTAATACTTATTATGTAAATACGGAAGGTCGGAGTTACGGTGAGCCAGGTAAAGCCGTAACACGACTCATATCATGAGCCATTTCTGGCTCGTTGCTATGAGCCGGTGCTGTGTCGATAATCTTCTGGTATTTGAACATTTGTGACTGGCCTTATGAATTATGGAATAAGTTAAACAACTAACTTAAGGCAAACGATGAGGTTACTACACCCAATATGACTATGGTTTCTAAAAACTCGCTTATTTTGGAAACTAATTTCGTAACATTCAAATCAAGTCGGATGTTGATATCAAAGGATGAATATCAATCGTTTAATTAATTACTTGCACAGTTGTGTATGTTTGTATAAATTTTAAAAATGTGGTAAAAAAGGTTAAACAAGAAACATCAGTAAAATGTAACAAAAAAAGTTGAAACTTTTATATAAATAAAACTATTTAAACACTTTGAAATATGTATTGTATAACGCTACAATTGTTTCGCCACACTGTGGCTTCTTCACGCAAAGAAATGATAAATAAAATTTTCCTGTTTAGGTATATTCAATGTTTATGAGGTATTAGGTTTTTTTTTAACAATAACATTAAGAGGGCGAATTAGTTAGATCTGCTTGATCGTTGAGAAGATGTCCTGTGTTTTTTCTTATATTAATTTCCATGCACTCCATGATGTATAGTTTCCGGCCTTTTTTTCTCGGTGTAAGATTTTGAAGTTTTCATCGAAGTGGTGGTTTTCTTCGATGAGGTGGTTGTGATATGTGGAGTTGGATTTTTTTACTAGTAGCTGGGTAAATGTTCTTTCATCCTCTCTTGGAACGACCTTCCTATTATATTCTTTATTTATTTATTACGGGAGACCATTAAAAATACAACAATATATACACAATAATCACAAAACAATACAAAAACAAACAAAAAATGTACAAATGAATACAGTCAGAGACAGAAGTTACGTCTAATATTTTTGGATCTGTCCAGGGCGTTCGACTGTATCGACCACAGTCTGCTGCTCTCTAAACTGTACAATTATGGAATTAGAGGTGCAGCATATGACTGGTTCAAAACGTATCTGACTGACAGAAAACAATTAGTAGAAGTGGTATCGGGAAGCACTACATATAGATCGAATGCCTTGGACATAGTTCTGGGGGTGCCTCAGGGGAGTGTCCTGGGTCCATTCCTCTTTAATATATACATAAATGATATGTTTAAAATAATTGACAATGACAAATATAATATCGTCAACTATGCCGATGATACGAATATTTGTGTACGATCTAAAAATATCTCAGATTTAGAAAATAACATCACGGTTTTGTTGAACTTAATAAAAACCTGGTTTGATAACAATCAACTTGTTTTAAACGAGAGTAAAACAAACTACATTATATTTAAAAAATCCGAGGCTACAAACCTTCCACAGCAAATCACCATCAACAGCACTAGAGTTGATATAACATGTAACACAAAATTTCTGGGAATATTTATAGATAACAAATTAAAATGGCAAAAACATATCGGATATTTGTCTTCCCGCTTATGTACAACATGCTATATGCTGAAAATTTTAAAACCAAATGTATCGTTTAGTATATTAAAACTAGTATATAGTTCAAATTTTCTGTCATTAGTTCGCTATGGCATAGTTTTCTGGGGCAGCTCCACGCATTTGAACAACATATTAAGTCTACAAAAACGTGCGCTGAGAACCATGTTAGGTTTAAGTCCGTACGATTCTTGTAGGACATTATTTAGAAATAATGGTTTATTAACGGTCGCTGGTATATACATCATAGAATGTCTGATATTTGTCAGGAAATACAATTATTATTTCAAATCTGACATAAATGAACATTTTTATGCAACGAGGCATAAGAGTAAGTTTATGTACCCTTTACATAAATTTACACTGACTGAGAGGGGTGTTCATTACTCGTGCTTGCGATTTTACAACAAATTACCAGTATTTATTAGAACTGAAATTAGTCTCGTAAAATACAAAAAATATTTGCATGAAATTGTACGGCAAGTTGAACCGTATACAGTAGAGGAATTTATGTGCTACAATTTAAATTCCATTATATTTTGACGATTTCTAATATTAAGTAGCGGCTGGTAATGTTCATATCATTGTATGTGTTAATATTGTTAAGTTGTCTAATAATTTATTGGAATAAAGCTTATTATTATTATTATTATTATAATAAAAGAGGACCAAATAAATAATTATATAAAGGACCTTAAGAGGAGTTAATCGACCTTAAAGAAAGTCTTTTAAAACGGTTCAACGAGACACCAAAAAAATCTATTGACTCGCCATAAGAATAAACATATCTTATTAAATTGTTTTGTGGGCTGTTATAGCCATACAGAGTAATATGGTGTACGTCAGCAAGAAGTTTTTGTTGTCTGGTTGAGCGAACTGGAACATTAATGCCAATAGACGACAAAATGGATGGGTAAAGTATCAGTCCATTCAGTATACGATATGCGAAGCATAGCATAAAATAAATCCTTCGTTTTTCAAGAGACAACAAACCGAGATACGTACGAAGTAGGTCATAATTATTACTATCGTACGAAAGGTTTGACCGGTAGCAAATGAGTTTTATCATTTTACGTTGTACACGTTCTAATCTATCAATGTGACATTGATAGTGCGGTGACCAAATTATGCAGCAATAGTCTAGAATTGGTCTGACTAAGGTAGAGTATAATGTCATTAAAGTACGGATAGATTTGAAATGTATAGTAATACGCCGTATGAAACCAATTCTTTGGAATGCTTTTGCAATAATTAAATCTAAGTGCTCATGAAATTGAAATTTACAGTCAAGTAGAACGCCTAAATCATTGATTTTATAAACCCTCTCTAAAAGATTACTATCTACAAAATAGATAGCCGGTAAATAGATCCCTTGTTTTCTTGAAAAACGAATATATTTGCATTTAGTTGTGTTCAAATGCAAATCATTACTGGAGCACCATATAATAAGCTGATCCAGATCATTCTGCAAGATGCGACAATCGTCACTGGTGGTGATTTTACGATACAGCTTCATATCATCTGCATAAAGCAAAACATTTGATTTTCTTTACCAATATCATTGATAAAGATGAGAAATAGCAATGGTCCAAGGTGAGAACCCTGGGGCACATCTGAAGTTGCATTTATACAGAACCAGAAACTGCATCATTTATTTTCACCACATGTTGTCTACAACTTATGAACGACCGGAGCCACTCAATCATGGACCCAGCAACACCATACATTCGAAGTTTGTATAAAAGCCTACAGTGGCTAACTCTTTCAAACGCCTTACTAAAGTCGGTATAGATCGAGTCTACCACTGCCCCTTCCTCCATCGCGTCGGTAATGAAATTGGAGTATACAAACAAGTTGGAAGCAGTGGATCTTGCTGGAAAGAATCCATGTTGTTGCTCAGATAAAAGTGGCTTAAAAATGTTTAACATATACTTCGCAACCAACTTATCTAATAATTTAGGAAAACATGATTGAATAACTATCGCTCTATAATTGTTAACACATGTCTTTATGCCTGATTTAAAGACCGGGGCAGTGTAGCATCGCTTCCAAAGAGATGGGAAGAATCCATCTCCAAGAGAACGATTAAATAATTTAGTAAGAGGTAAAGACAGAGTCGATGCGCAGGCTTTTATCAAGGCAGGCGGTATTCCGTCAGGACCTGGTGCAGCACCATTTTTAATTTCAGATAGGCATTCCATAATATCTATTTCACTAAACTGTAAGTTATTAAATATTAGGTCACTGAACTCACTAACTTCAGGACCAATGGTAGTTGGACATGAATATGAATTTTGAAAATAGTCTGCAAATAGATCCGCTATGCCATTAACCGAGTTTGCGACCCGCGTTCCATATGCCATACTGGATGGAAGACCTCTGCCACTGCCATTTTTTGATTTACAATATTTCCAAAATATATTGATATCATAAGGTATACTTCTCTCAACATCCTCGATATAACCTATAACAATAGCATCTTTGCAGACAGCACGTAAATTAGAAAAAAATGAGTAATCATTTCTAGAGCCTGACCGTTTAACATTTCTGTGAGCTGTTCGCTTTTCTTTAATTAAACTTAAGGGAGATTTCGAGAACCAACTAGAAAAATGCGATGTTGATCTCTTTCGTTTAGGGACATATCGATTAAAAGCATCGTACAAGATTTCGTAAAATATGTCAATGTCATATTCTATCGAAGTATTCTTAAACATATTTACCCAGTCATAGCTGCCAATATAATTACATATGCCTACAATATCATCATTAGAGAAATCATAATATGTCAATGTCATATTCTATCGAAGTATTCTTAAACATATTTACCCAGTCATAGCTGCCAATATAATTACATATGCCTACAATATCATCATTAGAGAAATCATAGTGAAATGATTCATCTAAGGGTGATAACCTGCTAGGAACATTAAAATCTACTCGTAACGCAGGATGATAAATGTCACACTTCACTAATGGATCCCAGATAGAACAATTTACAGTGGAAACATTAGAAAAAGCAAGATCCAAAATATTACCACTATTATTAATAAAGGAGTTAAACTGATAAAAACCGCCACTCATAACACCGTTGCATAAAAGACGGGCATTTTCACTAACCGTATTTATTGGTAAATATCCAATACATTCATCCTCGATGATCCACTTCACTTCCGGTAGATTGTAATCCCCAAGCAAGAGCATGCTACAATCCGAGTATCGATCAATGATTTCGGATAATGCACTAATATGTCCGGCATATATCTCAGCAGCTGATCGTGGAGGAATGTAGACACAGCCAATAATGGTCTGACCGTTGATAGACACCCAAATCTCTTCACGGTTTTCGGAATCCACAGTAACTAGAGAAGAGCTTAACTTCCTATTCACTCCAATAAAGCCGCCGCCTCTTGAACTAATTGATGTGATATTGTCACGATCACAGCGATATATAATATATCGGTTATCGATAACTTCGTTATCTCCTATATCGGAATGTAACCATGATTTAGAAATACATATGACATCATAGTCATTCGCCAAAACAGCATTATAAAATTCAAATAATTTTGTTCTTAACCCTCTAACATATTGGTAGAATACAGATAGACCAAATCTATTTGTAGTAACTAACTTGGGCTTATACACGGCTTCTCTATTCGAAAATGCTGTTGATGATGATGACGAAGAGGGACGAATTCCTTAATTGCGATACCCTGCGGCCATTTCGACGCATCAAGTAATGTATTAAAATGAGGTTCATCAACACCAATTTTGAACGATGATGACTGATCGGAGTTTACCAGTCTGAAGCATTTGACATCAGCATTCACGCCTAATATCTTCTTAGCGTGGCTAGCAATAGCTTTTGGATCTACATTTGGTTGAATCCTATAAATATGTAGCCACTTTTTCTTAATTGAACATGACTGAAACCCCAAGTCTGATGCTCCGGCTGCAATTATTGTCCTACATATGACTTCGGGCAGTCTTACGGGCAGTTTAAAGGCAGTGGCACTTGAAATTACTAACGTTATTAACAATTTGCAATGGAGCCTGGTTACCAGAAGTAGATAAAAACGATTGGTGAATTGACAATGGTGCAACAAATCATGTGAAAAAGTGTGCATACTATTTTCTCAGTTTGGAAGCGTTTAATCTTCCTTGGTGTATTATGACTGCTAGAAACGAGTTTTCAAATGTACCGAATTTAAGAATATTTTCTAAACTACGTATATTTAACAATAAGTATCCTCAAACCGGGTGACAGAAACACCCTGATCCAGATATGAACTTGAGGCTAACTTTTAAATTACGTAAATTTAACAAAACATACTCTCAGTCGGGAAGCAAGAAAGACCTTAATACCTAGTTTGGTGCTGTGTTTTGTTAAACTTACATACATTTACGTAATTTAAAAAATCATGATCTTGATACGCAATTTAATGTCCGGTTTTACCAACCCTAATAAAATCTTATTCATTGATTAAATTTATACGTCGATTAAAATAGACATGCTTCATATCATAAATATCAATGTCATGTGCATTGGCTGATTTTTTGACATGTAGAGTTGCGAGAAAAAAAATCGTACAGCAAAATATTTGGCTATGTGAAGTGGACTCACATTGATTTATTAAATTGTCAATCAAATTAAGAAATCTGCTGAAATGTCAAACGAAATTTGAATGACGTTAACATGCCTTAACTGACTGAAACGCAAAAAGCGATAATAACGACCCGTTTAGAGACGATATTAGCATTAGCGACATTGCTAATAAAGTGCATGTCAATAAAAGTACCATCTTGTTAAACAAAAAAAAAGATTTGTAACCTGTACATGACAAGTTTGATTTACAAGAAAAAAATACGATATTTAAGAAGTAGCTAAAGCTCACTGCTGTACTAGTTCTTTTCTCTCGCAACTGTACATATGTAACTATTACTAAATTTGAATCGATGAATAACTATTAGTCGATTTAACTGACTTTCGCGTTGGTGAAACCCGGAATGAGGTTTGTAGAGTTGACAAAAATAGTAAATTTTATCTTTGATCTCACGTTAATAAAACAATTTATAGAAAATTTGGCAAATCGAAAAAATACAATTATACACAAGTTTGTTTCATTAATCCTAATTTCAGCACATCAGCATCAATTACAAGTGGTAATTACTGTAATTAGTTTGTAGTGATGTTAGCATTCATTTAATGCTAACATTACTACAAATAACCATAAAATATATTCTCTCTCAGTAAGTACCTTATATTTTTGTTTAATGTATTTTGTGAATAATTCTTTTTATACCTATGAGTATACATATATATAAATTTATTCCGAAAAGTTTGTGAAGGTAGAGCAAGCAGGAGCAGCAGCAGCAGTGCAAAACATCATTTGATAAGCGATGCCCCAGCCCATTCGTAGAAGCGGAGATAAGCAACTGCGACAGGCAACATCCACCTTCGGCGAGTCCTTATCGATCACCTTTCCTCGGAGACAATTTGCATTCGGAGATAGTGTTACAGAAACATCATACACACATATTTATCTGCCTGAATGCGAATAACAACCGCTTTGCGAATATGTAATGTTATCGAAAGGTATTGCATTACATTCGCGCACAGCACCCGAGTTTCATATTATTACGAGAACTGGTGTTGTATTTTCCAATATCAGAAAACTAAAAAAAACATATAAGTCAATAACAAAATATAATATTAAAATTGTATATTAAATCTTGTTTGCCGAATCCAGTTAAATCTGTTCCGAGTACAAGTAAAATATACTCCAGTACTGATTATCAAATGTACTTTAATACTAAGTACAAGAACGTGACCATAAGTACTTAAGTACTTATATGAGTGCATGTAGTGACAAATGGATATGATAATTAAGGAAAGTACGACCGTTACTTCCACCTGAATAAATAAAAACTACTGTTGTCAATGATATAACAATACTAATATTTGAATATTTAAATATAAATATTTCAATCACTAAACTTTCCAAATCTTAGAATATTCAAATATACAATTCGAATATTCGATTATTTAAATGTTCAAATTTCTTAATGTTTTTGAACAAATGTTTAAATATTCGAACTATTCAAATATTTGAATTTGTTTTTAAATGAATAATTTAATACATCAATTAAAAAACTTAATAGTATATTTTAAACGTTGCTTGAAATCAGTGTTTTATACGCCTGGCGCACAAAGTAAAATTTCGAGTTTGGAAAAGCCTGAAAATTTGGTTTGGTCTCAAATTTTAAGGCTTTTCTAAACACGAAATTTTACCTCATGCTTAATCAAGGAGTGGATGACACTCGTTAGAAGTAAATTTTATTTAAATAATTTATCAGAAGAAATACATGTTCACTCAAAATTAACAAAAACAGTGTAACAATCACTAAATTACAGTAAAGTTAGCAACATATGAAAATGCAATATTGCCACGTTAATTTTATAAATAGTTCAAAACTAACTATACTTCATTCATTTCAAGATTAATGTAACTAGAAGCCTGGTTTATACGGTTAAAATGGCAGATCGGGAGCCATTTTTGGGCGCGGAATTTAAAATGTTTGGGAAACACATGTATTATTTTTAAAGGATAAGTATTCAAATAAAGCTGCTAAGCAACAATATTTATAAATAATTGTTCCTTTGGATATCATATGACTCATTTTTACAATATTTTTCAGTAATAATAAAGAACTTTATTATTTCTACAACTACATAACTTACAAGGTTTTTCTATTGCATTTCACTAGTGATCAAATGGGATTCACTATATCCCAAATATCTTTCACCTTGCGCTGTTAAAGCTTTAAATCAGTGTTTTCCACTCCCAGACTAAGCATGAAGTAAAATTTCGAGTTTAGAAAAGCCCAGAAAATTTGTCTCGGCAAATTTTCACGGGGCTTTTCTAAACTCGAAATTTTACTTCATGCGCCACGCGTATAAAACACTAAAATATTGTTAAGGTATGTATATTGGAACTTCACTTGAAATTTGTGTTTGATACGCGTGACGCATGAAGTAAAATTTCGAGTTTAGAAAAGCCCAGAAAATTTGTCTCGGGTCGCTGCGCGACCCTCGACAAATTTTCACGGGGCTTTTCTAAACTCGAAATTTTACTTCATGCTTAGTCTGGGAGTGGAAAGCACTCGTTTAGAGCTTCAAATTGAACTCTTTTGAAAAACAACGAGTGTCGGAAAATTTACAGCTTATGCATATGTTTACCTAAAAGAAAAATTCAGTGTATGTAACACTACTTACGCCGGCATCCATTATCCGGATATGGAGTCCTCTTAGTGCAGTGCTAAGATGCATTTTTTTTGCTAAGAAATGAAATGTAATAGACAAACTGTTATAAGGTTTTGACATATAGGGAAATGGAGTGAAAATGTATTTGATAATTGTAAGAATCGCTAAACGGATATTTTTTTTATATGATGAAATCCTTATCGGCGAATAAATTTTCTGCCGGGAGCAGTGGAATGAATGGCCGGGAAATTGATGAGTCCGTTATGATAAAGTTGGCGAAGAGGAGAGGCCTCGGCGCTCTCGAGTAAAATTGAGATGCATATCGTGCAAAAGCACAGGACGTCAGTCTGTCGAAGTCGAATTTGATGGATTGGCCCCCGAGAGAACGGGAAGAGGGAAGACGATCGTCGAACTCCCCGCTAACAAGATATATTTATTACTTGCCGGAATTTTTCACTCGTCCTTCTCTGACCGGAAACTTTTAATTCCCGGTGAAGTTATCGGCGTTTAAAGCAAGGCCCTCATAAAAACTGCATGCAATTTCTGTGCGGGATCTTTCGACGACTTTACGACTCGCTCGGATCTGTACGGGAATTTTCACTCAATTAACTAACCGCACTTGATGCAACTTTACACAACCTCATTTAATATTAAACGATGTTTTATTAAAGTTGAAATTCTTTTCCGCATAATTTAAATAATATATTGTTTTATATCAAAAAAAAAAAACAGAATTGAAACATTTGTAATTTAAAACTTGACTTATTTTTATTTAGACTTATACACAAGCGTTATAAATTGATAAACTAAAAATCCCTTTTTTGTTTAAAAATAACGAAAGCCTAAGTAGTTACAGCATATGCTTCAGGATGTGTATGGGTACTTTAAAGAAAAATTCTCAGTATACAAATATATACTGCCTTTCAAAAAAATCAGAACACAAAGTATTTATTGGACGATTTTAAAGAAATTTACAGAATTTGATCATGTAAATGAACTGCATCGATGATCAAAAAATCAATTGTTTTGGTTACTATTTAATGGTATTTTTCCTTGATTTCACCATTATGAAGAGCTGCTGATTTTTTAATGTAATTGCTTCTAATATCCAAGTAACCTCTGAGTAGTTTGACGTTTCAGTTTGTAAAACATAAAAAGATGCCCCGTGTTCGTCGGCGTGCACAATATCATCATCTAAGTGAATTTAAAAGGGGTCGCATTATTGGGATGCGAGAAGCGAGTTTTTCGGTTCGTGCTATTGCTGAAAGGGTAGGCCGTAGTGTATCGGTGATCGTACGCTGCTGGTCTAGATGGTCCGAAGCTGGGGAGAATCGATGTAGACTTGGATCAGGACGTCCAAGAAGCGCCACTGAGCGTGAAGATCGAGCTCTTCGTCTTACGTCTGTCCCTTAAAGATTTACAACGTCGCGGGCATTGGGAAATGACTGGTTGGCTCTAAATGGCCAAAGAGTATCCATGGCTACTGTTTACAGAAGAATCCGCAGTTTTGGTATAAGATCCTACCGTCCACAATTGTGTCTACCTCTTACTCTGCAGCATCGCAGAGTAAGACTTGATTGGTGCAGGGAAAGACAACATTGGACCCATGAATGGATTAACATTATCTTCAGCGATGAGTCTCGGTTCTGTTTATGGGCTCATGATGGTCGCAGAAGAGTGAGACTTCGACGCGGTGAACGCAGAATTTTACAATTTGCTGTTGAAAGATATACGGCTCTTACACAGGGAGTTATGGTTTGGGGAGCGATAGCATATGGTAGTCGGTCTCCTCTAGTTTTTTTAGAAGCAAGTCTTAGGGCGATTCGGTATATTGACAACATTTTACGGCCAGTGTTAATGCCCTATGTAAATGGCTTGCAGAACCCCATTTTTCAGCAAGATAATGCTCGACCTCACACAGCGGCCATTACAAGACAGTTTTTTGATAGTGCCGAAATCAATTTGTTACCTTGGCCATCTCGTTCTCCAGATCTATCGCCAATAGAACATGTTTGGGATACGATAGGTGTTAGAATAAGTAACTTACAGCTCCCCGCTAACACTGTAATGGAACTTAGAGGTCAAATTATCGAAGTTTGGAATGAAATACCCCAAGTCGATATTGACAGCCTGATTTCTAGCATGCCTCGACGTGTTAATGAGTGTTTGGGAAATCGTGAAGGCCCAACACTTTATTAATTTTTATTCATTTGTTTTTTGTTTCTCAAGTTGATTTTTTGATCATCGATACAGTTCGTTTACATGATCAAGTTGTGTAAATTTTATTAAAATCGTGCAATAAATACTTGGTGTTCTGATTTTTTTGAAAGGAAGTATATTATAAATAATGCAGGTGCACATCCTCTTAGATATTGGTAGTTTCAAGTGGTTCATAACATTTTACTTTGCGGTCAGTACCTGCAGAGCGTACAATACCAAGCTGGTTAAAGAAGCCATTCAAAATAACAATATGAGAGTCTTACGCTCCAGCCTAACAAAAGGAAAGACGAAAATTCATAAAATTCTACCTCAGTCTCTATAAACAAGTAGCACAACCTTATGACCAACAAAGGGGCCTAAAGAAAGTGGTTTTAAATGTAGAATCCGAAGAACTCTAGGAGTGTCAATCTCTAATCTCTAGGAGTGTCAATCTCCAATCTCTAGGAATGTCAATCTTCTGCAGTAGAACTGAGGAACGCGCTGACAACTAAAAAATTGCAATGCATCAAGTTTAATGCTGGAGGTGACACCCTAGAGCAAGCACTTCTAATACTTCTGAGCAAATGTATCGAAGAGGGAAAAATTCCGGTCTCATGGCAAAATGTTGAGGTTACCCTGGTATTTAAGAAAGGCAACTTCACAAACATGGAATAATACTTTCTATCTTTTATAAGTTATAAACCAAAATGATAACAAATCGACCTAAAAAATTGACTTTTACCGACCTGTAGAACATGCAGGCTTGAGAAAAGGGTGTAACACAACGAACCATATCCAAACGCTACGCACATTGATTGAAAAGTGTACGGAGTACGACATCCCGCTCTATATGGCATTTGTGGGTTACCAGAAAGCCTTTGACACGATTGAAACCTGGGCAATACTTGAAGCAATGGAACATGCCCGTATCTATAACAAATACTCAAACTTGATTAAGTGCATATACAACCACGCTACCCTACATGTCAATATAGAAGAAGGATGGTTCTGGTCTGATTCTTTTGGAAGTGCGCATTTCTACAGTGCACTTAGGCCTCATTAGGCCCATTGTGCTTTCTCTCGTCGATTACCCAGCCTCAGCTCAGCCAGCCTACCTGGTTTAGGTAATCTAGCAAAGCCGAGGTGGGTAGATGCCTTATGTAGGCCATTGTAAGCCATCTTTCGCCCAGTAAGGAGCCTCTAGAATTTGTCCGGCAGTCTCGTCATCCATGTTACACCTTCTGCAGGATGGAAACTCAACTATCCCCATCCTGTATAGGTGTGTGTTTAGCCTGCAGTGACTAGTCAGGGCGGCAGTTGTCCCTGGTCTGCTGCAGGTACTGTTTCGCTGATCTCTCGTTGGGATACAATAGTGTTTTCTTAGAGAGCCTGCAGCCCTCGATGTAATCCCAACGCTTCCTGAATTTCTCAAGTGCGTTGGTTTGTACCATATTGCACAGAGACAAAGGTGTAAGGCGCACTAGCGGTGAAAGATGTCGGTGATAAAATTTCCATCCTAGCCGCTGCTCTTGTCAATGCGTCAGCTCTCGTATTACCTGTGTTTAATGCTGCTTGCCTGAGTTTTCTGTGGCACTCTAATGTTGTCTCTGAAGTTATATGTGATTTATTCAGAGACAGTAGTGTTTGCCTGCTGTCCGTTAGGATCAGTATGGCTTCATTTGACACTTTGCGGTTTATGATGTTCTCAGCCGCAAGTGTTATACCCATCGTTTCTAATTGTATGACGGTGGTATGCTGTGCCATCGGGACCTTCGTTGGGATTTTCAGGGTCCTGGAAAAGACTCCAATCCGTGATCTATCCATCCTTTTGGATCCATCTGAATAAATTCTTATGGCCAACTCTCTCATTTGTATAGTGGATTAAATGGTGACCGTGTAGGGTGCATTCCGAATTAGTGTCGGTTTACAGTAGTCAGTGCCAGCTTCTAAAAGAGGCATGTCTTTGCAGACACTCCTCCAGAGATATCCCCTGACTTCCCCACAGTGGTTACTTTTCCGGCTTCCCTCTCCACGTCAATGTTAAGTGGCGGAAGGCATAGCATGACCTTTATCGCCATCGTTGTAGTAGTGTGCATGGCGCCTGTTATGCTTTGACAGACTGCCCACTGCACTTGCAAGATTCGCTTCCTCCTAGTTAGCTGTTTGGTCCTGGGCCACCAAAGTAAAGCGCCGTATGTTAGTTAATTTATAAAATTTTTGTATATTTCAAAAATTGGCTAAAAAGAAAAAATCAGAAAAAAACATTAATTTTGGTCGCTATTTGGTTCAAATCTAACGTCGTTTACGTTGGATTTTAACCAAATAGCGACCAAAATTAGTGTTTTTTTTTTTTCTGATTTTTTCTTTACTCCTGCACTTTTCCCTTTAAATGATCCTTTAAGCAGGAAAATGCATAAATGTGATGTTACATGTTAATTCCCTATGTATACCTGATCAAATCAACACCCTGTAGGAGTATAAAAAAATATCTAAATCCTATAACGTTGTAGGACTATAACACTTTTTAATGTAAACTTCTCCGTGCGTGTGTTTTCCGTATTTCTCTGCGCTCGCATTTGCAAAAAAATCCATTATTCACCCTCTCGGAATTAAATTCCTGTGTAAAGTGTAACATATTCGAGATCCAGATGAGCGTGTCGTATCAACAACAGAGGAATCCGATTCAGAGGAAATGCGTGAAAAATAAGGGCGCGCGTTTTATTAATGACCCTTTTTAAATTAAAAACAATTCTCGTCGACCGTAGGCGCAGAAATGTGGACATGTTGATTAATGGATGGCGAGACATTTTTTTTGCGAAGTGGGTTCAACTACACCTACGGGCGCGTAACAAATGGATTCAGCCCTAAGACCGACCAGTGTTGTTCGTGTCTGGTTAATTATTCATTGGTGATAAATAGTTACTTCGACACCTCCCTTAAAGTTTTCTTTCCTCGTTTAAATTGATTGGATTCGATTTAGAATAAGTATTGTGATTACTAGAATCACAGACAACTGTAAAATCAGTATCTTTTTTCAAATTAAAAAAAAAACTCAACTAATTGTTAAATTAATATTAAGTTCAACAATTACTTCAAACAAAATGAAAGTCTTCATTTATACAAATATAAATTAATTGTGATCTTCTTCAGAGAAAATTTAAGCATTGGCTTGTTTTCATGAAAATATTGAACCCAAGCTGAACTAAATACTACAATAATTATTAATTTAAGAAATATTTTGTTAATAAACTCGAAATTTTACTTCATGCTTAGTCTGTAAGTGTAAACCCTCGTTCTAGGTATATTAATAAATGCTATTAATTTTCCATGCATTCAATAACTTTTATCCGTAAAACAACTTTATGTGCAGAATAATTATTGGTAAACCATTTAGACGGTGAAAAAAATCGGTAAATTTGTAATTCTAAATCACAAATTTAGCGACAAATTTGTGATTCTAATTCACAAATTTAGCGATCTGCTAATAAAAAAGTATATCTATGGAAGCTCAACGTTGAAAAATATGCAAATGATTTACAAAATTCAAAACGTAATAACTTATTCAACATTATATAATTAACAGAAATATTTATGCAATGCATTAAAACATTGTTTTTATTTAAGAAACCTCAATCCCCACCCTTTATAATCTCCTACACCCTTTATGCATTTCTCGAAACCCTAATATCAGTCCCAAACGTAAACGTTTTACCTCTACAATTCATGATTTCATTTCATCATTTCATAACCCTAGTGATCACGACAATTAAATTCATTTGACTAGACAATGGACGACATTAGCAATCAAGACATTTCCTACACAATAACTGACAAGGACAGAACTCTATAATTCCAGGCAGAAAGACCAACGGTCGATAGCCAATTGGCAAATTATTTAATTTTTACTTTATTTAATTGTATGATATTTTTGTACTATTACTATTACCAAAATTTGGCAATAAAGATTTATATATATATATATATATATATATATTTAAGAAAAACAAACTGGAAATTAAAATTACGAAATCTTAGAGATTATAAAAATTGTATAATAAAAAGTATTCATTATCTTGACTAAAAAAAAAAACAATCAACAATCAATAATTAGATTTGTACATATATAATAAATAAAAATAAATCAATATTGTTTTGATTCAATTTAAAAAAAAACGATCGATTGGATAATAACATTGCAAAAGTTCCAAGTTGACTAAATGCAGAAAATCTATATTTAACTTGATGACTAGCATAGGAAAGTAGGGTCAATCTCGAATATTCATATAACTATCAAAAATAGTTAATATTTATCTTAGATTTAATTCAAGAAAAATAAAATCAATTGATTTATAATAAAATTACAAAAGATGACTAAAATTATGGAAAACTCAAATAATCAATATTTCATTTAAGAAGCAATTAAGCTGCAGTTTTTGTCGAACTTAAATAGAGTGGTGAATAATACTAGAACTTAGCCTAAAGAAGCTCAAAGTTGACAAAACATATTTACGTTAAAGAAATCTTGTGTATTTTTAATAAATCTCATGAGAAAGAAAACTAATAGATGTTGCCATAATTAGTAACAATTATCATTTATAATTGAATAATAATCTTTACCATTACATATTTATAATTATTCTTGTGTGTCAAGTAAAAATAATAATTGCTTGTTTGCTGTAATTTTTTTTCAATTAAAGTATACATATTCCGATGCTTGCGCTGTAACTTAGCAGGCATTTGTTCTTTTTGAAAATTATTCAATTTGAAACTTCTAGCGAGTATTTCCACTCCCCGACTAAGCATGAAGTAAAATTTCGAGTTTAGAAAAGCCTGAAAATTTGGTTTGGTCGCTCCGCGAAGCGGAGTGACCAATCCAAATTTAAACTCGAAATTTTACTTCATGCGCCACGCGTATAAAACACTGAAATGTTGTACATTTTGTAATATACTAAAGCTAACACAATATGGTAAAACAGTTTCAAAAAGCCTGACAATTTAAATAAGAGCAAAATGGTGACATTTTTTTAAAACAAAGAAAGGCAGTTTATATATTTATTTATTTGGCCAACACAATATTACAAGCAATGTTCATAAATGTACCTTTGCTAAAATGTTACATGAATCATAACTTTAAGTATATTACAAATTTTTTACGTAAATCGTTTACATTTTCATTTTTTGTCTATTAAACAGTTAGGAATGACAATGATTACTTAGGTCCTAAGTAACCATTGTAATTGTTTAATTGAAACTATCATAAATGTAATTACATGAAATATACAGGCATTTTTTTAGAGACATACATATCACAATGAGCATTTGGTAAGTTTTCAGAAATTCGTTGTTTTTATAAAATGCGGTCAATTTAAAGCTTCTAACAAGTATTTCCGCTCCTTGAATAAGCATTAAATTAAATTTTAAGTTTATAATAGAGTAAAAATTTAGCTTGGTAACGTAGTCAATTTAAATGCTCAGACTTCTCTAATCTCAAAAAGTTACTTTATGCGTCAGGTATGTAAAACATTCAATTAGTGTAATTGTATCTTGAACAAGTTTCTCATCTTTTAATGGTGAAACATATTTAACTATGATTTAAAAAAGAAAACACTTGGTTAAATTTCACTAACATTTTGTTTTTGTTCCAACTAGTTTTGACTTTAAGTCATTCTGAAGGAGTTCTCCTTGAGAATTACTCAAAGTCGAAACAAGTTAGAATAAAAAACCATAATATTATTGAAATTTAACCAAGCGTTTTCTTTTTCTGATCATAAGTTCAAATGTTTACCAATTGAATTTTTTAAGATAATAAAATAATCAATAATATAGTATGTTCAATACAAAAAAATCTCTAGAGAGCCATGATTTTTTTTTATAAATTTAAGTTGGCAACACACTTTAGGAATTGCCAAATAAAACGTCAGACATAATAATTATAATGTATAATTTCAGAGTTGCCAACCTACAATTTATTCCATGGCACTCTAGAGGTTTTATTTTATTGAACATACGATATTATTGATTATTTTATTAAACACAAATATCGATCTAAGCTAAGTAATACTTACAATAAAAGTAAACTTTTAAATATTAAAAATATATTGACTGGCAATTAATTAAAAAACAGCAGCGAAGAAGTTAAAAAAAGTTTCACGCTCATAAATATTTTATAAATTTATAATTGGAAACCGGGTTGATACATCCGCTGCAAATTATCAGCATTAGTTATTAATTCAACAGCATTATTATTTATAGGCTGTCAGCGGAAATATTCGTAAGCCTATGCGCGTTATTTATTATTATTATACGTAATTTTCAGAGAGGCGATAAATAATTTAACCCCGTTTTTTTTCCAACATCACATATCTGAAAGGGGGGAAAAGGTGACGGTTGACAGCTCGTGATAAACATTTTTACTAGTTAATGGAAACGCATTAGCGCATTGATGGACTGATGTAATCGTTTTAATGAATTGTCAACATTTGAATTAATTATCAGTGAATTTTACGTGATTATACGTTAATTTATTAGATAATCATGTTTATATTAAAATAATAATAAAAAAATTGATACAGTCACGGACAATTGAAAATAATAGCGTTGTGTTAATATTAAGCAGAAATTAGTGGCGAATAAAGCTAACATTTTCGATGACGATTTTAAATAATAGTAATGTACCCCATACTATCGTATTGTACGTTGGCAACCCACATTATATATTATAATTATCATGTTTAACGTTTTATATATCAATTTCTAAGGCATGTAGCTAACTTAAAAATAAATTAAATCATGGCACTTTAGAGGTTTTTATTTAATTAAACATACGATATAAATACTATGATTTAAATATGAATACACATTTTGTGCATGAAACTAACGACGAAGTCGGCAAACCTTAATAAATTAAAGGGACACTTACCGATGTAAATAGCTTCTTTCTTTCCGGTCTGGCCAGACTGAAGTGGACTGTATTTAGGGGTTGAAAAGCACGCAATTGTTCCTTATTTAACACACAATCTTAAAAATACAATGACAACGACTATCTCGGCAGACGTCACGGGAAGAAGTGCCGAAAAGTATCCCAACGAAAAATAATAAGGCGCGAAAATTAAATTAATCACTTACTTATAATTTCCGAACTCCGAATTCCGAACACATTTTATTTTACCTAATTTGTTTATCTGTAGAATTTACACGAAAAACAGTGATTTTAAAGGTATTTAGTGTCAATTATCTTTTTTCTGTGATTTAAAAAAGAAAACACAGTTAAATTTCTCTTATATTAATGAAATTTAACTGTGTTTTCTATTTTAAATCATAGTTAAATATGTTTCACTACGTAAAAGATGAGAAACTTGTACAAGATAATTTTTCTGTGTATTTTTCTGAATCTGAAAATATGAATAAAATCATGTAATCAATATTCTGTTAACACGACTTTGAGTAATATTTAATACTAATACAATTATAAAATAGTTAAATATGCTTAATATTTACATACCTTGCAGAAAAATTTTCCACAAATCCTACTGTCCATGATCTACTAGATCCCCTATGTATCCACCGAAATAAAAATATAATTCCCAAACGCAAACATCCCTCCTCCACCATCTATGATTTCATCTCATCATATGATGACATTAGCGATCATGACGATTGAAGAACAGCTCCACATTAACCACAGACGACAATAACAATCGTGACCCTTGTTTACACCAAAAATGACAGTGACAGATCATAACATATATTGGCAGATATATTTTTTGAATAATTTAGATATACTTGTATACAATCTCTTATTATTTTTCTCGTTTACAAACTGCCAATAAAGATGTTTATATATATATTTACATGCCAATCATATTTTTGTATATACAAAGAATTTTCCGCTTCCGCTTCGCTTCGCGCCTGCAAATCCAAGTTTTTAGGGTTTACTAAACTCTAAATTATTTTATTATGCTTAATCATGGAGTAAAAAACAACCTGTTAAAAAAATACTGATATCAAAAAGGAAGAAAAAATCAACCAACAATGCTATATATCGAAATTATGATTTTTATCATTTTATAACATTTCACATTAGAAAACATGGTTACCATTGATATTTTTTAAACTGATAATTTATAAGTACTAAATAGCAATTCCAATGTAAACAAAATTTAAATCCAATTGAATTTGCATGCAGTGTAATTTATTGAATTTATGAACTGTTTGCAAACATTGTTTTGTTTGATATATTACATTTATTATTAATGCCTCTATCAATCAATCAATTGTTCTGAATTTAATAAATATGTAATGTACATGTCACGACGAATAAACCTTCCTACATAAAGAAAGTGATGTATGGCCCAGCGCATTCGCCATTAATGAGATTATTCAACCAAATCGAAACCGCTTTTATTCTTACTTTACTATTTCAATATATAAAACAAAAATAATATACATTTAATTATTATTAAATTAGATGCGTTTTTATATCTTCGAACTATACAGGGAGTTTTTCTTTTAAGTATACATATCCAAATTATATGCTGTGAATTTTTAGATAATTGTTGTTTTTTCTAAAAGATCAATTTAAAGTTTAAGCGAGTGTTTTCCACTCCCAGGTTAAGCATGAAGTCAAATTTTAAGTTTAGAGAAGCATTAAAATTTGGTTTGGTCGATCCGCGAAGCGGAGCGACCAAACCAAATTTTCAGGCTTTTTTAAACTCGAATTTTAGTTCATGCGCCACGCGTTCATAACACTGATTTCAGTTAAACTTCACGTGTTTTCAATATTTCAGTGTTTTCAGTGTTTATTACTCGTGGCGCATGAAGTAAAATTTCGAATTTAGAAAAGCCTGAATTTGGGTTTGAATCCAAATTCTTGAGGCTTTTCTAAACTCAAAATTTTACCTCATGCTTACTCTGGGAGTGGAAAACACTCATTTAAAGCTTCAAATTAAAGTTATTTAAAAAAAGCATACTTAGAAGAAAAAATGCATAATATTTTAGTAACTGTAAAGTTTCGAATATTTTTGCAAAGAGTTAAAATTTGAACGAGCGTTTTCCACTCCCAGACTAAGCATGAAGTAAAATTTCGAGTTTAGAAAAGTCTGAAACTTTGGTTTGGTCGCTCCGCTTCGCAGAGCGACCAAATCGAAGTTTCAGGGTTTTCTAAACTCGAAATTTTACTTCATGCGCGACGCGTATAAAACACTGATTTGATGTGCAGTTCAGAATATACATCTTTAACATACTGCTTTAGTAGTATATTTGGAACTTCACATGAAATCAGTATTTTATACGCGTGGCGCATGAAGTAAAATTTCGAGTTTAGAAAAGCCTGAAAATTTGGTTTGGCCGCTCCGCTTCGCGGAGCGACCAAACCAAATTTTCAGGCTTTTCTTAACTCGAAATTTTACTTCATGCTTAATCTGGGAGTGGAAACACTCGCTCGAAACTTCAAATTGAATGCTTTTGTAAAATCGACAATCTCCTGAAAATGTTACGTATATTTAAAAAAAAAATCTCAGTACGTAAATAATCATAAAAACTGGTGCAGAATTTTGCCTACAATCAACTTTTGGAGCTTACTCTATAATTGAATCCAAATTGCTCCCCTGTAGGATGTAGGACCCACATTGGGAACCACTGTTCTAGATTATTCATATGTTTCTTTGGCGTGTGTAGATCTATGGTTTTATCACAAATAAATAAATAAAAACTGAATATATCGTATGTTCAATAAAATAAAACCTCTAGAGTGCTATGGAAAATCTTGTAGATTGTAAATCTGAAATTATACATTATAATTATTATACCTGACATTGTATATGTCAATTCCTAAAGCGTGTAGCCAACTAAAATGAAAAGAAATATAAAATCATGGCACTCTAGAGGTTTTTTTTATATTGAACAGACGATATTTTTCAACTACCAAATATCCATATACCATATAATATAAATAAAAATGGAATGTAATCGTCTGTAATTTGGCTAAAAAAATATAATAATAAGTTACAGCACATTATTATTATTTTTTAGCCAAATTACAGACGATTACATTCCATTTTTATTTATATCATAGATAAAACTGAAACGCTCAAGACTCGGTTTTTCCAGCGTAAGAAATATCCACAATTTCTTCCCCGCGTGCAATATATCACGGAACAGTGAGCAAGGAGGAAGTTATTGTATTTTTCTTGAAGGCGGTTTTTACTTTGACCCAGGAATATTCCTCTCTGTTTCAATAAGCTAATATGATAAATGATCGTCTCTGGGTGTTGCGTTCGGGAAATGAGATCGCGTTTTTATATTAACTGCACATTTGTATAGGACTTGTGGGAAATGGTGGAGAAGAGCCCTCGGAGAAATGTGGAAATTTGTAGGCTTTTGTCACAAGCGGGGGAGATGCAAATAAATGGATTTTCTTAGGTAGATAAATTGACACATTGACTTTCCACCTTTTCACAATCATCAAACAAGAAATGACAAACATTTTTGATACATTTGTACGAATTTCATTAAAGTTCTATCAACACAAGTGCGATGTCGTGCCATGCGGACGTATCGAACGCAGCTCCTCGCGACGTATCGAACGCAGCTCCTCTCGACTGCAATATCAAAGACAACAAAGTTAATTTTTGTATTGTATGTAATAAAATAGCAGTGACCGGCGCTACTTGCTTAATATATGCTCACAGTAGCTGCTCGAAACGGGCAAAAACCTGCTGCGGAATAACAATGTCTCTGAATGAGGAAATGTATCAAGAAACCATCAATGAGTGTGCTGATATCAACCTGATCAAACTGTTACTGATAGAACTAAGAAAATCAAATAAATTGTTGAGCAAAAAAACAATTAGACTAGAAAACGAAGTCAGTGTATTAAAATCTCAACTAATAAAACTCAAACCCAATAACCACGTTAAAATGATGGAATCAAACACCGAAGGTAAACAAAAAACGACCTCGGCCGGGTCGAAAGATCAAATATTGACCGATAGTGCTACGATAGCCACGAAAAATCAACCTGAGCCCACTGCGCGCACAGCCAACGCAGTAATTCGTCCAGTGGCGGATCATCACTCTCAAATGGGAAGCAAATAAAACCATCAGAGTCAAGGATTTCTACAAAAACAGGACCACAGGAAAAACAATTAATCGAAAATTCTGTTACGATCGACGAAAATAAACAGTCATCTATGGAAACAGAGAAACAAAACAAACATGCTGAAAATGTATCGGGACCAACACCCGGAAAGGAATGGAGCTTAGTTAAACCTAAAAAGAAAAGAAGATTGTCCCAAAAAACGGTAGTGGGTTCAAAAAACGGCACTAGGATGGCACCTGCAAAAAACGGGTGGATATATATTGGAAATTGTTTAGAAACGGTCACACCGCAATCAATTGAAGGCTACTTAAAAGAAAACAGCCCGCACATCTTGGTTAAGGAGATTTGTGAGCTTAAAACAAAAGGCAAACATAAAGCATTCAAATTAGGAACAGATTACAAACACCTAGATGTATTAATGTCAGCTGAAACCTGGCCCGTAGGAATAAAAATAAGAAGATTTAACTTTCCAAAATATGAAACGATGACAGGAAATTTTCCAACAGATTCGGCCACGCTGCAACTCACTTGAATCACCCGGGGAAAAAAGCTACTCAGGAAAGTGACTACTTGGACATATACCTTATTAACATACAATGCATCCGCAACAAAACAAATGAGTTGGATGCTTTTTTGATTGATTATAAATATGTATTTGATGTAATCTGTATTTGTGAGCATTGGCTTCGCAAACTAGAGGTGGCACATTTTACTTTAGATAAGTATAAAATTGCAGCAAATTTTATTAGGTCTCAATACTCACATGGAGGTGTTATGCAACTTATGAAACACAATGTATCTTTCAGTGAAATCCATACTACAGCGATTGAAAAACATTGTGAGATAGTTGCATCTCACCTCCCACTACATGATATAATCATCATAAATATTTACAGATCACCCATAGGGGATTTAAATACATTCTTAAATGTCTTAGTAAACACACTGAATAATATTTCTCTTGACAAGAATATTATACTAGAATGAACAAATGCCTAGACAACGTATTCACGAACATGCAAGAAACAGAAATTAATGTCACACGCTTAGACTATTGCCTATCCGACCATGCTGCTATATTTGAAAGTTTTAAATTATTTTATTTTATTTATATAAAAGTGACACATTGATAATTGTTAATAAATGAAAAATCTGTATTTTGTAGTACCTGATACAATTTGAATTTTCCCTTTTCTGTTATGGGTCGTGATACGCGTATGAGTGGCGTTTTTTCCGAAATCCTTCTGGACACTCTAATATGGATACAATTTGAATTTTCCCTTTTCTGTTATGGGTCGTGATACGCGTATGAGTGGCGTTTTTTCCGAAATCCTTCTGGACACTCCATGTTAGAGTGTCCAGAAGGATTTCGGAAAAAACGCCACTCATACGCGTATCACGACCCATAACAGAAAAGGGAAAATTCAAATTGTATCAGGTACTACAAAATACAGATTTTTCATTTATTAACAATTATCAATGTGTCACTTTTATATAAATAAAATAAAATAATTTAAAACTTTCAAATATATATTGTAAACTCGCTACAATTGTTTCGCCACACTGTGGCTTCTTCAGGCGAAGAAATGATAAATTACATTTGTCAGTACAGGTATATATACAATGTTTATGGGGGGGTGGGTTTTCCAGCGAAATTTAAATTTAGGAGTGGTGAGTTTGTTAAGTCTAATTGGTCGTTCAAAAGTTGTCCTGTGTATTTTCTTTTATTAATTTCCATGCTCTCCAAGATGTTAAGTTTCCGGCCTTTTTCTTCTCTGTGAAGCACTTTGAAGTTTTCGTCGAAGTGGTGGTTTTCTTCGATGAGGTGGTTGGAGTATGTGGAGTTGGTTTTCCTTTGTTCATAAGAGGTTTTGTGCTCTTTGATTCTTTCTTTGAACGACCTTCCGGTTTGTCCTACATATGTCTTAGGACAGTCTTTGCAATTTAGCAAATAGACTCCAAAACTCGAAATCAATTATAGAACTGTCAAAACTACATAATTTAATTTTTACTAAAGCTGATAAAGGTAACACGGTAATAGCAATAGATAAGAATGAATACATCAAAAAAATAGAAACCTTTTTCACGGATAATAAAATCACATTAATCACTAAAGATCCGACAAAACAATTCCAAACAAATGTAAAAGCAGCAATAAATAACTCTAACGCATTGTTCTCTGAAAAAGAAAAATACTTTTTGACATGTATGAACCCGCAAGCCCCTAAGTTATATGGATTAATTAAACTCCATAAAGAGAACAGCCCAATTAGACCGGTTGTGTCATATGTTAATGCCCCATGTACCCGACTAAATAAGAAGTTAAACAACATTATTATAGAACACACTAAATTCAAATCAAAGTTTTCAATTAAAAATAGCGTAGAATTAATTAATAAAATCAAAGACATATATTTACCTAACACAACAAAACTAGTGTCATTTGATGTTAAGAATTTATTCACGAACGTGCCTCCGACCGAAGTTTTCGCATTGATTAAAGATAGGCTAATAAAAAACAACACAAATCCCGTAATAAAATCGGAAATTCTGAACCTTTTGGAAATCTGCCTCTCGCAGAACAATTTACAGTTTGATAATAAATGTTTTCGCCAGAAGGAAGGCTTGGCCATGGGAAACCTACTAAGCCCCCTCATGGCGGAGATATTTATGGATAACTTTGAAGAGGGATTATCTCAGTTGCCGGTCTTTAAGAAATGCGTTTATTGGTTCAGGTACGTCGATGATGTTATTTTAGCGTTCAATGGCACCGACAGACAATTAGATTCATTTTTAAATCTGTTAAATTCACAACATAATAAAATACAATTTACAAAAGAAATAGAAACAGAGGGTTCCATAAATTTTTTAGACTTAACCATAAAAAGAATTAATAATAGACATGATTTTTCAATTTTTCACAAACCAACACATACAGACACAACGATTAATTATAAATCCAACCATCCAATCTCACACAAATTAGCTGCTTACCATAGTATGGTACATAGGTTACTATCAATCCCAATGGCACAACACAATTATGATAAAGAATTAAACATTATTTTTCAAATTGCATACAAAAACGGTTTCAAAAAATCTATAATTGAAAAAATAGTACAAACAAAACAAAGACATAAAACAATTAATTCTATCTACCCTATTATCAAAGACAAATCTATAAAAAACTATTCATCACTAACATACACAGGAGAAATAAGCAATAAAGTCGCGAAAATGTTGGAAAAAATAAATATTAAGGTAGCATTCAAAACAAATAATACAATAGGGAAAATAATTAAAAATAACAAAGATAAAACCTGTATAACTCAACAAAGTGGAGTCTATTTGCTAAATTGCAAAGACTGTCCTAAGACATATGTAGGACAAACCGGAAGGTCGTTCAAAGAAAGAATCAAAGAGCACAAAACCTCTTATGAACAAAGGAAAACCAACTCCACATACTCCAACCAACTCATCGAAGAAAACCACCACTTCGACGAAAACTTCAAAGTGCTTCACAGAGAAGAAAAAGGCCGGAAACTTAACATCTTGGAGAGCATGGAAATTAATAAAAGAAAATACACAGGACAACTTTTGAACGACCAATTAGACTTAACAAACTCACCACTCCTAAATTTAAATTTCGCTGGAAAACCCACCCCCCATAAACATTGTATATATACCTGTACTGACAAATGTAATTTATCATTTCTTCGCCTGAAGAAGCCACAGTGTGGCGAAACAATTGTAGCGAGTTTACAATATATATTTGAAAGTTTTAAATTATTTTATTTTATTTATATAAAAGTGAAGATGAACTTTCAACATTTTTCAGCCTTATCAATCAATTAATCAATTTGTCAGTTCGGCGTTCGAATCATTTTTACAGTTGCTGGAACAATACTTTTTAAACTGTTTCCCAACTAAAAAAACGTTAGCCAGAAATAATCATGTTGTTTGGTATAATAACAAATTAAAAACTATGCGTGAAAACCTCTCGCTAGTAAAGGAGGCAAGTACAAGACTTCCTGAGCTTAAACCAACATTTAACAAATTGAAATCAGAATACAAGACTGCCCTATGTAACTCTAAAAAAAGGCTAATGCAAATTATATTGATACATGAACAAATAAACCAAAGGCAATGTGGTCCTTAATTAATTATGAGAAATCGAACTGTGATAGCAATAACTGTGATATAGAGCCGAACGATTTTAACGTGTTCTTCACCACCGTTTCGGAATCCATAAAATCCGACCTACCGCAATCTCAGACAGACCCACTAGAATTTATTAAAACTGATACTTCCCTCACAAACTACCTCACATTTGAAGAAGTGGGCGAGATTGACGGGCGCGAAGCTTTAATGTCTTTAAAAAACTCAAATGCTCGAGACGTGTACGGTATGACATGTGGCTCAATTAAATATGCGATAGACGTAATTATAACTCCTCTAAACAAATTATTAAATGGTTGCATTCGCAACAACGTATTCCCAACCTGCCTAAAAATAGCAACGGTCATACCTGTACATAAAAAGGGCTCCGTTGCAGATATAAATAATTACCGCCCGATTTCTCTTTTGCCCATCATTTCAAAAATATTTGAGAAATTGCTTTTTAAACAAATTTTACATTTCTTGGACGAAAATGAGATACTAACGGATAACCAGTAAGGGTTTCGCGGTGGACGTTCTACGGGGAGCGCGGTTATTGCTTTTGTTGAGGAAATCATGACTGGTTTCGAATCTGGTGAATATTCAGCGGCCCAATTCTTCGACCTCAGCAAGGCTTTCGACTGCGTTCCTCATGACGTCTTGCTGCGAAAGTTGTACTTTTATAATTTTAGTCCAGAATGTTGTCGGTTAGTGTGCTCATATCTACAAAATAGGACACAGCGTGTCACATTTAATAACCGCACATCAGCACTTGCTGAAATCACATGTGGTGTACCCCAAGGGTCGATTTTGGGACCACTGCTATTTTTAATATATGTCAACGATTTACCTCCACATATTAGCACCGGTATAATAATCATGTATGCAGATGACACAACTTCAATAAACAAATCTAGTAACTATGAAAATGCGCTGCAACACAGTGATTATATAAATAACAAAGTCGCGATATGGTTCAACTCCAATAAGCTCTCTCTCAATGCAGCAAAGACGGAAAAACTTACTTTTTCACTCAATGCTGGCAATGAAGAACACGGGTCTTGTAAGTTCCTCGGTTTATGTCTTGACACCAAGCTAAGTTGGAGAGAGCATGAAAAAGACCTGAGCAGTAAGCTTAATGGCGTCATTTTCTTACTTAGAATGCTAAGTAAGTCTGTACCTTTATCAACACTTATGGCTGCGTATCATGCTCTCTTACAATCGAAAATCAGGTACTGTATCTTGGCCTGGGGATACTCGAGTATTGCTTCTCGTGTGTTCAGTTTACAACGTCGAGCAGTCCGTATCCTAGCGGGTATAGGATATAGAGATGAATGCAAGAACCACTTTCAAAGCCTAGAAATCCTTACATTGCCAGGCCTGTTCGTTTTAGAATGTCTACTGCATGTTCATAAAAATGCAGATAATTATGTCACACATAACCAAATTCATGGACACAATACCAGAAGTCGTGATCAATTTTTTCCCCTAAAATCAAGACTATCTAGGTGCCAGAACAGCTCAAGATTTTATGGGCCAAAGTTATTTAACATCCTGCCACAGACAGTGAAATCTCTCCACAATAAGAAGTTAAAGAATATTCTTAAAAATTACTTAACAAATAAAGCATTTTTTCAATTGATGATTGTATCTCAAACAACTTTTCCGATCTTGGATTGTAACGTGTACCCTATTTTATGTGATCAATGCTTAAAGTTTTATTCTAAGCCATTAATTATCTAGTCTGATGGGCCGCCTCTTTTTTAAAATGTCTGTGCTTGTCTAGTGGATTTGTGATTTTGTGTGATTTTGTGTTATTTATATATACACTGATTTTATTCTACTTTACTTGTACACCTATTTTCTAGTTATAATTAATGTATTTAATCATAAATAAGATATTTAAGCCATTAGTCTAGTCTGATGGACCGCCAAAATTTTGAAATGTTTTGCTGGTCTGTTTAACAGTGATCCGTATTTTATTTATATATACACTGATCTTATTTTATTTTACTTGCACACCTTTCTTATAGTTGTTTAATGGCCCATATATATATATATATATATATATATATATATATATATATATATATATATACTTAGTTTATCTTACTCATTAATAGATTTTAAGTTTGCAATACTGCAATGTATATCCAGTTTAGGTATTCCTTCTCATATATTTACTGACGTGTGTAAACCTGTAAGTCTTAGCACGAATAAACATTATTATTATTATTATTATTATTAATTACAGTTAAAGCAAGTTACAAATTTTATGTAGGTACTCAACTTAAATGTAAATATTTACATTACATTTAAAGCTAATTTAACGAAAATTCTGCACTCTCGCTTTGCTCGCGCGCCCCAGCAAATCCAAATTTTCAGACTTTTCTAAACTCAAAATTTTACCATATGCTTAATCAAAGAGTGGAAACACTCATTAGAAGCTTTTACCTAGTTCCTAAGGTTTCTGTGACGATTTTCATGTGCAAGTGTGTATTTTACCTTATGCTTAATCAAAGAGTGGTAAAACCTTCTAATGAGTGTTAGAAGCTTTTACCTAGTTCCTAAAGTGTATTATTTCTGTGATTATTTTCATGTACAAGTGTGTATATACAGAGAGTTTTATGTAACACCGAACATTTTCATAACGAGAAATTTTCTTTTAAATATACATAAGGATACGTTGTATATTTGCCGATGCTAGGTTTATAAAAAGAATTTAATTTGAAGCTTTAAACGAGTGTTTTCCACTCCCAGGCTAAGCATGAAGTAAAATTTCGAGTTTAGAAAAGCCTGAAAATTTGGTTTGGTCGCGTAGCGCGAAGCGCGGAGCGGCCAAACCAAATTTTCAGGCTTTTCTAAACTCGAAATTTTACTTCATGCGCCACCGGTACAAAACACTGACATATTAAGTTTGAAACACACCGCTAAACTTAACATAGCATCAGTGTTTTCTACCGATGGCGCATGAAGTAAAATTTCGAGTTTAGAAAAGCCTGAAAATTTGGTTTGTTCGCTCCGCGCTTCGCGCTACGCGACCAAACCAAATTTTCAGGCTTTTCTAAACTCGAAATTTTACTTCATGCTTAGTCTGGGAGTGGAAGACACTCATTTCAAGTTTCAAATTATTTTTTTTAAAAACGAGTATCTAAAGATTTACGACATATACGGTGTAGTTGAGACATGTATACTTAAAAGAAAAACTCCCTGTGTGTACAAGTTGAGGCATTAATTGCGATTGATTGGCTACAATTTTTAATGGTCATATAAGCAACCTTATTTACACATAACTTAAAAATAAAGGTGTCAAATAGTATTGAATGAACATGTTCGGTGTTACATAAAACTCTCTGTATGTATTTCTATAATATAAGTAAATAAATCTATTTTATTCTAATTGGCCGCTTTTATAAAATATCGAATTCTTGCAAATTTACGAATCGCTGCAATCTTCTAGATATGTATACATAAAAAAATCCCCTGTATTAATTTTTATATTATTATCTAAGCGTTTGAGCTGTAAATAAGGAAATTTAATCTTGTCCGTGTTAAACGAGTAAATAGGAGCGGTTTAGATGAGTAAGAAGTACAGCGGTATGGCTCCCGTAGGATAACTAAACAGAAATTGCAGTTGGGAATTCGGATGCGCTTTTGCGTCATAATCTCCTCTGGAAATTTTGTAATTAGTTTGGGAATAATTTAAATAAGTTGCCTTGCCCACGGCTTTATATTTAAACCGATCCAAAACATTCTTTAAACTTCCTTGCAAAATAAAAGAATGATAATTCTCTTTTAGTGCTTCCAACGAATAGTTAAAAATATTTAATTCTTCGAGTTTTCATTTAGAGTCTACATTTAGAAACTAACTGAAGCCGTATCAAATTTAAATACCATAACTTCATTAGATATGTAAAATATGTTAAGTTTTAAGATTTTGTATTTTTACTAGCATTGCTGTTTTTCTGTTTTTAAAAAAGAACAGAAACGCAGCAATGCTAAAGGGATTTCTATTTTAAATTCCCTGGCATTATTAAACTGTTGAATAGAGGGCCTTAATTGTTTCACACTTGTCAAGTGAAAAATGTACGATCTGAGAAAATGGAATGATATACGCTCCTATAACGTAGAGAAATGGTGAAAATTCATTATCAATGTGGTGAAAATTTCGCTTAGACAGATCGCAGCGTTCGTCTTGTTTTCGGTCGATATGAAATTTAAGCAAAATGGACAAATTACTGATGTAAAATTGCCAGTTTGTACTCGTATCGCCAGGTCAGCTGAGAACATTACCGCAATTCAAGCGCTAAAAAAAATATTCGTTATTAAATGTGTTCAAATAGAGCCAGAGTTAAAATGCTAAAATGTGATGCAAAACTTTTTCAAAAGAATAACCATTTGCAGAAGAAGCCGAGGTGGCCATTTACCAGATGTCATTTTCCACAACTAATCGTGGAGTTTGTACTTTGTTTTTAAATAAATATGTTAGCACTATTTAAAAAAGAAAATATAGGTATCAAATATTTAAAATAAAGAGTGATCAACAATGATTGTAGACAAGTTAAATTTCCCGCCGAAAAATCTGGGGAATTTGATCGCTCCAAGTTCATGCCAAGGAAAAATTAATAAACAGTTACTCGATTTGACATTAGCAGCGTCGTGCGTCGTATTTTGCCATTGTGTTAATTCATTCTTCGAATTAAGTTATTTTTCATTCTGTTTCATAGACATCAGTTCTTATCAGGACTACTTTGTATAAGTCTTTGTTTTGTGGTAAGTGATTTGCTGTTTTTAAGGTTAGAAAATTAGAAAATTTAAGTTTAATCCTAAATTTACAGATTTTAAGAGAATTCGCTTGTGTTTACCGTGATGTTTGCACCACAGCATGATGATTTCATCCTGAAGGCTCATTATCGAAGTGGAACTATGAATGAAGATGGCACATGGACTTACTCATTACAATCGTGTCTGATTCAATTTATTCAAGCCTTCCCCGATGTCCACATTCCTTACAAAACATTTTCCTCGCAAAAATCCCGCATTGTTGACCGTTTTGAGGGAAAGAATTGTATCTGTAAGGGCAAGTCAGCTGGAAGACTGCCTATCTTAACAGAAGAGGTTGTTGGCGACATTCAACAACGACTTGAACAAAGCCCAACAAAATCTTTAAGAAAACTTTCAGCTCAAACGGGTATGTTCTTAATTTTAAGGTGCGCACAAATTTTAATGTTTAATCCTTTTACAGGAGTATCGTATGGGAGTTGCATAAAAGCCGCAAAAAAAATTCTGCATTTGCACCCGTATAAGGTATCGGTAGTTCAACAACTTCAGCCACTTGATTTCCAAAAAAGAATTGATTATTGCAATTGGTTTAATCAGAATTTAAATGATAATGGTATGTTGGACAAAACCTGTTTACTGACGAGGCGTATTTTCACTTGTCAGGATATGTGAACAGCCAAAACTATCGTACGTGGGCTACAGAAAATCCTCATACTTTTATTGAAACGGATTTACATCTACAAAAAGTTGGTGTTTGGGTAGCAATTTTGAGACGTCGGATAATTGGCCCAATATTTTTCAACGAAATAATCAATGCGGAGCGCTACCGAACACTCATTCTAGATGAATTTTTGAATCAATTGCATGATGACGAACAGATAATGGGTTATTTTCAGCAAGATGGAGCCACTCCTCATACTGCGTTGGCGACAATAAATTACTTGAGGGAATTTTACGATGATCGCTTGGTAAGCGACGGATTATGGCCACCACGTTCGCCAGACCTCACTCCGTGCGATTTTTATTTATTCGGGCATTTAAAAAATAAGGTTTTTAAAAATCGAATGCATACCCTAAACGAGTTTAAAGCAGCAATTGAAGAATAAAAAACGTAGAGTTAACATTTGCCTAGAAAATGAAGGCTATCATTTTCAACATTTATTATAAAATTAGGGATGCTAACTCTACGTTTATTAAAAATACACAAAACCTTAACTTACTTCAATTTACTTTGTATATTTAATTAAAATTGTAAAAATGTTATATATAGTTATGATTAAATATTTAATTTATTTTGGGAAAAAATGTTTGCTACGCCAATGGAAAAGCAATCTAGGGGATTTTCTTTTCATATAATAAGTTGTACCAACATTTTTTGGCGGGAAATTTAACCTGTCTACAATCATTGTTGATCACACGTTAGGACCTCTTAATTGAAAATTATAACACGCTGGTTATGGTTGTAGCCGTTTATTTACAAATGTACAGAATATATGTGATGGTATGTGGTGTAGCTGTCGGTGCGGCTAGGGTCTCTTCACGGCAGCTAGGGGTTGTTCCAGGCGTAGGGCTGGGTGATGTCGAACGGTTCTCGGTTGATGTCTTGACGCGGTACCGGGTGTAGCGTAGTCACGGGCTGGGGTTTCAGGCGGTGAGCAGCGTAATCGTGGTTCGTAGCGTAGAGTATTTAGTAAGCCGAGTAGACGAGCGTTACTAAAGAGAGCTGTTAGGCCGAGAAGACGAGCGCTAACAGACTGACGATTGTAAGGGCGGCTTCCCCTTAAGTAGGGTGCGATGCTGGTGTATGAGTGAGTGGGAGTGGAGAGGGATGCTGTCCTTCCCTGGTAGGGGTACGACGCGGTTCGGCGGCCGCCTTGGCCACCTGCGAAGGGTCGCGCGCTTGGCGCGGACTCAGGGTGGTGATGGTGATCGGTGAGCCCTCGACGTATCCCCTGAATTTACTCAAGGCTCATACTATAGCTAGAGCTTCTCGCTCCGTCGTGGTATAGTTCTGTTCAGCGGGTGTGAGCAAGCGGCTGGTGTACTCGATCGGATGTTCTTCTAGTCCCTCCCCCTGGACTAAAACTGCTCCGAGAGCGAAGTCGCTAGTGTCAGTTCTTATTAGGAACGGCTTCTCGAAGGCGGCTGGTCTCAGGATTGGGGCAGTAGTTAGCAGCGTTTTCAATTGTTCCATTGCGGCTTGCTGTGTCTCCCCCCATTTCCAGGTGGCATTCTTCTTAATAAGGTGGGTTATCGGCCTGCTCAGGTCGGCGAAGGTGTCAGAGAGAAGAATAATGTCGTCTAGGTAGGCGAGCATTCGGACGTGGGGCACCTTGGCTCGGAGGCGGTCCATTGTCCGCTGGAAAGTAGCCGGCGCGTTTCGGAGTCCGAACGGCATTCGTTTGAACTCAAATAGTCCAAAGGGGCAGGTAAACGCGGTTTTCTCCCTGTCCTCGGTTGCTACCGGTATCTGCCAGTATCCACTTCTCAGGTCAATGGTTGACGTGTATTTTCCTGTTGACCCGTTGTGCAGTAGGTCATCCATCCGCGGAAGCGGGTACCTGTCGGGTATTGTTACGGCATTCAATGCTCTGTAATCGACACAGAGGCGAGAGGTGCCATCTTTCTTAGGTACCATGACGACAGGTGACGCCCACAGTGATGACGACGATTGAATAATGTCATCTTCTAGGAGTTGCTGAATTTTCTGCTCCAACTCCTCTTTCTTGGGTGGCGACATCCAATAAGGCCGGGTGCTGACAGGTTCGTTTTTCTCCGTGTTGATGTGATGTCCCAAGGTGGTAGGCGGTTTCGCGCTTCTAAATGCTACCTCGTTGTTGTCAAGCATATGATTAATTTTCATTTTTTCCTCCGGATTTAGGGAAGATCCTTCGTCGGGCCGCAATGTAAGAGAGATTGTAGCAATGTCCATTGGACACGGGTAAAATTGAAAAAATGTCTCTTCGGCGGGCTGGATTTTCCTCGGTGGCTCCGGGAATAGGCATTCTTTGGGATCGCTTATACTTGAACTGACGGCTGGTTTTTCCATTCTAGGTCTCGCATTGAAATGGCTGCCTGCTTCATGAAATCCGTTCCTAAAATGGTTTCGCGGGTCTGGCTGCCCGGTAGTACACAAAATGTTGTTGGAACGATTTTGTTTTTAATTATGACGTCGACATTGGTTTTCAGAATGGTATCTCTTGTCGTATCCCCATTGGCGAATGAAATGTCCCCTGTTTCCGTCCTGAATCGAGGGCCGTTTCTCTTTAGCGCATCGTATAATTTTAGAGAGGCAACGGTGACATGGGAGCCATGCCGGCTTCCCATTCACATTAATGAACACGTGCGGTCTGCGTAGGTCTACGGCTACTGCGATGGAGGAGATGTGGTTTTGTCTTTTCCACACCCGTAGCATTTAAAGTGGTTCCTTTCGATGGGGGCGGCGGTTTCGCACAGCTTCTTGCGGCATTTCTCCACTCTGTGGTCGTGATTCTTGCAGTACGCGCACTTCAATTTCTCCTGGACATGGTTTGTTCCTGCACAGGCTTCCTCTTCTAGGAGTGTTTTAGCATTTCTGGCTGAGTTTAGCAGTTCGTCGTAAAATCCGAACGAATCTCGTGGAATTTCTTTTTATGTCCAGGTGTAGCAGGCGTCCAATTGCAATACTGCTTCGATGTGTCCGTTCAGTTTGCTGAACAGCGCTCTTTTCTTTATTACGAGCTGGTCGGTGTTCATTGGTCTGTATTGCTTTTATTCAAAGATTTGTTGGAAAATCGTGAAGGTCGGGATTTGCGGGGCAAATGCATTCCGAACAGCGGTGATGAGCTGGTCCCAGGTTGTGATTTCTGCTTTTATTCCTTCCCACCAGTTGTTTGCGGGTCCCTCTAGGAGAAGCTAAAAACCTGTGATCGCGTCTGCTCCCGTCACGTGCTCGGCGTTCTTATACACGGTTATCGTGCTGATAAAAGATTCGACAATATGGCTCTCGGTTTCTCCCTTAAACCGTGCTGTGCATTTCGAAAAACTTCCTCTCACGACAGGTTGTTGTAGAATTTCTAACATCCTGTTCATTATGGCTTGGAACTGCGCCTCCGTCATCACTATGTTTGCCATACTCCTCGTGATTCTTCTTGTACTTGTTTCGGCCACGCGTTGGGCTGCCAGTTTATAACACGCTGGTTATGGTTGTAGCCGTTTATTTACTAATGTACAGAATCGTATAAGAATATATGTGATGGTATGTGGTGTAGCTGTCGGTGCGGAGAGCGGGCGTGGGCGGCTAGGGTTTCTTCACGGCAGCTAGGGGTTGTTCCAGGCGTAGGGCTGGGTGATGTCGAGCGGTTCTCGGTTGATGTCTTGACGCGGTACCGGGTGTAGTCGTAGGTTTCAGGCGGTGAGCAGCGTAATTGTGGTTCGTAGCGTAGAGTATTTAGTAAGCCGAGTAGACGAGCGTTACTAAAGAGAGCTGTTAGGCCGAGAAGACGAGCGCTAACAGACTGACGATTGTAAGGGCGGCTTCCTCTTAAGTAGGGTGCGATGCTGGTGTATGAGTGAGTGGGAGTGGAGAGGGATGCTGTCCTTCCCTGGTAGGAGTACGACGCGGTTCGGCGGCTGCCTTGGCTACCTGGGAAGGGTCGCGCGCTTGGCGCGGACTCGGGGTGGACGTTACAAAATCCTATAGTAAAATTGACTGTAAGATTTTATTCATTGCTAAACAATGACGGTAAGATGAAAATTATACAAAATGTTTATTTTTTATAAACTTTCAGGGTAACAACAAATTGTGAAAATTGAACTTCTAAATTTAATTCTCACCATTTAACTGTTTTATTTTTTGTATTGAGCTCATTTATTTTTAAATATTCACTAAGAGTTTTATAAATGTATCTGGTGTGCGGTTTACTTCATTTTTAATAATTTTCATCAAAAATTCACAGTCTATCCTCGAAACCCACCCTTCATTTTAACTGCTGTCTTTTCATAATTCTTGAATATAATTTCTTAAATGATATACTTTCTTTACAAAGTAACTTGGATACATTCTCCGTGTTAAAAAGGTAATTTCTATATAACATGTCCCATTATTAAAATGCAACATTTAATTAAATACACCACACAAAATACGACTACATAAAAATTCCCATCCGTTTGAAATGAGTGAGCATCATTTAAAGTGCACTGGGTAATGTTTACAAAAGCTACGATCGTACAATTTCTCTTTTTATATCCACACAGTTTTTTCGCGTATTTGTAAGAACACCCCGGTATTAATTAAATTTCTAACGGAGATTTTCATCCTCGGTGTATCAACGTTATTCAGCATTCAACATTCACGGGGCCGGTCGTTAATGAACGCGCCGCGGCGCAAATATTTATAGGGGCGCCCTTAATGAGGGCCCCGATCTGATCCAACCAGCTACACACGAGTGTATAATAACAATAATAACACCCCGGCACTTATTGTCATTTTGATGGAATTAGCACAAGGGGGCTCGCTCGGTTAATCGTCATAATGGTAATTAAGCTAAAGTGTTTACATATTTTGTTGAGTGGTTTGGTGGTTTTAGAGTAAAGGTGTTAATTTTAATACCTGTCTTAGTAATAAGAATGAATTTATGTAGCCTTAAATCATACCTTAAATAGAATTACAAATGAATGGCTTATTGTATTAACGTGATATGCCACAAGTAAACAAAAAATGAGTTATTGAAGTTTGAAATTTAAAAAAATGTGTAAAATGCATTACAATTAAATTTTAAATTAAAACATTTTTAATAAGTTTATTAGGTATTTTGCTCACATATATGCTTAGAACGGGGATACAAAAATGTAATTGGCTTCTGACAAACAATTTAATTATATAATATTGTGGTTTATAATGTTATTGCCTTCAAAAGCAAGTGTAAATATTTTTACAAGAAATTATGTAATTTTATATTGTTAATATTAACCACCACACAAATCTGCATTAACTGTTAAAAAATGGAAAGCACTGGTTTTAAATTGAAGTTCAAAATATACGTCTTTAGCATACTGCTTTAGTAGCATATTGTGAATTTCACAATATATCAGTGTTTTATACGCGTGGCGCATAAAGTCAAATTTCGAGTTTAGAAAAGCCCCGTGAAAATTTGTCTTGGGTCGCTAGCGCGACCCTCGTCAAATTTTCTACGCGGGGCTTTTCTAAACTCCAAATTTTAATTCATGCTCAGTCTGGTAGTGGACGACACTCGTTTAATTTTAGTTAGATTTTCAACATATCGAGGTTTTCATTAATTTTAATGAATTTTTCAGCATCGATTAATTAATTTAGACGTTGTATTAATCGTTAACGATTAATAAACGTTCTGCATAAACGTCGCGCAGCGACTAGAGACAAATTTTCTACGCGGGGCTTTTCTAAACTCGAAATTTTACTTTATACTTTACCTGGGAGTGGAAAACACTCGTTTAAAGCTTCAAATTGAACTCTTAAAAAAAGAAACAACGAATATCTCAAGTTATACTGCAGATACGCTATAATAGGAACATGTATATTTAAAAGAAAACCTCTCTATATATTGCTCACATTCAAAAATACTTCAAATTTAGAAGACTGATACAAAATATGTCAAATTAATATAATTTCTGTTATTTTCGCTAAATTATTTAAACTGGTTATTTCTTGAATAATATTAGTTCAGTCCCAATTTGAAATTGCTGATTCCCAGTTTGATGTTGTTTATTCCAATTTGATTGATATTAAACTGGCAGCTATGCTTTAATTCCCAATTTAATATTGCTTTTTCCCAATTTGATATTGATTAGTCTCAATTTGTAAAAATTAATTTATGGGTATTACTAATGAATAAAGAGAATATTATAAGTTAATCAATGCTATTACTGAATTTCTCTCTGCAATTGTTCGTGCATCTGCATGGTGAACCGAACTCACGAGGTTTAATAATTTTCTTGCTTTTTGCTGTTAAATATTTGTTTCCTAATTTGCTTCCTCTATTTCATATGACTTGCTTATAACTTCTTTCTCTTCTTTGTTTCCAAAGAAATGGCTGACACATTTTGTCAATTGCAAAACCTGCAAACTTTTCGCTTAGTTTTACATAATTATTCTTGTTCCCATTCGATACAAGGCTCATTCGACACTATTTTAATTAATTTGAAAGACCCTGCAAAATCAGTTTGTGTAATTTTGCCACAGGTGTGCCAAAACACGTATGGCTAGGTTTGCATCTGGACGACTTATTTGTAAAATATATTAACGTGAAATTATACATAAAATCAAGGTCAGTCAAAGATGGAACTAATCTCACAAAAATCAACTTTTAACGGTTATCCTAAACACAATTGTTAAACTTTTTAAATCAGGGGTCTCCAAACTGTTTTCTTCGCCGGCCACATATATAATTCTACATAATCGAGTGGGCCAAGATTCGAATAATATTATAGGCATCTTCAACAACGTCAATAAAAAATTGCAAAATTTAACTATTGGGCGCGAGTTAAATTCATGAAAAAGGCGAGCCATAGCTCCGAGACCCCTGGTCTAGACCATTTTAAAACTTTTAAAAATAGCCCAATTTTTGACTATAAGTTATTTCTTTTTTAGCACCAACATTGGTAACATTCTTTAAAATCTTTTTCTACTTTTATTATTATTATCGCCTTTACAAAATTAATTTATGTTTTCGTTATATCTTAATAAATATCTATCACATCTCAGCACTACATATTTTCAACATTACTTCAAATCAGTGGTTTATACGCGTGGCGCATGAAGTAAAATTTCGAGTTTAGAAAAGCCCCGTGAAAATTTGTCTCGGGTCGCTGCGCGACTCTCGACAAATTTTCTACGCGGGGCTTTTCTAAACTCGAAATTTTACTTCATGCTCAGTCTGAGAGTGGACAACACTCGTGTTAATATTCGTTAGATTTTCAACATATCAAGATTTTCATTAATTTTCATGAATTTTTCTGCATTGAATAATAATTTAGACGTTGTATTAATCGTTAACAATTAATAAACGTTCTGAAATTTGCGAGCCTGAAAATTAACGAAATTCTATAAAATTCATTAATACCGGCATTTTTTTAATTAATGAAATACGTTTTCATTCGACCAGATACGGGATGTCTAATCCCATCGATCGTATGATGAGGTATGCCAATGGTATTAGCAATAATCCCAACTTTGTTTTACAAAGTTACACCATCACCATCAATTCATCAGTTTTAGGTCCAGTTACGTCGTATTAGGCTATCCAATGTCATTGACTGTTAGATCTTTAGTTCAGTAATAATTTAGGTGGCTGTAATCAATGTAACTCTTTATATCGTTTTTGTTATTTTTGTTCAGTAATAATTTAGTCGGTTGTAATCAATGTAATTCTTTATATGATTTTTATGTTATTTGTTATTTTTGTCATATATTACAATATGTATATGTACACTTATGTAATAAAATGGAGATTCCGTTAATAACTAAATAAATAAATAAATGAACTGTGTCAAAGTTTTAAAAAGTAACGAAAGGAGTCAAGAATTCGAAAATCAGCAATAATCTTGGAAAATGCATGATTTTTGTCTAAATTTTAAAAATTGTTATTAATCTTGCAAATTAAAAAAAAAGTTTGAAAATTAACAAACGTATTGAAAAATTCACGAGACGTCAAAATTTTTAAAATTAATTAAAATCTTGGAAACTCACAAAAATGTACAACATTTTAAAATCTGGACAATAACTTAAAAACCCCTAAGATTTTGTAAACTAATGAAAATATTGTAAAAAAGCCAGTGATTCTTTTTTAACGAATGTTTTCCACTCCCAGACTAAGCATGAAGAAAAATTTCGAGTTGAGAAAAGCCCTAAGAATTTGGATTTGGACGCGTAGCGTCCAAATCCAAATTCTGGCTTTTCTCAACTCGAAATTTTACTTCATGCGCCACGCGCATAAGAACACTGATCAATTGTTAAGTTTAAAATATTTAAAACATTTTTTGATTGTAGATTATTACTTTTCACATACTTCAAATTATTGTAAAATTTTAATATTTCTTAACTTTTCATCACTTCTTGACATTGTTCTCAAATTAAAACATTTTATCGATTTTCGACAGTTTTCGATGCTTCAAAATTCTGGCAAATTTAAACATTTTTACCATGACATGACATTTCATCACTTTTCCATGATTTTCGCACTGCGAGCAGAGCAATAAATTTTAGATAAAGACATTGTACTCTAATAATATAATTATTATATACTATACACATACATAACTGTTTACATATAATATATTTTATAGACAAGCAAGAATAGTTGAATGTTTGTCGATTGAAATTCACATCGTGAATATGTATTTTGTCTGCTATTCCAAAAATATTCGAATCAGCTACCTGTCCAACATATTTAAGAATGTCATTATCTCACAGCAGCATGGTTTCATGAGTGGACGCTCCGCGGATACTAATCTTTTTTTGTACAGTAATTTTATCTTACAATCATTTGAAACTTGTAACGAAGTTCATTTCGTATACATGGACTTCAGCAAAGCCTTCGACAAAGTCAACATTGAACTTCTGATAGTTAAACTTGGCATGTACGGAATTTGTGATGCTATTCTAAAGTGGATAGCGTTTTATCTGCCATATCGTACTCAGCAAGTTAGAGCAAAAATCCGACATTTAATACACAACATCTTGTGTCCCGCAAGGTTCCCATATAGGTCCTCTTCTGTTCAATATTTTTATCAACGATATCGGCATTGGAATCAACTCCTCAATGTTGTTATTTGCGGATGATGTGAAACTCTTTAGATAAATTAAGTCAGAAGATGATGCTGTAATGTTACAAGTGGATAGCGTCTTGTCTGTCAGATTTTTAACACAACATCTAGTGTCCCGCAAGGTTCCCATGTAGATCCTCTTCTGTTCAATATTTTTATCAACGATATCGGCATTGGAATCAACTCCTCAATTTTGTTATTTGCGGATGATCTGAAACTCTTTAGACAAATTAAGTCAGATGATGCTGTTATGTTACAATCTGATCTGGTTCAAATAAACACCTGGTGCTTAAAAAATCATCTGGACCTTAATATAAATAAATGTCACGTAATATTATTTTGTCGTAAAATTAATAAATACAAGTTCAATTATAATATAGACAACATAGATCTCAATTATGTTGAAACTGTTAGAGATCTAGGTGTTTATTATGATACAAAACTCATATTTACATATCACATTGAGACAGTTATTGCAAAAGCAAACAGAATACTCGGGTTTATTAAACGAACCACTAGGGATTTTACTTAACTTAACTTCTCTCTTTGTTACCTTAGTTCGTCCGATATTGGAATATTGTATTATTATTTAGTCGCCATACTTTAACTGTTACATAGACAGATTGGAATATGTACAAATAAAGTTTTTGAAATACCTAAAATATAAACTATGTTTTCATAATATATTTTTGGATGTAGACCAAGTTAGGTCATATGTGAATTTATGAAGTCTATCTAAAAGACGTGAATTCTACGACAATAGCTTTACATTTAAGGTTATATATGACTTCATAACCTCATCTGAGTATCTAGAATGTTTTGCATTGAATATTCTTCAATATCCCACACGTAACCCGCAGTTATTACATGTTCCATTCTGTCGTACATTTTATAGTATGTTTAGCCCACTTGTAAGAATTTGTAACTCGATAAATACGCATTGCAATAAAATAAACTTTTTTGATTTATCGCTAGTCAAATTTAAATTACTTGTGCGGCATTTTGTATTTTCGTAGTATTTTCTTAGATTTAAGTTGAATTTAAACATATTTCTATTATTGTTATCCATGTTAAATGTTGTTTTGAAGTTAAATAAATAAAATAAGCAGTCAAAACAGAATTGTTGTTTTGAATCGCGATTTTCAAGAAATTTTAATGCAAGCTGTGTGTTTTAAGAATCTTTTTCTTGGAGAAATAAATAGCTCGGATTGTTGCCAATATCGATGTCGGTATTTTTTTTTAAAATAGAATAACATATTTTTTTGGAGAACATCGCGGTTTTTACATAAACGTTTTTAATAAAAAAATGTAAAATCATTTTCTACATTTGTACAAACATATCAAAATGAGCATCTGTTTTCAGTAAAGCAAATCGAAATTTGAAGCTTTTCTAAACTCGAAATTTTACTTCATGAGATAAAATTTGTAAATGTTTACTTTTTGTCAATTAATTCATACTATCAAATAAAAGCTAGTGTATATTTTTAACTTCACAATATATCAGTATTTTGTAATTGATATATTGTGAAGTTAAAAATATACACTACCTTTTATTTGATAGTATGACTTAATTGACAAAATGTAAAAATTTACAAATTTTATCTCGATGAACACATTCTTGTTATTTCAGAATAACACAAGTAAAAGAAATTACATATTTTTTGCTCATATCTGTAATAATTTTAAATGTATGTTTTCTTGATATCCAAAGGTTCCAAATAAAATAAATAATTCACTGATAAATGATAATTTTAAACAATCATGAAAATGTTCTGTATTATTTTATTTGGTTGTAAAATTTAGAATGTCCGGAAATTTCCGTCGGCACCGGAACAGTTGATTAATGGGCCGGCGTTTAATTAACCATCCTTCGTTCTGGTGGGCTCCGGGAGCTCAGTAACTGTAAGATGTCACCCGTTTAATTCCGCAAAGTGGATTTCGGACGGTTAAACGGATAATTTCAGGGCGTGACACGTGAAATGCCCTTCTCCTATGGCTCTCATAAACCGACCGCGCCACCACCCCTTATTATTATTATTTACTCGCTCTCCTCTCGGTGGCGGCAATTTTTTCCACCTTAATTATTTCGATAAGTTTGAGGAACAAGAACTTTCCTCTCTCCAGTCCGACGGTGGCGAACAATGGCGGTCCCGTCTATGAAAGAATATTCAATTAGTAAACACGCAAAAAGTTTCCACTTTGTCTATGAGGGGTGGAATTCTTTAATTTGGCTTTTATTTTTCCGAGATGATGCCATTGGTGAGTTTTTTTTTTTGCGAGATGGCAATATCGCTAAAGTTTCTTTTAATTAATTGATAGGTTTTTGTTAGTTTGATACTTATTCAATTTAGAGAAAAACATATTTTTTATATGTAAAGAAGAAACTCTTAATAACAATAATTTTCTATTTGAAATAAAACAACACAGTTGGGAGGGTTTCACTTTAATTGTTGAACACTGCAACATGTTTCACCACACAGTGGCTTCATCAGGCAGATAAAATATCATTATTTCATCTGCCTGATGAAGCCACTGTGTGGTGAAACATGTTGCAGTGTTCAACAATTAAAGTGAAACCCTCCCAACTGTGTTGTTTTATTTCAAATAGTATTATGGAGTTTCATCATGTATCCGCCTCATCAATTAAATACAATAATTTTCATTTTGTCATAAAAATTTAAAAAATAATAAACCTTTGCAACGGTACATTTTACAATATGTACAAATTCGTTTTCGAGTATCTTCAATAAATATTGCAGACAAAATATAATTTAAGGCGCGATTACGCTAGTTTAACAATGTTTTATAGTTTCTTTTATAAACAACGGGAAAAAATGAACATTTTATTGAATTTGTACTTCCCTTAAAAAACGACTTATTTTTTTTCAAAATCATTCATCCCCAAATGAAGACAACAATTCTGCTGCGAAATAAATACATAACTAAATAAATATGCTGTAATATGTTTAGATAACGGTCGGCCTTCTCGAGGTCTACCCTATCCCTTAAACACAACTTGGTTTAAGAGATCCTATCCCTTAAATCTAGAATTAAAAAACACCAAATAAGCTTATTGATATTAGCCCACAGGCGCCAAATATCTTAGGCAGGTTAAAAGCACTCAATTTTAACTATCCTCGCAAAACATTTATCGTGTATTTAAATTAGAAATTAATTAAACACACGACTAGTAAAACAGCACTTTTGCCCGGCAATTAACGGAATCGATAGTTGCTGGGTTTATGGGGTTTGATGCGAGCGCTGTCGGAAAATGGGGATGGTTAAATCGAGCATAAGCAAATTTACTACTTTTAGTGTGTATGTGTGAGCGATATGCAAATTAAGTATTTTGCTCGCGGCATGAACGTTATGGCGGTACATAAAAAATGCACGATGCGGGGAAAAAGCAGTTTTCCTTTTTCTTCCTCTTTCCTTTCAATTTCATTGAATGATTGTTATCTATATGGAAATTAGTGTAATTGTTATGCCGAGAAAATAAAAATACATTTCCCCAGTTTTATCTCGGATATAAATTATGTTATTGTGTTTATTGTTAGTGCATACAAATGCATTTTCCGCTGGAACAAATAATATTTTATAATTCATAAATTAATGTTAATAGCACGTTAAGCAATAAAATATTATTCGTATTACCATATATAATAATATAATTATAATTATACGTTTATTTATATACAAAAAAATTCAATAATAAAAGAAGTACATATATTCATGTATACATATTTTTAGTTTTAAGTTATTCTTAGAATCCGATATTGAATTCAAGATTGTTTTTCTATGATATATTCAGCTATTGGGCTTAGAGGAAGATCAATCACAGCAAAAGGTTTACACTGAATGCCGTGAATGATCGGGACTTAGATCATTCACGGCATTCAGTGTAAACCTTTTGCTGTGATTGATCTTCCTCTAAGCCCAATAGCTGAATATATCATAGAAAAACAATCTTGAATTCAATATCGGATTCTAAGAATAACTTAAAACTAACAAATGCGTTAAATTTCATTGTTAAGTTAGTTTTCTACTGTATTTAATTTTATATCATTGTAAATATGCAATTTGTCAATAAATTGTTTATTATTATTATTATTATTTTATACATGTTTATAGGAAAACAAAGAATAAACTTAATAAAGATAGTCATTTACGTAACTAGTGTGTTAAATAGGGCGTTTGGGCTCGACTTGCGAGTTTAGGGCACGAGCCATTAGCCGAGTGCCCTCATCGCAATGAGTGCCCAAAAGCCCTTCACACACAATGTCTACAATATTTTATCTACTACCAGTACTTTCTACAATATATATAAAATTAATCATACATTGGCATATTTATTTTTATCAATACAAACAAACACATGTAAAAAAGTGGAAATGCAACTCTCGTTTTGCATTTCTGAAAACCGTTTAGTAGAGACTAGGGTTGTTAAAATAACGTTCTATGGTTTACAAAGGTTTGGAATAAACTGCAAAGACCTAAAACAGTTTATAAAATAATTGAAGACTCTAGTTTAGATATGGGAAGTTCAAATCTTCAAATAAAAAACTTCGGTGAACATTATCTTGCAAATATTATGTGATTTGTCTTATAAGTAGAGAACAAACATCAGCTGATACAATTACGCTTCCTTATTTGCAATGAACAGGCAAATTTACACTAAGTTTAAACCTAAAAAAACATTACTATTACATAACAGCTTGATTAAATTCGTTTAAGCCTCACGAATTCAAGCGTGCGATATATAAGACGGCCTGGCGGCCGAGTTGTACAAAATACAAATGAAGAGTGGCGCAGTGGATTCGTTTCCACAAGTCGTGAGGAATCGTTTCAACCGAACGAGTTTCCATCGAATGAGTTGAAGCTGTGCGCGGATTCGAGCGAACGAAATAGCCATCCGATTCGGGCGGATTCAGATCGCATGTACAAAGCGAAGTTGAAGTCGTGCGCGGATTCGAGCAAAAGAATTAGTTATCGGATTCGGGCGGATTCAAATTCAGATCGCATGTACAAAACGGAGTTGAAGTTGTGCGCGGATTTGAGCGAACGAATTAGTCATCCGATTCGGGCAGATTCAGACCACACGTATAAATCCGAATCAGGAATACGATTCCGCTCGGCCAAAATCGTTTGGTCGGTCGTCTCAAGTGAATGAATCATTAACGAATTAATTCTTCTCGAAATACGAAATCAGTTCATTCAAATCACCGTACAGAATCGTTCTCTTTGGACGAATCATTCATGACAGACCCATATCTACTCCAGTTAGACAGTTATACACGTATGTGCTTAACCAAAATCTTGATAGTGTTTAAAAAATCTTAACACTCTTTGTAGATAGACTATTATAAGTCTAAGCACACGTTTAAAATTTAGTAGGCAGTTATCAATCTTGTAACTGTTACTAAGAATGCGGCTGTGTACTAACTTTTTTTCTAACTAAACTAAGTGATAGGTCTGAAAACTCTCTCGTAAGACTCTAAAAGGTGTTAAGACTCTACATAAGCTTATAACTATTCACTAAACATTTTAAGACTGAATCCCGACTGAAAACTCCTACAAATACTTTATAAATTAGTTTTAAGAATCTAAATTGAATATCCATCATTCAGTATAATTACAACTATTGAAAAATTCACTGTTAACTCACCGAACATTTACATCCGGTGGAATTTGATCTTTTCGATGACTACGTACGTGAAAAAGTTAGCCGCATTGCACACAAGAAATTCCAAACACAACGGAAGAAACTCAGCAAGTTAATAAAAGAAAAAGAAGCCAAGGTAGCAGTAGAAAATACCACAACATCTGGACAATATACGTTTCATCCCAGAGTGATTAATAACAGTAATATTTTATTTTCCAATACAGAACTTAAATTATTAGAATCTGGCCCCAAATATTCCCCACATGTCATTTCCAATAGTTATAAAGAAACACTGATCGTTGAATCAGAATTGGCCCTCAAAGAGGTAAACAACTCTGATTCAACGAAATACAAAATTGCCAAAATAATTACAAACAGTACCACCAGCAAACCCATAGATCAAAAAACAGTAAATTCAATTAAAAATAAAGTAAAAGTGAGCGATTTAATAATAACAAAAGCAGACAAACGGAACTCGGTTGTTATTTTGCATAAAACAGAATATTTACAAAAAGTCCAAGAATTCCTGGATAGCTCAGATATTGTTGAATTGAAAAAAGACCCGATTACTGAATTACAAACTTCTCTAAAAGAATGTTTTAAAAAATCACACGCAATTTTTCCGAATTGTAATCAATTTTCTTTATTTCCGATGAATCCGATTCCTCCCCGATTATATGGCCTAAGCAAAATCCACAAACAAAATACACCGATCCGTCCCGTAGTATCCTATATGAATTCCCCAGCGCGTAATATGTCCATCCATCTTAATTCAATTTATAAGGAACTAACCGAGTTCAGAGATCCTCATTCAGTTAAAAATTCAGTAGAATTAACAACAAATTTAACTAACTTTAAAATGGAACCAGGATATAAGCTTGTATCATTCGACGTAACTAATATGTTTGCTAATATTCCTCCATCAGAGTGTATTAAACTAATAGAAGAATCTTTCGATAAATGTAATATTAATGTCACAGTAAAAACAGAATTTTTGGATTGCTTAGAAATCATCTTAAATAATAACTTTTTTTCAATTAACAATACATTTTTTAAACAAACAGAAGGCCTAGCAATGGGGTGCCCTTTAAGCCCATTGCTAGCAGATATATTTATGCATAATTTTACAAAAATAATATTAAATTCGTCACTAGCTAAAAAACATATTAAAATGTGGCACCGTTACGTCGATGATATATTAGCTTGTTTCCAGGGAACTGATAGACAACTCACTCAATTTTTATATTTCTTAAATAAACTTCACCCTAAAATTAAATTCACAGCTGAAACCGAAATCAATAACAACATTAAATATTTAGACCTGTCTATTACCAGAGTAAATAACAAACTCTCTTTTGTCATTTTTAGAAAACCTTCCTTTACCGACTCAATTATCCCTAACCATTCCAGACATCCCTATAAACATAAAATTGCTGCATTCAATTCAATGATTCATAGAGCCTTAAAAATCCCTTTGTGAGCTAATTTTTTCGAGAAGGAAATTAACTTGATTAGAGCTATGGCTATTAACAATGGTTATGGTTGTGATTTGGTTGATAGACTTCTTAAAAAACAGAAATTTAATAACATCAAACATCTATTATACGCTGGAATATCATTTGAAAAAGAAACAATTAAATATAAATCGTTAACTTATTTTGGCAATGTCAGTTTTCAAGTTAAAAATATCCTAAAAAAGCATAATATTCAAGTTGCATTTAAACTGTTCTGTAAAATCAATAACCATATCTTCAATAGTAAAACAAAATTAGATAAATTTAATAAATCCGGAATATATAAATTAACTTGCGCAGATTGTCAAGGGATATACATTGGCCAATCTGGTCGTAATTTCAACATAAGATTGAGGGAACATTTGCGCTCTTTTCGGCTTAAACAGAGTGATAAGTCGTCTTTTGCAAAACACCTTTTAGACGAAAATCACACTTCAAAAAGATGTACTTACCATAATCCATCATGCCGAAAAGGGTCGTAAAATGAATTTGCTAGAAGCACTAGAGATACACAAAGCCCGCGCTAATCCGGGAATTCCCTTAATTAACGACCAGGTTGACCTAATGTACACCCCCATTTTTACCGCTGTCTTGTAATTGTGTATATATACCTGTAAAACCTCTAGTTTAAGTTACTCCATGTTTGATAATGACAAGCTAAATTTGTCGAAACTGCAGTCACATTAAATAAAACGTGTTATACAAACAAAGTTAAAAGTGTTTCATTGTGTAATTAACATGTATTACGAAGTAGAAGCCTCCACAATACAGAAAAATTCAATATTCACCTTTTTATTATAAAAAAAAGATAAGCTTGTATCAGATTTTAATCTAATAGATAAACATTGTTAGAAAAATAATGAAATTTCTTGTAATATTGGAAAGAAAACAAAACTCGTCTGCTAAAAATAAAATTACAGACGGTGAAATTTAAACAAAAAATGTATGCCTACCTCCAGATATTTCAATGTATAGCAAGAAGCAACCTTCAGTGAATTCAATATTAAAATTCGTTGTTTTTTATACAGGGTGTCCTACGAGATAGTAAAATATCTCATAAACAGTTGATAGTACAAATATGAAATTTAGAACATTTAAATGGCTCAAACTGGTGAATAATTCTGTATCGTCAACATTTTTTTCTAACTCCTTATTTCCAAAGAAATGACAAACTTTAAAAATTGAAATGGGACACCCTGTATATCAAATTATATTTTTTGAAGATAACTGAAAGAAAAATTTATATGGGGTTTTATTAAAACATATTGCAGTAATAATTAAATAAAATAATCATTGTCGCATCAATTGACAAAATAATATGCGAACAATCTAACAAAACTAAAAAGCAACATAAAAAATTAAGATTTTACACACTCAAACCATAAGATGTTCAAACTGATTTCCACTTTCATTCATACAAAATTCAAATCTCGTCAACAGATTTCGAGTACACGAGGCTTTCTAATTGACAACAAACAATTCACATGAATATTTGACGTTTATCATTGTTTTTCTTTTGTTAATCCATTACACAGTGATTATTTATGATATTTTAAAATAACAACGAAAAACTCATATTAGACATAATATTGTTAATGATTCTTTTTTCTTTTGTTAGTCTATCTCTTAGTGATTATTTAATTTAATTATTACTGCAATATGTATCAAGGAAATCCCATATAATTTGCTATCATTAAATTTGTCTTTATAAAAATCTGTAAATATACAGGGTGTCCTATTTATATGTTTAAAGTTTGTGTAATTTCTTCGGAAATGAAGAAAAAGAAAACAAATTTAACTCTATAGAAATATTCACTAACTTGAACCATTTAAAAGTTCCAAATTTTATGTTGGTACTATTAACCGTTTATGAGCTATGGCCTGTCTTTTATCTCGTAGGACACCTTGTATATTTCATTTTTAATTAATGGGCTTAAACTAATTTATATTTTCATACACAATACTTTAATATTTTAGAAAAAAAATAGTAGAGATTATACTTTTTTTGAAAAGAAGAGATATTCTTCTGGAAAGAACGTACATTAAATTTTCTTTAAGCCCATTAAGCTCCATTGATGCAATAACGCAATATTATTATTGTTTTGTTAATTAAATTAGTAAACAAGGTAATTTGATATATTATATTATTTGAATTCACTTCAGATCAGAATGTGTGTAGAAAAATGTTAATATTTTGTTATTCAAAGATTGTTATTATAACGTATTTTAATAAAGTATTTTCAAGTGTATTTTGAGCTTTACAATATATCAGTATTTTATATGCGTGGCGCATAAAGTAAAATTTCGAGTTTAGAAAAGCCCCGTGAAAATTTGTCTCGGGTCGCTGCGCGACCCTCGACAAATTTTCTACGCGGGGCTTTTCTAAACTGGAAATTTTACTTCATGCTTAGTCTGGGAGTGGAAGACACTCGCTACTTTAAAATATGTCACAAGTGTTAAAATGTGTATCGTTACTGTTACACAGGAAAAAAATAACATAGCGATCTCATTATAGTTCAATTCAAACTCGTATCAAGTTGGCACGATTGATTATGTCAACTGTCATTATAGTTTATATGTCGGCCGCCGCTGACTTATGTAAATGATTTATGCCAACTGTCATTATAGTTCAAATGCCGGCTGACGCCGACTTATGTCAAGTTGACACGATAGACTAATTATTATTTCAAAACTATTCACAAAAAAAGTAATTCTTGCATTTTTTCGCCACATCTTGTCATCTAAGCGTGACAGTTACGATACACATTTTAACACTTGTGACATATTTTAAAGTAACGAGTGTCTTCCACTCCCAGACTAAGCGTGAAGTAAAATTTCGAGTTTAGAAAAGCCCCGCGTAGAAAATTTGTCGAGGGTCGCGCAGCGACCCGAGACAAATTTTCACGGGGCTTTTCTAAACTCGAAATTTTACTTCATGCGCCACGCATATAAAATACTGATATATTGTAAAGCTCGAAATACACTTAAAAATACTTTATTAAAATACGTTATAATAACAATCTTTGAATAACAACAAGAGACAAATTTTCACGGGGCTTTTCTAAACTCGAAATTTTACTTCATGCGCCACGCGTAATACTGAAATATTTTAAAGCTTGAAATCCACTAATCTCGTCTAAAATTGGACTATGCATACGATATATTTTATTTTCCTACTAAACCTTAGTTAGTCACACGTTAGTCGCGATTAGCGGAAATAAAGAATATTATGGATATAAAAAATATTATTATTAAGGCCGTAATTGACTAAGAAATACCCAACTCTAAATAAAACTATAATACATATTGAAAATATTCTGAGTGCGTGTGTATTAACAGCAATGTCTATAATTTAATCCAAATGTTACATGTATAGTCTTTTCAATTGCGTCACAAAATGAAAAATAAGAATTAACGAGAAAACCTTGCTTAAATTACGTCACGGAAGGATAAACGACTACCTACAGCAGTTTACAACTAACAGGGCTGTAATAAGCTAACCTTATCAGCTAAGCATTACCCTGTACAGAAGATAACTAAGAATAAGACACGATAATGTACGATGACGTTGTTTTTTTTATAATAAAAACAATATTAATTGTTCATTTATTACCAAGCAATATTTTTAATAAATTACATTTAGTGATATACCATTTCAATTCAATTCAATTTGTTTTTATGACCATCCTCACAGTAAACTCATCCCGTTTTCATTTCGGCTTTCTTTGCTTTCCGTTTCGGTGATTACTCAGAGGGATGAGTGGGATATATATCCAGTGATTATTTTTGAGGGGATTATATGGTGTAAGGGGAGGGGCGGCGGGGCGGAATGGCCCATCCTGAGGCGCGACAACGAAACGCGATTAGAGTTAGAAGCCTTTCTTGGACATATTGTCCTCGGTGCGTTTACTTTATCCCCAAGACCTCTCTCTATCTCTCTCTCCCCGTCTAGCCATTACTTCAAATGTGCAATACGGGCTCTGTTTTTCCAACTGGGAAAATTGTCCTGCCTCCCAACAGATAAACGTCCCCTCATTACTCCTGTCTCGTTTCGGATTATATATTCTTCTCTTCTCATACATTTCTTAAGGAAATAAGTGATTGTTAATAGGGAGATTGTTTAATCAAATATATTTTATAACACTCATTGATTAATTATAATTATAAATCGTTGCTAGTGGCAGAGAAAGACATTGTACAGGATGATTTATACCAGGAGGCGATAAATAAATATTCTTGTTCGAGATTGGATTCTAAGCAAAAAACGAAAAATAACTTTTTTTATTATTCGGCCTTTGTTTTAGAGATAACGAGGCATGAAGTTTTCGGAACCTTTTTAATTTTTGTCCATAAAATAAATAGTAGGTAATACAAATTGCTATTTATCAGTTGTTGACAGTTGCCACATACTTTGAGTATTGCTATTAATTATTAGTGTAAAAAAGATACAAATGTTGTTAACAATGCAGTTTGGCAATGAAAATATGCCGACATTATTGTTGTTTACGGCTTTTACAACGGCAATGCTTTAGAAAGTTCTCGGGAATATCAAAGAAGATTCGTATACAGAGGATAAGGAGCAATTACGATACAGAATTATGTAGTTTTGCGTTGTCAAGCTTGCATCGCTCAGCTCAGCTTGCACCTTTCAAACATCTCGTGTAAGTTAAACTAGTGGTTTTTCTTACTGTGACTAAATAAAATGTTCATATTGCCTACTATTAGTTTTTTCTGTATTGTGGAGGCTTCTACTTCGTTATACATAATTACACAATGAAACACTTTTAACTTTGTTTGTATAACACGTTTTATTTAATGTGACTGCAGTTTCGACAAATTTAGCTTGTCATTATCAATGTTTGATAATGACAAGCTAAATTTGTCGAAACTGCAGTCACATTAAATAACACGTGTTATACAAACAAAGTATAAAGTGTTTCATTGTGTTATTAGTTTTTTGTTTGTGAAACTTGAAATGAATATGTGTTTCAAAAGTTTGAACCTCGATATCTCCAAAACAAAGACCAATCTAAAAAAAAGTTATTTTTCATTTGTTGCTCAGAATCCAATCTCGAACACGAATATTAATTTTTCGCCTCCTGGTATAAATTTCCCTGTATACTGTTCGTTTGTTTTATCGTGCTCACTATTGGGATTGCGTAAGCTATTAGAGATACAAAAACGGTTAAATTAGACAAAAGTCTCCATTTTTAATACATAATAGAACTACGTCAACAAATTTACTCTAGCGTCATTTGTTTTAAAAATATAGTAATAAGTTTAATAATATTTAATAATAATAATCGTTTAATAATGGCATGGTATATCAGACCCACTTATTAAATGCTTTGGAGAATGGAATTCAGGTGGATTCAATTTATACCGATTTCTCTAAAGCATTTGATCGAGTAAATCACAATATATTAATTTATAAGTTGGGTTTTGGTGCAAACATTGTGAAATGGTTGTGTAGTTATTTAAATGACAGAACACAACGTGTGCAAATAGGCAAGCATATTTCTAGCATAATTAATGTTACATCTGGGGTGCCACAGGGCTCGCATTGTGGGCCTCTTTTGTTTTTATTATTCATAAGCGATATCGGACTAAATATTAAGAACAGTAACTTTCTCCTCTACGCTGATGATTTGAAGATTTTTAAGAATATTCGGAACATGAATGATCAGACTGAACTTCAGGATGATTTGGGCCGTGTTGCATCAAGGTGTAAGGTAACTCATCTTGAAAAATGTGTTTACATTTCATTTTCTCGGGGACGAACAAGAGATTTTAACTATACTTTGGAGAGTAATGTGCTAACTCGGAAGTCGGTGATGAGGGATTTAGGCATTTTGTTTACCTCAAAACTTCAATTCTCTGAACATATATCCCATATTTGCAACACAGCATCAAAGCATATGGGCTTTATTAACAGATTTTCTACCGATTTTAGTGTTAGCACAATCAAAAAACTATATATTTCACTTGTTCGTCCGTATCTGGAATATGCCTCATGTGTTTGGTCCCCTTATACTAATACCGCAAAATTACAACTTGAAAGAGTTCAAGGTAAATTCCTAATGCTGATGCATTATAGGTTAGGTGGTTTTAGGACAGATTTCAGTCATAGCGGTATGTTGATGCAATTGAATGTTAAGTCATTAGTGGAAAGGAGAAGGTTTTTAGATATGGCATTTATATACAAAATAATTAATGGTTTAGTGCATTGTAAGGAATTGGTTGAAAGACTAAATTTTAATATACCACTTAGTCCGCAGTCTCGACATAAGCCATTATTTCGTTTGGCCTTTCATCCGAACGGGTACGGAATGTTTAGCCCCCTAGACCGTATGATGCGATATGCCAATGAACTTGACAATAACTACAATTTTGTGTTATTCGATCCTCGATTCACTCATTTCAAGTGCCGCCTGCACCGCATCAACTTATCTAATTTATCCGATATCGTTTAGTTATTTTAATGTGTTATTATTGTGGAACATATTTTATACATATTTTCTATTATTATTATTAATATATTGTTTTATTATATATATATATATATATATATATATATTTTGTAAGTACCCCTAAGATTACCTTACCACTCTTAATTTTGAATTGTCAAACCACTTGGGATAAAGATGTTGAAAGTTTATGTTAAATAGTTGACTTATTTGTGCATTATATTGTTTATGATGATTTATGTAAATGCTTACAATTTTTGTAGAAAGGAGGTTTCCGTAAATCAATGAATTAAAAAAAATCGACTAAATTATCTTTTTGTTATAAACTTGTTAAATAGCACAATAACGAGCTGAAATTTGAAATGTGCGCCAAATACCATCCGAAAAACAGAACAAAATTGACAGATTTTACACAGGGTGTCCCATTTTCAAGATACGACAGCAAAGCTCAATTTTATTTATAGTATTATTTATAGTAGTTATGTTTTATGTTACACCATTGAATAGAGTACAAAATTTTAATTGGAAATCATATATCATGTGTCAAATTAAAATGGTAATTATCATATCTCATAAAATGAAACATTCTGTATAGCGCTACGCGACCAAACCAAATTTTCAGACTCTTCTAAACTCGAAATTTTACTTCATGCGCCACGTGTATAAACACTGGTTTCAAGTAAAGTTGAAAATATATACTGTTGATATGTAATAGATTAATTTTATTGAGATATAGCGAAAAAAGGAAACATTACTTATTTGTTAATACTTTATAAAAAGTAATAACCGAAGTATAACAAATTTAGTTTGAGGCACTTTTTCATATTCTTAATATCGTATGTTCAATAAAAAAACCTCTATAGTGCCATGATTTAATATTTTGTTTTTATTATTATTTGAAAAACATTTCAAGCGTTGATTATTCGCATTTATTAAATAAACGATGCTTTCCTCAACAACCAAGGTTTTATGGATTAAGGTATTTGGTATTTAGCTTATACACAGAATATTAACATCCAAAGTTAGCAAATAAAAACACTGAACATCTCTTAGTGTTCTTTTATGTCTTAAAATCGCATGTCGTATAAATTATCGCCTGAATTCATCAATCAAGATCTCTTTGTAAATGAAAAGATCATTTTCTCCGTACAATATGAACCGCGCAACAGAATTGTACTCCTCTGATGCACTTTTAAAATCAAGCTATGTAATAAATATTTCTTTTAATGAATATTTCATCCTTGTTGGAAGACATCCTTTTAACTTGTTTTTCCTTTCATCTCTACAACTTCGAAATTTTTAAAACCCCGCATAACTGAAAATAAAATCCTCGCAATTATTTTCACGCGCCGCGTAAATCCCTTTCTGCAATTGCATTTTTATGCAAATATCCTTGGGCTAAAGGTAAATACATTGTAAGCTTCAACGCGAGCAAATTCAACTGGAAATAGTTCGCTAGAGTTGCACATCCTCGCTCTCCCTCGATACATTACATTGAAATTAATGATCAATACAAACTATAAATCATGTTTAATTTCCAATAAGCGGCACGAACTTTATTAATCCATCAAAACTATTTTGTCGGGCGTAGCGCATGTATAATGCGTGCGTATTAATAAATCGCTCCAGCACCACCACTAGACTCCTATGCAAATGTTTAATTAATCATCGTCATGGCAACGTACATTAGAATGTTTTTAAACTCGGTCCCGTTGTTTATTCCCCAGACTGTTTAGGTATTTAGATTTCGCGTGTGTGCGATTCATTATACATTTTATAAACATTAAAATGTATGGGAAATGCAACTGCGCGCCCCACAAGTGTTGGGAATGCAAAGCGGGTTTTTAAAATTTACAAGTTTTTTGTACTCGACACGTGCACAATGATTTTTCTATGTGCACTGCACGTATAAAAATCTCTTGGTAAACTGGATATTCTAGAAACGAAATAAACATTTGTTCTGACCCTATCATTGGATAGTAGAATAGAAGTAGGAATTCTCTAAGCCCCGTTACACACGACCGGCAATCGCCCCGCAACCGCGCTGTGAAGGGTATATATATCAATGGAACTTGATACACAAACCGCAACCAATTTACGATTCGTTTCCTATGTTTGTATGTTAAATGTTCGCGGTTACAGGTGGCGGGTCATGTTTAACGGGGTTTAACGGAAGCCCGAGTTGCGGCGACGACACGAAAATATCTAAAATTTTCAGATTTCTATCTCTTTCCTAAAATGTTGGAGGGTAAGGGGAAAGAGACCGAGTACTCAGGGGGTAATCCATTATAAACACCAACCGCATTTTTTGATGTCAATGTCAACCCGATATTAGCAGGTAGTAAGAAGTCTATTTGTTTTCAGCCAGCGCGTAGCGTTATATTTTGTCCGACTTAGGGTGGTTGAATTTTTTAAAACGTATCTGACGTTTACATCTCGGTAAATATTGATCATCACATCTGAACGTTATATATTTTAACTTTACTGTAAATCAGTGGTTTATACGCGTGGCGCATGAAGTATTTCGAGTTTAGAAAAGCTTTTCTAAACTCGAAATTTTACTTCATGCTTAGTCTGGGAGTGGACAACACTCGTTCTTAGAAGTTTCAAATTAAAGAATCACTCTACTAAGTTTACTAAGTTTATTACAATTTTACAAAGGTTACAACTCGAAGGACCAATCATGGTCTTCGGAGACCGAAGGATTACAGGGAATCGAAGTTTTTTTACAAGAAAACAACGTAAATCTGAAGGTTTACTGCATGGATAGGAAAGAACACATCTAATTTTTAAAAAAATATCGAAGTTTTGTTGGTTCTCAGTGCATTTTTAACTTCACTTTAAATCAGTGTTTTATACGCGTGGCGCATGAAGTAAAATTTCGAGTTTAGAAAAGCCCCGTGAAAATTTGTCTCAGGTCGCTGCGCGACCCTCGACAAATTTTCTAAGCGGGGCTTTTCTAAACTCGAAATTTTACTTCATGCTTAGTCTGGGAGTGGAAAACACTCGTTAGTTTAAAATACATCACAATTGGTAAAATATGTATCGTTGGATGCCCGTCTTCAGGGGTGATATGTAAGCAAATTATGGGTCTTAGGACTTGTCAAATAAGTGAGTTACTAAACTGTTTATAAGGGAATACGAAAACAAAAGATTAACATTTTACATATAAAATGTACAAGGTGAGAAACTCGATGTCTCAGCTCTATTAAAAGGGAAGGAAAACCGATAGAAAAAATCTGAAAAGAGGTTCATAATTGGGATTGAGCAAGGTTTATTTTAATCCAAAATTGAATATTTTTCTAAATTTTGAAAGTGAAGTAATGACGTCATCGAATATTTTTTCCCCAGAAACATACCTATATTTTTGGATATTTCAAAAGAGCTAACATTTATGAACTTTGTAGAGAAAAAGATTTAATCTTCTTTCGTTAAAAAATTAAAAGCAAACTTAAAAAAAAGTATTATCAAAAATTCCAAATTGTCACGACTTAAGCAAGTAGCCTTTGGAAGCAAATAACAAAGCCGCACCTGTCAATAATTAAACTAATGGTTAACAAATATTGTTTTGTTGTCATTTGATTTTAGATTTCAGATTTTTCTATCGTTTTTCCTTTTCATATAATAGAGCGGAGACATCGAGATTCGCTCACCCTGTATAATAAACTATAAGTGTGATACATCATTGAATTCAGAAAAAAATATTCTTAAAAAAAATATGAAAATCCAAAAGAAAATCCAGAAAACGTGAACGCCATCTACTCCCAATAGCATTGTCGATGGTACTCACAGAATTACTATTATAAATGTCAATTGATTGTGCATTTTGAAATCCAGAAGGAAACTGAACTTCTATAATCATTTTAGTAGTCATATGCAATTTTCATATAAATTGACGATGTGAACGCCATCTGCTGCCAATTTATGAGTAGTATCGTTACAGCTATTAACAGTAGATGGCGTTCACGTCGTTATTTTAAAAGTAAATTACATATGAGACTATTAAAATGAATAAATATGGTTAGTTTTCTTCTGGATTTGAAATTGCACTATAAATTGGCAATTTTAATAGTCATATGTAATTTACATTTAGGTTGACGACGTGAACGCCATCTACTGCCAATAGTCTTGTCTATTGTACTCACAAAATGACTATTATAAATGTCAATTGATTGTGCTGTTTAAAATCCAGAAGAAAACTAAACATCTATAACCATTTTAGTAGTCATGTGTAATTAACATATAAATTGACGATGTGAACGCCATCTGCTGTCAATTTTTGAGCAGTGCTATTGACAGTAGATAGTCGTTAATACAAAAATAATATATATGTTCATTATAGCACTTTTTCCGTCATTTAAAGAATTGATGATTGTCGTACTAAACTTATTTCACTTGCTAATTGGTTGGTTATAGACCATTTCACATTAAATCAGCGTTTTATACGCGTCGCGCATGAAGTAAAATTTCGAGTTTAGAAAAGCCTAATTGGTCTCAGTCGCTCTGCTGCGCTATGCCCGAGCCAAATGTTCAGGCTTTTCTAAACTCAAAATTTTACTTCATGCTTAATCTAGGATTGGAAACACTCGTTAGATGATCGACCATAACCAGGGTTGTTATGTTTAAAACACTTTGTTTTAAAATAGTATTTTAAACATGTTTAAAAACAGCCGTCATGTTTTAAACGGTTATGTTTTAAACATGTTTTAAATCTTAAATTTGTTTAAAACATGTTTTAAACGTTGGATTTGTTTAAAACCGTTTTTTTATTATCTTAACTGATAAAAATAAATATTTGCTAAATTATATTTTATATTACTTCATTAAAGTCTTTTGTTTGTTTTTAAATTCTAGCTAAATTGTTAAATATATTTTAAATTACTTTATCAAACATAACATTTTATTACAATAAAACTGTATCTGCATAAATGTGGTTTTTAAATACAGGGATTTTTTCTTTCAGGTATACATAAGCATTCACTGTAAATTTTTCGACGTTTGTTGTTTTTTGTTCAAGATTTCAATTTGAATCTTTAAACGAGGGCTTTCCACTCCCAGACTAAGCATGAAGTAAAATTTCGAGTTTAGAAAAGCCTGAAAATTTGGATTGGCCGCGTAGCGAAGCGGAGCAGCCAATCCAAATTAGGCTTTTCTAAACTCGAAATTTTACTTCATGCGCCACGCGTACAAAACACTGAAATATCGTAATGTTTAAAATATACGGCTTTAGCAATCTAATATGTAAATGTGGATAAAACGTGAGTTAAATTCTGCGCTGAAAAAATTGTTTAAAGCGGTGATTATAGGCAACCCATAAACTCTAACGTATATTAGGTTGCCTATAACCGTTGTTGTAAGTGTGTGTTTTTTGAACTTCACTGTATATCAGTGTTTTTAAGCGTGGCGCATGAAGTAAAATTTTGAGTTTAGAATAGCCTAATTTGGATTGGCCGCTCCGCTTCGCTACGCGGCCAATCCAAATTTTTAGGCTTTTCTAAACTCAAAATTTTACTTCATGCTTAGTCTGGGAGTGGAAAACACTAGTTTAAAGTCTCAAATTAACCGCATTAAAACAACGATTTCCCACAACTTTTAAAACGCTGTAATTATCGGGGTATGTATACTCAAAAGAAAAATGCCCTGTGTATTCTGTTTTAAACACGTTTTAAACGTGTTTTAAACATGTTTTGAACACGTTTTAAACCCATATCATAACCTTATTTTGCATTTTTTTTTATTGCTAGATTAGCGTGCTCTATTTAATCGATTTGATTAAAACGTAACTACATAATACCATTGCATAACATATTGATTAATGCGTTAAATTGTTGGAGTCATCAAATGAACATGAACGACCGTTTAAAACGCTTTAAAAAGGGCAAAAAGGGAAACTACCTGCTATTCAAACAGATAAAGTAAGAAATTGTAACATCAACACACCATAAATTGTGGTTTCTTTTCTTCCATTATGCTCCTGCGCTTGTAGAGGGTGTCTCTCTTCAAAATTTGCTGGTTTAGAGATTTTGTAGAGGCCCTGAGTTGCGTGGTTTGAGTCCAGTGTTACCAGATGTGGCGATTTGATCTAGCGAAGGTATTTTTAGGAAATAATGGATTTTACACTTTTAATATTGAAAACTGGAGCAGAATAAAATCAATTTTGTATCAAGAAAAGATGACCTTCCTCTTACTTATTATTGTGTCGAAAGGTATATTGTTGTTCATTACTTGGGTAGCAATCAATTATTAAATCATCACTAATTTGGCATTATATAGAATCGCACAACTAATGCCATTATTAAGGCATACCACTCGCTTGAAAAATAAGAGAAAATAGTGCTTTATGATAATGCCGTTGTTACCACCGATAATAATACTGTCGTATGAGAAAGTTAAAGGATAAATCACTGTTCGTAATTTTTTAGTTTTGAAAAAAATTAAATTTATTGTTTATATAAAATGCATTTAATATGCTCAATATTTACACTAATTTGATCGTCAATTTAACCAGTTTAAACATGTTTATATTTAATTTTGAAAAAATAGGTACCTAGAATCGACTATTGCCAATAATAAAGTATTTAAATCATAAAAATATATTTATTTGTTTGCTCACAACTATCCAATAATTATTGGACTGTTACATTTTCTTGCAAGAAATAAGCCAAGAACCATTTTTCTATCTCTCTTTAACTACGGATTCACGTACGTAATCGGATGGAGAACCCATACGATGGACGACACGTAAAGGCTATTATTCATATATAAAATTAGAAACGTGGTTTGCTGAGAAAAAGTGGTAAAATTTGATTTTAGATTGTTTCAAAAACAAATCAAACTGTATCGGATCATTCGTCGATTCAAGTAAAGCGTTTGATGATCAGTTCCCCTTCCAGTCACAATCAGGGTTCCACAGAGGTCAGTACTGGGACATATTATTTCTGATATTCGTAAACTACATTCCAGATCATGTAAACTCTAGGGTAGTGCTATTCGCTGACGATATCACTGTGTTCGACATTATGGACAGTGGTGTCTCTTTTCTGATCCAAGTAGCAGCTTGGTGCAATTCTAATAAACCATATTCCATGAACGTAAAACCAAGAAAATCATATTCACTCTAAACAATTATGGTCGCTTCATAATGTTAAGTTTCTTGGTATCTACTTAGATGCAAAACTAAGGTGAGAATACACCAAAATCTGTCCAAAATTATCTATTGTTTTCATATTTTAGCTCATAATCCTATAGGTAAAGCTTTACCGTTAGCTTATTTAACGTTATGTGAATCACACATAAGATATAGGGTAATTCTGCCTTTGGATACAGAATATTCTTCCTACAACGCTAAGCTATTTGGATTGTTAGAGGTCTTAGGTCAGTAGCGCAGCCAGGATTTTGTCTTATGGGGGCCTAAACAACGTGCGATAAAACTTTAGCAGTATGTTTTGAACTGCACTTGAAATCAGTGTTCAATACGCTAATACAGTTTGGTCAATTGAATTTGTTGATAAATATCAGTAATTAATTCCTGTGCTGATAGAATCAGTGTAGTTTTACATATAATAAAAATAAATAGTTCGTCTTGTCCGCATGAATCCGTGTGCAATTTGTGCGGCGACGGCGGGCGTCGAGAGAGGGGTTGATGAGGCGGCGGCGTCGGCGGCTCCGTTTGATGATGATGTATGCACAGTATTCATCTTCAGAGATCCTCATTAACACCGGCAGCCCCTGGCCAAGGAGACGGCTCGTTTTTCATCATTTCCTGAAGGAAGAAGGGGATAACAGGAAGTGCACGCCGCCGCCCCCCTGCCTCCCTTCTTAAGGTCCATATTCATCTCCATCTGAGCATCTGAGTGACGTGTGACGGTGGCACAAGCACTTGATTGTGATTAATATTCGTCCAAGATTCGGACCGACTGCAAGAAGGGGAAGCGGGAAGAAAGAGGGAGGCGGTAAAAATAAGTCCCTTTTTTGGTGGAGAAAAAAAAACGCCTTTGTTGTCCTATCGCATGAGAGCTTTATCTAGTAACTCGCTAGCTCAAAAGAACTTAATAAATTACGCCCTATTTCATATAAATGTTTTCTCCCTTCAGGCTAGTGGCATTATATCCAGAGCGCACCTTTTTACTCTAGAGCGCACAATAGACCACCGGCAAAAACTCATTACCCATTCCCGGTTTCCCCATAAGCATGGTCGACGACACGCATTCTTACCTTAATTGTGAATTTAGACGCTATTTACCACATGCATACTTCTAAAGCTATTTAGAATTACACGCGAGTTCCAGGGATGCTGCTACTTTCATCCTACATTATATCCTATTTTCATACATGTTTACTCCATTATAACTTACATTAATTTATGTGTCTTACATTAAATACACTGCGGAATACATTGTTTTAAATTTCCTCACTAATTATAACTAAATATACATTTAATGTATTAAACATTTAAATACATTATATCAACAAACATTAATTTATGTAAGTTCACATAATTTTATCTACAGAAACACAGAGCAGTAACCAGAACTCTTACTTCCACTAATTCAAATTTTCCTAAATAAGTAGTAAGGTCTTTTAAATCTCAAAATGCTCACAAGTTCCTTCATGCCAGATTTGGACATTAGTGTACTAAATTTTTAGTCTTGATTAAAAGTAATGATTAAATTAGTCATGAATACTTTACTCATTAATCATTAGTCATTTCTCAATATTAGTCTGTCAATTAGATGCGAATATTAGTCAATTAATTTTTTAATCATGACTAATTTTGAGTGACTAAATTGAATAATATAAAGCTGTATATGAATATTTGAAAGATATTGTCACTGGTCATATTCTGCATCTGTGACAATCATTTGCTTGTAAATATCGTATGTTCGATTAAAATAAAACCTCTAGAGTGCCATGGAAAAAATTGTAGGTTGCAACTCTGAAATTATATATTAAAATTATTATGTCCGATGTTTTTTAGGTCAAATGCCAAAGCGTGTAGCTAACTTAAATTTAAAGAAAAAATTAAATCATGGCACTCTAGAGCTTTTTTTTTATTGAATATACGATAGTTGTCTCTTTTATATCAACTCCGAATTTTGGTAGAAATATTGGCATTATATTTCGATATCAGAAAACCATATTGTAACTAATTAAAAAAAACTTTAAATCGAGTTGTATCTCTTTGTTTTTATGTATAGATTCACACAAGTATTTTTTTCTTTTTTAGTTTTTAAGTGGTCATTAACCCATTAAGCGCCATTGATGCATACACGCAACATTATTAATTTTTTGTTAATTAAATTACTAAATAAGTTAGTTTGATATACATTATTTGACCTGATTAAAAAATGTATGAAGATATATATCAATATTATGTTATTTAAATATTTCGATTATTACTCATTTAAAAAAAAATAATGAGAGTGTATTTCTAACTTCACAATATTTCAGTGTCAGTGCGCGTGGCGCATGAAGTAAAATTTTGAGTTTAGAAAAGCCTGAAAATTTGGTTTGTCCGCTCCGCTTCGCGAAGCGGCCAAACCAAATTTTAAGGCTTTTCTAAACTCGAAATTTTACTTCATGCTTAATCTGGGAGTGAAATCACTCGTTCTAAACTTTATACTGCACGTTTTTATATAAAATCGACGAATGGCTGAAATTTTACAGCTTATACATTCTGTATATTTAAAAGAAAAATTTACAGTATGTAATACAATAAATCATTAATAGATATAAAAATAATGCAGAATTTAACTTAAAATCAACTTTTAGTGTTATCTCTATAATTGCTCGGCCGTTAATGGGTTAATGGTACAATATTGCCCTGCCTCCATCTTTTGCTTAATTTGTATACCATGTCTTTTAATTTTCATAAAAAAATACTCTCATTGAATGATAAAAAGTATGCTTAAATCATTTTTTATTATTTTATTTTTGAATTATGTGTTTTAAGTTTAAAAACGACAGTTTTGGACTTTCTTTATATTTTAAAAATACAATTTCCATTACCTTGAGAAATTAATGGAAAAAAGCAATTTAGTGGATTCTTGTTTTCGAAAAAAAGTAAGAGATTATTTCATTCAGCAAGCCTATTATAGTTAGGAAGAATATCTACAGACAAATCACTCACATTTACACATTTAGATTGCTTTTAAACCTAACTTGTTGCGTTTTTACTTATTGGTCATTTTTATTAATTGTTGTTTGTAAATTATTTATTTATTTATTGACCATGATATTGTCTTTGTCTATTTTAATTTTAAATATGTGTGTAGTTGTTTATTTACAATTAGAATTTATATAACCCTAGATTAACTTATAAACACTGCATTTTATTTAAATATGGCCACAGGGATGGTAAAAATGTACCCCATGTTAACTTTTGTTGTCGTGCAAATTGAAAACCATTTTTTGGTTTTATTAATAAATCAACACCTTTTCTACGAAATGAACAATGCTAGAAGGACATAAACATGTGAGATATCTTTATTTTCGCTTTCAAAGTTGAAATTAATAATACAAATAATTAAGCCGAAAAATTAACTTGGCGAAAGTGTCAAAATGTAAGTATTTGTTATGCTAAAATTGAACGCTAAAATAAAGAATTATAACACGTTCATTTCTTTGTAACAATAAACATTTTGTAGAAAAGTGTTTGATTTATTAATAAATCCAAAAAATTGTTTCAAATTTCGACGCTAACATAAGTTATATCGGGTACAATATTTCGCATGTAAATCTCTATGACCAAACTTAAATAAAACGCACGGTATATGTATGACAAGGGTAAAGCATATTTTGCTGATAACACAATAAAAATATTATATAACTTTTTATTATAACTTTTTAAAATTTTAATCTCTCTTGGAGCCGCCCTCAGTAAGGGCGGCGCACTGCTCTCAGATCTTTGTAGCATTTGTAGCTCGCTTCTCGCCGTACTTTCGGGACATTACGCGAATGTACACACCGCGTCCCATGCCTCCTCACTCTCCACCATTTTTTCCACCAATTGTCCCCTCCATTGTTATCCTCTCCGGCTGCCATTCCGGGCACGACAGTAATGTGTACTAGGCCGTATCGTCGTGGTACCCACAATACCTACATGCGCTGGTCGTTATCTTACCGATGCTGTAGAGGTATGATCCGAAACTGCCATGCCCAGTCATTAGCTGGGTTAGCTGGTGCGTAACCTTGCCAAATGAGGCAATCAAAGAAGCTGTTGGTTCCAACCCTGAACTGTTCGTGGGGGTTTATAATAAGAGCCTACAGAAAGGAGCATTCCCTGTTATTTGGAAGACTGCGCAACTGTCGCTCATCCCGAAGAGCAATAAAGCACCTGATGACCCAGGGGGTTATAGGCCGATATGCTTACTCGATGGGATGGCCAAGGTGCTGGAGAAGGCGCTGGTGGCCAGACCCACGGTGGAAATAGAGGCAGAGGGTGGTTTTCACCCCAATCAGTATGGGTTCAGGAGAGGGAAATCAGCCCTGGATGTTATAACTGCTGTCCAGGAGATCGCGCAAGGTGCGAACGAGGGCCCGGTCAGAAAGAGGGAACACGCGGTTATGGTATGCTTGGACATAAAGAACGCCTTTAACACATTGCCATGGCAAATCGTTAAAAGGGAGGCGGCGACGAGATCGTCTAGGGCAGTGGTCTCCAAACTACGGCCCGCTGGCCAAATCTGGCCGGCGACTTGCATGAATCCGGCCCGCGACTGTTTGTAATTTTTTTGTAAATGTCATATTTTGAAATATTGTAACAATTGTTCCTTTAATTTTTCATAATTTTATAAAATTAATAGGATCTTTGCCGACTTTATTATGTAGAATTGTATTTGTGGCCCGCGAAGAAGATAGTTTGGAGACTCAGGGTGTAGGGGAATAGCTGCGATGGTAAACGCTTACCTGGAGGACAGGAAAATTATATACAGGGCGGGAGAAACCCTGGATCAGGTCCTACCCCAAGGATCGGTACTAGGCCCAACACTCTGGAAACTAGTTTATGACAGAGTGTTGAGTCTGGACCTGCCGGGCGGGGTAAAGACCGTTGCCTTTGCGGACGATTTGGCGATAGTGGCCAGGCAACCTAACCTAACCTAACCTAACTTAACCTAACCTAACCTAATTATTGTAACACTATAATTTTATAAAAACTATCTAATTTCATATTAATGATTATGATTATTCATGTTATAAATCAGCAATTTTTGATTTTACTAATTTTGTTTTACTAATTTTACACAACTGTGTTATTATAGTTTGGTTCTATATAAACATTTTGATGTTGACAAGTTTTTGAAGTATTTTAATAATCAGCAAAGATTTACCAAATTCCTAGGTTGATTTTTATGTAATTTTAAGCCAAACGTTAATTTGTTGAACGATCGACATTTTGTTTAAATTAAATTTGCCTGTTATTGTCTGTTATTATTTATTTTGAAAATGACCAATAAATAGAATAGAATTTTTTTAAATGAAAAGGAACATGTTTTATTAAAAAGTAAACACGTGTTTGTTTTGATTAAATTAAAAAAAAATAATAATTTTTATAACAACCATGCCGCTTACAAAAATAGAGCATTTTATTTTATTCTCTTATTTTTCAAGACTCGTAAAGGAGATTAATCACCTAAATCCCCGCCCCCCCTGCCCTATCTACGCCACTGTTACTAAACACGAAATGTTACTTCATGCGCCACGTGTATAAAACACTAATTACAAGTTTAGTTTAAAATATACTGATAAGGCTATACAGAGAATTTGTCTTTTAAGTACACATACAGAGAATTTTCTATTAGGTATACATATGCATACGCTTTTTTTAAGTTCAATTAGCTTGAAACGAGTGTTGTCCACTCCCAGACTAAGCATGAAGTAAAATTTCGAGTTTAGAAAAGTCTGAAAATGTGGTTTGGTCGCGTAGCGCGAAGCACTATGCGGCCAAACCAAATTTTCAGACTTTTCTAAACTCGAAATTTTACTTCATGCGCCACGCGTATTAAACACTGTAAGCACCGAAATATTGTGAACGAGTAAACTTTGCTTGAAATCAGTGTCTTATACGCGTGGTGCATGAATTAAAATTTCGAGTTTAGAAAAGCCTGAAAATTTGGTTTGGCCGCTCCGCGCTTCGCGCTACGCGACCAAACCAAATTTTCAGGCTTTTCTAAACTCGAAATTTTACTTCATGCTTATCCTGGGAGTGGAAAACACTCGTTTAAACTTCAAGTTGACCTCATTTAAGAAAACAATGAATGTTTAAAAATCTACAACACATAATTTGGATATGTATACCCAAAAGAAAAACTCCCTGTATATTTTTATTGTATTTACTTGGCTTTGATTTAAATTAGAACTAGTCGATTTTATTAACTAGAGTAAATGAATGATTTTTTAAAGGATTTATATTCGTGATTCAAAAATTAGGATAAGAATTCTTTGATTTGAATGTATTATATAGTTTTTGTTTGTTCGGGTTTGTATTTCGAATACCTCAAATAACTCAAAAATTTAAATAAAAAAATTATAAAAATGTAAATGCCTACTAATAAAAACTAAATTACAAAATATACAATTTTGTAAATTTTTGATAGAACGGCTACTATAAATGTGTGTAGTTATACTAAGTGGCGGATTTTCGCACATAAATTGAGGGGACCTCCAATTTCATTTAAAATGTTACATTTTAATTTTGTACACACCTTACGAGTTCAAAACAAAACCGATATATTTTAAAAATAAATCATAAAAACAAAACCACAATATTTCAATATATTGCACGCCTGGCGCATGAAGTAAAATTTCGGGTTTAGAAAAGACTGAAAATTTGAGATTGTGGATAAATAATTAAATTTAAAAATCTATTATAGCCAATAATTCAATTATACTTCAAACAAGTTTAGCTTATGCACTGTGTTGCTCAGTAAGTTAAATCAACGACAAAAACCTAAATTAAACCTATAGACATTGTATAAGTAAAATTTAGTTTTCAGATAATTTAAAATTATAAACAAATTTAAGACCAAAGTTAGGATTACTAATTTCGTAACTTTGGTCTTAAATTCGTTTATAATTTTAAATTATCTGAAAACTACATTTTACTTATACAATGTCTATAGTTGTATTACAAATGACTAAATAAGTAAGCTATTGATAATGAGTGCATAGTACTCGAAATATACACTTCTGTGCAATAAAATTAAGAACAAGTCTTATAACTGTTTTTCACAATATTCAAGTTGTATAATTCGGGTCTTTGTTAATTGCCTAGCAGCAGTTTCAATAAATGATAAAACACCATAACTTGAAAATAACACCTTTATTATAAAACCAAAACTATGACTTTTTGAAAAAAGCTCGTAATAAAGACAAAAAAGCCGAAATAGAAAAACCATCTTCTATTTTAGTTAGAATTCGAATATTTGAATTGTTGTCTAAATGACGCAGCATTTTGACATTAAGGAAATTGACATATTTACAAATTTTCGTAACTAGGAAACTCATCACGTCCTATTTAAACTGTAACATATTTTGTGTGCTTAATTTTATTGCACAGAAGTATACATCTAGCAAAAATAATTTAAAAGAAATATTATGAAGTATTAGTGTTTTCATTCTAAGTTAAATAAATAAGTGTTTTAAACATACCAACTCTGAAATCAACACAAATTTAGCATTGAAATTTCTTATCAAAAATTAGTTTACAATAGCTACTTCAAACTTATCTACGCGTTCTAATTTTAGGTATATAGTATTGCTTATTATTATCAAAATTGTGTGCAAATTATTTTTCGATTGGTTATAAATACAGTTGGTTATAAATATCAGTTAAATTGATACAAACTAAAAACTTGAGGAAAGGTCAAGTACTGACATACCTGTATTTTATCTGTACTGTACTATATTCTTATCTCGGGCAGTGCATATAAAAACGAACAAAGTAATTTAAAATATGTCATTTACTGAAAATGCTGGACATCAAGGTGATCTGCAGCATCGCTTTGATGATATGTGCGGTTAATGTAAGTTCTTTTAGTTATTTAGAAACGTGTTTGTTTGATACATGATGATTTGATAATCATTTAATTTAATTATGTATAATATATTAAATTACGAAAAAACTATTTGTGAAAATGCAAACAATGTCTTAATTAATAATTTATAACATTTTCACGAATAGTTTTTTCGTAATTTTATATATTATGTTTAAAGTGTGCAAACTATAAGAAGAGTAAGCTTATTTTCTCGAATTCAAATAGTTTTGAATTTGAATTTATCTTGTTTAATTATGTAATTTTTATCCCAGTATTTTATGTTGTAATATTTCTAGTCCGCATATATTTTCGAAAGAAAAATTGGTTTACCTCCACCAGGCCCACCAAATACTAGAGCCAGGGCTCCATCATGGGGAGCAATCACCCAAAGATTGGACCACTTTAACTCTGCTGATACTAGGACATGGAGTCAAGTAAGATTTATTTTACTTTACTAATATCATACCTTCTTTTCTATATTTCTCTTGGATTATTGTTATCCCATTACAGCGTTATTTGTCTAATAACCAATTCCACGAACCAGGAGGTCCAATTTTTGTCTTCATTGGTGGTGAATGGGAAATCGAGTCAGGTTGGCTAATGACTGGGCAGATGTTCGACATGGCTAGAGATCACAGAGGTTACATGTTCTATTTGGAACATAGATTCTATGGGCGCAGTTATCCATTGGGGTGAGTTAACTAGGTTAAATTAAACTGCAATAGCCAAACTGTGTATAAAGGGTTTTTAAGGGATTAAAATATACAGCGAGTTTTTCTTTCAAGTATACATATTCCAATTATGTGATGTAGATTTTTAAATATTCGTTGTTTTTTTAATTTGAAATTCCAACGAATGTTTTGCACTCCCAGGCTTAGCATTAGAGAGTTTAATTTGAAACTTAAAACGAGTGTTTTCCACTCCCAGACTAAGCATGAAGTAAAATTTCGAGTTTAGAAAAGCCTGAAAATTTGGTTTGGTCGCGTAGCGCGAAGCGCGGAGTGACCAAACCAAATTTTCAAGCTTTTCTAAACTCGAAATTTTACTTCATGCGCCACGCGTATAAGACGCTGATTTCAAGCGAAGTTTACTCCTTCACAATATTTTAGTGCTTTCAGCGTTTAATACGCGTGGCGCATGAAGTAAAATTTCGAGTTTAGAAAAGCCTAAAAATTTGGTTTGGCCGCGTAGCGCTTCGCGCTACGCGACCAAACCAAATTTTTAGGCTTTTCTAAACTCGAAATTTTACTTCATGCTTAGTCTAGGAGTGGAAAACACTCGTTTTTAGCTTCAAATTAAACTCTTTAAAAATAGCTTGTGCATATGTACACCTAATAGAAAATTCCCTGTATGTATACTTTAAAGAAAAATTCCCTGTATATGTATTATATTTTATTTTCAGAGATTTTTCAACCAACAGTTTGAAATACATTAGATCACAACAGGCATTAGCCGATTTAGCTCATTTTATTGTAACAATGAAAAATAATATAATGGGATCGGCCTACAGTAAGGTAATATACATTTCTTAAATATTTCTATTTTTGGAAGCATGAGCGTAGCTACAGGGAAGCAGCCCCCCCCCCCCTCCCCCCCCCCCCTAGTCACCATGAAATCATACATTTACATTTTAATACGAGCAAACAAATTAGTGTTTTGATAAGTTTTAAAATCAAATACGAACAAGTTTCCAGAAAAATGCAAATGTCGTATCTAATTTGATGAAATTATGTAGTCAAATTGACTAAAAGTTGACGAAATTCAGTAAAAATTGGCGAAATTCTTCAAAAAATTTACAAGTTTAGCAAAAATCTAATTAATACAATAATATTCAAAGGTCATAAAAACCATTAATATTAACATAAAGCAAAACGAGGAAAAAAATAATTGGTTAAAAAATCATTATACTTTAAATGAACGAAAAAAATTCCAAACGTGTTAAATTGAGAAAAATCAAAAAAGTTTATATTATAAAAGTAAAAGTAAGGCTAGGATTGGTTAAAATTTCAGTACCTTTTCGAATTTTCATCCAAAACACATTCTAATATTTAAATTAGTCGAATATTAAAATATTTGATTATTATTAGAATATTTGAAAATAGTTTTAATTGAATATTCTAATATATAAAGCGAGTTCAAAACAAATCCGATATATTTTAAAAATAAATCATGAAAACAAAACCTTCACAATATTTCAGTATTTGGCATGCCTGGCGCATGAAGTAAAATTTCGCGTTTAGAGAAGCCTGAAAATTTAAGATTGTAGATAAATAATTAAATTTAAAAATCTATTATAGCCAATAATTCAATTCATGAAAATCATTAAAATTAACGTGAACCAAAACGAGAAAAAAAATAATTGGTTAGAAAATCATCATGTTTTAAGTGAACGAAAAAAATTACAAACGTGTTAAATTGAGGAAATTCATAAAAGTTTATATTATAAAAGAAAAGGAAAAGGCTAGGATTTGTTAAAATTTCAATACCTATTCGAATATTCATTCAAAAACACATTCAAATATTTACATTATTGGAATATTAAAATATTTCATATATACATACATCTTTATTCAGACAATTACAGTAGTATAGTATAATACATATATATATATATATATATATATATATATATATATATATATATATTATTACACTATGGGGTTAGTCTGTCTGGGCTATCGACCAGAGGTCTTTCTACCCTAAAATATTTCATTATTATTAGAATATTTGAATATAGTTTTAAATGAATATTCTGATATATAAATCTGGAAAATTCCCAGATTTAATCAAAACATGTATCAAACATTTGTTTGATTGTTTGCCTTAATTTTTGATTTAAATATTCGAATATTTTGAAATGAATTTTTGAATATATAAATCTATAAAATTCCCAGCCTTAATAATAATATGTCTTTCTTTTCAAAGTTTCAAAATTTGTACAAAGTGAAAATTGCGTCAGGTTAACTAAATATAATAACAAAGCAGAACAAAATAAGTAAAGTATACATTCACACTACATTCCTATGCATATACACACACACATACAGTAATCGAAACATGTATCAAACATTTGCTTCATTGTTTGCCCAATTTTTTCATTCAAATATTCGAATATTTTGAAATGATTTTAAATAAATATTTGAATAATTTAATTATGAACATTTTTCTTTTAAGTATACGTATGCATACGATGTTAATTTTGAGACATTCGGTGTTTTTTTAATAGAGTTCAATTTGAATCTTTAAAAGAGTGCTCTCCACTCCCAGATTAAGCATGAAGTAAAATTTCGAGTTTAGAAAAGCCTGAAAATTTGGTTTGGCCGTGTATTTTCAGGATTTTCTAAACTCCAAATTTTACTTCATGCTTAGTCTGGGAGTGGAAAACACTCGTTAAAATCTTCAAATGCAACTCTTTTAAAAAATAATCGGGATATGTATACTTAAAAGAAAATTTCCCTGTATATCAAAACTGTGTGTAAAAAATTGTTCACTATATTAAAACAAATTCGAAGTTTGTTTATCGATGGTGTTCTTTTCGCTGCTTGGAATTTATTTTCTTTAGTGGGGTATCAAAGCCACATTAGTTCAGAATATTTAAAAAAAAAAATCATTATTTTTCAAATCCGTTATTTATTAATTTTCAAGTTTGTTTCTCAATATTGTTTTAAGTTGGTCTTTTAATAATTTTGTTATTAGTGCTTGGATTTTATTTTTCTCCATAAAAAATTCAAAGCAAAATTGATCGTGTAGACCAGTGGTCTCCAAACTACGGCCCGCGACTTGCATGAATCCGGCCCGCGATTGTTTGTATTTTTTTTTGTAAATGTCATATTTTAAAATATTGTAACAATTGTTCCTTAAATTTTTCATAATTTTATAAAACTAATCGGATCTTGGCCGACTTTATTATGTAGAATTGTATTTGTCGCCCGCGAAGAAGATAGTTTGGAGACCCAGGGTGTAGACCGTTTAATCAATCTTCGATGATCTTATATTTTTTTATAAATAAAAAATAAACCTAACTTTTCATTAAATCAACTTTAAAATGTCTACTTTGTCTCTCAATAACTCTGGTTTTACTGCTTAAAATTAGTTTTGAAAGTTTTATCAATCTTTAAAGATCTAATATTTTTTATAAATAAACAAATAACCCTAATTTTCACTGAATCACCTCTGAATCGTCAAGTTTGTTTCTCAATAACTCCGTTTTCACTGCTTCGATGTTGTTTTATTTTAGTGGAAAATCAATTCGTTCTAATTATTTTTGCAAAGTTTAATCGGTGTTTTTTAAATTATAAAACTCCATTCATTTTTTATAATAAAAAAAATAAAGCACATTTTCGCTTCTCAATAATCTTATTTTTTTCCATTTATTCGATTTTGTTTTCTTTTGTGTGAAATGAAAAGCAAAAATTATCAATACTTTGAAAACTGTATATTTTTGATTAAACTGTTAACGGTGGAGGCTTCTACTTCGTTATACATCATAATTCACAAATGAAACACAATTTTACCTTTGTTTGTATAACTGAGACTTTATTAAGTGACTATAGTTTCGACAACTTTAACTTGTCATTTTCAAACGCAAAGTGAGTTTGAAATTGACAAGTTAAAGTTGTCGAAACTATAGTCACTTAATAAAGTCTCAGTTATACAAACAAAGTTAAAATCGTGTTTCATTTGTGTTAATTTTTGAGTTTACGTGAAGTGATTATTACACTAAAAAAGACTGTTATTGCTTACTTCACTTTTTATTTGTATCGTTAGATATACATTTCGAGACACAAAGTGCTCATTATCAATAATAAACTTTAAAAACTGATTAAAAGTTCAAATATTTAGAACTTATGGAATTCTAAACGTTATTTGAAATTTTAACCAGTTTTCAAAGTCTTTATATTTTTTTTTTTTTTCAAAACTATAGTTAGCCTTTCATAAAACTTCAGAAATTATGCACAAAACGTTGTCTGTATACCGATCAAATAATAGGTTTATACAATTAACGAGAATACTGATGCGTAAATTAACAATAAATTTTGTAAGGATTTTTTTTACGATTAACCGAAAAATTGTTTACCGGTATTACAATCCCTAGCGGTTCAGCGCTTTTTTTTCCCTAGTGCGAAAATTAAATTCTAGTAATATAATAAGAATTAATATTAAAGGATAAATTAAAAACACTTGGTTTGTTTCACTATTTATTTACAAATAGTGAAACAAACCAAGTGTTTTTAATTTATCCTTTAATATTATTTCAAATTTTTTTACTAAGTGATAAATGAGAAAGTTATTCAAGAAATAATAAGAATTATCAGAGTTTTCGTTAACTTTCAAAATTAACAAAATGTATGAATGTAATTTCAACGTTAAACAATGTCTTGCTTCATATTCATCATTTAGCATTTCAGACGTTTTACTTAGTATAGTATATATTTATTTTATCATTGCACCCCCCTGATGAAAATCCTGCCTACGCTCATGTTTGAAACGACTATTAACAATATTCATTTCTTTTTTTTATATATATTATTTAGGTAGTAGTTGTTGGAGCATCTTATTCGGCAAGTTTATCCACATGGGCGAGACTTTTATACCCTGATTTAATCGATGTCGCTTATTCTTCAAGTGCTCCATTGATTGCTCTCGAAGATTTTTATCGTAAGTTAATACTCCTACTTCAATATTCGACATTACTCATACAATTAGTATGCATTAGCCTTAAAATAAACATACAGGGTGTTTCAGGAGGAAGTGCGAATATTTTGAGAGGTGGTAATAGTGAGTAATACAAAAAAAAGTCTAATACACCGAGGTCCAATACTCAATGGATTTCTAGGTTAGGTTAGGTTAGGTTAGGTTAGGTTAGATGCTGGAGAGCGTGAAGGCATGGGAAGTGGTGGCAACATTCGCTAATTGCATAATGTCCAGTAAATTCCGAGAAGAAGGAGCAATACAGCCATATACGCCGCGAAAATAGTCAGAGAGAACCTCAGAAGAAATAAAGAAATTTAACATAAAAAAAAATTGAGTTTCTCAATAGTTTGCAGAATATTTACAAAATATCAAAAACGAATTAAAATTAATATCGGTTTTCTGCAAAAATGTTGTCTTATTGAGACGTTTCCAGATATTCATTAAAACAACTACTTCGCGGGCTAATACCCCGACGGATATTGAATTATACAATGAAGAAATGCCTCGATTGGCGATACCAGGGAAGAGAGAGGGAAGGGTTTTAGTCGGTAGCAAATCCCGACACTATCGGCCGTATCAGAACAAAGGCCTTTGTCTGCTTGCAGATTTCCTATCCCCTCTATAAAAAAAAGGTTAGGTTAGATTAGGTACTGATTTTTTAAATTTTTATTTACACCATCAAATCTAAAATGTGATATCGCGGTATCTAGCAGTCTTTTTAAATAAAACAAATGACCAGTAATCGTAATTGTAACCATTAACAGTTATAAAAAAATACAGTTGTAACCATTTTGAGTGGTGTCCCTGTATTTAAGAGAGTAGCGCAAACTGGCATCCATCTTGACGCCTTTAGGCGGTAAATTTAAACTAAATCAAATTAAGAGGACGCGCGTAAAAAATTATAGAATATGATTGGTTTAGTTTGCATTTAACGCCTGAAGGCGTCAAGATAGATGCTAGTTTGCGCTACTCTCTTAAATACAGGGAAACTAATTTTAAAATACTATTAGAAGAGCAACGAGCAGCATAACTAATAGAATTACTAAATGTATTGAGGTTCGTAGTGGAATTTTTGAACTAACAAAATAAATTTGTTTTATCTTAATTAATATCATTAAAAATCAACAATGTTATTTCTCGTACTTTAATAAATCTTATAATGACCGTATCGCAGTATCTATTACCAATAGACACATGCTCATATGACATTTTGTACTTAGAATCATCCATACTACAACCTCCCAAAATATTTGCACTTCCTCCTGAAACACTTTATTTACAGTTAATTTTTCTATGAAGTATAGGTACATGTACAGTTCTATTCAATAAAAAATCGCACACTTATTGTTTTACATTATAAATGCTGATCATAAATAATCCAAGTAGTTTTTATGATAAAGGTGTCAAATTTGATAACCTGCTTTTACATCATGCCTAATTATGGAGGGAAACACTCGTCAAATAGTTTAAATTGAACGCATTTATAAAAATAACAAATGCCCGAAAATTTATAGCGTTTACGTCAGGATTTTTAAACTTATAAGAAAAAATCCCTTAATTACGAAATTTCAGAGTACCAAGAAGTTGTTGGTTGGAACATGTTCATCAACTCGAATGAATGCTACAACACTTACAGAGAAGCTATGAGTGAATTTGATCTTTTGTTTGCCAACAGCGATGGAATCAAATATTTATCACAGGTTTTAAAGTATGAAATATTACAATTTTAAAATAGTATATCACTGATTTTCTTTGGTAGTGGCACAACTAAAAAAAGAGATATATACAGTTATTAAATAAATACAGCTTAAAGAGACACATTGATATATTTTGTTTAAATAATTCAGAATTTTACACTTTTTAATTATATTTTGCTTAGGTTAGTTAGAATAATACATCCTCTATTATTGTTATCAAGTTTTTCCTTGTAATAAGGCTTTAGCCTGTGGGAAATAAATATATAAATAATTGAATAAAAATACGTGCAAAAAGTACGATAAATTAAGTGAATATAGATGCTTTAATATTTGAATAAAAGTGTCTTGTAAACGTTTGCAGGCACCTCCACAAAAATAAAGAAATTTCACTTGTGCCATTATCAAAGCAAAGTAGAAATATGTATTTGTTACAGACAAATCACGAAGTTAGACAAAACACATGTTGTCTAGGTTTATTTCTTTGATTTTTATGTAAAATATAACAACTAAATTGAGCCAATAAAACTAGAGCAGCTAAAAGTTAGGACTAAATTATGAAAAATACGAGACATTCTCTCGCTGTATTCCAAAATTATAAAATACTCAATCAAACAAAACAAACAACAAAAGTCCTGGAAAACATCACTTTAATTTATAAACAAAGTGGAATATTATGTATTTAGGAGTATATTTTGAACTTCACTTTAAATCAGTGTTTTATACGCGTGGCTCATGAAGTAAAATTTCGAGTTTAGAAAAGCCTGAAAATTTGGATTTGCCAGGGCGCGACTCGCTTCGCTCGCGCGCCCTGGCAAATCATGCTTAGTCTGGGATTGGAAACACTCGTTAAAAGTTTCAAATCGAACGTTTTTATAATAAACCTTGTATTAAAAAATTATTTTTTATAGTTGAATGTGATTAATTATCAAAAACGTATGCCAATAATTGAATCGTTTATTTTAGAAACCCGTCGTACGCCAATTTTCTCATTTTGAATAAAATATTAATAACTTCAAATGCCGTCGCTTGACGAGTTTCTGCAATTAACACATTTTTTAGCTGCAAATTTGATATATTTAAAGGTTCGAATCTAGAGGAATTTGAGCACTTAATGATATGCATTCGTTAAAATAGTAATAATTTAAAGCCATTAATTTTTTGTCGTTTTGGCGCTTAATGGGTTTCTGAAATAAATGATTCAATTAATTACTTTTAAAATTAAGTCATTTCATTTAAATTTGAAGTTAAAAAAATATCTATATTCAAAATCAATTATTTGGTCAAAAAAATGTTATACAAATGAAACATGTTCACGACTGTCGAAAAATATTACAGTATTCAAAAATTAAAAAAATTATAACTATCAATGAATATATAGTCTATCCCTTGGTAAAACATGATCATATTTTTTTTAATATTAAATTCAAGCAAAATTACTTGATTTGTAGAACATTGTTTTTAACCAAATTAATTGATTTAATCTAAATTTAGATACGTTTATTAATTTCAAATTTAAAAAAATAACTATCTGATTTAAAAAGTAAATAATTATCGGAATAAGAATGAATGCTTTAAAGAATATCAAACCAAACTGGATTATTTGATGATTAATCACTTTCAATTATGAAAAGTAAATTTTGTATACAAAGTTTTATTATAAAAGCGTTTAATTTGAAGTGTTTCCACTCCCAGAGTAAGCATGAAGTAAAATTTCGACTTTAGAAAAGCCTGAAAATTTGGATTTGAGGGCGCGCGAGCGAAGCGAGTCGCGCAACGGCAAATCCAAATTTTCAGGCTTTTCTAAACTCGAAATTTTACTTCATGCGCCACGCGTATAATACACTGATTTATAGTAAAGTTCAAAAAATATACTCCTTATAAATAATTCATTTCTCGCGTTCTTTATAAAACAAAGTGATTTTTTCTAGTACTTTTTTTCGTTTCAATTAAAAATCTTGGAACGCATTTTATCTAACAGTCTTTAGACACAACGCATTTTGTCTAGATAATGTGCGAAATTACAGACGAATGCAATTTTATTCGGCTACTGTCTAAAATCATCAGACAATTCGCGTTATGTCTAGACAGAACGCGTTTTGTCCGTATTTCGTGTTTTATCCGTAACATATACAGGATGATTCATTAGCCTTCTTACAAATGTTAGCAATGAAGAGTAGGTTTCATTTCACGTAGAAATGTTCATACAAACATTTGAAAAATGTAGTAGTCATGATTTAGCAAAACAAAATTTTCTGACTATAATTTTTAATAATCATCTGTCAAAGGTAGTTTCTGTATTTTAATAGTTTCTATAACTATTTGTAAATTAATTACGTATACAAGAGAGTTTAAATTGTCGTTGCAAATTATGGATTCAGGAAAATGGATCAATTTTTGAACATTTAATGTACATAAATGTTTCTTTCTGTTTGTTACAATAAATGTTTGTGATTTCTGTTTATTACAATAAAGTTTTTACATTTTTTAATTATGATTACCTATTAGTGTTCATAGTGACAATATTTATATTTAAATTTAAATGCGTTATAACTTCTAAACAAAGAAAGATAGAACCTGCGTTTATATGAGCATTTCTTTATGAAATTAAATCTACATTTCATTGCCCACGTTTGTAAAGAGGCTACTGAATTACCTTGTAGATGTAATAGCATAATTTTAGAATGAGAAGTAAAATTGTATTCTTTTTTAATAGAACATGTAATCCAATTCAAGATGTGGAGCCAAACAAGTCGTACCTTTTCCAATCACTCATAATTTCCTGGGCTAATCTTGTCCAGTATGCCAAACCCGGAGATATTTTAACACAGTGTAACAGGTTGCTCAGCAAGCCGGGTACTTCATTCCAAAAAGTCGTGGCTTACTTCAGAGAAAGTCTCGGAAATTACTGCATGTCCGATTACAGTGATTTAATCCAGGCTTACTCCAACACTGCATTAAGTACCAGTGCAAGTAAGGACAAAAGAAAATCATGTTCAGAGGTTTAGAAGATTGATTCATTCATTTGTTTAGGTCGCCAATGGATTTTCCAAACTTGCCACGAATTTGGTTTCTTCCAAACCTTGTCATCTGTAAATCAACCATTCGGCAACAATGTTTTAGTTGATTACTTCGAAAGTATGTGCAGAGATCTTTTCGGACAAGAGTAAGTGTGTTCTATATTCAAAATCATCGAGTAATATCAATGTAAAATGTCTAACTAGTGTTTCTACTCTATGATTAGTATGAAGTAAAAATGTGCAGGCTTTTCTAAACTGGAAATTTTACTTCCTGCTTGATCAAGAAGTGGAAACACTTGTTATATGCTTTAAATTGGCTGCTTTTATAAAAACCAATGTACAAGTATTGTACCAATGGAAATAAATGTATATCAATGAGAGAATTAACATGTTTCAATTTTAAATATAAAGGGAGCTTTTCTTTAAAGTATACGTATTCCAAATTCAGTATATTTTCTTTAAATCTTTAGAGATTCGTTGTTCTTTTTTTACAAGAGTTCAATTTCAAGCTTTTAACGAGTGTTTTCCACTCCCAGACTAAGCATGAAGTAAAATTTCGAGTTTAGAAAAGCCCGGTGAAAATTTGTCGAGGGTCGCGCAGCGACCCGAGACAAATTTTCTGGGCTTTTCTAAACTCGAAATTTTACTTCATGCGCCACGCGTATAAAACACTTAAATATTGTGAAATATGTGTATATTTGAACCTAATTTAAATTATAAATAATACGAGGCATTCTCTCGCTTTATTCCAAAATTATAAAATACTCGATCAAACAAAATAAACAAAAAAATGTAGTGGAAAACATCACTTAAATTTATAAACAAAGTGGCAAATTGTGTATTTAGGAGTATATTTTGAACTTCACTTTATATCAGTGTTTTATACGCGTGGCGCATGAAGTAAAATTTCGAGTTTAGAAAAGCCCAGAAAATTTGTCTCGGGTCGCTGCGCGACCCTCGACAAATTTTCACGGGGCTTTTCTAAACTCGAAATTTTACTTCATGCTTAGTCTGGGAGTGGATAACACTCGTTTTAATCTCTAAATGGAACTTAAAAAAATGAGCACATATCTGAAGATTTACAGTACAAATTTCGATATGTATACTTGAAAGAAAAATTCCCTATACAACAACAAAAAATGGTGATGTGTCCATCATAGTACTTTCCCCCGTAAATTGCGTATTAAATCACTTTTAAAATATTTGTAGCATTATTATTTTCAAAATGTCTTCAACTTTTTGATAACTACAACTTTTATTTGAAACATTTTTCAATTGTATCAACACATACACTGAGACAAACCAATAACTAGATAAAAGAACATTATTTATTAATTATCTCAAAAACTAAGAGTGCTATAACAAAAAGTGAGTATACAAAAAAATCTTTAGTTTTTCATTTCCTACAACTTTTATTTGAAACATTTTTCAATTGTATCGACACATACACTGTCACACACCAATAACTAGATAAAACACACAACTTTTGAAATATCTCAAAAACTAAGAGTGCTATGACAAAAAGTAAGTGAACAATACATCTTCATTTTGTTATTATCTACAACTTTTATAAGAAGGAATTTTTTGTTTGATGAACATTTATTGAAAAAATCTGAAAAAACTGAAAAACGCTACGAGTAAAGTACCACTTCCGGTTTTCCGATTTTCACCAAAAGCTTTTCAGTTCTTCCGATTGTATCAAAAAGCTTAAGTTTCAAGTTTCATCTCGATATCTTTAGCGGTTTTTGCGGTACAGCGCACACAGACTCACACACAGACACACAGACACACACAGACATTTTTCAAAAATGGTCTTATTCGACTCAGGGGACCTCAAAACGGATATTTCCGCTAAAATTTTTGATTCGAAAATTTTCACGAAAACAATACTTTCCCTTTGTATTACATACGGGGGAAAGTAAAAACTGAAGCAGTCTTCGTTTCACTCTTAACATTCTAAATTGTAAACTAAATAACGGAAGTCAAAATACACACAAAAAAACTTAACAAACGCATATTTTTACAGATACACACCAAACAATATCAGGGCCAATATAGACTACACAAATAGTGTGTATGGCGGGCTGAACAGGGACTTGTCCTATGTTATTTCCGTCCATGGAAATGTTGATCCATGGCATGCAATAGGATTAACCAGTGATTTACATTCACTGGCCCCGGCATTTTTAATTAATGGTAATACATATATCAAATTCTTTTGTGAACACTACGAGAAAAATCATATCAATATCTACAGAAGGGATTATTTTGTTTAATTATATTAACGAATTGAATAATTTTAGGCACATCTCATTGCGAAGACCTGAACTCCATCTCTGCTTGGGATCTTCCAGAAATGAGTCGAGTCAAACAAGCCGTTAAGGATAAAATCGCTGAATGGATTAGATAAAAAATGATAACTTACAATTTATAACCATTAAACAATATTCATTATCTTTAAATAGTATTATTGTAAGTTAAAGTTTGCACTTAATATATATTACATAAATTATAATATTTATTTAAAACACTTTTTACTTTTTTAACCACTATATTTTTCACTTGATTTGTAACTATAGTTTCGACTATTTAGTAGTCCTTAAACGTGCAAACAAAATAATTTTTTTCATGAAGCAGTAGGTGTTTTTTTAGAATAATAAAAAAATCGTTGTTTTCCCATGCTCATTTGTTTGTTTGTATAGAAATAATGTGATTTTTAAAGTGCAAAGCAATATTAAGAATTAAGTCTTAATATTACTGTGTACTTCAAAAATTACATAGTATGCACACAAAACAGCTTCTTTTTAGGAAACGGTAGGTATTTCTTAGAATACTTAGAAGTATTTATATATTTTTTTACAGTGATACCGAATTATAGTTGTCTTCTGTATAAAAGTAATTTTAGTTAATTATTTTAAATTGAAGCAACAATTATGTTTTTTATGCTGATAATTTCATTAAATATATCAACAAAAACATAAAAAATCGATAAGTAGTAGTCAAAAACAAATTAAAATATAAGCCTTGAAGATGTGAATCAAACTCTGTACAAGAAAATAAATTTTAAAAAAAGAACGTCGAGGTAAACGAAAGTTACGTTTTAAGGAAGCACTTAGAAATATCAAATCAAAATGTACTTGAGATTGCGCGATTATAGGTTTATCAATTATCATAATTGTTTTCGTTACTGTTTACCTTCGTGCATATTTATCTATGCTAGACACAAAAATAAAAGTAGTACATGTTTTCTGTGTCCGTAGCAAGAATTCTAAAAAAATAACAGGTACCAGACTGCAAAAATGTTCATAATCTAGAACCTGCAGTTCATTATTTTCGGTAAAAACTGTCTTCTTTCTCACTCTCCTTGGCCGTTTCACACTTCCCGTAGTAGTAAATTTTTCCAACACTTTTAAAAACGCACGTTCATTTGGACGTGCCCTGTGCGGATATCTCGCAGCGTACACTCGTGACGCCAAGAAACAATTCTTGTTACATTCTCCAAGAATAAATATCATGTCAACCATTTCCTCTTGAGTTCGGAACATTTTTAGAACGTTTATCAAAAATGACTTATGGCTGCTACTGGCGTCTAATAATTTACTTTGACAATTACCAATCTTTTGTTTTCTCATGGCACTCTTCAGAACGGAAAACGTTTCCCGACATTTGCGATGAAATTCCTTTTTCTCCGAAATTTTGTTATGCAATGTGTAATTTTTTTGTACCAATGAAAAATTTTGAGTTTTGGCTCTACAACGCCGTAATTTTTTTAGGGGGGTGCCATTTGAAATTTTCAAAGAAAATGACAACATGCAAAGTTCAATCAAAAAATTTTTTTTCCATAAATTACCCAAAAAAAAATTATGTGAAGGTATACGAGGTCTTAACCTGTACCTCAATTCAAAATTTAGGCGCCGGCGTCAATTAGTTTCTCTACAAAACAAACTCAAAAATGGGGCGCAATTTTGAAAGAAGGGGTTATAACAGCGAAACCGCTAAAGTTAAAGGTATAACATGTTAGATAAAAAAATAAGTACTCTTTGAGCACTTTCCAAATCTGCAATAAAAATAGGGCATTCCATTTAAAAAAAACATAAGTTTGGTACGCCACTGGAGTATGGCACGCCACTGATGATTAGAAATATTTTTGAAACATAGCGACGGTAATTATGCACCACTTTGCTCTTAGATTTTTTTCGATAGCTTTTATCGTAAAGGAGCTATGGTCCGAGGCGTCTTAAGTGCCACACCCGGTATATATATATATATATATATATATATATATATATATATATATATATATATATATATATAATATATATATATATATATACCAAATAAGAAATAACAGCGCACAAGGTCATGATGTAAAAGTTATATTTTTATCAAGTGAGTGTGGTAGGAGGACAGAAGACGACGACGATCGTTTCGCTCTTTTTATGAGCTCCTCAGGCCGCCACATCCATCATCCCATACACACTCACTTGATATCTAGAAGTTGTATATATACTGACTTCGCTAACCATAAGCCGGTATTGACGTCAGTATTTATAAATGCTACTGCATTGATAAGGGCATTGATCTCATTTTGCTTCTACAGTTAGTGTCGGTTTTTAGTTTAAACCATCGACTAGCATCGGAGCGGCGAGAAACCCGAACCAATGCGATGATAATATTCAGAACGCCGAATTAAATTAAATAAATTAGAATTAACGACCTGCTTATAAGTACCAAATAAGAAATAACAGCGCACAAGGTCATGATGTAAAAGTTATTTTTTTATCAAGTGAGTGTGGTAGGAGGACAGAAGACGACGACGATCGTTTCGCTCTTTTTATGAGCTCCTCAGGCCGCCACATCCATCATCCCATACACACTCACTTGATATCTAGAAGTTGTATATATACTGACTTCGCTAACCAAGTGAGTGTGTATGGGATGATGGATGTGGCGGCCTGAGGAGCTCATAAAAAGAGCGAAACGATCGTCGTCGTCTTCTGTCCTCCTACCACACTCACTTGATAAAAAAATAACTTTTACATCATGACCTTGTGCGCTGTTATTTCTTATTTGGTACTTATAATACATACACTATATACATAGATATTAAATACAGATTATTCCAATTATTATATTATATTATGTTCTAATTTTGTTACGGAAATATCCGTTTTGAGGTCCAGAAATCCAAATCAAGTGTTAATTCAATGATGTCGGTCTGTCGGTCTGTCCGTCGGTCTGTCCGTCGGTCTGTCCGTCGGTCTGTCCGTCGGTCTGTCCGTCGATCTGTCCGTCGGTCTGTCCGTCGGTCTGTCCGTCGGTCTGTCCGTCGGTCTGTCCGTCGGTCTGTCCGGCGGTCTGTCCGTCGGTGTGCCCGTCGGTCGGTCTGTGACACGATTTCAGCAAAAATGGCTGATGGGATTTTCATCAAATTTTGTATTTAGGTTCTATTCCATAATATCTCGGGAAGATACAAATATGGGTAAGAACAGAAAACCTGAAGTGGGGGGTTACTCTTGACGTTTTCTTCCTATCTCATAAATTATTAAGATAGTCAACACATTTTTTTAAATAAAGGTTGTAAAGAATCAAAAAATAATATATCAAATAATAATGTGTATACACTTCGTCATAACTCCTTTAGTTTTCTTAAAAATGGTGAATTTTTGATATTTTATTTTAGAATTTTGTTAATCTATCTCAGTAATTAATAATAATAAGCAATTGGTATAATAAATTTAATTCCCTTATATTATTTTAATTTGCGGTCGGTACCTGTGTTGGCTACAGCAGATATTTTTTAATATTGATGCTGAGTCGACTCAAAAAAATATGTCGTAAATCAGCTAAAAAATCAGCTGATTTCTGCTACTGCCTCGTAAAAATGAAACTTTTTTATTGAGAAATGTAAAATTGGTGCACATTAAATATACAGGAAATTTATCTTTTAGGTTTACGTATCCCGATGTATACGCTGTATATGTTGAGGCATTTGCTGCTGTTGAAAAGCGTTTTCTAATAAATGTTTTCCACTTTTTGATTAACCGTGAAGTAAAATTATGAGTTTAGAAAAGCCTGAAAATTTGTTCACTCCGCTTCATGGAGCGCTAGACGCATAAAACTCAAATATCGTGATGTTAAAAGTATACTGCTTTAGTATACTGCTTTAGCAGTATATTTTGAGCTTAACAATATTTTAGTGTTCTACACGCGTGGTGCGTGAACTAAAGTTTCGAGTTTAGAAAAGCCTGAAACCAAATTTTAAGGCTTTTCTAAACTCGAAATTTTACTTCATACTTAATCAAGAAGTAGAAAGACTCATTATAAATTTTAAATTGAACGCATTTTAAAAATAATTAACGCCAAAAATTATACAGCTCATGCATCGGAATATGTATAGTTAAAATAAAAAATTCCCTGTATATTTAAGCAATTATCTATTAGTAGGTTGCGGACACCACAAAATAATTGAATGCACAACTTATTCGCCTATTTTTTTATTTAAATACTGATTATTTTAATTAAAACACGTTTAACCTTTCTTGGCAATTTATATATAATCTTCACGTAACTCACCCAAATTCAATGATTATTTTATAAATTATTTGAGGAAAAGTGAATGTAATGCACATATATATTTTTTAATGCTTTAGATATTTTTTTTAATGCAAACATATTTATCTAAAGTTTACAATAAATTCGCAAATTATTTCATCTAATGTACATTATATTAATCAATAAAAACATTAAAAACCAGAAAAATATATAGCACATAGTTCAAGTGTTTTATGATTTTTATTCTAGGATATTATCAGGAACAGGAAAACTATATAAATGCAGGAAATGCAATTTCGATAGTCAGTCAAAATGGTCGATTTGAAAGTGTTGGTTTGTGTCATTCTCTTGCTACTATGCTTAGCGAATGTAAGTAGTATTTCGATTTTTACATGAAATAGAATCAAATTATCAAATATTTCCTTAAATTGAAATATGCTGAAACTAGTTGTTATTTATTTAATTTGTTCATTTACTAAATCTCCTTTTTGAGAAGAAAGAGTTCCAACGCCAGGGAACTTGATAGTGTCAAGTAAGTGCACAGATGAGAAAAACGTATTAAATGTCAATACCACATTCATACATTTGATGGTGTCTTATAATTCAAGAAAAACTCTTTCGCCAAGTGCCCCTTCAGAGACGTTTACTTTTTACCTGCAAAAGGTTAATTTTAATATTAGACTGCAAAGGGTTAAATTTCAGTCTATCGGAACATATGAGAATATATTATGCTTTGCTGGGTGCTAGATTTTAAATAATCTGCAAGTGTATTATTGCCCAAGTTGTGTTGTATCTGATCTCTAAGGTTAGTAATAAGCAATGCACTTGTTTTCATGCAACGTGTACTCATAAAACCTGTTAATTTTTAATGATTTGCACTGACACTTGTATACCAGGGAATCGCTTACTAAATAAAATACTGAAATTTGAATGTTGGCTCATAACGACTTACAATCACAATAATTACTTTAGTATAACATAGTTAAATAATGTTGCTAGACTTATTATTATTTTGTTTTTTTAAATTATATAATATAATTTAAAAGATGTTAAATATTAGCATATTTTGTCATATATGTTTGTTTAGTGAATGCGACATAAATATTATGACTGCAATATTCTACGATCATATTTATTATATTATAAGTGAATTTGTCCCTACGAAAATAATTCACCGGTTTCATTATCCTGTATGGTTTGACACTACACTGATTAAGCTAACAAAAGATAAGAGATTAGCCCATGCGAGGTATAAACAAAGTGGATCAGACAGGAATTTACAACGGTTTCAAAGACTTAGGAGTGATTGTAAACAACGTAGTGGCTATTTACAAGACTTGTATTACAAAAAGATGGAAGTGGATATTAATAATCAACCAACTAAATTTTGGCGGCATATACAGAAGCTGAAGAAAGAAGATGGTCTCCCTAAAGTTATGTCTTATGGTAACAATACCCTTCGTAGTGTACAGGATTTAGCTGATTCCTTCGCAGATAACTTTGCTGCCAACTATAAAATGCCCCAAGTTCAAAATAGTGTTTCTCCACGGCTCTCTTCGCTGTGTAATGCGTTTGCGGGAAGTGACAAATTTATTATTAATATTGAAGACATTTATAGTGAACTTGCGTCATTATCAAATAATTTCAGTTGTGGCCCTGATGAGATCCCAGGTGACTTTTTAAGTAGATGTGTTTGTACCCTCAGTATGCCAATATATTTGTTATTTACTGCGTCATTGTCACAGGGTGAATTCCGTGCTTTTTGGAAACATAGTTTTTTGGTACCAATTTACAAATCGGGGAAAAAAAGTGAAATCACGAATTATAGAGGAGTTGCTCTTCAATCTGCAATTCCTAAAGTATTTGACAAAATTATTTCAAATAAATTACAGTGGTTATCAAAAAACATAATAATTCCGGAACAGCATGGTTTTTGCCCTGGACGCTCAACAGTGACAAATTTATTGGTTTACCAGTCGTACATATTGGATGCCTTGGAGAAAGGGTATCACGTTGATGCTATTTATACAGATTTCTCCAAGGCGTTCGATAGGGTGAATCATATATTGCTCATTAATAAACTGTGGGACTTCCAATTTAATGTTGACGTAATCAATTGGATTCAGTCATTCCTGAGCAATAGGACTCAATCAGTAAGGATAGGGAATTTTACATCTAGATGTGTACATGTACCATCGGGGGTTCCACAAGGAACACATAGTGGACCCATCCTATTTTTGTTGTTCATAAATGATCTAGGTCAGTCGCTGGAAAATTGTAGATATCTTCTGTTTGCAGATGATTTGAAATTGTATAAAGCAATTTTAAAATCTGAGGATAACTGCATGGTTCAGGCAGACTTGGATCGTTTACAGAGTTGGTGTGCTCAGAATGATTTGAATCTCAATGTCAGTAAGTGTAAACACATGAGATTCTCTAGAAGGATTGCGGAAATTAATTTCTCATATGTCTTAAATAATTCTGTGTTAGACAAAGTTGATGTAATAAAAGATTTAGGTGTTACATTCGACTCTAAATTAAATTTCAACCAGCATATCGAGTTAATTTCACGCAAGGCAATGAGAAATCTTGGATTCCTTTTTAGAAACACTTCAATGTTTAATATTTCGACGTTAAGATTGCTTTACTGTTCGCTAGTGCGATCGAAGCTAGAATACGGTAGTATAATATAGTCTCCATTTTATTCTACTCATATAGAAAAATTGGAAAGAGTACAAAACAAATTTTTAAAATTTATGTCATATAAACTTGGGATCTCATCTATGGAATTTAATATCAGCATTACATTGAACACATTAAACCTGAAATCATTGCAGTCTAGGAGAGTTGAATTGGACTTATGCTTTTTTCATAAATTGATGTCAGGTGAAAATCAATGTTCGGAATTATTAAGTTTGTTTAATTTCAATGTTAATCCATATTTATTGAAATCTAGAAGCAAGGCGATTTTCAATGTTCGTACTTGTAAGCAAAATTATTCATTGAACAGTCCATTGAATAGAATAATAAGATGCATAAATGTGCTCAATTGTGACGCTAAATTTGATGTATTTGGGAGTTCGTTCGTTACATTCAAGCGGCAACTTAAGAGATTACTTTAAATCTCTATTTGTGTGTTAAATCTCTATTTGAAAATAATTATTAACCTGTTTGTCAAATTTCGGTCAATGATAATCAATCTAATTGTCAAAATATCTGTCATTCGCAATTGTATTGTTTATAATCTATCTTGCTTCCTCCTATTGTTTGTGCATTTATTACTCTCCAACACATAATAAACGCTATGCTGCGTCAATTTATTGTCGATCGGTATATACACACAACTCTTAATTTCATCTGTTATTGGTAAGATTTAATTTTAGTTTTAGTTTATATTATTTCTTATTTCTGGTTTAATTTATTTGCATATGTTATGATATATTTTATTGTAACACTGATATATATTTGTTTGTATTATTTTGTTAAAAAGGTGATTCCGTAATAAATTATTATTATTATTATTATTATTTATACTAAATTTAAGATGCGTTTCGATATTTTTAACAAATTTTGTAATTAATATTGTGATTGAATTATAAATATTTCTTTGTCATTTTTGTCGCATAATCCGGTGAACGCCTCTCTTATTCGCCTCGGATTTAAAAGGATTGACATTTTTATTTCTCAATGAACTAGATACAGACATATGTGACTCCTTAGTTTTACCTATAAATTATACATAAACTCCGACAAAAAACTGGTATCCCCTAAAGTAACCTTACAATAAACAGTAGATATCTCCATATAGATGCCATTTGTAGGGAGTCCTTTTGCTCAGAAAAATACGCATACTTTATATAACCAGCACGCTGCTCTTCCACAGTACACTCTTCGCGCAACTGTCACTTAAGTATCATCAAACTGAACTATGCTGCCACCTAATGACACATTTAGAAATATCTCAATGTTAATTTTTGCTTCCCTGCAATAATTAGTTAATTAATTGCTAACGACAGCTCATACATCTTAACAAATAATTAAATATACCTACTTTTAAACATATTCATCTAGAATTTAATTATCTGTTCGTGTTTATAGGCAAGAATTATTGAAAGAAGGATTGGCATACCGGATCCCGATGTGCCAAACCCAAGAGCAAGAGCGCCGATATTAATGACAATTACTCAGAAATTGGATCATTTTAACAGCGCAGATACTAGGACATGGAATATGGTAATTTTAAATAAAATTGTGTATTTTAATTTGTAAATTTGTATTGTTTTCGTGGCAGTATTACCAGATTGGGTGCTATCTCCCCAAACTGGGGGTAAATTACGGTATTATATAATAATACATGTTACAGTATAATATTATGTACAGGGAGTTTTTTCTTTTAAGTGGCGTATATTCTGTAAATCTATAGATATTCGTTGTAATTTAAAAGCGGTTTGGTTTAGTCGCTCCGCTTTACTTCGCTTCTGCTTGGATTGTTTAGTACAAGCACAAAAAGTTAATAGTTTTATTTAAAGCAAAGTTTTCAGTAAATAATAATTTAAATACACATATATTATTAACATAAGAAACATTCTGGGCTATTTATTTTACCTGAAAAAATGTTTACACAATTTATGCCATTTTTATAAACATTACAAATTCTAAGCACTTTCTTATTAAGGTATCTCAGTATTCTCCTCGCGAATATCTTCCACTCCCAGACTAAGCATGTAGTAAAATTTCGAGTTTAGAAAAGCCTGAATATTTTTCATCAAAATTTTCAGGCTTTTCAAAACTCGAAAATTTACTTCATGCGCCACGCGTGTAAAACACTGATTTATTGTAAAGTTCAAAATATATTCTACTCTATTGTATTAAATAGTATAAACTAATTGACAAGTTGTGAAAACATGAAAATGTATCTCGATAATCTTGTCATTTTAAAATTACATAATGAATTCACATATTAAAATTATCTTTCTTTCTTATTGTACGAGGGGTGATCAATAAGTACGGTAACAAAATGTACACGTTTCATTGCAGGCTTTGTAACCTTTTTGATCACCTCTCGTATATCTAAGATATTCCATCCTTTCATTATTTTCTTTTCGTTTTACGGAATTACTCTATTTTCCGTTTCTTGTCATTTTCTTGGTTTACTCTAAATACTTTTCTGTTTAGAATGTCTTCCTCTATTAATGTTTTAATTCTGTGATCTTGATACGCCACTAGATTTGGTTACAGGAAATAAACATTTGTTATATTTATTAACGTGAGATTAACCTTAAGCAGTATATTTTGAATTTCACTTTAAATCAATTAAATCAATCCTGAAACTCATGTTAGGGGGAAAACATGATTTTGGGAGATTTTTATAAAAGCATGGACAAATTTTATAAGTTCACTCTTCCGTGGGCCAAAGGGAAATCCTGTCTAATTTTGGTGTGCAAATATTTTTTGTTTTTATAACATCCTGTCCTTATTTTGTCAAGTGTGTAAACATTTTTTTAGCGTTACTTCTCCAACAATCAATTCTTCGAAAGCGGTGGACCAATTTTTATCTACATTGGAGGCGAGTGGGAAATTACCCCAGGATGGCTTATGAGTGGCCAGATGTTTGACATGGCTAGAGATCATGGAGGTTACTTGTTCTACACGGAACACAGATTTTATGGTAGCAGTTTCCCATTAGGGTAATTTTTACTATAACATGAAATTGCAAAAAGTCAAATTAAACCAATTCATTAATTTGTTCAGAGACTTTACAACCGGGAGTTTGAAGTTCATCAGGTCGCAGCAAGCCTTAGCTGATTTGGCTCATTTTATCACGACAATGAAACAAACTATTCCAGGAGCCCAAAATAGTAAAGTAAGTTAACCATCAAATAATTTTACCAAGTAATTTACACACATGATTTATATTTGCGAGTCCAACGAGTATATTTTTATGAGTAAACTTCAGAGACTAATAACCTTTTTTTAGGTTGTTGTTGTCGGCGCTTCTTATTCAGCCAGTATGGCAACATGGATGAGAATTCTTTATCCTGATGTGGTGGACATTGCATACGCCTCAAGCGCTCCATTGATTGCCCTTGATGATTTTTACCGTAAGTATTAAAAATAATTTATTAAAAATGCGATTAAAAAAACTTTGACACTTATCTACAATTTAATTGATTCTCAACAGCCCACGCCTTTTCATCATGAAACAAAGAAGTGTTTCACTATCTTTAAACACCATCAAAAGGCTTCTGATGTTAATCTATAAATATTTTTAGAATATGAAGAAGTTGTTGGGCATCAAATCAAACTTAAAGATCCTGAGTGTTACAACATTTTAAAAGAAGGCACTGCTGCAATAGAATCCTATATTCAATCAGATTCTGGTCTTGAATACTTAGAGTCAGCTTTGGTGTAAGAGCATTTAAGTTACAAAACGGGATTGTTTAACAAAATTAATTTTCACAGCACGTGCAAGCCAATTCAAACTGTAGAACCTTTCAAGGCGTACTTTTTCAATCAAATCTCTGTGCGATGGAGTAACCTAGTGCAATACGCCAAACCCGGCGAAATCGCCAACGAATGTCTTAAAGTGACCAGCAAAGCTGGAACTTCTTTCGAAAAGCTCGCTGCTTATATAAGAGAGAAAAATGGAATTTACTGTATTGGAGACTACAATAATTTCCTTGATGCTTATTCGAATACTGATTTGAATAACGGCTCATGTAAGATATATTTTATACCTAATATTTATATATGTTAGAAGCGGGGAATTTTTATTTTAGCCCGGCAATGGACGTTCCAAACTTGCGAAGAATTTGGTTTTTTCCAAACGACATCTTCTTTAAATCAACCGTTTGGCAACCACATTTTTGTCGATTACTACCATCAAATGTGTAACGATATCTTTGGGCAAGAGTATGTATTTTTTAATATCTTTATGCTAGAAACTTAAAAATAGTCCAAATATTATATGTATCTAATTTTGGTGGATTTGCTTTTATTGTAAGGCAATAGGTACTTGATAATTGAAGCTCATTTACGACATTGTCAAAAGAGGCAATTGTGCCGTTAAATAGTGACTATAAATAAACGTTTCGTTGCCCTTCCAGCCTCCTGTATTGTTTAAATAATAGGTTCCCAGCCTGTTTCATTCTACTGCCCCCTTTTCGAACAATAAATCTCTCACCGCCCCCCATTATTGTTAATAAATAATTTGTTAACAAATGAAACACGATTTTAACTTTCTTTGTATAACTGAGACTTTATTAAGTGACTATAGTTTCGATAATTTTAACTTGTCATTTTCAAACTCTAACTTTGAGTTTGAAAATGAAAAGTTAAAATTGTCTAATCTATAGTCACTTAATAAAGTCTTAGTTATACAAAGTTAAAATCGTGTTTCATTTGTAAATTATGATGTATAACGAAGTAGAAGCCTCCACCGTTAACAGTTTAAATAATTTGTTGATCAACTTTTTATTACAAAAGATCTAGAAGGATTTAAATATTGTACTTCTAATTACATTTCGTTTCACAGAAAAGTGAAATCCCGAGGCAACTAATATTTTCAAGGTCCTTCAAAACTTTATTTCACATCTTGAACTCTACTTTTTTAACTTCAGAATAAATCAGTGTTTTATACGCCTGGCGCATGAAGTAAAATTTCGAGTATAGAAAAGCCTGAAAATTTGGATTTGCCGGGGCACGATCGAAGGGAGTCGCGCCCCGGCAAATCTAAATTTTCAGGCTTTCCTAAACTCGAAATTTTACTTTGTGCGCCAGGCGTATAAAACATATATTTATTCTAAAGTTCAAATGACCCATGTCATAAAGTTGAGAAAAGTGATGTTATGGGTGTGACATAAAAATTTAGGATATTGATATGAGAAAAAATTCCTCATTATTTTTTGCAAAAATATCTGTTTTCAATAACATTTAAAAGCCCTCAAAAATTCAAATATATTAGTCCTTACGGTTTTTTATTTGACAATCAATTAACAAAGTTATTTAATCTTCTCAGCGCATTATGTTGATCTGTTGATTTGGGGAGGGTTAAATCCCCAAATTTGCCTTTTTGGTCAAAAAAGCCACTTAGATCTCTCTTCAACCCCCACTGGGGTGGGGGTTGAGAACCAATGGTTTAGATCTATAATACCTTTTATCTTGGTGAATAAGATACCTAGGAAGTGATTTTGTTTCTTAGGTAGTGTCGGATTCGCCTAGTTTTCTCAAATGCCTACCGACAAAAATCCTAAAGTTTCAAAAATTTTACAAACAAGCCGAAGAAATGTCTACTTTTATTCGTACATATGTTCTCTCAATAACCGATTATCTATTTCTTACCGTTATAAAGATTCCCATGCACGGACTCCTTAAGCGAGGCACCCTGTATAAAATACATACATGAGGCTAAATATCTGTTTCCTAAAAATCAATTATTTTCAAAAAGGTACACTCCTGAGACGATTATAAACAACATCGCGTACACAAACAGTATTTATGGTGGAATCAACAAAAACATGAGCTACGTAGTTACCGTTCATGGATCAGTCGACCCATGGCATTCAATTGGCTTAACTAGCAAGTTAAACGATTTAGCCCCAGCATTCCTTGTTCAAGGTAAAATAATGTTATTAAAATTTGATAAAAATCACATTTTGAAAAGTAAAATTAATTTAAGTTTCAAAAATAACAAACCTATCTAATTTTTCTTAGGCACCGCTCATTGTCAAGATCTTTACTCAATTTCTTCATCGGATATTCCTCAAATGAGAGAAGTGAAACAAGCAGTTAAGGACCAAATTGCTGCCTGGTTGCAGGAATAAAATATAAATATTTATTGAACTAGATTTAACTTGTAATGATTCGACCCTAGGTATTGTACAAATTTATAATTTGTATTATTGTTTACGTTGTGTTGTGTATGTAGTAACCCTATTATTTATTTACCAGGTTCGTTGTTTGTGTCAATATGCATTATCGTAAATACTGTGTCTTTATTCCTTGTTAATTTGACTAGGAGGATGTGTGGACAATAAATAAAACAGGATATGAGCTTAACGTATGCAAAGTTTATTGACCTTCCATTACATTTCTAATGAATTGATATGTCTTATATTATTTATATTGACAAAATATATTACCCAACGTTTATGCTTAAAAGTCATGTGCATTTGGTTAAACTCAAAAAAATGTATGACTCTACTTGTGGGAGCAAAATTAACTAGCCCCTGCATTTGCATTACGAGATGGGAAACCCACAAATACCATCTCGGGGCTAGCATCACACACTCGACACACTTGCGATTAGTTAGTGGGACAATCTCTCACATCGGCCCTACACATCAATCGCCATTCATTTTCGATTAATGAGCGGAACGACCTTTCACCTCGTTCTACTCATAATCGAGTTATTTTTTTCTTGTGGTTAGTTAGTAGGACACTTAGCGCAATACTAACTCGGATTGGCCTAACACATCAATCGACTGTTTCGATTAGTTAGTAGGACATACCTCATTTTCTCGCTCAATTCGGCCTTACACATCAACCACCATACATCCCTCATTCGTGTGGTTAGTTAGTAGGACACTTAGTGCAATACTGACTCGGATTGGCCTAACACATCAATCGACTGTTTCGATTAGTTAGTAGGACATACCTCGTTTTCTCGCTCAATTCGGCCTTACACGTCAACCACCATACATCCCTCATTCTTGTGGTGAGTTAGTAGGACACTTAGTGCAATACTAACTCGGATTGGCCTAACACATCAATCGACTGTTTCGATTAGTTAGTAGGACATACCTCGTTTTCTCGCTCAATTCGGCCTTACACATCAACCACCATACATCCCTCATTCTTGTGGTGAGTTAGTAGGACACTTAGTGCAATACTAACTCGGATTGGCCTAACACATCAATCGACTGTTTCGATTAGTTAGTAGGACATACCTCGTGTTCTTGTTCAATTCGGCCTTACACATCAACCACCATGCATCCCTCATTCTCATCCCCCCCCCCCCTTTCATCTTCCCCCTTTTCCCAGATGTTTAAATTATTTCGCTGGTTTTGTTTGTTTCATTTCAACTAAGTCGGTTTGATGTAGAATTAATTTTACTCTTACGTGATAGTCTCTCCAGCGCTGTTATCCCTAACTCCATTCTATATTTTCTAACTCCATTCTCAATACTTAACTCTTTTTATCAATATTTCTTCACTAACTCACATCCTACTGAAACTTCCTATTCTCAACTGTCCCCATTTACATTTAAATACTCATTGTCCCCGTCCCGGTCCCAAAACTAACTGATATTTAGAATCGTTTCTTTGCTGCTCTCAAAGTTCTCCCCTCCCCAAATTTTGTGGCTTAAATTTTATCTACTACCATATATGGTCACAAAACCCTTCCCTCTCTGACGTCAACTTCATTTCCCTGACTTTGCACACTTGTTGTGTTTGCGTTCGTTAAACCCTGAACTGAATCTTTCTGTACGTCTTAGCATTTCTCCACGCGCCGGTACTTGTTTATTATTTTAAGGCGATGCTGCATTTGTTATTTCTTTCAGATTAAAAATTTTGATCGACTAATGTTATTCTTGTATTTACTGGATGTTGATTTTTCTTTATTATTTTCTTGGGTGATTTTTGTATTAATATTTTAATTTAATTTCGTCAAAAATAATATTTGCACATGACTCCTACTGACCTATTACAAACTTAACTAAATTTTAATGAATAACATAATATTATACTCGTATACTTAGTTGTAACCACAATAATGACACATTTCTTACTACAAATTATATTATTATATATTTAGCTGCTTAAATAAATATGAAACCATTTTTTATTATTTATATATATTATTTTTTTCCATGGCTACATATTACCAGAATTTCGCTTTTTGGGCCTGGTCTTAACAACTAAACATGTATTTATATACTCCCCTTCTTTTAATATTAAATTCATAACAAAACATATAATTACGATGATATTCGTATAAACCGCAAACAATAAGTTTTGATTAATAAGACTTATTGTTTGCAATTTATGCAAATATTATCGTAATTATATGTTTTGTTATGAATTTAATATTAAAAAAGGGGAGTATATGTAGGTGAAAAATGAAAAATAAATGCATGTTTAGTTGTTGAGACCAGGCCCAAAGAGCGAAATTCTGGTAATATGCAAACTAAAATCAATTTTTTTAAATTCAAAATAGTGTTTAGTTTTAAATATATTAACAGGTTAATAAATTCATTGCTTTGCATATTTTTTAACTTTCACTAGAGGCAGTTCAGTTTTTGATATTTTAACTTTTTACTATTTTACGTTAACGTTAAGTTGTAAAATAGTACTTAAGGTCTACAATAAGTATGGTCAACTACCATGAACATTTTAATTGTAATAAATTCCTTGAAAAAGGAGCCAAATAGGCTTCGAAAGCTTGGATTTTAATAAATTAGTTGGAATAAAAATCGTCTATTACTTGTGGTCGAATTCCCCGTTACAAAGTTTTATTTTCAAAACATTCCTAACAAACTGTGGCCAGAATTGACATAAATTAATCTAGATGAGATTTGGTTTCAACAAGATGGTGCCACATGCCTCACTACGAACCAAACAATCAACTTGTTGGAAGATAAGTTCGGTAATTCGATCATTTCGGAGACCAACCCATATGTGGACCGGAGGGGCGAGTAGGCACCCCTGGGCTTTTCAAGACCCACCCCGACTCCTCATTTAGCGGCGACAAGCACCAAGACTGAGTCAACCCCGCCGTGTGTAAGTTAGCTCTATCCAAGATAGGCTACCTCAAGAAGGTCTACAGCTCCGACTTGGACAATCGTCCTCTTCAAGCATCCATCGTCCGAAGACTCAGGTCTGCCCCAGACGCCTCTTGTTTAGGTGCTATGCTGGACCTCCTGAATTGTAAATACCGGTAATTTTTCTTTTAAGTATACATATGCATACGTTTTTTTTTTAAGCTCAATTTTAAGCGTTAAATGATTGTTTTCCACTCCCAGGTTAAGCATGAAGTAAAATTTCGAGTTTAGAAAAGCCTGAAAATTTGGTTCGGTCGCGTAGCGCGAAGCGCGGAGCGACCAAACCAAACTTTCAGGCTTTTCTAAACTCGAAATTTTACTTCATGCGCCACGCGTATTAAACACTGAAAACACTGAAATATTATAAACACGTGAACTCACTTGAAATCAGCATTTTATACGCGGGGCGCATGGAGTAAAATTTCGAGTTTAGAAAAGCCTGAAAGTTTGGTTTGGTCGCTCCGCTTCAGGCTTTTCGAAACTCGAAATTTTACTTCAAGCTTAACTTGGGAGTGGAAAACACTCGTTTAAAGCTTTGAACTGAACATTTTTATATAAACAACGAATATGGGAAGATTTCAGCACATAATTAGGATATGTATCCTTAGAAGAAAAACTCCCTGTATAATTTACCAATAAAACACGTATTATATTGTATAACAAAAAGTATTGTTCAAACAAAGTTTAAACTATTTTATTGTTATTGTGTAAATTACACTGGTCGGCATGAAAATCGGCCCTGACACCATTCCTGCTGATTCTTATGTAAAATGACCTCCTGAATCCGAATATGACCCCCATTTTCCCCCATCACCCACCGTTTTCGGGGGAGGCCCCCCCACCTATTTTTATCACTTTTCGATAATTTGGAGGGATGAAAAGGATTATTTTAGCCTTTACGTTTCTTCTGAGGGGCTAGAGAGGTGAAAAGTTCCAAAACATGAACTTATTTTCTACATATTCCAGCTTCCATCCCCCCTCATCCTCCCCCAAACAATGAAAATATATAGCAACAATAATAAAAATATAGAGCAACATTTCGGAAGATTCACTGTACCACGCTGGCGCTCTCAATACCTCGAGCGCACAGGTTTGCCCAGGAATTTTCATGCTTTGACAGGTTTAAACTGGCATTGCTCTTGTCACTATAGACCTGCACTGTAATCCATATCTTCCCTCAGTACATCTCTAGCAGAGTACTGTTGGTTTTTGATACGAGAAACTTCTACCTCAGGGTACAAAAGGAAAGCAAGCACCAAATGAAGGTACTTATCTTAGTTATTCATTATTCTTTACATTTATTATTTTACATTTATTATTTTACTTTTTATTTATTATTCTTTACAGCTAAAATAATCCTTTTCACCCCTCCAATGGATGGGGCAAACGGGGGAAGTATTGAGAGCGCCAGCGTGGTACAGTGAATCTTCCGAACTGTTGCTATATATTATTATTATTGTTGCTATATATTTTTATTATTGTTGCTATATATTTTTATTATTGTTGCTATATATTGTTGCAATATATTTTTATTATTTGGGGGTGTTTGGGGGAGGATGAGGGGGAATGGAAGCTGGAATATGTAGAAAATAAGTGAAAAAACTGCGAAAAAAACGGAAAAAATTTATAATTTTTAATGATTTTTTTACAATTTAAGGGGGCAAATCCCCCCCCCCCCAAATCTACCTCCTTTCTACAAATGTTCATGTTTTGAAACTTTTCACCTCTCTAGCCCCTCAGAAGAAATGTAAAGGCTAAAATAATCCTTTTCATCCCACCAAATTATCGAAAAGTGATAAATATAGGTGGGGGGGCCTCCCCCAAAAACGGTGGGTGATGAGGGAAAACGGAGGTCATATTCGGATTCAGGAGGTCATTTTACATAAGAATCAGCAGGAATGGTGTCAGGGCCCGAAAAAATATTTTCTTTTTTGCAGACCTGTGTTATTTATTCATATAAAAAAATTAAATTATTAAGTAACTACTAGATTTTTAGCACCAACAGACCCACATGTATTTCATTTAATAATTAATGTATTTCCTTAAAACCATTACATGCATAGATTTACAATATTAAATTTATAAAAATAATATTTGTAAACCTAACAATAATCATTAGTATATCAATAATAATACGAACAGCTAATATTAAAATAAATATGATTTTCGGCGAAAATTGGCGGAGTTAAGGGATAATATGGGGCAAGCCCTGATGGTCCACTCAAATAAATAGATTCATAGAGAATTTTTATTGGATGATTAGTCAAACATCTTTATGTACGTTATAGTTTTCATAGACCTACAAAGGGTTAATTATTCAGTGGCGTAACTAGCTCCACATTACTCAAAGTGTTTTTAAATGAATGTCTTCAGATCCAATCATCTTTGATTGAAACACTTAGAACCTTTCTTCAACACTTCAATTATCTTTATTTATTTAATTATATAAGACCAAGAGAAGAAACATTAGAATACGTATGTCTTCAAAGATCTCTGCACGTTATTCGTATATTCCCTTATTATCTATTAAATGTCTTGTGTATAGGTTTTGTAAGTCGATTTATTTATTTGGTCGTGAGGTGGTCTAGGATCGGAACCGCCGCGCCATTAGAGGGAAGGATTTCATGCCGGAAATGTATGTTGTTATCGGTAAGTAACTGGGAAATTAGTTCTGCATAGCGAGGAACATGTCAGACCAGAAGAGGATTCCATTCCGAGCCCGACCGCATCCCGGATCTCGCTCACAGCCTCCTCCAACCGCAAGGAAATAACACACACACACACTTGACTTTTTCAATGCACAACATCTCAAGAGTCAACTATATTAAATTATAAATACACAAATATCACGTAACATTGTCACAATAAATATACATTGTAGTAATTTAACACACTTTAAAGGCTTGAACTTAGATCACATATCTGTATTCATTAAAATACTGATTATATCTGTAATTAGGGCCATAAATGTTATATAACTTATTAGTTATAGTGGAATACGGTAGATATGCCTTATGACTCATTGATGGGGAATGTGTGGTTCAATTTTTTAGAGAGTATGTCGACAGTTGTATCTGCAACGATTTTTCCCTAGTTGTGTCAAATTTTGATGTTACATAACAATTTTATACTGTTCAAGTCGCGAGTATATTAGTGTTCTTCGTTTTAGAAAAGCTTTAAATCATAGTTTCTTATGAATTTTTGTTTTGAGTATACATATCCTAATTACATGTTATAGTTTTTTAAATGTTCGTTCTTCTCTTAAAAGAGGTCAATTTTAAGTTTAAACGAGTGTTTTCCACTTCCAGGTTAAGCATGAAGTAAAATTTCGAGTTTAGAAAAGCCTGAAAATTTGGTTTGGTTGCGTAGCGCGAAGCGCGGAGCGACCAAACCAAATTTTCAGGCTTTTCTAAACTCGAAATTTTACTTCATGCGCCACGCGTATAAGACACTGATTTCAAGCGAAGTTTACTCGTTCACAATATTTTAGTGCTTTCAGTGTTTAATACGCGTGGCGCATGAAGTAAAATTTCGAGTTTAGAAAAGCCTAAAAATTTGGTTTGGTCGCGTAGCGCGAAGCGCTACGCGGCCAAACCAAATTTTTAGTCTTTTCTAAACTCGAAATTTTACTTCATGCTTAGTCTGGAAGTGGAAAACACTCGTTTTAAGATTCAAAGTAAACTTTTAAAAAAAGTGTATGCATATGTATACCTATTAGAAAATGCCTTATATGTATACCTAAAATAAAAATGTCCTCTATTAACAGATTAATCCTATGAATATTTTCCAAATGTACTAAATCCGCAATTGATTCAACTAACATTTTTGAGCTTACACAAAATCAACGCAAATGCATTATTTATTTTTGTAAATACCTGAACTATTTAGTAGATATGGAAATTGGAATTACATCACTTAAACTCACATTAAAAACGATTGTGCACATTAATTAAAATGATTTGTGGCTGGGTTTTTGCAGATTTAGTTTTACGAAGCCATTGTCAAAATGTGACGTTTAACCTTAAAATTTTAAAGCTACATAACGGAGCATACGTTTTCGCATATTCCATCGAAAAACCATAGCAGACATATTAGGAAGTTTTCTGTCTCTTTTCACACACGTATCTGATGACATCAAACTATTTTCGTATTACGTGTACTGGTGCAGAAAGCACTACAAATCAAAGAAATCGTGGGACCCCACACGTGAATCTAACCTTATGTTGCTGTTGTTAAACAAATTATGTATATGTGATTTAACCAGAGTTTTCGAGCTCTCCTGATAACCAGCGATATATTTTTTTGCACGATGAAGGAACATTGATTACACTTTCTCCCATGTGCGTAAATTTCAATCAATCGGCGTTACATAATATTTCCTTCATACATTATTTACACACTCAAGCGAAATCCTTGAATTAGAATACACGGAGAAGAAAAAATTGTGGAGGCGCCGGGTTTCCGCGCCAATGAATAAATTTCCGGACATAACATTGTTTAATCTCAACACAGTAAAATGGTTAACATTAAACGTTAAACTGAGCAGCAACATTTTAGTGAATAGAGATAGGATCTGGATACGCAATAAAGTCGGCCGGGGATGACTGTTTTAGCTACTAGTTTTCGGGGTCTGGGATAATTATTAACACAGGAGGTATAATGACGAGTAATTATGGGGAAGATGTTTTAGGGATGTGTGTTTATGTATGCAACGTGGAAATGCAAAGATCGTCCCTCCCGTTCCGCGGCGAACGGCGCACTGTAATTACCCCGGATTATTAATTGACTTTGAAACTAATTTAAGGCAATCTTCGAGCTATAAATGTCTGATATTCTGGAGATGCTCTCTTGTCAGCCCAGCCCGGATCCGAACTGTAAACATATTCCCCGTTTCCAATTAATGTTAATTTAATATTAGGAGGGGATTCGTAGTCAGAGAAATTTTCATTACAAATTGTTTTAGAAAATTTAATTTTGGAAAGTTTCAGCTGCAAATTATTTAAATAAGCCTAGGGTGGTTCACACTCGACTTTCGGGTACTCTGATAATATTTTTTGGAAGAAATAATGAATATAAAGAATAATAAAATAATAAAAAAAGAAAATGTCTGTCGTGAGAATCGAATTGGGCGGGTTTGCTACGTGGACGCTTTAACCTCTACCAAGGGGAGCCAATGCTTATGGGAGAATTGGAAATCGAGTATAGAAGGAGAGACTATGGTCAGGATGTGGGGTAAGAATAAGACAGACGATTGTATACATCAATCACCGGTCTCGCTTCTGGATGCAGCATCCAATCGCGGCTACCAAATTTTATATAGACTGGCTAACTGGATATATGAACTGTGCCTCTACGCCAATTATTCTTAATTAGTATTCAAAAAAAAAAAATGTTAACCTCGATGAAACCGAAAAAAGTAAGCTTATCTTAATACATTCTACGTCATGCCATCATCAGAAGAAGAAAGAAAAAACAAATAGCAAAACCTAATTATTTATTACTCTCACTACAAATCGTTGACAACAGAATTATATCCGGTTTCGTGTTATTCTTATTAAATATTATGTGTGTTTGAACTTCAAACTAAATCAGTGGTGAATACGCCTGGCGTATAAAGTAAATATTTTGAGTTTAGTGAAGCCTGAAAATTTGGATTTCCCAGCGCGCCTCGCTTGGCTTGCGTGGAAAATCTAAATGAGAACAATTTTAATGTACCTACACTCGATGAAATAATATGCGCATTCATTGTTAACATTAAATAGAAAATGTTTGCATTAAAAAATAACTATAGCATTAAAAATCATATGTGTGCATTATGTTTACTTTTTCTCAAATAATTAAAAAATAAGTATTTAAGGAAAAAATGCATCAGTATTAGTATTTATAAATTTAAATGTTTCATACAATTTAAATTACAGCCCAACAAACCAGATCATATAATATATACATAATATTTACGTACTATTTTAGAAATATTTATATAATATCTGGAGAAAATTCGGAGCAAATAGATGTATAAATGTATAAATTATGTATATACACGATTCCATTTGTTTCTGGATCTCGCCTAGCTATGGAAAAGTGACAGTTTAAGTATTGTAAATGGGGCTGGTTGTGTTTTAAATCAGGGTTTTTAAATATCACTGTCAGATGTTCGATTTTAAGGTTATAATTTCTGACTATTGTGATCTTACACTGTTGCCTGTTTTACAAATTTTCAGATATAAAAGGATAATAATATGCAGTTTTAAGATTAAAAAAATTTACTACTTGGTTTTTGTACATACAAACACAGCAATAATATTGCATATAACAAATATAATGAATTCGGCTCTGCAAACTTATTTCGTCATCCATTTGTATTTCTCGCTTGGGTCTTCCCGTTAACACATTTTGATCAACTCCATCCATCCACCTTAATTTTGGTCATTCTCTCTTCTGTTGGCCCTCAGTATTTTTTTGTAGAATTGCAAATTTATTCCCACCCTCTTGTGATACTAGACATACCCCAAAAATATCTATTAAAATCGTAATAATATTGTGATGCTGTAGATTTGGATTACTTTGCCAAAAATGTTTGTAGGATTTCAGAATTTGTAACCTTTTTGATTCAGAGATAATCTTTGGCATGTTAATATTTAATATGTGCCTGAAATTATTTTTCACTTTGACATTGACACAGCATTGCAACACTAGATTAATTTGATTTAATAATAAACTGCTCGAAGAAGCGACCGCGTGGCGAAATAATTGTTGCAAGATTAACAATAAACCTCTTGAAAATTAAAAAGAGGATTACTTATGATATCATAAATTATTGCAACACTGTTAAAATAAGGAATCAGGAGTGGCAACTAATAAAAAATGTAAATGTTGATACTGCAACATAACAACACGAAAGCATGGCTAGGCCAGATCCAGAAACAAATGGAATTGTGTATATACATGGCGATTTTAGATTCATGTTCTCTATGGGGATCTCCGAAACTATAAGAGATACAGAAACGGTTAAACAGGCAAAGTAGTAAAGTTTTACAAGCTGAATAAATAGACATTCAATATTTCCTTCAAGGGTAACTAGATATTTTGAAAAATGTAAAATGTGCCGATTTTTTCAAATCGAACTATCTCGATTATCTAAAACTTTGTCATTCACAGTATTTTTTTCTATTCCTTTTACTAACCGAGAAAAATCGATTTAAAAATATCAACATTTTTGAAAATATCTAGCTAACCTTGACTATTTCGAATTTCACAAATATCTTTTTATTCAGCTCATAAAACTGCACTACTTTGCCTAGTTAACCATTTCTCTATCTCTTATAGTTTCGGAGATTCCAATATACAGGGTGTGATTTTTTTTCATGGTCTCTACATGAAAAAAATCTCACCCTTTATATTATATAATAATAATAATAATAATAATTCTTTATTAACGGACAAGCCATTTACAATGTAGAGCCAAAAACATATAACTACAATATATTATATAATACAATTTATATAAATTATATTATATAATATACCGGGTGTTCGATAAAAAATGTTCAACGCCATAACTCTATAATTTATTGATAGATTTAAATGAACTAAAAATCAAAGTCAATTGCAGTTTCAATACCACAAATTGACACTAATTATATATTTTTTTCAAAATTAACTTCATTGCCAAATAATAATCAACTTTAAATTGTTAAATGGCTGCATATACTTTTCTTGTTTTATTATATTAGACATTGTTATTCTGAATCCAATTATGCTCGATATTTTGGTATTAATTTAATATTTATGCTAGAAAAAAATTATAATAAATCTTGTTCACATGATTCTTTGGCAATAAACGTAGTGTGCCTTGTAAAGAAATGAGACTTTTAATACTGATCAAAATTTATATATATAATTAGTATGTATAATCACCTTAGAAGATCCAATACAATTTGTCAACCAACCGAACAAAATAAAGGCTAGTATTTTTTAAACTTTACAATATATCAGTGTTTTATACGCGTGGCGCATGAAGTAAAATTTCGAGTTTAGAAAAGCCCCGCGTAGAAAATTTGTCTCGGGTCGCGCAGCGACCCGAGACAAATTTTCTACGCGGGGCTTTTCTAAACTCGAAATTTTACTTCATGCTTAGTCTGGGAGTGGACCGTCAAGATTTTCAACATGCCCAGATTTTCGATGTTTCTAGATTTTTGTCGATTTATTCACAGTTTGTTATTATATTAAATGCAACTTTAATATTTAATAAATACTGTTTTTCTTAAGAATAGAATAGTAACCCATTAAGAGCCGAGAAAATTATAAAGTTGACTCTAAAAGTTGATTTTAAGTAAAATTTTGCATCTTTTTTTATGATTTATTATATTACATACGTTGATTTTAGATAAAATTTTGCATCTTTTTTTATGATTTCAATGAATGATTTATTATATTACATAAGTCGATTTTATAAATGAATTAAATTTAAAGTTCAAACGAGTGTTTCCACTCCCAGACTAAGCATGAAGTAAAATTTCAAGTTTAGAAAAACCTTAAAATTTGGTCGAGACCAAACCAAATTTTCAAGCTTTTCTAAACTCGAAATTTTACTTCATGCGCCACGCGTATAAAACACTGAAATGCTGTAAAGTTATAAATACACTTAAAAAATGAGTAATAATCGAAATATTGCAATAACAAAATATTTACATTTTTCCTTTATTTTTATTTTACATTAAGTTGTTACGTAGGTACTTATTTGTTGTTTTGTTATTATTAATCGCATAACCTCACAATAAATGTCATTTGTTTTTTTTTACAAGGCACACTAACTATAATTTTTAAAAAAATATAATTTTAAATAGAAGATTTACAAAAATTCGACCAAAACATTGAACAAAAACAAGAAATTGGGAGTTATTGGATTCAAAAAAATAATGTCTATTACAATAAAATTATAAAATTATAGGCAGCCATTTAAAAATCTTAAGTTAGCTAATATTTGGGAAAAAAGTTGTTATTAAAAGAAATCAATATTGATATCATGTTTTGTATCTATTAATAAATACAAGAATTATGGCGTAGGGCGTTTTTTATCGAACACCCGGTATACACTTCTGTTCCTCCTTAGAAAGCTGTTTGAATCCTTATTACAACAAAAAATCCTCTTTTAAATAAAGAATCATATTCCTATCTACCAATTCTGTATTTCTTCCAAAACACTTTACTTCACTTTTTTTACATATCCTTACTTCCAATTGCAAAACTAGCCATCTAGAAGGAAAAAAGACTGCTGTGCTATTTCAAGACATAGCTAAGGCATTCGATAGTGTATGGCATCGAGGTCTTCTCTATAAGTGCAGTACCATTAACATTCCCCTTCACTTGATAAAACTCATCCAGAAATTCCTCTTAAACCGCTCACTACAAATACGTATCCAAAAAATCCTATCATCTATGTTTCACCCAGAATAAGGTGTTCCCCTAGGTTCCCCTCTTTCCCCACTACTATATAATGTATTCTGTTACGACCACTACAATCCTAACCCTAATTTTATCAACCTTACTGCATATCCTCTACAATTTGCCGATTATACCGCCCTAATTTCCCATTCAACTACCCTCAGCCATAGATTATCTTTGAAACTGCAGTACCCTTAATATTCCCCGTCACTTTATAAAACTCATCCAAAAATTCCTTTTAAACCGCTCACTACAAATACGTATCTAAAAAAATCAATCATCTATGTCTCACCCAGAACAAGGTGTTCCCCAAGGTTCCACTCTTTCCCCACTACTATATAATGTATTTTGTTACGACCTCTACAATCCTATACCTAATTTTATCGACCTTACTAAATATCCTTTAAAATTTGCCGATGATACCGCCCTAATTTCACACCCAACTACCCTAACCTCGGCCATAGACTCCCTCTAAAACTTAATTAAAAATAGCTCCGAATAGTTTTCTAAATGGAGACTCAAAATTAGTCCTAATAAATCCCAACTGTTCCTACCCTACTACCTGTTAACACCTAATTTCCCATCGATATTCATAAACAACACCATAATTCATCCTCCTCCTACATGTATATACCTTAGTATCCATTTCGATAACAAATTGTCATTTAAGAAACACACGTCATTAACTAAAACAAAGACAACTAAGAGAGCAAAATATTCCCTCTGCCTCACGTACAAAAATCACAAGTATCCGTATTTATTACTTGTGCAATTATATATAAAATGATATGTTGCTCTACTTTAGAGTACTCCTACATCCTGTACTTAAATCCCTCCAAATCCACCCCCGACAAACTCCAGGTTGTGGTGAGATCGTCCTTCCGTACTCTTACAAAACTCCGGCACCCCCAAAATTCTCTCTATAATCCCTCAAATATCCTTCTCTATATGGGTAAGTATGCGACCGTCGCTCAATTGGAGAGGATGGGTATAACACTTGCGGCTGACATCATTTTAAGCCATAAAGTGTCAAACAAAGCCATACTGATCCTAACAGACAGAAGGCAAGCCTTGATGTCCTGCCATAAAAACTACGGTAGGCAGCAATGCATAAGAACATTGAAATCTGCTAGGTGAAGAGGCACGATATAATCATAGAAAGGCTGATGCACTGGCCAGAGCAGCGGCTGGGATGAACGTCATCTCACCGGAGCCGCTAGTGCGATTGACACCCCTGTCACTATGTAACATGTTACATTGCAACACACTTGATAAACTCTCGAAGGTGACTTTACTGTACCCCTACAAGATTTCAGCTAAACAATACCTTCAGATGGCTAGAAGGAACCGCAGACGGATAACCGCTGTTTTAACCAGACATTGCGGGCTCAATAGACACTTATACAAGATGGGAATAGTTGACTCCCCATCTTGTAGAGTGTGTGAAATGGAAGACGAGACTGTCAGGCACATCCTCAGCAAATGCCCGGCACTCTCGTCTACGAGAGGATCTATACTGGGTAAAAGATGGCCGACGATGGACATCATCAGGGATTGGCCCACCTTAGTAATACTGGACTACCTACACAAGGTAGGATGGTTGAGCTGAGGATGGGTGACCCGTAGTGGGAGGCAGCACAATGGGCTTAATGAGGTCTAAGTGCAGTGCAGCAATGCGCACTCCCCTTTACACCAGTTACCAGATCCTTCTCTACCAAACAACAAAAGTATTACCAATTAAAGATAGACTTTGATTCCTAAACGAGCGATTTGCATGCATCGATAATAGTTATGATACACTCAAACAAATGTACAGAAATCCTGACATCAAGACCGTAGCCAGAAAAAAAATTGGAAGGGGTTATATAAATTTGGGCGAGGGGGGTTAATGGTAAAAATATTGATTTTGTTCTTGCGGGGTCGCATTTACATACAAAAAAGTACCATTTTGAAAATGTCGAGGGGGGGTTAAAACCCCACATCCCCATCCCCCCTTAGCTACGGCCTTGTCTGACATTTCTCCTAAATTTAAAAACTCACTCATCACCCTATTTGAATATATATCCTCACTACACCCTCCTACCCCTACATAATTTTCAAAAACCATACCACCTATAAACACAAGAGATGAAAGACTTATGGTCGATAGCCCTATTTAGGAAAGCAATATTAGATTACATTTGTTTTGTATATACTATATTTATTTCACATATTTCTCAAATAATAGAGATTTTGTTATATATAATATATACATACATGGTATATAATATCTTTTCATATGTATTGAGTATGTATTTTTACATACCGTGTGTCCCCGAATGACTGCTTGGATAGGAAAAACATATTATTGTCCGTTTTTGACAAAAAGTCACTCGCTACAAATAGTTTTGGATGACTTGAAAACACTATTTTCATTGTCAAATCCTAAATTTACTATAGACGGCGCTCAGAACTTAATAAAACTAAAATTGTCATAAGAGAAATTTAATAAACTCAAGTTACTCTTATCAAACTGAAATTATACAGGGAGTTTTTCTTTTAAGTATACATATCCCAATTCTTCTGTAAACCTTGAAAATTTAGTTCGGATTTTCAGGTTTTTCTAAAGTCGAAATTTCACTTCATTCTTAGTCTGGGAGTGGAAAACACTCGTTTAAAGCTTCAAATTGATCTTAAAAAAAAAAACAAATGTACGAATGAAGAGCGTATCCATACAAGAGCGTATCCATACATAAAATACAAATTCTCTGTATATTTAAATTAATCACGTCCTTAAATATATTTTTGTTTTATAACATTTTTTTCTAAAGCCAAAGTGTAAGCGACTTTTCTATAAGGTAAGGTAATTCTTTATCCATTGTAAAGACCCTTACATCAAATTTGTAATTTCTGTGTTGTAATGTTTTTTTAAGAGATTTAAAAGAGATTTGATTGTTCTATCTTTTATAAAACGTTTTGGGTTTTATAAAAGATGAAACGATCAAATGAACTGTCCAAATTAGTTATTCTAACTGCCATTTGCACTACTTACAGTTACGGTTTAAAATTCACTTACATTTTGGCAATTCTGCCGTTCGCATAATTGTAAAAATATTCGTGAAAATGGCGGTGAAAGTACAATGATGGATGCATCAACGTGTTTTATTATAATTTAATTTTTTGTTCTTAAAGATACGACTGTATTAATAGCGCCGAGGCGCGAAGTTTCCTAGCAATTAACTCCCGGTGTGATAAAATGTTTGGAGAGCGTGCAAGTTTGAAGCACGTAAATACAGAATTTAATGTAGCTGATGCCGATGCTCGAAACTTTACTCCTTTCGCTCTGCGTACTTAAATAATGCCTTTAATGCGTTAAATGTTGCGGCCTGGCGCTCTCAAACTTTAAAACGACGCTAATTATTCACCATGTGAACTCCGTCACAATATACAAACTACAATGTTTGCGTTTCTTGTAATATTTATTTCACGGTTTAGAACTGTAATTCATTTTTATTGTTCGCGATAAGTGCATTAAGGTTTATTGCTCGAGTGAGTGTATGTTTTCTAGAGTTATTTCATGTTTACAAATACTTGCACACTAAGCTATATTATTTTCTTGTTTTGTTTGAGTATTTTTAAACTTTCTTTTCGCGGGGGGGAGGGGGAAAGGGGGGCTGGGTGCTGTAATGAGATAATGGTCAGTCGACAATTAAAAAATATTGTTAATTTTTGTTAAGTTTGAAATTTTTAAATGTAGATAAATGCACCAAGTTTACAACTATCGCACGCGCGCACACTCTTTCATTGGTTTCGAGAAATTTACATAATAAAAACAATGTTCTAGATTTCAGCGCCATCTATCAAGGTAACAACAAATGTTTTTAAATAAATCTTACATTTTTTAAATGCTCTATCCAAATCTGTAATAAAAAATAGGGGTTCTTATTTAAGATTTCAAAGTTACCCCCTCCCCAGCTCCCTTGGGGTGGTACTTTAAAATGGAACACCCTGTATATGAAACATGACATGAAACAAGTCACAAGATTTGTTTAATCATTTTCAAAATCAAATCCTACTAAAACTTATTCGAGTTATTTTGAATTATAAATGCTTATTAAAGAATCTCATACATATATATCTCATACATGCGCAGGTGTTTACAAAAGTTTAGGAAAATTGAGAAGTTTGATAAACTGCGTAGATTTTAATAAATCCTGTTTAAAGTAGAATATTAGTTTCTGGAATATTTAAACAATCTGACCATTGTATTTTGTTTATTTTGAACTTCAAAGCAATCAGTTTTTACAGGTATAATTGTCTCACTTCTGTTGAATTAAAGAAAACGTCTAAAGAATAAATAATGCATGATTAAAAATCAGCGAATTTGCATGTAAAAAAAGTGACGAGATAAAGCGGGGTTAATTTTTCACGATGCACATTTTCTCTCCCGTAATTAATTTTGTTTTGGTAATGTCATTTAATGTGGAGAGTGTGTATTCACGACAGGCGGAATTTAATTTTCGAGATCACACGGACGCCCAGTTCGGGAATTTTTCATAAGTACAACTTTTTAATATAAAAAAGTGAAGGGATTTTTATACACGGGATGTATAAAACCGAGAAATTTAACATTTTTATAGTCCTTTTATAAGTTAAAAAAATCAATTTATTTATATTAAATAATAAACTAGATTTAGTGCTTGCGGTCAAAATGAAAATTACTTTGAAGCCAAGTTTTATAAGAAATATTTAATTCAACGTTAATGCCTCTGGTTTTTTAAGGGAAATATACGAGTATTAATAAATCTGGATACATCTTTTATCAACATACAGGCATTTTTTCATTTGAGTATACATATCCTGATATATACAGGGTGAGTTTTTTGTTCTCTGTGGGGATCTTGGAAACTATAAGAGATGGAGAAGCGGTTAAGAGGGCCAATTTTTGCTGCTTGTGTGTTTCTGGGATACGAGATGGCGCAGAAATAGCAAAATTGCAGAAAGTAGTTTTGACTATGTATTGGTTTAGAGTGCCTGCCGAATTTTATCACAACGAATAATAAAAATTATGAGCGTGGAGCGCGTTGTTTGTTTGTTAACATAGCGCCGTGCGAATGAATGAATAGGTATTGAATTACAGAAGACACAAGTAAACTGGATAATTTCTATCGACATACATACAACTGTATAACGAAACAGATGCCTTTTTAGTTTGATATTAAATATGAGTATATACAGGGACTTTTTCTTTAAAGTATACGTATTCTAAACTCAGATTATTTTCTTTAAATATTTAGATATTACTGGTTTTTCAAAAGAGTTAAATTTGAAATTTTAAACAAGTGTTTTTCACTCCCAGACTAAGCATGAAGTAAAATTTCGAGTTTAGAAAAGCCCCGTGAAAATTTGTCGAGGGTCGCGCAGCGACCCGAGACAAATTTTCTGGGCTTTTCTAAACTCGAAATTTTACTTCATGCGCCACGCGTATAAAACACTAAAATACTGTGAAATGTATGCATATTTGAACCTCACTTAAAATCAGTGTTTTATACGCGTGGCGTATGAAGTAAAATTTCGAGTTTAGAAAAGCCCAGAAAATTTTCACAGGGCTTTTCTAAACTCGAAATTTTACTTTATGCTTAGTCTGGGAGTGGAAAATACTCGCAGGAAAAGTAGTGCAGTTTTACGAACTGAATAAAAAGTCACTTGTAAAATTTTCGAAAATGTTAAGGGTTCCTAGATATGTTGATAAATGTGAAAAGTGTCGATTTTCTTAAATCGATTTTTCTCAGTTATTAAAAAAGATAGAAAAATGGCAAAGTTTTAGATAATTTATCACTAAATAATAAAATATTATCAGATATTTTATATTAACATTAGTTTACAAGATTTAACACAAACTTGCTTTTTTTTAAATTGAAACTATAGTTGGCTATGTTATCAATAGAATGAGATTTGTTTTCTCCTTAATCTGATATGTCACTGGACATATTTATTTGTAAAATGAACTCAGTTTTTACCAATTTTGAATACAAAAAATTATAATTATTGAAGTGATTTATGTAAAATGTATGTAATAAAACTTGGAATGGCTGTTGCGCGACTCGCTTCACTCGTGCGCCCCGTCAAATTAAAATGTTCAGGCTTTTCTAAACTCGAAATTTTACTTTATGCTTAACCTGGGAGTGGGAGACACTCGGTAAGGCTAAGTCAATAAATTAAATGCTATTATTCGTCCATGTTATCATAACTTATGAAGATGTCTGTCATTTTGTAATGAGTTTATTAATTTCGACAAATTTTGTTGAAATTATAAATTTTGACAATTTTAGTTAGTAGTTTAATTTGTTAAATTTATTAATTTTCAATTTTTTTTAAACTAATTTTGACGATTTGTGTGTGGATATATTTTGCTATAGTTGTCAATTTTTGTTGATTATTTTTAATGATGGCGAATTTTGTAAGAAGTTTGTTAAAGAAGAACAGTATGAATTTTTTACCGGTCGAAGACAATTGTTTGAAGGAGGAGCGAGACCGGTATTCCTTACTGTTCGAGATGCTTATAGCGTTTGCACGTTCGTAATGCATATACACTAAATCATTTTTAATGTTTTGATAAAAAATTGATAAAGTTGTGATAATAAATTTAAATATATTAACCCATTAACGGACAAGCAATTATAGAGATAACTCTAAAAGTTGATTTTAGGTAAAATTCTGCACTTCTTTTTATGATATTGTAATGATTCGACCCTAGGTATTGTACAAATTTATAATTTGTATTATTGTTTACGTTGTGTTGTGTAACCCTTTTATTTATTTATTTACCAGGTTCGTTGTTTGTGTCAATATGCATTATCGTAAATACTGTGTCTTTATTAACTTTTAATTTGACTAGGAGGATGTGTGGACAATAAATAAAACAGGATATGAGCTTAACGTATGCAAAGTTTATTGACCTTTCATGACATTTCTAATGAATTGATATGTCTTATATTATTTATATTCACAAAATATATTACACAACGTTTATGCTTAAAAGTCATGTGCATTTGGTTAAACTCAAAAAAATGTATGACTCTACTTGTGGGAGCAAAATTAACTAGCCCCTGCATTTGCATTACGAGATGGGAAACCCACAAAAACCATCTCGGAGTTAGCATCACACACTCGACACACTTGCGATTAGTTAGTGGGACAATCTCTCACATCGGCCCTACACATCAATCGCCATTCATTTTCGATTAATGAGCGGAACGACCTTTCACCTCGTTCCACTCATAATCGAGTTATTTTTTTCTTGTGGTTAGTTAGTAGGACACTTAGCGCAATACTAACTCGGATTGGCCTAACACATCAATCGACTGTTTCGATTAGTTAGTAGGACATACCTCGTTTTCTCGCTCAATTCGGCCTTACACATCAACCACCATACATCCCTCATTCTTGTGGTTAGTTAGTAGGACACTTAGTGCAATACTAACTCGGATTGGCCTAACACATCAATCGACTGTTTCGATTAGTTAGTAGGACATACCTCGTTTTCTCGCTCAATTCGGCCTTACACATCAACCACCATACATCCCTCATTCGTGTGGTTAGTTAGTAGGACACTTAGTGCAATACTGACTCGGATTGGCCTAACACATCAACCGACTGTTTCGATTAGTTAGTAGGACATACCTCGTTTTCTCGCTCAATTCGGCCTTACACATCAACCACCATACATTCCTCATTCGTGTGGTTAGTTAGTAGGACACTTAGTGCAATACTGACTCGGATTGGCCTAACATATCAATCGACTGTTTCGATTAGTTAGTAGGACATACTTCGTGTTCATGTTTAATTCGGCCTTACACATCAACCACCATGCATCCCTCATTCTCACCCCCGCTCCCTTTCATCTTCCCCCTTTTCCCAGATGTTTAAATTATTTCGCTGGTTTTGTTTGTTACATTTTAACTAAATCGGTTTGATGTAGAATTAATTTTACTCTTACGTGATAGTCTCTCCAGCGCTGTTATCCCTAACTCCATTCTCCAATTTCTAACTTCATTCTCAATACTTAACTCTTTTTATCAACATTACTTCACTAACTCACGTCCCACTGAAAATTCCTATTCTCAACTGTCCCCATTTACATTCAAATACTGACTGTCCCCGTTCCGGTCCCAAAACTAACTGATTTTTAGAATCATTTCTTTGCTGCTCTCAAAGTTCTCCCATCCCCAAATTTGGTTGCTTAAGTTTTATCTACTACCATATATGGTCACAAAACCCTTCCCTCTCTGACGTCAACTTCATTTCCCTGACTTTGCACACTTGTTGTGTTTGCGTTCGTTAAACCCTGAACTGAATCTTTCTGTATATCTTAGCATTTCTCCACGCGCCGGTACTTGTTTATTACTTTTAGGCGATGCTGCATTTGTTATTTCTTTCACATAAAAAATTTTGATCGACTAATGTTATTCTCGTATTTACTGGATGTTGATTTTTCTTTATTATTTTCTTGGGTGATTTTTGTATTAATATTTTAATTTAATTTTGTCAAAAATAATATTTTCACATGACCCCTACTTACCTATTACAATATCCATAAATGACTTATTGTATTACATACTGTGAATGTTTCTTTTAAAAATACATAATGTATATTCTGTAAAATTTCAGGCAATGGTCGATTTTATATAAAAACGTGCAGTATGAAGTTTAGAACGAGTGATTCCATTCCCAGACTAAGCATGAAGTAAAATTTCGAGTTTAGAAAAGCCTGAAAATTTGGTTTGGTCGCTCCGCGAAGCGGAGCAGCCAAACCAAATTTTCAGGCTTTTCTAAACTCGAAATTTTACTTTATTCGCCACGCGCACAAAACACTGAGATATTGTGAAGTTAGGAATACGCTCACATTATTTTTTTTAAATGAATATTAATCGAAATATTTAAATAACAAAATACTTACATTTTTCTCCTTACATTTTCAAGGCCAGTTCAAATAGTATATATTAAATTACCTTAAGAAATATTTAATTCAAGGTTGATGTCTCTAGTTATATTAAGGGAAATATACTAGTATTAAAAAAACTGAATACATCTTTTATCAACATACAGGCATTTTTCTTTTAAGTATACAAATCGGATACGGATCTTGGAAACTATAAGAGATGGAGAAACGGTTAAATAGAAAAAGTAGTGCAGTTTTACGAACTGAATAAAAAGACACTTGTAAAATTTTCGAAAAAGTCAAGGGTAACTAGATATTTCGAAAAATGTGAAAAGTGTCGATTTTCTTAAATCGATAAAAACGTGCAGTATGAAGTTTAGAACGAGTGATTCCATTCGCAGAGTAAGCATGAAGTAAAATTTCGAGTTTAGAAAAGCCTGAAAATTTGGTTTGGTCGCTCCGCGAAGCGGAGCGGCCAAACCAAATTTTCAGGCTTTTCTAAACTCGAAATTTTACTTCATGCGCCACGCGCACAAAACACTGAAATATTGTGAAGTTAGAAATACGCTCACATTATTTTGTTTTTAAATGAATAATAATCGAAATATTTAAATAACAGAATATTTACATTTTTCTCCTTACATTTTCAAGGCCAGTTCAAATAGTATATATTAAATTAACTTAAGAAATATTTAATTCAAGGTTGATGTCTCTAGTTTTATTAAGGGAAATATACGAGTATTAAAAAAACTGAATACATCTTTTATCAACATACAGGCATTTTTTCTTTTAAGTATACAAATCGGAGACGGATCTTGGAAACTATAAGAGATGGAGAAACGGTTAAATAGAAAAAGTAGTGCAGTTTTACGAACTAAATTAAAAGACACTTGTAAAATTTTCGAAAAAGTCAAGGGTAACTAGATATTTCGAAAAATGTGAAAAGTGTCGATTTTCTTAAATCGATAAAAACGTGCAGTATGAAGTTTAGAACGAGTGATTCCATTCCCAGACTAAGCATGAAGTAAAATTTCGAGTTTAGAAAAGCCTGAAAATTTGGTTTGGTCACTCCGCGAAGCGGAGCGGCCAAACCAAATTTTCAGGCTTTTCTAAACTCGAAATTTTACTTCATGCGCCACGCGCACAAAACACTGAAATATTGAGAAGTTAGAAATAAGCTCACATTATTTTGTTTTTAAATGAATAATAATCGAAATATTTAAATAACAAAATATTTACATATTTCTCCTTACATTTTCAAGGCCAGTTCAAATAGTATATCTTAAATTAACTTATTTAGTAATATAATTAACCAAACATTTATAATGTTGCGTGTACGCATCAATGGCGCTTTGTGGTAGTAACTATAGAAATCTATAAAAATAAAAAAGCCAAGTTGGTGACAGTTTTATAGTTTTTATATATTTGCAATCCTTTCGCGTAAAACAAGAAAGAAATGCACTATAAGTGATTCTGAAGTAGAAGATGTTGATTTTGAAGAAGCATGGAATACAGGATGTCCGTCTATAGTTCCGGAAACTTCAAAATTTTGGTATGAAATCAGAACGTGTTCAAGACATGGTGTGAAAAATATAAAGTGAATATTATTGACATGAGTCTTTTTTGGCTTATATTCTCTTTTCTCTATAATTCAGCAGATATTTATACATTTTCTACACAAATTGCTTATCTGAAAGAATCTGGGTACAGACCGAAATAAAGCTAACTTATTCACAAGAGGAGGCATAACCCAAGTCTTGAATGATGTACCCGATAAAGTCTTTCCAGTTCATGTGATATTATAAAATTACTTTAAAATGTAGGTAGGTAATACTTATTTGTATATTTAACTTAAATATATCGTAACATTCATGTTTTTTGTTTAAAATTTACTTACCATTCGCTGAACAGTAACTACATACTTACCGTTTCGTCAAGGCTGTAGGCAGATAAAAATTTCAGGGGGGTTTTAATGGTAAACATTTTGTTTATGACCTTACTTACTTTAAAATGTAGGTAGGTAATACTTATTTGTATATTTATCTTAAATATATCGTAAAATGCATGTTTTTTGTTTAAAATTTACTTACCATTCGCTGAACGGTAAGTACATACTTACCTTTCATCAAGACTGTAGGCAAAAAAAAAATTCGGGGGGGTGTTAATGGTAAACATTTTGTGTATGACCTTATAGCTTATACATAGTAAAATTTAACATTTTGAAAATTTCGGAGGAGGTTTGAACCCCCATGTCCCCCCACCCGGCTACGGCCTTGCGTTTCGTTAATTATAGAAACCTGGTAAATACAACGTACTATTCTGGAAACGCATATGATAAGTACGTAAAAATGATCGATTATGCAAATAATTATCTAAATTTATAAAATGTATAGAGGGGCCCTGTCCCTCCTTGGCTACGCCCATGGTCGTGATAATAAATTCTGTGTTAAAAATATATATGTAGTATAAAGACAGTATATTTCACAGCTTTAAACTTGGCAATAATTATAAAATTATCAACAAGATCATATCGTTTTCGCTTTCATGAAATCAACGAATCATCGAATTAGGCGAAGGCGGTGTTTCAACACCCGTGCGTATTCCGGTGGAAATTTCCGATTCCGGACGCGTCCATAATTTATATTCATTTCTAGCACTATCTCCAAATTAATTTATTTTCCCCGCGTTTCTTATCGTGACGAACGTTCCAGAAATTTAATTTTCACCGGGAGCCGGCGACGGCGAGAGACACGTCTCCCGCAGAAAGGTACATTTCCGGATTACCAACCTAATAACATAACGATACTTCCGTTCTGCGCGGGAGATAAAATGGCCGGGGAATCTTATTTTCGGGAGAGGATGTTGTGCGAGCAATCATTACATAATTTAATTATTATTCTATTAACCCCTTTTCGGTGCCGAACAATGGACGAGGGAACAATGGGCGTCGTTAATTAAACTCGAAAGAATCATTAGGAATTAATTGCTTGCTGGACAATGCGCGCCCGGAGTTTTTAGGGGCGATACCCCTACCCCAATAACCCAACACTGATCAAAAGTTCGGATAAAAAATGTTATGGGTATATTAAAATTGTTATTTTTATACCATCATACTTTTTCTACTGTTTCTCAAACCGTGGGTAGTGAGTAGTGACATTAGTGATAATTTAACGTAAATTACGGTATATTACCCAGCTGTTTTAGTAACATTGATAACATTCTTTCGTGCGCATGCGCAAGAGATGATAAAATGTCAAAAAAGGGTTATTTTAATTTGGGTTATTTTAATTTTTCATTTGTTGTACGATGCGTGGCGGTGCTTTGCGTGTCGCCTACCCAGCTTAGAGGGTAGACCTCCTGTCGTGTTAGCATCTATTCCTTTTGTGCGCTTAATTGAATTTTACCAAATGAAGGAGTGCAGCACGCGACAATCATGTATGATATTTGATAGTAATCATTTAAATCACTTATGTAGTTGCAAATAAGATAAATATATATTTTATGTTGCCAGAATTTAACTGTTTGTCTACAATATAAATACAGGGAAGTTTTATTTTAGGTAAACATATGCATAAGCTGTAAATTTTCCGACATCTGTTGTTTTTTTATAGAGTTCAATTTGAAGCTTTAAACGAGTGTTTTCCACTCCCAGACTAAGCATGAAGTAAAATTTCGAGTTTAGAAAAGCCCCATGAAAATTTGTCGAGGGTCGCGCAGCGACCCGAGACAAATTTTCTGGGCTTTTCTAAACTCGAAATTTTACTTCATGCGCCACGCGTATAAAACACTAAAATACTGTGTATTGTATGTATATTTAAACCACACTTGAAATCAGTGTTTTATACGCGTGGCGCATGAAGTAAAATTTGGAGTTTAGAAAAGCCCAGAAAATTTGTCTCGGGTCGCTATGCGACCCTCGACAAATGTTCATGCTTAGTGTGGGAGTGCAAAACACTCGTTTAAAGTTTCAAATTAAACTCTTTTAAAGAACAACGAATATCTAAATATTTAAATGAAATAAACTGAATTTAGAATACGTTAAATATTTAGATATTCGTTGTTTTTTAAAAGAGTTCAATTTGAAACTTTAAACGAGTGTTTTCCACTCCCAGACTAAGCATGAAGTAAAATTTCGAGTTTAGAAAAGCCCCGTGAAAATTTGTCGAGGGTCGCGCAGCGACCCGAGACAAATTATCTGGGCTTTTCTAAACTCGAAATTTTACTTCATGCGCCATGCGTATAAAACACTAAAATACTGTGAAATGTATGTATATTTGAACCTCACTTGAAATCAGTGTTTTATACGCGTGGCGCATGAAGTAAAATTTCGAGTTTAGAAAAGCCCAGAAAATTTGTCTCGGGTCGCTGCGCGACCCTCGACAAATTTTCATGGGGCTTTTCTAAACTCGAAATTTTACTTCATGCTTAGTCTGGGAGTGGAAAACACTCGTTGGAAGTTTCGAATTAAACTCCTTTAATAAACAGCGAATATCTAAATATTTAAAGAAAATAAACTGAATTTAGAATACGTATACTTTAAAGACAAACTCCATGTTTATACTCATATGGAATATCAAACTAAAATCATTAATGGTGAAGGCATCTGTTTCGTTATACAGTTGTATGTATGTTGATAGAAATTAAAATCGTGAATATTTATCAAGTTTACTTGTGTCTTTTGTAATTCAATACCCATTCATTCATATTCATATTCATATTCATATTCATATTCATATTCATAAACAAACAAACGAACAACGCGCTTCGCACATCATATTTATTATTCGTTGTGATAAATGATCAAATTCAACAGACACTATAAACCAATACATAGTTAAAACTACTTTCTGCAATTTTGCTATTTCAGCGCCATCTCGTATCCCAGAAACACACAACTAGCAAAACTTGGCCCTCTTAATAAGGTAGTCTAGTATTATCACTCCCTTTTTTTAAGCTTAAAACTGCCAAACATTAGCCTATTCCCACTTTTTATTTTCAGTCTGTACAGAATTAAAAACAATTTCTTTCTCACATTAACACTGTTTACAATACAGTATTTTTTTTTTTAATTTAAAATTCCCGTATCCATTAGTTTAGTCGACGACATATGCCCCTCGTGTATAATTCGTCTACATTATACATGTATGGTAATGTATGCATATGCGGGGAGTTTAACTCGTTTAGCATTAAGAAATCTTATCGCTGTCGCGCCTGACGTGTCACGTTTTCGACTTCCAGGAAACATCAGAATACATAATTACTCCGAGGCAATTACTCCCAAAATATGATTAATCGGAGGAAACTCGCTTATATTTACTTCTGCACACACACACACACATAATTCAAGAATTATTCCACACGAAAATCCCGTACAATAAAATGTCTACAAGTATTGCGCGCGTATGAAATGGAAATGATGGATTTGAAAGTTCCTCATTCACAGCTTTGAAAAGTTATTTGAAGTTGTGTAAAGGTAGATTCTAAATTGATATAAATTAAAGTAAATTAATTTAATATCCATAATAGAGATATCATTATATGTAATTAAGGAAATCTAGAAAATTATTGTGCGCAACCGGCGAATTCGCCATTTTGTCTTGTGAATTTAATGTCATTACTTTAGCAATTAAATTCCAGCATACCCTCTAAATACAAACATCCAATCACAAAAACTCATTAATTCATATCATCATTTTTCACAGACATCGACTGAATAACTGACATAGACACAACGCTGACAATATGACAAGTAATAAGACAACGACACTAATGACAAAGACAGACTAAAAGACGGCAGAAATATATTTTGTTTTTATATTTAATCTAGAATAGATGTTATACATTTTGTTATGTTTCTGTGAATAAAGATGTTTACATATATTTAGCAATTTTAAATCATCTATACAAAATTTATGAACTTTTTTTTAAAATTGTTACACGCGCACTACATGTTAAAAATTAAATTTAATTTTTAACATGTAGTACGCGTGTAACAATTTAAGGGACAACACCACTGTGACCCCCTGTTCTTTTGCCGTTTTTGAAGAATTTTTTTTGAGGGAAAAAAAAGAGATATTCAAAAATTGTTTGTTGTTTTGTTCGTTGTTTATTAAAGATACATAAAAAAAAATCAAATTTTTCACGCCTCATGGTGGCGCTGGGGAAGCTCCCGCGTCAGGTGCTGTTGCCTTTGCAGTGATCCGCGGCACGCAGCAGAACTGTCATCAAAGTCGATCTGAAAAAAAATATCGAGTGTTTTCGTTAATAATATGATATTTTGAAGAGAAGTACATAGGGATTTGAAAAAATATTGATTTTTAAAAAATAGGAACGCTTTCGAAATTTAAGGTCGATTTTCGAGCAAAGTTTCTCGTTGAAAAAAGGCTATAATTTTTTTATTTATTGAGATATCGAAAAAATCCTATGTACTTCTTTAGATAAACTAGTTTTATTGATTCAGTCCAAATTTGAAGTCGATCGGATAAAAATTGCTTGAGTTCTGCTGCGTGCCGCACTCAAAAAAGTGGTTTTGAGAAAAACGCATTCAAAGTTTGAAGTTTGTTAATTTATGTGATAAATTGGAAAACAATTTTTTTACCTAATCAGCGATTCCGGCACCATATAGCTGGCCTTCAAGAAGCAAATCAAGGTCCCCAGCATCTTTTCTCGAACTTGTAGAGGCTTTTCTTGCCTCTTTTGCAGCATCCGTGAGCGAGCGCTCCGCCTGCTCGATCCGCGCTGCGTCGGTTTCAACGCAATTTGGGCCGATGGTTACCCCCAACGTCTCCATAACTTTCATGAGGCTTCTCAGGCCATCGTTGAATAATAATACCGCGATATCAGCGGCAATATCGATGATTTTTTTGCCCCCGGACTGACACTTGGGGGCTATTGCCCAAACTGATTTGTTGTAGCTTTCGTTATTGTTTTGCGTAAAGCCGAACAAACAACGCTGCAGCAAATCGTCTCTGCTCAAATTTTCATACACTGGCGTAATTGCCTCCAATACTACCTTAGGAAGAGGCGGCTGATGGCGATATTCAGAAATATTACCGCTTGCGACCGCTCGCTGCCACGAACACCACGACTCGGCTCCCTTTCGGCAATCGTCATGTTGTGGCTCACTATCTGTGGATATTTTATGCTTGATAGTTGCCCAAATTTCCTTCCTCATTTTTTTAACATCATCGCTATTCCTCCGAATAGCCAAGCCGTAATATGTGCTCAACTCGTCGATCAATTTTCCAGTGAGCTTTCCTCTGCCAGACAATCCTTTTTGTTTTTTCACGATTTCGCGGAGGCGCGTCCCCATACGTTTTTGGACATGATCGATGCACTCTCTTTTTTTAATCTTTAAACCGTCGTATGGATCGCTATTCGATATGCCCAGAAACGTTTTAGAATCGCCGTCACCTATATAATATTTATATTTCATGCCATAGAGCTCTTCAGAACGTTGGAACATTTCGACAGCTGAGTCGACTTCCATTTTTCCGGAGGAGCCGCTATGGTTCGCCTGGCACTCATCGTCGTGGGTACTTTTCCATTCCCAGTACTCCGCGGTGCTTTCTTTTGCTTCCCAATGCTGGCAAGCTTTGCAATATTTCGATTTCACCATAACGTCGATCACTTTTTTAGTGTACCAGCCGATAAGCGATGTTATGCCGAATAGCGAACTGAAACCGCGATCCGTCGCGTCACGGAGCGCTGCACCGCTCCACAAAATATTTAATATCTCCGAAAATAATAATTTTTTCGACCTGGGACCAACGGCATTCTATTCTTAAATGTTTTAGATTTTTCTAGATGGTTTTCAAAAAATCGATTTTTTGAAGCCGTCACAGTGGTGTTGTCCCTTAATTGAAATTTTTAGACATTCGCCGCTTTTATAAAAGCGTTTTATTTGGGTCGGTCAACTTAGCACCCTAGATAATTCTTTAGTTTTTATTATTGCAAACAGTCTTTACCTTGTTTCAGATAGCTTCATAAAAATTATAGTTTGCTCCATAAGCATAGAAAATTAAGATAAATATAAATTCTTTTTTTTATTTTAGACTCTTCTTGTACATATAGAAATGTTCCATGATTCTGAGAAGAATCTCTTTAGAGCGGTGGTCTTACCGCTCTAGAGTAATCAAGAGCTATTAAATTCCTATAATATATTTAAAAACTTTTATATTTATGAATACAATATATACTCAGCGCCAGATGCGCACCCAGATATTTGTCTTAGGGGTGGCTTACGCGTCTTAAAAGGGGCCCATTCCTGTTTTATATTTGGGGGGGGGGGGGATAGCTCACGCATTTAAACCTACAGAGAGTTTTATGTAACACCGAACATTTTCATAGCGAGAATTTTTCTTTTAAGTATACATATGCATCCGTCGTACATTTTCCGACGCTCGGTTTGTTAAAATAATTTAATTTGAAGCTTTAAGCGAGTGTTTTCCACTCCCAGATTAAGCATGAAGTAAAATTTCGAGTTTAAAAAAGCCTGAAAATTTGGCGCGGAGCGGCCAAACCAAATTTTCAGGCTTTTCTAAACTCGAAATTTTACTTCATGCGCCACCGGTACACAACACTGATTCAATGTAAAGTTTAACGGTGTGTTTTAAACTTCCTAATATGTCAGTGTTTTGTACCGGTGGCGCATGAAGTCTGGGAGTGGAAAACACTCGTTTAAAGCTTCAAATTACATTATTTTAATAAACCGAGCGTAGGAAAATGTACGACGTATGCATATGTATACTTGAAAGAAAAATTGTTTTTATGAAAATGTTCGGTGTTATATAAAACTCTCTGTATGTATATTTGTTACAGACAAAATACGAAATTAGATAAAATTAAAACAAATTAACAATTTGTAAGTAAATATTACTTTCTTTGTTTCTCATGTAAAAAAACAACAACAAAATTAAGCCAATAAAGCTAAAGGAGCTAAATATTTGGACTAAATTATAAAAAATGCAGAAATTCTCCCGCTTTTTTCCAAAATTATAAAATAACTTGATCAAACAAAACAAAACACAAAAAAAACTGCAAAACATAACTTTGTTTTATAAACAAAGTGACGAATTATTTATAAGGAGTATATTTGAAACTTCACTTTAAATCGGTGTTTTATACGCGTAGCGCATGAAGTACAATTTCGAGTTTAGAAAAGCCTGAAAATTTGGATTTGCCGGGGCGCGACTCGCTTCACTCGCGCGCCCCGCCAAATCCAAATTTTCAGGCTTTTCCAAACTCGAAATTTTACTTCATGCTTTGTCTGGGAGTGGAAAACACTTGTTTGAAGTTTCAAATTTTTAAACGCTTTTATAATTACCCTTGTATAAAAAATCCACTTCTCATAATTAAAAGTGATTCATTACCAAATAATCCAGTTTTATTTGATATTATTTAAAGTAAAACAATACATTAATTGATAGCTATAATGAAATTTTGTAATATTTGAAAATTGTTATATTTTTTGACAGTCGTGAACATATTTTGTTTTAGGAATATGGTTTTTTGAGTTACGTGAAGATATAAATAAAACTTGAATGAAAACACTAACACTTGTTTGTCACTCTATCACTTATGACATGACATAGTTTTTCACTAATTTGTATATTTGTTTACAATTTCTCGAAAATAAATTATGTATTATTATGTCATAAAGTAACATAACATCAAGTGTTAAAAGTGGTAAAAAACGGTGAATATATCAAATGTTAGGTTAGGTTAGGTGCCACATACATTTAGGTAGGTGATGTAACATCTAACCTAACCTAACTTTTGATACATTCGACGTGGTCAACGTGTCAAGTTTGATAGTATCTCAGATCGCCAAGGTTTTGAGGTTGTGTCACTCTGATAAGTTAGGTTAGGTATAATGTCATTCTGTCGACTAAATGTCGGCTAACGCTGACATACACCAACTGCAATTAAAGTTCAAATATGGACTTACAAACATAGTAATTAGGATAAAAATTCAAAATGAACACAATAAGTGCCATACAAATGTCATAAGTGATAGAGTGACGAATAAAACATGTTCACGACTGTCTAAAAATATTACAACTTTCAAAATTTTAAAACCGTATAACTATTAATGAATGTAGAATTGAAAAATTATTATTATTTTTTTAATATTAAATTCAAATATCGTATGTTCAATAAAATTAAACCTCTAGAGTGTCATGGAATAAATTGTAGGTTGGCAACTCTGAAATTATACATTATAATTATTATATCTGACCTTTTGTATGACAATTCCTAGAGATTTATTTTATTGAACATACAACCTCATTTGGTGATTTTATTTAAATTTAGACACATTTTAATCTAGAATTAAAATAAAACTACTTAATTTAAAAATAAATAATTTATGTTTATATTAATATTATAATAAATAAAATAATAAATAAATAAATATTATAGTGAATAATAATAATACTAATAATCTATATTAAGCATCTTTTGCTATACAATAACACACAAATATATAATTAATCACTCCCAATTATGAAAAGTAGATATATTATGCAAGGTTTATTATAAATGCGATCAATTTTGAATTTTTAACGAGTGTTTCCACTTCCAGATTAAGCATGAAGGGAAATTTTGAGTTTAGAAAAGCATGAAAATTTGGATTTGCCGGGGCGCGCGAGCGAAGCGACTCGCGCCCCGGCAAATCCAAATTTTCAGGCTTTTCTAAACTGGAAATGTTACTTCATGCGCCATGCATATAAAACACTGATCTCAAGTGAAGCTCATAATTAATTCCTTATAAATAATTTGTCACTTTGTTTATGAGACAAAATTATGTTTTCCAGTATTTTTTTATAATGTAAAATCTTGCAACGCATTATGTCTGATAGCCCTTAGACACAACACATTTTATCTAGACAATGTGCGAAATGACAGATAAATGCAGTTTTATTCGGATGTTGTCCAAAAACATTGGACAAATCACATTTTGTCTAGACAAAACGCGTTTGTCCATATTTCGTGCTTTGTCCGCAAAGGTGGATCAAAAAGTTGGGAATAAGTGATACAAGACAACATTTTTAGTCAAATTCGGTTTTATTTTTTAACATACATTCCTTTCAAGTCGATACAGCGTCCGAAAAGTAGTCTTTCGGAAGCTCTGCAAAATAGCTCTGTTTCAGCTATGAGCTCCCCATTTGAGTAAAATCGCTTACCGGTGAGCTATCTCTTCAGGTTTGGAAACAAGTAGAAGTCGCTGGGAGCTAGGTCTGGCGAATACGGTGGATGAGGAACCAGTTCAAACCCGATTTCGTGCAATTTTTTTTTTTGCGCAACTAACGATAAATGAGCAGGCGCATTATCGTGATCGTTTAGCGTCATTGGTGCTTGTACGGCCACAACGAAAGTTAGAAAACCACTTTTGAATTATCTTCATCGATGGTGCAGAGTCCGGATTATTCTTATCTAGCTTGGCTTTGGCCTCGGTTGTCATATTCTTGCGTAAATAATAGTATTAAACTGACCACGAAACTCAGATTTTTCTATTAAAAAAAAAAAACACGGAGGTTGGTTGCTTCTCACTGCTGTAACTTGTAAATGGGTAAACATAAATGGCTGTAATTTTGACAGACATCTAATGAAGGATGAAGCTTGTTGTGAATCGGTCACGTTAGTGCCATCTCGCCATCTCTTAGGATTATTCCAAACTTTTTGATCCATCTTGTACATCGACATACTACAATTTAGTTAGTTAGTCTTGAGGGGGGAGGGCTCAAGCCCGCCTGCTCAACGCCATAAGTAAATGAACACCTAGTAAACGTGGGTGAATTTTGATGACTTTTTTAGAAAAGATGTATTTTATCCGTGCTAAGAAACATGCATGTGCCAAGTAGATTAGATTTTTAAATCGAGTAGCCATTGACAATGAAATAAAAATTCATTGTTATTTTTTAATTTTGATGTCAATAATTAACTGGGCACTTTAAACCAAACTTTTAAGCCTAATTAGCTTAAGTCGGTTGTAAAAGAATGCCACATATTCAAAGTTTGCGTAACTTTGAATTTTCGCTAAATGAGTAACTAGACGAGGTAGAATAATAATTAGTCTAGGAGATGCAGGATTATAAATTTGTAATGTTGGTAATCGTGTGGAATTTCATCAAAATTGAACCACGTTTACTGGATGTTCTATAACTTACAGTGGGCAGCAGCGACGGCTCGCAGCCTAACTTCACAGCGCCAAGGCATACAAAATTTGAGGTTGGGATCACGCTTTATAAATACAAGGAATTGCACAACAAAATCACCTTTTATTAACGGATACATAATACCTTGGGTCTCTGGCCTGAAGTTAGGCTACGAGCCGCCGCTGGTTGGCAGTATCTTTTTATGCATTTATTATTTACAGAAACAAAAGGCTTCTACCAAATAAAATCCATCCCATCATTAACAAAGTAATAGCAACTTTCCTTTCACGACCGGAAAGTGTGCGACAAAAGGAGGTGGCCTTTCCCCCATTTCGGATTAATATGCGAATATTCTCGTTGCGGAATTGAACTCGGCGCGCGAAAAATAAGAGAAGGCCGCTGCCCTTTTTTTGTCAAACAGTCGACGACTTAAAAGTGAATTAGCGGCCGGGGGTCTAATTTGCATGAAAATGCAGACACGTCCCCCCTCGCAAATATATTTAAATAATTTGATTTCTATGCCGCTCCTCGAATAAACATCTCTTCACCGCCTACATTTTCTAAGTGTATATGTGTATATATGAGAAGACAGCAAATCGATATCCTTAAGTCTCGACTTTTCAAATAACGCGAATACGCGTCATCGGATTTAACAGTTGTTTTTTTTTTGCTTTGCTTTTTCGGCGGGTAAATGTGTTAACAAGAGACGGGTCTTAAATAATTATTTATTAGATAACTTATTGAACAGAACAATTTGTCTTTTCTTATTTTGTCAAGTTGAATTTCCTCTGTCAGGCTTCAATTATATAGAAAATATTTTACAGTTATAAATATACCGTTAAAGTAGTGTAATGATTCTACCCTAGGTATTATACAAATTTATAATTTGTATTTTATTTACGTTGTGTTGTGTATGTAGTAACCCTTTTAATTTATTTAACAGATTCGTTGTTTGTGTCAATATGCATTATCGGAAATACTGTGTCTTTCTTCCCTTTTAATGACCAGGAGTATGTGTGGACAATAAATAAAACAGGATGTGAGTTTAACGGATGCAAAGTTTATTGATCTCAATTATGACATTTCTAATTAATTTGTGTTTCTTAAATTATTTATATTCTCGAAATATGTTATTTTCGTTTGTACTTAGAAGCCATGTGCATTTTAGTTAAACTCAAAAAGTATATGACTCTACTTGTGGGAGCAAAATTAAATAACCCCTGCATTTGCATTATGAGATGGGAAACCCACAAAAACCATCTCGGAGCTTACCAGACAACCAACTAGCGGGAACACTCTTCTGATTAGCAAGCAGATTCCGACGTCATCCGTTGATTGTTTTGTATCATTAACTAGCGGGAACATAACTCTGCAGTACTAACTCGGGACGACCACACCCGTTAATTGTTTTCAGGCAATTAACTAGCGGGAACACTCCTCCGTTTTCCACGCACAGCTCGACCACACCCGTCAATTGCTTCTTTGTGCTGTTAACTAGCGGGAACATAACTCTGCAGTACTAACTCGGGACGACCACACCCGTTAATTGTTTTCAGGCAATTAACTAGCGGGAACACTCCTCCGTTTTCCACGCACAGCTCGACCACACCCGTCAATTGTTTTTTGTGCATATAACTAGCGGGAACATAACTCTGCAGTACTAACTCGGGACGACCACACCCGTTAATTGTTTTCAGGCAATTAACTAGCGGGAACACTCCTCCGTTTTCCACGCACAGCTCGACCACACCCGTCAATTGTTTTTGTGCATTTAACTAGCGGGAACATAACTCTGCAGTACTAACTCGGGACGATCACACCCGTTAATTGTTTTCAGGCAATTAACTAGCGGGAACACTCCTCCGTTTTCCACGCACAGCTCGACCACACCCGTCAATTGTTTTTGTGCATTTAACTAGCGGGAACATAACTCTGCAGTACTAACTCGGGACGACCACACCCGTTAATTGTTTTCAGGCAATTAACTAGCGGGAACACTCCTCCGTTTTCCACGCACAGCTCGACCACACCCGTCAATTGTTTTTGTGCATTTAACTAGCGGGAACATAACTCTGCAGTACTTACTCGGGACGACCACACCCGTTAATTGTTTTCAGGCAATTAACTAGCGGGAACACTCCTCCGTTTTCCACGCACAGCTCGACCACACCCGTCAACTGCTTTTGTGCTATTAACTAGCGGGAACATAACTCTGCAGTACTAACTCGGGACGACCACACCCGTTAATTGTTTTCAGGCAATTAACTAGCGGGAACACTCCTCCGTTTTCCACGCACAGCTCGACCACACCCGTCAACTGCTTTTGTGCTATTAACTAGCGGGAACATAACTCTGCAGTACAAACTCGGGACGACCACACCCGTTAATTGTTTTCAGGCAATTAACTAGCGGGAACACTCCTCCGTTTTCCACGCACAGCTCGACCACACCCGTCAATTGTTTTTGTGCATTTAACTAGCGGGAACATAACTCTGCAGTACTAACTCGGGACGACCACACCCGTTAACTGTGATCAGCAATTAACTAGCGGGAACACTCCTCCGTTTTCCACGCACAGCTCGACCACACCCGTCAATTGTTTTTGTGCATTTAACTAGCGGGAACATAACTCTGCAGTACTAACTCGGGACGACCACACCCGTTAATTGTATTCAGGCAATTAACTAGCGGGAACACTCCTCCGTTTTCCACGCACAGCTTGACCACACCCGTTAACTGTTTTGTATTCTTTTTTGTTGTATAGTTTTTATATTTGTTGTATAATTTTGATTTTTGTTGTGTTATTCTTGTTTCCCTCTGTGATTTGGAACTTGTGGTGCTTTTCGTGATGTTCTTCTTCCAAACTGTTTCTTGACTCCCCTGACTCTCTTCATGTTTTCGCTCCGCACAGCCTTTATAACTCTGTTTCCCACCCGATCGTGGAGATGGAAGATTTCGCGCAGACCATATATGGTTATAAAAATACCACCCATCCCTGACGTCACGCAATTCCCCCGACTTCGCAAATTCGTTGTGTTTGCGCTGTGTTAAACCTTGAACTGAATCTTTTTGTATATCTTAGCATTTCTCCACGCGCCGGTACTTGTTTATTATTTTAAGGCGATGCTGCATTTGTTATTTCTTTCAGATAAAAAAAATTGATCGACTAATGTTATTCTCGTATATACTGAATGTTGATTTTTCTTTGATATTTTCTTGGGTGATTTTTGTATTAATATTTTAATTTAATTTCGTCAAAAATAATATTTGCACATGACCCCTACTGACCTATTACAGTAGTATGTTGCGTCCGCCAAGTCAACACCCGGTGACTTGGCGGACGCAACATATGAAATTTTATGTTAATTTTAAAATGTTCAAATATTAGCTTCCCTATTTAGTTTAGAGACAACATGTATTTCACTTTTTTGTAGAGGGAAAAATTCTAATTTTACTAATGTTAATGTTAACAATTAACACTTTACGTTTCTCTAAGTTAAAATAATTAAGAAAATGTAATGCCATTTTATAAATATAATGGAATTGATACAACAATTGCGGATATGCCCTGTTTTTCTACTCCCAGACTAAGCATTAAGTAAAATTTCGAGTTAAGAAAAGCCCCGTGAAAATTTGTCTCGGTTCGCGCAGCCACCCGAGACAAATTTTCTGGGCTTTTCTAAACTCGAAATTTTACTTCATGCGCCACGCGTATAAAACACTATAATATTTATTTATTTATTCATTTATTAACGAATGTCCATTTAAGTACAATAAAATTATAAAACTAAAAATAAATATAAATGAAATATAAATACAAATACATAATAAATGAAGGTACATAAAAGAGTAAAAAACAAACAACACATTTAGGTACAAACAACAAATTAAAATATGTACACTATTTTCCCTGTCGGAAGATGTTCTTCAAAGCATTCCTGGTAATTGCACCAAAGTCGGGATTGATGGCGTTACAATTATTGGCGATTCTGGATATACCAAAATTTTTACCATAGTCCGTCCTACAATATGGTACATGGAACAGATCGAAAAAACGCAAACTTCTAGCTGGCACATTGATTTTAAGTTGGCTAAGTAAATAAAATTTATGTATATTCGAACTTCACTTAAAATCTGTGTTTTATACGCGTGGCGCGTGAAGTATAATTTCGAGTTTAGAAAAGCCCAGAAAATGTTTACACACACATTCACACATTTTCAAACACTCGTTTAGAGCTTCAAATTGTACTCTTTTAAAAATCAACGAATGTCAGAAAATTTACAGCTAAAATAATTAAGAAAAAGTAATGTGATTTTATAAAAATAATGACATACTATGAAATTGATACAACAATTGCGGATATTACCTGTTTATTTTAAGTTCAATTTAAAGCTTTAAACAAGTGTTTTCCGCTCCCAGACTAAGCATGAAGTAAAATTTCGAGTTTAAAAAAGCCCCGTGAAAATTTGTCTCAGGTCGCGCAGCGACCCGAGACAAATTTTCTGGGCTTTTCTAAACTCGAAATTTTACTTCATGCGCCACGCGTATAAGACACTATAATATTGTCAAATTTATGTATATTCAAACTTCATTTTAAATCTGTGTTTTATACGCGTGGCGCTTGAAGTAAAATTTTGAGTTTAGAAAAGTCCAGAAAATTTGTCTCGGGTCGCGAAGCGGGGCTTTTCTAAACTCGAAATTTTACTTCATGCTTAGTCTGGGAGTGTAAAACACTCGTTAAAACTTCAAATTGAACTCTTTTTAAAATCAACGAATGAAAATTTACAGCTAAAATAATTAAGAAAAAATAATGTGATTTTATAAAAATAATAACATACCATGGAATTGATACAACAATTGCGGATATTCCCTGTTTTTTAAGTTGAATTTAAGTTTTAACCAAGTGTTTTCCACGCCCAGACTAAGCATGAAGTAAAATTTCGAGTTTAGAAAAGCCCCGTGAAAATTTGTCGAGGGTCGCGCAGCGACCCGAGACAAATTTTCTGGGCTTTTCTAAACTCGAAATATCGCAGTCACTTGATTAAAGTAAATGTTTTCGAAATGATTTACACTATACAAGAAAAAATCCTCCTAATAAAATGGTATTATGCAGACCACAGTTATCACGATGTTTGCGTTATGTTTTTTGTCGTTAATCAAGTAACAGCAATATCTTGTGCTATTTTGATATCCGCTACTAAGTTAGAAACTTCAAATTGAACACTCTTAGAAATAAATGCCTGAAATTATACAGTGCATGCTGCAGGACATGTGTACTTAAAAGATAAAATCCTTGTATACATCATTACATAATTTAATTTAATATTTCACTTCATATTTATTACGTAAATAAATATATACATATTTTATTTATAAATATTATTACAACCTAAAGAAAACATCTTTATTTATATTCATATAGTAATAAATATTATTACAACTTAAAGAAAACATCCCTTTTACCGAATGAACTAAGGGGAAAAGGTCTTAATTAATAATCACTAAAGCAAAGGGGACTTTATTGGAACCATTGTACGGACGAATGAATATTTTATAAAACGTAACTTGGCATTCATTCCCATTCAAACATAATCAACCCTCGCGACTTTTACGCCTTCGCCTCAATTCATTAATTTATTCCCTAATAACACAGTAACCACCTGCTGTGAGCTCCCATTCGCACCCTGAAAGAAGGAATACCCACTCCGCACAAATTTCACACGTTCGTTTTGAAAAATGAAACCTCTAATACTCACCTGTAATTAAGTATAATTATTAACTAAATTATACTTGCAAAGTAATTAATTGGATTAGGGTACAGGAAAATAAACTTGCACAAATTTCACACATTCGTTCTGATAAATGATACTTTTAATACTTACCTGTAATTACGTACAATGATTAAGTAAATTATGTTTGGTGTGTAATTATCTGAATTCGAGGAAGGGAAAAATTGTTTAGAATAATTAGTCATCCTTTTGGCTTTGGGTATCTTTGTGTGATTATGGATTTGCTGAAATTATTGTAGATGGGGTTAATTAAGAGGTACATGCTTCAGAAGTGAAGACTAAACAGGCTTGTTTGTTGAATGATTAAATGATGTATCAGGCTTGCAGTAGCAGGGGGGGGGGTTGCAAGGGGCAAAATATCATAAGTTTAAAATATAGATTACTTATGATTTAATAAAGATAACACTTGGTTAAATTTCACGAATATTTTGGTTTTTTTAGTCCAACTAGTGTCGACTTTGAGTCATTCTCAAGGATAAACCAAAATATTAGTGAAATTTAACTAAGTGTTTTCTTTATTAAATCAAAGTTAAATATGTTTTACCACGTGAAAGATGTGAAACTTGTTCAAGATAAAGATTACTTATACAGTTTAAAATTTCTCATATAAAATTTAAAACTATATAAGTAATCTCCATTTTAAACTTTAAACACTTTAAATCGGTGTTTTTACGCTTGGCGCATGAAGTAAAATTTCGAGTTTAGAAAAGCCTGAAAATTTGGATTTGTCGGGGCGCGACTCGCTTCGCTCGCGCGCCCCGACAAATCCAAATTTTTAGGCTTTTCTAAACTCGAAATTTTACTCCATGCTTAGTCTGGGAGTGGAAACATACGTTAAAAACTAAAATGTCAATCTTATTTAAATTGACATTTATTTCTTAAGAGTATAAGGGAACGTTACTCACATAACTACAAACTTAACGCCACTCTTGTCAAGATTAGACTATTTCCTATTATTACAACACTCTGTTACCTTTTATTTCTAACTGCCAAAAATATCGGAAATGTTTCATAATTGTCGAAAAAATTGTTTTAAATATTTGTCAAAATATACATATAATTACTATCGAGTATAAAACACAGATTTTAAGTGAAGTTCGAATATACATAAATTTGACAATATTATAGTGTTTTATACACGTGGCGCATGAAGTAAAATTTCGAGTTTAGAAAAGCCCAGAAAATTTGTCTCGGGTCGCTGCGCGACACTCGACAAATTTTCACGGGGCTTTTCTAAACTCGAAATTTTACTTCATGCTTAGTCTGGGAGTGGAAAACACTTGTTTAGAGCTTCAAATTGAACTTACAAAAAAAACAGGGAATATCCGCAATTGTTGTATCGATTCCATGGTATGTCATTATTTTTATAAAATCGCATTACTTTTCTTTAATTATTTCAACTTAGAGAAACGTAAAGTGTTACGTGTGAACATTCATAAATTTCGATTTTTTCCCTCTACAGTAAAGTGAAATACATTTTGTCTTTAAAATAAATAGGGAAGCCAATATTTGAACACTTTAAAATTAACATTCGATTTACTATGTTGCGTCCGCAAAGTCAACACCCGGTATAATGATAGCTTTTAATCACGAGAACGATGTTTGCGCAACGAGCCGAAGGCAAGTGGAGCAAGTCGTTCGAGTGATTAATAGCCATTGTATGCGAGTTATATACTATACTTTGTTCACGAGAACAACATTTATTGTATAATATATTTATCAAAATGAATGTTGACAATTATATATTTAGTTTTATTATATATTTTATACTGAGTTCAATAATTCATTTTTAATTTCTATTTTTTTGTTTTTTTTTTGTTTTAATTTTTAATTTTTCATTTATTCTTAGTTTTTTATTTTATTTTTTCCTTATTTGTATTTTTTATTTTCTTTTTAATTAATTTCTTTTTTATTTTGTTTGTCCGTTTTATTTTATAATAATTGGACATATTAATTATGACAGATTGTAGTATCATGATTTGAATATGTAATAGAGCTTGTATTAAAACGCTTGGTTAAAAACCACATTAAAGACGCAAGTGTTAGAAAACCACATTTAACACGCCTGTGTTTAATGCACCTCATTTAAGTTACCCACAACATCAAATCATGCACATATTATTAGACTGTCGTAAACAAAAATCGTTTTATTTTTGTCATTAGTTTACTCTTAAAATAAATTGACAATTTTAACATAATTGTAAGTTTTACAATTGTCGCGATATATATAAATTGTCAATTTATTTCAAGAGTAAACTAATGACAAAAATATCAATTTATAATGAATAGATAATTTTCGACAAAAACGACACGTTATTTATAAAATTTCAATTTCTGATAAATTTTTTGCTAAAATATTTGAGGTTTTTAAGTGACGGTTATAATTTGAATTGAATTAAATTGCCATTATCGGAGACATAAATACAAATTCTGAGATAATTCTTAATTTAGGTCAAAAAAAAGAATGTCGAATATCTTTGATAATCTACGAGTACATAGATCACTAAAAATATCATAATTTTTAAAAATAGTCATAATATCAAAACAATTGTAACTGATAAACAAATTTAAAAATATAAATAACTTGCAAAATTTGGCAAAAATATCACAATTTTTACAAAAAAACGGCTGTTAATTATATTTACAATTATCAAAAAATATTATAACCCTATATTTTGAGGGTTATAATATTATTTAACTGTCGCATAAAAAACATGATGTTATAATTGTCAAAGACTTTGTAAAACTATCATAGCTGCCGTAAAAAAACTATAACACTCGTAAATTGAGATGTCAACCTATTGTAGGTATTGACAATCATTTGACTATACTGACTGTCTATATCTTAACAACTGACACTTTCAAGGACAATCTTACATACTACAAAAAAAAATATCAACCAACATCGAGAAGATACCAATTTTTATAACAAACGTCATCGTTATGATGTGTTTGAGTGAGTAACTGTAAAAACTGTCAGAATAGAAAAACAAACAAGTGTTAAAATTATTATTATTCTGTTAAATATGTCAACTATCAAAATAGAAAAACAAACAATTGTTCAAATTATCATTATTCTGTTAAATATGTCAACTGTCAAAATAGAAAAACATATATATGTTAAAATTATTATTATTCTGTTAAATATGTTAACTGTCAAAATAGAAAAACAAACAAGTGTTAAAATTATCATTATTCTGTTAAATATGTCAACTGTCAAAATAAAAAACAAACAAGTGTTCAAATTATCATTATTCTGTTAAATATGTCAACTTTTAAAATAGAAAAACATATAAGTGTTAAAATTATCATTATTCTGTTAAATATGTCAACTGTCAAAATAGAAAAACAAACAAGTCTTAAAATTATCATTATTCTGTTAAATATGTCAACTGTCAATATTGACTCACAAAAACTCAATTTTTGTTGTTCTTATTGTTGTCGTTTCTACCTCGGTTTTTTTTAAGAATATAAATTACAGAATTAACTTAACCAGACGAAAATAGCCAAGATCAAAGAATAAACTTACTCAAAAATTAATAAACGTTGACTAGTCGCAATCGAAATTTAAATACCTCTACTGGATTTTCCAAAATATCAACTGTTTCGTTAAAAATTGATGGAAAAAAATATGACTCTGTCTTAAATCAGCAGATGCGGTCTTTTCATAAATTTTAGTTTTTTGAGTATAATGCCATATTTGTCTTTTCTAAAGTAAACATCGCGATTTTGATGCAAAATATTGATTTCGTCAAAGTCAGATCAACATAAATATTGATGTTAAACGCCGACAATTGTCAATTTAGTTAATACAGTCAATGTTTTTGAGTGACAGTCAATGAATGGTGGTGACTGTAATGATGACTGTAAGTCACTATATTGACTGACATTAGTCTATCGTATTAACTTGACTTAAGACGACGATAGTCGGCGATTAGTCCATTGTGTCAACTTGACATAAGTCGCCGTTAGCCGACATTAGTCTATCCTGTCAACTTGAAATGACATTTAGTCCAATAAATCAAACTTGACACAAATCGGCGTCAGCCGACTATTGTCAATTTGAGGTAACTATTATTTGAAATATATTATTAGATAGTCATGTAATTGTTCTTCATTATGACACTTGCGATAGACATTTTGATAGTTGTGACTATTAAACTAACGAGTGTCTTCCCCTCCCAGACTAAGCATAAAGTAAAATTTCGAGTTTAGAAAAGACCCGTGAAAATTTGTCTCGGGTCGCGTAGCGACCCGAGACAAATTTTCACGGGGCTTTTCTAAACTCGAAATTTTACTTTATGCGCCAAGCGTACAGACCACTGATTTAAAGTAGAGTTGTAAATATATACTGCTGAGATATAGCGAAAAAATGCAAAAAATATTTATTTTGTTAATAATCAAAATATGTACACTTGAAAAAAAATGTCCCTGTATCTATCAATAAATTATACAGGTACCCAAACTGCAAACGTTTTTTTAAATATTTAGCAGTTTAATCATGTTATTTTTAAAAAAATTTAAATGTAGGACCCCCAAAGTTTTAATGCAATGTTAAGCTAGTATACAATAGCGGGTGTTGACTTGGCGGACGCAACATAGGAAATCCTATGGTTATTTTGAAGTGTTCAAATATTGGCTTCGCTATTTATTTTAGAGACGAAAAGTATTTATCTTTTTTGTAGACAGAAAAATTCTAAATTTATGAATGTTCACACTTAACACTTTACGTTTCTCTAAGTTAAAATAACTAAGAAAAAGTAATGTGATTTATAAAAATAATAACATACCATGGAATTGATACAAAAATTGCGGATGTCAAAATAACACAAGATATTGCTGTTACTTAATTAACGATAAAAAAACATAACGCAAAACTCGTGATAACTGTGATATGCATAATACCACTTTATTAGGAAGATTGTTTCTTGTACAGTGTTTTAAATAATAATTTCCCCTTTTCGCACCTTTCTTAAATATGTATTTACATTATATAGAGAGCTTTTTCTTTAAAGTATACGTATTCCAAATTCAGCCTACTTTCTGTAAATCTTGAGATATTCCCTGTTTTTTTTTAAGTTCAATATAAAGCTTTAAACAAGTGTTTTCCACTCTTAGACTGAGCATGAAGTAATATTTCGAGTTTAGAAAAGCCCCGTGAAAATTTGTCGAGGGCCGCGCAGCGACCCGAGACAAATTTTCACGGGGCTTTTCTAAACTCGAAATTTTACTTAATGCGCCACGCGTATAAAACACTGATTTCAAGTGAGGTTCAAGTATACATAAATTTCACAATATTTTAGTGTTTTATACGCGTGGCGCATGAAGTAAAAGTAAAACTTCGAGTTTAGAAAAGCCCAGAAAATGTTTTTTGTCGTTAACAAAGACAGCATCTTGTGCTATTTTCACATCCGCAATTGTTGTATCAATTCCATGGTATATCATTATTTTTATAAAATCACATTACTTTTTCTTAATTATTTTAGCTGTAAATTTTCTGACATTCGTTGACTTTTAAAAGAGTTCAATTTGAAGCCTTAGACGAGTGTTTTCCACTCCCAGACTAAGCATGAAGTAAAATTTCGAGTTTAGAAAAGCCCCGTGAAAATTTGTCGAGGGTCGCGTAGCGACCCGAGACAAATTTTCTGAGCTTTTCTAAACTCGAAATTTTACTTCATGCGCCACGCGTATAAAACACAGATTTTAAGTGAAGTTCGAATATACATAAATTTGACAATATTATAGTGTTTTATACGCGTGGGGCATGAAGTAAAATTTCGAGTTTAGAATAGCCCAGAAAACGGGGCTTTTCTAAACTCGAAATTTACTTCATGCTTAGTCTGGGAGTGGAAAACACTCGTTTAAAGCTTCAAATTGAACTCTTTTAAAAATCAACTAATGTCAATAATTAAGAAACAAAAATGTGATTTTATGAAAATAATGACAAACCATGGAATCGATACAACAATTGCGGATATTCCCATTTTTTTTTAAGTTTAATTCAAAGCTTTAAACAAGTGTTTTCCACTCCCAGACTAAGCATGAAGAAAAATTTCGAGTTTAGAAAAGCCCCGTGAAAATTTGTCGAGGATCGCGCAGCGACCCGAGACAAATTTTCTGGGCTTTTCTAAACTCGAAATTTTACTTCATGCCCCACGCGTATAAAACACTATAATATTGTCAAATTTATGTATATTCGAACTTCACTTAAAATCTGTGTTTTATACGCGTGGCGCATGAAGTAAAATTTCGAGTTTAGAATAGCCCAGAAAATTTGACTCGGGTCGCTACGCGACCCTCGACAAATTTTCACGGGGCTTTTCTAAACTCGAAATTTTACTTCATGCTTAGTCTGGGAGTGGAAAACACTCGTCTAAGGCTTCAAATTGAACTCTTTTAAAAATCAACGAATGTCAGAAAATTTACAGCTAAAATAATTAAGAAAAAGTAATGTGATTTTATAAAAAGAATGACATACCATGGAATTGATACAACAATTGCGGATGTGAAAATAGCACAAGATGCTGTCTTTGTTAACGACAAAAAACATAACGCAAACATCGTGATAACTGTGGTCTGCATAATACCACTTTATTAGAAGGATTTTTTCTTGAATAGTGTAAATCATTTCGAAAACATTTACTTTAATCAAGTGACTGTGATATCATTTGCCATTTTGACATCCGCAATTGTTGTTTCAATTCCATGGCATATCATTATTTTTATTTATTCATTTATTTATTTATTTATTTATTTATTTATTTATTCATTCATTTCCCAACAGACATTATATCCAATTACAGAGAATAATACAGAAATATACACAAGATTATAAAAAAAAAACAAAAAACAAAACATAAATAACAAAAATAAATGTATCTTAATTCACGAGGCGCAACAGGGATGCCGGTGAATCATAGTAAATATCAGCTGAACGATGGATATTCTTGTATATCCTTATAATATTATTGATAGGTGAGTTCAGATGTGCTGAAGTATTAGAAGGAGCATACTGAAATGCTAAACTGTAGCGAGCAGAGGTACGTGGAACATTTAACATTAGGCGAGCTAAAATGTTGGGATCATCAATAATGTAACTCAATATTCCCCTTAAAAATAATACTCCAGCGCAATTACGTCTATATTCTAGTGATTGTATACTAAAGATTTCGAGCATATGATCATATTAAATGGTTTCAGCAGGGTATATTTTAACTGATCTGAAATATAGTAATTTCAAAAACTATTTTTGAACACTTTCAATATCTTTGATATGCGAACGATAATGCGGTGACCAAACAACTGATGCAAATTCTAATTTTGAACGAACGTATGAAAAATATAATTTTTTTAATACCTCAATATTCTCAAAATCTTTACTTATTCTATTAATAAATCCAAGAAGTTTAATTGCCTCATTACATATATTTTTTATGTGAATATTAAACGATAAAGTGGTATTAAATGTTATGCCTAAATCACGAATCAAATTACACCGTTCAAAATATACACCGTTTAGGGAATAGTTAAAACTAATCATGGTTTTTTTACGAGTAAAGGTCATACATTTACATTTAGCTACATTTAGAAACAAAGATTTTACAATACACCAGTTATATAATCGTTTTAAGTCCAACTGTAGACTTTCACAATCTTCATTTGACTCAATAACCTTATACAGCTTCATATCGTCCGCATAGAGTAATACACTAGAATGCATTTGGGTGGCGATGTCATTAATAAAAAACATTAAATAGTAATGACCCAAGATTTGACCCTTGTGGTACTCCACTGGTCACCAGGTATTCATATGAATCATATCCCATATATTCAACATATTGAATTCTGTTCACAAGATAAGACTGTAACAATGAAATTGTACCCGGAGAACAACCGTAATAACTAAGCTTATTCAGAACTATATTTTGATCAATGGTATCAAAGGCTTTACGGAAGTCAGTGAACAAAACATCAACCTGTCTTTTGGCATCAAGAGTTTGCGAAATGTCCTCAGTAAAGTTTAGAAGATTCGTAATTACAGATCTTTTTTTTTACAAAACCATGCTGCTTGTCACTAATAAAACTTGACATATGATTATGTAATCTATTTGCAAGAATAGTTTCAAATAACTTTGAAAAATTATTTACAATTGTTATTGGTCTATAATTAAGGATGCTACATTTATCGCCACTTTTATGTACAGGTGTTATCCTGCCAACTTTCCATGCATCAGGGAAACACTTAGATTGTACGATTAAATTAAACAAATATTCTAAAGGTAGCAAAAAACTATGTATACAATCTTTAACGATAAATGATGGTATTTTATCCTTACCCGAGGTGGTGTTTCCTTTTAATTTTTTTGACGCGATAATTATATCATCCTGTGTTATGAAACCAATATTAAATAAAGGATACATTCCATTACCTATAAGGCAATCATTAGTTCTAGATGTTGCTGGAATTGTATATATACTTTGAAAATATTTCGCAAATCCATTAACAATATCGACAGGATTATTTAAGGTTTCATTTACATATGATATAATAATAATAATAATAATAATAATAACAAATTTATTTCCAATGGAATTACAGTACAATACAATTATACAACAATTACACGAAAACAAGTCAACAAAAAAAAATACAATGTATATTTACATATTTAATTTGAACAATAGAATTCATCCATATTATATGGTTCTGATGCTACAAGTTGATTGTAGAGTGATTTTTTCATTGCCGTGTATGACTTTGCTTTCTTTATCTCTTTGGGGAGATGATTAAAAAGCTTGAGACAAGTGTAATGAGGTCCTTTCTCAAAAAAACTTGATTTATGAGCAGGATAACTATACTCAACTCCACGTCTCGTACTATATACATCTCTCAAACGATGCTGCTCAAATAAGTGTTTATGTTTCCACAAGAACTTGATGCATTCAAATATGTACACTCCGTAGCAAGTCAGTATGTTCGCACGTTTGAAGTAGCCCCTGCAACTGCTGTCATATTTAAGTTTGTACATAATACGCAGTGCCCTCTTTTGCGTCACAAATAAAGAATGTATGGCACTACTATGACCCCAGAATATTATGCCATATTTTAGGTTTGAATAGAAATAAGAGTAATAGAATATTCTCGCTATTTCAATATTTGCATTTTTTGATAGAATTCTCAACCCATAACATGCTTTGTTGAGCTTTTTCCCTAATATATCTACATGTTCTCTATAATTTAGTGTTTCGTCCATCGTTATACCTAAAAATTTAGAATGGGATGTGAACGAATAGATTTTATTATTTAGCGAAATTGATTCTGGAGTACTTATTCTCTGACTTATTTTGAAAAATGTGCAATTGGTTTTTAATGTGTTTAGAATCAGTCCATTATTTATGAGCCATGTTTCTGTCGATTCCATAGCAACATTGCCTTGGCTTTTTATACCCGTATACTCCGCACTAGACAGTAATATATTAGTGTCGTCTGCGTAGTTAAGAAATCGACAAGTATCCTCCATGCCAACACTTATGTCATTCATAAAAATTATGAATAGAAGAGGGCCCAGAATACTGCCCTGCGGAATGCCCGTATTGATATCCAGGACATCTGATAATACATTCGACCCACTCGATGAATCTCTTATCTTCACAGTCTGTTTTCTGTTCAGTAGGTATGATTTTATTAACTTATTTTCAGTTTCTTTGATTCCATAGTGGAATAGTTTAGTTAAGAGTATCGTGTGTTCGATTGTATCAAATGCCCTGGATAAATCCAGGAACACACCACAAACCAGATCCCCTTTGTCTAAGCATGAATAAATAGCTTGTAGATAGTCAAACATTGCTGTTTAAACACCTTTACCCTTCAGAAATCCATGCTGGGAGTTACTAAATATACGATTGTCATTAAAAAAGTGTATTATTTGGGTTGCTATTAAAGATTCCAGTAGCTTTGAGAAAGTACTTAGGACACTTATTGGTCTGTAATTCTCAAAATACTGCCGATCACCTTTTTTATAAACGGGTGTGACAATCGCATATTTCATATCATCCGGGAACATTCCTGTCTGTAGGGAGTAATTGAAAATGTGTTTTAGGGGTTCTATTATTTTATGAATACATTTTTTTATTACAATGGCTGGGATTTCATCGGAACCACTGCTCATTTTATTGTCCATTTTATTGACAATGTTTAAAATATCGGTATTAGAAATGGGCTTAAATTTAAAACGATAATTATTTACAGGTATATTACATATATAATTATTAGACTGAGGAATTTGATTTATAATTATTTTTTGTGCAATTTCTTTAAAAAATGTATTAAATTCATTGGCTTGTTGTTGTGGATTTTCTGTGAAAGGCAATATAAATTCTTTTTTCTTTGTATTTACAAGGTCTGATATTATATTCCAGGATGCTTTAGATTTGTTGGTTGAATTATTTAATTTATTCTCATATTGTTTATTTTGTTCTGCTTTTAGTAAATTATTGTAATGTATTTTTGCATTTTTTAAGTGAATTTTATATTCCGGAAAGAAGACGATAAGAGTTTCGTATAAATCAATAGATTTTTTACATTGTTCAATTTCCGTATTTGTAATGAGAGATTTATGCTGTTTGCAATTTGTTTTAATATTTCGTACCGGAAAGTATTTATTTAAGTAGAGCATAAATGTATTCATAAAAACTTTATATTTTTCATTAACATTATCTCCTAAGAATGCATCCTCAAAATATTCTCCGTCCAAGTCGTTACAGAAATCATTGAGTAGGTAATCTGAAAATTGCCTACCTTTTTTATAGCTAGGCTGCTTACGTAATTCTAACTTTGTGGAGATAAGCTGTGCAGAATGATCAGAAGTGTACATATTAATCTTGCTGTAATAAACATCATTACGGCTAATATTAGTTACAATATTATCAAGACATGAAGTTGAGCCTGTATGGTGCATTCTAGTATATTCGTTAACAGTTAATATTGCATCATAAGATTCAATTAAGCTTGTAAGCATCATTGATTCAGGTGAATTTGTTAAAGTATTGATATTAAAGTCGCCTGCTATAAAGTAATATGAATTTCTTTGTGTTAGCAGAGTAAGAATCTTATCAAAAATATTAAAAAATAAACCTAAATCACTTGCTGGTGTTCTATATATACAAACAACATATATTATGATTTTATCTATTTTTAATTCCGTACCTACACATTCAACTTGTTTACAAACAGTCATATTATTAATGACATTTACAGAAAGTGCCTTAATGTTGGATTTGCAATAAATTGCTACACCGCCATGTTCATGTTTGTCTCTGCAATAATATGAAACAAGTTTAAACCCCTTAACCATGCTATATGATTCTAATTGATCGTTGGTTTGCCAATGCTCCGACAGACATAATATATCAAGTACTTGGATATCATTTTGAATAACAGTTTTTATTTCATTAATACTTGTGCTTAGTGATTGTATGTTGCAGTGTAGCAATTTAAAGTTACAGAGTTTTGACAAAATTGTTTTATTATTAGTTGTTGTTAACTTTATCAGTTTTGTGGATGGCTCTTTTTGGGGTGGATGAAAAAATTATATCTTGTGACATTTATTCCCGTTTCCCATGAGATGGGATTTTCAAGAATTTCTTTGTTGGAAAATGCAACCCCAATTGAAACTGCTGAATGTCGGGTTTTCATATTTTGGTGTTATTTTTTCACATACAATTTCTTTAAGGTGGTGTCTCTTAGTTAGTACGTCCTTTAATTTTTCTGCTGTCATATCTACGGGATAGCGTGATACATGGAACCACGCGTTTCTTTCAACCGCTGTAATATTGGTTTCTTTTGTTCCGACAATTACTTTTTTTGTTCTTCTGCGTTTGACTAAGGTGAATTCCTCCGCGGATGTGGTTGGCGTACTCGGAGTTTCGAGTTGAGGCCGATCCTGATAGTTTGAACTCTTCGTGCGCTTAGGCAGGGGCGCTTGCGCTTTCCCGTCCGTGCTGATTAACGCCGAATTTTTGGTATTTTCGAGTTGTAGGTTTTTATTAGCGGATTGGGCAGTGTTCTTTTTCGATGATTGTTGAGCATTTGTTAACACTGATTTATAGGTGTCGTTGCTTTTGTTTTGGTTTGCCGTTGAGCTAACATTAGCTATTTCTATTTTATCATTGATTTTAATTAAACTGTATGATTTTGCTTTATCATCTCACTATGTTCATTTAATTTTGCATTTATTTGAACTAGTAGAGTGAATATAGACTGACCTTCTTGGCGTGATATTAAGCATGATGAACATAACCACAGTGTCTTTAAGGCCTGAACATGCACCATGCACCTCACTGTTACATATTCCTATGCACTGGATCCTCACATCAGTATTATTAATTGGTGTAGCACACACTTTGCAATTGTTTTTTAACACAGCCAACATCACTTGGCGCCATGTTATTATATATTATATATATTACCAGGAATACTCGTACTTGATTTTTTTTTTATTTACATACAACCATATTTTTTAGGTTCCTTTATTATATTCTGACCAATATTATACAGATATGTTTTATAATCAATCTTAATCATACGATGTATGTCAGCTTTTTGACTCTTCAATCTTACATGCAAGTAATGAAATCGATGTTTTTTATACAGTTTTAATGAATGTTCCTTAATTCGGATAGCCTTAATAACGGCGCTACTAAACCATTCAGGATATTTCTTTCGACTAGATGGTCTTCTCACAGGTACAACCTCATTGAAAACAGTGTTAATATTATTATATAGCTCAGTGCATGCATCATTCGGATTATCACATGTTAATAAACAATTCCAATCTATTAATGCCAAACTAGAGTAAAGATCGCTCAGATTAGCTTTCTTGAAATTAAACGCAGGACCATTTGACATACTTGAAAAATGCTTTACATGCTCAATATCTATTTCTACATTACAGCTCAATGCAGGATGATGAGAATCCTCCTTAACAAGAGGAGTGTCTCTGTTGACAAAACATGATAACTCGGAAGATACAATTATTAGATCCAAAATTTTTATATTGTTATTAACAATATTATTTTATTGCCTAAAATTATTAAACTGAACAAAATGTATATACTTTGTGATGTATGGATTTAGACCTACCCCCGATGTCATATAAGTATTCAAACACGGTAGATTGAAATCACCACAAATTAATACATGATGTGATGTATCAATGTTGAACTCTATCTGTTCAAAAAGATTTTCATAATCACACACCGTGCATGATGGTGGAATATAAACACAAATTAAATATATTACTTTCAGAGGCATTGCTAATTTTACAATTAACAGTTCAAATGCCATATTAGATGAAGCAAATACGAGCGTAGATTCATAAACATTACTAATGGCCATGAGAACACCGCCACCTTTGCGACATTGTCTATCGTTTCTAAACACATTATATGAATCAGGGAATAGTTCTGTGTTATATTTATTTATTTATTTATTTATTTCCCAACAGATAATACATCAAATTACAGGGAAAAGGTATAAAAAAAACATTCTACTAACAGTGCGCAGTTTTAACTTAGATGTAATAATAATTAATTATGAACAAATAATATAAAAAAAAGAAAAATTAAATTAAATTAAAAACTAAAACAGAATACAACACATATGAAATAATAACAATAAATTGCAATAACAATATTAATATTGATGTAGCTTGTACACTCCTACAACAACGTACCTATTTGGCTTGTAAATTCTGTAAGACTACAATTAAAAATATCAACAGATTGCTATATATACCGTCGTGTAAGCAGGTCTCAGTAAGAAATAATAAGTCAAAATTGCTACACTCGATATTAATATATAGTTCATTTATCATTGAACACAACCCGCGCACATTTTGGTAAAATAAAGTGAATGATACAGGCTATTGGGAAGTGTTTAGTTTTCCTGTACAATTCTAGGAACATCGTTAATGAACTTTATTTTAAGATTAACTTCTCCGCTATCCAGTCTCCTCTTCAATTCACTGCGTACTGTCTTCTCGTGTTCAATCTGTCGTGCTGTTCTATCACTTCTTATTATTATATGCTTCATTGATGCAATATTGCGAAGTTTGGAAGAGTTCTTCAAAACCTTCTTAACATCCAATGAGTTGTTAAAGCATACTTTAATAGGTCTATCTCGATTTCCTGATTTTTTTATTCCTATTCTAAATGCATTGCTGGGAGTGATGTTTGTATCTACAATATTATCCAATATCTCACTAATAATTTCAACATCATTTCTGACATCGGGAGACTCTGTTGAACTGAATACAATTACTGAATTAGCCCTTCTTTGCCTTTGATAAATTTCCTCCAACATCATTTCGGTGGAATCCAAAGAATTCACACTCTTTACATCCTCTAATGATTTGCATTTATCAAATAAAATACTCATTGATTTTTTTAAAGAGTCATTTTCCTTGCGCAATTCTTGAAATTCTTTGATCAATTCCTTCATTTCATTATGTTCGATACGTAACCGTTCACATTCACTAGTTAAAATATTACCCGACAATTGTAAGCTCTTAGTTACATTAAGTAAATCTTTTAAAGTTGAATTCATGCCTGACTTATCACAAGAGTGGCGATTGATGCATCCCGGATGACAGAATCTGCCACAGGTCCTACAGGTAGTTAATTTTGTTACTGGCCTTCTACAAGCCCCCGTACACATGATCAGTCATCACTAACTTGCTTATCAGGCATACTATTGTCTTGATTAAAAAAAATAATGTAAATCAAAATGGATAAAACAGGGACACACTATTCACACCAAAGTGCTCTTTGTGGTGACTAACTATAATTTAACACACAGAGGGTGAGTTGAGCAACGGTAAGGGAACGACATAAGAAGACAAAGGTAAAATGAAAGTGATTGTATTAAATTTTAATATACTTTGTTCACCTGTAATATGTTTACATCCGGCAACACTAGAAAGGTGCTTTACAAACTAGCACATGGCATATAAAAAAGGATGGGAGTAAACACTAGGAATAAATCAGAAACGATGAATGAAATAAAATAGAATCAATGAATACAAAAATAGATATCAAATCTATAAGTGTCATTGACCGTGAGCAAAGATAAGTCCCAATACGCGACCTTCTTAATGTTAGGCGAATGCTGTGGGATGTTTGCTAATTAAAACCAACAAATTATCAATTAAATAACTGTTGATTCTTATCAAGGTTCACTCACCATGTGTCTGATTAAAACTGTATTCGCTATGTTAATTTTCACAAATTTTCAGTACCTGCCACGCACTTAAATATATCGAAAGAGCAGGAGCATATGCCAATGTGCAATGTGCGTGTTATAAAACCACATTACTTTTTCTTAATTATTTTAACTGAGAGAAACGTAAAGTGATAATCGTTAACACAAATAAATTCAAATTTTTTTCCTCTACAAAAAAGGTTTTTGTTTCTAAAATTAATAGGGGAGCCAAAATTTGAACATTTCAAAATTTACATGGGATTTCCTATGTTGCGTCGGCCAAGTCAACACCCGGTATACATATTTTATCGATTATTTCTCTTCGTAACTTTCTACAAAAATCTATCACTAAAGAAAATAAATTACTAGAGGGAAATAAAGTAGAATACGTCTAAAATAAGAATCTTTCAATTTATACTAGTGGATGAGGGTTTACAACCCTGCAGCCCTTTTGGACGAGCTGCCACTGAATGCCCCATATATTACTTGTTTCAAAGTTCTAACTCTGATAAAACTAATTAATAACACGATATCATCATGTAAGGGATGTGCCTCAGATGGCGAATAAAATTCATCCCGAAAAACTCAATATAATCCAAAGGGGATGAGAGAAAGGGGATTCGGCTCCTCGGGAATGTAATTCAAACGCAGTTGTTTCGCCAGAAACACGGAAATTTATTAATACGCCACGCATATTAATCAGCAGCCTCTATATCTCGAAGGGTCAGCCCCGGATAATTTAGAACGGGGCGAGGCCAGAGGCCGTACACGAAATTGATATTCTCGCATGAAATATAAGGAAAGTTAAATTGGCGTAGGACCTTCCTCTCCTCTCTCGCGCTTCCGGCCAACTTGTGATTGGATATCAATGTCGGGGAGAGTTCTCTTTTGCAAAAAAAAAAACGGAAAACTTTATTTTATCATTGTATTATCGAAAACACGGGCACAGAGGTGTCGACAAGAGGCCGTCTTGTTAGCAACTAACTTCGGAAAACTTACAGCAAGATATGTCTACTATAATCTCTCGTCGACACTCGCACACCAACTTTGAAAGGTTTCGACTCTCTCTCTAATGCAATTGTGCGCTGAAAATGGGTTACATGGCAACTGTCACACCCTCGTACACCCTTCAGACAAGAATTCCTCATTCCCCTGTCTCTCTCCCTCCAGGATTTTTTTGCCTCCCGAAACTTGTTTTTTTTTACTCTCCTGTTCATCCTGGGGGCCTTTATTAACAGTATAAATAAGTTTAATTTAATTGTGTGTGGTTGCGTTAAATGTTGCTAGTTGCCAGGACTGATTTTAGTTTTGAGCTCGTTCCCGCGGCGCTTTGAAAGTTTAATGAAAAAAGTTCACTGATAACTTTTTTTAATTAAACTTTATTCTTCACTAAATAATTTAAAAAGTGTCTGTCTCGATTGAACTCCAATTAATCCACAACCACAAAACATACATTACATAAAAAGTAATTATTTTCAACAAAAACATGATATAAACAATATTCTTTCTTAAATAATTACCTACTTATAAGTTAATCGTTTTAAAAATGTTTGTTTCAGGAACAACTTACTCAGAAATCGTTAATCGATAAATCTACACAGGACTATAAAAATAATTTACTTTTATATACAGGATGTTCTATTTTAAAAGAACAATTTAAACATCTTGCTGGTAATTACCGCCTTAAATTATCACTAGCATTACTATTAGTGATAATTTAAGGCAGTAATTACCACTGGTAGTTTGCGGTATAATACACGACAGTTCCAGTAAGTCACATTCGTTTCTTGGGTACATAAACTATAATATGTTTAATAAAAAAAACCTCTAGAGTGCCATGATTTTATCTTTTTAAAAATTTAAGTTGGCTACACGCTTTAGGAATTGATATATAAAACGTCAGACATAATAAATATATTAATTTCAGAGTTGCCGACCTACAATATTTTCCATGGCACTCTAGAGGTTTTATTTTATTGAACATACGATATAATAAAAATGAATACTGTTAAATTAGACTGATGTTTTTGTTTTCGAAACAAAATTAAACGTTAAAAATATCTTGTAGTGTCGCTAGATTTCAAAATAGAGCTGGGAAAAATCTTCAAAAATTGGATTCGAATCACGAATCCGAATCACCTAATATGATTCGAATCACGAATACTCGAATAGAACAATATGATTCGAATCAAAGATTCGAATCCTGTTTTTCGAATCACGAATATAAATCCTTTAAAATTAAATATGATTTCTCAAAACCATTATCTTTTTTAATATCGCGTTTATTAACAAACTCTTTTCAAAACATAATTATATATTATTATTAACACTGAACATCGTTGATAACAGACTAATTATCTGATTCTGTGTTATTCTAATCAAAATTAATGTGTGTTTTTGAACTTCGCGTTAAATCAGTGCTTTATAGGCCTGCCGCATAAAGCAAAATTTCACGTTTAGAAAAGTATAAACATTTGTAATAATAAAAAAAATAAACCGAATTTTTCTTTTTTTATTATTCATAAACATTTATTTTCCCAATAACTTATACAATTATATAACAGAGTATGGTAATTAAAATAAAATAAACGCTTATTCCAAAGTATTGTAATTTAGTAGTTTCCTTGTCTCGAAGCTAATAGCTTGTAGAGACGGAGGAGACTTCATTATTATTTTTCTTATTAACTAGTAAATAAGATAACATATAAAAATCCAAGAAGAGAAAAAAATAGAAAATAAATAAGAAAAAAAATGAAAAGTGAAAAAACAAAATTATTTTGCTAACACAGTAGTATAATAATAAAATTAACCTAACTATTACGCTTCCCTTCCCAAAATTTTTAAGGCAACATCGGGATCAACATCTTTCAATAGTCTCTTCAACTTGCATTTAAATTCGTTGTAGTTATTAATGTTTTTGATATTCAATTCTTTTGTTAAGTAATTATAGACTTTGGCAGTGTAATATAATATGTCTGATCTTCCTATCGTCTTTTTAATTTTTTATTATATGCAAAGTTATTTTCGGCAATTCTGGTATGGTAGTTATGTGTATGCATGTATAATATTGATGGGTTAGTTTTGTTTTTAAATATGTATTTTGCAATCGCAGTGATATATAGTTTATTTAGGTCCGGAACACCAGAATCCTCAAACACTTTAGCACTTGGGTACCTGTATGGTTTTTTTAGCATAATTTTTAATATCAATTTTTGCGCTATTTCAACTTGGTCTCGATGTGTTTTTAAGCAGCCTCCCCATACTGATATGCCGTAGGTGATAGTAGATTGCACAAACCCATAGTATACCATCTTTAGTGTGTCCCCTCTAGTCACGTTTTTTATTGTATTAAATAAGTAAACAAAGCTTCTTATTTTTTTAGTGACATGTGCCGTTTGGGAATCCCATCTTAAGTGTTGGTCAATTCTTATCTCCAGATAATCAATTGTTTGTACTCTGTTAATTCGTGAGCAATTACAGTTTTTTTCACACTGCGGTTTATGAATTATGATTTCGTTAAAACTAGGTAATGTATTTTTGTATGAGGTGAAGGAGATGCATTTGGTTGTTTTTTCTAAATTTAAGCTAAGTAAATTGTGATCATAGACTTTTTTTAATTTGTTTATGGTTTCCGTTGCCTTATTGTACACTTCATTCCAAGTGCTCGTTACTACATGGATCATTGTGTCGTCTGCGTAGGATGTTATATGTATATTTTCCTTATCGTCACTTTTTATTAAGTCGTTGGTATATACAGCGTGTAATCGAACTGATGTACATCCTCTTAAGGGCGTATACACAAAATATTTTGACACCAATTGCAGCAAAAATAAAATCGGAAAAAAAATATTGGATTTTTCATAATTTTTCATGCATTTTTTACTTTTTGAGAACTTCTGGTTACCTGTGTTCATGATATTTTTCGTGGATGCGTAAGTTGTTGTATTTTTTATTTACTTTTACTACTGCGAGGCGCATAAATCACTTCGCACGCACTATCGAGACGTATAAATCACTTAGCACGCACTACACACACACACACACACACACTGTCTAGAATTACTAGATGAAACTGGCTCACGTATAAAAAAATCATAATAAGTGTTCAAATTGACGTCCGTCGCACTCAATGCACATTTGGTCTCTACGTATCCAATTTGCATGAACAGTAGCAAACATTTCACGAGGTTTCTCACGAATGGTATTAGCCGCGGCGTTTACTCGTTGTATCAGCATTTCAGCATTGTCAATGTCCGTAGTGTAGACTTCACTTTTAAAGTATCCCCAAAAAAAAAAATCTAAGGGGTTTAAATCCGGACTTCTTGGAGGCCATGGTACAGGGCCTCCACGACCAACCCAACGTCCTGGACACTTATCATCCAAATATCTTCTAACGCGCCTTTCATAGTGAGCTGGCGCACCATCTTGCAAATACCACATTCTTCTAAGAACCGCTAAGAGTACATTTTCTAGAAGATCTAAAAGGCCATCTTGCAAAAATCGTAAATATCGTTCTCCATTCAAATTAAATGGGAACATAAAGGGCCCAATTAATTGATCATTTAAAATACCTGCCCAGATATTAAGGGAGAAGCGATGCTGGAAATGAGTTCTACGCGTAACACGAGGATTTTCTATTGCATAAACATGCATATTATGGAAATTAAAACTTCCATTACGCGTAAAGCACGATTCGTCGGTCACTAAAATGTCTTTGGTAAAGTTAGGATTTTGAACATTTTGTGCAAAAATCCATTGACAAAATGCAATTCTTTTGGGAAAATCATGGGGTTGAAGATGTTGTGCACGCTGGTAGTGATACGGATAAAAATTATTGTCTCGTATAACACTGCTGACAAATGTGTGCGATACATTTAGCTGAGCGGCGATAATACGGGTACTTAAACCAGGATCCGCTTCCAACAGATTCAAAATTTCATCTTCCGCTCGCAAATATCGCATTGGACGGTCACCACCTCCGTCGGCTCCGGCGACGGCGACGGGCTGCCAACTTCCAGTGTCGCGTGCTCTTTGTAATAAATTTCTAAATCGGTTTGGCGGTGGTAAGTGTCGCTCTTGATAAATTCTTACAGCTTCCGCGGAATTACACCAAGTTTCACCGTAAATAAGAAACATGTCTGCCAATTCAATGTTTGAATAAACGTATCGCGCCATGTTACAAAATGTAGATGTTTCATGGAATAAGTTTCACCATAGACTAAACAGCAAACTATTTTTATGTTTATAAATCATCCACCCTCGCCGCTCTTATCTAAACATTTCAATAAGAGTGGAGATAAAGTGAAGTGTGATCCTAATAAGGAAAAATATTGAATTTCATTAACACGTTTAGAAAATATTCGGAATTTAGTCAGCAATGGGTACTTATAAAAACGATAACATAGACATAATTCTTCACAATCTGACCCACTTTTCTCTGGATGGTGTAATTCGATATCCAAATCGTTTAAAAACTACCAGTCTATGTGGAATCTCTCTTAAAATACGCAATGTGCGCGTATACCAGATACCACAAACATGTGGCCTATTATTATTAATTATTTTTAATAATTATTTGTGAGCTATCTACTAAAGGTATGGTAATTTCAAATGTAGGTATTGTTTATTTAAACGCTGCCCCTTATGTGGTAGAGAGCCTGTACAGTAGTTCGTTTACACGCTGTATAATAAAAAGGAGGGGACCCAGCACACTGCCGTGTGGGACACCCATACTTACTTCCTTGGCTTCGCTGATAATATTATTGATTTTGACATATTGCATTCTCTTATGCAGATATGACTTGATTAGTTCCAGTGGCTTTCCACGTATCCCATATAGCTCTAGTTTCTCGTATAGTATGTCGTGAGACAGGGTATCGAACGCCTTCGACAAGTCTAGTGCTATGGCCATGGATGGTTTTCCTTTATCCATTGCGTCATATACGGTGGTGATAAAGTGAACCAAGGCATCCTCCGTACCGCATCCTTCACGGAACCCGAACTGATTTGAAGCGAGTATGTTGCATTTTTTTAAGAAAGCACTTAATTGTTTTTTATCAGTTTTTCATATATCTTTGATATACATGGCGTAATAGCAATTGGTCTGTAGTGTTTTGCAAGTTCTTTACTACCGTTCTTGTGGACTGGAGTTATAACTGCGTGTTTTAACGATTTTGGGTATACGCCAAGTTCGATACATCTATTTAGTAGTGAGGATAATGGGTTTGCTATTTCATTGGCAATGTGTTTGAGTAATTCACCATTTATGTCATCTAGGTCGGTGCTCTTACTATTTTTCATAGATTTTATTGTATCAATTATGTCAGTTTCTAAAACTGGATTTAAAAACAATGATTGTGCATTTTTTGTAATATTGTATTCGTAATCCTTCCCATTTGTAATAATTTTTTGTGCCATAGTTTTACCGATATTTGCAAAATAGTCATTAAATTCATTTGCCATTTCCACGGAATCATGTATTTCTTCGTTTTGTTCGTTTTTTAGATGTTTTGGTGTAGTTTTTGGTACATCTAGGTTTGCGGAGTGTTTGATGAGCTTCCATAATTCTCTATTGGTATTACATTCATTTATTTTGTTTTGGTAATATACGTTTTTTGCTTCGCGTAAAGCGCTAGTTACAACATTTCTTGTAGTTTTATAACCAGAATATAGTTCTGGATCATGATCATTTTTTAGACACATTTTTTGTAATTGGTCTCTTTGTTTAATCATTTCAATTATTTTGTTTGTAATCCAAGGTTTTCGGTGCTTTACTTTTTTAATAGTTTTTATGTATGATACTTTTGTAAGGTTTGCCTTTAATATACTTATTATTCTATCATACGCTTCATCTATACATAACGTTTCTATGAAATCGCAGTTTTCTTTTAATAAATTGTCTTTTAATTTTTTATAATCTATTATTTTTATCTCGAATATGTTATTTTCCTTAAGTTTTAACTTGTTGTTTCGATTGTCCATATTAATGGTTAATTTAATTGGGCAATGATCTGTAATTTTATTTTGTAATATTAGAGGGAGGGCTTCATCATTATTTATGTTCGTTTTTATATAAAAGTGATCTATGCAAGATTTTGTGGTGTTGACAATCCGAGTTGACAGTACGAGTTTTGTTATGCAAGGTTGTAGATTGAATTCGCATAGTGTATTTTTATATTCATTTACCAATTTATCTTTTTGGTCTTCTGTGTTTATATTGGTATCTCCTGCAAAAATTTCAAATTTGGTGTTCACATATTGTCTTAGGTAAATTTGTAAGGAGTTTATAAAATCTTGAGTTGTATATGTATGGGGTCTATAAACGGATGTAATAGCAATATTTTTATGTGCTAGTGTTAAATGCATTCTCATATACTTAAAACCATGTATTTCAATAATATCAGTAGAGTGAGTAATATTAGATTTGATGTAAACTATTACACCATCGTTTTGGTTTAAGACACTTTCGTTGTGGTACAATGTGTAACCATCAATGTTAAAATACTTAGAGTCACGGAATGTCCATGTTTCCGTTAGAATAATTACGTCGAATTTAATATTTATTAAATGCAAGTAAATTAGGAGTTCATCAAAGTTTTTAGATATACTTCTAATATTCGTTTGAAAAATGTTAAGACTGTTGAAGGATTGTGAAAATTTATTTATATTTATTTGACATTCATCTAAAGTGTATACGTACTTGTCTATTATTTTAGGAAGTTCTACGTCATCAAATATCATATATCAAATATGTGAAGATAAATTAATACAATCTCTGCTCTACAAAATGTGTATTAATTTAAGTAAAGGTATATAAACGAGTGCGAATATAGGAAGAAATACTACGTAGTACGATTGAGCAATTTAAATAAATAAACCGTGGTTACTTTTTATACGTACTATCGTAATTCATAATATTTTTTAAACAGATTAGGCGAGGTTTAGGTGTTTAATTTCGTAATACAGTCTAGGGAGGTAATTTTTTGTTTTTTGTCATTGTAGAATACAAATATTTGCCCCCCACTTGTCCATACATTTCCTTTTCCGCATATTTGAATTACATCTCGAAGTAGTTTTAGTCGCAATTGTGTTAAATCTTCTTGTATTATTATGTTTGTACCTTTTAGCTTATTTTTATTTAAATAAATGTTAGTTTTGTCTTTATTATTAACAAACTTGATGAACACTGGCCGTGGTTTACCTTGTGTATGTATGTATTTTCCTACTCTGTAGCATTGTTGCACTTTTTCTGGTCCTATGTCAATTTTCATTTTGTCTTTTACGATGTTGAGGATGTTAGCTTCTGTGTTTTCCTTTTCCGTTTCTCGAATTCCATAAATGCGCAGATTGTTTTGTTTACATTGCTGTTCCAGTGAATCATTCTTTTGTTCCAATTTGTGTATAATTTCCATTTTTTCTTCTGTGACTTTGGAGAGTTCGGAGAGTTCGTTCTTCATATCTCTTATCTGACCTTCCAACACTGCGAGGACCGATTCCAATTTGGAGGCGACTAGCTCTGCGATCGTTTTTGTTATGTCCGTCGTTTCAAAAATGTCCTTTATTGACTCGATCAATTCCTCCTATTGCGCTCTCGTGACACCCATAGTTGTTTGGTAATTGTTTGGTTATTCGTTGCCATGCACAAGTTGTTGTGTGTGGTTTCGTTTAATTTTATTTATTATGTTTAACTACTACATTTATTTACTATTTGTTGTAGAGCGTGAGAGTAACGTCTACTCAGCACCGACATTTAAGTATACATATTCCGATGCATACTTTGTTCAATGTTTAAGCTTTTGTTGGTATTACAAGAAAGTTTAATTTGAGACTTCTAACGAGTGTTCCACTCCCTGATTAAGCATGAAGTAAAATTTCGAGTTTAGAGAAGCCTGAAAATTTGATTTTGTCGCATTGCATAGCGGAGCGACCAACCTAAATTTTCGGATTTTCTAAACTCGAAATTTTATTTCATGCGCCAGGCGTATGATTAAACGTGAAGCTCAAAATATAATACTTTTGCAGTATATTTTAAACATTACAGTACATGAGTGTTGAATACGCGTGGCGCATGAAGTAAAATTTCGAGTTTAGAAAAGTGTGAAAATTTGGTTTGGTCGCGTAGCGCTTCGCGTTACGCGACCAAACCAAATTTTCAGACTTTTCTAAACTCGAAATTTTACTTCATGCTTAATCAGGGAGTGGAAACACTCGTTAGAGGTTTTAACATTTTTAAATTTAAATTATATTCTTAGTTTTAATGCAATTGAATTTACATAATCTAAAAGAAATATAATTATGAAATATAATTATATTTCTTTCAGATTATGTAAATTCAATTGCATTAAAACTAAGAATATAATTTAAATTTAAAAATGTTAAAACCTCTAACGAGTGTTTCCACTCCCTGATTAAAGATGAAGTAAAATTTCGAGTTTAGAAAAGTCTGAAAATTTGGAAAATTGAAATTATACATTTTTAGAAACTTTGATTTAGAACATTTTGACTTATTGTATAATGTTTGATATTTAGATGATTTTTTGCCAATTTTTAGAATATAATAAAATATTATTAATATAATATTTGGATTTGAAAACTATTTTTATTAACTTTGACGACGTGTTTATAATCACATCTATGGTTTTCATCGATTTACAAAAATTATATACTTGTTCATTTCTTTTTTCTCTTGAGAATTAGTAACATATTGTACAATTATTCGATATTTAAAGAAAAGTTATCAACTTAACTGGAAATATTAAAACGAGCAGTTTTTCTGGTCTGAGATTCTGAATAAAACCTACGATTTTGATAAAACAGAGATAATTAAGAAATAATTATACATTATGGGCTAAAGTCAAAAAATAAAAATCGACCAAATGTTTACAAAATTTCAGACGCCATTGATTAAACTCGAAATTTTACATCATGCGCCACGCGTATATAACACTGATTATAAGTGAGGTTCAAATATATATAGAGTTCACAATGTTTTAGTGTTTAATACGCGTGGCGCATGAAGTAATATTTCGAGTTTAGAAAAGCCCAGAAAATTTGTGTCGGGTCGCTGCGCGACCCTCGACAAATTTTCACGGGGCTTTTCTAAACTCGAAATTTATCTCATGCTTAGCCTGGGAGTGGAAAACACTCGTTTAAAGCTTCAAATTAAATTCTTGAAAAAAAACATATCTAAAGATTCAAAAGAAAATAATTTAGTTTAGGTCAACATACGCCTAAGCGTAGATGTTCCGACATTAGCTGATTTAAAAAAAATATTTCAATCTTTAAACGAGTGTTTTCCACTCCTGACTAAGCATGAAGTAAAATTTCGAGTTTAGAAAAGTCCTGTGAAAAATTGTCTCGGGTCGCGTAGCGACCCGAGACAAATTTTCTGGGCTTTTCTAAACTCGAAACTTTACTTCATGCGCCACGCATATAAAACACTGATTTTAAGTGAGGTTCAAATAAATATAGAGTTCACAATATTTTAGTGTTTTATACGCGTGGCGCATGAAGTAAAATTTCGAGTTTAGAAAAGCCCAAAAAATTTGTCTCGGGTCGCGCAGCGACCCGAGACAAATTTTCACAGGGCTTTTCTAAACTCGAAATTTTACTTCATGCTTAGTCTGGGAGTGGAAAACACTCGTTTTAAGATTCAAATAATTTCTTTTTTTAAAAACAACGATTGTCGGAAAATGTCCAGATTAGGCGTATGTTTACCTAAACGAAATTATTTTCTTTTAATCTTTAGATATGTATTTTTGTCAAAAGTTCAACTTGAAGCTTCAAACGAGTGTTTTCCACTCCCAGGCTAAGCATGAAGTAAAATTTCGAGTTTAAAAATGCCCCGTGAAAATTTGTCGAGGGTCGCGCAGCGACCCGAGACAAATTTTCTGGGCTTCTCTAAACTCGAAATTTTACTTCATACGCCACGCGTATTAAACACTAAAAAGTTGTGAACTGTATATTTATTTGAACCTCACTTAAAATCAGTGTTTTATACGCGTGGCGCATGAAGTAAAATTTCGAGTTTAGAAAAGCCCAGAAAATTTGTCTCGGGTCGCTGCGCGACCCTCGACAAATTTTCACGGGGCTTTTCTAAACTCGAAATTTTACTTCATGCTTAGCCTGGGAGAAAAATGAGAGAAAATTTGTCTCGGGTCGCTGCGCGACCCTCGACAAATTTTCACGGGGCTTTTCTAAACTCGAAATTTTACTTCATGCTTAGCCTGGGAGTGGAAAACATTGGTTTATAGCTTCAAATTGAACTCTTGAAAAAAAAACATATCTTAAGATTTAAAGAAAATAATTTAGTTTAGGTAAAGCCTAAGCTGTACATTTTCCGACATTGGTTGTTATTTAAAAAAAAATATTTGAATCTTTAAACGAGTGTTTTCCACTCCCAGACTAAGCATGAAGTAAATTTTCTGGGCTTTTCTAAACTCGAAATTTTACTTCATGCGCCACGCGTATAAAACACTGATTTTAAGTGAGGTTCAAATAAATATACAGTTCACAACTTTTTAGTGTTTAATACGCGTGGCGCATGAAGTAAAATTTCGAGTTTAGAAAAGCCCAGAAAATTTGTCTCGGGTCGCTGCGCGACCCTCGACAAATTTTCACGGGGCTTTTCTAAACTCGAAATTTTACTTCATGCTTAGCCTGGGAGTGGAAAACACTCATTTAAAGCTTCAAGTTGAACTTTTGAAAAAAATACATATCTAAAGATTAAAAGAAAATAATTTCGTTTAGGTAAACATACGTCTAATCTGGACATTTTCCGACATTCGTTGTTTTTAAAAAAAGAAATTATTTGAATCTAAAAAAGAGTGTTTTCCACTCCCAGACTAAGCATGAAGTAAAATTTCGAGTTTAGAAAAACCCTGTGAAAATTTGTCTCGGGTCGCTGCGCGACCCGAAACAAATTTTTTAGACTTTTCTAAACTCGAAATTTTACTTCATGCGCCACGCGTATCAAACACTGATTTTAAGTGTGGTTCAAATAAATATAGAGTTCACAATATTTTAGTGTTTAATACGCTTAATACGTTTAATACTACTTATTCAATGCAGACGCTTAAAGTTGACTAACATTTGATTCAAATAACTGAATTTCCTAAAAAAAGTGCAGTTTTTTTGTTTTCTAATCCTGAGATTATCAAGGGACGTCAGATATTGCTAAAGTCAAGAAGTAAGATAAGTAAACTGTATAAGTTTGAATAAGAAAATGACCGATTTTTAACAGAATTACAGACGCTGAAAGTTAAATAAATCTTATCAATTTAACGAAACATATTACTAAATACACTTTCTCTTTTTATGATGTAAGATTATCAAGGAATCGGCAGATTTTGATTAACTTAACAGAAATGAATATACTTTGTACTAAACTTGAAAAAAATAAAGTACACTGATTTTTGTCAATATTACAGTCGCTTAAATTTGACTAAAAGTTTATCAATTTCACTCATATTGTGCAGTTTATCATTTTCTAATCTCAGATTATCAAAAAAACCTCAGATTTTGTTAAATTACGAAATATTGTTTAAAATTGAATCAATTTTATGAGAATTATAAAAAAACACATAATCGACAGTTTTTAAATAAAAATACTGACTCTGAAAGTTAACAAAAATTAAATTAATTTAATTGAAATAATGTACATTTACAGTTCTCTTTATCGGACTAAAATTATCAGAGAAAACGTTAGATTTTGATAAAATGTGTTTTTTTTGTCGATGTCTGAATTAATTGTTTCTTTAAAAATTAAAATACAATTACACTTTTTGCCTTTAAATTGTAGATCTGTAACAAGCAATCTACATACATACATCATACATATTTTTTTCTTTCTTGTAAGTAAGTAAAGTTTATTCATATATTACATCGGTGAACATAGGTCAGTGAGTATAATTAGTAGTGATTAAACATACAGTAATATTAAGAAATATAAATTAGTGATTAAAACAAAATGTGATCACAGTTTAAATAAATAATAATAAAGACATTAAAAAATAAAATATATGCAAGTACAAACATATTAAAATCGTCATAATAATAAAAATATTAAAATATCAAAAATATAAAAAATATAAAGTATATACAAGTACAAACACATTATAATCAATATGTGACTATGTGTCACAGAGGTGCTGAAACTCATATGTTAGGCACTCATGAACACTATAGAAGGCTTTCATCTGTAGATATGATTTAATTTTATGTTTAAACTCAAGTGCGGACAACGACTTTATTGCATCAGGAATTGCATTGTATAGTTGTGGTCCATAATAGTTTACGCCATTGTGACATTTAGTTAACCGCATTGATTTTAAACAAATGTCATGCCTGTGTCGGGTATTATGTCCATGAATCTGAGAATGAGTGCTGTAAGACGCTAGATTCTTTTTTACGTGCATTATACATTCAATTATGTAAATACAGGGCAGGGTAAGAATATGTTCATCGATAAAAGCATGCTTACAGTCATCTCTAAATCCGAGACCAAGAACTGCTCTTAGTGCACGTCGCTGAAGTCCAAACAATCTATTTATTATGGTTGAGTGTTCCCACGTCAGTATTCCATATGACACATGACTATGAAAGTGTTCGAAGTACGCAGCTTTGATAGCAGTGTGTGGCAGAGTTGTATGTAAGCGCCTTAATAAATAAATTGATTTGCATAATTTCTTAGCTGTCATATTCCCGTGAGTGTGCCAATTTAGTTTACTATCCAGCTCAACCCCTAAGAATTTAGTTGAGTTTAATTCAATGTTAGGTTTTAGTGAAAACGTAACATCAATAGTTTTATTGGAATTTAATGTGAGCTTACTGGATAGAAACCAGTCAGAAATAATATTATTGCAAATGTTAGTCTTGTTAGATGCATAGGCCAAGTCACTCGCTCTATTCATGAAGGTTGTATCATCTGCGTATAATATTATTTTAGTCGCCGTACTGATGAACTCGGGTAGGTCGTTGATATAGAGTAAGTAGAGAAATGGGCCCAGAATTGATCCCTGGGGTACCCCGTTTAGTGTATTCACTGGTGATGATACTTTTTGACCAACCATTACTCTCTGTGACCTGTGGCTGAGGTACGAGTTAATCATACGACAACTTTTGGGATGGAAGCTGTAGTAGTACAATTTTCGCAGTAGAATGTCGTGCGAGACGCAGTCAAAGGCTTTACTAAGATCTAAAAATGATGCGGTAGTGTACATGTTCTGATTAAAACTTTCTAGAACTTCTTCTACAAAAGCGCTGACTGCACCTTTTGTCGACATTCCCCTTCGAAAACCGTACTGTGAGTTGTTTAATAAGTCATTCCTTTCAACGTAGGCTACCATCTGACTAAGCAGGATTTTTTCCAGCACTTTTGAGATAATAGGTAATAATGAAATCGGGCGGTAGTTGTTAACCTCAGATTTGTTCCCTTTTTTGTGTATTGGTATGATGCAGGCCTCCTTCAAAGTGCGTGGAATCGTTCCTGTATCAATACATACATTTATTAACTTCGTTAGAGGTGTGATAATTACATTATTTATTGTTTTTAGTATTCCCGAGGTCATACCATATATATATCTCGCGATTGTGAATTTTTTAGACATTTAATTGCATCACGAACTTCAATTTCACTCACATTATGAAAATGAAAGTATGCATTCACAGTATATTTTGCATTATTACACATTAACCGCACGGCATCAGTAGAGGTTGGATTAAGTTCATCGACTAGTTTTTGCGCTATCGTGCTAAGAAAGGTATTGAAATGATTTAGCAATATATCACAGTTCTTGTCACAGTGGGTAGAATTAGTATTTATTAAAGTCCACATTGCTTTCTGCTTGTTAGAACTATTTTGAATGAAATTATTTGCAGCTGCTTTTCGTGTTTCTTTTAAGCAATTCCTATAACTAAGTTTATAATTTAGATAGTTACGCTTTAAGTCCGGATATCGTTCGCTGGCAGCCTTTAGGAGTAGAAGGGTTTCACGCATATTACTAAGATGAGTGTTATACCAATGGAATTCTTTACTATTCTTAATTTTAATAGTTTTTACAGGAAAGCAACGATCTATAACATCTTCCAAAGAGTGCATGAACATTGAAAACTTTTCTTCAATTCCCATATCATTGTAATGAATGTATGAGAAGTCCGTATTTTCAAGAATATGATGCAAATGAAACTTACCCTGCTCTGTTATTGGTCTTATAGCTTTTGTTTTTTCAATTGCTAGTGGTTGTAAATCAATTTGCAAGTGAATTCCAATGTGGTCGGATAGACCCGAATCCGTGGGATGTACCCTAATAATAATCTATTTTCATCATTTGATATGTATAGTTTGGTACAATTTTCAACCAGAAAAGAAAACTGCCTAGATAACATATTTACTAATATTCCTAATAGATATTAGTAAATATGTTATCTAGGCAGTTTTCTTTTCTGGTTGAAAATTGTACCAAACTATACATATCAAATGATGCAAATAGATCATGTAACTGAATAGTTTTCGGATCGTTAACATTGTTAAACTTTACATTGAAGTCCCCTCGATTTCTTATTTTAATCTGCTTTGGCAATATTGATAATAATAATAAACATCTTTATTTCTGAGTTGACTACAAAACAGATATAATACATACATACAGATATAATACATACATTTTGATTTTGTTTTTTTTTTCCAACTCGGAAACTGGCTATCGACCAGCGGTCTTTCAGCCTGTCTTTGTCCTGTCTATGTCTGTTTTTTAAAAGTCGTAATCGCTAACGTTATTGTCAGGGTCCGGTTGAAGTAATGAGATAAATTGATAAATGGTAGATGTGGGATATTTGAATTTAGGGTGGGTATAAATATTGATATTTTTCCGTGGTTTCATGATTCTTGTTATTTTGATATATGTCATAATTTCTGTAAATTATATTATTTTTCACGATTTATTCAAAAAGCTGTTTTTTGTGATTTGGTCGATTAAAAAAAATCCGTAACTTTTCGCTAATAAGTAACGAATTTCCCTGACTTTTCCATGACATTACTTGATGATTAAAAATCCCTGATTTTTCCTGTTTTCCCGGTTGGTCGCCACCCTAAAAGCATTCAATTTGAAGCTTGTAACGAGTATTTACACTACTTGATAAAGCATGAAGTAAAATTAGAGTTTAGAAAAGCCTGAACATTTGTTTTGGTTGCGTAGCGAAGCGGAGCGTCCAAACCAAATTTTCAGGCTTTTCTGAACTCGAAATTTTACTGCATGCGCCACTCATCTAAAACACTGATTTAACGTTAAGTTCCACTACAAAAAACAAAATTTCATGCGAATCCTCACAATAAATTATAGGGATTTGAACCACCTGCATTTGGATTCGAATACGAATCATCTTAAAAAAATGTAACAAATCCAGATCACAAATCCTTTTTCACTGAAGTATTCGAATACCTCTTTTAAATCATTTAAAACGATTCGAAACCAAGATTCAAATCTTGCCCAGCTCTATTCTGAAATATGGCAAAATAAGTGAAAATGTACAACATTCTATTTTTACCATACATTTTTTAATCGTGTAAAAATGCCTGCCTTTAGAAAAATTGAACTTTGGTGTCGTATCTTAAAAATTGGACACTCAGCATAAAATTTTTCAATATTGTTATGGTAGTTGTAAGTGTCTAGATTCAATAGTTTTCGAGTAAAAAATTAATACAAAAATTTTAAAAATCAGTTTTTTGAGAATTTCTTAAAACCAAAATAAGATATTACAAACTTGATAAATTCAACAAAAAAAATGAATTCGAGAAAATAAGCTTACGCTTCTTATAGTTTGCACACTTTAAATATATAAAATTACGAAAAAAACTATTCGTGAAAATAATTAAAATATTGTTTGCAATATATTCGATACTTGTTCTGCTACTTTCTTGATGGAACCAAATTTTCAAATTGGGTAAAGTACTACACTTGTTATGTTCCATATTTTTATTTTCAGTTGCCTGACACGTGTTTCGATCCGTTACGGATTATTTTCAAAGTTTCAAGGTTTTAACTTTGAAAATGATCGTAACGGATCGAAACACGTGTCAGGCAACTGAAAATAAAAATATGGAACATAACAAGTGTAGTACTTTACCCAATTTGATATTGTTTGCATTTTCACGAATAGATTTTTCGTAATTTTATATATTATTACAAACTTGTTTTCATATTATTATTAGGTGCTAAAATATGCAACGTTGCCCTAATTTAACGGAGATTCGCATACATTCTGTCGAAATACGGACACCCTGTGTATGTGCCCTTACATGTTTGTTAATTACGATGTTGGTTATAATGACAACTAATTTATTAAAGCTTAATAAATACATAATGTATTTACACAGGCAATTTAATCGTCTGTAGTATTTACGACAGCAATAAACAAATTTCTATTAATATATGCATTCAACACACTTATAATTATTGTTGTAGTAACGCAGGTATAAAAATATCAAATTAATTGGGTTTGTTTGCCCAAACTCAATTAATTTAATCACGCATTCGGGTCGTTTCGTAGTAAATCCAGAAAATTGTATGCGCATAATTTTATTTTTTGGTCTATTTGCGCTTCAATGAATGCCCACATTTGAATAAGTGAAAGAACATGTTATTAGCCGAGTATAAAAAGAAGTTCTGGAATTATGAAGAGCACAGTCCAACAGTCCTAGTACATCTAGGAGGTTCAAACATAACATCAAATCAAATTGGAATTACAATGAAATTTCTGGTAAGAAACAAATAACCAAATAAACATCAAGTTTTAATTAAACAAAGTCCGAACTTTTGGTTAATTCGACAACTTGAAAAAATGATTTAATTTTTACTTAATTAACTCTAATATAATCTTTATTTTTTTAGATTTTAGTGTCATCAGTTTTGTCGGTGGCTTTGGCCCACTGGGAACCAGTCCACGAGAAGTACCATGGTCCATTACACTACCCGAAAATCTATAAGGGTGTTCCAGTAGAGCCAGCTGCAGTGCAACATGCCAGAGAAGCTCATTTCAAAGCCGTCTCCGAAATTACCCACAACAACCACGGATACGACCACCACGAGGAGCACGATTCCCACGACCATCACGAGGATTACCACCATCACGAAGAACACCAGCCAAAATGGCACGGACCTCTTCACTACCCAAAAATCCACAAGGGTGTGCCAATTGAGCCAATCGCCGTCCAACACGCCAGGGCCGAGCATTTGGAAGCCGTCCACGGACACCATGGTCATGAATCTAATGAACACCAATACGCTAGCGAAGGTAATTAATATAAAAAATAGCAGTCCTGCAATAATACGTAGATTAGCCCATAAAATTATAGCTAAAAAAGGTAATATCTACTATCCCTTAAGAATAAGCTTTGAACTTTAACAAATAATGCTCGTACATAATATATATATTAGTTATATAAGTAAAACAAACTTTAACCTCGCATATGGATTTGGTTTGGCTAAGGACAATACAAAATATCACATATATAGAGAAGTACTATAATAAGTTAAGTCATGCTTACATATATTTTCAGATATTTTAGTAATATTGTGCCAATACTGTACCAATCTTTTTTTGCAAGAAAAAAATCTATTGCGATTTACTGAAATTAAATGTGTTTGAAGTGTTTCAAAAACATTTCACCTCTATAAATCGCAATAGATTTTTTTCCTAAAATATATAAATATTTGAATATATTAGATTATCATCATGGTGATAATGGATACAGCATCCATCAAGAGCACGCCCCAGTTTACGGACATCATGAATCCCACGACCAATATTACCACCATGAAACCCCAATGATCGGACACGATGGTACCCCAAAGGACACCGCTGAGGTAGAGCACGCGAAGGCCGCCCATTTTGCCGCTTACCACAAGATCGCCCATGGAAACCATTACTAAACCGTTGACACTTGAAGTGGACATTTCATTCCGGACTGTGAAGGAGTTTTCGCCATTTTTTTCCCAAAAAGTGGTGAATAGCCTTTTTAGGGTGATTACCTTGTAACATCTTGTAATTGCCAAATATACCATACTTAAGCATTAAAAAATTGAAGTTTTATTTATGCTAATCTAAACAAATTTTGATTAGAGAATAACTGGATAAGATAGATTCTTAGTTTTTTTAATGTATGCAACACTAGTCAGAGCTGTTCCGAGTACAAGTAAAATGTACTCGAGTACTGAATACAAGTACTCTGCAAAATATGTACCCGATTACGAAGTACAAGTACGTAACAATATGTACCTAAGTACTTATGAGTACAAAGTACCGAGTAAATGGAGTAAAGAAGGAAATATGATTGTAACCCCTTGATTTATGATTTAAAATTACATTTAAGATGCACACGCATATTATCTTCATAGTCTACTTTTATTCACTCCAGACGTTCCAATTAATCAAAATAAACATTTGTAAAATAAATTTGTAAGAGATCAAAAACAAGCGGGAAGTATATTCTGAATTTCACAGTATCAGTCTTTTATACACGTGGCGCATGAAGTAAAATTTCGAGTTTAGAAAAGCCTAATTTGGATAGGTCGCTCCGCTTCGCTACGCGACCTATCCAAATTCTAAGGCTTTTCTAAACTCGAAATTTTACTTCATGCTTAGTCTGGGAGTGGAAAGCACTCGTTTATAGCTTCAAATTGAACTCTTTTTAAAAACAACGAATGTAGGAAAATTAACAGCGTACAGACAGAGCTGTTCCGAGTGCACGTAAAATGTACTCGAGTACTGAGTACAATTACTTTACACAAAATGTACTCAGTACTCGAGTACAAGTACATAACAGTAAGTACTTAAGTACATATATGAGTACAAAGTACTGAGAACAATAAATTTTAACACAAAAAAATTGTAGTTCAATCATTGTTAATGAATAATGTTTTTATATATTTTGAACTTAACACTAAATCAGTGTTTTATACGCATTACGCATGAAATAAAATTTCGAGTTAAGAAAAGAATGAAAATTTGGATTGGCCCCGGCGCGCGAGCAAAGCGAGTCGTGCCCCGGCACGACTCGCTTTGCTTGCGCGCCCCGGCAAATCCAAATTTTCAGGCTTTTCTAAACTTGAAATTTTACTTCATGCTTAACCTGGGAGTGGAAACTCTCGTTAGATCAATCAGAAACTTATATTTCAGTGACCTTAATTGTAAAATTTAACATATAAAATAAATTTTAAATTTAGAACAAACAAATTTGTGTGCATTAAAAAATCAAGATTTATACAACAACATAAAATTCACAGAATATACTTAGAACTGATTGCACTTACATTTACTTTATAGAAAATACATTTTTTTCGACGTATTTTTCCAAAATATTAAGCCAAAGTCGAAATTATTTTAATAACATTGTAAAAAATCATCGGATTATCAAATCAACCTATAATTCCTTGAATTTACACAGAAATGAATAAACTTTGATTGGCTATATTATAAATTTGAATATCTTCACTGGATTTCCCAAAATACCAAATCAGAGTTGAAATTTTGCAAAAAGAAAATAACGTGATTAACGAATTTATTTTGTTTAACAAAATTGTGAAAAATCTAAGTTGTTTTTTAAATCAACATGAAATTTACAGGATTTACTTGAAATTTATTTTACTTACATCTTGTAGAGAGAAAATTAAATTATCTCATAAAATGTTCTTAAAATACTCAGCCAAAGTTTAAATTATGCAATAAAATCAACGATTTTTGGAGAATGTTTTCTTTGAAACTATTGTAAGAAATTAACAGATTTTTTAAATAACATAAAGTTTTAAGAGTCTACACTGGATATTCCAAAACATTAAAACAAAGTTAAAATTTGATTTGATTTATATTTATTTTATTAAATTAAATTTCATTTATTTTGAATAATTTCTGATCGTTTTAAACTTTTGCAATTTTATTTCACATTGATCGTCTTGCGAGTGTTTCCACTCCCAGATTAAGCATGAAGTAAAATTTCGAGTATAGAAAAGCCTGAAAATTTGAATTTGCCGAGGCGCGCGAGCGAAGCGAGTCGCGCCCCAGCCAATCCAAATTTTAAGGCTTTTCTAAACTCAAAATTTTACTTCATGTGCCACTCATACTAATTACTGACTTCAAGTGAAATCTTTAACCAATTGGTTAGAGTAAAATATATTTAGAATGTTGATTATCAATTGTTTAAATGACGGGGAAAAACTCTTCACAACCGTTTTTAAATTTGGGTTAAAATTTTCGTTTTACGCCTTAAAATAATTATATGTTTTTACTATTTGTGTAAAAGAAAAACCAACAGTGATGAATATTTACTTTATTTGTATAAAAATTCAATATCTGCATTTCGACCAGAATTATCTGTTCACACCCTAAAATAAAAACGATATTTATCTTTCCATTAAAAATTACTTACAAAGTACCATATTCAATAGAAGAATTCCTTATAACTTGTACCTATAAGTAGATGTAAGTGGTTATTGTATAGTTGAGTTCATTTCTACCCGTCCCCTCAATAAAGAGTAAGGTTGGCAGTGGTGCATTTTAGTACTTTTCTTTTTATACGTTGACAACCGAGACTGACAGCACTAACACTAAACCGCCATCACTCCACAAAATTTTGCAAAATTAACACAGGAAAGTGAATGGATAGAAATGAACTCGACTTTAGATATGCTTTTTAGAAAGTAAAAATAAAGTTTTAGGCCATCATCAAAATTAAACTAGTACTGAGTACACGAAAAGTAATAAAAGTAAAAATTTTGAGTACTTTTTACTATTACTATACTACTATATTTTCTTCCTCTTCACTTCAGAAATTCTTCTTCTTTATCCATTTTTAATTAGTTTAGGTTTTTAACTCAATCGATTAGCCAAATTTTTTATTTTATTTATTTATTTATTCTCTCACGGGAAACCCCTTTTACAAAGAATATGTACAAAATAATAACAATAATATTTAAAAATTGATAAAACGTATTAACATTAATAACTAAAATTTAATAAATGCTGGTAATAATTACAGCAATTATTCTAAATAGAAATAACAAAATCTAAAAACAATAAACATAAGGAAAACTAATAATGAAATTGATTTATTATCCTATAATATTTTGCATGATACCAAATCTAAAACTCCTTAGAGGACTGTTAAATATATCAAACCATTCACAGGAGTTGTTGCGACCAAAGTTCGAAGAGATTTTTCGTTCGCGAAATAGCGGTCTTGATCGTAATAAACGGCTGTTGGCGGAAAAGTAAAAATCTAGATATTTTAAAATATCTGGACAATCAATGGAGCCGTTTATGAGGCTATGCAGAGTACTCAGATCTTTGATCCGTCTGCGGGATTCCAGAGTATGCATCTGTAACAGGTCCTTTATGTCAGTGTAATTCCCTGGACTATGTGTCCTGCCTACTTTGTGCTCCATTATTCTGAGGAATTTATTTTGGATAATTTCCAGCGATTTGCAGTCTGCGATAGTATAGGGTGACCATATTACTGAAGCATACTCTAGATGACAACGAACTAAGGAACAATACAAAGTTTTCAAACACTTTACATTAAATTGTTTCCCAACATGCCAGACAAATCCCCACATTTTCGAAGCTTTATTACGGATTTTTGCTATATGTGTTTTAAAAAATAAGCCTTCATCAAACAAAACTCCCAAATCCTTGACTTCAGATACACGCGTAATGGAGGAACTATCAATAGAGTAGGTATAAGCAAATTTCGTAAACTTTCGGGAGAATGATATCAGGTAACATTTATTTATATTTAATAAAAGTTGGTAACGTACACACCAATCATTTATGTTGTTGATGTCTTCTTGAATAAGTTTGCAGTCTTGAGCTGTTTCTACCCTTCTAAACAATTTAAAATCGTAATTTTAACCCATTAACGGCCGAGCAAATATAGAGTTGACTCTAAAGTTGATCTTAGATAGAAATTCTGCACCAATTTTTATATTTCTATGAATAACTTATTATATTACATCTTGAGAACTTTTCATTAAAATATACATAATGTATACGCTGTAAATTATCAGGAATTCGTCGTTTTTATAACAGCGTTCAATTTAAAGTTTCAAAAGAATGTTTCTACTCCCAGATTAAGCATGAAGTAAAATTATTTCGAGTTTAGAAAAGCCTTAAAGTTTGCGGAACGACCAAACTAAATTTTCAGGCTTATCTAAACTCGAAATTTCATGTGCCAGGCGTATAAACCACTGAAATATTGTGAAGTTAAAAATACACTTATACACACTTTTTAAAATGAGCAATAATCAAAATATTTACATTTTACTTAACACATTCTCAAGTCAGGTCAAATTATTACAATATATTAAGTTATCATATTTAGTCATTTAGTAGCTAATTGTAAATACAATCTGCAACGAAACTTTAAAAAGTTTAAAAAGTCGATTGAGTTAATAAACTGAACTAATTAATTAAGAGTGGAAAAAAAAGAAGAATTCCTAAAGTTGAAAAGAAGATGATAAATAAAGAAATATTGCACCAGTTATTCTTTTGTCGAAAACTGTTTAGACTACTATAAATCAAACTCCCATTTTTAAATGCTTAAGTATGGTATATTTGGTAATTACAAGATGTTACAAGGTAATCACCATACAAAGGCTATTCACCATTTCTTTGGGGGGGGGGGATGGCGAAAACTCCTTCACAGTCCGGAATGAAATGTCCATTTTAAGTGTCAAAAGTTTAATAATGGTTTCCATGGGCGATCTTGTGGTAAGCAGCGAAATGAGCGGCCTTCGCGTGCTCTACCTCAGCGGTGTCCTTTGGGGTACCATCGTGTCCGATCATTGGGGTTTCATGGTCGTAATGATGCTCGTGGGATTCATGATGTCCGTAAACTGGGGCGTGCTTTTGATGGATGCTGTAGCCATTATCACCATGATGATAATCTAATATAAACCAATATTTATGTATTTCAAGAATAAAATCAAAAGCGATTTATAGTGATGATATGTTTTTGAAATCGTTCTAAAACGTTTCATCTGTATAATTCGCAATAGATTTTTTTCTTTAAATCAAGATTGGTACAGATAAGACAATAATACTAAAATATCGTAAAATATATGTAAGCATGACTTGACTTATTATAGTACTTCTTTATAGATGTGATATTTTGTATTGTCCTTAACCAAACCAAAACCATATGAGAGGTTAAGGTTTGTTTCACTTATATAACTATTGTACATATTATGTACGAGTATTAATGCTTAAAGTTCAAAGCTCATTCTTAAGGGATAGTGATTGAACCTTGTCTAGTTCTCATTTTTTAGGTTAATCTACGTATTATTGCAGCACTGCTTTTTTTTCCTATTAATTACCTTCGCTAGCGTATTGGTGTTCATAAGATTCATGACCATGGTGTCCGTGGACGGCTTCCAAATGTTCGGCCCTGGCGTGTTGGACGGCGATTGGCTCAATTGGCACACCCTTGTGGATTTTTGGGTAGTGAAGAGGTCCGTGCCATTTTGGCTGGTGTTCTTCGTGATGGTGGTAATTCTCGTGATGGTCGTGGCAATCGTGCTCTTCGTGGTGGTCGTATCCGTGGTTCTTGTGGGCAATTTCGGAGATAGCTTTGAAGTGAGCTTCCCTGGCATGTTGCACTGCAGCTGGCTCGACTGGAACCCCCTTATGGATTTTGGGGTAGTGTAATGGACCATGGTACTTCTCGTGGACTGGTTCCCAGTGGGCCAAAGCCACGGATAAAACTGATGACACTAAAATCTAAAAAAATAAAGATTAAATTAGAACTAATTAAGTAAATATTATATCATTTTATCAAGTTGTCGAATTAACCAAAAGTTCGTAGTTTGTTCAATTAAAACTGCATGTTTGTTTGGTTATTTGTCTTTTACCAGAAATTTCATTGTAATTCCAATTTAATTTGATGTTATGTTTGAACCTCCTAGATGTACTAGGACTGTTAGACTGTGCTCTTCATAATTCCAGAACTTCTTTTTATACTAGGCTAATGACATGTTCTTTCACTTATTCAAATATGGGCATTCATCGAAGAGTATAATACATACAGGGATTGTTTTTTTATGTATACTTTTACACATTTCCTTAGCAAAATAAGTAGTAGTTAAATTCCTTTATCTTCACTATTTTATTTAAATTCTAGATATACATTTCAGGTACGATGTGCCCCTTTTTAATAGATTAAAAATAAAAATAACACAAATAAGACACAAACTTTGTTTGCATAACTAAGGTTTTTATTGTGACTATAGTTTCGACAACTTTAACTTGTCATCATCAAACTAGAAGCACTTCTAGTTTGATAATGACAAGTTAAAGTTTTCTAAAATATGGTCACATTAAAAACCTCAGTTATAGAAACAAAGTTTAAGTGTCTTATTTATCTAAATAATAATGTATAACGAAGTGGAAGCCTGCAAAGTTAGCAAAATAAACATTATTTAGGGACACAAGTGCGATTGATTTGAAATTAGATAATGGCCGACTAGTTTAAGGGATTTAATTTAAGAGTTGGTTATTTAATAGACTTAAATTGAAATTTAGGTTATTTCTATTTTGTTATAATAATCCAATTTTAGTAGTAGGTAATTTGACTTTTTTTTACTTAATTACAACAATTGATAATCATCTTAATAATACATGTTTACTCTAAAATAATTATGGAAGATACAATATTCTAATATAAAGGAATTAACATTTCAATTCCTATTTATACATGTGCAGGGTGGGGCGTGGGAACTTCCTTTATTTTAAATGAAATTGAAAATCTTTACTTTTTGCGGAGTACTTTGACATCAGTCATTGTGTTTGTCACGACAATGAAAGTTTGCGCATTCTTATCTTGTGTTTTTAAATTATTTTAATAAATAAGGTAATATTCAAATTGGATCATTTGTTATTAAGTAAACAAAATTGCAGTCAAACTTTTATTTTTGTTCATCATGGCAATGAATGCTTGCGTATTCTCATATACATTATTTAAATTATTTTGTTAAATTAAGTAATATTCGAATTGAATCATTTGTAATTAAGTAAATAAAAATGTTGCAAAATTAACTAATATTCAAATTGGATCATTTTTAAATAAATAATAGAAATAACCTTCTAAATTACAATTTAAGTCCATTAAATAACCCACATTTAAATTGAGTCCCTTAAACTAGCCGGCCTTTACCTAATTTCAAATCAATAGCACAAGTGCCATTGATTTGCATAATTATTTGTATTTTGTTAACTGCGCACGCTTCTGCTTCGTTTTACATCATTATTTACACAAATATGACACTTAAACTTTGTTTGTATAACTGAGGTTTATATTGTGACTTTAGTTTCGAAACTTTAACTTGTCATTATCAAACTAGAAGTACTTCTAGTTTGATAATGCCAAATTAGAGTTGTCAAAACTATAGTCACAATAAAAACCTCAGGTATGCAAACAAAGTATAAGTGTCTTATTTGTGAAAGTTTTGTTTTTATGTTAATTTAAAAATTTGTCAAATTTACCGTATTTAACAAATTTTTAAATTAACATGAAAACAAAACCTATTGAAAAAGGGCACATCGTGCTTAAAATGTACACCTAGAATTTAAATAAAATAGTGAAGATAAAGGAATCTATCTACTACTTATTTTACTAATGTTTATATGAAATATGTAAAAGCATACATACAAAAATCCCTATACGCTTCCCTATACGCTTCGATGAATGTCCACATTTGAATAAGTGAAAGAACATGTCATTGGCCTTGTATAAAAAGAAGTTCTGGAATTATGAAGAGCACAGTCCAACAGTCCTAGTACGTCTAGGAGGTTCAAACATAACATCAAATTAAATTGGAATTACAATGAAATTTCTGGTAATAGATAAATAACCAAACAAACATTCCGTATTAATTGAACAAACTACGAACTTTTGGTTAATTCGGCAACTTAAAAAAATAAATTAATTTTTACTTAATTAATTCTAATATAATCATTATTTTTTTAGATTTTAGTGTCATCAGTTTTGTCCGTGGCTTTGGCCCACTGGGAACCAGTCCACGAGAAGTACCATGGTCCATTACACTACCCGAAAATCCATAAGGGGGTTCCAGTCGAGCCAGCTGCAGTGCAATATGCCAGAGAAGCTCACTTCAAAGCCGTCTCCGAAATTTCCCACAACAACCACGGATACGACCACCACGAAGAGCACGATTCCCACGACCATCACGAGGATTACCACCATCACGAAGAACACCAGCCAAAATGGCACGGACCACTTCACTACCCAAAAATCCACAAGGGTGTGCCAATTGAGCCAATCGCCGTCCAACACGCCAGGGCCGAGCATTTGGAAGCCGTCCACGGACACCATGGTCATGAATCTTATGAACACCAATACGCTAGCGAAGGTAATTAATAGGATAAAAGCAGTGCTGCAATAATACATAGATTAACCCAAAAAATGATGACGATGATAGGAAAGGTACTATCTACTATCCCTTAAGAATGAGCTTTAAACTTTAAGAAATAATACTCGTACATAATATTTATATTAGTTATATAAGTGATACACACCTTAACCTCGCATATGGATTTGGTTTGGTTAAGGACAATACAAAATATCACATATATAAAGAAGTACTATAATAAGTTAAGTCATATATTTTCAGATATTTTAACAATATTGTACCAATACTGTACCAATCTTTTATTCAAGAAAAAAAATCTTTTGCGATTTACTGAGATTAAATGTGTTTGAAGTGTTTCAAAAACATTTTATCTCTATAAATCGCAATAGATTTTTTTCTTAAAATACACAAATATTTGATTATATTAGATTATCATCATGGTGATAATGGATACAGCATCCATCAAGAGCACGCCCCAGTTTACGGACATCATGAAGCCTACGACCAATATTACCACCATGAAACCCCAATGATCGGACACGATGGTACCCCAAAGGACACCGCTGAGGTAGAGCATGCGAAGGCCGCCCATTTTGCCGCTTACCACAAGATCGCCCATGGAAACCATTACTAAACCGTTGACACTTGAAATGGACATTTCATTCCGGACTGTGAAGGAGTTTTCGCCATTTTTTTCAAAAAATGGTGAATAGCCTTTTTAGGGTGATTACCTTGTAACATCTTGTAATTGCCAAATATACCATACCAAAGCATTAAAAAATTGAAGTTTTATTTATGTTAATCTAAACAAATTTTGATTAGAGAATAACTGGATAAGATAGATTCTTAGTTTTTTTAACGTCTGCAACAGTAGTCAGAGCTGTTCCGAGTACAAGTAAAATGTACTCGAGTACTGAATACAAGTACTCTGCAAAATATGTACTCGATTACGAAGTAGTACGTAACAATCTGTACATAAGTACTTATGAGAACAAAGTACTGAGTAAATGGAGTAAATAAGAAAATAGGATTGAAACTTCTTGATTTACGATTTAAAATTACATTTAAGATGCACACGCTCATTTTCTTCATAGTCTACTTTTATTCACTCCAGACGTTCCAATTCATCAAAATAAACATTTGTAAAATAAATTTGCAAGGGATCAAAAACAAGCGGAGAGTATATTCTGAATTTCACAGTATCAGTGTTTTGTACACGTGGCGCATGAAGTAAAATTTCGAGTTTAGAAAAGCCTAATTTGGATAGGTCGCTTCGCTTCGCTACGCGACCTATCCAAATTTTAAGGCTTTTCTAAACTCAAAATTTTACTTCATGCTTAGTCTGGGAGTGGAAAGCACTCGCTTAAAGCTTCAAACTGAACTCTTTTTAAAAACAAAGAATGTAGAAAAATTAACAGCGTACAGATAGAGCTGTTCCGAGTGCACGTAAAATGTACTCGAGTACTAAGTACAATTACTTCACACAAAATGTACTCAATACTCGAGTAAAAGTACATAACAGTGAGTACTTAAGTACATATATGAGTACAAAGTACTGAGTGCAATAAATTTAAACACAAAAAAACTGTAAGTCAATATTTGTTGATGAATAATGTTTTTATATATTTTGAACTTAACACAAAATCAGTGTTTTATACGCCTGGCGCATCAAGTAAAATTTTGAGTTTAGAAAAGCCTGAAAATTTGAATTTGCCGGGGCGCGACTCGCTTCGCTCGCGCGCCCCAGCAAATCCAAATTTTCAGGCTTTTCTAAACTCGAAACTTTACTTCATGCTTAACCTGGGAGTAGAAACCCTCGTTAGATCGATCAGAGACTCATTTTGCAGTTTTCTTTATTGTAAAATTTAACATACAAAATAAATTTTAAATTTAGAACAAACAAATTCGTGTGCATTAAAAAATCAAGTTTTATACAATTTTTCTTTTTGATATACATTTTTACCATTACTTTAATACTATATTTTTTCCTCTTCACTTCATAAATTCTTCTTCTTTATCCATTTTTAATTGGTTCAGGTTGTTAACTCAATTGATCAGCTAACTTTTAACCCATTAACGGCGGAGCAAATATAGGGTTGACTCTAAAAGTTGATTTCAGATAAAATTCTGCACTAACTTTTATGATTTCTATGAATAGCTTATTATATTACAATCTGAGAATTTTTCTTTTAAATATACATAATGTGTACGCTGTAAATTTTCGGGCATTCGTCGTTTTTATAACAGCGTTCAATTTGAAGTTTCAAAAGAGTCCTTTCATTCACAAATTAAACATGAAGTAAAATTTTGAGTTTAGAAAAGCCTTAAAGTTAGCGCATCGACCGAACCAAATTATCAGGCTATTCTAAACCTGAAGTTTTACTTCATGTGCCAGGCGTACAAAAAACGGAAATATTGTAAAGTTAGAAATATACTTATAATTTTTTTTTGAAATTAGTAATAATCGAAAAATTTACATTTTTCTCAACACATTCTTAAGTCAGATGAAATAATACAATGTATCAAATTATCTTATTTAGTCATTTAATAGCTAATTGTGAATACAATCTGCAACGAAGTTTGCATCCACTTTAAAAAGTTGGCTGGTCTAATGAGATAAAGCTAAACTAATTAAAAGTGGAGAAAGAAGAAGAATTCCTGAAGTCAAAAAGAAGAAAATAAATAAAAAAATAAATAAATTAAACTCCAATTTTTGAATGCTTAAGTATGGTATATTTGGTAATTACAAGATGTTACAAGGTAATCACCTAAAATAGGCTATTCACCATTTTTTTGGGGGAAAAAATGGCGAAAATTCCTTCACAGTCCGGAATGAAATGTCCATTTCAAGTGTCAAGAGTTTAGTAATGGTTTCCATGGGCGATCTTGTGGTAAGCGGCGAAATGAGCGGCCTTCGCGTGCTCTACCTCAGCGGTGTCCTTTGGGGTACCATCGTGTCCGATCATTGGGGTTTCATGGTCGTAATGATGCTCGTGGGATTCATGATGTCCGTAAACTGGGGCGTGCTTTTGATGGATGCTGTAGCCATTATCACCATGATGATAATCTAATATAAACAAATATTTTTGTATTTCAAGAAAAAAATTAAAAGCGATTTTTAGAGATGATATGTTTTTGATACCCTTCTAAAACATTTCATCTCTATAAATCGCAATAGATTTTTTTTCTTGAAATAAAGATTGGTACAAATAAGACAATAATACTAAAATATCAGAAAATATATGTAAGCATAACTTGACTTATTATAGTACTTCTTTATAGATGTGATATTTTGTATTGTCCTTAACCAAACCAAAACCATATGCGAGGTTAAGGTTTGTTTTACTTATATAATTGTTATAAATATTATTTACGAGTATTAATCCTTAAAGTTCAAAGCTCATTCTTAAGGGATAGTGATTGAACCTTGCCTAGTTCTCATTTTTTTAGGTTAACCTACGTATTATTGCAGCACTGATTTTTCCTATTAATTACCTTCGCTAGCGTATTGGTGTTCATAAGATTCATGACCATGGTGTCCGTGGACGGCTTCCAAATGTTCGGCCCTGGCGTGTTGGACGGCGATTGGCTCAATTGGCACACCCTTGTGGATTTTTGGGTAGTGAAGTGGTCCGTGCCATTTGGGCTGGTGTTCTTCGTGATGATGGTAATCCTCGTGATGGTCGTGGGAGTCGTGCTCTTCGTGGTGGTCGTATCCGTGGTTCTTGTGGGCAATTTCGGAGACAGCTTTGAAGTGAGCTTCCCTGGCATGTTGCACTGCAGCTGGCTCGACTGGAACCCCCTTATGGATTTTAGGGTAGTGTAATGGACCATGGTACTTCTCGTGGACTGGTTCCCAGTGGGCCAAAGCCACGGATAAAACTGACGACACTAAAATCTAAAAAAATAAAGATTAAATTAGAACTAATTAAGTAAAAATTATATCATTTTATCAAGTTGTCGAATTAACCAAAAGTTCGTAGTTTGTTCAATTAAATCTGCATGTTTGTTTAGTTATTTGTCTTTTACCAGAAATTTCATTGTAATTCCAATTTAATTTGATGTTATGTTTGAACCTCCTAGATGTACTAGGACTGTTAGACTGTGCTCTTCATAATTCCAGAACTTCTTTTTATACTAGGCTATTCATCGAAGCGTATAATACATACAGGGATTGTTTTTTATGTATACTTTTACACATTTCCTTAGCAAAATAAGTAGTAGTTAAATTCCTTTATCTTCACTATTTTATTTAAATTCTAGATATACATTTCAGGTACGATGTGCCCCATTTTAATAGATCAAAAATAAAAATAACACAAATAAGACACAAACTTTGGTTGCATAACTGAGGTTTTTATTGTGACTATAGTTTCGACAACTGTAACTTGTCATCATCAAACTAGAATTACTTCTAGTTTGATAATGACAAGTTAAAGTGTTCTAAACTATGGTCACAATAAAAACCTCAGTTATAGAAACAAAGTTTAAGTGTCCTATTTATCTAAATAATAATGTATAACGAAGTGGAAGCCTGCACAGTTAGCAAAATAAACATTATTTAGGCAAACAAGTGCGATTGATTTGAAATTAGATAATGGCCGACTAGTTTAAGGGATTTAATTTAAGAGTTGGTTATTTAATAGACTTAAATTGAAATTTAGGTTATTTCTATTTTGTTATAATAATATTTTAGTAGTAAGTAATTTGACTTTATTTTTACTTAATTACAACAATTGATAATCATCTTAATAATACATGTTTACTCTAAAATAATTATGGAAGATACAATATTCTAATATAAAGGAATTAACATTTCAATTCCTATTTATATATGTGCAGGGTGGGGCGTGGGAACTTCCTTTATTTTAAATGAAATTGAAAATCTTTACTTTTTGCGGAGTACTTTGACATCAGTCTTTTTGTTTGTCACGACAATGAAAGTTTGCGCATTCTTATCTTGTGTTTTTAAATTATTTTAATAAATAAGGTAATTATCAAATTGGATCATTTGTTATTTAGTAAACAAAATTGCAGTCAAACTTTTATTTTTGTTCATCATGGCAATGAATGCTTGCGTATTCTCATATACATTATTTAAATTATTTTGTTAAATTAAGTAATATTCGAATTGAATCATTTGTAATTAAGTAAATAAAAATGTTGCAAAATTAACTAATATTCAAATTGGATCATTTTTAAATAAATAATAAAAATAACCTTCTAAATTTCAATTTAAGTCCATTAAATAACCCACTTTTAAATTGAGTCCCTTAAACTAGCCGGCCTTTATCTAATTTCAAATCAATAGCACAAGTGCCATTGATTTGCATAATTATTTGTATTTTGTTAACTGCGCAGGCTTCTGCTTTGTTTTACATCATTATTTACACAAATATGACACTTAAACTTTGTTTGTATAACTGAGGTTTATATTGTGACTTTAGTTTCGAAACTTTAACTTGTCATTATCAAACTAGAAGTACTTCTAGTTTGATAATGCCAAATTAGAGTTGTCAAAACTATAGTCACAATAAAAACCTCAGGTATGCAAACAAAGTATAAGTGTCTTATTTGTGAAAGTTTTGTTTTTATGTTAATTTAAAAATTTGTCAAATTTAACGTATTTAACAAATTTTTAAATTAACATGAAAACAAAACCTATTGAAAAAAGGCACATCGTGCTTAAAATGTACACCTAGAATTTAAATAAAATAGTGAAGATAAAGGAATCTATCTACTACTTATTTTACTAATGTTTATATGAAATATGTAAAAGCATACATACAAAAATCCCTATACGCTTCCCTATACGCTTCGATGAATGTCCACATTTGAATAAGTGAAAGAACATGTCATTGGCCTAGTATAAAAAGAAGTTCTGGAATTATGAAGAGCACAGTCCAACAGTCCTAGTACGTCTAGGAGGTTCAAACATAACATCAAATTAAATTTGAATTACAATGAAATTTCTGGTAATAGATAAATAACCAAACAAACATTCCGTATTAATTGAACAAACTACGAACTTTTGGTTAATTCGGCAACTTAAAAAAAGAAATTAATTTTTACTTAATTAATTCTAATATAATCATTATTTTTTTAGATTTTAGTGTCATCAGTTTTGTCCGTGGCTTTGGCCCACTGGGAACCAGTCCACGAGAAGTACCATGGTCCATTACACTACCCGAAAATCCATAAGGGGGTTCCAGTCGAGCCAGCTGCAGTGCAACATGCCAGAGAAGCTCACTTCAAAGCCGTCTCCGAAATTTCCCACAACAACCACGGATACGACCACCACGAAGAGCACGATTCCCACGACCATCACGAGGATTACCACCATCACGAAGAACACCAGCCAAAATGGCACGGACCACTTCACTACCCAAAAATCCACAAGGGTGTGCCAATTGAGCCAATCGCCGTCCAACACGCCAGGGCCGAGCATTTGGAAGCCGTCCACGGACACCATGGTCATGAATCTTATGAACACCAATACGCTAGCGAAGGTAATTTATAGGATAAAAGCAGTGCTGCAATAATACATAGATTAACCCAAAAAATGATGACGATGATAGGAAAGGTACTATCTACTGTCCCTTAAGAATGAGCTTTAAACTTTAAGAAATAATACTCGTACATAATATTTATATTAGTTATATAAGTGATACACACCTTAACCTTGCATATGGATTTGGTTGGTTAAGGACAATACAAAATATCACATATATAAAGAAGTACTATAATAAGTTAAGTCATATATTTTCAGATATTTTAGCAATATTGTACCAATACTGTACCAATCTTTTTTTCAAGAAAAAAAATCTTTTGCGATTTACTGAGATTAAATGTGTTTGAAGTGTTTCAAAAACATTTTATCTCTATAAATCGCAATAGATTTTTTTCTTAAAATACACAAATATTTGATTATATTAGATTATCATCATGGTGATAATGGATACAGCATCCATCAAGAGCACGCCCCAGTTTACGGACATCATGAATCCTACGACCAATATTACCACCATGAAACCCCAATGATCGGACACGATGGTACCCCAAAGGACACCGCTGAGGTAGAGCATGCGAAGGCCGCCCATTTTGCCGCTTACCACAAGATCGCCCATGGAAACCATTACTAAACCGTTGACACTTGAAATGGACATTTCATTCCGGACTGTGAAGGAGTTTTCGCCATTTTTTTCAAAAAATGGTGAATAGCCTTTTTAGGGTGATTACCTTGTAACATCTTGTAATTGCCAAATATACCATACCAAGGCATTAAAAAATTGAAGTTTTATTTATGTTAATCTAAACAAATTTTGATTAGAGAATAACTGGATAAGATAGATTCTTAGTTTTTTTAACGTCTGCAACAGTAGTCAGAGCTGTTCCGAGTACAAGTAAAATGTACTCGAGTACTGAATACAAGTACTCTGCAAAATATGTACTCGATTACGAAGTAGTACGTAACAATCTGTACCTAAGTACTTATGAGAACAAAGTACTGAGTAAATGGAGTAAATAAGAAAATATGATTGAAACCCCTTGATTTACGATTTAAAATTACATTTAAGATGCACACGCTCATTTTCTTCATAGTCTACTTTTATTCACTCCAGACGTTCCAATTCATCAAAATAAACATTTGTAAAATAAATTTGCAAGGGATCAAAAACAAGCGGAGAGTATATTCTGAATTTCACAGTATCAGTGTTTTGTACATGTGGCGCATGAAGTAAAATTTCGAGTTTAGAAAAGCCTAATTTGGATAGGTCCCTTCGCTTCGCTACGCGACCTATCCAAATTTTAAGGCTTTTCTAAACTCAAAATTTTACTTCATGCTTAGTCTGGGAGTGGAAAGCACTCGCTTAAAGCTTCAAACTGAACTCTTTTTAAAAACAAAGAATGTACAGATAGAGCTGTTCCGAGTGCACGTAAAATGTACTCGAGTACTAAGTACAATTACTTCACACAAAATGTACTCAATACTCGAGTAAAAGTACATAACAGTGAGTACTTAAGTACATATATGAGTACAAAGTACTGAGTGCAATAAATTTAAACACAAAAAATCTGTGAGTCAATATTTGTTGATGAATAATATTTTTATATATTTTGAACTTAACACAAAATCAGTGTTTTATATGCCTGGCGCATCAAGTAAAATTTTGAGTTTAGAAAAGCCTGAAAATTTGAATTTGCCGGGGCGCGACTCGCTTCGCTCGCGCGCCCCACAAATCCAAATTTTCAGGCTTTTCTAAACTCGAAACTTTACTTCATGATTAACCTGGGAGTGGAAACCCTCGTTAGATCGATCAGAGACTCATTTTGCAGTTTTCTTTATTGTAAAATTTAACATACAAAATAAATTTTAAATTTAGAACAAACAAATTCGTGTGCATTAAAAAATCAAGTTTTATACAATTTATCTTTTTGGTATACATTTTTACTATTACTTTAATACTATATTTTTTCCTCTTCACTTCATAAATTCTTCTTCTTTATCCATTTTTAATTGGTTCAGGTTGTTAACTCAATTGATCAGCCAACTTTTAACCCATTAACGGCGGAGCAAATATAGAGTTGACTCTAAAAGTTGATTTCAGATAAAATTCTGCACTAACTTTTATGATTTCTATGAATAGCTTATTATATTACAATCTGAGAATTTTTCTTTTAAATATACATAATGTGTACGCTGTAAATTTTCAGGCATTCGTCGTTTTTATAACAGCGTTCAATTTGAAGTTTCAAAAGAGTCCTTTCATTCACAAATTAAACATGAAGTAAAATTTTGAGTTTAGAAAAGCCTTGAAGTTAGCGCATCGACCAAACCAAATTATCAGGCTATTCTAAACTTGAAGTTTTACTTCATGTGCCAGGCGTACAAAAAACGGAAATATTGTAAAGTTAGAAATATACTTATAATTTTTTTTTAAATTAGTAATAATCGAAAAATTTACATTTTTCTTAACACATTCTTAAGTCAGATCAAATAATACAATGTATCAAATTATCTTATTTAGTCATTTAATAGCTAATTGTGAATACAATCTGCAACGAAGTTTGCATCCACTTTAAAAAGTTGGCTGGTCTAATGAGATAAAGCTAAACTAATTAAAAGTGGAGAAAGAAGAAGAATTCCTGAAGTCAAAAAGAAGAAAATAAATAAAAAAATAAATAAATAAAACTCCAATTTTTGAATGCTTAAGTATGGTATATTTGGTAATTACAAGATGTTACAAGGTAATCACCTTAAATAGGCTATTCACCATTTTTTTGGGGGAAAAAATGGCGAAAACTCCTTCACAGTCCGGAATGAAATGTCCATTTCAAGTGTCAAGAGTTTAGTAATGGTTTCCATGGGCGATCTTGTGGTAAGCGGCGAAATGAGCGGCCTTCGCGTGCTCTACCTCAGCGGTGTCCTTTGGGGTACCATCGTGTCCGATCATTGGGGTTTCATGATCGTAATGATGCTCGTGGGATTCATGATGTCCGTAAACTGGGGCGTGCTTTTGATGGATGCTGTAGCCATTATCACCATGATGATAATCTAATATAAACAAATATTTATGTATTTCAAGAAAAAAATCAATAGCGATTTTTAGAGATGATATGTTTTTGATACCCTTCTAAAACATTTCATCTCTATAGATCGCAATAGATTTCTTTTCTTGAAATAAATATTGGTACAAATAAGACAATAATACTAAAATATCGGAAAATATATGTAAGCATAACTTGACTTATTATAGACTTCTTTATAGATGTGATATTTTGTATTGTCCTTAACCAAACCAAAACCATATGCGAGGTTAAGGTTTGTTTTACTTATATAATTGTTATAAATATTATTTACGAGTATTAATCCTTAAAGTTCAAAGCTCATTCTTAAGGGATAGTGATTGAACCTTGCCTAGTTCTCATTTTTTTAGGTTAACCTACGTATTATTGCAGCACTGATTTTTCCTATTAATTACCTTCGCTAGCGTATTGGTGTTCATAAGATTCATGACCATGGTGTCCGTGGACGGCTTCCAAATGTTCGGCCCTGGCGTGTTGGACGGCGATTGGCTCAATTGGCACACCCTTGTGGATTTTTGGGTAGTGAAGTGGTCCGTGCCATTTTGGCTGGTGTTCTTCGTGATGATGGTAATCCTCGTGATGGTCGTGGGAGTCGTGCTCTTCGTGGTGGTCGTATCCGTGGTTCTTGTGGGCAATTTCGGAGACAGCTTTGAAGTGAGCTTCCCTGGCATGTTGCACTGCAGCTGGCTCGACTGGAACCCCCTTATGGATTTTAGGGTAGTGTAATGGACCATGGTACTTCTCGTGGACTGGTTCCCAGTGGGCCAAAGCCACGGATAAAACTGACGACACTAAAATCTAAAAAAATAAAGATTAAATTAGAACTAATTAAGTAAATATTATATCATTTTATCAAGTATTCGAATTAACCAAAAGTTCGTAGTTTGTTCAATTAAAACTGCATGTTTGTTTAGTTATTTGTCTTTTACCAGAAATTTCATTGTAATTCCAATTTAATTTGATGTTATGTTTGAACCTCCTAGATGTACTAGGACTGTTAGACTGTGCTCTTCATAATTCCAGAACTTCTTTTTATACTAGGCTAATGACATGTTCTTTCACTTATTCAAATGTGGGCCTCCATCGAAGCGTATAGATACATACAGGGATTGTTTTTTATGTATACTTTTACACATTTCCTTAGCAAAATAAGTAGTAGTTAAATTCCTTTATCTTCACTATTTTATTTAAATTCTAGATATACATTTCAGGTACGATGTGCCCCATTTTAATAGATCAAAAATAAAAATAACACAAATAAGACACAAACTTTGTTTGCATAACTGAGGTTTTTATTGTGACTATAGTTTCGACAACTGTAACTTGTCATCATCAAACTAGAATTACTTCTAGTTTGATAATGACAAGTTAAAGTTTTCTAAACTAAGTTATAGAAACAAAGTTTAAGTGTCTTATTTATCTAAATAATAATGTATAACGAAGTGGAAGCCTGCACAGTTAAGAAAATAAACATTATTTAGGCAAACAAGTGCGATTGATTTGAAATTAGATAATGGCCGACTAGTTTAAGGGATTTAATTTAAGAGTTGGTTATTTAATAGACTTAAATTGAAGTTTAGATTATTACTATTTTGTTATAATAATCCAATTTTAGTAGCAGGTAATTTGACTTTCTTTTACTTAATTACAACAATTGATAATCATCTTAATAATACATGTTTTCTCTAAAATAATTATGGAAGATGCAATATTCTAATATATTAACATTTCAATTCCTATATATACATGTGCAGGGTGGGGCGTGGGAACTTCCTTTATTTTAAATGAAATTAAAAATTTTTACTTTTTGCGGAGTACTTTGACATCAGTCTATTTGTTTGTCATGACAATGAAAGTTTGCGCATGCTTATCTTGTGTTTTTAAATTATTTTAATAAATAAGGTAATATTCAAATTGGATCATTTGTTATTAAGTAAACAAAATTGCAGTCAAGCTTTTATTTTTGTTCATCATGGCAATGAATGCTAGCGTATTCTCATATACATTATTTAAATTATTTTGTTAAATTAAGTAATATTCGAATTGAATTATTTGTAAGTAGGTAAATAAATATGTTGTAAAATTAACTAAAATTCAAATTGGATCATTTTTAAATAAAAAATAGAAATAACCTTCTAAATTTCAATTTAAGTCCATTAAATAACCCACTTTTAAATTGAGTCCCTTAAACTAGCCGGCCTTTATCTAATTTCAAATCAATAGCACAAGTGCCATTGATTTGCATAATTATTTGTATTTTGTTAACTGCGCAGGCTTCTACTTCGTATTACATCATTATTTACACAAATATGACACTTAAACTTTGTTTGTATAACTGAGGTTTTTATTGAGACTTTAGTTTCCAAACTTTAACTTGTCATTATCAAACTAGAAGTACTTCTAGTTTGATTATGCCAAATTAGAGTTGTCAAAACTATAGTCACAATAAAAACCTCAGGTATGCAAACAAAGTTTAAGTGTCTTATTTGTGAAATTTTTGTTTTTATGTTAATTTAAAAATTTTTCAAATACGTTAATCTTTTGAAAAAGGGCACATCGTGCTTAAAATGTACATCTAGAATTTAAATAAAATAGTGAAGATAAATGAATTTATCTACTACTTATTTTACTAATGTTTATATGAAATATGTAAAAGCATACATAAAATAATCCCTGTACGTATCTATACGCTTCGATGAATGCCCACATTTAAATAAGTGAAAGAACATGTCATTAGCCTAGTATAAAAAGAAGTTCTGGAATTATGAAGAGCACAGTCCAACAGTCCTAGTACGTCTAGGAGGTTCAAACATAACATCAAATTAAATTGGAATTACAATGAAATTTCTGGTAAGAAACAAATAACCAAACAAACATCGAAAAACATTGAACAAACTACGAACTTTTGGTTAATTCGGCAACTTGAAAAAATAAATTAATTTTTACTTCATTAATTCTAATATAATCTTTAATTTTTTAGATTTTAGTGTCATCAGTTTTGTCCGTGGCTTTGGCCTACTGGGAACCAGTCCACGAGAAGTACCATGGTCCATTACACTACCCCAAAATCCATAAGGGGGTTCCAGTCGAGCCAGCTGCAGTGCAACATGCCAGGGAAGCTCACTTCAAAGCTGTCTCCGAAATTGCCCACAAGAACCATGGATACGACCACCACGAAGAGCACGATTCCCACGACCATCACGAGGATTACCACCATCACGAAGAACACCAGCCAAAATGGCACGGACCTCTTCACTACCCAAAAATCCACAAGGGTGTGCCAATTGAGCCAATCGCCGTCCAACACGCCAGGGCCGAACATTTGGAAGCCATCCACGGACACCATGGTCATGAATCTTATGAACACCAATACGCTAGCGAAGGTAATAAATCGAAAAAATAATATGCAGTATTGCAATAAATCGTAGATTACCCCAAAACTTGATAAATAGAAAAAGTAGTATCTACTATTCTTTAAGAATATGCTTTGATCTTTAAGAATTAATACTCGTACATAATATTTATATTAGTTATATAAGTGAAACAAACCTCAACCTCGCATATGGTTTTGGTTTGGTTAAGGACAATACAAAATATCACATCTATAAAGAAGTACTATATTAAGTCAAGTCATGCTTACATATATTTTCTAATATTTTAGTAATATTGTCTTATCTGTTCTAATCTTTTCTTTAAGAGAAAAATCTATTGCGATTTATAGAGATGAGATGTTTTTGAAGGGTTTCAAAAACATTTTATCTCTATACATTGCAATAGATTTTTTTCTTGGAATACATAAATATTTTATTATATTAGATTATCATCATGGTGAGAATGGATACAGCATCCATCAAAAGCACGCCCCAGTTTACGGACATCATGAATCCCACGAGCATCATTACCACCATGAAACCCCAATGATCGGACACGATGGTACCCCAAAGGACACCGCTGAGGTAGAGCACGCGAAGGCCGCTCATTTCGCCGCTTACCACAAGATTGCCCATGGCAAGCATTACTAAACTCTTGATACTTGAAATGAACATTTCATTCCGGACTGTGAAGGAGTTTTCGCTATTTTTTTTTTTTTTTCCTAAAAAATCGTGAATAGCCTGTTTAAGGTGATTACCTTGTAACATCTTGTAATTACCAAATATACCATACTTAAGCATTCAAATATTGGAGTTTTATTTATACTAATCTAAACAAATAAGTGTTTTCCACTCCCAGGCTAGGCATGAAGTAAAATTTCGAGTTTAGAAAAGCCCCGTGAAAATTTGTCGAGAGTCGCGCAGCGACCCGAGGCAAATTTTCTGGGCTTTTCTAAACTCGAAATTTTACAAATATTAATTTCGTCTAACAAAATCTTACGTTTTCAAAATTTGAGCAATTTGGTTTAGGAATAAAAATAAAAATCCCTGTGCAAAATCTGGTGATTTTTAAAATGTTATTTTACCGCCGACCTTGCAAATATGCCTACTCAACAAAGCATTTGTTTTGAATTCAGAGTAACTGTATAAGTTTGAGTTTACGTGAAGTGATTATTACACATAAAAATACTGTTACTCCTTACTTCACTATTTATTTCATAGAACGAAAAACGTCAATTGTACGCTGTAACTGATCATTTTAACAGCCACTGTTCCTAGGAATTTGTTTGTTCTAACCGATTTGTTCGTTATAAGCAACATTAAGCTTTTTTTAAGTAATTCTACGGACCGACTATTTTTTTTACCGATTGTACATTATAGTCGGTGTCGTTATAAATAATTTTGACTGTACTTTTACAAGTCCAAGCCTCGCGAACACTCTACTATTACCTTTAAAACAACGATACTGTTGTTCATCGGAAAAGAATGGGTAAACCGCATTCACAAATGCACCAAATTTCCGGTAGCTGCAAAAGTCGGTAAATTTACAGCCCCTAGTTCTACTAAACACACATTTTTTAAAAGTTACTACAATTTCTATATACCTGCGTTAGAAAACCTTAAAGTTCCACTCGGAAAAAACAAATTATAAAATTCTGGATGTCTGAACATTGTAATTTCATCTCGATTTGATAACCAACCCGCAAATTCTCATAATAAATAGAATAAATTAATAAGCACGGCGTTCAAGTATTTTTCAGTGGTACGATTACGTATTTTCAATTAAAACAATTCGTGTTCGATTCGAATCGAATCGCTGTGAGCACAATGGCGAATTTAATTAAGCCGCGATAATTACGTCATTAATTTGCACAAAATAATTTATTAGGCACCTTAAAATCGGGCTTTATGCGCGAGTTTTAATCAGCGGAACGAAAGACGACGACGTAGACGATGATTCAAGCCAAACCCCCCTCCCCTCTGGTATCTAAAATGTTTAGAGCACAAAACATTATTTACGATTACAGCCGTTTACATTATATAACGTATAATTAATTTCGTTTTCATTGTTCCAAATCCACGATCCGTTCGGTCGTTCGTTCAGGCGACGTATTAGGAAATCAAGAATTCATAAGCAAATAATAAATCTTGTTTATGTGCGCGTAAATGAGAATGAGATAAGATGTAATCGGTCTGCGAGGGGACGGTATTTTGTTTTGTGCAAAGAAGAATTGTACAAAAGCGTGAATGATAAATTTGTGATGATAATGGACGTTGCTGGGGTTTTCAAAATTCTTGAAGACTATAAAAGGAATTATGACATTTACTACCATAAATTGATGAAAATGTTTCACGACCCACAAAAGTTAAACTTTTAAACAATGTTTAATTAAAAGATGTTTATTAATACATACAATTATAAAAATATTCGTGTAAATAACTTAAAACCCATTTACTAGAATTAGAAAAGCTTAAATTTGTTTAAACTAATTTTAAATAAAAAGTGATCCTTAATTGACCACAAGAAATGGCTGAAAGCCATAAGACAGTTGGAGATGTCTTATAGCTTTCAAAAAAAGGTAATGCTTGGTGGAATAAATCAAGGATTATTTTAAGCGGAGATATAGACAACATAAAAAATATCGAAACTTTAATTTTTTTTCGAAATACAACGAAACAATTGAAGATAATTCAAATGTAAAAGCAGATTATTATTAAGCACAAAAATTCGCAACTTTGCCCCTATATAACCGATTTTCTATCTCTTTAAATAAGCGAAATTCCCATAGGGTCGCTCAAAAAATGGGCGCCCTGTATAGAAAAAAAAAACAAATCCATGCATTCTAAAAAAGATAATTATGTAAAAATCCAGTTTTCATGGAACCTATATTGAGTATTCAGAAAATTCAGATTTTTATCGTCAATTTGTGAAGTCATCACAGAAATAATACATATAGCGGAATTCGGGAGAGATGTCCTATGGTTCCATTTTTTTAGAGAATATGCGTTGACAGTTGTGTCTGCAACGATTTTTCCTAGATGTGTCAAATTTTGACTTTACATGACGACGTTACACTGTTTAGGTCGTGAGTATATTAGTGTTCTTTCTTTTAGAAACGCTTTAAATCATAATTTCATACGACACGCGTATATGACACTGATATCAAGTGAAGTTCACTTCTTCACTGTTTTCACTGTTTTCAGTGTAAAATTTTGAGTTTAGAAAAGCTTGATTAAGCTTTTCTAAACTCAAAATTTTACACTGAATGTGATGTTTTTCTTTTGGGTATACATATCCCAATTACGTGTTGTAGATTTTTAAATATTCGTTGTTTTCTTGAAAGAGGTTAATTTGAACTTTAAACGAGTATTTTCCACTCCCAGATTAAGCATGAAGTAAAATTTCGAGTTTAGAAAAGCCTGAAAATTTGGTTTGGTCGCGTAGCGCGAAGCGCGGAGCGGCCAAACCAAATTTTCAGGCTTTTCTAAACTCGAAATTTTACTTCATGCGCCACGCGTCTAAGACACTGATTTCAAGCGAAGTTTACTCGTTCACAGTATCTCAGTGCTTTCAGTGTTTAATACGCGTGGCGCATGAAGTAAAATTTCGAGTTTAGAAAAGCCTGAAAATTTGGTTTGGCCGCTCCGCGCTTCGCGCTACGCGACCAAACCAAATTTTCAGGCTTTTCTAAACTCGAAATTTTACTTCATGCTTAGTCTGGGAGTGGAAAACACTCGTTTTAAGCTTCAAAGTGAATTTTAAAAAAAAAGCGTATGCATATTTATACCTAATAGAAATTTCCCTGTATGTATACTTAAAAGAAAAATTCTCTATATTAACAGATTAATCCAATGACTTTTTGCCAAATCTACTGAATAAGCTAACACAAAATCAACATAAACGCATTATTTCTTTCTTAAAATACCTGAACTACTTAGTAGATGTGGAAATTGGAATTATACCACTTAAACTCACATTTAAAAGGATTGTGTACAATAATTAAAATTATTTGTAGTTGTGTTTTTGCAGATTCAGTTTTACGAAGACATTGTCAAAATGTGACGTTTAACCTCAATATTTTAAAGCTGCATAATGGAATAAACGTTTGTTTACGACAATCTTACAATATGTGCATTATCTAATTGTGTGGGCAGCATAAATAGGGTGCATTTAACACTCAAGTACATTAAACACGGGATTTGCGTGTTTAATATGTTTTTTAACACGAATATAAATAATTTGCCGCTATGCAGTAACAGTGGTGTGCTAGTCGAATCAGCTTCTTTTGTCTTACATTTGACCATGGTGGTGATGACGTCGTCGACGCCATTTTGTTAAAGTACGAAATAATCGCGTCTACATCTTCACCGTTCTCACTAGTTTAACCTGCGCAGAACGCGTTTGTAAACATAAATCCTTATCAAATCAGTTAAACAATTGTACTTCTATCAGTTGCAAGTGTTTTTTAAAACGAAACCAAATTTAACACGGTGAAAACTCCATCCAAACGGAAGAGTTTGTTTTTTGTGCAAAGAGCGTGTCTTTATGTAACTTAGGCGAAAGGGTAGACTGTGTGAGTATTATTTATTGTTAAACGACTGTTCATACTTGTGTTCAAGTGGATTTAACCGTATTACACTTTCAAATCATAATACCGCAATCTGTCATCATTGATCTGTCAAATTATTATAAAACAAAACCGACCATTAAGACTGACGCGTATTTGATAAATATATACAATAAAAGTTGTGTTATATATTGTTGCTGTCGTGAACAAAGTACAGCGTGAACAAAGTATAGTATATAACTCACATATACTATTCGGCATGTTCCATCTAAAAACCATAGCAGACATATTATAAAGTTTTCTGTCTCTTCACACACGTAATCTGATGACATCAAACTATTTTCTTATTGCATGTATTGGTGCAGAAAGCACTACAAATCAAGGAAACCATGGGACACCACTCGTGAATCGTACCTTATATATTTATTACGATACCGATGTCTTAGAATTGTCAAAAAATCATACGTCAGAAAGTGTGTCCATAAAAAAAATCGTACGTCAAAAAATTGTATATCAAAAAACACAGTTTTTGCGATATTGGACTCCTATGTTAGGGAGGCCCCTCATTTTATGAGACCCCGGGTGTCTGCTTTTCTTGATAAGCCCAGCTTATGAATATTGAATGAAATATTAAATGTAGATTAAAATCTGGACGCAGTTAACAGCCATTGCTGCATCATCTAACCTCCCCGAGGGATAGGAAAAAGGAAATTCATATCTATTTTAAAAGGATATGGTTCAATAGAAAGAAATTTATAAATATGGTGGAAATATAGAGATTTATTTTTAAAAATAAATTAAAAGAGAATTCATTAGACTTGTTTGTATTAGCTTTTTTAAATAATTAAAGTACATAATCCTTATTTCCCGTGGCACTCACTTAATGCAAATCCAAGATGGCAGCTAGTTAAAGCTGTACGAGTAGGATGGGGGACGAAAAGGGACTACTGCTTCAATATAACAAGGACGATAGGACTGTCGCCTGCAGGCTCAAGGACAATGGGCTCGTGCCAAGTGGTTATTCTGGATTACACATAGGGATGGAATAAGAGATTCCCCAACTTATGAATACTATCTCCTCGAACTGTGAGAGGGGAGTGGAGAGGAAAAAAAGAGAAGAACGCAAACATTTAATGCCATTAGATACGCACCGGCCTCTAAATATAAACAAAATATATGCTCCCTTCATATTTCAACGAGAGAGGACGGCGCTTTTTACACTCCTCTGCCAAATTATTATTGCACACTGTTATCACACACGACATTCGTTCAGTTCGCTATCGTCTCGTAAACACAGCTCATGTTTTATTAATTGTTGTTTGGCTGTTTGGGAATAACAAAACGCGCCAATTGAAAATAGATGGTACTGGAATAGATATGAGACATTTTAGTAATTTTTTATATGATAAATATGAAAAACAAATCTGGGGTTATTCTAACTTATTCAAGCTAAAAGAACTATGTTGTTGATCATTAGAGCTGGTGCGAATCCTAAAAATAAAAGATACAAATTACGAATCCATATCACCTAATTTGATTTGAATTATGAATAGTCGAACTAAAACTTTAAATTTATTTTTAAATGATTTGTATCTGTGGTTCAAAAAACAGGATTCAAATCTTTGAATTGAATCCTATTTATCTCTAACGAATCTAACGAATACAATTATTATTATTTTGTTGTCCAAAAATTGTTTTAACACAACTTTGCACCTGGATCCCTTTATTGTCATAACCAGTTTATTTTTAATCCGACTGAAAAGAATTCGAGAATTGAATAATATCGGTGTATTGTTTTATTTAATTTTTTTTTATTTATTTATTTGCAAATAAAACATACATTCAAATCTACAACTTAATATAAATATAAATAATATCTGCAAAAAGGACTAAGAACAACTTAATTTGATCTAGTTTTTAGCCCTTCATAATACAGGTTAATAGCAACAGTAATAATAGAGCATTTATAAATGTTTTATTTTTTGTTTATTTTTGTTTATTTTTGTTTTTGTTTTTGGTGTCTCAGAACTTTGGCCCCAAGTAAGATGGTGGTGTGTGATGATAGAAACAAGTACAAAGTTTAATCAAAGTTTAATCAAAGGAGTAGGTGTCGCTATTTTCAATGCTATGAGAAATTTTTACTCAGTAACATCTTTTTATTGAGCTTCTTAAATGTGTTCACTTTTATAAATTTTAAATGTTCAGGTAAAGGATTATATCATTTGTAAATATTATAGGTAAAACTTCGTTTGAAAAATTTTGATATTGAGATGAACATTTTCAATTTCTCTTTTACCTTTAATTTTAAAACAGATTTAATGATAATTCAGTGTTAAGAAACGTAGAAACTGCAGAAGATTATAGTGGTATTTCGTTCGTATAATGATTGTTCTATTGTTAAAAACAACATTAACACGTACATATCATAAACACAGAAGCGAACAATGTTATGCCCCTGACTAAAAATAAGAAGTTTATGTAATATTATGTTTTATTAATAAAAATTAATATTTGTAATTATACATTAATTTAAAGTGCCGTATCCTACAATGGATAACAAGACTTTGTCATATTTTTCTCTAACGAATCAACGAATTAATTAAATGATTCGTTAGAGAAAAATATGATTCGATTCAAAGATTCGAATCTTGTTTTTTGAACCACGGGTACGAATCCTTTAAAAATAAATTTTAATTTTGTAACCATTAAACATTTTAATATCGTTAGAGAAAAATATGATTCGATTTAATGATTCGAATTGTGTTTTTTGAACCACGGATACAAATCGTTCAAAAATAAATCTAAATATATCGGACACTTTTTTCTCATTAATCACTTGGTAAAACATTTTAAAATATAATGGTTTGTAAATTAAATTCACTTGGTTTTGTTTCACTTATATGTATTTTATTTTCTACTAGTTTCGGCTTAATGCCATTATCAAGAATGATGTACAAATGGATTTGTTTGGGAATATATACAGTTTCGAGTTTTAGGTTTTATTGGGTAATAAGGGCATTTAATATCGGGGAATTCCAAAGGTCTTCGTTGTCGTTGACCACATTTTTACTTGCCTTTATGGCTTTTGAAATTTCTAAACCCTCCCGGTAGTTAAGCGTTGATCCCTTATTACCTGTATGCAGAATTTTTAAATCGTTTGAAGAAAAATGGTGATTAGATGTGATACAGTGCTTAGAAAAACCGGTGGTTTGTTTTTTATTCTCTATGTCTTTTTTATGCTCTTTTAACCTGATATCAAAAGACCTGCCGGTTTGTCCTATATACACTGCATCACAATCATCACATTTTAATTCATAAATACCACTTTTCTTCAATTTACAATTTTTAGTTTTGATTTTATTGTTAACTATTAATTTTCCTAAATTATTTGTGTTCGTCAAAATTATGTTATTATTCTTTCCTTTTAAATTATTTTTGATTTGTAAAGACAGTGGCTTAATGTATTCTAATCTATTCCATGTTATTGTGTCTGAATTTGTCCCACTATAAAAGTAATTTCGTAATTGTTTGTGTGTCTCTTTTTTAACATTTTATTAATGAAATCTTCAGTGTAGCCATTGTTAACTGCTATTGTTTTTATTGTGTCTAGTTCATTTTCAAAGTCTATTTTATTCAGAGGGATATTGATAAGTCTGTGTCTGTGTAATAAATCTAAATTTTTGTAACCATTGAACATTTTAATATCACTAGACGTTTTTAATAACAAAAATGTTCAAAACCTAAGTATTTATTATTAACACTGTACACCGTTGATAACAGACTAACTATCTGATTCTATGTTATTCTAATTAAAGATGTGTTTTGAACTTCATGTTAAATCAGTGTTTTATACGCGTGGCGCATGAAGTAAAATTTCATGCGTAGTGTAAACTCGAAATTTTACTTCATACTCAATCAATGAGTGGAAACCCTCGTTTGATAATAAAACAAATTATAGGTATCACTTTTACTTCAAATATTAAACAAAACTTGATTATTCAATAAGGAATCACTCCTAATTATGAAAGATTTTGGCAATGAGTATTATTTTTGTTAATGTCGTTGTTTTGTTTGGGTGCAATTGAATTTAATAAATTATTTTTTCGAAATTATACATAAATTGGAATAAATGTAATTAAACTCTGTTTTTTTTTATATATGACTAAACTCGGGGTGTATTTACTGCGAGCAGTTGCAGTCCTGCTTAAATAGTAGAGTATTTTAAACATAAAATTTTAAGATGTTGGTACATGTTTATCAATGTGACAAATAAATCATAATTTGTCAAATAAATTGTCACGATGTAGAGATTTTAAAAAAAGGGAACGCTACAACTTGCAACTTTAGAACACATACAGGGATTTTTTCTTTTGAGTATACTTTAACAACTTCTATTTAAACACTTGTAAAATGAATGAACTTGTGATCAGAACTAAGCAGTTTATTTTGAACTTCACTTTAAATCAGTGTTTTATACGCGTGGCGCATGAAGTAAAATTTCGAGTTTAGAAAAGCCTTATTTGGCTTGGTCGCTCCGCTGCGCTACGCGACCAAGCCAAATTTTCAGGCATTTCTAAACTCGAAATTTTACTTCATGCTTAGTCTGGGAGTGGATTACACTCTTTAGAGTTTTCAAATTAAAAGTTTTTAATGAGATCACGAATGTCTAAAAATTTACATTGAAAAATCGTAACATAGGTATACATGTTATGATTTTTCAATGTAAATTTTCAGACATTCGTGATCATATTAAAAACTTTTAATTTAAAAACTCTAACGAGTGTTTTCCACTCCCAGACTAAGCATGAAGTAAAATTTCGAGTTTAGAAAAGCCTGAAAATTTGGCTTGGTCGCGTAGCGCAGCGGAGCGACCAATCCAAATCAGGCTTTTCTAAACTCGAAATTTTACTTCATGCGCCACCCGTAAAAAACACTGATTTAAAGTGAAGTTCAAAATATACTGCTTGGTTCTGATCACATGTTCATTAATTTTACAAAAATTCTTTATATTTAGAACTTTTTTAAAATTTGAATATATAAATGGGCAGATAATAAAGAAGACAGATGTTCCTGAGCAAGGAATATTACCTGATCCTCCTATCCTATCTGATTCTCAGAGACACTTTATTAAATTGGTTGTAGATATAAATAATTTGAGGCGGTCATAGGTAAATACATATGTAATCGTAATCTTTGTGAGTTAATTAAATTGTCATAATATTGTCAGATTTTCCTTCACATAACCTACAAATTAACAGTTGGTTCACAACATAGCATGTGATTAATCTTGTCCTAACCTAAAACACACAACCTGCATTACACTAAATTCTTGAAATGTCAAATATGATTGGTCATATTAAAAAAAAAGATTATATATATTTTTTTTTGTTGAATTGTTGATTTATAATATTTTGACCTATTTGACAATGTTTGTTATTTTGACGATTTTTAGCTGATTTTTAATAATAGTAATAATAATTTTTATTACCCAACAGGCCAAAAACCCAATTACAGAGTAACAAGTATAAACTTGAAACAATATTCTAGTAAGTAAAAATAAATAAATAAATGTAGAATATAAAAAATGTAACATGAGACATGTAACTAAATTTAAAAAGAAAAACAAGAATACAATTTATTTAAATAATAATTTATCTACAACCTTATGAGTTAAAGAATATTTATAATGTAATATTTTTAAACTATTTTTGGTAATTCTGACAATTTACAGAATTATATACTTGTTGAAAATATTGTAACTTTGTTACCAAGCTTAAAGTCTTTTTTACAATTAGCGACATATTTGACACTTATTTAACATTTAAAAAAATACAACAGACGCTTAAAATTGAATAAAATGTTCAAAAATCAATTTAATTGAATATATTAAAACATGCAATTTTATTTATTCTAATTTAAAGTTCTCAAAGAAATGTCGGGTTTTGATAAAATTAACAAAGATAAATGAATACATTTTGTACTAAAGTTAAAAAATTAAAAACAGCCGATTTTTTTTAGAAAACTTGAAACGCTCAAAGTTGACAAAAATCAGTTTAAGTGAATTGATTTTGAGTTACGTGAAGATCAAATTAATTTGATGAATAAAGCACTAATAACCTTTCTTCACACTTTTATTTGAATTACCAAATGTACATTTCGGACACAAAGTGACCATTATCAATGGATTAACACTGTGTTAATCCATTGATAATGGTCACTTTGTGTCCGAAATGTACATTTGGTAATTCAAATATAAGTGTAAAGAAAGGTTATTAGTGCTTTATTCGTCAAAGTTTAAGTGAATTTATTAAAAAGTGCAGATTACCTGTTTCTAATCTGAGATTATCAAGGAGTTACTCTAAATTTGAACCATAATTGAAATTAGTTCTCAATTCGGTTTATTGTTTAATCATGTTCGCAGCCTAAAACTGTATCACAGTATATCGTGCATTTTTTAAATTTTACGTAAACTAGCAAAGTGGCATCACATTACGGTTGATGTTACTTTGTCAATTTTATCAAGGAGGAGAGACATTCATTAAAAGCTAATTAAAATTAATTCTCAATATCGTTTACTGTTTAATCATGTCTGCAACCTGAAACTGTATCACAGTATTTCGTGCATTTTTTAAATTTTACGTAAACTAACAAAGTGGCGGTTGATGTCACTTTGTCAATTTAATAAAGGAGGAGACATCCATTAAAAGCTTCAGATTGAACGCTTTTAAAAACTACGATTGCTTGAAATTTTACAACGTGTGCATCGAGCAATGTATACTTAAACGAAAAATTCACTGTATATTGAGTTTTATAATACGGAATAAAATTATTTCATTATTATTCCTTTCGACTCATTATTTCATGCATATTACTTAAAAGTGTAAAATTCATCCGAAGCAACGAACCATCAAAATCTGTAGTAACATTATTTTAATATGCAGCACAACCAAAAAAATAATTGAAGGGTTTCTAGAGCTAATCAGATCCAGATCATTAATTAACGGTCACTAAACTTGTTAATTATTCAGCGTAATTAGTAATTATTCTAAGCCGGTGCCTTTACGAAACGACTCGACCGGCCGTTTTGGTATAAAAATGAAATTCGGCCCCATGCTCCTCACAGTCGAACAGTCCTAGTCATCCTAGGAGGTTCTGTGAATACCATCAACATGAAATTCCTTGTAAGTATCTAATACGCACAAATAAATAACCATCACTCTATTAAACTCAAATATCGTTACAAAAGGCAATCTGCTAAACTATTCTTCTTCATCGAATTTTGCCAACTAAGGCAACTAAGCCCTTTCGACTAGCGTCAGTTTTTTGATTTAGTATTTAGTATACTTATCTTTATTTTATTTTAGTAGGAGTAACATAAAATGAAGTGAAAAAAAAATCAATTTACTAAAATTAATTAGCCATAATACTCATAAAATAAAACACTTTAAGTTTGTTTGTGTAACATAATATTTTTATTTTCGTGACAACTCAACTCAACTCAACTTGCCATTACCAAACTTTGTTTGTGTTAAAGTGTTTTATTTTACTGAATTAACGTGTATAACGAAGTAGAAGCCTCCACCGTTCATAATATAATACTCGTAATTTGGTAGTTGGCTTCATTGAAGTAAAAGACATTCTGTAAGTTTGTCATTTTGCTATATATGTGATATCTCGTATGTTACCATTCTCTCCAATAAATAATTTCTGCAACGAAAGAAGTTCGAAAACATTGGTTATCATTGTTGTTACTCAAAATAACAATGGTGTATCTCCAATACTTACATTATTTAAATATTTTTTTAGAAGGTGTGCCTACTATACAGTGATAGCTTCGCCGTTTAGTGAAACAAAAACCCAACTCTGAATTGGCACATAATTGAATAATATGATAGTATTTTATTAAACTCGTCCCCACAATGTTCCGTTTAAGCCCTAAATATATCCAAATGACACATTTTCACATAGGAAAAAATTTCTCTAATATTCAATTTTTAAGAAGCATAATTAAGATTACTTATTTTATTTCAGATCTTAGTAGCAACTGTTTTGGCGACGGCCGCTGCCTATTGGGAGCCAATCCATGAAAAATACCATGGACCACTTCATTATCCAAAAATCTACAAGGGTGTGCCAGTTGAACCAGCTGCTATCCAGCACGCCAGGGAAGCTCATTTGAAGGCTCTTTCTCATGCATCCCATGATCATCACGACAATGGCTACGAACATGAAGAACATCATGAAAGTGGTCACAAATGGCACGGACCTCTGCATTACCCAAAAATCTCTAAAGGAGTCCCAGTTGAACCAAAGGAAGTCCAACACGCCAGGGAAGCTCACTTGAGTGCTTTAGCACATGCTTCTCATGATGATCACCATTATGAACACAGCTACGATGATCATCATTATGAACACGACCATAATGATCATCACTATGAACATGAGCATCAACAGAAGTGGCATGGACCTTTGCATTACCCAAAAATCCACAAAGGAGTACCAGTTGAGCCAAAGGAAGTCCAACACGCTAGAGAAGCTCATTTGAACGCCTTGTCACATGCTTCCCATCATGATCACCATGAGGGACACTACGACCATCATCATTATGAAACCCCGAAAATTGGCCATGATGGTAAACCCCAGGACACCCATGAAGTCGAAGCCGCTAAAGCCAAGCATTTTGCTGCTTTCCACGACGCTCTCGCCCACAACACCCACCACTACCGCAAACGCCGCGGCGCTTCCTCTTACGTGCACGTTTCCAGCAAAATTGAACATGAAGTCCCAGTGTACCATCACGAGGACAAAATGATGATGGCTCATGAACACGAACATCAATCCTACAATCATGATAACTCTCACGAATATTCTTACAAACAAACCCATGCTCCAGTGTATGGACACCACGAAGAACATAATCATGAAGATCATGAGGGTTATTCTTATGAACAAATTCACGCTCCAGTTTACGGACACCATGAAAAACATGAACACCATGGTGACGAGGGGTATTCCTATGAACAAGTTCATGCTCCAGTTTATGGTCACCACGAAGAACACCAATTTGAAGAGTATATCCCAGTTTATGCACACCACCACGAGCACCATGTTCCAGTTATTGGCCATGATGGTACCCCAGTTGACACTCCTGAAGTTCAGCATGCGAAAGCAGCCCATTTCGCCGCTCATGCTGCTGCCAAACTGAACCACTACTAAGACAATTTCTTTGAAGACTGTCTGGAGTTTTTGCTGTTTAGCCAACAGCAAATAGCCATATTTTGTATTTAATCTATTCGAATATATTCTTTACGATACTATTTGTTTATCTATCTACATCTCCTGTCCCTGCACTGTGTTATTAGCAAATTGTGTATTTCCTATTAGTAATAATCACCTAACAATAAGTACAGTTGAGGGGGTTACTAAAACTCAAAAAATATTTTGTATGTAGTCTGAAATGCCCAGTTCAATGGTCATTAGTAGCTTTATAAGTTGTATACAATAAAGTGTTTTTTTTTTTCTTGTATGTGCCGTTTCAAGACGCATCATAGAAAAATCCCATCTACAAATTTCAATGTTTGTTTTATCTATATTATTGGACTTAAATGAACAGAATATTTTTTTTAAATTCGGATTCCTAGTATCCTGGCATAGGCTCTCACGACAGCCATATCTCGTATGTAGTTCAAATATTAATATTTATTTTGACGTCACGACACATTCACACAACACCCAGGGACACAACGAGTTATTATTTTCAAATAACAACTTTCCGTGCTCGGCCACCACCTGCCCACAATAAAATTTAAATTTAGTAACAACATGTCAGAAGCATTTTTATTACATTTTATTCAAATTGTGCCTTCCCACTGAGCAAAAAACAAACAAACAACGTTACATCAACATTTAAGCAACATTAAACGTTACTTAAATGTGTTTGCTCATTGGGTTCAAAATGATTAAGAAAAAATGTCTTAACTCCAAAAAAGTAATACAGAAATTTGTACATATGGAAATGTTGTTTTATTATTCATATTCACTTAATGTGCGTATGAGAACATTGGGATTTAATCCAATAAATGTTGTTGAGTACACATACCGTAATTACTGAACAATATATCCTAGGGGCGCGGGCGATAAATCAGAGTTTTCGCGTTTTGACAATGAGGAAAACGTGTCTTTAGGCGAACGATAAATAAATCATGGGGGGCGCCTGCAAACAATATCTCCGAGGGTAAGGGCCATAATTAGATTTCTGGAAACGGCTGCTCACCCAGGACCCTTCTCCTCCTTTCCTTTTCCTAGATATATTCTCTCTGTGTGTGTATGTGTGTGTACTCCAAAATTTCAAGCTGTTTCACCCCCGTTTAACTCCAGACACTTGCATAATATTTCAAACTCAATTACACGTTTCCTCACTATTGGGCGCTCGGGTTTATTTATTCGCACGCTGCAACCCGACCATTAATTCGAAATGTGTAATGCGTGCACACAAATCTAATTAATACTCGACTGTGCAGTGTGGATGTGAATTTAGGCAATTGCGGTTATGAGATTAGATTTGTGCGGTCTCTTTAAATGATATAATTGAACTTTTGTGATTCAATTTGAACCATGAATCAAAAAGTAATCACTTAGAACTAAGGGGGCCAGAGCCATTTTTTAAATTTTAAAATTCGAAGGTAGGACTAAAAAATAATAAAGGGCTGTTTATTTAAACACTTTGCTAATTTTCTGGGGCCGCGATGGCCGAGCGGTTTAGTCGAGTTCGTGCTCGCCCGGGAAGAAAACATTTTCTAACGAAAATGATTCGTGCCGGATGGGTGTTAATTGTATTGTACAGGGGGTGCATTTTGGAGGTGCACCTCCAAAATGCAGCACCGTGTACAACACAATTAACACCCATCGCATCCGGCACGAATCATTTTCGTTAGAAAATGTTTTCTCCCCGGGCGATGGGTGTTAATTGGCCTATGGTGAACTTTTTTATTTGAAAAGATATTGAAAAACCGTGTTCACGACTCAGAGTCAGTTGTTTGTGTTTCCATATGTGGCACCTCCACAATGCACCACCCTGTATACATTTTATTAATATGAATAATTTTAACAAATTGGTAGCGACTAAAGTCAATACCCTAATATTAATCTCATCTCCCAATTACGGATGTTCCGATCCCAAAAAAAGTAATGATTATATCGTATATTAAAGTATCGATACAGTAAAATATCCCAATGAAAAGTATCGATATTCAAAATATCGATATTTTTTGATACCAGATATTTTAGATTTAATATTTAATATTATTTAATACTGCAAATAAATGTTTAAATGAACTTCGCCTAAGATAAATAATATTGTCAGAAGTAGTTTAATAGCGGTTACGAAACTATCAAAATTCACCTTTTACAAACAAACAAATAGAATAAGTCAATGTTCTATACGCGTGGCGCATGAAGTAAAATTTCGAGTTTAGAAAAGCCTGAAAATTTGGATTTGCCGGGGCGCGACTCGCTTCGCTCGCGCGACCCGGCAAATCCAAATTTTCAGGCTTTTCTAAACTCGAAATTTTACTTCATGCTTAACCTTGGATTATAAAACACTCGTTAGAATTTCATAAGAACTTGAAATTAAATTGTCCAGCGTTAATCACAAATAAATGACGGAATAATAAGCGATATTCACGAAAAGTACTAAGATTTTGAGAATTGACAGGTGTTGGCGTTTTTAAAATTAACATAAATCTATGAAATTTAGAATAAATGTCGGAATTTTAAAAATCAAGAAAACAACTTTTCAAATTGCTTTTGTTTTTGAAATAACTTTTTTTTCAAATAACGGCAAAACTATTTTACCAACAAAATAACATAAATATTACAAATAACAACCAAAATCTTATAATTTCATAAAAAAAAATCGTCGGCATTTTTAAAATTAACGAATATTTACTAAATTCACGAACATTTTCCAAATTTTTCAATTTTAATTAAAATTTAGGATATTCATGAAAAGCGTCAAGATTTTAAAAATAAACTAATAACTTCTTTATTCTTGAGATTCTGAAATTCCGCTACTTTTTAAATTACTGACGTTTTTTTTTTGTGAATTTCCTAGACTTTCGGTAATTTTAAATATTTTAACACTTTTTATGACATTTTGTTAATTCTTAAAACACTGGCAATTTCTGTGAATTTTTAGATTTTCATGGTTTTAATTGATTTTTAATATCTTGACGATTTTCATGAAATTTGCAGATTTTTATCAAAATGTTGAGGATTTTCATGAAATTTAATGATTCTCATTAAAATGAATGTCTTGGATTTTCTTGAGAATTAAAAATTTTGATAATTTAATGAATTTTTGAATATTTAGAAAATTTACAAAAATTGCTAAGAATCTTAAGAGTTCTTAATTTTAAAAATGTTAAAGTTTTTCATTCAATTCCAAGGTTTTCCTAAATTTGTAAAATTTGTCTTAATTTAAAAAATTAAATTTACGAAAATTCATGAAAATTATCAACCTGAATTTACGTCAATTTAAATAAAATGTTGGCAGTTTTCCTAAATTGTCAAGATTTTTGTTAAACTTTAGAACTTTCACACTTCATGACTTTCTAAGACCGTTAATTTTTAATATTTTAACGCCTTTCATGGATTATTAGTATTTTGACGCCTTTCGTGAATTTTTAATACTTGGTCGACTTTCGTTAATTTTAGTGAATTTCCAAAATGTCTGTTAAGTTTTGATTTCCATCAACTTTCTGATGATTTACGTTTATTATATATTTTTTAATATTTTTGAATTTGCAAAGTTTCTTTTTTAAAATTTAAAATTATTGACGCTTTTTATAAATTTTTCATAAAAATTCATGATTTAAATTATTACCCATTTTCTCGTTTCTTAAAAAAAATGTTGATTTTGTTACTGTTAATTCTCAGAATATGACAGCGATTGACTTGCGATACAAGTTAAATTGAAAGCAATATTTGATACTTTGCCTACATTTTTAGTACTTTCCTCCATTTCCACAAAAATATCACAAATGTCCCCTGGCTTTTTACCCCTTCAACTGTATGTTTTGTTTAGTGGTTACTATTACAGTTATAGGAAATAAACACTTTGCTAATACCACTAACTGTAGAGACAGGAGATGTAAATAGATAAAGAAATAATATTGTTAAGAATATATTCGAATAGATTAAATACAAAATATGGCTATTTGCTGTAGACCAACAGCAAAAACTCCAGACAGTCTGCAAAAGAAATTGTCTTAGTAGTGGTTCAGATTGGCAGCGGCATGAGCGGCGAAGTGGGCTGCTTTCGCATGCTGAACTTCAGGTGTGTCAACTGGGGTACCATCATGACCAATAACTGGAACATGTTGCTCGTGGTGGTGTGCGTAAACTGGGGTATACTCTTCAAATTGGTGTTCTTCGTGGTGACCATAAACTGGAGCATGAATTTGTTCATAGGAATACCCCTCGTCACCATGGTGTTCATGTTTTTCATGATGTCCGTAAACTGGAGCATGGATTTGTTCATAAGAATAATCCTCGTTATCTTCATGATTATGTTCTTCGTGGTGTCCATACACTGGAGCATGGGTTTGTTTGTATGAATATCCGTGAGAGTTATCATGATGGTAGGCTTGATGTTCGTGTTCATGAGCCATCATCATTTTGTCCCCGTGATGGTAAACTGGGACTTCATGTTCGATTTTGCTGGAAACGTGCACGTAAGAGGAAGCGCCGCGGCGTTTGCGGTAGTGGTGGGTGTTGTGGGCGAGAGCGTCGTGGAAAGCGGCAAAATGCTTGGCTTTAGCGGCTTCGACTTCATGGGTGTCCTGGGGTTTACCATCATGGCCAATTTTCTGGGTTTCATAATGATGATGGTCGTAGTGTCCCTCATGGTGATCATGATGGGAAGCATGTGACAAGGCGTTCAAATGAGCTTCTCTAGCGTGTTGGACTTCCTTTGGCTCAACTGGTACTCCTTTATGGATTTTTGGGTAATGCAAAGGTCCATGCCACTTCTGTTGATGCTCATGTTCATAGTGATGATCATTATGGTCGTGTTCATAATGATGATCATCGTGGCTGTGTTCATAGTGGTGATCATCATGAGAAGCATGTGCTAAAGCACTCAAGTGAGCTTCCCTAGCGTGTTGGACTTCCTTTGGTTCAACTGGGACTCCTTTGTAGATTTTCGGGTAATGCAACGGTCCGTGCCATTTGTGTCCACTTTCATGATGGTCGTCATGTTCGTTGTGTTCGTAGCCATGGTCGTGATGGTCATGGGAAGCATAGGACAGGGCCTTCAAATGAGCTTCCCTAGCATGCTGGACAGCAGCGGGTTCAACTGGCACACCCTTGTGGATTTTTGGATAATGAAGTGGTCCATGGTATTTCTCATGGATTGGCTCCCAAGATGCAGCGGCCGTCGCCAAAATGGTTGCTACTAAGATCTGAAATAAAATAAGTAATCGTAAAGTTATAATACTTCTTAAAAGTTTGAAGATTTGAGAAATAATTTCCTAAATGAAAATGTGTCGTTCAGTATAATAATATTGTAATGCCATACATAATAATATCATGGTTATTCACACCTACCAAAAAAAGTTTTAATAATTTAATATTTGGAGATACATGATTGTTACTATATTACATAAATAATTATTAAAGATAATGGTAACCTAAACGTTACATATACTTTACTAGAGCGTTGTAACAAATTAAAGTAAATAATATTTTAAATATTTCATTGTATAATTCAATATTCGGCGATGTATTTGCACGGGAAGTAGTTGTTTCAATGGATATTTATCATCTTGAGTTGTCTTATTAATTAAGACATTGTTTGCATTTTCACGAATAGTTTTTTCGTAATTTTATATATTATAATGGTAACGTATGTGAATTTGGTTTATAGGGTGTAGATGGGTAAAGCGGAATGTATATTAAAATATTATCTTCCCTAGTTATTTTAAAGTAAACATTTTTGTAAAGCTAAAATGTCTGCATGCAGTCATGCTATTGTCTATTTTTTTACACTTATAGAAACCCAAAAAAATAATGAAATAAATATGAAAATTTTAATTATATTTAAGTTTAATAAATTGTTAATTGCTAATTTTTTGTATATATTAGATACTTACAAAGAACTTCATGTTGATGGTATTCACAGAACCTCCTAGGATGACTAGGACTGTTAGACTGTGAGGAATATGGGGCCGAATTTCATTTTTATACCAAAACCGGCGGTCGGGTCGTTTCGTAAAGGCACTGGCTTAGAATAATTACATTGAATAATTAACGAATTACCGCAAATTAATGATCTGGAGTTTTAGTAATAGAGTGTATTATTCCCATTTTTGATTAAACAAAATTAGTATGAGGGCCAGCGAAAAGAGAACATCGGAAGTGTTGCTAACTCTAGATGTCTGAAAACGTAATCTCAAAAAATCACCGAAAATAACCAGATTTTATACAAGGTGTTTTTCTTTTAAATATAAGGTAATTATATTAGATTAGGTTAGATTAGATGACAAATACTTTTACTAGATTAGGTAGCAGTTACTTAGGTTAGGTTTAATAACGTGTAGTAGTTAGGTTAAGTGAAGTAACAGTTACAAAAGTTTGATTAGGTTAGGTGAAGTAAGAGTAACAAAAGTTTGATTAGGTTAGGTGAAGTTTGATTAGGTTAAACAGTCGTTATTTAACTCTGACAGGAAGGTTAGTTTAAATAACAGTTGCAATATTACATTATTACATGTATATTTAAATAATAATATAATAAATAAAAAATAATTATAATAATATTGTAGTGACATGTATTGTTGTAGATCAAATTTGGTAGGAAATATTCAACTAAAACATTCATGCAATGTATTTAATGAAGTTGAAAATGACCATCACAGATTAAAAGCTGGGAAATGAAAAGAACTGAAAACAAAAGTTAAGTAAGCAATTAATAACACCGAGGAGCAGCCAAGTACCGCATGTATGTGACATCCCGGACAACTCCAATGTGACCTCGCCTCCGGGGCAAAAGTATGCAATTCCGGCCGACTTAATTAAAACTAAACCTAAGAGGGCACGCAAACTCTATTTTTGCAGATATTCTCCACTTTCCTCCACTACTCTTCTTTTTCTTTAATTCCACCAGACTGAAGAAAAAGCGAGAATATCTCAACTGCATATTTTACGAAGAAATAAAGAGTGAGAACCTCCAGATATACAGTGCATTTTTCTTTTGAGTATACATGTCCCGATAATTACAGCGTTTTTAAATTTGAGGGAATTCGTTGTTTCAAAGCGGCTAATTTGAGGCTTTTAACGAGTGTTTTCCACTCCCAGACTAAGCATGAAGTAAAATTTCGAGTTTAGAAAAGCCTAAAAATTTGGATTGGCCGCGTAGCGAAGCGGAGCGGCCAATCCAAATTAGGCTTTTCTAAACTCGAAATTTTACTTCATGCGCCACGCTTAAAAAACACTGATTTACAGTGAAGTTCAAAAGACACACACATACAACAACGATTATAGGCAACCTAATATACGTTAGAGTTATTGGGTTGCATACATTTACTGTTTTAACCAATTAGTCCAGCGCAGAATTTGACTAACGTTTTATTCACATCTATATACTAGATTTCTAAAGCCGTATATTTTAAACTTTACGATATTTCAGTGTTTTATACGTACGTGTAGTGTTTTATACGTACGGATAAACACTGAAATATCGTAAAGTTTAAAATATACGGCTTTAGAAATCCAATATGTAGATATGAATAAAACGTTAGTCAAATTCTGCGCTGGATTAATTGTTTATAACCGTGAATGTAGGCAACCCAATAACTCTGATGTATATTAGGTTGCCTATAACCGTTCTTGTATGTGTGTTTTTTGAACTTCACTGTAAATCAGTGTTTTTTAAGCGTGGCGCATGAAGTAAAATTTCGAGTTTAGAAAAGCCTAATTTGGATTGGCCGCTCCGCTTCGCTACGCGGCCAATCCAAATTTTCAGGCTTTTCTAAACTCGAAATTTTACTTCATGCTTAGTCTGGGAGTGGAAAACCCTCGTTTAAAGATTCAAATTAAAATCTTTTAAAAAAACAACGAATGTCGTAAAATTTACAGTGTACGCATATGTATACATGAAAGAAAAAATCCCTGTATATTTTTTTATATCGAAAAAGGAAAACAATTCTATTTATTTTTTATCTTAGAAGAAGGATGATAACTTTTGTACTAGGCAGACATCCATCCCTGTGCACCTGAATCGCCGCGCACAAAATGAAATTTAAATATTTTCGTCTCTCGCGAAAAAAAACCCATTATAATCTTAAACGATTCCGCAGATGGAGAAACTAAATTTAAAATTGTAATTGCTCCTTAATAGGTTTCAATCCGGCATTTTTATATTTCCGTCCTTCGAACTCGCCCGCCCATCACTCATCGAAGTAATCTTCATTTCGATTCAGAATGGATTTAACTTTTTCATTACGCAATTTAAATTTTGATTGTATCAAACAACTTCTTTTTTAATTTACATTTCTAACAAAGAATTTTGTAATTTTTCAGTAAATACTGGCCACGAGATAATACAGGGTAATTCAGAAGTAAAAAAATTACATCTTGTTCAGAGGCTGATTTGAAGACAACAGATAAACATAGGACCGATTTTCATTATTTACAAAACATCAGTTAATTTACAATTTGTAAAATAAAGAATAATTATTAATTACAATTTAATCAGTTGATTTACAGTTTGTAAAATAAAGAATAATTATTAATTACAATTTAACAATTTAAACAAAACAAGAAATACACATTCCTAGTATTTATTACCGTGAGAACTTCACTTTAAATCAATGTTTCATAAGCAAAGCGCATGAAATAAAATTTCCAGTTTTGAAAAGCCTGAAAATTTGGTTTGACCAAACCAAATTTTCAGGCTTTTCTACACTCTAAATTTCACTTCATCCTTAGTCTGGGATTGGAAACACTCCTTAGAAGCTTTAAATTGACCGCTTGTATAAAAACGACGATTTTCTGCTAATTTACCAAACGCCGTAATTATCGGGAAATGTTGGACGTAGCCAAGGGCAGAGCTGGGCAGGATTCGAATCATTCAGGATTCGAATCCTGGATTCAATTCCTTTTAGGTGATTCAAAAGAGGCATACGAATACTTTAATTCAACTGGATTCGTCATCCGGATTCGTTACATTTTTTTTTAAAAGGATTCGTATTCGAATCCAAAGGTGGGTGGTGATTCGAATCCATATAAAAAGATTCGAATCCTTATGAAAGGATTCGAATCTTTATAAAAGGATTCGAATATTTATAAAAGGATTCGAATCTTTATAAAAGGATTCGAATATTTATAAAAGGATTCGAATATTTATAAAAGGATTCGAATACTTACAAAAGGATTTGAATCGTCAAAAATAATTCGAATTAATTGTGAGGATTAACATAAGAAGTGTCTTTTGTGTGTTTTTAAATTTCTCGTTAAATCACTGTTGTATACGCGTGGCGCATGAAGTAAAATTTCGGGTTTAGAAAAGCCCAGAAAATTTGTCTCGGGTCGCTACGCGATCCGAGACAAATTTTCACGGGGCTTTTCTAAACCCGAAATTTTACTTCATGCTTAGTCTGGGAGTGGAAAACACTTGTTAAAGGTAAATCTTTAAATTCTATTAATTATCCACGTAACGTACTTAATGAATTTTATCCCTGAAACAACGAAATCATGATTTCCCGGTGAAATAGATTCATTATTTTATTGAATACCGGGTAAATTACCCGTATAATTACCCTGTATAAAAAATGTGCGAATCAAGTTAAACTCAGGCTTTTCTAAACTCAAAATTTTACTCCATGCACCACGCGTACAAAACGCTGATTCAGTAGAAAGTTCTAAATTTAGATGCTTGCGATTAATCAATAAGTTAAAAAAAAATTATTAAGCGTTCATTTTAAAGCTTAAACGAGTGTTTTCCACTCCCAGACAAAGCATGAAGTATAATTTCGAGTTTAGAAAAGCCTGAACGTTCAAATCCAAACTCAGGCTTTTCTAAACTCAAAATTTTACTCCATGCACCACGCGTACAAAACGCTGATTCAGTAAAAAGTTCTAAATTTAGATGCTTGCGATTTATGGCGCCCAACTAGGGGCCACAGCGTTAGCCTGGCCCCAGGTTGGGCGCCAAAAAACCTCAAATGCAACCGTTTTAAGTATTTTTAAACGAGTGTTCTCCACTCTTAGCTTAAGCATAAAGTAACATTTTGAGTTTAGAAAAGCCTGAGCGTTTTTATTTAGACCCGTAGCGTCCAAACTCAATCTTTTCTAAACTTGAAATTTTACTTTATGTGCCACGCGTACGAAACACTAATCAGGGTGAAGTTTTTAACTTTTACTTTCACAATTTATGGCGCCCAACAAGGGCCTAGCGTTAGCATGGCCCCAGGTTGGGCGCCAAAAAAACCTCAAATCTATGCAAGTATTGAACAATTTCTAGATAATTAAGAACACACTTGCACCGCTTTACCGTTTCGTATGGCATAATCAGAGATATGTAATTTGGTTTTCAAAGCAACCGAGATGCCGACAGTTTATAGACACTCGTTATAATTAATTGCTATCATTTCCAACTACTTCTAGCCAACGTTTTGATAAAGTTTTTATTTCTCTATTATAAAATTCTTCAAGTTTTGATTAAAAAGCAGTTGGCAAGTCCATTTTTAGTGTCTCTTCATTATGATTATTTGTTCAGTTTACACTGCCATAGCTGGATACACTGCAATGGTTGCTTTTATAATCTAATGAAATTTTTCTGTGACGAAATTTTTTAAAGCAACTTTGACATTTTCAATTGTCATAGCACCTTCATCGAAAGGACTGCAACTATTTTTTGCCAATTTGGTTTTTTCTCCAATTGGAACTTATACAGCGTGCAGTGATTAATGTGTTTATTTTCATTTCGAACATTTTTAATTGTTTCAACTGAATTATTGTCATCATTTATCTGCCTCTGTGGCAAAACAAGTGTTGCAGTGTCAACAAATAAACAGTGAAATCTTAACCAAGTGTGTTATTTACTAAAAGTGTTGAAAAATTGTTGTTGTTACGCAAAAATCGTGGTCACAAAACTTTAAACTCTCTGTACATATAAAATGTTTTTATGTTATAATGCTTAGATTATTAACAAACTTTATCATCTCTATCAACGAGCACAATAAAAACGACATTAAATATTACTAATGATATATTTTTTCAGTAATGCGCAAAATCAAGTTATTCCATGATTTTTAAAAATTATAAGTTTTTAAGAATCTTTCAACAAACTGTTATTGGTCGCTAAGAAAGAAGATAGTTACGAAAAAACTTAAAGATAGAAAAATTGTCCAACATTTTCGTATCTAAAACTTTTGTTTGAACGATTTTTTTGTATTCCCGTTAGTTATTGAGTTATTCGCAACTCTTGCGAAATACAAAAAAGCGTAAATTCTCGACTTTCCTCAATTTTGACAAAAAACGTTATAACTCAAAAACTATTCGAGCTACAGAAAAGTATAATACATGCATTTAGGCTGTTGCGGCGAGATCTACAAGATGGGCGTGTTTGTTTTTATACAGGGTAATCCATAAAGTATCTAATAAAAAGTCGATTGTTTTTTTTTTTTCTAAATCAAGAAGGCGAGTGTTTATCAAAAGTTATCAATATTATATACAAGACTGTTTTCCACTCCCAGGCTAAGCATGAAGTAAAATTTCGAGTTTAGAAAAGCCTGAAAATTTGGTTTGGTCGCGTAGCGCTTCGCGCTACGCGACCAAACCAAATTTTCAGGCTTTTCTAAACTCGAAATTTTACTTCATGCGCCACGCGCGTAAAACGCTGATTTATCCCGAAGTTTAAAAACACACACAAATTCCAATAAATTTTTCTAAGAAGTTATTCCATGATTTTGTGAAAATTATAAGTTTTTACGAAGCTTTCAACAAACTGTCGATTTTTCTCCAAGAAATAAGATAGCTACGAAAAAACTTGAAGATAGAAAAATTATCCTAAATTTCATTATCTAAAACTTTCATAATAACTTTTATGCATTCCCATTAGTTATTGAGTTATTCGCAACTTTTGCGAAATACAAAAAAAGCGAGCGCGCTTGCTTAAATTCTCGGCATTTTTCAACTTTGACAAAAAACGTTATAACTCAAAAACTATTCGATCTACAGAAAAATATAATACATGCATTCAGGCTATTGTGGCGAGATCTACAAGATGGGCGTATTTGTTTTAATACAGGGTGATCCATAAAGTATCTAAAAGAAAAAGTCAATTGTTTTTTTTTAAATAAAGAAGGCGAGTGTTTATCAAAAGTTATCAATATTATATACAAAACTATTTTCCACTTCCAGACTAAGCATGGAGTAAAATTTCGAGTTTAGAAAAGCCCCGTGAAAATTTGTCGAGGGTCGCGCAGCGACCCGAGACAAATTTTCGGGCTTTTCTAAACTCGAAATTTTACTTCATGCGCCACGAGTACAAAACACTGATTTGAAGTGAAGTTCAGAAACACACAAACACATCTTTAATCAGAGTAACAGGGAATCAGATGTTTAGTCTGTTATCAACGATGTTCAGTGTTATTTAAAATAATTAGGATTTAAAACCTTTTTTTAAAACAACTGGTAACGATATTTATATATAAATGGTTGAAAAAAAAAAATAAAATCAAATTTCTTCTTAAAGGATTTGTATTCGTGATTCGAAAAAACAGGATTCGAATCTTTGATTCGAATCATGTTTTCCTCTTACGAATCCGTTATTCGAGTATTCGTGATTCGAATCATATTAGGTGATTCGGATTCGTGATTCGAATCCTTTTTACTAGGATTCGTCCCAGCTCTGGCCAAGGGGCGCCCGGGCCTCCCCCTAGACTCCAAGAAATTATACATTTTAAAATTGTTGCAGTCAGATATAAGGAAAACTGTGTAAATGTCTTACAAGTTTTTAAATCAATTATGTACTCATTATATTTACTTCAAATTTGATTAAAAAGTTTAAAAATCGAAAATTGACTACTTTCAAGAAAATTTTGTAATATAATAAATGACAATGCATGAGCTTTCGAACTTCACTTTTGATCAATGTTTTATACGCGTGGCGCATGAAGTAAAATTTCGAGTTTAGAAAAGCCTGAAAATTTGGATTTGCCAGGGCGCGACTCGCTACGCTCGCGCGCCCTGGCAAATCCAAATTATCAGGCATTTCTAAACTCGAAATTTTACTTCATGCTTAATCTGGGAGTGGATAGTACTTGTTTAAAGCTTCAATTTGAACTCTTTAAAAAAACAACGAATATCGCAAAATTTACAGCCTGTGCATATATATATATACTTGGAAGTTCTTAGCAAAAGATATTTAACTTTGCTTTGATTTCAAATTTATTACTTTGAAATTATATCAAAAGCGATATTAAAAATAATGTATATTTCAATTTATAGACAATAAATTACAAAACTAAGTTTTAGAGTAATTACCATCACATTTCATAATTTATAAAATGTCTATGATTATAATAATTGTGACGGATTTAAAAGTGTACATCACATTTCTTAAGTATATAATTAAATAATTTTTTGATATTCATAGCTTTACATTTCCGACGTTTTACTATAAGTGGGATTTTTTTTTTAGATTACTAAAATAAAATTGACTTTAGTTAAAAATTACGGAAAAATCATTTGAAATATTTAAAAATTACGGAAAAATCATTTGAAATATTTGAATTGTATTCGCTGATTCTAAAAAAGCATTCGTTATCTATCAGCTTTACAAGGATTAAACGGACAACAGATTTTTATTCAAGTGCTTTAACTTTTAACTTTAACTTTTATACAGGGTGGTCCATCTCAGAATTAACAAGAGACTTTGTTAAGTTACGCGGCATTTTTGGAAAATTTGCCGAGACACGTCGATTTTTGTTTCGAGGAAGACAACTTTTGATGGCATTGGGTCGCGTAGCGCTACACGACCAAACCAAATTTTCAGGCTTTTCTAAACTCAAAATGTTACTCCATGCGCCACGTGTATAAAACACTGATTTAAAGTGATGTTCAAAATACACTGCTTAGATTTATTCACATTTTTATACATTTTACAAATGTTTATGTAGAGTATGTGAAAACATACTCAAAAGAAAAATCCCTGATGTTGAAAATCAACACTGGCGATTCTTTCAAAAGTTATTAAATAATGCAATGTATTTTAATGTTATTTATATGAATTTCCCGAAATTCATCGTTTGATGACAATTATAACGTTATAATAAATATACCATATTTTTGTCTTGGCCACTCCCTAGTGAAAATTGTGGCTACACCTATGTGTATACTTACGAGAAAAATTCCCCGTATAACTAAAATAATGCAAATTGACGATTTTGGACATTTTGTATGTGAATCTACTTAATACCAAATCAAACCAAAACGACGCGATAATGTTTTCATCTTGAAAGAATATTGTAAATAAAATATACCAAACTTGTTTTATTTAAATTTTAAGAAATGTCAGTTATTAGTGTTTCATCTCGATTTTTAACATACATGTCCACTCCTTGTTTAAGCAGCATGGAGTAAAATTTTACGTTTATACTTCAAGCGTTTCTAAACTCGAAATTTTGCTTCTTGCGTCAGTACTTTTTGATTACCCCTCTTAATTCGTTGTTTGGCAAAATTTAAATCAACTGAAAATCGGATCTATGTTTATTTAATCTTCAAATAACTCAGAACAACTCAGACCTATTCTAAAGCACCCTGTATATCCATGACCTTTTTTTTACATCAGAATGGCCAAGGCCTGGCTTTGGTTAAAATACCATTAGCCATCAATTAATTGATTTGTTAACTAAAACTTAATCTATAGTATCATGCATCCCCAGGATTTAACAGGGTCACAAAATCTTCTCGTCTAGGGGCTCATCGAGACATTTTCTAGGTACACACAGAATTGAGCCACGGTACATGGGTTCCCCACAGAGGATTCAAACACAGGATTTTCATTCATACACTTAAATCTATATTTTTGTATCATATTACAATCTATATCAAAATCTTTGCATTATTAACAAATTCAAATAACTTGTTGTATATAAATATACTATTTGACCGCAAAATACATACATATGAGAATGGGAGAGCCAATTCAGGGGAAATTTCCTCAAAAAAGATCTTCCTTTCATCCGAGTGCCTAGGGCAAAGCATTATTAAATGTTCGAGAGTGCCTCTTTCTCCATATTCACAAAACGGTTGTTCTACTTGGTTGATTTTAAATAAATAAAATGGGCAGATTCCGTGGTTACTTCTCAGGCGACAGAGTGTTTTGACAAACATTTTTGAGGTAATTCCGAGTCCCAAAAACCAAGGACTGGATGGAACTTTTGGAGATATATTTTTATAAAACATCCCATAGTTACTGTTTTCAAAGTATAATTGGAATTGTTTGCGAAATTCTTTTTTAAAAGTATTCATTAAATCTTTTGATATAAAAGGATGCTTTAATATTGTATCACTATAGACACCTTCTTTTGCTAACTTATCTGCTGTTTCGTTTCCTGGAATACCTGCATGACCCTTTACCCATATTAAGCAAATATTATTCTTAAAAGATGGTATATATTTTAATATTTCTGCAGTGATGTAATTTAGCTTTGAAGCCATATTAAATGTATTAAAATAGTCTACAATACTCTTACAATCTGTAAATATTAATATATCTGTAGTAATTGGTATGTTTACAGTGCTTAAATATTTGATGGCTTCAAGTATTGCTACGGTTTCCGCCGAATATACTGACATTATATCACCCAGAGCAAATGAACGCGTTATATTTCTAAACGGATCAACGAATCTGTGTAAATTCTGTAGGAATTTGGCCATTTTGATGATATAAATTCATGAAATAATGTTCTCGTACTTATTGGAGATTGAGATATAGAGTAATAGTTGTAATAATAAGTTTTTATGGGATGAATCAAAGTTTCGTAAGGGATTGAATATAACAGGTTTATCATAGGCTTATATAATTTTGTCTCATATGGTTGTAACATTCAATAGCACTCCACGAGTACTGGTGATTTTTTTAGAATCCAATATCTAGTTGATAAATCTAGTACCAAAAGATCATATATATTTCTTAATAATTTTGGATTCTGAGCTAATAATGATAACAAGAAGTTCAAACCTAAATATTTTCTTCGAATGTAAAGTGGTTTCTCATTGCATTCCGCATGTAAGAAATTAGTAGGAGTACTTCGTAACACTCCAATACATAATCTAAGACATTTGTTCTGTACTCGATCAATCTTTTTCAAATGACATTTGCTAGCATTACCAAAAAAAATACAACCATAATCTATTACTGAACGTACAAAAGATCTGTATATTAATAAGGAAATAGCCGGGTCCGCACCCCAATTAGTAGAGGACAAAACTCTCAAAATATTAATGCCTTTCTCCACTCTTGATGTTATATAAGCTATGTGCGAAATCCATAATAATTTACTATCCAAGTACATTCCTAAGAATTCTAATACTTTAGAATAGTTCCCATCCAGCAATACTTGATTTCTTTAAAATCTGCTACGCGTAAAAGTACAAACTTTTGATTTTTCTTCTGACATGGTCAATCCATTATCAGCTAAATACAATTTTACATTATTAATATTTGTATCCAATACTGAAAAGCAGTTGTTTTTATTTTTATCTTTTGTAAAAATACAAAAATCATCAGCGTATTGAATTATTTTTATGTTGTTGTCAAATATCAATTCCAAATCATATAAAAAGAGTGCATATAAAATGGGGCTAAGAATGCTACCCTGAGGTAACCCTGTACTTGTAGTTTGTGGGCCGAATACTTTATCATTAATATGACAAGACACTCTGCGCTCTGAGAATAAATTAGTAATTAATACTACAATAGAATCCGGGAAGTCCAATTGAAGCAATTTGTTTGCCAATAATGAAAGGTTTACGCTATTATATGCGCCTTGAATATCAATGAAAAAAACAGAAACAGATTCATTCTTTGAGAATGCGACCTGTATATCAGTTATGAGGGCACCTAGTGCGTTATTGGTTGAGTTAAATCTACGAAAGCCATGCTGGGTGCTTGGGAACTTATTTTGTGATTCTATCCACCACTCTATCCTATTTTTTAAGATCCTTTCGAATGTTTTTAATACACACGATGAAAGTGAAATCGGCCTATATGAAGGTGCAAGCAATGGATTTTTTCCTGGTTTTAATATAGCGATAACTTTATATTCCTTCCATTTGGCTGGAATAGTACAATTTTTCAAAATATTATTAAATATCCTAACTAGATGTTGTTTGGCATTTGGCGGAATGTTATCTATCATCTTGTAATTAATATCATCAAGACCGGGAGCACTATTAATATTCTTTTTGATGTTTAAATTTAATTCCTTATAGGTTATTTCATAATTTAAAAAGTGTTGACTAGTTCGGAAAGGTATAACTGTCGAGTTATAATTCTCGACCGAGGGAGGAGCTAATTTGTTTAGAAAATCTTCGCACCACTCACCGTCTACGGAGGGCGGTTTATTTTCATATGAAATATTTTTTATTTTTCTTATTTCGTTCCAAATATTTTTCATTGGTGTACTGTGATTCAAATAACCGCAAAATTTTCTAAATGATTCTTTTTTACTTTTAGAAACTGTTTTTTTAACAAACGCCATACATTTTTTGTACTCTATTAAATTTTGCATATTAGGATCTGATTTATATTTTTTCATTGCTTGTGATTGCTCTTCGATTGCCTTCTTGCATTCTTCATTCCACCACGGTTTTGTGAAATATTTTCTGTTAGGATAATTATTTGTTTTATATACCGGAATAGCGGATTCTGATGCTTTATTTAAGTTATTTATAAATGAAGAATAATTGGAATTGTTTACACCAGAGGTTTCCGTTAAATCGTTCATTTTATTATAGAATTTGCCCCAATTTGCTTTTTCTAGATTCCATTTTTTGTTTGAATTAAATCTTTTTAGGTTAGGATATAGATTAACTGATATGTTAATTGGAAAATGGTCTGAACCTAACGTATTGTCATAAATATTCCAAGTTGAAATAGCAGCGATATCTGGAGTACAAATAGTTATATCTATAGCTGATAATGGCGAGTTTGGTCTGTTAAGTAAGGTGGGAGAACCGTCATTTATAAAACATTAGTCACATTCTTCTATAGCTTCTAATAGGTTAACCCCTTTATTATCAGTTTTTGAATCGCCCCAAGCACCATGATGACAGTTAAAATCCCCGCCAATCCATGACCTGCTTTTTAAAAATATATTTTATACCAGCCCGTTATAATTCCCTACCCTTGCTTTAACCTATTAACAGCCAAAAAACAATGCAGTTAAGGCTCAATGTTGATTTAAAGTAAAATTCTGCACTTCTTTTAATGATTTCTATGAATGACTTATTATATTACATACTGAAAAGTTTTCTTTTAAACATACATAATGTATACGCTCTAAACTTTCACGCATTCGTCGATTTTATAAAAGCGTTTAATTTGAAGTTTCAAACGAGTGTTTTAACTCCCAGACTAAGCATGAAGTAAAATTTCGAGTTTAGAAAAGGCTGAAAATTTGGTTTGGTCGCGTAGCGCGAAGCGCGGAGCGGCCAAACCAAATTTTCAGGCTTTTCTAATCTCGAAATTTTACTTCATGCGCCACGCGTATAAAACACTGAAATATTGTGAAGCTAGAAGTACACTAAAAAATACTTTTATAAAATGAGTAATGACATTTTTCTTCACACATTCTCAAGCCAGGTTAAATAATACAATGTATTAAATTAACTTATGTAGTAATTTAATTAACAATAAATTAATAATGTTGCGTTATTGTATCAATGTAATTAACTGGCTTCAAAGTTTTCTTACATCGCGCTTTCAATATGTTAAGATTCATAACTATCTGTCAACAGCAAGCAATGTAACATCTGGGGTACCTCAAGGGTCCCATTGCGCTCCAATTTTGTTTCTACTTTTTATTAACGACATTGGGATATCTTTTCGGTACTCAAATTATCTACTATTCGCAGACGACTTAAAACTATTTTATATTATTAAAAATGTTGATGATTGTATTATGCTACAAGATGATTTAACTCGTCTCTCACATTGGTGTACTTCCAATAAGTTACATTTAAATATCTCTAAATGTACTACCATATCATTTTGCCGTTCAATATCAATACCGTTTATGTATCATTTAAATAATCAAATACTAAGTACTACTGAAAATATTAAAGATCTTGGTATAATATTTGATAATAGATTGACATTTATTCCGCATATCAACAACCTTGTATCTAACTCTCTCAAAACTCTCGGTCTTATTAAAAGATTCTCATCCTTATTTAATGCAAATACTAGTAGGTTGTTGTACATATCTTTAGTTAGATCTAAACTTAAATACGGCTCTATTATTTGGAATCCTACATATGAAAAATGGTCGTACAAAATTGAAATGGTACAGAGTAAATTTTTGAGAATTGTTAATTTTAAATTGGGTTACCGTAGAATTGACTTTAGCCATTCGAATATGTTAACTCTTCTGAATTTAAAACCATTAAAAACTAGGCGAATAGTAATTGACGTAAATTTTGGTTTCAGACTTATTAATGGGCTTGTTGATTGTAACTATCTGTTATATTCATTTCAATTTAATGTATCAAGAAATACGAGATTCAAAGATTTGTTCAGACTACCATTTCATAATACGAATTATGGTTTAAATAACCCAATAACAAGAGTCATGAGAAATCTAAATATAATTTCTGCGAATTATAATTTGAATATTTTTAATGAACCGATTGAACAATTTAGGAGACAGTTGAATCATCTTGATGTAACCATTTGTATATGATTTGATAAAAAAAAATATATATATATATTAGTATAATTATTCGGTTATGTATATTGCGTGATTTAATTAATGGGGATATTGGTGTGTGTAGGTGTGTGTATGTATGTATGTGTGTATGTATGTATGTATGTATATATGTATGTATGTGTGTATATATATGTATGTATATATATACATATGTGTATTTATTTTTAGTATATTCTTTTTAATTTTAATATTTTTATTTTTTGTATTTGCAGCAATATTATTTATTTAAATATTTACTATTATAAGTTAGATTTGTTTATTTTTTGTAAAAGGAGATTCCGTTTAATAAAGAAACATAAACATAAACATAAACAATGGAGCTTAATCGGTTAAGTAAGTTCGTTATTAATATTTCATTGTTTGCAGCTTATACGAACATTATCGTAATTTTACATATTATGTGTAAGTTCGTTATGATATTCGTTACTAACTCTTCCAATGGAAATAGTTAATAAAATATGTTATTCTGTTTTAATGAAAATTTTGTGTAAAACTATTTGAATCAAATGTAGGTGCATCAACCTGTCCTGTCCTCTGGACACATTCTATGATGCGGGCGTGAAAAATACCCCGATAATCACTAGCCCATGAGAGAGGATTAAACCCACCGCTGAAGTGTTGAAATAGTTGTAATTATGAGCCCGCATAGTTGGAATTATTATAAGCCAGAAATGTGGCCTGATAATCATACGTTTAACATAGGTAACATAGCGGCCTAGTGGGGAAGAAAAGTGAGCGCCTCTTTGTGTGAAAAGGTTTTGGGATGAAATGCTGAGACAGAGACGGGGGCATTCTCAGAAAGGGAGAGCGAGTTAATTTCTGAAGAAGGATTCCGAAACGAGGCGCGGTGAAATGTTTAATTTCATTGTCGGCTTGAGCGTGCAAATGTCTGCTTGTCGATTTTTATTAAAACCACCCCCTTGCAAAGGGGATGATTAATGTGATCGTAAAACACCTTCATATATCTATGGAATTAAATGGATTATGATCGGATTAAATGGCGTTACTGTAAGGATTTATGCAATTCAGAACCAGAATTTTATTAAAATATCACTTTAGACAACATTAAACCAAATTTATGAAAGGAATTTAAAAAAAGCAACAACTTTAGAACCAGAGACGGATATACAGGGATGAAGAAAAGAAAACTTCAATTTTTATTACAAATAGAAAATAATTCACGTATATCATCAAAATAATAATAATAGTTAATGAAATATACTATACAAAAAACTATAAAAAGCTTTACTTTCTTAGAAAACTAACGATACACATCTAAACAGTATATTTTGAACTTCACACTAAATTAGTGTATTATACGCTTGACGCATGAAATACAATTTCAGAGTGAGTTTTGTAAAGAGCCCCGGATATTTCGGAAACTGTTATCGATATGAATTATAATTATATTGCAAATTGTAAAAAAGTAACTATTTTCACCATTTGAAATATAACGCTATATGCATACACTGTAAATTTTACGACATTCGTTGTTTTTTTAAAAGATTTCAATTTGAATCTTTAAACGAGGGTTTTCCACTCCCAGACTAAGCATGAAGTAAAATTTCGAGTTTAGAAAAGCCTAAAAATTTGGATTGGCCGCGTAGCGAAGCGGAGCGGCCAATCCAAATTAGGCTTTTCTAAACTCGAAATTTTACTTCATGCGCCACACGTATAAAACACTGAAATATCGTAAAGTTTAAAATATACGGCTGTAGCAATCTAATATGTAGATGTGAACAAAACGTGAGTCAAATTCTGCGCTGAACAAATTGTTTAAAACAGTAATTATAGGCAACCTAATAACTCTAACGTATATTAGGTTGCCTATAACCGTTCTTGTATGTGTGTTTTTTAACTCCACTGTAAATCAGTGTTTTCAAGCGTAGCGCATGAAGTAAAAAGAAGAAAAGCCTAATTTGGATTGGCCGCTCCGCTTCGCTACGCGGCCAATCCAAATTCTTAGGCTTTTCTAAACTCGAAATTTTACTTCAATGGTCTGGGAGTGGAAAACACTCGTTAAAAGCCTCAAATTAACCGCTTTGAAACAACAACTTCCCGCAAATTTAAAAAACGCTGTAATTATCGGGATATGTATATTCAAAAGAAAAATGCCTTGCATGTTCGGTTTAATAAAATAATAAAAATTTGGATTAGCCGCGTAGCGAAGCGGAGCGGCCAATCCAAATTAGGCTTTTTTAAACTAGAAATTTTACTTCATGCGCCACACGTATAAAACACTGAAATATCGTAAAGTTTAAAATATACGGCTGTAGCAATCTAATATGTAGATGTGAATAAAACGTGAGTCAAATTCTGCGCTGAACAAATTGTTTAAAACAGTAATTATAGGCAACCTAATAACTCTAACGTATATTAGGTTGCCTATAACCGTTCTTGTATGTGTGTTTTTTTAACTCCACTGTAAATCAGTGTTTTCAAGCGTGGCGCATGAAGTAAAATTTCGATTTTAGAAAAGCCTAATTTGGATTGGCCGCTCCGCTTCGCTACGCGGCCAATCCAAATTCTTAGGCTTTTCTAAACTCGAAATTTTACTTCATGCTTAGTCTGGGAGTGGAATACACTCGTTAAAAGCCTCAAATTAACCGCTTTGAAACAACATCTTCCCGCAAATTTAAAAAACGCTGTAATTATCGGGATATGTATATTCAAAAGAAAAATGCCTTGCATGTTCGGTTTTAAACACGTTTTGACTAATGTGACATTAGAACAATAGGAACTGTCATCTTGAACTCGGGTTCAACGTTTTTGGTACAATTGGGACTTAGTATTGTGTTCTGTTTGTTCACTTAACTTGAATTAAATTAGTTAATTTCATAACAAGTGTGAATTTTATACTTTATAATATTCAAAATGGATAAAGTCTCCATAGAATCAGACAGTGATCCAGGTAGGTAATAAACCCTTATTTTGGTACAATTCTTTCTACATTTTGGTAATTTTATTCATTTATTATTATTATTTTATAGAAATCATCCCAATGAAACATAAACATGAAAAGCAATTACAATTTATAGAACGTATAGGAATTTTCGTTTGTTCATTTGACAATGTGGTACAGGGAGTTTTTCTTTAAAGTAAACATATGCCAATAATATGCTGTACAGTTTTGGATATTCGTTGTTTCATTTAAAGAGTTCAATTCGAAACTTTAAACGAGTGTTTTCCACTCCCAGGTTAAGCATGAAGTAAAATTTCGAGTTTAGAAAAGCCTGAAAATTTGGTTTGGTCGGGTAGCGCGTAGCTACTCTGGGAGTGAAAAACACTCGGTTAACGCATCAAGTTGAACTGTTCAAAGAAAAATTCCCTATATAATATTGGCAAACGAAAACATCAACGATTTTCGTTTATTATTTCTAATTAATGGGTTGTATTTAACAGCACACTGTTTCACATTGTATGAGATTGAAACAGGTACTTTGCGCATTAAATTAAATAATTTGCGTATAAATATCATAAATAGGTACTAGTGTACCAGTGTACATGCAGGGTGTCCGTATTTCAACAGAATGTATGGGGATCTCGGTTATTTGAAGAGATATAAAGTCGGTTAAATTAGGGCAAAGTTGCGTAATTTAAGGCCCAATAATAATCTAAAAACAAATTTGAAATATCTTCTTTCATTTTTGAGATATTGTCAAAAAACGAATTTTGTGAAATTTCGATTTTATTTTTTTATTCAAAAACTATTGAATCCAGACATTTACAAGTTTCACATTATGCATATATTTCATTTATGCACATATTTCATTTTAAGTTAACTATAACATTTACCCAGGGACCATAGCTAACTTTTGTTTTTCTTATGGGTGCCATTTTGGATTTTCATATTTTTTGGAAGAATATTTTTTACTGAATTTAATGATGTACCACACTTATAGTTTATTGTACATTTTATATGTAAATTTTAATCTTTTGCTTTTTGTAAAGAGTGCCTTGGAAACAGTTGAGTAACTCACTCATTTGGCAACTCCTAGGACCCATAATTTGCTTACATATCACCCCTGAAGACTGGCATCCGACGATACAGATTTTAACAGTTGTGTTGTATTTTAAACATCACAGTGTCTTCCACTCCCAGACTAAGCATGAAGTAAAATTTCGAGTTTAGAAAAGCCCCGCGTAGAAAATTTGTCTCGGCAAATTCTGACGGGGCTTTTCTAAACTCGAAATATTACATCATGCTCCACGCTTATGATACACTGATTTAAAGTGAAAGTAAGAATTCACTGAAAACCAACCCAACTTCGATATTTTTTCAAAATTGGATGTTCTCTTTCCTATCCATGTTGTAAATATTCAGATATTTGTTGTTTTCTTGTAAAAAATACTTGGGTTCCCTGTAGTCCTTCGGTCTCCGAAGACCATGATTGGTCCTTCGAGCTGTAGCTTTTGTAAAATGGTAATAAACTTAGTAATCTAGAGTGATCCTTCAATTTGAAACTTTTAAGAGCGAGTATTGTCCACTCCCAGACTAAGCATGAAGTAAAATTTCGAGTTTAGAAAAGCCCCACGTAGAAAATTTGTCGAGGGTCGCGCAGCGACCCGAGACAAATTTTCACGGGGCTTTTCTAAACTCGAAATTTTACTTCATGCGCCACGCGTATAAACCACTGATTTACACTAAAGTTAAAAATATATAATGCTTAGATATGTTGGTGATCAATATTTACCGAGATGTAGCGAAAAAATACAAAAATTAGTTTTTTTTTTGTATCGTTTTGGAATAATAATAATAAATTTAGTTTGTGCAACTTTCGTGTGATAATCGATACTTATTATAATTATTACAAAAGACTGACCGTCATTAAATAATTTTGAGTACTAACAATGTTTGACAGCTGTCAATATTTTATAGATTAACAGATATGACGTCATTGTTTCCAAGGCACTCTTTGCAAAAAAGAAAACATCATAATTTAAAATATTAAATCTAAAATAAATTATGAGCGTGATACATCACTGAGTTCAGAAAAAAATATTCTTTCAAAAAATATTTCAATCCGAAATGGCACCCATAAGAAAAACAAAAGTTGGCTATGGTCCCCGGGAAAATCTTATAGTTATCTTAGAAAAAATATGCTACTAGATTCCTCATTAAAAAGTGCCTGTATATTGTCAAAGTTCTAAATATCCAGATTCAGTAGTTTTTGAATAAAAAAATAAAAACGATTTTTCAAAAAATCAGTTTTTTATTGATATCTCGAAAATAAAAGAACATATTTCAAAATGGTTGTCAGATTATTGTTAGGCCCTAAAATACGCAACTTTGCCCCAATTTAACCGATTCTCTATCTCTTCAAATAACCGAGATCCCTATACATTCTGTTGAAATACGGACACCCTGTATACATGAAATTATCTTTAATGTATACATATTCCGATACGTATGTTGTAAATTTTCAGGCATTTGCTGTTATTCAAAAATGTAGAATTTAAAGCTTCTAACGAATGTTTTCCGCTCTTTGATTAAACATGAAGTAAAATTTCGAGTTTAGAAAAGCCAGATTTTTTTTTTAAATGCGGGGATTATTTGAAGCATATTCCAGAAATAATGTGAATGTTATTTTAGTTCATTTAGTTTATAATTAAATTGACTATACACATCCAGAGAAAAGACTAATTACTGTAATTATCGCATCTTCCTGTTGGCATTTTTTCAGTAGTGTTCAATTGTATGATAAACAACAACAAAGTGACGTATATTGGGAAAACATCTGAAAGTAATTAAACATGAAATATTTAAATAATTTTCCCGTTAAAAACTGACACTAAATTAAAAATTTAAATGCATCACATAATAAATTCATGTGATTATAATTAAAGGGGTCGGCAGAAGACGTGCTAACCCTCAATGTAATTATTTTCAAATATTCCGTTTTTAAAGGTCTGTTGAATCTATAAATTGGGTCAATTAACATATTTCAGGTTTAAGAGCTCATACAAATTCTATATTAATTTAGTTTATTACTGCACTAAGTGAACGATTCATAGTTAATTTATAATAAAACGAGTATCTATAAACTGTCGGCATCCCAGTAGGTTCTGACATACGTCGTAATTAGACATATAATTAAATTTATTTGACGTTTCCGACATTCACCGAATCGTATGACTGAATCTAAGATATGTAATTTGTTTTTTAAAGCAACCGAGATGCCAACAGTTTATAGACACTCGTTATAAATGGCACAGTCCGTTCAATTGATACAAAATGTTCTTTAGAACTTTCTTTCGCCAACCCCATTAATTATTACCTCATATTATTTACGTTTATGATATTTATTAGCCCAACTTAAATAGACTAAACTATTAAAGTAACATGACCATATTTTTAAGATCGAAATTCGAGACGCCATATATACAAGGTGGCCAGATAAGGTGTGATAATCTTCAGGTAGAGTGGTTCATTGATTAATTTCAAGCAGAAAATGTAAGTAAAAAAATATTGTATTGTGGCTTATAACTCCTCAAGAGTCAATTTAAAGAAATGTAAATTTGGCAACAATGGATCAAACAAGTGTTTAATTTAATAATAATCATAAATTTAACAAATCTACAAAAATGAATATTTGAAGTATACATCAAAAATGAAAGATTAAAGTAAATGTTCAAATTGATAACCATCCGTTTCTAAGCAGATCTGGAGCCGTCGTGGGATAGAATTAATTACTCGGAGCAACATCTCTTCAGTAATTAATTCCACTGCAACACGAATTCTATTCATGACGTCTACATTGTCCACTGGAGGTGTTGCATACACCTTCTCTTTTAAAAATCCCCAAACGAAAAAATCACTAGATTCATATCCGGCGACCTTGCTGGCCATAGTATGGGTCCATTGCGCCCAATCCATCTATTTGGAAAATGTCGTCCAACCATTCTCTTGAAATTCTTGCTGTATGAGGTGGTGCACCATCATGCATGTACAGCATGTTGTTTACTAAATTTAGTGGAACATTCTCCAAAACTTCTTCTAAAATATTTACATAATTTAAGGCATTTAATCTTTGATGAATAAAAAAAGGCCCAATTACACGTAAATTTAGAATACCAAGCCAGACGTTAACTGAAAATTTCCTTTGATGTCCCATTTCTCTAACCGCCCGAGGATTTTCTTCTGCCCAAAAGTGATAATTATGACAATTAACTACCCCATCTCTAGTGAATGTACATTCATCACTCCAAGGAATTTTAAATAAAAAATTTGGTTCTTCCCGAATTTGATCTAAAATCCTGTCACAAAACATACGTCTACGCTCGTTATCATTTTCATACAGTGGTTGAACTTTTCTTGCATGAAATGGACGCATTCGATTTTCTTTCAATACTGCATGGACTGTTGTTTTACTGGGGGCATTTAACTGTTGAGCTATTTGTCTCGTACTAATATTGGGATCTTCTTGAACTGCATTCAATATCTGTTCTTCTAGGTGAACAGTGCGACGTTCCCTAGGTCTCCCTCCATCTTTTTTTTTTTTATAGAGAGTTGGAATACGTTACGCACCTTCCCTTCAACAGGGGGTGTGTGGGACTCCTCCCCTTCTAACGGGAGGTACCCACTAAACCACCTCTCTTTTCGTCTAGGTAACCGGTGGGATCACTTTCCAGCATTCTCTCTCTCTCTCTCTCTCTCTCTTGCCGCTGCCATCCTTCTTGTGTCGTCATCTTTCCTTCGCAGCACCATCTCCGCAAATACCTCCAGCGAATCCCATTTTTCCTGTGCCTCCAACATGAGTGGAACAAGCGTTTCGGCGTTCGCTTCCTCCCCCAATACCGTATACATCGTGCCTCTTTCTGTCTCCCACTGGGGGCAATCCAGCAGCGTGTGTTCGGCGCTATCCACCGCCGCGTCGCAGTATAAACACTGTTCGCTCTCGACTTTCCGGATCCGGGCCAAGTACTCTTGGAAGCACCCATGCCCAGAGAGTATCTGGGTTGTCTAATGTGTCGTGGACCCGTGACCTCTGCCCACCCACCCTTCAATATCTCGAATGAGTCTTTTCGTCCACTTGCCTTTCCCGTCCTTGTCTGCCTCCCATCTCTGCTGCCACTTTCGCATTGTTTGCGCACGAGCTTCTTTCTTACAGATTTCTGGTTCCGCGCCCGCTTTCACTTCCTCGTACACTTTGACCCTCTCCTCAAGCAGGAGGTTTGCCGGAACCATGGACGCCAAAACCTCCACTGCCGTCGTGGAGACCGTGCGGTACGCCCTTGTGATACGAAGGGCTCCAGTACGTTGTGCCCCCCTAAGCCGCCCCCTGTTTCTAGCGGTCCCCAGGCAGCCGCTCCATGCCGGTGCGCCATATAGAAGTTTCGACCGCGCTACGCAGGCCAGTATTCTCCTGCTTCCCTCCGATGGGCCTCCAATGTTTGGCATTAGCATCGCCAACGCTATTTCCGTTCTGGCAACCGATCCCGCTGCCTCTACTACCTGCCTACTTCGGTTGTGGTTGGCCTCCAGGATTACCCCCAAGTACCTTACTTCCTTCACCACCGGTACTTCTACGTCCAATATGCGGACTGTGTCATTCCGGTCCCTTTGAGCCCTCCTTGTTGCGGATGCATTGGCTTTCACTGCTGTGAGATCTCTGTGGGAGATTACTACCGCCAAATCATCGGCGAACCCGAACAGACGTACTCCCTCCAGCAGGTGGAGTGCCAACACCTCATCGTAGACCACGTTCCACAGCAGGGGGGCCCAATACTGAACCCTGCGGTACCCCTCCGGATAAACTTATACCTCGAGCGTTTCCCTCGTCCTCGTAGAGTAGCCGTCTATTATTGAGGTAGCTGGCAACTACATTCCTCAGGTACCCTGAGATGCGTCTCCGCTCCAGAGTCGATATAGTTTTCTCCCACGGGAGCGAATTGAAAGCATTTCGCACATCCAGCGTTATCAGCACGCAGTGTTTTCTTCTACGAAGTGGGCCAGCATTTGCTTCCGCTTGTACTGCCTGGACGGCCAAAATACAGTTTACCTTCGACCGTCCCTTCCTAAAGCCGTACTGTCTGTCCGAAAGGCCCCTACCCATTTCCAGCTCTTCGCCTAGCCGATTGACGAGGATGCGCTCGAAGAGTTTGGCCACCCCATCCAACAGGCAGACTGGCCTGTACGCCGACGGGTCGTGCAATGGTTTACCCTTCTTGGGCAGTAACACCAACCTTGCTATCTTCCAGCGCTCAGGGAACGTTCCCTCCTGCAGGCACTGGTTGTATACTGCTAGAAAACACTCCTGACGTTCCATAGCCACGGCCTTCACCAACTCGTTTGGGATTCCATCCGGTCCTGGCGCTTTCTTGCCGGGTAGTCTCTTCGTTGCTGCTTGGAGCTCCTCGGCCGTGATGAGGGGTACCTCTTCTAGGCGAGTTGGGACGGCCCCATGTTCGCCCCGTGTGTCCCTCTGCGCTGTCTGGAAAAGTGCTTTGACCACCGTAGGGATTCCCCCAGGCACACTGGCTTCTGGACCCACTGGTCTCGCCCCCAGCTTTTTGCTGACCAAACGGTAGGGCAATCCCCAGATGTCGTTGTCTACCTCGTCGCAGAGCTTTCTTTACTGCGCATGATAGCCGTCTTGAATGCTCGCCTGTTGCCCCTTAGCAGCTGTTCCGATTGCTCGATCTGCGCCCTTTCCACTGGGTTCCTAGCGCGCATCCTAGTCAGCTTTCTCCTGGCTCTGATCACCCCAGTCCTTGCGCTTGCCACGTCGGTGCACCACCAGTACACCTCTCTCTCCCTCCACTTTCCTTTCTTCGGGATCGATGCTCTGCAGGCTGCCTGCAGCATCACGTTGAGCATCTATGTTATTATAAACGAACGACCCAAAAGTACGTAGCCCTTGGTCTAATTTTCTAAACGTATTTACGCAGGGCTGTTGGCGATTTGGAAATCTTCTTTGGTACTCATCTTTGGCACTAGTTGCATTACCATTGCAGAATCCAAATATCATGTACATATCTGCATACTCGTTGAATGTGTACATCTTCTAAAAGTATGATGAACTTATACAAACTTACACAAATATATTATGACAAGTATATGTCAAAGTCAAGTGAAATTTAATAAGGTTACATATGAAAATACATAGTTGCCAGGTCTATTTTTATTAAAACAATGCTTCTGAAGAAGTTATTTAGTATATTAAAGTATAAGTGGATATTTAGGTCTTTAAAGCACGCACGATTTTGCAAGCACGACGGCGCCAGCCGGAGTGCTTGCAATAGAGTAAGTGCTTTAAAGACCAGATATCCACGCATACTTTACGCTATTTTTTTTTATTGATGCATTTAAAGACCATAAATTGGCCCGAAATTTTTAAATTTCGAGCATGTTTAAGATGACGGAATCAATGTACCTTTGGTTGTCAAGGTGTGAAATAAACAAATTATCAATTTCTCATCAGTTTGTCATTACCCTTTGAAAATGCAATCAAAGATTGATAGCTTGAGCGCTAAAGCTGAGAATCGGTTGATTCCGCAAAAGTCGGAAGTAGCCTACAAAAAAGAGTACAACCGTTTGATTAAATGGATGGAAGAATGCCAAGTTGCCAGTGTAACAGAACAAGTTATGCTTGCGTACTTACAGGAATTGTCAGAGAAGTACAAGTCGTCCACAATGTGGGCCATACATTCCAAATTACAATGTATGTTACGATTACAACAGGGAGTGGATATCAAATCATTTGGAAAAGTGCAAGCATTTATGAAGGCGATTAGTAAGAATTGTAACGCAAAAAAGTCCTATGCCTTTAGAGAGGAAGATTTAAGAAAGTTTTTTGAAGATGCTTCAGATATAACGTATTTGTTTTTGAAAGTTGTTGCCATTTTTGGAATCTTTGGTTGTTGTCGCAGATGCGAATTGTGCGATATGCGTTTATCCGACATTAAGGATGAGGGTAATACCTTACTTATTCTCATACGTCCGTCTAAGACAGAAAAGGCTCGGCGTTTTACTGTCGCTGACAGTAATGGTATACCCTACGTTGGGTTTATTAAGAAATATTTGTTGTTGCGTCCTCAAAATGTGAGTACTGACCGTGTTTTCTTACGCTTTGATAAGGGAAAGTGTACTAAACAAGTAGTGGGTATTAATACTTTTGGTTTATGCCCATTTCAAATTGCACTTTTCCTTAACTTAGACGAACCAAAGAAGTACACAGGACATGCGTTCCGGCGTACTTCTGCAACTATTATGGCCAACGGTGGGATGACTATAGATCAAATACAGCGGCAAGTTGGTTGGAAATCGGCATCGGTGGCTACTGGATATGTCGAAGAGTCCATCAACAATAAAAACAGTGTTTCCAATATTATATCAAATGCTATTAGCGGAAATACGAATGCATGCACATCTGGAAGTAAATCAGTTACCAATGTTCATGTGAGCAATGTTGATTCCGAGTTAAAGCACGGAAATATTAATTTTTCAAATAATACAGATTGTATATTCAATATTTATTATAAATAAAATGAACGTGTTATTAAAGTTTAATAGATAGTGACATTTATGTTTGACTTTAAGTTTGAATTGACGTTGTTGTCCTTAGCAACTTTAAAACACGCGCGTGTTTTAATATTGAATTTAAACACGCTGCGAAGTATTTGAAATAAGACATATGATGCATCAATAAAAAAAAATTTGTTAAAGTTTCCAATTTATTTATCACCTATGTCATTTAAATTTTACAAATGTGTAATTGATTGTAAGTTCTATTGATTTTTTCCAAAATAATAGAAAATAACACTAATTTCCAGAGATACGTTTAATATTTTAACGACCTCGTGAGATGTTACGAGGAAGAATACAATATTTTTTTATTTAGATTTTTTATCCAAAATTAATCAACGAATCACACTTCTTGAAGATTATCAGACCTTTTCTGGCCACCTTGTATAAGACATAAATTCGCCATCGATAACTGATAAGCAAAAACAAACGCGTTCATACATTTCCGCCGTCGGTAAGTGAGGAACACTTTTTCGAGACAAATCGGATCAAAAAATAAACAAGTTGCATAAATTCAGGATTGTTAAGGGCTGAAAGGACCTAATCAACTTCAAATCAAGAAATAATTATTAATTTTGAAGTGTTAAGAAACGTTTTTCATAAATAAATACTACTTGTATCACATTTGTTCATAAATATATTTATTTAACTCACATATAAAAAATGTACGTTCCAATTACAACAATTCAGAAACCACTTTAAACAAGTAAACAACTTTTGTTTTCTGATAAACAAAACAGTAACCGGAAGTGACGTTGTTGGCCATCGTCGGCAAAAAGATTATTTTATTTTAATTAAAAAGAAAACTCAAATAATGAAATAAAACCAATTATATCCATTAAGATTTTTTAATTTGATATTGTGTCTAATTAATCAAATAATTAGTCAACCAAATCAATATTAAAATATATTTCAAAACTAAGAGCCAGTTGCATCAAACACGAAGAACTGGTTCCACTCCGAACTCTAGTTCAAAGTGACATTAGAACAATGAGAACTGTCAACTTTTATGGTGCAACTGGGCCTAAGTAAAGGTAAGTATTTTGAATATGTAACACATAAAAATGATAATAATAAATGTTAAGGGCCACTTGCACCAAACACTCTCTGAACTCTAGTTCAAAGTAACATTAGAACTCAAGCTCAACGCTTTTGTTGCAACTAGGCCTAAATTTAATTATCTACAATTAAACCTTCATTAGTTGTTCACGTTTCTAAACAATTATTTCAATTTTAATGTTTTAATATATGCAACTCAATATACTTAAACCAGAAATAACATTTAATTTAATTCAACTTGAGTCTCAAATTATAATTATTTCAACATTATAAGAGAAATATCAAAAACCTCAGTTTAATCTAGTTATACTTATTGTTAATTATAAACAATTTAATAAACTTGATGTTTTATTACATGCAACCAAATAAACACAAACAGGAAGCACACCGCCGCCATTTGTAAAAAAACAAATCGTATTTAAAACGAAAGCTTTTTGCACTTAGATAATTTACAGAATTTTATCACCAAATAGATAATTAGTTAAGTGAAAATGGTGAAATTAACAGCGGAAATTATACAGAATTCGATGCAATATATAAATCCTGTGAAAGACCGCGAGTTGGACCTTAGAGGTAAGTGGAATGCTAAATGTAATATTTAAGGTTATGTGTACTTACACACCTGATTTATTGAAGTAAATTAAGTTTTTTATATAAATAGATATCTCATTATGCTATAACAAACACTGGATCAACAATCAGTTAACACGTTGATTGCAGTTAAACTTGTGCCGCAGTTAAATTTGCGTTTAGGCGCCGCGGCATGTACTTTGTGCCGCGTTCAGAAACAACTTTTAAAAAATCATGGCATGCTGCCGGTGCCGCGAAGCTAGTATAGCCTGAACGTTTAAAAACGTTTATGTCCCTTCAAATGTTTGCTTTATTATTCTGTTATAAAGTAATAATATTTGTATAGTTAGAACAGAAACTTAAGCAACGGCCTGAGGTAATATTTTTATCTTTATAAAGGTGGCGATCAACATGCTAATTGAAATATTTTTCGTTTATATGTAGGTCTTATGTTAAAATCTATTGAATGTCCTTACAGGTTATAAAATCCCAGAAATAGAAAATTTAGGTGCAACTGGTGACCAGTTTGATACAATCGACTTCTCAGACAATGACATACGTAAACTCGATGGGTTTCCATACTTAAAAAGACTGAAATGTTTGCTTTTAAACAACAACCGAATAGTGTAAGTAAATGACCCACTTTTTGATTCCCTTTTTACTGATTGAATCATTATTCAGGCGGATTGGAGATAATTTAGAGGACCACATCCCTAACCTGGAATCCCTCATTTTAACAGGAAACCATATCGAAGAACTCGGCGACTTAGACGCACTTTCAACACTTGAAAATTTGACGAGTTTAAGTTTACTGCACAATCCGGTGACATCAAAACCGCATTACCGACACTACATAGCCCACAAATTCCCCCAGTTGAAAGTCCTGGATTTTCGCAAGATTAAAATGAAGGAACGGGATGAATCGAAAGCACTGTTTAAAACGAAAAAGGGCAAAGAGTTGCAGAAAGAAATAATTAAAAGGGCCAAGACGTTCGTTCCTGGAGCTAATATACCCAATGCCGCTAAGAGTAAAGGTAAGAAATTTGATGTTATAATAAAAATCGTTACAAAAATTATAATGTTCCAAGAAAAAACTTTAAAATGATTATTAAAAAATTCCACAAGAAACTGAGCTGAGGAATTTAGGGTTATCATTAACAAACAAAAGTTCATTGTTTTTATGTTTGTTGAATTGTGTCAGAACATATTTCATTGTTTATTCACCTAAATACGTTCAGGTCTTACTGATGTTGAAATTCGACAAATCCGCGAGGCGATAACCAAAGCCAGCTCGTTGGAGGAAGTGGAGCGTCTGCAGAGGATCCTACAATCCGGACAGATCCCTGGACAAGAAACGCACACAAATGGTAATTGTTTAAACAAACAAAACCAAACAATTTGACATTTGTTTTATATGTATTCATTTTATTTAAACAAATTTGTTGAATGCGCAGGTGTTGAGCGCATGGAGACGGAAAATGGGCATTGAGGTAAGATAAAGTCTTTCAACCCCCTGATGAGATGTCGAGGTATTTCGCTGATAAGAATGTTGTACAAATAATTTTTTTTGAGTGAGAATAAATGTTGATTTGTGTTTTGATTTTATTCCAATGGTCCGAGAAAGCGATACAGATACTTTAATTATTGGGTGCGAAATTAAATTGATTTTTTACCAAATTTAACTGTTTTTTTTCTTAACCACAACCTCTTTGCCATATACAAAAATTTATTGAAAGTTTTAATGATCTAAAGCAGGGATTCCTGTGGCCCAGCCCGTGACGTAAAGTAACATTTTTGCATTTTCCTGCTTCTGGGGTAATTTTAGGGAAAGAGTACAATGGTAACCTAAAATTAAAAAACCATCCTACGTATTTAAGTCGCTATCAGGTTAAAACCTGACGTCGTTTACTAAACCAGAATTTTAAAAGTGTCAAGCGGAGTAGCAGGAAACAATATAAGCATTTTGAGCATGTGATTATGGCCATTTAGACATCTAATACTTGACTTAATTATCAATCTAATACTTGACTTGTATGCCTAAAATTGTCAACGCCGCAAACGTAGCTTTTATTTAAGGCCTCTTCCGCTATTGTAGGAAGTTCGTATTAGGAATGATGAATAAAAATGGGCGTTCCTGCCACTATTTTAAATTTTGATATTTGTCAAAACTCGATAGAAATAGTAAATTATGTCGAATTTAACGTAAATAGCGACCTAAGTACGTAGCAGGAAGATGCATACATGTGGTTTTACATGTTAAATTCCTATTTGTACCCCATAGAGAAATAATATACCTATACCTGTATACCTAACGTGACCATAAGTCTCGCTTTCAGGCATTTTTATTACTTTGAGTAATAAGCATTTTTTGTAAAATTCTGCAGGCATCCCCTTTAATGAAAAAATTAATGGTCACACCCGGTATATAGCTCGCAAAAAATTTAGTTTGGTGAACCCTGATTTAAAGTACCTTCCATCATAGAAGAGGATTCAACCATCACTTATATATTTGTCTATGACCATCACTACAAACATTAGAAAGCGGACCGATAGATAACAAAAAAAAAACGCCTTTTACATTGAACTATAGTGTAAGTTCATTGTAAAAGGTGCTATTTTTCTGCACACTGTATTTGATTATTACAGCAGATAAATGTTATTTGTGCCAAATGTGGCTAACTTCAGCACACAAGAAAGAATATTGGCAGCACTGTAATTACAGCTGCTTGTTTTGTTTACAAATATTTGTTAATAAAATGTATTTATAAGAGGTCAGTTCTAGTGTTTGAAAAAAAGACAGCGAGCGCTCGAAGAGAGCAGATCGATATATAACCTGCAAAGTCCAATCGTTTTCCTCGGGCCCTAGAGGTTCTTACCCTTCTGTATTCGTAAGTTTCTATCACCTTATTTCTTTCTGCTTAAATTTATTCACTTGAAATACACATTTTGGCAAAATATCATATGTAAAAGCTCCGTGAGCACGGTCATGGAAACGTGTTCGGGGGGGGAACCTCCCCCCCCCGTAACACAACCTGTAAAAACTCACGAAAGAACTATAGAAATAAATCAATTTAAATATGGAGACAGACCCCCGTACACAGTATACCTAGAAAAAATAGATGAAGAAAAACCAAACCCTTCACTCCATGAAATGGTTGTGGGAAACATATTAAGCAAAAATGGTTTTGACGTAGTCTCTTCAAGGAGAGGAAGAAATAGAGTTGCTGTCCAATTTAAAAACTATATTGAAGCTAACAAGCTACTAACATCCAAATCTCTGCTAGAAAAAAATAAATTAAAATCATACATTCCTTCCCAATTCATAACCACAAAATGTATTCTCAGAAATGTTGATCCCTCATTCACCGAGGAAGAAATATTAACCAACCTAAATAACTCAAATAATTTTCAAACAATACAAGTTAGAAGGTGGAAAAGAAAAATCACAATCGGCAACGAAACAGAATTCATAAACACCCAAACTGTAGTAATTACAATCCGTTCCAATTCAATCCCACTAAACGTAAAAATTTTCTGTACTAACAAAATCCCTGAAATCTTTATCTTTCCCGTAACTCAATGCATATCCTGCTTAAGATATGGACATACTAAAAACCAATGTAAAAGCAAACAAAGATGCGACAAGTGTGGATCCAACGACCACCCTCTCGATTCATGCAACCAACAACCAAGCTGTATTCACTGCCTAGGCCCCCACACCTCTACAGAAACAGGCACCCTAGCAAAAAACCGCATTTGCCCGGAATTTCTCCGCCAAAGAAAAATCAAAGAATACATGTCAAAAAATAACGTTGCATTTTCAGATGCAAGCAACCTTTTTCCACCCATTCTAAAAAGCAATAACATTCAAACAAATGAAATAAATATAAATTTAATTCCCTCATCCCAAAACTTTCCCACTATTACCCGCCCCTCACATACTCCTATCATTCCCCAACCCAAAAACCCCAGTTCCTTCATTTCAGTACTCAAATCAACAAACAAACGCCCTTCCTCCCCCCAGCAATCAGATCATACATATACCCAAAAATATTTTGATATCATCAACCCAACTTCAAACCCTTGCCCAAAAAAATTTTGCTTTAATAATCCTTCACCCTCTTCCTCCCCTTCACCCCCTCTAATTTCTGAACCAGAACCACTCTCAGACCTCCTATATAAACTATACACCAACAACCCACATTCCTTTATCCAATCCCTATTAAACTTTATAACAGTCGACACTCTGACTAAACATAACTTCTCCCACACCCAACAACAACCAAATACCTCCGATGAAAATAATTCATTGGAATATCAGAAGCTACAATAGTAACAAGTCAAATCTAATTAACCTAATTGAAACATACTCCCCCGACATAATTTGTTTATCCGAAACTTGGACCAAGCAGACTGACTATGTTAGACTCAAGGGATATAAGTCCATAATTCACTCACGAGTAGACGGCAGAGGAGGGATAGCTATCTTCTCTCGACATTACCTTGATTTATCAGAAATTCCCCAAAATCCCAATGATTTGCAATCGCCCGCTCAATTCATCACTGTCAGATTCAATAAATTCACCCTTATCTCGGGATACATCCCCCCTTCATATAAAACCAACAGTAACCTTTGGGAATCCTTACTTCGAGGCCCCCCCCCTTACATTATCGTAGGAGACTTTAACTCACATATTCGGCAATTAAATGGTTGCAAAACAAATGCTAACGGTAAATTACTTTGGGAATTCATCGAAAAAAATAATTTCATCATAGCAAACGATGATAATCCTACTAGATTTGCTCCCATTTCCTCTTCAAATAGCGTCATCGATATGACCATAGTCTCCAATGGCCTTGGCCCCTTGGTGACTTGTGGTACAATCCTGGACACATATGGAAGTGACCACTTTCCTATATCAATAGAATTAAACTTTGATTCCCCCTCGATACAAAAAACACACATAAAAAATAAACTTAACTTTAAAAAAGCCGATTGGGTAAAATTTAATGAAGAACTATCCGACAAAATACCTCAAGCATCAACATATTCGGAATTCATCAACTGCTTAGAAACAGCAAGTCAAAACTCAATTCCCCTCCATCACCCGTTTTTCCGATCCTCTCCCTGCCCCTGGTGGGATGACGAATGTTCAAAAATAAAACTTGACAGAAAAAAAGCTATCTCAGAATTTTATAAAAATGGAACCTCCCATTCATTTATTTTGGCAAAGAAAGCAATAGCTCTGTCCAAAAAAGTTTTTAATGAAAAAAAGAAAAAATCATTTAGAAATTTCTGTGATTCCATCTCTCGCTTCACCCCAATCACAGAAGTTTGGAGAAAAATTAAAATATTCAGAAAAAGTTTTCAGCTCCCTTCCGCCTCCCCATTAAATCCTCAAGTTTTAGAGTCATTTTTCACTAACCTATCTCCCCCCTTCGTGGAACCTCTCTACAATCCTGAAATCCCCCCTGCAATCTCTCCAATACTTTCAACAAATTTTACTCTCGCTGAGCTTAACTCAGTTCTAGACAACCTCAAGGATTCCTCTCCTGGATTTGATAACATCTCCTATTCGATGGTAAAAAATCTCCCATTCTCGGGCAAACTTCTAATACTAAAACTGTTTAATACCTTCCTGGCCACAGGCGAACTGCCAGAAAATTGGAATACCCAAATTGTCTGTCCTATTTTAAAACCCGGCAAAGATCCCAACTTACCATCCAGCTTCCGACCCATATCCCTCACTTCCTGCATCAGAAAACTCTATGAACACTTAATAAAAATTAGACTCGACTGGTGGTTGGAAAACAACAACATTTACCCAAGCACTCAAATAGGATTCAGAAAGGGAAAAAGTACAATAGACAACCTCGTAAAATTAACATCAGATATTAATTCTGCTTTCTTAAAGAATCAAATTACAGTCGGCGTTTTCCTTGATGTATCATCGGCTTTCGACTCTGTCATCCCATCTATCCTAATAGAAAGAATTATCTCCCTTGGCATCCCAGCTAACATAGTTCGCTCGGTTTGGTCCCTAATAGCTAAAAAAACACTTTTTCTAAGAAACGATCACACTTACTCTAATCCTCGTACGTCATATATTGGGCTCCCACAGGGTTCAATCCTTAGCCCAATTTTATATATTCTCTACACCCTGCCCTTACAATCCTTAATTTCCCCTTACTGCTCCATCCTCCAGTACGCCGACGATGTAGTCATGTACTGTTCAGGTAACAATATCCAATCACTATTCAATAAAATAAACCAAGCCCTTTTTGAATTATCAGATTGGCTTTCACCTAACGGTCTTTCGCTCTCCCCGACCAAGTCCCAAAACATTATTTTTATGAAAAGGAAAAAAGTTCTGCCCAACTATCAAATTTACTTTGAGGGGGTTCCGGTACCCAAATTCAACGAGGTTAGATACTTGGGAATGCTAATAGATTCTTCCCTTTCCTGGAGACCACATATAATGGACATTCAGATGAGAGTAAACAAAGCTCTCAACATATTTAAATTCCTAGCCCACACGTGGTGGGGATCTGATCCAGCCACATTACTCACAATGTATAAATCAATTATTCGATCCCGTATTGAATATGGGCTATTTATTCTATCCCCCATAACAAAAACTCTATATAAAATTATCGATCGTCTTCAAACCTCTTCTTTAAGACTGATATTAGGCTGTATGAGATCCGCACCATTTAGGGCCTTGGAGGTGGAGAGTGGGGTCCCCCCCATATGTATTCGTAGTGACTACCTAGCAAGAAAGTACTTTTTAAAATGTTTATCCTGTAACAATTCAATTGTTTTATCTTCAATGAACTCTTTATTAGATGCTTACACAGAAAAAATAAAACCCCTACCAGAGATCCTAGAGAATTACTCGATAGCCTCTTCTTTTAATATTTTTTCCTCCCCTAAACTCCCATGTTACCTCTCCCCATACTTTTCAAATTTTTACCCAATCAACATTACTTATAATATATATCTAAACACTACTTCCCAAAACCCAGAAAACCTAACGGAAAACTTTAATGCTATAGCAACTAAAAAATGGCCAAATAGGGTTTTTTGCTTCACAGATGGTTCTTTTACTTTAAACCACACAGGTTGTGGAATCTATATTGAGAAAATCCTTTCCTACTCCTTTAAAATCCCTCATACATCTTCTATATTAACAGCCGAACTCCACGCCATTCTAAAATGTCTAAAGCTTATCCAAGAACTCTCAATTAAAAAAAGTGTAATTTTCACAGACTCAAAACCAGCACTTTACTCAATCCAAAAAAAGGGAATTCACCCCGACAGGTACTACTTAACTTCTAAAATTAGGTCTTTAATATTTGCAATGTATAACAAAGGAATTGACATTAACCTATGCTGGATACCTAGTCATAAAGGAATCCCAGGAAATGAGATAGCAGATCAATTAGCTAAAGCCTCCTCTGAACTTCCTCTCCTTGAACACTCTGCTCCATTTAAAGATTACTTCAACTCCCTTCAACTCAGTCTTAAATCTAAGTGGCAATCTATATGGACATCTTTATCTTCACACACCAGGTATTTCTCCATCCACCCAGTAATTCCTACACATCCCTGGTTTTTCGACCCAAAAGTCAGGGGGAGGCGATTTATTACATCAATAATACGTATGAAAACCGCCCATCACTCCTCCCCAAGTCACCTATTTAAAATAGGCAAGTCTCCCTCTCCAAATTGCACCTGCGGTGAATTTGGAGATTTAAACCATATTTTTTTTTCCTGCACAAATCATCCCGACAAGTGCCAAAATGTGTATATTTCTCTTATTAAAGCAGGCCAAAAGGCTCCAATATCTATCTCTTCTGTGCTATCATCTAATTCCATTAAATGTTACGCCATCCTTTTTTCACTCCTATCTGACGCTAATATAAATGTATAATGTGAAAGTCTCTTTCTTTCAAGGGTAAATCCTAACTAACTATCCCTAACATATTGAACCCTCAACAAAAAACCCAGAATAGAAATAGCTGTGACTGGTCGACAGAGCTCCAAAGCTAAGGCCATAAATCACGCAAGAAGAAGAAGAAGTATTTATAAGAAAAAAAAATGGAATCGATTCATATTACTGTGATCACAAACATTGATAAAGTCTGCAGGACTTGTTTAATTGAACACAATGAAGATGAACTGAAGTTACTTTACGAAAATAACCTGGATACTATGTTAGAAACAGTTACTGATGTAAAAGTAAGTAAATTTTAATATTAAACAATCTAAGAATTTCTTGAGGTTTTCTTCAGTTTACCCATATACATTTTTCATTCATAACCTAATGATGGCCTCACAGTTACGGGCAACAATTTTTAAAGGTTCATTAAGTATTTTTTTTGTTAGTTTTTTTTAGTTTATAAAATACTCTAATAACACCTAAACCTCAATTTGATGAAATTTTCTCATTTAACATTTTAGCTTAATACTTTCTGTTGTTAAATTAAAATTTATGAATTGACTTTTTAATAAACAGTATACATTGAAAGTTCGTACATTAACTTTAAGGTTATGAATGGTGATGGCCTCCCCAGTTACATCTGCAATAATTGTTTTAATTGTTTGCAAACTGCTTCAAATTTCCGAGAGCAGTGCCAACGCTCAGAATCTCAGTTGAGAAACGCTGTGTTTACGAGTATTACAGATGAAGTGATTGTGGAGCCAGGAAAGAAAATAGGGGACCCTATTTTTACAAATATAGAAGATGAAAATGTAATCGTGCAAACAGTAGAAGAAAAATCACTTGTTTTTAATAATGCTGTTGGGGAATCAGAAATTTACACAAGTATTAAAGAAGAAATTGTAATTAAAGAAAATTACACAGATATTAGAAAAGAAAATGCAATTAAAGAAAATTACACAAATATTAGGGAGATAGATGCAGTTAAAGTAACTTGTACAAATATTAGAGAACAAAATTACACAAACATTCGAGGAGAAAATGTCTTAAAGAAAAATTCAAAGGTTTTTACACTTACAGACAAATGTAATGTTAATGAAAGTTCCTCACTTATTACAAAGAAAGCGACTGTTTCTACTAACATTAGAAATGCAGAAGTATCAACACATTCGACAAAAGAAAAACCACCTGATGGTGATGCAAATCAAATTATTTTTGAAAATGAAAAGAATTTAAAAAGCTGTGATAATAAAAATGGTGGAAGGAAACCAAATGAAATTATTAGAAATGAAAATGTAGAAACTGTCAGAGACTGCAATGTAGATTGTGGAATTAATTCATTGAAACTCAAACATAATCCAATGCATGAGTGCTCGGACTGTGGAGAGAAATTTTCTTATGCAGGTGCTTTAAGAACACACTCTATGAACAAACATGGCCATAATATCAGATGTAATGTGTGCAATGAAGAATTTAGATGTAAGTTTTTGTTAAACTTTCATTTAATATTATATTATTTCTTATGTAAATAATGGTGTTCAAAAATTAAAGAAACAACATTGTTCATTAAAATGTTCAACATTTAACATACTTGGATTTTTTGTGATGTGTGTTGGTATCTAATAAACAGTAGGCCATTTTAAAAACTTTAACCTACCACCACACCAATCAGTCTATTTTATACAATTGCAAAAACTCCAATTCCCGAACAGTTGGCAGTAAACTCTCAACTATTGTTTTTTTTTTTTTATCAAATTGTTTAAATTGTTATGGGTAATGTTTTTCAATTAGGGTTGTTTATAATCAAAAATGGTTTTATATTTTATTTCTCCACTGCCCAACATCGCTAAAGTATAATGGTATAGAAGGTTATTTGGCGTCGTATCTACTGTACAGGACAAAAAGTATGCCCCGCAGTGGTCTAAAAGGCTTAGATTTCGTAATGTGAACAAGGTGTCTCCACATTTATTTTATAATTTTTTTTCTTACAGACAATGACCCTACCTTGATTTCACATTTTATGGTCCTCCCCTCTATCAATATCAGATAAACCTTCATACCAATATACTTTGAGACGTTAGCCATTACCTACATCTAACCATCAATTTCTTTTATATCTTTATATTTTAATGTTACATCACTGTTAATCTACATTTTTAGTAATCAAACAATTAAATGCCCACTTACGCACACATTCCCACTACAAACCCTACAATTGTGAAACGTGTGGCAAAGCGTTTTCTCTCGCTGAAAGCTTGATGAAACACAAAAGGATACACAGTGGTGAAAAGAAACATCTGTGCAATGTTTGCGGTAAACGATTCTTCGAGCCGAGACATTTGACCGTAAGTCTGAACTGAATAGTTATCAAAAAAATTAATAAGTAGTAGGTGCATCTCCGTAGTCACAGCGGGGAGAAGCCGGTTATCTGTAAAGTTTGCGGGAAAGGCTTTACCGATCAGCATGGATTGACGATACATAATAAGATTCATACGGGGGAGAGGAATTATGAATGTAACGAATGCGGTAAGTTTAAACTTTGTATTTGAAATGTTTGAGCTATAAAATGTTGTTTCTAACTAGTCTCTGAATGACAACAATAAATATTGCAGTTGGGTCTGATAAAATTAAAAGTATATCTTAATTTAAGCCAATTTGCACTGGTTCTAGATAAAGTCGTAGGTAATTAATGTTCTAGTTAAATGACAAAATACGTTGCGTTGCTCTCTTATGTTAAAGGTATAATCTGTTACATAAATAAATCCACTACACAGGTTATGTTATGGGACATGAAATTAAAACAAATGCAAGTCAGACTACTTTTTATTCCAAAATCACCAATTTTTCATGTCTTATTCGTTAAATTCATATACCTTTCATTTGCAGGAAAAACTTTTGCACATTCGTTTGTTTTAAAAGCGCATAAACGTGTGCACACTGGGGAAAAACCCTACATCTGTACGGTTTGCAATTTGGCCTTCGCAACGTCTTCTTATTTAACCATACATAAAAGAACACACACTCGAGAAAAGCCTTACAAATGCAACTCTTGCCCCAAGGTAAAAAATTATTGATTATTAAATATTGTTTGAATCAAATCTACATTGTTGAATTTGTTAGGCGTTTGTTAGCAAATCAGCTCTAATAGCCCATGGGCTATCTCATAGCGGAGAGAAAAAATATCAGTGTTCTGTCTGCGGACAGAGAGCAGCACGTCTTTCTGAACTTAAAGTCCACATGCGAACACACACTGGTGAGTCAATCAGAGCCATCTGTATCATTAATAAATTATAATTAAATTTAACTTTCATTTATTTAAAAACTATGTATGAACAAATATTTTAGGTGAAAGACCTTATGCTTGTGATCAGTGCAATAAAAGATACGTTACGTCCAGTAATCTAGCCGCTCACAAACGTACGCATACTGGTATTAAAAATCACAAGTGCTCTTTGTGTGAAAAACTTTTTGGAGATAAACGTACACTGAAATCTCACATACGAACGCACACAGGGGAGAAACCCTATGTTTGTACGATTTGTGATAAGAGGTACACTCAATCCGGACAGCTAGCCTCGCACAAACGCACACATAAAAATACATAAACCCTAAGGAAAATACAATCGCTGAGTTTCATTTATGTACTACCTGTGAAAAAAGTCATAATTCGTTTTTTTACCCACAAATTCCTGTTGAAATGTCTTGAAATATCCCATTACTAATAAGAGATAATTTCCCTGATTCCGTACGCAAAGTGGTAAGTTTAACGTATATGTTATTAATACCCTCACAATCTAAGAATACAATTCAAGTACTAAACGTGCTTAGACTGTGATATTAGTACATTAAATTTAACATTTCGCGTACAGAATTGGGGGGAATGTGTAAAATTAAGCCAATTTGGCTTTGATTTGATGTCACAATCACTTTGTATTTATTTTCTAAAACTAATTTTTTATGAAATGGACCTGCTTCATCAGTCTGATTTTACATTTGATCTCACCTTAACAAAAAGAGAAGTGTGAGTGTAGAACAAGAAACAATATCTAAAACAAAGAATTGTCTAGATTGAAGTAAGATTAATTTCATCATAAACAATTGCTTCAACATTTCACTTTCAAAAACGTTAAAAAATCTCGTCTTTGAGCCTACAGACACCATTTTAATGCTTACTTATATTGTCTGCACATGTCTCTTTAAACCTTAGTATTGATCATGAAAATGAAACCACTATTCAGAGACCTTGACCTTTTTCCCTATTGATCTATCTTTCTAAGAACTCGGTGACTCGTATTCAAGTTCATGTTGTGCCTTCCACTTTGTTCAATTTAGCTCTTGTTTTCTTGTGTTTGGTTTATGTTTGCTGCAACAACACCGAAGGGCCTTACTCGTGTGACCAATAAAAATCAGTAAATTTGGTTTTATTTCAACACAAGCGTATGTTTGACTTAGAAAAATGCAATATTTGTGTTGCTTTTGATGTTTTTAGTTTCATAAAGTAATCCCCTTTCTAAATTAGTTGCTTCTAACCGAAATTACAATAATAATTGTCACTTTAAATTGCGGGTCAAAGACGAACTAAATTCACACATTTTGGTGCAACTCGCAGATAGTAAACAAGTTCATTTTCTAAATGTTCATCCATTAAAATACACATCATTTTTTTAAGATAAAATAACCTTATATAAATGAATACGTTTCATTGTCATTAATTGATTAGAATTATTCACATAGCAAGAGTAACATTCTAATATCAATACATTCGCAGCTAATTATTTTTATTGAAGTTAAGCTACCTTAACTTCATAATGTAGATAAGTTTGTTAAACTGATTTTATTTTTGCTTGGGACTTTAATAAATTTGTCACAGAATAATTTATTTCTACATAATATGAGTTAACTCATCAACAATTGTAGATTAACAATTAATAATGCTAGATCTCAGACTAAGAATATAATTCAAACTGTGCTAAATCAATCATTCAAATTAGAAAATATCTACAGCCTTATTAATAGAATTGTCATTAATATTTTAATGATATTAATGACAATGCTAGTCACTTTCCACTAGAGCCATACAAACATACTAATTTTCGTATTAATAGAACAAAATATAGATGTGTGCTATTAGTTAGTTTTGAACTATTGACGTGGCAACATGCATTTTCTTGTGTTCCAACTTAATTCCAATTAAATTTGAAATAATTTATAGGTTGCATTGCATTTGTTTAAATTTGTAAGCATTTATTTTTCTGCTGAATTATTTAAGTCAAATTTACTTCTAGCAAGTGTTTCCACTCCTTGATTAGCATGAAGCAACATTTTGCGTTTAAAAAAGCCTGAAAATTTGGTTTGGTTGCATAGCCAAGCGGAGCGACTAAACCAAATTTTCAGCCTTTTCTAAACTCGAAATTTTACTACATGCGCCACGAGTATTGAACACTGATTTAAGAAAAAGTTCAACATATACCGATTAGGTATGTACGTTTATGATTTATATACTGCATTAGAATTAATTAAATTCTAAATAATTCCATTTGGCTATGGCCATTGAGGTTATGTATAGCACGGATCTCCTGCCTTAAACTAGGGGTACCACGCTGTTAAATAATTAGTTGTAAACTAACAATAGTAATCAACAAATGTTTTATTAATACGAAACTGTTTATATCGTCCTTAGTACTGTGTTAAGCGTATACTAATAATTGTATTAGTTTTTAATCTCCCTCTTTTGAAATATTCTTTAATCTATTCATTCATAGATGGAGTTAAAAGTAGTCGCGGTGCGAACCAAATTCCACAAAATGTCCGTCGCTGAAGGTGATTGCGGTCGGGCAAAACAAAGCTGATTTTCCACGACTCTTTAAAATTGTTATGTGTAACAACCTATTATATTCGAACGGTGATTGTGTTTTAAAAGCAAAGGCCGCATGATTTTTGCGCCGTAAGTAACATCTGAGGGCCCCCACGATCTCTCCAACGGGAACGTCAAAAATCTATTTATACAACAGACACAGCCCCCCTCTGTGTGCGCTTTGCAGGCATGGTTTGACGAGCGTCCCCCGTTTTTGATATGATGGAGAGCATGGTCGAGGTGCCCCCCGATGACGGGGGCCCCATTTCCGTTGGCGGCCTGGCGCTGAACGCCCCATGGACCGAGACGGATGAAGGCGCAAGCAACAACCAAAATATTTTATACATTGCAGTGAGTACTTTTAATAAATAAGTGAACATACTAACATACTGTATTTATACATTGATTTCTTAGAATGAATTTTTCTATTTGGAATTGACTCAATTCATTTTTGCAGGTTGAATATGTTAAAGACAACGAATTCAAACCCGAACAAGATGCAGCTTTATCCCCGCAACAGTTTGAATTTGACCAGCATGTCAGCCCAATGGATCCGAACATGAGTTCTGTTGCACGTTATAGTCCTGTTTACAGCTCCGATTCCACTACAACTTACAACAACCCCGTCGTTGTTGTTACTGACGAAGTCCAACCAGCGACAGTCCCTCTAGTGGATGATCAAACAATCACCACGCACGAACTCCAACAGATTGTTACAAACCAATACATGCATATGGTTAATGCCGAACAAAATATTAACCAGAATCAAAATGAAGCGGATATTGATAACACAAACGTTGGAGATTTGCAAATGGTTTCCAGTGCCGATCAAGAGGTTGACATCCTGATAACTGATCAAAGCACTGGGATTTCCTACCTTGTTGAGCGTTGCTTAGCCGACGATTCCCATCTCCTAGATCCCGACTCGCTTTTAAATTCTGATTTATTGGAGTTCGATGATAACACTGATAATTTGAAAAGTCAGCTGCCGGATATGAAAATCGATTCCTTGATTCAGCAACAGGATTTCGTGGAGAAAGGTGGTCATATCTCATCGGAACTTAAGGACACAGGAGAGAGAAGATCACAGAGGTTATCTTCGGTTAATTTACCGGAATCCGAAGAACAATTGTGTATGTTATTTAAATGTTTGTTTTTTGATTTTCAGGATTAATTTCTCTTATTTTAGTATCGTGTGTGCAACAAATTTGTGATAGGCCTATTTTGTCAAGGGCTCGTGCAACTTTGCCAGAAACACATTTGACTATATTGAAGAATGAAAATTCAGGTATACTTATATTTTTGTATTTGCTATATAACTTGAAACTTAAATATTGACTTGATTCTATTGAACAACAATCAGGCTGAGGAAATGTTACAATGGGCAACTACCATTTGAAGTTATTTCTTTGTATAACAAACATTTTAAGAATTTTTTAGTTAATACTCAATAAATATATTTAGGTTTTGGAGTCTTTGCAAAAAAGTTAATCCCGAAGAGGACTCAATTTGGACCTGTTGAGGGAATCTTGAGGCCACCGAATTTTCCGTTTCAACTACAAGCCAATAAACCTTTTCTCTCCATAGAAACAGAAAGTGACTTTCAAATTCTTGACGTTTCTGATGAAAGTGAGTTATTTGTTAACAAAATCCACCGATCAATTAAATCACCTACAAGCAAAGGGGTGTAAGTGCCTAATAAAAAATGTAAAAAAACCCATTTCCAAAGTTTAAGTTTAACATCACCAACAAACCAAAATACATTGTCTATCAATGAGCTCTTCTATCATTTTGCAATTAACAAAATAACTCTTACCCTTGCCTAAACTCCTATTATTAAAAAAATGGTACTTCGACTTCACCTCGTTGCTTCTAAGTGCCTCAATTGTTTAAATACCAAGTTCTTTTTAAGGCGCTGCAAACTGGATGTGCTTTGTGCGATTGGCAAGGAATTATGATGAACAGAATTTAATACTCACCCAGCAAGAAAGTGGATTGTATTACACTACGATTAAACCTGTACATCCTAAACAACAGCTTTTAGTAATTAATTAATGAGGGGATAGTTTAATTGATTTTTATAATTATGTTGTTTATAGGTTGGATATAGTATGAGTTATGCGCACAAACGCAATCTCCCAGTGTTAGAACCTCAGGCAAACGAAGAGGATCTCTGGCCGTGCTACGAGTGCCCCCAGAAATTCTTAACCTCTGAACATTTGCAGAAACACCTAGATGAACACGATGCCATCAATGGTCAACAGAGCAATTCAAAAAAGAAGAAAAAACGCATCAACACTCAGCAGCAACCACAACAACAGACTGTCACGAAGGTCACTTATTTACAGTGCACCACGTGTTTGGAAATCATAACCTCACAAAAAGTCTCTGTTTTGCAGCAGCACTTGATCGATCACGGATTGGACCCACATGAACCGTTGCAGGATAGATTCATTTTGGCAAAGTATAATAAATTATTTTAAAGTGAATATGAAATTAGAAGCACTTAATGATATTTACCATTCAACTGATCTAATGTGAGTTGATTCTTTTTTAAAATTTTATTTGTTTGCAGGTGTTTTACATGTGGGGATTGCGAGGCTATTTTTACAAGTGAGGAGGATTTGAACGGGCATATACAGAAAGAGCACTTGGAGGAAAAAGTGACGGCCCCTGTTGTGCAAAAAGAGCAGAACCCGAAAATGGAATACAAGTGCCCTTTTTGTTACAAGATTTTCGCTTCTGGGGATCGACTTCAAGTATGGTTTATTAATTTTTATAACACTTGAAGCATTAATTCTCCCTCACAACTTACCTCCCATTATACTTTCTCTCAAAAGTAGGAGGACCACAACAAACATTCCAATCTACACTGGTGAAATATAAGCGAATATTTTAAAGAGTAAGGAGTGATGATACAGAAATACCACTTTAAACAATTTGATAATACCAATTGGTAAAGAAAAGTCAGTTGTGATTTCAACATGACAGGTGCAATTTTACGTGCTTAGATCTCTATGCTTCAGTTTGAATCTGCGAGGATGCTTAATTTGGTCAGCTGATTTTTGTTGTGGTACTCTTATTTTTGCGACAAACCATAGTCAAGTGTTACAATAGAAAAGTACTCAACTATTGCTTGTTTTAGCGACATATGTTAGTACATGGCTCGGAAGAATCCAAACCACTCCAATGCGACAAGTGCAACAAAAGATTTTTAAACAACTCTGCCCTTGCCTGTCACTTGAAAACTCACTTATTAGGACGTAAAATCTTTGAATGCCCGATTTGCAAAGAGAGTTTCCACCACGTCCTTCAATTAAAGCTGCACGTGCCGAAACACTCAGTTGACGGTAACTACACATGTCCACACTGCTCGAAACAGTTCGAAAAATACAGCATTATTCGGAAACACATAAGGGGCTCACATTGTGAGAGAAAACATACGTGTCCTGATTGTTCGAAACCATTTCCCACATTGGATAAATTAAGGATGCACTTGCTGAAACATTCCGACTTTCGTGAATTCCAGTGTTCGGACTGCGGGAAGCAGTTTAAAAGGAAAGACAAGTTGAAGGCACACTGCAAGAGAATGCACTCGGAGGAGAGGGAGAATGCAATGCCGGAGAAGAAGTTTACACCAAAGGTGCAACCAACGGATTATTTACGGTTCATCTACAAGTGTCATACATGTCTTGTCGGATTTAAAAGAAGAGGTATGTGCTATTATTAACTAAAGTTTATATATTTTTTTTCCACATGAGGTGGTTTATATTACTTGATGACAAATTTTAATTGATTTTTATGCACTGAGAAGTACTTTAATGACACCCTTGGATGTCACATTTTTAATTGTATCAATTTGGATTATATATTGAATAAAATGAGAATTCACTTAATTATCTGATTGATTTCTTCAGGTATGTTAGTGAACCATTTGGCAAAACGCCATCCAGACATCAGCCCAGATTCAGTCCCTGAACTAAACCTACCAATCTTACGAGCCACAAAAGATTACTACTGCAATTACTGCGACAAAGTCTACAAATCCAGTTCGAAAAGAAAAGCGCATATATTAAAAAACCACCCGGGCGCGACTTTACCTCTCAGCAACCGTCGGTTAGACTCATCCAAAGCTAATGACCTACCCAACCCGACTTATTCACAAACTGTAGGAAGTGTAACGACACACCCGCAGGCCTGCCAGTGGTGTCACAAACAGTATGCGAGTAAGGCGAAATTGTTACAGCACCAAAGAAAGAAGCACACAGATTTGTTGCCGCCACAACAAAGCGGTAATAATAACAACAATGTTAAATCGGAGAGTAATGACGGTCTGATTGGTGAGCTGGTGGAGCAAGACGGGCATTTCTTCCATTTTGTGTCGGTGGATGATCCTCATTTCGGACAAACTGATTTGAGTGGAGATTCTAGGTTATACAGATTACTAACCACTGGAAATAGTAAGGATTTTTCTCTTGTGAAAATACAATATTTCATTACTTTGGGTTAAATTAAATTTAATTTTATTAATAGTTACAATTAAGTCATGATACTAATTTTGGTACATTGTTTGAATAAATATTTCTTTTATTTATTTAGATATGGTGCCACCACGTTGAAATATTGATAACATCTGAACGAGGTCCATTTTTGTGCCCCCCAAATTAATTAAAACTAAAGAGGCGCGGGGATTTGTTGTATGTTCCGATTGAGCAGCGGAACGGTTTTGGATGCCGCGTTTGTGCCGTGGGCTGGATACCCACGTTAATTTTAGCGAAATGCAACAAAAAACGAATAATTTTTGGAGCGGATTTGAATGTCCCGCTGTTGACACACACACACACACTCAGCCCTCTAGAGGCTTTCTTACTAACTATTTGGCTGGAGTTTTACCCTCATACGTATAGATTATAGAACAATTATTTTAGCTCGATTTAATTTTTTAAAAGGTGGTACAAAGTACTGTGTACATTAAATGGTGCATGATGTTGCAGTTTATATAATTATGCTTTTTTAAATCGAGTACAAATAATTTTAGAAACAAGAATGGCAATAATTTTAAATTGTGGGTTTTCTTTAAGAGTTTGAATTAATTTGAGTGGAAATGTGATATTTTAATTTTAATATATTTATGTAATTATAATTCGCCTTCCTGTTTGCAATGGCAGTTTAACTACTAATTGCTTCATTAATAAATATCGGGTGCGTATAAATTACCAATTTATACACACCTGATATAAGTAGACAGTTTTATGAATCCACTAAGTGAAATGTCACATAGTGATCTTTATCTTCTGATCCTTATTAATAAAGCTTTAAAACATCTAAAATAGGCTGTGAATTAACAAAGGAGGATATACAGCATCTTTAAACTATGCATAGAACAAAATATGTGACAGAATAAATTGATGATATAACTAAGAAACTTGTTTACAAAATCACGATGTACTGTTGCAGCAATATTTGAATAAGGATTTTATTTATTTACAATATTTAAGACGGAATTGGCTATACATTTATATTTTATATTAGTACTTCTAAAATGACTGAACTTCAAACTAACATTTATTTGAACAATAAGATTTATGTTTTTTTTTTTTGCAAAAACTGCTACCAAGAGACATTTGTAGATATTATATATTCCATTTGTTTCTGGATCTCGCCTAGCTATGGAAAAGTGACAATTTAAGTATTGTAAATGGGGCTGGTTGTGTTTTAAATCAGGGTTTTTAAATGTCACTGTCAGATGTTCGATTTTAAGGTTATAATTTCTGACTATTGTGATCTTACACTGTTGCCTGTTTTACAAATTTTCAGATATAAAAGGATAATAATATGCAGTTTTAAGATTAACAAAATTTACTACTTGGTTTTTGTACATACAAACACAGCAATAATATTGTATATAACAAATATAATGAATTCGGCTCTGCAAACTTATTTCGTCATCCATTTGTATTTCTCGCTTGGGTCTTCCCGTTAACACATTTTGATCAACTCCATCCATCCACCTTAATTTTGGTCATTCTCTCTTATGTTGGCCCTCAGTATTTTTTTGTAGAATTGCAAATTTATTCCCACCCTCTTGTGATACTGATAATTTTCATGTCAAACAATTTTTAAGCCCTCATTCCACTTTTATTATTTAGTCAAGAGAACCTGCATCTGAATCTTCTGATGTTTGTTCTGGGCCACACAGCATTGCAACACTAGATTAATTTGATTTAATAATAAAATGCTCAAAGAAGCGACCGCGTGGAGAAATAATTGTTGCAAGATTAACAATAAACCTCTTGAAAATTAAAAAGAGGATTACTTATGATATCATAAATTATTGCAACACTGTTAAAATAAGGAATCAGGAGTGGCAATTAATAAAAAATGTAAATGTTGATACTGCAACATAACAACACGAAAGCATGGCTAGGCGAGATCCAGAAACAAATGAAACGGTGTATAGTTTTAGATTATACTAAATTGTGCTTAAAACTACATTAAAACTCTTTTAACATCTAGATCTAATCAACAGTGTAGTTTTAATCAGTATCATAATTCTAACCTAAAACTTTGATTTACAAATTTTAAACACTTGAATGTGTTTACAATTCATAAATCAATGTTTTAGGTAAGGACAACTTTTGCAGCAACATGAACGTTATCCTAAAAATGTCACATAATGAGTAGATTGTATAAGAGTAACAAGTTTCTATTTAGTGTTTTTGCTTACAAAATAGAATCTGTTAAGTGTATAATAGTAAGGTGACCAACTGGTTTCTTTTAAAGAGTACTGCTGTACTCCTTTTTATTCATTTGTACTCCCTTTTAAAATTAAATACTCCACCCCTTTTTTTGCTTTTCACTTTTCGACAGAGGAAATATTTTTTTTTATGATAAAACAAATGTTGGTCACCTTATCAATGTGTTACTCTAACAGAGCCTATGTTATCTTTAATAACAGTGAATAGAGTATAGTTGACGTGACCATACGTCCCGCTTTCAGACAGTCTGTACTGCTGTCCCCAGCAAGAGGAAAAATGTCTAGCTTTTGCAAACAGATCAAATGATAATTTAAATAATATAAGTAAGTATAAGGTTTTCACTTTGACTACTAATAAGTATTTTTTACAAAATTCTTTAGGCGTCCCGCTTTGATGAAAAAATAAATGGTCACGTTAAGTATAGTATCAGTTTAAAGGTAAAAGTCACCAAGTGCTAATAAAAATTGATAGTACAGTGACTTGTCTTTAAACTGGCAAAATGTTCTATTTTGCATTGCATCAACTAACTAAAAACTAAAAGTCATTACTTGTAATTTTTTTATGTGGTTAAACTGATGATATAATAAACACAGTTTTCTTATATAGTGCAAAAAGGGAAGGTTATCTTTTTTGTGTATTAAATGATGGATGGTGAATAAAGTGCAATTGCAATAATTTCTGCTGCTTTGTTTGTCGGTTGGGATTCTAGGTGTGACTAAACTAGATAAGAAAACAGAAAATAATTGTTGATATGTACATATCATTTTTTAAAAATGAATTTGAAAATGTTGGGGATAAATTGGGGATTTGCAATGTGAAAGTCCCTTTTGTTGTACATTGATGTTATTCGATGGTTTGACATGAAATGACAGGTCCATATTTGTACAGATGTATAGTATTTATTTATTTATTTCTATATGATAATGATTATCTTTATTCTGTATTATGTACCTAACAAAAAGATTATTGACAAAATGAAATGTATAAAATATATATATTTTATCGCTTATTTTTAAGAATTTATTTCTCTTAACTAAAATCCTCCCTTTTTCAATAAAACCATAAATAACAATTAAATATCTATATTTTAAAATACCTAATGGAGTCATATTCCTACTGAACAACGATCACATGTATTTACAAAATGGCTAAAAAGGCCCAAAATGAAAAAAAAAATAGTAGATAGTACAGTGTAAATTTAGCAATACAATCAGAAATTTCATAAATTTAACCTCATATTAAATCAGTATTTTATATGCCTGACACGTGAAGTACAATTTCAAGTTTAAAAATGCTTGAAAATGTTTGTGCTGAGCAGTCCCCTTTGCTATTTCTAGTTTTGTTTGGATATGCCTGGTTATCCAAATTTATAGAAACTAGAAATGTTACTTCATGCTTAATCAATAGGTGCAAACAAGGCCATAGCTAGGGGGGGATATGGGGTTCAACACCCCCCCCCCCCCCCCGCCACCCCTCCAAATTTTCAAAATGTTAAATTTTTGTATGTAAAATGGCTCTGACAAATCAAAAACATATTTACCAGTAAACCCCCCCGCAATTTTTTTTTTCTAGCTACGGCCATGGGTGCAAACCTATGTTTAAAACAAAACACTAATAAATGCATTTCTTAAGATTAAAACTGTCATACTTTTTTCCTCGTGCCCTCCCTAGTAAAACTCCGTGTTATGCTCATTTCTACCCTGAATATTTTCATTATTTTTCTGGCCCCTTTGTCTACTTTCAAAATCAGCACTAATATTATAATTAATTACTATATTAAAAGGTATTCTTATTTTAGCAAAAAGAAATATTTTAAATATAAGGAAAAGTCAATACTTGATTGTAAAATATTTCAAAAATATTAAAAGTGTGCGTCTTCGCAAATTACAACTAATTTATATCTGTCGGGATATTAGCCAGAGTAGTTGTTTCAATGGGTGTTTGAATTCGTCTTTGTAAGACAAATTACTTGTAGATTTTCGAAAAAATTAGCACTTTTAATATATTTGAATAATGTAAATGCTGTATTGTCATTCACATACATTTATGTATCTTTTATTTTCTCATTACAACGCAAATAAATATGCATACCTTTTTATCAGCGAAAAATAATTATTTTAAAAAGTAATGTTTAATAAAATATGAATTTAAATAGAGGCCAATCGTTGAAAATGACGCAGTATAACATACATAAAAGTAAAAACATTGATCAAACGAAAACTGTGCGAAAGTCTAAGCATTAACAACTATAGATTAACAATCTTTAAATTCCTCATTAGTTTCTCTCTCGAGTGTAATAAATCAATCTCTTGCTCATCCGTCACGCAAAGATAATCTAAATTCTAGGAAAGATAAAACATTATTTCAGACGATTAACTAGAACCGGCAACACCGCCGTCGAATCTGCTTTTGCCTGATGTGCGATGCACCAGTTTTGTAGGGCCGGTTCTTGATCTCGTTTAAATCATAAACACACTCCAACTGGTTTTTGTTTATTATGTGATTGTACTTGTTTTTAAATAGTGTGAATATAAATTAATTCAATCATGGAAACTATTGAGAGGTTAAAAAGCCCTGAAATGGTGTACCAAATACAGGAGTATTTTGGAATTAAGGAGAAACAATTAAAATGTGAGGGGAGCGAGAGGGTGGACAGGGAATATACCGTACGAAACAAAATATGGTATTATTTATTTGTGTTCGGTACGGAATTGGGGGACGAGTTGTTTTACTCGATGTTCATTCCTTTCTGGTTTTGGAACATCGATGGTTTCGTTGGGAGAAGAGTTGTCCTCGTTTGGGCTTTAGTGATGTATATAGGTGAGTGTTACTTTTTTTTTTTTTGTTGAATAATTATAATTCAAGACACAATTTTCTTATCTTTAATTATAGGGTTATTCGTTACAAGTATTTCAGATAAGTAGTTCATGTGGTTCATTCCATTTAGAGAAGTTTAAAGTATAATTCGAGGAATTGGTATCTTAGCAAACAAATTAATTAGCATAATTACTTGTAATTATTTTAGACTCGTTTAACTCATCTTTAATTTATGCATGGAAATGATAACATTCCAGAGTATATTCATTTATAGAAAATAATTGAACTAAAATATGAGCTACCGAATTATGTTCCAGAGTTAAAAAAAATTGCATGTATTATATATTTTAAAATTTCACATATCCTGTCAAAATAGTTTATGGGGCTCTATACTTATTGGTGAGGGTGCTGAGGACAATGGCAATTTTCTCTATAATTATACGTTTTTATCTTCACAAATATTGTTTATACATACACGCCGTTATTATTGTTGCCGTGGTAAATTTAGTAGAATCAGTTGTAATAAGTAAAGTGGCGGAAATTTTTAGTTTGTTTTAAAATTGCATATTAAATAAAAATGCAACAAATATTTACAAACCCATTATACTTTATTTTTGAGAGTGCACCTTCCAGTTAAGAATGGAATATTATTTCATTTAAATGACTGCCTTGACCTAATTTTTCAGGATATTTTCAATCGTTTGAGCCTCTATTTCATTAAGAGCCTCTTTAATAATGACGACTATTATCATGCCATGTTGACTGACTTTTTATTATTTTTATTCTTATCTAAGAAAAACTTGGCTGATATTTTGTTTCAACAGGACAGCGCCACTGCCCACACAAAAGAAATATATAATTGACCACTTGTCAATTTATTCATGTCAATTTTTTGTTCATCTCAACATGTCGACTGTTTTCAGGACAAGGTGTTAAGGATGTGATAAGGTGGCCTAGGCCGGGCTATCCGGTAATCAGATTGCAGAACAAATGGGCTTTGGAATATGGCATGCCTTCAACGCACGCCATGGTCGGTATTTCCATACCGTTCTCCGTTTTGCTATTTACTCTGAACCGTTACCAGTATAATGTTCCATTCGGCTTGGCCTTTGCTATCTGTTGGTGCACATTAATCTGCATCAGCCGACTTTATTTAGGCATGCACACAGTTCTTGTAAGTATTCATCAATAAAAAAAAAATATTGACTCTTACTAAAAAAGTCGGTTTTACTTACATTTGAGTACTACTAAAAATCCATCTAAAAATTATATGATCAAAAGGTTTAGCTCAGGTCGCCTAACCAATAACCTCATATATCAGTGTAAACGTTAATTAAACCTAGATAATTGTTTGTAGAAAAAAACTGTGGGCACTAGAAGGTTAAATATTTAATACATTCCTAAAGCTTGTATTAGATGACACTACTTTCTTGTACAAGAAAATAGTATACTATTTTCTATCATGGTGTACCAAATAGAACATGTCCTATTTCCATAAGACAAAACTGTACAAGTTTTGTGTATTACACCATGATTGAAAATAGTACACTATTTTCTTGTACAAGAAAATAGTGTCTAATACAAGCTTAACACGATATTTTATTGGTTTTCAGGATGTTCTAGCTGGATTAGCATTGGCTGTAGGTCTGATGTTTGTACTAGTGCCATCTGTTGACTACCTCGACAACTATTTTCTTACAAACCCAATCGCCCCGATTTTGCTTCTAGTCAGCTCCATATTGATGATTGTTTATTATCCAAACAGTGGAAAATGGACACCAACAAGGTAGATTATTAGCATGACAACACTTTAAAGTATATTTTTTAATCACTGTATTGACTTGCATTATTAATATTTCTTTCAGAGGTGATACAACTATGATCCTCTCGGTAACAGTTGGTGTACAAGTTGGTGCCTGGCTCAACTACCAAACGGGAATAATGTCTCCCTCAGAACTCTCCCCTCCATTTGCCATCTATTGGCCAACATCCTTTATGTTATTTGCCACAATTGTACGCACCATTCTAGGTCTCTTTTTGGTCCTCGCGACCCGCGTCCTCTTCCAAAACATTTCCTTCAACTGCTTATGCGCTCTCCTCCGCCAGAATCCCGACAACATCCGCAACTCGGAGAACACGCTTAAGAATAAGCATAAGACTATGATCGAGCTCGGCTGCAAATATATAACCTGTGGCCTAATCGGTTTCAATATCTTGTACGTTATCCCTCACTTGTTCAGACTGCTAAGGATCGAACGGCCGACATTCTACACAGAAATTTGATAAGAAATGCAAACTTGTGCGTACATTTTTTCCCCCCAAAAGGTTAGTGACATATTCCGAGCAGCAATATCACAGACTATTTCATTGGTTTAAGGATAAAAGTCGTTAAAGAAATTAATAGCACTATTAAGTTTAAACCTATGATTTTGAATATGTTTAGTCTGTGCGAATATACTTTTTTGCACGCATCACACAAACATAAGTTTTGTAGGTTTTTAAGGTTTACAATTAAGACCAAAACCAGCTCGTTTTTTATCGAGGGACTGGTTTAAAATGGTAGTTTCGACATATCAAGATTATTCTAGTGATTCAGAGCTATTTTTGTGATGCTTTGTTATAGAGAAATTAATAATATACAGGGTGTTAAAATGAAAACAAAAGATATAACTATAGACGATCAAATTGCAATCAAAATATCAATTTTTAATTACAACTTGGAATCTAAAAATAAAATGTTAAATAAAAAATGTATACTATGTTGGCTAATGTAAATCATAACCTCAACTACAGCTTGGAACTAAAAATAAATAGCAAGCAATATATACGTGGGTCAGAGCTGGGCAGCATTTGAATCCTTTTAGAGGATTCAAAAGAGGTATTCGTATACTGCAGTAAAACTGGATTTGTGATCGGGATTTGAATCCAAATTCGAAAATTCGAGGTTCGTATTGTCAAAAATAATTTTAATTTATTGAAGGTTCACATGAAAATGAGTTTTTTAATGTTTTTGAACTTCACGTTAAATCAGTGTTGTATATACCTGGCTCATAAAATAAAATTTCAAGTTTGGAAAAGCTTGAAAATTGTACTTTAAGTGCCAGGCGCATAAACACTGATTTAAATAGAAAGTTTAAAAACACATACATCATATTTAATTACAATAATATTTAATCGGATATTTACTCCCTTTTTAATTATGTTTATTGTTAATAATAGATAATTAGGTTTTGAACAGATTTATTAATAAAAACTATCAACGATATTAAAAATTTAAATGGGTGCAAAAAATAATAAATTCCAATTCCATTTTAAAGGATTTGTATCTGATTCGGAAAACACGATTCTAATCTTTGATTCGAATCATATAAGAAGATTCAAATGCTTTGCTTACGGATTTGTCCCAGCTCTGACATCTTGCCACTTTTTCGAGCTGTAATATGGTGATCTTGCTTATTTGAAGAGATATAGAATAGGTTAAATGGGGACAAAGTTGCGTATTTTAGTGCTTATTAATAATCTATTTTATATTTGAAATATCTTTAATTGTTTCAATGTAATGGAAAATAAAAACCACCTGTATCTCTTAGTATAATTTAATTTTTTTCCAAATTTGTAAAAACATTCTTAAAGCAACGTTTTACGACTTGACTAGTAAAGTAAGTTCACCATAGTGCAACTTGATAAATGGGCATCCTCTATATTATAATTGAAATTAATTAACATAACCTCAATAATCCCGATGATTTATCTAGTTAAATAATATACACAACTGTAATTGTGCATAACCTCAATATTTGAGTAAATGAGACTTGAACTTAAAGTGGAAGTGACTCAATTTTGTTGTGCCATTTTAACACTTACTGTATAAAAAAAACGCTTTAATAAATAATATACAAGCGCTCTTCCACTTTTCTAATTAATAATTATAACTAAAAAAATGTTAATCCGAAAACATTAGTAGGTAAAAAAAATTGTTATTGAATTTTAAATAATTGAAATACAATATTGTGATGCTTTACATTTTACAAACGTACATAGGTTATAGGTTAGGTTAGATCCAGTAGTGTATTATGCATTCCGTACGTGGATAGTACCACAGTATTATAAAGACACACACAAATATGGGGTGAGTCACAATATTTTGTTTTAGAGTTGAGACAAAAAATAATGAGAGTTGATAGTTTTCCCATGCAAATGAAAAATGTTATTGTGTAAATAGAGGTTAGTAACTATTATTTTTACAGACATTTATCTAGTTTTTTGCCATCAGGTTGTTAATTAAATATAAAATTTTATTATTTTTACATTCAGTGGCCACAATTTTGCCAAATATTAAACACATTTCAACGTTTGATTCCAAAAGTACTGCCAGCTGTTTAAGACACTGTTTCACAGTTTCTTAGTTAAACTTAATTTAAATTACATTAGTGTAAATATAACTTAAACTCAGTTTAATCCCCCATTGAATATCTTGTCCTCAATCTCGTAATGTGTCGAATTCTAAAACAAAATTTTATGGCTCGCACTTGACATACAGAAGGAAATTTCCGTTTTCTAGTCAGGATAGGTGAGTAGTAAGCAAAGAATGCTTGATTTTCTTTTCCTCAGTTTATTTATATTTACAAATGGTACAAATGATTTTATTTTTAATTGTATATAATGTTAAGTGTAATAAAGACAGTGTGCATGAAAAAAGAGAACAAGAGGACAATCAAAATGTTATCTGCGAAAGTTGAGTTTCGGTTTGCCCCGTGTAAAGATGAGACTGTTTTTTTGTTGTTGTACGAATCGTTGCCTTAGCATGATTTTATTGGCATTGTTACTGTTAAAAACTGAAAATAAAAAGTTTTTTTAATTACAATTCATTTATCCTTTATCCTATCTAATAAATTACTAACCCTTTAACTACTGGTATGTATCATCAAATAAGTGCCTGAATGAACGTTTTAGTAGTAATAAATGACTTAAACATTTTTGTTATTTTATACCAATAGACGAATTTGTAGTTGTTGGTATATCATACAATATTTTAATACACTACAATTTTAGGACGTCTAAAAATAACATGTAGTTAAAGGGTTAATAGATCAACAACTCTTATAATAGCGAAAGAACACAACCTTCAAGAATCTTTCAATCTTGTCAAAAAACATCGTGTTGCTTTCAATAGTATAAAAAATAGCATTAAACTTTAGAGTGATAACAATATAATCTCATACTTTAGAGCAGGGGTTCTCAACCTTTTTCAGGTCGCCCCCCCTCATAACTCCACGCTCCCCTTTCTTAATTTTATTTGTTTTTTTTTAGTTACATTGAAACACCATTATAGCCCTATTTCACTTTACCTTCTCTTTAGGACATCTGTCGCACCCCCCAAATGTAGCGTGCCCCCCTGGTTGAGAAACCCTGCTTTAGAGATAACTGTTTTTAATAAAAGGAGTTAGTTGCATGCAGTAATAACTGAGTTAATCTTTGAACTGCTAAGTTCAATGTAATATAATAATTGTTATTTTAACCCTTTGCAATCATCTGTCACGGTAGCCCTGACATCGAAATTTCCAGGTATTGTACATACACGGAATTTTACTTTAAGTGTACATATCCCTAATTTGTAAATTTTGAGGTATTTCTTGGGTTTGCAGCACGTTTTATTGAAAGATTATAACAAGTATTTCCACTCCTTGATAAAGCATGAAGTTTGACTTAATGCCCACATGTATAAAACACTGAAATAGAAGCGGAAACACTTGTTAGAAACTTCAAATTAAACACTTTTAAAAATAACTGAACACAAATAACTAAAAATTCACAAATCGGGATATGTATACTTAGAAGAAACATTTCCTGTATGTCCGGCCAGTTTCGACTTATTAAATATGATCTGCAGGGAATGTAGCGTAAATAAAACATGACTGTAAAAGGTTAAATTTTATTGTGATTGAACGTTATTTATTAAAACTCTTATTTTATGAGTTATTATAACAAAAGTATAATTTTAATAGATATTTTAATGGACTTACTTTGGTATCTTTGTTGAAAAATGAATTGCATCTGCTTTGATCAATCAGTTGATTGTGGTAAGTGTCGAGGAAATAAGTGCCTGTTATAGATTCTAGAATAATTCTGTCCTCGCCAATGTCTAGAGCTAATTCCTTTGATGAAGTCTGTAAAAAAATAACTGTATTTTCTTTTAAACCATTACAAAAGCTGATGGCTACTCACAATATAAGGCAGATAAACTTCTGCGTATAAAATCCCTTCATTGTCCGCTTTTTTAAAAAACCTATATTCTGGCGTTTTCGAAACCGTATCACTGATAACCTCAATAATCTTCCCCTTTCCACCCTCGTTTCTATTCAAAATCTCATCAACCGAAGGTAAACTCTCTTCCAAGCCCATTTTCTTCTCAACCTCCCTTCTCTGTATCCGCTGCGTCTGCAGAGTCCCGTGCGCTTTTTTATTCTGCAAAATCCTCTTTTCTGCCTCCGTGTAGATCTTGTGCTTCTCCTGAAGGGCTTCAAAAGCGACGGCCAGGAAGAACTCGCGAAAAACTTCGCTCGTGTTGAGTTTTTCGAAAAATTTCGGACTTACAGCAATGTCGCAAACCGAAGAATCTTCGCCCTTCTTGTCGGGCTCTGAGCGGACATCACCGATGCTCATTGGAATGCGGTAATCCACGACTTCGTCAGTGTCCATTATTTGAATTAATTCCGCTTCGGAGATGTCTTTCGGTGCGGGGATTGCATCAGTATGGCAGATGTTGAGAAATACTTTTTTGTCTGAGGATTTTTCTTTCGTCTTTACACAAAATCCTGAGAAAAAAAAAGGGGATGATAAATATTAAGACATCTATGTTGATCTATTATATATTCCATTTGTTTCTGGATCTCGCCTAGCCTTGGAAAAGTGACAGTTTAAGTATTGTAAATGGGGCTGGTTGTGTTTTAAATCAGGGTTTTTAAATGTCACTGTCAGATGTTCGATTTTAAGGTTATAATTTCTGACTATTGTGATCTTACACTGTTGCCTGTTTTACAAATTTTCAGATATAAAATAATATGCAGTTTTTAGATTAACAAAATTTACTACTTGGTTTTTGTACATACAAACACAGCAATAATATTGTATATAACAAATATAATGAATTCGGCTCTGCAAACTTATTTCGTCATCCATTTGTATTTCTCGCTTGGGTCTTCCCGTTAACACATTTTGATCAACTCCATCCATCCACCTTAATTTTGGTCATTCTCTCTTCTGTTGGCCCTCAGTATTTTTTTGTAGAATTGCAAATTTATTCCCACCCTCTTGTGATACTGATAATTTTCATGTCAAACAATTTTTAAGCCCTCATTCCACTTTTATTATTTAGCATTGCAACACTAGATTAATTTGATTTAATAATAAAATGCTCGAAGAAGCGACCGCGTGGCGAAATAATTGTTGCAAGATTAACAATAAACCTCTTGAAAATTAAAAAGAGGATTACTTATGATATCATAAATGATTGCAACACTGTTAAAATAAGGAATCAGGAGTGGCAATTAATAAAAAATGTAAATGTTGATACTGCAACATAACAACACGAAAGCATGGCTAGGCGAGATCCAGAAACAAATGGAACGGTGTATATATAAACCGGTAAATACAGGGTGAATCACTAAGCGGAAATCGGTCTATAATGGGCGTATTGTTGAAAATAGCAATAAAAATTGTTTCAAAATTAAAAACGACTGTAACTAACTTTATTTTAAAAATAACTATGGCATATGTTATATCGAATTGAAGGGAAAAAAATAGCCCTTTTAATAAAGTCATAGCCAACTATTGTTTCCATTTAAAAAAAGATAAGTTTGTGTCATATCTCCCAAAACATGGGCGAATTTTTTTTTTAAATTTTTTCTTATTAATCTGTGTAAAATTTTCTACAACTTTGTCCTTTACAGTTTTTTTCTATCTATGATAATAATAGAGATATATTGATTTCAAAAAATTGACACATTTTACTTTAATCAAAATATCTAGTTACCCTTGACTTTTTCAAATATTTTGAAAGTGTCATTTTATTCGTCCTATAAAACTACACTTCTTTCCCTATTTAACCGTTTTTCTATCTCTTATAGTTTCCGAGATCCCCATAGAGAACATCGAAAAAAACTCACCCTGTATATATATATTTTGACTAAATTTAGAATATACAGGGTAAGTCACTAAGCGGAAATCGGTCTATAAAAAAAAGGCAAAAAAAGTTTCAAATAAAAGTTGTTCAGAATCAAGTTTTTCATAACCCAAAATTATTGCTAAATATGGCGGCCTCGCGGTTATACCGGAAGTAAACACGAACTTCCTTATTTTAAATAGACACCCTATATATTTTAACATTTTTGGATTGCTCGTTAAAAATAAACACGAGTTTATTCACACAACATTTTGTCTCAGTTGAACCGTTTTCGAGTTATTTAATTTTTTTGGATAAATTTGACGATTTCAGAGCTCGACGCCATTAACAATATTTTCAAAACATATTAAGTCAGAGTTGTGCCACTTACGGTTTTAGATTCGGGAAGAAATGTAGTATTTGTTTAAGTTTTTGCCATTAGTCAGATTTTCTAAATTGAACCGAATCCGTCGATTGTATTCTTCAGTACTTCAAACATGCATAACTTCATGTTTATGTTCTCAAAAACTGTTGGAAGACAACCCGGTATCAATAAAAAGGAAATTTAATTTCGCATCAGATAAAGTGTCACAAGATAGATGGTTCCATTTAAAAAAATGAAGTTATGCATGTTTGAAGTACTGAAGAATACCGTCGACGGACTCGGTTCAATTTAGAAAATCTGACTAATGGCAAAAACTTAAACAAATACTACATTTCTTCCCGAATCCAAAACCGTAAGCCGCGCAACTCTGACTTATTTCGTTTTGAAGATATTGTTATTGGCGTCGAGCTCTGAAATCGTCAAATTTATAAAAAAAAATGAAATAACTCGGAAACGGTTCAACTGAGACCTAATGTTGTGTGAATAAACTCATGTTTATTTTTAACGAGCAATACAAAAATATAAAAATATATAGGGTGTTCTATTTAAAATAAGGAAGTTGGTGTTTACTTCCGGTATAACCGCAGGGCCGCCATATTTAGCAATAATTTTGGGTTATGAAAAACTTGATTCTGAACAACTTTTATTTGAAACTTTTTTTGCCTTTTTTTTATAGACCGATTTCCGCTTAGTGACTTACCCTGTATATTCTAAATTTAGTCAAAATATATATATACAGGGTGAGTTTTTTTCGATGTTCTCTATGGGGATCTCGGAAACTATAAGAGATAGAAAAACGGTTAAATGGGGAAAGAAGTGTAGTTTTATAGGACGAATAAAATGACACTTTCAAAATATTTGAAAAAGTCAAGGGTAACTAGATATTTTGAATAAAGTAAAATGTGTCAATTTTTTGAAATCAATATATCTCTATTATTATCATAGATAGAAAAAAACTGTAAAGGACAAAGTTGTAGAAAATTTTACACAGATTAATAACAAAAAATTTAAAAAAAAATTCGCCCATGTTTTGGGAGATATGACACAAACTTATCTTTTTTTAAATGGAAACAATAGTTGGCTATGACTTTATTAAAAGGGCTATTTTTTTCCCTTCAATTCGATATAACATATGCCATAGTTATTTTTAAAATAAAGTAAGTTACAGTCGTTTTTAATTTTACCATACACCAAAAAATAGTTAGCCATGAAAAAGACAAAAGTAAAACAATTGCAGTTGTTTATTCTAAACACATATTAATTCATTTCCATATTTGGTTTGTTTCGATAAGTTTGTTTTGTATTTATTTGGTGTTGAAAGTTTTTTAAAGTGATAATGAATTTTTCCAACGTAGAAAAGCGTGATATGCTTGTTTGTTACATTCAGTGTAATAAAAACGCTGCGGATGCTGCAGAACAATATTATAATCAATATATCGATCGTCGGCAGCCATCTTTACCAACATTCAGAAGAATTTACCACAATTTGGGAGAGTACGGATCCTTTACAAAGCCGAAACTTGAAAAAAACGAAATTAATGAAGTTTCGGAAATAAACGTATTAGCATTGGCGATGATAGATCCATCCTCATCGACCAGACAAATTGCAACAGAAGCAAGCATATCTCAACGGACTGTAGTACGAGTTTTGAAAAAACACAAATATCACCCATATAAGGTATCAATTTCACAAAATTTACATGACGGTGATACCAATAAGAGAATGGTCTTCTGTATGTGGTACAAAAACATGTGCCAAGAGGATAATACGTTCCCTACAAAAATTATTTGGACAGATGAAACGCGATTTACTAATTGTGGAATTTTTAACCGGCACAATGAACATGTTTGGAGTCAGGAGACTCCACGAGAAGTTGCACAACGTAGACCACAAATTAAATTTGGATTTAATGTATGGTGCGGTGTGTTCGGATTGAGAATTCTCGGCCCATATATCTTTGATAACACATTGAATGGAAATGATTACCTTCGTTTTCTTCAAGAAACATTTGAAGATATGCTCGATGATTTAAATTTATCAGTACGGGCAAGATTGAAGTGGTTTCAACACGACGGAGCTCCACCTCATAGCAAGTTGGCTGTGCGAAACTATTTAAATGATGCTTTTCCTAATTCATGGGTGGGAAGAAATGGACCAATCCTATGGCCACCTAGATCACCCGACCTATCCGTTTTAGACTTTTTTTGTGGGGTTATGTGAAGAACAAAGTGTATCAACAATCATATCAATCCGTGGAGGATCTTAGACTAGCTGTACTTGAAACATTTAATTCTATTGACAGAAGAAAAGTCAAAAAAGCCACAAATTCGATTTAAAAAAGATGTACTTTATGCCATAATAATAATGGTGGACTTTTTGAGCATCTTATATAATATTTAAAATTTTCTTCTATTATTATTTTGATCATTTTGGAATTATTTTACTTTATGTTGCTTTTGACAAATCTAAAGAAAGATAATAAATTAAATATTGATTTCGTTGCTATAAACAACCGCAATTGTTTTACTTTTTCATAGCTAAATATTTTTTGGTGTATGGAAAAATTAAAACGACTATAACATATTTTATTTTAAAAATAACTATGGCATATGTTATATCGGATTAAAGGGAAAAAAATAACCTTTCCAATGAGGCCATAGCCAACAATTGTTTCCATTTAAAAAAAGATAAGTTTGTGTCATATCTCCCAAAATATGGGCGAATTATTTTTTTGATTTTTTGTTATTAATCTGTGTAAAATTTTCTACAACTTTGTCCTTTACAGTTTTTTTCTATCTATGATAATAATAGAGATATATTGATTTAAAAAAATTGACACATTTTACTTTATTCAAAATATCTAGATACCCTTGACTTTTTCAAATATTTTGAAAGTGTCATTTATTCGTCCTATAACACTACACTTTTTTCCCCATTTAACCGATTTTCTATCTCTTATAGTTTCCGAGATCCCCATAGAGAACATCGAAAAAAAAATATATATATATAGTGGAAATCGGGAGAGATGTCCTATGACTCATTGATGTGGAATGTGTGGTCAAATTTTTTAGAGAGTATGTCGGCAGTTGCATCTGCAACTATTTTTCCTAGTTGTGTCAAATTTTGACACAATGTCATACTGTTTAGATCGAGAGTGTATTAGTGTTTTTTCTTTTAGAAAAGCTTTAATCATAATTTCTTGTGATTTTTTTCTTTTGAGTATATGTACATATCCCAATTACGTGTTGTAGATTTTTAAATATTCGTTATTTTCTTAAAAGAGGCCACTTTGAAGTTTAAACGAGTGTTTTCCACTCCCAGGTTAAGCATGAAGTAAAATTTCGAGTTTAGAAAAGCCTGAAAATTTGGTTTGGTTGCGTAGCGCGAAGCGCGGAGCGACCAAACCAAATTTTCAGGCTTTTCTAAACTCGAAATTTTACTTCATGCGCCACGCGTATAAGACACTGATTTCAATCGAAGTTTACTTGTACACAATATTTCAGTGGTTTCAGTGTTTAATACGCGTGGCGCATGAAGTAAAATTTCGAGTTTAGAAAAGCTTGAAAATTTGGTTTGGCCGCGTAGCGCTTCGCGCTACGCGACCAAACCAAATTTTCAAGCTTTTCTAAACTCGAAATTTTACTTCATGCTTAGTCTGGGAGTGGAAAACAGTCGTTTTAGGCTTCAAATTGACCTCTTTAAAAAAAGCGTATGCATATAATACACCTAATAGAAAATTCCCTGTATGTATACTTACAAGAAAAATTCCCTGTATAAACAGATTAATTCGATGACTATTTGTCAAATCTACTGAATGCGCATTTGATTCAACTAACAGTTTCCTTTGAGATTACACAAAATCAACATAAATGCATTATTTATTTCTGTAAATACCTGAACTATTTAGTAGATGTGGAAATTGGAATTATACCACTTAAACTCACATTTAAACCGATTGTGCACATTAGTTAAAATGATTTGTGGTTAGGTTTTCGAAGATTTTGTTTTACGAAGACATTGTCAAAATGTGACGTTTAACCTTAAAATTTTAAAGCTGCATACCGGAACATACGTTTTCGCACGTTCCATCTAAAAACCATAGCAGACATATTATGAAGTTTTCTGTCTCTTTTCACACACTTAATCTGATGACATCAAACTATTTTCGTATTACATGTATTGGTGCAGAAAGCACTACATATCAGGAAAACTATGGGACACCTCTCGTGAATCGTACCTTATACAGGGTGTCCACAAAGGGTAGGGGGTATTTGTAAATTAAATACAAAAAATAAATAAAAGTCAGAAGAAATTAAGTTTTATATTAATGTTTAGATAAAGTTTTCGAAAATAAGTGCCAAAGATTACGTTGTCCAAATGTTGATGCTCACGCTACTTGCACTCCTCTAACCGATAACGGAAATTAGCCGCTACGCGTCTACACATTTCTCTGGAAATTGTGGCCATTTCGGTGCGGATGTTGTCCTATAATTGCAGTACAGTTCGTGGTTTGTTTTTATAAACTTTCTCTTTAAGGTATCCCCATAGGAAATAATCAAAGGGTGTAAGATCGGGGCTTCTCGGAGGCTAGTTGATGGTCCCTCGACGAGAGATCACCTTTTCCGGGAAAAGTTCATTGACAACCTCAAGTTGGTTTAGGGTATGGCAAGTTGTCCCATCTTGTTGAAACCATGTTTCCATATTAAAACCTCCAAACACCTGCAGTTGTGGAACCAAAAAGTTCCTTAAGATGTAACATGTTGCAATACCGTTCAAAGTTTACAGTAATTGCTCGCCCTCGCCGCTCTTAAAAAAATACCTTAAAGAGAAAGTTTATAAAAACAAACCACGAACTGTACTGCAATTAGAGGACAACATCCGCACCGAGAGGGCCGCAATTTCCAGATAGATGTATAGACGCGTAGCGGCTAATTTCCGTTATCGGTTAGAGGAGTGGCAGCAGAGTGAGGGTCAACATGTGGACAACGTAATCTTTGGCACTTAATTTTCCAAAACTTTGTCTAAAAATTAATGTAAAACTTTATTCTTTCTGATTTCTATTTATTTTTTTAATTTAATTTACAAATACGCCCTACCCTTTGTGGACACCCTATTTATATTATACGAGAAATTCTAAGTGGCATTATTCCCGATTTTTACTTTATTTATTCATTTGTACCAGGGCTGTAGCCAGACCTCAGGTCAGGTCTAGGGCAGAGCTGGGCAGGATTCGAATCCTTTTAGAGGATTCAAAAGAGGCATTCGAATACTTTAGTTCAACTGGATTCGTTACATTTTTTTAAGAGGATTCGTATTCGAATCCAAATGTGGGTGATTCGAATCCTTATAAAAGGATTCGAATATTTATAAAAGGATTCGAATACTTACAAAAGGTTTTGAATCGTCAAAAGTAATTCGAATTAATTGTGAGGATTAACATGAAAAAATTGTTTTGTGTGTTTTTTAATTTCTCGTTAAATCACTGTTTTATACGCGTGGCGCATGAAGTAAAATTTCGAGTTTAAACTCGAAATTTTACTTCATGCATAGTCTGGGAGTGGAAACGCCCGTTCGAAACTTCAAACTGAATGATTTGATAAGAACATTAAATGACTGAAAATGTATTTAAAGATAATAATCTAGTTTTCAAAATTTTCTTTAATATTATTTGAAGTAAAACTGACATGGTAGCCACAATCTGAAACGTTAAATTTTTCCGGCATTTCCCTGATTCAAGATTTTTTTCCCTGACCTTTTAATATAACTTTCTTCTGTTAAATTGTTTTCATTTTGTTAAATTGTTTTCATTGTTTTTGTCAATATTTAAGTTAATTTTATAAGTTTTTACGTGTTTTGTAATTTTCCTGCTGAATTTGACAAATTTAATAATATCATATGGCTTTTTTGTTAGTGTTTTGGTTAATTTGACTAAAATTCTATGACTTTTCTCGAACTTTCCCGGTTTTAATGATATTTAGTGAATCTTTATTTACGTGATTTTCAGGCTTCGTCGATTTTATAATAGGGTTCAATTTAAAGTTTTCAACGGGTGTTTCCACTCCCAGGCTAAGTATGAAGTAAAATTTCGAGTTTAGAAAAGCCCCGTGAAAATTTTCGGGCTTTTCTAAACTCGAAATTTTACTTCATGCGCCACGCGTACAAAACACTGATTTGAAGTAAAGTTCAAAAACACACAAATACATCTTTAATCAGAGTAACAGGGAATATTTAGTCTGTTATCAACGATGTTCAGTGTTAATAATAAATAATTAGGTTTTAAATATTTTTGTTAAAACAACTGGTAACGATATTTATATATTAATGGTTTCGAAAAAATAATAAAATCAAATTCATTCTTAAAGGATTTGTATTCGTGATTCGAAAAAACATATTTATCTCTTACGAATCCTTTATTCGAGTATTCGTGATTCGAATCATATTAGGTGATTCGGATTCGTGATTCGAATCCGTTTTACGAGGATTCGTCCGAGCTCTGGTCTAGGGCGGGCATGATAGAAATGAACACTTAAATATAATTCAATAGAAAACTAATTTCATTTCGAAAATAACAATTTAAAAAAATGTATGTAATGTACACATCAAGTTGTTTACTTTTGCCTTGGTGGCACGTTTGAATACCATGAAAATTATTAAAAGAATGCACATGTACCGTTTACTTCCAATTAACTCGTCGAAATTATTATGTTTGTTTAACAACATTGAACATCACACAGAATCCACCGTTGGTGAATCACGACCGTCCTCAATTAAGCATCAATTTTGCCGACTGGTTTGAAGGTGAGAAGAGAATTAGCTTTTATGTAATCACATTTAACACAGCCATAAAAATGGTTTCGTGATTTAATATTATTAAATCTAAGATTTAAAAAAAAAGTATACAAATATTTGAGTATATAAATATTGAGAATGATCTGTAAAGACCAAAACACGTGTCAGGAAACTGAAAATGAAATCAGGGAACAAAACAAGTGTTTTTCTTCACCAAATTTGTACATCCGGTTCTATCAAGAGTTTTTTTCGAAACACCCTAATATTCATATAGTGCATGCTTGTTGCGTGCACTATATGAATATTAGAGTGTTTCGAAAAAAACCGAAACAGCTGGCTCACCGCTTAAATCAAAGATTTTGGTCTACAATAGATGTGGGCAAAAGCATTTGCGATTGAAAAAATATTTAGAGGGTCCCCCGAGCCCCCAAACATGCCATTTTAGCCCCTTTTTTAGATAATCGGCCAAAAACGTGCCTTATAGTCATTGGATCAAGGCGAATATTTTATATTTTGTGCCCAGATGAATATACTACAAGCGAAATATGCAAAACCTAACTTGGCGTTAGGTCTGGGTGAGCTACAAATTTTTTAAATAACTTTAACTTTAACACGATTTTGAAGGTTTGCCACACAATCGGACGTGGGTGAGATACGCAGTTCGCATGCTTACATTATTCAATATACTTCTCAGGACAAATTATCGCGGGTGCAACTTGATTTCTTGTCGTTAAAACCCACTTTTTAACAAACAAAGGTGAAAAAACCCTTCAAAATCGTGAAAAAAAGTTATTAAAAAAATCCGTAGCTCACCTAGACCTAACGCCATGTTAGGTTTTGCATATTTCGCTTGTAGTATATTCATCTGGGCACAAAATATAAAATATTCGCCTTGATCCGATGACTATAAGGCAAGTTTTTGGCCGATTATCTAAAAAAGGGGCTAAAAATGGCATGTTTGGGGGCTCGGGGGACCCTCTAAATATTTTTTCAATCGCAAATGCTTTTGCCCACATCTATTGTAGACCAAAATCTTTGATTTAAGCGGTGAGCCAGCTGTTTCGATTTTTTTCGAAACACCCTAATGAATATGGTTTTGAATAAATATTTCAATACTTAAATTCCGCGAAGCGGAGCGACCAAACCAAATTTTCAGGCTTCTCTAAACTCGAAATTTTACTTCATGCGGCACTCGTATAAAACACTGATTTCAAGTAAAGTTCAAAATACACTACTAAAACAGTATAGTAAAGATATATATTTTGAACTTTACAATATTTTAGTGTTTATTACGCGTGGCGCATGAAGTAAAATTTCGAGGTTAGAAAAGCCTAAAAATTTGGGTTGGTTGCTCCGCTTCGCTACACGTTGCTCTGATTCGCTACACGTTGCTCCGCTTCGCTACGCGACCAATCCAAATTTTCAGGCTTATCTAAACTCGAAATTTTACTTCTTGCTTAATCAAGGAGTCTAAACACTCGTTAGAAACCTTAAATTGAACTGATTTATAAACAACGAACGTCTAAACGTTGACAGCGGGATATGTCTACTTAAAAGAAAACTTATTTATTTGTTGAAAACCTAGTAAAACTATGAAGGCCGTAGCCAGAGGGAAATTTTAAAAATGTCGGATTTTGCTATGTAAAAACGGCCTTGAAAGAGCTCAAACAATATTTTACCATTAACGGCCCCCCCTCCCCGAAATGTTTATAAACCCCTCAGAAATGTTTATCTGGCTACGGCCTTGAAAACTATTGATTTTTTTCTAAACGCATCAAAATTTTTAGGTTTTCTAAACTCGAAATTTTACTTCTTGCTTAATCAAGGAGTCTAAACACTCGTTAGAAACCTTAAATTGAACTGATTTATAAACAACGAATGTCTAAACGTTGACAGCGGGATATGTCTACTTAAAAAAAAACTTATCTGTTTGTTGAAAGCCTAGTAAAACTATGAAGGCCGTAGCCAGAGGGAAATTTTAAAAATGTGGAATTTTGCTATGTAAAAGCGGCCTTGAAGGAGCTCAAACAATATTTTACCATTAACGCCCCCCCCCCCCCTTCTCGAAATGTTTATAAACCCTTGAGAAATGTTTATCTGGCCACGGCCTTGAAAACTATTGATTTTTTTCTAAACGCATCAACATGTCTCCATTTCATCACATTACGACATTTTCTATTGGATTGTTTTTTCGGCTAACATACTTTTTGCTACTTACAAATTAAATAATACATTCAAGTTTAATCATAAATCAAAACGCATATAAATATTTACTAGACACAAATAATACGAATTGTTTTCCGCAAATAAAAAATAATTGGAGGAAAAATTAACAAATATTTCACAAGCTTTGAAGGACTAAAAATTGAGGAGTGTTTACAAAGTTTTTATCAAATTCAGAAATTTCACACGGTTTGATAAGAATCCGCTAGGTTTGTACACGCTTATAACACTGATAATTTCAATTGAGAAAGTAACGAATAAAATGATATTTACAAAAAATCGTGTAATTTTATAGTTAGATTCACCCCTCTTGTGCGAATCTAATATTAATATTAATTAATAAAGACCAACTCCAATTATCCTCCTCTTATGTTTATTAACATTTGAGGGGCATAGCATAGCTATAGTGGAGCAAATTTAAAATTTGAGCACCTGGGAGCCCAGGTGCTCAAATTTAAAATTACGAGTATGTTAGGCTTATTAAAGATTTGTGAAAGGATTAAACGTGATATCAAACAGAAAATCAAACTGAATCAGCCATGAATTATAAACGTTTATATCTATGCAGAATATTTTGAACTTCACACTATATTAGTGTTTTATACGCCTGGCGCATGAAGACAAATTTCGACTTAAGAAAAGCCTACAAATTTGGATTTGCCGGGCGCTTCGCCTTGTCCTATATCAGAGCTGGGACGAATCCTCGTAAAAAGGATTCAAATCACGAATCTGAATCACCTAATATGATTCGAATCACGAATATTCGAATAAAGGATTCGTAAGAGATAAATATGATTCGAATCAAACATTTGAATCACGAATACAAATCCCTTAAGAATAAATTTGATTTTATCATTTATTTTGCAACCATTAATATATAAATATCGTTACCAGTTGTTTTAACAAAAATATTCAAAACCTAATTTTTTGTTATTAACACTGAACATCGTTGATAACAGACTAAATATCTGATTCCCTGTTACTTTGATTAAAGATGCATTTGTGTGTTTTTGAACTTCACTTCAAATCAGTGTTTTGTACGCGTGGCGCATGAAGTAAAATTTCGAGTTTAGAAAAGCCCGAAAATTTGTCTCGGGTCGCTGCGCGACCCTCGACAAATTTTCACGGGGCTTTTCTAAACTCGAAATTTTACTTCATGCTTAGCCTGGGAGTGGAAACACTGGTTCAAAACTTCAAATTGAACTCTATTATAAATGTGACAAATGCCTGAAAATTACGTAAATAAAAAATTCTCTGAATATCATTAAAACCGGGAGAGTCAAAGAAAAGTCATGGAATTATATTTAAATTGACCAAAACACTAACAAAAAGCCATATGATATTATTAAATTTGTCAAAATCAGCAGGCAAATTACAAGACACGTAAAAATTTATAAAATTAACTTAAATATTGACAAAAACAATGAAAACAATTTAACAAAATGGGGGTCTCCCACAGAAAAAAGTTATATTAAAAGGTCAGGGAAAAAATCTTGAATCAAGGAAATGCCGGAAAAATTTAACACTTCAGATTGTGGCTACCATGTCAGTTTTACTTCAAATAATATTAAACAAAATTTTGAAAACTAGATTACTATCTTTAAAAACATTTTCAGTCATTTAATGTTCTTATGAAAGCATTCAGTATGAAGTAAAATTTCGAGTTTAGAAAAGCCCCGTGAAAATTTGTCGAGGGTCGCGCAGCCGAGACAAATTTTCTGGGCTTTTCTAAACTCGAAATTTTACTTCATGCGCCACGCGTATAAAACAGTGATTCGACGACAAATTTAAAAACGCACAAGAAATTTTTCAAGGTTATCCTTATAATTAATTCGATTTATTTTTGACGATTCAAAACCTTTTGTAAGTATTCGAATCCTATTATAAGGATTCGAATCACACAAATTTGGATTCGAATACGAATCCTCTTGAAAAATGTAAGTAATCAAGATGTATTTGCGTGTTTTTGAACTTCACTTCAAATCAGTGTTTTGTACGCGTGGCGCATGAAGTAAAATTTCGAGTTTAGAAAAGCCCGAAAATTTGTCTCGGGTCGCTGCGCGACCCTCGACAAATTTTCACGGGGCTTTTCTAAACTCGAAATTTTATTTCATGCTTAGCCTGTGAGTGGAAACACTGGTTCAAAACTTCAAATTGAACTCTATTATAAAATTGACGAATGCCTGAAAATTACGTAAAAAAATTCCCTGAATATCATTAAAACCGGGAAAGTCAAAGAAAAGTCATGGAATTATATTCAAATTGACCAAAACACTAACAAAACAGCCATATAATATTATTAAATTTGTCAATATCAGCAGGCAAATTACAAAACACGTACAAATTTATAAAATTAACTTAAATATTGACAAAAACAATGAAAACAATTTAACAAAATGGGGGTCTCCCACAGAAAAAAGTTATATTAAAAGGTCAGGGAAAAAATCTTGAATCAAGGAAATGCCGGAAAAATTTAACATTTCAGATTGTGGCTACCATGTCAGTTTTACTTCAAATAATATTAAACAAAATTTTGAAAACTAGATTACTATCTTTAAAAACATTTTCAGTCATTTAATGTTCTTATGAAAGCATTCAGTTTGAAGTTTCGAACGTGCGTTTCCACTCCCAGACTAAGCATGAAGTAAAATTTCGAGTTTAGAAAAGCCCCGTGAAAATCTGTCGAGGGTCGCGCAGCGACCCGAGACAAATTTTCTGGGCTTTTCTAAACTCGAAATTTTACTTCATGCGCCACGCGTATAAAACAGTGATTTAACGAGAAATTTAAAAACACACAAAAGACATTTTTCAAGTTAATCCTCACAATTAATTCGATTTATTTTTGAAGATTCAAAACCTTTTGTAAGTATTCGAATCCTTTTATAAATATTCGAATGCTTTTATAAGGATTCGAATCACCCACATTTGGATTCGAATACGAATCCTCTTAAAAAATGTAACGAATCCGGATCACGAATCCAGTTGAACTAAAGTATTCGAATGCCTCTTTTGAATCCTCTAAAAGGATTCGAATCCTGCCCAGCTCTGTCCTATATTGTACTTCAAGTTTGCCATCATTACATTAACCTTTTCATCATTATTAGTCTAAAAATCGCTCAAATCTAACACAACATTTCGCAACCCAATCGGTTCTGATAACTGTGAGCTTAAGCCGGCTCCACACATTGGCCCACATGGCTAGGCCAATGTTTGTTCCAACATTTGCTGTTCTTACACACATCACAAGTGCGCTATCCATATATTGGCTTAACAACCACAAACTTGTTCTTTTGACGCGGGACAAAAAACCCAATAACCCAATGGGAAGTGGCAAGTGGTCAACGTGCAAACACTCCTTCACACGTGCCAACTTCTCTATCCACACGTTGGCCAAGTAAGACTTGCCATATCGTATGTCCAATGTGTGGAGCCGGCTTTACTCTCCATCAGCAAACACGCGATTGCGCAACCGAATTTTACACTCAAATGTTTAAGCGTATGTGTACGCAGTTTTTCCTTTGCGGGACCGCATTCACAAGTGAGTCGCGTGTACGTGCGCATCCGAAAGTGTGTACTCAATGAGTGGACTCGTTATATAGTTTATTTGTGTGTGTGGATGAGTGTGTGTGGACACTTTTGACGATAGGTGAGATTTTTTTACTTGATTGATCCAAATGAAAAAAGTGAGAGGCGATCGATCGAAAGCCGAAACTCGATCCTGCACTTATTATTAATTATTTGTAATTGAAGGCATGACTCTGAACAATTGCTGAGAACGATCGGCGGGGTAATTAAAGTTAATTGAGCGGACACGAACTATAATTTTTGAAATATAGCATTTCAATCCATTCAAAAGATTCTGTTTTACTAATTAAACAGCTGTACTGGAAACGGGGAAAAGGAGATGACTTTCACATTTAGTTGTAAACTTGATCTTTCAATTTGGTTTAAAATTCATCCATTTCAAAATTCTAAACGATGAGAATGAACGTATCTTAAAATTCATAATTTTTTGGAGATATCTTTTTAAATTTTCCAAAGACGACTTACAGAGTTGCAAACTGTCATTAACCTAGATCCATCGAACTTCTTCAAAAGTGAATTTTATTCTAACGGTATTTCTTGTTATCCTTGGAAATATTTATTTAATGAATCTTATGATTCAGGGTCGTAGCTACCGTGGAACCAACTGCTTTAGGCGCCCGAACTTTAAAGGCACAAATTGGATTAGACGAAATCAGTGGTGTAGCCAGGAAGGAGTTACGGGAGGTTAGAAACCCCCCCCCCACCCCTAGTCGCTGTTATCAACTTAATTTTGTCATTTAAAAATCGCCGCGTGTTTAGAATTATTGAAAAATTGTGCGTTAGTAAGCATTTGCACACGCCCTGATTTAATGCGAAATTATAATATAACTAGATGTTTTTTTATGCAAATCATATTATTCTGTCTAAACTGTCTTTTCTTTCTGCGCTTCAGCGAAAACCCACCCCCATGTAAAAATCGTGGCTACGCCAGTAGACGAAATAAACATTAGTAAAATGTATTAAAGTGAGATCAAACATAAAATCAAGTTGAGTTTGAGTTTTGAACTTCACTATTCACTATACGCCTGACGCACGAAGTAAAATTCGAGGTTAGAACAGCCTGAACATTTGGATTTGCCGGCGCGCCTCGCTTTGCTCGGGCCGTCAAATTCAAATTTTTAGGATTTTCTCAACTCCAAATTCTACTTCGTGCGTAACCAAGGAGTGGAATCGTTTGATAGAAGTTTTAATTGAACGCTTGTAAAAAAATGCATAAAAAAGTGTTTGTCAATCTTAAAAAAAAATATATTGAAAACCTATTTAATAAAAATAAATAAATAAAAAAACTATTGTATGTTCAATGAAATAAAACCTCTAGAGTGCCATGGAAAATATTGTAGGTTGGCAACTCTGAAATTATACATTATAATTATTATGTCTGACGTTTTATATGTCAATTCCTAAAGTGTGCAGCCAACTTGAATTTTAAAAAATATAAAATCATGGCACTCTAGAGGTTTTTTTTTTATTGAACATGCTATATTTTTAAATATTACGAGTAGAAATGCATTCATAATAGGCAGGTGTTCTTTACTGATTTATCTTGATAGAAACGATAGACATTAACACCCAAATATAATTCAATAGAAAACTAATTTAAGATCGAATATAATTAATAATTTTAAAAAAATTATGTAATGCACACATTAAGTTGTTTACTTTTGCCTTGGAGGCACGTTTGAATACCATGAAAATTATTAAAAGGCAACAACTTGTTCATAGACAACATATTGACCCATTAACGACCTAGCAATTATAGAGTTAACTCTAAAAATTGATATGAGGTAAAATTCTGCACATTTTTTTATGATTTCTATGAATGACTATCAGGCGCGCACCCAAAAATTTGTCTTAGGGGGGCTCACGCGTCTTAAAGGGGGCCCCTCCCGATCTAGACTAAACGCGAAATGTCTACTGCTCACGGACATAGTCTGAATTAAAACATAATTTCGGGTTTTGTCCAGACAAATCGCGTTTCGTACGTTTAAGTTTAGACAAGTCCTAACATGCTGGGTGTTATAAAATAAATCGATCAAACAAAACAAAACAAAAAACGTACTGGAAAACACCACATTGTTTTATAAACAAAGTGATAAATTATTTATAAGGAGTATATTTTAAACTTCACTTTAAATCAGTGTTTTATACGTGTGGCGCATGAAGTAAAATTTCGAGTTTAGAAAAGCCTGAAAATTTGGATTTGCCGGGGCGCGACTCGCTTCGCTCGCGCGCCCCGTCAAATCCAAATTTTCAGGCTTTTCTAAACTCGAAATTTTACTTCATGCTTAATCTGGGAGTGGAAATACTTATTAGAAGTTTCAAATTCAACGATTTTATAATTAACCTTGCATAAAAATCTACTTCTCATAATTGAAAGTGATTTATTATTAAATAATGCAAATTACTTGATTTGAATAACATTTTCTTAGCTAAATTATTTAATCGTATTTAAATTTAGATACTTTTTTAATTCAAAATTAAAATAAAACTAATTAATGTAAAAAGTAAATAATTATAGGTAAAAGTTTTTGATAATAAAAATAATCTTTATTTAGCATCTTTTGCTATACAACAATAACATAATTAATCGCTCCCAATTATGCAAAGTATGCAAGTTTATGCAAGGTTTATTATAAAAGCGTTCAATTTTAAACTTTTAACGATTGTTTCCACTCCTAGATTAAGCATGAAGTAAAATTTCGAGTTTAGAAAAGCCTGAAAATTTTAATTTGCCGGGGCGCGCGAGCGAAGCGAGTCGCGCCCCGGCAAATCCAAATTTTCAGGCTTTTCTAAACTCGAAATTTTACTTCATGCGCCACGCGTATAAAACACTGATTTCAAGTGAAGTTCAAAATATATTCCTTATAAATAATTTATCACTTTGTTTATAAAACAATGTGGTGTTTTCCTGTACTTTTTTTGTTTTGTTTTGTTTGATCGATTTAATTTATAACACCCAGCATGTTAGGACTTGTCTAAACTTAAACGTACGAAACGCGATTTGTCACTTTGTTATGAAACAAAATTATGTTTTCCAATATAAATTTTATAATATCCTTTATAATATTTTAGATACATCCGTGCCGACTTGCCAGAACTCTTCTTCGACTAAATTTCCTCCTTGCTTTACAAAAGAAATAATAAAAAATGTTGGTTTAAAGCTGTATTACCATCGTAAATGGAAAACTAGAAGGTCGTCTTGTTACCGTAAAGAATTTGAAAGGGTTAGGGCTTCAACTAAGCAACAAATTAAAATGGCTTATAAAACTTATATGACAAATATTGAACATAATCTTAAAGTTAAACCTAGAGACTTGTGGAAATTTGTGCACCTGAAGAATGGGACAACCAGAATTCCAGGTCAGCTAAAAAGAGGCGATACCACTTACAGTACCCCCGAGGAGATTGTCAATGCTTTTGCCAATACTTTTTCCGATGTGTACCTAACAAAAAGCTCAATAAACATCAATGCAGTACACACCAATTGTGAAAGCTTCCGTATGCCTACCATTACTGAAGCGGATGTTATCCGCAGTATAAATAAATTAAAAACTTCATTTATTTGTGGCGATGACCTTGTTCCTTGTTTTGTTATTAAAGATTGTAAATATATATTTACAAAACCATTAACAACCATTTTCAATTTGGCAATCAGCTCAAAAACATTTCCAGGTTTTTGGAAATGTGCTATTATAACTCCAATTTTTAAAAAGGGAGATTCTACCCAACTTCAAAATTACAGACCCGTTGCTATTTTACCCAATTTCTCCAAGATATTTGAACATATAATATACCACTTTATGTATAATCATGTTTACATATACATCACTCCTTGTCAACATGGATTTGTGTCAGGTAGGTCAACTACAACTAATTTGGCAACAATTGCACAACATATTAGTGAAAATCTCGACAACAGGAATCAAACAGATGTTATTTACACTGACTTTTCGCGTGCATTCGATATCATTGACCACAACACTTTAATTTTAAACCAAGTAATTTTGGAATTACAGATACCTTTCTTCAATTTATTTCATCTTATTTGGATAACAGGCGTAATTATGTTTTTTACAACGGTTACAAATCTCACGAGTTTTTTATCAACGTCAGGTGTGCCACAAGGATCTAATCTTGGGCCCCTCTTATTTATTGTATTTATTAACGACCTTATAACTTCAATTTCTTGTCCTGTATTAGCTTATGCTGATGATCTTAAAATCTTCCACAGTATTAACTCTATAGAAGACTCCATCACACTTCAACAAAACTTAGACCTTATATCAGATTAGTGTGTCTTAAATAAACTGTCACTTAATATCGATAAGTGCTGTGTTGTGTCATACTGTCGAAAACGAGTCACAGTTCAGTTTGACTACTTAATTGACGGTTCAGTCATTTCAAGGAGCACAAGTATAAAGGATCTTGGTGTTACTTTTGACAGTCATATAAGTTTTAAAGAGCATATTGCCAACATAAGCAAATCAGCCGTTAAAATGTTGGGATTTTTGATGCGCACATCTAGATGTTTTAATGATGTGTCTCTATTGAAAACTCTATATTTTGCACTAGTACGCAGTAAGCTGGAATATGCATCGATAATTTGGTATCCGGGTTACATAAACAATAGTCTGACGATAGAGCGTGTGCAGAGACGATTTTAAAAATATCTTTCTTTCAAAATTGACGGCACTTACCCTGAACGTAATACAGACTACGGCCAACTATTATCCAGGCATGATCTGCCTTCTTTGTCCTCTCGCACAGTGGTCGATTTTCAAATTTAGCCGAACATTTCGCGAAAAATAAAGTATTTAGAAAAACGAATATTTGTGTAAATATCATTAGTATAATGACCCATTGGTGCGCAGGTAAAAGCATAATCCCCTCAACACTCTTTCCTGGTAATTATCGGTACCCAAAGTACACCCTATTGAGACACCGATCATTAGTTGTTTGTACGCTCTCAAACGCATAAGTTTTAAATATTTAGTTTTTAGTTGTGTGAAGTGAAATTTTTAAAACAACGATGGATATACATTCTACTGGTATGTATTTATCATTTGTGTTTATTTGTTTTTTTATATTTTTATGCAACAATAATAAATATTGACATAAATTACTCATACAATTTTTCATTGTAAATTAAAATTTCTTAAGTATGATAGAGAAAAAGTATATTCCGTACGCAGCGGTACGCATTGGGATTTTTTCAGTTATAGAGCAACTATTTAACTTATCATATAAACAAAAATTATATGCAGCCACGTGCAACCATTCAAGTAATAATTTTTTTTCAGGCCGCGTAACCGTTCGCCGAAGCGCTCTCTTCAATGTTTGGCGTATGGAGCGCACGGTGGAAGAGAAAAACAGCGCCGTTCAAAAATATATTTTTGATTTAATGAACTTTAATGTTCAAGACCAAAATGAAAATATAAATATATTAAAAGATCAAATACGTTCTTTTACGTCATCTTTAAATTCTAAGTGGCAAAAAGTATTTAGAGTATGTTCCCGATTTGAAAATAATTATGCAGAGTGGCTAAACGAAACACAGACATTTTCTTTGACTGATACAATCGATGAACCTGTACCTGGACCATCTTCGAGAGGGCCGTACAAATCATTTAGTGATCAAATTTTTTGAAAAAAAGAAAAGTTAGGGGATTGATGGAAAATTATTCCGAAGAGGAAATTGCGTTCGCCACTCAGGTTAATTTACGAGCATCTGGAAAGAGGGATAGTGCAGAAATAGTGAACGAGGTTACAACAAATTCACCAACAAGAGGTTCCAGTATTAAGCAGGCTTGGAAATCACCCCAACAAAAAGTTCAAAAATATACACCAGAAGAAGCCTTGGCGTTATATATCGACGGAAGATTTACAAAGCATTCCTATAAATTGATACAATCTGGAGCTAAGGTACGTAATGCAAATATTTACCCAAGCTATGAAAGTATTTTGAAAGCAAAAAAAGCATGTTATCCCGCAGAAGTTAGTATATCATACACTGAAACTGCTGCAGAAGTTACTTTGCAAGCCTTGGTCGACCATACTAGTCAAAGATTATTCATTTCTCTGGGAAATTTGAGTTCATTTGATGAAATTGGAAACGAGTTTAAAATTATGTACAAATGGGGCTGTGATGGTAGTTCAGGTCACTCATTATATAAGCAAAAATTCTCTAATGAGTCCGAAAGTGATGAATATATATTTTCTGCGTGCTTAGTGCCTCTTCAAATAATATCAATAAAAGATGATAATATTTTATGGCAAAATCCGAAACCATCCTCAACTAGATTTTGTAGACCAATTAAGATTATGTTTGAAAAGGAGTCTAAAGAACTTATAAAACTTGTGGTAAATGATATTGAAAATCAAATTGAAACCATTTTACCAACGAATGTAGAGTTAAACAATATACAAATTATAATTAATCATAGTTTTAAAATGACTATGATTAATGGCAAGACTTATAGCACAGTTACAGACACTTCAACTCAAACGTGTGCTATATGTGGAGCTACCCCTAAAATAATGAATCAATTAGAAAAAGTAAAAAATTTACCGAAAATTGAAAAATACTATGATTATGGTATTTCTTCTTTACATGCTTGGATTCGTTCATTAGAATGCATGCTGCATATAGCATATCGTCTCGATATCAAAAAATGGCAAGTTCGAGATATCAATGAAAAAAAAAACATTAGAAATTACAAAATTAAAAATTCAAAAGGAATTAAAATCTAAATTAGGATTATTAGTTGATGTGGTAAAACCTAATTTCGGAACAACAAATGATGGTAATACCGCAAGTCGTTTCTTTGAAGAATATAAGACAACATCAAAAATTACAGGGTTAGACGAAAATTTTTTAAAAAGAATTAAAATAATTTTGCAAGTCATTTCTTGCGGAGAAGCTACAAATATAGAAGCGTTTCGTTTGTATTTGGATGAAACACCAAAAAATATATCGAATTATATCCATGGTATTACATGCCCACCTCTTTGCATAAAATTTTAATTCATGGTGCGGATATAATTCAATCAGCAACATTGCCAATTGGGATGTTATCCGAAGAGGCACTAGAAGTTCGCAATAAAGATTTAAGGAAATACCTGATGTTCTCGGTATTTCCTTAAATCTTTATTGCGAGCTTCTACTCGAAAATTTTCCCGCTTACAAACCATCACAGACCTATTTCATACATTGTTATATTCTTCTGATCCATATATTTCAACTATATCAAAAAGAAATCATATATCAAGATCTGCTAGAATTAAAAAATTTGACGATGAGGCTGTTAAATTGGTACACATTTCAAATAATTTTGATTTATCAGATAATTCAAACTCCGACAGTGATACTGAATAGTTTGGTGTAAATGTGTATTTGCATTATGTACCTAATATTCTGGTTTCAATTGAACATGTGTATATATATTTATGTGTATATAGTGTGTCCATGTATAATATGTATATATAATATATTTGTGTAAATAAATAGTTTTCTAAAAATAGAAACATTCTCTAATGCAATTAATTGGATTACCCTTAAACACAAAATAAAATAAAAAAAGATTTTGAACGGGGGGGGGTTACAAAACAATTTGTTTTTTGTTATTTTCATACAAGTCTACAAAATTCGCTAAGACGTTTTATATTCGATTCGATTCGCACAGAATTTCGGGGGGGTTCAAACCCCCATATTCCCCACCCCCCTAGCTACGGCCTTGTGTTTCTAGTATAAAATAAACATGTAATCTTTATAGGAACCATTCCAAGTAAAATAATCTCATATTTTGTTACAAAATTTTAAATTATTTTGAAATATGAGAGTGTTTTCTATATAAATCAAATGGGTGGGGGTTGTTTAAAACTTTTTATTATTTTTTTTTTATTTTACGAAGAATGACTCATTATATTTGTTTAAAATATTAAATAAAAAGATTTTTTTTACAAAAAAATCTTTGATTAGGGGTTGGTAGTGGGGTGGAAAATGTGTCCATAACATAAATGACAATTAAATACTTAATTGAAAAAATATTTCTTTCTATTAGACAGAATTAAAAAAATACAAAACAAATAATAACGAAATGTTCAGTTAAATTTGAAAATCGACCACTGTGTCTCGTCGCGAAAACTCTAGCGCTGTCTTTATGTATAAATTAATACACAATATTGTTGAGTGCTCAGAGCTGCTAGAATCAGGTAATTTCACAGTTCCGTGAATTTCAGGCAGAAATTGTAATACATTTAGAGTTTTGAGCGCTAAAACAAATATTTTATCAAAGTCTCCAATTGGTCATATGAGTCGAAATGCTAATAATTATTTTGCAGATATATTCATTAATGAACGTGTTGAGTTGTAGGAGTGGACTTTGTTTATATAAATGTATTAGGGTTGTTTGAGTTTAGCTTTAAGAATGTTTTTTTTATTTTGAATGTTTTTTTGAATATTTTTTGATTTGTTGAGTATATAAACACAGTTCCCTGTGTCCAAAACGTGTGTATGTATTTACATATGTATGGATGTGCATATGTATGTACGTACGTGTGTATATTGTTTAGTATTAATTTTTATATGGAACTTTTTTGTTCTATTCATTTAAATTAATTTAATTTATTTTGTTTGCTATTTTATTATTGTATTTATTTTACCTTGTATTGGATTCTTCCGTTGGGTAATAAAAATTATTATTATTATTATTAAATAACAGACAAAGCAATTGTATTCGGCTATTGTCTAAAAACATTGGGCAATTCGCATTTTGTCTAGAAAAAACTCATACTACAATTTAGTCAGTCTTGGAGGGGGTGCTCAAGCCCGCGAGCCACCCCCCTGGGTGCGCGACTGACTTATATTACATACTGTGAATTTTTCGATTCGTCAATTTTATAAAGTATATACAGAGGGTTTTATGTAACACCGAACATTTTTATAACGAGAATTTTTCTTTGAAGTATCCATATGCATACGTTGCACATTTTCCGATGCTCGGTTTATTAAAAGAATCTAATTTGAAGCTTTAAGCGAGTGTTTTCCACTCCCAGGCTAAGCATGAAGTAAAATTTCGAGTTTAGAAAAGCCTGAAAATTTGGTTTGGTCGCGTAGCGCGAAGCGCGGAGCGGCCAAACCAAATTTTCAGGCTTTTCTAAACTCGAAATTTTACTTCATGCGCCACCGGTACAGAACACTGATTCAATGTAAAGTTTAGCGGTATGTTTCAAACTTCGTAATATTTCAGTGTTTTATATCGGTGGCGCATGAAGTAAAATTTCGAGTTTAAAAAAGCCTGAACATTTGGTTTGGCCGCTTCGCGCTACGCGACCAAACCAAATTTTCAGGCTTTTTTAAACTCGAAATTTTACTTCATGCTTAGCCTGGGAGTGGAAAACACTGGCTTAAAGTACAAATTATATTCTTTTAATAAACCAAGCATCGAAAAATATGCATTGTATGCATATGGATACTTCAAAGAAAAAATCTTGTTATGAAAATATTCGGTGTTACATAAAACTCTCTGTATATCTCTTTCAAAATCTAAAAAATACCCCATCAATAGTTAAGCATAAGATCTCGCGGGGGAGCCTGAAATTTAAAGATACTGATCAAATAATGCGGATTGGCCAAAAGCACGCGTAATTTGTTTAGAATAAACTTTTAATTTAAATTCTTGAATAGTTTCTGCATCTATACTTGATTGAACTGTAACTAGTTTAATTGGTTAATTTAGTGTTAAAATCAAAATTAGTTTCGTTGCTTATCTCATGGTGTTATAAAGGAAAACATTCCAATTTGTTACTAGGTCACCATGCTGCATTCAATTAGCAAGTAATAAAACTTCTCATTGTTTTAAGGCTGGAGCATTCTTCTTCCCCAAGGCTGTGATTATTGTGGAAATAACACGCATTCCTTTCGATTTAAAAAAAAAACAGCCTTAAAACACAACATGGAATAAATAGTATACTGTTTAATCAATGAACATAACTTCAAACTCAACCAAAATTTTCATCAAGGCAAATATCAATTTGGGATATTGATCCAGATAATTTTTCTTTTTAAGTATACACATCCCGGTGTATACACAATTCCATTTGTTTCTGGATCTCGCCTAGCCATGCTTTCGTGTTGTTATGTTGCAGTATCAACATTTACATTTTTTATTAGTTGCCACTCCTGATTCATTATTTTAACAGTGTTGCAATAATTTATGATATCATAAGTAATCCTCTATTTAATTTTGAAGAGGTTTATTGTTAATCTTGCAACATGGGGAACCTTTCTTTTGAAACCATTCCTCCTTTTATTATTTCGCTTGGGGAATCTGGCTCAGAACAAACATCAGAAGATTCAGATGCAGGTTCTCTTGACTAAATAATAAAAGTGGAATGAGGGCTTAAAAATTGTTTGACATGAAAATTATCAGTATCACAAGAGGGTGGGAATAAATTTGCAATTCTACAAAAAAATACTGAGGGCCAACAGAAGAGAGAATGACCAAAATTAAGGTGGTTGGATGGAGTTGATCAAAATGTGTTAACGGGAAGACCCAAGCGAGAAATACAAATGGATGACGAAATAAGTTTGCAGAGCCGAATTCATTATATTTGTTATATACAATATTATTGCTGTGTTTGTATGTACAAAAACCAAGTAGTAAATTTTGTTAATCTTAAAACTGCATATAATTATCCTTTTATATCTGAAAATTTGTAAAACAGGCAACAGTGTAAGATCACAATAGTCAGAAATTATAACCTTAAAATCGAACATCTGACAGTGACATTTAAAAACCCTGATTTAAAACACAACCAGCCCCATTTACAATACTTAAACTGTCACTTTTCCATAGCTAGGCGAGATCCAGAAACAAATGGAATATATAGTATACACCATAAATTTTCAAGCATTTGTTATTTTGATAAAAATGTTCAATTTGAAATTTTGAACGAGTCTTTCTGATCTTTGATTAAGCATAAAGTAACATTTCGAGTTTAGAAAAGCCTGAAACTCGCGTAGCGACCAATCCAAATTTTCAGGATTTTCTAAACTCGAAATTTTACTTTACGCGTCACGCATATAAAACACTGGTTTAAAGTGAAGTTCATAAACATACAATTTATTCATCTTTAATTAATGTGATGTATGTATGACCACCACAATATTTCAGTGTTTTATACGACTGGGCATGAAGTAAAACTTCGAGTTTAGATAAGCCTGAAAATTTGGATTAGTCGCTTCGCTACGCGACCAATCCAAATTCGCAGGCTTTTCTAAACTCGAAATTTTACTTCATGCTTAATTATGGATTGAAAACACACGTTTGAAGCTTCAAATCGATCGATTTCATAATAGTAACGAATGCCTGAAAATGTATACATCGGGATATGTGTACTAACAAGAAAAATGCCCTGTATATGAATTAATGAATATATTGAAATACACAGTAACACACAATGCCGTAGCTAGAAAAAAAATCAGGGGGGGTTTAATGGTAAACATTTTGTTTTTGACCTAATGGGGCAGCTTTTACATGGTAAAATTAACAATTTGAAAATTTTGTGGGCGGTTTGAACCCCCTTTTCCCCCCCTCCCTGGCTACGGCCTTGGTAACACAACATTCTATTTAAATATTCATTATATGATTGTGATTGGGATATGTTAATTAATCAACACATCACAAGAAAAAAAAGTATGTCAAACAGGATATTCTTCTTTTGCTAAATTACTTGTTTATTTATTATTCCTCCGCTGAAGGTGATTTTGTCCAGTTTTCACGACCTTTTGTCTTTCGATAAGTTTTCCTCCTCAAAGAAGATGACATCAGAAAATTACGTTAATCACGGCCGCGCGCCCGGAGGCTTTATCCATCCGCAAGGACGGTAATCATCCGAATTCTTTCGTAATTTATTATAAAAAAAAAACAACAATGAGGATGGAGTTGTGTAATGTAAATAATAGTAATAATAAAGCGTGACCGTTTTGTATGAAAACGGATTTTTTCGGTAGGGAATTTCCGCCCCTCCGCTTTCAAGCGGTATGTCGCGGCAATTTTCGGTCATTGGCCCACTTTTCCCACTCACTCACTCACATCAATGATTTATATGGTTTCATTCAATTCAGGTGTTTTTAGTAAGATTTCTATCTCTTTAAAAAACAAAATTGCTCTTCATAAAGTATAAAGACCTAAAAGTCTACTATGTTATTAAAATGTAATTTACAGAAAATTGAATACAAATATCATTTGAAATCTTGATGTATTCCTCAAGGTCAATGAACTCGTAACTCCGTTCCTTCATAAAATTGAGCTATAGCACAGAGTATGGAGTAACCAGAGTATTCACGCTGGCTGTGCGGGGTCAGGGGGGCAGCTCTGTCAGGTGGCTCACCCAGCAGGCGTGTGATTTAGAGTAACTACTAGGTTTCCCCACTCTTCCCAATTCATTTGTATATCGGATCCGCAGAGGAATGTTTATATTTTTTCCTCTCTAACGGTACCGACGGAACGAAAAATGATGACGCTCGGTTTGTTTATTTTATCAAAATAAACAAATCGAGCGTGAATCTACACCATTCAATTTTTAATTCCACATATAATATTGAAATTTAGATTTACTCTCATGTAATGCAATTTAAATTAAAATAAATACAGTTATATGATACAGGTAGGGATTGGAATACCGGCATACCGGTTAATCGCAAAAATTGCTCTTCAAAATGTACCGGTATTTTGGTAAATCATATCAACATTATGTACATTTATTTCACATCTTTAACTATACTTCTGACAAAAATAGTAGATCGATTATGTGTTTTTGAACTTCATAATAAATCAGTGTTTGTACGTGTGGCGCACGAAGTAAAATTTAGAGTTTAGAAAAGCCTGAACTCGCTTCGCTCGTGCCGCCAAATCCAAATGTTCAGGGTTTTTTAAACTCGAAATTTTACTTCATGCTTAATCGGGGAGTGGAAAACACTCACACAAATCCATGTTTTATATTTATAGATTTTTTAAATAGGTTTTTCACTAATTTCCACGATTTCTTATTAATCCACTTCTTTTGAAATGTTGTAACAGGTTTCAAGTTTTTGCCAAGATTTTATAAATAAAATTTAATATTCAATATAATTTGTCAATCAACCGAACAAAATAAAGGCTAGTATTTTTGAATTTTACAATATGTCATTGTTTTATACGCGTGGCGCATGAAGTAAAATTTCGAGTTTAGTAAAATTTTCAAGTTTAGAAAATTTTCTACGCGGGGCTTTTCTAAACTCGAAATTTTACTTCATGCTTAACCGGGTAGTGGAAAACACTTGTTTATAGCCTTAAATTGAACTTTTATAAACAATAGAAAGTCGGAAAATGTGTACTTAAATATTACATACTTAATTTTAATATTTTTCATTACAAGAATATTTATATAGGAACAATAAATTGTAGGCGTTAATTCCAAAGACAATATATGTATTAAATAATCATCAATTTTATTTACTAAATTTGATTATACAATAAACAAAATATCCAAATTTTCAGGCGTTTCTAAACTCGATTTTACTTCATGCGCCACGCGTATAAAACACTGATTTAATGAGATGTTTAAAAAACGTATTCTTTTTAATCACTCTTGTTCCCTCATGAACACCGATAATAATAAAATAATCCGTTCAAAATACACGTTTTTATTTTTCAAATATTATATTATAAGCTCCCCCAGTTAGTCCCCCCCCACCCCCCGTGGATCCGTGCCTGATTGACATAATTAGTTCTCAGGTAATACCTCGGCGGTGGCGGAGAACTTTGCTTAATCGCAGAGGAAACAATATTATTGTTTACTCTGTGGCTATATATTAGTGGAGATATAAAAGATGAAATTATCTATAAACTGAACGCATTAAAACAATAATGTTTTTATTTCACATCTGTCAGTCAGCAGTAAATTGGTGTATGGGTCTATTGAAATATGAGTATATTTATGTTTACATTAACATTCCAATGAACGAATCATCCTTTAACATATGTTTTTGTGCCTTAAATCGCCATCAAAATTACAGGAAACTGTTTTGGTTGAAGGTTTTAATAGGTGGATGTTTTGATAATTGCCTCAGAGATGGCTACACTATGCAAACTGTGGATTCCGAGTTACAGGCGTGATTACTCTGGTTATTCTTTCCTCTGTGGCTATAGTCAGCCTTTCATAAAAGTATACATCTACATTCAACCTATTAATTTAATTAAATCCTTAAATGACCAGTTGCATTGTAAAAATTAATCCCTGCACATTTTTGAGTAATAATTTTGATTTGTTCTTATCTATAACAATATTTTGTTTCACAATACCAGGCTCTTCTACCTCTAGACACACTCAACCATAATAGCATAATAAATATTTAAATAACACACGATTGTAAACAAACACCAATGCTCTTATTTGCAATATCTCTCAGAGTATGCTGACATAACAATAGATAAGCGCCGAGTGGTTTATCAGTTACACATTGATTCAGACTCTCTGACCTCGTAAGTATAAAAATATCAATTTTTTAAAATAATTAAAGCCTCTCACATACAAATTCTATAAAACACATTTAAACAAATTTTTAAACTCAGTCATTTCTTTAACATACAATAAAATAAATGTAGGATGGTTGAAATAGCCAGTTGGATTAACAAGAGCAATAATAACAAGGACCGCACAATTAAATGTTAATTTGCATATTCTCTTGAAAAATCATATGTCTAATTTATATTATCAAAATAAACTTATCTAATAACTACCCCAATGTAAGTAAAATTCTGCCAATCATGATGATCCAAATAATTTAATACAAACATAATTACAACATCACCGCAAATTTCATAACACGCATTTAAACAAATTTTTAAACTCAGTAATTTCTTTTTTTTATTTTTTTTATTTGGATCGATGATCCTGGCATAGGCTCTCGCCACAGCCATATCTCTTATGTATTTATTATTAAAGTCATTTCTTTAAAATACAATAAAATAATAGAAGGATGGTTGAAATAGCCTAGTTGCCAGTTGGATTAACAAGAGCAATAATAACAAGGAACGCACAATTAAATGTTAATTTGCATATTTTCTTGAAAAATTATACAACCTCTAATTTATACTATCAAACTAAACTTATCTATAAGTACCCCAATGTAAGTAAAATTCTGCCAATCATGATGATTCAAATAATTTAATTCAAACATAATTACAACATCAATGCGAATAATATCACATGAGCGAACACGTGATTGCATTCCATTGATTATCTTTTAATAACTGAGTAGATTAGATAATTTCTGTTAAACGATGCATGCAATTAAGGATGCAAATGCGACAAAAACTGGGATTTCCCATTTTTTCCTTCACCTTAAAAAGGAATGTTTACTAAAAATAGCTGATTGTATAAACAAATGAATTTATTTTTAAAAATTGTCAACATAACATGTACTTTATATTAGTCATCAATATATAGATATTCAACATGTTTAAATTCCTAATAAAAAAATTGCATCATATGTTGTAAAGTTATAAATAAGTTAAGTCCAGGTGTACACAACCAGTTTTTTGATACTACAGCACCACAAGTACAGTTTAAAGTACCTTTGATCAAATGGGGCAGTGCACACATAGCTCCGGTGATGTTGCGGCAGTTCCTATGGAAATCGTGCCACAACTGCGGCGACGCAGCAAAAAAACTGTATGTGTGCACTAGGACTAAGTTATAAAGTATTCATGGCAACCATTAAGTAATTGTGCTACATAAAACGACCCACGAAGCAAAATAATCACAAAATACTTAAATGTGCCTTTAAAAGAAAAGGTGCAAGGAAAAAGGTGTAGGAACATTCATTTTTGCCAAAATTACATTTACGAACAAATACACTCAGAAAAGATGCCTGAACCTTATTCTGGTACATCCATTTATAAGAAAGACTTAATTGCTCTTAAAAATAAAATTTTATTGATTGATTTGTACCATAATTCACCATTACGCATTTAATGAGTTTTGTTACTTACCTGGAGTGGGTTTAATTAATCTCGGGGGTAATTGTCCGGTGGCTGCCGGCCCGAAGAGATTTTCAAAACCGTCATCCTTTGTTTCTTTCTGTAAATAAAATTTAATTCACAAAAAGAACATAACCTCAAATAAGTTTTTTTGTGAATACTTCTTTACACTTACCGTGATTAAATAATTCTGCTCCGTTATCGAACTGTCCACTTCTAGGAAAACAGACTTCGAGCTCATTTTTATTCAAATAACCTTTGCTTTTCGGTGGATATTGATTTAATTTAACGTAAATCAAATGGAATTATCGATACAAACAAACACGAAGTTGGCAATCAGAATACAAATGTCAAAGTTTCTCAAATATAAAATTTATAAAATATATTAATAATAATAAAATTAATAATTTTATTTAAAATAAACTTCTAAAGGCTAGTTGATTTTTACATTTCTTTATTCAAAAATTATTATTTACTTATTCAACTCGAAGTTGCAGCAACAGTCTAAGCAACTTAATTTAATTTTTGTCGCCAACTTAACTTCAATAAAAATCTAGATTTTAGGGATTTTATTATTTAAATGTTGCATTACTTTCTTTACAGCGAATATTTCTTATAGAATATTTTAGAAGTATAAGAAATCTTGCCAACTTAACAATAATAAAAATTGTAGATTTTAGGGACTTTATTATGTAAATGTTTCCCGACTTTCTGGACAATGAGTATTAGTTCTGAAAAATGTTATGAGTGTAAAATTTTACGCATAAATCAAGACTTGTTGGCAACACTTGACACCTGTCAGCTGTTCGAATCCCCGGGCCCCGTCAAGTTCGTCAAGACCTCGCTGTTAAAAATGTGCTCAATTTTTTAAAACTCCGGGCCCCAAATGTTGCACTTTTCAGGTGAGACAACCCCGAGACCGTCCTGAAACAATTGGTGGCCGTCGGGCGACGCATGCGCCCTCGCCGCACCGAACATGGCGAACTCTACGATGGATCGCTTCTGCGGCTCCGATTTCTGGGTGAGTTTTTTACCGAATCATAAATAAATACAATTTGGCAACTGTTTCGTGCGAAATCTCAACATTCGCGCGTTTTCATTCAGTTTATGCGCGTCGGGTTGGTGTGACCTTAATCCGGCGCAAACTTGACCGACTTTTATAAATCTAAAGGGCGAGTTTAAATATAAACGGGATAACAAAGCGGAAAACAATTGTATAATTGCCGATACGTGTGAACAAAAGCTTTGGTCTTTGTAATAGGATGCTAACCTGACTTGGTACACCGAGGATCCTGAGCTAACAAAGTGCTTCGAGAAGACTGTGCTGGTGTGGACCCCGTGCGCCTTCCTCTGGGTGTTCTCCAGCTTGGAAGTTTTTTACATACTCAACAGCAAGTACAGGAATATCTCGTGGAATTTTGTCAACGTGTCAAAGCTGTTACTAACCTGTGCTCTTATATTGCTGTCTGTGGTAGACGTGAGTGTCGCTGCCAACCTTTCAGCTAAGGAAGAAGTCGAGATACATAACGTGGATATTTACACACCACTTATAAAAATTTTAACATTCGTAAGTACTGAAAAATGTTGTTTGGAAATAAAACAAAATTAGTTTTATGTTTAACAAAAATCATAACATGTTTAAGGACACTAGAAGCCAAGGATACAAGTGTATAAAACTTGTTTTTGAGAAAATGTATTTCAATGTAGGGAAATGTTTCATTCTATGACCTATATTAAACCAGTTTGACCTATAATTTAACAATATCAGTAATAATCTGCTGCCAACAAATTAATTAATATATCTAAAACCAATCTCCAAAATCGTAACATAATTTTATAAATTTTGCAGTAGTACTTATTAGCTTGTAGGGTCCTCATTTAAAATTGGTTTAGGGAATTTTTACATTATGACAGAATTAATTTAATCACTTTTTATTTGATTAAAAATTAATTTAAGTATCCTGGGTTCATGAAAGCATTGAGTTAATAGCAGGAAATTAAAAATGTTTTAAAACATTTTGTGTGATTATTTGGGTTAATAAAATTTTACAAAAGTAACAAATTAAAACTTATTTTATGCTTCTTTTCATATTTACAAAAATAAAATGTTGCTAAAAGAACTACTCTTTTAACTGGTTCAATAACCTGATATTTAAATATATATTTTTTGAATTAATTAACACTTATTGCGGAAAATTGGCCCGTTTAAGTAATTTTATTCTGGGCACAGGACACACATGTGTGTCTTCTGCAGTGAAAATGCTAAGATTAGTTTACTTATTTATTTATTATAATAAATATTATATGTACTTTAGAGCATTTACTAATTTAATTGAATAATTTAACTATTTAGGGTTTAGCGGCGACGTTAGTCTTTTACAACAGAAAACATGGTATCCGAACCTCGGGACTGCTATTCCTATTCTGGGGCTTGTGTGTGCTCTGCGCAATTCCGCAGCTACGAACTGAAATCAGGGACTCCCTTGATCACACACCCGAGCCATATTATTTCTACGTCAGTTACCTGATTTACTTTCCGTGCATCTGCCTAATGTTTATATTAAATTGGTTTGCCGATGAGGAGCCGCAAAAGAGCAAATACCCGAAGTCAAAGAAGCCGTGTCCGGAGGAGGCGAGCGGTTTTCTTTCAAGGCTGTTTTTTGCTTGGTTCGATTCACTGGCATGGACTGGATTCAGGAAACCGCTGGAGACGAGTGATTTGTGGGATTTGAAGATGGAGGATTCCGCAGAGGAAGTGGTATCGTTGTTTGATAAACATTGGAAGAAAACTGTTGCAAAATTTGAAGCGTGAGTTTTAAACTTTTATTTAGAACTAATAACACATGACCATGCAACCTCGACTTGTTTATTAATTTCTTGAAAAAAAAAATAATTTTTGTTTGTGTTCCGTTTGCATGAAGATTAACAATTTTTTTGGCACCCAACATAGGACATTAACATTTCTTGGATTTATAAAATACTACTTACCAAAAAAGTGAATTTAAAAAAATACATTTTATGCACAGATTAATTTTTGAAATTATACACAATATTAATTTTTTATATATAAAGGATCATTAGATGTTACTTTTTATATATTTACCTATCTTTAAACATCATCTAAAGGTCTAAAAACATGTTGTGATCCTGTCTCTGGTCCTATTTGTTACAGCTCCTCACCCAGATCATTTGCGTCTTACAAAAACGACTCAGCACAAGTCGACTTTGTTGACAGTTCCAAGAAGAAGGAGCAGGCCTCAATATTACCCGCCTTGGTGAAATCGTTTGGTCCTACCTTTCTTTTTGGCGCTATGCTAAAATTCTCTCAGGATATTCTCACCTTTGTCAGTCCACAAATTTTAAAGTAAGTGCATGAATAAAACTTAACTTCACACAGCCATGCAAACACTTACAAATTACAGGTTATTAATTTCATTCGTGCAAGATGAAGAATCACAATGGAAAGGGTATTTGTATGCTGTCCTCTTGTTCGTAACGGCGATGATACAAACTCTGGTGCTCTCGCAATATTTTAATCGAATGTTTATTGTCGGAATGAGGATCCGGACAGCATTAGTCTCCGCGATTTACCGCAAAGCCCTGAGAATGTCCAACGCGTCCCGAAAAGAAAGCACCGTGGGAGAAATCGTGAATTTAATGTCCGTCGACGCACAGAAATTCATCGAACTCACGGCCTACTTGAACATGATATGGTCAGCACCTTTGCAGATCATCCTCGCTTTGTACTTCCTCTGGGAGGTTTTGGGACCGTCTGTGTTAGCCGGGCTGGCTGTAATGATTATTTTGATTCCGGTTAACGGTTACATAGCGAACAAGGTGAAGGTGTTGCAGATTAAACAAATGAAGAACAAGGACGAGAGAGTTAAGCTGATGAACGAGATTTTGAGCGGGATTAAGGTTTTAAAGTTGTATGCCTGGGAGCCGAGTTTCGAGGAACAGGTGCATAAAATCAGGACGAAAGAAATGAAGGTGTTAAAAGATGCGGCTTATTTGAACGCCGGAACTTCATTTATTTGGTCGTGCGCACCATTTTTGGTAAGTGATTTTAGTTTATATTTGGATAGTAAACACTATACCTTTTCAAGTTGGCACTAAAAAAATTCAAGTTGGCACTAATCAAAATCAAATTGTCACTAATTACATTTAAATTGCATTTGATTAAAGACAAGCTGATTTTGATTATTGCCAATTTAAATTTGTTTTGTGCCAACATGATATTGAAAAGGTATAGACTCAATTGACAGCTGAGCAGACTGTAGAAGTGTGCTTTAAGCTTCAGGGAAACTGGTGCAGTGGCGAGCACCAAATCATTTAATAAAATAGATAAAACTGGTTCTGGAAACCAGATTTTCTCAGCGCACTGTTTTATATTAAAATGTGTGTTTCATGCAAACTGCCGACAAAACCGTATCAGTTTACCTGGAGCTTAAGTTTACTAATAGAAACAGTCTACCAACAGAAACAACTCTTAACGACACTACACATTTAGGGATTGTGAAAATGTACTGGTAATATGCCGAATTTTTACCAGTATTTCGGTTAATTAAAAAAAATTGTTAAAACCTAATAGTTTTTATTAACACTGAAAATATAATATATAAAATTACGAAAATGTTGATAACAGACTAAATATCGATTTATTACTTCTCGTTGATGCTTAATCATTTAATGACTTTACCCCTTAAACAACGATGTTATGATTTACCGAGAAATTATCGTTAAACTAATTTTTATTCCCAAATAACCCGAATTAGTAGTAATCGAAAAGGTCGGCAAATGTACAATCCCTATTCAAATTCTTCGCACAAATGAATACAAATATTTTTTATGATTTATTTTTATGTAACAGAATCATAAACATGTTTTTCAACATTTGGCCTATTACATAAACAAGTCTCATCTATGGACCGAAGTTCAAAGTTACAATTTCAATTTTACTCTAAAGTAATTCTGAACATTATGTTTTAATCTGTTATTTATAACTTGAGTTAAATTTCAGGTAAACTGACATGGTATCGGTGGTGGTTACTGAATTGTTTCATTGATTTATTTAGTGAAACCTTGAAAGTTATAAACTGCTGCCGCGACCGCGTCTTTTAACTTGGAACTTTAACCCCGTTACTCAGCACCCGCAACCGCAAAGGAAAGCGGTTGGTGTTCGTGTTTCAAGCTCCATTGATTCATGTACTCTTTGCGGGTTGTTAGTAACGGGGCTAACAGAAGAAGTTGATTTAAATATTTGCATGGATTATTGTTTTTATATATTACATTAGGTATCGATGTTGACATTTGTACTCTATGTACACATCAGCGAAGATAACATCCTGACACCGCAGGTAGCTTTCGTGTCGCTCACGCTCTTCGGAATATTACGAATACCGATGGCTGTGCTACCATTGCTCATAGTTTACATAGTCGAGGTACAATTCACACAAAAAAAATCAAACATTTGATTGGTACGCACTAATCACTCACGGTGGTTGCGGCTATCTCTTTCGGTACATTTTTTAATACAATTCGAACACATTAACAAAATACAAATCGAACTCATTTCATTTTTTCAATTAATTACAATAAAAATCCTTTTGCATGAACTTAGGTTTCGTTAGTCTCTTTCGCTACATTCGTTCTGGTGGACGAGAAAAATGTACTTAACGCATCAACAGCATTCGTATCACTATCGCTCTTCAACATATTGCGTTTTCCGTTGAGCATGTTGCCCATGATGATCTCCAATATGGTTCAAGTAAGCATTTAGTTTATAAATTAGAGAAAAAAGTAAAAAAAATAACATTATAATTCAATCTTGTAAAAGTTCACTGAAAAATACACAGAATGTTTTCTTGATACATGTCCCGATGTATCACTGTAAATTGTCAGTCATTGAATATGTTCGACAGTACGAGGAAAAGTCAGCAATTAGGCTATTTAAAAAATACTCGAGAGATGTACTGAGTCGAAAGAAAGTTTTATTTTTCAAAAAATTCTCCACCATCATTAATACACTTATCCTATCGCATGCAGTCTCAGCCCAAGTAGCAAGTAGCCAATTCCAGTTTCGTCAACAACTTTTGAACACCCTTTAGAGAATTTCTGGGTGACAAACTCTTTCCACCTTGAATTTTCATTGTAGCAATATTGTATAAATATTTATATAAAATTGTTACACATGATGGATTCAATAATGCAATATATTTAATAAATATTGATACAATATCTATTTTCTATATCGATTCTATATTGTATAACCATCGAAAAACAATTATAGCCATTCAATACTGTGAATGTAATGTATTTCAATGAAAACTAGTTTTTGTAAAATTTGATAAAATACAAGATTTTAGCAATATATTTTCAAAATATTGATACAAGTCATTCTGCCCAGAAAAACACACAACAGTACTCTGCTCTTTCACAATACACTCTTCGAGCACGGTCGCCATTTTTAAACTTGCGCAGTTTATAACCTAAAAGCTGACTTTCTCTCGTTTGATCACAGCCAAAGAAAATTGATTTTTTAAAAATTACTCAAATTAATGTTTTCCGTGAATTTTTTTAATGCTACATCAATTGTGTTTTAACGCATTCCAGTTTCATACTATTTCTTATAACAATATACTTTTCATTTTATTTGCTTGCCTAGAATAACTAATTAACATGCGTTTTTTCAATTACTGGAGAAACCATGTTTTCATAAAAAAATTCGCGCGGATTTTTTAGGCGGGCGTTTCGATACAGAGAATAAACAAATTTATGAACTGCGAAGAGTTGGATCCCAACAACGTCACACACGATCCTTCTGAAAGTAAGACTTTATTTAAATTCCGTCCCCAAAATATCTGATTATATTTTTTTTTTCTTATGTATAGAGGATCCATTAATAATAGAACACGGTATTTTTACTTGGGGAGAAGAACCAGTCCTTAAAAACATAAATGTGCGTTGCCCTAATGGCAGCCTGACGGCTGTTGTTGGAACTGTAGGTTCGGGAAAGAGTAGCTTAATCTCGGCGTTTTTGGGTGAAATGGAGAAAACGTCGGGGAGAGTTAACACTCTAGGAACGATGGCGTATGTCGCGCAACAGGCTTGGATACAAAACGCCACTCTGCAAGATAACATCTTATTCGGAAAGCCGCTGAACAAAAAATTATATGACAGAATAATCGAGGCTTGCGCGTTGGTTCCTGATTTCGAAATGCTTCCTGCTGGCGATCAAACTGAAATCGGCGAGAAGGGTATAAATTTATCCGGCGGGCAAAAACAGAGGATTAGCTTGGCGAGGGCTGTTTATTCGAATTCCGATATTTATTTCCTGGATGATCCGCTTAGTGCGGTGGACAGTCACGTGGGGAAACATATTTTTGAGAAGGTGATCGGGCCGCATGGGTTGTTGAAAGGAAAGACGCGAGTTTTGGTAACACATGGAATTACGTATTTGCCTCAAACTGATAAGATTGTTGTGTTAACCCACGGGGAGGTATCCGAAACCGGAACTTATCAAGAGCTTTTGAACAAAAAGGGGGCGTTTGCAGAGTTTCTGATACAGCACATCACCGAAGCCGTTGAAGAAGTCGACGATGATGGTAAGTTTTATTTGTTATCCAATCAGTTTTGTCTAGTATTTGCTTGGAACATAACCATATCCTTGGTAGACTCTCCACTGCTTCTGAACCTATAATATATCTACTTCGAGGTCTCTTTAACCTACTTAGGAATTATTAACCCATTAAACGCCGCTGGTGCATACATGCAACATTATTAATTTTTGGTAATTTTTTATTTTTTAATTACTAAATAAGTTAATTTGATATATTATATTATTTGACCTGACTTGAAAATGTATGAAGAAGAATGTAAATATTCTAGTATTTAATGTTTTTCATTATTACTCATTAAAAAAAAATAATGTCTGTGTATTTCTAACTTCAGAATATTTCAGTGTTTTATACGCGTGGCGCATGAAGTAAAATTTCGAGTTTAGAAAAGCCTGAAAATTTGGTTTGGCCGCTCCGCTTCGCGGAGCGACCAAACCAAATGTTTAGGCTTTTCTAAACTCAAAATTTTACTTCATGCTTAGTCTAGGAGTGGAAACACTCGTTCTAAACTTCATGTTTCACGTTTTTATATAAAATCGACGAATGCCTGAAAATTTACAGCGTATACATTATGTATATTTTATAGAAAAATTCACATAATGTAATACAATACGTCATCCATAGAAATCATAAAAATTAGTGCAGAATTTTACGTAAAATCAACTTATAGAGTTAACTTTATAATCGCTCGGCCGTTAATGGGTTAATTACAAAAACTTCGTTAATATTTAAATGCCATAATTGTTATTCTCTTTCTGTTCATCCAAAATATCCTTGTAAATTTTGTGCATAAAATAATTTTTCGTGTTAACATATAATTTGTGACATCTAGGTTTAGATGAGTTGAAAAATCAATTGAGTGAAGCTGCCGTACCCGAGGAACTCAAGCGTAAACTACAAAGAGGCATGTCGCGCGTCTCCGAATCAGTTTCGGAAACAGGCTCAGATAAAGCGAACGGGTCACTACAGCGGCAAAAATCCACCGATTCCGCTAGTATGGACCGCAGTTTGCGCAAACGCTCCAGCTCCACAGTAGATTTGGAACCTAAAAAGGAGATCGCCGGCGAAAAATTGATCGAGGTCGAAAAAGCCGAAACTGGAAGTGTCAAATGGGACGTCTACAAACATTACCTTATGTCCATCGGATTGGGCTTAACAGCGATAACGGTGGTGCTGAATATGGTTTTCCAAGCTTTCAGTATTGGTTCGAATGTTTGGCTGAGCGCTTGGTCCACCGATCCGGATATGGAGTACGGGAATAATACGGGGAAAAGGGATTTGTATTTGGGCGTCTACGGCGCTTTGGGTATCGGACAGGGTAAGCATTTCGGTTTATTAACCGTTTATTTTGTTTAAGATAAATTAAACTTAGCTGAACTCCTTTACCTAAAATTATTATTAATAGCAATATTCAATCCAAACCCTCAACAGTTCCTTCTCCACCAAAAAAGAAAAAGACATAAAAAAAATATGTTTTGTGAACACACTAGTAATAAATTTAATTAATATTGCATGTTCAATTATTTTAGTGGAAAGATAAGTTGATTGTTGCTTGAAATTATAATTAAAGAATTTCATACAAAAAGTCTCTTAACAGCCAATGGTACGAAAAATTCGTTCTGGGTCAAAACTGACATTTTATAATGTTCTATTATCGTTTTGAATTAATTTCAATGACAGTCATGTTATCTGAATGGAGACTTTTAATATGAGACACTTTCTCGATATACAGGATGTCCATTTGCATATTCTCATACATAGTTTTATCATTGATGATAGAGAGAAAAAAAAATGTCTTAACCATAGTTATTGGATGTCAAGGGCTCACTCCTCCTACAAGGTATTTTTCTTTTAATTATATATATATTCCAATAATTAGCGTGTTTGGTAAATTTGCAGGAATTCATTGTTCTTAGCTTCTAATAAGTTTTCTTACTGGTTCATTAAGCATGAAGTAATATTTTTAGTATAGAAGGCAGAGTGACTAATCATACCAACATAGAATGCCAGAAAATGTACAGCTAGATAAAAATACTTGAAAAAAAAATTCCCTGTTTTTTCTGATGTACAAGGTTTAATAAAAAAACTGTACTGTATCCTGGATAATGTCTATTGTTTAATTTTTTGATACCTTCTAACACTTATAAGGAATGGAAACATTAAATACTATACAATGAGGTCTATTTATAGTAAACAAATTTAACCTCTTTTATGGTAGGGTGTGCCACAAAAGCTATCAATCGGAAAATTTTATTCGATTTATGATTTTTATTTTATTTATTGTTTTACTACACTGTAGTTTCTTCAGGCGAAGAAAGTTAATAATATCATTTTTAGGTTATGTAGCTCTACAAATCAAATAACTTAAAGACATTTCGTTTAATCTCTAAAAAGAACTGAGATACTGCCCGAAAATGAACATTCTGTATACGTGGCACATAGTTGGGCGCCATTTTTTCATTCTGAAGAAACACTCCCATTAATTAAAAAAAATAATGCATGATAATACCTACACTTATAGTGAAGTTGAATTACAACACGATTGAAGATTGCTATTAATTTTTACCCCAAAAGAAATTTTAAAAAAGTATAAAAACCTATTGCTGCATGAAAATGCATTTTCTGCTTGTATTTTTGCTAATAGCTAAATTTCAGATATAATTTAAAATTAACATTCCCTCTTTTTATACATGATTATCATTTAGTTTACTTATCTAACATGAGTTCATTTTTACACTAAAATGTAATCATATTTATTTTTTATTTGAATCATTCTATAATTTTGAACCATATTTAAACACACATACAATAAGAAAGAAAACAATTGAATAAGTTACAAAACAACCTAATTTCAAATACTTATTTACGACAGTGATGTTTCATAGTTTTCTTTTTTTTATTAAAATGATCATTATCAAGGTGTAGACATTTACTTTTTTAGGACGAGCTTTTTTTTATTAATAATGTGTTTTGCAATTTAAAAAGAAGAATGATGTATTGAAGAACAATAACTTAGGTTTAATTTTTTTTAAGCTAAATTAGTTCTCAATCATTAATTGAATCAGTTTAATATCTCATTTGGCAAGTTAAAGGTGATATATCTTTAACACATTCACGCCGATGGTGACCCACTGGTGGGATGCTGCTTTAAATTTGTCAAATAAATGCCCCAGTGGTAAGGTGTTAAAAAATAACATCAATTTCTGTTTAGGGTAGCATTTATTAAAAAGCTCGTTTTGAAAACTTATTTAAGAGTAAGAGTGAGTTGTTTTTTTCTTTTTGTAAAACAACTCGCTTCTGAAAATCTTATTCGAGGTTAAGCGCGGGTTATTGTTGAAATGACCCGCATCATCATTATCTAACTAATTGATTTATAGGTGTTAGTATACTAATAGCTTCGTTAACACACGCTATGGGTTCTATTCATGCGTCCAAGTGGATTCACGAACAGTTGTTGAGTTGCGTGCTGCACTGGCCTATGGCGGTCTATGACACGACCCCGATAGGCCGAATCTTGAACAGGTTCTCGACAGACGTTAACACGCTGGATAATGTCTTGCCGCCTTTGTCGGTGACACTCGTTAGAATGTTGCTCACGGTAATTACGAAAAACATTTATAAAATCCGACAATTATATTTACACGAATACACGATAAACAAAAAAAACTTGTTGGTTTATACTGTTTTCTTTTATTAATCAATTAATTTTTGTTGTGTTGTGAGCGTCGAGCCGCTTGTGTTTGTTTTTGCGAGAGATTTGTTTTGCTTTAACTATTTTGTTTAATTGAAGATGTAAGGAAATTCACCTTTGATTTATAATTTTTTGATTAGGGTGCACGGGTGATATATACAGGGTGGTTTTTCTAGCGTTGGATTCTTCTTGCGTAAACTAACACTTGCTATGCTTTTGTACCTTCCCACACCACACCCAAGCATAGACACACATAAAACATGGTTTTTCCAATTTTACCCAATTTCCGGATTTAATAATTTGACTCGTTTGCTGAAACTAATATTTCTGTTGTAATGATAATGAAAAGAAGTGCGCTTCCAAAATGTTCATACTGTAGTCCCAATTAATGTAAGTTTTGTTCAACGTGCAAGGCATGAAATTGAGTTTCATTATAACCCCCCAATTAAAAAGATGAATTTATTAAAAAAAAATGTTTATCAGATTGAAGAATAGAATCTCAAACTAATTTAAGCTAATTGCAAAATTTACCCCAGGCAATAATATCATTACCTTACTGCAAACAAGGATATTTAACCTAACTGTAGACAATGCTATAAGCAATCTAATTTAATTACTATGTAATCTAACCCAAACTTTAACAATTGTAAGCAATCTAACTACAGATAGTGATATACCAGGTGATTCACAATAGGTGTAAAAAAAATAACATCTTGATCAGAGCCTCATTTAAAGACAATACTCATAGCTTCGATATTCCTTTTTTTTACAAAACTACAGCTGATTTAAATGCTATGAAATAACTAGCCTGATCATTAACACCCAAATGCAGACATTTTCTATGAATGCGTCTAAATTCAGTTTTGTTACATAAAGTGACAAGTTTAGAAAAATTATGACCATATTTATTCATAGTTTTGAGTTGCTGAAATTATTCTAGTGGCTCCACTTGTTCCCTATTTCCATGCCTCTCGTTGTATTTAGCCTAATCTATTCTCTGATAATATCTAACCTCAATACATCATCTAATATGCCCCTAATAGCTTCAACTCAATTCAAGTAGACTCCAATTCAGTTCTTCATTCATCAATTAATGATCATGAGAAATAAATGATGTTTAAAATATTAACAATTAAATCATTCAATCTAAATGACCTATCACATAACATGATTCAATCACTGTTAGTTCCATATAACTAATCCCACACATGATTTTTGGAATTAGCGTAGACCAGGAGTCTCCAAACTACGGCCGCCGCCATTATTTCATGATTCTGGCCCGCGACCAAAGATACATTTTGCGTAAATGAAATATATTTTTTTTAAATTATCTTACAGTTAGTGATGTAAAATTACCGGTAATTTAAAATTAGGTAATATTACTGCAACAATTTGTAATTTAGAGTTAGACACAAAACGCATACAAATTCCAATAAATAATTCTAAGTTATTCTATGATTTTGTAAAAATTTTAAGTTTTTACAAATCTTTCAACAAACTGTCGTTTTTCTCCAAGAAAAAAGATAGCTACGAAGAAACGTGACGATAGAAGAATTGTCTAAAATGTTATTATCTAAAACTTTCGTTCTAACAATTTATCTGTATTCCCATTAGTTATTGAGTTATTCATAAGTGTAAAATTTCGAGTTTAGAAAAGCCTTAAAATTTGGCGAGCAAACCAAATTCTCAGGCTTTTGTAAAAGTGAAATTTTACTTTATGTGCCAGGTGTATATATCACCGATTTGATGTGAAGTTTAAAATAGACTGTTATTAATTACTTTTAAATAAAATACTTTATTAATTATTATCATAACGTTATCATAACAAATAAAAATACATTTTTCTATTAAAGTTTTTACAAATGCTTATACAATTGAAAGGTTAAGGGTAAAAACCAAATGAGTTCAAAAATTATCGAAAATCGTTTTTATAGCCATTGTGTAGCTTAGACCAAGTATTTTCACGTAGGCAAACTTAACGGGAAACAAACAAATGGGTCACCAGTTATTCACGACAAGAGAAATAAATAACCTATGAAACATACAGAGTTCTGACATTTCATTTTGTTCCCTTCTAAAATTTCAAAATAAGGACTAATTTGGTTTTTTCCTTTAGCCCTTCAATTGTTTGGATCTTGGCTCATTTGATTATGTAGATATGTATACAGAGAGTTTTATGTAACACCGAACATGTTTATAACGAGAATTTTTCTTTTAAGTATACATAAACATACGTTGTACATTTGCTGACGCTGGGTTTTTAAAAGAATTTAATTTTAAGCTTAAACGAGTGTTTTCCACTCCCAGGCTAAGCATGAAGTAAAATTTCGAGCGGCTAAACCAAATTTTCAGGCTTTTCTAAACTCGAAATTTTACTTCATGCGCCACCGGTACACTGATGCAATTTAAAGTTTAGCGGTGTGTTTTAAACTTTGTAATATGTCAGTGTTGGGTATCGGTGGCGCATGAAGTAAAATTTCGAGTTTAGAAAAGCCTGAAAATTTGGTTTGGCCGCTCCGCGCTTCGCGCTACGCGACCAAACCAAATTTTCAGGCTTTTCTAAACTCGAAATTTTACTTCATGCTTAGCCTGGGAGTGGAAAACACTCTTTAAAGCTTTAAATTAAATTCTTTTAATAAACCGAGCGTCAGCAAATGTACAACGTATGTTTATGTTTACTTAAAGAAAAAATTAAACTTATTTAAAAAAGCAACGGTTTACGGCATATACCCTGTAATTGGGACATGTATACTTGAAAGAATAACTTCCTGTATGTAGAAGTTGAGGCGTTAATTGCGATTGATTGTCTACAATTTGTAGTAGTCATATAGGCAATCCAATTTACACATAACTTGAAAATTAAAGGTATCTTATTGTATTGGATGAAAATGTTTGGTGTTACATAAAACTCTCTGTATGTGGCCAGCAAAGGAAAAAGTTTGGAGACCCTTGGTGTAGACTAAGATGGCTAGACATCAGATATTGATTAAATCTAACGTAAGATAAATTAGTTTAAGCAAACATTACTTAACTTGACCCAATCTAACCTAAAGGGTGATTACTTATGAACATTTTGGGCGTCTGTGCTTCTTTTCCACTCTTTTAAACGTTTCTTTGTTAATTGATATACATTATTATTTGATTTAATTTCCTTATTATTTTGTGATTATAAAAAAAAGATTAGTAGAGAATAGTATTGTTAAAATTTCAGTTTTTACTGTGTTTTTGTCCGCATTGGCGCTTTTCATCGGCACACTAAACGGTTCGAAGATACTCCACGATTTCCTCCTAAAAAACATGTTGCGCGTGCCGACCAGTTTCTATGACGTGACACCAGTCGGCAGAATTTTAAATAGGTTTTCTAAAGACGTTGACGCGGTGGACACCGATTTACCCATGATCTTGAGGGGATGGATTACTTGTTTATTTACGGTACTTATGCCATACATGTTTTTATTTATTTATTTTTTTTTTTATTTCTTTTTAACTTTATTTTGCCATTGTTATGCCATTCCTTTTTTTTTGTGATTATCTTTTTACGTCTCTTGCAGTCGGACATGAATGTGCGAAGCAGTTATATTTAAGCAATCACACTGAGTTAGATATTCATCATCGTTCCCATCATCATTCTCCTCCATTTCGTTGATTTTAGTTTTTTAATTTAGCTGTTGCACATTGGTTATGTTCTGACCTTGATTTTTTATGTTTATTTTTGTTAAATGGCTGTGTGATATAGTGAATGGAAAAATATTTCACCCAGCCCGTCCCCCTAGTGCTTGCGTTGGATTCTTTATAGTCGTTTTTTTTTAAGATAGAAAGTGTGTTGTGTGAGAGTGTGTGTATTCTAATATTTTTAGCGATATCGATTTGCTCGTCTGAATTAAATTTCACGCTGGCGGGAATAAATGCGGTCGGCAAAATACACAGGTGTCTCCTAAATAACATTTTACGGCAGCCTTATCATTTTTTCACTTACGTGCCGCTCGGACGTATTCTGAGCAGGTTCTCTCTGGACGTCACCACTCTCGATCAGGAGTTAAATTTCAACTGTTATGAGGTGGTCGAGAGCGGATGCATCGTAAGTTTACCAACAAACATGGAATAGTTTTTTTGTTTCAATTTTTTTCTATTTCTTCAAAAAGGGCAGTTATATTTAAAAAAAGAAACAACGGAGAGAATTTATCAGGATGATTAGCTGGCCATACACTGAGAAACTAGTTCATGTTTTAACACTCTAGCTGTGGGAGACGCACATATGCGTACTGCTCCCATAAGAAAAACTTAAGATGTGCCAATTTTCCACTGTCTATGTCTGTCATGGTTCAAAATACACACACATACATTTTTCTCTGCGGATTTGAACCATGACAGTTCAAAATTGCTAGGAAATCTCTTCATGTATGATCAGTTATTGTTAAATCGTAAGTGTAGTAACACACAAGTGTCCACTTGATTACTGGCATGATTTCAATTTTTGTATTCAGTCAACATGATCCATGTGTCCAGTACTCACCATGTTAATTCTGAATACCAACAGCATTGAAATCAGAGCTGTTCCGAGTACATGGAAAATGTACTCAAGTATTGAGTACAAGTACTTTACTCAAATTGTACTCGAGTGCCAAGTATGAGTACTTATATGACTACAAAGTACTGAGTACATTTAGTGACTCAGGGATAAGATAAAAATTTGTTCATTTTCAATTTTCGCTTAGTATATTAAAGAAAATTACATATAAAACAATCAAGCTCGATTAGATGACCAACTGTGAAGCTAGGTTAGGTCCGATGACAAATCGTAAGTTAGGTCTTCTATGGTTTGTCTCAAAAATAGAAGGACCACAACAAAAATCAGTTGATCAAATTACGCGACCTTATTGGCTGCTGAAAAGCTAAAATCACACTGAAGTAGAGCCGCAAAATTGCAACTGTCATGTTAAAGTCTCAACTGACGTTTCTTTCATAAGTGGCATAAGGTAACTTGAAGTTTCATTACTTTTTAACGTACTATCCACATTGTATGTCACTTTTTGACATTTCAAGCGCATTGCTTGTGTTTTGACAGTTAGAGCGAAAATTTAAAAGAAACAGTGCGAAATTTGGTATAGTTTTCATTTGTTTTGACAATAATGACACAGCTGTAAGCATAAACTTGTAATCGCTGGTAGCTCGTTTGTTTTGACAGTTAGAGTGAAACTTCAAAGATGAAATTTGTATGGATTACAATGTAGTTTTTATTTTGTTTAAAATTGAGAAAGTTGTCAAAACAAATGATATAATTCGAGTTACCAAAACATGATATTACTCGTTTTTATTACAGTTATAGCAAAAATAAATCCAAATGTACTCAAGGTAATTTTGCAGTCTAAAAATGTGTCGAGTAGAAGTGTAAGCACTCTGGAAATAAAGTACTCATGATCTGAGTACCAAGTACAAGAAAAGTATAAATTTTGAGTACTTGTACTCGAGTACCCCCCAGCTCTGATTGAAATGTCATATTGTGCAGCATCGGCTTAATATTTGTGTGTTACTACTGTTCGAAAGACTAATGTGGAAATAATATGGGAGTTTGTGGAAACAAGACAGACTTCTTAGAAGAAAGTCTGAGAGTTAGCAAGAGAGACAAGAACAGTCCCCCTTTAATGAAAATCTAGGAGTTGGTAAATTAGGGTGCACTTGTTTATTATACTTATCAATTTATTTATTTTATTATACATGTGACTTTTTTGTCAACCTTTTTTCCGTTTAATTTGAGCTTTTTATATATATAAAAAACGGTTTGTTATTTATTTAGCTGAAGAAAAGGCACCCTGTATGTGTGCGTTTTTAATTCTTTTAAAAGTTCATCTATTACCTCTTAATTTTAATTTAAAAAATAAAACTTAAATGATAGTGATCGAAGCTGACGCTAAAGTTGTTGATTTTTTTAGCGGCGTCCACGATCTGTTTCCACTTTATGTGCGCGAAAGGTGCGTTCGCCGCCTCGGTTGTTCTGCACGAGTACACGTTGCGAAACGTGATGCATCTGCCGATGTCCTTTTTCGACACCACCCCCATCGGCAGGGTGCTGTCAAAGTTTTCTAATGATTTCTATACGATCGATCTACGACTACCCGCTAACATTAAAATGATCATTCCGGGCACTAGCAGGGTACGTTTTACAAATCCCATTTATTTATTTTATTTATGAGTGTCCATTTATTTAATTTTTTATTTTATTTATTTTTTTTAATTTAGTATTGTTGCACAGGACTCGGGGCTTCCAGACACACACACTGCTCACTTTGAGGTTGGGCGCACATTTGTGATTTGAATAGTGTGATTATTTTTTCGAAGAAATGAAACACGCTCATATAAATACAAATGCTCATTGTGCATTTTTAATACATTCATGCATTTTAATTTAAATGATTGTATTTCATTCCTTGAAATTAAATAATCACATGATTCAAATGGCAAGTGTACGCCTAACCTATCTCATCACTAAATAAATTGATTAATAATGGAGTTGCTGCAATTCAGCTCCCTCCACACATTATTATTTCATCGAATCATTTCGTTTTTCTTCTTCATCAACTCTAATATTTTTTGTATATTTGTACATCATTCAGCTTTTGTTTCATTCCCATGTGAAACTTTCTTTAGGGTTTTCCGTATCTAACACAGAAAAAAAGGATAGTATTGTCGTGCATAGAGGTAAAGTATGAGCCCAAATTCTGACAGTACAGTTCGTATTAAAAATATCTAATACAAAGGAAATCATGGTCATGGCGTTTCTCTACCATTCAAATACTCTTGTTTGTATGCATACAAATAAGTTCTCATCATACAAATATTGTTATAAATAATTAGGTGTCGGTGATTCTCGGTGGTTACGGTTTTTAATAAATTAACCCATCCCATGGTTGCTTGTATATAATCCCCACAGCTCGCATATCTAATATTCCAATTACTAACAGCTGAATCTCTTTTTTTTTTAATATGGTTAGGTTTTTATTATCACTGGCATTCTACATGAACGTGTTATGGATAATGCTACAGAAAATCAATATTTCTTCTTATTCAATTCATGAGTGAATAATAAATTCATGTTTCCTCTGATTAAAAACAAACATTCATTGTCATCAAATCAATCAGCTGGTTTTATCTCTGGAATCATGTTTTTTTGGAAGTCGCTGTAGTCCAGCAAGATAAAATAAATTATTTAACTGATGAGGCAGATACATAATGAAACTCCATATTAATAATTGAAATAAAATAAAGTGAAACCCTCCCATTTCACTTAATTATTAAAAACTGCAACATGTTTCACCAAATGGTGGCTTCATCAGGTGATTGAATAATTAATTATTCATCTGTCTGATAAAGCCAACTCAGTTGTATTTCAACTCAGTTGTTTTATTTTAAATGAACGAAATTATTATTTAATGATGATAGTCCCATATTTTTATTAAAATTATTATTGAAAGATGAAAAAAAATAATGAAATAAAATAAAACATATTTTTAACATTTGATATCCAGGGTGGCCCACCGAAAAAGCTAGTTTGCATTCTATTGGCCAAATTGTTTTATCCTAAGTAACATTTCTCAATGAGATGAAACCATTTTATTTTATACAAAGTTATTTTAGGGTATTTTGGTAATAAAATTTTGTTGCCATATATTTGAACATTAATTTTGAGTAAATCTGTATTGTGTATTTACGCGTAACAACATACAATTTTAGAAGCATTTGAATAATAGGCAGGTGCGCACTGCGTTAGAAACAATAATTAAGGTGTGTATCAACGTATTTTTGAAGTAAATAAAATAAGGATCTTCAGCGTAACAATTCTTATAAGTTCTATGTATAAGTATACAGAGAGTTTTATGTAACACCGAACATTTTCATAACAAGATTTTTTTTTTAAGGATCCATATGAATACGTTGCACATTTTTCGATGCTCGGTTTATTAAAAGAATTTAATTTGAAGCTTTAAGCAAGGGTTTTCCACTCCCAGGCTAAGCATGAAGTAAAATTTCGAGTTTAGAGAAGCCTGAAAATTTGGTTTGGTCGCGTAGCGCGAAGCGCGGAGCGGCCAAACCAAATTTTCAGGCTTTTCTAAACTCGAAATTTTACTTCATGCGCCACCGGTACAAAGCACTGACATATTACGAAGTTTAAAACACCTCTAAACTTTACATTGAATCAGTGTTTTGTACCGGTGAAAAGAATTCAATTTGAAGCTTTAAGCGAGTGTTTTCCACTCCCAGGCTAAGCATGAAGTAAAATTTCGAGTTTAGAAAAGCCTGAAAATTTGGTTTGGTCGCGTAGCGCGAAGCGCGGAGCGGCCAAACCAAATTTTCAGGCTTTTCTAAACTCGAAATTTTACTTCATGCGCCAACGGTACAAAGCACTGACATATTACGAAGTTTAAAACACCTCTAAACTTTACATTGAATCAGTGTTTTGTACCGGTGGCGCATGAAGTAAAATTTCGAGTTTAGAAAAGCCTGAAAATTTGGTTTGGCCGCTCCGCGCTTCGCGCTACGCGACCAAACCAAATTTTCAGGCTTTTCTAAACTCGAAATTTTACTTCATGCTTAGCCTGGGAGTGGAAAACACTCGCTTAAAGCTTCAAATTGAATTCTTTTAATAAACCGAGCATCAGAAAATGTGCAACGTATGCATATGGATACTTCAACGAAAAATTCTCGTTATGAAAATGTTCGGTGTTACATAAAACTCTCTGTATATAAATCTGTAAAGAAAATTAAACAACCTCTGAAGGAAAAGCTATTTTAATTTAAAATGATTTTCAAACTGTGCTAAATACTTTAAATTGTTGTGATCGGTGGGCTGTCTTTAAAATATCAATTAACTTATTGATACAACACTTGTAATGTGCATAGAGAGACTTAGATTTTTTTTATATAATGTGCAGAGTGCCGACAAATGATTGGACAATGTTTTCATCAACAAAGTGCAGCCATATTAGGTGAAAATAAAGAATAAAAGTGGGGTTGGGTTCACTGTAAACCAGTGGGAAAGTGAAATCATCCATATCTCATTTTGTTACTAAATTGAAACTAATGCTTAGAGAAGCATAAGAGTAACTTCCTCTCCTGTAATGTAAGACTTAGTAACTAAAAAAATTGAGTGTTGCTTTGTATCGTGTGTTTGTTTGTAAGATATTCTACTGTGTCTACTACATGGAAATATGACAAACACGATAAGATTTATGAAATTAAAGAATTTTATCAATACGTCACTTGTTGCGAGTATTCTCCCTTCTTGCAACCATGAAAGTGCAATTACAGCTAAGTGTCCAACGCTGTGATGAAAACCTTTTCAAAATCAACATCGCACTGGAATTTGCCGAAATTTGATCATTGCGTTTCTGATTTCCAACAGGTTTGCATCAAAACCACATGCGAGCTTGCTATAGTTTGTTTGTCTCATAAGTAGGAGGGTCACAAAAAATTTCAGCTGATCAAATTACCCAACTTTTTTGGCTCTACGAAAAGAGGAAATCACACAAAAGCAAAGAAATCTAACCAGGCGAAATTGTTTCCGACTTGTTAAAGTCGCAACAAGCGTTGGTTCACTAAGTTATCCCCTAATCTTGTTGTTGAATAGTGTCTGCATCTATTTTCGAATTTAGATCCTTTACCCACTCCTTAAAATGTTTAATTATATTTTGGCTGTATATATTGGAAAGTTTTTTGTGGTCCTCCCACTTATGATACAAACTGTAATATTAATAAGCCTCCTATCTACTCCCGCAAAACTTCCTTCTGGTTCTGGAGCCTGTAGGAATATAATTTGGCTGGGTTTGTTAATTCCATCCCTATAATGAATGGTAACGAGTCAGATTACGGGTAGAGTCAAAGTAGAATTATTATTTAATGTTGGACACATGACTGATGTTTAGTTTCATGGCCTCAAGAACGCAGAATTTTTTTTAAATTGTATTGTCAGTTGGTTTGAAGAGAATTTGACCTAAACGTTACATATACTTTAATAGAGCATTGTAACAAAAAAATTAAATAAGATTTTAAATATTTCATTGTATAATTCAATATCCGGAGGTGTATTTGCACGGGAAGTAGTTGTTTCAATGGATATTTATTGTCTTAAATTGTCTTATTAATTAAGACACTGTTTGCAATTTCACGAATACTTTTTTCGTAATTTTATATATTATGCAGAATTGTCCATTAGGCGATATACTGCTATAATTGAAATCTCACTACATTGGACACATAGTTCAATCTTTGCTTTCATGGCCACAAGAGGGCAGAATTGTTCACTAAAAGAGACATTAATAATACGTTGGACACATGTTTCAAAATTTGCTTTTATAACTGGTCAAATACTGCCTTTTTGTTGGTTAGGAATTTATTTCACACACAGTATTATAGAGCTGCTACATTCAGGGATTTTTTTATATACATATCTTGATGTACATGCTGTTAACTTTCAGGCACTTGTAGATTTTATAAAAGCGTTCAATCTAAAGCTTCTAACGAGTGTTAAACTCCTTGATTGCATGTAGTAACATTTCTAGTTTAGAATAGCCTGAAAATTGGGTAAAGGAGACCAATCCAAATTTTCATAATATTCTAAACTCTAGTAAAACACTAAAATATTGTAAATTTCTTTAGGATATGTAGGTATAATTAAATAAAAAATCTGAAAGAAAATTGCAACAGTAGCTTGAACTGTGGAAGATGACAAACATTTGTAATATTTATTGACATCGGATCAAACTTCATCAGTATATTGTAAACATCTCTTTAAATCAGTGTTGTCAGTGAAAAATTAAATTAATATCTTTAATTAATTTCTCACTAACATCACTGATTTAAAGAGATGTTTACAATACAGGGTGTCTACGCTAAACCGTTCGTTAAAAGTTTATAGGGTTGCCGTTGCACTAAAAATTTGAAAAAAATCCTTGTCATACGGTTGAATCAGTTCTCCTCATGTGAAATATTTTCCACTTTATATCACTATTTTAAATGGAACACCCTATATGTCACAAATTTTTTGGATTCCTCGTTTAAATTGAAATATATTTCATTCGAACATATGTATTATCTCTTATAGTTTTCAAGAAAAAGAATTATTTCTAAAATGTTTACCTCTAAAAGGCATCTTGAAATCTGTGTATAACTTCTCTTAAGAATAAGATAAAAATATGATTTATATCTCTACTTGTACCAAGAGGATGCCTCTATGATTAAATGAATTGGAAACTGTCAATTTTGACAATAAGTGTTCTCAAAATGTCAATATCTAAGTGCCCTCTTCAATATCTAGTAATTCAATTTTTTTAAATGGAATGACCCATTTTTTATTACGTGGTACGATTGGGGGGAAAATTTCCTACAAAAAAGTATTATACAACTATACTCCCAAAGCAAGTAGTTTTCGAATTAATTCGAGAATTCGTTTTTCGTCGCATTTATGCAGGGTATAATGCGCGCATAAGTCGCAATTGAATTTTAGTAGGCCAGTAGTATGCTTTTGTTTTGTCGCGATTGTATTGCGAAATGTTAAATAATGAAAAGAATTAGTACAAAGTTTTACAGAAATCAACAAAATGAATAGTTACACAAATCAACAAATTATCAATTTATTCTTTATACATGGCAATTGCCAATTGAACAAAATTTGATTCCAATTTTCTAAATCTTGTTTTATTCATCGGCGGCAAATGTGGATAAGTTTCATTAAATACTCTACATGTTCGAGTAACAATTCTATCGTAGTTGCCATGTATAAAGAATTAATTGATAATTTGTTGATGGGTGTATTTATTCATTTTGTTGATTTCTGTATAACTTTGAACTAATTGTTTTTATTATTTGACATTTCGCATTACATATCCGACAAAACAAAAGCATTACTACTTGCCTACTAAAATTCAGTTGCGACTTATGCGCACATTATTCACTGCATAAACGCGACGAAAAACGAATCTTCAAAATAATTCGAAAACCACTTGCTTTAGGAGTATAGTTGTTAATACTTTTTTGTGGGAAATCTTCCCCCCAATCGTACCATGTTATAAAAAATAGGTCATTCCATTTAAAAAAATTGAATTACGAGATATTGAAGTGGGCACTTCGATATTGACATTTTAAGAACACTTATTATCAAAATTGACAGTTTCCAATCAATATACTCATAGAGGCATCCTCTAGGTACAAGTAGAGACATAAATCATATTTTTATCTTACTCTTAAGATAAGTTACAGACAGATTTCAAGATGCCTTTTAGAGGTCAAAATTTTAGAAATATTTCTTTTGCTTGAAAACTATAAGAGATAAGTGTACGTATGTTCGAATAAAATATGTTGCAATTTAAACGAGGAATCCAAATAATTACTAATATATAGGGTGTTCTATTTAAAATAACAAATTTGGTGCTACTTGCGGTGGAACCGGAAGTGATATAAAGTTGAAAATATTTCACATGAGGAGAACTGATTCAACCGTATGACAAGGATTCTTTTCAAATTTTAAGTGCAACGGTAACCCCATAAACTTTTAACGAACGGTTTAGCGTAGACACCCTGTATACTGATGAAGTTTGATCAGTGTTTTGTACACGTGGCGAATAAAGGTTATTTGATCAAGCATGAAATGTTCCTTCATGCTTAATCAAGGAGTGAAAACACTATTTAGTACCTTAAAATTGAAAGCTTTTATAAGAAAAATGAATTTCGGCAAATTTATCAACTGCTATACTTATCGGGATATGTATACTTAAAAGAGAAATTCCCTGTATAAAATTACAAAGCTGGTACAATCATTTGTAGGCATATCCTGGATACTTAATAATTGATCGGTAATTCTTCCAATGCGATCAAAAGAATTTGTGTAAATACGAATATCTTGTACATAAATAGTGCTTAGAATGAAATATCCGCGCAATAAGCAATAATTTTTGTTATGTTATTTATTATTTTGTCGATGCTTAAACATTTCAGCCATTGGTTCTGTGTTTACGGAGTTGGCGCCGCGTTTAGGCTGCTGGCTGGCCTCTCTGGCGTTGCACGAAAAAATGCTCGGCAATATAATGAAATCCCCACTGACGTTCTTTGACGTCACACCGTTAGGCCGAGTGCTGGCACGTTTCTCGAAAGACATCGATGAGGTAGACAATACCCTGCCGTTTTTATTGTCCGACGGAGTCTATTGTTTCTTTGAGGTAGATCCAAACACATTTTCTATGCCAAAATATAAAAATGAATGTATATAGCAAATGCGTTATTATTGTACAGCTATTATTAAGATTAGTGAAAAGGAGAGAAAGAGAGAGAGGAGGCCTCGAACCTGTGCGTGTGTTGAGTGAAATGTTTGCACTGAAAACGTCTCTTCAACTTCCACAACGCACATAGACTTTGCAAAAAAATAACAACAAAAACAGAAGAATAATCCCCACCATTAATTCAGCACGTTTTATTTGCAATCATTTTCCACCCCCATCTTCCCCTTTATTTATAATTTCTGTTTTTGTTAACTTTTGTTTTGTTTGTTGCACAAGCGATACTATGGAGTTGAATTAATTGGGGCATTTACAGTATTTGTTTAAATATAACTGCTTATAAGTGTTTTTGTTGATAAATGTTATGTGCTTTTTGTTTTTGTTCACTTTTGGGGATTTGCGTTCTCTGATTTTCTCTGACTGGATCCACAATTTCTGTACTGTGTTTTTAGGTAATTGCTACGTTGTTTGTGATCAGTTTTACGACGCCGATTTTCGTGGTGGTCATTGTGCCGATAGGAGTCTTGTACTATTTCATACAGAGGTTTTACGTGGCCACCTCGAGGCAGCTGAAGCGCTTGGAGAGCGTGTCCAGGTCGCCGGTTTATTCCCACTTTGGGGAAAGTGTAACCGGCGCTGTGGCGATACGAGCCTTCAGGGAGCAGGATAGATTTATAAACGAGTCGGAAGCAAAAGTCGATTTTAATCAAGTTTGTTATTATCCGAGTATTATCGCGAATAGATGGCTGGCCGTGAGGTTGGAGATGGTGGGCAATTTGATTATACTATTTGCCGCGTTGTTTGCCGTGTTGGGCAAGGATCAGAATGCCGGGTTGGTCGGTTTGTCCATCAGTTATGCATTGCAAGTAAGTTAATAAGTTGGATTTCAGTTAATATTTTGTTTCATAAATTAACTTTTCTAAAGTTATACAAAAACAAGTACAAAAAATGATGTGTCCATCATAGCACTTTTCCAGTCATTTAAACAATTGATGATTGACATACTAAACGTATTTCACTTGCTAATTAGTTAAAGACCGTTTCGAAATAAATTAGCATTTAATACGTGTGACGCATGAAGTAAAATTTTGAGTTTAATCGCCTAAATTTGGATTTGGACGCGTAGCGCCCAAAGCCAAATTCAGGCTTTTCTAAACTTGAAATTTCTTAACTCGAAATTTTACTTCATGCTTAATCTGGGATTGAAAACAGTCTTTAGACGATCAATCATAAAATCATTTTGCAGTTTTTTTTATTGTAAAATGTATGATTAAAATAAACAGAGTTGGTGTTTTAAATAATCGATGTAAAAACAATGATTATATCTATTATTAAAATATCTCGATCGAAAATAATCTATTATTAAATATTTTGATTATTCTCATCACTAGCCCTCTACATGGCAATTAGCATTTTTCTGTCGTTTATCACTATTACTATCATATAATGTTTAGGAAGGGTGAAGTGACAAAATTAATTCAGTTTTTACTGCCAACAATTATGTTTACAAAACGTTGCTAATGGTAAATTCTAATTATTTCAAACTTGACACGGTTTTGTAATTGAAATTAAAACATAACACTTGACAGATTACGCAAACGCTAAATTGGCTAGTGCGTATGACTTCCGACGTGGAGACCAACATCGTAGCAGTCGAGAGGATCAAGGAGTATGGAGAAACCCCGCAGGAAGCTCCCTGGGAAATCCCCAACAAAGCACCGCCAGTTTCCTGGCCTGAATATGGCGCTGTTGAATTCAGGGATTACTCCGTTAGATACAGGGAGGGATTAGATTTAGTCCTGAAAAGAGTCAACTTTTCCGTCAAAGGTGGCGAGAAAGTCGGCATAGTCGGCCGGACTGGCGCCGGCAAATCAAGTCTTACACTCTCTTTATTCAGGTATAAAATTGTTTTTTAAAAACCCAACAATTTTATACATTCCAAATTTCTTTTCATTTAGAATCATCGAGGCATCAGATGGTACTATCATAATAGACGGCCAGGAAATTTCCAAATTGGGCTTACACGCATTGAGATCGCGACTTACAATTATCCCCCAGGACGCCGTTCTGTTTTCAGGCAGCCTCAGAATGAACCTCGATCCATTCAACAAACATTCCGATAACGAAGTCTGGACAGCTCTGGAACACGCACATCTTAAAAATTTCGTCAAAGGATTATCATCGGGTTTAAATCACGAAGTTTCAGAAGGCGGTGAGAATCTTTCAGTAGGCCAAAGGCAGCTGATTTGCCTTAGCAGGGCCTTACTGAGAAAAACAAAAGTCTTGGTATTGGACGAGGCCACGGCCGCCGTGGATTTAGAAACGGACGATTTAATCCAGCGCACCATCCGCACGGAGTTCAAAGACTGCACCGTGCTCACAATAGCCCACAGGTTGAACACAATCATGGATTCTGATAGAGTTATTGTCTTAGATAAAGGTCAGATTGCAGAGTTCGATTCTCCGCAGAATTTACTACAGAACAAAAACTCGATATTCTACGGCATGTGCAAAGACGCCGGCCTAGCGTAATTTTAACTTAATTTTAATTTACTTACTTATTTTCTTTTGTGTAGATCAATTTTTATTATATTTTAAGATTTTTACATCACCCATCTTTTACTTAAGCGGACACGTTTCATTAATCTTTGTTGTGTAATTAATTATAATCTTGCCGCGATTAAACGAGATGAGATTTATTTAGAGAGGGGTGCGAGTGAGTGTGATAGCCAAAATGTTTTTTACCTCATTTTTAAGTATTATTTGTTAGTCGCTGTGATGCCTAGGGAATATTTTACACGCACGTAATAATACTCAATATTAAATTGTAATGATGTAACCCGTTTTCAATTACTATATTTGTTGTTTGAAGAGTTGTTTTCTTTGAATTTAGAAGGCACACCACAGCTACACTCATACTGTTCCATGTTACCTTTATCAAATAAAAATCAATTATTTTATTATCGATTGTTTTTTTTTTTCATATTTCCATAAAATTACCCAAAAAATAGTTAATACAACATTGAACTGTTAATTGTTTTCTTCAATCATTTCTTTATGGTAATTTCAAACATTACCTACTTTAAAAAAACAGTTTTGACATGCAAGGAATTTTTTATTTAAGTATACATACAGAGAGTTTTATGTTACACCGAACATTTTCATAAAGAGAATTTTTTTTTAAGTATACACATGCATACGTCGTACATTTTCCTACGCTCGGTTTTTTATTTATTTATTTATTTATTCATATTCAACGGGAAACCCCTTTTACAAAAACAAGTTAATGCTTAAATATATCATGTATAAACTATACTAAATTTAAAATACACAATGTAGACAATCTAGATAGTAATGCAATGTATTTGAAATAAATCTAAAACTAATACTACATAATTATACTATGCTCACTAAAAAGCAGTTATTTTTTATTGTATTAAACACCGAAATCATGCAAAAAAAAAAAAAAAATTAACAACACTAATCAAACAATAAATATGAATTATCGCACAGTTTATCAGCTATTTGTTAAAAACCTCTAAGTGGGTTAGATGATTCTTAAATGTAACTAAATTGGATCCGAATAACGATATAAATTCCGTGTCCAAACTATTCGCAGCTCGCATCATCCTTGCAATGGGATTATTATGACCATAATTAGATGAAAACGTCCTCAGGCGAAAAATTGGGTTAGACCTTAGACTACGATCATGGCAGGGTACGTAGAAGTCAAGCATGGAAAAAATCTCTGGACAATCAATCGCTCCGTTTACAATTTTATGTAGATAAATTAAGTCGTTAATTGTGCGACGATCTTCTAGGGTTTTCATTTTTAATTCAGCCATTATATCTGAATAAGAGCCAAGTGAATGGTATTTAACCAACTTGTACTCTATCGTACGAAAGAACTTCTTTTGTATGGTTTCTAATTTGTTGGTGAGACCCGATGTATGCGGTGACCAAATTATTGATGCGTATTCCAAGTTAGAACGAACCATAGAACAATATAAAGTTTTCAAACACGATGGACTCAGAATTCTACATACTCTCCACACGAAACCCCACATCTTTAATGATTTGTTGCATATATTAGTTATATGAGATATAAAAGATAACTTGCTGTCGAAAATAACACCCAAATCTTTCATTTCATTCACTTCGGGAATGATATTTTGACCAATTCTATAAGAATAATTAATAACTGAATGCTTCCGAGAGAATGAAATTTTAGTACACTTATTAATATTTAAATAAAGCTTGTTATTCAAGCACCAGTCATGAAGTTTATCCAAATCTTCTTGTAAATATTTACAGTCTTCTAAGGTGTTAATAATTCTAAAATTTTTTATATCATCTGCATACAAAAGTATTTCGCTATTGCAAATGCTTCGTTCAATATCATTAATGAATAATAAAAACAAAATTGGCCCCAAATGTGTGCCTTGTGGGACCCCCGAAGTAACAGATATAGGTTTTGATATAAAGTTATTGATTTTTACCATTTGTGTTCTATTATTCAAAAAATCAGCGAGCCATCCAATCGTAAGTGCATTAAAACCAAGTAATACTAATTTCTCTAATAAGATAGAGTGATCTACTCTATCAAAAGCCTTCGAAAAATCTAGATAAATGGAATCTACTTGATAGTTATCATGAAAAGCGTTAACTAAGTATTGGTGGTAACATAGCAAATTTGTGGCTGTCGATCGATTGGATATAAAGCCATGTTGTTTATTAGAGAGAACGGATTTAGCCATCCAGTAAATCTGATTGCAAACCAATTTATCTAGAATTTTTGAAATAGGAGACTGAAGGCAAACACCTCTATAATTAGAAATCATATTACGATCACCAGATTTATAAATTGGGTTAATAAAGCTCATCTTCCACATTGATGGAAATACTCCAGAAGATAAAGATTTAGAAAAAATGTCAAATAAGGGGCTACAAAGTGAATAAATGCAATTTAACAGAATATAAGTTGAGATTCCATCGGGACCTGGGGCCTTGCTTACTTTCAGATGTAAGATTTCATTAAATATATCTTCCATAGATAATGAAAGAGTGCTGCTACCAATTGCGTATTTAGAAGGTGAATTAATATTATTTGGACTATTATCCGTCGCATAGACTGTAGTAAAATAATCAGCAAACAAATCAGCGATCTGTTTAACATCGGAACCTTTTCTAGAATCCAAATGCATTAATTTTGGTATACCGTTATAATTTTTTAAGTCCTTAACGTAATTCCAAAAGTATTTAGGATTGGAATTGAGCTTTGATTCAACATTAGCTATGTAGTTATGGTATAAATCATTTGACAGTGTTTTACATTGGCTGCGTATTGACTTAAAAACTACATAGTCGTCATAGTTACCAGTTTGTTTCGATTTTATATGAGCTGCTTTTTTCTTATTTACGAGAACTTTTAGTTCCTGTGACATCCATTTAGGATAATTATTGTAACTATTGTTATATACTCTTTGAGGTACAAATGTATTAATGCCCTCATTAATAATTTTATAAAAAAGCTCCACCAAGTCATTAACATTTGCATTTTTGACATTTGATAACCATTCATTTTTATTAAATGCATTATTGTAGAATGCATTTAATAAATTAAAATCGGCTAAATGATACATATAAACTTTACTCTCAGATTGTAATACAATGACACCGTCAAAGAAAATAGAAATATCGTAAGCCGAGTGGTGCTGTGATACATTTGATATTAAATTTTCAGAAAGTGTTACAACAGGACTAACAATATTAGAAAAAAATAAATCGAGAAATATATTTCTGGAGTTAGGTATTGTATTAATTTGCTTAAAATTGAGAAAGTTAAACGTGTCTAGAATGATTTGAGATTTTGAATCTATATTACAACTGTCTACTAAATTATTATTACTCCAATTAATGTTTGGGAGATTATAATCTCCACAAATTAAATATTGACTGCTGAAATATTTTTCAACTAGATTTTCTATAATTCTACAATGGTATGAATATATATCTAATGACGACGATGGTGGTATATAGACACCCCCAATAATATAGTAAGACTTATTGATTGATAATAACACGAATAAATGTTCAATAGAATTATCACTTAAAATAACCGAAGATGTAAAGCAACGTTTGATGGCAATTAAAATACCACCACCCATTTTGTCACCCCTAATACTACGTTCGACTCTATATACATTATAGTTTGTTAACTGTAGTTCGATATTAGATATGTCCTCGAACAGCCATGTTTCGGTCAAGATAATTATGTCATAATCATTGTTATTAATAGATAACATAACATTTTTAAGTTTGCTACGTATCCCCCCACAATTTTGGTAATAAGCCCCTAGTTTTTTAGTTCTGAATTCGAGGTCCGAGAGATTGGTGTTTGACTAGAAGTAACAAATGGGACACCCTTGTTATATTTAATTGTTAGGTTTAATTCACCATTAGATTTACGCATGTCCAGTTTCTCTTGTATCTTTTTAAAATATGTAACTTGTTTTTTTGTTCTATCTGACTTAAAATGGAACTTTTTATTCTCATCCCGTGCATTACTCTTTAGTACTTCCAATGCTTCGTCATTTCTTTCAAAGACAATTTTTAATGGACGTGGCTTATTATTTGTTTTCAGAGCCCCCAAACGAAATACTTTCGCAGGTTTAAAGTTAATACCTCGAGGCTGTAAGATTTGTTCAATGTTGTGATGATCTTCTTTTATTTTAGATTGGATATCACTCGTAGTTGGTTCAGGTAAATTAAATAAGATGACATTCTTCATCCGTTTACTTCTCTCATCCATTTTGTTCATCATTTCTTCCATGCTTTCTTCTATATTGTTATTTCGTATCGATTCACTGTTAATTAAAGTACATTTGGATTCCAGTTTCTCAATTCTAGTCTCTAAGTCATTAAATCGAGTTGCAATTAAATTTTTTATGTCATCTTTGAATAGATTAAATGGCTCAATAAGAAATTCTCTTAATGAATCTTGAGACGATAAATCCGCAGAAAGTGAGATTGCGCCTTTATTACATTTAACACAAAACCAAATAATTTCATTCGAAGCATTCACGTTCTTCAAACCAATGCATTTAACATGACCCGATTTATTGCATTTTCCTGAACAAGCGACAGATGGAGTTTTGGGAGTGATTGCACCTTCACATATTACGCATAAATGAACCATTGTATATAATTCTAAATGTATTAGTTTACGTTATAAAGAAAAACAAGGATATAAATAACAGGGAGACACACTTCACACCAGCAGGGCCCTTTGCGGTGACTAACAAAAATGACATACAATACAGGCCACGGATGGGGTAAAATACAAATGAAGACAGAGGATAAGTTTCAATACACAACTAATAATAGTTAAATGTGAATGACCGCCAATATAGATATTATTATTTCTTTCAATTCATAAATTTACTACGAATTTTTTGCGGTAGTGGCCTTGACTAGGCGAGGTACGAGGCCCGGACTATGGAAAATTACTGAATATGAAATAAATGAAAATGTCGTAAAGGAGTTGGAACTTCATAACAAAATTCACTCACCACATTACACCAAATGTAGTCACAATCCTTGTAAGAGAACAGATCTTAATTATAAGTTAAAACCCCAGAAAATAGCTTAAAATGAGGTGCAACAATTGCACACGTGAGGAGCGTTAACTATAAAAGTTTATTAAAAGAATTTAATTTGAAGCTTTAAATGAGTGTTTTCCACTCTCAGGCTAAGCATGAAGTAAAATTTCGAGTTTAGAAAAGCCTGAAAATTTGGTTTGGTCGCGTAGCGCGAAGCGCGGAGTGGCCAAACCAAATTTTCAGGCTTTTCTAAACTCGAAATTTTACTTCATACGCCACCGGTACAAAACACTGACATATTACGAAGTTTAAAACACACCGCTAAACTTTACATTGAATCAGTGTTGTGTACCGGTGGCGCATGAAGTAAAATTTCGAGTTTAGAAAAGCCTGAAAATTTGGTTTAGTCGCGTAGCGCGAAGCGCGGAGCGGCCAAACCAAATTTTCAGGCTTTTCTAAACTCGAAATTTTACTTCATGCGCCACCGGTACAAAACACTGAAATATTACGAAGTTTAAAACACACCGCTAAACTTTACATTGAATCAGTGTTGTGTACCGGTGGCGCATGAAGTAAAATTTCGAGTTTAGAAAAGCCTGAAAATTTGGTTTGGCCGCTCCGCGCTTCGCGCTACGCGACCAAACCAAATTTTCAGGCTTTTCTAAACTCGAAATTTTACTTCATGCTTAGCCTGGGAATGGAAAACACTCGTTTAAAGCTTCAAATTAAATTCTTTTAATAAACTGTGTGGTGGAAAATGTACGACGTATGCATATGTATACTTAAAAGAAAAATTATCTTTATGAAAATGTTCGGTGTTACATAAAACTCTCTGTATCCCGATGTATATGTTGTAAATTTTGAGGCATTGGTTGCTTCGAAACACGTTTAATTAGAAGCTGCTTTCACTCCTTGATTAAGTATGAAGTAACATTTATTTTTAGAAAAAGCTGAAGTGTTAAATAGCAATCAATGCCTGGATTTCTACAACTCATGCATGTATACGTAACAAAAATCACTGTTCTTAAAAGTCTACTTTTAGCTTAAACCACAGAGGAAAGAATAACCAGAGTAATCACGCCTGTAACTCGGAATCCACAGTTTGCATAGTGTAGCCATCTCTGAGGCAATTATCAAAACATCCACCTATTAAAACCTTCAACCAAAACAGTTTCCTGTAGTTTTGATGGCGATTTAAGGCACAAAAACATATGTTAAAGGATTATTCGTTGATTGGAATGTTAATGTAAACATAAATATACTCATATTTCAATAGACCCATACACCAATTTACTGCTGATTGACAGATGTGAAATAAAAACATTATTGTTTTAATGCGTTCAGTTTATAGATAATTTAATCTTTTATATCTCCACTAATATATAGACACAGAGTAAACAATAATATTGTTTCCTCTGCGATTAAGCAAAGTTCTCCGCCACCGCCGAGGTATTACCTGAGAACTAATTATGTCAATCAGGCACATCTCATTAAATCAGTGTTTTATACACGTGGCGCATGAAGTAAAATCGAGTTTAGAAACGCCTGAAAATTTGGATATTTTGTTTATTGTATAATCAAATTTAATAAATAAAATTGATGATTATTTAATACATATATTGTCTTTGGAATTAACGCCTACAATTTATTGTTCCTATATAAATATTCTTGTAATGAAAAATATTAAAATTAAGTAAGTATGTAATATTTAAGAACACATTTTCCGACTTTCTATTGTTTATAAAAGTTCAATTTGAGGCTATAAACAAGTGTTTTCCACTACCTGGTTAAGCATGAAGTAAAATTTCGAGTTTAGAAAAGCGTGAAAATTTGGATTTGCCGGGAGGCAAACACTGAAATGCTTTTTGTAATATTTTCAAGTTCAAAATTGACATTTAAACGAATTCCATGAAGGTTTACTAAATTAAAAAAAAAGTTAAATAACCTATACAGGGTGTCCCGATTAAGCAGCCCATGCATGGGTATCTTCTAAATGGTAAGAGATAGAGATTTGGTTAAAGGGGAGAAAATATGCAGGACGATGAGTACTAGCTATATCCGTTATATAATTAACAAAGCAGTTGAAAGTTCAGACCATACTTATTATTGATGATAGAAGGATAATATTTTGACATTATTAGGGCACTTTTTTATGCTTTTTAATAATATGTAGTCAGATTTATCATAAAGCAAATATTTTCCAATATATGCATACTAACTTCATTTTATTATATGGGCGTCAAAGTTGGCCATGAGCTAATTTTATAGATTTTTAATTCTCTTTAATTTGGTATATCATATGATATGTTTATTTTTTCAAAAACAAATAACGCTTTATGTTAGTAGTGTTATTGTTATTATTTCATTTACAATTTGCCAATTTTCAAGAGTGGTTGCAGGTCTGATGTATCAAACTACAGGGGGATCTCAATCCAATCAGCTTTACCCAAAATGCTTGATAGCCTCATATCACAACAACTCATATGGGCGTCAATTAACGTAATTAGTAGCCAGCAACACGGTTTCTTAAATGGTAAATCTACAGTTACGAACCTGTTGTTATATCAGTGCTTTTTGTCGAATGCCTTGGAAAAAGGGACCCAAGTGGACTCTATTTATATGGACTTTTCAAAGGCATTCGATAGGGTTCAGCATACCATATTACTACATAAACTTGAGTTGATGGGAATTGGTACAAATGTGATTACTTGGTTGAGGAGTTATTTAGAGGATAGAACTCAGCGTGTCCGAATAGGATCTCATAAATCCAATTCGATTCGTGTGTCTTCGGGTGTACCCCCAGGGCTCGCATTGTGGGCCCATTTTGTTTTTGTTATTTGTTAACGATATTGGCTGCGTGATAAAATCAAGTAGGTTTCTCCTTTACGCCGATGATTTAAAAATGTTTAAAAATATAAGTAAAGCTGATGATCAGTTTGCATTGCAGCAGGATTTGCAAAATGTTGAGTTGTGGTGTGAGGCTAATGAACTGTATTTAAATATGAAGAAATGTGTTTATATTTCTTTTTGCAGGCGAAATTTTATGAATTTCGATTACAGTATTAGTGACCAACAGCTCGAGCGTGTTACTGAAATAAGAGATCTTGGCGTGCTTTTCTCATCAAACCTTAATTTCTCTAAACACATTAACCTGATTTGCAATAAAAGCTTAACAATGTTGGGGTTCATTCGAAGGTTTACTGGTGACTTTAGTCCGAGTACAGTTATGAGATTGTACTTAGCACTCGTACGTCCACATCTAGAATATGGATCATCAGTATGGGCCCCATACACTGGTACAGCAATTAAAAAAATTGAAATGGTGCAGAGCAAATTTTTAAAACTTATGCAGTTTAGACTGGATGGCCCTAATTCAATCTTTAGCCATAGCCAGATGCTGATTAGATTAAATATTTAATCGTTGGCGGAGAGGAGAAAGTTTCTTGACATTATGTTTTTATTTAAATTAGTTAATGGGATTTTGAATTGCAGCGAACTGGTGGAGATGTTAAATTTCAATATACCAAGAAATGCTCAGTCTAGACATAAACCCTTGTTTAGATTGGCATTTCACTCAACGAACTATGGGATGTTTAATCCCATGGATCGTATGATGCGTTACGCAAACCTACTGTCGCGTAGTAACGACTTTTTATTATTCACATCTTCACTGCCGCAGTTTAAAAACCGATTAAAGCGCATTAAGTTGACAAATTTCATACAATGACCAGTGATCATAATTATTTATATTTATCTTTTAATTCAATATTTTATTCCTACATGTTATTTATTGCTTTAATGTTGTTTGTCTAAGTTGTTTGATGTCTTTTGTTATTTACCATCTTTATTAAGTGATATTTATCTGTGATAGATATTTCTACTTATGACTAGCAACATTAACTGTGATATTTTGTTTATGTGAGTCTATTATCGAATATTTTTATATTTATTATATTCGTCCACATACACATTTAATGCATTTTATATAATCGGATAAGCAACATTAATTTAACCTTGCCATTGAACCGTTTGGTGTTAGCGATTCAGGTTATCCCTTTGTAAAACATATTTCTCATATATATATATTTTTTTTGATATTATTTTGTTTATACATTAATTTTGGTTATACTTAGTAACGTAATGAGTATGATGTGTTACTATATACAACTAATTGTGTTAATTTCAATTGTAAAAAAGGTGAATTCCGTAAATAAAGAATAATAATAATAATAATAATTTATTTTGGTATATTCATAGCCAACTTCAAATACTATGAAAATATCGTCCAGTTTTCTATTAATGAAAACAAACCTACCATATGATACATCAAATTAAAAAAGAAATGTCTACAAAACGATATCATGGCCAACTTTGACGCCCATATAAAAAAAATGGTGATGTGTCCATCATAGTACTTTCCCCGTTTAGATTTAATATTTTTGAATTAAATTTAATTAAATATAAATTAATAAAAAAGAAAAAGCAACCGGCGACTGCATTTCAACCCGGGACCTTTCGATTATGAGTGCGGCGCATTACCGCCTGCGCCACGACACTTCATGGCCTATCGGTGTTATAACCAACAATAATTATCTAAAAAAACACTATTTTTAAATAACTCCTAAACTAAGAGTGCTATGATAAAAGTTTTGTGAATATCTGGAAAAAACTAAAAAAACGCTAAGAGTAAAGTACCACTTCCGGTTTTCCTTTCAAAAAGCTTAAGTTTTAAGTTTCATCTCGATATCTCCAGCGGTTTTTGCTCTATATCGTTCTATCATCAATAATAACCAAGTTATAAAGGAAAATAAAAAATCGCAAAAATCAGTTTTTTCGCAATGTGCTCTGATGGTTCAACTTTTTTGTTAATTTAATACCGGGTATAGTTGGTACTCATCGTCTTGCATATTTTCTACCATTTAACAGATCTGTATCTCTTGCCGTTTAGAAGATACACATGCATGGACTGCTTAACCGGGACACCCTGTATATTGAAACTATTTTTCAATCGTAAGTATATATGCGTCTTGAAACGGACATACTGTATTTTCTTTATAGAGAGCAATGAATTATATTTTTATCACAACTTTTATCGATTTATTTAATATAGTTAAATTTTTTAGTAAAAATAATGCATCATACGACTGTTTGGAAACCCATAAATCTACTGATAATTTGGTTTAAAGTGTTCGTTTTTAAGTGTTCACTCGCCCCACAGATGATCTAAAAAAACAGTCCAAATTCGTACCCTTCTTATCTGCCTTTGTCCTTAAGCCCTAGAAATCAATTACTAAGGATGTAAAAAAATACATAGAAAAATATTTGTAAAAGTACCCTCTTCAAAGTACTTATAGGAAATCGTCAGTGAGAAATATTTTAAGAAAAATAATCAGTATGTTTTTCGCTCTCCAGTGTGCACGTTAACGGTTTCTAATTTTATACGGACAAACTATAATTTAATTAAGTATAGTGAACATTTAGTGTTTTTACATAATAGTTGTAGTTCTAGTGATATTTAGTTGTAAAAATATGGCTAATTATTTAAAATGCGCCCATCGTGATTGTGGCGCGAGGAAAACCGAGAATGTACACTTCTTTACATTTCCTGTAAATAATAGCGAAAGATGTGATCATTGGTTAAAAAATGGTGGTAATATGGATCTCTTTATTTTGTCCGAAAAGAAACTTTCTTCAAAGCGCCTGTGTAATAAACATTTTCGAGCAAGTGATTTTACAAATTACCAACAAAATAGACTGTTAAAATCAGCAATTCCAAAACCATTTGACATAGTATTAAGTGATTCGGATTCCGATTTAGAAGTGTTAAATCCCATTCACATGTACACCCAAAAATTGGAAGAGGATTTGCCATCTACATCCAAAGAAGTAAGGTTTTTAACCCCAAAAATAAACAAAATTTTTTAATATATGACATAATAATTTACTATTTTTTATATATCATATCCTTATATATTCGTATACTCTGTACATTTGCGGACATTCGTTGATTCTATAAAAGAGTTTAATTTAAAATTCGAACGAGTGTTTTCAATCTCAGGCTAAGCATGAAGTAAAATTTCCAGTTTAGAAAAGCCCCGCGTAAACTCGAAATTTTACTTCATGCGCCACGCGTATAAAACACTGACATATTGTAAAATTCAAAAATACTAGCCTTTATTTTGTTCGGTTGATTGACAAATTATATTGAATATTAAATTTTATTTATAAAATCTTGGCAAAAACTTGAAACCTGTTACAACATTTCAAAAGAAGTGGATTAATAAGAAATCGTGGAAATTAGTGAAAAACCTATTTAAAAAATCTATAAATATAAAACATGGATTTGTGTGAGTGTTTTCCACTCCCTGATTAACCATGAAGTAAAATTTCGAGTTTAAAAAACCCTGAACATTCGGATTTGACGGCACGAGCGAAGCGAGTTCAGGCTTTTCTAAACTCGAAATTTTACTTCGTGCGCCACGCGTACAAACACTGATTTATTATGAAGTTCAAAAACACATAATCGATCTACTATTTTTGTCAGAAGTATAGTTAAAGATGTGAAATAAATGTACATAATGTTGATATAATTTACCAAAATACCGGTACATTTTGAAGAGCAATTTTTGCGATTAACCGGTATGCCGGTATTCCAATCCCTACCTGTATCATATAACTGTATTTATTTTAATTTAAATTGCATTACATGAGAGTAAATCTAGATTTCAATATTATATGTGGAATTAAAAATTGAATGGTGTAGATTCACGCTCCATTTGTTTATTTTGATAAAATAAACAAACCGAGCGTCATCATTTTTCGTTCCGTCGGTACCGTTAGAGAGGAAAAAATATAAACATTCCTCTGCGGATCCGATATACAAATGAATTAGGAAGAGTGGGGAAACCTAGTAGTTACTCTAAATCACACGCCTGCTGGGTGAGCCACCTGACAGAGCCGCCCCCCTGACCCCGCACAGCCAGCATGATTACTCTGTACTCCATACTCTGTGTTTAAACGCTAAACCTTGAACATACTTAATATTGAACGTGTATAAACTCATCATTATTTGACATTTTTGGAAATAAGTGAAGTTTGCAGTTGTTTTGCAAATCTTAAGACTAGAGGGCTCTATCTGTTGCACTATAAAGTTTGCTGCGCTTAGGTTTTCCTCTCGTCAAAAGCTGGCGGTTGTAAATAGGGTCAGAAGGTGATGAATGTGTCATATTTTAAAAACACCGAAAAATACATTACCCTTGTTAAAAACGTATCTAAAATCTAGAATTAAATAGATTATATTTGGAGGCTGACTACTATTATTTTTAATATTTAATTTTAAATTGTCCCCCTTTTCCATCCTCACCCGCCCATGCTCGGTTACAAATATCGGGAATTAGGTGTGACGGTCACTGGGTCACCGATACACTTCCCTATCTGAAAGTTGGCAAGACTGCAAGATGGCGTGCGCCTGTGACAATTGATTGTTTCCCCTAATCCGGTGCGAATTTTGCGTAATTTTAAACGAAAAACAATGCATCCCGCAAAAAACCCGCAATAACTACTCACCCGAATCAACGACTGCAAATTACAACACAATTTCAGGTACGTACCTCACATTTTCGCCAACTTCTTCACTAGGGGGGCTAATCAATAACCACACTTGACACTAGGAAATAATATATGCGACGTTCTCTTAACGTAAATCGCGAAGAAATTAGTGTTAATCTTAATCTAAAATTAACGAAAAGCAAAGTTTCTGCCTGAAACAAACGCTTTGTTTGATTTTTATTTGTTGGTGAAAATATTTTAATTTTTGTTTATTGTTGGGTAATTGGATTTACATATTTTTAAATCAATTAGGCACCCCTTGATTTTTTATTTAATAAACAACATATCCTGTAAGTTGTAAATATTTAACATTTACATTGAAACTCTTTAACGGAAAAGCTTGTATTGCTCATAACTCACATCGCAGAGTAAAGAGTTACTCTTTACTCTGTGCTCGTGTATAAATCCCATTTATATTTTTACATTACAAAGATCATCTATCTAGGATTACATACAACGTACGTGTTTAATCGATTTGATTTCTTTTTAGTGATTTTTTATAATGTACAACGGAATTGGATTAGCAACTGCGAGAGGGTCTGGCACTAATGGCCACGTCCAGAGGAATTGGGCCCTCGTCAAGCCGAGGGAAAAGGAGAAGAATTACAGAAGCGAGCAGGAATTAGCTGCTCTCGATGCTTCCGCTAATAAGCAACCCAACAAGGAGATTTTGGATCACGAGAGGAAGCGCAAGATCGAACTCAAGTGCGCCGAATTTGCTGATATTTTAGAAGAACAAGGGTGAGCTTTTTTAATCAATGTCCTATATTCTGTGAATGTACCCAATATTAGATGCCTGTACTTCCACAGTCTCTGTACATATGCTTATAAACATCGTAATGCCTTAAATTTTTTGCAAATCAGCCTTTAGCCTCAGATCATTCACCTACACAATCCCCAAAACCTATACTCTCCTTCCCCAACATATCAAACAAAATAACAAAAAAAATTCTCACAACTTTCAAAATCTTATATCTTCGAAAATTATCCTCAATTCTCAAAAATATTAGAATAATAAACACATATCATATATTTATTTTTCGGTACTCATTATGTAAACTAAAACAACATTATGTATCATATATTGCACAAAATTTCTAAGAACTTCATGCCAGCACGCTACAAGTGTTCACTCACTTAGGTGCTTTGAACTATTATTGTTACATCTGGATATTCATTACGTTGAGCAGAACACTGCTCAATATAAAAGAAATATATTATAGAACGGATGTTAATTTGTTGAAAATATATGTACTCATGTTATGTAATAATAATAATAATAAAATAAAATAAATAAAATAAAATTTTAAGATTTAAATATGTTATTAAATTACTGATATTGTAACCTCATCAGAAATTCAGAAATGGCCTCAGATTAACACAATTACAATTTACTGGAATATTGTTTTTGTCCAGCAACTTCACATATGTGTGTACGGTCCCCATACTGACAGTTGCCTTTTTTGTGATGTATTTTTTTAAACCATTATTTTTTTGGTTTATTTTAGATTTAACGAGGAGACCATCACCAATAAAGTGAACAATTACAGGAGCATGTTGATGTCCCACGACGGGAAACTCGACAGGCCCTTAGACCAATGGGGAAGGCCGAGGTAGGTGATTAACAAACAAATAATAATTCATTGCTTGGATTAATTTTTATTACCTCATTTCATAATATTGGTTAATTCATATCTTGTATTTGTGGTTTAATTTTCTACATGTAAGAAACAACACACTCACAGCCTACTCGAAATGCACTGGTTTAAATATCCTTTATTAATGTGTTGCCTTAAAAAAATAATGCTATACAGTGTGATTAATGATGCAAGTAGGCGCACGCTTGCGGTGGCCCAAGCGTAAGTCCTGTTAAAATGGGCACATTTTAATTTGTCGTGCGGAATGGACCACTACACATAGCGCACAGTGACCCGATATATGCGCCAACTCCACACGAAATGTGACAAATGCATTTGACACATCTCGTATGTCCCAATGCACCATTGCGTTGATTCAAAGGCGGGACGATTTGGAACATACTATTTTGGGACAGAACAAAAGTAAAATCTTAGTGATCCCTGATTAAAAAGAGGTTGGCAATCACTGCTCTAGTCCTATAGAAATTTATTGTCGGCTATAATATAACAACTGGTATGATAACTATCGATAATATTCATAAGTAAAGCTGAGTTAAATGAGCTGCTTCGGCTTCACGAATAAATATTATCGATTATTAATCTTACCACGAGTTATATTAGATTAGATATTCGTAGGGGTGGCCTCATTGGCCTGTACCACCGCGACCTTTGCAGACCTATTGTGGATACGAGTTATACACTCGACCGCAAAAAAAACGCGCCACTTGAAAATTCACGTTATTTCGTGAATATTCAAACAGCCATAACTTCGGTCGATGTGGATGAAATTTGATGAATTTTTGAGTTTTTGGAACGCTCAAGTTTTCTCTTTAAGGACACATAAGTGGATATAACGAAATTTAAGCACTTCTGCATTTAAAAGTCGTACCAACAAAAAAAATGTTCAGAATGTTAAAAATGATAAAAGTTGAGAGGTTATACTGTGCCCAAAAATAATCGTAGCTCTACTTCAAAAAAAGCGCAACAAAATTCCATAATTTTCCTTTGAAATAAGCGAAAAATCATGTCGATCCAATGATTTGGCTCGAAGTTATGGCAGTTTTTTTACAAAGTGTATTTTGGGGCATAACTTTGGCGGACAGGCATAACTCTGCTCGCAAACCTGTGACATTATGCGATTTAAAAAGCTTGAAGTTTTCTCTTTGAGGCATGTTAGTCAGATCTTTAAACATGCACATTTTACCCCTTTTCACCCCCTAAAGGCGATGAAACGTTTTTTTACTTTAAAACTTTTAACTTTGTTAACTTGTACAATGCTCAAAAAAAATTGTGGCTTCAAGCAAGGGACATCCAGAATAAATTCAGTCCTTCTCCTTTAATATGCGCAAAAATTCAGATCGATAAATTGATTTGTAGTAAAGTTATGACAATTTGAAAAAAATTGATTTTTCCCCAAACTCTATGAGCAGAAGTTAATTTTGGCCTGAAATAAGGCAAGAGCCCCACATAAACTTGCATTTCACCTCTACTGAAAAAACCTACTACCAAAAAAATGTTTTGGCGGGTGACAATTTTTGCATTTTCATTGCAAAGTGAAATTTGACGCTAAGTTATGCATTTTGTAATTAAATCGTAGTTTGGCATTTTTTATTTAATCGATTAATGTTAAAATGCACATCTTGTCCCGAATCATTGCATAATTTACAGAAAGGACTGAATTTATTCTGGATGTCCATTGCTTGAAGCCACAATTTTTTTGCGCATTGTACAAGTTAACAAAGTTAAAAGTTTTAAAGTGAAAAACGTGTCATCGACATTAAGGGGTAGAAGGGGGTAAAATGTACATGTTTGAAGATCTAACATGCCCTTAAAGAGAAAACTTCAATCTTTTTAAATCGCATAATGTCACAGGTTTGCGAGCAGAGTTATGCCTGTCCGCCAAAGTTATGCCCCAAAATACACTTTTTAAAAAAACTGCCACAACTTCGAGCCAAATCATTGGATCGACATGATTTTTCGTTTATTTCAAAAGAAAATTATGGAATTTTGTTGCGCTCTTTTTGAAGTGGAGCTACGATTTTTTTTGGGCACAGTATAACTTCTCAACTTTTATCATTTCAAACATTCTGAACATTTTTTTGTTGGTAGGACTTTTAAATGCAGAAGTGCTTAAATTTTGTTATATCCACTTATGTGTCCTTAAAGAGAAAACTTTAGCGTTCCAAAAACTCAAAAATTCATCAAATTTCATCCACATCGACCGAAGTTATGGCTGTTTGAATAATCACGAAAAAACGTGAATTTTCAAGTGGCGGATTTTTTTGCGGTCGAGTGTATTTAATGAGAGAGTATAACAAATTTCACCTTATTTCCGTTTTGGAAACCTCACCCCATCGCACAGTTGACATTTTGAATTATCTACTGCCAGATTTGAGAAACTGTTATTATAGCAACCGACCACAATAAGGTAACGAGCCGACTTACCATCCTTGTGATATATTGTAACTATAAAAATGAGCGATTCTAATTAAAGGAAATGTGGTCATGTGGCAAGGCCGGTAGAATAGAATATAGAATAGGTTGGTCCATATCCATGCATGGGCAGTGGTAACTGTCAGTGGGTGGAAATATAAGAATAAAATTAAATATAGGTTATGTCAAACGTCATTAACGAAGATCGAAATTGGTTAAACGGAATCGCACGAAATCCAATAACTGTCTTTAAATGAAAATAAAATATGTGAGTAAGTGGAATTTTTCATCTGTTACCTCTCAACTACATAAACAAGCTGGCAACATGGCAAGGCGGCGAATGGACCAACCTTCTCAATATGTATTTTACCGACTTTGGTCATTGGAGCATGAGTTGAGTTATATTCTCATTGGAGGAGAATAAACATTGAGGTTATGTGTTCTTTCTAAGATGAGTCAGCACGAGGCATGCCAACTTTGTAATAAGATTTAGCCTGCTTATTGCTACAAATGTCCTATAATTAAATTTAATAAAACACTTACACTTTCTTCACTAAAAATATTTATTTAGGTTAAATGCACATTTCGAGCACTATTGATAATGAGCATGTAGCGCTCGAAATGTACATTTAGCATAAATAAGTGTTTTTAGTGAATTTTAATTGTATTCATCTTTTCACCTAACATTTTTTTTTTTTTTTGGCTTTTGCCTGGCCTTGGGAACTTGCCCATTAGCCAACATCATTTATATATTTATTTGTATTTGTATTAATTGTTAACATTACAATTTGTAGTATGCTATTATTTCATACGGACAAACACTAACATTCATACCACACCCAGGGTCACGACGAGAAATTATTTTTAAACAAAGTCTCGCCGTGCACGGGAATCGAACCCGAATTGTAGCTCGACGAGCGATACAGCCCGGCGACGTTACCGCTCGGCCACCACCTGCCCCACCTAACAAATCAAATACATAAAAATTCTCATAAAATCTTACAAAAACACTAGAAACTTGGCTAAATCTCTGAAAATTTGAGGCAAGACTTTAAAATTGTAAATTATAAACAATGAGAAAGCAATTAACTGACATCTTATCTATCCTAATTTATATTTTTGCCACCTAGCCCAATTTAAATAGCAAATTGTAAAACTTTTGAACATGAATATACAGCGAATTTTTCTTTTAGGTATATGCACTGTAAATTTTACGACATTATTTTTTTTAAATGATCAATTTGAATCTTTAAACGAGGGTTTTCCACTCCCAGACTAAGCATGAAGTAAAATTTCGAGTTTAGAAAAGCCTAAAAATTTGGATTGGCCGCGTAGCGAAGCGGAGCGGCCAATCCAAATTAGGCTTTTCTAAACTCGAAATTTTACTTCATGCGCCACGCGTATAAAACACTGAAATATCGTGAAGTTTAAAATATACGGCTTTAGCAATATAATATGTAGATGTGAATAAAACGTGAATCAAATTCGGCGCTAAAGCAATTATTTAAAACAATGATTATAGGCAACCCAATAACTCTAACGTTTATTGGGTAGCCTATAATCGTTGTTGTATGTGTGTGTTTATTGAACTTCACTGTAAATCAGTGTTTTTAAGCGTGGCGCATGAAGTAAAATTTCGAGTTTAGAAAAGCCTAATTTGGATTGGCCGCTCCGCTTCGCTACGCGGCCAATCCAAATTTTCAGGCTTTTCTAAACTCGAAATTTTACTTCATGCTTAGTCTGGGAGTGGAAAACACTCGTTAAAAGCCTCAAATTAAACGCTTTAAAACACAACGAATTCCCTCAAATTTCAAAAACGCTGTAATTATCGGGATATGTATACTCAAAAGAAAAATGCCCTGTATATTTAAAAATTATTTATAAACAAATCTCAAACATTAAGATAAACAGAAAATATTAATTAAAACAGTTCGAATTATTGTTTACATAAAGGTATATATATGCACTGTAAATTTTACGACATTCTTTTTTTTTTAAATGATCAATTTGAATCTTTAAACGAGGGTTTTCCACTCCCAGACTAAGCATGAAGTAAAATTTCGAGTTTAGAAAAGCCTAAAAATTTGGATTGGTCGCGTAGCGAAGCGGAGCGGCCAATCCAAATTAGGCTTTTCTAAACTCGAAATTTTACTTCATGCGCCACGCGTATAAAACACTGAAATATCGTAAAGTTTAAAATATACGGCTTTAGCAATATAATATGTAGATGTGAATAAAACGTGAATCAAATTCGGCGCTAAAGCAATTATTTAAAACAGTGATTATAGGCAACCCAATAACTCTAACGTATATTGGGTTGCCTATAATCGTTGTTGTATGTGTGTGTTTATTGAACTTCACTGTAAATCAGTGTTTTTAAGCGTGGCACATGAAGTAAAATTTCGAGTTTAGAAAAGCCTAATTTGGATTGGCCGCTCCGCTTCGCTACGCGGCCAATCCAAATTTTCAGGCTTTTCCAAACTCGAAATTTTACTTCATGCTTAGTCTGGGAGTGGAAAACACTCGTTAAAAGCCTCAAATTAAACGCTTTAAAACACAACGAATTCCCTCAAATTTCAAAAACGCTGTAACTATCGGAATATGTATACTCAAAAGAAAAATGCCCTGTATATTTAAAAATTATTTATAAACAAATCTCAAACATTAAGATAAACATAAAATATTAATTAAAACAGTTCGAATTATTGTTTACATAAAAATTATTTTCTATTGACTTTACAAGAATTTAGAAAAAAAAAACATTTTTTACTTTTAATCATTTTTTTATTTTATTTAAGTTTCCCCATTTTTACTCTTCCCGTATGTTTAGTAAATTTTTATGAATTGGCCACACAATCCATTTGGTAACACCTCGAAATATCCACTCTTCAAACCCCCTCAGACAAAATTTCAGTCAGAAGTGACATGCATTTCGCGTTTGGTAATCGTTTAAAGCAGTGGTGGGGAAACTTTTTTAAAGACGGGCCATTTGTAATAAACAGACAATCGTAGCGGGCCAAAGAATAATGCTTAATCGTAGGTAGGTAGTTTTTATGCGGGTCGTCACATTACGAAGTAAGAACGCGTTCAAACATTCTCACGAAGGCACTCTTAAACGGGCCGGATTAAACCTTTCCGCGGGCCGGACTTGGCCCGCGGGCCGTAGTTTCCCCATCACTGGTTTAAAGCGATTAGTTTAGCCGATTAAATGAAGATAACGGGGTATCCGCTATTGCATTGAAGACTGTTTAGTTTTTAACATAACCGAAACAGCACTTAATTGGATCTGTGCTCCGGTCGCCCAGTTGAGGTCACCACATTGGATATCAAGGACAAAATCCATAGTATGATTATAGAAAATCGCCAAATGAAGGTGCGTCAGATTGCTGAGACTATAAGCATGTTTTCAGAATAAGTGCATAACATCCTGCATGAATAATGCATATGAAAAAGCTGTGTTGCCGAGGGATGCCGCGAATGGTCATTCTGAATCAAAAATGTTCACGGAATGACGTTTCAGCACAGTGTTTGGCGATGTTTGTGACTGTGGATCCACCATTACACTTCTGAGACAGCAATGAAAGCCTTGATAAAATGCGCTGAATAAGGCGAAGACTTTTTTGCCAGGTCGAAAGATAAAGTCCACTTTATTTAAGATTTTCATCCTAATTATTCTAATTTACTATTTGTAGAAGGGTAAGACAATAACAGGAGAATATTATTCAACGTTATTGGGCCATTTGGTGCGGGAAAATGTGTTTTTCATCAAGACCAACAATCGTGGGTCGTAGTATGCCAGAATTATACGAATTGGGCTATGAGTTGATTTCTCATCAATCCTATTCTCCGGATTTGCTCACCTGCGATTTGTTGCTGTTTCCAAACTTCGTGCAACCATTCGGGTGATTATTTCAGCAATCATTCGATAGAGATATCCAGCAATCATTTGAGGTATCTCTCTAGCAATTATTTGAGAGATCTCTGGAGCAATCATTTGAGATATCTAAAGCAATCATTCGAGAGATCTCTCTAACAATCATTCGAGAGATAAATTAAATTCACTTGGTTTTGTTTCACTTATATGTATTTTATTTTCTACTATTTTCGGCTTAATTCGAGAGATATCTTGAGCAATCATAAAAATTTTACTTCATGCGCCACGCGTATAAAACACTGAAATATCGTAAAGTTTAAAATATACGGCTTTAGCAATATAATATGCAGATGTGAATAAAACGTGAATCAAATTCGGCGCTAAAGCAATTATTTAAAATAGTGATTATAGGCAACCCAATAACTCTAACGTATATTGGGTTGCCTATAATCGTTGTTGTATGTGTGTGTTTATTGAACTTCACTGTAAATCAGTGTTTTTAAGCGTGGCGCATGAAGTAAAATTTCGAGTTTAGAAAAGCCTAATTTGGATTGGCCGCTCCGCTTCGCTACGCGGCCAATCCAAATTTTCAGGCTTTTCTAAACTCGAAATTTTACTTCATGCTTAGTCTGGGAGTGGAAAACACTCGTTAAAAGCTTCAAATTAAACGCTTTAAAACACAACGAATTCCCTCAAATTTTAAAAACGCTGTAATTATCGGGATATGTATACTCAAAAGAAAAATGCCTGTATATTTAAAAATTATTTATAAACAAATCTCAAACATTAAGATAAACAGAAAATATTAATTAAAACAGTTCGAATTATTGTTTACATAAAGATTATTTTTTATTGACTTTACAAGAATTTAGAAAAAAAAAACATTTTTTACTTTTTATCATTTTTTTATTTTATTTAAGTTTCCCCATTTTTACTCTTCCCGTATGTTTAGTAAATTTTTATGAATTGGCCACACAATCCATTTGGTAACACCTCGAAATATCCACTCTTCAAACCCCCTCAGACAAAATTTCAGTCAGAAGTGACATGAATTTCGCGTTTGGTAATCGTTTAAAGCGATTAGTTTAGCCGATTAAATGAAGATAACGGGGTATCCGCTATTGCATTGAAGACTGTTTATTTTTTAACATAACCGAAACAGCACTTAATTGGAACTGTGCTCCGGTCGCCCAGTTGAGGTCACCACATTGGATATCAAGGACAAAATCCATAGTATGATTATAGAAAATCGCCAAATGAAGGTGCGTCAGATTGCTGAGACTATAAGCATGTTTTCAGAATAAGTGCATAACATCCTGCATGAAAAATGCATATGAAAAAGCTGTGTTGCCGAGGGATGCCGCGAATGGTCATTCTGAATCAAAAATGTTCACGAAATGACGTTTCAGCACAGTGTTTGGCGATGTTTGTGACTGTGGATCCACCATTACACTTCTGAGACAGCAATGAAAGCCTTGATAAAATGCGCTGAATAAGGCGAAGACTTTTTTGCCAGGTCGAAAGATAAAGTCCACTTTATTTAAGATTTTCATCCTAATTATTCTAATTTACTATTTGTAAAGGGTGATTCAATTTGAATTTCCACATTACAATCTAAAATATTTTTGACACACCACTGTATTTGTCAAGGGCAGCGTGTGATTTCTAATCTAAAAAGTTAAACAAAAGTAGTCATGGAGCAATATACGCAAGAACAACGTGTTAAAATTATCCTAGCATATTATGAAAATGGCCGATCGAGGAAAAGTGCATTTCGTGCTTTACGTGAAGTTTGTGGTGCGCAAAATCGACCTTGTGAGAGGACAATTTGGAATGTGGTCCAAAAATTCGAACAAACTGGATCCGTAGTTAACATCAAAACCCCTCAGCGTGCTCGTAGAGGTCGTTCGGAACAAAATATTGCCATTGTTCGCGAAAGCGTGGCCGAAAATCCAAGCACATCGATTCGTCATCGATCGCAGCAAGTGGGCCTTACGTATTCCACTACACAGCGAATTTTAACAAAAGATTTGAAGTTACACCCGTACAAACTCCAAATAACACAGGAATTGAAGCCTCGAGACCATCAGCAGCGCCGTGTGTTTGCCGAATGGATAAGAGAACAAGGGGTACATTTTTCAATGAAAATTATCTTTAGCGATGAGGCACATTTCCACGTTGATGGCTTCGTAAATAAGCACAATTGTTGTATTTGGGGATTGGAAAATCCAAGAGAGATTGTTGAAACGAAAATGCATCCTCAAAAGGTCACTGTTTGGTGTGCCTTTTGGTCCGGAGGCGTAATTGGCCCATTTTTTTTCGAGGATCATGCGGAGAACTCTGTTACGGTTAATGGCGTTCGTTATCGGAACATGATAACAGATTTTCTTTGTGAGCAGTTGGAAGATATGGATATCGAAGATTTATGGTTTCAACAGGACGGTGCCACCTGCCACACAGCAGGAGAAACGATACAATTACTGCGCGGCAAGTTTCCCGGTCGCATTATTTCACGTAACGGTGACTTCAATTGGCCGCCGCGATCGTGTGATTTAACTCCCGCAGATTTTTTCCTTTGGGGGTATCTGAAGAGCAGAGTATACAAGAATAAACCGAACACCATTGCAGAGCTAAAACATCAGATCAGACGCGAAATAGCCGGCATAGAACCTGATTTGTGTCGCAGAGTAGTCGAAAATTTTAACAAACGAATTACGTCATGTCACATGAGCCGCGGCGGTCATTTACATGATATCATCTTTCACACATAATTGTAATAAACTAACCTTAAAGGGCAAATAATTTTTTTTATATTTTTCAACTTCTACGTGTTTTTTTAAATTATTTTTAATGTGGAAATCCAAAATGAATCACCCTTTAGAAGGGTAAGACAATAACAGGAGAATATTATTCAACGTTATTGGGCCATCGTGGGTCGTAGTATGCCAAAATTATACGAATTGGGCTATGAATTGATTTCTCATCAATCCTATTCTCCGGATTTGCTCACCTGCGATTTGTTGCTGTTCCCAAACTTTGTGCAACCATTCGGGTGATTATTTCAGCAATCATTCGATAGAGATCTCCAGCAATCATTTGAGGTATCTCTCGAGCAATTATTTGAGAGATCTCTGGACCAATCATTTGAGATATCTCTAAAGCAATCATTCGAGAGATCTCTGTAACAATCATTCGAGAGATAAATTAAATTCACTTGGTTTTGTTTCACTTATATGTATTTTATTTTCTACTAGTTTCGGCTTAATTCGAGAGATATCTTGAGCAATCATACGAGAGATCTTTCGAGCGATCTCTTGAGCATTCATTTAAACGATCTCCGGAAGATCAAGATGTTCGATTATTTTCATAATCGAATGAATCGATCATTTTTCATTCACTAGATTTATTAGTAAGTATATTAAGAATTTACGATTTTCGTATGTGCTTAAAAATCAATTAAAAAAAAAGACTAACTAGTGCATAAACTAAAATAGAAACCCCGCCGCCATAGAGCTTTTTTTTTAAATTAAAAAATGTGTTCCAAAATGATATTTAAAAAGTTTCCTTTAAATTGCGTCATTGCACGTAATATGTTAGTGCCATTTAATTATGCAATTAGTTCTTAAATCTTGCACCATTGCTTAATATTAACACTATACTTTGAATTGTCTGTAAAGTAATCATCGACTTTATTCCAAGTTATTACTCTTCCATCTCAATTTCATCTTTTTTGCTATTGCTTTTCGTATTTATCGACTCTGCGAAGGCGTCGAGCGCACACACACACAGGATGTTCCTGTTTGGCTTTCCATTTATCGACCCTCTCTCCGTCCAACCAACCATCATCCCGCTCCCTCCCGTCCCCTATTGTATCTCCTGCTCCCGCTTCCGCGCCGCCGCTGCCGCCTCCAGTCGCGCATATCTGGCCGCCGAAATGGCACGTCGCGACGCCCGCCCGATCGCCGATATGTGATCCCTTGTGCAAACACTCGCAAAATCACCATGTCTTCCAATATGAAACGCTAGTTTAAATTCAAATAGTTCGTAAGAGTAACCGAGTCTTCCAAAAAATTCTCATCTAGTGATAAAAAGAATAGTAGATTAATCGTAATATTAAATGAAACAAACGCGCGAGGTTTATATTTTATAATATATACATATACTTAACTGTAACAATAGTACCCCAACTTCCCCGTGATTATTATAATAATAAAGTATTAATTCGGAAACACTTTTTGTTCAACAATATTTAATTGAAAAGTGCGCGTGGTATATGCATTTTCCGATTGATTTATTCGAAAAATAAAAGGAGAAGTGATGTATTTCGGAGGTGCTGGACCAGCGCCTACGAGGAATCGTTATCCCGTCGATGAGAGGATCATGTTCGAGAGGTTGTGGCGGGGGGCGCTGTGTCAGGCCTTGGGGGGTAAAGCGCCGCCGAGGATGCAGCCCCCTAGGAGGCCGTGCTGCTGCCATTGTCACTGTTCCGGGCTGCCTCCGATCGCCGCCAATAACAATTGCCTCATGGCGGCGCCGAGAAAGGCGATGCGATCCATAGTTAGGTAATTTCAAAACAAAAACGAAACAATTATTTGTGTAATAATAATATTATTTGAAACAATCCAGTGATGGTGAATTGGCTAAATGGTATTTCAAATTACGATTGAAGTACAAAACGGGCGAACTAAACATATGGTTCGAACATCAGTGCAAGGAAAACGACATTACACCACAACACATATCCCTCAAAACTAACAATTATTTGTGTGTTGGAATTTTGATATAGCTAATAGAAAACGTTTTTATCTAGAGTGTAGCAATTGTATGTTGTTATTTTGTTTGATGCTATTTTATTCTGTCTTTGCGTTGGACAGCTTCCATTAAACGAATGCACAAATAAACAGGAGTGGAATAAAAATAAAAACATCTAAAAGTATTGGGTCATTAAACTCATTGTAAACTCTGTTTTTTTTTAATATGACCAAACTTAGGGTGTATTTACTGCGAACAGTTGCAGTCCTGCTTGAACAGTAGGGTATTTACCAATCATAATTTGTCAAATAAATTGTCACTATGCAGCAGAGCTGGACAGGATTCGAATCATTCAGGATTCTAATCCTTTTAAAGGATTCAAAAGAGGCATTCGAATACTTTAGTTCAACTGGATTCGTGATCCGGATTCGTTACATTTTTTGGAGAGGATTTGTATTTGAATCCAAATGTGGGTGATTCGAATCCTTATAAGAGGATTCGAATATTTATAAAAGGATTCGAATACTTACAAAATGTTTTGAATTGTCAAAAATAATTCGAAATAATTGTGAGGATTAACTTGAAAATTTTCTTTTGTGTGTTTTTAAATTTCTCGTTAAATCGCTGTTTTGTACGCGTGGCGCATGAAGTAAAATTTCGAGTTTAGAAAAGCCCAGAAAATTTGTCTCCGGTCGCTGCGCGACCCTCGACAAATTTTCACGGGGCTTTTCTAAACTCGAAATTTTACTTCATGCTTAGTCTGGGAGTGGAAAACACTCGTTTAAAGCTTCAAATTAAACTATTTTAAAAAACAAACAATTATCGTAAAATTACAGCTCATGCAAACAAGTATAGAGGGAATTTTTCTTTTAAGTATACGTATAGATCCAGTAAAATTTCTCATTGAAACTAATTACAGTGACAATAAAAATTATTTTGAGTTCAGCAAAATTAGTGTCGTAACTGTCAGAGATATTATTAGAAAACTGAAACCATCTCCCAGTCGGGATATACAGTCTGTTTGATTTATTGTGACACAGCACATATGTCCGTTATTAGTACAGATAGAAAAAAAAGTTAAAGACAAAAGTTTTAGTATTTTTTATGATCTATTCAATCGTAATGTCAGAAAAACAGTTGAAAATCAAATAAACACGTGAAAGCTATTAGTTTCATTTTCTTTAATGGAACACCCTGTATATTTTGTTTATTTCAAATAGGCATTAATATTAGCCTTATAATGATACCACATAAGTACCCCTTTATTATAGAAATAACACGACAATTGCCAATAAATGAAATTTATCAGTTGACATGAATAACTATTTAAAGTGTCTGTTCAAAGTGACGTCCGTTGTTTGCAATACATTCTTCACATCTCTTCATTAAATTTCGTCGTGCTTTTTGCAACATCCGTGGTGTTATTTGGCCACATGCCATACGAATACGATTTTTCAGATCGTCTAGATTTTCTGGACGAGTAACATAAACATTTTGCTTTAAAAATCCCCAAATAAAAAAATCTAAAATAGACAGATCTGGCGATCTTGCTGGCCAGTTTATGGGGCCACCATTTGCAATCAATTTCAAACCAAACTTTCTTTCCAAAATATCTTTGACATTTCTTGCGTTATGGGGAGGAGCTCCATCTTGTTGGAACCACATATCTCGACGTATTTCTAGGGGGATATCATCTAAATAATCTTCAAATTCTATCGTAAGAAAGTTGGCATATCGCTCCGCATTCAACGTTCCTTGATAAATAAATGGTCCTATTATGGTATCACCTAACACACCAAGCCACACATTAACTGCAAATCTTTGTTGGAATCTGCATTCTCGAATTTGACGTGGATTCTCAGTATCCCAGTAATGGTCGTTTTTTCGGTTGGAGATTCCGTTGTTGTTGAAATTTGATTCATCACTCCAAAGAATTAAATTTAATAAATGTTGATTGTTGCTAAGCCAATTACAGAATACTATCCTCCTGTCAGAATCACCATCTCTTAAACCTTGTACTAACTTAATTTTATATGGTCTCATTTTATGTTTTCTCAGAATAGAAAATATTTTATGCATACTTATTCCTAAGTCAGCTACTGCTTCGCGTATTGAATTACGTGGATGTGCTCTAAAATAGGCCAATATCAATACTTCATTATTATCTTCTCTTTCTTGTCTTCTCCTTCGTAATTTATTATTAAAACACCCATTTCTCCGTAAATTTTGTTCAAGTCTTGCAAAAGTGCAATAATGTGGTTGTCTTCTTTCTGGATACATGTTTCCATAAGTGATACTAGCTTCTCTAGAATTATCGTTGCATCTAACGAAGACCTTTAGCATATCCATTTTTTCATCATTAGAATAGTAATTATCACCCATCTCTAAAGATTTGAATCAACAACACACAAGACGGGAAGTTACTACACCACTTTGACATTAAAGCGTTAACAAATTGTTTTATGTCAATTGTTATCCATGGCAACTGATAAATTTCATTTATTTGCAATTGTCGCGTTATTTGTATAATGAAGGGGTACTTATGTGGTATCATTATAAAGCTAAGGTTATTACCTATTTAAAATAAACAAAATATACAGGGTGTTCCATTAAAGAAAATGAAGCTAATAGCTTTCACGTGTTTATTTGATTTTCAATTGTTTTTCTGACAATGCTACTGAATAGATCATGAAAAATACTAAAACTATTGTCTTTAACTTTTTTTCTATCTGTACTAATAACGGAATGTGCTGTGTCACAATAAATCAAACAGACTGTATATGGACTGAATGTACGTATAATAAAATCAATCACAGATGTAATAATAACACCACTTACAAAACTGCTAAATTCATGCATATCACAACATATATTTCCCCAGTGTCTGCAACGTGCGAAAGTAATTCCTTTGCATAAAAAGGGAGATGTTAATGACATTAATAATTACAGGCCAATCTCACTACTACCTATTTTTTCAAAGATCTTGGAACGAGCTCTGTTCTCACAAATCGTCGACTTCATGGAGTTGCATAATTTTATCAGTGGCCAGCAGTACGGTTTTCGTAGGGGAAGATCGACGGCTGACGCAATCACCGCTCTTATTGAGGTAATATACGACATATTTGAAGAAAATAAATACTCTATAGCAACCTTCATGGACCTCACTAAGGCATTTGATTGTGTCTCCCATGGTATTCTTTTACGAAAGCTGTACTGCTATAATTTTCACCCAAGCAGCTGCCGTATGGTGAATTCCTATCTTGCGCACAGATATCAGCAAGTTTCTTGTAAAAATAACACCTCAGAGGAAGTAAAGATCAACTGCGGCATACCTCAAGGTTCAATCCTAGGACCTCTGCTTTTCATTATCTACATCAATGATCTGCCTGGGCAGAATCATGGTGTAAATACTGTGTTATTTGCAGATGATACCACATTGCAAAGCTCCTCTGTGTACAAAACGGCCGCTGTTGAAAATAATACTATAGCAGTTAAAAGAGCGACAGAATGGTTCACAGTGAATGGTCTCACTGTGAATCCTGATAAGTCGACGGAGGTAACCTTCTCCATGAAGAAAGACATCGAAGAGAGCAGCGCAAAATTCCTAGGAATTGAGTTGGATTCGAAATTAACCTGGCATGCACATGAACAGGCATTGTCTACAAAACTGTGTAAGGGCGTATACCTTCTTAGACAACTAAAAAATTCCCTGCCTACTGAGGCTCTCCGTACTGCTTATTTTGCGGTTTGTCAGGCGCACATTACATATGGGATTTTATCTTGGGGCCACTCTAGCATAATTGGCAGAATTTTTGGCATTCAACGTCGCGCAATACGCGTGCTTGCTTCTCTTGATTATAGAGCAGATTGTCGCGAGGCGTTCATTCACCATGGCATTCTTACACTCCCTTGCATTTATGTATTGGAATGCCTTGCATATGTCCGAAAAAATGCTCACAAACTAAAAACTCACGGTCAAAATCATCAGCATGACACAAGATCTGCCAACCTCATATACCCTGCATTCCTTCATTTGGGTAAATCGCAAAATGCGATAAAATTTAATGGACCAAAACTATTTAATATTTTACCAAATTCAATTAAGGCACTGCCGCTGACAACCTTTCGCCAAGTATTAAAGAGATATCTGGAAAAACGGGCATTTTTTAGTATATCGGAATGTCTATCTAGTAATTTTTCCGGCATAGTTGTATAATAAGTTTTAATATAAATGTGATTGTAATCGAATTAATTATTTTTATACAATTATCATCATTGACGTGTGTAAACATTTCACTAGTAGCACAAATTGATTAAATAAATAAATAAATAAAAAAATATTCCAAATTATTTTCTGTAAATCTGTAGATATTCCTTGTTTTTTTAAAATTCAATTTAAAGTTTTAAACGAGTGTTTTCCACTCCCAGACTAAGCATGAAGTAAAATTTCGAGTTTAGAAAAGCCCGAAAATTTGTCTCGGGTCGCTGCGCGACCCGAGACAAATTTTCACGGGGCTTTTCTAAACTCGAAATTTTACTTCATGCGCCACGCGTACAAAACACTGATTTGAAGAGAAGTTCAAAACCACACAAATACATCTTTAATTAGAGTAACAGGGAATCAGATATTTAGTCTGTTATCAACGATGTTTAGTGTTAATAATAAATAATTAGGTTTTGAATATTTTTGTTGAAACAACGTAACGATATTTATATATTAATGGTTGCAAGAAAATGAAAAAATCAAATTTATACTTAAAGGATTTGTATTCGTGATTCGAATCTTTGATTCGAATCATATTTATTTCTTACGAATCCTTTATTCGAGTATTCGTGATTCGAATCATAGGTGATTCGGATTCGTGATTCGAATCCTTTTTACGAGGATTCGTCCCAGCTCTGCTATGCAGAGAGTTTTAAAATACAAAACGCTACAACTTGCAACTTTACAACACAAACAGGGATTTTTTCTTCTAAGTATACTTTCACATATTCCATATAAACATTTGTAAAATTAATAACCATGTGATCAAAACTAAGCAGTATATTTTGAACTTTACTTTAAATCAGTGTTTTATACGCGTGGCGCATGAAGTAAAATTTCGAGTTTAGAAAAGCCTAATTTGGATTGGCCGCTCCGCTTCGCTACGCGGCCAATCCAAATTTTCAGGCTTTTCTAATCTCGAAATTTTACTTCATGCTTAGTCTGGGATTAGAAACACTCGTTAAAGTCTTCAAATTAAAAGTTTTTAATAAGATTACGAATATCTGAACATTTACATTGAAAAATCGTAACATGTATACCTAAAAGAAAAATACCTTGTATTTAGAACTTTTTTTTTGAACATGTTAATGGGCAGATAACGAAGAAGACAGATATTCCTGATCAAGAAGCATTTACCTAATCCTCAGAGACACTTTATTAAATTCGTAGTAGATGCAAATAATTTGAGGCGGCGATAGGTAAATTTGTAATCGTAATCTTTGTTAAATGAATTATTTATTTTATGAGCTAATTAAATTGTCATATTACTGTCATATTTACCTTCATATAACCTACAAATTAAAAGTTAATTTACAACATATCATGGTATTAATCTTGTCCTAACTTAAAACACACAACATGCATCACACCACTAAATTCTTGAAATGTCAAATTTAAATGGTCATTAAAAAAAAACAGATTATACGTTTCATAAGTGTATCAGTTAATGTTTTAATTATAGAGACTTGTTCTGTTGAATGTTGTTATGATTAGGCATTGGACAACCTCTAAATTACAGGAACAAATACAAAAATCATCAGAAAGGATTGACGATATGAGATTTACATCTTTCATCAATGGTTGTTTCAATTATTCTAAGTTATAGAAAGTTTTACTCAACCATCCTAATCTGGCCAATCAGTTTAATGTCGTGTTTAGAGCTAAGAAGAGCCTCATAAAGCAGTTCTGGCGTGTATTAGATCTGCGTGACACTCAACTCATGGTGAGTAATAGCTTCAGACAATAAAATGCAATAAAGAAGTGAGTATCCATGGATTACAATCTATTGATTTAAATAAGTATAGGTCGGTATTGATAGGTCCAATAATCACGACTTCAGATTTGTTTAAAACAGTTTTTGGACTACACGACAGAAACTTAAGTGGTCAGTCGAACTGCTTGCCTTGCATCATTTGCTATCATCATCATTCCTAAACTAAAAACAAATATTTCTGTATGATCTCGTTGATCTTTTTAATTACAAATCGTAATTTTTAAATTAAGTCTTAAAAACGTATTAAGAAGCGATGGATTATAAGTTCTTTAAAATAAGAATGAGAATTACTTCGTGATATATTGCTCAAAAGAGAGTAGTATCCCCAACCACTGAATAATAGAATGACAATAATATATGGCCCTAACCCATTTCTCTTCTTCTTGAACGTTTATTGTTCTTAGCTATATACGAGGGTCATTTCATTAATAATGCACAGTTTGGCAACACTGCGGAGTGAAGGACGCGACGATAGTGATTTTTACGTAAGTTGTAGTTTAAGGCTTGAGGAAGAAGCCGGTGTTTGCGTTTTATCTATAGGGTGTTTTGTTCTTTTAATAACGCGAGTTAGAAATGAAGCTCGCGCCGGTCTCAGGTACTATGACTATTAATGTTCAAAGTGCTGAAACGAAGATTTCACGTTGAAGGTTAAGCTTTGTTGCATCGAATCATTACTATTGATGAAATGTGGGTTCAAACTTTCAACTAGAGTTAAAATCACAGTCAAACATGTAAAGAGGTCAATCATCCCCACGTTCAAACAAATTTCGTCGAGCTCACTCTAAGGTCAATCAAATCATGATCTTTGTTTATGATTACCATGAAATTATCTTGACAGACAGAGTTCTATGTGGATGAAGGTATCACAAGAGTATATTATTGTGATTTTATTAAAAAACTGAAGAATTTCAAAACGCGTGTGCACATATTATTAGCTCATATACAGGGAGGGGCAGAAAAAGCTATCCGATTTCAAATCCCTTTTTCTCAGAAGAGGGAACAGGTAGAGTAGTGGGGTAAAAACCGTTAGAAAGCCGGTTTTATGCCATTTGTCATTAGTCAACATGCCTTGGTCTGGTGAACATCGTGCTTTTGTTATTGAGCGGTTTATCGAAAACGGCGGTTCGATAATTGCTACACAACGTGCTTTTCGAATTCATTTCGGACTCGGGCGTCATGATCCTGTTCCACATCACGCTACGATTAAAGTGTGGGTGTCAAATTTTCGACAGACAGGTTCAGCATTGAAAAAGAAGTCGCCTGGACGTCCCAGGACAGCAACAGGACCTGAAAACGTGGCCAATGTGAGAGCCGCGATTGAACGTTCCCCGCGTCGTTCGGCACGAAAACATTCGCTCGCTTTGGCGATTTCCAACCGCAGTATTCGGCGAATTTTGCACCGGGACCTCAAAATGCATCCCTACAAAATGGTTGTTGCACAGGAATTAATTGAAAGGGATTTTTAAACCCGTATGAACCTGTGTCGCGATCTCCGAGAACTCCCAATAGACGATGTTGTGCTCTTCACGGACGAAGCCCATTTTCACCTTTGTGGCGCCGTAAACAAGCAGTATTTTCGATATTGGATTGACGAAAATCCTCGGGAAATCCATCAGAAACCCCTCCATAGCCCAAAAGTGACTGTGTGGTGTGCTCTTTCCCGCCTAGGCGTCTGGGGGCCTTACTTTTTTGAAGAAAATAGGCAAACCGTAACGGTCAACAGCGAGCGCTATTGTTTCATGCTGGAAAATGTTCGTCAACCCAAAATGGAAGAAAATGGCGTGGAAAATGTGTGGTTTCAACAGGATGGTGCAACCGCCCACACATCGCGACGATCAATGGACATTCTCAGGGAAATGTTTCCCGTACGCCTCATTTCTCTGAGAGGTGAAATTGGCTGGCCGCCGCGCTCACCGGATCTCACTCCATGTGACTTCTTCCTTTGGGGTTACCTCAAATCGAAGGTATTCCAGCATCGACCAAGGACCATTCTTGCTTTACGAAGGGAAATTGCTCGGGCAATTGAAGAAATTCCTGTGGAAATGACGGTGAAAGTCATGGAAAGCTACCGCGAGCGCCTAAATTAGTGTATCCGCTCCCAAGGACGACATTTGAGTGATGTGCTTTTCAAAACTTAAATTTAAAAATGTCATAAAATTTGCAATATGTTAATAAAAAAATTTTTTTGTCAAGTTGAGTGGTTTTAATTTTATAACGTTTTGAAATCGGATAGGTTTTTCTGCCCCACCCTGTATAATCTGAATAATTGATTATTTTTTTAATTGCTAAATATATCTTTCAAAAATGTACATTTTGTTAAGAATCTCTCTTGATCTAAAATTATTCTTAAATTGTCAAAAATTCTTTCGTACAAAGTTAAAGTAGGTATCTAGCTGTAACTATTTGACTGGCGTCAAATAGTGTCAACCTAATCTAGCTAGGATTAGGTTAGTCTGTCATAATACTTTACACTAACTAGATTGTGAAATTAGGTTATGTAAATGTTTTTAGGTTAGGTTTAATTTCAATTTGTTACGTTTAATTTGTCAATTTGAAACGTTTAACGAGTATTTTCCACTTTTTGATTAAGCATGAAGTAAAATTTCGGGTTTAGAAAAGCCTGAACGTTAGGATTTGGAAAATATTCAGGCTTTTCTAAACTCGAAATTTTACTTCATGCGCTAGGCGTATAAAACACTGATTAGATGTGAAGTTCAAAAAAATACTGTTAGGTTAGGTTACGATTCATTTATTTATTTATTTATTTATTTCCTCAACAGACCTAAGCCTAATTACAAAGGAAAATATAGTAAAGCAAAAACATGGAAGCTTGATCAAAAAGATCATCTACTCTGTTCTTACAAATGACTTCAACTACTTAATTCTTGTTTATTCTATCATTGAGATAATACTCCATCTTGGCTATCACTAATAAATTTACATTTAAGATCTTGTGTCGACTAAAAATCAACTGACGACCTACAGTTTTGGAAACGCTGATATAGATATTAGTAATTTACAAACCAAGTGCGCGAAATTTCTTCAGACAAGAAGATTGTATAACATTTTTGAAAACGAAGAAAATTTTCAATTGTTGAGCATTAAAAATACCAGGATCCGATGATTAAGGATTTTTTTCCGTCTCTCCATAAAACCCGCGTATACCCAGAGTCCCCAAATGATTTAGAGGACATCCCCGTGAAGTAATATGACCCAAACTTTCGTTTTGCCGTCAACAATTCGATAAAATGAGCATTTTTGCAAACCGGTTTAGAAGCAGGGTTGTTAAGAAAACGTTTATTTTTCATTTTAGTTAAAACATACAGTATTTTTTAACAAAACGTATTTTTTTCATTGAAACAGTTTAAAACGTTAACAAACAAAAACATTACTTTAGGTAAAACACTTTGTTTATAACTTTCAAAAATTGTTTATTCTGTATTCACAACAAAGACACAGCCAAAGAAACTAATATTATCACTAAAAAATTAGAAAAATTAAATATTAAAATTGCGTATAAAACAGACAACAAATTAGGAAAATACATAAAAAATAATAAAGATAGAATATCCAGAGCTCGACATAGCGGTGTCTATTTGTTAAGTTGCGGTGACTGCCCTAAAGTATACGCCGGCCAACCTGGGAGAGCCTTTCAAGAAAGGATGAACGAACATAAAACCAGCTTCGAGAAAAAGAAAAACCACTCGACTTATTCCAACCACTTGCTAGATGAAGGCCACAACTTCAACGAAGACTTCCAAATACTACACATCGAGAAGAAAGGAAGAAAATTAAACATCCTGGAAAGCACCGAAATAAACAAAAGAAAATTCAGCGATCAATTACTAAACGATCAGACAGATATTAATAACTCCCCATTGCTCAATTTAAAACTGTAACCCCCACCCCTCTTACTTATCAGCTAGCCCTATATATACGTTGTAATTAGGTTAAGTTAATCACTTGTTCTTCACCTGAAGAAGCCACAGTGTGGCGAAACATTTGTTGTGAATACAAAATAAATAATTTTTGAAAGTTATAAACAAAGTGTTTTACTTAAAGTAATGAATATGAACTTTCAACAACTATCAGCCACCTCGATTAATAGTGTAAAACAAAAACATGTTTAAAACACGCTTAAAACGTATTTAAAACAGAACATACAGGGCATTTTTCTTTTGAGTATACATATCCCGATAATTACAGCGTTTTTTTAAATTTGCGGGAATTCTTTGTTTTAAAGCGGTTAATTTCAGGCTTTTAACGAGTGTTTTCCACTCCCAGACTAAGCATGAAGTAAAATTTCGAGTTTAGAAAAGCCTAAGAATTTGGATTGGCCGCATAGCGAAGCGGAGCGGCCAATCCAAATTAGGCTTTTCTAAACTCGAAATTTTACTTCATGCGCCACGCTGAAAAACACTGATTTACAGTGAAGTTCAGAAAAAACACACATACAACAACGATTATAGGCAACCCAATATACGTTAGAGTTATTGGGTTGCCTATAATCACTGTTTTAAACAATTTATTCAGCGCAGAATTTCACTCACGTTTTATTCACATCTACATATTAGATTGCTAAAGCCGTATATTTTGAACTTTGCGATATTTCAGTGTTCTGTACGTGTGACGCATGAAGTAAAATTTCGAGTTTAGAAAAGCCTAATTTGAATTGGCCGCTCCGCTTCGCTACGCGGCCAATCCAAATTTTCAGGCTTTTCTAAACTCGAAATTTTACTTCATGCTTAGTCTGGGAGTGGAAAACCCTCGTTTAAAGATTCAAATTCAAATCTTTTACAAAAACAGCGAATATCGTAAAATATACAGTGTATGCATGTGTAAACCCGAAAGAAAAATGTATGCACACACAGTTGTGGTATTTTGTTGTAATAAAATGTTGCGTTTAATAATGCAATTTGAAATACCTTCAACAATATAGCTAAAATTTTAAAATGTAAACAAAAAATCTTAATCAAGTGGGATAAAATATGATTTAGCAAATTTAAGATAATAAAAAAAAAGTTTTAAACAAATTTAACGCTTAAAAAATGTTTTAAACAAATCCAAGATTCAAAACATGTTCAAAACAAAACCGTTTAAAACACGGCAGCTATTTTTAAACATGTTTAAAACACTGTTTTAAAACAAAGTGTTTTAAACATAACAACCCTGTTTAGAAAGCCCATATTTTCCAGGTCTACTAGACCGGTAAATGCGGATTTGTGGTTATCACTAGAGTGCGTCAAACGGCACTCTCGAGGCAGCGAGTTAAAATCAAAATAATCGTTAGGCTTTTTATTCATGTACATAAACCCTGTACATATTTAATTTTATTGTGATTTTTATTGTTCCGCGAAAAAAAATGTTTGTCCAGCAGTGTGCCGTAAGGTAACAAAGTTTGGCACTGATCTAAATCGTTGGCTCTTTATATCTTTGCAAGTTGACTACTTCTGTATAAATTATTATGAATGCAAAAACTATCACATCGTTAAAATGTTCTTTGACATTTCACTTTGTTCTATTAAAAGTTATAACACCCAATTTAATTTTTTACCTCAGTGGCTGCACTTGTATAATCGCTCATTCATTATTCACCCAAGGAATTGGATAATTCCAGATTTTCTCGGCAGAAAGCGAAGGAGCAATTAGATGTGGGAATAACTTATGAACTGGAAGGGAATAAGGGTAATTGTGGATTTGCGTCCTTGTCCCTTTTACGCCGCGAATTAAAACGCGTCCGTGATCTACTTTCAACTCCTAATATTATCTATCTAGTATTTACCTTATAAATATTTTATTTATACAAAAATTTCGACCCCTCGTTTTTTTTCCGCTTTAAAAAAGGGCACGCGTGAGTCACGAATAATCTGTGTAACTGGATTAGGGGTGGATTTTATCGATCGCCGGCTCGTGCAACGGTCGCGTGCTTTCTAATGCAAATAACAAAGGAAGTAGGAATTAAAAAAAAAGAATAAGCACTTCGATAAATGGTTAATAAGTAATCTAATGGTCCTAGACCTAAATAATAGTTATATTTAGCTGTGCAAATTTGGGATATTTTTGCAATATTCATATTAAAGTACTGAAATGCAGTAAGACCTTTCGGTGACTTTTAATTTCATTCTCTATTTACTAATAACGCGGATCCAGCAAAATGATGTTCACCAATCATTATTTAAGGTGGTTATTATAGTATTTTTTATGCTGAGTTCATATATAACCAGCTTTTTTTTGCTAGATTACACTAACCTAACCCATTAAGCGCCGTTGATGCAATAACGAACATTTTTTTTTAAATGACTAACTAAATAAGTTTATTTGATACACAGTTTTATTTGACTTTACTTTAGAATGTGAGAAGAAAAATGTATATATTTTGTTTTTTAAATAATTTGATTATTACTCATTTAAAGACAAATTTTCAAGTATTTTTTCAGTGTATTTCAAACTTTACAATATTTCAGTGTTTCATACGCGTGGCGCATGAAGTAAAATTTCGAGTTTAGAAAAGCCTAAAAATTTTAAGGCTTTTCTAAACTCGAAATTTTACTTCATGCTTAATCTGGGAGTGGAAACACTCGCTCGAAACTTAAATTGAACGCTTTTAAAAAATCGGCAAATGTCAGAAAATATACGCGTATACATCATGTATACAAAAACTCCCAGTACGACATATTATAAGTTATTTATAGAAATCATAAAAAGAAGTGCAGAAGTTTACCTAAAACCTAAAATCAACTTTTAGAGTTAACTCTCTAATTGCTCGGCCGATACGTATAGACGTATCGTTTTTGAAATTAGAGTTTTTTACGAGTTTACGTGTCTAAGTTCAAAAAAATGCATACTTAATGAAGAGTGTATACACGTCTGCCCGTTAAGGGTTAAATTTAGAGGAGTTGTATAAGTCGTCTGAAAACTAATGTCTATTAATATGGAAATTTAAAAATAAGTTATAACTTTGCTAGCTTCACACACATAGGCGGGTAGACGACATATTAGCAGTCCGAAAACTACGTTTTCCTCGGCTCATAAGAGAGAAACTGTCAATTATGTCAGTTTTTATTTACATTATTTGCGTAAACAATGTAAATCTAAACCTATAAATTGTATTGTGAATTTTGTTAGTTTCTGTTTTACTCGTAGACATCAATTGTAGACATTTTATCTAATATACAACACAAACGGAGTTTTCCTTTCGTTAATTTTAACGAGACAAGGACAAGATAATAATGTAAAAAATCCTATCTAGATATACAGGGTGTCTACGCTAAACCGTTCGTTAAAAGTTTATGGGGTTGCCGTTGCACTAAAAATTTGAAAGAAAATCCTTGTCATATGGTTGAATCAGTTCTCCTCATGTGAAATATTTTCAACTTAATATCACTTCCGGTTCCACCGGAAGTAGCACCGACTTTGTTATTTTAAATACAACACCCTATGTATTAGTAATTTTTTAGATTCCTCGTTTAAATTGCAATATATTTTATTCGAACATATGTACACTTATCTCTTATAGTTTTCAAGAAAAAAAAAATATTTCTACAATTTTAACCTTTAAAAGGCATCTTGAATTCTGTCTGTAACTTCTCCCAAGAATATGATAAAAATATGATTTACACCTCTACTTGTACCTAGAGCATGCCTCTATGAGTGAATTAATTGGAAACTGTTGATTTTGACAATAAGTATATAAGTAATTCAATTTTTTCAAATGGAATGACCCTATTTTTATCACATGGTACGATTGGGGGGAAAATTTCTTACAAATAAGTATTATACAACTATACTCCTAAAGCAAGTAGTTTTCGAATTATTTCGAAAATTCGTTTTTCGTCGCGTTTATGCAGGGTATAATGCGCGCATAAATCGCAATTAAATTTTAATAGGCCTAACCTAGGAGTGGATAACACTCGTTTAAAGCTTCAAACTAAACTCTTTAAAAAAAACAACAAATATCCAAAAATGTACAATAGTAGTCACGTAGTTCATTGTTCATCCTGATTTTTGAAGAAGTTGTATTTAAAAAACATCACAACTCAAAAAACCAAGCATGAATTTACATAAAACTTTCTGCGGGTGTTAAGAAAACTATGCTCTTTCACAATATGTAAAAATTAGAAAATGCCCCTTCTGTAGTCTTTAAGTTATTTCCACTCAAAGTCAAAATTTTGTTATTTTAACCTGATTTTTGTGTGAATTGACTTTAAAGAAGAAATCGTAACTCATAAATCAAGAATGTGAAAAAGTCATTAAACACTTGAAAAATTAATATAAATTATCCCTAACGAGTGTTGTCCACTCCCAGGCTAAGCATGAAGTAAAATTTCGAGTTTAGAAAAGCCTGAAAATTTGGTTTGGTCGCGTAGCGCGAAGCGCGGAGCGGCCAAACCAAATTTTCAGGCTTTTCTAAACTCGAAATTTTACTTCATGCGCCACGCGTATTAAAAACTGAAAACATTGAAATATTGTAAACAAATAAACTTAAATTGAAATCGGTGTTTAATACGCGTGGCGCATGAAGTAAAATTTCGAGTTTAATTAAGCCTGAAAATTTGGTTTGGCCGCTTCGCGCTTCTCGCTACGCGACCAAACCAAATTTTCAGGCTTTTCTAAACTCGAAATTTTACTTCATGCTTAAATTGAGAGTGGATAACACTCATTTAAAGCTTCAAATTAAACTCTATAAAAATAAACAACGAATATCTACAAATGTACAGTCGTCGTTTCTAAATGTAATGAAATACCCACGATATACAGGGTGTCTACGCTAAACCGTTCGTTAAAAGTTTATGAGGTTGCCGTTTGCAAAACAAAAGCATTACTACTTGTCTACTAAAATTCAGTTGAGACTTATGCGCGCATTATTCCCTGCATAAATGCGACGAAAAACTAATCTTCGAAATAATTCGAAAACCACTTGCCTTAGGAGTATAGTTGTTAATATTTTTTTGTGGGAAATCTTCCCCCCAATCGTACCATGTTATAAAAAATGGGTCATTCCATATAAAAAAATTAAATTACGAGATATTGAAGAGGACACTTCGATATTGACATTTTAAGAACACTTATTGTTAAAATTGACAGTTTTCAATTATTATACTCATAAAGGCATCCTTTAGGTACAAGTAGAGACATAAATCATATTTTTATCTTATTCTTAAGAGAAGTTACAGACAGATTTCAAGATGCCTTTTAGAGGTCAAAATTTTAGAAATATTTTTTTTTTCTTGAAAACTATAAGAGATAAGTGTACATATGTTCCAATAAAGTATGTTGCAATTTAAACGAGGAATTCTAAAAATTACTAATGTATAGGGTGTTCTATTTAAAATAACAAATTTGTTGCTACTTCCGGTTGAACCGGAAGTAATATAAAATTGAAAATATTTCACATGAGGAGAACTGATTCAACCGTATGACAAGGATTTTTTTCAAATTTTTAGTGCAACGGCAACCTCATAAACTTTTAACGAACGGTTTAGCGTAGACACCCTGTAGTGTTTTTTTTTTAAATCAGAAAAACCGATTCGTAAGTCGGAACGAATTATGAGCCGAATCGACTTTTTATGTCAATTATGGTGTAAAATGTCTGTTATAAACAATAGTGTCAGAGTTATGATAAATGTCAGTTTTCTTTGTTGTGGGTTAAAATACTCTTTTATCGTAGGTCAAGATATAACCTTGCTACAGGCCAACATAGAGCCAGGTCTCAGGTTAAAATATTGCCTTATCGTACATTAAACTATTGTCTATCGCAAGTCACAGTATTACCTAGTCCTAGGTCAAAATATAGCTATGTTACAGGTCAAAATATAGCCATATAAAAAGGCTATATTTTGACCTACGACAGGTCAATATAGAGCCTTGTCTCAGGCCCAACCATAGTCTTTTCACAGGTCGAAATATAGCCTTATCGTAGGTCAAAGTATAGCCTAGTCGTAGGATAAAATTTAGCCCTGTTACAAGATAAAATATAGCGTTACCCCATTCCAGCATAAAATCTTGTCTCAGGTAAAAATATTGCAGTATCGTAGGTAAAATTAAAAATGAAAATCTCTGTAAGTTGATTTGTAGTAACCATGTAACTTGTATTAACCCTCTAACTGGACATAGTCTGTTGGGTTTTGGATAAATACATAAAAATATAGCCTAATCGCGGGTCAAAGTATTGCCCAGTCGTAGGTTAAAATATTGCCTTTTTCAAGATCAAAATATGGTTTTTATTTGACCTGGAACAAGGATATAGTTTGACAGGAAAACATAGTCTTGTATCAGGTCCAATGACAGTCTTATTACAGGTGGAAATATAGCCTCAGTCATAGGTCAAAATGTATTATGTATTGAGGGTCAAAATACAAATAGTATTGCCTAATCTCAGATAAAAGTTTTAAATATATCCTAGTTTAAGGTAAAACATACCCTTATCACAGGTTGAAATATTTTATAGCAGGTCAAAATGTGGCCTTGTTGTAGGTCAAAAAATAGCTTTATTTCAGGTCAAAATGCACTGTTGATCTAAGTCAATATATTGCCTTATCTGAATCCAAAATCTAACTGTATCGCAAGTCAAATAATAGAAGAAAATCGATCTAACTCACAAACAAATCAACTTTGAATACGAATTGTGATGAAACGATAAGTTTCCAATAAAAACGGGCTTCGGATTAATAATTTTTGCACACAAATGTAAGTAGTTTCGTAAAACTAAGGAAGAAATCCGGTGTCCACAATATGCAGTCAAGCCACACGCATATACTCGTACTTTTGTAGCTTGACTGCATATTGTGGACACCCGATTTCGTTGACTCTTTTTACACTCTTATATTACGGTTTTTTTTTCAGGATGATTCGGGACTAGAGTCTAAAATTCGGGATGGTTAATTTAAGTCACTACAACAGAACTAAGCTGTATTCATTTTCAAGTCCCTAATATCATTCTAACTAGTGTTTTAGAATCCTTGATTAAGCATGAAGTCAAATTTCAGGTTTAGAAAAGCCTGAAAATTTGGCTGGTCGCGTAGCGAAGCGGACCAATCTTAATTTAAGTCACTACAACAGAATTAAGCTGTTTTCATTTTTAAGTCCCTAATATCATTCTAACTAGTATTTTAGAATCCTTGATTAAGCATGAAGTCAAATTTCTAGTTTAGAGAAGCCTACAAATTTGGCTGGTCGCGTAGCGAAGCGGAGCAACCAATCTTAATTTTCAGGCTTTTCTAAACTCGAAATTTTACTTCATGCGCCAGCTGTATATAACACTGATTTAATGCGAAGTTGCCAAAAGTAGAGTTACAGATGTGATATAAAAGTAAAGAATATTAATAAGAGGAAGAATGCTTAATTATTTTTTGATTAAATATGTTTTAGAATAAAATGTGGAATGGAGTCGAAAATTATGGTTGCCCTGAGAATTATTAATTTTTTTCTGAAGCACTGATTTAAAATATAAACTCCTTTTACTTCATTTGTAAAAAAAGTTTATTAGTAACAAATTATTTAATCGATATTTTTGCATATATTTCTATCAACCCATAAGATAACCAAGCCAGCGGCCCACTAGGAAGTTTCCTATTATCCCGTATGGACCATCCGTCCCTGATCACACATACAATAATTATCAAGTTTTTGTTGAAAATGTTATAGCCTAAGTGTGTTTATGTTTTTGGTTATTTTTTGCTTTTTTTATAAATTTGCTGCCAATTAATTTCGCACAAGAGATCTAAATCAAACTTAAAAGGTCATTACATGGCATGACTAACAAATACCTCCACCCCAGTCCCCCACTTCCAATCTTTACATAACACTCCCCCTCTTGTTTTCCACTGTACTATTGTACTTCCTCGTGTGTGCGGGGTTCAGTGCACCCTCTGACTCTAGAGCTGTAATATCAAACTGTGTCAATCTCGAATAACCGGCAATGGTTTGTCTTCAAACAAAGTACGTTGACTTCATAAAATCTTTTATAAATAATAATTATTTGTTAATTTTATAACTTTAGCGATATCATAATATTAGTGTCTTTTTGGAGTTTCGGTTGCTTCTTGTCTTATTAAAATACGTTGGAAAACAGTTTTTGGACTTTAATCACAATTAGTTTTTATTTACAGTGTGACGGAGACACATCAGGTCGCCGAAGCGCAGCAGGAGAAGAACGCGAAACTGAGGGAGGCCTTCGGGATTTCCAAGTATTTCGTGGACGGTAGCAGTTTCGACCCGGACAGGCAGGCCAAAGAGGAGATCGCCAGGTCGAACGAGCTGCAGGAGAAAGAACGCCAAAAGGCGCTCGAAAAAGAAACGGCCGGACGGTACGACCTCGTCCAGACCCCGAGTCCGGAACCCGAGAGTCCAAAAAAGAAGAAACGAAAAAATAGGTCAGTCAATAACCGGAATGAAAAAAATCATCAAATTTTAACATACAGGGAATTTTTCTCTTTAAGTATACATATTACATATGCAAAGCGAATTACCCCATTGTTTGAAACTTCCTTCAAAAACTTTGTATTCTATCAGTCTTCATTTACCTTTATTATAATTTCAGTAGTTCAAGTGAAGAGCCTTCATCCGTTAAGAAGAAAAAGAAATCGAAAAAGAGGAAGAAAGAGAGGTAAGTGAAACAACCCCCAATCCGCGTAAAAAACACGCTCGATTTATTTTTCTCAAAAGAAAATATTCTGGGATGATGTAAAATACGCAAGCAGAAGCGATTCAATGAATAAAAACCGCTTGCGCGCACTCACTGAATAATAATGCACAAAAACTCACTGATCAATCAGGGCCCGTATTCACAGCACCCATGCAATTTGTCATCGGTGAGAACTTGGACCCAAATTACGTCATTTTACTCCATAGGGTTTGGTAAATTCTTTCCAAAATGACGTCATTTCAGTGCGACTTCTCACCGATGAGAAATTGCATCGGTGCTGTAAATACGGCCCCTGGTCTTGCAATGACTGCGACCTGATTGATTAGTTTTTTTGATTAAAAAAATACGTTGACTGTTGTAATTAATGTATTGGTGGTGTTTTCTTGCGGTACCAGTGCTGATGTGTAGGCCCCATATCAGGTAATAATGTTTGCTAACCAGTTCTCGTATGTCTAGCTCTCTGCCGCTGCTTCAGCAACAAATAAAATTTGTATAAACGGTACGGACTGAAGGTGCGTCCCACTTCAGTAATTAATTTAATTAAATATACATATACTTTTATATTATTATATGGTGCTGTTGTGTGTATGAAAGATAGAATTTCTCATCGGATTTGTTGAGGGCACATTTTTTTTTGTAATATCCCAAACAACTCCGATGTGATTTTCAAATATCGTCGGTTTAAAGGTAAAAACCACAGAATATACCTATATGAAAATGAAGGTTTTTAACTTTTAAAATGATGGTTTCTAACTTTTAAATTGATGTTATTTAGAATAATGAAGATCGCGTAAGAGACTGTAGACAGAGTCGTAATAAAAAAATCGGCTCGTTCTTAATATTTCGTGTGCTGCCCCGTGCTGGCGTTTTGGCTGTATGTTTGACTAAACAAGGCGCGTTTTGCATGTGTGGTTTAGGTCCGGTAAGAGCAAGGATAAGAAGAAAAAGAAGAAGAAGAAGCCCTCAACAAGTGATGAGAGCGAGTCGAGCAGCGACGACGAGTCCAGCGGAGACGAGAAGAAGAGGAAGAAACGCAAGAAAGAGGTTGGTGGATTTGTGATTGTTGCAGGAATGTTCAAAACAAAACAAAGAAACGTTATTGGACGCGGATTAAATAGTGGGAGAACTTGAAGAAATGTTTTGTTTTATCGGTGTCCAGTTGGTACTTTATGTTTTGTTTGCGTACTGTTTAATAAATTAGCTTTTGACATAGGGGCGTAGCTACCTTGGAGCAAACTGCTCCAGGCGCTTGAATTTTAAAGTCGCATAATTAGGTAAAACAAAATAACCTTTTGTTAAATGTATTAAGCATGGGCACCCGCACATATCGTCAAGAGGGGGGGCACTTGCCCCCACTTGGGGGCATATATTGATATATCATGCATTAACGCAATATTTTATGAATATGGTTAATATTAAGTAATTCCCAACTTGACACCGATTTTTTTGTTATATTTTTTTTAAGTTTCATTTATTTTATTTCCTTCGAACATTGCTTAACACATCGACCGAATGTAAATCATCATCTCTCTCTCTTCTGGTGTATTGTTGAAAGACGAAAAGCAAAACAAGGTACATAAATAAAAACAATTTGATTTTTTCCTCATTTGTTTATTTGGAAATTTGCATGTCTGCAGTTTTGTTTTTTGTAAAGTTAAAGAATTGTTCTGTTCTGAACTTATTGCGCTCATTAATAGGATAGCCTGACTGGTGAATTGTTATTGTAAGTACACCGGCCCTAAAGTGGCCATCTAGAACATTCGACATGCATGCATGCCCTCCCAAGTACATTATGTAAAAAAAAACTCATATGTGAGACTCTGATGCACTCGAAATTTTCGTTTTTTCTTTAATTTAAAACAGATCCGTTCTCGGTTTTATTTCGTATTTGTATTTGATTTTGTTTCTTTTCGAAAACTGAAGATATGTAATGTAACAAAAAGTCGAAACACCCAAACAGGAGGTGAAGTGTGTGATGGTAATTGCCTAAATTTCAATTATTTAAAATAGATGATAAATCTGGCACTCCGTTTTGTGTGTTTTTTTGAAATTAATTTTTTGAGATTTAGCATCAAATATAATAAATGACCAGTAGGGGTTTGCGTTGCTAATTTGCTAACAATTTTTGTGTAGAAAAAGAAGACTGCAAAGAAGAAGCGCAGATCAACATCGCGTAGTTCCAGAGAAAGGTACTTGATACAGTATTATTAATTTAATGAATTCTGTATAACTATTTTTTAACCATTTCCAGTTCGCCAGAAACAAAAAAATCTAAAGTAGATAAACCGAAATTAGATAAAGAATCGGATCGTAGGGCTAGGTCGAAAGAGCGCAGTAGAAAACACACACCTGATAAAAATAAAGTGGATAGATCGCGGTCTCCTCGTTCACGCACGCGCTCTCCTAAATTGAGAAACGACGGCTCACGTCAGAAAAAGGATCAGGAGAAACGTTACAGATCTCCAGATGTTAAACGCCGCGAACACAAATCGCCTGATGTCAGAAGGGATTATGATAAACACGCGTCACCTGTCGGAAAAAGAAATAACAATAATGGAAGGAATGAGAGGAAACGATCGGTTAGTGCTGAAAGAAGGAGTAGAAAGAGTAGGGATAGGAAATATTCTGGAAGTAAAGGTAGAAAGCATTCAGTGAGTAAAGAAAGGGATGGAAAGTATTCGTTGAGCAATGAGAAGGGAAGGAATAGGAAATCTTCAGTGAGCAATGATAGAGATAGAAAATATTCAGTCAGCAAAGAGAGGGAAAGAGATAGGAAATCCTCAGTGGGGAAAGATAAGGAGAGAAATAGACGTTCTTCAGTGAGTAAGGAGAGGGAAAGAAAAAAAGCCTCTGTGAGTAAAGAAAGGGAAAGAATTAGAAGATCGTCAGTGAGTAAAGAGAGGGAGAGATACAGAAAATCCTCTGCAAGTAAGGAGAGAGAAATACGGGATAGGAAATATTCGACTAGTAAAGATAAGGAAAGGGAAAGACATTCTCCAATGAGTAGAGAAAAGGAGCGGGCTAGGCGGATTTCTGTGAGCAAAGAGAGAGAACGGGATAGAAAATCTTTGAGTAGGGAGCGGGATAGGAAGTACTCAGCTAGCAAAGAGAAGGATAGAGGGGAAAGGAAGTACTCAGTTGGTAAAGAGAGGGGGGATAGAAAGTACTCTGTTAGTAAAGAGAGGGAGAGAGGAGTGCGGAGGCTCTCAGTCAGCAAAGATAGGGATAGAGGGGATAGGAAGTACTCAGTTAGTAAAGAGAGAGAAAGGAGTGGTAGAAGAAGGCATTCTGTGAGCAGAGAGAGAAAATACTCATTGAGTAAAGAGAGGGAGAAGAACAGAAAGTCATCTGTGAGTAAGGAGAGGGAGAGTGATAGGAGTAAGGAAAGGGATAGACAACGTTCAGCTAGTAGGGAAAAGGCGAGAAAACGAAGAGATTCGTTGAGTAAAGAAAGGGATCGAAAATATTCAACAAGTAAAGAGCATGATAGAAAATATTCGGCTGAGAGAAAAAGGGAGGATAGAGGCAGGAACCGAACGCCTGAAAGAAAAAGGGAGCGTTCCACCGAGCGGAAGCGAGGACGATCCCCCGATTATAGCAGAAGCAAAAACAGATCTCCTAGAAAATATTCACCTGACAAACGTCGGGATGAGAAAAGGCTGAGGGATTTAACTCCCGAGATTGACAATCGTAACACCCCCGAAATCCGCGTTTCCCCTCCTAAAAGAAATAATCACTCGCCTCCGCCTTTTAACAAATCAAGAACTCCGGAGCACAAGCGGAGGAAATCGAGGAGTCGTAGTGCGGACAGGAAAAATAATGCGGTGAAAAGCGTTTCCGGATCTCCCACTTCGAAGGAAAAAAGGAAATCCCCGCGAGCGCAGATGCCTGTGGTCAGGCTGAGATCTTCCAGCGAGGACGAGATCTCGGATCGCGATTGCGATAACGTGGATGAAGAGAGGGAGAAAGAACTGAGGGTGTTGAGACTGTTAAAGTCTGGATTGGCGGCGAAAGCCAGGGAGACTCTGGAGAAGAAGATTCCTAAAATGCAGCAGGTCGTTGAAAGTCCAAAGGCGCTGCCGGCGCATCTGGCGTTCAGTCTGGGGGAGATTAAGGCGGAGAGTAAGGTGGAGTCTCCGGAGAAGGAGGGGGAGAAGCCGTTCGAAATGTTCCCTTCGATTGAGGAGTTACAGCGGGAGGAGGAGAAGAGGAACAAGGAGGAGGAGAAGGATAAGGTGAAGGCGAGGAGTTTTAACAGTAGGTCCAAGTCGCGTTCGCGGTCGATAAGCGTGCTAAAGGTCAAGGAGAGAAAGTCTAGATCAAGGAGTTCTTCAAGATCTTCATATCGGTATGTTATTGGTATTATTATTAAATATTCGGTGTTAGGTTGTTTAGCTTTTAAACCAGAATTTCTCAACGGGGTCGATGAAATTTGACAGAGGGTCTATGATGGGCAAAGAGTCGATTAGGGCGAACATCAATCGACCCTGATGGTGGTCAGGGGGTTGATTGGGGGTCAATGATCGTCAAGGGGTCGACAACCAAATATAAGAACATGAAAACCGACATTATCGAAACTGATAAATGCAACTAAAATATATAATTATTATTATTAAATATAATCGAGTGTTATGAGTAATTTTAAATTCGAAAATACAAGTTTCGTTGTTGTTCAAATGTCGGCTAGCGCCGACTAGTGTCAACTGTCATAGTTGGTTGAAATATCGGCTGGCACCGACATGTCGAGTGTAATTTTTGTTAAAATGTCGGCTGGCGCCGACTAATATCTGCTGTCTCGATGAACTTACGTCTGAGTCGATAAATGTCAAAAATGACCTATCAAATGTCAAAATGATTGAATATGTTATTATTTTTAAAAAATTCGAAAAGTTATGAAATGTCAACAATCCTTAAAAAAATGCGACAGTTTTTTAAAAATGTCTATAACTTCAATTTCAATTGATGTGCATATTATATTATTTTATATGAAATGAGATGAATGTTTTGAACTTTAGAATAAATCAGTGTTTTTATACACGTGGCGCATGAAGTAAAATTTCGAGTTGAGAAAAGCCAGAATTTGGATTTGGACGCTGCGCGTCCAAATCCAAATTCTTCGGGCTTTTCTCAACTCGAAATTTTACTTCATGCTTAGTCTGGGAGTGGAAGACACTCATTCGACAATTGTCAATAGCTTATTTTGTGTTTTTCTGTTTTATACAAAAAAATGCGATATTAAGAAAAAGCGTGAAAAGGTTAATATTAAGAAAAGCTATGAAATTTGTTAACCATAAAAAAACCAAAAAACGATCTTATTCATAAAGAGTTGAAATCAGTTTTTACAAAAATCGATAAAAATCTTGTAAATTCACAAAGAGCGTCGACATTTTAAAAATTGAAGTCTCGAAAATTCATGTAAAACGTCCTAGAATTTGAAAATCAACAAAAATCTATAAAATTCACGAAAATCGTCAAGATTGATGTTTTTTAGACAAATCTCAAAAAAACCATAAAAGGCGTTACATCTTGGAAATTTGCATGATACACGATCTCTTACCGCGTTACTCTTGTTATTGCGCAAGTAGAACTTACTGATAAGTTAAATTGCTAGTTGGAATGTTAAATTTTCATCGCAGAAGTCACTCATCTTCGTCGTCATCGAGCGGAAGTTCGAGGTCTTCTAGATCACGTTCTCGAAGCAGATCGAGTTCGCATTCGCGGAGTTCTTCGAACAGTTCGTCTTCGACGTCGAGAAGCCGTTCGCCATCGATACCCAGACGTCACGGATCGCCGAGTTTCCTAGATAGAAGACGGATAACCAGGTAATTTTCAGCGCACCGTAGATGACGCACTATCTCCTCTCCTCCCGGTTGATTTTATAATTTCGCTTTTTTTGTTTATTTCAGGAGATAGTGATCCAAGCATTTTCGGAAATAGTTTTATTTTTAATTTTGTTTTAGCGTAGAATCCTTACACTACACACGCTCGATTAAATGATTATTTGTATAATTTATGTATATTTAGTTTATTATTTCTTTTTCTGTAATAAACTATAGACGTGTTTATTTTATTTGTTTTTGTGTTTTATTTATTTACAAAGCATGTTAATTAAGGTAAGTTATTTGTTTGCACGCGTGTGGAATAAAAGTACTAACTGATTAATAAAATAATGAGTGTGATGTATAAAAATGTTAGCGCAAGGAAGAGGCCGATTCCATACCACAGGCAAACGCCGTCTTCTCCCTCGTCAGTAAGTAGCTACAGCAGCACCGACAGTCCTTATTACCGGAGGCGCAGCACGAGCCGCTCCCTCAGCCGCTCGTCGAGATCGCCCTCTGCTTCCCCCGCGCTCCTCAGGCAAACACCTGAATACAACTAACGACTCTAACAACGACTTAACCAAAAATAATTCTAGTCATGTACATATTAATAACACATTCCTTTTTTATGAATTTATTATTCCGTGTGCAATTCCATTAATTTTTATTGTGATATATTTATTAACTATTTATTTATTTATTCCAAACCAACCGCGAAGAATGCATTTTTTTTTTGTTTTCGCGGGGTGTTAGTACAAACGGCCGTGGCCCGGAGTTTCCACGTTTAGGAAAATTATTCCAACAACCGGAATACACTAGTTAGAACATTTGTAAATGTTTAATGTTGTGAAAAATGATTCAATAAAAACCACTGAAAAAATATACAACACCCTTTATTAAGTATAAATATGTATTTTAAATACCCTCTCTTTTTAAAAACCAGTTGATAAAAATAAATACTGAATTGGCTCAATACATTTTGGAATGGTGATTATCGAAATAATCTTAAACCTCTGAGCCAGTCTCATCAAATTTATTAAATTAAAGCTGTGAAAATCATGGACGGCTATCCTTCTTTTGTTGCTCCCTGCGTTTGTTGGCAACGTAGATCGTCCAAAAGAATCCTACCAAATTTGTAATAAGCACCCTCAACTGAAAAAATAATACATTAACATGAAAATAAATAACTGGATATTGCCTTTTTTTACTGGTTCCAATTAATAGTATCTATAATCACTAGAAAAAAACAGAACTACAAAATGTACCGGTAACTTGCCGATTTTTTACCGACCGCACCGATTTCAGCGAAAACGGCTCATGTTATTTTTTTCAAATTTTGTATTTGGGTACTACTCCACAATATCTCGAAATTATCGAATTTCGGGTAAAATGCGGAAACTGGAAGTGGGGTTTACTCTTAGCGTTTTCTTTGTGTCTCATAAATTATTAACATAATTGAAAAAATTTTCAAATAAAAGTTGTAGAGAATCACGAAATAAGCATTTAATGGAAATCGGGAGAGATGTCCTATAACTCATTGATGTGGAATGTGTGGTTCAAATTTTATAGAGAGTATGTCGACAGTTGTATCTGCAACGATTTTTCCTATAATCTGTTTAATAACTAGGAGGAGCGTTTTAAATTTCACGCGCCAAAACCTACAACTCTGATTGGCCTAGAGCGCGCCCATTTTACACTATGCTAATTACGTCATTATTAGACGCAACAGCTGACATAACCTTAATTCGAAGTGTTACCGAGTTGCAACTTTGTCTGTTTCGTAATAACCGCAGTGGCGGATTGTCGCACAGGCGCATGAGGCGCTCGCCTGTGGCCTCCGAATAGCACCGGCCTCAAAAATAAAAATTAAGCGGAGTGAAATAAAGGCAATATGCGTGGAAGTGCGGAAGTCTGAATAGCACCAGCGTCAGACCGGCCTCAAAACTCAAAATTAAGCGAAATGAGAAATGTGTGCTAGTACGAGAAATGCTAAGGAGCGGCTAGAGCCTCCTTCAAATATCACGCGAGCCTAGTGATATGACGCGCATGAAATATGCGCACCGGCCTGCCGGCGAAGATTTCTAGTCTAACCTAACTTCCTCACTTATGTTTGTTGTTGTACTACGATATAACGTTTAACGTTTGTATCATTGTATCTGCTGTCTGTACGTAAAAAAATAAGTACTAATACATTATACATTTTTGATTTCTAAATATTAAAATATTTCAAAATTTAAATTAATTAATTAAAGCTATTTGCTGTTTGTTTGTTAAATAGTCAAATGAATATTGTGGCATCGTGTATGTGTATCGTGTAATTACGTATTAAGTATGAAAAAAATGTGTGAAATACCAATTTTTCCAATTTACACTATTGACAGTGATTTCCATCCATCATGCCGAAAATTATTGCCCCTTAATACCAACTATCATTTATTCATTCATTTTAGGCCATGAAAAGAAGATTTGAAGGTGGTGCTGCCAAACTACGGAAAAAAAATGCGAAAGAAAAATGCGCAGAACAGCAGAGGAATTCTCTTGCGTCATTTCTCGGTTTCCCAAGCCCAGATGAAAATTCTGCTTCTGTGTCTAATGTGTCGTTTTTTAATCATGCTTCTTCTTCTAAAAACTCTGTCGATGGTAATGATGATGATTACATTGATATTTATGACGGTGATATAGAATTTGCAGTTGGAGAAAATGAAGTGAAAGTGGAAAGTGAAGACCAAATAGAAAATAATGTGATAGTCGTGAAAGAAGAAACTGAACCTAAAAATGATGTCCTTCAAGTTCAAGAAAATTTAGAACCTAAAACATTTCAAAATAATATTGGATTATGGCCGAAAATTTTGTCCAACCAAGAAATTGAGTATTATTTAATAAATAAACCGCTTAATATAGGGGACATTAATAATTTAAAAATACCTTATACTGATAGAGATAGAGTTTATTATAGAAATATATCAGAATCAGACTTCTATTGCCTCAAAATAAACGGCTCTAAGGAATTACGCGAATGGCTTATATTTACGGAAAGTAATAAGTGTGTCTACTGTTACATATGCAAAATGTTTTCTAATGTGCAGACGAAATTTACAACAGGATTTAGTGACTGGAAAAATGTAAAGCGCCGATTAAAGGAGCACGAATCTTCCAAAGATCACATCAAAGCTATGTTACCCTTTCAAAACCGAAAAACACAAATTGGGCGTATTGATGAGCAATTAGTAAAGCAGATAGACTCCGAAAAGAAGTATTGGCGGGAGGTGCTAAAAAGAATAGTTGCTACTGTGCGACTGTTGTCCACTATGGGTTTGGCGTTTTGAGGACATAGGGAATGCGCTAATTCTAATCGAAGAGGAAATTTTTTGAGTTGCTTAGAATACCTATCAGAGTTCGACAATTTTCTAAAGAATCATCTTGAAAAATATGGTTATTCGGTTAAGGGTAATGTTAATTATTTGTCGCATAGTACATGCGACGAATTCATAACTTTGATGGGCAACGAAGCTAAATCTTATATAGTTTCTGAAGTAAAGGAAGCGATATATTTTTCCATTATTGTGGATTCTACTCCTGATATTAGTCATGTGGACCAGCTGACTTTCGTTTTAAGATTTGTGAATAAAAAAAGGAGAGGTAAAAGAAAGGTTTCTTGGCTTTCTTCAAATTGAACAACACGACTCTGCATATCTGAGCAATGTAATATTAACGTTTTTAAATAGCTTAGACATAGACATAAACAATTGTAGAGGTCAAACTTATGACAACGCTGCAAATATGTCTGGCAAATACAGGGGATTACAAGCCAGAATTAAAGAACACAATGCAAAGGCCACTTACATACCATGTGCTAGTCATAGTATAAATTTGATAGGTAATCGTGCTGCAGAGTCTTGTTCGGGAAGTCAAAATTTTTTCTACTTTATTCAAAATGTTTATGTTTTTTTTTTCTTCATCAACTCGTCGGTGGAATCTGCTTACAAGTAGTTTTTCAGATAAATCAAAACATATTAAGCGATTGAGTGATACGAGATGGTCAGCGCGAGCAGATGCTGTTTCTGTCCTAAGAATGAATTTTTAAAAAACCCAGCAAGTGCTAATGGACATTAGCGAATGTGAGCAAGAAAAACCTTTGAGCAAATTGGAAGCTAAAAAATTATCAAAATATTTTGATGAATACGAAATAGCTATATTAACGGTGCTATGGGATACACTTTTGCAGCGCATAAATTGTACGAGCATATCGCTACAAGATATACAATCAAATTTGCTACAAGGAGTAACGCTTCTTAAATCACTCTCTAAGTTTGTGGAGGACATTAGAAATAAATTCGAAAATATTGAATTAGAGGCAGGTTTGCTAACTAATAGTAATTACAAGGAAATCAGACAAAAGAATAGAAAATTTCAATTTGACGAAACTCGTGAAGGTGACACGATCTTCACTTGTAGAGATGCGTTCAAAATAAACACATACAATGCTATATGTGATAATATTATTTCTGAAATATCTGCAAAGTTTGGTTTATAATGATGTTTTTAGTGATTTCGAGCTATTTTTTAATTTCAAAATGAACGAGAATGATGCAATACAATGTATAACTCGGCTGTGCAACAAATATGAAAATGATATCGACATTGATTACTTTAGAGATGAAGTTCTTCAGTTCATTGCATTTGTTAAGGAAGAAAATGTATCCAATCCGATGGATATGTATAAATTATTAATGGACGGGCTGCAATCCACCTTTCCCAACGTGGAAACTATTTTCAAAATGTTCTTGACTATGCCAATATGTAATGCTAGCGGCAAACGCTCATTTTCTGTATTAAAAAGAGTCAAATATTACTTACGTAATAGTCTAGGCCAATTGAATGTAAGTAATTTATCAATTATGTTCATAGAAAGTGATATTGTTCACCAAATAAATTATGATGATATAATTGATAAATTTGCCAAACAAAGAGCTAGAAAAGTGCCAATATAAAAAAGTGCAATATATATATCTCAAAACATTTAATGTTGCTTAATTTAAATATTTATTTTATACTTTTATGTTTGTTAGTGTTGCTGTTTACCAATGCAATAGTGATTATATGTTGTATATTATATTGTTATTTATTACACGTTTTTTGCGTGCATTTTTTGTTAATAAATTTGGTGTTTTTTTATTATTTTTTAAATAAATGGCGGCCTCAAAATCGAGTTGCGCCTCTGGCCTCCAAACTGTTTAATCCGCCACTGCTTCTGGGTTTCTTTTGCATAGTTTAAAGTTAGTTTTGTTTATATTGTTGTGATGGATTATGGACCCAGTACAAGCTCGGTGATAATACCACCTTCACCTCCAAAAAAGCGTAAGAAGTTGGATTTGCCTCATTTATATCTGTCTGAAAAACAGTGCATAATAAATATGTATAAGCAGATGATAACAGATGATCCACATATGAAAATGGCTGCTGTTGTATCAGACATTGTTGGTGCAGTAGGTGAGATATCAAATAGCATAAGAAATATTCATGAAATAATAAAATGTTTAATTTTTAGGAGTTGTAAATTCCACTGTCTATCGTACCATTAGCGAATATAAGAAATCCGGAGAGATTTGTAGCTCTAAACAGCTTGGAGCACATGTGCATAGTTTCTTTTATAAAAATGAATTGCCAACTTTGAATAAAGTTTTAAAAAAAGTACACGACAATGCAATTTTAAGTAAGATAGAGACCAGAGCTGGGCACGATTCGAATCATTCAGGATTCGAATCCTGTATTCAAATCCTTTTAAAAGATTCAAAAGAGGAATTCGAATACTTTAGTTCAACTAGATTCGTGATCCGGATTCGTTACATTTTTTTAAGAGGATTCGTACTTGAGTCTAAATGTGGGTGATTCCAATCCTTATAAAAGGATTCGAATCCTTGTAAAAGGATTCGAATACTTACAAAAGGATTCGAATACTTACAAAAGGATTTGAATTGTCAAAAATAATTCGAATTAATTGTGAGGAATAACATGAAAAATGTTTTTTTGTGTGTTTTTAAATTTAACGTTAAACCACTGTTTTATGCGCGTGGCGCATGATGTAAAATTTCGAGTTTAGAAAAGCCCAGAAAATTTGTCTCGGGTCGCTGCGAACCCCCGACAAATTTTCACGGGGCTTTTCTAAACTCGAAATTTTACTTCATACTTAGTCTGGGAGTGGAAACGCTCGTTCGAAACTTCAAACTGAATGCTTTGATAAGAACATTAAATGATTGAAAATGTTTTTCGAGATAATAATCTAGTTTTCAATATTTTGTTTAATATTGTTTGAAGTAAAACTAAAATGGTAGCTACAATCTGATATGTTAAATTTTTTCGACATTTCCCTGACTAAAGATTTTTTCCCTGGCCTTTTAATATAACTTTCTTCTGTGGGAAACCCCCATTCTGTTTAATAGTTTTCATTGTTTTTGCCAATATTTAAGTTAATTTTATAAATTTTTACGTGTTTTGTAATTTTCCTGCTGATTTTGACAAATTTAATAATATATGGCTTTTTAGTTAGTGTTTTGGTCAATTTGAATATAATTCCATGACTTTTTTCTGACTTTTCCGGTTTTAATGATATTCAGGGATTTTTTTATTTACGTAAATTTCAGGCATTAGTCGATTTTATAATAGAGTTCAATTTGAAGTTTTGAACGAGTGTTTCCACTCCCAGGCTAAGCATGAAGTAAAATTTCGAGTTTAGAAAAGCCCCGTGAAAATTTGTCGAGGGTCGCGCAGCGACCCGATTTTTCTATTTTTTTTGCAACCATTAATATATAAATATCGTTACCAGTTGTTTGAAGAAAAATATTCAAAACCTAATTATTTATTATTACCACTAAACATCGTTGATAACAGACTAAATATCTGACTCCCTGTTACTCTGGTTAAAGATGTATTTGTGTGTTCTGAACTCTACTTTAAATCAGTGTTTAGTACGCGTGGCGCATGAAGTAAAATTTCGAGTTTAGAAAAGCCCCGTGAAAATTTGTCGAGGGTCGCGCAGCGACCCGAGACAAATTTTCGGGCTTTTCTAAACTCGAAATGTTACTTCATGCGCCACGCGTACTAAACACTGATTTGAAGTAGAGTTCAGAACACACAAATACATCTTTAACCAGAGTAACAGGGAGTCAGATATTTAGTCTGTTATCAACGATGTTTAGTGGTAATAATAAATAATTAGGTTTTGAATATTTTTCTTCAAACAACTTGTAACGATATTTATATATTAATGGTTGCAAAAAAAATATAATATCAAATTTATTCTTAAAGGATTTGTATTGGTAATTCGAAAAAACAAGATTCGAATCGAAATCATATTTATCTCTTACGAATCCTTTATTCGAGTATTCGTGATTCGAATCATATTAGGTGATTCGGATTCGTGATTCGAATCTTTTTCACGAGGATTCGTCCCAGCTCTGATAGAGACACATTATTATATAAAATACTTAACCACAACTAAGAAGAACAAATGGGATATTTGATTTTATTTAGAGTAATTATGAAATTATTTAAAATTGCCACCAAATTTTTCTAGTGATATTTCTAGTAACTTTTTATAGTGTAAATTGGGCTTTGGCACTTACTCCTTCTAGTTTTTAAACAGACCATAGTTGTGTCAAATTTTGACGTTACACGACAATGTCATACTGTGTAGGTCGCGAGTATATTAGTGTTCTTTCTTTTAGAAAAGCTTTAAATCATAATTTCTTGTGATGTTTTTCTGTTGAGTATACATATCCCAATTACGTGTTGTAGTTTTTTAAATATTCGTTGTTTTCTTAAACCAAATTTTCAGGCTTTTCTAAACTCGAAATTTTACTTCATGCTTAGTCTGGGAGTGGAAACAACTCGTTTTAAGCTTCAAATTGAACTCTTTAAAAAAAAAACGTATGCATATGTATACCTAATAGAAAATTCCCTGCATGTATACTTAAAATACTTGAACTCTTTAAAAAAAAGCGTATGCAAATGTATACTATAATGCTCGTGGTTGTTTAACAAGTTTATTCAGAAGAGAACAGTATATACAGTGGTTATGTACAAATAGTTTAGGGCGGTTCTGCAGTGCTTGGCTCGGCTTCGGGCGGCGGTACTTGGCTCGGCTCTGGGCGGCGATGCGGTGGAGCTTGGGCGTGAATTGTTCACCTGGTGCGGCGCGGTGAGGCTGCGGTGCGGTCTTGGGTGCTTGCACAGCGGCGTGGCTTGGAGCGGCGTGGCTCGTATTGGTGCGGAGTCTGGCTCGAACGCGATAATGTGTTGTGATACGGCTAGCACTAAGTCCCCGAAAGGTACGTTAGTGTAGGGCAGGTCGGTTGCTTGTAGAGATTGAGTTCTAAGGCCGTCGAGACGTGCTCAAAGAATCTGACGATTGCCGGGGCTGCAGAGTGTTTTATAGGGCGTTGGCCCTTTGTTCGGGGTGGTCAGGGTAGTGGGAGTTGGAAGGGGCAGTTCTAGGGAAGTGGTGGGTGCGAACGCGGTACGTGCGGGTGCTTACGCTACCTGCGAAGGTCACGCGTCTCGGCGTGCTCGCTACATCCTCCCCCTCTGGTGCTGACATCGTCCCCGAGGAAGCAACCAGAATTAGTACTTTCGTGGACGTCCTCTCTTGCGGATAGGATGGATCGGCTGCATGTCCTCGATGTCTCCTGTGAACGGTGTGAGGGCGGCTGCATGGAATGTTCCGATGGGCGTCTTCGGGTCCTTTAGGGAAGCGACTTCGAAGGTGGTGGCGCCTTTTGCTTGCAGGATCACATATGGTCCGTCTCTTCTCGGTGCTAATTTCGAAGTGAACTGGTTCTTTGTCTGGCTTAGGAGGTGTGTGTCCACCCAGACGTGATCTCCTGGTAGGTACGATGGGGTTGGTCTACTGGCTTCATCGGCGTACCCTTTTCTTTCGTCTTGTTTTCGATCGGCTATTTCATGGGTTTTTGTTAGCGTGTCAGCTAGTTGTAATAAGTGCGGCGTTATTTCGGCCACAAAGTTTTCGGATTGCAGGATGCTACGTAGATCGCGGCTAACATCTTCGACGGCTCGTAACTCACGTCCGAATGTGATGTACGCTGCGCTGTATCCGGTGTGCTGCAAGTGTGCGTGTTCATTGCAAACCGTATAGCGGGTAGATGCGTAGGCCAAGTGTCGTGGTGCTTTCCTACGAGGATGGCAAGTTGTGTTTTCATGTCGCGGTTTTTTCTCTCCACTGGGTTGGATCGCAGGTGATACGATGGAGTGAGATGATGTTGTATTCCTAGACTGAATAGCATTTGTTGCATGACTGCGCTTACGAATTGTGTCCCGTTGTCGGAAATGCAGCGGCGGGGCAATCCATATCGCAAAAATACTTCGTTCAGCATGGCGGTGGCGCATTCACTAGCGGTAGCTTTGCGGAGCGGTAGGATTTCCACCCATTTGCTGGCGAGGTCCTCCACGATTAGAATGGTGGTGTAACCCTCTGGTGACGTTGGCAGTGGCCCGAACAGGTCAAATGAGATTGTCTCGAATCTCTGGTTTGGTGCGATTGTCTGTAATAGGCCTGCAGGTTTTAAATTACTTGGTTTATACCTTTGGCAGTCGCTGCAGTTTTTCAAGTATTTTGCTATATCGTCTCTCATCTTTTTCCAAAAATATTTGTGTGCGAGTCGGTTGAATGTCCCTTGGTATCCATAATGGCCTGCAGTGGGGCTATCGTGGAATTGCTGTAGTAGAGCCTGGACTTCCTGTCTGGGGATACATTGTTGTGCATCCTCGCTGGCGACGTCAGGGTTATATCGGTAGAGTACTCCTCTGTCGAGTAAGTAGCCTTTTTTACACCAATACAATTCCGTTCTAGGTTCGGCTTCCAGTGCGTCGATTATTTTCTTTAAATCCTCATCTTGCATTTGTCCTTGGCGTAGATCTGCGGCTCCCCTCTGCGGTACATCGACTTGGACAAGGTTTACCTCGTTGTGGGGTTTTCCGGGCAGTCTGGAGAGGGCGTCGGCCACGTAGTTGGATCTACCGGGTATATATTTGATGCGTAGGTTATACGGCTGAAGCTGGAGAGCCCACCGAGCTAGGCGGCCCGTGGGAGATTTTAGCGACATCAGCCAGCGGAGCGCCTGGTGGTCCGTTGCGACGGTGATGGCTGAACCCTCCACGTATCCTCGGAATTTTTCGAGGGCCCAAACGATGGCTAAGGCTTCACGTTCCGTTGTCGTGTAATTCCTTTCTGCCGGTGTCAAGAGTCGGCTCGCATATTCAATCGGGTGTTCCTCCGGCCCCTCCCCCTGGACCAAAACAGCCCCCAAAGCGAAATCACTTGCGTCGGTGCGGACTGTGAACGGCTGGTCGTCGGTGGCGGATTTGAGAATCGGGGCGGAAGTGAGTAGAGTTTTTAAGTTCTCCATGGCTTCCACCTGGGGCTGGTCCCACCTCCACGTAGTGTTTTTCTTAAACATTTTTGTAATCGGTTGCGCGACTTCCGCGAAGTTTGGTATGAATCGCCGGTACCAGGAGCACGTTTGTATGAAGGAGATGGCCTCTTTCATGTTTCCTGGTGGTTCCCACTTCTGAATCGACTTGATGCGATCCGGATTCATTGATATGCCGTCGTCGCTGAGGACGTGCCCCAAGAATGGTATTTTTTTGGCACAAAATACACTTTTCTCTCGGTTTCCCATCAACGCTGTATCCTCCAGGGCTTTTAATACGTCCTCCAGGTCTTGTTTGTGGCGGGCGAAGTCGTCTGATAAAATGATTATGTCGTCCAGGTAGGCGACTAGTTTCACGTGGGGTAGCCGTGCGCGTAGGCGCTCCATAGCACGTTGAAAGGTTGCGGGGGCGTTCCGTAACCCGAATGGCATCCTATTAAATTCGTATAGCCCAAACGGACAGGTGAAGGCTGTTTTAGGTATATCCTCCTTGGCGACCGGGATCTGCCAATACCCGCAGCGCAGGTCGATGGTGGACCGGAACTTTCCCGTGGTTCCAGCGTGCAGCAGGTCGTCGATACGGGGTAATGGGTAGCGATCGGGCACGGTGACAGCGTTAAGTGCCCTGTAATCCACACATAATCGAGATGTGCCGTCTTTCTTGGGCACCATCACGACCGGTGACGACCATGGGGATGACGATGTTTGTATAATGTCGTCCTCTAGGAGCTGTTGTATTTGCTCCTGTAATTCTTCTTTTTTTTGGGGTGCCAGCCTGTACGGTTTAGAGTTTACCGGGGCCTCACTCTCTAATTTTATGTGATGTACTCCTAGTGATGTGGGCTTCTTGGGGTCCGTGAAGGCGGCTTCGTTATTTTTTAATAACGTGTTGATCTCGGCGCGTTCTCTCTCTGTTAGTGCGGTCCCCTCGTCCTCCCTGAGGTGGATGTCTATAGCGGCGATGTCCATCAGTGTTTCCGGCAGGAAGTAGGCGGATTCCATCGGCTGTATTTTCCTCGGCGGCTCGGAGAATAACTCGATTTCTCTCTCCTCCTCGTCGGTTTGCATCCTTGTTGTCGGCGGTTTCTCTTTCTTCGGCCTGACCGCGTCGTACGTAGGGTGGTTACCTCCTGCGAACGTCCATGTCCGCTGTCCGATGTCCAGTACGACTCCGGCGGCCTCTAAGAAATCCGTACCCAGCAGCGTTTCTCGGGTGCGGCTGTCTGGAAGTACGCAGAACGTGGTGTTCACGATTTTATCCTTAATCGCTACCGATACCGTCGTCTTTAGGATGGTTTCTCGGCGGTGGTGTCCGTTGGCGAACGAAAATCCCTCACTCTCGGCGGTGAATGTGTGCCCATTCCTTTTTAACGCGTCGTAAAGGCGGAGTGATGCTATACTTATGTGTGACCCGGAGTCCATAAGCGAATATTCGTTTTTGCCATTCACCATGATGTAAGCGTGTGGTCGCTTTTCGTCGTAATCAGGCGAGATTGCTGCTACCGTGGGCTTTTTCTGTTGGCAGTTGGGGCACTTGCTGCGGATGGTGTTCGGCCTACCGCATCCGTAACATTGGAATGGGGTCGGGTTGGTGGTGTTGTCCCGGATCTTTTTCCGGCACTCCTCCGCTCGGTGTCCTTGTATTTTGCAGTAACCGCAACGCGGTTTCTCCGGTTTTCTTTCTCTCGCCTCTTCTTGCAGGAGGGCCTCTGCTTCTCTTGCGTTTCTTAGCAGTTCGTCGTAAGTCCTGAATGAGGTGCGTGCGACTCTTGATCTTATATCTAGGTGTAGTATACCATAGATCATATCTAGTTGTAAACTATCGTCGATACGTCCTTCTAGGCGGCTGAACTGCGCCCTCTTCTTCAGCACGAACTGGTCGGTTCTGACGTTTCTGTCCTGTTTCTCTTCGAAAATATCCAAAAAAATTTTATAGTTGGGAACAGCCGGCGCGAACGTGTTTCGCAGCGCTGTTTTCAGCTGTTCCCAGGTTCCTATCGTACTTTTAATGCCGTGCCACCATTCTTTGGCGGTTCCTTGCAGCAGAAGTTCAAATCCTATCAGGGCGTCCTCTTCGGAGATGTGTTCCGCATTTTTATAGACGGTGATTTCGTTTAGGAATCCCTCTACCACCTCGCTGCGGCATTCCCCTGCGAATCGTGCGGTGCAATGAGTAAATTTTCCCGTCGTCGTTGCTGGCCTGTTCTCGATAATTCGCGAAATTATCTCTTGGAATTGGTCCGCTGTTAACGTTACTATTGGGCTCGCCATACTTCTTGTTACTCTCCGTTCGTGTCTAGCCACACGTTGGGCTGCCAGTTTATAATGCTCGTGGCTGTTTAACAAGTTTATTCAGAAGAGAACAGTATATACAGTGGTTATGTACAAATAGTTTAGGGCGGTTCTGCAGTGCTTGGCTCGGCTTCGGGCGGCGGTACTTGGCTCGGCTCTGGGCGGCGATGCGGTAGAGCTTGGGCGTGAATTGTTCACCTGGTGCGGCGCGGTGAGGATGCGGTGCGGTCTTGGGTGCTTGCACAGCGGCGTGGCTTGGAGCGGCGTGGCTCGTATTGGTGCGGAGTCTGGCTCGAACGCGATAACGTGTTGTGATGCGGCTAGCACTAAGTCCCCGAAAGGTACGTTAGTGTAGGGCAGGTCGGTTGCTTGTAGAGATTGAGTTCTAAGGCCGTCGAGACGTGCTCAAAGAATCTGACGATTGCCGGGGCTGCAGAGTGTTTTATAGGGCGTTGGCCCTTTGTTCGGGGTGGTCAGGGTAGTGGGAGTTGGAAGGGGCAGTTCTAGGGAAGTGGTGGGTGCGAACGCGGTACGTGCGGGTGCTTACGCTACCTGCGAAGGTCACGCGTCTCGGCGTGCTCGCTACAATACTTAATAGAAAATTCTCTGTATGTATACTTAAAAGAAACATTCTCTGTATTAACAGATTAATCCGATGACTATTTGCCAAATCTACTGAATGCGCGTTCGATTCAACTAACATTTTCGTTTGAGCTTACACAAAATCAACATAAAGACATTATTTATTTCTGTAAATACCTGAACTATTTAGTAGATGTGGAACTTGGAATTATACCACACATTTAAAACGATTGTGCACATTAATTAAAATGATTTGTGGCTGGGTTTTTGGAGATTTAGTTTTATGAAGACGTTGTCAAAATGTGACGCTTAACCTTAAAATTTTCAAGCTGCATACCGGAACTTACGTGTGCGCATGTTCCATCTAAAAATCATAGCAGACATATTATGAAGTTTTCTGTCTCTTTTCACACACGTAATCTGCTGACGTCGAACTATTTTCGTATTACATGTATTGGTGCAAAAAGCACTACAAATCAAGGAAACCATGGGACACCTCTCGTGAATCGTACCTTAAGTACACATACCCAATATACTGTATACGCTGTACATTTTCAGATATTTATCGTATTTGAAATAAGTTCAAATACGTTATAAATGTTATCTCAATAGTGTCGGTTTGTGTAACGATTTCAGCCAAAACGGCTCATGTTGTTTTCTTCAAGTTTTGTATTTGGGTACTACTCCACAATATCTCGAAATTATCGACTTTTGGGTAAAATGCGGAAACTGGAAGTGGGGTTTACTCTTAGCGTTTTCTTTGTGTCTAATAAATTATTAACATCATTGAAAAGTCTTTAAAAGAAAAATTGTAGAGCATCAAAAATTAAGCATTTAATGTGTATATACTTTTTATCGTAGCTCTTAGTTGATTTTTTCTCTAAATATATCGGTACCGGTATTAGTAAATTACCGATACATCGGTTTTTATCGTTAATTGAAAACGTCGCTAAATTTACAATCAATAATAATAATAATAATCTTTATTTCAAATACTATTTAGTTACATGCATTTTTACACAAAAGATAATAATCGAGTATTTGGAATCTAATGGCGAAGTTCAGTCTTTGGCTAGGTCGCCGCGACTGTTTTTTAACTTAACCATTGAAAACATAAGTAATAAATAAATATCAAACAAGCGCAGAAGTTTGTTTCAGTGTGTTTCAAATATCAGTAATTTAAATTATTCTATAATTAAATCGGCAATATTGAAATACAAAATATACATCTATCTGTCTTTAAGATGTTTGGCATAATGTTTACGGAAAGTTAAGACACATTTCGCTTTGCATTCTAGTGGTACCTTATTGTACACTTTAGAAATTTGGATTGAGAATGATCTTTCTGCAAAAACAGATTTATGTTGAAGTGGAGTTAGTAATCCTCCAAAGCGTACATTAAGTGTATGAACGTCAGAGCGGAATTTAATTTTGTGGTAAAGATAAGGTGGAGTCTTGTCTTTAATTATTTTGTGACAAAAAGTGGCAAAATGAAGTAAACGGCGATCACTCATTTTAAGCCAACCTAAGTCCTGAAGCTTATGACTTATATGATCAAATTTCCTAATACCGAAGATTAATCTCAGACAAGAATTTTGCATACGTTGAATTTTATCAATTGTTTTTTTATCTAAACAAAAGTTGTATACTACATCACAATAGTTGAAGTGTGACAAAACCAGGGATTCACATAATATAGTTTTCAATTTCTGCGATAAACATCGCCGATTTAAGTATATTAACCTAAGGTTTACGTATGCCTTATGGATACAACGGGAGATATGACTGTGGAATCTTAGTTCACTATCTATATAAACTCCTAGACTTCTAACACAATTGTTTATGTCAATAAAATTGGTATTGTCCAAGCTAATTGAAAGTAAGGGGAATACTCTTACTCGCGCTTTTTTTGGACCAAACAGAATAACTTCAGTTTTAGAATTATTTATTAGGAGAGAGTGCTCATTTAATTTTGTAACGATTCTATTTAAATCTGAGTTAATTTTAGCGCACGTAACAATAGTGTCCTTCTCTGCAAAAGTATATAACAATTGAGTATCGTCTGCAAAAAGATGGTAGTTATTCAAGTTGATACTTGAAAAAATTTGTGAAGTATAAATTAGAAATATTATCGGCCCCAAAATAGAGCCTTGTGGTACACCTCTATGAGTTTCCAGCTCATTCGACAAATTATTTTTCAAGCTTACTATTTGTGATCGGTTACTTAGGTATTCTTGCAGTGATGGGGAAACTATGGCCCGCGGGCCAAGTCCGGCCCGCGGAAATGTTTAATCCGGCCCGTTTAAGAGTGCCGTCGTGAGAATGTTTGAACGCGTTCTTACTTCGTAATGTGACGACCCGCATAAAAACTACCTACCTACGATTAAGCATTATTCTTTGGCCCGCTACGATTGTCTGGTTATTACAAATGGCCCGTCTTAAAAAAAGTTTCCCCACCACTGATTTAAGGTGTCGAAGGCCTTCGAGAAGTCCAGTAGTATAAGTAATGTCAGAAGGCCTTGGTCCTGGGAAATAATTATACTATCTGTGATGTCGGCTAGAGCTGTGGAGCAACTATATTTTTTTACGGAAGCCAGACTGCGTGTCAGGGAGGATAGAGTGACGATCTAGGTAACATTTAATTTGTGGTTCAATTACTTTTTCCAAAACTTTGGAAAGCGTACATAATAAACTAATTGGGCGTAGGTCCTTAGGATCAGTAACTGAGGTCTTTTTAGGAATAGGGATTATGTGGGATTTTTTCCAAAACGAAATAAAATATCCACAAGAGAGACAATTATTCATTATGTGTGTTACGCAAGGTGTAATAAATGGACAACATAATTTAAGCATTTTAGCGCTGATGCCGTCAGAGCCTGCTGCACCCTCTGATAAATTATTAATGATAGTATTTACTTCAGAATAACTTACTTCAGCAAAGGAAAATTTAGGGTTGTGGGGAAAAAGTAAATGCGAGTTATAGTATTGGTTTAATTCAGAGCTATCTGTAGAAGTGGATGGAATGCAGTTTACGAAATAGTTATTAATTACATTTACATCTAACTCATTCGAGATTTCGACATTAGAGGTCTCTCTAGAGCCAATATTGAGTTTTTTTAACTCTTTCCACAACACTCTAGAATCTTTGGACCTTAGCCTAAACTCAAAATAAGCTTTCTTTTCATTATTAATACTTGACGTCAATATCGCAGTCGAAAATTGGAATCAGCAAAAAGGCAATTTCAAAAAGTTTAATTAATGTAAATCATTCATTAATAGTTAATTATCCCACTGAGCAAAAAACAAACAAATAACGTTATATCAACATTGTAGCAACATTAAACGTTGTTGATGAAACATTACTTAAATGGATTTGCTCAGAGGGATACTTAAAGTAAATTGCGTAAGATATCAGAGCTAACATAAAGTCTGTTTGCACTGAATCTCTTCGTTACATAAACTGGACGCCTGCAATTGTAAATGTGAAGTTACACTAACTTAAATTGTGACGTCAAAACTTTGAGCTCAGTTCAACTTTGAATTGCAATTCAAAGTACCTTATCTCTAGCTTCAGCTCTAGTACCAACGAACAAACCTATAATTTAAATTGCATTTCAAAGTACCCTTTTTTTAGCTTTAATTAAGGCCAGTTACATCAACAAATTCGAACTGACCTCATCTCTGAACTAATTAAAATTGACATAAGAACAATAGGAAATGTGAATTTAAAATTGTTGCGAGTTAAACAAAGTTTAAATATTTTATGTAACCACTCTTGATAAGTATATTGTACTTACCATTGGTGGTACCATGCGGAAATTCAAAAACTGAACAATTGTCAGGTATTTCCAACTGGAGGAGAGCACGATCCAGTAAAGCCCCTGCAGTTGCTTAACAGCAACATCGTGAGACTTTCCTTCGAGCCTTGCGATTGTGTAGAGACTGAAAGCTATGTACAAAGGAGAGTACAAAAGCCTTTCGAAAAACAACTTTTTGGCAACGTGAAAACTTGTCTCTCTCGTGATGGCTTTATCCAAAAAGTTGTAGAAATAATGAGGGATTGTACCAGCAAATAATAATCTAAAACAAAGGTATGCAAAAATAGTTAATATTTACTTTATTGATTACAGTTAGTAGAATGTATCAAGGTATAAATTAAATGCTTTTAGAGTCTTAAAACATGCTACTAATGTACAGTCGACGCAACCCGAATGTGTATTTGTTACTGAAATTCATTCCTGTAATTCTGGCTTTGGCCAGTGGTATTACAAAGAGAGGGGAGAATTTTGAGAGCAGGACAATAATTTTTGAGAGCTGTTAAATTTAATTGCGATAAACAACCATAATGCAAAGTGTACATTACACCATTAAATTTTGGCGTTTAGATTTAGCTTGCGCCGACTGTACCTGTATATAAATATATAGGTTAAAATTCTAATCACTTATAATCGTTGCAATTTTATATTTACGATATCTTAACCCATTAAGCGCCAGTGATGCACAAACGCAACATTATTAATTTTTTGTTAATTAAATCACCAAATAAGTTAATTTGCTATATTATATTATTTGACCTGGCTTGAAAATGTATGAAGAAAAATATAAATATTTTGTTATTTAAATATTTACATTATTCCTCATGTAAAAAAAAAATTCAGTGTATTTTTAACTTCATAATATGTCAGTGTTTTATATGCGTGGCGCATGAAGTAAAATTTCGAGTTTAGAAAAGCCCCGTGAAAATTTGTCTCGGGTCGCTGCGCGACCCTCGACAAATTTTCTACGCGGGGCTTTTCTAAACTCGAAATTTTACTTCATGCTTAGTCTGGGAGTGGAAAAACTCGTTTAAATCTTCATACTGCACGTTTTTATACGAAATCGACTGATGCATTAAATTATACGGCGTAAACATTATGTATATTTAAAAGAAAAATTCCCAGTATATAATATAATAAGTCATTCATAGAAATCATAAAAAGAAGTGCAGAATCTGACCTAAAATCAACTTTTAGAATTAACTCTATAATTGCTCGGCCGTTAATGGGTTAATGAAACTCGGAACACTTTTATCAATACAAATATTTTAATTGCATCATGATAAGTACAATTAGAGATGGGCCAGATCGGGACCTAAAGGCTGCTCTTGTACGATTTTTACTTTCCCCCGTATGTAATACAAAGGGAAAGTATTGTTTTCGTGAAAATTTTCGAATCAAAAATTTTAGCGGAAATATCCGTTTTGAGGTCCCCTGAATCGAATAAGACCATTTTTGAAAAATGTCTGTCTGTCTGTGTGTGTGTCTGTGTGCGCTGTACCGCAAAAAAACGCTAAAGATATCGAGATGAAACTTGAAACTTAAGGTTTTTGTTATAATCGGAAGAACTGAAAAGCTTTTGGTGAAAATCGGAAAACCGGAAGTGGTACTTTACTCTTAGCGTTTTTCAGTTTTTTCAGATTTTTTCAATAAATGTTCATCAAACAAAAAATTCTTTCAAATAAAAGTTGTAGATAATAACAAAATGAAGATGTATTGTTCACTTACTTTTTGTCATAGCACTCTTAGTTTTTGAGATATTTCAAAAGTTGTGTGTTTTATCTAGTTATTGGTGTGTGACAGTGTATGTGTCGATACAATTGAAAAATGTTTCAAATAAAAGTTGTAGGAAATGAAAAACTAAAGATTTTTTGTGGACTCACTTTTTGTCATAGCACTCTTAGTTTTTGAGATATTTAATAAATAGTGTTTTTTATCTAGTCATTGATTTGTGTCAGTGTATGTGTTAATACAATTGAAAAATGTTTCAAATAAAAGTTGTAGGTAATAAAATATTAAAGATTTTTTGTATTCACTTTTTGTCATAGCACTCTTAGTTTTTCAGATATTCAATAAATAGTGTTTTTTATCTAGTCATTGGTTTGTGTCAGTATGTGTTGATCCAATTGAAAAATGTTTCAAATAAAAGTTGTAGTTATCAAAAAGTTGAAGACATTTTGAAAATAATAATGCTACAAATATTTTAAAAGTGATTTAATACGCAATTTACGGGGGAAAGTACTATGATGGACACATCACCATTTTTTGTTTGCTGTTTTTATATAAAATAGAATTTAACTAAAATTATATACACAGAAATTTTCTTCTAAGTATACATACCGGGTGTTCGATAAAAAACGCCCAATGCCATAAGTCTGTTATTTATTGATTAATTTCAATGAACTAAAAAACAAAGTCAATCGCAGTTTCAATAGCATAAATTAACACTATATTTTTTTCAAAATTAACTTTATTGCCAAATAATAGTCAACTTTAAATTGTTAAATGGCTGCATATATATTATCTTATTTTATTATATTGGACTATGTTTTTCTGAATCCAATTATGCTCGATATGTTGATTTTAATTTAATATTAAGCTAGAAAAAATATATAATAAATCTTGTTCACATGATTTTTCGGCAATAAATGTAGTTTGCCTTGAAACAAAATTGGACTTTTAATACTGATCAGAATTTATAAATAGAATTAGTATGCATTTCAGCTTAGAAGATTCAACACAATTTGTCAATCAACCGAACAAAATAAAGGCTAGTATTTTTTAATCTTTACAATATTTCAGTGTTTTATACGCGTGGCGCATGAAGTAAAATTTCGAGTTTAGAAAAGCCACGCGTAGAAAATTTGTCGAGGGTCGCGCAGCGACCCTCGACAAATTTTCTACGCGTGGCTTTTCTAAACTCGAAATTTTACTTCATGCTTAGTCTTGGAGTGGACCGTCAAGATTTTCAACATGTCGAGATTTTCGATATTTCTAGATTTTTGTCGATTTATTCACAGTTTGTTATTATATTAAATACAACTTTAATATTTAATAAATACTGTTTTTCTTAGGAATAGAATAGTAACCTATTAAGAGCCGAGCAAATTATAAAGTTAACTCTAAAAATTGAGTTGAGGTAAAATTTTGCATCTTTTTCTATGATTTCAATAAATGATTTATTATATTACATACATCGATTTTATAAAAGAGTTAAATTTAAAGTACAAACGAGTGTTTCCACTCCCAGACTTAGCATGAAGTAAAATTTCGAGTTTAGAAAAGCCCCGCGTAGAAAATATGTCGAGGGTCGCGCTAGCGACCCGAGACAAATTTTCACGGGGCTTTTCTAAACTCGAAATTTTACTTTATGAGCCACCCGTAAAAACACTAAAATGTTGTGAAGTTATAAATACACTTAAAAAAAATAAGTCATAGTCGAAATATTGAAATTACAAAATATTTACATTTTTCCTTTACTTTTATTCTACATTAAGTTGTAACGTAGGTACTTATTTTTTGTTTCGTTATTATTAATGGCATAATCTCACAATAAACATTTGTCACTTTTTTTACAAGGCACACTAATTATAATTTTAAAAAAATATAATTTTAAACAGAAAATTCAAAAAAAATCAACAGAAACAAGAAATTGAGCGTTATTGGATTCTGAAACATAATGTCTAATGTAATAAAATTTAAAAATCAGCCATTTAAAAAACTTAAGTTGGCTATTATTTGCGAATGAAGTTATTATTGAAAAAAAAATCAATATTCATGTCATTCTTGAGTATCTAAACGGCCATTGACTTTGGTTTTTAGTTCAGCGTGTTTTATCGAACACCCGGCATGCATACTCTTTTTTGAGTTCAATTTGAAGCTTTAAACGAGTATTTTCCCAGATTTTTCATAAAGTAAAATTTCGAGTTTAGAAAAGCCTGAATATTTAGGCTTTTCTAAACTCGAAATTTTCCTCCATGCGCCACGCGTATTAAACGCTGAAAACACTTAAATATTGCGAACAAGTGAACTTCAGCTGAAATCAGTGTCTTGTACGCGTGGCGCACGAAGTAAAATTTTGAGTTTAGAAAAGGCTGAAAATTTGGTTTGGCCGCTCCGCTTCGCTAAACTTAAAATTTTACTTAATGCTTAACCTGGTTTAAAGCTTCAAATTGAATTATTTAAAAAAAAAAACATCGAATATCTAAAGATTTACAGCATACGATTGCTCAAACTCAAAATTTTACTTCGTGCGCCATGCGTGTAAAACACTGATTTAAAGAAGAATTCAAAATATACTGCTGAAGTTTGATCTCACGTTAATAAATATCGTATGTTCAATAAAATAAAACCTCTAGAGTGCCATGGAAAATATTGTATGTTGGCAACTCTGAAATTTTAAATTATAATTATTATGTTTGACGTTTTATATGTCAATTCCTAAAGCGTGTAGCTAACTTAAATTTTAAAAAAGATAAAATTATAGCACACTAGAGGTTTATTTTTATTGAACATACTATATTACAAATGGTTCTTTGTGTAACCAAAATTTCAAGTTAAAATTTAGATTGGTCGATTCGCTACGCGACCAACCCAAATTCACAGGCTTTTCTAAACTTAAAACTTTACTTTGTGTTTAATCAAGGAGCGAAAACACCAAGAAAAATCCCTGTATGACAAAACCACTAAAGTATTTGAAATCATTTATTGAGTATTTACTCAATAAAATTGATTTATGCATGTATACTAACTTTCAATTTATTTTTTAAGTATGTAGTAAGATTAAAGTTACTTAAATCTGTTTTATCTATTGACTTAGGGCCAGTTGCATCAAACACGTTGAACTGGTTCAACTCTGAACTCGAGTTCAAAGTGACATTAAAACAATAGGAACTATCATCTTAAACTCAAGTTCAGCTTGAACTCAAGTTCAGCTTGCACTCTAGTTTAACGTGTTCGGTGCAACTGTGTCTTAAGTATTACATGCGCAGAGACAATTACTTACCCATAAGCCGAATAAGCCAATAAACTCCTGTGATTCAAAACTTTATTACCTGCCAAGTATTGCGAGGCCAAATTTCCGGCGCTCGCAATCAAACAACTTAAAAAAAATCAAATAAATCACAAAACGACAACATAACCTCTAATCAATTGTTGCTTACCAGCTGATCGCTTTAGTTTGCACGGGATTAAAGTACAGATTCTCTAAATAAAAGCCTAGGAAAGTGTAAATCGGCTTTGAGAGTACCATTTTCGCGAACGCTTACAAAACGGCACAAATTATCAATTCCAAAGTGCACATACAAGATAACGAACGAGTCATGTGTAACCAGTTTTTTCATATCGAACAATTAGCAACAAAATATTATGAAATTATATTAATTGTCATTATTGATATTAGTTAATTTGAAAATAGTAAGGGAATGAAATTATACAGCGAAATTTTGGCTTTTCGGGGTTGTAAATGTGAATATTTTTAAATTACAGAAATCTATTCTATAAAATCATGTTATTATACAAATAAAAGAAATCTTTAAATGTACTTAAACTCTTTATGCACAATTACAGACTCCTGTATATTTTCGGATTAAAGGAAACTTGAAAGTAGTGTCCCTGTATGGAAGAGAGTAGCGCAAACTACAGTGCCTTGTTTAAACTCAGTGGCGACAACTGTGGTATTTATTTTGATTGATTGTTAGTAACGTCGCTAGACTGTATTGTATTATACAAGGTTGTCTGGCGTCGTATTCCGCGCATGGAATAAAACCTGCACCTTATAGTCGCCCAGAAGCGTGATTTCGTGACGTAGCTGTGGTAGTGCATGCGCATTGACATACATATATTGTTTAATAGTTTCATTTAATATTACAGTACTTTGATGTGAGAGGTGATATTGAATTATTGTGGAGAGTGATAGACATTATTTGCGTTATTTTTCCACAGTAGTGAGTTTGTTCCTGATTAACAAATGAAAATTTAAAATCACTAAATGGACACGTGTTTCATATCATTCAAATCAAGGCAAGAAATGCTGTTCAACGATATGCATATCACCATATGTTTTTATTTGGAAAACTAATGTTGACATCAATAAAACAAAAACGAATCGTCACATAAAATCAGGTCAAACATCGTCTGATGCGGCATAGCATTTAAATTGATAATGGTTTTACAGATTTTCAATAAAGTACAAATAAGAAAGATATAACTGATTTTCGAAAATCGCTATTTTCAGTTTTTTCTCAATAACTTCGAAGTTTTACTAAATGCCTACTTTTTGTCGATGGGATCTGAATAAACACATAAAATTGCACAACTTTGCCCATTTAACCGAATCTCCATCATTAATAATTCCAAAGTTACCCATACTGTCCTACTCAAAGTGGGACACCCTGTATACCATTATAATTTACCGACGTTGCATTTTGCCGATTACCAGTATGTATAAACAACATAATGTGTCCACTATAGTACATTACTACTCACGATGTATACAAATATTATAAAGAATTCGGAAATACGATCAGTAGCCAGTTTTTTTTTTATAAAAACATGTTCAAATCCGTATTAATAATTTACAGTATCCGTCGTGCAACTTTAGCAAGCTGGCAACCCTGTACGTCTGTGACGTTGCAGATTCCTATTCCCCGCAACTCACCTCCAACTCACCTCCAACTCACGCCAGATAACCTTGTATAATACAATACAGTCTAGCGACGTTGGATTGTTAGTACTTCCGACCCAATATGGCGGACAAACAGCGGCGTAGCTAGTAGGTTTAAAGTTGCTCACAGCAATTTTGTCTAAAGTTTGTGCTTTATTTCACTTACCCCAAAATGGTATCTCAGATATTTGTATTATAACCTATTCTCTTGATAAATATTGCCTTATCATCTTGGACAACTTTCTCATCTTTCACGCGGTGAAACATATTTAACTATGATTTAAAAAAGAAAACACTTGGTTAAATTTTACTAACATATTAGTGAAATTTAACCAAGTGTTTTCTATTTTAAATCATTGCCTTATCATGACAGGGAGTCGTCGCCACTGATTAAGTCACTGTAGCGCAAACTGGCATCTATTTTGACGCCTTTAGGCGCCAAATTCAAACTATATAAACAAATAAAACGCATGCGTTATATTCGGCGAAATGACGTTTGTACCTGACGTTTCTTGAAGCATAGTGTTCTAACTTATTTTACACAATTACAAATTATGAACATTCCATCAATCAATTGAGAATCTGGGTTCAAGTACATTCTTTTATTAATAAATATAATGCACTTAATGTTTTACTGAATATGCACACGACTGTTTCAAGCGTTGTGATGGATCAGTCATGACGCTATGTTGACGCTCTTACATTGGTCTTATCAGTTGCGGTACTCTCTTACATAAAGAGACAGTACTTAAAGGGTTTTGAGAGTGCAGACATTTGTAATGATTTTTACGCTAATTATAGGAAAATTGAAGGGTTTTTGAAGGGTTTTGAGAGTGCAGAAATCTGTAATGGTATTTACACTGCATTTTCATAGACAGCGCAAACATACATTTTTTTTAAATATTATACATGAACTAGATAAAAAATAAAGTAGATTTTGCCAGAAAATTGGAATTTTCAGTTATTATTACATTTTTCTCATGGCGCCTTAAGGTACATTTCCATTGAGGCAACAACGACCAACATGTAGCATGCAACATGTAGCTCGGCAACATCAGATGTTCCCATGCGACTTCATAGTTTGTCGCAAGTCGAATGTCGCCCAATAATCTGTTGCCAGTTATCACTTGCTACTTGTTGCTTGTAGCATAAGGCAATAGCATTTCAAGTTATTCGACACCTGTTGGCCAGTAATGTGCGTCATGTTATCAGAAGCAGTGGCAGCTGCTGTTTATTTGATCCTCGCAAATGGCAATAAAAGAAGCCGGAAGAAGCCTAGATGGTGGATCAGAGATTTATTTATTAAAGGTAATGAAAATCGCAAGGATTTTTTTGAAAAACTAATTTCAAATGATGGTAGTTTGTTTAAAAATTTCACACGTATGAGCACGCAAGATTTTAACTACCTATTGGAAAAGGTGACTCCTTTGGTGAAAAAATCAGACACCAACTGCCGTGATGCTATACCAGTTCAAGTGCGAATATTGTTGACTTTGAGATACCTAGCTACTGGAGATAGTTATGCATCACTTATGTATCTCTTCAGAATTTCAATCCCTAGTATTTGTTGTATAATACCAGAAGTATGCAAAGCGTTTATTAACGTTCTGCGAGATTTTGTAAAGGTAAGTTCATAAAACTTGTACATTTATGAATGAATGTTTATATATTTATATAATTGAAGTATAGGATAATAGAGTAATTTATGTATTGATATTATTAAACCTTCATTGACAAATACAGAACAATATAGTAAACTTTTTATTTGTTTATTAAAGTTCCAAAAATTGTCTAAATACAGTAAACTCAGTACCAGATGGTTATTCTTCGCCGTCAGTTGTAGCTCCGGAAGATACAGATTGAAGACTGGGAGGACAAGATAAGTAACTGCTATTACTCATGGAAGTGTTCGCCATACTCCCATGATATGAAGTGGATGACCCATCATTATTGTACTTTCCCATTGCTGCTTCAAACAGTATGTTGTTGACAAGATGTTTTACAATCGTTCTTGCTGTAGGCTGAAGATGACGCAGTTCATTAGCGACATGTTCACCATAAGTTGTGCATTCATCCCTCTTCATTGCTTGTTGTAATACAGCATATGCTTCTTCTTGACGTTTAGAATAGGGTGATGCGGGTTTACTTTTTTTAGCTCTCTTCTTGGGCGAAAGAAATTCCGCAACACGTGCTTCATTACTTGACAAATTTGTTGCATCATCAGATTGTAATTGTTGGCTGGATGTTGGTGGGATAGAAAGATGAATGTCAGATGTGTCAGACGCTAAATCGTCTTTATCCTAAATACGAAATAAATACAAACTGAAGCTAATTCATTTCCATAAAATAAAAATATGCTATTGTTTATTTATGTTACAGATTCTACCAAATGAAAATGAGTGGCAGATAATAGCTAATGATTTTGAGAAAACCTGGAACTACCCACACTGTATCGGAGCCGTGGATGGAAAGCACATAGTAATTCAGAGTCCAAAGAACAGTGGCAGCTTGTTTTTTAATTACAAGGGGTCATTCAGCATTGTTTTAATGGGGATTGCAGATGCTAACTATTGTTTCTTATATGCCAACATTGTTTGTCAAGGGAGGATTTCAGATGGAGGAGTATTTCGCCAAACTTCATTTTACCAAAAATTAATGAGTAATGAACTTGCATTACCGACCCCACAACCTCTTCCTGGAACTGAAGTGTTATCTCCTTACATTTTAGTAGCAGATGATGCATTTCCCCTGCAGATACACATTATGAAGCCATATCCAGGACATCAAGAAAATGGTTCTAAGAATAGAATATATAATTACAGGCAAGCACGAGCACGAAGGGTAGTAGAAAATACTTTCGGATTATTAGCATCAGTTTTTCGTGTGTTTCGAAAACCTTTAATGGTAAATGTTGAACACGCAGAAACTGTAACATCTGCGTGTGTATATCTACACAATTTTTTAAGGAAAAGCAATACTTCAAGACCTCTGTATGCACCTTATGGAACCTTAGATATTGATACACAAGATGGAACTGTTATTCCAGGGTCATGGAGGAGGGTAGTAGACGATGATAGCGGTATGGTGAATTTACAGCGCAAACCACGAAAATCAGGTGTAGATGCAAAAGACGTCCGGGATGAATTCGCAAGGTATTTTATGTCAAAGGAAGGAAAAGTATCGTGGCAAGACAAATACTAAGAGCCAAATCACAAACTACCCTGTACTGTACAGGGTGTCACAAATGTAGGTCACCCTGTACAATAGCATTATATGTAAAATAAATTATTCTAAAGTAAATTATATTCTGTTAAAAATAACTAGTTAGAAATGTTAATTAACCTACCTCAGAGTTGTCTGCTGTTGAAAAGGTTTGTCTTGGAATGTCAACATCTAACAAAAATGTTAGGTGATTATAAGCAAACCATATATCTTTTTTGGGAGATGATCCACTCTTCGGTTTAGTAATCCTTTTATGTTCCCGATGAAAAGCAGACCTCAAATTCTTGATTTTCTTTTTTATGTCAATTACTGAACATTCGTACTTGATAGCAAGTAGTTTTAATTGGTCGTTTTTCACATTCCTGTCTTTATATGAAGCACTTTTGTTGTTCCACAATTCCGGTGAAGTATGGTAGTCTTCAATAAATAAGGTTGTTTTCTCTATATTCGACTCCATGTTGCCCGCCTTTTGTCGCACTCATCCACTACCGCTTGGATACTGGCAACATCATGCGACACGCTGTATCTTTGTCGCACAGTGACGCATGCATCTAGCGACACGTCGCAACACGTGGCATGCGTCATTGTTACTTGCTACATGTCGGAGCGTGTTGCTTCGCTTGAAATAATTCTTGCCGCATGCGTCAATGCCGCATGCCACATGTTGCCCAGAAGTTGCCTCAGTGGAAACGTACCTTTAGACATTAATTTATTGTGCATACATTACCAAGCTTACCACAATGTATGTTTTATCATTCATTTTTAATATTTTTAAATGTATTATACATAATGCCCACTCAAGGCCGTAGCCAAGGAGGATATGAGGGTTCAAACCCCCCCGAAATTTTTAAAGTGTTCAATCTTTGTATGTAACGGCGCTCTTATAAAAGCAATAACAATATTTTTACCATTGAAACCCATTTTATACATTTTCATAAACCCCTCCGAATTGTTTTTTCTGGCTACGGCCTTGTGCCCACTTGCACCGCAGGTATTTAATCGTGGTTAAGAAGTTAATACTCGGGATTAACTTCTTACTAGTGGAAACATACAGTGAATTTTTCATTTAGGTAAACATATGCATAGGCTGTGAATTTTCTGACATTCATTGTTTTTTAAAAGAGTTCAATTTAAAGCTTTAAAGGAGTGTTTTCCACTCCCAGACTAAGCATGGAGTAAAATTTTCACGGGGCTTTTCTAAACTTGAAATTTTACTTCATGCGGGACGCGTATAAAACACGGATTTCAAGTGAAGTTCGAATATACATAAATTTCGCAATATTTTAGTGTTTTATACGCGTGGCGCATGAAGTAAAATTTCTAGTTTAGAAAAGCCCCAAAAAATTGTCTTGGGTCGCTGCGCGACACTCGACAAATTTTCACGGGGCTTTTCTAAACTCGAAATTTTTCTTCATGCTTAGTCTGGGAGTGGAAAACACACGTTCAAAGGTTCATATTAAACTTAAAAAAAAACAAGGAATATCTAAAGATTTACAGAAAATAGGCTGAATTTGGAATACGTATACTAAAAAGAAAAACTCCCTGTATATTATCCCACTGAGCAAATCTATTTAAGTAATGTTTCATCAACATTAAAACATCGAAATTTTACTTCAGGCGCCACGCGTATGAATCTCAGATTTTAAGTAAAGTTCGAATACACATAAATTTCGAATTATTTAAGTGTTTTATACGCGTGGCGCATAAAGTAAAATTTGGAGTTTAGAAAAGCCCAGAAAATTTGTCTCGGGTCGCCGCGCGACCCTCGACAAATTTTCACGGGGCTTTTTGAAACTCGAAATTTTACTTTATGCTTAGTAACAAGGAATATATAAAGATTTACAGAAAATAGGCTGAATTTGAAATACGTATACTTAAAGAAAAACTTCCTGTTTATTATCCCACTGAGCAAATCCATTAAAGTAATGTTTCATCAACATTAAAACAACCTTTAATATTGCTACAATGTTGATATAACGTTATTTGTTTGTTTTTTGCTCAGTGGGATATAACGATTGGTAAAAAAAATCATACAACAGAAATATTTTTTAAAGAATTTTTATTCACATCGCACAAAAAAATAACATGCATATATTCCGACTTATCATTACTGATTACAGTACTACAGACTAGTACGTCAACGTTTACGTTCTCCAACTTACATACTTATATTTTTAACAAAAAAAAAAACGAGGAAATCGCGACTGATCATCAAACGCACGATCTCGCGTTTCCTTCATTTTTACTCTACATCGTGGCACAACATCCATTACTTAAACAATAACAAAAAGCGGAATTTGAAAAAAAAATACACGTAACGAAATAAGAAATAATTTATAAAAAAATATACATTAATAAAGTTTTTTTTTCAAGATTTTCTTTTGTTTTCTCTCTCACAAAGGGAAGTTTGCTTCTTTTTTTTTTATACAAAAATAGAGGTAGCTTTTTATATTATGATTTAAGGGGGGTCCGTTCATAAAATCAAATCAAATTTGGCTTGGGTGTTTTTTCGATTTGGTTTTGAGAATGGACGCCGAGGGGGTAAATTAAATAACAAGTTAAACTTAAATTATAGTCTAGTGGTTAACTTTTTCTTCTGGGATAGTGTGGGTATCACGTGTTGGGAGGTTGGATCAGTGTTGGGGAAGAGCGGTTATTGGGGTGATTGGGGGCAAGTGGTTGCCGCATTGGGGGAAGCTGGGTGGCACTGGGGGCAGGTCCGATTGAGTTCCCACATGGATGACCAGGCTCATACCGATGAGGATGTGCATCAGGAAATGACAGTGGAAAAGCCAGAAACCTAAAAAAAAAATATATATGTAGATGATTACAAAACAACTGGATATAAGATGTAAGAAAGAATTGAATAAATTGAAAGAAGGCAAACAAGCATTTGTAGAAGGTTAGTTAGCTATTGATAATGGAAAAACCTATTCTCAGTTCTGTTTCTGTTCTTTAACTTGTATATTTATAACGTCTTCTAAGCCTTATGTCTTTGAATTATATATCTAAAACGTCCTTTTTAACGATAGGGTCAAGAAATAGCTTATCCTTCTACAAATCACTTAATTAAAACGCAGTTATATTCCTTTCTTCACTTTTATTTTTGGATGCTAGATGTACATTTCGGGTACTATGTGTACCCGAAATGTACATCTAGCATCCAAAAATAAAAGTGAAGAAAGGAATATAACTGCGTTTTAATTAAGTGATTTGTAGAAGGATTAGCTATTTCTTGACCCTATCGTTAAAAAGGACGTTTTAGATATAAAATTCAAAGACATAAGGCTTAGAAGACGTTATAAATATACAATTTAAAGAACAGAAACAGAACTGAGAATAGGTTTTTTTACAAGAGTTTTATTCCACTGAGCAAATCCATTTAAGTAATGTTTTATCAACATTAAAACAACGTTTAATGTTGCTACAATGTTAATATAACGTTATTTGTTTGTTTTTTGGTCAGTGGGATATGAAGAATATTTTTGACTTACCAGGATTATCAGCTCGGAACCTGAAGATAACATAACCGTTGTTAGGAACAGCAATTGTATCCTTCGCAGGAGGAAGATTGAACTGTCTGTGAAGGAGTCCTCTCCTGTCCAAATCCAAAGCGTGCTTCAAGTTAATTTTCTTAACGTTTTGGTCAGGAGAACGACCAATACCGACTACATTGAAGGTATATCCGTGAAGATGGAATGGATGCGACAGATTTGGAGCTTGAACTGCAAAGACAAAAAAATCATTAATTAAAAATTCTGTTTAAGAAGAAGCTCATATTGCCAACGGGAATCTTACCTTCATCTACCAATACTACTTCAACAATGGCGTTCAGAGGAATGTCAATCATATGCGTGCACATGCAGTTTTGTCCGCAATCTGCTGGTCTGTTGTCACCGTTACAGAATTGTTCTGGTGGCGTGTCGTCAAATTGGGACAAAAGCGGCGCTGGAGGGAGAATGTGTGAAATTTCATCAATCAAACTGATGACGTGATCACCTCCAGGTGCAGCTGAAAACACAAATCAATTCGAGTTACTTGCCCAAAAAAGAATCACGAATAAATCAATAAATCTTATTGGATCGGGGTAATTTGTGTCCAAAATTTGTATTGGATGTTAATAAATCGCCTAACATCATTTCGAGCATCCTAGTAAATATTTTTCAAGATATACAGGTAATTTTTCTTTTAAGTATATCCTTATGTATACGCTGTACATGTTTAAGAATTCTTTGATTTTATGAAAGCATTCAAAAAATCATTAGGAATATTTATTAATGTGAGATCAAACTTAAACAGGAAATGTTTCTTTTAAGTACGCACAACCCAGTGATTAGAGTTTAGAAAATTTTCAGAAAGTCGTTGCTTTTATAAAAAGAGTTAAATTTGAAGTTTCTAACGAGTGTTTCCACTCCTTGGTTGAGCATGAAGTAAAATTTCGAGTTTAGAAAAGCCTGAAAATTTGGATTGGTCGCGCAGCGAAGCGGAGCGACCAATCCAAATTTTCTTTACTTTAAATAAGTGATGCACACGCGTGGCGCATGAAGTAAAATTTCGAGTTTAGAAAAGCCTAAAAATTTGGATTCGTCGCTCCGCTTCGCTGCGCGACCAATCCAAATTTTCAGGCTTTTCTAAACTCGAAATTTTACTTCATGCTCAACCAAGGAGTTGAAACAATCGTTAGAAGTTTCAAATTTAACTCTTTTTACAAAAGCAACGAATTTCTGAAAATTTTCTAAACTCTAATCCTCGGGATATGCGTACTTAAAAGAAACATTTCCTGTAAGACATGAGTATCAAAAAACAAACTTGAAACACACGTACCCAAAAATCTGTTGTAAGTGTTCGCTCTGAAGAGTTCTTCGGGTCTGTAAACGAGGAAACGGAACGGCAAGAAGATCTTGACGTCCGGACGTTCTTGCAGCAAAGCCCTGTCGATTTTTTTCGCGTTGCTCAGCTGGCTGACGCAAATGGCGTCGCGTCTTGGCATGTTGCAAATGGCGTCGAGGGGGTTCAAAACCTGTTATTTTCAAGTTCATTTAAAAAATTCTGCTCATTCACAAATCAATCACCGCATTATATCAGACAATTATTTTATAAGTGAATATTTACAACAAATACCTACCGTCATTTTATGTACAGAAAAGTCTGTCTATTTACATATTTACACTATTCACAACTAAGACTAAACTTAGCAACATAAAAGTGTAGGTACAACATGTTGGATTTCTTTTGTATACCATCACCAAATTCATAAATAAGTATAAGAAGAGTATTTACAGTTACTAATAGAATTTAAAATCGCATTTTGACAAAATATTTCAAGAAATATTTACATGAAACAGAAAAGAAAGGAAAACAATCATTATTGAAATGAATGATGGATTAGAATGATGAAAAAAATAATTTAAGAAGAAATACATGAATAGACGAAAAGTATACAACAGAAAGAAGACAAAAGACAAAGAAGAGAAAGAATTAAAGACGACCAAGTTAATCATAAGAAAGAAATAAAAAGGCCAGAGAAAGAATACAATTTGGAATACGAATTGAGAATTAGAAAAAATGAAAAATATAATCATGTATAAGTATAAGGATAGATAGGTTTAAGAATAAAATAATTTAAGAGAATTTGATGAGTTTTAAGAATATAGATTTGGAAATTATTGAGTGAAAAAACTAGTTGGAAGAAAATACATGTATAGAACAAAGTTTATGTAACAGAGCTACTAAGAAGTAGATACGGAAGTAACTAAGAAGAAATAGAAAAGTCTTGATAAGAGGACAAATAAATATGAGGAGATATAAGACGCATGACATTCAAATGAGGTTTGAAGAAAGAAGGAGAAGAGTAAAGAAAATAATGGGCAAGTCTTTAAAAAAGAAGATATACATACACATGAGAAACTCAAGAGGCTATACATGCAAGAAAAAGTTTAAGTATTGATACATGAGTAAAAGGAGAAGATACTTCCCTCGTCTCCATTTACTCATGTCTCCAAAGCCAAAGAAAAGAGTAACTGATCAAACGCATATAAATATGACGATATAAATATGAGGAGTTTTTATAGGTAAAACATGCAAACAAGAGTTAAAGAAATGAAACAAGTAAAAGGAAAAGCAATGTAAGATAAAGGAAGGTGAAGTAAAGAGACATACGAAGAAGAGAAAAGTAGCTCAAAAAAACCAAACATGCATTTTAAGAGGTAATACATTCAAGAAAGAATTGAAGAAATGAGAAAAGTAGCTCAAGAAGATTGTCAAAGATTGGACAAATCTTCAAGAAGGAAGATATAAATATGCGGAGCTAAATGCAAGACATGCAAGATAGAGTTGACGAGAGAGTCATAGTAAAAGGAGAAGAGGAAAGTAGCCCAAGTTAACAAAACATGCATTCAAGAAGCAATAAATGTATGAAAGAGTTGATGAAAGGAGATGCGCGCAAATTGAATAAATCTTAATAAATATGAGGAGTTTCAAGGGTAAGACATGCAATGAAGAGTCGAAGCAAAGAGACATACGTAAAAAGAGAAGAGACAAAATAAAACATGCATTTCAAGAGGCAATAAATGCAAGACAAAGTGGAGACATGAGTAAAAGAACAAGATACTATCCTCTTCTCTATTTACTCATGTCTCCAAAACCAAACAAATCAGTAACTGATCAAACAAATTTTTAAGAAAGACGATATAATATGAGTTTTTGGAGGCAAGATATGCAAGAATGAGTTGCAGAAATGTGACATAAGTAAAAGCAAAAGAGATATAAGATAAAAGAAAGGGAAAGGAAAGAGGCATACGAAGAAGAGGAAAGTAGCTCAAAAAAACAAAACATGCATTTCAAGAGGCAATACATGCAAGAAAGAGTTTAAGAAATGAAACATAAGTAGGAGAAAAAGAGAAAAGTAGCTCAAGAAGACAGTCAAAGTTTTGACTAATCTTCAAGAAAAAGATATAAATACGAGGAGTTTCTAGAGGCAAGACATGCAAGATAGAGTTGACGAAAGAGTCAAAGTAAAAGGAGAATAGAAAAGTAGCGCAAGAAAACACAACGCATTCAAGAGGCAATACATGCAAGAAAGAGTTGAAGAATGGAGACATGAGTAAAAGGACAAGATACTTTCTTCTTCTCCATTTACTCATGTCTCCAAAGCCAAAGAAAACAGTAACTAATCAAACAAATTTTTTAGAAAGACGATATAAATATGAGTTTTTAGAGGCAAGATATGCAAGAAAGAGTTGAATGAATGAGACATAAGTGAAAGGAAAAGAAACATAAGATAAAAGATAGAAAAAGAAAAGAGACATACGAAGAAGAGGAAAGTAGCTCAAGAAAACAAAACATGCATTTCAAGAGGCAATACATGCAAGAAAGAGTTTAAGAAATGAAACATAAGTAGGAGAAAAAGAGAAAAGTAGCTCAAGAAGACAGTCAAAGTTTTGACTAATCTTCAAGAAAAAAGATATAAATACGAGGAGTTTCTAGAGGCAAGACATGCAAGATAGAGTTGACGTAGGAGTCATAGTAAAAGGAGAAGAGGAAAGTAGTCCAAGAAAACAAAACATGCATTCAAGAAGCAATACATGTATAAAAGAGTTGATAAAAGGAGATGTGCGTAAAAGGAAGAAAGTAGATCAAGTAGCTCAAGAAAACAGTACGAAATTGAGCAAATCTTAATAAATATGAGGAATTTCAAGAGGCAAGACATGCAAGAAAGAGTCGAAAAAAGAGACATACGTAAAGAGAGAAGAGAGAAAATAAAGCATGCATTTCAAGAGGCAATACATGCAAGAAAGAGTTGAAAAAGGAGATATAAGTAGAAAGGGGAAATTAAAGTAGCTCAAGAAAACAGTAATAGATTAGAAATTGTCGAGAAAGAAGATATAAATCTGGGAAATTTCAAGAGGCAACACATGCAAGAAATAGTTTAAAAAAGGATATAAGTTAAAAGAGAAGCGGATTGCAGCCAAAGAAAACAAAACATGCAAAAGGATGGACAATAGATAAATTTGGAATTTTAAGAGAAAAGACATTAAAAAAATGTATTGAAAATAAGAAAACGCTAGAAAAGATATAAAAAAAGAAGAATTTCGCAAAAATAAAAAGAACATATGATTAGAAAACCACATGGTTTAGAAGAAAATAGTTGATATGAATAACAGAGGAAACGTTTTTAAGCAAAACACGGGCATAAAATAAGAAAATAAAAGAGGACATAAGATGTAAACAAATTTGGAAGAAAATAAAATACGCAAATAAAAATTGATGAAAAAAGATATGAGTATAATAAAACAGAAGCATGCAAAGTATAGAGACATTTTAAGTATTGAGAAAAAAGACAGTATGAAATTTAAAAAAACAGAAGGAAATATTTTGAGATAAACATGTCAAAAAAGGATATTACGAGGTCTAGGAAAAATATAATATTGTAATTAAAAAGAGAAGAGAGAGAACAGAGAGGTAGATAAATATGATAGGAGAATGCTATGCAAATGAAGAATAATAATAATTGGAATATTTCAAGAAAATAAAAGAAAATTATATTATTAGTTGAAAGAATACGTTAAAATATGTAATATAAATATGCAAGAAAAGTGCTGTTAATGTAAATAAAATATTAAATAAAATTAGAAGATAGAAAATATTGAAGAAAATCAGTTTAGTTTAAAAGAAGAGATTTCAGACAGAACAAAGAAGTATTTCAAGGCAATCAGTTTAGTTAGAAAAAAAAGGGTTTGGAAATATCGGTTCAGGTTAAATAAGTAGATTAAATAAAGAATCTAGAAGAGGTCATAAGAATAATAATTGGATCTTTTTACGAAATAAGTAAGAATAAAACATTAAGAGGACTAAGAAAAATAATTATTAGTTAAAAGAAGACAAATAAAAAAAGATAATAAAGTGCTCCAAATGTGACTAACAAAACACATTGTGTATATTTCAAGAAAGGATATTAAACGGAAGAAATCTAAGAAAGAAGACAAAATAAGTTTAAGAAAATCAAGTACTAGGATAACTCTACTACTATTGACAGAAGAATAGGAAATGAAGATAAACTTGTGTGGAATCTAAAGAAGAAGAAAATGTAGGATGTTTAAACGTAGAATATAAGATAAAAATGCTAGAATAAATTAAATAAATAACAGTATGACAAAGTAATAAAACCCACTACCAAAAGAAACTCAACTTCAACCAAATCCAACATGCGTATCGAAATCGAAATAAATAAAATCGATATCCACTTTTACAAAAGCCTTCTTTAACTTAAGTAAACATAGCATGCTGTTAATTACGATTATAATATAGACAAGAAAATGTATGTATGTACAAACTCTGACGCTTATCAAGAAATTTTCTGTATTTTCACACACGTTTATACAATAAATCTAAATATAAAAATATATAACAGTACCATAAACTATGCTAAATATAGATTTAATATATTATATTAAAAAAATAATAATAATTTTGTCCATTTCATCTGAAGAGACCGTTAAGACTAGGACAATCGATTAAACAACTATTTTCAAATTGTTTTTCTTGTGTTGTTAGTAAGGATTGTGGTCAAACTTTACGTCATTCGGAACTGTTAATTCATATACAATATTTTATTTATATAGGAAGGAAGACATTTTCTACACACGCAAAAATACTGACTGTATATAAAATATAAACAAACAAAAACAAACAAAAAATAATAATAGGTGTTGTTGTTTTTTATACAGTGTGTCCCAATTAAATTTGAAAATATAATAAAGACTCACTCAACAAAATGGATGTTTGTACAACATTACAGAAGCATATGCTGTGGTAATGTTGAATAAACATTGCTTAAATGTGTTTGCTTAGTGCGGAGACACTTATTTATCAAATACAATTTTGTCGTTTTTACTTAACTAAACTTGGAAACATGTAATAAACATTTAGGTCCAGTTGCATCAAAAACGTTGAACTTGAGTTCAAGCTGAACTAAGGTACAAGATGACAGTTCTTATACTTATAGAGTTGAACCAGTTCAACGTGTTTGGTGCAACTGGCCCCTAGACATTTAGAAAAAAACATTTTTTAAGCTTTTTTTCTGTAAGGTCTAAATATTTAATTCATGTGTGAACAATAAAATAGTGACATATTTTAAAGTCAATTTCTGGTTCAACAATTATTGTTCATTTGATAATGATATTTTAATATTTTTAATTTGATTAATGGTGAAAGGTATTTGGTAAATAGATATGACATAAATTTAACATAATTTAACAATGATTGATAATTTACTCTCTACCATAGATTAACCATTTTGAGTTTAAGAAATCATGAACGGTATTTGAAAAATAGACATGATATAAATTTGTCATCATTTCACAATGATATTCTTGTTGGAGTTATGTGAAGTGTTAGTAATAGATATCTAAGTAGTTAAATTCCTTAATCTTCACTGTTTTATTTGAATTCTAAATGTACATTTTAGGCACGATGTGCCCTTTTTCAATAGTTTAACGTATTTGACAATTAGTAAATAAACATGTACATTTAGAATTAAAATAAAACAATGAAGGTTAAGGAATTTAAATACTTACATATTTATCATTTCACAACGATGATATTTTAAATTTGTTAAATCATGAAGGGCATTTATTTAGAAAAATAGATGTGATATAAATTTTACATCATTTCACAATTAACGAAACGAACGAAAATTAATGAAAACTGTGTAATAATCATTTTCAACTCTAACATATTTAAAATAAAAGCTGATTGAATTATTCAAATCAAAATTTTACAATGATGATATTTTAAATTTGTTAAATCAGTAAGGGTAATAATTTGGAAAAATAGATGTGATATAAATTTGACATCATTTCACAATTAACGAAACGAACAAAAATAAATGAAAACTGTGTTATACTTAACTGTAGCATATTTAAAATAAAATCTGTTTAAATTATTTAAATCAAAATTAACTGGGACACTCTCTATTGCAAGTCAATGCTCGTTTGAGATAATAAACAAAACAAAAAAAAAATACTGATTGAAAATGGTCGTTGGTAAATGAATGTACAATTAGGATCAGAGGGATGAAGGTGCTTATAATATATACAATCGATTAATTAATTATTTAGATTTTTTTATATACCTCGCGTACCAGGCATAATTAATACATATGTACAAAAATCGAGTAAACAAAAAAAGAACTAGTGTAGCACCGAGTCGATGAGAGGAATATAAACGAAAACAAAAAGTAAATCAGTTGAAGGGTATGGAACTATACAACAGTTAAACAAAAGGTAGAGAAAGAGAAAGTCAAAAAGAGTTCTGAGGAGGAAAGTGAGGTTTGCAAATACTTACCTTACTAATTTATGGCGCGTTTGAAAACCATTTCATTTATAAATAATAAATAACTAAAAAAATAGATTAGATAGGTTTTTTGTAAAGAAGAAGGTGGTTTTTGGCTCGGAACATTCAATGTTAACAGTGATAGCAATTTAGGTAAACTTGTAAATAGATATTACCTTAGCAATTTGCTGTTTTAGCGAATATTTGGAAAAACTCTAATGAGACAACATTTTTGTAGAAATACAATCAATTTTATATTCTGCAAATGATTGGCAAATTTAATGTAATTTTATGTTAAACTGTTTTATAAAGTATTCAATTCGTTTTAATGGTAAAGACGGAACTAAACATATTTTCAACAGTAGTTTCTCTCAAACTTCATTATAAGTTTCTCCAAAAGTCTTGCATTTCTTCTTTCTTAGGGTCGTTCAATAGTGGATTCACTTATGCTTAGTTAGCATTAGAGTACATTAAATTGAGCTTACTTGTTTATAGTAATTTAAACTTAATCCTCAAAAGCGAATCGAATCGTTAAAAATAAGTAGAATCCATTGTAAGGTTACACAAAATAGTTCAAACATAAGGAGTATATTTTAAACTTGACTTTTAATCAGTGTTTTATACGCGTGGCGCATGAAGTAAAATTTCGAGTTTAGAAAAGCCTGAAAATTTGGATTTGCCGGGGCGCGACTCGCTTCGCTCGCGCGCCCCGGCAAATCCAAATTTTCAGGCTTTTCTAAACTCGAAATTTTACTTCATGCTTAGTCTGGGAGTGGACGACACTCGTTAAACGTTTCAAATTGAACGCGTTCCTAGAGAAAAATGCGTGAAAGATGACTTTAAAAAAAATCTATTTTTCATACTTGGAAGTGTATTATTATTAAATAATAAAGTTTGGTTTATTTTGAGAAAAGTGATATCAATTTTTTTTATTGTTAAATGGGAATCCTCGTTTATCCCACCAATTGACGTGTTACATGTCACACACTGTTGATTGTTAAAATGATTTCAGTATTAAATAATTATTTATCGTCCTAACTTCATAATTGCATATTATGCGAATGTTCAAAGTTGATAAAGTTTGTGAATAAAAGTAAAGTCACTAAAATAATTAAAAATTAAATTAATCTGTATCATTTAAATCCCTAATATAGTTCTAACGAGAGTTTTTCAATCCTTGTTTAAGCATGAAGTAAAATTTCGAGTTAAGAAAAGCTTAAAAATTTGGATTTGTCGGGGCGCGCGAGCGAAGCGAGTTGCGCCCCGGCAAATCCAAATTTTCAGGCTTTTCTAAACTCGAAATTTTAGTTCATGCGCCACGCGTATAAAACACTAATTTATTGTGAAATTTCCAAAAGTGGAGTTATCGATGTAAAATAAAAGTAAAGGACGAGAAAAAGAATACCTAAATATTTTCTTGAAAATATATCTGCGTTAAACAACATTCTGAAGGGCCTCGAAATATTAATTGCCTAACATTTTTTTGAAATAATACTGATTTGACCCACGTATTTAAAATTAGTATTATTTCAAAAAATTGTGATCAAAAAGTAAGGTTTAATTAAACATGTACGTTTTGTAACCATACTTTTTGATCACCCCTCGTAAAATACTTAAAATCTTAAGCTTCTTTTGCAATAAAAGGGTATGAGCAAAAAATTATTTAGTCGACATTTTTCCATATATTTCTACGGGCCTAAAGGATAAATGAGGCACCGGCACACCGGATAATTTCCTTTTTTCCCGTATGACCCACCCGCCCCTGTTTCTATGTATACCTAATAGATTTTACATCTAGTTATACCCTAATGGAACTTAAACGTAGCTCAAGTTAACATAAGTCTTGATTTGTAAGGAAGAACAGTATTTTGCTGTGTCTCTTTGGGGTCTTGATTTTTAAGTCAGAACAGTAACTTCTACAAACTATTGATTAAAACTTCTTATAATTCTTGATGTTAAATGTAAACAAAATTTATTGAATTTTGTCTACATTTAATCTTGATGTTAAATGTAGACAAAATTCAATAAATTATACAAAGTTTTAATAAATGAAAAAGTTTTAGTTTAAATATACTTCGTTGATATCACTGTTAACTTGTCTTTGTTAGGAGTATAAGTGAGGAAATTGATGGCAAGAGATTGTATTAATTACAATAAACATTCAATTAAATTTGGAATTAAACTTTGTTGGGGAATTCTAGGGAGATTTCTGGCACGTGATCGCCGCACGTGGGGAAGTTTGGCGGCACCGGCGGCAAATCGGCCTGGGTGCCTACTTGTAATACTAAATTCATTCCTATGACTATGTGGAAGAGGAAATGGCAATGGAAGAGCCAGAAGCCGGGGTTATCGGCCCTGAACCTGAGTACGACGTAACCGTTGTTCGGTACGGCCACGGTGTCTTTCGCTGGTGGGAGATTGAACTGCCTGTGGAGGAGACCCTGTCTGTCGAGGTCTAAGGCGTGTTTCAAGTTGATTTTCTTGACGTTCCTGTCGGGGGATCTGCCGATGCCGATCACGTGGAAGGCGTAGCCGTGGAGATGGAACGGATGCGATAAGTTCGTTTGTTGCACTGGAATTAAAAAGTCAATCCTCAAATTTGCGGTACAGTTACAAAATACTTATAATCAATAATCTGTTTTTTTTAATATGACCAATCAAATTTGACATTTCAAGAATTTAGTGGTGTGATGCAGGTTGTGTTTTAGGTTAGGACAAGATTAATCACATGTTATGTTGTAAATCAACTTTTTATTTGTAGGTTATGTGACATTAATATGACAATTGAATTAACTCACAGAGATAGCGATTATAGATGTATTTACCTATCACCGCCTTTATTAATTGTAACTACTATCAATTTAATAAAGTCTCTCTGAGGATCAGGTAGAATAGGAGGATCAGGTAATATTCGTTGCTTAGGAATATCTGTCTTCTTTATTATCTGCCCATGTATATGTTCAAATTTAAAAAAAGTTCTAAATACAAGGAATTTTTTATTTAGGTATACATGTTACAATTTTCCAATGTAAATTATCAGACATTCGTGATCTTATTAAAAACTTTCAATTTAAAAACTCTAACGAGTTCTTTCCACTCCCAGACTAAGCATGAAGTAAAATTTCGAGTTTAGAAAAGCCTGAAAATTTGGCTTGGTCGCATAGCGCAGCGGAGCGACCAAGCCAAATCAGGCTTTTCTAAACTCGAAATTTTACTTCATGCGCCACGCGTATAAAACACTGATTTATAGTGAAGTTCAAAATATACTTCGACTAAGTTCTGATCACATGTTCATTTAATTTACAAATGTTCATATGGAGTATGTATACCTAAAAGAAAAAAATCCCTGTATGTGTTGTAAAGTTGCAAGTCTTTTTTGAAAATCTATGCATCATGACAATTTATTTGAAAAATTATGATTTATTTGTCACATTGATAATCATTTACCAACAACTCAAAATTTGAAGTTTGAAATACTTGAAGTTTAAAGCAGAACTACAACTGTTCGCAGTAAATACACCCTAAGTTTGGTCATATTAATAAAAAAATAAATAGTTTACATTGTTACAGTTTCAAAAATTATTGGATTTACGTTATTTTTGCAAATTCCTCGGTTACAGAATCTCAAGTTTTGTAAAATATCCATGTAAATCAAAGGATTTTCTAATTCCACCATAAAACTTGAAGTTTTGTAAAAGAGAAAGGAAAGGCTGTGATTCACTTGATTCATTTTTTATATGCGTAATATTTTGCTAGAGTGCGTTGTTAATTTCACATGATTGATTGATAAGGCTGATAAATGTTGAAAGTTCATCTTCACTTTTATATAATTTAAAACTTTCAAATATATATTGTAAACTCGCTACAATTGTTTCGCCACACTGTGGCTTCTTCAGGCGAAGAAATGATACAGGTACCATTTAGCCAGTGATGGTGAATTGGCTAAATGGTACCTGTATCATTTCTTCGCCTGAAGAAGCCACAGTGTGGCGAAACAATTGTAGCGAGTTTACAATATATATTTGAAAGTTTTAAATTATATAAAAGTAAATTTCACATGAGTCACCTATATATAGTATTTTTAATACCCATTTGGAATATTCCCATCCTTATTTATCTATTATGAATGAGATGAAACAAAAAATTACCAATATAAATGAACGTCGATTACTAATTAGATCTCACGTCAAAAGTTTGATATTTGTTAATGTCATTAAATAACGAAAAAATATTCCGATAAATCCAAAAATCGAATTTAGATGGAATATGTCTGTAAACATTTCCCTGAGCAAAACTCGAATTACGAAGAATACTCTGCATTTTTTAAGGGAAGTAATTTACAAAATGTATGCCTGAAAGAAACATATTACTTTAGACACTATTTACTGGCAATTTATGGAAGAATCACCAGACATTGAGGTCTCGAAAAGTTCTTTATAAAAGCTGGAGCAAAAAACTTCTTGTAGAATAGCTTGGAAAGAAAAATATCCCTTTTTGCTCAGGGAAACGTTTGCAGACATATTCCATCTAAATTCGAAATCCATTACGTGTTTGGATCTTCCAGGTTATATAATGTATTTTATAGAACGTTTAGTACATACATAATAGCATAGCGTCCATATAATCGATTATGTTCGATATTATGAAATTAATTAATATTACTCCACCAATGCCCTAACAATAATAGTTTAGATGTCAGCCATTTGACATGACATGTTCCTAACCTAATTTTGTGTGTGTGTTCAAGAAGCCACATACGTTAAGTCACTAAAAGACTGGTACTTCCAAATAGGTATTAAAAATACTATATATTACGGGAGATTTAAATGTGCTGCCAACATAATTTATAGTTTGTTGTGGTTGCATTAGATGGCTCTGAATAAAGACAGGAAATTTAAATGCGCTGCCAACATAATTTATAGTTCGTCGTGCCTGCAATAGATGGTGCTCATAAAGGCAGGAGATTACAGTGACTTAATTAAACACAGTGGCGACAACTCCCTGTCATTCGCCATGATGAGGCAATATTAATCAAGAGAATAGGTTATAATACGAACATCTGATATTCAATTATGACAGCGAGTGTTGTCATCTTTTAATTGAGCTATTCCCTTAATTTTGAAATAGGAAATATGATGGGTAATTGCGAAGTTTCGAGATACGATTTTGGGGTAAGTAAAATAAATCACAACCTCTAAACCGAATTGCTGTGACCAACTTTGAACCTTATAGGTACGCCGCTGTTTGTTTGCCATATTGGGTCAGAATTACTAACAACCAATCAAAAAGAATACCAAAGTTGTCGCCACTTTGTTTAATCAAGGCACTGTACAGGAGATTAGTGTCCCTGTATTTAAGACGTAGTATAGACTTACCTTCATCTACGAGGACGACTTCGACGATCGCATTCAAAGGAATGTCGATCTTATGCGTGCACATGCAATTCTGTCCGCAATCGGCCGGCCTGTTATCGCCATTGCAGAACTGATCCGGATTTATCTCGTCGTATTGCGAAAGCAGAGGAGCTGGCGCGGACATGTACGAAATTTCGTCAATTAAACTGATCACGTGATCTCCATTAGGCGCCACTAAAAACAATAAAATCATGTTTATTTTTTTACAAACCATACAACTCATGAGACATAGGTTCATTAATAACAAACAAAACCATACACGATCATATTACAAGCAAGTAAAATAACAGGCGTAGGACCAAAGCAAATTTTCAGACTTTTCTAATCTCGAAATTTTACTTCATGCGCCACGCAGTATATTTTGAAGTTTAAAATATACTGCTTAAGATTGATTTCACGTTAATACATTATAAGTAATGTTTATTATGTGTAACTCTAAATTTGAGTTACTCATATCCCACTGAGCAAAAAACAAACAAATAACGTTATATCAAAATTGTAGCAACATTAAACGTTGTTTTAATGTTGATGAAATATTACTTAAATGGATTTGCTCAGTGGGATGTAAGTATAATTGAAAGAAAAAATCTGTTTTTTGAATTTTGAATGATAAGGTTACACAAAATATAGATTTGTAATATTTATTACCGTGATATCAAACTTAAGCAGTGTATTATGAACTTCACTTGAAATCAGTGTTTTATACGCGTGGCGCATGAAGTAAAATTTCGAGTTTAGAAAAGCCTGAAAATTTGGTTTGGTCGCTCCGCTTCGCGGAGCGTCCAAACCAAATTTTCAGGCTTTTCTAAACTCGAAATTTTACTCCATGCTTAATCTGGGAGTGGAAAACACTCGTTCAAGCTTCAAATTGAACTCTTTTAAACTCACTCGTTAGAGTCTTCAAATTTAATAAAAACAACGATATCCTGAAAATTGACCAAACGCTATAATCATCAAGATAGTTTAAAAAAGTATTTAGGCCGAGTGAATGTTGCTCTGAACAAATTGATTGTTGCTTTTAATAATTAAGTTAGGGAATTACATATGTGCTCTAAATCTTATTGATAATATAATTAGTCTAATTTGTTTATTGTTTATTTCTTTTGTATTTATTTGTCGACGTGTGTAAAACTGTATTGTTATAAGACACAAATAAATATTATTATTATTATTATTATTATTATTATTGTTAAGATACCCACTGAACAAACACATTTAAGTACTGTTTTATCAACATTAAAATAACGTTTATTGTTGCTACAATGTTAATATTACATTATTTGTTTGTTTTTTGCTCAATGGGTATGTATATTTAAAAAAAAAAGAAAAAAGCCTGTATAAACAACGTGTAATAAAAGAGCGATACATTTTAATATTGTTAGTTTTGTTTATTTGTAAAATGATGTAATAAATTATATATGAATTGTACATACCTAAATGTCTGTTGTAAGTGTTCGGTTGGAAGAGATCTTCCGGATTGTAGACGTGGAAGCGGAAAGGCAAGAAAATCTTGACATCCGGCCTAGGCTGGAGGATGCCTCTGTCGATATCTTGAGCGTTTTTGAGCTGATTGACGCAGATGGCGTCAGACCTTTGCTCGTTACATCTCGCGTCCAAAGGATTCAACACCTAACCATTCGAATCGCAATTTCAAATCACCCACATGTCATACAGAATATATACACAAGCAACCATTAATTTATTTCGAAAAAAGTGAATTCAACGACAAAAATAACATCTTAATGTAAATATTAAGAAAGCTATTTAATTTTGAATCCTTTAAAATAAACAACGGTTTATCAATCAAACAACCTAAATTTCTTTGTTATTGGGAACGAGTCTGGTATTTACAAATGTCAAAAAAATCCTTCACCCCATTTTTTCTTTAAATATTTACACATCAGCTTATATCAATACAACAAATAAAAATATTTACACCTTTGCTGGCTAACGAAAATTAAAAATATGTATATTTACACCTCAGCTAATAAAAATTAAAAATATGAATATTTACACCTCAGCTAATAAAAAGTAAAAATATGTATATTTACACATCAACTATCAAATTTAATAAATATATATTTACAGCAACATTTAACACTTTGACTACCATCCGTTATTTTTCTGATTTAATTGTATTTCTTTTAGAAATATGGTAATCACGGTGTTGCATTTCCCATGTTACATGATTAAAATAAATATATATTTACAACTACATTATCAATGGATATTAAAAAAGTATTTTAAAATCGCACTAATGTTAAGCTTTTTGCATAAGGGGAAAGTAAAAATTAAAACTATTTACACGTACAACTAATATATACATGTGCGTGCTTTTTTAAATTAAATTTCACATCCCACTTCCTATACTAACAGCTATTAAGATGTAAATTTAATTGTATTTTTTTTACATATATACAAATTATAATCTGAGTTTTTCGAGCTCTTTCCACGCGATGCAACCTCACTGGTTGTTTCGGCTTAAAAAATTTAGGTTTATATTTACAAGAAAAATTGTGACTACTTACAATACCCTGTGGAAGACCGACGTCATAAGTTGGAGCAGTGCTGCTAGGTTGGTATGGTCCGCGGGCGTACCTCAGGATAGCCAACTGTTGGGCTCTTCTGATACCGCACTCACCTAGGCCTCTCAATTGGATCCAGTAGGCTCCTGTGGTTTGACCGGCGTTTATCACGAAATCGTATCTCTCACCTGAAAGGAAAAATATGGATTTTATTAAAAAAATCGAATTGTTTTTAAAGTTGGCAATAGTTGAATTAGTTTAGTACATTTTAAGAAAATAATCGTTAACCTGTATTATATACAGAGGCGTACCAAGGGGGATGTGGACGACCCCAAGTGCTATCACTGAGAGGGTGACAAAAAGTAAGATAATTTATTTTCCAAAATAATAAATGGTGATATGTCCATCATAGCATTTTACCCATCAGTTAAACAATTGATAATTGACATATAAAATTTAATTTACTCTAACCAATTGGTTCAAGATTTCATTTCCATTTCAAAAATGGTGATGTATCCATCATAGCACTTTATCCATCAGTTAAACAATTGATAATTGGCATACAAAATTTTATTTACTCTAACCAATTGATTGAAGATTTCACTTGAAGTCAGTGGTTGTACGCGTGGCGCATGAAGTAAAATTTCGAGTTTAGAAAAGCCTTAAAATTTGGATTTGCCGGGGCGCGACTCGCTTCGCTCGCGCGCCCCGGCAAATCCAAATTTTCAGGCTTTTCTAAACTCGAAATTTTACTTCATGCTTAGTCTGGGAGTGGAAACCCTCGTTAGACGATCAGACGTTACTGTTTGATCACCCCTCGTATTTTTGTGTATTTCACGTTAGCGTCTTTGAAATAACGAAGAATGCTTTGAATCTTGTGTTTATTTTGACAGGTTGCAAAAAAATGAAATTATCACAAAGCTAAACTTAAAAAGTGACTTTTTTTAAGAAATTGTAAGGCGGTGCGTTAATTTCTTGGGGCAGTGTGTTAGAGCCAATATTAATAATCATTCATCATCAAACTTATCCCAATTTAACTAAATTTGGTATATTTTTTTGTTTCGTGCCCTTCTCTGGTCAAAAATAAAAATGATGATGTGTTCATCATAGCACTTTACTCATCAGGTGAATAATTGGTAATTGACATATAAAATTTAATTTACTTTAACTAATAGGTTAAAGATTTCATTTCTATTTCAAAAATGGTGATATATTCATCATAATAGCACTTTATCTATCAGTTAAACAATTGATAATTGACACACAAAATTTAATATACTCTAACTAATTCGTTGAAGATTTCACTTGAAGTTAGTGGTTTGTACGCGTGGCGCATGAAGTAAAATTTCGAGTTTAGAAAAGCCTGAAAATTTGGATTTGCCGGGGCGCGACTCGCTTCGCTCGCGCGCCCCGACAAATCCAAATTTTCAGGCTTTTCTAAACTCGAAATTTTACTTCATGCTTAGTCTGGGAGTGGAAACCCTCGTTAGACGATCAATTAGACGTTACTGTTTGATCACCCCTCGTATTTTTGTGTATTTCGCGTTAGCGTCTTTGAAATAACGAAGAATGCTTTGAATCTTGTGTTTATTTTGACAGGTTGCAAACAAAATGAAATTATCACAAAGCTAAACTTAAAAAGTGACTTTTTTTAAGAAATTGTAAGACGGTGCGTTAATTTCTTGGGGCAGTGTGTTAGAGCCAATATTAATAATCATTCATCATCGAACTTATCCCAATTTAACTAAATTTGGTATATTTTTTTGTCTCGTACCCTTCTCTGGTCAAAAATAAAAATGATGATGTTTTCATCATAGCACTTTACCCATCAGGTGAACAATTGGTAATTGACATATAAAATTTAATTTACTTTAACCAATAGGTTAAAGATTTCATTTCTATTTCAAAAATGGTGATATATCCATCATAATAGCACTTTACCCATCAGTTAAACAATTGATAATTGACACACAAAATTTAATATACTCTAACTAATTCGTTGAAGATTTCACTTGAAGTAAGTGGTTTCTACGCGTGGCGCATGAAGTAAAATTTCGAGTTTAGAAAAGCCTGAAAATTTGGATTTGCCGGGGCGTGACTCGCTTCGCTCGCGCGCCCCGGCAAATCCAAATTTTCAGGCTTTTCTAAACTCGAAATTTTACTTCATGCTTAGCCTGGGAGTGGAAACCCTTGTTAGACGATCAATCAGAAACTTATTTTGCAATTCATTTGCTTTAAAATTTATGACATAAAATAAATAGAGTCGATGTTATTTTTTTATTCAAATTTATAGCAAACACAAATTTGAATGCATTGTTTGTTTTTTTAGTAAACTTAGCTTTTGTAATTTTGAAGTATAAATCTTAAAATGGTAATGTGTCCATCATAGTAAAGTACTATGATGGACACTTTAGTAAAACAGGGTTTTCTTGTGAAAAATTTGAGCCATAGTACATGTTTTTTACTTCAAACACTCTTACATTTTAGTTATATGTTTTTGGTTCTACATTGTAAATGGCTTGTCCGTTAATAAAGAATTATTATTATTAAAAAACCTGTGATTTGCACAAGCACTCAAAGTCACAATTTTTATTCGACTTGATTTTTTTAAATAATCTTAATTTGAGCTGGGAATGTATTTTTAAAAAAAAAATAACAAGTTGACACAAACATTGATTCGAATGCATATAATTTTTTAATAAAAAAGAAAATACAAATTTATATCTAATAATTTAGACTTTCGTATAGAAAAAATCGATTTTCTCGTAAAAAAATATAAATATTGTTTTATTAGGATTTTTTACTCAACACGAATTGCGATAACTAAGCTTTTAACTTTTTAACTACGCATACTGTGTACAAAATCGACAGATTATGAAATTATCACAAAAACATTTGTTTCATATTTTTATATGATATGCATTAATTTTACTTATATTGATGCAAATCGCATAAAAAACATATTTTCTAATAATTATTGGACTTCTTACAACGATTAAAATTAATAAAATTTGGCAATAAGGTTGAAAATTATATAAAAATTGTTAATTTATCAAATTTAATCAAAACGAGGATGCTAATTAAAATTATAACATTTAACAAAAGTCTGTTATTGATAACGAGCACCTTGTGTCTCGGAATATACATATATTGATACAAAAATAAAATATGAAGTAAGGAATAACAGTCTTCTTTAGTTTAACAAAAGTCGCTAAACATTGTAATATTTATTGATCGACAAAATGATTGATAATTGAATAAAAAATAAAAATAGTAAAGTAAGTAATATGATTTTGTTGCAGTTCACAAAGTATGTGAAACTGTATAAACAACTTCACGTAAATAAAAAAAGAAACCATGAATATTTAAAACATTTTTAAGTTGAAGAGGAAACTTTTGTACACTAAATCATTTCATAAAAATCAACCTAACTCATAACTTCTGAATTTGTCCGTATTTATGGAGAATAAAAAAAAGAAAAACCCTTTTATATGAATATGAAAATAGCTAGGAGATGTTCCAAAATATCTAAACACAAAACAATCGCAAGATAATCCCCAATTTCTTAATATCTCACAAATTCGGTAACTACACTGCTCCAAGAAATTAACATACCACCTGCAATTTTTCAGAAAGTCTTGAAAGATGTATTACGAGGAGCGTTCAAAAAGTTACAAAGGTTACACACCCAATAAGACGTGTACTTTTTGTAACATAATTGGGATCCCTCAAATATTAAAATGGATGAAGTTGTTTACACCATCGCTGAGAAAGTAAAAAACTTCGCCGTTATTTATTTAGTCTACATGACAGAGGTACCCGGTTTTAAAACAAATGTACGAAATATACGATCCTTGCACAGTGATGTTCTTGTTCAGAAACAAACATATAATGATTGATTTGGGTACGGGTAACAATAACAATATCAACTGGCAGGTGGAAGACAAACAGGAAATGATCGACATAATCGAGACCGTTTACAGAGGGTCTTGTGGTTTCACCGAAAGATTACTTTACAAAATACAGATATTAAAATATATTATTTTTTTAAAATAGTATTTATGTTCTTTTCGCCATAAATATATAAGTTACCTGACGCCAACACAACAGATTATAACAATAGGACTTATTATTTATTTATTCATTTATATGTAATTCTGCTTATTTTGCTTTATAGTTATCTTATGCTTATTCGGTATTATATTATATTTTATTATTGTATAGTTACTTATGAATTAGAGACCAAACCGTGAACACGGGTGTTAAGAAATAAATTCCTTTTTAAAAAATCGGTTTGTGTACGAGTAAAGTTAATTTATATATATATACAGGGTGTTCGTAATTCGATAGTATGTATGGGGATCTCGGTTATTTGAAAATACAGAGGACCGGTTAAATTTTAGCAAAGTTGCGTATTTTAGGGCCTAATAATAAGCTAAAAAAAAAATGTAAAATATCTTTTTTCGTTTCCGAGATATTGTCAAAACACAGATTTTTGGAAATTTCGTTTATATTTTTTTTCTCAGAAACTATTGAATCTAGACATTTACAACTTGGACATTATAGAGGCATTTTTTAAGAAGGAATCTTCTAGCATATTTTATTTTAAGATAGCTATAAAATTTACCCGGGGACCATAGCCAACTTTTTATTTTCTTTTCATTTTATATTTTTATATTTTTTTAAAGAATGTTTTTTTCTGAATTCAGTGATGTACCGCACTTATAATTTATTTCGCATTTGATGTATAAAATTTTAATCTTTGAATTTAATTTACAAACCATTATATTATAAAATGTTTTACCAAGTGATTCATGAGAAAAAAGTGTCCGATATATTCTAATCTTTTGTTTTTTGTAAAGAGTGCTTTGGAAACAGTTAAATTACTCACTCATTTGACAACTCCTAGGGCCCATAATGTGCCGATAATTTGCTTACATATTACCCTTGAGGAGCTGATTCATTACTGTACTAATGGAAAACGTATTTGTTTATAAACGAAACACTGATACTAGTTATGCGTTAGTGTTACTCATAACTATAAAAGCTAGATTTTTCAATAAAATGTAATATAAAATTTAAGAAATTCATGTTTCTTGACATTAAATATATACGTTAGATTTATATCCAAAAATTAAACAGAAAGTCAAAAATAGTTCAGAATTATTCACCAAAATGTGTTTGAATTGGGTAGCGCTATAACCTAATTCTGACACGCTTCAAATTAAATTCTTCTTTTTCTGTGTGAAGAATATAATATATAAAATAAGGAAAATGTTATTCGTGAAAATGCAAACAATATCTTAATTAATAAGACAACTTAAGACGATAAATATCCATTGAAACAACTACTTAACGTGCAAATACACCTACGGATATTTAATTATAGAATGAAATATTTAAAATCTTATTTAATAATTCAATATCCGGAGGTGTATTTGCACGGGAAGTAGTTGTCCTAAGTTGTCTTATTAATTAAGACGTTGTTTGCATTTTCACGAATAACATTTTCGTAATTTTATATATTATGTTTAAAGTGTGCAAACTATAAGAAACGTAAGCTTATTTTCTCGAATTTAAACAGCTTTGAATTTACATTTATCTTGTGTGAAGAATTATTAACGTTGCTCTTGATTTGAACTAAACACTTTTTTTACTTTATGTTATGTGTGATGATCGTTACTTAATAATACTTACTTATTAATAATTTATTAGAAAAGATTGACAGTTATATATATATTCATTTTGACCGCTAAAATTGAATGACTACTGTCAAGATTTTGTTGCATAATAAATATGACATCATTGTTTCTAAGGCACTCTTTACAAAAAAGAAAATATTATAATTTTAAATATCAAATCTAAAATAAACTATAAGTGTGGTACATCACTGAGTTCAGAAAAAAATATTCTATCAAAAAATATGAAAATCCAAAATGGTGCCCGTAAGAAAAACAAAAGTTGGCTATAGTAAATGTTATATTTATCTTAAAATAAAATATGCTGCTAGATTCCTCACTAAAAAGTAATTTTAAAGTTATAAGTGGCTAGACTTAATAGATTTTGAACAAAAAATAAAAACGAAATTTCAAAAAATTAGTTTTAGGTAATATCTCGAAAACAGAAGAAGATATTTTAAATTTGTTTTTAGATTATTGGTGGGCCCCAAAATACGCAACTTTGCCCTAACAGACTCAGTTACAAAACATTAATAATTAACGTTACTTTTTGATCACCCCTTGTATTTTTGTGTAGTTCACGTTAGCGTCTTTGAAATAACGAAGAGGTTGCAAAAAAAAAAGAAATGAAACAATCACAAAGCTAAACTTAAAAAGTTAACTTGTCTAAGAAATTGTAAGGCGGTGCGTTATTTTCTTCGGGCAGTGTGTTAAAGCCAATATTACTAATCATCCAACTAATTTTAATTTAACTAAGTTTGATATATTTTTTTGTTTCGTGCCCTTCTCTGCTCAAAATTTTAGCTCAGAGAACAGTATAATTACTAACCCAATTACTAATTAGTCGAAATTTTGTGGCCTTATTTATAATGTACGCATTTTTGTATTGTGAAAGCGAAATTTATGATTATCTAGATTTTTTTTATTGTCGCCTAATTGAAAAATAGTGGGTAATTTGGTAGGTGAAATGACCATTTAAATGGTCACGACGGCCCGCGGTGGCAACCTGCCTTCTTTTGTTTTTGACCTTTTCTGTATGCAGCACGTGTTTGTTTTTAGGCACTCACGCACAAAATAAATCGTGCGTTATTTATGTGGTTTTATCTAACGTACCGAAAATTCAAACATCATTTTCATGTTATAATCATTAATTTTATTTCCAATTTCAATACCATTACTGTAAATCAAGCTTCATGATATCATATTTTATTCCCAATTAGATTTTTTTTAAATATTTTTTAATCACGTTTTTTTAAGCAAGCTACAAACGTCCATTTATCTCTTGAGAAATATAATTTTATATTAGATCAGATACATAGAATTGTATGTATCAAATATTGGACAGAAATACGTATCATAAAATTGATATTAGACAAATTGTTTTGTAAAATCATACAGGGATATTTTTAGGTATACATAGGATATGTCGGTGGCTTAGCGTACAAATGTATTAAGAAGGGGGTTAGGCCATGTAAAATTTGTATGTTGGGACTACGTTCCAGCGTTATTATAAGATAATATTTTACAAATATTCTTTTACAAATATACAGAGAGTTTTTCTTTAAAGTATACGTATTTCAAATTCAGGTTTTTCTTTAGATATTCGTTGTTTTTTTCTAAGAGATCAATTTGAAGCTATAAATGAGTGTTTTCCACTCCCAGGCTAAGCATGAAGTAACATTTCAAATTTAGAAAAGCCCCGTGAAAATTTGTCTAGGCTTTTCTAAACTCGAAATTTTACTTCATGCGCCACGCATATAAAACACAAATATTGTGAAATTTATGTATATTTGAACCTCACTTGAAATCAGTGTTTTATACGCTTAGCGCATAAAGTAAAATTTCGAGTTTAGAAAAGCCCAGAAAATTTGTCTCGGGTCGCTGAGCGACCCTCGACAAATTATCACGGGGCTTTTCTAAACTCGAAATTTTACTTCATGCTTAGTCTGGGAGTGGAAAACACTCGTTTGAAGTTTCAGATTGAACTCTTTTAAAAAACATTAATTAAATATTCAGAATTAGATTCAAACATGTTTTACCACGAGTTAAGTGAGAAATTAATTAAACATTGTTAAACAAGTCACAAGTAAAAAATAAATTCAGCTTGTTTTTAAATCTTTAGATATTCGTTGTTTTTTTTTAAGTTCAATTTGAAGCTATAAACGAGTGTTTTCCACTTCCAGGCTAAGCATGAAGTAAAATTTCGAGTTTAGAAAAGCCCCGTGAAAATTCGTCTCGGGTCGCTCAGCGACCCGAGACAAATTTTCTGGGCTTTTCTAAACTCGAAATTTTACTTTATGCGCCAAGCGTATAAAACACTCTTGAGAAATATAATTTTATATTAGATCAGATACATAGAATTGTATGTATCAAATATTGGATAGAAATACGTATCATAAAATTGATATTAGACAAATTGTTTCGTATAATCATACAGGAATATTTTTAGGTATACATAGGATATGTCGGTGGCTTAGCGTACAAATGTATTAAGAAGGGGGTTAGGCCATGTAAAATTTGTATGTTGGGACTACGTTCCAGCGTTATTATAAGATAATATTTTACAAATATTCTTTTACAAATATACAAAGAGTTTTTCTTTAAAGTATACGTATTTCAAATTCAGGTTTTTTTTAAATCTTTAGATATTCGTTGTTTTTTTTCTAAGAGATCAATTTGAAGCTATAAATGAGTGTTTTCCACTCCCAGGCTAAGCATGAAGTAACATTTCAAATTTAGAAAAGCCCCGTGAAAATTTGTCTAGGCTTTTCTAAACTCGAAATTTTACTTCATGCGCCACGCATATAAAACACAAATATTGTGAAATTTATGTATGTTTGAACCTCACTTGAAATCAGTGTTTTATACGCTTGGCGCATAAAGTAAAATTTCGAGTTTAGAAAAGCCCAGAAAATTTGTCTCGGGTCGCTGAGCGACCCTCGACAAATTATCACGGGGCTTTTCTAAACTCGAAATTTTTCTTCATGCTTAGTCTGGGAGTGGAAAACACTCGTTTGAAGTTTCAGATTGAACTCTTTTAAAAAACATTAATTAAATATTCAGAATTAGATTCAAACATGTTTTACCACGAGTTAAGTGAGAAATTAATTAAACATTGTTAAACAAGTCATAAGTAAAAAATAAATTCAGCTTGTTTTTAAATCTTTAGATATTCGTTGTTTTTTTTTAAGTTCAATTTGAAGCTATAAACGAGTGTTTTCCACTTCCAGGCTAAGCATGAAGTAAAATTTCGAGTTTAGAAAAGCCCCGTGAAAATTCGTCTCGGGTCGCTCAGCGACCCGAGACAAATTTTCTGGGCTTTTCTAAACTCGAAATTTTACTTTATGCGCCAAGCGTATAAAACACTCTTGAGAAATATAATTTTATATTAGATCAGATACATAGAATTGTATGTATCAAATATTGGATAGAAATACGTATCATAAAATTGATATTAGACAAATTGTTTCGTATAATCATACAGGAATATTTTTAGGTATACATAGGATATGTCGGTGGCTTAGCGTACAAATGTATTAAGAAGGGGGTTAGGCCATGTAAAATTTGTATGTTGGGACTACGTTCCAGCGTTATTATAAGATAATATTTTACAAATATTCTTTTACAAATATACAAAGAGTTTTTCTTTAAAGTATACGTATTTCAAATTCAGGTTTTTTTTAAATCTTTAGATATTCGTTGTTTTTTTTCTAAGAGATCAATTTGAAGCTATAAATGAGTGTTTTCCACTCCCAGGCTAAGCATGAAGTAACATTTCAAATTTAGAAAAGCCCCGTGAAAATTTGTCTAGGCTTTTCTAAACTCGAAATTTTACTTCATGCGCCACGCATATAAAACACAAATATTGTGAAATTTATGTATGTTTGAACCTCACTTGAAATCAGTGTTTTATACGCTTGGCGCATAAAGTAAAATTTCGAGTTTAGAAAAGCCCAGAAAATTTGTCTCGGGTCGCTGAGCGACCCTCGACAAATTATCACGGGGCTTTTCTAAACTCGAAATTTTACTTCATGCTTAGTCTGGGAGTGGAAAACACTCGTTTGAAGTTTCAGATTGAACTCTTTTAAAAAACATTAATTAAATATTCAGAATTAGATTCAAACATGTTTTACCACGAGTTAAGTGAGAAATTAATTAAACATTGTTAAACAAGTCATAAGTAAAAAATAAATTCAGCTTGTTTTTAAATCTTTAGATATTCGTTGTTTTTTTTTAAGTTCAATTTGAAGCTATAAACGAGTGTTTTCCACTTCCAGGCTAAGCATGAAGTAAAATTTCGAGTTTAGAAAAGCCCCGTGAAAATTCGTCTCGGGTCGCGCAGCGACCCGAGACAAATTTTTTGGGCTTTTCTAAACTCGAAATTTTACTTCATGCGCCACGCGTATAAAACAGTGAAATATTGTGAAATTTATGTATATTTGAACCTCACTTGAAATCAGTGTTTTATACCCGTGGCGCATGAAGTAAAATTTCGAGTTTAGAAAAGCCCAGAAAATTTGTCGAGGGTCGCTGCGCGACCCTCGACAAATTTTCACGGGGCTTTTCTAAACTCGAAATTTTACTTCATGCTTAGTCTGGGAGTGGAAAACACTCGTTTGAAGTTTCAGATTGAACTCTTTTAAAAAACATTAATTAAATATTCAGAATTAGATTCAAACATGTTTTATCACGAGTTAAGTGAGAAATTAATTAAACATTGTTAAACAAGTCACAAGTAAAAAATAAATTCAGCTTTTTTTAAATCTTTAGATATTTGTTGTTTTTTTAAGAGTTCAATTTGAAGCTATAAACGAGTGTTTTTCACTTCCAGGCTAAGCATGAAGTAAAATTTCGAGTTTAGAAAAGCCCCGTAAAAATTTGTTGAGGGTCGCGCAGCGACCCGAGACAAATTTTCTGGGCTTTTCTAAACTCGAAATTTTACTTCATGCGCCACGCGTATAAAACAGTAAAATATTGTGAAATTTATGTATATTTGAACCTCACTTGAAATCAGTGTTTTATACCCGTGGCGCATGAAGTAAAATTTCGAGTTTAGAAAAGCCCAGAAAATTTGTCGAGGGTCGCTGCGCGACCCTCGACAAATTTTCACGGGGCTTTTCTACACTCGAAATTTTACTTCATGCTTAGTCTGGGAGTGGAAAACACTCGTTTGAAGTTTCAGATTGAACTCTTTTAAAAAACATTAATTAAATATTCAGAATTAGATTCAAACATGTTTTACCACGAGTTAAGTGAGAAATTAATTAAACATTGTTAAACAAGTCACAAGTAAAAAATAAATTCAGCTTTTTTAAATCTTTAGATATTTGTTGTTTTTTTAAGAGTTCAATTTGAAGCTATAAACGAGTGTTTTTCACTTCCAGGCTAAGCATGAAGTAAAATTTCGAGTTTAGAAAAGCCCCGTAAAAATTTGTTGAGGGTCGCGCAGCGACCCGAGACAAATTTTCTGGGCTTTTCTAAACTCGAAATTTTACTTCATGCGCGACGCGTATAAAACACTAAAATATTGTGAAATTTATGTATATTTGAACCTCACTTGAAATCAGTGTTTTATACCCGTGGCGCATGAAGTAAAATTTCGAGTTTAGAAAAGCCCAGAAAATTTGTCTCGGGTCGCTGCGCGACCCTCGACAAATTTTCACGGGGCTTTTCTAAACTCAAAATTTTACTTCATGCTTAGTCTGGGAGTGGAAAACACTCGTTTAAAGTTTCGGATTGAACTCTTTTAAAAAATTATAATTAAATATCCAAAATTAAATTCCACAATGTTTTACCACGAGTTAAGTGAGAAATTAATTAAACATTTAGTAAAGATTGTTGAAGAAGTCACAAGTAAAAAATAAATAATACTTCTTGCTTATTAGCATTTACATAATATTTCAAATCAATTATTTCTATAAAAACTCTACATTAATTATATTATATAAAATGATTCATGATTGTTTAATATACATGCTGCATAAATTAATATTATATTTGATATTATATTTATTAAATTTCGAAAATATAGAACACTTTCGTTCAATCAAAGTGAAATGATTTACTTATGTTAATTCAGAGCGGAGTAAAAGTGATTCTCAACAGAGGCCGGACTCTGACTTCTATTAAAATGTTAATTTCAGCCATTTAATTAATACATCTCTTTGCGATCTGGATTACATCGAGACGGACTTCATTTGCATCGTAAATTCCGCTCTCGTCGAGAATTCAATAGCCTTAATTAACATTGTGTTAGTAAACGAGAGTATGAACGAGAATTCCTTAATGTCTTTTTTGTTGAGATTTTCTCTTTATAGTGTGTTTTACGCTACAGGAATACCATTTTTCTATAATTAATACAAGATGTAGGAAATAAAACACGATCGTTTGAGAATTTTCACAGTTTTTAATGTCGAACACTGCGACAATTGTTTCGCCACACCGTGGCTTCATCAGGCAGATGAGTTTTATTTCCTACATATTATGGAATTTCACCAAGTAACAGCCTCATCTATCCAATAATTAATATAAGACATGATAAAATTGGAGTACAACTTTTGAAATTTCAAATTAATAATATTTAAAATTCCAAAAGTTGTTCTCCAATTTTATTATGTCTAATATTAATTATAGAAAATTTGTTGTTCTTAATGTTTCAAACAAGAATTTCTCAATATTCTTTTTTGAATATTCTCTTTATAATTACAAACATTCTGTAATTGATTTTAGCTATGATAATACTGGTATACAACTGTTGGAATTTTAAATAGTATTCTTTATAACCTAAGGTTGGGTTTACTAGAGTAAGAAAGACTTTTTCTAGCCGTTAGCTAGAGTGAAAGAGACCTATTTTAACATTTCCAGCATAAAAAAGGTGAACGTAAGATATAAAGAATTTTTTCATGATGAATATTGAGCTAATTGAATGCAGAATTTTCGGACACTGTTGAATTTTAGATATACAGAATTTTTTCATAATGAATATTGAGCTAATTGAATGCAGAATTTTCGGGACCCTTGAATTTTAGATATAAAGAATTTTTTCATAATGAATATTGAGCTAATTGAATGCAGAATTTTTAGACACTCTTGAATTTTACCTAGCTTGCCTAAAAACGAGTAAATAAATGACTCAAAAGTAGCAATTTTTAGGATTTTTTTACAAAAAAACTAAATATCTTAATCGTTTTAAATTGGTGACATTAAAATCCTACAAGTTTTAGCATTAATTTGAATAAGCAATGTTGTTTCGTAATCAGAACATCAATGGTGCTGGACTACCCAAAACACTGGGTTTTATCAATCATAAATCGCAACCTTGAACATATAATTTCTTACAGTATTCTTTCTCTTTATAGTGTGATTTCCACTACAGAAAAAAATCCTGTGTGTAGATTTATTTTTAGTATTGGTTATATTAAAATGATACAGCTAAGGAATTTCAATAAAAGAGAACAATGTTTCTGTCAGGAGAGGTCAATTTAACTTGATAAAGTTTTTACATTTGCACAATCAATCATAGATTGGTTGCGTTAATTGGTTTAAATTTCCATTATTAAAAAAAAATCTTGAAATATTTTAAACAAAACTCCAGATTTTTCATGTCTAGATTATCTGAACTTCCTTTTAATATGAATTACAATAAATAAAAAAACATATTTACCTACAACCGTCAGAAAAGGTGACATTGACACACTGTTTTTAATTTGCAAAGTGCTATTTATTTACCGTGCAAAGATGTCTTTTTTTTAACGCTAAATTCCAATATGGTGGCAATTAATGCAATATATAAATGAACACTTTATTTAATGCGCTACCTATTAATTAATTGTCCATAGGTGCTCATAATGTAGGTGGTTTTCAATTTGTAGATTTCTCTTCTAAATAGGCCAAATGTATGTATTTGGAAATGTTTATTATCTTTTTCTTCGTACACCAATCACGAAATTGGTTATTTGTTTTTTCGTATTGTGTTTTTGATTTCTTTGGCAATTGCTGCATTCTTGATCTCCGTGGGAGTATCACTACAACTGGAATCGTCGTAATTCACCAATATTTATATGAACACAAACTGTAGCAATTTTGACAAATTTGTTCACTGATTAATGTTTTTGTTAACGAATTCGTGTCCATGGTTACATTAACTTAGGCAATTAAGTAGGATGAAATCTTTCAAAAGAATTATTTTATTATTAAAACTTATTTATAGTAGAATTTCTTCTTTTGCGGTTGTAGAAAAAAAATTGTTTGTATTTTGTGTGAAAAATCAGTATGTTTTTTGACGGATTCGAAATTATTTTTAGTCTCGACTTGTGGTCTCGACTAAAAATGCATTCTCTGCGTACTGATTTTGCGTACATAATACAAAAATTATATTTTCTGCAAAGAGCGTTCAATTTAACTTGTTAAAGTGTCTACATTACAAATCATTTATCGATTGATTGGATTCATTGGTTTAAGTTTCTATTATGTAAAAAAAAAATCTTGACATATTTTAAAATAAATTCCAGATTTTTCGTGTCTAGATTATCTGAACTTATTTCAAACATGACGTATAAAACAGTTTTGTATTAACATCAATTAAAAATAATAGTAATAAAAAAAACGAGTTGGACTTTTTAAGAATTATTACGGATTATTCTAAATGGTGATAAAACGACACTGAGTTACTTAATACAAACCTAGTCTTAATTATAATTTTAATATCAATGTTTTATTTATAGGCTAATATTATTTTATTTTATACTTCAAATACTACTTTATGACTAGTGTAAACTTTATGTACTGGCACGCAATAAAATAACTAACTAACTAACTAACTACACTATAATAAATAAATGTATTTAAACACTTTTAGTAAATAACACACTTGGTTAAAATTTTACTGTTTATTAGTTGACACTGCAACAATTGTTTCGCCACACAGTGGCTTCATCAGTCAGATGAATGAATGTATTTAAAATAGTTATCCCGGCGCATGCACCATTTTGCACATTGTCCTTTTACTCTTGTTACACATCTATAACTGTACACACACGTAATTACAGCATTTCCAATGGATAATTATACTTTTCGCGCTAAATTAATTTTTAGGCTAATTATTACTCGCGCAAGGTAACACTCTTGAAATACCGATTAGCATTATTATTCCGTATGGCATAAATGAGTTAATAACAAACGGCCGCGTCTCCTCAAGCCGAACAATTCCTACTCGCTTTCATTATTTCCAAACGATTAAACTGCAAATATTTATAGAAATAAAAACTTAAATCTGAAAGTATAACATACATACATGAAATTGTAATAAAATTAATGTTATTACAACATATTTTTTTAAATTTATGGTCACGAAAAAGTGTGCTCTAAGTATATTTAAATAAAAGCATTTCTAACAAGTTTAGTATATTTACTTGAATTTTAAGCTCGGAATAATAATCTTATTTATAAATAAATAGATAAATGAGGCGTTTATTTTAAAAACAGCATAACTCTATTTCTCAATTTTTTGTTGTTGACTGATATAATCTTTATCATTTGAGGTTTTCTCTTATAAGCAACAATTTCTAGTAAGTATATTCAAAATATATCATATGTTCAATAAAAAAACCTCTTAAGTGCCACGAAAAGTATTGTAGGTTGGCAACTCTTAAATTATATATTATAATTCTTAAGTCTGACGTTTTATATATCAATTCTTTAAGCGTGTAGCCAACTTAAATTAAAACAAATATTAAGTCATTTTTTGTTGTTTTGAATATTATAAAACAACAAAAAAATGACTTGCCTCCAATATCCAACAATTTTCGGAATATTCAGACAAATTCAAGTAATTTCAATAATGCAGATACATCGGACACAAATCAAGAAATTTTAGCACCTTCTACATCGAGTGGACCAATAACACGCAGCAGATCTAGACTACAAGTCCCTAGTTTACAAAACAAATGTACTGACAGTGAACGTGACATCCATCACTCAGTATACAAAAAAGCTCCTGAGGATGGCAGAAGTGATGCTGCCGAAACGTAGAGCGCAAATAAACCAACCAACGCGAGAAAGCAGCCCAAAAAACTCAAGCAAGTTATATGTTGCTCGCGAAAACCTAAAAATAAATATGTATATATATATATATATATATATATATATATATATATATTGAATATACTTAACTACAAACAGTTTCTTATGTCTTTATACCTCAAATTATTAAGATTATTACAGTCAACAATTAAAAATTAAGAAATGGAGTTAGGCCACTTTAAAAATAAACGGCTTAAATTAAAGTTGTTTAAATTAAGGATGGCAATTTTTCAAATTATACTTATTTATTGTTAATCCGATTAATTTTTTTAACAATTTGGAGTCATTAACCCATCAAGCGTTATTGATGCAATAACGTGACCTTAATTTTTGTTAATTAAATTGTATTATTTGACCAGACTTGAGAATATGTGAAGAAAAATGTAAATATTTTGTTATATAATATTATAACTAATCATTTTAAACAATGTTTAGGTGGTTTTCTATCTTCACAATATTTCAGTGTTTTACACGCATGGCGCATGAAGTAAAATTTCGATTTTAGAAAAGCCTGAAAATTTGGTTTGGTTGCGTAGCGCTACGTGACCAAATCAAATTTTCATGCTTCACACTGAAATATTGTTAATTTTTACATACATTTATTAACTTTTATGTTGCGTGAAAATATTGTTTGATTTTTTTTACAACTTATAAAAAAACTATTGCTCAGTTCGTTTCTTTTTTTCAATACTAAATATAAATAGTTTATGAAAACTAGTTGAGTTATTTTATCTTTCATTCAAACAGCGGAAAATTCATGAAATTTTAACTGAATTCAATGAGCTTTATGTCATTTGAACTTTTTTTTAATTATAAGAATTGACTAATGTAAATATTCATTAAAATTCAACATATTTTACTCATCATTTTAACTTAGGATCAATAATTTAGAAAAACCAGTGGATTTTAAATATATCTACTGGTTTTCCTAAATTATTGATACTAAGTTAAAATGATAAGGAAATAATGTTGAATTTTAGAGAAGATTTTTATAAGATAATTCTAATAATAATAAAAACTTGAACTTTTCTATTTATTTATTAGAACTTTTTATTTTATTTATTTAGAATATTATTCTATTTATGCCCGGTATTATGAAACGTTTTATTCCCGAAATAAAATTTACTTTAGGAATAAATTAATTTATTTCAAAGATTTCGGTACTATAAACACAAAATAACTTTATTTGGCTAACAAATCTCCTCAGTAAATTATTTGTTTGTTTTTCTACCAAGTAAATTTTATTCTCTAAATAATTTGACAGTTAAAAGTCAAAAGTGTATTATATTATTATAATTACTTTAGATTCTACTACTTGTATTTATTAATTTCATTGCGGTTATCATGTCTATCCTATCATCCATGTCAGATTTAGGTCCGCTCATAGTATCTTTCCTGACAGTGATTAATTCGAACCACAAGATATTCTAAGGAGTCGAAGACCTAGAGTTTTTCAAGTCAGACATAACCAGGGATTTTTATACTTATGCACCCGCTTTTTTTTTAAATTAGTTCCATTTAAATTTTTAAACGAGTGTTTTCCACTCCCAGACTAAGCATGAAGTAAAATTTCGAGTTTAGAAAAGCCTGAAAATTTGGTTTGGTCGCGTAGCGCGAAGCGCGGAGCGACCAAACCAAATTTTCAGGCTTTTCTAAACTCGAAATTTTACTTCATGCGCCACGCGTATTAGACACTGAAAACACTGAAATATTGTGAACAAAACTTCACTTGATATCAGTGTCTTGTACGCGTGGCGCATGAAGTAAAATTTCGAGTTTAGAAAAGCCTGAAAATTTGGTTTGGCCGCTCCGCGCTTCGCGCTACGCGACCAAACCAAATTTTCAGGCTTTTCTAAACTCGAAATTTTACTTCATGCTTAGCCTGGGAGTTGAAAACACTCGTTTAAATCTTTTATAATTTCTAATAAGCTTTCTTTTTCTTGTTCTGTATAATTCTGTCCTATTCCACGGTTATTCTCCATAATTATCAGGAATTATACTAAATTTCCAATTTGATTGACAATTTAACTTGATATATTGACAATTCAATTTAAGGAAATGGTGGTTCCAGTTATGGCTACAATGAAAATGTATCATTTCGGTCTGTAATCTACTGATTCAATTATTTATTTCTAGAATTGCTATTTATTTGCTAGGTTTGCTTTAAAATATGCAATTTTATTTGCCCATTAGTTTACTAAGTAAATAAATTTACTTCACAAATAGTTATCTAATGATTTATTAATCGTTTATAATACCGGGCATTAATATAATGTTTATAATTTTCATTTCACAAGGATTTTTTTTAATAATCATAATTATTACTATTATTTCAAGTAAGTTATTTTAAATTTAATAGTAACAAATCAGAGGATTATACATTATGCCCGTTTCTCGAGAGGCACTAGGGGGTTGTTGCTTATTTAAAGAGATAAAAAATCTGGTAAATAATAATCTAGTTTTACATTTGTAATACCTTCAATAGTGTAATGTAAATAAATTTCATCTTTACGAATACAAAGTCTAAATTTGATAAATTTTTTTTTTTTATTTTTTGTTATCGTCGATTCAATTGTTGATTACGTTAAAGATATTTGTCAATTTTAGTACTTGTGAGACAAATAAGTTGCTGATCGCGAAAATAATTAAAACCTTAGTATTTTTGAAGTTAATAATAATAAAATTTATGTAAACAAAATTAAATAATTAATCAATATTGAGACGTGTTTCAATGTTTTTTTATCACAATTAAATAGTGGTGAATACAACACATCCGTTTGTTCGTTCAAAAGTTTTACACATGGATTACGAGATTGTTTGAAAATTTCAGCGGCTTCTAAATAATTCAATTTGGTACCTTTGGTACAATGATGTAAAATTTTTACTTTATTCAGTTTTGGATGGATTTCCACGTAGTGATGCTCAATACAATAGAAATATTAAAATTAATTGAAATCATGCAAATTGTTAAAATTAAAATTATATAAATTTGATTATTAATTATTAATAATCAAATTTATGTCTTCATTATTTTAACAATTTGCATGATTTCAATTAATTTTGTTGGCAACAATATTCTTCAAGATTGAACGCGTGTGAATATTCTTGTATTAAATTCTTACTCGGTGCTTTATCAAAATTAAATGAAGGTCTTTTTCGATTAATATTTCTTAATTATGTTGTACTGTAGCAAAAATAACTCCTTCGTGTGCCGTCCTTTCTCTATCAACACCATTAAACACACCGCAGTCTAGGCCGAGGCACTTACCACAATTAGAATAATTGACATTTCATTATCGCAATCACGCGAATATACAACATTTTGCCAACTAAAAATTCACAAATGTCTTAGACCTAATCAGCAAATAAATCTATTAAATATAAAAATAACAGAAAGATTCATTTTTACGTTTACAATTTCTATACTTAAATGTGACATTTTGGTTAAATTTCACTGATTTTGAAGTCAACTTGCTTATTTTTTGCTATATTCTAAAGCTGGGAATGTTTTCAATTTGAATACTTAAATATTAATAATATAATATTCAAAAATATAACGTAATCAACAATTAAATCTATAAGATTAAATAAGTAGACAGAGTACTGTCCTCCCCAGGACCGGATGATTTATATTTTTATACGTTACTTTTTGTAAGACTGAGCTATTTTTAGATTTATAGACACTTTTTCTTCTTGGTATCAATAATAAATGGTACCTATATACAAGGTGTTTTTCTTTTAAGTATACAGATCCCAATTATATGCTCTTAATCTTCAGATATTCCTTGTCTTTTTAATAGAGTTCAATTTGAAGCTTTACACTAGAGTTTTCCACTCGCAGGGTAAACATAAAGTAAAATTTAGAGTTTAGAAAACCCTGAAGCGGATTAGATTAGATTAGATTAGATATTTGTTTGGCAGTCATTTTTATAGTTTGGGCATTTACTCTAAGGAAACTACTAAATGTATATAAACTATTGGACTGTACTCTATGTTTGGGATTCACAGAATTATATTTTCCTTTCCATTAACTGTATTTATTATATCAAATTACTTTTACAATGTTAAAAATGCATTCATATTTTCGGCTTACAGATATTTTAAGAAATTCATATTTTATGATTTTATTCATTTATTGGTACATTTCAGGAACTGAAATTATTTATTATCAATTGCACTAAATTTTATTATCATTTGTGTACCAATTTCATTACAGGGTTTACGATGGTTTACAAATCCGACCCTAACATTATTTCATAAATTGTAAATTGCCTGCCGCATAACGGTGGTCAAAATCGACCAAACAAATATTGCTTGTATACACTTTGTATTTTCCATATTATCCCCTCTTGTTTATATTATGTACATACCACCTCCACTTTCTTCCCCCTTAGATTAAGATTTCATATTTGTAAAAATATTTTTGAAAAACATTCCACCTTTGTACTTTGATGAATATACACAACTTTAATTAAATGCAACGAGTTTTATTCAATGTCCGAAATAAAATACAAACAGATTGTTAAACGAAATAATCAAATATTTTGTATTTAAAGCAGAACGCGTGTCAGTTTTGAACCAGTGATATATTTACAACTGCACACACTCAACACTCTATGTAAGATAAAAATAAATACCTATAGAATGTATCGATTGATATATGATAACAAAATGTTTCTACATACTTTTACATACTCGTACACGAGCATTTGTTTTTTCTGTTATTAACTCACGTAGCTCGCATGAATTGCCGTTAAGTCACACATTACTTAATTTTAATTTTCATGGAAAACGGTAACGTTTATGACGTTATGTACGCGTGCACTTTCACGCAGCGCAATGCAAATTTTCGTAATCCACGGACACGAAATTCCGAAGAAATCAGAGCACAAACATAAATATGCTAGCTTTTTTAAATTATAAAAAAGTACGTATCAAGCACGAGAAAGGTATAATTATTTTGTGATGAAATGAACCGTGATCTGAGGAATTTATAACCAATATATTTATGTATAAAAAAGAACTAACCAAAGGCTAAACTCAATAGTTATCAGTTTTTAGTTTAAAAGCAACTTTAAGCAAATTCATTTTTCGTGATTATAAACAAAATAAATTATTTGAAAATTTCATTCAAGTTTTATAACTCTTTAAGTAAATTCTTACTTAACACTTTGTGAAACATGTTTAAACAATTAGGTAGGTCACAAAAAAGCAGTGTACTCAAAACTAATAGTTTTCTTAGTTTACAGATATGCTAGCCATAGCAAAAATGAATCTTCTAGTTACATTGTAGCAATATTGTATCTGTATTTATATCTTAAAATTGTTAGTCAATGTGGAGAAAATATTGTCACAAAATCGTTTACGGCTATTCATACTATATTAATATCCATTATAGATACAATATTGTATATACCTAGTATAAAATTATTTAGTTTTTAATATTGTATCAATAATAAAAATTCAATACTAGGTATTCAATTTATGCAAGGCCGTAGCCATGGGGGGTTCAAAACCCCCCGAAATTTTTTAAATGTTATATTTTTGTATGTAAAAGCGATCCTAAACGAGCAGAAACAATATTCGTACTTCACTTATAATCTGTGTTTTATACGCGTGGCGCATGAAGTAAAATTTCGAGTTTTGAAAAGCCCAGAAAATTTGTCTCGGGTCGCTGCGCGACCCTCGAAAAATTTTCACGGGGCTTTTCAAAACTCGAAATTTTACTTCATGCTTAGTCTGGGAGTGGAAAACACTCATTTAAAGCTTCAAATTGGACTTTTTTAAAAATTAACGAATGTCAGAAAATGTACAGCTAAAATAATTAAGAAAAAGTAATGTGATTTTATAAAAATAATGACATACCATGGAATTGATACAACTACTGCGGATATCAAAATAGCACAAGATATTGCTGTTACTTAATTAACGACAAAAAACATAACGCAAACATCGTGATAACTGTGGTCTGCATAATACCACTTTATTAGGAGGATTTTTTCTTGTATAGTGTAAATCATTTCGAAAACATTTAGTTTAATTAAGTGACTGCGATATCATTTGCCATTTTGACATCTGCAATTGTTTTAATTCCATGACATGTCATTATTTTTATAAAATCATATTACTTTTTCTTAATTATTTTAACTTAGTGAAACGAACATTTTTTCTCTCCAATTTACATGGGATTTCCTTTGTTGCGTCCGCCAAGTCAACACACGGTATAAACATTCAATGTATGTGCAATAATGTATAAATGGCATCGTTCATATTTTAATTTTGTATTGTTACAATATGATCTCGTGTTAACATTTAATTATTATTACCATGTTGTAAAATTGTTCTTCAATACAAGATTACATTTTTACTAGGAAGGAGAGAATGAACAGAGCATGAAAAATGTATTTGTCAATTCAAAATCTTATAGTAAAATGATGAAATAAATGAGTCATTTATTTTGAATGTGGCATAACTCCTTTTCACAATTTTTGCTGTTAACTGTAATAATATTCATAATTGAGGTTTTCTGTCATAAACAACAATTTGTGGTTAAGTATATTCAAAATATATAATATATATTTTTAATATATTTAACCACAAATTGTTGTTTATGAATGCAAACCTCAAATAATAAAGGTTTTTCCAGTCCACAACAAAAAAATTGAGAAATACAGTTAGGCTACTTTTGAAATAAACTTGAGCAGTTTATTTTGAAAGTAGCCTAACTCCATTTCTAAATTTGTGTAATTTTTGGTTATCAGCAATAATTTTAAATTTGATTGTTTGAGTTACGTATAGATTAAAGTAAATTGATGAATAAAGCACTGATAGCCGTTCTTCACACTTTTATTTCAGTTACCAGTGTTAATCCATTGATAATATACACTTTTGTTTAAAATGTACATTTGGTAATTCAAATAAAATTCCGAAGACCGGTTATTTATGCTTTATTCGTCAATTAAATTATGAATTTATTACTCCTATTTAAAATCCCCTGGACATAATTAATTTAATCATATCATGTGATATTGAAGTTACAGAAAATGTGTTTCTCAACATACATTTTTAAATTTGTTACTAATAGTCAATTGGTTCATATAATCAAATATAAAATTAAACCGAGTTCGCTCTAAAACCTAAACGAAAGTAAGTAATTTATGTTTTGAACTTTGCTTGAAGTCAGTGTTTTATATGCATGGTGCATGAAGTAAAATTTCTAGTTTATAAAAGCCTGAAAATTTGGATTTGCCTAGGCGCGACTCGCTTCACTCGCGCGCCCCGGAAAATCCAAATTTTGAGGCTTTTCTAAACTCGAAATTTTACTTCATGCTTAAACAGGGATTGTAATTGAATTTGGGTGAATTTCGTAAAGATAATAATAACTTGAAATAAAACACTTTTAACCTTTCTTCACAAATTTAACAATGGTTTGATACTCACTCAGTATCAAAACATTGATAATGGTCACTTTGTGTCTGAAATGTACATCTGGTAAAAAATAACTTTGTGAAGTAAGGTTAAAAGTGTTTTATTTCAAGAGATTGTAAATCTATGTTAAAAATAAAATGAAAATACTAATAATTGACATTTCTTAAGATTTAAACTAAGTTTAGCATATTTTTTGCCTCTTCTCCTAATCTCTGGCTTAAAGTGGCTTAGTTACAAATTTTTTTCAAAATGTATTTATCGATACTCAGCATTTGTTTAGAAACCAAAAATTTACAGATAACTGACGATACAATTATCAAGAATATATTTTTTTCATGATTGAAATTGCTAATACTTGGTTGTAGAATATTTCAAAAATATTAAAGTCCGATTCATTTCACAATCTACAACTGATTTGTCTTTGTATGATACAAAGCCCAAACTAGTCAAAATAAGTTAAATATCTTTCACTATGTTCTTATTAATCACTTGGTGAAACATGATTAAATATATAAGTATGAATATTATTTAAATAAAAATCACTTGGTTCGTGATATTTATTTAAATAATATTCATATTTATATAAGTTAAATAGTTAGTGACAACAAACTAAGTGTTTTTAAATTCAAATTATTATTTATAAAATGTATTTTAAAAAAGATGCAAATCAACGAATCGTGCAGAAACGTTTTTAAACGTGAACGGTTGCTAACAGTCCCTGCTTTGTACATATACAAATGTGTCATATTTCTGCTAAAACACAATAATTACTTTATTGACTTTAAGATGAAAAACAACTACTGTACAAGACAAAAAATATATATGTAATCCCTAAGCACAGGCTTGCGGTATATGAAAAGAGTGTACTCTACGCTTCCATTAAATTTTGGAACAGAATGCCACTATTTATCAAGGAATCCCAATCTTTAAAACAGCTAAAAAAACAGCTATTTAAATACTTATGTGATCTGGAACCATATACCGTCATGATTTTCTTAAACAATTAGATATCTTTTGCCTATGATTTACTAAAAATATTATGATTACCTTACTATACCTTTGACACTATTTTAAGTTCTTATCATGTACATCGGCTGACTATATTACACATAATCTGTATTTGTATATATTGTATTACGTGTATCTGGTGAACTTTAAAATAAAGAAATATTATTATTATTACTATTATATTATTATCATTTGTTTTCTATTGCTTTTCAAAAGTCACGTAACACATCTGCGAAATAAGCTATCGTAATATCAAAATTTGGCCAACTGATAGTTAAATTAGGTCAATTTATAGATATAACTCTTAAATTAAGTTTTCACTAAACACTTAATGAAACATGTTAAGACAATTAAGTAAAAATGTAAGCACCGTACTTTGTTTGACAAAACGTTTGTGGTCTTGGTGCTTAATTTTTTACATAAATCTATGTACAGTTTAAACTTTCAATAAATATGTACACATACTCTATTTTTTTTAATTCAGCACAGGAAACAAGTTGTTATTTTGAAGGTAAACACGTAAAACGTTATGCTATTAATTGCCTGTATAATTAATAGGAAATAAATAGTACTTAATGCTAAATCAGAATTAAAAAAAATTATGCTATATCAGGATTAAAAATATAACATTGTGAATTCGAAAATATACTGCTAAATCAGAATTAAAAAATACTGCTGTATCAGGGTTAAAAATATACTGCAAAACAAGAATACTTTGAATTTTACAATATTTCTATGCCTGGCGCATGAAGTAAAATTTCCCCATATGATATAATTGTTTTAAAAAAATGGTGGATTTCGTATCTCTCTCAGTTGTCTGTGGATTTTTTGACGTATTTCAACCCTTCATTTATAATTTTCAATTTATTAATAAAACAAAAAACACTTACCAGAGAAGGAGATGATGGTATTAACTTGAACAGGATGAACTGGTTCACCGTCAGTAGCAATCAAAGTCAAATCGTGTCCTTGGATGGTCAACTGAGCTGGACAAACTGAGGCGAAGGAATTGATCATCCTGAACCTGTACCTCCTGCCTGGTGTAATGGTGAAGACTTCCAATGGTGTATTGGTCATAAAACCGGTGTTCGGATCCCTGAATTGTCCTTTTCCGTTGATTAGCATGCTTTCGGGGTCTTGACCGGTGTTGACGGCGAGACGACCTGGGAAACGTTCGGCGGCGTCTTCGTGGAGCCAATCGCTGAGGAGCATCACGTGCGTGGTCAGATCGTAATCATAGAGGTGACTGTTGGGGTCCTTGGATGGGGCCTGACGGACCACCACGCTGCCGTAGAGACCGTCCATTTTTTGGAGACCGGTGTGAGCGTGCCAGAAGTGAGTTCCTGCATTACCAACCCATTGGTATCTATAATAAGAATAACGAATTATTTAAAAGAATATTCCAAATCGATTTCTCCAGAAAAAAAGAACTCTTAATTGAATTGAAGATATTATGTGACTAATGACAGGTATTATAAATGATTAATAAATCATTAGATAACTATTTGTGGAGTAAATTTATTTACCTAGTAAACTAATAAGCAAATAAAATTGCAAACCTACCAAATAAATAACAATTCTAAAAATAAATAATTTAATCAGTAGGTAGCTGGAACCACCAATTTCTTAAATTGAATTGTCAATATTTCAAATTAAATTGTCAATCAAATTGGAAATATAATTTCTTATAATTATGGAGAATAGCTGTGGAATAGGACAGAATTACACAGAACAAGAAAGAAAAGCTTATTACAAATTATAAAAGACTTAAACGAGTGTTTTCCGCTCCCAGGCTAAGCATGAAGTAAAATTTCGAGTTTAGAAAAGCCTGAAAATTTGGTTTGGCCGCGTAGCGCGAAGCGTGCAGCGGCCAAACCAAATTTTCAGGCTTTTCTAAACTCGAAATTTTACTTCATGCGCCACGCGCACAAGACTGATTTCAAGTGAAGTTCACTTGTTCACAATATTTCAGTGTTTTCAGTGTTTAATACGCGTGGCGCATGAAGTAAAATTTCGAGTTTAGAAAAGCCTGAAAATTTGGTTTGGTCGCTACGCGCTTCGCGCTACGCGACCAAACCAAATTTTCAGGCTTTTATAAACTCGAAATTTTACTTCATGCTTAGTCTGGGAGTGGAAAACACTCGTTTAAAAATTTAAATGAAACTAATTAAAAAAAAAAAACGTATGCATATGTATAAAAACTCCTTAGAATGGCTTGTGGTTCAAATTAATCACTGTCAGGGAAGATACTATGAGCGAACTTAAATCTGACATGGATGATATGATAGACATGATAACCGTAATGAAATTAATAGTATTTATTAATTTCAATAGAATCTAAAGTAATTATAATAATATAATTCACTTTTGGCTGTTAAATGTCAAATTATTTAGAGAATAAAATTTACTTGGTAGAAAAACAAACAAATAATTTACTGAGGAGATTTGTAAGCCAAATAAAGTTATTTTGTGTTTATAATACCGAAATCTATGGAATAAATTAATTTATTTCTAAAGTAAATTTTATTTATGGAATAAAACGTTTTATAATACCGGGCATAAATCTGGTCAGTACTTTGATTTATCTGAAACGATTTTGATCATAAAACTAACGAGTGTCTATAAACTGTCGGCATCTCGGTTGCTTTGAAAAACAAATTACATATCTTAGATTAAGTCATACGAGTTAGTGAACTTCAAATAAATGTAATTATATATCATTGGGTAGTGTCACATTACGACGTATGATTCTACAGTCAGAACCTACTGGGTTGCCGACAGTTTATAGACACTCGTTAGATTTGAATCACTTAGAAGCTACACATCTTTGCTTCTAGGTGATTCAAATCTAGTTTTATAATGAAAATTTTATGTTTCTAAAGTCAGAACCTACTGGGATGCCGACAGTTTATAGACACTCGTTAGATTTGAATCACCTAGAAGCTACACATCTTTGCTTCTAGGTGATTCAAATCTAGTTTTATAATGAAAATCTTATGTTTCTAAAGTCAGAAGCTACTGGGATGCCGACAGTTTATAGACACTCGTTAGATTTGAATCACCTAGAAGTTACACATCTTTGCTTCTAGGTGATTCAAATCTAGTTTTATAATGAACATCTTTTCAGATAATCTAAGATACTAAACAGATTTAGTCAAATAAAGACTAATCAAAAATGAGAAATGCAGTTTTGAAGTTCAAGTTATATTGAAACCAACAAACAACGTTTTTTGTTAATCAGCAGAGAGATATCAAGCTTTCATTGATATATATTGCTACCCAATATATTTTTTCTAAATCCAAACAACCGCTCCGCTAGGTTATTTGGATTTATAGAAAATGTATTGGGTAGCAGTACATATGAATGAAAGCTCGATATCTCTCTGCTGATTAACAAAAAAACTGTTTCGCTTGCATCTACTCCATTTTTTTCAAATTGGCACTTACACCCCTTTGCTTCTAAGTGCTTCATTTGTCGTTTCAAGTGAATCCACATTTGACTAAAGCTGGCTTAGAATAGTTTTGTTTATCTGGCTAGATGTTACTTTATATAGGTAGTTTTTGTTTTATCTGGACAGATTTGATCACAAACCAATTCTTTGTATTTCTGAATATTTGACAAGCATGAATACAATTCTTACCTGAAGGTGTTGCCTTGTTGGATTGGACATTGCGTGACGAAAGGTACACCATCGTAGTATTGGGATCCGCGTTGCCAGATACCATGCCAATGGATGGTCACTTCCATGCCTTCCATGTGATTTTCAACGTCGACCACGACTTTGTCACCTTCGCAGACTTGGATGCTTGGACCCGGTATCATTCTGTTGGCGGTCAAAATTCCTCTTTCTACACCATCAGCGAGGACGCATTGGCAGTGGGACCAGACGGTGTTGGTGGCATTAGGAGTACAAACTTGACAAGCACTGTAACCAATAAAATCAATTATTTCAAATAGGCATACATGATATTTCTTTCATATAATTAATGTAGTGCAATTCAAAGAGGAAGTGTGTGAAAGGATCATTGACGTACGAGTTTCATGATTTTAAATAACGTTTTTGACATTCATTATGACAGTGAAGTTGTATCGTATGTTCAGTAAAAAAAAAAAAACTCTAGAGTGCCATGATTTAATTTTCTTTTTAGTTTAGGTTGGCTACACGCTTTAGGAATTGACATATATAACGTCAGACATGATAAGTATAATATATAACTTCAGAGTTGCCAACCTATAATATTTTCCATAGCGCTCTAGAGGTTTTATATTATTGAACATACGATATATCCTAACCAGAGTTAGGCATTAGTTGACAAACGTTTTAGTCATGATTAAAATGAATGACAAACCTTTACCTTTTGCTAATTTTTATATCAGGTCTTTTATTTTTATAAAAAATACTCTCATTTAATGCTTTTTATTATTTAGCTTGAGAATTATAAGGGTTTGAAATTTAAAAAAGATAATCTTCTCCTTCCTGTTACTTTAAAAATTCAAATTCCATTATCTTAAGAAATTCATGGGTTTTAATGATGGAAGCTTATATAAGTTATTTAATTTTCCTCTAAAGTTTAAAATTTTAAAGAGTTATAAAAAAAATAGTAAACGTTTTCGAAAATGTGTATTGATTAAATCATATTTTTAAAAGCTTTCTGCAACATTTCCACTTGAGATCTCAATGGGATTTAAATTTTGATATTGCGGTATACAAGAAGTTTTTTTTAAGTATATTTATCCCAATTACAGCGTATATACTGAATTCTATATTTGTTGTTTTTTAAGGGTTTAATTTAAACCAAACGTAAATTTTTTTCTAAACTCGAAATTTTACTTCATGCGCAACGCGTATAACACACAGATTTCAAGTGAAGTTTGAATATACATAAATATCACAATATTTTAGTGTTTTATACGCGTGGCGCATGAAGTAAAATTTCGAGTTTAGAAAAGCCCAGAAAATTTGTCTCGGGTCGCTGCGCGACCCTCGACAAATTTTCACGGGGCTTTTCTAAACTCGCAATTTTACTTCATGCTTAGTCTGGGAGTGGAAAACACTCGTTTAAAGGTTCAAATTTAACTTTTTTAATAAACAACAAATGTCAGAAAATTTACAGCATATGCATATGTTTACCAAAAAGAAAAATTTACTGTAACACTATAAATACAGGAAGTTTTTCTTTCAAGTACACGTATTCCAAATTCAGCCTATTTTCTGTAAATCTTTAGATATTCCTTTTTTTTAAGTTCAATTTAAAGCTTTAAACAAGTGTTTTCCACTCCCAGACTAAGCATGAAGTAAAATTTCGAGTTTAGAAAAGCCCCGTGAAAATTTGTCGAGGGTCGCGCAGCGACCCGAGACAAATTTTCTGGGCTTTTTTAAACTCGAAATTTTACTTCATGCGCCACGCGTAATAAACACTAAAATATTGTGAAATATATGTATATTGGAACTTCACTTGAAATCTGTGTTTTATACGCCTGGCGTATGAAGTAAAATTTCGAGTTTAGAAAAGCCCAGAAAATTTGTCTCGGGTCGCTGCGCGACCCTCGACAAATTTTCACGGGGCTTTTCTAAACTCGAAATTTTACTTCATGCTTAGTCTGGGAGTGGAAAACACTCGTTTAAAGGTTAAAATTTAACTTTTTTAATAAACAACGAATGTCAGAAAATTTACAGCATATGCATATGTTTACCAGAAAGAAAAATTTACTGTAACACTATAAGTTACAGTAAGTTTTTTTACAGGAAGTTTTTCTTTCAAGTATACGTATTCCAAATTCAGCCTATTTTCTGTAAATTTTTAGATATTCCTTTTTTTAAGTTCAATTTAAAGCTTTAAACGAGTGTTTTCCACTCCCAGACTAAGTATGAAGTAAAATTTCGAGTTTAGAAAAGCCCCGTGAAAATTTGTCTCGGGTCGCGCAGCGACCCGAGACAAATTTTCTGGGCTTTTCTAAACTCGAAATTTTACTTCATGCGCCACGCGCATTGAACACTAAAATATTGTGAAATATATGTATATTGGAACTTCACTTGAAATCTGTGTTTTATACGCGTGGCGCATGAAGTAAAATTTCGAGTTTAGAAAAGCCCAGAAAATTTGTCTCGGGTCGCTGCGCGACCCGAGACAAATTTTCACGGGGCTTTTCTAAACTCGAAATTTTACTTAGTGTTTTCCACTCCCAGACTAAGCATGAAGTAAAATTTCGAGTTTAGAAAAGCCCCGTGAAAATTTGTCTCGGGTCGCGCAGCGACCCGAGACAAATTTTCTGGGCTTTTCTAAACTCGAAATTTTACTTCATGCGCCACGCGCATTAAACACTAAAATATTGTGAAATATATGTATATTGGAACTTCACTTGAAATCTGTGTTTTATACGCGTGGCGCATGAAGTAAAATTTCGAGTTTAGAAAAGCCCAGAAAATTTGTCTCAGGTCGCTGCGCTACCCTCGACAAATTTTCACGGGGTTTTTCTAAACTCGAAATTTTACTTCATGCTTAGCCTGGGAGTGGAAAACACTCGTTTAAAGCTTCAAATTGCACTTAAAAAAAGAGGAACATCTAAAGATTTACAGAAAATAGACATGTGCCCTATTTACATTAGTCCTAATTTGCATTAGAACTACTAAAAATCGCACCCAGAAGAATGTACATTGGGTTCGCGGAACGACTAAACCAAATTTTCAAGCTTTTCTAATCTCGAAAATTTACTTCATGCTTAACCTATGAGTGAAAATCACTCGTTACAAATTGAACGTTCAAATTGAACTCTTTTAAAAATATCGAATGAGGAAAAGCTTACGTAGAAATATATAGCCTACACATTTCTGAAAATAGTAACAGTTTTGGCTTTGGAATATTTAAATTCTATGGCGAGCACATTTAAAATGAATAGTATTTTTTTATTTACATGCATTTATTTTATTTTTTACGTTCTCAGATTTAAAACACGGCTAACATATTTAGGTAAACAATTAGTCATGGCTAACGAATATTTCAATCATTAGTTGATAGATTGGTCATCAATGAACAAAATAAATCCATGAATATTGACTAATAAATTAGTCCAATTAAAAATTAGTCATTAGTCTTAGTCATCAATCGACTAAAAAATGCCGAACTCTAATCTTAACTTTCGAATTATAAATTCACTAGTAAATTAAAAATTTCAACTACAAGTATTTTTTGACAATTTAGTCATTAAACACTTGAAAAAAAAACAAAACAGCTTGGAAGGGTTTCTCTTTGTTATTGAACACTGCAACTTGTTTTGCCTTAACTTTACAAAAAAATTTAGTCATTTTTGCTTAAAATCTAAGTAGAGATAAATAAATAAATAAAGTTGCTTCTAAATCTGTATGAATATGTGTATAAATGTCAATAAATGTTATATTGATCGACATTTGCATTTTAATTGTTAGTTGGCATAAATTGGTAAAATGCAAACGCTCCTTAACTTTGCAAAAATCTCTAAAATTCACGTTATTTATGTTAGTCATTTTTACTTAAAATCTAAGTAGAGATAAATAAATAAATAAAGTTGCTTCTAAATCTGTATGAATATGTGTATAAATGTCAATAAATGTTATATTGATCGACATTTGCATTTTAATTGTTAGTTGGCATAAATTGGTAAAATGCAAACGCTCCTTAACTTTGCCAAAATCTCTAAAATTCACGTTATTTATGTTAGTCATTTTTACTTAAAATCTAAGTAGAGATAAATAAATAAATAAAGTTGCTTCTAAATCTGTATGAATATGTGTATAAATGTCAATAAATGTTATATTGATCGACATTTGCATTTTAATTGCTAGTTGGCATACATTGGTAAAATGCAAACGCTCCTTAACTTTGCAAAAATCTCTAAAATTCACGTTATTTATGTTAGTCATTTTTACTTAAAATCTAAGTAGAGATAAATAAATAAATAAAGTTGCTTCTAAATCTGTATGAATATGTGTATAAATGTCAATAAATGTTATATTGATCGACATTTGCATTTTAATTGCTAGTTGGCATAAATTGGTAAAATGCAAACGCTCCTTAACTTTACAAAAATCTCCAAAATTCGCGTTATTTCACAATCATCATCCCGTTTTAAAAGATACAAATACCTTGCCACACTTCCGGCTTTAAAACCCCAGAGATAATCACATCGCGTCTGACAGGCAATTAAAGAAAATTTTCCGCCGATTACGAAAATGACGGCTGGTTTCGCAACATCCTGACATTTACTCTTCGCCGGTGGATAGAAAAAAGCCGATTAAATTCAGTCACACAATTCGTGCAATTAATCCGCTAAGTGGCTTAATTAAACCTTTGCCAACTCAAGCAACTACCATGCAATTACCCGTAAAATCATCCCGAATTTAAAAACACTCACTTTCACCAATTAGAATACAAGACCGTGCTTTGATCTATCATAAAAATAATCAAAAATAAAAAGCAAAATGGCGCTATTAATTTTACAGCCCATGCATATTCATGGCGATAATCACGGACAATTAGCTTATAATGCGAAACCTTGCCATTTAATTAGTGTTTACGCACACTTCTGGCGTGTATTTGTTCAGTTAATGATCGAGCGCATTCTGTAGCACACCCTTAATAAGTTTTTGTTTCCGTCCAATTATACCTTGCGTTTATACGGGTGGTTTTTTTGAATTAAAATTAAAACGGCGGAAATGTGGCAACGCAGCAACTGAGTATTTCGTCATTCACACGCGTGCGCCACTGAAGTGAATGTAATATGATATATTTAAAAAAAATAGTTGATTGGAAATATAGTCACATTTAATTCCGAAAAGTGCGTCGTTAACTAGGCGGAAATTAAAACGCATTTCTGCACATAAAACGAAATATATTATTACTTTAAGTAAAACACTTTGTTTATAACTTTCAAAAATTGTTTATTTTGTATTCACAACAAATGTTTCGCCACACTGTGGCTTCTTCAGGTGAAGAACACTTGTAATGAATATGAACTTTCAACAACTATCAGCCACCGATTAATAGTGAAAAATATTATGATTTGAATTTTTATTCAGACATTTTTTACAGTAATTTATTTTGGTAAATTAAATAAGTCGCTTCTACTTCTTTACACTTGTAAATAAAACACTTCTGTTTGAGGGTACGTGAAAATAAAAATAAGTTCGATTAGATCGAAATGTACATTATTATTAACCCATTAAGCGCCATTGGTGCATACACGCAACATTATTAATTTGTTATTAAAATTACTAAATAAGTTAATTTTACATATTATATTATTTGACTTGACTTGAAAATGTATGAAGAAAAATGTAAATATTTTATTATTCAAATATTACGATTATTACTCATTTTAAAAATAATAAATGTCAGTGTATTTCTAACTTCACGATAATTTAGTGTTTTATACGCGTGGCGCATGAAGTAAAATTTCGAGTTTAGAAAAGCCTGAAAATTTGGTTTGGCCGCTCCGCTTCGCGGAGCGACCAATTTCTAAACTCGAAATTTTACTTCATGCTTAGTCTGGGAGTGGAAACACTCGTTCTAAACTTCATATTGCACGTTTTAATATCAAATCGACGAATGCCTAAAAAGTTACAGCGTATACATTATGTAAATTAAAAAAGAATGCACAGTATGTAATACAATAAGTCATTCCTAGAAATCAAAAAAGTAATGCAGAATTTTACCCAAAATTAACTTTTAAAGTTAAGTCTATAATTGCTCGGGCGTTAATGGGTTAATTATGTTCTTCACATAGCCTTTAGCTTAACTTGGATTTATTAATTTTAATTTTATAAATTATCTTTAAATTTATTGGGGGCTTAAACAAAATTGTTATTTACGATCAACTTACGAGATATGGTACAATTTAGCAATCTGTAGCATTGAATCTTTTAATAATTAATATTCTTTGAAAAAATACGTGGTTTAGTCTGTTCAGACAATTAAAAAAAACCATTTTAAGGCGAAAATGCTGGTTTTATCATAAGAATTACTTAGAATCCTGAATCTTGGATTTCAATTTGTGATATGAGATATGGATTTCATATGAGGACCTTAGCGACGTAAGCCAGTTTTTCTAAAATTAGATTAAAACTATTCATTAGAAATTAAGTAAAATGTTAATCATTATTCTTCATCTTGTGTGGATAATAGGATGAAGAACATGGTGAATTTTTGTATTGATGCAAATTTAATAAAACACCAGATTTTTACAAATTCGAGAGACTTATTTCACTTCCATTCTAAACCCCTTGTAGAAGGACACTAGAAACCCCCGTGGCTACAGGTCCATAGTTTTTTATTTTATTGAACGTACGATATATTAGTCCATGGAATAAAGATTATTATTATTATTATAAAATTTGATTTTGATCCAAGTAACTTAAAAACATACAGTTTTTACTAGTATTTTAGCAAGTTATCGAAAACCAACGAATAGGGCGTTCCATTTAAAAAAAATAAATTTGTATATTGAAAATGAATCACCCTGTATAACAACTATTAATTATTAGTAGCTTAAATTAGTAGTTTTATTTAAAACATTTTTTTCTAAACTTATAAAGTGAGATATCATGCCGTTGCATGACTTTGTGTATACACCCTATATGAATAGTTTATTTAGGAAACCCCAAAAGTTGAAATTTAGTTTTTATGAAATATGAAGAGAATGTATGACGGATTTTTATTAAGTATACATATGCACATGCTGTAAGTTTTCCGACATTGGTCGTTTATTAAAAGATCTCAACTTGAAACTTTAAACTAGTGTTTTTCACTCCCAGATTAAGCATGAAGTAAAATTTCGAGATTAGAAAAGCCTGAAAATTTGGTTTGGTCGCGTAGCGAAACTACCAAACTAAATTTTCAGGCTTGTCAAAACTCGAAATTTTACTATATGCGTCACGCGTACAAAACATTGTAAAATTAAAAATATACTTCTAAACCACGCAGTAATATAAATATAATGCTAAAGCAGTAATAAAAATACACTGCTAAACGAGAATATTTTGAAATTCAAAACATTTCAGTGTCTTATACGCGTGGCGCATGACGTAAAATTTCGAGTTTAGAAAAGCCTGAAAATTTCGTTTGGTCCGTCCGCTTCACCAATGAATTTGTGTCAACTTTGATACATTAGACTAAATGTCATTTTAAGTTGACAGGATAGACTAATGTCTGTTGAAGGCGACTCATGTCAAGTTGACACAATGAACTAAGCGCCGACTATCGTCGTCTTAAGTCAAGTTGACACGATAGACTTATGTCAAAAGACAATTAACTATGTGACTAATCATAATATCGCAATAGTGAAAATGCAGTGAAATAATGACAAAATCCGAATAAGTTGAAATACAGTCAACCTAGAGTATTACAGTCATAATATCACAATAGTCAAAATGCAGTCGATAGAGACGTAAAACGACAAAATCCTAGCATAGTCTAATGACCGTCAGCCAAGCGACATACAGTTATAATGCCACAGTAGGTAAAATATGACATTTTATGATAAAATCCTAGTATAAACAAAAAACAGCCAAATCCTAATAAGTTAAAAAAAAACAGCCAATAGAAAGATTTAATCATCAAATCCAATTATAGTCAAAAGACAGTCAATCAAGTGACTTACAGTCATAATGTCACAATAGTCAAAATAAAGTAAATATAATAAATCCTATGATAGCCTAAAGTCAGCGAACCAATTGACTTACAATCAAAATGTCACAAATGTTAATATACAGTCAACAGAGCGGTCCGGCCAGAATGATGGATTACTGACCTGCATGTCAATTTGAACTAAATACTGGCAGTTTTGCTTATTGTAAACGACCTATTGATTTATCGCCATTGTGCTGCGAAAAAAGGTTTTGTGAAAAAAAAAGGCTGCACCTTTATCAATGACTGGCTGGGGCTTTCAATTAAATCGACATAGACCGTCACTCACTTGAAAAAGAAATTAATTACATCATTCGAAAGTTTTTATAAAAATTGTTTTAAATTCGGTTAATTTTATCGACAGAATCCTACTGAAAATATACAGGGAGTTTTTCTTTCAAGTATACATGACCCAATTACAGCGTATATGCCGTAAATCTTTAGATAATCGTTGTTATTTTTATTAGAGTTCAATTTGAAACTTGAAATGAGTGTTCCACTCCCAGACTAAGCATAAAGTAAAATTTCGAGTTTAGAAAAGCCTGAACATTTGGTTTGGCCGCTCCTCGCTCCGCGACCAAACCTAATTTTCAGGCTTTTCTAAACTCTAAATTTTACTTCATGCTTAGTCTGGGAGTGGAAAACACTCATTTAAAGCTGCAAATTAAATTGTTTTAGTAAACCAAGCCTCGGCATATGTACAACGTATGCTTATGTATACTTAAAGAAAAAATCCCGTCATGAAAATGTTCGGTGTTACATAAAACTCTCTGTATATTGATTTGTGCAATAAATTATTAATTGATTTATTTCAACAATGTATAATACGCAAACATTATGTTGTATTAGTTTGTTGTAACTACAATTTTATGTACATGCACTGATTTAAACATAAATTATGTAATTATAATTAATTTTAACAATACTTACGTACTTAATTAAACACAGTTATATTCCTTTCTTCACTTTTATTTTTCTTGCTAGATGTACATTTCGGGTACTAAGTACCCATTATCAATAGCTAACTAAATAAAAACCGATAAATGTTTACAATATATACCTACTCGGATTAGGCGGAAAAACAAACAAAACAAACAAAATGAACAATTAATTTCTTTTGATCTAGAGTCACTGTTCCCCAGTATACCTATTGATATAACCATAAACATTTTAAAAGATTTAATAATTGAAAATTGCGTCCCAAAAGACAAAATAGATAATTACATTAAACTCACCGAAATGGTCATGGATTTTAACACATTTGAATTTAACGGAAAATTCTACAAACAAACATTTGGTACCACTATGGGTAGTCCGCTTTCGCCATTCTTAGCAAATATTTTTATGAACTATTTCGAAAATCAGGCCAAAAACACTCTAGATTATTTCCCTAGAATATGGATGAGATACGTAGATGATATTTTTGCTATTATTGAACCAAACAGAGATATCAAACAATTTGTCAATAACCTCAACAACTTATACCCCAGTATTAATTTTACATTTGAATTAGAATTCAACAACGAACTTCCATTTTTAGATTTAATAGTAATTAGAAACAAAAATAAACTAGATTTCAATATTTTCAGAATGCCCACACACACTTTCAATTATATTCACTCAAGTTCACACAGCCCATTTAAACATAAATTAGCTTCTTTTAATAGCATGATCCACAGAGCAGTAAAACTCCCAATTTCAAAAGAAAATAGGAAAAAAGAATTTAAATTTATATTTAAAATTGCAGATAATTTAAACTACATATAATAAGAGAACAATTCAAAAATTAATCAACAGACACATAAGACATCATAACATCCAATCCACAACCACTTTAGAACCAATTTTAGAACCAGACAACAATAAGAAATATATAAAAATAATTCATGAGCCAAAAACCAACCAAAATTTAAATAAAATATTCAAAAAATACAATTTCATTCCTGCACATTACACCAATACCAAACTTAAAATGTTATTGGGTAATACTTTTGAAAAACAAGACCAGTTGCTGAATTCAGGGTTTTACTCAGTCAATTGCAATAATTGTACTAAATTGTATATTGGACAAACAAAAAGAAACGTGCACATCAGATTCAAAGAACATATGTACCACATCAAAAGCCAAAACCCTGTCAAATCAGCAATTGCTCATCATACTTTGACAACAGGCCACAAATTCAACATAAATAAAGTCAAATTATTAAAAGATTCCAGCAGTTATCAATTAAACATGTTGGAAGCGATAGCAATGATGAAAAATAAGGCAGAACTACTCAATTTCGATTTAAGCCCAATAATGAACCCCTTATTAAATTTATCACCCAACAGATAACCCTCATTAACATCATTTGAACCCTCCCAAGTCCGAAGCCGAATAATCCCCAACACCCCTATTTCCAAGATACCGCATTCGTTTCAAAATTCAAATTACTTTTTTGGATTTTCCGCCTAATCCGAGTAGGTATATATTGTAAACATTTATCGGTTTTTATTCAGTTAGCTATTGATAATGGGTACTTAGTACCCGAAATGTACATCTAGCAAGAAAAATAAAAGTGAAGAAAGGAATATAACTGTGTTTAATTAAGTGACTTAACACCTTCACGTAACTCATACAACTACATTAATACATACGTATATTAATAAAACTAAAATTTATTATTCAATCCAGAAAGGGTTATTCTAAACGCTATAAATAGGCTGCATAGACGTAGCCAAGGGATGGCAGAGGGTAGTATATTATAAATTTCACAATATGTCGCTTCGCTCGCGCGCTGGCAAATCCAAATTTTCAGGCTATTATAAACTCGAAATTTTATTTCATGCTCCACGCATCTAAAAAACACTGAAATATTGTGAAGTTCATAATGTGCTACTAAAGCAGTATGCTATAAACGTATATTTTGAACTTCACTCAAAACCACTGTTTTATACTCGTGGCGCATGAAGTAAAATTTCGAGTTAAGAAAAGCCCCGTGAAAATTTGTCTCACGTCGCTGCGCGACCCTCGACAAATTTTCTACGCGGGGCTTTTCTAAACTCGAAATTTTACTTCATGCTTAGTCTGGGAGTGGAAAACACTCGTTAGGAGCTTGGAATTGAACGCCTTTATAAAAACTAAAATTGTCTGAAATTGTACAGAGTATACGAATACATTAAGATATGATTTATAAAAACGCTAAATATTTACGTTATGCTAATGATATTTGTTAATTTTGAAAGATCTAATAAAATAGCTTCAATCTTTTTTTAAATTGTTTAGTTGTCTTACTAATCATAAATTTCAGAGTTATTTCTATTTTTTTACTATTTATTTATAGTTTTCCTCAATACTTCTGCTAACAATTTTTTAATTTTTTTATTTGATAAATTTTAATTTGTGTTTATTTGACAATTTAGAAATTCATTGGTAATTTTTATATTTGTATGTTTTCAAGATTTTATTTATAAAAAAATTAGTATTATTATTTAAAATCATGATACGGTCATTTTTTTGGTTATTGGTTTTTTCCAAGAAAATAATGAAATCGAATAAAAACTTTATCGATTTTCATTTGAAATTGTTAGTTTTATTGATGTAATGTTAATTTGGCTACTCTTGAAGATTTTGGTCAATTTTGATACTTGTAAATATTGACGATTTTTTTTAAATTTATAATTTATAGCAATATTTAGAATAATTTATATATATATATATATATATATATATATATATATATATATATATATTGAATAAACTACTTTTATCAATGTTGACGGTTTGTTTAAACAATATTTTCAGTTTTCGGCATTTTGAAAAATAACTTATATTTTTAGTCAACTTTGAGCAACTAAAATTTAACACAAGAGATTGAGTGTACATTCATTTCTTTTTAAATTTCGCTAATATTTATGTATTTCTTAAAAAACTTAATTCATAATTTGATTTAATTCTCATGTTTTGTAACATTTTTGTGGTTTTGTTTAGAAGAAAAACCAAATTTAAAAATACATTATTAAGATTATCGCGATTCTATAATTTTTACGCGTATAATTCTCCGACATTCTTAAATGACAAAATCATACATAGAAACTTATAGTCAATATTGCATTAATAAATATACAGAGAGTTTTATGTAACACCGAACATTTTCATAACGAGAATTTTTTAAGTATACATAAGCATACGTTGTGCATGCTCCGACGCTCGGTTTATTAAAATATTTAAAGCTTTAAACGAGTGTTTTCCACTCCCAGGCTAAGCATGAAGTAAAATTTCGAGTTTAGAAAAGCATGAAAATTTGGTTTGGTCGCGTAGCGCGAAGCGCGGAGCGGCCAAACCAAATTTTCAGGCTTTTCTAAACTCGAAATTTTACTTCATGCGCCACCGGTACAAAACACTGATGCAATGTAAAGTTTTGCGGTGTGTTTTAAACTTTGTAGTATGTCCAAATTTTCAGGCTTTTCTAAACTCGAAATTTTACTTCATGCTCTGTTAAAAAAAGCAACGAGTATCTTAAGGTTACGGCATATACGTTGTAATTGGGACATGTATACTTGAAAGAAAAACTCCCCGTATGTACAAGTTGAGGCATTAGTTGCGATTGAGTGGCCACAATTTTAATAGTCATATAGGCAACTCAATTTACACACAACTTAAAAATTAAAGGTGTCAAATTGTATTGGATGCAAATGTTCAGTGTTACATAAAACTCTCTGTATACAGTCGAGTGAGAAATGTAATTACTAAATCGTATGTTCAATAAAAAAAAAAAAAAAAACTCTAGAGTGCCATGATTTAATCTTTTTGTAATTTTTTGCTAAAACCCCGGGCCTAGGCTCCGCGGAATCCCTGTGGATACGCCAGTGCCGAAGTTAATGTGTCATGATTATTTCACCATGCATCAATTTTGGTGAATGTGAATCACTCTATTGAATGTCTCAAGGGAAAAAACAATGGCCCATTAGGTGTTTAACACGGTGTAAAATTGTGTGTAGGTCATGTCTGTGACATTTGCACATTCTTCGACCTTCCGTAGAGGCGGAGAAGCATTGACACAAAACAAATAAAATGAAAACAAACGGTGTATCCGCGTGCGCTATTGTAAACCGAGCGATTACACGAGCGCGATGAAAGTGAGAATATCCGCGCAAAAATAAAGGAGTAGAGGTCACTCACGCTCCGAGCACCGTGTAGTATTCCAGCGTGAAATGGTAGTAACAGATCCTGGGCGGCTCGCCTTCTCTACAGGCCCTGGCGCACTCGTCGGGGGCGGATAGCGAGGGGTTGCGCCTCAATTCGGCGGTGGCGGACGTCCTGTAGTCGAGGTGTCTGAAGGCGCTGCCTCCGGCGGCGAGGCTGTTCTTTTTGGAGCCACCAGGGGGCGCGGCGCCGAACCGCGTCGGGCTGGCGCCGAGTCCGGGGTGGGTCTGCGCCAATCCGTGCGTCGACGAGAAGAAGTCAGCGTTGGCGCCCTGATCGGCGAAATCGGCCGCGTTTATCGCGTCGTGTTGCCACCATGATGCCGCTGTTGATTGATCAGCAACTAAAAAAAATAAGAAAAATCAAAATATAAATAATAATTCAAACTAACAGAATAAGTACCCGATCAAAACATCCACACAATTTCTCTGAAGAATGCACAAGAATGAAATTTGAAAGAGCGGAGATTTCTTCTACAAGATAGATTTTTTTGTTTTAGCAAAGTGGGCTTTGAAAAAAAAATTATCACGATTGGGTTTGAAGAAAATATTTACAATTAGCGTAACATTTAGCTCACTATTTTTAATGTAAATTGCATTTTTTAATGAAGAAACTGCAAAATATTAAGGGTATTTAAATTTATAAAAGTTAGTACATAGTGGTAGGCAATTTAATTTTTTATTTGAAAAAAAATATCAGAATATCACACCTAATCTCCGGCGTCATGATTGGCCTTAGCAGCGGAAATAGATGACGTAAAACCCAAAATAAAAAAAAATAAAAACAAAGTAGAAAAAAGACGAGCATTATGGGTGGCACAAACAGTGTGGATGTTTCGATAGGGTCTCACAGAATATGAAGAAATGTCAACGAAGAATATTGGCGCATTACAGAACATTTTTCTTTTAAGTATACACACGCTGTAGACGCTATACATTTTGAGGTATTCGTCGATTTTAAGCGCATTCAATTTGAAGCTTCTATTAAGTGTTTCTAGGCACATAAAACACTGAAATATTGTGAAGTTCAAAATATACTGCTATAGTATACTGGTTTAGCAGTATGTTCTAAACTTGAACTTTAAATCAGTGTTGTATACGAAAAATTTCGATTTTATAAAAATCAAAGAATGGAAAAATTTGTTAGAAGCTTCCGACATTGTTTTCAACAAAACGCATTTAGTTTTATTTGATAATTTATAACAATATAGATTTAACACTTGAATTAACAAACATTACCAATGCAGTCGCGCAGGACTATACATGCGAAATGACGCATCAATTTTGTCAAAACGAGCATCTTGTTTTATATGACGAATTATTACGCGCTGGTGCGGCACGCGCCTTATAACTTTTGACATCAAGTAAATAAAGATGTGTGGCTAATTTTATGAGCACCACCTTTTATAGGGCAATGCTTAATTATTATTATATCATTGAGAAGGTTAATTATTTATAAAACATTGTAATTTTATAAAAAACGTTGAACTATATTTCATTGAGAATATCGTTTATTCAGTGGCGTAGCTACCATGGAGCAATTGGAACAAACTGTTCTAGGCTTACGAATATTGATAAAAAAATGTAGTGAGACGAAATACACATTTGTAATATTTATCGACAAAATATCAATGTTGTCGACATTGCCATTAATCTGTCAATGGTTGCCTCGGCGCCATGGGCAACGAGATGATCGGTAACCAAATCAACGGAAAACGTCATAAAAATTATATTAGACATACGCATTTGTTTGTGTTTTCTATTCTCTAACAAAAAAATATAAAAAACGATGTAAATTAAATATTAACTATATTAACCCACTAAGCGCACAATAACGTAACATTATAATTTTTTTGCTTACTAAATTACTAAATAGGTTTAAACCATTGTATTATTTGACCTGACTTGAGAATGTGTGAAGAAAAATATAAATATTTTGTTATTGAAATATTTTTATTATTACTCATTTTAAACAAATATTTTTAAGTGTATTTATAATTTCACAATATTTTAATGTTTTATACGCGTGGCGCATGAAGTAAAATTTCGAGTTTAGAAAAGCCTGAAAATTTGGTTTGGCCGCTCCGCTTCGCGGAGCGACCAAACCAAATTTTAAGGCTTTTCTAAACTCGAAATTTTACTTCATGCTTAATCTGGGAGTGGAAACACTCTTTCGAAACTTCAAGTTGAACGCTGTTATAAAATCGACGAATGCCTAAAAATTTACAGCGTATACATTATGTATATTTATGGTAAAAGAAAAATTCCCAGTATATACTATAATAAGTCATGCATAGAAATCGTAAAAATAGGTGCAGAATTTTGATTGTAAATCAACTTTTAGAGTTAACTTCATAATTGCTCGGCCGTTAATAAGTAAAAATATTAAGAGGGCTGACGAAAAACAGACTTGTATTCAAAATGCAAAATTGACAAACTGGACAAAAGACATTGCATGCAATTATAACTTTTTGTAAAGCAATTGAAATAATTAATATAATTGCAAAATTTCAAAATTTACGTAAATTATAAAAAAAAAAATCTGGCAAAAAACAGTCGATTGTTGTGATTGTTTTACAATAAAATAACAAACGAACGGACGATATACAGATTTTTATTTAAAAGTCAAGAGTTGACGAAACAGATAATAGGCAGTCCTTCGAATGATATGAGAAACAGTTAGAAGTTATCAGTAATTCACATTATATGACAATATTCATCGCATATCTTAGTTGTTGATTCATGAAAATAGAAAATTATTAGAAAAACCATCAAATGAAAAAAACTATTAAAAATTGTCTAAACGTAATGATTTTAAATCGTAATGTCAAAATAAAAATTAGGAAAGATCTTTTTATTAAACTTTATAAATTGATATAGTTAATGCTTGTTGCGCTACACTCTTGATGGATGCAAATTAGTGACGAAAAACACTTGCATTGTTCGATGATTTTATTTTAAGTTTCCTGACACGTGTTTGTTGCTTAACAAATCATTATCAAAGGTTCAATCTTCGACCGAAACACGTGTCAGGAAATTGAAACGTGTCAGGAAACAGAAAATAAAATTATAGAACAAAACAAGTGTTTTTCTTCACCAAATTTAGAAACTGTTGTGTGAATTTTTAATAAAATGTCCAAAAGTAATCAACATTGGTGTTTGATGTAAACTGATAAAACTTGACAGTATTTGACTGTTATAATGTGTGTAGCGGTTGTTTAATGACGAAAATCGTGACAGTTCTCATTTCAGGAAGATAACACGTTTTTTTCAACAAAGTTGCTTGACTTTAAGAGATGCATAACCTAAAAATAATTGTATGTATACAGGATGTGCCAATAATAGTAGCAGAAACATTTTGATTTTGATTGATGCATACACGCAACATTATCATTTTTTTGTTAATTAAACTACTAAATAAGTTAATTTGATACGTTATATTATTTGACCTGACTTGAAAATATATGAAGAAAGAGATATATACAGGGTCGCTACAAAGTATGGAAACACGGCTCTCACGTGAAAACGGCTAAAATCAGAACCACCAAAATTGGGATTTCTAAATGGGATATTTTATTGAACAATTTGGAAAAAATCAAAAATGATTGTCAGGATTTTCACATACGGACGCGATCTTGAATTTTTTTAAATGGAATTCGATTTTATTTATTTTACAACTTTTATAGACCTTATAATTCTGATTACAACCATATACCTTTTTTTAAAAATACTTGTCTTTTCATCGATAAACCGGACTTTGAAAAGTATGGAAACAGCGAAATATTTTGAGAATGGTTTATAGGAATGTCCTGAAATTTTGCAAAGGTTTAGAGTACGTTAAGGCATTCAACTTCCATTTTTTATTTTTTCATATTCATTTGTTTTGTAAATATTCTATTTTTGATCGAAACTTAAAAATAAAAATTAACAATTTCAACTTAAAAAGATAGTTGCCTTTGAAAACAGTTTTCATTAGCCTGTCAAACTTGTAAAAAACATGGTATTGCAGCATTTAGAAAAAGTACTCGTTTGGCTGTTTCCATACTTTTCAAAGTCCGGTTTATCGATGAAAAGACAAGTATTTTTTAAAAAAGGTATATGGTTGTAATCAGAGTTATAAGGTCTATAAAAGTTGTAAAATTAAAAAAATCGAATTCCATTTAAAAAAATTCAAGATGGCGTTCGTATGTGAAAATCCTGAGAATCATTTTTGATTTTTTCACGCCAAATTGTTCAAGAAAATATCCCATTTTGAAATCCCAATTTTGGTGGTTCTGTTTTCAGCCGTTTTCACGTGAGAGCCGTGTTTCCATACTTTGTAGCGACCCTGTATATATATATATATATATATATATTATTATTTAAATATTCCGCTTATTACTCATTAAACAAAACAAATTTCAGTGTATTTTTAACTTCACAATATTTCAGTGTTTTATACGCGTGGCGCATGAAGTAAAATTTCGAGTTTAGAAAAGCCCCGTGAAAATATGTCTCGGGTCGCTGCGCGACCCTCGACAAATTTTCTACGCGGGGCTTTTCTAAACTCGAAATTTTACTTCATGCTTAGCCTGGGAGTGGAAACACTCGTTCTAAACTTCATATTGCACGTTTTTATATAAAATCGACGAATGCCATAAAGTTTACAGCGTGTACATTATGTATATTTAAAAGAAAAATTCACAGTATGTTATACAATCATTCATAGAAATCATAAAAAAAGTGCAGAATTGGACTTAAATTCAACTTTTACAGTTAATTTTAGCACTGCTCGGCCGTTAATGGGTTAAAATAAACGACATACCTTTAATTTTTAAGATATCGACATGAAAAAAATCGCAAATACGTTTTATTGTAATACAGAAGAAACATTAATTATGAAAAATAATTTCTGATAAATGCCGTCCATCCACGGTAATGCATTCTTGCAGACAATCGTTAAAGTTCCTAATCACATCTTCCATTTGCTGCGATTTCACATCGTATGGCTTTTGTTAAACCTGGCATAGAGTGTGGTTTTTCAACGTATACTTTGAACTTCAGGTACCCGCATAAGAAGAAATTACAGAGGGTAAGATCGGGCGAGTGGGGTTGCAACGGAACGTCACTATTTCTGGAAATCAGGTGTCCCGGAAATGTTTCACGGACGAGATTCGTTGAAACTCTCCGTCTTGTTGAAACCAGATATTCTGAGTGTCAAATTTATTATTCTCCAAGTAGGGAATAAGTAATTCATTTAGCACGTAGCGCTCTAAAGTCAACATCACCGCATACTCTCTCTCATCTTAAAAAAAAAATACGGTTCGATTATCCCAATTTTCGACAAAGCACGCCACACTGTAACCTTTTTACTGTAAAGATGCTTCTCTTGGGTTGTCAGTTGCCCAATATCGGCAACTTTGTTTATTCTCATAGCCATGTTAGAAGATGTGATGAGGAACTTATTCGATCGTCTGCAGGAATGCAGACGGCATTTATCGGAAATTCTTTTTTAGAATTATTTTTGTCTTCTGCAAATCCAAATTTTCAGGCTTTTCTAAACTCGAAATTTTACTTCATGTTTAACTAAGTAGTGGAAACTCTTCTAGAAGTTTCAATTGAACGCTTTTATAAAAATTGCGAAAAAAAATAATATAATATGAAGTATAAACAACTTTCTTTCTGAGAATCAAAGGGCACACCGATATTATTTGCCTAAAGCACAGCATATCTTGCTACGTTACTGCATTGATTCACTTATTTGGATTTATCAAATATTGGAATTTTGACAACAAAGGTCACGTTCGCATTATCAACTAACACCTTCAATTTCGTTTTTTATAAAAAATATTCGATAAACACCCAATTTACATATCACTTTCAGTGCGATTTCGTGTTTTATGCAAATGTTTTCGATTTTTATTAATCGCCTCGTAAGTGCAGACTGAAACTATCGCATACTTGAGGTATCAAGGTGCGTGTGCGTTTTTTTTTTTACTTAGATAAACGAAATCAAGGTTTTCCCATCGACTAACTATCCGTGAAAGTGCTAACAAAGATACATAATTAATGATTTATTCAATTTTCGGTTTCGTTTTCTTGGCGACGTGTCCTCCTAGGGAGAGAGCTTTCTAATTTGTTTCCCTCTTAATTAGCCTCAACGGAAGAAAGTAAACATTGCGCGCATTTTCGCGCTCTCGCGTAATCGCTAATTAGTTACGTACCACTGGATTACACTAAAACTGTGAATTATCGGGTGTTTATAGCACGTTAGTAATTATGTATGTAACTTGTTGTTTTTCATTGATCACATAATTCAGGCACTTGCCAGAGTTGGGAATTAGTTGACTAAATTTTTAGTCATTATTAAAACTAATAACTAAATTAGTCAATTTAGTTATTAATCATTACTCATATATTATTATTAGTCTGTTAATCAGATGCGAATATAAGTCAATTATATTTTCAATCATGACTAATTTCGAGTGACTAATTTCTCAAAAAATTAAGTTATACTATTTTAAAGTGAACATCTTTAGAATGACAACTTCATTTTTAGAGAAATTATTATTGAATGAAGTGATGAGATTTAAAAGTGACCATATTCAGAACCTTATAAATTTAATTTTAGTGAAGTTACTGAAGTTATTATTGAGTTATGAGATTTTATAGTGACCATCTTTGAAATTCCATAACTTTATATTTAGTGAAATTGTTTCGGTTTTTGATTTGAACTGCTAGAAGTTGATATTTTTCAGCGAATTCTAATGATTTTAACCAGTTTTGATCACATGTAATTTTTAAATGAAATTCTATCAAAAACTCCGGTTATTTTATTGGAATTCATTTCATTTCATTTTTCATTTGATTTATTTAAACGGGAAACCCCTATTACATAAAATACATACATAACAAATACTTAACATACAATAAAATATTGCAAACTTAATTAGAATAACTAGATTATACACTAAAATTATACATTATACACTAAAATATTGAATTAACAATTATATAAATTTATACAAGTTATGTTTAAAGTGGTTATGTGGCAACTCAAACAAATTAAACCATGTCTGTGAATTAAATGTATTTGCCGATCTCATCATCCTACTTATAGGGTTGTTATAGGTGTAGTTTGATCCGAAAGTCTTCAATCGGAAAAAAAGTTATTGTTCTCTGTCGACGCGTGCTCGATAATATTTGAAAATCCAATTGTGAAAGGAGTTCGGGGCAATCAATCAGTCCATTCAGCAATTTATGAAGAGTACATAGATCGATAGATTGAAATTCTTTATATTTAGTTAGAATCTCATTGATCATTTGATGAAACATGATTAAAATATATGTAAACAATCCAAGTGATTTCCCTTTCTTTTTACAAATTAATTTACATACAGAGAGTTTTATATAACACCAAACAGTTTTCTTTGCGATAATTTTTCTTTTAAGTATACGTTGCATACGTTGTACATTTTCCGACGCTCAGTTTATTAACAGAATTTAATTTGAAGCTTTAAACGAGTGTTTTCCACTCCCAGACTAAGCATGAAGTAACATTTCGAGTTTAGAAAAGCCTGAAAATTTGGTTTGGTCGCGTAGCGCGAAGCGCGAAGCGGCCAAACCAAATTTTCAGGCTTTTCTAAACTCGAAATTTTACTTCATGCGCCACTGGTACAAAACACTGACATATTACGAAGTTTAAAACACACCGCTGAACTTTGCATGGAATCAGTGTTTTGTACCCGTGGCGCATGAAGTAAAATTTCGAGTTTAGAAAAGCCTGAAAATTTGGTTTGGCCGCTCCGCGCTCCGCGCTACGCGACCAAACCAAATTTTCAGGCTTTTCTAAACTCGAAATTTTACTTCATGCTTAGCCTGGGAGTGGAAAGCACTCGTTTAAAGCTTCAAATTAAATTCATTTAATAAACCAAGCGTCGGAAAATGTACAACGTATGCATATATACTTAAAATAAAAATTATCGCTGAGAAAATGTTCGGTGTTACATAAAACTCACTGTATATGGAATTCTTTACTTTCATAATCAATTCTAAACATTTTAACCAGTTTTGGCGACATTCTTTTACTTATAATTTTTCAAAATGTCTTCATGTCCTGAAAACTCTTAACTTAGGAGATAATTATAAGTTTTCTTGACTGTATTCGGTTTATTTATACATACAGATAGCGTTCCGAATTTCGAACTTGAAAATGTGGTCACCCTAGTATTATATGTATAGTAATTGTAAAATTTCATATAATCCAAGATAAATCAATTGCCAGATGTATACGTTCAAAAAATTATTTGAATTAATGAAATTGGTTAGCTGTTCTCTGATTAATTAATTTAATTAAAGTCTTTATAGTTAAATTATTCCACTGGAAATTCATAACGAGTGTTTCCACTCCTAGATTAAGCATGAAGTAGAATTTCGAGTTTAGAAAAGCCTGAAAATTTGGCTTTTTTTCTCTCTTACGAATCCTTTATTCGACAATTCGTGATTATAATCGAATTAGGTAATTCAGATTCGTGATTGGAAACCTTTTTTCAGAATTTTAGGACGAATCCTCAAAAATATCTGATTAATTTCTAATAATATTAACATTGATTAATATCTGCCATTGCTTTTTGTTAAAAAAAGTAAGTACAAAAAAAAAGGTATTGTTCTATGTCGACGCGTGCTCGATAATATTTGAAAATCCAATTGTGAAAGGAGTTCAGGGCAATCAATCAGTCCATTCAGCAATTTATGAAGAGTACATAGATCGATAGATCGAAATTCTTTATATTTAGTTTGGATCTCATTGATCATTTGATGAAACATGATTAAAATATATGTAAACAATCCAAGTGATTTCCCTTTCTTTTTACAAATTAATTTACATACAGAGAGTTTTATATAACACCGAACAGTTTTCTTAGCGAGAATTTTTCTTTTAAGTATACGTTGCATACGTTGTACATTTTCCGACGCTCGGTTTATTAACAGAATTTAATTTGAAGCTTTAAACGAGTGCTTTCCACTCCCAGACTAAGCATGAAGTAAAATTTCAGGCTTTTCTAAACTCGAAATTTTACTTCATGCGCCACTGGTACAAAACACTGACATATTAGGAAGTTTAAAACACACCGCTGAACTTTGCATGGAATCAGTGTTTTGTACCCGTGGCGCATGAAGTAAAATTTCGAGTTTAGAAAAGCCTGAAAATTTGGTTTGGCCGCTCCGCGCTTCGCGCTACGCGACCAAACCAAATTTTCAGGCTTTTCTAAACTCGAAATTTTACTTCATGCTTAGCCTGGGAGTGGAAAGCACTCGTTTAAAGCTTCAAATTAAATTCTTTTAATAAACCGAGCGTCGGAAAATGTACAACGTATGCATATATACTTAAAATAAAAATTATCGCTGAGAAAATGTTCGGTGTTACATAAAACTCACTGTATATAGAATTCTTTACTTTCATAATCAATTCTAAACATTTTAACCAGTTTTGGCGACATTCTTTTACTTATAAGTTTTCAAAATGTCTTCATGTCCTGAAAACTCTTAACTTAGGCGATAATTATAAGTTTTCTTAACTGTATTCGGTTTTTTTATACATACAGATAGCGTTCCGAATTTCGAACTTGAAAATGTGGTCACCCTAGTATTATGTGTATAGTAATTGTATAATTTCATATAATCCAAGATAAATCAATTGCCAGATGTATACGTTCAAAAAATTATTTGAATTAATGAAATTGGTTAGCTGTTCTGTGATTAATTAATGTAATTAAATTCTTTATAGTTAAATTATTCCACTGGAAATTCATAACGAGTGTTTCCACTCCTAGATTAAGCATGAAATAAAATTTCGAGTTCAGAAAAGCCTGAAAATTTGGCTTTTTTTCTCTCTTACGAATCCTTTATTCGAGTATTCGTGATTATAATCGAATTAGGTGATTCAGATTCGTAATTCGAAACCTTTTTTTGAGAATTTTTGGACGAATACAATACAATACAATACAATATTCTTTATTTTACATATACAAAATTTATACATTACAAATCTGTGTATGCAAAAACGTCACACCAAAATAAACTATTGAAAATTAATTAATCGAACCCATAAGAGAAGTAATCCGCTAAGCAGTATGGTTCAATCTTACATAATACATCATAGAGATGTCGCTTCATCTTGCCATAGTTGGTAATGCCTTTTATGTTTATTGGTAGATGATTAAATATTTTTATGCAGTTGTAGTAACACCCGGTTTCGAATTTATTGAGTCGATGTTGAGGTAGCATGTATTGAGCACCTCTTCTCATACTGTACTGCGAAACATAGAAAGCACTATCAAAATATGTTTTATGCTGCCACAAGAATTTTACACATTCGTACACATAGAGACCAAACATCGTAAGTATATTTACTTTTCGAAAGTATTCTCTACAGCTGCTGTTATATTTTAATTTACATAAAATTCTTATTGCTGCTTTTTGCTTAACGAAAACCTTATTATCCTCAAAAATCCTCAAAAATATTTGGTTAATTCCTAATAGTATTAACATTGATTAATATCTGCCATTGCTTTTTGTTAAAAAAAAGTAGGTACTATAAATGTAGCTAATTTGTTTCTGATAAATATCTTTTAGCGCTTGTTTCTGTTGCACTTTTCCATTTTTTTGAGTATTTAAATAGCATCATTTCTCGAGAGTTGCCAATTTGTTACGCAAACTGTTGATCCTCAATTATCCGTTACGCATCTTCCCATTGTTCTTCGCACAATCTGAATTCACGAACCGGCAAAACGTGATACACTTTTCTACAGTTCTTCTTAAATTAGAACAATCGGTTTAAGAACAGTTTGCGTAAAATTTAAAAAAAAGAATTGTTTTAAACATAGATTTCAACATAAATCTCAATAAACTAACTTTCTTGTTAAAAACCAGTGCTTCTCAAACTATTCTCGTGACACATTTTTATCAATCGCAATTTTTTTAGCTATTTTCAATCTCGTTCAATAAATCATTATAGTATAAATGATTGAAAATAGCTTAAAAATATTGCGATTTATATATTGATAAAAATGTGCCATGAGAAATGTTTGAAAAGCACTGGTTTATTGCTCTAATTTTTCTTCTAACCATAACAAAAATTAATAACTTAATTGTGTGTAGGATTTAATTCGAACTGCAAATTATAATTCAAGTCCTTAACAACTTTGGATAAAAATTAGCAATTACCCAGCGCAGATCTCGATTGGATCATGCGGTTACCTTGTTCGTGGCATTTGTCGACTTTCCCAATGCACGACCATTTGCATATTTAGACTATCGAGTACCTTATGGAGAGATCTCATTACTGGCGGTATTACGCAATAATCCACACGGGAAACCGGCACGACCGATCGGCCAAGATATCGCGCGCGAGTTTTATCTTTTTACATTACGAAGAAGAAAAACACTTCGAGGAAATCCGCGTTCGAACGAAATGCTCAATTAAAATACAAAATTAAAGATAATTTACTCCTTAATTCAATGTTCTAATAATTATGGGAAAAGATCAAAGGGTAAATCATGAAATTAATATTTATCCATGTTAATGTAACAACACGAAGAAATCATCATTACAGAGGGATACAAAAATTAATAAACAAATTATATTATTAAAAAAAAACTTAAATTTATCTTGATTTCCCCATGATAAATGATAACATGGGCTTAGCCAAGGGGCGCAGGGGAGGGCACTTTAATAATAAATTTAAAATCCTACGTTTCAAAATATATTAGTAATATATCAAAAACTTCACATTAAATTAGTGTTTTATACGCGCGGTGTATGAAGTAAAATTTTGAATTAGGAAAAGTCTGAAAATTAACTCGAAATTTGACTTCATGCTACACGTATAAAACACTGATATAACTTAAAGTTTAAAAACGTATTTTTATGTGAGTGCTCACAATGAATAACAATTATTTTAGACGATTTAAACCCTTTTATAAGGATTCGAATCACCCACATTTGGATTTAAGTACCAATCCTTTGAAAAAAAATTTAACGAATTCAGATCACGAATCGTATTCGAATACCTTCTGTGAATCCCCTAAAACAATTTGAAGCCAGGATTCGAATCCTGAATGATTCGGATCATGCCTAGCTCTGTTAATCAAAGCAAATTAGATCCTTTTGTAATAAAAATTGAATTTCGTTATAATTTAATTTTAACAAATATTGAACTGAAGTAAAATAGAATTTGTAAATACGTTTTCACTTTGTGGTACATCTTAGATACACTTGATATTTAAGATATACCACAAAGTGAACGCCTACAACACAAAACAGTTAAAATAGAATTATTATAATCAATGGCGATTGTCATTTTCTAACGAAAACTCGTTAGAAAATGTCAATCGTTCAATAAAGTTTAAATTAAGTGTATATTATATACAGAGAGTTTTATGTAACACCGAACAGTTTCATAACGAGAATTTTTCTTTAAAGTATCCAAATGCATACGTTGCATATTTTCCGATGCTCAGTTTATTAAAAGAATTCAATTTGAAGCTTTAAGCGAGTGTTTTCCACTCCCAGGCTAAGCATGAAGTAAAATTTCGAGTTTAGAAAAGCCTGAAAATTTGGTTTGGTCGCGTAGCGCGAAGCGCGGAGCGGCCAAACCAAATTTTCAGGCTTTTCTAAACTCGAAATTTTACTTCATACGCCACCGGTACAAAACACTGACATATTATGAAGTTTAAAACACACCCCTAAACTTTACATTGAATCAGTGTTGTGTACCGGTGGCGCATGAAGTAAAATTTCGAGTTTAGAAAAGCCCGAAAATTTGGCTTGGCCGCTCCGCGCTTCGCGCTACGCGACCAAACCAAATTTTCAGGCTTTTCTAAACTCGAAATTTTACTTCATGCTTAGCCTGGGAGTGGAAAACACTCGCTTAAAGCTTCAAATTAAATACTTTCACATTTGAAAAATGTGCAACGTATGCATATGGATACTTAAAACAAAAATTATCGTTATGAAAATGCTCGGTGTTACATACAACACTCTGTATAGTCCAGTTTACGAGAGGTGACCTGTGACATTCAAATTCAAATTAAAATAACTATAATAATATAAATCCCCTAGTTAAGAAAGCTTAGCATAAGTTGCAATTGAGCACACAAAATCAGATTAATAGTGTTAATATGAAAATACCTCGAAGAACAAATTTTCAGGCTTTTCTAATCTCGAAATTTTACTTCATACGCCACCGGTACAATCCACTGTCATATTATGAAGTTTAAAACACACCTCTAAACTTTACATTGAATCAGTGTTTTGTACCGGTGGCACATGAAGTAAAATTTCGAGTTTAGAAAAGCCTGAAAATTTGGTTTGGCCGCTCCGCGCTTCGCGCTACGTGACCAAACCAAATTTTCAGGCTTTTCTAAACTCGAAATTTTACTTCATGCTTAGCCTGGGAGTGGAAAACACTCGCTTAAAGCTTCAAATTAAATACTTTCACATTCGAAAAATGTGCAACGTATGCATATGGATACTTAAAACAAAAATGATCGTTATGAAAATGTTCGGTGTTACATAAAACTCTCTGTATAGTCCAGTTTACGAGAGGTGTCCTGTGTCATTCAAATTCAAATTAAAATAACTATAATAATATAAATCCCCTAGTTAAGAAAGCTTAGCATAAGTTGCAATTGAGCACACAAAATCAGATTAATAGTGTTAATATGAAAATACCTCGAAGAACAATTGTACTATAGATTTTAAATTTCTAATCATAGGAAACCTCTCGTGAATTCTCATATAATTGTTTAATGAAATGAATGGATGTGTGAATAACTGTGAGAATTCAGGATTCAGGAAGTGCCCAACGGTATCGATGTTCGACATTTCACGGCCCATCCGGGAAATGGCGAGCTGAGCGTAGAAAATCGTCTAACTCGATCAATTTGTGAAACAAAAGACGATCAGCGAATGGAATTGGAGCGTATTTCATTGGATTCAACGGTTGTTTATTTCTATTAAAATTTATGTACTAGAAAGGCTCTTATTAAAAATACCGAAATACTTTTTGCTATTCACAACTAATTAATATAACTATTATTTTCACATTTTATTATTGTAAAATGACTGTTATGTACTTAGAAGGAGTACAGATTATTATTTATTTATTAATATATACACATTTGGAAATGATTTATTGTATGAACCAGTTTAAAGTACGAGAAAACTAATATATTTGTAAAACTTTTCAATACGAAAATTCTCCAAAACAATTTGATTTGTAAAGTAGTAGATACTGTATAATATACTGTATAATATACAGTATCTACTACTTTACAAATCAAATTGTTTTAGAGAATTTTCGCATTAACAAATATATTAGTTTTCTCGTACTTTAAACTGGTTCATACAATAAATCATTTCCAAATGTTTGATATTCTATAATATTATTTAACCCCTTGATACTATTTAAAATTACATCTATGAAACATACAGAGAGTATTTCTTCTAAGTACACCTTTAAATATTTCATAAAAGAATTGCTCCATACGTTCGAATTAATCAAAATAAATGTTTGTAAAGTTAATTAATATGGGATCAAACACAAGCAGTATATTTTAAACTTTACAATATTTCAGTGTTTTAGACACTGAAGAGTAGTAAAATTGTGAGCTTAAAACAAGCTAAAATTTTACTTCGTGCTTAATCAAGGATTGAAAACACTTGTTAAAGGCTTCAAACTGAAAACTTTTATAAAAACAACGAATGTGGGAAAGGTTACAACAAAAATTGAAATATGTATACCTAAATGAAGAATTCCCTGTATTATAAATAATAAAATCGAGTTTTGCCGTTGAATGAATATATACTAGAAGTATAACTGACTAACTAAATTCGGGTGACGCTAACTGCACGCAACCCAATGTACACGTTAAATTATTCTACTTACATAAAATAGCGCCCTCTGCATAACATCGACAGGAATAGTATGCATTAAATTCGTCATTCAACGAATTTACATATTAAAATAATTCGGCATTGTGTGTGAATATATTTTGTGAACATTTTTCTAAGCAAAAATTCTGTCTTGTATAATGTGAACAAATAAAAAGAAACACAAAATACACTAACCAAGTATTTTGTGTTTCTTTATATTTGTTCACATAATGCAAGACAGAATTTTTGCTTTGACAAATGTACACAAAATATATTCGATTTTTTTGTAATTCTATTTATACCAGTGTTCATAATATTTATGTTGGTGTTTGTGCATTGCAAAAGTACTTATTTACTAGAGAGGAACGCCTTAAGCAAACAAAGAAATGGTTTGCGGGTTGGGAAAGAAGGCGAGGAAAAAAGTGCAGACCTTCGGAATGCCTCTTGAAACGAAAGACAATCGCAGGAATAGGGGACCTTCGGGTTTTTGCGCAAACTGCGCTTTCGTCGCGCTTTTACCCGATTTTTCAAGTGAATGTCAACCATTTTTTTGTAGATACTGAGATATTATACAAAATAGTCACATTGAAGGTAAAGTTTACTAAGTGCTATTACTTTCCAATGTACTTAGTGACCTTTAAATCGATGATATATTCCTTGAAAGACGTTACTTAAAACAAAATGTTAACTGTATCTACCATTTGATAAGTTTTAAACTCGTAGCTTATTTAAAGGTTTTATTATTTTCTTGAATAAACTTATTCTTAATTTTATTCTCAAACTATACTCAATACTCTGCAAACTCAATAACGTAACATTATTAATATTTTTACACTGTTTTGTGGGTACATCTTAAATACTTAAATTACTTTGTTTAACAACTGTATTTTGCACTTAATTTGTGACTTTAGTTTCGACTATCTAGTAGTCATTATCAAACTTGTTAGTTTGATAATGACTACTAGATAGTCGAAACTAAAGTCACAAATTAAAACACTTTTTACACTGAAGAGGACCTTGAAGTCCGAAACGCGTCTGTGGGTATCTAGTGCGGAATACTGAACTCAAATTCAATTTTGATATTTGTTTTCTGGTTTCACAAACAGAGTATAGCTCCGTGGACGAAACAGTGACCTGTATATGCACTTTGTGCACTGTGTCATTGACGATGCCACTATGGGGCAGTAGATGGCGTTAGCTATCGATTTCATTTAATAGACTTTTTACTTTGTTTAACAACTGTGTTTTGCACTTCATTTGTGACTATTGTTTCGACTATCTAGTAGTCATTATCAAACTAGTTAGTTAGTTTGATAATGATTACTAGATAGTCGAAACTATAGTCACAAATAAAGTGCAAAATACAGTGGTTTAACAAAGTAAAACGTGTATTATTTACAAGAATATTTTTTAAATTACCAACCAAATAAGTTAATTTAATATGTTGTAAATATTTTATTTTTTAAATATTCCGATTATTACTAATGTTTAATGTGTGTATGTAACTTCACAATATGTCAGTGTTTTATACGCGTAGCGAGAAGCGCGGAGCGACCAAACCAAATTTTCAGGCTTTTCTAAACTCGAAATTTTACTTCATGCCTAATCTGCTACTGGAAACACTCCTTCGAAACTTTAAATTAACCTCTTTTATAAATATGATTTAATAAAGAAAACACTTGGTTACATTTCACTAATATATCTTTTATAAAATCGATGAATGCCTGTAAATGTACACCGTATATATTATGTGTATTTATAAGAAAATATCCCAGTGTGTAATATAATAATATTAGTTAGTCATAGAAATCATAAAAATAATTGTACCTAAAATCAACTTTTAGAATTAACTCTATAATTGGTAGGCCGTTAATGCAACTATAAATTTCCTTTTTTTTATATTAACAATTTAATAATAATATGAATAATACAGCCATTTTTTTTAAACTTTCAGTCTTCTTATTGTTTACATATGAGGAAGAAAATCGACTTTTCCGGTTGCGTGCGCACCGTGCGCAATCTCCGTATTGGCGATCGCGTGCCAACTCGGCCAATTAAATGCAAGAAGCAAAAAAAGAAAATTCTACGACGCAAGAGAAGAAATCAGTTGAATGATTTTTATAGTGTTTATATAACACCGTCTTTTTTGGCTTGAAATAAATCAGATCTAGCGAATACATTCTTAAAAGTTTAAATTAATTCAAAATCGCACTTTTTCAGCCCAACATTGAAAATTAATAGAAATCACAAATTTATATAAATCTTGGGCTAAAATATCTGGTTAATGAATATAATCAATTCACATACAATGGCGCATAAGAGACGTCAATTATTCTAAGATAGATTACTAGAATTAATATGTTTTAATATATAAAATTACGAAAATTCGTGTATAGTTTAGAATTTTAATTATTCTTGTTTAATATAATTTTAACAAATTTAAAACTAGGTACTGAAAATTAGTTATTATAGTAAATAAAAAGTTATTTTATATTTAAATCAAAATATTTCGTCTCTAAATAATTATGGTAGGTTTATTGCTTTTGGCCTTTACATCAATTTATTTTGTTACTAAACTTGATCCCTATATCTTAAAAATTAGAGTTAGAGATTAGTATTTTTTAACTACACCGATGACACATAATCAATTCAGTGAGAAAAACCCAGTAAAATTTATTATATTCAGATCAAATACAAGCAGTGTAATTTGAAATTTATTATATTTTATTGTTGTATACTCGTGGCGTATGAAGTAAAATTTCGAGTTTAGAAAAGCCTGAATTTGGATTTGGACGTTCAAATTCCAAATGGTCTAAATCCAAACGTTCAGGCTTTTCTAAACTCGCAATTTTACTTCATGTTCAATCTGGGATTTGAAACACTCGTTAGAAGCTTTAATTTGAAAATGTACAGTGTATAGCATTGAGATATATACACTTAAAAGAAAAATTCCCAGACACAGGCCTCAAAACTGGCCGAATTTGAATCGTGGAAATTGTGAAAATTAATAAAAAGTTATAAATTTTATTAAAATATCGAAATATTACACAGACAATCAATATTAAATTAACGAAAATTATAGAAAAAATTACGATTACTGTCTCAATTATTAAAAACACGATTTTCATATGACATTACAAAAATTGCAGAATTTGTTGACATTTCCGAAAAAATTTGAAAACCATATAGATTTCCTATATATTAAGAGAAAACTTATTATAATTATAATAATGATAAAAGAACAAAATCTAAGACAACCGCCAAAACTCGCTAAAATCCACTAGAAATTTTGTAACTACATTCTATCAAATTAAACTATGTTTCAAAAAACCTATTAAGTTGATATAAATCGTTAAAATTGACAAATTTAAGAATAATGCGACCTAATAATTATTAAATTCAACAAACATTTTACGACATCCATTTACAATATGAATTCCTACAATTGAAAAAACTAAACAAAAAAATACTTCAATAAACATTTATAAAATAATAAAGATATTAAATACATTGAAAAGATATAAAATACATTAACATTTGACAAACATCATCAATTTTAAATAATAATCATTATTTTGAAAAAAAACGTCAAAACCGAATATTGGTCAAACTTCACATAATAAATGATAAAATAGTATTAATCGGTAAATTTTACGATACAATACATGTAATAATAACATTTATAAAAATAAATAAAATAAATTATTGAAACAAAATAAAGAGAGATACTTTTTTGTATAAATTAGTATGTGTTCTTTAATTTAAAAAAAAATGTTCTTAAATAAGAGTGAATATTTTGCCAATTATTATTAGCAAGCAAGATGAAGCGACAAAACAAAGGATAAATGTGGTAAATATCAAACTCAACAGACACACGAATCTTCAAAATTGATTAAAGAAAACGCTAAAATTGGCAAATTCATCAAAACCAGCTTATCATGGTTTACACCATAGGTTCTTAGGCTTATTTTGCCTACCACCCACTTTAATAATGCATTTTTTTCTAGAGCTCTCCAATTTTTTTTACTTACCATCTGCCACGATTATATTTAAACGTGTAATATTATACGCCCCCTAATTTTCTCTGGGTTTTCTACTACTCCCCTGAAAGTCTCAAACGCCTACAAGGGGGCGTTACTCGAGGATCGATGGTTTACACAAACTACACAATTGACAATAGTTAATAAATTTAATAAAACGTGATAATATCTTCAGAATAAAAAAGTTCTACTAACATTGAAAACAAGACTATATTTTGTCCGGTTACGCTCCGATTAATTGTTGAATAATCTATATTTTTAAACTGTTTTTCGATAATTATTGCCCCCGCCCCTCAAAATTGCTCGCTAGATCCGCCACTGGTTGCTATTCATAAAACAAAAATGAATCGAACGACAAATTAAAATCGATCATTTGCTTTGATATGGATATGGTTTTTAGAAATTGAAAATATTATTTTTATTTTTCTTAATAGTCACATAAAACCACATATTGCCTATTTAACTAAATTTCTAACATAAAATATACTATAGTTATCCCCATCAAACTCATCAAATCCCTAAAATTATGAATATGAAAAAAACTGTTTTGATTTATTCTTCCAGTCAATTTATGATTGAATTTAGGATTTAATAGGCTTACATTTAAGGCACTTTTCATAATTATAAATTAATAATTACGTCATATACGAACGCTCAATGTTAAAAAAACTTGGTGAACTATGCGGCTAGCATAGTCCTTGATTAAGCATAAAGTAAAATTTCGAGTTTAGGAACTCCTAAAATTTTGAATTTGTCAAAAGTTATGGATAAATTTATAAGTCAAGGTGCCAAGTTTTTTGATAAAAATATGATGACCACTTTGGTTTTTCAAATTATAAATAAATCATTTTTATTTTTATTCATAAAAATCTCATGACCGCTCTGTTTTTTTGTGTTCTGCTTTCTTCTGTCACAACTTGAACCGCTCTGGTTTTTTAATTAGAAATAAATCATTTACATTTATATTCATAAATTAATGTCCCATGACCACTCTGTTTTGCAAATTAAAAATAAATCATTTACATGTTTATTAATTTAGTTATTTAACAGATACATGTTTATTCATACAAATCCCATGACTACTCTGTTTTTTCGAACTAGAAATAAATTATTTACACTTGATATGTATCTTAAATGTGATACTAAATTATAAGGTAACGGGTATTAAGTAATTAAGAGGCTCAGGCAATTATGAGTTAACTCTAAAAGTTGATTTTAGGTAAAATGCTGCACTTCCTTTTATGATTTCTATGAATGACTTATTATATAACATACTGGAAAATGTTCTCTTAAATATACATCATGTATACGCTGTACATTTTCAGACTATCATCGATTATATAAAATCGTTTAATTTGAGGTTGGAATGAGTGTGTCCACTCCCAGACTAAGCATGAAGTAAAATTTCGAGTTTAGAAAAGCCTGCAAATTTGGTTTGGTCGCTCCGCGAAGCGGAGCGGCCAAACCAAATTTTCAGACTTTTCTAAACTCGAAATTTTACTTCATGCGCCACGCGTATAAAGCACTGAAACATTGTGAAGTTAGAAATACACTTAAAAAAACTTTTTATAAATGAGTTATAATAAAAAATTTTAAATAACAAAATATTTAGATTATTCTACACACATTCTCAAATCAGGTCAAATAATACAACGTATTAAATTACCTTATTTAGTAATTTAATTGACAAAAAATTAATAATGCTGAAACTTGATGTTTGAAGTTTATATTATGGATGCTTTTACTTCGTTATAGATATTAAATTAACAATAACCTGTTAAAACAAAGTCATTTACTCTTAAAGCATTTGTTTTCGTAAAATGTGTTTTTTGTAAAAAAATATAAATATTTATTATTATTATTAAATTTTATATAAAATGCTTTATATAATCCCATAAACAGTAATTACTGACATAATTATTTACCGATAAAATTAAAACTCGGCGATAACATTTGTCAAAGTAATGAACATAATTATTCGCGCAAAACGTGTTTTTGTAAACAATTATTAACGTTTATCACCGAGATAAAAATCCCATCAATCCCAACTAATTGGTTTAACATTTCAAGAGAAAGTGTTGCCACTCATTTTTACGCGTGCATATTTCGACGGTGATGATCTGGTATCCCCCAAGCATCAATGATTTTGTATTTATTAATGAAAATTTCACGCATCCTGTTCAAGAACGGTTTTTTTTTTCACGAAAGAAAGCGATGATTTCGTTTCGATTAACAAACTGTGACTCATTTGTTTTAATTCCGTGCTTTTATTTACATCGAGAGTGTTTTTATTGCTCGTAAATTTGCATATACGATTGGTAAGGAGATGTACTTGTTACAGAGAACATGAAAGCGTAGGCGGAATTAAGTACTTAATTTCAAGACTATAAATAGTAAGTGCTTGTGAAAATAAATTGTTATTGTTAATTTTAACTTGTAAAATTTGTTGTTTCAAAATGTCTTACATTTAATTTATAAGGCCGAATCATTATAAAACTCCATTATTCAACAATAATGTGAAACCCTTCAACTCAGTTGTTTAATATTCTTTTCGCTCATTTAAAATGCGATTCTTTTAATAGTCTACAATAATAATTATAGCTGCTTACAAACATAATTTTTTCTCCATGATCTAAGTAATATTCCATATGATATAATATATAAAATTACGAAAATGTTATTCGTGAAAATGCAAACAAGGTCTTAATTAATAAGACAACTTAAGACGATAAATATTCATCGAAACAACTACTTCCCGTGCAAATACACCTCCGGATATTGAATTATACAATGAAATATTTAAAATCTTATTTAATTTGATTTGTTACAAAATTCAAATTCCCCTCAAACCAAAGTGTTTAAAGTGTGCAAACTCTAAGAAGCGTAAGCTTATTTCCTAGAATTCAAATAGTTTTGAATTTGAATTTATCTTGTTTTTCCATTTGATATATTATAATATTATAGTTATAGATATATTGTGTAATTGATTGTAAAAGGTGTTATCTGTTGAATAAATAAATAAATATATACATTAAAAGTGCGATTCTTTTCGCTCATTTAATGTGCGGTTCTTTTATCATGAGTGTCTACACTGTTTTTGTCTTGTAATTGGAAAATGTTTCCTGTTGGACAATTAATGGATTATTTTTACTATAAAGCAAATATTTAATACATGTTATAATTATGACTGGGCATTTTAAAAATTTAATTTAAGTATTCGAATATTCATTCAAAGACATATTCAAATTATTCGAGTATTCAAATAGTTGAAATAGTGAAATACTCATTTAAAAAATTTGAATAAATCGAATAATTGACAATGTTTTTGAATGAATATGTAAATATTTCAATTTGAAATCTTCCCAACCTTAGTCTTTACCCTAACCCTATATATTTTTGTTTTTTTAGTCCTCATAATTTGTCAAATCAACTTTTCCAGGCGCTTGAATTGTTAACTCTCAGAATAAATGTATTTTTTTTAATAAAACACCTAATTTGTTTAGATTTCAAAATTATATTTATTGTACTACAAAAATTGTATTACCACACTGTGGCTTCATCAGGTAGATGAATTCATCTACCTCATGAAGCCACAGTGTGGTAAAACAATTCTTGTAGTACAATAAATATAATTTTGAAACCTAAACAAATTAAGTGTTTCATTAAAGTGATATTATGGAGTTTCAACAACCGACAGCCTCAACTATACAGTATTTTTTAATAGAGATAGAAACACAACAGGATTAGCTCACTAAGTGTACACTTTGTTACAATTTTATAAATTTAATTTAAAATATATAGAAAATAATTATGATTACATGAAATTAAATATTAATGTAGATTATAATCAAAATCATAAACATTTTGTTAAATTTATTTGAGTTTAAACCTGAAATCAGATTGAGTCGGCTATGAATCATAAACATATCTTAAGAGTATGTTTTGAACTTCACAATATTTCAATGTTTTATACGCCTGGCGCATGAAGTAAAATTTCGAGTTTAGAAAAGCCTGAAAATTTGGATGGGTCGCGTAGCGAAGCGGAGCGACCCATCCAAATTTTCAGGCTTTTCTAAACTCGAAATTTTACTTCATGCTTAATCTGGGATTGGAAACACTTGGTTGAAGTTTCAAATTGTTAATTTTTATAAAAGCAGCGAATGCATAAAGATAATTTATTAATATTCAAATTATATGCACTAAAAGTTAAAAACAATATTATAAACGGTTTTTCTGACAAAAATGGATGTGTTATTTATTTGTTTCTGTAACATTCTTACATGAATAATCGAAGCTGTTTAAAATTACTATTTGAATCTTTCCAATGTAACTCTTGTCTTGATTCAGCAAAAAGAGAAATTTGTAACAATTTTGTGACTCATTACTCATTACAAAATGCAATTTCATAAGTTATTTAACATTCCAGCAACAGTAAGATTTGCAAAATATTTGTGACTTATTATTAATTTGCAATTTGTTTTTTTTTCGTTAATTTCTAAATTAAGCAATTCTCATTCTTAAAAGATGAATAATCAATTAATTTCTTAAACAACCAAAACACATTCACAAAAACGTGAATAATCAATCAAGACTTAACTGAATAAATTTTAAACACAACGCGTGTCTGAAAAAGAAAAAGAAAAGATAATTAATTTTTAAAAACCGCAACATTTCACAACAGTTCGTGTAAAATTTAGGACACGTTATTTTTCTCCACCTTGTTATCTATCCTTCCGCGCTCGCGTTCATTTATTATAAATTTTTTGTCCGAAGGATTAATTACTCAACTGATTTATTTTACAAATTTTATCGTATCTAGATCTCTCTAATATTTTGTGTCGGCCTTCCTTTCCCCAATTAATTTCATAACGCGGCGGGCGTTTACTTAACTCGGCACGGTCGCGAAAACAAAATACAAGAATAAAAAAATATATAGTAGCAATAAAAAACGACATGAAATTGAGTGAATAACAATTGGCAATAATAAAGTTTTTGATTATATAATCATTGTTAGTGTATTAAGAAGTTGATTTAGATCAAGTGTTTAGGTTTTTGTGCAGTTTAGATACAGTTACGAAGCAATTTTGCTTTCCCATAGATTTTTAAAAAATAATTTTAAATATTTCGTGACATGAACAAATTTTATGTAACGTATGTTTTGAAAGTTAACCCATTCATATATAATAACGTATAAGAGAATTATGTTAATATGTAAACGTCGATTTTGTCACAGAAGTAAAAAAATTTGCTCCAGATTTTTATAGTCCAGAAACAAAGGTTATTTGAATAAAATCCAATGACCAGCCAGGTTTCTTAAAATAGAAAAAAATTACTTACATTTTTATTCATATATACATTTCCATGACACATGGAATTTTTCATTTAGGTATACATATCTCGATTTTTACTGTAAATTTTCAGGCATTCGTTGTTTTTATTAAACCTTCCAATTTGTTGCTTCTAACGAGTGTTTCCAATCCTTGATTAAGCATGAAGTAAAATTTCGAGTTTAGAAAAGCCTGAAAATTTGGTTTGGTCGCGTAGCGCGAAGCGCGGAGCGATCAAACCAAATTTTCAGGCTTTTCTAAACTCGAAATTTTACTTCATGCGCCAGGCGTATAAACCACTGAAATATTGTAAAGTTCAAAATATATTGCTTGTGATTGATCTCGTATTAATTAATTTTGTAAAAGTTTATTTTAAATAATTCGAATATCTGGAGCGATTTGTTTTAGAGTATACTTTTACATAGATACAAAAAGGGATTTTCTCTTTTGAGTATACTCAAATGAAAAAATCCCTGTATGTTTCTTAACTGTAATTTTAAATCGTAAGTCAGGGGGTTAAAAACCTCGATGAGGTTCAATAATATCATAGATTACTGAGAAACATGAGATGTAGGAAATTTCGTTTGTGGGTTTGAAATTTTGTTGTTACTGCCAATTATTTTTGTTTTTAAGTGGAAACCGCATCGGAAAACGGAATCGCCGGTGCGAAAACTAATTGCGGTTGATTAGAAAGTAGATCGGGGATGTAATAAATCGCCGATGAAAAGTAAACGCATACGAGCCGGCTCAATGAACGTCATTTGTTTCACTTTCATCTGATAAATCAATAAACTATTATTAATTGTTTATTCTTTATGTAAATTAATTAGAAATCAAAATTGCTCACGTTTAAAATATTTTCATTAGGAGTTGATTGAAATATTATTTGACATAAACACACATAATTTATTCTAATTTAAGCACATAAATAATAGGCTAACCACTCTAAAGTCTAGATTACAGTTAGATCTCTTAATTTCAGAGCCTTTCAGAGCGTGATCTAAAGACTGCTACATAAAATCCAGTTTCTAGAGTTTAGACTAAAGATAGAGTCTACAAACAAGACCTAGAGAGTAGAATCTAGGTTCTTAGACTAGAACCTAGATTCTATGATCTAGGTCTCGTTCTATCTAGACTAAAATGTGGGGACTTGGCAACTCTAAAAATATTTATTAGTGTATATATTATGTTCATTGTTCTATAGTCAAGCGTCTGATCTTAGAATGCTATAAATTGGAATTCTGAAACTAATCGATGGACTAACGTAAAGAATTCAGTCTACAAATCAGTCTTAAGTTAAGCATCCAGAATCCAGATTACAGTCCAAGAATCGATAAACTAGTCTAGAGATCAGTCTAGAGACTAGTGATTATAGTCTAGAGACTAGAGTTTAGAATATTCATACGATAGTCTAGAATCTAGACTAATATCCAGAAACTAAAGTCTTGGTCACACTGGTCTACAGATTAGAGCCCAACAAACGATAAACTAGTCTACAGATCAGTCTAGAAACTAGAGTTTAGAATATTCACACGATAGTCTAGAATCTAGACTATCTAATATCCAGAAACTAAAGTCTTGGTCGCACTAGTCTACAGAGTAGAGTCCAAGAAACGATAAACTAGTCTAGAGATCAGTCTATAGACTAGTGATTATAGTCCAGAGACTAGAGTTTAGAATATTCACACGATAGTCTAGAATTTAGACTATCTAATATCCAATAACTAGAGTCTTGGTTGCACTAGACTTTAGTGTACTTAGAGTATAGACAGTAACGTCTAGATATTAGAATTTTGAGTATAGAATCTAGAGACATTAAAGTATACAGTTAGAGAGATATCAAGAAACTAGTTTAAAGATTAGTCTAGATACTACAGTTCAGAGTCTTCACTTGATTGTCGAGAGAATACAAAATAATCTAGAATCTAGACTAATGTCTAGAAACTAGAATTCAGGTCGCACTAGACTTTAGTGCACTCAGAGTACAGACATTGGCGTCTAGATATTAGAGTCTAAAATACAGAATCAAGAGACATTAGAGTATTTAGTTAAAGTTCAGACAAATATAGAGATAGAGTATTGAGTTGTAGTCCAGACTGGAGTCTAGACTCAATACAGACTCTGGTCTTGGACGACTGACAAAAGTGCAGATTATAGAGACTACAGTTCAGTCTTCACTCGATTGTCTAGAGCTCAACACTTAGAACATTGACGTCTAGATATGAGGGCTAGAATATAGAATCAAGAGACATTAGAGAATAGAATTAATGTTTAGACTTGAGTCTTGAGATAAACTCTATACAGACTCTAGTTCCGAGTCTTGGCGACCACCTAAAGTGCAGATTTTAGAGATTCGAGTCCTTAGTTTAGAACTAAAGGCTAGAGTTTATATATAGCGCCTAGAGTTTAAAGTTTACAGATCAATTTCGATATTATTGAGTCCAGGGTCTAAATTGAGTCTGCAGGTTAATATCTACACTTAAGACTCAAGATGCTCTGTTATGCCGTTAAAAAGCAATAGTCGGTGTTTTATTTCACGACTGTGTTCCTAAAAAATCTTGTAAATCTGTAAGTATTCCATGATTCTGAAATAGTTAAAAACCACTGATAAAACGTTAGGTTAGATGACAAACATTAAGTCTAAGTTAAAAACAAGTTATTTACTTTACGCTTAATAACAGAAAATTAGATTATTCTATATGATAGTTAAAGATTTGAATCCATAAATTACCACAATGAAGTGAAGTGTGTAGGAAGTAAACGACTTTTCTTTCTTTAATGATTCATATCGAATTACGAAAAAGGATCTTCTAAGAAAATTATTATTCTCTAATTTTCTTGAAATGTCGAAATTCTTTATATTTTGTGTTGATCTTCTACCTACAAATTAAACAACAATACATGACTTTTCTTTCTTTTATGATTCATATCGAATTACAAAAAAGGATCTTCCAAAAAAACTATTCTGTTCTAATTTTCTTGAAATGTCGAAATTATTTATATTTTGTGTTGATCTTCTACCTACAAATTAAATAACAATAGCCATAAATTTAGAACCTCGTGGGATACCATTTCTCCACAATTTCCTTCACAATAGCATTAATGTCTGCCTTAAATCATCCAAATATGGTACATGAATAGCGCTTTAATTAAGAATCTTGTGGAATACCATTTAAACACAAGTACTTTAATTATAACTATAATCTCCTCAACAATATCTAAAGATTGTAATAGCGCCAAATACCAATTCCTCGTGGGATACTATTTTTAGAAAATATCTTTGACAGTAATTGCAACTTTTGCTAAAGAAAGAACATCAAACATTGTAATAACTAAGACAAATCGGAACCTCGTGGGATACCATTTTAACCCAATTACTCCTTTCAGTGTTTTGTCATTCATCTTCAAAAACATTAAACATTGTAATGGCACCAACAAAATCGAAACCTCGTGGGATATCATTTTAACCCAATTTCCTCTTCAATTGTTATGACTTCTGTTTCTTTCTTTTTTCTTTAATTCTTTCGACTAACGGTTCCTTGCACTTGACTTTATGTGAACCCGTCCACCTCGTTTCGGATTCAATTCACGGCACACGTCCGGTCCCGAAAAAATAAAACAAGTCCACCACAACAATATTAAACGTCTGGTTATAATTTGTTTCGTTTCCATTCATCGATTCCTGTTCTTTATAAATATATCCAACGTTGGAATGTCAAGTTCGACACGCGAAAATGTCACTCGATAATGGGTTCATTGGCGAGGACGACCGCATGCTTTGGCTTACATAACCGCAGATATGTTTAAGCAAGATGTGTATATAATAAAAAATGCCGAGAGAAACAACAGAGCAGGATTTACGGTTTGTTTATGAATTGTACGCGGAGTCAATAAACTAGCGGTATGGTTTGACCTAAAGAAGTCAGACAGGTGGGATTAATTAGGCAAGGATACAACCTTCAAAAATTATTCAGTGGAATAAAAATAATATGGATTCAGGATAACTGTGCATTTATGATGTGTGATTATTTAAGAAAATGTCTAGACTAAAACAAAAAATAAATAACTCCAAAGAGATGAATTTAATTCAAAGTATTTATAATAAACCAAGTGGGATACCAGATGAATTGTTTGCTTTGTTATTATTTTAGGCAGGAAATTAATCTAAAGTTAAGTAAGTTGATTTATATTGTTTATTTATGATGTATGGATACACAAGAACATGTCTAGTATAAAAAAATACTGAATATTTTCATTTAGTGTAACAAATCAAAACTGATGTATTTAATTTTTGGTTTAGTTAGACGAAATACACATTTGTTAACGTTGAATATCGTGATATGCAATATAAAATCGAGCTCAGTCGTCAATGAATCATGAAATCACATTTTTAAGTATTGTACTTCACACTGAAATCAGTGGTTTACACGCGTGGCGCATGAAGTAAAATTTCGAGTTTAGAAAAGCCTCAAAATTTGGTTTGTTCGCTTCGCTTCGCTACGCGACCAAAAATTTTAAGGCTTTTCTAAACTCGAAATTTTATTTCATGCTTAATCAAGGAGTGGAAACACTTCTTAGCAGTTTCAAATTGAAATTTTTTTTCTAAAACAGCGAATGTCTAAAACGTTATTTCAAAAGAATTTTTAATATGTACAAAATGTTTAAAATAGTATTTATAAACGATTTTAATATTCAATTAAATAATCCCAATATATATGTATATATATATTAGAGTTTTGAGTTGGAGTTAATATATTAGAGTATTAAGTTAGAGGTAATATATTAGAGTATTGAGTTGGAGTCCAGACTGAAGTCTAGACTCCATCATATTCAATTAAATAATCTTAATAATTTTACTGAAGAAAAGCTTTAAAATAAAAACAAACATTTATAATTTTCTTTCATATACTTGTGTATTTACCATGCATCGTAAATATTGAATAAAAGGATGAAAGATAGCTCATATCAAAAGATCAATTTTATTGAAAGTAAATATTTATCAATAAAAAACGTTTTAATTTTGGCTGTGCAACACGATTTATTTTGATATTACTGCAGTTTTAGCAAGTTTAGCTTGCCATTATCAAACATATGCTTTCAAGCATGAAGTATTTATATATAAATACTTCATGTTTAATATATAAACTTGTGGGATACCAGATAAATTGATTCTTTGAGTTAGGTATCTCTCCAAGCAAGATATTTAAATACGTATTTATTTAAAGACAAATTATATGCTCTAGGTTTTAGACCAGAATTTCAACTAAAATTACCTGAGATTAAAATAATGTGTTTATTTAAACTAATCCTTGTGGGATACCAGACATATTGTTTGATTTGGATTTCTTGGATTCACTAAAGTATATAACGTAGTATTTATTTTTAGATTACTTTCCTAGGTGGATCAGCTGAAGATATTTACCGTAGAAAATGATAATTATATAAATATTATATTATGAAAGGTTGAAACAAGTCGGAGTAAAAACTAAATTAGTGAAACAAGCGAAGTGGTTTTAATAAAATTTACCGTAATTGGAATTACAAATATTGTTTCCAAACTTTTTGAAATATAAGAGATATATCTCTTTTCAAGCGAGACAAAATCAGTGAAACAATAGAAATATTTTAATTATATTTACCATAATTAGATTTACAAATACTGTTAAAGATATTTGTTTTTAAACTTTGTGAGATGTGAGAGAAATTAAGTCTTTTAAGCAATACAAAATTATTTAAACAAACCAAGTATTTTAATTAATTTTACCATAATTAGATTTGCAAATATTGATAATTAAATAAAAGTCACTTGGTTTGTTTTACTACTATTTTTTATTCTCTCCGACTAGTTTCGACTTATTGTCAATCTCAAGGAGCAATACAGAAAAATATTTTACAAGATATATATACATATTTTTTGAAGAGGTAGTAAGGGCTTTGAGAATTGGGGAGTTCCAGATGTCAAGTGATCAATGAGAACCAAATTGAAGATATTGCGAATACTGTTGAAGATATTTTTTTCTAAACTTTGTGAGATGCGGGACAATTATACCTTTTATTCAAGCGGAACATTTACATACGTTTAGTTTATGTATATTTCATATACTCTTCTATGTAAATTAGTTAATACATATTTACAACAGTGTCTACTAATTTGTATATTCATACATAAAATAATCTCCTTTTTCCCTGTCTAAGCCAATCAACCTGCATGAAATCAGCAATATTAACAACCTTTTGTTGTACGATTATTTTTTACAATGCCCATCAAAGTGATTACAACTTTCTCAACACGGCTTGATTGGTATGTTTTTCACCTGTCGCTGGATTTGACCTACAAGGATCGGCATTTGGTGCGCTCACGCCGGATTTGACTGACGCGGCTCGATTAAGTGTGAGTTTGCACAATTGTTCGTTTTATCTCAAGTTCAGAAATCGAATCAACAACAGGAGAAGAAAACAGTTTCCCAACGCGCGATCTAGAAAGTTTCGAGTTTTACGCAAACGAAAATTGATTGAATTTCGAATTTTCGCGTCCGATTGCGTAACGCGTCGTCTGATTTCCAAAAACGATTAACGTGCTCATGTAAGCGATACGCATTTGTTTCTTTTTTCTAATTTGGAGCATATTCTTTAATTAAGATTTATGTTTGAGAAGTTGTTGATAGATTTTAATTTGAGGTTTATTTCACAACCGCGCATGTCGTTTGGGAAAAAAAACTAACGAAACGTAGACTGAATCTAAATCTAGACTGAATCTTCTTACAAATATGATTTAAAAAGATTAATTCTGAATTAAAGAAAAGTTATTTTATCTTAAATAACCTGATTTTACTAGTAGTGAAGTTGAAGATGTAAAATAAAAATATAAAATATTAGATAGAGAAGGATAATAAATAAAGATTTATAATTTTTCCTTTGCAGAAAGCTGGTATGCCACAGGCTGTGAAAGCAGTAAGCAATTATTATTATCTTCAGTACTTTAATAAATAATCTCAGCGGGTCTTAAAAATAACACAACATTGTAATTCTTTATGTCTTCATTTATTTAAATCCAATCAACGCTGAAGTTATGAACCATGTTAAAATTTATATCCAAGCAACACCCAAAATTGGATTTATTACCATGTTGACTGTCGCAAAAAAAAAACAAATTAAGATTCTTATTTAGTGCGAATCTGACTTGATTCATATTGCAGCCAATGTAATAACTAACACCCTAAAGCTACTTATTATACTTAACCCATTCATTTATGCATTAATTTTTTGTTAGTTAAATTACCAAATAAGTTAATTTAATACATTGTATTATTTGACCTGATTTGAGAATGTGTGTAGAAAAATGTAAATATTTTGTTATTTACATATTTTTATTATTACTTTGTATTTTTAAGTGCATTCATAGCTTCACAATAATTCAGTGTTTTATACGAGTGGCGCATGAAGTAAAATTTCGAGTTTAGAAATGCCTGAAAATTTGGTTTGGCCGCTTCGCTTCGCGGAGCGACTAAACCAAATTTTAAGGCTTTTCTAGACTCGAAATTTTACTTCATGCTTAGCCTGGGAGTGAAAAACTATCGTTTGAAACTTCAAATTGAACTCTTCTACAAAATCGACGAATGCCTTGAAATTGACAGCGTATATATTATGTATATTTAAAAGAATTATTCCCAGTATGTATTATAATAAGTCTTTTATAGAAATTATAAAAATAAATGCAAAATTTTACCTAAAATCAACGTTTGGAGTTACCTCTATAATCGCTCGACCGTTACTGGGTTAATTTAAAATTGTATCACCCTCGGGCTAACCCTCTCACAGCTTTATTTTCAACACTAGTCCACTTTCACAATTTCCACGTTGTGCAATTAATTCCGAGTTCAACGAGACACAAAAAAAACATTAGTATTTGTGTTGCGCAACTGTTTTCGGATGCAAATCTGGGCGCATTGCGTAATTAATTGTCGGGGCTGCGAGTGTGAATGTGAATAATTTGTTGTTTTTTATTTTTTCGATCCATAATCCGAAGCGTGAAAGTAGACAAATTGTCCCCGTTCACCTAGTTGACAGTTTGCGGCCCAATTACGCCGCCTCGAGGGATCCCCGCTATCGTGAGGTAATTCTGTATAATTGGTCCGGTAACGTGATTTGTAAAGAATACTATACTTCATTAGTTTATATAATTATAATACTATAATTCATTAGTTTATATAATTAGCATTTGCTGGGTTATTAATGTTCGCGATTTAATGAATGGTAGTCAAATTTAATGAGGAATTAAATACTAAATTGGGTGTGTGCTGATTTTATATGTTTCTACAAAGTAATAAATACAACTAGTTGTTTTAAATACCAATATATAGACAACTGACTGTATTTATTACTTTCATTAAAAAAGGAAAACACTTAACAGGCTTTCATTACAGTGGGCGATTAATAAGTTTAGACGCGAAAGTCGATTTTTCGGGAAACAATCGCCAATCGGGGGCAAAAATGTCGGGTTGAGTGAATGGGTGAAAGTCGTTGCGTAACCTTTAATTTAATTAAACGACCACGTTTATAGTCCGTTTAACAGTTATTGTCCGAAAAATAATAACTGTGAATTACGTACACCTAAAATTGTTGCACAATGAGGAAAACATGATTTTCGTTTCAAGTGAGTACATGCTAATTAAGGTTTGTTTCATTAAAATTTAATCAAATTGTTAAAAGCGAATGAAAGTAAATTTTTAATAAATGATTCATACACACAGTAAATGAGTCTTCCTGCCTGATTTTAATTCATTTGTGCTGAAGATTTCTTAAAGTGCTGAATCACAATTTTCTTGTCTCGAAAAAGGAGTCATGCCTTCGAATCATTCATTATAAATTAAGTTGCAACATATTGGAATTTTGATTTTACTTTTATAACATTCACCTTACAAAATCGAAATTTCTGCCAATATTTCCTCACATGTCTTTTCTGAGTTTGTCTCAAGAAAGAAGTGATGCCTTTGAATCATTAATTATAAATTATACTGCAACATATTGAAATTTAGATTTTCTCTTTTATGTCCTTTCACCTAACAAAATCAACATTTTTATCAATATTTCCTAATTTAATCAATGTATGTTTTTGAGTTTCATGAAGAGTAAAATCAATAACTAATTAACATTGCTGTATCCTTTCTTCACACTATAATTTATAAAGTGAAGTGTGCAGAAATAATACAACAGTGTTAATTAATTATTTTCTCATTTAACTATAATCATTTAATTAAAAAATAACAGTTCCTTATGAACTTAGAATGCAAGAAAATGAATAGGGATTATTAAAAAATAAAATCAACTTTGATTAGATTTTGGAGAAAAGCTAAATATAACGATTATATATTAGAATTTTGTTTTTTTAAATTTTATATCGTTTTACCTTACAAAATCAACATTTTGAGCAATATTTCCTCATATAATCAATGTATGTTTTTTAGTTTCGTGAAGAGTATATTTAATAATTAATTAACACTGTTGTATTCTTTCTTCACACTATAATTTATAAAGTGAAGTGTGCAAAAATGATACAACAGTGTTAATTAATTATTTTCTCATTTAATTATAATCGCCTTTTTAATTAAAAAAAATGAACAGTTTTTTTTTCAACTCAGATTGCGAGATTATTAATAGGGATTATTAAAAAATAAAATCAACTTTGATTAGATTTTGAAAAAAGCTAAATTTAATGATTAAAATTATGGAGAGAGGATTCGATTGGATACGAGAAATATATATTTTAAACATTAAAAGTGCGATTCTTTTCGCAATCTACAACAAGTTAGTCTTACAAAGACTATATGATATAGTCTTTGTAAGACTAACTTGTTGTAGATTGCGAAAAGAATCGCACCTTTAATGTTTGAAGTATTCTGCAATCAAGAATTGGCAATTTCATTTATACTTATGTTTGAACGGTAACGTGACCGCCAGTCTAAGGTGTCAAATTGTTTAGAAGGAATGGCAAAGCTATACTGAGGATAGATAAATCTCGAAACGCGTCTATGGATGGCCTGAATAATTTGACCCAAGCTGTTACATTTGCAGTAGGTTACTGTATGTAACAGCAAACACTTGTTGTATAATTCAATGTCCGTCAGGGTATTAGCCCGGGAAGTAGTTGTTTCAATGAGTGTTTGATATAGTCTTTGTAAGACTAACTTGTTGTAGATTGCGAAAAGAATCGCACCTTTAATGTTTGAAGTATTCTGCAACCAAGAATTGGCAATTTCATTTATACTTATATATATTTTATTTTAACATGCGTAAAAACTAAAGAAAAATGCAAAATATTATTAAAAATATCTAAAAATTAATTATAGTATATTTACAGGAGTTCTAGGTTGAGTTAAATTAGGCCAAAGCATCGAAAACAATCGTTTATTAGAAAACTTGTGTAATAATTGAACGTCAAAATTGTATGCAATTAACAAAGATTAACAAACACTTGGTTTGTTTCACTTATTTATATTTTCTCCGATTAGTTTCGACCTTTGGTCATCTTCAAGGAGGAATGTACAAAAAATATCTAAACAACAATATATATACAAAATCAAACTATCATAAAACATCAGGTAATAAGGGCGGTCGGTATAGGAGAGTACCAAAGCTCTTCCATATTGTTTACAATCTGTAAAAGATGGAACTTTAAAGTAGTGATATTTTTGTTTGTTTTAATGCATTAAATTACAAATCAAAGTTATTTAATCTGAAGTTTCGAACGAGTGTTGCCAATCCTTGATTAAGCACAAAGTAAAGTTTCGAGTTTAGCGAAGCCTATAAATTTGTTATTGGGTAGCATAGTAAAGCGTAACGACAAAACGAAATTTTCAAGCTTTTCTAAACTCAAATATTACTTCATGCGTCAGCCGTATAAAACACTGAAATATTAAGAAATTCAAAATATTTCTAAATAGCAGTATATTTTTAATTTTGCAGTATATTTTTTTTTATTTCACAATATTTCAGTGTTTTACACGTGTAGCGCACGAAGTAAAATTTCGAGTTTAGCTAAGGAGTGGAAACCCTCATTCCAAACTCAAATTGAACGCTTTAAAAATAAGCTATGGATGCCTAAAATTTTACAACGCATGCATCTCGGAATATATGCACTTAAAAGAAAAATTCCCTGTATCAGTATTAAAGAAGAATTTATTTCTCTCTCGTCAGCAATTTGAAAATAAAATATTCTAAAATATCTTTGAATTTTTCTCGAAGTCATATCAAGCAAATCATTGCAGTTTTCTTATGTTATTTGTGGGAATTTATATTTTCTGGATTAATATACAGAGAGTTTTATGTAACACCGAACATTTTCATAACGAGAATTTTTCTTTGAGGTATCCATATGTATACGTTGCACATTTTCCGATGCTTGCTTTATTAAAAGAATCCAATTTGAAGCTATAAGCGAGTGTTTTCCACTCCCAGGTTAAGCATGAAGTAAAATTTCGAGTTTAGAAAAGCCTGAAAATTTGGTTTGGTCGCGTAGCGCGAAGCGCGGAGCGGCCAAACCAAATTTTCAGGCTTTTCTAAACTCGAAATTTTACTTCATGCGCCACCGGTACAACACACTGACATATTACAAAGTTTAAAACACACCGCTAAACTTTACATTGAATCAGTGTTTTGTACCGGTGGCGCATGAAGTAAAATTTCGAGTTTAGAACAGCCTGAAAATTTGGTTTGGCCGCTCCGCGCTTCGCGCTACGCGACCAAACCAAATTTTCAGGCTTTTCTAAACTCGAAATTTTACTTCATGCTTAGCCTGGGAGTGGAAAACACTCGCTTATAGCTTCAAATTGGATTCTTTTAATAAACCGAGCATCGGAAAACGTGCACCGTATGCATATGGATATTTCAAAGAAAAATGTACGTTATGAAAATATTTGGCGTTACATAAAACTCTCTGTATAATCTAAAGAATTAATCATTAAGATTGAATTCCAAAGTTTCTGGAATACAAAAATGCAATTATGCAGCTTACAAATCAGGACAAGTAGTAAATTTTTAAGCAATACTTACACGGCTCAAATGCACGTAAGATAGTTTTTTAGTTTTGGTCTTTACCTGAAACAAAAAAAAAACAATATTAGTATAGAAACATTTCATTGCAGTCTTTTGTTTCATAAAAAAAATGAACAACTACGAATTAGATATAATTGACACTATAGTTTAGGTTATGGTCCGTATTTTTTAATCTTCAGATCAGTCCCTAGACTTTAATCAATAGAGCAGTAGTTCTAAAAATGTTTATTGATTGTAGAACATAATCGTAAAATAAAACAAAGATATTAGTTTCTTCGTTCTTTTGTTTTAATAATTGTTTAATTTTTTCACCGACTTACAAGTTTTACCTACAATACCGGTTAAGATCAAATTATTACTTGCCCTGGGCCTCACCCTTTCTAAATTAACAATATAATAAGTATATTTGTTCCTAAAGTTAGATAACTGTTAAAATGGTCATAGGTATTTTAACATAGGTATTTTATGATTTTGTTAATCGTAATGATTTTTCTTTATTATTTCAATTTTTAAATTGTCATTTGTATATATTTTAATATAAATGGGCCCGCCGTGGCCGAGCGGTTGAGCCGCTGGTTTCGCCAATCGTTCACGGCGGTGATCTGGGTTCGATTCCCAGCGCGGGCGAGTAATTTTTCGAAAGAAAAATATTTGCCCCGGAGTCCATGGGTATGTGTGAATGTGTTGTGACGTCCGAATATATAGTTATATTTACTTAGTAATAAGTTAAAATAAATAAACATATGTATACAAATAATAAAAATTGATGATGGCTAATAGTCTCGTAACTAAGGCCAGGCAAAAGCCAAACCCGAAAAAAAAAATATATATAAATGTATTCAAATGAAAATGTTCGGTATTTTAGAATCTTATTAATTTATATTTTGTTGATTATATTTTAACATAAACACAGGTGACAATCTCCACTTAACGTTTTCATGAACTCATAATTTCTTTTCGTATTTATCCATAAACCTCTATGGAATTTGGTTTAAATCTGCTATATATCTTTATCCAATTATTTTCTACTTAATTGCAAAACATACAGTATAATAAATATGTGTATCTTTAGGGATACAGGTTTTTGCTATTATTTTACAAAAAAACATTGAAGTGGAGAATGCTCAGAGAAACTTCATAATGTAAGTATTCTAAAAACTGGTATCTAATCTACCTTAATCGGAGTAACTGCCTGAGAGGATAGGTTGAGACATAAATTGTAAAGTTGGATTATTTACTTTATACTTAATCAAGAAATAAAAAACACTCCTTATATTATTTAACACTTAAATTAATATGAACATCTAAAAGTAGTTAATCAAACATTTAATAAAGTCAATTTAAATATGGATCGGGTGTCTAACAAAGTCCTGGGTGGCTGTGGAATCAATCATAATTGTCGATTCTTACTTAAAATTATTGAATCTGACGTTTATAACGTCATAACCTATTCCAAAGAAGTAAGAATCGGCATTCATGTTTGATTAAACAGTCACCCAGAACTTCAATAATTGTTGAACACTCCATTCATACTTAAATTTACCTTATAAATGTTTACCTATTTTGAAGAATATTAACGTGTTTTTCAAAATTATAAAGCCGGATTTGGATTTACAAAGAAAATGGTTATGGAGAATGTTTGTGCTAAATTAATTATAACTGTCGGATATATTCAAAATGTATATTATTGAGACAATAAAGCATAAAACATTTCAGTCGATTTTCAGTAAAAATATTATGAAATATTTTTATTCTCTATTCAGAATTATGAAATGTATTTATTTATAATTTAAATGTTTGATTCAGAGGATTACTAAAGAAAGTTATGCGTTGTTTTCTGTTTGCCGGCGTTACAAACATTTTTAAAATTATTTCTTGCACTTATTACCTTAATAATTGATTAAGCGTCATTGCTGCAATAACACAATATTATTAATTTTTTGTTAATTAAATTACCAAATAAGTTAATTTGATAATACGTTTAATTACCCTGACTTGAGAATGTGTGTAGAAAAATAAATATATATTTACATTTTTTTACACACATTCTTAAGTCAGACTAAATAAAACAATGTATCAAATTAACTTATTTTATAACTGTTATTTAAATATTATTATTTTTACACATTTAAAACAAGTATTTCTATATTCTTAACTTGTTTTTCATTATTCACTTGGTAAAACATTTCTACTAAATATAGGTGTTTAAATGGATTCACATGGTTTGTTTTACTAAAAAAAAAAAGTATTTCTAAGTGTATTTTTAACTTCACAATAATTCAGTATCTTATACGCGTGGCGCATAAAGTAAAATTTCGAGTTTAGAAAAGCCTGAAAATTTGGTTTGGCCGCTCCGCTTCGCGGAGCGACCAAACCAAATTTTCAGGCTTTTCTAAACTCGAAATTTTACTTCATGCTTAGTCTGGGAGTGGAAACACTCGTTCGAAACTTCAAATTGAACGCTTTTATAAAATCGACGAATGCCTGAAAATTTGCACATTTATACCTCAAATTTAGTGCTAAATGTGACTTTAGATGTGTTCCAAGATGTGACTTCGGATGTGCCGTGACCACAATACGGTTTTAAAGACTACGTGTTATTAATGTAGCTTTTATTTACTCTTACAACTCTTGTTGGACACAGGAGATATTTATGTATCGTTTAAAACTGACATAACTGTGACATATAAAAAACATCACATCAGATCTAAAGTCATCTAGAAATATATCTAAAGTCGCTTTTAGCTCTAAATGTAAGGTATGAATACGGGCTTTTATACATATTTAAAAGAAACATTCCCAGTATGTAATATGTATAATATAATATATAAAATTACGAAAAAACTATGACTTATTATCATTATTAAAATTATATTAAAATGAATTTTTAGTGTTAACTTTTTAATTACTCGGCCGTTAATGGGTTAACAATTATTTTCTCTACTTAATTTTAAATGCGATTAACCGTTTTTATCAGGCAGCGAATTTCAATTTCATTTCTTAGAAGCTCATTTTGCAAAAAAAAAAAACACATAATAAAACCACAACCAACAATTTATTCATTAAGTATTTCCAATCATTTTAAATTACCTCGATAATTACCCCAAGGTATCTCTAATTAAATCAGAATTGAATCGATCGCAGAGATATTGTACACACGGAGAAATTTCTATTTTTTATTTTTCTGTTCTGGTTTTACAAAGCATCATTGATTCATGTCAATTATCCTCGCGTTGATAATTGGCGGACGATTCTTCTGTGTATCGATGGCATTTTCTTGGTATCCCACAGGTGTCCATAATGGGTGCGCTTCCGTAACTTGTAATAGCAACCGTTGGCAATTGTTTCGATTTCTAATTTGTGTTTAATGATACGAGGTGTAGAGGAAATTGATTGTGAAACAAAACAGAAAATTAAAAAATCGAAGAAAAAAAAAAAAAACGGGTCGCGTATGTCGCAAGAAACGCACGATTTGGTAATTAATTACTGTGTGTCGGATGTTAACACGTTTATTTAATTTGATAACAACAAATTATGAAATTTGTACTGAAAATAATATATTTTGGAGTCGCGGGATTTGTTAATTAATTACTGCGTGTCGGATGTTAACACGTTTATTTAATTTGTTAGCAACAAATTATAAACTTTTAAAAGCAGATAATATATTTTGCAGGCTGAGAGACATTTGTAACTTTCTGAGTTCAATAAAGTACATTAACAAACTATTGGGGTCTCCACGTTAACTTTTTTATTCATGTATATATATACATATATATATATATATATATATGTATCACTGTTTCTTCATTTTTTCTTGTTACGCCCGCGAAAATCTACGTTTTAACATATATATATATATATATATATATATATATATATAGGCAGGGGCAGAGTTCGGAAAATTTTCTAACAGGGCATTCGACCAATAATACGGCAGGAGAGATGTGTGTAATCTACTTTATTGTAATACCAAGCTTTCGGGACTCATTTTGTCCCTTCCTCAGGGTTAACACTAAAAAACAATGAGCAAAAAAACAAACAATTACTGATCTGAATTAAACTATTAGTTAATGACGAATTCTTAAAAAAAGTGAATAAATTTTGAGCTTACATTTGTGATTATTTGAACAAACTATATATATATATATATATATATATATATATATATATATATATATATATATATATATATATATATATATATATATATATAACATCTTTATTTACAGAATACAGAATACAATGGTTTATAATAAGTAATTACAATAAATAAAATTTAAATTTTGTAAATTGACCGACCCCAGGGTCGGTCTATCAGCCTGTCTTTGTCGATTCGATTTCGATATTAACAACATGGTGTATTCTAAATGTCGCTGCCTTTATATGTCATTGTGCTTGTCATTGTCACTGTTACTGTCAACATATATGGATGATATGAATTCATAAATTGTCTATAGTGGATTTTTAACTTTTGGAATATTATTGATTTTTCATTCATTTATAGACTTTTTTAATTATCGCTGATTCGCTCAAATTGTAAATATAAAACGGTTTATCGATAATTATCCGGTAAATAACAACATCGTTGTTTTAGGGATAAAAATCATTAAATAGGACAATTAATATCATTTAATGGCATACTTTTAACAAGGGTTTCCACTCCTTGATAAATAAAATATAAATACAAAATAATAAATAACTAACAATACAAATTTTTACATTGAGATAAAAACATTAAAAACTTTCTATTTTTTATCGCTGTTCAACTGTTTTCAACAATTTTGACAATTTTTAACAGCTTTGACAGTTCTTGACAACTGTTGTCAGTACTTATCGAAATAAAGTATTATCAAATTACCGATACATTTTGAATGTATATACAGCGATGTTTTCTTTTTAGTATACATAATGGGCATTAGCTGTGCATTTTCAGGTATTCGTTGTTATTTGTAAAAGTTCCATTTGAAGCTTTAAACGAGTGTTTTCCACTCCCAGACTAAGCATGAAGTAAAATTTCGAGTTTAGAAAAGCCCCGTGAAAATTTGTCTCGGGTCGCGCAGCGACCCGAGACAAATTTTCTGGGCTTTTCTAAACTCGAAATTTTACTTCATGCGCCACGCGTATAAAACACTGATTTCAAGCCAAGTTATAAAATATACCGCTTTACCATATTGTTTTAGAAGTATATCAAGAATTTCACTTGAAGTCATTGTTGTATTCGCGTGGCGCATGAAGTAAAATTTCGAGTTTAGAAAAGCCTGAAAATTTGGTTTGGTCGCTCCGCGCTTCGCGTTACTCGACCAAACCAAATGTTCAGGCTTTTCTAAACTCGAAATTTTACTTCATGCTTAATCTAGTAGTGGAAAACACTCGTTTTAAGTAATAAGTGAAGAGATTTTTAAAAACTGAAATATGTATACTTAAAAGAAAAGTTCCTGCTATATTTATCATGTATTAGTATTGGTATTACATTCCATATTAGAAAACTGACGAAAATCATGAAAATTGATGTAAATTGTGGTAATTGCTGAAAAACTAACATAATTCTGAATATTTACAAAATATATAAATAAAATATTAACGTTAAATAATTTCTTGATAATGTATGAATACAATTTTACCGTTAAATAATTTTTTTCATATTTCTTGATTCTTGGAGGCACTCAATAAATGTGGCATATTTTTTTTATATTTCTTGGTCCCTCTCTAGTAAAAATCCTGGCGACACCTGTATCATTATTTTATCTTCTTTTACCAACCTTCTAGCATTTTATCTTTGTTCTATCTCTTAAAAATTCTAAAAGTTAATCTAACCAATTAATATCTCGTATTATCAAAATACCTTTAAGATTTCAAGAATATTCTCAACTCTATTTATAATCAACCTCCCGGCAATTCGTAAATATATTTTATATTCTAAAATTACTTCAATTAATAATTTTTTTCACAAGTGTGTGCCTTGGGGCACACCATAAGATTCTTTACCGAACAATGGGTGTGTTTTTTGAGGTCGGCTCGACAGCTGAGGCTCGAGCTTCGCCTTTGTTCGTTAATTGATTAATTGGCAGGCGGCGAAAAAAATATATGCAACCTATTAATAAAAGTGAAAAATGAAGTTTTGAAGAAAATAAAAAATAACGCTTGGAAAGCGAGAAGCGTCAGGTGAGCAAACCGAGAGAAATCTACCGATGTTCCATACGGGGTTGGCAGATGGTGGACATTAACACACTTTTTTCCAACAGTGAATGTTTGTCATAATATTTTTCATTCGTTTTAGAAAAACTATATAAATTTTAATAGTTATGCAGTCGTTTGAGTATAAATATGCATATAGAACAGATTTGATTTTTTTATAATGAAAATATACTACCTTATAGACATTTAAAGAGAGTTTTAAGACCCCATTAAACAAAATGTACATCTGTTAATAAACACATTTGCAAAGAGAGGCGACTTAAGTGTTTATGAGAGTGTTATAGTGTACTTTCTTAGATTTAACTTTGTGTAACTAAAGCTTGTAACTACTGTGTAACTTACATATGTTCGAAAGCGTAAAAGCCATCTAATGCCCATTAGCTTAAGTAGCATCGTCAATAGCTAGCAAACTAAACGTTTGTATACAGCAATTGTTCGTCTACAAGAAGGCTTTATTTTATAGAATACAAATATCAAGAGTATGAATTTGTGTTCAGTCCTCTTAATACTATGAAACTACTAGTAAACACACTACCTTTTTTTGTAAATATACATCGAACATGTATTATTTTTGAAAAGAAAATTCTAAAAAAAATCAGCATATCTAGAAATTATGTATCGTATGTTCATTAAAATAAAATCTCTAGAGTGCTATGGAATATATTGTGTAAGTTGGCAACTCTGAAATTATACATTATAATTATTATGTCTGACGTTTTATATGACAATTCCTAAAGCGTGTAGCCAACATACATTTTAAAAAAGATAAAATCATAGCATTTTTTATTGAACATATGATATCTTTATGTGGTTTCAATTTGAAAGCTATGGACTCCACCGAGTTCAAAATATTTAACTTCAAAGTGATGTGCCTTTCTTTTTAAAAAGGATAGCAGTAATGTGTAAATTAATGGAAACTCAGAAATTTGGTTGTTTCCAAAATCTGAAATTTTAGGCAAAGCAGTTATTGTTTCCAAGGAAGCATAGGTTTTCTATTAATTAGTCTAATCATTTTATCAAAAAGTTCATTATCGAGCAATACTTATAAACATGCTTAGCAGTTTTGTGAAAATTAATGGTATCTCAGAAACGTAGTCATGTTTCCAAAATCTCAAATTTTAGGTAAAGCAGTTATTGTTTCCAAGGAAGCTTAGGTTTCCTATTAATTAGTCTAAATATTTAACTTCAAAGTGACATGCCTTTCTTTTTAAAAAGAATAGCAGTATTGTGTAAATTAATGAAATCTCAGAAATTTGGTCATTATTCCCAAATCTGAAATTTCAGGTAATGCAGTTGTTGTTTCCAGGGAAGCATAGGTTTCCTATTAATTAGTCTAATTATTTGCTCGAAAAGTTAATTATCGAGCAAAAATGGCATCTCAGAAATTTAGTCATATTTCCAAAATCTGAAATTTTAGGTAAAGCAATTATTATCTCCAAGGAAGCCATAGGTTTCCTATTAATTAGTCTAATTATTTTATCAAAAAGTTAATTATCAAGCAATACTTATTCCTAATAAACATGCTAATTTGCCCAATACTGTATGGTTACTATTACTTTAATTAATTTCTCATTATCAATTAATAATAAATGAAACAAGTAATCCTTTTTCTCCAGTGGTTTATTTTAATCAATAGTTGTACTAAACTTAATTAATATCATTTAATATATTTATCTCACGTAAACGAATCCATAGTTTAAATAATATACAGCGATTTTTTTTAAGTATACATATGCATACGCTTTTTTCAAAAGAGTTCAATTTGATGCTTTAAAAGAGTGCTTTCCATTCCCAGGTTAAGCATGAAGTAAAATTTCGAGTTTAGAAAAGCCTGGAAATTTGGTTTGGTCGCGTAGCGCGAAGCGCGGAGCGACCAAACCAAATTTTCAGGCTTTTCTAAACTCGAAATTTTACTTCATGCGCCACGCGTATTAACCACTAATAACGCTGATATATTGTCAACAGGTGAACTACACTTGTAATCAGTGTTTTGTGCGCTTGGCGCATGTAGTAAAATTTCGAGTTTAGAAAAGCCTGAAAATTTGGTTTGGTCGCTCCGCGCTTCGCGCTACGCGACCAAACCAAATTTTCAGGCTTTTCTAAACTCGAAATTTTACTTCATGCTTAACCCGGGAGCGGAAAACTCTCGTTTAAAGCTTCAAATTGAACCCTTTAAACAAAAACCCAGGAATATCTGAACATTTACAGCACATAATTGGAATATGTATACTTGAAAGAAAAACTCCCCGTATAACATTTACGTAACATCTATGAAATGTGGAGAGAGGTGTTTTTTTTAATTAGGGCCCATTTAATGAATATGATATTGCTTTGCTTTTGATAAATACAAAGTTGACATTTAGCCTGGTGGTGAAGTGCGGTGATCGAATCGGTGAGTAATGCCTTTCACTGATAGAAAACCGGCCTCCTACGAACGCTTCGAAATAGATTTCGATCGAACCTTGTGGGATACCAGAGTGCAAGCGCGCCCGAAATTGGGAATAAAAAAAACAAATTGTAACAATTGCCGAAACGGAAGCGGGCCGCGATTTTAGAAAGTGAAACAAATTGCCGGCTATTAATAACGCACAGAGACAGAGAAAAATCGTTCCAATTACCTGAAACTCGTGGGATACCATCGAGAAATTGATATGTAACATTGTTATAGATTCGATAAAAACGAGAATGAAATATGGAGCATTATTATTGTTAAGAGTAGAGTGAAAGTATTTAGAGGAGAGTTTATCAAGATCTTTTTTGGTTGATATATGATTCTAAATAATATCGGGCAATCAAATTAATTTATTAACAAGCAAGCCATGAAGTTTGAATTTAGGACAGTAGCACTGGGTAGCACTTCATGTATCTTGGCGCTAATTTGACAAATAAAACAATTTGAGTTAATTATGTCACAGCCTTTAAACACTGCCAACCGAAAAAACTAAATCAGAGCTTACTCCAATTATAAATTTATTTGATCGCCCCGAACAACTTTCAGAGAGACTAGAAGCCATCGATCTTCATTCTTTTTATAATGGATGGCATGTTTAAATATTATAACTTTCAGAGTTTCTAAAGGCCATGGATCCTTTAACCAATATAACTTTCATAGTTTCTAAAGGCCATTGATTGTTGAAATAATATAACTTGCACAGTTTCTAGAGGCTATCGATTGTTTAAATAATACAATTTTTAGAGTTTCTAAAGTCCATCGATTTTATTTTCTAAAGCCTAAAATAAAATATTTATTTTCATTTGATCAAGCGAATAACTTTTTTGTTATTTATTTTATTGTACGAATTTTCTTCTCATTAGCATGTCACTCAGTAGACATGCTAATAAGAAGAAAATTCGTACTGTAAAATAAATAACAAAACAGTTATTCGCTTGAGCCAGGATTTTGACAAGACAAAACATTTCTTTTTACTAGAGGATTTTCTCATATTTTGTATTGTGGAGGCTTCTACTTCGTTATACATGTTAATTTATTAATAAAAAACGGTTTAACTTTGTTTGTGTAACACAATTTATTTTTATGTGACTGCAGTTTCGGCAAATTTAGCTTGCCATTATCAAACATATAGTTTGATAATGGCAAGCTAAATTTGACGAAATTGCAGTCACATAAAAATAAATTGTGTTGTACAAACAAAGTTAAACCGTTTTTACTTTCCCCCGTATGTAATACAAAGGGAAAGTATTGTTTTCGTGAAAATTTTCGAATCAAAAATTTTAGCGGAAATATCCGTTTTGAGGTCCCCTGAGTCGAATAAGACCATTTTTGAAAAATGTCTGTCTGTCTGTCTGTCTGTCTGTCTGTCTGTCTGTCTGTCTGTCTGTCTGTCTGTCTGTCTGTGTGCGCTGTACCGCAAAAACCGCTAAAGATATCGAGATGAAACTTGAAACTTACAATCGGAAGAACTGAAAAGCTTTTGGTGAAAATCGGAAAACCGGAAGTGGTACTTTACTCTTCGCGTTTTTCAGTTTTTTCAGATTTTTTCAATAAATGTTCATCAAACAAAAAATTCTTTCAAATAAAAGTTGTAGATAATAACAAAATGAAGATGTATTGTTCACTTACTTTTTGTCATAGCAGTCTTAGTTTTTGAGATATTCAATAAATAGTGTTTTTTATCTAGTCATTGGTTTGTGTCAGTATGTGTTGATCTAATTGAAAAATGTTTCAAATAAAAGGTGTAGTTATCAAAAAGTTGAAGACATTTTGAAAATAATAATGCTACAAATATTTTAAAAGTGATTTAATACGCAATTTACGGGGGAAAGTACTATGATGGACACCACCATTTTTTTTTATTAATTTCTCATATTTGTTGTTGTTGTTATACGAAGAGGGTTTTATATATCACAGCGGTTTAAATGAGGCCAGTCATAAATTCATAAATGTAAGTATTTTAAGAAACATATTTATAAAAAAAAATCGTATAATAAAATGAAAAATTGCCATAGCTTATTTAGAATTTAATAGCCTTTAATTTAGGTTTTTCGTGTTTTTGTAACTTATATATTATATCCGGTATAAGCAGACAAAGTTGAACTTTTGTTTTAAATCGTGATGTTCAAGAAATATCAATTCAAAATAAATAATCCGAATTGTTTCTAATATTGATGGGAAAGTCTGGTATTTTTTAAAATGAAAAAATATTGACTTTTTGTGCTTATGAGGATTTTATAGCTCAAAGTTGTTTAAATGAAGCAGTGATACATACATTTATGAAAGTGAGTATTTTAAAAAAAACAAATAAATCAAAAAATATAACTAAAAATAGCTTAACATTAGTTTATTTAGAATTAAATAGGCTTCAATTTAATATTTTCGCGTTTTTTGTACCTTATAAATTATGCCCGGTGTAAACAGTTTAAGTTAAACTTTTGTTTTAAAACGCAATTTTGAAGAAATGTCATTCCAAGCAGGGTGCTTTAAGAATAAGAAACTGATACTTTTGTAAATTAAAAAATATTAAATACAAAATTTCCTAAGCATAAAAAAGTAATAAATCCCACAAAAATCAACTTTTGGTGTTTGTGAGGATTTTGTAAATCAGACCGGTTTAAATGAAGCAAGTGATAAATTCATAAACGTGAGTATTTTAAGAAAAACAATCAAAACAAAATAAAAAACTGCTAAACATTAGCACAATTAAAATTGAATAGGCTTCAATTTAAGTTTATCGCGTTTTTTTAAACTTATAAATTATGGCCGGTATAAACCGTTAACGTTGAAATAAGTAATATTAAATGAATGTTCAGTCAAGCTGGGTGCTTTAAGGTATTTTTATTTTTCGAGGAAAATAAATAGCCCGGATTGTTTCTAGCATAAATTGCACAGTTTGTGATATTGTTTTAAATTAAAATTAATTACTAAACAATGGTGCTTGTATGTTGGAGAAAATCGAGATTTTTACAGGAGCATTTCTTGTTTGCTTTAAATATGAGAAATTTCACATACATCCTAAGCTTGTGGGGCCTGTTAATCCTTAAAATCTTAACTTGTATTTCAAGTTAAGATTTTAAGGATTATTATTAGTATTCCTACAAACATATGTATCAACACAACACACTTTTTTCAGTTATGCCCATGCTTAACAATATAAAATAATATCTATATAATTGATATTTCTAATTAATAGTAATAGGTATGAACAAATTTGGTTTTTGTATGTATTCATTTTTAATCATTAATCAATATTAACGTCAATTATTATCGATTGACACACTCGTTTACAAAAACAAATGATTAATACCGGGGCAATTTATCCGGCTGTGTGGTAATAGCCATTAATTAAAACAATCGCCAGTTTCTACGAGAACGGTATACCCCGAGGTTCCGCAATTGGACCGCCGGCCGTCGCGCAGCTCTCGTTTTTCTTTTCTCCCATTGACAACTTTACCGGGCAATTAGTGTCGTGTGCGTACAGTCCGAAGGCGCGTTTCGCAACAAGAACTGTTACCAAGGCCAAAGTGCTAAACTATTCGCTCAGATCGTTTAAATTCCCTTTTCATTCCGATATATCTGGAACGCGTGAGTTTCTATGGAGAATAAATATTTGTACGACACAGCCGAATCAAGGCTGCTGAAAGTTAGGATTTAGCCCTCAAGAGTGATTTCGACAGATTTTTCTCATGATGTGCGCAGGAAGTTTTTCTTTTATGTAAACATATCCCAATGTATACGATCGACATGTTCAGGCGTTCGTTGTTTTTTAAAAGCATTTAATTGGAAGATTGAAGCGAGTGTTTCCAATCCTTGATTAAGCATAAATGATGTAAAATTACCAGTAATTAAAATTTGGGTAATATTCTCGGTAATATTACCGGTAACATAGTAAAACTGGGTAATTTAACGTTAAGAGCATATATTAGATACTTGTTCTGCTACTTTCTTGATAGAACCAAATTTTTAAATTGGGTAAAGTAAAACACTTGTTTTGTATCATATTTTTATTTTCAGTTACCTGATACGTGATTCGATCCATTACGATCATTTTTAAAGTTAAACTAAAGAGAATAACAAAAATTTTACACAAATTGGTAGGTAAAGTTGTAATATTTATTTAGTTTCGTATTATTATATAAATGATTTAGTTTGATTTAATTTAACGTATTATATATATTTATAAACTTTAGTTTTGATTTTTGTAAAAGAGGTTGCTCGTATATAAATACACAAATAAATAAATATTACATATAGTCAAACTTGGTAGAAAAATAAGAAAATTGTGACTTACTTCGACACTTTTAAAAAATTAAAGAAATGTCAGATTCAGATAAGATCAGCAGACATTGTGAAGAAAATAATAAACTGTGTTTATTAAAAACATCACTAAATTTTAATAAAATATAAGAAATTCTTCTTGTATTTTATAATTAATACACAACAATCAAATAAACGTCAAATGTTGATAAAATTAACAGTATTATCTAAAAATAAATGTTTGCAAATTTAACGTATGCATATTTAAATTTGTAAGTATTTATTTTTAGACAATTTTGTTAATCTTATTAAAGTTCAACGTTTGTTTAATTTTTTTTAATTAAAATTTGTTGCTATATCTTATAAGTGAAACGTATTGGAAATAGTATAATTTAGTTAAACTGGGATTTTAAATTCTCTTGATTCTTAAAAAGTACGTTCGAATGAAAATAAAATAAACATATGGAAAAATAATTAACACTAGATAAAAACAATAGTTTATTGTCAACTTCTTATGAAATCAGTGTTTTATACGCCTGGCGCATGAAGTAAAATTTCGAGTTTAGAAAATCCTGAAAATTTGGTTTGGTCGCGTAGCGCGAAGCGCGGAGCGGCCAAACCAAATTTTCAGGATTTTCTAAACTCGAAATTTTACTTCATGCTTAATCAAGGATTGTAAACACTCTCTAAAAGCTGCATTGTTCATCCTTGTATGTGAATGGGTTTAAAGAAAAATTCCATATAGGTAATAATAATTTTAATATAAAAAATCTAACACTTTAATAACTAATCAATTCAAATCTTATCAAATCCTAACAAACTTCTTAAAGGCTCTTACAGGAAATGCATTTAAGTGAGTAAAACATATATCAATAACTTGTTTATCATTGATCGGTTCGTGAAACATGAATAAATTTAAAAAAAATAAATGTAAATAAAAGTACTTCTAAAAAAGTATCAAGAGATTTATTAAAATAAAATCATTTGATTTGTTACTTGTATAAAATGTATAGACCATAGTTTAATTCTTCTTTATGTATTTTAAGAAAGAAAGAAAACTATAATAATTCGAATTATGAAGAAAAATATGGAAGAACATTTAAATTAATGTCGTGCATCATCCATTACCCGTTTGTTTTTGATTTGTTACTTGTATAAAAAGTTTAGACCATAATTTTATTCTTCTTCATATATTTTAAGAAAGATAACTAGAATAAATCAATAATATGAAGAAAAATATAGAAGAATATTTATAATAATTTTGTGCATCTTCCGTTATTCTCTTGTTTTTGTTTACATCGGTCGGGTTACATAAGCTCAGATGCACTGGGAGGCACGGCTGTTGCAAAAGATGTCCTCGTTCCGTGACCGTCACACTCTAGATGGCGTTGTCAAGCTTTAAGTCATCATCATGTGCACTCGATAATTAGACCACGCCTACTTAATAGATTTATATCAAAACGATAAAAATATCAATTTTACATTTCCTACATCAGTTTATTAATTCAAAGTAAAACATTTCAAACCAAGCCTATTTGCATTATTATTAGAAATTATCAGTTTTCTGACTCTATTAAGATAGAATTTACATGATTTGTTGGCCATAAATCTGTTTCCTTTTAGTAATTAGAGAATTTACTGTTTTATTAACTAATAAGACTATTCGGTGTCTTATTAATACAGTATATAATTAAAGAAAGCAATAGATTAAATGCAATCGATCTCAAAACAAACTAGGAATTTACATGACTTGTTGTTTTAAATCTGTTTCCTTCTATTAATAAGAGAATTTACTAAAACAGTAAATAATTAAAGAAGGAAATAGATTAAATGCAATCGATCTCAAAATAAATAAACATTTCCATGATTTGTTGTCTTAAATATCTTTCCTTTTAGTAATAAGAGAATTTACTGTTTTATTAACTAATAAGACTAATTGTTGTCTTATTAAGACAGTATATAATTAATGGGACATGTAATCGATCTCAAATAAACTGAGGATTTACTTGATTAGTTGTTTTAAATCTGTTTTCTTCTATGAATAAGAGAATTTACTAAGACAGTAAATAATTAAAGGAGGAAATAGATTAAATGTAATCGATCTCAAAATAAATAAATATTTACATGATTTGTTGTCTTAAAATTGCTTCCTTCTGTTAATAAGAGAATGTACTGTTCTATTAACTAAAAAGACTATTTGTTGTCTTATGAAGACATTAAATAATTAAATAAGGCAATAATTTAAATGCAAACGATGTCAAAATAAACTAACTGAACTTTTCCTATACGAACGAGTATTTATTGTAAATGTATAGTTCTAACAACTAATACAAGAATATGTTTATAACGCAAACAGTTAAATCTTCGACTAATTTCCTGCAATTACTTACGCAATAACTCTGTGATAAATCTGTGAATCAAATAAAGAATATTTTTATAACGCAAACAGTTAAATCGTCTTCGAATTTCCTGCATTTACTTACTCGATTATTCGACCACGCCTTCTTAATAGATTTATATCAAAACGAAAAATAAATCAACTGTACATTTCCTACATCAGTTTATATATTTAAAGTAAAAACATTTCAACCCAAGTCTATTTGCGTTATTATTAGAAATTATCAGCTTTTTGACTCTTTAAAATAGAATTTACATGATTTGTTGTCTTATATCTCTTTCCTTCTATTAACAAGAGAATTTACTGTTTTATTAACTCATAAGACTATTTGTTGTCTTATTAAGCCATTAAATAAAATTAAAGGAGGAAACAATTTGAATGCAATCGATGTTAAATTAAACTAACTGAACTTTTCCTACATTCACAAGTATTTACTGTAAATTTATAGTTCTAACAGCTAATAAAAGAACATTTTTATAACGCAAACAGTTAAATCTTCCTCGAATTTCCTGCAATTACTTACACAATATCTCTGTGTTAAACCTGTGAATCCAATAACGAATATTTTTATAATGCAAACAGTTAAATCTTCTTCGAATTTCCTGCATTTACTCACTTAATATCTCTGTGTTATATCTGTGAATCCAATAAGTTTGAAGTGAAATTACCATACAAGGAAGTCGATTATAACGGAAGTGTTTGGTTTTTTATTACTTTCAAAACTGTAAACGCCGTCTTTGGGTTTTCGAAAGGAAATGGTGTGACTGATTTGTTTTTATCTATTGCCCATTCCTCGTCGAGATGTTATTTAATCCTAAGGTACTGATTTCAATGCATAATTACTTTGCCATCAAATCGAAAGTAAACGATTGGCATTTTGTTTTATATGCCAGCCGGATGGCGACCTAGTCGAGTTGACTTTTGCAATTGGAACAAAACCTATTCAAACTAGATTATATATAAATAAATACTTGTAAAAAATATACTTCCTACGTTCACGAAAGTAATTATAGATTGTTAAATAGAGACCGATGGAAATACTTTTAAGTAGAGGGTCTTTGTTTCAAAAGGAGCAACCACGAATAACTCCAGATCTGAAGTAGATAAGGCTTTACGAAAAAACTCGTTAATTTTGTTTTTAAGGGGAAACTTAAAAAACAAAGTTTTTTAAATTGTAACTCCCCCCCTTACCAACAGCCACCACAACTTTAGAATTTTAAATGGCATCCCCCATCGTGTGATAGCTCATTTAAAAGGACATACAAATTACTATCCAGCAAACAAAAAATAATTGAAATCAATTCACTTCTTTCAGAAAGAGACGGTCCTTTAAAATTAAGTCACACACGATGGGTGGTGCCATTTAAAAGCCGTATAAAACACTGATTTAACATGAAGTGCAAATTATACTGCTTTACCGGCCAACTCGTATTTTCTGGCTTTTTTAAACTCAAAATTTTACTTCACGCTTAATCAGAGAGCGGAAACACTTGTTTGAAGTTTCGAATTAAACGCTTTTCAAAAACGACGAATGTTTCAATATTTACAGAGTAAACATCGAGATATGTATACTTAAAAAAATTGTGTAGGGAATCGGTTGGTGTTCCCCAGGAATCAATTATTTTTAAAATAAGAAATGTTAAATACAGAGCTATGGATAGACATTGCGAATTGCTTGGTGTTCCTCAAGGATCTTATATTTTCTAATAAAGATTGTAATAGAGACCTTTTGACAGATATTGCGAATTGCTAGGTGTTTCTCAAGGATCTAATTTTGTTAAATAAAGATTTTTAAAGAGAGTCACTTCAATAGATATTGTGAAATGCTTAGTATTCCTCAAAGATCTAATTCTGCTTGATAAAAATTGGTTAATATAGAAATCAGATGAGATATTACGAAATGCTTATCGTTCTTCAAAGATCTAATTTAATTAAATAAAGATTTTTAAATAAAGATTATTAACCAAAGACATCTCGATACATATTACGAAATACCTGGTGTTCCTTAAGGATATACTTTTGGTAAATTATTGTTGTTAAATCGATACCTTTGAATGGATATTGCAAACTACTAAGTTTTTCTTAAGGCTCTAATTATTGTTAAATAGTTGGATAATTATTGCAAACTGCCAGGTGTTCGTCAGAAGTCTAAATTGGTTAAATATAGACCTCTGGATAGATATTACAAAATGTTTGGTGTTCCTCAAGCTTTAGTTGTCTTAAATAAAGATTGTTGTATAGAGATATAGATATAAAGTCAGATGCTCCACAACGATTTAATTCACATTAATGGAACTAGAGACTGTAAGCCGGTTTACTGGTAAATAGTACAAATATACTTCTCTCTCCAAAATTTACTAGTAATTTTCAGATTTTATACTTTCGGTAAAGTAATAAAGACATTGGTTGTTATCCCAATTTAATATGACAAAGGAATAATCCAGTAAAGAAAGGCAATTCTTCTCAATTATTGATTATATAAAATTCAATTTCGTTTGCAATTCTTGGAGATAATTATTAGAACATACCTCGTGGTCTTCAAGCTAGACATAGGCCTATATTCCGTTTACGTTTTCATTCGACCAGATATGGGATGTCTAATCCCATCGATCGTATGATGAGGTATGCCAATGGTATTAGCAATAATCCCAACTTTGTTTTATTTACACCATCAATTCATCAGTTTAAGGTCCAATTACGTCGTATTAGGCTATCCAATGTCATTGACTGTTAGATCTCTGGTCCAGTAATAATTTGTTGGCTGTAATCATTGTAACTCTTTATATGGTTTTTGTTATTTTTGCTCAATATGTATATGTACACTTATGTAAAATGGAGATTCCGTTAATAAATAAATAAATAAATAAACATTTATAAAAATTGTATACAAAAGCTTCAAGAAAATAAAAATGATATTCCTAAATGAACTGACGCCAAATTTCTTGTTAAAATTATTCACATTATGACTATATTTAAATAAGTAATTTTTGTACTAAATTTTATAAGAACCGTTAAAAAAATCTGGAAAACCAACAGCTACTTGTTTTTAGAAGAAAAAATAATTTAATACCTTATTATTTTTTATTAACACTAATACTCTTGGTAACAAACTAAATAACTACAAACTTCACACTAAATCAGTGTTTTATACGCCTGGCGCATGAAGTAAAATTTCGAGTTTAGAAAAGCCTGAAAATTTGGTTTGATCGCTCCACTTCGCTACGCGATCAAACCAAATTATCAGGCTTTTCTAAACTCGAAATTTTACTTCATGCTTAATCAAGGAGTGAAAACCCTCTTTAATGGTAAACTTTATGAACGTCTTATTTATAAGATCGATTTTATTTAGTTAAGATGCGTTGGAGAAACCGCGCGTAAACGTTTAAATTAAAACCGTTTAAAACACAACACTTGTTTTTAAACATGTTTAAAATACTGCTTTAAAACGAAGTGTTTTAAACATAACAACCCCGATTAGAAATGTATTTTGTTATTATTGTTATTTTATTTTTATTTATATCTAAGTGAAAAATAAAACCATTTTGGTACTTGTTTTTGAAGAACTTTATAAAACTAGATTTATGAAACAAAGTACAAAGCAAATCCCCCGGTCGTAAATAGCTATCTACACCATTGACTACGAGTAAATATTGAAAAATATATCATTCCCCATAAACTTATTGACTTGTACCTTTAAAAAACGAAGTCGTGGTTAACTTAACTGTCGGTTAACCGCTTTTGCTTCACTATTGCTTCACTATTGTTATTGAACAAGTTAGGAAATTTCCAATCTCTAACTCTAAATTAAACAACTATTTAGTGGCTAAATAAAATTTCATGGGTAAATCATATGAATTTGTTGGCATTCCTCAAAAATATACAATTCATAAGACACATTGATTTGGATGCTAAATAAAGTCTAAGGAAAATGTTTCCGAATTTATTAGCGTTTCAGGGATTCACAATTCACAAATATAAAACATCTATTTAGTTGTTACATAAATTCTTAAAGAAAAGTATTTCGGATTTGTTGTTAATCTTCGCCAAAAATATACAATTCACAGATCTACGTAAGTATATAAATGTAAACATATCCGTATTAGCACACAATAAATTAAATAAAAAAATATCTCTAGTTCCTACAGAAAAAAGGTAACTGATTGATGTCCCTCAAGGATCTGTAAATTACAAATATAAAACACTCAGAAACAGATATAGATATTTAAAACCTTTGGGTAATTGCACATATTTCCAAATTTGTGTTCCTCAAGGATCTATAATAACTCTAATATATTGATCTAAATAAATGAATTTTAAATTAGTTAGTGATTAATATTAATATTTTTAATCGATTCTAACAAAAACAACAATCTAAAAATTACACAATACACACATTTAATCGATAAATAACTTAATTTAATGCACGCTTTGATGATTAACCGATTTTTTTTGTTATCCAAAAAATATACTATTGTTTAAATTGGGCGGCGTTCTAATTTACAAAATCCAAGTCCGGGTAATTTAATTATTTTTGATTAAATCGCGCAAATTATCTCCATTTACTCGGCCTCGGTTTCATATCGCAAGGTCGGTTGTCGTGCGTTTTCTAAAATTTAAACTTAAAAAAAAATCTTGTGAAAAAAGAAACACAGCGTGTGTGAAATTACATTTTGACATGGATATGCGACAGGAAAAGGAACCGATGATAAATTGAATTATGTCGAAGTTACAAGTCACTTGAGGCGTAATTCAATTAAAACCTCAAGGGCGATAAATGTAAAAATGTGGAGATTTAAAATAATGTTTCGAATATATTTAGAAAGAAGAATTAATTGCATGATAATTGTGGAGTTATAAAAAGAGTTTTGGCTTTCTTTAAAATACCTACAATGAGCCAAAAAAGGAACGATAAATTCAATTATATCGAAGTAACACGTCACTTGATTTATAATTTAATTAAAATCCCAGGTGCAAAAAAATATAAAACTGTGTAGATTGGAATTTTTTTTGAATTTATTTGATAAGAATAATTGCATGACAATTGCGGAGTTACAAGAAAAGTTTAGGCTTTCTTTAAAATAGACGGCTTTGAGATTAAAACCTTAACATTGCTGAGAAAAATTATTCAATGTTAGCTCATAACATCTTACAATCACAATATTTATACTACATTGCTAAAATGTTAGTATAAGAAAGTAAAAGAATGTTGCAAGATTTAGTATTAATAATTTTTTTTAAAACAATATTTTAAGTAGTGTAAAATAATTTAAAAGATGTTTAATATAAGGCGAAGTCAGTAAATATTAAAGTTCTACATATCAAGTGAATGTGTATGGGATGATGGATGTGGCGGCCCGAGGAGCTCATAAAATGAGCCAAACGATCGTCGTCGTCTTCTGTCCTCCTTGCACACTCACTTGCTAAAATATTTTTACAACATGACCTAATTCGCTGTTATTTCTTATTTGGTACTTATAGCTGGGTCGTTAACTCATTAGAGTTAACGACCCACCTATAAGTACCAAATAAGAAATAACAGGGAATTAGGTCATGTAGAAAAAATTATTTAACAAATTATTGTTAAATATAAACCTATTTTGTCATGTAATTTAACTGCATTTAGTGAAACGTATAAATGCAAAAAATATACAAACTAGTAAAAATATTTTGGATTTTAAACAGAATGAATGCATGAAAATTGTGAGGATTTAAGAACATTTTTGGCAATCTGAGTAATATATAGATTTTAATGTATTGAATATTTGCTTAAAAAACGCATACTTTCATTCATTCATTTATTCAGATCCTATTATAATTTGTTCTTAGAAAATATCAAAGAGAAACTACTATTTAAAAGTGTTAAAATTATTCTAAAACGATGTACTTTTTGAGCATTTAACTGGTTTAGTTAAGTTATTCACGGCACAAAAGTTGACCGGAGCTTTAACAATATTTTGCATTTATATTTATTGTAATCGAGAAATATATAATAGTATTGCAGAAACAAGTAAAAAACAATAAATTTAACTTAATTAAAAAATCTATTCATATTATTTATATAAGAATAAAATAGATTGAATTAAAAATCACTTGGTTTGTTTTAATACATTTAAAATTTATTCCTAGAATAAATTAAATAGTGAAAGAAACCGAATGATTTAAAATTATAGTTATTTTATTTATATATTTTAAATCATGTTTCATCAAGTGATTAATGGAAACAATGTGAAAGATATACTAAATTATTTATTTAATTCCTTAATTAATAAAAATTCTCGCGATTTGGTTGGTATTCCTCAAAGATCTACTCATTTATGTCTTTTTGAATTTAATTTGAATCAGAGTTTTGTACGCCTGGCGCATGAAGTAAAATTTCGAGTTTAGAAAAGCCTGATTTGGATTTGGGCGCTACGCTTCGCTCAGCACCTAAATCCAAATTTTCAGGCTTTCCTAAACTCGAAATTTTACTTCATGCTTAATCATGGAGTGGAAACCCTCGTTAAAGGTAAATCATTAAATGCTATTAATTTTCCATGTATTTAATGACTTTTACAAATAAACAACGAAATGATTTACCGGTAAATTATTTATAAACTGGTTTTGATTAATTAATTTATCGAATTACCGGTAATTGAAAAAGTCGATAAATTTACAATCCCTATTGGAAATGCTGTACTGTCTAAAATTATGATTACCCTTGTTAAAGGTAAATCATTAAATGCTATTAATTGTCTATGCATTTAATGACTTTTACAAATAAACAAAAATATTTAGATTTACCGGAAAATGATCGATAAACTGTTTTCGATTAATTATTTTCTTGAATTTCCGTTAATTGAAAAAGTCGATAAATTTACAATTCCTATTGGAAATACTATATTGTCCAATTTGTTAGATTTATCATAAAAATAGTATAAAATACTACTAACTACTAAAATACTAAATACGGCATTGATAATGGTCACTTTGTGTCCAAAATGTGCGCTTTTTATTTAAAATAAAAGTGTAAAGAAAGGTTATTAGTGCTTTATATATTAATTAAATTTGATCTTCAAGTAATTCACCCAATCAGTTTAATTAAAATAGTAATTCAACAAATAAACAGTTACGATACAAATTTTAATCAGTCTGTCTTGTCACTCTTTCTGCATTTAAATACTAAATTATGCTTTAGTAAACACTTCAATATACAGTAAAGGAAATCTATTGATATAAGAGAAAGACTTCCTTTACTGTATATTGAAGTGGTTAATAAGACATAATTTAGCATTCAAAAAATCATCTAATTTGCATTTGCAAACGGACAACTTTTCATCGATCTGCCCACTTGTTTTTGTTGTTCGGCGTGTTATTTTATTGTTTCATCTTTCGTTTGTTCTCGATGACAAAACACTTGTTACCAATCGTCAAATTTGTGGCGTCACGCACGGCCCAGATTCACGCCAGGTGTCCCCCAAGGATCGCACGCAGAGACGGTTTTATTTGATGGTCGTAAAATTGCCCGATTGCGCAAAAGGTGATTGCCTCGTTTTTACAGTTAACGAAGAATTCGAGAAATGCAGTAATGATGTGAATTATTTTTGACAAGAAATTCAGTGTCCATGAATTGTAATAAAAACACAAATGTATTTCGTTACACATAAATTATAATACAACGTTTCTTTAATTGATAAACGAGATAATATTTCACGAAAATTAAATTATTGGAAGAATTTCTTGTAATTGTTTGTTATCATTTTTTGTCATTGTAAATATTAATAATTTTATAAATACATATACAGCGAATTTTTCTTTTAAGTATACACATGCATACGCCGTGAGTTTTCCGACATTCGTAGTTTTTTAAAAGAGTTCCATTTGAAGCTTTGAAGGAGTGTTTTCCACTCACAGGTTGAACATGAAGTAAAATTTCGAGTTTAAAAAATTTTGATAAAATCTAAGATTTCTTTAATCTAAAAAGAAATCATGCGTACAGCATTCCACCCAATTACATCTATTAAGGATGCGATTACGTAACCATGTGAATTCAAATATCCACTAATCCAAAGCGCCATTAATCGTTTCATCAGACATTATCGGAATCCGCTGCGGAGATACTTAGAATCAAGGTGAAATTGTGCGGATTTCATCGGTTGTGCGTTAGAACGAGAAAATAGAGAGAAAGAGAATATAGGCCAATCAGTACGGCCAACTTTCGATTCCCATTAAAATCTATTTGCGCGGTTTTGCCGCGAATACGCGGACCTGAAATGAAAGTAAGAACGCTCAGGCCAGCGCAAGGGACGGAAATAAAAGCACCAACGACCGGTTTCTGTGATATGTATATCAAACAAAAGAGTTTAGTATTCATGTAATGATTGAGCGCGGAGAAAAAAAGTGGATTGTGCAGTGTGTAATTGATCGATAGGCGTATATGGAGAATGTGCTTGTGGAACAGAAAAAAAGTTGGTTGATTTAATTAATAGATAGGCGTAGAACTGGAAATGATTAAGTTTAAAAACGTTATTTTAATGTTTATGAGATTGAAGGAAGTTAATTAATGAGATTTTATTTGCATCGTAGAGTTTTTACTTATATGTTTATTATGATATTTAATTACTAGGACAATTCAAACAAGTAATATTAGTTTGTGAAACAATACCAAGTGTTTTTTAATTTAAATAACTTTACAAGTAACATGTCGATCAACTATTTCCGAAAAGTCGCAAGTGCAAAATGTGGAATTTGACAGGAGACACAAAATACTAGTTAATTATTTACGAGTTGCGTAATCTTTCTGAATAGTATGTATAACTGCATCATGAGCTATTTTTAATAAGTATTTTGAGTTAATGTGTAAAACCTAAATTTACTTGGATATTTTAAGAAATAATTTAATAAACATAGGACGGCGTTTGTTGGCCGGCCCTGCATTATAACAAGTGTTTATAAACTGTCGGCATCTCGGTTGCTTTGAAAACCAAATTACATATCTTAGATGATGCCTTACGAAACGGTGAATTTTGGAAACGTCCAATATATTTAATTATATGTCATTGGGTAGTGTCACAGAGCTGAATTTAATTACGACGTATGTTTCTGAAGTCAGAAACTAATGGGATGCCGACAGTTTATAGACACTCGTTAGTTTAAATATGCATTATAATTTGCCTTTTATTATATGTATTATTGTTGTTGCGATGTAATAATAATCTGATAGGAACTATTCCTCATACGCAATTAATAGTATAACTGATAATAACCACGCAATAATCTGATTAAATGGAGTGAGAAAGTGCACAACTCCAACAAAACAAAGCAACCAAGCGAAACGCCAGCTCTTGAAAACCGTACATTTCAACCGGGTAGAAAAATCCAACAACACACGATAATTGCGGAACCTTGGAGTACCCCCTACAACACGGCAGATCGGATCAGAAGACAGGTCTACCTGCGAGACAGGTGCAATTCATTGATGCAACCGCGCGATATTTACGCGGATTGCGCAACTTTCGGCCCGGAATGCGCGAATTTTTCGTCTCCCTGTCCGAGATTAGAAAGTCGCATTCACCTCGGTGCGGTCTTAGTTATGGCCACCGGGTCCGAATAACTCCCGCCCGTGACAAGGCGACGGGAAACTGGAGCCGAAGGACCGTTTATCTCTCCTCGCGCCCGGTGTACCTCAAGGTTCGTACTTTCGCCACCGCGAAACGGTTGCTGATGTTTTGCAAACGAAACAGGAAATACATTCCATCTTGGATCCCACAGAGATTTCGAAAGAAAAACATTGGAAATTGTTGTCATAATTATAAATGTTGAATCATTCTTATGATTATAAGATAAAATTTCTGGGAAGGAAAATCTCATACTTACATATCAGAGAATTTCATAATTTTATTTCAACATCCAATTATGTTGATTTCGGATAAATTTTTTGAACGGGTAGGCAGGTCGCGGCTCGCAAACCGCATGTGGCACTTTGAGATTTTTCTACTTTCAATATTGTTGTTCTATCGAATGTTCAATAAAACAAAAAACCCTAGAGTGCCATGGAAAATATTGTAGGTTATCAACATTGAAATTATGTATCATAATTATTATGTCTGATGTTTAAAATGTCCATTCTTTAAGCGTGTAGCCAACTTAAATTCAAAAAAGATTAAATCATGGCACTCTAGAAGTTTTTTTTATTGAACATACGATATTATTTAAAAGATAATTAATATAATTTGTAAAATTATAGAATGTCAAAAGTGGCAAGTAAAATGTCAAAACTTTCAAAATATTTAAACTGCATCTTTCTTTTAAAAATGATATTTTATATGTATACTACTTATCAATTTAAGCCCCGCAGCCCTTATGAACGAGCTGCCACTGGTGAGTTTTAATTTGTATTTAATACCAGCCTTTTCAATTACATTCTTGCTATAACTTTACCTGACGCTAATAAATCATGCAAAAGGATAAACTTTCTATAATCATACATATTCTTATCCTAATCAACATACTTTACAATATAAGTGACTTACTACTCGTAAATTAAGTAGGTAGTCAAGATTACGCTAATTAATCAAAATTGTTTATTTCATTGTGAATCGGTGAATTTATAATTATATAAAAAATGTATACAAAATCAATCGATTGCCTACTTGATTTTCCGCCTCCGTTACACAACCTAAGCCGACCTGATTACAAGCGAGGAAAACGCAAAACTAATTAATTGGTACCACTTTATGTAAACACTTTACATAAACTGCTTTTTTTTACAAGCATGTGGTAACCTAACCTTACGTGTGAATATTAACGGTAATATTAACAGCCCGATGCGTTTTTTTAATTTCTATAAAAATATTTGTAATCTACGCAATTTCTTATTTATGTTTAAATAGAAACTATGCAAAAAATGTTTATTCTACTAATGCCCGGTATTATAAAACATTTTATTCCCTAAATAAAATTTACTTTACGAATAAAGTAATTTATTCCAAAGATTTCGGTATTATAAACAAAAAATAACTTTATTTGAGTAATAAATCACCCCAGTAAATTATTTCTACTAAGTAAATTTTATTCTCTAAATAAGTTGGCAGTTAAAAGTCAAAAGTGTATTATATTATTATAATTACTTTAGATTGTACTACTTGTATTTATTAATTTCATTACGGTTATCATGTCTACCATATCATCCGTGTCAGATTTAAGTTCTCTTAAAGTATCTTCCCTGACAGTGATTAATTCGAACCACAAGACATTTTAAGAGATTTTTATACTTATGCATACGCATTTTTTAAATTAGTTCGATTTAAATTTGTAAACGAGTGTTTTCCACTCCCAGACTAAGCAACATTTCGAGTTTAGAAAAGCCTAAAAATTTGGTAGGTCGCGTAGCGCGAAGCGCGGAGCGACCAAACCAAATTTTCAGGGTTTTCTAAACTCGAAATTTTACTTTATGCGCCACGCGTATTAAACACTGAAAACACTAAAATATTGTGAACAAGTGAACTTCACTTGAAATCAGTGTCTTGTACGCGTGGCGCATGAAGTAAAATTTCGAGTTTAGAAAAGCCTGAAAATTTGGTTTGGCCGCTCCGCGCTTCGCGCTACGCGACCAAACCAAATTTTCAGGCTTTTCTAAACTCGAAATTTTACTTCATGCTTAGCCTGGGAGTGGAAAACACTCGTTTAAGTCTTTTATAATTTCTAATAAGCTTTCTTTTTCTTGTTCTGTGTAATTCTGTCCTATTCCACGGTTATTCTCCGTAAATAGAAGGAATTATACTAAATTTGATTGACAATTTAATTTAAAATATTGACAATTCAATTAATAAAAATTGGTGGTTCCAGCAATGGCCACAATGAAAATGTATAATTTCGGCTTCGCGCTACGCGACCAAACCAAATTTTCAGGCTTTTCTAAACTCGAAATTTTACTTCCTTCATGCTTAGCTTAGGAGTGGAAAACACTCGTTTAAGTCTTTTATAATTTCTAATAAGCTTTCTTTTTCTTGTTCTGTGTAATTCTGTCCTATTCCACGGTTATTCTCCATAAATATAAGGAATTGTACTAAATTTGATTGACAATTTAATTTAAAATATTGTCAATTTAATTAATAAAAATTGGTGGTTCCAGCTATGGCCACAATGAAAATGTATAATTTCGGTTTGTAATCTACTAATTAAATTATTAATTTCTAGAGTTGCTATTTTTTGGTAGGTTTGCTTTATAATACGCAATTTTATTTGCCCATTAGTTTACTAGGTAAATAAATTCACTCCACAAATAGTTATCTAATGATTTATTAATCGTTTATAATACCGGGCATTATTGTAATACGATTCAATTAAAACATATTGAATATTGTAACACACACTATTGTTTGTGATGAACACCAATAAAGAAATATACAAAATATATTAAAGTTAATATATCGGACACTTTTATATTATTAATCACTTGCAAAAACATTTTCAAAAATATATTGGTTTGTCCAAACATTTAGTCTCGCTGAGACTTTTTCAAATATTTATTAAATCAACTACTTCCCGAGCTAATACCCCGATAGATATTGAATTTAACAATATATATTATTAATTTCTCACCAAACTAAATGAACAAACAGAAAATTGAAATTAATTTAAAAAATGACATGGAATGAATATTAATTAAAAGAATCTTAAGCTATCGCAAAGAACAAGTCTTATGACATCTATAGACGCGTTTCGAGATTTATTAGAAAACAAGCAGGTATTTTGCGAAAATAAATATAAGTATATTATTAACATAAAAGAGAAACAAAACTTTTTAAGTTCCTCTAATAGAAGTTAAAAAAACTGCAGAAAGTAAAATAAAGAAAGCTTTGTGCACTACATAATTTAAAAAAAACTAGGTATTTCGATTTATTTATTTTTATCTACATTTTATGTATTTGTCTCAATTTTTTCTGTAAGCTACTTGTGATAAGAATGTAAAATATTAAAACTATTATTAGAAAACAAGCAGTTATTTTGCGAAAATAAATATAAGTATATTATTAACATAAAAGAAAAGCAAAACTTTTTAAGTTCCTCTAATAGGAGTTAAGAAAAAACTGCAGAAAGTAAAATAAAGAAAGCTTTGTGCACTACATAAATTAAAAAAAACTAGGAATTTCGATTTATTTATTTTTATCTACATTTTATGTATTTGTCTCATTTTTTTCTGTAAGCTACTTGTGATAAGAATGTAAAATATTAAAACTGTACACCAAAAGAATGCAAATAATTATAACTATATACGAAAATTATTGTTTGTCGACTTTATATCACACTTTATCATTCAAATGAGAAAAAAAGGTATTTTGCAATAATAAATATAAGTATGATATTATTAACATAAAGGAGAAGCAAAACTCTTTAAGCTCCTCTAATTAGCGCTAAAAAAAAATAAAGAAAGCTTTGTGCACTACATAATTAAAGAAGAACTAGGTATTTCGATTTATTTATTTTTATCTACATTTACATATTTGTCTCCATTTTTTTCTGTAAGCTACTTGTGATAAGAACGTAAAATATTCAAACTGTACACTAAAAGAATGTAAATAATTATAACTATATACGAAAATTATTGTTTCATCATTTATATGAAAAAAAAACTTGCTATTTCGAATATTTATTTTTATCTACTTTAAAAATATATTTGTCTACATTTTATCTCTAAGCTACTCATACTAGGAATGTAAAATATTAAAACTATATAAGAATGTACAAAATTATAACTATATACGAAAATATTTTTTTTGTCTACTTTATCTACTTTTATGTTACATTTGCTAGGAATATAATAAACATTTTTATGTAATCTTAATTGAAATTCCGGAATGTTTATTGCAATGGAAAAAAACTTAAACATTTCCCAAAAATTACAATTTCAAACCTCTCCGCCGAATAGAAGAAAGTGTTTAAATTTTATTTTCACACTGCTTTCTAGGCGTGAAATTGGAGTAAAAAACTGTAAGAAAAAAAATGTTAATCGGCCACGTTTTCCCTTTTTTATGGACACAAAAAGAAAGCAATAGATGTAAATTAGATGGGCATTGCTTTAACATCATTATAGCACTGTGAGCCAAAAAATAAGAAAATCGTGAAGATGAAATTTAAGTATGAATTAAATCTACTAAAACAAAGTATTTCAACTGTTGACAGTTATTGCCGTATTAACCCATAAAGCGCAATTAATGCGATTACGCAACATTGTTATATATTTTTTTGAATTACTAACTAAATAAGTCTTATTAATTTCGACACATTGTTTGCATTTTACACGAAAAACATTTTCGTAATTTTATATATTATAAATAAGTTAATTTAATGCATGCATTATTTCACCAGAATTGAGAATGTGTGAAGACATATGTAAATATTTTGTTATTTACATGTTTTGATTATTAATAATTGTTAAAGTGTATTTCTAACTTTACAATAGTTCAGAGTTTAATACGCGTGGCGCATGAAGTAAAATTTCGAGTTTAGAAAAGCCTGAAAATTTGGTTTGGTCGCGTAGCGCTACGCGCTACGCGACCAAACCAAATTTTAAGGCTTTTCTAAACTCGAAATTTTACTTCATGCTTAATCTGGGAGTGGAAACACTCGTTCGAATTTTAAATTCAACTCTTTTATAAAATCGACGACAGCCTGAAAATTTACAGCGTATACATTATGTATATTCAAAGGAAAAAAATCCAGTTTGTAGTATTATATGTTCAATAAAATAAAACCTCTAAAGTGCCATGGAAAATACTGTATTTTGGCCACTCTAAAATTATATATTATAAATATCTTTAACGTTTTATATGTCAATTCCTAACGCGTGTAGCGAACCTAAATTAATAAATGATAAAATCATGGCACTCTAGAGGTTTTTTCATTGAACATACGATATAATTGAAATTATAAACAGAAGTGCAGAAATTTACTTAAAATCAACTTTTAGAGTTTACTTTATAATTATTGTTCAACCATTAATGGGTTAATAGATAAGAATTGAAATTTGAAAATATGGTTTCATCAAGAAATTTGACTACTCTGCATACGTCGTTAACATCGTAAAACGACGAAAACAGTCAAAAATTTGTTTGATTTGTTAATTTTAAATTTGATTATATTATTCAATTTATTTCATAAATTACAAATACTAAGTACATAACATAACATTAGTAAACTATAAATTAATAAAATAAAAAAAATCTAAAATCAATTATTAAAACACAAATAACACGTGACTTAGTATTGTATCACTTTATTTTTCTCAATACTGTATTTTGGCAACTCTAAAACTATATATTATAAATATTATGTCTGACGATTTATATATCAATTCCTAACGCGTACAGCTAACCTAAATTTAAAAAAATGGTGATGTGTCCATCATAGTACTTTCCCCTGTAAATTGCGTATTAAATCACTTTTTAAAGTTTGTAAAGAAGCTAATGAATCACCCTGTAGAAAATTGTGTTTGAAAGTTCCCGAAAAACGTTCTTCTTTTTATAACATATTACGAAGTGGTCCTCAATAACTAGATAAAACACACAACTTTTGAAATATCTCAAAAACTAAGAGTGCTATGACAAAAAGTAAGTCAATAATACATCTTCATTTTGTTATTATCTACAACTTTTATTTGAAAGAATTTTTTGTTTGATGAACATTTATTGAAAAAATCTGAAAAAACTGAAAAACGCTAAGAGTAATGTACCACTTCCGGTTTTCCGATTTTCACCAAAAGCTTTTAAGTTCTTCCGATTGTAACAAAAAGCTTAAGTTTCAAGTTTCATCTCGATATCTTTAGCGGTTTTTGCGGTACAGCGCACACAGACACACACACAGACAGACAGACAGACATTTTTCAAAAATGGTCTTATTCGACTCAAGGGACCTCAAAACGGATATTTCCGCTAAAATTTTTGATTCGAAAATTTTCACGAAAACAATACTTTCTCTTTGTATTACATACGGGGGAAAGTAAAAAAGAAAAAATCATGGCACTCCAGAGGTTTTTTTTTTATTGATATAATTGAAATCATAAACAGAAGGTCAGAATTTTACCTAAAATCAAGTTTTAGAGTTTACTTTATAATTTGTTGGGCCGTTAATGGGTTAATAGATAACAATTGAAATTTGAAAATATGGTTCCATCAAGAAAGTAACACAATTATCGAGAAGATGGTTTTAAAACGTTATTTATATGAATAACATGCTTGATCAAGTTTAAAACTATTTTTTTTTTATTAATAAGGCAGCTAAAGTTGCTAAGAAGGAATTTATTTAGAATTCATAAACAATCTTCAAATTTCAGTTAAAAGGAATTTACATCAAGGTTTCTATATTATAACATTCAAATTTTCTAATGAGCGAAACATAAAATATACATTGCAATATTTTTAGTTTGATATGCCTCAGTATTTATTTTAAGAAAAGCGTCAAAATAAATATTAATAACTATTTGTTTCTTTAACTTATTAAGCGCCATTGATGCAATAACGTAATATTATTATTATTTGTTAATTGAAATACTAAATAAGTTAATGTATGTATCTGACCTGATTTGAGAATGTGTGAAATATTCAATATTTATTTATTTAAATTCTTTGATTATTACTCATTTAAAAAAAAGTAATTTTAAGTGTAATTCTAACTTCACAATATTTTAGTGTTTAATGCGCGTGGCGCATGAAGTAAAATTTCGAGTTTAGAAAAGCCTGAAAATTTGGTTTGGCCGCTCCGCTTCGCGGAGCGACCAAACCAGATTTTCAGGCTTTTCTAAACTCGAAATTTTACTTCATGCTTAATCTGGGAGTGGAAACACTCGTTCGAAACGTCAAATTGGTCGCGTCTATAAAATCGACGAATGCCTAAACATTTTCAGCGTATTTTTAGTGTTACTTTTCTCATTATATTTAATTTAGGAGAAGTGTCAAAACTAAAAAGTAAAAAATAATATAAACTTTGAAACACGAAATAAACATTTTTAGTACACACTAACTGTTAAAGAAAATAGTACCATCATCAATTCTCGGCGACAAGACCTCTGGTCGATAGCCAGTTATCAAGAGGAAGTTTATTTTATTTATATTTATTGATTATAAACAATAATGTAATTAATTATTTTGTATTGTCCTCTGATAATAAAGATTTGTTATATATACATTTTTAGTATTTATTAACCTGAGATTAAATTTAAGCTGTATACGTTGAATTTCACTTTAGTATTGGAAATTTATCAATACTAAAGTGAAGTTCAACGTATACAGCGTAACTTTGATCTTACGTTAATAAATATTAAAAATGGTTATTTCGTGCTTCGTATAATTAGTTTAAATGTATTTATTCCTTGTTTCACAAACTTTAAAGTTGTAGTTTTATAAATAATCAAAATCGGATGTTAGTGTAATTTATTGCATAAAGGAAAATTGAGTTTGCAAAAGCTTGCAGAATATTTACAAAATATAAAAACGAATTAAAATTAATATCGACTTTCTGCAAAGATTTTGGTCTCATTGAAACAAGTCTCCAAATAGTAGCTGTTTTAATGAATATTTTTTGGAGAATTTTCTCAATGTGACTAAATTTTTGCAGAAAGTCGACATTAATTTTAATTCGTTTTTATATTTTGTAAATATTCTGCAAATTATTGGCAAACCCAATTTTTCTTTGTGCAATAGATTACATAAACATCCGATTTTGATTATTTATAAAACTACAACTTTAAAATTTGTGAAATGAGGAATAAATACATTTTAACAAATTATACGAAACACGAAATAAACATTTTTAATATTTATTAAAGTGAGATCAAAGTTAAGCTGTATACGTTGAACTTCACTTTAGTATTGGCAATTTAATTCATGCTTTATATTATTTTTCACTTCACATGAACAAGTGATTTGTTTACACTTATTCTCAATCATCCTGTATAAAAAACCCCCAATTACTAATTATGGTAATCCTAATTATAACACTTGGTTTGTTTAACTGATTTTGTTTAGAATTGACCTTTAGTTATTATCAAGGAGCTAGATAATATAAATTGGTGAAACAAAGTGATTTAATTATGTCAACTATAATTATGTAAATTCAAACATGCTTCACCACGGGTTAAGTGACAAGTTAATTAAATTTATGGCAATTCTTGTTTGTATAATATCAATAATAAGACCAATTGATTGCAAATTGCGAAAATAGTCGCATATTTAATTTGGTTTGATTTTTCTTAAATGTCTTGGAACTAGTACAAAATAACTGATTTTATACACACTGGCATTTTTTATTGTCATAATTATTCTTTAACAAAGTTTGGAACTCAGTTCTGGAACTCATTTTCGAGATATGCAATTGTTTTTTTTTCATTTATGACAAAACTGAAACAAAATACAGGGTGTCCCGTAGATGTGGGGAAATGGCTTAACCATAAATTCCTGGGATCAAAATATGACGATTTAACACAACTTATTAACACAACGCTATATCCAACAGTTAACGGCTAAGCCCGAATTGGTCTTCAAATTTCAAAAAATAAATATTACTTTTAAGGATCCCACTGAAGTTTATTAGCGTTGATTATCATAAAATAACTGATTTTATACACACTGACATTTTTTGTTGTCATAAGTATTCTTTAACAAAGTTTAGAACTCAGGGAAAAATTCTAAATTTATTAATGTTCACACTTAACACTTTACGTTTCTCTAAGTTAAAATAATTAAAAAAAAGTGATTTTATAAAAATAATGACATACCATGGAATTGATACAACAAATTGCGGATATTCTCTGTTTTTTTTAAGTTCAATTTAAAGCTTTAAACAAGTGTTTTCCACTCCCAGACTAAGCATGAAGTAAAATTTCGAGTTTAGAAAAGCCCCGTGAAAATTTGTCGAGGGTCGCGCAGCGACCCGAGACAAATTTTCTGGGCTTTTCTAAACTCGAAATTTTACTTCATGCGCCACGCGTATAAAACACTATAATATTGTAAAATTTATGTATATTCGAACTTCACCTAAAATCTGTGCTTTATAAAGCCTTGTTTGCCTCGTTTAAAGCCTCAAATTGAACTTAAAAAAAAAACAACGAATATCTAAAGATTTAAAGAAAATAATAAAATAATTTCTTTTAGGTAAACATACGCCGAAGCTGTAAATTTTCCGACATTCGTTGTTTTTTATTTGAATCTTTAAACGAGTGTTTTCCACTCCCAGACGAAGCATGAAGTAAAATTTCGAGTTTAGAAAAGCCCCGTGAAAATTTGTCGAGGGTCGCGCAGCGGCCCGAGACAAATTTTCTGGGCTTTTCTAAACTCGAAATTTTACTTCATGCGCCACGCGTATAACACTAAAATATTATGAACTTTATGTATATTTGAACCTCACTTGAAATCAGAGTTTTATATGCGTAGCGCATGAAGTAAAATTTCGAGTTTAGAAAAGCCCAGAAAATTTTGACGAGGCTTTTCTAAACTCGAAATTTTACTTCATGCTTCGTCCGGGAGTGGAAAACACTCGATTAAAGATTCTAATAGAACTCATTTAAAAAACAACGAATGTCGGAAAATTTATAGCTTCGGCGTATGTTTACCTAAAACAAATTATTTAATTATTTTCTTTAAATGTTTAGATATTCTTTGTTTTTTTTTTAAATTCAATTTGAGGCTTTAAACGAGGCAAACGAGGCTTTATAAAGCACAGATTTTAAGTGAAGTTCCAATATACATAAATTTGATAATATTATAGTGTTTTATACGAGTGGCGCATGAAGTAAAATTTCGAGTTTAGAAAAGCCCAGAAAATTTGTCTCGGGTCGCTGCGCGACCCTCGACAAATTTTCACGGGGCTTTTCTAAACTCGAAATTTTACTTCATGCTTAGGCTGGGAGTGGAAAACACTTGTTTAAAGCTTTAAATTGAACTTTAAAAAAACAGGGAATATCCGCAATTGTATCAATTCCATGGTATGTCATTATTTTTATAAAATCACATTACTTTTTCTTACTTATTTTAACTTAGAGAAACGTAAAGTGTTAAGTGTGAACATTAATAAATTTAGAATTTTTCCCTCTACAAAAAAGTAAAATACATTTTGTCGCTAAAATAAATAGGGAAGCCAATATTTAGACACTTTAAAATTACCATGCGATTTCCTATGCTGCGTCCGCCAAGTCAACACCCGGTATAACACAACAGAGAAATGGAGGGAAAAGAAAAGGATCACGTTTAAATAACATAGAGAAAAAAAAATGCACAAAAATACATGGGATGGAAATTTAAAAAATTCACCGTTTAATTTTTGTTAGGGAAATGAAATGTTGAAATTTGTCTGTTGGAAAATGCAGTGATGCATTTACGGTATGCTAGATTTTTTTATTAGAAAAGTGATATAAGTGAAATTCATAACCGTGTAAAATAAAGTAGATATCTTTATTTTACACGGCTATGAATTTCACTTATATCACTTTTCTAATAAAAAAATCTAGCATACCGTAAAAAATGAAAAAATAATCTAATACACCCTGTATTATGGCCTTCTTGTTATATTAATATCCTTACTACATGAGTACTTATAACTTTTTTAATTCAATAAAAATGATGTTTGAAACAATGAAAAAATCCCATGTTCCCGTACATATGAAATTAAAAAAAAAACGTTTTTCTTATAAATCCTCTCGCATTTTCTCATTTCACTCTGATTGTATCGCTGTTACGCGCTGAATGGAGACAACAAAGGGATTTTCTCACATTAAGGAGTTGTGCAACAGCCGACTTCTGTTTTCGCCCTGATTGCCATTGTGCTGCACTTGCCCAACAATAAAAAAAAATGAGGCGTTGCTCAATTTTCAAATGACACCTCGACTTTAAATTACGCTGCTCTGATGAACGAACATTAACGGTATTGCAAAACTCAATACATAAAAAAAAACAATGACAATTCAGAATAATTATACCTATTGCTTAATTTAATAGTAGTTAAAAGTTCAAATTAAATCAAAAACAATGTAAATATTATCAATAACGATGTTACTAAATCTAATTGTAGTTTGTATTGCAATGTAATTATTACAAATCAATATATTGCTAAACTTAATAGTAGTTTTTTAATAATTAAGTTCAAAAATTCGACACCGTTGATTTGTTTTACGAGAATAAAAAAATAAAACAATTTGTTGATGAATAAAGCAGTAATAACCTTTCTTCACACTTTTATTTGAATCAACTTAATAAAACCCTTAATTTTTTAGGTTTCAAAATTATATTTATTGTACTACAACAATTGTTTCACCACACTGAGGCTTCACAGGCACCATTCATCTACCTGATGAAGCCACAGTGTGGTGAAACAATTGTTGTACAATAAATATAATTTTGAAACCTAAACAAATTAAGTGTTTTATTAAAGTGATATTATGGAGTTTCAACAACTAACAGTCTCAACTATACAGTATTTTATTTGAACAAGATAAATTGAAATTCAAAACTATTTGAATTTCAGAATATAAGCTTGCGCTTCTTATAGTTTGCACACTTTAAACACAATATATAAAATTATATGTATTTGTTAGTTGGTTTGAAGAGAATTTGACCTAAACGTTACATATACTTTAATAGAGCGTTGTAACAAATCAAATTAAATAAGATTTTATTTATTTGCACGGGAAGTAGTAGAAGTAGTTGTTTCAATGGATATTTATCGTCTTAAGTTGTCTTATTAATTAAGACATTGTTTGCATTTTCACGAATACTTTTATCGTAATTTGATATATTAAATTTTATTTGATTTACCAAATGTACATTTCGGACACAAAGTGACCATTATCAATGGATTATTAGTATTAATGGTAATAATCCATTGATAATGGCCACTTTGTGTCCGAAATGTACATTTGGTAATTCAAATAAAAGTGTGAAGAAAGGTTATTAGTGTTTTATTTATCTAATAAATTTGATCTTCACGTAACTCACAAAATCAATTTAAAACAATTTGTATTCTAAAACAGAATTTATGATCCGTTTTTATAATTTTTCTTTGAAAATAATGTGAATGAAGTGTTAAGTGAGATATTAGTTCAAAATTAGTTTTTAATTATCCGTTTTTATTATTTTTCTTTGAAAATTATGTAAATGAAGTGTTAAGTGAGATATTAGATCAAAAATAGTTTTTAATAATCCATTTTTATAATTTTTCTTTGAAAATTATGTAAATAAATGTTAAGTGAGATATTAGTTAAAAATAAGTTTTTACATTGTAAATAATTATATTGCTAAAATTAACAGTAATTTATAAAAGAATGCCTATATTACGAACAGAGATGCTGCAAATTTTATTATTTAAAATTTGCAGCCTCTCTATTCTTAATATTGGCTATCGTATTAGTATTGTAGTTTGAAATAATAAATCTTGGTTTGTTTTACTATCTTTAACTTTCACAGGAGTAAAATATGTAAGTATTAATAAATGTTAAAAGAAAGTTTTAGGCCTCCACTAAACGTAATAAAATATGTTAAGTATGATAGAACGTAGTTTATAAAAGAATGTTAATATTACGAACAGAGATGCTGCAAATCTTAATATTTAAAATTTGCAGCATCTCTATTCACAATATTGGCTATCGTATTAGTATTGTAGTTTGAAAAAATAAATCTTGGTTTGTTTTACTATCATTAACTTTCATAGGAGTAAAATATGTAAGTATTAATAGATGTTAAAAGAAAGTTTTAGGCCTCCACTAAACGTAATAAAATATGGTAAGTATGATAGAACTTAGTTTATAAAAGAATGCTAATATTACGAACAGAGATGCTGCAAATCTTAATATTTAAAATTTGTAGCATCTCTATTCTCAATATTTGCTATCATATTAGTATTGTAGTTTGAAAAAATAAATCTTAGTTTGTTTTACTATCATTAACTTTTACAGTAGTGAAATATTTAAGTAGTAATAGATGTTAAAATAAAGTTTTAGGTCTCCACTAAACATTAAAAATATGTTAAGTATGATAGAACTTTTTGTCTTAAAAACCAATATTTATACTGTGTCTTTCATTTCTTTTGGACTCCATGTTAAATGAAAGTTGAGGGCTCCACTAAATACATCTAATATATTAAGCATGCTAGAGCACAGTCTGAAGATTACATATTTTACTGTGTTTTTTTTTTGTTGATTTCATTTCATTTAAAGAGCTAAATTAGAAAATGAAATTGATTTTATAATTTTTGGCATTTGCCACCACCAAAATTTGGTAAATATAAGGGGAATTTTTCGTTTATATATACATACATCTATGCATGAGCTGTAACTTTTCCGGAAATCGTTTGTTTTCTAAAATGGTTTAATTTAAAGTCTCAAACGAGTGTTTTCCACTCTCAGATTAAGCATGAAGTAAAATTTCGAGTTTAGAAAAGCCTGAAAATTTGGTTTGGTCGCGTAGCGCGTAGCGCTACGCGACCAAACCAAATTTTCAGGCTTTTCTAAACTCGAAATTTTACTTCATGCGCCACGCGTATAAAACGCTGATTTTGGGTGAAGTTCAAAATATTCTACTAAAGCAGTATGATAAAAACGTGTATCCTAAACATCACATCATATCAGTGTTTAGTACGCGTGGCGCATGAAGTAAAATTTCGAGTTTTGAAAAGCCTGAAAATTTGGTTTGGTCGCGTAGCGCTACGCGCTACACGACCAAATCAAATTTTCAGGCTTTTCTAAACTCGAAATTTTACTTCATGCTCACTCTGGGAGTGGAAAACACTCGTTTGAAAGTTCTATTTGAAATATTTGTAAAAACAACGAAATTTGAAGATTTACAGCGTATACAGCATATTGAGATATGTATAGCTAAAAGAAAAACTTTCCGTATATCTGAGATTGTAATAAAAAACATGCAGTGTAAAAAACATTTTTTTGGACAATTCTAAAATTCCAGGGCTGAAAGGGTTAGTCAGGGAGTAAAAATATTTGTTAGAAGCTTCAAATTTACGGATTACACATCCGGGTTGGTATACTTAAAAAAAAATCCCTGTATGTATCCCAAATAATTTTACTGGTATTATAACCAGTAAAATTATCCGACAAATTTTTTGGCCGATTACTTATGAAATTGATCAAAAATAACGCTTTAAAAGGAATTTAATTAATTAAAATGTAATAAATATCCGTTAAAGTTATGGAATAATCAAAGGAATACCAGTTTAAAAGTTTTGGCGCTTGCAGGGTTTTCGCGAACCCGGCGCATTCACCAATTTCTTCGTTCTGTAACTGCTCCTTGAAATCGTTTATTTTACGTTGTGTTTGGGATTTAAAACCGCGATTTTAAAAATTGCGCTCTTTTAACGTTGAAACTAAAAGGTTTAAAAAAAATTGTTGAAATAATTCCGTTAGTTTTCAAAAATAAATTCTTTTGTGTGAAAATATTTTTTTTTCATAAAATATAAATGGAATTGTCATTACTCATTTGTTACATTCTTTTTAAAAAATAATTAAAATGAAATTCTTTCCTTTAAAATAAATTCTTTTGTGTGAAAATAAATTTTTCTCTATCATAAAATTGTTGAAATAATTCCGTTAGTTTTTAAAAATAAATTCTTTTGTGTGAAAATATTTTTTTTCTTTTTTTTTCATAAAATATAAATGGAATTGCCATTACTCATTTGTAACATTCTTTCAAAAAATAATAAAAATGAGATTCTTTTCTTCAAAATAAATTCTTTTGTGTGAAAATAAATTTTTCTTTATCATAAAATATAAATGGAATTGCCATTACTTATTTGTCACATTTTTTTCAAAAAATAATAAAAATGAAATTCTTTACGCTATTCGCTACTCATATCTCTAGAATTTTTTTTTAGTATCTAAAGCGTTTACTGTGTGGTCATTTTTAAATATGGAGATAAGTAAAATTCCACACCTATGGTAAAAAAATGCAAACTCTTTTATTTTACTTCGCTATTTTTTACGTTTGGAAAATTTCAATTTGTTTACGACAAACAAAATATCGGACATTCTTGTCGTCAGAAATACTTTAATTCTCGAGTAAACAAAATAATTAGTTACCAATTTTAAAGCCTATGTAAATAATGTGAAGGTTGTAAATTGCCGTTTCTTAAATCTGAAAAAGTATCATATACACTTTTCTTATCGTTGGAAATAATAAACTAATTGTATACGGGAGAAAATATTATCTCACGAAATACTAAAATGACTTGAATAATTTCATTGCCTGTGTTCAGATTTTATTCTTTTAATGTAAAGCTTTAATTTTGTATTGGGCCCGTTCATCAGAAACAACAGTTGGGAGTTTACTTCCATCTATTGGAAAAAACGAAATTATCAATTCAATTTCCTAAATGTAAACTTAAAACTATTACATGAACTGTGTAAAACATTGTTGATGCATTAGTAAATGTCCATCAAAATGTTTAACATTCAACATGTTTAGATTTGTTTGTGATGTATGTTGGTGTCTAATGGTATTTAATGACCGGAGGGTCGGTTTATTGCAAAAATCCCAAACGCGTTCACGATTAACAAACAGAGAAAGAGTTCTCTGATGACCTGTTTGTTAATCGTGAACGCGTTTGGGATTTTTGCAATAAACCGACCCTCCGGTCATTAAATACCATTAGATACCAACATACATCACAAGAGAACTCTTTCTCTGATGACCTGTTTGTTAATCGTAAACGCGTTTGGGATTTTTGCAATAAACCGACCCTCCGGTCATTAAATACCATTAGATACCAACATACATCACAAACAAATCTAAACATGTTGAATGTTAAACATTTTGATGGACATTTACTAATGCATCAACAATGTTTTACACAATTCATGTAATAGTTTTAAGTTTACATTTAGAAAATTGAATTGATAATTTCGTTTTTTCCAATATTTCATTTTTGTTTATTTTTGTATTTTTAATTAATTGCAATTATTTCAATCTTAGCAATAATAAACAAATTGTATACGGGAAGAAATATTTTCACCATAAAGAAGCATCGATTCTAAAACGACTTAAACTTTTAAAACAATTGTTTTTGACTGCTTTCAGATTAAATTCGTATTCGTATTCGTATTGATGTATCAACAATGTTTTACACAGATCATGTTCCTAAATTTTTACTTAAAACCATCAAGTATACATTTAGGAAAGTTAATTGATTATTTAGTATTTTTGTCAATGTTTAATTTTTGTTGATTACTATGTTTTTTTTATTAATTGCTATAATTTCATAATAAACTAATTGTATTCGGGGGAAAATATTATTCACCACCAAAAAGCATAGATCCTCAAATTCGTATTTGTATTCGTATTTCTTATTAGTATTGATGTATCAACAATGTTTTACACAGATCATGTTCCTACATTTTTACTTAAAACTATCAAGTATAAATTTAGGAAAGTTAATTGATTATTTAGTTATTTTGCCAATGTTTAATTTTTGTTGATTATTGTGGTTTTTTATTAATTGCAACAATTTCATAATAAACTAATTGTATTCGGGGGAAAATATCATCCACCAGCAAAAAGCATAGATCCTCAAATGACCTAAAATGTTTTAAAATAATTGTTTTTGACTAATTTCAGATTTAATTCTTTTAATTTAAAGCTTCTATTTTGTATTTATTGATGTATCAACAATATTTTACACAGATCATGTGATAGTTTCAAGTATATATTTAGGAAATTGGATTAACTTTGTTTTTTGTCATTGTTCAATTTTTGTTCATTATTGTTTTTTTTTTTATTGATTGCAATAATTTCATTCGGTAATTTGAACATGTTCGTTAGTTAAATTATATAAAATAAATAAATAAATTGATACAATCAGGTGCAAATTAAACATGCGGTTTGTTTAAGATCAATGTATGTGAAACAAATTATGTGTTTAAGTTTTACCCAATTTTAAACCATGTTTCACCAAGAGTAAAATGAGAAATTAGGTGAATGCCCGGTATTATAAAACGTTTTAAGTTTATTTATAATTATTAAAACACGAAATGTCAACTAAACTACAAGTTTTTCTTTCAGTTCATAAAGATTATTAAGAAATTAATAAACTTTGTTTTAATGAATGGTAATGATTTTTCTATAATAGGTGTAAGAACATTTAAAGGATGTGAATCGTTTCTTTTTGCTCTTTATATATCGTCTTCTTTCAATTAAAAATTAAAGTATTTAAATATTTCAACATTTGAATATTACCATTTTGAAAACTCCAATATCCAAATATTCGAATATCCGAATAATTAATCCGATCAACTACTTTCAAAACTTCCTAAGTCCCGATTTTACAAAACAAATTCCTCGAAAGTCATACATTATTAATTTTCCAATATAAGTATAAACATCAAAATACTTATTCAAAATTGCTCATGATTAGGCTATACGCACTATAAAATCAGAAAGATTACGCAGCTTATATAATAAATTACCAGTATTTTGTATCTCCTATCAAATGTTAGATTTATCACGTTCGAGGTTTTGGAAGTAGTTGATCAAATAATTCATCATTCAAAAATTATAATAAAATATTGGAATTATTAAAACATGATTTTGTGTGAATATTCGAATACTGAAGTTTAAAAACTACTCAGCCTTGGTAGGAACAATACTGGCGGTAAAATTACACTCCTTAAATTAAGTTGTTATTGTGTTAAATTACATTAAAAAAAAAACAACGTAATACACACACATTATTAGGAAATAAACTCTATCCTTAAAGAAATCAAATTTGATTATTTAAAACAAAATTCCAGAAATGACTATTTTTTGTTCGTATGTAATGTGAAACATATAAAAATAACATGAAACATATAAAAATATTATATTTGTTTGAAATCATATAATCATCGCAAACGCAACACTTTTTTAACTTTACGTTAGTTAAAAAAGTGTTGCGTTTGCGATGATTTTATGATTTCAAACAAATTATAGAATTTTTAAATGTTTCATAAAGTTATAACTCTTATTTATCATATACACTATCTTTCAAGTAGATTTGCAAGGAAATTATAAGATGTATCAATATATTTTAAGATTAGATATAGCTAACATGAAATAACGAAATAGTTGATAAAATTTTGGTAAATTTGGCAGACCGGAAAAAATATCGATGAATGTAAAACGGGTAAGATTAAAAATATATCGAAATGTTGGTAAACATTATAATAAAACATTAAAAGTGCGATTCTTTTCGCAATCTACAACAAGTTAGTCTTACAAAGACTGTATCAAACACTCATTGAAACAACTACTTCCCGTTTAAATTATTCTGCAACCAAGAATTGGCAATTTCATTTATACTTATTATAATAAAATATTGAACGTATTAAAAATTAGTTCACGACTTATACGCTGTAATTTTTAGGCATTCGTTAATAAAAGCAATATCCTTGATTAAGCATGAAGTACAATTTCGAGTTAAGAAAAGCCTGAAAATTTGTTTAGGTCGCGTAGCGGAGCGAAGCGACTAAATCAAATTTTCAGGCTTTTCCAAACTTGAAATGTTTCTTCACGCGCCACGCGTATAAAACACTGATTTCACGTGAAGTTCAAAATATACTACTTTAGCATACTGCTTTTCCAGTATATTTTGAACATCACAATATTTCAGTGTTTTGTACAGGCGGCGCATGAAGTAGAATTTCTAGTTTAGAGAAGTATAAAAATATTAAGGCTTTTCTAAACTTGAAATTCTACTTTATGTTCAACCGAGGAGTGGAAACACTTGTTAGAAGTTTCAAACTGAACCCTTTTAAAAAATAACGTTTACTTGGAATATAACAGAGTAAACATCGGGGTGTCTATACTTCAAAGAAAGAATCCTTGTATATTCCAAATATTTATTTAATCCGTGTGTGATTCTGCACACTAATTAGTTTAATTAAATTAATTTATTTTAATCCACTAGGCACTTTTTTGGGTAATATTGCTGTAGCACAGTTTACTTTTTTTGTTGTTGGCCGCACGACACACTGACACACAGAGAGGAGGAATTCTAACGGGGCGCGACTCACTCGTTGAGGCAAGAGTTGAATCCAAACCACTTGTTAAAATTTGTTTTTTTTTCTTTGCAAACTCACCTTTCTTTTTCCCTCCGACCCTAACGGCGTTAGATCCATTGAACTGTAGGCAAATGGTCAGAGCAGCGACGAAGAACAAAAAACAATACCGCTGTGTACGGTCCATGGTAGCAACTGAAACACGACCGTTCACGCGCAATCACTACTTTACACTGTCCTATATTCCGCGAATCCACTCAATAATAAGCTCCTATACCAATACCAAACAGATACCAATTGCCAGAGAGTGTGCAATTGCCAGCCGACCACCAGAGCATTCACCGCTGTTTTACAAAACCTCACCTCCGCCACACCATTATATTATTTTATGGATAGTCCACTCGAAGAAGGTGGGGGATTGCAGGTGAGATTGTCCTGATGGTGAGGGTGTCTGCTTCTACATGCATACGCTACATACGCTCTTTCTTTTACATTCGTACTGTACCATCAAGGTTACGCACCTTCCGGAATCGGAATTGGAATCGGAATCTCTTGCGGAACGGATCAACTCGGTAATCGGCAAGGACGTTCGTTCCTTCGTACCCGCCACAAGCGACCGCAAACCCATTGTCGTCCACATGGCATGTCGTAATTTACACATCCTATCGTTCGCCAAAATAATAGCTGTTGTGTAATTTTTGAAATTTTCGGGTGATGTGTTGCAATTTTTTGTGACTCCAAAGGAATTTCACTGGGAAAATTGCTCGTACAACCTCCAACCATTGATTGGAATGTAAATTAGTGTAATTAATCAATCTACGACAGAAACAGTGATTATTAAATATTGATCTGATTCTATCGATCTGGTATTGTTCGCGTGTTTCAAATTCTACTGAGAAAATAATGATGGCATTATTCATATCAACTATAGATAGCACAAGTACAATAGAGAGCAAATAATCTGAACTACTTGCGACCTAGTTTAAAGTAGAATTCGGGAGAGATGATGTGGAATGTGTGGTTCAAATTTTTTAGAGAGTATGTCGACAGTTGTATCTGCAACGATTTTCCTAGTTGTGTCATATTTTGACGTTACAAGACAATGTCACACTGTTTAGGTCGCGAGTATATTAGTGTTTTTTCTTTTAGAAAAGCTTTAAATCATAATTTCTTGTGAATTTTTTCTTTTAAGTATACATATCCCAATTACGTGTTGTAGATGTTTAAATATTCGTTGTTTTCTTAAAAGCGGTCAATTTAAAGATAAACGAGTGTTTTCCACTCCCAGGTTAAGCAGGAAGTAAAATTTCAGGCTTTTCTAAACTCGAAATTTTACTTCATGCGCCGCGCATATGAAACACTTATTTCAAGAGAAGTTTACTCGTTCACAATAATTCAGTGCTTTCAGTGTTTAGTGCGCGTGGTGCATGAAGTAAAATTTCGAGTTTAGAAAAGTCTGAAAATTTGGTTTGGCCGCGCAACGCTTCGCTCTACGCGACCAAACCAAATTTTCAGGTTTTTCTAAACTCTAAATTTAACTTCATGCTTAGTCTGGGAGTGGAAAATACTCGTTTTAAGCTTCAAATTGAACTTTTTATAAAAAAACCTATTCATATGTACACGTAATTGAAAATTCGCTGTATGTGACTTAAAAGAAAAATTCCCTGTATTAATACAACACTAAAATATTGAGAACTTTATGTATATTTAAACTTCACTTGAAATCAGTGTTTTATATGCGTGGCGCATGAAGTAAAATTTCGAGTTTAGAAAAGCCCAGAAAATTTGTCTCGGGTCGCTGCGCGACTCACGACAAATTTTCACAGGGCTTTTCTAAACTCGAAATTTCGAGTTTAGAAAAGCCCAGAAAATTTGTCTCGGGTCGCTGCGCGACTCACGACAAATTTTCACAGGGCTTTTCTAAACTCGAAATTTTACTTCATGCTTAGTCTGGGAGTGGAAAACACTTGTTCAAAGCTTCAAATTGAACTCTTAAAAAAAACAACCTATTCATATGTATACCTAATAGAAAATTACCTGTATGTATACTTAAAAGAAAAATGTCCTGTATTAACAAATTAATCTGACGACTATTTGCCAAATCTACTGAACGCGCATTCGATTCAACTATCATTTTTGTTTGAGCTTACACAAAATCAACATGAATGCATTATTTATTTCTCTAAACACCTGAACTATTTATTAAATTGGAATTGTACCACCTAAACTCACATTTAAACCGATTGTGCACATTAATTAAAATTATTTGTGGCTGGGTTTTTAAAGATTTAGTTTTACGAATACATTGTCAAAATGTGACGCTTACCTTTTTTTGCTAGGCATGTTTTTGAATAATATTTGATCTGTGTATTTTGAACGAAAGTATTCATGTCTGTCTTATGAAGAATTTGATAAACGTTTTCATTAAAATAAGAGACAGCGAGATACAGGAATTTAATTCATATTTTTATACATTATATTTGAGTAAAACCCCTTGATATTTTTTAATTTTTAATTTAAATCAGGGGTATTTAAAACTATTTTCCAAGATCCAATTAATTGATAACAATTTTTAAAAATTAGAAAAGTATCGTTGTATTTTAAATCATGCCATTTAAGAAAAAGTTTACAAACAGTTTCGGGCCGGATTCATGAAACTTGCTGATTTGAATTGGGCGCCAATGACCGAGACGTGGTCAGAAAAGGGTAAGGAGGGTCTCATTCGATAGAGGAGGTCTTGAAGTTTTGTTACCGCTCAAGCCAGTTGTCGTCATGCGTTGGACAAAGGAGGAGGGTGCGTTCGCAGTGATGAGGCCCATTTCCACCTTTCCGGCTGCGTAAACAAACAAAACATGCGTTATTGGAGTGGTGCCAATCCCCGTGAACTTCATGAGAAGCCAATTCATTGTGAACGTGTTACTGTGTGGTGTACATTGTCGAAAGTTGGGATAATTGGGGCTTACTTTTTCGAGGAAGAAGAACACACTGTTACTGTGAATGCAGTTCGCTACAGAGAAATGATTGGGGCATTTTTTTCCCCAAAACTTGTAGAAATGTAACTTGGGGACGTATGGTTCCAGCAGGACGGAGTCAAGGCACACACAGCAAGAACTTCAATGGAACTTTTGAGGGAACACTTCCACGAGCGCCTAATCTTCTTGAGGGGTGACGTACTGTGGCCGGCACGCTCCCCCGGTTTGGCTTCCTGTGACTTCTTTTTATGGGGATATCTCAAATCCATTGTTTACAATGACACACCACGGACCCTGCAACACCTGAAGGACAACATTCGCCAAGCCATCGCCAACATTCCCGTCGATATGCTCGAAAGAGTGGAGCGAAACTTCAAAAAGCGGGTGGATCAGTGTATCGCTAAGGAGGGCCGCCATTTGTCCGATGGCATTTTTAAAATCACTTGAAACAAAAATTCCGGATGTGTACAATACGATAAAAAAGAATTAAATCGAAATGTGAAATACTTTTTCTATTACTGACCTTTCAAATCAGCAAGTTTCCCTACCGCATAATAGGTAGTATACAGGGTGTTCTAAATTATAGGGCCAAACTACTAGTTTGCTAATTTAACCAGCTTCGTACCTCCAAAGATAAAGAAGTTATCAATGGTGGCCCGATAATTTAGGACACTCTGTATATTTTGAACTTTACAATGAATTGGTGTTTTATACGCGTGGCTCATGAAGTAAAATTTCGAGTTTAGAAAAGCCCGCCGGCAAATCCAAATTTTCAGGCTTTTCTAAACTCGAAATATTACTCCATGCTTATTCAGGAAGTGAAAAACACTCATAAGGATAATACTAACACACCTTAATAACAAAATGGTTAGAATTTGTAATGTTTATAAAAGCGGAAAAAGTTATCTTAAAATTTTTTATGTAAAATAAACAGATTTTCTTATATAGTAAAAGTATGTGATTTTGAAAAAAAAAATGTCTATTAACGTTAGAAATAAGGAAAGCTACTAATTTTCGTTAGCAACAAATTGTCCAGGCGTCCAGCTTAAATTATTATTTACTGAAAACAATGCTTCTCAAGAAAGTATTAACATAATTTTCAAGTTAGAAAAATTTATGTCAACTCGAAAATATTTTATTTATAAATACGTATGCTTTAGAATTTATAATATCCTAATAATGTTCTATATATTTTTTTAAATTCTTTATTATGTTATATATTTACGAAAAATATCTACACTCGTCATCATCAGAATTACAATATGTACTTATTCACTAATATATAATATAATAAAAATCATTGGTATTAAATAGACAATTTTGTATTAAAAGATTTTTTATATACTTTTTGAACTAACAGACATTTAGCTCATTTAAATTTTTTGGCAGTGAGTTGTAGAACCCAATTCCATGATAATTCACTGGTCGGCATGAAAATCGGCCCTGACACCATTCCTGCTGATTCTTATGTAAAATGACCTCCTGAATCCGAATATGACCTCCGTTTTCCCCCATCACTCACCGTTTTCGGGGGAGGCCCCCCCACCTATTTTTATCACTTTTCGATAATTTGGAGGGATGAAAAGGATTATTTTAGCTTTTACGTTTCTTCTAAGGGGCTAGAGAGGTGAAAAGTTCCTAAACATGAACATTTGTAGCAAGGAGGTAGATTTGGGGGGGATTTGCTCCCTTAAATTGTAAAAAAATCCTTAAAAGTGATCGATTTTTCCGTTTTTTTCGCAGTTTTTTCACTTATTTTCTACATATTCCAGCTTCCATCCCCCCTCATCCGCCCCCAAACAATAAAAATATATAGCAACAATACATAGCAACAATAATAAAAATATATAGCAACAATAATAAAAATATATAGCAACAGTTCGGGAGATTCACTGTACCACGCTGGCGCTCTCAATACCCAGATTAGACAACTTTTCCAAGATTCGACGTTTATTGAACATCTGAATCGAAAAGAAAAACGAGCTTGGATTGCATTCCAAAACGTGTGTGAGAACTTTTTGGGTAACAACAAAAGTGATGATTATGTCGCTCATGTCGAGGAATTGCTGTCAGCGTACAAGGCCATGGGGTGTAACATGTCTCTTAAAGTGCATTTCCTTCACTCACACCTGGACTTCTTCCCTGAAAATTTAGAAGCAGTTTCGGATGAACACGGGGAACGGTTTCATCAAGACATCTCTAAGTTCGAGAGGAGATTTTCGGGGAAGTGAAATGCGAGCATGTTAGCAGAGTACTGCTGGTTTTTGATACGAGAAACTTCTACCTCAGGGTACAAAAGGAAAGCAAGCACCAAATGAAGGTACTTATCTTAGTTATTTATTATTCTTTACATTTATTATTTTACTTTTTATTTATTATTCTTTACAGCTAAAATAATCCTTTTCACTTCTCCAATGGATGCGGGAAACGGGGGGAGTATTGAGAGCGCCAGCGTGGTACAGTGAATCTTCCGAACTGTTGCTATATATTTTTATTATTGTTGCTATATATTTTTATTATTGTTGCTATATATTGTTGCAATATATTTTTATTATTTGGGAGTGTTTGGGGGAGGATGAGGGGGAATGGAAGCTGGAATATGTAGAAAATAAGTGAAAAAACTGCGAAAAAAACGGAAAGAATTGATCCCCCCCCCCCCCCAAATCTACCTCCTTGCTACAAATGTTCATGTTTTGGAACTTTTCACCTCTCTAGCTCCCCAGAAGAAATGTAAAGGCTAAAATAATCCTTTTCATCCCTCCAAATTATCGAAAAGTGATAAAAATAGGTGGGGGGGCCTCCCCCGAAATCGGTGGGTGATGGGGGAAAACTGAGGTCATATTCGGATTCAGGAGGTCATTTTACATAAGAATCAGCAGGAATGGTGTCAGGGCTCGAAAAAAAAAATTTTTTTGCAGACCAGTGTAATTGACACCTGCACGAGTTTTCTTCAATTTAGAGTACGGAACGCGTAGATCTTATCTCGTCCTTGTATTATATGCGTGTGTCTCGCATACAGGCTCGTACTTCCTTAAGTTTTGTTCAATGTACAATAAACTACTGTATATGTATGCACTTGGCAATGTTAGGATGTTAAATTTTTTGAAAAGCTCATTTGTTTCGTGCCTGTATTGTACACCGCCAATTACACTAATGAATTTTCTTTGTAGCTTAAAAATTCTATCGGTAGATGCCGAGTGACCTCATATGATGATTCCGTAAGTCATATTTGAATAAAATATTGCATGATATGCATTTAGCAAAACCATTGTAGAGGCAGTGATATTCTGAAATAAAAATATCAACGAGCTCAATTATTTTACAAGCTAGTTGCAATGAGTGAACAGGTTAGTGTAGGTTTAAAGTTTATTCCTAAGAGTTTCCCCATTGCTCTTTAAAATGGTGCTATAGGTCGAGTACCAACGATCAGTGTTTGCGTCTTCGATTCATTTAGAGATAATTCATTGCCACTAAACCAAATTTTCAGTTTTACTTTTGTTGTATCGGTGCGGGATTTAAGGGTTTCGATGTCATTATTAAAATTTAAGGCCGACGCGTCATCTGCGTATATGATTAAGTTTGTTTCACCGACACACTCTTCCAGATTATTTATATATATTTTGAAAAACAATGGGCCGAGAACAGATCCTTATAAGACACTATATTTGAATGTTGGTTATTAAGAATTGAAAACTTTAAATTACACACTAACTCTTGCTTACATTTCTTAACAGATTAAATTAAGTTAAATTTTAAATTTTCTATCGTTACTCAAGACTGCAACAAAATTATGTACAAACATATTTTTTGTAGGGACTATAAGCTTCTTACATTGTTTCCAGCGTAGTTATTTATGTTAATATTTTTTCAAATACATTATTTACAAAAAATCTGAATTATTAGATAACATAACATTTTTTTAGTTAATAAATCACATGCATCCTATCCACGTGGCGCGTTTATTTTTCCTAGAAAAATATTTCTAACATTCCCAGCTAACCACAATTTTACACATTGCTGAAATAAAAGATCACTCAAATCTAAATGAATAAATAACAATAAAGGATAAATTAAAATTAACACTTGGTTTGTTTCACTGTGTGGAAATATTCATTTTATTCAAGAAATCAAATTAATTAATTTCTATTCCATTTCTGAATCTCGGCAACAATTATTTTCTGAACCGAAAACAAACAAAAATCTCGTTGGGGACCCTCGTGGATCAGTGAGTAGAGCTCCTGCTCTTGGACCAGAGGGTCGTGAGTTGGAATCCCCTTCTTATAGGGAAATTAGCACTTTCTGGAGCCATAGATGTGTGTGATGTGTTGTGCCGTCCTAAATTAGTAAGATAAGTGTGTAATTAGTAAAAAGACAAAAATTAATTGAATAAGTTAAACACAAACAGATAGATGTGTGTGATGTGTTGTGCCGTCCTAAATTAGTAAGATAAGTGTGTAATTAGTAAAAAGACAAAAATTAATTGAATAAGTTAAACACAAACAGATAGATGACTCGGCTACGAGCCGAGGTAAAAAAAATCCTGTTATTTTTGTCGCAAAAAACCGCACAGTTTAAAGGAATGTATTTGTTTTCATAGGAATTAACTAAAAAGGCAACCTTTCTTAGGTGATTTATGGAATAAAACTGTTCTTACTATTTCTTATTTATTTGGTATAAACTTTGAAACCCCTTCAGTCACTCCACAATAATCAGAGTAATCAAAAAATTAGGAAGAATGCTTATGGGTCATTCCATGCCAATTAATCCAATGAATTGCTTCCATTTTAAGTGACGTAACAGTAGTACAAGAGATAGTCCTAGATATACAGGGCTATTCAAAATAAAGGAACAGATTTCAAACGTTTATTTCTTTCAAACTACAAAAGCTAGAACCATAATTCCAACATTCCTGGACAGACAAAAGTTTAAAATTTGTACAGTCCAGGCAGAAGTTCTAACCACGGCTCCATTGGCGCTGTTATTTGCCATGTTGATTATTTGTAGTAAAATGGCGACAGAACAAGAAAAATCATTTTGTGTGCTGCAATTAGCAAAACTAGAGCTCATTATTAAAGTTCAACGTGCTTTTCGCCGTCAGTTTAATAAACAACCGCTTCCTTATGAGCAGATTTACCAGTGGCATCGAAAATTCGTAGACGATGGTTGCATCTGCAAACAGAAAAGCAGGGGATGTCCACGCACAGTTTACGAAAAGGAGCTCAAAAACCTTTCTTGAAAATATGCGACATCGATTTTTTTTAAGCCGTAAATTCGATAACTAGAGACCAGCTGATTCGTGTGTGGCAAGAAATTAGCCACCGTTTTGATATTTATCGTGTAACACATGATGGTCATATAAATTCATAAAATATGACCTTTTCTTTTTTAAAGAACGTTGGAATTGTGTTTCTATCTTTTGTCGTTTGGAAGTAATAGATGTTTGAAATCTGTTTCTTTATTTTGAATAGCCCTGTACATTTTTTGTTTATTTTTTATCTCTTCCAGTTTAGAAGTTGAAGGTTTGAAATTAAAAAAAAAAATATGAAAATTTGCACCTTTGGGCGCTACTACCTGTAGCGCCTAAATTAAAAAAAATTAATAAAACTTTAATAACTTAGCCCAAAATTGAAGTATTTCAAAACTAAAAATACTTCTGTTTTTCGAACTATATTTGCTTTTAAATGAAATGACACTTGATTAACATATATATTTTTAATTCAAAGTTTAACATTTTTAAAGTTATTTTAAATAATCAGTATAAGTAAGTATTTTCAGAAAAATGTATTGCTTTTGCCATATTTCTAAAAGCATTCTACAAAATTTTATCTTGGATCTCAATGGGATCACATTAAAAAAATATATTTTGTACATACGTTGAATATTCAGTATTCCATACAAAAAAATTAAATGTATATTTTTCATTGTCAGACCTTTGTGAGAGAAAATCTAAGCCCGTTAAATAAAAAAATGCACCCATTAAAAAAATATAGACATTTACGATTTTGAAAATCGCAACCAACTTATTTAAAAACTATACACGAGCTTACCCCAAAATCGGTGATTTATAAATTCGAGACAATTTTTTTAAGTTTTCTCTATTCCTTAGAGATTGGAATGTCTTTTTTAAGTTAAAGAACGGGCACAAAGACCCCCAATCGATAGCGAAAATTAACGATAAATATTCATTCATTAAATTAAATGTATTTATTTGTTTATTTATTTATTAATTTACGGAAATCTCCTTTGTACATAATACATTTTAACAACAGTAATTTAAGATAAACCTAATATAAATTTAATAAAACATAAAATAGTGTGAAAAATATAACAAAAGCAACTATACTAATTAACAATATCAAGATTAATTAAACGTAAACGACGTTTGAATAAACTATAAGAACTCCTAATTATGTATGTTAATAATATCTTGTCAATAAAGATGTATTGATATAGTTTTTAAATAAAATTATGTATTCATTTAATTTAAACTTCTAAAAGATTACTAACTATGTAGAGTTATTTAAATTAAAAACACTTGGTATTGTTTCACAAAATAAAACTTTATTTCGACTAGTTTCGGTTTGTTAGACCATTTTCAAAGGATTGTTCCTTTGAAAATGGTCTAACAAACCGAAACTAGTCGGAATAAAGTTTTAATTTGTGAATCAATACCAAGTGATTTTAATTTAAATAACTTTGCATATTTTAATGTTTCACCAAGTGCCAGATGAGAAATTAATTCAAAAAATTACTAACTAGTTTCAGATTTGATAACAATGAAGACAAGACAAACATTGAAGTTGTTAAATGAAAATTTTAACTTGACTTTAGTTATAAAGTCATATTCAGTACATAATAGAATATTACATTCATGTAAAATTATCTTACTGTCTAAGATATTCTCAAAAATTAAGTAAGCAGAAAAGAAAAAAATTAACGAAGGATATTATTGCCCAAAAAGTATCTTTTTTTTTGCTACATTTTTTCACTCTTAAAAAAAACAAAAAAAGTGAGTGATATAATTATCAGAAAGTGTAATACAGTAATATTGAACATTTTTTATTTTAAAATTTAACACAACTTTATTTTTTATTCAATTAATTTTCAAGTAAGTGTTTGCACTCATTGCTTAAATGCTTAAGCCAATCAATATTTAGAGTTTACAAAATCGATCAAATGATCGTGAAGATCCAAATCGATCAAAAGTGTAATTAAATTCTTATGTTTAATGAATTTAGTAATACTTTTGATAAATTTATATTCTCTCTGATTCAACATTTTTAATGGCATCTACAAAATCAATTTTCCAGGGCCCCACATTTCCTTTGAAAGGCACTAGTCAGACATACACAGAGTTTTTCGTTAAAGTTTACGTATTTCAAATTTAGCTTATTTTCTTCAAATCTTTAGTTATGCATAAAGAAAATTTAACATAAAAAAAAGTTGAATTTGCCAATAGTTTGCAGAATATTTACAAAATATAAAAACGAATTAAAATTAGATATGCCTTGTTTTTTGAAGAGTTCAATTTAAAGCTTTAAACGAGTGTTTTCCACTCCCAGACTAAGCATAAAGTAAAATTTCGAGTTTAGAAAATCCCGAGACAAATTTTTTGGGCTTTTCTAAACTCGAAATTTTACTTCATGCGCCACGCATATAAAACACTGATTCCAAGTGAGGTTGAAATATACATAGAGTTCACAATATTTTAGTGTTTTATACGCGTGGCGCATAAAGTTTAGAAAAGCCCAGAAAATTGTGAACTTTATGTATATTGGGAGTGGAATACACTCGATAAAAGCTTTAAATTAAACTCTTAAAAAAAACAACAAATAACTGAAGATTTAAAGAAAATAACTGAATTTGGAATACGTATACTTTAAAGACAAACTCCCTGTATAGAACGTAACGTGAAGTTCATTAAAATTGTGACAATTATTATATATCTAAAGATGATATGAGATAATTTAGAGCTTTAAACGAGTGTTGTCCACTCCCAGACTAAGCATGAAGTACAATTTCGAGTTTAGAAAAGCGCCGTGAAAATTTGTCGAGGGTCGCGCAGAGACAAATTTTCTGGGCTTTTCTAAACACGAAATTTTACTTCATGCGCCACGCGTATAAAACACTGATTCCAAGTGAGGTTGAAATATACATAAAGTTCACAATATTTTAGTGTTTTATACGCGTGGCGCATGAAGTAAAATTTCGAGTTTAGAAAAGCCCAGAAAATTTGTCTCTGCGCGACCCTCGACAAATTTTCACGGGGCTTTTCTAAACTCGAAATTTTACTTCATGCTTAGTCTGGGAGTGGAAAACACTCGATAAAAGCTTCAAATTAAACTCTTAAAAAAAACAACGAATAACTGTAGATTTAAAGAAAATAAGCTGAATTTGGAACACGTATACTTTAAAGACAAACAAATTTTCTGGGCTTTTCTAAACTCGAAATTATACTTCATGAGCCACGCGTATAAAACACTAAAATATTGTGAACTTTATGTATATTTAAACCTCACTTGGAATCAATGTTTTATACGCGTGGCGCATGAAGTAAAATTTCGAGTTTAGAAAAGCCCAGAAAATTTGTCTCGGGTCGCTGTGCGACCCTCGACAAATTTTCACGGGGCTTTTCTAAACTCGAAATATTACTTCATGCTTAGTCTGGGAGTGGAAAACAATCGCTTAAAGCTTTAAATTAAACTCTTTAAAAAAACGACAACGAATAACTGACGATTTAAAGAAAATATGCTGAATTTGGAATACGTATACTTTAAAGACAAACTCGCTGTATAGAACATAATGTGAAGTTCATTGTTGACATAATCATAACAATTATTATATATCTAAAGATTATATGAGATTTAAAAAAAAATACTACAACCCAATTTGAATATTTAATGCAACTTTTACTTAATACACCAATTAATTTCTGCAACGTTTCCTTTTCGGAACATTTCCTACTTTTTTTCATTTACGTTGTGCATTTAATTGCACCCCAATTCTCACCATCTAATGAATATTCATTCAGTTTCGATCGCTTTTTTTTTATTCAATCGGACTTTCTATGTTGAGTTGATCGTAAGTGCACAGTCTACTTGTTATCTAGTTTCGGGAGGCCCATTTTTCGGTATAATTAATTAAGCGGTTGCGTAAAAAAAAGGCGAACCGTTGACCAATTTTCGATCATTTTTGCATAACTATGCTGACCGTTGAAAATTTTTCGACAAGACATTCCTTTTCGTTTCACCTCGAATGTCGCGCAATACGAAATTTCTGTGAATAATATCCAAATATTTATTATTTTAAACTATTACCTTAGATTGTAAAAATGCATCATTCCCTAAACAATTACAGCCTTATTGACCCATTAGTGGCCGAATAATTATAGAGTTAACTTTAAAAGTTGATTTTAGGTAAGATTCTTCATAATATATAAAATTACGAAAATGATTTTCGAAAAACATTTTCGTAATATTATATATTATTGAAAGTGTGCAAATTATAAGTAGCATAAGCTTATTTTCTCGAATTCAAATATATATGAATTGGAATTATTCATGTTAAAATTCTTCATTCTAAGAATGACTTCTTATATTATATACTGGGAATTTTTATTTCAATATACATAATGTATATGCTGTAAATCTTCAGGCATTCGTCGATTTTATCAAAGCGTTCTATTTTAAGTTTCAAACGAGTATTTCCACTTTCAAACTAAGCACGAAGTAAAATTTCTAGTTTAGAAAAGCCTGAAAATTTTTAGGCTTTTCTAAACTCGAAATTTTACTTCATGCGCCACGCGTATTAAACACTGATATATTGTGAAGTTAGAAATACACTTAAAAACACTATTTTAAAATAAGTAATAACACTATTTTAATATACAGTAAAGCTCCGCTAATCCGAACTCTAATAGTCCGGACTCTCCAGTGATCCGGACAAAATTTAAATATTAGATATTTACATTATGTATTCCAAAATCTGGAAAAAGTCTAAAAACGATGAATCAGGATTTCTCTGATTTACCCATCAGGGAAATCTTGACTCATCAAAGCATCATGCTGCCAAAGAGACCACACAAAGCATTAACTTTATCGTATTTCTGTGACTTTTAAAAATATCCGGATTAGTGGAGCTTTACTGTATTTAAATTACAAAATATTTTATTTTTCTTTACAGGTCAAATAATTTAATGTATCAAATTAACTATTTAGTAATTTAATTAACAACAATTTTGTAATATTGCGTTATTGCATTAATAGCGCTAGCGCTTAATGGGTTAGTAAAGGTTAGCATACAGGTTTAACACGGTTCTAAGAACGATATTAACATTTTCGTATTAATGAAACATTTCAGTAGATCACAATTGTTCGTTTACAACTCATAATTTAAGAGCACCGTTCCCCTAGTTTAAGGCACGAGATCCGTGTTATACAAAATATGAATGGATATGTCAATTTATGGTTATTTCAATTATTTTTTAGTTTATTTTAGTTTATTATAATGCTATAAATCATAAATGTACATATTTAATGAAATAATTTTTTTAACTTCCCTTTAAATCAGTGATTTATATACGTAAGTAAAATTTCAAAATTAGAAATCCTGAACTGTATTTGGACTTTACTCACTTTATTCACCTAATAAAGTAAAATTAATTTCCTAAATAATGCTTAATCGTGATTGTAACTAATGTAATAAAAGAGATATCTTGTCGATATTAAATTTAAAAAAAAAGAATCGTACGACACGTGCCCGCAATGTGTATAATTTTTGTAATGTAATTATTTTAGTTTGTATGAAGGCATGTAACAGTACATTCAAATGGAATGCTTGGATCTTAAACATTTTAAAAGGATATATATCAAAATATTAATTTATTTGGCATTTTCATTAAAATTTATTTCATATTTAACAACAATAATCACCTATTTAATGTTAAGAATACATTTAATGTCAATGCTTTTATAATAATTATGAAGGTAATTAAGCTGAAACGAATACTAAACCATAAAAAGCAAACTGCATGGTTATTAAAGGAGAATTTTTAACTTGAATTTCGTCATGTAATAGAACACCTTTTTTTTTATTATACATTATGTATTTAATAATAATAATAATATCTTTATTGACAGTAAAGGGATTACAGTATATTTACAAGTATATTTACAAAACAATTTTATTATTTAAAATGGAAGAGTGGTGCGAACTGTCACTGTCACTGTCAAATGGCTATCGACCTGAGGTCTTTCTGCCTAGATTGATGATTAGTGTCGTACGTCAGTCCTTAATGAGTGTATGGGTGAAATGATGAAATGAATTCAAATATGGTTGTTATTGGTTTTTTTATATTTGGGAAGAATAGTGGGATTTCGATGGAAACAGTAATGGGAAATGGTGCGGTAATTAAAATGTTTTTTAGAGAATTTTTCGGAAAGGTATTGGAGGCGTTCTTCTATGGGGGTTATTTCAGTTGAGTCGTAGAGGAGTTGGTTGGATGGGTTATGTAGCGGATTTATGGGGTTACGGATTTTAGTAAGGGTTCTTAGGGATGCTCGCTCACTAACTTGGATGTGGTGTAGGGTGGGATTTTGGGATGTGGAAAATAGGATGGAACCATAATCAATCAAGGGACGATATATCATTTTATAGATGATTACAGCAGTTTTAATATTTATTCCGGATTGTTTGTAGGTTAGGTTTCTGAACAGTTTTGCCCGAGTTGTTATTTTACTTTTTATGTTACATGCATGTTTTTTGAAGTTGAGTTTTTGGTCGAAAGTAAATCCAAGATATTTTACATGGGAGGAGGGGTGGATTTGGTTTTGTGAAATGGAGATAATAAATGGATAGTTATTGATTTTGCGGTAAGGAATAAGGAGTTGTGATTTACTGGGATTGATTTTTATTCTCCATTTTGCGAACCATCGTTCAAGGGTATCGATGAGTTCTTGGAGAGTTTGGAGAGCTTTAGGTAGGGTGGGAGCGTGGGATATGAGGGCAATGTCGTCGGCGAACTGTAGGATATATTTTGAGGGATTGGAGTATTTTGGGTCAGGATGGTATATGTCGGAACAGAATATATTGTATAGTAGTGGAGAGAGGGGGGAACCTTGGGGAACACCTTGTTCTGGGGAAAAGGTAGAGGAGAAACGATTCTTGATTTTTACTTTGAGGGATCTGTTGAAGAGGAATGAATGTAGTATGCGGATCAGATGTGCAGGGATATTAATGGAGTGACACTTAAAAAGGAGGCCTTTATGCCAAACAGAGTCGAAAGCTTTTTGGATGTCGAGGAAGAGGGTTGCAGAGGATTTGCCTTCGAGGTGAGATGTTTGTAGGTTGGAAGTAAGGATAGACAGTGGTAGACTGGTGGAGCGCTTGGGGAGAAATCCAAATTGGTAGTTGGGAATACGGTCAGAGATTAGTGAGAGGATTTTGTTTTTGAGGAGGGATTCATATAGTTTGCCAAGGACCGGAAGAAGAGTTATAGGACGGTAACTAGGAATGAGAGATATGTTGTGGTCGCGTTTAGGTATGCATATGATGATGCCTGTCTTCAATTCAGGTGGGAAATAGTTGTTTTGGTAGTTGTAGTTGAGGATGTTCAGAATATGGTGGTGGATGTGAGGTGGTAAGGATTTAAGGATGCGTCTATGTACGTAGTCATGACCGGGTGCAGTATGTTTTCCCTTTTTCATGATGTTATTGTATTCGAGTTCTGTAAAGAAGTCGTTTGGTTTTGTAGGGTTAGTGTTTTTTAGGAATTCTTTGTGCCATTCCTCGACATGTTTGTGAAAATTCTTGTCAAAGGTCGTGTCTTCTGTCGTCTTATATGTTTCGTTGAAGTAGTCCGCAAATTTTCCTACGATTATGTCTGCATCCGTAATTGTCTCGTTAGTGTCAGGGTCCGTTATTTGTTGGAGTTGGTCAGTTTTTTTATATTTTGATAGTTTTTTTATTTGTGTCCAGAATGACTTGCCGTTTAGGTCGTTTATGTCTTTGCAAGTGTTTAACCATACGTCCGTCTTATATTGAATGATTAATGTCTTAATGTCTTTATTCAGTTTATTAAATGTCTGTCTAAGTTCCGGTGTGTCCATAAGTCTAATGTCGCGATATAATTGTCGTTTGTGTTTTAGGAGTCTTAGGATAAAATTAGGGAGGGGGTATTTGTAGAATGTTTTGATAATTTTTGGAGTATTTTGTTGAATGGAGTCGGATAGAGTTTTGTTGAATTGTTCAGTGGAGTTGGGATTTATATCGGGGTTATAGGATATGAATTGAGTGAGGTCTAGTGAAACTTTGTCTATGTCACAGTTTCTAAAGTCAAAGATGAAGTCAGGGAAGGTGCGGGGAATAGGTTCGTTGGATTTTATTTGGAAAGTGATAGATAGGTGATCTGAGCATAGGTCGGGGGTGAGGTTTACAGAATGGATAAGATGTTGGATATTTTGTGTGCAGAGGAAGATGTCTGGGGTGGTGGATTGGTATAAATGTTGGAGGGGTATGGATACGTACAAAATTTGAATTGGAAAGGAAGGAGGATAGGTGGCGGGATTTGCTTCTGTTTATATTAAAGTTTCCTATAATGATGGTGTTTGAGTATAGTGAAGCTTTAATAAATATGGTGTCGTCTATAGGAGAGTGAGGGTGAATATAAATGAAGAATATATGGATTTGAAGAGATTGGTGGGTTAGGATAAAATGCAGGCATTCATTAAGGGGTAGGTTGATTCTAGGGGGGTTGCTTTTACCAATTTTTAGGCTTGGGTGGAGTGCTGCGATTAAACCTCCCCGAGGGTTTTGGTTGTGGATGGTAGGGGCGATTTGGATATGGTTCCAGTTGTGAAAAGAGAAATGTTTCTTGAATTTAGTTTCGACCAAAAGACATACATGTACCGGGTTATTGTTCAGATAATTGAATAGGATGTGGGATTTGTTGTTGAGCGAGTTTATGTTGGTGTAAATAAAGGAGATTTGGTTAGCCATTTTGGACAACACAATTAGCAGAGTGAACTCCGTCTGAAGGAACAGTTGGGATAGGACTATCGGGGTATTTAAGATCAAACATAACGAGGAACATACGGTTTCCCGTGAACGAAGCATGAGTGTCAATTTGGTATGATTCGATGAAACGTTCTTTTAGTTTTTTTATGATAGCCTGGCGGTCGGTGTTAATCGGATTATTAATTTCTGTAACGTAGGTATCTAATATATGATCGTGGAGGGTGAGTGATTTATGAACGCGTGTCTGTTTGATCTGTACGTCGTCAATGTCGGATGATTTTTTGTTTGTGCAGTGAATTTTTACATTTGGAATTCCCTGGATGGGCTGCATGGGGCGGTTAGGGCACTTGGTAGACCAGGCGCCGTGGTCAGCTTTTCCACATGATGAACATTTGGGTGGAAGTTGTGTGGTGCAGGCGGATGTGTAGTGCTCGCCATTACATTTGGCACAGACGATTTTTTCGTTGCAATCCGCCGTAACATGGTCAAATTTTTTGCACTTGTTACATGGTGCAGGAAGAGGCTATGTGGCAAGGCTTTCTTCGACGGGGTATACTTTGCACATATACTTGAAGTTTTGTTGTAAAAGTTTGGTGTAAGAGCTGTGCGAGGCCGTTATTATTCGCACCATTCTTGTTTTTAATCTCGTGGCCTTTGAAGTGATGCGGCGGCAGTATCTGTGTTCGATACCGGTCGCATTCAAGCGCTCGCTGATTGCCGCGTCTTCGATCTCGGGCTCGAGGCTGCGTATCACGCATGAGTACGACGGGGCGGCTGAGTTGCGTTCGCGCGGAGCGTAGGATGTTGGTGTGAATTGATGAATCACTTTTTTTGTTTTTAAGATGTTTAGGTTATACTCGCATGTGGCTGAATTGTGGTTGGATTTTAATAAATAACCCTGTTTTGTTTTAATAACTGCTTCCATGTCGGTCGTGTTGTTTAGCCAGAGTTCTACAAGTTGTAGGCGAGAGAGTTCTGTGGTAGTGGTTATGTTGTATGTGTTTTTAAATTGTTGAGTGGTGTGTTTGCTTGGATTGTTTTGTACGTGCTGTGTTGTGTTTCTAGGTGGCGGGGGTGGTTGTTGTTGTGTACGAACGAGTTGTTGTGTTGTATTTGTATGTGTCGAGGGTGCTTGTTGTTGTAAGTATTGTTGCGGGTATTGTTGGGGTTGATTTTGTGTCTGTTTTGTTATCTGAGGATCGCTATTGTGCGAGGGCCCTGCTGATGGTTGTTGTTGTGACTGTGTAGTGGTTTGTTGTATGTTTATTTGTTTTAAAATTGATTGTAGTGTTTTGGTCGATGTTTTTGGCGTATTACCTGTAGCTTGCTTCTTCGCTGTTTTTCCAACTGGAAACCTTGGGGGGCGGCCACGCTTTCTGTGTGTAACTTCCTTGAAGTCTTCAAGATCCATATAGGTTGGATCATCCTCGTCACTCATGTTTTTTTTGGAATATTCTTCCGGTACGGGTGGTTTGTTAACAGATTTAATTCGCTCGCTCTTATCGCACGTCCGTCTGCAACGGTGTCTAGCTCACGAATGTATGTATTTATTTATTTCTAATTCTTCTAACAAATTTAGTTTGCGACTTTTATTACATTCATTAACACTTTAAATTTAGGGTTAAAGTTATGCTAGTATTCAATTAAATAATTCGCATAGGTTGAGGAAGTTTTCTTAGATGGAAAGTATTTTTTGTCCTGAAATACTATCTGGAAAGCTACGCCCAGTTTGTGCAACGTATACCTTGGGGCAATTCCCACATTCTAACAAATATACGCGAGAGCTCGCGGTTATATCGGATTTGTCTTTAGCGTTATTTATAAATTTATTAAGTGGATTATTTGCCCTAAATCATAGAATTAATTTAAACGATTTAAGATTTTTATTGATGGCAATCGATTAATATTAATGAGATATGTTTATTATTATAATTTTCAACACTGTTGGGATATACCATTTTCAGGGCTTGTTGTTTCTGTTTTTTTAAAGGATGTCTAAGATTAGCTTTTATTAAAAGCCGCTGTTATTTGCTATTTACGAGGAAACTACTTTCAGTTAATTAACCCATTAATAATAACGCAACATTATTAATTGTTTCTTATTAAATTATTAAATTAAAATATGTTAATTTGATACATTGCATTATGTGACCTGACTTAAAATTGTGTAAAGAAAATTTTAATATTTGTTTCTTGAATATTTCGATTATTAAACATTAGAAAAAATCATTTTAGTGTATTGCTAACTACACAATATTTCAGTGTTTATACGCGTGGCGCATGAAGTAAAATTTCGAGTTTAGAAAAGCCTGAAAATTTGGTTTGGCCGCTCCGCTTCGCGGAGCGACCAAACCAAATTTTCAGGCTTTTCTAAACTCGAAATTTTACTTCATGCTTAACCTGGGAGTGGAGAACCCTCGTTCGAAACTTTAAATTGAGCGCTTTTATGAAATCGACGAAAGCCTAAAAATTGACAACGTATACATTATGTATATTTAATAGAAAAAATCAGTATTTACAAATTTACCGGTTGAAATGAACATTTGTAAAACATTGACCAATGTAAAATAAATTTAAAAAAAATAAAATTGCTTAAATTCAAATACCTACAATTTATCATATTTTTAAGATTCTATATCTATATACTTCTAAATTCGGTTAGGTTGGTTGAAAGGTTAGTAATGTAACGTTTTTACTAACCTAACCTAGCTTAATGTTTACAAATAATAAAATCTCAATAATTATTCAAATAAACCAAAAACAGTTAGTTGATTTTCATTACTACAAATCATGACAAATGGCCAAATTTTAATGTTTTGACATTTTTCTAAACTGAAAATTTTATAAAACTTGATTAAAAAGACTGATATTTACTGATTATCAAAGTGCATTCAACTTTGAACAAAATCCATTATTTTCACGGGAGTTAAAAAACGCGTTGATTTTTTTCATATTTAAAATATCTTTATAAATTCAGCGATTTAAACAATTACGTCAGCTCAAACTTACGTACGCAAAAAAAGCAAGTGAGATATTGTAATATTTTTTGCTGCATTAGTTTTCAAACAGAATTTATCATTTTTACAATGATTAAATTTTTACTTTTTAAAATCCATTAAATGTATTCAAAAACGCACTGTTTTGAAGATCAACTGAAAATAAGTCGAAAACTATTTTGTTGAGTATTTTATTCAAATGTTTTTTAGTCCAAAAAGATAGGTTTCCGATGTCAAAATATTTAAGAAATTAAATTTGTGTTCAGTAACAAATGTTTTAAATTAAACAAATGAAAACACGTATAACTTTGGACATTTTTATAAGATCTTTAAGTTTTCTGAGACAGTGAAGAAAACCTAGCTCTTTAAAAATTTGTAAATATCCCCCAAAAACACGTCCTCGATAGTTTTTAACGATCAGATGAAAACAACTGGAGTATTTTTCAATTCACACATAATCTGAAATCTGCTTTCTCAACATCCATCCAAAATTCCATAAAGATCTTAGGCAAAATTGCATTTTTTTAAATTTTTATAATCCATAACATTTGATTTAAAAATAAAAATTCTTGATATTCAGATAGAAATATCTCAAAAACTTTAGATAGGGTATTTTTTAATTTTCATATATTTTGACGTTTTCCTCACATCCTCCTAAAATCCCATAAATATCTCAAAACTAATTTTAAAGTTATGATTTTAATTTTTTTTATACGATACAATTTTATTAAAAAACGAACAAGTAGATCTCTACATGAAAATTATTTAAAAAATATATTAACAATTTTAGATAGGGTATTTAAAAATGTTCATATATTTTGAAATAATTTTTTTATTCAAATGATTATGTAGTCCAATACGGGAGGTTTCCGATGTTAAAACATTTGAAAAATTGAATTTGTGTTCAGTAACAAATGATTTAGATTAAACAAATTAATGCACTTATAACTTTGAACACTTTAATAAGATCATTAAATTTTCTGAAACTGTAAAGAACACCTAACTGTTTCAAAATTTGTCAGAATTCCCCAAAACACCAAATCGATAGTTTTTGACTTTCAGGTGAAAACAACTAGATAATTTTTTAATTTACACATAATCTGAAATCTGCTTTCTCAACATCCTAACAAGATTCTATAAGGATCTTAGGCAAAATTGCAAGATTTTATAATTTTTATAATCCATAAAATTTTATTAAAAAAAAAAAACAATGTTGAAATATCTCAAAATTATATATAGGGTGATTTTTAATTTTCATATATTTCGAAATATCGACGTTCTCTTAGGATTTTTCCAAAATTCCATAAATATCTCAAAACTAATTTTAAAGTTGTTTTTTTTTTAATTTTTATAATTGATACAATTTGATTAAAAAATGAATATTTTGACATTTTCATGAAAATTATTTAAAAATTATTGATGGCTATATTTAGATTTTCACCTATTCCGAAATAATAATGTTTTCTTAACAGCATCCCAAAATTTCATAACTTGAAACTTTTTGACATTCAGAGACTATTAATTTATTCAGAAACTATTTACAGGTTCTTTTTAAATGGTTACTTAACATCCTCACAAAACAACTTAAAGATCTAAGCAAAACAAAAATGTTGACGGGGTGTATTTAGATTTTCCATATATTGTAAAATGCAGTTAACATCCTAACAATATTTCATAAAAATCTCACCTAAAACTTGAAAGTTTTGACATTTTGCTTAATTTCAAAATAAATCAAATTTGACCCATTAAGCGCCATTGATGCATTAACACAACATTATTGTATTATTTTTTTATTACTAACTAAATAAGTTAATTTGATACATTGTATTATTTAACCTTACTTGAGAATGTGTAAAGAAAAATTTACATATTCTGTTTTTTAAATATTGAAATTATTACTAATTTTTAAGGTGTTTTTCTAACTTCATAATATTTCAGTGTTTTATATGTGTGACGCATGAAGTAAAATTTCGAGTTTAGAAAAGCCTGAAAATTTGGTTGGTCGCGTAGCGCGAAGCGCGGAGCGACCAAACCGGAGCGACGATTGCCTGAAAATTTGCAGCATATACATTTTGAATATTTAAAAGAAAAAAATCAAGTATGTGATATAATAAGTCATTTATTTAAATCATCAAAAGAAGTGCAGATTTTTTCCGAAAATCAACTTTAGAGTTAACTCTATAAGTTGCTCGGCCATTAACCTATTAACTGATTATTAAAGTGCAATTAACTTTAAACAAAATTCGTGACTTTTAAAGGGAATTTAAAGATAATTTTTAAAAACAAATATCTACCCTTCTCGAAATTTTTAAAATGTTACATTTTTGTATGTAAAAGCGGCCGAAAAAGCAAAAACAATATTATTACCGGTAAAACATATCCCTCCCCCCACACCGAAATTGTTACATCCCCCGCCTGACATTCTTTTCTAGGCCTTGTCTATCCTTGCAAATAAAACACTTTTTGAATTTGTTTAAGTACTGTATTTAATATACATTCAACATGTGACTATAGTATCAACCATCTAGTAGTTATTCTCAAACATTAGTAAATTAAAAGTGCAAAGTAAATATTTATTAATTAAGATGTATTACAAAATAGTAATTTTCACGTGATTTTTTTTTGATTTAATTTTTTTGGCCTAAAGTACCGAAAAAAACAAGCTAACAATAAAACATTTCTTAATTTTCTAAATTCTGTAATTTTAACAAGTGCCTTCTAATCCTTGATTAAGCATGAAATATGAATATTTGGAGTTTACAAAAGCCTGAAAATTTAGATTGGAGCGACGAATCCAAATTTTCAGGTTTTTCTAAACTCTAAATATGCATTTCATGCGCCAGGTGTATACAACACTGATTTATTCTGATTTAACATTTACCGAACATGGAATATATATATATATATATATATATATATATATATATTTACCGGGAAATATACACTTTTACCATAACCTATCGATTATTCGCATCACTTATTATCAATGTACAACGATAAAGCAATATATTAAACACAAAATTCACATTTTTAAAATCACCCTTAAAACTAAATGATCTACGATAAAAACTATAAAGGTACCTATAAATCGTTTATATCTTGATTTCCTACAGCTTTTATTTCAAAGGATTTTCAATTATGTAAATAATTTACGAGATACATTTGATAGAAAATTTTCTTCGAGCAAATGTTTCCACTTCTTGATTAAGCGTGAAGTAAAATTTCGAGTTTAGAAAAGCCTTAAAATTTGGTTTAGTCGCGTTGCGCGTAGCGCGTAGCGCTACGCACCAAACCAAATTTACAGGCTTTTCTAAACTCGAAATTATACTTCATGCGCCACGAACACAAAACACTGGTTTTAAGTGAAGTTCAAAATACAGATACTAATTACGTGTGTAGATTTATGATTTATAGCATTATAATTTATTGAATTCTCATCAATAGTTATTTTTATTGTTCCTTAATATGTTGTATGTTTTACACAAATTAGTGTTTAGACATAAAATATTTACTTTTAAAATTTTTAACATAGAAACATTCCATTTTAATGTACTTTTACGTGCCTTTATAAAAAGTAAAATAATTACATTCCAAAAGCGGTGCACATTGCGTGTTAACAGGTGTCATATGATACAGAATCTTTTTTTATTTAATACCGACAGAATATCTCTTTTATTATACAAATTACAAGCAATTACAATCACGCAATTAACCATTATTCAAGAAATTAATTTCACTTTATTAGACGTATTCAATTAAGTGAAGTTGTTTCACTTTATAATAATATAATATGTAAAAAAAATGTAATAATGACTGTAATAAAGAAATATGGGATCGCATTTTTTCCTTCCCCTTTTTCTAAACAAATTGCGCGACTTTTACGGTCCGCATGAAATCCTAATTGACACATATCCCACCCGGCCGGTGGCCGACAACATCGACATGTTTTATTACCGACATTACTCGGTTTTAATTATCCGGCATTAATTAATCCAGTGTGCGTACGGGTTTCGAAATGTCCAGAGGAAACCGTCCTTTCATGGCCTACTAAACTGATATTAACATACACACGTTCAAATTTATTTCAAGCTTGAAATCCCGCGAATATACCTACTAAATTTCGTTAATTACATTATCTAAGATAAGTAATATAGTTTTCAACAAATGCATATTTCATTTGAGTCGTCCCCAGATGCAAAGCTAGCCATAATTGTTTTTACAAACTTGTGGTAAAATGTTAAAAACTGATTTTGCGGCGTCTTTTAAATACATTAAAATTGTGTTGAATGAGAGTTGTATCGAATGAGGACAAGAACAATTATGTAAAATTAAGTAAAGAGTGGCTAGGTTTTGCAACTAAAAACATATATCAGCTTTTGCAACCGAGAAATGTAGCAAGTTTTGCATTTAAAATGATTTTTTAAACTTAATTTTGAAAGGTTTAGGATGGGTTTTGAAGGGTCATTTATTTTTTAGATTGTAGTCTGAGATGAGTAGAATCTAGGGATAAAATCTCAAAATCAAAAAATAGGTGTATGGCTGGATTTGCATCTGGGCGACTTATTTGTTCTTAACCTTTGTCCACTGATAATTTAAATTTGCGGGCGGAAAGCGTATGTTTTTTTGCAGCACGCCGACGTAAACATCTTATGTCGGCGCAGTAACGAAAAAAATACGCTCATTACGCCTGGCGTGCTGTAGATTTTTCTCAACGCACGTGAACATTCTAAAGAATAGGATCGTATTTTATTTCCGTAAGACAATATTTACAATTGTATGAATAACGTGATCATAATAAATAATACAATACATTGATATAATACAATGATATGGTGTATATACAGTGGCGCAAAAGTTGTCACTCGATGTTTTTGACTGTAATAAACTTAGGTTCTGCTTTTTGATTGTGTTTATTTGATGTCCTAATCTTTTTCCCAATAAGTCGAGAAAATGATATCGACCAAGTGGCCGCCGGAAGAATTGATGACCATACGGGCCCGATTTATGGCATTTTCCATCATTCTTGCCAGAACTTTCGGCGATAGTATTGTATGTGGTGATAGATCTCATGGTGGCGCTCCTCAAATTACAGCTCTTTCTATGCTTTCCCTTATCAGTGATTGATCTAGTACCTACTTACCAGATCGAACATCTGAGGTTAGTAGCTAGCCGGATGAGAAATATTAATACAAAAAAAACATTTGTTTGATAAGTTTTATTTAAACTAAAGGACGACCTTCCTTGCTTCTGCGCTTGCAGATTTTTTTATTAATTCAAAATAATTCAACTCCTGCGCAATACCATTTTCTATGGACAAAATTGCAAGATCTGAGTCTTTCCTGACGCATAGTCAAATGTAAGTAAGTTTTAATTTACTGAAACTTCGTTCTCCTTTAGCGACAGTAACAGGTATAGTTATCAAGATACTGAGCGCTATCCACACATTCGGGAAAATATCCCATTTTGATGATAATTATTATTATTGCGATTGTTTTGTTGAGACAGACTGTGATTTATATCGAAATATTGTTTTATCGAGCTAATTTACAGAATTGCCAAAACTAAATATACATATAGTGTCCGCATTTCGTGGAAATGCACAGAGAATCGGATACATTGGGGGTAAAGGCGTGTAATTTAGGACCCAATAAGAATGCAAAAACGCATTTCAAATATCTTCTTTCATTTTCGAAATATTGTCAATAGAACTAATATATTTTTATTTATTTATTTATTTATTAACATACGACGGACCATTCAGAAAAACATTAATTTACAATAGTAATATCACAATATTTAATAAATATTAAAGTACTTAAAATAAACAAGAAATAAAAAGTAAATGTAAAAATGTAAAAATATAATATAATCACTTTAATGATATATACAACACAACATTTTATTGGCTACGCAAATGGGCTCTTAGACTAGGATACTCTCCCGCAAGCATATCGAATTGTATCATATTAGCATGGCGCAGAGTACGCACAGAGGCCGAATTTTTAGCCTAATCTGTACCTTTAAATGGTACATGAAAAGTGTCATCGTTGCGCAGCATTCTAGCTGGAAAGCGAATGCCAATTTTTGATAGTAAATCAGGACAGTCTATATGCCCATGCAAAAGTTTAAAAACTAAAAGTATATCAGCGTCAATGCGTCTCTGCTCCAGACTCTTAAGACCATATCTATATAGCAATCCTTGGTATGTATCCTGCACATCGAATTTAAATACAAGATACTTCAAGAATTTCTTTTGTACCTGCTCAATTTTATTTATGTTGCACTGTGTGTAAGGTGAACAAACAGATGAACAATACTCCAAATGTGGACGTATTAAGGAATTGTAGAGGAGTAATATTGTTTTTGCGTCAGTGAAATCTTCGCTGTTACGCTTGATAAAACCTAGCAGTTGATATGCTTTGGAAACGATTTTTGAAATATAGCTTGAAAAAGTGCAATTATTGTTTACTATAATTCCAAGATCTTTTATAGAATTGACTCGCTCTATATTCCTATCATTTAAATGGTAAACGGCATCTATTGAGGATGCTCGTCTTGAAAATGAAATTATTTTGCATTTATCCACATTTAGACATAGTTTGTTCACCTTACACCAGTTACAAAAAGAAGTAAGGTCTACTTGAAGATTATTTGTGTCTTGTAATGAATTAATACGTAAAAAGATCTTCATGTCATCCGCGAATAACAGAGTTTCGGCATATGAAAAACAGCTAACAACATCATTAATGAATAAGTTAAATAAAAGGGAACCTTGAGGTACCCCTGGTGTGACGCTTATAGATCGTGACGTCGATTGACCTATTTTAATAAACTGTGTACGACAGGTGATATAAGATTCTATCAAAAATAGTAGAACCCCAGAAATTCCGACGTGTGCCAACTTGATCATTAAAATACCATGATCAACACTGTCGAATGCTTTAGAGAAGTCGGTATACACAGAATCAACTTGACATCTGCTCTCCAAAGCATCCACAATGTAGGAGTCATATACTAAGAGGTTAGAGGCAGTTGAAGCCCTAGCACGAAACCCGTGTTGATTAAAAGATATTGTGGAATGTAAAGCGTCGGTTAAAAATTATGTTAACAGTTTTTGAAATATCTTTGGAATAGCTGATATGATCGATATAGGTCGATAGTTTTGAAATCTTTTTATTTTTAATTAAAATGTAATAGGATTAGTGTATCGATTATTCCCATGACTTAATACAAAGAAGCGTAGAGCAAAATACAACAAAATTTTAAAAAAAATCATACTTATTTAAAATAACTTTAAAACTAAAAGAGCCACGACAAAAAGTGTAATCATATAAAATTTTAATTTTTTGATTTTCTACATCTTTTATTAAAGAGATTTTTCAATTACGTTTATAATTTACAAGATGCGAAGGAAATGCTAAGAGGTTTTGAATATATATTTAATAAAAATAAAATAAGTTTTCGCATTTCATCCAAAAAGTTGATTAATTTTCTTGCATTAACCGTTAAGAAATAATTTATTCATTTTTATTCGTGTACGAATATACAAAAAACTGATTTAGTAGAGAGAAACAAACAAAACACTTGTTACGTTCCACGTTTTTATTTTTAGTTTCTTAGCACGCGTATCAGTCATTACAAAGTTAAATAGTAACACGTTTGATGATGACACCAAGATACTTTTATGTAACTGTCAATAGTTAAACTGTATCCAAAGTTTACATTGACTCAAGTCGACTGTTTTTTTCTTTTGTTACAAAATCGCTTAGTCAATTATGTCTCAACTATTTTGACATTAAACATAAAATCACTTGGTCCACAGTTTTTTTTTTCATTCCAAGTTTACATTGATAGATATGTAAATTTTGAAGTTTAGCTCTAACTGTCAAAACAGACTAGCTACGAACGATTGCAGCTTTACATTGACAGATACGTCAATTTTGTCGAAACTAATGTAAACTATACGAAATATCGTACACTTCCAATCTTTGAAATTTCTCTCCAACTGTCAAAACAAATAAGCTACGGACGATTGTAACTATACTTTGACAGATACGTCAATTTTGTCGCAACAAATAAAAACTATGAAATCCCGCACACTTTCAATCTTTAAAGTTTCTCTCTAACTGTCAAGACAAACGAGCTACAAGCGATTGTAGCTTTACGTTGACAGACGTGTCAATTTGGTCGAAACAAATGAATACTGCACCAAATACTGTACACTATCAATCTCTGAAATAGTAGTCTAACTGTTAAAACAAGAGAGCTATGGCCAATTCTAACGTTACGTTGACAGATATGTCTATACGAAATGTAGCACACTGTCAATTTTTAAAATGTTAATGTTGTACTTTATTTTCAATTGTTTTCAACGAAAAATAGTTAATTTTGTAAATGCCAATTCGTGGTATCAATCGTCACAAATGACAACAATCTTAGTAAACTGTTTTCCGACAGAAAAAGGCGTTTATATAAAGTTGGTTGTCGAATTGTCAAGTTTTAGAAAATGTAATAGTCATATAAATGCAAGAATTTACTTTTATTTTTACTTTGTTAACGGAATCCATTTAATTGTTCAAATAAATGGACGTAAAAATGTAGATTTTTGACTTTTTACATTTAGAACTGTATTCAACCATTTTTAACACTATTTAACTATTTTGACATTTTAAATAGTATTCATCCATTAATGTTTAACTATTTTGACGTTTTCTGCAGTATTCAATAGTAATTATTTAACTGATTTGACATTTTAAAAAGAATCAATCATTAACATTTAATTATTTTGATATTTTCAACAGTATTTAATCATTAAATGACTATTGTAACATTTTGACGGTATTTTTACAATTATGGCAATTTGATAGTATTTTGTCATTAAATGACAATTGTAACATTTTGACTGTATTTTCACTATTATGGCATTTGGACGTTAAGTCGCTTGGTTGACTGCGAGTTGTCTTTTGACGTCTGACATAAAGAAAACGACTGCTTCCTCTTTAATTTGTATTAAAATTGACATTATGTTTTAACCTCATATGACTTTCTCGCTCAATAAAACGATAATACTCTCCCACTAAGCATGAAGACTAAGACTTAGCATGAAGACTAAGACTAAGCATGAAGTAAAATTTCGAGTTTAGAAAAGCCTGAAAATTTGGCTCGGGCGCGTAGCGAAGCGGAGCGACCGAGCCAAATTAGGCTTTTCTAAACTCGAAATTTTACTTCATGCGCCACGCGTAAAAACGCTGATTTAATCTGAAATGGTCTTTTACCAATCTACAAGTGAAATAAGTTTATTATGTTAATTATCAATTGTTTAGGGGATGAGGAGTGTGCTATGATGAACACATCAGTATTTTTTGAATTAGCCAATATTTCACAAATTTTGTCAGCATCTTTAGAGTTGCTTCTCTAATCAAACATTTAAAACTTATTGCAATACAAAATTAATTCAATAAAAAATATCATACCAAAACAGAAACGTAAAATTTTCTGATTTTGTAATTTTTTTTGCATTTTTCGGCTATTTTTGGAAATTTCTCATTTGTTTTTGAATTAAATAAATAAACTTTATTATCGGTAAAAATACTGTTTTCGCGCGTGACGTAAAATTTTTTGATTTTGTAAGTTTTTTGGCATTTTTCGGCTGCTTTTGGAAATTTCTTATTTGTTTTTAAATTAAATATATAAACTTTATTATCGGCCAATCCAAACTTTCAGGCTTTTCTAAACTCGAAATTTGACTTCATGCGCCAGGCATATAAAACACTGATTCGATGCAATGTTCAAAATATACTGCTTAGGATGTATACATTTACTTTTACAGAAAGCTAACATTTCTAGACTAGAAATTTTACCTGCGTTTGCGTTTCTAGACTAGAAATGTTACTTCATAAAGTAAAAAATTCTAATTCATGTTTTATTATTGCCAAAAGTATAGTCAAAGATGTGATAAAAATATATAGTATAAAGTCGTAGTCAAAATTTATACAAAACTTTGAAGGGTCAATGGCCAGACAAATAGTTGTAAAACACTACTCTAATTAATCTACACTTTTCAATCAAGAAGATTATTCTAATCTAAAGGGTGCTTTTTTTAGAGATATAGTACGTTAATCATGGATATTTGTTAAACCAATGTCAGAATAGAAAATTGTTGGTTGCAATTTTGTTCAGTAAGCTTTGGCAAATTATCATGCCAAAGCTCATAGTCGAGTAACTATTACAAATTGTGAAAATCTATTTCCAAAATGCGCGCTCTATGCGTCAAACTTATAGAGCACTTCGCCAATTTATTGATTTTAACCGCCAAATGATTTCAAATGATGAGGCTCATTTTTAGCTGAGTGGACGGGTGTATAAGCAACATTGTATTACTGTGTGGTGTGGATTGCATGCTGGAGGCATCATTGGCCACTACTTTTTCAAAAATCAAGACAGACTCAATATTACTGTCAATGGCAAAAGCTATAGGTCACTGATTCGACGTTTTTTGATCCGGAACGTTAATGCAAATCTGTTGAGAACTAAATGGTTTCAACAGGACGGCGTAACTTGCTACACCGCGCGTGAAACCCTCACATTGTTGGGAGAGAAGTTTGGTGATCAAATTATTTCGAGACATGGGCCTGTTAACGATTAAAGACTTAGAAGTCAACGCGTAATTGGAGAGATTAGCCCGGCCACACTGGAAAAAGTTATGAACAATTCAACAATAGATGGTTCATCTAAGACGGAATTGCGGTGGTCACATACCCAAAATTATTTTTAAACAATGGAATTTTACCATTACATTGATTACCTATTAAAGTCAAAACATCTGTTATTTTATTTATTTTTATGGATTGTATTTGAAAAAGAAATTCTATACCTCTAAAAAACACCCTTTATAATCTATGCAAACTAATTGATTTTATGCACGAAATAAATAAGCTTAAAAAATTTTAAATCTTGTGTGAAATTGTTAAAAATGATTAAATATGCGGCCGATTTGGGATGACTGTAATAATAATAATCTTTATTAATCCATAAAACTCAAGGGATATTTGACAAGTCAAAAAGAAACAATTTAATTCTACAAAACATATTACATTAAAAAATCGCTTATGCCGTAGTATGATTCATTAACTAAATCTTACTATAGATATAATGCAGTTACAAAATATTTATAAACCACACGTGCATCAATTGCTCTCCAATATCAAAATACTGTTTGTGAGTTAAGGCCTTCCACATTTGATATACTCCTCCAATAGAAATCAATTCTTCAGATTATAATTTATACAAATCACTATAATTTATGAACTTTTAATAGTGTAATTTATATATAACTTGACGAAATCCAAATTATTTATGCAACTTTCGAGAGTGAATTGAATTTTTATGCAACTCAATTTAACGTAATCATTTTTTTTTCTGTCACCTAATAGTCGAATAAAATGCTTTTCTAGCAATAATCGCTTTTAAGATATTTTTGTTTGGAATAATAAACTGTAACTAAATTGGGCATTACGTGGGTATTAAGTGGCAGTTAAGCGAGTTTCCCCGATTTACGATATTATTAATACTGCACGCAATAAAATAAAGAGTGTGACAGATGGTTGCGCGTTTCGGGATATTTTTATGGCAAAAGAAAATGTTTCTTTTAATCGAAGAACATGCCGGCATGTCTGATTGGAAAATTTTGTGAAAGCAAATTATGTAAAAATATGCGTATTAAAAATACGAATAGTGAAGATAGGAAATATTAGTTTAATTACTTAACAGAATTAAATTTGAACAAATGTAAAAATATGTGTGTTGAAATACGAATAGTGATGATTATACTTTATTCGCGTTAAGTTTAATGTTAGAGAGACATAGGGCTTATTTGACCTTGATCGCCGATTGGCCGAAATTAATACAGAGATTTTCTATTGCATTTCACTACATATCGAATACGTATTCCTTTATCTCAAATATAGTTCCCATTTATCAAATACATTTCCCTATATCATTTGATCACTACATTTTCCTATATGTCAAAACCCTATCACAGTTTGTCTATTACATTTCACTTCTCAGCAAAATTGCTGCAGTTCGTCAAAAATTGAACTAAGAGGACTTCTTATACGGATTATCGAAGCAGGCGTAAGTAGTGTTACACACAGTGGATTTTTCTTTTAGGTAAACATATGCACAAGCTGTACATTTTCCGACATTCGTTGTTTTTTAAAAGAGTTCAATTTTAAGCTTTAAACGAGTGTTTTCTACTCCCAGACTAAGCATGAAGTAAAATTTCGAGTTTAGAAAAGCCTCGTGAAAATTTTCTGGGCTTTTCTAAACACAAAATTTTACTTCATGCGCCACGCGTATTAAACACATATTTCAAGTGAAGTTCGAATATACATACATTTCACAATATTTTAGTGTTTTATACGCGTGGCGCATGAAGTAAAATTTCGAGTTTAGAAAAGCCCAGAAAATTTGTCTCGGGTCGCTGCGCGACCCTCGACAAATTTTCACGGGGCTTTTCTAAACTCGAAATTTTACTTCATGCTTAGTCTGGGAGTGGAAAACACTCGTTTAAAGCTTCAAATTGAACTTTAAAAGAAAACAAGAAATATCTAAAGATTTACAGAAAATAGGGTAAATTTGAAATACGTATACTTAAAAGAAAAGCTCCCTGTATCTATAAATACACATGAAATATTTCAAGAAGAAAGTTATTGTTACTGCAAAAATGTTCAGCAAAAATATTAAAGGGAATAGTATTTTGTAGTGAAATTACGGGGAAATCTTTTGGCATATATTTATCAAGGTGAAATATATTTGGGATATAGTGAATCTCATTTGATCAATGGTGAAATGCAATAGAAAAACCCTGTAAGTTGTGTAATTTTAAAAATAATAAAGTTCTTTAATAATACTAAAAAATATTGTAAAAAGGAGTCATATGATATCCAAAGAAACAATTAACTATAAATACTGTTGCTTAACAGCTTTATTTGAATACTTATCCTTTAAAAATGAATTTTTGTCTAACTGATTTCAGGTCAACATGCGTTTCCCCCAAAATTTAAATTACGCGGTCAAAAATGTCCCCAGATTCCGCCATGTTTGCCGTATAATTTAGGCTTCTAGTTACATTAATCTTGAAAGGAATGAAGTATAGATATCACTTAAATAACACACTTAATATGTTTAGGTTTCAAAATAATGTTTATTGTACTACAACAGTTGTTTCACCACACATTGGCTTCATCAGGTAGATGAATGAAGCCACTGTGTGGTGAAACAATTGTTGTAGTACAATAAACATTATTTTGAAACCTAAACATATTAAGTGTGTTATTTAAGTGATATTATGGAGTTTCAACAACTAACAGCCTCAGCTATACAAGTATAGATATGTTGGTTTAATTATTTAAAGTCTAACAGAATTAAATTTGAACAAAAATATAAACATTTTTGTATTCTTGAATGGATTTTACATCTTGCATTTTTGTGAAATAATTGCACTTATTTTTAAGAGTAGTTTCTTACGTAAATTACACATACTTTATGTTTCGAGTGAAAATAAGTCAAGTATCTTTAATCATAATATATAAAATTACGAAAATGTTATTCGTGAAAATGCAAACAATGTCTTAATTAATAAGACAACTTAAGACGATAAATATAAATTAAAACAACGTAGCTTTAAGTAAACAAAAGAAATCCTATGTCACTTAAATATCAAGCCACTTGTTTTGTTTTGAATACTAACGAATTCATACCAGATATTTTTGTAAGCTATTACCTGACCTAATACTTCCCAACTTTTAAAGCTACACGAAATATTTATTTGTAAATTCTAATCAGTACTTCACAATTTTTCAGTGATCTGTACGCCTGGCTACAGAGCTGGACGCTACTCGAGTACAAGTACTCAAAATTTGTACTTCGAGTCCTTTTCATGTTCTCGGTACTCGGTTCACAAGTACATAATTTTTCAAGAACTTGTACTTGTACTCGACGCACTTTTAGACCGCGAAGTGACCTCGAGTACATTTGCATGCTCCTACTTATATTAATCTTGCTGACAACTCTCTCAATTTTGACATTAGTGTGTCAATCGGCGAAATTCCGTTTAAGCAAATGAAAACTAGACTGAAATCCATACAAATTTTATTTTTGAAGATTCGCTCTAACTGTCAAAACATACGAGCTACGAGCGATTACAACTTTGTGTTATAATTTTTGTCAAAACAAGAGAATTCTATACCAAATCCCGAACACTGTTTATCTATGAAATTTCGCGTCAACTGTTAATACAAGCAAGCTGCGCTGCCGCGCGGTCGCGCTTTCAAAATGTCAAAGTACGTCAAAAACGTGATTAAAATAATTGGGTTTGGTTAGATTACGCTTTGTAAAGTTAGGTTAGGTTCGATATCATTCTAAATGCTGATTGACGCCAATTTATGTTAACTGTCACCAGTGGCGTAGCCAGGATTTTTACATGGGGGGGGGGCTTCTAATTGAAGCGCAGAAAGAAAAACAGTTTAGACAGAATAATATAATTTGCATAAACATAAAATATTTCTATAGAAACTATATAAAAAAACAACTTTTTATAATATAATTTCGCGTTAAATCAGAACGTGTGCAGATGCTTACTAACGCACAATTTTTCAATGATTTTAAACACGCGGCGATTTCAAAAAGACAAAGTAAAATTGATAGCAGCGACTAGGGGGGGCGGGTTGTAACCCCCCGTAACCCCTTCCTGGCTACGCCACTGACTGTCACTATAGTTCAAACGTTAACAAACGTGTACGTCAATTGTCATTGTATCAATTGTCATTTCATTGTATTTCAGATGTCGTTTGACGCGGACTTATGTCGACTTTAAATATAATTTGAATATGGGCTAACGCTGATTTACGTCAACTGCTATTATAGTCCGGCCGATATTTGGACTATAATGAGTGTACGTAAATCAGCGTTAGCCCATATTTAAACTATATTTACAGTTGACATAAGTCTGCCTCAAATGACATGTGAAATACAATGAAATGACAATTGATACATTGACTTGTATCAATTTTCGTTATAGATCAAATAAAGACTGATTTCAATTTATGTCATATGTCGCTGTGGAATAATATTTACGGTAAAAACGTCAAAACGACATAAAATGTGGAAAGTAACATAAAATGTTAAAAAAACAACAAACTGTCAAAAAGTGATACAAAATGTAGAAAGTGATATAACATTTTTGAAATGTTTTCACGTAGTCACATTTTTGTAAATATTCTGCAAATAATTGGCAAATTTAATTTTACTTATGTATTGCAAATGCTAAAATTATTTAAAAATAATCAGTATATTTTGTACTTTACAATATTTCAGGGTTTTATGCGAGTAGCGCATGAAAAAAAAATCGAGTTTAGAACAGCCTGACAAGGAATTAGTTGTTTAGTCGCTCCGCTTCGCGGAGGGAAGAAACCAAATTTTTAGGCTTTTCTAAACTCAAAATTTTTTCTTCATGCTTAACCAAGGAATAGAGACACTCTTTAGAAGTTTCAAATTGAACATAAAAAAAACAACAACTAATTCCTGAACATTTACAGCGTATGCATCGGGATATGTGTACTTTAAAGAAAAAATCCCTTTATATAAGCTTTCGTACAGCTACCTAGCATATTTTTGAAGCTGCACTTAAGCCTACTGCTATTTTGTTTGGTTGATTTTAATATAACTTCACCTTTAAAATTTCAATTGTCTAAATCGAAAAACGTCAAAATGATATAAAATATGGTAAGTGACATAACATATCAAAAAGCAACAAACTGTCAAAAAGTAATACAAAATGTAGAAAAAATTAGGAAGAATTATTTCCTCTGTCATCTAACAAATTTTTGATATTTTGAGTGAGCTCATGTTATTCAAGATTTTTGATAATTTATGGCTGTTCGACATAATTCACACTTATGAAACATTTGACATTTTCTGCTATTTTTTGATACATTTCAAAAAATGTGAGTACCTTAAAAATTTCAATTTAAGGAACTCACATTTTTTAAATGTAACAAAAATGGCATAATATGTCAAATGTTTCAAAAGTGTGAATTATGTCGAACAGCCATAAATTATCAAAAATCTTGAAAAACATGAGCTCACTCAAAATATCAAAAATTCGTTAGACCACAGAGGAAATAATTATTGCTAACTCTGTGATTAGACTTATTTTCTACATTTAGTACTTACTACGTTTAGTAAATAACTAAGTCACTTAATTGAACACAGTTATATTTCTTTTTTCACTTTAATTTATTATTGCTTGATGTACATTTCGGGTACTATGCACAAATTATCAATAGCAAACTAAGTAAAAATAGAAGGTGTTTACAATATACAGTAATTTTTTCTTTTATGTAAACATATGGATAAACTGTACATTTTCCGACATTCGTTGTTTTTAAAAGAGTTCAATTTGAAGCTTTAAACGAGTGTTTTTCACTCCCAGGCTATATAGATTATAGGTTATAGGTTATATAGGGCCATTGTGAAGCGAGTCAGCCTCTCGTGAACTGCGACCCGATCTATTGTTTTGCCCTTACCCAGTCACTTCCCAAGCAGTCCCACGTCCTCTATGAACCTGGTAACTTCCTTGGGAATGATGCTACTCACTTCTGCGTGGGATAATCGGTCCCTGCCGAAGTGTGAAAAACGCTTGTGGGCAATCGCGTCACAAGTGCAGAGTATGTGCTCGGTCGTCTCATCTGCCGAATCACATAACCTGCAATTTCCACTTTCCTCTTTTTCCATTTTCCACAAATGGTACCGAAGGGCAAGTGCCCTGTCATGAGTCCCGTAAATGTTCTCAGCTCGTTCCATGTGAGTTCGAGCACCTTATGGCTGTGATCTAACTTGATGAGTCATTATGATTGACGTAGGCCTGGGACGTTGTTCCAGTGTTTACGTATTCTGTCCTCTTCCCATTTTTGCACCACCTCTCTTCGGTGCGCCATGGGGAGTCCGCAAAACGGCTCTGGTCCTATGGGAGTGGCATTTGCACCTCTTTTGGCGAGTTCATCTGCCACTTCGTTGCCTTTGATACCCCCATGCCCTGGGACCCACACGAGGGTCAACGAGTTGTTCTTAGCCAGTTGCGAAAGGGATCGTCGGCATTCCCAGACAGTCTGTGAGCCGTGGCTGTAGGCCCGAACGGCCTTTAGTGCGGCTTGGCTGTCTGAGCAAATATATATATGCGCGCCGTTTAGGTGCTTACCCAGGCATTCCCTGGCGCACATATCAATTGCAATTGCTTCCGCTTGCAGAATCGTGGGTGTCTTACCCAGAGCCATGCAGCTCCTGTGGTTTTGGTTAGGCCCATAGATGCCTATTCCAGTACCTCTATTGTTCTTGGCACCATCCGTGTACCAAGGTGATGTGCCTCGACCAAGCTCGTTGACTTTCTTCGAAGCCGTTTTGGGACAGAAGTACCGGGTCAATTTGCTGCAGTACTTCTAAGTGCCCTGTCCAGTCTCCCGGCAGAGCTTTCCTCCTCTGGTGTAGTCGGAGGGCCGACACGAGTCCCTCCTTTTGTACCACCAGATGGAGCGGTGGGAGACCTATGATTGCCTCCATTCCCGCGGTAAGGATCGTTTGCATGGCCCCTGTGATACTTAGACATGCTAGCCGTTGAAGCCTATGCAGCTTCTTTTGCGTGTCTAGTTTTTGGGTTTTTGACCACCACACAAGGGCGGCATAGGTGACTATGGGTACCATCGCCGTTCTATACATCCAATATGTGATTTTAGGCTTCAATCCCCAGGTTTTCCCCATTAGCCGCCGACTGGCCCAGAACGACGCCGTTGCTTTGGCCATGGTTTTGTCGATATGCTGATTCCACGTCAGTTTGGCATCTAGAATTACTCCCAGATACTTCACTTCGTTACTTAGACATGCTAGCCGTTGAAGCCTACGCAGCTTCTTTTGCGTGTCTAGTTTTTGGGTTTTTGACCACCACACAAGGGCGGCATAGGTGACTATGGGTACCACCGCCGTTCTATACATCCAATATGTGTTTTTAGGCTTAAATCCCCAGGTTTTCCCCATTAGCCGCCGACAGGCCCAGAACGACGCCGTTGCTCTGGCCAGGGTTTTGTCGACATGCTGATTCCACGTCAGTTTGGCATCTAGAATTACTCCCAGATACTTCACTTCGTTGGAGAGGTTTATTTCTACTCCATTCAGCGAGGGAGCCTTTAAATGCAGCTTTCTCCTACGCGTGAATGGGACTATTGTCGTTTTGTTCGGGTTGACACTTAGTTCTTCCCTAACACACCAATGATTGATGACAATCAGTGCTTTTTGCATTAGGTTTGTAAGAATGCCTTTATGCTTGCCCCTGATTATTACAGCGATGTCATCTGCGTAGCCTAGGGTTGTGAAGCCCCTTTCGCGCAGTTCATCCAGGAGACCGTTCACCACTATTGACCATAGTGTGAGGGACAAAACTCCACCCTGAGGACACCCCTTTGCTACAGTCATAGATACTGTGGATCCTGCTAGGGAAGCCGTAACCGTTCGACTTTGAAGCATGGATTCCACCCACCTTATCGTGGAAGGATATATTCCATTATTTATAGCCGCTCGTTTTATTGCAGAGAATGAGGTGTTATCAAAGGCCCCCTCTATGTCTACAAATATTCCGAGTGCTATTTCCTTATGTAGGATGGCTCGTTCTGCCCCTTTGACGAGGTGATGTAGAGCATCGACAGTGGATTTGCCAGCCTGATATGCGAACTGCTTGGCATCTAAGGATGCTCTTATAAGTAAGTCACTCTTTATGTGCTCGTCTATTATTTTCTCTATAGTCTTTAGGAGGAAAGAGGTTAGGCTGATGGGTCGATATGATTTAGGTTCTTCTAATGGCCTATTGCCCACTTTAGGTATAAATACCACTTTTGCCTCCCTCCACAACCGGGGTATGTACCCTAGTGCATAGCTTGCTTTGTATATCTCCCTGAGTCCTGGAGCGATACTTTCTAAGCCACGCTGCAGTAGCGCTTAATGGGTTAAAGATAAGATGGTTTAAATATCAACAATATGGAAAAGTTGCTTAAACTAGATTTATTGTACTTTTATTATTATTATTTCAAAACTATTCACAAACAATACTTTCCCTTTATTTTGCATATGAGGGAAAGTAAAAAATCAATATTTACCGAGATGTAGCAAAAAAATGCAAGAATCTCGCATTTTTTTGCTACATCTCGGTAAATATTGATCACCATCACATCTACGCGTGGCGCATGAAGTAAAATTTTGAGTTTAGAAAAGCCCCGTAAAAATTTGTCTCGGGTCGCTGCGCGACCCTCGACAAATTTTCTCCTCGGGGCTTTTCTAAACTCGAAATTTTACTTCATGCTTAGTCTAGGAGTGAAAGACACTCGTTACTTTAAAATATGTCACAAGTGTTAAAATGTGTATTGTTACTGTCACAATGAGACAAAATAACATGGTAATCTCATTATGGTTAAATTCAAACTCGTGTCAAGCTGGGCACGATTGGTTAAATGTCGGCTTGTGCCGACTTATATTTATTTCATTATAGTTTATAGTTTCTAAGCCGCGCTGCAGTAGCGCGGGGAAGATACCGTCCATTCCTGGGGATTTGTATGGCTTGAAGCTGGTTATGGCCCAAGTCATTTTGCTGAGCGTGAATATTTTTCCCGCTAAGCAGCGGCTGTCCCGACTGGAGCAGTGAACCCCTGAGTCGGTAATAGTCGCAACTTTGTCTTTAGCCACTACCTTTGATCCTGGGAAGTGAGTACCTAGGAGTAGCTCTAAGCTTTCCTGTTGATCATTGGTATGACTGCCGTCTGCTCTTTTTAAGATGCCGACCGCATTGGTATGATCCTTTGATAGGACCTTCCGAAGTCTATTTTCTGGGGTCAGGTCGTCGATCCCCTCGCAGTAAGCCTTCCAAGCCTTTCGTTTAGACTTCCTGAGCTGCTTATTGTATTCAGTCAGGGCCCGTCTGTAGGCCGACCAGCTGCCTGTCTTCTTGGCCCTGTTGAAGGATTTCCGAGCGGAAGTCCTGAGTCGATCCAATTCCTTGTTCCACCAAGGAACGTTTCTCGAGAAGTTTACCTTCTTTACTGGGCAGCTTTCCTCATAGGCTGCCACGGTGGTATCTCGGAGATGAAGTGAGGCCTGTTCTAATTCCTCTGTGGTCGCAATGTTGTATTGGAGGCCCTGACGTTCAGACTGTAGGCACTCGTTATATAGTGCCCAGTCCGTTTTTCGTGGCACTCTGCACTCGGCTATTTCCGTACCAACAGCTTCCACGTCGAACGCAATCGTTTGATGGTCCGACATAGAGGGCTCTGCGAGTACCCGCCAGTTTGTAATCATTTTCACGCCGTACGCTGTGGCTAATGTCAAATCGAGTATATCTTGCCTTATCGCGTTTATAAATGTGGGTTTATTTCCTCTGTTTAGGATGTCTAGACCGCTAGCGCATACATAATCAAAAAGACCTTACCCCTATTATTTATGTCCGAGCTGCCCCATACTGTGTGGTGCGCATTGGCGTCGCAGCCCATGATAAGTTGTTTCCCATTCCTGCGGCACCAGTCCATAAGGTCCTTTGCTGCCTCTGATGGTGGGTTGTCCTCGTCGCCCGGAAAGTAGGCCGAGGCTAAGCATGAAGTAAAATTTCGAGTTTAGAAAAGCCCCGTCGGGGGTCGCGCAGCGACCCGAGACAAATTTTCTCGGCTTTTCTAAACTCGAAATTTTACTTCATGCGCCACGCGTATAAAACACTGATTTCAAGTGAAGTTCGAATATACATAAATATTCGAACTTCACTTGAAATCAGTGCTTTATACGCGTGGCGCATGAAGTAAAATTTCGAGTTTAGAAAAGCCCAGAAAATTTGTCTCGGGTCGCTGCGCGACCCCAGAAAATTTGTCTCGGGTCGCTGCGCGACCCTCGACAAATTTTCACGGGGCTTTCTTAAACTCGAAATTTTACTTCATGCGCCACGCGTATAAAACACTGATTTCAAGTGAAGTTTGAATATACATAAATATCACAATATTTAAGTGTTTTATATGCGTGGCGCATGAAGTAAAATTTCGAGTTTAGAAAAGCTCAGAAAATTTGTCTCGGGTCGCTACGCGACCCTCGACAAATTTTCACGGGGCTTTTCTAAACTCGAAATTTTACTTCATGCTTAGTCTAGGAGTGGAAACACTCGTTTGAAGCTCCGTATTAAACTTAAAAAAAAACAAGGAGTATCCAAAGGTTTACAAAAAATAGGATGAATTTGGAATACGTATACTTAAAAGAAAAGCTCCCTGTATACCTAGCCGGATTAGACTAACATTCGTTGTTTTTTAATAGAGTTCAAATCGAAGCTTTAAACGAGTGTTTTCCACTCCCAGACTAAGCATGAAGTAAAATTTCGAGTTTAGAAAAGCCCCGTGAAAATTTGTCTCGGGTCGCGCAGCGACCCGAGACAAATTTTCTGGGCTTTTCTAAACTCGAAATTTTACTTCATGCGCCACGCATATAAAACACTTAAATATTGTGATATTTATGTATATTCGAACTTCACTTGAAATCAGTGTTTTATACGCGTGGCGCATGAAGTAAAATTTCGAGTTTAGAAAAGCCCCGTGAAAATTTGTCGAGGGTCGCGCAGCGACCCGAGACAAATTTTCTGGGCTTTTCTAAAATCTAAATTTTACTTCATGCACCACGCGTATAAAACGCGGATTTCAAGTGAAGTTCAAAATATACTACTGACGCAGTATGGTAAAGATATATGTTTTGAACTTTACAATATATTAGTGTTTTGTACGTATGGGGCATGAAGTAATATTTCAAGTTTATAAAAGCCTGAAAATTTGGTAGTTTTAGTAGGTGAATTATCAAAGACTGTACCAACTGATGCGCGACGGGACTCGTATATTTAATTAATTAATCCGCGGTGAAACATTTTTGAAGCTAATTATGGTATGTTTAACCAAAACACCTGGTTTGTTTCACTGATTTTCTATTTACTTCTTCGATCACACCCTTTCTATTGGCTTCTTTCTTTCTGCAACTACTGCTTGTTATTTCAGAACATACAATATCCATTAAGGGGATAAGTAATTCGTGTTAATGCACTTGCTGAAAATGGTCGGTTGCGATTAATCGTATAAAAGGGAGATGGAAAAAGAGAGGAATTGACTGGGAAAGAAAAAAAAAATCGAAAACACGTCCGTGTGTTACTGCATCTGGATCACTTTCACTGATCTCCAAAAACTGTAAAACTGTGCCAGGAAAAAGGAGGCTGACGGCCTCACGTCACTTGGGTCATGGAACTTTTTCTCAACCGACCACAGGTGCATTTTGCGCACAGAAAAAATTAATCGTGATAATTATATTTCATCAAAATGTTAGGTTTGTTTATTAAAAAAAGAAAATAAACACTACGCTACTTATTGTATATCATTCTTAGGTAATGCAGAATGCATAATACGTTGCAGAAATTACTATGATGTAAAATTTAAAGCTTATTTTAAACAATTTTCGTAATGGTATTAATTTAATCCTTTCGCTCAGTGTGGCCGTAGCTAATTCGGTAAATTTGTGAATCAAAACTGGTTTAACAGTAAATTGCAATATCGAAAAATTTCGTCAAAAAAGTATAATGACAAAAAACAAAATTACCCATTAAATGGGATTATTTCCCTACGTACTTAATAACTTTTATCCCCAAATCATTAGGTATGTAGGAAAATAATCCCATTTAATGCGTAATTTTGTTTTTTGTCATTATACATTTTTGACGAAATTTTTATATAATATTATTTATACAATTATTCTTTTGTTTTTGGAAAGAGCCGTAATATTCAAAATAATTAGGGTTAAACCAAAATAAAAGTCTAGTATGAACTTCAAAACAGACACTTATGGCCAGGCGCGCACCCAGAAATTATTCTTAGGGAGGGCTCACGTGCTTAAAGGGGGCCAATTTCGGTCTTGAGGGGGGGCTTACGCATTTAAACTTATGTATATATGTCACAGACAAAACACGAAATTGGATGAAACGCGTAGTGTCTAGAATAAAGGTGAAATGTCTACTGCTTATAGACATAGTCCGAATAAAAACATAATTTCGGGTGTTGTCCAGACAAATCGCGTTTTAGACATATTGCACATATTAGACATATTAGATATAGTGCCATAAAAATGTAAAATTTGTAAAGTTGTAATATCAGAAGCTCAATGTTAGACATAGTGTCATAAAAATGTTAAATTTGTAAAGTTATAATAACAGAAGCTCAAAGTTAATCGAAATGATTGAAAATATAAGAACATTGTGCTCTCTCGTTGATTGTTGAGGCAATAAGTGCCTCAACAATCAACGAGAAACAATAAAATGCAAAGTTGAAAATTATGGATCAATAACTAATAATGGCTATTTAAGCCAACAATTTTGTAAAAATTTTAAAAAATTAAACATAAATGTTGCGTATAAATCTAACAATACATTGTCAAAAATCATAAAAAACAATAAGGATAAAACAATAAAGGATCAACGCTGTGGGGTTTATTTGCTTAGTTGTGCTGATTGCACAAGATTTATATAGGCCAAACTGGGAGAGCATTCATTGAAAGAATAAATGAACACTAAAAAGCGTTCAGTCATCAAAAAGACACTTCAAACTACGCAAACCACCTGATTGAAGAAAACCACCACTTTGACAACTTTTAAATCCTCCACATCTCCAATAAAAGACGGAAACTAAATTTGCTGAAAAATATAGAAACAAATAAAAACATCCAGGAAATTTGCTGAACGACCAACTCGAGCTCTTCAACTCCCCCCTACTTAAACTGAAGAAAACCCCCCACCCACACTTCTGAAATCTGTATATAATGTAAACAAGTTTGTAAAATTTTTGTATTATATTTCTTTGCCTGAAGAAGCTACAGTGTAGCGAAACAATTGTAGTGAATTTAATAACAGTTGGAAATCATAAATATTTTACTATTGTTATTATATTACATTGTGCTTTATTTTGACTCTCCCAAAATAAAAAGAAATATAAACAAATAAACGAGTTGCAAGGAAATATTAGTTTCTTTGTTTTTTATGTAAAAATAAACAAAATAATTGACCCGACAAAGCTAGAGGAGCTAAATGTTGGGACTAAATTATAAAAAATACATGACATTCTCCCGCTTTTTTTTCGAAATTATAAAATAAATCGATCAAACAAAACAAAACAAACAAAAAATACTGGAAAACATCACTTTGTTTTATAAACAAAGAGAACAATTATTTATTTGGAGTATATTTTAAACCTCACTTTACCTCAGTGTTTTATACGCGTGGCGCATGAAGTAAAATTTCGAGTTTAGAAAAGCCTGAAAATTTGGATTTGCCGGGGCGCGGCTCGCTTCGCTCGCGCGCCCCGGCAAATCCAAATTTTCAGGCTTTTCTAAACTCGAAATTTTACTTCATGCTTAATCTGGGAGTGGAAACCACACGTTTGAAAGTTCAATTTGAAATATTTATAAAACAATATCTGAAGATTTACAGCGTATACAGTATATAGATATATGTATAATTAAAAGAAGAACTCTCTGTATATCTGAGATAGTAATAAATAATATGCAATGTAGAAAAGATTTTTTTCGGCACCAGAAAAACTCCAGGGCTGAAAGTGTTAAAAATTCGATGGTTTTGTATGTTTATATCTACGCAAATAATTTTAGGAATCATTTTATTAAAGATCAAATAAGCTCGTCGAATTCGACATCTAAGACATAAGAAACCATACAAAATTTAATTAGTTAATAAACATTAATAACGTATTTTTTTAGACTTCTAAAATTTTAATCATAAAATAACGATATTAATTTAAGCCGGTAAGTTCAAGATAAACCGGTTTTAATTGATAAATATACCAAAATACCGGTATTTAAAAAAGTCGGTATATTTTTAATCCCTAAATACATTTTAAACAAAAACATAAATAAAATAAAATAAAAATGTAAACATATTATAGTTTTTAGAATGCATAAATCCAGCAAACGTAAGGTTCGAGTAGAAATAAATTTGTTCATGAAAAGATTGTGCTTAGATAACGTTGAGGATTTATTAGTTTCAAAACTAGTTAATGCTATTTGTAGATCCCATGATTTTTAATTTAATAATAACTCGTAATACTCGATTATATTTAACATTAATACTCAATATTTTATTTGCATTAATAAATTTTAATAATATAGGTTTTAATGTTGTTATTTTTATTTGTCGACCCTTTGACTAACATCGACCTCCATTCAACCCCCAATCAACCCCCAATCGACCCCTAATCGACCCCTAATCGACCCCTAATCGACCCCTAATTGTCCCCCAATCTGCCAACCTGCCAAACTTCATCGACCCCCAGGGGGTCGGTACCCACCCCGTTGGAAAACGTTGGTGTAGATGGAGAACACGAAACACAGGTTTTTTATAATGAAATATTATCTTCCCTAATTATTTTAGAGCAAGCATGTAATAGTTATTTACAAAACGAATGCAGGAAAACAATTTTTCCGAGTGAACGCATTTTTGAAGCACGAGCGACAAAGGAGCGAGTGCCTTCAAATGCGTGAACTCGGGAACATTTTTCCTGCACGAGGATTGTACAATATTTTTTGAAACGAGCAAAATCATCACAATAATGCGGTAATGGAAAACGTGCAAGATCCCTTATATCCAAATGTTTAATTTTGATAACTGTTGTCTTATATAGCTCAATCTAAAATTATCCTCAGTGCAAACAGGTATCAAGGGTGCAAGGTGCGTCAAAATTGCGACTGCAAGATGTAAATTCACACAAAAACGCATCAAAATCGGTCTGAAAATGAATTTTTGGCGATTTTTTAAAGATTTCGAAAAACGATAGAATAAATCGTCGTTGATTTGATGAAACCTCCTTTGTGATTTTTTTTATAAAACAGGGTTTTATTATCAAAGGACCATCAGCCCGCGACCACTAGTGACCCCCAAACCGGCCGAATAAAAAAGTTGGCAACAAGAGTTATTTTTACATGCCCCTTTTTGGCCGGGTACCTTTTTTTAGTTTATTGTGTCCAAACCAGGCATCGGGTGCGAGCGTGATACTTTGGGCTACGCATTGCAGAAAATCTCAACGAAATCCTTGCAGAATTCGATTTTTGGTGAGCGTGTGAAATATCCAACGCTCAAATTCTAACCTTCAATGGCGGAACTTTGTACACTGGGGTTACTCACCAGAGGCCGAATGGGGTCTTTTGATGGGTCGATTCCGACGTTCTGAGACACGGTCGATACAACGAGATCTTTCCCGATGCTCATTTCTAAACTTGAAAAATAGATTTGCTTAAAACCAAGCCTAATTGATGCGGAATTAAATTCTAAGAATTACCCATCTATCATACCTCTTATTATGTTCTTTTTTTTTCCGGCACACTTCCCTACGTAGACACCTTCGGGTAAAAATCTTCCAATCCGTTGCAGTTGGTTCTCTGTATCGTAGCTTACACCTGTAGCTCACTCACAACAAACTTATTTAGCACGTAGTATACTTTACTTGTTATTTTCAAACCAACAACCCTTTTCGCAAAGTTTTTCTACATTATTTTTTATTATTCTTTAAAATCCACAACTTCTACATTGTATAATGAAATGATAATTTAAATGAAATGACAGTCCAGCTGTCAAATTTTGCGTCCGTAGATTTAACTTCCTAACCTCTTGTCGTAAGTAAAATACTGGTAATGCGACTTTCGAGTTGTCAAAACGGTGTTCAAAACCTCACTTTCGAGGCGGCGAGTTCAAAAATGTATTTTTTTGTAGGGTAAAGTATTCAGCATGGATTTATACTATTATTTTTTTGCATTCCTAAACCCGAGGAATAAATAAAGTAAAAATGATTATTTCCACGAAATATGTTGATTTGTTGGCTTCTGATGAAATCATAAATGTTTTTTAATTGTATCTCTAACTTTGAATATTTGATTACTTAGATTTGAATAATAAATTACTTAGATTTAAAAGCTCTAGAGCAAGATCGGATTTTTTTACAAAATTTCAAACAAAATCACACAAAAATATTCAAGTTCGCGTTTTTTAGTGGCAGTAATTTCACTTAAATAATTAATTTCTTTTAATTGTATCTAAAACTTGAATCATTCTAAATAAATTACTGAGATTTAAAAGCTGTAGAGCAAAAGCGGTTTTTTACAAAATTTCAAACAAAATCTCACAAAAATATTCAAGTTTACGTTTTTAGTGGCAGTAATTCCACTTCTTTGTGATGAATTTGAATTCTGTTTATTGTATCTTACATTTTGATCAATTAAACATCTGTAAAATATGTAAGCTTTAAAGAAACATTCCAATTTGGACGTCACAACATATTTATGGAATCTGGGGGGAATATTTTTATTAGAAAAATTACTCGCCCCGAATATATGGCTTACTTCAGGCAATTTGACCTGTAGAGTTGCTGATATAAAGCGTATTACGAGCAATCTTGGACTCTCTGAGCTGTAGATTAGCGGATATAAAGCGTATTAGGGGCAATCTTGGACTCTCTGAGCTGTAGAGTAGCGGATATAAAGCGTATTACGGGCAATCTTGGATTCTGTGAGCTGTAGATTAGCGTTTATAAAGCCTATTACGGGTAATCTTGGACTCTGCGCTGTAGAGTAGAGGATATAAGGCGTCGTACAGGCAATCTTGGACTCTGTGAGCTCTAGAGTAGCGGATATAAAGCGTATTACGGGCAATCTTGGACTCTGAGCTGTAGAATAGCGGATATAAAGCGTATTACGGGCAATCTTAGACTCTGAGCAGTAGAGTAGCTGATATAAAGCGTATTACGGGCAATCTTGGACTCTCTGAGCTGTAGAGTAGCGGATATAAAGCGTATTACGGGTAAACTTGGACTCTGTGAGCTCTAGAGTAGCGGACATAAAGCGTATTACGGGCAATCTTGGACTCTGAGCTGTAGAGTAGCGGATATAAAGCGTATTACGGGCAATCTTGGACTTTGTGAACTGTAGAATAGCAAATGTTTTACTATTAAAAGTTAAAAAGTGTTTTATTTTCTTTAGATTGTTTGTTACTTTACTTTATACACTACTTTTTCTTCTAATTGTTTTATTTTTTCTCTGAAAATTTGATAAGTTTTATATTTTATTTAGGTTATTGTTAACTGTGCTTTTACTTATTTTAATCTACAAAAAATGTGGTCGTTTTATTCGTGATGTAATGCATTATTCGGAAATACGGAGCAGTGTCGCAATTGGCAATTGGCGAACAAACGCAGATCGATCAAAATCTCCCTCTCTGTTTTCACGACACGATTGTTGTCACGTCATTGGGGCGAACGTTATAAATTTTAAGAGCATTATGTAAATGGCACAAGCCGCAATTATTCTTTTCTGGCCGCGGCCGGCGCGCCGAGTGGAATGTGAATGTAGACTCTTGTGTATTTTTCACTTGTAGTTTTCACTTTTAACCGTTCCGCAAAAGGCGGTGTTTTTCTATATTTTAACAAATTAATTACAAATATTTACAGTTCACATAATATCCCACTGAGTCAGAACAAAACAAATAATGGTCTAAACTTGTAATTTTACTTCATGTTTGATCAACACTCGTTCGAAACTTCAAACCGAGCTCATAAAAAAAACAACAACAATCCCACTGAGCAAAAAACAAACAAATAACGTTATATAAACATTGTAACAACATTTAACGTTGTATTAATGTTGATGAAATATTACTTCAATGTGTTTGCTTAGTGGGTATGCTTCAAAACGCATACGCATCGGGATATACAGGGAATTTTTCTTTTCAGTATACATATTCGTTAATTTATAAGACTGTAATTCGAAACTTTTAACGACTGTTTTCCACTCCCAGAGTAAGCATGAAGTAAAATTTCGAGTTTAGAAAAGCCCTGTGAAAATTTGTCGAGGGTCGCGCAGCGACCCGAGACAAATTTTCTGGGCTTTTCTAAACTCGAAATTTTACTTCATGCGCTACGCGTATAAAACACTGATTTTAAGTGATGGTCAAAGTATTATTAGAAGTACTTAACTTTCTTTTAGCACATTTATTTAAACTTTTAAATAAAGTGATAAAACAAAGTTGAGTGTTTTATTATTATTTTATATTAAGATGAACCACAAAGTGAGTGCTAACCAAATCAAAGATTTAAAAATATTATTGTTTAGCAGTGTATTTATAATCCTGCTTTAGAAGTTTATTTTTAATTCTGATTTAGAAGTATTTTATGAACTTCACTAGAAATTAGTGTTTTATACGCGTGGCGCATGAAGTAAAATTTCGAGTTTAGAAAAGCCCAGAAAATTTGTCTCGGGTCGCTGCGCGACCCGAGACAAATTTTCACGGGGCTTTTCTAAACTCGAAATTTTACTTCATGCTTAGTCTGGGAGTGGAAAACACTCGTTTAAAGCTTTACATTTCCAAATTCAGCCTATTATCTGTAAATCTTTAGATATTCCTTGTTGTGTTTTTTTAAAGTTCAATGTGAAGCTTTAAACGAGTGTTTTCCACTCCCAGACTAAGCATGAAGTAAAATTTCGAGTTTAGAAAAGTCCCGAGAAAATTTGTCTCGGGTCGCGCAGCGACCCGAGACAAATTTTCTGGGCTTTTCTAAACTCGAAATTTTACTTCATGCGCCACGCGTATAAAACACTAAAATATTGTGAAATTTATCTATATTTGAACTCCACTTGAAATCTGTGTTTTATAAGCGTGGTGCATGAAGTAAAATTTCGAGTTTAGAAAAGCCCAGAAAATTTGTCTCGGGTCGCTGCGCGACCCGCGACAAATTTTCACGGGGCTTTTCTAAACTCGAAATTTTACTTCATGCTTAGTCTGGGAGTAGAAAACACTCGTTTAAATCTGTACATTGATTTAAAAAAAAACGAATATCTGAAGATTTACAGCATATAATTGGGATATTTATTTATTTTATTTATCAACGGAAATCTCCTTTAAACATCAATACACAATTAAAAATAGTGATATAAGATAAACATAATATTACTTTGAAAAACATATAAATAGAGTGAGAAATATAATACAACAAACAAAAATACACTAATTAACAATATCCAGATTAATAAACTGTAAATGGCGTTTGAATACACTGTAAGAATTACTAAAAATGTAAAAGTTGGGATACAACATAAGGACATTACAATACCGCATTATACGTGCCACAGGATTATGGGAACCATACAATGTTCGATGGAAGTTTAAACGAAATAAGGGCCTACAACGAACTGGAGTTGTTAAAAAAAATTAAAGTTCAACAATGATAATAAAAAACTGCAATTGACATGTCCATTAATCAGTTTGAACCCATAGCATAAGTCAAATGATATTCTTCTATATTCTAAAGATTTTGAATTAAGACAATTCAATATGTGTGACCGACTATAGTCAATGCGTGCGATCCCCATTTTAAAAGATACTAGTAGTAAGAACCTATTCTGAACTTTTTCAATGATTTCAATGTTACAGTTGTGGTAAGGAGACCAAATTGCAGAACAATATTCCAAATGTGGCCTTACCAAACTGACGTAAAGGGTTTTGAACGTATCCACGCCAAAGTGTTTCGAAAATCTATTAATGAAACCGAGCATAGAAAGAGCTTTAGTAGAGATCTTATTCAAATGGGTAACAAAATTTAAGCGAGTATCAAATATAATACCCAAATCACGCACTGTCTCGACCAGGGGCAATTTATTATCATTAATTGAATACTCAAACTTGCTATTATTGCTATGGCGACAAAAAGAAATTGACATACATTTTTTCAAATTGAGATGAAGATGATTGCATGCGCACCAATTAGCCAAGTTATATAAATCAGATTGTAAAAGCGCATGATCCGAACTTCTCTCAATTACTTTGAATATTTTAACATCATCAGCAAACATCAGAAATTGACTATTTTTAATATAACTCCCAATGTCATTTATAAAGATCAAGAACAGAATTGGCCCACAGTGTGAGCCCTGGGGGACCCCAGATGTAACGTTGATTGCTCTGGAGACGAAGTTATCAATCTTAACAAACTGTTTACGTTCCCGTAAATAGCTTGCGAACCATTTTGTCACAAAATCACTAAATCCCAAGCCTTCAAGTTTATTTAAGAGAACAGAGTGACTAACACGATCGAAGGCTTTGGAAAAATCAGTGTAAACAGAATCAACCTGACAACCCCTTTCCAAAGCACTCATCAGATACATCTGGTAGGAAAGCAAATTAGACGTTGTAGACCTGCCCTTTAAAAATCCATGTTGTTCGTCACAAATAATATTCCTGCAGCACCAAATGAGTTGATCGGATATTAGTTTATCTAGCATTTTAGGAATTGCGGACTGGATAGAAACTCCCCTATAATTTTGTATGACTTCCCTCGAGCCATCTTTGAAAATAGGGTTGATGTAAGAATGTTTCCAAAAAGTAGGAAACACCCCGGTATTAATAGATTTATTGAATAATGTTTCAATCGGGGTAGTCAGTGAATAAATACATTGTTTTACAAAATAAAGGGGTAAACCATCCGGCCCAGAGCTAAGTGAGTCACTTAACTCATTGATTGAATTAAATATATCGGAAGTTTTTAGACTAAACCTTGAGCAAGATATTTTATGATCATAATTGAATAATGGAGCATCAATTATATCCTCATTGTAAACAGTGCAGAAATAGTCAGCAAATAAATCAACACAAGAACTTCCAGCATTGCATTGTGTATCATTAAAATTCATTTTATTTGGAAAACCTTTTATGTTTTTGCACTCATTAACAAAAGACCAAAATACTTTAGAATTAACTTTTATGGTATCCTCAGTTTTCCGAATATAGGATTCATAAAGTGTTTCACTTAAATTGAAACAAGAAGATCTAAGATTTTTGAATGTTTCATAATCAGTAACACGACCACTTTTTTTAAAAGCGACATGGGCTTTTTTCTTAGATATAATTAAATCAATGAGTTCACGATTAAACCATTTTGGATAATTTGATGATTTATAATATTTAGAAGGCACATATAATGAGAGGGCATGATTAATGATGTTATAGAAATTATTTAAGTTTAAATCAATATTTGGGTCCTGAAATGCTAGACTCCAATCAACATTGCAAAGATAATCATTCATGGCGCTGTAATTAGCTGATTTGAAATCATAATAAATATAATCAGTGTATAAAGGACTAAATGTCTTTGATAAGTTCACAGTAATATCATAGGATATGTGATGATAACTATTATTGAGTAATGGATCACTGGATGTTTTAATATTAATATTAAGTAAATTAGAAAATATTAAATCAAGAAATATGCCACGTTCATTTGGAATGAACCATCTTTTGACGCAAATCATTAAAATTAAAAGAATCATTAAATGCACGGGCACACTGGGATGTATTTGAGTAAAACAATAAGCTATAACCCGAAAAGTCCCAAACTGCAGTCGGTAAGTTAAAATCCCCACAGAAAATATAATCAGAACTAGGATTATCCAAACAGATTTGATCAATAGCTAATGCATGTTGTTCATATATATTACAGGGGGACATAGGTGGAATATAAGAAGCACCAAGTATTAATTCATCATTAATTTTAACAAATAAGTGTTCTACAATATTTACTGATGAATCCAATTTAATGCTATTTAGATCAGACTTAACGGCAATAAGGACTCCCCCACCTCTACTTTTAGCACTAGTTAAGATTGTTCTATCCTGTCTGTGAATATTATAGTTCGATAAGTTTAATTCAGAATTTAACACGGAATCATCGAACCACGTTTCAATAAGAATTATGACGTCATAAACACAACAGCTAACCTTAAGATGTAAATCACGAATTTTTGATTTAAGGCCTCCGATGTTCTGGAAATACACAACTAGTTCTTTTTGTTATGGATATGTATACTTAGAAGAAATACTCCCTGAATGTACTTGAAAAAAAAAAATCTTTGTATGTTTATGCCTGCAGTCCCACCAATAAAAATGCTCACGGCAGCCACTGATAACTATACATTGTATAATAATTGTGTAATAACAGTCTGCATTTTTATTTAGTTATTTATTACTCAAAGGTTATAGATAATAATTTTATTATTATTTCGGAATTTAAAATAGGATATTTAAGGTCGAATGCCGTTTGTAAATTTCTCAAACCTATCAGTTATAGTCCATTTAGCGATTTGGACATTTCTGTAAAGCCTATAAATCCAAAATGCATTCATTCCAAGAGTAAAACTTAATTCCCACTATAATTTTAATCAACTTTATTAGGACACTGCTTTAAACCATTAGAAAGGTGTACATAACGATATGCAACTACTCGCAATAAATTAAACGCTGTATCAATTCACATTCGCAAAAAATATTCTTGAATTTTTTTCGGAGAGATTGATTAGATAATTTACATAATGTACAGTAATCTTTAATAAACAAGCTAATTTTATCAATTTTTTCAAATAAAAGCCATAACAACGGTTAATTGCTAGGCATAAATTCTCATAATACCGAACGTACAGAAATGCTGCCGTTCTCCGCTCAATCCGAAACGAAAAAATCGGGTTAATTTACATACCAGCCGATTGTCAGGTAGGCCGTGTGGGAAATTAATTGGAAATGAATATTAGCCGTTCAATTAAAATCGAGTAATTTTTATATCGTTAGCATGTTATTATTATGCATTTACATACGTTACGCACGCACTTAGAACAGATTTTATGCATGCGTTGGATTTGTTTCATTATACGCAATTGCTCACCTTGTGAAAAATCTTAAATCCGCAAAATTAACAATTACAAGCAGTGTGTTTCGGAACCCAGAAGGGAGGGTTTATTTGAAATTATTCTTGAGCGCAATTATGCACTTGCGAATGACTTTTCAATAAAAGGTTTACTTGAAAAGATTTGCATGCGGTAACTTCAATTCGTATGCGCAAATTCAACTGTTTATTCGCGATTACCCTAATACTACTGGTAAATTGAAAGCAACTCTGAGATTCTCATTCAACTTGTGCATTTTGAGAATCATATTTTAAAATTGTGTCCACATGAAAGCAATTTTAAGCAGAATTAATAGCAGATCAAATGAAATGATTAACAACACGAATTAATTAATTTGTAAAATGTTGACAAAACCTTTAACAGCTGAAAACGTCGTTACATAAGTACTAGTTTATGTAGAGGGAACGGCAGTTTGTAAAAATACGAAAGCAATATGTTATTTTACATAAATTGAATGTTTCTTTTAAGTATACATATCCCGATGTATACGCTGTAAATAATTTTATAATTTCAAGCTTCTAACGAGAATTGTTAATCCTTAATTATGCATGATGTAACGTTTCTAGCTTACACAATCAAGTCAAGACTACTAATCTAAACTTTGTACCAAATCAGTGTTTTATACGTGTGACGAATGAAGTAAAATTTCGAGTTTAGAAAAGCCTGAATTTAGATTTGAACGCGTCCAAATCCAAAAGTTCAGACTTTTCTAAACTCGAAATGTTACTTCATGCCTAATCTGGGATTGGACAACACTCGTTAAAATATTTAAAGTTATTTAAATTAAAAACACAAATTAAAACTTTATTCCGACTAGTTTCGGTTTTTAATTTAAATAACTGTACATATTCTAATATGTTTCACCAAGTGCCAGATGAGAAATTAATTCAAGGAAAAAAAAAAAACTCGTTAGAAGTTACAAATTTAACGGTTCTGTTATAACAGCGAATGTCTGCATTTTTATTTAGTTATTTCTTACTCAAAGGTTATAGTTAATAATTTTAATATTTTGAGAATTTTTCTCATACATATTTTATAATTTATCTTTTTTATTTCGATTTCATTTCATTTTATTTATTAACAAAATATCCCTTTTACATTAAATTATAACAAATTGGGTAGAAATACATATCCTAATGTATATAACAAACCGCGATTGTGCGGTTTAATTTAAACAAATTATTTTTGTTTGTTTAAAAAGCTGTTATTTTTGAAATAAGTATGCACAATTAATAAACATCGGGTGATGTTTCGAAGATCCAACCAATTTATAAACTGTTTCATTTTAACTGCTCACCTTTTCTATTCTGGATTGATTATTTTGATTTTCTGTAGTTAATAATCGAAAATGATACTTGTTAGGTAATTTATAAAAATATAAAGTCATTTTGGCTATAAATAATACACGTCAGGTAATTTTTTATGAAATGTGTAAACAATGATCAAATTAATTTATGAAAACTTTAAATGCTTAGAATATCAATGTAGGGAAGATAAATTTAGTTTTTGTATTTATTTAATAAACTACACCTTAGATGAATTCTTAAACAACCCCTTAATAGAGTTTTTTATTTTATGTGAAGTTTTATAAAATTATAAAAACAACGCCAAACTATCACAAATAACAATATTGGACGATTAAAAATAAAATGGCAAAAGCTCGAAAATGGACTTGTTAGACTTATTAAAAGTAAATTTCATAAAATATCGAAATGTAAATATTTTTTTAGAAATTTACTTAATTAGTCACACAAATGTAGACTTGAAAAAAATGACTTTTTCTAATGATATTTACAATATTAATAGAAATCAAATTGTAACAAATATCAAAATAAAAGTACAAAAGAATATAGTACATTTTCTAAATGAAAACTTTAAAAAGTCTACTACAAAAATAACAAAAATTGATATAACACTCTTAATACTTTGATAAAATTTGATAAAAACTGAAATACCTTGCAATTTTTTTTCTTCGGTGAAACAATTTGCAAGGTATTTCAATTTTATCAAATTTTATCAAAGTATTAAGAGTGTTATTTCAATTTTTATCAAATTAAATTAAAGTATTAGGAGTGTTATTTCAATTTTTATTAGTTTTGTAGTATTTATATACGACTTTTTGAAGTTTTCATTCCGAAAATGTACCATATTCTCTTTTATATAAATAAAACAATTTAAACACTTTCAAATATATATTGTGCATTCGCTACAATTGTTTTCCCACACTGTGGCTTCTTCAGGCAAAGAAAATACGATACTCTTTTGTAGTTTTGTTTTGATATTTGTGAAAATTTGATGTGAATTAATATTTTAAATATCATTAGAAAAAATCAACTTTTTTAAGTTTACAGTTGTGTTACTAATTAAGTAAATTGCTAAAAAAATATTTAAATTTCGATATTATATGAAATTTACATTTAATAAGTTAAGTCAAATTTTAAGAATGTTTGTGTTAAATGCACAAATGCGCTTAGTTAAATGTAACGAGCTCATAAATGTCATCAATTTGAAGCTTTAAATTAGTGTTTTCCACTCCCAGATTAAGCATGATATTGTATTATTAACTTTCGATATTCGTTTAATCTTTCTAATAAAATAAACATTAATCCATAATAAATGTGATAATAAGATTACTATAATTGGAGCGCGTGTATAAATCAGTGGATCGATTAAGAAAAACCGATCGCGTAATTAACTTTCTTGTCATTAACCAATAGTTGGATATTTTTATTTTGTGCTTCGCCACCCAGTCAGTGGGCGTCGCTTCGCTTTCTTTTTGTCGTAATCTGTTTCGATTATTGATTAGATCCGTCTGTCAGCGGTTCATAATTTACGATAATTTCAATCTCATGAATACATTAAAATGTAAAATAAATTACTTCCCATCGCAATAAGATTCTAGAAATACAACATTGGCGACTGTAGACATAAAATATCCGCCAAAAAATAATGTTTTCCTCTAGAATTCTGCCAGAAATGCATTTTTTTAACATTAAAACACAATAAATAAAATATAAATCAGTCATAAATCAGTTCCAGTATTTTTAAAAAGTATTAAAACCCACAATCTATTACTAATTTATCTTGCACAAATTAATTCGATCATTCATTGAAAGAACTACATCCCAGGTTAATAGAATGACTGCTATAGAAATGGAATGTCACAACAATGTTCTTCGTTTAACGTTCAATACTGAAAGATCATCATTGATTCTATATTGAATCATTATTATTTAAGATGATACGTGTTGATACAATAATGATTTAATTTGAACACAAATGCATTCTCGACCATTATTTTTATATTTTAATTCTATATTATTACAATATGATGTCGTCTTAACATTTAGTTGCTAATTCCAATTCAAAAATATTTGAATCCGAGAAAATAAGCTTACGCTTCTTACAGTTTACCTACTTGAAATAATATATAAAATTACGAAAATGTTTTTCGTGTAAAATGTAAACAATGTATCTTAGTTAATAAAACAACCTAAGACAATAAATATCTATTTATTGTTTCAATTTGTTTTATTAACTAAGACACATTGTTTGCATTTTACACTAAAAACATTTTCGTAAATTTATAATTATTTAATTGCTGTTACAAGATTCTAAAATCATTTTCTTAATATTTATACAATTTAGAATTTTGACTAGGAACTCCTTGATTACTCCTTGATTAAGCATGAAGAACATTTTTAGGCTATAACTCAAAATGTTACTAATTTATTCAAAAACATCTGTTTCATCTATTGTTACCTGAAGTTACCAACAGTGGCGTTAAATATGCGAAATAAAATTAAAGGATATTGAGAGAAAAAACCTTATTCTATTATGAAACAAATATCTGTTATTAAATTAGCAGCATATGAAAATTAAAACGTTTTTTTTTTTAAAGGAGGCCTAAAAGTTTGGCTTGTGACTGATGGATTATTGAATAAATTAAAGTAAAGTACATTTCAAGTTCAAGTAGACATAAGCAGTATATTTTGAACTTCACTTTACATGAGTGTTTTAAACGCATGGCGCATGAAGTAAAATTTCGAGTTTAGAAAAGCCTGAAAATTTGGTTTGGCCGCTCCGCGCTTCGCGCTACGCGACCAAACCAAATTTTCAGGCTTTTCTAAACTCGAAATTTTACTTCATACTTTATCTAGGAGTGGAAAACACTCGATTAAAGCTTCAATTTGAACTCTTTTCAATAACAACGAATATTGGACCATTCATCAAAAAAATATTCTCTGTATATCAGTATTCGTTTCATTTTATGATTTTGTAAATGTTGATGGAATTCATTACTTAACAATATGATATAATTTTGTCAATGTTTTCGATCATTTTAATTATGAACACTTTTCGATGATTAATAACAATGTGTAAATTTTAACTACATTTATCGACACTTATGAAATTTGTATCAGTTTTATTAATTAAACGTGAAACATGTTAAATGAGAAATTAGTTTAAAAGTTATGAATACATAGGGTTTTTTAAAAGTAAGTAGTATTTTAAACTACACGTATCGTGGCTGATTTTTATGCATTTTTGAAAATAAGGACAGTATCAGGTCACAAGGAGAATGAGATTATTTTATTTTCACCTTTTGGTCGTCATAGCAACAAATTTGTTTAAAAATAGTTGCACAAAAAATAACATTGTATGCAATTGTCATTACAGGTGTTTTACATTAGAACCTTTTTTTTGTGTGAAAAGAAATAGCTTTGCCTGTGCAAACTCTCATTGGACTTGTCCAATGTTATTACTAATGTGAACAGAGTGAAAGAGGATTTCGACGGTTTCGTACCCGTACCGGTCTAAAAACTAGCCACTAGCTTGTGTTAGGTTAGGTTTATATGGCAACAGCCGAGGCTGTTCACTTAGGCCCATAGGGCCCGTTGTGATACCATGAGAGATCCTTTCCCTATACAACCCAATTTGAGCACCTAATGAATTCGATCAGATCTCCCACCTTTATAGGTGAGAGCTCCGCCAGTTCACTTGCGTGGTGCAGACCGAGGTACTTCATTCGTTTCCCCTCAAGAGCAGGACATTGACCTAGATAGTGGAGTACTGTTTCTTCCTCCTCCTCATCTAGGCATTCTCTGCAGTAGTCATTGTATTTGAGACCCATCTTTTGTGCGTGTCCACCCAGAAAACAGTGACCCGTGATGATGCCTACTGCCTTCCTTATGTCGATTCTGCTAAGTGCAATTAATCTTTTACTGTTTATAGTGTCACACATAGGCCATAGCTGCCTTGTTATTTGACACGTGTCTTCTTCCTTCCACCTAAGGTTAACCCATGATGTCATTTGGTCTCTTAATAGTCTCTTGCATTCCCCAAGAGGAATGTCGGCGGAAAGTTTAGTAAATAGGTCTCTCATCCTTGCCCCCTTCCTTGCGAGGCCGTCGGCAATTGGGTTTCCCTTGATATCACTGTGACCTGGTACCCAGATGAGCCCCACATCACAGCTGTTAGCGAGCTTGTTAAGCACTTTTCTGCAGTCTCTGACCACCTTGGAGGTGCAGTAGGGACTATTTAATGTCCTAATGGCGGCCTGGCTATCGGTGACGAACCTGATATGGTTTACCTGAAGGTAGGTTTTACCTATCCAGTCCACTGCCACTCGGATAGCTATGACTTCCGCCTGTAGGACACTGTAGTGGTTTGGGAGTCGAAAAGATTTTTTGAGGTTGAACTCATGTGAGAAAATTCCACCCCCTTCTCTGTTTTTGGACTTGGAGCCATGCGTGAAGAGCCAGACTTCATTTCCCTGAACAATCTTGCCCTCTACCTATTCGGTTTTGTCCGGGATGGAAATGGAGAACTTGTTCCCAAAGGTAAGTTCTGAAAGACAGCTATTAGTCCTCAGTGGGATATCGACAAGCTCATTCAGGATCCTTCCATGGCCCTGTTTGATACTATTCCATATCCCGACCGAGTTGATCCTGATCGCTGTGGTAGCTGCAGTATACCTGCAGTAATGGTCAACAGGAGCTAGATTTAGTATTACATCTAGCGCTTTGGAGGGGGTAGATCTAACCGCGCCTGTTATGAGCAGTTCGGCTGATCTCTGTACTTTACCCAGTGCGGTCCGGTGAATTTTCTTATCAAGAGCAGTCCACCAGACTGCAGCGCCGTAGAACAGAATGGGTCTCACCACAGTCGTGTACATCCAGTGGACAACGCTTGGTTTCAGTCCCCAGTTCTTGCTCACAGCTCTTTTGCACGAGTACAGCGCGACCTGCGCTTTCCGTACCCTCTCCTGAATATTTGGCTTCCAACTTAACTTCCTGTCGACTAAGGTGCCCAAATATTTGGCTTGCTCCTTTACCACCAGTCCCGTGCCGTTTAGGACGGGAGTTTTGAAGTTTGGTATCCTATGCATTCTGGTGAAGAGTACAAGCTCAGTTTTGAGGGGATTTACCCCCAGTTCACATTCCTCACACCAGCGGGTTACCTTGCGGAGTGCCCTCTCCATGAGTTCAGATAGGATGCCTACGTGTTTACAAGAGATCGCGAGGGTCACGTCATCAGCATAGGCAATTGTTTTACACCCCGTAGACTCTAGTCCTTTCAGTAGTTCATTCATAACAAAATTCCATAGTAGTGGAGAGGACACCCCCTTGAGGGGTATCTCTACTGACCTCTCTTCTTGAGCGTGAGCCGCCCAGCGCTGAGACAATGTGCCTCCTCTTTAGCAGCTCCTCTACGAAGAGGCATATCGACTCGTCCATGTGCAGATTGCCAAGGGCCGACAAAATCGCCCCTGGGCGCACGAAGTTGAAGGCTCCTTCGATATCCAGGAATAATGCCAACGTGAACTCTTTCTTACACATGGAATTTTCAACCTGACTTAGGAGGGCGTGCAGAGCTGTGTCTACTGATCTGCCCCTAGTGTACGCGTGTTGGCTAGTCGACCAGAGGTCTGGATGTATGCGCTCTTTTATGTACGCCTCCACTAACCTCTCCAGCATCTTGAGTAGGAAGGAGGAAAAGCTAATCGGCCTATAGTCCTTCGGTGTTGAGTGAGATATTTTTCCCACTTTGGGTATAAACACCACATTAGTCTCTTTCCACCTCTGCGGGATGTACAAAAGAGTTAAGCAGGCTTCGAATATTATTTCCAACCAAGGATTGATAATATCCGCAGCCATCTGTAATTCAGCAGGAATAATCCCGTCCGGGCCTGCGGTTTTGAAGGGCTTGAAGCTGTTCACACTCCAAGCCAATTTATCCTTGCTCAGGATATCCCCCGTCGGGCAGGTCCTCTTGGGTGTCCGGAGAGCCCCTCTCCCACCAGCGTCGGAGGGAAAGTGAGTCTCCATTAGCACCTCTAGGGTCTCCTCGCATGAGATGGTCCACTCACCACCCTGCTCCATGAGAAAACCCGGGATAGCTGGGTTCCCCGATAGTATTTTTTCTGAGTCGGCTGGCCTCAGAGGCTGCCTCAATCTGGTTGCAGAAAGTTCTCCAGGAGGCTCTCTTTGCCTGCCTGATAGCCTTTTTGAAGGCTCTGAGGCTGTCCTTGTACAGAGACCATTCGCTGGTTTGTTTTGCCCTGTTGAACAGCCTATTGCACTCCTTTCTTAGGGAGGAAATCTCCTGGTTCCACCATTTAGGCTTCTTTTTTCTTCTAGGGATTTTTCCAGGACAGGCTGCGCCCATTGCGCTATTACAGGCATCAGTGAGGGTAGTTACCAAGTAATCCAACTCTTCCTCAGTGGAAGGTCTGCGTGGTGTATCGCTAGGCAAAACCCTAGTGAGGACGGCCCTATAAGTGTCCCAGTTCGTTAATCTTTTGTTGGTGATTATAGGATTTACTGGGATACGCATATCCACCTGAAATTCTATATACCTATGGTCGGAGGAGGAGTGTTCACCACTGACCTTCCAGTTTTTAACTTTATTGTACGCTTGGTCCGAGACCAAAGTTATGCCTAGAACCTCGCGTCTCTTGGAGGTAATAAACGTGGGTTCGCTACCAATGTTACATATGGAAAGGTTAGTGGCCAGAATAAAATCAAGTAGCAACTCACCTCTGTCATTTGTGTCGGAGCTCCCCCATATTGGGTGATGAGCGTTCGCGTCAGCGCCGATGACGAGATTCACCCCCTTCCGGTTAGCTTCTCCCACCGCCATTACCATGCCTTCTGGGAAGGTTCCCTTGTCATGGGCCATGTAGGAGGAGGCCACCCAAAGCTGGTAAGGGCCACCCTCCATGGAGACGACAGCTGTGTCACAGTCGCTGGAACAGGGAAGCAGGAAAGCAGAGTGCCTTTTGTTTATTAAGATACACGATCTGGGTTTACCTACCCCTTGTTTGTAAAAGACCTTAAAGTCAGCTGAGCCCAGTCCGCAAACCCGATCTCCTACGATCCATGGTTCTTTTCAAAATCTGGTAGCAAAATTTGAAAAAAGTGGTTCTGTTATAGATAAAAAGAAATCAGAAAAACCCCTTGTAGCAACAGATGATGCAGTTGCTGAAGTTTTACAAGAAACTCAAAATTTAGCAAATGAAAACGAATATTGAGCATCCAGGTTTATTGTATTTGAGAAAAGTTACTTTTTGTTTAAGAAGAAAACGGCGGCCACATACAACATTTACGTTAATAGTAGATTGGTTGACAAGTTTTGAAAGCTTCGTATTGCATGCGAATACCAAATTGCATGTACGAGCCGCAGGGCGAGTAAATGCAAGATATGACCTATGCAATGCAGCTTTCGAAACGTGTTTAATACTCTGCTTTTCCTACGACCAAACAGCGGCGACGATAATTGCTCTTCGCCACGTTATTTTAATAATTTTGACACTGGCGTTTGAGGATTTTACTTTCAAAACTAGTTTTGAAAATTAAATTTTCAAGCGTGACATCACTTGTTAAAATACAAATATACAATCGACACCTTTCAATGCACAGATATAGCGACAAAATGTCTGTTTTCGGGAGCGGTCATAGGAAAATGTAATATTTTTAATAAATCCCATTTCTTTGTGCACATATAGGCAAAATTAAATGATTGATAAAAATATCAGTATTTTAGAATACGACTTACTTTTGAAAAACCCAATACATACATCCATTTTTAGAAATAAAATCTAAAAATGAATAAGCGAGTAAGATGGATTTGAATATAATTTCTAAATACATATTTTGCGGATCATAATGTGTTTTTTTTTAATCAAATTTCTTATAGTTAATATCAATAGAGATGACTAACACAGAAATAAATATTTGATACACTTACAAGCGGTAAAACACCCTTAATGTATGTAGTTTATAAGTGCAAATTTAGTTCAAAACACATTCTATAGTTGAGTTTTATTAAATAAGAATTAGAGCACTGCACTGCTTTGGCACGGCCCGGTCGACCCGGTCGGCACGGCCGGGCCCGGGTCTCGTACATTCTCAAGCAGGCCGGGCCGGGCCTGGCCTCCAATATAAAGTATGAGAACAGGCCGGGCCGGGCCGGGCCTGACTGATTTTTTTAAAGTTTGTTGTTATTTTTATTTGCAAACTATATCTATAAGCAAGTAAATATACAGAGAGTTTTATGTAATACCGAATATTTTCATAACGAGAATTTTTTAAGTATACAGAAGCATACGTTGTGCATGCTCCGACGCTCGGTTTATTAAAAAATTTAAAGCTTTAAACGAGTGTTTTCCACTCCCAGGCTGAGCATGAAGTAAAATTTCGAGTTTAGAAAAGCCTGAAAATTTGGTTTGGTCGCGTAGCGCGAAGCGCGGAGCGGCCAAACCAAATTTTCAGGCTTTTCTAAACTAGAAATTTTACTTCATGCGCCACCGGTACACTGATGCAATGTAAAGTTTAGCGGTGTGTTTTAAACTTCGTAGTATGTCAGTGTTTTGAACTATTGACGCATGAAGTAAAATTTCGAGTTTAGAAAAGCCTGAAAATTTTACTTCATGCTTAGTCTGGGAGTGGAACACACTCATTTCAAGTTTCAAATTGAACTCTGTTAAAAAACAATGAGTATCTAAAGATTTACGGCATATACGCTGTAATTGGGACATATATACTTAAAAGAAAAACTCCCTGTATTTACAAGTTGAGGCATTAATTGCGATTGATTGGCTACAATTTTTAATGGTCATATAGGTAACTCAATTTACACACAACTTAAAAATTAAAGGTGTTAAATTGTATTGGATGCAAATGTTCGGTGTTATATAAAACTCTCTGTATATTTACAAGTGTGATACATCTTAATAAACTACTGTTTTAAAACTCTGTAAATATTTTGAATTATTCATACTAAAATATTGACCGGGCCAGGCCCGTTTTATTATTTACCCGGGCCGGGCCGGGTCGGGCTCAAGTCAAAATTATTTCATGACCGGCCAGGCCGGGCCGGGCTTGCAAAATTTGCTAGTAGGCCAGATCGAGCCGGGCCAAAAAAAAATCGGCCCGTGCAGGGCTCTAATAAGAATACACATACAGTCCGCGCCCCATATCTTGGCGAGAAGCCGCGCAGCCCGAATAGTCCCCAGTGCACCGTTTATAGCCAACCGACAAATGTAAAATGTACCGCGCGGCGGTCAGTGGCATAACGCACATTCTTTAGCCCTTTTGTTGTATGAAAATCACTTATAATAAAAGTAATAAAAATTACATATATCTTAATAATGTACGATTTAATAAACAAAATTGAATAAAATAACATAGGCATTTAATTTAAAATTGTTATTGAAATACAAGATTTAAAAAAAAACAAATTAAAAATCGTAAATTATGTTAAATCACAATACTCGCTTAAACTGTCCTAATCGTCATTACAATCGTCGTCGTCCCTCGAATCTTCATTTAATGTAATAACAAGCTCCTCGGTGCGGACATCAACAATGATTTCATTAGCCAGGTAATCATTTTCAATTTTGATGACATGGTCACACCTCTTTTTCCACTCCTCTGCGGTAATTGCTACAAATTCTTCTTCAGCCAATTTCCACGTATCTTGTATTTTGAACGTGGTGTATCTTTTTGCTACATTTTGTTTGACTGTAGCCCAAATTAGTTCAATGGGATTCAGATCCGGATGGTAGGGTGGAAGTCATAAAATGGACTAGATTACAATTACGTAAATTGTAATAAAAATACATGCCCAATACCACTGCTTTTCGTCTCTACTTCTATCGCATGTTATTCGTCGCCGCGGCGCCGCTGGAATTTTTAAAATGTTGCGGGGAGTAATATACCACTGCGCATCCGAGCCACTCGCCAAGGTATGGGGCGCGGACTGTACATTAAAGACTGATCATACAAAAATAAAATTAAATAATATTTAATATCATTACAACACGATAAAACGTTATTGTAGTGATAATGTAACATTACTTAAATGTATTTGGGGGAAAACTACTCTTTATGATGGAATGTTTATTAAGGCTGGTGGTCAATATTATTCCCACTTCAACAATTAGCAATTCTTAGTCAAAATTCTGGCTACGCCCAAAGCAAATTATATTTTAAGGCGGTCATGGCCATCTTATTCCAACATTAGTTTTAAAAAAATACACGTTTGTGTATTTGTTTAAAAATAAGTATTTATTTATTTGTAAAATAACATACTGTATCCTAAAATGGCAGCTATATTTTTTGTTCATAATTTTAAGATTGCTGTTATTTCCGGTAAAACCGGACGTGCACCAAAGTTTCTGGATAACCACTAGTTTGAATTTGTTGCTAGTATTACCGTAAATTTTAAAGTACTATTTCAAATAACGACAAAAAAACTGTAGGGTGAGCTTGCGTTTTGTTACACTAATGCCCATTAGCACCCAAATTGATTAACTTAATTAGTGATTAGTACTTCTTAAAAACATAATAGATTTATTTGCAAATTGTTTACACAATGGCAAATTGATGAAAGAGCCATGTTTAGGATATTTTACGAATTTATAACATTCTTATATTCTAGAATATTGACTAAATCAGAGGTTTAATCAACGATTAGTGCATGATTAAAGTTAATCAGTCGGGGTGCAAATGGGTATAAATATATAAAAAAATATTGGGCAGACAGACCAACGGTCGATAGAGTACATGTCATTATTTCACTGCCAGAGGGCGTAGCGTTTTTTTTCAAACATATTCGATATTTAATAAAGTGCTTTTTACGATATTCCGTTCCATTAGAGCCTTGCAAAACACATTCTATAGTTGAGTTTTATTAAATAGGAATTAGAGCACTGCACTGCTTTGGCCCGGCCCGGTCGGCCCGGTCGGCACGGCTGGGCCCGGGTCTCGTACATTTTCAAGCAGGCCGGGCCTCCAATCCAAAGTATGAGAACAGGCCGGGCTGGGCCGGGCCTGACTGATTTTTTTAAAGTTTGTTGTTATTTTTATTTACAAACTATATCTATAAACAAGTAAATATACAGAGAGTTTTATGTAACACCGAATATTTTCATAACGAGAATTTACACATAAGCATACGTTGTGCATGCTCCGACGCTCGGTTTATTAAAAGAATTAAAGCTTTAAACGAGTGTTTTCCACTCCCAGGCTAAGCATGAAGTAAAATTTCGAGTTTAGAAAAGCCTGAAAATTTGGTTTGGTCGCGTAGCGCGAAGCGCGGAGCGGCCAAACCAAATTTTCAGGCTATTCTAAACTCGAAATTTTACTTCATGCGCCACCGGTACACTGATGCAATGTAAAGTTTAGTGGTGTGTTTTAAACTTCGTAGTATGTCAGTGTTTTGAACCATTGGCGCATGAAGTAAAATTTCGAGTTTAGAAAAGCCTGAAAATTTGGTTTGGCCGCTCCGCGCTTCGCGCTACGCGATATTCGATACGATATTCCGTTCCATTAGACCCTTACACTCCTTCACCCTGCGGACGCCCATGAAATTAAATAATTTAAAAAATAGAAGTAATTCAAACTAAAAAAATAAAACTGAAAGTGAAATAAACATATTTTCTGTTATAAATCAGTGATTCGTACAAACTTTCTTTTATCGATTACGGATTCTTGGCTCCTTCGCGGAAAATTCTATGCACATTGTGAATTTTTTCGTCTTTTCTTCCAAAAGCGGAAACGCGTGTCTGTCCACGGCCGCTGTGAATGAAAATCAGCACTTCCGCACATTCTAAACGCGCGTCTTTTGCTCTACGATGTCAGGAATGTACGCGGAATTTTCAAACTAGCACGCCCACACCTAACTTTCAAATGCTCAAACAAAAAAAAGACCATATTATTTCTTCTTACAATAAAGAACTTCTGACATAGCCAGTAAAACTATTGCAGTATCGTTTTAAAGAAAGAAGGACTCAGTGCCTTCCCTTTTCAAAACTGTGATACAATACATTATTTCTCCATAGAAAATCAAAGGCATTTAATAAATTTATTTTAAGCAGCAGTTATCTAGATTTTAAGGAAACTTGTATTGATATCAAGTTAAATAATCTAATTGTTTATAAGGCTGGGAATTCAAATACTCACTTCAATTGAGTTTTGTTTGTGTTCCATACCTCAAGACCTCGTGACCATTATATACGCGTTTCGAACTACTGGTCTCTATCAGTATAGTATATTCCCCTGTGTTGTGGTCGGGGTACTGAACAGTTTTTTTTCCTAACCCTTTCAGTCCTGAAATTTTTTTGGTGCCCAAAAACATGTTTTGTACACTGCATATTATTTATTACTATCTCAGATATACAACGGGTTTATCTTTTAAGTATACATATATCAATATACTGTATACGTTGTAAATCTTCAGATATTCGTTGTTTTTACAAATACATATTTCAAATGGACCTTTCAAGCGAGTGTTTTTCACTTCTAGATTAAGCATGAAGTAAAATTTCAAGTTTAGAAAAGCCTGAAAATTTGGTTTTGGTCGCGTAGCGCGAAGTTTTCCACTCCCAGATTGAGCATGAAGTAAAATTTCGAGTTTAGAAAAGCCTAAAAATTTGGTTTGCTTGGCTTTTCTAAACTCGAAATTTTGCTTCATGCGCCACGCGTATTAAACACTGATATGATGTGGTGTTCAGAATGCACCTTTTTAGCATACTGCTTTAGTAGAATATTTTGACCTTCACCTAAAATTAGTGTTGTATACGCGTGGCGCATGAAGTAAAATTTCGAGTTTAGAAAAGCCTGCCAAACCAAATTTTTAGGCTTTTCTAAGATCGAAATTTTACTTCATGCTCAATCTGGGATTGAAAAACTTTCGTTTAGGACTTCAAATTAAACTATTTTAAAAAACAAACGATTATCGGAAAAGTTACAGCTCGTGCATACTTGCATGTATATTTAAAAGAAAAATTCCTAGTATGTATAGTATAAAATTTGGTAATTTAACTGGTGGCAAATGCCACCGTCAGGGCCGAAAGGGTTAAGAGAAAATAATTCAAATATCATGAACATTAAGCCGAGTAGAGAAACTACAAATATTAGCTTAATATTACTTTTTATTGTATTAATTTACTCTCAGCCACTATTTTCACGTCTTATTGGGTAACTGTATGTATATATGTCCATTCTTTAATTACTCCTCATACAACTAATTAATTGGAATCCGCGAAAATTACTTTCGAATTCCGTTTCGGTCGCGGACTAATTGCCGACAGCTTTTTATTTTAATTAAGACAAGAAATATTCATCGCGCTTGTGTACATACGTATGCATGTGTCTGTGAAGTTGCTCAATTTTTTCGCTATTCACCTTGATCGACTTTGAATCGATTTAATGTCTGAAAAAGAATGAGATTTACTACGTTTTTTTTTTTTTTTTTCTTCATTAAACAATTGTGTAATTTATTAAAAAAAAGGTGTAAATTTATGTTTTATTTTAAGTACTTGTTTTATGCAATTAACACAGAAAAGACAATTTGAAATGTAGTTTTATAATAATGTATGCAGTCAATATTTCGAATTCAGAAATGCTCTGTAGGAATTTTCAGGTCTACGAAAAACTCATGTAATCATGAGTGACTTTACTAAAAGTAATCGGGTATTGATTTTATTTCATTTGTGGAGTTGTACTGGTTGTTACAAAGAAAATAAACAAGTCTTTTATATGTTTATTATAAAGAGAAGATACAAACTAAATTAGAAATTTGGATTTTCTATTAAAGTCTATTGCTGATTTCCACGTTTCCTATTAAGTGGATAAGTGAGTGCAGGTGGAGCAAACTGCTAAAGTCGATCGAATTTTCTAGGCGCAAAATTAGCTTAGACATTACTAGGTATACATACGCTTTTTTATAGAGTTCAATTTGAAGCTTAAAGCAAGTGTTTTCCACTCCCAGACTAAGCATGAAGTAAAATTTCAAGTTGAGAAAAGCCTAAAAATAAATTTTGCTTCATGCGCCACGCGTATTAAACACTGAAAGCACTGAAATATTGTGAATGAGTAAACTTCGCTTCGTAAAAATCGGTGTTTTATACGCGTGGGGCATGAAGTAAAATTTCGAGTTTAGAAAAGCCTGAAATTTTACTTCATGCTTAACCTGGGAGTGGAAAACACTAGTTTAAACTTCAAATTGACTTCTTTTAAGAATACAACAAATATTTAAAAATCTTCAACACGTAATTAGGATATGTATACTCAAAAGATAAAAATTATAAAAAAATATGATTTAAAGCTTTTATAAAAGAAAGAACACTAATATACTCGCGACCTAAATAGTATGACATTATTATGTAACGTCAAAACTTGACAAAACTAGGAAAAATCGTTGCAGATACAACTGTCAACATACTCTAAAAAAATGAACCACACATTCCACATTAATGAGTCATAGGACATCTCTCCCGAATTCCACTATATAAAATATATCAACGTGAGATCAAATGCAAAATCAAGCTGAATTGGCTGTGAATCAAAAAGAGTATTTTTCATATTTTACTTGCTCCAGGGTGCTGCAGTAGTCAGGGTGCATCGTTTACACAAAATGGGGGAGAATTGCAGTTTAATTTGAATCATTCTGATTTCATCAAAAAAGACACCTACAGAGCGAACCTAAATTAGTTTCAATTTTAAGATTGGTGGAATTTCTAAAGGAATTATGAATATAGAAAAAACAAAGGGTACCTATTTTCATTTAATTATTTAAAAATTAACGGATGATCAATCTTTTTCTACAATTTTTATTTTTATATATATATCTATATATATATATTTATATATATATATATATATATATATATATTTATATATATATATATATATATATATATATATATATATATATATATATATATATATATATATATTTATATATATATATATATATATATATATATATATATATATATATATATATATATATGTTAAAACGTAGATTTTCGCGGGCTTAACATGTATCACTGTTTCTTCGGGTTTGGTCCTGCGTATTTTCTTGGCTCTGGTCCATTTTATTTTTAATTCGACGTTTCGATGACGTCGCAGTCATCATCGTCAGGAATAACTATCAAAATTCCATTGCTCTAGCAACCACTTGTTTGACTTTTACGTACTACTTGATGCGTGAATTTTTTGTTTGGCTTCGTGTTACTCTTCTGTTTTGTTCTTCTAATGATGTAGTAGTGACAATTTCAATATTATTCTCGGAAGGGGTTGGATTTTGAATTTCTTGGTTGTTGTTCGGAGATAATATATTTTGACCAGAATTTATACAAGTTTTCCAAATTGGTGGTAGTCTTTTAGCATCATCTCTTTGATTTAGACTGTTCGGCCTCTTTTCAATTTCTATCGCTTCTCTAATAATCCTCGCGTGGAAGAAGTCTGTCTTTTTTAAAATTCTCGTTTTTTCGAAATTTATTGTATGTTTAGAAATGTTTACGTGTTGAAATAAAGAAGATTGTGGATTAGACTTTCTTACTGCTAAAATGTGTTCATCTCGACGAGTACTAATTTTCCGGTTTGTTTGTCCTACATAGCTCTTCTCACACATACCACATGGAATTTCATATACGCCTTGAGCTTCAAGTGAGATAATTTCTTTTGGAGTTCGGAGTAAATTTTGAATTTTTGTCTGTATATTGAAACAAATTCAAATTCTAATATTGTATTTGGAGAGGACTTTTCAGATTTTATCAGTTGTTCCTTTAATGTAGGGAAGGGTGACGTTGCAAAAATTTTAATTAATTAATTGAAACAGTGATATATATATATATATATATATATATATATATATATATATATATATATATATATATAGGCTCGACTTTACTTTACACCCCGTGGAATAACATGCATTATAACATAGATTCACACTGTATTGACATATATCACCAATTAAAATCAATAAATTCACTACGGAAATGTCAGTGTCATAAGGACAAGTAGTGACAATAGCCACCTCACGGACAAGGGACATACAATCGGACGAATCATCAGCCGACGAGGATTCTGGAGACCAGGAAGGACCCGACCAGCCGGAGATGCCAGTGATGTAGAACCGCCATCGTCTCATTCAAGCCGCAGGGACCAAGGGAGACGCAATTTAATTCGCCACATCAATTGGTTTGCTTCCAAAGGAGCGAACATGCCCAAAATGCAAAGACCTGATGATCCTCTACCCGGAGCGGAAAGGATACATTTTGGGATCGTTACGATGCATCAAAACCAAGTGTTACCAAGAAATGGCCGTTGCCAAGGAGACTTTCTTCTACAAGGCGCATCTGGAACCACAGCAAGTGCTTGGAATCGCCTATAGCTTTGCTTTCAACAACAGCTACGCCGACTGTGCCAGAGAGAATCTGCTTCTGGATCAAAATGGACATAATCCTGGAACTGTGCTTTCATCAAGAACCATCTGTGATTGCTATAATTCCGTCAGGATGGACGTTTGTGAATAATTGGGCGATATTCAAGAATTAGAAGGACTGATTGGAGGACCTGGAATCATCGTTCAAATAGATGACGGTAAATTTGGGCAGCGCAAATTCAATAGAGGCAGGAAGATTGAAGGTCATTGGGTACTTAGAATGGTAGATGAAACAGACAAAGTCAGAATGGTGATAATTCCGAACAATAAGCGTAATAGATCAACACTCGAATCCATCATTGTCCAGCATGTGGCTCCTGGATCAATCATTTGGACTGATTTTTGGCGTGGATATTTAGGGATTCCTGCACATGGCTATGTTCATGAGAGAATGAATCATTTGGACGATAGATTCAGATTCGTTAGTCTATACTCAACAGATTGAGTCTAATTGGCGTCCTGCTAAAGCATATTTTCGTAAACGTTCCTAGAAAGCATTTTGCAATGCATTTATGTGAATATATTTGGCGTGTACATTGTAAAAGAAATAATTTGGATCCATTTGAGCAAATATTGAAATTTATAAAATTTCCCTATGATAAAACTACATAATTTGATAAAATGACTCAATATTTTCAATATTTTTAAACTACATTTTTTTATTGAATATTCCACATACTTCTAGGTTAGGTCAGGTTAGGAGAAAGGTTTGCAATAGAATAAATTGCAAATCTCTTTGCGCACGATGATTGTTTTACATACTACTAGGACTCAATATTTTCAAAATTTTCAAACTATTTTTTTAAATTTATTTAACATTTCCGGTTGAAATCAATTGCATATCTAAATAGTACTCAAGTACTTTCGAATAATATCATTTTTATCTATAATACCCACGGAGTGTAAAGTAAATTCTTACCAAGATTTTACTCAAAAATTACTATCATTTTTGCTATAATCTAATATGCAGTTGAATATTTAAAGCAAAATCAAAGCAAGGAGTAAATCATTCATTTATATTATTTTCAGGTACATAAACATAAATAAAGTTATTTCTTATGGACCAGAGCATAAGAAATAACTTTATTTAAGTTTATGTACCTGAAAATAATTTAAATGAATGATTTACTCTTTGATATACGATATACAAAGTATTTTGCGGTAATCAACGATCCTTGGGGTACATCTAGTCTCTGATTTGAATTGTTTCGATGCACCCCAAGGTTCGACGATTGTCCCAGCAGCAGCGTGATGCGTTCGATGATGGATGATGGGCCGGTGACAAAAGAATTTCGTCGGGGAGAAATCGGCTCGTTTCCGGTGCGACGTTTTACGTATGTGTGTGCGAATTTTACTTTTTATTTGAGTCGCGCTCTTTGGAAATTACCAGGAACCGCACATGAGCATATGAAAGCGCGCTCACGCGGCCGAAACCGGTCGCGTGCGTGTGTCTCTGAGGATGTCGTGATCGTCCGCAACCGGTTGGCCAAGACGTGAACGTCTTATCAACGTCCAATTACGCGAAGTTCGAAAATTTACGACCGTAACGAAAATGTATAGAGATATATCAATACGTATCAATTATAAAGACCAGTTGCAACCTTTTTTTGCGAAATACAACACGAGATGTTTTCAATGCTTTTATTACAACATAAACATTTAATATATTTTAAGTTAGGTCATATGGCTTAAACATCAAGTTATTTAGTAAATGAGAAATTTCCTAGTTGCCATATCTTCGGTACGATTTAAAGGTTCTAACGAATGTTTCTACTTATTGATTAAGCATGAAGTAATATTTGAAGTTTAGAAAAGCCTGCAAGTTTAGATTCGTAGTTAGAAGCTTCAAATTGAACGCTTTTATAAAATAAACGAATGCCTGCATATACATTATGTATACTTCAAAGAAAATTTCCTGCATGAGTAATTAGATTTTTTTAAATTACATTCGACGGTTATTATACAAACTCTGTTTTTTTTTAAATGACCAATTTTAGGGTGTATTTTGTGCGAACAGTTGCAGTCCTGCTGTAAGTAGGGTATTTTAAACACCAAATTTTGAGATGTTGGTAAATGATTTATCAATGTGATAAATAAATTAAAATTGTTATTGACAATTAGTGCTCAGCACTTGATATGTACATCTAACGAATAAAATTTAGAGTAAAGTAAGGAACAAAAATTGTTTTAATTGTGAAATTATAATTTGTTAAATAAATTGTTACGATGCAAAGATTTTCAAAAAAAAAACACTACAACAACTTGTAACTTTACAACACATACAGGGATTTTTTCATTTAAGTATACTTTCACATATTCCATAAAAACATTTGTAAAATTAATGAACATGTAATCAGAACTAAGCAGTATATTTTCATAATATATAACTTCATTTTTAATCAGTGTTTTATACGCGTGGCGCATGAAGTAAAATTTTGAGTTTAGAAAAGCCTGATTTGGCTTGGTCGCTCCGCTGCGCTACGCGACCATCCAAATTTTCAGGCTTTTATAAACTCGAAATTTTACTTCATGCTTAGTCTGGGAGTGGAAACACTCGTTAGAATATTTGAATTGAAAGTTTATAATGAGATCATGAATTTCTGAAATTTTATATTGAAAAATTGTAACATGTATAACTAAAAGAAAAATTCCTTCTATGTAGAACTTTTTTAAAATTTGATCATGTAAATAGGCAGATAATAAAAAGACAGATATTCCTGAGCAAGGAATATTACGCAATCCTTCTATCCTACCGGATCCTTCTATCCTACCTGATCCTTCTATCCTACCCGATCCCTCTATCCTACCTGATCCTCAGAGACATATTATTAAATTGGTACTAGATACAAATAATTTGAGGCGGTGATAGGTAAATACATTTGTAATCATAATCTTTGTGGGTTAATTGAATTGTCATATTAATGTTAGATTTCCCTTCATAAAACCTACAAATTAAAAGTTGATTTACAACCTAACATGTGATTAATCTTGTCCTAACCTGAAACACACAACCTGCATCACACCACTAAATTCTTGAAATGTCAAATTTGATTAGTCATATTAAATAAAAACAGACTTTAGAAGTCGTATTTCTTTATAATTAACAAAAAAAGTTACTTATTTAACGTAATTATGTACAAAGGAACCAAACCACATGCAATTGCATATCGGTTGCATCTCTGGTGCATAAATACATCCTTTTATCTCTTGTTTGTACCAATAATTATAAAAGCATATACATAAAAGTAAAAGTTTGTCGGCAGAAGGATAAATCACCCGTTTTATTTAATTGAATCAGGCGATGATAATTATCATTCGATCGGAGCCGTGGAATTCCAATTGCAGTTTGAGGTTTGTGCGGTATCCGGTAATGAAACAGAACCAATTAATCTCTTTTGCCGGAGAAAACAACACAAGAACTGAGAAAAAATTGGAGAAAAAAAAAATCAATCGACTGCGAGGTCACACGCGCTGGAAATGCGCTCAATTACACAGATTTATCGCGACACGACGTTTACGAAACTCAATAATTTAATTAGCCTAATTTTTACAACGTGATAATTGTTAAAAATTTCTTAAAAAAAGTAATTTGTTGTAGAAATAATAATTTTAATAATCGGACTCTGAGCTATGTCATATTAACATAGAGAAAACATAGAAACGTGGATTCTTAAGTTACTCGAAGAGTTAAACTAATTAACTGTTACCGGCACTTTTAACAAGTTCCGTCAACTGCTATTTTGTATATGTATTCATTATTTTCCAAATGAGTAAAGTTCGCGCCATACATTGATATTATTAAAGTTAGATAGGTTGCCTATCTAGGTGGAATCTCGTCAAATAGCGCCCTCGAACATCAGACAGCTCAACTCAGCTCAAAACTCCTCTCGGCCATCCATGGTAGAACTCTACGGCATCCGCTATTTCCAGTTTCAGGGTTGTCCAAAATATATACGGATTTCCCGGTTATCCCCGAGTTCGCCACATCTGCGAAGGGTCGCAGCTACCTGGAGCCGAGCCGACCGTGCCAGCGAAATGTACGTGTGGGGAACAAGAGAATCGGGCATGACGTCAGAACGTAATAAAAGCGGCAAACACAAAGCCCCCTACGATGTTCGCGAATCGTCGCGAAAGGGGCACACGTACGCGAACACCACATACGTCATCGGATAGTTGAGAGGAAGACCATTCCAATGACACTAAACACGAGGGGGTTATTTCAATTTTGTACGCTATAGAAGACGAGCTGTCAGGAGGATTAATTGTTATTAATTAAGATTCAGGCAAGGTTTAGTGTATCCCACATGTATAGGAACTAGAGCAAAAGTTGCGCATTGCAAGTTACTATTTTTTTTGACCTAAGTCACATTCTCGTTCGACTTATGCTTTCGGAGTTATTAAATTAAAACTCATTAAACCACCATTTTAGCCTCCGATCAACATGTGTGACATATGTACGGATGCATAATTTCATCTCACACATGTTGATCTACTTTATATTTCAATATTTTTATATTAAATATTTAATCTCATTATTTTTCTGTGGCGAGAAATGGTGGGTACCTGAGAGTCACAGGGGTAGAGGGTTTGTTCTTTTCGATATAAAAGAGCTACCACTGGACCACAGAATTCACTCTGTATCCAGCATCCAAAAGTGTAAGTCGTCTGTAATTCTGTGTAAGTTGTTATTTTTTTATTCTTGTCTTGTTATTTGTTTGTTAATTTATTATTCGTGTTTTTTTAATATATTTATTAATGTTGAGAGCCATTTTTATTTCAAATCGTATTTTTTTTATATAAAATAGAATCAGTGCTTCAGTCGAATTTTCTTAATTAAGAATTTAGCTTGTTAGTCGGTAGTTACTTGGTGGTGAAATAGTTGCTATTTTTAATAACTATTTTAAAGCCGAAGTACCCACCCTGTAACATAACTTAAAATACTTTCTTCACAATATCAAAATACTTTCTTTACAGAAGCTGAAACATCCACTTCCTGAAACTCGAAATTTTACTTTATGCTTAATCTGGGAGTTGAAAACACTCATTTAAAGCTTCAAATTGAATTTTTTAAACGAATACCGAAGATTTAAGTATATACACGCAGTAATTGGGTTATCTATACTTAAAAGAAAAACTCTCTGTATATCAAAACTAACATACCAAGTGTCAAAGTTGTCGAATATAAATGAAATTTAAAATATATTAAAATGTAATAAAACGCAATAAAAACCTTGGAAATTGCATAAATTGTGAAAACAGAAAATACAAACGACAGGATAGGATTTCTATATCTTATCACCAAACAAAAATTATCCATGTGACGGTAAATTCAAGTCCCTAATATAATTTTAATGAGTATTTTCCAATCCCAGACTAAGCATGAAGTAAAATTTCGAGTTGAGAAAAGCCCTAAGAATTTGGATTTGGACGCGCAGCGTCCAAATCCGAATTCGGGCTTTTCTCAACTCGAAATTTTACTTCATGCGTCACGCGCACAAAGCACTGATTTAAAGAAAAATTTAAAATATACATTAAGTTTGGTTATATGAAATTTTCTTAAGGGGTCAGGGAGAAAAATCTGGAATCAGGGACGAATCAGGGAAAGGTCAAAAAAATATAACATATCAAATTGATCGCCACCATTTATTATATAAACTAGGTGCTATTAATCTACATTTAAACTTAACAAATAAATACAATATTTTCTAATTGTCGACTGAGCATTTGGGGGGGGGATTACATTTAAAAAATATATATATAAAAAAACTATTTATTCTAAACTACTAATTTAGAATATACAAGCTAATGAAAAACTGAGATGATCTTTTTTAGAAATTGAATATGAAATATAGAATTGGAGTTTTTTGAGAAAAACCTTCATAGAAATGAGGAAGAGGTTTAGAAAAATAATTGAGAAGTGACTGAAAAACAAAAGCATTTTGTTTTTTGTTTCTTTGGCCTCGGCTTTCGCCATACAGCCATCTACTATTGTATTGTTTTCTATTATAATTTAACTAATTCCATAAACACTTATTTAAATCATTTGGACGCCACAATACATTCACACTACATCCATGGACCCGGATGGAATAATTTATTATTCATAAATTATTCCACCGGACGGGATTCGAACCCGCGACCTCTTGGTCTGTGGGCAGGGTCTCTACCCACTCGGCCACCGAGGCCCCGAACAAAAGCATTGAGATTGAAAACAAATTTTTATATTGTTCTTATTTATTGCTCATTAATCATGAGAACTCTTAATGTTGTCGTTAATGTTGCCAATCGTAAAAAAATGAATGGAAAATATACAAGCTAATGAAAATAGTATAACGCACGATTATTCCTGCCACGCCTAAATCCTTTCGATATTCTTATTCAACTCTGACCTTACATGTTCGCGATAGCCGAAACGTGCAATTAAAATTATATCGAGCCGAAGAATAAAAAATATTGAAACCATGTCGACGGTAGCCCATAATTCTTAATCGTTACACTGAACTGCTAAGAACGTCCTTGTACTTGAAGGTTCTTTCACTGTGCAAGTCAGAAGCAATCGAATTTTAAACTAATTGAAATATATGAAAATGGAAAATACGATTGTAGAATAGATGTTAAATTAGCACTGTTCGATCAAACTCACATTAAATTAGACTAACAACATTTCAATCGATCAAAAATAAAATCCTAATAAAATAAATATAGCATACAATTCCATTTTTTTTAAATAATTCATTTGGCAATAATTTGCATGCTTTACAACAACAACATATAGGGAATTTTTATTTTAAGTATACATATCCCGTTGTGTATTCTATAAATTTTCAGATAATAAGTGTTGTAATAAGTGTTCTAATAAGTGTTCTAGTAAGTGTTTCCACTCTCCAATTAAGAATGAATTAAAATTTTAAGTTTAGAAAAGCTTGGAAATTTGGTTTGGTTGCGTAGCGAAGCGGAGCGACTAAACCAAAATTTCAGGTTTTTCTAAAAACAGTTTTACTTCTTGACCACCCCACCCCTTCCCCACACGTATAAAACACCGAAGTATTGTGAAGTTTAAAATATATCGCCAACGCAGTTTGCTAAAACAGTATACTTTGCACTCCACATTAATTTGGTGTTCTATACGCTTAGCGCATGAAGTAAAATTTCGGGTTTGGAAAAGCCTGAAAATTTTATTTGGTCGCCTAGCGCTACGTGACAAACCAAATTTTCCGGCTTTTCTAAATCAAAATCTTACTTCATGCGCCACGCGTACTAAACACTAATGTGATGTGATGTTCAGAATACACGTTTTTAGCATACAACTTTAGTAGAATATTTTGAACTATACCTAAAATCAGTGTTTTATACGCGTGGCGCATGAAGTAAAATTTCGAGTTTAGAAAAGCCTGAGTATTTGGTTTGGTCGCGTAGCGCTACGCGACCAAACCAAATTTTCAGGCTTTTCTAAACTCGAAATTTTACTTCATGCTTAATCAGGGAGTGGAAACACTCGCTCGAATTGCAAATTGATCACTTTTATCAAAACAACGAACGCTTTTAATTATAAATTATTCATTTCAGATGAGTTTTGCATACCAATGTCTAAATCAGTTGAAACATGTTTGGAAATAAGTAATACAAATAGCATTGTTGTGTATTCACACTAATTAATTATTATTACATATTCTTAATTAATTCTTAATTTTAATCATACATTTATTTCTTATTTTATATTATTTCCTATCGTTTATTCTTAGTATCTTCACACTTTACTTACCCAGCTAAAAAATCATGTTTTGTAGATAAGGTGGTCGGGTGCTATTAAGATAATGCGCTCGAACACCTTATCCTTTGATAACCCTTAATTGATATTTATTAATTTGTGATTATTTTTATGTCTTTAACCCTTGTGAACTTGGATGATTGGGCTGTCGGAGATTATTCTATTTTATTACTTCCCTTACACGAAAATGCTCTTTTCTTAATATTCATTGACACCACTCATCCAAGGGTTAATCTATTTGTGATAATGTACGCATATAAATACCGTTATCTTTGTGCCCAGAATTTAATATCGTTCTTGTATCCGAACTGTAAACATCGAATTTTAATAAAATCAAGTTAAAGTGTGAATTGTTTATACAAATCTCCCGAGGACCACAACAGCATTTCAAAGATGCTTTTATTTAATTGGCAAAATACAATAAAATATATTACAAAAAGCATTTTAAACATTCTTCTATTTAATTTACAAAATATAATAAAAATGTATATCAATAAGAACAATATCTCTTGTTATTTATTAAAACACAATCTTCTTGTATTTATGATAATGATTCGATTGTGGAGAAAGAGTAAAAATAATACAAAGAGTAAAATTCTTCGCGATGGATGGTCGGACCGTGGACCAGTTTTAGAAAGTGATTTTCACAGACGAATAAAAATCGAAATTTTACGTTTGCACTGACAATTAAATTTCTAAACCATTTAACACACTCCAGGCAATTTGCGAGGCTTGTGTCTCAACGCGAAATTCTTGCGGATTAGTCACTGCTATTTTTTTTTCATTCGCTCTAGCTTTTATTTAAATCAACTGAGCGTTTAGGTAATCAACGAGAATCAAGAAAAAGTAAAATAAAAGACAATTATTCTGGGCAGCCTAAAAATGGAAATACACGTAAATTAGATCGAGATTGAAAAGACACTAAAAAAAGCTGCAAAAAGGCTAACATAATAACGAGAAGAGAGTCAGAAGAGAGAGAGAGACAGAGGTAGACTTAAGGATTAAGTGGGCGGAGAATCTGAGATGAAACTTCAACTAAAAAAATTTGAAGAAACTGAGATGTGGTTAAAATAGGAGTTCTAAAAATTGCAGAAGAAAGTTGAAAGAAACCGAAAAGAAGAGATTTCGCAGAAATCAAGGTCACCTATTAGAAACTCAGATGCGACGGAGAAAACTGTTCAAAGTATCAGAGAAACTATTCAACGGCTCAAAGGAACTAAGAAGTGATTGCAATAGAAGTTAGAAGAATCGCTGAAAAAACTTCAAAGAAACCAAGGAGAAAAGATTTCGCAGATCCCCTATTAGAAACACAAAGTGGCGGAGAAAAAAAAATCGAAGTATCTGAAAGCGACGGAGAAAACAGTTCAAAGTAAAAGAGAAGAAACTATTCAATGGTTCAAAGGAACTGAGAAGTGATTGCAATAAAAGTTAGAAGAATCGCAGAAAAAACTTTAAAGAAACCAAGGAGAAAAGATTTTGCAGATCTCCTATTGAAAACTAAAAAGTGACCAAGAAAAAATGTCGATGTATCTGAGAAGAAACTGATCAACAGTTCAAAGGAACTGAAAAGTGGTTGCGATAAGAGTTCGAAGAATCGCAGAAGAACTTTTAAAGAAACTGAGAAAAATAGATTTCGAAATCACAGTCTCCTATTAAAAACTGAGAAGCGACATAGAAAAGAGTTCGAAGTACCCGAGAAGCATCTATGAAATGACTGAACAAGCTCGAAGCCAAGTGCGTCATGCGTCTGTTTTCGCAGAAATCAAGGTGTTCTATCGTGCGATTATTTAAAACATGATTTAGAGTAGGCTTTGAGTTTTAAATTAGATTGACACAACTGACCGTTAACACATAGTTTACCATAACCTTAAATATATTCCATCATTCAATTAGCATTCTGGGCAACCGCATAAATGCCGCCTACTCTAAATCATAATTTAAATGATCGCACGTTATTAGAAAGTAAGAACCGATGGAGAAGAGAGTTTGAAGTATCTGAGAAAATATTAAGAAGGGTCTATAAAATTACTGAAGGTTCTCGAAGCTAGATGCGTTATTCGTCTGATATTAGAACATTTTATTTTATGCAAGACCCCGAAATTTCACATTTGTTACATCAGAAATAAGAATTGTTGTAGTCAGTAATTACAGTTTAAGGTAGATTGTAAATTGACTGATTAAAAGTCAATTTACAAACAAAAACTAATAATAGATAGTGAAGAAATATTTCGGAGAAACGAAGAAGGAATTTAAAAAAAAAATAGGAAAGATTGGACTTTATCGAGAAGAAACTGAGAATACATTAAAAAGAAGAAACTGAGAAGCTACGAAGAAGAGTGTTCGAAGTATCTAAGAAGAAACTGAGAAGCATCTATGAAATTACTAAAAGAAAATATATAAAATTTTTTATTTGTCACTTCACAAATGTGGAATTTTGTAGTCAGTTATTAGAGTTTAGAGTAGAGCTTGTATGCAGTCAATTTACAAACTTAACCCATTATGTGCCATTGGTGCATATACGCAACATTATTATTTGTATGTTAGTTAAATTACTAAATAACTTAATTTGATATATGACTTGAAAATGTATGAAGAAAAACGTAAATATTTTGTTATTTAAATATCTTGATTATTACTCATTTAAATAAAATGTTTTCAGTGTATTTCTAACTTCACAATATTTCAGTGTTTTATACGCGTGGCGCATGAAGTAAAATTTCGAGTTTAGAAAACCCCCGTGAAAATTTGTCTCGGGTCGCTGCGCGACCCTCGACAAATTTTCTACGCGGGGCTTTTCTAAACTCGAAATTTTACTTCATGCTTAGTCTGGGAGTGGAAATACACGTTCTAAACTTTATATTGCACGTTATTATACAAAATCGACGAATGCCATACATTTACAGTGTGTACACTATTTCTATTTAGAAGAAAAATACATAGAATGTAATACAATAAGCCATTCGTAGAACTCATATAAAGAAGTGTAGAATTTTACCTAAAATCCACTTTTAAAGTTAACTCTATAATTGCTCGGCCGTTAATAGGTTAAACTAATAATAGATAGAGAAGAAAATGTGAAGATATATCTGAGAAAGAAAAAAGGGTTTAACAAACCAAAAAGAGATTAAATATTATTGAGAAGTAACTAAGAATATATAGGGTCCGGCAAAAGTTCTCGCACACATTCTTTCATTAATAACCTTTTTATCGGCACAAAACACAACAACAAATTACATCAAAAGAAAGCCATCTCTACAGGATTATTTAAACAAAATTACAAAATGTTCAGCATTAGCCGCCACAGAGGCCTCGAGACGCTTCCGATAATGTGTGACGCTGGTCGTTAGTTGATGGTTTGAAGTGTTGGCAGATTCCCGCTGCAGGGACGCTTTCAAGGATTTTTTGACTTGTCGTTTATTAACTTGGCAGAGACTTTATTTCTTCATATGGACCAAATGGAAAATAACATCGGGGTTAGGTCAGGAGAATTTGAAGGCCACAAACTTGATTTGAAAATTCTTATAATTGCGATTCGATTTTGCTTCGAGCTTATAATTCCAAAAAGTAATAACGATTTGACACAAACAAACAAGTAAACATTGTTCGTAGAGAATTTTAAGAGTTACAAGATAGGCTACACGATAATAATACCATATGCTAAAAACGGTACGCAGTTTGCATTTAAAAAAATGTGTGCCGGAACATTTGCTGCACTTTGTACTCAGAAAACACTTTAAAAAAACTGAATACAACTTTCATAAAATCTAAGATTATTGTTCCCAGAAACGAAAAAATGGTTTAAAAACTGAGAAGAGACAGAATATACCGAAAAGACACTTTGAACAAACTAAAAACAAGAGCTGTTCTTAATTTGTTCAAAGTATCTTTTTAGTATCTTAGATATAAGAGATTGTAAAATATTTGACAAGAGTTATTCCTCTTGTATTTTATCTAGTAAAATCGAAATCTTACCTTTTCTTTAACTTTTCTCTTTCTTTTTGTTCTTTAAGATGTTTGTATGTATGTTCTCAGTTTTGTCTCCATGTTGCTATTTTCTGAAGTTGTTGAATTAATTTTTTAGTTCTTCAGAAAACTCTTCAAAGTTTAGCAGTTTGGGTATTATATAAAAACTAAGAATGGATATTGCAAATATAGTTTCAAAAGTTATATTGCAAAAAACTAAGAAGAGGCCTCAGTCTCTTTTCCATTTCTTAAACCCTAAGAAGAGGCCTTGAAAAATATATATTTAGAAAATTTAGGAGAAACTATGAAGCGACATCGAAACAACTGCAAAGATACAACATTGTTTCTAAAAAAAATGCGAAGAGACATATTAGAAATGACTATAAAAACTCTAGTTTTCAATATAATTGAGCATAGAGATTGAAAGAATATTGAAGAAGGATATAGAAAAACAACTAAAATGATAATTTATAAGTAACTGGATAACAACAGACTTCGATAAATCTATTCTGTTTATTTCAGAGAAAAAAGACTCGAAAGAGTTTTACTAAAATCTGATAAGAGACTGAAAAGAGGATTATAAAGCTCTGTTCTGTTGGAGTAACTAAGAGAGAGGAAGATATTTAAAAAAAACTCTGGTTTTCAATATAATTGAGCGTAGACTTAAAAGAGATTAAAAAATATTGAAGATATACTAGGGAAGAATATAGAAAAACAACTAAAAAGATGATTTATAAGTAACTGGATAACAGCAGACTTCGATAAATCTGTTTTCAGTTTATTTCAGAGAAAAGAGACTCGGAAGAGTTCTAATAAAATCCGATAAGGAGTGAGAAGAGGATTACACGGCTCTGTTCTGTTAGAGTAACTAAGAGGCTTCGAACAAACTGAAGGTTTTAAGCATAGATACATAGAAGAAACTGAAAATATCACACAGCAAAAATCATAAAGAGAATTGCATAAAATTCAGAAAAGACTAAAATAACTTGAGAAGAAAATGAAAAAAGATTATATAATATACCGCGTGATCGCTTAAAACATGATTAAGAGTAGGCTTTGAGTTTTAAATTAGATTGGCACTACAACTGTTATCACATAGTTTAGCATCACCTCAAATTTATTCCATCATTCAATTAGCAGTCTGAGCAATCTCACAAAAAAAAATGCCGCTTACTTTAAATCATAATTTTATTGATCGCACTGTATGTTTATTAGTAAGAACAAATATTATTAACACCCGTTGCTTGTTTTTATCACTTTCTTGCTACTCTACTTAAGCCTAAAATATGCAACTTATGTTACTTAAAATTACAAGTTATAAACAGCATTAATCTTGTACATAAATCATGAGTGACCGACACGTATGAAATATAATGACGGCCGGAATGGTGGGTTGGGTGTCATTAATATCGGAATTATTACGAGCTCTTTTTCTTCCATTTTTCGTTTTCGCGCAGTAAATATATGCACTCGCCGACCAGAGAAAAAGAAGACGTTAAACTGTCCGGTTCAAGGTCAATTAATCAGGGAAAGCGTGGATCGACTTTCATTTGTTTTACCACTCGTCCGTTGTCGGCGTGCCGTTCTTTATTATGAATATATATTATGATTAATCGAAAAAGTAAAAGGTGATTCGACCAGAATGTTATGTGTAATGTTACTTTAAGATGTAGCGAAAAGGAAGCACAGAGAAATTAAGACGTAAATGTTTCCTTTTTTAGAAAATAGTATGATTATCTTTTCACTTCGATAAATGAACAAGTAAGTGTGTCTACTTAATATGTAATATTTTGGATGTTCAATTAAAAAAAAAACTCTACAGTGTTATGTTTTAATCTTTCTTTTTTTAATTTAGGTTGGCTACACGCTTTGAGAATTGACACATAAAACGTCAGACATAATAATTACGATATATAATTTCAGAGATACCAACATAAAATATTTTTCATAGCATTCTAGAGGTTTTTATATTGAACATATGATACTTTTAGTAGCGGCTCATGAGAATTATTATTGGTGGTGCTGCAGACATAAACATACAAGGAATTTTTCTTTCAGTTGTTTCTTTGCTTCTCTCGGAACTTTTATCTCAGATTATTCATAACCATATCTTATTTTTAGTCTCTTCTCGATGGCTACTCATTTTAGTTTTTTTTTTTTCTTGATCGCTTATCGTTCTTGGGCAGAGAGGAAGTTTCTAGCGCTCATTTTTTTAGAAATCCCTTCCCAGTTTCTTTTTAAAGTTACTTCTCGGGTTATTCTTAGTCTCTCAGATTCTTCGAAGTATCTTCTTAGCCATATTCTATTCTTATACTCTTCTCGCTGGCTTCTAAATGTAGGTTCTTCTCCAGAAGTATCTTCTTCGATGCTTATCATTATCTGAAAGAGAGGGACCAGATTTTTAGAAAAAAATTTTAGTTGTTTCTCATTAAATCCAAATGTTCAGGCTTTTCTAAACTAAAACTTTAACTTCATGCGCCGGGGGCATTAAACACTGAAAATTGTGAAGTTAAATTGTAGTTCAAAATTAGATTAGAAGAATAAACATGAAGGGAAAAAACTACAAATAAAAGATCGAGCAAAAACATTGAAGTAATGTTTGAAAATCGTTGCAATGTGTCTATGTAAATGTAATGATGATTTCAATCATGTTGCTCAATGGTAAGATTGAAAACATTAATGATAATTTGATGCGCTGCAACTTTTATTCTTTGTTTTTTCTATTGAAAGTCTAAAGCATAGCTATACTGATGAGGGATAAGTCTCGAAACGCGTCTATAGATGGCTTAAGACTTTTCCTTCAAGATCGCTTAAGATTCTTTCAATTAATATTCATTCATAATATATCAAATTACGAAAATGTTATTCGTAAAAATGCAAACAATGTCTTAATTAATAAGACAACTTAAGACGATAAATATCGTTCTTATTAATTAAGACATTGTTTGCATTTTCGTAATTTTATATATTATGTTTAAAGTGTGCAAACTATAAGAAGCGTAAGCTTATTTTCTCGAATTCAAATAGTTTTGAATTTGAATTTATTTTAATATTCAGTCGCTGTAATTTTTACTTTCCCCCGTATGGAAAGTATTGTTTTCGTGAAAATTTTCGAATCAAAAATTTTAGCGGAAATATCCGTTTTGAGGTCCCCTGAGTCGAATAAGACCATTTTTGAAAAATGTCTGTCTGTCTGTCTGTGTGTCTGTGTGTGTGTCTGTGTGCGCTGTACCGAAAAACCGCTAAAGATATCGAGATGAAACTTGAAACTTAAGCTTTTTGTTACAATCGGAAGAACTGAAAAGCTTTTGGTGAAAATCGGAAAACCGGAAGTGGTACTTTACTCTTAGCGTTTTTCAGTTTTTTCAGATTTTTTCAATAAATGTTCATCAAACAAAAAATTCTTTCAAATAAAAGTTGTAGATAATAACAAAATAAAGATGTATTGTTCACGTACTTTTTGTCATAGCACTCTTAGTTTTTGAGATACTTCAAAAGTTGTGTGTTTTATCTAGTTATTGGTGTGTGACAGTGTATGTGTCGATACAATTAAAAAATGTTTCAAATAAAAGTTGTAGGAAATGAAAAACTAAATATTTTTTGTAGATTCACTTTTTGTCATAGCACTCTTAGTTTTTGAGATATTCAATAAATAGTGTTTTTTTATCTAGTCATTGGTTTGTGTCAGTATGTGTTGATCCAATTGAAAAATGTTTCAAATAATAGTTGTAGTTATCAAAAAGTTGAAGACATTTTGAAAATAATAATGCCACAAATATTTTAAAAGTGATTTAATACGCAATTTACGGGGGAAAGTACTATGATGGACACATCACCATTTTTTCAATTTATTTCAATTTCCTGTTGGTTAATTTAGTTTTATGAGAGAATAGTTTGACCTGATGTTGCATATTGCATATAAATTATGCATAAAACAGTAAATCTGTCGTGTAACTCAAATATTCATGTTATAATTCAATATCTGTCGGAGTATTAGCTCGAGAAGTAGATGATTCAATGCATTTTTGGAGAAGTCTCAACGAGACTACATTTTTGCAGAAAGTCGATATTAATTTCAATTTGTTTTTATATTTCGTAAATATTCTGCAAGCTATTGACAAATTCAATTTTTCTTTTTACTTCTATTCTATATAATTGTATAAAAATACATCTAATTAAATCAACTTTCATTTGTTTATACTTAGATTATCCAACACAACACTTGTACGACTTTCTTTCTGTCGAGTTTGACGCATTTTTCCGAAAACGGTAGATTTATTGTCGGCAGTAACGAAAATTTGTATTTGCCGGCGATGCGCGCGGCTCGGCGGTCAGCATGCTAACGTGCGCATTATTCAAATGCTCCGATTTTTTTTCCTTTCTTTAGAAAATTTCCATCACTTTCCACCCGTACGGAAAACCATTAACATGCGTAATCCGTGCAAGGTTAAGGTTTCCGCAGCGGAATTTGTATGCGGTAAAAAAAGGAGAAAATCTAATTCGCTTCTCGAGTGTGAGCGAGTTAATTTTTTTTCGCGTGTGCGCAGAGGTTTATAAATAATACAAACGTTGTGGATATGTTGAATGAATATGTTTGGCCTGGATTTGTTTAAGTTATTCAATAATACGAAATGAGGGAAATAAATGAAAGTAAAAATCAAACGATTTAACACAGAAGAATGTTTATCTTACGAGTGTCTATGAACTGTCGGCATCCCAGAAGGTTCTGGCTTCAGAAACATTCGTCGTGATGACACTATCCAATGACATATACTTAATAGAGGTGGATAACTATCGATAGTCGGCACCATCGATAGTGTTCTATAGTCAGAACACATACTATCGATAACTATCGATATTTATCGATAGTTCAGGAAAATTAATTAAATTATATATTTTACAATTTATTTTATTGTGGGTTTAACAACCACTGATTCTTATTCAAAAACAGAAGCATATTAATATTTTTTGGTTTAAGTCTTGATCTTCTGTCGCTGATGATCAGGCCAGCTGTACTAAATTCTCTTTCTGACTCCGTCGAAGATGCTGGAATGCATAGGTATTTCAGGATTAACTCGGGAATGGGCTGAAGTTCTTGGCCATTCACCTAAAAAAACGAAATAAATATACACAATGATTAACCTATTATCTAATATATTTCTTACTTTCCAAAATACTAATGGATCCGTTTCTTCAGCTGCATTATCCCTTTCCAGATATTGCCTCTTCCTAATTATTATATCAGCGCCATCAGCGATAACGCTTCTGTATTTCTCTTCTACTCTTCGGGCGACGAATGACAACAATGACTTCTTTTGTAGAGTGCTCCCCTGATTTTGATGTTCTATTTCGTCAACACAACTTTCAATATGTGAATTCAGAATCATTTCCTGTTCTAACAAAGTTGCCGCAAGTTGCATTTTCTAAATTATTAAATCCTTCCATCTTAAATCTCGGATCAAGCAATTCTTGTTACTGATCTGGTCTCATATGCAAATAGTCTTCTTCTTGTCGATTCCATCAAGCCTTTGCAGAACTTCTTCCCTTCCGATGTAGCCATACTTGTGATAATATCATTTAAAGATGTAAAAATTCCAACTATCAGTGGTATTATCAAAGATATGGTAACATAACTGGACCCGGACACTTTTTTTGTTGCCTCATCGAACGAGAACAGCGCAGCTTAAAAATCATTAAGAATAGATATTTCATCAAGAGTAAACGGAGAAGGAGCTTTTCTCATTTTCAATAGAGTTCTATTTATTGCATCACTAGTTTTCATAATTCTTTGTATCATATATAATGAACTGTTCCACCTTGTAGAAACTTCTTGAAATAATTTCAATGGCTCTTTGCTACCCTGAATACTTTTTTGCTCTTCTTTAAATTTATCAGTGGCTGAAGTGCTGCTTTTAAAAAATCTGACAATTTCTTTGCATTTGGTCAAAACCCTCTGAACATAATCACTGCTCAGATTATCTTGTACAGCTAAATTAAGGGTGTGAGCAAAACATGGGAGGTGGGGCTTCTTCAAAATTTCACATGTTTTAATCATGTTAGCAGCATTGTCAGTTACTATACATGTAATTTTATTTCCTATATCCCAATCTTCAAAAATCTCCTGCAGTGCATCAGCAATATTTTGTGAAGTATGATTCGTATTTAGTGGCCTTGCTGCTTAGACAACAGACTTCAATCTAGAATCAGATATGAAGTGACAAGTGGCTGACAAAAACGACTCTGTGGAAACTGACGTCCAAGTATCACATGTTTTTGAAAGATACTTGATACCACTTAGTATTTATCTTAGTTTGCTTTGGGACTTAGTATACAAATTCTTCATAAAAGATTCTCGAATAGCAAATTTACTGGGGATAACATAACGAGGGTCAAGAAGATAGACAAATCTTCTGAATCCGGTATCATTAACAATATTGAAAGGTTGAAAATCTTGTGCAATCATCATTGCAAGAGCACAGTCCAGCTCTTTCTTTCTCTTTGAAGAACTCTCGTATTCAATAGATCTCTTAAAGAAAGGACTTATTGATCTATTGTTAGACTGTGCTGAGGTTAACTGTGTACTCGAGCTGGAAGTAGAAGCAACAACAAGTTCCTCATTTTCAACATCATTCCTATTTATAGGGTGGAATCTTTTCAAGTGGTCAGCTAAGTTACTTGTATTGCCGCTAGTTTTATATTCCTTACCACATGTTATACATTTAGCTAATTTACGGTCAGATGAACGTTTGAAATATTTCCAAACTTTCGAAATCTTCGGTCTTTTATTAGATATCCGTGACACAGATGTTTCCGATTCTGACCCTGACTGCCCAGAATGGGGGTTTTCATTTTGAGGCAACACTTCCGGAGTAGAATTATTGTCCTTCCTAGTCGTACCTCCGCTACTTGAGCCTATGAAATTTAAAATGATACGTGAAATTTTGTTTCTCATAAAAAAACTTTCTGTGACTATCGACTTACAGAACACACAAAATTAACCACTTTCGTGTTATGCGTTGCACATATTACAATTCAATATATATATATATATATATTTTAATAATTCAGTCTTTTAGAGACATGGCGGCTCATTATGATTTTTATGTGAGACTAATTCTAAATTATATGAAACTGAATTAAATTAAAAAATGAATTATTATAATAATCAGTGAATTAAATACCCAAAATTTTAATTTCTTAAAATTTTAAATTTACTTTACTCGAAATTCAAGCAGTTTATATAAAAAACATTATTAATATAAGATATCCACTTCCTTGTAATCAATATTTGTTAAAATGTTTTTCTAATCTTTTTTATATAAAAGAAATATCGGTAGAAACATAATATGGTTCCAGATTACGTGGTCCATGAAATATGTCACAAATATAAATATATACACATTTGGTTTCATTCAAATGAAAATAATATTTTTTTTTTCAGGAAATTGTTATATATATTAAAATCATTGTTAAGTTTATGAAAGGTTTGTAGCTACGTCGTTTGGTTTAAAATGATGATTATTTTCAATTTAAGAAAAAAATGTCTATTGGAGCAAAATTGTTTCCATGTTGTGGAAAAATACATTTTAATAAATATAGAAAACATACAAAATTGTTCTTTGTAATTTTCGTAAAAAGTAAAAGAAATAGTGATAACTACAATGCGGTTAAAAAAATCAAAATGCAAAATAATGCTTCAAGAATAGAAGTTATTTTGCTTTTATTGGGAATTTATCGTAGCGAGCGCAGTTTATTTAGTTAACTAAATTTCCGATAATATTATCCGAAAAAGTTGTAAAAACACTTGAATATTTGAGAGAAAACGGCCCGATTTGTACACGGCCCATGTGTATTTTTCCACACTGTACACATGGCCAGTCCGCCCCTGTAGAGTTTATTTACCTCCTAACTAACTACTCTTAACAAAGTTCTGAAGTCAAAAATTCTCGCATATTTCATGCATTCTACACCTATATTTTGAGCACTTACAACAGTTAAGGTAAACACAACTTCCGGTGATCGGTTTTTTTTTTTTTTCTTTAGGTTTTTAAATAAGGCCGCTATTAATTTGAAAATCTCTGTTTGTTCTCGAGATAGTGCCCACAGACAGACACAAACACAAACACAGCCCCCGACATTTTTTTAGAAATGACCCGATTCATCTCGGGGATATTTTTCCGTTAAAATTACGATTTCGAAAAAATCACGATTAGAGAAGTGACAAAAATAACAATAAAAAGTAATGATACTTACATTCTCCTGTTTTGTTGTTTTTCTTTATCAGAAATCTATCCATTTTGTGCTTGCAAATATCTGGTTTGGCAAACACGCATTGATGAACACTACAATAATTTCACTTCACAAAACACGGGACTTCCCAATTCCGAACAAACACAGCTGTTACAGATATATTTTCCCTAATTTAATTGCTACTTACTAGATGGCGCCAGGCAGTAATAGTCACGTCAATACTCATTACACATTTTTTTTACATATCATGTCGTCGCACGTCGATCGTGGTGTACACCACTACAGCCTATATTAAATCCGCGTAGTTAATAAAATATCGAAAACTATCGATAGTAAAAATAAAATATCGATTATTTTCGATAGTCAAAACTATCGATAAATATCGATAGCTCTTTCGATAGTTATCCACCTCTAATACTTAACCCATTAACGGCCGAGGAATTATATAGTTAACTCTAAAAGTTAATTTTAGGTAAAATTCTGCACTTGTTTTTATGATTTTTATGAATGACTTATTGTATTAAATATTGTGAATTTTTCTTTTAAATAAACATAATGTATACGCTGTAAATCTTGAGGCAATCGTCGATCTTATATAAAAACGTGCACTATAAAGTTTAGAATGAGTGGTTCCACTCCCAGACTAAGCATGAAGTAAAATTTCGAGTTTAGAAAAGCCCCGCGTAGAAAATTTGTCGAGGGTCGCGCAGCGACCCGAGACAAATTTTCACGGGGCTTTTCTAAACTCGAAATTTTACTTCATGCGCCACGCGTATAAACCACAGGAATATTGTGAAGTTAGAAATACACTAACATTTTTTTGTTTTAAATGACTAATGATCAAAATATTTAAATAATAAAAAAAATTACATTTTTCTTCATACATTTTCAAGTTAGATCAAATAATATTATATATCAACGTAACTTATTTCGTAATTAATTTAAAAAATAATAATACTGTTACCTGTATGCATCAATTTGACGTTTCCGAAATTCACTAACTCGTATGACTTAATCTAAGATATAATTTGTTTTTCAAAGCAACCGAGATGCTGACAGTTTATAGGCACTCATTATAATAATATTATATAAATCTTTTAATTCTTGTGAGTTTTTATACATATCTGCATGTGGACAGTCAATATCAATCTTTAACATACATTTTGAAATTAATATGCTCTATTTTGTTACTGTCAAATGATTCATAGATGGCTAGGAAACCCAAATTTTGATTTTGGAAATGACTAAATTAATTGACACTCAATGACATTGCTGATGCACAAAGTAGAAAGAAAATATAAGCACATCAAAAAAATATATGCGTTCTTTAAAAATCAATAATTTGTAAATAATTATTGAATTTTTAAAAAAATGGATATTCTATTACTTTCCCCCGTATGTAATACAAAGGGAAAGTATTGTTTTCGTGAAAATTTTCGAATCAAAAATTTTAGCGGAAATATCCGTTTTGAGGTCCCCTGAGTCGAATAAGACCATTTTTGAAAAATGTCTGTCTGTCTGTCTGTCTGGCTGTGTGTCTGTGTGCGCTGTACCGCAAAAACCGCTAAAGATATCGAGATGATACTTGAAACTTAAGCTTTTTGTTACAATCGGAAGAACTGAAAAGCTTTTGGTGAAAATCGGAAAACCGGAAGTGGTACTATACTCTTAGCGTTTTTCAGTATTTTCAGATTTTTTCAATAAATGTTCATCAAACAAAAAATTCTTTCAAATAAAAGTTGTAGATAATAACAAAATGAAGGTGTATTGTTAACTTACTTTTTGTCATAGCACTCTTAAATTTTGAGATATTTAATAAATAGTGTTTTTTATCTAGTCATTGGTTTGTGTCAGTATGTGTTGATCCAATTGAAAAATGTTTCAAATAAAAGTTGTAGTTATCAAAAAGTTCAAGACATTTTGAAAATAATAATGCTACAAATATTTTAAAAGTGATTTAATACGCAATTTACGGGGGAAAGTACTATGATGGACACATAACCATTTTTTTTTAATGTATTAAAAATTGTGTAAATTTAAAGTGATCTTAAATCATGAATGTTTAAATAGTTTCAAAATTAGCCCATTAAGCGCCATTGATGCATTAGCGAAAAATATTATTTTGTTGCTTATTAAATTACTAAATAAGTTAATTTGACACTTTGTATTATTTGATCTAAAGGAAAATGTAAATATTTTGATACTTAAATATTTTAATTATTTCTCATTTTAAAATAGTATTTTTAAGTGTATTTCTACCTTCACAATATTTCAGTGTTTTAGACGCGTGGCGCATGAAGTAAAATTTCGAGTTTAGAAAAGCCTAATTTGGCTCGGTCGCTTCGCTTCGCTACGCGCCCGATCCAAATTTTCAGGCTTTTCTAAACTCGAAATTTTACTTCATGCTTAGTCTGGGAGTGGAAGACACTCGTTTGTTTTATCATTAAAATAATTGATAATTCATTATTGTCGTTTTATTGAGGGAAAGACTTCTATGAGGTTAACACAGAATGTCAATTTTGATACAAATTAAAGAGGAAGCAGTCGTTTTCTTTATGCCAGACGTTAAAAGACAACTCGCAGTCAATTAAGGGACCTAACGTCAAAATGCCATAATAGTGAAAATAAGTCAAAATGTTACAATTGGTATATATATATATATATATATATATAAATTACGTTGAATTATATTCGAGGAGTCTTTTTAAAAAGCTTTATTTTACGTCTTTACAGATTCACGTCTTAATACTAACTAAATAATATAATTATATAAAATACAGAATACATGAAGAAGAAAGATAAGAAAATGTAATATAACTCTAAAGTGATAAGCGTCCAGACGCAACTCAGCACTTCTTCATAATATGCAGTTCTACGCCGTGTACTGCGATTATGCTCCTTTGTTCTTATGCCCAGGTGTGAGGTATGTGGGCGGTAGCTAACTTATATATAAACATCTTTATTTACAGAAATATTTACAAAAATACATTAACAAATATTATAATACCTCGTATATATTTTACATATTTCGCAAATCGGCTATCGATCAGTGGTCTTTCGGCCTGTTATTATTTATTTAATGTATTTTATTTAGTCATAATATATATATATATATATATATATATATATATATATATATATTTATATATATATATATATATGTATATATATATAATTACTTTCCCCCGTATGGAATACAAAGGGAAAGTATTGTTTTCGTGAAAATTTTAGCGGAAATATCCGTTTTGACGTCCCCTGAGTCGAATAAGACCATTTTTGAAAAATGTCTGTCTGTCTGGCTGTGTGTCTGTGTGTGTGTCTGTGTGCGCTGTACCGCAAAAACTGCTAAAGATATCGAGATGAAACTTGAAACTTAAGCTTTTTGTTACAATCGGAAGAACTGAAAAGCTTTTGGTGAAAATCGGAAAACCGGAAGTGGTACTTTACTCTTAGCGTTTTTCAGTTTTTTTCAGATTTTTTCAATAAATATTCATCAAACAAAAAATTCTTTTAAATAAAACTTGTAGATAACAACAAAATGAAGATGTATTGTTCAGCTACTTTTTGTCATAGCACTCTTAGTTTTTGAGATATTTCAAAAGTTGTGTGTTTTATCTAGTTATTGGTGTGTGACAATGTATGTTTCGATACAATTGAAAAATGTTTCAAATAAAAGTTGTAGGAAATAAAAAACTAAAGATTTTTTGTAGATTCACTTTTTGTCATAGCACTCTTAGTTTTTGAGATATTCAATAAATAGTGTTTTTTATCTAGTCATTGGTTTGTGTCAGTATGTGTTGATCCAATTGAAAAATGTTTCAAAAAAAAGTTGTAGTTATCAAAAAGTTGAAGACATTTTGAAAATAATAATGCTACAAATATTTTAAAAGTGATTTAATACGCAATTTATGGGGGAAAGTACTATGATGGACACATCACCATTTTTTTTTTATGATATAAGAAAGTGAATGATACAGGTTTGTGTATGATATTGAATGATTAATCGTCATGGTCATTCGTCATTGTCGATGAAATGAATTGATGAATGGTGATTTCTGGATATCTACATTTAGGGGTTATGTTGGGGTTGCGTGGAATGTATAGGTTGTGAATGATATTCTGAATAAATGGGTTTAGGGCGAATTTATTTGCCAGGAGTTTCAGGCGGTTATCAATTGGGATAATGTTGCATTTTTCATAGAGGAGTTGGTTTGACGGGTTGTGAAATGGGTTTTGGGGGTGTCTAATTTTGGTAAGCACTCTAAGGGCTGATCTTTCGGCAACTTGGAGGTTATTTAGGACAGCAGGACGGGGGTTAAAGAAAAGGATGGCAGAATAGTCGAGTAGAGGACGGCATATCATTTTATAGATATGCACTGCAGTTTTTGTTGTGATACCGTGATTGCGGTAGGTTAAGATTCTGAAGTGCCGAGCCCTCGACCTGACTTTTGCCTTGAGGTTCTGGGAGTGGGTTTTAAAGGTGAATTTTGTATCGAATGTAATACCGAGATATTTACATGTAGAGGAGGGCGATATTGGGTTATTATTTATTGTGACGTTGTGGGTGCAAGGATGGTGGTGATGGTAAGGGATGCATAATTGTGATTTATGTGGATTTATTGTGATTACACTTGTTATTTAATGACGAAATACTATTAAATTGCCATAGTTGTAAAAATACCGTCAAAATGTTACAATAGTTATTTAATGATTAAATACTGCTGAGCGACCAAACCAAATTTTCAGGTTTTTCTAAACTCGAAATTTTACTTCATGCTTTCAATCTGGGAGTGGAGAACACTTGTTTGAAGGATCAAATTGAACACTTTCATAAAAACGCCTGAAAAAGTTATCATAAATTGTGAATGAAAAATAATAGTAATACAATTGTAGAATTTCACTAAGCCTAAGCGCGAAGTAACTGCTAGAATTTGAAATCATGAAAGTTATTAAAAAAATTATAATTGTTTTACATAAATGTCTAAAAATATTATATATATCATAAACAAAATGCCGAAAAATATAAACATAACCATGTCACAGAAACATACAATGTCAAAAAAGTAACAATCAAAATAAGTCCGACTACAACAAAAATTAGCACAAATAAATATTTTCAATTTTCTACAAAGAAGCTACAAGTTTATTTATTTCTTGGTGCATTTTGACGATGGTATATTTATTAAACAACCTTATAATAATATTTCAATTGAAAACAAATACGGAGAGACCGAACATGAAATAAAACTAACCCTGTATATTTAACCAAATTACAAGTATAATTTTCAATTATTTAAAATAAAAATGCAAAAAAACACTTTTCAACTTTGTTTAACCACCAAATACAAGTAATTAAGATGTACCACAAAGTTTATAACACAAAATAGTTTAAACAAAACCACAAATAAATGAATTGTATTTTTGTTTTTTAAATTTGTTCAGTTCATTATTTTGGAAAAACGAAACAAGATGATTTAATTTTATTTGAAAAATATTAAAAGTTCATTATTGCATTTGAATTGATAGTTTTCTTCTAAAATTTAAAGTTTGCTGCAATGCGAGATATTTTAAATCGGCACGTTTTTTTTTCTAATAAAAAAAGGCAATTTTATTGAAACCTCTAAGTATTTTCACTAATTTCATTTAAATGTAAATATCTTTAAAACAAACTTTGATAAATATAGGAAATGCTCTAGTATATACCAATGCTGAATTAAATTCTGTGTCGGGATGTGTAAAAATATGCAGGGTGTCTCATTAAATATAATCGAAATTGACTGGTTTAAACTTGACTAAATGCAAGGTACATCGAATGGGCGTAAATATATGAACACATACAGAGAGTTTTATGTAACACCGAACATATTCATAAGAAGAATTTTTCTTTTAAGTATACATATGCAGACGTTGTACATTTTACCACGCTCGGTTTATTAAATGAATACAATTTGAAGCTTTAAGCGAGTGTTTTCCACTCCCAGGCTAAGCATGAAGTATAATTTCGAGTTTAGAAAAGCCTGAAAATTTGGTTTGGTCGCGTAGCGCGAAGCGCGGAGCGGCCAAACCAAATTTTCAGGCTTTTCTAAACTCGAAATTTTACTTCATGCGCCACCGGCACAAAACACTAATTTAATGTAAAGTTCAGCGGTGTGTTTTAAACTTCGTAATATGTCAGTGTTTTGTTCCGGTGGCGCATAAGTAAAATTTCGAGTTTAGAAAAGCCTGAAAATTTGGTTTGGACGCGTAACGCGAAACTCAAAATTTTACTTCATGCTTAACCTGGGAGTGGAAAACACTCGCTTAAAGCTTTAAATTGTATTTTTTAATAAACCGAGCGTGGTAAAATGTACAACGTCTGCATATGTATACTTATAAGAAAAACTCTTTCTAAACTTGAAATTTCACTTCATGCTTAGTCTAGGAACACACTCATTTTAACTTTTAAATTGAACTCCTTTTAAAAAAACAACGATTATCTAAAGATTTACGGCATATACGCTGTAATTGGGACATGTATACTTGAAAGAAATACTCCTTGTATGTACAAGTTCAGGCATTAATTGCAATTGATTAGTTACAATTTGTAATGGTCATATAGGCAACCCAATTCACATATAACCTAAAAATTAAAGGTGTCAAATCGTATTTTATGAAAATGTTCGGTGTTATATAAAACCCTCTGTATGTGTTACAAGGTATGACAGAATTGTATGTTTCCATGTTTTCCCTAGCCCTTTCCCCGCAGGCCCTAGTTCGTGCGAGAAAGAACAATGACGTTGTATTTGGTTTACGTTTTTGAGTCTATCATAATCTCTTTTTCCTGTTTCGCTGTACTTTCAGAGAAAGATTGTTTAATAGTTTGTGTTAAATACAAGTGTTTTAAGAGCAAAATCTGTTGAATAAAATAAAATGCAATGAGGAGAAAATTAAGTAAACTGCAAATAAATAAAATTATTAACATGTTATAAATATTAATTTCCCCTTTTTGCACCTTCCTTAAATATGTATGTACATTATACAGGGCGTTTTTCTTTAAAGTACGTATATTTCGAATTCAGCCTATTTTCTGTAAATCTTTAGATATTTCCTGTATTTTTTATGTTCAATTTGAAGCTTTAAACCAGTGTTTTCCACTCCCAGACTAAGCATGAAGTAAAATTTCGAGTTTAGAAAAGCCCCGTGAAAATTTGTCGAGGGTCGCGTAGCGACCCGAGACAAATTTTCTGGGCTTTTCTAAACTCGAAATTTTACTTCATGCGCCACGCACATAAAACACAAAAATATTGAGAAATGTATGTATGTATTTGAACTTCCCTTAAAATGTGTGTTTTATATGCGTGGCGCATAAAGTAAAATTTCGAGTTTAGAAAAGCCCAGAAAATATCACGAAGAAATAAATGTGGAAATACATTCTATTGCTAATGCTATTTTCAAACCGAATTATGTCTTTTATCTGAGATAATTTTTATATTATTAATATAATTTAATAGTAAGAATTAATATTCGGTTACTGTAAATACTTGTATTTATCTAAGTCATGAAGTAACCACATTTAAATTCAGCGCGCATTTGTGACGTAGGCGATCTCTACCCTCACTCCAAAATCTTCGATTCTTTCGATCCTTCTTATTGTATACTCGACCGTCCTTGGACTAAATGTAGTATACAATTTTGAACACATTTGGAGGTTATATTATATTATGATTTTTGTTACAGAGTCGTATGAAACATCCAAATTTGAAATAAAAAAAATATAGCATTCCGCTGAAAATAACGAAGTTGGTGTTGACTTCCGGTATAATGGGAAGTCAAAGAATCTCTCAAATATTTTCATTGAAATCGATTACATAAATGCTGAAAAACTCATTACAATACTTTAATTAAAAGTAGATATACTTTTATTATGCGGTTTCGGTGGGACACCCTGTATAGTCTAAAATAAAATATAGTGAAGTAAGGAATAAAATAATTTTAAAAATCTACTAGATTTTATATATTAGATTAGATCTGAAGGCAGCATACGACTCGGTGCCGAGGGGGAGATTGATAGAGTGCTTGAGAAGGAGAGGAGTGAGTGAGGGGAGGGGATGGTGGAGTGGGTGAGGAGAGTGTATGAGGAGACATTGGTGGTGGCGAAAGTGGGGAAGGAGGTGTCGGGGTGTTTTAGAACGTGGGAGGGTTTGAGGCAGGGGTGCCCGCTGAGCCCGATGCTCTTTAATGTATATGTGAGTGAATTGGAAGAGGTGATGAGGAAAGGGCAGGCGGGGGGAGTGGTGATGGGTAAAAGTAAAGTATGTATGTTGGCATATGCGGATGACGTTGTGTTAGTGGCAAGAGAGTATGAAGGGATGAAAGAGAGGTTGAAGAGAGTGGAGAGGTTTATGGATAGAAGAGGAATGAATGTGAATGTAGTGAAAACGAAGTGGGTGAAGTTTAGAAATAAAGGGAGAGAGGGGAAGGTGAAAGAATTGGAGTGGAAGGGGGTGGTTATTGAGAGGGTTAAAACTTTCAAGTATTTAGGGTTTTGGTTTAAAGGAACGGGAGGGTATGAGGAGCATGTGAGGTGGGTGCAGAGTAAGGCGAGGAAGGCGTGGGGAATGGTGTGGGGCAAGTGGGGGAAGTGGATGGGAAACAATATGACGGTTGCGTGTAAAATATGGGATGCGTGTGTGAGATCGGTGCTAATGTATGGAGTGGAAGTGTGGGGGACGAGAGGGTACGAGCTGATAAAGAGGGAGCAGATGTGGTTCCTGAAGCGCATGTTGGGGGTGGAGAGGTCCACGCCCAGCTACATAGTGCTTCAGGAGACGAACAGAAAGAGGCTAGAGTGGGAGGCAGTGGTGAGGGTGGTTAGGTACGAGATGAGATTGTGGGAAATGGAGGAAGAGAGATTGGTGAAGGATGTATGGGTGACGAGTGTGTGTGGGGGTGAGGGTAGATGGAGGGGGGAGAGGAGGAAAATGTATGAGAGGGAAGGGCTGTCGGAGGCGAAGGTAATGGAATGGCTAGGAAATGGGGTGAAGGTGGATGAGTGGGTGAGGGGGAAAGGGAAGGAGGTGGAAGGGCAAGGGCGTATTGAGAGAAGTGAGTATAATGATATGTATGGGAGGTGGCAGGTGTATGGAAGAGTGCCGAAGTATTTGATAGAGAAGGGATGGGGTAGAGAGGATAGGGTGATTGTGGCAAGGGCGAGGTGTGGATCGGAGAAGAGAGGAAGGAAAGTATGGATGGGGGAAGAATATGGAAGGTGTGTGTTGTGTGGACAGGGGAAGGATACGTGGGGACACTTGGCGGAGGAATGTGAGGGGGTGAAAGAGGAGTGGCTGGGAGCGAAAGGGAATAGAAGGGTAGTGGAGTGGATGAGAAAGGATGGGATCGGGGTAAGGACGTTGGAAAAGCTGGGGAGGGAGAGGAAAAAGAGAAGGGAGGGTAAGAGGGATACGGGAATGGAGGAATAACGAATGAATTAGAGGCAGGACGAGTCAAAAAAGTTAGAAGGAAGGAAGTAGTAGAAGAGTGACGGAATGGATGAGAGGATGGGACCGGGGTAAGGGCGCTGGAGAAGTTGGGGGAAGAGAAGGAAAAAAGTAGGAAGAGAGGGGGTAGCAATTAGTTGTAGCTAGTAAAGATGTAAACATTATGCCAATTTTTTTATATATATTAGATTATTTAGTCATATAATTCAATTCTAAAGCGAAGCAGTAATAAGTCAATGATTTGAGAAAATAATTTAGTTTTTACGCAATTAATATATTTATTTATCCATATATATATTCGTTAAGCTATTGTTTTCATTCCTTGATTAAGCATGAAGTAAAATTTCGAGTTTAGAACAGCCTGAAAATGTATATTTGCCGGCGCGCGAGCGAAGCGAGTCGCGCCGGTAAATTCAAATTATCATGCTTTTCTAAACTAAAAAATTTACTTCATGCGCCAACTACGTAAAACACTAATTTATTCTGAAGTCCACTGCATATTTAGTGTTAATCTGATAGTGATAATAATTAACAAGATGTAGGTCAAATAGAAATGATGTTTCCATTATGTATGGTCACGATTTTTGCTAAACTCTTTCTTTAATGCGCCAGTGTCTTCTACACAGTGGCGGCCCTAGGGCGGTACGAGCGCTGCGACCGCTTTTTGAATTTGGAGAAGCGCCACCATGAGATCTTGCACCACCTACAAATTTAGCTAGGACCTTCACTGCTTCTAACATACTGAAATATTGTAAACTTCAAAAATATATACTCATTACATATGTTTTAGTTTCAGATCCAACAATCGATGATTTTAATTCGAATTATACCATCACTTAAGAAGCAACTTGATGATTCAGAAACAAGAAAACGGTAATTATATCCATTAAATTATCCATAATCGAGATATTTTCATAATCGATTATTTTGACCGAAATATTTTAATTTTGATTATTACGGTATCGATTATTACATCAATTAGTTTTACTACTACTTTTAGTGGTATCATAGTATTCGATACCACTAAAAGCAGTAGTAAAACTAATTGATGTAATAATCGATACCGTATTATTACATCAATTAGTTTTAGTACTACTTTTAGTAGTATCGAATACTATGATACCACTAAAAGTAGTAGTAAAACTAATTGATATAATAATCGAAACTAAAATATTTCGGTCAAAATAATCGATTATTAAATATCTCGATTATTCCCATCACTAATTGTAATGAAAACTTTTCAACATCTTCTATTAAATAAATGTTTCTAAAATATTTCGCAAACTATATTTTACTTCTCGCGGACCACTGATTGGAACCACTAGTCTACATAATTCGGGCCTCCGAGCCGTTCAAAGCGTCATCATCGAAGTACAGTGCGATCATTTAAAACATGATTTAGAATAGGCTTTAAATTTTAAATTAGATTGGCACAACTGACTTTTAACACATAGTTTACCATAACCTCAAATTTATTCCTTCATTCAATTAGCATTCTGGGCAACCGCACAAAAAAATGCCCCCTACTTGAAATCATCATTTAAGTGATCGCATGTTATAAGCGGGGGCAAAATTATTTATTAATTGAAAGTAATGCGTTATTAGGCTTCATTATTAAATATTATGAATGCATTTATTCCACTCATCGGTCGACTACATTTTGTAATTTAAACACATACACTTGCTTCATTCTAATCCTGTGTATTTTTTTTGTAAATAACGTGTATTAATTATTTTTATTATAGCTTCAAAGTTAATTCAATAAAATTACTTTCTCTACAAACATTCTCGATAAAACAAATTTTATACACAAATAAAAACAATTGAAATTGGAAAAAATACCATCCAATTAAAATCTTCGAGGCGCTAATAATCGTCTTAATGTCCGGGCAATAATAGCAACAGAAGCGAAAATATCTGCGGTAATAACAACAGCAGCGCGACAATTATTTCCGGCAGCTTTTGTTTCTAAATAACCGGCGATTACTCTTACTTTTAATTCGAGTTAATGCCGCAAAAGAGGAGGTCTGGCTCGGGAGTTTCTTTATTAAATCTTCCACGGCGGTGAATTAATTGGTCGACGCTTTCATTAAACTTCCTCGCTGGGCAGACCGGGAGAGGCAGGCAAAAGCGATTTTCGCGGGCGCACGAGCGCTTTAATTGTTTTCAAATCGCGTTCTGCCCGTCCGATGCAAATGCGAAGAAAGTGCACTCAAACTGTGACTTCCTATTCCTGACGAATGTTTTGTCACATGGACATTGCATAATATTAACAATTAACTTATTATTAAATTAACCACATGCACAGATTGTCAAGAAGTTTACATCGGTCAATCTGGTCGTAATTTTAATATTAGGCTCAAGGAATATTTCCGCTCTTTTCGGTTGAGACAGTATGATAAGTCGTTTTCTGCAAAACACCTGTTAGATGAAAACCATACTTTTGGAAAGGATGTACTTACCATTATTCACCATGCCGAAAAGGGTCGGAAGATGAATCTCCTTGAAGCAATAGAAATACACAAAGCCCGCGCTAATCCGGGAATCCCTCTCATTAACGACCTAATGTATACACCCATTTTTACAGCCGATTTGTAATTTGTTTTTCTCTAACCATATTTGTATATATACCGGTTTTGTACGTAGTTTTAGTCACTTCATGGTCGAAAATGGCAAGCTGAATTTGACGAAACTACAGTCACATAACAATAAATTGTGTGATACAAATAAAGTTAAAACGTTTTTTATTGATAAATTAACTTATTAGTTTATTGATGATTACAAATCCTCCAAAATCTAATTTTGGATGCTTATTTTAAGTTTAAGTTACAAAACATGCTTTAGTTAAAATTGTAGACTAAAGATTATTTTATGTAAAGCAGAGCTGGCCAACCCAAACTGCTTCGAGGGCCAAAATTACCACCCAAAGTGTTTCAAGCGCCGCACATTAGAAATATACAGGGTGTTAATTCGATCAGGTATACATAGAGATTTAACATGTAAAATCGCATTTATGCATTTTCCTGCTTTCAAGATCATTTTAGGGGAAAAGTACAGAAGTAAAGATAAAATAAAGAAAAAAAAACTAATTTAGGTTGTCATTTGGTTAAAATCCGATGTCATTTACTATTTTTAACCAATTTTTTAAATATACACAAATTTAATAAATTTGAGGCTAATTTATTGAATTTGTGTATATTTCAAAAATTGGTTAAAAACAGCCGGGTATAAAAAAATAATATGGGTATTTACAACACGTGATTACGGTTATTTAGAAGGTTAATACTTGACTTTTATGCCTAAAATCATTAATGCCGCATCCGTATCTTTTATATACAAATATCAATTCAAGGAATTTAAGTACATTATTCTTTAATATAATACGATCTTGTATTTAAAGTTCTCCTATCAGAGCATATCGACCCGAGGTCTTTCTGTCACCCTAGCTTTTATTAAATGCCTCTTAATGAGACATGTGTTCATGAGACTATTTATTTTAAATTATCGTAATTTTTGAAACGATAAAAAATAATAAACGACGTCGGATTTTAACCAAATAGCGGCCTAAATACGCATTTCTTAGTTTTTGTTTACTCTTCCGGTTTTCCTTTAAAATGACACGGGAAGCAGGAAAAATGCATAAATGTGGTTATACGTGTCAAATCCCTATGTATAACTGATAGAATCAACACCCAGTATATATATTTTTACAAAATCAACTTTTTTATTATTAATTATTAATTAGAAGTTTAAAAGACCTTTTTGGCATTTTATTATTTTTCAAAAAGTTCAGAACAAGTATTTATTTGAATAAAGAAGAAAAGTGGAAGTGTTTAATAAATGAAACAAAAATTCTATATCACAAAATACTCAAATAACTTAAAACCTATACAAATAAAATATTTCTCCTGCGCTTTCAATATTCTTCTTTTAGTTCTTCGTGAAGTATTTTCTATTAATTATTGTTGCCGCGGGCCGCACAAAAACGTTCCGCATGAGGCCTGCAGGCCGCGGGTTGGCCGACCCTGTCTGTGCTTTAAAAATTGTAGTCATACGTAGAGACCTGAGAAATGAAAGACGCATTCTGGCTACTTACGTTTGCATTTTTAAAGAAAATAATGTGTTTTATATATATATTTTTTTACTATACACATGTTATGCACTTTTAAAGAATACATACATGCATTTTAGTCAACTTAATCTGTAAGATCTGTAAGTAATATCTGCAAGACTTTACGAATCTATAAGTAATTTGCAATTCTGGAAAGTACTGTAGCTTACAGATTTCTGTGCACGTAAGCTTACAGTTTGCGCATTTTGAGGTTAATGAAATAATATTATATTATTATGATATTATAATATTTATCGTGATATTATGAACAATCAACAAATTAATTTGTTTGTTGGAGTTTTACTTGAAGAAGAGAGTGATAGGTACTTTGAGTACCTAAGACACTAATAATATTATGAAATAGAAAAAATAATAAAATAAATAATATTATGAAATAGAAATGTTATGAGAGTGACTAGGAAATCATTAAGGGACAAATGAACTTCATTTTAGGTGCCACCAAGACAATTCATACTATTTAGACTTGATGAATAGAGTGTAATTATTTTAGGAAATTTCTTGGAACCCCACATGCCAACAAGAAATGCAAACGTCATACCTTTACTAAAAAGGGTAGGGATTTGATATTATTGAATTAGGGTTGAATCAAATATATTTACGTACAGGTTCTTGCTACATTGCAGCTCTTGGCTGTAGGGTCTTTTCGAAATTTGGTTGGATCATGGCTTGGTTGACTTGGTTTTGGATGAGCCCAACGTCTTTTCCATTTGGGTAAAATTTCCAACAGCTGAAGACAAGAATAAGGTAAAGCATGGATATGTTATAGTTTCAAATACTTCTTATTAATCTTCTAAAATATTTTGCTTGAGAGTTTTTATACAAAATATGGATTTAGGGAAGTTTTAGGTGCAATACATGTAGAAATTCAGGCTCCCCTAGTTACTGATGAAGATCACCCTCCTTTTGTTTAGATAAATAGAAAGGAAAAACATTTTACAGAGAGTTGTTATGTAACACCGAACATGCCAGAAAATATGTAAATGTTCCTATATTTGATGTGTTCTGAGACGCATCAAAGCATTGAGTGCGATTTCATTGGCTCTGATTTTAGTAGTTCTAACGCAACTTACATTTAACGTCAAAATGAAATGTGTCATTCATTAATCGCCTACATCACTAATGGAATGTTAATATTAAACAGAAAAGAAAAATGAGAAAGAGGAGAACAGATTTAGCTTAAATGCAAAAATAATAGAAAAACAGATTCCTGTTACTTCCGTTTGCTAATATTTCAAGATAAGTTTATACATTGCTTCAATTTCACTGAAGATTACTAAAAACTTCGATTCAGCGTATTGTGTAAACCATTTGATCAGGACCACCGCAAGTACGTTGCTTTGGGTGTACCAGCAAAAATGCCGTCACAAAACTGCCATTCGGCAGTTTTAAATATAAATATTCCAAATTTGAAGAGCGTGGCGAGGCAGGTATGCAAGCTGGTCTGCTGCCAGCACAACAACACTGGGGTGTTAGGTGTGCTGCTTCATTTATTAGTTAACATAATACTCAATAAAGATAATGTAGGTGTATTTATTAATTTTTTTTATTGATGCATCATATGTCTTATTTCAAATACTTCGCAGCGTGTTTAAATTCAATATTAAAACACGCGCGTGTTTTAAAGTTGCTAAGGACAACAACGTCAATTCAAACTTAAAGTCAAACATAAATGTCACTATCTATTAAACTTTAATAACTCGTTCATTTTATTTATAATAAATATTGAATATACAATCTGTATTATTTGAAAAATTAATATTTCCGTGCTTTAACTCGGAATCAACATTGCTCACATGAACATTGGTAACTGATTTACTTCCAGATGTGCATGCATTCGTATTTCCGCTAATAGCATTTGATATAATATTGGAAACACTGTTTTTATTGTTGATGGACTCTTCGACATATCCAGTAGCCACCGATGCCGATTTCCAACCAACTTGCCGCTGTATTTGATCTATAGTCATCCCACCGTTGGCCATAATAGTTGCAGAAGTACGCCGGAACGCATGTCCTGTGTACTTCTTTGGTTCGTCTAAGTTAAGGAAAAGTGCAATTTGAAATGGGCATAAACCAAAAGTATTAATACCCACTACTTGTTTAGTACACTTTCCCTTATCAAAGCGTAAGAAAACACGGTCAGTACTCACATTTTGAGGACGCAACAACAAATATTTCTTAATAAACCCAACGTAGGGTATACCATTACTGTCAGCGACAGTAAAACGCCAAGCCTTATCTGTCTTAGACGGACGTATGAGAATAAGTAAGGTATTACCCTCTTCCTTAATGTCGGATAAACGCATATCGCACAATTCGCATCTGCGACAAGAACCAAAGATTCCAAAAATGGCAACAACTTTCAAAAACAAATACGTTATATCTGAAGCATCTTCAAAAAACTTTCTTAAATCTTCCTCTCTAAAGGCATAGGACTTTTTTGCGTTACAATTCTTACTAATCGGCTTCATAAATGCTTGCACTTTTCCAAATGATTTGATATCCACTCCCTGTTGTAATCGTAACATACATTGTAATTTGGAATGTATGGCCCACATTGTGGACGACTTGTACTTCTCTGACAATTCCTGTAAGTACGCAAGCATAACTTGTTCTGTTACACTGGCAACTTGGCATTCTTCCATCCATTTAATCAAACGGTTGTACTCTTTTTTGTAGGCTACTTCCGACTTTTGCGGAATCAACCGATTCTCAGCTTTAGCGCTCAAGCTATCAATCTTTGATTGCATTTTCAAAGGGTAATGACAAACTGATGAGAAATTGATAATTTGTTTATTTCACACCTTGACAACCAAAGGTACATTGATTCCGTCATCTTAAACATGCTCGAAATTTCAAAATTTCGGGCCAATTTATGGTCTTTAAATGCATCAATAAAAAAAAATAGCGTAAAGTATGCGTGGATATCTGGTCTTTAAAGCACTTACTCTATTGCAAGCACTCCGGCTGGCGCCGTCGTGCTTGCAAAATCGTGCGTGCTTTAAAGACCTAAATATCCACTTATACATTAATATACTATTATTGAATGCGTAACTTACAATGAATTGAATTTTTTCTTTAGGTAAATAAGCAATAAATTTTCTAAACTCAAAATTTTACTTCATGCGCCACGCGTATAAAACACTGATTTCTAGTGAAGTTCAAAATATACTTCTAAATCAGAATTAAAATTAAACTGCTCAAGCAGGTTTAAACATATTTTTCTAAACAATAATATTTTAAAACCGTTGATTTGGTTAGCATTCACTTTGTGAATATTTATATTAAATAATAATAAAACACTCAACTTTGTTTTATTACGTTATTTAAAACTTTAAATAAAAGTGGGAAAAGAAAGTTAAGCACTTCTAAGAATATTTTAAACATCACTTGAAATCAGTGTTTTTACGCGTGGCGCATGAAGTAAAATTTCGAGTTTAGAATAGCCCAGAAAATTTGTCTCGGGTCGCTGCGCGACCCTCGACAAATTTTCACGGGGCTTTTCTAAACTCGAAATTTAATTCGTGCTTAGTCTGGGAGAGAATACACTCGTATAAATCTTCAAATTGATCCTTTAAAAAAGAAAACGAATAACTGAAGATTCACAGCATATTATTGGGATATGTACACTGAAAAGATACTTTCACGGAGCTTATCTAAACTCGAAATTTTACTTCATGCTTAGTCTGGTAGTGGAAAACATTCTTTAAAAGCTTCGAATTTAACTTCAAAAAATTACAAATATGTATACTGAAAAAAAATACCCTGTTAATAACAGAAATTCGTAAAAATTGGCAGAAGAAACGATTATATTAAAAACTAAGTTAATTTAAATATAATTTTATATTTTTAAGGACTTTTGCGATCAATAACTGAGTCCATAGACCTCTTCATTATTAACAAATAATACTAGCATGTCTGTAATTAAAACAGTATGTATTATCAAATATTTATTTAAAAGCTTCGGAGTTCAAAACAAAATTTAAAAAAAAAATAAATTATTTTATATATAAATATAACGCTAATTTATTATGCTTTTCAATGACATAAAAATATACAGGGTGTTCTATTTAAAAATATGCAGCTTTATATCATAACTCGGAAATTAAAAGTCCGAATAAAAAATATGTACGCCACTGCATTTTATAGTGCAAACTACACAAATAATTATTAAACTGTTTTTTGTAGGTATATCTTATAGTTATTAAAATAAAGACATTTAAAAAAAAGCCACAAATCTAAAATTTGTAATAGATTACTTGTGCCGGTGATTTTGAAAGTGGCCTAACTCCATTTCTTAATTTTCAGTTGTTGACTGTAATAACCTTTATAATTTGAGATTTTTAGGTCATAAAAAACAATTTGTGGTTAAGTATATTTAAAATATAAACTGTGTAGTTTGAATATACATAACGAGAAAGTAAGTATAAATGAAATTGCCAATTCTTGGTTGCAGAATACTTCAAACGTTAACATTCTTTTCGCAATCTACAAGTTAGTCTTACGAAGACTATATCAAACACTCATTAAAACAATGAGTGTTTCATATAGTCTTTATTAGACTAACTTGTTGTAGATTGCGAAAAGATTCGCACTTTTATTGTTTGAAGTAGTCTGCAACCAAGAATTGGCAATTTTCTTACTACTTATTTTTGAATGGTAACGTAACTGTCTAAGTCTAAGGTGTCAAATTGTTTAGAGGGATTGGCAAAGCTATACTGATGAGAGATAAATCTCGAAACGCGTCTATAGATGGCCTGAATAATTTGACTCAAATTGTTACATTTGCAGTAGGTTACTGTATGTAACACCAAACACTTGTTGTATAATTCAATGTCCGTCGGGGTATTAGCTCGGGAGGTAGTTTTTAATGAGTGTTTGATATAGTCTTTGTAAGACTAATTTGTTGTAGATTGCGAAAAGAATCGCACTTTTAATGTTATAACCAGAAAGTGTTGTTAATGACAGAAATCCTTTAATTATGAAGATTTTTTCAGTCGCCTAGGTTAACCTAATGTAAAAAACAATGTGTGGTTAAGTATATTTGAAAGATATACTGTGTAATTTGAATATACATAACCAGAAATTTTTGTTAATGACAGAGATCCTCAAATTATGAAGATTATTTCAGTCGCTTCGGTTCGCCTAATGTAAAAGCCGGCCCTGTAATGAAATAATATTTTTTATATTATCCATTTGCATCTGAATTAAATCAAATGTTCTCTCTATCTTGTCTGCTTTACATAACAATTGCTCTGTCGTATAATAATCGGATTATGTTAGATTATTTCGCTGTTGCGCCGATTAATTGGCGATTGGCCGTCGGAATTTATTGACTGCTGTTATACAATCTGGGGCGAATAAATCGTAGGCCCCCCTTTACACCTGTGCTCACTTCACACATGACTTATCCGTTCCGATTTGCGTGTCTTAATAGGAGAGAATGTGACGCGTAACGCACGAACGCGCACGGTCGCCAGACATTTTTCGTAGATTTTTTTTGTTTAGGCGATTTTGAAAATCTAAATCTAACCACAAACATAAAATATTCACAACAAGTAAAAAATAAAATAGTGCAGGAAATAAATAATTATATTGTAAATTACTTTAACTTATTTGTAGTTTGAGAAAAATAACACTTTTAATATTTATTGAATCACATTATTCTGCTGGTCATTGGTCCTGGTTTTTTGAGTAAGAAATTTGGCAACCCTATGTACTGGATACAAAAGTTAGTTTAACATACGGTCGTCCAATCTAACCTAAATGTTGGAACTGTTTTGACGCATTCGACGCATCTCTCTTATCGTCCGTTGACTATTTTGTGACATGTAGTCATAAATTATCGGATACGGTCAATTTAATTTAATTATCAAAGTTTTGACGATTTTTAGTAAATTTCCATAATTTTACTCAATTTTTAACGCTTTTTGTATGTCAACAAGATTTCCTTTAATTTTTGAAATTCTGACTTATTTCCTGAGTTTTCGTTAATTGTAAAAGTTTAGGTACTTTTTATAGCTTTTTTGAATTTCCTTCAATTTTAAAATTATTGGCAATTTTCACGAAGTTTCCAAATATTCGATGATTTAAAAAATGTTGATTTTTCATTAAATTTCAAGATTTCAGTTAGTTTTTAAAATTCTGACGGTTTTGCTGAATTTGTAACTGTGTTGACGCATTCGACGCATCTGATATATCGTCCGTTGACTATTTTGTGACGTGTAGTCATAAATTATCGGATACGGTCAATAAAAACAATTTTGACATTTCGACAATTAATCATATTATTTGTATATTTGTCTTGTTAAGTCAAAAGAGCAGCGGCGAAAATGTAATATTTTTTAAAGTAGATTAAAAAAATCGTTAATATTATAGACATTTTCAAGCTAAGAAGAAGTTTGATGTGGACTGGAAACAATTGAACGTGAGGAATCCGAAAAGTCTAAAATCATAAAAAAAATATCTACTTGACAGCAACGTTTTAAAGTTAAGGCGTTAGGCCGAATTTCAAGAATATTACAAAATATCATAAAATTGACAAAATCGTAAAAATTGCCATAAAAACAACAAATATCATAAAAGTTTGTAACAGTTAAAATTGACAAAATCACTAATAAATTTTACGAACATTCACTAACATTTATAACAACATTTATAGAAATCTTATAAATCAATGATAACAACAAACATGACAAGTTTAATAGAAATTATAAATATTTACAAAATGAATAACATTCTGCACTAACTCCTTGTTTAATACGAGTGGCGCATGAAGTAAAATTTCGAGTTTAGAAAAACCTGCAAAATTTGGTTTGGTCACTCCGCTTCGCTTTGCAACTTGTTTTAGAGAAATTATCGTTTTGTTTTTAATGAATGAAGATAATTCTCTGTTGTGATTTCTGTTTGACTGGTTCGGAAATCGCCACTGTTTCCGATGTGGGTGAATAAGTGAAGTAATAAAATTCGTAGCACTTAACGTTATATATTCACCGTAAATAATATATACACAATATATACAGAATAAAGTTTAACTAAATTTGAATGCGTTTTAAGTATTTTTATAAGTTGAATGTAGTGTCAGTTAACAAGGCGCGATGTGTATAGTTTGAGGTTTTTGAAGCAAGTGCTTTACATTTCGACAATTAATTCTAAATTCGAGAAATATGCAAAGAGTGGGGGTGCGTTGTGCCGTATATTTCCAAGTTACCAATTAGATAAAAGAAGGGAGGTGCCTTCGTTTACCTAAACTTGTAATTTTCCGTAAAGGGATGCATTTCTGAGAATTGGCCACATGGCCATGTACATATCTGAACGCAGACTTTCTCCGAAATACGCCGTGACCAAAACAACACCCCCTCGTCATAAAAAGGGTCCGTGCAGATTTACAAAAGCCCATTAACCGAGAAGAAATTCGACACGTCCTTGTTAGCTTACATTCCTTAAAATATTAAATAGACTAATAGAGCAATGAAATGTGACAGCAAGCAGAACTAATATATAGAAAGCAATTCAGCATAATAGTATAAAAATAAGGTTGAAACATGTTTAAGAATAGAGTTATACGTGGAAAAGTATATAGAAATAAAAACGTATTTACAAATTCACATTTCAAGAAACACACAATTTCACAAATAATAATTGTCGCGGGATATCCGCAACACAACTAAACCAAATTTTACAGGCTTTTCTAAAATCGAAATTGTACTTAAAGCTTAGCCTGGACCAGTAGGCGCCTGTTAGTTTAAAATATGTCATAACTGTCAAAATGTGTGTCATAATTGTGAAAAAGAAAAATATGGCTCAAATTGAACTCCAGTATCAGAAAATCGGCTATATTTTCTAAGTCGATTGACATATTTTTGTATTCTTAATTAAAATCTCTAACCGATTATAAAATACAATACAGGGTGTTCCATTTAAAAAAAATAGTGATGTGTCCATCATAGCCCTTTCCCCAGCACCTAAACAATTGATAATTGACATAATAAACTTATTTCACTTATAAATTGGTTAAAGACCATTTCACATTAAATTATTGTTATAGACGCGTGGCGCATGAAGTAAAATTTCGAGTTTAGAAAAGCCTAATTTGACTCGGTCGCTCCGCTTCGCTACGCGCCCGAGCCAAATTTTCAGGCTTTTCTAAACTCGAAATTTTACTTCATGCTTAGTCTGGGAGTGGAAGACACTCGTTTGTTTTATCATTGAAACAATTTAAAATCGTGTGCCACTTAAATAAAACACTTAATGATTTTCAACTAATTGTGTATTTCACGACAATTGCATCGCAACGTTGTTGCTTCCTTAGGTGAAGAACTTATAATATTTACAGATTTCTTAAAACTACTACTTTATACAAATTTTAAAAGTGGAAGTAGGTCTGGGGTTTTCCATCCGAAGCAGTGGGGAGCTGGAAAGGTCTGTTTGCTCATTTAGTAAATTACCCGATGTGACATGCTTGTTGATTTCCATGTTTTCTAGCAAATTTAATTTTCGTCATGGATTTTCAAAAATTAGGTGCCTCAACTATCTACGGAAATTTGTGTCATAATTGTCACAAAGAGAATCAATAACATGTCCATGTTATTATATGGCACAAATTGAACTTCAGTATAAGAAAATAGGCTATTTTTTCTAAGTCGTTTAACATACACCCATCAAACCCGGTATCTTTGTATTCTTAATTAAAATCTCCAACCGATTATAAAATAAAATACAGGTTGTTCCATTTAAAAAAAATAGTGGTTTGTCCATCAAAGCACTTTCCCCATTATCTAAACAATTGATAATTGACATAATGAACTTATTTCACTTATAAATTGGTTAAAGATCATTTCACATTAAATTATTGTTATAGACGCGTGGCGCATGAAGTAAAATTTCGAGTTTAGAAAAGCCTAATTTGGCTCGGTCGCTTCGCTTCGCTACGCGCCCGAGCCAAATTTTCAGGCTTTTCTAAACTCGAAATTTTACTTCATGCTTAGTCTGGGAGTAGAAGACACTCGTTTGTTTTATCATTGAAACAATTTGAAATCGTGTGTCACTTAAATAAAACACTTAATGATTTTCAACTAATTGTGTATTTCACGACAATTGCTTCGCAACGTTGTTGCTTCCTTAGGTGAAGAACTTATAATATTTTCAGATTTCTTAAAACTACTACTTTATAAAATTTAAAAAGTGGAAGTAGGTCTGGGGTTTTCCATCCGAAGCAGTGGGGAGCTGGAAAGGTCTGTTTGCTCATGTAGTAAATTACCCGATGTAACATGCTTGTTGATTTCCATGTTTTCTAGAAAATTTAATTTTCGTCATGGATTTTCAAAAATTAGGTGCCTCAACTATCTACGGAAATTTGTGTCATAATTGTCATAAAGAAAATCAATAACATGTCCATGTTATATGGCACAAATTGAACATCAGTATAAGAAAATAGGCTATTTTTTCTAAGTCGTTTAACATACACCCATCAAACCCGGTATCTTTGTATTCTTAATTAAAATCTCCAACCGATTATAAAATAAAATACGGGTTGTTCCATTTAAAAAAAAATAGTGGTGTGTCCATCAAAGCACTTTCCCCATTATCTAAACAGTTGATAATTGACATAATGAACTTATTTCACTTATAAATTGGTTAAAGATCATTTCACATTAAATTATTGTTATAGACGCGTGGCGCATGAAGTAAAATTTTGAGTTTAGAAAAGCCTAATTTGACTCGGTCGCTCCGCTTCGCTACGCGCCTGAGCCAAATTTTCAGGCTTTTCTAAACTCGAAATTTTACTTCATGCTTAGTCTGGGAGTGGAAGACACTCGTTTGTTTTATCATTGAAACAATTTAAAATCGTGTGTCACTTAAATAAAACACTTAATGATTTTCAACTAATTGTGTATTTCACGACAATTGTTTCGCAACGTTGTTGCTTCCTTGGGGGAAGAACTTATAATATTTACAGATTTCTTAAAACTAATACTTTATACAAATTTAAATAGTGGAAGTAGGTCTGGGGTTTTCCATCCGAAGCAGTGGGGAGCTGGAAAGGTATGTTTGCTCATGTAGTAAATTACCCGATGTAACATGCTTGTTGATTTCCATGTTTTCTAGAAAATTTAATTTTCGTCATGGATTTTCAAAAATTAGGTGCCTCAACTATCTACGGAAATTTGTGTCGTAATTGTCACAAAGAAAATCAATAACATGTCCATGTTATATGGCACAAATTGAACTTCAGTATAAGAAAATAGGCTATATTTTCTAAGTCGTTTAACATACACCCATCAAACCCGGTATCTTTATATTCTTAATTAAAATCTCTAACCGATTATAAAATAAAATACAGGTTGTTTCATTTAAAAAAAAAAAATAGTGGTGTGTCCATCAAAGCACTTTCCCCATTATCTAAACAATTGATAATTGACATAATGAACTTATTTCACTTATAAATTGGTTAAAGATCATTTCACATTAAATTATTGTTATAGACGCGTGGCGCATGAAGTAAAATTTCGAGTTTAGAAAAGCCTAATTTGGCTCGGTCGCTCCGCTTCGCTACGCGCCCGATCCAAATTTTTAGGCTTTTCTAAACTCGAAATTTTACTTCATGCTTAGTCTGGGAGTGGAAGACACTCGTTTGTTTCATCATTGAAACAATTTAAAATTGACTTAATAAGTTTACTGTCGTTTTATTGACGCAGAATATCTATTTTGATAGTGATAGTAAAAATACAGTCGATTCTGATGCTGAAAATTTGGTTTGGCCGCTCCGCGCTACGCGCTACGCGTCCGTACCAAATTTTCAGGCTTTTCTAAGCTCGAAATTTTACTTCATGCTTAGCCTGGGAGTGGAAAACACTCGTTTAAAGCTTTAAATTGTATTCTTTTAATAAACCGAGCGTGGTAAAATGTACAACGTCTGCACATGTATATTTAAAAGAAAAATTCCCGTTATGAAAATGTTCGGTGTTACATAAAACTTACAATGAGTGTGTTCCACTCCCAGACTAAGCATGAAGTAAAATTTCGAGTTTAGAAAAGCCTGAAAATTTGGTTTGGACGCGTAGCGCGAAGCGTGGAGCGGCAAAACCAAATTTTCAGGCTTTTCTAAACTCGAAATTTTACTTCATGCGGCACCGGTACAAAACACTGACATATTACGATGTCTAAAACACACCGCTGAACTTTACATTGAATCAGTGTTTTGTACCAGTGGCGCATGAAGTAACATTTCGAGTTTAGAAAAGCCTGAAAATTTGGTTTGGCCGCTCCGCGCTTCGCGCTACGCGACCAAACCAAATTTTCAGGCTTTTCTAAACTCGAAATTTTACTTCATGCTTAGCCTGGGAGTGGAAAACACTCGTTTAAAGCTTTAGATTGTATTCTTTTAATAAACCGAGCGTGGTAAAATGTACAACGTCTGCACATGTATACTTACAAGAAAAATTCTCGTTAGGAAAATGTTTGGTGTTACATAAAACTCTCTGTATATATTCAGTATGCACGGCTAAGTAAATCAAGGGATGGACCTAGATACTGTGGACTTAAGTTTTACAATAAATTACCTGCTATTGTCAAATGCCTGCCACTGAGAAATTTTAAAACTTATCTGAAAGACAATTTAAGCTCAACACCATATTATATATGGGAAGAGTTTCTTCGAGCGTAAGTGATGTAACTCTGATATATTATAGTCTGTGACAGAGCTGGTACGAATCCTCGTTAAAAGGATTCGAATCACGAATCCGAATCACCTAATATGATTCGAATCAGAAATACTCGAATAAAGGATTCGTTAGAGATAAATATGATTCGAATCAAAGATTCGAATCCTCTTTTTTCGAATCACGAATACAAATCGTTTAAAAATAAATTTGATTTTATTGTCTTTTTTACAACCATTAACATATAAATATCGTTATCAGTTGTTTTAACAAAAATGTTCACAATCTAATTATTTATTATTAACACTGATCATCGTTGATAACAGACTAAATTTCTGTGTTACTCTGATTAAAGATGTATTTGTGTGTTTTTGAACTACACTTCAAATCAATGGTTTATACGCGTGGCGCATGAAGTAAAATTTCGAGTTTAGAAAAGCCCCGTGAAAATTTGTCTCGGGTCGCTGCGCGACCCTCGACAAATTTTCTACGCGGGGCTTTTCTAAACTTATAATTTTACTTCATGCTTAGTCTGGGAGTGGAAGACACTCGTTACTTTAAAATATGTTACAACTGTTAAAGTATGTATCGTCGGATGCCAGTCTTCAGGGGTGATATGTAAGCAAATTATGGGTCCTAGGAGTTGCCAAATAAGTGAGTAACTCAACCGTTTCCAAGGCACTCTGAAAAACCAAAAGATTAAAATTTTACATATAAAATGTACAATAAATTATAAGTGTGATACATCATTGAATTCAGTAAAAATATTCTTCCAAAAAATATCAAAATCCAAAATGGCGCCCATAAGAAAAACAAAAGTTAGCTATGGTCCCTAGGTAAATGTTATAGTTATCTTAAAATAAAATATGTTACTAGATTTATCGTTAAAAAGTGCCTATAATGTCAAAGTTGTAAATGTCTGGATTTAATAGTTTTTGAATAAAAAAATGAAAACGAATTTTCAAAGATACGTTTTTTGACAATATCTCATTAAGGAAATAAGATATTTCAAACTTGTTTTTGGGTTCTTATTGGGCCCTAAATTATGCAACTTTGCCCCAATTTAACCGACTCTCTATCTCTTTAAATAAGCGAAATCCCCATACATTCTGTTGAAATACGGACACCCAGTATAATAATAATAATAATATAAAATTTATTGTATTGTTATTTTCTAAATATTTTAATTAATTAAATATTTTACATTGTTTACCGTATATTTATGAATATATTAAAAATAAATACTTATTTCAGTAATTCAATATTAATTATACCATCAAATGACTAAAAGTCTTGCGTTAAAAATCACGAGAAATCATTAGATGTTTTTTTATTAAACGAATTTCACTATGGCTTTCGACGTCTAAGTCAAAAAATGTTTGAGACAGAAGTTGTAGCCAACGAAAAAATATACCTCTTTTACCTAAACACTTTTCACCTCAGCTCTTTTCTTTTTGAATTCGAAACTAAAAAATCTAATGGACATCAACAACTCGCCGATTATGGCTTTCGACGTCTAAATCAAAAAATGTTTCAAACAAATGTTGTAGCCAACGAAAAAATAAACCACTGTTACCTAAACACTTTTCACCTCAGCTCTTTTGTTTTTAAAAATTTACGAACGAGTGTCTCCACTCCCAGACTAAGCATGAAGTAAAATTTCGAGTTTAGAAAAGCCCCGCGTAGAAAATGTGTCGAGGGTCGCGCAGCGACCCGATACAAATTTTCACGGGGCTTTTCTAAACTCGAACTTTTACTTTATGCGCCACGCGTATTAAACACTGATTTCAAGTAAAGTTTAAAATATAAAAACATATTAAAACTGTTTTCAGTTTTAAAAGATATCAAAATATGTCAAAATTATTTAAAATTGCCAAAAACATCAAAATGACCAAAATGTCATCTCGTAAATATAAAAAATATCAAAAACGTCAAAAATTCGGCGTGTTGATAAAGTCGATTTACGTCAAAATGATTATATTATGTCAGTACGTGACAGTTTGACAAAAACGTTCTTACAAAAACGAAAATTTCTGTTAAAATCAGCAATAATGTCAAAAAAGTTATCTAATAATATAAAAATTGTTATCTAATGTAAAACAAGTAAATATGTAATATCAAAAATATCAAATGTCAAAATTGTCGTCTAATGTCAAAAAAGTAAAAAAATATAAAATGTCAGAACTGCCATCTAATGTCAAATACGTCATTTAATGCCAACATCAGAAATAGTAAAAAATTGTCATTGTTTATCAAAAGTAACATCTAATGTGAAACATATCATCTAATGTCAAAAACGTAGACTAATATCAAGAATATAATCTATTGTCAAAAATGTCATCTTAAAAGGTAAAAAATATCAAAAATGTCATTCAATGTCAAAAATGATTAAATATGTCTTGTAGAAAAAAAAATCTCAAATTTGTGTGTTCAAATAATGATTCAATAATTTTTGAAAATCGTTACAAATCTGAATAAAAATATTGAAAATATATACTTATAAACATTTTATATATTTGACGAGAAAATCTCGAAATATCGAAAATTTCATAAATTGATAAAAATGACAACATTTCAAAAATCAAGATATGTTGAAAATCTGATAAACATTTTCATAAATTAATTAAAAATCTCGAAATATTGAAAATTTCATCAACATTCGATAAATTAAGGAAATTTGAGGAAATATTGCAAAATCTGATAAAAATTTGATTAATCGACGAAAATCTTGAAATGATAATTTTATGAAAATATCGATTTGTTGAAAATCTTATAAAAATGTTATAAATCGACATGTTAAGTGTAAAAATTTGATTGGAAATGTCAATTCATATTCATCAAAATGTTATATTTGTCGAAATTACCGAAAAACAATAAAAAATCTCAAATCTGGCAAAAATCATCAAAATATATTAATTTAATTAATTTTAACACTTACTTACTTATAAACATTTTATATATTTGACGAGAAAATCTCGAAATATCGAAAATTTCATAAATTGATAAAAATGACAACATTTCAAAAATCAAGATATGTTGAAAATCTGATAAACATTTTCATAAATTAATTAAAAATCTCGAAATATTGAAAATTTCATCAACATTCGATAAATTAAGGAAATTTGAGGAAATATTGCAAAATCTGATAAAAATTTGATTAATCGACGAAAATCTTGAAATGATAACTTTATGAAAATATCGATTTGTTATATCTTATAAAAATGTTATAAATCGACATGTTAAGTGTAAAAATTTGATTGGAAATGTCAATTCATATTCATCAAAATGTTATATTTGTCGAAATTACCGAAAAACAATAAAAAATCTCAAATCTGGCAAAAATCATCAAAATATATTAATTTAATTAATTTTAACACTTACAAACGAGTGTCGTCCACTCCCAGACTAAGCATGAAGTAAAATTTCGAGTCTAGAAAAGCCCCGCTTAGAAAATTTGTCAAGGGTCGCGCAGCGACCTGAGACAAATTTTCACGGGGCTTTTCTAAACTCGAAATTTTACTTCATGCGCCACGCGTATAAAACAGTGATTTAACGAGAAATTTAAAAACATACAAAACAAATTATTCATGTTAATCCTTACGATTAATTCGAATTATTTTTGACGATTCGAATCCTTTTGTAACTATTCGAATCCTTTTATTAATATTCGAACCTTTTATGAGGATTCGAATCCTTTTATGAGGATTCGAATACTTTTACGAGGATTCGAATCCTTTTATGAGGATTCAAATCCTTTTACGAGGATTCGAATCCTTTTATGAGGATTCGAATCCTTTTATGAGGATTCGAATCACCAGCATTTGGATTCGAATACGATACCTTTTAAAAAAGTGTAACGAATCCAGATCACGAATCCAGTTTAACTAAAGTATTCGAATACCTCTTTAGAATCCTCTAAAAGGATTCGAATCCAGGATTCGAATCCTGAATGATTCGAATCCTGCCCAGCTCTTGTCTGTGATACTATTTTATCTTAGTATTTATTTATTTATTTATTTTGTTTTAACTATTTATTTATTTATATTTACAGTCTTCATTAAATTTATACTTTTATATAAATGATCTTTTATCTTTCTTTATCATTTTTTATCTTCATTTTAGACTGAAATTAATATTTATATTTATTTATTTTTTACTCTGTTTTTAATATGTTTCACACACCTCCTGCTACTACTACTTTTAGTATATTTATTTATTTATTTATTTATTTAACGGTTTCACCTTTTACAATAGTGTATACATATATATAGAACTTTAACGCAACAATAATGTTCCACAAAAATATAACAAGTGGGGTGTGAATATACATAATATAAATCAAACACAAGTTTAAAGTAACTAATTAAAGTAAAAATAAAAGAAATAAACAATAGTAGCACTATAGCAAATGAATAATATAGAAATAAATTGTATCTCAACTAAGAATTAAAAAATCAATAGATCTTAATTGAGATTTGAAGGCTGTAAATGAAGTCCCAAAGAGAGTGATGGTTCTGAGTCGATCAATTATATTATAATGTCTCATCATTCTGCTCAATGGACTATTTCTGCCAAAGTTTGAGCGGTGAAAATGCTCACGAAATGTTAGGTTAATACGTGTATTGCTAGGCACGTTGAAATTAATTAAATGGAGCAACTCAGAGCAGTCTATTATCGAATTTACAATTTTTAATAGAACACAGAAATCAAAATAAATGCGCCTATTTTCAAGCCTGGCTAAGTTAATTGTATATCACATTACATTATCTGTATTTTTTAATTGACTTATGTAAACATTATTTGTAGGTATTGGCATCAATAAACTATTATTATTATTAATAAATGAAAAGAGATAATCAAATTGAAGAATGTTTTCTGATACTACTATTTACAATTTCTTTATTATTTTTTTTAATTCATCATATCCACTATAATTTATACAATTGTGCAATTCCCCTATTATTATTTTTTTTTCCTCTATACATAAGATAAGGTCAATGTTACGGCTTGAAAATTACGCAAACACCGGCCGACGAGGATGGTCTCTTCATCGAGTTCAAGTTCGCCCGCTCGTCTCGCGCTTCATTCATCCGTTGTTTTTGTTTTCTTCGATATTGTTTTTGTTATATCGAGGAGAATATAAGCATTACCCAATTCGATTTCCTACTTTCCCCTGGAAGTGATCCGTGTGTGAAAATGGCAGGACCGGAATTGCCGAAACGGCAAAAATCCGGACTCGTTCTGCACGAACAACGCCACATTCCGGTGAAATTCATTTTGTTGCTAAAAACCGTGGAATGGGAGATATTTTCGGTACGATACGCATACTCGGGTTTATTGCAGTTTTTGGCAGGCAACAAAAAAAAAATAACAAATGGCAGGAACAATGTCGTTTGTTAAGATTGTTGTTTTTAGATTACTTAAAGGAATTTATCGTTTTTTTTTTTTATTTAGATTATGTAAAAGCTAATAAGTAATTGTAATCTTTGGAAAGTTGGTAGATCCAAGATAAAATCAGAGCTGACGCAAGGGATGTTTTAAGTATTATCTTACACACCACTTAAATTGACTGCAAAGACGCCTACTTTAGTTGTCTAAGCTAATAAGAAATTGTAATCTTTGGAAAGTTGGTAGATCTAAGATTATATTAGAGCTGACGCAAGGGTTGTTTTAATTATTATCTTACACACCACTTAAATTGACTGCAATGACGCCTACTTTAGTTGTCTAAGCTAATAAGAAATTGTAATCTTTGGAAAGTTGGTAGATCTAAGATTATATCAGAGCTGACGCAAGGGATGTTTTAATTATTATCTTACACACCACTTAAATTGACTGCAAAGATGCCTACTTTAGTTGTCTAAAGCAGTGGTTCTTTACTTCTTAACTTTGAGAAAGTGATCCGCCAAAATTTGAATATATATAACTAAGCCGAAAATAAAAAAAAGTTTATTAGTTTTGCAAATAAATATCGCAAATTTCTTGAGAAATTGTAAGTATTTGTAATCTGAAAACGTAAAGAACTACTGTTGTAGAGACTAAAAGCCAAGGGCAGGGGTTATCAACCTAAAGAGGAGGTGAAGTAAAATAAGGCTATAATGGTGTTTGAATCTATCTAAAAAACCGAAATTAAATCATATCACTCATATCATCATAGCACTTTCCCCATCACCTAAACAATTGATAATCGACATAATGAACTTTTTTCACTTATACATTGGTTATAGACCATTTCACATTAAATTGTTGTTATAGACGCGTGGCGCATGAAGTAAAATTTCGAGTTTAGAAAAGCCTAATTTGGCTCGGTCGCACCGCTTCGCTACGCGCCCGAGCCAAATTTTCAGGCTTTTCTAAACTCGAAATTTTACTTCATGCTTAGTCTGGGAGTGGAAGACACTCGTTTGTTTCATCATTGAAACAATTTAAAGTTGACGTAATAAGTTTATTGTCGTTTTATGGACGCAGGATGTCAATTTTGATAGTGATAGTAAAAATATAGTCGATTATGATGCTATAAAAATGTTATAATAGCGAAATTACCGTCAAAATGTTACAATAGTCATTTAATGATGAAATAAAGTCAAACTTCGAGTTGAGAAAAGCCCCGGGAAAATTCGTTTCTACGTCGCTGCGCGACCCTCGACAAATTTTCTACGCAGGGCTTTTCTAAACTCGAAATTTTACTTCATGCTTAGTCTGGAAGCGGAAGACACTCGTTTGTTTCATCATTGAAACAATTTAAAATTGACGTAATAAGTTTAGTCATGTAATGATGAAATATTATCAAAATGCTATAATATTGAAAATACAGTCGACAATGATGAAATACTATCAAAATGTCACAATAGCGAAATTACCGTCAAAATGTTACAATATTCATTTAATGATGAAATGAAGTAAAATTTTGAGTTGAGAAAAGCCTCGTGAAAATTTGTCTCGGGACGCTGTGCGACCCTTAACAAATTTTCTACGCGGGGCTTTTCTAAACTCAAAACTTTACTTCATGCTTAGTCTGGGCGTGGATGACACTTGTTTGTTTCATCATTGAAACAATTTAAAATTGACGTAATAAGTTTATTGTCGTGTTATTGACGCAGAATGTCAATGTAATCTGAAAACGTAAAGAACTACAGTTGCAGAGACTAAAAGTCAAGGGCAGGGGTTCTCAGCCGGGGAAGGGGGGCACGCCACAATAGGGGGACTCGACAAGATGTCAGGGAGGCGCAACAGATTTCCTAAAGAGGAGGTGAGGTGAAATAAGGCTATAATGGTGTTTCAATCTAAAAATCCGAAATTAAATCAAGGAGGGGGGGCATGGAGCTATAAAGGGGGGCGTGACCTGAAAAAGGTTGAGAACCCCTGGTCTCAGGATTAGTCAAAATATTAAAATGTTCAGTCTTTAAAGACTTTAGTGTTAACTCTCTAGTAGAGATGGGTAACTCCTGAGCGAATCGACTCAAAGGGTCAGCTCAGTGGATTGAGCTGGTGAGCCAAGTGACTCAGTTCGAAATATGTAGCTCTTTTTGAGCCATGACTCATTTTGATTAGTCCGCTCATCTAGAGCGAATGTAGATTTGCTTTTTCCATTTGTACACTACTCCATTTATTTTTGAAAACTGAATATTTTGCATGTCAATTTCTAAACCTACGTTATTCGGTTACTTATATTGAGATTTGCCTTTTCCTAGTTCACAGATACAATCTAAAATATCATAAGCAAACGCCGTTGTTTACTATCTAGTAAACATTACAAGTGCAATTATTCTTCCGTCACTTTTTTGTAACCAAAATTGTAAATTAAATAAGAACTGTTTGTTATTGTAGTAAGAAAATAGCTATCGTAAATTTCATGTTATTGCAGCATAATCGATTCGAATTACGACGCGTGCGAATGGAGTTAAATAAACCCATTTAGTTGGCGAATCGACTCTAAAAGATCCGCGGCGGCTGTTCAATCCGACTAAGCTAGCTCACTCATCAGGATCCAACTCCGCGGTTCGGAGTTGGATCGCGATGATTCACAACGGTTCTCGAATCCAACTGAACTAGCTCGTTTTACGGAGCTCTTGAATCCGACTGAGCTATAGCTCACTCATCGGGATCCAACTCCGAGGTTCGGAGTTGGATCGCGATGTGCTGAATGTGTGTTTTCATAGGCACGCACACGTATTCAATATATTTCAACACACTTGAAGTGTAATCGCAAGAAATGAATGTCGTAGTATTCCGTCCACTGCGGAATACTACGACATTTTTTGTTCAAATGCACAGAACAAACTATTGCACTCACTTCGGTTTAAGTAGATTATGCGCAAACTGTATTAAAATTGACTTTGATTTTTTTAATGGCAATTTAAAATCTCTTCGATCCTTCTTAACCCTTAGTGAGATTTAAGCTAATTTTAAGTTTTATACCTTAACTAATTAAATCATTGTTTTTATTTTTGTGATTTTGTAAATGGCCACCGTTGATTTGACAAATAATATAAAATAAAATATATTGAAAATTCTAAAAGTGACAAAAAATGTTTGCAAATAAAATAAACTAAAGTTGATATGTTGAAGTGAATTAAAAAGAAAATTGGGACAACATACGAGTTAACAAAATATGCAGAATCAACAGACTGTATAGTTGACATTTTTTAAGCATTAGTTATTAGATTTAAGTTAGTTTTAAGTTTTATACCTTTACTATTGTAATTCATGTTTATATTTATGTGAATTCAAATTTAAATTGTTATACTGTAATGCGCCATACGGAAACACGTATTACTTAATTTAAATTTAAGGCATATGCGCATGACCTTCTGTAAAACCATCTTCCTCCTTGGGCGGAGTGTAGTCTAGACCCTGAGATTTAATGGATGTAGTTTTTATGTTATCCAAGAATAAAATTGAGTTATTAAAAGTAAAGTGACTTTGAATATATGAAAGTTCCCTCAATAACACTACAGTGGCGACGAGGATAAAAGTAAATAGTGTATAGACAATTTATCGGCTGTGAAACAGTGCACGTGGTAAAATGGCGGAGTCAACGTCAAAGCCAACAATCGGAATGTAAGTTGAATTTGATCCGAAAATAAGTGAGTGGTCCGTTCATAAATCCCGAATAGAACAGTTTTTCATCGCTAATAGCATCGATAGTGCGGCGATTAAACGCGCGATTGTATTAAATAGTTTGGCGCAAGAATCTTACAAACTGTTGAAGGATTTAGTCATTCCGTCGAAACCAGAAACATGCACCTACGAAGAAATCATTAAATACATGGATGATTTCTATGATGAAAAAAAGGCTGTATTTCCCGAGAGATACAAATTCTACAAAGAAGAAGAGTTCATCCGAATCGCTACAAGAGTGGGGGCGGGGGTGAAACGATTATCTGCCGACTGTACATTTGGACAATTCCTTGAAACTGCATTAAGAGACAAATTCATTTGCGGATTAGAAGAAGGGAGAATTCGGGATAAACTATTTGCCCAAGACGACAGCCTAACATTCGAAAAGGCGCTAATAGTATCTCAAACCACGGAGGCAGCGCAGCTGGGATATGGAGTTGCAGAAGCCACGGTCAGACCGATAAAAACGGAGCCAATGATGGTTCATCGCTTAGGACACGGACAGAAAAAAGAACATGGAGAGCGAGGACAAGAAAAAGCATCATGGACACCCCCGAAAAGGACGTTTCATTCATCATCGAGCAGTGCGCAGTCATCGAAAGCCGCGCCAGCGCCGCGAGAGAACGCGAAGTGCGCATGCACCAGGTGCGAGCGCAGCAATCACTCAGCGGACCAGTGTCGGTACAAAGAGTATGTTTGCAACAGCTGTGGATTAAAAGGTCACGTGAGTTATGCATGCCGAAAAAAACACAATTTTAAATTTCTTAACTCGAATACATCTGAAAGGGAATTGTTTAATTTAATTTCTGAAAACGGAAAGCCAATAATGGTGGATGTTTTAATAAACAACATTCCCGTTCAGGTGGAATTAGATTCCGGAGCCGCAGTATCGGTTATTTCATATAATTTTTATCAATAAAGATTTAGTAATTGACCATTGTCTGAAACAAATCTAGCTTTGACAAGTTATACGGGAACTCGAACTATGCCTGTTGGGGAAATTTCAATTAATTTAACTTTTAACAATAAAACACACTCACTGCAAATTTACATAATAAAAGGTGGCGGTCCACCACTTCTAGGTCGAGATTTTTTAGACAAATTTAATATTCGATTTAAGGAATTGAATCATTTACAAGGCCAATCATTAATTGTTAATAAATTAGTAGATAAATTTCATAAAGTATTTTCAGTTAATTTAGGAACTTTCAATAAAGCAAAATTACATTTAAAGGTAAAAGAAAATACAATTCCCAAATATTGCAAACCCCGTTCATAGCCATATTCTTTAAAAAGTAAAGTTGATGATGAATTAGACCGATTAATTCGAGCAAAAATAATTTCTCCAATTGATCATAGTGATTGGGGAACTCCCATTGTACCAATTTTAAAAGATAACGGTACTGTTCGTATTTGTGGGGACTATAAGGTGGAGTTAAATCCACATTTAGTAATAGATAGGTATCCCTTGCCGCGAATTGAAGATCTTTTTGCAAAACTACAAGGGGGCAATCAATTTTCAAAGTTAGATCTGTCTCATGTCTATCAACAAGTATTACTTGATAGCGAGTCGTGGAAATTCACAACTATTTCAACCCATCGTGGTACTTTTGTATATAATAGACTACCATTTTGGGTGTGTTCCGCGCCTGCTCAATTTCAAAGAATTATGGATAATTTATTGGGAAAATTAGAAGGCGTTTGCATATTTTTAGACGACATTTTGATAACAGGGGTAACAGAGAAACAACATATATCACGGTTAGAAAATGTTTTAAGGATTTTAGAAAATTCAGGCTTAACCATAAATAAAGAAAAATGTTCATTTTTGTAGAATTCCATTAGCTATCTAGGTCATGTTATAGATAATCGAGGGTTAGATAAATCTCCCATAATTTTAAAATCTATTAAAGAAATGCCTGTACCAGAAAATGTAACTCAATTAAGATCATTTCTGGGAATGGTTAACTACTATCATAAGTTTGTGCCAAACATGCCCAGTGTTGTACATCCCCTATATAAATTGATAAAAACAGATAATTCGTGGAAATGGACGCAAGAATGTCAACGCGCATTCTATAAAATACGCGAAATATTAATGTCAAAACATTTCTTGGTTCATTATAATCCCGAAATTAGATTAAATTTAACAGTTGATGCTTCACAGTATGGGCTAGGGGCAGTTTTGTCACACACGTATGACTTAGGGATAGAAAGACCTATTGCTTATGTCTCACGCACACTCACAACTGCGGAGACAAAATATTCGCAAATTGATAAAGAAGCTCTAGCGATTATTTTTGGGATAAAAAAGTTTTATCAATATGTTTACGGTCGAAAATTTACGTTAATAACTGATCATAAACCATTGGTTTCCATTTTTGGTGAGAAAACGGGCTTACCTACTATGACTGCAAACCGATTGCAGAGTTATGCAGTATTTTTGTGCGGTTTTGACTTTAATATCGTATATAAAAAACCGTCAGAAAACAACGCCGATTGTTTATCGCGGTTGCCAATCAAAAATACTCACACAGATTCCAATGAAATTGATAATGATTATAATCATTTAAATTATATAAACGAGGCGGAATTTAAAATAGATGTTGAAGCAGTGAAAAATTCCTATAAAAATGATCCGATATTAAGTAAAATATGTAATTTTGTAAGACATGGTTGGCCAAACGAAAATAATAGCGAAATTAAACCTTATTATTTAAGAAGAAAAGAAATTAACACTGATAAGGGAATACTTTTGTGGGGTTATAGAGTCATTATTCCCCAAAAATTGCGGAATGATATTTTAACTGACTTACACAATACACACATGGGTATTGTAAAAACAAAATCATTTGCAAGGTCATATGTATGGTGGCCGTCACTGGATAAAGAAATTGAAAATGTATGTAAAAATTGCAATCAGTGTCAAAAATGTAGGCAAAACCCTCCAAAGACAACCTTGAAAAATTGGCCAATTCCAGGGGGTGTGTGGGAGCGGGTACAATCTATGTGTACCCGCTCCCACACACCCCCTGGACCATTTAAAAGGTTTAACATGCTAATAATTACAGACGCTTTTTCTAAGTGGCTTGAAGTTTATCCAATGAGCAAAATAACAGCGCACACAACGATTTGTAAATTAAGAGAAATGTTTGCTAGATTTGGCATACCTAAAACAGTAGTTTCAGACAATGCCACACGATTCAGTTCAAATGAATTTCAAGAATTTATGAAAAATAATAATATTCCATATATAAGTACACCTCCTTATCATCCTGCGTCAAATGGGGCAGCTGAAAACAGCGTTAAAAATGTAAAAAGTTATTTAATAAAAGAATTTTCAGGTAATAGTCAATATGAACTAGAAGTATTGTTAGCAAGATTTTTAATGCGCTACCGTACTACCGAACACTGTACTACAGGAGAATCTCCCGCAAGTATTATGTTCGGTAGGCCCCTGAGAACCAGATTAGATTTACTTAAACCAAATAATAAATCCAGAAAAAACATTAATTTGAAAAAAGTTAAAAGGAATTTAATTAAGACTCAAACACGAAATAAAAATAATTATAAAGGCCGCAGAAATGCAAAATTTGAGGTAGGAGATAATGTACTTTGTAAAGATTTTCGTAATAAAAAACCATGCTGGATGCCAGGAAAAATTAAAGACATTTTAGGTAGTAATGTATACAGGGTACAATCAGGTGATCTTTTATGGAAACGGCACGCAAATCAGTTACTGCAAAATTTCTCGAGTGATAGTGAAGTGAAACGCGAATCGAGTGACAGTGATGCGGAAAAAGAAAACCACGAATACGATGTTTTTACTGATGTAATAATTCCAAGTTTCAGTAAACAATCAATTAATGAAAATAATTCACATTTAACCGAACAACCTGAAATTATTACAAGCAGTGATGTATTAGGAGATAAGGACATTCCTGTACGTCCTGCTAGGAATCGGAAGCCACCTGATAGGCTACAGTATTAAAACCAAAATAATTGTTTTTCTTTTTAGAGAGGGATGATGTAGTGAATTCAAATTTAAATTGTTATACTGTAATGCGCAATACGGAAACACGTATCACTTAATTTAAATTTAAGGCATATGCGCATGACCTTCTGTAAAACCATCTTCCTCCTTGGGCGGAGTGTAGTCTAGATCCTGAGATTTAATGGATGTAGTTTTGATGTTATCCAAGAATAAAGCTGTCGAGCGACTGCACACCTCCGGGACTCCTCAAGAGACCGGCGAAAACCCCAAGGGAGGAGAAAGGGCCTCCGCCAAAGAGGACCTTCAGCGATATCCTCACGGGCATAGCACTCGCTATTATACCGAAGGGATATCCCGAGAATAGCATCAGTGCAGAGGAGGCCGAGGTTATTAAAACCTCGATCATCCAATGCATTGATGCCACGGCGAAAGGCGAAGCATCGCCGAGATTTCAGGAATGCACCCACAAAGGGGGATTCCTGAAAGTAATATGCTCCGACATGCAAACCAGAGCATGGCTCGAGAGCATTTCCAAGGAGAAAAACCTCCTGGGGAACGGGAAGGAACTTCGGATCATTGATCTGAAGGACTTACCGGAACCCAGGAGAGTGCTAACCTGGGCTCCAGGACCACCCATAGAGGCGACCACCTTCCTCAACAGAATATCGGTGCAGAACAACCTGAGCACCGATACCTGGAGAGTGGTTAACGAGAGGCCGGACCCCAGGGGAACTCAGTACATCTTACTGATGGACAAGTTCTCTTGGGGGAAGGTCAGCGAGAGGAAGAAGCTGCACTTCGGCCTCTCGACGATCACCCTCAGGGCCCTGGCGGCAAAGACCGGCGCCAAACCTGAGGAGACCACAGAGGAAACAATGGAAGACATTCCATTGCCCGGAGAGGGAGCAATGGACAGCAGTCCGTTGCCCAAATCACCGAAGGGTAAGTAATGTTCAAATTACTTCAAATTAATATACACCACTGTAGGGCGGCATCCGCTGCCCTCAGTGCATATATCCTTAATGAGAATATTGACATTGCACTTGTACAAGAGCCATGGCTCTACAAGGGAATTGTAAAGGGGTTAAACATACAGGGCAGGCGACTGATAGTGGCCGAACCTATGTGTAACCCACGTACATGTATAATCGTAAAACATGAACTGAATCTAATGCCCCTATGGGACCTATGTTGCAGAGACCTAGTGGCAGCACGGCTGGAAGTAGTGGAAAGGGGAACACGGAGGGAGTTTATACTCGGATCCGGTTACCTTCCCTACGACCAACCAGGACCACCGCCGCCAGACATCGTCCAGCGGCTGATAAATCGCGGGAGCCACGATGGCATACCGCTGATCCTTGGATGCGATGCCAACGCACACCACATCATATGGGGGAGCACGGACATCAATCCAAGAGGTGAGAAACTATTAGATTTTATCTTAGAGAATGACATTGAAATAGCAAATATTGGAAATGTACCCACGTTCGTAAACGCGGTGCAAAGCGAAGTAATTGACATTACACTTGCCTCTCGCAAGGCAAGTGAACTGATAAAACTTTGGCATGTGTCTGATGAACCATCACTATCAGACCATAGATATATACGATTCGATATCGAATCAGAAAAACCAACGGAAACCCAAAACAGAAACCTGAGGAGAATTGACTGGGACCTGTACAATGAGGTACTAGCCAGCCGAATCGGGGACTATCCAACAGGAGCGAGAACAACGCATGAGCTGGAGTTCATGGTGCAAAGCATCTCGGACTCCATCAATACGGCGTTTGAAGCAAGCTGCCCAAGAACTACCAAACCCACTTCCACCAGGGTCACCTGGTGGAACAGGGATCTTGATAGGGCAAAGGCATGCACCAGAAGGCTATTCAACATAGCCAAGAGAAACGGTGAATGGGCACAGTACAAAACGGCCCTCACGGCATATAACAATGCCATTAAAAAAGCCAAGAGAGACTCTTGGCAAAAATTCTGTGGGGACATAGAAAGTGAACCCACAAGCTCAGCAAAACCCACTTAAGACGCTCAGCAAAGATCATGCTGGGAACATCGGCTCACTGCTGACCAAAGATGGAGAGTACACAGACTCGGTAGAAGGGACCCTGCAAGTATTACTACTGTTCTGTAATACTTGAAAATCCTGTATCCGGGGACCTAAGCGAGCCCAACACATGGGCTCCAAAACAGGACTGGGACACAGCGAAAACAATTATCAAACCTGGTGACATTGAGTGGGGAATTAACACGTTCAAACCATTCAAATCACCAGGTCCTGACGGGATATATCCTGTCATGCTACAAAAGGGGATAGCAGCGCTGAGGGGACCACTATGTGATATCCTCAGAGCTAGCCTTGCCCTTTCATACATTCCAAGCAGCTGGCGGACTGTAAGGGTGGTATTTATACCCAAACCAGGGCGTGCTTCGTATGCCCTGGCCAAATCTTACAGACCGATCAGCTTGTCATCATTCATTTTAAAACTACTAGAAAAACTAGTAGACAGGCACATACGGGAAGGAGTCCTAAAGGACTCACCACTACACCGTCAACAATATGCCTACCAAGCGGGAAAGTCATGCGAACTGGCAATCCACCAGCTAGTGAGCAGATGCGAAAGGACCATACAATGCAAAGACATTGCGTTGGGGGCCTTTCTGGACATTGAAGGAGCGTTTGACAACACAACCTTCAACTCCATAGCAACAGCAATGGAGAAAAGAGGGATTTACCCGCAGGTCCGACACTGGGTGAACAAGATGCTCAGGAGCCGGACTGTAACAACCACTCTATACGGAAAGACAGCAGAAGCGGTGGTCGCTGGCGGGTGCCCCCAGGGAGGGGTTCTCTCGCCGCTCCTGTGGTGCCTCGTCATGGACGACCTTCTGCTGCTACTTGAAAACCAGGGTATTCATGCCCTGGGGTACGCAGATGATCTGACCATTCTAGTTAGCGGGAAGTTTGGGACCACTGTATCAAGCCTGATGCAGAGGGCACTAACTACCGTGGAAAGATGGTGCAAGAACGAAGGGTTAGCTGTAAACCCGGCCAAAACGGCGATAGTCCCCTTTACCAGGAGACGAAAAACCGATGACATAACATCGCTACGCATGTATGAAATGGAAGTCCCAATCAAAAATGAAGTAAAATATCTAGGGGTCACACTTGATACCAGATTGAACTTCAACTTCCACCTGGAGAACATCAGCAAAAGGGCCATGAGAGGACTTTTTGCGACCAGGAAAATGGTAGGACGCACATGGGGACTGAGACCCAGTATGACCAAATGGCTATACACCGTGGTCATAAGACCCATAGTGACATACGCGGCGCTCGCTTGGGGAGAAAAAACCCAAACCAAGAGACTTGCTGGCCAAACAAGAGGCAACAGGTGAATTTATAGGACCTGAACCCGCTTTCGGAATACCACATGAAACCGGAAAGGAAATAATCCGACGCAAGTTAGCAGAGGAGCATACAAAGGCATGGCACAACCAAATGGGAATGAGGCACACGAGACTCTTCCTAGATGGCCCGGTATCTGATAGCGCATTAGCGCTGTCAGGACTGAGCAGAATGAAACTAAGGAAAATCACAGGACTAGTTACTGGGCACTGTGACCTGAATAAGCACAAACATAGGATGGGTCTTGAGAAAAGCCCCCTATGCCGTGGGTGCTTGGAAGAAGAGGAAACTCCCCAACACCTACTGTGCACATGCGAAGCCTATAAACGGCAACGCACGGAGCAACTCGGGAAGCCCGTGGTTCCTGAAGAACAGCTCAAGAACATCCCCTGGCCCAAACTCCTGGACTTCTTAGAAGACACAGGAATATACAGGGAGTAAAATAACCAGAGGAGCACAAAAGGACCACGGAGACCGTAGTGCAGGGACGCTAAGCGATACCACCTCATGTGGAAAAAAAAAAAAAACTGAGTCATGTAACTATTTTGAGCTGTCTCGCTGGACCAGCTCTTTAAAGTGAGTCAGATCTTTTGAACCAGCTCACTGAGCCATTTCGCTCATCTCTACTCTCTAGGTACTCTTTGTAATTTGTAGGAAAATTAGTAGTTTTAAGAATAAATGATGAATTTGTCGCGCATATTAATAATAGATAAAGAAATCTATAGACCTCATTTAGTTCCAGTAAATTTGTAATTTTGGTGATTCTTGAATTTGTTTTTTTTTTCTAATATCGGATATGTGCAAGTGCAATAGTTACGCTATTGTCTGATTTAGGTTCATATCAGTTGCAGGTGATATGTTAATGCATTTTGAATTTATTTTAAAATCGTTCGGCACGCTCGCACACAATCAATTTAATTTGAAAATGCAACGAAAGCGATTAAATTGGCCGTTTACTGAGTCGATTAATTAATAAAATGCTCCAGTTCATTAGACAGGGAAAATGCTATATTTGGCCGCCGGTCAAGAGAAACTGCTCGATGAAAGAAGCGAAAAATAAAGCAGAATTTCCGCACACTTTTTTTACCGAAAGTCTGCATTCCATCGTAATAGATTGTTAAAATATACAATTTAGAGCAAAACATGGAACTCCTAGAATTTATATTGTCGAAATGTGTCTTTTTGTTGTCATTAAACATTTATATAACGTCACTGTTAGTGAACGAATTCGAGTTACATTAGTTAGAGAAATAATTACAACACATTTTTTTTCTGCAAAACAGGCCGCTTGATTTTGTCAGGGGTTTCCATTTTTTTTTTCCTAATTGTACAATTCTAAACAAAAGTAGCCAATATGTGTAATATTTCACTTATTAAATAAATGAGCATTTAATAACTTTCCGTTTGAGCAAATAATAAAGTTATCATTTCAAAAATTTCCTGTATTACACAATTAAACAAGCGAATAAAACTGTCAAGTATATCGTCTTTTTAAAATTATATTGTCACGATGTAATTACCTAATTCGGATGTAATAGCGGCTAAAAGAAAACATGGAGACAAGCACGAGTATGTGCCAATTGCGTAGCAGTTTTATGCATTCCTGCGTTTCCGGTCCGTGAAAAATTCCGAAAAAATCCTTTCACTCGCCCATTTTAAAGCGGAGAAAGTCTTTTATATTTGTATTTTGAGGACCGAAAAATATGCGTGCGTACAATTATGACATAATGCCGAGATGGCGACATATTAAAACATCTAGACCAAAACATTACAACTTATGTATTTATTCAGAAATTTGTGTTTACATTTAAATTCAAATAAATAATATTTATTCTTAAGTAACAGCTTGTTATTTGTAAAATCAAGGATAAATTCGGTTTTTTTTCAATTAAAGAAAAACAATAAAACGGTTCATCGAACATGCAAACAAAAGAATGCTTCATATCGATTTTTGTTTACAAGTTCGATGAACTTTTTCAATCTGTATAGATTTCCAAGTAAACAAAAATTCTTGTGTCGATATTGTTCAAATGTCGGCTGGCGCCGACTAGTATCAACTGTCATTGTTAGTTGAAATTTGGCTGGCCCCGACTTTTGACAAGTGTCATTATTGTTAAAATGTCGGCTGGCGCTATCTGCTGTTTCGATGCCTGAGTCGATAAATGCCAAAAATGACATATCAGATGCCAAAGTTTTAAAATTGTCAAAATTTTTAATTTTTCTTCTTATTGTTTACTGTTTGTTTTTGCTACAAAGTGTTTTTTTTATTGTTGTATTTTAAACATAGTAGTATACTTAAATGTATTGTATTTTACATGTATATATTATTCAAACAAGATAAATTCAAATTCAAAACTATTTGAATTCGAGAAAATATGCTTACGCTTCTTATAGTTTGCACACTTTAAACATAATATATAAAATTACGAAAAAACTATTCGTGAAAATGCAAACGATGTCTTAATTTCTTAATTTATCGTCTTAAGTTGTCTTATTAATTAAGACATCGTTTGCATTTTCACGAATAGTTTTTTCGTAATTTTAAATCGTATATATATTATTGTTGTATAAATGGTCTAATCCGTTAAATAAACAAATAAATTAAAAAAAATTGTTAATAATTTCGAAAAGTGATGAAATACTAACAAGCCTTAAAAAATTCAACAATTTTTAACAAAAGTGTTTAAAAATGTTAATAATTTCAATTTTAATTGATGCGCATATTATAATTTTTTTATGAAATGAGAATATTTTAAACTTTAAAATAAATCCGTGTTTTTATACGCGTGGCGCATGAAGTAAAATTTCGAGTTGAGAAAAGCCAGAATTTGGATTTGGACGCTGCGCGTCCAAATCCAAATTCTTTGGGCTTTTCTCAACTCGAAATTTTACTTCATGCTTAGTCTGGGAGTGGAAGACACTCGTTCGACAATTGTCAATAGCTTTTTTTGTGTTTTTTTGATTTATACAAAAAGACTTGCGATATTAAGAAACGTCGTGAAATGGTCAATATTAAAAAAATCTATGAAATTTGTTAACAATGAAAAAACAAACTATGATTTTTTCAATTTTTATTGATTTCCCAGAAAATCACAGATATTCTTATTTTCTCAATTTTATTTTACAACAAAATTAAACATGCTATAAATTGTGCCTTTTGATTTACATATTGTTTTTTAAGCTTACTGGTCTTTGGCAGGGTTTTCTAAAATATCAGTTCAAAGTTAAAATTTCGTAAAAAGCGGTTAAAGGATTAAAAAACTGTAAAAAAATCAAAGTGTAATGCAAGTAACATCAAATTCGCAGAATTTACTTAGAATTCGTTGCACTTTTATCTGCCTTAAACAAAATTAAATTATCTCAACGCATTTTCTGAAAAATTAAAGTATTCAATAAATCCAACGACTTTAGGAGCGCGCGTAAAAAAATCAACGGATTATTAAACCAACATAAAAATCACATTATTTATACAGAAATAAACTTTAATTGGCTATAATTAAAAAAAGTATAGAATCTACGCAATAATAAATAAACTGTGATTGGCTATAATTGAAATTTAAATATCTCCACTCAATTTTCTAAAATATCAGTTCAAAGTTGAAATAAAACAAGTAATTAACGGATTCATTTTGTTTATAAAATTGTAAAAAATTAAGTTTTATGCAATCAACATGAAATTCACAGAATTTAGTTAGAATTCGTTCTACTTATATCTGCTTTGAAGAAAATTAAATTATCTCAACGCATAAATTCAATGGTTTTAGTAATATGTAAAGTTATTTAAATTAAAAACACTTGGTATTGTTTCACAAATTAAAACTTTATTCCAACTAGTATCGGTTTGTTAGACCATTTTCAAAGGAAAAGGAAAATGTTTTCTTTGAAACAATTGTAAAAAATCACCATAAAATTCATGTAATCTACACAGAAATTAATAGACTTAATAATTGAAATTTAGTGAAGATATTAACTGGATATTCCAAAATATCAAATCAAAGTCAAAATATAAGTATGATTTTATCAGTGTATTATTTTACTTTCCCCTATATGTAAAACAATGGGAAAGTATTGTATTTTTTTTACACAAATAAAAAACCCAAACGTAAATATTCATCACTGTTGTTTTATATTTACACAAATAGAAAAAAGAAACATAATTATTTTATGGTGTGAAACGAAAATTCTAATCCACATATAAAAATATTGGTGATGTGTCTTTCCCCGTCATTAAAACAACTGATAATCAAAGTATTACATTTATTTCACTCTGATCAATTGGTTAAAAATTAAAAAATCGATAAATGTAGGATTCTAAACAGCATCAAATTGGGAATAATGAGTTTCAAATTGGGACCAACCAAATATAATTCAAAAAATGGTGATGTGTTTCATCATAGCGCTGTCCCCGTAGTTTAAACAGTTGATAATTGACGTACAAGATATATTTCACTTTAACCAATTAGTTGAAGTAAGTGATTTATACGCGTGTCGTATGAAGTATCGATCGATTTATCATGTTGATATTTTGTAGTTATGTAAACAGTCGATATACTAATTAATAATGCAACCATAGTAGTATGCAGTAACAAATTAATAGCGATTGTTAGCAGTAAGGAGTAATACAGATACTATAATAGAAAAATGTCTTGTGTGTAAGACCTTTTTTTGCTCTTCACTTTTCATGGAGCTCTAGAAATACGTGCTAATCACCTCACTTTTATTTTGAGAGAATAACAAATCATTGTACATTTTTTCCTTGCATTTTTTTTATCGGTATGAGTTTATAAGATTATTGTTAGGGTATATATATATAGCTATATTTATCTACCGATATGTGTAATTAATTTGATTTAATCACGTCAAGGTATTTTTGATATTGTTTTACATTTTACATAATACTTAATAATTTATTTTCTATATTAATTTGAATGGTTTTCTTTATCATATTAAATTCAATTAAATTGAATAATTTTAAATTCAATAATTTTTAACAGAATTGCAAAAATTTAAAATGATCGAAAATTATTCAAAATTGATGGAATTTAATTTAAATTTAAAAAATGATGACGTGTCCATCATTGTCCTTTTCCCGTCATTTAAACAATTGGTAATTAACATACTAAACTTATTTCATTTGTCAATTGGTTAAAGACCATTTTACATTAAATCAGCGTTTAATACGTGTGGCGCATGAAATAAAATTTCAGAATTTGTTCTTTGAAATAAATGTGAATAATTAAAATTTTATAAAATTAACGTGGAATTTACAGAATTTACTTAAAATTGATCTAAGTTACATTTTATAAACAGAAAATTAAATTATCTCGCCACGTTTTCTAAAAATATTCAGCCAAAGTTAAAATTAATGATATTAACGATATTGTGGAAACGTTTTCTTTAGTAAAATTGTAAAAAATTAAAATTTATTACCAACAACGTGAAATTTACAGAATTTATTTAAAATTGATTGCAGTTATATCTTATAAAAAGAAAACTAAATTATCTCGCCACGTTTTCTTAAAATATTCAGCCGAAGTTAAAATTAATGATATTAATGATTTTGTGGAAATTTTTTCTTTGAAATAATTGTAAAAAATTAATTTTTAATACCAACAATGTGAAATTTACAGAATTTACTTAGAGTTGATTGCACTTACATCATATAAAAAGAAAATTAAATTATCTTGCTACGTTTTCTAAAGATAATTAGCCACAGTTAAAATTACGCAATAAGATCAAAGATTTTAGGGGAAGTTTTTTGAACAATTGTAAAAAATTAACAGATTATTAAATTAACATACAATTCGAAGAATTTACACCGAAATAAATAAACTTTGATTGGTTGTATTGAAATTTGAATATCTTAACTGGATATTTCAAAAATATCAAATTAAAGTTAAAATTTGATTTGATTTATATTTATTTTATTAAATTAAATTCTATTCGTTTTAAATGATCATTGATCGTTTTATACGTTTGCAATTTTATTTCGAATTAATATTCTAACGATGGTTTACACTCCCAGGTTAAGCATGAAGTAAAATTTCGAGTTTAGAAAAGCCTAAAAATTTGGATTTGCCAGGGCACGCGAGCGAGCTTACTTTCTAAGTAAATTCTGTAAATTTTACGTGGTTGGTATGAAATTTTGAGTTTTTACAATTTTTTCAAAGAAATCGTTTCCACAAAATCATTCATATCATTAATTTCAACTTCGGCTGAATATTTTAAGAAAACGTGGTGAGATAATTTAGTTTTCTTTTTATAAGATGTAAGTGCAATCAATTTTAAATAAATTCTCTAATTTTACGTTTTTGGTATTAAATTTTATTTTTTTACAATTTTTTCAAAGAAAACATTTCCACAAAATCGTTAATATAATTAATTTCAACTTTGGCTGAATATTTTAAGAAAACGTGGCAAGATAATTTAATTTTCTTTTTATAAAATGTAAGTGAAATCAATTTTAAGTAAATTCTGTAAATTTCACGTTAATTTTATAAAATTTTAATTTCTCACATTTATTTCAAAGAACAAATTCTAAAATGTTACCTTATGCGCCACACGTATTTTTTAAGCTTTTGCAGTTTGTTCGCCAAATGTTTGATTTTAATTCATCCTGCAATAAATGTTATATTCCCTATAACATTTATCAAGATTTGTATTTAAAAATTAGACGCCAAGTATACTAAGACACAAATAAGGCTCACGAATTTGTTCTAAATTTCTACAAGAAAAAGCAACATCAACTCTATTTATTTTATGTTATAAATTTTACAATAAATTAAACTGAAAAACATGTTTTTCATTGATCATCTAAACAGAGTGTCCACTCCCGGATTACGCATGAAGTAAAATATCGAGTTTAGAAAAGCCTGAAAATTTGGATTTGCCAGGACGCGCGAGCGAAGCGAGTCACGCCCTGGCAAATCCAAATTTTCAGGCTTTTCTAAACTCGAAATGTTACTTCATGCAACACGCTTATAAATCACTTCCTTCAAGTAAAATCTTCAACCAATTGGTTGAAGTGAAATAAATCTTGTACGTTAATTATCAATTGTTTAAATTACGGGGACAGCGCTATGATGGACACATCACCATTTTTGGAATTATATTTGTTCAGTTCCAATTTGAAACTGCTTATTCCCAATTTGATGTTGTTTAGAATTCTACATTTATCGATTTTTTCAAAAGGGTTGGAAAGTGGTGACGTCAAAAATGAGTGGAAAATTCAAACGTGAGTCATACTTCAAAAGCACTGTCAAAAAATTGGCAGTATTGACAATGTACATAAGGGCGGGAATAAAATAGGTTATGTTCAGATCACTTTTCGACCCTATTGTCAGTATTTCCGTCAATTTGCGAATAAAATCCGGTTTACTGATAAATTACCGGTACATCACAATATAAATTGGGTAAAGGTAAACACTTGTATTGTTCCATGTTTTTATCTATTTAAAAACATGGAACAATACAAGTGTTTACCTTTACCCAATTTGAAAATTTGGTTTCATCATGAAAGTAGCAGAAGACTCGAAAAAATCACAATATAATTATGCAAGGGGTATTAAATGAAATTTTAAAAAATATATGTAAATATAACTAAAAGAAAAACAATTTGCTTCGGTCGCTTTAATTTTGGAAGGTTAGGTTACACGAAATAAACATTTGTAATATTTATTATCTTATGAAGTATATTTTGAACTTTATTTAAAATCAGTGTTTTATTTTATACGCGTGGCGCAATTAAATTTCGAGTTAAGATAAGCCTAAAAATTTGGATTTGCCGTGCGAAGCATTAAACATTTGCCGCCCACTAAATCCGCTACTGTTTAATTCATAAAAACAAGATAAAAATCAGAAATGCCTGAATATGATAATCTAATTACTGAAATTTAATAATTTAATTAGTTCGTATGTGTGCGAGTGTGTGTGTTGTGTTTGGCTTGGCGAGGGCGTGCGCGCAAACTTTCACTTCTTCGCGGTTAGGAAAATTACACGTTGTAATATAATCTCAAATAAATGCAAAACAGTTTAGAAATTGTTGAGCCCGAGTGGACGGTCGAGTGAACAGCCCGAGGGTTGATTAAAATAATTTGAAAAGACCTGCATTGTTCAACGGCTTTTCCACGCATTTGTCATACCTCGTCCCATTCATTTCAGACGTCAAAATCATTCGAAAACGAACTCTCTAAAGATTAAATCTATCTCGAGCATATTAATATTAAATCATAGATTTATCTCTAGAGGACTAAATCTTTTAATTTATTATATTGATGTATGTTGTAGATAGACATACAGGGATTTTTTTAAGTACCTATACATACAGGGAGTTTTTCTTTAAAGTATACGTATTGCAAATTCAGCTTATTTTCTTTAAATTTGTATTCGTTGATTTTTAAAACAGTTCAATTTAAAACTTTAAACCGGTGTTTTCCACTCTCAGACTAAGCATGAAGTAAAATTTCGAGTTTAGAAAAGCCCCGTGAAAATTTGTCGAGGGTCGCGCAGCGACCCGAGACAAAGTTTTACGGGGCTTTTTCAAACTCGAAATTTTACTTCATGCGCCACGCGTATAAAACACTAAGATACTGTGGAACTTATGTATATTTGAACCTCACTTGAAATCAGCGTTTTATACGCGTGGCGCATGAAGTAAAATTTCGAGTTTAGAAAAGCTCAGAAAATTTGTCTCGGGTCGCTGCGCGACCCTCGACAAATTTTCACGGGGCTTTTCTAAACTCGAAATTTTACTTCATGCTTAGTCTGGGAGTGGAAAACACTCGTTTAAAGTTTCAAATTGAACTGTTATAAAAAACAACGAATATCTAAAGATTTAAAGAAAATAATAAATACATTTTCACGGGGCCTTTCTAAACTCGAAATTTTACTTCATGCTTAGTCTGTGAGTGGAAAACACTCGTTTAAAGTTTCAAATTGAACTGTTTAAAAAACAACGAATATCTACAGATTTTAGTGTATTTAAACCTTACTTGAAATCAGTGTTTTAATCGCGTGGCGCATAAAGTAAAATTTCGAGTTTAGAAAAGCCCAGAAAATTTGTCTCGGGTCGCTTTCTAAACTCGAAATTTTACTTAATGCTTGGTCTGGGAGTGGAAAACACTCGTTTAAAGCTTTAAATTGAACTGTTTTAAAAAACAACAAATATCTAAAGATTTAAAGAACATAATAAATACATTTTCCGAGGGCTTTTTTAAACTCGAAATTTTACTTCATGCTCAGTTTGGGAGTAAAAAACACTCATTTAAAGCTTAAAATTTAACTCTATTAAAAACAACGGATGTCCGGGAATTTACAGCTTATGCATATGTTTACCTAAAAGAAAAATTCCGTTCTTAAAACAGTTCAATTTAAAACTTTAAACGAGTGTTTTCCACTCCCAGACTAAGCATGAAGTAAAATTTCGAGTTTAGAAAAGCCCCGTGAAAATTTGGCGAGGGTCGCGCAGCGACCCGAGACAAATTTTCTGGGCTTTTCTAAACTCGAAATTTTACTTCATGCGCCACGCGTATAAAACACTAAAATACTGTAAAACTTATGTACATTTAAACTTCACTTACTTACTGTTCCAATGCGTTTTTTATCTGGGTATTCATAGGAATTTGTATACGGTAATTGAGAATTCCCTGTATATCCCGATAATTACAGCTTTTAATAAATTTGCAAAAATTATTTAGTTTTATAATAGCGCTAAATGTAAAGCTTCTAATAAACTCCTTGATTAGAACTGTTGTTGTTGTAAGAAGGTTTTTTTTTTAATGAAATTATATATTATATAAACATGCCTTGTATGCTGCTTACTTTACATGTGTACCGTTTGAAGTATGTATGTTTTCCTGTCAAGTATTATTTCATTTCGCGAATAATTATATTGTACAGATTGAATTATTCAGGGGAAAAGTGAAAAAATTCCTTTCACCCCGGTTTTCGACCCAAATACCCTTCACTCGGTTACGTGCACGTTCGGCCGATTGCCCTTCGCACGCACACGCTTACTTTCTTTTCGGCCAAAAAAATGCACTCAGAATTGGTTAAAAGTGCACCTCGCCGGATTTATTGCGTAACATTTCCAGTCATTCATGCGTTAAAAACGGCACGATTAATAAAGATACAATGAACTAAATAAGATACTCAATACGTTCTACTGTGTGGTATCCCTCAAGGTTCAGTGATTGGACCACATTTTTCTGATATAGTCAATTTCATTGATGTGTTTGAAATGTTTTGCTTGTTTTGCATTAAACCTGCTCTAACGTAATTCCGATTTATCAAAACATATTAGTAAAGCATATCCGTCATTTTAAATCCCCCAATATTAAGAATAAAAACAAGCATGTTGGCTGAATATTTGATCATCTATAAATTAAAACAATAAAAAAATATATTTTTATATCTTATGTTCAATAAATAAAAAAAAACTCTAGAATGCCTTGGAAAATATTTTAAATACCTTAAAATTTGGATTGGACGCTCCGCGTACGTTACTGTATGTAAAAGCAAACACTTGTATAATTCAATGTCCATCGGGGTATTAGCTCGGGAAAGAGTTGTTTCAATGAGTGTTTGATACAGTCTTTGTAAGACTTACAGTATTCGGCAACCAAGAATTGGCAATTTCAATTATACTTAAGAAATATCCATAGTTTTTGCCATTATCTTAATATTATTATATTATCTAATTACTTCTAATCTTTATATTTTAACATTAGAATAAAGTTCAATTATCTTTTAATATTTCAGTGAATTTAATCAAATTCTATGTTTCTTTAATTTTATATATTCTCAAGAGCATGATAATTCTCAATTATTTCAATTATTGATAGTTTTAGTTAGTTTTAATTAATTTTGTAATTTCAAGTGCCTATAACAAATCATTATTTAATTTTAGTTTTGTAATGGATTATTGTTATTCTATTGTTATTCTATAAACATAGAAGATACAAGCTTAGAAAAATTATGGGAAATATTCAAAAATATCGTTACAGTGACAGCCAAGGAAGTATGTGGAACCCTAAGAACTACTCCAGGCAAGAAACGAACAGCTTGGTGGAATGAAAGCATAAAACAATGGTTAAAAAGTAAAAAAGAAGCATGGAAAACGTACCTACAAAACAGAACAGAAGAAAATTACAACATGTATAAAGAACAGAGAAGAATTGCAAAAGAAACAATACAAACAGAAAAGGAAAAATGCTGGGACCGTTTTGGAACAAAAATGGAGATAGATAGGAAAATAAATCAGAAATTATTTTTTAAAACGATAAAAACAATAAGGAAAGATGAAACAACCAACACAGGAACAATAAAAGATAAGAACAATAAAATCATTACCAATGATACAGACATCATGGAAAGATGGAAGGAATACTTCCAAGAACTACTGGGCCCATCAATAAATAGAGAAGGAGAAGAAACAGACAATAATACACAACATAACACAGAAGAAGAAATAACTATGGAAGAAGTGGACGAAGCCTTGCAAAAACTGAAAAATGGAAAAACACCCGGACATGATAAAATAACAACGGAAATGGTTAAACATATGGGCGAAAATGGAAAAATGTTGCTGTGGGAGATTATAAAAAGAGCATTCAAGGAAGAAAAGATGCCAAAAGACTGGGACATCGGAATAATCCTACCCATACATAAAAACGGAGACAGGCGAAACTGCAAAAACTACAGGGGTATAACATTATTAAGCACGATAGTAAAAATATATGAACGAATACTGCAACAGAGACTGACAAACATCATTGAAGACACACTAGAAGATGCACAAAGTGGTTTTAGGAAAGGTAGAAGCGCACAAGATCATATTTTTACTATCAAGCAAATTATACAAAATACACGAAAGAACAAAAACATCAAAGCATATATGGCATTTATAGACTTGGAAAAGGCATTCGATAAAGTGAACAGAAATAAAGTCTGGGATATTCTAAGACAACGAGAGGTACCAAATAAATTAATAAATGCTATAAAAAGCCTGTACAACACGAACATAAACTATGTAGCTACGAGGAATAGAACATCAAGCACATTCCAAGCAGGAGGAGGATTGAGACAAGGAGGCGTCATGAGCCCAATTTTATTTGTAATATTTATAGACGAAATTATAAATCAATGCCGACCACACTTGAGAGCACTCAATCTAGGATATCATAAATTAAGTCCCATAAAAATAACTGAATGTGCGTTTGCGGATGATATAGTGATAATGTCAGGGAGCAAGGAAGGGTTACAGAAAAACATAAATACATGGGTGAATGTTTTACAAAAGTACGATATGACGATAAACAAGGACAAGACAAAAGTGATGATAGCAGCACAGGAAGAGGAAAATATACAAATTCAAATAGAACAAATACAACTAGAACAAGTCAAGGAATATAAATACTTAGGAGTGATAATACAGCAAAATGGCAAGCAAGAACAAGATATAACCAAAAGAATCGAAAAAACATCCAAACTGTATTACGCACTCAACCAAACGTTTATTAGAAGAAAAAAATATCAGAAAAAACAAAACTGACCCTCTTCCAAACCATATATCTACCGATATTAACATATGGATGTGAAACGTGGACGATGAACAAAAAGACAAAAAGCAAAGTACAAGCAACGGAAATGAAATTTCTACGAGGAATAAAGGGTATAACTAGAAGAGATAGAATAAGAAATGTGGATGTGAGAAGAGAAATGAATACAAAGGATATACTAAAATACGTTGAAGAAAGACAGCTGGGATGGTGGGGACACATACAGAGGATGGAAAGAAGAATACCGGCTAAAGAAATATGGGAAGCTAGGACAACCACGAACAGAGGAAGAGGAAGACCACTAGAAAACTGGGAGAACAACATAACAAAGGCACTGCAAGATAGAGGAATAAGCACAAGAGAGGCAGAACAAATTGCTAAGAACAGAGACAAATGGAAGAGAGTCACTAAGATGTAAAGAATGAAGATACCAAAACCCCGACACCAATTGGTAAAAGGGGTCATCGATTATATATATATATATATAAATTTAAAAAAAATTAAAATATTTTAAAAATTCAGTATTGTTATTAAATGTTGTAATCGTTTTCTAGTAAGTCTTTTTCAGCATGAATTGAATATTTCAAGTTTAGAAAATTTTGAAAATGTGGATTGGTCCAAATTTTCAGGCTTTTCTAAACTCAAAATTTTACTGAATGCGACAGGCGTCGAAAACACAAAATTATTGTGATGTTTGAAAAAACACGTCATTTTTACAACAATACAAAACCAACCCAAAAAGTATTAAAAGATTGATATTTCCCAGTTAATAAATGGACTATTACTATTTCAACTTATTATTAACTAGTTGAAATATTTATTTAATATAATTGATAATGCAAGTAATATTCGAAATAGAATATAGAATAGATTATTATATAAATATGGAAAACTTAGCGAATATTCGCCAAATCGAATTCGAATACCAGTATTCGGAATTTTCCTACTAGAAACATAAAATTACTTAATTATTTAAAAAAAAAGATGAAAATAAAAAAATAGTAATAGGAATAATCGATATATTAATCTTCTAACATTTTAGTTTGCGGTCGGTACTAGTGTTTACCATATCAGATTCTTTAATATAATTTGCCTAAGTGCACACACATCATACTTACGATACAATTTAATAATTGGATTCGCTTAATTGCTTAGTACGTTGTGTACAATTGTGTTGATCGATTTTAATACTTAATAACGAATACAACGTGCCAACGTTGTAAAAATTAAAGAAAACAAATAAATAATATAATTGAAATAACAACAACATTCACTACAAAGAAACACGATTTCGAGTTGACAGCAAATTATACTATTGCAAAGTTATGTACCATTGCAAAATAATTTTATGATTACAGGATTCAAAAACAAGGAATTTTGAGGGCTCCATAGTTTAAAAATGTTGAGCAATTAAATTAAAAGCAAACAGACTTGGCATTTTAAGGAATTGAATCTGTAAAATGTAATTTAAGGACTGCAAATTATTTTTAGGAATCAAAGCTGCAAAGGTTGGGAATGTAACAATTGCGCTTTTTTAAATCGCAATTTCGATGGGTTAAAATTAAAGAATTTTAAGACTGGAAAAATAAGGAAATGTAATCTATAGAGGTAAAAGAATTCAAATTGGAAACCCCAAAGACTGCACATTTTAATGAATTGGAACCTATAAAGAATCAATAAATATCCAGACTTAACAATCAATACTTTGGGGAATCAAAACCGTTTTGAATTGACAGCTGTAAAAAAAAGGATGTTGAGGAATACCATCTGAAAGTTTTAAGAATAGCGAGGTTTAGAGCTCGAATTGTTCACAATTAAAAATCTTTAAATACAGCAAATTTAATAGTAATGGTTCAAGGATTAAACATTTTTGGAATTCAGAATATTTAACGGCTCCCGATTTTAAGTAATCACATAACTCTTAGAAGGACATGTTTAGAGATTAAAACTGATTAGAATTTAGAGCTTTAAAGACTAAGAATTTTGTATAATTGAAATCTTCAAAATTAGGAGGAGATCATAAACACGACTAAAAAAAATTACTTTCGAACATTTTGTACTTTTATAGAAATCAATAAAAAATATTTATTGATTATCACTTTCAATAATTACTGAAACAAATTAAGAAAAAGTACTAAAAGTAGTAAACAAGGGGAAACTGATGATTTAGAATAATATTCAAAAAGAGATTTCTACCGTTTCAACTCTCTATAATGATGTTCAAGAATAACTGAAAAGAGATTTTATTAAAAAACTACATAGTGCACAAGAATAATATTTAATTGTTTTGGTAAATTATTTTTGTTTTAAAAATGGACTCAATAACATCCAACATAAGGGTCCTATTAAAAATCTGCAACTTCACAAGCTTCCTACCACAATTCAACGTGAAAACAGGGGAGTTTCGAAGTAACCCCATTTACCACACAACCATCCTCTTTCTTTACCTCCTAGCCTACATCTACCTGTTCTACATAAAAATAATCCTCGAAGGCATCCTCTTTCCAGAACGTGGACTACTTTTATTAATCCCCTCGATTTTACTCCTAGTAGCAAGAACATACTGGCTCTTATCAATCATCAGAAATCCAAAAGTTTTTTTATTCCAACTATATATCAACATTTTCGACGATTTCGATAAGATCCTCTCAAGAAATTTCAATATCAAAATACAACCAATAAAACATGCAAAACTATTGTCACTTTTAATATTATTCCATTACTTAATCGTACTTCTTATAGCTTACCTTCTTTGGTCTAGATACACGTCTAATGTGCAATACATAATACATCATGGCGCTGATGCGGTGATGATTATGGGAAATTTGGTATTGGTTTTGATTGAGATGATTACTTTGGAGGGGCTGGGGAAGCGTTACGGAATTTTGAGTGAGATTGTTGAAACTTTTAGTTTGGAACACGATTGTGTTTACAAAATTGACTGGGTGACGGATTTGCATAATTTGTTGAGTGATTTGGTGGTAGTATACAACGATTTGTTTTCTTGGCAAGTTTTAGGGGTTATCTCTTACGCAGTTTTGGTTGATTTGATGAGTTTGGGATTTTTCGTAACTGGGTATTACAAACAGGATATTTCGATTTTTCTTTCTACACTTTTATGGACCTATTTAGTCACAGTAAGTTCATTTAAATCTATTAACAAATATTTTTGTAAAATAAAGAGTTTATTTTGTGATATTTAATTTTAGAGTCAAGTTGTCGGTTTAGCTGTAATGTGTGAAAAGGTTGTTAGCGAAGGAAAAAAGTGTACAACAATAACTTACAAGACCATGTCGAGATTATCAGATTTTTCGGTTTTGAGAACGAAAATGATTGTCTTGTCAAGCCAAATGGAAGCCAGAATGCCGAAATTTACGGCAGCAGGATTTTTCAACGTTGATTTTGGAATGATGTTCACATTAATCAACTTAATGGTCACCTATATAATCGTCATAATTCAATTTTCCATTAACATGTAACTCATCTAAAATGAATCTTTTAATTGAATAAAAGAATCTAATATAAGGCGAATTTGCGCAAATATTTGAGTTCCAGTAGAATTACATATACTTTCTATAGTGCAAATAAAGTATATTTATGAAAAGTGATGGTTGATTTCATTGCAATTTAAAAAAAAAATATATCTAAGCTAGATATATTTTTGGCTTTGTCTGGAAGATCGTTAGATAATCAAGTGATCTTCCAGCCAAAGTCGACATTTAATTGATAAGTGAAGCAATAATAACTATTCTTCACATTATTATTGTTTGAGTGCTTTATTTGTCAAATAAATTTGATCTTTAGGTAACTGTTAGCAAATTTCAAAGTCAACATATCTGCACAATTTTAGATCAATAATTATACTATTCAGAAGTTATCGTATTGTTCTTTATTGCAATTTGGGCCTCTACTATTATTTAAAAAAGGCCTCTTGACTATACAAGGACTCAATATTTTTACCAAACTTTGTACGTACAACTTATATTATTAACAATTATTATTATTATTCTGTACTGACAAGCGCAATACCCGTTTGCACCCAGGTGGGTTAAATATTTAATCATTGATTTTTCAATAATTTGATTGCACCGTCATTTAATCAATGATTCAAGTTTTAGTTAACAAAATTATAATTTTTACTCGGCAGATTTTGGCTGATTAAGTACTGACATTTGTCTAGAATAACTTCGAAGTGGAAATTGAATTTAATTTATTAAAAAACGACGATGCGGTGGACGTAGTTTATTTAATGCATTTTAATATTCTATGACAGGTTAATGTAAAAATTAATTACTTTGATAGTAGTTTGTCTAATGGGTTTTTATCTTATCTTTTTTCGATCTCGTACACATTTTATAATCGTTTCTTTTTGTAGGATGGATTTAGGGTTTTGTTAATTAAATTTTGTCACAGATATAATTTTTATATTTCCATGTTACTCGATCAGTATTTCTATTTTCTACTACGATTTTTTATTGTTTAACCCCTTGACTTACGATTTAAAATTACATTAAAATATATACTTTCAAGTATACTTTTACTTATTCCACATAAATATTTGCAAAATTTACTAACACGAAATCAAATTTAAGATTGCCTAATTACATTTGAATATATACGTTTAAGTATACTTTTACTTATTCCACATAAATATTTGCAAAATTAACTAACCTAAGCAATATATTTTGTACTTCACTTTAAATCAGTGTTTGTGACTTCCGGTTTCTCTAATTAGTGCGGGGCGGGTGAAGGTTCAAAACAAAAAAATAAATAAGTAATTTTAATTCAAATCGAATTTATTTAAAATTACTTCAATAAAAAAAATATAATTCAAATTAAATTTATTAAAAAATAAAAAAAAACGCCATTTTGTGATTCAAACACAAATTATAAATTAAGATTTGCATTCGCGGATGTGAGTGGAAATAAAAATGAATTCAAGTAAATAAACGTAAAAAAAAAACATAACGCAAGTATCTTAACAAAAACGCATTCCATAAAAAACTAAAATTAAACTAAACTTACAAAACTCTGACAAATGGGCGCCACCCAGAATTATACGTCTGGGACGTAATATATTAAAGCGTCGCGACGCGATTACGAAGAAAAATTTAAAAAAAACTCGAGATGCCGCAACTTAAGTTTCCTTTCCCTTTTTTTTGTTTCACGATTATTTTATGCACTTATCTGTTATCCGGTGTGAAGCAATTAAGGGCGGTTGCGACGGAGATGGCGGCAGCTGCGGTGGCACGGCAACAGCGGCGATAGCAGTGACGGTCTACGGCAGCAGCGACAACGGTAGCAGCAACAACACAGCGTCAGCGGCAACGGTCACAACGCGCAGTCGATAACGACTTAAATGTTCCTCCCTGATTTAACTCCCGGGTTGCATCAACACTATACGTACAAAATGGCTGCGAAACTCCGCACTTAAAGGGTTCCTAAATATTTATTTAGGCGTTACTAACGTATATATATATACATACATACACATACTAGACTAGTCCATAACATCATTTATTTGCAAAATTGACAGAGAAATGTAATTACCTTCGTTAAGAAGAACCCCTCGGTAAAAAGACACGATAACGGCAAATTAACACTCAGAACGGCTAGTCCGCTCCTCCTCGAGCGCAGATCGCAAAGGTCGCGTCTTGTATTTAATCGGCGCGAGTGCCCGATACGACAAAAAACATTTATTTTATTTGTAAACAATCAATATCTACAACCTGACTAGCAGACTTGCAATTAAACTCAAAAAACCAAAGAATATTAATTAAGGCCTAGTTAGACGACAATTATTTTGTTATATGTTTTATACGGGTGGCGCATGAAGTAAAATTTCGAGTTTAGAAAAGCCTGAAGATTTGGTCAGGCTTTTCTAAACTCGAAATTTTACTTCATGCTTAGTCTGGGATTGGAAACAGAAGCTTCAAACTGACAGCTTTTATAATAGCACCTGTTTTTTTGCTCCTTACTAATGGTGCTTTTATACTTGTATATTTTCAGCTACCTATCTCTGAAATTTTGTTAAATATGTAAAGTTTTTTAATTTCTGCATTTATGCATTTTTCAATGTTAGAGTAAAGTTTATACATTTTTTAATTGTTTATGCTATTATGAAAATTGTATACATTTTATATCTATTATAAATTTTTGTTTTGTTTCAACCTTTAATTTTTGTAACACAACCCTAAATAATTACCTGAATAATTACTAGAAATACAAAACTTGAATATATATTAATGCTATAGTTTTCATGCAACAAAATAAACATGTAGTTATATTTATTTTGTTGCATGATACTAATCAATTTTTAGCGTTAGTTATTGCAAAGGTTCATTTGTATGCTTTATCAAAACAATCTCAATTTTTTTAAGATGGAATTTGTTTAAATGCAGAATTAGAGTAAACTCGAATTTCGATCCATTTGCGAACAATTTCTTATGTTTTCGAAGAGCACTGGTGGTCATTAATCTGGATAAAACTTTTTAAGATTATGTTAGAATTAGCAATGTAGTTATCATAACGTATGTGTGTAGTCATTCTGCGGCTCTTAAACTTTTGTTATTTCTTATTTTGTATTATTTCAATGTTAAAGAGGTATCTCGTGAATAAATAAATAAATAAATTTAAAAAAAATGTTGATTTTAGGAAAAAATCTGCAAATTTTTTATGATTTTTATAAATTACTTATTATTAGAGCTCGGATTTTTAAGCAAACTGCTTATGCTGAAAATTAAAAGCTTCATGAATTAATAAAATGTGTACGAATTATAGAAAGTTGAATCATTTGACACTATTTTTTTGTTGATTTATTGCTATCTTTTCGTCAATTACTTTTCCGGTATTATGCTTATTTTGCAATGGTATGCCTATTTGGTGCTTATTTCGCAAAATTTTAGATCGTGGACAGTTATTATCTGTGCGATTAAAACACGAACTATTAATATACAAGGTGGCCAGAAAAGGTGTGATAATCTTCAGGTAGTGTGATTCGTTGATTAATTTTGGATAAAAAATCTAAATAATAAAATATTGTATTCTTCCTCGTAACATCTCACTAGGTCGTTAAAATATTAAACGTATCTCTGGAAATTAGTGTTTTTTTCTATTATTTTGGAAACAATCAATAGAACTTACAATCAATTACACATTTGTAAAATTTAAATGACATAGGTAATAAATAAATTGGAAACTTTAACAAATTAATAACTTCTTCAGAAGCATTTTTTTAATAAAAATAGACCTGGCAACTATGTATTTTCATATGTAACCTTATTAAATTTCACTTGACTTTGACATATACTTGTCATAATTTATTTGTGTAAGTTTGTATAAGTTCATCATACTTTTTGAAGATGTACACATTCAACGAGTATGCAGATATGTACATGATATTTGGATTCTGCAATGGTAATGCAACTAGTGCCAAAGATGAGTACCAAAGAAGATATCCAAATCGCCAACAGCCCTGCGTAAATACGTTAAAAAAATTAGACCAAAGGCTACGTACTTTTGGGTCGTTCGTTTATAATAACATAGATGGAGGGAGACCTAGGGAACGTCGCACTGTTCACCTAGAAGAACAGATATTGAATGCAGTTCAAGAAGATCCCAATATTAGTACGAGACAAATAGCTCAACAGTTAAATGTCCCCAGTAAAACAACAGTCCATGCAGTATTGAAAGAAAATCGAATGCGTCCATTTCATGCAAGAAAAGTTCAACCACTGTATGATAATGATAACGAGCGTAGACGTATGTTTTGTGACAGGATTGTAGATCAAATTCGGGAAGAACCAAATTTTTTATTAAAAATTCTTTGGAGTGATGACTGTACATTCACTAGAGATGGGGTATTAAATTGTCATAATTATCACTTTTGGGCAGAAGAAAATCCTCGGGCGGTTAGAGAAATGGGACATCAAAGGAAATTTTCAGTTAACGTCTGGCTTGGTATTCTAAATTTACGTGTAATTGGGCCTTTTTTATTCATCAAAGATTAAATGCCTTAAATTATGTAAATATTTTAGAAGAAGTTTTGGAGAATGTTCCACTAAATTTAGTAAACAACATGCTGTACATGCATGATGGTGCACCACCTCATACAGCAAGAATTTCAAGAGAATGGTTGGAGGAACATTTTCCAAATAGATGGATTGGACCCATACTATGGCCAGCAAGGTCGCCGGATATGAATAAACTTGATTTTTTCGTTTGGGGATTTTTAAAAGAAAAGGTGTATACAACACATCCAGTGGACAATGTAGACGTCATAAATAGAATTCGTGTTGCAGTGGAATTAATTACTGAAGAGATGTTGCTCCGAGTAGTTAATTCTATCCCACGACGGCTCCAGATCTGTTAGAAATGGATGGTTATCAATTTGAACATTTACTTTAATCTTTCATTTTTGATGTATACTTCAAATATTAATTTTTGTAGGTTTGTTAAATTTATGATTATTATTAAATTAAACACTTGTTTGATCCATTGTTGCCAAATTTACATTTCTTTAAATTGGCCCGTGAGGAGTTATAAGCTACAATACAATATTTTTTTACTTAAATTTTCTGCTTGAAATTAATCAATGAACCACTCTACCTGAAGATTATCACACCTTTTCTGGCCACCTTGTATTTATCTAGTTTCGTGGCTTTCAAACTTTTTTGGTGTTAGAACCCCTTTTAAGCATTAAATATTTTACGGAACCTCAAAATAAAATCTGGTCGTCGATTTATTGTACATTATTATTCTTATTATTATACTTGTGTGGCCTCATTTTTTTTTTTTCATAATTTTTATTTACTCTTGTACTTTTCCTCTACGACTATGAAAGCAGAAAATTCTGACATTTTTAAGAAAATTCTTAAGGATGTCAACCTTTTTGGGACTTTGGTGATATTGCTTTTTTCCTAGAAAGGTTGACAGCCCTGAGAGTTTGCTTAAAAATGTCAGAATTTCCTGCTTCCATGGTCTTAGAGGAAAAGTACAAGAGTAAACTATTTTTCCTATGCGGATTTTGTAATTAACTTTTTGTCCCAACTCTCTAGGCCGTTTTCTCATACAAAAAAAAACTGTATACGGGTGCTCTGGGACACCCTGTATACAGGATATTTAGAATTAAGTGCGCACTATTGCTAACTTTGTTATTATTCAAGCTACAGAGTCGGTTTAATGCGGAAAGTAGTAGTAAATTTAATGACAATCACAATGGTCAAATCAGAGAAATAATTAAACGTCGTATTTTTAAGATATTAAGAAAGTAAACTTTTTCTTAAACTGAATACCCTGTACATTTTCTAACCAATCGATATAGAAGATTATTATTAACCAAAAAGGTATAATACATTTGACGAATAAAGCACTAATAACCTTTCTTCACACTTTCAAAGTGTGAAGAAAGGTTATTAGTGCTTTATTCGTCAAATTAATTTGATCTTCACGTAACTCACAATCAATTTATTTGGTGTAATACATCATAACAAAAAAATAATAAATAAGAAAGTTTTTCACATATTTTTTTTTTTGGTAGAGTAAATTTATTTAATATAGGGATAATACATGTCATCTGCTAAATTACAACACAAAGCTATACTGAACATAGTAACACGAACTGCCTCTAATTAAATACGTCAAACCAACATCGTAACAACAAGACGTGTATCAAACCTAGTTATTAAGATAATCGTTGATACTATAATATTCTTGTTGCACTAGAAATTCTTTCAGTTTATTTTTAAAATCGTTTACTTTCGAAATGTTTTGTAAATTTTTTGGCAACTTGTTAAACACTTTCAATGCAGCGTATCCAGGTGAGGTTTCAAAGAGGGACAGTCTATGACAGGGGTATACATATTTGTCCATACCTCGTGTTTTATATATGTGGTTGCTTTCGAATTGAATAAATTTATTTTTGTGTTTTATGTTGAAAACTAAAATTTCATATATATATAAACTTGGGAGGGTTAGCAGTCCAGCGCTCCTGAATTTACCCCTACAACTCTCTGTCTGTTTTAAATTTAGAATTATACGCAGAGCACGTTTTTGCACAACAAATAAATTTTTCACCGATTTCGACATACCATAGTGGATCAGGCCGTATCTTATTAGGCTTTCGAAATTTGCCCTGTATACTAGGATAAGTGTTTCTACATCTACTATTTTTCTGACCATGCGTATTGCATAGCACGCCGAATTTAATTTTGATTCTAGTTGATCACAATGATGAGACCAATTTAGGTTTTTGTCAATTACCATGCCTAAAAAATTGCATTTCACTTCTAGATTAATGATTTTGTTGTTTAAATTGATGACATTTGGACTTTGTTTATTTTTTGTGGACAATATTATGGTATTTGTTTTATTATTATTTAACGATAATTTATTTTTTTCCATCCAGAGCTGAGTGGTTTTGAATACTTCGCTTGCTTTATTTATCATTTCCGATTCGCTGGCACTTGATATAAGCAGAGTTGTGTCGTCCGCGTAAGTTGTTATGAATGTGCTATGGTCATTAATCGATCTTGGTAAATCATTCACATAAATTATGAACAGTATAGGCCCCAAAATGCTTCCCTGAGGAATCCCAATATTAAATGTTTTTGTGTCTGAAAATGTGTTCATAATTTTTGTTTTGTGTGTTCTATTTGTTAAGTAAGATCGGATTAGTTGTTGCCCCACACCTCTAACACCGCAATACTCAAGCTTATCTAGTAAAATATTGTGACATCCGGTATCGAAAGCCTTTGATAGGTCTAGAAATATGCCTAGTGGCATTTCCGACCCCTCAAGTGCTTCCATAACTTTCGTTATATAATCAAATATTGCGGTGCCAGTCGATTTTTTGCCAAGAAACCATTCTGGGCCTCATCAAATATGTTATGTGTTTGAAAGAAAGAAATTATTCTTTGTGATATGCTTTTCTCAATTATTTTTGACAAAATTGATAAAAGAGTAACCGGGCGATAATTGTTCAAGTCCGCTGGATTACCTTTTTTATATATAGGGATTATAATACCTTGCTTTAGGCATTCAGGAAATAAACCCTGTTCATAGCACATATTTATTAAGTATACAAGTGGATCTACCAGAGTATTTGCTGCTGCTTTAACCAATTTTGTAGGCAATTAATCAAATCCTACAGATGCTTTATTTTTTAGAGAAAATATAATATTTAATATTTCCGTTTTTGACACTGGTTCGAAAAATAGCGTATTAAGTTGTCGGTCCACATTGTAGCTAAATGGATAATCGGGGATTTTCCTAACTTCCATTTCAGCTATACTGTTAAAATAATCATTAAGTTCGTTTTATTTTTCCTGCAAATTAATATGTGTTGAATACTGATTATTAGCTTTACCTAACATATTGTTAACGATAGACCAGGTAGTTTTGACCCTGTTATCACTGATTGATATTTTGTTCGCGATATCATTTCGTTTCTGCTCTGTTAATAATTTATCGTATTGAGCTTTAGTATGGTAATATAATGATTTGGCTTGCAAATTGAAGTCTTTACCAACGTATAAGTAATCTAGAAGTTTTTTTGTATCAGCAATATTAGGATTTGAATTATAGTTTACTGTATTTGTAGTTGAACATACGGAAACCTTAGGGCATGACGTTTCTAAGGCTTCTTTAATTAAAATCATAAAGTGTGACCACACTTGGTTAACATTTCTAATTAAATACATGTTATTCAATTCGAGAGAGTTATTTAAGCTATATATGAATTTATTCATATTTGCAGTAGTTAACTTGCGTACCTTTCTATTTGGCTCTTTCATTTTCGATCTATTGGTTGATGACCAGGATATTTTTTGAGCGAGGTGATCCGATATATGTGTTTCGAACACTAATGTTTCAAACTCGTTCGCCATATTAGTAATAATGTTGTCGATATTGATTTGAGTATTCAGCGTTAGCCGTGTCGCACAATCTATTACTGCAGTTGCATTAAATGATTTAATTAAGTTCTTGAAAGCCAAAGCCTCTTCACATTCACTGTTAAGGTCTATATTAAAATCTCCCGCAATACAATATGTCACCTCCTCGGCTAAAAGTCTTACTAATAGTATTTCCAATTTGCAGAAGAATTCACTTATTGCATTACGGCCGGGAGCACGGTATATAGTGACACAAACATATTTTCTATTTTCCCAGGTCCATTCAATTCCAGCGCTTTCAAATATTCCACATGTTGCCATCTTCTTGATGTCTAGTCGCTCCCGACAAGGGAAACCTCTTCGCACAAAAACCGCGGCTCCTCCATACACTGTCGTCGATGAACGGTTTCGAAGGGCCTCTTCTGGCCTGCAATATGCTGCTACGAAATGGAAGTTTTCAATAATTGTTTGTTTGAGATTTTTGTCCGTCTGCCAGTGCTCAGTGATTCCGAGTATTTGACATGTTTTATGTGTTGCAAGTATATTGCTAAGGTTTAGTGTTTTATTATTTATGGATCTTACATTTAGATGAATTAGAGAGATACGTTGTGGTTGTCTTCCCTTATTTCTGACTGCTCTTGATTTGGATTTTTCATTCTTTTGCGCTCTGCCAAAAAAGAGTATCTCTGTATTTTTAGGTTTTCTGGTCAATTTCTTGCATCGGTAAATGCTTCCTCGTACGCTTTCTCAAATTTGACTTTAAATGCCGCTTCTCTTTTGCTAAGAATTTCAAGATTTGATATATTTAAGTGTCCCTTCGTGCATATATTGTTCCTTATGTAACCTTCAATCTCAGTTTTTGTTGTACTGGGATTTACTCGTCCTATGAAATAGTACGTCAGTCTGGGCACTGCTACTATGCTGTTAATATTGCCCGTTCCCATTATTAATTGACTTTTTCTCTTCCTTCTTGGCTGAGATAGTTTCCATTCATCGACGGGATCATCTTTTTTTGAATGGATTTGTTTACTTTAGGAGTACAATTCTTATTATCTTTCACGGTCAAGTTAATCGCGCGAGTTTCTTGACCCTCTTTTGATTGTGATTTGTTTTCATTCATCACTTTCACATATTTTGGTTCAATAGGTTGTGGTTTCACCCTCTTTTGAGCCATTTCTGAACTATTATTAACTGTTATTGCAGTTTTAGTATAATTATAGATTTCTTCGTTTTGTTCTAAATTATTTAATCTAATAGATATTTATTTGTTGTAATTAATGATTGATTATTTGATCGTAGTGATTCATTTATTTCTTCCAATTGTTTAACCATTGCAGTTAAGTATTTTATTTGAATTTCTGCGTTTATGTTTACCTCTACCACTCCTTCCTCCTTTTGGTTATGTTGGCTGATGGTTTGGGGCCCGTACAAGTGTGTAGATCCAAACATGATTTATGAAAATCTTTAGTACACACACTGCATTGCCTCGCATCACTCACTTTTTATCTACATTTCTTGCACTTAATTATTTTCGCACTATTATCATCGACTGTTATTGTCGGCGCCATCACATGATTCAATTTCTGTTTTGTTCTCTACAATCAATAAACCCTAAAAACAAAAGAGGATTCTAACAAATGGCCAAAGCAAAATCTGTTTATTATATCTGTCAGTAAAATGTAAAGTGATTTTCATCGTTGTATACATTGTTATGCAATTTTAAATATTTTCAATGCTTTTTATTTATCTAAAATAATCCTATTTTGCTTAAAATAATGCTTTTTTGCATAAAATAATGCTTTGTTTTTGCTAAAATTGGTGCTTTTTAAAGCTCTTCTTTCAAGTTTTTGTTCTTAGAAATCTGAGCCCTACTTATTATATTACATACTGAGAATTTTATTAAATATACATAAAGTATAAGCTGTAAATTTTCAGGCACTCGTCGATTTTTTAGAAGCTGTTAACTTAAAGTTTTAAACGAGTGTTTCCACTCTCAGATTAAGCATGAAGTAATATTTTGAGCTTAGAAAAGCCTGAAAATTTGGTTTGGTCGCGTAGCGAAGCGGAAACTGAAACATATTAGAAATTTAAATAAACTTTGTTTAATAGGCGTTCTATCTATCTACATGTGTTTCTTTGATGTTAAAAGATTTATGCCAATAAAATACTCTTTGCTATTATCGTTCCCAAAAGCCCTGCTTCTCACACTGGTTACTTAAATAACTATTCTTAAATTAAAATTTGAAACTTAATATTTTATTAAAAAAAATTATACACATATGTATAATTTTTTTCTAAAATAAAATATGCATACAGGGTGTATTTGAAATAACGAACAGGCATTTAAGGGCACATACACAAAATATGTGTGAATCCATCTCCACCAAAATTTTTTCGAAATTTTTTTTTTTGAATTTTCAACATTTTTCGAGTTTTTTTCTATACATTTTGAGAACCAATGCTTTTCTCGTTTAATTCGGTCTGCGTGGAATGCGTGTTTGTTTACTTAAAACGCGAGAGTCTTTGCCTTAGAAATTTGAAGTGTAATCACGTTTTTTTGTAAAAGATAAACATTCCTCAAGTTCATTCACATTCATTAAGAAAAATGCACTTGACTTGAGCTAGTAAATTGATATCTTCTACACATGTTATTTTCATGTATAAATAGCAGTAAAATAGCAGTTTTACTACGATAACACCACACACTCGTGCATGCAATTTGTTAAAAGTAGGTCACGTATAAAACAATTAAAAGTCGGTCACAATTGTTTTATAAAAAGTCACATGAAACTAAATTAAATGTTCAAATTGACGCCCTTCGCACTCAATACACAATTGGGCTCTCCTTAATGTAGTTGTATGAGTTACGTGAAGGTGTTAAGTCACTTAATTAAACACAGTTATATTCCTTTCTTCACTTTTATTTTTCTTGCTAGATGTACATTTCGGGTACTAAGTACCCATTATCAATAGCTAACTGAATAAAAACCGATAAATGTTTACAATATATACCTACTCGGACTAGGCGGAAAAACCAAAAAAGTAATTTGCATTTTGAAACGAATGCGGTATCTTGGAAATGGGAGTGTTGGGGATTATTCGGTTTCGGACTTGGGAGGGTTTACAATGATGATAATGAGGGTTATCTGTTGGGTAATAAATTTAATAAGGGGTTCATTATTGGACTTAAATCGAAATTGAGTAGTTCTGTCTTATTTTTCATCATTTCTATCGCTTCCAACATGTTTAATTGACAACTGCTGGATTCTTTTAATAATTTAACTTTATTTATGTTGAATTTGTGGCCTGTTGTCAAAGTATGATGAGCAATTGCTGATTTGTCAGGGTTTTGGCTTTTTATGTGGTACATATGTTCTTTGAATCTAATGTGCACGTTTCTTTTTGTTTGTCCAATATACAATTTAGTACAATTATTGCAATTGACTGAGTAAATCTCTGAATTCAGCAACTGGTCTTGTTTTTCAAAAGTATTACCCAATAACATTTTAAGTCTGGTATTGGTGTAATGTGCAGGAATGAAATTGTATTTTTTAAATATTTTATTCAATAATTGTACTAAATTGTATATTGGACAAACAAAAAGAAACGTGCACATTAGATTCAAAGAACATATGTACCACATCAAAAGCCAAAACCCTGATAAATCAGCAATTGCTCATCATACTTTGACAACAGGCCACAAATTCAACATAAATAAAGTTAAATTATTAAAAGAATCCAGCAGTTATCAATTAAACATGTTGGAAGCGATAGAAATGATGAAAAATAAGACAGAACTACTCAATTTCGATTTAAGCCCAATAATGAACCCCTTATTAAATTTATTACCCAACAGATAACCCTCATTAACATCTTTGTAAACCCTCCCAAGTCCGAAACCGAATAAGCCCCAACACCCCCATTTCCAAGATACCGCATTCGTTTCAAAATGCAAATTACTTTTTTGGTTTTTCCGCCTAGTCCGAGTAGGTATATATTGTAAACATTTATCGGTTTTTATTCAGTTAGCTATTGATAATGGGTACTTAGTACCCGAAATGTACATCTAGCAAGAAAAATAAAAGTGAAGAAAGGAATATAACTGTGTTTAATTAAGTGGGCTCTCCTTAGCCAGTTTTCACGAACCGAAGTGAACATTTGCCGCGGTTTTTCTTTTATTGCGTTAGCTGCGTCTTGAACTCGTTGTCTGAGTGTATCAGCATCGTCAATTTCCTCGACATACACTTCACTTTTAAAATACAGCCAAAGAAAAAAGTCTAATGGGTTTAAATCCGGACTTCTAGGAGGCCATGGAACAGCACCTCCACGTCCAACCCATCGTCCTGGAAATTTATTGTTTAAATAATTTCTAACACTCCGATCGTAGTGCGGAGGTGCACCATCGTGCAGAAACCATAACTGTCTCAGCACAGCTAGAGGTACATCTTCTAAAAGATCTTGAAGTTCATTTTCTAGAAAATCTAAATAACGGCCGCCATTTAAATTAAATGGAAAAATGAAAGGTCCAATTAATTGGTCATTTACAATGCCTGCCCTAGCATTAAGGGAGAAACGATGCTGAAAATGCGATCGGCGCGTAGAATGGGGATTATTTTCTGCCCAAACATGCATGTTATGAAAATTAAAACAGCCATTTCGCGTAAAGCACGCTTCATCCGTCACTAAAATGTTATTAGTGAAGTTTGGATTTCGGGCACTTTGTTCTAAAAGCCATTCACAAAACGCAACTCTCTGTTGAAAATCACCTGGCTGAAGATGTTGAACCCCTTGATAATGATAGGGGTGAAAATTATTTTCACGGATGATTTTATGCACAAAGCTATGAGAAACACCCAACTGCCGAGAGATAATCCGTGTACTTAAACCGGGATCCGCTTCTAACAAATATAAAATTTGATTTTCCACTGCAAACAAATGATCTGCTCGGTTAACACCTCTGTCAACTGCGCCAACGGGTTGCAAACTTCCTGTATCACGTGCTCTTTGAAGTAACTCCCGAAAACGATTTGGTGTTGGTAAATGCCGTTCGGGAAACCGATCCTGATAAAGCCTTACTACTTCCGCGGAATTGCACCTAGCTTCGCCGTAAATAATTAACATATCGGCTAGTTCAATATTAGAATAAATGTGTCGCGCCATTTTCACAAAAAAAAGATGTTTGTCTGAATAAGTTTCAGCAAGGCCTCTCCAAAATATCTAAACCAGCAAATTTTGAAGAGAGACACCCTCTATAAGCGCGCGAGTATAATGGAAGAAAAGAAACCACAATTTATGGTGTGTTGATGTTACAATTTATGACTTTATCTGTTAGAATAGCAGGTAGTTTCCCTTTTTTCCCTTTTCAAAGTGTTTTAAACGGTCGTTCATGTTCATTTGATGACTCCAACAATTTAACTCATAATCAATATGTTATGCAATGGTATTATTTGGTTACGTTTTAATCAAATCGATTAAATAGAGCACGTTAATCTAGCAATAAAAAAAATGCAAAATAAGGTTATGATCTGGGTTTAAAACGTGTTTAAAACATGTTTAAAACACGTTTAAAACGTGTTTAAATCAGAATATATAGGGCATTTTTCCTTTGTGTGCATATCCCGATAATTACAACTTTTTTAAAGTTGTGGGAAATCGTTGTTTTAATGCGGTTAATTTAAGGCTTTAAACGAGTGTTTTCCACTCCCAGACTGAGCATAAAGTAAAATTTCGAGTTTAGAAAAGCCTAAGAATTTGGATTGCCCGCGTAGCGAAGCGGAGCGGCCAATCCAAATTAGGCTTTTCTAAACTCGAAATTTTACTTCATGCGCCACGCTTAAAAACACTGATTTACAGTGAAGTTCAAAAAACACACACTTACAACAACGGTTATAGGCAACCTAATATACGTTAGAGTTATTGGGTTGCCTATAATCACTGATTTAAATAATTTTGTCAGCGCAGAATTTGACTTACGTTTTATCCACATTTACATATTCGGTTGCTAAAGCCGTATAATTCAAACTTTACGATATTTCAGTGTTTTATACGCGTGGCGCATGAAGTAAAATTTCGAGTTTAGAAAAGCCTAATTTGGATTGGCCGCTCCGCTTTGCTACGCGGCCAATCCAAATTTTCAGGCTTTTCTAAACTCGAAATTTTACTTCATGCTTAGTCTGGGAGTGGAAAACCCTCGTTTAAAGATTCAAATTGAAATCTTGAGCAAAACACAACGTACGTCGAAAAATTTACAGTGTATGCTTATGTATACCTGAAAGAAAAAATCCCTGTATTTAAAAACCACATTTATGCACACACAGTTTTATTGTAATAAAATGTTATGTTTGATAATGTAATTTGAAATATCTTAAACAATTTACCTAAAATTTAAAAACAAACAAAAAATTTTAATGAATAAATATAAAATATAATTCAGCAAATATTTATTTTTAGCAGCAAATACAACGTTTAAAACATGTTTTAAACAAGATTAAGATTTAAAACATGTTTAAAACGAAACCGACGGCTGTTTTTAAACATGTTTAAAACACTGTTTTAAAACAAAGTGTTTTAAACATAACAACCCTGGTTATGATTGATCATCTAACAAGTGTTTCCAATCCCAGATTAAGCATGAAGTAAAATTTTGAGTTTAGAAAAGCCTGAACTTTTGGCTCGGGCGTAGCGCAGCAGAGCGACTGAGACAAATTAGGCTTTTCTAAACTCTAAATTTTGTTTCATGCGCGACGCGTATAAAACGCTGATTTAATGTGAAATGGTATATAACCAACCAATTTGCAAGTGAAATACGTTTGCTACGACAATCATCAATTCTTTATATGACGGAAAAAGTGCTACAATGAACATATACACTATTTTTGTATTAACGACGTGAACACCATCTACTGTCAATAGCACTACTCAAAAATTGGCAGCAGATGGTGTTCACATCGTCAATTTATATGTAAATTACGCATGACTACTAAAATGGTTATAGATGTTTAGTTTTCTTCTGGATTTTAAAATTCACAATCAATTGACATTTATAATAGTCATTTTGTGAGTACAATAGACAAGACTATTGGCAGTAGATGGCGATCACGTCATCAACCTAAATGTAAGTTACATATGACTTAAAATTGTCAATTTACAGTGCAATTTGCAATCCAGAAGAAAACTAACCATCTTTATTCATTTTAATAGTCTCATATGTAATGTACATTTAAAATAACGACGTGAACTATTTATGAAAAGGAAAAACGATAGAAAAAAATATGAAATCTAAAATCAAATGACAACAAAACAATATTTGTCAACCATTAATTTAATTATTGACAAGTGCAGCTTTGTTATTTGCTTCAAAAGGCTACTTGTTTAAGTCGTGACAATTGTGAATTTTTCATAATATACTCAATGACATTAGAAGTGTAACACCAAGAAGGAATGATTTTTTTGAATTCATATTTTAGCAACAGAGTGACTATATTTAAAGCACATATTGATAACAATTTCAACCTTGTGCCTTTTATATTTATTGTGAAAAAAAAAATATTTCACTTTTTCTTTTTTGATAAAACTATTTATATGAGCTGTTTAGTACAGATGTTTTTAGTTTTCGTGTTTTCGTTGAGTGTGTTAAGCTTAAATAAAATGCCTCGAGTCCGAAGACGTCCACAATATCACCATTTGAGCGATTTTGACCGGGGTCGAGTTGTTGCTTATCGAGATGTCGGTATGTCCTATAGCGAAATTGCCCGCCGTATTGATTCCACTGCAGCAACTGTAATACGTGTGTATCAGGTATGGACAGAAGAAGGTAGAGGAGCAAGAAGAAGACCAATTGGTCAACCAAGGCGTACCACAGAACGTTAAGATCGGCGCTTAAGACAAATAGCCCTGCGAGACCGTTTCGCTACTGCGCGTCAAATCGGTGATCAATGGATTGGAGAAGAAGGTAGGCCCGTTAGTATGCGAACCTTATATCGCCGCATTCAATCCTTTGGGCTTCTTTCGTACCGTCCAAGATTAGGTCTTCCTTTAACAGCGAGACACTGTCGCCAAAGGTTGGACTGGTGCAGAGAACGGCAGCATTGGGAGGCAGAATGGCACGATGTCGTAATCAGCGATGAATCACGATTTTGTCTAGGCACGCATGATGGCCGTAGAAGGGTACGACGCTACCGTGGAGAACGACCTGATCTTAGGTTTGCTATTGAGAGGCATGTACACAGGACTGCTGGAGTAATGGTTTGGGGGGCTATTGCTTATGGTAGTCGATCACCTCTTGTATTTATTCGAGGCAGTATGACAGCTGCGCGTTATGTTGAAGACGTCATACGACCGACTTTGTTGCCTTATTTAGATGGCCGCCCAGACGTACTTTTTCAACAAGATAACGCACGTCCCCATATTGCTCGTCGAACTATGAACTTTCTTAATGAAGCTGGTGTTAATGTTTTGGCGTGGCCGCCCCGTTCGCCGGATTTAAATCCCATTGAACATGTGTGGGATATCATGGGAAGAAGAATATTCTCTTTGCACCATAATCCACAGACTCTAGCACAGTTGATCGATGAAATTCAATTTGCTTGGAACAAGATGCCTCAAGAAGACATCGACCATCTCATTTTGTCGATGCCCAGACGTCTACAGGAGTGTATACAGCAAAGGGGTTGCCAAACACATTATTAATTTTTTTTAGATTGTATTTTAATAAAATTTCTTGAAAATGTAATCATTTTATTCTTGATGTAAGACTACCATACTGGCAAAAAATCAAGTTAAAATAATAACTCCTTCTGGGTGTTACGCTTCTAATGTCATTGAGTATACTTTCTTTTAAGTTTGCTTTTAATTTTTTAACAAAAGAAGATAGCAAATTTTTGTCTCTACAAATTTTTTTCAGAAAAATTAGCTCTTTTGAAATATCTAAAAATATAGGTATGTATCTGGGGAAAAAAATTTCGATGACGTCATTACTTCAGTTTCAAAATTTAGAAAAATATGCAATTTTGGATAAAAATGGACCTTACTCAATCTCATTTATGAACCTTTTTCATGTTTTTTTTTACCGTTTTTCCTTACCTAATAATAGAGCAGAGACATCAATTTTATATGTAAAATGTTAATCTTTTGTTTTTTGTAAAGAGTGCCTTAGAAACAGTCGAGTAACTCACTTGTTTGAGAACTTCTAAGACCCATAATTTGCTTTCATATCACCCCTGAAGACGGGCATCCAACGATATATATTTTACCAATTGTGATGTATTTTAAACTAACGAGTGTCTTTCACTCCCAGACTAAGCATGAAGTAAAATTTCGAGTTTAGAAAAGCCCCGTGTAGAAAATTTGCCGAGGGTCGCGCAGCGACCCGAGACAAATTTTCACGGGGCTTTTCTAAACTCGAAATTTTACTTCATGCGCCACGCGTATAAAACACTGATTTAAAGTGAAGTTAAAAACGCACTGAAAACCAACCCAACTTCAATATTTTTTAAAATTGGATGTGATCTTTTCTATCCATGCTGTAAACCTTCAGATATTCGTTACTTTCTTCTAAAAAAATAATCGATTCCATGTAGTCCTTCGGTCTCCGAAGGCCATGATTGGTCCTTCGAGCTGTAGCCTTTGTAAACTGGTAATAAACTTAGTCATCTAGAGTGATCCTTCAATTTGAAACTTCTAAGAACGAGTGTTGTCCACTCCCAGTCTAAGCATGAAGTAAAATTTCGAGTTTAGAAAAGCCCCGCGTAGAAAATTTGTCGAGGGTCGCGCAGCGACCCTCGACAAATTTTCACGGGGCTTTTCTAAACTCGAAATTTTACCTTATGCGCCACGCGTATAAACAACTGATTTATAGTAAAGCTAAGAATATATAACGCTTAGATGTGATGATGATCAATATTTACCAAGATGTAAACTTCAGATACGTTTTAAAAAAATGTATTTACCTAAAATTGTACACGTAGACATAATTCTCGACTTTATTTTACAAATGTCGTATTAATTATAATTACATTTTAAATAATTTCATAAATATCAAATAAATCTTCCTATCAAAACCACCCAAAACCGGACGCCACGCGCCGGCTGAAAACAGATGGACTTCTTACTACCTGCTAATATCGGGCTGTCATTGACACCCAAAAAATGCGGTTGGTGTTCATAATGGATTACCTCTTGAGTGCTCGGTCTCTTTCCCCTTACCCTCCAACATTTTAGGAAAGAGATAGAAATCGGAAGATTTTAGAGTTTTTGGTCTAGTCGCGTTTCAGCAAAGACTAAACACAAACATATTTTTTCTTGAAATCCGCCCTTACCACGCCTACTTAATTCATTGTAAATTTCTAAAAATTTGTAAGCAATAAATGTTTTTACAAGTGTTCCATAATTTCCGAGGCCCGGCTCCTATCATACCCAATTAATATATTCATTTGCATTCAAGAAATGGGTAGAAATAAATATTGAACACATTTGTACCTTCATAAAGTTGGCACTCCCACTTCGCCAAAATCTAATTAAAATATGCCTATAATTTAGGACTAATTAAAGACTAATTTGTACCCACAAAATTAGAATTTGTACCAACTTAGTTTCGCCGGAAAACCGATTATTATTTTGGGGGTGCTAGCTTGACTAAAGTTAGCAACCCCACCATTCTCAATTGAAATTTAACCAGGTGCATCCAAAACTTTGAACTAAAGACTAATTTGTACCCATGCTTGTTTCTCATTGTTTAAACAATTATAAATTATTGAAACAATTTATACATTATTTAGCCAATTTATAACAAAAAAAGTACTTTTCATAATTAATAAACAGAAATGTAGAATATAAAATTAGGACTAATTAGTTCCCACAAGTATTTTGTTTTAGCCAATTTTTTTGTTGATAAAATAATTTTCGGATTAATTAATTTTAAATCTCGATTTTCGGTATAAAACCGTGATAAAAAATTGGAACCACAATAAAACTAGATAGACTTGTGTTTCTAATCTAGGACTAATTTGTACCCACAAGCATTTTGTTCTAAACAATATTTTTGTTGATAAAATAATTTTCAGTTAAATCTCAAATTTCGATTTTCGGTATAGAACCGTCCAAAAAATTGGGATCACAATAAAACTCGACAAACTAGTGCTTCTAATTTAGGACTTATTTGTACCCATAAGCATTTTGTTATAAACATTTTTTTTTTAATAAAATAATTTTCGGTTAAATCTCATATTTTGATTTTCGGTATAAAACCGTAAAAAAATTTGGAACCACAATAAAACTCGACAAACTAGTGTTTCTAATTTAGGACTAATTAGTACCCACAAGTATTTTGTTTTAAACAAATTGTTGATAAAATAATTTTCGGATTAATTAATTTTAAATCTCGATTATCGGTTTATAATCTAGGACTAATTTGTACCCACAAGCATTTTTTTCTAAACAATATTTTTGTTGATAAAATAATTTTCAGGTAAATCTCAAATTTCGATTTTCGGTATAGAACCGTCAAAAAAATTGGGATCACAATAAAACTCGACAAATTAGTTTTTCTAATTTAGGACTAATTTATACCCATAAGCATTTTGTTATAAACAATTTTTTGTTAATAAAATAATTTTCGGTTAAATCTCATATTTAGATTTTCGGTATAAAACCGTAAAAAAATTTGGAACCACAACAAAACTCGACAAACTAGTGTTTCTAATCTAGGACTTATTTGTACCCATAAGCATTTTGTTATAAACATTTTTTTTTTTAATAAAATAATTTTCGGTTAAATCTCATATTTCGATTTTCGGTATAAAACCGTAAAAAAATTTGGAACCACAATAAAACTCGACAAACTAGTGTTTCTAATTTAGGACTAATTAGTACCCACAAGTATTTTGTTTGAAACAAATTGTTTGTTGATAAAATAATTTTCGGATTAATTAATTTTAAATCTCGATTATCGGTATAAAACCGTAATAAAAAATTGGAACCACAATAAAACTAGATAAACTTGTGTTTCTAATCTAGGACTAATTTGTACCCACAAGCATTTTGTTCTAAACAATATTTTTGTTGATAAAATAATTTTCAGTTAAATCTCAAATTTCGATTTTCGGTATAGAACCGTCAAAAAAATTGGGATCACAATAAAACTCGACAAAATAGTTTTTCTAATTTAGGACTAATTTGTACCCATAAGCATTTTGTTATAAACAATTTTTTGTTAATAAAATAATTTTCGGTTAAATCTCATATTTAGATTTTCGGTATAAAACCGTAAAAAAATTTGGAACCACAACAAAACTCGACAAACTAGTGTTTCTAATTTAGGACTTATTTGTACCCATAAGCATTTTGTTATAAACATTTTTTTTAATAAAATAATTTTCGGTTAAATCTCATATTTCGATTTTCGGTATAAAACCGTAAAAAAATTGGGATCACAATAAAACTCGACAAACTAGTGTTTTATTTTATTAACAAAAAATTGTTTATAACAAAATCCTTATGGGTACAAATTAGTCCTAAATTAGAAACACTAATTTGTCGAGTTTAATTGTGATCCCAATTTTTTTGACGGTTTTATACCGAAAATCGAAATTTGAGATTTAACTGAAAATTATTTTATCAACAAAAATATTATTTAGAACAAAATGCTTGTGGGTACAAATTAGTCCTAAATTAGAAACACAAGTTTATCTAGTTTTATTGTGGTTCCAATTTTCTATTACGGTTTTATACCGAAAATCGAGATTTAAAATATATTAATCCGAAAATTATTTTCTCAACAAAAAATATGTTTAAATTAAAATACTTGTGGGTACTAATTAGTCCTAATTTTACACTCTACATTTCTGTTTATTAATTATGAAAAGTACTTTTTTCTTATAAATTGGCTAAATAATGTATAAATTGTTTAAATAATTTATAATTGTTTAAACAATGAGAAACAAACATGGGTACAAATTAGTCTTTAATTCAAAGTTTTGGATGCACCTGGTTAAATTTCAATTAAGAATGGTGGGGGTGCTAACTTTAGTCAAGCTAGCACCCCCATAATAATAATCGGTTTTCCGGCGAAACTAAGTTGGTACAAATTCTAATTTTGTGGGTACAAATTAGTCTTTAATTAGTCCTAAATTATAGGCATATTTTAATTTGATTTTGGCGAAGTGGGGGTGCCAACTTTATGGAGGTCACATTTGTTGCTGGGATTTCCACCACAGGTGTTTGTGTAAGTGTCTTTTTTGTTCCTTATCTCTGGAATGCCGATGCGTCCTGCAGAAAAATCGATTAGAATCGTACAATTGAACTCAGTCGAGATGAAACATTCGAAGTGTTAACAGTTTGCGATAATTTATTTGAAAAAAATAAATGTGTAGTTTTGAGAATGTAGACGACAAAGGGTAATAATTAATTAAATGTGTAGTGAGTGTATATGTGTAAGTTTACAGCAACAAAAAAAGATTTAAGTGAAATCAGTGGCTGTTTTGTGTTGTAGGCGTTCACTTTATGGTGCATCTTGAATACACTTGTAAATAAAACACGTTTTAATTTGTTTAACAACTGTATTTTGCACTTAACTATAGTCACAAATTAAGTGCAAAATACAGTGGTTAAACAAAGTAAAAATTGTATTATCTACAAGTGAAATTAGTGGGTTTGTCTTGGATATTTATGTCATATAATTTTCACAAGTATTAACACAAATAAGACAATTAACTTTGTTTGTATTTTATTGTGACTATAGTTTCGACAACTTTAACTTGTCATTATCAAACATAAAGTCTTTATCATATATTTTTAAGAAATATTAACACAAATAAGACAATTAACTTTGTTTGTATAACTGAGGATTTTATTGTGACTATAGTTTCGACAACTTTAACTTGTCATTATCAAACATAAAGACTTTATGTTTGATAATGACAAGTTAAAGTTGTCGAAACTATAGTCACAATAAAATCCTTAGTTATACAAACAAAGTTAATTGTCTTATTTGTGTAAATAATGATGTATAACGAAGTAGAAGCCTCCACAGTGAACAGTTTAACAAGTATTGATGTACCTATATGTTTTTGATCAAGATGGGTAAGTGATATTAATTGATAATTACAAGAATTTTAAATAATTTAATTAAATCCTTTTTGACGCCATAACGAAATATTATTAATTTTTTGCTTATTAAATAAGTAAATAAATGAATTTGATACGTTGTATTATTTGACCTGACTTGAGAATGTGTCAAGAAAAATGTAAATATATTGTTGTTTAAATAGTTTGCTAGTTACTCATTTAGAAAAGGATTCTTAGTGTATTTCCAACTTTACAATATTTCAGTGTTTAATACGCGTGGCGCATAAAGTAAAATTTCGAGTTTAGAAAAGCCTTAAAATTTGGTTTGGTCGCTCCGCGAAGCGGAGCGGCCAAACCAAATTTTAAGGCTTTTCTAAACTCGAAATTTTACTTCATGCTTAATCTGGGAGTGAAAACACTCTTTTGAAACTTCAAATTGAACTTTTTTATAAAATCGACGCGTGCCTGTAAAAATTTACAGCGTATACGTTTTGTATATTTAAAATAAAAATTCCCAGTATATAATATAATAAGTCATTTATAGAAATCATAAGAAAAGAACAATATTTTACCTACAATTAACTTTTAGAGTTAACTTTATAATTGCTCGGCCGTTAATGGGTTAAAATATACTGGGTATAACATATTTTGAATTTGTTAAAGCAGCACGATAATAATTGAAGTTAATTATTTAAACTAAGTTGTCTTAGGAAGCCAAAAATTAACAAAAAATTATTCCTATAATAGGAGCAATACTTGTTTAGTATTTTGTATAGCGACTTTTTTAAATATACATATTCCAATGTATGTATTTTCAGGCATTCGTTGCTGCTATAAAACCGTTTGATTTGAAGCTTTAGACGAGTGTTTACAATCCTTGGTTAGGCATGAAGTAAAATTTCGAGTTTAGAAAAGCCCCTGTGAAAATTTGTCGAGGGTCGCGCAGCGACCCTCGACAAATTTTCACAGGGGCTTTTCTAAACTCGAAATTTTACTTCATGCCCCACGCGTATAAAACATTGATTTCAAGTGAACTTCAAATATACATAAATTTCACAGTATTTTAGTATTTTATACGCGTGGCGCACGAAGTAAAATTTCGAGTTTAGAAAAGGCCAGAAAATTTGTCGAGGGTCGCTGCGCGACCCTCGACAAATTTTCACGGGGCTTTTCTAAACTCGAAATTTTATTTCATGCTTAACCAAGGATTGTAAACACTCGTCTAAAGCTTCAAATCAAATGGTTTTATAGCAGCAACGAATGCCTGAAAATACATATATTGAAATATGTATATTTAAACAAATCGCTATACAAAATACTAAACAAGTATTGCACGGGGCTTTTCTAAACTCGAAATTTTAATTCATGCTTCGTCTGGGAGTTGAAAACACTCGATTAAAATTTCAAATTGAACTCTTTTAAAAAACAACGAATGTCTAACTATTTAAAGAAAATAATCTGAATTTAGAAGACGTATACTTTAAAGAAAAACTCCCTGTATATACTCATATGGAATATAAAACTAAAAAGGCATCTGTTTCGTTATGCAGTTGTATGTATGTCGGTAGAAATTAAAATCGTGAATATTTATCCAATTTACTTGTGTCTTCTGTAATTCAATACCCACCCCTATTCATTCATTCGACGGCGCTATATAAAGATACAAACAACGCGCTCCGCACTCATAATTTTTATTATTCGTTGTGATAAAATTCGGCAGGCACTTTGAACTAATACATAGTCAAAACTACTATCTGCAATTTTGCTATTTCTGCGCCATCTTGTATCCCACAAACACACAACCAGTAAAAATTGACTCTCTTAAAATAAAAATTCACTCAGTGTACCTTTTGTTGTTTTTTTTAAATAGAAAGATATGCATCAATATTTGTGTTATTTGTGATCTAGTCCTGAATTTTATTTGCGGTGGGGGTATAATATAAAAAAAAGCTCCATACAAGTGTATGGAAGAATAAACATGTCCCAAAATAAAAAATGGCTATGTACTTTAGGATTCAGACGAGTTGGATAAAATAAAAAAAAAATTATGTTTCGAAATACAATAATTTTTAATTTTCTGAAAGAATGTCCTGAATGCACTAAATAAGAATAAATTAAAAATTCTGCCGAAACACCTGTTGAATCAAACAAATCAACATAAAATTATGGAATAAGATTATTCAACTATGTCAGATTACGTGCACCACTCTATTTGACAAATATATTACAAAACTGATTTATGAGTGCTTTGGAAGGATTTTCGGTAAAAGTAAAATTCAGATTTTGAGTTCGTTTCCTACTTAGCGTGTTTGGAGGTAAAAGGAAACAAACAATTTTTTTTGTATTCTACAATGTTTACTTGAAATATTCACAAGCGCAAACTTGTTAATTACGCGATTTTTATTATGGTTATAAATCAATGTTATTACTGTTTAGTAATTCAAATGTTTCTACAGTTTTATGCGATACTTTCACGCGTCGTATTTAAACGAGCACGCGCTTTGCAAAGCCAATTGCTAAATTGAATCGATTTAACGCGTATGAAAATTTTAAGTTGTGAAATGACAAATTTCTCAAATAATTTCACAATTTTGTCTGAAGGTAATATAGAAAAATCAATACATTGTTAAGCTCTCCTAGGTACCTTAAATTTGATAGAATTTAAAATAATTCTTAATATTTACATTTTTAAACACTTACAAACAGGAGTGGATCCAGAGAGCAATTTTTCGCTGAGATAATTATCTTTCAAAGATAGTTTTAAAATTTAGGTTTCATTCCACTAATCAATTACTTCAGAACTGGAAAAATTAGGACAAATTGACAAAAATGTAAACATTTACCAAGTCAAAAAAAATGTAAAATTCTACACATTTTTGTTGATTTGGTAAATTTTTACATTTTTGTTAACTTGTCCTAATTTTCAATTCTGAATTTTTTGTTAAATGTAATCATGTGTGTTGGTTTTTACGATTTTATTTAAAATATTAATAATTATTTAAAATTTTTAATTTTTGTTAAATATTGACAGACCAGGATTTTTTCTTTTAAGTACACTTTTACATATTTATTATAAATATTTGTTGAATTAATGAACATGTGATCAAACCTGAACAGTATATTTTAAACTTCACTTTTAATCAGTGTTTTATACGCGTGGCGCATGAAGTAAAATTTCGAGTTTAGAAAAGCCTGAAAATTTGGTTTGGTCGCTCCGCTTCGCGGAGCGACCAAACCAAATCTTAAGGCTTTTCTAAACTCGAAATTTTACTTCATGCTTAATCTGGGATTGGAAACAATCGTTAGATGCTTTACATTGCATGTTTTAATTAAAGCAACGAATGTCGGAAAATTTAGATTAAAAAGTTGTGACATGTATACCTAAAAGAAAAATTCTCCGTATTTATCTTTCCATTTTAATGATTTCAACATTTCTATACTATTTTTGTTAATATTTTCCAACGTATTTTCTAAATTTGAATACCTATTTTCCATAAAATTGTACTGTTATAAATTGTAAATGGATTTTGAAAATAAATAAACTTTCCCTGTTTGTACGAAAAGTTACAGATATCCAAACTATTATAATTGCATTTTATTTTTTGTTGAAATTGTCAACCCCCGGTGGGGTAGTAGGTAGAGGCGCGCTGGGTGGGGTCATATTAAAGTACAAAATGATTCCACCTGGGTCCATGGATGTGTGTGAATGTGTTTGTGACGTCTATATAGTTAAATACAAAAATATAAAGGTGAAAATTGTAGCACAAACATAAAAAAAACTTACCCTTTTTTTATACATTTACTGGATATTGGTCTCAGACCATTTCACCATTTGGAATGGTCTGAGACCAATATCCAGTAAATGTATAAAAAAGGGTAAGTTTTTTTTAATGTTTGTGCTACAAAACCTCGACCAATATCCAGTAAATATATATAAAAAAAAGGGTAATTTTGTCCATGTGTGTGCTACAAAACCTCGTATAAACCTAAACTTCAATTTGGATCAATCAATTTTTATAAAATTAATAAAAATACTACTTGAAACAATTAAGGCTGGGATTCGAATACGAATAATTTAAATTGTCGAATTTCAAATATAAGGAAATAATTAAATACCAAAATTCCGGACTTCTCCTCAACGAGCAATTAGAATTATCTACCTCCCCACTACTGAAAATGTTCCTCCCACCAAAGTAATTTGTATATAGATAAATAGTCATAAGAAATCAATAAATTTGCTAAACAATTGTAGTGAATAAACATTCCAATCATTGAAAATCAACGAGTTTATTCTTTAAAATAAATAAAGAAATATAAGGACTGTTGAATTTTATGCTTTAAAAATGACAAAATATTATGATAATGATAATAAAATTATAATTAGTTTAGAAACCTGTGAGCTATACAGTCGACATAAATGTTTTTTTCTGTTCAGCGGGTTAGTCTTAAAATTTCAATTTGCAATTTCTGTCAGTAATATTTTATTTAAATGCAAATATCTGGCTGTTAATCTTAAAACAATCAAGCCTTAGACTATAACCATAAATCTCTTCTTTTTACTGGAATTCCACAAAACCAATTATTTTGCAATAAATATAAATTCAAACCAAACATAAAAATCCCCTTCTCCATTTAGAACGTAAATTCCTTCCAAACATACCTTTTGTTGTAAGTAAATTATATCACACTGTCCAATTGTTCGCCAGCACGATCTATTTTGTTGTTTCCTTTTCCTTTTTTTTTACACGTACTATTATTATTATTATTAACAATTTGGTCCAATCGAGGTGTACAATTAGACCCGACCTTGGCAGGCTGCTTTTTGGCCGAAAAATCGTGGACCTTGCGCTCCGTTTGTTTCTAACTTTTTTTGCTATCGGGCTAGTGGCTGAATAATTGTTGTGGAGGGTGTGTCGGGTAGCTAATGACCACATGACTAGGTGCTAATTGCGTCCGTGGCGGACGGTGATTGTTAATTGTTTCGGAGAGTGCGATTCCGGAATGTTGGCTACCAAATGGATCGTGACAAATGCAATTTTGTGCGTTTTTTCTTTCTTATTGACATTGTGTGTAGTTAAGTGATGTTGTAAGGATATGTATTTTGAAATGCACAAGAGGTTTTTATTTGTTGAGGTGTTATGTTATTAAAAGTACATTCTCTCTTTCAATTATATGGAATGTTAGGTTGAGTTGACTATTTATTTTCGTAGATTGTTTCTAAATCTTTAAGTAGTTACGTAATCTAAATCAGAGCCAAGTAGAATTCGACTCATTTAGAATTCGATTCCTTTTAGAGGACTTGAAAAAGGCATTCGAATATTTTATTAAAGTAGTATTCGTGATTGGGAATTGTTACAGTTTGTTGTAACTGTAATTAATGAGATATGTTTACTTAATAGAAAAATTCCCTTTATAACTAAAACACTGCAAATTGGCATTTTTACATTTTGTTGGAAAACAGTTCAAGTACTTTAATAGTTCTATCAATTTGTGTCATGTTCATCTCAAATGATTAAAATATTTTGGTTTTTATCTAAAACTACGTTTATTTGGAACTACTTAAAATGTATTTATCACCCACTATTTTTGCACGGTTATGTCTCTATTAATAAAAATAATTGTTAATCTGTATCATTTAGTTATAAATTCTATTCTTTGAACTGTAAGTTTTAGACTACTTATTTTTATTGTTTTTATGTTTCCAAATATTTTAATTATAAGTTTTATTGCCATATTATTGCTATTATTAATTTAAACTGATCAAAACATGTTGACTCACCCACGAATGTAAAAATTCTTGGAAATAAATGAATTATTATTATTAATCAAAATTCCTTATCACTTTACAATGTAAAGCTTGAAGAACTACTTAAAACTAGGGATGTTCTGATCCCAAAAAATATCGATATTAAGTATCGATTATATCGTATATCAAAGTATCGATACGGTAAAATATCGTAATGAAAAGTATAAACATTCAAAACAACGATACTTCTTGATACCAGGTATTTTAGATTTAATATTAATTATTATTTAATACTGCAAATTCATTTTTGAAAGATCTTCAGCTAAGATAAATAATATTGTCAGGAATAGCTTAATGGCGGTTATGAAATTATCAAGATTCACCTTTTACAAGCAAACAAAAATATAATAAGTCAATGTATTATACGCGTGGCGCATGAAGTAAAATTTCGAGTTTAGAAAAGCGTGAAAATCCAAATTTTCAAGCTTTTCTAAACTCGAAATTTTACTTCATGCTTAATCTAGGATTGTAAAACACTCGTTAGAACTGCTTTAGAACTTGAAATTAAATTGCTTAGCGTTAATCATAAATGAATGACTTAAAACTAGGGGTGTTCCGTACCCAAAAAATATCGATATTAAGTATCGATTATATCGTATGTCAAAGTATCGATACGGTAAAATATCCTAATAAATAGTATCGATATTCAAAACAACGATACTTTTTAATACTAGATATTTTTGATTTAATATTTCTTTTATTTAATACTGCAAATTATTTTTTAAAGGATCTTCACCTAAGATAAACAATATTGTCAGGAATAGCTTAATGACGGTTATAAAATTATCGAAATTTACCTTTTACAAACATAAAAAGTATAATAAGTCAATGTTTTATACGCGTGGCGCATGAAGTAAAATTTCGAATTTAGAAAAGAGTTATAAGTTGTATTTGCCGGAGCGCGACTCGCTTCGCTCGCGCGCCCCGTCAAATAAAAGACTGAATAATAAGTGAGTTTACAACTGTAATCATAAATAAAATCATAACGATACTAAATTTAAATCTGTTGACAGTTTATTATGACAAACCGTCAAGAACTTGAAAATTACAAAAAATCGTAAAGAATTTATGAAAAGCATTGTTATTTTTAAATATAACAAAAATTTAGAAACTCACGAAAATACTCATGATTTTAAAAATTTATGAAATGAATTATAAATCTAGGAAATTTAGGAAAACCGTAAAAATGTTTAAATATTAATGGAAATCTTAAATATCCACGAAAAGCGTAAAGGTTTTAATAATGTACTGAACACTCGTAAATTCACGAAATGATACCAAGTATTTGAAAATGAACCAAAATCATGAAATTTCACGAAAAACGAAAAACATTTTAAATCTTACAAAAATTTAGGTTATTCACAAAAATTACCAGGAGTTTGAGAATTTAATAAATTTTCATTATTTTTAAATATTCCAATACTTTTTATGATATTTCGTTAATTAACAAATTAATTTTAGTTAATTTGCAAATACTTGGCACCATTTCGTGAACTTACGAGTGTTCAGTACATTTTTAAAACCTTTATGCTTTTCATAAATATTTAATATTTCCATTAATATTTAAAAATGTTTACGGTTTTCCTAAATTTCCTTGGCAGTTCCTGTCCAGAACTCTCATGATTTTAATTGATTTTTATCTCTCGACGATTTTCATCAAATTGTTGACTATTTTCATTAAATTTAGGATTTTCATCAAAATGTCAACAGTTTTTGTGAATATCTTAGATTTTCGTTAGTAGGTAATTTCAAGTCAAATCAACGCAGTCTTTCACCTTACCATCTCAGTTTTTTTTTTAAATTTTGTTCACTTATAACCTTTATACAGAAAAAGAAAAATATTTCATTTTAGGATAAAATGTCAAGTAATTTAAATTTCAGAAAAATGAGTCAAAATCGCAAATCGCTAATTTTTTAAATTACGATTGTTGGTCTCCAAATTAAGCTAGCGATGTGAAACAGGTCTCATTTCTTACTATATTTCATGAACTTTTATATGATTTACAAAACAAAAAATCTGCTATTTAAAAAAAATATTTAAAGTCCAAATTTTGATTTTGAATTTATCAAAAATCGCATCTTTAAAAATGTTTAAAATAATATATATAATAGTTCATGTAATTGATAATTAACCGTATACAGTTTTAAGTGAGATCATAATGGGTTCATATTGAAAAAAAATAATCTCGTTGAGGTTTATTTAAGAAATATTTAATGAATGTATTTTTACATCTAATAAATATTTTGCAAATAAAACTCAACAAGGTAATTTTTTTCAATATGAATCCATCATGATCTCACTTTGAAATTTATAGGGATAATTAACAATTGCATGAACTATTATATACCGGGTGACCATATGATATCGATACTGACGATATATCAGATGATGTAATATCAATATAAATATACAAAAAATAAGGTAAATAAATTCCTCTTATTTTTTTACGAGGAATCCGAAACTGCAATCAAAAATAGGGGTTCCCATTGAAAAATAAATTTGTTGACACCTGTGAGAAAACCAATATTCTATAATTACGGGCCTCTTCTGTACGATTATTTTTTACTCATTTCAAAAAATGCTTTGTTTATGAAATATTTGCGAAAAACACCTTAAATACCCTACATTTAAGGTGTTTTTCGCAAATATTTCATAAACAAAGCATTTTTTGAAATGAGTAAAAAATAATCGTACAGAAGAGGCCCATAATTATGGAATATTGGTTTTCTCACAGGTGTCAACAAATTTTTTTTTTCAATGGGAACCCCTATTTTTGATTGCAGTTTCGGATTCCTCGTAAAAAAATAAGAGGAATTTATTTACCTTATTTTTTGTCAGCCTCATAAATGGCGCTGTAATCGAGTCAGGTGAAACATGAAAGATGTTCTGGTGTCTCAGATTAAACTCTTGTTTTTAGAGTGTCAGTACGAACATATGACAAGCAGCATTAACATTTTCACAATTAAAAATTGTATCATTTTACTTTATAAAAAATAACTGGTCTTCTGGTTTTTTCGAAACTCTTTCTTTGTTTTTCAGCCATTATATCGCAAATTGAATCTACCCGCAAATTACACGAACATCCGAACACATTATTATTTTTCGCGATTGCAGCGCCATATATCAGGCTGACAAAAAATGTGTTAAATAAATTATTCTTATTTTTTTACGAGGAATCTGAATCTCTGAATTAAATACATGGGTTCCCTTTAAAAAAAATTGAGTTGACCTTGTTTTAGCGACAACAGCGCCACCTTTGAGAAAACTAATATTACATAATTATGGCCCCCTTCTATACAAATATTTTTCACTAAGGTCATTTCTGCGTAGAATGCTTTGTTTTCGAAATATTTGTGAAAAGTACGTTAAATGATCCACTTTGTAGATTATTTTGCATTAAAATACTAACATAATGTGTTTGCCCTTACATGTAATCATTCTAAAATTTATACCAATTATTTGGTTATAGCTAAGTTAATATTAGTTTTTATTAAAGCCAAGTTGGATCAAATTCTAATTACATATATATTCTTGTTTTCATTATACCAGTAATTATCTATGTCCAAACTCCTTGTTAATTTAGCTGAAATTTAAAATCACCGGGTGAAATTTCACCAGCAAATCAATCAGAGCGTGTATTGTTAAGTTTTGTATAATTGCACGTTTAGCACATCGATTAATTATTCGAAAATTATACGAAAAAACATATATATGTATATAACCGACCATACGTGAATCGGCAACGTCTTCTGGTCGATTAATTAATTAGCAATCTATTTGGGTCACTGTATCCGCAAAATATTATAAAAACGTAGTCCGGTGTTTCCTTTATTAGCATACAAAATAACAGCTATCGTTTAAATACTAATAAAAAAACGGTGTCAGATTTTTTTTTAATTTCCCAAGTATTCCATTAGGAATAATATAATTTTAGTAAAATATAAAATATCCTATAAATATTGTTGGCAAATATTTCATCACATAAATATAAATTCTAGAGTGCCATGATTTTTGATATACACATTTGACACACCGCGAACATTTGTTAATCCTCCTTGAAAAATAGAAACATTTATATTTACATCTAAGCGAAACATAAGATAGTTTTACAAAAACAAGTACAAAAAAATGATAGTATATTTCACTTAGATGTATATAAAAATAATAATAAAACAGAAAAAAGAAACTATTATTTAATAATTCTATTTTTCAAGACTCATGAGCAAAATTGCTTCTCTAAAATCCCTCCATCTACGCCATTGACCAGCTTAACCGCGGTATGACCTTGAACCTTCACTTTTGAACCCCTAAATATTGATGAATCAAATTATCAACTTCCATTTTTGGACTTGTTGGTTATAAGAAACAATAAAAAATAAGAATTCAATATTTACAGAAAATCAAGTGTCAATTTATTAAAACAGTCATCATCTTACAATTCATACATGATAAAAGCGATTGAAATGAAAAAGAACCTTTATAATCTGCTCAATTTCGATATGAGCCCGTTGAGTAATCCCCTGCTTGACTTAATCCAACACAGGTGTTAACGCTAATAAAACTGTGGCATTCCCGACAAGCGGCCATTTTTAAGAAATAGGGTCTATCATTGTAATAATTAATTTAAGGTTTTTCCACTAATCCGTTTCACAAATCCGTTTTATGATATAAATACACCGACGTCTTTGCAATTTTTGTTAGTTAACTATTGACACAATATGGACACTTAATGTGGACAATAAGTGTCCATTATCAATAGTGCAATAAAATTAAGCACAAGTCTTATAGCTATTTTTCACAATATTCTAGTTGTATAATTCGGGTCTGTGTCAATTGCCTAGCAGCAATTTCAATAAATGACAAAACACCATAACTTAATAATATCACCTTTATTAAAAAAACAAAACTATGACCTTTTGAAAAAATGCTCGTAATAAATACAACAAAGCCGAGATAGAAAAACCATCTTCTATTTTCGTTAGAATTCGAATTTTTGAATTGTTGTCTAAATGACGCAGCATTTTGATATTAAGGAAATTGACATATTTACAGATTTTTGTAACAAGGAAACTCATGACGTCCGTCTTAAACTATAACATATTTTGTGTGCTTAATTTTATTGCACAGAAGTGTACATATAGTACTTAAATAAAAACAGTTAAGAAAGGAATTTAACCGCTTTTTATTACTGCCCGAATTATTCATCTAGTTATACAGGGTGCGAGTAAAGTATGGAATATTATAAATAAAAACGATCTCAACCGGTTTTCTTAAAAACGCTGAACAGGTCGATTTATATGACGTCATCGGCATTTTTTATAAATGTAATTTGTTCTTTTTTAGTTGGCAACTTTTGTAGAGCTCTTAATTCTCTTTACAGTCATATATATTTTTGTAAATAAGCGATATTTAATCTGGAAATGAGATATAAAAAATGGTAATAAAGATCCGCTCAAAAGTTATTGTTTTATTTATTATTTGACATGATAACAAGTTTTCCTTTAATTCTTACCTTCTTTCAGCCGATATAGAAAAGTGAGAATATATTTTTGATACAAAATTTTTGACATCAACCCATTGAGCAAATCCATGTGAGTAATGTTTCATCAACATTAAAACAACGTTTAATGTTGCTTCAATGTTGATATAACGTTATTTGTTTGTTTTTCGCTCAGTGGGAACGTCTAATATACTCAATGCTTTTCGTCAAGTACTATGTATAATATATGAATGACAATTGGCTTTTACTATGTTTCTGTTTTCTATTTTAAATTCTCAAAAAAAATACTTGGTTGTGGATTCTATCTACACTGACTTCTCCAGAGCCTTCAACAGGGTTAATCAAACGAGGCTTTTGTATAAACTTTGCTCACATGGCGTTTCGGGGCTCATGCTTGAATGGATACGGTCCTTTATTTGTAACAGGAAAATGTTGGTTAAAGTAAATGATATCACCTCTGACATTTTAATTAATGCAACCTCAGGGGTGCCACAAGGCACCGTTACTTTTTCTTGTATCAGCATTTTTCATAAAATCTAATAGTTTATGTTCAATACAATTTTTAGAGAGAAGGATTGGAAGCAAATGGGAAAGACTATCTTTTTTTTTAATTTGACGAGTTTATTTGTACCGAAAAGGAAGTACTTAATAAGCCTTTAGTAGAATCTACGACATTTGTCGGCTTTCTTTTGCCAATGCTTCTACAATTGCTCCAGTCTTTATGCGATAGTTTTTCACTATTTTTTTATCAGTGAAGGTCTTTTTTATAATTTACATTTCAAAATATTGCAGATTTCTTGTGACATTTAGAATTTTAATGGCGTCGTGGGCGTTAATAAGGAAACTAGACAATATTTTCTTATTTGGATTTTTTACTAAACAATGAACTAAGGAATCAAGTCACCTGAAGCTTTTCAGTTATTTTCTAGCTACTTTGTATTCTGAAAACAAAGACTTGTCTCGAAATTTGATATCGTAATATTATTTTGTATTAAAAATGTAACTTTTAGTTCCACAGTAAGTAAATTGATTGGATAATGCCATGAAATAATAAGCACAAGAGATCAAGTTAATTTTTTTTAAAAAAGTATGTTATTGTTGAAAGAATTAAGAACTACGCGATGAAACCAAATTTTCAAGCTTTTCTAAACTCGAAATTTTACTCTACGCTTAGTCGAAGATTGGAATCCCGCGTTAATATCTTCTTATCTTCTTAAATAAATAAATAAATTGAACTTATTAAAATACAACGAATGGTAGCAACACTATGTGTATGTGTCAGAGCTGGACAGGATTCGAATCATTCAAAAGAGGCATTCGAGTAGCTAAATTAGATTCGTGATCAGGATTCGTTACATTTTTTTAAGAGGATTCGTAATCGAATCGAAATGCGGGCGATTGGAATCTTTATAAAAGGATTCGAATATTTATAAAAGAATTCGAATGCTTACAAAAGGATTCGAATACTTACAATAGGATTTGAATCATCAAAAATAATTCGAATTAATTGTGAGGATTAACATGAAAAATTTGTTTTGTGTGTTTTTAAATTTCTCGTTAAGTCACTGTTTTATACGCGTGGCGCATGAAGTAAAATTTCGAGTTTAGAAAAGCCCCGTGAAAATTTGTCTCAGGTCGCTGCGCGACCCTCGACAAATTTTCTACGCGGGGCTTTTCTAAACTCGAAATTTTACTTCATGCTTAGTCTGGGAGTGGAAACGCTCGTTCGAAAATTCAAACTGAATGCTTTTAAGAACATTAATTGAATGAAAATGGTTTTAAAATAATAATCTAGTTTTCAAATATTTGTTTAAAATTATTTAAAGTAAAACTAACATGGTAGCCACAATCTGAAATGTTAAATTTTTCCGACATTTCCCTGATTCAAGATTCTTTTCCCTGGTCTTATAATATAACTTTCTTCTGTGGGAAACTCCCATTTTGTTAAATTGTATTCATTGTTTTTGTCAATATTGAAGTTGGCTTTATAAATTTCAACGTGTTTTGTAATTTTTATGATGCCTGTTGATTTTGACAAATTTAATAATATGGCTTTTGCCTGGCCTTAGTTTCACGACTATTAGCCAACATCATTCAATTTTTAACTTATTAATTTATTAACTAACTTATTTAGTTATTTAACTGTATCTATATTTGGACGTCACAACACATTCACACACATCCATGGAACCGGAGACGAGTATTTTTCGTTAGAAAAATTACTCGCCCCCGCCGGGAATTGAACCCAGATCATCGCCGTGAACGATTGGCGAAACCAGCGGCTCAACCGCTCAGCCACGGCGGGCCCATTTAATAATATAATATGGTTAATTAATTTTTTGATGCTATTTATTTTATTAGTTTTTGTATTGTATATTATTGAATTTGTAAATCAAGTATTTTTTTTTATTTACTTTGGTCATTATTTGTGTTATTTTATTCTGTAGAAAATTAGAAATTAATTATTTTCATATTTTTGGTAAATTTTTTTCAATTATTATAATCGTCTGTTGCTTTTATAGATTTTATATGAAATAAAAATGTTTTTAAATTAATAACTTGTAATTTTCGAGATATTGGTTTTTAATTTAAATGTTTTCTGAGTACGATTAAATTTTATCCAGTTTTTTACAAAAAAAAGATGCAAAACTCGAAAAAAAATTAATTACACTTTTTTGTTGATTTTGAATATTTTGACACGTATTTGCCAATTTATTGATTTATTTATTCAGCCAACAAAGTACATTAAAAAATACATAATATAGTACAACTAAAAATATAAAATACACAATAAAACATAATTAACAATGTTTGTTTATATTGACAAATCTATTGAAAATTAATGTTTTTTGTTATTTTTTGGAATATTAAAATGTTAATGGTTGCAAAAAAATTATAAAATTTAACTTATTCTTAGAGGATTTGTATTCGTGTTTCGAAAAAACAGGATTCGAATCATATCTACCTCTTACGAATCCTTTATTCGAGTATTCGTGATTCGAATCACATTAGGGGATTCGGATTCGTGATTCGAATCACATTAGGCGATTTCGGAGTGTCGAATCCTTTTTAGGAGGATTCGTCCCAGCTCTGGCATGTGTGTCAAATTGTGTGCAATATAAATGTCTCTTTTGTATGGAATAAAGTAAAATCATTGTTCTGTAAAAAAGTAATCAGGAGCACAAACATTGAATTTATTTCCTTGCGTAGGAGAGAATTTGCTCTAATTAAATAGTTGCTAAGCCTACAATTAATTGTAATGCTAATGGTAATTGTTGGAATAGGCGCGGTTTGAGTGATAATAATAGCAACAAATGCGGTCGCAGCCACCTTTTCAGGATCATAATGCCGCAACAACAATGCAGAAGTGAAAAAAAAATGAACGGCGATGACTTGCACACCTTCTCCAACAAAGACAGAGAAGCATTATGTTTTTATTATAATAAATTAATTTCAGTTTATTCAAGTCAGACATACAAGCAGGGATATTTTTTTTAAGTATACATATCCGCATGTGTATCCTGTAAATTTTCAAGCATTCGTTGTTTTTGAATAGCGTTCAGTTTGAAATTTCTAACAAGTATTTTCACTCCCTAGTTAAGCATGAAGTAAAATTTTGAGTTTAGAAAAGCATGAAAATTTGGTTTAGTTGCGTAGCGAAGCGGAGCAACCAAACCAAATTTGTTGACTTTTCTAAACTCGTATAAAACATTGATTTAACGTAAAGTTTTATTTTATTAATAGGATTGCAAATTTTTAATGGACCGAATAATTAAGGAAATGCAGACATTTTTTCTTTCAAGTATACATATCCTGACGCAGACGCTGTAAATAAGTATTGACACATTCGATGTTTTTTTAAGAGTTAATATTGAGGCGTCAACAAATGTTTCCAATCCTAGATTAAGCATGAAGTAAAATTTCGTGTTTAGAAAAGCCTGAAAATTTGGTCGCGTAGCGCGTAGCGCTACGCGACCAAACCACATTTTTTAAGGCTTTTCTAAACTTGAAATTTTACTTCATGCGCCAGGCGCATAAAACACTAATTTAAAGTGAAGTTAAAAATATACTGCTTTAGAACGTTGCTTTAGTAGTGTAATTTAAAATTCACAATTTCTCAGTGTTTTATACGCGTGGCGCATGAAATAAGATTTCGAGTTTAGCAAAGCCTGAAAAATATGTTCAGGCATTTCTAAACTCAAAGTTTTACTTCATGCGCCACGCGTATAAAACACTAAAATATTGCGAAGTTTAAAATATACTGCTGACGCAATGTTGTAAAGCAGTATATTTTTAACTTCACGGTAAATCAGTGTTTTATGCGCCTGACGCATGAAGTAAAATTTCGAGTTTAGAAAAGCCTGAAAATTTGGTTTGGTCGCTCCGCGCTTCGCGCTACGCGACCAAACCAAATTTTCAGGCTTTTCTAAACTCGAAATTTTACTTCATGCTTAATCTGGGATTGGAAACACTTATCGACGCCTCAATATAAACTCTTAAAACAACAACGAATGTGTCAATATTTATTTACAGCGTCTGCATCACGATATGTATACTTAAAAGAAAAAATCCCTTCGTTTCCTTAATTATTCGATCCATTCAAAATCTGCAATCCTATTAATAAAATAAAACCAAGTGAAAGTGAATCATATGATACCATCAATAATCCAGAAATTGCCTCATGAATTATTCCAATTTGAATTCCTAGCCGCGCGGCGGCGTAATTTAATTTAATAAAACTAAAATCCAGAAACTTTCAAAATCACCTTATTTTTCTAATTAATGGCCCGTCGTCGGATTCAATTCACACGATAAAATATCAGAGCTTCCGCGTTTGCTCTCTAAAACTAATGGTATTTCAAGGTCTTGAGGTGGAGAAAAAAAAAAACTGTACGCTTCGGTTTTCTTGAGTTTCTGAAAAATTTCGTTGCTAACGGCAAGGTGGGTGTATTGTATATAGAATTTTTGCGGATCATTAATTTTTTAAGCAGAAAAAATGTATTGGAGATTAATTTGCGGATTGCATGTTATTAGTCGTTTTTAAATAGGTGTTTTTTGTGTTTAATTATAAATATGAAGTGTAATTAACCATGAGAAATTAATAATGAAATTACTTGGTTGCCATGCAATAATCGTTTTCGACATTATAATTACTGGATAAAAAATATAACGAGTGTCTATAAACTGTCGGCATCCCAGTAGGTTCTGAATTCAAAAACATACGTCGTAATTAGGCATATAATTAAATTCATTTGACGTTTCCGAGACTAACCGAATCGTATGACTTAATAGAAGATATGTAATTTGCTTTTTAAAGCAACCGAGATCCCGACAGTTTATAGACACTGGTTATATATTTAAAATATTTATACATACATTTTAAAATAATAATGTTTATTAGATAATTGCAACCTCCAAAAATGTAAAACCAATCTTGTCGATTGCATAAGTAGTTACATATAAACATAAAATAATTCCGAAATGGAAATTTTAAGCTTTCTAATAAAAAAAAACTCATTTTTATCCACAAAACATTCGAGCGTTAACATAAATTTGTAATAATCAGTGGCGCAGCCAGGATATCGCCTTTTTCAGGGGTCAATACAAATGAAATATGACCAAGTTTTCTGATGAAGAAAAATGGGTCTAAATTAGTAAAATTATCCACTTAACTAATTAACGAACTAAACATCTTAATTTGTGAATATTATACCACTATATTTCCAATTAAGTGATAATAATATTTCATATTTCCCTAGATGTAATAATTATTTTTATTTAACTCTAAATATACTGTGTGTAACATACACAAATAAAAATGTTTAGTTAATTAATGTTTAGTGGATCATTTTACCTCTGAAAATGTAAAACCAATCTTGCCAATTGCATAAGAAGTTACATACAAACATAAAATAATTTCGAAGTGGAATTTTTTTTTTATAAAAAAAAACTATTTTTCTCCTCAAAACATTAGAGCAGGTATGGGCAACCTTTGACATGTTGAGGGCCAAACTTTAGCGTGCAAATACGTTCGCGGGCCGCGTTTAAAAGTACTTAGTGCATTTTAAAGTACTGATAATATTTTTTGCGATAGATATTAGACATGAAATAATACGACAATGTTATTATAGTACAATTTATTAAAATAACAAAATGAAATTTAAAAAAATGGTACATTATAATTAAATCGTTAAATTTGCAATTGTTACAAACTACGAAAGTTAAATACACCGAAATCAATGAGACACTTGAGCTTGAATTTGGGAAACTAATCCATCGATATTTGGATTAATTCCACTGACACAAAGACGTAAAGAATTTTCCAAATTATCGTCAGTCAGTCTTGTACAATGTGTTGATTTATTTACTTTCATCAATGAAAAGAACTGTTCGCATTTATAAGTACTGCCAAACGCACAAATCAATCTTCTTGCGAATTTTCTAAGGTGCGGAAAATTGTCTTCTTCTAGGTATTTTTTGTAGAAATCGCACAACTCTATGTCTTCAAATTTGGATTTTAGGAGTGAGTTTTCTTGAATCTCGATCAACTCCATTTGTAAGTGTATTGGAGCATTTTGTACAATATATGTTGTAGGAGTAGCAAATAAACTGAAACAGTCTTCCATATTTTTGAAGTCGCAAAATCTGTTCGAAAATTGTTCCGACAGTAACTTGAGTTCTTCAGCATATTGAGCATAAGCAATATTTTCATACGCAGAAAACGTGTTGAAATGGTAACTGTTACCAGACAGCATCTGTGACTCCCACAAGCGTAGTTTGATCTGAAACGCTTTTAAATGGCTGTACAAATCATTTACTAACTGTCCTTGTTTTTGAAGTTTCAAATTTAATTCATTCAAATAGCCTATAAGATCGACCAGAAATGCTAAGTCACATATCCATTTTGGGTCACTTAATTCAGATAGTGGTTTATCTTTTATTTTCATAAAGTCTGCTATCTCATTTCTAAGCTCGTAAAACCGTTTCAACATTTTTCCTTTGCTCAGCCATATGACTTCACAATAATATGTTACGTCGTTATATTCAGCTGATATTTCATCCAAAAACGCCTTGAACTGACGATGGTTAAGCCCTCGGGATCGAATAAAGTTGATGGTTTTTACTACCACATTCATAACATTCTGGAGTCGAATGGACTTAGAACACAAGTTCTGTTGGTGGATAATGCAATATAGGACTATCAAATCATCTTTTTGCACATTTAATTCTGTTGCTTTTTCATTCAAAATTCCGATGAAACCTTTACGTAAGCCGGCCATAGAAAGTGCACCATTAGTGCATACTCCAATTAATTTTGACCATGGCAAGCCAAAACTTGTGAATACCTTTTGAACTTCAATAAAAATATCCTCTCCTGTAGTGGTTCCTTATAGCGGCTGTAAAGCAAGCAATTCCTCAGTAACAGTGAACTCCTTATCAACACCTCGAAGAAATATAGCCAGTTGAGCTGTGTCAGACAAATCGGTACTCTCGTCTAATGCTATGGAAAATGATTCAAAACCAGCCATACGGTCAGTCAATGTTGTTTTTATATCATTAGCCATCATTTCTATACATCGAACAACAGTTCGTCTTGACAAAACAATTTTTTCAAATTCTTTTTTCTTTTCAGGACACATAATTCCGCAAACTTCTAACATACACTAATTGATAAATTCTCCTTCGGCAAATGGTTTTAATGCCTTTGCCAGTTTTGAGCTAACTATAAAACTAGCTTTCACAACATTATCAAGTTGTGTTCTTTGTTTATGAAACATTTGTTGGTGTTTTTCCAAATTTGCGGTAAGCTTCTGGATTTTGTCTGTTCTTAATTGTCCTGTCAGTGAGTGCAGCGTAGCATGCTTAGTTGAGTAATGCCTCCTTATATTGAATTCTTTCATTACTGAAATGGATTCATTACACAGCAAACAAATAGGCTTACCATTGTGCAAGATAAAAAAGAATTCTTCAGTTCATTTTTCTTGAAAATGGCGACCCTCTGTATCTACTTTTCGTTTCTTTCCGCCAGACATCATTTTTGTTTACTTTTCGTTCAATAAACTTAATAACAAACTATAGTTAGTAACCACTCAAGATGCACACAAAGTCACAAAGCAAGTTGACGGCTCGAGCAGTTCGCTAGGATATCGTTTATCCAAGTTATCACCTCGGTAGCTCAAATAGAACTGAACTAACGTTCGGGCCATCCACCCGCTTATACATATGTATAGGCAAAATGAACAAATAATCTGGAATAAACTAGTATAGAATAATTGAAAAGCAATAAATCTTTTGATATGTCGCCCGTGAGGCGGCAAACCTCAAAGAATTTTATCGAGCAAGTCGAGTGGCGGCGATTATCAAAGAGTGAGGTGGCAAACATCAAAGAATTTCATGTTTGCCGCCTCACTGTCACTCCCGTGAGTATAAGTACCTAATGTAATATTTTTTTAATTGGGTTTTTTCAAAATGTCTCGTGGGCCGGACCATATCTTACAGCGGGCCGGATCCGGCCTGCGGGCCGGGGGTTACCCATATGTGTATTAGAGCGTTAACATAAATTTGAAACAATCAGTGGCGCAGCCAGGATTTCGCCTTTTTCGGGGGTCAATACAAATAAAATATGATATGAAAAATGTGTCTAAATTAGTGAAATTATCCACTTAATTAATGAACGAACTAAACATCTTTATTTGTGAATGTTATACACAGTATATTTCCAATTAAATAATAATTATTATTATTACATCCAGGAAATATGAAGAGATTAAATCCCGAGGTTGACTAGTTACATCCCGACAGCGAAGCCAGAGGGATGTATAGCATACCAAGGAAAATATATTCATATTTCCCGTGTTGTAATCAATAGTTTTTTTCTGATTAAAGCTGTATCTTTCTAAAAGTAGAAAAATATTGGATTAATGTTTTGAATTTATTAATAACGGCGCTGAAGGCCATATTTGTAATTATAACAATTGACTAGTCTGACTTTTTCATCATTTCATAATTTGAAATGTCGTACGTGCTAACACAAGCGACGAAAGCCCGTGAATGTTCAGTTCCAGCCAAATCTAAATTATTTTCATGAATAGAGGAGACAAGATCGTACCGACGCAAATATTTTACTGGCGTTTTTTTTTAAGATTTGGTATGTTGTTATAATTTTTGTTATTTTTAAGGCATAACTTGTTTATTCTATCCGTAGTCACAGAAATATTCACCAAATATTAATATTAACATATATAATATATTAACATGTATAACGAAGTAGAAGCCTCCACAGTTCATAATTCATCAAATATGTTGTTGCCCAAATTATCAATGTTACATTTGAAAGAAAAAAATATATCACTTTTTGACAATCCATATTTCCCTAGGGAAATAAGAACGTTTCATATTTCCCTTGAGAAATATCAGTATGTTATGACACATCGAGGCAATATTACTCAGTATTATATCAATCAGGAAAAAAATTGCGATGATGTGATTACACAAAGCACTCTGCGTTTTCTAGAACGCTTCGTTCGACTCGTAAATAAAATCTGAATTGATTTTTTCACAGATTCTCTGGTTGTGTTGAGAAGTACTCTAAGAATTTGAAAATATTTTGTCTTGTTTTTACCTTTGTAACTTATGTTTTTAGTGCTTATTTATTATAAACTGTGATGTTTTATTGTTGACTGAATAAATAAATTTAAGAGAGAAAAATTGGCTATTTTACTTGAAAATTGACAAAGAGTTGAAGAAATCTATGAGAAATAGTAAAAAATCTATCCGTATTCGATTTACTTGTTATCTTTTCTATATTTGTATTCATCAAATTTAATAAACTTATTAAAACTGTACCACTTTCTTCGCTAAAAAATATTTTCGCTTAATGTACATTTCAAACACTACGTGCTCCTTATCAATAACTTACTGAGTAAATACAAAAGAGTGCGGGATACTTATACCTAAAGGGATTATGGGAAAAAAACGTGGATAAGGTTAACACTTGTGTTTGTCGGGGTTGTTACTTGGTATTAGCTCTAATAAGGGATTATTTAGGGGACTTAAATAGAAATTAAGCCAATTTTTTCGTATTTCTTCATTTGTATTCCTTCCAACATATTTAATTTTTTATTGGTTGAATGTTTTAATAATTTTATATTGTTCATCAAATTTACTGCAAAAACTTGAATATTTTACTATATATACAGAGAGTTTTATGTAACACCGAACATTTTCATAACGAGAATAGTACACATATGCATTTCGTTGTACATTTTCCGACGCTCGGTTTATTAAGAGAATTCAATTAGAACTTTAAACGAGTGTTTTCCACTCCCAGGCTAAGCATGAAGTAAAATTTCGAGTTTAGAAAAGCCTGAAAATTTGGTTTGGTCGCGTAGCGCGAAGCGCGGAGCGGCCAAACCAAATTTTCAGGCTTTTCTAAACTCGAAATTTTACTTCATGCGCCACCGGTATAAAACACTAACAAATTACGAAGTTTAAAACGCACCGCTAAACTTTACATTAAATCAGTGTTTTGTACCGGTGGCGCATGAAGTAAAATTTCGAGTTTAGAAAAGCCTGAAAATTTGGTTTGGCCGCTCCGCGCTTCGCGCTACGCGACCAAACCAAATTTTCAGGCTTTTCTAAACTCGAAATTTTACTTCATGCTTAGCCTGGGAGTGGAAAACACTTGTTTAAAGCTTCAAATTGAATTCTCTTAATAAACCGAGCTTCGAAAAATGTACAACGTATGCATATGTATACTTAAAAGAAATATTTTCGTTATGAAAATGTTCGGTGTTACATAAAAATCTCTGTATATTTTAGTAAATTAAATACAGCCAAAAAGTGGAAATAGTAGTCAATCTCTTAATACGTTTTTGTTTGTTTATTTTGTTTTATTATTAACATGAATACAGTGTTTTTGAAACTCCACATTAAATCAGTGTTTAATTTTCCCGGGGCATGAAGTAAATATTTAGAGTTTAGAAAAGCTTGAACATTTGGATTAGCAACCAATCCAAGTTATTAGGCTTTTCTAAACTCGAAATAATTACTTTATGCTTAATCAAGAAATGGATAACACTCGTTAAACACCTAAATCAATATGAAGATGTAAAAGTAGTAAATCAAACTAAATACCTACATACTTACATTAAATTGAGCTTTTCATTTTTCAGCGTTATAACCTCTTGATTTTTGGCCTTGACAATAATGATCATAATTTCTTTATTAATTAATTTCGTCGTTTTATTTGGATGTAAATGAATTTTATCAATTTTCTCAGAAAAACATATACAAAAATCGAAAAACTATAATTATATTTTTGTGTTGCAGTTGTAAATTTTTAGAAGTTTTGTTTATTTAGACCATTTTGACGTATGTTTAATATTTGTTTATTTTGACGATTTGATTTAAAATAATTATAATATAATATTTCGATTTGTTTAACTATTTTTATTAATTCTGGCGATTTTTTTACAATCGTTTCTATGAATTTGATCGGTTTTAAAAAAGTTATAATTCATTTATCGGTGTTGGCGATTTTTTTAATGTTGACGTCTTTTAACAATTAGTGACACGTTTGACACTAATTCTACATTAAAAAGAACTGCAGATGCTTAAAGTTGCATAAAATTGTATCAATTTAACTGAAAATTTTAAAACGTGCAGTTTATCTTTCTATATACCGGGTGATTTATTTAACCTGGAATAGCGCATATCTCCAAAATTAAGCACCCCGAAGGTAACAGAAAACGACTACGCCTACATCGTGTACCTGGGTTGATTTTTGTATATTTTTGAAATATTTGTTTTTAATTTGATTTATTTTAAAATTTATTTACTACCACCTCTTGTGAATCGGGGACACACGATGGTTTCTTTAATTTGTAGTGCTTTCAGCACCAATACATGTAATACGAAAATTGTTTGATATCATCAGACTGCGTGTGTGAAAAGAGACAGAAAACTTAATAATATGTCTGCTATGGTTTATAAATGAAACATGCGAAAACGTATGTTCCGGTATGTAGCTTTAAAATTTTAAGGTTAAACGTCACATTTTGACAATATCTTCGTAATATAGTATGTTCAATAAAAAAAAAAAAACTCTGAGATTATATATCATAATTATTATGTCTGACGTTTTATATGTCAATTCCTAATGCGTGTAACCAATCTAAATTTAAAAAAATATTAAATCATGGCACTCTAGAGGTTTATTTTTTATTGAACATACGATACTAAATCTGCAAAAACCCAGCCACAAATTATTTTAATTAATATGCACAATCGTTTTAAATGTGAGTTTAAGTGGTATAATTCCAATTTACAAAATAGTTCAGGTATTTACAGAAATAAATAATGCATTTATGTTGATTTTGTGTAAGCTCAAACGAAAATGTTAGTTGTATCGAATGCGCTACTAAATCTACTGAATATTTGGCAAATAGTCATCGGATTAATCTGTTAATACAGGGAATATTTCTTTTAAGTATACGTACAGGGAATTTTCTATTAAGTATGGATACGCTGTTATTTAGGAGTTCACTTTAAAGCATAAAATAAGTGTTTTCCACTCCCAGACTAAGCATGAAGTAAAATGTCAAGTTTAGAAAAGCCTGAAAAAAATGTCAGGCTTTTCTAAACTCGAAATGTTATTTCATGAGCCACGCGTATTTAACATTAAAAGCACTGAAATATTGTGAACGAGAAAACTTTACTTGAAATCAGTGTCTCATATACGTGGCGCATGAAGTAAAATTTCGAGTTTAGCAAATCCTGAAATTTAGTTTGGTCGCTCCGCGCTTCGCGCTACGTGACCAAACCAAATTTTCATCTTATCTATGCAAGGATTCGAATCCTTTGTGAGGATAATAATATTTTTTGAGGATTAGAATCCTTTTAGAGGGAATCGATTCACTTACATTTGGATTTGTATACAAATACTTCTGACAAATTGTAACGAATCCGTTTTTAATAAAATATTCGAATTACTCGTTCGTATCCTCTAAAAAGTTTAGAATCCTGTAAGATTCGACTCCTACCCAACTCTGATAGATCTACAGGGAGTCATTATTTTATAAAACCAATGCCAATATAATTATTAATATAAACTACAATATCATTAAACAGTCATTAAGCCCACTTATAAAGTAAATCGATTACTTTTGCTTTTATATAAGTTTATGATAATTAAACATTTGTGTCCATATAAGAACAATAATTTTCATTAAAGCGCAAGGTCGGTGATTCAGTAACCAACGCCCGAATTTCCCGCAGACTATCAATAATAATCTTAATGATAATAATAGACAAAAAATATGCGTGATTACTCGAGGCGCATTCGCGCGTTCTAATCCATTTTATTTTCATTCGTTCACCGACGGCATTGGATTGTATGGTTGTGGGTGGTGCTCGACGTCGTTTCGGCAATGACCTTTTCCGGTAATTCGAGCTCTACATACCTTCAAATTATCTGCCCATAGCAAATAAATTATGTTGGTAAATATATTTACTTACAATTTTTTTAAACAAAATATAACATTTTATCTATTCGGGTTTTAATAATATAATATAATATATATTTTTCATTTTCAGATTGTTTCAACTATTGACCTTGATATTAGAAATTCATCTTCTAGGATTTTTTTTGAAGAGCTTTGGCTATAATAAAATTACCTACTCAGATTCCTAGATTTAAAAACCTATAATTTAACTGCTAAAGCTATTTGGCAACCAGATATATATCTGATGTAAAATTACGGCTCAGTCAACTTAGCCCCCCGAGGTTTGACTTTTTTGAAAAAAACTATTCCGTTAGACGAGACTTAGCTAGCGCCACAAAAATTAATACTAGCGCCGTTTAGACAAAAAAGTTACGAGAGTTTGAACTTTCGGGGGACAAGGTTGATGCTAGCCCCCCGAGTTTAGATTTTTCAAGTTTTTTTACACTATTCGCATTCCTCAGAGCTAGCGCCACCAATTTAAAAGCTAGCGCCACCCCCACAACCCCAAAAAATAATAAAACATTTTTAACCCCAGCCCCCCGAAATTAGTTTTTTTAATCAACCTGGGCGGAAAAGATAACTTAGAGCTAGCTCCAGCGGAATATGAGAAAAATATTCTTTCAAAAAATTAGGTAAAAAAATATTCACATCCAAATTTTGATGTGAGAGCTTTCAGATCATGTGTGCGTATTACCATTTACTTGCTGAATTACAATGCAAAATCATGTTTAGCATCCAAAAAATATTTCAGAGTTGTAATTACTATATTTTGGCCATTCCATAAATAAGTGCACACTATTTGGGGGTACATCAGGGATTTTAGCGAATTTCCCATATATTATAAAGGCTATCAATACATGGTGTTTGGTTATTACTAGAGGTTAAACAAATTATTGTGTCAAAAGTTATAACAATATAAACTTTTAGTACACTTTTATTTTGAACTCAAAAATATCGTAAACCGTTACCTATACAAAAAAGTTATTCTGTACTTTTTTGTGCTTAAATGTTCAAAGTTTAAAATACATTTTTTTCTAAAACGAAAAAACTTTATTTATATAGATTTTTTTAATAAATAAAACATATCTCAAACAATAATCAAATACTCATGTTTTAATTTTCTTTAATAAAATATATGTTATACCTTGATCCTTCCTAAGAATTTTTCCGTTTTCATGCTTAAATGCTTAAATGTTCAAAGTTTAAAATATTGTTTTTCCAAAACAAAAAAACTTTATTTAGATAGATATTTTTTAATAAATAAAACAAATATCACAAAATAATCAAATACTCATGTTTTAATTTTCTTGAAAGAAATATATGTTATACCCCAATGCTTCCTAGGAATATTTCCGTTATCGAAAAGATGGGCACTTTAAAACTTTTTTAGATATGATTTTTTTACCCGAGCGCTGCATTGACATGAGGCGCTCCCGCCAATGGTGTAATGGCCCGGATCGCGTTGAGCGCCTCGCGTCAATGCAGCGCTCGGGTAAAAAAATCATATCTCAAAAAGTTTTAAAGTGCCCATCTTTTCGAAAAGGGAAATATTCCTAGGAAGGATTGGGGTATAACATATATTTCTTTCAAGAAAATTAAAACATGAGTATTTGATTATTTTGTGATATTTGTTGTATTTATTAAAAAATATCTATCTAAATAAAGTTTTCTTGTTTTGGAAAAAAACTATTTTAAACTTTGAACATTTAAGCATAAAAAAGTCAAGTATTACTTTTTTCGTATCAGTAACGGTTTACGATATTTTTGAGTTCAAAATAAAAGTGTACTAAAAGTTTATATTGTTATAATTTTTGAAACAATCATTTGTTTAACCTCTAGTAACAACCAAAAACCATGTCTTGATAGCCTTTATAATATATGTGAAATTCGCTAAAATCCCTGATGTACCCCCAAAAAGTGTGCACTTATTTATGGAATGGCCGAATCATAGACACCGGCTATTAGAAAGATGATGCCTAGAAGACAGTAGCGTAACTGAAAACTGTGTTTTCACTACTTGCTAATTTAAATCGTTATAACTCTAGACAGTGGTGTAACTGCTGATTGTTTTTTCATCCCTTTAAAGTTTAAAACATAGCTCGGAAACTAACCCTACGATTTCAAAAATTTTTTCGTCATTGTAATAACTAAACTGATGTCTATAAACATAAGTAACGAAATACCTTGCGCTAGTACGATTTCAAAAATTCTTTTAACATTATAATTATTATACAGGGCTTTCATTAATTCCCGAACCCCACGTGACTAAATTTAAAATTGCCGCGTAAATTATTGTATTTGTACGTTGGAGGCTTTGAAAAAAGTAACCAAACGTTACTAAAGTCAAATTTGACATAAACGTTTATGCGCGGTGCATCGTTAAACCAACCTTTGAGATCTTACAAGATTCGCCCGGAATTTTCAGGTAAGCAAAAATTGTTTAATTATTCTGAAACATTGAGTTTTATTTCTATTTATTTTGCAGAGTCAATTTGCTAGAATAAGCAAATACTGCGAAAATTAATAAAAATTAGTTACATTTTTGAAGATGAGCCTATTTTTTTAATCATTTTAAATATAATATTTTCAGTCGTCATAAAAATACGCCGGCGAATAAATATTTTTAAATCTAGGGAATTTTTGTGTGAGCCATACCACCTTGTACATTTGGTTGCCTATTATTTTTGGTCACGTGGGGTTCGGGATTTAATGAAAGCCCGGTATAATATAAACACTGACAACGAGATAGCTTGCGCTAGTAAGACAGTGACGTAACTGACGATTGCTCTTTAACTCTTTGATAATTTAAATCGGTAGAACTCATGAACTAACCGTACGATTTCCAAATTGTTTTTGGCGTTGGAATAACTATGAACTATGAAAAATATATTTTCTCAAAAAAATCAGGCGCTAGCAAGACAGTGGCGTACCTGACAATTGTTTTTCTACTCTTTGATAATTAAATCGTTATAACTCGGGAACTAACTGTACAATTTAAATTATAAACGGTTAATTTCCGAGTTATAACGATTTGAATTATCAAGGAGTGAAAAAATAATTGTCAGGTACGCCACTGTCTTGCTAGCGCCTGATTTTTTTAAGAAAATATGTTTTTCATATTCTGCTGGCACTAGCTCCAAGCTATCGTTTCCACCCAATTTGACTAAAAAATATCATTTTGGGGGGCTGGAGATAAAATTGTTTTATTATTTTTTAGGGTTGTGGGGGTGGCGCTAGCTCTGATGAATCCAAATTGTGTAAAAAAACTTAAAAAAAAAAACTCGGGGGGCTAACATCAATGCTAGTTCAAAACTTCAAACTGAATGCTTTGATAAGAATATTAAATATTTTTAAAGATAATAATCTAGTTTTCAAAATTATGTTTAATATTATTTGATGTAAAACTGACATGGTAGCCACAATCTGAAATGTTAAATTTTTCCCACATTTCCCTGGTTTAAGATGTTTTTCACTGACCAATTAATATAACTGTCTTCTGTGGAAAACCCCCATTTTATTAAATTGTTATTATTGTTTTTGTCAATATTCAAGTTAGTTTCATAAATGTTTACGTGTTTTATAATTTTTATGATGCCTGTTGATTTTGACAAATTTAATAATATTATATGGCTTTTTTGCTAGTGTTTTGGTCAATTTGAATAAAATTCCATGACTTTTCTCTGACTTTCCCGGTATTAATGATATTCAGTGAATTTTTTATTTACGTAATTTTCAGGCATTCGTCGATTTTTTAATAGAGTTCAATTTGAAGTTTTGAACAAGTGATTCCACTCCCAGGCTAAGCATGAAGTAAAATTTCGAGTTTAGAAAAGCCTGAAAATTTGGTTTGGTCGCGTAGCGCGTAGCGCTACGTGACCAAACCAAATTTTCAGGCTTTTCTAAACTCGAAATTTTACTTCATGCGCCACGCGTACAAAACACTGATTTGAAGTAAAGTTCAAAAACACACAAATACATCTTTAATCAGAGTTACATGGAATCAGAAATATAGTCTGTTATCAACGATGTTCAGTGTTAATAATAAATAATTAGATTTTGAATATTTTTTATAAAACAACTGGTAACGATATATATATGTTAATGGTTACGAAAAAAAATAATAAAATCAAATTTATTCTTAAAGGATTTGTATTCGTGATTCGAAAAAACAGGATTCGAATCTTTGATTCGAATCATATTTATCTCTTACGAATCCTTTATTCCAGTATTTGTGATTCAAATCATATTTATTCGAGTATTCGTGATTCGATTCATATTAGGTAATTCGGATTCGTGATTCTAATTCTTTTTACAAGGATTCGTCCGAGCTCTATTAAGCATGTTGTTTAAATCATTGGTTTAATGCTAAATAACATTTAATAATAAAATTAATAGTAATAATAATAATACATTTTTGTTTGTGTATATATTAGGTAAGCTATTGATGATGAACACGTAGTGTTCGAAATGTACATTTAGCGTAAATAAATGTTTTTAGTGAAGAAAGTGTTGTTAGTCTTTTATTAAGTGTATTATATTTAACTCTTCACGTAACTCAAACCAAATATATATTAGGTGTTTTACACGTATATTTACTAACAAAAATTTGGAAATCCACTCAGCCTTGTCGCAATCGATTAAAATTCGCGCTTCGATTGTTTTACAATGACCGATCATCGCCTTCTGATCAATTCAATTGTTTCACTATTGTCCCCTATACATACTAAACACCAAGTCCTTCAATTTTAGTTCTGTTTTCAGAGAAAAAAATCGAAAAATTAAATGCAATTTGCATGTTTGTTTTGTTTCCAATCAATTTGTTCAATTATAATCTCGAGGTGTGTCACTTTCTAAAACACTCGAAAGAGACACAGAACAAAAAATAACGGTGCACTCGATTTTGCACGGGTTTTTCGGCGACTGCAATTAAATGTGACGAAACTTTGGCGACCTTAATTCGCGATAGTTTAAGTCATTACTTTTTTTACACTCTCTGTGCAATGTTTGAAATGAATTTACCATATGATCACACAACAAAAAAATTATTTGTTGCAGTTAAAACAAACAGGGGATTTTTCTTTTTAAGAAAACATATCCCTATGCGTGCTCTGTACATTTTTCAAGCATTCATTGTTTTTGAAAAGCGTTCAGTTTGAAACTTCTAACATGGTGTTTCCACTCCTTGATTAAGAATGAAGTAATATTTCAAGTTTAGAAAAGCCTGTAAATTTGGTTTGGTCACTAGAATGTGAACCACCTTTATGTTTTTTGATTTTAATATTTAAGTGGTCTAACTGCAAAACTCACATTCTCCACTTTTGAAAACTTTTAGCAAATTGCAAAAAACACGTGAACTTTAACATGGCGAACATAAAACAACCGCAAACTTGATTTTCAAAAAAAGGGGGAAAATGTGAGTTTGCTCATTTGTTTAAATGTTATTACGATAATAATTTTGAGATTTTTGTTATTGTCGCGTGTAAATTATTTATTTGTATTTGCACCATCATTTATTTTTATTATACTTATCTGAAAACACTTCGTTTCCAAATGCCTCTAGAATAATGAAAACGTCGCTTTTTCAAGCCACTGCACGGAAAACGTTTGTTTGTGCGCCTTTCCGTGCGCTCTAAAATGTTTCCATAGCAACAATGTATTTGTCACTGAAGTTTTATTTTCCGTCAGTGAAATACGCAAGTTTAGTTGAAACATGCGCAGACTTAGAAGACATTGATGTTTTAGATGATATTTCGCATGATATATTAACCCAAGCGGCACAAGTAAGTATAGAATGACTGCTAGTAAAATCCAGATATAGACACGAATACAGGTGGAATGGGAACTATGAAAAACACAAAAATTGTGAGTGACGATGTATAACTTCTATTTTAATAATAATAATAATCTTTATTTACAGACAACATACAAAAATAAAATAATTCATAATTAATTAATAATAATAAAATGATAGTAGCTCTCTGCGAATTGGCTATCGACCGGTGGTCTTTCAGCCTGTCTTTGTCAATTAATTGTTTATAAAAATAAGTATTAAAGTACCATGATCACTAATGTCAGTTTAACTGTATTTGTCTAAAAGTGAAAGTATGTCATTCGTCTGTGTCAACCGGCAGTTCTTCAATGTAATGATCATTATTGTTAATGAAGAATGTGGATGAAATGAATTCATAAATCGTGATGTCTGGGAATTTGTATTTTGCGGTTATGTTATGATTTCGGGGGGTACATAAGTGGTTTATGATGTCAGGGATGAATGGATTCTTAGAGAATTTGTGGGCGAGGTGTTGGAGGCGTTCTTCGATCGGGATGAGGTTGCATTTTTGGTATAGGAGTGTATTAGAAGGATTATGAAGAGGATTTAAAGGGTGTCTAATTTTAGTGAGCACTCTGAGGGCTGATCTTTCAGCTACTTGGAGATTGTGTAGGACAGCTGATCGAGGATTGAAGAGAAGGATGGCGGCATAGTCGAGAAGACGTCGGAATATCATTTCATAAATATGAACCGCTGTTTTTGTTGTGATTCCATGGTTTTTATAAGTTAACATTCTGAAATGCCGAGCTCTCGCCCCGACTTTTGCCTTCAGGTTTTGGGAATGGGGCTTGAAGCTGAGTTTTGTGTCAAATGTATAACCAAGGTACTTACAGGTGTTAGACAGGGAAATGTAATTATTGTTTAATAATATTTTAAATGGAGATTGGAGAGAAAGGTGCTATGGAATAACGAGTTTAGATTTATTAGGATTTATGATTATTCTCCATTTTGTAAACCATAATTGGATGATGTCTATCAGTTCCTGCAGAGTGCCCACGGCCTAAGGGATTGTAGGAGCGTGGGATACTAGGGCGGTGTCATCGACATATAGCAAAGGGTAAGCAGTTTTATTTAGGTAATTTGGATTGGGATTATATAAATCATGAACAAATATATTGTAGAGGAGAGGTGATAAAGGAGAGCCTTGGGGTAAACCCTGCTCTGGTATAAAGGCATTTGAAAGCGATGTACGGATTTTAACTTGAAGGGATCTATTTGAGAGAAAATTGTCTAGGAGGTTGATGACATGTGGAGGGATATTTATTGAGTGATATTTAAACAACAAACCTCGATGCCAAACCGAATCAAAGGCTTTTTGTATGTCAAAAAATACTACGGCGGATTTATGGCCTTCAAGGTGTGTTTGAATGTTTGAGGTAAGGATTGATCGAGGGTGGGGTGTAGAGCGATGCTCAAGAAATCCAAATTGATAAGGAGGGATGTGATCAGAAATATGTTGCAATATTTTGTATTTTTATAGACTCGAAGAGTTTTCCAATAACTGGAAGCAGGGTGATGGGACTATAGCCAGAAACAGCTAGTGAATCGTTGTTTTGTTTTCGAATTAACATGTATTCGAAAACAAAACAACGATTCACTAGCTGTTTCTGGCTATAGTCCCATCACCCTGCTTCCAGTTATTGGAAAACTCTTCGAGTCTATAAAAACACAAAATATTGCAACATATTTCTTATTCCACTATTCCATTCACAAGGAACCTCCTGAGTACTATAAACATGATTATAAATTTGAATAAAGTATTTGTGTATGTGATCAGGTAAGGATTCCAGGATCAGTCTTTGGATGTTATCGTAACCGGGTGCTGTGTTTTTTCCCTTCGAAAGGAATTCGTGGTATTCATCTTCTTTTATGTCATCTACAAGAGGAGAAGGGATAGAATTGTATTTGAAGGATTCATACCATGAATTTATAAATTGGAAATAGTCAGTATCGAAATTGTCGCTGTCGGTCTTCTATTTTATTTTTCTGAAAAAGCCAAATCCGCACAATCGTACTCCTTATGGTGTTGATTAGCCACGATAAAAAGATGTTTGGCTGCTAACTCGATTAAATTTCGAAAAACTGGTATTGAATTTCATTTTCTTTCGAATTAGTTGTATTTTTTCACTACCATAAAGATTACTAGTTTGAAAATAAAATAATAATTACGGTTTTTACATAAGTATATTGTTTTAATAAGAGTATTGTCGATATTTATGTGTTTTTTGTTTTGTTGATTTGGTAAGTTTATGTCAATTTGGAAATGTATGTTAATTGGTATAATGTTTGTTGGTTTAGACGATTTTAATTAAAATACTTATAATATTATAAGGAGTAATATTTAAAATTTAAGATTTTTCTGAGTTTATTAAACGTATTTTGTTTTAAATTTATTTGTTTCCGACATCGAGAAGTCACAGAAATAAGGAAAATGATGGTGTTAATTTGTAGTTGAAATTGTTACAAATTTTGTAGATGAAATACATTTTTATGACCTCCTTTTAATTCGATTATATTTACAATTTATGATTTTTCTCAATTTTTAGAATACATATTATAGTATTGATTGTTATTTTGCTTTGATATTTTTTTATAAATTTTTCCGAGTTTCTGATTTTACAAATTTTATGGAAAGAGTTAAAAAATATCAACACATATAAAATTGTCTGTCAATTTTTACAACTTTTTGTCGACATTTGTAATCTTTTGTTGGATTAATTAATAGTAATGTTATTATTGGATATGCAACTATGGCGTTTATTAAACTTTCTATAATTTTATTGAATGTGTAAATGTCGACGAAATTTGACATATCTACAAGTAATTGATTTTATCAAACATATCTACAAGTAGTTGATTTTATCAAATAATGTCTGTTTTGCGATTTTTATTTAACTTTGACAAATCTTGCACTTTTATCAGGGTTGTTATGTTAAAAACACTTTGTTTTAAAGCAGTGTTTTAAACATGTTTATAAACAGCCGTCGTGTTTTAAACGGTTTTGCTTAAAACATGTTTTAAATCTTAAATTTAATTAAAACATGTTTTAAACGTTGAATTTGCTACAAACGTTTCTTATTATTTTAAATGTACTAGATTATATTCCATACTACTTGATTAACATTTTTTGTTTACATTTTTAAATTTAAGCTAGCTTGTTGAAGATATTTCAAATATTTAATTGATGAGGCGGATACATGATAAAACTCCATAATACAGAACAAATATTTTACGTAAGTCACCCATCTTTCATATGTCTGTTAATTCAAATAATTTATTTAGCGATATTATTGTTGGTGACCATGTATAACACTTCATACCATAAATTAAAAATTCTCTTGTACTTATATTCCTAAGTTGTATCTTTTTGTGCTATTTTTGTATTACTATTTAGTTTTTATTTATATTTTTGTCCCTGTATTGGTCTTCCGTTGGGCAAATAAATATTATTATTATTATTATTATTATTATTATTATTATACTATTTGAAATAAAACAACACAGTTGGGCGGGTTTCACTTTTATTGTTGAACACTGCAACATGTTTCACCACACAGTGGCTTCATCAGGCAGATGAAATAATGATTATTCCTATCCTATTACAATAAAATGCTTAAATCTGATTTTTAATTACAGGGATTTTTTCTTTCGGGTATACATATGCATACACTGTAAACTTTAGAACATTCGTTGTGTTTTAAAAAAAATCAATTTGAATTTTAAAACGAGTGTTTCCACTCCCAGACTAAGCATGAAGTAAAATTTCGAGTTTTGAAAAGCCTGAAAATTTGGTTTGGCCGCGTAGCGAAGCGGAGCGGCCAAACCAAATTAGGCTTTTCTATACTCGAAATTTTACTTCATGCGCCACACGTATAGAACACTGAAACATCGCAAAGTTTAAAATATACGGCTTTAGCAATCTTATATGTAGATGTGAATAAAAAGTTAGTCAAATTCTGCGCTGAACAAATTGTTTAAAACAATGATTATTGGGTTGCCCATAACCCAATAATTCTAACGTATTTTAGGTTGCCTATGATCGTTGTTGTATGCGTGTGTTTTTTGAACTTCACTGTAAATCAGTGTTTTTAAGCGTGGCGCATGAAGTAAAATTTCGAGTTTAGAAAAGCCTAATTTGCATTGGCCGCTCCGCTTCGCTACGCGGCCAATGCAAATTCTAAGGCTTTTCTAAACTCGAAATTTTACTTCATGCTTGGTCTGGGAGTGTGAAACACTCATTAAAAGCCTCAAATTAACTGCTTTTAAACAACGAATTAACGCAAATTTAAAAAAAACGCTGTAATTATCGGGATAAGTACACTCAAAAGAAAAATGCCCTGTATGTTGCGCTTTAAACACATTATAAACGTACTTTAAACATATTTTAAGCACGTTTTAAAAATGTTTTAAACAAGATTTAACATGTTTTTATTTGTTACTGTTTTAAACGCTGTTTCAATGAAAACAACACGTTATGTTAAAAAACTGTTTGTTTTAATTGAAATGAGAAAATCGTTTTTTTAACAACCTTGACTTTTACTAATATTTTATTTTCAATTTTGAGAATTTCCAAAATATTTGTAGGTTTTCGCAACATTCCAATTAAGTATAAAATATATAATTTAGACGCTACAAAATGTGTCTAAATTTATATACAATATAGAAATAATTTATTATCAATAGAAACATTATTGTATCACGCATATTTATCGAAATATTTATTATATAACAATTACATTTAATGAAAACAACACAAGAAATAATGGCCATGCGGAAAATTGAAAGTCTCCCGAGTCCGACATTTATTGCTCAATCATGCCCGAGTGTATATAAATAAATAAATAAATGAAGTTTGCACATTACGGTCGCGCCGCACGTTTCCTGTTACTTTTAATGTTGCAACAATTAAAACGCCGACTCTAATGACTATCATAAGCCACACACAACGAGAGAAAAAATTGCACAGACCGAGAAAAAAACTGTTGTTAATTACCGACAAATTACTCCGCCTAGTCCCCAGACGGCGCTAATAATTGTCACTAGGTTGTTACATGTGAAAATTACTGTAAAGGTGCATGTTTTATTCAATATATTGTTAGAGCAGGGTGTGAATTATGCGTGTTTGTTTTATTTATTTCCAGTTTGATTAAAACGTTTATTTGATTGGTATATTAGGAATTGAGCTTCGCTCGCGCGCCCCGGCAAATCCAAATGTTCAGGCTTTTCTAAACTCGTAATTTTACTTCATGCTTAAACTAGAAGTGAAAACACTTTTTTGATAATAATCAAAATCTCATTTTGTAATTTTTTGTTGTAAAATTAGGCCTAGAAACAAATAGAGCGAGTGGTTGATTTATTTTATGGAAGTAAACTCTTTCTGTTCAATATTAGAAGAAACACAAATCTAAAATTAAAAGAAGGTTTGTAAAAAAAATCAAGAATATTAATCGTTGAAAAAAAATTGTGTTAACTTGAACTATATAAAGAATATTGACAATCCCCACAAATTTTAACATCTGTATTGAAATAAGGAAATTTAACGCACTTCACAACATTTTCAACTATCGTATGATCAAGAGAATCACCTAAATTAATTTAATAAAATTGGAAATTACGCCGAAAAATCGCTAATTAGCTAGCAATTTCAGCCGTGATTACGGCCTTTCCAATTTCAACAAACAAACGAAAATCACGATTAATTGCGGAAACCGAAACAAGCGCCTATTATCCGATGAGAAAGTGATTAATCCTGTCGATAACAGGGCTGGTGCTGAAAACGGAAACTGCTCATTTTTTCAACTCTCTTCTCCGTTTATTTTTTTTTGAGAAAGTAAATCACCCATTGTGTTTAATCCGGTTCCCTCAATAAATAAGGTACACCAACACATATGAAAAACGAACAAGAATAAAAAATGGGCTGTATTAATGAGGATTATTTATTGATTTATCGTGAATAAATGCGGTATTTTTTAAAATGTATCATGTTATTATCATCTCACACTGAGGCAAGTCAAAAATTTTGATTTATATTGAAGATTGAACTAAATGAAAGAAAGAAATAATAAGCAATAATTGTACAGATTTATTGACTTCATTATTTCTTAAATTGATATATGGTACAAAACTGTTGATTGATTTCAATTATAAGGCCTACTTTAACAGCAACTTGTTGACTTTTGTTTTTGTTGACTACTGACAAGGTCATAACAAACCTTAGTAATATTAAAATAAAATATTATATTAAAGGATAAATTAATAACACTTGATTTGTTCCATTATTTGTTTCTATTTACTTGACTAGTTTCGCCTTTTACGGCATTATCAAGAGTAAAAAGCGAAACTAGTCGAGTAAATAGAAACAAATAGTGACACAAACCATGTGTTTTTAATTTATCCTTTATTATTATTTCAAAATGTTTCACCAAGTGATAAATGAGAAAGTTATTCAAGAAAGAAAAAAGAGCCTTAATAGCCTGTTAGCACCCAATGTATTTCTAATTGTGTATTTATATGTATATTTTTTGGTGTATGCATGTGTATCTAAGTAATACACAGTTAGTGTATATTCGTTACTTCGGTACCTTAATCTCAAAAAAGTTTTAGATTAAAAATGCATTGTATATTAAATAGTTAGCCTTCTTACTATTTAATATACAATGCATTTTTAATCTAAAACTTTTTTGGGAGTAATTAAATGTAAATTCAGTTAATGCACTCATACATGCACTTCATACATCCATTGAAATACTTAGACTGAGTGAGGGTGGATTAAAAAAATAAAATGCAGGGATTTTAATGTAAATCGTTAAAAAATAACCAGAAATTTGTTGATTTTTTACCGGTATTTCGGTAAATTAAAGAAAGTCATTGTATCGTTGAGCCAATTTTATACGATAGTGTTATTTTAATTAAAGATTATGTATGGGCATTTAAACTTCAATATAAATCAGTGTTTTATACGCCAGGCTTTTCTACACTCGAAATTTTACTTTATAATTTCGAGTTTAGAAAAGCATGGAAATTTGGATTTACCGCAACTTTCTTCGTTCGCTACGGCAACTATAAAATTTCGAGTTTTGGGATGTTTGCATATTTTTAAGGCGTGTTATTTGTTGAACAATCACGCTAAATTCCATGAAAATTTCGAAGTGATTATTTCTTTAGTATTGATTTTTATAAAATGCAACTTCTACGTTTTCAGATAAATTCAAAACAATTTAGAGAAATTGACTTTTTTCAGTTATTTTTTAATTAAAATTATTGTAAGAGTAAGCAAGGTGATTTTCAGTTAATCATTTTTTTTTTATAATTTTAGCCACCATTTCCTTCAACTTTTACAAACAATAGATAATCTATCGATCGACCAAGATTCACTGTTTAGCGCTTGTACCGTGCGATCATTTAAAACACATATGGGCAATCCCCGGCCCGCGGGCCGGATCCGGCCCGCTGTAAGATGTGATCCGGCCCGCGAGACATTTTGAAAAAACCCAATTAAAAAAATATTACATTAGGTACTTATACTCACGGGAGTGACAGTGAGGCGGCAAACATCAAATTCTTTGATGTTTGCCGCCTCACTCTTTGATAATCGCCGCCACTCGACTTGCTCGATCAAATTCTTTGAGGTTTGCCGCCTCACGGGCGACACATCAAAAGATTTATTGCTTCTCAATTATTCTAAACTAGTTTATTCCAGATTATTCGTTCATTTTGCCTATATAAGCGGGCGGATGGCCCGAACGTTAGTTCAGTTCTATTTGAGCTACCGAGGTGATAACTCGGACAAGCGATATCCTAGCGAACTGCTCGAGCCGTCAACTTGCTTTGTGACTTTGTGTGCATCTTGAGTGCTTACTAACTATAGTTTGTTATTAAGTTTATTGAACGAAAAGTAAACAAAAATTATGTCTGGTGGAAAGAAACGAAAAGTAGATACAGAGGGTCGCCATTTTCAAAAAAAATGGACTGAAGAACTCTTTTTTATCTTGCACAATGGTAAGCCTATTTATTTGCTGTGTAATGAATCCATTTCAGTAATGAAAGAATTCAATATAAAAAGGCATTACTCAACTAAGCATGCTACGCTGCACTCACTGCCAGGACAATTAAGAACAGACAAAATCCAGAAGCTTACCGAAATGATAAGGAGTTCACTGTTACTGAGGAATTGCTTGCTTTACAGTCGCTAAAAGGAACCACTACAGAAGAGGATATTTTTATTGAAGTTCAAAAGGTATTCACAAGTTTTGGCTTGCCATGGTCAAAATTAATTGGAGTATACACTGATGGTGCACCTTCTATGGTAGGCTTACGTAAAGGTTTCATCGGAATTTTGAATGAAAAAGCAATAGAATTAAATGTGCAAAGAGATGATTTGATAGTCCTTCATTGCATTATCCACCAAAAGAACTTGTGTTCTAAGTCCATTCGACTCCAGAATGTTATGAATGTGGTAGTAAAAACCATCAACTTTATTCGATCCCGAGGGCTTAACCATCGTCAGTTCAAGGCGTTTTTGGATGAAATATCAGCTGAATATAACGACGTAACATATTATTGTGAAGTCAGATGGCTGAGCAAAGGAAAAATGTTGAAACGGTTTTACGAGCTTAAAAATGAGGTAGCAGACTTTATGAAAATAAAAGATAAACCACTATCTGAATTAAGTGACCCAAAATGGATATGTGACTTAGCATTTCTAGTCGATCTTACAGGCTATTTGAATGATTTAAATTTGAAACTTCAAAATCAAGGACAGTTAGTAAATGATTTGTACAGCCATTTAAAAGCGTTTCAGATCAAACTACGCTTGTGGGAGTCACAGATGCTGTCTGGTAACAGTTACCATTTCAACACGCTCTCTGCGTATGAAAATATTGCTTATGCTCAATATGCTGAAGAACTCAAGTTACTGTCGGAACAATTTTCGAACAGATTTTGCGACTTCAAAAACATGGAAGACTGTTTCAGTTTATTTGCTACAAAATGCTCCAATACACTTACAAATGGAGTTGATCGAGATTCAAGAAAACTCACTCCTAAAATCCAAATTTGAAGACGTAGAGTTGTGCGATTTATATAAAAAATACCTAGAAGAAGACAATTATCCGCAGCTTAGAAAATTCGAAAGAAGATTGATTTGTGCGTTTACCAGTACTTATAAATGCGAACAGTTCTTTTCATTGATGAAAGTTAATAAATCAACACATCGTACAAGACTGCCTGACGATAATTTGGAAAATTCTTTACGTCTCTGTGTCAGTGGAATTAATCCAAATATCGATGGATTAGTTTCCCAAATTCAAGCTCAAGTGTCTCATTGATTTCGGTGTATTTAACTTTCGTATTTTGTAACAATTGCAAATTTAACGATTTAATTATAATGTACCATTTTGTTAAATTTCATTTTGTTATTTTATTAAATTGTACTATAATAATATTGTCGTATTATTTCATGTCTAATATCTATCGCAAAAAATATTATCACTACTTTAAAATGCACTAAGTGCTTTTAAACGCGGCCCGCGAACCAATTTGCACGCTAAAGTTTGGCCCTCAACATGTCAAAGGTTGCCCAAACCTGATTTAAAACATGATTTAGAGTAGGCTTTAGTTTTAAATTAGATTGGCACTACTGACTGTTAACACATAGTTTACCGTAACCTTAAATTCATTCCAACATTCAATTAGCATTCTGGGCAACCGCACAACAAAAATGCCGCCTACTCTGAATCATAATTTAGACCATCGCACGGTACTAACCTTAATATTTAAGTTATAAAAATTAATCATAGCTCAAATTATAGCCTATTTTATTACGAATTGATGTTTTTTTTTAAATCACAATTAATTAATAGTTTTAGAAAACACAGCGTTTTTAATAAAAAAAGTGAGTAAATCATCAAACTGTATTTGTAAAAATCTTTATACATTATTAATATTTCAAGAAATTGAAAAAAACTATCTAAAATATACTAATTTAAAGAAATTGGGTTTTAATTTAAGTCATTGCCCATTTATGCAACTTTAAAAATGTTTTGAATAGAAACGCTCGAAATTGAAATATTGTGAAAAATCCACGTTTCTAGAAAAAAAATATCAATAATTCGACTTTTTCTTATTCATAAGGGTACACACATATTTTACAATACATTAAATACATACATATAAATATAAAAATCGTCAGATAAATATTGAAATCTTAAAGAAACTAGTCAAATATTAAAATCAAAATTAAATGTTTTATTAAAAAAAAACAAAGGACTTCAAGATTTTATGTAAGGAAAATATATTTTTTTATGAGAAAAATACATAACCTAAACCATTGTGCAGGCTTCTAAATTAAATTAAACAATTGCGATTTTTGAAAATAGAAAAAAATTAATGCCGTAATTGCAGATGGAAAAAATGTAATTATCAGATAATAATTTTAGTATTTAAAAAATTCTCAAAAAATTTGCAAAGCTTCTTACTAAGGCTACCTACCTAGGCTACTTATATTCCTAAGAAATAAATATTTTAATATTCGTATTTTTTTCAGATATTATACAGGGTTATTTAAAAAGAAGGATCCGATTTCAAACATTTATTTCTTCTGAACTTCAAAAGGTAGAACCATAATTCCAACGTGCCTGGACAAAGAAGAGTTTGAAATTTGAACAGTGCAGGCAGAATTTCTAACCACTGCCGCATTGATGCTGTTGCTTGTCATGTTAATCAAACAATGACAATCAACAAGAAAACGCATTTTATGTGCAGCAATTAGCAAAACTAGAGTCCATTATTAAAGCTCAGCGTGTTTTTATTTCCCCTATGCTTGACACTCTTGGAAATCTTCGACATCGAATTGTTGAAGCTGTGAATTCGATAACTAGAGACCAGCTGATTCGTATGTGGCAAGAAATGAGCCACTGTTTTGATATTTGTCGTGTAACATATGGTACTCATATTGAATGCATAAAAGAACGGAATTTTCCTCTTTGCAGGAACGTTGGAATTGTGTTTCTAATTCTATCTTTTGTAATTTGAAAGAAACACATGTTTAAAATCTATTTCTTCATTATGAATAACCCCGTAGGTATAACATAAAAGTTATTATACGAAAAAAACGGGATCAAACCAAATTTTAAGGCTTTTCTAAACTCGAAATTTTACTTCATGCTTAATCTGGGAGTGAAAGCACTCATTCGAACTTTTGATTGAACTTTTTTATAAAATCGACGAATGCCTAAAAATTTATTACAAAAAAGAAGTATTTATTAAATATTAAAGTTGCATTTAAAATAATAACAAACTGTGAATGTATAATAAGCTAGTTAACGGGTCACATGAAAAAATATAATAAATCTTGTTTACATGATATTATGGCAATACATGTAGTGTGCTTTGAAAATAAATTGGTCTTTTAATACTGTTTAAGTTGGTAATTGGTTTATATTTATTTATTTATTTATTACCCAACAGATAATACATCTAATAAAAGGGTAATATCAGTAACAAAAAAATAACACAACAATTTAACCAATAAACAATTTAAACAGTATTAAAACCCCAATTTATTTTCAAAGCACACTACATTTATTGCCAAAATATCATGTAAACAATTTATATTTAATATTTTTTTCTGGCATAAATAATAAATTAAAATCGACATATCAGACATAATTAGATTTAGATAAACAATGTCTTCTACAATAAAACGAGAAAAGTTTATGCAGCTATTTAAAAATTTGAAGTTAGCCATTATTTGGCAATGAAGTTCATTTTAAAAAAATAAATAATTAAAGTCAATTTATAGTATTGAAACGGCTATTGACTTTGTTTTTTAGTTCATTCAAATCGGTCGATAACTAACAGAGTTATAGCGTCGGGCGTTGTTTTTTTATGGAACACACGGTATGTTACGGACACGGTTTTTTTATAAACAAAGTGACAAATTAATTATAACGAGTATATTTTTTAATTTACTTAAAACCAGTATTTTATACGCGTGGCGCATGAAGTAACATTTCGAGTTTAGAAAAGCCTAAAAATTTAGATTTACCCGGGCCCAGAACTCGAAATTTTACTTCATACCTAATCAAGGAATGGAAACACTCGTAAGAGTTAAAATTGAACTTTTTAAAAAACTAATGCCTGAAATTTTACAGCACATACATCGAAATAAATAAATAAATATATAAAGAAAAATTCCCCTTATTTGAATAAATAATTGTAATTCCTATCATTTCATGTCTGAGTGAAATAACGAGAACGGTAATTATAGGTTTTTGTTTATACAAATAACCGCCATTAAAATTAATAAGCGACCTGTTTAATCCTGATGACTGTTCGTGAGTTGACTGAGCTATATAAATCCACAAAAAATATACCCAGCAAAATTACTTGTTATTCAATATTTACATGTTTTTATTAAACATTTCGACAGACGCTTAAAATATTGCCACTGTTTGCTTTCCATTTCCGTATTATTCAGCAGAAATAATAAATCGGCGAAACACTTGAATCATTATTCGGTCTACAATTGTTAGTCACTAGGAAATGTATCACCTTGACGAATGAAATATAAAAAATGTACACGGAGGTTTTTACAAATCGGATAGAGATCAAGGCGGATGATAAGACGTCGATCCCGGACTCGCTATTTTATGACTGTATTGAAAATCATCTATAGAAAAATTACGTGTTTAGATATATTATAGTTTAAATTAATATTTATTGTTTTAAGAGTGACAACAAAACAGGATGCAAAATATTTGGCTTTAAAGGACGTTTCAAAAAAAAACTTGTTTTCAAAACTACTAATGCCCACTTACACCACATAAGTTCCTGTGGTGTAAGTGGGCATTACTAGTTTCAGAAACAAGTTTAGCAACCGCAGCTTGTTGCTAAAAAGTGGACCACAATTAGGCCTCTGATTAAGATGAAATTCGAGAATATAAAAATATGTATATATCCCAAAAATGTCTCATCAAAATGCATGTGTGAATAATTTATGAATTAAAATGTTGTGTTTTTAAGATTAACACTGATTAATGTTAATTAGGTATGGTGCAAATGGCAATAAATATTTGGTATTATAAATGAATATTTAATTTCAAAAATGTGTACTATAACTTGTCTCCCAATGATTAAAACTAAAGTGAATTTATTAAAAATATTATCGAATGTTTTATTAAATAACATCGGCTAATTGTGAATTTCAATTTTTTTTTTATTATTAGATCTAATACATCTATGCATTATATCTGTTGGGTATTACATAAATAAATAAAACATTTTGATGAAATTATTGCAAATGCAATATTCATTAATGATTCAGTATTACTATGTCTTATACCGCTTTATTTATTATATTTTTAAATTTTATATTCATTGTTATCTTCACAAGACATTTATGGCTAGATGGTCAATAGTGGCTAAAACCAAATTTAGCTGTAGCTTAATTTTTTTGAATAGCAATCACTCTAATGCAGTTTAATTGAAGCTTAGGTATTCCTGCAGAAATGGTTCAAACTAGTCTGAATAAAGTTGTTAAATTGTAATTTTCTATTTTTTTGTTGTCATTATTAGATCTAATACATCTATGCATTATATCTGTTGGGTATTATATAAATAAATAAATAAAGCAATTTGATAAAATTATTGCATATCCATAATGATTCAGTATTACTATGTTTTAAACCACTTTATTTTTTAATTTTTTTAAATGTTATATTCATTGTTATGTTCACAAGACATTTCTGGCTAAATGTTCTATAGTCTTTAAAACCAAATTTAGCTTAGGCTTAAGTTTTCTAAATTGCAATCACTCTAATGCAGTTTAATTGAAACTTAGCTATTCCTTCAGAAATGGTTTAAAATAGTCGGAATAAAGTTATTGAAACATTACCAAGTGTTTTTTATTTAATACCTATACATAGTTTAATATGTTTTACTAAGTGCCAAATGAAAAATTATTCAAGATATTTTTAACGTGTCATGATTAAGCAGTAAGCATTCAACATATAATTTCTTGTTTAATTGATGTTCAACAACCAAATTTAATAAAATTATTTATTTAATCTAATATGCTTGTCTGATTTTTAGCGAAAGTGAAAATTAAATTATATTAATACACCTAGTACGCAAGCAATTGGTTAAATAAAAATATTTCTCCCGGCGCATTTACCATTTATGTATGCGTATTAGCATTGGATTGGCACTATTTCCTCTATATCATTTTTATAATAACGTTATAAATAATTTTTAATTACATTTATTTATAACGGTCTTATTTAAGCCGACATCTTAATTATTATTATTATTAACAGTAAGCATATTATTTGCACTTTACTATTCATGTAGCTATAAAGCTGAATAAAAGTTATAATAATAGTAAAATACAAGAACTAATATAATTCATTATTCAATTTAAAGTTGTTCAACGAGTGTTTTCACTCCTAAATTAAACGTGAAGTGAAATTTCGAGTTTAGAAAAGTCTAAAAATTTGACTTGATCTCGTAGCGAAGCGAAGTGACTAAACTAAAACGTGTCAACCGTTATTTTAATTGTGTTAAATAATTCACTAGATTTTAACTTAAAATTTATTAAATTTTGATGTACATTAAAGCAAATTAAACTATCAAAATTAAAATATATATATATATATATATAGTCTTATGAACAGGATTTTGATTACAAACGGAGCCACAATGAATAACTCTAGATCTGACGTAGATAGGGTTTTAAGAAAAAACAGTCAATTTTGTTTTCAAAGGGGAACTTGTTTGTTTTTTTGTTTGGATGTTTGTTTCTTTGTTCGTTTGTTTGTTTGTTTGTTTCTTTGTTTGTTCTTTTTTAGTTGTTTTATTAATTTTCTGTGTACCACATACTTGCTTCGCTGTCCTTATCGGCACTGCTTTGAATTTTTCCTATTGTTCCTAGATATCCTTACCCTTGTTAATGTGTTTTAGTTCGTTTTCTATTGTGTTTGTACATTCTAGAGCTACATTTCTTTCGTTCAGTTTGTATAATTTTATCGTGGCTTTACTATCCACTTTTATTATTTTCCTGGTTTTGTTTTCCGGCTTTACACGCTGACCTTTCGTTTTCGCTACTACCATGTCACGTTGTGTTAATTTCTGGGCCTTTTCTTACCCTAACATCCATAATGTCTTTTTTGAATGTTCTATTAATCATGATATAATCGGTTATAGATTTTTCTCGTCGGCTCCTCATTTCTCTCATTTCTTGTTCTTAAGGCTCCATAGTACGCGTTGTTCCATAGTGAAAATCCATATAAATCATGCTGCCGTATTCCGGCTGTAATTTTGTTATTTACACACCGATTTATTTCATCTTTTCAAAATGAGGAAATAAAGGATATATAGACACATCTATTGTCTTGATTTTTTTTAATAACTTTCATTTGATTACAATAAAATGACAAAAAATGGCATTGCTTGTGATGCTTTTTTAGTGTACAATTTAATTTTTTTTGAAATAATAAAACAGCATAAAGGTAGTTCCTTCTATCTACTAATTATTGGTTTTTATTAGAACACAAAACATGGTCTGTGCGAAATTTAAGAGATGTTCTTCTGACCCCTGTAAATCGCAAAAATACAGCCCGTAAAGTGCCGCCGTCTGTTGCATTTTACTCGATGCTCTTGGCGTTTTCTGTAAAATTACAGAAATTATGCAGTGATATTATTACTATCCATTCGACACATTTTCGGCTCAGATTTTGATTGATTGTGTTAGTTGTGGTGTTATTGGAAGATTGCGCGCGTAAGTATTTTTGAATTTTTTTTATTTATGCGTGTAAAGTGTATTATTTTGTATTATTCAATAACGTCTGATATCGTCTCCACACGGTTAGGTTAATTTTGGTGTTATTAAGTGTTGTTAGATTTTTGTGCTTGTATAATTGTTTAACAATGCCACGAAAACCTAGAACGAAGGCAGGGCTGAGATTGAATGACCAACGGAAGAAACAAAGTAACATTCAGAAATGGAATGCGTAAGTATTATTTTATAAGCAATAGCTATGATGAGGTTTTTCTATTCCAAATTCCAATTATAACATATTGCGAACAAGCGTCGGCAAATAGCGGCCGCCGAAGTCTTTTTCCCGTAGCGGGGGGCGCGGCGTCAGGCGCCGATTCGCTTAGCGGGCGCATCTACGTGCCGGCCGGCGAATTCGGGGTCGCGTCACGTCGCGTCGGCTGTTTGGTGAATTCAGGATTTTTTCTGGCCGGTCATCTTTGAATATTACAATATTAAAATATTCCATAGCTTTAATATTTACCATATACAAAATCATAATCCTAAACGCATTATCTCCAGAACATTCAAATTATCTACGTATTTCTTTTTTTATTTAACAAAGAACATCTAATGATAAAAATATCAAATATAGTATATTTTATTATTTACAGCCAAGGAAAAAAAATGACCAATGAAGAACCATCAACTTCAAAATTCAATTTAATTTCACGAGATATTCCTGCAGAAACCCTTCCTCATCATCTTATAGGTAAATTAAATATATTTTATATTTTACATTTTTAACGACCGAACAATTCTCTGTAACGAAGGTTTGTTTAATATTGATTTGTCTATTTATAGAAATATATCTGCAATTTCAAATGATAGAGCGGAATCATCGTCTTCAATTGAGCCAGTAGAAAATGATCTTATTTTATCATCTTATGGGTAAATCAAATTGATTAATTTTAATATTGTATTCTGATTAATTTGTTCCTTTGTAGAAATATAATTGTAAGTACCGATGACCATGATGAAAATTGGAACCAGGAAAATAATCAGAATGATCCAAAACCGGATATTTTCAAAATTGAAGGCCACAGAATTGTTGATTTTTGATACATTTTTGAGTCATTGAAAATGATTGCACATCACAGTAAAATGTTTGGATGTAGTTTAGTAAATATGGAAATAATTGGTGAAAAACGAATTGGATTTATTTCTGAATTTCATATAAAATGCAATATATGCAATGCATTTTTTAAGTTGACATCAATGGATCCTGCCAAGGAGCAGACAAATATAGGAATTAACGAAGCGGCTGTTGCTGGAACTATAATGGTGAGGGGAGGTTTTTCTATGTTAGAAGAATTTAGTAATTGCCTTGAAATACCGTGCATGACGTATAAAAGATATTCGAATGTGCATACAAGTACTTGTAAAACTCTTAAAGATATTGCTTTTGAAAAGATGAAAGAAGCTGTTGAAGAAGAAAAGACATTGGCTTTGGAAGCAGGAGATGTACATGCAGACGGCGTTCCATTTATAACGGTGGTTTGTGATGGGGCTTGGTCGACGCGTTCCTATCGTACAAACTATAAAGCTTTATCTGGTTTTGGAGCCATTGTTGGATATAAAACTAAAAAAATTCTCCATATAAGCATAAAAAATAAATATTGCTTAGTATGCAAACGAGCAGCAACAATTCGTACCATACCGAAAGAGCATGATTGTTTCAAAAATTGGGAAGGGAGCTCCACTGCAATGGAATCAGCTGCGATTGTAGATGGATTTTTGAAAAGTGAATTCATGTATGGTATTAGGTACAAACGCATGATAGCAGATGGCGATAGTTCCACTTATAGAAACATTTTAAAATCACGTCCTTATGGAAATATTGTCGTCGACAAAATAGAATGCCGGACCCATTTATTGAGGAACTATTGTAATAAATTAAGAGAAGTAGCCACTCAAACAAAATCAGGACCTGTAGTTTTAGGAAAATTTCTATCAACTAAAATTTTAAAATTTCGATCAGCTGTTACCAAGGCAATAGAATATAGAAAACAACAAAATACCGATCTATCAACAAAGATTCAATTACTTAAGGAAGACATTTTAAATGGTCCAAGCCACATATTAGGTGAACATAAATATTGCAAATCTTTGCAATATTTTTGCGAAAAGGATAACACTGATGAAAATAGCTATATGAATGATTTTATTCAATCAGGGATGCATGATCTAATAATCCAACATGTAATTAAATTATCAAATCATTCCAAAAGTTTGATTCATGACGTGGACAGCAACGTTGTTGAACAATTTAATTCAATTGTCTGTAAATTTGTCGGTGGCAAAAGAATTAATTATTCTTTACGACAATCCTATACTGGGAGATGTTATGCGTCGTTAATATCGCACAATACTAAACGGCCTTATTATGAAATATATAAATTTGTTACGAACAAATCTCCTCCACGATTTTCCAAAATATTCGAAAATAAAAAAATAATTTCAAAAACTATTAAAAAAGATAACGTAATTTATATAAAGCAAAGGTAGCGGACGATCCTCATTATGAGGAATATTGTCAAAAGCCAGATATGGCACCAGATGATTTTGATTATGCAAAAAATATATTTTTAAAGCAATTAGTTAGATCGGAAAATGATTTGCACGAGTTGGAACAGAGGACACGGGATCAATCAGGATCCGCAGAGTGGCATGAAGAACGAAGAAAATTACTAACAGCATCTAATTTTGGAGTCGTGTGTCGTAGAAGGGCGCATACTAGTTGTGTACGCCTTGTAGATAACCTGTTTTACGGATCCCTAGTACCAGATTTATATCAAAGGAGCAATTCATTTGAATACGGAAGAAGTCACGAAAATGATGCATTGGAGGAACTACAAATTATAAACAAAATAGAAATAAAAAAGTGTGGATTGTTTATTGATAAAGAAATTCCATATTTAGGTGCAACTCCAGATGGATTAATTCAAGAAAATGGGATAGTGGAAATTAAATGTCCATTTTCGGCAAGAGAATTAACTCCCGAGGAGGGAATATCCACAAAAAAAATTACATTTTGGAAAAGGGATGAAATCAATACTAGCCACGCATGGTATTATCAAATTCAAGGCCAATTGCACATAACGCAGAGATAGTATTGTTTATTTGCTGTGTGGACTCCAAAAGGCATAAAAACAGAAATTATCAATAAAGATGATGACTTTTGGAGAAATGAAATGATAAATAAATTACAATTTTTCTATGAAAAATGTATACTACCTGAATTAGTTGATCCACGAAAATTAAGAAATATGGAAATCCGAGATCCAGTTGAAATTGTCGAAGCGAGGAAGAAACTAATGAAACCATAGTTTAAGAAAAATAATAAAACTCTGTGAACTATTCGTACTATTGTAATTATTTCGTTATTTATGGAAGGATATTTTGAATTTTATCAAAATAATGCAAAAATAAAATAAACAATATTTCTCCGTAAATAACGAAATTACTAGCTCATGTGATAACAATCTATGATGATATGGTAAGCCTCCCCTTAAATTAGAACATCTTAAATTATGTAATGTGTAATAAATAAAACCGGTAATTGAGTTCATTGTTGTTTTGTAAAAATAAACAAATATGTATACCTTTACACTTTATTTGGTTCTTGATTTTAAGATTGTTAGGTGTGAAACTTATTAACATATCAAATATTAACAACAAAGAATACATTTGGATAATAAAACAATAACACGATGAGTTATGAGTTTATTTTCTACTATAAATATAAGGTTCATAATTGAACTTGTCTTCGGGTATCAGTGTTTCAAATATTGTGTTATGTATTTTGAAAATAAAACAACACAGTAAGATTATTGCGGAAGTAAACTGTGTAATTTGCTCTGTAAAGAAATTAAAACAACCTAAATTATATTTTCTGCAATCATGTGTATAAATGAAAAACGTTGAAATTTATAATAAGAAATAATATGAATATAGTATAAATTGCAGTCAATAAAACACAATTATGTTAAATGATAATCTTTTTTGTTATTCAACAAAAAGCAATACCTAAATAACAACTAAAACTTACACACAACATGGTTAATTTTTTTAAATTTATCTAAATAGAACAAAATTACGATAAATTAATAAATATGCCGATTAGAATTCTCCCGACCTACCGCAATATTAAAATAATATCATTCGAAATTGAATGATCGAAATCGTACAGGATGATGAGCAAAAAAATAAATACACGCGGCGCACAGTGTGGCCGATCCAAGCGAACGCTCCACATATTTAGTTTGAATAGTATAATACAAGAGCGCTATGATTTGCGTGGCGATGCATCGAACTACTACCCACCACCGTTGCCCCGCAGGAGAAACTGTTTGGCAAGGCACTACAGGCCCTTAAGTCTTATAGCTTATTATTAAGACATAAATTTGACTACGCGACTACGCGACTAAACCAAATGTTTAGGCTTTTCTAAACTCGAAATTTTACTTCATGCTTAATCTGGGAGTGGAAAACACTCGTTTAAAGCTTCAGATTGAACTCTTTGAAAAAAAAGCGTATGCATATGTATACTTAAAAGAAAAATTCCTTGTATATACTTAAAAGTAACGTTCCCTGTATCTTCTTCTGAATATGCCATTTTATTATAACAACAAAAAACTCTGCATATTTTTATTATATTACTTTGTTCATATTTATCGTATTTCAACTTTGTTCAGAACCCAATCTAAATCTCAATTACACTCCTCTTTCAATACCACAAAGGAACTGGAGAATAAACCAACACACGTTAATTTATTATTTCTTTGCGGTTCTTGCAAAACGTCTCGTGAGAAAGATAAATCATAAACAAAACGTGGTATGTTCGTAATCTAAAGTATCCTAGTAGTGGAATTGCGTTGTGCAACTGTTTCACCCACGTGTACTTGAAAGAAGTAAGTAACAAAACAGAAAAATACGGTAAGAAAGAACTAGATCCATTGTCCTGAATAATTAAACAGCCAACGCTCTCTCACACGACCGATCGCGTAAAAATTGTCCTTGCACAACGAAAACAAGGGTAATTGCCAAGCTGTGTTGTAAAACGATATTTAATTACGGGTGGTCTGTTTATGCACAATGTATGTGTGTGCATTTAGAAGGAAAAAAATAGGGCAAACAATTACTAGTATGTGGGTGGCTTTGAAGTTCGAATAAACTACGATTATTTCCGAGTCAATTTACGGAATTCCGCAGAGATTTCATAGAGTTAATTATTTTTAATTTGATTGGCGTTTACTTTGTGGTAAATCTTTATAACAATTCAATTAAAACACTTAACTTTGTTTTACCACTTTTATTATTGGTAAAACAAAGTTAAGTGTTATAATTAAGTTGATTATTTTTCTCGTGTTAAACGTTAAATTTGTGAGTAGGGTTTACAGTTTGTTGTTTTTAGTGTTCATAAAAACTACTATCAAAATTTTAACATAAATATAGTGCAATAATAAAAGTGAATAAACCAAAGACCACGCAATAAAAGTGAAAACCTTAATGATGTAATTATTATTTTTTCATATTCAATTTATTATTAAAGTCAATATTACTGTGCTCGTTATATGTTCTATTTAATTTAATCGCTAATTAGTTTATTATTTAGCAATAATAATCTTTTAACTTCCTATAATTGTCTAGTTAATTATGCAATATTAAAAAGAAATCCATTTCACGATTTTCACGTCGAGCACATTTTATATATATATATATATATATTTCTTAACTACACATTTTTTGTTATTCCTCCAATACCGATAATGCCAATTTCCGGGTTTCATATCGAGCACTCTAATTCACTTATTGGCCATTATTATTATTATCACGATCCATGACGGAACGATTCGTGTCTGTCCGTCTCGCTCGATAAACAAACGCAATACAACTTTTCGATTATGTAAACCATTATTTCACTAAATTTACCTTTGATAATTTATATTACAATGTTTTTTTTTTAAGGAAAAGTTTGGAAATAAAAAAAATATTTCTTTCAATTTGACTATTTGGCGCATGAAGTAAAATTTCGAGTTTAGAAAAGCCAGAAAATTTGGTTTGGTCGCCCCGCTTCGCGGAGCGACCGAACCAAATTTTCAGGCTTTTCTAAACTCGAAATTTTACTTCATGCTTAATCTGGGAGTGGAAACATTCGTTATAAAAAACTGATTATTTTGACTAGAAGCTTGCTCCTAGTGTAGTCAAATTAATGCGACAGATTAATTTGACTACACTAGGAGCAAGCTTCTAGTCAAAATAATCAGTTTTTTATAACGAATATTTCCACTCCCAGATTAAGCATAAAGTAAAATTTCGAGTTTAGAAAAGCCTGAAAATTCGGTTTGGTCGCTCCGCGAAGCGGGGCGACCAAACCAAATTTTCTGGCTTTTCTAAACTCGAAATTTTACTTCATGCGCCACCCGTACAAAACACTGATTTAACGTTAAGTTCAGAATGTACGTCTTTAGCATACTGCTTTACTAGTATATTTAGAAATTTACTCGAAATCAGCGTTTTATACTCGTGACGCATAAAATACAATTTCCAGTTTAGAAAAGTTTGAAAATTTGGACTGGTCGCGTAGCGAAGCGGAGCGAGCAATCCAAATTTGTGAAGAGAGGTTAGCAGTGTTTTATTACAAGTTAATTCGAATAAATTTCATTTTCAGCATAACTTCAAATCGTGTAATTTAATTTAAAACATGAATTAAAAATAAAAGTTATTTGAAATGTACTCTGTATGTGCCATATTCTTAAAAGAAGTTAATTGCAATTAATTTTAACATTTTTTTTCAACCAAAAAAAATACAGATATTGAACACGTTACAATCAGTGATTAAGATAGTAACCCGTGCCATTCATTAAATAATTACCGTTATTATGTTGAAGTGTAAAAGTGTGGACAAACAAAGGTTCCGACAATGCCATAATATTGCGTTGCATAAAGGATGTGTGTTAATTTGACGTGAAAGAAGAGAAAAAAATAACACAACACAGAAACGAAACCGTCGCCGAGGTGTCCGTGAAGCGGCCGCTCGCGTTTTCGAGGTTGAATTTTTGGGACACCTTCACCCGCGAATAATGGCCGGTAAAATGGACCGCAAATTATGATTTATTATAACTAAAAACAGCGCGCGTGAAACGCATTCCATATTTGACGTTTCCAGGTTAAGATTAACACTGTGTTGCATAATAATTTTCTAAATATGATAATTGTACACAAGGTTTGCGACATTGTAGAGAAATTACAAAAAAAAGGTTAAGTATAAATAATTTTATTTTTACAGGGCAGTGGCGGATCCAGAGAGCAATTTTGGGGAGGGGGGGAATTTAGTAATAAAAACTATTTTAAAAATGCATTTATTATATATAAATACATATTTTATTGTCTTATTTGTTAACGTTATTATAAACTAGGACCTATTATTCTACATCTAAAAAATTTTAACCCTACAAAAAAAATATAATATTTTTTAGTTGTCGAGTGACCATTTGGGAGGCAAATTTTCCCCATTTCCCCCAGTGGATCTGTGCTTGGGACAGGGTGGTGCATTTTTGTGGAGAAAACGTTTGTAATATATATATATATATATATATATATATATATATATATATATATATATATATATATATATATATATATATATATACAGGGTGAGTTTTTTTCGATGTTCTCTATGGGGATCTCGGAAACTATAAGAGATAGAAAAACGGTTAAATGGGGAAAGAAGTGTAGTTTTTTAGGACGAATAAAATGACACTTTCAAAATATTTGAAAAAGTCAAGGGTAACTAGATATTTTGAATAAAGTAAAATGTGTCAATTTTTTGAAATCAATATATCTCTATTATTATCATAGATAGACAAAAAATCTGTAAGGGACAAAGTTGTATAAAATTTTACACAGATTAATAACAAAAAATTAAAAAAAAATTTCGCCCATATTTTGGGAGATATGACACAAACTTACTTTTTTTTAAATGGAAACAATAGTTGGCTATGACTTTATTAAAAGGGCTATTTTTTCCCTTCAATTCAATATAACATATGCCATAGTTATTTTTAAAATAAAGTAAGTTACAGTCGTTTTTAATTTTACCATACACCAAAAAAGAGTTAGCCATGAAAAAGACAAAAGTAGAACAATTGCAGTTGTTTATTCTAAACACATATTAATTCATTTCCATATTTGGTTTGTTTCGATAAGTTTGTTTTGTATTTATTTGGTGTTGAAAGTTTTTTAAAGTGATAATGAATTTTTCCAACGAAGAAGAGCGTAATATGCTTGTTTGTTACATTCAGTGTAATAAAAACGCTGCGGATGCTGCAGAACAATATTATAATCAATATATCGATCGTCGGCAGCCATCTTTACCAACATTCAGAAGAATTTACCACAATTTGGGTGAGTACGGATCCTTTACAAAGCCTAAACTTGAAAAAAACGAAATTAATGAAGTTTCGGAAATAAACGTATTAGCATTGGCGATGATAGATCCATCCACATCGACCAGACAAATTACAACAGAAGGGATTTTTAACCGGCACAATGAACATGTTTGGAGTCAGGAGAATCCACGAGAAGTTGCACAAGGTAGTCCACAAATTAAATTTTGATTTAATGTATGGTGCGGTGTGTTCGGATCGAGAATTCTCGGCCCATATATTTTTGATAACACATTGAATGGAAATGATTACCTTCGTTTTCTTCAAGAAACGTTTGAAGATATGCTGGATGATTTAAATTTATCAGTACGGGCAAGATTGAAGTGGTTTCAACACGACGGAGCTCCACCTCATAGCAAATTGGCTGTGCGAAACTATTTAAATGATGCTTTTCCTAATTCATGGGTGGGAAGAAATGGACCAATCCTGTGGCCACCTAGATCACCCGACCTATCCGTTTTAGACTTTTTTCTGTGGGGTTATGTGAAGAACAAAGTGTATCAACAATCATATCAATCCGTGGAGAATCTTAGACTAGCTGTACTTGAAACATTTAATTCTATTGACAGAATAAAAGTCAAAAAAGCCACAAATTCGATTTTAAAAAGATGTACTTTATGCCATAATAATAATGGTGGACTTTTTTAGCATCTTAGGTAATATTTAAAATTTTCTTCTATTATTATTTTGATAATTTTGGAATTATTTTACTTTATGTTGCTTTTGACAAATCTAAAGAAAGATAATAAATTAAATATTGATTTCGTTGCTATAAACAACCGCAATTGTTTTACTTTTGTCTTTTTCATGGCTAACTATTTTTTGGTGTATGGAAAAATTAAAACGACTATAACTTATTTTATTTTAAAAATAACTATGGCATATGTTATATCGGATTAAAGGAAAAAAAATAACCTTTCCAATGAGGCCATAGCCAACTATTGTTTCCATTTAAAAAAAGATAAGTTTGTGTCATATCTCCCAAAATATGGGCGAAATTTGTTTTTTGATTTTTTGTTATTAATCTGTGTAAAATTTTCTACAACTTTGTCCTTTACATTTTTTTCTATCTATGATAATAATAGAGATATATTGATTTCAAAAAATTGACACATTTTACTTTATTCAAAATATCTAATTACCCTTGACTTTTTCAAATATTTTGAGTCATTTTATTCGTCCTATAAAAATACACTTCTTTCCACATTTAACCGTTTTTGTATCTCTTATAGTTTCTGAGATCCCCATAGAGAACATCGAAAAAAAACTCACTCTGTATATATATAAACGTTTATATATATATATATATATATATATATATATATAAACGTTTATATATATATATATATATAAACGTTTGCTAGGAATATCAAAAAACTGTAAAAGTTTTCTCATGGCAACTTTTTACGCTCAGTAAAATGGCATACGTATTTCATTTAAAGGCATTTTTCTCCGCTATATACTGGGAGTTTTTCTTCATAATATAAATACCCCAATATACTGTATACGCTGTAAATTTTCAGATAATAATAATAATAATCTTTTGAACTCTACTTGAAATCAGTGTTTTATACGCGTGGCGCATGAAGTAAAATTTCGAGTTTAGAATAGCCTGAAAACCAAATTTTAAGGCTTTCCTAAACTCGAAATTTTACCTCATGCGCCACGCGTATAAAACACTAAAATATTATGAAATTTATGTATATTCGAACTTTACCTGAAATCACGGGGCTTTTCTAAACTCGAAATTTTACTTCATGCTTAGTCTGGGAGTAGAAAATACTCGTTTAAAGCTTCACATTGAACTCATTTAAAAAACAACCCAATATGTTGTTTTTTAAAAATATTGTCGTTGAAAATAAATTGAAATAAATCGTCTATTTAAAATTAAATTAAAAAACAATTAAATTAGTGTGCCTTAGAAAAAAATATTAGAATACATCAAGTATAAAAATTCGGACTTTACTTTGAACCAGTGTTTTATACCCGTGGCGCATGAAGTAAAATTTCGAGTTTAGAAAAGCCCCGTGAAATTTTGTCTCGGGTCGCTGGCGCGACCCTCGACAAATTTTCTACGCGGGGCTTTTCTAAACTCGAAATTTTACTTCATGCTTAGTCTGGGAGTGGAAAACACTCGTTTCACCATTACACATTATTTTTAGAGCTTACATCGTTAAAATCTCCAGTGTTCAGATCAAATTCAGAGGTCACGTTTGTAAAATCCTGTTTGTTTACATCAATCTTTGAGTTTATTTATCTATAAATAAATCCTGTTTGTTTAGATCAAATTCGGAGTTTAAGATTGTTAAATCTTGTTTATTTACATGAAATTCGTAGCTTAGGTTGGTTAAATCTCGTTTGCTTACATCAAGTTTATAGGTTAGGTTAATTAAATCTTGTTTGTTTACATCAAATTTGTAGGTTAGGTTAGTTAAATCCTGTGTGTTTACATGAAATTTTAGGGTTAGGATTGTTAAATCCTGTTTCTTAACATCAAATTTGGAGATTAGATTAGTTAAATCTTGTATATTTGGATACTTTGTATAGATTTCAATAAATAAGTAGTGCAAGTATTAAATTTATATTCTTTCTAAGATTTTGAGTTTTTATTGAATATTAAAGTTGCGATTAAAATAATAATAAACTGTGAATGTATAATTAATTAGCTAACGGAAAACGCGGATTAAATATAAACCAACAAACAATTTAAACAATATTAAAAGGACAATTTACAAATGTTGTTTTTTTTTGGTTGACATTACTTTACAATAAATGATATTTGACAATACATATTTTTATTGAATACATAAATTTCATCTTTTTACAACACCGTGTGTTGCATTTTTTTTTCATTTCAAAGCACACTACATTTATTGCCAAAAATGTGGACAAGATTTTTGTTATTATGTATTTGCCTAACTTGTCTAATATTATACAATTATACAATCTAATGCACCAATAAATGCATTGATTGATTTATAACTGTAAGTTTTTAGTTAACGTAAAGTGATTATTACACAGAAACATGCTGGTATTCCTTACTTCACTTACTTTTATTAAATTAAAAAATGAAGTAATCAATATAAGTCTATTTATGTGTGATTGATTTTATTATTATATATTTCTGGCATAAATATAAAACTAAAATCAACATATTGGGCATAATTGGATTCAGAGAAAAAAATTCCAGTATAATAAAATAAGAAAAGTCTATGAAGCCATTTAAAAATTTAAAGTTGACTGTTATTTGACAATCAAGTTAATTTAAAAAAAAATCTATAATTACTGTCAATTTATACTAATAAAACGGCCATTCACTTGATTTTTTAGTTCATTCAAATCGGTGAATAAATAAGAGATTTATGACGTTGGGCGTTTTTTTTATTGAACACCCGGTATATGTATTTATAACTAAGTTGATTTTTTTTAATTAAACATTGTAAAGTTTTTAAGCGTATATTTTATAATATTTACATACAATTATAATTACAGAGATGTTAGTATTATTTATTAATAATGAAGGGGTCTCTGAACTTGGTGATTGATCACAAACATTTTCAAAAACAAGTCAATTATAAAATTAATATTTAAGTTAGACTTAATTTTTAATATATTTTTTGCTATTTTTAAGAATGTTTGTTAGCTATGAGCAAATATTAGAAAAGCAAATGTAAATTTAAAAATGCAATTTTATGATATAAAAACATACAGTGTTCCGTTTGAAAACACGCAACATTGTGCCAGACCTCTGAAGTTTAAAGTTGAAATAAAAAAATAAGCACGCTACTGAATTCTACGTTGAAAACTACACAAATAACTATTTAACTATTTGTTTGTATATCTTATAGTGATTGAGAAAGAGATGTATTTTATAATGGCCAACAAATGAAAAACGCCCGATATCTTCCAAACTAATCAAACTAGCCATGATCTGTTAATGCCACAGTTTTCTCAGAAAAAGAGGTCATGACGTGTATATCAGATTTTGTCTAACTATTTGGGTTACCGAGATACCCTTTAAAATCATCGAATTTAAGTCACCCTGTACATACGTTAATTGTTTATTATATTATTATTATATATTATTATGTCCTATTTTTGGCTTTTGCCTGGCCTTAGTAACGTAGACTATTGGCCAACATCAATATTTATTTTATTTATTCCATTTAAGTATATAATTCTTTACACGCTTATGCAACTAATTATAGACGACACAGCACATTCACTCACATCCATGGCTCCAGAGGGTGCCAATTTCCCCATAAGAAACTGGTACCCCCCGGTGGGATTCGAACCCACGACCCTCTGGCCCAAGAGCAGGAGCTCTACTCACTGGCCCACGAGGGTCCCCTTATTATGTCCTGTAATTGAAAATATTAATGTGGGCAATGAATACTTTAATGAATGATTTGCTTATCAATCACGAGATTTATCGATTTATATAAATCCACAACTTTTTTTTTATTTTGACGATTTTTTCAATCTTGAAATGTTTTGTCAATTACAGGCTTATCCTTGTTTTGTCCACTTTATTATTCACAATGTCTTCTTATTCTTAAATTTGTAAGATTATTTATTTATTCAGTTTGCGGAGTACATTTAATAATATATAATATTGTACAACTATTATAATATAAATATAACTCATTAAAACTAAAAATAGAAAACGCAATTAAAAACCCAACACATGCATGACGGATTTGTATCAATTTTTGTGTGCATCACTTTGTTTAATTTTATTGAATGTGTATTATTGCGTAATGTATATTTCGTCTGGCAAAAATTGTAAAAAAGTAAATCGTTTTATAATCAACTAAATATTAGCAAATATCAGAAAGGCTGTACCATTCGTTTATAGTCCATTCAATAAATTTGCATTCTTGAAATGTTCCTTCCTATCGGCGAATATTTTAAAGTGGGGAAGTGACTGGTAGGCAGGCAGGAATATTATAAAACTGGGGCTGTTCTATTCCATATTCACTTGATCTTGAGTCGGTTTGAGGTTGTTTGAGGTGAAAGGCGTTGGTCTGACCCGAGACTAAGACAAGCTCGCGGCTACTTTGGCTACATAACCAACCGACAATCCAACAAAACGGACATTCTCTCCTGACACATTGCACATTCACCGGGCAAGGACAAAAGTGCGTTACCAAATTGCAAACTGACACACACACAATTACGTTGAAAATCAATTGCTAAAGACAAAAAAGCCATCTGGTATGATTATTGCTACAATGAACAGGTTGAAATTACAACAGTTGATTGAATAAGTGTTAAACGATCTGTTGAAATTGTCAATGTTGAATCACTGGATATTAATTCACGCATTATAATCCAGATGTAAATAATTTTGCACTAATAATTATAATTAAATCCTTTTTTTTTTCAAGGGTACATTATAATATTTGAAACTAGTTCAGGGCAGGTACATAAAATCTATCAGAATGCATAAATTATCATTTTCATCAGATATCTAAGCAGTACATTGTGAACTTCACAGTATTTCAGTGTTGTATACGTCTGGTGCATAAAATAAAATTTGGAGTTAAGAAAAGCCTACAAATATGGATTTCCCACCGCTCTACGCTTAGCTTTGCGACGCAAATCCAAATTTTCAGGCATTTCTAAACTCGAGATTTTACTTCATGCTTAATCGAGGAGTGGAAACACTTGTTTGAAGTTTCAAATTGAACACTTTTATAAAAACAGCTAATGCGTTGAATTCTACGGCTAATGCTTTAAAATTTATTAACTTCCCAAAAGTTAGAAACTGTATGTATTTTTAATAACTATAGTCAAATTTATGTTACTCATAGAACAACAACGAATGCTTCAACAGCCCTACTATTAATAATTCTCACGAGCTGCTACTGCTAACAAATAATGCAAATTTCATTTATATTTTATAAAAATAAATCGTTTAGCAATCTATTTTGAAATGTTATATAATATATGAGCCGCCCAGATGCCAGATGTCAAAATTTTGATATCCCTGCATTCTACTCATCTTAGGCTACAATTTTAAAAATTAATATATCTCAAAACCCTTCCTAAACTTTTTTAAATTAAGTTTGAAAAATTCCGTCAAACGCAAAACCTGCTACATTTCTCGGTTGCAAAAGCTGACATATTTTTTTCAGTTGCAAATCTGTCAACTTTTTACTTAGTTTTACATAATTTTTTGTGCCCCATTCGATACAACGCTCATTCAACACTATTTTAATTTATCTAAAAGACGCTGCATCAGGTTTTGCCATTTTGCTACAAATTTCTCAAAACACGTATGGCTGGTTTTGCATCTTGGCGACTCATATATAAGTTATATAAAATGTATCTATTTATCAGAAATTATATCTAAGTTTTTTAATAATATTAAAACTTCTTACAATTGTTTTAATTTGCCCAAGAATTGCGTACAAGTAAGCTAATTAATAATTCATAATTAAGAGTAATAAATAATTTTTGATGTGCACGCGTACGTATTAATTACATAAAAGCGGTTGAATTAATCGTGCTAATTGAATGATTCCGAATGACGGCCATTAACGATTAATGACGTGTAATGCGAGAGCCCAAGTATTGTGATTAATTCAATTAAGAATGCATTAATACGTTTTCAGAGTTGAGTTACGAGCAGAAACAAAAGAGCCTCGGGGCGACTACGACTTCGTGCTCGCTGATTATCCATTCTGTCACAAAACAATGTTCACAATACACACAGAAAATTGTACACTCATGAGAACATTAGATGAATTCGATGATTTAGGGTTTATTTCAAATATTCCACGCAATGAATATATAATATAAACTCTGTTTTTTTTTAATATGACCAAACTTTGGGTGTATTTACTGCGAACTGTTGCAGTCCTGCTTTAACAGTAGGGTATTTTAAATATCAAATTGTGAAATGTTGGTAACTAGTTATCAATGTGACAGATAAATCATAATTTGTCAAATAAATAGTCACGATGCAGAGATTTGAAAAAGAGAGAGCGCTACAACTTGCAACTTTACAACACATACAGGGAGTTTTTTAAGTATACTTTCACATATTCCATATAAACATTTGGAAAATTAGTAAACATGTGATAAGAACTAAACAGTATATTTTGAACTTCACTTTAAATCAGTGTGTTATACGCGTGGTGCATGAAGTAAAATTTCGAGTTTAGGAAAGCCTGATTTGGCTTGGTCGCTCCGCTGCGCTACGCGACCTAGCCAAATTTTCAGGCTTTTCTAAACTCGAAATTTTACTTCATGCTTAGTCTGGGAGTGGAAAACACTCGTTAGAGTTTTAAATTGCCATAAGATCACGAATGTCTAAAAATGTACATTAAGAAATCGTAACATGTATACCCAAAAGAAAAATTCTGTGTATTTAGAACTTTTTTAAAATTTGAACATATGAATGGGCAGATAATAAAGAAGACAGATATTCCTGAGCAAGAAATATTACCTGATCCTCCTATTCTACCTGATCCTCAGAGAAACTTTATTAAATTGGTAGTACATACGAATAATTTGAGGCGGTGATAGGTAAATGCATTTGTAATCGTAATCTTTGTGAGTTAATTGAATTGTCATATTAATGTCAGATTTCCCTTCACATGATCTTCAAATTAAAAGTTGAGTTACAACATAACATGTGATTAATCTTGTTCTAACTTGAAACACACAACCTCCATCACACCACTAAATTCTTGAAATGTCAAATTTGATTGGTGATATTAAAAAGAACAGATTGTACCTATAACGTTTTTTTTTTTTATTTTATCATGCTATTTGGATTTCGTAAACTATTAGAGATACAAAGACGGCTGAATTAGGCAAAAGTTTACATTTTTAATGGAAAATAAAATTACCATATGAAATTTTAATTAGTCTCCTTTGTTTTCACAATATAGCGAAGAATGTAATAATCGTTAACATTTTCTTTTTGCCATTACTTTGTTAATTAGACAGATAGTAAGCTAAAATTTGAAACGCACTCAAAATAACAACTGATAAACACAACAAAAATGTCATCGTATATACAGGGTGTCCCATTTTAAAGATACGATATTAAAGTTCCATTTTTATGGCTGCCAAATTTTAGTTTTCCACAATTAAAAAGAGGAGGAAATTTGAGCTGGAAATTATGTATCATATGAGAAATTAAAATGGTAATTATCGTATCTCATAAAATGTAACACCCTGCTAACAATTTATTCGTATTTCCAATGACTCATTTAAGTAATGCACACTTTGTTGATGTTTAGTAAAAATCAGTGTTTTATACGCGTGGCGCATGAAGTAAAATTACGAGTTTAGAAAAGCCTAATTTGGCTTAATCACTCCGCTTCGCTACGCGACCAAGCCAAATTTTCAGGCTATTCTAGACTCGAAATTTTACTTCATGCTTAATCAAGGAATGGAAAATACTCGTTACTATAATATTAAAAAATACATAAAGAAAAAAATTATAAATAGATAATTTTGCAATTTATTGAATATTTAATGTTTTCATTAGTTTCTGTAATAATTTTAATTTAATTGTATTTGTAAAGACTCATTCAGGTTAAGTACAATATTTCAAATCCATGTTTCTTGAGTTCATAATCTCCATAATCATCCCTAATTTCTTGATAAATTGAAAACAAAAACTGCTATATTTATTTGTAATGGGGGCCCGCTGTGGCCGAGCGGTTGAGCCGCCGGTTTCGCCAATCTGACACGGAGGTGATCTGGGTTCGATTCCCAGCGGAGGCGAGTAATTTTTCTAACGAAAAATACTCGTCTCCGGTTCTATGGATGTGTGTGAATGTGTTGTGACGTCCAAATTAGTCGAAATATATGTTAATATAGTTAATATAAATCAACGTTAGTGGCTGAATGGTAAAAACCTATGCCAAACAAAAAAAAATATATATTTGTAATGAGAAAAAGAAAGCTATAGTTTTATATCCACTGTACTTTTTCATAAATTACGTGTTTACATAAAAAAACTCTGAGATTAAAAATTGAATAGATTTTATTCAGTTATTGAAATGACTACCTATATTTCATCATTTAATCTCCGTTTAAAACAAATCTAAAAAGTGATTAAAATATTTGACGGATGACATTTGAACTAAATCAATAAAAATTAACTAAAAATCAATAGTAATAAAAAAATAATTACAACTTTTTTTAAAAAATTTGTGATTATTTTAACAACAGCAAAATAATAATGTTTTGAAGTAATGAAAACATTGATTGTTTTCAAAATTAAATGGAGCATACATTTTCTTCAATAAAATCAATAAAAATTATCTAAAAATCAATAACTAAAAATCAATAGTAGTAAAAAAATAATCACAACTTTTTTCTAAATGTGTGATTCTTTTAACAACAGCAAAATAATAATGTTTTGAAATAATGAAAACTTTGATTGTTTTCAAAATCAAATAGAGCGTACATTTTCAGTCAAAGTCTATTAATATTCCTACTCGTGTTTTAAACTTCAATAAAATAAGACTCCAACAAAAAAATCTTATTTTCTAAAATCCTTAGTTGAAGGATTGGGGCTTTGAATAATGTAATTCTTCGTTGTTTTCAAAGTTTTCAGTTAAAAACTGTTAAAGTCATACTCTACTGAAAATTTGTTTAAGCAAGAAAACATTTCGACAACAGTTTTAAATATTTTTTTATTATTAATATGACGTTATAAACATTAGCATCGAATGAATAAAATTGGAATCTGTCTGAGACTAATTTATAAAATTAAGATTTTATGTTATAGCTTGGAATGATAATCCATATTTTTTGGAATTTAAATCTGAAATCGATTAACTAAAAGTTGAAGTTTGAAGATGATTGAAAAAACCCGTTATTTAATGTTAGTTGAAGAAACTAATCAATCAATCAAATCAAATATATTAAATAAATTGCAACATTCTTTAGCTTCCTGTATTAATTTCTAAAAGCATTTAATATTATCATAAGGAGTGTTTTCTACTCCCTGGTTAAGCATAAAGTAAAATTTTGAGTTAAGAAAAGCCAGAAAATTTGGATTTGGAGACGTAGCGTCCAAATTAAAACGTTTAGGCTTTTCTAAACTCAAAATTTTACTTCATGCCAGAAAGTTTAGATTTGGGCACGTAGCATCCAAATTAAAACTTTCAGGCTTATCTTTTTACTTCACGAGCCACGCGAATAAAAGGCTGATTTATTCTAAAGTTTGAAATCATGCACACGCAAACATCAACTTGAATTACAAAATTACAAGAGCAGAATTATAAGTATTAACGATTTATTTTTTACGTCTTAATAAATTCATTTTTGTTTTACAACTTGACCCGAAAAGTACACGAAATATCAATCGTTTTGGATATGAATTGACTTTTATTGAAATAAATTGACAATACATTTCTCTGTCATTGATACCTGTATCTGTTGAGAAATTAATAAATAAATAGGCTATTGACGTAATTAGAATAAATTATAATGATATATTTGTTAGTGCTAATAATAACAGTTTGATATTTTTTTACGAAGCGAACATAACTCAACTAAGTCGTGAAAAATACGAAGAAATTATCAAATGTTCTACAAGGCGTTCCATTTTACAAGATATGGCAATACATTTTTATTTGACATATGACGCATAATTTCGAATAAAAGTTTCCTGTTCTATTCAATGATGTAAAAATCAACTGCCATAAGAAAAAATGAACTTTGTTATTATATTTTGGAAATGGGACACCCAGTATAAAATCCTTCAATTCTGGAATTCGGGAGAGATGTCCTATGACTCATTAATGTGAAATGTATGGTTCAAATTTTTTAGAGAGTGTGTGGACAGTTGTATCTTCAAGGATTCTTCCTAGTTGCGTCAAACTTTGACGTTAGATGACAATGTCATGCTGGATAGGTCGTGAGTATATTAGTGTTCTTTCTTTTAGAAGAGTTTTAAATCATAATTTCTTTTGAATATTCAGAGAATGTCTACACTTACTTGCGATTATAGTACACTGTGATTGAAAACAACTTAAAGTGCATGTATTGGGGTTAACAATTGTACATGGATCTTTTTCAGGTAGGAACTAAGCCGCTAAATTAAGAGATTGATCTTCTGAGCCTCTTAACATGTACCTAATTTTTCCTTATTATAATACTAAATTTGATAATAATATTAATAAATCTGCGTATTTGTCTATATTTGTCTAATTTTCATTTTAAAAATTGTCCTGTGCACAATTTGTTTACAACACAATTATGTGTTGTGGATTTTTAAACATTTAACTAACATTTTCGTTTGTGCTTACACAAAATCAACATAAATGCATTATTTATTTCTGTAAATACCTGAACTATTTAGTAGATGTGGAAATTGAAATACCACTTGAACTCACATTTAAAATGATTGTGCACATTAATTAAAATGATTTGTGGCTGGGTTTTTGCAGATATATTTTTACGAAGACATTGTCAAAATGTGACGTGTAACCTTAAAATTTTAACGCTGCTACCGGAATATACGTTTTCAAATGTTCTATTTAAAAACCTTAGCAGACATATTATGAAGTTTTCTGTCTCTTTCCACACACGCAATCTGATGACATCAAACTATTGTCGTCATACCTATATTGGTGCAAAAAGCACTACAAACCAAGGAAACCATAGGACATCTCTCGTGAATCGTACCTTACATCTTAGATGTCATTTGGAGTATATTTAAAATTTCAGCTTGTTATTGTTCTAATTAACAAAGTTATAGCATAAAAATAATTTTGTCGATTTTAATTTTTAGCCGTATTTCGAAAACAAATGCCGCTAGTTAAAATTTGTTAACGCAATATTATTTTGTATTGAGAATGGACATTTTTGTTTAATTTAACAGCCTTTGTATCTCCAATAATTTACGAAATATTATATTATATGTATCACTTGAATACAACTGTTGTGTTAGGTTTGTTGTATGCCCATATTATTTTATTCTGTTTTATATAGGTAATTATTGTATATTTTTTCATTGTTAATAGTTATTCTCGTGTATCACCCGATAATCACTATTTACACGCCGCATTCCATATCTATCCTTCGCGCTCCGTTCTCAATCTCCGTTTTCCCTTATCTCCCTTTTGTACTTTGCATCGACCATCCAAATTATCATTATTTGTAAACTGATATTGTTTTCATATAAATACATGTGTAATGCTAAAATAAAAACAGACTACATTTCGCTCTAAAAGTGTTTGTTTCATTTGCTTTAAACTAAAAACCCAAAACAGAAGAAGTTCAACTACAACAGGTTATTAATAACTAAAGTTTACATAGTTTAGCGTTGGGTGAGAAAGTCATAGAAAAAGTTGAAAAACAATATTTGAATAAAGTATCTGAGCGACTTACAAACTTGCAATGTTATTTCATTTTCTGATTATGATACAAAAAAAAATAATCTTCTCATGCTACTCGTTCGGCAAATCCAAATGTTTAAGTTTTTCTAAACGTGAAATGTAAATAATAATAATAATAATAATAATCATTATTTCTTACATACATACATAATACATAATAGACAAACAGTAAAACATAACAGTTACAAAATAGCGAGGTTCGGTGTATTGTGTCAAATAATGACACTGTTCTTCCACCTAACCAGATTAATCAAGGGGTTAAAATCCTCGGTAAAACCAAGTCATTAAATGCTGTTAATTTTCCATGTATTTAATGACTATTACCGTAAAAACAGCACTATTGTGATTTACCGATATATTATCGGTAAACCAGGGTTGATTCACAAATTTACCGAATTACTGATCATTGAAAATATTTATTTATAGTCCCTAATACAATAATATAATTTAATTCTGTTTTTAACTCTTATAAGTCTTACATTTGTCATCAAAAAAAATGGTATTGGAAAAATGGAACATGCAATATTAAATTAGTATAAAAAGAAGAACAAAGTAAACTTGTACAAAAGGGCGACTAGGTATAAAATACAAAAATAAGACAAGATTTAAGTTGGTAAGCAGCCCCAGGTTAATATATAAAGAAGGCAAAAAATTACTACCATATTGTATTTATCAACTAAATATGGTTCTCTAAACTTGGTAACTTATGCACTATATCATTTCGCCTTGGAAATAGTGCACATACACACACACATATCTAGTAGGATATGAAAGTGACCGCATCGAGATGGCGAGATCGTGTGCGTATTATGTATGTAGGTGCAATTGCAATTCGAGTAATTTATCGTTATTATCCAATAAAAGCATACAGCGTTTATCGATTTTTTTCGATTTGGTCGTCGGCTTTCGAAAGGCATAGCCAAGCCGGCTCGGCCTTTGCGATTGTTTACACACAATAAATCGCCGTTTTATTGTTGCTCCGGCCGGCTAACGACTAATGCAGTAACGAGCTTTTCATTTGTTGTTAATTCTTCTCGCATTCGTTACGATTCAGCGATTAATGACGATCGCCTTGACACCCACACTTGCGGATTATTGTTTTAATCCAGCTTGGCAAATTGATATGAATGTTGGAAATGTGGAAGAAAAAATGGAAATAGTTGAATGATTGTTGTGATTGTTGTTATTGTCTTAATTATCTATTGTTTATGTGATGATGTAATTGTTTATAGGAGTAGTTCGTAGAAGTGTATTTTTATTTATTTTAAAGTAATGTGTAGTAAATAATAGGTTTTCAACATTATTTTGCACACCGCCCACTTTGAGATATTTTTTTCTAGAGCCACCAATTTTTTTACCCCATTTTTTTTACTTACCATCTGTCGCGAATATGAAACAGCTTTTGCCACGATTATATTTAAGCGTGTAATATTATACGCCTTCTTATTTTCTCTGGGTTTTCGACTGCCCCCCTGAAAGTCTAAAACGCCCACGTTGAGAACCTATGATTTAGATTATTAAGTTAGGTTATCTGAGAGTTTTTCTCGTTTGAATTACAGTAAAATCGCTTATTTATCTACAAAGCAGGTGAAAATGCATTAAATTGTCTAAGTAAATATAAAATAAAATTTAGTATTTACTTTCTTTTCTTCTTTCAAGAATCCATTTATTGAAGCGTTCAATATTATGCTAAGAAAGATAACACTTCTTTCACGATAAGGCATGAGGTAAATATTTTAGTCTTTTCTAAGTTCGAAATATTTACCACAGTTCATATATATCCAGTTAGCCAGTCCCCATAATTTTGGGTACAGGCGAATGGGAGCAGAGCGCTGGATGCCAAAATGGTGTATATAGCTGCCTATATACACCAGTCTGGCTTACTGCGGTCGGTCGGTTCCGACTATTTTACTCCAGATGTCGCGAAATTAAGTCTCAGAGAGAGAGTGAGAGAGAGGCAATTTCTTTCTCCCTCTATTCCGCGCTTCTCGTTGTATCATATTCCAGATGTTGATTTTTCAATCTTGAAAACACGTTTTTTTTTTCTTTTAACTAGCTAAGGATGCGTGTTACATTCATTCATGCGTTTCCTTTTACAATTTTGTTTTCTGCGTTATTAGAGAATAGATTTTATGAAATTATATGTGAACGTTGTAAAATTCATTAAGTATTATTTATTTTGTACAAGAAACTTAAAATACAAAACTATTTAACTTTTGATAAAAAGTAAAACAAATACATCAACTTATCATTTTATTAACTAATCAGATTAATCCTATTGATCAGATCAAATCTACTGATCGATAAGGGTTTCTTTTTTAATTAAAGGGGTCAGTGCAAACAGCAGTTGTAATTTTTTTTTTAGTTTTTGAATTATTACCGTTTGAAGTTTTTAACCCATTAAGCGCCGTTGATGCATACACGCAACATTATTATTTTTTGATAATTAAGTTACTAAATAAGTTTATTTGATATATTATATCATTTGACCTGAGTTGAAAATGTACCAAGAAAAATTTAAATATTTTGTTATTTAAAGTGTATTATAAATATATACTTCACAATATTACAATGTTTTATACGCGTGGCGCATGAAGTAAAATTTCGAGTTTAGAATAGCCTAATTTGGCTCGGTCGCTCCGCTTCGCTACGCGCCCGAGCCAAATTTTACTTCATGCTTAGTCTGGGAGTGGATACACTCGTTCTTAACTTCATATTGCACGTTTTTATATAAAATTGACGAATACCTGAACATTGACACTAATTTTTTGAAAATCCATTATCACTTTAATATAATAATAATAATAAACTATTTATGATTTTTAACTTTTTATTAAATTCACGTATACATTATGTGTATTTAAAGAAAAAATCCACAGTATGTAATGCAATAAGTCATTCATAGAAATCATAAAAAGAAGTGTAGAATTTTAATTAAAATTAACTTTTAGAGTTAAAATTGCTTGGCCGTTAATGGGTTAAAATAGTTTTAAATATACTATGTGTCCCGTTTCAAGGCGGATTGTATGTTTCATGTAAAGATTTTCAATGTAATTGGAATTTGAGTTTGTATTATTATATTATTATCTTCCCTAATTATTTCAGGGAAATTATGATATTCATTTGGTTAGAGTAAAAATATACACACCGAGCTTTGCTATTTATTGCATTTTTAAAAACCTGAGTGTCATGAAATTAAACAAGCAAATGATGAGGTGTTGATTTGTTGGCTTTTTATTTAAAATATATTCTGTTGATTTTGTGTTACACTTCGATCTATTCTGTATAATTATTGCTGAATAAAATAAAAACGAAAAAACTGCTTCTAAAATATTGTTAATAAATAAGAAAACAGTTATATGTATATTTAATATAGTTTTTTAATGTTTGTTAGTTTTTTGTATATATGAATGTTTATATGAATCTATATTTCTGTTTTTTTTTATTATCAATTCCATTTAAAATACCCATCAAACATTTTTCAAATTGATTTTTTCATTGTAAAAAGATTTTTGTATTTATCTAACTTTTAAATAAAAACTGTTTAATAACATAAATATATTAAAAATCTATTAATTTTTAAACAAGTTTTTATTAAAAATATAAATAATAACTAAAAATGTTAGAAATATATTTTACATTTTTTCATTGTAAAATGACTTTGTTTATTTATACAAATTATAAATATTTGAAACAATAATCTATTAATCTAATAATTTTAACAATTTTTTTATTAAAAATATATAAAATAACTAAAAAAGTTGAAAATATATTTTAGAATTGTTAATTTCATGGTAAATTTGTTTTTATAAAATATAACTAATTCCCGAATTTCATAATTTGGAACACGCTTGAAATCTCAAAATAAAAAAATATTTTCGAATAGACTTTTTGTGGTGATAATAAATTTTATTATTCGTCTACCACAGTTCATATACAGGAAGTTTTCCGTTAAAGTATACATATTTCAAATTCACCTTATTTTCTTTAAATCTGTAGATATTCGTTGTGTTTTTAAAAGAGTTCAATTTGATGCTTTAAACGAGTGTTTTCCTCTCCCAGACTAAGCATGAAGTAAAATTTCGAGTTTAGAAAAGCCCCGTGAAAATTTGTCGAGGGTCGCGCAGCGACCCGAGACAAATTTTCACGGGGCTTTTCTAAACTCGAAATTTTACTTTATGCGCCACGCGTATAAAACACTAAAATATTGTGAAATTTAAGTATATTTGAACCTCACGTAAAATCAGTGTTTTGTGCGCGGGGCGCATGAAGTAAAATTTCGAGTTTAGAAAAGCCCAGAAAAATGTACAGTGTATTCTGTATATTGAGTTATTTATACTTAAAAAACTCTCTGTATAACTAATCAATAATATAAATTATTTGCCAAATTTGGTACATACCAAAGTTTTAATTGAATTTATGAAGAAAAAAAAACAATCAAGATAAAAATAATATCAAATGAATTCTATAATGTAAACTCATTGAATTTTATTTTTTGATTTTTAGTTAAATTTTAGGTTTATTTAGGAGCTTTTTAAATATATCTGATTTCCAAAGTCTATAATTTCGAACACGCTGGAAATCTGAAAATAAAAGAATTATTTCGGAACAGTTTATTTTTTCTGAAGGTCATCAAATTTATCATCGTACAAGTGGTGTAGACGGGATCAAATTACACGACGAAATAAGAGCGAGCGCGTTTGTGTGTGTGTGTGTGTGTGTAGACGCAACCGGAGCAGTTTTCTCTAGAATACTTCTACGATTACTCTATTCATAAGTAGATGGACCCACTTCCCGACCACAGTCTCTCCTTTTCTATCCTCGAAAACTCGGAATCCAGTTCTCCCATAAGCATTGTCTACCCTTGTATTTACTTCATGAGCTAGGTGTATAAAACACTGATTTAAAGTTAGGCTAGAAAACAAGCACGATAGTGTGCTCAATAATAATACAAAATACGATATTTGTTCTGTTTTCAACAATTTTCAGTGTTCAAAAAAGGATTCGGTATACATTTGAAAAATCTGTCTCGATAAACATATTCTTTTCATTTCAAAGTCACATAGTGGAATTAAATTTATGATTTCTTGATAAATACCCCAAGAGTCCAGTGCCCGCATTGCACTGAAAAAACGTCATTTTGTGGAAAATGTATCCAACAATTTGGAGTAAAATTACGTCATTTCAGCGCAACTTCTCGCCGATGACAAATTACATCTGCACTGTGAAAATGGACTCAGAGCCCCTATTCGCAGCACCGATGCAATTTTACATAATAATAATAATATACTTTATTGCCGAACAGACAAACCAATTACAGGACAATTTAATTATAATATAATATATATAAACGTATAATAAAAACTTAAAATTAAATTTAGATAATAACTATCTATGTCGTGCGAGTAGTTTACATTCTGTGTGCTCTGCATTTAACGTTATATTTCCCGAGTTTCTGAGTGAATTAATTACTATAAATTAACTTACATCACATACGTAAGTACATCCATATACTGTACCAAAATCAGCACGATGCCGCTTACGAGAGAGCAGATTACAGATCTCAAAGTAGTAATAAAGGACACTTTAAATGAATTGTTTAAAGACGATGGATTTCTATCGACCGTATTAGAAAAAATTATCTCGAAGGTCAATACCGAATTTCACGCTAAATGCGAAAAACTCGAATCAGATATATCTGCTTTAAATAAAGAGCGTATTTTTCAACAAAAGCGAATAGATCAGTTGGAACAATCAACCCGTAATAAAAACCTTAGAATATTAGGTCTTCCAAATGACCACGGCGAACATCTAGAAACAAAACTCAATGATCTATTTAAAAACAAATTATCCATCAAAGATGATTTGAGTATAGCCGCTTGCTATCGGTCTGGTATAAATAAAACTAACGCCGCGCCGTGCCGCGACCCGTTATCGCCTGCTTTACACATCGTGAGTCTGCTAACACAATTCTGAAGAATCGCTTTCGATTAAAAAAATCTGGAATCGTTATTACTGAAGATCTGAGACCAACAAGATATAATCTTTTAAAATTGGCGCGGGACAAACTCGGAACCAGCAACGCATGGTCGTTTAACGGTTGCATATATGGAAAATCTACAGCTAACGGACAAGACTATAAACAAAAAATTTTTGAAGAATGCCATATAGATGAAACTCTAAAGAAAACGGATACTCAGCCTAAAGTATAACAAACTATTTTGTTAATTTTTTCGCTTCTATTCTATAAACCCTGTAAATGAATAATTATTTAATTTGCAATAATTTTGTATTATTTCACTTCAGTCTTGTTTTATTATAATCTCTTGCGTTGTTTTTTAGCTTTTTAAGTTGTTTTTGCTTTATTTTAATGTTCATAAATGGCTTTTTTGTAATTCTCACATTTTTTACTATTAAGTATTTACTCTTCACTTAATATCATATATTTGTAGATAGCACACACACACAGTGTATTCTCGTTTTATGAGTTTAGTAACTGTATGTCACATAAATGTTCGATCATTAGTATGTAATTTGAGTAACTTTAGAGTTCATATAACATCTAATAATTTTGATATAATCGCTGTTACTGAGACGTGGTTAAATAATTCAATAGATGAGTCTATTGTTAAAATTAATGGATACACGTTTATACATAAAGACAGAAATATTGGACGTGGGGGCGGCGTAGCATTCTATATTAAAAATAATGTAAGATTTGAACAAACACCTATCACGATCATTAATTCAGAACAACTATGGATACGGTGCAAATTTGCTAACAAAATATATTGTATAGGTGTTATATATAAGCCTCCTACAGCTGGTATTACTGATTTTATAGAATCACTTGATAATTCTATTAGCCAAATCCTTCCTCAGTGTGATGATATACTTTTCCTGGGCGATTTTAACATTAATATGTTAAACACCGAGTCGAGCAACACTAGGCATTTAAATGATTTTTTTCAAGCATACGGTTTCCATCAAGTTGTACAACAACCAACACGAATTACTGCGTATTCTGAGTCAATAATTGACCTAGTCGTGATTTCTAACGAATGTGACTGTATAGAAGTAGGTGTCACTAAAATACATGACATCGCTGACCACGATTTAATTTTTTGTAGGCTTGTGTTTAATAAAGTCAAATCAGAAAAAAATGTTACTTATCGAAAACTACAAGACATAAATCATAGTATATTTAAAAATGATTTAGAGTCTTCAGGTATCGAAAATTTAATATATCTCAACAATATTGACGATAAAGTATCCCTGTTGAATGAAAAACTCATTATACTATTTAACACTCACGCGCCCTTAATAACATCTCGGGTAACTAGGAAGCCTGCTCCCTGGTTAACTAGTACAATTAAACTTATGATGTCTAAACGCGATAATGCTCTTAGGAAATTTAAATCAACTAAACTGTCCAGCGATTTTAACAATTACAAACAGTGGCGTAACTATGTAAATTCTGCAATTGTCCGCGAAAAAAAAGCTTACCTCCAATATATAATAAATAACAAACCTAAATTAACATGGAAATACTTTAAAAGCTATGGCATTGTTAAACAGAAAAGTTATGATATTCCTGACCACCTAAAAGACCCTAACTATGCCAATCTATATCTTACTAATTCAATAAAATCAACAGCTGATAATGATCTACTTAATTATTACAATAATTCTACTTGCCCTGGAACCAAAGATCAATTTGTTTTCACACTAGTAAGCCCAGATCTAATTAACAAAATATTGTCTGACATCACATCTAACGCTATTGGTTCGGATTGTCTATCCATACACATGCTGAAGATCTGTTGTCCTTATATACTTCCATACATTACCCACATTGTTAACTGCTGTTTAGAACAATCAGTCTTTCCCTATGCTTGGAAAATAGCCACCGTTAACCTTATTCCGAAAATACATAATCCATGTGAGATTGGTGATCTCAGACATATCAGCATACTTCCCGTACTTTCTAAAGTCCTCGAACAAGTCATGAAACAACAACTTTCCAGCTTCATTGAAACTAACAATATACTTCCAGCAAATCAATCAGGATTTAGAACCAACTATAGCTGCGCCACATCACTGTTAAATGTCACTGATGATATAATCTCTGCTACAGACACTGGCAAGTTAACTTGTCTAATTTTAGTAGATTATAGTAAAGCGTTTGACACTATTAACCACAAATTATTACTTGCCATACTAAAATATATAGGGCTCAGTGCAGATGCACTAGTTTTGTTAGAGGACTTTCTGTGCAACAGGAAACAACTTGTCAAAATTGATGAATTGAGATCTTGTTTTGGGACCAACTTTGTTTTCGATATATACATCATCTTTGTCAAAAAGCCTCGAACATTGTACTTGTAATCTGTATGCTGACGATACTCAGTTATTATATTCTTTCAAATTAGAAGACATTGAAACCGCCAGCAATAATATAAATAAAGACCTGTCAAATCTGATGTATATATCGAGCAAACACTCCCTTAAAATAAACCCTAATAAAACTACCGCAATAGTGTTTGGTCCTAAAAACAAACGCGAGGTCGCTAAATCCCTACTTAAAATAAAATTAGATGGATCTGATATATCCTTCACGAACTCCATACGGAATCTAGGTCTAATTATTGACGAGGAATTACGCTTCAAGTCACACATTAGTAAATGCATCTCTAGAGCCTACGCTAATCTCAGAATGATTTATGCAAACAAAAATATTTTAAGTATTCACACAAAAAAAATATTATGTGATACCTTGGTGTTAAGTCACTTTAACTTTTCTGACACCGTGTATAATACATGCCTAGATAAAGTAACTTCTGATCGAATACAGAAGATACAAAATTCATGCATTCGTTTAATTTTTGGAATCCGAAAGTTTGATCATATCTCAGAAAAATTTAACGAGATAAATTGGATAAAGATGGCTGATAGGAGAGCAGTACATTCAGCAGTTTTTTATTTTAAAATAATAAATTTACGCACTCCACCTTACCTATACAGTAGAATTGTATTCCGCACCGATGTCCATAACATCAATGTTAGATTTCGGGGTTTAATATCACCTCCACAACATAAAACCGCATTTTTTAAAAGGTCATTTTCATACAACATTTACAAAACGTTTAATAAAATTCCGGAACACCTGAAATCTCTCAGCTTAAATAATTTTAAAACAAATGTGCGTATCCTAATCTTACGTGGTGAACTCTGAAGTTACTAAAGTTGCAAGTCTCAAATTTTATTTTGTCTAATAATAAATAGTCGCTAAACATAGAATTAATTATTGAGTTTGGAAGTAGTAGGTTAAGTGGAAGAGCAGTAACAGGCTTAGGCCTGCCTGAACTTCGCCTACGCGAAATGTATAAAAGATAATTGTAAACATTGTATTTCTTTAAATTAAATAAAGACATAATAATAATAAAAAAAAAAAGAATTATAGATAAACTTAAAGAAATAAGAAATAAAAAAAGAAAAAATAACATCATGTCACATCGGTGAGAATCGCACTAAAATGGCGTAATTTTGGGAAGAATTTACCAAACCGTATGGAGTAAAATGACGTCAATTCTCACCGATGACAAATTGCATCGGTACTATGAATACGGGCCCTGCTCTGTTTTCCTTAGCTACGCCTACGCATTAATATTCTTAGCCTAAATTTGAAGTTAAGAACGAAATATATAATTAATAATGTTAACCCTTGCTGACAGAAAGTTTTAAAGCTAAGAAATTAAGTCACTTTTCCTGTAAACATTAAAAAAGCTTTCATATATTTCGCATGTGTCCACTCTTACACACACATTTATTTCCCTAGAATAAAACGCTTTTATTTGCAATTTCTTTTCATAATCTCATGCTTCCAGTTGGTTATTAACAACAATTTCCTAGCGAGTAATAATGATAAAACACCATAAATTGCATCTTTGAACTTGCCCGGCTCGCGTCACGGTCCGGCGCACATCCAGGCGCTCTTGTTATTATCTTTATTATCTTCCCGCTAATTCCTTTCCTGTATACACACACATTTCACCGTAAATTAATTTTAATAACATTATAGAGCCTAATCGAGAATCGGCGGAAAAAGTTCGAAGAGCCATAAATAGAGTTATGGTGGTTAAGTAGTGTTTATTAACAACAATTTCGTTTTGTAGATTTATTTGTATTTATATAAAAGGAATTTGAATGGTTGTTCGTAAGAAAGTGTGTTTTCTATAAATATAAACTGTGGGAAATGATTTAGTTGTAAATATGGTGATAAAGAAATTATGAGAATGTGGTGGATTAGTGAAGGGAAAATCGGTTGTAAATATGGTAATAATAGTCATCTTTGACTGTTTTCAGAAAACTTATAAAATAAGCCTAAAAAACAGCAGTTTTAAATATAATAGAAAGGTGACAGCCATTAAGGTTAGTTTTGGTTAGATTAGTGTTTCTCGATGGATGTGCCGCAGCACATTGGTGTGCCTTAAAACTGTCTAAGTGTGGCGCTCACTTAGACAGCCTCAAAATTGTCTGAGTGAACCATGAATTCTTTGACTTTTAACATCATTGTTGAAATATACTATTAAATGCCATTATCTATGACTGCGTAGATATGCCACGAAAGTCTTTTTTTAAATGTGACATGAGAGTAAAATGACTGAAAAACACTTGGTTAGATGACCGTTATTAAGGTTAGGTTAGATTAGATGAAAATCAATTAGGTTATATCGTTCACTTGTTTCTCATTGATCACTTGGTAAAACATTTCTATTAATATATAGGTATTTGATTGAAATTCACTTGGTTTGTTTTACTAATAAATTGTTTTATTTTCAACTAGTTTCGGCTTAATGCCATTTTCAAGAATGGTGTACAAAAGAGCAAAATTGATTATATATACTAGATATCGGCATTTCAGGTAATAAGCGCTCTAATTATCGGGGAATTCCAAAGGTCCTCGTTGTCATTGACCACGTTTTTTCCCGCCTTTATGGCTTTACTTATTTCTAAACCCTCCCGATAATTCAAAACTAATCCCTTATTACCCGAATGCAACATTTTACAGTCGTTTGAGCTGAAAAAGTGATTAGCCGCGATGCAATGTTTTGCGAACCCCGTGGTCTGTTTATTATTTAGAATATCTTTCCTATGTTCATTTAATCGCGTTTCAAAAGACCTGCCCGTTTGTCCTATATATATATTGCATCGCAGTCATCACATTTCAGCTCATATATTCCGCTTTGTTTAATATGACTATTGTCTGTTTTAATTTTATTATTCACTAATATTTTCCCTAAGTTAACAGAATTAGTGAAAATTATGTTATTGTCCTTTCCCTTAACTGTTTGTTTAATTTTCTGTGAGAGGTTATTGATGTATTCTAATCTATTCCAGTAGGTTTTCTCTATTTTTGTCACACTATAAAAATACTTCCGCAATTGTTTTTGTTTTTTCTTTTTAATCATTTGATGAACTAATGCCTGTTTATAACCGTTATTTTTTGCTATTGTTTTAATTGTATTTAGTTCGATTTGATGATCTATTTTACTAAGTGGAATATTAATTAATCTGTGTATAAATCATTGAAAAGTACTATATTTAATTTGGTTGTGTGTGTTTGAGTTTATCGGTATTATTGTATCCGTACATGTTTCTTTTCTAAATATTTTATATGTTAGTGTATTGTTGGATGATTTCGTAATCGTTAAATCTAAAAAGTTAAGACTATTGTTAAGTTCCTTTTCTATAGTAAATTGAATTTGACTATTTAATGAATTTAAATATTTTGTAAACATTTCTAACTGTCTTATTGACCCTGTCCATATGCAGAAAATATCATCTACATATCTCTTCCAAAATTGAATATGTTTTCTTTCTGGTTGTTTTAGTAAATTACTTTCGAAATCATCCATAAAGATTTCTGACATTAAAGGGGACAACGGTGATTCCATTGGTAGTCCATCTGATTGAATATATATATCCCCATTAAACTCAAAGTAGCATTGATTAATGCAAATGTCTATTAAACATTTTAATTCCTTTTTATGTGATTCTAGATTGGCAGTGTTTTGAATTTTTTGGTTTAGAATATTTTTCAACTCTTCTGTCGGTATTGATGTGAAGAGACTTTTCAAATTAATTTAGCATTTGGAGGAAATGACACTTCTTTTAGTTTATTTACCAAATCTATTGAATTTTTTATTGAATGTTGAGGTTTGAAGTTAATGAACGAAGGAATTAAATTATTTAATAATTTACATAATTTATAAGTTAGAGCGTATAAATATGAAACTACCATTCGTATTGGTACACCTTCCTTATGGATTTTAGGTAATCCATAAAGAACCGGTGCTTTAGGGTTCATTACTGTTAGTTTTTGTCTATCCCTATCTGAAATTAAATTTATGCTTTGTCTTAATGCTTTTTTGAGTTCAGTCTGATATTTAATTGTTGGATCTATTTTGCTGATTTTAAAAATATCTGTTTTCAATAAGTTTTCTGTTTTTTGAATATAATCTGTTTTACTCATTATGGCTACGGTGTTCCCTTTGTCAGCTTTACACAGAATTAGGTTATTATTTTTTAGTTTATTCTTTATATTGGTTAATGTTTGGCTATCTGAATTACGGAATTTATTTTTAAAATGCGATTTTTTGTGATTTGTAATTAGTTTTGAAATATTACATTTGGCAATTGTTCTAACTTCTGCATCGGATATTTTATTACAAATTATCTCTGAGTTTATACCTACTGCCTCGAGTGATGAATTTGAAGTAATTTGTGGACTGTATTTTAAACCTTTCTCAAGTAAAGATGATTCAGTATTATCAAATTGAGTGTCAGTTAAATTTACATTTCTGGGAAAGAACCTAACATTACTTTGCTCACCGCTAATGTTAATATTCACTTGAAATTTATCACTATTGACTTTATCATTGTTCACTTTTTCGATTCGGAGTTTTGATACTTTTTCTTTCTGCTTCTTAAAATGTTCAAATGATGCGTTCCTGGCTACTTCCCGGGATGTGGAGTCGATGTAGTCAAATTCTATCGGGTGCAGTTTCATGATGAGCCTTGTGTGTAGTAATTTTATCATTTCCGATAGGGTATCTCGCTGTTTGTACCATTTTTTCATTTCTAATGAAATCCACATCTGGTAAGCTGTTTTACTACTTCGTTGGACTCTGTTGATTGGTGGTTGCACTGAACTTTCATGTATCTTGGTTTTAGTTTTTTATGAAGACATATTTTATTGAAGATGATGTGGTTGTTCGCTCTTGCAAATTTAATTAGATTTCTTTTGTACATGGTAATGAGTTTTGCTTCACAGGCACTTAATATATCGTTAACTTGTTTCTCATTGATCACTTGGTAAAACATTTCTATTAATATATAGGTATTTGATTGAAATTCACTTGGTTTGGTTTACTAATAAATTGTTTTATTTTCAACTAGTTTCGGCTTAATGCCATTTTCAAGAATGGTGTACAAAAGAGCAAATTTGATTATATATACAAGATGTCGGCATTTCAGGTAATAAGCGCTCTAATTATCGGGGAATTCCAAAGGTCCTCGTTGTCATTGACAAGATTTGGTAAATAAACTAAAAGAAGTGTCATTTCCTCCAAATGCTAAATTAATTTGAAAAGTCTCTTCACATCAATACCGACAGAAGAGTTGAAAAATATTCTAAACCAAAAAATTCAAAACACTGCCAATCTAGAATCACAAGCCTTTCAAAACTGTGTATAAATTTGGACTGCGATTTTATTTTTTATATATATTTCACATCTGTAACTGCACTTTTAGCAATATTAAAAAAATAAATTAGCTGTTTTCAAACTTTAGAATAAATCAGCGCTTAATACGCGTGGCGCATGAAGTAAAATTTCGAGTTTAGAAAAGCCTGAAAATTTGGTTTGGTCGCGTAGCGCTACGCGCTACGCGACCAAACCAAATTTTCATGCTTTTCTAAACTCGAAATTTTACTTCATGCATAATCTGGGAGTGGAAAACACTCGATAGAAGTATTTTTCAATTTAATTTAGCAGATGTAATACATGTTCACAAACGTAAACAAAAACAGTATAACGTAACTTATAAATTACTTTAAATATAGTTAGGGTAAAGTAAGAACACACGAAAATGCGATGTTGCCACGAACAACATTTTAATTTTGGCTGACAATTACAGAAAACCCAAGCGAGATATTACATTTTTTACGGATAATTATTTAATGTAATTAAATTAATTATTTTTTCATCAAAATCTGAGATGTTCAAACTTGTTCAATAACATATTAGTTTCTCTAAATGCCTAAATAAGTATCTCTATAAATTGTACGATTTTTCAATAATCTTCAAATAATTGATTTTTCCTCTGCTTTTGTGTCAAGATTAGAGAAAAGAAAAGAAAAAACAAACGGTAGATTTCAATGTTCTTTATTGGTTATTTATTAACCTGCATTCTGTTAAATATTTCAAACCATTCACAGTTGTTATTAAAAATTGAATGCAGTTTAATAAATAATCAATGTGAAGCTTTAAACGATTGTTTTCCACTCCCAGATTAAGCATGAAGTAAAATTTCGAGTTTAGAAAAGCGTGAAAATTTGGTTTGGTCGCGTAGCGCGTAGCGCTACGCGACCAAGCCAAATATTCAGGCTTTTCTAAACTCGAAATTTTACTTCATGCGCCACGCGTATCAAGCGCTGATTTATTCTAAAGTTTGAAAACAGCTAATTTATTTTTTTAATATTGCTAAAAGTGTCAAGATTAGAGAAAAGAAAAGAAAAAACAAACGGTAGATTTCAATGTTCTTTACTGGTTATTTATTAACCTGCATTCTGTTAAATATTTGAAACCATTCACAGTTGTTATTAAAAATTGAATGCAGTTTAATATATACTCAATGACATTAGAAGCGTAACACCAAGAAGGAATGATTTTTTTGAATTCATATTTTAGCAACAGAGTGACTATATTTAAAGCATACATTGATAACAATTTCAACCTTGTGTCTTTTATATTTATTGTGAAAAAAAAAATTCACTTTTACTTTTTTGATAAAACTATTTATATGAGCTGTTTAGTACAGATGTTTTTAGTTTTCGTGTTTCCGTTGAGTGTGTTAAGCTTAAATAAAATGCCTCGAGTCCGAAGACGTCCACAATATCACCATTTGAGCGATTTTGACCGGGGTCGAGTTGTTGCTTATCGAGATGTCGGTATGTCCTATCGCGAAATTGCCCGTCGTATTGATTCCACTGCAGCAACTGTAATACGTGTGTATCAGGTATGGACAGAAGAAGGTAGAGGAGCAAGAAGAAGACCAATTGGTCAACCAAGGCGTACCACAGAACGTCAAGATCGGCGCTTAAGACAAATAGCCCTGTGAGACCGTTTCGCTACTACGCGTCAAATCGGTGATCAATGGATTGGAGAAGAAGGTAGGCCCGTTAGTATGCGAACCATATATCGCCGCATTCAATCCTTTGGGCTTCTTTTGTACCGTCCAAGATTAGTGCTTCCTTTAACAGCGAGACACTGTCGCCAAAGGTTGGACTGGTGCAGAGAACGGCAGCAATAGGAGGCAGAATGGCACGATGTCGTATTCAGCGATGAATCACGATTTTGTCTAGGCACGCATGATGGCCGTAGAAGGGTACGACGCTACCGTGGAGAACGACCTGATCTTAGGTTTGCTATTGAGAGGCATGTACACAGGACTGCTGGAGTAATGGTTTGGGGGGCTATTGCTTATGGTAGTCGATCACCTCTTGTATTCATTCGAGGCAGTATGACAGCTGCGCGTTATGTTGAAGACGTCATACGACCGACTTTGTTGCCTTATTTAGATGGTCGCCCAGACGTACTTTTTCAACAAGATAACGCACGTCCCCATATTGCTCGTCGAACTATGAACTTTCTTAATGAAGCTGGTGTTAATGTTTTGGCGTGGCCGCCCCGTTCGCCGGATTTAAATCCCATTGAACATGTGTGGGATATCATGGGAAGAAGAATATTCTCTTTGCACCATCCTCCACAGACTCTCGCAGAGTTGATCGATGAAATTCAAGTTGCTTGGAACGAGATGCCTCAAGAAGACATCGACCATCTCATTTTGTCGATGCCCAGACGTCTACAGGAGTGTATACAGCAAAGGGGTCGCCAAACACATTATTAATTTTTTTTCAGATTGTTTTTTAATAAAATTTCTTGAAAATGTAATCATTTTATTCTTGATGTAAGACTACCATACTGGCAAAAAATCAAGTTAAAATAATAACTCCTTCTGGGTGTTACGCTTCTAATGTCATTGAGTATATAATCAATGTGAAGCTTTAAACGAGTGTTTTCCACTCCCAGATTAAGCATGAAGTAAAATTTCGAGTTTAGAAAAGCCTGAAAATTTGGTTTGGTCGCGTAGCGCGTAGCGCTACGCGACCAAACCAAATTTTCAGGCTTTTCTAAACTCGAAATTTTACTTCATGCGCCACGCGTATTAAGCGCTGATTTATTCTAAAGTTTGAAAACAGCTAATTCATTTTTCTAATGTTGCTAAAAGTGCAGTTACAGATGTAAATTAAATATAATAAATAAAATCGCAGTCCAAATTTATACACAGTTTTGAAAGGCCTCATATTTTCTCTGTTACAATTCATGTGACCTAAAATAATTATCTTTGCATGTCAAGTAACAAAAATTACGTATTTTTGCCTTTGAATTATTGGTGAATTTATTAAGAATTGTTCGTTCTAAAGGATTAAATTAAAATAATAAACCTAATAAAAATAATTTAAAAGACAAATCTGAAAAAACCACGAGCTCTGGCGTATATTTGTTGGAATGTGGGGATTGCCCCAAGGTATACCTTGGACAAACTACACGTAGCTTTCCAGAATGTCATCATGTATCGTCCTCATCAATCACATATTAAAAATTGTGTATGTGGGGGTCATAGGGGTATTTGAATTTATGAAGTAGGGCATGGTCAATAAAATATTGGGAAACACTGGATAGATTAGAAGTGTTTATGTTATGTTAGTATACTCTGTAAATATTCAAGCACTTGTGTTTAATGAAAGTGTTCAATTTAAAACGTTTAACCAGTGTTTCTATTCCTTGATTCAGCATAAAGTCAAATTACGAGTTTAGAAAAGCCTGAACATTTGGTTTGGTCAACCTTTTCTAAGGCTTTTCTAAGCTCGAAATTTTACTTCATGCTTAATCTGGAAGTGGCAACAGTCGTTACAAGCTTCAAATTAAACTCTTTTTAAAAACATCGGATGTCTGAAAATTTACAAATTCCTTGTATTTAAAAATAATGTACTCCTATAATTTATGTTGTTAATTAATTCAAAATTAAATATTATTTTAAATTCGAAATAAGGTATGTATGTTCGAAAGCGTAAACGCCATCTAATACCCACTAGCTTAAGTAGCATCGTCAATAGCCGACAAACTAAACGTATGTATACAGCAAATGTTCGTCCACAACAGGGCTTTATTTTATAGAATACAAATATCAAGAATATAAATTTGTGTTTAGTACTCATTCATTCATCGGATAACTATACGCGGCACAATGGGCCTAATGAGGCCTAAGTGCAGTGCAGAACTGCACACTCCCCTTTGAACCAGAACTGTACGCGTTTCAGGCCTCAACGCCATCATCAGTATAGTCCCGAACCGGTTAAAATACATATTACCATTTATACCAGTAAATGGCATTAGTGGCGGGAAATTAAAATGTAACTTTTACACTCTAACAGAAAAAGTACTACATGCACATGATGTAGTGGACACATCACGACATGTTAATTTCATTCTTTAATTAGTTTTATTTCAAATTATGATTAGTCGATGTTATTTATCAAAAAAAATGAATGACATTAAAAATCCTTTGATTCAAATCATATTTTATCGTTTATATGATTTCGGGGTTCGCGATTTGAATCATATTATATGAGAGTATTTAGCTTAAGTAGCATCGTTAAAAAATAAATAACTGTTTTGTGTTGCGGGCATTTACAATGTGGTAAATCTTAAATACACTTGTAAACACTTTCTTACTTTGTTTACTACTTTGTGGACTCGTGATTTGAATTCTTTAAATGATTCCGCCAACAAAAACGTGCAATCCTGTGAGCTGCAACCCCACTTTCATACAACAATAATAATAATAATAAAAATAATTCTTTATTAACCGGCAAGCTATTTACAATATAACTTAAAACAATCGTAATAATCGTACAATAATGTTTGGTATAATTTGCTTTAAATATAAAAAAAACAGAAAAGTGTATTTTCTCACTCAATTACAAAAGCGAACGAGGAACTTTTTCCTGACGATTCTTAAAATCTCACGATGGTGTTTACGACAAATGTGATTCGCACGTACGTACGCACTTGCACGTGATTGGAATGAAATGAGAATACATGAAAAATATACAAGGAATTTTATCGATCACGTAATTTGTGTACAAGTAGTAAAACGCATACCGATCAACGATTTGATTGTATAAGCACACATCTAAGCCTTTAAACAAGTGTGTCAAACTTCGTTACTTTTTTTATTATTTCCTATTCTGAATTCCTTCATGTAAATGAGAGTTTTAATTAGAAGATTTTTCCAAGAAAATCAATGTGGTAGAATGAGAGCGATTAGTTTTAATTTGTAGCATTTAAACATTACCATGCGGGGAATTTTTTACGAATTATAAGTAAACTCTAAATTTGTTAGGATATTAATTAAACAAATAAGAAATATAGGCTTGCATCAACTTAGGTAAGTTATTTGTAACACCTAAAGTGCTATAGTTAATAAATACATTTAAAAAAAAAACGATACGACTTATATCAAGACCTTCGTTTTATTTAATTAATAATATTAACACAATGGGACATTCTGAAAGAATTTATGGTTTTCTTTCAGCACATTATGTGTAAATGCGATGATTCGAATCTTTTCTGAGGATTCTAATAGTTTCTGAGAATTCGAATCTGAATCCTTATGAAAGATTCGAATGATTGTAGAATGATTTGAATTACTTACATTTAGATTCAAATATAAATCCAAAAAATTATTACGAATCCGAATCACGAATCCTTTTTCAAAAAAGTATTTAATTACCTCTATAGAATCCTCTAAAAGGATTCAAATCCTAAATAATTCTGAGTAAAGGTAAGTATTAAATGCAATTTATTTTCTATGTATTTAATTACTTTTACCCCTAAAACCACGTTAGTGTGAATTATTGGTAACTCTACTGAATTACCGGTCATTGAAAATGTCAGTAAATATACAATTTCTAAATATGCATGCATCAGCTTCTTTCAGCTATTGTTACTCTATTTATAATATATCATCGTGCTCATAGAATTACAAATGACTATCGGTATAGGTTTTACGCCTTTTATTTAAAAATCAACCCAAATTTATTAACTACAAGGAAATAATAGAATCAAATAACTTTTACCTCCTCTTGTATATAATGTTTGTAAAAAAGTTATTTCTTGAATTCCCTGAGATTTACTTGGGCCACCAAACACGTTAAAATGGTTCAACTCGAGTTCAAAGTGACATTACAACAATGTGAACTGTTATCTTGAACTCAAGTTCAGCTTGAAGTTGAGTTCAACGTTTCTGGTGCAACTAGTCCTTTAAGTCGAAACCAGTTGGAATATAAAAGCAAAATATTAGTGAAATTATCCAATTGTTTTCTTATAAAATCATAACTTTTACCTGTCAACTAGTGATATGTAAACTCTGGGATATAACTATTACATCACGAAAACCACATAATATTAATACAAAGAATTTATGTACTAACACAATCACACAATCACTTTGTTAAATAGCTATTAACATAATTACAAAGATTATCCGGCTGTTGATTTATTGAAATTTTCATGTGCCAGTGCCATCACAAATGCCGATTCGACCCACACGAATGTCAGCCGCATTTGCACACAAAAGACGATCGCACGTTAATTATTTAAACTATGAATAGCATTATTACTGCACATTTAATAATAATAATCATAGAAAAGGATATTGTTTGATCAATGTTTAATGCACATTAAAAACATTCAGAGAACTTTATTTGCGTAAGAAATCCTTGTTATATAACACCCATCTATTTTCGAGATTATTTACGAAATTTTATTAAATATGTCTTCAAAATATAACTCGAGTGGTAAGTTACTTAATGCTATTATTTCTTGTGTTAAAATAATAAGAAATAGGAAATGTTAAAATAATAAGGATAGGAAGCTGGAATGGCTTAACATTTAATTACAGAACTCGCACAACTTACCATTCATGTTCAGCTTTGCTAGCAATAGCATTATTACTGCACATTTAATAATAATAATCATAGAAAAGGATATTGTTTGATCAATGTTTAATGCACATTAAAAACATTTAGAGAACTTTATTTGCGTAAGAAATCCTTGTTATATAACAACCATCTATTTTCGAGATTATTTACGAAATTTTATTAAATATGTCTTCAAAATATAACTCGAGTGGTAAGTTACTTAATGCTATTATTTCTTGTGTTAAAATTATAAGAAATAGGAAATGTTAAAATAATAAGGATAGGAAGCTGGAATAGCTTAACATTTAATTACAGAACTCGCACAACTTACCATTAATGTTCAGCTTTGCTAACGATGATAAAAAGATATCACGAAGGTCAGTACGGAGTGGACATGTTTTCTAACAATCAGGCAGAATTTTTGAGTACATTAAGATCTTGTCTAATTTAAGTAAATTAACATAGTATGTTATTTTTTTCTTATTCTTAATATTGTTATTTTTAAAAACTATTTTTGTATTCTATAGAAGCACTCTCTTCTTTTTCGTTATTTTTATGTTTTCTTTGTATTAAGGCTTTTGTCTGTTAACTAAATAAAAATTATGAATTATGAATTTTGGGGGGCGTTAAAGCTGTTAACGCCATATTATAAGGATTGGTGGATGCGCCGGGGTATTTATTCTTAAAATATTACGTGCATTATTAAAATTGCTGTTAAAATTACCATATTTTAAAACTTGGAATCAATCGCATTTTGGTGAAAGCGCCGGGATGTATCTTTGTAAAATATTGCGGAAAGCATCAAATTGGCTAATAAAATTACAAAATTTGTATACTCAGAATAAATTATTGTACAACAAAACTAAACGAAAGGAACTGTTTTTCTTTATCTGTGCAAAATAAATACAATACTACTACTACTATATTACTATACTGTTGATTTTTAATTGTCATGTTAAGTTAAATCCGTTCAGTCCTATTAAACTGTCTCGAATAGCCAATATTCAAAAATTCTACTACAATATGACTAATATTGAAAAATATTTAAACACATATTTTATTTAAGCCAAATTTATAAGGTACAGGCTTTTTTAATTGCACAAACTATCAATTTGCGTTTAGAGTTTCAAATTGAATCGCTCAAGAAAAATTTGCAAACTATCTGAAAGTTTAAACGCGCTTTTTTATATATTATTAATATTTAAATAAACAGAAATCTGGTCAATGCAATCAATGCATTAATTAATAAAAAGAAACAAACTTTTGTTCAGTGTTAAGCAAAATAACAAATTGAATAATCAGCAAAAAAAACTGTAGGAAAACTGGGTACACATATCCCAATTACATGTTGTAGATTTTTAAATACTCGTTGTTTTCTTAGAAGAGGTTAATTTGAAGTATAAACGAGAGTTTTCCACTCCTAGGTTAAGCATGAAGTAAAATTTCGAGTTTAGAAAAGCCTGAAAATTTGGTTTGGTCGCGTAGCGCGAAGCGCGGAGCGACCAAACCAAATTTTCAGGCTTTTCTAAACTCGAAATTTTACTTCATGCGCCACGCGTATTAAATACTGAAAGCACTGAAATATTGTGAACGAGTAAACTTTGCTTGAAATTAGTGTCTTATAAGCGTGGCGCATGAAGTAAAATTTCGAGTTTAGAAAAGCCTGAAAATTTGGTTTGGTCGCTCCGCGCTTCGCGCTACGCGACCAAACCAAATTTTCAGGCTTTTCTAAACTCGAAATTTTACTTCATGCTTAACCTAGGAGTGGAAAACTCTCGTTAAAACTTCAAATTAACCTATTTTAAAAAAACAACGAGTATTTAAAATCTACAACATGTAATTGGGATATCTGTACCCAGTTTTCCTACAGTTTTTTTTTGCTGGTTATTCAATTTGTTATTTTTCTTAACACTGAACAAAAGTTCGTTTCTTTTTATTAATTAATGCATTGATATTAATATTTAAATAAACAGAAATCTGGTCAATGCAATCAATGCATTAATTAATAAAAAGAAATAAACTTTTGTTCAGTGTTAACGAAAATAACAAATTGAATAACCAGCAATAAAAACTGTAGGAAAACTGGGTACACATATCCCAATTACATGTTGTAGATTTTTAAATACTCGTTGTTTTCTTAAAAGAGGTTAATTTGAAGTTTAAACGAGAGTTTTCCACTCCTAGGTTAAGCATGAAGTAAAATTTCGAGTTTAGAAAAGCCTGAAAATTTGGATTTGCCGGGGCGCGCGAGCGAAGCGAGTCGCGCCCCGACAAATCCAAATTTTCAGGCTTTTCTAAACTCGAAATTTTACTTCATGCGCCACGCGTATTAAATACTAAAAGCACTGAAATATTGTGAACAAGTAAACTTTGCTTGAAATCAGTGTCTTATAAGCGTGGCGCATGAAGTAAAATTTCGAGTTTAGAAAAGCCTGAAAATTTGGTTTGGTCGCTCCGCGCTTCGCGCTACGCGACCAAACCAAATTTTCAGGCTTTTCTAAACTCGAAATTTTACTTCATGCTTAACCTAGGAGTGGAAAACTCTCGTTTACACTTTAAATTAACCTCTTTTAAGAAAACAACGAGTATTTAAAAATCTATAACATGTAATTGGGATATCTGTACCCAGTTTTCCTACAGTTTTCTTTGCTGGTTATTCAATTTGTTATTTTTTTAACACTGAACAAAAGTTTGTTTCTTTTTATTAATTAATGCATTGATATTAATATTTAAATAAACAGAAATCTGGTCAATGCAATCAATGCATTAATTAATAAAAAGAAACAAACTTTTGTTCAGTGTTAAGAAAAATAACAAATTGAATAACCAGCAATAAAAACTGTAGGAAAACTGGGTACACATATCCCAATTACATGTTGTAGGTTTTTAAATACTCGTTGTTTTCTTAAATGAGGTTAATTTGAAGTTTAAACGAGAGTTTTTCACTCCTAGGTTAAGCATGAAGTAAAATTTCGAGTTTAGAAAAGCCTGAAAATTTGGTTAGGTCGCGTAGCGCGAAGCGCGGAGCGACCTAACCAAATTTTCAGGCTTTTCTAAACTCGAAATTTTACTTCATGCGCCATGCTTATAAGACACTGATTTCAAGCAAAGTTTACTCGTTCACAATATTTCAGTACTTTTAGTATTTAATACGCGTGGCGCATGAAGTAAAATTTCGAGTTTAGAAAAGCCTGAAAATTTGGTTTGGCCGCTCCGCGCTTCGCGCTACGCGACCAAACCAAATTTTCAGGCTTTTCTAAACTCGAAATTTTACTTCATGCTTAGTCTGGGAGTGGAAAACACTCGTTTTAAGCTTCAAATTGAGCTCTTTGAAAAAAAGCGTATGCAAATGTATACCTAATAGAAAATGAAAATTTGCGGTATGTATACTCAAAAGAGAAATTCCCTGTATTAACAGATTAATCCGATGAGTATTTGCCAAATTTACTGAATGCGCATTCGATTCATCCAACATTTTTGTTTGAGCTTACACAAAATCAACATAAATGGATTATTTATTTCTGTAAATACCTGAACTATTTAGTAGATGTGGAAATTAAAATAATCCCACTTAAACTTACATTTAAAACGATTGTGCACATTAATTAAAATGATTTGTGGCTGGTTATTTGCAGGTTTTGTTTTACGAAGACATTGTCAAAATGTGACGTTTAACCTCAAAATTTTAAAGCTGCATACCGGAGCATACGTTTTTGCATGTTCCATCTAAAAACCATAGCAGACATATTATGAAGTTTTCTGTCGCTTTTCATACACGCAATCTGATGACATCAAACTATTTTCGTATTACATGTATTGGTGTAGAAAGCACTGCAAATCAAGTAAACCATGGGACACCTCTCGTGAATCGTACCTTACACATCAAGTGTACATATTTACTAACAGCACCATTGTGATAAATAGGCTTATGGTTTTAGTTTAGATCAATAAAACTACAGAAGGCTAAGATTAAGAAGTAAAAAAAGTTCGATTTTAATAAAACTTTAAAAAATCAATGTTGGAGGTTAAAATTGGTATCTTAATTAAAACGCGGTTATATTCCTTTTTCACTTTTATTTTTTGTTGCTAGATGTACATTTCGAGCACAATGTACCCATTATCAATAGCTAACAGTTAGCTATTGATAATGGGTACATAATACCCGAAATGTACATCTAGCATCGAAAAATAAAAGTGAAGAAAGGAATATAACTGCGTTTTAATTAAGTGACCTAAAATCTTTACGTAACTTAAATAAATAAATTAAAAATTGCTTTAAAATGTTTTTTTTTTGTCAAAATTGCGAAGAAGATTCGCCCAAACTTTAGGTTATTTTAAATAATTGGTTAAAGAGTGTTGACCTAGGGAGCACAAAGTGCAACAAAGTAAAACAATATTGCCCCCATAAACCGAATTTGCATTATTAACACTTACTTTAATTTCAATTATTTCAAAGGACCTCACAATTATATTGTCCTCGATCCTGGTTCAATTTACTTTTTCGGTAGCTGACCTTAAACACTATTTATTTTAATTAATATTCAAGAAATTTAAATGATCACGTAAATTGATAATAAATCATGCATTTTGAACATGTTTTCAATTAACAATTAAAGCTAATTCATTTCATACCTTTAAATATCCTTATAAACCACCGGTATTGTTGTATTTTGTGGGCGTGCTCGGCAAGGAAATCCGATTCATTTGTTATCGAGGCGTCGATGATGTGAAATAAATTACGATCAGATTGTGTGTGTGATTGTGCAGGAATCGCATAAATCTCCATTGTTTTCCCACGATAAATGCCGTTCACGTAATTTATTATTGACACCCACCGAGCGCGATTTTATTGCAACACTTGCCCGTTCTATCATTCCGCTATTTTTTTTTTCTTCTTTTCGTGTTGACTTTTTTACTCAATTCCAAATTGAGCTCAAAATATAAATATCATTTTCAAAAGGTTAGATAATTAAGAACGCGGCATAAACGTGGACGATTGATTAATGGTCGTAAATAAAGCTTATTTAAAACGTTCGCTTAAATTAAAATTCCGTCATTATTTATATATATTTATTACTATAATTATTAGCTTCATATATGGCATTCGCATTTTTTATATAAATTTACAACATTTTTATAAATAAATATCTCTTAGTCTGACATTATAATACTTTTATATTTTCATATACAGGGATTTTTTGCACCTACATGAATAAATATTTATAATCCTACCTAAATAAACATTTTTAGAATTTATTAACGTGAAATCAAACATTAGAACTTGACAATATTTTAGTGATTTATACGCGTGGCGCATGAAGTAAAATTTCGAGTTTAGAAAGGCCTGAAAATTTGGATTTGGCGGCGCGAAAAGTTGGTTTGATCGCTCTGCGCTACGCGACCGAACCAAATTTTCAGGCTTTTCTAAACACGAAATTTTACTTCATGCTTAATCAAGGAGTAAAAACACTCATTAGAAGCTTCAAATTGAACACTTACAAAAACAACGAATGAATCTACAGCGTATACATCGAATAGTTATGAATAGTTAAAAGAAACATTATTTTTATAATTAAAAACACAATTATAGTGGAATTCGGGAAAAATGTTCTATGATTCATTGATGTGGAATGTGTAGTTCAATATTTTTTTAGAGAGTATGTCGATAGTTGTTTCTGCTACGATTTTTCCTAGTTGTGTCAAATTTTGACGTTACATGACAATGTAATACAGTTTAGGTCGCGAGTATATTAGTGTTCTTTCTTTTAGAAAAACGTTAAATCATGTCTTGTACATTTTTTTCTTTTGGGTATACATATTCCAATTACGTGTTGTAACTTTTGAAATATTCGTTGTTTTCTTAAAAGAACTCAATTTGAAGTTTAAACGAGTGTTTTCCACTCCCAGGTTAAGCATGAAGTAAAATTTCTAGTTTAGAAAAGCCTGAAAATGTTCAGGCTTTTCTAAACTCGAAATTTTACTTCATGCACCACGCGTATACGACACTGATTTGAAGCGAAGTTTACTCGTTCACAATATTTTAGTGCTTTCAGTGTTAAATGCGCGTGGCGCATGAAGTAAAATTTCGAGTTTAGGAAAGCCTGAAAATTTGGTTTGGCCGCTCCGCGCTTCGCGCTACGCGACCAAACCAAATGTTCAGGCTTTTCTAAACTCGAAATTTTACTTCATGCTTAGTCTGGGAGTGGAAAACATTCGTTTTAAGCTTTAAAGTAAACTCTTTAAAAAGCGTATGCATATATATACCTAATAGAAAATTGCCTGTACGTATACTTAAAATAAAAATTCCCTGTATTAACAGATTAATCCGATGACTATTTGCCAAATCTACTGAATGCGCTTTCGATTCAACTAACATTTTCGTTTGAGCTTACACAAAATCAACATAAATGCATTATTTATTTCTGTAAATACCTGAACTATTCAATAGATGGGGAAATTGGAATTATACCACTTAAACTCACATTTAAAACGATTGTGAACATTAATTAAAATAATTTGTGGCTGGGTTTTTGCAGATTTAGTTATACAAAGACATTGTCAAAATGTGACGTTTAACCTTAAAATTTTAAACCTGCATACCGGAACATACGTTTCACATGTTCTATTTAAAACCATAGCAGACATATTATGAAGTTTTCTGTCTCTTTTCACACAAATAATCTGATGACATCAAACTATTTCTGTATTACATGTATCGGTGCAGAAATCACTACAAATCAAGGAAACCATGGATCACCTCTCGTGAATCGTACCTTATATAGAAAATGTAAAGCACTAAATAATGTTTTCATTTAGACCTAAATTATTTATGCAGGAATTTGAGGACATTAAAAGAAATTTCGTAAAAGTTTTGATCTTTCATCTCTGAACTGAACTGTAGTTCAAAATATTTTTAGAACAATCAAACTGAAGTGTAGTTCAAAGATGAAATTAGTTCAATACTTTGGTGGAACTATTTATAGACAAAAATAATTATGTTATATAAAATATTTAATACTAACAGTATTTATTGCATTTTTAAATAAATAATAATTTTATGTATTTCCATAAGTGTTTATTATAAAATATATTACATATTCGTTTATATCTTCAGACCTTCTATCCAATCATCATGGCTTTGAATTCTAAAAAAAAAATATTCAGAGAAATTAATCAACTTTTTACGATTTGCTAACTCACCTTCCCAATCAACGGTACCTGATCCATCAGTATCAATTTCCTCAATCATTTGCTCCAAATCTTGTGGTGTCATTTTGTCGTCCAATTCTTTAAGGATTTCTCTAAGTAGATCCGTTGTGATATATCCCAAACCTAAGTAATAACTCAATTATAGCGCATTCATAAATTTCATATTAAGAATTTATTAATCCTCGAATTATAGGCATATACACTTTGCACTAATAGCACACTGTTTGATTTCCTTTCTTCGCTAATTTATTTATCACTGTTAGATGTACAGTTGCGAGAGAAAAAAACTAGTACAGTAGGGAGCTTTAGCCACTTCTAAAATCTCGTATTTTGTTTCTTGTAAAACAAACTTGTCATGTACAGGTTAACAACAATTTTATTCTTGGCCAATAAGACAGTGCTTTTGTTGACATTAGCAATGTCTCTAATGCTAATATCGTCTCTAAACGGGTCGTTATTATCGCTTTTTACCTTTCAGTCAGTTGAGGCGTATCGACGTTAATTAAATTTCGTTTGATATTGTCAATTTAATTGACAATTAAAAAAATCAAAGGGAGTCCAGTTCACATAGCCAAATATTTTGCTGTACTAGTTTTTTTCTCTCGCAACTGTACCATCGGTGGACATAAAATGTTGGGACAAATCGTAAATTGGGTAATATCAAATATAAGTACATTTATACCGGTTAAGTCAGGTTTTGTAAAGATATGTTATAATATGGAGTAACAATAAAAATATTTAAATGAGAGGAAAAAAAATGTCCAAAGTTTGACACACTAAAGAAATTTAGTGTGTGCCAAACTTTGGACATGTCAGTTAATTGTCATTTGATGTGTCAAAAATGAAAATCCCTTTCTTTTAACAGCGTTTCAATAACAATATTATAAGCCTTTCTTAAAGAAAACCTGACTTTACCAGTATAAATTTGGTAATGTTTGACATTATTTTTGATTTGTCCTAACATTTTAGTCCTCCGATGGTACATTTCGAGTTCAATATTGAACAGTTATTGAAAAAGAGTACATGGTACTCGAAATGCACATCTAACAGTGAAAAATAAATTAGTGATGAAAGGAAATCCAACAGTGTTTTATTAATGATTGATTACTTCACATAACTCAAAGCAAATACTCTTGTTAATAAATTAATAGAGAATCAATATTTTTGTCCTAAGATTATAAGCATACCGTCTTTGTCGTAAAGCCTGAAGGCATCTTTCAGCTCTCTCAAAATAGCCTCAACGTCCTCCTCCTCTTCACCGACGAATCTCGAGGCCAAGTGAGCGAATTCGGGGAAGCTCAGTTCTCCGTTTCCGTCAGCGTCAATTTCTCTGACGATTTTCTAAAGAACAAAAGAAACATGAACATTTTAAGAAATATTTTGTAGATCTAAGATGTAAACTAAAAGAAGCGTAGGCTTATTGTTTCGAACTCAAAATAGTTTGGAACTCGAAATATTCATTTTGTCTTCATATGCATATCGGTATTTGGTATTTTCTAGACAATTATGTAAATATTATGTAAAAAGGATATTCCGTTAATAAATTAAATGAAATTAAATTTCCTAATGAACATAATTTCGTATGTTCAATAAAAAGAAACCTCAAGAGTGCCATGATTTCATCATTTTTAAATTAAAGTTGACTACACGCTTTGAAAATTAACATATAAAATGTCAGACATAATAATTTTAATATATAATTTCAGAGTTGCCAACCTACAATTTTTTCCACGGCACTAGAGGATTTTTTTAATTGAACATACGATATTTTAATAACTATTTCGTAGATTAAAAAATACAGAGATATAGAAAACACTTAACTTTCATATGCTATTTTTATTTTTCCAACAGAAAAACAATGAAAAAGGCACAAAATAGTAAAGTGTTTTCTTTATCTTAATATTTAAAATGTACCACTAAGTGAACGCCTTAAAGATTCAAAAATCAAAAAAAAAGATATTATAATGCAGACAAATTATTAAAAAAATATATTTAACCTTTATTTGGCATTATTTTACACTGTCAAATTTGTTCAAATTCAGTATTTGTTAAAATATATATTATATATTTCAATTAACCGGAATTAAAGTTATATAAATATTTAATAAAAAATGTATGAAAGATTTTTTCTAATGAATAGCAAAGCCATTGATAAGTATTAGGCAAATATTAGTAAAAATACATGACTTATTCTGTAAGAATACTCACATTTAACTCTTCAGCAACGACTTGATGACCCAACATGTCCAAAATTTGACCAATCATGTCGATTCCGATGTTGCCTTTCTTATCCAAATCGAATGCGTCAAATGTATTTTTTAACACTAAGTAAGTAAAAGAGAAAAAACCGTAAATTTCAAATATCAAATAATGTTTTTCTACGACCACTCCCGAAAACAGACATTTCGTCGCTTTACCTGCGAAAGGTGTCAATTGTATATTTGTATTTTGACAAGTAATGTCACGCTTGAAAATTGAATTTTCAAAACTAGTTTTGAAAGTAAAATCCTGAAACGTCTGTGTCAAAATTATTAAAACGAAATAAGCAGTGACGAAGAACAATTAACGCCGCCGCACATTGGTGCCAATTCCCCAAAACGTGGCCAGAAGTCGAAAACGTAATTTAATCTTTCTATAAACCTATAATCGATGGTATTTGAAGTCGCTTGAATTTGATATTATTTTTTGAAAAAACAAAATGGCGAATCCAACATAGCAAATTTCAAATTGAACAATTATAAAATTTTAATAAATAGTTTAATAGGGGGATTTTTAAGGTAGCTCATTACGAATTTTATATTATTTTTTTGTAAAAACAAAATGGCGAATCCAATATGGCAGACATAAAATATAAAATTCAACCGATTTCATTAAAAACTTATATATGAATATTTTACAGGCCGCTGGTTTCGAATTTGATATAATTTTTTGAAATAAACAAATATTACAATTTTTGTTTAATCGCCATTTTGTTTTTAGAAAAATTATACCAAAATCAAAATCAGTGACCTGTACTCCCATGTACAGTTTTTTAGAAAGACGTTTTTGACTTTTGATCACGTAATTGGCAATCTCTGTGTGATGACGGGATGCCACATAAAAAAATAAATTAAAAAACTTTTGACTTTTGCATATTTTATTGTTTGACTAATAACTTATTTATTTTATTCAAATTTATTCACATAATTGCGATGTACTTAGTTGTAGTTGGTGATTCCATTGCACAAAATTAAAATATTTAAAAATGCATGGAAATGAGACACTTAAAAATTGCTTTGTTTTCGTTTTTTCAGACGGAAGAAAACGCAATTTTTAAAAGTGTCGCATTTCTATGCATTTTTAGATATTGTTTTTATTGTTACAGGACGCTTAAGTCAGAATTCATTTTCAAAACCAGGTACCGCTTTAGACCCCTAAAAAGAGTATTTTCTAGCAGTCCAGATACCAAGCTAACTATTTATGTACTTAAAATTTTCTAAATTAATTCTTCGATTTGGGGACTTATAGCTACGTTTTAGGGAATCGGGACCAGTGTGCGCCGCTGTTTAGTTGCAGAAAAAGCAGTGTTAGAAACGATTTGAAAGCATCATTGCATGCTCATACCCTGCGGGCTCGTAAATGCAATTTGGTATTCGCATGCAAGACGAAGCTTTCAAAACGTGTCAAACAATCTACTATTCTTATGTTATTAAATTAAAAGACTTACTAATTAATTGATCCTTTGATAAATCCAAGTCCTCCTGTAAATGTATAATATGGAATTCAAGTTATAATCGACATATGCAATACTCGTATTTATTTTGTTAATTTAGACCAGATTTGGACTAAAATGATTTTGGTTCCGTGTTACAGTTACGCTTCCAGAAATTGTTTCTTGTTCAAATACTGTTTTTAACATTAAATATCGTTCTGCTTCCATACAGAATACTGAATCGAATCAATTTGAAGTTTCTAACGACTAACGAGTCTTTCCACTCCTTTAATAAACATGAAGTAATATTTTGAGTTTAGAAAAGCCTGAAAATTTGGACGCGTAGCGAAGCGGAGCGACCAATCCAAGTTTTCAGGCTTTTCTAACCTCGATATTTTACTTCATGCGCCACGCGTATGAGCCTCTGAAATATTGTAAAGTTTAAAATATACAGCTTATTACACACTGTGATTTTTTTAATACCCCATAATTTGTTATGAGATATTAAGGCTCAAATTTTAAAAGCTCAAGATTTGTTAGGGCGAAATAACATTTTATAAAATGTACTGACGTAAGATTAAACATAAGCAGTTTATAAATAAATAAGACTTTTAACTTTTTTGTATTCACGTTTTTATTTTTACGGTGACTAATTTCGACTCATTCTTTAACCAAGCGCTTAAAATCTCTTTGACGCGTTTCTACCTGATTCAGAAATTTTTTTAAGTATATATAAGGACCTCAATATTAATTTTAAGTACTTGGTTTGAGAGCCAAATTTTCAGGCTTTTCTACGAAACTCGAAATTGTACTTCATGCTTAATCAAGGAGTGGAATCACTCGTTAGACGCTTCAAACTGATATTTTGATAAAAAAATACAACGAATGCCTAAAAACTTACAGAGTATGCATACTTAAAATAAAATATCCCTTTATAAATGAGTACTTACACATCCTTCAATTGGTGTTTCCTTAACTTCACCCATTTTCTTTAATAATGTTAATCAAAAGAGCAACACTGTACACTAGATGCTATCAAAGTCCGAATTAGAAATGTCACCGTCCAAAAAGAAAATCGTATTTAAAAACAACGCATCGCGACCTTTCGACGACCAGAATAGAAAACAGCAGGATTGATTGGACATCAGTCAATTAATGGGATTAAAAATAAATTACGTACGCTATAAACGACTATATTTGTATAACAAAGATAAATAACAGAAAAAAGGTAATTATTTTAAATTAAACGCCGTTCAGACTTTTGGGTTTTCTTGAGGAAGTTTAAGCAATTGTATCTTCTTCTTAGCCAATCATCACTGATTTAAATTCTGAAATTAAAAAAAATATACAGGGTTGGGCAAAAGAATGAGAACACCGGATTTATGCTTAAACTATACATGCGATGAAAAAATCCTTTTAAGTATTGATTAATAGTTAAGAGGATTATTTCAACACTTGTTAAGTTGTTTAACATTATTTGATCATATTTAATTCAAGTACAATTCGCACTGAGCAAATCCATTCAAGTAATGTTTCTTCAACATTAAAGAAACTTTTAATTTTGCTGCAATGTTGATATAAAGTTATTTGTTTGTTTTTTGCTCAGTGGGTTCATGTAGCGATTGTTTTATCGGATGAAGTAAAATTTTGAGTTTAGAAAAGCCTGAAAATTTGGAGCGAAGCGGAGTGGCCAATCCAAATTTTCACGCTTTTCTAAGCTCGAAACTTTAATCATGCGCCACGCGTATGAACCACTGAAATATTGTAAAGTTAAAAATATACAGCTTATTACACACTGTGATTTTTTGAATACCTCATAATTTTAACAAGATAAATTCAAATTCAAAACCATTTGAATTCGAGAAAATAAGCTTACGCTTCTTATAGTTTCAAATTAAAAAAAAAATAAAATATTTAATTGCATAATTCAATATCCGGAGGTGTATTTGCACGGGAAGTAGTTGTTTCAATGGATATTAATCGTTTTAATTTGTCTTGTTAATTAAGACATTGTTTGCATTTTCACGAATAACATTTTCGTAATTTTATATATTAACCCCATATTTTTGTTATGGAGTATTAAGGCTCAAATTTTAAAAGCCCAAGATTTGTTAAGGCGAAATAAATGTTTTATAAAATGTACTGACGTAAGATTAAATATAAGCAGTATATTTTAAATTTTAAAATACACATTATTATTAATGAACATGTGATCAGAACTAAATATACCGGTGAATCGTAAAAAAATATCTCCAGAATTGACCGGTAATTTGCCGAGTCTTTTCCGGTATAAGGGTAAATAAAATAATAATAATAATAAATATAAATGAAATACGACCAGTTACTAGTTTTTTCCATAAATGCCAAATTACTCCGAAACGGTAAGTCTTAGACAGAAAGTTTGTAATAAAATGACGCAATTTTTATGAGGAATTAAATAAAAATAAAATACAGGGTGATCCATTTAAAGTAAACAAGTTGCATTCACTACTATCTTTATGGCAAATTCTGTATATTTAAGAAAATTATTAGGTTACGCAGCCTTTAAAACCAAGTAACTTGGATGTAGAAACAGATGTTCTATCTTTAACGTGAGCTGAGATATCCTCAGAGAACGCACTGATAGGACACCCTGTATACAGGGTGTCCGTATTTTGACAGAATGTATGGGAATCTCAGTTATTTGAAGAGATAGAGAGTCGGTTAAATTGGGACAAAGTTGCGTATTTTAGGGCCTAATAATAATCTAAAAACAATTTAGAAATATCTTATTTTGTTTTCGAGATATCAACAAAAAACTGATGTTTTGAAAAATCGTTTTTATTTTTGGGACCATAGCCAACTTTTGTTTTTCTTGTGGGCGCCATTTTGGATTTTCATATTTTTTGAAAGAATATTTTTTTCTGAACTCAGTGATGTATCACACTCATAATTTATTTAGAGATTTAATAAATAAAATTATAATTTTTTTTTTGCACAGAGTGCCTTGGAAACAATGACGTCATATCTATTAACCAATAAAATCTTGACAGCAGTCAATTATTGTTAGCAGTCAAAATTAATTTACATTATCTTTTATGTGATAATCGATACTTATTATTATTGTTACAAAAGATTGACATTTATTAGTCAATCTTTTGTAACAATAATAATAAGTATCGATTATCACACAAAAGATAATGTAAAAAAATGGTGATGTGTCTATCATAGCACTTCGTCGGTAAAGATGTGATGACTTAAATATCAGTAGTATGAAAAAGTTGCACAAACTAAATTTATTCTACTTTTATTATTATTATTCCAAAACTATTCACAAAAAAATTAATTCTTGCACTTTTGGCTATATCTCAATAAATATTGATCATCTCATTTAATTGTTATATATTTTTAACTTTAGTGTAAATCAGTGTTTTATACGCGTGGCGCATGAAGTAAAATTTCGAGTTTAGAAAAGCCCCGTGAAAATTTGTCTCGGGTCGCTGCGCGACCCTCCACAAATTTTCTACGCGGGGCTTTTCTAAACTCGAAATTTTACTTCATGCTTCGTCTGGGAGTGGAAGACCCTTGTAAGTTTAAAATACATCACAACTGTTAAAATATGTATCGTGTAACAATAATAATAAGTATCGATTACAACACAAAAGATAATGTAAAAAAATGGTGATGTGTCTATCATAGCACTTCCCCGGTAAAGATGTGATGACTTAAATATCAGTAGTATGAAAAAGTTGCACAAACTAAATTTATTCTACATTTATTATTTTTATTCCAAAACTATTTACAAAAAAAATAATTGTTGCACTTTTGGCTATATCTCAATAAATATTTATCACCATCTCATTTAATTGTTATATATTTTTAACTTTAGTGTAAATCAGTGTTTTATACGCGTGGCGTATGAAGTAAAATTTGTCCCTTGATAAATTTTCTATGCGGGGCTTTTCTAAACTCGAAATTTTACTTTATGCTTAGTCTGGGAGTGGAAGACACTCGTAAATTTAAAATACACCACAACTCTTAAAATATGTATCGTAACTGTCACAAAGAAAAACAACAGCATAGCGAATTCATTTTAGTTCAATTCATGTCAAGCTGGCACGATTGGGTTATTGTCGGCTTACGCCGACTTATTTCAACTGTCATTATAGTTCAAATGTTGGTTACGGCCGACTTATGTCAACTGGTTTTATAGTCCCATTGTCGACTGGCGACGACTTGTATCTCAACTGTCATTATAGTCCAAATGTTGGCTAACGCCAACAGTTGTCAAGTTGACACAATGAGCTAAATGTCGGCTAGCGCCTGGTGATTTACAGTCATAAATTCAGATTTTGACTATTGCAACATTATGACTGTAAGTCACTCGGTTAACTGTTTTATGACTATGGTACGATTTTGTCTAATTATATGTTACACCAGTATTTCGTTTATAAAAAATACATTTTTTATCAAAACAGTAATAATCAACTGGATGCCCGTCTTCAGGGGTGATTTGTAAGCAAATTATGGATCCTAGGAATTGTCAAATAGGTGAGTTACTCAACTATTTTCAAGGCACTCTTTACAAAAAACAAAAGATTAAAATTTTACATATAAAATGTATAATAAACTATAAGTATAGTACATCATTGAATTCAGAAAAAAATATTCTTCCAAAAAATTAAAAAATCCAAAATGGCGCCCATAAGAAAAACAAAAGTTGGCTGTGGTTTTTGGGTAAATCTTATAATTATCTTAAAATAAAATATGTTACTAGATTTATCGTTAAAAAGTGCCTCTATAATGCCAAAGTTGTAAATGTCTGGATTCAATGATTTTTGAATAAAAAAATAAAAACGAAATTTCAAAAAATCCGTTTTTGACAATATCTCAAAAACGAAAGAAGATATTTCAAATTTGTTTTTAGATTATTATTGGGCTCTAAAATACGCAACTTTGTCCCAATTTAACCGACTCTCTATCTGTTTAAATAACCGAGATGCCCATATATTCTGTTGAAATACGGACACACATATAAGAATATAATTAAGTTATGCAGCCCTTAAAACCAAGTAATTTTCAAACAAGATAAATTCAAATTCAAAACTATTTGAATTCGAGAAAATAAGCTTACGCTTCTTATAGTTTGCACACTTTAAACATAATATATAAAATTACGAGAAAACTATTCGTGAAAATGCAAACAATGTCTTAATTAATAAGACAACTTAAAACGATAAATATCCATTGAAATATTATAATATATTTCATTGTATAATTCAATATCCGGAGGTGTATTTGCATGGGAAGTAGTTGTTTTAATTTATATTTATCGTCTTAAGTTGTCTTATTAATTAAGACATTGTTTGCATTTTCACGAATAGTTTTTTCGTAATTTTATATACCAACTAATTTTGATGTAGAAACAGTTCTATCTGTAACGTGAGCCAAGATATCCTCAGAGAACGCACTGATGGGACACCCTGTATATAATTTAATAGAAGTACGTTTTGTGAAAATAAGAAATATAAAAATAAATATTTAAAATGCCACTAAGCAAAAATATAACAAACTATTTACGTTCAAAACACACTTAGTAACCACATTTAGGTAATGTTTGATCAACATTGCGGGCAACGCTTCATGTTGGTGTAATGTTCATTAAACATTATTTTAATCTCTTGTGTCGAGTGACAACAGCCGTAATAGATTGAAAAAAACATTTATTTATTACTAAATACACTCCAAAAGTATCATTATTTTTGTTATTGTACTTGCAATATAAAAAATAGGTGATGTTGGGTACTAAATAATTCAATAATTACCCCACTTTTACTACTTATATTTTCATACGCGCTGTAATAAAAGTTTTTAAAAGTTCCAATTTAAATCTGAATCCAATGGAATGAAAATGTGTGCAGAATATTCTCGATCTGTCGAACAATCACAATAATCACTGGTATATATATTTTTTTCTGAAGTGTCTTCTTCGAGTTAAATAATAGTAGTAAAAATACGATACGCAAAATATAAAAACGAATTAAAGTTAATATCGACTTTCTGCAAAAATGTTCTCTCGTTTAGACAAGTCTCCAAATATTCATTGAAACAACTACGATACGATACGTATTTCGAAAAACATAAAATTATTTCTTTAATTAACCAGTCACAGTAATTACTTAAAGTTTTATCTCTGAGTTAAATAATAAATAAAACATTATGCGTATTTTAAAAAACTTTAAAATAACAACTGGCCGTTACAGTAATTACTAATGTATATATGTTATACAATAAAAACACTTTAAACTTTGTTTGTATAACACTTATTTATTTTTCGTGGCTGCAGTTTCGGCAACTTTAGCTTGTCATTATCAAACGTGTAGTAAATATTTTTTTTTTGTTTAAGTTAAATAATAAATAAAATACTAAATATGTGTGTATTGAAAAACTTTACAATATCTTTAAAAATGGTAATTTGGATTTTATTAACAACCACTTTACTAAAAACATATGCAGATGTTTCGCAATTTAATATTAAAAACTCAACAGATCTAAATAACGCATGCCTTGATAAAATGTTGGCGCAGTCAAACGATCCCAATTGTTTTTATATTTATAAAAACTTACTGTATTACAGAAACAATAAAAACTTACTGTATTACAAAAATAGAAACGTAGTGCGAATTTTATACAACACTGATTTAAATGTAAAATCGAGCCAAACTTATCTAAAATTAAGTCCTGATTATTACATAATAGAAACCACATATGATAATTCTGAAACGATTTTAAGAGCGTTTTCAAAATACGTCCATTATCATGAAAACAAGACAATCATACTAATTTTATTAGATTGCAGCGATGTCACAGAAATACTGAATAAATTATGGAAACTGCATTTTATAAACGTGATTATATTAGCGGAATCAAAAGCCTACGTCTACTACCCAATATCGGAAAGTGCGTGCAGATCATTCAAGCCAAAATTATTATTCGATTGCGAGAAAGACAATCCAAATCCAAATATTTTCAGCAGTGATTTAAATCAGGAATACTTTAATAACTGCAGCTTTTCAGCGTTTACGCTGCCTTTAGACGATTTCTCGATTAAAACGGAATCCGGTGTGAATAAAGGTTTCGGTTTGAGGATAATCGGTGAAATTTTGAGTTTGTTGAAATTGAATTTCGTGATTGTGAAACATAATTATTCTTCGTCGACGGTGCTGGTTGATAACACGCCTGTTAGTATGTTAAGGAAGCTTTCGAATGGGAGTTTTTTAGGGGCTGTTAAGGATTTGCATGAAGGGTTGGCTGATGTTGTGGTTTTGTCTTTCGCTACAAGTCCAGTTGAAGATTTTTTTATTTCTTATCCGATTGTTTTTGTTGAAAATAAATACTACATACCGCTAGCTAAACCATTTGCGATTTGGATGAATGTTTTTAAAATTTTTCGAGTGGAACTTTGGATGTCGCTGCTTTTAACTTTTTTAGTTATCACACCATTTTGGCATTATTTCCTGGGGGAGGAGAGACAACAACCCGCTTTAGCTCAATCAGTTTTGTTTTTAATCGCAACGTTTTTATCAATCCTACCTTTTAAACCCAAAAACGCGAAATTTCGCTTTTTATATTTATCATGGATTTTATTCTCCTTTATAATAATCAGCGCTTACCAATCACTTTTAATTTCGTACATGTACCTACCGGGAATTCTTAGGCAAATTTCTACGCTCGAAGCTTTAGCGTCTTCGAATTTAACTTTAATCACAACACCCGCCAAACTGTATCTTTTAAGAAGCAGCTTAAATAAGTATCATAAAAAAATCGCGAATCGTATTGATGAAGATGCATTGTATAGTCGTGACAAATTTGAGAAATTTCAAAGCGGAAAATCTGCGATTTTTATAGATCCCTTCATGTCGCAGATGAGTTTGCAAACGAACAAATTGTATAAGTGTTTTGTTATGAATTGGTCGACCAATGGTTGGACCGTGCTGATTTTCAACAAGCATTCGCCTTTCGCGAGAAGGATTAATCAATTAATAATGAGGTTTCACGAATCAGGTTTGATCAGCACGTTCGGAGTAAGGAGAGTTCTCTTTAAATCAAGAAATGACGAGCATGTGGGTTTTTTGGTTATTCAGATCGAGCACCTTCTCGCTGTTTTCGGGTTATATACTGTAGGGATTTGTTGTGGGATTGTCGTTTTTATTTTAGAATTATTGGAAGAAAAAAAGAAATACAATAAAAACGGCGGTGTACTTTCCCTGTTATGGATATAATGATTTCGTATATTGAAAGATAATATTTCCGTGTTTATTTTTAAATTACCAAGCTGCAAACAAACGCGCCGACATAAACATTATGTGTCGGCGTGATAACGAGCACAGCACGCGTCCTGCGTGCCGTGGCTCTTTCCCATCATTCAAAAACACTCTAGATTCTGAAAATATTAAAAACCACTGTTCTGGAGTCTAGAATAGTGGTTCTTAACTTTTTCAAAATCATGGAATACTACAAAATGTACGAGATTACTGCGGAACACAGTTGTAAAATAAAACGGTGACGCATTGTTCTTCAATTTATACGTTTATAATATTGAAATAAAATATTGTTTTCGTGAACATTTTCAAATCAAACAATTTATTGGAAATATGTGGCTTTGAGATGCCCTCAGCCATAGATTAAGACAATTTTTGAAAACGTCTGGCCGCCTGTCAAGAACAGCAAAAACTGCTAAAGATATTGAGATAGAACTATAAACTTAGCTTTTTATTACAAAGGTTTTGGTGAAAATCCGGAAACCGGAAGATTTTGTTAGCTCTAATTGTTTGAGATATGTAGAAACAAATAATTTTTGAAATAAAAGTCTAAAAGAAAAACATTTATTTTTATTACAAACACAACTTTGGAGTCTCCTACCTTAAATATTTCTGATTTTTTTACTTTTTTTTTATTTGACTTTATGTGTTTTCTAATCAAAAATTATTCTTTAAAAATGTATCCCAAGAATTTAAATAATTTTGTCTTGTGATTTCTTGAATAAAATTGTGCAAAATACTTCCTAAAACTGGAACTTTACTGAGAATAGTTTTTTATACGAGATAATTAAAAATACTGAGAATAGTTTTCTGTATTAGATAATTAAAAATTGTCAATTTTTACAATAATGCTGAGTATTTAATAGTATATTACGTAACGAGAGTGGTATGCAGCATATTACACATGAGTGGACATGTTGCGGACGAGCCGCGCAGCGGCGAGTGCAGTATTCCGCGAGTATGTAATTGCCATACCACTCGAGAAACGTACGATACTTTACCTACGCCTTAACAAAATAAGCAATGAGCATGAAAGAACAACTTATTTATTGTAATAATTTTTAATAGTACTATGATAATGATGATAACTAAATTACTACTTGATCAATATACAAGGAATAAAGCCGTAGATTTTCCGACATTCGTTGTTTTTTAAAAGAGTTCAATTTGAAGCTTTATCAAGTGTTTTCCACTCCCAGACTAAGCATGAAGTAAAATTTCGAGTTTAGAAAAGCCCCGTGAAAATTTGTCGAGGGTCGCGCAGCGACCCGAGACAAATTTTCTGGGCTTTTCTAAACTCGAAATTTTACTTCATGCGCCACGCGTATAAAACTCTAAAATATTGTGAACTCTATGTATATTTGACCCTTACTTGAAATCAGCGTTATATACGCGTGACGCATGAAGTAAAATTTCGAGTTTAGAAAAGCCCAGAAAATTTGGCTTGTAAAACACTGATTTAATACGAAGTTCAAAAACATAGTTATTCTTCTGGGCTTTTCTAAACTCAAAATTTTACTTCATGCGCCACGCGTATAAAACGCTGATTTCAAGTGAGGATCAAATATATATAGAGTTCACAATATTTTAGTGTTTTATAGGCGTGGCGCATGAAGTAAAATTTCGAGTTTAGAAAAGCCCAGAAAATTAGTCTCGGGTCGCTGCGCGACCCTCGACAAATTTTCACGGGGCTTTTCTAAACTCGAAATTTTACTTCATGCTTAGTCTGGGAGTGGAAGACACTCGTTTAAAGCTTCAAATTTAACTCTTAAAAAAAACAACGAATAACTAAAGATTTAAAGAAAATAATATGAATTTGGAATACGTATACTTTAAAGAAAAACTCCCTGTACATCAAAGAAAGGTCATTTGGTTGTACGCTAAGCAATCAGCTGTTCAGCTGTCAACACGTAATGTATTTGTCAAAGCTATTACGTGCATATGTACGTAATGTCAATCATACTTGTCAAGATGACAGTGTTGTATGATGCGGTTACTAGATAGGGCGTAGGTAAAATAATTTTTAATTTAGATATTTATTTTGTTATTTATTTTTATGTTAAAATGTAGAAGAATTATTTTTGATTAAAATAATGTCGGCATATTCTTCATTGCCAAACTGCATTGTTAACAAAATTTATATTTTTTTTCCACTAAAAATTAATAGCAATACCCAAAGTATGTGACAACTGGCAACACCTAATAAATAAGTCTTTTGTTTAAAAGCAGTTTCCGTAACCTATAATTTATTTTATTGACAAAAATTAAATAGGTTCCGAAAACTTCATGCCTCGTTATCTTAAAAACAAAAGCCGATCGAAAAATAAGTTATTTCACAATATTTGCTTAGAATTCAATCTCGAACACGAATAATTATTTTTCGAGTCCTAGTATAAATCACCCTGTATTTCTAGAAATTGTTTAAATGATAGTCTGCAAGATATTTACAATTATTTTATTGTATAATCTAAAAACCTTAGAAATGTCAGTTAAATAAATGAAAATAAAATTAGAAATCTACTATCAGATATATTTCTAGAAATTGTTTAAATAATAGTCTGCAAGATATTTTTAATTACTTTATTGTAAAATCTATAAACCCTAGGAATTTCAGTTAAATAATTGAAAATAAAAGTAGATCTACTATCAGATATATTTCTAGAAATTGTTTAAATGATAGTCTGCAAGATATTTTTAATTACTTTATTGAATAATCTCAAAATCCTAGGAATTTCAGTTAAATAACTGAAAATAAAATTAGAGATATGCAAAGTTCCATATAAAATTGATCAACTGGATGAAAAAATTCAAAACGATGACATCTTGTTCAATAGACTATTTACGGTGAGAAAATTTGAAGAACATAGGCTCAAATTATGTTAAGTAAATGCAGTTTTAACAAGAAGTTAAAATGTGTTTAGATTTTATTAACATGATTCATATTTTTTGGCAAAGCCAATATATTCCAGCATCAAAAATAAAATTGAAACCCTTCTAAATTTTCTAAATTTAATTTATTTTTAGTAGGATTTTATTTAAATTTAAGTAACAATTAATTAATGTTTTGTGCTTACCATCCCAATCAACAGTTCCAGATCCATCAGCGTCAATTTCCTCGATCATATTTTCCAAGTCGTCTTCGCTGAGTTTATCGTCAAGTTCTCTTAATATTTCTCTCAAAACATCGGTTGTAATAAAACCATTGCCTAAAATTAAAGTAACAAAAACCCAAATTAGAACAAATAAAACAATAACACTTTGCTAATATCAAAAAAATACAAGTCTTCTCAAAAGTAGAGCAGTAGGGATTAAATACCGAAACACTTTTAGGTAAAAATTAATCATGTCTTATCAAGTGTTAAGTGAGAATATAGGTCCAGAAAAAAATTGCATAAGAGTATTTTTATAAATAATTTGACTATATTTTATCTTTTAAAATAGTTAATTTACCTTCTTTATCGTATAATCTAAACGCTCCCTTTAATTCCAATTGCATGGCGTCGTGGTCTTCTTCTTCTTCAACCAGGAATCTGGCGGCCATGTTTGCGAATTCCATGAAGTTGACTTCGCCGTTCCCATCTTCGTCAATTTCAGATATTACAGCCTAATAAATTATTATTTTAGTACCTATTTAATAACAATTTGTGAACAAACACAAAATTGTTGTTACCTGAAGCTCTTCGCCTACTAATTGAGTCCCAAGCATATCAAGGATGGTACCAATCATGTCAGTACCAATGAAGCCTTTCCTGTCTACATCGAAAGCGTCAAATGTTGACTTTAACACTAAAAAATATATTTTATGAGTATATTTGAGCCGTTTATTTTGAAAGTGGCCTAATTCCATTTGTTAATTTTTTGACGTTGACTGTAATAACCTTTACAATTCGAGGTTATCGAATTCTTAATCACATAAAACAGGGTTTTGGAAGACTAATAAAAAACCATATTCCTAATCCAATAAAAACGAATTGAACGTTTCAAAAAATATTAAAAGTGCGGTTGTTTCCTCAAATCTACAATTAATTTGTCTTACGAAGACGAATTTAAACACCCATTATAACAATAATTAATACTACTGGGTGCTTCGATTCAATTCGTTTGTGTAATACAAATTATTAATAGATTTGCGAAAAGAATAGCACTTTTAATATTTTTTAAATTTTATATAACCAAGTATTGCCATTTCATTATATTTAATGTTTACATTTTTTTAAAAAAACCTTAACTAGATTTTAATTTATACGAAAATGTACAGTTTAAAGATTAATTCGCATTTAATAAATTATGATTTGTGATCATTCTTATGAATAACTAACCGTCTTACTAGTGGTACATAAAAGTAAATTTGATGAAACTTCTTATATTTCGTTTGTCGTCAAAATTAAAGGTTTTTTTTTCATTATTTATTCGATTTTTTGTTGATGTCGCTATAAGTGGGATTTTTATCAACTATTAGACAATTTCTTGTTATCTTGAATATATTTCTTCAAATTTGAATGATTTTGATTAATTTTAAATACAATTTATTTATTTATTTAATTGCACAAATTTATAGAGTTTTGGTCAATTTATTAATAACTTATTTCGAAAATGTATTTTATAAAATTTTATTGCTTTACACGATTCCACTCCACTTTATCAGATGCTATACTGCCTTTAAAAAAAACCAGAACACCAAGTATTTATTGCACGATTTTAGTAAAATTTACACAATTTGATCATGTAAACGAACTGTATCGATGATCAAAAAATCAACTTGAAAAACAAAAAAACAAATGAATAAAAATTAGTAATGTGTTGGGCCTCCGCGATTTCCCAAACACTCATTAACACGTCGAGGCATGCTAGAAATCAGGCTGTCAATATCGACTTGGGGTATTTCATTCCAAACTTCGATAATTTGACCTCTAAGTTCCATTACAGTGTTAGCGGGGCGCTGTAAGTTACTTATTCTAACACCTATCATATCCCAAACATGTTCTATTGGCGATAGATCTGGAGAACGAGATGGCCAAGGTAACAAATTGATTTCGGCACTATCAAAAAACTGTCTTGTAATGGCCGCTGTGTGAGGTCGAGCATTATCTTGCTGAAAAATGGGGTTCTGCAAGCCATTTGCATAGGGCACTAACACTGGCCGTAAAATGTTGTCAATATACCGAATCGCGTTAAGACTTGCTTCTAAAAAAAACTAGAGGAGACCGACTACCATATGCTATCGCCCCCCAAACCATAACTCCCTGTGTAAGAGCCGTATGTCTTTCAACAGCAAATTGTAAAATTCTGCGTTCACCGTGTCGACGTCTCACTCTTCTGCGACCATCATGAGCCCATAAACAGACCGAGACTCATCGCTGAAGATAATGTTATTCCATTCATGGGTCCAATGTTGTCTTTCCCTGCACCAATCAAGTCTTGCTCTGCGATGCTGCGGAGTAAGAGGTAGACACAATTGTGGACGGCAGGATCTTATACCAAAACTGCGGATTCTTCTGTAAACAGTAGCCATGGATACTCTTTGGCCATTTAGAGCCAACCAGTCATTTCCCAATGTCCACGACGTTGTAAATCTGTCCCTTAAAGTTGTAAGACGAAGAGCTCGATCTTCACGCTCATTGGTGCTTCTTGGACGTCCTGATCCAAGTCTACGTCGATTCTCCCCAGCTTCGGACCATCTAGACCAGCAGCGTACGATCACCGATACACTACGGCCTACCCTTTCAGCAATAGCACGAACCGAAAAACCCGCTTCTCGCATTCCAATAATGCGACCCCTTTCAAATTCACTTAGATGATGATATTGTGCACGCCGACGAACACGGGGCATCTTTTTATGTTTTACAAACTAAAACGTCAAACTACTCAGAGACTACGTGGATATTAGAAGCAATTACATTAAAAAAGCAGCTCTTCATAATGGTGAAATCAAGGAAAAATACCATTAAATAGTAACCAAAACAATTGATTTTTTGATCATCGATGCAGTTCATTTATTATTATTATTATTATTCTTTATTTACGGAATTCACCTTTTTTATAATTGAAATTATCACAATTAGTTGTCTAAAGTAACACATCATACTCATTACGTTACTAAGTATAACCAGTACATGATCAAATTCTGTAAATTTCATTAAAATCGTCCAATAAATACTTTGTGTTCTGATTTTTTGAAAGGCAGTATATTTTTGGCATCATGTATGTCAGTCAATCAATCAAGTTACGACAAAAAATGTAATCAATCTTTAACTTGTTTAATTCTTCTTAATTTTTTTACCATTTCAAGTTATTTTGAAGATATTTTCCCGAATTGCAATCATTTTGATTAGTTTTAAATTCTATTGCACACATCCATAAATATTACAACTTATTTCAATAACAATTTTTTCGAATGTTCACTATTTTGCATGATTCCATTCAATTTTATCAATTATGTTAATCAACAAGTTACAACAAACAAAATTTAATTATTGGTTTGTATGATTTTTCTCAATTTTTTGACTATTCTAAGTTATCTTGAAGATATTTCTTTAAATTTCAATAATTTTAATTAAGCTAAAATTCAATTACATAATCTATTGGTTTTACAAATTATTTTGATAATAATAATTATAAGGTTATACTATTTTATTTTTGTATAATTCGTTTTGATATTATATATTCCTTTTGTTGATACCATTTATGTCAATCAATCAAGGCACAACAAAAAATTCTTACTTTTCATAGTGTTTGTTGATGATTTTTGTTATAATTCTTATTAACCCATAAAGTGCCATTGATGTATATACGCGATATTATTGTTTTTTGTTAATTAAATTACTAAATAAGTTAATTTGATATGTCATATTATTTGACCTGACTAGAAAATGTATGAAAAAATAGGTAAATATTTTGTTATTTAAATATTTCGCTTATTACTTATTAAAAACAAGTCAATGTATTTCTAACTTGTCTATATTTCAGTGTTTTATACGCGTGGCGCATGAAGTAAAATTTCGAGTTTAGAAAAGCCCCGTGAAAATTTGTCGAGGGTCCCTCGGCAAATTTTCTACGCGGGGCTTTTCTAAACTCGAAATTTTACTTCATGCTTAGTCTGGGAGGGGAAACACTCAATTTAAACTTCATATAGCACGTTTTATATAAAATCGACGAATGCCTGAAAGTTTACAGCGTATACATTATGTATATTTATAAGAAACATTCACAGTATGTAAAACAATAAGCCATTCATAGAAATCATAAAAAAACAGTGCAGAATTTGACCTAAATTCATCTTTTAGAGTTAATTCTATCACAGCTCGGCCGTTAATGGGTTAATGTTTAACATTTATTAAGGAGTTTCATCAAATATCTGCCTCATCAATATTAAGGAAATGTGTCTTTTAAGTATAGATATCTCAATGTATACACTGTAAAATATCAAGCATCTATTGTAGAAGAGCGTTTGATTTAAAACTTCTAACACGTGTTTTCTTTCCTTGCAAATTCAAATTTTCAGGCTTTTCTAAACTCGAAATGTTACTTCATGCTTAACCTGGGAGTGAAAAACACTCGTTTTAAGATGTAAATTGAACTCCTATAAAAAACAACAAATAACTGAAGATTTACAGCATATCATTGAGATATGTATACTTAATAGAAAAATTCCCTGTATGTGTAATAAGTTAAAATAAAAAAATGAAGCAATACCAAGAGTTTTGATTAATAGTTCATAGTTATTCAAAATTTTTCATCGCGTGTTAAGTGAGGAATAATTCAAAGATATTCACATTTATTGTGAAAGCTGTAAAATAATGTAAATTACATTTAATTTAATACGTGTAATGTGTTTTTAAAATTACAATAAGTTTCATGTGTTTGCATTAGTAACTGTGACATCGCCTGTATTTGTACTAAATTTGAATTAAGCTAACATTAAAATTTCGTAATAACTTAATACAACCCAGTATTTGATATTCAGTAATACTTTTTATTACTGGCTTGAATTAAATTCATTTTATATAAATTTAGCTTGAAAACCAAGTCAAGAGTGAGTCTCGAACACTCGGTTACAACTAAGGCTGAGAATTTGAATATTTGAATATTCAAATATGAAACAGTTGCAAAATAGTCGAATATTTGAACTATTTGATTTTTTTTTTTTTTCATTTGGCTCGGACCGATTAACTTTAATGATTTTAAGTTACACTTTATGATTATATAATTATTATATATGATTTTAACTTTAATAATGATTAGTGGATCATTGATTATACCTCTGATTAAGTTAAACGTCTAGAATACAAGAATGTAATAAATTTGTAAGATATCCTAAACATGTCTCTTTCATCAACATGCGATTGTGTGTACGATTTGTAAACAAAATTGTCGTGTTTTTACAAAGTTCTAATCACTGTATAAGTTGAGTGTTAGATAATATATTATACATTTTTTAGCAATAATTAATTTAATTTATTGGCAGTAATTTATTAGAATATTCAAACAGTTCAATTGAAATATGTGAATAATGGCGGGTTTCACAAACGTCAGTTAAACCGACCAATAGTTATTCATTGATTAAAGTCTAGTAATAGTTACATATGTACATGTCAAAAATGCAATTAATTCACATGACATTGATGTTTATGATATGAATAAAATGTTTAATAAAATCGACCAATAAATTTAATCTACGAATATGATTTAATTGAAGTTAGTGAAACCGGACATTAGTGAATGATTTAATTTTAGTAAATATGATTTTTAAATAATCCCAGCTAAAGGTAGAACAACGTAAGTTGAATTAAGTGTTATTGCAGGTAAATGTAATGATTCTTTCAATAATCTGTTAAATTAATTCTTCTAATCGCGGGTTTCGCTCATGTCACTTACATTTTATTCAGAGAATAAATTTATTTATCGGTTAAAATTGTCATTTTCAGTTCACCTATGCCAAATCTTGATCATCCGATGGTTTTATGGCATATCTAAGTCGATATTACTAAATGATTATCGACGATAAATATTATTTCATTTAAGTGAAGCATATGTTTCATTAATTTCTCACTTAACCCGTGGTGAAACATTTTGAATCTTTATCTGGATATTTAATTAAAACACTTGGTTTGTTTCACTGATTTAATTCAGTTAAATAAACCAAGTGTTTTGATTAAATATCCAAACTGATGTATGTGAAGCCCACCATAAGTTCTATTAAATTATCTTCAATTTGGTTCCCATTAATCACTTGATAAAACATGTTTACAATATTGATAATTAAATAAAAGTCACTTAGTTTGTTTCACCGCTATAGTAGTGAAACAAACCAAGTGACTTTTATTTAATTATCAATATCAATTAAATTACTTTAGGTAAATGTATAATTATTTATTCTACAGTGACGATTTTAAAATATTTGTAAACAATTCATGCAAGATTTAAACTCAACATTCGCTTTAACTTGCACTCTACTCATTAATAACAACAATGAAAACAAATTAGAGAACAGTACTAATTTCCCTAATTAACTTCCTTATATAAACTCGGCTGCTATTTAGCATTAATTATCCATTAATTACAATCAAGCGTGCATAGATTTGTTCGCAACATTCACGTCAAGAATGTCTCAGAAGAAAATACTTACTGGATAGCTGTTCCTTGTCGAGCTCGTTCTGAAAATTCAAATTGAATGAATACCAATCATTAATGTTCAGATTTTTGTAAACGGTATGTTAATTAGTAAACGCGCGCCGTTAATTAATTAATCTAATTATATCTAAACTCATTACACTTAGTGAGATGGTGTAGAAAAAGTGTATATGTCAGCAAATGTCCATGGAGTTATTAATATCACTGATAAGTTGGAATGAATATTAGAAATTCTAATTATTTGAATAATTATTAAGTTTGAAATATTAACGTGAAGTTCAAAATAGACGACATTTTTTTTGCCGTCAAGTTGACAATATTAATTGGGTTTTAAAATGAAGATGGAAATTCATTGTAGAAGTTTATATAAAATGTATGTTTTATTAAATTCTTTTTTCAAAAAAGAAATATATATGTGCCAATATTTCGCCAAAATGTTTTGGCTTCTAAAATTCAAAAACAGAAACAAACAAAGTTAAATAAACAGATTATACCAAAAACATAAAATACTTACAAGGTCGGGCAATGTAAAAAGTTGTCAATATTTAAATAACAAAATATTTACATTTTTCTTCACACATTCTCAAGTTAGGTCAAATAATACAATATAACAAATTAACTTATTTAGTAATTTAATAGTTAGGAGTATTAGTTAATCATGTTGCGTTATTGCATCAATGGCGTTTAATGAGTTAAAAACATCGAAATATAAACAAGTAAGTAGAGGTCAATGATTTAATATCCGTACAAATTAGACTGACAACATAAATTTAATTTAAAAATATAAATTCTTCTTAAATATTAAAATTTTTGATACAATTAATACCATTTAAACATTTAAGAAGAATTTAAATGTTTAGCAAAATGTATATTAATAGAATTTAAATGTTTAGCAAATATAGTTTAGTAATCGGCATTGAAATATTTTATATTTCTTAAAAAGCGTTAAGTAATAATAAAATTATAATTTAGATTATTGAACTATTTTAAAATACACCAAAAAAATAAAATGAAAATCCAAGTGTAATTTAGTTTATTTTAAAAATATATATATTTACAATTATATAAAATAACACAGCCTAATTGTTCATTCAACACAGTCAAATATTTGCCTAAACAAATTACAATAAAATTTAGCACAAGACAAACACATAATAATTTACCATATTCACCATTTCTTCTCGTGATTTCTTTCAAAATCACCACAATAATCCTTTAACTACAAACACCTCACAAAAACCATCCGACCAAACTCTTCGCTTGACTTAAAGTCCTATTAATAAACAAGAAAGAGTTCAACCGGGCTTTAAGTAGGGATGGGTGGTGAGAGTGAGAGGCAATTGTTTTTTCCTTTTAGTCATTTTATTTGTCATTCTTTTCCGCATTTGTTTTGTTCATTTTTTTAAATTTATCCGTGCGCTCGCCAAAATTGCTGGCGTTCCCGATGGAATTCTTCATCTCGCCTCTTCTACACTTGACAAACTATTGTAACATTCTGGATTTGTTTGGAGATACAACCCTAGAGTGGTCGTAAGAGTGGGTGAGAGTAGAAAAAAATAAAAATTCGAGTTGGAATAATTTGTTGGAGTGGGTTGAGTGGGCTTGGATTTAGTCATCTCCTCCAGTCATGACTTCCATGAATTCTGTAATATAGAAGAAACAATTGTTAATTAAAATATAACTTTAAGTATCGCATGTTCAATAAAATAAAACATCTAGAGTGATTTGGAATATATTGTAACTCTGAAATTATACATTATAATTAATATGTCGGACGTTTTATATGACAATTCCTAAAGCGTGTAGCCAACATAAATTTAAAAAAAGATAAAATTATAACACTAGAGGTGTTTTTTTTAATTGAACATATGATATAAAAGAAACTACTACATAGTAAAAATGGTTGGGCATTTTAACACAATTGAGGACCCTAGAAGCCAAAGACTATAAACTCTGTTTTTTTTAATATGACCAAACTTAGGGTGTATTTACTGCGAACAGTTGCAGTCCTGCTTTAACAGTAGGGTATTTTAAACATCAAATTTTGAGATGTTGGTGAATGATTATCAATGTAACAAATAAATCATAATTTAATGAAATAAAACACTTTAACTTTGTTTGTATAACACACTATTTTTATTTTCGTGACTGCAGTTTCGGCAATTCAACTTGCCATTATCAAACAGAGTAACTTAAATTACGGTATGGTATTAAAAATGGGGGTCTAGTGTATACCCCCATCGACCTGATCGTTAATTAGAGGGATTCCCGGATTAGCGCGGGCTTTCTGTATCTCCAAGGATTCTAGGAGGTTCATTTTTCGGCCCTTTTCGGCATAATGGATGATCTTAAGTACATCCTCGCCAAAAGAATGGTTTTCATCGATTAGATGTTTGGCGAAATTTGATTTTTCTATTTGATAAAGCCGAAAAGAGCGCTGATGTTCTTTGAGCCGAGTGCTAAAATTACGACCAGATTGACCAATGTATACTCCTTCACAATCGGGACAAACAAGTTTATATATACCGGATTTACTAAGATTACAATGTTTTGTTTTGTTATTAAAAATGTGGTTTTCTGTTTTACAATATGTTTTAAAAACAACATTAACATTATGTTTTTTAAGGATGTTTTTAATTTGTAGGCTAATATGTTAATGTTAACGTTGTTTTTAAAACATATTGTAAAACAGAAAACCACATTTTTAATAACAAAACAAAACATTGTAATCTTAGTAAATCCGGTATATACATTCGTCAATCTGGTCGTAATTTTAGCACTCGGCTCAAAGAACATCAGCTCTCTTTTCGGCTTAATCAAATAGAAAAATCAAATTTCGCCAAACATCTAATCGACGAAAACCATCCTTTTGGCGAGGATGTACTTAAGATCATCAATTATGCCGAAAAGGGCCGAAAAATGAACCTCCTAGAATCCCTGGAGATACAGAAAGCCCGCGCTAATCCGGGAATCCCCCTAATTAACGACCAGGTCGATCTAGTGTATACCCCAATTTTTAATGCTATTTTGTAAATAACCATTTTGTGTATATATACCTGTATAATACCGTAATTTAAGTTACTCTGTTTGATAATGGCAAGTTGAATTGCCGAAACTGCAGTCACGAAAATAAAAATAGTGTGTTATACAAACAAAGTTAAAGTGTTTTATTTCATTGAATTAACATGTATAACGAAGTAGAAGCCTCCACAGTTCATAATTTAAATCATAATTTGTCAAATAATTTGTCACGATGCAGAGATTTAAAAAAAAGTGAACGCTATAACTTGCAACTTTACAAAATATACAGGGATTTTTTCTTTTAAGTATACTTTCACATATTCTATATAAACATTTGTAAAATTAATGAACTGAACAAAACTTAGTCGAAGTATATTTTGAACTTCACTTTAAATCAATGTTTTATACGCGTGGCGCATGAAGTAAAATTTCGAGTTTAGAAAAGCCCAGAAAATTTGTCTCGGGTCGCTGCGCGACCCTCGCCAAATTTTCACGGGGCTTTTCTAAACTCGAAATTTTACTTCATGCTTAGTCTGGGAGTGGAAACCACTCGTTTTAAATTGAAAGTTTTTAATAAGATCACGAATGTCTAAAAATTTACAATGAAAAATTGTAGCATGTATACACCTAAAAGAAAAATTCCTTGTATTTAGAACTTTTTTAAAATTTGAACATATAAATGAGCAGATAATATAGAAGACAGATATTCCTGAACAAGGAATATTACCTGATCCTCCTATAATACCTGATCCTCAGAGACATTTTATCAAATTGGTATTAGATACAAATAGTTTAGGGCGGTGATAGGTAAATACATTTGTAATTGAATATTTGTGAATTAACTGAACTGTCATATTAATGTCAGATTTCCCTTCACGTAACCTACAAATTAAAAGTTGATTTACAACATAACATGTGATTAATCTGGTCCTAACCTAAAATACACAACCTGCATCACACCACTAAATTCTTGAAATGTCAAATTTGATTGGTCATATTAAAAAAACAAATTATATGTGTAAAATTTATAAAATCAGAGTTACAGATGTAGAGATGCACTTTAGATAAATGCATTCTTTTGTTGGCAACGGGATATTATTAATGATAAATAATAGGTTATACTAGTTTAATACAAGACATGCAAATGCAAATTTTCCTTGAATTACTTTCTTTTCTCAACTTTGAAATAAATGTTCTCAAAATCAAGTTTTATGCACTTGTATTCTTTAGCTTCTAGGCTTTTCAATTTATGTACAGTTTTACCAATGTAAAATAAAACGTCCAAAAGAATGTCAATTTTGTATGAATTAAGAATATGCTAACACAAAATCAATTAGTGGACGTTTTTTGACAAAATTTAAATTTAAAATCAATGAAAATATCAATAAAGCAACAAAAACAGTCTTAAAAACTTTCAGTGTATCATTTATGTGAAAAGGCGTAAGTAGTTAATAAACATAAACAAAGAATAACATATTTAACAGCCGGTTTCATAATAATTGGTTTAAAGTGACTTTAACAAAAGTCGACTTTAGGTTAAAGTCGGCTTTAAATAGTAATGCGTTTCATAATCAGTTTCGGATCTAAATTTAATAAATGTCGACTTTAAGGTAACGAGTAAAGGTTGGTAAAGCCGTTTTATAGTAATTTTTATTTTTTATTGTTGCATAAACGTCATATTGATTATATATCGTTCAATTGTGTCATTGCAAATGTCTAAACTACCAATAAGTAAAAATAATAGAAGAATTAATGGAAATAGTTTCTTATCGTGTCACAGGATTTTTAATATTTTGAAAACGGAATCAGGGGTAAACATACATGAAATAAAGGAATCCGTCGGTGCCTGAGAAAAACTTACCATTTGGTCACAATTCGCATTTACAGTTAAAATTTTGAGGTTATAATTCATCCGATTTTCCACTAAGTAAGCACATTACGAGTATAAATCGCACACATGATGAAATTATCTTCAAATTTATGATGAAAGTTACCAAATTTGTAGAGATATCTTTATTTACACAGCCAATATCTTGATTTTAATTTTACACCGAAAGTGACGCTTACTGACGTTTATTTAAAAAAAACCGGTATGGTAATCGAGATCCATAGATGTTTTATTTTATGATATAAAATAATAGATGTTTTATTTTATGATATAAAATAATAGATGTTTTAATTTATGATATAAAATAATACGTGTTTTAATTTATGATATAAAAAATAGATGGCACCACCGTTCCCCAAAATTTACGATTTCAGCAAATAAAACAAGAATATTCAATAACCGCTATAAATAATATATAAATAAATAATTTATACAGTTTTGATTAATACAATAGATAGATTGGAACAAATTACGACTTTTTTGCTGACTTGTGGTTAGCAACGCGCAACCTATTTTACCGACCGAAGGAGCGAAATTTATAATTGTGTTTTGTTTTATTGTTTGTTATGACAAAAATGTAATTTCATATTATCTTATTAACACAAATGCTGTGATCAGTGCATTTTTTGTATTTCTTTTAAAGATAAAAAAACAATACTTTTCAGTGCTACTTTGTGGATAACTTTTAATTGAAAGTAAGTGTAACAATAAAACCTTTTGATTATTAACATATTCACAATAATATTTAGAAGTAATTTTGGTGCGCAAACGCGTTGCACGTTACTAATAAAATGGACAAAAGGTCATAATTTGTACCAATCTATTTATTTTAATTAAAACTAAATAAATTAAATATGTATGTATTATTTATAGTAGTTGCTGAATATTCCTGCTATTATATTAAACAAAATAGATTCGATTTAGTGGAACGGTGGCGCCATCTATTTTTTATATCATAAAAAATAAAACATCTATTATTTACAAATTTATCTCGAGTTACATATCGGTTAATTTAATTAAACGTCAGTAAGCGTCACTTTCGGTGTAAAATTAAAATCGAGGTATTTGCTGTGTAAATGTAAACAACATTACAAATTTGGTGACTTTCGTTATAAATTTAAAGTACATTTCATCTTGTGCGCGATAACCTCAAAATTGGAACTTTAAATGCGAATTGTGACCAAACGGTAAGTCTTTCTCAGACACCGACTTCGGATTCGTTCATTTCGAGTACGTTTACCTCTTATGCCGTTTTTAAAATATTCGAAAATATATTCGATACTTGTTCTGCTACTCTCTTGATGGAACCAAATTTTCAAATTGGGTAAAGGTAAACACTTATATTGTTCCATGTTTTTATTTTCAGTTGTCTGACACGTGTTCAGATCCGTTACGATCATTTTCAAAGTAAAAACTAAATTGTTTTAACTTTTTTAGTTTTAGTTTTAACTTTGAAAATGATCGTAACGGATCGAAACACGTGTCAGGCAATTGAAAATAAAAACATAGAACAATGCAAGTGTTTATTTACCTTTACCCAATTTGAATATTCAAAAATATTCAAAACCCCGTAACACGATAAGGAAAAACTGCCCTTAAAACAAATTGCTCTCATTATCATTCAATCGCTTGATGAATTACTATCCAAAATGCGTTTGATTCTTCTTCTCCTTCTAGAAAATAAATGGCACTGGCTTTGCAGCTCTATTGAACATGGAATTTATACTTTTTAACATTTGTGAACATTTTAAGGTTAGCTTTAAAGCCGGCTTTAACTATTTAAAGTATCAAGAAGCCGACTTTAACTTTAAAGTCGACTTTTACTTCAAATTAGCATTATGAAACGTAATTTAACTTTAAAGTCGACTGTAAATATTTAAAGTAGCTTAACTTGATTATGAAACTGGTCGTAAGTAAAGTTAGATCAACGTTATAATAATGTTTCATATAATAATTCGTTATTTAGGCAAACATTTTTTTTTTATTTTTTCTGATTGTCTTATTTTTCAGAATTAATGATTTCACAATAAAACAATTTTAGCTTTGTTTGTATTCATTTGTGTGTTTCTATAATAAACTTACCATCGAAGTCAACGGTGCCGGAACCGTCAGAATCAATTTCAGCGATCATCATGTCCAATTCCTCGTTGGTGATTTTGTCGTCCAATTCCTTGAGGATTTCCTTAAGGACGGAGGTGGAGATGTAACCGTTTCCTTCCTTGTCGTATAGACGGAAAGCTTCCTTCAACTCAGCTTGCATGGCTTCAGCATCCTCCTCAACCATGAACCTAGCGGCCAAGGTAATGAACTCATCGAACTCCAACTCACCAGAACCTACAGAAAATAGTGCACATGTTAAGAGAAGAAATACGCATGTTAAAAGAAGACATACACATGAAACTTATAGGAAGAAGAAGTTATCAATGTTTTAATTTAGTACGGTAGAAGGATAAAATTATAGTTTCTATTTTATATAAGATAGATATCTATCTATCTATCTTATATGAAACAGATAGATAAAGTACGATTCACGAGAGGTATTTCATGGTTTCCTTGATTTGTAGTGCTTTCTGCACCAATACATATAATACGAAAATAGTTCGATGTCATCAAATTACGTGTGTGAAAAGAGACAGAAAACTTTATAGTATGTCTGCTATGGTTTTTAGATGGAACGTGTGAACACGTATGTTCCGGTATGCAGCTTTAGAGTTTTAAGGTTAAACGTCACATTTTGACAATGTCTTCAAAAAACTAGATCAGAAAAAACCCAGCCACAAATCATTTTAATTAATGTGCGCATCGTTTTAAATGTGAGTTTAAGTGGTATAATTCCAATTTCCACATCTACTAAATAGTTTAGGTATTTACAGAAATAGATAATGCATTTATGTTAATTTTGTGTAAGCTCAAACGAAAATGTTGGTTGAATTGAATGTGCATTCAGAAGATTTGGAAAATAGTCATCGGATTAATCTGTTAATACAGGGAATTTATACATACAGAGAATTTTCTATTAGGTATACATATGCATACGCTTTTTTTTAACGAGTTCAATTTGAAGCTAAACTGAGTGTTGTCCATTCCCAAACTAAGCATGAAGTAAAATTTCGAGTTTAGAAAAGCCTGAAAATTTGGTTTGGTCGCGTAGCGCGAAGCGCGGAGCGGCCAAACCAAATTTTCAGGCTTTTCTAAACTCGAAATTTTACTTCATGCGCCACGCGTATTAAAATACTGAAATATTGTGAACAAGTGAACTGCACTTGAAATCACTGTCTTATACGCGGGGCGCATGAAGTAAAATTTCGAGTTTAGAAAAGCCTGAAAATTTGGTTTGGTCGCTCCGCGCTTCGCGCTACGCGACCAAACCAAATTTTCAGCCTTTTCTAAACTCGAAATTTTACTTCATGCTTAACCTGGGAGTGGAAAACACTCATTTAAACTTTAAATTGACCTCTTTTAAAAAACAACGAATATTTAAAAATTTAGAACACGTAATTGAGATATGTATACTCAAAAGAAAAAATCATAAAAAATTATGATTTAAAGCTTTTTTAAAAGAAAGAACACTAATATACTCGCGACCTAAACAATATGACATTATCATGTAACGTCAAAATTTGACACAACTAGGAAAAATCGTTGCCGATCCAACTGTCGACATACTCTCTAAAACATTTGAACCACACATTTAACATCAATGAGTCATAGGACATCTCTCCCGAATTCCACTATAGATAATTGTTTGGTTGGCCTCTTGGCCTGTAAACATAAATACATATTTTATTATCTACTCCTTTTTGGAAAGAAAAATGATATACAAATATCAAGAATATGAATTTGTCTTCAGTACTCATTCATTCACCGGATAACTATATAAGCGTTTCAGGTTTCAACGCCATCATTAGTATAGTCCCGAATCAGTGCTTGAAGAATACTGATCATCTTTAGCCATTTATTATGGCCTGTGCAATGTACATGTGTTCAAAAGCGTAAACGCCATCTAATGCCCATTAGCTTAAGTAGCATCGCCAATAATGACGATGCGACTTAAGCTAATGGGCGTCAGATGGCGTTTACTCTTTCGAACATATGGAAAAATGATATGTTTAGATTGACAAACAACAAAATAAGAGAAATAGAAACCATTTACTACCTTTCTATAATTTATTATTCTTATAAGGAAGTTTAATAGTTTGTGATATATGTAAATATGAATATTTTTTTAAATCTTTTAATATTTGTGGGAGTGGAAGAAAATATATTTACCGTAATCAATAGTTTTAGGAAGAATAAAGATTTTATAAGAGAAGTAATCATTTAAGGCTTAGAATTAGAGCCAAAGAACAAAATTCAATTGAGTCTGCTTTAGTTGAATATGAAGATTTTTAATAATTTGAAATTTTAAATAAAGTAAAAGTTATTCGTTATTTACCATCCTCGTCGACTTCATTGATGATGTCCCTGAGCATCGACTCGTCCAAGCTGATGCCCAACATGCCCAAAATGGTACCAATCATGACGGTACCGATGGAACCCTTCTTCTCGACATCGAAGGTGTCGAAGGCGTTCTTGAGCACTGTAACACAAAATTGTTATATTTTAATAAACACTTTTACTTCAATATTCTTAATGCTTTAATTAATTTCTCACTTAATCCGTGGTGAAACATTTTTGAAATAATTCTGGATATTTAATTAAAACTGGTTTCTTTAAAACACTTAGTTTGTATCCAGAATTCTTAATGCACTAATAATAACTTTTTTATAAACAAAAAAAAACACGAATCTCCTGCCAAATCGATTAAATGCTATTATGAATTAATGACTTTTTACAAAAACAAATAAACGAAAGAGAAGGTTTATTTGTTTTTGTGGATCAAATCGATCAAATTCTATTATGGATTATGTCAATTTTACATAATCCATAATAGAATTTGATCGATTTGATCGACAAAACTAAGATATTCTGATTTTATTGTCCTAATTAAATATAATTGTATCTTTTACCTTGAAAATGAATTGGAAGTTCATTTTGTTTATTTATAGCAAGGCTGGCCTACTCAAATTGTTTCGAGGGCCGAAATTAATACCTAAAATGTGTTTGTTGTTAGGCGCTTGTTATTGTCATAGATAATGTACAATTAGGAGCAAAAAAATAGAAACTCCTGGCAAAATTAAGCGGCCTATTTTTCATCAAAAAATGTGTTGTAATTATGCCTCTTTAACTTCAATTCGTTCACTGACAGTTATGTTTTTATAAATGTTCAATGACAGCAAAAAGACACATTTACAAAATGTAAATTCTAGGGTCTCCATTTTCTGCTTCAAATTATATGCAAAATCTAGTACGCGATTATTCCGTCAGTTGGCACATTTGAAGGAGGGTAATTTGAAACATACACTCAAATACTCAAAAATAAAGTTAAAATTAAAAATTAAGTGCCAAACGTAGGACGAAAAAAGAATTCAAATCACGGATCTGAATCACTTAATATGATTCGAATCATAATTACTAGGGTAAAGGATTCGTAAGAGAAATATATCATATAAATTAAACAGAAGAATTTAACATATACCCGTTATGCGAAAAACTGGATTTTTGAATCACGGATACAAATTCTTTTAAAATTAATTTAAATATTTTTTAATTGGCAACTATTAACCTCTTTAATATCGCAACCAGTCTTTATTACACAAATGTTCAAAACCTTATTATTTATTATTAACACTTAACATTTTTGATAGCAGACTAAATATCTGATCGGTATTATTTTAATTAAAAAGCATGAATGTTTTTTTTTAAACTTCACGATAAATCAGTGTTTTATACGTCTGGCACATGAAGAAAAATTTCGAGTTTAGAAAAGCCTGAAAATTTGGATTTGGGCGCTACGCTTCGCTTCGCGCCCAAATCCAAATTTGCAGGCTTTTCTAAACTCGAAATTTTACTTCATGCTTAATCAAGGACTGGAAACCTTCGCTTAATAACAATAATAAAAAAATTATAGGTATCACTTTTACTTCAAATAATACGAAACGAAACTTACATATTCGAAAAGGAATCACTTCCAATTGTGGAAGATAGTATTTTTTAATAAATTTTCATTAATTTGTTGTTTATCTAGAAGCAATTTGAAGCTTCTAACAAACGTTTCCACTCCTAGATAAAGCATGAAGTAAAATTTCGAGTTTAGAAAAGCCTGAAAATTTGGTTTGCCGGTGCGCGTAGCGCGTAGCTACGCGTCGCTCCGCGCCCAAATCCAAATTTTCAGGCTTTTCTAAACTCGAAATTTTACTTCATGCGCCACACGTATAAAACACTGATTAACGTAAATTTGAAATCATAACGATGGAGGACTCGAATCCTTTTGTAACTATTCTAATCACCTACATCTGCATTCGAATTCAAACCCTCTTAAGAAAATGTAACGAATCCAAGTTACAAATTATTTTTGCTATACTATTTAAACAAAAATGCGATTCGAAGTGATTTTTATGATGATTTATTATAATAATGATTTATTTATTTTATTTATGATCACTTATTATGATGGTTTATGATTTTTATGACGTTTTATTTTATGAAGCTCATCTTAAACATTATTTTCAACCTACCCTAACCTAACTTAGAAGTATGTGTAATTACGTGTGTGTACAAAGATATCTAGGCAATGTATTCTATTGCAAACCTGTCTACTAACCTAACCCAGAAGTATGTGGAATTGCCAGCGTGTACGCCTAACCTATCCTATCCTAACCTAGAAGTATGTTGAATATCTAACGTTCTCAAACAGTTTTATTCAAAAAAGCGTACACTTACTGTTTTACATTGTAATGCCCGTTTGCACTCAAGTCAATTAAGTTAATTAGTGTTTAGTACTCCTTAAAAACACTGCAATTTTATATATAAATTATACTCAAAATCGCATAATGATAAAAGAGACATGTTTAGGATATCTTACAAATTTAAAACATTCTTATATTCTAGAATTATGACTTAATCATAGATTTAATCAATGATTAGTGGTTAATTATAGTTAATCAGTCGGGGTGCAAATGAGCCTAAATGTGAATATAATTCAAGTGGTTGCTATGGTAAACATTTTTAAATTTGATAACCTATCAGTAGGTTATCAAATTTAAAACAGTAAAGCATCTTATTAGCAAAATACTGTAAAAATTAAGTTCAGCAGTTTTACGGTTTTTTTTTATTAGTTAGAACTGCACTTACTGAGTTTTACCTCTTAAACTAAGATTTATTTTGTGTGGTATATTTTAAATTACCCTCCGTGAAAATACGCCATCTGATGGAAGGATCACACACTTTACTTGAATGCATTATCTGTGACAATATTTACAGCTTAAATAACAAAAGTAACTTGTCAAAAACGTAATTTTCAATTATAAACCGTAATTCTAATCACATAAAAAACACTTTTCCTGCCTTTCTATTATGATAAAAAAATAAAATAAAACTTGTTTTGGGGTCAAAAATAATTCTGGGGTCAAAAATAATTCGGTTAGTGTATGTCGGCCCTCTTAGTACAATAAAGATTACTTATTATCAATTATAGAAAAAAATAGAGAAAACAATAACATATTGGGCGTATTCACCAGAGAAAAGTTTGGCAGTTTGATGCCAACAGTTGGGAAATATTCTAGTGAAGGCACTGTCAACAGCAAACACGTTCGCTCAGCGGACGTGTTATTTCTCATCATACAAAATAGTATGATTTGTGCTGAATTAAGCGCTTTATTTGCGAGGCCTTGACTTATAGAGGTGGCGTAGAATTTTAGGTTAGATGCAAAGCAAAATGGCAGGAGTGCCGTTCACCAGATACAAACGTAAAGTGTAAAAAAAATCTAAACACGTTGAGAGAAAATTTCTCAGGTGAATGCGCTAATTGAGCCCGTTCATCAGAATGTTTACCATTCAACATCTTTAGATTTGTTTCTGATGTATGTTGGTATCTAATGAACGGTACTCCGGTGCGTAATATTGGCCGCAGTATTCTATTATAAAACCTTTTAGTAATTTTAGTTAAAGTAGGAATTTGAGGTTAGAGACGAGCAGATAAATGGCCTAGTTCATTAAAATGTTCAACATTCAAACTGGATTTGTTTGTGATATATAATGATATCTAAGAAACGGTACTTCGGCTATTTGAACACTTTAACCCGCTAGCAAGAATCCCCAATCACCAACATCAATCGGTTTATTTAGTACGATTTCAAAATCACAAACACGTTCACGGCTAACAATTCGGTCATCAGAGAATTCCCCAACAGTTGGCAGTAAACTCCCAACTGTTGTCTCTGACAAACCATTGGTCCCAGATATCAGATCATCCGGTCATCAGAGAATTCCCCAACAGTTGGCAGTAAACTCCCAACTGTTTTCTCTAACGAAGGGGCCCATTAGTCCCAGATGTCAGAGACAACAGTTGGGAGTTTACTGCCAACTGTTGAGAAATTTTTTTGATGGCCGGACTGTTAATCGTTAACGTGTTTAGTGTTTTTGCAATCGTACAAAATAAACCGATTGGTGTTGGTGATTGGTGCTACCGGGTTAAAATGTTCAAAATGGCCGCAGTACCGTTCATTACATATCAACATATATCACAAACAAATCCAAACAGGTTGAATGTTAAACATTTTAGTGAACGAGGCCATTAATTTGCTCGTTTCTAACCTCAAATTCCTACTTCAAGTAAAATTACTAAAATGTTTTGTAATAGAATACTGCGGCCAATATTACGCCGTCAGAATTTCCTGCTAATAAGAAACTTTCATGTAAAAACTGTTTTATATTGTTACGATACGTTGAATAAAAACGTCAAGGAAATTACCCTGCGTGGATCGTTTGAAAGTGTGGAAAACAAAACAAAAAATGCTTATTTGGATATGGTGAAGATATTTCTCGATAGTGATGTAAAACGGAGAGGACACGTCGAGTTTATTTATTCAGCTCTGCGGAATATGGAAAGTTTTGGTGTACACAAGGATTTGGAGGTTTATAAAGCAATAGTTGATGTTCTTCCTAAAGGCAAGTTCATTCCACAGAATTATATTCAAGCTGAGTTTATGCATTATCCTAAACAGCAACAGTGTATTGTAGACCTTTTAGAACAAATGGAAGATAATAGTGTAATGCCAGATTATGAGATGGAAGATATTTTAATGAATATTTTTGGGCGAAGAGGGCACCCGCTGAGAAAATTTTGGAGAATGATGTATTGGATGCCAAAATTTAAAAATTTATCGCCGTGGATCGTACCTAATCCTCCTTCTGATGATGCTTTTGAGTTAGCAAAATTAGCTATTGAAAGAATTACTAGCGTAGATAATCAAGCTAAATTAACAATATTAAAGACAGCCGATATTGAGGAATCTGTAGAAGATACATGGATAGTTAGTTCACAAGCTCCAATGCAAAAGAGGCTACTATCTTCACATAACTCCAAAGAACCAATTTATGTGGAGGGGTCTTTCAGGGTTTGGCTTCGCAATCGTTCAGTTAACTATTTCATTCTTCGAACTAATCAAAAACCAATTCTAACACAAATACCCGAAGACGCTGACGATGTTAGTAATATAACATTCCCATTGTTCAACATGGTTCCCCCTAAAAGTAAAACGATGGCAGTACTGCCATCAGTTCACGAACAAGACAATGGTATTATTTATGGAGTTTGTGCAACTGGAACTTCCAGCAAGGATTCATTATTATCGTGGATTCGGCATCTAGAGAAAGATAATCCAGCCTTAACAACATCACCAATAGTGTTTACTCTGCATACTGCAGAAAAAGAGTTAGTAACAGTAGAAACATCAGAAGAAACAGCAGTGAAAGAGATCTAATAATTGTTCTATATGAAATTGTCTACTAAAATTATTACCCCAAGAAAAAAAAAACAAATGACTCCCAGTAATGTTAGTTACTAAACATAGGTATATTATTAGTTCCCCCTTATATTGGATATCGTTATACAATATAATTTTGTAACCTTAAATAAAATTGAATTAATCTTTCTCTTGGTTGATTGATAAGGCACCAAGATGTTAAAAATCCATATTCACTTTGTATAAATAAAATTATGAATTACTTTGTGATTTTTAAAGAAGTGTGTTTATTTTCACAACAATTGTTTCGCAGATTTATTGCTTCTTCAGGTGAATGAAAATTTACATTCACCGGAAGAAGCAATAAACATGCGAAACAATTGTAGAAATAAACACACATTTTTGAAAATCATAAAGTTATTTATAATTTTATATGAATTTTAATTAAAACAAACTCGTTTAACTATCAGTTTTATACTGTCCACATCGCATAGACACCTTTTACTAACTAAAAATGGTTAAATTAACTGAACGAGAGAGAATTGAAGTTCTTTGCATTATTGATGATTGATTAGCTATCAATCGATAAAATCAATTCACGACTCATAACTAAAAAATTAGTCATATAACATAACTGACAAATGCAAAATTGGTCAGCACTTTTAGTCATCAATCGACTAAAAAATGTTCAACTTTGTAAACGCAGTACGTTTTCAGGCATTCGTTGTTTTGAAAAGCGATCAAATTTAACGAGTATGTCCATAGCTTGATTAACCCATTAAGCGCCATTGATGCATACACGCAACATTATTAATTTTTTGTTAATTAAATTACTAAATAAGTTAATTTTTTAAATTATAATATTTGACCTGACTTGAAAGTGAATGAAGAGGAATTTAAATATTTAGTTATTTAAATATTTCGATTATTACTCATTTAAACAAAATTATGTGAGTGTATTTCTAGCTTCACAATATTTTAGTGTTTAATGCGCGTGGCGCATGAAGTAAAATTTCGAGTTTAGAAAAGCCTGAAAATTTGGTTTGGCCGCTCCGCTTCGCGGAGCGACCAAACCAAATTTTCAGGCTTTTCTAAACTCGAAATTTTACTTCATGCTTAATCTGGGAATGGAATTTCTCGTTTTAAACCTCATACTGCACGTTTTTATATAAAATCGACGAATGCTTGAAATTTTACAGCATATACATTATGTATATTTGAACGAAAAATTCAGAGTATGTAATACAATAAGTCATTCATAAATATCAAAAATAGAAGTGCATAAACCTACCTAAAATCAACTTTTAGAGTTATCTCTATAATTGCTCGGCCGTTGATGGGTTAAGCATAAAGTAAAATTTCGAGTTTAGAAAAGTCTGAAAATGTTGAGTTGCTGGGCGCATATTTTGTATAATTAAAAGTAACCTTTATTTTATTATAAGTGCAGACACCGAATTAAATATTTACTGACATTTTCCAAATCACGAAATCCAATATTTACTTAGTGAAACGTTTATTTTTAAAACTAGTTATCCAAATGACGTCCAAACCGTAATTGAAAACGTTGGATTTTCTAAATAAAAATGACAGACGCGCGTCGGCTTCATCTGTTATTTGAAAGGTTTTCTCGCTGAAATTGAATAGCATGTAAATTCCTGTACGATTTAAATTTCTTTATAAATAAATCTAAATTTAAGTTACTTTTTAAAAAGTTCGCGAAATCTAAAAGTAAACACGGCTTACATGATTTAAGTTTTCATATTAAAAAGTAAATCTAATTTTAGGTTTATTCTTTTTAAAAATTAAATCTACCCACTGAGCAAACACATTTAAATAATGTTTAATCAACATTAAAACAACGTTTAATGTTGCTACAATGTTGAAATAACGTTATTTGTTTGTTTTATGCTCATTGGGTAGTTTTAAGTTTATTTTTTTTTTTAAATAAATACAGAAGTAAGCAGTGTAACACAATTTATCGTTCTTTTTAAAAACTAAATCGGTCGACATTAATTTCCCAAAAAAGAAGAGGAAAAACTAAATAAATAATTAAATCACTGCTCTTTTCAAGTTGAAAATTCATGATTATTCTTTTTAAAAAGTAAATCTAATTTTAAGTTTATTCTTTTTAAAAAGTAAATCTACAAGTAAACACTGCTTACACGATTTATCATTCTTTTTAAAAACTAAATCGGTCGATATTAATTTCCCAAAAAAGTGTAAGAAAAAATTAATAAATAATTAAATCACTGCTCTTTTCAAGTTGAAAAATTATACTTTCTTTTCCTTGTTACAAATGTAATTAATTTTGCAGTAAAACTATTTAAGTACAACTGCTGCACACATTAAAAAAAAACTAAATAAGTAATTAAAACTTAACTTAATTAAAAATTAGTTAAAAAAATATTTTTTTTCCTTGTTACAAATTTAATTGATTTTGCAGTAAAATTATTTAAGTTCAACTGCTGCACACATTACTAATAAAAAAAACTAAATGAATAATTAAAACACTGCCTTTTTTAACCCATTAACGGCCCAGCAATTACAGAGTTAACCTTAAAAGTTGATTTTAGGCAAAATTCTATGCTTCTTTTTATGATTTCTATGAATGACTTATTATATTAGCTCCTGTGAGTTTTTCTTTTAGATAAACATAATATATACGCTGTTAATTTTTAGGCAATCGTCGATTTTATATAAAAAAACGTGCAATATGAAGTTTAGAACGAGTGTTTCCACTCCCAGACTAAGCATGAAGTAAAATTTCGAGTTTAGAAAAGCCCCGCGTAGAAAATTTGTCGAGGGTCGCGTAGCGACCCGAGACAAATTTTCACGGGGCTTTTCTAAACTCGAAATTTTACTTCATGCGCCACGAGTATAAAATACTGAAATATTGTAAAGTTAGAAATACACTGTCATTTTTTTTTAAATGAGTAATGATCGAAATATTTAAATAACAAAATATTTACCTTTTCAAGTCAGGTCAAATTATATCGTATGCTCAATAAAAAAAAACCTAGAGTGCCATGGAAAATATTGTAGGTTGGCAACGCTGAAATTATTTATTATAATTATTATATCTGACGTTTTATGTGGCAATTTCTGAACCGTGTAGGCAACTTAAATTAAAGAAAGATTAAATCATGGCACTTTTGAGGTTTTTTTATTGGACATACGATATAATATATCAAAGTAACTTATTTAGTAAATTAATTTGAAAAAATGAATAATGTTGCGTATATGCATCGATGGCGCTTAATGGGTTAAGTTACAAAATCATACTTTCTTGTTCTTGCTACAAATTTAATTGATTTTGTAGTAAAAGTATTTAAGTACAACTGCTACACACATTACAATTTATGACAAATTCTTATAAATAGTTGACATTACAATTTTTAATAGCAGTGATTTAAACTTTTACACTGACGAAGTATTTAATATTTTAAACAGTTTATGCTAATATATTGTTATAGTTATACTCACAAGCAATTTGTTCTTTGTTGAGTTCCTCAGCCTGTAACAAAAAAGTGCATTTCGTAAGTATTTAAAAAGACAACATTTGGAAACATTTAAAGTATTTTATTCAAATCTTACAATTTACATTTTACCAAGACAGAAATTGAATTTTCTTAAAAATATGGAAAATATTGGGACCAAAACATCCACACTATTTTTGCCAGCCTGGTCTTCTATCCAATTGTCTTTTTTTTACCGAGACAGAAATTGAATTTTCTTAAAAATATGGAAAATATTGAGACCAAAACATCCACACTATTTTTGCCAGCCTGGTCTTCTATCTACTTGTTTGGCATACATTTGATATTTTCTTTTAAATAAAAAATTAAAGTACTTATTTGTATAGACAAACTATAAGAAATTTGAATACCTGTCATATTTTGCAGTGTGTCCATTAAAATATGCAATTTACATTAAAAGTAGTGTGCTTTATGTTTCGAGAATTGTAAATATTTTCTTTAAAACCAATCGTGTTGGTTTTGTTTTCTAAGCTCACTTTGCTTAAACAAAAGAATTAAGTTTGTAAAGAAATCTCTGCCTTTTAAAATTTCATTTTTAGGCATTCTTCAGAGAGACTGTGTGGATGTTTTGATCGGATCCTAAAATATTTAGTAAATACAGGGTGATTAGATGTTTTGAAAACTTTTAAAAGTGTCGATATTTTCAAATCGATATTTCTCAGATATTAAAAGAGATAGAAAGAAACTATAAATGACAAAGTTTTGGATAATTTTACACTATTTATTTATTCATTTATTTCCCTACAGATACATCCAATTACAATTATTATAGTAATAATAACAATAATATATTAATAATAACAATAATCAAAGTAACAATAAAAGTAAAAATAAAGTAATAAAGAGTAAAAAATATGAAAACAAAAATAAAATAAAATATAGCATGCAAGAAACAACAATTAAATTTAACATTAAATAGTGGCCGAATAATAATATGGTACAACCAGATATAAAAAAAGAAATTAAACAAACTGTGAGATATTCCTTAATGGGGTGATACGAGAATCTATAAAAATATCAGCTGAAAAGTGGACATCATTATAGATTCTGAGCATTCAATTTAATGGTGAATTGAAATGAGAAACAGAAGTGACAGTCGATATGTAAAATAACCTAGTATTACGTGAGTTTCCACTAAATAATATAATTTTGTCAGATTTTTTCTATCGACATTAGTTTTCGAGATATAACACAAACATAAGTTTTTGTAAATGGAAACCATAGTTGGCTGTCATCATTAAAAAGGGATATTTACTTACAAAAATAACTGAGATATTAATTTTCTATTTTATTTACTTGAAATAATGACTATAATAAAACCACTGCAATTGTTTGTAACAGTTAGTTTCATTGTTGTATTTTGTCAATTAATTTAGTGTTAAAAACAACTGTTTTGTGTACACATTTTTTCCTGCACATTTCCATTTCTTCCTACACAACTTCCAAATAAACTTATTTGACAAATATTTAGCAAAGTCCTATATTATTATTATTATTATCATGTTATTCGAAAACACAAAAATCCCACATATACCATTATCGACTTCATTTCATCGCTTCACCCACACTACTATAATTTTCATCCAAAAAGCTGTCGGCTCTTGGTCTCATACCTGTCACGAAGTCGTTAAAGAGTAATGATTAATAATAACATATCTGAAACAGTGGGGTGCCTCAGGGGTCAATTCTGGGACCCTTGCTCTTCCTGATATTTAATAACGACCTACTATGTCAAATAGATATGGGGTCGGTATTTTTATATGCAGATGACACTACCTTTAAAAGTGCTGCATCTAACATAAACACAGCGAAAACAAATAATGATACATCACTAGAAACTGTGTTTGAGTGGTTTTTTTCAAACAGGCTGTCCATAAATGACACAAAGACTGCGAATCTTATGTTCTCCTTATCACCTACTATCCCATTAGGAGTTGTGAAATTTCTAGGCATACACTTAGACTCAAAATTGAAATGGACGCCGCATGGTGACGAAACATGCAGTAAACTATGCCGTAACATCTATCTCTTGAGACTTTTGTCATGTTCACTGCCTCAGAAAGCCCTAAGATCGGTATATTTTGCACTTTGCCAGACTCACTTGACCTATGGTTTGTTGTCGTGGGGACACTCGAGCATCACACCTCGGTTATTTGGTCTACAAAGACGGGCAGTAAGAATAATTGCAGGTGCTGGCTATAGAGAAGACTGCAGATAATTTTTTAGACAACTAAACATATTAACACTACCCTCACTATATATATTAGAATGTCTCCTTTATATATTTGATAATAGAGATAAGTATGTTACTCATACGGAAGTACATTCGCACTGCAGTAGAGGAAGAGACAAGATCTACCCTAAATACGTAAGACTCTGTAAGACAAAGAATGGTGTCAACTATCTCGGTATTAAACTATATAACAAGTTACCCACCAGTGTCAAAAATTAGTCCAGGACTTTTTTTTTAAAATCAATAAAAACATATCTTACATCAAAAGCCTACTATAGTATAGAAGAATGCTTATTAGACAATTTTCACGATTTTTTAATTTAATTTGTATTCGTATTGTTTTTTACAGTTCTAACTAACTTATAAATTATTTTAATTATGTGATAAATCTACCTCTTAGTGTAAGTTTTATAACATTTATATAGTGTGATTATTTTTAAATAGTTCTACACGAATCATTTTACTTTATGTGATATCAATCTACTATTAATTGTGATATATAGCGCAAGATATGATATTGTGACTTGTGTAATGGCTGTGCTAACTAACATGAATAAATTATTATTATTATTATTACTAACAAACAAATTAAATAACATAATCATTATCATTAATTCTCTATGGAAAGACCTCTGGTCGATAGCCAGTTAACAAGGTTAAGATTATTTAAAATTGTATTTGAGTTCAGTATTCCGGCACCGGATACCCACAGACGCGTTTTGGACTTCAAGGTCCTCCTCTGTGTGGTCCCGACCCAGTGCTGAGAAATACTGAGCATTTCTTACTATATCAAACCGATATGTGAACACTATTAAGTGAATTGGATAGTTAACGCCATCTAACGCTCCATAGTAATGCACAAGTGCATATATAGGTCACTGTTTCGTCCACGGAGCTATACTCTGTGTAACCACAGAAAACAAATATCAAAATTATATTTGAGTTCAGTTTGTTGAGTGTATAGAATAATGTATTTATTTAATTTGTATCCTCTGGTTATAAAGATTGGTTGTTGTTGTTGTTGTTGTTGTTGTTGTTGTCCTATATTATCGCAATTGTTTTATAATTGTCATTTTTTCATGGCTAACTGTGTTTTTGTTGTAAAAAAATAAAATTGTTAATAACTCAGTTATTTTTATAAATAAGTATGTCAAGCGAACTTAACCGATTCTCTATCTCTTATAGTTTCCAGGATGCGTATAGAGAACCTAATAAAATCTCACCCTGTATATTATGTTAGTCATACAGGAAATATTCCATTAAGCATTTTCTATTAAGTAAAATGTCAGGCTTTCTAAACTTGAAATTTGACCACTGAACTAATATAAATTTCGAAATATACTTATGTTTGATGAAACGTTAATAAATTTCACGAATGTTAATTGCATCTAATCAAATCACGCAATGTGTTTTGCGATATGTGAGTATACTTAAAATCAAAAAATCCCAATATATTTTTTTTAAATCAAAAACTAACGCTCTATCAATAAAATACCGCTCAATACTTTAATGATTGAATAATTTGAATGTCAGTACATCAGTTTACATTCATAATTACATACATACAGGGACATTTTCTTTCAAGTATACATATCCCAATTATGTGCTGTAAATGTTCAGATATTTTTTATTTTAAATTTAATTTGAAGTTTTAAACGAGTGTTTTCCACTCCCAGACTAAGCATGAAGTAAAATTTCGAGTTTAGAAAAGCCTTAAAATTTGGTTTGGTCGCTCCGCTTTTATAACTTATAACGACTTACTTATCATATACAGGGATTTTTTTTTAATATACATATGCTTTTTTAAGAGTTCAATTTGAAGCTTCAAACGAGTGTTTTCCAGTCCCAGATTAAGCATGAAGTAAAATTTCGAGTTTAGAAAAGCCTGAAAATTTGGTTTGGTCGCGTAGCGCGAAGCGCGGAGCGACCAAACCAAATTTTCAGGCTTTTCTAAACTCGAAATTTTACTTCATGCGCCACGCGTATAAGACACTGATTTCAGGTAAAGTTCACTTGTTCACAATATTTCAGTATTTTCAGTGTTAATACGCGTGGCGCATGAAGTAAAATTTCGAGTTTAGAAAAGCCTGAAAATTTGGTTTGGCCGCTCCGCGCTTCGCGCTACGCGACCAAACCAAATTTTCAGGCTTTTCTAAACTCGAAATTTTACTTCATGCTTAATCTGGGAGTGGAAAACACTCGTTTCAAGCTTCAAATTGAACTCTTAAAAAAGCATATGTATATTAAAAAAAAATTCCCTGTATATGATAAGTAAGTCGTTATAAGTTATAAAAGTCAAATGACAAAATATTTACTCTTGAAGAAAATGTTTAACGAATAATTATTAAAAAGTTATTTATTCAGCATTTGAAAAAAATAGCACAGTTTCACAAAATTTGAATCATCACTTAACAAAATTAATTTTTAGATTCTAAATATCGATTAGAAAAGTTTTAAAATTGTTCTAATATCCATTCAATGCCATTCAACACTTCTGTAAACTAATAATAATATAAACTTTTAGAGAAATTATTGAAATTGTTGAAATAATTTTGAAAGTAGTTTTTGTAGTACAGTTTCTCAAATCTTGAAACGTCACTAAACAAAATTCGTTTTTAGATCCTAAATATCGTTTACAAAAGTTCTAAAATTGTTCTAATATCCATTCAATGTCATTTAAAACTTCTTTGAACTAATAATAATATAAACTTTTGAAGAAATAATTGAAATTGCTGTAATTATGGCGCCGATCAAGAAAACACAACTGAACACCGCAGAAGATGATATTGTGTGCAATCACTGTAGTATAATCGTGAAAAAGTATATGACATGTGCAGACTGTAAGTGCAACTACCAGGCGAACTGTATAATCAGAATAAGTGGCACATATGTGGACAAATTATCAAATATTCATTGTGGGCTGGACAACATAACCCCAGAAAACCAAAATGACCACAATATATTCAGTAATGAAAAAGAACTGGAGTACTTAAAAGTTTAAGTGAGTACACTAAACAAATTGAATTTTCATCTTGAATCACGCATTACGGATTTAGGCCATATCATAAATTTATACAAAACAAAATCCAATTTCGACAAGGTAGAGACATCTACAAAACAAATACTCAAATGATAAAATAAACTGTAATCCATCAGGGGATTCTAAAGAACACTGCATTACTACAATAGTAGATAACTCAATGAAACAAATGAAGGACATAGAATCGAGCTCGCTAAACTTTAATCAGCACCCAAATGATAAGCCGGTAAAAAAAACGGAGGCTGCCCAAAAAATTCAATCGGGTAAAAAAGAACTGTTTAAAACAAGGACAATATCTGGACCTAAAAATATAAACAAAAATAAAAGGAAACCACAACATTTTTTTAAACCAATTATCGGATCAAATGCAACTACTGAGTTTGTAAAATCCATCGAAAAGAAAGGATATCTACACGTATATAGGCTGAATGCAAAAACCACAGCTGAAAATTTAATAAGTCATCTACAGGTTACAGCGCCGCTTATAAAATTTGATTATGCTGAACTCCGTAAAGATGATACTAAGACTTCCTTTAAAGTGTCGTTTCCCATCGGCGACGTAAATAAAGTGTATGACCCAACGATCTGGCCACAAGGAGCTGCAATCAAGAGATTCCGTTTCCCGAGAAGAAATTTTCAACGAGAAGCCTCATCGAACCACTAACCGGAAGAAGGAATATAAAGAACGGAATTAACATAAATACATGTATTTATCCCTGTTTTAAAATAGTCCATTTAAACGTCCAACGCTTAAGTAACAAAATTGACCAGATTGAAATATTCTTAAACTATCATAAACCGCATTTTTTTCAGTTAGTGAGCATTGGATGACTGAAGATCAATTGAACTCAAATACAGTTTACGATTATATTAACACCTCATCCTTCTGTCGCAGCAACCATATCCATGGAGGTACTGCAATATACGCAAAAAAGATATATTTGCTAAATGCAAACAATTGCCAGTCCAATCAACTGAGATCCATTTTGAATCATCAGTAACAATATTTAAGTATGACAACATTAATGATATATGCATAATAAGTATATACAGATCTCCAAATGGGGATTTTGAAATTTTTGTTGAGGAATTTATTAAACTATTAAGTAATGTCTCGATTGAACATTCCTTAATATTTGTCAGTGGTGATCTGAATATCAATAATCGGGAAAACACGTATGAATCAAACACATTACGCAATATTCTTACAACATTTAATCTCTATTCTTACAATTTAAGCAGAAAGCCTACCCAAATATATATATACATGAATCTGGCATTACTGAAAGTGAAATAGATTATATTCTAACAACAGTTAAAGATAATTCAACATTTTCTGTAATTGAACCTAATATTTCAGATCATACTGCCCAAATTTTAACATGTAAAAATTTTGTAAATACTGAGTTTGAAAAGCCAATTGATAGATATATTAAACGTAGATTTTTTAATGAGGTAAATATATTGAAATTTAAACAACAATATTGCGAAACTGTACCATTTATTTTTAATAAAGATTACACCAATATTGATGATATGTATGAAGAATTCTGGACACATTTTTTAAAATGCTTTGAAGAATGTATACCGGCTAAAAATACTCGAGTACAAAACAAGACAAGGGATGTGCGATGTCCATGGTACACGAATGAACTAAGAACCAAAGCAAATAGATTAAAAGAGATAAACTGGTTACGTAAAAATTGTAATTCAATTCGAATCCAGAAAGAATATAAAACTTTAAAAAAAATTATCGAAAGGAAATTTCCAATACAAAAAAACAATATTATTCTAAGTTAATATCAACTTCTTCAAATATCCCAAAGATGACATGGAATGTTGTCAAATTACAGACAAAGAACACAAACAAAAAATTAATGGCACCAAATAAAATTATAGACGACCATCTTGAAATTACAAATACTAAAGAAATTACGAACGCATTTGGAAAACATTTCACATCCAATGTTATAGATATGAAAAATAATCATTTTAAAGGCAGCATATCAGCGAAATGCACAACAGACTCAATAAATTCACAATCAATGTTTTTTCAACCTATCAGTGTGTATGAAGTCGTCCAAATTATACAAGATCTTAAAAACAAACACTCTACTGGTCACGACGAAGTACCGATCACTTTTATCAAAATATGCAGTAATGAAATAGCAAGAACCCTTACAGAAATTATAAACAAATCAATATCATATTATAAAATCAAGTTTATAATTTCTGTAAGGGTTGGTGCTATTTCATTACTGCATATTTTGATAAAAGTGATCGGTACTTCGTCGTGACCAGTAGAGTGTTTGTTTTTAAGATCTTGTATAATTTGGACGACTTCATACACACTGATAGGTCAATTTCCCAATCATCTAAAATTGTCTACTATAAACACCTATACTAAAAAAAGGAGATGCGCGTAATCTTGAAAATTACAGACCTATTTCGCTACTATGTACATTCTCAAAAATCATTGAAAAAGTTATATGCAAAAAAATCATGACTTTCATGGATAAAACAAACAGAATTTGCAATGAACAACACGGTTTCCGACGAAACAAATCAACAGAAACAGCAACAATTGATTTTGTTCAACATATTTACTCTATGATTAATAAAAGACATAAAGTGATTGGTGCTTTCTTTGATCTATCACGAGCATTCGATAGTCTAGACTATAATTTTATATTGGAAAAGTTAAATACATTAGGGATTAGAGGACCCTTAAATAATTGGTTCAAATCGTACCTCGAGAACACAGAAATTGTTGTAAAGATAAGTGACACAATGTCAAACCATTGGGGTGTATCTCTAGGTGTGCCGCAAGGAAGCGTGGCGGGTCCGTTATTATTTATTTTGTTCATCAACGATTTACCTAAACATATCAAAAATGCACATGTTTGTATGTTTGCTGATGACACATCTATCATAGTTAATGGACCAGACGCAAACTCCTGCAATAATAAATTAAATGAAATATTAAGTCAATTTAATTTGTGGTGTGTTAACAATAACTTAATAATTAACTACTCAAAAACTGTCTGTATAGAATTTTATAACACACATATAAAACCATCAGAATATGCGATCAACATGAAGGCTTTCATAGCCCAGAAGAGAGTATTGCGATTAATTTTGAATGTAAAATATGGCAATTCATGCAGGCCCATATTTAAACAATATAATATAATGACAACTCCAGCAATATACATTTACAAGCTGTTAAAATATATTCATGAGAAAGAACATACATTCACTCGTATTACTGAAATACACAGTTATAACACTCGGTATTCCTCAAATATCCATGTAAAGAAATGCCAACTTGAAATTTACAAGAAATCTCCGATATACGCAGGAATTCAATTATACAATAAACTTCCTGAATATTTAAGAAAATTAAGTCTAAATAAATTCAAAAATAATCTAAAGAAAATGCTACTTCTGAATGTACCCTACTCAGTAGAAGAATTTACCATATCATTGTGAATGTCTATGTATGCATGTATTTACCGTTATATGACTAAATGTTCACAAATTATGTAAATTATGTATGTTTATTTATACTTGACGAATGTATCTATACTATGTATGGCAAAAGCATAATAAAGGTATTCTATTCTATTCTATTCTAATAGTTTTGAAAGTAGTTTTTGCAGTACAGTTTGAATCGGCACTAAACAAAATTAGTTTTTAGATTCTAAATATCGATTAGAAAAGTTTAAATATTGTTCTAATATCCATTTAATGTCATTCAACACTTCTGCAAACTAATAATAATATAAACTTTTGAAGAAATATTTGAAATTGTTAAAATAGTTTTGAAAGTAGTTTTTGCAGTACAGTTTGAATTGTCACTAAACAAAATTAATTTATAGATCCTAAATATCGATTAGAACAGTCTTAAAATTGTTCTAATATCCATTTAATGTCATTCAACACTGCTGTGAACTAATAATAATTTAAACTTTTGAAGAAATTATTGGAATTGTTGAAATAGTTTTGAAAGTAGTTTTTGCAGTACTGTGTGAATCATCACTAAACAAAATTAATTTTTAGATGGTAAATATCGATTAGAAACGTTTTTAAATTGTTCTAATATCCATTTAATGTCATTCAACACTTCTGCGAACTAATAATAATATAAAATTTTGAAGAAATAATTGAAATTGTTGAAATAGTTTTGAAAGTAGTTTTTGCAGTACAGTTTGAATCGTCACTAAACAAAATTAATTTTTACATCCTAAATATCGATTAGAAACGTTTATAAATTGTTTTAATATAAATTCAATGTCATTCAACACTTCTGTGAACTAATAATAATATAAACTTTTTTGAATCGTCACTAAACAAAATTAATTTTTAAATCCTAAATACCGATTCGAACAGTTTTAAATTTGTTCTAATATCCATTCAATGTCACTCAACACTATTGTAAACTAATAACAATATAAAAAATCCCATAATTTACCATTGTTGCTGTTGGTTTGTGGGTGTTGGGTAAATAACTTGGTACACCTGAACAGATCACTAGGTAGCACTAGAGATGAAAATTTCAGCTCGCGTGTAATTCTTATAACCTGAAAATTCCCCTGAAAATCGGGGGCAGGACCTTTCCCGAAACCACACCCATTCCAAATCCTCGGAATCCACTAAAATGTTTCAAAACTATTTCTGTCCTTTTCCCACTCGCGTCACCTCGACCTGCCTGTATCCTTTTCTCAATCGTGCACATTTTTATTTTTAAATCCACTGTTAGAAAATGCTATAACTAGGAAATATAAATATGTATTGTGTGCGTTTATTTATAACGCTTTTTTCCAGCCGTTTCCGAAAGGCGATTTTATTGTTTTTTTTTTAATTTTTATTATTTTCAGGGAAATTTTCGTAACTGGCGGTAACAGGTGTCATGTGAACAATGTTCGGATGGTGCCAATTGTTTCTAATTAATTATTTTATAGTGTGTGCTGAAAATAATTTTCTAGTTGCAAATATTTTATTAAATATACGTGGAAGTACTGTATATTTAATAAAATAATTGCAACTACAAAATTATTTTCAGCACATACTATAAAATAATTAATTAGAGCAATTGGCACCATCCGAACATTGTTCAAGGTTACCCTGAAAATTCAAACGGTGTTTTTAAAGATCATTTATCAGGAAATAAACCAATAATTTGATTAATAATAATAAAGGATACATCAAAAATAACATTCTGCTTATTCATTAAAAGTGCGATTTTTTCGCAATATACAACAAGTTAGTCTTACAAAGACTATATCAAACACTCATTCAAACAACTAATACCCCGACGGACATTGAATTATACAAGAAGTGTTTTCTACATACAGTTACATACAGTTACATACAGTTACATACAGTTACATACAGTTACATACAGTTACATACAGTTACATACAGTTACATACAGTTACATACAGTAACCTACTGCAAATGTAAAAAATTGGGTCAAATTATTCAAGCCATCTATAGACGCGTTTTGAGATTTATATCTCATCAGTATAGCTTTGCCATTCCCTCTAAACCATTTGACACCTTAGACTAGCGGTCACGTGTTAAACTTGTCACTTGTTGTATAATTCAATGTCCGTCGGGGTATTAGCCCGGGAAGTAGTTGTTTCAATGAGTGTTTGATATAGTCTTTGTAAGACTAACTTGTTGTAGATTGCGAAAAGAATCGCACTTTTAATGTTTAAAGTATTCTGCAACCAAGAATTGGCAATTTCATTTATATTTAACACTCTGTTTCACTATAGCACTGAAATGACTATATTTCGGTGAGACAATAGGTTTGTTCGTTTGTACTGCACTAAGTTGACTTGAGTTCAAGTTTGTGACGTCACCAGTCAAACAAAGTGTTATATTTGATTTATCATTATAGTCAGATGACATATATCGAAACGAAAAATTGATTATGTATTTATAATACCCCGCTGAACAAACACATTTAAATAATGTTATATTAACATTAAAATAACGTTTAATGTTGTTACAACATTGATAAAACGTTATTTGTTTGTTTTTTGCTCAGTGGGACTATTTTCTCGTTACTGAAATTATTATTAAATATGAAAAAGATAATATCTCAAAATCCAAGAGTTACAAGAAAAAGTGTATATAAGTAAATGGTAAATATTTGTAGAATGTACGAATATGAGGATCAAATATAAGGGGTGTGTGTATTTTGAAATGTACTTGAATCAGCGTTTTATACGCGTGGCGCATGAAGTAAAATTTCGAGTTTAGAAAAGCCTGAAAATTTGGTTTGGTCGCTCCGCTTCGCGGAGCGACCAAACCAAATTTTCAGGCTTTTCTAAACTCGAAATTTTACTTCATGCTTAATCTGGGATTGTAAACACTCGTTAAAAGCTTCAAATTGGAAGCTTATATAAAAACAACGAATGTCTAAAAATTTACATTGAAAAATCGTGTTTGTTTCAGGTATAGCTTCCTGAAACAAACGTTCCCTGTTTGTGGCCAAGCAGTTATACAGCAAAATAATAACTGTGAAAATTGACCAAATCGCTCAATGGTCTTATTAGAATTTATGAAAAGTATGAAAAATTAAAAACTTCATGAATTTTATACTTCAAAACTACAAAATTTACAGAATTTGTTGAAAATGTCGAAAATGTTGGAAACCATGAAAATTATCGAAGTTTATTAATAAAGCTTACAAATATACAGAGAATTTAGTAAATTACAAAAAATACTGAGGAAAAACAAGATTTGTGAAAGTTCTAAAAATTAATAAATAATAATTTAAAATCAACTAGAAATTCTAAAAATCGTTAAAAATGCAGATTTAAATAAATTGAGCAAAATTTAAAAGGACACAAAAAATTATAATAATCATGACATATTCAAGACGTCTCTAAATTGTTGATATTCGTTCAGTTTATTAAACAAATATTAACAAAGAAACAACAGAAATTATATAAATAAAGCAAAGTTACATTGACACACAAATTGATAAAAATGATGACAGAATCAAGAAGTCATTCCTTTGTTGAAATTTGTTCACTTTTTAACTAAATGTCAACAAAGAAACGACTGAAATTGATAAAAAAAATAAAGACTCAAAAAATCGTCAACATTTTATATACATGGTGTTTCACCTAAGACTCCCCAGACTAATTAACAAGGCTAAAAATGTTATTAAAGTTTTGTTTGTTGTAACCAATAGATGTTATTCAAGACTTCAAATTAAGATTGAGTTGGTATCACTAATATTTACGGTTTTGCTGTCAGAGGCGTGAGAAAATGTCATTCAATGATCAGAATTTTGAAAGTGACATTTTCTAGAAGAATGAAATATTTTAAGACATTTTCATCATATGCATATTTTTAATTGCATTGACCATTTTTAAGTTATAACCAATTTCTATATTCTCAAAAACTTTCAATACACGCATTTTAAGTAGTACAACTTCTCAAAATCAGCAGACATAACCTAAGATACATTGAAAATTACAAAACACTAATAACAAGAATATAACTTCAATATAGTTAATCTGTTGTTTGTCTCATTTTTAGCCTGTTGTTTGTCTTATTTTAAGTCTGTTTTATATTCATTTTTTTTTTTTATATAGAGTGCTCATTGTGATACACATATTAATTTTGTGTTATAGTTTAACATACAGAGAGTTTTATGTAACACCGAACATTTTCATAACGATAATTTTTCTTTAAAGTATCCATATGCATACGTTCCATATTTTTCGATGCTCGGTTTATTAAAAGAATTTAATTTGAAGCTTTAAGCGAGTGTTTTCCACTCCCAGGCTAAGCATGAAGTAAAATTTCGAGTTTAGAAAAGCCTGAAAATTTGGTTTGGTCGCGTAGCGCGAAGCGCGGAGCGGCCAAACCAAATTTTCAGGCTTTTCTAAACTCGAAATTTTACTTCATGCGCCACCGGTACAAAACACTGACATATTACGAAGTTTATAACACACCGCTAAACTTTAGATTGAATCAGTGTTTTGTACCGGTGGCGCATGAAGTAAAATTTCAAGTTTAGAAAAGCCTGAAAATTTGGTTTGACCGCTCCGCGCTTCGCGCTACGCGACCAAACCAAATTTTCAGGCTTTTCTAAACTCGAAATTTTACTGCATGATTAGCCTGGGAGTGGAAAACACTCGCTTAAAGCTTCAAATTGAATTCTTTTAATAAACTGAGCTTCGGAAAATGTGCAACGTATGCAAAGAAAAATTCTCGTTACATAAAACTCTCTGTATACTGTTTTACACTTAAATTTATATTGATTGTACAAAGGTGATACCGTAAATGAATGAATAAATAAATAAATATATTTTCCCGATTGTTGAAAAAAAGTTATAAAAGACGCTCAAACTTTTCACCAGATTTAGAAACCCACATTTAAAATCATTTTCGAAAAGAAATATTACTTTAATAAAATAAAACAAATATTTTCTTGTTAATTAGTCTGGGGAGTTTTAGATGAACAACCCTGTACACAGGGTGATTGAGTTTGATGTTCCACCCCCTTCTAACTTTTTTATTTTAAGAGTAAAGTATAACAAATCTATATATTTGTAAACGACAGGAAATCCTTTATTAAATGGTGTCGCCGAATTGACAATACGATGACAACTGTCAAAGTAACGATAATCAACTTTTACACCATACCTATTTTTCGTTCAATCCGAACATCCTTCAGAACTATACGCTTAGATGACAAAAAATGTATAAAAGATCAAATGTGGCTACGAAAATTATGAAAAAATTAAACAAACAATTTCATTAAGAACTGTATAGTTGAGGCTGTTAGTTGTTGAAACTCCATAATATTACTTTAATAAAACACGTAATTTGTTTAGTTTTCAAAATTATATTTATTGCACTACAACAATTGCTTCACCACACTGTGGCTTTATCAGGTGGGTGAATTTTATTGTTTAATTCCTAAAGGTAGGTCATTTCAGAACAATCTTTTAAAAAAAATAGTCACAAATGATGATAAAAAAAAGTGTATTATTGGTAAATCCTCATATTTAAATTTTTAAGACATATGATTTTTTTATAAAATAAACCGATTTATTATAATTTTTTTAATCTAAATGTATACTTGAGATAAATATGTGGATGTAGAAAAGCGCCCTTTATCCGAACTGAAGAAACAATAAGTATGGTGCCATTTAAGAAAAAAAAGTTGGCTATCGCTACCTTGACAGTGGTCGTCGTATTGTCAATTTGGTGACACCATTAATTGGAGAATTTCCTGACATTTACGAATATATATGATTTGTTATACTTTACTATCAAAATAAAAAAAGTTAGAAGGGGGTGGAACACCAAACTGAATCACCCTGTATACATACAAGAACATTTCTGTGTAGATCCAAAGATGTGAACGCATCCAGAACGCATTAAGTCGCAGGTAAACTGTTTTCACGTTCCCCCATATGTAATACAAAGGGAAAGTATTGTTTTCGTTAACATTTTCAAATCAAAAATGTTTGTGGATATGTCCATTTTGAGGTTCCCTGACTTGATTAATACCATTTTTCAAAAATGCCTGTCCGTCTGTCTGGCCGTCTGTCTGTCCGTACAGACTTAACCAATTAAAATGACAGCTTACTAAACATAAGTTTTTTATTGCAATTCTAGGAACTGAAAAGCTTTTGGTCAAAATCAGGAATCCAGAAGTGATACTTTACTTTACTTTACTCTTAGCAGTTTTCAGATTTTACTTGATATTTTGGTGAATATTGATAATATGAAATATATTTGTAGATAGGGTTGTAGAAGATGCATATTTATTTTTAATTTCACTATTTATCGTAGACCTCTTCGTTTTTAAGTTATTTACAAAAACTGTTTTTAAAAGAAATAATTAAATAATTTAAACGTTTCTCGGTTGATTTTGTAGTAGTATTTCAAAATTGCAGTCGTTAAGTTTACTAAAACAAAACAAATAGTGCACACGAATTTGTGTTTATTTTAAATTTGAATAAAAAAATAACATCGACTCTATTTTATGTCATAAATTTTACAGCGAAGGAAACTGCAGACTACGTTTCTGATTGATCGTCTAACGAGGGTTTCCACTCCCAGATTAAGCTTGAAGTAAAATTTCGAGTTTAGAAAAGCCTGAAAATTTGGATTTGCCGGGGCGCGCGAGCGAAGCGAGTCGCGCCCCGGCAAATCCAAATTTTCAGGCTTGCCTAAGCTCGAAATGTTACTTCATTCGCCACGCGTATAAACTACTAACTTCAAGTGAAATCTTCAACCAATTGGTTAGAGTTAAATAAATATTGTATGTCAATTATCAATTGTTCGAATGATGGAGAAATTGGCCATTTTTTATACTGTATTTGTTTGAGTATTGTAGGATTGTCTAATGTTTTTTAGGGATTATTATTATTTTAGTGTAATGTTAAGAGCTAGAACCATAAATAACTAAAAATTCAATTTAATACGTTTTCCATGATTACTCTACAATTAATTGTTGCTAAATATTTTCAATATAAGATGAATCTTGCTTCCATGGAAAAAAATGGATCTGATTATGAATTTATATTACAGTGCTACTGCTACAAATAATTTTAAAAGATATATTTTCTTCACATGAAGACTCCAGAATTGGTGTAAAGTATGAACAAATAAATTAGTGAACATTTTAAGTATTGTACAGGGTGCAGCATTTTCAATGGTTTCTTCAAGTAAAGTACCATAAATATGAATGACAGACAAAAAGTAATATACACTTTCAGGACTCTTTTTTAGAGCATATTTCATGTGTCTAATCAAAATTTGTCTTTCTTCAATTGTTTTTGAGTTATACGTGAAAACTCAAAATTTGCCTATTTTGAAATATTGAAATAACTTTATTATGTAAAAGATATTGACATGCGGTAAAAACGTTCTTATGCCACGTTTTTGGTGAAATTTGTTGATCATATCAAATTTTGTCCTAAGTTTAACATTTATGAGATATGACATTGAGTTGTGATTTTAAATACAAATCATAGTTTGGCTTGACTTCAGTCGATTGCATTTTTTGTAAGCTTTCCAAAAATAAATAAAAATAAATAATAAATATCGTCAGCGTATTCTATCTAAATAAGTGCCTATCGTATGCACTTTTTTAGGTAGAATACGCTGACGATATTTATTATTTATTTTTATTTATTTTTGGAAAGCTTACAAAAAATGCAATCGACTGATGTCATATCTCATAAATGTTCAACTTAAGTTAAAATCTGATATGATCCACAAATTTCACTAAAAAAAGTGTCATAAGAACATTTTTACAGCATGTCAATATCTTTTTAAATAATGAAGTCATTTCCTCCATAAAAAAAAACAAGTGATAATGAAAATGAATTTCAACAAATAAAAGCCTCTTTAGTAAATGCAGTTATTTGTGTTACGTTTACATTTTAAGACACTTAATTAAAACCCAGTTATATTTCTTTCTTTACTTTTATTAATAAATAATAAAAGTGAAAAAGGAATATAACTGCGTTTTAATTAAGTGAGCCTCTTTAATTATACCTACTATTAAGAATAATTAAAATTGTTTGGATTAAAATATTTCTTTTCAAATTTCCTGACACGTCTCACGTTAACATACAATAATTAATAATAAAATAAAAATAAAACCGATTAGATATCGAAAAATTAAGAATATTTCAAATACATTTTTATACAATTGTTGTATTCCTATTTTTTTTTCTGAGGGACACAAATGACGCCTCGTGCCTACTAAAGCCGATTCGCATCGTATAAATAAACCGCCTCATAGTGGATTTTTGCTTGGATCCCATTCAAATTGTGCTGTCTATTTCTGTTGGACGAGACAAAAGGTCCTCGATCAACACATGGACGAGTGAAAGATGCAAGCTGAGAATGCCTGTGATGATTACTTACTTGGAAGCTAGTGCGAAAGATATTACAATTGTAAACACAATCTTAAAAGTGTGAAAGATGGTTATTATTACGTAGAAGAATACCTTTTAATGTGACACAAACTTTCACATTAACTTAAAATATAAATACTTGGTTATAATTATTAATATCTTTTACTTCAATTTTATAAAATTCTTTATTCGTATAGAAAGTTTAAATAATATTAATCTATCAAATTAAATTTCTTTCTTAATTTTTCTTTTAGGTAAATGCATAAGCTGTAAATTTTCCGACATTCGTTGATTTTTAAATGAGTTCAATTTGAAGCTTTAAACGAGTGTTCTTCGCTCCCAGACTAAGCATGAAGTAAAATTTCGAGTTTAGAAAAGCCCCGTGAAAATTTGTCGAGGGTCGCGCAGCGACACGAGACAAATTTTCTGGGCTTTTCTAAACTCGAAATTTTACTTCATGCGCCACGCGTATATAACACTGATTTCAAGTGAGGTTCAAATATACATAAAGTTTACAATATTTTAGTGTTTTATACGCGTGGCGCATGAAGTAAAATTTCGAGTTTAGAAAAGCCCAGAAAATTTGTCTCGGGTCGCTGCGCGACCCACGACAAATTTTCACGGGACTTTTCTAAACTCGAAATTTTACAAAAAACAACAAATAACTACTGATTTAAAGAAAATAAGCTAACCTTATTTGGCACTTGGTGAAACATTGCTATTACACTATGTAAAGTTGTTGGGAGGAAAACACTAGAGTCGCCCAGATGCAAAACCAGCCATACGTGTTTTGACAAACTTGCAACAAAATGATAACAACTGATTTTGCAGCGTCTTTTAAGTAAATTAAAATAGTGTTAGATGAGCGTTGTTTCAATCAGAGACAAGAAAAATTATGTAAAACTAAGTAAAAAGTTGTCAGGTTTTGCAACTGAAAGAATATTCCAGCTTTTCCAACCGATAAATATAGCAAGTTTTGCATTCGACAGGATATTTCAAAAGGTTTAGGATCGATTTTGACGGTCAATGTATTTTTAAAATTGTAGCCTAGACGAGTGGAATTCCACTCAGGGATATCAAAACCTCAAAATCAAAAAAGTAGGTGTATGGCTGGTTTTGGTCTAATGGTCCGAAACTAGTCGGAATAAAATGTTTAATTTGTGAAACAATACCAAGGGGTTTTCTTTTTAATAGCTTTTCTTAAATTAAATTACGTTGAAAAATAACATCACTCATTAAAACTGTAAAAAAATCTAAGAAATGTAAAAATAAAGATTAAAATAATTTAAAATGAGATTAAATGTAACCTAACTTAAATGTGAATTATATGATCACACGTTTTAGAACTAAAATAGCATTTTCTAGCTGAGCCATTGTTCTTAATGAATTTTATAAATTCTTAATTATCTTTGAAAGACAGTTTTAAAATTTAAGTTAAATTGCACTAATCAATTCCACTCCCAGATTAAGCATGAAGTAAAATTTCGAGTAAACATTTGCAGGCTTTTCTTAACTCGAAATTTTATTTCATGCGCCACGCGTATGAAACACTGATTTTAGGTGAAGTTCAAAATATTCTACTAAAGCAGTATGCTTAAAACGTGTATTCTGAATATTACATTACATCAGTGTTTAGTACGCGTGGCGCATGAAGTAAAATTTCGAGTTTATAAAAGCCTGCAAATTTGGTTTGGTCGCTCCGCGCTTCGCGCTACGCGACCAAACCAAATTTTCAGGCTTTTCTAAACTCGAAATTTTACTTCATGCTTAATCTAGGAGTGGAAAACACTCGTTTGAAGCTTGAAATTGAACTTAAAATAAACGAATATCTGAAGATATAAGTATATACGAAATAATCGATATTTGTTTTTGAGTTTCGTGAAGAGTATAATCATAAATAATTAACACTGTTGTATCCTTTCTTCACACTTTATTTTCTAATGGTTAGATATATATTTCAAGTGCTAAGCACTCAGTTGTTATTGAAAATGAGTGCTTAGCACTTGAAATATATATCTAACCATTAGAAAATAAAGTGTGAAGAAAGGATACAACAGTGTTAATTATTTATATACGAAATAATTGAGATTGAGATTGTATACTCAAATGAAAAATTCCATGTATGCCGCATGACGGATTTCAATTTTTAAAATTTCAAGCCTATTGAGATCTTAGGTTAAAATGTCCCGAAGAGCTTTTAAAAATATGGTTTAAATCATCAATTGACATTTTTGAAAATGTTCACTAATTTTTGTTATAACTTTTTAAAACTTTATAGAAAAATAAAATAACTCCAATAAGTGTCAATCATTAATACCCATAAATTTCTTAAGATAATGAAAATTGAATTTTTAAAATGTCCAGAAATGCCAAAATAATCATTTTTTAAATTTAAAATCCTCATAATTCAAAAACTACATAATACAAAAATATTTAAACATAGTTTTTGTCATAGTTATTGCAAATGAAAACACATGATACAAAAATTAGGGAAAACATGGAGGTAGAGGAATATTATACTATCAATATAACCACTTTAAATAAAAAAAAAACTTGTATCAATCTTTACCTAAAACAAAGAGGAACAACTCGTTTTTTTTAACAATATGGTTTTCTGATATTGAAATGTAATGCCAATTTTTCTAGCGAAATTCGATGTTGATATAAAATGGATAACTATTTACACGTAAACGATCGGCACAGATGCAGAATACGACAGGTGACAATATTCTTTAAATATTCATACAGGGCTTTATTATTATTCAATTTAGTCACTTGAAATTAGTCATGATTAAAAATTTTGTTGACTAATAACACAGTGCAACAAATTAAAACTTTTTTTTTCTGAATTGAAATCTGAAAACAAAAATGAAAAATGTGAGTGAATGAAAAATAAATCGTTTTTGTAGTAGGTGGGGTTTCTTCTGTCGCTTTTTCCTGGCCAGTCAATGCCATAGTGTTTTGAGAAGAGTTGATTTACATTCTTAACTGTTTTTGGGTTTTATTTTACTTTGTTTAATTTTACAGATAATGAGTTAATTATTTACCTCTAATGCATATGATTTAAGAGTTGATAATATCTGAGCTTTAGTGTGGGTTACCACTAACTAATATAATTTCTTTTTTGCTTTTTGTGTACGCGCTTCATTTAGAAATTGCAGTACGATAAATCTAACACTTCCCACTGTGCACCTAATTTCTTTACCCAACAAAATGTTTTAAATATATTATAATAGTCATTCGCGTCGATTATTGTATGCTTTTTTATACATAGTTCCGTTAAACACTCTTAATTGAACATGAAAGCTGAATTGAGCATGAAAATTGACAAAATTGAATTTAGCTACTGTTGTTGCAATACTTAATATTACAATCATGTCTACTATGGATTTATCGGTTTTTGTTTACTAAGTACGTAACTGGATTTAGCGGTGTTTGAAAATTATACGCATGTGAATTTAGGGGTTTTTAAAACCAACAGCGATTTTACACATGTTTTTACAGCAAGATTTAATTCAATTTGATAACTAATATCGTGCTAAAATATTTGCCTAACTATATACTAAGAGATAGCGATACTAGTTCAATTTTTGTAAAAATAGATTTAGGGGTTTTTGGAAATAAGCGACTCATTTATAGAATGCATAAAACCATTAAATTACAATTTGCCGGGTATTCCCCTATTTCTCGCATATTCCCAGTTGCAGTGCTTTTGAATTAATTCATGAATTGCTAACAATTAATGGAACAAATGCGGAACTCGAGGGATATTTTTTATTGTTTGCCTTGGATCAATCAAAAGTGAAAAATAGATTATGAAATTAGAAAGCCGCCAAACTTGTCTTTTTATTTAAATATTTGGAAAGATGCTAGTTAATTTCTTTTGCAATTTAAAAGCAGATTAAATGATACATTTTTTTCTGTTTTGTAACTAGCTATGTTTTTTTTTTCTAATAAATAAAAAGAAAATAAATAAAGTATGTGTATTGTACAGGGATTTTTTGCTTATAAGTGTACTTATGCCTTGGAAGTAAATTTTCCGACATTCGTTGTTTTTTAAAAGAGTTCAATTTGAAGAAAGGAGTGTTATTCACTCCCAGACTAAGCATGAAGTAAAATTTCGAGTTTAGAAAAGCCTGAGAATTTGGTTTGGTCGCTGGCCAAACCAAATTCCCAGGCTTTTCTAAACTCGAAATTTTACTTCATACGCCACGCGTATTAAACACAGATTTGATGTGAAGTTTAGAATAGAGGTGTTTAGCATACTACTTTAGTGGTATACTTTTAACTTCACTTGAAATCAGAGTTTTATACGCGTGGCGCATGAAGTAAAATTTCGATTTTAGAAAAGCCTGAAAGTTTGGTTTGGCCGCTCCGCTTCGCGGAGCGACCAAACCAAACTTTCAGGCTTTTCTAAACTCGAAATTTTACTTCATGCTTAGTCTGGGAGTGGAAAACACTCTTTTAAAGCATCAAATAGAACTTTTGAAACAATCGACTAATTTCTGAGTATTTACAGCGTATACGTTGTAAATTGGGACATGTATACTTAAAAAAAACTCGCTGCTTAATTAATAAATAATATAAATATTTATAAACACAAATAATTATTAAGAAGTTGATAAATATCGAATAAATACCGATTTATATCCGATATTTTGATATTTACTTAAATATCATGATATTTTGATATAAAGAAAACACTATCATGATATATAAGTGGTCTAACTGCAAAACTCACATTCTCCACTTTTTGTGATAATTAAGTTGGCGGTTTTTTTATGTCTGCCAAGTTCAAGTACACGTGTTTTTTGCATTTTGCCAAAATTTTTAAAAAGTGGAGAATGTGAGTTTTGCAGTTAGACCACTCATATCTGAACAGGGCCTCTCCAAAATATCTAAACCAGCAAATTTTGAAGAGAGACACCCTCTACAAGCGCGGGAGTATAATGGAAGAAAAGAAACCACAATTTATGGTGTGGTTGAGGTTACAATTTATGACTTTATCTGTTAGAATAGCAGGTAGTTTCCCTTTTTCCCTTTTTAAAGCGTTTTAAACGGTCGTTCATGTTCAATTGATGACTCCAACAATTTAACTCATTATTCAATATGTTATACAATGGTATTATTTCGTTACTTTTTAATCAAATCGATTAAATAGAGCACGCTAATCTAGCAATAAAAAAAATGCAAAATAAGGTTATGATCTGGGTTTAAAACGTGTTCAAAACATGTTTAAAATACGTTTAAAACGTGTTTAAAACAGAATGTACAGGGCATTTTTCTTTTGAGTATACATATCCCGATAATTACAGCGTTTTTTTAATGTTGTGGGAAATCGTTGTTTTAATGCGGTTAATTTGAGGCTTTAAACGAATGTTTTCCACTCCCAGACTAAGCATGAAGTAAAATTTCGAGTTTAGAAAAGCCTAAGAATTTGGATTGGCCGTGTAGCCAAGCAGAGCGGCCAATCCAAATTAGGCTTTTCTAAACTCGAAATTTTACTTCATGCGCCACGCTTAAAAACACTGATTTACAGTGAAGTTTAAAAAACACACACTTACAACAACGGTTATAGGCAACCTAATAAACGTTAGAGTTATTGGGTTGCCTATAATCACTGCTTTAAACAATTTTTTCAGCGCAGAATTTGACTCACGTTTTATCCACATTTACACATTAGATTGCAAAGCCGTATATTTTAAACTTTACGATATTTCAGTGTTTTATACGCATGGCGCATGAAGTAAAATTTCGAGTTTAGAAAAGCCTAATTTGGATTGGCCGCTCCGCTTCGCTACGCGGCCAATCCAAATTTTCAGGCTTTTCTAAACTCGAAATTTTACTTCATGCTTAGTCTGGGAGTGGAAAACCCTCGTTTAAAGATTCAAATTGAAATATTGAACAAAAATCAACAAACGTCGAAAAATTTACAGTGTATGCCTATGTATACCTGAAAGAAAAAATCCCGGTATTTAAAAACTACATTTATGCACACACAGTTTTGTTGTAATAAAATGTTATGTTTGATGATGTAATTTGAAATATCTGCAACAATTTAGCTAGAATTTTAAAACAAACAAAAAACTTTAATGAAGTAATATAAAATATAATTTAGCAAATATTTATTTTTAGCAGTTAAGATAATAAAAAACGGTTTTAAACAAATTCAACGTTTAAAACATGTTTTAAGCAAATCTAAGATTTAAAACATGTTTAAAACAAATCCGTTTAAAACACGACGGCTGTTTTTAAACATGTTTAAAACACTGTTTTAAAACAAAGTATTTTAAACATAACAACCCTGGTTATGATTGATCATCTAACGAGTGTTTCCAATCCCAGATTAAGCATGAAGTAAAATTTTGAGTTTAGAAAAGCTTAAACATTTGGCTCGGGCGTAGCGCAGCAGAGCGACTGAGACAAATTAAGCTTTTCCAAACTCGAAATTTTACTTCATGTGCGACCAACCAATTAGCAAGTGAAATACGTTTAGTACGACAATCATCAATTCTTTAAATGACGGAAAAAGTGCTATAATGAACATATATATACAGGGTCCTGCAACTCACCTCCCGTCTTCTGTAGCTCAGTTATTAGTTAAAATGTTTGTTCTATAATTCCGCATGGAATGACATGAAAATATACAGGGGTCTAATTATAAATAAGAAAAATAAAGTGCTTTAAAGTTTGAAAAGTTTGACACTAAATTTTAGACATACTGTATAATTCATATGAATAAAACTTGGTTAACGGGACTGTCAGACCTTATTTAGGTGCCTCGTTAATGAAATTATACAATGTACTTAATTGTATAATTTTATTAACGAGGCACTATTTTTATTTTTTATTAATTTTTTAAACCAATGGTGCAAAACTGATTTTATTTAGTTTTTTTTTTTTTTTTGCTAAAATTACTAAACCAATTTCTATAAAATTTTAGGGGTATGTAGGTATCCATAGAAGGCACCCAAATAACGAACAAAATATATAACATGTAATCTAAAAATATATATCATAATGACGTCAAACTTTTTTGGGACACCCTGTATAATCAAAAATATTTTCCTGAAATACGCCCTAAGATGCAGGTAAAGTCTACCAAATATTAAAAGCCCAACTAAATTAATAACTGAGCTATAGAAGACGGGAGGTGAGATGCAGGACCCTGTATAATAATATATTAACGACGTGAACACCATCTACTGTCAATAGCACTGCTCAAAAATTGGCAGCAGATGGCGTTTACATCGTCAATTTATATGTAAATTACACATGACTACTAAAATGATTATAGATGTTTAGTTTTCTTCTGGATTTTAAAATGCACAATCAATTGACATTTATAATAGTCATTCTGTGAGCACCATCGACAATGCTATTGGGAGTAGATGGCGTTCACGTTTTCTGGATTTTCTTTTGGATTTTCATATTTTTTGTAAGAATATTCTTTCCTGAATTTAATGATGTATCACACTTATAGTTTATTGTACAGGGTGAGCGAAACTCGATGTCTCAGCTCTATTATATAAAAATGAAAAACGATAGAAAAATCTGAAATCTAAAATCAAACGACAACAAAACAATATTTGTCAATCATTAGTTTAATTTTTGACGGATGCGGCGTTTTTATTTGCTTCCAAAGGCTACTTGTTTAAGTCGTGACAATTTTTGATAATACTTTTTTTTAAGTTTGCTTTTAATATTTTAACGAAAGAAGATAGCAAATTTGTTTCTCTATAAAGTTCAGAAAAATTAGCTCCTTTGAAATATCCAAAAATATAGGTATGTTTCAGGGGAAAAATATTTGATGACGTCATTACTTCACTTCCAAAATTTAGAAAAATATGCAATTTTGGATTAAAATGAATCCCATTTATGAACCTGTTTTCAGATTTTTTCTATCGGTTTTCCTTCTCTTTTAATAGAGCTGAGACATCGAGTTTCTCACCTTGTACATTTTATATGTAAAATGTTAATCTTTTGTTTTTTGGAAACAGTTGAGTAACTTACTTATTTGACAACTCCTAAGACCCATAATTTGCTTACATATCACCCCTGAAGACGGGCATCCAACGATACATATTTTACCAATTGTGATGTATTTTAAACTAACGAGTGTCTTCCACTCCCAGACTAAGCATGAAGTAAAATTTCGAGTTTAGAAAAGCCCCGCGTAGGAAATTTGTCGAGGGTCGCGCCGCGACCCTCGACAAATTTTCACGGGGCTTTTCTAAACTAGAAATTTTACTTCATGCGCCACGCGTATAAAACATTGATTTAAAGTGAACTTGAAAATGCACTGAAGCCAACTTCGATTTTTTTTAAAATTAGATGTGTTCTTTCCTATCCATGCTGTAAACCTTCAGATTTTCCTTGTTTTCTTGTAAAAAAACTTCGATTCCCTGTAGTCCTTTGGTCTCCGAAGACCATGATTGCTCCTTCGAGCTGTAACCTTTGTAAAATGGTAATAAACTTAGTAAACTTAGTAGAGTGATCCTTCAATTTGAAACTTCTAAGAACGAGTGTTGTCCATTCCCAGACTAAGCATGAAGTAAAATTTCGAGTTTAGAAAAGCCCCGTGTAGAAAATTTGTCGAGGGTCGCGCAGCGACCCGAGACAAATTTTCACGGGGCTTTTCTAAACTCGAAATTTTACTTCATGCGCCACGCGTATAAACCACTGATTTACAGTAAAGTTAAAATATATAACGTTTAGATGTGATGATCAATATTTACCGAGATGTAAACGTCAGATACGTTTTAAAAAATTCTATTGACCTAGAATTGTACACGTAGACATAATTTCGACTTTATTTTACAAATGTTGTATTAATTATTATTACATTTTACATAATTTCATAGATATCAAATAAATATTCCTATCAAAACCACCCCAAGTTGGACAAAAGATAACGCTACGCGCCGGCTAAAAACAAATGGACTCCTTACTACCTGCTAATATCGGGTTGACATTGACATCAAAAAATGCGGTTGGTGTTCATAATGGATTACCCCCTGAGTACTCGGTCTCTTTGCCCTTACCCTCCAACATTTTAGGAAAGAGATAGAAACCGGAAGATTTTAGATATTTTCGTGTCGTCGCATCTGAACCCTGATTTTGGATAAAAATTTTTAAAAAAAAATGCATAAAACTCAACATTCACATATCCAATTATCGAAACTTCAGACCTCGATAAAATCCTTAAATGACCTAATATCGCAAAAACAGTGAGTTGTATTGTTTTTTCCACACAATTTTTTTATTTTTGTTTTCTGATTACATTCAGAATTTTAGGGTCGCACTGTGCAATCGCATCTGATTGAGACACTAATAATAATATATGACTAATGATTAAAAACTTAATTATTCATAACTGATTTAGTCATTAGTTTTAATCATGACTAAAAATGTTGTCAACTAATGCAAAACTCTGGTTGTTACAGATGTTGACAACAATGCACTACTGAGCAAATCTAAATGATAAATCAAAATTATATTAATATTATGATAACTAGGTACTTACGAAATTAAACTTAAAGAATTGCGCTTCTAAACAAATAAAAATTACCTATCTAGCTTTATTATTCATTGATTTTACTTTAAGGTCATTTTCGTTAAAAGTTTATACATATTCACAAGGTCCCTAATAAAATTGGAATAATTGCGTGAGTAAGATAATATGGGGTAGTACAATAAGCCACCTAGGCTGCAGTGCATCCGGATCCGCCAGGAAGACGGCCCCCACAGGAAGAAAAAAAAGGTCCCTAAAAACTCGGGTCTATTTAGTAATCCCACTTGTACAATCTTTGTATATTGCACGTTACACAAAGATTGCATCGGTAAATTAAACCTCTGCTGTTTTATTAAATGGTGTAAGCTCGATAAGGAGCAATTTTCCTATCAAGGTGTTACCTTAAATCATGACAAATGCAATACGTGTGAAAATTGTACATGTCTTTTGCTAAATAAATATTATTATTTATAATATATAAAATTACGAAAATGTTATTCGTAAAATGCAAACAATGTCTTAATTAATAAGACAACTTAAGACAATAAATATCCATTGAAACAACTACTTCCCGTGCAAGTACACCTCCGGATATTGAATTATACAATGAAATATTTAAAATCTTATTTGATTTGATTTGTTACAACGCTCTATCAAAGTATGTGTAACATTTTGACCTAAATGTTACATATACTTTGATAGAGCGTTGTAACAAATCAAATCAAATAAGATATTAAATATCTTGTATAATTCAGTATCCGGAGGTGTATTTGCACGGGAAGTAGTTGTTTCAATGAATATTTATTGTCTTAAGTAGTCATATTAATTAAAACATTGCTTGCATTTTCGTAATTTTATATATTATGTTTAAAGTGTGCAAACTATAAGAAGGGTAAGCTTATTTTCTCGAATTCAAATAGTTTTGAATTTGAATTATTCTTGATTGAATATTATTATTATTATACATTGATAATGTACACATTGCCGAACGATCGTAAATGTGAGCCTTAAAATAAGAATGACATATCGTCGGCTTAGTGGTAAAACTAAGTACAGTCGATTAACTGAGTACTAAGTGCCTTTTACCTTTAAAACGACAATATAATAATAACAATAATAATAGACCACTTATTATTATTATTAGCAACCTAATTTATTAATGTTTCTAGTGAATTACTTTGAAATCTATTTTTAAGAGAAATCTTAGATATGAATTGTACCACACTTTAATGCTTTTGGGTGTTTGCTGTCAGGAGTACGATTTGAAATATCCGCTCGAGGCACGCTTTAAGTTTTTTTTTCTTGTGCCCCATCACTTTTTCACAATCCAAATCGTTTTAAGCGACTTTACAGCGGTTTAAACGGCGGAAATAAACTATAGAAAACGAACACATACACACACGTTTTTGGTGGTCTGCCAAACGGACGAAACCCGGTATAAAATCGCCGGGACGGCACGTGACTCACATTTTGACTCAAGGGAATCCCGCTAATGCCAACTTGTGATAAGATCCATAAGAAGAAAAAAAATAAGGGAAAAATAACGTGTAGGTTTTCAGATGATAAATAAACAAGATAATAAAATGTCATGAATTAATTTTGATCTGGTCCAATTTAATTTCTCTAGTGCACTGGGACAGACAGGATTTTGTCAGATTAATAAATGGGCCCGTTCATCAAAATGTTCAGCATTCAACATGTTTGGATTTGATTGTGATGTATATTGGTATCTAATGAACGGTACTCTGGTTGGTCTATTTTGTACGATTGCAAAAATCTCAAACACGTTCATGATTAACAATCCAGTCATCAGAGAATTCCCCAACAGCTGGCAGTAAACTTCCAGCTGTTGTCTCTGATGAACGGGCCCAATGAAATAATAAAATTTCATGAGCAGTGGCGCACTGGTAAGACGAAATTCTGGCAGCAATAAATTTAATTCGACAAAATCAAAATTAATTCATGACATTTTATTATCTCATTTATTAATCGTTTGAAAACTTTCAAGTTATTTTTTCCCACCACAAATCAAATATGAGTAAGTTTTTAGAAAAATAAAAATGTGTCTAAATTAGTGAAATCGTGCACTTTTATAGTTATTTGAACATTAACAATGACTTGAAGAAATAAATCAAAAATCTTGTAAATAAATAAAAATTTATTCGTATTCAATTAACCGGTTCCATTTTCTTTTCTAGATTGATGTTCACCAAATTTATTGCGAATACTCGAATATTATTATATATAGCTCTACGAAGTTGAAATATAAGTTGTCGATTTATAAACTAGGAAAATATCAATCTCTTAAAACTTTTTTTGTTTATTTTGTGCTATTAATAAGATAAGTAAAGTGTTTTTAAAATTTCACACTAAACCAGTATTTAATACGCCTGGCGCATGATGTAAATATTTCGAGTTTAAAAAAAGGCTTAAATTTTACTTCATGCGCTACCCGTACAAAACACTGAAATATTGTGAAATTAGAAATACACTGAAAAATACTTTTTTTCACGACAATCTTATAATATATTTATTTATTTATTTATTTATTAACGGAATCTCCATTTTATTACATAAGTGTACATATACATATTGTAATATATGACAAAAATAACAAAAAACATAAAAATCATATAAAGAATTACATTGATTACAACCGACTAAATTATTTCTGAAGAAAAATAACAAAAACCATATAAAGAGTTACATTGATTACAGCCACCTAAATTATTACTGAACTAAAGATCTAATAGTCAATGACATTGGATAGCCTAATACGACGTAACTGGACCTTAAACTGATGAATTGATGGTGTAAATAAAACAAAGTTGGGATTATTGCTAATACCATTGGCATACCTCATCATACGATCGATGGGATTAGACATCCCGTATCTGGTCGAATGAAAACGTAAACGGAATATAGGCCTATGTCTAGCTTGAAGACCACGAGGTATAAAGAAATTTAGCGCCTCTACCAAATAACAACAGTTAATTAGACCATTAACAATTTTGTGTAAGAAAGTCAAATTTAAAAATACTCTTCTTTCAGCTAACGATCTCAGGTTCAATAGCGATAACATGCCACTATGACTAAAATTGATACTAGCTACACCTGGCCGAGAAGACATAATTTTTAGAAATTTCCCCTGAGTCATTTCCAGCTGATGGATAGCGTTTTTTGAGTATGGTGCCCAAACAATAGAAGCATACTCCACATGTGGGCGCACCAGGGACAAATAAAGAGACTTGACCGTAGTGTCCTTGAACTGTTTGTCGAATCTATATACAAACCCCAACACTTTTAATGCCTTGTTACACACATGCAAAGTATGCTCCTTGAAATCTAATTTTGTTGTAAATATTACGCCCAAATCCTTAACTTTATTATTCAGAGGTAGAGGTTGATTATGTAAACTGTAGGTAAATTCCCCCACACGCCCTCGACTAAAAGATTTGGAAAAACATTTACCCAAGTTCAATTCCAATTTATTAATTGTACACCAAACAGAAATCATATTTAAGTCCTCTTGGAGTTGTAGCTGATCAGAAACATTTTGCACTTTTTGTAAACCTTGAGATCATCAGCATACAGAAGAAACTGACTATTTTTTATACTTAATCCAATGTCATTGACGAAGAGTAAAAATAAAAGCGGACCACAGTGTGAGCCCTGGGGAACACCTGACGTCACTGGTATTGTATTAGATACATGTTGACCCACACGCACACGCTGAGATCTTCCCACCAAATAACTCTCTAACCATCGCACTACATTGCTACCAAAACCGATACCCTTTAATTTGTGAATTAAAATATTGTGTTGTACCCGATCAAATGCTTTAGAGAAGTCTGTATAAGCTGAGTCCACCTGTGCACCTTCTTCTAAAACATCTGATATGAAAGTTTGATACGAGACCAGATTCGTGACGGTTGACCTGCCGTTGACAAAAGATAATATATGGTGAACATAACCAATTCAATTGGTCGTACACTAAGCGATCCAGAAGTTTCGGGACAGCAGACTGTATAGCAACACCGCGGTAATTGTTGACGTTGGACCTACAACCATTTTTAAAAATGGGTACGACGTAACTGTTTTTCCATTCATCAGGGAACACACCGGTAGTTAAAGATGACTCAAAGAGTAAATGAATGGGAAGACTCAACGAGTATACGCATCTTTTTAAAAGATAAGGTTGAAGAGTAATGCTGAGCGCCTTTACATCCAGAAATGACGATATATTAAAATCAGGTACGGGACTAGAATCCTTCTTATACGTCTTTGTGAAATGAGACGCAAACAAATCAACACAACCTGCAACTGTATTACTTGATATATTGCCCAAGTACATTTCTTTTGGGATACCATTTGTTTTACGGCACGCGTTAACGTGCTCCCAGAAATAATTCCGGTTGTTGGATATATTATTTTCCACCGAATCTATATAGTGCATTATGCATATGCATTATTGAATTGTGTGCGCAGCATAAATGGGGTGCATTTAACACTCAAGTACATTAAACACGGGATTTGCGTGTTAAATGTGATTTTTAAACACGAATATAAATAATTGCTTAGTTAGATTTTTTGCCGCTATGCAGTAACAGCGCTGTGCAAGTCAAATCAGTTTCTTTTGTCTTACATTTGACCCAAGGTACGTCGATGGGCGTAACACATATGTGTTACAAGGTATGACAGAATTGTGTCTTTCCTTGTTTTCCCCTACCCCTTTCCCCGCAGACCGTAGGTCCTGCGAAAGAGAACAATGACGTTGTATTTGGTTACGTTTTTGAGTCTATCATAACCTCTCTTTCCGGTTTCGCTGTACTCTCATAGATAGATTTTTTAATATTACAGTATTAAGTTTTTAAAAATAACAAAGGTTTTAAGAGCAAAATCTCTCAAATAAAATAAAATGCAAAGAGGAGAAAATTAAATAAATTGTAAATAAATAAAATTGGTAACATATTTAAAAATAATAATTTCCTCTTTTCGTACCTTTCTTAAAAGTTCAATTTGAAGCTTTAAACCAGTGTTTTCCACTCCCAGACTAAGCATGAAGTAAAATTTCGAGTTTAGAAAAACCCCGTGAAAATTTGTCGAGGGTCGCGCAGCGACCCGAGACAAATTTTCTGGGCTTTTCTAAACTCGAAATTTTACTTCATGCGCCACGCGTATAAAACACTAAAATATTGTAAAATTTATGTATATTCGAACTTCGCTTAATATCTGTTTTATACGTGTGGCGCATGAAGTAAAATTTCGAGGTTAGAAAAGCCTAATTTGGTTTGGCCGCTCCGCTTCGCTACGCGGCCAAACCAAATTTTCAGGCTTTTCTAAACTCGAAATTTTACTTCATGCTTAGTCTGGGAGTGGACAACACTCGCTTAAAGCTTCAAATTAAAATTTTAAGAATTAGTATTCAGGTCCTGTAATTACTTGTAATTATCTAAATCATGAATTAACCACATTTAAATTCAGCGCGCATTTGTAACGTAAGCGATCTCTATCCCCACTCCAAAATCTTCGATTCTGTCGATCCTTCTTACCGCATACTTGACCGTCCTTGCATTTGACCATAGTGGTAATGACGTCTCAACGCCATTTTTTTTAAGTACGAAGTAATCGCGTCAATATCTCCGCGGTTCTCACTAGTTTAACCCGCGAAAAAAACGCGTTTGTAAACATAAATCATTTTAAAATCAGTTAAACAATTGTGCTTCTATCCGTCGCGAATGTTTTTTAAACAGGAACAAACGTTAACACCGTGAAAACTCTATCTAAACGGAAGAGGTAGTTTTTTGTGCAAAGAGCGTGTTTCTATGTAACTTAGGCGAAAGGGTAGACTGTGTGAGTATTATTTATTGTTGAACGATTGTTCATATTTGTGTTAAAGTGGAATTAACCCAATTACACATTCAAATAATAATACCGCAATCTGTCATCATTTATCTGTCAAATTATTATAAAACAAAACCGACCATTAAAACTAACGCGTATTTGATAAATATATATAATAAATGTTGGGTTGTATATTGTTGTCGTTAACAAAGTATAGTGTATAACTCGCATATAATGGCTATTAACCACTCGAACGAATTGCTCTACTAGCCTTCGGCTTGTTTCGCAAACATCGTTCTCGTGATTAATAGCTATCATTTATGCTCGTTGTACAATACACTATTAAAACTTGCACTAAATCAGTGTTTAATACGCCTGGCGCATGTAGTAAACTTTTTTAAAAAAGTCTGCAAACACTAAAATATTGTAAAATCAGAAATACACTGAAAAATACTTGAATGAATAATAATCAAAATATTTACATTTTTCTTCTCATATTCTCAAGTCAGGTCAAATAATGCAATACATCAAACTAACTTATTTAGTAATTTGATTGAACAAAAATTAATAATATTGCGTTATTGCATCAATTGCACTTAATGGGTTAATAATTGAATTATTCGATTATTCTCACTAGACTGGTCCCATCAATTGAAACTTTCGATTTTTGACTTCAATCCGCAACCATTTTATACTAATTTGTTGTGGTTATGACCCTATTTTACAGTAATTATTATTTTCTATAATAAAACCATAATATATAGTTATTCTTATAACATATTAACTTTAATAACTGTAATTTCTTCATTAATATTCCCACTTCCGATTATTTTTATGACCTAACCACTCATTTAATTTTGATTTACAGCATATGGAACACGTTCTGGAAATTTAGTGGACACCGTTACCAATGAAAATATTCACGGATCCATTCATCATCCCGCGGTCTACAAATTGGTCGTTTGCGTCCGCGCAATTTTTCTTCTCGCCCGAAAAATTTCGTTTTTGATTTATTGGACAGATGCAACTCGCGGCGACGACATTTGCCAAATCGCTCACTCGTCTCGCCGCTTTTTCATAAATAGTTAATATGCCACACACCTGATGTACACACGTCTCAACAAGTTATCAAAAATTTTATATGGAGATATAAATGTCAGCAACAGTTTCTGAAATCATAAACATTAGAAATTATATGTAAATATTGACTCACTAAGAGTTTTATCGCCTTACTGTAAAGTTTATGTTTATCTTGATATTTTATAAAAATCCCTTTCTGACCATTATTCCAATAATACTGTTTTTCCCCTGACCTCTTCCTACAGGGAGTTCCTTTTAAGTATACATATCCCGCTGTATACGCTGTAAAATCTCAAGCATTCTTTGATTATACTATGGTGTCGCCTGAACAAGAATAATCCGGACGGCGGGGAGAGATAGGAAGGTTGCCGTGGACACAAAAAATAATAAAATAATTTTAGAGAATAACGCGTGCTAACGTTCGTTTTTGTATGTGACATAGTTAAGTATAAATAAAACTCCCCAAGTACCTGCATTTCTTGTGTTTTCCTGTGGTAAGATTCATAGTATAACGACGGAATCAAATGCACCTATAACTGCAACCAAATGCACCTATCACTCAAAGTGGAAATAATCAAACGAACCACCATTTCCGAAAAAAAAGCGTTTGCAGCAATTGTTGTCGACGGAAGTGCTCGGCGACCAAACGCCTTCACAACTACTACGAAAATTGCAACAATTGCTGGGAACAACTCTAATAGACGACAATCTCCTACGCGATTTTTTTTTTAAATCGTTTACCTTCAAATGTGCAAAAAATTCTAGTGTCTGCAAAAACCACCTCATTAACAAACTTGGCAGAAATGGCAGATCAAATTTTAGAAATTTCGGCACCCACCATCATTAATAACACCAACGTTTCTCACACCTCGGCAATTGAACATCCAACATCTTACAACACTAGAATTTTAGAACTGCAATCCCAAATTTCTGAGCTGACACAAAATTTAAATTCATTAACAACCGCTTTGACGAAGCAATCCAAAAACAAATTTCGGAACAGAAGTCGGTCAGCATCAAGAAACCGCTGGCAATTAGGCGATGACCCGCAACACAAACTGTGCTGGTACCATCACAATTTTCGTGGTGATGCACGGAAGTGCACTCCACTATGCCAGTGGGGAAACGACGAACAGCGGGGCTAATGTCGGCCCATTTCTCCGCTACCTCTCCAGGCCCGTTGTTTTTCGTGCGTGACACTAACTCTGGGACAAAATCTTTAGTAGATACGGGAGCCCAGGTTAGCATTTTGGCGGTGGATAAACTCTTCACCACTCATCGCCAATCAAAATTTTCGTTAACCACCGTTAACGGTAGTTTAATACCCACGTTTGGTTCTTCAAAATTAACAGTACACATCGGTTTGGACGTAAAACGTGCGTGGAATTTCGTGCTTGCACACGTTAACCACTCCATTCTGGGCGCCGACTTCCTTCGGCATTTCAACATCATTGTTGACATTGCCCACGAACGTCTCGTAAGGAATGTATTCGGCCCATCAGAAAAACTCAAAATTTGTTCCTTGTCTACCCAAAATTCACCTTATTCGAAATTATTGCGACAATTTCCTGATCTAACAACCCCTTTTGACCTAGCTAAACCCGTCAAGCATGATGTGCAACATCACATCGAAACATCTGGACCACCAGTTTTTGCCAAACCGCGACGATTACCACCTCACAAACTTCAAATTGCAAAAAACGAGTTTGATAAATTGTTACAGCTCGGTTTCGTGAGACCCTCTTCCAGCCCATGGGCGACGCCGCTACATCTGGTAGCTAAATCAGATGACTCTTGGCGCCTATGCGACGATTACCGTGGACTCAATAAAGTTACCATACCAGACCGATATCCTTTGCCTATTCTTCACGATTTCACGTATAATTGTTGTGGTTGCACGTTATTTTCAAAAATCGATTTAGTAAAGGCATATCACCAAATTCCAATTCATCCTGCAGACATACCGAAAACGGCAATCACAACACCCTTTGGACTTTACGAATACACTAGGATGAGTTTCGGTCTAAGAAACGCCGCTCAAACGTTTCAAAGGTTTATGGACTCGGTATTACGCGGACTACCATTTTGCTTCGCGTACATCGATGATATTCTCGTTTTCAGCAAGGATGAACATGAACACGTTCGTCACTTGCAACAAATTTTTGAGCGATTAACTTATTTTGGAATAAAAATTAACTCTGACAAATGTGTTTTCGGTGAAACAAAATTAGACTTTTTAGGTCACAGCATTAGTGATTCGGGAATCAAACCTCTACAGTCCAAGGTCGATGCGATTTTGTCCTTCCCACAACCCACTGACCAAAAAGCATTGCAACGCTTTCTCGGCATGGTGAACTTTTACCATCGGTTCATAAAATCATGCTCGAGTATCCTAGCACCGCTCAACCAGCTTGCTGCAACAACTCCACGCAACAAACCACTGGTCTGGTCCCAACCCGCTCTTCAAGCATTTACGACAGTTAAGGCTGCACTCGCCGACTGTGCTATGCTTGGTTTATCAGATCCTGTTGCGGAGTTAAGCATTATGGTAGACGCATCTGACTCCGCTGCTGGCGCGGTCTTGCAGCAGAAGGTTAATTCTGGCGTTCTTCGACCGCTCGCTTTCTTTTCCAATTTTTTTTTCAACAACAGAACGCAAATACAGTAATTTTGGCCGTGAATTGCTTGCTGTTTATTTGGCTATTAAAAAGTTCAAATATTATCTTGAAGGTCGCGAATTTATCATCTTTACAGATCATAAACCTTTGATCTCTGCTATAAATTCGAACTCGGATCCCTTTCCCTTTACAGATCATAAACCTTTGATCTCTGCTATAAATTCGAACTCGGATCCCTTTCCCTTTACAGATCATAAACCTTTGATCTCTGCTATAAATTCGAACTCGGATCGTTTTTCAGGACGAGGGCACAGACACATCACCTTCATCGCGCAATTCACCACTGACATCAGGTTCGTTCCAGGTACCGAAAACAGCGTTGCTGATACATTATCGCGAGTCGAAATTAACTCTTTAGATATACCTAACCTTGCAAAATTACAATCCGAAGACGGCGAACTAATATTCCTTTTGAATAACGGCACCACTTCACTTAAGCTCGAGCAATACACTCCGCCTGGCACTAGCACACCTATATACACAGACATAACTCTTGCTCAAAGACGACCCTATATCCCTTCAGTCCTAAGAACTAACATTTTACAGTCTCTTCACGGACTTACACACCCTGGCGTCCGTGCAATGAAACGTCTGGTTACATCTCGCTATGTGTGGCCACGGATGAATCAAGACATTGCACAATTTGTCAAATCATGCTTGAAGTGCCAACAGATTAAAATTCACCGACACACTGTATCACTAATCGCTACTTTTCCGGACCCTGACGATCGTTTCACCGATATACACATCGACATCATCGGCCCTTTGCCTATTTGTAACACTTACAGATACCTTTTAGTTTGCATCGACCGTTTTACGCGTTGGCCTGAAGTCCAACCACTAGTCGAAATTACTGCAGATTCCGTTTCCAAAGCATTTTTAAATTGTTGGATTGCACGTTTTGGAATTCCATCGACGATTATTACTAATCGTGGTCGGCAATTCCAATCCAACATTTGGAAGGAATTTTGCAACATTTTCGGTATCACGTATAAGTCCACCACCGCCTACCATCCGCAATGTAACGGTTTGGTAGAGCGGCTCAATCGCCAAATTAAAGACTCGATCAGAATGAGTAACGATCCGAGTAACTGGGTATCCCAACTTCCCTTAATTTTATTAGGTTTGCGTACAATTTTTAAAACCTCGCTTTCGGCCACCGCAGCGGAATACGTCTATGGTAAAACATTATGTTTACCAGGCGATTTTTTATTTCCGAAATCTGTTTCTAAATTCATTCCTTCAGGCTCAAATTTTATCGACGGCCTGAGAGATAGGATGAAGACGCTTAGCCCCGCAATTACTCGCTTAACCCACCGCAAATCTTTCATACACCCCGATCTAAAAGAAATGCACTCATGTTTTTATAAGGAAGGATCACGCAAAACGGCCGTTACAAAATTCTTACGATGGCCCTTTCGAAATTATCAATCGAAATTCTAAATTTTTTACGGTAAATGTTAACGGCAGAAATGATTGCGTTTCCATCGATCGACTTAAACCTAGCTATACACCACAAGTTTCAGTTACTTCCTTTACAAAACAATTACACTCTAATTCTTCTATTCCATACACCACATCTCTTAAATCAATCCTTAAACACTCTGGACCAAATCATTCTTCTAAATCTTTTAAACGTGTAACTTTCTCTTCCTCTGTTTCCATTTTCTCCTCAATCTAGGTGAGGGGTAATGTGGTGTCGCCTGAACAAGAATAATCCGGACGGCGGGGAGAGATAGGAAGGTTGCCGTGGACACAAAAAATAATAAAATAATTTTAGAGAATAACGCGTGCTAACGTTCGTTTTTGTACGTGACATAGTTAAGTATAAATAAAACTCCCCAAGTACCTGCATTTCTTGTGTTTTCCTGTGGTAAGATTCATAGTATAACGACGGAATCAAATGCACCTATAACTGCAACCAAATGCACCTATGACCGCCGTTATAATACAAAAGCGTTCAATTCAAAGCTTCTAACGAGTGTTTCCACTCCTTGATTAAACATGAAGTAAAATTTCGAGTTTAGAAAAGCCTGAAAATTTGGATTGGTCGCGTAGCGAAGTGACCAATCCAAATTTTCAGGCTTTTCTGAACTCGAAATTTTACTTCATGTGCCACCTGTATAAAATACTGATTTAAAGTAAAGTTCAAAATACCCTCCACTTCGCTACGAGACCAAGCCAAATTTTTAGGGTTCTCTAAACTCTAAATTTTACTTCATGGTTAATCAAGGAATAAAACACTTGTTAAAGGCTTTAAATTGACCGCTTTTATCCAAACAACGAATTCCTGCAAATTTACCAAACACTGTAATTATCAGGATATGCATACTAAAAAGAAGAATTTTCTGTATAATATATTAATTTTAAAAGAAGATTCTTGCACACAATAAGGTTTTGACCTAGAATGATTAAAAATGCAATTTTTATTAAAGTCAGATAGCAAATTTTAAATTTACGCAAAATAACTTGTAATATTTTTCTTTGCGCTAAACAAATGTGTACAGAGAATATAACACACTTTAAACCTGACAAACCCATTATTGCTACAATAATGCAAAATTATTAATTTTATCTAACCTGACTTCAGAACGTGTGTAAAAAAATGTAAATAAAATGTTGACCAGGCGTCTAATTTTTGAAAATTCAATTTTACGACAACTGTCAAGATTTGTAAATAGAAGAAGATCAAGGAAATTTAATAAAAGTTTTGAAAATTAAAATTCGTTAGAGACCATTTTACATTAAATCAGTGTTTTATACGCGTGGCGCATGAAGTAAAATTTCGAGTTTAGAAAAGCCTAATTTGGCTCGGTCGCTCCGCTTCGCTACGCGCCCGAGCCAAATTTTCAGGCTTTTCTAAACTCGAAATTTTACTTCATGCTTAGTCTGGGAGTGGAAGACACTCGTTTTGTTTCATCATTGAAACAATTAAAAATTGACGTAATAAGTTTATTGTCCTTTTATTGACTGAGAAAGTAAATTTTGATACAAATTAAAAGGGTTTAAAGGAAAGAAAATCCTCACCGATTTTTTATACTTCTACTCAATTAACGAGTTTGAATCAAATATTGTATGCTCATTGAATCAAATATAAATACAGAGAATTTTTAATACCTATACCCAAGGTACGTCGATGGGCGTAACACATATCATATGTTCAATAAAAATGAAATTCAAGAGTGCCATGGAAACTATTGTAGGTTGGCAAGTCTGAAATTTGACAATCAAACTTCAACCTAATTTTTGGTTTTATGTCATTCCGCAATGATTAGAGATTAGAGTGAGAAAATAAACAAAAATTTGAGGTTATGTCTGATGTGTGTAGCCAACTTAAACTTAAAAAACATATTAAATCATCATCATGGCACTTTGGAGGTTTTTTTTATTGAACATACGATATGAACACATATGTGTTACAAGGTATGACAGAATTGTATCTTTCTATGCTTTCCCCTACCCCTTTCCCCGCAGGCCCTAGTTCGTGCTTTTGAATCTATCATAACCTCTCTTTCCGATTTCGCGGTACTTTCATAGATATATTTTTTAATATTTTGTGTTAAAAATAAGTGTTTTTAACCAACTAAAATTGTAGAAAATTCATGAAAACTATCGAAATATTTAAATGTAACGAAAATTTAGGAAGTTTACGAAAATGATTAAGATTTAAAAAAAAGATGAAAAATCAAAAAAAAATAAAAATTTAAAATTCAAGAAAAGTATCAAAATGTTTAAATTTAACGAAAAATAACGGAATTTACGAAAACTACCAAGATTTAAAAAATTTATGAAAATTCGTTAAAAAGTGTAAAATATTCCAAAATTACCGAAATTGAAGAAATTCGGGAAAGCCATTAGATCTTGGAATTTTATGAAAAACTTCAACATTTTCTAAGTTAAATAATATTAAGTAAATTCATGAAAATTGCAAAGAATTTTAAAATTAAAAGCTTATGCAAAGTATCGTTTTCTACAAAATGAATTTATATTAAAAAGACAGAAAAAAAAATTCTTGAAGTTAATTATTAAAACATGCATGCATGACTTCTTTACACCCTGCACAGTACACAATTACACATTCTTGCCGAAAAAATCTTTAGAATTACTGTAAATTGTGGTGCCTTTTAGATTGAAATACCTAAATGAGGGGGCGGCGAATTTGGCCTGGGTCAAATAATACAAAGTACGAGGGTTGCCTTTTATATTTCGGGATTGGGCAACCTTAGTGTTGCAATCTGGCATCTGAGAGCTTTATCGTAAAGTTTGACATTTTTGAGGTTATACGTACTCAGAACGTTTTGACATATGAGCGTTATTTGTGTCGTTTACACTAACTAAAAAGATTTATGGATGGAATGGAATTAAATCGTGAACATTTTCGTGCGATTATTTTTTACAACTTTCGACGTGGATTAACTCAACAACAGTGCATGGATGAACTTAATTCAATTTTTGGCGATGAAGCTCCATCAAGGACCAGTGTTTATCGATGGTATGGTGAATTCAACCGAGGTCGTAGTTCACTCCAAGACGAATTTCGTGGAGGTCGTCCAAAATCAGTTGTTGTTCCGGAAACCATTGATGCTGTGCGCAAACAAATATTGCAAGATCGTCATGTGACCTATCGTGAGATTGAGACAACCTTAGGCATTAGTGGGACCAGCATACATTCAATATTGCATGAACATTTGACTGTCAAAAAAATTTGTTCGCGTTGGATCCCACACAATTTGTCAATCGCTCAAAAAAAGGCTCGTGTCGATTGGTGCAAAGTAATGCTCAAAAAATACGATTGCGGTGCTTCGAAACACGTCTATGACATCGTGACAGGTGATGAATCATGGATTTACGCGTATGAGCCCGAAAGTAAACAGCAGTCGACCGTATGGGTGTTTCAAGATGAGCCAAATCCAACAAAAGTTGTTCGCGCACGAAGCACTTCAAGCAAATGGTCGCCTGTTTTTTCGGAAAAACTGGACATGTCGCAACCGTACTACTAGAACAACGCAGAACAGTCAATTCTGAGTGGTACACAACCATTTGTTTGCCAGTTGTCATCCAAGAAATCAGGAAAACCAACCGCCGAAAACGGATCACTCTTCACCACGACAATGCGAGCTCTCACACATCGGCTCAAACAACTGCATTTTTGAGCACGCAAAACATCGATTTGATGAGTCATCCGCCATATAGTCCTGACTTGGCACCGAATGACTTCTTTTTATTCCCATCCGTAAAAAATAAAATGAGAGGTCAACGTTTTTCGACACCTGAAGAAGCGGTTGATGCGTTCAGAATGCATGTTTTGGAGATACCTCAATCAGAGTGGCAAAAGTGCTTCGACAATTGGTTCAAACGCATGCAAAAGTGTATAGATCTTAAAACAATAAAGCGATTTTCAATGATTAACATTTATTTTTGTTCTCTAATCCCGAAATATAAAAGGCAACCCTCGTATCAAATTAACTTATTTAGTTAGTAATTGAAAACAAATAATAATAATGTTACGTTATTGCTACAATAGCGCCTAATAGGTTAATATCTTATTAGAAAAATCATTAAAGTCCACAGCACAAGTTTTCTCAAAACTCACAATATTTGTTGATAAAAATTAAAATACTCAAAATCGACTGCAATTTTAAACGTTTTTATGAGTAATTTTTTTAACATTATTTACTAAATAATATATGATTGGCAAATATCAGTTCTCTCAAAAATATTAATTTTTAAGATTTGTGAGAAAAAAAAATTAGCACAAACGTAATTTCTTCATATTAATAATTCTAACAGTTTAATGATGCGTGCAAACATTTTACTCATTAGTGATATACTTAGCTAAAACAAATGTTTTTAATTAAAATTAAATGTCTTTCAACTAATTTATTTCAGTTAGAAACTAAATTTCTTTCAACTAATTTATGATTTCCATATCTTAAAATCCTGGTCAAGATAATTTAAAGCCTAATGGAAATATTTTACCTTTCTAAGAAAATTGTTAAAATGTATTCAATTCTGTGCATATTTGGTGAATTTGGTTCCTTTTTTTGTTAAAGAAAATTCATAAGTTTTCATATTGATTAAATCATTAGTCATGTTTTTACATTCTTCCAAACTTTCGCGAATTTCAATGAAAGGTTCTATTTATAAGATTTAAACAATAACTTAAATTTAAAAAAAACTATTAAAAATATTTTAATAATTCTTTTTAAAAGTAAGGTAAAACTTTACCATATCTATTTTGTGTAAACTCTTAAAATTTTATGAAAAACTAGGTTCTGTTCTGTTCTGGTGCAAAGGGGAGTGTGCAGTTCTGCACTGCACTTAGGCCTCATTAGGCCCATTGTGCCACCTCCCGTAAATCACCCATCCTCAGTTTAGCCAGCCCACCTTGTTTAGGTATTCTAGCATAGCTGAGGTGGGTAGATCTCTTATGTAGGCCATTGTAGGCCATCTATCACCCAATATGGATTCCCTGATTGACGATAGTGCCGGGCATTCACAAAGAAAATGCCATGCAGTCTCGTCTTCCATGCTGCAACCTCTACAAGATGGGGAGTCAACTATCCCCATCCTATAGAGGTGCCCGTTTAGTCCACAGTGACCAGTAAGGATGGCAGTTAAGCGCCTGAGATTCCCTCTAGCCAGCTGCTGGTACCGTTTCGCTGATCTCTCATTGGGATACATAAGTGTTTCTTTAGAGAGCTTGCAGCCCTCGATATCATCCCAACGCATCCAGGGCATTGGTTTGTAACATGTTACACAGGGAGAGAGGAGCTAACCGCACTAGCGGCTCCGGTGAGAGTAGATTCATCCCAGCCGCAGCTCTTGCCAGCGCGTCAGCTCTCTCGTTACCTGTGTCTGTATCATGCCCTTTCACCCAGCAGACTTCAATGTTGTTGTGCATTGCTACCTGTCTAAGTTTCCTGTGGCACTATTTCGGTCTCTGACGAAGCATAGACTTTCTGCAGAGACAGAATCGCTTACCTGCTATCCGTTAAGATTAGTATGGCTACATTTGTCACCTTGCGGTTTATGATGTACTCAGCCGCAAGTGTTATTCCCATCAGCTCCAGTTGCGTGATGGTTCCATGAATTCCCATCGGAACCTTTGCTTGGATTTTTAGGGTTTTAGAGAAAACTCCAAGGCCCGATCCTTCTCTCCTTTTAGATCCATCTGTGTAGATCCTTATAGCAGACTCTCTCATCCGCTTAGTGGGTTGAAGAGTAACGTTGTAGGGTGTGTTCCGTATTAGTGTTGGTACACAGCAGTCATTAACAGCCTCTAAAAAAGGTATATCTCTACAGACATTCCTCCAGAGGTGTCCTCTAACTTCCCCACAGCTGTTACTGTTCCAAATCCCACTGCACTGAAGGCGAAGTATAGTCGTCATGGCCTCCTTCTCCACGTGGATATCAAGTGGTGGAAGGCATAGCATGACTTCCATCGCCATCGTCGGAGTAGTGTGCATGGCGCCTGTTACACTAAGACAGACTGTCCGCTGCACTTGCGAGAGTTGCTTCCTCGTGGTCTTCTGTTTGGTTCTGGGCCACCAAACTGAAGCTCCGTAAGTCAGCATGGGCCTTATGACAACTGTGTACAACCACAGAGTCGTGCGTGGTTTCAAACCCCAGGTTTTCCCCACTGCCCGACGACATTGCCAGAAGGCCCTTATAGCTTTGTCTGTTTTGATGTCGATGTGCGCTTTCCAGCTCAGTTTCCTGTCGAGAGTGATGCCCAGGTATTTCACCTCGTCGCTGTACTGCAACATCGTATTCAATAATTTTGGTGCTTTTTTCGACACCTTCCTTTTCTTGGTGAACGGGACCATCTCCGTTTTGGCAGTGTTTACCGATAGGGAGTGATCATTGCACCACCTAGAAACTATGTTTAGAGCTCCTTGCATCTGGTCGCATAGGGCGCGTTCAAACTTACCATATACTAATATGGCCAGATCATCAGCATAGGCTGTCACAAACAAGCCTAGTTGCTGAAATTCGTCTAGTAGGCTGTCCAGAACCATGTTCCATAATAGTGGTGATAAAACACCTCCCTGAGTACAGCCTCTGTCAATTTTACAGGTTATACGTTCCCTTCCCTGTTCCACTGTGACTATACGATTGAACAGTGCATTGCCAATCCATTCACACATTTTAGATGGTACTCCGCGCTTGCTTAGCGCGTTTCTTATCTTCAGTATGGTCGTTTTATCAAACGCACCTTCTATGTCAACAAAAACACCTAGGGTGGATTCTTTAACATCCAATGTTCTCTCGATTCTGCTCACTACACTATGCAGGGCTGAATCAGTGGACCTCCCCCGTGTGTATGCATGTTGTGTCGCCATCAGCGGCTGTCTGACTAGAGCTGATGTTCTTATCTGCCATTCACAAATCCTTTCCTGTGTTTTAAGGAGAAACGAGGAAAGTGTAATTGGTCTGTATGCCTTGGGAGCAGTATAGTCTGCTCTATCGGGCTTCGGTATGAAAACAACCCTGGCTCGTTTTCAGACCTTAGGGACATATCCCAGCGCCAAACTGGACCGAAACAGCATCATTATAAACTCAGCTAGTTCATCCCGTCCCCACTGTAGCAGGGCGGGAAAGATGCCGTCGGGTCCGGGTGCTTTAAAGGCGGAAAAGCTTGCAATTGCTCTAAGGGTGTTTTCTTCATTTATCACTTCATGAGCTAGTTCCCAGTCTTCTGGTATTGCCGAAGTGATTTCAACCACATCCCTAGATTGCGTAGATAGTAAAGTACATCCAGGAAAGTGAGTCTTGAGCAATAGTTGCAGACTTTCATGGAGGTCGTCAGTCATGGTGCCGTCCTCCTTCTTCAGGACTCCCACAGATTGATGTTGGTCCTGTGATAGAGTCTTCTTAAGTCTGCTAACTTCTTGAGTGCTTTCAATTCCTTCGCAGAAGGCACGCCATGACGCTCTTTGACATTGCCTTATGAGCTTTTTGTACTCTCTAAGGCGGACCTTGTAGATGGTCCAGTCGGAGGCATCTTTGGAGCGTTGTGCTCTGTTGAATGCTTTCCTGGCCTCATCTTTTAAGGAGTCGAGATCTGGGCACCACCATGGGGTGGCCGTCCCTGTCTCAGGCCTCCTCTTAAGTGGGCAGGACAGTTTATATGCCCTAAGAATCTTTGCCTGCACTTCCTCCGCTAGGAGGTCTAGGCTGGCACAGTCCTTAGGGCATTGCTTCTTTATATCCTACAAACCCTCACCAAGGTGCATACGGTATACATCCTTATCCGTAAGTCTCGGATTCCGGTAAGGTTTGCTCGGACTCATTTTTAGGCCCAGTTGAAAAGTGATCCATCTGTGGTCAGACATGGACGCTTCCCGACTGACCTCCCATTTATCTATAATGTTAGAGATACCAATGGTAGCCAGTGTGATATCAATCACTGTCTGGCCACGCGTGTTCACGAAAGTGGGTTCCGTCCCACGATTGAGTATTTCTAAATTATTACTAACTAAATAGTCATGTAAAGACTTACCTCTTCTATCAGAAGCTCTGCTCCCCCATGATGAAAAACTAGGAAATTTGTAATTAAATATTTGAATAAATTGAAATTAAAATTACGTAGTATTTCCTTGGTTCGGATCTTGATATTTATTGAAGTGTTGTATGTTATTGTAACGAGTGTTAATATTTCGATTTAAGGAAAGCCCGAAAATTTGGATTTGCCGGGCAAAGCGAGGCACACGGCAAATCCAAATTTCAGGCTTTCCTAGACTCGTTTTATATTTACTTCATGTGCCAGGCGTGTATACAACAATAACACAAAGCAATTAAAAATGTATAAAAGATTGATATTTTCTTAGTTCATAAATCGAATAAATTTATTCTAACTATAAAATCTAATGATATTACCATTTCATTCATTGTAGAATATTTCGTAAATATTAACAGTGCGAGTCTTTTCGCACAACTAATCTCTCTTACAAACACGAATTCAAAGACCCACTGAAACATCTGCTTCCCTGGCAAATGTCACGACGACTATGGAATTAAACAGTAAAGTGTTTGTTTTTACAAACAGCAGCATACTGCAAAATGTACTAATTCAGGTCAAAAATGTACTGCCTGTATATAGACTTAGGTCCAAATTGTTAAGAGTCACCAGCAAAGCTATACCGATGAGAGATAAATCTCGACACGCGTCTATAGATGCCCAGTAAATAAATTGATTTGATTTTTTTTTAAATATGAATATAGTAGTACCTACTACTATTTATTATTAATAATATAATTAGTTATTTTTATAAAATACCAATCCCCAATTCCAATAAAACTTAGATAATACAATTTTTATCAAAATGCACACATTCATTTCGTGCATACTTTCATATCATTATCACCTGTAACTATGCGTGTACATTAATTGGTAAAAATAACAGAGTAGATTCCGATGTTGTTGATTAACTAATCCCGATCGTAATTGGCAATAATCTGGCCAGATGGTCCGCGGAAATTCGAGGCGAAAAGATGGCCAGAATTGTCACGCGGTGCGTCGAAATGGGCTTCTCTTTTAGGGATTGTTTCATAAAAAGGGGAGGGATGATTTTGACGTACACCGTATTGTTTCTGATGTTCGTAATTTTGATGCTGATGTTTTTCGAGGATTCAGACGAGGAGGTTTTCGGGTGCCGACTTTGGAAAAGGAGGGGTGGAGAGTATTGCAAGATGAGGGGATGTAAAGTGGTTTGTAAGGACGTTGATTGGAGGTTTTTGGGAAAGCATTTAGAAGGAGTTTCACAAGTATGTTATTGTTTTTTTATTTTTTAATATTTAACATAGTGGCGACCGATTTGAAATCTTAAATTTCCCTGACTTTTCTCTGACTCTTCCCTCATGCCAGATTTTTTTCCCTGACCCCTTAAAATAATTTGATATAATCAATAGGGGAGAAAAAGTGATTCAAGTTATATTAAGAGGTGAAAAGAAAACATTATAAAACACGAACTTAGAAATAGCAAGATTTGACAATACTTTTATAAAATTTATTAACGCGAAATCAAACATAAGCAGTATATTTTGAACTTAAAAAATAAAATCCTGAAAGTTTGGACTTGCCGGGGCGCGCGAGCGAAGCGAAAAAGTGATTCAAGTTATATTGAGGTGAAAAGAAAACTTATTATAAAGCACGAATTTAAAGAAAGCAAGATTTGATAATACTTTTCTAAAATTTATTAACACGAAATCAAACATAAGCAGTATATTTTAAACTTCACAATATTGTCAATGTTATATACGCGTAGCGCATGAAGTACAATTTTGAGTTTAGAAAAGCTTGAAAATTCGGATTTGGCGAGGCGCGTGAGCGAAGCGAGTCGCGCCCCGGCAAATCCAAATTTTCAGGCTTTTCTAAACTCTCAATTTTACTTCATGCGCCACGCGTATAAATAAGTGAAATAAATTTAGTATGTCAGTTATCATTTGTTAAAATTACAGAGAAAGTGCTTTGCTATGATGGACACATCACCATTTTTTTTTTGTTTTATTTTTTTAATATCATTTAGTGTGTCAAACTCGTGCTATGAACAGAACTAACAATTTGCCAATTCCTTAATCGTATATGTATATTTATTATCATTATTAATTTAAAAATTACCTGACTTTTTGCTAAAAAGATCGAATTTCTTTGACTTTTCCCAAAGAATAAAATTCCCTGACTGTTCCCTGACTTGCACGGTTGGTCGCCACCCAGCTTAAGTATATAATGTTTTAATCAAAAAGTAATTGACATGAACCAAAAGTTATGCTCGTTCTACTGAGTGAAAACTATTTGAACAGTGTTCTAAAACGTTTAAATTATGATTTAGAGTAGGCGGTATTTTTTTGTGCGATTGCCCAGAATGCTAATTAAATGATGGAATAAATTTGAGGTTATGGTAAACTATGTGTTAACAGTCAGTGGTGCCAATCTAATTTAAAATTCAAAGCCTACTCTAAATCGTGATTTAAATGAGTGGTCTAACTGCAAAACTCACATTCTCCACTTTTAAAAACTTTTGGCAAATTGCAAAAAAATACTTGTACATTGCGGACATAAAAAAAACCGCCAACTCAATTTTCACAAAAAGTTGATAATGTGAGTTTTGCAGTTAGACCACTCAAATGATCGCACGGTACTTAGACCCAGTTGCACCAAAAAAGTTGAACTGGGTTCATCTCTGAACTTAAGTTAAAATGGCTGTATCTATTGCCGTAACGTCACTTTAAACTCAGTTAAGAGATGAACCTAGTTCGACGTGTTTGGTGCAACTGGTCCTTAATGTGTTTGCTGGGTGAAATAGATTAACTTAAAATTAATTTTAATGACCGCATAAAATTTATTTCAGGATCATTGCGATTCCCAATTAGAAATAACCATCCACTTCATGAGATTTTTAGAAGAACCTCTCCAAAACGGATGGCTGAATTTCCTCAACCAGAGAGTCAACAAAATACACCTCAGAAACTACCCCCTTCGAAATTTCAAAAACAGCCCATTTTCAAACCACCCTTTTGAAAACCTCCAAACAATAATCATTGCCGACTCACATTTAGATCACCTGGAGAAAAACTGGTTTACGGAATTACAAAATTTACAAGAATTGCAAATAGTATTCACAGAAAGTTGTCCAGTTGAAAACTTCTGGATTGAAAGAGGCTTACTCGAAGAAACACCATCATTGGAAATTTTGAAAATTAATCAGTGCTTAAATCACGCCGAGCAAATCACGAACATGACTGGATGCAGAGTTAGAAATTTGCCTAAATTAAAAATGGTGAATTTTCGCAATAACAGATTGCGCTCTTTAGAAGCTAATTCTTTTACATCGGCGATGAATTTGGAGTATTTGAATCTTCACGATAATATGCTTCAGGAAATTCCTGCGGATTTCTGCTGGCCAGCGCAGCTTTCCTACATTGAGATTTCCAACAATAATTTAAACAAACTCCCGAGAAATTGTCTCGAAAGTTTAAGTTTAAAGGAGAATTCGCTGAAAGTTTTTGGGAATCCCTGGGATTGTGGATGTGAGATGAAATGGTTGAAAGAGATTTATGTTTTAGAGAAATCTCCAATTAATAAAATCAGGCCCTTAGTTTGTGCAGATGGGAGGCTTTTTGAGGAAGTTGATTTTGAAACGGATTGTACTAAAAAGATAAGGGATTTTGATTTTTATAGAAGGAGCAAGAATGAACGTGAAATTGGTTGTGTGGCTAATCTTTGCACGGTGATTTGCACTGGAGTTGATTTTGACTCGTTGGCTGTTTCTATAAATGAAGCTGTTCATGTAAGTTCTGTTATTTTTTGTGAGTTTATTTAAAACACTAAACTCTGTTCACATTTTATTTTTACCGCAGTAGGCTTGTTTTTTCCTCCTTATATTGGCATGTTGTACTTTTGATAGTAATGATTGAAGTGTGTTGTTAACCTATAATTTCAATAAAACGTTGAGAAAATGAATTTTTCATATTTAATAGCCCATTCCTCCACCTACTATCGCAATATTTTTACATGTGAATGAGGGATATTATAAAATGCAACATTGCACTACACATATCGAAAAAAATGCAAGACAACCAAATTGTTTGTAACTTTTTTACTACCAACAAAAATGTCACCCTAACAAAGCCTACTGCGGAGAGAATTAAATATGAACAGAGCTTACATGGCTTGATGTTGACGCGATTTGAATTGTTTTACCCTAAAAACTTAGAAAGTAAAAATGGTTTGAAATCAAGTCAAGTAGCTGAAAATCAAGTGAGAGTAAATCTTGCCTTTTACTAGACTACTTACTTGAATATATAATAGTGAAAGTAATCAGTGTTGTCAGATGTATTAGACAAGTGGTCACTACAAACGCAAGTGAAGTCGCCAAAAATCACGTATGTTCTAATTCTAAATTGCAATTAATAAAAATAGTAGTAAGAAGCAAGGTAAAAAATATGTTTAACATTGAAATCAGGTAAAACAATGTACATTCTACTATCAACAAAGACATATCGTATATACAGGGTGTCCCATTAGTACATTCTCAGATGATATCTCGTCTCAAGTTAAAAATAGAATAAAGATTTCTTCACAAAAGTTCCCACTGAGCAAAAAACAAACAAATAACGTTAGATCAACATTGTAACAACATTAAACGTTGTATTAATGTTGATGAAACATTACTTCAATGTGTTTGCTCAGTGGGTTGCTTAACTGTAAGAGCTGTATAACCTAAAATTATTTATATGTATAGAGAGTCTGTCATAGACAGTAGCGGATGCAACTTGCTTATTTTAAGCGGATCACCCTATATATATATATTCGGTGTTTGAACACGTCGGAGAAATTGCGTGTCATTTTTTTAAAACACATTCGATCCAAGTCGTACCCTTTCGGAGTTATCCCCACATTTATAGATAAAAATAACGTTTGCGGTGGTTTCGTTAAACTGAAATATCTCCAAAACTGAATAAAATAGAGAGTTTTTCGGGATTATCTTGAGAATAGAGGGCGCTATCGGTTGCACTATAAATTCGCTTCGTTTGAGTTAGGTGGCTGTGAAATATAAAATGTTGAAATTCAAAATTTTCAATCAAGGATAACGTGAGTTTTGTTTAAATGAAACCACGTAACTGTTTTGACACCGTCCAAACTCAAAACGTAATTCTCTTATGTTTAAGTTTAAAATTTGTATATGTAGATGTTTAATAACTTCCTTAAAAACTCATAAAAGTACGGATAAAAATTATCCCACTGAACAAACACATTTAAGTAATGTTTCATCAACATTAAAATAACGTTTAATGTTGCTACAATGTTGATATAACGTTATTTGTTTGTTTTTTGCTCAGTATGATGAACTTTATCGAATTTTAAGTCGAATAGTGTTGAAAAATATTGGTACGTGTCCATCATAGCGCTTTCCCCGTTATTCAAACAATTGATAATTGACATACTAAACTTATTTATTTCACTTGTCAATGTTTTACAGACTATTTTCAAATTAAATCGGCTCTTTGTACGCGTGGCGCATGAAGTAAAATTTCGAGTTTAGAAAAGCCTAATTTGGCTTGGTCGCTTCGCTTCGCTACGCGCCCAAGCCAAATTTTCAGGCTTTTCTAAACTCGAAATTTTACTTCATGCTTAATCCGGGAGTGGAAAACACTCGTTTCATTATTAAAATAATTTATAAATGATAGATTCTTTAATCTTTTATTCCCGGAGAATTTTCTATGAGGTTAAAACATATTCAATTTTGTTACAACTTAAAAAGGAACAAAATTTCGAATAACTCTGTAATGGTACCACATAGACCGAATCTATGTGGTACCATTACATAGTTATTCGAAATTTTGTTCCTTTTTAAGTTGTAACAAAATTGAATATGTTTTAACCTCATAGAAAATTCTCCGGGAATAAAAGATTAAAGAATCTATCATTTATAAATTATTTTAATAATGAAACGAGTGTTTTCCACTCCCGGATTAAGCATGAAGTAAAATTTCGAGTTTAGAAAAGCCTGAAAATTTGGCTTGGGCGCGTAGCGAAGCGAAGCGACCAAGCCAAATTAGGCTTTTCTAAACTCGAAATTTTACTTCATGCGCCACGCGTACAAAGAGCCGATTTAATTTGAAAATCGTCTGTAAAACATTGACAAGTGAAATAAAAAAGTTTAGTATGTTAATTATCAATTGTTTGAATAACGGGGAAAGCGCTATGATGGACACGTACCAATATTTTTTAACACTATTCGACTTAAAATTCGATAAAGTTCATCATACTGAGCAAAAAACAAACAAATAACGTTATATCAACATTGTAGCAACATTAAACGTTATTTTAATGTTGATGAAACATTACTTAAATGTGTTTGTTCAGTGGGATAACTTTTATCCGTACTTTTATAAGTTTATATGTCAATAAATTGTCATTATTTTCAACATGGGATTGAAAAAGTGAATAATATATGGGTGTCCCCTTTAAAATAACAAAGTTTTAAGGCTGCCAGGAAATTTGGAACACCCTATATTCGAAAATAATGTTAACTTGTAAAGAAAATGATTTCATGAAACTTGTATCTGAAACATTTTTTCATATTTTTAATATTAAGGGAATCATCGAGCTTACCGTCCTTGCTAAAACACCCTGTATATTAAAAGCCAACAGTTTCTCTTCTTCGCTTCGCTACGCACACAAGTCAAATTTTCAGGCTTTTCTAAGCTCGAAATTTTACTCACAACAAATATCTGAAGGTTCACAGCGTGGGTATGAAAGAAAAATCAAATTTTAAAATTAATTTAAGATTGGGTTGTTTTCAGTGCTTTAAACTTCACTTTGATTCAGTGTTTTATACGCGTGGCGCTTGAAGTAAAATTTCGAGTTTAGAAAAGCCCCGTGAAAGTGTGTCTCGGGTCGCTGGCGCGACCCTCGACAAATTTTCTTCGCGGGGCTTTTCTAAACTCGAAATTTTACTTCATGCTTAGTCTGGGAGTGAAAACGCTTATTCGAAACTTTAAACTGAATGCTTTGATAAGAATATTAGTTTTCAAAATTTTGTTTAATATTATTTGAAGTAAAACTGACATGGTAGCCACAATTTGAAATGATAAATTTTTCCCACATTTCCTTGATTTTTGAGTTTTTTCCTCAACCTTTTAATACAACCTTCCTCTGTGGAAAACCTCCATTTTGCTAAATTGTTTTCATTGTTTTTGTCAATATTCAAGTTGGTTTTATAAATTTTTACGTGTTTTGTAATTGTTGTGATGCCTGCTGATTTTGACAAATTTAATAATATCATATGGTTCATCAATTTTTTGATGCCATCTATTTTATTACTTTTTTTATTTGTTTATTATTGAATTTGTCAATTAAGTATTTTTTTCCGTATAAAATTAGAAATAAATTAGTTTGATATTTTTATTTGGTAAATATTTGCTTAGTGTTAATTTTACCAATTTTGAATATTTTCTTTTCAAGTTTTATAATCGTCTGTTGCTTTTATAGATTTTATATAAAAAAATATGTTTTTAAATTAATAACTTGTAATTTATGAGATATTGGTTTTTAATTTTGATGTTTTCTGGATGCGATTGAATTTTATCCATAAACAAAAAAATGCAGAAATCTGAACATTTGTTAATTTATTGAATAATTTATTTAGTCAACGGAGTACATTTAAAAATACATAATATAGTACAACTAAAAATATTAAATACACATTTAATCTTCAACCAAATCCGTCCCTCCACTCTGTATCACATCCAAGTAACCGAAAGGTCAGCACTCAGAGCCATCACTAGACTAAGACATCCTAACAATCCCCTTTATAACCCTTCAAACGAACTCCTCTACGAAACCACAAATCTACCCCCAATCGAACAGCGTGTACTTACGCTAAGTACCAAATTCCCCACTAACCCCAAAATTTTTGAAATCCTGAACAAATACTGCCCACTGAGCAAAAAACAAACAAATAACGTTATATAAACATTGTAACAACATTAAACGTTGTATTAATGTAGATGAAACATTACTTCAATGTGTTTGCTCAGTGGGTGTATTCCCCGAAATCCTAACATCACGTCTAAATACAAATTTCCGACAGAAACTTTTCACCAATTCATTAGCTCGTTTCATTCAGACAGGTAAACAACCTACTGATTATTAAATTTTAAATAGCAAATAGTAGATTCAAACAGGGCAGAAAGACCGTTGGTCGATAGCCCAGACAGACTAACTATTTATTTATATGTATATAAAAGTGTTATAAATCTAATTGTAATTGTTATATATATACAGGGTGTCCGTATTTCGAGGAAATGCATGGGGATCTCGGTTATTTGAAGAGTTAGAGAGTTGGTTAAATTAGGGCAAATATGTGAAATTTGTAGCCCAACAATAATCCGAAAACAGATTTAAAATATCTTTTTTTGTTTTCGAGATATTGCCAAAAAACTATTTTTTTTCAAATTTCGTTTTTATTTTTTTATTCAAAAACTATTGGATCTAGGAATTTGCAACTTTTACATTATACAGGCACTTTTTAATCAGGAATTTAGTAGTGTACTTACATTTAAAATAACTTTAATATCTTCCCCGGAACCATAGCCAACTTTTGTTTTTCTTATGGGCGCCATATTGGATTTTCATATTTTTAGAAAGAACTTTTTTTTCTGAATTAAACGGTATATCACACTTATAATTTATTCTGCGTTTCATTTGAAACATAGCAACCTTTTGTTTTTTGTAAAGAGTGCCTTGGAAACAATAATATTGATACGTTATTCAGTTATTGATGTGTCAATAAGATACGATCATTATACATAATACATAAAATAAAGTTAAAAATGGTGTTTTCGAACCAAGAAAAACGAGATATGATCGAAGTTTATTATACTTCAAACAAAAATGTACGTATTTCATCCGAAGTCTATCTACAGAGCTATCCAGAAAGGCAACAGCCAAGTGAAAGTCATTTCATAAAACTACATACAAATTTATTGGAATATGGTTCCTTCGTAAAGCCACGACAAAGATATGGATATCACCAACCCCATGAAAATGAAAACCAAATTTTGCAAGCGGTAAAATGATTTCATTTTAATTACAATAAGATAATATTTATTCCCCTAGATTCAAGATAACCCTTCTTCCTCAACGAGAGAACTTGCGAACCAGTTTGGTGTGACGTTTCAATACGTATGGAGAATTTTGAAAAAAAATAAATATCGCCCATTCAAAATTAAAGTTACTCAAGCTCTCCATCCTGGAGATGCTAGACGAAGGATGGACTTTTGTCGTATTTTATTGGGAAAGTTAAACGAAAATCCGAATTTCTTGTCAAATGTGATATGGTCTGACGAATGCCGTTTTACCAACACAGGGATATTCAATAGGCATAATGAACATGTGTGGAGTATAAATAATCCTAGACAACATGAAGAAAGACGACGACAAGTGCGATTCGGACTAAATGTATGGGTCGGTATTTTGGGAGACAATATTGTAGGTCCATACATTTACGAAGATACATTAAATTCACAGAGATATCACGATTTTTTAAGAACATTTTTAAGTGATTACGTAGACAATAACATCCCCTTAAATATGTTAAGAAATGTATGGTTTCAACAAGATGGTGCACCACCTCACAACAGCCAAATTGTCGCTAATTGTCTGTCCGAAATGTTTCCAAATAAAGTTATGGCAAATAATGGTGATATACGTTGGCCAGCTCGCTCACCTGATTTGTCACCTCTAGATTATTTTCTTTGGGGAGCTATAAAAGAAAAAGTTTATAAAACTATTCCAGAGGACAAAGACGATTTAAGGAGAATTATAATAGTTACCATTCAGCAATTAAGAAGAAGAGACATTTTTCGGGCAGTCCAAAATTTAAGGAAAAGACTAGAATTATGTTTGGAGGTCAATGGTGATATATTCGAACACTTACTCTAAGTTTGTGATAATTTTAGTTCAAAAGATATTTAATTAATTTGTTTATTATTATTTAATATTATGAAAAACTTCATCAAGCAGCAGAGTGATTATTCTGGTTCCTTCCCTAAAAAAATATAGTTGTAGGCCTCAGGAATTTTAAAATGTGCAACTGTTTTCAAGGCACTCTTAAAAAAAAAACAAAAGGTTGCTTTGTTTCAAATGAAACGCAAAATAAATTATAAGTGTGATATACCGTTGAATTCAGAAAAAAAAGTTCTTTCCAAAAATATGAATATCCAATATGGCGCCCATAAGAAAAACAAAAGTTGGCTATGGATCTGGAGAAGATATTAAAGTTATTTTAAATGTAAGTACACTACTAACTTCCTGATTAAAAAGTGCCTGTATAATGTAAAAGTTGCAAATTCCTAGATCCAATAGTTTTTGAATAAAAAAATAAAAACGAAATTTGAAAAAAATAGTTTTTTGGCAATATCTCGAAAACAAAAAAGATATTTCAAATCTGTTTTCGGATTATTGTTGGGCTCCAAATTTCACGTATTTGCCCTAATTTAACCAACTCTCTAACTCTTCAAATAACCGAGATCCCCATGCATTTCCTCGAAATACGGACACCCTGTGTATATACCAGAGCTGGGCAGGATTCGATTCCCGGATTCGAATCATTTTAAAGGATTCAAAAGAGGTATTCGAATACTTTAGTGAAAACGGATTCGTGATCCGGATTCGTTACATTTTTTTAAAAGGATTCGTATTCGAATCCAAACGTAGATGATTCGAATCCTTATAAAAGATTCGAATTCTTATAAATGGATTCGAATCCTTATAAAAGGATTCGAATTCTTATAAAAGGATTCGAATCCTTATAAACGGAATCGAATCCTTATAAAATTCGAATCCTGATACATGGATTCAAATCCTCCTAAATAATTCGAATCATCGCTATTAAGGCTGGGATTCGAATTCGATTAATTCAAATAGTTAAATATTCTAATATGAATATTTAAATCACTAAATTATTCATATTTGAATATAAATATTAAAATTTTCGAATAATTCAAATATTTGTGAATGCATATTTGGTTACATAACCATGAAAAATATCCAACGTTAATATATATATATTTTTAACTTCACTTGAAATCAGTGTTTTATACGCGTGGCGCATGAAGTAAAATTTCGAGTTTAGAAAAGCCCCGTGAAAATTTGTCTCGGGTCGCTGCGCGACCCTCGACAAATTTTCTACGCGGGGCTTTTCTAAACTCGAAATTTTACTTCATGCTTAGTCTGGGAGTGGACAACACTCGTTCTTAGAAGTTTCAAATTGAAGGATTACTCTAGATTACTAAGTTTATTACCGTTTTACAAAGGCTACAGCTCAAAGGACCAACCACGGTCTTCGCAGAACGAAGGACTACAGGGAATCGAAGTTTTTTTACAAGAAAACAACGAATATCTGAAGGTTTACAGCATGGATAGGAAAGAAAACATCTAATTTTGAAAAAATATCGAAGTTTGGGTTGGAAATTTTACTTCATGCGCCACGCGTATAAAACACTGATTTAAAGTGAAGTTAAAAACGCACTGAAAACCAACCCAACTTCGATATTTTTTCAAAATTGGATGTTTTCTTTCCTATCCATGTGTAAACCTTCAGATATTCGTTGTTTTCTTGTAAATAAACTTCGATTCCCTGTAGTCCTTCGGTCTCCGAAGACCATGATTGGTCCTTCGAGCTGTAGCCTTTGTAAAATGGTAATAAACTTAGTAATCTAGAGTGATCTCTCAATTTGAAACTTTTAAGAACGAGTGTTGTCCACTCCCAGACTAAGCATGAAGTAAAATTTCGAGTTTAGAAAAGCCCCGCGTAGAAAATTTGTCGAGGGTCGCGCAGCGACCCGAGACAAATTTTCACGGGGCTTTTCTAAACTCGAAATTTTACTTCATGCGCCAGGCGTATAAAACACAGATTCAAAATGAAGTTCAATAACACATATATTATCATTAATTAAAATCATTATATAATCAGATATTTAGTCGGTAAATGAACATGTTTGTTAATAGAAACTGATGGAATAAAATATTACTGGTTGCAAATAATAGATTCAAATTTATTTTTAAAGGATTTGTATCCGTGATTCAAAAATGAGGATTCGAATCTTTGATTCGAATCATATTTCTCACTTACGAATCCTTTATTCGAGTATTCGTGATTCGAATCATATTAGGTGATTCGGATTCGTGATTCGAATCATGTTTTTGAGGATTCATCCCAGCTCTGATATACACACATTAAAACATTATTAACAATATTTGTTTATGTTGAAAGTTTATGTTTTTGCCATTTTTGAAATATTCATGTATATATTATTAATTTTAATTTGTTTGATTATTTTTTTATCAATTTGACGATTTGTTTAGATCCACTTCTATAAGTTTTATCGATTTAGAAAAATTATCAATTAAAAATATTATAATTTTTTTATTAATAAAAAAAATATTTTCAGTTATTATGTTAAATTATTTTCAGTGTTTACGTCTTTTTAATTTAATAATAAAATAATACATTACCCAACAGGACAACCCAATTACAGAATAATATTACAAAGAGATAACTTCTTAGAATAACAAAATAATAGTTTAGTTTAGTTTTTATTTATCGTGTTACTACATCAATTTGTTTACACTTGCCAGTAAAATAAGCTTAAAACTATGTCTAATTCTAAAAGTATAAAACAATAATTCACAAAACATTGTATTTCACGAACACAGTACTTATAATATCACTACTCAAGATCACAGAATCTGTTGGACAGGCAGTCTTGGACGGTATAAAAAGCCTTAGACTGAAGGTATGATTTTAGTCTTGATTTCATTTTATTTATATCTAACGTTTTGATGGCATCTGGAAGTGTGTTATATAGGTGTGGACCATAGTAGTTTACACCATCCATGCACTTCGTTAGACGTATAGGCTTTTTGCAAATATCCATTTTATGTCTCGTCTCACGATTATGTATTTGATAATTGGTGACATATGACTTAATATGTGTTTTGGTATACAATATGCACTCAAGTATGAAGACGCATGGAAGCGTTAAGATGTGTTGATCGATAAAGGATTGCTTACAATCAGCTCTGTATGCCAGACCTAGCATTGCACGAATTGCACGTCGCTGTAGGCCAAACAATCTACTGGTTATACTTGAGTGTCCCCAGGATAACAACCCATATGTTAAACGGGAATGAAAAAGCGCGAAGTAAGCTGTTTTTAATGCCGAGAAAGGTAAATGTGAACTTAAATTTCTTAAAAGGTAGATTACACTACATAATTTCCCTGCAGTGTCACTACCATGGGCATTCCAATTTAGTTTGGTATCTAGAGTTATACCCAAGAAACGGGCAGAGGATTTTTCAATGTTAGGTTTGAGAGAGAATATGACCTTCACTGTTTTGTCGCAATTTAGTGCGAGTTTATTTGACACAAACCAATCTGATATATTATTTATTGCGCTGTCATTGTTCTCTTGGGCAGAATTTAAATCTTGAGATTTTATTATACAAGACGTGTCGTCTGCATATAAAATTATATTTGATGTTTTCTCAAAATTTGGAAGGTCATTTATGTATAAAATAAACAAGAGAGGGCCAAGTATCGATCCTTGCGGTACCCCACTGTTTATTTTTACTGTAGCAAACAGTTCGCCATCTGAAAATACCCTCTGCAGCCTGTTTCCTAGGTAATTATTTAGTAGTCGACAACTGTTTGGGCTGAAATTGTAAAAATATAGCTTCCGTAAGAGAATATCATGGGAAACGCAATCAAAGGCCTTACTGAGATCAAGGAATAATGCGGCACTCACCGAGTTAAAATCGTACCCATCCATGATCTCACCAATTAGAGCGATAATTGCGTCACCCGTTGACCTCCCCTCCCGGAAGCCATATTGGTTGTCACATAAAATATCTTCGTTCTTTAAATAGTCTGTCACTTGAGTAAACAAGACCCTTTCCAGTATTTTCGAGAATATTGGCAATAAGGAGATTGGTCTATAATTGTTCATTTCAGACTTACAGCCTTTTTTATGTATGGGTATAATACATCCCGATTTTAAAACACTTGGAAAGGTTCCTGTTTTAATACAATCATTAATTAAGTGCGTTAATGGTTCAATAATAGCATTTCGTATCGATTTAATAATACCTGTGGTCATTCCATACACATCTCTTGATTTTGAATTTTTCAGGTTGAGGATCACTGTTCTTATGTGAATCTGACTCACCTCTTGGAACTCAAAATACTTATGGGATGTTTTACTTCTGCCATTACACATTAAGTAAATGGGATCGGTCCTAGATTGAGGTAATTCACTGATGATTTTTTCAGGAATGGTGCTAAAAAAGGCATTAAAATCGTTAGCATTAATATTACAAGTGTTATTATCAACTTCTTTCTGCTTAATCAAAGACCACATGGCTTTTGCTTTGTTTCCGCTGTTATTAATTAGGTTAAGCGAGGCAGTTTTTCTAGCATTCTTTAGCGCCGTATTATAAAATTGTTTATAATTTAAATAATTTGTTTTGAGATGTGGTACGCTGTCTTCATGAGTAGTAGAGTTTCTCTCATTTGTTTAAGCTCATTATTGAACCAATTAACTTGTTGGTTTTTGTGAGGGGATACCTGTTTTTCAGGAAAACATTCTAATATATAATTTTCTAATGTTGATATGAAGTTTGCGAATTTATCTTCGATATTAATGTTTGGATTATAAATATAATCAAAGTTTGTGTGTTTAAGTGCACTAAAAAGTTCCAATTTACCTTTCTCGGTGATGGGTCTAATCAATCGCTTAGTGGTAACAGGAATTAGATCTATGTTAAAACGTGCATGAATCCCTAAATGATCCGACAAACCTGTCTCGATTGGATATACTTCAAAGCATCTATCTTCCATGTTGGAGAATACATTATCTAGACAGTTTAGGTTCCTGGTTGGGAAATTAACCGTGCTATATAAGCCGTATGTCGCCAATAAGTCACATAGATGAGTTGCCCGAGGATCATCGTAGTTGAATTTGACATTGAAATCTCCACCTATAATTATATATTTCTGCATATTAAGCCTGTCCAACAGTTTCTCTAAAATACACAAAAAGTTATTAAAATCTCCTGCTGGGGAACGATACACGACAATTACATATAAATTAAGTGATGAAAACAGAGCGGCAGCTATTTCACAGCATTTTTCTGCAGATAGGTTATTCAAATCTGATAGGTTTTGAAAGCTACTAAAAGAACCGTTTTCTTTTACTAGTTGCATAACTCCTCCATGCTGATACTTTACGCGTGTAAAATTAGAGCCGTTGGAGTAATTATCAAATTTAACACTAGAAATTTCATCATACACTAACCAATGTTCAGAAAAACAAATTACATCAAATATCGAGTCATATTTTTTAACAAGTTTTTTTAATTTTGTTTGTTGATTATTATTAATTAATATTTTTGACGTCGTATTATTCTTGAATTTGTCAACATTGACAATGTTTCGCTGATTACGTTGATTTAAATGATTTTTTTTCAATTTTAACGTTTTTTTAATAAATATTATTTGTATAATGTTTAATTTAGAAGACTTCTGTAATTTCCAGTTTATTTTATTAACTAAAATGATGAAATTTTTTAGTATTATTCCCATTATAAATTATATTTATAGGATTTGTTATTGTCTAAATTTTTATAATTTATAATTGGAATAACAATAATAATTGTCAGCATTAAAAATAAGTAATTACAACAATAAATGTTGTCAACGCTAACAAAACTAATTGATAAAATAAACTAAAAATAAAAATCTTCAAAATTAAACATTACACAACTAATATTCGAGTTTATTGATTTTAATAATTTTCCAGATTTTTATAATTGTTGACCGTATTTATATATTTTCATGATTTCTTATTACTCTGCTAATATAAATATTTTTTTATTGTTTCATGATTCTTAACAAATGTCAATAATTTTAATATTTTTCAAAGTTTCTGTGCATTTTGTTACTTTTCGCGATTTATTTAAACGTTTTTTTCAGTGTTTTGGTCAATTTGAATGAAATTCAATGACTTTTTTCTGACGCATTCGTCGATTTTATGAAAGAGTTCATTTTGAAGTTTTGAACGAGTGATTCCACTCCCAGGTTAAGCATAAACAAAGCTTAACAGGAATAAGAAACATTTATTCAAAAAGCTCAAGTATTTAACATGAGGGATAGACATGATAGACAAATTTTATTTCATTCTGACAGTTACGATACACATTTTAAGACTTGTGACATATTTTAAAGTAACGAGTGTCTTCCACTCCCAGACTAAGCATGAAGTAAAATTTCGAGTTTAGAAAAGCCCCGCGTAGAAAATTTGTCGAGGGTCGCGCAGCGACCCTAGACAAATTTTCACGGGGCTTTTCTAAACTCGAAATTTTACTTCATGCGCCACGCGTACAAAACACTGATTTAAAATGAAGGTAAAAAAACACAATAACATCTTCAATCAGAGTAACACGGAATTAGATATTTAGGCTGTTATCAACGATGATCAGTGTTAAAAATAATTAATCAGTTACGATACACATTTTAACACTTGTGACATATTTTAAAGTAACGAGTGTCTTCCACTCCCAGACTAAGCATGAAGTAAAATTTCGAGTTTAGAAAAGCCCCGCCTAGAAAATTTGTCGAGGGTCGCGCAGCGACCCGAGACAAATTTTCACGGGGCTTTTCTAAACTCGAAATTTTACTTCATGCGCCACGCGTACAAAACACTGATTTAAAATGAAGTTAAAAAAACACAATAACATCTTCAATCAGAGTAACACGGAATTAGATATTTAGGCTGTTATCAACGATGATCAGTGTTAATAATAAATAATCAGTTACGATACACATTTTAACACTTGTGACATATTTTAAAGTAACGAGTGTCTTCCACTCCCAGACTAAGCATGAAGTAAAATTTCGAGTTTAGAAAAGCCCCGCGTAGAAAATTTGTCGAGGGTCGCGCAGCGACCCTAGACAAATTTTCACGGGGCTTTTCTAAACTCGAAATTTTACTTCATGCGCCACGCGTACAAAACACTGATTTAAAGTGAAGTTAAAAAAACACAATAACATCCTCAATCAGAGTAACACGGAATTAGATATTTAGGCTGTTATCAACGATGATCAGTGTTAATAATAAATAATTAGGTTGCAGAAAAATAATAAAATCAAATGTATTCTTGAAGGATTTGTATTCGTGATTCGAACATTTGATTCGAATCATATTGATCTCTTACGAATCCTTTATTCGAGTATTCGTGATTCGAATCATATTAGGTGATTAGAATTCTTTTTACGAGGATTCGTCCCAGCTCTGCTATCTATCATTATAAAAGACGCTGTCGTACATTTGCAAACAATTATTGAATATTAATATAATTCAGGATTTTTCTTTAATGAAGTCTGTATAATTTTATTACTAAAATTAAATCGACTTTTGGTAGTTATGTACCGAGATCGAGGTTAATTAGCAAAAAATAGATTTTGGGTCCCTTGTTACCGAGTAATTTAACAAGACAATAACATTTGTTGTCTGATTGTTAACCGAGAGGGTTAGCAAGCTCCCTGTTGGCTACGCCCATGCAAATGAGCTCACTAAATGGCCACATCTGGCAACACTGAAAGTAGCTGGCTGAAACACTAACTTAATTTATAACTAAACACTAATTCATTTTCAGGATTGTAGTGCAGATTTAACACTAACCGTAACTTCAATAAAATTTCCAAACAAGAAAATTTCAGCAAACTGGCTCCAATCATCAAAACTCCCTATAATAAAACTGGAACTAAGACAATGCCAATTCGAAAACATGGACGATGAAGCCTTTTCCGGACACCCTTTCACGCGATTGGATTATTTGATGATGGTAGACCCACAACTGAAACACATACGCAAAACCTGGTTGGGAAAATCCAACTACTTGACCACTTTTGAGTTACGCTTCGATGCATCTCCAGCAGGCCCTGAATTCTGGATCGAACTGGGAAGCTTCGGACAACTGTACAAATTACACACACTACAATTTTCGCATTGTTTAAGTTCTGAGGATACCATTAGAAATATCACGGGTCCCGATGCGGAGTTTATGAAAGAGTTGCTTACTCTGGATGTGGGGTTTAATAATCTTGAGCGATTGTCAGGGATGAGTTTTGTGAACGCGCCTAAATTAATTAAGTTGCTGTTGAATGGGAATTTGTTGAAAACAATCGAAAGGGATGCTTTCGTTGGTACTAACTTGGCATATTTGCAAATAAGCGACAATTTATTAAAAACTATACCGGAAGGCATTTTTAGGGTTTTCGAGATGAATGAAGCGATGGGTAAGAATGTTTTCGCGTATGGAAACCCCTGGAAGTGCGATTGTGATTTGCAATGGTTTAAGAATTATTGCTTGAAAGAGGACAGCATTGTTGATAAGAAGAAACCACCCATGTGTGGTAATACATCCCCGTTTGAAACAACAGATTTTGGTTGTGAGGATTTAAAAACAACAACTGAAATGATTGAGTCTTCACAGGGAACTACGAAAAATGGTATTGAAGAAGAGATCAACACTATTAGTGTGCCTTGCAGAGATATTTATAAAAACCCTCTACTACCAAGAAATTCAAACCAAAGGGAGGAATTTACAAATATTGAGATAATTTCAAACAATCACTCAATAAAAATCACTTTCTTTGACCTAAACGACGAAATAATATCAACAGAAATTGTAATGGAAGGGGATGTCAACAACTTCCACCTTTTATGGTTCAATTCTTTCAATCCCGAAGAAAAAGACTGCGTCACAAATTTACACACCAACTCAATTTTCTTAACAAGTTTACAACGCAAAGAAACCTACACATTCTGTTTAGTTTACAACGGTGAAAAATCAGTTTCCCCGTATTCGTGTTTCGGAGCAACAATCCCGGAAGTTTGGGAAAAGCGCGCTTGGATCAACCACTCGCAAAAAACAAAAATTATATCGATATTTTCAGCAACCATAATTTCAACAGCCCTAATCTTCATCGCAACTACATTTTTCATAGTTTATCATCATCCCGGATTAATTAAGAGGAATAAAAGAGTGATTATTTTGGGGAATAAGGATAGAAAGTGTTCGTTTCCTCCGCCGAGGAAAACCGATTCAGGTTATTTAACACCAAATTGTCCGATTTATGAGAAGGTTAATTATCGCACTGGTACTATGGGGAACAGCATTTCGGGATATGTTACAACGATTGAGAATTCGTATAAAGTAGAAGCTCCGCCTTTGCCCCCCTGTCACCCAGTTTTGGGTAGGTTGGAAGAGGAGGATCTTAAAAGTATTAGCGATGCTTGAAAAATTGTAGATTAGTTAATTTATTTAGAATGTTTAAAATTGAAAATAAATTATACAGATATGTTCCGAGTTTGCTTTTCTGTATTAGTGTACTACTTAAGGCCAGTTGCATACACGTTTTGAAGCGAATCATTTCACAAATGCAGTTTAAAATTACCTTTTCATAGTTAAACTTGGTTCAGAGACAGCTTAAGATAGTAACGCAACCAAGGGACCTCCGCCAAACGTTTTATTAAAAGTTACTATCTTGAAAAATACAACTTCTACAGAAAGTTTGAGAAATATCCAAATTGATGACAGAATAACAACAAAATATATAGCAATTATAAAAACTATCTAAATCAGTGAAAAATATGAATAAGGTATCGTATATTCAATTGAAAAAAACCTCTAGAGTGCCAACCTAAATTAAAAAAGGCTTATTTTTTTAAATTTAGGTTGGCTACACGCTTTAGGAATTGACATATAAACCGCCAGACATAATAATTCTAATATGAAGTTTCAGAGTTGCCAACCTACAATATTTTCCATGGCACACTAGAGGTTTTTTTTTATTAACCATACGATACAATTCATGAGAGGTGTCCCTCCTTTCCTTTCCTTGATTTGTAGTGCTTTCTGCATTAAAACATATAATACGAAAATAATTAGATGTCATCAGATAACGTGAGTGAAAAGAGACAGAAAACTTCATAATAGGTTATAGGTTATATAGGGCCATTGTGAGGCGAGTCAGCCTCTCGTGAACTGCGATCTATCCGATCTATTGTTCTGCCCTTACCCAGTCACTTCCCAAGCAGTCCCACGTCCTCTATGAACCTGGTAACTTCCTTGGGAGTGATGCTACTCACTTCTTCGTGGGATAATCGGTCCCTGCCGAAATGTGAAAAACGCTTGTGGGCAATCGCGTCACAAGTGCAGAGTATGTGCTCGGTCGTCTCATCTGCCGAATCACATAACCTGCAATTTCCACTTTCCTCTTTTCCCATTTTCCACAAATGGCTGTGATCTAACTTTATGAGTCGTTTTGATTGAAGTAGGCCTGGGACGTTGTTCCAGTGTTTACGTATTCTGTCCTCTTCCCATTTTTGCACCACCTCTCTTCGGTGCGCCATGGGGAGTCCGCAAAACGGCTCTGGTCCTATAAGAGTGGCATTTGCACCTCTTTTGGCGAGTTCATCTGCCACTTCGTTGCCTTTGATACCCCCATGCCCTGGGACCCACATGAGGGTCAACGAGTTGTTCTTAGCCAATTGCGAAAGGGATCGTCGGCATTCCCAGACAGTCTGTCAGCCGTGGCTGTAGGCCCGAAAGGCCTTTAGTGCGGCCTGGCTGTCTGAGCAAATATATATATGCGCGCCGTTTAGGTGCCTACCCAGGCATTCCCTGGCGCACATATCAATTGCAATTGCTTCCGCTTGCAGAATCGTGGGTGTCTTACCCAGAGCCATGAAGCTCCTGTGGTTTTGGTTAGGCCCATAGATGCCTATTCCAGTACCTCTATTGTTCTTGGTCGTTTGCATGGCCCCTGTGATACTTAGACATACTAGCCGTTGAAGCCTACCCAGCTTCTTTTGCGTGTCTAGTTTTTGGGTTTTTGGCCACCACACAAGGGCGGCATAGGTGACAATGGGTACCACCGCCGTTCTATACATCCAATATGTGATTTTAGGCTTCAATCCCCAAGTTTTCCCCATTAGCCGCCGACAGGCCCAGAACGACGCCGTTGCTTTGGCCATGGTTTCGTCGACATGCTGATTCCACGTCAGTTTGGCATCTAGAATTACTCCCAGATACTTCACTTCGTTGGAGAGGTTTTTTCTACTCCATTCAGCGAGGGAGCCTTTAAATGCAGCTTCCTCCTACGCGTGAATGGGACTATTGTCGTTTTGTTCGGGTTGACACTTAGTTCTTCCCTAACACACCAATTATTGATGACATTCAGTGCTTTTTGCATTAGGTTTGTAAGAATGCCTTCATGCTTGCCCCTGATTATTACGGCGATGTCATCTGCGTAGCCTAGGGTTGTGAAGCCCCTTTCGCGCAGTTCATCCAGAAGACCGTCCACCACTATTAACCATAGTGTGGGGGACAAAACTCCACCCTGAGGACACCCCTTTGCTACAGTCATAGATACTGTGGATCCTGCTAGGGAAGCCGTAACCGTTCGACTTTGAAGCATGGATTCCACCCACCTTATCGTGGAAGGATATATTCCTTTATTTATTGCAGAGAATGAGGTGTTATCATGTCTACAAATATTCCGAGTGCTATTTCCTTATGTAGGATGGCTCGTTCTGCCTCTTTGACGAGGTGATGTAGAGCATCGACGGTGGATTTGCCAGCCTGATATGCGAACTGCTTGGCATCTAAGGGTGCTCTTATAAGTGAGTCACTCTTTATGTGCTCGTCTATTATTTTCTCCACAGTCTTTAGGAGGAAAGAGGTTAGGCTGATGGGTCGATATGATTTAGGTTCTTCCAATGGCCTATTGCCCACTTTAGGTATAAATACCACTTTTGCCTCCCTCCACAACCGGGGTATGTACCCTAGTGCATAGCTTGCTTTGTATATCTCCCTGAGTCCTGGAGCGATACTTTCTAAGCCGCGCTGCAGTAACGCGGGGAAGATATCGTCCATTCCTGGGGATTTGTATGGCTTGAAGCTGGTTATGGCCCAAGTCATTTTGCTGAGCGTGAATATTTTTCCCGCTAAGCAGCGGCTGTCCCGACTGGAGCAGTGAACCCCTGAGTCGGTAATAGTCGCAACTTTGTCTTTATACACTACCTTTGATCCTGGGAAGTGAGTACCTAGGAGTAGCTCTAAGCTTTCCTGTTGATCATTGGTATGACTGCCGTCTGCTCTTTTTAAGATGCCGACCGCATTGGTATGATCCTTTGATAGGACCTTCCGAAGTCTATTTGCTGGGGTCAGGTCGTCGATCCCCTCGCAGTAGGCCTTCCAAGCCTCTCGTTTAGACTTCCTGAGCTGCTTATTGTATTCAGTCAGGGCCTGTCTGTAGGCCGACCAGCTGCCTGTCTTCTTGGCCCTGTTGAAGGATTTCCGAGCGGAGGTCCTGAGTCGATCCAATTCCTTGTTCCACCAAGGAACGTTTCTCGAGAAGTCTACCTTCTTTACTGGGCAGCTTTCCTCATAGGCTACCACGAAAACTTCATAATATGTCTGCTTTGGTTTTTAGATGAAAACGTATGTTCCGTTATTCAGCAAATTTTAAGGTTAAACGTCACATTTTGCAATGTCTTCGTAAAACTAAATCTGCAAAAACCCACCCACAAATCATTTTAATTATTATGCAGAATCGTTTTAAATGTGTTTAAGTGGTACAATTCCAATTTCCACATCTATTTCGAGTTCAGGTATTTACAGAAATAAATAATGCATTTTTGTTGATTTTGTGTAAATTTAAACGAAAATGTTAGTTGAATCGAATGCGCATTCTATAGATTTGGCAAATAGTCATCGGATTAATCTGCTAATACAGGGAATTTTTCTTTTATAATAATAATAGTAATATTTATTACCCAACAGGACATTCCAATTACAGAGTAATATTACAAAAGTAAAAATTCTTAAAATATATATAAATAAGTATATATACAAGGAATTCTCTATTAGGTATACATATGCATACCATTTTTTTAAAGAGTTCAATTTGAAGCTTAAAACGAGTGTTTTCCACTCTCAGACTAAGCATGAAGTAAAATTTCGAGTTTAGAAAAGCCTGAAAATTTGGTTTGGTCGCTCCGCGCTTCACGCTACGCGACCACACCAAATTTTCAGGCTTTTCTAAACTCGAAATTTTACTTCATGCTTAACCTGGGAGTGGAAAACACTCAATTAAACTTCAAATTGACCTCTTTTAAAATAACGACGAATATTTAAAAATCTATAACACTTAATTGAGATATGTATAATCAAAAGAAAAAAATCACAAGAAATTATGATTTAAAGCTTTTCTAAAAGAAAGAACACTAATATACTCGTGACCTAAACAGTATGACATTCATGTCATGTAACGTCAAAATTTGACACAACTAGGAAAAACCGTTGCAGATACAACTGTCGACATACTCTCTACAAAATTTAAGCCACGCATTCCACTTCAATTAGTCATAGGACATCTCTCCCGAATTTCACTATAGTATGTTTATACTAATATTGGTAAATTAATATCTGTGTTACAAGAATTTATTTGGTAAAATCGGGGCCTGGTCACGAGGTTTTGGAAGTATTTGATTGATATATTGAACTTCAGATTATTATAGTGTTTTATATGCCTGGCGCAACTTTTTATTTTACTTCGTGCTTAATTATAGAGTGGAAACACTCTCTAGAAACTACAAAACTTTTTCAAAAACAAAATGCTCAAACATTTTTAGCGTATGCATCGGGATATGTATAGTTGAAAGAAAAAATCTCTGTATGTTATTTCTAATCTCAATGGTTCGCATCATTTTCCCTTCTCTAAAGTTAGAGCCAGTCGTTAATTTTGTTTGTTCCTATCATACAAGTTAATTTTCACTCCAATCAATTATTTAGTTAACGAAAGCCTTAACAAAGGAAAAATCATACGACCCAATATATTTATAAATATGATAAAAATGTATGAAACTTAAGCTTTCATTAGTTTAGATACTTTAAATAATTTGTTTTTAGGTTTTATAATGTTTGTATTGCATCAACATGATATTCTAAAATAATTTCCAAATAACATGTATTTGCTATTTAAACTTCATAGAAATTCACTGCACATGCAAATTTACAGCAAAACACTACAATTTTGATTGATGGAATAAACAAATTAGGTTTTGTAAAAACTTAAAAAGAAAATTTTAACAATGGTGGTGAGAGAATTGGAAGTTTAGTTAGGCAAATTTAGATAAACTAGATGTTGGGTTTAGGTGAACCCGTATTGATGTCACAGGCACATGAAGTTGTCAGTTAAACATTTATTTTTTGGTGCATAATTATTCACTCTTGCTGGTCGAATTGTTAATTATCTATTAAAACGGCCTTTCAAAGAAAAAAAACGAATTACTTAATAACTATAGATTTTATGAGAAATTGATACTAGATTTATAGAATTATAAATTATAAAAATCATTGTGGAGTGAATGATGAAGTCATATTTTAGATTTTTTAATTTTATTTTTTTAATACTAAGACTTTTAATCAAAATAAATCATCATACACTTTGCAGGTAGGTATGTAAAGCAAGAATTAAAATGTAAAGCAAGAATTAAAATGTAAAGCAAGAATTAAAAACATTAAAACATTCAAAATAATACCTAAGAAATCAAGATTCATAGTTTACATGAGGTTGAGCGCACTCTTAATGTTCGATTTTATCCTATAAAATATAATTTATTAAATTCTTGACAACTTTCAAGTCACGTTGTAGTATTATAGAAATACTACAATGTCGAACGAAATGATTTTCATCTAGTCGGCTCTACAATAAAGGGAATGCACTATCTAACTTCAAAACATATAAAAATTATACGTATGTTCAATAAAAAAAAAACTTAAAAAATGCCATGATTTATTATTTAAAAAAAATTAAGTTGGCACACATGTTAGGAATTGACTTAAAAAACATCAGATCTTTTTATATTACATATGAACGGACATGTGCGCACGAGCCGTGCAGCGGCGAGTGCAGTATTCCGCGAGTATGTAATTGCCATATCACTCGAGAAACGTACGATACTTTACCTACGCCCTAGCAAAATAAACAATGAGCAATAAAGAACAACTTATTTATTGTAATATTTTTTAATAGTACCATAACAATGATGGAAACTAAATTACTACTTGAATAATATACAGGGAATAAAGCTGTACATTTTCCGACATTCGTTGTTTTTTAAAAGAGTTCAATTTGAAGCTTTAAACGACTGATTTCAAGTGAGGTTCAAATATACAGAGTTCACAATATTTTAGTGTTTTATACGCGTGGCGCATGAAGTAAAATTTCGAGTTTAGAAAAGCCCAGAAAATTTGTCTCGGGTCGCTGCGCGACCCGAGACAAATTTTCACGGGGCTTTTCTAAACTCGAAATTTTACTTCATGCTTAGTCTGGGAGTGAAAAACACTCGTTTAGAGCTTCAAATTGAACTCTTAAAAAAACAACGAATAACTAAAGATTTAAGGAAAACAAGCTGAACTTGGAATACGTATACTTTAAAGAAAAACTCCCTGTACATCAAAGAAATGTCATTTGGTTGTATGGTAAGCAATTAGCTGTTCAGCTGTCAGCACGTAATGTACTTGTCAAAGCTATTACGTGCATGTGTACGTAAAGTCAATCATACTTGTCAAGATGACAGTGTGGTATGATGCGCTTACTAGATAGGGTGTAGGTAAAAGTCATAATGCTTTATAGCGACCAGCAAAAAACGTTTTTAGTTGAAAGTTATTTCCGAAACGGGACTACAGTTGACGGGAATTGGGCATATTCACTGGACGCAGCTTTGACAGAGTTGCGATTTAACACCATGCAATTTTTTCTTGTGGCCATACCTAAAAAATTGCATTAATGCACAACCAGTACGCAATCTAGAATACACACAAAAGAATTCGAAATAAATTTTAAGAAATCAACAATAATCCAGTGTTGTTGCGGAACGTAATGAAAGGTGTACGACGAAGTGTTCAAGCTTCTGTTAAGAAGAAGGAAGGCACAACATTTACGATAATTTGAAAGGGAACAATTAAACGTAATTATCTATAATACAAATTGACTTAATTTAATATTTTACGTTTGACAAGTAACATAACCAAAGAGCTATGTATGATTTATGTATGTCAATTCCTAATGTGTGCAAACTTACATTTTTAAAAATATTAAATCATGGCACTCTTGAGGTTTTTTTTAAATGAACATACGATATCAATTGTTTAGGTATGAACACGATCAAGTTGGCTGTGAAATTTTCAAAACATTGCAAAGTAGGTCGTACATGAATTTGTCAGTCGCTCCTGCCAATGTTAATAACCCAATTTTATAAGTTTTTTTATTTTATTCGGTATTTCAATGCGCACTCACACAAAGGAAAATAAGAATAAGAAGAAATAACACAACACAACTATAAAAACAAGGCAAACTAATGACCTACTGTTTAACACAATCTGACATTTATGACAGGCATGACGAAATGTAAATTAAACTGCAACTTTTTCCTTCTATCAAAAAAGCAACGCCTTCTCGATCATTTTATTAAATGAACACCTGATAATATAATATATTCCATTTGTTTCTGGATCTCGCCTAGCTATGGAAAAGTGACAGTTTAAGTATTGTAAATGGGGCTGGTTGTGTTTTAAATCAGGGTTTTTAAATGTCACTGTCAGATGTTCGATTTTAAGGTTATAATTTCTGACTATTGTGATCTTACACTGTTGCCCGTTTTACAAATTTTCAGATATAAAAGGATAATAATATGCAGTTTTAAGATTAACAAAATTTACTACTTGGTTTTTGTACATACAAACACAGCAATAATATTGTATATAACAAATATAATGAATTCGGCTCTGCAAACTTATTTCGTCATCCATTTGTATTTCTCGCTTGGGTCTTCCCGTTAACACATTTTAATTACTTATATCATAAATTATTGCAACACTGTTAAAATAAGGAATCAGGAGTGGCAACTAATAAAAAAATGTAAATGTTGATACTGCAACATAACAACACGAAAGCATGGCTAGGCGAGATCCAGAAACAAATGGAATGGTGTATAGTTTTCAATTTAATTGACATTTATTGACAGAACTAGTTAATTTAAAGAGTATAGAGGCACAGGAAAAATTACATATAAAAAAATACAAATGTTATTGATAAAAATCATTTTGTTTCACACTGTACTAATCGTGTAAGTGAAAATGTTAAATTTATTGTATATACCATTCTTCAACTTCACCTTGCAAGTGAATTTGGTATTTGTTATGCATATATTTGTATGCCCACTTGTTATACGACACCTGGTGCATAATGCTCATGTCATTTCTACGGTTTCGCTTACAGAATCAGTATGATTACATAAATCTCCTAAAACTTCCTTTATGAATTATTTTTTTTTTTTTAAATTGAGAGGTTTATAAAATGACTGAAATGAGAAACCCCTAACACCACAGCTTAATACACGAGGTGTTAGGGGTTTCCCAATACAGTAATTTCAATTATTCTCATAAAATTGGATCCATGATACTTACATTAAAACAATTAGGAAAAAAATAAACAGTGGTATTTGTATAGTTTATAATACAATTGTATAGTTTATAATACAATTTGTATTCTGACAAGTTTCGAATTTACATTCTTATCAAAGAATAGAATGCTGTTTAATAAAAACTTGTCAGAATCAGGCACGCACTCAGGCAGGGGGGGGTCGCGGTCTTGAGCCCCTGTTAAGACCAACTAAATTATAGTATTTCGACATGTATACATAGGTTTAAATGCATGAGCCCAAGAACGGAATGAGCCCTACCCCAAGACGTGTGAGCCCCCTGTAAGACCAATTTCTAGGTGCGCACCTGGAATAAAGATCGTTTGTTAAACTATTGTTTAATTTTAACCTAATTTGAAACAAGTGTCTCCAATTCAATACAAGAGAAAATACACATATTTATAAAAATAATGAATTCAGGAGAAAATACATACATTTGTAAAAATTATCTTTTTGCTATGAGTTTTTACTGTAATTATTTATGTTTGACAATATATTTTATATGTTTAATTACGGAAACAGCCCTGAAGATGCTAAAATTATTTGGCAAAATATTGACGCAATATTTAAAAAGAAGATTTAATAAATACATATTGTATTATTTTTAAATATTTAAATAAAAAATTGCCGGTATTTTTTTAATCTATCACAAAAAATAAAAATTGTGTATTGTTCTAATATTGAACAGAAAGAATATGCCATCATCCGCTCTATTTACTTTTAAAAATAATTTTACGATAAAAACTATAAAATATGATTTGATTATTCTCTTTTTGATCAAGTATAAAATAAACATTTCAGGTTTTTTTAAACTCGAAATATTGACTTCATGCGCCAGCCTCATATCGTGTGTTTTTTTATCATGAGCCATTGGATTTTACATGCTAAAAATTATACCTTGTGTATTGTGTATTTTATCATATAATTTTGAAGCAAATTTTTATTGTTGGTAATAAATCAATTTTCTACATGGTGTACTTAAATAGAATAACATAAACGTATTTTATTCTATTAAAAACGGAGATTATTTAATTTGTTGGCAAACAATAAAAATAGAACAGGAACATGAAATCAAAAAAGTATCATAGAAATTGTTCGAAATGCTTTCCTTCGGCTAAACAATGTTTCAAGCGGTCATAAAAGTGTATTTTGCAACTTTGATTATTTTTGCTCATTTAATTATACAAAATAATTTCATTTTTTGATACAATAAAACATGTTTCAGTTATTCTAATTAAGAGCATTATGTAGAAAAATAATCGATTCATTACTAACAATAAAGATTTGCTTCAAAATTATATGATAAAATACATAAACACAAGGTATTTTTAGAATGTAAATATCCTATGGCCCACAATACAAAAAACATACGGTATATAACAGTGATTTACAGTAAAGTTTAAAAACACATTTTGTAATGGGAATTATGTGTTTAATATAAAAAATACATGTGGCAACTTTAAGCGTTGGGGCCCAGTATTAATGAAGGTTGCTTATTACTGAAATAAGCCTTTAAAGCAATGGTTCTCAACTTTTTTCAGGTCCCCCCCTTATAACTCCACGCCCCTATTCCTAAAGTGATTGAGAACCCCTGTTTTAAAGCCACACAGCAATGTTTCAACAAAAATCTTACAAATTTAATCAATTGCAGGCCGAAGATCTTGTAGTAATATCAACACACAATGCATTGTTGACATAGCTTTATGAATTAAAAATGCTCATTAAAGCCACGTTAACAACGCAATAAAAATCAATAACAATCTTACAAATTTTAGAAAATACAAGTATAGCACATAAACTTAAGAAAATACAATTGTGCCATACAAATTTAAGAAAATCCAAGTATGATCGACTGCAGGTCGTGAATCTTGTAGAAATGTCAACACACTGTGCATTGCTGACATAGCTTTATGAATCAAACGCACTCATTAAAGCCACATCAACAACGCACAGGATGGCAACCATCATTCATATCTTCTTTCTTCTAAATAGATGATTACAAATCACTTCCCGCGAATGTTTGATCTAGTCACAATTCGAAAAACATGTGACTAAGACCAAAACACCCGCAGGACATGATTGAAACTTCCTGTGTCCTGTTCAATGCTTGACTTCACAAGGGTAAGTCCCCTTTATCTTCATCAAAATGGAGAGTGTACTCCGTCCTCAAGGGTAAGTCCTCTTCATCCAAATGGAATGAGAAAGCACACATCGCCAGTAAAGCAACTATTGGCTGTGATATGAACCAAAAGTCAACACATCACACCAATAGTTCCTTAACGGGAAATATGACTGGCATCTTCTTTGCTATTCTTTATCTTCCCTCACAGAATCTTCAGTTTTCTTAATCCTCATCCTGTTTGTAGCTTGTTGAAAATGCAAAGACTTATTGTTTTGCTGAAGTAGCCGTGGGAATTATCGAAACAATCACACGGCTAGATCACCAAAGACAACAAATCTTTTATTATTACAGCAACGTTCTGATTTGTAGAAGTTGTCGATGTTTCAACTTGTATGAGTTGTGTCCAACCGAGAGTTCATTCCGTACTACAACTTCTTATTAATGTAGAAGACGGAGAGAACACTCGATCGGTACCCAACTTTCTCTTTATAATAAAAAAAATTACAAGTAATAAAATATCTTTACATACAACGAAATTGGAAACTCGAGATTACGGCGAGTTCACTCCGTACTATGATTTTCAAAACTTACGCAATCTATTTCAAAATTCGCAAACATAGTACTGAAATGAACAGGCCAAAATCCCAAATTTATTTTACACAACAAATTGTAATAGAAATTTAAAAGAGACAACACGACTTACTCACTCGAAGCAATAGCTCTGAATGATACTAACAGCTAACCACCCTCTCTTATATACACATGCACTTAAAAAAAAGGGGAGGGGAGAGGTAGTGGTGGTCCCACCATTTACCATCCAGGTACGCAAAGGGAGGTTAATGCTATAGTACAGTACAGATTAGAGGTAATTAATGTTTTTACAGGTATAAACTAGATGCGAATATTATGTCCCTTTTGATGAGTTTTATCGATGTGTTGAATTTATCTTCTAAGTCTGTGTTGCCGATTGTTTTGGATGCTTGCACCATTTGTCGCAGGAGTTCTTCTAACCGCCGCATGCACCGGATAATCGAACCTTCGAAAACGTCCGTCATGGTGCACAAATCGCTGAAATTCGAGCCGTTACACCAGGAAAACACGACGTCCATTAAGAACGGCTTGAATTTCTCCACGTAAGAGTCTTCTTCGATCGGCAGGCGGGCTTCAGTGCTCACTTTAGCAATTCTTCTCGCTAAATCCTAGTTAGTAAAAACACAAGAGAAAAAATAAGTAAAACTTAACTACAGTTGATTTATCATGAAAAATATTAACCACATTAAGAAACACAAACATCTTTTAATAAAAAAAAACATTCTTTGACATTTTTTAAAAATAACCTAAGCCTTTTTCAAAAAAAAGTTTTAGAATAAAACTGACAAAAGAAAATATGATTTCAATTGAATCTAAATTGAACTGCAATTAAATAAGAAATCATAAATACATTTCCGTGTAGAGTAATTTAATAAAACAATCTTATGATGACTTACTTGCATTTGCCTGAGTGGTCCAGATAATTCTTCAGTCAATTTCGGGGGCTCATTGCTCTTCTCGTCAAAAACAAAACAGCTTAAAAGTGCACATGCCTGTGCTGCTGTTAACGTACCAAATACTCCATTGAAAATCATTTCCGTGAGCAGCAATTCATCAGCACTGTAAATTATATTAATTTTCTTTTTATAAAAATCAAACAGAGAAATTAAACTTCATTCTAACTTTATGAAATGTAACTATGCACATTAGGAGTCAATCCAACCAACCGAATTAAAAATAAAAATGTTAATTAACGGATTAGAAAATTAAACGTTTGAATAAATGTATAAAAAAATTGAACTGGGTCCTATAACATTGGATAAAGTGCAACACTTGTTTTGTTCTATAGTTTAATTCCTGATATGTGCTTCGATCCGGTACAATCACATTTTGCCTTTAATAATTATCGTAGCGGATCGAAACACATACTAGGCATGTGAATAAAAATATGAAACAATACAAGGGTTTTACATTAACCTATATGAATATATGTTTAAATCAAGAAAGTAGCACGTATGGATCCTAAAAATCTGACAAATGATTGGACTTATCGGTGTCATCTAAATTAATTTTTAAAACGCTGTTTCATTGTCAAAAAAAAATATAATATTCAATTGATATGACTGGACTTACCTACTTAATTCACAAGCAACTCTTCCCTTCAACTCAATAACATCAGCATTCGTACAATACCCCAATCTCCTTAAAACCCTCTTCCTGCACTTCAACTCGTCCAACTGCAAGACAGATTTCGCATCGAGCAATTTCTTTTTGGCCGAAGCCAGCTTGATTTTACACTGCATTTTCTCCTCGTATTTAGGATACTCGATTTTCAGAGCGTCCGTATCGTGCATTTTATGCTCGAACATTCTCTTTTCCAGCACATCAATTTTATTGACGATGTCAACGAAATCGGGATCGGTGATTTTCATGTCGTTGATTGGATTCAGTAACGGCGGGCCGCCGGGGAAGCGCTTTTTCACCTCCTTTATGGCTTTGTACATTGTCTTACGCGAGTCTTTTGAGCGTAAATCAGACGGACAGTACAAACGGACTGATGATATGTGGGTGATGTAAGTTGAGGAGACTGAAACTACTTCAATTTCACCATGCTGAAAAATAATTTGAAAATAGAAAACAATGAACTATTGCATGCCGCAGTGAAACGAATTTAATTCTTTATGCTATGATTTATTTAAAATTTAAAAAAGGAACATATCCAAAGCAGTATATTTCGAACTTCACTTGAAATCCGTGTTTTATATGCGTGCCGCATGAAATAAAATTTCGAGTTTAGAAAAGCCTAATTTGGATTGGCCACTCCGCTTCGCTACGCGGCCAATCCAAATTTTTAGGCTTTTCTAAACTCGAAATTTTACTTCATGCTTAGTCTGGGAGTAAAATCATACGATAGACATAAAATTCAATAAAACAATTCAGCAGAAGAAATATTTTCACAAACATAAACAATGTAACATAACCTCTAAAGGGTTAAAATGTTGATGGTGTCTTAAACTTTGATTAACCCTTAATAAATTACCGAGAATTAAAAACTTTACGCCAAACTGAATTTTTTACAAATTTTTAAACAAAATTATACTGAAATATTAAAGTTCTCGTTTTGAATGGCTGTAATTCCATTCCACTTATGAGTGATGCATTTTTTTGTTTGTTAATATATTAACCCTTTAACAATTATAGAGTAAACTCTAAAAGTTGATTTTAGGTAACATTATGCTCTTCTTTTTATGATTTCTATCAATGATTTGTTGTATTACATATCGTGAATTTTTCTTTTAAATATACATAATGTATACACTGTAAATGTTTAGGCATTTGTCGATTTTGTATAAAAACGTGCAATATGAAGTTTAGAACAAGTGTTTCCATTCCCAGACTAAGCATGCAGTAAAGCATAAAACGGAACGACGAAACCAAATTTTCAGGCTTTTCTAAACTCAAAATTTTACTCCATACACCACGCGTATAAAACACTGAAATATTTTGACATTTTTTTTCAAATGAGTAATAATCAAAATATTTAAAGAACAAAATATTTACATTTTTCTTTACACATTCTCAAGTCAGCTCTAATAATACCATATACAGAGAGTTTTATGCAACACCGAACATTTTCATAACGAGAATTTTTCTTTGAAGTATCCATCATATGCATACGTTGCATATTTTTCGATGCTTGGTTTATTAGAAGAAATTAATTTGAAGCTTTAAGCGAGTGTTTTCCACTCCCAGGCTAAGCATGAAGTAAAATTTCGAGTTTAGAAAAGCCTGAAAATTTGGTTTGGTCGCGTAGCGCGAAGCGCGGAGCGGCCAAACCAAATTTTCAGGCTTTTCTAAACTCGAAATTTTACTTCATGCGCCACCGGTACAAAACACTGATCAATGTAAAGTTTAGCGGTGTGTTTTAAACTTCGTAATATGTCAGTGTTTTGTACCGGTGGCGCATGAAGTAAAATTTCGAGTTTAGAAAAGCCTGAAAATTTGGTTTGGCCGCTCCGCGCTACGCGACCAAACCAAATTTTCAGGCTTTTCTAAACTCGAAATTTTACTTCATGCTTAGCCTGGGAGTGGAAAACACTCGATTAAAGCTTCGAATTAGATTCTTTCAATAAACCGAGCATCGGAAAATGTGCAGCCTATGCATATGGATACTTCAAAGAAAAATTCTCGTTATGAAAATGTTCGGTATTGCATAAAACTCTCTGTATGTATTTTCAAGTCAGATCAAATAATAATAATCCTTCCAATCTCAACCTGTATTTCTACAGGCCCCATAGGCTCAGGGCTTGTGCGGGGGACGTTGGCCTATTATTATTATTATTATTGTATCCCATCTTGCGCCTTATAATATATCATATTAACTTATTTAGTAATTTAATTAACCAAAAAAATAATAATGTTGCGTGTATGTAATGTAATGGGTTAAAATAAAAAAATCGATTTTCTTTTTTGGAGTCACATCAAGAAATTCTCATTCCAAGACACAAGATTACCATAAAATTAATCCACGTTCAAAGAAAATACAATTTGTATGGAATATAATTCCATTTCTTCCAAGTAACATTAGTGAGGATGAATTTTATTACACCCCTCATAATCCAAGAAGATTAAAAACCCGGCCGGAGGGCTCATTAAGCGCGCCCCGCGGCGGCGGATTGCGAGAATAATAAAATTTACACCTGACCCTAAAATGACCTGAGAGGCTTAAGAAATTCACTAATGACAGGCAAACATTTGGAAATGCAAATATTTTAAACTCTCAAAAGAACATATTGAGTGAGGTTTGTTTGGAAAGGTAAGGTTTCAAACTTCAATCGTTTTAGTAGTGTTATTCCTCCAGTAAGACCAAATTTAAGTTAATTTAATTTCTCTAAATTTAAAAGTAAAGTTGTTAATTTTAGCCAAGCAATTATAGAGTTTGCTCTAAAAGATTTTAGGTAATTCTTTTTATGATTTCTATGAATAACTTATTATATTATTTACTGGGAATTTTTATTTTTAATATACTCATGTCCGGTTTCACCAACTTCAATTAAATCTTATTCGTTGATTAAATTTATTTGCCGATTGGAATTTATTTTCCATGTCGTAAACATCAATATCATGTGAATTGATTGATTTTTTGACATGTATTTAACTATTATTCAATTTAAATCAATGAATAACTATTTGTCTATTTAATTGACGTTGGTGAAATTGGGCATTAATGTATACGGTGTAAATGTTCAGGCGTTCATTGATTTTCTAAAAGCGTTCAATTTGAAGTTTCAAACGAGTGTTTCCACTCCCAGGCTAAGCATGAAGTAAAATTTCGAGTTTAGGAAAGCCTTAAAATTTGGTTTGGTCGCTCCGCGAAGCGGAGCGACCAAACCAAATTTTCAGGCTTTTCTAAACTCGAAATTTTACTTCATGCGCCACGAGTTTAAAACACTGAAATATGTGAAATTAAAAATACACTAAAAACGTTTCTTTTAAATGATTAATAAACGAATTTTTTGAATAACAAAATATTCACATTTTTCTTTACACGTTTTTAAGTCAAGTCAAATAATACAATATATCAAATTAACTTATTTAGTAATTTAAAAAAATAATAATAATAATGTTGCGTTATTGCATCAATGGCGCTTAATGGTTATAATCGTTTTTACAAAAACTGTTTCTTAAGATTGTTAAATGTTTTTACATTTACATGACTGTACAAATGAATAATTTCTGAAATTTCTGTAAAAAAACGTCAAATTACTGGTAAATGTTGATAGCATTATTGACCAATATTACAACTTTGAACTACAAAATGAAATTTCCTTTTTGATTAAAATTAAATAATAATTTTTTTAGCATGTATTAAACTACAGTAAATCAACAAAATCTCAATTATTCTAGCCTGGCTTTAGAAAAATCATCTTTTTATTCAAGCTGTTAATCAAAATCTTCCGATTTATCTTAGATCTACTATACAAACGGACAAAAACAATCGGGCGTGTTCTTCCCTAGACTTAGCGGATATCTCCAAAAACAATGGGGCTTAAGATAAAAATTGTGTATTTTAAGCAACTTTTGTTTGAAACAATATTAAAAATCACCATTTTTGAACTGATTGATTTTTTGACATGTATTTAACTATTATTCAATTTAAATCAATGAATAACTATTTGTCTATTTAATTGACGTTGGTGAAATTGGGTGTAAATGTTCAGGCGTTCGTTGATTTTCTAAAAGCGTTCAATTTGAAGTTTCAAACGAGTGTTTCCACTCCCAGGCTAAGCATGAAGTAAAATTTCGAGTTTAGGAAAGCCTTAAAATTTGGTTTGGTCGCTCCGCGAAGCGGAGCGACCAAACCAAATTTTCAGGCTTTTCTAAACTCGAAATTTTACTTCATGCGCCACGAGTTTAAAACACTGAAATATGTGAAATTAAAAATACACTAAAAACGTTTCTTTTAAATGATTAATAAACGAATTTTTTGAATAACAAAATATTCACATTTTTCTTTACACATTCTTAAGTCAAGTCAAATAATACAATATATCAAATTAACTTATTTAGTAATTTAAAAAAATAATAATAATAATGCTGCGTTATTGCATCAATGGCGCTTAATGGTTATACTCGTTTTTACAAAAACTGTTTCTTCAGATTGTTAAATGTTTTTAAATTTACATGACTGTACAAATGAATAATTTCCGAAATTCCTGTAAAAAAAAAAAAACGTCAAATTACTGGTAAATGTTGATAGCATTATTGACCAATATTACAACTTTGAACTACAAAATGAAATTTCCTTTTTGATTAAAATTAAATAATATTTTTTTTAGCATGTATTAAACTACAGTAAATCAACAAAATCTCAATTATTCTAGCCTGGCTTTAGAAAAATCATCTTTTTATTCAAGCTGTTGATCAAAATCTTCCGATTTATCTTAGATCTGCTAACTTGCGACTATTTTCTATACAAACGGACAAAAAAAATCGGGCGTGTTCTTCCCTAGACTTAGCGGATATCTCCAAAAACAATAGGGCTTAAGATAAAAATTGTGTATTTTCAGCAACTTTTGTTTGAAACAATATTAAAAATCACCATTTTTGAACTGATTGATTTTTTGACATGTATTTAACTATTATTCAATTTAAATCAATGAATAACTATTTGTCTATTTAATTGACGTTGGTGAAATTGGGTGTAAATGTTCAGGCGTTCATTGATTTTCTAAAAGCGTTCAATTTGAAGTTTCAAACGAGTGTTTCCACTCCCAGGCTAAGCATGAAGTAAAATTTCGAGTTTAGAAAAGCCTTAAAATTTGGTTTGGTCGCTCCGCGAAGCGGAGCGACCAAACCAAATTTTCAGGCTTTTCTAAACTCGAAATTTTACTTCATGCGCCACGAGTTCAAAACACTGAAATATGTGAAATTAAAAATACACTAAAAACTTTTCTTTTAAATGATTAATAAACGAATTTTTTGAATAACAAAATATTCACATTTTTCTTTACACATTCTTAAGTCAAGTCAAATAATACAATATATCAAATTAACTTATTTAGTAATTTAAAAAAATAATAATAATAATGGCGCTTAATGGTTATACTCGTTTTTACAAAAACTGTTTCTTCAGATTGTTAAATATTTTTACATTTACATGACTGTACAAATGAATAATTTCCAAAATTCTTGTAAAAAAAAACGTCAAATTACTGGTAAATGTTGATAGCATTATTGACCAATATTACAACTTTGAACTACAAAATGAAATTTCCTTTTTGATTAAAATTAAATAATATTTTTTTTAGCATGTATTAAACTACAGTAAATCAACAAAATCTCAATTATTCTAGCCTGGCTTTAGAAAAATCATCTTTTTATTCAAGCTGTTGATCAAAATCTTCCGAATTATCTTAGATCTACTAACTTGCGACTATTTTCTATACAAACGGACAAAAACAATCGGGCGTGTTCTTCCCTAGACTTAGCGGCTATCTCCAAAAACAATAGGGCTTAAGATAAAAATTGTGTATTTTCAGCAACTTTTGTTTGAGACAATATTAAAAATCACCATTTTTACAAAATATTACCAAAAAACTAAAAATTGCTAAGAGAAACTCCCACCTTCTGATTTCCGGCATTTATCCATAATACAGATCTACAATTTTTGTGTAGAAGCTAAGTTTAAATTTCATAAGTTTAACTCATTGCGTTTTTTAGTTATCAAAAATACGTTTTTTTGGAGTTGGAAATGTCTAATTTTTTGTTTAAGATTTCAATACTTTTCTTTACGAGCAAGTAGTGTTGTGAGTTTGAGAAAATTCTCGAGCACATTTTCTATTACCGAAATATGGAGAACGTTCTGTTGGAGAATGACCTCGATAATTTACATGCTTCCGCTCGCTGTTTTCTCGCGGGCTAAATGCGCCGTCATCATTTATTCTCGTTACACTCTTCAAATGTAATGTAATAACTCCAAAACAAACAGCGTGTGTCTCACCGAGTCACATAAATTAAAAAATAAATATTTATTTAATATTAATTATACTCCTTTAAAAACGATATCTTTAGTTAGCTACAAAAAAAAAGAGAGAATGCAACAGTGTGTGCGAGGAGGATAATTGATGACGGCGTATCTAGCCCGCGAGTTAACAGCGAGCAGAGACATGAAAATTATATCGGTCATTCCCCAACAGAACGTTCTCTATGTTTCGCCATTTCGGTCACAGAGAACGTGGGCGAGAATTTTCGCCAACTCACAACACTACGAGCAAGTAAAAAAAACATATGCAAATAAACAAAATTTACTTATTTCTAAAAAATGTTCCTAAAAAATACCAATAATTTTTATCATACAGTATTAAAATTCGCTTATCAGTTTCAATTGTTTGAAATAATTTTCACCCATATTAGGAGATCCGATAATCAGAATTTTATTGTATTTTCAACATTTTTTTAACAGTACTTGATTTTATTGAAATTGATGAATAACTGAACATAAATTGAGTTAATTGTAACTTAGTACATTGAAAAAATATGAGCGCCAAGTAACTGCGTTTATATCATACATTCTAATATGTTACAATATTTTATATAAACAGGTAACATGTTTGAATCAAAGTCTCAAACAAGTTTGAATGTTTAACTGATACACGTTACTTGGCAGGCTCGTATCTTTATTACGGTTATCATGTCTACCATATCATTCGTGTCAGATTTAAGTCCGGTTATAGTAACTTTCCTGACAGTGATTAATTTGAAACACGAGGAATTCTAAGGCGTCGAAGACCTAGAGTTTTTCAAGTCAAAAGCAACCCGTTGACATAACCAGGGATTTTTATACATATGCATACGCTTCATTTAAATTAGTTCCATTTGAAGCTTTAAACGAGCGTTTTCCACTCCTAGATTAAGCATGAAGTAATATTTGGATTTTAGAAAAGCCTGAAAATTTTAACTGTACAGGGAAGATTTTTTTAAGTGTACATATTTCGATGCATGCGTTGTAAAATTTGAAGCATTTATTGCTTAATATATATACGCTGCAAATTTTCAGACGTTCGCCGATTCTTTAAAAAGTTCAATTTGAAGTTTTGAACGAGTATTTACACTCCCAGACTAAGCATGAAGTAAAATTTCGAGTTTAGAAAAGCCTGAAAATTTGGTTTGGTCGCGTAGCGCGAAGCGCGGAGCGACCAAACCAAATTTTCAGGCTTTTCTAAACTCGAAATTTTACTTCATGCTTAGCTGGGAGTGGAAAACTCTCGTTGTCGTTTATAATTTTACTTCATGCGCCACGCGTATTAAACAGTGAAAACACAGAAATATTGTGAACAATAGAACTTCACTTGAAATCAGTGTCTTATACACGTGGCGCATGAAGTAAAATTTCGAGTTTAGAAAAGCCCGAAAATTTGGTTTGGTCGCTTCGCGCTACGCGACCAAACCAAATTTTCAGGCTTTTCTAAACTCGAAATTTTACTTCATGCTAAGCTGGGAGTGGAAAACTCTCGTTTAAGTCTTTTATAATAATAATTAAAGTTATCATTTATTTTTTTCAGTGTAAATCAAGTTCAACATAGTTCAACTATCTATGTTGAACTTGATTTACTAAGATACAATTAACTTGATTTATTTCTTGTTTCTCATCAATTTCAATAAAATTAAGTATAAAGAATACGCTTTGAGTAAAACACTTGGTTTGTTTCACTGATTTTTTATTTTTACTCCAACTAGTTTCGACCTTAGGTCATTCTCAAGCAGATATGTACAAAATTTTACAAATGTATCGATATTTATACAAATTTTACAGCTAATTTCAGGTAATAAGGGCCGTCGCGATGGGGGAAAGCCAAATGTCTTCGATGTTATTAAGCGTGGTTTTTCCATTTGTTATTGCTCTGTTTATTTCTAATCCCTCTCGGAGATTCAAGTCACGTCCCTTATTACCTGAATACAAAATATTTAAATTACTATTATTGAAAAAATGGTTATTTTCTATACAATGTTGTGAAAGTCCGGTGGAAAATTTATTATTTAATATTGATTTTTTGTGTTCACTTAATCTAATTTTAAAAGTTTGTCCCATATATACACTATCACAATCTCCGCACTTGATTTCGTATACGCCACTTTTTTCAAATTTGTCTATGTCGGATTTATTATGCACTAAAAGTTTGTGTAGATTAATTGGATTCGTCATTATAACATTAAATTCATACCCTTTTAAACAATTTTTTATATTTTCTGATAGGTTGTTAACAAATTCCAGTTTGGACCACTTATTTTTTTCCATTTTGTTTTGCGCATAAAAATATTTTTCAAATTGTTTTAATTTTTTCTTTTTGACAAATCTATCTATTAATTGAGTACTGTAACCGTTATTAAATGCAATTGTTTTTTTTTTATAGTTTTTAGTTCTAGTTTAAAATTATGTTGATTAAGGGGGATATGTATAAGTCTATGGATTAAGGAGTGGAAAGCAGAGCTGGGCAGGATTCGAATCATTCAGGATTCGAATCCTTTTAGAGGATTCAAAAGAGGTATTCGAATACTTCAGTTAAACTGAATTCGTGATCCGGATTCGTTACACTTTTTTAAAAGGATTCGTATTCGAATCCAAATGCTGGTGATTCGAATCCTCATAAAAGGATTCGATACTCATAAAAGGATTCGAATCCTCGTAAAAGGATTCGAATCCTCATAAAAGTATTCGAATCCTCATAAAAGGATTCGAATCCTCATAAAAGGATTCGAATATTTATAAAAGGATTCGAATCGTCAAAAATAATACAAATAAATCGTAAAGATTAACATGAAAAATTTGTTTTGTATGTTTTTAAATTTCTCGTTAAATCACTGTTTTAGCCCCGTGAAAATTTGTCTCGGGTCGCTGCGCGACCCTTGACAAATTTTCTATGCGGGGCTTTTCTAAACTCAAAATTTTACTTCATGCTTAGTCTGGGAGTGGACGACATTCGTTTGTAAGTGATGAAATCAATTAAATTAATGATTTGTGTCAAATTTGACATTTTGATAAATTTTGATGATTTTTGCCAGATTTGAGATTTTTAATTTATTTTCGGTAATTTCGCCAAATATAACATTTTGATGAATATGAATTGACATTCCCAATCAAATTGTTACACTTAACATGTCGATTTATAAGATTTTCAATAAATCGATATTTTCATAAAATTATAATTTCGAGATTTTCGTCGATTAATCAAATTTTTATCAGATTTTACAATATTTCCTCAATTTTCCTTAATTTATCGAATGTTGATGAAATTTTCAATATTTCGAGATTTTTTATTAATTTATGAAAATGTTTATCAGATTTTCAACATATCTTGATTTTTGATATTTTGTTATTTTTATCGATTTATAAAATTTTGATGAAATTTTCGATATTTCGAGATTTTCTCGTCAAATATATAAAATGTTTATATGTAAGATTTTCAATATTTTTATTCAGATTTGTAACGATTTTCAAAATTTATTGAATCATTATTTGAACACACAAATTTAAGATTTTTTTTTCTACAAGACATATTTAATCAATTTTGACATTGAATGACATTTTTGATATTTTTTACCTTCAGAGAAGACATTTTTGACAATAGATTATATTCTTGATATTAGACTACGTTTTTTTGACATTAGATGACATGTTTCACATTAGATGTTATTTTTGATAAACAATGACATTTTGTACTTTTTTACTATTTTTGATGTTGACATTAAATGACGTATTTGACATTTCACATTTTTCCACCACTACTTTTAGTATGTCACATTACATTATATTCTTTTCTTTATTTGACTTATGTAAACATTACTTTTATGTACTTGCATCAATAAACTATTATTATTATTATTAGATGGCAGTTCTGACATTTTATATTTTTTTTAGTTTTTTGACATTAGACGACAATTTTGACATTTAATATTTTTGATATTACATATTTACTTGTTTCATATTAGATAACAATTTTTATATTATTAGATAACTTTTTTGACATTATTACTGATTTTAATAGAAATATTCGTTTTTGTAAGAACGTTTTTGTCAAACTGTCACGTACTGACATAACATGATAATTGTGACGTAAATCGATTTTATCAACACGCCGAATTTTTGACGTTTTTGATATGTTATATTTACTAGATGACATTTTGTTCATTTTGATGTTTTTGGCAATTTTAAATAATTATTTTGATAACTTTTAATACTGAAAACAGTTTCAATGTTTTTATATTTTTAACTTTACTTGAAATCAGTGTTTAATACGCGTGGCGCATGAAGTAAAATTTCGAGTTTAGAAAAGCCCCGTGAAAATTTGTCTCGGGTCGCTGCGCGACCCTCGACAAATTTTCAACGCGGGGCTTTTCTAAACTCGAAATTTTACTTCATGCTTAGTCTAGGAGTGAAGACACTCGTTCGTAAATTTTCGAATTATCATAAAGTTATGTATTTATTTTCAAAAAAATCTTTTTCGGTTTATTGAACAAAAACAAAAGAGCTGAGGTGAAAAGTATTTAGGTAAAAGTGCTTTATTTTTTCGTTGGCTACAACATTTGTTTGAAACATTTTTTTATTTAGACGTCGAAAGCCATAATCGGTGAGTTGTTGATGTCCACTAGATTTCTTAGTATCTAATTCAAAAACAAAAGAGCTGAGGTGAAAAGTGTTTAGGTAAAAGAGGTATATTTTTTCGTTGGCTACAATTTTGGTTTCAAACATTTTTTGACTTAGACGTCGCAAGCCATAGTGAAATTTGTTTAATAAAAAAACATCTAATGATTTCTGGTGATTTTTAACGCAAAACTTTTAGACATTTGATGGTATAATTAATATTAAATTACTGAAATAAGTATTTATTTTTAATATATTCGTAAATATACGGTAAACAATGTAAAATATTTATTTAATTAAAATATTTAGAAAATAACAATACAATAAATTTTATATTATTATTATTATTATACTGGGTGTCCGTATTTCCACAGAATGTATGGGGATCTCGGTTATTTAATGAGATAGAGAGTCGGTTAAATTGGGCCAAAGTTGCATAATTTAGGGCCCAATAATAACCCAAAAACAAATTGAAATATCTTATTTCCTTAATGAGATATTGTCAAAAAAAGTATTTTTGAAAATTCGTTTTTATTTTTTTATTCAAAAACTATTGAATCCAGACATTTACAACTTTGACATTATAGGCACTTTTTAACAATAAATCTAGTAACATATTTTATTTTAAGATAACTATAACATTTACCTAGGGACCATATCTAACTTTTGTTTTTCTTTGGGCGCCATTTTGGATTTTGATATTTTTTGGAAGAATATTTTTTACTGAATTCAATGATATAGTTTATTGTACAATTTTAATCTTTTGTTTTTTTAAAGAGTGCCTTGGAAACAGTTGAGTAACTCACTTATTTGGCAACTCATGGGACCCATAATTTGCTTACATATCACCCCTGAAGACGGGCATCCGACGATACATACTTTAATAGTTGTGACATATTTTAAAGTAACGAGTGTCTTCCACTTCCAGACTAAGCATGAAGTAAAATTTCGAGTTTAGAAAAGCCCCGCGTGGAAAATTTGTCTCGGGTCGCTGCGCGACCCTCGACAAATTTTCATGGGGCTTTTCTAAACTCGAAATTTTACTTCATGCGCCACGCGTATAAACCATTGATTTGAAGTGTAGTTCAAAAACACACAAATACATCTATAATCGGAGTAACACAGAAATTTAGTCTGTTATCAACGATGTTCAGTGTTTATAATATATAATTAGGTTGTGAATATTTTTGTTAAAACAACTGATAACGATATATGGTTGTAAAAAAATAATAAAATCAAATTTATTCTTGAAGGATTTGTATTCATGATTCGAAAAAACAGGATTCGAATCTTTGATTCGAATCATATTTATCTCTTACGAATCCTTTATTCGAGTATTCCTGATTCGAATCATATTAAGTGATTCGGATTCGTGATTGGAATCCTTTTCATGAGGATTCATCCCAGCTCTGGTGGAAAGTGCTGTATTTAATTTTATGGTGTGTATTAGAAGAATTAGGTATTATGGTATCGGTAAAGCTATGTTTTCTATAAATTTTAAAATCTAATTTATTGTCAATTCTGGATATGGTTAAGTCGAGAAAATTTAAACTATTGTTAACCTCCATTTCTGTAGTGAACTGAATATTATTATTAATGGAGTTAAGAAGATGTGTGAAAAGTTGACGAGTTGTTCCTTTCCACACATCTTCTTAACTCCATTAATAATAATATTCAGTTCACTACAGAAATGGAGGTTAACAATAGTTTAAATTTCCTCGACTTAACCATATCCAGAATTGACAATAAATTAGATTTTAAAATTTATAGAAAACATAGCTTTACCGATACCATAATACCTAATTCTTCTAACACACACCATAAAATTAAATACAGCACTTTCCACTCCTTAATCCATAGACTTATACATATCCCCCTTAATCAACATAATTTTAAACTAGAACTAAAAACTATAAAAACAATTGCATTTAATAACGGTTACAGTACTCAATTAATAGATAGATTTGTCAAAAAGAATAAATTAAAACAATTTGAAAAATATTGTTATGCGCAAAACAAAACGGAAAAAAATAAGTGGTGCAAACTGGAATTTGTTAACAACCTATCAACCTAATTTAATGTTATAATGACGAATCCAATTAATCTACACAAACTTTTAGTGCATAATAAATCCAACATAGACAAATTTGAAAAAAGTGGAGTATACGAAATCAAGTGCGGAGATTATGATTGTGTATATGTATATAGGACAAACAGGAAGAACTTTTAAAATTAGATTAAGTGAACACAAAAAATCAATATTAAATAATAAATTTTCCACCGGACTTTCACAACATTGTATAGAAAATAACCATTTTTTCAATAATAGTAATTTAAATATTTTGTATTCAGGTAATAAGGGACGTGACTTAAGAATCTCCGAGAGGGATTAGAAATAAACAGAGCAATAAAAAATGGAAAAACCATGCTTAATAACATCGAAGACATTTGGCTTTCCCCCATCGCGACGGCCCTTATAACCTGAAATTAGCAGTTAAATTTGTATAAATATCGATACATTTGTAAAATTTTGTACATATCTCCTTGAGAATGACCCAAGGTCGAAACTAGTTGGAGTAAAAATAAAAAATCAGTGAAATAAACCAAGTGTTTTAATCAAAGCGTATTAATTAAATATGTTTCACCACGGGTTAAGTGAGAAATTAATTCATCATAAAGTATACACCATTCCATTTGTTTCTGGATCTCGCCTAGCCATGCTTTCGTGTTGTTATGTTGCAGTATCAACATTTACATTTTTTATTAGTTGCCACTCCTGATTCCTTATTTTAACAGTGTTGCAATAATTTATGATATCATAAGTAATCCTCTTTTTAATTTTCAAGAGGTTTATTGTTAATCTTGCAACAATTATTTCGCCACGCGGTCGCTTCTTCTTCATTTTCTTGTAAGAAATGCGAAATGCAGGAGTGGTTGGTTAAACACAATGTAAAATTCAATCCAAAATTAACCAAAAAGGAACTATGGGCTTTATTTATACCTTTTCGATCAAATGACAAAATTTACGTAGTTGATGACATTTTGAGAAAGAACGGGCACGAAGTTCTTAGATTACCGCCATACCATTGTCAATACAATCCAATTGAAATGGCATGGGGGTTTTGTAAGACTTACTACAATAAGCACATAAATTCTAAGCAACCATCTAAGGATCGTGTTCAGAATTTATGGCTTGAGTCTCTCTCAAAATGTACATCCGATATGTGGCAACATTTCTGTGATCATTGTGAAAAACTTATTTCGGATGACTGGACAAAACACATGGGGAACCTTTGTTTTGAAACCATTCCTCCTTTTATTATTTCGCTTGGGGAATCTGGCTCAGAACAAACATCAGAAGATTCAGATGCCGGTTCTCTTGACTAAATAATAAAAGTGGAATGAGGGCTTAAAAATTGTTTGACATGAAAATTATCAGTATCACAAGAGGGTGGGAATAAATTTGCAATTCTACAAAAAAATACTGAGGGCCAACAGAAGAGAGAATGACCAAAATTAAGGTGGATGGATGGAGTTGATCAAAATGTGTTAACAGGAAGACCCAAGCGAGAAATACAAATGGATGACGAAATAAGTTTGCAGAGCCGAATTCATTATATTTGTTATATACAATATTATTGCTGTGTTTGTATGTACAAAAACCAAGTAGTAAATTTTGTTAATCTTAAAACTGCATATTATTATCCTTTTATATCTGAAAATTTGTAAAACAGGCAACAGTGTAAGATCACAATAGTCAGAAATTATAACCTTAAAATCGAACATCTGACAGTGACATTTAAAAACCCTGATTTAAAACACAACCAGCCCCATTTACAATACTTAAACTGTCACTTTTCCATAGCTAGGCGAGATCCGGAAACAAATGGAATCGTGTATATAAAGAATATTATTTTAAAAATAGAAACTCACCTCATTTTCTGGACAAGGCTTTGGAATAACATCTTGATCTTTATTCTCCTCAGAAATCACATGCAACAACACATCCATTTGGATTTTCGTGCTCTGCTTGGCCGGATTGAATTTCTTCTTCCCACCACCAGCCTCATTCACCTTTTTGAAATTGATTATTGCACCCCAATCGTACACTGAATCATTCACTTTGATCTGAATAAGATACATAAAAAAAACATAAGAAATGATGGGCGGTTTTCTTTAATTCAAATTAAAGTAACACAATAAAAAATGAGTAAAGGAGTGTGGGGAGTTGTGAGACATGAGAAATTGTGAAACGTGGGGAGTTTGAAACGTGGGGAGTTGTGAAACGTAGGGAGTTGGGAAACAGCGGGAGTTGTCAGATACGTCAATATCTGCTACATTGGATTTTGAATGTACGAACAAAAGTCAATTTCTTTGCACGGATGATCTTAGTTTTGTATAAGCATTCTTCACGTCAAAATCCATCCTAAGTGTCTTTTAATATTTTTTTTTCAAATTTTATCTAATAAATGTTTTTGCTTATTAATTTTAGCGATATTTACGCTCACTTTTTAAAGCCGATTACTAAAGTAAATATAACAAAATTATTATCGGTGGATTACTTCTCGACACACAAGGAATTTTGCAGAACATTCGACCTTTCGAAAATGAGTACACGGCCATTTGGATAATATAAGCATATGGGGTGTTGAGAGACAAAATTTGTGGTAAGTTATGTGGCAGTCATTTTAGACATTTTTCAACCTGAAATCTGATCTTTGGTGCATTTTTAGCATTATTCATGCTTAATTTAAATGTTTCATGCAATTTCTTAGTGATATTACGTTTTTCCATTATTTTAGTATCTAGGTATAGTCTTTATACACTTTTTAATCAAAATTAGCCTAACACATTCGCTGCCCTCACCACCATTCGGCGACACGCTCGTCATTTTCGAAAAACATAATTGGCCAATTGGTCAAAGTATAGCTCAAAATTTGTGGCAGCGAACGTGTTTATTTTCATTTTATACAATTGAGTAAAGAATGATCATCAAAATGTGTAATTTTATTCTATTTTTGGTCCTGTCTCACAACTCACCACCAATTTTTGGAAACTCAAAAATTGAACTTTCAAAAAAGCATCTTTAAACGGTCAAATTCCGAGTTTATAACAAAATTGAACTTTGAAAAAAGCATCTTTAAACGTTCAAATCGGTTTAATTCTAATGAATTGCTTATGGCCATAGTTGTGTTATTAGGTATATTACATATTCTATCATCCAAATGCGCAAAGTATTGATTTTGATAGTAGTTCAGTCTCAAAAACAATACATGTCTCATAACTTCCTACTCTCCCATGCATAATTGATGTTTTTAATTGAATCCAAACTGTGAAATCTTACCTTAACCAGTCTTCCCGGAACTAAGAACGGTATGAGGTATTTACTCATGGTGATATAGCCTCTGAACTGAGCCCCAAGTGTATCCAACTCTTGCCTGATGTTATAATAAGTAGCGATCTGATCTTCATCCTGGATGTTCATTTTTTCAAAAGCTTGCAACGTTGATTGATACTCTGTAATTTTTTGTTTTGTTTATTAAATGTCTATTGTCTGTTTGCACTGGTTGTAGGTAAATCATGTTGTAGTTAAATGAGAAAATACGTTACACCAGATAATTGTTAAAGCCACTATCTGTCACATAAATCAATCAACCACATAAATTATGTTGTAGTTAATTTAACGGAAACCAGTTTCCGTTAAATTAACTATAACATAACTTATGCTGTGGAGTGATTTATGTGACAGATAGTGCCTTTAACATAGTTGTGCGGGTATATGTTATTTAACTTTTTGATCCTTCTTTTAGGCATTGAATATTTACTAACCTTCATGAAGACCTGGAATAGATGCCTGATTTTGAAACTGGTAAAAGGACCTCTCAAGCATGTATTCCGGATTAATTTCCTCCACTCTGAGCAAATTGAGGACCATGTTGTATGTGAGATGGAATGCGGAGTTGATCGGATCGGGTAAACCTTTCACAATATCCCGTCCAGATGAAGGCGGCACTTTTTCGTCCACCATTAAGATAACAATACCTTTATCGTCAAGGCCACGACGACCGGCACGGCCAGACATTTGAATGTATTCACCAGATGTCAACTAAATATATCGTATGGTAAGATAATATTACATAATAGTAATTTAATTAAGAAACTACAACATCAAGCATTAGAGTTGGCCATATGGATTAATAAAGGGTGATTTATTGGCCTTTTTACAAACTTTGGCAAATAAAAGTAGATTTAATTTCATGGAGAAATGTTCAATGAAATGCAGGCCATATTTTTCTTTGTTCAGAAGTTGTAGCGCATTTAAAATGTATAAGTTGAAAAAACATAGAAGTCATGATTTAGCAAAACAAAATTTAGTAACTATAACTATATTAAATAATCACCTATCAAAAATAGATTGGTTGTGTTAATGATTTCTGTCACTATTTGTGAATTAATTATGCTTACAACAGAGTTTAATTCCTCATTAGTAATTATGTACAGGGTGGGCCGTGGGAATTTACCTTTTTGAAAAGGGCGCAGTGAAGTAAGTGAGAGTAACAGAAGGGTGGGGAAGGACTAAATGGAAGGGCCTGGATGAGAAATGTGTCCCTAGTCAATTTAGTTACAAACTTGCTTTGGTCAAGGGAGCAGCGCGCTTTTGCCGCAGATACCTATTTTTTACGGTAAACGTGAATTCAGAATTTTATTGGAAAATGATTTAGGAGGTTTTTTTTTGCATGCTCTCAAAGAACTGGACAATGTGTGTGGTTTTAACAAAAAGGGGCCACAACCCACACAGCTGCGACTTCAATGCATTTGTTGAAAGAAGTCTTTTTCGTGCGGCTGATCTCCCTGAGAGCGGTACGCTTCCCTAATTTAACCCCTTGTAATTTTTTACTGTGGAACAATCTCAAATTCCGAGATTATAACAAGTGTCCACAGACCCTGGCAGACCTACAGAAAAATACCAAGCAAGAATTGTCAATATACCAATCAGGATGCTTGAAAGAGTGGACCGAAACTTCAGAATTAGGCTGAATCTGTATATTGACAATTGAAGGCAACATTTACAAGATGTTTTTTTTTTGTAAACGGTATAAAAAAAATTCCCGTGTTGTATGACAAGAGAAAAATAACAATAAGAAGTTTTGAAATATGTAAAGTTTTTTATTTCATTTTCAAAAAAAGAAGTTACCACGCCCAACCCTGTATTTAGGAAAATGCATCAATTTTTGAACGTTTAATGTAAATAAATTTTGCTTCCTGTTTGTTACATTTAATGTTTTTGATTTTTTAAATTATGTTTACCTATTAGTGTTTATAGACAATATTTATATTTGAAGTTATATAACTTCTAAACAAAGAAAGATGAAACATATGTTTACATGAACATTTCTTCATGAAATTAAATCTACAATTCATTGCCCAAGTTTGTAGAGGCTAATGAAACTCCCTGTATAAGCAAAAGATAATGTACAAGAAATATTTTCTCACCCAACGATACGTGCTTCCGTCAAACTTTCTCATGCCCGTGAAAAGTACAGTACGGGCAGGCATGTTCAAACCCATAGCAAATGTTTCAGTCGCAAAAAGAGCTTTGATAAGGCCTTCACCGAATAAAATTTCAATTGTCTCCTTTAAAATCGGCAACAAACCACCGTGATGAATGCCAATACCTAAAAGTGCATAGGAGGTGTTCAAAAACTAGTATATTTGAAGTATGTTGAACGTACACACTAATAAATAAAACGCAAAGTAATTTGTAAAATTAAATGACATTAGGGTAAGGACCAGTTGCATAAATATTTGAACTGCAGTTTACCTCTTATTTATGCCAAATTTTAATTCTATTGTATTGACAGGAAATTGAATCTCCTCTGCAGTTCAGTGATGAACTACAAGGTTTTTATGTTACTAGTAAGTACTACAACTTGTATACCCTACATTAGTTAAATATTCTCTTAAACTTAAAAAATAAAATGATAACAATAATAATTGTATTTAATCATTTCAGTCAATGTCAGACACAGTGCTACCACCTGCCAAGATTTGATCCGGACAGTCCAGGACTTTATTATAATTTTAAGATTTATTGTTCCTAACATGATGTCTATATGAAAAATGGATAATTTTTAAATATTGCATATAGTGAGCTTTGGTGAAACGTTAAAAACAGGGACAGGGGCAACACATCTGACCAGTGTGATTATGCAAGTGAGTTTTATTTACTCACATTATTTTATAGATATGTTACCCACTTCACTTTCAGAAAAGTATTAAAAAAGAAAAACTCACCTCTTCGAAGTAACGGCAGCAAATTTTCAACCTGTGGCAACTGCTTATCGTCTTCACTGAGTACATCCATGGCATTCTTGAAAACTTCATCGACAAGTTGTTTTTCAGCAGCTATAATTAGCCAAAATAAAAATAAGGTAATACATATTCCATTAACATACAGAGAATTTTTCTTTAACCCATTAAGGGCCATTGATGAGTACACGCAGCATTATAAATGTTTGGTTAATTATATTACTAAATAAGTTAATTTAATATATATTATTTGACCTGGCTTGAAAATGTAAGGAGAAAAATGTTAATATTTTGTTATTTAAACATTTCGAGTATTACTCATTTAAAAAAAATAATGTGAGTGTATTTCTAACCTCACAATATTTCAGTGTTTTATACGCGTGGCGCATGAAGTAAAATTTCGAGTTTAGAAAAGCCTGAAAATTTGGTTTGGCCGCTCCGCTCCGCGGAGCTGCTTAGTCTGGAAGTGAAATCACTCGTTCTAAACTTCATACTGCACGTTTTTATATAAAATCAACCATTGCCTGAAATTTTACAGCATATACATTATGTATATTTAAAAGGAAAATTCACAGTATGTAATACAATAAGTCAATTATGGATATCATAAAAAGAAGAGCAGAATTTTACCTAAAATCAACTTTTAGAGTTATCTCTATAATTGCTCGGCCGTTAATTGCATAAACGCAACATTATTAATTTGTTAATTAAATTACTATATAAGTGAATTTAATATAGTATATTTGACTGGTCTTAAATATGTATGAACAAAAATGTAAATATTTCCTTATTAAAATATTCTGATTATTACTCATTAAAAAAACAATGTTTTTAGTATATTTCTAACTTCACAATATTTCAGTGTTTTACACGGGTGGCGCATGAAGTAAAATTTCGAGTTTAGAAAAGCCTGAAAATTTGGTTTGGTCGCTCCGCTTCGCGGAGCGACCAAACCAAATTTTAAGGTTTTTCTAAACTCGAAATTTTACTTCATGCTTAGTCTGGGAGTGGAAACACTCGTTCAAAATTTCATATTGCACGTTTTTATATAAAATTGAGGAATGCCTAAAAAGAAGAACTCACAGTACGTAATACAATAACTTATTTACAGAAATTATAAAAAGAAGTGCACAATTTTACCTAAAATCAACTTTTAGAGTTAACTCTATAATTGTCTGGCCATTAATGGGTTAAACTATACATATCCTGATAATTACAGAGTTTGGTAAATTTGCAGGAATTCATCGTTTTTTATAAAAGCAGTCAATTTAAAGCTTTTAATGAATTTTTCCTCTCCTTGATTAGGCAATCGACGAATGCCTTAAAATTTACAGAATATACATACAAAATAGATCTACAAATAATAGTTGGGAATAAAAAGGTATTGAAATAGCATAACATTTCAAACTGTAATGAAAGCAAGGCATATTTTGAGTAGTCACTAACTTTGAAACAAAATACTGTGGATCATACTTTAGTCAGTCAAAAGTAAAAAATTACGTGCTCTTAATTTATTATACTTAATAAATTTTACTTTTAAACTGGCTATTATTGTGGTAAAAGCACTTACTGCTGTTAAAGTCCAATTTCGTCATCTGCGTAGCGTACAGCTCGCAGTCTTTCTTGCTAAAGCTGAAAACAATCACTGGTGCAAAATTGCGCTCCATAATCATTTTGACAATTTTAAAAATATCAGTCTGCGTCGGATCCTTATTGGCGACTCCGCCTCGCCTTCCCTTTTGATCCCCTTTCCCCGCCTCACCGGCCGATTGTAGAGTCGACATTGCCGTTGCGAAATTTTCCTCTTTGAATGAACCCTATGGGAAAAAACATACTTACATATTTGTTTCTACAGCAGCCCTTAAATCAACTGATAAAACAGCTCATTTTATTAATCCTCCAACAATTACATGTCAGACAGATGCTAACAATTCTTTGTGGCACTTTTGGCTACATTCTACATATAATTATTGTTTATTCCTATTTTTTGAGTTAACAAAATTAACTTCTATAAATTTATAATCATACATCAACATTAAATATACAGGCATTTCTGCAGCACAAAATCCACCACTACTGGAAGGTTAACAAGTATTTGTCATTTAGTTAGTCATGTGTAAGAAAAAACATACTTCTCAACGTACTAATTATTTAACACTCCTAATTTTCTTGATCAATTCAAATTAAACTTACATTTTCATCAACAACCATGTGTATCCCCTGTCCACCGCATGGGAAAATAAAATGCTGCAAAGGTGTGGGCCTGTAATCCGTGTAAACAACATGACACGGTTGCTGGTGCAAGTGCGCCACCCATTCGGCAAACTGCCTCGCATTCGGTATAGTGGCCGAAAGAAAGACAAAGTGCACGTTGTGTGGTAACAGAATCAAAGTCTCCTCCCACACGACTCCTCGTTCTTTATCCCTCATGTAATGGATTTCGTCGAAAACAACCCAACCGACCTCACGCATTATTTCTGAACCTCTGTACAGCATATTTCTCAAAATTTCTGTTGTCATAATGAGACAAGAGGCTGTAGGATTGATTGTGACGTCGCCGGTGACGAGGCCGACGTCTTTGAATTCATCATAGAATTCACGGTACTTTTGGTTGGATAAGGCTTTTATCGGGGTCGTGTAGATTACACGCTGTTTGTCTCTTAATGAGACAGCAATAGCATATCTGTAAATTAAACATTTGTATTAAATATTTAATTCTTAATAAGTATTGCAGAAGTTTTAGAATAGGTTAGGATTGTAAAGATAATTGTAACAGCCATATTGACAAAGGTTATACCGTGCGATCATTTAAAACAATTTAGAGTAGGCTTTGAATTTTAAATTAGATTGGTACTACTGACTGACATAGTTTACCATAACCTCAATTTATTCCATCATTCAATAAGCATTCTGGACAACCACCCAAAAAAAATGCCGCCTACTCTAAATCATAATTTAAATAATCACATGGGCACACAATTTCATCCGTGCAGGAATGCAATGAATAAGTCTGCACTAAAAGAACTATATGATAACTTTAAACAAGTAATTTGTTTATGTATGAGCCAAGTAATGTATTTCCGGCATTACTGCCAAGTAATGCGTTTGATTTAAACATGTTAAGTGTTTGTATCAAACATTCTAACTTTTTAGAATGTTTACATCAAACATTCTTACTTGTTAGAATGTTTAATATAAACACATTACTTGATAGGCTCGTATACTTTTTAAGTGTGATGTTAGTTCAGTCCATGATTGTGGTCAAAATAACACAAAACTGATTGTATAATGTGTTAACTGTTGGATTAGACTGACATATAATATTGGATAATAAAATTGTGTTGTTTTTTTAGGATAAAATTTCAAGATGTAAATTATACTCACTCGGCAACCACGGTTTTGCCAGCAGACGTGTGAGCGGAAACAAGTACGGACTGATTGTTGTCAATGCACATAATAGACTCCTTTTGGAAACTATCAAGGGTGAAGGGATATTTTTTTGCAGGCTCACTCCTTGGAGGCTGCAAAGGCGTGTACTCCTGACCGGGCGGACAGGCTACCTCGTGCGTGCAGGAATCCAATGAATCGATGGTATGGACCACGATGCGGTTCTTCAATTCTTCAAAACTAACAATTTCTTTTAATAATCTTGATAATTTAACTATTTTTTTAATCATGCAGTTTCTTTATGTTTCTCTATTACAAATTTGTAATTGCAAATGTTTAGGTTAGATTAGGTTCATTTAACTGTTTTTTTTTTAAATCCTGCAGTTTCTTTGCTTTCTATATTACAAATTTGTGATTGCAAATGTTTAAGTAATGTTACTTTTATACTTTAAGGTGCATTTTTTTCAAATCCAGTTTTTAAATAACAAGTTGCTTTTACATACAATGAAATGTTAGGTTAAAGTTACTCAAATGTGCAACTGTAAATTTAATTTTTTTGTTTCAATACCAATTTTGGTTTTTTAAAGGCACAAATAAATCTTAAGCAGTATTAGGCAAGATCGATCAAAGAGGTTTAACTGTCAATCAGTTACTTATATGAGTTGGTTATTTATGACAACGGACTAAACCTAAGACTACTCTTACTTAACTCAATGGCTAGTTACTAAAATAAGATATCAGATCATATCTTAGATTAGTTACCAGTTATTTAACCTAATGTCATCTAATCTGGATGACGTTTTATAATTAGGTTAGTTGAACAGACAATCATTTTTTGATTGATATTGCACAATATTTAGAACTTCACATTTAATCATGTTTTATACGCCTGGCGAAAAATTTCTAGTTTCGAAAAGCCTAATTTGAATTGGTCGCGACCAATCCAAATTTCTAGGATTTTCTAAACTCAAAATTTTACTTCATGCCTAAATAAAGATTGAAAACACTTGTTGGAAGTTTCAAATTGAACACTTTTATAGAGAAACCTAAGTAACTGACAATTTAAGAACCAGAGTTGCTGATTTCTTAGAAATAACATGGTATATTAGGTTAAGCTATTTACAGTTACTTGCCAGTTATAACCTAACCAATCACTAACTTAAATAAAATGTAATTAATTAATTGCTAGTTCCTTATGTTGTCTTAATTATCAGTTATCAATTATCTATCAAACTCAAGATAGAAGTTTAACCTATAGTTAGGCAAATTAAAAAATCAGGAACTAATGTAACTAGCTTGTATGCCAGTTACTTAAGTAATCATCTCATTTGTTTCAGTGGTTAGGTTAAATAATCCATCATCAACTAACTTAACTTAAGTACCTGACAGCCATCTTAATTCAGCTAGGTTAGGTTATACAAGGTGGCCAGAAAATGAATGAAAGACTTTAGGTAACTTGATTCGTTCATTAATTTTAAGTAGAAAATTAAAATAAAAATTGTATGGTCCTTCATTAACGCTCACGGCGCCATTGAAATTCTGAATTTCACAAGAAATCAGCAATATTTTTGAAATGTTTTGATTAAAATCATATCTATCAACAACCTTTACATTACAAATGTTTATGTAATGTTTAGCCAATTGTTAACGGCAACAATTTTATACAAAATGTTAAAAACAAATTCTAGTCACATATTTTTAATATTAATGGCCTCGTGAGGCTTACTGAATAATCATACAATATTTCTTTTTAGTTTTTTATATTTTAAAAAGTTTAATTTATTTTTGGATTTTTTTTAAGTTTTTTATGTACTTAAAATTGATTAACGAATTGCACTAAACGCTTTTACTAATTTTTTGGCCACCTGGTATAACCTAACACTAGCTAAATTGTGAATTTGGGTTATGTGATAAGTAACTGTTTTTGGGTTAGGTTGATTCATAATTTGTCAGTTTAAGTTAGTTCCAGTTACTTACCCTTGTGCTCAATTTAAAACTTTCAACACTCCTCGATTAGGCATGAAGTAAAATTTCGTGTTTAGAGAAGCTTGACAATTTTTTTTGGTCACATAGTTAAATGTAAAGTTCAAAATATTCATGCAAGATCGATAAAACAAACATCGCCGCTTAATTCTTGCAAATAATCGAGCTGCTCATTCTTTAAGATTAGCTGAATATCTCTCAACTACTCAATACTTTATCTAGTCTATCATCACTTTTTGAATGTTAACACTATAGAATGGTGGTTAAAAAAATGTTTGCATAAACTAAAACTACTTAATTTGAAAATTTAAAAAAAAATTGAAATATATTTTCAACTACAAAAGTTTTGTATCACTTGATATTGTATAATTTGAGTGTTGTGTACCTATTACGAATAGATAACTGAATATTTCACTTGTGACTAGTTACAACAATTTACATTCATGGACAAATTGTCAAAACTAGTCACAAAAGTGAAAACAAAAGAGATATAAAACATTCTTTGTCTTTTTATTCAAATAGTATCGTGAAATAAAAGCGTCAACAATTCATTTGTTATATTCTGAAGCTAATTCCATATTTGAATGTTTTTTTTTTTTTAATCAACATCATTTCTAGTGTTTTCTTCATTTGATCAATTTAAAAGCAAAAATCAGTAAATGCTTCTAACTTCCTAAGTACTTACCAACCAAAGATTTTGTATTAGATAAATAATTGTTTTGAGGTTATGTTATATTTAATTGGTTTCATGTGATTTTTCCTGCATTGTCTAATCGAATCAACAATGCTTTGAATTTAGGGTTGATGCGAATTTTTAGGTTACAGTTTTAATTTCGCAAATTTGTATACGGAAACATTTTTAGAAAATGGGGGCCAGGGACACTTACTTTATATCATCGACGTCGACGTCGTCCTCCACTTTCATCCTCTTGGCCCCAGCGGTCTCCTCGGCATTTTCGCGTTTGACGCCCTTGGTTTCGCCGCTGTGTTGAAAAAACGAGAAAAACAAAAGCGGAAACGTGGATAGTTTGAAAAATAACAGCCAGGCTCGCGAACGCGGTAAGGTTTTTATTGAGGTTAGGTCGATCTTACCCATGGATGTCGCCTTGGGAATCATCTTCGTCGGCTGTAGGTTTGGCCTCGGTGTCCTCGAAGCAATCGAAGAGGTCGTCAATGGCCTCCGTCATGCTGAACGCAGGGCAATGTGTTTTAATGGCGAATTCGGTCGTTGAGAAGGCGAGCGGAAATCGCGACCGCCGTAAAAGAGGCGCTTTTTTCCCGCGGTGTAGCCAACGGCAATATACGACGTTGCCATTTTTTTCAACAACAAAAAACACCAATTATTCAAATAAAAACTTAATTGAAACAAACGGATATATGCAATTAGTATTAACAAAGATTAATTAATTATATTAAAATATTTAAAACTCAAAAATAAGCAGGATTTGAGTATAAAACCTGTTGCCGGTTTGGGCTTATTAAAATCACGTGATGTAAATCCACCAATCGCGCTCTTTCACTAGTTGGTAACACTGTATGAAATCATAGAACGATTATGATTGAGTCGCAACATGTTTGCAGAAATACAAGGATTAGTTTATAGAGGCGCTGTAATCGTTTTACGAAATAAAGTCCCTAGATTTATAAAAAAGACATCCACGAACAGCGCAGGGGGTGTAAAGTCCAATAATTACGAATATACAAAAATATTTCCGATTATATTGAAATAATGTATAAAGTATACATTATTTTTAAGTCTGATTTTATATTTGTCCCTGTGAGGTTCTAATCTTCTAGACAAAAGAAATTCGTATAAAATTTCCGAATTTGATCAAGGATAAGAAATTAATAAATGTTGCTTTGATTATAGAATAAAATTTTCGTTTGGTCGCTTAGTGAAGCGGAGTGACCGAAACAAATTTTCAGGCTTTTCTAAACTCAAAATTTTACTTCATGCCTAATGCGTATAAACCACTGACATAACGTGAAGTTCAAAATATATAGCTTCAGCATACTGTTTTAGCAGTATATTTTAAACTTCACTATAGTTTACTATAGTTTTTATAATATTAATGTACTAGTTTAAATGGACTTCCGTTAATAAATAAATAAATAAATCAGTGTTTTAAACGCGTGGCGCATGAAGTAAAATTTCGAGTTTAGACAGGCTTTTCTAAACTCGAAATTTTACTTCATGCGCCATGCGTTTAAAACACTGAAAATTTGATTTGGTCGTGTAGTGCTACACGACCAAACCAAATTTTCAGGCTTTTCTAAACTTGAAATTTTACTTCATGCTTAATCTGGGAGTGGAAAACACTTGTTTAAAGCTTCTAATTGAACTCTTTTGAAAAACAAAGAATTACTGACGATTTACAGTATATACGCTGTAATTGGGATAAATATACTTAAGAGAAAAATTCCCTGTATGTATAAACCATAGCAAACTATTGTTCCAAATAAAATAAATTTAAAAAAATACTCGTATTCATTTCATATGCATTGATGAATTTTTTTAAAATATAATTTAACTTATTGTTAAATTTTTGGTGTTTAAAAATTTAAAAAAAATACAAAAGAAAAGTTAAATTACTTTATTTAAATGTATACAACATAAATTAACATAATAGTGTATCCGTTTTTTATTTATTTCTCAATATTTATACAATCATAATTTCCGGAAGTATCTCCATAATTTTATCCACTTCCGTTAAACACATCTCATTTCCGAAAAAAGAAAAACGTGCTCAAATGCCTCGAAAAAAATACCCAGAGACAAAAATGCGGGCAAACGCGCGCCACAACAAAAAAAAAATATATAACACAATCGTAGAGGAAAAGTAAAATAATACATTTAAACAACGTCTCTTTCTATTCAAATAACCGCTAAACTAAAACAAAAAAAAGAACATTTATCTCGTGATGAGTTTAGGTCTGTGTGCGTGCGGATTACTTAGTTCGAAAAAACAAAATTAAATATACTAATACTTAATAATGTACAATTGTTTTCGGTTTTGTTTGTTTCTTTTGGGGAAATAAAGGTGGGGATTTATTTTACAAAAGCAGCGCGTGGGATTGTTTTTTTTTTGTGTTATCATTTTCTCTATTTTTAAAATTTAAATTAAGTGTAATTGTTATCCCACTGCTGCCAACCACAGCCCGCATATTTTTAATTGGAGAACATACACACATCCTATTTTATATTATGGTGACTAGAGCTCGGGATGTTTAGGGGTTTGAAAGTAAAAGTCATTAGGCGTGTAAGAAATTATTTGCACGATGAGTTTTAGGTCAATAAGTATTGCCATTCGATCTTAAACGACTGAGAGAGTTGGCAGAACTTTTCAAGTAAATGTGGAGTTTCTTTTTATTTTATGATTGGCTATTGTGGTTTCGCATGCACATAAGATGATATTTGATTGTGCGGGATGCAGCAAAAACTAAAAACAAAAATCAACTTTTGAACAGTGGAGGCTTCTACTTCGTTATTCATGTTAATTCAATCAAACTTTGTTTTAACTTTGTTTGTGCAACACACTATTTTTATTATCGTGAATGCAGTTTCAGCAACTCAACGATCGAACAACCTTTTTAATGATTGCTCTCTCAAATGTTAACTTGAGTGAACCATCAAATGAATTTTAGAACGATCACTCGACACCAATAATTCGATTCTTTAAAAGATTCTTTAAATAAGAATCGCTCTTTTAATATTTTTATAATTTTCTACAATATATTTTGCCATTTGCTCCAAACAAAAATTTTAAGACATTCGTCGTTTTTTTTTTCAAGATTTTAATTTAAATATTTAAATGAGGGTTTTCCACTCCCAGACTAAGCATGGAGTAAAATTTCGAGTTTAGAAAAGCCTAAAAATTTGGATTGGCCGCGTAGCGAAGCGGAGCGGCCAATCCAAATTAGGCTTTTCTAAACTCGAAATTTTACTCCATGCGCCACACGTATAAAACACTGAAATATCGTAAAGTTTAAAATATACGGCTTTAGCAATCTAATATACAGATATGAATAAAACCAATTGTTTAAAACTGTCATAATAGACAACCCAATTACTCTAATGTATATTGGATTGCCTACAATCGTTGTTCTGTACGCGTGTTTTTTGAACTTTACTTTAAATCAGTGTTTTATACGTGTAGCGCATGAAGTAAAATTTCGAGTTTAGAAAAGCCTAATTTGGATTGGTTTTTTTAAACTCGAAATTTTACTTCATGCTTAGTCTGGGAGTGGAAAAGACTCGTTAAAAGCTTCAAATTGAAAGCTTTTAAAAAACAGTACATTTGACTTAAAAAGTACAAATTTCTTATTCTAGATCATACATTATTCCTTTATCAGCTTTGGTGAATAAAGTCTAAAGTGACCAAATGCTCTTAATTTCTTACACACTTAATGAATATTACCTTTAAACAGATGAATCGACGACTAAACATACCGAGCTCCAGCGACAACACACGTACGCTTTAGCGAATAATCAATTGGGGAAAGAACAATAAACTTAAAAAAATGTATCTTGGGGGTGACCCAAGGATCAGGTTTAAGTAAAAAATTGATTATTGGCACTGGTGACATGTTTTTTTTATATAATTTTTGGTTCATTCAAATACCAGCTTGAATTTTATTTATTTATACAAATTGTGGGGGTTAATTAAAATCCGCAACAAATTTCTTCTCAACTCATCTTGTATACGGTTGGAATAAAGGTAAAGGTACACAAACACTTAATGATTTTTACCTCTAAACTAACAATATCTAATACTCATACAAGGTGAGTTAATTTAATTAAGTATTTATATCAACTAATACTTAATTAAGGATTAATTAACCCAATTAAACAGATTTACACTTTGTGCTCACAACAGGGTAATATTTATTTATTTTTATATATTTTTATATAAAGGAAACACAAATCGATTGAGGAAAAACAGTTTTCTTTATGTAGAAAGGCACAACATCTGTTCGTTTTTTTCGTAAGTCGCAATTAGATGTGACTAGTCTAATTCTAACTAAATTAAAATACTCGTTTCATTATGTTCATCTCATTAAGGTACAAGAAGGGGGTGTGTGCGTTGGTGAGGGGGGAGGTGATTATGGGGGGGCTCCCGTTCGCCGCGTGGAATGCTCCTTCTTCAAAGGCCGAAACAGAGGGTGAAAATGGGGGCGGTGCGAACGGCTGCCCCCCCGGAGGGGGTCGGTTTGCGCCCGTCCGCACAACACAGGCGCTAACAGAGGATGCCGCGGTCCACCGTGATCGCCGTTTTGGAAACGGGCGTGTGCGGGGAGTGCCTGCAGGTCGTGCCGCACTGCGCGCACAGGCAATTGCTGTAATCCGTGTAGCCGCTCTTCTGGATGTTTTCGTAGGTTTTTCGTTGGGATTTCGGCGTGTCGTTCAGGCAGGGGAGGGTCTTGCGCTGGCACACCGGCGTCGATTTCGGCGTCACCGTCACCACGGTGGTGTTTTCTGATAGAACGTATTTGCTCATTTTCGGCATCAGCCAGGGATGCTGGAGGAGTTGGTGAACTGTTGGTCGTTTTCTGAATAATAATAAAGAAAATGCATATAAATTGGTTGAAATACCTTGATAGAACCCTATTTATAACTATCTGTACTATACCTTGTTAAGTTCAAGTTGACACTAACAAATTCAAATTGGCATTAATCAAAATCTAGTTTTCACTAATCACATCGAAGTTGATTTTGATTATTGCCAACTTGAATTTTTTAAGCGCCAACTTGAACTTGAAAAGGTATAGTAATTTTAATTGGCACTAGTCAAAATCTAGTTTTCACTAATCTTCTTCTTCTTCTTTGCGTAATTAATGGCCTTAGATATTAAAGCTCTGTTGACCAGTCACAGTAATTATGAAATAATAATTATATTTTTTTAAATTTATTGGAGTATCGATTGTATGAATAAATAAATGAGTGGATGAAGGGATGAGTAATGAAATCTTAAATCTAGGTCTTAAGTGTAGGTTAAAGTCTGGACAGAGTTGCCATTGCTGCGCCCTCTGCCCTCCCCAAGGGATAGGAAATAGGAAATACACGTGGATTTTTAAAGGAAAAGGTTCAATGGAAAGGAATTTGGGAAAAGAATTATTGAAAAGGATGTGATTGAAAGGATGATTGAGGATATGGTGGACCACGTGGAGGCCGCACGTTTAAATTGTGCAGCGGGACGGACTGCTCGGGGTCAGTTCTCGGACCGTCAGTTTTCACTAATCACATCGAAGTTGCATTTGATTTTGATTATTGCCAACTTGAATTTGTTAAGCGTCAACTTGAACTTGAAAAGGCATAATAATTTAACTTCAAGTTTTAAGTTCGAGAGATGCCTCCAGAAAATATTTCTAAGTTTTGAGGACTTCGCCATCTACATTTAAATGCCAGATGTTCCGAATAGTCCGGATTCTCCCGATTATAAATGTTAAGTCCCGGCCAGATTCTTCAGGTCATTCAAATGTCCTAATTTATCATATCTTCGATTCTTTTCCATCCACGAGAAAACCACAATAATAAATAAGTTTGCCCAAGCCACATACAGGCTAAATGGACATTAATGCCTGTTTGCACCCAAGTCGATTAACTTAATCAGTGATTAGTACTTTTTAAAAACACAACAATTGTATTTAAAAATTGTTTACACAATTGCATATTGATGAAAGAGACATGTTTAGGATATCTTACAAATTTATAACATTCTTATGTTCTAAAAATTTGACTTAATTAATGATTAGTGGATAAGTAAAGCTTATCGGCTGGGGTGGAAATGGACCTCAGCGTGTTAGGTTAAATGACAAGGAGTCCAGATTGCTGCCATATAACTAAACTTAGCCGTATTATAATGTGGCATTAGTTACTTAGGTTAGGTTAGTGATCCTTATAAAAAGATTCGAATAGTTTTAGAGGGATTCGAATACTTACAAAAGGATTTGAATCGTCAAAAATAATTCGAATTAATTATGAGGACTCGCATAAAAAATGTTGCTGTGTTTTTAACCTTCACGTTAAATCAGTGTTTTATACGCGTGGCGCATGAAGTAAAATTTCGAGTTTAGAAAAGCCCCGTGAAAATTTGTCTCCGGTCGCTGCGCGACCCTCGACAAATTTTCTACGCGGGGCTTTTCTAAACTCGAAATTTTACTTCATGCTTAGTCTGGGAGTGGAGAACACTGGCTAGAAGCTTCAAATTGAATGCTTTAATGAAAAAAAACCAATGGAACGAAATTTTATTTAACAAAAAAACCTATTTTGGGAAACACAGTCGCTAATGCAAGGTTAGAAGGCTGACATCTAACTCGATCATCACATATCTAACTAGACCAGCGTTTCTCAACGGGGTCGGTATCGACCCCCCGGGGTTCGATGAAGTCTGACAGGGGGTCGATAATGGTCAAGGAGTCGACAACCAAAAAATAACATGAAACCGACATTATCGAAACCAGAGCTGGGCAGGATTCGAATCATTCAGGATTCCAATCCTGGATTCGAATCTTTTTCGAGGATTCAAAAGAGGCATTCGAATACTTTAGTTCAACCAGATTCGTGATCCGGATTCGTTACATTTTTTTAAGAGGATTCGTATTCGAATCCAAATGTGGGCGATTCGAATATAAAAAGATTCGAATCTTTATAAAAGGATTCGAATACTTACAAAAGCACAGAGAGGAATGGTGGTGTGGAGACGACGGAGAAGGGGAGGAGATGAAAGAAAGGAAGATAACAATTGGTGAATGGAACGTGGCAGGAATAAAATCGAAGATAAAGGAGGGCACATGGAAAAGGGACATGGAGGAGTGGATGGTGGGGAAAGACATAGTAGGGATGGTAGAGAAGTGGATAGTTAAAGAAGAATGGGAGGAAGTGAAAAGATGGTTGCTAGTGAACTTTAGATGGGAGATGAAGGAAGCAAAGAAAAGTGCAGCAAGAGGAAGGGCGAAAGGGATGGAGGGAGAGCAGGATAGGAGGCAAGGTAGAAACAAGGGAAGGAGGCGAGGGGCTGATGTGGATGAGATGGCGGGAGGCAGGAGAACAAATGAATGTGGGGATAGTCTATGTGAATAAAAACTGGAATGAGGTGAGAAAAGAGATTGACGATAGAACAGGGGAAGCAGGAAGGTGGGTGATCATGGGGGATTTTAATGCGAGGATGGGGGAATTGGGAGGAGGGATTGGGGAGGACGGCATGGAAATAGAAAGGAGATCGCAAGATAAATGTGTAAACGGAGATGGGAGGAGGATGAAGGAGTGGACGACGGAAGAGGGTTGGGAAATTCTGAATGGGGGCACAGAAGGAGACTGGGGAGGGAAGAAAACATACGTGGGAGCACAAGGATCAACAGTAATTGACTACGCGATAATCAAGGGAATAGCAAGAGAGGAAGTGAGGAAGATGGAAGTGGAGGAGGTGCTGGGATCGGATCACCTGCCGTTGAGAGTGGAACTAAGGATAGGAAGGAATGAAGAAGGGAAACAGGAGCAAGGAAATGAGAAGCTAGAGAGTGGGAGAGAGGCGATTAAGGCCATGAGGAGGAAATTAGAGAAGGTACAATGGGAGGAGATAAGTTCAATGGAGGAGATGGAGAAGACCATAATAGGATGCGGAAAAAAGATGAAGAGAACAAGGAGGAAGGGGCAAGAGTGGTTTGATGAAGAATGTAAACGAGCGAAGAGGGAGGTGAGGAAAGTAATGAGAGAATATATAAAGAACGGAGGAGAGGGAAAGAGGATGATGGAAGCAAGAAGGGCATACAAGAAGGTGTGCGAAAGGAAGAAGCTGGAAGTGGCAGAGAAAGCAGGGGAGGAAATGAAGGAGTGTAGGAACGAGAGAGAAATATGGAATGTATTGAGGAGAGGGAAAGAGATGAGGAGAATAGGGGTGTCATTAGAAGACTGGACCAGAAAGTGTAAGGAGGAGTGCGGTGAACAAGGGACAGTAAGAGAAGTAGGGCGAGGGATTGGAGGAGAGGAATTTACGGAAGAGGAAACAGAAAGAGCGTTCAAGGAGGTGAAGGGAGGAAAGGCGGCCGGAAGAGATGGATTGAAGGCGGAAATGTGGAGAGAGATAGGAGAAGGGGGGAAGAAGAAATTCCGAGAGCTAGTAAATGGAATATGGAGGGGATGGGAGAGCATGCCAGAGGCATGGAGATCAGGCAGGATATGCCCGATATATAAAGGGAAAGATGAGAGGAAAGCAGAGAACTATAGAGGGGTGACGATTATGAGCACGGGATACAAAATACTGATGATTATGGTGAAGAACAGATTAGAAGTAGAAGTAGAAGAGAAGAGGATGCTACCAGAGTCGCAAGGGGGATTTAGGAGGGGGAGGGGAACGAGCAACCAGGTATTTACCCTAGCGAGGATGACAGAGAAAGTGATGGAAGAGAAAGAGTGTGTGTATGCGGTGTTTGTAGATCTGAAAGCGGCGTATGATTCAGTACCGAGGGAAGATATGGTAGAGTGTCTGAGGCGAAAGGGAGTGAGTGACGGAGTAGTTGAGTGTGTAAGGGAGGTGTATAGGGAAACATGGGTGGAAGCGAAGGTGGGGGAAGAAGTATCGGAAAGGTTTAGGACATGGAAGGGCTTGAGACAGGGGTGCCCCATGAGTCCGGTCGTGTTTAATATATACATAAGTGAACTAGAAGAGGTGTTGAGAAAGGGGCAGGAAGGGGGAGTGGTGATTGGAAAGGAGAAAGTATGGTTACTGGCGTATGCAGACGATATAGTGTTGATGGCGAGAGATTGGGAGGGAGTGAAAGGCATGTTGAAAAGGGTGGAAAGATATATGGATAAGAGAGGAATGTGTGTGAATGTGGGGAAGACGAAATGGATGAGGTTTAGGAATAAAGGGAGAGAGGGGAGAGTGGGAGAGCTAGAATGGAAGGGAGAGGTGATTGAGAGAGTGAAAAGTTTCAGATACTTGGGATTTATTTCTAAAGGGACGGGTGGGTATGAAGAGCATATAAGGTGGGTACAAGGAAAAGCGAGGAGAGCATGGGGAATGGCATGGAGAAAATGGGGGAGATGGATGGAGAATAGTATTAAGGTGACATGCAAGGTGTGGGACGCATGTGTAAGACCGATACTAATGTACGGGGTAGAAGCATGGGGAACGAGAGCATATGAGGTGATTGAAAGAGAACAGACGGATGCTGGGACTAGAGAAGTCTACACCGGGATATATACTGTTGCAGGAAACGAATAGAGAGAGATTGGAATGTGAGGCGGTGGAGAGAGTGGTGAAGTAAGAAATGAAATTATGCGGAGTAGAAGAGGAGAGATTGGTGAGAATAGTATGGGAGGCGTGCATGAAAGTAGAAGGGGGGAGGTGGAGGGAAGAGAGAAGGAGAATGTATGAAAGGGGAGGACTGGCAGAGAGGAAGGTACAGGAATGGTTGGGTAGGGGGTGAAGGTGGCGGCGTGGATGAGAGAGAAGATGAAGGAGGTGGAAGCGCAGGAGAGACAGGGACAGATAGACAAAAGTGAATATAATGATTTGTTTGGGAGATGGCAAGTATATGGGAGAGTGCCGAGATACTTGAGTGAGGATGGGTGGAACAGGGATGAAAGGGTGATAATGGCGAGGGCAAGGTGTGGGTCTGGGGAGAGGGGAAGGAAGAGATGGATGGGGGAAGAATATATGAGATGTAGGTTGTGTGAATGGGGGAAGTATACGTGGAGGCACTTGGCGGAGGAGTGTGAGGGTGTGAGTGAGGAATGGGTGGGAGTGAAAGGGAATAGAAGGGTGACGGAATGGATGAGGGAGGACGGAGTTAGGGTAAAGATGCTGGAGAAAGTGGGACAGGAGAAAAAGGGCAAGATGTGATATAGTGTCGACATTGTAAATAACTGTAGGATATGCCTATAAAGGTCTTTTTTTTTACTTACAAAAGGTTTTGAATCGTCAAAAATAATTCGAATTAATTTTGTAAGGATTAACTTGAAAAATTTCTTTTGGGTGTTTCTAAATTTCTTGTTAAATCACTGTTTTATACGCGTGGCGCATGAAGTAAAATTTCGAGTTTAGAAAAGCCCAGAAAATTTGTCTCGGGTCGCTGCGCGACCCTCGACAAATTTTCACGGGGCTTTTCTAAACTCGAAATTTTACTTCATGCTTAGTCTGGGAGTGGAAACGCTCGTTCGAAACTTCAAACTGAATGCTTTGATAAGAACAATAAATGACTGAAAATGTTTTTAAAGATAATAATCTAGTTTTAAAAATGTTGTTTTATATTATTTAATTTGGTCAATTTCAATATAATTCCATGACTTTTCTTTGCATTTCCCGGTTTTAATGGTATTTTTTATTTACGTAATTTTCAGGCATTCGTCGATTTTCTAAGGGTTCAATTTGAAGTTTTGAACGGGTGTTTCCACTCACAGGCTAAGCATGAAGTAAAATTTCGAGTTTAGAAAAGCCCCGTGAAAATTTGTCTCGGGTCGCGCAGCGACCCGAGACAAATTTTCGGGCTTTTCTAAACTCGAAATTTTACTTCATGCGCCACGCGTACAAAACAGTGAATTTAAGTGAAGTTCAAAAACACACAAATACATCTTAAATCAGAGTAACAGGGAATCAGATATTTTGTCTGTTATCAAAGATGTTCAGTGTTAATAATAAAACAACTGTTAACGATATTTATCTTTTAATGGTTGCAAAAATATAATAAAATCAAATTTATTCTTAAAGGATTTGTATTCGTGATTCGAAAAAACAGAATTCGAATCTTTGATTCGAATCACATTTTTAACAATTGTATTTAAAAATTGTTTACACAATTGCATATTGATGAAAAAGACATGTTTGGGATATTTTACCAATTTATAACATTCTTATGTTCTAGAAATTTGACTTAATCAGAGTTTTAATCAATGATTAGTGGATGAGTAAAGCTTATCGGTTGGGGTGGAAATGGACCTCAGTGTGTTAGGTTAAATGACAAGGAGTCCAGATTGCTGCCATATAACTAAACTTAGCCGTGTTATAATGTGGCATTGGTTACTTAGGTTAGGTGAAAGTCAATTAGATTAGACGGCAGTCACTAATGTAAGGTTAGAAGGCTGACATCTAACTTGATCATCACATATCTAACTAGACCAGCATTTATCAACGGGGTCGGTATCGACCTCCCGGGGTTCGATGAAGTCTGACAGAGGATCGATAATGGTCAAGGAGTCGACAACAAAAAAATAACATGAAACCGAAATTATCGAAACCGGAGCTGGGCAGGATTCGAATCATTCAGGATTCCAATCCTGGATTAGAATCTTTTTAGAGGATTCAGAAGAGGCATTCGAATACTTTAGTTCAACCGGATTCGTGATCCGGATTCGTTACATTTTCTTAAGAGGATTCGTAATCGAATCAAAATGTGGGTGATTCGAATCATAAAAAGATTCGAATCATAAAAAGATTCGAATCTTTATAAAAGGATTCGAATACTTACAAACGGTTTTGAATCGCCAAAAATAATTCAAATTAATTTTGTAAGGATTAACTTGAAAAATGTCTTTTGTGTATTTTTAAATTTCTTCTTAAATCACTGTTTTATACGCGTGGCGTGAAAATTAAATCAGGCTAAGCATGAAGTAAAATTTCGAGTTTAGAAAAGCCCCGTGAAAATTTGACGAGGGTCGCGCAGCGACCCGAGACAAATTTTCGGGCTTTTCTAAACTCGAAATTTTACTTCATGCGCCACGCGTACAAAACACTGATTTGAAGTGAAGTTCAAAAATACACAAATATATCTTTTATCAGAGTAACAGGGAATCAGATATTTTCTGTTATCAAAGATGTTCAGTGTTAATAATAAATAATTAGGTTTTGAATATTTTTATTAAAAAAACTGTTAACGATATCTATATATTAATGGTTGCAAAAATATAATAAAATCAAATTTATTCTTAAAGGATTTGTATTCGTGATTCGAGAAAAACAGGATTCGAATCTTTGATTCGAATCATATTTATCTCCTACGAATCCTTTATTCGAGTATTCGTGATCCGAATCATATTAGGTGATTCGGATTCGTGATTCGAATCCTTTTTACCAGGATTCGTCACAGCTCTGATCGAAACTAATAAATGCAACAAAAATATTGATTATTATTATTTAATATGATCTAGTGTTATGAGTAAATTTGAATTGAAAGATTGTGTAGAATACGAATGATATTGAGTAATTTTGAACATAATTGTCCTTCAATATTATCTAAGCAATCTTTTCACTAACAAATTTATTTTTTCTTGTGTCAAGTACGGGCCCTAACAACTATATATTGAGACAAAATCAAATTCATATAAAATTCAGGTATTGGACAGTTTATTTAAGTTTTCTAGTATTTTTTTAATTTAATACTATGTAATTAGTTAATTAGCAATAGTTATGGCCAATCAACAACACAAAAAACAAATTAATTATTCAATCACCTCTAATTTACAAGAAAAATGTAAATTTTGTTTGTCAACTAAATATTGGGCATTGCACGAATTTTATTTCTAAAAAGGAGTAACATCGCCCTTATATTTTATGACAGCTCGAATTCGGCTAGGTATTGACTCAACTAGGGATCTGCACGTTTCAGGAGAAATTTCATTCCAAATATGCTCTATCTTGTCTCTAAGTTCAGGTAATGTCCGTTGTGGGTTGTTCCTCAATGTTTGTTTCATTTTATGCCATACTGTTTCAATGACATTAAGGTCAGGACTGCTGGAAGGTCAAGAAAGAACATTTGCGTTGTGGTCGCCAAACCACTTTTTTGTGGTTTTGGCAGTATGACAGGCCGCCCCATCCTGTTGAAAAATGTAATTTTTTTAACTTGGCGATACTTGGTAGCAAACTGTTTTGCAGTATTTGTTGATATTTCGCAGCATTCACGGTACCATCAATAAATTCAAAACATCCTAATCCTGAAGCTGTCATGCAGCCCCAAATCATCACTCCTTTAGGAAATTTTACGGTACGTTTTAGGCAATCCTTGTGAAATGCCTCATGTTTTAAGCGAATCACGCGTTTGCGGTAATCACCAACACATACGTCGAATTTTGATTCGTCACTAAAAAATACTCTGGACCAGTCTGTGGCTGACCAAGATAATTTAGATTTTGCCCATGTGTCTGGCTTTCTTTTGTTTTTCCGTCAACAGTGGTTTTTCCTTTGCCTACAAGAAAATATTTCTTTTTAAATGCACTTTTAAATTGCTACTTGAAATTCAACCTTATAAAACTTGAGTCCACATTTATGAATCCACTGGCGGCGGCATTCCCTTGACAGATTCAATCCAGTTTCGTGATTCCATTCAGTCGTAATTTGCCTTAAAGTATTTCTTCTCCCTTTTTTGCACAGTTTTACTAATAATCTCTTGTTCCTATCAGAAACTAATGTTGGACGACCCGAACTTTTGCCTTTTTTTGTCCAGGATATTTCCGGTTTCTCCATAATGCTTAATTATATTCCACACTGTTGTTTTAGGAATATTAAGTTCATCCGCCATTTCACGTATCGTTGTATTTCGGCAATAATTTTTAATCACTAACTCACGAATTTTGGAACTTGTAGAGATACCACGCACCATTTTGTTCAATAAAAGCAGCGATTCACCCGATACGATAAGAAAGCAACTACCAAGTAATCTGACGTTTCGTTCTGCATTGTTTTCACAGCTTACTTGTCTTATTTTGTTTCATTTTTAACAGTTATTTTATACTGTCCCAATATTTAGTTGCCACACAAAATGAACATTTTCCTTGTTAATTAGAGATGATAGAATAGAATAGTATAATAATTTTGTTTTTTGTGTTGCTGATTGGCCCGCATTGATGTTAATTAACTAATTACATAGAAATAAATTTAAAAAAAAGAAATAAACTGTCTAATACCTGAATTATACATGAATTCGATTTTGTCCCAATATATAGTTGTTAGGGCTCGTAGTTGTTGTTCAAATGTCAGCTAGCGCCGACTAGTGTCAACTGTCATTGTTAGTTCTTCTTTTTCTCTTTGATTAATGGCCTTGGCAACTAGTCCCTTTTGACCAGTCTCAGATATTATTATATCATTAATATTGTATTGATTAACCCATTAACGGCCAAACAACTATAGAGGTAACTCTAAAAGTTGATTTTAGGTAAAATTCTGCACTTCTTTTTTGTGATTTCTAAGAATGACTTATTGTATTACATACTGTGAATTTTTCTTTTTAAATATACATAATTTATACGCTGTACATTTTCAGTCATTCGTCGATTTTATATATATAAAAAAAAACGTGCAATATGAAGTTTAAAATGAGTTTCCACTCCCAGATTAAGCATGAAATAAAATTTCGAGTTTAGAAAAGCCTGAAAATTTGGTTTGGTCGAGTAGCGCGAAGCAGCCAAACCAAATTTTCAGGCTATTCTAAACTCGAAATTTTACTTCATGCGCCACGCGTATAAAACACTGAAATATTATGAAGTTAGAAATACACTGACATTATTTTTTTTAATCGAGTAAAAATCGAAATAATTAAATAACAGAATATTAACCTTTTTCTTTATACATTTTTAAGTCTGGTCAAACAATATAATACATCAAATTAACTTATTTAATAATTTACTAAACAAAAAATGAATAATGTTGCGTGTACGCATCAATGGCGCTTAATGGGTTAAACAAATTATTATTTAACTATTTAAATAAATAAATCAAACAATATAATATATCAAATTAACTTATTTAATAATTTACTAAACAAAAAATTAATAATGTTGCGTGTACGCATCAATGGCGCTTAATGGGTTAAACAAATTATTATTTAACTGTTTAAATAAATAAATATAGAAACAATTATTATGGGAAAAGGTAATAGGACATATAGGATTTTGGGTTAATAATTAGATTATAAGAGTGTTGAATGATTTGAAAATTTCCCGAGGGATAGGAAGAGGAAAATACATATGCAGTTAACAGGATGAGGTACACTAGAATGGAATGCATGGAATTAGAATATGTAAAGGATGTGACCGAAAGGATGCTAGAGGAGAGGAATCTAACCACGTGTTGGCTTAGCGTTTTAATTTTTGCGCGGTGCGTCCGACCGGCTCGGGATCTGGATGCGAAATTTTCATTGTTACTTGAAATATCGGCAGGTGCCGATTTATGTCAAATGTCATTATTGTGAGAATGTTGCCTGGCGCCGACTAATATCTGCTGTTCCAATGAACGGATTACTGAGACGATAAATGTCAGAAATAACATATCAAATGTCGAAAATATTGGAAATGACAAAATCAAGTATCCTTAGAAATTGCCTCAATTTTAAAAAGTTTTTAAAAATTTCAATAATTTTAATTTTAATTGATTCTTAGTATTTACCATTTCACGACTTTTCTTAATATCGCGTTTTTTTGGTATAAAACAAAAAAATACAAAATAAGCTATTGACAATTGTCGAACGGGTGTCTTCCACTCCCAGACTAAGCATGAAGTAAAATTTCGAGTTGAGAAAAGCCCGAAGAATTTGGATTTGGACGCGCAGCGTCCAAATCCAAATTCTTCGGGCTTTTCTCAACTCGAAATTTTACTTCATGCGCCACGCGTATAAAACACTTATTTATTCTAAAGTTTAAAATATTCTTCTCATTTTATAAAAAATAATATATTATATTATTTTTTATAAAATGAGAAGAATATTTTAAACTTTAGAATAAATAAGTGTTTTATACGCGTGGCGCATGAAGTAAAATTTCGAGTTGAGAAAAGCCCGAAGAATTTGGATTTGGACGCTGCGCGTCCAAATCCAAATTCTACGGGCTTTTCTCAACTCGAAATTTTACTTCATGCTTAGTCTGGGAGTGGAAGACACCCGTTCGACAATTATCAATAGCTTATTTTGTATTTTTCTGTTTTATACCAAAAAAACGCGATATTAAGAAAAGTCGTGAAATGGTAAATACTAAGAAAAGCTATGAAATTTGTTAACAAAAAACTCGAAATCCAAATTTTTCGGGCTTTTCTCAACTCGAAATTTTTTTATAAAATGAGAAGAATATTTTAAACTTTAGAATAAATAAGTGTTTTATACGCGTGGCGCATGAAGTAAAACCCGAAATTTTACTTCATGCTTAGTCTGGGAGTGGACAATTGTCAATAGCTTATTTTGTGTTTTTCTGTTATATACCAAAAAAACGCGATATTAAGAAAAGTCGTGAAATGGTAAATACTAAGAAAAGCTATGAAATTTGTTAACAATGAAATGCTTTTTTCCATTAAAAGTTGAAATCATCAATATCATTAAATGGTGAATTTACAGGGCACGGCAATCGTGACTCGTGAAACATAAAACTTTCCCATAATAATCGTCTTCAGAACATCATGGTTTGACTGAAAGAAAGTCAAAATATCTTACCTTGGGTCTACTACAATTGTGCTTCTGATAAAATCTATGGCGCAGCCTGAAACCTCGGAAAAGTGTTCCGGTTCGAAGGTGAGCACTCCCCTGGATATGTTGAGGTAAGTCTGTTGTTTGTCGTCCGCTCCGAAGGGGGTGAAACCGGAAAGCAGGACGTAGGCTAACACACCAACCGACCAAATGTCAGCCGCTAGGGTCAAAGGTTCGTAGCTAAGAATCTCCGGGGATACGTAATCTGTAGTACCTGTGCACACCAAACAAAACAAACATATAGTTAAGTTCAAAACCTCTTCGAAGTGATTTTATTTATACCGTGCGATCGTTTAAATTTTGATTTAGAGTAGGCGGCATTTTTTTTCTGCGGTTGCTCAGAATGGTAATTTTGAGGTTATGCTAAATCAACGTCATTGGATGACATACATATCATGTATGTAGGTCTGACACAATCGTATCTCGCTTTGGTTTTCATTCCGTAACCCCGCAGCAGCCTATGTACTAGAGACCGGCACGAGTACGTATAGAATCGGCGATTACAGATACAAATAGTCATCGTTGCGATGCAACGATGAGTATAAACATACTCGTAATCGTACTCATGATTACACGATTATAATCGTTAATTTATGCAGAATCGTATGAGTAATCGGTTATACAGGTACAATTTTGTCAATGATTTTAAACAGTTAGATACAACTGTTATATAAAAAATATTGTTTTCACTCAACATAGCAAAGCACATCAATTGCAAAAATAAATAATCTTAAAAGGTGTATGTGTTGCAACGTCTACGTTTATTTCACACACAAAAATTGTTTTAAGTCATTTTTGGGAACATGATCCTCTGGTCAGCAATGGTTAAACTTGTGTTCTGTGCTAAATTAAAATATAATAAGTCGCTAGAAATTTCTCGACATAAGCGACTCGGGAGGTATTTGGAATTTATACGGCGTCAGTCTTATTATTATTTTTTTGATAAATTGAAGATTAAGTTTAATAAAGTTCTGGCCGGCCAATGTAGTCGGAGTCCAACACTGTCTGTAACTCGGACACTTAACAGTCGATGATTCATAGGTAATTCATTTTATTAATGACTCTCATGAATAATATTCTTTTCTTAATAATTTTAATAAATTTAACAAAAAGATATCAAAAATTGGCACTTTGGCTATCGGATTTAGTTAAATACTATCGCGATTTTTTTACATACAAAAATAACGTGAATTTAACACAGAAATATTCATTACATCTTGTAAACACGATTAACTTACAATAAACATAAAACATGTAAAGATGATTCGTCATGAAATGGCATGAAATGGTTTTGAAGTACTTTAAGGTCCCCAACAAACGGCAAAAGTTCTACAAAGATTATTAATGAATCAAACGCAATAGTTTATTTTCTGTAGTATCTTATTATACTATACTACCTTATGGTCTTTTAGAATAATTATATTTGTTCTAATTTTTGAAATCAAAAGAAAATGGTGTGGCAAACACCATCAATTTTGAAAATTTTCGTTTCAAGATTAACCCCAATTTCAACAAGCGACTAAACAAAGCTTTAAATCCCTCCCTATTTACAACATCAAAAGAACGTAGATCACGAGCCACAAATTTTACACAATTGTTCATTATTTCCTGCCTACGCGTGTGGCTGATCAACTATCATCCTCGTGGTTGTATTTATTTTTAGAACAAGCATTCTTCTTCAAATTTGAAGGACTGCACCTTTTTCCGAATTGAAATATCTTCTCACATACCACATATATTACGAATAGTTCGATTTCTTTCGTTGCACTGTTGACAATCTTTTTAGAAAAAAGCTAGACCGCACTCGTACCCGACTCTTACAAACATTTTATTTTTTTTCGGAAATATAAATCTGTAATTGATATTGTTTACCAACAAACAACGAAATATATCGATCACCACTTATATGACACAATGTATTACAAATGTCAAACGATAATGAAAATCTGTACAGCCTGAGAGATCTGACATGATTAGGTTTAAATTGTAATCGCCGATTACTAATCGTTACAGGTCTACGATGCGACGATGCCGCTCCACGAGTATGTAATCGTATCACGTAGCAACGTAATCGGCGATTATTAACAAGATATATTTTTACGTACTCGTGCAGGACTCTACTATGTACCCACTCACGTCATATGTTGCTATATTCAGTTCACAGATGTGTTATGACAATGACAATAAACGTCTAGAAGTTTACTGTCATAGGATATATGACGTATCAATTAATTCCTTATAATTCTTCTTCTTTTGTGTAATTATTGACTCTGGCGACCGTCTGAGTTATCAAAATCAAATTTTTATCACAATTATTTGTATAGAAAATCGGATCCAGAGAAAATAATAAAGTGCAAGGTGGACCCAAAGTCCGTTTATATTTGAATCGGTAGCTGCGGCGAGCAGCGACGGCGGGCTGGGGCGGAGGGGTTACGAAGCGCAAGAGCGGCCAATGGGAGTTCAGTATCATGGCGTCGTTCAGCGATAAACAACGTGCGTTCTGTGTACGCGAGTGGAAGGTCCAGCATAGCACCTAAACAGGCGGCGTCTGGAGCAAACCTGAGTCTTCGGACGATGGATGTTTGAAGGGGACGATTGTCCAAGTCGGAGCTGTAGACCTTTTTGAGGTAGCCTATGTGTCCCTATCTTGGATAGGGCTAACTTACACACAGCGGGGTTGACTCAGCCCTGGTGCTTGTCGGCGCTAAATGAGGAGGGGGGTGGGCCTTGAAAAGCCCAGGGGTGTCTACTCGCCCCTCCGGTCCACATGTGGGTTGGTCCGGAGGGCAGTGGTTCGCAGATTTGGCGGTGATCCACCAGTCCTTAGACGGACGCTCAAAAGGTACACACTCAAAAGGTAAGAGCCTGGGCACACCAAGTCTATGTACGCGAGTACTACCGCAACAACGATTCTTTTACTCTAGCGCAACGAAAATGTTGCACTCATTACAACATACGGCGTAAAAATGAAGCTCCATCGATTCAATTGATTCGAAAATGGGTACAGAAGTTCGAGGAAACAGGTTCAACAATGAATCAACCACGACCCGGCCGACCTAGAACATCAAGAGATCCCGAAAACGTCGAGCGTGTAAGAGCGTCTATTCGTGAAAATCATGGACTCTCTACTCGAAAGCGGTCTAACGCGTTAGGTGTGCCCAGAACATCTTTGATTCGTATTCTTCACAAAGATTTACATTTACATCCGTACAAAATCCAACATGCCACACTTCCAACGACTCATTAAGTGCCGTTCGCGAAATTTTCGGACAAAAAGTGATATGCAAAAGAGGTGCCATTAACTGGCCACCTAGTAGCCTGGACTTACTACTTCTTTCTTTGGAGATACCTTAAAAGTACAGTTTTCAACAGCAACCCAGGAATTAAAGGAAAATATTCGGGAGGAAATGCAAAACATTTCACGAAACACTTGTGAGGCCGTCATTGAAAATTTCCGCTCCAGGTTGCAGCAGTGTCAAAATAGTCAAGGATCACATATGGATGATGTAATTTTAAAAAAATAAAATCCCTATTTGTGTACTTTAATAATAAATAGAAAGTTGTTTATCCCACATAACTAGTTTCTTTTAAATCATCATTTGAAATGTAAACGAACCTTTGTCCACCCTGTCCGTTACACACGATACATGTATTACCTTATTTTCTGTGTGTGATCTGTGTTGGTACCCTTTCCTTTGCTTCTCAGCGAAAACGTCAAATTGTGTCATACCTAGACACATAGTATGTGTCATCCAATTATCTTGATGCTAAACTACGTGTTAACAGTCAGTAGTGTCAATCTGATTTAAAACTCAAAGCCTACTTTAAATCATGTTTCAAAAGATCGCACGGTATCTAATAAAACAACACACTTTACGCGTGGCGCATGAAATAATTTTTCTTTGAATTGTTTTAGTCTGTCTGGTTTTGAGGTTATGACCATTTTTTTAAGAAATTAAACGAATAACTTTATAAAAAAAATGAATTTTGAATTTGGTTCTATAACAGAGTTTCTGAACGGTAAGTAATTTGTAAAGAGTTAAGGTTATGGTTTTGAGGTTATTTCTGCGTGTTTAAAACTATTTAAATACAGCGATTTTTTCTTTTAAGTATACATATGCATACGCTGCAAATTTTCCGACATTTGTTGTATTTTAAAAGAGTTCAATTTGAAGCTTTAAATGAGTGTTTTCCACTCCCAGACTAAGCATGGTCGGAAGTAAAGGTAGTCTATCTACCTAAGGTGGGAAAAACAGATCCCCTACCAAAATCCTTCCGACCTATAAGCCTGATGTCATTTATCCTAAAGACCCTGGAAAAGGTGCTGGATGGCTACATCAGGAGGGAGATACTGAGTATTAACCCTCTTAGTGTGCACCAGTATGCCTACCAAAAGGGGAAGTCAACGGACTTGGCGCTGAATAACCTAGCCGGGAAAGTTGCGCAAACCCTGGACTACAAGGGAATTGCGGTAACAGCTTTCCTGGACATAGAAGGGGCTTTCAACGCTGCTCTGACGGGATCACTCTGCAAATCCGCGAGGGACAGAGGGGTTCCACCGGCTATTACAGGCCTGAGGACTGCCAAGGGATGCCCGCAGGAAGGGGTTCTTTCCCCCCTGCTGTGGTCTTTACTGGTAGTCGATCTGCTTGCAATAATAGATACGCTTGACGTCGAAGTGCAAGCGTATGCTGATGACATAGTCATTCTTGCAAGGGGCACGGTTGAAAACCAAATCTGTGAAGCCATGCAGGAGGCACTGGATGCGACTCAGAACTGGTGTATAGGGGAACGGTTAAACGTAAACCCTAGCAAAACATTAGTTGTCCCGTTCACGAGAAGGAGGATCCTGAAATTGAGACCTCTTACTCTACGGGGAGAAACCATACCATTTGTGGAGGAGGCGAAGTATCTAGGAATCAGATTAGCAACGTATCGATATCACCACGCGGCCCTATTGGATCCGAAGGTGATAGTCTTCACACCAAATGGGCTGTCAACTGCCATTGAGGCGCATGACACCCTAAGTATGAGGACTGACTACGCAGTCACGGACTACTGCGAGGATCAGCCGTACAAGGTCCTGTTCCCAAGCAGGGACGACTGGGAGCGACACAAAATCACCCCAGAAAAGGCTGACTCCTACTGGTACACTGACGGCTCAAAACTGTCCACTGGAACAGGAGCCTCAGTCGTCGGACCAAGGACTGAACTTTACTACAGCCTTGGCAGGTATGCCACCATACTTCAGGCTGAAATATACGCCATTGAAATGTGCGCCCACGAAATCCTTTCAAAGGGTTGGGCGGGCAGGACAATAAAAATATGTTCGGACAGCCAGGCGGCCCTTAGGGCCCTGGCATCTTCTAGATGCTCCTCGCTGGCTGTACGGAACTGCAAGGAAGCCCTCTGCCAAATGGCACAGGTAAACGGGGTCAGTCTGATGTGGGTGCCAAGCCACTCTGGCGTGAAGGGAAACGAATTAGCCGATTCCCTAGCCAGAGAGGGGGCGCGTACAGCCTACATCGGACCAGAACCCGCTCTGGGGATACCCAGATCAACAGCTAGAGACCGTAACAACGGATGGATGAGACACGAGGCACAGGATTTCTGGCAAAACCGCCCTGGGATGAGACATTTCAGAGCGGTAACAAGTGGACCATCTGCCCCCAGGACGGCCTCATGGTTGAAGCTGAGCAGATCAGATGTTCACACATTAACTGCTCTCTTCACTGGACACAGCCGTCTAAGGCATCACCTTAATAAACTAGGACTAAGCGACACCACTGAGTGCCGCCTATGCCTAGAGGATGATGAAACAGCAGAGCACGTCATATGTGCCTGACCAGCTGGCGACCAGATCAGGACCACGGTGTTTGGCACACCGAAGCTAAACCTGAAGGACCTGGAAAAAACTTCACCTGACAAGATCCTTGATTTCATCAAGAAGATGGACTTGGAAGGTGAGCTGTAAGGTCGGATGTTCGACCTTAATTGTGAGCCACAATAGATCCTTGCGGTCGCAGTGGAGGGTAGCATAACTACCCACTCACCTTCAATAGAATAGAAGCATGAAGTAAAATTTCGAGTTTAGAAAAGCTTGAAAGTTTGGTTTGGTCGCTCCGCGAAGCGGAGCGACCAAACCAAACTTTCAGGCTTTTCTAAAATCGAAATTTACTTCATGCGCCACGCGGATAAAACACTGGTTAAGTTAGGTTTAAAATATACGTCTTAACACACAGCTTTAGTAGCATATTTACAATATTTACAATATTTCAGTGTTTTATGCGCGTGGCGCATGAAGTAAAATTTCGAGTTTAGAAAAGCCTGAAAGTTTGGTTTGGTCGCTCCGCTTCGCGGAGCGACCAAACCAAACTTTCAGGCTTTTCTAAACTCGAAATTTTACTTCATGCTTAGTCTGGGAGTGGAAAACACTTGTTTAAATCTTCAATTTGAACTTTGTTAAAAACAACGAGTACCTGACGATTTATAGCATATACGTTGTAATTGGGTAATGTGTACTTAAAAGAGAAACTCCATGTACCGTGCCATCATTTAAAACATGATTTTGAGTAGGCTTTGAATTTTAAATTAGATTGGCACCACTGACTGTTAACATATAGTTCGCCATAATCTCAAATTTATTCCATCACTAAATTAGCATTCTGGGCAACCGCACAAAAAAATGCCACCTACTCTAAATCATAATTTAAACCAGTGGTCTCCAAACTACGGCCCGCGACTTGCATGAATCCGGCCCGCGATTGTTTGTATTTTTTTTTGTAAATGTCATATTTTGAAATATTGTAACAATTGTTCCTTAAATTTTTCATAATTTTATAAAATTAATCGGATCTTGGCCGTCTTTATTATGTAGAATTGTATTTGTGGCCCGCGAAGAAGATAGTTTGGAGACCCAGGATTTAAACGATCGCACGGTATAAAGGATATACTAAAATATCTTACCTAAAATTGCGCGCACTTCAATACCCTGTTCAAGTATCCTGGAAACTCCGAAATCACATAACTTTATATTATCGCAAACGTTTTCTACGCTCAGCAGCAGATTTTGCGGCTTCAAGTCCAAATGTGCGATTTTGTGGTCGTGCAGGAATGCCAGACCTTCGAGGATCTGGCGCATCGCCCTTCTCGCCTCGGGCTCGTCCAAAATCTCCTCGCGGTCGAAGATGTGTTGGAGCTCACCGCCAGCGGCCAGCTCCAGCACCAGCACCATGTCCGCGTTCGTCTCGTAGACCTCGTGCAGCCGGACCACGCGACCGTTGGCGGTGGCGCACTTCATCAACACGGCGATCTCGTGGTGGATCTCCGGCATCTGGTCCACCGATCGTCTTCTCTTTTTTATGTATTTGGCAGCGTACTGGATGCCCGTCGTTTTGTGGGTGGCTTTACGTACATTAGCGAATTTCCCTCTGAAACAAAAAATAGAAATACTTAGTTTCAAAGTTGATTATCAAGATACATCTTCTTGGGAGATTAATGAGCTTTTTAGTTATGCTGACTAGACGATATTAATGTCATAACAGGATTAATACTAAAACGTTACACTAAATAGGTAGGAAACAAATTTGAACACACTATGGCCCAGTAAGCGCACACCCAGGGTGGCTTGAGCGCCCCCAAGACTAACTAAATTCTAGTATTTCGACGTATACACATACATTTAAATGCGTTTTTTTCTGTAATGTTAATGTCCACCATTCTATCATATGTTTAATAAAAAAAAACTCTAGAGTGCCATGATTTTATCTTTTTCTTAATTTAAGTTGGCTACACGCTTTAGGAATTGACATATAAAACGTCAAACATAATTATAAATGAAATTGCCAATTCTTGGTTGCAGAATACTTCAAACATTAAAAGTGCGATTCTTTTCGCAATCTACAACAAGTTAGTCTTACAAAGACTATATCAAACACTCATTGAAACAACTACTTCCCGGGCTAATACCCCGACGGACATTGAATTATACAACAAGTGTTTGCTGTTACATACAGTAACCTACTGCAAATGTAACAATTTGAAGTATTCTGCAACCAAGAATTGGCAATTTCATTTATACTTATGTTAGAACGGTAACGTGACCGCCAGTCTAAGGTGTCAAATTGTTTAGAGGGAATGGCAAAGCTATACTGATGAGAGATAAATCTCGAAACGCGTCTATAGATGGCCTGAATAATTTGACCCAAATTGTTACATTTGCAGTAGGTTACTGTATGTAACAGCAAACACTTGTTGTATAATTCAATGTCCGTCGGGGTATTAGCCCGGGAAGTAGTTGTTTCAATGAGTGTTTGATATAGTCTTTGTAAGACTAACTTGTTGTAGATTGCGAAAAGAATCGCACTTTTAATGTTTCAAACATAATAATTATAATGTATAATTTCAGAGTTGCCAATCTACAATATTTTCCACGGCACTCTAGAAGTTTTATTTTATATGATATAAAACAATACCTATAAAAATATTTCAACAAACTGTTTCTATCTGTGAAATCAACCTAAGAGTACTGTGAAACCTACATTTTATCTACTCAACATTGAGCTTGGCGTAACGCACGTGTCAGTTAGCAAATGATAAATTGCTTAAACAAAAACACAAATTGGAAATAAAAAACGAATAATTTATCAAAAATAATAAAATAAGCGAGGACACGGGGACATTAAACGTCCCCTAAAGGCGAAAAAGCTTTATCTTATCGCAATCGACAATATTAAACACCACTTAACCGGCTATCTCTTAATTACGCCATTGTGTTCGAAACGAACCGAAATTAAAACCCCGAACAGGAATACAAAATTCATTCCGCAGATAACCAAAAATAACGAGTTGGAAATGAGTCAGACACACGGGCGATTATTGACTCACGCGCGTGTCCAGTTTGGAGCGTCCCGCGCAAAAGACTCTTTTTGGATTTTTTCCTGGGAGCGCTAGGCCGCGCGCGCGACCGTGTAACCGAAAATTTTGCCCATTGCGAAAATGTGCCGTTTTCTTTCCAGCTACCCACACGGGGATACAAGTTTTATGTATATGGACAATTTGCTAATTTTATGGCCCAGTTTGCATAATTAGGTATATCAGATTTTGATGATGGCATTTTTGTATTTATAATTTATGGTTCAACATCAAGTTCCTAAATTAGATATTGATAGGATTTTTAAAAATGTTAATATTAGTTTACCTTGGGTTTTTTACCTATATATTCCAAGGAATTATACACAATTTGAAAAGCAGCATTAACAGTTTCCTTGCAAAATTTGTTGTAACCGAGTTAATAAAAAAATTGGAAAACAACTTCTAGCAAGTGTTTCCACTCCTTGATTAAGCATGAAGTAAAATTTCGGGTTTAGAAAAGCCTAAACTAATAAAATTATCGTTAACTTGTTCCTCATTGATCACTTGGTAAAACATTTTACCTACGCTCTATCTAGTAACCGCTTCATACCACACTGTCATCTTGACGCGTACGATTGACATTACCTACACATGCACGTAATAGCTTTGACAAGTATATTAAATGCTGACAGCTGAACAGCTGATTACCGCACAAACAAATTAAATTTCTTTGATGTATATTGATCAAGTAGTAATTTAGCTTTCATCGATGTCATGTTACTATCAAAAATGATTGAGAAATAGGTTTTTCTTTCATGCTCATTGTTTATTTTGTTAGGGCGTAGGTAAAGTATCGTACGCTTCTCGTGTGGTATGGCAATTACAAACTCGCGGAATACTGCACTCGCAGCTGCGCGGCTCGTGCGCAACATAGCTACTCATAGAGTTTACTTTAAAGTATACGTTTTCCAAATTCAGCTTATTTTCTTTAAATCTTTAGAAATTCGTTGTTTTTTTAGAAGAGCTCTATTTGAAGCTTTAAACGAATGTTTTCCACTCCCAGACTAAGCATGAAGTAAAATTTCGAGTTTAGAAAAGCCCCGTGAAAATTTGTCGAGGGTCGCGCAGCGACCCGAGACAAATTTTCTGGGCTTTTCTAAACTCGAAATTTTACTTCATGCGCCACGTGTATAAAGCACTGATTTCAAGTGAGGTTCTAATATACATAAATTTCACAATATTTTAGTGTTTTACGCGCGTGGCGCATGAAGTAAAATTTCGAGTTTAGAAAAGCCCAGAAAATTTGTCTCGGGTCGCTGCGCGACCCTTGACAAATTTTCACGGGGCTTTTCTAAACTCGAAATTTTACTTCATGCTTAGTCTGGGAGTGGAAAACACTCGTTTAAAGCTTCAAATAGAGCTCTTTAAAAAAAACAACACATATCTAAAGATTTAAAGAAAATAAGCTGACTTTGGAAAACTCCCTGCATAATAAATGATATACAGGGAGTTTTTCTTTAAAGTATACGTTATTAAAAGTCAGCTTTAAATCTTTTGAAATGCGTTGTTTTTTTTTAAAGAGCTCTTTTTGAAGCTTTAAACAAATGTTTTCCACTCCCAGACTAAGCATGAAGTAAAATTTCGAGTTTAGAAAAGCCCTGTGAAAATTTTCTGGGCTTTTCTAAACTCGAAATTTTACTTCATGCGCCACGTGTATAAAGCACTGATTTCAAGTAAGGTTCTAATATACATACATTTCACAATATATTAGTGTTTTGCGCGCGTGGCGCATGAAGTAAAATTTCGAGTTTAGAAAAGCCCAGAAAATTTGTCTCGGGTCGCTGCGCGACCCTCGACAAATTTTCACGGGGCTTTTCTAAACTCGAAATTTTACTTCATGCTCAGTCTGGGAGTGGAAAACACTCGTTTAAAGCTTCAAATAGAGCTCTTTAAAAAAACAACACATATCTAAAGATTTAAAGAAAATAAGCTGACTTTGGAAAACTCCCTGCATAATAAATGATATACAGGGAGTTTTTCTTTAAAGTATACGTTTTCCAAAGTCAGCTTTAAATCTTTAGATATGCGTTGTTTTTTTTTAAGAGCTCTTTTTGAAGCTTCAAACGAGTGTTTTCCACTCCCAGACTAAGCATGAAGTAAAATTTCGAGTTTAGAAAAGCCCCGTGAAAATTTGTCGAGGGTCGCGCAGCGACCCGAGACAAATTTTCTGGGCTTTTCTAAACTCGAAATTTTACTTCATGCGCCACGCGTATAAAGCACCGATTTCAAGTAAGGTTCAAATATACATAAATTTCACAATATTTTAGTGTTTTACACGCGTGGCGCATGAAGTAAAATTTCGAGTTTAGAAAAGCCCAGAAAATTTGTCTCGGGTCGCTGCGCGACCCTCGACAAATTTTCACGGGGCTTTTCTAAACTCGAAATTTTACTTCATGCTTAGTCTGGGAGTGGAAAACACTCGTTTGAAGCTTCAAATTGAACTCTTCTGAAAACACATAAATATCTAAAGATTTAAAAAAATAAGCTGAATTTGGAATACGTATACTTTAAAGAAAAACCTCCCTGTATATATTTATACAGTTATAGTTTTAACTACCTTGATTCTTGCAGATCTATAATATATTTTCGGTGTCATTTGTATTTATGTCTCCGCGAGGTGATTAACTCGTGAGGAGTTTATCGTTCTGGATGTTTAGAAGAACGAACGGGTAGGAGAGATGTTTGCGCGCGTGACGCTATAATTACCTTCGCCGATTAAAGGAGGCGCATCCGGACAGGAATGTGGACGTTGTTGTAATTGGCCCCCGTCCAGCGCTCCCTTTTCACTAATTCATACCAAACACATGGCCATTCAGGAGGAGCAAAACCGGATGGATGAGGTACACCACCGGTACAGGATGAATGATAAACGCGCACATTCCGAACGTTTCCAGAAATAGATTACAAACAATAAAGAAGAAAGGAGAAAAAAAGACGCGGACATTCGAATCAGTTTATCGATTGACGGTTGAAGCAATAAGTTCGTGATGCGCTTGGAATCATCGAGAATACATTTATTGAGACAATTTTATGGTTTCAAAGATAAAACACATCTTTGATTCATGACTTAAACCATTTTTATTGCAAAAACTACCTAAATTACTGTTAGAGGAGACAAAAGTGGTTCCGAAAAAACGATCCAATTTAACGAATGTACTGCTCTAAATCTTCAGCCCCAAGTTCCATACAAATTAAAATCGATTTTCTAAGACTTGTTTAACCAAGGGAAGCCAATGCTTATGGGAAAACTGAAAATTGAGTAGAAAAGAAGAGACTACGGTCAGGATGTGGAGTAAGAGTAAGACTATATACACCAATCACCGGTCTCGCTTCTGGATGCAGCATTTAAATGCGGTTACCAAATGTTATACAGTCTGTTTGATTTATTGTGACACAGCACATATGTCCGTTATTAGTATAGATAGAAAAAAAAGTTAAAGACAATAGTTTTAGTATTTTTCATGATCTATTCAGTAGCATTGTCAGAAAAACAATTGAAAATCAAATAAACACGTGAAAGCTATTAGCTTCATTTTCTTTAATGGAACACCCTGTATATTTTGTTTATTTCAAATAGGTAATAACCTTAGCTTTATAATGATACCACATAAGTACCCCTTCATTATACAAATAACGCGACAATTGCAAATAAATGAAATTTATCAGTTGCCATGGATAACAATTGACATAAAACAATTTGTTAACGCTTTAATGTCAAAGTGGTGTAGTAACTTCCCGTCTTGCGTGTTGTTGATTCAAATCTTTAGAGATGATTGATAATTACTATTCTAATGATGAAAAAATTGATATGCTAAATGTCTTCGTTAGATGCAACGATAATTCTAGAGAAGCTAGTATCACTTATGGAAACATGTATCCAGAAAGAAGACAACCACATTATTGCACTTTTGCAAGACTTGAACAAAGTTTACAGAGAAATGGGTGTTTTAATAATAAATTACGAAGAAGAAGACAAGAAAGAGAAGATAATAATGAAGTATTGATATTGGCCTATTTTAGAGCACATCCACGTAATTCAATACGCGAAGCAGTGGCTGACTTAGGAATAAGTATGCATAAAATATTTTCTATTCTGTGAAAACATAAAATGAGACCATATAAAATTAAGTTAGTAGAAGGTTTAAGAGATGGTGATTCTGACAGGAGGATAGTATTCTGGAATTGGCTTAGCAACAATCAACATTTATTAAATTTAATTCTTTGGAGTGATGAATCAAATTTCATCAACAACGGAATCTCCAACCGAAAAAACGACCATTACTGGGATACTGAGAATCCACGTCAAATTCGAGAATGCAGATTCCAACAAAGATTTGCAGTTAATGTGTGGCTTGGTGTGTTAGGTGATACCATAATAGGCCCATTTTTTTATCAAGGAACGTTGAATGCGGAGCGATATGCCAACTTACTTACGATAGAATTTGAAGATTATTTAGATGATATCCCCCTAGAAATACGTCGAGATATGTGGTTCCAACAAGATGGAGCTCCTCCCCATAACGCAAGAAATGTCAAAGATATTTTGGAAAGAAAGTTTGGTTTGAAATTGATTGATTGATTGATTGCAATGGTGGCCCCATAAACTGGCCAGCAAGATCGCCAGATCTGTCTATTTTAGATTTTTTTATTTGGGGATTTTTAAAGCAAAAAGTTTATGTTACTCGTCCAGAAAATCTAGACGATCTGAAAAATCGTATTCGTATGGCATGTGGCCAAATAACACCACGGATGTTGCAAAAAGCACGACGAAATTTAATGAAGAGATGTGAAGAATGTATTGCAAACAACGGACGTCACTTTGAACAGACACTTTAAATAGTTATTCGTGTCAACTGATAAATTTCATTTATTGGCAATTGTCGTGTTATTTCTATAATAAAGGGGTACTTATGTGGTATCATTATAAGGCTAATATTAATGCCTATTTGAAATAAACAAAATATACAGGGTGTTCCATTAAAGAAAATGAAACTAATAGCTTTCACGTGTTTATTTGATTTTCAACTGTTTTTCTGACATTACGATTGAATAGATTATAAAAAATACTAAAACTTTTGTCTTTAACTTTTTTTTCTATCTGTACTAATAACGGACATATGTGCTGTGTCACAATAAATCAAACAGACTGTATAGAGACTGGCTACGATATATATGAACTGTGGTTTATCGTTTTGCAACATTTCCCGAGTGATTAGACGGCCCTCTGTGACGATTCTTTCTCAAAGCACTTAAAGAGATCTATATGGCGTAGTTTAAGTGGCCGCAGAAAAAGAAACCCCAAAGGGGTTAAATTGGGTGAAAAGTTGATTTCTTGAAGATTTGCATCTTCTTCCAGTTCTTGAGTGATTAAGGGGCCAAGAAGATCCTTTAACAACTGCAAATACCTATCACCAGTCAAATTGGCTTCAACAAAAAGTGGTCCGATAATGTTGTCACCCAGAATGAATTATTGAGGCATTTGGGTGCGACTTTCATTGAAAATGTAAGGGTTGGTATCACTTCAACATCATTCAAAACTGGAAATAAAATCATAGTTGCATAGACAATGAAATCAGCTTCAGCTTCTGTAGGTGCTAGAGGGGTGCAGAAATCATTTTGAAACTAATATAAAAGTTGGTCCTCCTTTAAAATTGTCCTGTTTTAGCATTTTTTCCAAACTTGGACCGAATCTGAGATTTTATGGGGTGTAACTTTTGGTTGGAACAGTCTGCATATTGTTATCTAAATATTGCTTGTTTTGATTAGCATACAAAATGTAACTCCAAATCAATGGAATGCCGAGATTTTGAGCAGGATGAAGCACGAGACAAAAATTATGCGTTACATAATGTGACGCTGTAAATTTTCAGGCATTCGTCGATTTTATAAAAGCCTGCAATTTAATGTTTCGAACGAGTGTTTCCACTCCCAGATTAAGCATGAAGCAAAATTTCGAGTTTAGAAAAGCCTGTAAATTTGGTTTGGTCGCTCCGCGAAGCGGTGCGGCCAAACCAAATTTTCAGGCTTTTCTAAACTCGAAATTTTGCTTCATGCGCCACGCGTATATAAGACTAAAATATTGTGAAGTTTGAAATACACTGAAAATAATAATTGGGTAAAGTACTACACTTGTTATGTTCCATATTTTTATTTTCAGTTGCCTGACACGTGTTTCGATCCGTTACGATCATTTTCAAAGTTAAAACTAATTTGATTTTGACAAATGTTTCTATATATGTACATATGTTCCTATATATGTACATATATAGGAACATTTGTCAAATTCAAATTAGTTTTAACTTTGAAAATGATCGTAACGGATCGAAACACGTGTCAGGCAACTGAAAATAAAAATATGGAACATAACAAGTGTAGTACTTTACCCAATTTGAAAATTTGGTTCCATCAAGAAAGTGGCAGAACAAGTATCGAATACACTGAAAATATTTTTATTTATTATTTAATTAGTAATAGTAGAAATATTGAAGTAATAAAATATTTATATTTTTCTCTGTACATTCTCAGGTCAGGGACAAGTTATACAATGTATCAAATTAATTTATTTAGTAATTTAATTAACAAAAAATTAAAAATCTTCCGTTATTGCAAATTGTTTAATAAAAATTAACAAAAAAGTACGTATTAATTCTATTCTGAACGATTGACTTTTGTATTTACTCAAATGCTGATAATTTTGGTCAGTGGTAGTTAACTTTGCAGTTTTGACAGTAAATATTTATAAACTAATGCTGATTTTTCAAAATTATTTATTAATTTATAAGCATTCGCAACTTTGTGCCTTCTTCTTCAGCGATTTCGTTGTATAATTCTAGGAGCAGGTTTCAAGAACATTTATTAGCAGAATAAAAGACAGTCATTCACACACACAAAATAGATAATTTCACGATCTTTATGATTTTCTTGATTTTCGTTTAATTTAATGGTCTGACAATTTCAAGATTTTACTCTATTTGCATATTTTTTGTCAATTTGCGCTCTTTATTTTCGAAATTTTGATACGCCCGTGGATATCAGTCCGTAATAAACTGGGACCAAATATACCGGTCCGCCACACAAAGTAGTTTGAGAAGCGGTACACTAGAGATCCTAGCTCAAACAGACTTGGAGTCACTAAAATAATGGGTCTTTTATGAACTTGCTGCGCTAATGAATTAACAGTTGCTAATATGAATGAATCTCGTATTGCGTTATTGTATTGTTGATGATTATATACGTGGATCCAATTATCCGGATGGATTAATTGGGTGCGCCCGAAACGGAGAAGAAGAAGAAGAAATTCGTTCTCCGGCGTTCCAATTCCCACAAGGTTCTATATTTAGTAAAGGCGCGCGCGGTGTCTTGGGATGTAGAGCAAGAGTCACAGGTCAACACTCGAACTCTTTCATTGGAAAATGCAGATTAGTTGGCGAAAAAATCGTTTGATTAGTTAGTTGTAGTTGTGCTTGTTGGGACTAATTTAGATCAAGTTAATTTTCCTCAATGTACAGTTATTGTAAGGATACTTGTGGGATACCTAAATGTATTAAGTTGTAAAGCCTAAGTAAGGAGATTTGTATAATTATACACCATGTGTTGTAACTCTTGGATATATAGACCTACATTTACCACTTCAAAAAAACTTTTTAAAAAACAATGCAGCATAATGCACTCTTTATGCACTTTTTTATTATCGTAAGAAACTTTTGTGCACCCCTTTGGTTTAGCGACAAAAACGAATTTTACGTGGGGGGCTGGCGGTACGGATAGATAGCCCCCCTACCTAGTATAGTATATCCAAGAATCCAGGCAATATGTTGAAGGGTTTAAAGTCTCCGCATTGTTGACAAGAGTACATGTAAATATTCAACATAACCTAAAAACTCGTCCGAAAACGTTGAGTTATGAATAGTTAAAAAGTGGTGAATTATAGTTTAGCTGTAGTGACGCAGCAAAGAGAGGGCCCAGATCTACACCAAATAACATAAAACTGCCATTTATTAATATGAATTTGAACGTGCATTGAAAAGTTAGTACTAATTCACATTATTATGATGCGACTATGATTCGGACTCCTTCCCCTGCAATATTAACAATACCACGAGGGTCTCTTTGAAAGTTATGTTACTTTTGTTAGAATGTTCGATAAAAAGAAAGGTTAATCAAAGTTTTTTCTTAATTACAGTTTTATTATTATTACAATATATTTATTTGGATTCGCTCTTCCTCGGACTCGGAGTCTTCGCCTGGATTTATTATGAGTGGTGGGATGTCTTCTGGTTCACGACCAACAGCTGACAATAATGTGATAAAGCGGCGACGCTGTGGGGTATTACCAACAAAACGTCATATACACTGGCGAAAGAAATTAACGCATCATTTGTGATTTTTTTGATATCTTGGAATCGAGTTTTCTTTGAACACAAACATATTTTTACAATAAGAAATCTTATCAAGCATGCTGTTTTACATGTTGTGTTTTGTCTTTTGTTCTCATGGTTTTCTGTCAATAAATAAAATGAAGCACTTTTCATTATTCTGACTGTAAGAAAGGTTCATATAAAATTTCTTTTTGAGTTTGTTTTCAAGTAATTGTTAAAATTAAGTGCTAAATAGTGAAGAATGAATATGGATAGACGTCCGAATCTTAATTTAAGCAGTGAAGAAGCTGTGATTGTGGTTACACTTGCAGAAGAAAGTAGGAGTCAGCGTTACATCAGTCAGCGTCTTGGTGTTAATCAATCGACCGTATCCCGTGTCTTGAAGAGACATCGGGAAACTCGGGCATACTCAAGAAGGCCAGGACAAGGGAGAAAAAGGGCCACAACTGCTGTTCAAGACCGTTTTTTAATGATGCAGACGTTACGCGAACGGTTTATTACGGCTCCTAGGCTACAAAATATGCTCGCAGAGATCCACAATGTTCATGTAAGTTCCGTTACCATCAGAAAAAGGTTACGTGGTTTTAATTTAACTCCGAAAACAGCGGCAAAAGGACCACAATTAACCGCAGACCATCGCAGAGCCAGGTTAACATTTGCGCAAGAACATGTAAACTGGTTACAGGCCGATTGGGCTAATGTTATGTTTAGCGACGAGTCCAGATTTTGTCTTTACGGCAGTGACAGACGAATGCATGTGTACAGACGGCCAGGTGAACGTTATGCGCAGTGTAACATTGTTCCGACTGTTATGTTTGGTGGAGGCTCTGTTATGGTTGGGGTGGTATCACTTTAGAGGCTCGTACGGAGTTGGTGGTCATACCAAGAGGAAGCATCACGGCAGCGTCTTATATTGCAAACATTTTAGAACCATCCGTAATGCCTTTTGCTCCCTTTGGAGGAAACGATTTCCTGTTTATGCATGACAATGCAAAACCACACAGTGCCCGAATTGTACAACAGTATCTTGACCTAGTGGGTATCAACACAATGCAATGGCCAGCCAGGAGTCCCGATCTTAATCCGATCGAACACCTATGGGACGCGATGGGCAGACGCCTTAGAGCACTTCCTCGGCGTCCAAGCAATCAACAAGAGCTTGGACAAAGATTGCAGGAAATTTGGGAAGATATTAACCAGGATGAAATTGGATCATTAATGAACAGTATGAGCCGTCGCTGTCAGGCAGTTATTCGAGCAAGAGGAGGAAACACTAGATATTAAGTCTTATAATCACATGTTAACTTTTTTCCTCTTTTTATTTATGACATTATTTTAGTCATTAATGAAAGAAAATGTGTTGAAAATCATTATTATAGTTCAGTTGGTTTTGTTGTTATTTTTTTGTTTTTAAACATCAAAACTTTATTTTTAAATTAAAAAAATTAATGTGATGCGTTAATTTCTTTCGCCAGTGTATTTATTGGTTTAATATTGTGTTTAGGGAGTTTAGAGATGTCGGAATAGCAATAAAAACAACTAAATATTGCTTGCATTCTCGGACAAACTTTATATATTAACTAAATCAGAAAAAAACGATGTGTAAATTATGCACTAATAATGCACTTTCGAAAGGTGTTAATGACAATTTTTGCACCAACCCCAATTTCGAAAAAAAACATATTTTCTCGCTATATATTGATCACCATCACGTCTAAGCGTTTTATATGTTTAACTTTACTGTAAATCAGTGTTTTACACGCGTGGCGCCTGAAGTAAAATTTCGAGTTTAGAAAAGCCCCGAGAAAATTTGTCTCGGGTCGCTGCGCGACCCTCGACAAATTTTCTACGCGGGGCTTTTCTAAACTCGAAATTTTACTTCATGCTTAGTCTGGGAGTGGAAGACACTCGTTACTTTAAAATATGTAATTACTATCAAAATGTGTATCGTAAGGAAAAACAATCACATGTGACAAAGTCACAAAGAAAAACAATGACATGACGATCTCATTATAGTTCAATTCAAACGCGTGTCAAGTTGGCACGATTGCTTAAATGTCGGCTTGCGCTGTCATTATAGTTCAAATGTCGACTTTACGTGACGTAATTGAATGTCCTTGGCTATTGTGACGTTACTGTGTCAATTGTTTGTTGACTATTTGCACTATTATGGCAAAGAAACGACTGCCTCTTCTTTAACTTGTATCAAAATTGACAATATGTTTTAATCTCATAGAATTTTCTCCCTTAATAAAACAAAGATAATCAATTATCAATTAATGTTCATGCATTCATGTATAGGTTTCCTCTGCTCCAATGCATTGTTTTTGATCTATATTTGGTAGTTAGGATAATGATTACACTTATGGAGATAACTGAATCCTGTACAGATAAGAGAAACAATAATTAATGATTATCCATCCGTATCAGATTGTGCACCTATTCACACAACAATGTGAAATATGAATACAATGTTCGGATATTTATTATTCGATGAAGAATCAACGATCTCTTCTCGAGTGCCACGGATGGTATTTGCGTTTTTACAGTCGTGTCGAGAGCGAGAGCTGGGGGAGGCGGCACAAGCTGGCGCCGGTTGTCTTAGGTCAGTTCGTGTAAAAATAAAAATGAGAGGAATCGCGAATCTCGCGACTCTCGGCCGGCCGTTTCACTCTTTCCACTATATGTATAATGTGTCCGACTATAAATAGGGTGCGAGAGAGGTACGGGGGGCGGGGAGTCACCGATCCCGTCCGCACACAAATTCCCATTGAAGCTTTTACGACACGGGCGCCCCGTGGAAAAAATCGCGAGTGCGGAATGCGAGTGCAGCCGGGACCGGTGCCAGACTAAACAAACGCTTATTCATAAATGCAGGGGCAGATACTATTTTATCTATTTGTCAAAATTATACTTTTGGCTTACAAAATTACATTCTGAAATGAGAAAAATTTTGCGTTTTCTTATAATTACTACTTTCTCTGACATTAACAATAAATAGCTACGATCCAAAATATTTGGAGGCCTTTCTCTCTTTCTATATGTAATGTAATAAATCATCTTTATAAGAAATGCCTTGATTATATTCCTCCACCTGAAAGATTCCCGAAAAAAACGGAGGTGGACATCATCAGCTCTATAGAAATCAGTTTCAAGAATCTTTCTAGCCCATATTCCTTAACTTACTCATGCGCCAAAACATTCCAAGTTCGTGAAATGTTATGCATTGCTCGACACCCCTGGGAAAACTTACTAATTACGTAAATAAACATGAGCTAGAAAGATCAAACTGTGACCAAGCGCTAAAACATAGTTACGTAAAACTAGAGGCAAGCGGCGAGGCTAGAGAATTGCTTGCGGACTAGCGAGAAGCTGAGGGGTTCCCTCTTAGCTCGCCGCTAGTCCACAAACAAGCTTCAAGCCTCGCCACGTGTCTCTATTCTCGCATAACTATATTTTGACATTTATTCAACTTACGACTCGTGCGTCAAAAACTGTTTAATTATGTCAAGAAAGATGAGCTCGAAATATCAAGCTCTGACTTATACGACTCAAGGGTCAAAAACTGTCCAAGGAAATCAAGAAACATGCGCTAGAAAGATTAAGCATTGACTTACGACTCGTGCGTCAAAAGCTTTCTAATTACGCCAACACAGATTAGCCAGAACGATTAAGCTCTAACTTCTGTTCTGGACTAACCCGTATATAGAAGGTTTTGGAAATAATGTAGATTGATTGCTTTATAAATACACGATATGCAACGCAGTTTAACTCGGTTAAGCTTCGCCTGTTACACATTTTGCGATAGAAATAATCTACGCGCGGATATTGATGTGGTTTTAGATATGAGTGTATGTGTTCGTGTGGGCCACTGGGAAGTAGTGTCTAACTGGACGTTTGGCCATTTTGGTGTCCTGCAGGAAGTGGCTCAGACGAGCGATTACGAGTAGAGCGCGCGAAACGTGGGCCAAACTCACATGCAAATAGGCTCTAGCACGCACACACGGCAGCAGACGTTTCAATTAAAATACTGAACCCACTGACTGGCTGGTGGCCATTGATGGATGCAAGTAACGCGGAAGGAAATTCCCCGCGACCAGAATTAGTCAGCTAAATTCAAGAATGGAATTTCCATGCAACTAATAAATAGATGCAACTAGGTATTTATTTACTTTCAGATTCCCTAAGTAATATAAGATAAAAGCCCAAGTAAATATAAAATAAACTTTTATAAAAGCCAAAAATTCCGATCAGAGTTGGGATGAATCCATAAAAAAAACAGGTTTCGAATCACGAATCTAAGTCACCTATGATGATTCGGTTCACCAATACTCGAATAAAGGATTCGCAAGAAAAAAATATGATTCGAATCAAAGAATTTGCAAAAGAAAAATATGATTCGAATCAAAGAATTGCAGACTCGAATTCTGTTTTTCGAATCACGGATACAAATCCCTTCAAAATAAATGTTTTGTTCATGTCCTTTAATATCATTTAATTAGGATTCGAATCACCTACATTTGGATTCGAATACGAATCCTCTTGAAAAAATATAACGAATTCTATTTTACTCAAGCATTCGAATAACTCTTTTGAATCCTTTTGAATTTTTAAAGGATTTGAAATCTGAATAATAAGAATAGGATAAAAATCCTGAATGATTCTTATCCTGTCCTGCTCTGATTCCGAAACTTTCAGACTTGCCAGAAAATATAAGGTAAATTGCTTAAGCTTATAAGGTAAATTGCCTAAACTTATAAGGTAAATTGCATAAACTTATAAGGTAAATTGCCTAAACGTCCCAAAATGGCAAATCGATCAACTCTTTCGGAAATCTCGTAAGACCCAATTTTTCAAAAAAATCGCTCATGATGAAGTATCATAAAAAATCAGAAAGATTACGCATATAATAATTAATTAGTATTTTGTACCTCCTGTAAAATTTGACATTTTGGACTTACCAGGTTTCGGAAGTAGTTGATAGAAAGAATCCCGAAAACCCCACAATTCAGCCAATTTTAGACTAACCAGGAAATAAAAGGTAAAACTTCAGGTCGGCCAAAAAATCATTTGGTATTACAAATGTATAAGATTTAAGTATAATTATGTCTTCAATCCTATAAATTCGTAATACCTATTGACCAAAAAAAATCGTGCCTGCGGGCGAGGTCGAACAAGACTTATTGTTACTGGTTCGAATGTTATGCATATACTTTTGGACTCCTTAGAAAATACAAGATAAACTCGAGCAAGAGTCTAAAGTTCAAGTACTTTTAAATTTTTCAGGTAATGTAAGGTAACCATCTACAAATGCCAAAAGTTCTAGTACTTTCAGACTCACCAGGAGATATAACGCAAACTCTTGAAAAGCCTCACGATCAGGCTCTAAACCTTCTAGAAAATATAAAGTAAAATCTTTCGAATGGAGTACCTGAAATATCAGGCACTTAGCAATGTAATTTTAAAAGTACTTGAAGGTTTAGATTTTTACACTAGCACTTTTGATAGTATCTTGATATTACCCCTTTCGGCTCTGACGGTGGCATTTTTTACCACTAAAATTTGATAAGCATACTGGGAATTTTTCTTTTAAATATACACACATGTATGCATGCGCTGTAACTTTTCCGATAATCGTTTGTTTTTTAAAATAGTTTAACTGTAACTTTTCCGATAATCGTTTGTTTTTTCATATAGTTTAATTTGAAGTCTTAAACGAGTGTTTTCCTCTCCCAGATTAAGCATGAAGTAAAATTTCGAGTTTAGAAAAGGCTGAAAATTTGGTTTGGTCGCGTAGCGCGAAGAGCGGAGCGGCCAAACCAAATTTTCAGGCTTTTCTAAACTCGAAATTTTACTTCATGCGCCACGCGCATTAAACACTTATTTTAGGTGAAGTTCTAAATATTCTAATAAAGCAGTATGCTAAAAACATGTATTCTGAACATCAGATGACATCAGCGTTTAGTACGCGTGGCGCATGAAGTAAAATTTCGAGTTTAGAAAAGCCTGAAAATTTGGTTTGGCCGCTCCGCGCTTCGCGCTACGCGACCAAACCAAATTTTCAGGCTTTTCTAAACTCGAAATTTTACTTCATACTTAATCTGGGAGTGGAAAACACTCGTTCAAGACTTAAAATGAAACTATTTTGAAAAAACAAACGATTTACAGCGTATACAGTATATTGAGATATGTATACTTAAAAGAAAAACTGTGTATATCTGAGATAATAATAAATAATATGCAGTATACAAAACATTTATTTGGGTACCAGAAACATTCTAGGTTTGAAAGGGTTAAGATTACCTTAACACCTGAAAGTGTAAATATTCACGTACTTAATTCAAATACAAAATTTAACAATTTCATTACTTTGTGAAGAATTTTCTTCTTCTTGGAGCGTACATTTCCGACGTAACTATTGTGTGAAATGACCGTATCAAGCAGGCGAGGTTCGCCGGGTCGGAAGGTCGAGGGTCGCAGTCGTGAGTCACGTCCGGCCCCCGGCGCATCCACCACGTTCCATCGGGACCATATTTCGCCCGTTACTTGCCGGAACGTGTGACGGATTTACGTCGCCACGGGCGTTTCAAATCTTGAGATCAATTCAACAAGATCGCACAGACTGATTGAGCTGCCCTCGAGGGGCAATTGTTAAAATGTGAAAAGATTGCTAACAAAGTGTTCGATTTCTGATTATACCAGCTTTATTTGCGCGTGTTTGATGCGCAAAGGTAATTTTTTTTCATATTGTACAAGTAAAAGTGATAACCACTTAACCATTAAATGTCCTTTCTGTATAAAATATTATTTTAATGGTTAAAAATATAAAAGAGGTCAAAGGGAAACAATATTATTCCCAATTCCTTCATATACTAAATTGAAAGCACTTAATGAATTTTACCTTTAAAGAAATATAATTATGTTTCGCGTTTAATGTAATAAACATGTGTAAACAATATCCGAAACCTGATGTTAATTTTTTATGATGATGAGTAAACGGGCGTTTTGGTGATGAGCGTTGGCGCGCAAGCGAGAGAATTTGCTTAATGTGGCGCCCAACGCGGGGCAAATATGCAAAAATGCCTCGCGGAATAGAATTCTGGCGCCTGGCGAGTGCCTTTCGCAACTCGGTGGATAATTACGCGCCGGCATGCGTGTGCGTCTATTTATTTGTAAGAGTGTCCGTCTTCTATTGTATGCAAATAGGAGGGGTCCTCTCGTGTTGCCAAAAACGGGAGCGCTTGTAATCCGAACCGTGTGGGGGCTTCCACTCTTTCTGACACGCGGCCCGAATTGTTTTTGATTGATTCGATTCGAAATACAATCAACCTCCTACACACTCGATTGATTTGCGTTCTTAGGTCGCCGTTGATTCACGCGAATTTGCACAATATGGAGACTATTTTGTTAGACTTAATTATGTAACCAGTACATAAGAATTTGTGTTCAGAATATTAACCTTTGAGTTTCATATACTCAACCAAAAGAATTGGATTCTTCTGAAATACGAGCACGAATACATACCTATATGTATGGTATACATTTCGAGATTCAAGAATTCGGGTTCAGAATATTAACCTTTGAGTTCTGTATTCTCAACCAAAAGAATTGGATTGATCTGGAATCGAACACGAATGCATACCTATAAAGGTGTTTTGAACTTCTTGGGTGTCCATATTAATTTAACGTCTTGGGTCTCATTGATATGGTCTGATCTAGAGAATTGTGGATACTGATCCTTTCAGTAATAGATAAATCTATTCAAAACCTGCACTTGCATGCACTAATAAAAGAAGCAAAGGAAATACATTAGGAAAATGTATGTATATATTTCATAAATAAGACACTTAAACTTTGTTTGTATAACTGAGGTTATACAAACAAAGTTACACAAACAAAGTTTAAGTGTCTTATTTATGTTAATAATGATGTATAACGAAGTAGAAGCCTCAACAGTTAACAGTATATATTTCAGTTTGTTAGTTAAAACATGTTTTGCCAATAATAGTGTGAAGTATAATCATTTCTTGTTGTAATATATGTCATCGATGTAAGTTTAATTTTTATTTAATTGCGGTTAACATTTATCTGTTTGAAGGCGAGAGAGGCTCGAATGACTTCCTTGTTAGTTGAGAATTGTTCGTCGTGTGAAATTTATGTGAAAAGGGCCCCCACGGCGGTCTGTGTGGTCTTGGTTCATGGGCAACGGCGATCTGATGGTTAATGGGGCTGCACACGGCGAGCCGTATTTAATAACAAACCTAACAACAAGAGCATTTTGACGCCAATGACAAACGTTTTAACGTTTGCGCGCTCTTCTGATCATCCTTTGTTTCCCACCGCATATCAATACAGATGGAACACCCACATTTTTTCAACTTTTAAAACGTTTCTTTGTATAAATCATAAACATTAAAAGTGCGATTCTTTTTGCAATCTACAACAAGTTAGTCTTACAAAGACTATATCAAACACTCATTGAAACAACTACTTCCCGGGCTAATACCCCGACGGACATTGAATTATACAACAAGTGTTTGCTGTTACATACAGTAACCTACTGCAAATGTAACAATTTGGGTCAAATTATTCAGGCCATCCATAGACGCGTTTCGAGATTTATCTCTCATCAGTATAGCTTTGCCATTCCCTCTAAATAATTTGACACCTTAGACTGGCGGTCACGTTACCGAAACATAAGTATAAATGAAATTGCCAATTCTTGGTTGCAGAATACTTTAAACATTAAAAGTGCGATTCTTTTCGCAATCGCCAGTCTAAGGTGTCAAATTGTTTAGAGGGAATGGCAAAGCTGCTATACTGATGAGAGATAAATCTCGAAACGCGTCTATGGATGGCCTGAATAATTTGACCCAGATTGTTACATTTGCAGTAGGTTACTGTATGTAACAGCAAACACTTGTATAATTCAATGTCCGTCGGGGTATTAGCCCGGGAAGTAGTTGCTCCAATGAGTGTTTGATATAGTCTTTGTAAGACTAACTTGTTGTAGATTGCGAAAAGAATCGCACTTTTAATGTTTAAAGTATTCTGCAACCAAGAATTGGCAATTTCATTTATACTTATAAATCATAATATTAGAAAAAGGTAAACTACTCCTAACATTTTCTCTACATTTTTGTAGGACCAAGAAAATAAACAGAAATCGTTCATACAAACATTTATTAGAAGATCAAGGTATGTTTTTAAATTTTTGATCGTACCTTCATAAAAAGGAGCAAATCGAGGGCGTCGAAAACGTTCGCTCGCTCGTCAGTCAGTCACGGTATTTCTAAATTTACTCCTCGTATGCAAACGCACCAAGTTCATCTCCTGACATTGACATTTATCCGGTGGCTATATTTGAAGACAGCCGACGATCAACATCCGAAAACAAAACAAACACGGAAGGAAGCTGTCGGTAGCTATTCAAGAAATTGCCCATCACCTTTGCTCCGACAAGGAATCTCCACTAAATTCCAGAGTTTCAACCAAAGTATAGTTAAAGTAATTTTTGTCTGGTTTCAACTTGATTTATGAACATTATTGATATAGAGTTATCAACTTGTCATTGCAAAGTTTAGACCAGTTAGATTTATAGAATTAAAAAATTGACATTCCAGAGTTTCAACTATAGTACATATAAAGTTATCTCTTGTCTGATTAAAACTTTATTTAAGAAAATTATTGATTATTATAAGCAAATAGGGCCCTTTACACGTACACTCTTTCGTCAACGATTGAAGGGCAATCTTGCCTGCGTTTTTGCGTCGAGGAAAGCGTGGCGCGCCGCCTAAAAGATGTACTTTTTCAATCCCACGTTTGCGTCGAGGATTGAACACCCTTCCGTGTTCAATCCTCGACACAAAAGCCGACGTGTAAAGATAAATCCTTCGTTTTTTGTCCCAATTTTCCGTGGCGTTTCCAACATGTTGGAAATTTTTAACAACACTCCACTCTTTCCTCGATTCAGAAGTGGCATTTACACGTGCAGTTTTTTAACTCCATGCTGCATTGCGTTCTTTCATCGACGAATTTTATCATTCTTGTCTCCGCGCAAAAGTTGCATGTACACGTAAACTTTTGCGTCGACTCCCGGCGTGTGATATTCAATCGTCGACGCAAAAGTGTACGTGTAAAGGGTCCTAATGTCTGAGCTAGGCGTTGATCTCATTAATTTAGAAAAGCCAGAACTATAGATTTTATTTAGGAAAGCACATTAATCAGGTTAATCCGTCTACAGCACATACATTTGAATATTTTGACAGGCGACATAATCCGCGACAGTTATACGCGTCTCTTTAAATCAACTCGAATACCCACGCGCGTGCCAGGTGTAATTTGGCATGTCCAAAATCGTAAGAGATATAAAACAGATCGAATTTTTTTTGGGAGTTCAACGCACCATTTCGACTATCGTTTATGGTGGCTGCGGATTAATTAAACGTGAAAACTGGTAGATGGGTGTGCGTGCGTAGGTTTTTTGGGGCCGGGTATTTTACGCTTTATGTACGTCGTTGCGTTGTAATTAGCCCGTGCGGCCCCTTAGGCAAAAAAAACGTGTTAGCAATCGTAACAAAAAATTAAAAGACGCTATTTAACTACCTTTTATTTCTTAAGTAATATACTATTGATGCAATAGTAGAATTTTGGATTAAGCTTTTATATCAAGTAGCAGAGCTGGGCAGGATTCGAATCATTCAGGATTCGATTCCCGGATTCGAATCCTTTTAGAGGATTCAAAAGAGGTATTCGAATACTTTAGTGAAAACGGATTCGTGATCCGGATTCGTTACATTTTTTTAAAAAGATTCGTATTCGAATCCAAACGTAGATGATTCGAATCCTTATAAAAGGATTCGAATTCTTATAAAAGGATTCGAATCCTTATAAAAGGAATCGAATCCTTATAAAATTCGAATTCTGATACATGGATTCAAATCCTCCTAAATAATTCGAATCATCGCTATTAAGGCTGGGATTCGAATTCGATTAATTCAAATAGTTAAATATTCTAATATGAATATTTAAATCACTAAATTATTCATATTTGAATATAAATGTGCCGTTGAAAGCCAGAGTGGCCCAAGTCAAAAAAGCTAGTTTCGAGATATAAGGTCCCAAAGTTAAATCGCTATATAAAAATCCCGAAATACAAAATCGAATGATTTCTGCGAATTTAGTATAGAAAAGGTGTTAATTTAAATATCTATGAAGAAAACAATACTGATTTTCTCAAATATCTAATTTTTTTCTTGCTTTTTGATAAAACAACCTGTACCGGAGATTCACGCCATATGAAACCCTGTTTTTTTTTTCTATTTATGAACCTAGAGAAATGAAATTTGTGGAAGAGAATATAGACAAAAAGTTACATTTTTTGGGATAGTATTGACGTTAGTACGGCTTCCGGTTTTCCCGGAAATATGTGATCATTGGAATTTTAAGTGGCTCCCTATATTATTTTTATGATATTTTCAATCAGAGTGAAATTCTGAACACAAAAATCTATTGATCACCAATTTTTATAAACAAGGCAACGAAATAACAAAAAATAAATTATTTAATCACGAAACAATAGAAACTAATTAGTTACATAACAAAAATAAGAAAAAACAATATTAATCTTCTTGATCAAGTGGACCAAGGTCTTCCACATTGCCATCTCCAATAAGATTTCTGAAATATTGTTGATATGCTTGTGGAATAAATTCAAAAAGTTCTTCCATGTTCTTTTTCTTTTTTTCGTTGATTGGCAAAGGTCCTTCGTATAACGGTGGTATGTCAACTTTGCTTAAATTTTTGGGTTTTCCTTTTCGGCACGGCAGTAAATTAATTCTTTCGAAATCGCAATTTTCGTCAATAGTTTCTTTATAAAATATTTTATAGGGGTGTTTTTTTCAAAATGTAACCATTGAATCTTTAGTCATGATACCGTGGTATTATTTTCGTTTTTACTTCGGCGTGTTACTGACTGTTCTAATAGTTTTGTAGAAAAAAAATCAGTTTGTTTCATTTGAGAAATAATAAATGGCTTTTTGGATCTGCACTTTTATATTATTGCATACCAATCGTCAGGTAGATATTTTAGCCTATTCTTAGCATATTGTTCAATGTGTCCAAAATCACGGTCGTTCGGTAGAAAGGAATGACCCGGAACCATAAATTTGTGATCTATTATTTGAATATCAGTATCTGCTAAGAGCTTCAGCCAAAGTAGGCATTGTTTAAAATTTCTATTTTGTCCGCCGCATGCATCGCTGTATGCAATAATGTGATTTGCTCCTTCTGCGTTTTCTAAGATATGTTTTCTTATACATGATCCTATTTCTTGTGCTCCTCTTGATGCGGTAATTTCATCCCATACGTACATAAAACCTTTTTCTTCTTCGCTTAGTTCATGTATGCCTAGATTGTAAACATACATGTTTCTCTTATAATAAGCGATAGAGCAAGTCAATGATGGGTATGGCAATGCCTTTTGCAAATCAAACGTAAATCCATAAACGTTTGCCTTATTAGTTATAGAGAACATCCGATCGTGCATCAAACTCGATCTTGCATTTTCAGCTTTACACAAGTGTAAGGTATGTTGCGTATTCAAATTTTGTATTTCCTCTTCATTTGTTTCGCTGTCTACTTTCGCTTTGAATAAGTCACATTTCATACAGGTATCTTTTGAAGGAACGTGGAAGAGTAGATTAAAATCGCGGTGAAATATATTCCTGTAGATTGCTTCTGATACAGGAATGACATTATCATTCGTACATTGTTTAATGTACAACTTGTGCATTAGTCTTAAATTTAATGTAGAATCAAGGTATTTTCTGTTAGGATTATGAGTTCTGGTATAATGAGATTGATATGCAGGAAAAGAATTTATGTGAGCATGAACATGCTGCACTTTTTCTTCGGGAGTCTTATTTGCCGGTATATGTTTTTCTCGCAAATCCTCGCCTGGAGATAAGAAACTAGCACATTTTAGTGCTCTCTTCACACGTCCACTTGATATTTTAAGAGTTTCTAAAAAGTATTTCTTACAAACATTTTCCGAAATGTTGCCAATGTTTAAGTAATAAGAGTTTGTTATAGTTTTTTCAGATCTGGTTCGGTTTCTTGGACGATTGGTTTTAGTCTTGTTTTGTTTCACCAAACCGCACAGAAAGGAATTTTGTCTAGAAAAGTTTCCCATTAACCAGAATTTTTCAAATGCTGTTTTTCTGTCCAATTCGCTTATTCTAGCAAAGCAATGTTTATTACAATTGCAGTTGATGTTATTAAAATTCTTTGTCGGCACCACTATGTTCGTAGTACTGAGGTATTCCTGCCCCGTATTCCTCATTCGTTTACGGATTGACTTTATGTTTTTTTTCGGTTCTCTAAACCGTTTTTTCCCCTTACGTTTTGATGTATTAGCAGCAACTTGCTGATCTTCTAAAATAAATATTGGAGGTTATGTTTGTTCAAAATTGAGAAAATACCACTACAATCATACCTGAATCGGTCGTTTTCAAAACTTCAAGTTCGAGAAATTCATATTCGCATTCACTTGCACTAAATGACACTTTTTCACTAGTACTAGACTCACTGGAACTCATTTTTAAATATATAATTAAGCAAATAGCAGAACTGACGTTTAACGCACCCGTGATCAAAGCACACTTCGTCGTCAATTTCTCGTCGCTATTGATTACCAATGATAGACACTACACTGGTTAAACTCTCTGATTACAAATTTGATGTAAGAATTTCAAGATACAAAAGATTCAATATGGCGACCAAAATGTATTTCGGATAAAACATAATAATAACATTTAATTCTCTGTTATTCCAATTTTTACGTTTTTTTAATAGGGCTGATCCAACACGGCGATAAATAATTAAAACCTTGGATGCGCATGAAACTTATTTTAAGTTATATTTGACACTTCTTTATTCTAAATTAATAGGATATAATTAGTTTTGTATGATGCTGTAGGATATTGTCAGTTTTTGTAAAAATATACATATGTATCGGACGATAGCTACCAATAATTAATGCGAAAATAATAATGGACTTAACCGGTCGCATGCAAGCTTCTCGTTGTTCCACTTAGATTTTAGTAAACTGCAATTATTACAGAGTTAGTTAAGTCAGCAGAGATTGATTTGACCAATCAGTGAAGCACCCAATACAACCTTGTGTGATTGACGATGACTTAGGCCACTCTGGCTTTCAACAATATCCATAACTCATTAAAGTGCAAACATTAAAAGCAACATTTATATGCCAAACATCGAAGGAATACAATTTACATTTATTCAGGGAGGTAGTTTGAGTAATGGAGAATATGAATCCGCTATTATCTCAAAAACGCCAATTTTTGATTTGGGCCACTCTGGCTTTCAACGGCACAAATATTAAAATTTTCGAATAATTCAAATATTTGTGAATGCATATTTGGTTACTTAACCATGAAAAATATCCAACGTTAATAGTATATTTTTAACTTCACTTGAAATCAGTGTTTTATACGCGTGGCGCATGAAGTAAAATTTCGAGTTTAGAAAAGCCCCGTGAAAATTTGTCTCGGGTCGCTGCGCGACCCTCGACAAATTTTCTACGCGGGGCTTTTCTAAACTCGAAATTTTACTTCATGCTTAGTCTGGGAGTGGACAACACTCGTTCTTAGAAGTTTCAAATTGAAGGATTACTCTAGATTACTAAGTTTATTACCGTTTCACAAAGGCTACAGCTCAAAGGACCAACCATGGTCTTCGCAGAACGAAGGACTACAGGGAATCGAAGTTTTTTTACAAGAAAACAACGAATATCTGAAGGTTTACAGCATGGATAGGAAAGAATACATCTAATTTTGAAAGAATATCGAAGTTGGGTTGGTTTTCAGTGCATTTTTAACTTCACTTTAAATCAGTGTTTTATACGCGTGGCGCATGAAGTAAAATTTCGAGTTTAGAAAAGCCCCGCGAAAATTTGTCTCGGGTCGCTGCGCGACCCTCGACAAATTTTCTACGCGGGGCTTTTCTAAACTCGAATTTTTACTTCATGCTTAGTCTGGGAGTGGACAACACTCGTTTGAATTTTAAATTTAACTCTTTTAAAAAATCGACGTATGTAATATAATAAATCATTCATTGAAATCACAGAAAAAGATGCAAAATTTTACCTAAAATTAACTTTTGGAGTTAACTTTATAATTTGTTCGGCTCTTAATGGGTGAATATTCTATTCCTAAAAAAAAACCGTTTTTATTTAATATTGAAGTTGCATTTAATACAATAACAAACTGTGTATAAATCGACATAAATCTAGAAATATCAAAAATCTCGACATGTAGAAAATCTTGACGGTCCACTCCCAGACTAAGCATGAAGTAAAATTTCGAGTTTAGAAAAGCCCCGCGTAGAAAATTTGTCGAGGGTCGCGCAGCGACCCGAGACAAATTTTCGCGGGGCTTTTCTAAACTCGAAATTTTACTTCATGCGCCACGCGTATAAAACACTGATTTAAAGTGAAGTTAAAAATGCACTGAAAACCAACCCAACTTCGATATTCTTTCAAAATTAGATGTTTTCTTTCCTATCCATGCTGTAAACCTTGAGATATTCGTTGTTTTCTTGTAAATAAACTTCGATTCCCTGTAGTCCTTCGTTCTGCGAAGACCATGGTTGGTCCTTTGAGCTGTAGCCTTTGTAAAACGGTAATAAACTTAGTAATCTAGAGTAATCCTTCAATTTGAAACTTCTAAGAACGAGTGTTGTCCACTCCCAGACTAAGCATGAAGTAAAATTTCGAGTTTAGAAAAGCCCCGCGTAGAAAATTTGTCGAGGGTCGCGCAGCGACCCGAGACAAATTTTCACGGGGCTTTTCTAAACTCGAAATTTTACTTCATGCGCCACGCGTATAAAACACTGATTTAAAGTGAAGTTAAAAACGCACTGAAAACCAACCCAACTTCGATATTTTTTCAAAATTGGATGTTTTCTTTCCTATCCATGCTGTAAACCTTCAGATATTCGTTGTTTTCTTGTAAATAAACTTCGATTCCCTGTAGTCCTTCGGTCTCCGAAGACCATGATTGGTCCTTCGAGCTGTAGCCTTTGTAAATTGGTAATAAACTTAGTAATCTAGAGTAATCCTTTAATTTGAAACTTCTAAGAACGAGTGTTGTCTACTCCCAGACTAAGCATGAAGTAAAATTTCGAGTTTAGAAAAGCCCCGCCTAGAAAATTTGTCGAGGGTCGCGCAGCGACCCGAGACAAATTTTCATGGGGCTTTTCTAAACTCGAAATTTGACTCCATGCGCCAGGCGCATAAAACACAGATTCAAAATGAAGTTCAATAACACATATATCATCATTAATTAAAATCATTATATAATCAGATATTTAGTCGGTAAATGAACATGTTTGTTAATAGAAACTGATGGAATAAAATATTACTGGTTGCAAATAATAGATTCAAATTTATTTTTAAAGGATTTGTATCCGTGATTCAAAAATGAGGATTCGAATCTTTGATTCAAATCATATTTTTCACTTACGAATCCTTTATTCGAGTATTCGTGATTCGAATCATATTAGGTGATTCGGATTCGTGATTCGAATCATGTTTTTGAGGATTCATCCCAGCTCTGGCAAGTAGTATATTGTACAATGAGCATGCAATGACACCATTTTCCATGAGTATGAAACTTGCTACATGAGCCGGAAGCGAGTGCAGCAATTTATACAGGTGAGGAGTGGGTCAATCTATGCGAGTTGCATACTATACTTTTATACGACTATACACATGTATTTAAAAAAGCAGTTCAATTTATTATAAAACTAGCACTACTTTTCACTATTTAAACTTTTAAATGCTCAACTCTGCACGAATTTCCTTCAGGTTTTCTTTAATGTGTAGCCTGATGTGTCCCCCTCGCATTATTGCTCCGTTCTCACACACTGACCCGTCCAACTTCAAAAGGGGAAAAGTTTCAATTTCGGTCTATACTTAACTTTTTATTCGACACTTTTGAGCGTCGCGAGTGGTCTTCACATGTCGGGGGCACTGACTTAGACCGGAGTTGACCCATCCGGCGGCCCCATTCAGTCTCTGTAACGCAAGCCGAGCGTATAAAGTTTGGAATTTCTGACGTTTTGTCAGATTCACGTATTCCAGGTCGCAACAATATTCCAGGTCGCTACAATAACGGATACAATGGGCCCGTTCATCAAAGACAACAGTTGGGAGTTTACTGCCAATAACTTTCAACTTTCCTTTATTTCGTGTTATTACAAAAGTGTACACTCGTCATGGGTAAGATACATAAAAGTATAATGAATAAATAAAATTTGCGTAAAAAATAAACAAATAAATAAACAATAATAATAATAGATATATATGGATTAAAAGGAAAACATTGCATTGTTCAATATAAATATAAAACAGTGAAATGTATGGAAGTAATACAATATTATTACAAACACATTAAAATTCTATTTAAATTCAAATAGTGAATACCACAAGCAACCAGAGCGTGAACATTCATATGCTAAGGTCTTTAAAATCATCCTCTAAGCATTCAGATAAACTGTAAAATGCTTTTTTACAGAGATAGTGTTTTATTACCCTTCTAAAGGGTGTACGTGGAAGGAGTTTAATATTTTCTGGTAAAGCATTAAATAGCTTAGGGCCAAAGTAATTAATACTATTTCTGCATTTATAAATTCGTAGAAAAGGCAAGCAAATGAGGTGTTTATTTCTAGTCCCATATTCATGGCAATATGTATGGTAAGATGAAACATTTTTTCGAACAAACGTAAGAGACTCGAGAATATAAACGCAAGGCAATGTAAGGATTTCTAAGTTTACAAATGTGTCTTTGCAGTCATCTCTATACGACATAGAATTGATAACCCTCACAGCTCGTCTTTGTAACCCGAATAAGCTGTTAATAATTGAGGAATGTCCCCGTGCAAGAATTCCATAGGTTAGACGAGAATGGAAAAGCCCGAAGTAAGCGGATTTTAGAGCAGTGTGAGGTAAAAAGGAGTCGAGGTTACGCAGTAAAAAGATAACTTTAGAAAGTTTCCCAGAAATATACCTCTCATGTACATCCCAGTTCAGCCTACTATCTAATTGAACACCCAAAAACATAGTTGAATTAGTCTCAACGCCGAGTTTGTTAGAGAAGGTAACACCTACTGTTTTATCTGCATTTAATGATAATTTATTGGCAACAAACCATTTAGCTACTATCTCTTTACAATCAATACTAAAATGATGGGCTGTTAATACATCATTACAGGTACAAAGATAAGAAGTATCATCTGCGTACAGTACTGTTTTCGCATCGATTTGTAGCGGCAGATCATTTATATATAAAATAAACAGTAGGGGACCTAGGATGGAACCCTGAGGAACCCCTGCTGAGATGTCGCATTCACCGGACCAATCACCATTAACCTTAACACGATGCTGTCGATCAGTCATGTAGGAGTTCAACAGACGACAGCTAGAAGGATCAAAATTGTAGTAATATAGTTTCCTCAGTAAAACGTCATGGGAGACACAGTCGAATGCTTTACTGAGGTCCAGAAAGGATGCAACCGTGTCCATTTCGCAGTTAAAACCTTTCTGAACCCCATCCACGAGTGCAGTAATGGCATCAACTGTAGAACGCCCGTTCCTAAAACCATACTGGCTATCATGCAAGATGTGAGCATCATCTAAGTAAGTAACCATTTGCTTAAGAATAATTTTTTCAAACACCTTCGAAAGTATAGGTAGTATGGAAATGGGCCTATAGTTATTAACTTCTGATTTAGATCCTTTTTTATGTATTGGAATAATGAACCCGTCATTTAAACACTGAGGAAATATACAATGGTGTATACATGAGTTTATTAACTTGGTGAGAGGTGAAATTATAATGTATATGATACAAATTAGTAGATCTTTGTTTAAGCCGTATATGTTCCGAGATTTAGAGTTATTTAAACCGATAATTGCGCCTCTGACCTCGACCGAACTAACCTGCCTAAATTTAAAATAAGATTCAGATAATCGTGGTGAACTATTACATAACGTGACAATAGGATCAATATTTGATATCGGTGGCTGATCCACTAGATGTTTAACCGCAGTACTAAAGTGAATATTAAAATCATCTGCTGATATATTACTATCTAAATTGGAATTGCTTTTGTTAGAAATTAATGACCACAAAACCAATTGTTGGGGAATTCTCTGATGACCGGACTGTTAATCGTGAACCTGTTTGGGATATTTGCAATCATAAAATTTTTTTTAGACTGATTGGTGTTGGCGATTGGTGTTGACAGGTTAAAGTTTTCAAAATGGCCGAGTACCGTTCATCAGATACCAACATGCATCACAAACAAATCCAAACATGTTGAATGTTGAACATTTCGATGAACGGGCCCAATATTAATTTGCCAGGATACATATCCATATCTTCTAAATTAAGAGTATTAGGAATGTATTTTTGAACGTGACCAACATATTTTTCACAGTGTTGAAAGGCTTATTGTGTGTGTTTTTTTTTTGTAATAACTTGTTCCAGGTCGATAAGTCTAAACTCAGTTTGCAAAATATTGGATCTGCCTTTATCACGTACAATTTATGGTATCTGAACAGACTTATCTTCTTTGATAGCTTTAAGCATGAAGTAAAATTTCGAGTTTAGAAAAGCCTGAAAATTTGGTTTGGTCACGTAGCGAAGCGAAGCAACCAAGCTTTACATAAAACCAGTGTTTTATGCGCGTGGGGCATAAAGTAAAATTTCGAGTTTAGAAAAGCCTGGAAATTTGGTTTGGTCGCTCCGCGCTTCGCGCTACGCGACCAAACCAAATTTTCAGGCTTTTCTAAACTCGAAATTTTACTTCATGCTTAACCTGGGAGTGGAAAACATTCGTTTAATGCTTCAAATTGTACTCTTTAAAAAAAAAAGGACGAATGTTGGAAAATTTACAGCGTATACTCCCTGTATATTATGATCCTAGATGTGGTGATAGCAATATTTGTGATTTCTTAATTTCCGATATTTCAACAATCGAAATTATTCGATTTCCACACGGTAAATATCACTTTTCGTCTCGATTAGAGAGGAGGATTATGGGCATCCGTCGTCGCCTGGAATTATTTCACCACCAGCCAGTTTTGGCGTAATAACGGTCATTTGATCGTCGCGTAATTCTTCTGTTTAAATGTCACCGTGATTACGAATGACATTTCGAGTGCCATTTATGACCGGAGAGAGGTCAAAAAGGTCCAACACTTGTTGATTTTTTCGACGTTATTAATAATTGGCTTTCACATACACGAAAACATACGGATTTTTATTGAAGTACATCGATCGAGAGAACTCCAAGAAAATATTCGGAAGCAGAAGTATACGTACTTTCTTGAATAATTTCTCATTCGACACTTGGTGAAATGTATTAGACCAGTGGTGGGGAAACTGTTTTTAAGACGGGCCATTTGTAATAACCAGACAATCGTAGCGGGCCAAAGAATAATGCTTAATCGTAGGTAGGTAGTTTTTATGCGGGTCGTCACATTACGAAGTAAGAACGCGTTCAAACATTCTCACGACGGCACTCTTAAACGGGCCGGATTAAGCCTTTCCGCGGGCCGGACTTGGCCCGCGGGCCGTAGTTTCCCCATCACTGTATTAGACTATGAAAAGTTATTGAGAGGAAAACCACTTGGTTCACAAATTACCAATCACAAGTTTCGACCAGTTTTCGGAACTGATGTAATTACATTTTCCCTCAAGAAAATGTAAAATATCCCTATTTTAGACAGAAAATCCCTCCCACTTTTTATTTACTTAAATATGGGGCCGAACATGAAACTCCTTTGATATTGTACTTTTTTCCGGAGCTTAATAAATAAAATGTAGGGTTATAGTACAAAAAATGGTGATGTGTATAACATAGTACTTTCTCCGTTATTTAAACAATTGATAATTGACATAATAAACTTATTTCACTTGTCAATTGGTTAACCTATTAAGCGCCATTGCACTTACGCAACTTTATTATTTTGTTCTTAATTAAATTACTAAATAAGTTCATTTAATACATTGTATTATTCAACCTGACTTGATAATGCATGAAGAATAATGTAAAAATTTTGTTATTTACATAATTTGATTACTACTCATTTTAAAAAAAGTATTTTTAAGAGTATTTCTAACTTCACAATATTTTAGTGTTTTACACGCGTGGCGCATGAAGTAAAATTTCGAGTTTAGAAAAGCCCCGTGAAAATTTGTCTCGGGTCGCTGCGCGACCCTCGACAAATTTTCTACGCGGGGCTTTTCTAAACTCGAAATTTTACTTCATGCTCAGTCTGGGAGTGGACAACACTCGTTCGAAACTTCAAAATGAACCCTTTTTCATAATCGACGAATACCTGCAAATTTACAGCGTCTACATTATGTATATTTAAAAGAAACATTCTCAATATGTAATATAATAAGACATTTATAGAAATCATAAAAGAAGTGCAGAATTTTACTCAAAATCAATTTTTAGAGTTAACTGTATAAATGCTCGGTCGTAAATTTGTTAAAAACCATTTCACATTAAATTAATATTGAATACTCATGGCGCATGAAGTAAAATTTTGAGTTTAGGAAAGCCTGAATTTGGATTTCCAAATCCAAACGTTCAGGCTTTTCTAAACTCAAAATTTTACTTCATGCTTAATCTGGGAGTGGAAAACATCATTCATTTCATCATTAGTACTGATTGCCTTTTGACAACGTTGACTATATCGATTATTTTGACTACTATTTAATGACTATCTTTCGACAAGATTGACTATAGTAACTAAATTGAATATCGTCGACGTTTTACATCATTTTTTTATATACAGAGAGTTTTATGTAACACCGAACATTTTCAAAACGAGAATTTTTCTTTGAAGTATCCATATACATACGTTACACATTTTCCGATGCTCGGTTTATTAAAAGAATCCAATTTGAAGCTTTAAGCGAGTGTTTTCCACGCCCAGGCTAAGCATGAAGTAAAATTTCGAGTTTAGAAAAGCCTGAAAATTTGGTTTGGTCGCGTAGCGCGAAGCGCGGAGCGGCCAAACCAAATTTTCAGGCTTTTCTAAACTCGAAATTTTACTTCATGCGCCACCGGTACAAAACACTGATTCAATGTAAAGTTTAGCAGTGTGTTTTAAACTTCGTGATATGTCAGTGTTTTGTACCGGTGGCGCATGAAGTAAAATTTCGAGTTTAGAAAAGCCTGAAAATTTGGTTTGGCCGCTCCGCGCTTCGCGCTACGCGACCAAACCAAATTTTCAGGCTTTTCTAAACTCGAAATTTTACTTCATGCTTAGCCTGGGAGTGGAAACACTCGCTTAAAGCTTCAAATTAAACTCATTTAATAAACCAAGCAACGTATACATATGGATACTTCAAAAAAAATTCTCGTTATGAAAATGTTCGGTGTTACATAAAACTCTCTATAGATCCATCTTTGATTAAAATGAATAACGAACTTTACGTCAAAAACTATGTTTTTTTTTTGTAAGTTAAAGAAATATAAACATGACATACGGGAAAAATTAAAATTTACATGAAGACAAAGTTGTTTTTTTTTCTGCAACGATTTTCGCAATGTCTCACTTTTTTGACGTAATGCATCATTTTCGACTGTCCTTTATATTGACATTTATATTGTGATAGTTTTGACACGAGTCGGCTTCAGCCGACATTTAGTCCAAGTTTAAGACAAATTTGAATTAAACTATATGGTCGTGTCACTGTTTTTTTTTTTTTTTTTGAAGTTATGACACGAGTTTTGACTGTTGTGATATATTTTAACCTAGACAGTGTCTTCCACTCCCAGGTTAAGCATGAAATAAAATTTCGAGTTTAGAAAAGCCTTAAAATTTGGTTTGGTCGTGTAGCGCGTAGCGCTACGCGACCAAACCAAATTTTCAGGCTTTTTCTAAACTCGAAATTTTATTTCATGCGCCACGCGTAATCAGCACTGATTTAAAGTGAAGTTCAAAACACTGCTAAAGATTGAATGTTTTTACACTTGCATTTATCTATTTCAGTAAAAATAACCACAATAGTTTATGAACCTTAAACAAATGTTCCTTAAAATTAAAAATCCCTCTTTTACATAAATTTTCCGCTTATCCTCCATATGGTAAAAAAATCCCTCTAAAAATGGAATTTCCCTCCTAGTTTCCAACAATGGTTCCGAACAGTTTCTGTTTGTTAAACCATTTTCAACTATTCTTTTGAAAATGGTCTAACAAACCGAAACTAGTCGAAATACAGTTTTTAATTTGTTAGACAATACCAAGCGTTTTTCGTCTCAATAACTTTACAAAGTGTACGTCAGATTGAACACATTTTAAAAAGTCTGGATCAAGAATCCTGTATTCCTTTTTTGGAAACGATTCCATTTTATTTTAACAGTAAGGAATCAGTGGCAATCTTTTCAACAATAATCAATAATTGAATCACCTAGAAGCAAGAGGGTGTAAGTGGCTAATACAAAAATTAAGAAACCCAGTTTTACAGTTCAAGCTACACTGGCGAAAGAAATTAACGCATCATTTGTGATTTTTTTGATATCTTTTACATGTTGTGTTTTGTCTTTTGTTCTCGTGGTTTTCTGTCCATAAAAAAAATGAAGCACTTTTCATTATTCTGACTGTAAGAAAGGTTCATATAAAATTTCATTTTGAGTTTGTTTTCAAGTAATTGTTAAAATTAAGTGCTAATGATTTTAATGATGCAGACGTTACGCGAACGGTTTATTACGGCTCCTAGGCTACAAAATATGCTCGCAGAGATCCACAATGTTCATGTAAGTTCCGTTACCATCAGAAAAAGGTTACGTGGTTTTAATTTAACTCCGAAAACAGCGGCAAAAGGACCACAATTAACCGCAGACCATCGCAGAGCCAGGTTAACATTTGCGCAAGAACATGTAAACTGGTTACAGGCCGATTGGGCTAATGTTATGTTTAGCGACGAGTCCAGATTTTGTCTTTACGGCAGTGACAGACAAATGCATGTGTACAGACGGCCAGGTGAACGTTATGCGCAGTGTAACATTGTTCCGACTGTTATGTTTGGTGGAGGCTCTGTTATGGTGTGGGGTGGTATCACTTTAGAGGCTCGTACGGAGTTGGTGGTCATAACAAGAGGAAGCATCATGGCAGCGTCTTCTATTGCAAACATTTTGGAACCATCCGTAATGCCTTTTGCTCCCTTTGGAGGAAACGATTTCCTGTTTATGCATGACAATGCAAAACCACACAGTGCCCGAATTGTACAACAGTATCTTGACCTAGTGGGTATCAACACAATGCAATGGCCAGCCAGGAGTCCCGATCTTAATCCGATCGAACACCTATGGGACGCGATGGGCAGACGCCTTAGAGCACTTCCTCGGCGTCCAAGCAATCAACAAGAGCTTGAACAAAGATTGCAGGAAATTTGGGAAGATATTAACCAGGATGAAATTGGATCATTAATTAACACTATGAGCCGTCGCTGTCAGGCAGTTATTCGAGCAAGAGGAGGAAACACTAGATATTAAGTCTTGTAATCACATGTTAACTTTTTTCCTCTTTTTATTTATGGCATTATTTTAGTCATTAATGAAAGAAAATGTGTTGAAAATCATTATTATAGTTCAGTTGGTTTTGTTGTTATTTTTTTTGTTTTTAAACATCAAAACTTTACTTTTAAATTAAAAAAATTAATGTGATACGTTAATTTCTTTCGCCAGTGTATATTCAAATGATCAAATAAAAAAAGCAGAATGAATGGTTATTTGAATTTACAGAAAATATACTTAGTAGCAGTATCTAACAGGGAAAGTACTTTATCTCTTTGCTAATTAATTAACCTGTTCCCCTTCCATGTAGTCCATTTTTTTTAAATTGGCACCTCTTTGCTTCCAAGTTTCTATCCTTAATTGTCTTTTGTTGGTAAAAATATTACAATTCTTATTTATTTATTAAAATATGTGATCCAAGAAATTGATCGTACAATTAGGTCGTATGAAATCTGTCATTTAGATAGGGATTTAACATGTGAATTTGACAGTTGGCGGGCGACCGATCATTTAATCAATTTCAGGAATACCGGCCTAAATAGCGAAACATGATCTGTACTTTTTGGGCGAGTCGTATTTCGTTGAACATCAATTAAGTTCTTACAGAGGAGTACACGATTGCAAAATCGAGAGAGTTGTCCAAAAAAATTACATATCATGTTTTTTTCTCTATCTGATTAAAGAAACATGTTAATTTCATTGGTCTATCGAATCGTGTTATTAAGATTCTTCTTTAAAGCATACCTGTTCGATTGTGACAAAGAGGAAAACGGCCGATGTTGCCAAATTTGGTGCGGTGGATGCGCAGGTATGCGGGGTCCTGAATTAGAACCCGTTGGTTGCATTCGCCTCCCGTCCCGATTCCTCAATAAATCCCCATTTTTTCCTGGCCGTCGCTCAGGTATGCGGCAGATCAGAATGCGCTCGAATTGCGCTCCCGTGCGCTCATTAAGCGACCAATTACGCGTTTTAATAATAGCAATCCGGCGCCCACGCGCTGCACATTACCATACCATCAAATATCAAAAATTCCTCAGCATATTCTAAATTACGAATGAAACAATTTATTTTATCGATTTTAAATTGCCAAAAGATACCAAATAAGTAAGTACTAAGGAAAAACTTTGTCGTAGTTCAGTTTTTATTGGTAGGGCTGCAGACATAAGCAAACATATATTTTTTTTAGCTCAGTTAGTTTGGTTTGGTCGCTCTGCTTCGCGGAGCGACCAAACCAACTTTTCTAATTTACTAATATATTTTTTTGTTTTTGTTGGTCAACAATATTTCTTTTTTTCAGCGATAACCTTATGTTCTGCCGCTATTCGCTAATTTTAAATAATGCATCTATCTTGTTTAAAAGACCACATCTCGAGCTAACTGTACAAACAGATAATTCTCTCAAAACAGGATGAAATATCATCGACATGTGGCACAAACTCGGACAATAATATTCATTCTGAATGAGAAAAAAATCAAAATTTATGCGACGTTCTCGTGTATTGTCTTGTAGCACAGTTGCAATTGACAGGTCGCGTGAATTACGCGACGATTGCGGAGAACCACCAGAAAGATAGTTGGTCTATGTGTACCGTTATCATCATCGGTCTCCGAAGACTTCGGCTCGCGCGCGCACCAAAAACAATGGAAACATCGTCCGGAGACAATTGACCAATAAACAACAATAGAACAAGCGGTCAGCCCGGCACATGTCTGGATGTACGGCAATTGTCGCATTGGTGTCGAAGAAAAATCGACTCGTTTGTAACTATTCCATGAAGGATCGTAAATGTTATATTGTTGATTATTTTAGTTTGTTTGTTTGGATGGTTATTTGTGGTAATAAACATGTTCCATTATCTTCAAGATGTGATGGTACAGTTATGCTTTAGAATTTAAAAATAATTTCTTATTGTCGAAGCATGAAACGTTAACAGTACGTTGATGAATTTGTTATAACCATTGATGTTATCTATGGATTCCTTACCTACGCCATAAACATTTTGCGGTAGTGTCCGCCATTTTTGATATTTGAATATGGCGCGAATTTGAAATCGCGTTCAATGAAAAATAATAAATCAAATTAATTGACTTACTATATATCGTACGTTCAATAAAAAAAAAAAACTCAAGAGTGCCATGATTTAATCTTTTTCAACATTTAAGTTGGTTGCGTCCCTTAGAAATTGACATATAAAACAACAGACACAATAATTATAATGTATAATTTCAAAGTTGCCAACCTACAATATTTTCCATGGCACTCTAAAGGTTTTTTTTTTTGTTGAACATACGATATAATATATTACTGTAATATTGGTAATATTGTGAACTTCAAAATACAGTGTTAAAGCAGTATGCTAAAGTATCTGAGCCGTTTATTTTGAATTCAAATGATAACTCGATTATCAATATCACTAAAGTACTGATCATTCGATTATTGAAATCATTCGTTAACGCCTATAACTAGTGTAGTATAGCATGTTTCAGATATTCGTGAAGTGCTCAGCGCATTCATTACAGTATCAGTACCTTAGCGTCCTTGGTATATAAATAACAATTTCGTTTTTCTCTTTGTTAATTTATAATTTACATAAAATAAAAATCCTGGTAGATTAAACGTACTTTTCCAATTTATAATTAATCGTGTGTGTGCTTGCGCTCGGCGTAAATTGATAAAAATTACCTTACACGCACGCACACACATCCACACACATCTACAAAAGAAAGATCCTCCACTGATATATCTCGCTAATTAATGTCGGCTAGCGGTTAATTAAACGGCACCCCGCGATATCAGATCGAAGATGGCGGCGCCTTCGCCGCGTATTTTAATTAGCCACGGTGCAAAAGGCAAACAATGGAGAGTGATGTATGCGATGTGCACGACCTCAACCAGCCCACAAACTAAAGAAAATATATAATAAAAAAACACCCTCACCTGAGAGCAGATAAATTCCTCCTTATTAAATTATAACCATTCATGTATTCACCGAGAATCAAGTATTCAAGTAAGCACAAAGAAAAATGATTATCCTACCCGGGCAGAAATTCTACCAAGAGTTAATTGAAGGACATTTTCTTGGTTTTATGAATCATTCATTAAACGTGGTGTGGCCGTTAAGTGACAGTGAGTAAATGAAGGATCGTGAAAAGATGGTGCAAATCAACTGAAAGAACCATAGAAAATGTGCAGTAATTGAAGAAATACTAAAAATAACTAAAAGAACCATATAGAATATGCAGTAACTTCTTTACGGAGTCCTTCGTCTTTTGGAGGTTGGACACCATCATAACTTCTTATCTTATTCACCATCATTGGACACCATCATAACTATTCTTATCTTGTTCACCGCTGCTCCGAATAGTTTCGTGATGCTGCAGCTGAAACAATCGCGCAGGTTCTTTAGCCAGGAGACTCTACGCCTACCAATATCCTTTTTTCCTTTAATTTTCCCCTGCATAATGAGCCTCAGAAGAGTATATTTGGAACCTTTCACGACATGGCCTAGATACTTAAGTTTCCTTTGCTTAATGGTCATTACAAGTTTACATTACTTTTTCATTTTTTAAGGACCTCTCTGCTGGTGACTTTATCTACCCAGGGTATTGGCCACATTCTTTGGTAGCATCAAATCTCGAAAGCTTCCAACCTTTTTAACTCAGGTTGCTTTAGGGTCCAGGCTGCAACTCCGTATAGCAAGGCGGAAATTTCCCCCCACTTCATGCGCCAGGCGTATAAAATAATAATTTAGTCCGAAGTTCAATATATACTACTTAAATATGTAATTTTATAACTCTGCTTGATTTTACGTTTGATCACACGTTGATAAATTTGAAAATTTGTATTTCGTTTTCAAAATTTGAGCGCATGAAGCAATTTGCTCCACGGTAGCTACACTCCTGGGGTTATGTACAGTTAAAAGAAAAAATCCTTGTTACTTTAAGAATTATTAATACTATTAAGTAGTTAATATTTTTCTTCTGTTAAGTCCTAATAGTATCGTCTAAGCAGGAAGTCAATTTTAAAATGCCCACATTATCCGCACGAACAAAACAATTTCAAGTCGACTCGAGTTATCCGGAAACAAATAGGATGGGAACGAAATACAAATGAGTACATCTAGTTAAGTTAAACTGTAATGTCGATATAAATCTGTCAGCGCCCCCTAACGACCAATTAAGCGCGGATTCCGCGTCCATCGGCAATTATCTAAATCAGTACAAAGGGGTTAATCCTCCTCGTCTACTTTAAACGTCTGGATCTGTGTATAAATAGAATTACGCCCTCATACATCGACGACATCCAGCGATTGACGTGCGACACTCGAGAGAGAGATGGGGAGATGAGAAAAAATGCGGGAGGAAGCTTTAATTACGCACAAATAAATACGTCAAGATGGATCTGACAACATGCATGTTGCACGAGAAAGAAATAACAGAAGGACTGTTTAATTGTTTAAAGAAAAAAATAAGTGGTGTTATTTGAAGAAATGCTCATGTGACCATATTTGGGCGTGCGAAAATGCCAGATTGTAAATCACGTTTGCCATTTAAGGATCTCTGAGGATTTCATTGTCTTTTTCAGAATTGGATGAGATTTATTCGGCGCTTTTTGTTTTTCAGAGAGTTGGATAACCAAATTTCGCATCTGCCAATGGACGAAGGCATCCGGGACGGTCTGCGAGCGCCAAGACTAATTGCAGAAGAATGCACCCGAAATAGAAGAAAGGTTCGCGCGCGAGCAACGGCGAAACGTGAGGGGATATTTTTAATCGGTTCCGGTGACGGTGCCTAAATATTTATAGAATGAGAAGGTGAATCACAAATGGTATCATCTCCGTTAATTAAATTTATTGATTAACTGTTCCTGTTATTGATTGGTACATAATCAAACGCAGGGATAGTAGTTGATGAAAGCAATATCCTTTACTTGGAGACAGTCTATATCATAAATGTTTGATCATTCGATTAATTCGAAAGGAATATTTGTTTGGGTATAATAAATAGCTTTGATTATATTCGTTAATGTTGAAATACCTCCCTTAATCATGCCAAGATAGTATTATTCCACTCGTATTTCCTATTCTAGATAAGATTTTTCGATTTTCCAATTACCTTCACTTATTTACATATCCGTGCGTGGAGAAAATCAGGTATCCCTCGTGGTTCCGCAATAGGTCCCCGATTTTTATTCCGTTTTCGTTTCGCTCGCGCGCAATTTCGATTGGGCAACGCAACGGCGACAACAACGGCAAGGTTGTTGCCGGCGATTGTCTCTGGGCCTTTGTTTTTCCCGTTCGGGCCGGCGGCGATGCATCGTTAAGCGAATTAGCCTGACATTTACCCGTTCGCTCACGAAACCCATTAGAGGCGATCGGTCGCGATTTCGCCAGATGTCGAAACGGCACCGTGCGCCGAGCGTACAATGGGCAATTAGCGAATAAGTTAGCCAGAAAATGTCGTCGCACCCTCGGCCACTTTTTAAAAGCATTTTGAAACAGGCGAAACGATTTAGAATATCTAAAATTGCTGTCGATCCAAAAATCGAGACGGCAGTTCTGTTTCTCTAAAAATTAATTGCCGTTTTCCTTAACCGCCAAAGATTATTAATGTTTACATAAAGTGTATGACGCGAGTTTGGTATCAAGGATTTTTACCATTTTTTCGCTAAAATAACGGCCAATTAACGAAAAAACACGTCCGCGACTCATTACATTTGCATACGCTTCGGTTAAAATAAGTCGTATGTTTGTTTATCGTTTCCCCCAAATGAGAAACGTGCGCTGCTGTAACCTTTAATCATATAAGGATTGCCGATAGGATTGGGAATATGTATTGGAAAATTAATTGTTAAATTAAGCTAATCTCATTCGACTCTAATATTTTGGTTAGTTAAGGTTTACTTTGGATATGTTTGTTGTTTGAATAATTATTTTTGTATATGATAAATAGGAATTATTTTTTTCTATATTTGTTGATAATTGTGCGAAAGTCCTTTTCGAAAGCCCAATCTGTATACGAAACAAATCCAAATTTTCAGGCTTTTCTAAACATGTGTTTTTCAATCCCAGAATAAGCATTAAGTAACATTTCGAGTTTAGAAAAGTCTGAATATTTGGATTTGCCGGGGCGCGCGAGCGAAGCGAGTCGCGCCCCGGCAAATCCAAATTTTCAGGCTTTTCTAAACTCGAAATTTTTCATCATGCGCCACGCGTATACAACACTGATTTAATGTGAAGTTCAAAATATACTACTTAGATATGTATGTTTGTGATCAATAGCCGACTCGGCTTGATTTTATGCTTGATCTCACCTCAATAAATTTAACAAATATTTATATAGTCTAATTAAATCTTGCTCTTTAAAAATTCGAGCACTGGAGCAATTTGCTTGAGGATATGTAGGTATACTTAAAAGAATAAATCCCTGTATACTTTTAATTTATAATATCTAGGTCAATTTGTACTTTTCCGAGTTCAATGCAGTGAATTATTGTTATGTATACTTACTTAAAAGAACGTAGTTTATAAGTTAACTAATGTTAATGCATTGATATATTTAAATTGTTCTTTTTGTAATTGTAAGTTTGCAAATTAGCAAATAATGGTGAATCGACCTTGAACATTGCGCGACTGGACTTTGTTAGATGGCGCGCCATCCGCCCACGCGTTCAAATTCCAAACACCAACGGCCCTCCATTAATCAAAATCTAAATATCCGCGTGGATCGTTCGCTTCATTCCCGATCCGCAATTGTTTACCATTGTCCGTCATTACAGCCTAATTTGGTCTAATGACGTGACTTAAATTGAAATTACGGTTCGAAAGACCAAAGAGGGAAATAAGGAAGATAACAATGAACAAATTGTATAACAATATACTCAATATCTTTGATTAAAACGCTTGGATCTTTTCTTCAACAATTTATTTGTAACCAGATGTACATTTTGAACACAAAGTGACCATTATAAATGTTTTGCTAGGTTAGGTTAAGTTATCAAACCATTGATACTAGACACTTTGTGCCCGAAATGAAACTCTAGTTACAAATAAATTGTTGAAGGAAGGTTCTAAGTGTTTAAATCAAAGTTATTATCTCAACCAATCCAAATACACCTAATATGTTTATGAATCCTTTAGTTACTGAATATTTTCAATAATCCTTCCTTCAGTTTCATTTACTGAAGAAAGGATTACTTCCATGGTTCTTTCATTTAGTTTATGCATGGGCTTTCCCGTTATATTTAGAAATCCCTTAGCTTCTGGATGCGATTTATGGTCCTTTAATTATTTTCTGTAATTCATAAGTTGCTGTCTATTTTTCATGAAATTTTCATTTATTTTCAGTAATCCTTCAACTACTGAATACTGAATACATTCTAGAATTTTAAATAATTTATTCCGTTTATAAAACCAATCTACGTATTCTTAAAACAAAGATGCATTTTTGTAAGATGTGTGTGTTACATGTGGTAGCTACAAGAATTTCTCTTGTTCAGTGTGACGACTTTCGAAACATGCAAGAATGAAAAAAAAAACAAGACCCGACTGCCGACTTCGCATTCTTATGCATGCGCGGAGGGGAGTTTTGTTTTTGTGTTGTTTTTTCGGTTTTATTTCGAAAATTTCTTCTCCGGTGTGCGCAATAATGACGCGCTCATCAGGGTCACGCGTGAAAGTGAGACTCAGAGGTCATCCGACGACGAGAAATGTCTTCTTCTTCATCATGAGGACTTTTTTGCGCTTGATGTGATTTCCCTTATGTTTGCAATAAGTAGCAGTATAATGTATAAAAAAATTTGAATTACAATCGTTGAAGGAAGAATTATTCTTTCAACGTTATAATTTTAATATTAGAAACATATAACGAGTGATTTTATTTATACTTCTGACCAGTATTTTCACTCCTTGATTAAGCATAAAGTAAAATTACGAGCTTAAAAAAGCATGAAAATTAGGATTGTCTCATTCAGAGGCCCCAACTGTTTAGAAGTTATTTGGGCCCTACTTACGTTTTTCAGTCCACAACGCGACACAATGAGTATTCCTATGAGTCCTGCGAATAATACACAATGATCTAGATATTTCAAAATCTATTAAACTGATCGCATTAGAGATTTTTCCGGTCTAGTAGACCAGGAAGTGTGGATTTCCACTTGTTAAGAGAGTACGTAAAATGTCACTTTCGAGGTTGTGATCAACCATCTTATTTGTTAAGAGAGTACTAAGCTGATCGTATTTATTACTGTGCCTTTGAGAGATCGATCATTTCAGGATTGTATGATTTTCTAAACATATTGAGGATTTTGGAATCATTCACTTTCAAAAAAAAAAAATCCTAGAACTTGATAGCTCTGATTGAGGTTATTTTTGTTAAATTTTGTAGGTGAGAAATTGAAAACAATGAATTTATTTAAGTTTTAGAGTAGCCATTTAAATTTTCCAAGATTTAGTAGTAGCTAAAGCAATAAGAAACAAGTAATAGTGTGTTTATTTCCAGACGTTAATTTAGAACCACTTCATATAACATAAACACAATTTAAAAGTGACAAACATTAGTTTAGGCGGTTTTAAAAATCACCAATGCATAAAGTTTCGACGTGTTGCAGAGTGTCCCGGAATCTGATGGCTTGTTTTTATTGAAAGCGGGACACCGAGCACACTTTCGGGCGACGGTATCCGCGGAATGCCGGCGTCGCGGCGCCTATTTCCGTCGGTCCTGTCCGGCCCCGAAAAGCTTCCACACAGTCAAAAAATTAAAAGTGATGAATCTTATTAAGTATCATAAAGACGGACACACCTTTTGAACGTAGCCATATTTTCACGGAGAGGGAAAAGACTTGGAAATTAATTTCAACAAATTCTTCAGCATTCTAAATATACGAGTTGCCTGAAAGGGGCCAATTTCGAGCCTTGTGGGAATATGCTATCACTTGGGAATGTATAAGTTAATTTGATACATTGTATTATTTAACCTGAATTTAGAATCTGTAAAGAAAAATGTAAATATTTCGTTATTAAAATATTTCGATTGTTGCTTACTGAAAAAAAGTTTTCATTGTATTTCTAACTTCACAATATTTTAGTGTTTAGTACGCGTGGCGCATGAAGTAAAATTTCGAGTTTAGAAAAGCCTGAAAATTTGGTTTGGTCGCTCCGCTTCGCGGAGCGATCAAACCAAATTTTAAGGCTTTTCTAAACTCGAAATTTTACTTCATGCTTAATCTGGGAGTGGAAACACTCGCTCGAAACTTCAAATTAAACGCTATTATAGAATGAGTAAACGGTTGAAAATTTAATTAATTTGATACATTGTATTATTTGACCTAAATTTAGAATCTGTAAAGAAAAATGTAAATATTTCGTTATTAAAATATTTCGATTGTTACTTACTGGAAAAAAGTTTTCATTGTATTTCTAACTTCGCAATATTTCAGTGTTTAGTACGCGTGGCGCATGAAGTAAAATTTCGAGTTTAGAAAAGCCTGAAAATTTGGTTTGGACGCTCCTTTTGAACGCAGCCATATTTTCACGGAGAGGAAAAAGACTTGGAAATTAATTTCAACAAATTCTTCAGCATTCTAAACATACGAGTTGCATGAAAGGGACCAATTTCGAGCCTTGTGGGAATATGCTATCACTTGGGAATGTATAAGTTAATTTGATACATTGTATTATTTAACCTGAATTTAGAATCTGTAAAGAAAAATGTAAATATTTCGTTATTAAAATATTTCGATTGTTACTTACAGAAAAAAAGTTTTCATTGTATTTCTAACTTCACAATATTTCAGTGTTTAGTATGCGTGGCGCATAAAGTAAAATTTCGAGTTTAGAAAAGCCTGAAAATTTGGTTTGGTCGCTCCGCTTCGCGGAGCGACCAAACCAAATTTTAAGGCTTTTCTAAACTCGAAATTTTACTTTATGCTTAATCTGGGAGTGGAAACACTCGCTCGAAACTTCAAATTGAATGCTTTTATAAAATGAGTAAACGGCTGAAAATGTATATGGTATAGATTAAGTATATTTCATAGAAATCGTAAAAATAGGTGCAGAATTTTACCTAAAATCCACTTTTAGAGTTGTAGTTGCTCGGCCGTTAATGAGTTAAACAGTGGGATTTTTTCAAATTTGTTGAAAAACAATTTTTTACAGCATCTAGACGTGTTGCTATTGAACAATCCTAATATATTACTATTTAAGCAAGTACATTTGAATATAATTGCATAAATATCCAAAAACACAGTACTCCCCCAGGAATCAAAGTTGGTACGATTCAATCAATTTCGATTTCCGGGGCAACACTCTTATTCTGAATATTTATGCAACTATAATTAAATCGTACCAATTTCGAACCCTGTGGAAATATTGCTACTTTGGATATTAAAACAACCACATAAAAATCGTGCCAATTTTGATCCCCGAGGAGATACAGTTGCAAATGTATAGCAATGCACTGCAACAAAGTAAATTCCCTCGGGGATCGAAATTGGTCCGATTTTTTTGTTGCATCTTTGCGAAAACTGACGCAATTATTCTTTGGTCGGCTTCTTCACAGCCGGTCGGGTAAGAGCAATTAGCCGTCGTTTTACTGGTTCTAATTATCCTTCCACCGCATCTCCTCCCCTTTTTTCCTCTCCGCATTTATCTCTTCTTCCACTTCTTCGACTGTTGCTGGTGCCGATGTCGTCTTGTTGTTTTCCTGGGTCGAGGAGAGTGCATCGCTCCCGGTTTGTGTCGCGAGCCGCTCGCTTGTGCATTCCCCGGTCGCAACCGGAACAAAGAGCAATGCGCGTCCTTGCGTGACTAAGAAGACCTTGCCCGAAGAGTCCTATCTGTATTCCTTTTCTCACTCATACACACACACGTCTTTTATCTCTATCCTATTTTACACACACATACACGCGCGCGCGTTTATCCATCATTCTCATCATTACGTGTTACTCAATAATTGCAAATACTAGTCCTTCAAGCTGAAGCTGAAGTGAAATGGAAACATTGGTCCTTCGATTTTAAGTTGTTTTACAGAGTTGAATTATTTATACCAAGATTCTCTGTCCTAGATTAAGTTATAAGATGTTAAAACATGAATTACTCAATAATTGCAAATACTAGTCCTTCAAGCTGAAGTGAAATGGGAACATTGGTCCTTCATACTTGAGCTATTTTATTGAGTTGAATTATTTATACCGAGATTCTCCGTGCTGGATTAAGTTACGAGATGTTAAAACACGAAATAATTTGTTGGCTTTAATTCGGGAGGAATTTACTGTCGGCTGGCGCATCTCGTCCGTGTTTTTAATGGGGGACGATAAAAACGTCGCGAACGCCGACTGCTCGGCATTCGGGAATCCGTGTTTTGACTAGGGGACTCTTTTGTAATTTCACTCGACGGCCCCTACGTCGGCACTAAATCAGCTCGGGATGGTGTCTCCGATGTTAAGGAGGTGTCGACCGATGTCGCTGACTGGCGCCACGATAATTCCGCGCGTCGCCGTAAAATTAGTCCTGAAAAACGCACAGCATTCCGATTAATTATAAAATCCTCACGCATTCAAATTGAATCCGGAAAGTTATATATGAACTGTGGTTGAAGCAAACCAGATCCTTTAATATGGGCGATTTCCTGATGGTAGTTACCTTATATGTAGCTTTAGATTGATGGACCTACTAGGGCGAACATGACACTTCTTAGATTACAATCTCTCTGAAAAATCAGCCTATTTAGATTAAATTTATTTCAGCCATGGAAAATGTTGACTTATAAACGGTTTGCTCTAAATACAATAATGTTGATTTTGTTTTGTATTCGGGATTGTAATACTGGTAAACCGTTAAAAAAACGCTATGTATACCTTATTAAAACGAGAGTAAAATGCATCGAAATAATTGTTTAAAACCGTGATTATATGCAACAAAATACCGTCAATGTTGGGCTGCCTATCATAGCAAAGCGGAATGACCAATCCAAATGTTCATACTTCTGTTAAATGTGACGTTCGAAATATTCAAGCAAGATCGTTCAAACAAAGACTGTTTGCTCAACTTACCTACTTTTAATACGTCATCTAATCTAGTATTAGGTTAAATAACTTAGTAACAAGCCATTAACCTTAGCAACGACTAGAGTGGTCTTGGGTTACCTATACTATACTAATACTATAAGTAACTAGCAACTATCAGTAACCAGCAAGAATCGAGTAGTCGATCCTTTCTGATCGATCTTGACTATCACTAAAAAATATTATTATATCTGGTATCCCTCAGGGTTCACAAATTCTACCTTTTTTTTAATCGTTTTGAAGTATTCGCGTGTGTTTATTCATGCACCTTGTCCCTTCCACAATAAACTCAAGCAATCATCACCTCAACTAGTTTAACGGCCCATTTTACGACGTACGCACACTAAAAATAAACAATTACCACCCACGATCGAGCTGTGCAGACGGTGATTTTCGGGACATCATCGACAATTGCCCATAATTCCGGCTCGCGGCGTGCGAGCACGTCTGGCTGGTGTGTTGTTTTATTATTAAGTATCAAGACATTATGTAATGCGTGAAATACGGGCATGAAATAAAGTTGGCCGGGCTGAAAATAGCCGGAGAAGTTGTGCATTTCCGTGGGCGGTTCGCTTCTATTTTCACGCGGAATCCCCGCAAGTTCACGATGTTTTCACTTTTTTTTCACGTGTTTACAGATGGAAATAGAAAATCTACAAAAACTTTCAGGAAATTAGTGAAGGCTTACTGATTGATTTAGTAACATAATAATGAAAGATATAAACATAATAATACTTTATTTAGGTATCAAATTTAAATTAGTGCGAATTATCTACTCATTTTTACTGGTAAGTTATTGGTTTACATTTTTTATTATACGTGGGCCGATCAAATATAAACCAGCCTTTATTTTTTACAGAACGCACAGAAGAGAAAAGCCCGACATTTCTATAAATAATTATAATACATAGTATCCTGTATTTATATTACATGTTAACTAAAGTTTTGGTAGTTTTTTAACTTCGTTATCGTAAAATGAAACTGGGCGGATATTTAACTATTTGCGCACAAACATTTCCACATCCTAGTTGCTGTCAAATCGCTTGACTCCAAATGCTTCTTTTAGGGTCCCAAACAAGTGGAAATCGCATAGAAACAGATCTGGACTATAAGGTGGATGTTCAAGTGCTTGCCTGGTAATTTCCATCACTTTATGCTGTCAATACTTCGCGGATAGGACAATCTCGTCTTTTGTGTCGATTGAAGATTAAAGCCTAACTTGTCCCAGAAGACAGCGTTGTTAGTTCGACGTCTGTGTAAGAAATCCACCAGGAAAACCCCTCTTCAGTCCCAAGAAACCGTGGCCCACTCAATTAATCGTCTTTACTTCTCGCTTGATTTTGATGCTTAAAATCTTCTTCTCAAACTTTTTCTTTCCCAAACTGGTTCCCTTTGGAGTGGATTCGCATTTTCACGGGTGAGGAACTTTAGAATTACGCGTTGATTAAAATATACAGGCTCACTCTTCGCATTTATTCTTAGGGCTATTGAATGAACGACAGAACAAGCCGTCTGCTGTGGTTCCCTAATTCCAGGCATCCCAACCTAAAGACCTTAACAGTCCAATCACAAATAATTACGATACCCAATGCTCAAAGGACTAAGGCTCGTTTATATTTGATTGACCCACGTATGATATATCCTTTAGTCACATAATATTGGAAGATATAATCATAATGATACTTTGTTTTTGACTAAAATTTAATTAGGTACTTTAGATTGTTAATTTGGTAAGTCATTGGTTCACATTTTAGTTTATTATATAATCGGTGCCTACAAATATAATGTTGGAAGTTATAAATAAACTCGCTTTTCACTGTAAAAGTATGTGGTTTACATTTTTGTTTATTATTTCCTCTAGTTTCTATTTGTTTTGACTGATTTGGGAAATGTCATTGGCGGGTTGTGGGGAAAAATTTTACGACAAGCGGCGCCACAGTAACCCTGAACGTCCGCTCTTCCGTTCGGCGGTCACTTTCTAGAAACCAACCGCGAAGGCTCCCCGATGAAACCGAAGGTGATGACTTCCATCGCAAATCGCGTGATCGATGATGATGATATATGTTTACGATTACGATTACCCATTAATTTTGATCGTGCAGGGGATTACACAAAAATGACGTAATTAAACTTCAAACAGATGATGATGACCAATATCATCACATCCTTTGAACATCAATGGTTAAATGTATTTATAAAGATTTTAAAACCTCAATTAACCAATATTCATTTTCAGAGTCGAAAGACCAACAAACAATTGGTATCAGCTATCAGTACGTATATACATGTACGTATTAGAATTGATGGGTTCTTTGCTCGCTGACAAACTCTACATATTAGTCGGGTGTACCCTTCTTTGATTAATTTACGACCGCCTGGGCATAAACGAATTACAATTGCGAGAATTGGGTCACGCGCTGGAGTTACACAATTGTGGTGCGTACATCTTCTCTAATGGGACGCGTTCTGAACCGCGCGCGTCCTTTCTTGTACGTGGACAACGATGGAATCGATCTGCAGCCGCCGTTCTTCTCGGTTGGCAACAACAACAAACAAACAACCTTCTTAGGAATGCGGCTGGTGACGAGAAATGTCGTCGTCGGCGAGCGGGCGAGAAAACCGAGCGAGCGTGGAGAACGCGAACGAGAGGAAAAAACGGACGCGAAAAAATGTCAACGGTACACATTGCACAATCGCTCCCAGTTTTTTTCTCTGCGTCGTGAATGCAGAGAGGGATAGCGGTTGTAATGAAAATTCTATTAGAATGCTAAAGTTGGTGACAATCGAAGGAACCGCGGAGTTAAATTATTAGATCATTGGGGGGAGATAGAATCGTAGGAGACATGTACTAATATATCCTAAAGGGACAAATCGTATAAGAAATATATTTCATAAAGGGACAAATCATAGCAGACATATATATCGCTCATTCATTTAAAGGTTCAAATTGTACTATTTTAGAAAAACAACGAATATCTGAAGATTTTCAACATATGGGCTGTAATTGGAATATGTATACATAAAAGAAAAACTCCCTCTATATCCATGAGGAACAAATCGTAGTATCGTAGGTGACATATATATTCTTGAGGAAAATATCATAGAATCGCGAAGTTGATTCGGCAAAGATACACAAAAAGAATTCAAGCAAGCGAAAAATTGTAGATCCTTGTTGAATGCAGATTCCATAAGGAATCGTGCAGTTAACTCGGTAAAATTTACAAGAAAGAAGTAAAGGGACAAATTTTAGATCCTTCTGGATGTACTTGTAAATCTTATACGGAATTGCACAAATATAAATATTTCTATGTACTTTTATCAGGTTGTCGTTTTTTTTTAGCAATTTCCGTTAGTAATACGTAGAACATTCGTGGCGGAAGTGGTTTGTAAAAAAACGGGAATGGTTGTCTCCGGATCGGCGCCGAGATGGATGAGCGGATGACCAAAGAGGAGATTAAAATAGCGGGAAGAGTGCGGATAACGGTGAGAGGAGACATATGGCGCCTGGTGCAGTGCATAAGTGTCATAAGAAAGATTAGACAAAAAAATGTTCCAAGAAAAGAGAAGGTTCTAAATTAGAATGATAAAACATATGCATAAAACATATGATAATGCACTACATCACAAAGGCATCAGGACAGATATTCTGATGAAATTGATTCTGGCGTACTTTTTTGAACAAAGGATATAAAAATAATAGAACTTGGTATTCAAAAATTGCGCAATTCCCATAGAATTGTATTTATTTAAAAAATGTAAAATCCCAACAGAAAGAATTCTACAATCTTGAATATGAAAAAACATGAGAGAACTGCATTTGCAATACTCGGATAGAGACATTAAAACCTTCTTCGCCATATTATTATTTCAGAGCGCGTTTCTCGATTTACAATTTTTGTTGCCTCTCTTTCATCTGATTGCCGCAGCAATCGTTGCCCCGCGTGTGAATTAATTCCGCGGCCATATCTCGCATATGAACGCGCAGTCCGAGTTTGTGTGTGTGTGATTGAGAACAATTAAAATTCCTCAACGTATGTATTATGGTGTGTCCGGCACTGGCACACAGCTGATGCCCTTGACAATCACAGTCATCGGCAGTTAGTTAGACCGATTGCGACATGACACTGTACACACTGACTGAACAACATACAGCGCGCATGTCGCCGCAGAATCCATAACAGAAAACGCGAACTGGACCGGACCTATTGTGGATACCTGCGGTAACCCAGTTTATTCTATTTTTAATCATCGCGAATAATATAAAATAAAATACAATTTGCAATTACAATAGAACGTAGAAGTGATATATAAAATTGCGTAGAATATGAAAAACTTGATTATATCACCGTCCTAGTTGTTCCTTTCCGAGGGCGCTTCGATAACAATAGAACATTTGCGTCCTAGTTAATAAAACATGCATTAAACAAATTGCATTTATAGCAAAATACTTGACAACATCTGATTTCACACTATTCCATTGAATTTGCTGTTTATCCGACGCATTCATCTCGTATAACTAACTAGGACGCTGAGACGGGTACGCCACGAGGCTTTAAATTGGAACGCTCGCGTTTAATTTTTTTCTGTTTACCCCATAATACTTTGACAAATAGCTACGTAAAGATTTATCATTTGAAACTTGCTTGTAACAATGGGATTCCTATTTTTTCCCCGCTGTATCGAGAACGACGCGAGATGGAAAAGGAATGTCCTTGTGCGAATGTATCGCGTTCGCGCTACAGCCGCTACTCCATTGGCCAATTAACGCCTGTCTAGTTTTAGTAGTGCAAGGCCGCCCGTAATTGTCACACACATAACGTACACACTCGAAGCCTTTGTGATTTCGCTACAATATTTTCTAAGTATTATTCTAAATCAAATGATAAATATTTCATAATAGAACAAACTCATTATAAGTGATATCTTTAAAATATCCTCATCATTGTAGCTCTTTTAAAATTAGCTAACATGAATGTATAACCACAAGGAACTAAAGCATTACCTTTTTCGCAATGGTAGAACCAACTCCCACTCGTTGCACTCTCCAATGCAGCAAAAGCTATTATTACAATACCTCTAAAAAAATCTAAAATCTATGGCCAAAGCGCGCACTCGCCGTGGAGGATGTGCAAAAGAAAACGGTAAACAAAAACAATTGAAACGGATAAATGAACTGAGCAATGCGCGCGAGCTAGGTGACGGAGGTCAGAGCCGCACCACTCGAGCGGATAACTGTCTTCTTGGCCAACAGCACGAAAATCCCAACGGGGCACGAAAATAATGAACCTGTGGGAACTACAAACACGTACCATTACGCTCGTCTCATTATGTACGGTAAACCACTAATTTTTCACACGACAACGATGACTCCTGAAGATGGGAAATGCAACTATTTGAGATGTGCAGAGCAAACACTCAAAGATAATGCGAAATGGGATGATTATATACTTGTGCCGTTATAGAATAAGCATTAGCTGGTGTAAAACAAAGGAATACATGTGGGATTTTCTATAAATTACGCTATTTCAATTATTATAATGGAAGGAAACAAATTGTTAATTATATCATATTTTTTCAAAGGAAGCTTTACAATCTCCTAACTACCCATACTACTCAGTTGTTTTAATTAAAGACAGATTAAACTAAACACACATGTAATATTACAAAGTAATGTAATTTGTATTGAAATAATCTTCATTTCTGCGATTTAATTAGTGTATAGTGTACTAACGAGAACAGTAAGAATTTGAAGGTCTAAGAGGAAAAACCAAATGAGTCACAATTTTCAAATTTTACAGAGAGCATATTAAAAATAGTTTCTTTCGTCGTGAATAACTGCTGACCCATTTGTTTGTTTCCCGTTAAGTTTGCCTACGTGAAAATACTTGGTCTAAGCTACACAATGACGTCAAAAACGATCTTCGGTATTTTTTGGACTAATTTGGTTTTTTCTCCTAACCCTTCCTTTGTTAGCGACGATTCTAATTATTGTCTAAGACAGGTATTATACTTAATGTTCGAGATGCTTATGACGTTTTCTGCACAATCGGATAAGACGAACAATTTGTTTTTACAAGTATTATGAATATATTACTGACAGCTTATCAAATTTCATTACAAAAGTTAGACTCATTTCAATTCTAATAAAGATGTTTTTGCTAATCGCTATGGATGGTAAGTTTCATTTACCGTTCACTGAACGGTAAATCAAACTGAAGTTCTACCTTCAAATAATGTTGGGTATTATTTTCCTCAATTAATTTTACAATATAGTCAAAATTGCGTATAACGACACCGGTTATAATATACAATCAGATATAACGCACAAAATAATCGGTCCGTAGAATAACGCATAAAAAAAAACATGTTGCTTAGTACTACATCGGTTAGAACAAACACATAGAACGTACACATCAGTTAGAATAGGGGTTGGCAATTTTTTGGCGCAAAGAGCATGTTTACAAAATTTTCAAATAAAAATTCACAAAGATCCTTAATGGATGGATATGTATGATAAATACATTATCAGATACGATTCTTTTAACACAAAATACACTTTATCTTTATTGTACTTTGTTTATTACCCAGGTCGCGTTCTGTGTGATTCACAATTGTATAACCTCGATTACACACAGGCCAAACAAAACTTAACAATATACCATCTCTTTTCCACTTTTCGTGTTTGTATTGTGATTATAAATTGGAGCTCATGCAACCGACTAATTCTACGCTTCGCAATGAACAATTGGATCGGGCGCGCGCACGAGAGAACTGTGCCACCAGAAACAACAAACGCACGAAACGAAAAAAAAGAGGTCTTCCGCGTATTATTTACGATGTTTCACCATCATAACACAATTTCCATGGATCGTGCAAGAAGGTACTTTGTTCTTTTTTAATCGCTTACATCAGTACGATGCGCTTACAGCGCGAAAGCAAGAGGATTCATGTGATGACATGATAGTGGGCGTAGCTTACATGATATGCTAACCACGCCTACTTGTCATCAACAGGTTGTTGTCGTTGTAGAGTGTAGGTGTTGTAAAATGCGGGTTTTTAATGTTATTTCGGAACAAAAAAATCATCTGAGGATAAATTGCATAAAATGAAAGGTAATGCATTATTATGCAATTCAGTTCAGATCACTGCCTTAGATTAGTTTCAACCAAAAGAAATTTGGCATTGTTATGTAGTGCATGGGGACTGCAAATTTCTGAATCAAAACCGGTTTACTAATAATTTTCCAGTAAATCACAATATCGTTGTAATAGAGGTAAAAGTAATTAAATACATAGACAATTAATAGCATTTAATGTCTTACATTTATCCAGGGTTGCCATGCCTTAATTAAGGTTAGGTGTCAAGCGTTCAATTTTGAAGCTTCTAACGAGTGTATCCAATCTTTGATTAAACATGGAGTTGAATTTCGAGTTTAAAAAAGCTTGAACATTTAATTTGGTCGCGTAGCGAAGCGGAAACAATTTTGACAATAGATTCATTAACACAAAATGTAGAAGTTTGTCCCTGTAATTCATTAATACCCTGTATAATCTACAGTGCAAAAATTAACTACAGTTCGAAATTGTGTGTAACTTGTATAAGTACAAAAATAAACTAAAGTTCATAGCTTTATGTAACTTGTAGAAGTATGCTTCCACCATCACGTTAGCGAACACGTTGTTCTTATGTTGTTATGTGAAAGGTGTAAAATGTTTGTGAAAACTAAACCCAAATCAAAATATTTTGAATGATTTACAATACCCATTTAATCGTGTAGACAACACAACACGCAATGGAAACTTACTGAAATCTTTCCGATATTCGCTTATACACATCTGTGATGCAATGTTTTGGAGCTTTGGCAATAAATACGCGACGTAATCGCGGCCCTCTTGACCCGTGACATATCTCGGAAAATATGTGCCCGCTTTCAATTCCTATTTTTTTTCTTTCGTATTTGTTTCTGTTCGGATCGATGCGATTCTGTTTGCGGTGGGTCGCGGATTTCCGCGTGCGCTCGCCCGTTCGCCTTTTACTTTTTCTGCGGCACGGATCTGGTGCACGATCGCCTGCCCGCTGCGAGCATAACTCTCGGTTACGACACACCATTTATTCCCAACAGCCTTCCATTGTTTCTCCGGCTCCGCCGGCTCGGGATCTCGAAATGCATAAGCAGAGATGCCGAGATTCAGGAGTGAGAGGAGAAGGATGCAAAAGTCCTTAGAATTCCTGTTGTTGTTTACTGGTTGGTTTAGGTATTTAGTTTCACAAAATGATATGGTATTCTATGGACTATAGGTCTTCTTTCAGGCATTGTAAACGATCTCAATTTGGAAAAGATCTTTTAAATTAAATTGTTTTGTGGTGATCTTCCTTGCTAAATCGCTGGATGGTAGGAAATAGTTATTGTTTTGTAGTTGGTTCTGGAATGATTTAGTATTGTATGAGCTATAGTTCTTTCTGGCATCGTAAAGGATCTAAATTTGGAAAAGGTTTTTTAAATAAAATTGTTTTGTAGTGATCTCTCTTCCTAAATCGCTAGATGATATGGATTACTTATAGTTTTATAGCTGGTCCTGGTATTTAGTTTCAAGTAGATACAACAAAATGATTTGGTATCATATAGACTTTCTTGCATTGGAAAGGATCTAAATTTGTAAAAGATTTTTTTAATAAAATTCTTTTGTAGTAACCTTCCTTGCTAAATCTCTGGATGGTAAGGATTAGTTATTGTTTTTTAGTTGGTCCTGGTACTTAGTTTCAAGTAGATACAACAAAATGATTTTAGGTATCATATGGACTTTCTGGCACTGTAAAGGGTCTAAATTTGTAAAAGATTTTTTAAAATAAAATTGTTTTGCAGTAACCATACTTGCTAAATCTCTGGGTGGATTAATTATTGTTTTGTAGTTGCTTCTGGTATTTAGTTTCAAGAATGATTTGGTATTATATGGGCTATAGGTCTTAGTTTTGGTATTATATAGGATTTAAATGTAAAACAGATTTGTTAAATAAAATTGTTTTGTGATGATCTTCGTTGCTAAATCTCTAGATGGAATAAATTAGTTATTGTTTTGTAGTTGGTTCTAGTATTTTGTTTCAAAATTCTCCCTAGCTAAATCTCTGGATGGTATGGATTAGTTTTTGTTTTGTTGTTTGTTCTGGAATTTAGTTTCAAGGATCATTTGGTATTATATAGGCTATAGATCTTCTTTTTAGCATTGTAGAGGATCTAAATTTGGAGAATATAATTTAAATATAATTGTTTGGCGGTGATCTTCCTTGCTAAATCTCTAGATAGTAAGAATTAGTTATTGTTTCCAAGTTGGTTCTGGTATTTCGTTTCAAGAATGATTTGGTATCATATGAGCTATAAGTCTTCCTTCTGGCATTACAAAGAATCTACACATGTAAAATATTTTTATAAATGAAATTGTTTCGTAGTGGCCTTCCTTGCTAAATCTCAAGATGGTATAAATTATTTTGGCCACATTACAAGAATGTAGATTCTATTGACTGAATTAGTTTTTTCTGATGGCAGAACGAATCAAAATATTGCAATTGGTTGCAATATTCTCAAAAAGAATTAAAATACTATAATCATTCAGGACTCGAATCCATTTAGATGATTCGAAAGAGGTATTCAAATACTTTTTTGAGAATGGATTCGTAGTTCCGATTTGTTATAATTTTATAAAAGGATTCATATTCGTATTCAAATTTTATTTTAAAAGGATTCGAACCCTCAGAAAGGATTCGATGCTCACAAAGGATTGGATTCATCGCTATTACTCAAATTACTGATGTTTTAGAACTGTTTTTAGATGATGTACAATAGAAATAAATTATTAATAAGTTTAAAAGTTTTAAGCGCATATTCAAGCTGCTAAATATGATATACAGGAAATGTTTTTTAGTATACATATTACGATATATATTTTTAATTATTGGATATTCAACGTTTTTGAAAAGCATTCAATTCCAAGCTTTTAACGAGTGTTTCCACTCCCAGACGAAGCATGAAGTAAAATTTCGAGTTTAGAAAAGCCTTAAAATTTGGTTTGGTCGCTCCGCGAAGCGGAGCGACCAAACCAAATTTTCAGGCTTTTCTAAACTCGAAATTTTACTTCATGCGCCACGTGTATAAAACACTGAAATATCATGAAGTTCAAAATATACTGCTTAAGACGGGTGTGAAGTTAGCAATAGATCCAGCAATAGATTTTAAAAAAATCATATCTCGGAAAAAACAAAAGCAAATTAAATGAAATTGAAGATATACCCTTCAAATAGCCTAAATTATTACCCCAAGAAATATAAAACCCTTAACTTTTACCCTTCATATTTTTTCACCCCTTCCAAAAATTTATTATGATTTTTTTTTAATTTGGCAATATTTCATAAAGTTACTTTTTAGCTCAAAACATCTCTATAATACCTTCTTTTGATAAGTGAAATCAAAAAAACGTTTCGACACCCCGTTCGCCACTAAACTATTGTTTTACCCTAAGATTTCAAAAATTAATATCTCAGAGAAAAAAAAAATACAAATCGAATAAAATTTAAAATACACGATAAGAGATGTCTAAGTTATCACCCAAAAAAAATTGACCCATAATTTTTACCTATAATATTTTTTCACCCCTTCCAAAAACGAAATCAATTTTTTTCTACTTTGGCAATGTTCCATAAAATTCATTTTTATCTCAAAATATCTCTATTCTACCCTCTTTTAATACACCTAATCAAAAAAAACGTTTCGTCACCCTGTTCACCCCTAAAATATTTTCTTATGGAAATCAATATTTCCGAGAAAGCAAAATCAAATCAAACAAAATATTACTAAGGAATACATCTTAATTAATAGCACAAAGAAGATCAACCCTTAAAATTACCATTTCCTTTTTTCTTGTCTTTAAATGTAATATATATATTTATTAAAATTCATAATCATCTTAAATTTTGTTATGTATCATATATTATTTCTTTTTATCAAAAGTAAAAAAAAGTGTCAGGCACTTTACCCCCATATAATAAAATAATAATCTCCTGCTCGTCGTATGGATTTATATGCGTATGGAATTATGTGCAACGATTTAAACATTATTTTTTTCCGAATTCGGCAAAGAGCCATAGATAAATAAAAATTGATATTCTTATCATTAATGTGTGTACTTTCATAATCAAAAGTCAAATAAACGTTTGGAGCACTTTTCCACCCCCGAAATAAAAAAATCTCCCACTCGTCACGTATGGATCTATATGCAATAAATTAAACATTATTTTTTCCGAATTTGGCAAAGAGCCATAGATAAATAAAAATTGTTATTCTTATCATTAATGTGTGTACTTTCATAATCAAAAGTCAAAAAAACGTTTGGAGCACTTTTTCACCCCAGAAAAAAAAAAAACCCCGCTCGTCACGTATGGATCTATATGTAATAAATTAAACATTATTTTTTCCATATTTGGCAAAGAGCCATAGATAAATAAAAATTGTTATTCTTATCATTAATGTGTGTACTTTCATAATCAAAAGTCAAAAAACGTTTGGAGCACTTTTCCACCCCCGAAAAAAAAAAAAAAATCCCGCTCGTCACGTATGGATGTATATGCAATAAATTAAACATTATTTTTTCCATATTTGGCAAAGCGCCATAGATAAATAAAAATTGTTATTCTTATCATTAATGTGTGTACTTTCATAATCAAAAGTTAAAAAAACGTTTGGAGCACTTTTTCACCCCCGAAAAAAAAAAAAAAAAAATCCCGCTCGTCACGTATGGATGTATATGCAATAAATTAAACATTATTTTTTCCATATTTGGCAAAGCGCCATAGATAAATAAACATTGTTATTCTTATCATTAATGTGTGTACTTTCATAATCAAAAGTCAAAAAAACGTTTGGAGCACTTTTTCACCCCCGAAAAAAAAAAAAAATCTCCCGCTCGTCACGTATGGATCTATATGTAATAAATTAAACATTATTTTTTCCATATTTGGCAAAGAGCCATAGATAAATAAAAATTGTTATTCTTATCATTAATGTGTGTACTTTTATAATCAAAAGTCAAAAAAACGTTTGGAGCACTTTTTCACCCCCGAAAAAAAAATCTCCCGCTCGTCACGTATGGATCTATATGTAATAAATTAAACATTATTTTTTCTATATTTGGCAAAGAGCCATAGATAAATAAAAATTGTTATTCTTATCATTAATGTGTGTACTTTCATAATCAAAAGTCAAAAAAACGTTTGGAGCACTTTTCCACCCCCGAAAAAAAAAAAAAAAATCCCGCTCGTCACGTATGGATCTATATGTAATAAATTAAACATTATTTTTTCCATATTTGGCAAAGAGCCATAGATAAATAAAAATTGTTATTCTTATCATTAATGTGTGTACTTTTATAATCAAAAGTCAAAAAAACGTTTGGAGCACTTTTTCACCCCCGAAAAAAAAATCTCCCGCTCGTCACGTATGGATCTATATGTAATAAATTAAACATTATTTTTTCCATATTTGGCAAAGAGCCATAGATAAATAAAAATTGTTATTCTTATCATTAATGTGTGTACTTTCATAATCAAAAGTCAAAAAAACGTTTGGAGCACTTTTTCACTCCCGAAAAAAAAAAAAATCTCCCGCTCGTCACGTATGGATCTATAAGTAATAAATTAAACATTATTTTTTCCATATTTGGCAAAGAGCCATAGATAAATAAAAATTGTTATTCTTATCATTAATGTGTGTACTTTTATAATCAAAAGTCAAAAAAACGTTTGGAGCACTTTTTCACCCCCGAAAAAAAAAATCTCCCGCTCGTCACGTATGGATCTATATGTAATAAATTAAACATTATTTTTTCCATATTTGGCAAAGAGCCATAGATAAATAAAAATTGTTATTCTTATCATTAATGTGTGTACTTTTATAATCAAAAGTTAAAAAAACGTTTGGAGCACTTTTTCACTCCCGAAAAAAAAAATCTCCCGCTCGTCACGTATGGATCTATATGTAATAAATTAAACATTATTTTTTCCATATTTGGCAAAGAGCCATAGATAAATAAAAATTGTTATTCTTATCATTAATGTGTGTACTTTCATAATCAACAGTCAAAAAAACGTTTGGAGCACTTTTTCACCCCCGAAAAAAAAATCTCCCGCTTGTCACGTATGGATCTATATATAATAAATTAAACATTATTTTTTCCATATTTGGCAAAGAGCCATAGATAAATAAAAATTGTTATTCTTATCATTAATGTGTGTACTTTCATAATCAAAAGTCAAAAAAACGTTTGGAGCACTTTTTCACCCCCGAAAAAAAAAAATCTCCCGCTCGTCACGTATGGATCTATATGTAATAAATTAAACATTATTTTTTCCATATTTGGCAAAGAGCCATAGATGAATAAAAATTGTTATTCTTATCATTAATGTGTGTACTTTTATAATCAAAAGTCAAAAAAACGTTTGGAGCACTTTTTCACTCCCGAAAAAAAAAATCTCCCGCTCGTCACGTATGGATCTATATGTAATAAATTAAACATTATTTTTTCCATATTTGGCAAAGAGCCATAGATAAATAAAAATTGTTATTCTTATCAATAATGTGTGTACTTTCATAATCAAAAGTCAAAAAAACGTTTGGAGCACTTTTTCACCCCCCAAAAAAAATAATCTCCCGCTCGTCACGTATGGATCTATATGTAATAAATTAAACATTATTTTTTCCATATTTGGCAAAGAGCCATAGATAAATAAAAATTGTTATTCTTATCATTAATGTGTGTACTTTCATAATCAAAAGTCAGAAAAACGTTTGGAGCACTTTTCCACCCCCGAAAAAAAAATCTCCCGCTCGTCACGTATGGATCTATATGCAATAAATTAAACATTATTTTCTCCATATTTGGCAAAGAGCCATAGATAAATAAAAATTGTTATTTTAATCAATAATGTGTGTAATTAATAATTAAAATAACAATTTTTATTTATCTATGGCCTTTTGCCAAATTCAGAAAAAATAATGTTTAAATCGTTGCACATAATTCCATACGCATATAAATCCATACGACGATCAGGAGATTATTATTTTATTATTTGGGGGTAATGTGCCTGGCACTTTTTTTTACTTTTGCTTATTAGAGTAAACACACTCATGATAAAAAGAAATAATATATGATACATATCAACATTTAGGAAGATTGTGAATTTATAAAAATATATATATATTACATTTAAAGACAAGAAAAAATGAAAGGGTAAGTTTAGGGGTTGATCTTCTTTGTGCTATTAATTAAGATGTATTCCTTAGTAATATTTTGTTTGATATGATTTTGCTTTCTCGGAAATATTGATTTCCATATTCACGGGGTAAAGAAAATATTTTAGGGGTGAACAGGGTGACGAAACGTTTTTTTGATTAGGTGTATTAAAAGAGGGTAGAATAGAGATATTTTGAGATAAAAATGAATTTTATGGAACATTGCCAAAGTAGAAAAAAATTGATTACATTTTTGGAAGGGGTGAAAAAATATTATAGGTAAAAATTAAGGGTTAATTTTTTTTGGTGATGACTTAGACATCTCTTATCGTGTATTTTAAATTTTATTCGATTTGTATTTTTTTTTTCTCTGAGATATTAATTTTTGAAATCTTAGGGTAAAACAATAGTTTAGTGGCGAACGGGGTGTCGAAACGTTTTTTTGGTTTCATTTATCAAAAGAAGGTATTATAGAGATGTTTTGAGCTAAAAAGTAACTTTATGAAATATTGCCAAATTAAAAAAAAATCATAACAAATTTTTGGAAGGGGTGAAAAAATATGAAGGGTAAAAGTTAAGGGTTTTATATTTCTTGGGGTAATAATTTAGGCTATTTGAAGGGTATATCTTCAATTTCATTTAATTTGCTTTTGTTTTTTCCGAGATATGATTTTTTTAAAATCTATTGCTGGATCTATTGCTAACTTCACACCCGTCTGCTTAAGCTATTCTAAATCAGTATATTTTTAACTTCACTAGAAATCCGTGTTTTATATTCGTGGAGCATGAAGTCAAATTTCGAGTTTAGAAAAGACTGAAAATTTGGTTTGGTCGCTCCGCTTCGCGTAGCGACCAAACCATATTTTAAGGCTTTTCTAAACTCGAAATTTTACTTCATGCTTAGTCTAGGAGTGAAAACACTCGTTTAAAGCTGCAAATTCAAGGCTTTTTCAAACATTTTTATTGTCTGAAAAATTACAAATCGGGATATGTGTTTACCTAAATAAAAATATTTGATCGTTTTTTGATTCGCGGGTTCGAATCATATTAAATGAGAGGATTCAGATTCATGATTCGATTCTTTTTAGAGGATTCTACCCAGTTCTGATATTGAATATGGAAGACAGGGTGTTCCAAAAAGTATATCGGAGTTTAAAAGAGCTGTAGCTTGGCGCCCATGCATTGGAAACTGCTATGCCATATAGTGGCATTTTCGCAAAATAATCTAGTTTCATTTTGATGCCGGTGGATTGAGCTAGTATTTATCAAAAATATAAAAGTGTGTTGTTTTGATTAGTTACCTTTGCAATTAGGGCTACGCCAAAACAAAATGCTTTATGCATTTGATGTGTAACTGCAAATGTTGCAAAATTGAACCTCCCTAATTGGAAGATCAAGAAACAGCCGATTTCATTTTTCAACAAGATGGGGCACCAGGTCTCTGGTCTATTCCAGCGCGGAATTTCCTAAATAAGACCTAACCCTAACGTTGGATTGAATCAGGATGAGTCACACACAATCATTGGCCTCCAAATTCCCCTGGTATCACCTCAAGTGACTTTTTTCTTTGGGAATAAGTCAAAATTCTGTTAATGTCCCAAAACACCATCCATACCTTTCAGATATCTAGAAAAAGGGGATCACCACAAAACATTTCTATTTAAACAAACGCATTTTTTCAATGCTTTCTTTTGGCAATACTAAATTTTACCATGAATGACTTTTTGGATAGATCCATCAGGAAAAAGAGCGAACGGTAGTGGAATTTATGGTAATCGAGCGCCTTTTTCTCACACACACACACGCATACACTCAAACGCATGTATACCCAATGTGCGCGGACACATGTGTTCACGTCTCACCGGTTCACCTTGTGGTTTCAAACCGGTGAGCAATTAATGAATAACGAAACCAGATAACTTCCTCTGTGCCCACAATATCCCTCTCTCTCCCTCTCTATGCATTGCCCGTGTATATGTATGTGTGCACGCTCATTACCGTTCCGCACAAAGAACTGCGCGCTATCTAGGATTCTGGATCTCCGGCGTTTATTGCTCAATTCCAAACTTTACATAAAAGATCCCATCATCGACGAGACCCGGAGGATACCATCAAACGAAGAACGCGCAATCAGACTCGGTTATAACAGGTGCTATTGTTTTCAGAATGGAAACAAAAATCTATTGAGAATGCAATAATGATGGTTAATGATTATTATTAAGTAATTGTGTGGAAGAAAAGGAAGCTAACAAAAGATCTCTGTTTTGTATACCGTAAAGAAGAACTCTCATCTTTATTAGGTTTGTAAATTGTTACTAGTATTCACTCCTTCTAACAATTTGATTTTGTAAAAACGTTGCTTGAATTTCATTCTTCTACCAACAATTTGATCTTGTAAAAACGTACATTAGACAGAATTCACATTTTTATAGGTGTCAATTTAGTAATATCCTCTTCTTCTAACAATTTGATCTTGCCACAACGTACATCGGAAAGAATTCACATCTTTAAAGGTGTCAATTTAGTAGCATCTTCTTCTTCCAACAATTTGATCTTGTAACAACGTACATCGGAAGGAATTCACATCTTTATAGGTGTCAATTTAGTACTATTCTCTCTTTCCAATAATTCGATCTTGTATAAAAGTAGCTTGAATCTCATTAATTCTGATTCAACTCGTTAGCACTGTGCATACATTTATTATCTCATCTATTCAGATAAAATAAATCTTTTTCAAATTCAATACAACTTGTAACTAATAATTCAAAGTTGCAGCATCACAGTGATTTATAACTTTGCGCGCGTACCCTGTGGAACCCCAGAGCCTAGGTATTGTGTGCAACACTGCTCCGGATTATGCAATTCCAGCGAACGTTCTATTTTTCTCGCGTGATCCGTGCAATATTGAATTGAATAATCGCGACCTATTACATAAAATAAATCCGCGCGGTCGTGTGCAATCGGATTTCTTTTATCTGAGAAATCTATGTTGTTGCTTTAATCTAAACGCAAAAGGCAAACTAAATCAAGAAACGCTTTTGAGTAACAAACCTTGATTCTTAAAATCTGATTTGTGGAAGTAGAATATATGATTAAATCACGCATATTAAATTGATTGAGTGAGTTACGTGAAGATCAAATTTAAGTATTAGTCCTTTTTTTAAAGAGTTCAATTTGAAGCTTAAAACGAGTGTTTTCTATTCCCAGACTAAGCATGAAGTAAAATTTCGAGTTTAGAAAAGCCTGCAAATTTGGTTTGGTTGCGGAGCGCGAAGCGCGGGGCGGCCAAACCAAATTTTCAGGTTTTTCTAAACTCGAAATTTTGCTTCATGCGCCACGCGTCTTAGACACTGAAAGCACTGAAATATTGTGAACGAGTAAACTTCGCTTGAAATCAGTGTCTTATACGCGTGGCGCATGAAGTAAAATTTCGAGTTTAGAAAAGCCTGAAAATTTGGTTTGGTCGCTCCGCGCTTCGCGCTACGCGACCAAACCAAATTTTCAGGCTTTTCTAAACTCGAAATTTTACTTCATGCTTAATCTGGGAGTGGAAAACATTCGTTGAAACTACAAATTGACCTCTTTTAAGAAAACAACGAATATTTAAAAATCAACAACACGTAATTGGGATATGTATACTCAAAAGAAAAAATTCACAAGAAATTGTGATTTAAATCTTTTCTAAAAGAAAGAACACTAATATACTCGCGACCTAAACAGTATGACAGAGTCATGTAACGTCAAAATTTGACACAACTAGGAAAAATCGTTGCAGATACAACTGTCGATACTACTCTCTAAAAAATTTGAACCACACCTTCCACATCAATGACTCATCTCTTCCGAATTCCACTATAGTGTTTTATTTATCAATTAAATCTCTCATAAATTACTTTACTGAAGCATTCACATTTCATTAAGCGAAATCAGGAAAATATAGCCAAACCTGTCTATTGTATTATTCAGATTTAAATGTACTTCTAGCACGTGTTTCCAATCCTTGATTAAGCATAAAGTAAAATTTTGAGTTTAGAAAAGCCTGCAAATTTGGATTTGAGCGCGGAGCAAAGCGTAGCGCCCAAATCCAAATGTTCAGACTTTTCTAAACTGAAAATTGTACTTCATACGCCAGGCGTATAAAACACTGAAATATTGTGAATTTAAAAATATACAGCTTAGATAAGTATACATTTAGAAATGTCGACAGCTAACGCCATATATTGCTTTCTGTTCAAATATAAAGTTGATATAATCTGAAATGTTCAGTATCACAGAGGCGCTTAGGACTTAAAGATCCTCATCAGTGTCGGGACCACACTAATGAGGACCTTTAAGTCCTAAGTGCATCTGATAAGTACTTGTGTTTATAATTCACAGCCAATTCAGTTCATTATTACTACATTCATTCTAAATAACCAACCATATTTTGGTAAGACTAGGTTTGGTGGTTAACACTCTAAATTTATTTTTGTAATGAGATATAAATCCGAGGAAATATTTAATTTAATTTATTACGATTGATTAATTCAGAATTTTTTGTCAACGCAGTTTATTTATTATTATATTTTGGTATGTGCAAAAATGTCCCGGTATTTGCGTACGGAGGAGAGAAAGAGAGACGCTACCGCCGCCGCAGCGGTCACGAGTTCCGAATAGAAAGCAAAACTCGTCGCCGCCAGGGATTCGTATCTCTCTGGTCCGTCGTCGTCGTCTATGTGCCAGTGTGGAAATCGTTCGAAAGTTGAAAAACGCGACGACCAAGGGGATCCAAAGAGTCTCCTAGAAAGCGCGCTACGAAGTCTTGAAAATTCGAGCGCGCTTTTCGTAACGACAATGTAAAATTTCGACATTACGAATAAATCACGAATTCGGTCTCGAAATCTCCACAAAAAAAGCAATAATTTCTAATCTTTGCGGTACACCCAGAGCGAATCACAGATTGTATCTGTTTTAATTGTGAAATCCTTATTGTTTTAATCAAAACACTGAATATTATAAAGAGTAAGAATTTCGATCAGTGTGGTACATCAGAGCCAATAGATAAAAATCATTAAACAGAGAGAGAATATTGATTTTCTAGGGCACTTTTATGTGCGAGATCCTTGTAAGTAACAATTTGGATCCTAGTGGTACACCAGAGTAAAAGGACCAACATTGTTAGACAGAGAGAAATAATTGATGTTGTTGGGTTCTTTATCTGAGAATTCTTGTAAGCAACAATTTCGATCTTGGTGGTACACCAGAGTGAAAGGACCAAAATCTTTTGACCAGCGCTTCCTAAACTGTGAGTCGCAACCCACCGGTGAGTCGATTTTTGTTAGGTCGCGCCAAAAGATCTGAATGTATATTTATAAGTGATGGACAAGATCGAGTAAGCGATAATCGAGAAGTTGAAGTTATTTGTAAGAATCGGTAGACGATCTTTTTTGGTCGAACTTAACCTAAGCAGTATATTTTTAACTTCACATCAAGTCAGCGTTTTATACGCCTGGCGCAGGAAGTCAAATTTCGAGATTCGAAGAATGCTTGTCTAAACATTTTCAGATTATACTTAAAATAGTTGATACTAATACAATTTGATCGTCAGGATATGCTAAAGTAGTCCCTTTTGGTAGTTTTTGAATCTAAGAAGACTTTTTTTAAGCATTCGATTTTTTTCACATAAACAAAATGTTCCCAGAATTTAAACAACCAACAAAGTCGATTCATTTTCTTGAATACATTCTGAGTTCACGCGAGGTTCTTGATCGGGGCTGAAAACTACCAGAGCGTATCTCCTCCTCTCTACACTCTACTCGCGAGTATATCTTTTTGCCCCGGCTCTCGCGATGAGGCAATTTTCGTGTCATTCCGTGCGATCCTTTTTCTCGTTCCCATTTCCTCCCGCCGCCGAAGTGTGGGAATCGCGCTTCTTTCTCCACTCGCGGGAAAATAGTTTCCCATGCCCTCTCAGCGACTCGCATTCTATTCCTCTATTCGCTCGATTTCGCCAAGGGTTATCGCACGCAGAAAACACACACACACCGGGCAAACAGAGAATCCTTCTTCTCCGGTGCGCTAATGAACCGGCATTTCTCGGCTTCGGTTTATCATGCTAATCCGATCGAAAGAGCGAGAGAGGGAGAGAAATAGACTCGGGAATTCTTCTCCTCGCCGCCGCCGCCGGTGGTGCTCATTAAAAAAAATCCCAGGTCTATTAGAGAGAATCGCGCTGGTTGTTAGTTATGTTTTGACTTGGGTGTTTCTTTTGCGTATTGCTCGTGAAAAAGGAATGACAGTATTTCTTGAGAATCATTCTCAAGCCTCATTATACCTCTTTACTCCTAATGTATCAGTATTTTGTTTAATGAACTTGAAATTTCCTCGTAATTGGAAATTGAAAGTCTTCAACGGCCGCACACTTGATTTCGTTTAATTATTATTTTTTTCCTTAGCAGTTTTGAAAGAGAATACCGTTTTCCACTTTGCGCTCGTGCCCAATTAAATTCAAGACGTTTTCGCTTTCAACACCGTCCATCTCCATCTACGCGCACGTTAATTGCCACTTTTTGCTAATTAATGTTTCATTATTATCGTCTCATTTTCAATTTCAAAACACAAGATGAATTATTTATATTTCGAAAAATATCCCATTATTATAGATAACCATTAAATATTAACAATTGATTTAGATGGGGCTAATTATGAAAGCAATCTATACTTACAAAGAACATTGGTGTTCATTTCAAGCTGATAAAACATCCTTACCTGAAACAAAAGACAATCATTAGTTAAACATTAGACAAATTTATAAAAATCATGAGGGACGCAGCACCAAAAAAATCATGAGAGATTTGGCTTTTACAACCAAACTATTTTAAAATTGTTAACTATGGAGGCTTCTACTTCGTTATACATCATTATTTACACAAATAAGACACTTAAACTTTGTTTGTATAACTGAGGTTTTCAATGTTTTCTAGTTTAATAATGACAAGTTAAAGTTGTTGAAACTATATGAAATGTCCTAATAATGAGCATGTAACTGAGAAGTAAATGTAATGCATTATATGCGATTTTCTATTATGTGGTCGTTGCTATAGAAACCATTGTAGTTCTAGAATTACAATAGGTGTATTGTAACTCTAGAACTGTAATGGCTTCTATGGCAACGAACACATAACAAAACAAATCTTAACTTAGTGCGACTTGGAATACGTGAATCCGACAAAACGTCAGAAATTCCAAATTTTATACGCTTGGCTTGCGTTATAGAGACCGAAAGGGGCAAATCCGACATAAATCAGTGCCTCCGACACTTGCGACGCTCAAAAGTGCCGAATAAAAAAGTTAAGTAAATGGCGAAAAGTAGTGCTAGTTTTAAAATAAATTAAATAGTTTTTTTAATATATGTGTGTACAGTCGTAGAAAAAGTATAGTATACAATTCGCATAGAATAATCATTTCCCACTCGTATGAATTACTGTACTCGCTTGCGACTCGTGCAGCAAGTTTCATACTCATGGCAAATGATATCATTCCATGCTCATTGTACAATATACTATTTCTGCCTTTTGGGTACATGATTAAAATAGTTTGGATACCAATAGTTTTGAGAACCATAGAATATATTGCTATTACAAAATAATAAACATATTTTCCGTTTCCTCGTGTTGCTTAATTAAAAGTAATGGGTATAAACGTTTCGAGATATTTGTTCTCTAATAATCGAATGGAAAGTTATTTACCAACACAAAGTACTTATCTGCCATTTCTGTGCCTCGCTAAGGACTTTTTGCAATAAGTGCATTTCATCACGCACGCAATATTGATATGGATTGTTATATAACAACGGATAAACCTTTTCTCGATACTCTCACTTTCTTTAAAACAATAAGCAATAAAGGATCAATTTAAAGCTTCAACGGGTGTTTTCAGTCCCTGATTAATTATGAAATAAAATTTGGCTAGGTCGTTTCGCTTCGCGACCTAGCCAAATTTTCAAGCTTATCTAAACTCGAAATTTTACTTCATGCTTAACCAAAGACTGCAAACACTTGGTATACGCTTCAAATTAAACGCTTTTAAAAACAACAAATTTCGAAAAATTTATCATAAACTGCAATTATCGGGATATGTATACTTAAAAGAAGAACTTCTTGTATGTTACATTAAACATTTCATGAAGTCAAAGTGGCAAATAATAACGTTATGTAAATGGGCACTAATAACGATCCTTGGGGTACAAATATACAGGGAATTTTCCTTTTAAGTATACATATCTCGATTCGGCGTATGCGTTTTGAGTAATTTGTTGTTCTTTTAATGAGTTCAATTTTAAGTTTAGAACGAGTGTTTTCCACTCCCAGACTAAGCATGAAGTAAAATTTCGAGTTTAGAAAAGCCTGAAAATTTGGATTTGTCGGCGCGAGCGAAGCGATGCGCCGACAAATCCAAATTTTCAGGCTTTTCTAAACTCGAAATTTTACTTCATGCGCCTCGCGTACAAAACAGTGAAATATTGTAAAATTCAAAATATTCTTGTCTAGCAGAATATTTTTAATCCTGCTGTAGCTATTTTTTTTTTACTAATTTAGCAGTATATTTGTAAGTTCAAAATATGAAGTAAAACTTCCAGTTTAGAAAAGCCTGAGTTTGGATTTGGACGCTTTTGGAAAATTAAAACTATATAAATGAGCACTAACTGCGATCCTAGAGAAACCAACACAACTTATATAATATATTTCACAAAATCGTTATAACAGAATCTGTAATTTACGTCGTTCCCCAAAGTCCGTTATTAGTACCTATAAATATTCAAATAATTCCATTTTTATTACCAATTCATTGTCAATAATTATCAACATTTTATACAGTTCGTTAAAATTATCTATCACCATCATTTGCAATGTTTATTTCGCAGTATTATACATTCGTTTAATTTCATTAAAAATTATTGAAAGACTGCAATTTTGTCCCGGCAACTTTTTTGTATAGATTATATAGGTTTATTTTAACGAATACATTTTATTGGTGGATGTGTTCTCTTCCGGAATGCCCACATGAGCACTTGTCCGATCGATGATTAAGCGGTTGGATGTGAAAACGTCGATGGGTGTTATGTAACGCGCACAGATATGCAGATAGATACACAAGACAATTGTCACATGGCGTCGTGTTCTGCATTAGTTATTCCGCGCACCGAGCGGAATTATTCATGGGAGGAAGGCGCTTTCGCAACCGTTACGCGATTCCGTCCGGCAAACTACCACATACGAGTGTATATAGAGAGGTGTGATAGTGAAAATGGCCGATCGGATTGTATAATCGGCGAATGTCATTTAATCGGCCTTTAAAAAAATCTATTATATAAATCCGCTGTAAATAAGCCGTTATCAGGAAAATATATATTGAAGTCATGGTGTTCCTCAAGAATCTTGAATTGCACCATTTTCGCAAGTTACCACAGGGATCCTATAACCTTACAAAAAAATAAAAGAAAATGGTGCGATTATGGATTCTTGAGGAATACCATACTTACAGAAAATAGTAATTAATGAACTTTAAATAAGCAATCAAGAGTAAACAGAATAAATATCAAACAAAATACCGATCTAACAATTTTGAAAATAGCAGGCAAGTTAGTGTGCGATGGTGGATCCTTAGGACAGTTCTTATCCTTTCAAAATCACTGGGCAGTTACAAGTTAACAAGATATCTGCGAAAAACAGTTGTTTGCAAGTCCATTTGCACCCCGATAGATTAGTTTTAATCATGCACCAATCCAAATTACATCGACCTGAAAGATCTATTGTAATATCCCTCCCTATTAGAGTCCATCAATACCTAGACCTTTTATGTAGTCTATTGAAGAGTTAAAAGTAGCAGTTTATCGGCTTCCAAAGTTGCTGATGTCAGGTAGGTCCTTCTTGAAAGGGAGAAAGCAGAACACTTGCATAGTATGTGCTCTGCTGTTTCCAATGCCTTTTTGCAAAATCTGCATTTGGCATCGTTTGTCTAGCCTATCTTGTTGAGGTGGTATCTTAAAGAACAGTGTCCAGTAAGAAGACACTGTCCAGTAAGCCTTAGATTGCCTCGAGAATCTGTTTGGTCTTCACGGCAGAGAATGCGATAAACCTTTTTGCCTGCCGCAAGCCAGGTGTGTTTCTCAAGTGTAAACTTTTGGCAGTATCCTCCCATTCCCGGATCATCCATGTGATGTGGGCTTTTGTTATTCCACTGTAGGGGTTTGGCCCTTCTTTTACTAAGCCTTCGACAATTTCATTGCCTTTGATCCCTACATGACCTGCAACCCACAGCAGTTTAACTCTGTTTTTCTGGAATCTGTAAACTAGAGACAAGAGTATAGACTGTCTGGAGACTCCAGTTTAAAGCCTTGATCGGCCGCCTAAAGTCAACATTCTACAGACGCGAGTCTATAGTTTGGAGTACATTGGGCGCATATAGTTTATAGATTAGACATGAGTACGGATAAGATTGGCTACCATTGGCTACTTGGTTGTAGAATACTTCAAAATATTAAAAGTGTGATTATTTAAGCAAACTACAAGTTGTGGAAAAAATCGCTCTTTTAATATTTTTACATATTAGAGTCTATATATTTGAGTATAAAGTTCACAGTCTAGAGCAGTGGTTCTTAATATTCTTAGAATAATAAGGGACTTACAAATTCACAAGATTTTTGCGATTTATGACAGATTTTTAAATTTTGGCAAAACACAGGACTAATTAAGATGGACGATGTCAATATAATGCAAGTCACCAGAACTGCAAACATTGCAAGGGACGGAAAACCACAATCCAGGAGGCCCCCAGGCAGACTATCGAAAAGATGGAGAGATAGCTGGGCGTCAACATCTCAAAGAAGAAGACTTTCTGTAAGTTAACGGAACACCAGGTTTGGAGCCACTGCCTTAGGTTAACATATGGGGCGATGAGAGCAAGAGTGGGCTAACCGACAAAAACATGAACATGTAAATAAATGTAGATCCCATCGCACTTGGCATGCTAAATCTACATTTATTGGCATTTTCATGTTTTTGTAAGTTAGGCCACTCTTTCTCTCATCGTTTCATGCATCCTTACGAAACAACAAATATCTTGCAAAATATTGGAAGAATGTTCAATGATCGATCCTTGGGGAATACCATTACCATACGAAGGCAAGAAATTACAGAGTTTGAAGAAGTTATGATTTAAATAAGTTTTATTTATATCATAACTTGTTTCAATTACCTTCATATGATAATTGTGTTCCCCAAGGAACGATCATTGCACACATATTCTTTCAATATTTTTCAATTTTATACCATTACATGATAATGGTGTTCCGCAAGGATCGATCATTGCACACACATTCTTCCAATATTTTTCATTTTTAGACCTTCATATAATAATGGTGTTCCCCAAGGATCGATCATTGCACATATATTCTTCTAATATTTGGCAAGATTGTTGTTTTCAATTTTCATTATGTAATTATTGTAGTTGCATTAGATTAGGTATCTGTATCCAGTATGCACAACTTCTTACTACAAAAAATATTTGTATCTACTTTTACTCCCACTTTCACATATGTAAATAAAAAACAACCCACTGCAAAAAACAAACTTTTCGGCATTTTCAACGACATTCCACCGATGAATGCGCGCATTCACAAAAATTCCACGTATGGCCGTTCCCTTTTTTTCTCGCCTCGCGCGGAGGAGGTAATAAAAAATGCGTCCTTTACGTAACCCGAACGATTCATTTTCCTCGTACATATTTTTTTTTTCTTCTCTTGGCATAACTGGACCCGAGTTGCGCGCTCGCGTTTTTTTTTTGTAATCGCGTTTTGCAAATTGCGGTACAGCACCTCGGCAACTGCCGGCGCCTTCTGCACAGAAGACGGTAATTAAGGCGCCGCACCCACGTCGGAACGCCGCCGGTAATTAAATAATCGATTGGCCAATTGGTATTAATTGCAGGGTATATAGCTGAGGATTTATTACCGTTGTCTCTTTCATAAGAGTAAATATATTAGTACTGTTATTAAAAGCTGCAAGTTTAACGAGACGTAAAATAAAGTTTTGGGTAAAACTGGAGCGTTATTGGAAAGTATGTTACCGACGTTGATGACAGAGAAATAATAGTTATTAAAGTAATTTCTTTAATGAACCTAGGTTGTCCTCGCTCCATAATGCTGCTAATCGATAATTCAATCCATATTAAAACGGTTGAGGCTAAACCATAACAGGGAATTTTATTTTTAAGTATACATATCTTGATGCATACTTTGTAAATGTTTAAGCATTCCCTTTTTGAAAATGTGTTCAAGTGAAATTTCGAGTTTAGAAAAGCCTGAAAATTTGGTTTGGTCGCTTATTTTCAGGCTTTTTTAAACTAGAATTTTTGCTTCATGCGCCAGGCGTGTAAGTTACTGATTTAACGCGAAGTTTAAAATATACTGCTTTTATAGTATATTTTAAATTTAACACAATATTTCAGTGTTCTACACGCGTAGCGCATGAAGTAAAATTTTGAGTTTAGAAAAGCCTGAAAATTGTATTGTTTTCAATTTTATAGAAATCCATTCATACAGCGTATTTTCTATTAAGCATATCTATCGCAATGTATACGTTGTAAATTTTAAGTTATTCATTATTTCTTGAAAAGGTAAATTTTCCGACATTTGTTGTTGTTTAAAAGAGTTCAATTTGAAGCTTTAATCGAGTGTTTTCCAGTCCCAGATTAAGCATGCAGTAAAATTTCGAGTTTACAAAAGCCTTAAAATTTGGTTTAGTCGCTCCAACAAATGTCGGAAAATTTACCTTTTCAAGAAATAATGAATAACTTAAAATTTACAACGTATACATTGCGATAGATATGCTTAATTGAAAATACGCTGTATGAATGGATTTCTATACAATTGAAAACGATACATCAAAACACTCTAATTTATTACAAGACTACAATAATAATAATAATTATACCACGTCTCTTTATCTATAGGATTGAGCTTGTATTAGACGACACTATTTTCTTGTACAAGAAAATAGTATACTATTTTCTATCATGGTGTAATACACAAAATATAACCAAACGCGAATCTTGTACAGTTTTGTATAATGAAAATAGGACATGTCCTATCTGGTACACCATCATAGAAAATAGTATACTATTTCTTGTTCAAGAAAATAGTGTCGTCTAGTACAAGCTTTAAATTATCAAAATATTTTTGTTTTGCCTGAGAAACGTAGGCAGTGTAGTTTATTAAAATGTTAATTGAAACAAAATATTAAATGGTAAATAGAATGCTAAATATAAACAATTTAATATCGAATTTGAATTAAAGGTACTTGGTTCGTTTCACTATCTTCTTCATTATTCCAACTAGTTTCGACTTATCGTTATTCCCAAGGAATAATGGTAATAATTATCCCTTGAGAATGACGATAAGTCGAAACTAGTTGAAAAAATAAAGATGTTAGTGAAACAAACCAAGTGCCTTTAATTCCAATTCCAATTCAATATTAGTTCAAATTTTTCATCAAGTGATCAATGGGAAAAAAACAATTCACAAAATTCTAAATGTAAACAATGCTTGCAAAGTAGGAAGGAGAGTGATTTGATGTCTCAAACCTCATTATACAACAAAATTGTCATATGGGTATACTAGGTGGGATGTTTTATGGTTTTATGAATATTCTTGGGAATATATCTTAATATTCCCAAGAAGATTCACAAAAGGATCAAACATCCCACTTAAATTACGATACAATCTTTATTCTTTAATTTTTGGAGAATAAAGATTTCATGGTTTGAATACCACATCAAAACATATGCTATGATGATGCCCATTTTTCAAATAACAAATAGCATCTCCACCCACACACATGAATAATTCCCCGGTGAGAATGTGCATTAAAATTCACGATTTTTGTAATATTCCTTTTCGGAACGGCGTGTCACCGCTCGTACGTAGAGGTGAAATCGTGCGTGGAAAAACAATTGCCTAACGGTGTCCGCGTTCGATTGTTACGCGCGTGGAGAACACTCTGGTCAGGGAGTGCCCTCGTGGTGCACTTTTGCACTTCAGTCCGAAGAAGAAGAGGTGGAGTGGTCGCGAGAGAATCGAGAAAACAATTGAAATGCGAAGAGAGAAATAAACAAACATCCGCTGCGAATGAATGGGCTGGAGGATGCTCGATGTGTTGAAGAGTTTGTTGGTTTTATTTTTGAACGCCCACGAGGAAGACCACCGCGAAGTTATTTTTTGTTTGGTGGGAAATATTTTTGCCCAACAAAAATTAAGAAACATTTGATTGAATTTATTTATTTATTTATTAACGGAATCTCCATTTTATTACATAAGTGTACATATACATATTGTAATATATGACAAAAATAACAAAAAACATAAAAATCATATAAAGAATTACATTGATTACAACCGACTAAATTATTACTGAACAAAAATAACAAAAACCATATAAAGGGTTACATTGATTACAGCCACCTAAATTATTACTGAACTAAAGATCTAACAGTTCACTGTCAACTGACCCTGATGTAGGGACAGCACAGTCTTTAAAAATTCCGTTAGCAGAACTACAACACTTGAAATGAGAAAATATTTCGTTATATTTGTAATATTTACGTCCGCTATATACATAGTAAGTTTTTAGATATTCGTCGTATTTGAAAAAAGTTAAAATTAAGCCTTAAACGATTGTTTTACACTCCCAGATTAAGCCTGAAGTAAAATTTCGAGTTTAGAAAAGCCTGAAAATTGGTTTGGTCGCGTAGCGAAGCAGAGCGACCAAACAAAATTTTCAGGCTTTTCTGAACTCAAAATTTTACTTCATGCGCCACGCTTATAAAACACTTAAATATTGTGAAGTTCAAAATATATATCTTTACCATACTGCTTTAGTAGTATATTTTCAACTGCCCCTGAAATCAGCGTTTTATACGCGTGGCGCATGAAATAAAATTTCGAGTTTAGAAAAGCCTGAAAGTTTGGTTAGGTCGCTCCGCGCTACGCGACCAAACCAAATTTTCAGGCTTTTCTAAACTCGAAATATTATATCATGCTTAGTCTGGGAGTGGAGAGCACTCGTTTAAAGATTCAATTTGAACTTTTTTTTACAAATACGACGACTATCTGAAAATTTACAGCGTATACAGTATACTTAAAAGAAAAACTCCCTGTATATAGCGGACCTAAACATTACAAATATATCAAAATATGTTCGCATTGTAGCGTTGTAGTTCTAGTAAGTACATTTTTAAAGGCTGTGCCAACTAAACATCTAGCATGGGAAAAGAACGGGCATCAATATACAGGTCTTATCTGAACCACCTACGTTTTGCGGACGATATCATTATGATCTCGAATAAACTAGCAAAGATGCTACAAGAACTCAATGAAGCAAACACGTGAGGCTACAAGTGAATCTGGACAAGACCAAAATTATGATTGACAGTGAAATAGAAGTGCAAGTGGACAACAAAACGATAGAGAATACAAGCAGCTATGTATATCTCGGCCATAACATTAAACTAGGCAATGTCAATCAAATTGCAGAGGCGAATAGACTTGTAGCTCTAACTTGGAAAACTAAGTTACATACTTAAAGACCGAAATATGCCAATCAATCTCAAAAGGAAAGTATACGAGGCATGCATACTACCTGTAACCACATATGGTCAAAAACAGCGACGCTTATAAAAAGTAGTGCCCAAAGATTAAGAGTGACGCAAAGGGTGATTGAGAAAGCAATGCTAGGAATTAGAATAAGTGACAAGGTGAGAAATAAAGATATCCGAAGGAGAACAGGAGTCACAGACGTTAAAAAACACGTAGCACGATTAAAGTGGCAATGGATCGGACATGTCGCAAGGCAATCAAAAGAAAGATGGACACCAAAACTAATAACATGGAGACTAAGGGAGACTTAGAGAAGTCTAAGAAGGCCACAAAGAAGATGGCTAGATGATATTAAACAGATCGCAGGCAAAAACTGATCCCATGTGGCACAAAACAGTTACACATGTAATAACTTAAGAGAGGCATATGTTCAGGAAACTGCGGGCTCAATGGACACTTATACAAGATGGGAATAGTTAACTCCTCATCTTGTAGAGGGTGTGAAATGGAAGACAAGACTGCCAGGTACATCCTCAGCGAATGCCTGGCACTCTCGTCTACGAGAGGATCCAGGATCCATACTGGATGAAAGATGGCCGACGATGGACATCATCAGAGATTTACCCACCTCAATAATACTGGACTACCTAGAAAAGGTGGAATAGTTGAGCTGAGGATGGGTGACCCGTAGTGGGAGTCAGCAAAATGGGCCTCATGAGGTCTAAGTGCAGTGCAGCAATGCGCACACTCAATTATACCAGATACCAGATGTCCAGGAGTGAATGGCTGAAGAAAAACAAGAAGTGTCAACTGTCGTGAGATAGGGGCTTGTATTATATAAAAATTGTTTATAGGTGAAAAAACCAAACTTTATTTACAGAATCTTTTTGTTTATTACCTAAGGTATATATGATACATATCTTAGGGTTATTAAAACTAGTCTAACAGACTAACCATTCATTTTACAATGATAGATATTAAACATTTAAAACTAGAGTTTGTCCATTGACTTTCTTTAGATGTTTTTATTGTAGTAGGTACACTTGCGCACCATACTCTGGTTTTAGTTACAACTCACTAAACAAGGTCTGATGGTTTCTTTCTCTTCAATCTTCGGACAATGTGTTGATTGTCCAGCAGTTGAAGAGCTTCTGCGTTTACATGGGTAAGGAGGCGCATTTCATGCTTCCCAGCTACAGAATACTTGATCAAAATTGTATCTCTCTGTTGGAGAAAAGGTTTTTCTACTATTAGCTTCAAGAAAAAGTTGTTATACAGCATCAAAACTCTTATATGACGAAGGCAAAACTTTTCTGCAAAAGACCTAAACAAAAAGTACTTTTTGCAGAATCAAAAGCTTTTTCGCAACAGACCTAAACAAAAAACTGTTCTTTACAGAATTATCTGCACAAGACCTAATCAAATAACCATTATATGTGGGAGAAGGTTGCTCAGCTCATAATTTTTCCTCGACACACAAACGCCCAAAGATCGGTGTCTCCTTTACCCGTTTAGCCATTTAAAACAAAAGAAAATCGGTGATTAGACAAAACTTTCGGCATTGACCGAAGACCGTGCTCGCCCCGTTCTCAATTATAACCATTTTTTCTCCCGTTGTTTGGCGTTTCCGCGCACGGCCGAGCGTGAAATCCAATACAGGCGCACAGCGTTTATTCCATTGAAGCGGGCGAGTTTCGCGGTACCCGCTAATGAAACAAAAAATTCGTATATTCAGCAATGCACGACCGGTTTCGCAAACGGCTCGCGCAGAGTAAACGGCACGACCCTGCCTGCCCGTACCTCAACTTCCTCAATTAAACACACTTCGCGCACGAAACACTAATGAAACACACACACATGAAGAAATCTCCGATTTGTAATCGGGTTGATGTTGTTTAATTGCAACTAGTATAGGACAATTTTTATTGAGTTTCAAGGTGTACCGTTCTTAATTGGATGCCTTGGTTGCGATGTTTACAAAATCGTCGTTTCCTCTGGAGTTGGTATCGCACAGGTTTCCTCAATTTGGAAAACACATTATGGAATAACACTGATGCCAATGAGAATTTAGCATTGGATGTCTACATACCGTGGAGCCGTGGTACTTCGAATTTTGACGGGGAAATATTAGGTTAGACCAAAGTGGATTTCATTCCATTTTTTGGTTAAACCACAGTTCGTGTATATCCAGTTAGCCAGTCTCTATATAAAATTTGGTAACCGCGTTTGGATTCTGCATCTAGAAGCGAGACGGGTGATTGGTGTATTCAGTATTCTGTCTTACTCTTACCCCAAATCCTGAACATAGTCTCTCCTTTTCTACTTGATTTACAGTTCTCCTATGAGCATTGGGTCCCCTTGGTTGAACCATAGACTCTTAAGGTCATCTATATGACTTCGCATGGGTTAATCTCGACTTACAAAACACTTGTTGGAAGTTTTAAACTGAGCGATTGCGTAAAACAGCGAATGCCTAAAATATTATTAAATTTCAAAGAAATTGGCCTGCATACACTAAATTAAAAGAAAAAGTATTCAAATTCTTTCTCTGAGAAACATGGGGTGCACCGATTTTACTTGCTCCAGGGCGTTGCAGAAATAGTTAAGACACTGGCCCAACAAAAGATTTGGTATAAAACAATAAAAAAAATTGTCTTACAAAGACTAAATCAAAGATTGTATAGCCCGGCGATTCCACCATAATGAATTATCAGCATTACCAAATTTTTGTGGTGGCAACTGCCACCGTCAGGGCCGAAAAGGTTAACAGATGATAAAAAATCACTTCTTGGACTTCGTTTTTAGACATTAAACCAACTTGGGCCTGATTCTAGTTCACTCGCACGAGACATGGTATATCATGATAGTCGATTGTCGACCCTATGCTAGAATACAATGACGTCCGTCGATGGCAACTAGAATCCCTATGCTTGTCGACTGACAATCTTTACAGTTGACTCGAATCTTAATTTTTTTTCGAATCCTTTGAGTATTTCTGATTCTGATCATATTAGATGATTCGGATTCGTAATTCTAATATTTTTTTTATGATTCATTCCAGCTCTGTTACAAACCAACATTTTTGGGCATCCAAAAATATTGCTTTCTAAAACAAGTTTGTAAACAGAAACAAAACACAGACAAAACCGCATATTAGTTTGGTCTATACGTGCTATAACTTCGACGTTTTATAACAATTCTAATTTTTTTTTTGATGATTCATTCCAGCTCTGTAAGAAACCAATATTTTTGGACATCCAAACATATTGATTTCTAAGACAAGTTTGTAAACAAGAACAAAACACAGACAAAACCGCATATTAGTTTGGTAATGAAGTGCTATAACTTCGACGTTTTATAACAAGTTATAGCTGTGATCTCATCTTTAATATTGAAGAGCTTGATTGCCGATTAGAAAGTAATATTTTATCACCACCATATTGTGTTAAATTCATGCAAACGCCCAAAGTGGTCGAAGCGCCCTACAAACCTAAAATTGCGACCAATACAATCCAAACATTTCGTAACTTGAAAAAAAAAACCGGATAGATAACACACCCAAAACAGTTATCCGTTCCACAATTCATTAACCGATATAATTACAAAACCACAGCAACAATCGATCCGCTCGCGCACACACACTACATTTTTTGTATTGCATCGTTAAAATCACGTGCTGCCGCTGTAACAATATGAAAAATCCGCCGTGTAATAACCATGCATTCTTCTTTTTTTCCCCGATAATTAAAATTCCGATGCGAGATTTACGGTTTGTTTGCGCACAAGGTAGGCAAGGTGACGCGGCGGCGCGATGATCGGTCCGAGTCGTCGTGATTCATCCCGGCGGCGACAGCCTTCGTCCGATCTTCGGATTCCGACCCGGCGATGGATTGCGCAAGGTCGGAAAAATTATCCCAACCGTGGAGAATGAGCGAGAGCTCTTGCATGTAGAACTAATCCGGGCATTATTTAAGAGAGAAAAAGATTTAAATGTCAGTGGGTTACCGAGAGATTACAATGATTGGGACAGGTGGAGGAGGAACGAATCGTTGATGATAGAGATGGTTCGAAGGACCATTTTCCCTCGATACTTATATTGAAGAGTATTTACAAGAAATAATTTAATGTTCGTACTAATTATTCATGTAGTTTGCATAAAGTGAACTCTGAATTGAAGAGTATTTACGTGGAATAATTGAGCAGGAGTAAAGGCTCGTTGATCATAGAGATTGTGTCCAGTTCAAAGGACTAATACTCTTCGTTTACATATACAGCGTGTAAACGAACTACTGTACAGGCTCTCTACCACATAAGGGGCAGCGTTTAAATAAACAATACCTGCATTTGAAATTACCATACCTTTAGTAGATAGCTTACAAATAATTATTAAAAATAATTAATAATAATAGGCCACATGTTTGTGGTATCTGGTATACGCGCACATTGCGTATTTTAAGAGAGATTCCACATAGACTGGTAGTTTTTAAATGATTTGGATATCGAATTACACCATCCAGAGAAAAGTGGGTCAGATTGTGAAGAATTATGTCTATGTTATCGTTTTCATAAGTACCCATTGCTGACTAAATTCCGAATATTTTCTAAACGTGTTAATGAAATTCAATATTTTTCCTTATTAGGTTCACACTTCACTTTATCTCCACTCTTATTGAAATGTTTAGATAAGAGCGGCGAGGGTGGATGATTTTTAAACATAAAAATAGTTTGCTGTTTAGTCTATGGTCAAACTTATTCCATGAAACATCTACATTTTGTAATATGGCGCGATACGTTTATTCAAACATTGAATTGGCAGACATGTTTCTTATTTACGGTGAAAAGAGCACGCGACACTAGAATTTAGCAGCCCGTCGCCGGAGCCGCCGGAGGTGGTGACCGTCCATTGCGATATTTGCGAGCGGAAGATGAAATTTTGAATCTGTTGGAAGCGGATCCTGGTTTAAGTACCCGTATTATCGCCGCTCAGCTAAATGTATCGCACACATTTGTCAGCAGTGTTATACGAGACAATAATTTTTATCCGTATCACTACCAGCGTGTACAACTTCTTCAACCCCATGATTTTCCCAAAAGAATTGCATTTTGTCAATGGATTTTGGCACAAAATGTTCAAAATCCTAACTTTACCAAAGACATTTTAGTGACCGACGAATCGTGCTTTACGCGTAATGGAAGTTTTAATTTCCATAATATGCATGTTTATGCAATAGAAAATCCTCGTGTTAAGCGTAGAACTCATTTCCAGCATCGCTTCTCCCTTAATATCTGGGCAGGGATTTTAAATGATCAATTAATTGGGCCATTTATGTTCCCATTTAATTTGAATGGAGAACGATATTTACGATTTTTTGCAAGATGACCTTTTAGATCTTCTAGAAAATGTACCCTTAGCGGTTCTTAGAAGAATGTGGTATTTGCAAGATGGTGCGCCAGCTCACTATGAAAGGCGCGTTAGAAGATATTTGGATGATGAGTTTCCAGGACGTTGGGTTGGTCGTGGAGGCCCTGTACCATGGCCTCCAAGAAGTCCGGATTTAAACCCCTTAGATTTTTTTCTTTGGGGATACTTTAAAAGTGAAGTCTACACTACGGAAATTGACAATGCTGAAATGCTGATACAACGAGTAAACGCCGCGGCTAAGACCATTCGTGAAAAACCTCGTGAAATGTTTGCTACTGTTCGTGCAAATTGGATACGTAGAGCCCAAACGTGCATTGAGTGCGGTGATTTTTTTTATACGTGACCCAGTTTCATCTAGTAATTCTAGACAGTGTGTGTGTGTGTAGTGCGTGCTAAGTGATTTATACGTCTCGCAGTAGTAACCGTAAATAAACAATACCACAAATGAGTGATCTAGTCATTCGAGACAGCGTGCGTGTTTAGTGCGAAGTGATTTAGGCGCCTCGCAGTAGTAAAAGTAAATAAAAAATACAACAACTTACGCATCCACGAAAAATATCATGAACACAGGTAACCAGAAGTTCTCAAAAAGTAAAAAATGCATGAAAAATCCAATATTTTTTTTCCGATTTTATTTTTGCTGCAATTGGTGTCAAAATATTTTGTGTATACGCCCTTAAGAGGATGTACATTAGTTCGATTACACGCTGTATATTAATGGAAAATGAGTTTAGCTCGAAGGAGCATTCTTCTTATTCACATACATTGAAGAGAATTCCGTTAAATAATTGAATTTTCGTAAGAATTAATAATGGATTTTGTATTGTTTGGACTTCAGTAATACACATCTTGATGAATAATTCTAATATCGTAATTAGAAATGAAAAGATTCAGTAGTAAATTTTGCTCCCACAAGTAGAATCGTATAATTTTTAAGTTTAACACGTTGATCGCCACCTTTATAACAATCAAAATATTACCTTAGGCCGCTGCTTAAGATGTTGTTACACAGAATAATAAACCAAACATTTGAAGTGACATGAACGTTTTTAAACGTTCAGACCACCTAGTTTATATGTCTATATAGTTATACTAGTTTCGTGGCAAGGGCAGCACGATTCTTTAAAAGTTGTTTCTGAACGCGGCACAAGGTACATCACGCGGGGCCTAAACGCAAATATAACTGCGGCACAACGTGCATGCCGCGGGACCTAAACTCAAATTTAACTGCGGCACACGTGAATGCCGCGCGGCGATCAACGTGTTAACTAAATGCACATAGCTTCTAAGCACAAACGTTTGATAAAATATTCTGCGAATATAAATAATATAAGACATACCAATTCATTAGAAATGTCATAATAAAGTCAATAAACGTTGCATACGTTAACCTCATATCCTGTTCTATTTATTGTCCACACATCCTCCTCCAAATTTAAAAAAGGAGAAAGACGCAGTATTAACGATAATGCATATAGACACCAAAAACAAAATAAATTTAAGAGTCACAACGTCGAAATAGTTCGACTATTTTGACATCGGGTGATGAACTTACTCTCTTATTTATATTATTTGTGCAGATAGGTACCTATTTTTTTGTGTATGAAATGTTCTTGTTAATTGGTCTTGTATTCAATAGTAGTATGTTGTATTAAAATATATATTTTTAATAATGACCATACCTTTCTATTCATTGCGGCTCTTTGGACATTATGATTTGAACATTTTATAAAAATATGGCTCTTAGCACCAAAAAGATTACCTAGCACATGCACTCTGGCTACTTTCTCTCAATTTTTACAAGAAAAACTGTTTTACTGCAGTTATATTTACGAAAAAGGTTAATATTTAATATATATAATTACAGTTATCACTTGTAGATCTATCACTGAGAAAATTATAGATCAAAGTTTTTATAATTAAAAAAATGATTCATCAATCGTTAATTCTCCAGTGATTATCATTGTCAGATCTATCAAAGAACCAAGAAAATTATGAAAGAACAAAAATAGTTGCTAAGATTGTATCAAACGTGTAACACAGCATTGCATTAATTTTGCCAACGTGAAGCTATTTACCGACAACACGAGTTACTCAACCGCGTCCGCTTCGCAATTAATTATGCTTATCTAATCGCATTTTATTTACAACTTTCCGATCCCACACTATCAGCGATTCGATTTTTTTGTTCTTTTACTACATTCGCTAACAGTAAAACGGCGGTGAATTATAAAAGAAATGTAAATGATAATCCAGTGAATTTATCATTTTCCGGTAGAATTGCATCGCATATCCATTTGTTTACCAACAAACCCACCCACTCTCGTCAAAACATGCGCACTTCTTTGTTCGAGTGTGCGAACGGAACCTCATTCTGTAGTTTTTTTTATTCATTAGTGTAAGGATTAGGGATTTGGTTCAGGGTCGCGGGCCTGTTGCGTAATGTAAGCTACGACCATCGCCAACCTTGGAAGGCCGATAATGCTATCTCGGCCATAGATAATCCGTTTGGCCGACCCCATTTTCACCTAACAATATTTCGTGTTATCGATCCTTGGAAATACATAATTTAACATTTGAAACGAGCAATATGCAAAGGAACGCGGTCTTCTAGAATAATTTGTATCGATGAGTTCTTTGAAAAATGAAGGCAAATAACAGTTAGGAATCAAATTTTGCTGAATTTTGAATGGAAGAGGGTTCCTTGAGGATCAATATTGGGATCAGCGTATTCTCTTATTTAGTCAAGAAAACTGTCTCACACACTGAATCTAAACTGGTTCCTCAAGGGTCGATATTGGGTTAGTCAAGAAAACTGTCTCACACACTAAACTTAAACCTTTTCCTCAAGGGTCGATATTGGGTTCAGCGTGTAGAGAATTCACGCATCTATCCAAGAAAATTAGATCTAAGGGGTTTCTCAAGAATCGATATAAGGGTCAGCGTACTCCACACACTTATTTATCTATATAGATGGTTCCTTGAAGATCAATATTGGGATCAACGTATTCTCTTATTTAGTCAAGAAAAGTGTCTTACACACTAAACCTAAACTGGTTCCTTAAGGGTCGATATTGGGTTCAGCCTGTAGAGAATTCACTTATCTATTCAAGAAAATTAGATCTAAGGGGTTCCTCAAGGATCGATATTAGGGTCAGCGTACTCCACACACTTGTGTATAAAAATGCACACACTGAATCTAAACAGATTCCTCAAAAATCGATAATGGGGGGTTCAGCATGTAAAGTATTCACTTATCTATCCAAAAAAAAGATCTAAATGGGTTCCTTGAGAATTGCAATTAGGATCAGCGTTCTGAACTAGTGATGGGCATTAATAATCGAATCATTCGAATTAATAATTGGATAATCGAATCATTCGAATTAATAAGTGGATAATCGAATCATTCAAATTAATAATCAAATCATTCGATTATTAAAATCAACGATTATTTAATGATCTATTATTCTCATTCCAATGATAATATTAATGATCATTCGAATGGTAATATAAATGATCATTCGAATGATCATTAAAATTACCATTGGAATGATCATTTAAATGGTTATATAGTGAATTTTGTTTTTCAGTATACAGACGCTTTTTTCAAATAATTCAATTTGAAGCTTTAATAAACAAGCGTTTTCCACTGCCAGATTAAGCATGAAGTAAAATTTCGAGTTTAGAAAAGCCTGAAAATTCGGTTTGGTCTAATCCAAATTTTTAGGATTTTGTAAACTCGAAATTTTACTTCATGCGCCACGCGTCCTAAACACTGAAAAGCTGAAATATAGTGAACAAGTGAACTTCATTTGAAATCAGTGTCTTATACGCGTGGCGCATGAAGTAAAATTTCGAGTTTAGAAAAGCCTGAAAATTCGGTTTGGTCTAATCCAAATTTTTAGGCTTTTGTAAACTCGAAGTTTTACTTCATGCGCCACGCGTCCTAAACACTGAAAAGCTGAAATATAGTGAACAAGTGAACTTCATTTGAAATCAGTGTCTTATACGCGTGGCGCATGAAGTAAAATTTCGAGTTTAGAAAAACCTGAAAATTTGGTTTGGTCGCTCCGCTTCGCGGAGCGATCAAACCAAATTTTCAGGTTTTTCTAAACTCGAAATTTTACTTCATGCTTAACCTGGGAGTGGAAAACACTCATTTAAAGCTTTAAATTGAACTCATTTAAAAAAAAAAAACAATGAATATCTGAAGATTTGCAGTACATAATTAGGATATGTATACTGCAAACAAAATCACCCTGAATGAATCATCTTTCTAGCGATCATTCAAATATTTGTACGAATGATAATGAATGTGTAATCATATTTATAATTATTGAGGAACAATAATTAATTAATAGAAAACGTGGATTTGTTTAAAATAATGTTTAGTGTATTGTTTGAGCACTTCTACAAAAATATTAGTCCCTAATAACTACAAATTTTTAAGTCAGTTATGAATTTGTATTGTGCCAAATGTGGTCTTTTTCCTTTTTTAAAAGTCATCTATTTTTAGATGTGTATGCAATCAAGTACATTTGTTTTTACAACTCAAATAAATAACATTAATTAATTTAATAACATTTTACCTAATATTATGTAAATAGTTACATATGGTGTAGAAATAAAATATTCGTTTCCAAAAAAACGTTTGTTTAAACAAGGAAAATGTATCAATGTGTTCCAATTCCCAAAAGTATAAGAATGATTCGAAATTCTAAAAAAATAAAGTATAGACAGACAGGTCATTTGAATCACCGTTTAAGTGATCATTTGAGTCACTATTCGAATGAACATTCAAATTAGTGCTTTATTCGTCAAATTCAAACGATCATTCGAATTATCATTCAAATCATCTTTCCAGTGATCATTCGATTATCAAAATCATTGAAGTACCGATCATTCAATTATTAAAATCATTCGTTAACGCCCATCACTGTTTATTTATTTATTTCTTTGTTCACGGGAGTCCCTTTTTACAAAGTATAAGTACAATTTATTAACAATATAAGATAATAATATAGTAAAAATAACCAGAATAATTAATAATAATTTTACCAAGAACAATAATAGTATATAAGCGATTATTTTAAAATAGTGCGCCTAATATTAAATTATTCTGAACAAATACCAACAGGAACCTTAAGGATCGATGTTGGAATCATTCAATTATTAAAATCATTCGTTAATGCCCATCACTGTTTATTTATTTATTCACGAAAGTCCCCTATTACAAAGTATAAGTACAAATTATTAGTAATAATAGATAACAATAAAGTAAAAATAAACAGGATAATTAATAATAATAATAATTTCAACAAGAACAATAATAGTAAATAAGCGATTATTCTAAAATATGGCGCTTGATATTAAATTATTCTGAACAAATATCAACAGGATCCTCAAGGATCGATATTGGAATCAAAATGTATCGAGCATTCACGTATCTATCCAAGAAAATTGGACCTACAGTATTTCCTCAAGGATCGACATTGTGACCAGTGTGTGGAGTATTCACTTATTTGTATTTAAAAAAAATTACACACTCAATCTAAACAGAATCTTTTAAGTTGGATATTGGGATCAGGGTATGAAGAATTTGCATATCTAACCAAGAAGGCGATTTTACTCCCTAGATCAAATCTGATTCCTCAAGGATTGGAATCAGCGATATTCACAACCAGATTAGGTATTAATATATGAGTCGCCTATTTCCAAAAAACCTAAATCCATTGTTTCCAAATGGATTTCGGGGTTTTTGGAAATAGACGACTCATATAAATGAAACTATTATTAAAAATAAAATGATGAACGAAAAAAACTATCGTTAATATTTTTCTCACTCACAAAAAAGACTATGTAAAACTCATTTAATCCAAGAATTTTTTTAAAAAAAATCTTCTGCATTCTATAATTTGTACTTTAAACACATATATATTATTTCGCAACAACAAATGTCTGTATATAATGATCAGAGCTGGGCAGGATTCGAATCATTCAGGATTCGATTCCCGGATTCGAATCCTTTTAGAGAATTCAAAAGGGGTATTCGAATACTTTAGTGAGAACGGATTCGTGATCTGGATTCGTTACATTTTTTTAAAAGGATTCGTATTTGAATCCAGACGTATATGATTCAAATCCTAATAAAAGGATTCGAATTCTTATAAAAGAATTCGAATCCTTATAAACGGAATGGAATCCTTATAAAAGGATTCGAATCCTCATACACAGATTCAAATCCTCCTAAATAATGCGAATCGTCGCTACTAATGCTAGGATTAGAATTCGATTAATTCAAATAGTTAAATATTTTAATATGAATATTTAAATCACTAAATTATTCATATTTAAATATAAATATTTAAATTTTCGAATAATTCAAATATTTGTAAGTGCATATTTGGTTACTTAACCATGAAAAATATCCAACGTTAATAGTATATTTTTAACTTCACTTGAAATCAGTGTTTTATACGCGTGGCGCATGAAGTAAAATTTCGAGTTTAGAAAAGCCCCGTGAAAATTTGTCGAGGGTCGCTGCGCGACCCTCGACAAATTTTCTACGCGGGGCTTTTCTAAACTCGAAATTTTACTTCATGCTTAGTCTGGGAGTGGACAACACTCGTTCTTAGAAGTTTCAAATTGAAGGATCGCTCTAGATTACTAAGTGTATTACCATTTTACAAAGGCTACAGCTCGAAGGACCAACCATGGTCTTCGGAGACCGAAGGACTACAGGGATTCGAAGTTTTTTTACAAGAAAACAACGAATATCTGAAGGTTTACAGCATGGATAGGAAAGAAAACATCTAATTTTGAAAATATATCGAAGTTGGGTTGGTTTTCAGTGCATTTTTAACTTCACTTAAAATCAGTGTTTTATCATCCAATTTTGAAAAAATTTCTAATTTGGGTTGATTTTCAGTGCGTTTTCAACTTCACTTTAAATCAGTGTTTTATACGCGTGGCGCATGAAGTAAAATTTCGAGTTTAGAAAAGCCCCGTGAAAATTTGTCTCAGGTCGCTGCGCGACCCTCGACAAATTTTCTACGCGGGGCTTTTCTAAACTCGAAATTTTACTTCATGCTTAGTCTGGGAGTGGATAACACTCGTTTGAATTTTAAATTTAACTTTTTTAAAAAATCGACGTATGTAATATAATAAATCATTTATTGAAATTATAGAAAAAGATGCAAAATTTTACCTAAAATTAACTTTTAGCGTTAACTTTATAATTTGCTCGGCTCTTAATGGGTGAATATTCTATTCCTAAAAAAAACCGTTTTTATTTAATATTAAAGTTGCATTTAATACAAAAACAAACTGTGAATAAATCGACATAAATCTAGAAATAGCGAAAATCTCGACATGTAGAAAATCTTGACGGTCCACTCCCAGACTAAAAATGAAGTAAAATTTCGAGTTTAGAAAAGCCCCGCGTAGAAAATTTGTCGAGGGTCGCGCAGCGACCTGAGACAAATTTTCACGGGGCTTTTCTAAACTCGAAATTTTACTTCATGCGCCACGCGTATAAAACACTGATTTAAAGTGAAGTTGAAAACGCACTGAAAATCAACCCAAATTCGATATTTTTTCAAAATTGGATGTTTTCTTTCCTATCCATGCTGTAAACCTTAGATATTCGTTGTTTTTTTGTAAATAAACTTCGATTCCCTGTAGTCCTTCGGTCTCCGAAGACCATGATTGGTCCTTCAAGCTGTATCCTTTGTAAAATGGTAATAAACTTAGTAATCTAGAGTGATTCTTTAATTTGAAACTTCTAAGAACGAGTGTTGTCCACTCCCAGACTAAGCATGAAGTAAAATTTCGAGTTTAGAAAAGCCCCGCTTAGAAAATTTGTCGAGGGTCGCGCAGCGACCCGAGACAAATTTTCACGGGGCTTTTCTAAACTCGAAATTTTACTTCATGCGCCACGCGTATAAAACACAGATTTAAAATGAAGTTCAATAACACATATATCATCATTAATTAAAATCATTATATAATCAGACATTTAGACGGTAAATGAACGTTTTTATTAATAGAAACTGATGGAATAAAATATTACTGGTTGCAAATAATAAATTCAAATTTATTTTTAAATTAAACATTTTAACTTACTCTAAAGGATTTGTATCCGTGATTCAAAAATGAGGATTCGAATCTTTGATTCGAATCATATTTTTCACTTACGAATCCTTTATTCCAGTATTCGTGATTCGAATTATATTAGGTGATTCGGATTCGTGATTCGAATCCTGTTTTTGAGGATTCATCCCAGCTCTGATAATGATATTACCTACATCCATTACCATAACAAAATGAGAAACGTAAATTTTCCATTCGCCGAGATGAAAATATGGTCCTACTTAGAAATCGGACGTTATCGTGGCCGCTTCCTCGGATCCAAGTCACGTGTCGCGCAATGGTGAAATCTTCTGCGAACGGATAATTGAAATGTCGCACTATAGTTTACAGTTATATCAGCGAAGAGCGTGCATGAACGCTCCACACACACATACTCGCACATACAAAAACATAAACATCCATCGGACATAAATGGTGAAAGATGCAAGGACGTACGTGCTTTGAAGCTGAGAGCGGTCAGGCGAAAAAAAATTGCCGCGCAACTGACCATTCCAAACATAACGAGTTGAAAATATTTAGAGTCGATCAGATTGAATTCTGCTGAGTAATGATGATTGTTGGTATACACACAGACGTGTGGTGCTAAAAAGTTTTATCCAATTATAAATTATTGATTATTTATCTTTAACTCGTTTCTCATTGATCACTTGGTAAAACATTCTAATTTTAACCCTTTCAGCCCTGGAATGTTTCCGGTGCCTAAAAAACTGTTTTGTACAGTGCATATTATTTATTACTATTTCACATATACAGAGAGTTTTTCTTTTACCTATACATATCTCAATATACTGTATACGCTGTAAATCTTCAGATATTCGTTGTTTTTACAAATATTTCAAATTGAACTTTCAAACGAGTATTTCCACTCCCAGATGAAGCATGAAGTAAAATTTCGAGTTTAGAAAAGCCTGAAAATTTGGTTTGGTCGCGTAGCGCGCAGCGCTACGCGACCAAACCAAATTTTCAAGCTTTTCTAAACTCGAAATTTTACTTCATGCGCTATGCGTACTAAACACTAATGTAATGTGATGTTCAGGATACAAGTTTTTAGCATACTGCTTTAGTAGAATAATTTGAACTTCACCTAAAATCAGTGTTTTGTACGCGTGGCGCATGAAGTAAAATTTCGAGTTTAGAAAAGCCTGAAAATTTGGTTTGGTCGCGTAGCGCTACGCGCTACACGACCAAACCAAATTTTCAGGCTTTTCTAAACTCGAAATTTTACTTCATGCTTAGTCTGGGAGTGGAAAACACTCGTTTAAGAATTCAAATTAAACTATTTAAAAAAAAAACGATTATTGGAAAAGTTACAGCTCATGCATACATGTATGTATACAGCGTGTAATCGAACTAATGTACATCCTCTTAAGGGCGTATACACAAAATATTTTGACACCAATTGCAGCAAAAATAAAATCGGAAAAAAAATATTGGATTTTTCGTAATTTTTCATGCATTTTTTTTTACTTTTTGAGAACTTCTGGTTACCTGTGTTCATGATATTTTTCGTGGATGCGTAAGCTGTTGTATTTTTTACTTACTTTTACTACTGCGAGGCGCATAAATCACTTCGCACGCACTAAACACGCACGCTGTCTCGAATGACTAGATGAAACTGGGTCACGTATAAAAAAAAAAAAATCTTATTTGTGGTATTGTTTATTTACTGTTACTACTGCGAGACGTATAAATCACTTAGCACGCACTACACACACACACACACACTGTCTAGAATTACTAAATGAAACTGGGTCACGTATAAAAAAAATCACAATAAGTGTTCAAATTGACGTCCGCCGCACTCAATGCACATTTGGGCTCTACGTATCCAATTTGCACGAACAGTAGCAAACATTTCACGAGGTTTTTCACGAATGGTATTAGCCGCGGCGTTTACTCGTTGTATCAGCATTTCAGCATTGTCAATTTCCGTAGTGTAGACTTCACTTTTAAAGTATCCCCAAAGAAAAAAATCTAAGGGGTTTAAATCCGGACTTCTTGGAGGCCATGGTACAGGGCCTCCACGACCAACCCAACGTCCTGGAAACTCATCATCCAAATATCTTCTAACGCGCCTTTCATAGTGAGCTGGCGCACCATCTTGCAAATACCACATTCTTCTAAGAACCGCTAAGGGTACATTTTCTAGAAGATCTAAAAGGTCATCTTGCAAAAATCGTAAATATCATTCTCCATTCAAATTAAATGGGAACATAAATGGCTCATTTAAAATACCTGCCCAAATATTAAGGGAGAAGCGATGCTGGAAATGAGTTCTACGCGTAACACGAGTATTTTCTATTGCATAAACATGCATATTATGGAAATTAAAACTTCCATTAGGCGTAAAGCACGATTCGTCGGTCACTAAAATGTCATTGGTAAAGTTAGGATTTTGAACATTTTGTGCCAAAATCCATTGACAAAATGCAATTCTTTTGGGAAAATCATGGGGTTGAAGATGTTGTACACGCTGGTAGTGATACGGATAAAAATTATTGTCTCGTATAACACTGCTGACAAATGTGTGCGATGCATTTAGCTGAGCGGCGATAATACGGGTACTTAAACCAGGATCCGCTTCCAACAGATTCAAAATTTCATCTTCCGCTCGCAAATATCGCATTGGACGGTCACCACCTCCGGCGGCTCCGGCGACGGCGACGGGCTGCAAACTTCCAGTGTCGCGTGCTCTTTGTAATAAATTTCTAAATCGGTTTGGCGGTGGTAAGTGTCGTTCAGGAAATCGCTCTTGATAAATTCTTACAGCTTCCGCGGAATTACACCGAGTTTCACCGTAAATAAGAAACATGTCTGCCAATTCAATGTTTCAATAAACGTATCGCGCCATGTTACAAAATGTAGATGTTTCATGGAATAAGTTTCACCATAGACTAAACAGCAAACTATTTTTATGTTTAAAAATCATCCACCCTCGCCGCTCTTATCTAAACATTTCAATAAGAGTGGAGATAAAGTGAAGTGTGAACCTAATAAGGAAAAATATTGAATTTCATTAACACGTTTAGAAAATATTCGGAATTTAGTCAGCAATGGGTACTTATGAAAACGATAACATAGACATAATTCTTCACAATCTGACCCACTTTTCTCTGGATGGTGTAATTCGATATCCAAATCGTTTAAAAACTACCAGTCTATGTGGAATCTCTCTTAAAATACGCAATGTGCGCGTATACCAGATACCACAAACATGTGGCCTATTATTATTAATTATTTTTAATAATTATTTGTGAGCTATCTACTAAAGGTATGGTAATTTCAAATGCAGGTATTGTGTATTTAAACGCTGCCCCTTATGTGGTAGAGAGCCTGTACAGTAGTTCGTTTACACGCTGTATTTAAAAGAACAATTCCCAGTATGTTTACCAAATTTTAGTGGTGGCAAATGCCACCGTCAGGGTCGAAAGGGTTAAGAATATTTAATCATTTTTCCACCAAGTGATCAACGAAACACAAAAGAAAAATAAAAGATAAATAACCAATATTTTGTTTCACTTTTGAAACAAATCAAGTGATTTTTTTTTTAATATTGACTACGTTTATCAAAATCTGTGGATGAGTATATCAAAGAGGAAATGCTGTTATATCAACACTGATTTTCTTTGATATACTTACCCTTGAATATATGACGTCACTTGGTCTATATAAGAGAATATACATGTGAACCATATCTAATTTTCGAAAATTAAATGGTAGGGCAACGCGTTTGTTCACGTCATGGTTAGTTTACTCTCATATATGGACTAGTTGACGCCATATATTCAAGGATGTGGGAATCAAAAGGAAAAATTCTGTAAGTTGAAAAAAAAATGTGTAGCATAGGTGCAACCCAACATTTTCTATTGAAATCTAGACCTATGACATAAAACATTTATAGTTATAATACAGTAGTAGGTTGTAATTATTATTTTTGCGTTTTCAATAATTGTTTTACTATAGACAATTTTAAAGATATAAACTGTTTTGAATACTATCAAACAGAGCTGGGGGGGCCGGTGAGCTTATTTTTACGAAGACATTGTCAAAATGTGACGTTTAACCTTAAAATTTTATAGCTGCATACCGAAACATACATTTTAGCATGTTCCATCTAAAAACCATAGCAGACATATTAAGAAGTTTTCTGTGTCTTTTCACACACGTTTTCTGATGACATCAAACTATTTTCGTATTACATGCATTGGTGCAGAAAGCACTACAAATCAAGGAAACCATGGGACACCTCTCGTGAATCATGAGTTAAGTGACACTCACATAATATCAACAATTGAAATTGACATAGCTAGATAAACATAACATGCACAAGATACGCCTGATTTTGTTTTTCCCAGAGGTGTCTGATTTTATTTTGCCTAAGGACTCCCAGGTGCTCTTGGGCCGGCCCTGAGAATAGGTGGGTTGTTGGCTTACAATTTAAACGATGGTATTTGTAATTGAACATATTTTTTGCTTAAAAGATAGGAGAGAAAAATATTGTTCACTGATAAACACGACATCTAGAAGATTTCTTAGGTGCGATAAGGTCGTCGTCTAAATGTCTCAAAAAATATCTTCCTAACGCACGATAAGAACTTGGTCGTCGCCTAAAAGTCTTCTTAAATATTTGCCTTTTGTTGCTGGTGAGAAGTGTTGTGTGTGTATGTGTGTTTTGTTGCGGGGGCATTGCTCTTTGGATTTCTCGCGAGCAGCGCACTCACACACCTCTAACCCGTAGTGTGCACGTACAATAAAGCAACTTTTGTTGCAATGGTAATGATAATGACTGCCTGGCACAGGTGCAATAAAGGTGCTGGGGCATTGTGTCGCACCGGATTTATGGCTCTTCTCCGTGCTCTCCTCAAATTGTTCAAAGAAGAGGCATGAATGGCCGGCCCACGTAAAGTACACAGCCTTTTATGAGCACTGGTTAAAGATGTCAGGTGGAAAATTGTTGTTTGGTATGTAATACCAAACTGTGGATAATGATGTAAGACTAACAAATAAACACTTAAAGTCGAAGAACTTGCAATCTTTAAGTAATGCAAACAGACTAAATCTATTTAGAAATTATTGTTTCAATAAATGTACAGATTCTTTCTTTACTACCTACTGGTAATACAAACAAAGGAATTACTAAATTTTCCACCGCTTCGCTACGCGACGAAACCACATTTTCAGGCTTTTTTAAATTCGAAATTTTACTTCATGCTTAACCTGGGAGTAGAAAACACTCGTTAAAGCATCAAATTGAACTCTTTAAAAAAAAAACAACGAAAATTTGAAGACTTACAGCATATAATTGGGATGCTGTATACTTAAAAGAAAAGCACCTTGATCATTCAAATGATCTTTCGAATGATCATTCGAACGATCAGTCGATTATGAATATCATTCAAGTGCCTATCATTCGATTATTGAAATCATTCGTAACAATAATTGTTTAAAAAGCCAACGTATTCGAATTGAAACAATCTTCAATGAGTCACTAAAATCAAGAGATAATTTGGAAATGTCACAAATTTATGAAAACAACAAATGGAATTACTTTTAAAGTTATTTTCTAAGTTACGCGAAGAATTATATTACTAAGAAAAACACAATTATTTATAATTAAATAACAAAGAACGAATTGAACTGCTTTAAGTCAAGCACATTTGACCAATTGTATCAAACAACGATTATAGGCAACCCAATACAGCTAATGTGTATTGGGTTGCCGCTGTCGCCACAGTGACAACGTGAATACGTATTTTCTAAATAATATTAAATTACTGTAGCGTACAGTTTTTAGTTCTAAATGTTTTTTTTGTTTGTAGTAATCGTTTAAACAATACTTAAATGGCAATAAACATTACTATTTTGCCAGTGACGCTTCGCTCTGGGCATAGATTCAAACGTTCAAGTTTTTATAATCTCTAAATTCTACTTCATGCTTAATCAAAAAGTGGAAACCTTCGTTAACAACATACATTTTCAGTAACGCGTTTACTTGTAATGATGTCAAACCAAACTTGATTATCTTCAATTTGCTTCTCATTAATCACTTAATGAAACATGTTTACAATATTGATAATTAAATAAAAGTCACTTGGTTTGTTTCACTACTATTTTTTATTCTCTCCGACTAGTTTCGACTTATCGTCATTCTCAAGGAGTAATACAGAAAATTATTTTACAAGATATATATACATATTTTTGTGAAGGTCAGGTAATAAGGGCTTTAAGAATTGGAGAGTTCCAGAAAACCAGGGAAAACACATTGTAAATGAGTACGAAGACATCTGGAACTCTCCAATTCTTAAAGCCCTTATTACCTGACCTTCACAAAAATATGTATATATATCTTGTAAAATAATTTTCTGTATTACTCCTTGAGAATGACGATAAGTCGAAACTAGTCGGAGAGAATAAAAAATAGTAGTGAAACAAACCAAGTGACTTTTATTTAATTATCAAACTTGATTATTTAATAATAAATCACTTCCAAATATGGAAAGTGGATTTTTATCAAGTAGATTTTCAGGTATCCTTTTCATAAAAGCTTTCAGTTTGAAGATTGTAACGCGTGTATCCACTCCTTAATTAAGCATGAAGTCAAATTTCGAGTTTGGAAAAGCCTAAAAATTTAGATTTGGGCGCGGAGCGAAGCTGCGCGACCCTCACAAATTTTCTATGCGGGGCTTTTCTTATCTCAAAATTTTATTTCATGCTTAGTCTGGGAGTGGACGACACTCGTTTATAGCTTTAAACTGAACTCTTAAAAAAAACAACAAATATATGAAGATTCACAACATATACGCAGTAATTGACATATGTATACTTAAAAAAACACCCTATATAAAATAAATACATAGGAAGTTAGAAAATATTATTTGAGTTATTTAAAATAGTATCGGGTAAGTTGTTTTGAACAAACGCACATATTTCTAACTTTAAAAAAAACGAATAAGTTTACAATTAATAGAGCTATATTATATATTTTATAGATTTATATAAAACCTGCAACTTTTATTTAAAGAGTTTTTTTAATTAACAGTATTTTAAAAAATATTGACAATAAACAAGGAGTGTTCACCTAATTTTTACACCTATCAAAAATGTTAAATATCTTAGTAATCGCAAAAAGTTGCACAATTTAACAAGATTTATCCTAAATAAGACATCTTGAAGATCATTAAAAAAAAAACAGGTAGTACTTTATGACGATGTATGACACAAAACATATGAATGTTTTTATCAGATGTTTATATTTGTTTTTTTATAAATTAAATAACCTATTATGTTTATTTTATGTTTTATTATATTATATTTACACAAATAATATATGATATTGTAGCTACACTTTTGCATAAAAAGACACCAAAGATAAAATATTCTTCAGCTTTGATTAAACGATGCAATTTTTAAATAATTGATAATAAAACAAATTAACAACAAATGAAATTTATCTTGTGGTGGAGGCGGTTACTTTGTGATACATTGTAAATATTTAAATAATTGAGAATGACTCGCTGTTGAGTCGAAACTAGTCACAGTACAAAATAAAAAGTAAATACAAAAAAGTAATCAGTGTTAATTATTTAAATAATTATTTAAATGAAATTTAATATATAAAATTACGAAAAAACTATTCGTGAAAATGCAAACAGTGTCTTAATTAATAAGACAATTTAAGACGATAAATATCCATTGAAACAACTACTTCCCGTGCAAATACACCTCCGGATATTGAATTATACAATGAAATATTTAAAATCTTATTTAATTTGATTTGTTACAACGCTCTATTAAAGCATATGTAACGTTTAGGTCAAATTCTCTTCAAACCAACTAACAATACAATTTAAAATGAAAGGAGAGATAGCAACAAATTAGAAGTGAAAGGACTTGGATTAAAACTAATGTCTTAGGCCATCTATAGACAAAAATAGGAATAAAATTAAAACAAACTTACTTAGAAAAAGTGTTGTGTGTGGAATGAACAGGTACACAGAAATGGAATGAGTGAAAATGATGGTCGGTATTTATAGGTAAAAAAGGGGATTATGTCATTAGCAGGTATGAAGAATGTGAGACCTTATTATTTACCTTACGGTACAGTTCAAACAAGATAAATTCAAATGAAATTAGTTGCTACTTGATATCGCAGAGAATTGAAAGTAAAGTGAAATAATTCTGTATCAGGAATCTTTTTCTGATGTATATGAATAATTTGTAGTAATACATTTGTAATTTTCATATTTCAATAAATTGAATTTTATCCCGATAGAACGGTCAAATCGTATACTGTGCGCCTGGCGCATGAAGTATAATTTAGAGTTTGACAAAGCCCGAGGCGGTTCGACATTTCTGTTTTTCGATCAATTTAACTCTTTGGCATTTTTGAATGTTTTCTTTGGAAGCTCTAGTTTTCATAAGGGAAAGCTCTATGAGGTGGAAGTTTTCATAAGGGGAAGATCTAATAAGAGGAATTTGGAGTAAGTGGAAGTTTTAGTAAATAAGTAGAAGTTGTAGTAATTTAGTAAATAAAAGTTCTACTAAAGTGGACGTTCTAGTAAGTGGAAGTTCTAGTAAATAAGTGGACGTTCTAGTAAAGTAAGTGGAAGTTCTAGTAAATGAAAGTTCTAGTACGAATAAATAAGAATTAGAATAAATGATACTAGCACGAATAAGTCTAGAACGACTATCGATTTTCTCTATTGCATTATGTTGATCCATTATAATCTATAATTCCTTTACATCATTTTTTAAGAAGTTCTTTTAATTCACCCATCAAAGAGTAATTACAATAAATGAAACACATCAGATACCACGAATCCCCGCCGAGTTGAGCGTACAAAGTCCACTTCCGGTTAGTTCAAGCACGACGACTCCTTCGGCCCGATATGAATCTCTTCCTTTCCCTAGAACCGAGCGGCGTGAAGATGATGGGAGCAGATTGCATCGACCCCAAAGTGAGGAATAAGAAGCGCGCATGAGAACGCAAGGACGAGACTAATTGAGCGGTCAAGTGCGCTCGCGCCTCAATTAAATTTAATTTAATTTCATTGTAGCGAAACGGGGAGCGCGAGTGTCTATACCAAAAGAGGAAACACACCAGACGCGCAAGGATCCGTGATTAATCAAGAAAAAAGAAATGAATTGGACGAGGAAAAAATCCGGCTCCGAAGGATCAATTGTTCGCAGGAATTCAAACCAGCAGCACCTCGGGGTGTTTGTTTTTTTAAATCTGTATGTATATGGTGTGTACAATATATTCTTGTTTATGGTGTGCATGATGTATTCTTGTTTATGGTGTATACCAGTGATTCTCAATCTGTTTACTCTCGTGGTACATTGTCCACATTTTGTGGCACACCTATAGTGGAATTCGGGAGAAATGTTCTATGACTCATTGATGTGGAATGTGTGGTTCAAATTTTTTAGAGAGTATTTCGACAGTTGTATCTGCAATGATTTTTCCTAGTAGTGCAAATTTTGACGTTACATGACAATGTCATACTGTTTAGGTCGCGAGTATATTAGTGTTCTTTCTTTTAGAACTTTTAGAAAAGCTTTAAATCATAATTTTTTTATTTTGAGTATACATAACCCAATTACGTATTTTAGATTTTTAATATTCGTTGTTTTCTTAAAAGAGGTCAATTTGAAGTTTAAAAAAGTGTTTTCCACTCCCAGACTAAGCATGAAGTAAAATTTCGAGTTTAGAAAAGCCCCGCGTAGAAAAATTGTCGAGGGTCGCGCAGCGACCCGAGACAAATTTTCTCGGGGCTTTTCTAAACTCGAAATTTTACTTCATGCGCCACGCGTATAAGACACTGATTTCAAGCGAAGTTTACTCGTTCACAAAATGTTAGTGCTTTCAGTGTTTAATACGCGTGGCGCATGAAGTAAAATTTCGAGTTTAGAAAAGCCTGAAAATTTGGTTTGGCCGCTCCGCGCTTCGCGCTACGCGACCAAACCAAATTTTCAGGCTTTTCTAAACTCGAAATTTTACTTCATGCTTAGTCTGTGAGTGGAAAACACTTGTTTTAAGCTTCAAATTAAACTCTTAAAACAAAAGCGTATGCATATGTATAACTTATAGAAAATTCCCTGTATGTAAAATTAAAAGAAAAATTCCCTATATTAACAGATTAATCCAATGACTATTTGCCCACCCAATCTACGGAATGCGCATTCGATTCAATTACCATTTCTTTTGAACTTACACAAAATCAACATAAATGCATTATTTATTTCTGTAAATACCTCAGCTATTTAGCAGATGTGGAAATTGGAATTATACCACTTAAACTCACATTTAAAACGATTGTGCACATTCATTAAAATAATTTGTAACTGGGTTTTTGCAGATTTAGTTTCACAAAGACATTGTCAAAATGTGACGTTTAACCTTAAAATTTTAAAGCTGCATACCGGAACATACGTTTTCGCATGTTCCATCTAAAAACCATAACACACATATTATGAAGTTTTTATATAAGGTTGATAGAATAAAACACTTGGTTTTTGTTTCACAAATTGAATTTGTGAAACAAAAACCAAGTGTTTTATTCTATCAACCTTATATAAAAAGTGTAAAGATGTTTCACCAAGCGTTAGATGAGTCAACAATCAAAAGTTTATTATGAAGTTTTCTGTCTCTTTTCACACACGTAATCTGATGACATCAAACTATTTTCGTATTACATGTATTGGTGCAAGAAGCACTACCAATTAAGAAAACCATGGGACACCTCTTGTGAATCGTACCTTATTCTTGTTTGTGGTGTATACGTGTTTCTTAATCTGTTTACTCTTGTGGTACATTTTCCAAAGGAGACATATTTTGTGGCACACCTAAGTAGTTTTTCTCATGAATGAGAGAATTGGAGGTGTTTAATTACAGAGTAATACAATTTATAAAAACTAAAAAGAGCAATAGTCCACGGTGTGAGAATTGCATTGAGAATATGAAGTTGTTTTTACCAGTTGCTACGAATGGTAAGTTTCACTTACCGTTCATTGAACTGTGACTAAAACTAAAGTTCTACTTAACACGTTTTGTTATTTATAGCAACTTGGTAACTCTATCCTCTATCCTGGAAACAGACGTGGTAAGAACTAAAAAAAATTTGATCGTACAAAAAAAAGGATTTTGCGGTACACTTGGAAAATTTGAGAGACACTGGTGTGTATACGATAAGAATATCTTTAGCGCGTCATGCCTCATTGTCTGGGCTTCAGCGTACCACATTCCTATCGATCTTTCGGAAAAGAAAAAAAAAACGCACAATCACATTATTCAGCGGAATCGGCACGGATTCCTGGGGATGTCAGTCGATGGTGACCCCCTAAACGAGGTGTGTCTAGATCGAGTCTCGCGCGCGCGCCAGCGTGCGCGATCACTTTGACCCAGTGCTCTAGTGAGGAGTGCATCACACGTCTGTGTCCCCCAGGCGGTGACCCCATGAAAATCATCAAACCATCATCGGATGAGAGAGGAGCGGTATGTAAATGGCAAAAGTGGGACACCTTCAAACTGGGCCGATTTTGTGGCATTCTCCTCTGGCTCTGTCGGCCCGGGTGGGAGGCGGTTCTTGCACAACGACAAACGGCGCAATTGTTGCAATTACACCTAGCCCTGGTTGCGTTATCGGCGATTCTGCATCAATCCCGAATCAAAATAGAACAAAAAAAATCGAACGTAATGCTGATTTCAGTCATACCAAGCTGGATTACGACAGACACCTGACCATTATACAATACTTAATAAACTGTTATTACAATTGCTGTATTACTAATCTTTCCAATCGGTCTTAAAAATCCGCTCTGAACAAATTAATATTGCAACACATTGGATAATATGGATAAAAATTAGTAAATTCTCGTGAGCACATCCTCCACGTCATTGTCGAATGTCGGAGCATATTCTTAACGTAATTTGCTTATAAAAAATAATTATGATGAGCAGTGCTTAGAATTTTGACAGTGATCGAAGTATATAGGTACTAAAAACTATTGAGCATGAAGAGTAGATTTTTCGAAAACCATTTAAAACAATTTCTATTTTGTGGAAAAGCCAAATATAGATAAAAAACGAGTTACTCACGGGTTAGTATTTAGATTCAATAGTTTTTGAATAATAAAGTAAAGTAAGATTACGGAAAACCAGTTTTTTGACAATACCTCAATAACAAGATATTTTAAATTACTTTTCAGAATATTATTAGGCCTTAAATACGCAACTTTGTCCAATTTTCATAACTAACATGAAACGAGTTGACACAATCTTGTTATGGATTGGTTATCATAATTGTCCAATTTAATTGACCTTTATTTCAAAATTGAATTTGAGTTCAGTATTCCGGCACCAGATACCCACAGACGCGTTTCGGACTTCAAGGTCCTCTTCAGTGTGGTCCCGACCCAGTGCTGAGGAATACTGAACATTTCTTACTATATCAAGCCAATACGTGAAAACTATTAAATGGATTCTCCACAGACGCGTTTTGGACTTAAAGTCCGAAACGAGTCTGTGGGTATCTGGTGCTGGAATACTGAACTCAAATTCAATTTTAACATTTGTTTTCTGGTTACACAGAGTATAGCTCCGTGGACGAAACAGTGACCTATATATGCACTTTGTGCATTCGTGTCATTGACGATGCCACTATGGAGCAGTAGATGGCGTTAGCTATCGAATCTATTTAATATGACCTCTATTTATTCAAATAACCCTGTATATAGATTTTTCCCATTAAGTATACATATCCCGATTCTTACTCTGTGAATGTCCAGGCATTCGGTGTTTTTTTTTTGATAGTTCAATTTTAAGCTTTAAACAAGTGTTTCTACTCCCAGATTAAGCATGAAGTAAAATGTCGAGTTTAGAAAAGCATGAAAATTTGGTTTGGTCGCTCCGCTTTGCGAAAAAACCAAATTTTCAGGCTTTTCTAAACTCGAAATTTTACTTCATGCTTAACCATGGAGTGGAAACCCTAGAAGCTTCAAATTAAACGTTTATTAAAAACAACGAATGCCTAATCATTTACCGAGTACAGATAAAGAAGAATTTCCTGTGTAATAAATGCTTTTATAGTTTCATCAGAAGTATCCTTGTGTTTCCTTTTTATTATATTAGTTAATTTATTTACTAATAATTTTTTTATTCCTTTTATTTTTTCGCCATCTTCATCCATGCCTGTCTAATCTTTTTGTCTTTTGAAAAGCGGTGATACAAAATAGTTTTATCATTTTTAGTTAAATTATAATTATTTCGACAGACAACCGACAGCCGCAAAGATATTTCTAAAAATTTACGACAATTAATAATAACTATACACTGAAAAAATAAATGATTACTTTAATCAAGTAATATGTTTATATAAAAGCCTGCGAAGTAACTTGTTAGAATGTTTAATAGAACATGTAACGTGTTTATAGCAAACATTTTAACTCGTAGAATGATATAAACACGTTTCTTGGCTGGCTCGTATATAAACATGATATTTTTTCAGTTTACAATCAAAAATTATATTTACAATTTGTATTTATGAAATATATATGTATATTGTTCCTGCTTAAGAATAATAACACTAATATTTTATTATTATAAAACAAAGATAATGTAAGGAAACTGGGCAAATGTACGCAAACTTTACATACAGTACATTAATACGGGATGGATGCTGTCATTCAGTGACGTCAAACGCTCGACACAACCCGAGCCCTGCCTACGAATGCGACAACCGCTAAAGTCTATAAGCCGTGATGCGATTGTACAATGTTTAAAATCATTAATCATATCATTTGCATATTTATTATTATTATTATTTATTTAAAAATCCCTTTTTCCGGTTAATTATCAACCTCTATAACGTAGGCAACCTATACGTTTAGAGTACTTACCACTAGAATTTAATTCAAATTACTCTTTGGAAAGAACAAATACATCCACATACCTGAAACAAAAATATTTCATTTAGTGTATTGAAAATTTTCACATTATTGATAATTTTGTGAAAAACCATTGAATTCATTATGTTAAATATTGTCGTAATAATATGGCAAAACTGGAATTATGTATTAAAACTTAGGGCCAGTTACAGTCACGTACCTACAACGAAGCAGAAGATGTTGCATCAGGAGCCAAAAAAGCTAAAACTCCTTTAGGTTCGTAGGTAACATCTTTATTTGCCAAATCATTTGATTTCAAAACATCACATAAGTACAATGGACAAACAATGACTATTTACCTCCAGACCCAGAATTTGAAGTTACGCCACTGTCCAGTCGCGTAAATATCTCTGAATTTCATATCAATTCATATTTTTTTAAGGCGTGATTTCATTAATGCGACTAGCCGCAGCGGCTGCTCCTATGCGTCTGATAAAATTTGGTTGTATTAAGGGAAGCTAATGCTTATGGGAGAACTAGAAATCAAGTAGAAAAGAAGAGACTATGGTCAGGATGTGGGGTAAAAGTAAGACAGATGACTGTATACACCAATCACCGGTCTTGCTTCTGGATGCAGCATCCAAACGCGGTTACCAAATTTTATATAGAGACTGGCTAACTGGATATACGGGAAGTTTTTCTTTAAAGTATACGTATTCCAAATTGAGATTATTTTCATTAAATCTTTAGAAATAGTTTCATTTGAAGCTTTAAACAAGTTTTTCCCCTCCCAGACTAAGCATTAAGTAAAATTTCGAGTTTAGAAAAGCCCCGTGAAAATATGTCGAGGGTCGCGCAGCGACCCGAGACAAATTTTTTGGGCTTTTCTAAACTCGAAATTTTACTTCATGCGCCACGCGTATAAAACACTAAAATATTGTGAAATTTATGTATATTTGAACCTCACTTGAAATCAGTGTTTTATACGCGTGGTGCATGAAATAAAATTTCGAGTTTAGAAAAGCCCAGAAAATTTGTCTCGGGTCACGGGGCTTTTTTAACCTCGAAATTTTACTTCAAGCTTAGTCTGGGAGTGGACAACACTCGTTTAAAGCTTCAAATTAAACTTTTTCAAAAAACAACGGATGTCGGAAAATTTACAGCTTATGCATATGTTTACCTAAAATAAAAATTCCCTGTATATGAACTGTGGTTGTATGCAACTAAATGTAGCGGAACATTCATTCACGTACATGTTTCCTAATATTTGTAGTATATTTTTCGTCTCAGCTTCGTTGTAAAGAATACCATAAAATTATTTAAATTTTATGTTGATTGCAGTCACTGCGACTGAAGCAGCGATCTATTAACGCAGTCGCATCGATAAATCCATGAATACGAAACAAACAGCCTTCAGTCGCACAAACAAAACCACACCTTCACTTGCCAGTGGGGTAAATATTTGAACCGCAATTGACCTGACCCGTTCCAAGTCATATTTTTATAACGATATTGATCTGGCTCTAATAAAATTGAAATTCATCTTACATACTTCGCGAGAGGATTGGGGATGGGATGTCTGTGCCCCACATCTTAACTCGCGCCTTTGGGGCATCGATCCTTTCCCCTAGTTCTAAAATTAGACCGTCTGCGCGCGGACAGGATAGTAGGCGTGGTTATTGATGCGAGCGATAACCACGCCCACTTGCTATGGACCGACTCGCACAACCTGCAACAGCTTCGCCCAAACACGCATTTCGCTAATGCGTCCACCGCAAAATATGCAGGGGGGCAAAAAAAGGCAAACAGCAATCGAATGAATAACGAGACTTCATTTCAATATTGGCAACCGAATAAATTTATTGAGATTTAATTTCTGTATCCTCGACTAATTTTGTAATGAATTGCGATACATCCACACGTTATGAATGGCGTGATTTTTTTCATTCTGTTTGTTTTCAAATCGACGGTGTCATAATTAAAAATGGCAATTACAGTTGCGGTGTCGCAATCGCAATTTCCTGGTGGAAGCGATAACGCCGCAATCCAGTTACACGATTTCCTCACTCGGTTTTCTTGGTCATATGCATGTATTGTGATATCGGCATAATTTACAATCTAAAATATACACAGGCTACATGCGTTGCAGATGTTCAGAACCGCACAAAAGAAGGTGATCGACATCCCCGTTACCTTCATTTGTTTTCAAAGGGATTTCAACCACCTTCTTTTGTGTGGTTGTGAATATCTGGATGTGTCTAGCCTGTGTGTATTTTAGATGATACGATACCGTTACTTTAGATATTCAAAACAACATCTCAAACAGTAGAAAATGAGATATTGAAAACTAATTTTAGGGACCCTCGTGGGTCAGTGAGTAGAGCTCCTGCTCTTGGGCCAGAGGGTCGTGGGTTCGAATCCCACCGAGGTTTATCACTTTCTTATGGAGTAAAGAACCGATGTAAAAAAAACTGATTTCTTTTGTGATTTATTTGTATTTTGGTCAACCGACTATCTTTTTTGTGCGATTCTGAATATCTGCATTAGCAATGTATCTAGCATGTGTATATTTTAGACGATACGATACCGTTATTTCCATTTTCGTTCTAGATATTCAAATCATCTCGAACAGTGGAAAATGAGTTTTCGAAAACCGATTCCTTCGTGATTTTTTTGTATTTTGTGTATACTCCAATAATTACATTGAACATACTTTTCGTCGTGGTAAATCCAATAGGTCGTATGTCAAAAATACCAAACTTGTCTTAAACGACAAAAAACTACCCCATCTTCACCTCATTTTTTGGAAGAGTGGGGATAGTTGATTTCTTATTGGTTCAACAATTTAAGACCTATTGGAGCTAGTGTAGATAAACCAAAATTGAGATTTTTTTGACATACGATCTATTGCATTTATCACGTTTTAATGGGTTACATACAAAATGCAGATAAATCCATTTCTGATATTACGAATTTAAAAAAAATTTGATTCAAAATAAATTAGCGTAAACTTTTATTTGACGTACGATCTATTGCATTTACCACTACGTTTTAATGGGTTACATACAAAATGCACATAAATCCATTGCTCATATTACGAATTCAAAACTATTTTTGATTCAAAATAAATTGGCTTAAACTTTTAGTTCGCAGAACTTTAAATGCAAAATATAAAATTACGATAGTATTCGTATAAGCCGCAAACAATTAGTCCTGCTTAATAATAAGACTACTGATTTTAATTCTGATTTTCGAACTGCATACCTGCACTCGCAATGTATTGATGAGTTTGCTATAGTGTGCAAGTATATTAGTCGTCATAAAAGTTATGACTCTGCTTAACATAAACATCATTTGCATATGACCTACATCTCAATTATTCATTCATTGAGTGCAGTAATTTAATACCAAAAACGAGATCGTTTAGAAACACGAGAACTAATTTTAAAGTGTTTACATACAAAGAATTATTGTTTGAAGTATACATATCCCAATGCATTACGCTGTACATTTTCAAACGCTTTCGTTGTTTTTCAAAAAGAACAATTTGAAGCTCTAAACGACTGTTTTCCACTCCCAGATTAAGCATGAAGTAAAATTTCGAGTTTAGAAAAGCCTTAAAATTTGGTTTGGTCGCTCCGCGAAGCGGAGCGACCAAACCAAATTTTCAGGCTTTTCTAAACTCGAAATTTTACTTCATGCGCCACGCGTATAAAACACTGATTTAAGATGAAGTTCAAAATATACTGCTGGAATACTGTTAAGGTCAAAATATACTATGCTTTGGTAGTTAGTCCACATTTATTTCCAAACCTTCATTCAGCATCATATCTACCATCATATCGTTAATATACTGATTTAGAAGTATATTTTGAACTTCACAATATGTTCCAAACGCGTGGCGCATGAAGTAAAATTTCGAGTTTAGAAAAGCCTGAAAATTTGGTTTGGCCGCTCCGCTTCGCGTATGCATATGACCTACATCTCAATTATTCATTCATTGAGTGCAGTAATTTAATACCAAAAACGAGATCGTTTAGAAACACGAGAACTAATTTTAAAGTGTTTACATACAGAGAATTATTGTTTGAAGTATACATATCCCAATGCATTATGCTGTAAATTTTCAAACGCTTTCGTTGTTTTTCAAAAAGAACAATTTGAAGCTCTAAACGACTGTTTTCCACTCCCAGATTAAGCGTGAAGTAAAATTTCGAGTTTAGAAAAGCCTTAAAATTTGGTTTGGTCGCGTAGCGAAGCGGAGCGACCAAACCAAATTTTCAGGCTTTTCTAAACTCGAAATTTTACTTCATGCGCCACGCGTATAAAACACTGATTTAAGATGAAGTTCAAAATATACTGCTGGAATACTGTTAAGGTCAAAATATACTATGCTTTGGTAGTTAGTCCACATTTACTTCCAAACCTTCATTCAGCATCATATCTACCATCATATCGTTATTATACTGATTTAGAAGTATATTTTGAACTTCACAATATGTTCAAAACGCGTGGCGCATGAAGTAAAATTTCGAGTTTAGAAAAGCCTGAAAATTTGGTTTGGCCGCTCCGCTTCGCGTATGCATATGACCTACATCTCAATTATTCATTCATTGAGTGCAGTAATTTAATACCAAAAACGAGATCGTTTAGAAACACGAGAACTAATTTTAAAGTGTTTACATACAGAGAATTATTGTTTGAAGTATACATGTCACAATGCATTACGCTGTAAATTTTCAAACGCTTTCGTTGTTTTTCAAAAAGAACAATTTCAAGCTCTAAACGACTGTTTTCCACTCCCAGATTAAGCATGAAGTAAAATTTCGAGTTTAGAAAAGCCTTAAAATTTGGTTTGGTCGCTCCGCTTCGCGGAGCGACCAAACCAAATTTTCAGGCTTTTCTAAACTCGAAATTTTAGTTCATGCGCCACGCGTATAAAACACTGATTTAAGATGAAGTTCAAAATATACTGCTGGAATACTGTTAAGGTCAAAATATACTATGCTTTGGTAGTTAGTCCACATTTACTTCCAAACCTTCATTCAGCATCATATCTACCATCATATCGTTATTATACTGATTTAGAAGTATATTTTGAACTTCACAATATGTTCCAAACGCGTGGCGCATGAAGTAAAATTTCGAGTTTAGAAAAGCCTGAAAATTTGGTTTGGCCGCTCCGCTTCGCGGAGCGACCAAACCAAATTTTCAGGCTTTTCTAAACTCGAAATTTTACTTCATGCTTAATCAGGGAATGGAAACACTCTTGAGAAGCTTCAAATTGAACGATTTTAAATAACCTAAAACACCTGAAAGATTACGGCGCATATATCTGGATTTGTATGTACGAGGTCTGTTCAAATAATAAGCAAACTTTATTTTTTTAAACTTTATTATTCATTTTACAGATTATTGGTCCTTGTCCAATTCAAAGTACTGCTTTACATAATTCACACACTTTTCCCAGCTGTGTTTAAATTTCGCGAAGCAGTCCTGGAAAGCTTCATTTGAGATTCTTTACCAATCCATGTGATAAACCCAACTTTCTTGGCATGAATGTTTCATCGTCATTTGCTTGTTCAGGAAATTGCGGACAAATGTCCGCTCGATTTTCTTTCTGTTCTGTCATCAAACGAGGAACGAGGAACAAATTTTGCTGCAACTCTACCCATGTTTAATTTTTCACTCAAAATTGCATGACATGGCCGATTTGAGAAGCTAACCTCTTCTGCAAGTTCTGTGGTAGTCAATCGGCAATTTGCACGCACTAGATCGTTGATTATCTGAACGTGGAAAGCCTTCCTGGTAGACGATCATCTTCAATAGACAGGCGATACTCATTTTACAATATCTCGTGCAATTTTTATAAACCATCTTTAAATTAAGCCACACAGATTATTCTTAACAATTGTACCTGGAGGAATCTCGTATTTTTTTTGGATGATTCAGTGCTAAAGATTATTGAATGGAGTTAAAGTGGAAAGTCTTCCTGGTCGACGATCATCTTCAATAGACAGGCGATACTCATTTTACAATATCTCGTGCAACTTTTATAGACCATCTTTAAATTAAGCCACACAGATTATTCTTAACAAATGTACCTGGAGGAATCTCGTCTTTTTTTCCGGATGATTCAGTGCTAAAGATTATTGAATGGAGGAGTTCGCTTGTAAATGTGATGAGTCAAAAACGGCGGGTACAAGTTTAATGCGTTCCCGGTCGGTCGGATTTCTCTCGGTGCACGGGAAACATTAATTACTCACACGCAGATAACACTGGAATCCACCTAACGGAACCGACGATATGCACACACCACGAGATACAATCATCCGATCGCAATTCGTAAAGCCCACCAGCCACACTCATACATGTTGAGTGCATTTCTTTTTTTCATTTTGTCCAAGAATGAGATTAAGGTAGGCTAATGGTCCGTAGGCTGAATTCGAATCTGTTGATAATCGTTTTTTTTTAATTCACTAGTTAAGCTCTTGAATATCAAATAGTAAGGTATATAAACTCAATTATGATTGATTTTTGTCTAGAGTAAAATTGAGTTCAAACATGAATATAGGAACTTTATCTTTTAACCCTTTCGCTGCGAGGAGCGTATTCATACGTTTTGATGTGCACGGTTGTGAAGTTAGCAATAGATCCAGCAATAGATTTTCAAAAATTCATATCTCGGAAAAAACAAAAGCAAATTAAATGAAATTTGAAGATATACACTTCAAATAGCCTAAATTATTACCCCAAGAAATATAAAACCCTTAACATTTACCCTTCATATTTTTTCACCCCTTCCAAAAATATGTTATGATTTTCTTTTAATTTGGCAATATTTCATAAAGTTACTTTTTAGCTCAAAACATCTCTATAATACCTTCTTTTGATAAGTGAAATCAAAAAAACGTTTCGACACCCCGTTTGCCACTAAACTATTGTTTTACCCTAAGATTTCAAAAATTAATATTTCAGAGAAAAAAAATACAAATCGAATAAAATTTAAAATACACGATAAGAGACGTCTAAGTTATCACCAAATAAAAAATTGACCCATAATTTTTACCTATAATATTTTTTCACCCCTTCCAAAAACGTAATCAATTTTTTTCTACTTTGGCAATGTTCCATAAAATTCATTTTTATCTCAAAATATCTCTATTCTACCCTCTTTTAATACACCTAATAAAAAAAACGTTTCGTCACCCTTTTCACCCCTAAATTTTTGTTTTACCCCGTGAATATGGAAATCAATATTTCCGAGAAAGCAAAGTCAAATCAAACAAAATATTACTAAGGAATACATCTTAATTAATAGCACAAAGAAGATCAACCCCTAAAATTACCCTTTCATTCTTTCTTGTCTTTATATATATTTTTTTAAATTCACAATCTTCTTAAATGTTGATATGTATCATATATTATTTCTTTTTATCATGAGTGTGTTTACTCTAATAAGCAAAAGTAAAAAAAAAGTGTAGGGCACTTTACCCCCATATAATAAAATATAAATCTTCTGCTCGTCGTATGGATTTATATGCGTATGGAATTATGTGCAACGATTTACACATTATTTTTTCTGAATTTGGCAAAGGGCCATAGATAAATAAAAATTGTTATTATTATCATTAATGTGTGTACTTTCATAATCAAAAGTCAAAAAAACGTTTGGAGCACTTTTTCACCCCCGAAAAAAAAAAATAATCTCCCGCTCGTCACGTATGGATTCATATGCAATAAATTAAGCATTATTTTTTCCGAATTTGGCAAAGGGCCATAGATAAATAAAAAATGTTAGTCTTATCATTAATGTGTGTACTTTCATAATCAAAAGTAAAAAAAAACGTTTGGAGCACTTTTTTACCCCCGAAAAAAAAAATAATCTCCCGCTCGTCACGTATGGATTCATATGCAATAAATTAAACATGATAAAAATGACAATTTTTATTTATCTATGGCCCTTTGCCAAATTCGGAAAAAATAATGTTTGATTTATTGCATATGGATCCATACGTGACGAGCGGGAGATTTTTTTTTCGGCAGTGGAAATGTGCTCCAAACGTTTTTTTGACTTTTGATTATGAAAGTACACACATTAATAATAATAATAACAATTTTGATTTATCTATGGCCCTTTGCCAAATTCGGAAAAAATAATGTTTAATTTATTGCATATGGATCCACACGTTACGAGCGGGAGATTTTTTTTTTTTTCGAGGGTGAAAAAGTGCTCCAAACGATTTTTTGACTTTTGATTATGTAAGTACACACATTATTGATAAGAATAACAATTTTTATTTATCTATGGCTCTTTGCCAAATTCGGAACAAATAATGTTTAATTTATTGCATATGAATCCATACGTGTCGAGCGGCAGATTATTTTTTTTTTTCGGGGATGAAAAAGTGCTCTAAACGTTTTTTTGACTTTTGATTATGAAAGTACACACATTAATTGTTTGGTGTTGTAGGCGTTCACTTTGTGGTACATCTTAAATACACTTGTAAATAAAACACGTTTTACTTTGTTTAACCACTGGAAATCCAGTGGTTAAACAAAGTAAAAAGTGTTTTATTTACAAGTACACACATTATTGATAAGAATAACAATTTTTATTTATCTATGGCTCTTTGCAAAATTCGGAAAAAATAATATTTAATTTATTGCATATGAATCCATACGTGTCGAGCGGGAGATTATTTTTTTTTTTTTCGGGAATGAAAAAGTGCTCTAAACGTTTTTTTGACTTTTGATTATGAAAGTACACACATTATTGATAAGAATAACAATTTTTATTTATCTATGGCCCTTTGCCAAATTCGGAAAAAATAATGTTTAATTTATTGCATATGGATCCATACGTTACGAGCGGGAGATTATTATTTTTTTTTCGGGGGTGAAAAAGTGCTCCAAACGTTTTTTTGACTTTTGATTATGAAAGTACACACATTAATGATAAGAATAACAATTTTTATTTATCTATGGCCCTTTGCCTAATTCAGAAAAAATAATGTTTAATTTATTACGGGTGTGAAGTTAGCAATAGATCCAGCAATAGATTTTAAAAAAATCATATCTCGGAAAAAACAAAAGCAAATTAAATGAAATTTGAAGATATACCCTTCAAATAGCCTAAATTATTACCCCAAGAAGTATAAAACCCTTAACTTTTACCCTTCATATTTTTTCACCCCTTCCAAAAATATGTTATGATTTTTTTTTAATTTGGCAATATTTCATAAAGTTACTTTTTAGCTCAAAACATCTCTATAATACCTTCTTTTGATAAGTGAAATCAAAAAAACGTTTCGACACCCCGTTCGCCACTAAACTATTGTTTTACCCTAAGATTTCAAAAATTAATATCTCAGAGAAAAAAAAAATACAAATCGAATAAAATTTAAAATACACGATAAGAGATGTCTAAGTTATCACCAAAAAAAATTAACCCTTAATTTTTACCTATAATATTTTTTCACCCCTTCTAAAAATGTAATCAATTTTTTCCTACTTTGGCAATGTTCCATAAAATTCATTTTTATCTCAAAATATCTCTATTCTACCCTCTTTTAATACACCTAATCAAAAAAACGTTTCGTCACCCTGTTCACCCCTAAAATATTTTCTTTACCCCGTGAATATGGAAATCAATATTTCCGAGAAAGCAAAATCAAATCAAACAAAATATTACTAAGGAATACATCTTAATTAATAGCACAAAGAAGATCAACCCCTAAAATTACCCTTTCATTTTTTCTTGTCTTTAAATGTAATATATATATATATTTTTATAAATTCACAATCTTCTTAAATGTTGATATGTATCATATATTATTTCTTTTTATCATGAGTGTGTTTACTCTAATAAGCAAAAGTAAAAAAAAGTGCCAGGCACTTTACCCCCATATAATAAAATAATAATCTCCTGCTCGTCGTATGGATTTATATGCGTATGGAATTATGTGCAACGATTTAAACATTATTTTTTCTGAATTTGGCAAAAGGCCATAGATAAATACAAATTGTTATTTTTATCACTAATGTGTGTACTTTCATAATCAAAAGTCAAAAAAACGTTTGGAGCACTATTTCACATTAATGATAAAAATATCAATTTTTATTTATCTATGGCCCTTTGCTAAATTCGGAAAAAATTATGTTTAATTTGTTGCATATGGATCCATACACGACGAGCGGAAGATAATTTTTTTTTTGGGGGGTAAAAAAGTGCTCCAAACGTGTTTTTGACTTTTGATTATTAAAGTACACACATTAATGATAAGAATTACAATTTTTATTTATCTATGGCTCTTTGCCGAATTCGGAAAAAATAATGTTTCATTTATTGCATATGGATCCATACGTGACGAGCGGGAGATTTTTTTTTTGTTCGGGGGTGAAAAATTGCTCCAAACGTTTTTTTGACTTTTGATTATGAAAGTACACACATTAATGATAAGAATTACAATTTTTATTTATCTATGGCTCTTTGCCAAATATGGAGAAAATAATGTTTAATTTATTGCATATAGATCTATACGTGACGAGCGGGAGATTTTTTTTTTTTTTCGGGGGTGGAAAAGTGCTCCAAACGTTTTTTTGACTTTTGATTATGAAACTACACACATTAATGATAAGAATAACAATTTTTATTTATCTATGGCTCTTTGCCAAATATGGAAAAAATAATGTTTAATTTATTGCATATAGATCCATACGTGACGAGCGGGAGATTTTTTTTTTCGGGGGTGAAAAAGTGCTCCAAACGTTTTTTTGACTTTTGATTATGAAAGTACACACATTAATGATAAGAATAACAATTTTTATTTATCTATGGCTCTTTGCCAAATTCGAAAAAAATAATGTTTAATTTATTGCATATAGATCCATACGTGACGAGCGGGAGATTTCTTTTTTTTTCGGGGGTGGAAAAGTGCTCCAAACGTTTTTTTGACTTTTGATTATGAAAGTGCACACATTAATGATAAGAATAACAATTTTTATTTATCTATGGCTCTTTGCCAAATTCGAAAAAAATAATGTTTAATTTATTGCATATAGATCCATACGTGACGAGCGGGAGATTTTTTTTTTCGGGGGTGGAAAAGTGCTCCAAACGTTTTTTTGACTTTTGATTATGAAAGTACACACATGAATGATAAGAATTACAATTTTTATTTATCTATGGCTCTTTGCCAAATTCGGAAAAAATAATGTTTAATTTATTGCATATAGATCCATACGTGACGAGCGGGAGATTTTTTTTTCGGGGGTGGAAAAGTGCTCCAAACGTTTTTTTTTACTTTTGATTATGAAAGTACACACATTAATGATAAGAATAACAATTTTTATTTATCTATGGCTCTTTGCCAAATATGGAGAAAATAATGTTTAATTTATTGCATATAGATCCATACGTGACGAGCGGGAGATTTTTTTTTTTCGGGGGTGGAAAAGTGCTCCAAACGTTTTTTTGACTTTTGATTATGAAACTACACACACTAATGATAAGAATAACAATTTTTATTTATCTATGGCTCTTTGCCAAATATGGAAAAAATAATGTTTAATTTATTGCATATAGATCCATACGTGACGAGCGGGAGATTTTATTTTTGTTCGGGGGTGAAAAAGTGCTCCAAACGTTTTTTTGACTTTTGATTATGAAAGTACACACATTAGTGATAAGAATAACAATTTTTATTTATCTATGGCTCTTTGTCAAATTCGAAAAAAATAATGTTTAATTTATTGCATATAGATCCATACGTGACGAGCGGGAGATTTTTTTTTTTTCGGGGGTGGAAAAGTGCTCCAAACGTTTTTTTGACTTTTGATTATGAAAGTACACACATTAATGATAAGAATTACAATTTTTATTTATCTATGGCTCTTTGCCAAATATGGAGAAAATAATGTTTAATTTATTGCATATAGATCTATACGTGACGAGCGGGAGATTTTTTTTTTCGGGGGTGAAAAAGTGCTCCAAACGTTTTTTTGACTATTGATTATGAAAGTACACACATTAATGATAAGAATAACAATTTTTATTTATCTATGGCTCTTTGCCAAATTCGAAAAAAATAATGTTTAATTTATTGCATATAGATCCATACGTGACGAGCGGGAGATTTTTTTTTTTCGGGGGTGGAAAAGTGCTCCAAACGTTTTTTTGACTTTTGATTATGAAAGTGCACACATTAATGATAAGAATAACAATTTTTATTTATCTATGGCTCTTTGCCAAATTCGAAAAAAATAATGTTTAATTTATTGCATATAGATCCATACGTGACGAGCGGGAGATTTTTTTTTTCGGGGGTGGAAAAGTGCTCCAAACGTTTTTTTGACTTTTGATTATGAAAGTACACACATTAATGATAAGAATTACAATTTTTATTTATCTATGGCTCTTTGCCAAATTCGAAAAAAATAATGTTTAATTTATTGCATATAGATCCATACGTGACGAGCGGGAGATTTTTTTTTTTCGGGGGTGGAAAAGTGCTCCAAACGTTTTTTTGACTTTTGATTATGAAAGTACACACATTAATGATAAGACTAACAATTTTTATTTATCTATGGCTCTTTGCCAAATTCGGAAAAACTAATGTTTAATTTATTGCATATAGATCCATACGTGACGAGCGGGAGATTTTTTTTTTTTTCGGGGGTGGAAAAGTGCTCCAAACGTTTTTTTGAGTTTTGATTATGAAAGTACACACATTAATGATAAGAATAACAATTTTTATTTATCTATGGCTCTTTGCCAAATTGGGAAAAAATAATGTTTAATTTATTGCATATACATCCATACGTGACGAGCGGGAGATTTTTTTTTTTTTCGGGGGTGGAAAAGTGCTCCAAACGTTTTTTTGACTTTTGATTATGAAAGTACACACATTAATGATAAGAATAACAATTTTTATTTATCTATGGCTCTTTGCCAAATTCGAAAAAAATAATGTTTAATTTATTGCATATAGATCCATACGTGACGAGCGGGAGATTTTTCTTTTCGGGGGCGGAAAAGTGCTCCAAACGTTTTTTTGACTTTTGATTATGAAAGTACACACATTAATGATAAGAATAACAATTTTTATTTATCTATGGCTCTTTGCCAAATTCGAAAAAAATAATGTTTAATTTATTGCATATAGATCTATACGTGACGAGCGGGAGATTTTTTTTTTCGGGGGTGGAAAAGTGCTCCAAACGTCTTTTTGACTTTTGATTATGAAAGTACACACATTAATGATAAGAATAACAATTTTTATTTATCTATGGCTCTCTGCCAAATATGGAGAAAATAATGTTTAATTTATTGCATATAGATCCATACGTGCCGAGCGGGAGATTTTTTTTTTTTTTTCGGGGGTGGAAAAGTGCTCCAAACGTTTTTTTGACTTTTGATTATGAAACTACACACATTAATGATAAGAATAACAATTTTTATTTATCTATGGCTCTTTGCCAAATTCGAAAAAAATAATGTTTAATTTATTGCATATAGATCCATACGTGACGAGCGGGAGATTTTTTTTTTTTTTCTGGGGTGGAAAAGTGCTCCAAACGTTTTTTTGACTTTTGATTATGAAACTACACACATTAATGATAAGAATAACAATTGTTATTTATCTATGGCTCTTTGCCAAATTCGGAAAAAATAATGTTTAATTTATTGCATATAGATCCATACGTGACGAGCGGGAGATTTTTTTTTTTCGGGTGTGGAATAGGGCTCCAAACGTTTTTTTGACTTTTGATTATGAAAGTACACACATTAATGATAAGAATAACAATTTTTATTTATCTATGGCTCTTTGCCGAATTCGGAAAAAAATAATGTTTAAATCGTTGCACATAATTCCATACGCATATAAATCCATACGACGAGCAGGAGATTATTATTTTATTATATGGGGGTAAAGTGCCTGACACTTTTTTTTTACTTTTGCTTATTAGAGTAAACACACTCATGATAAAAAGAAATAATATATGATACATATCAACATTTAAGATGATTGTGAATTTAAAAAAATATATATATTACATTTAAAGACAAGAAAAAATGAAAGGGTAATTTTAGGGGTTGATCTTCTTTGTGCTATTAATTAAGTGGTATTCCTTAGTAATATTTTGTTTGATTTGATTTTGCTTTCTCGGAAATATTGATTTCCATATTCACGGGGTAAAGAAAATATTTTAGGGGTGAACAGGGTGACGAAACGTTTTTTTGATTAGGTGTATTAAAAGAAGGTAGAATTGAGATATTTTGAGATAAAAATGAATTTTATGGAACATTGCCAAAGTAGAAAAAAATTGATTACGTTTTTAGAAGGGGTGAAAAAATATTATAGGTAAAAATTATGGCTCAATTTTTTTTGGGTGATAACTTAGACATCTCTTATCGTGTATTTTAAATTTTATTCGATTTGTATTTTTTTTTTCTCTGAGATATTAATTTTTGAAATCTTAGGGTAAAACAATAGTTTAGTGGCGAACGGGGTGTCGAAACGTTTTTTTGATTTCACTTATCAAAAGAAGGTATTATAGAGATGTTTTGAGCTAAAAAGTAACTTTATGAAATATTGCCAAATTAAAAAAAAATCATAACATATTTTTGGAAGGGGTGAAAAAATATGAAGGGTAAAAGTTAAGGGTTTTATATTTCTTCCGGTAATAATTTAGGCTATTTGAAGGGTATATCTTCAATTTCATTTAATTTGCTTTTGTTTTTTCCGAGATATGATTTTTTTAAAATCTATTGCTGGATCTATTGCTAACTTCACACCCGTTTGATGTGCTCCGTGTGCGAAGAGCGTATATTTTCAAAGGCCTGTAAATCGTGAGCGGAGAGCGCACTAAGTTTGTGTACCTCTTTAATGAGTATATTTAGAATGATTTACCTTATTTAATCACGATAGATTTAGATTGTAATAAAAATGTGGGCAAATAACGTTTTTTCTTCTTCTGGGAGTATAAATATAGTTCATCTGCTGCTAAACTTTGGTTAAATATAGCTTTCCTTCCTCCGATACTGTTGATAATCGTTTTTTTTTTAATTCACTAGTTAAGCTCTTGAATATCAAATAGTAAGATATATAAACTCAATTATGATTGATTTTTGTCTACAGTAAAATTGAGTACAAACATGAATATAGGAAATTTTTCTTTTAACCCTTTCGCTACGAGGAGCGTATTCATACGTTTTGATGTGCTCCCTGTGCGAACAGCGTATATTTTCAAAAGCCTGTAAATCGTGAGCGGAGAGCGCACTAAGTTTGTGTACCTCTTTAATGAGTATATTTAGAATGATTTACCTTATTTAATCACGATAGATTTAGATTGTAATAAAAATGTGGGCAAATAACGTTTTATCTTCTTCTAGGAGTATAAATATAATTCATCTGCTGCTAAACTTTGGTTAAATATAGCTTTCCTTCCTCCGATACTAATACTTCGGGCTTATATTATTTTTCTAGTACCAACGCTCTTGGCAAATATTTTTCTTGTGGTACCAATACTTTGACCAAATATCTTTCTTCTTCAGGTGTCTTAGGCAGGGCAGATAACAATTTCTTCCAGGTAACAGTACTTCAAGTAAATATTCTTTTTCGTCTAAGGAAATGGCACTTAGACATGTCTTTCTGTATGTGGTATAAATCCACTTAAGTATATTTAGAATGATTTACCTTATTTAATCACGATAGATTTAGATTGTAATAAAAATGTGGGAACCGAATTGTGTTTTATATGCACATAATAATCAAGATTTATATAATGGAAAACCATGAGAACCCACAATTACCTTACAGTAAAACAGGAATACGCATGTATACGGGTACCATTGGTTGACTCGCTCGTTGAGGTCGATATACCTCGCGATTAATGAACCGCGCGACGAAAAATAACGCGCGCCGGTGTGCCTGCCATTAAGTGGGGCAACCGGCGTGGAAAAGCGGCAAAAACGACGAAACAAAAGTGTTGATGATGATTATCCTGCACTCGGTTTTGTTGATGATGATTCTTCTTCCCATGATCCGGAGGCCTGACCGTCTGACCGCCGCGAATAACTGTAAACTCCGCTTCTGCGAACGCGATAGCCTCCGGTCAGATGGTCTTCACAGCGCGAAAATAACAAATGAAATCAGAAAATACCATGGTGGAATAGGCGGTTTTCGGTGGGAGGTTGGTTTAAAATTAGCACCTCTCGAGGGCAGGTATGCGGGTAATTTAATGGTGGAATGTGAGAAGCGAAAACTCGTGTTGGAATATACATAATTATTTGCGGAATTGATTGCTTGCTGTCCAGGGGTTCCATAGTATATCATTTAAGACTACGTTTTCAAGATATTCTTATAAAGTGTTTCAATTGAAATGAAATGTTTAGTTTGCGAATTATTAAAAAGTGTTTTTCCACTCCTATAGAGAAATGCCTTACTTATGAATCCTTTAGTGATTAGTGAATGTAGTACGTTGTATACATTTTTTTCTTACGGCCACTCCCGAAAACAGACATTTCGTCGCTATACCTGTGCATTGAAAGGTGTTAATTGTATATTTGTATTTTAACAAGTAATGTCACGCTTTAAAATTAAATTTTCAAAACTAGTTTTAAAAATAAAGACGTTTGTGGACGTCAGTGTCAAAATTATTAAAATAAAATGAGTAGTGACGAAGAACAATTAACGCCACTGTTTGGTCGTAGGAAAATCAGTGTTAAATACGTTTTGGAAGCTGCATTGCATGCTCATACCTTACATTTACTCGTCCTTCGGCCTCGTAAATACAATTTGGTATTCGCATGCAATACGAAGCTTTCAAAACATGTCAAACAATCTACTATTATTACCTACTCGTACCCATAGAAACTAGTGTACAATACACACATTGTATGTTCGGTGCGCCCACGCATGACTGCCGCCATATGACATGTTTCGTGCAAGATAGAACCCAGTTAGAATACCTTGGACATGTGAGTAATCTCAAATATATCCTGCTGAGACTCATTATGCAAGGGAAAATAAAAGGAAAGAGGAGCATTGGCAGACGTAGAACTTCTTGGTTGGAAAACCTGTGTGCGTGATTTGGTTCTAGCAGTGCCGAACTATTTAGAACGTCGGTCAATAGGATACAAAATAATCATGATGGTGCCCACCTCTAATAGGCGAAGAATTACAAGACGAAGAAGAATGTGTTTACCAAAAGATAGAAAAGTTGGTGAGTTCGCCAAAACATTATACGGCCATCTTTACAGAAAATTCTTCAATTACACCATTTGATTTCCAAATTTAGTCAACATATTTTTTTAGAAACGCGGATGTTTTCAGAAAATACCCAACCTTATTCCAAACATGCTTGGAAAACATTACACGAACATTCGCAATATATACATTTCATATACACAAAACTACAAATTACTCCGTGCACGCACAAAACCAGGTGTAGCTCTTCTTCACGATTTCGGATTACTCATGCCATGTCGTCTGAAAACGTGGAAAGGTGGGTGAGGGGACACACATACACACACATGGAATGAATCACGACGTTCAAAGGTAAGGAAAATAAGGCGAAACCACCCAGCGGAATGACAATATTCGTGAAAGAAGGAAAGAGACGCATAAGTTGAAGAAATAAAGAAAAAAAACTCTCGGTTTCACGATAGCAGCTGAATGACAATGCCTGAGTTGTGCTTTACATACCCGATGAAGGAGGCCGTGACGCAATTTTCGCGATGCCCCATTAATCATTCAACGTGTTGATGTAATAAGTTACACGAGAGTGAAAACTCTTCCGACAACCGACTTGGAAGATTTCCAGCAATGATCGATAGAGATAATACCATTTTGAAACAGATTTAAGAAAAAATATCTTTTATAGAAATTAAAGCAATATTTACACATTTGATACATCTAGAATAACCAGATTAATTACTTGAAACTGTAGTAGGTACTTTTAAAGATTTGTTAGACTTTTTCAAAAATGTTGGTAAAACAGATTGGAATCCTATATCTTCAATTTCGAAACTAAGTCAAATACCACAGAAATCTTAATGGGCCATTGAGCAGTAGTCTCCAAACTGGGATACGTGTACTTCAGGAGACACAAAGTCGATATACAGAGAGTTTTATGTAACACCGAACATATTCATAACGAGAATTTTTCTTTTAAGTATACATATGCAGACGTTGTACATTTTACCACGCTCGTTTTATTAAAAGAATACAATTTGAAGCTTTAAACGAGTGTTTTCCACTCCCAGGCTAAGCATGAAGTGAAATTTCGAGTTTAGAAAAGCCTTAAAATTTGGTTTGGTCGCGTAGCGAAGCGGAGCGACCAAACCAAATTTTCAGGCTTTTCTAAACTCGAAATTTTACTTCATGCGCCACCGGCACAAAACACTGATTCAATGTAAAGTTCAGCGGTGTGTTTTAAACTTAGTAATATGTCAGTGTTTTGTATCGGTGGCGCATGAAGTAAAATTTCGAGTTTAGATAAGCCTGAAAATTTGGTTTGGCCGCTCCGCGCTTCGCGCTACGCGTCCAAACCAAATTTTCAGGCTCTTCTAAACTCGAAATTTTACTTCATGCTTAGTCTGGGAGTGGAACACACTCATTTTAAGTTTCAAAACAAACTCCTTTTAAAAAAACAACGATTATCTAAAGATTTACGGCATACGAAATTGGGACATGTATACTTGAAAGAAAAACTCCCTGTATGTACAAGTTGAGACATTAATTGCAATTAATTAGCTACAATTTGTAATGGTCATATAGGCAGCCCAATGTACACATAACCTAAAAATTAAAGGTGTCAAATCGTATTTTATGAAAATGTTCGGTGTTATATAAAACTCTCTGTATGTGGTACGAGATGATTAATTAAAGAATAGATTTTTTTACAATTAACTATTTCAAACATTAAAAGTGCGATCCTTTTCGCAATCTACAACAAGTTAGTCTTACAAAGACTATATCAAACACTCATTGAAACAACTACTTCCCGGGCTAATACCCCGACGGACATTGAATTATACAACAAGTGTTTGCCTATCTATAGATGGCCTGAATAATTTGACCCAAATTGTTACATTTGCAGTAGGTTACTGTATGTAACAGCAAATACTTGTTGTATAATTCAATGTCCGTCGGGGTATTAGCCCGGGAAGTAGTTGTTTCAATGAGTGTTTGATATAGTCTTTGTAAGACTAACTTGTTGTAAATTGCGAAAAGGATCGCACTTTTAATGTTTGAAGTATTCTGCAACCAAGAATTGGCAATTTCATTTATATTTAATTAACTATTTATTCTAATCCTGTGAAGCTGAAATAGGGCAACTTTCTATCCACATACGTATAAGTTAGGGATATTGGGGTAAATATTTGTCTGGTAGAATTCCGCCAAAAACGGAAATATTTATATAACCTTTCAAGAACAACATGGTTATTTCATGTTTAATCAACTCCATTTTGGACGGTTTTTAATTTTCACAAATATATTATACATGTTAATATCATAAATTGTACTATTGCAATTAGAGTTAACGTTACAGTTAACTTCAAAATAGATTAGTGTTTTATGCGCCCAAGATTTTACAGCGCATGCATCGGTAAATGTATACTTAAAAGAAAATATAAAAAATGTAAATAGGCACCCAAATTACACACTCCTTTTAAATGCTCAGCTGATTAATCCTAAACGAATCACTTTATGGAAACGATACGGTTGATTCGAATCACATGAAAGATTTGAACTTCCCATACTTAATTCAATGTCTTGTGTTGGACTTCTATAAATAGTTGATCTAAAATCTAAACATTAGGTTAATTAAATTCAGGGAAAATAATCGTTGACATAATTATTTTCTTAGAATTTAATGCAACAAAACACATAATCAAAATAAACAATGACTATCTTACACTTAATATAAATACCTGCAATTAATTTCCTTTCTAAAATACTTGTCTCACTTCTCGCTTATCTTATTTAAAACCTTTTATCTATATCACAGTTTTCTATTTTTCTTTCTAGAAACAAAAAATCATTATCTTGCATTCCGTGTAAAGATTACCTTTCTGCGAATCACTCATTTGCGACTTAATTATTCCCGTATACTGACTAAGGTAGCGAGAAGGTGCGAGATAAGATAAGGGGATTTTCACGAGCTAACGTCACTTTTTTCGACTTACCGAAAAGCAATATCGAATCGTAACTTGAACCCTAATTCAAAAGCGAAAGGGGGACTGAACTTCCGGCGGCGGACGGAAGCCAGAAATTAAAAAAAGAGGAGCGGACGGAATACGAAATGCTTTGAGTGGTGTGTACGTTACGCCAGAAATGTAAAGAAGGGGATTTCGGGCGCACTTTAAAATGTCTCTTATTGATTACTATAGTCAACACACAAAACCCTTTTATCGTGACGTCATAAAACACAGCTTCCCAAACGCATGTTTACAATTTTGTTGTTATAGTTAAACACATTACCCTTCACCCTGACGTTACAAAAAAAGAAAACACAGTATCATAAACGCATGTCCATGTATGATATTATTACTTTATTTATTTGACAAACCTGTCAGTGAGCAATCTATTTCAAAAGAAGGAACGAGAACGAACTGACAAACACAGAACAGTAAACCTCAATTAAACTGGATATTACCAATGTGCTCAGTATTGTATTTGTCACAATATTCAAGAAAATATACATTTACCTGCAACCACATAAGAAAACAGTGTTTTCTTAACCACCTTACTGATCTAGAAAACACTGTCATAATCACGCGTTTGTTGTAACAAAAAAATGACAAATGTCAGTTTTGAAAAGTCATCGTACAAGTGCGACACGTTATTCAGGTAATGTCTGATTCAAGCGACTGTGAATTAATTAACGTCAGCAACTATTTTTGCGAACGCCGGTGGTGACTTACTCCAACTAAAACAACACGGCGGATGGCAGTCCTCAAAGGTAACTGAGTCTTACGTACATGAATCTATAAGCAGTAAAATTGCAATTTCAAAAAAAAAATGTGCAGCTATTGATCCCATTCTGCTTAGTGACGATCAACCTTTCACTTCACATGGCCCTAGAAGAACGGCTGCACAAACTCCTGAAATTGCAAGCAACAGAGAAAACTATGAAAACGAACACATGGAAACATCTATTGAGCCTGCGGTAATTTGTGATAAACAACCTTACATTTCACAAGCACCTGAAGTCAGAAGCAATGCAGAAAGCAATGAAAACCAACATATTGCAGTTAATACACAAAACTCAATGCGAAATGGTAGATTTTCTTTTAAAAACTGTTCTGTAGTTATAAATAATCATTATCATTATAATAACTAGTTTGCACAAAATAATATGAAAATAGATAAAAATAAAACTTTTTGCCAGTTGCTACTTAAATCTACATTACTATATTTGGTGTTCGCATGAAAACTATATAGGTGGTTGCAGGTAAACCTATGTACAATACGCGTGTGGTAGGCATATTACGTGCTCGTGGAGTTAACACACTCGCCGCTGCGCGGCTCGTGTTTAACTCTACACTCGCACGTAATATGCTGTTTACCACACTTGTAATGTAATATACTATTACAATCACAATAATTTCCTCTTGGTTCTGCGAAAAATTGTAAATGTTCAATCTGTATAGATCATCTTAAATTCTAACTCTATGGATCCTCTTTATTTCTAACATTTTAATTACGTTTTTACTTACTTTTAATGCATACTTTCGCCCATTATTGAAAATCCGACATGTTTCTTCTGCCAATAGTTTCGCGGCAGTTTCTATGAAATTTTGAGAATTTTCGTAAAATTGGCGCATTTGAAGTATTTTGACAGGCGTTATGAATGTCATGATGATAGAAACGCAAACTTAACATTCGACGTGCCAAACAATTGAAGATGTTCTGTTTCAACTAGGATCCACTCATTGAAAACAGATAAGAGTTAATGACGTCAGGGTAGAAGGGTAATGTGTTGACTATAACACATTACCCTTTCACCATGACGTCACAAAAAACAAAATAAAGCAACGAAAGCACATGTCTGTGTTTAGGTTTTTTTACAAATCTATCAGTGGGAGGTTAAATGTCAGATATTCGTTGTTTTATAAAAGAATTCAATTTGAAGCTTCAAACGAGTGTCTTCCACTCCCAGATTAAGCATGAAGTAAAATTTCGAGTTTAGAAAAGCCTGAAAATTTGGTTTGGTCGCGTAGCGCGAAGCGCGGAGCGACCAAACCAAATTTTCAGGCTTTTCTAAACTCGAAATTTTACTTCATGCGCCACGCGTACTAAACACTGATGTCATCTGATGTTCAGAATACACGTTTTTAGCATACTGCTTTATTAGAATATTTAGAACTTCACCTAAAATAAGTGTTTAATACGCGTGGCGCATGAAGTAAAATTTCGAGTTTAGAAAAGCCTGAAAATTTGGTTTGGTCGCTCAGCGCTTCGCGCTACGCGACCAAACCAAATTTTCAGGCTTTTCTAAACTCGAAATTTTACTTCATGCTTAATCTGGGAGTGGAAAACACTCGTTTAAACGACCAAACCAAATTTTCAGGCTTATCTTAACTCGAAATTTTACTTCATGCGCCACGCGTACTAAACACTGATGTCATCTGATGTTCAGAATACACGTTTTTAGCATACTGCTTTATTAGAATATTTGGAACTTCTCCTAAAATAAGTGTTTAATACGCGTGGCGCATGAAGTAAAATTTCGATGTGTGTGAAGCTGGCAATATTTACAGCAATAACCCGGCGCATCCACCATCCACCCAAAAAATATTAATAAATCAAAAATAATTATTTTAACATATTTCTCAACTATAATCTTGAATTTGTTTTTTTACGTATCGTTTCTAATATCGTTGCTGTAAATAATACACAAATAAAATTTCAAATTAATTGAAATTATTAGGAACAATTGGTCATCCGTGTCAGGAAATTAATTATTTAAACATATTTCCAGATATCCGACATGCATTTTTTTTGTAGTTTTAAGTAACTAATAGTGCTATTGTTAGAATACAATAACAATTTTTACTATAGGGAATGTATCTTCCGATGATTTTTGAACATTAGTGAATGCATTGGAAAGTCAGTCATTCCGCGATGAGTAATTAATTGTTTAAACATATTTCAAGCTGGCCGACATACGTTTTGTTTATTGTTTTGAGTAACTAATAGTGTTATTGTTAAAATATATTAACAATTTTGAATATAGGGAATGTATCTTTCGTCGATTTTTTAACATTAGTGAATGCATTGGGAAGTCAGAAATACGCTATGAAAAATAAATTGTTTAAATATATTTAAAGTCGGCCGACATAAATTTTGTTTATTGTTTTAAGTAACTAATAGTGTTATTGTTAAAATACAATAACAATTTTTAGTATGGGGAATGTATCTTTTGTCGATTTTTCAACATTAGTGAATGCATTAGGAAGGCAGTCATTCGCGATGCGAAATAAATTGTTTAAACATATTTCAAGGTGACCGACATAAATTTTGTTTATTATTTTGAGTAACTAGTAGTGTAATTGTTAAAATACAATAACAGTTTTCAATATGGGGAATGTATCTTTCGTCGATTTTTGAACATTAGTGAATGCATTGGGAAGTCAGAAATACGCTATGAGAAATAAATTGTTTAAATATATTTAAAGTCGGCCGACATAAATTTTGTTTGTTGTTTTGAGTAACTGATAGTGTTATTGTTAAAATACAATTACAATTTTCAATATGGGGAATGTATCTTTCGTCGATTTTTGAACATTAGTGACTGATTGAGAAATCAATCATTCGCGATTACAAATTAATTGTTTAAACATTTTTCAAGGTGGCCGACATAAATTGTGTTTATTGTTTTAAGTAACTAAAAGTGTTATTGTTAAAATACAATAACAATTTTTAGTATGGGGAATGTATCTTTCGTCGATTTTTAAAGATTAGTGAATGCATTGGGATTTCAGTCATTCGCGATGAGAAATAAATTGTTTAAACATATTTTAAGTCGGCCGACATTAATTTTGTTTATTTTTTTAAGTAACTAATAGTGTTATTGTTAAAATACAATAACAATTTTCAATATGGGGAATGTATCTTTCGTCGATTTTTGAACATGAGTGAATGCATTGGGAAGTCAGTCATTCGCGATGAGAAATTAATTGTTTAAACATATTTTAAGGTGGCCGACATAAATTTTGTTTATTGTTTTAAGTAACTATTAGTGTTATTGTTAAAAAACAATAACAATTTTCAATATGGGGAATGTATCTTTCGTCGATTTTTTCCGATTAGTGAGTGCATTGGGAATTCAGTCATTCGCGATGAGAAATTAATTGTTTAAACATATTTTAAGGTGGCCGACATAAATTTTGTTTATTGTTTTAGGTGAATAATAGTGTTATTGTTAAAATACAATAACAATTTTCAATATGGGGAATGTATCTTTCGTCGATTTTTGAACATTAGTGAATGCATTGGGAAGTCAGAAATACGCTATGAGAAATAAATTGTTTAAACATATTTCAAGGCGGCGGACATAAATTTTGTTTATTGTTTTAAGTAACTAATAGTGTTATTGTTAAACTGCAATAACAATTTTCAATATGGGGAATGTATCTTTCGTCGATTTTTGAACATTAGTGAATGCATTGGGAAGTCAGAAATACGCTATGAGAAATAAATTGTTTAAACAAATTTCAAGGCGGCGGACATAAATTTTGTTTATTATTTTTAGTTACTTATAGTGTTATTGTTAAAATACAAAATTAATTTTTAATATGGGGAATGTATCTTTCGTCGATTTTTAAAGATTAGCGAATGCATTAGGAATTCAGTCATTCGCGATGAGAAATTAATTGTTTAAACATATTTTAAGGTGGCCGACATAAATTTTGTTTATTGTTTTAAGTAACTAATAGTGTTATTGTTAAAATACAATAACAATTTTCAATATGGGGAATGTATCTTTCGTCGATTTTTGAACATTAGTGAATGCATTGGGAAGTCAGAAATACGCTTTGAGAAATAAATTGTTTAAACAAATTTCAAGGCGGCGAACATAAATTTTGTTTATTGTTTTTAGTTACTAATAGTGTTATTGTTGAAATACAAAATTAATTTTCAATATGGGGAATGTATCTTTCGTCGATTTTTGAACATTAGTGAATGCATTGGGAAGTCAGAAATACGCTATGAGAAATAAATTGTTTAAACATATTTCAAGGCGGCGGACATAAATTTTGTTTATTGTTTTAAGTAACTAGTAGTGTTATTGTTAAAATGCAATAACAATTTTCAATATGGGGAATGTATCTTTTGTCGATTTTTTAACATTAGTGAATGCATTGGGAAGTCAGAAATACGCTATGAGAAATAAATTGTTTCAACATATTTCAAGGCGGCGGACATAAATTTTGTTTATTGTTTTAAGTAACTAGTAGTGTTATTGTTAAAATGCAATAACAATTTTCAATATGGGGAATGTATCTTTTGTCGATTTTTGAACATAAGTGAATGCATTGGGAAGTCAGAAATACGCTATGAGAAATAAATTGTTTAAACAAATTTCAAGGCGGCGGACATAAATTTTGTTTATTGTTTTTAGTTACTTATAGTGTTATTGTTAAAATACAAAATTAATTTTTAATATGGGGAATGTATCTTTCGTCGATTTTTAAAGATTAGCGAATGCATTCGGAATTCAGTCATTCGCGATGAGAAATTAATTGTTTAAACATATTTTAAGGTGGCCGACATAAATTTTGTTTATTGTTTTAAGTAACTAATAGTGTTATTGTTAAAATACAATAACAATTTTCAATATGGGGAATGTATCTTTCGTCGATTTTTGAACATTAGTGAATGCATTGGGAAGTCAGAAATACGCTATGAGAAATAAATTGTTTCAACAAATTTCAAGGCGGCGAACATAAATTTTGTTTATTGGTTTTAGTTACTAATAGTGTTATTGTTGAAATACAAAATTAATTTTCAATATGGGGAATGTATCTTTCGTCGATTTTTGAACATTAGTGAATGCATTGGGAAGTCAGAAATACGCTATGAGAAATAAATTGTTTAAACATATTTCAAGGCGGCGGACATAAATTTTGTTTATTGTTTTAAGTAACTAGTAGTGTTATTGTTAAAATGCAATAACAATTTTCAATATGGGGAATGTATCTTTTGTCGATTTTTGAACATTAGTGAATGCATTGGGAAGTCAGAAATACGCTATGAGAAATAAATTGTTTAAACATATTTCAAGGCGGCGGACATAAATTTTGTTTATTGTTTTAAGTAACTAGTAGTGTTATTGTTAAAATGCAATAACAATTTTCAATATGGGGAATGTTTCTTTTGTCGATTTTTGAACATTAGTGAATGCATTGGGAAGTCAGAAATACGCTATGAGAAATAAATTGTTTAAACAAATTTCAAGGCGGCGGACATAAATTTTGTTTATTGTTTTTAGTTACTTATAGTGTTATTGTTAAAATACAAAATTAATTTTTAATATGGGGAATGTATCTTTCGTCGATTTTTAAAGATTAGCGAATGCATTAGGAATTCAGTCAGTCGCGATGAGAAATTAATTGTTTAAACATATTTTAAGGTGGCCGACATAAATTTTGTTTATTGTTTTAAGTAACTAATAGTGTTATTGTTAAAATACAATAACAATTTTCAATATGGGGAATGTATCTTTCGTCGATATTTGAACATTAGTGAATGCATTGGGAAGTCAGAAATACGCTATGAGAAATAAATTGTTTAAACAAATTTCAAGGCGGCGAACATAAATTTTGTTTATTGTTTTTAGTTACTAATAGTGTTATTGTTGAAATAAAAAATTAATTTTCAATATGGGGAATGTATCTTTCGTCGATTTTTGAACATTAGTGAATGCATTGGGAAGTCAGAAATACGCTATGAGAAATAAATTGTTTAAACATATTTCAAGGCGGCGGACATAAATTTTGTTTATTGTTTTAAGTAACTAGTAGTGTTATTGTTAAAATGCAATAACAATTTTCAATATGGGGAATGTATCTTTTGTCGATTTTTGAACATTAGTGAATGCATTGGGAAGTCAGAAATACGCTATGAGAAATAAATTGTTTAAACAAATTTCAAGGCGGCGGACATAAATTTTGTTTATTGTTTTTAGTTACTTATAGTGTTATTGTTAAAATACAAAATTAATTTTTAATATGGGGAATGTATCTTTCGTCGATTTTTGAACATTAGTGAATGCATTGGGAAGTCAGAAATACGCTATGAGAAATAAATTGTTTAAACATATTTCAAGGCGGCGGACATAAATTTTGTTTATTGTTTTAAGTAACTAGTAGTGTTATTGTTAAAATGCAATAACAATTTTCAATATGGGGAATGTATCTTTTGTCGATTTTTGAACATTAGTGAATGCATTGGGAAGTCAGAAATACGCTATGAGAAATAAATTGTTTAAACATATTTCAAGGCGGCGGACATAAATTTTGTTTATTGTTTTAAGTAACTAGTAGTGTTATTGTTAAAATGCAATAACAATTTTCAATATGGGGAATGTATCTTTTGTCGATTTTTGAACATTAGTGAATGCATTGGGAAGTCAGAAATACGCTATGAGAAATAAATTGTTTAAACAAATTTCAAGTCGGCGAACATAAATTTTGTTTATTGTTTTTAGTTACTAATAGTGTTATTGTTGAAATACAAAATTAATTTTCAATATGGGGAATGTATCTTTCGTCGATTTTTTGGGATTATTGAATGCATTGGGAATTCAGTCATTTGCGATGAGAAATTAATTGTTTAAACATATTTTAAGGTGGCCGACATAAGTTTAGTTTATTATTTTAAGTAATTTATAGTGATATTGTTAAAATACAAAAACAATTTTCAATATGGGGAATGTATCTTTCGTCGATTTTTAAAGATTAGTGAATACATTGAAAATTCAGTCATTCGCGATGAGAAATTATTTGTTTAAACATATTTGAAAGTGGCCGACATAAATTTTGTTTATTGTTTTGAGTAACTAATAGTGTTATTGTTAAAATACAATAACAATGTTTGATATGGGGAATGTATCTTTCGTCGATTTTTAAAGATTAGTGAATGCATTGGGAATTCAGTCATTCGCGATAAGAAATTAATTGTTTAAACATATTTCAAGGTGGCCGACATACATTTTTTTTATTGTTTTAAGTAACTAATAGTGTTATTGTTAAAATACAATAACAATTTTCAATATGGGGAATGTATCTTTCGTCGATTTTTAAAGATTAGTGAATGCATTGGGAATTCAGTCATTCGAGATAAGAAATAATTGTTTAAATATATTTTAAGGTGGCCGACATAAATTTTGTTTATTGTTTTAAGTAACTAATAGTATTATTGTTAAAATACAATAACAATTTTCAATATGGGGAATGTATCTTTCATCGATTTTTGAACATTAGTGAATGCATTGGGAAGTCAGTCATTCGCGATGAGAAATTAATTGTTTAAACATATTTCAAGGCGGCGGACATAAATTTTGTTTATTGTTTTAAGTAACTAAAGGTGTTATTGTTAAAATACAAAAACAATTTTTAATATGGGGAATGTATCTTTCGTCGATTTTTAAAGATTAGTGAATACATTGGGAATTCAGTCATTCGCGATAAGAAATTAATTGTTTAAACATATTTCAAGGTGGCCGACATACATTTTGTTTATTGTTTTAAGTAACTTATAGTGTTATTGTTAAAATACAATAACAATTTTCAATATGGGGAATGTATCTTTCGTCGATTTTTAAAGATTAGTGAATGCATTGGGAATTCAGTCATTCGCGATAAGAAATAATTGTTTAAATATATTTTAAGGTGGCCGACATAAATTTTGTTTATTGTTTTAAGTAACTAATAGTATTATTGTTAAAATACAATAACAATTTTCAATATGGGGAATGTATCTTTCATCGATTTTTGAACATTAGTGAATGCATTGGGAAGTCAGTCATTCGCGATGAGAAATTAATTGTTTAAACATATTTCAAGGCGGCGGACATAAATTTTGTTTATTGTTTTTAGTTACCTATAGTGTTATTGTTAAAATACAAAATTAATTTTCAATATGGGGAATGTATCTTTCGTCGATTTTTAAAGATTAGTGAATGCATTAGGAATTCAGTCATTCGCGATGAGAAATTAATTGTTTAAACATATTTTAAGGTGGCCGACATAAATTTTGTTTATTGTTTTAAGTAACTAATAGTGTTATTGTCGGATATCTTAAAATATGTTTAAACAATTTATTTCTCATCGCGAATGACTGACTTCCCAATGCAGTCACTAATCTTTAAAAATCGACGAAAGATACATTTCCCATATTAAGAATTGTTATTGTATTTTAACAATAACACTATTAGTTACTCAAAATAATATACTAAATTTATGTCGGCCGCCTTAAAAAATGTTTAAACAATTTATTTCTCATCGCGAATGACTGACTTCCCAATGCATTCACTAATGTTTAAGAATCGACGACAGATACATTCCCCATATTAAAAATTGTTATTGTATTTTACAAATAACACTATTAGTAACTTAAAAAAATAAACAAAATTAATGTCGGCCGACTTGAAATATGTTTAAACAATTTATTTCTCATCGCGAATGACTGAATTCCCAATGTATTCACTAATCTTTAAAAATCGACGAAAGATACATTCCCCATATTAAAAATTGTTATTGTATTTTAACAATAACACGATTAGTTACTTAAAACAATAAACAAAATGTATGTCCGCCGTCTTGAAATTTGTTTAAACAATTTATTTCTCATAGCGTATTTCTGACATCCCAATGCATTCACTTATGTTCAAAAATCGACGAAAGATACATTCCCCATATTGAAAATTGTTATTGTATTTTAACAATAACACTATTAGTTACTTAAAACAATAAACAAAATTTATGTCGGCCACCTTGAAATATGTTTAAACAATTAATTTCTCATCGCGAATGACTGAATTCCCAATGTATTCACTAATCTTTAAAAATCGACAAAAGATACATTCCCCATATTGAAAATTGTTATTGTATTTTAACAATAACACTATAAGTTACTTACAACAATAAACAAAATTTATGTCAGTTGCCTTGAAATATGTTTAAACAATTAATTTCTCATTGCGAATGACTGACTTCCCAATGCATTCACTAATGTTCAAAAATCGACGAAAGATACATTTCCTATACTAAAAATTGTTATTGTATTTTAACAATAACACTTTTAGATACTTAAAACAATAAACAAAATTTATGTCTGCTGCCTTGAAATATGTTTAAACAATTAATTTCTCATCACGAATGACTGACTTCCCAATGCATTCACTAATGTTCAAAAATCAACGAAAGATACATTCGTCATATTAAAAATTGTTATTGAATTTTAACAACAACACGATTAGTTACTTAAAACAATAAATTAAATTTATGTCCGCTACCTTGAAATATGTTTAAACAATTTATTTCTCATAGCGTATTCCTGACTTCCCAATGCATTCACTAATGTTCAAAAATCGACGAAAGATACATTCCCCATATTGAAAACTGTTATTGTTTTTTAACAATAACACTATTAGTTACTTAGAACAATAAACAAAATTTATGTCGGCCACCTTAAAATATGTTTAAACAATTAATCTCTCATCGCGAATGACTGAATTCCTAATGAATTCACTAATCTTTAAAAATCGACGAAAGATACATTCCCCATATTGAAAATTAATTTTGTATTTTAACAATAACACTATAAGTAACTAAAAACAATAAACAAAATTTATGTCCGCCGCCTTGAAAATTGTTTAAACAATTTATTTCTCATAGCGTATTTCTGACTTCCCGATGCATTCACTAATGTTCAAAAATCGACAAAAGATACATTCCCCATATTGAAAATTGTTATTGCATTTTAACAATAACACTACTAGTTACTTAAAACAATAAACAAAATTTATGTCCGCCGCCTTGAAATATGTTTAAACAATTTATTTCTCATAGCGTATTTCTGACTTCCCAATGCATTCACTAATGTTCAAAAATCGACGAAAGATACATTCCCCATATTGAAAATTGTTATTGTTTTTTAACAATAACACTATTAGTTACTTAAAACAATAAACAAAATTTATGTCGGCCACCTTAAAATATGTTTAAACAATTAATTTCTCATCGCGAATGACTGAATTCCCAATGTATTCACTAATCTTTAAAAATCGACGATAGATACATTCCCCATACTGAAAATTGTTTTTGTATTTTAACAATAACACTATAAATTACTCAAAATAATAAACTAAACTTATGTCTGCCGCCTTGAAATATGTTTAAACAATTAATTTCTCATCGCGAATGACTGACTTCCCAATGCATTCACTCATGTTCAAAAATCGACGAAAGATACATTCCCCATATTGAAAATTGTTATTGTATTTTAACAATAACACTATTAGTTACTTAAAACAATAAAAAAAATGTATGTCGGCCACCTTGAAATATGTTTAATCAATTAATTTCTTATCGCGAATGACTGAATTCCCAATGCATTCACTAATCTTTAAAAATCGACGAAAGATACATTCCCCATATCAAACATTGTTATTGTATTTTAACAATAACACTATTAGTTACTTAAAACAATAAACAAAATTTATGTCGGCAACTTTAAAATATGTTTAAACAAATAATTTCTCATCGCGAATGACTGAATTTTCAATGTATTCACTAATCTTTAAAAATCGACGAATGATACATTCCCCATATTGAAAATTGTTTTTGTATTTTAACAATAACACTATAAATTACTTAAAATAATAAACTAAACTTATGTCGGCCACCTTAAAATATGTTTAAACAATTAATTTCTCATCGCGAATGACTGAATTCCCAATGCATTCAATAATCCCAAAAAATCGACGAAAGATACATTCCCCATATTGAAAATTAATTTTGGATTTCAACAATAACACTATTAGTAACTAAAAACAATAAACAAAATTTATGTTCGCCGCCTTGAAATTTGTTTAAACAATTTATTTCTCATAGCGTATTTCTGACTTCCCAATGCATTCACTAATGTTCAAAAATCGACGAAAGATACATTCCCCATATTGAAAATTAATTTTGTATTTTAACAATAACACTATTAGTAACTAAAAACAATAAACAAAATTTATGTCCGCCGCCTTGAAATATGTTTAAACAATTTATTTCTCATAGCGTATTTTTGACTTCCCAATGCATTCACTAATGTTCAAAAATCGACGAAAGATACATTCCCCATATTGAAAATTGTTATTGTATTTTAACAATAACACTATTAGTTACTTAAAAAAATAAACAAAATTAATGTCGGCCGACTTAAAATATGTTTAAACAATTTATTTCTCATCGCGAATGACTGAATTCCCAATGCATTCACTAATCTTTAAAAATCGACGAAAGATACATTCCCCATACTAAAAATTGTTATTGTATTTTAACAATAACAGTTTTAGTTACTTAAAACAATAAACACAATTTATGTCGGCCACCTTGAAAAATGTTTAAACAATTAATTTCTAATCGCGAATGATTGATTTCTCAATCAGTCACTAATGTTCAAAAATCGACGAAAGATACATTCCCCATATTGAAAATTGTAATTTTATTTTAACAATAACACTATCAGTTACTCAAAACAACAAACAAAATTTATGTCGGCCGACTTTAAATATATTTAAACAATTTATTTCTCATAGCGTATTTCTGACTTCCCAATGCATTCACTAATGTTCAAAAATCGACGAAAGATACATTCCCCATATTGAAAACTGTTATTGTATTTTAACAATTACACTACTAGTTACTCAAAATAATAAACAAAATTTATGTCGGTCACCTTGAAATATGTTTAAACAATTTATTTCGCATCGCGAATGACTGCCTTCCTAATGCATTCACTAATGTTGAAAAATCGACAAAAGATACATTCCCCATACTAATAATTGTTATTGTATTTTAACAATAACACTATTAGTTACTTAAAACAATAAACAAAATTTATGTCGGCCGACTTTAAATATATTTAAACAATTTATTTTTCATAGCGTATTTCTGACTTCCCAATGCATTCACTAATGTTAAAAAATCGACGAAAGATACATTCCCTATATTCAAAATTGTTAATATATTTTAACAATAACACTATTAGTTACTCAAAACAATAAACAAAACGTATGTCGGCCACCTTGAAATATGTTTAAACAATTAATTACTCATCGCGGAATGACTGACTTTCCAATGCATTCACTAATGTTCAAAAATCATCGGAAGATACATTCCCTATAGTAAAAATTGTTATTGTATTCTAACAATAGCACTATTAGTTACCTAAAACTACAAAAAAAATGCATGTCGGATATCTGGAAATATGTTTAAATAATTAATTTCCTGACACGTATGACCAATTGTTCCTAATAATTTCAATTAATTTGAAATTTTATTTGTGTATTATTTACAGCAACGATATTAGAAACGATACGTAAAAAAACAAATTCAAGATTATAGTCGAGAAATATGTTAAAATAATTATTTTTGATCTATTAATATTTTTTGGGTGGATGGTGGATGCGCCGGGTTATTGCTGTAAATATTGCCAGCTTCACACACATAAAATTTCGAGTTTAAAAAAGCCTGAAAATTTGGTATGGTCGCTCCGCGCTATGCGACCAAACCAAATTTTCAGGCTTTTCTAAACTCGAAATTTTACTTCATGCTTAATCTGGGAGTGGAAAACACTCGTTTAAAGCTTCAAATTGAACTAGTTTCAAAAACAAAGAAATATCTAAAGATTTATTATCGGCGCTATTTCTAAAAAGTAAAATGGCATACTTTCTACACTTAAATCCGTAAAAAAAAAATCTGATAATGAATGTTTCATGTAAAAATTGGACACTTTTAATGTTCCCGCTTCACTGGCGGACCCTTGACTTATACTTTTACATGACAATGTCAAATTAAAGACTCAAACATTCAACAGTTGAATGTTTTCTGTTTCAACGAACCGTTATTAATTAAACAAAGAAAAAAGTTCATGACGTCAGGGTAGAAACGTGTAGTCAATATATTACCCTTTTACCCTGATATCATAAAAAACAAAATACAGTATCATAAACGCATGTCCTCGTTTTTGTTTGATTTTATTTGACAAACTTGTCAGTGAGCAATCAAATTATTTTACAAGAAGAAACGACAAACAAGAACAAACTGAAACCGACAGAACTGTAAACCTCAGTTAAATTGGATATTAACAATGTGCTCAGTATTCAATTAGTAAAAATATTCAAGAAAATATACGTTTACAATCACAATCATTTTCTCTTGGTTTTACAGCAAATTGCAAGTTATCAATCTCTAGGAATCCTCATTATTTCTAACATTTAAAATATTCTTTCACTTACTTTTAATGCAAACCTTTCGCCCACAATTAGAACACCAACATTTTTCTTCTTTAAATAAGTTGGACAAAATTTGAATGAGATTTTAAGCATTTTTATAAAATTGCAAACTCAACATTCGACATGAAAAATAATTGTTTTGTTTCAACCAGAATCTATTGATATAAAACAGATAGAAGTTAATGACGTCAGGGTAGAGAGCTAATGTGTTGACTATACTTAATGTAGTTGACAAATCTGTCAGTGAGCAATAAAATTAATTTAAAAAGAAGGTTTTAATGAAAAAAAAAAAATAAACTTTACAAACAGAAACAAAAGATAATACTACACAGATGGTCAATGAAACCACAAGAACTCCTAGAACAGTAAAATCAGTTGAATTGGATATTAACAATGTACTCAGAATCGGATTAGTCGCAATTTTCAAGAAAATATGTCATTAATTATCTATAAAACTTGTTAATTTCCGCGAAGCGGCGAAGCGGAGCGACCAAACCAAATTTCTAGGCTTTTCTAAACTTGAAATTTTACATCATACAGTATGCATATCCATACACTTTTTTTAAACAGTTCAATTTGAAGCTTTAAACGATTGTTTTCCACTCTCGGGTTGAGTGGAAAACAATCGTTTAAAGCTTCAAATTGAACTGTTTAAAAAAAAGTGTATGGATATGCATACTTAAAAAAAAATCACTTTTCATATAATGCAAAGAAAGTATGACATGTATAACATCTCAAAATGTCTATGTTTTGGTTTGAGTTACCAAGAATGTAATATAAGAAAAAAAATAGCCACAGGAAAACCTATTAGAAATCATTACGTTCTCACGAGCGCATACACTTTCACGGTCACTTTTTTTTGTTTTGAACAATTTTAGGCCGAAATAGACTATTTCCGTTCGCTACCGATTTCTTTTGTGACTCGTGTCTGAATATTCTTCCGGTGTTTACTTTTTATTTATAAGCTGCAGTGAAATCCATAAAAACCAATTAAGATTGTTAGAATTTAATTGGGACGATTAATTAACTGACGAGGTAACAGATAGAGGCTGGAGGAACATGTTTTAAACTGTTTCAGAATTATTGGCAGAGAAGACAGGAAGAGATAGTTCAACTGATTAAATGCCACTTCCAATATTCTTTTACAATATTTTTGAAACGCTTTACAGAATTGAATGTGCCCAAGCAGTTAGGCAAGGTGACTCGCACAATATTTTTGAAATTATTTAAAGAATTCAATGTGCGTAAGGTATTTGATGTGGGACCCTATCAAAACATCCACACTATTTTTGCCACCTGTAATGCTGGTCTTCTATCTACTTTTGTTACCATAATTTTGATAATTTCAATTATTATTATTACTAGTGTGTACAACTTTTGAAATGTAAATACCTGCAATATTTCTCAGTTTCTCCATTAAAAAATGCAATTTACATTAAAAATAGTGTGTTTAATGTTATGTAAGTTGTAAGTATTTTCTTTAAAACCAATGGTGGTGGTTTTGTTTTTAAAGCCCACTTTGCTAAAACAAGAAAATATATTTTGTACAAGAAATCTCCGCTCATTAAAATGTCATTCTTAGGCATTCTTCACAGACTGTGTGGATGTTTTGATCGGGTCCTCTTGATGTGCCCAGGCACTTTAAATTCTTCAAATAATTTCAAAAATATTGTGCAAGGTGTATTCTTGATATTTGAACCACTTTATTTAATGCGTCTAAATAGTTAAATTGTTTTGTATTGTGGAGGCTTCTACTTCGTTATAAATACATGTTAATTTAACAATAAAACACACTTTTAACTTTATTTAAACAGCACGTTTTATTTTTAGGTTACTGCAGTTTCAGCAACATTAACTTGCCATTATCAAATATAAAGTTCATGTTGGTGAATTTATATACCGCCAATTTATACGACATTTTATTTCAAATCAAAACATATAACCACATGTTTTGTTCATTTTATGCGGTTTTTTACTTCGAACCAAAGCGGACAACTGGCAAGGTCAAAAATTAACATTTGCGCTAATCTTCTTTTGTATCTACAGGAATCATCAAAATTCAGGTCACGTGTATTTCGCGCGAAGCTTCTACTTCTTTTAGGACACCGTTGTACACAATGGTCTATCGCCAACTATTGTTTAAAAAAAACAAAAGGGTTCCTCCACCAAGGAGAGAATATCAATTCGCATCATTGATTATTCAATTTCGATCTATTGGTTTTTGTTTGGAATGAATTCCATTGTTTATAAAACAAGAATCAACAAATAGATTTATTTTTATATCATAATAAATCCATTTGTTGATTCTTTTTTCAAAAGCAATGGAATTATCGATAGCTGAGGCACTTAATTTTTGAAAATCCATGATCATATTTTTAACTATTATAGTTTTTTTATTAATTCCAAACAAAAACAAATAAACCGAAATACAAAATCCAAGATAAGATAACATTTTTCAAGAACTAGTTTTTACTGTACTCTGGTGGTAGAAGTAAAGGGTGTCCCAAAATTAACGCAAGATTTGAATTAAATAGAAAACACAGTTTTTAGTCTTTAGATTGTTATTTTTTTATGAATCATAAAGTACGTAGGATATGGTTAATTATGGAATAACACATCGGGCAAATGGCCTCCATGGCTTTGCTGGCACATACGCACTCTTTTGTCGAAATTTTCCGTGACCATTATGCATAAATGTGGGTGAATTTCGTTGATGCAGCGTTGATTTCCTCCTGTAATGCACAGATGGTTGTGGGCTTTTTGATATAGACCTTTGACTTCAAATAACCCCAATAAAAATAAATCTAATGGTGTTAAATCACACGATCTAGGGGGCGAATTCTGATCACTGAAACGAGAGAGTGCACGAATTGTTTTACGGGCTGTACGGCATGTGGTACCGTCTTGTTGAAACCACATACTGGCCACAATAATATCATCCAATTTCGGCAGAAAGAACTGTTATCATGTGGCGATATGAAGCCCCAGTAACAGCCACTGCTTGACCAGCCTCATTTTCAAAAAAGTATGTTCCAATGATGCCTCCAGCCCAAATTCGCACCAAACAGTGACACGCTGTGAATGCATTTGTTTTTCGACAATCACATGTGTGTTCTCCTAACCCCAAACACGGCAATTCTGGCGAACAGAGCCATCAAGGTAAAAATGTGCTTGATCGCTTAGGATGATTTAGCTCGACAAATCAGCATCCACTTGTTGATGTTCAATAATTCATTCAACGAACTCTCTTCGCTGTGCATGGTCATTAGGCTTCAGTTGTGTTAATTGAATTTTGTAAGCATACGTTGAATGAATTATTGAACAACAACGTGTTTTCATTACTAAACAATATCTCAAAAATAATGAAAATTACAGTTCGAAAATTTCATACAAAATATAGTCGGAATAATGTTTCAACTTTGTCAACTGTGAGAATAATTGAAAAATTCAGGGAGTCTGGATCAGTTGGAGACGCTAAACACACTGGTCGTCTAAAAACAAGCCCTTCAAATGTCAATATCAAAGCAGTGCGTAAGAGTGTTGTTGAAAAGCCCAGAATATCAATTCGGTGTCGTGGACAAGAATTGCAAATTTCAAGAAGCGTACACTCACAAAAGATTGTGTTTCTTCGCTGTGCATGGTCATTAGGCTTCAGTTGTGTTAATTGAATTTTGTAAGCATAGAGACACAATCTTTTGTGAGTGTACGCTTCTTGAAATTTGCAATTCTTGTCCACGACGCCGAATTGATATTCTGGGATTTTCAACAACACTCTTACGCACTGCTTTGATATTGACATTTGCACGGCTTGTTTTTAGACGACCAGTGTGTTTAGCGTCTCCAACTGATCCAGACTCCCTAAATTTTTCAATTATTCTTTTCACAGTTGACAAAGTTGAAACATTATTCTGACCATATTTTGTATGAAATTTTCGAACTGTGGCCGCCAAACTTTCATTATTTTTGAGATATTGTTTAGTAATGAAAACACGTTGTTGTATCGTGTAACGCTCCATTTTTACTAACCTCTCAGCGGTCAAATTGTCTTTTTTCAGGGTTGCCAACAATTTACTGCACAAATGCCGCAAATTCAAATCATGTGTTAATTTTGGGACACCCTTTATTTTTACTAACCTCTCAGTTGTCAAATTGTCTTTTTTCAGGGTTGCCAACAATTTACTGCACAAATGGTTGCAAATTCAAATATTGTGTTAATTTTGGGACACCCTTATTTTTGTTATATTTTAAAAACAATCGAAGAAACTCTTCAAGAAGAAGTTTAACTGTACTCTGATAGAAGTATGCCTAACAAATTTGATTTGACGACAACATTGATCAACAAAAAAAAAACAAGATTCGATCTTGATAATTTTTATGTTTACAATTTTCTGAGAACTTATCGAAACAATCTCGGGCCGTGTTTTCTTCGCTCTTGCCTCGGCCGTTGGTTGGTGACGGCGAAAGAAGGCGAATATGCAAATTGGCGTGAGAGAGCGGCCCGGAATTGGCGGAACGAACAGGTTTTTCTAGAAGAGGAGGACGGAAAGAGCGAACTGCCGAAATAGAATCGGAGAGAATAAAAAAAGGGGGAACTTCTGCTTCTCGGCCGAAAGTGGACCAAGTATCGATCCCTGGGGGCCGCCAGACAGCCGCCGATGTTCATTCATCACACCGTTTAACGACCAATTTTCTATGCATACGTAATTTCGTACATGCATGTACTAAAATATACCTCTGGGAAAGTCCACGAATAACATTTAAACAGTTAAGAAAGCTAATAAAACAAAATTAGGAAATGAAATTGATATACTCATTTTCTTAAAGTGTTCACCAACCAGAGTTTGGTAGAATCCTCAAAAAACGATTTGAGTCACGAATCCGAATACTCTTATTTAATATGATAAAAAAAACGATGAATATGATTCGAATACTAATTTTCGAATCACAAATACAAATCCTTTTTAATCCGGTGAGATAGTGGGTTGAGGCCTAACCCAGAGGTCGAGGGTTCGAGTCCCGCCGGGTGGGGTAATTTTAAAGTACAAAATGATTCCACCTGGGTCCATAGATGTGTGTGAATGTGTTTGTGGCGTCTAAATAGAGTAAATTAGAAAATACAAAAGTGAAATGATGGAATGGTTTAAAACCAATAACTGTAAAATAAATCACATATATATATATATATATATATATATATATATATATATATATATATATATATATATATATATATATATATATATATATATATATATATTTAATAAATAACATCGACTAATCATAATTTTAAAGAAAACGAATGAAAGAATGAAATAACATATTGTGATGTGTCCATTTAATCATGTACATGGAGTACTTTTTCTGTTAGTGTGTAGAACCTAAATTTGAATTTCTTGCCACAAATGCCATCTACTGGAATAAATGCTAAAATATCGTAAAAATGTTTAAACTGATGATTCATTAAAGATTATGTATTATCATTTTAAATTCTAAACTACTCTATTTCCAATTTAAAATAATATATAATTATAAATTCATTATTGACATAAATTATATTATATGACTTTATGTTTTGTAAATACTACATATCGATATCGATGTTTTAAAAAGTGTTCAATTTGAAGCTTTTAACAAGTGTTTCCACTCCCAAACTAAGCATGAAGTAAAATTTCGAGTTTAGAAAAGCCTGAAAATTTGGTTTGGGTGCGTAGCGCGAAGCGCGGAGCGGCCAAACCAAATTTTCAGGCTTTTCTAAACTCGAAATTTTACTTCATGCGCCACGCGTATAAAACACTGAAATATTGAGACGTTCGAAATACTCTTAGAGATACTTCTTTTAAATGAAATAAAATAAATAAAATTATTTAAAAAACAAAATATTTACATTTTTACTTATTTAATAATTTAATTACCAAAAAATATGGTTTACCGATGGCCGGCTCTAGGGCAGTGCAACCGCACTAGCGGTTTGAAATGTTAGGAGTTTGCGTATACCTAGATAATACCAGCAAAAGGTTTAACGAATAAAGCACTAATAACCTTTCTTCACACTTTTATTTGAATTACCAAATGTACATTTCGGACACAAAGTGACCATTATCAATGGATTAACTCTGATCAGTGTTAATCCATTGATAATGGTCACTTTGTGTCCGAAATGTACAGTTGGTAATTCAAATAAAAGTGTGAAGAAAGGTTATTAGTGCTTTATTCGTTAAATTAATTTGATCTTCACGTAACTCACAATCAATTTAGCAAAAGGTTTATTATATAATAGGCCCCGCTTTTATTTGTGCCGGCCCTGTTTCCACCACAGGAAACATGAGAAACTTCTTCAACATTAAAATTTACATCCACTAACAAGGTTCACTAAATTACATATCTGTATTACAAATCGCGTTCCTTTTCGATTTATGATTATTTGAATGGCCGCTGGTTAAATATGTTTTCGTTTTTTTTGAAAGATTAATTGTATTATTGTTCGGCTCGGGATCTCCTTTCGATCGGATCATGATCTGGTATCCCCCAAGGTGATGAATCGGGCCCGTCAGCGCGATTAATGGGACCGATCGGTTTTCTGGCCTTGGGTGGCACCGAAAATTGGCCATGATGGTTCGATGTATTTTCGGGCCTGGAATAATTGGCGGCTCGCTTGGCTTAAGTTTTAAGTGCAATGCACTTAAGTCGCGTTCACTGCACTCTTTCGTCTTCCATGCACTCCTCAAAATCTTTGTTTTTTTTTTGTTCTGTTGTTTTGTTTTTGGAACAGCAGCAGGGTAATGCTTCACCTGCTTTGGGCAGATGTTCTTAATATATCTGTAAGAGAATCCTAAATTCAAGGGTGGGGATTCAAATAGACCCGAGAGTACTTTTTAATTAAGTAATATTCTTAATCTTTCGGCATTTTTGTAAGTCAATAAATTAATTTTCCATGTATTTACTGACTTTTACCAATAAAACCCCGATATTGTGGTTGTAGTCAGAAAAACAAAAGTATAAATACAATTACTATACATCCTTGTAGAGCATTTACGCAATCGTTTTAATTAACCCCCCTCCGACACTGCAAAGAAATCCCATTCTTGCAAAGTGCAAAATAGGAAGGAAAGGACGTACGGCCGACACTTTCGTGCGTTCAGTATCGGGCTCTCAATGACTCAACATCCTCCTTTGTGTGTGCAATTGTTTTTCCGCATGCACACACACACGTAACTTGAAAAAAAACATCGATTAATCAATAATGTATGAGCGCCGTTTTCGATTTCGATTCGATTTAAACGCCCCCTTTTTTTCTTTCCTTCAGCCCATTGTTTCCGAAACGAAAGTACGCCACTGTTCTAAAACGATAACTGTCGCTCGGCGACGACCTCGACCTTTCACAGTCGCCTTCCTGCTACTACTACACAACGAACAATGTAAATAAATAAATTAAGTGTAGCTGGAATCAGTTTATCAAGTTGAACGTTTGTTGTTGTTAATAATTTGTAAGAAGCTCTGGGAAATCAGAGCCGGTATTCCTGCAATTGATCGCACCATCAGTCGCCCGCTAACTGCCAAATTTACATGTTAAATCCCTACCTAAATGACAAATTTCGTACGACCGAATTGTACGACTAATCTTGGAAATACGGGACCAGGAGTGGAAACACTTGTAATTTATAAAAAGTAGAAAAAATATTGGGCCATAGTGGGTTCCTTGGAGAACCCCCGAAATTACAGAAACTGGTATAACAGGGTATACATCAGGATATCTATACTTAAAAGACAAATTCTCTGTACAACGTCCCAAATTTCAAGCAAATATTTCGATAATCGAATGAGAAAACATGATATATTTTTCGCAAACGCATTAGAATTTGCCACAAAAAAAAATATCTTTCATGCACCAATATGCAACCGAGTTCTTGTAAAGCTAGAAAAATCTACTGACTTTACCACTTTGTTTAAAGATCCTCAAAATTCCATTTTCCATTTTGCAAATTTCGTGAATTGAATTACCTAGAAGCATTTGTGTAAGTGAATAATACAAAAATGTTGAAAACCATTTTAAACTTCAAATATATTAAAACTAGCAAACAAACAAAAATTCTGGCCGTTCCGACAACATTTGTACTGAATTTTAACTAGAGGCACTTGAAGGGTTAAGGGGAAAAACCAAATGAGTCTCAATTTTAAAATTTTAGAAGGGAACACAATGAAATGTCAGAACTCTACATGTTTTATAGGTTATTTATTTCTTTCGTCGGAAATAACTGGTGACATATTTGTTTGTTCCTCATGAAGTTTGCCTATGTGAAAATACTTGGTCTAAGCTGCACAATGGCGTCAAAAACGATTGTCGGTACATTTTTTACTCATTTGGTTTTTCCCCTTAACCCTTCACTTGGTTTGTTTCACTTATTTCTTTATTTTTCCAACTAGTTTTGACTGTCCTGGACATTCCAACAAAAGTTGAGATGCTGGATATTTCAAGAAAAATTGGTAGAATTATCTGGTAAATTCACATATACACCCAATTTTATCTTAAAACCCTGGATATCCCAGAGAATTTGCTATTAAACCAATTTGTATCTAAAGATCTTAGCCATTCTGACAAGATTAGTACTGAATTTAAATTAAAGGCCCTTGGTTTGTTACACTTATTTCTTTATTTCTCTAAGTAGTTTCGATTTATCGTCATTCTCAAGGAATAATGTTTGTGGGATATCATTCCTTGAGAATAACGACAATTCGAAACTAGCTGGATAAATAAAGAAGTAAGTAAAACAAACAAAGTATCATTAACTCAAATCCAATATTAGTTAAAATGTTTCAACAAGTGATCAATGAGAACCAAATTAAAGTTAAGATTAGTACAATAATTTGGTTAATTCACAATAAAATTTGTCAGAACATCATAGATATTCCCACAAGAGTTAGTTGGCAAAATCTAGTGAATTCACACGTTAACCCTAACTTATCTGAAGATTTTTTTTGACATTACAACCAAATCCTAACTTTTAAAGTTACATGCCGTCCTCAATAACTCTATATTTTTAAAGTTACATGCCGTCCTCAACAACTAATCTGTAATATCAGTTTAGTAACAAACCCAATCGTGCAAATCAAAAACACACTCGAATTAATTACACTTTTCAGCGCCGCGGCGATTTCGCACAAGGAATCGATTAAGTTATCCGGCACAATCATTAACTACAATGTCCGTGCTTTCCGTTCAGTGACAGCTCTAGGTCTGGGCGTGTCCGAACGTCGGCGAGAATAGCAACAACAAAAAAAATCCGAAAAGCAAAGTGAGTGAAATCTATCTCACGGTACGGCGCGCGAGAGATAAACGTTTGGGAAACACCCCCAGTAATTTTCACCGTCGATCGATCGATCGTTTTCCCTTTTCTCGGAGCAAATTAAAAGAAAGAAACACCGCAATTTTGCACGCACTGCCGCTTCACGGATTTTTTTATAGGTTATCTATAATTTTGACAAAGAATCGGAAGATTGTGGTACACGAAATTAGTGTTTGCAATAAAGTTAAAGTTTGATGACCTCAACTATTTAAAAAAATAATTAACCAAGGCCATTGGTATCTGGTAAAGGGGGGAGTACGCATCGCTGCACTGCACTTAGGCCTCATTATGCCCATTGTGCTGACCAAGGCCAATCAATTAAAAGAAGACGTACTAAATCAAAAACTAGTACGTCTACTTCTTTTAATTGAATGGCCTTGGCAACTAGGTCCTTTCGACCAGCCTCAGTTATCAAAAACTATGGTTTGTCCTAAAAATAGGAGGACCACAACAAAAACCAAATGATCAAACTACGTGACCTTATTGCCTGCCAAAAAGTTAAATTCTAACTGAAGCACAGAGATCTAAAATCACGTGAAATTACGGCTGTCATGTTAGAACCACAACTGACGTTTCTTTAACAAGTGGCTATTTTTGTCTATTTTCACAGCATATGTTTGAATAGTGTTATCAAAGTGTGTAAAGTGAGTATTTCTTGATCAGACTCAGTTATCAAAAACTATGGTTTGTCCCAAAAATAGGAGGACCACAACAAAAACCAGCAGATCAAACTACGTGACCGCATTGCCTGCCAAAAAGCTAAATTCTAACTGAAGTACAAAGGTCTAAAATCACGTTAAATTATGGCCGTCATGTACGAATCACAACTGACGTTTCGTTAACAAGTGGTGGCTTGTGTCTTTCGCAGCGTATGTTTAAATAGTGTTATCAAAGAGTTTAAAGTGAGTATTTCTTGATGACCTCTTCCCACTTATCGAAATTTTAACTTATATTTTGGCTGGGTAAACTGGAAGGTTTGTTGTGGTCCTCCTATTTATGGGATATAGTATAGCTTAAAAAGAAATATTAAATATTGTCCATGGAATAAAGTGTTTCAAATTTCGATTTCGAACACTAAAAAACGTGACAGTTTTTGGACACCTAAATAAAGGGTGTCTAAAAACTGCTAAGTTTAGTGTTCGCAGCGGTTCCCAACCTGTGGTACGGGGACCACTAGGGGTACGCGGCAAATCATTTAAGGTACACAAAAATAAAGTTCGTAATGGCAAAACCACGAAAAGAGTAGGTTAGTTAGTGAAGTAACCAATAAAAACAAAGCTTTGAAGAAAAACGTCAGGTTTTATGATAATAGAAGTTGCTCTAAAATCAAAATCTTACGACGGTACGATAATAAATGACAAATAAAAAATAAATTTATTAATCCAATAAAAATTTATTCAAAACGGACCCAATAACTTTTAAACAAAACATTGTTTTGATGGTCTGAAATTAATTGAGCCATAAATTTTGTCCGAATAAATTAATTCGGGTCGAGTTTTTTTTATTATTATTTCGTACACCTACCTAATAAACACACACTCAGTGTGCAATTTGATCGCATTTGGAAATTGAACGACGAGCGCCCGTTCAGATTACATAAAGCGAAATCGAGTGCTCCCATAAAAAGCCCGCTGCACCGGCGCTGCTCAATTGTTCATGCAAAACAACCGACGACCGACACTCTGGATGAGGACGTGTGGGCGGAATAGCGCACTTGATTATCCAATCGTTAATTTTTTTGCACATTGCACAATGTAAATAAACAAACAAGTTGTTAATTCACTTGATTTAAGAAATGTTCAATAAGGCAGATATGCCCTAGGGTAAGCATTATTAACAGTGACGTAACTAGAACTCTGGGGGCCCTTCGAAAAAATAGCACAAAAAAACCTGGAAAAAATTACTTGAAAAAGTAATTTTGAAACGAAAAACACTAAACAAAATATCCGGTTCGGGCATTCATCTGTTTATGTTCAGTTATTTGATCGTATTGTTTCAGTTATTTGTTCGTTTCGGTTCAGGCATCTTATCGTTCCAGTTTAGGCATTTTTCGTTCAGGTTCAGAGCATTTTTTCTTTTCGATTCTGACAGTTTTTGAAAACTTGGTTCAAGAAGTGAGTTTAGATTAAAATATGTTCCTAAGATATGAAAAGTAGGAGAAGTGATAATGATTCCTAAACCTGGAAAACCACCAAATGAAGTTTCTTCGTACAGACCAATCTCTTTATCACCTGTAATCTCAAAAATGTTTGAAAAAATACTTTTTAAAAGATTAAAACCAATTATTGAAGGCAAAAACATAATACCAGAACATCAGTTTGGTTTCAGAGAATGTCATTCAACTATAGATCAAGTCCACAGAATAACGAACGTAATTGAAAAGTCACTGGAAGAAAGAAAGGTTTGCTCTACTATCTTTCTTGATGTAGCGCAAGCTTTTGACAATGTGTGGCACGACGGACTTAAATACAAATTAAGAAAACTTCTACCCAGACTATATTCACAAATACTAGAATCATACATTTCAGATAGAGTTTTAAGAATTAAGCAGGAAGATGCTTACTCTGAACTAAAAGAAATAAAGGCAGGTGTGCCACAGGGCAGTGTGCTAGGACCAGTCCTCTACCTATTATACACCAGCGATATACCTGAATTAGACCATGATACGATAGCCACATTTGCCGACGACAATGCTATATTGGCTGTAGGCAAAGATCACGAAGAAGCAGCAGTAAATCTGCAAACCTCGATAAATAAAATTAACATCTGGACTAAGCAATGGCGAATCAAATTGAATGAGACTTAATCGGTCCACGTCAATTTCACAAATAAAAGAAATCAACATATCCCTGTTAGTATGAATGATATCCAGGTACCACATGCTGATACAGCAAAATATTTGGGTTTTACACTGGACGCTAAGCTACGCTGGAGAGCTCATGTCAAAAAGAAAAAAGAAGAACTGGACATCAAATTTCGAAAAATGTATTGGCTGCTTGGTCGGAACTCCACCCTGGCAATCTACAATAAATTACTGCTGTATAAACAAATTCTTAAGCCCGTATGGACATATGGTATCCAGCTGTGGGGTTGTGCCAAAAAGAGCAATATAGAAATAATCCAGCGATACCAAAATAAAGTACTGAGGAGTATTGTCAATTCTCCTTGGTATTTCCGAAACAGTGACCTCCACAGGGACTTGGAAATGGATACTGTTAATGAGACAATACACAAATTTGCCAAGAGTCATGAACAGCGACTTCTTCAACACGTCAACATCGAAGCCATCCAGTTCCTCGATAACACGAATTTGACCAGAAGACTACAGCGGACTAAACCGTTCGAGTTAGTTTAATATTGTGTTAGTGCAAAAGCAGAGCATAGTGCTAAAATAGTCCTAAAAATTTGGTTTGGTCGCGTAGCGCTACGCGCTACGCGACCAAACCAAATTTTTGGCTTTTCTAAACTCGAAATTTTACTTCATGCTTAGTCTGGGAGTGGAAACGCTCGTTGAAACTTCAAACTGAATGCTTTGATAAGAACATTAAATGACTGAAAATGTTTTTAAAGATAATAGTCTAGTTTTTAAAATTTTCTTTAATATTATTTAAAGTAAAACTGACATGGTTGGCACAATCTGAAATGTAAAATTTTTCCGACGTTTCCCTGATTAAAGTTCTTTTTCCTGACCTTTTAATATAACTTTCTTCTGTGGGAAACCCCAATTTTGTTTTCATTGTTTTCATTGTTTTTGTCAATATTCAAGTTGGTTTTATAAATGTTTACACGTTTTGTAATTTTTATGATGCCTATTGATTTTGACAAATTTAATAATATCATATAGCTTTTTTGTTAGTGTTTTGATCAATTTGAATAAAATTCCATGACTTTTCTCTGACTGCCGGTTTTAATGATATTTAGTTAATTTTTTATTTACGTAATTTTAGGTCATTCGTCGGTTTTATAATAGAGTTCAAATTGAAGTTTTGAACGAGTGATTCCACTCCCAGGCTAAGCATGAGGTTTAGAAAAGCCTGAAAATTTGGTTTGGTCGCGTAGCGCGAACCGCGGAGCGGCCAAACCAAATAATTTTTTTGTTTGTTAATAACATATATAAAGATTTCGCCAAATATCAACTTGTTGGGTTCTCAATGGTTATTCGAGAAACCAACAAATCAATATTTTTTTGTTTCTTTTTATGGCAATCAGGAGTAACGTTGAATTGGTATAATTCATTACGATCAAAACGATTGATTATATCTCACTAAACCCAACCATTTGACCTTTTGTGAAAAAAAAGTCTCCACCCAAACATCGATTATCCATTTATTTATTAGGGGGGCAATTATCCGAACCGGGCCATTCGCCGTCACGATTCTTGGTCGAAAAGTGTACCGCGTACCACATCTTTATGTATATCGTTTTACTTCTCTTCTCTCGATCAGCTGAAACTCGAAAATCAGGAAGTGTTTTCTCGCCGCAGTCGTCGCCGACGACGACGAGAGAATCGGACCTTGATCCGCGATGATGTGACGGAGAAGAAGGAAGAAAAGAAGCGATGAAGAAGACGAAGAAAAAAAACGCACGATCGTCGATTATTCATTTATTTATGGTCAGACGACGACGGACGTGTGTATCTGTTGCACAGAAACACACCTTGGAAGGTCGTGCAAAACGCCGCGCGCGAGAGAGAAAGTAGGCTACGGAATTGTAAGATGCAGCCTCCACAGGTTTTCAAGTGTTTTGTAAAATGTTTATTATAACGAACTATGGGAGGAAGGATTGCATTGGATCGTGATTTATTGGAATTATAATTTAGAACTTGTATGAAATAATCTTGGATTATCAGTATGAAACAAAGGAATACAAATTGCAATGCCTTTTTGGGACAAAAACACTTTGAAATATATGAAACATGAACTGAACAGGAAAACAACAGACTTTAGGATATCAAACGTTTTGAAATATATGAAACCGGAACCGGAGTTACCTATATTGACCTATATTTTGGTTAAACTGAAAATGCGTTTTATTCAAACAGTGTTTATAGGACTTTCGTTTCTTTTGAGAAAGATAATTTCATATTTTCTTTTAAACTTTATAAAAGATCTTCAGATTATTATACAATTATTAATAATTATTAAAATTTGTGTAAGATTTCTTTTGAATTTGAAAATCCAAGCTTTTGTATACATTTTTTAATATTGGTTTTAAACCATTCCACCATTTCACCTTTTTATTTTGTAATTTGGTATATTTAGACGTTACAAACACATTCACACACATCCATGGACACAGGCGCGCACCCAGGGCGGTGGCTCGCAGGCTTGAGCCCCACCGAAGACTAAATTGTAGTATGTCGATGTATATCGATCTAGCGGTTTCTTTATAAAAAAAACAATAAAATAAACTAGGATCAATATTTTTAAAAATGTTAGTGCTTTGTTGGCAAGAGCAATCCTTCTCATTAATAATTTAATACAATTTCATTCATGTGGCTGCCTCGGCTGGCACGACAGAATCCCATCGTGTCAACCCAATTTTTTAGTATATTTTCGATGGTTGAGGGCTCTATCTCACGAATAGCTCGACTAATATTATGCACAAGCACCTGAATAGTTTGTGGATTGTCTGCATAACATAGATATTAACCAGCACTCTATAAAAAATAGTCCAACAGCATCAAATCGCAGCTCCATGAAGGCCAGTTGATATCACCAAAACGACTAATTACGCGATTACCGCATTTAGTGCACAAAGGATCAATTGTTTGATAGGCTTTGGTATGTCGCGCCATCCTGCTGAAACCAAAGATCGTTCAAGACCATGTCCTCAATTTCTGGCCACATAAGTCAATAATCATGCCTCTGTAGAGCTTCCCGTTGGCCGAAATGACGAGTTGATGTTTTTGAATTGGCTGTCATACTTTGGGCAATATTCTTGTCTGTACGCATTTAATGAGGAGATGGGGCGGCTTCTATGGAGCTCCATCAAGCTGGAAGAACCATATTAGCACAACCAAATGAAAACATTATGGACATTTTTAACTATTTTTTAACTATTTAATTACCACAATTATATTTTTTTAACCTAATTTAAAAAAAAAATACAGTGGTCGGGCCAGCTTGATATCAAACTGAACTCAATTGGATCTACAAATTATTAACTAATTATTAACCAATAAATTATGCAATTATAATTTTTTTTTTCTTATTTTTAAAAAAAGACAGAGGTCGGGCCAGCTTAATATCAAGCCAGCCCGACCATAGTACTAAACTATCAAAAAGTGAACTCAATTGGATCTAAGAATTATTAACTAATTATTAACCAACCAGTTATACCTCTATAATTATTTTTAACCTTATTTAAAAAGTAAAATATGATATTTTATTTGCTTCCTTACATAAATCGAGTGGTCGAATTTAACTACCCCAGCACAACCAAGTAAAACCTGGTTTGAAGTGTACTTTCTGTAGTATCATAGTATAAATTACATCATATGATTTAATTACCTCAACACAACCAACTTAAACATGGTTTTATGCAGAGGTGATATTCAGCGGGTTTGCACAGGTTCGGCCGAACCTGTTGATAAATTTTTCAGTTTTCCGAACCCGTTGTTAAAATTTTTAATGTTTTCTAAACCTTGTTTGTTAAACACGACGTAACGTTTCTCAGTGTTTTTTTTTCTATAAAAAAATATATTGCGATATACTAATCTCTGCAGCACTTTTATATAGAGCCTTAAACCACTCCTAGCTTGCAAGAAAACTTAAAATTGGTTGCGACTGAAATCGGTTGCGTTTTACTTCTACGCGTATGTCAGGAGCTACGAGATTTCAGTTAGGTAGCGTATAAAAATATTATGTAAATAATATATTGCTATTAAATTTCAAAGGAAAATTGAAAAATTAAACAGTTAAACGGTTTATTGAAAGCTACATTTATCTTATGTATTCATTTTACTTCTCTGTTTGGAGTATTACAATATTTCCTTATTTATTTCATTTTAATAATATAGTAAATTATTTGCGTATTTATTTTTCCTCGCATGGGAATTATTTCGCGTGGAATGCGTGTGCGGATTTTTCCGTGCGAAGATTTTTCGGTGTAGATTTTTTTCCTGTGCGGATTTTTCGTTCGATTTTTCCTTTGCGCGATTTATGTAAGGAAGCGATAAGAAATACATTTAAAACCATATTTAAGTTGGTTGTGCTGAGGTAATAAAATCATATAATGTAATTTATATTATAATACTTCTAAAAGTACACTTCTAATTAGGTTTTTCTTGGTTGTGCTGGAGTAATTTAATTCCATCATCCGATTTATGCAAGGAAGCGATAAGAATTACATTTAATACCATATTTAAGTTGGTTGTGCTGAGGTAATAAAATCATATGATATAATTTATATTATAATACTTCTAAAAGTACACTTCTAATTAGGTTTTTCTTGGTTGTGCTGGAGTAATTTAATTCCATCATCCGATTTATGCAAGGAAGCGATAAGAAGTACACTTAATACCATATTTAGGTTAGTTGTGCTTAGGTTATTAAATCATATGATGTAATTTATATTATAATACTTCTAAAAGGACACTTCTAATTAGGTTTTTCTTGGTTGTGCTGGGGTAATTAAATTCTATCATCCGATTTATGTGAGGAAGCGATGAGAAATACATTTAAAACCATATTTAAGTTGGTTGTGCTGAGGTAATTAAATCATATGATGTAATTTATATTATAATACTTCTAAAAGTACACTTCTAATTAGGTTTTTCTTGGTTGTGCTGGGGTAATTAAATTCCATCATTCGATTTATGAAAGGAAGCGATAAGAAATACACTTAAAACTATGTTTAAGTTGGTTGTGTTGAGATAATTAAATCATATGATGTAATTTATACTATAATACTACAGAAAGTACACTTCAAACCAGGTTTTACTTGGTTGTGCTGGGGTAGTTAAATTCGACCATTCGATTTATGTAAGGAAGCGAATTAAATATCATATTTTACTTTTTAAATACGGTTAAAAATAATTATAGAGGTATAACTGGTTGGTTAATAATTAGTTAATAATTCTTAGATCCAATTGAGTTCAGTTTTTGATAGTTTAGTACTATGGTCGGGCTGGCTTGATATCAAGCTGGCCCAACCACTGTCTTTTTTATTAAATAAAAAAAAAATAATTATAATTGCATAATTGAATGGTTAATAATTAGTTAATAATTTGTAGATCCAATTGAGTTCAGTTTTTCATGGTTTAGTACTATGGTCGGGCTGACTTGATATCAAGCTGGCCCGACAACTGTATTTTTTTTTAAATTAGGTTAAAAAATTAAAATTGTGGTAATTAAATAGTTAAAAAATAGTTAAAAATGTCCATAATGTTTTCATTTGGTTGTGCTAATATGGTTCTTCCAGCTTGATGGAGCTCTTCTATGGTCCACTAAAATTCCAATCTTATGAACTATTTGCACAGATTTGCGTACAGCAGACGCGGTTAGTGCTTCATTTCGACCGAAATTTCTTTTCAGAATTCGCACTGTTTGGACAACAGAGCCGTTACTTTGAAAATAAGTTTTTAATATTTCCCAAGATTGTTAAATTTCGTACATTTCGTACTGAGTTTTTGTCAATATTTTGAGCGCAGAAGATTGGTTAGATTCAAAATAACATATGATTAAAAAATAAACCGCTAGATGGACCACTCTTTATATGTTGCGGACAAAACACGAAATACGGACAAAACGCGTTTTGTCTAGACAAAATGTGAATTGTCTTGTGTTTTTGGACAATAGCCGAATTAAATTGCATTAGTCTGTCATTTCGCACATTGTCTAGACAAAATACGTTGTATCTAAAGGCTATTAGACAAAATGCGTTGCAAGATTGAAAAAAAAGTACTGGCAAATATCATTATTTATAAGGAATATATTTTGAACTTCACTTGAAATCAGTGTTTCATACGCGTGGCGCATGAAGTAAAATTTCGAGTTTAGAAAAGCCTGATAATTTGGATTTGCCGAGGCGCGACTCGCTTTGCTCGCGCGCCTCGGCAAATCCAAATTATCAGGCTTTTCTAAACTCGAAATTTTACTTCATGCTTAATCTGGGAGTGGAAATACTCCTTAAAAGTTCAAAATTGAACGCTTTTATAATAAATCTTGCATAAAAAATCAACTTTTCATAATTGGCAGTGATAAATTATATATATTTCTATTTTATTGTGTAGTAAAAGATGCTATTATTATTGACAAACAAAATATGTTCACGGCTGTCGCAAAATATTTCAATTATCAAATATTATAAAATAATAGCTATCAATTAATGTATTGTTTATCATTGATCACTTGGTAAAACATTATCATATTTTTTTTTAGTATTGAAATAAAATAAAACGACATGATTTGAATTAAATTTTTTTAAGAAAACTAATTAATTGTATTTGAATTTAGATGCTTTTTTAATTTTAAATTAAAATAAAACTACTTGAATTAAAAAGTAAACATTTAAAAGCATAAATTTTACTTCAAATAATATCATTTCAGAAGTAGATTTTTTATACAAGGTTAATTATAAAAGCGTTCAATTTGAAACGTCCAATAAGTATTTCCACTCCCAGATTAAGCATGAAGTAAAATTTCGAGTTTAGAAAAGCCTTAAAATTTGGATTTGCCGTGGCGCGCGAGCGAAGCGAGCCGCGCTCCGGCAAATCCAAATTTTCAGGCTTTTCTAAACTCGAAATTTTACTTCATGCGCCACGTGTATAAAACACTGATTTAAAGTGATGTTTAAAATACACTCCTTATAAATAATTTGTCACTTTGTTTATAAAACAAAGTGATGTTTTCCAGTACTTTTTTGTTTTGTTTTGTTTAATCGATTTATTTCAGGATTTTGGAAAAAAGCGGAAGAATGTCTCGTATTTTTCATAATTTAATTAGTAGTGGGTTAAGAGGCCTCTGCCTGCTGTTGAAAAAAAAATGTTTTTTTCATTTTAATTAAAACAGTATTTCCACTCCCAGATTAAGCATGAAGTAAAATTTCTAGTTTAGAAAAGCCTTAAAATTTGGATTTGCCGGGGCGCGCGAGCGAAGCGAGTCGCGCTCCGGCAAATCCAAATTTTCAGGCTTTTCTAAACTCGAAATTTTACTTCATGCGCCACGTGTATAAAACACTGATTTAAAGTGATGTTTAAAATACACTCCTTATAAATAATTACTTTGTTTATAGAACAAAGTGATGTTTTCCAGTACTTTTTTGTTTTGTTTTGTTTGATCGATTTATTTCAGGATTTTGGAAAAAAGCGGAAGAATGTCTCGTATTTTTCATAATTTAATTAGTAGTGGGTTAAGAGGCCTCTGCCTGCTGTTGAAAAAAAAATGTTTTTTTCATTTTAATTAAAACAGTATTTCCACTCCCAGATTAAGCATGAAGTAAAATTTCTAGTTTAGAAAAGCCTTAAAATTTGGATTTGCCGGGGCGCGCGAGCGAAGCGAGTCGCGCTCCGGCAAATCCAAATTTTCAGGCTTTTCTAAACTCGAAATTTTACTTCATGCGCCACGTGTATAAAACACTGATTTAAAGTGATGTTTAAAATACACTCCTTATAAATAATTACTTTGTTTATAGAACAAAGTGATGTTTTCCAGTACTTTTTTGTTTTGTTTTGTTTGATCGATTTATTTCAGGATTTTGGAAAAAAGCGGAAGAATGTCTCGTATTTTTCATAATTTAATTAGCAGTGGGTTAAGAGGCCTCTACCTGCTGTTAAAAAAAATGTTTTTTTCATTTTAATTAAAACAAACAGTATTTGCTACAAAACGTGTTTGTTTTTCATTGAAACAGCGTTTAAAACATTAACAATTAAAATGATGTTTAAAACACGTTTAAAACCTGTTTTAAAGAGAACATACAGGGCATTTTTCTTTTAAGTATACACAGCCTAATAATTACAGCGTTTTTTAAATTTGCGGGAATTCGTTGTTTCAAAGCGGTTAATTTGAGGCTTTTAACGAGTGTTTTCCACTCCCAGACTAAGCATGAAGTAAAATTTCGAGTTTAGAAAAGCCTAAGAATTTGGATTGGCCGCGTAGCGAAGCGGAGCGGCCAATCCAAATTAGGCTTTTCTAAACTCGAAATTTTACATCATGCGCCACGCGTAAAAACACTAATTTACAGCGAAGTTAAAAAAATACACACATACAACAACGATAATAGGCAACCTAATATACGTTAGAGTTATTGGGTTGCCTATAATCACTGTTTTAAACAATTTGTTCAGCACAGAATTTGACTTATGTTTTATTCACATCTGCATGTTAGATTGCTAAAGCCGTATATTTTAAACTTTACGATATTTCAGTGTTTTATACGTGTGGCGCATGAAGTAAAATTTCGAGTTTAGAAAAGCCTAATTTGGATTGGCCGCTTCGCTTCGCTACGCGGCCAATCCAAATTTTCAGGCTTTTCTAAACTCGAAATTTTACTTCATGCTTAGTCTGGGAGTGGAAACCCCTCGTTTAAAGATTCAAATTGAAATCTTTTAAAAATACAACGAACGTCGTAAAATTTACAGTGTATGCATATGTATACTTAAAAGAAAAATTCCCTGTATTTAAAAATCACATTTGTGCACACACAGTTGTGATATTTTATTGTAATAAAATGTTAAAATAATAATGTAATTTGAAAAAACTTCAACAATTTACCTAAAATTTAAAACGTAAGCAAAAAATGTTAATGAAGTAGTATAAAATATAATTTAGCAAATTTAAGATAATAAAAAAACGTTTTAAACAAATTTAACGTTTAAAACATGTTTTAAACAAATCTAAAATTTAAAACATGTTTAAAACAAAACCGTTTAAAACACGACGGCTGCTTTTAAACATGTTTAAAACACTGTTTTAAAACAAAGTCTTTTAAACATAACAACCCTGACCGGGGTCCCCAAAATCCAAGTTCTGTGATCAAAATTACAGAAGCTGAAAATCAATGGGCCCGTTCAGCAGAGACAACAGTTGGGAGTTTACTGCCAACTGTTGGGTAATTCTCTGATGACCGGACTGTTAATCTTGAACGTGTTTGAGATTTTTGCAATCGTACGGAATAGACCGACCGAAGTACCGTTCATTAGTTACCAACATACATCACAAACAAATCCAAACATAAGTATAAATGAAATTGCCAATTCTTGGTTGCAGAATACTTCAAACATTAAAAGTGCGATTCTTTTCGCAATTTACAACAAGTTAGTCTTACAAAGACTATATCAAACACTCATTGAAACAACTACTTCCCGGGCTAAAACCCCGACGGACATTAAATTATACAACAAGTGTTTGCTGTTACATACAGTAACCTACTGCAAATGTAACAATTTGGGTCAAATTATTCAGGCCATCTATAGACGCGTTTCGAGATTTATCTCTCATCAGTATAGCTTTGCCATTCCCTCTAAACAATTTGACACCTTAGACTGGCGGTCACGTTACCGTTCAAACATAAGTATAAATGAAATTGCCAATTCTTGGTTGCAGAATACTTCAAACATTAAAAGTGCGATTCTTTTCGCAATCTACAACAAGTTAGTCTTACAAAGACTATATCAAACACTCATTGAAACAACTACTTCCCGGGCTAATACCCCGACGGACATTGAATTATACAACAAGTGTTTGCTGTTGAGAGATAAATCTCGAAACGCGTCTATAGATGGCCTGAATAATTTGACCCAAATTGTTACATTTGCAGTAGGTTACTGTATGTAACAGCAAACACTTGTTGTATAATTCAATGTCCGTCGGGGTATTAGCCCGGGAAGTAGTTGTTTCAATGAGTGTTTGATATAGTCTTTGTAAGACTAACTTGTTGTAGATTGCGAAAAGAATCGCACTTTTAATGTTTAAATCCAAACATGTTAAATGTTGAACTTTTTGCTGAACGGGCCCAATGTTTCAGAGATTATCAAAGATTTCAATTGTAGTTCAAATTTATAAACCATCCATCAGATGAGACCAAAAAATGCTAACTTTTTGCTTGCATTCTATCAATTCCATTGTTTCCCACTTTAAGGGCGCTCTTATATGGACGTTAAACGCGAGTCGGAACGGGAGCTAGCGTAAGCGTTTGCGTTTTAACACCTGGGTTTATATGAGAATTCCTAGACGGAAGGGTGCGAGGCGGAGAAAACGCCAGCACCCGTCCGTCTAGGAACTCTCATATAAACCCATGTGTTAAAATGTAAACGCTTGCGCCCGCCCCCGTTCCGCCTGGCGTTCAAAACGTCCATATAAGAGCGCTCTAAAACCGTGTTTATACATATCCCAACAAACGCTCTGAGTTTTATTGAAACAACCCGGTATTGGCATTTCATTATATTTTATAGAATTCTAATTAGTTTCAAATTTTGCTATGCATCCTCAAAATGTCAAAGATTGTCGGCTCCTGTTCTATACGTTCAAGGGCAAATATGGAAAAAAATGTAAGGGATAAGTTGTCGAATTTAAAATTTACAACCGCTCCAAGGGTAATTCCAGGTAGTTTCCGAACGGACATGAAATGTGAAATTCCGTGGGAACTACCCAATATAAACAGATGACGTCTATTGAATTTCCAGAACATGGGGAGGATTTTAAATTTTAAGTACACAAAATAATGTTTGGTCGCCAGAGAGCTTGTAATTCAGACAAGTGATTGTGGGTAATAAAACGCAGACATTCAGTCTGAACGAAGCACTTAATTACGTTATTTCCTAGTATTTATACCAAATGTTTAAGAAAATGTTGAGCACAGAAATTGCTAATATTGGCTATAATAGTTGCTTTAAATTGTTGGTGTGAAGGATCAAGATAACAAAGTAATTAAAATTACATAAGAAGAAAATCATTGTATGTTATCAATTTATTACGCAAATAAACAAAATTAGTAAAAAAAGGAAATCAAACCGTGTTAGAAATATTAAAGGGGTCTAAATGTAAAACCAGATATAGCCGGCTTTACATCTAGACCCATCTAATCTATTTTTTTTTTAATTTTACAGGAGACGCCTTTTTGTTAGATGACTAGGGTCTAAACGTAAGAAGCTCAATACAGCAGAAATCTTTTTTAACGTACAATTTTTTTGAAGTACGACTTTTAGGACCCGATGAAAACATCCACAAAGTTTCTTTGAAGAATAACATTTTAAAGAGCAAATATTTCTTGAACAAAATAGATTATTTGTTATATGCTCGGTATTATAAATCATTTATGAAACGATTAAAGCTGATTGATCCATCTTTATACAACCATGTTTAATTGTTTTTGTCTACAGGGCTTGGGAGTATATTGTATTAATTATATCGAGTATGTATGTTTGTGTATTGATTGTTATTATATATTATAAGTGTGTAAAATTATAATTGAAATTATGTAAAAAGGTTTATTCCGTAAATAAAGTATTATTATTATTATTATTATTATTATAAAACGTTTTATTCCCTAAATAAAATTTACTTTAGGAATAAATTAATTTATTAGAAAGATTTCGGTATTTTAAACACAAAATAACTTTATTTGGCTAATAAATCCCCGTAGTAAATTATTTGTTTGATTTTCTACCAAGTAAATTTTATTCTCTAAATAATTTGACAGTTAAAAGTCAAAAGTGTATTATTTTACTATAATTACTTTATATTCCACTACTTGTATTTATTAATTTCATTGCGGTTATTATGTCTACCATATCATCCGTGTCAGATTTAAGTTCGTTTATAGTATCTTCCCTGACAGTGATTAATTTTAACTACAAGAAATTCGAAGGCGTCAAAAACCTAGAGTTTTTCAAGTCAGAAGCAACCCGTTGACATAACCAGGGATTTTTATACATATGCATACGCTTTTTTAAATTAGTTCCATTTGAATCTATAAACGAGTGCTTCCCACTCCCAGATTAAGCATGAAGTAAAATTTCGAGTATAGAAAAGCCTGAAAATTTGGTTTGGTCGCGTAGCGCGAAGCGCGGAGCGGCCAAACCAAATTTTCAGGCTTTTCTAAACTCGAAATTTTACTTCATGCGCCACGCGTATTAAACACTAAAAACTCTGAAATATTGTGAACAATAAACTTCAGTTGGAATCAGTGTTTTATACGTGTGGCGCATGAAGTAAAATTTCGAGTTTAGAAAAGCCTGAAAATTTGGTTTGGCCGCTCCGCGCTTCGCGCTACGCGACCAAACCAAATTTTCAGGCTTTTCTAAACTCGAAATTTTACTTCATGCTTAACCTGGGAGTGGAAAACAATCCTTTAAGTCTCTTATAATTTCTAAGAAGCTTTATTTTTCCTGTTCTGCGTAATTCTGTTCTATTTCAGTTATTCTTCATAATTATAAGGAATTATACTAAATTATTAATTTGATTGACAATTCAATTTTAAAAATTGGTGGTTCCATCTATTGCCACAGTGAAAGTGTATAATGTTGGTCGGTAGTCTACTAACGAAATTATTTATATCTAGAATTGCTTTTTATTAGGTAGGTTTGCTTTATAATGCGCAATTTTATTTGCCCATTAGTTTACTACGTAAATACAGTAGTGGAAAAATATAGAGCAACTTTAATATATTGCTAAAATAAAATTTCTGATGTTACCTTTGGCCATAATTTGTCTGTAGATAAAAACATACGATATTTATGAATAGTTTGCTGATAAAAAAATCCCCATTCTTCTTTCGTTGTTCCATTGGATATAAAAAAGAATATTTTAGAATGGAAATAAATAAAGCAACTTTTTAAATAACCTGATAAATTTGCAACGTATTTAGTTTAGTATAAGTTTAAATTCATCAGTTTAACGTATTTCACTTGTCAACATGCCCAGAGGCAAACATTTATCCGCTGATATTAAAAATCGGATTGTTGCTTTATACAATAGTGGTCAAAAACAGATTACCATTGCAAACATGTTTATGTTAAATAAATCTATTGTGTCGCGAATAATTAAACAATATCGTGTAAAGGGAGATACATCCGTCAAAAAAAAATCAGGGAGACCTAGAAAAACCACTCACTTTACGGATAAACAAATTATAAAAATTGCCAAAACCGAGCCTTTTCTCGGATCTAACATGATAAAGCACCGTATACTTGAAGAACTTGGAGTAAATGTCACCTCTAGGACAGTGAGAAACAGACTACTAGAAGCTAAATTATTTGCTAGAAGACCAGCAAAAAAACCCATGTTGTCTAAGAAAAACAGACGATCCCGTTTAAGTTTTGCCAAAACGCATCAACACTGGACTGAGAATGACTGGAAAAAGGTTATCTGGAGCGATGAATCTAAGTTTTCTTTATTTAAAAGTGATGGTATTGTGTATGTAAGACGTCCTGCCAATGAACGACTCAACCCTAAGTATACGTGTCCAACTTTAAAACATGGTGGTGGATCGGTAATGGTTTGGGGCTGTTTTTCGGGATATGGTATGGGGCCCCTTTAAAAAATAGAAGGTATTATGGACCGATTTAAATATAAGGACATATTAGAGAACCAAATGGTCCCATACGCCGACGAGATTATGCCTTTAAGACATTTATTTCAACAGGACAATGATCCTAAGCATACTTCTCGGTTCGTAAAAGAATGGTTCAGAAAGGAAAACATCACTGTTATGGAATGGCCTTCACAGTCCCCAAATCTCAATCCAATTGAGAATCTGTGGGACATTTTGGATTCCAAAATCAGAGGAAAATTCTATCGCAATCACCAAGAATTGTTTGAAGCCTTGAACGAAGCATGGGTCAATATGGATACTGCGATTATTTCTAAACTGATAAAATCGATGCCAAAACGTTGTCAACATGTTATTAAGAATAACGGGTTCTTTACAAAAAAATATATTAATTAATATATTTTTTTAACTATTTGAATTCAAAAAAAACAATTTTGAAGCAAAGTTGCTCTATTTTTTTCCACCCAAAAATTATCTTTAAATATAAAAATACTTCATACAAAAAATATTTATTTTACCCCCAAAATAAATTGCTTTTTTAGTTGTGGATTATTATAAAAAAAATATGGCTATGTCATACATTACTGATTAAAGAAATAAACGATTTTCAAAAGTTGCTCTACTTTTTTCCACTACTGTAAATTTACTCCAGAAATAGATATACACCGTTCCATTTGTTTCTGGATCTCGCCTAGCCATGCTTTCGTGTTGTTATGTTGCAGTATCAACATTTACATTTTTTATTAATTGGCACTCCTGATTCCTTATTTTAACAGTGTTGCAATAATTTATGATATCATAAGTATGGGGTATAAAAGAAAATTTTTACAGTATCAAATTCCAGTGAAGATATCCAATTCGTATACCTGGATGAAACATGGATATATCAGAATGGATCCGTGGTTCAACGCTGGGTACATGAAACGGATATAAAAAGTAATCCAACTAAATTCAAAAATGAAGGCAAACGCTTCACCATTCTACATGCTGGGTATAGGGGTGGGATTTTGGATCGGTGCGATTTTTTATTACATTCGAAAAACAATGACCGAGATTACCATGCCACAATGGATGGTAATACTTTTCAAAATTGGGTGGTTAATCAACTTATTCCTGCTTTGGCTAAGCTTTCAGGAAAATGTGTAGTTATTATGGATAATGCTGCATACCATTCTGTGCAATTAGACAAAACTCCTTCATTTTCTTGTAAGAAATGCAAAATGCAGGAGTGGTTGGTTAAACACAATGTAAAATTCAATCTAAAATTAACCAAAAAGGAACTATGGGCTTTATTTATACCTTTTCGATCAAATGACAAAATTTACGTAGTTGATGACATTTTGAGAAAGAACGGGCACGAAGTTCTTAGATTACCGCCATACCATTGTCAATACAATCCAATTGAAATGGCATGGGGGTTTTGTAAGACTTACTACAATAAGCACATAAACTCTAAGCAACCATCTAAGGATCGTGTTCAGAATTTATGGCTTGAGTCTCTCTCAAAATGTACATCCGATATGTGGCAAAATTTGTGATCATTGTGAAAAACTTATTTCGGATGACTGGACAAAACACATGGGGAACCTTTCTTTTGAAACCATTCCTCCTTTTATTATTTCGCTTGGGGAATCTGGCTCAGAACAAACATCAGAAGATTTAGATGCAGGTTTTCTTGACTAAATAATAAAAGTGGAATGAGGGCTTAAAAATTGTTTGACATGAAAATTATCAGTATCACAAGAGGGTGAGAATAAATTTGCAATTCTACAAAAAAATACTGAGGGCCAACAGAAGAGAGAATGACCAAAATTAAGGTGGATGGATGGAGTTGATCAAAATGTGTTAACGGGAAGACCCAAGCGAGAAATACAAATGGATGACGAAATAAGTTTGCAGAGCCGAATTCATTACATTTGTTATATACAATATTATTGCTGTGTTTGTATGTACAAAAACCAAGTAGTAAATTTTGTTAATCTTAAAACTGCATATTATTATCCTTTTATATCTGAAAATTTGTAAAACAGGCAACAGTGTAAGATCACAATAGTCAGAAATTATAACCTTAAAATCGAACATCTGACAGTGACATTTAAAAACCCTGATTTAAAACACAACCAGCCCCATTTACAATACTTAAACTGTCACTTTTCCATAGCTAGGCGAGATCCAGAAACAAATGGAATTTTGTATATCTAATGATTTATTAATCGTTTATAATACCGGGCATTAGCATTATAGATTTTAAAAATAAAATTCATATAATTAGTTTTAAATAATATTTACAGTTCGTATAAAATTAATTTAAATTGCACTTTTTTAATGGAGAAACTGCGAAATATTAACAGATATTTGAATTTTTTTATTGTTAGTACATTATAAAAATTATATATAAAAAAAGTCGATGGAGACTAGCACAACGGCGTGCGGACGTTTTAAAAGGGCCCCGATTTTTCTTAACACACTATGTATTTAAAGTACGTTTTTTTTTTAAGTACAGTTCATACTACGTTTTCTCACACGCTGTTGGTTGTTGACATTATTTGAGCATTAACTTAATAATTGCGTCTTATACAGACTCTAAAGTTGAAAAATGTTAGTGAATTAAAGTCACCAAAACATAAGTAATCTTTTTTATTGGATTAAGCATAAAGTAAATTTCGAGTTTAGGAAAGCCTGAACTTGTTCTGGCTTTTCTCAACTCGAAATTTTACTTCATGCGGCATCATTTATTACCTGTATTTATCATAAGTAGAGATACAGATGTGAAATAAAAATAAAGGATACTGACAATAGAAAGAACACCTATTTATTCAAAAAAAAAACTATCTTTATTTTAACCCCTTGACTTACGATTTAAAACTACAGTTAAAATACAAACGAAGATTTTTTGTTTTAGGCATTCTTTTGTATATTCCAAATCAAATTTGAATTAATAAACATTTGTAAAACATGAGATCAAACACAAGCAGTATATTTTGAGATTTACAATATTTCAGTGTTTTATACGCCTGGCGCATGAAGTAAAATTTCGAGTTTAGAAAAGCCTGAAAACCAAATTTTAAGGCTTTTCTAAACTCGAAATTTTACTTCATGCTTAATCAGGGATTGGAAACACTCGTTAGAAGCTTAAAATTGAAAGCTTTGATAAAAACAACGAATATCTGAAAATTTACAGAGAAAAATGTTTTACATATTTAAATAATTGTCTCTTATACGTCATTGTAAGTGAATGGGTTTATAATAACATTTTGAAGGGCTTCAAAAATATTAGCTGCCCCTCATAAATTCTCTAAAAAGCACTGATTTTTCAATAAGGTACCGTAAAGTCTTGAGTATAATACACACTTTTTTTTCATGTTTTAGTCTGCAAAAAATGAGGGTGCGTATTCATAATAATAATATAATTTATTCATGTTATTAATAGAATTAATATAATTTAGTCATGTTATTAATAATATTAATATAATTTATTCATGTTAATTTTTCAATAAGGTACCGTAAAATCTTGAGTATAATACACACTTTTTTTTCATGTTTTAGTCTGCAAAAAATGAGGGTGCGTATTCATAATAATAATATAATTTATTTATGTTATTAATAGAATTAATATAATTTATTCATGTTATTAATAATATTAATATAATTTATTCATGTTATTAATAATAATAATAAAATGTATGCAAAATGTACTCTTACAAGTATTACATTTATCATCATAAAAAATAGCATTGGCAAATGGGAGCATGCAATAATAAATAAGTATAAAAAAACATACTCTTGTACAAAAAAAGACGGAGTTTTGTAAATTTTTCAGAGAGAAATCAATCATACGTATTATGCACGTGTGCGTATTATAGTCAAAATTTTACGGTATTTGGAATAGTCAATCTTTGTTCAACAATTTCAATATGCATTAGGTCACTTTTTCAACAAAATAATACGATATATAGATCAAGCGTCAATTGCTTATCAATATAAACACATTGAGTCAAGTCGAGATTGCCACTTAGACCCATAATATACGGTTTGGTTAACATTAAAACAATGTCGATAAAACATTATTTAAATGTGTTCGCCGATAATAGAAAACTGATTAATACAAACATATTTTACTACGGGTTAATTGGGAAATTAATTCATCACGCGTTCATTGAATTGTAAACTATTATTCTAGAATTCAAGTTCATATTTTGATCTGCGCAACAACAGCGTTGAAAAAATTACCTGAAATTTACATGTTGGCTCATAACATTTTACAATCACAATGTTTATACTACATTGCTGACATTTTTATATAAGACAATAAAAAAATGCCCCTAGACTTATTATTTTTCCAAAACAGTATTTTAAATGGTATAACAAATGTTTAAAGATGGTGCATATTAACCTACTTGTACTTGACATTTATGACGGGTTTAAAATGCATTTAGATGTTTTTTACTCTTAATATACATTTTTATAGTCGTTTTATTCTATTCAAGAACTAAATGTAATTTCCAACAGCTATCCTATTTCTCGGTGTATAACGTCATCGGTAGTTTCTTTAAATGGAACACCCTATATATTTTAAACTTTTTGGATAAAACTTGTTAAACAATTACAATGATGTAGGGTTTGGTGGGTTTGCGACTTGTGGTTTTTACATTATTAAATAAAATAATAATATAAAGACAATTTAACATAAAGAAAAATTAAGTTTGTCAATAGTTTGCAGTATATTTACAAAATATAAAAACGAATTAAAATTAATATCGACTTTCTATAAAAATGTTGTCTCATTGAGACAAGTAAATATTCATTGAAACAACTACTTCTCGAGCTAATAATACCTCGATGACAGCTTTACTATTTTATGCATAATTTATATGCATATAAATTATATGCATAATTTATATGCATATAAATTATGCATAGAACAGTAAAGCTGTTGTGTAACTCAAATATTCATTGCATATTTCAATATCTGTCGGGGTATTAGCTCGAGAAGTAGTTGTTTCAATGAATATTTGGAAACTTGTCTCAATGAGACAACATTTTTGCAGAAAGTCGATATTAATTTTAATTCGTTTTTATATTTTGAAAATAATAATAGAAAAAGATAGTTGGTTTACTGTTGTTAGCGCTTAAATGTTCTCTTAGAAATATTGATTATAATTGAAATTGCCAATTCTTAGTTGCAGAATACTTCAAACATTAAAAGTGTGATTCTTTTCGTAATCTACAAGTTAGTCTTACAAAGACTATATCATATCCTCGAACTATCTGATAGTTTGTAAGACGAGACAAACAACAGTAAACAGCTATCTTTTCCTTTTATTACTTTATTTATTAAAGTAAAAACCACAAGTCGCACACCCACAAAATTTGACATCATTGTAATTGTTTAAAAAGCGTTTATGCAAAAAGTTTAAAATATACAGGATGTTTCCTTTAAAAAAACCACCGATGACGTCATGCCTCGAGAAATGGGATAGCTGTTGGAAATCACATTATGTCTTTAAACAGATTAAAACGACTACAAGAATTTATAATAAGAGTATTTTTTCATCGCGCGTATAGTTTAGCCAGAAATCCGGTGCTATCATACTTTTGCCCAAGCCTGTAGACATATAGTACTAACCTAAAAATTATAAATACGACCAGAGGAAAAAAGATGGTATCCCCTTAGCGTTTCAAAATCAATAAAAAAAAAAATGGGGGTTTTAATAAAATGTTGGTGTTTTGTTTTTCCTTTATTATTGTGTCGTTATAAGATAACAACAAACTCAATCAAATGATTTTGTTAATTCCTAAAGACAACCCAATAAAAATTATCGTTACAACGCAAATTCCCAGACGACAATAAAGTAATCCCAACGCTATTTTTATCTTGATATAAATTAACATTACCCATAAATCACTCATCCAATTATTGATAACACGCCTTCCAAGCGTGTCAATATTCGCAATATGTGTCTTTACATTTACCAACATTAAAATTACTGCAATAAGGTCGGAAAATGATAACATCAAAAATGAGTGGAAAATTCAAACATGAGTCATACTTCGAAAACACTGTCAAAATATTGACAGTATTGACAACGTACATAAGGGTGAGAATAAAATAGGTTATGTTTGGAGGCTTTGCGTACCTTAGTTTTACATATTTTAGAATTCAATTGTTCTGATTTGATAACTATAATGCATTCATTATCTAATGTCTGGAACGAGCATATTTGCTGTAAATGATGGAAATATGATAAATTGTAAATGAAAAATATGCGGCACTTCGGCGGATTTCGGGTACAGTTGACCTCAGTTCTCAGGCTAGCCAACATTACTTACAATCCGAACGTATGTCGTACAGTGCACCAACGGTTCTGTTATGCTTGTGTTGTTTACCTCGTGTGTGTGTGGTTAGGTTTAGTTATTTACGTTTGGGCTCCTTGTTGGCGGATTTCGGGTACAGTTGACCTCCGTTCTCAGGCTAGCCAACATTACTTAAAATCCGAACGTATGTCGTACAGTGCATCAACGGTTCTGTTATTCTTCTGTTGTTTACCTCTTGTGTTTAGTTTTTTTTTTAGTTATTTACGTTTGGGCTCCTTGTTTTGTTTGTGAGTTAAAATTAAAACATTATTATTATTATGTTAAAAGAAATTCTAATCGAACAGATCTTTGAATATTACAGCTGATCGCAAATAAATTGATTGTGAGTTACGTGAAGATCAAATTAATTTAACGAATAAAGCACTAATAACCTTTCTTCACACTTTTATTTGAATTACCAAATGTACATTTCGGACACAAAGTGACCATTATCAATGGATTAACACACAGCTCATCGCAAGTGTTGATGCATTGCACGACGCACGTCTTAATAACAAATATGCATTTTGCATATAATCCGAGCCTTACTCTAATCTTTATATTATATTTATTGCGCATGTAAGGATATATTTGGAACAAACCTTTTCATTTGATTAGTTCGGTGTTTTTCTTTACATATTGATTGTAAAAGGATTAAAATAATCCAATACTTACCCAACGCACGATAATTAAAATTGAAAACATGTCTGTTTGCTTAGTTCCACAATCATTTTTGAAAATATTTATCTGAAACGAGTCGGTAAATATTTACTAGCGAAGGACACTCTTCGAAAAAACACACAATGTCTTGTTTTTTATTGATCGTAAATAAAAAACCGAATTAGCCTCTCCTTAATAGCACAATAAACCTGAAAATAAAAACCGGAGGAGAAGACAAACAAGTTTAAGTTTTTGTGTAAATAATCTTGAGTGGTTGTTTACACAATACACCGGGAAACACCAGTAGCTTACTTAATTAGTTAATTAGGCCAAATTGAAAATATCATAAATCAAATTTTGAGATATTAATAATTAAAATAAGCAGTGTTCAAAATGGTTTTTTTTAATTAGGCCAAATCGAAAATATCATAACACATAAATCAAATTTTGAGATTTTAATAATTTAAATTAGTTAGTGTTCAAAATGGTTTGGTTAATTAGGGCAAACCGAAAATATCATAATTTATAAATCAAATTTTAAGATTTTAATAATTCAAATAAGTTAGTGTTTAAAATGGTTTGGTAAATTAAGCCAAATCGAAAATATAATTCATAAATCAAATTTTAAGATTTTAATAGTTTAAATAAATTAGTTCACAACAATAGTCACATGTTGGCAGTATTGGGACTGTAGATCACTATAATAGTTAAAGATTTTTTTTCTTTAGCTTAATTAACACTACATCGAAAATGTCATAATTCAGAAATCAAATTTTGAGAATTTAATAATTTAAATAAGCAGTGTTGAAAATTGTTTGGTTATTTAGGTCAAATCGAAAATATCATATTTCATTAATCAAATTTTAAGATTTTAATAATTTAAATAAGTTAGTGTTCAAAACGATTTGGTTAATTCGTCTAAATCGAAAATATCATAATTTATAAATCAAATTTTGAGATTTTAATAATTCAAATAAGTGAATGTTCAAAAATGGTTTGGTTAATTAGGCGACATCGAAAATATCAAAATTTATACACCAATTGTTGAGACTTTAATCATTTAAATAAGTTAGTGTTTAAAATGGTTTGGTTAACTTGGCCAAATCGAAAATATCATAATATATAAATCAAATTTTGAGATTTAAATAATTCAAGTGTTCAATATGGTTTGGTTAATTAGGAGGACATCGAAAAGATCATAATTTATTCATCAAAGGTAAGATGTTAATAATTTAAATAAGTTAGTGTTCAAAATGGTTTGGTTAATTTAGCCAAATCAAAAATATCATAATTCGTAAATCAAATTTTGCGATTTTAATAATTCAAATAAGTTGGTATTTAAAATGGTTTGGTTAATTAGGCGACATCGAAAATATCATAATTTATACATCAAATGCTGAGATTTTAATAATTTAAATATGTTAGTGTTCACAATAGTTTGGGTAGTTTGGCCAAATCTAAAATATAATTCATAAATCAAATTTTTAAATTTTAATAATTTAAATAAGAAGTGTTCAAAATGTTTTGGTTAATTAACCAAAGCGCCAAAGCGAAAATAATATAATTCATAAATCAAATAAGTATTGAGATTTTAATAATTTAAATCAGTTAGTGTTCAAAATGGTTTGGTAAATTAGGCCAAATCGAAAATATAATTCATAAATCAAATTTTAATATTTTAATTATTTAAATAAGTTAGTTGACAATAATAGACACATGTTGACAGTAACGGGACTGTAGATCACTATAATAATCACATTTTGACGATAAAAAGACTACAGTAATCAAATGTATGTTATAATGTGGCGATAATAGTGAAATGTTCTTTTTAAAGTGACAATAATAGTGAATTGTTCGTTTTTAACTGACAGCAATAGTGAAATGTTGGCTTTGAAGTTTTATTTAGAATTTTTATAATTTTTACGACAGTTGACATTCGTGATATTTTTCAAGGTGAAATGCCAATTACCTCACTTTAAATCAGTGATTTGTACCCGTGGCGCATGAAGTTCGAGTTGAGAAAAGCCCGAATTTGGATTTAGACGCCTGCTCCAAATCCAAATTCTTCGGGCTTTTCTTAACTCGAAATTTTACTTCATGCTTAGACTGGGAGTGGGAGATTCTCGTTTAATATTTTTAAATTGTTAATGAATTTTCAAAACTTTAGTTAATTTTCAAAGTTTTAACGATTTTTAGTGAATTTCCATAATTTTACTTAATTTTTGTAAATTTAGATTTCCTTTAATTTTCGAAATTCTGACGTATTTCCAGAATTTCTGTTCATTTCAAAATGTTTCATACTTTTCATACGTTTTTAAAATTCCCTTTAATTTTCAAATTATTTGCAATTTTCATGAAGCTCCCAAATAATCGTTAACTTAAATCATGTACATTTTTCATTAAATTGCAAGATTTCAGTTAGTTTTCAAAATTCTGACAATTTTCCTAAATTTTCGTTAGTTTTAAAAATTTTGATTTCAAAATTTCCTACAATTTTCAAATGCTTTGTAATTTTAATGAATTTCTTAATTATTCGTTAATTTGAAAAAGTTTTCATGAAACTCAGAGAATTCCGTTAATTTTCAAACATTTTATGAAAAGAATCAACATTTTTAGGATTAACAAACAATTAGGAAATTCAGGAAAACCGACAGAATATTGAAAATTTAAGAAAATCTTGGTAATTTACGAAAAGCGCTGTAAATTAACTAAAATTACCTGAAATCTTGAAAATCTATCGACCCTTTTAAAAAATTAATCGAGTGTCTTCCAATCCCAGATTAAGCATGAAGTAAAATTTCGAGTTTAGAAAAGCCTGAAAATTTGGATTGGTCGCGTAGCAAGGCGGAGCGACCAATCCAAATTAGGCTTTTCTAAACTCGAAATTTTACTTCATGCGCCACGCGTATAAAACACTGATTTAAAGTAAAGTTCAAAATATACTGCTTTAGTTTGATTTTACGATGATATTTTTTTTATCTAGTAATCTTTGTTTTACCTATGTTAAAATAAAAAGTACAGCTCTACAATGATAGGGAAGGAACTATCTAACCTCAAAACATACATAAATTGTGATCAGTTTCAGCTTGATTGATTGACGACAATGATCGACAGAAGTAGATAATAGAGAAATGTTCTTTTTAAAGTGACGATAATAGTCAATTGTTCGTTTTAAACTGACAGCAATAGTGAAATTTTGGCTTTGAGGTTTTATTTAGAATTTTTATTATTTTTAAGACAGTTGGCATTCGTGATATTTTTCAAGGTGAAGTGCCGAATACTTCACTTTAAATCAGTGATTTGTACGCGTGGCGCATGAAGTAAAATTTCGAGTTGAGAAAAGCCCGAATTTGGATTTGGACGCTGCGCGTCCAAATCCAAATTCTTAGGGCGTTTCTCAACTCGAAATTTTACTTCATGCTTAGTCTGGGAGTGGAAGATTCTCGTTTAATATTTTTGAATTGTTGATGAATTTTCAAGATTTTAGTTAACTATCGAAGTTTTGACGATTTTTAGTAAATTTTCATAATTTTACTCAATTTTCAAAGCTTTTCGTAAATTTACAAGATTTCCTTTAATTTCCGATATTCTGACGTATTTCCTGAATTTAATTGCCAAATTATTGGCAATTTTCACGAAGCTCCCAAATAATCGTTAACTTAAAAATGTTGATTTTTCATTAAATTGCAAGATTTCAGTTAGTTTTCAAAATTCTGACAGTTTTCCTGAATTTCCTAAATTTTCGTTAGTTTTAAACATTTCGATAGTTATCATACATTTTAAAATATTCTTCAATTTTCAAATTCTTAGCAAACTCAAAGATTTCCGTTAATTTTCAAAATTTTAATGAAAAGTATCAACATTTTTAAGATTAACGAAGATTTAAGAAAATCTTGGAAATTTACGAAAAGCGCTGTAAATTAAATAAAATTACCTAAAATCTTGAAAATTCATTGACACTTTCAAAAAACTAATCGAGTGTTACTTCACTTTAAATCAGTGATTTGTACGCGTGGCGCATGAAGTAAAATTTCGATTTGAGAAAAGCCCGAATTTGGATTTGGACGCTGCGCGTCCAAAACCAAATTCTTCGGGCTTTTCTTAACTCGAAATTTTACTTCATGTTAGTGTGGGAGTGGAAGATTTTCGTTTAATATTTTTAAATTGTTAATGAATTATTTTCAAGATTTTAGTTAACTATCAACGTTTTGACAATTTTTAGTGAATTTACATAATTTTACTCAATTTTCAAAGATTTTCATAAATTTACAAGATTTTCTTTAATTTTCAAAATTCTGACGTATTTCCCGAATTTCTGTTGATTTCAAAAGTTTCCATACTTTTCATACATTTTTAAAATTTCCTTCAATATCCAAATTATTGGCATCTTTCACGAAGCTTCCAAATAATCGTTAACTTAAAAAATGTTGATTTTTCATTATATTGCAAGATTTAAGTTAGTTTTCAAAATTCTGACAGTTTTCCTGAAATTCCTAAATTTTCGTTAGTTTCAAAAATTTCGATAATTATTATAAATTTTTAAAATTTCCTTCAATTTTCTAATTCTTGGTAATTTTCATGAATTTCTTAAATATTCGTTCATTTCAAAAACGTTGAAATTTTTCATAAAACTCAAAGATTTCCGTTAATTTTCAAAATTTTTATGAAAAGTATCAACATTTTTAAAATTAACGAACATTTAGGAAATTCAGAAAAACCGTCCGAATATTGAAAATTTGAGAAAATCTTGGAAATTTACGAAAAGCGCTGTAAACTAATTAAAACTACCTAAAATCTTGAAAATTCATCGACATTTTCAAAAAACTAATCAAGTGTTTTCCAATCCCAGATTAGGCATGAAGTAAAATTTCGAGTTTAGAAAAGCCTGAAAATTTGGATTGGTCGCGTAGCGAAGCGGAGCGACCAATCCAAATTAGGCTTTTCTAAACTCGAAATTTTACTTCATGCGCCACGCGTATAAAACACTGATTTCAAGTGAAATTCAAAATATACTGCTTCAGTTTGATTTCACGTTAATATTTTTTTTTATCTAGTCATCTTTGTTTTACCTATGTTAAAATAAAAAGTACCGCTCTACAATGATAGGGAAGGAACTATCTAACCTCAAAACATACATAAATTGTGATCAATTTCAACTTAATTGATTGACGACAGACATTTATTGACAGAACTAGATAATTCAAAAAGAGTATTGCGGCACAGGAAAACTTCCATATAAACTTACATGTAATAATAATAATAATAATAATAATAATAATATTTATTGCGTGCCAGTACATAGAGTTTACACTAGTCATATAAAAAAATGTAAAAAAAATCCAAATGTAAGTTGATGAAAATCATTTTGTTGAACACTGTATTATATATTTTAGAAAGAATATAAGTAAATTTTGCATTTATTGAAAACTGTGATGATTTCCAATTTTCTTAAACCTCTACTTATTTTTTATAAGAATGACGAAACTCCTTAAAAGTAATAAAAATATATAAATATAGTAAAAAGTAATTTTGTATTTTAGATACAATATAAGTATTGTTGGTATTTATTGAAGACCTAGTTTTTCAAAATTTCTTAAAAACAATCCGTTTTCTTGATAGATATTAATCTATTAAGAAAACTATAATGAATCAATATTGAGACGTGTTTCAATGTTTTTCAACACCCTATGAATTAACCAATATGCAATAATCATTTAATAAATAAGATAACTTTGAATTCGTGATATTTTTCAAGGTGAAATGCCAATTACTTCACTTAAATCAGTGTTAAATCAGCCCGAATTTGGATTTGGACTGCGCGTCCAAATCCAAATTCTACGGGCCTTTCTCAACTCGAAATTTTACTTCATGCTTAGTCTGGGAGTGGAAGATTCCCGTTTAATATTTTTAAATTGTTGATGAATTTTCAAGATTTTAGTTAACTATCAAAGTTTTGACGATTTTTAGTGAATTTCCATAATTTTACTCAATTTTCAACGCTTTTCGTAAAAAAACGGATTGTTTTTAAGGAATTACGTCAGAAATTCGAATATTAAAGGAAATCTTGTAATTTCCTTTAATTTTAGAAATTCTGACGTAATTCCTTAAAAAACAATCCGTTTTCTTGATAGACATTAATCTATTAAGAAAACTGTAATAGATCAATATTGAGACGCGTTTCAATGTTTTTCAACACCTTATCAATTAACCAATATGCAATAATCATTTAATAAATAAGAAAACTTTGAATTCAATGACAAGGAAAGGTCAAGTTACTGCGAAAATCATTTGGTAAATAAGTGAAACATTACACTCAATAATAAAGAAAATTGTTTTTTTCTCGTTCGATTTTCTCTACGTATATCGAATTCAAAATAATCAACTCTGTGCGCAACAATCACAACTAATCAAATTCCGAAAAGTAATTCGGTTCGCGTGATAATTGTAATAAATCCAAAGCGCGCGCGAGAAAAAATAACACTTAAATAACAAAACATGCGGTGAAAGGTGGTTTGTGATATGTTAATCACAACACAAATTACGGTGTGAAATTGGAATTGTGAAAGAATTCCGCTTCGACGTGCGGTGGCGGTGCAAAGTAGAATTTTGATAAGAGCGATTGCTGTCGCAGGGAAAAAAATATGTGATAATTTCGCGCTGGCACCGAGTCGAGACGCGTTACATCAAAGCGTGCGAATCGTACGTGCCTGATAATTGATAAGCGATAAGGATTTCCGATAAGAGAAGAATGAAAGAAAACGATTACCTGTTTATGCTTGACACAAATTTATTTTGCACGCACAGTAAATGCCGATTATGTTATTGTGCATCATTAAATTCAATGATTTGTAATTTAAATTTTTTATGGAAATTAATTACGGTGGATTTTTGTTTAAACATTTTTCTCGATATTTAAAGGTGGGTTTACTCAGCAATGTGAGTCAGTGTGAAATCCATGTATAATTGTTATACACGAAATAATTTGCATAATAATAATAATGCTCTTTATTGAACTAAAACAGTTACAAATGGTAATTTATTTATTTGAGGTATTCACCTTTTTGAACAATCTACATATATTTAAGATGTCTTCAAATTGACACCAAGAAAGAAAAATAATACTAACAATAATATTAATACTATCAAAAACAAAATATAGACATTTTGATGTGAAATTAGGAATAAAGAACATACAAACAAATAAAAAACAAAATTCTTAATTAATGCTTTTAACACTGAGTACGTAATTTTAATTATTATTATTAATTCCCAATGCTTTTAAGTTTCTTTTAACCCATTAAGCGCCAGTGATGCATAAACGCAACATTATTATTTTTTTGTTAATCAAATTACTAAATGAGTTAATTTGCTATGTTATATTATTTGACCTGGCTTGAAAATGTATGAAGCAAAATGTAAATATTTTGTATTAAAATATTTACATTATTCCTCGTTAAAAAAAAAAAAAACAGTGTATTTCTAACTTTACAATATTTCAGTGTTTTATACGCGTGGCGCATGAAGTAAAATTTCGAGTTTAGAAAAGCCTGAAAATTTGGTTTGGCCGCTCCGCTTCGCGGAGCGACCAAACCAAATTTTCAGGCTTTTCTAAACTCGAAATTTTACTTCATGCTTAGTCTGGGAGTATAAAAAGTCGTTCTAAACTTCATATTGCACGTTTTTATATGGAATCGGCTAATGCCTGGAAATTTACAGCGTAAATATTATGTATATTTGAAAGAAAAAATCCTAGTATATAATATAATGTCATTCATAGAAATCATAAAAAGAAATGCAGAATTTGTCCTAAAATCAACTTTTAGAGGTAACTCTATAATTGCTCGGCCGTTAATGGCTTAATCGACCTTAATTTAAATTTTATTCAGCATTATTTTTTATTTTTACAAAATATCAAAATAAATATCTGTAAATTAAGGGGTTTTTGCAGCGCCGCAGTAAAGAAAAACGGCGCCTGGGGCCAAATATCCATAAAGTCAGTAACATTTGCGCCTGGCCTTTATGATGCGTCTCTTTTACGCGGCCTTTTAATTCACGATTAAAAACCTGCTCAGTCGCAACGCAATCACAAACTAAAACAATTTATATTTTTGAAACAAAGCGTATTTAATCATTAATTAATAAGTTAAAAAAATAACAATTAACGTTAATTTTGAAGCTTTAAACAGTGTTTTCCACTCCTAGACAAAGCATGAAGTAAAATTTCGAGTTTAGAAAGCCTGAGCGTTTGAGGCTTTTCTAAACTCGAAATTTTACTTCATGCGCCACACGTACAAAGCGCTAATTCAGTGGGAAAATTTCAACTTTTACTCTCGCAATTTAGGGCGCCTAACAAGAGCTAAGCGTTAAATTTGGACGCTCGCGATTTATGGCGCCCAACTAGGGGCCACAGCGTTAGCCTGGGCCCACGTTGGGCGCCAAAAAACCTCAAATCCAAGCGTTTTTAGTATTTTTAAACGAGTGTTTTTCACTCTCAAATTAAGCATGAAGTAACGAAAAGGTATGGCCAAACCAGGAAATATTCCGTATACATAGAGGAACAAAATATGTTATATAGCAGGGGTGTTCAACCTTCTGTCATACGCGAGCTACTTTTGCATACCAAGTTATTTGGCGATCGACAGGTTATAGATAATAAAAACAAATAAAAAACAGAGTATACACATTTTTTTTCTTATGAGTATTCCTTACAATTTATTGTAAATTGCTCGAATTTTGTAGCGCGAGATTTGGTTAAAATTTATTAAACATAAGCAGTATATCTCCAAATTCACAATATGGTCAGTGTTTTATACGCGTGGCGCATGAAGTAAAATTTCGAGTTTAGAAAAGCCTGAGTTTGGATTTGGACGCTACGCGTCCAAATCCAAACGCTCAGGCTTTTCTAAACTCGAAATTTTACTTCATGCTTAGTCTGGGAGTGGAAAACACTTGGTAAAGGTAAATCTTTAAAGTCTATTAATTATCTACGTAGCGTATTCAATGAATTTTACCTCCGAAACAACGATATCATGATTACCCGGTGAATTATCGGTAAACCGGTTTAGATTCATTTATTGAATCACCGGTAATTTACAATTCTTAATAAGTATAACCATTTTTTTATGAATCAAATTAAAGCGTATTTAGTCATTAATTAATAAGTTTAAAAATAAATTAAATTAATAAGCGTTCATTTTGAAGCTTAAACTTTCCACTCCCAGACAAAGCATGAAGTAAAATTTCGAGTTTAGAAAAGCCTGAGCATTTAGATTTGGACGCGTAGGGTCCAAATCTAAACTCAGGCTTTCTTAAACTTGAAATTTTACTTCATGCGCCACGCATTCCAAGCGCTGATTCAGTGGGAAGTTTTAAATTTAGATGCTTGCGATTAATGACGCCCAACTAGGGGCTACAGCGTTGGCCTGCCCCCACGTTGGGCGCCAAAAAATCTCAAATGCAAGCGATTTAAATATTTTTAAACGAGTGTTCTCCACTCCCAGCTTAAGAATAAAGTAACATTTTGAGTTTAGAAAAGCCTGAGCGTTTGGATTTAGACCCGTATCTTAACTTAATCTTCTCTAAACTTGAAATTATACTTCATGCGCCGCGCGTAAGGAACACTAATTCAGTGTAACGTTTATAACTTTTACTTTCGCATTTATGGCGCCCAACAAGGGCCCAGCGTTAGCATGGCTATCTTGTGAAATTAATAAACAACAAAGTTATCGTGAAATATTAAATTTTTGCCTGAAAAAAATAAACCTCTAGTGGCTTTATTAATAATAAAACAAAAATTATCCATATCGTTCTCGTTCGATGGCTGATAACAAAAAAATTAATAATTTGTAAGCGCGAGATTAATTATCGCCCCCCATTGTGAAAACAATCGATTGTTTACACATTTTTGATACCGTATGGTACTATCACGTCCCGTATTTATCTCTCTCTCCATCCTCTCGGAATACGCTCGTTTGATATTATTTATTTACCAACGGCTCGAAAAACGGCACTTTTCAATGCCGATTACGCCATCATCTCAATCGATACTTTTAATTAATAAAGTGTTAATTACACCTAAGGGTAAACAACTCGTCGTCGGCGGCTCGGACGAGTGTTTTATTGCCTCCTCGCTCGCGAGACCTTGCTTGCATTTATTGATTCCGATGTGTGTACATGAATGTTGTTTTATTTATAAAAAGATGTACAATGCTTCGAGGCTTTTATTTGTTAAAAAAACCGTTTTGTAAATATAATCAGTGTTTTCTTTTTGTTGGGTTTTGGCTTTTGCCTGGCCTTAGTCTCTTGACTATTAGCCAACATCAAATTTTAAGTTGTATCAATATTTATTAAACTTATTCCAAGTTATATAACATGCATATTTGGACGTCACAACACATTCACACAACACCCAGGGTCACGACGAGATATAATTTTTAAATAACATCTCCCCGTGCACGGGAATCGAACCCGGTCTGTGGCTCGCCGAGCGATATACCGTCCGGCGACGTTACTGCTCGGGCACCACCTGCCCAATCAGCGTTTTTTGTTTAAGTAATAAGTGTTTTCCACTCCTCGATTAAGCATGAAATAAATATTTTGAGTTTCTCAAAGCCTGAACATTTGGATTAGTCATAAAAATTATAAAAACTGACGAAAATTAATAACCTATAAAATTACAATAATCTTGAAAACCTCATAATATTTAAAATTGGCGAAAACATGACGAAATTCATAAAAATTGTTAAAACATCAGTTTGTGTTACTTTTATCAATTTTGAAAAAGCAATTTTGATCAGACTATTAATCTTTATTGATAGATTGATAAAAATCATTAAAACTGATAACGACTAATACATTTATTTATTTAATTAAAAAACATCAATTTGGAGCAAATAATTAAGGGGCAAGGTGCAATGATACAAATTAAAAATATTCTATTGTTATTTCCTAAATTTCTAAATAAGTATAGCATAAAAAATATGTCATACTTGGTAAAAAAAAAACTCAAGAAATTTCAATTGAAGAGTCCAATGCAATAACCAGCCAAGTCCAGTTTTATAAAATGTTGAGGAGAGACAAACAACTGTTTACATGCAAGAAAAAAAACAATGATTATTATGCATGCAACTAACAATACACCAATGCACTGCAAATTTAAACCAGATTGTTGCATGCTATAACACAGAATTTTAAACTTTATAAGAATATTGAATACTTAACCCATTTTCTCAAAAAATGGACTTGGCTGATTACTGCATTGGACCCCTCAATTAAAAATTGTGTATATTGTACCGATGCACTGCAAATTGAAACCAGATTGTTGCATGCTATAACACTGTGTTATAGCATGTAACAATCTGGTTTAAATTTGCAGTGTTATTAACACAGAATTTTAAACTTTATTAGAATATTGAAAACTCAGCTCATTTTCTCATAAAAATGGACTTGGCTGATTATTGCATTGGACCCCAATGTCTTGTTATTTGGTAATTTAACGAATGTCATAAAAACATTGATTTTAGCTGATAATGAATATCTTCAATGCCAAATATTATTTTAAATCTCAAAAGATGAAGAAGTGTTGAAAATATTATATTAAGCAATCGATTTTTTGTGTCATTTAAAAAAAATGTTTTCAGTGTATTTTTAACTCCACAATATTTCAGCGTTTTATACGCGTGGCGCATGAAGTAAAATTTCGAGTTTAGAAAAGCCCCGTGAAAATTTGTCTCGGGTCGCTGCGCGACCCTCGACAAATTTTCTACGCGGGGCTTTTCTAAACTCGAAATTTTACTTCATGCTTAGTCTGGGAGTAGAAACACTCGTTCGAAACTTTAAACTGAACGCTTTTATTGTGAAAACACGTATGGCTGGTTTTGCATTAGCCGACTCCTATTATTAATACAGCTTACCTAACTTTAACTCGATTAATATTTGAAAACTAAATATATGGATTGTTATTTTAATGATATTAATTGGGTTTTTTGGTTTTAGCAGCAGAATTAATTCCAAAAATAAAATGGAGATGGAGACTTTATTGTAAAAATGTGAATGTAATTTTTTTTAATATCTTTTATTTCTTTTTATTATTATAAAACAAATATACAGGGTGCCCGTATTTTAAAAGAATGTATGGGGATCATGGTTGTTTGAAGAGATAGAGAGTCGGTTAAATTGGGGCAAAATTGCGTATTTTAGGGCCTAATAATAATCTAAAAACAAATTTGAAATATCATTTTTCGTTTTTGAGATAATGTCAAAAAACGGATTTTTTGAAATTTCGTTTTTATTGTTAAATTCAAGACATCTACAACTATAACATTATACAGACATTTTTTAACGAGAAATCTAGTAACATATTTTATTTTAAGAAGATAACTATAACATTTACCCAGGGACCATAGCCGACTTTTGTTTTTCTTATGGGAGCCATTTTAGATTTTCATATTTTTAGTAAGAATATTTTTTTCTGAATTTAATAATGTTTCATACTTTTAGTTTATTCTACATTTTATATGTAAAATTTTAATCTTTTGTTTTTTTAAAAGAGTGCCTTGGAAACAGTTGAGTAATTCACTCATTTGACAACTCCTAGGACCCATAATTGTTAAAATACATCACCAGTTGTGATGTATTTTAAACTAACGAGTGTCTTCCACTCCCAGACTAAGCATGAAGTAAAATTTCGAGTTTAGAAAAGCCCCGCGTAGAAAATTTGTCGAGGGTCGCGCAGCGACCCGAGACAAATTTTCACGGGGCTTTTCTAAACTCGAAATTTTACTTCATGCGCCACGCGTATAAACCACTGATTTACAGTAATGTTAAAAAATTTATAACGCTTAACTGTGATAGTGATCAATATTTATTGTCCAGATTCAGTAGTTTTTGAATAAAAAAATAAAAACGATTTTACAAGAATCAGTTTTTTCTTAATATCTCGAAAATAAAAAAAGATATTTCAAAATTGTTTTTAGATTATTTTTAGGCCCTAAAAAAACCAACTTTGCCCCAATTTAACAGACTCTTTATCTCTTCAAATAACTGAGATCCCCATACATTCTGTTGAAATACGGACATATGTGCCTATATTTCGCCAACATTTGTTGGCTTCTTCAGGGAAAAATTAAGGTCGGGCAGTGTAAAAAAGTTGTCTAAGTTCTAGAAATGATAATGTAAATATTCAAATTGTTTATTTACATCATAATTTCTACAACTTGACAGCCTTTGTACACTGCCCGACCTTAATTTTGCCCTGAAGAAGAAAACAAATTTTGGCGAAATATAGGCACATATTTTATTATACAAAAAAATTTTTTCAAAAATAAATTACATACAAATTTCTACATTAAAGTGTCCGTCTCTATTTTAATTTTTTTAATTAATTCCGCCGCTAAAACCAAAAACCCAATTAATAGTCAACTTGACGGCAAAAAAAGAAAAATGTTATTTTAATGTTCGCATAATTTTAATTTGATTAATTTTGTATGGAAAATTGCCCAATTTCTTGTTATTTGGTACTTTAACGAATGTCATGAAAACATTGATTTTGGCTGATAACAATGAAGATATTTGTTATCAGTCAAAATCAATGTTTTCATGACATTCGTTAAAGTACCAAATAACAAGAAATTGGGCAATTTTCCATACAAAATTAATCAAATTAAAATTATGTGAACATTAAAATAACATTTTTCTTTTTTTGCCGTCAAGTTGACTATTAATTGGGTTTTGCCAAATATTATTTACAGTGCAAAGAGCTTTCAAATCTTAAAAGATAAAGAAGTGTCAAAAATATTATTTTAAGCAAACGATTTTTGGTTTGGTAATATTTAAATGTTATAGAAGCGTCAAGGATTGTCTAATGTCAAATATGCATATTGTAAAAGGCTTTAAAGTCTATCAACAGTAGAAAACATGACGAAATATTCACCGATGAGAAGTTGGCCATAGATTTCCAGCCACGAATCCGGCGCCTCCAAGATTTATAAAACTATAATTTTACCAACGTATTACAACGAATACAATAAAATTCCATAGAAACAATTGATAATTTAATTAAACGTAATGCTGAGATAGCTTTACAACTTTTAAAAGTTATGATTTAGCATCTGGCATTAAAATTTGTATCTGTGATAAAAGAGGACATTTCAAACATTTTAAAAATGATATTTGGGGAGGTTTAGAAACGATTTTAATAGCCACAAATGTCCTCAGTAGTGTTATTACCAATATAAAACAATAATTGGAGGACCATTTTTCTTCAATTTTTTTTTAACATTTTTTTCTAAAATGCCCACCTGAAGACATGGCTTATTTTTCGAAAAATAAAAAGTTGGTGTTTGGGGCCTTTTAGAAATGATTTTGTTGGCCACAAATGTTCTCCATAGTATCAGTAACCATATTAAACAACAATTGGAAGACCATCTTTCTTTAATTTTTTTTAAACAATTTTTTTCCAAACCGTTCACCTGAAGACATGGCTAGTTTTTCGAAAAATAAAAAGTTGGTGTTTGGGGCCTTTTAGAAATGATTTTGTTGACCACAAATGTTCTCTATAGTATTAGTAACAATATTAAATAACAATTGGAGGACCACCTTTCTTATTTTTTTTTACTTTCCCCCGTATGTAATACAAAGGGAAAGTATTGTTTTCGTGAAAATTTTCGAATCAAGAATTTTAGCGGAAATATCCGTTTTGAGGTCCCCTGAGTCGAATAAGACCATTTTTGAAAAATGTCTGTCTGGCTGTGTGTCTGTGTGTGAGTCTGTGTGCGCTGTACCGCAAAAACCGCTAAAGATATCGAGATGAAACTTGAAACTTAAGCTTTTTGTCACAATCGGAAGCACTGAAAAGCTTTTGGTGAAAATCGGAAAACCGGAAGTGGTACTTTACTCGTAGCGCTTTTCAGTTTTTTCTGATAGTTTTATTAAATGTTCATCAAACAAAAAATTCTTTCAAATAAAAGTTGTAGATAATAACAAAATGAAGATATATTGTTTATTTACTTTTTGTCATAGCACTCTTAGTTTTTGAGATATTTTAAAAGTTGTTTGTTTTATCTAGTTATTGATGTGTGACAGTGTATGTGTTGATACAATTGAAAAATGTTTCAAATAAAAGTTGTAGGTAATAAAATATTAAAGATTTTTTGTATCTTTACTTTTTGTCATAGCACTCTTAGTTTTTGAGATAATTAATATATAATGTTCTTTTATCTAGTCATTGGTTTGTGTCAGTGTATGTGTTGATACAATTGAAAAATGTTTCAAATAAAAGTTGTAGTTATCAAAAAGTTGAAGACATTTTGAAAATAATAATGCTACAAATATTTTAAAAGTGATTTAATACACAATTTACGGGGGAAAGTACTATGATGGACATGGCTTATTTTTCGAAAAATAAAAAGTTGGTGTGTGGGGCCTTTTAGAAATGATTTTGTTGGCTACAAATATTCTCCATAGTATTAGTAACCATATTAAATAACAATTGGAGGACCATCTTTCTTCATTTTTTTTTAAACAATTTTTTTCCAAACCGCTCACCTGAACACATGGCTTATTTTTCGAAAAATAAAAAGTTGGTGTTTGGAGCCTTTTAGAAATGATTTTGTTGGCCACAAATGTTCTCAATAGTATTAGTAACCATATTAAATAACAATTAGAGGACCATCTTTCTTCAATTTCTTTTAAACAATTTTTTTCCAAACCGCTCACTTGAAAAGACATGGCTAATTTTTCGAAAAATAAAAAGTTGGTATTTGGGGCCTTTTAGAAATGATTTTGTTGGCCTCAAATGTTCTCTATAGTATTAGTAACCATATTTAACAACAATTGGAGGACCATCTTTCTTCAATTTTTGGAAAAAAAAAGTTTAAAAAAAATTGAAGAAAGATGGTCCTCCAATTGTTGTTTAATATGGTTACTAATACTATGGAGAACATTTGTGGCCAACAAAATCATTTCTAAAAGGCCCCAAACACCAACTTTTTATTTTTCGAAAAATAAGCCATGTCTTCAGGTGGGCGTTTTAGAAAAACATGTTACAATAAATTGAAGAAAGATGGTCCTCCAATTATTGTTTTATATTGGTAATAACACTACTGAGGACATTTGTAGCTATTAAAATCGTTTCTAAACCTCCCCAAATAGCATTTTTAAAATGTTTGAAATGTCCTCTTTTATCACAGATACAAATTTTAATGCCAGATGCTAAATCATAACTTTTAAAAGTTGTAAGAGCTTGTAATAAGTTGGTAAAATTATAGTTTTATAAATGGTGGAGACGCCGGATTCGTGGCTGGAAATCTATGGCCAACTTCTCATCGGTAAATAATTAGGTTGTGAATAGTTTTGTTAAAACAACTGATAACGATATTTATATACGCGGGGCTTTTCTAAACTCGAAATTTTACTTCATGCTTAGTCTGGGAGTGGAAAACACTCGTTTAAGCTTCAAATTAAACTGTTTTAAAAAACAATGAATTTACAGCGTAGCATATGTACACTCAAGATATATTTTCTCAATTAAAATTGTTTTTGTAGGTAACGAAGAAACGTCGATAATTCAGAAACTCGTTTTTGTTCCAAATTTTTATTTAAACATTTATAAAAAAACAATCTTAAAAATATACACATCTAATAGTTATTTTAAACTTTACCATATAGGAATATTGTGAATTTGGAAGTAATATGTAACATATTTATAATTTTGTATAGGAATGTATAAATAAATTTATTATTTTTAACAAAATAAATTCGGTTAAATGAGCATAGTCGTGCAGGTTTATGGCATCCTCTGATTCCATATAGGAAATAATAAAATTTCTTTACGTTAGAACAATATAAATATTCCGTTCTTAATAAAAGCCTGAACATTTGGATTTGAGCGCCCCGCCCCGCAAACTCAATTTTTGCATAAACACAGATTTAATGTGAAGTTCAAAGACAAGAAAAATGTTCATGCGACTCCTCACAATGAATTCGAAATATTTTTGACCATTTTAATGCCTTTGGAGGATTCTAATTCATTTGTAAGTATTTAAAGCCTTTTATTATCACCTACACTTGGATTCGAATACGAATCCTCTTTAAAAAAAATGTGACGAATTCAGATCACGAATCCATTTTCACTGAAGTATTCCAATACCTCTTTTAAATCCTCTAAAAAGATTCGAATCCTGCCCAGCCTTATATCTTACCCAATTCCACCCTCACTAAAAAGGCCGATTTTTATTGTTATATTTCCATAACATATCCCAAAATTCTATAAATTTACGATAACTCAGAAAACGCCGAATTTTTGTTGTTATATTTCCATAAAATATCCCAAAATTCTATAAATTAACGATACCTGGCCACTTTTTTTTCGCCTAACCTGGACCTGAGGTCTGGCTACAACACTGCACAGTATTAATATTTGACATTAGACAATTTTTGTCAATTCTGTACTAATTCTTGAAAATTTCATATTTTTATTAAATCATGAAACTTTGTGCAATACGAAATAGTAATCTTGAAAAAGGCTTTCAACTCCTAAACATTAAAGGAATGTCATAAGTTTTGCAGATTTTCTTTTAAAGTAAACATTCTCATGAACATTCACAACCGACGAGTTAGCCACACATTTTCAGCCACGGATTTTGGCACCTCCACCATATCACTAACTATAAACAATCTCATTAAAAAAAATATATCTCCCAAGGCACATACTTTATTTTCAAACTGTCTTCACTACTTGTTTAATCAATATATCTAGAACGATTATAAATGATCAGAAAGTAAATACTCTTGTTTGTTATATTTTTAAACAATATGTCGCGCATATGGCCACCACACATACCAAATTTAAAAAAATCATATCTCCTAAGGCACATACTTTATTTTCAAAATATCTTCACTGATTGTTTAAGCAATATATCTAGAACAGATATAAATGCTTAGAAAGTTATCTCTCATTTGTTATATTTTTTAAACAATATATTTCTGTTAGCGTATAGCCATTACACATACCAAATTTAAAAAATTCATATCTCCCAGCGCACATACTTTATTTCCAAATTGTCATCACTGCTTGTTTAAACAATTTATCTAGAACAGTTCTAAATGACCAGAAAGTTATAACTCTCATTTGTTATATTTTTTAAACAATATATTTCTGTTAGCGTGTGGCCACCACACGTACCAAATTTAAAAAATTCATATCTCCCAAGGCACATATTTTATTTCCAAATTGTCATCACTGCTTGTTTAAACAATATATCTAGAGCAGTTATAAATGATCAGAAAGATAACTCTCACATTGTTTAAACAAGCAGTGATGACAATTTGGATATAAAGTATGTGCCTTGGGAGATATGAATTTTTTAAATTTGGTATGTGTGGTGGCCATACGCTAACAGAAATATATTGTTTAAAAAATATAACAAATGAGAGTTATAACTTTCTGATCATTTATAACTGTTCTAGATATATTGTTTAAACAATCAGTGAAGCTATTTTGAAAATAAAGTATGTACCTTAGGAGATATGATTTTTTTAAATTTGGTATGTGTGGTGGCCGATGCGCGACATATTGTTTAAAAATATAACAAGCAAGAGTTTTTACTTTCTGATCATTTATAACTGCTCTAGACATTTTAAAAATAAAGTATGTGCCTTGGGAGATATAATTTTTTTTAATGAGATTGTTCATAATTAGTGAGATGGTGGAGGCGCCAAAATCTGTGGCTGGAAATGTGTGGCTAACTTCTCGTCGGTTAATTATTTAATATTACCACTGAACATCGTTGATAACAGACTAAATTTCTGTGTTACTCTGATTAAAGATGTATTTGTGTGTTTTTGAACTACACTTCAAATCAATGGTTTATACGCGTGGCGCATGAAGTAAAATTTCGAGTTTAGAAAAGCCCCGTGAAAATTTGTCTTGGGTCGCTGCGCGACCCTCGACAAATTTCCTACGCGGGGCATTTCTAAACTCGAAATTTTACTTCATGCTTAGCCTGGGAGTGGAAGACACTCGTTACTTTAAAATATGTCACAACTGTTAAAGTATGTATCGTCGGATGCCCGTCTTCAGGGTGATATGTAAGCAAATTATGGGTCCTAGGAGTTGCCAAATAAAGGAGTTACTCAACTGTTTCCAAGGCACTCTTTGAAAAACCAAAAGATTAAAATTTTACATATAAAATGTACAATAAACTATAAGTGTGATACATCATTGAATTCAGTAAAAAATATTCTTCCAAAAAATATCAAAATCCAAAATGGCGCCCATAAGAAAAACAAAAGTTAGGTATGGTCCCTAGTTATCTTAAAATAAAATATGTTACTAGATTTATCGTTAACAAGTGCCTATAATGTCAAAGTTGTAAATGTCTGGATTCAATAGTTTTTGAATAAAAAAATAAAAACGAATTTTCAAAAATATCTCATTAAGGATATAAGATATTTCAAACTTGTTTTTGGGTTATTATTGGGCCCTAAATTATGCAACTTTGCCCCAATTTAACCGACTCTTTATCTCTTTAAATAACCGAGATCCCCATACATTCTGTTGAAATACGGACACCCAGTATAATAATAATAATAATATAAAATTTATTGTATTGTTATTTTCTAAATATTTTAATTAAATAAATATTTTACATTGTTTCCCGTATATTTACGAATATATTAAAAATAAATACTTATTTCAGTAATTCAATATTAATTATACCATCAAATGTCTAAAAGTCTTGCGTTAAAAATCACCAGAAATCATTAGATGTTTTTTATTAAACAATTTTCACTATGGCTTTCGACGTCTAAGTCAAAAAATGTTCGAAACAAAAGTTGTAGCCAACGAAAAAATATACCTCTTTAACCTAAACACTTTTCACCTCAGCTCTTTTGTTTTTGAATTAGAAACTAAAAAATCTAGTGGACATCAACAACTCACCGATTATGGCTTTCGAAGTCTAAATCAAAAAATGTTTCAAACAAAAGTTGTAGCCAACGAAAAAATAAACCACTTTTACCTAAACACTTTTCACCTCAGCTCTTTTGTTTTTGTTTAATAAACCGAGAAAGATTTTTTGGAAAATAAATACACAACTTTACGATAATTCGAAAATTTACGAACGAGTGTCTCCACTCCCAGACTAAGCATGAAGTAAAATTTCGAGTTTAGAAAAGCCCCGCGTAGAAAATTTGTCGAGGGTCGCGCAGCGACCCGAGACAAATTTTCACGGGGCTTTTCTAAACTCGAAATTTTACTTCATGCGCCACGCGTATAAAACACTCATATAAGATAAGGTCAAAAATATGCACTGCTGAGATATAATAGATCAATATTTACCGAGAGAGAGAGCGAAACAATGCAAAACTACCTCGTTGTGAATATTTTAAATATTTTATAAATAATAAGAAGAAAAGTACAACATTTTGGAGGTGCCACATATGGAAAACGTTTTTATTTGAAGAGATATTGAGAAACCGTTTTTGCTAGCCAGAGTCACTTTATCGTGTTTTACTCAGTGGTGAAAAGAAAATTGAAACAAACGAGTTACAGTACCTTCATAAAAATGAAGTTCGAAACTTCAAATCGACCACTATAATAAAATCAATCAATGTTTGAACATGTACAGAGTATGCATGGGGATATGTATACTTAAAATCGTATATATACTTAAAACAATAAATGTTAAAAAATCACTGTATAGCTGCAAATCACATCAAAAAATAATTTTATTATATAATCGTTAAGTTTTACTATTACCTAAATCGCTTTGTGATAAAATGTTAGTAAAATAATAATTATTTTAACAGTTGTGATGATGTATTTTAAACTAACGTGTGTCTTCCACTCCCAGACTAAGCATGAAGTAAAATTTCGAGTTTAGAAAAGCCCCGCGTAGAAAATTTGTCGAGGGTCGCGCAGCGACCCTAGACAAATTTTCACGGGGCTTTTCTAAACTCGAAATTTTACTTCATGCGCCACGCGTATAAAACACTCATATAAGATAAGGTGAAAAATATGTACTGCTGAGATATGATAGATCAATATTTACCGAGAGAGAGCAAAACAATGCAAAACTACCTCGTTGTAAATATTTTAAATATTTTATAAAAAATAAGAAGAAAAGTACAACATTTTGGAGGTGCCACATATGGAAAACGTTTTTATTTGAAGAGATATTAAGAAACCGTTTTTGCTAGCCAGTCACTTTATCGTGTTTTACTCAGTGGTGAAAAGAAAATTGAAACAAACGAGTTACAGTACCTTCATAAAAATGAAGTTCGAAACTTCAAATCGACCACTTTAATAAAATCAATCAATGTTTGAACATGTACAGAGTATGCATCGGGATATGTCTTAAAATCTTATATATACTTAAAACAATAAATGTTAAAAAATCACTGTATAGCTGCAAATCACATCAAAAAATAAGTTTATTATATAATCGTTAAGTTTTACTATTACCTAAATCGCTTTGTGATAAAATGTTAGTAAAATAATAATTATTTTAACAGTTGTGATGATGCATTTTAAACTAACGAGTGTCTTCCACTCCCAGACTAAGCATGAAGTAAAATTTCGAGTTTAGAAAAGCCCCGCGTAGAAAATTTGTCGAGGGTCGCGCAGCGACCCGAGACAAATTTTCACGGGGCTTTTCTAAACTCGAAATTTTACTTCATGCGCCAGGCGTATAAGCATTGATTTAACGTAAAGTTCAAAGACACAAAAATATAAATGTTTATGCGAAATCCTCACAACGAAAATTACGTGTTCTAAAACAAATCTGGTTCTTATAAAAAATATACAAAAGTGTATATTTTAAACATCATTCACTTGATTTAAATTATTTTACTGTTGCTAAAATTGACAACTTTAGTTATTAAAATGTTTTACTTTTTCCGACTTTCCGATAAATTACTTGTTTAAAATTTTATACAAATTTAGAGATTTTATTGAAATGGTCATCGACCTAGGCATTTCATTGTTTTTTTTTTGTTTATTAATCCAACTCTAATTGTCAATATAATATGTAATAAAATATCTCTGCTCTTTTTTAAATAATTGTTTTTGTTTAAAATTCGACAATTATTCGAATTTACAACCATAAAAATACGTTTAAACAATAGCAATGTTTTAACGTGGTTTATTGAATGAAACACTTGTGTTTTATAATATCACGATAATGTCTGTATAAACTGCAAACAATACATCTTCATTATTAAGACAATAAATATCCATTGAAACAACTACTCTATTTATTTATTGTTTTAGCAGTCTTATTGATTAAGACGTATTGTTTCTATTTTATATGACCATTATCGTAATTTTATATATTATATTTAAAGTTTTAGCCTACACCGGAAGGTAAAAGGCAAATGATAATATATATATATATATATTTAAAGTTTTGCAAGCTATATAAAGCGTTAGCTTATTCTTCCAAATTTAAATAGTTTTGAATTTGAAATATTCACTTGTGTTTTAGTTCCGTTAAGAATGCAGCAAAAACATTCAAATTCAAATAGTTTTGAATTTGAAATATTCACTTGTGCTTTAGTTCCATTAAGAATGCAGCAAAAACATCGATTGTATTGTTGTTGCTTTTGCAACAATGTTTATAATTTATTGATAGAATTCTTACCTTGCAAAAACTTTATCCTCGACGTGGTAGACATCCGCGATGGACTCCTTTCTGACGACCTCGTCCAGCATCGAACCCGTGAGGGTGAGCAGCCCCACACGGCTGTTCCTATCTTCAGGCATTCTTATCAATTATCTCAACGGAAAATATCCGTGCGATACAAAACGTCACTTTTTTTGAAGTTTGCTATAAAGCACGGCACACACGGTCTCCGTGCTACTACAACTAAAATACCAGTTTTCTAATTTCCCCCTGTTTGTAGGTTAGGGCTCTGCAGGTGATAAAAGCGGCACGAAATCGCCCTTACGCGGGCCGGGCCACCCTTGACGCGTCTCGCGTAGAGTACACACTTTTCGGTTTATTTTGGAATTTTTGTGGTTTTTTTTTTAATAACACGTGCACTTGTACTTCGTTTGGCGACTACGCGGAAAACATGGAACACAATCAAGCCGGACGACGACAGACGGGCCACCAGCCACAACTTGCTATGCTCAGTAACTGCGTGCGACTGCCGATTGCGCCCGATGCCGCACACAATTACCTCCGACCACTTCGGTTTCGTCTGTCGAGGAACGAGGATCATGTGTATGTGTGATACCATCGACATCTATTGGGTTGCATGCGAAAGTGACAATTTAAAATTGTATATGTGTATCTCGGCAATACAATTTATTTTTATTGCACGTGCAATTATAAAACTACCTCAAATTCGTTATGAAAAGATCAAATTACTGCCTAGATAAATAATTAACTATTACGCAAAATTAATGTTCTTTGTTATTCTCCATTGTGAAATGTTTAAAACAAACCCGAAATTATTTTTTGATACACTGTAATTCGGACTAACTTTAAAATGTGTGGAAAAAAATGTTACCAGCCCAGCCTAAAAATGAAAGGTCTTGTTAGCTGCTGATAATTATTTAAATATACTTAAAATATAATGACAGAAAATCACAATTACCAAAAATCTGCAACTTCGACTTTTCATTTAGAAGTTTGCTCTGTTGCAGGCGCGGATCCACAAGGGGCAAGGCCGTAGCCGGGGAGCATATGGGGGTTCAAATTTTCGAAATAGTAAATTATATGTAAAAACGGCCTTATACCCACTGAGCAAATCCATTTTAGTAATGTTTCAACAACATTAAAACAACGGTATTGTTGCTACAATGTTAATATAACGTTATTTGTTTGTTTTTTGCTTAATAAGTAAGAGCAAAAACAATATTTTTACCACTAAGAAATGTTGAACTTAGGTTCAAGCTGAACTCAAGTTCAAGATGACAGTTTCTATTGTTTTAATATCACTTTGAACTCAAGTATTTTTTATGTATTTTCCTAATTTGTTGTCTGTTTTATACGCAATTTTAATATTTAGTTTTTCTAATTTTTTTTTTTTTTATTGCGTATAAAACAGACAACAAATTAGGAAAATACATAAAAAATAATAAAGATAGAATATCCAGAGCTCGACATAGCAGTGTCTATTTGTTAAGTTGCGGTGACTGCCCCAAAGTATACGTCGGCCAAACTGGGAGAGTCTTTCAAGAAAGGATGAACGAGCATAAAACCAGCTTCGAGAAAAAGAAAAACAACTCGACTTATTCCAACCACTTGCTAGATGAAGGCCACAACTTCAACGAAGACTTCCAAATACTACACATCGAGAAGAAAGGAAGAAAATTAAACATTCTGGAAAGCACCGAAATAAACAAAAGAAAATTCAGCGATCAATTACTAAACGATCAGACAGATATTAATAACTCCCCATTGCTCAATTTAAACTGTAACCCCCACACCTCTTATTTATCAGCTAGCCCTATATATACGTTGTAATTAGGTTAAGTTAATCACTTGTTCTTCACCTGAAGAAGCCACAGTGTGGCGAAACATTTGTTGTGAATACAAAATAAACAATTTTTGAAAGTTATAAACAAAGTGTTTTACTTAAAGTAATGAATATGAACTTTCAACAACTGTCAGCCACCTCGATTAATAGTGTAAACTGATTGAGCTGTTAAGATGACACTATAAACTTAAGCTTTTTTATTATAATAGTAGTACCCGATCAACTTTTGGTGAAAATGCGGAAACCGGAAGTGATAGTTTACTCTTAGCATTTTTTTGATTTTTCTTTAATATTGATCATACCGAGTGTCTCGGATAAGAGGCAAACATAGGAATTTAACATGTAAAATTAAATATGTGTAATTATTAGCTTCCCTATTCATTTCAGAGAAAAATCGTAAAGGAATATTTTTTAGAGTATTAAAAACTGTATGAAATGTATCGATTTAATTTACGTTTGTACCAGAATTCATATTATCGAAATGCTACCAAAGAAATTTAAATTATGAAAAATAATTAATGCATGCTTGTCGTTTGGGATAAATAATAATAACACGTAATTAGTGGAAGAAACATAATTTATTCATTATCAAGATAATTTATAGTGGTGTCAGATTACAAACAGTTCGTGATTTATTTTTGTTTAAATTTTTATTTTACTGTATCTACGCCCAATGGGAAATGTTAGAGCAAGTACTCAAAAAGTTCTCCATTCTGGTGTAAACAATAACCCAATCTGTTATAAAATGCCTGCCTTACATTAGGCAACTGGCTATCTGTAATTTATCTGCAATCCACAAAAATTGCTTCCCGCAAAGATTCAATATTTGGATGGCGTTTTTTTATAAATTTTGTTTTTCAGGTGACCTCATAAAAAGAAATCGCATGGTGTTAAATCAAGAGATCCTGTTGGCCAGTTGATAGTGCCACCGCGACCAATCCAACAATTGGGAAAATTAGCATTTAAATATTCCCTCACATTTAAACCATAATGAGCCGGACATCCATCATGCTGATATCATATCTCCTGATTTTCACGTGCAACTTCTTCTAACGCAGGGCCAACCTGGTCGATTAAAAGGTCTAAATAAGAATTCGAATTTAAATTTCCATAAATTTCAAATGACCCAATAATATTATTCTTAAAAATACCAGACTAAATATTTATTTTTTGCGGGAACTGGGTTCTAGTTTGTAAGCGTATCCGTGGATTTTTCTGGGTCCAGTATCGCGTGTTCAGTGTGTTGGGCTCGTTATTAAGGGTGAACGTGCATTCATCAGTAAAACAGATAGACTGCAAAAAATGTTGGTCTGTGTTTGATCGATTCTGCATTATTTCACAGAATACACGCCTGCTTTCTTCATCCACTAGTAGTATCTCCTGATGACATTGATGTTTGTAGGGATGATATCCATGCTTCTTCAGAATCTTATGTACAGAGAATTTAGACACGTTGCACTCACGAGCAATACATCGTATGCTAGTTGTTGGTTCAGCATTTATCAAACCCAAAACTCTTTCTTCCAATTCATTGTTGCATCTTCTGTTCCGTTTGCCTGTAAGGTTAATGTTTTTCAATTAATATTTGTTGAAATTGGACTATTAAAATACCTTTTGAATCATCTGTCGCTACATTTGCTGTATTTTCAAACTTTTTCACAAACTTGGTAATTGTTGATACAGACGGAATTGGTCGATTGTAAATTTAACCGAAAATAAGTCACGAACTCTGCGTAAACTGACGCCACTGTAAAATGTTTTTATAATGAATACCCTTTCTTCATTGGAATAACTCAGATTATTATTTATAACAATTATAATGCTTGAATTGATCTCTGACTAGCAAAATTATTTTCACTATAACATGACATTTGTCAAACGAATGGCAAGGGTTTTTATTAAATGGTACATTGTTCAACTTATTTTTATTATTTTTGAGGTGGATTCTGATACAAACGTAAATTAAATGGATACATTTAATACAGTTTTTAATACTCTAAAAAATATTCCTTTACGATTTTTCTCTAGAATGAATAGGGGAGCTAATAATTACACATATTTACTTTTACATGTTAAACTCCTATGTTCGCCCTTCATCCCAGACACTCGGTACCTATAAAAAAATCTAGTTAAGAAAAGTTGTACATAATTGAACTCGTCTGAAATTCAAACGTGATTTGCGACAGTGTGTAAATAATTTTGTTTTTTAGCAGGACTGTATAGTTTAGGTCCTTCAAATTTCTAAACACTCATTATTCTACTAGTTTTCATTTTTATAACAATCAAATCATGTCTTTAATAAATAAAACCATGTATAGTGGAATCCGGGAGAGATGTCCTATGACTCATTGATGTGGAATGTGTGGTTCAAATTTTTCAGAGAGTATGTCGACAGTTGTATCTGCAACGATATTTCCTGGTTGTGTCAAATTTTGACGTTACATGACAATGTCATACTGTTTAGGTCGCGAGTATATTAGTGTTCTTTCTTTTAGAAAAGCTTTAAATCATAATTTCTTGTGAATTTTTTCTGTTGAGTATACATAACCCAATTGTTGCAGATTTTTAAATATTCGTTGTTTCTTAAAAAAGGTCAATTTGATGTTTAAACGAGTGTTTTCCATTACCAGGTTAAGCATGAAGTAAAATTTCGAGTTTAGAAAAGTCTGAAAATTTGGTTTGGTCGCGTAGCGCAGAGCGAACAAAACAAAATTTCAGGCTTTTCTAAACTTGAAATTTTACTTCATGCGCCACGCGTACAAGACACTGATTTCAAGCGAAGTTTACTCGTTCATAATATTTCAGTGCTTTCAGTGTTTAATACGAGTGGCGCATGAAGTAAAATTTCGAGTTTAGAAAAGCTTGAAAATTTGGTTTGGCCGCTCCGCGTTAAGCGACCAAACCAAATTTTCAGGCTTTTCTAAACTCGAAATTTGACTTTATGCTTAGTCTGGGAGTGGAAAATACTCGTTTTAAGCTTCAAATTGAACTCTTTAAAAAAAGCGTATGCTTATGTATAGGGTGGGCCATCTAGTAGTTTCTTTTTGAAAATGCAATAAAATGAACAAAATTAATTTTGTTTCCATGTATTATAGCTTTATTAGTAAGAGCAAACATTCCCATTAATTATGGAACACAACTTCGTTCAAGTGGCTGCCTCGGCTGGCTTCGCAGTAGCGCATTCTGTCACTCCAATTTTCCAAGACCTTGTTGATGGTTTCGAGCTGTAGCTCACGGATTGCTTGGATGATATTGGCCTGAAGTGCTTGAATCGTTTCTGGATTGTTGGCATAACATCGGTCCTTCACCGTTCCCCACAAAAAAAAACCCAATGGGGTTAAATCCCAGCTCCGAGGCGGCCAATTGACATCGCCAAGACGGCTGATAACACGATTTGGGAATTTGGTGCGCTAAAGATCGATTGTGGCATGGGCTGTGTTGCATGGCGCGCCATCCTGCATGAACCAGAGGTCGTCCAAATCCATGTCTTCAATTTCATTAAAAAAAAATCGGATAACATGGCTCTGTAACGCGCACCGTTGACCGAAACGTTGTTTCAAGCCTCATTTGCGAAGAAAAATGGTCCAATGATGCCACCACTCCGCAATCCGCACCAAACTGTCACTCTCCAGGGATGCATTGGCTTCTCGACAATAACGTGCAGGTTTTCTGAGCCCTAGATGCGGCAATTTTGTTTGTTAACGTAGCCAAGATGAAAATGAGCCTCGTCAGAAAAGATGATTTTTCACCCAAAATCGTTGTCCAATTCAAGCTGCTCTAAGGCCCAAACTGCGAAGCATCATGCGCCTTCAATTGCTGAGTCAATTGGACCTTGTAAGCGAATAATCCGAGATCTTTGTGCAAAATTCTCCTCAGGCTAGTGCGTGCAATGTTGAGCTGTTGAGATCGACGGCGAGTTGATGTTCGTGGATTGAGTCTCACACTCTCGGTTACAGCAGCCACATTCTCGTCTGTGCGCACCGTACGAGAACGAGGACCATGAGTGTTGTCCACTAGCATGCCAGTCTTACGAACTTTTTGCACAAACTTGCGTACAGCAGGCGCGGTGGGTGATTCATTTCGGCCAAAACTTTTTTTCAACAAACGCACCGTTTGGGCTACACAGCACTCACTTTGGAAATAAGTTTGCAATATTTTCCAATGTGGTTACTTTCCAGATCGAAATACTCCGATTTTTGAATTGTTTTAAATTGAGCCGGGTGTAGACATGTGTGGGACACACAAATGTTAGGATAAAGTTGTTTCGGAGACTTACCATTTAGCTGCAAATCGTATTTTAAGTTCTGATTATAAGGTAAATTATGACGTAATTAATCCAAATTGCAGTATTATCATCATTTATACAGCCAAAATCACAATATTAATTTCACACTAAATCTGACGTCTTCTGAAGTTTATTTAAACTAATGGATATATAATTCTAGATTGATTATTATTCATGTTTAGATTATGAGTATTTTAGCTTTTGGTATATAAAAACATTCGATTCAACTAACATTTTTGTTTGAGCTTACACAAAATGCATTATTTATTTCTGTAAATACCTGAACTATTTAGTAGATGTGTAAATTGGAATTATACCACTTTAACTAACATTTAAAACGATTGCACACATTAATTAAAATGATTTGTGGCTGGGTTTTCGCAAATTTTGTTTTACAAAGCCATTGTCAAAATGTGACGTTTAACACTGAAATTTTTAAGCTGCATACCGGAACATACGTTTTCACGTTTCATCTAAAAACCATAGCAGACATATTATGAAGTTTTCTGTCTCTTTTCACACACGTAATCTGATGACATCAAAGTATTTCCGTAATACATATAATTAGTGCAGAAAGCACTACAAATCAAGGAAACCATGGGACACCTCTCGTGAATAGTACCATATTTTTCTAATAATTTTATTTTATATACTAAAACAAAAATAATTTCAACAATTTAAAAATCTAATATTCACATCATTTTATTATTTCTAATAATTTAAGATTGATTGGTGGCTTTTTTAGCAGTAGACAAGCCAAGACCGATAACTAGAGCTAAAACAGTGAAACCCTGGGCCACAATTCTAGTCCTCATCATGTACTGAGACATCTTTTTTTGGCCTGTCTTAAAAGAATACAGACCGAAGCACAAAGCCGCTGTTGTAGCCAAACAACCTAAAAACAATGAAAATGTTAAAAACGTGTTTAAATTCGATAGTTCAAAAAATGATTTAAAACAGCCAATTTCAACAAAATAATCTAAGGAGCTATCATAGGGAGACAGCGAATCTCAACACAACTTGGATACCGTCAACTAGAGGTTGAAAATGACAGCCTTATAGCTTTTTCGGATTACCGTACCAATTCTGCACTTTTACTCTAAACGTGATTGGATTATATTTTCAGTGCACACTTTTCATGTTCGGATTAAAGATAATATTGACCTTGGATCGCACCAAGTGTGCACTTTTCAACACAAGCCCATAGAGCTCGTGCTGTGTTTAGTGCAATATAGCAGCTGACTAAAGTGACCATTGAAATATCAACAAAATGAAGACATAATCAAGTGGGCAATTTTACACGGTAATCTGATAACTCTATTCATTTCTCTATAATTATGTTTAGAGTGTGCAAACAATAAGAAGTGTATGCTTATTTTCTCAAATTCAAATAGTTTTGAATTTAAATTATTCATTTATAATTACAAAAAAATCGTTTGAGAAACCTGACAGCACATGTCAGGTTTCTCAAAAGATTTGTAACAGTACTCACCAATTGGTACGAAAGGATTCTCTTTAATCTTCCTAATCATTCGTTCCTTCTGCGATTCCACGGGTTCAATTGTGTCCATCTCATTGTGCAATTGAATCCAATCAAACTCCGGTTCTTCCACGATAATTTGTTGCGCTTTACTCATTCTGACAAAACGTGCTTGTTGTTATTTGTTAAAATTTGTGTAATTCTACCTATCAATTCGACAATTAGGTTTGAGGTTATGTTTGTGATTTATTTTTGTAAATGAAATACAGCAGCGCCAACCTAAAAATTAAATTATCTTCATATATGCCTTCGCATATAATTAGAAATGGACATAAAATGTGATTTTATATTCCTATAAATTTTATGAAATGGTGAAGTCTTGGAGAGACGTAAATCATTAAGGTCTAGTTGCACCAAAAACTATGAGCTTAAGTTCAAGCTGAACTCTTTGAACTAAAGTTCAGAGTTGAACAAGTTCAACGGGTTTGTTGCAACTGACCCTAAGTTAAGGGTCTTTTTTGATGTACGAAAATCGTCATTTTTTATTCCAGCCTTCCCAGAAAAGCTAGAGTTACGAAAAAATTCATACATAATCTTGACCCCATTTTAGGACCTGTGTGCATCGCTTATGATTCTAGCTATTATCGTTTTTCTGAAAAAAAATCATAAAAATTGCAATAATTTTTAATCACGAAATAATCTTAAAAAATTCTCACGGATTTGCAAAACCGATGCACACCGGACCTATTTTTACCCCCTGAACATTTCTGTCAAGTTAGATTTTTACGAAATGGCCTGGGAAGGCTTAAATAAAAATTTTCACTCGTTTTGCAATTTTCCGCATACCGTAGCGCTACCTAATGGTTGTATAGCGGAAATGGGGTATTTTTCAGTTCAGGGTGTCTTTAATAGATGGCGATCTTACGTGACAACAATTTGCGGGACTTCTTTGAAAAAGTCGTTATCTTGACGATTCTAAGAGACTGCTCGCAGATTTTTATGGTCTGTTCTCGTGGCTTTTTAGATATTTTGCACTTTTTCTAATCTTTGCTTTTCAAACTGCTGTTTTTACAGCAAACTTATAACGAAATTGCTATCTTAATAGCAATTCTGAGTTGTTTTCACAACTTTTATTATTTTATTATAGAATTTTTTTACAACTTTGTGTTTTTTTTTGTAGGGCCAACACTGTGAGGGTGTGCGGAAATTCAAAAAGAATGGGTCGCAAGCGTATTGTGCAAAAGGCTAAAATCAAGAGAGTGTTTAAACACAATTTGCAAATAAATACACGGAAAGAACAATTATTGTCTCTACAAAATTAATTCTTCTTGTAAGATGAATGCGGGTGTATTGTAGTGTTATGTAAGTGTTCAAAATGTTATTAATAATATTCGAGTATAAATAACTTAAACTTAAAACTTTTAACTTAAATCAAATATATATTTCATTACATGCGACTACAGGATATACAGTTGTTTTGTAGTAATAATGTATATAGGCATTCTAAACATGGTGACTATATACCTTACACTATAACAAAAACTTTGAACGGGAAAACTGCAGAAGAGGAACAAAACGGAAATGATCGACAGGTACAATTACACAATATTGAATTATAATGCTTTTGGTATTTTTAATAAGATAATTGCATGTCTGTTATAACATTTAAAATATCTCTTAGAAATTCAGGTAACTCTGTTGTACCAAAATTTATTAATGAGAACATATTGATGTGTTCATAAAATATAAAAGATTACGATTTAATAGCTCAATTTCATGGAATGTAACTTTCTTAATAGGGTTGCATGAATGAAGGTAGGTTTATAAAATAAAATAATTAACAATGAGTAATAAAAACAACATTTATTAATAGTTTATATACAGGAACAAAATTTAATAATTATAATTATTTAACATTGGTGAAACAAACTTTTGACAACTAAATTTAATTATAAATGAAAAGTATGGCATCAATGAATTGTGGTGACCCACTGCATTTACACTATTTATCGTTATTAATTCATTCGGTACATTTCACGTTTTCATTAGCTGTGTTTTTATTTTTCTGTAATTCATTTTTTTTATGGTTTTATACAATCTCTGGGAGATTATTTTTATTTAACGATCTTACCACTTCTGCTAACTACTACTTCTGCCATATAGTTGTAGATATGAAACTCTTATTTTATTTTAATAATAAATAAATATATCATAAACTAAAGATAAAATAATTATTTAATTATTTATTATTAAGTTTAAAATTAAGAGCTAATTCTGCAATTTGTAAAGAATCGCCTTAATAGAACATTTACTGCAAAGCTGCCACTTCAAGATGGAATTCAATGGACGGTTTGAACATCAATGAGAGGATCGATCTGACCAGTGATGAGGACATGCCATTCTTGGTGGAGAGAGGTAACAGAGAAGATCCGTACCACTGAGTGCTGCCTATGCCTAGAGGATGATGAAACAGCAGAGCACGTCATATGTGCCTGTCCAGCTGGCGACCAGATTAGGACCACGGTGTTTGGCACACCGAAGCTAAACTTGAAGGACCTGGAAAAAACTTCACCTGACAAGATCCTTGACTTCATCAAGAAGATGGACTTGGAAGGTGAGCTGTAAGGTCGGATGTTCGACCTTAATTGTGAGCCACAATAGATCCTTGCGGTCGCAGTGGAGGGTAGCATAACTACCCACTCACTTTCAATAGAATAGAATAGAATGAAGTTTCTGGTAGACGGATTGTGAACATTGCCTCATTTTGTTTTAGAATATTTAGAACATAACTGCTCATATATTGCTCAATGCTAACTCAAACAAAATATCATGCCACTTATTAATTATATACAGACTCCACCAAAAAAATGTATTTTTTGTGTTTGTTTTACATTTATATACTGATCACACATGTAATACTGTCTTCAGTTAAGCACATAGTTACTTTAGATGTTCAAAATGTTGGCCGTTGGCAGTCAGACAGATAACAGTATGACAAGTGGTCGCTGCAATTTACATCGGTCAACGTTTCAATGGAGCTTGCTGCACAAGCCACTGTAATCTCCCGGCGAAGGTCCTCCAGCACCTACAAGGCCGTAGCCAGGTAATGTTTTTAACTACGAATCCCCCCGAAATATTCAAATACTAAAATTTTTAAAAATTTCAAAATCTTCGCTCTAATTTTCCAAAATGGAATTGTTGAAAATTTCGGGGAGTGAATTTAAGCTCCCCTAACCCTCCCCTTGACTACGGCCTTGTTGGTACTGGAGGAACTTCGGCAGCAGATTACCGCGGCTCGTGCAGCGATCTTCATTGACACGTTGACCGACATAACTGCGAGGACCGTGGCGTTACTTTATGCGACTGGCCGCCAAGGGCCAACATTTTAAACATCTAAAGTAACCATGTGCTTAACTGAAGACTGTACTACATGTATGATGAGTATTTTAATGTAAAAGAAACTCACAATACATAGTTTTCGTTCTTTAAAGAGTGTATACATTTTTCTGGCGGATTCTGTATGTATAGTACTTGTAACATTTACTGTAATTTCCTGTAACTAACTTTTTGAAATTTTCTACGATAACATTTATTTATAGATGTAAACGTAAAATATAGGATTTTATTTAGGTAACCATTCTTGTCTTTTTTATTCCTTGAGAATTGAAGCATGGGCTTATATGCTAGAGAAAACAAATTGTAACCACAATTGCATTTCCTATTTAGACGTATTCCATAAGCAATAAAATAGAATGCATTATGCATCGAGTGTTACATTGCAAGTGCTGATTACTTTAATCAGTCAGCGATTAAACTTCTTAAAAAAGTATTTTTATTCACAAATTGTTTATACATTTGTATTACGATAAAAGAGACATGCTTAAGATATCTTACAAATTTAAAACATTTTGTCAGCTGTTGATTTAATTGTGGTTAACTTCTCAGCCACGATTAAGTTCCTGCAGTGCAGGCGGGCAAAAGCCTGAATAACACACTATTCTGTCACCGTTTCTGCCTACTAAAATACCAATAACATAAGTATTTGCAAGTATTGCTACTTTTGATTTCCAGTGCAAGTAAAAGTGATGGTTCTCATTGATCAGGGGGTCTATTCACAGCATTGATGCAATTTGTCGTCGGTGAGAAGTCGCACTGAAACGTCGTTTTGGAAACAATTTACTAAACCGTATAGAGTAATTTCAGTGCAACTTCTCACTGATGACAAATTGCGTGGGTGCTGTGAATATCCCGCGAGTATTTTTGCAAATACCAAAATAAAAACAAATATTACATAACCTCCTTATCCATTTGCCTCTCAGTTATGTGATTATTACAGCAAAACCCAATACTAATAAGTAGAGTCAAACATGAATCCTAAAATATCGAAATCACATTACGATCACATATTATTTTATTTTTCACTTTCACTTTATATAAAATCGGATACACAATTCAAAATAACCATCCAAACTACGAAATTTCAAGAATTTGACAGAAGTAAAATTAAAAGAACAGCGCAAAACGTTAGAAAGAGATGGATGCACAGCTAGTCTCATATTATTAGTTATCTATGGCTAGTCTGGCTCGAAAATAAAAATGTATGGAGAAATGAATAAATGTTTTCCCCCTTTTTCCCCCCTCATCCCGTCAACGCGTAAAAAACCGGTTCCGTGCCGCTAACAAACGAAGTATCGCATGACGAGTAATTTAATAGAAATCATATATGATGAACAACTGTGTTGTAAAACCAATTCCGTGTCCGTCAAGGTCAAAAAGTGAAAAAGACCCTTAAGAAATATATTAAATGGTGGGGTTATGTTGCACTTTGAGTGGGCTATGCATCTTGGGCTAGATGACTTTACCGACATGTAGCACCAACAGTAAACAATTGAATTCCAAACGCTGAACGTTACCATGTCTATTTTCAGCGGCGGCAATTTTTATCATTTTAAATTTACACTAGTATTTAGTACTGTATTAGATATCATTTCGCATACAGGATAGGTCCGTATATCATTTTGACTTGTTCTAAGTTTTACATTCTCGCCATTGAAAATTATAGGTTTAAAGTGACAAACGACGTTTGGCAACGTTCAAGGTACATCGATGGGCGTAACACATATGAACACATGGTATGACAGAATTGGATCTTTCCATGCTTTCCCATACCCCTTTCCCCGCATGCCTAGTCGTGCGAGAGAGAACAATGACGTTGTATTTGGTTACGTTTTTAAGTCTATCATAACCTCTCTTTCCGGATTCGCTCTACTTTCATTGATAGATTTTTAATATATTGTGTCAAAAATAAGTGTTATTAAAATAAGACTTTGTGTTAGTGTTAAGTGTAATTAAAATAATAGTTTGTGTTGGGTTTGAAGCTTTAAACAAGTGTTTACCACTCCCAGACTAAGCATGAAGTAAAATTTCGAGTTTAGAAAAGCCCCGTGAAAATTTGTCGAGGGTCGCGCAGCGACCCGAGACAAATTTTCTGGGCTTTTCTAAACTCGAAATTTTACTTCATGCGCCACGCGTATAAATACTAAAATATTTTGAAATGTATGTATATTCGAACTTCGCTTAAAATCTGTTTTATAAGCGTGGCGCATGAAGTAAAATTTCGAGTTTAGAAAAGCCCAGAAAATTTGTCTCGGGTCGCTGCGCGACCCTCGACAAATTTTCACAGGGCTTTTCTAAACTCGAAATTTTACTTCATGCTTAGTCTGGGAGTGGTCAACACTCATTTAAAGCTTCAAATTGTACTCTTGTAAAAAACAACGAATGTCAGAAAATTTACAGCTTATGCATGTTTACCTAAAGTTTACCATGAAGTAACCACATTTAAATTCAGCGCGCATTTGTGACGTAAGCGATCTCTACGCCCACTCCAAAATCTTCGATTCTCTTACCGTATACTCGACCGTCCTTGGGCAACGTTGAGCTATTGAAATTCAGTTGTTGAGCGTTCAGACCCAGTCGACTCCATATGATTCTGTAAGTTCACATATATAGTTGACCGACCCACTCCATGGGAGGGCGCATATGTCGGAACTTCAAATTTCCCGCAATTTCTAACGGGCTTGTTTTCAATCAACAGCTGTCAGATCCGTCGGATCTGAAGGCACAAAAACGCCGGTAAGACGAAATCGTCTCGAGATGAGCGTTAATGAATAAAAATAATTACAACCGTAAGTATGTATAATATTTTTGAATTTTAACCTATTGTGTATTATTTTAAATAAGTCTACAGTCAAACAAATTTAAAACCAGGGTGTTACTACATTATTTCTCTTTATTTCGGTAATTCTTTTTGTTAGCTTCAGTCGATTTTTGAGATTTTGTAAACTGAACCGGGGGTAAACGTGTATGGGAAGCATAAAACTTAAGTTCATTTTTGTGATGAGACTTACCGTTTAGCCGCAAATCGTATTTTAAGTTCCAATTTTGAGGTTATATATGTACGTATTTTTAAATTAATTTAATTAAATATTTGTAAAGTGTTATAAGTTTAATATGTGATTTTAACTGCTTACATATGCAGAATAATTAACTTACCTTCAATTACACAATAGTCCACAAAGTAGCACTTAAAAGTACGGTTTTTGTAATAAATTTCACTAAACACTATGAACTGAAGTAAAGAAATAAATTACACAAAATGTTTTGTTATAAACAACAAAACAAATCAAAAACATTCGAAATTTCCTCCTTTAGGTCGGAAAAGTAGGCATTGTCTGTGCGCCATCTATTTTTTATATTATAAATTAATTAATCTGTGATTTACTAATGGATGCCGATTTATATATCCATTATTTTAAATAAACGTCAGTAAACGTCAATTGTAGTGTAATAGTATATTACATTACAAGTGTGGTAAACAGCATATTACGTGCGAGTGTAGAGTTAAACACGAGCCGCGCAGCGGCAAGTGTGTTAACTCCACGAGCACGTAATATGCCTACCACACGCGTATTGTACATAGTTTTACCTGCAACCACCTATATAGTTTTCATGCGAACACCAAATATAGTAATGTAGATTTAAGTAGCAACTGGCAAAAAGTTTTATTTTTATCTATTTTCATATTATTTTGTGCAAACTAGTTAATATAATGATAATGATTATTTATAACTACAGAACAGTTATTAAAAGAAAAGCTACCATTTCGCATTGAGTTTTTTGTATTAACTGCAATATGTTGGTTTTCATTGCTTTCTGCATTGCTTCTGACTTCAGGTGCTTGTGAAATGTAAGGTTGTTTATCACAAATTACCGCAGGCTCAATAGCTGTTTCCATGTGTTCGTTTTCATAGTTTTCTCTGTTGCTTGCAATTTCAGGAGTTTGTGCAGCTGTTCCTCGGAGGCGTTAATTCACAGTCGCTTGAATCAGACATTACCTGAATAACGTGTCGCACTTGTACGATGACTTTTGAAAACTGACGTCTGTTATTTTTTTGTTACAACAAACGCCTGATTATGACAGTGTTTTCTAGATCAGTAAGGTGGTTAAGAAAACACTGTTTTCTTATGTGGTTGCAGGTAAAATTTATATCGTTATATTTGCTGAGTACATAAAGATAACACTACAAATTGTATGGATTACGTCATCATTTTGGAGATAATTCCATCATGGGTGTAATTCGTATCCGTAATATGCTTATTTTGTCGAAAATACGAACATATATAACCTCAAAATTGGAACTTAAAATACGATTTACCGCTAAACGGTAAGTCTCATCACAAAATTGAACTTAAGTTTTACGCTTTCCATACACGTTTACCCCCGGTTCAGTTTACAAAATCTCAAAAATCGACTGAAGCTAACGAAAAGATAAGCCCAATAACTTTCTTCTAGAAATATTTTATTTGTATTTATACATACAAGGAGTTTTCTTTTAAGTATACGTATTTCAAATTCAACCTATTTTCTGTAAATCTTTAGATATTCCTTGTTTTTTTTAAAGTTCAATTTGAGGCTTTAAATGAGTGTTTTCCACTCCCAGACTAAGCATGAAGTAAAATTTCGAGTTTAGAAAAGCCCCGTGAAAATTTGTCGAGGGTCACGCAGTGACCCGAGACAAATTTTCTGGGCTTTTCTAAACTCGAAATTTTACTTCATGCGCCACGCGTATAAAACACAGATTTCAAGTGAAATTAGAATATCATAAATTTTACAATATTTTAGTGTTTTATACGCGTGGCGCATGAAGTAAAATTTCGAGTTTAGAAAAGCCCAGAAAATTTATCTCGGGTCGCGCAGCGACCCGAGACGAGGCTTTTGTAAACTCGAAATTTTACTTCATGCTTAGTCTGGGAGTGGAAAACACTCGTTTATAGCTTTATATTGAACTCTTTTGAAAAACAACGAATGTCGGAAAATTTACAGCTTATGCATATGTGTACCTTAAAGAAAAATTCATTGTATGGAACACTACTTACGCCAACATTCTTATTCGGATAAGGAGACCTCTTATTTCATTTCTAAGATGCATTTTTTGACGAACTGCAGACATTTTGTTGAAAAGGGAAATGAAATTAGGTTTTGACATGTAGGGAAATATATTTGTAATAACTTTTTAAATATGCATTTAACATGTTCTTTAGGTCTGTGGTATTTTTCGCATCGCACTGTAATTTAATACAGTGCGATGTTCCCCGCACCGCACCCACCATTCAATGTTAGACCCCCTGCACCGCACACCCCGTTTGGCAAGTATCCCGCCCGCTCCCCGCGCCCAATGACGTCATTTGCAGCGCCGTCTCATTGAGTGGGTCGGTTAACTAAAATCATGATACGTGGAGCCCCCTATGAGTTATCAATCTAATTTAAGCGTTGGCGCTAGATTGACAAGGACAGTACCTCGAAGTATTGAAGAAGGTTCATAACTTCCATAAATAATAGTCTGTTGTTTAATTAACATCTAGATTGATACAGATTTTATAAGCGAAAAAATATTGGGTTGCCTAATAAATGCAACGACATCAAAAATGTATACCATTGTTACTTTCTATAACCTATCTATGATTTGCTTGTGGTGCCACGAAGTGAAGAAAGTTTAAACTTAATTTACGATTGGTAGCAATGAGAAACAAAAAAAAATTCAACAAACTTTGTTCATGAAATTTTAAATAATTTTCAAATAGTATATTTACGGTTTATCTGGCGATTGTTTGTAAACTTAATTTAATATAGCTAATAATTATTAGTTAATACAGATTTAATTGTTGCAAGAAACAATAGATGCAAAAAATAATGTATAGTGGAATTCAGAAGAGATGTCCCAAATTTTAAAACTGCGTGCCGGAACATTTGTTTTCGCATGTTCAATCTAAAAACCAAAGCAGACGTGTTTTTAAATATTCTGTCTCCTTTCACACACGCAATTTGATGGCCTCAAACTATTTTCGTATTACATGTTTTGGTGCAGAAAGCACTACAGATCAAGGAAACAACACGTGGATCGTACCTTAGTTATTTTGTCATACATAAATGTGCATATTTAGTAAGTATTACACATTATTTTTCTCTTTTGCAAATGTTCTTCTTTGGCAACATATCAGTGTAATTCCACATCGCAACTGGCGTGGCATTGTTTAAAAAATTGCAAAAATGTAACTTATTGTGTTACGAAGTAAACATTTTGAAACCAAATAATAATAATATAAAATATTCAAGTGTTTGTAAATGTAATATTATGTATTGAATTTTTAAAGAAACCACAGAGTACACGATACCCTCCACTACAGCATTGCTTATACAACTTTTTTTATCCATGATTAAGTCTGAAATTAAAAACCTTACCTGATTTATATCAATTCTGGAAACCATTTCGATATTGAATTTTTTGAAAATTCATAACTCACAGATCCTTTGAGAATAAAATTGGATAAAAATTCATCTTTTAAATTTCAGCAACAATCTCAATCTCTCAACTAATTCTATTACAAATCAATGCGGTATTTTTTTTGAGGTTAAGTAAAAAAAACAACAACATAAGTAACAAATAATTAATTCTTGGAATGTTATATAAGAGAGATAGCAATAATTTTTACAATAGTTCCAAAAGTAAAACGAAACAGAGTATAAACTTCCAAATGAGAAAGAGAATAAGAAAGTGGATAAAATCTAGACAACTCAAACCAATCCTAAATTCATAAATAAATATAAATTAATACACGACGTGCGAAGTATAAACAAATAAAAAATAATCGATACAACCACAACTGTAATGACTAGATTCGCAACAATCACAAAACAAAAATATAATAAAAACGAATGAATAATTTACAGCAATGGGTGGTAAAAAATATGTACATGTATATATTTTGTATACATTATGTTAGCGTAATAATAATAATATTTGGCTGATGATGATAATAATAATAAAAGTCTCTTTGCGATGGCAACCATTTTTTTTCTTCTTTTTGGAAAATAGTCTATTTACAACAATTGCCCTCTTAAAATTAATTAAGTTACTAAGTCCAGCGGAGAAATTGTTTAAGTCGACCGTAACTTGAGCAAATTGAAATTAATTTTTTAAATTAATAAGGCAGCACAGTGTCTTGCTGTGTTTTGGCATAGATTGAGAATATATCGTCTTATTAAAAGCAAAAAATTATTAAGTACATAGCACTTAATGTAAAGTAAAAGTCATTAAGTACATAACTCTTGATGACAGGTTACAGTTACTAAGAGCAATGTGCTTGATAAAATTTAAACTTTACATCGACGATTTTTCTGTATTCCATGATTTTTCGTTAATCGATCGAAATCCACTAGGAGCGAATAAAAAATAATTCCTATTTTTTTTTTGGTAACGTTTCACTTGTTAAACTTTGGGGCGTTTTGTAAATTAAAAATAGAATATATAGGTATTTGTATAACATTCAACAATAAACACATCGTTTATGCGGGGCCCCGTGTTTTCAGGCAGGATTCGACTGTTTGACTGTTCAAATTCGGTCGTTTTATTCACTCAATGCCGAACGTGTTTGTCTCCTCGACGGCCAGCAGGAGCTTCTCGTAGAGGACTTCCGATGTAGGATAGGGGGGTAAATCGAGGCGGTTGAAGCAGGTGTGTGCCCGGGGCAGACTGTTCGGCTTTCCCCACTTCTCTATGCAGAACTTCCGGGGGCCGATGGAACCGCGGAGGGCGGCGAAGCCCTCAAACGGAATGCTCGACGTTCCCGTCACGAATTGCAGCAGTCTCAAACGTTGCTCATTTGTGAACCTAATACAAAAATAAATTAGTAATTAATAATTTTATGTTAAAGATCAATAGAGTATAGAGATATTCAAGGCAGGGAATTTTTAAATTTGAAGTATTTGAATATTCATGACAGGTTGTTACATTAGGTTAGAGGACAAATTGTTTGGTTCTATCTAATTTGGTAAAGTTAAATTAAGTTAGCTATCAAGTTGTAAAGCTGGGTTGAGTAAATTAACAAATCATAAAGTTGGGTTAGTTGATCATTGTGAAATCAGGTAAGATGTTCTTCAACCTGTGGCCTACTGCTGGTCCTCGAAAACTTAAACGTCATTTTTAAAAACATTTACAAAACCATTTACAACAAAATAATCAGCAACAATCGAACCTAACTTCACACTTTAGCGTAACAGAGATATCATAAATGACAAACCGTAAAGACAGGTTAGAGGACAACTTGTGGAATTAATAGGTTGTCATTTAACTCAACTTTACAATTTAAATATTCAAATATTGAAATATTCAAATATATGAATAATTTAGTGATTTTAATATTCATATTTGAATATTCGAATATTTGACTATTTAAATTACTTGTATTAAATCCTAGCCTTAGAGATAATCTGGAGCCTGGAAATCCTATGTATACGCCACCGTACAATATTATTATACCTTTCGATTGCTTGCCAGAACCACTGGACGACCGGATGCTGGTCGTGATACCCGCCCCGGTACTCAGTGTTGCTCCTCCAATCGTTCAAATCGATCTCCGCTGTCCCGGCCATCACCAACTCCAGTTCCCTGGCGTCAAAAACGGCCACTAATCTTGGATCAACGACTTCATAGAAGCCTCTGACTAACGACTCAGTCTGTTCGGCAACGCCACGTTCCAGACGCCACCTTACCATCCTTTCTAAGTACTCCTACACAAATAAAAATAATGAAACACCTGTTAGTAAAGTAAAAATAGATCTAATTGTCGTTACCAAAGTAAAAGCCGTAAACAGTTTTTTTGTTGTAAAGTTACTTGTTTAAAGTAAAAGTCATGCAAAAATATGAATTTATACTCAGTATTCAGTATTTCACCAGATAACTATATATGTTGTAATATCTGAATACTGAAAACAAATTCATATTTTTGATATTTCTATTCTATAAAACAGAGCCCTGTTGTAGACGAACAGTTGCTGTATACAAGCGTTCAGTGTGCTTAGCTACTGAAGATGTCACTTAGCAAATGGATAACAGAATGCTTTAAAAAATTTGGTCTTTTACGAAAATTATAATTTTTTTATTTTTACTTTTAAATAATACGTCGGTTGATGTTATTTTCTTAACTTACTTTTTTGTTTTTTTCTGTTACAGGAACATTTCTGCCACCGGGCTTGAGTTCCCTCTCGAGGACCTGCCCGAAGACTTCCTCTGTGACGGCAAACGTCAGTTCCAGCTCGCCTTGTAAGGAGACGTCATGCTCTTTGATCCACTGCAGAGACTGGTGGAACTCGAAATCTAAGCTCTCCAAATCGGAGAGGGCTACCGGCAGCCGTAAGAGCGCCTTATAGAATGGACGTGTAAAAAAAGCGTCTAAAAGATACTGATGGACGAGCGCTAAGCCTAATACTCTTCCACTAAATCTAAACCTAAAAAGAAAAGAAAAAAAACAATTATACTAAACTATTTTAAATTATAAATAATAGAAATCAAAAATTAAGTAAAGTAATGGATTAGAGCAGCATTTCCCAAACTATGAGTCTCGACCCAGTGGTGGGTTGTGAGTTGAATTTATGTGGGTCATGACTACATCTTAAATGTATATTTATTAGAGCAAGATAATCTGTCTCAATGACCGATTAAGCGATAATCGAACAATTGAAGTCATTTGTAAGAAACGAGTATATTACCTTTATTGATCGATTTTCTATGAATCACAAACTAACCTAACTTAAGCAGGTTAAACTTAACTTAACTTCACAAATTCTAGCTTAGATGGTAGCTAGTTAGATAAGTTGCGGAATACTTAATTAGCTTAACTCTAAGTTCAACCGATTGGTGTTGTCGGGTTAAAGTTTTCAAAATGTCCCAAAATGCCAACATACATCACAAAAAAAATCTAAACATGCTGAATGTTGAACATTTTTATGAAGGGGTCCAATGTAACTTAAAAATAACCCAATTACACAGTCTGTTATCAAGTGGCATCTCTTCAGCTTAACTGCCAGCTACTATAATTAGAATTAGTTGTTGTTTTAACTAGCAAGTAACCCATTCTAAAAAACTTAATCTATGTAATTACCAACTAATCTAACTTAACATTAGTATGTTAAGTTAGATAGAGTATTAGTACCTTTGTTAAGATAGAAGCTCAGTATGGGTTACTTGCCAGTTATAACCTAAAGAGCAACTAACCTTCTAACCATGGGAGATAGTTCTCAGTCAATGTCGCTAAAGTATAATGGTATAGAACAGTGGTCTCCAAACTACGGCCCGCGGGCCAAATCCGGCCCGCGACTTGCATGAATCCGGCCCGCGATTGTTTGTAATTTTTTTTGTAAATGTCATATTTTGAAATATTGTAACAATTGTTCCTTAAATTTTTCATAATTTTATAAAATTAATCGGATCTTGGCCGACTTTATTATGTAGAATTGTATTTGTGGCCCGCGAAGAAGATAGTTTGGAGACCCAGAGTATAGAAGATTATCTGACAAGGTTGTGTTAGCTAAATATGATTTGTGTATTACTCACCAGTCGTGATAGTTGTCGACGAACGCTGACATTGGAGATACTTGGACTGTATAAGTATCGTTGGCAGAATACTCGAACAATCCATAATAGGGATTAAATAATTCTCTGGAAAGGAGGAAGAAAAACTCACGAGACGGTCCGCCGTAATCCAAGCCCTCCTCCATATCCCAGACAACACACAACTTTCCCTTCTGCAGCTCCTTCTTGTTGGCTGACATTATCCTCCGGAAAGCATCTTCGAGCAAGTGTTCTCTTCTTATATGCAACCTAAAGGGTAATAAATAAAATAAAAATTTTGATGTCATCACTGAAAATAGTTAATTTAATAAATAGTGAGCATTGGACACTATCAAATGGGTGTTTGGAAATGGTGTCCAACACTCACTATATACTTTCCAATAACAGTGTATTAAATTGGCTTTAATGAGTGTTGGACAGACTTAAAAGGCTGATTTGATCTCCTATTTAATCAACATTATTCAAAATGATCTAATGAGCATTGGGCAGAATCAATAAAATTTTACTTTTCTCTAGGCAATAACAAATCTTTTTCTTACTCACTCCAATTTTCTCTGTTTCTATCTTCGCACACACTCTCTCTCCATCACACACAAACTTTTTATGTTTTTATCTATACCTCAATCTCACTATTTCTTTCCTAAATTTCTAAATTTACCTCATTTTCTCAAAGGACATCAATAAAATACGATTAAGCAATTATGTTTTTACTTACTTGAATTTTCCTGGTCCCTGTCCGTAACCCTTGCTTTCGAGCTTCCTGTAGAAATTCCTGAGCTTGGCCTCAAAGTCCCTGCGATGAGGAGCAGGGGCCCGATGCCTCCCCAAGCCCGGGGAGGCGACGGGGGATGCCTGAGGCGAGCCCCTAGGACTCCTTCCCGTAGGAGGAGGAGCCTGTGTGTTGGAGGAACTACTACTTGTGTTGGTTGACACCGACGGTACATATGACATAATCTCATGTTCGAACAAACTATAACAACAAGTAACCAGTGTCAAGAAAAAGCAGTAAACCAAATATGTAAGTAATTTTGAATTATTATTACTCTCCATGTAACTTAAACAAAAGTTATATGAAGAGTTAAATATTAATAGTAAATAAAACACTAATACTTTCTTTAATAACACTTTTTAAAAAGAAAATGTTAGTGTTTTAATAATTTTTTATACAAATTATTTATAAACACTTCCTCTAATAAAAAAGATTTTTTCAGTTTCGTCAAATTTTTGTACTTGTATAGTGTTTTAAAGCGCACGGAAATGATTTAAACTTGTTAACAAACACAAACACCATCTAATTTTTTCAACACTGTTATGTAAATCAACAGACATTTAGCTGGAAGAAATTAACGAAGAAAACAAATCATCATCAATTACACCTAAAACTCTCCATACCAAAAAACAAACCATTGTTATCCATCTCCTTCCTTGTTTCTATAATTTATTATTCAAATACATTCCTCTGATTAGCAATTAGCAACATCACGGCTTAACTAAAGAATACCTCTCGGGCTTAAAAATAGAATGGCAGAGGCATGCCTTTGGATAAGAAGAATAAAAAAAAAGCAAGCAGCAGTGGATAATTTGGAGCCATTGCTGGAGGCGCCCGAAAACGCCCATCCTAAATGATGATTCCATTTTAATTATAGATCACTCACACGAATTCGACACGCCCAAGGCCGGCCAGACACATGGGCACATAGGTACAAGACCATAAATTCAATACAACTCAATACCCCGATGTGTTATCAAAAGTATTATGCAGGCAGCTTAATTTAATTTGCTCAAGGATAAGTTTCAACTGTTTTTTTAGTAATAAATAATTTTCTGCAGAAATATGAATATTCATTACAGCACAGAAAGGAGTACAATGTTACCATTCAAATTTTTGCAATGATATACTTACTTAAATATGCCCGGTTATCATCCAGTGTGAAACTTTTAGACTCGCTGATATATGGACTGCTATTTAAATATATATAATTGCAAAAATTTTAATTCTAACATTGCACTGTGTTCACACTTTACTAAATATTCTTATTTCATCGATTTAAACATAAAATACATCAGCATCATTAGCACTTAATGGCTTTTACCTTTAAACCATCAATTTGTGAGGTTTGTACCACTTAAAAGTTTCAATCATCAAGGGCCATCAGATAAAACCCTTTTAAGTGCAGTCTGTAGACAAAATATGATTATTGTAATTACTTTTTAAATGTAAAATTGTCTAACATTTCAAAAGTTATTCAACAATATTGCCCAATGCTTCAATTAATATATTATATAACAACAATGTATAATGTTTCACTAGTCAATGAACAGTATTATACAACACTTCAATTATTATACAGGTGTATTGTCCAATGCTTCAATTATTATGCAGATATATTGTCTAGCGCTTGAATTATCATATAAGTGTATTGCCCAACGCTTCAATTTCTAGGAATATTGTCTTCAACTGTCAATGCCAATAAATAGTATTATCCAACACTTCAATTATTAGACAGGTTTATTGTCCAACACTTCAATTAATATGCAGGTATATTGTCTAGCACTTTAACTATCATACAGATGTTTTGCCCAGCGCTTCAATTTTTAGAATTCTAGTCTGCAACTGTCAATGAATAATAATTTTCAATACTTCTAGTTACTGAATAGAGGAGCTGTTCCGAGTACAGGTAAAATGTACTCGAGTACTGAGTACAATTACTCTACACAAAATGTACTTGAGTACAAGTACATAACAATAAGTATTTAAGTACTTATACGAGTACAAAGTATATTGTCTAGCGCTTCAATTATCATACAGGTGTATTGCCCAGCGCTTCAATTTTTAGGAGTCTTGTCTTCGACTGTCAATGAATATTATTTTTTAATACTTCTAGTTCCTGAATAGAAGAGCTGTTCCGAGTACAGGTAAAATGTAGTCGAGTATTGAGTACTATTACCCTACACAAAATGTACTTGAGTACCGAGTACAAGTACGTAACAATAAGTAATTAAGTACTTATACGAGTACAAAGTACTGAGCACATCAAGTGACAACAACTAATAAATACATGCAAAAGTACAGTCTTAGGTATTTTTTTCTATATTTTGAATTTCACATTAAATTAGTGGTCTATACATATGACGCATTTTTTTTTTTTTTATTATTTGCAAAACACTTAGTTGTATTTTACTATAATTACAATCTGATCACAAATGGATCAATGAGTAATATTTAGCTAACTTAATTTACTAAAGGTAAAACCTTTAATATGACGCATAACATAAAATTGCGAGTTTGAAAAATCATGAACATTTTCATTTGCCAGCGGTAGCGAAGTATTTTAAAGTGAAATAACAGCACCGACATTTAATGACAGTTTTATCTAAAAATATTTTTTTTTTATTTATTATAATAATCATTCTTGTTATCATGTTTTACGTTTTCATTATTAGTGGTTTGGTATGACATAAAACGGAAAGCAATTTTTAAAGCCAAATTAGCATAAAATTACAACGTTGGCATGAATTGATAATATCGAACATTGACATTAAATTACAATGATATTGTTTAATTTGAAACTACTACCGAGTGTTCTCCACTCCTCGATTAAGCGTGGTTAGGTTTAATGTTATTTTATGGAGTTAGGTTAGAAATAATTTTGTTGAGTTGGGTTAGATGTCACTTTGTGGACTTGGGTTGCATATTTCTAATCATAATACAAGTTATGTTTCATCAGATTCAAGTGGTATTTTTTTTAATCTTAATCCACTATACTTTAAGTCCCCTAGTATTGTACTAACAAGTGCTTTCCACTCCAAGGCTAAGCATGAAGTAAAATTTCGAGTTTAGAGAAGACTGAAAATTTGGATTTGCCGGGCGGAGCGAAGCGAGCCCGGCAAATCCAAATTTTCAGGCTTTTCTAAACTCGAAATTTTACTTCATGCGCCACGTGTATAGCACACTAATTTAATATGAAATTCAAAATATAAAAACATATTTTTTTTACCAAAGACTGACCTTTTTCGTATATTTATTTATTGTTGTCATATTCCTTAGTCACTTAATGTACTCAGTACTTTGTACTTGTATAAGTACTATAGCATACTTGTACCTGGTACTTGAGTATATTTTGTAAGGAGTAATTGTACTCAGTACTCGAGTGTATTTTATCTGTATTTGGAACAGCTCTGCAGATGCATTGTCCAACGCTTTAATTAATATGTAGGTATATTGTCTAACGCTTCAATTATCATACAGGTGTAATGGTGTATTGTCTAACGCTTCAATTTTTATAGAGGAGTATTGTCTTCAACTATTAATCGACAATATTTTTTGGTAATGGTGTATTGTCCAACGTTTGAATTTTTATAGAGGAGTATTGTCTTCAACTATTAATCAACAATATTTTTGGTAATGGTGTATTGTCCAACAGTTTAATTTTTATAGAGGAGTATTGTCTTTAACTATTAATCAACAATATTTTTAGAGGCTTACAGTCATTGAATAGTAGTGTCCAACACTATACCTGTTATTGTAGTGTTCGATTAAAAAAAAATGAATGATTTGAGTATTAAACATAAAATTGTCCTTGAACAGTCAAATTTTGTTTAGCGCTTCAATTATCATATAGGTGTAATGGTGTATTGTCCAACGCTTCAATTTTTGAAGAGGAGTATTGTCTTCAACTATTAATCAACAATATTTTTGGTAATGGTGTATAGTCTAATGCTTTAATTTTTAGAGAGGAGTATAGTCTTTTACTATTAATCAATAATATTTTTCGATGCTTACGGTCATTGAACAGTACTGTCCAACACTATACCTGTTATTGTAATGTTCGATTAAAAAAAAATTGAATGATTTCAGTATTAAACATAAAATAGTCCTTGACCAGTCAAATTTTTGGATAATTTATTGTATTTAGAAATTTTATAACACCTCAACATTAAACAAAAATATTTACGAGTACTTCGACTATAAGTAACTCTGTTGTTGTGCGGAATTGTAAATAGAACCAGGCACAAAGCAGAGTGCCAAAAATGTTTCCCGCTTTGCATCTGCGGTCAAGGCAGATATAAATAGGGCCTGCAATGCTGAGTCGAGTGAAATACAATCCAGGAGGTATTTCCATGTATTTGTTGTTTCTTTGGAGCGAAATTCTGGTTTCTCGGTCTGGCTGCCTATTACCAATCAGTATTTACAATATAACTCAGTGGAAAATTGCTCGCAATCAAAATAATCACCGATGATTTATCCGGTTGGCCATGTGCTCGTTATAAACACAAGTGTTGAAGAGGGCTTTTTCAGTCACATCAATTATTTGTAAAGTTAAATAATTGCATGCATGTATAATTTAATGATTAATAAAACAAGTTGTTTAATTTAGGCAGACATTATGAAAAGAGAAATTAATACAGAAAATAGGCTGCGATAACATTTATTTCATTATTAAATTTATCTAAAACTTCATCTGTTACCAACAACTATTAGCTGTTCAATTCAATTTTGAACTATTATTGAATAATTAATAACTTTTATAGCTCAATAAAAATCGACCCAAGACTATTGAACAATATTATTTGGTTTCACTGTTATTCTATAGCAACATTTAAACTGTTATTAATCAAAACTTCAATTTTTATTGAACAGTATTAACCAATACTAAAATATTATTCAACAGTGCTTTTCAATGCCTCAAAGGTTATATAATAATATTATCCAAGACTTGAAATGAGTATCTAATATTAAAATATTATTCAATATTGCGTTTCAATGCTTTAACGGTTATTCAATAATATTTTCTAACACTTCAACTGAACAATATTGATTGTCCACTGCTTAAAATGTTACAGAACAATATTATTCAATGCTATAACTGTCATAGAACAGTATTGTCCAAAATTCAACGCTATATATAACTGTCATAGAACAGTATTGTCCAACATTATTATTACTGTGTTGGAGAATATTGCGTTAATGACAATTCAATACAGGGAATTTATATTTTAAGTATACACATTTTTAGACATTCGAAGGTTCTATAAAATTCAATTTGAAGCTTCTAACGGTTGTTTTGATTCCTTGGTTAAGCATGAAGTAACATTCCGAATTAAGAAAGAAAAGCCTGAACGTTTTGAAGATTAAACTATACTGCTTATGTTAAGAAAACTTTACCAAATGTTTATTTTGTTTAACACGTTGATAGCCACCTTTATAACAATAAAGATATTTCTTCAGGCAGCGCCGCAGTAATTGCTACCCTGCCCCCCCCCTCCCTTTCTTCAATAAAGTCAGTCACATTTTCGCCTGGCGATTATGATGCGTCTCTTTTACGCGACGTTTTAATTCACGATTAGACGCGCTTTATCATAAATGGCAGTGAAACCTGCTCAGTGAATGCAATCACAAACTAACACAATTCTTTATATTTTTGAAACAACACGTATTTAATCATTAATCAATAAGTTAAGAAAAAAAATAATTAACGTTCATTTTGAAACTTTAAACAGTGTTTTCCACTCCTAGACAAAGCATGAAGTAAAATTTCGAGTTTGGAAAAGCCTGAGCGTTTGGATTTGGATACGCAGCGTCCAAATCCAAACTCAGGCTTTTCTAAACTCGAAATTTTAGTTCATGCGCCACGCGTACAAAGCGCTGATTTAGTGGGAAGTTTTCAACAAGGGCCAAGCGTTAAATTTGGACACTCGCGATTTATGGCGGTCAACTAAGGGTCACAGACTCCACGTTGGGCGCCAAAAAACCTTAAATGCAAGCGTCTTAAGTATTTTTAAACGAGTGTTCTCTACTACCAGCTTAAGCAAGAAGTAACATTTTGAGTTTAGAAAAGCCTGAGCGTTTGGATTTAGACACGTGGCGTCCAAATTCAATCTTTTTTAAACTTGAAATTTTACTTCATGCGCCACGCGTACGAAACACTAATTTAGTGTGAAGTTTTTAACTTTTACTTTCGCAATTTATGGCTCCCAACATGGGCACAGCGTTAGCATGGCCCCACGATGGGCGCCAACAAACCTCAAATCAACACCTTTTAAGATGTTGGACAATTTATAGATGACAAAGAATTAATGGTGTGGGACAATTTGTAGATAACAAAGAACTTACTCCTTACCTTAACCCATTAACGGCCAAGCAATTATAGAGTTAACTCTAAAAGTTGATTTTAGGTAAAATTCTGCACTTTTGTTTATGATTTCTATGAACGACTTATTGTATTACATACTGTGAATTTTTCTTTGAAATATACAAAATGTATACGCTGTAAATTTTCAGGCATTAGTCGATAGCATATAAAAACGTGCAATATGAAGTTTAGAACGAGTGTTTCCACTCCCAGACTAAGCATGAAGTAAAATTTCGAGTTTAGAAAAGCCTGAAAATTTGGTTTGGTCGCTTCGCGAAGCGAAGCGGCCAAACCAAATTTTCAGGCTTTTCTAAACTCGAAATTTTACTTCATGCGCCACGCGTATAAAACACTGAAATATTGTGAAGTTAGAAATACACTGATATATATTTTTTTGAAATGAGTTATAATCGAAATATTTAAATAAGAAAATATTTACATTTTTCTTCATATATTTTCAAGTTAGGCCAAATAATATAATATATCAAATTAACTTCTTTAGTAATTTAACTAACAACAAATTAATAATGTTGCGTGTATGCATCAATGGCGCTTAATGGATTAAGTTAAGGCGTGGTAAAAAGATCGTAATATTTTAAAGTAATCTTCTTTGGAAAACTATAAATAAATTATGAATTGAAGCGTGCTATATGCAAAAGGTCGTAAGTACCAAATGACATATTTTACAGGAGAAACATAAAACGTGAATGAAAGTACGATGGCACTTATGACGTGTTGATAATAGAGTCCCTATTTCTGCCACTTTTAGTAGCACTATCGCTCCGGAATTTATTGTACAAGTAAAGCATGACATTAAGAACATATTCCTAAAACATCATAAATATACGATTTCTTTGTGTCCAGGTGGGCAAGTGCTACGCCCATGTGTATATGTGTCCAGTCCCCCCAATAAAAATTCTCACGAGTCGCCACTGAATGTAATCCTAGATAACAGCCAAGTTTGAATTTTACGACTAAAAATGTTTATATGCTTTTTTACTAGGATTATTATTAAAGTTTAAGTTATTTTGTAATAACAGATTTGAAAAACTAACGCAATGAAATTTATAACAGCAATTTCGTTATGGTCAGTGAAATAATAAACGAGAGAGGAAAAAGATTTCCGCTAGGACTGCCGTTACACCGCGAAAAACGAAAATATAATAATTGCCTCCCTCTCTCCCTTCTATTACTCCAAGCAACTTCCATTCCTGGATTTTGCTATATTATGGCCTGAGAACACGGACGTGCTCGAAATCGGCGCGAATTCATCACGATTCTGCGGTTTCATCCTTGTTTGTTCCATTTTTGACCCACTAAACACAGGATAGTTTGATTACGGAGACAATTCGCGTGTTGTGAATATAAGACAAAACGCTCCTAAGTGATATTTAATATGATAACACAGCATACTATCGCGTGCCGCGAGAATAATGATATCGGCACGTATGCATGAATCAAAGGAGTCTGGGAAATGTAATTAGGTTAGTTGATGAATTTGAAAAATAAATGACAAAATTGGAGCAAATTGTGAAAAAAATAGTTTTACGTGACTTCTCTTAACCTTAGAAGATAAGCATTTACGTTTAATTTTAAAGTAAGCATCACATATTTAGCTCAATGTCGCTAATTAGAATCAATTAATATTATTTGAAATTCCTATGAATTCATACATATTTAAATGATGACGTATTTCATATTCACTTTGTATAGATAAAATATAGATTTTCAACCTGTTGTATTTATTTGTAAACTTAAAATTATCTTTACTTTCCTCACATACATATAATATTTTTGCGAACATTTTCAAATTAGCAGAAACATCCGTTTTGAGGTTTCCTGAGTCGATTAAGACCAATTTTGAAAAATATCTGTCTGTCTATTGACCTGTGTGTTCGTCCGACTGTCAAAGCTGTACAGCATAAATCGCTAAAGATATTGAAATAAAACTCAAGTTAATATAAATCAAATACGATTAAGTTTTTAGAAAAATTAAAATGTGTCTAAAGTATTGAAATGATGCACTTATTTACTTGAGAATTAAAAAAAAGGTTGACGAAATGTACCAGAAACTGACAAAAATGTTATATAAGCTTGCGCAAAAGTAATGAATGACACGATGTTCTAAAGCTATAATTTTTTTTTTGTCTAAATGAAAACAATTGCTTCTATTTGTGGATTATGCTTATTTGGTCCTTTACAATTTTTTCTGTGAAGTCGAGAAAATTTGCTTAGTTTGTTTATATATAGCTCCTTCAGAATCCATCGATACATATAATATTGTTTTTAACTCACTAGATCGATTATTAAGCCAATACAAAACTGTCCTAATATGCGGCGATTTTAATATTCCCAATTATCACAAATCTCTTGAAGTTGAAATCAGCGATCGGAAATTATATGAACTCAATAATTTAATAAATCTTAATGATATTATACAACACAATACAAAATTAAATATTAATAATAGAATCCTTGACCTTATATTATCAACAAAAAATATTGAATGCAATTTCTATGAGGATTTGCCTATAATAAAAATTGACAACTATCATCCACAACTCAGTTTTTCATTTATACTTACCACAGATCGTCAAAAAAATATATACAATAATCTTGATTCAAAGAAGTATGATTTTCGTAAAGCCGATTTCAACTCTTTATACCAACAAATTTCTGATTGCGACTGGTCTGATCTACTAAAAATCAATAATGTTGAGGAATGTTGTAGCGTGCTTTACCGCGGACTCTACGATATTTTTGATAAGTGTGTACCGCGAAAATTAGTGAAAAGTCATCACCATAAATATCCATGTTGGTTTACACGTGCGTCAATACAATTACTTAAAAAGAAAGAACACTATAGAAGATTATTCAAAATGCATAAACTCGGCATTTATAAAACAAAAATGTCGCAGCTCCGCCAAGACCAAGATACATTCATTCAAAATGCAGAACGTTCGGTGCGGAATGATCCAAAAAACGTATGGAATTATATTAATTCAAAGAAAAATCAGTCGCGTATTCCAGGATTAGTGACATTTGAAGATGCAGTAATTAATGACCCATTCGCAATAGTAAATAGCTTTCAAAAATATTTTTCATCTGTTTATGTTAGGACAACGTCAGCCGTTGATATGGATATCGTAAATTCTGAGTTTAATGAGTGTTTTAACATTTCCACTATCACAGAAACAGACATATTCAATGCTGCAAAACAGCTCAGTACAAAATTCACATCCGGCACCGACAATATCCCATCATTTATTGTGGTTGATACTATCCAAAGCCTTGCTGAACCACTGGTCCACATATTTAATTGTAAAATTAATCATTCACATTTATTATCTGGAAAACCGCGAGAGTCACACCAGTACATAAATCTGGATGTAAAAATACTATCGAAAATTATCGACCAATATCGATTCTAAACAATTTTGCTAAAATGTTGGAGGTGGTCATAGCTGACAAGTTATACCTTAATGTGGAGGCATATTTAACAACTAGACAACATGGATTCATAAAGAAACTATCAACTCAAACAAATCTTTTAAATATTACTGAATTTATTGCTTGTCAGCTAGATCAACGTCTTCAAGTCGATGTAATCCATACCGATTTCAGCAAGGCTTTTGATACTAACGATCACAATATTCTGCTTTGTAAATTAAAACAATGGGGTTTTAGTATTAATATGATATCTTTAATGCGCTCATATTTGTCTAATAGACTACAATACGTAGAATACAAACAGTACAAATCTCACTCGTACTGCCCCTTAAGTGGTGTTCCTCAAGGATCAAACCTTGGGCCCTTATAATTCATTTTATTTATTAATGATATAGTTAAAGATATCAATTCTAAAATCCTAATATACGCAGATGATGTCAAAATTTTTAGCTGTATTAAATCTGTAGATGATTGCCAATCATTACAAAACGACTTGGATAACATCATAGAATGGAGCCTCAATAATAAACTGCATCTTAACATATCCAAGTGCAAGACTATATCATTTTTTAGAACCTTTACTCATATAGCATTTGATTACAACATGAACAATGTTTCACTAGAAAGAGTAACTATTTTAAAAGATCTCGGTGTCTTATTAGATAAAGATTTATCGTTTATACCCCATTATAATGCAATACAGAAAGATGCCTTAAAAATGTTAGGTTTTATTCGGCGTATCAGTGAGCCTTTTCGGGACATTTATACAATAAATAAATTGTATCAAACATATGTGCGTCCAAAATTGGAATATTGTGCTTGTGTTTGGGCATCGAATTACAATGTGCATATGCAAAAATTAGAGCGAGTGCAAAAAATATTTGTTAAATATTTGTATTTTAAAAAACATTCGGTTTACTCCGACACTGCTGTATCTTATAGTGATCTGTTGTCAATGTTTGACTTACAAGAATTGGGCTCAAGGCGCAAAATCTTACTTCTAAAATGTCTACATTAGATCATTCATAACGATATAGATGATCCCAATTTATTGGCACTAATAAATATATATGTTCCTCGAGCGTCTAGTAGAAATTGTACAACATTTATACGTAACCATAGCTACACTAATTTATATTATTATTCTCCAATTAAATTCATGAAACTGTTACATCTTGATGTTCAACAATATGCAGATATATTTATGCTTAGTCCAAAAGAATTTATAAAATGTATCAAAAATATATTATAATACGTCTCCTTAATTTTATGTATGTTTGTGTATGTATGTAAGCATTGTTTTTTTTTGTTTGTTTAAATTTACACTTAGTCTAAGTAGTCTTATATATTTTCCCTGTAAATGGATGTTAATTTCTGTTGGGAAATAAAATTATTATTATTATTATTAAAATAATATCGGTCAAGTGGCCATCGCCAGAGTTGGTGCACATTAGGGCTCGTTTTTTTAAGTATTTTCCATCACTTTTGGCTATAGATTTGCCACTTCCTCTTTCAATGTTCATTTTTAGGGCCTGTAAAGTCTGTGGCTTGTTCGCATAGACGCGTGACTTCGCAATATCCCAAAGAAAGAAGCCGGAAACAGTCAAATCGGTTGATCTTGTGGCCAATGCAAATCGCCAAAACGAGCGTATCCTGGCTGCAATCTGGCTTGGAAACGTTTTCACATCCAAATTGTATATTTTGACTTGTTTCCTATAGATCACTTTGTGGGACATGATTAATTTTTTTTAAATATCATAATCATATCGCAATGAAAAAACTGTTTTTATTCTTTACTTCACTTTTATTTACACACAACTTTGCCCCGATTTTTTTTTTCTTCAAAGCATACGTATTCCAAATTCAGCTATTTTTTTTCTTTAAATCTTTAGATATTCGTTGTGTTTGTAAAAGAGTTCAGTTTGAACCGAGTGTTTTCCATTCCCAGACTAAGCATGAAGTAAAATTTCGAGTTTAGAAAAGCCCCGTGAAAATTTGTCGAGGGTCGCGCAGCGACCCGAGACAAATTTTCTGGGCTTTTCTAAACTCGAAATTTTACTTCATGCGCCACGCGTGTAATACACTAAAGTATTGTGAAATGTGTGTATATTTGAACCTCACTTGAAATCAGTGTTTTATACGCGTGGCGCATGAAGTAAAATTTCGAGTTTAGAAAAGCCCAGAAAATTTGTCTCGGGTCGCTGCGCGACCCGAGACAAATTTTCACGGGGCTTTTCTAAACTCGAAATTTTACTTCATGCTTAGTCTGGGAGTGGAAAACACTCGTTTAAAGCTGAACTCTTTTAGAAAATAGAATATATATTTTATTGTAAGTTAATGTAAGTTTTTAATTTTATGGTATAGTTGTTAATTATAGTTGAAATTTTCTGGGCTTTTCTAGACTCGAAATTTTACTTCATCAATACAAATAAAAGTGAAGTAAGGAATAAAAACAGTTTTTTCATTGTGATTAAATACTCCGCATAACTCAAATCAAACAATTAATAATCATATCGTTTCTGAGGGCTAGGTCGGGCAGGATCTGCCCTAAAGTCTGTCCAACGTTTATTCATTGACTGTCCAGCGCAGTATAGAATCCGCGAATTAAGTCTATCCAAAGCTCTCATTGCAATGGGCAAAATGAGCAAATGTATAAGATTTTAGTATATTATATGAAAATACAACATCCAAATTGTATATCTTCACTTGTTACCTATAGATCACTTTGTGAGACATGATTAATTTTTTTTAAATATCAAAATTATATTTTTTCTGAGGCACAGGTCGAGCAGGATCTGCCCTAAAGTCTGTCTAACGTTTTTTCATTGACTGTCCAGCGCAGTATAGAATCCGCGAGTTATCATCTTAAGTCTATCCCAAGCTCCCATTTCTAACACAAACAAGTCTGTGTTATGCTTCTAACAGTAATAAAAATGTGTTTTAATTAAGCCGATCCTAGCGGATTCGTTTGTATATAAGTAAGATGAGTGTGTCGGTCCGATGTAATTAGCTTCTTTCTCACTCCGGAAATGATCGCCCCGACACATGCACCATACGGCTTCTACTATCCTGGCGAATACAAAGCCAACGGACTGTTGGGAATAACAGTCTCCTCGCGCGCGAATATATAGAACTACTTTTACGCACCGCTGGCTCGCAACAATTTCCATCTTGATCTCAACAATAATTGGAAACGAAATTAATTGAAGTGCGCGCCTCGTACATCTGGCGAAACCTTTCATTGATAATTTCTATGATTTAGTACTGGAATTAAGGATAGAATAGGGCTTTTGTTAGAAAAAAATATTTGTATGGATTAAATTAGATTGGAAATATTTTCGATAATAAAATATTCAAGCATATTGCTCCGTGATGTAAATTACAATTGAAGTTCAAAAGAGGTAAATTTAATTTAAGTAATACAATAATGGTTAAGGTATTGTATTCTAGAGATTTACTGCTTGGTTGGTTTTCCAAGCTATTTGAAAAGGTAAAGAAAATTATATTTGTATTACAAATAGAAAATGATTTATTCCTAAATAATAACAGCAAATATACAACAAAAATAAGTTAGAAAACTTTAGCTTCCTATAAAAGTAAAGGTACATATCCTAAGCAAATATTTCAGCAGAATGTATCCCCATTTAACTATAATTAACAACTATACCATAAAATTAAAAACTTACATTAACTTACAATAAAATATATATTCTATTTTCTAAAAGAGTTCAGCTTTAAACGAGCTTTAAACGAGTGTTTTCCACTCCCAGACAAGCTTTCGAGTTTAGAAAAGCCCCGTGAAAATTTGTCGAGGGTCGCGCAGCGACCCGAGACAAATTTTCTGGGCTTTTCTAAACTCGAAATTTTACTTCATGCGCCACGCGTATAAAACACTGATTTCAAGTGAGGTTCAAATATACACACATTTCACAATGTTTTAGTGTATTACACGCGTGGCGCATGAAGTAAAATTTCGAGTTTAGAAAAGCCCAGAAAATTTGTCTCGGGTCGACAAATTTTCACGGGGCTTTTCTAAACTCGAAATTTTACTTCATGCTTAGTCTGGGAATGGAAAACACTCGGTTCAAACTGAACTCTTTTACAAACACAACGAATATCTAAAGATTTAAAGAAAAAAATAGCTGAATTTGAAATACGTATGCTTTAAAGAAAAAAAAAATCGGGGCAAAGTTGTGTATTTTAGGGCCCAATAATAATCTAAAAACAAATGTGTAACACCTTTTTTCGTTTTTGAGATATTGTCAAAAAACGAATAATTTGAAATTTCGATTTTATTTTTTTATTCAAAAACTATTGAATCCAGATATTTACACCTTTGACATTATGCAGGCACTTTTTAACGAGAAATCTAGTAACTTATTTTATTTTAAGATAACTATAACATTTACCCAGGGACCATAGCCAACTTTTGTTTTTATTAGAGCGCCATTTTGGATTGTTATATTTTTTTCTGAAGTCAATAATGTATCACACTTATAGTCTATTGCACATTTCATATATAACATTTTAATCTTTTGTTTTTTGTAAAAAGTGCCTTGGAAACAGTTGAGTAACTCACTTTTTTCACAACTCCTGGGACCCATAATTTGCTTACATATTACTCCTGAAGACGGGAATCCAGCTGAATAACTACTGTACTGATAAAAAATGTATTTGTTTAAAACGAAATACTGGTGTGTCATTTTGAATCTCAATAAATTGCTTGACTGTCTTTGAACTATCATAGGATTTTGTCATATATCTTTATTGACCGTGTTTTGACTATTGTGACTGTAAGTGGCTTGATTGACTGTCTTTTGACTATGCTAGGATTTTGTCTGATTATGTCTCTCTATGGACTGTATTTCGGCTATTGTGATGTTATGATTGTAAGTCACTTAAATCACTATATCAAATACAGTCAATATACTGATTTAATGACAAAATACTAATACGAAACATATTTTAACAGTTTGGATGTATTTTAAACAAACGAGTGTCTTCCACTCCCAGACTAAGCATGAAGTAAAATTTCGAGTTTAGAAAAGCCCCGCGTAGAAAATTTGTCGAGGGTCGCGCAGCGACCCGAGACAAATTTTCACGGGGCTTTTCTAAACTCGAAATTTTACTTCATGCGCCACGCGTATAAACCACTGATTTACAGTAAAGTTAAAATCATATAACGCTTAGATGTGATGGTAATCAATATTTATTGAGATGTAGCGAAAAATGCAAGAGTTACTTTTTTGTGAATAGTTTTGGAATAATAATAATAAAAGTAGAATAATTTTAGTTTGTGCAATATTTCCATACTGTTCATATTTAAGTCATCATATCTTAAACGGGGAAAGTGCTATGATGGACACATCACCATTTTTTTACTTAATGTTTTGGATGATAATCGATATGTATTATTACTATTAAAGAAGATTGACGGTTATGAATATTAATTTTGACTGCTAACAATGATTGACTGCTGTCAATATTTTATTGAATAATTGATAAGACGTCATTGTTTCCAAGGCACTCTTTGCAAAAAAGAAAATATTGTAATTTTAAATATCAAATCTAAAATAAATTATGAGTGTGATACATCACCGAGTTCAGAAAAAAATATTCTTTTAAAAAATATAAATATCCAAAATAGCGCCCATAAGAAAAACAAAAGTTGGTTATGGTCCCTAGATAAATTAGTCATCTGAGAAAAAAATATGCTACTAGATTCCTTATTTTAAAGTGCCTGTATATTGTCAAAGTTCTAAATGTCCAGATTTAGTGGTTTTTGAATAAAAAAATAAAAACAACTTTTCAAAAAAACAGTTTTTTGTTGATATCTCGAAAAAAAAACTTATTTCAAAATTGTTTTCAGATTATTGTTAGGCCTTAAAATACGCAACTTTGCTCTCTCTATCTTTTCAAATAACTGAGATTCCCATACATTCTGTCGAAATACGGACACCCTGTATATTTTGAATTTTGCATTAAATCAGTCTTCGCGCCGGAAAATCCAATTGTTCAGGCTTTTCTTAACTCGACATTTTACTGCGATCTTAATCAACGAGTGGAAGTTTAATTTACAAAAGTATAAATAATAGTGGGTTCCTTGAGGAACCACAGAAGTTATGAAAACAATCAAAAAATGATTTTAATTTTAGAGAACGTGTAGGCTTGTTTATTTGACAATATGATATAAAAATGACAAAGATTTTAAATCATTTTGTGTTTAATTCTTTCATTTATAACATAGCTAGACAAACCAAATTGCTTCGATAGCCAAAATTGACACCTATAATGTTTGAAGGGCTGCACCTCAGAAATATATAAATTTTTGTTGAAAAATCATGTTTTTTTTTCATATCTTAATTTTTGTTCAGAAATGTATGACTCTTTCGGATTTTTTTTACATGTTTCCGAAATAAGTTGATTGATTGAGTTACGTGAAGATCAAATTAATTTGACGAATAAACACTAATACCCTTTCTTCACACATTTATTTGAATTACTAAATGTTCATACATTTCGGACATATTTCCGAAAGTTCAGATATTCCGTTTTGTTTACAGTTTTTATAAATGTTTACAATTACAAGTATTTATTTGAGTATAGAAGAAGATAGCTTAAACGCTTATACATTTTTAGGCATTCGTTGTCTTTTTATGAACTCAATTTGAAGCTACCAACGAGTATTTTAAATCAAAAAAAAGCATCGAATTTGGGTCACGCTGTAGTTTTTTTTCGGATATTATAGGGTATAGGCTAAACGGTAAGAGATACAAAAAACTAAGATATGTGTCCCGTTCTCTTTTTTAGTGTTTAGTTTAATGGCGCATCAGATCTAAGCTAACTAGATTAGTTTAGAAGATACAGGGTGATTCTCAAAATCTACTGGTTTTTATTATCTCTTATGGAAATAAAAAAATATTTTAAATACGATCGTTTTTTTACTTTTTACGTAGAATCCAGTGGTGTACTTAAAGAAAGTATAAATGTTTTAATTTTTGAGATATTATCAAAGCTAACAATTTCTTAAATAGGTCACCCTGTATCTGAGTATCTCAAAAATTGCATTTTTTCTTGTGATTGCAACTATGTGTCACACTTTATATTTTGCTTTTTCGTAAATAACTAAAATACCAAAAAACAAAAACAAAAAAGATTTTCTAGATGGCCATGAATTGAATGATTATTCTTTTCTTTTATAATAGGTATATTAAAAGCCAAGTTAATAAGAATATTGAAACATTGATAAAATAAAACAACAACAACTACAAAAAACAAACTATCATTTATAATAACTTAACAATTATCTCATATACTTATACAGGAAATTTTTCTTTTAAGTATACATATGCATGCGCTGCAAATTTTCCAATATACGTTGCTTCTTAAAAGAGTTCAATTTGAAGCTTTAAATGAGTGTTATCCACTCCCAGGCTAAGCATGAAGTAAAATTTCGAGTTTAGAAAAGCCCCGTGAAAATTTGTCGAGGGTCGCGCAGCGACCCGAGACAAATTTTCTGGGCTTTTCTAAACTCGAAATTTTACTTCGTGCGCCACGCGTATAAAACACTGATTTCAAGTGAAGTTTAAATATACATAAATTTCACAATATTTTAATGTTTTATACGCGTGGCGCATGAAGTAAAATTTCGAGTTTAGTAACGCCCAGAAAATTTGTCTCGGGTCGCTGCGCGACCCTCGACCAATTTTCACGCGGCTTTTCTAAACTCGAAATTTTACTTCATGCTTAGCCTGGAAGTGGAAAACACCCATTTAAAGCTTCAAATGGAACTTTTTCTAACAAACTACGCATATCGGAAGAGTCAAATATATACGCTCAGTGGCGGCCCTAGCAAATTTTTTAGGTGTTGCGAGATCTCATGGTGGCGCCCTCCCCTCCGCGTTTCGTTTTCCGTTTTCGGCGCCCCAAATATTTAGGTGGTGCGAGATCTCATGATGGCGCTCACCCCCCCGCATTTCGTTTTCCACGCCCAAAATGACGGCGCCCGGTGCGGTCGCACCGCCCTAGGGCCGCCACTGTATACGCTGTAACTGGGACTTGTATATTTGAAAGAAATACTCCCTGTATAACAATTAGTATAGGTGCTTCATCACAAAAAGTGCTGAAATTGTCTTCCATTCTACTCCATGCATTTTTGGACTCGGCTTGTAACTGAACTAGTGGCGTTATAGATGTGAATATTTGGCCCTCTTCCAATGCAATTAATAAAATTTGCCCTAAGTTCTTCTACAGTATTACTTCGGGTTTTATATATTTCATTTTTGATAAATCCCCAAAAATAAAACTCGAGTGGCTTAAGGTCCATATGTACCAACCCAATTTTCGCCAAAATTGGCAGTTAGTAAGCTTACCATCAAGTCATAAGAGGTTCCCGCGAAAGGATGGAAGTCGTGGTATCACAAAGGGCCTTTCAGGCCTAACTGTGCACCTCCTTGGGCGGTGCAGCCACTAAACCCTAACCTAACCTAAGTGCCTTACCATATGGCTAGTATGTGCTAGAGCACCGTCTTTTTGTAAATAAACATTATTTCTTGTAGTTAATGGCATATTATTCAACTCGATTATTACACATTGTTCCAAAATTTAGATGTATCCTTCAGTATTTTTTCTGAAGAGAACTTTGCATAATTGTTTTATATTTAGGCGTAGAGTTTAAAATTTTATTTACAAACTCTAGCCATCCCACGTAAACACGGCCAGTTTACCTAATTGCCAATAATAACGTTTTCCGTTTTTGCGTATGTAGCAATTTCCAATCGGCTTTACGACGCCATTTCCCCCATTGATGCCGTTTGAACACGTTCCAATTGAATTTTCCCGGCAAATCTGTTACGCAACAATTAAAATAATTACACCTGTCTGCATGTATGACTTTTTTTCTCAATTCCTCCTGACACTCGGAGGTACGTAAAATAAAAGCTACGAGCCAGTGTAATTACGCACTCGCAAAGTGCTACACCTTGTCCTGTTTTTTCGCTTTGTAATTAAATTGAAAGTGATTGAAATAGGATTTAATGTGTCAATTTATCTTTTAAGTTTGTTTAGCGAGAAATATAGCATTACCTTCATGAGGAGAAATTAAAGTCAATCAGAATTGGCTAAAAAAGGAGTACTGGTTATTTTTTTATGTTTCTCGTTAGTTTTTATGTATTTAGGGCAACTCGTTAATTTCGATTTAATTAGGGTAACTATAGCTTTATGGCCTTCTCGTTATTTTTAATTTAATTGGGGCGAAACGCCGATCCACGCTTAGGGAAATTCTATCTATCTTCACATTTTTAACTCAATTTAAAAATTGTTACTACAGCGTGGACATAAAATGCGTGAAAAGCTTTAAATAGCGCGATTGGTAAATTAATGTTGAGTTGTTTAAGCTAATAAAAAAAAATAGAAAAATAAATGGAAAAATGACCTAAATATTAACAGTATGGAAAAGTTGCACAAACTAAATTTATTCTACTTTTATTATCGTTATTCCAAAACTATTCACAAAAAAGTAATTCTTTCATTTTTACTATATCTCAATAAACAGTGATCACCATCACATTTAAGCGTTATATATTTTTAAATTTACTGTAAATCAGTGGTTTATACGCGTGGCGCATGAAGTAAAATTTCGAGTTTAGAAAAGCCCCGTGAAAATTTGTCTCTCGACAAATTTTCTACGCGGGGCTTTTCTAAACTCGAAATGTTACAGCAGTCAATCATTGTTAGCACTTAAAACTAATTATTAGCTGTCAATCTTTTGTAATAATAATAATAAGTATCGATTATGACATAAAAGTTGCACAAACTAAATGTATTCTACTTTTATTATTATCATTCCAAAACTAATCACAAAAAAACTAATCCTTGATTTTTTTCGGTACATCTCGGTAAATATTGATCATCATATCTAAGCATTATATATTTTTAACTTTACTGTAAATCAGTAGTTTATACGTGTGACGCATGAAGTAAAATTTCGAGTTTAGAAAAGCCCCGTGAAAATTTGTCTCTCGACAAATTTTCTACGCGGGGCTTTTCTAAACTCGACATTTTACAGCAGTCAATCATTGTTAGCACTCAAAACTAATTATTAGCTGTCAATCTTTTGTAATAATAATAATAAGTGTCGATTATGACACAAAAGTTGCACAAACTAAATTTATTCTACTTTTATTATTATCATTCCAAAACTATTCACAAAAAAAGTAATCCTTGCATTTTTTCGGTACATCTCGGTAAATATTGATCACCATCATATCTAAGCGTTATATATTTTTAACTTTACTGTAAATCAGTGGTTTATACGCGTGGCGCATAAAGTAAAATTTCGACTTTAGAAAAGCCCCGTGAAAATTTGTCTCGGGTCGCTGCGCGACCCTCGACAAATTTTCTACGCGGGGCTTTTGTAAAGTCGAAATTTTACTTGATGCTTAGTCTGGGAGTGGAAGACACTCGTTAGTTCAAAATACATTACAACTGGTGATGTATTTTAACAACAATTTTGGGTCCTAGGAGTTGTCAAATGAGTGAGTTACTCAACTGTTTCCAAGGCACTCTTTACAAAAAAACAAAAGATTAAAATTTACATATAAAATGTACAATAAACTTATAAGTATGATACATTATTGAATTTAGAAAAAAAAAATCTTCCAAAAAATATGGAAATCCAAAATGGCGCCCATAAGAAAAACAAAAGTTGGCTATGGTCCCTGAGTAAATGTTATAGTTATCTTAAAATAAAATATGTTACTAGATTTCCCGTAAAAAATGCCTGTATAATGTTAAAGTTGTAAATGTCGGGATTCAATGGTTTTTGAATAAAAAAATAATAACGAAATTTCAAAAAATCCGTTATTTGACATTATTTCAAAAACCAAAGAAGATATTTCAAATTTGCTTTCAGATTATTATTGGCCCTTAAAATTCGCAACTTTGCCCCAATTTAACCAACTGTCTATCTCTTCAAAGAACCAAGATCCCCATACCCTGTATACTTTATAATGGAGATTTTACTGTTTTTTTCTTATCGTCCATTTCTACTAAAATTTACTAATTACCAAAAGGGAATAAATGACTAAAAGGAAAAATAAATTACTAAAAGAAAATATTTAAACTAGAATACGTTTAAAGTTCCCCTCAAAAAGATCAATATATCCATAAAATTGCTTTATTTATTAGAACAACTAACTATACAGGGTGAGTTTTTTTCGATGTTCTCTATGGGGATCTCGGAAACTATAAGAGATAGAAAAACGGTTGAATGGGGAAAGAAGTGTAGTTTTATAGGACGAATAAAATGACACTTTCAAAATATTTGAAAAAGTCAAGGGTAACTAGATATTTTGAATAAAGTAAAATGGGTCAATTTTTTGAAATCAATATATCTCTATTATTATCATAGATAAAAAAAACTGTAAGGGACAAAGTTGTAGAAAATTTTACACAGATTAATAACAAAAAATCAAAAAAAAAAAATTCGCCCATATTTTGGGAGATATGACACAAACTTACCTTTTTTTGAATGAAAACAATAGTTGGCTATGACTTTATTAAAAGGGCTATTTTTTTCCCTTCAATTCGATATAACAATCAATGTAATTCTTTATATGATTTTTATGTTTTATGTTACTTATGTAATAAAATGGAGATTCCGTTAATAAATAAATAAATAAACATATGCCATAGTTATTTTTAAAATAAAGTAAGTTATAGTCGTTTTTAATTTTACCATACACCAAAAAATAGTTAGCCATGAAAAAGACAAAAGTAAAACAATTGCAGTTGTTTATTCTAAACACATATTAATTCATTTCCATATTTGGTTTGTTTCGATAAGTTTGTTTTGTATTTATTTGGTGTTGAAAGTTTTTTAAAGTGATAATGAATTTTTCCAGCGAAGAAAAGCGTGATATGCTTGTTTGTTACATTCAGTGTAATAAAAACGCTGGGGATGCTGCAGAACAATATTATAATCAATATATCGATCGTCGGCAGCCATCTGTACCAACATTCAGAAGAATTTACCACAATTTGGGTGAGTACGGATCCTTTACAAAGCCGAAAATTGAAAAAAAACGAAATTAATGAAGTTTCGGAAATAAACGTATTAGCATTGGCGATGATAGATCCATCCACGTCGACCAGACAAATTGCAACAGAAGCAAGCATATCTCAACGGACTGTAGTACGAGTTTTGAAAAAAAAACAAATATCACCCATATAAGGTATCAATTTCACAAAATTTACATGACGGGGATACCAATAAGAGAATGGTCTTCTGTATGTGGTACAAAAAGATGTGCCAAGAGGATAATACGTTCCCTCCAAAAATAAGTTGGACAGATAAAACGCGATATACTAATTGTGGGATTTTTAACCGGCACAATGAACATGTTTGGAGTCAGGAGAATCCACGAGAAGTTGCACAACGTAGACCACAAATTAAATTTGGATTTAATGTATGGTGCGGTGTGTTCGGATCGAGAATTCTCGGCCCATATATTTTTGATAACACATTGAATGAAAATGATTACCTTCGTTTTCTTCAAGAAACATTTGAAGACATGCTCGATGATTTAAATTTATCAGTACGGGCAAGATTGAAGTGGTTTTAACACGACGGAGCTCCACCTCATAGCAAGTTGGCTGTGCGAAACTATTTAAATGATGCTTTTCCTAATTCATGGGTGGGAAGAAATGGACCAATCCTATGGCCACCTAGATCACCCGACCTATCCGTTTTATACTTTTTTCTGTGGGGTTATGTGAAGAACAAAGTGTATCAACAATCATATCAATCCGTGGAGGATCTTAGACTAGCTGTACTTGAAACATTTAATTCTATTACAGAAGAAAAGTCAAAAAAGCCAAAAATTCGATTTTAAAAAGATGTACTTTATGCCATAATAATAATGGTGGACTTTTTGAGCATCTTATGTAATATTTAAAATTTTCTTCTATTATTATTTTGATAATTTTGGAATTATTTTACTTTATGTTGCTTTTGACAAATCTAAAGAAAGATAATAAATTAAATATTGATTTCGCTGCTATAAACAACCGCAATTGTTTTACTTTTGTCTTTTTCATGGCTAACTATTTTTTGGTGTTTGGAAAAATTAAAACGACTATAACTTATTTTATTTTAAAAATAACTATGGCATATGTTATATCGAATTAAAGGGAAACAAATAACCTTTCCAATGAGGCCATAGCCAACAATTGTTTCCATTTAAAAAAAGATAAGTTTGTGTCATATCTCCCAAAATATGGGCGAATTTTTTTTTGATTTGTTGTTATTAATCTGTGTAAAATTTTCTACAACTTTGTCCTTTACAGTTTTTTTTCTATCGATGATAATAATAGAGATATATTGATTTCAAAAAATTGACACATTTTACTTTATTCAAAATATCTAGTTACCCTTGACTTTTTCAAATATTTTGAAAGTGTCATTTTATTCGTCCTATAAAACTACACTTCTTTCCCCATTTAACCGTTTTTCTATATCTTATAGTTTCCGAGATCCCCATAGAGAACATCGAAAAAACTCACCCTGTATTTATATATTTCTCTTCGTTGGTTTGGATTCAATTAGATCAACTATAGAATTTTACATCGCGGATGGTTCGACTAATTTAAGAGAATTGCTTTTCAATTCAATATAAACAACTGTATGTTTTTAAGTTTACGTGAAGTGATTATTACACTAATAAACACTTTAAAAAGTGAAGTAAGGAATAACAGTCTTTATTAGTGCAATATAAATAAGATAATAATTTCCTAAAATAATTGAATGTGTTTGAAATGTTACTAACATGTGGTATTTTTCTTCCCCTAGTGCTATCTAACCATTTCCCGTCAGTACTCTTATCTATATGATAACGATTACAAAAGAAAACATTGCGCTTATCATTTCATTTGTTTTGATTGCTATTGCGGATATGGAAATTGTAACTATTACTTTTGAAACAATAAAGTTGGCATACACGATTTTGAAATTGTTGAATAGTTTTATAACGTTTGGCTCACACACAAAAATATTCTTAAAATAAGCGCTAATGGTTATCATATTTTAGGAAGAATTGTATTCATCGTGCTGAATTTAAAACAATATAGAAATAAGTGACTAATAAAAAAATTAAGAAATCCAGTTTAAAAGTTTAAGTTACATTAAAACCAACAAACAAAACAGCGGAATTTTGATGTGGATTTACAGATAATATATTTTGTAACTAAGGCTCGGATTATATGCAAAATGCATATTTGTTATTAAGAGGCATATCAACAAAATTGTAAGTTTTCTATTCGTATCTAATGTTTGGCTTATTTTAGTCAAAAACCATAAGATATGCATAGAAAACTTACAATTTTGTTGATATACCTCTTAGTAACAAACAATGGATTTGTCATATAATCTTATTTGTAACAATACCTATCAGGAAGCACTGTATCTCTTAACTAATTAACAAAATTGTTTCCCTTGCATGTTACTTTTCTCAAATTAGCACTTACACCCTTTTGCTTCTAATTATTTTGAGTAGCGTATCATTTTGATGAAACACCTTCAAAATCATAAACTATTTAGCTTCGTAAACTTTCATGAGTATTTAAATGAGACAAATTAGTTGTAGATTGCTAAAATAATCTTAATTTTAATGTCATACTAATTTAAAACTGGGTTAAAATACGCGTATTAATTGGCAAATTCTGGTAAAAATGTGAAGTCTTTTTTGGTGATCCCTTTTGATCGTAGAGCCACGGCCGGATTTGGCACGATTTCACTGCTTCCTATGACCATAATCTGGACTAATTGGATAGGATACGGCAGTTTCCGTGATGCCATTAACTTAAAGGAAATCGATTTAAAATTTAGTTTATTTGCACCTGACTAATTTATTCATGAAATTAAACCGGTCATTAATTACGTGTAATAATAACTATGTATTTAAAAAAAGATCAAAGAGATTGTGATCCCAAAAGCAGACAAATTTGATTAAAAACGTTAAATTATCCGACGAAGTTTTTGTTGTAACATATTTGCGTACTTCTGTATTGGTACAATCTTCAAAATAAAGATTCGAGCCGCGAATTGGAAACACGATTCCGAATCACGTAATATGATTCGAATCCTTCCTTTCAAATCACTGACACAAATCCTTTAAAAATACATTTTAATTCATATTTTTTTGCAACGATTAACATTTTTAATACCAGTTTTTATTAATAAAAATATATAGTCAAAACCAAATTATGTATTATTAACACTGAACATCGTTTAAAACAGACTAAATATCTGAATTCTTGTTATTCTAACTAAACATTATGTTTCTGTTTTTACACCTTATTTTAAATCCGTGTTTTATACGCCTGGCGCATGAAGTAAAATTTCGAGTTTAGAAAAGCCTGAAAATTTGGATTTGCCGGCGCGACTCGCTTTGCTCGCGCGCCGGCAAATCCAAATTTTCAGGGATTTATATACTCGAAATTTTACTTCATGCTCAACAAGGAGTGGAAAACAATCGTTTGAATAATATTGAGAACTATAATAATAAGATCATAATTCTGTTTTATCGATTTTATTAAAAAAAAATAAACAAATTCTTATTATTTACTCCGTAATAGTTTTAAATAATTTTCAGTAGTTACATTTCTCTGCGAATTATTTTTACTGGTAATTTTCTAAATAATATTAACTTCGTATTTATTTAAAACCTTTTTTAATCAAAATGCTGAAAACTAGCAATCTAATTTGCACAGGATTTAATACACTTTTTACGAATTTTTCTGTAATTTTGAGATTAACTTTCGTCGAAAGGTTGCCCGATTTATGAATACTTTTGATTTAAAAATGAGTTTACTTAAAACTTATACTTATACTTTGTTTCTATGTAAAAAAAAACGTATCTCTTCAAATCGAGTCTATTGAATTAATTTTGACTTAAAATTACAGACAAATAAAATGTGTTTTGTACTTATATTTAAATAAAATAGAATTTCTCTGTAATTTAAGTAATGTTAAATTTTAATATTCTTTAGTGATTATTATCAGGAATAAATAAAGTTAAATATTAATAAGTTCTATCTAGCTTTAATAATATGTAATTTTAAGCTGAATTCTAAAAAATGAGTTTATGTATTATCCATTTATTAAAATTATTGTATTTTTATAGTTACGTGCTAAATAAAGTTATTAATATTTATAAAAAATACATATTGTAAAAATTATTTTGTTTAAATAAAAAAAAATCACTACAATTTAATAATCTGTAATGATAATAGAAATATCTTGTTTGTCTTTCATCTCATTAATTTTGCATCAAAGTTCAAACTCTATTGAAAAATCGTATAATTTAAGAAGATATTTGTTTGCGACTTAGCGAAAATTTAATGTGTTTTTGAATAACGGATAACTTTAAAGTAATTTATATTGTTGAATTACTAGTTATAATTTATTTTTAATATATTTAATTGTACAGGGTGCACGTTTTTCTAACGGCACTATGGGGATCTCGCTTATTTCAAAAGATAGAGAATAGCTTAAACGGGGGAAAAGATGCGAATTTTAGTGAGCATTAATAATCTGCTTTCACATTTAAAATATCTTCAAATTTTAAATATCGAAAATTTAAGTTCTTTTCAAATTACATCGAAGCAATTGAAGATATTTAAAATGTGAAAGCAAATTATTAGTAAGCAACTTTGCCCCCATTTAACAAATTCTCTTCAAATAATCGAGATCCCCAGAGTGCCGCTTGAAAAACGAGCACCATGTATAGTATTTTTAATACAACATATTTTAGTTTTAGTATGCACAATTATGTATCAGAAATGTTATTAGTTGTAATATTATACATGGCTGCTTTACTTTGATAATGGCACAATTGTAAAAAAGGGATTTTTATGTTTTGCATTAAATCTATTCATATGTCAGTGAACATTTATTGTAGAGAACGGCAGAGCGCAGTTGTGCCGGTATTAACTTTAAAACAATGAACATATAATATATAGGGTGTTTTTTACATGTTCTCTATGGGGATCTCGGAAACTATAAGAAATAGAGAAACGGTTAAATGGGCAAAGTAGTGCAGTTTTACCAGCTGACTAAAAAGAAATTTGAACATTTTTAAAAAAATTCAAGGGTAACTAGATATTTTGAAAGATGTGAGAAGTGTCGATTTTTTCAAATCGATTTTTCTCGGTTATTAAAAGAGATAGGCAAAAATTATAAATGGCAAAAGTTTTAAATAATTTTACACTGAATAATAAACTATTATCAGATATTTTATATCGAAAGTAGTTTTGGAGATATAACACAAACTTGCATTTTTTTAAATGGAAACTATAGTTGGCTATGTCATCATTAAAAGGCGATTTTTTTCTAGTGATCCTTGACTTTTTTGTAAATTGTTAACGAAGTTGGCTAGTACTACTAAAGACATGTGTTGGATGTGTTAGACAACAAATGATAAGATGTTATACAGACTTTAATTGCCCAGTCTGCTACAACTAAACGTTGGACAAACTGGAATTCGCTTTGGGGATATGAAGGTATACGTAAAAGAAACATCCCTGTATTGTTTTAACCCATTAACGGCCGAGCAACTAACTAGTATAACTGTAAAAGTTGATTTTAGGTTAAATTCTGCACTTTTTTTTAGTGATTTCTATGAATGACTTATTATATTACATACTGGGGTTTTTGCTAGTTTTCAGCATTTTGATTAAAAAAGGTTTTGAATAAATACGAAGTTAATATTATTTACAAAATTACCAGTAAAAATAATTCGCAAAGAAATGTAACTACTGAAAATTATTTAAAACTATTACGGAGTAAATAATAAGAACTTTTTTATTTTTTTTCAAATACACAATGCATACGCTATAAATTTTCAGGCATTCATCGATTTATTAAAAGCGTTCAATTTAAAGTTTCGAACGAGTGATTCCACTCCCAGATTAAGCATGAAGTAAAATTTCGAGTTTAGAAAAGCCTGAAAATTTGGTTTGGTCGCTCCGCGAAGCGGAGCGGCCAAACCAAATTTTCAGGCTTTTCTAAACTCGAAATTTTACTTCATGCGCCACGCGTATTAAACACTGAACTATTTTGAAGTTAGAAATACACTTAAAAATACTTTTTTAAAATGAATAATAATACAAATATTTAAATAACAAAATATTTACATTGTTTTTCAAACATTCTCAAGTCAGGTCAAATAATACAATGTATCAAATTAACTTATTTAGTATAATTAATAATAAAAATTACTAATGTGTTATTTGCATCAATGGCTTTTAATAGGTTAATGTGAGAAAAACGAGCAATTGAAAACAAAAGTACAGAAATTCAAACTTGATAAAAAAATAATGAAAAATACACCAGATTTCTATTTTACATTGATAAAATTGTGAAAAATGCCAGATTTTTATGAAATGATTAAAGATTTTGAATTATTTGTATAATAAAATTATACAAACGCTATACAATTTCGACAAACACAGATATTATTAAGAAAATGACGCGTTTCCTTCTCAAACAAAAAAAATACCAATGAACGAGTAAATTATTTCAATCTCAACCTTATTAATAGATGTAAGAGTATAGTAGTTTTAATAAATCATCTTTAACCAATACGTAACACGATAAATGAAGTTGTAAAAGTTTCTTTCTACTCGTACATCTATTAATAAAGCGGTAAATTTACATCCATACAACAATAAAAATCCTGATTGAAATTACAACATTAGCTCTCCGCACAAGGTACTTTAACTAATTGCATAACGCGCTCATTAAAATTTCACAGGCGTCGTGTTTGTGCGTACATCCCTTCATTCGGAATTAGAATCGAGCCATGTTTATCTACCCCATTAAGCATAATTAATTCAATGCCCGGCGCTGAAGCACCGTTAATTACTCCACGATTATCGTAAAACACGGCATTGCGTAAAAGAAAAAAAAACAACACGGCGCGGGGATTCTGACGCGTTCCGCTAGGTGGCGCGCGGACCGTTGCTTCCGCCCCGTTACGAACTATACATTATTTACGTATGTCTAGCTATTGAAATAGCAAATATTTTAATTTATCTCACAATATTTATAGATTTTCATTATTGAAGATTAAACTGTGAATATTTAAGAGCATTGGGTATGGACCAAGCCATATTTTTTGGTTATTCTAAACTCGAAATTTTACTTTATGTTATTTAAAATTAGGTTTACTTATCTTGAACAAGTTTCTCATCTTTTATGTGGTGAAACATATTTAACTATGATTTGCAAAAGAAAACACTTGGCTAAATTTCACTGATATTAGTGAAATTTAACCAAGTGTTTTCTTTTTCAAATCATAGGTTTACTTTATTTAACTTTAACTATGTTATCTTATATTTAGAATTTGGTTCCTGTTGGGCAATAAACGCGTATTATTATTATTAAGAAATATTATAAGTGCGATCCGTTTGACAATGTTGATATTTTATAAACAATTTCTACAATTTCTCCTGATATTGATAAAAATATCTGCGAATTTTGTGAAACCAGGTCACATTGTGGCGAATTCCCAGGAGGAAATTATTCAATTAGATAAAGCGAAACTGATTCGCTGAGCATGAAATTTTGTAATGGGATTCCTTTTACTGTCCATCAAGTGGTATGTAACTGTATTTATTATTACGGGAGAAAAATTGGCTTATAGAACACCATACACATGTATGTAGGTGACAAAAAAGAAAGCCTTGTGGTACCTCAAAAATACATCGTTGCAAAAATTGAAATATGTGGGATTGTGTCCATCATAGTACTTTCCCCCGTAAATTGCGTATTAAATCACTTTTAAAATATTTGTAGCATTATTATTTTCAAAATGTCTTCAACTTTTTGATAACTACAACTTTTATTTGAAACATTTTTCAATTGGATCAACACATACTGACACAAACCAATGACTAGATAAAAAACACTATTTATTGAATATCTCAAAAACTAAGAGTGCTATGACAAAAAGTGAATCTACAAAAAATCTTTAGTTTTTCATTTCCTACAACTTTTATTTGAAAAATTTTTCAATTGTATCGACACATACACTGTCACACACCAATAACTAGATAAAACACACAACATTTGAAATATCTCAAAAACTAAGAGTGCTATGACAAAAAGTAAGTGAACAATACATCTTCATTTTGTTATTATCTACAACTTTTATTTGAAAGAATTTTTTGTTTGATGAACATTTATTGAAAAAATCCGAAAAAACTGAAAAACGCTAAGAGTAAAGTACCACTTCCGGTTTTCCGATTTTCACCAAAAGCTCTTCAGTTCTTGTAACAAAAAGCTTAAGTTTCAAGTTTCATCTCGATATCTTTAGCGGTTTTTGCGGTATAGCGCACACAGACACACAGACAGACAGACAGACATTTTTCAAAAAAGGTCTTATTCGACTCAGGGGACCTCAAAACGGATATTTCCGCTAAAATTTTTGATTCGAAAATTTTCACGAAAACAATACTTTCCCTTTGTATTACATACGGGGGAAAGTAAAAATCATTGAAGTTAACAAGAATCTTCAAAATCATTCAAATTGACAAAAACACAAAATTTACCACTTCAATAAAAAATGTAAAAATTGACAATTTTAACAAAAATATTCAAATGAACGCAAATTGACAAAAACACAAAATTTACCACATCAATAACAAATTGACAAAAAAACTCAATAAACAACAACAACAAACATCAATAAAAAATGTAAAAATTCACGATTTCAACTGCACAAAAAAATCTAATAAAATACCTAAACCTGAGTAGGGAAACCAAATCCTGAATAAACTTATGTGTAATGAATTTGTTCTATTTTTTAGGTAGTAATTTTTAAAATCAACTAAAATTCACAAATACGCGAAAAATATACCCACATATAAATCATCAAAAAAATGAAAATTCGTGAATTTAACAAAGTTAGCTACTAACTAAAATCATCAACATTTTTTATTTCAAACCAAATTTGTTGAAATTGATGAACTTGATTTAAAACGATAAAAATCTTAATAATTTCATGAAGATAAAAAAATGAATGGCATTTAATTTGATGACTTGCCTTTAACGAGTGTCTTCCACTCCCAGATTAAGCATGAAGTAAAATTTCGAGTTTAGAAAAGCCTGAAAATTTGGTTTGGTTGCGTAGCGCGTAGCGCTACGCGACCAAACCAAATTTTCAGGCTTTTCTAAACTCGAAATTTTACTTCATGCGCCACGCGTGTAAAACACCGATTTGATGTGAAGTTCAAAATCGACTGTTATTAATTATTTTTAAATAAATCACTTGATAACAATATGCAGTATTTATTTATTTGTTTATTTATTTAATGTATAAACATTTCAGTTTTACAAAATGATAATACCTTTAGATATTATTATTTGTCTAAAGGTATTATCATTTTGTAAAATTGAAAACTTTATACATTAAATAAATAACCAAATAATTAAATAATGCATATTGTTATCAAGTGATTTATTTTAAAATAATTAATAAGTCTATTTTGAACTTCACATTAAATCGGTGTTGTACACGCGTGGCGCATGAAGTAAAATTTCGAGTTTAGAAAAGCCTGAAAATTTGGTTTGGTCGCGTAGCGCCAGGCGTATTAAACACTGAAATATTATAAAGTTAGAAATACACTGATATATATTTTTTGAAATGAGTAATAATCGAAATATTTAAATAAGAAAATATTTACATTTTTCTTCATTCATTTTCAAGTCTGGTCAAATAATATAATATATCAAATTAACTTATTTAGTCATTTAATTAACAACAAATTAATAATGTTGCGTGTATGCATCAATGGCGTTTAATGGGTTAATAAGGATAAAATATTGTAACTTTATGCAAGTGTAATACAGCAATTTTTATAATATTTTTCTCACGAGAAAAACATTGGGTATGTTCAAAATAATTTCGAAAAGAATTTTTGACAGATGCAGCTTATAACCTAAAAATTAGTCGTTACTAGCTATTATTACAAACGGTAGTGAAGTATTTTTATTAATACGAGTTTGTGCAACTAAATGTGTGCTTTTCCGTTTTGTAATATATTCGCCACAGCAAGAGATCTCCAACAGCTGATGTTGAGCACATATGATATTTTCAGTAGTGCGCGTGCGTATGGTAGTAATTCTTTGCTGTGTAATACAAGGACACATATTTTTATATATAAAATTATAGAGAAACTTTTATATAAAATTCTCAAACAAATTTCTGCGAGAATTTATGTGTGTGTAAAGCAATAATTGGAGTCGTCTCTCGCTCCTCCTCGAGACAATTGTCTTCGACGGATAACAAAACTTTACTGTTCTTGATATTTGTTATACTATTCTGCATCTTGAATAATTTTCCAGTTTTTCATTATTAAATTTCAAATAAATAGAAAATTTATTATGATCGACGAAAATCTGACAATAATTGATCTGAATTTTGCGGGCTCATCGCGGCTTCTAGGGAAGCGTTAAAATTACGAAAAAAAAGTTGTAAGTATATTGAGTTTTGATCGCCGAAGCGACAGCTGCCGCGGCCGGAACATAATTTACTGGGAAGGTGCGGTAATAGACATCACCATTATTTGTAATAAAACTTCAGAAAACACCAACATTACAACTTTCAAATCATATCTACTGTTCTATGGACAAAAAAACCTTGTCTCTCTCTGTCTATTTATTGGCATTGCGAAAGTGTTTGATACTGTGAAACTCTACACTGATTGTACAAATTGTTCCTTTCTGAAGCTTTAAAATCTCTATCAGTTTAGAATTTTAATTATTTTAATTTTAATAAGAGATTTGTTGTAATCCCTAATTATTACACACAAGAGCCGCACCCATTAAGTTTAATTACCGTAAAAACGCATCAACTGACAAAAATATCACCGCTATTTCATTCAGCAGTCACACCCCTTTTCAAGCGCGGGGCCGTAATATGAAAATCGATGGCCCTTCGGGCGGGGGCGCAATTTGCACACGGCCGCGCCCCGCCAGGTAGATAACCTAACCTGGTTCGCGTGCGCTGAGCGTGACTCATCTCCGGACCTCTAACCTCTCCCCGATTGATTGATAGTTAGTGTTCCCAGGCGTTATCGCCTCCATCAAACGTGTAATGAATTTCCTATAACGCTGCAAAAGGGAAAAGAAATTAGCGCCCAGAGAGGTCGTTTGCTCGCTCTTCTTATCGTCCGTTCCACAAACAAAAAACAAACAGCAATTAGGTCGGTAAATAGATGATCGACCGTTAAACGGTTAAGCGGTTTGTAAACACTTCGCAATCTATTATGTCATTATTTTTTTTTAAGAAAGATAATTATTTTAAAAATTGATATGGTTCTAAAGAAAACTGAACTCTCACACCAAAATTGAGAAAGCCTTTTTTAAAATCAAACCAAAACTTTGAATTAGAGAAAATGCGTATGAAATGCTATTAAGGGGTTTGTATTTGATTCATTTTTAAATGGTAAAAGATGATTTTAAATCACTTTAGTAAAGTAAAAAGAGATTTTGATTAACTTTTGACATGTACAGGTATAATGTGTTAACTATTAATGGATATCAATAGCTAACGCTATCTAATGCTTCATAGTGGCATCGTCAAAAAATAATGTGTTGTTGATTGACTTTTATAAGGGAAAACACGTTTTTGATTAATTTTTTGTAGATCACTTTTCATGTTGATTTTTGTAAGAGAAAAGCAAATCAAATGGAAATTTAATTTTGCGCTTTCAAAATTCGAGCACCTGGACCAGTTTATACCAACTACTCCACGATAGCTACGCCCTTGGTCAAAAGTAGTAAATTTTGACCAAGGGCGTAGTTATCGTGGATTAGTTGGTATAAACTGGTCCAGGTGCTCGAATTTTGAAAGCGCAAAATTAAATTAGACCAGTGATTTTAAAGTGGGACAATTTGAGATTTACATAGGGGCAGTTCATGAATTAGATAATTGGATTGTTAGCTTCGCTTCACTACGCGACCAATCCAAATTTTCGGGCTTTAAAAAATCGAAAATTTTCTTCATGAGCCACACGTATAAAACACTGATTTCTTCGTTCAAAATCGTTATTCGTTTAAACGTTCAAAATCATATACACACACCAACAAAGTGTACATAACTTAAGGGGGTATTACCACTAGGATAGCGTTTTTTTGGCGGTTTTTCAGAATTTTTTTTTTAGGTAAATTTAATACATGCGATCTTGCGGTTTCTTGTAACTTGTTTATAGATTCATGAACTATAAAAAATGAATTTTAATTCTTTTCAATCGTCCGGCTTGACTTCTAAATCTCTCCTCAAATAAGTCCGTATCCGCCGTGTTTTTCCTCATGGCCGGAAAGATTTTTTCGATTCTGTGATTTGAAACGTAAAATGAAGTAGTAGTCATTAATCTGTATTAAATTATCTGGAGTTTGAACCACCCACAATAAAAAATCTCTATAAATAACAAAATGGAGGCCATTCGAAAAAAGTGGTCGCTTTTTGCCCCCCTTTTTCTGACTTTAAGGCTCTATGAAAAATATAAAATATTAATATATTTGAATGACGGTGGTTCAAACTTCAGAGGAAAATGTGGAGAACCGAAAACTAAAAGCTCAAGTTGATCCGTTTCATAGTTTGAAAAGAAAGTTTCCGGCCAGCAAAAAAAAGTGGTTTCGAGAAAAACGCGTTTAAAGTTTTGACACAAGTTTTAACTATTTTTGGAGATTTTTGGCTTTAGTCAGCTTTGCCAGCTCTGTACAGTAGGCTCTTCTCTTCCTCTAAAAACTGGGTTTTAAAGATTTGCTCCTGCCAGCATTGTTGGATGGCCTTCTGAGCTACTGGAGTCAGGCAAAATTCGTCCCACGTCTCGCGCTCCGCACCGGAAGGCCTTGACTTGCAGGCCGATATGGATTCCCAGTGTCTCCATCGTCTTAAAAACTGCCGAGTATCCGTCGTTGATGATGCTGGTAGCTATGAAAGAAGCGATAGCGACGGTTTTTGCACCACAGTTGAGGTGCTTTGAAGTCAGCTTCCAAACACAAGCATTCAAACTTTCATTTGAGTTCTGCGTATTTCCACCCAGCCACCTACTCAGCATAGTTTACTTCAACAAACAAAAAACTAACTTAAGAATTCGCGTATTTTAAAACGGTTTTGTGGCATGAAACTAGATGCTATCAAGTATCATAATATGCAAAAAAAATAAAATCAATTTTTTAAAACTTCCGAATGGCAATACCCCCTTAAATAAGTCATTAGAAATACTAATAAAATGCAGTGGCGGTTCGTGGGTTTTTCTAGTAATGATGTAAATTTAATTGAGGAATCACTGAATGAGTGCTAGGTACAATATCGAGTTATGTGTATCTCAATTTTTTTCTTTCTTTCTGTGTAATCTAAGCTTTGAGCAAAGTAATGAAATATCAAAAATTGGGAGCATTCTGAAAAAGTGTGAAGAATGCACATATTAGATTTTTATTATTAAATGGGCAGTATATTTTTAACTTGACTATAAATCAGTGTTTTATACGCGTGGCGCATGAAGTAAAATTTCGAGTTGAGAAAAGCCAGAATTTGGATTTGGACGCTACGCGTCCAAATCCAAATTCTTCAGCCTCTTCTCAACTCGAAATTTTACTTCATGCTTAATCTGGGATTCAAAAACACTCGTTAGAGAATAGTTAATAGTTTTTTCAAGAATTTTATTCGTTTATAAAATCTTGTCGAGACCTCGAAGTGCAGGATAACCCAATTTTGATTTAAATCGGATTATTGTGTAATTTAAAGTCCACCATATTGGATCCGCCATTTTGTTTTCACAACAATTATTATCAATATACTTGTTCCAAGTTCCCATGAGTCGATTAAGGTTTTTTAAATGGCTGTCAAGTACAGCAAAAACCATTAAAGATTGTGAAATGAAACTTTAAATATTATTGCAATCTTCGGCAGTGAAAAACCTTTTAAAAAATTCCGGAAACCGGAAGTAGTTGTTAATATAGTATGTTCAACAAAAAAAAACCTCTAGAGTGCCATGATTTTAATTATTTTTAAATTTAAGTTGGCTACACGCCTTAGGAATTGACATATAAAACGTCAAACATGATTATTATAATATAAAATTCAGAGTTGCCAACTTACAATATTTTCCATGGCACTCTAGAGATTTTTTTTTAATGAACATACGATATAAAATGTAATACCGGTAAACCTGTTTACAGGTTTATTGGTAAATTGTATAGAATATTTTCAAAAATGTATCGTTAATTTACTGTTATCTACTGGTTTTTCGGTAAATTAGTGCAGTTATTTGATCGTAAAACGTTTTTATCTGTGTATAAATCCAATACATTGAACCAATTGTTTAAAAAAGTATTTAAAATAATATATATATATATATATATATATATATATATATATATATATATATATATATATATAAATATATATATATAAATATATATATATATATATATATATATATATATAAATATATATTATATATATATATACATATATATATATTATCATTTGCCTTTTACCTTTCGGTGTAGGCTATTTAAAATAATAATTAAAATAAATCAGATTTTTTTTATTTTTTGTATCGGATAAAAATAATGATCATTGCTAATTTAGATTGATAAATGTTTAATTTGATTTCTGGAACTAATGTCTACAAGAAAAATAATTATTTATAAATTATTAACACAGGAACTTTTTATTTTAAGTATACATGTCCCAGTTGTATAGTGTAAATCTTCAGATATTCGCTGTATTTTAAAAAGTTTAATTTGAAGCTTTAAACGAGTGTTTTCCACTCCCAGGTTAAGCATGAAGTAAAATTTCGAGTTTAGAAGAGCCTGAAAATTTGGTTTGGTCGCGTAGCGCAAAGCGCGGAGCGACCAAACCAAATTTTCAGGCTTTTCTAAACTCGAAATTTTACTTCATGCGCCACGCGTATAAGACACTGATTTCAAGCGAAGTTCACTTGTTTACAATTTTTCAGTATTTTTAGTGTTTAATACGCATAGCGCATGAACTTAAATTTCGAGTTTAGAACTTAAAAGAAAAATTCCCTGTATCTTAGTGTTCATTTATTACACATTGTAGTGATTCTGTCGGTTTACTACAGATAATATAATAAATACTTTATCCATTTCCATCAGAAATTTATTGATGAGGCACTGCATCACCTGCCTTCCCTGATTCGCCGCCACTGGTCAAATGATATACAAGGTGTTCCATTTTATGATTTCCAGTTCAAATATCCTGCTCTTTTAAATAGTGTAAAATCAAACATTGCTACTATAAAAAATAAACTTTAATGTTGTATCTTGTACATTTAAAATTTCAGCTTGCTATCTTTCTGATTAACAAAATTATAGCAAAAAGTAAATTTAAACAATTTTGACATTCTTCGCTATATTGTGAAAACAAAGAGACTAGTTGAAATTTGTTAAAGTAATTTTATTTTGTATTAAAAATTGATAAGTTTGCCAAATTTAACCGAATTTGGTTCTCTAATAGTTTACGAGATCCCAATAGTGTATTTTGTATTAAAAATGAAAAAGTTTGTCAAATTTAACCGTTTTTTGTTCTCTAATAGTTTACGTGATCCCAATAGTTAGTACAATATAACAAACGAACGGTATAAAAAATTTGAAACATGGGATACAAAATTATCACACCAGGCTGATGAGAATCAGGAAGTCGGAAACGCGTCAGTGTTAGACTATTAAATTCAATTTCGATCTAAAGGAAAACAATTTAAAAGTCATACGAATGCAATTTTTGTCTCAGTAAAAGTTGATACTCATTGTTTTAAAGTATCTTCTTAACCTCTTAGCGCCGGTATTTCAATTGATAGTTAACTTTTAGGTTTACAAACTAACGGTAAAGTTTTACCACTAGTTAACTCATAGTAAAATTATGTTTATGTATTTCAAGTATTTGAAAGTTTTGGTTTAGTAACTCTCATTTCATCAAAATTTCATTAGAGTGGCAATTCTGACTTCTGTCAAAATCACACTTACATTGTCAATATCGTTTATCAGGCTTTGGTCACCTGCTGTTGCTGGTGGTGATTTATTAAGCATAAAAATGAATAAAACCTCCCAGCAAGTAAATGAAACAAAAAAGAACCGAATTTCACTTATAAAGAAGAACATTTGCTGTTGGAATTTGTTGAGAAATACAAGAATATTATAGAAAATAAGAAGAGTGGCAGTGTTTTATGGCAAGAAAAAGTAAAAGCGTGGACTCATATCGAAAACTCGTTCAATACGGCAAACGATGGTGTATTCAGATCCAAACAAATATTAAAACAAAAATATGCCAATTTAAAGAAACTATCCAAAACCAAATTATCACACAACAAAAGGGAACTAAATAAAACCGGTGGTGGTGATTCTAAACTATATGCCATAACAGACTTAGATAATTTTATTGAAAGAATTTTAGGAGAAGATCAAATTTGTGGTCTTAAGAACAACTTCGATTCTGACAGTAAGTATAAGGTTACTTTTTATGAAATTTATCATTATAAATGGTTTATTTTCATTAGGTGTACAAGCTCAACAAGCCGGACCATCTAATGCGAATTACATTGTTATTGGCTCACCTGATGAAAGTCTTTCTAACCCTAAAGAAAATGTTGTAGAAATTACTGAATGTAAGTGGTAGCGTAGTAATATCCTAGCTGTTGGTACATTTTAAAAATGAAATATTCTTATTAATTATGTTTTTTTTTTAGATGAATTGCCAGAGGAAACATTTACTCCTACTATTATCAATCAGACAAATAATGAAAATGTGGAAATGAGCAATAGTAAAAAAACTGTACAATATATTATCTATGTAATTTTTCACACAATTTTTGTAGGAACAACAGAAACCGATGACGACTGGTCTACCTATAGCCCACAAATGCTGAAAAAACAACCAAATAAAAGATTAAAAATAGGAAAGAAAAAAATTGCTTAAAAAAAATGAATTATAAATGAGTTGTTAATTAAGGAAAAACTGGAGTTTGTAAGACTTCAGAGAGAAAAGTTTTTAGAAGAACATGAGATAAAAATGAAAATATTAAAACTTAAACTGCAACTTAAAGAAGCAAAAATGAGTAATTTCATAAATAATTGAAAACAGTTAGGGCAAATAATAATAAATATATTTATTAATTTGTTTTTTGAATAAATTGTTGTATGTTGTATGTATTGCGTGATAATAATTAAGTAATAATATTTATTTATTGTAAGTTAAAAACATAATTTTGTATTAAATGTTGTCTGAAAGTATTGTTTCTTATTTGATCATTATTAACGATATTGTTTTGATCTTGTGGGTTATTATTTACTAAGTTTATTGCATGATTTTCTTCATCAGTTATGTCTGGTACTTTTTCATTTTCGTCACATGCAATATTATGCAGTATTGCGGTAGCAACTATAACGGCTTGAGTAGTTTCTAAATTTGTTCTAAGTCCTGCAGCAAGTCCAGGAAATCTTCGTTTCCATACACCATAGCACCTTTCCACAGGATTTCTGGTACGTATTTGTGATTCGTTATATAGATTTTCTGCTGGTGTTCTTGTTTGCAATTAGGGTGTAAGAAGATAATTTTTACAAGGATATCCGCTGTCTCCTACTATAACGGAGTTGTGACCAAATTCATTTTGTTCAAATCGATTCATAATACTTGAATTTCTAAAAATATGGGCGTCGTGCGTAGATCCTGGCCATCTAGCCACAATATCCATTATTTTCAGATTGGCATCAGATACTGTTTGCACGTTTATGTTAAAATATTGTTTTCTATTTCTAAAAATCTCTGCTCTATTGCCTCCTGGTGATAAAATTTTAACATGACTGCAATCAATTGCTCCAATGCACATAGGAAATCTAGCTTTTAAATAAAAGTCTCTTTTACATTCTAATCTTTCTTCTTCTGTGCTTGGCATTTTTATTATTCGAGGACGTAAACTTGCCAAAGCAAAGCTAACTCTCTTAATTACTTTACTGGCCGTGCATTTATGCATACCACTTCCATCTCCGACAGTAGTGAAGAAAGCACCAGTTGCATAAAACCTGAGTGCTAGCAATAATTGATCAGTTGAAGACAGAGCATCATTTCTAAAATAATGGAATAGAGTTTTATGTGATATTTCGAACTATTGGTAATACCTTTGGGTTGGATATTTTATAAGATCGTCAATATCTTCGATGATGTTTTCTACAGTTCTTGGCGATAATCTGAACCTTTGAAAGAATTCCTTTTGATCCAATTTTTCAAAATGATTTACTCTATCTCTGACTACTCTTTGTTTTCTTAAAGGCACTTCTTCGTCGTCACTAAACACATGTATGTCATAATCATTCATTGTAATTGATAATTGATTTAATATTAACAAAATATTACACTGTCGTCAAATGAAATGTCAGGTAACCAAGAGTTAACTGATACCTACATATTAGTAAAGATTACTTAAAGTTAACTGAAAGTAAGATATTAATCATAATTTGAAATACATGCAACACACTTTCAACTCTGAGTTAACTCCCAATTGACAGTTAACTATCGATTGAAATACCGGGCCTTAGGGAATTGGAAAGTCAATTAAAAAAAAAAAAATGCTGTGTGTGTGTGAATTTTGCCCAAATAATTGACGTGATGTGCGTTTGTTACAAAATTATTAAAACCATAATTGAGCTATTTTAGCAATTATACCATCAAGTGCTAATATGGTTAACAAACTCGTTAACTATTACCTCAGATGAGGTCATCTTTGACATCATTTTTACACTCAAAAGAATACATTTATAAAAATATCAATACAGGGACTATAACACGAGCTTGTTACACACATTAAATAAATAAACCGAATAGGATTAAAGAAAAAATGAGAAAAAAAATCTTTAGTTTTTTTTTTATTATTTAAGATATCAATTTGACACTTGGTAGCTTTATACCAGAGCTGGGATGAATCCTTAAAAACAGGATTCGAATCACGAATCCGAATCACCTAATATAATTCGAACCACGAATACTCGAATAAAGGATTCGTAATGAAAAATATGATTCGAATCAAAGATTCGAATCCTCATTTTTAAATCACGGATACAAATCCTTTAAAAATAAATTTGAATCTATCATTTGCAACCAGTAACATTTTATTCCATCAGTTTCTATTAAGAAAAATGTTCACTTACCGACTAAATATCTGATTAAATAATGATTTTAATTAATTATGATATATGTGTTATTGAACTTTATTCTAAATCAGTGTTTTATACGCGTGGCGCATGAAGTAAAATTTCGAGTTTAGAAAAGCCCCGTGAAAATTTGTCTCGGGTCGCTGCGCGACCCTCGACAAATTTTCTACGCGGGGCTTTTCTAAACTCGAAATTTTACTTCATGCTTAGTCTGGGAGTGGACAACACTCGTTCTTAGAAGTTTCAAATTGAGTGATCACTCTAGATTACTAAGTTTATTACCATTTTACAAAGGATGCAGCTCGAAGGACCAATCATGGTCTTCGGGGACCGAAGGACTACAGGGAATCGAAGTTTCTTTACATGAAAACAACGAATAACTGAAGGTTTATAGCATGGATAGGAAAGAAAACATCCAATTTTGAAAAAATATCGAAATTGGGTTGGTTTTCAGTGCGTTCTTAACTTCACTTTAAATCAGTGTTTTATACGCGTGGCGTAATAAAATAATTGAAGTTTTTTTTACAAGAAAACAATGAATATCTGAAGGTTTACAGCAGGTATGGGCAACCTTTGACATGTTGAGGCCCAAACTATAGCGTGCAAATACGTTCGCGGGCCGCGTTTAAAAGTACTTAGTGCATTTTAAAGTAGTGATAATATTTTTTGCGATAGATATTAGACATGAAATATTACGACAATGTTATTATAGTACAATTTATTAAAATAACAAAATGAAATTTAAAAAAATGGTACTTTATAATTAAATCGTTAAATTTGCAATTGTTACAAACTACGAAAGTTAAATACACCGAAATCAATGAGACACTTGAGCTTGAATTTGGGAAACTAATCCATCGATATTTGGATTAATTCCACTGACACAAAGACGTAAAGAATTTTCAAAATTATCGTCAGTCAGTCTTGTACGGTGTGTTGATTTATTAACTTTCATCAATGAAAAGAACTGTTCGCATTTATAAGTACTGCCAAACGCACAAATCAATCTTTTTGCGAATTTTCTAAGCTGCGGAAAATTGTCTTCTTCTAGTATTTTTTTGTAGAAATCGCACAACTCTACGTCTTCAAATTTGGATTTTAGGAGTGAGATTTCTTGAATCTCGATCAACTCCATTTGTAAGTGTATTGGAGCATTTTGTACAATATATGTTTTAGGAGTAGCAAATAAACTGAAACAGTCTTCCATGTTTTTGAAGTCGCAAAATCTGTTCGAAAATTGTTCCGACAGTAACTTGAGTTCTTCAGCATAATAATAAATAATAATAATAATAAATCTTTATTGTTTATCAACAAATTGGCATCACATTGTCAGAAAGAAAATTGTATAATAATATATAAGAATTGTTTAAACAAAAAAAAAAAAAAACAAAAACAAAAATTGTCAATAGTAAATAATCTAGTACTAGTGAAGGTTTGTAGCCAGGAGGTTGGATAAATTAACCTAATAATGTGTAATAATAAATAAATGTATAAAAAAATATAAATATTACTAACTCTACAGTGTTGTTTAAAATTTGTATAATGGACTGGACATAACAGTTCAAAATAGTAAATTAGACAGAACAAGGCAATTTAAAATTACTCTACCATTTTATTTCAAAAAAGTCTTTAAAGGAATAAATGGATTCTTCGCTGAGTACAGCTTTAATTTTTGCTTTATATTTCTTGATGGGAAGATCGGTAACAACTTGAGGAAGTTTGTTGAACATTTTTATAGACAAGTACTCATAGTTATTTTGTGTTTTTTGCAGTCTAACTTTTGGAGTGATTAGGTTTTCTTTTATTCTAGTATTGTGATTGTGAATGCTATGATGCCTTGGAACTTTTGCTTCCTTGCGCTTGATATACAGGAGGCATTGTAAAACAAATATCGATGGAACTGTCAAGATGTTTAAAGATTTAAAATAAGTTTTGCACGACACTGTATTATTCACTCCCGCAATTATGCGAACGGCCTTCTTCTGAAGGATAAATATCCTCTCAGCATGCGGTGAACTTCCCCATAGTAATATTCCTTGTCCCACTATTGAGTGTATATATGCATAGTATGTCATTTTTATGATCTGTACAACTGAATGCTCAGCAACTTTTCGCAATAGATATGTGTTTTTATTTATTTTTTTACTTAAGTGTTCGATCTGTGCTTGCCATGTTAATTTTTGTTGAAAATATACACCTAGAAATTTTATATGGTAATTATTGTCATTGCTATTTAGATCGAATGTGAGGTAATACGTTTTTCCGGTGTTCATTGTGAGGGAATTGGCTTCAAACCAGTCATTAGCCTGTTTGATTCCGTCTCGTATACTAGAGTTTTCTTGTTTCATATCTTGAATGAGTGTCGTGTCATCTGCGAACATATATGTTATGTTATTTATGCTACTTTCTAAATCATTAATGAAAATTATGAACAAGAGTGGCCCCAGGATAGATCCTTGCGGGACACCACTGCTGATAGTTTCAAGCCGGGATAACTGCCCGTTATGACATACGTCTTGTTTTCTATTAGATAGATACGAGTGGAACCAATTTAAAGCCTGTCCCCTCGCACCATAGCGTGCTAATTGGTTTAGTAATTTCTCATGGCTCACACAGTCGAACGCCTTGGAGAAATCTAAATAGGCAGAATCAAGCGTGCTTCCATTCTCAAAGGCATCTAGTATATTGTTCGATAGCTCACACATAGCACTTAATGTTGACCTACCTGTTCTATAGCCAAATTGGCAGTTGCTAAGCATTTTATCAACAAATGAGTACAGCCACGTATATACAATTTTTTCAATAACTTTTGAAATTACAGAAATTATAGCATATTGAGCATAAGCAATATTTTCATACGTAGAAAGCGTGTTGAAATGGTAACTGTTACCAGACAGCATCTGTGACTCCCACAAGCGTAGTTTGATCTGAAACGCTTTTAAATGGCTGTACAAATCATTTACTAACTGTCCTTGTTTTTTTGAAGTTTCAAATTTAAATCATTCAAATAGCCTGTAAGATCGACCAGAAATGCTAAGTCACATATCCATTTTGGGTCACTTAATTCAGATAGTGGTTTATCTTTTACTTTTATAAAGTCTGCTATCTCATTTCTAAGCTCGTAAAACCGTTTCAATATTTTTCCTTTGCTCAGCCATCTGACTTCACAATAATATGTTACGTCGTTATATTCAGCTGATATTTCATCCAAAACCGCCTTGAACTGATGATGGTTAAGTCCTCGGGATCGAATAAAGTTGATGGTTTTTTCTACCACATTCATAACATTCTGGAGTCGAATGGACTTAGAACACAAGTTCTGTTGGTGGATAATGCAATGAAGGACTATCAAATCATCTTTTTGCACCATTAATTCTGTTGCTTTTTCATTCAAAATTCCGATGAAACCTTTACGTAAGCCGACCATAGAAGGTGCACCATCAGTGCATACTCCAATTAATTTTGACCATGGCAAGCCAAAACTTGTGAATACCTTTTGAACTTCAATAAAAATATCCTCTCCTGTAGTGGTTCCTTTTAGCGGCCGTAAAGCAAGCAATTCCTCAGTAACAGTGAACTCCTTATCAACACCTCGAATAAATATAGCCAGTTGAGCTGTGTCAGACAAATCGGTGCTCTCGTCTAATGCTATGGAAAATGATTCAAAACCAGCCATACGGTCAGTCAATGTTGTTTTTATATCATTAGCCATCATTTCTATACGTCGAACAACAGTTCGTCTTGACAAACTAATTTTTTCAAATTCTTTTTTCTTTTCAGGACACATAATACCGCAAACTTCTAACATACACTCCTTGATAAATTCTCCTTCGGCAAATGGTTTTAATTCCTTTGCCAATTTTGAGCTAACTATAAAACTAGCTTTCACAACATTATCAAGTTGTTCTTTGTTTATGAAACATTTGTTGCTGTTTTTCCAAATTTGCCGTAAGCTTCTGGATTTTGTCTGTTCTTAATTGTCATGTCAGTGAGTGCAGCGTAGCATGCTTAATTGAGTAATGCCTCTTTATATTGAATTCATTCTTTACTGAAATGGATTCATTACACAGCAAACAAATAGGCTAACTATTGTGCAAGATAAAAAAGAATTCTTCAGTCCATTTTTCTTGAAAATGGCGACCCTCTGTATCTACTTTTGGTTTCTTTCCACCAGACATTATTTTTGTTTACTTTTCGTTCAATAAACTTAATAACAAACTATAGTTAGTAACCACTCAAGATACACACAAAGTCACAAAGCAAGTTGACGGCTCGAGCAGTTCGCTAGGATATCGCTTGTTCAAGTTATCACCTCGGTAGGTCAAATAGAACTGAACTAACGTTCGGGCTATCCACCCGCTTATATAGGCAAAATGAACGAATAATCTGGAATTAACTAGTTTAGAATAATTGAGAAGCAATAAATCTTTTGATGTGTCGCTCGTGAGGCGGCAAACCTCAAAGAAGCAAGTCGAGTGGCGGCGATTGTCAAAGAGTGAGGCGGCAAACATCAAAGAATTTGATTTTTGCCGCCTCACTGTCACTCCCATGAGTATAAGTACCTAATGTAATATTTTTTTAATTGGGTTTTTTTCAAAATGTCTCGCGGGCCGGATCATATCTTACAGCGGGCCGGGGGTTGCCCATATGTGGTTTACAGCATGGATAGGAAAGAAAACATCCAATTTTGAAAAAAAATCGAAGTTGGGTTGGTTTTCAGTGCGTTTTTAACATCACTTTAAGTCAGTGTTTTATACGCATGGCACATGAAGTAAAATTTGGAATTTAGAAAAGCCCCGTAAAAATTTGTTTCGGGTCACTGCGCGACCCTCGACAAATTTTCTACGCGGGGCTTTTCTAAACTCGAAATTTTACTTCATGCTTAGTCTGGGAGTGGACCGTCAAGATTTTCTACATGTCGAGATTTTCGATATTTCTAGATTATTGTCGATTTATTCACAGTTTGTTATTATATTAAATGCAACTTTAATTTAAATAAATATGGTTTTTCTTAGGAATAGAATATTCACCCATTAAGAGCCGAGCAAATTATAAAGTTAACTCTAAAAGTTGTTTTTAGGTAAAATGTTGCATCTTTTTCTATGATTTCAATGAATGATTTATTATATTACATACCAAGATTTTATAAAACAGTTAAATTTAAAGTTCAAACGAGTGTTGTCCACTCCCAGACTAAGCATGAAGTAAAATTTCGAGTTTAGAAAAGCCCCGCGTAGAAAATTTGTCGAGGGTCGCGCAGCGACCCGAGACAAATTTTCACGGGGCTTTTCTAAACTCGAAATTTTACTTCATGCGCCACGCGTATAAAACACTGATTTCAAGCAAAGTTAAAAATATACTATTAAGGTTGGAAAATTTATATGATTAAATAACCAAATATGCATTCACAAATATTTGAATTATTCGAAAATGTAAATATTTATATTCAAATATGAATAATTTAGTGATTTAAATATTCATATTAGAATATTTAACTATTTGAATTTATCGAATTCGAATCCCAGCCTTAATAGCGATGATTCGAATTATTTGGAAGGATTTGAATCCGTGTATGAGGATTCGAATCCTTTTATAAGGATTCGAATCCTTTTATAAGGATTCGAATCCTATTATAAGGATTCGAATCATCTACGTCTGGATTCGAATACGAATCCTTTTAAAAAAATGTAACGAATCCGGATCACGAATCCGTTTTCACTAAAGTATTCGAATACCTCTTTTGAATCCTCTAAAAGGATTCGAATCCAGGAATCGAATCCTGAACGATTCGAATCCTGCCCAGCTCTGCTTTATACTAACTCAAATATTCATTGTATAATTCAATATCTGTCGGGGTATTTTTTTTAAATTTTTTTTATTTTGGGTTTTACGTCATCTATTTCCGCTGCTAAGGCCAATCATGACGCCGGAGATTAGGTCTAGAGCTATCCGGGAATTTTGCCGAACCCGGTGGGAGTTCCAACCCACCGGTAGGGATCTTTAACGTGCACGCAACATCCAGGCAGTACACGGGTCCTACATGCATTTAACGTCATATCCGAGAAGACGGAGTGTTTGGCATTTTTATCCTAACCTATATAAATGCAGACAACTTGTTAGGCCGGTATTTGAACCCCGGTCCGTGGCGTGGCAGTACAACACTCTAACCACTACACCACCAAGCTGCCCTGTCGGGGTATTAGCTCGAGAAGTAGTTGTTTCAATGAATATATTGTAACGTACGAAGGTGTTGTTTGTCGTTACGGTTCTTTTGTTTATATTTAGATTTCCTGGATTTGTCGTCGAAGACGCGATTTAGTCAACTTGGGTCCAAACAAAGAGATTCGAAGATAAACCTTTTACTTGATATTTAATTTGCTACTTAATACATCAATTTACAGTTTGAAACAGAATAAGAATTAGAAGTCAAAGATTCAGAGTTTAGAATTTGTAATTGAATTGGCTGTCTTGCTCAACTGTCGAAATAGAAGTGTCCTCCTTAACACCAGAACAATTTTATTTCTTCAGTGATAAGATAAGATAAAATGGAATAACAAAACAAGATTATAATTCCTAAGAATCGATTTCGGAATGTGAAAACTATTTGATTTACGAATTATTTGCTATTCCAAAATTATCTGTAGAATGAGATAATTACACTATAATGATAATAATATACAGGGTGATTCATGAAAATATTAAATTTATACAAGTGAGAGGTACATTACAATATGGAGACTTGTCTCAATGAGACTAAATTTTTGCAGAAAGTCGATATTAATTTTAATTCGTTTTTATATTTTGTAAATATTCTGCAAACTATTGACAAACTCAATTTTTCCTTATGTTAAATTTTTCTTTACTTCATACTAATGACAAATTGAACTTTAGTAGTGATCCAACAACTTGCACTTTCGGTTTCACCAAAATTAACAACTTTTGGATTGACTAAGTTACTTGAGATTAATTATAACTTTGTTTAAAACGCTTAAAACCATTCTTCAGCGCTTTGTTTTGTAACCAAATGTACATTTCGGACACAAACTGTCCATTATCAATGGTTTGATACTAATAGTATTAGTATCAAACCATTGATAACGGACACTGTGTCCGAAATGTACATTTGGTTACAAAATAAAGTGTTGAAGAGAGGTTCTACGCGTTTTAATCAAAGTTAGAGTTAACATCAATTTAAAATTAGTTTGCTCGAACTGTTCCAAGGTAGTTACAGATACCCCTGCTCGGTATATTAATAATTTAGTAGCTAGTATGTACGTATACAACACATACAAATTCTATTCAAATTTAATTACACTTTTGTACGCATTGTCAACCCAAATGTATTTCCTGTTGAACAAAACGCAACCATACCGAAAACAAATTAACCTAAGCAGCACTTCAGTGGTACCAACATTACCATAACAATGCACATAAAAAATAATCCTAGCCCACGTGCGTATAAATTTCCTCTCACCTAACGACCCGTCCTCTGCGCCGTTTATTACAATCAAAGTCCTAATTGTCCTCAATAAATAATCACAAACATAATGATAATAATAAAAGTGTTGCAAGCGCCGCCTGATCAAAAAATATATCTATGTGAGCGGTTAATTGCAATCCTTTTCCTCATCCTCCTCGTTTAATGAAAACGTTCGTAATTTCGCTGATGTCATAAATTAACCAAAAAAGAATTACTAAAATGATCGTGTAATTATGTATCAGTGTGTAACTGCAGCCAAAACGCGTTTCGACCGGTGATTCATTTGCGAGTTGAGCTAATCTCTAAAATTGGTTTGTGATACAAAAGGTGAATTCGAGCGTGAATGTGAAAGGTTGGATTTTTTTGACTGAGTCTTTGGAATTACTCATTCAGCTACGATCATAAAGAAGTTGAAATTTAGGGTGAAAAATTATGTGTATGTGAAGGTTCTGCTGAAGAAATGAGCAACTTTGAAATCGGGAGGTGTAATGTGGAATAAATTTAATCTGATTCAAATTTAAATAGCGCTGAAAAGCAGGAACCAGAGTTTTTGAAAATATTTTTTAACCCGTTCGAAATGAAATCACAAGATTTCAAAAAAAAGCAAATGTTTAGGCTTAAAAACCTAGGTTGATATAATACTCATCAACAATTATGTAAATGTGAAGGTTCTGCTGAAGGAATGAGCAGCTTTGACATCGGGAAGTGTAATGTGGAATAAATTTGATTGATTCAAATGTAAGTAGCGCTGAAAAGCAGGGACCAGAGTTTTTGAAAAAAATTGCATCCCCTTCGAAATGAAATCTCAATATTTAAAAAAGTAACAAATGTTTAGGCTTAAAAACCTAGGTTAATATAATACTCATCAACCTAAGTTTTTAAGCCTAAACATTTGTTTTTTTTTATTATTAAGATTTCACTCACTAATATAAAATGGTTTATTTCTTAGCAATTTTTGTTACTACAAAAATAAACAGACGGGTCATTTTTTACGAGTTCAAAACTAAACGAACATATTCTAAAACTATGCAAAATCTAATTCCAATTGGAAATTTATACCATAAATTGTGAAAACAAAAGCATCACTTTAAATCAGTGTTTTATACGCGTGGCGCATGAAGTAAAATTTCGAGTTTAGAAAAGCCCCGTGAAAATTTGTCTCGGGTCGCTGCGCGACCCTCGACAAATTTTCTACGCGGGGCTTTTCTAAACTCGAAATTTTACTTCATGCTTAGTCTGGGAGTGGAAACACTCGTTCGAAACTTCAAATTAAACTCTTTTAAAAAAATCGACAAATGCCTGAAATTATTAATATACAATTTCCTATCTTGACAATAAATAAGCTAGAATACGTCTAAAATATTAATCTTTCAATTTTTGGAACAAAAAAATACAGAATGTTCGAAATTTCGCACCGCATTTGGTCAACTTGAAACCATTAATTTTCGATTTTTTGAAATGAAACCAAGGTCGTAGCCAGAAAATAATTTCGGAGGGGGTTATAAACATTTCGGGGGGGTTAATGGTAAAAATATTTTTACAGTGCCGCTTTTGTATACAAAAATTTAACGGTGGGGGGGGGACCCCATATCCCCCCTGGCTACGGCCTTAATGGCACATGAAGTAAAATTTGCAGTTTATTAAAGCCTGAACATTAGTATTGCGTATAAATGTGTACTACATTTTTTAGATTTAACCGGCTTAGTTTTAGGGTTTTTATGTTTTATAAATGTTCTGTTAAAACTTTCGTCAATTGTCAAAAGTCGAAATGTGTCAAATTTGACCTGTTTAACGTTGACACATCGAAAATATCGATATCGACACGGTTCATATAGATTCATCGAAAATGTCGAATTTGAGTTGTTCGATGTCGGTACATCTAAAAGTGTCGAATTTGACGTGTTCAATCTGGGTACATCGGGAAAGTCCTAATTTGAGTTATTTAATGTCGATATATCAAAAAAATTCAATATTGACGTCTTTTATGTCGACAAAAACGTAAAATCGAGCCGAGTGTATTTTAAATTTGACAATATTTGAGTGGTTTTTTATGCGTGGCGCATAAAGTAAAATTTCGAGTTTAGAAAAGCCCTAAGAAAATTTGTCTCTGGTCGCTGCGCGACCCTAGACAAATTTTCACGCGGGCTTTCCTAAACTCGAAATTTAACTTTATGCTTAACCTAGGAGAGGAAGACACTCGTTCGGAAATAATAAATATCAATATCGAATGTCACACGTGTCAAAGTCGATTGAATAATAGTTAATGAAAAATCACGTGTGTCAAATTTGTATGATATTTTCAATATTTATAGATTTTCGACGATTATTAATATATTTGTCATGTTTTCAATATTTCGAGATTTTAATCAGATTTTTGATATTTAGAGATTTTCGTCGATAATACTTTCATCAGATATTCAACATATCGAGGTTTTAAACGATTATTACATTTTTTATTAGGTTTTCAATATTTCAAGATTTTGATCAGATTTTCGATATTTTGATATTTTTATTAATTTATATAATGTTCATGAGATTTTCAATATTTCGAGATTGTTGATGATTTTTTAAATTTTCTGCAGATTTTCGATATTTGAAGATTTTTGTTAATTCATACAACAATTGTGAGATTTTCAGCGTATCGAGATTTTTGATAACTTTTAAAATGTTCATCTGATTTTCAATATTTCCAAATTTTCATCAATTTTAAACTTTCGCAGGGTTTACTAAACTGGAAATTTTAGTTCATGCATAATGTGGAGGTGGAAAATACTTATTAGAATAATACTGGGGGACTTGAATAACTTTTTTTTTAAAATACCACTTAAATCTGTTCTATGATTAGAATGTCCAATTTTTCCGGTATCAATTTCAGATTTTTACAAATTTTGCAAATTTTAGCGTTACGTACACTTCTGTGCAACAAAATTAAGCACAAGTCTTGTAACTATTTTTCACAATATTCTAGTCGCATAATTCGGGCCTGTTTTAATTGCCTAGCAGCAGTTTTAATAAATAATAAAACAACATAACTTCAAAATAACACCTTTATTAAAAAACCAAAGCTAAGATTAATTCTTTACTGATGTTCATCAATGGAGCAAATTTTCTAATAGAAAAACCATCCTCTATTTTAGTTAGAATTCGAATTTTTAAATTGTTGTCTAAATGACGCGATATTTTGACACTAAGAAAATTGACATATTTTTGTAACTAGAAAACTCATCATGTCCGTTTTAAACTATAACATATTTTGTGTGCTTAATTTTATTGCACAAAAGTGTACATAAGAACATTTACTTGTTTTGATTTATTTCATAACTTTCAGTTGATTCATGCATGATTTTTTGTAAATCCAATCAAATAACAAAACTCGAAGTTTGATATTTTTATTAATTTTGTATTTTTTGTGTTAACAAAACTCGATACCACAATTGATGTCCCTAGGTAACAAATATTTCTCTAATGTTAATTCATACAACAATTGTGAGATTTTCAGCGTAGCGAGATTTTTGATAACTTTTAAAATATTCATCTGATTTTCAATATTTCCAAATTTTCATCAATTTTAAACTTTCGCAGGGTTTACTAAACTGGAAATTTTAGTTCATGCATAATGTGGAGGTGGAAAATACTTATATACTGGGGGACTTGAATAACTTTTTTTTAAAAAATACCACTTAAATCTCTTCTATGATTAGAATGTCTAACCCAAGTCCACAAAGTGACATCTAACTTAATCTAATCCAACTCAAAAAAATTCTAACCTAACTCCATTTAATGTCATCTAACCTAACCATTCTTAATCGAGGAGTGCAAAAGACTTGTTAGTAGGTTTAAATTGAACGATATCATTGTGATTTTACGCCAATGTTAAGTTTTTTTAATGGTAAAAATATTGTTTTTAAACATTAAAAGTGCGATTCTTTTCGCAATCTACAACAAGTTAGTCTTACAAAGACTATATCAAACACTCATTAAAACAACTACTTCCCGGGCTAATACCCCGACGGACATTGAATTATACAACAAGTGTTTGCTGTTACATACAGTAACCTACTGCAAATGTAACAATTTGGGTCAAATTATTCAGGCCATCTATAGACGCGTTTCGAGATTTATCTCTCATCAGTATAGCTTTGCCACTCCCTCCAAACAATTCGACACCTTAGACTGGCGGTCACGATGGCCTGAATAATTTGACCCAAATTGTTACATTTGCAGTAGGTTACTGTATGTAACAGCAAACACTTGTTGTATAATTCAATGTCCGTCGGGGTATTAGCCCGGGAAGTAGTTGTTTTAATGAGTGTTTGATATAGTCTTTGTAAGACTAACTTGTTGTAGATTGCGAAAAGAATCGCACTTTTAATGTTTGAAGTATTCTGCAACCAAGAATTGGCAATTTTATTTATGCTTATGTTTGAACGGTAACGTGACCGCCAGTCTAAGGTGTCGAATTGTTTGGAGGGAGTGGCAAAGCTATACTGATGAGAGATAAATCTCGAAACGCGTCTATAGATGGCCTGAATAATTTGACCCAAATTGTTACATTTGCAGTAGGTTACTGTATGTAACAGCAAACACTTGTTGTATAATTCAATGTCCGTCGGGGTATTAGCCCGGGAAGTAGTTGTTTTAATGAGTGTTTGATATAGTCTTTGTAAGACTAACTTGTTGTAGATTGCGAAAAGAATCGCACTTTTAATGTTTGAAGTATTCTGCAACCAAGAATTGGCAATTTTATTTATACTTAATATTGTTTTTGCTTTTGCATAGAAAAATTCAACATTTTGAAAATATGGGGGGGGGGAGACAACTAGGGAACAAGCATATTTAATATCTTGAAAACACAAGAAAATAGATTCCCTATATCTGCTAATACACATCAATACAGAATTGAATTTTAAGTCGGAATATTTTAAAATATACTGAACATTTCAGTATATTTTAAAATATTCCGAATTCTGCATTGATGTGTACTAGCAAGTATAGGGAAGCTATCTTCTTTTGTTTTCAAGGTATTTTCATTTAATGAAACTTGTGAAAATAAGATGTATCAAAATGTCATATCACATTTAATCAACTTTAAACCATTAAATCTCGATTTTTTTGTATCTCCATATTCAATCTTCTCTTGTTTTCGAGATATTTTCATTTAAATGAAATTAGAAAAAATATTATTAAAAGGTTTCAATAAAATTCTCATTAGTTATTTTCTTTCTAAATAAAACAATAGTAATATGATTTTGTTTAAGTGGTTTTAGCAAATTGACAATATAAAAATCTTAGAAATTTATCAAATTATAAGGAATAACAAAACTTGATAAAAATGTATGTTGTTTTTTGTTACACTAAATAAAATGATTTATTTTTTAAGTAATTTATTCTAATTAAAAAAAATACATTTTGTTAATTTCTTACTAGTTTAGAATAAGGTAGAAATATTCTAAAATCACCATAAACTTCACGATATTTCAGCTTCGCGACCGGCCAAATTTTCAGGCATTTTAAAAGTCGATTATTTTTTTCATGCTTAATTAAAAAAAAATGATAATACTGGTTAAAAGTTTCAAATAGAACGCTTTAATAAAAAAAAACGGCTAATTTTAAAAGAGACATAAATCGATTTGACGAATAAAGCACTAATAACCTTTCTTCACACTTTTATTTGAATTACCAAATGTACATTTCGGACACAAAGTGACCATTATCAATGTATTAACAATTTATTAACATAAATCGAGAAAATTCTATTTTTGTAATACTGTTGTAAATGAAACAAAATTCTTACTAATCTTTTTTTTTTGTTTTTGTATTTTTAACTTTTGTTATAATTTTATAACTTATTTCCAATTTTTCCGGTTTCAATTTCAGATTTTTACAAATTTTGCAAATTTTAGCGTACACTTCTGTGCAACAAAATTAAGCACAAGTCTTGTAACTATTTTTCACATTATTCTAGTTGTATAATTCGGGTCTGTTTTAATTGCCTAGCAGCAGTTTCAATAAATAATAAAACAACATAACTTCAAAATAACACCTTTATTAAAAAACCAAAGCTAAGATTAATTCTTTACTGATGTTTATCAATGGAGCAATTTTTCTAATAGAAAAACCATCTTCTATTTTAGTTAGAATTCGAATTTTTGAATTGTTGTCTAAATGACGCGATATTTTAATAATTAATTGTTAAGATTACTATATGTATATTGCCGTGTCTCATATGTATGTATGTACATTTTCGACTAATAAATATTATTATTATTATATTTTGACACTAAGAAAATTGACATATTTTTGTAACTAGGAAACTCATGAAGTCCGTTTTAAACTATAACATATTTTGTGTGCTTAATTTTATTGCACAAAAGTGTACATAAGAACATTTACTTATTTTGATTTATTTCATAACTTTCAGTTGATTCATGCATGATTTTTTGTAAATGCAATCAAATAACAAAACTCGAAGTTTGATATTTTTATTAATTTTGTATTTTTTGTGTTAACAAAACTCGATACCACAATTGATGTCCCTAGGTAACAAATATCTCTCTAATGAAAGAATCGATATTTTTATTATTGAACTTTACCAACTAAAGCGAAAACTAACCTGCATGTTTAGTCTATAAATAATTCAGTTTATTATTTGTTAGCTCCATTTGTATTTATTTGTGCACGTTGAAACAGGGCGTGGATACTTTAATTATTAATGTTATAGATAATACTACTATATATTAATTAATTATTCTGTAAAAAGGTGTTGTACCGTTAACTTAATAAATAAATAAATAAATGCTGACAAAGTTTTTGCATATTTTATGATTTTTGATTTATTATCAGTTTGTCATCATGAAGATAAATTTAGTCGGATTCAATTCACAAAAAACAAAATAGCATTCAAACTATCATAAATATCATAAAATAAATGTTTAATTCATGTTGATATTTTCTAATAATAATGTCTGTTGACATGTATACAACCTTGCAGCAAAATTATACAGTGTGCATTATTAATAAAAACTTCTTATTATTTAAAAACAAATGAAGATCAGTGCAGAAATAAATTCTAGGTCGGAATATGTCAAAATATACAGGGTGTTTCATTTAATGTTTTAAAGTTGACTGATTTTTTAAACCTCTTATTATATTTACTAGTTTTATTTAAATAACTATGACATTTTAGGACCATTATTTTCGATTATAATTTAGTACAATTAAGTTATGTTACACATTTTAACGTCATAGAACTTTCTCCAAAAATAAAACAACAATAAACGTAACACGTCAATTATCAATTGTGTTTATGATAAAACGAGTGTTTTCCACTCCCAGATTAAGCATGAAGTAAAATTTCGAGTTTAGAAAAGCCTGAAAATTTGGCTCGGGCGCGTAGCGAAGCGAAGCGACCGAGCCAAATTAGTCTTTTCTAAACTCGAAATTTTACTTCATGCGCCACGCGTACAGAACGCTGATTTAATATGAGAATGGTGTTTAATCAATTGACTAGTAAAATAAGTTTAGTATGTCAATTATGTACACTTATGTAATAAAATGGAGATTCCGTTAATAAATAAATAAATAAATAAATTATCAATTGCTTAAATGAGAGGGAAAGTGCTATGATAGACACATCACCGTTTTTTATAATAGAATAAACAAATAAAAATAAATGTTAACATTTTTATTAAGGTAAAGAAAAATTGAGTTTGCCAATAGTCTACAGAATATTTACAAAATATAAAAACGAATTAAAACTAATATCGACTTTCTGCAAAAACGTAGTTTCATTGAGACAAGTCTCCAAATATTTATTGAAACAACTACTTCTCGAGCCAATACCCCGACAGATATTGAATTATAAAATGAATATTTGAGTTACATGACAGATTTAGTGTTCTATGCATAATTTATATGCAAAATACAACGTCAGCTCAAATGATTCTCTCACCAAACTAAATGAACTAACAGGAAATTGAAGTAAATTGAAAAAATTACAGGGAATGAAAATTAACTGAAAGAATCTTAGGCGATCTTAAAGAAAAAGTGTTAAGCCATCTATAGATGCGTTTCGAGATTTATTCCTCATCAGTATAGCTATGCTTTAGACTTTTAATACAAACAAATTATTAAAATAAACAGAAAACTTATGCATAGAACAGAAAATCTGTCGTGTAACTCAAATATTCATTGTATAATTTAATATGTCGGGGTAGGAGCTCGAGAAGTAGTTGTTTCAATGAATATTTGGAGACTTCTCTTAATAAGAATAATTTTTTGCAGAAAGTCGATATTAATTTTAATTCGTTGTTATATTTTATTAAAGGTTTAAGATTCCATTTTTTTCTTTGGATAAATAAACAATACAAAAAATTTTGCGCACTTTTAAATCATTCTTAAACCTTTGCAATTACTAATTTAATCCCTCAATTTTAAACTTCCGCAAATAAAAACTAGGTGTATTTATTCCTCAACAATGTCTGTGGTTTCAATTTGAATATACGAGTTCTTTTATTTTTTTCCAAGCATCAAAACAAATACAAACTTCTTTTTTATTTTTTATAATTTCAACTTTGAGCTTCTGTAAATTAAATTCCAACTACAGAATTTTACTTTTTCCAACATTAAGCCAAAATGTATACATTTCTTAACAATATGTGTTAATTGTATGAAATATTTTTTTGGCCACGTATGGTTCACGAAATCCCAATGGTGGGATAAAAGGATAAAGCAAACGAACGGTAAGGGCAGAATTGAATATGGCAAGTGGATGACAACGACCAAATTCACAAAATTAGGCGCAATTGATATTTTCATATCCGTAACAATGGTAAATTTGAAATTTGAACAATTTTAAAAATCATAGTTGTATTTTTAGCCACAACTTAATTTTTATTTAGCTAATATTTCGCCGAGTTTTTGTCAGAACTTTATTTTTATTTAGCCAATATTTCGCTTAATTGTTGTTAGCTTCTTCAGGGCAAGTTCAAAATGTAACTGGGCTTTTTTAGATAAAATTAAAAATTGTCAGATATCGACATGTAAAAAAAAACAATTAAAAAATGTACACGTCGATACCTGACAATTTTTAATTTTATCTAAAGAAGCCCAGTTATATTTTTAACTTGCCCTGAAGAAGCTGACAAAAAATCAGCTAAATATTGGCTAAATAAAAATAAAGTTCTGCCTAAAAATACAACTATAATTTTTGAATTCTGTTGCTTTTCTCCAAAAAAACAATTTTAAAAATAACTAAAACTTCGAATGCCATTCAAAATCATGAGAATGTTAGTGGATTAGTGAAAATATTTACATCTATTTAGACAATGGTAAATTTGAACTGTCACTAGTTTTGTAAATTATGATTCATTATTTCACATTCATACAAATTTTAATTGAGACACACATGTTCACATGATGTGTATATTTAGCCCCCTGCAGCGCACACGTTCGATTCAAAAACGGAACGACAATAATAACCGCAGGTTACTGCAGTTCACTACAAATCAACCAAATGAAGTAAAGGACGAGTTCTGTACATGAAAGGGACGCACGCACTTATCTCAATTAAAAACCTGGCGCGAGAGTGAAAAAGATAGCCAACGACACTCACAGACTGAAAATGATCCCGATGGTCTTCGTCACGATACCCATCTCTCTTTAGTTGGTAGGGATTAATCCTTAAACATCCTCACTGGAGAAAAGGATTTTGGATTAGGACGGTGTTCGTCCATATCCTCACTAAACTCGCGCGCGGGTCACTTGCTTTTGAAAAAGTTTGAAACGAGCGCGCTAAATGTGACTACTCTAGTAGACTAGCTATTGCTAACTAGCGCTAAGAGCGTTGTTTACTAAGTGCAGTCCGGTGTAGTGGAGTTGGGTCGTGGTGGGGGTGTTTACAGCACGCACCGGCATGGAATAATATTCAGCGCGCGCAAGTATAAACAAAACCGCATGCACTTGTTATTAAATAAAACTCACTTTTAATACTAATGGGAAGTTTAATAAAATAGTATAAAAGCATGTTTCTCTTATGTCCGGCTTTACCAACTTCAATTAAATCTTATTTGTTGATTACATTTATTTGTCAATTGAAATAGGCATTTTCGATGTCATAAACATCAATGTCATGCAAATTGATTGATTTGTTGACATGTATGTAACTATCTTGAACAAGTTTCTCATCTTTCACGTGGTGAAACATATTTAACTATGATTTAATAAAGAAAACACTTGGTTAAATTTCACTAATATTTTGGTTTTTTATTCCAACTAGTTTCGACTTTGAGTCATTCTCAAGGAGTCTGTATGTAACTAAAAAAAAATGGTGATGTGTCCATCATAGTACTTTTCCCCGTAAATTGCGTATTAAATCACTTTTAAAATATTTGTAGCATTATTATTTTCAAAATGTCTTCAACTTTTTGATAACTACAACTTTTATTTGAAACATTTTTCAATTGGATCAACACACACTGACACAAACCAATGACTAGATAAAAACACTATTTATTGAATATCTCAAAAACTAAGAGTGCTATGACAAAAAGTGAAGATACAAAAAATCTTTAATATTTTATTACCTACAACTTTTATTTGAAACATTTTCCAATTGTATCAACACACACTGACACAAATCAATGACTAGATAAAAAACACTATTTATTAAATATCTCAAAAACTAAGAGTGCTATGACAAAAAGTGAGTCCACAAAAAATCTTTAGTTTTTCATTTCCTACAACTTTTATTTGAAACATTTTTCAATTGTATCGACACATACACTGTCACACATCAATAACTAGATAAAACAAACAACTTTTAAAATATCTCACAAACTAAGAGTGCTATGACAAAAAGTAAATAAATAATATATCTTCATTTTGTTAAATTAATGAAACACTTGTATCTTTTCTTCACTTATTTATTTGGAGTACCAAATGCACATTTCGATCACGATGTGATCATTATCAATGGTTGACAAATACAAACTTAAAAGCTAAAATGCGCTTAATATATACCTGCGGATTAGGAGGAGTAATTACGTAATGAGCGCGGGGGTTATGGAGTTAAGGGAAAACCGACAATTAGGCCGACATCTTAAATCTATTTTAAGTGTAATTGGAACAAATAATATAAAATAGAAAAACAGAAAAATAAGAAAAATACACAAGTTACAATATACATAAAAACATGAGAACATATAACAAGAAAAATACAAAAATTATTACAACGGAACGAGTTTAAGTAATGGGTTGTCTAGTGGGCTCAAATCAAAATTTAGCAGATCAGCGTTATGTTTTTTCATGTAAAAAGCTTCGTACAGGTTTAAGTGATAATTTGTGGAGAATTTTAATAGTTTGGTGTTGTTGAGGGAGAATTTATGACCTGTTTCAATAGAGTGATGGGCAACTGCAGATTTTGTAGGGTTGTTGTATTTGATGTGTGATGTATGTTCTTTGTATCTCGTAATGACATTTCTTTTAGTTTGGCCTACATAAATTTTACTGCAGTTACAACATTTGATGGAGTAGATTCCCTGTTTTTCCAAGTCGTCTACTGCATCAAAGGTGTTACCCAATAGTGACTTTAAATTTGTGTTGTAGTAAGCAGCTGTAATTTTGAATTTTTTAAATAGTTTATCAAATCGGGTTTCTGAATCAGGTACATAAATTATCCTAGCGTATGTGGTCTCTTTGCTGTTTAAATTAGTTAACCGGGTAGAACAGGTAATTTTTTGTTTAAATAAATGTCTATTAATTAATTTATTGATGGTGTTAATGTCGTACTTTAAGTTAATTGCAATTGAACGTATGAAGTCGAGTTCCTTTTTTCGGTTTGAAGGAGAGAGGGGTAGTTTAATTGCTCTGAAAATCATGCTATTAAACGCTGCCATTTTATATTTTGTAGGTGTACATGACTCTGAATGTATATAATTATATGTATGTGTGGTTTTTCTGTAGATATCGAACTCTAGTTTACTATTATTTCTTGTAATTAAAATGTCTAAGAAAGGGAGAGAATTATTAACTTCTGATTCGTATGTAAAATTAATACTATTATATAAACTATTTAAAGAATTAATAAAGGTATCTATGTCGAAGTTGTTAGGTACGATTGAGAAAATGTCATCGACATAGCGGAACCAGAAGTCGGGAAAATTATTTATTGTTCTTTTAGCATGATTTTCAAAGAAATTAAGGAAAATGTTCGCAAGGAAGGGGGATAAAGGATTGCCCATTGTGGTGCCAAAAGTTTGTTTGTAGAATTTGTTATTAAATTCGAATGTATTACATTCCATAACGAGTTTCGTTAGTGAAAGGTATTGTTTAGTTTGTTCATCTGGAATATTGTTTTTTATTAGTAATTTTTCAAGAATATTTAATGTATCTGTTATGGGAATGCTTGGAAAAAGGGACTCGACGTCAAATGAAATTAGTTTATGATTAGGAGGAACATTTATCTGTTTTAATCTGTCGGTTAGCTCGATTGAGTTTTTTATTGAAAAGTTGTTATCAAGTTGTAAGGTTTCAAATTGTCTAACTAGCCATTTAGCTACCTTGTAAGTCGGGGAATTCTTCATTTTGTTATTATCTACAACTTTTATTTGAAAGAATTTTTTGTTTGATGAACATTTATTGAAAAAATCTGAAAAAACTGAAAAACGCTAAGAGTAAAGTACCACTTCCGGTTTTCCGATTTTCACCAAAAGCTTATCAGTTCTTCCGATTGTAACAAAAAGCTTAAGTTTCAAGTTTCATCTCGATATCGAAAATTTTCACGAAAACAATACTTTCCCTTTGTATTACATACGGGGGAAAGTAAAAAAGACCTTTATTGGCATGATACTACATTACATCCTTATCTACACCAATCGCTGCCCCCTCTCTTCCTCCTGCTTTCTTCCTCCTCCTGCTTTCCCTCTATGTAACTATTACAACATTTTAATCGATGAATACTATTGGTCGATTTAATGACGTTGGTGAAACCCGGCATTAATGTTGTCAATTTTGGGTGTCTATCCCTAAATTTAGGGATATCTTTGGGGATTGGGAACTCATTTTGAACAAAGAAGAATTGCAAATCCAATTTGTAATTCTTTTTGCTGGAGATTAGAAATAATCCTCGGTAACATCTACGCGACCAAACCAAATTTTCTAAACTCGAAATTTTACCTAATGTTTAACCAACGAGTGGAAACACTCATTAGAAGCTTAAATTGAAAAACTGCTTGTATCTTCGTATAATATAATTTTTTAATTAAAGCATGATAACTAAAATAGGACGACTTGTTTTACATTCTTTTTCTGTGAACATTTTTTTCTTTATAAAAAAAAACACATTTATAGCGAAATTATAAACATATCGAACTGTTATAGATTGATTTTGATCAGAATATTTTTTAAGACTAAGATAAAAAATTTAAAGAAGAGTTTGCGAAAAATGGCGATGCGCATGTTTCGCAAACTCTTCTTTACATTTTTATTACTCAGATTAACTCAGATATGCTCAATATAAATAAGTCTTGCCTTCGTTGACACATTGAAAAGCAGGAAGGCTATTATTATACATTATCTTATCATGATAACTTGTACAGGAAACACTAATTTTAAGTAGATATCATGTCATTCAATAGCAAAAACGAAATGTATATTCTACAGTACCAAAATCCCTAAAATACTCCTCATTGCTGCTTCTAAACTTGATATATTGCAATTCAAATTGTATGAAATGAAATTTTAAAGGTTACAATTTATGGCATGTGGTAGAAAATTGCACTTCCTTATATTTCCTAACAGAAGAACTAGTCAAAGACAACTTAGATACATTTTTTGATTAACCAACTATTTGGAGATGTATGTCAAATGATATATTAAACCAGGTCGTTACCAACCCTCTGCGGGTCGATGATAGGCAAAGGGTCGATTGGGTCAGGGGGTCGATTGGGGGATCGATAATGGCCTAACCAAAAATAACAACATTAAAATAGACATAGAAAACAATAAATACAACTAAAATATTGATTATAAATTTTAAATATAATCAAGTATTATTGGCAATTGCAAATTTAAAGATCGTGTGGACTACGAATTAAATCGACAAATTTTGAACCACACTCTTCTCATTAACAAATTTATTTTATCTTGTACCTTGCGTTTGCTGCATTTATACAATATTGTAAAAATGATTATACAGAGAGTTTTATGTAACACCGAACATTTACATAACGAGATTTTTTTAAGTATACATAAGCATACGTTGTGCATTAGACTGTGCCAAAAAAAATCGACATTTTTTTATTACGCTCTCCCTCTAGTATATGATTCCCCGTTCAAAATCCGGCGGGTTCCCAAAATCTGAAGCCAATCGGTTGATATTTAGAGGTGCATCAAGTCTAAAACGTGTTTTTAAAAATTTTTCCTCGATTTTCGAGAGGTTTTAGCTTACTGTTCCAAAATAACGGGATGTTTGACGACTGAGACACATTATTACATTCCAATACAAAGTATTCAATGCGTTTCAGTCGCCAGATCTACTTTCGGAAAGATATATTGGCCAAAAAACCCATTTTTAAGGCCTAAAAACCGTGACTTCAACTTTAAAGTTCAATAACTTCATATTTTTAGGTCCGCGATGCGTCAATTGTTGTTTGAACATAGTCTAGTATCACATAGCATTACTTAAATTCAAAATTCCAGAGAAAATCGGCCATCAGTTGAAATAATCTTCACTCGAGGGAAAACACGCACTACTTGAAAATGGACCAAAATGGCAAAAATTCAGATAGCCATAACTCAGCTGTGTTTAGTCGAAATTGTATGAATCTTTGAGTTCGAAATAGGTTGGGATCTTCCCTTTAAATATCATGCATATCACTGTGATACGAAATCCATTTCACCATTTCCCACTCCGATAAGAAAAACATTTTTTCATGATTTTCACTGCCTACTAGCTGTTTAACTTTAACAGCTAGTAGGCAGGGCCGCAAAAATCGTTCTCTCAATCAAACAACACAGCAATAAATTTCAGTAATTATTCAGTTCCCTAAAATTTCCAGTTTCTACGATGATTTGGAGCGAAGTTACTAATTTTTCCAAAAAAGCTGCGTGTAGCTTTTTTTGGCTACAATTTAACCAATTTTGCACTTTAATTGGTGAATGCCAAGGGTTACAAAAAAAAAGCGTTCCTGTAATATATTTGTAAATACTCGAATAAATTCTGTGTTCAATACATTTTATTGATTTGATTATTTGTCGATTATTGTTATTAAAAATCAACAATTATGGTGCAAAATTGGTAAAATTGTGGCCAAAAAAGAGCAAGATGCATCTTTTTTTGAAAAAATTCATAACTTTGCACCAAATCATCTTAGAAACTGGACATTTTAGGGAACTGAAAGGAAAATGACTGAAACTTATTACTCTGTTGTTTGATTGACACCACGATTTTGTTGGCACTACCTACTAGCTGTTTTTTGTAAGTTAAAATCATGAAAAAGTTTTTTCTTATCGGAGTGGGAGGTGGTGGAATGGATTTCGCTATATGCATTCCATTAAACGGAAGATCCCAATCTATTTAGAACTCAAAGATTCATACAATTTCGACTAAACACAGCTGAGTTATTGCAATCTGAATTTTTGTCATTTTGGTCCATTTTCAAGTAGTGCGTGTTTTCCCTCGAGTGAAGATTATTTTAACTGATGGCCGATTTTCTCTGGAATTTTGAATTCAAGTAATGCTATGTGATACTAGACTATGTTCAAACAACAATTGACGCATCGCGGACCTCAAAATATGAAGTTATTGAACTTGAAAGTTGAAGCCTTAAAAAAATGGGTTTTTTGGCCAATATATTTTTCCGAAAGTAGATCTGGCGACTGAAACGCATTGAATACTTTGTATTGGAATGTAATAATGTGTCTCAGGCGTCAAACATCCCGTTATTTTGGAACAGTAAGCTAAAACCTCTCGAAAATCGAGGAAAAAATTTTAAAAACACGTTTTAGACTTGATGCACCTCCAAATATCAACCGATTGACTTCAGATTTTGGGAACCCGCCGGATTTTGAACAGGGAATCATATACTAGAGGAAGAGCGAAATCAAAAAATGTCGATTTTTTTGGCACAGTCTATTGTGCATGCTCCGACGCTCGGTTTATTAAAAGATTTCAAGCTTTAAACGAGTGTTTTTCACTCCCAGGCTAAGCATGAAGTAAAATTTCGAGTTTAGAAAAGCCTGAAAATTTGGTTTGGTCGCGTAGCGCGAAGCGCGGAGCGGCCAAACCAAATTTTCAGGCTTTTCTAAACTCGAAATTTTACTTCATGCGCCACCGGTACCAAACACTGATGCAATGTAAAGTTTAGCGGTGTGTTTTAAACTTCGTAGTATGTCAGTGTTTTGTACCGGTGGCGCATGAAGTAAAATTTCGAGTTTAGAAAAGCCTGAAAATTTGGTTTGGCCGCTCCGCGCTTCGCGCTACGCGACCAAACCAAATTTTCAGGCTTTTCTAAACTCGAAATTTTGCTTCATGCTTAGTCTGGGAGTGGAATACACTCATTTCAAGTTTCAAATTGAACTCTGTTAAAAAACAACGAGTATCTAAAGATTTACGGCATATACGCTGTAATTGGGAAATGTATACTTGAAAGAAAAACTCCCTGTATGTACAAGTTGAGGCATTAATTGCGATTGATTGGCTACTATTTTTAATGATCATATAGGCAACTCAATTTACATACAACTTAAAAATCAAAGGTGTCAAATTGTATTGGATGCAAATGTTCGGTGTTACATAAAACTCTCTGTATATTGATACAGGGTGAGTTTTATTTTCATATTCTCTATGGCAGCGCTTTCCAAACTATTTTCTGTGGCGGACCGGTATTTTAGGTCCCAGTTTGTAACGCACCGGCATTCAAGGACGTAGCCAAAAAAATTACAAATTATAAATATGTACCTAATTTTTTTTATATCATTTTATAAAAATATTTTCTCAACTTGTTTATACTTTCGAAGTTCAATCAAAAAAAATTTTTTTTCCATAAATTACCCGAAAAAAAATTTTGTGAAGGTATACGAGGTCTTAACCTGTACCTCAATTCAAAATTTAGGCGCCGGCGTCAATAAGTTTCTCTACAAAACAATCTCAAAAATGGGGCGCAATTTTGAAAGAAGGGGTTATAACAGCGAAACCGCTAAAGTGAAGGGTATAACATGTTAGATAAAAAAATAAGTACTCTTCGAGCACTTTCCAAATCTGCAATAGGGCATTCCATTTAAAAAAACATAAGTTTGGTACGCCACTGGAGTACGGCACGCCACTGATGATTAGAAATATTTTTGAAACATAGCGACGGTAATTATGCACCACTTTGCTCTTAGATTTTTTTTCGATCGCTTTTATCGTAAAGGAGCTATGGTCCGAGGCGTCTTAAGTGCCACACCCGGTATATCATCGATAAAAATTATGAAAATCAACTAAAATCTTTAAGATTTCAGACCAGATCGAAAACTCAGATAAAAGTTGAAAATCATAAAAATCATGGAAATAGTCAAACAGTCTATTACGACTGACTGTCTTCCGTAATTGTTGGCTCTCAAAATTGCAAAATCAACTAAAACTGACAAAAATCATCAAAATTTAAGTTCAATGTTCCGTTATATCATTTAATTTTTTTAAATTTTTCTTTAATATTGTATAAAAAACATGTAAAATAATTTGCGGACCTAATTTTGGCATTTTATAGAAAACTAATATGCCAAATCATAAAATTATTTAAAATTTTTAAATTTTCCAAGAGATAACAATTTTTTGTAATACAATTTTCTATATTACATAATGTCTCTACAATAAAATGTGTGAGATTATTAACCTATGGTATGTTCACTTAAATAAAACCTCTAGAGTGCTATGGAATATATTGTAGGTTGGCAACTCTGAAATTATACATTAAATTATTATGTCTGACGTTTTATATGACAATTCGTAAAGCGTGTAGCCAACATACATTTTAAAAAAGATAAAATCATAGCACTTTAGAGGTTTTTATTAAACATATGATATCAAGCGCATTGATGTAATAACGCAATAATTACATTTGTTTCTTAGTTAAATTTCTGACTTAAGAATGTGTGAAGAATAATAATGAAAATATTTTGTTATTTAAATATTTTGATTATTGCTCATTTAAAAAAAAAGTATTTTTCAGTTTATTTCTAACTTCACGATATTTCAGTGTTTTATACGCGTGGCGCATGAAGTAAAATTTTGAATTTGGAAAAGCCTGAATTTGGATCCAAACGTTCAGGGTTTTCTAAACTAAACATTTTCCTTCATGGCTAATCTGGGAGTGAAAAACACTCGTTTGAAACTTCAAATTTACAGCGTATACATTATGTATATTTAAAAAAAAACATTAAAAGTATGTAATACAATAAGTCATTTGTAGAAATTATAAAAAGAATTGCAGATTTTTTCCTAAAATAACTTTTTGTGTTAACTCAATAATTGCTCGGCGGTTATTAAATTAAATACGCAATAATAATTAAAAATAACTCGAATGAGTTTTGAGTAGCATTTGATTTAGAAAATGATCAACCAAATCTTGTGACATCAAGATAAGTTCAAATTTTTATAATTTATTAGGAAATAAATATTTCTGGTAATCTAATACAAAAGAGCGAAACAGGTTGTTGGAAATACAAAATTTAACAGTTTTTATATTTTAAAAATCAAAAAATATTTTTAAATATCATTAAAGTTTTTCAGTTTTTTACTCTGAAAGTGAAGAACATACAGAGAGTTTTATGTAACACCGAACATTTTCATAACGAGAATATTTTTTTTAAGTATACATATAAGAATAATAATAATCGTTTATTTCTCAGCAGACTAAATTCTATTTACAGAGAAAAATAAAGTTTCTTTAAAAATATACTAACTAAAAATAAACATTAATACTAAAAATAAAGATGAATACAAAATGGTAGAAATAAAGTAGAGTTGTGGATAAATTATATGGCATATTTGATAACAAAAAACAAAAGAAAAGACTTATATTAACGGTGACAATGAGGTTCTGATATCAAGGGAGGTTACATTAAATATATCCATGTCTGGAACATTGTTACAGTGTCGTACCATGCAGTTTAAGGAAGAATATGCATACGTTGTACATTTTCCGACGCTCGGTTTATTAAAAGAATTCAATTTATAGCTTTAAACAAGTGTTTTACACTCTCAGGCTAAGCATGAAGTAAACATTTTCGAGTTTAGAAAAGCCTGAAAATTTGGTTTGGTCGCGTAGCGCGAAGCGCGGAGCGGCCAAACCAAATTTTCAGGCTTTCTAAACTCGAAATTTTACTTCATGCGCCACCGGTACAAAACACTGACATATCACGAAGCTTAAAACACACCGCTAAACTTTACATTGAATCAGTGTTTTGTACCGGTGGCGCATGAAGTAAAATTTCGAGTTTAGAAAAGCCTGAAAATTTGGTTTGGCCGCTCCGCGCTTCGCGACCAAACCAAATTTTCAGGCTTTTCTAAACTCGAAATTTAACTTCATGCTTAGCCTGGGAGTGGAAAACACTTGTTTAAAGCTATAAATTGAATTCTTTTAATAAACCGAGCGTCGGAAAATGTACAACGTATGCATATGTATACTTAAAAGAAATATTCTCGTTATGAAAATGTTCGGTTTTACATAAAACTCTCTGTATGTAGCACTAAACAATTTAAGGAAATTAATTGTTAATTTTAAAAAAAGGTATTTTAAAATTGAAAAGAATGTAAGGTATTTACTCCCTTTTTTACAATTCGGTATTTTTAATAAAGAATTCGATGAGTTTATAAAAAGTGTTTCCACCCCTTGATTAAGCATGAAGTAAAGTAAAGTTCAAGTTTAGAAAAGCCGGAAAATTTGGATCTGCCGACGCGCCGGCAAAACCAAATTTTTAGGCTTTTCTAAACTCGAAATTTTACTTCATGCGCCCGGCCTACTAAACATTGATTTAAAGTTAAATTCAAAACATACTTCATGCATTGAATTAGAAGTGGTTTTTATAATAATAATAATGCATTACAAAAAATCAAAAATAAAGATTTATATTTTTCTGAATCAAAATTAGTATTAGTTAATAAAACTGACGAAAATCATTCGCATTAAAGTTGATCATTAAAGTTAATCGAAACTTGATCAGAATCATCAAAAAATACAAACAAGTACCGTGCGATCGATTAAATTATGATTTAGATAGAGTAGGCGGGATTTGTTTTTGTGCGGTCGCGCACAATGCTAATTGAATGATGGAATAAATTTGAGGTTATGGTAAGCTATGTGTTAACAGTCAGTAATGCTAATCTAATTTAAAATTCAAAGCCTACTCTTAATCATGTTTTAAACGATCGCACGGTATAAGAATGTCACCATTGAAGATAAAATACAGTAAATAGTGCAATATATACAGAGAGTTTTATATAACACCGAAAATTTTTATAAAATACGATTTGACACCTTTAATTTTTAGGTTATGTGTAAATTGGGTTGCCTATGACCATTACAAGTTGTAGCTAATCAATTGCAATTAATGCCTGAATGTCCCAATTACAGCGTATATGCCGTAAATCTTTAGATAATCGTTTTTTTAAAAGGAGTTCAATTTGAAACTTAAAATGAGTGTGTTCCACTCCCAGACTAAGCATGAAGTAAAATTTCGAGTTTAGAAAAGCCTGAAAATTTGGTTTGGACGCGTAGCGCGAAACGCGGAGCGGCCAAACCAAATTTTCAGGCTTTTCTAAACTCGAAATTTTACTTCATGCGCCACCGGTACAAAACACTGACATATTACGAAGTTTAAAACACACCGCTGAACTTTACATTGAATCAGTGTTGTGTACCGGTGGCGCATGAAGTAAAATTTCGAGTTTAGAAAAGCCTGAAAATTTGGTTTGGCCGCTCCGCGCTTCGCGCTACGCGACCAAACCAAATTTTCAGGCTTTTCTAAACTCGAAATTTTACTTCATGCTTAGCCTGGCAGTGGAAAACACTCGTTTTAAGCTTCAAATTGTATTCTTTTAATAAACCGAGCGGGGTAAAATGTACAACGTCTGCATACGTATACTTAAAAAAAAAAAAAATCTCGATATGAATATGTTCGGTGTTACATGAAACTCTCTGTATATATATATATATATTTTTTTTGTGTCAAAATGTTTCTAGGTGTATAGAAAAGGATAGGTAACATTAGGGGGTCCATGAAAATAGCCAAAGGGGGTCGATGGTAGAGAAAGGTTGGGAAACCCTGCATTTAACAATGCCAAGCCAAAGAACATGGGCAAATATTTGAAAATAACACAGCTCAATCAACACCATTATTAAATTTTCCGTTTGTTGATAAGTTTTAATAAGAAAATTATAAAACAATTGTTAATGGCAGTGATGCGCAATTTTTATAGATCATCAGACAAAAACTATATTAAATTTCAAGAGATATCATTTATGCCACTTTTATTGTTTTAAAGTAAAGTACAATAACTGTTTTTAATATTTGTTAGCTTTAACATAATTGTGTTAACTTGTTTAAAAGATTGAATAAGTTTAAATCAGTCATTTTACATCGGTTAGGGGACCCTCGTGGGTCAGTGAGTAGAGCTCCTGCTCTTGGGCCAGAGGGTCGTGGGTTCGAATCCCACCGGGGGGTGCCAGTTTCTTATGGGGAAATTGGCACCCTCTGGAGCCATGGATGTGAGTGAATGTGCTGTGTCGTCCATAATTAGTTGCATAAGCGTGTAAAGAATTAAATACTTAAATGGAATAAATAAAATAAAAATTGATGTTGGCCAATAGTCTGCGTTACTAAGGCCAGGCAAAAGCCAAAACCCAAAATAAAAAAAAAAAACATCAGTTATTCGCAAATTTGAATCGTTACAATAAATTATCTACACTTACTTAAATATCTATGTTAGTAGTCTTTATTAAAACCGTTTTTTTTTTATTTCACATACATCTAATAAATATAAATTTGGTGGAGCCCCCTTGTACTCTTTCACGCCCTAATTACCTCCGCGATGCATTCTACTGTATCGCGTAGCCGAAAAAAAGGCGCACACCATTGTGTGTGTGAATGTGCAGATAATGTAGATATACGCTCAATTAGATCGAAATTGATTGGATCACGTAGTCGGGGAGAGGCTTGCGACAGAAATTAATTTTCGTTTTTTCTTCGCCTTCTGAAATTTACCACACAGCCCTTTACAATATAAACACGCACAAATAGCCTTGCGCGCGGAAATGATTGGTCGAGCCACTTTGCGATAATGACATTTCGAACAGTGCACGAACGTTGCAAAAGATGTCCGTGACCGGAAATAATTGAATGTGTTTCTGCGGAAAAAATACAATAATAGAGAGATGGATTATTCTCAATGATCGCTCAAATACTCTAATTTCCTTCCTAAGAATTATCGTTAGAATGGTCCTTCGAACGGAATGGTTTATCGAATAGTTACTAGAATGGTCCTGCGAATGATTGCTTGAATGGATCATCTAATAATCACCTTCAAATGATTGCTTAAATGTTCATTCATTAAATTAAATGATCACTAGAATGGTTCTTTCAGATTCGCTCGAATAGTCAAGCGATTATCCGAAGGACCAGATGATCGCTTGAATGATCCTTCGAATTATCAATAGAATGGTCCATCGAATGATTGCTAAAATGTTCATTCCCATGATGACCAGAAAGGTCCTTTGAATAATCGCTCGAATGGTCCTTTGAATGATTATTTATTTATTTCTTTATTTATTTTAAACGGATATCACCTTTTTACAAAAGCATATAGTAATAATGTTACAAAAAATAAACTTAATGCTATATAAATATTAATAATAAAGAATTTATACAAAGATAATTGATACAATGGTTCTTCCAGAGATGGCTAGAATGGTCTTTTCAATAAAATGCTCAATTTATTCTTCGAATGATCGCTTGAATGGTCTTTCGAATGATCACGAAAATAGCACTCTGAATGATCGCTTGAATAGTTTATAGAATAATCACTGGAATAGTCCTTCGAGTGAAGGCTTAATTAAATAGTGATTCGCGTGAGCAACAGAATGGTCCTTTAAATGATCGCTTCAATAGTCATTCGAATGATCACTAGAAGGATCGCTCGAATGGTTCATCGAATAATTTCTAAACTGGGCCTTCAAATTATCACTTGAATAGTTTATAATTGTTGGCACAGAATTGTTTTATTGGTGGGGCTGCAGATATAAACCTACAAGGAGTTGTTCTTGTAAGTATACCTACATATCCTAATGCGTATGCATTTTGAAGCATTCTTTGTTTTTTTATAAGTTCAATTTGAAGCTACTAAGTAGTGTTTTTAATTCTTGATTAAGCATGAAATAAAATTTCGAGTTTATAAAAGCCTGAAAATTTGGTTTGTCGCGTAGCAAAGCGAAGCGACCAAACCAAATTTTCAGGTTTTTCTAAACGCAAAATTTTACTTCATGCGCTACGCGTATTAAAATGTCAAATATTGCGAAATTAAAAATATTCTTGTTTAGTAGTACATTTCTACTTTCCCCCGTATGTAATACAAAGGGAAAGTATTGCTTTCGTGAAAATTTTCGAATCAAAAATTTTAGCGGAAATATCCGTTTTGAGGTCCCCTGAGTCGAATAAGACCATTTTTGAAAAATGTCTGTCTGTCTGTGTCTGTGTGTGAGTCTGTGTGCGTTGTACCGCAAAAACCGCTAAAGATATCGAGATGAAACTTGAAACTTAAGCTTTTTATTACAATCGGAAGAACTGAAAAGCTTTTGGTGAAAATCGGAAAACCGGAAGTGGTACTTTACTCTTAGCGTATTTCAGTTTTTTCAGAATTTTTCAATAAATGTTCATCAAAGAAAAAATTCTTTCAAATAAAAGTTGTAGATAATAACAAAATGAAGATGAATTGTTCACTTACTTTTTGTCATAGCACTCTTAGTTTTTGAGATATTTCAAAAGTTGTGTGTTTTATCTAGTTATTGGTGTGTGACAGTGTATGTGTCGATACAATTGAAAAATGTTTCAAATAAAAGTTGTAGGAAATGAAAAACTAAAGATTTTTTGTAGATTCACTTTTTGTCATAGCACTCTTAGTTTTTGATATATTTAATAAATAGTGCTTTTTATCTAGTCATTGATTTGTGTCAGTGTATGTGTTGATACAATTGAAAAATGTTTCAAATAAAAGTTGTAGGTAGTAAAATATTAAAGATTTTTTGTATCTTTACTTTTTGTCATAGCACTCTTAGTTTTTGAGATAATTAATAAATAATGTTCTTTTATCTAGTCATTGGTTTGTCTCAGTGTGTGTTGATACAATTGAAAAATGTTTCAAATAAAAGTTGTAGTTATTAAAAAGTTGAAGACATTCTGAAAATAATAATGCTACAAATATTTTAAAAGTGATTTAATACGCAATTTACGGGGGAAAGTACTATAATGGACACATCACCATTCTTTTAATTTTGCTTTAGTAGTTTATTTTTACTTTCCCCCGTATGTAATACAAAGGGAAAGTATTGTTTTCGTGAAAATTTTCGAATCAAAAATGTTAGCGGAAATATCCGTTTTGAGGTCCCCTGAGTCGATTAAGACCATTTTTGAAAAATGTCTGTCTGTCTGTCTGTGTGTGTGTCTGTGTGCGCTGTACCGCAAAAACTGCTAAAGATATCGAGATGAAACTTGAAACTTAAGCTTTTTGTTACAATCGGAAGAACTGAAAAGCTTTTGGTGAAAATCGGAAAACCGGAAGTGGTACTTTACTCTTAGCGTTTTTCAGTTTTTTCAGATTTTTTCAATAAATGTTCATCAAAAAAAAAATTCTTTCAAATAAAAGTTGTAGATAATAACAAAATGAAGATGTATTGTTCACTTACTTTTTGTCATAGCACTCTTAGTTTTTGAGATATTTCAAAAGTTGTGTGTTTTATCTAGTTATTGAGGACCACTTCGTAATATGTTATAAAAAGAAGAACGTTTTTCGGGATCTTTCAAACACAGTTTTCTACAGGGTGATTCATGAGCCTCTTTACAAACTTTAAAAAGTGATTTAATACGCAATTTACGGGGGAAAGTACTATGATGGACACATCACCATTTTTTATTATTGATTCAGCTGTATATTTTTAGTTTTAAAAAATGTTAGTGTTTTATAGGTCCTTGATTGTGCTTCATCGCCAACGGTTAAATTAAGTTCCTTGATGCACTGATTTAATGGACGCCGAAAGTTGTAAAATAAGAATCGCACGAAAATGTTAACGATTAATTCCATTTTTGGCCAAGATTAAGTTATTGTAAACAGCACAAATAGCGCTCGTAGTCAAAACGAGCTGAGTACGAATACCGTCAAAAATGTTAAACTTTACGGTAGAGATGTCAGTTGTCAGATGGTAGTATTAGGTATGCCCAATCCCGAAATATAAAAGGTAACCCTCGTAGTAGTGTTGATATATTCCTGTTTAAATTTCTAAATTATTTTGTCAAAATCTTCGAGTTTGGACGATTTTATTCAATCCAAACTCGTAGATTTTCATAAAATAAAGAAGAAATTAAATACAAAAATATTAACACTATATTAACCCATTAACGGCCGAGCAATTATAGAGTTGACTTTAAAAGTTGATTTTTGGTAAAATTCTACAATTCTCTTTATGATTTCTATGAATAACTTATTATTAACTTTTTCGATTATTACTCATTAAAAAAAATACATCAGTGCGTTTCTAACTTCACAATATATCAGTGTTTTATACGCGTGGCGCATGAAGTAAAATTTCGAGTTTAGAAAAGCCCCGTGAAAATTTGTCTCGGGTCGCTGCGCGACCCTCGACAAATTTTCTACGCGGGGCTTTTCTAAACTCGAAATTTTACTTCATGCTTAGTCTGGGAGTGGAAACACTCGTTCTTAACTTCATATTGCACGTTTTTATCAAGAAATCGATTAATGACTGAAAATTTACAGTGTATACATTTTGCATATTTAAAAGAAAAAATCACAGTGTGTAGAATGTTTCTTTTAAATATGCAAAATGTATACTCTGTAAATTTTCAGGCATTAATCGTTTTTTTTTATAAAAACGTGCGATATAAAGTTTGGAACAAGTGTTTCCACTCCCAGACTAAGCATGAAGTAAAATTTCGAGTTTAGAAAAGCCCCGCGTAGAAAATTTGTCGAGGGTCGCGCAGCGACCCGAGACAAATTTTCACGGGGCTTTTCTAAACTCGAAATTTTACTTCATGCGCCACGCGTACAAAACACTGTAATATTGAGAAGTTAGAAATACACTAATGTATTTTTTTTAAATTAAGTATTAATTGAAAAAAATTAATAACTAAATACTTTCATCTTTCTCCATACATTTTCAAGTCAGGTCAATTAATATAATTTATAAAATTAACTCATTTAGTAATTTGATTAACAAAAAATTTATAATGTTGCCTGTATGCACCAATGGCGCTTAATGGGTTAATCTGTAACAAATAAATCATTTCACACATCGAGAAAATCATACATAAATTCTACTATCGAATACCAGAAATTAAAAGGTCCTATAATTAATGTGAATTTATGTCTTCAATTTCTTAAATTTTCATGTCATTGACTTTTTGATTAGATTCTGTTTCATAGGGGAGTTATGTTAATTGGTGTGTTAGGGGAATGGACAAGCCCTGTTTTTTTGAGCAATTAAAACCGAATGCGGGAGAGCGCAGCCTTGCTGCCGAGGAGCAGATTAAGCGATGCTTATGTAAGGGGGAATTAATTGCCGAGGATGCATTGACCTTTAGCGACCCCTTTAGGGTAGGTAAAGTGAAATGACCTATCTGGCCCTGTAGAAAATAATAACAATGTATTTCCGGAAATTAACAATTTGAAAATAATATACACAAAATTTAGATAGTTTGGTATTGTTTTACTTCATCAAAAATTTGAAATGAGTCGAAAACTACATTTTACGAATATAGTTTATGATTTAGATCAGTGATGGGGAAACTACGGCCCGCGGGCCAAGTCCGGCCCGCGGAAAGGTTCAATCCGGCCCGTTTAAGAGTGCCGTCGTGAGAATGTTTGAACGCGTTCTTACTTCGTAATGTGACGACCCGCATAAAAACTACCTACCTACAATTAAGCATTATTCTTTGGCCCGCTACGATTGTCTGGTTATTGCAAATGGCCCGTCTTAAAAAAAGTTTCCCCACCACTGATTTAGATAATGCCAAAATTTGAACATTCGTAAAAAAAATGGGATATCAAGACGGAAACAATATTCCTATAAAATATTATGTACGTATTTTTGAACCACTAAGGAAGTAACCCATAAAATCGCCATAAAATAAAATAAGGTACGATTCACGAGAGGTGTCCTTGATTTCTCATGCTTTCTGCACCAATACATGCTAATACGAAAATAGTTTGATGTCATCAGATTGCGTGTGTAAAAAGAGACAGAAAACTTCATAATATGTCTGCTATGGTTTCTAGATGGAACATGCGAAAACGTATGATCCGGTATACAGTTTTAAAATTTTAAGATTAAACGTCACATTTTGACAATGTCTTCGTAAAAATGTATGTTAGTGTATAATTAAAATGAGTGCAAGTTTTTGATGACATAAAGAATATATTATTAATCTAAAAGAAAATTAATGTCGTACGTAACGTTGAATCACCGTGACTCACTCCGAAGATTCAATTCTGAGAGAATTTGCATTTTAATAACACACGCGGAATATGATCAATTTTACGAGTGATGCAACGGTGACATACGTGTAAAATAAGTAAACAATCTCATTACACAAAATAACAAATTTTAATTTTCTGTTCTAAAGATCGTATCTCACATGTACGGCCAGTAGAGCATTTTAAATTCCAACGGAAACTATACGCACACACTTGTTTAATGGAGCGAATACACTTGTACAAATTAAGGCACAAGTTGCAATTGCCCAACTTTTAAATATTAATAAATTGTCAATTTACAGATAAATTTTAGTTTTATTATTTGTAAACGATACTTGCTATTTAAAAATTGGAAAAAGATGCATCTTAAAAAGTACAAGTGTTAAAAGCTTAGGCAAGGGCGTAACTAGAATTTAATTCATTTGAAGATGTTGAATAGTTTTGATTACAATTAGTAATGGGAATAATAATTACAATTAATGATGGTATAATCGTTTATTCTGGAGTAACATTTCTCGCTCGAGAATAAACGATTATTTTAAATAAATTATTGTCACTACTACTTTTAATGGTATGAAATACTACATATAAAAATCAATCATTTCATCGATATTTTAACGTTTTTTTTTTCTACATCTTATAATCAAATCATTCGAGCGATCTTAAAATATTAGAATTTTTTTTCTAATCGAAACAATCGATGATATTCATTCGAATTAAACCATTAAACCATCAGTAAATTATCTAAATTATTAGATAATTTAGTGATGGTTTAATTCGAATGAATATCACCGATTGTTTCGATTAGAAAAACATTCTAATATTTTGAGATCGCTCGAATGATTTGATTATTCGCTCTATAAATAAAAAAATAAAGCTTACACTATTCAGAATAAGTCAGTTGTAACGCAAGATCAGACGTAAAATCAACCTGAGTTGCATGTAAACTCAAACATACAGGGAGTTTTTCTTTAAAGTATAGGTTTTTTAAATTCGGCTTCTTTTCTTTAAATCTTTAGATATTCGTTGTTTTTTTTTTTCAAAAGAGTTCAGTATGAAGCTTCTAACGAGTATTTTCCACTCCCCAGACCCCGTGAAAATACATATCCCAATGATTGATATATTGAAAATTTTCTGGGCTTTACTAAACTCGAAATTTTACTTCATGCGCCACGCGTATAAAACACTGATTTTAAGTGAGGTTCAAATATACAGTAGTGGAAAAATATAGAGCAACTTTAATATATTGCTAAAATAAAATTTCTGATGTTACCTTTGGCCATAATTTGTCTGTAGATGAAAACATACGATATTTATAAATAGTTTGCTGATAAAAAATCCCCATTCTTCTTTCGTTGTTCCATTGGATATAAAAAAGAATATTTTAGAATGGAAATAAATAAAGCAACTTTTTCAATAACCTGATAAATTTGCAATGTATTTAGTTTAGTATAAGTTTAAATTCATCAGTTTAACGTATTTCACTTGTCAACATACCCAGAGGCAAACATTTATCCGCTGATATTAAAAATCGGATTGTTGATTTATACAATAGTGGTCAAAAACAGATTACCATTGCAAACATGTTTATGTTAAATAAATCTATTGTGTCGCGAATAATTAAGCAATATCGTGTAAAGGGAGATACATCCGTCAAAAAAAATCAGGGAGACCTAGAAAAACCACTCACTTTACGGATAAACAAATTATAAAAATTGCCAAAACCGAGCCTTTTCTCGGATCTAACATGATAAAGCACCGTATATTTGAAGAACTTGGAGTAAATGTGACCTCTAGGACAGTGAGAAACAGACTACAAGAAGCTAAATTATTTGCTAGAAGACCAGCAAAAAAACCCATGCTGTCTAAGAAAAACAGACGATCCCGTTTAAGTTTTGCCAAAACGCATCAACACTGGACTGAGAATGACTGGAAAAAGGTTATCTGGAGCGATGAATCTATGTTTTCTTTATTTAAAAGTGATGGTATTGTGTATGTAAGACGTCCTGCCAATGAACGACTCAACCCTAAGTATACGTGTCCAACTTTAAAACATGGTGGTGGATCGGTAATGGTTTGGGGCTGTTTTTCGGGATATGGTATGGGGCCCCTTTAAAAAATAGAAGGTATTATGGACCGATTTAAATATAAGGACATATTAGAGAACCAAATGGTCCCATACGCCGACGAGATTATGCCTTTAAGACATTTATTTCAACAGAACAATGATCCTAAGCATACTTCTCGGTTCGTAAAAGAATGGTTCAGAAAGGAAAACATCACTGTTATGGAATGGCCTTCACAGTCCCCAGATCTCAATCCAATTGAGAATCTGTGGGACATTTTGGATTCCAAAATCAGAGGAAAATTCTATCGCAATCACCAAGAATTGTTTGAAGCCTTGAACGAAGCATGGGTCAATATGGATACTGCGATTATTTCTAAACTGATAAAATCGATGCCAAAACGTTTTCAACATGTTCTTTACAAAATATTAATTAATATATTTTTTTAACTATTTGTATTTAAAAAAAACAATTTTGAAGCAAAGTTGCTCTATTTTTTTCCATCCAAAAATTATCTTTAAATATAAAAATACTTCATACAAAAAATATTTATTTTTACCCCCAAAATAAATTGCTTTTGTAGTTGTGGATTATTATAAAAAAAATATGGCTATGTCATACATTACTGATTAAAGAAATAAACGATTTTCAAAAGTTGCTCTACTTTTTTCCACTACTGTACATACATTTCACAATATTTTACTGTTTTATACGCGTGGCGCATGAAGTAAAATTTCGAGTTTAGAAAAGCCCAGAAAATTTTCTAAAATCGAAATTTTACTTCAGTAGGCGGCATTTTCTTTATGTGCAGTTGCCTAGAATACTAATTGTATGATGAAATAAATTAGAAGCTATAAACTATGTGTTAACAGTCAGAGTGTCAATTTAATTTAAAATTCAAAGCCTACTCTAATTTATATTTCAAATGATTTCATGGTATATCTGTGAAGTTTATCTGTGTGACTAATTTAGTAATTTGCCTAAAAACAATGATATTTCGATATAATATTTTACTTTTACCCCCCCATACCCCCCCCCCCCCCTTTCTACGGTCTTGATTAGATATAAAATAAAATAGATATTTAGTGTGTATTGGCACATGACATTTAGATTATTAGATTTGATAATTGTGACATAAGTCGATTTGAAACGCCAATGTCTTCAGTTCAAACCATTGTTTTAAATGCCTGGCGTATGAAGTAAATTTTCTAGTTTAGAAAATCCTGCAAACTTGGATTTGGACGCTACGCTTTACTGCGCTACCAAACCAAATTTTTAGGCTTTTCTAAACTCGAAAATTTACTTCATGCGTAACCAAGGAGTGCAAACACTTGGTAGCTTCAAACAGAACGCTTTTATAAAAACAACGAATTGCAGAAAATTTTCCAAACGCTGTAATCATTGGGATATGTATACTTAAAACAACATACCCTGCATTTTGAATTCAGTACAAAGTTGAACTTTTTGGTATACCTGGCCCTAGGTATGACAAAATACGGAAAATTTTATAAATATCTTTAATAACATGATAATGTCTTGGCCTGGTCATTTTATCAATCAGTAGATAAACTAGAAACACTTTATTTTTTACAATTTCGGACCCTTATTTACTTTTTCATAATTTTACATAATGTTTAGAAATCTTCTACTGAATTCCAGAAAGGGTTCTTTATCTAGGTTGTAAAACGTACCCCTTATTGCAATTTTACCATAAAAAATGCCCATTTGGCCGAGATACCGTTATTAGAGTGACAATGGGCTGAAAAATGGTTTCCTTTCAGATATTTTATTTTTATAGTCCCCCAATTTCCATGCAAATTTATTTCTTCGGAGACTAAGTCGTTAATACTCACTTGGAAGAACGACTATTTTGTCATATCTCGTAATAAATGCAAATTTTAATGGAACCGAAGACTCATAAATAAATATGATTATTTTAAATATTGCTCAGATGGTGGATTTAAAATATACGGAGCTATAAACAGATACAAAGGATGAAATAGTTTTCGGTCAACTTGATTCATCCTGCAGGATGTCGGTCTAAAATTAAACACATATTTTTTTACTGTTGTAAATACCTCTAAAATGTGTTGGTGCATACGCATTTATAAAGCTTGAAATTACCCTGATTTGGAAACACATGATAGAAAATTTGTGAAAAGCTTTATTCAACGCGATTCGTTCATTAATTTTGAGAATTAAATACAAATAAAAAAAATATTGTATAGTTCTCCATTTAGACCGAAGCCCCCTACGGTGGCCGAGTGGGTAGAGACCGTGCCCACAGAACAAGATGTCGCGGGTTCGAATCCCGTCCAGTGGAATAATTTATGAATAATACATTATTCCATCCGGGTCCATGGATGTAGTGTGAATGAGTTTGTGTTGTTTCAGGAGTAAATGGTTATTTGTCGAAACTGGAATTGGTTAAAATACATTGAAATGTTAAATATTTGGTGGCTAATGGACTAGATACCAACCAATAAAACAAAAAAAAATTCATGGTTATTAAAAATTCAAATACCCTTTTCAATGTTAAATTTCTTGTAAATCTCAAGTTTCCTTTCATTCACTCTAAACTCCTCGAACATTTTTGAATTAGCACACAATTACATTTCAACACAAGTGTCGGATTACATACACACCCCTTCCCTGCAATCTTTACAATTTTCGCCAAATATCCCCGTTAACAATAAAAATGAAAAAAAACTCCAGGTAGATCGATCATTTTCCTTTGATAATGAAAAATAAGAGATTTTGTGGGCAGGTACATGCGTACATAAACCCGTGACAAGTGCGTTAGCACCGTTAGCCGCTGACGGATGGGCTCATTGTCAAATTTTGAAACTTTTACCGGAATCCGTGTATAATAAAAGCGGTATGCCTGTGCATCTGCGGAGAGAGAAGGCCCTCGTAAACAGATGCAAGTTCACGATAAGGACTACCACCGTGTACCAATTAACATATTTTTTTCTAAGGAAGTGTCTTTCTTATCATTCTTAGTTTTGTTTCGTAAGGGAGAGAAAAGTAGGTCATATTCTTGTATGCTTAAAAAATAGGTGTTTCTGGAAATATGTCCTTTGTTTGAATGTACGGATTGGTAAATTGTAAAATATGCTCTCAAAAATACTACTAGTAATTTACCGAATTACTGGTAATATTAGTAATTTACCCAATATTCCCATAGTGAAAATATAGCAGCCTTCAAGATTCGATTCGAACTTCTTTCTTGTTTTGTTGCAATTTTCTGGGCCGGCAAATACAATCGTGTTACTCAAACTTTGAGAAGCCCTGAGCTCAGCGGTTAACTAGGAGGCTTATGGGCCTTAAGGTATAGGAATAATATAATAATAATATAGCATTAACGAATAATTAAGTCTAAAAAAATCACAGACTTTTTTAAACATTACAAAAATCTCCCGTTTTTTTACCACTTCCAAAAATTTGATCCAACCAATTCAATTTCGACCGCTTGTATCAAACACAATTTTTAAGCATCGAAAAAGTACCTCAAGAAAAATTATACACTTTTCGAAATACTAAAATTGAAGGGACATTTTAGAAACCAGGAAGATTGTAAAGATAGTGAAAAATTCCCGCAAAGGCTTATTATATAAAAATGCTTATATGGTGTATTCAATTTTTGTCTACGTCATTACTTTAAAGAAAAAATGATTGATAAGGCTGATAAATGTTGAAAGTTCATCCTTACTTTTATATAAATAAATCAATTTAAACACTTTCAAATATAACGCTACAACTGTTTCGCCACACTGTGGCTTCTTCAGGCAAAGAACTTTATTACTCATTACTTTAAGTTAGCGGATTTGAAATTAAATGAGCTTTAAGCTTAAGTACATTTCTACAATTTAAACATTACGATTTGTAGATACACTCAACGATGAACATTTTAGAATAAATGTTTTGTTAAAAAAAAAATGTCACTACTACCGCGTCATGGCAATATTATTTTTATTTTGCTGAATGTGAACGAGTGTTCGAACTTCAATTGGAATCAATGTTTTATACGCGTGGCGCATGAAGCTAAATTTCGAGTTTAGAAAACCTGGACATTTTTGGGCTTTTCTTAACTCGAAAGTTTACTTCATGCTTAATCTAGGAGTGGAATGCTTTCCTTTTTTGTTGCCAACAACACTTGAACAGTATTTCTTTTTTAATTTGATAAAACAAATTCCAATAAATTGTTTTTAACCGCCATTTTTTTCAAATTGATTTTCAGGTTTTTGAAAATAGGCTATTCAAATATTGATTTTGTGTGTTTTCGTAATTTTATTAGTAATTGATTGATTATTTTTTTTACCAAACTAATAAAATCATGTCTTAACTATTTATGTTAGTTTTGACGTGGACTTTACTCTCGTATTTGAGTCATGAAGTAAAATGTGATTTTCTGCATTTTTCATCAATTTGGGCTTTTTGTAATTTTATTCCCAATCGATCGGTTATTTTTCCTTAAATTAAAACAGTATTGATTTATTTCTATTACTATTAATTGTATACAAATCTGAATTTTTATTGATGTTTTTATTTCAAAGGAGAAAATGTATTTGTCTTTATTTTGTATAATTTTAGTTACTTTTGAAGTTCTGAATTTCATTTCCAAGCAAGCGTTTTTTTTTTTTAATTGAAACAAATTATTTAATTAATAATGCGTTTATTATGTACACTGCAGGCCAAAAGTTTGGATACACTTTATGAATACGCATAAAAAATTAGATACAAGGAGTTTTTCAAGTATACATATCCCAATTACAGTCTGCATGCTGTAAATCTTCAGATTTTGTTAAGAGTTCAATTTGAAGCTTTAAACGAGCGTTTTCCACTCCCAGATTAAGCATGAAGTCAAATTTCGAGTTTAGAAAAGCCTGAAAATTTGGTTTGGTCACGTAGCGCGAAGCGCGGAGGGACCAAACCAAATTTTCAGGCTTTTCTAAACTCGAAATTTTACTTCATGCGCCACCCGTATAAAATACTGAAATATTGTGAAGTTTATAAATTGCTACTAAAGCAGAATGCTAAAGACTTATATTTACAACTTTACTTAAAAACAGTGTTTAATACGCGGGGCGCATGAAGTAAAATTTCGTGTTTAGAGAAGCCTGAAAATTTGGTTTGGTCGCGTAGCGAATAATAAAAGATAAATAAATAATAATATGACAGAATTAAATCTATTTCGTCCATGCTTATTACTCAGCGTAGCAAAAGTGAATGATAGACGGCACCGAAGGCTCGGCGGCGAACTCTCCTAGTACCCGCTTGCAAAACGAGTTCTATCCGCTCCGTATAAGAGCTAAAAGCGGAGCGGAACAAACGATCCGTCCCGCTCCGCTTCCGCTTTCAAAACGTCCATATAAGAGCGCCCTAAATCATAATTTAAATGATCGCACGGTATATTAAGCAAAATAAAAAAATAATAAAATGTACGGATGCAGATTTTTTCATCTACAAAAAAGATAAATAGACTTTTTGTCTAAAATAATTAGGGAAACAAATAATCGAACATTAATTCTTTTACATTGAAATCCCTATGGTGCCGATGCACCATAGGGATTTCAATGTAAAAGAATTAATGTTCGATTATTTGCTTCCCTAATTATTTTAGACAAAAAGTGTATAAATTTTTTTTGTAGATTAAAAAATCTGCATCCGTTAATTCTACACCCTGTGTGTATTCTTCCAAGCAATAATCCCTGTATATGTAACTAATTAGGTACGTATCGATACATACTTATATTTGGTACTCGAGTGCAGTATTCGAATACATTTTGTGTAGAGTACTTGTAGTGCTGGAATACATTGTGTATAGACTACTTGTACAGATGTCCCTATTCCTTGCCTAGTTAAATAGAATGAACTTTACTAATGTCCTGTCATTATCAAAAATATCAATGTTGGTTGTTGTCCGAGTGTCCGAATATGAATGTCGACTTACGTCCGAGTGTCAATAAAAAAGCCGCAATTGCCCTTCAAACGTCAAAAATACGGAAGATGCGTTAAAAAACTTTGATGTAACATTTAATTTCCATTTGTCTACACATCACCAGCCATGTTGCTCTATTTAATTTGCTGAAATACCGGTAAAAATTTATTAAACTATAGGTACATTTTGGTGAGCACGTTATACCATTTGGCGGTAAACCGGTATACCTGTTTAGTTGTATTACAATCCCCAATACTGTAATCATTTCTGAGTCGCAGTTGAAATATATTTTCTTTATTGTTTAAAGTTCTCACATATAATGGTTCTAATAAAATAATAATAGTGATAGTGCAGTAAAAAGCGAAACTTGCTCTATTAGTTTCGCTTTATATTGCATGATCAATGTGATTATTTTATTAGAATTTTTGAGATGTCTCACTTTTCTTGTGCACCGACGATATGTAGAACAAAACAAGTGTTATTATTTCATCTAATTTTCAATATATTTTGTGTTGCACTTTAGATATGAACTCGGTATATTTTTGAGTTCCTCTTTTTTTTCAGATTTTCTTGAAAGGCAATTGCAGCCTTTCAAAAACATCTGAAAAAAAGAAATGACCTCAGTTTATATTTTTATTTAAATTCTGTTTAAACGTTTGCACTCTAGAGATGATCTCTCTCTCTCTCAGTTTATTTTTTTATTTTTGGTGGGATCCTGTTCAAACATTTGTACTTTAGAGTTGATCAGTTTCTTCTTTTAATTCAATTAGCTTTTTCAAAAATTTCATTTTTACTTAATTAATTATTTTTCACCACGAGATTGTAATTATAACTAGTTCCTTCTAAAAAGGGATCCTTCCGGTGAAGGGCGCGACTGGCCGACATCCCATAATTGGTCACTCCTCGATGAGTGGATGTGAAAACGAACGAAACGGGAGACGATAAAAATTCGTTTGTTTAATTTAATTAGAGAGACGAAAACAATGGAGAGGAGCGAAACGCCGCAGTAATTCTGGTCAAGGATTATTTTAATAATTCCCACTTTGTGTACACGAAACAAAGAGCCAGTGCAATTTAATCATTTAACAATTACACACAAACTTTCTCAATTTGATTTTTTTGTAAAAACAAATTCTATTCTGTATTTAGGAACAATTATTACATATGCGGGAAAGTAAAAATTACAAGAAATCTATGGATAGTCAAAATAGGACCCGATCAAAACATCCACACAGTCCCTCTGAAGAATGCCCAAAATAGGAATTTTTAAGAACGGTGATTTCTTGTACAAAATTGATTTTTTATTTGTTTTAGCAAAGTGGGATTCGAAAATAAAACTAACACGACTGGTTTTAAAGCAAATATTTACAATTCGCGTAACATTAAACACACTACTTCTAATGTAAATTGCATATTTTTATGAAGAAAGCGCAAAATATACTTGTATTATTTGAATTTCTAAAAGTTAATACATACGAGTACGAGTAAAAATTAAAGTTTTTTATTTAAAATAAATTATCAAAATTATGTAGAAGAAAGTAGATAGAAGACCAGCATTACGGGTAGCAAAATAGTGTGGATGTTTTGATAGGATCCCGTCAAAATAATTGGTGATTCTCCGAATAGATTTAAAAATAACCAGCTTTGATTATTCTGCACAGAAAACGTAAATTATTTAATTAATTAGACCCTAAAGTGGCTTTTATATAATGATTATTAAACGTTAAATTTGTTTAAAACGTATTTTTATTATTTTAAATTTGCTAAATTATATTTTATACTACTTCGTTAAGATTTTTCGTTTACATTTTTAAATTTTAGCTAAATTGTTGATTTGACAACTAAAATATAAAAATCATGGATCGACGAACAAAAAGTTCGTCAAATTAATTTTATAAATTTGGCTGTCCGTTGCATTTTTTAAAAATAGGCGTTTAGAAATTTTAACTTCGAATTCTAATAGGAAATCAAAAAGTAGTCATAAAAGTAGAAACGTTTAATTTCTGAGAATATTTTTAAATACTTACGTAAATAATGTAATTGTTTAATTTATGAATCATGAGAAAAAAACGGTTACTAATTTTCGTAAATCTAATAATAATAGTTTTTTTTAAACCAAATGAAATGGAAAACACAATCACCCAAAAATCAACATCATTAAGTCCTGCCAGATGCTCGGCGTCAAATAACGCACGTTAAGTCTCGCCACTGTTTGTTTTGATTTAGTAAACACGTACCTAAATAAACCCCTCACACAGATGAGGGATGATAATGCACAAAAAGGAATTTAAAGGAGATAAACTTAAATATTTATTATTGATGGTGAAAGTTTCCGTTGGGATAGGCTTTTGGCGATACGTTATCAGTTATCGGTGAGCGAAATTACAAACTTTGCACTTGTCATTTCGATTAAATCAGTGACTAACGGCCACCGGTTTTCGTCCAAGCCAGGTCGTGATGATTTTATAATCTCTGTTGTCTGCATGTTTGACCGTTAAGTTTCCAAACAACATATATTTATAAATTTTTTAATATGTTTACTTAGTAAGTAACGAATTACACTGATCGTATCAAAAAGCCGTATCAAAAAGCCATAACAAAATGCTTTTATCAATTGAAGGATTTAGAGCAGCGTTTCTCAACGGGGTCCATAGCCAGACGAGGGGGATATATTTAAAACACTTTGTTTTGAAACAGTTTTTTAAACATTTTTAAAAACAGGCGTCGTGTTTTAAACATGTTGAAATCTTAAATTTGTTTAAAACATGTTTTAAACGTTAAATTTGTTTAAAACGTATTTTTATTATTTTAAATTTGCTAAATTAACCAGGGTTGTTATATTTGAAACACTTTGTTTTAAAACAGTTTTTTAAACATGTTTAAAAACAGGCGTCGTATTTTAAACATGTTTTAAATCTTAAATTTGTTTAAAACATGTTTTAAACGTTAAATTTGTTTAAAACGTATTTTTATTATTTTAAATTTGCTAAATTATATTTTATACTACTTCGTTAAGATTTTTCGTTTACATTTTTAAATTTTAGCTAAATTGTTGACGATATTTCAAATTACATTATTAAACATAACATTTTATTAGAAGAAAGTATCAAATATGTGTGCATAAATGTGATTTTTAAATACAGGGAATTTTTTTTTCGGTTATACATATGCATACACTGTAAATTTTACGATATTCGTTGTTTTTTTTTAAAGATTTCAATTTGAATTTTTAGACGAGGGTTTTCCACTCCCAGACTAAGCAAGAAGTAAAATTTCGAGTTTAGAAAAGCCTGAAAATTTGGGTTGGCCGCGTAGCGAAGCGGAGCGGCCAATCCAAATAGGCTTTTCTAAACTCGAAATTTTACTTCATGCGCCACACGTGTAAAACACTGAAATATCGTTAAGTTTAAAATATACGGCTTTAGCAATCCAATATGTAGATGTGAATCAAACGTGAGTCAAATTCTGCGCTGAAAAAATTGTTTCAAACAGTGATTATAGACAACCCAATAATTCTAACGTATATTAGGTTGTCTATAATCGTTGTCGTATGTGTTTGTTTTTTGAACTTCACTGTAAATCAGTGTTTTTAAGCGTGACGCATGAAGTAAAATTTCGAGTTTAGAAAAGCCTAATTTGGATTGGCCGCTCCGCTTCGCTACGCGGCCAATCCAAATTCTTAGGCTTTTCTAAACTCGAAATTTTACTTCATGCTTAGTCTGGGAGTGGAACACACTCGTTAAAAACTTAAAATTAACCACTTTTAAAGAACGAATTCCCGCAAATTTAAAAAACGCTGTAATTATCGGAATATGTATACCCAAAAGAAAAATGCCCTGTATGTTCTGTTCTAAACACGTTTTTTAAACGTGTTTTGAACATGTTATAAACATGTTTTTAATTGTTATTGTTTTAAACGCTGTTTCAATGAAAAAAGCACGTTTTATTACAAAAAATGGTTTGTTTTAATTAAAATGAAAAAAGCTATTTTTTAACAACCCTGGTCCAAACCCCCCTGAAATTTTTAAAATGTTAAATTTTTGTATGTAAAAGAGCCGAAACGATATTTTTACCATTAATATTTTCTGTCTCAATGAACTTATGTCTGAGTCAATAAATGTCAAAAATGACATATCAAATGTCAAAATTCTTGAAAATATAAAAATTCCCAAATATTTCGAAAAGTGATGAAATGTCCACAATCCTTAAAAAATTCGACAATTGCTAAATAAAAGTGTTTACAAATTTCAATCGACAAAGCTTAAAGTATTCGAATCCATATACCGACCTATTCTCACATTTGGTTGTGAAACGTGGATACTGGACAATAAATTAAAAAGCAGAATACAAGCATTAGAGATGAAATATTTGAGAAGAGTTAAGGGAGTATCCAAACTTGACAGAATACGGAACGAAATAATCAGAAATGACTTGAATACCTTGCCAGTTTTAGAGTACATCGAGAGAAGACAGCTCGGATGGTGGGGCCATCTGCACCGACTAAATCCAGGAAGAGTAACTAGACAGATATGGGAAGCGCGAATATACAAAAACAGAAAAAGGGAAAGACCTAGACGATCATGGAACAGCGCTATAGAGAAGATCTTGGAAGACCGAGGAACATCATGGACAGAGGCCAAAGAATGGACAAAACACAGGAAAAATTGGACAAATTTCGTATGCAGAACATAACAACAGAATTATTACAAAGAATCACATAACTATTTATAATTAAGAAATGTTATTTTGTTATATGTATACAACTTTATTTTTAGAATTTTTTTTTGAATTAATATGTTAATTTACACACTCCACACTCTTTATGGGTAGACGGGGTTTTTCATAATATATATATATATATATATATACAAATTTCAATAATTTCAATTTTAATTAATCGATGCCCATTTTATATTATTTTTATTATATATATTTTTGAACTTTCGAATAAATCAGTGATTTTATACGCGTGGCGCATGAAGTAAAATTTCGAGTTGAGAAAAGCCAGAATTTGGATTTGGACGCTGCGCGTCCAAATCCAAATTCTTAGGGCTTTTCTCAACTCGAAATTTTACTTCATGCTTAGTCTGGGAGTGGAAGAGACTCGTTTAATAATTGTCAATAGCTTATTTTGTGTTGTTTTGTTTTATACAAAAAAATGCGATATTAACAAAAGTCGTGAAATTGTTAATATTAAGAAAAGCTATGAAATGTGTTAACAATGAAAAAACAAACTATGATTTTTTTCAATTAAAAATTGAAACCATTTTTATAAAAATCTTGCAAATTCACAAAATTAACGCTTTTTGTGAATTTACAATTTAAAAAAAAATCGAAACCTGAAAATTGATGTAAAGCATCTTAGAATTTGTAAATCAACAAAAATCTATAAAATTCACGAAAATCGTCAGGATTATTTTTTTTATAAAAATCGTAAAAGGGGTCAAATTGATACATCTTGGAAATTTGAAAATGATGTAGAAATTTTGAAGAGTATCAAAACTCTTAGAAAATCACAGAAATCGAAAATTTTTCAAAAATTGACCAAAAAAATCGTAAAAGTGTCCAGGCATACTTCATGCATTGAATTAATTAAGTGTTTATAATTATAATACTAATAATAATAATAATAATAATAATTATTATTATTATTATAATTATAATACATTGCAAGAATAAAGATTTATATTTCCATTTTTTCTGAATCAAAATTAGTTTTAGTTAATAAACGTGACTGAAAATCATTTGCATTAAAGTAAGTTGTTCAAAATTATCAACAAGTACAAACAAGTATAAGAATGTCACTATGGAAGATAAAATTCGGTAAATTTTGCAATTTAAAATTGTGATGTAAGCCACAGCCATACATATTCGTATGTATAGAAAAGGTTAGGTAACATTAAGGGGTCGATAAACATTGCCACTCATTTATAATAATAATAATAATAATGCTTTATTTCTCAACAGAATTACTTCCAATTACAGAGAAATGTATAATGATATCTAAAATATAGTGTAACTATTACTAATAATAATACATATAAAGAAAACATGGAAAACTTGGAGTGTATACATCTTGAAGTATGGATATATATAAGGTTGTGCGCTATAGATAATTACTTATAAAAATGCATTCCTGATTAGCTGGGGCGTTACATTGAATATATCAATATTTGGATTGTTATTGCAATTTCGAATGATTCGAACTAAAGGGGAGTAATAAAGAGCATTTGTTCTAGATGTAGGATACGCAAAGGTGTGGGAACACCTAGAGTTTAACCTAGGGACATAGAAGTTAAGTTTAGAAAGTAAGTTTATATCATCAATGCGATTATGTAATAATTTAAATAGAAATAATAAAGAAGATAGTTGCCTGCGCGATTCTAAAGTTGGCATATCAAACTCTTGAAGCAGCTTGCTGTGGTCGTAATTTCGAATGGGATAAATGCGGTGTTTTTTAAAATACAGTATCTTTAAGAATTTTCGCTGGATGTTTTCAATTTGAGCAATATTACAGTGGCCACGCGGTTCCCAGATTATAGAGCAGTATTCAAGTTTGGTTCGCACAAACGTGTTATACATTTTTGTTATTACTTCGGTGCTCTTCAAGTCCTTAGAATTACGAGCAATGAATCCTAACATTCTATAGCTGGCATTAAACATCTTGCTAATGTGCTCCTGGAATGTTAATTTGCTGTCCAGCAGAACTCCAAGATCCTTCACCGTTCGACTGCCCGTTATTCCATGACCAGAGATAAAGTAGTCAAAGGGTATTGAATTTAATTTTCTGTTGAAGCTCACGAAATTGCATTTATTAAAGTTAAAGCATAAGTCATTGGAAGTACACCAATCTTGAATGCGATCAACGTCATTAGTTAAGGCGATACTGTCAGCCACCGTATTGATCTCTCGATATATTTTAATATCATCAGCGTACATCAAGATATTTGATTCAATGCCATCCACTATGTCGTTGATAAAACAAATAAATATTAAAGGGCCTAAATTTGACCCTTGTGGTACACCACTTGTAGGGATAAAAACAGGGGATTCGAATCCGTTATACTCTACATACTGACTGCGATTAACTAGGTAAGATTTCATTAAAAAACATAAAGAGGGAGAAAAGCCGAAGTTATTGAGTTTACTGATTATAACGTTGTGGTTGATGCTGTCAAAAGCCTTTTTAAAATCTAAATATATGGCATCTACTTGACTACGCCTATCAATTACTTCGTACACGAACTGTACAAAGTTAAATAGGTTTGTGGCTGTTGAGCGGCCACGAATGAAGCCGTGTTGGAAAGGTGTAAAATGATTTTGTACATGCTGATAAATTTTTGACGTTAACACAGCTTCAAATATCTTTGAGAAGTTATTTAATAAGGCTATTGGTCGGTAGTTATCTATTCAATTTTTGTCTCCGGATTTGTGTACAGGGCATATTCGAGCTCTTCTCCGCAAATCTGGGAACAATGATGATTTTAAAATTATATTAAAAATGTAGGTCAGTGGTTTTACAAAAGATGGCATGCAGTCTATTACTAAAAAGGACGGTATTTTATCAGGGCCAGCAGTGAACTTCGCTTTCAGAATCTTGAACCCGGCAATAACATCTTCTTCAGTAATTTTGTGTATGTTAAACCCTAGGTGATATTGGGAGGGTAACCATTGATAGTTAACAGGAATACCGTTAGATCTAAATACACTATTAAAAAAATCAGCGAAACTATTTACAATTTCCTGTTCAGTTTCTAGGACTTTGTTATTATAGTTCATAATTCCCGGGATCCTAGATGAAGATTTATTATTGTTCACAAACTCAAAAAAATTTTTGGGATCATTTTTCATAGACTGCTCAACACATGATACATATTCGCTGTAATCCTTAGAGATTTCTAATTTAATCTGCCTTCGTTTGTTTCTGATTAAGGAAGTATACCTTTTGGCTTTTGATCGCTTCTGAAGTTGTATGTATCGAGTTTTAGATATGATCAGCTTTATTGTATTTTTTGAGAACCAAGTAGGATATTTTTTCTTGATAGTAGATTTAATTTTCGGAACGCTAGCGTCAAATATCGCGTGCAAATTTGTATAGAGAACTGAACAAGCTAGTAGATTGATAGTAGATTTAATTTTCGGAACGCTAGCGTCAAATATCGCGTGCAAATTTGTATAGAGAACTGAACAAGCTAGTAGATTGATAGTAGATTTAATTTTCGGAACGCTAGCGTCAAATATCGCGTGCAAATTTGTATAGAGAACTGAACAAGCTAGTAGATTGATAGTAGATTTAATTTTCGGAACGCTAGCGTCAAATATCGCGTGCAAATTTGTATAGAGAACTGAACAAGCTAGTAGATCATTGGGATCTTTTATAGAAATTACCTCATTCCAGTTGTAATCTTGTAGTGTCTGATATAATAAAGGAAAATTGGCTCTTCTAAAATTGTATTGTGGTTCAATGTCTTGATTTCTAAACTTTCCTGGCGGATTATTATTTAGCGTAATTTCAAAAATTATGGGTGGGTGATATTTATCAACAGGTACTAATGGCTCCTTTAAAGGGGGTCAATGATAGAAAAAGGTTGGAAAACCCTGATCTAGAGCAACAACCTAGCAATAGACAAATGTTCAACTTAATACTACCATAGTTATAATAAGAACATAATCATAATTAGTGATGGGAATAATCGATATACTGATTAGTAATTAGTCGATTATTGAAATATATCGATATAATCGATTATTATGCGGAAATTAGTATATACTAATCTAAGCGATTATTTGATTGGGTAAAATAGTATATACTAATTGAAGCGATATTTCGTCGGGCAAATTACTAATTAATATACTAAAATAATTGATTATTATCTCGGTAGACTGAACTATTAATTAATATAAACCGATACAGTTGATCGCTTATTATATCGGTAGACAGGACTACTAATTATTATATAGTAATATTAATAATTACTGATTTGACAGTTGTTTTGTGTTTCATTAGATAATAATAATAATATAAAAATTGTAATCTTTACTACTAACAAACATCACCTCCAGAAAAAAAAACGCTCATAAAACCACGGGTCCTAAAACAAACCCTAAAAATCACTCCCTCAAAAAACTACACCTTAAAAGACCACCCCTTGTACAAACTTTTATTGAAAACACACCTACGGAAAAAAAGACTACCCCATGTAAAAACATTCCTGGAAAATCAATCCCACTCCCGAAAAAGCATTATCCGAAAGAAACCATCCCCCTAAAAATCAGCCTTATGAAAAACCACTCCTGAAATTCATTCCCCGAAAAAAACCCTTCATTAAAATCACTCCCTGAAATACCAACCCTTTGAAATACCACCCCCGAAAAAGCACCCACCGAAACAACCACTCATAAAAAACTTTGCCTATAGACATTCTGTGGCCCGTTTTTTGCTTTTTGCTTTACAAGATCTCTAAATATCGCTTGTTTGTACTACATAATTATTCAGCCAATGCTAAAGTTGTGTTGTCCATTTATTACTCCGTACATTACACATATTTTCAATACTTGCCTGGCCCAGGGATTTTTCCCCCTCGGCCTGGAAAAAATCCTACATAGTGCCACTACCCAAAAAAAGTACTATCTCTGATCCGAGTGATCTACGGCCCATTAGCCTAATTTGTACCCTTTCTAAAGTTATGGAGAAAGCTATTGAACCGCAAATAAAACGTTACTTGTCTGATAACTCCATCCTACCAATGACACAGTCAGGGTTTCGTCAAAACTATAGCTGTGTCACTAGCCTCACAGATATTACTGATCAAATTATCCTTTCTCAGGACAATGGTCTTTTATCACTGCTGATACTATTAGATTTTTCCAAGGCTTTCGATACACTGAACCATAACACATTATTATCTATTTTGTCCTTTATCGGATTTGATCTGATTTCTTGCAATCTGTTTAAAAACTACCTACAAAATCGATCGCAAATGGTGAAATCTAATAATTTTATGTCTGAGGAAGTAGAAGTAAATAGAGGTGCACCTCAAGGATCAGTTCTGGGCCCTCTTTTGTTTTCTATTTATAATTCACAAATATTTTCTAGCCTCAATATAAATAACGTCCATCTCTTTGCTGATGATACCCAACTGCTATACACACTTGCGGAGAAGGATGTAAATTCTATATGTAACAAAATTAATCTGGATCTTTCCAATATATCAGCTAAATGCAGAGATCATGCACTAATAATCATTAATTCCAAAACGGAAGCAATACTCTTTGGTCCCAAAAAATACGTGAGAGAGTTCTACCTCAAATATCAATAACGATGAACAACGATAATGTTGTGATAAAAGCATGTGTAAAAAGCCTAGGGCTTCAAATAGATTCTGATCTTAGATTCTACAACCATATATCCAAGTGCATCAATATAGCATATGCTAATCTTACTCATATTTTTAAATCGTCACTGTTTATCTCAGAGGCTGAAGACTATACTGTGTGATTCACTAGTGTTATCGCACTTCAATTACTGCGATGTTGTATTCAGTTTCTGTTTAGACAAAAAGACAATCCATAAAATTCAACTAGAACAAAACTCTTGTTTAAGATTGATCTTCGGCATTCGAAAGTACCAACATATAAGTCACAAACTAAAAGAAATTGAATGGCTTAATATGAGTGATCCGCGTCTATTGCACTTCGCGGTGTTTTGTCATAAATTAATTCTCTGTAAAACACCTCCTTACCTGTACGAAAAAATCAAGTTTCGTTCTGATATGCATACTCTAAATTTACGCTTTAGAGGCTTGCTAACACCGCCTCAATACAAATCAACCTTTGTAGAAAGAGCATTTTCGGTCCAGGTCTCTAAAGTGTATAATAAACTACCTCCTGTGTATAAGGAAAGTAGTGTTATGGTTTTCCGCAAATTGTTTGCTAAGCATCTTCGTGAATCTATCACCAATTACTGACACCCAAGGTTAATATATACTTGCCTATTTTTGATTACAATTTTTCTTGCCCAACCACCACAGTATTCATTGTAACGGTTGTATGTGTGTATATGTGTCATGTTGTACTTAAATTTAGTCTTGCATTGGCCTAAAGGCAGAACAGTGCTATTAATCACCAAGAAATTGGAATTAATGGCACTGATTTAGGTCCATTTGACGATATTAGAATGTATTATTGTGTACCTATATACCTTATAATATGTATATTATCGGTCAATAAATGATTTATTATTATTATTATTAAAATATCTCGTTTCAAAATAATCGACTATTAAAATGTTTCGATTATTGCTATCACTAGTCATAATAATAACAAATATTTAAACAAGATAAATTCAAATTCAAAACTATTTAAATTCGAGAAAATAAGCTTACGCTTCTTATAGTTTGCACACTTTAAACATAATATATAAAATTACGAAAAAACTATTCGTGAAAATGCAAATATTTAAGACTTGTGGCGAAAAAAAAATGGGGTTCTCCCACCCCTAATCCAGACTTTTTGTCTCTGCATTTTAAATCACTATTGTTTCACAGTTTGATTATTTCACAACATTTTTTGCATATATTTACCTTTTGTGGTAAATAATTAATATCTCGAACAATCCTCTGATCTCATGATGATGACCGCAAAATATCAAACTTCTGTTACTCACGCCGGTCGTTATTATTTTGTTTTCTTTCGTAACATGACATCAGCTACTAATAATTGTCCGTATCCCCCTTTTCGCACATGTTTCTTTGTGTGACAGAAACGAAATTTTTAACCGCCAACGAACGGTCTACATTTCGCAACAAACGTGCGTTCAGCTGTCTTCCGTTTCCTGCGAAGAATCGGTCGCCTAAGCAACGCCAACGGTCGTTCGTAATTTCGATTAATTTATGCGCACATGTCCAGATAAAATCGTTTTCTGCCGCTCGAATTTGTCAGAGGAGAGAGTTGTATACACTTGTTTATTTTTTTTTACATTTGTTTCCATTCAATTAAATAATATCCACATGTCTAAGTTAAGTTAAACGTTACGATATTACTTGATTTTTAAGTTACTTGAATTATGTGAAAATAATGGTGCAATTGAATTTCTTTAAAAATAAAAAAATAGGTGTAAAAATGGCAAATATCTGAAATTCTGTAGGAATTAAATACAGGGTGTCCGTTTTGGAGCTCAAGCATGGGGATCTCGGTTATTTGAAGAGATACAAGGTCGGTTAAATTAGGGCAATGTTGCCCAATCTGGAGTATAACATAATGCCGTTTTGAAGCATAAAATATTCCGAATACTTCCGAAGATATAAAAAAAAATCGAAATTTTCAAAAAGCGTTTTTATTTTTTTGCGAGACTATTTGAAGAGATACTTCAAAACAATTTACACTTTATCATTGCCACTTTGTACGCTTTACAGCGTGGTGATATCATAATAGAAATTCGACGTTTCGATTTTCGACAAACATCATCAACTTTTTTTTGCTTATGGGCGCCATCTTGGATTTTTACATTTTCAAATACAGCTTTTTTCCTGATTACGGTGATGTGTCATGTGCTGGGGTTTGGTCTAGCAGTTTGACGGAAATGCCAAAAATCCTGTTTTTGCAAAGAGTGCCTTGGAAATGACAGCTACACTTTTGTTTAATAAGGTAATTTTTGACACTTCGCCTGAATTTCGGTTATCCTGACCTACAGTTACAAAATTAGTATAAATTTATAACAAAATGTCGTTTTGAATTGAATAAAAATCGCGATATGCTAGAACTTTATTACAGATCGCATCGAAATGTGCAAGTTACCTCGGATGTGTTCAGTAGTATCCAGAAAGACAACCTGCTCAAAATTATTTTCTGATTCTTCATACAAATTTAGCCGAGTTTAGTGCATTTTCTAAGCCTAGAAGACGTGTTCATAGGCCCAACGGAAATGAAAATGAAATTTTACAAGCAGTAAGTAAAAGGTTAAAACCTGAAAAATAATAAAAGGGTTTACATTTAATTCTCCATTAGATTCAAAATAATTCTTCTACTTCTAAAAGGGCTATAGCAGAAGAAATGAATGTATTTCATCAGGTAGTTTCATAAGTATCGTCCCTTTAAAATTCATATCCCGCAAGTCTTGCATCCAGGAGACTCTGACGAAAAAGAAGTTTTGTAAGAACATCATGACACTGTTATTGCAAAATCCCCATTTTCTTTCTAACTTGATATTTACGGACGAATGCAAGTTTACCAACACAGGCATGTTTAATCGTCACAATGAACATGTACGGTCCGTTGAAAATCCACACGAACAGCAAGGACGACTGACTATCTATGGGTTAGTTTATTTGGCGATAAGATCATTGGTACATTTAAGAAGACAATTTGACTGCAGATGGGTATTTGCACTTTTCAATGACCTACCTGACCGACTAAATCGATGACAACATTTGCCTCAACCACCTAAATAGCCTTTGGTTCCAGGAAGATGGAGCTCCACAGCATAACGCTAGGAGAGTGTCTGATTAGTTGTCTGAAATATTTCCCGATAGAGTCATTTCAAATAGTGGGAACGTACGCTGGCCGGCACGTACGCCAGATCTTTCCCCATTAGATTATGATTTATGGGAAGCTATAAAAAACATAATTTATAAATCTATACCCACCGATATCAATGACTTTGCGAAAAAAGATCACTACAAAATAAGAAGAAGGGATGTTTTAAGATCAATATAAAATTTAAGAAGACGCATATGCTTGGAGATGGAGGGTGGGCCATTCGAACAGCTCTTATAATTGTGTTTTTTAATTTATTCGTTTCTCATGATCTAGTTTCATTCTATGTTATGAATTAGAATAATATTTTTGTACTTTTTATATCTCATAATGAAATTGGAATAGAAAACAATTTTGCGTTAGTTTTGTATTATTGTTTATTAAATTACTTTATTAAACAAAAGTGTAGCTGTCATTTCCAAGGCACTGTTTGCAAAAACAGGATTTTTGGCATTTCCATAAAACTGCTAGACCAAACGCCAACACATGACACATCACCTAATCAGAAAAAAAGCTGTATTTAAAAATGTAAAAATCCAAGATGGCGCTCATAAGAAAAAACAAAGTTGATGATGTTTGCCGAAAATCGAAACGTCGAACTTCTATTATGATATCACTATGCTGTAGAGCGTACAAAGTGGCAATGATAAAGTGTAAATTGTTTTGAAGTATCTCTTTAAAAAGTCTCGCAAAAAATAAAAACGCGTTTTAAAAATTTCGATTTTTTTCCGGTATCTTCGGAAGTATTCGAAGATTTTATGTTTCAAAACGGCATTATGTTATACTCCAGATTGGGCAACTTTGCCCTAATTTAACCGACCTTGTATTTCTTCAAATAACCGAGATCCCCATGCTTGAGCTCCAAAAACGGGCACCCTGTATACAGAGCGTTAACCACCAAACCATTGTATTATCCAGATTATATTTATATAGTGGAATTCGGGAGAGATGTCCTATGACAAATTGATGTGGAATATGTGGTTCGAATTTTTAAGTGAGTATGTTGACAGTTGTATCTGCAACGACTTTTTCTAGTTGTGTCAAATTTTGACGTTACATGACAATGTAATACTGTTTAGGTCGCGAGTATATTAGTGTATTTTTTTTTAAAAGCTTTAAATCATAATTTTTTATAATTTTTTCCTTTTGAGTATACATATCCCAATTACGCGTTGTAAGTTTTTAAATACTCGTTGTTTTCTTAAAAGAGGTCATTTTGAAGTTTAAACGAGTGTTTTCCACTCCCAGGTTAAGCATGAAGTAAAATTTCGAGTTTAGAAAAGCCTGAAAATTTGGTTTGGTTGCGTAGCGCGAAGCGCGGAGCGACCAAACCAAATTTTCAGGCTTTTCTAAACTCGAAATTTTACTTCATGCGCCACGCGTATTCAACACTCAAAGAACTGAAATATTGTGAACAAGTAAACTTCGCTTGAAATCAGTGTCTTATACGCATGGCGCATGAAGTAAAATTCCGAGTTTAGAAAAGCCTGAAAATTTGGTTTGGTCGCTCCGCGCTTCGCGCTATGCGACTAAACCAAATTTTCAGGCTTTTCTAAACTCGAAATTTTACTTCATGCTTAACCTGGGAGTGGAAATCACTCGTTTAAACTTCAAATTGACCTCTTTTTAGGTAGCGAGTATATTAATGTTCTTTCTTTTAGAAAAGCTATAAATCATAATTTCTTGTGATTTTTTTCTTTTGAGTATACATATCCCAATTACGTGTTGTAGATTTTTAAATATTGGTTGGTTTCTTAAAAGAGGTCAATTTGAAGTTAAAACGAGTGTTTTCCACTAGCAGGTTAAGCATGAAGTAAAATTTCGAGTTTAGAAAAGCCTGAACATTTTTCAGGCTTTCCTAAACTCGAAATTTTACTTCATGCGCCACGCGTATGAGACACTGTCTTCAAGCGAAGTTTACTCGTTCACAATATTTCAGTGCTTTCAGTGTTTAATACGCGTGGCGCATGAAGTAAAATTTCGAGTTTAGAAAAGCCTGAAAATTTGGTTTGGCCGCTCCGCGCTACGCGACCAAACCAAATTTTCAGGCTTTTCTAAACTCGAAATTTTACTTCATGCTTAGTCTGGGAGTGGAAAACACACGTTTTAAGCTTCAAATTTGCCTCTTTAAAAAAAAGTGTATGCATATGTATACCTAACAGAAAATTTCCTGTATGTATACTTAAAAGAAAAATTCCCTGTATTAACAGATTAATCCGATGACTGCCAAATCCACTGAATGCGCATTCGATTCAATGAACATTTTCGTTTAAGCTTACACAAAATCAACATAAATGCATTATTGATTTCTGTAAATACCTAAACTATTTAGTAGATGTGGAAATTGGGATAATACTACCTAAACTCATATTTAAAACGATTGTGCACAATAATTAGAATGATTTCTGGCTGGGTTTTTGCAGATTTAGTTTTACGAAGACATTGTCAAAATGTGACGTTTAACCCTAAAATTTTAAAGCTGCATACCGGAACACATACGTTTTCGCATATTCCATCTAAAAACCATAGCAGACATATTATAAAGTTATCTGTCTCTTTTCACACACTTAATCTGATGACATCAAACTATTTTCGTATTACATGTATTGGTGCAGAAAGCACTACAAATCAAGGAAACCATGGGACACCTCTCGTGAATCGTACCTTATTGCAGTAACGCGTGTTAGTACAATAATTTAAGTACACATAGATGTTTTTCTCACAAACTCAACTCGGTCTGATTTGTATTTACTATAACTTTAATTAGTTCAGCCAATTAAAAACACGACACACCGAATAACACCTTACATCAATAACATGCAATAACGTTTATTTTTTGTGATTAATGCAATCGCAATTTCCGTTGTTCGTTTTGACCTGATGCATATGAAATAACGAATAATTAGCATTCATAATCAGTGGCGATAACGCGATATTTATTGCGTTTCGTTCTAAAATAGACTATGAAACTCACAAATAAAATATAAATAAACGGGCATTTCTGGCTAAATTAAAAGGTGTTGTCCAAAAATAGTTGTTTATATAATCTAAAATTATAATTGATAAATGCTCATAGTAAACAGTGAAGATTCTTTACACTTGCAACCAGTAAACAAATATAAATTAAAAACATTAAAAGTGCGATTCTTTACAACATTTTTTTCCTGAATTAATTTCTCATCTGGCACTTGGTGAAACATATTACACTATGTAAAGTTAAATAAAGGAAAGGCACTTGGTATTGTTTCACAATTAAATCTTTATTCCGACTAGTTTCGGTTTGATAGACCATTTTCAAATGGAAAAAATTATTTCCTAAGTATATATACAATATTTTTGTTTCAGGTAATAAGAGAAGTCAGAATTGGGGAATTCCAAATCTCCTCGTTGTCGTTTACGATAATTTTCCCCATTTTTATGGCCCTGTTAATCTCCAGGCCCTCTTTGAGGTTTAGTGCGTATCCCTTATTACCTGAATGCAAAATCTTAAAATTATGCGGATTAAAGAAGTGATTGAATGCGATGCAATGTTTGGAAAAGCCAGTTGTTGGTTTTTTATCTAAAACAGATTTTTTATGTTCTTTCATTCTGATTTCGAAAGATCTGCCGGTTTGTCCAATATAAATTGCATCACATTCATCACACTGTATTTCATAAATTCCACATTTCTTTGAATTATCAGTTTTCGATTTATTGTTTATTAATAGTTTGCCTAAATTTAAAGGGTTTGAACATATAATATTAAAGCCTTTTCTCCTACAATGACTGACTATATTATATGACAGGTCATTAACAAAATTCAATTTATGCCATTTATATTTGATTGTTTGCTCAGGTGCGTAAAAGTATTTAATTAAATGTTTTTGTTTATGCTTTTTTAATAAATTATTTATAATTTCCTTGTTATAAACATTATTTTCGGCAATTTTTGTAATAACGTTTAATTCTTGTCTGAAATCAGATTCACTTAGAGGAATGTTAATTAATCTATTAATAAAAGAGTGAAATGTACTTAATTTTATTTGTTGTGTGTTGTTTGAATTGGCTGGAATGATTGAGTTTCTTTTCTGTGTATTTTAGATTCTAGTTTTTTATTATTTTTAATAATGGTTATGTCAAGGAAGTTTAAGCTATTGTTCATTTCTGTTTCAGTAGTAAATTGTATATTATTATTGATGGAATTTAGGTATTTTTCAAATGCATTTAATAGTCTTGTCGTTCCAGTCCAAATACAAAAGATATCGTCTACGTACCTTTCCCAGTAAAATATTGGTTTAGCCTCTGTCTTACTGAGAAGAGTCACTTCAAAGTCAGACATAAAGATTTCAGCTAATAGAGGTGATAATGGTGATCCCATTGGCAACCCTTCCGTTTGTGAATATATTATATCATTAAATTCAAAGTAATTTTGCTTAAGGCACAGATTAATTAATAGCAACATTTATTTTTTACTTTCATCAGAATTATTACTTTTATTGATTAAATTTTCAATAAAAGTAATAATTCCATCCTTTTTTTGGATTTGATATTTATTTCAATTTTTGTCAAGGTTTGGAGGCATCGCGTGCATGCGGATCCGTTGGATATAAGAGCCATGAAATTAAATTCGCGATTAATTCGTAAAATCGTGGGTACGGCCATAAAAGTATAAAGCAACGAATAAAAAGGTTGGATTGCGAAACCTCTTTGCCTCTTGTGAGAATGGAGGCACAGTTCCGCCAGAAGGGGAAAGGAAGGGTGGCAGAAACAATGGTGCATTTAATTCGTTCGGAAGTTTTTCATAATTAACCGATTGTTTACGTGATGTATCTTGATTATCCGACTCGCTAATAGAAACAGCCATGTCTTCGTTAACCGAATTTACAACATTTAAAATTAACTTAGTGAATTTCTTTAGAAACTTCAATAGCTCAATTTTGATAAGCTTATCATTAGGTTCGTCTTTTTTCCAACAAATGCCAACCTCCTATCTGATTCAGGAAAAAAAAAAAATAAGTTAGCCTTGCATCACAAAAATAAATCGCAGTAGAAATTCATAAAAATGTCACGAATTATAGGGATAGTTGCATACAACTTTTTAAATAATGTTCGATTCTTAAACGGAAATTTGTTAAAAATGTTCGTTAACCAAAAGTCAAATGTTGTTTGAACTGAGTCAAACTGACATAACGTTTTATTTTAACCCATTAACGGCCGAGCAATTATAGAGTTAACTCTAAAAGTTGATTTTAGGTAAAATTCTGCACTTCTTTTTATGATTTCTATGAATGACTTCTTGTATTACCTACGGTAAAGTTTTCTTTTAAATAAACATAATGTATACGCTGTAAATGTTTAGGTAATCGTCGGTTTTATACAAAAACGTGCAATATGAAGTTTAGAACGAGAGTTGCCACTCCCAGAATGTATTAATAACTCCACAATATGTCAGTGTTTTATACGCGTGGCGCATGAAGTAAAATTTCGAGTTTAGAAAAGCCCCGCGTAGAAAATTTGTCGAGGGTCGCGCAGCGACCCGAGACAAATTTTCACGTGGCTTTTCTAAACTCGAAATTTTACTTCATGCGCCACGCGTATAAAACACTGACATATTGTGGAGTTAGTAATACAGTAACATTTATTTATTTAATTATTATATTCACAAAAAATTAAATAGATGGATTGTGAAATACAATGTAACTTATTGAATGATTAAAAAATAACTGACATACTACATAAATTCATTTTTGTACGGCCTCTCTAAAATGTATGCTTGTGGGTTTATAACTGATTAGTAAATGTAATACATGATAGGCGATTTTTTATTATTTGGTTGTTGTCATAGAAATCATTGTTCTACATGTTCACATGTTCTACATGTTCACATGTTCTACATGTTCACATGTTCTACATGTTCTACATGTTCTACAGTGACAATAGGTCTATGTAACTCTAGAACAGTAATGATATCTATGGCAACGACTACATAAAAAAAAACACCTAACTGATTGAGCTCATACATCGTGGAGTGCGACCTGGAATACGTGAATCCGACAAAACGTCTGAAATTCCAATTTTTTTCCCTCGGCTTGCGTTACAGAGACCGAATGGAACGCCCGGATGAGTCAATTCCGACGTAAATAAGTGCCCCCGACACGTGAAGACTACTCGCGACGCTCAAAAGTATCGAATAAAAAGTTAAGTATAAATCGAAATTGAAACTTTTCCCCTTCTGAATCAAGTTCCGTTGTTGATCAACTTGTTTTATAAATGTAGAGTTAGCTCAATTTGTATATTAAAGTGACCACCGTACTCATTTCGGGAGTACATAAAATGAACATAAAATGTTGGGACAAATTGGAAATTGGGTAATGTCAAACATAACTAAATTTATACTGAGTGATAACAAAAATATGTAAATGAGAGGAAAAGAAAGGGATTTTCTGTTTTGACATATCAAATGACAATTAACTGACAAGTCCAAAGTTTGACATACACTGGTCAAATTTTACGTGTCCCAACTAGTAATGCAAGTAGGCGCACGCTTGCGTTTGCTCGTGCGTAAGTATTAAAATTGGCACATTTTAATTTGTCGTACGGGATGGAGCACTGTATGTAGCGCACACTGGCCCGATATATGCGCCAAATTCATCTGAAATGTGACAAATGCATTTGACGCAAATCGTATGGTCTAAAATCGGCCCGCTTTCTGATTCAAAGCGATGACGCGTTAGGAGATTCGAGATGTGACAAATACAGTTGTCACATTTTATATGAATTTGGCGCATATATCGGGCCCGTACGACAAATTAAAATGTGCCAATTTGAATAGGATTTGCGCCAGGGCTACCGCAAGCGTGCGCCTACTTGCATCACTAGTCCCAACATTTTATTTCCACCAATGGTACATTCCATATTTTGGCAATAGTCCTTGTCAGTGCCGCTGAAACGCGCTGCTTGTGCTGATTTTGAGTTTTCAAGGCAACGAGTTTTCGATTTCATATATTTCCAAAAAATGTATGCAATTTGTGCGAGCTTAGTTGGCGGACTCGGTAATTTTTCTTTATGTGTATTTTGAGAATAACTGCGTTTTTAATAATTTGTGAGTAATAGAATATCCAATAGATGTTATTAATGTTTTTGAGTTCTATAGTCTCTGTAGTTAGATTTATTGTTATTTGATATTAAATATAATCATGTATGCGTATACTAGAGACCTGCACGAGTACGTATGGAATCGGCGATTACAGATACAAATACTCATCGTTGCGATGCAACGATGAGTATAAACATACTCGTAATCGTACTCATGATTACACGATTATAATCGTTAATTTATGCAGAATCGTATGAGTAATCGGTTATACAGGTACATTTTTCTCATTGATTTTAAACAGTTATTAATATCCTTAGATACAATTGTTATATAAAAATTTTATGTTTTCGCTAAACATAGCAAAGCACATTAATTGCAAAAATAAATAATCTTAAAAGGTGTATGTGTTGCAACTTCTACGTTTATTTCACACACACAAATTGTTTTAAGTCATTTTTGGGCACCTGTTCCTCTGCTCAGCGATGGTTAGAATTGTGTGTGTAAATTAAAATAAAATAAGTCGCTAGAAATGTCCAACACTTTGTCTGTAACTCGGACACTTAACAGTCAATGATTCATCGGTAATTCATTTTATTAATGACTGTCATGAATAATATTCTTTTTTTAATAATTTTAATAAATTTAACAAAAACATATCAAAAATTGGCACTTTGGCTATCGGATTTAGTTAATTACTATCGCGATTTTTTTTACTTGTAGAAAAAATAACGTGAATTCAACACAGAAATATTTATTACATTACATCAACATGTAAAGATGATTCGTCATAAAATGGCTTTGAAGCACGTTAAGGTCCTCAACAAACAGCCGAAGTTCTACAGAGATTATTAATGAATCAAACGCAATAGTTTTCTGTAGTATCTTATTATCCTCTACTACGTTATGGTCTTTTAGAATAATTATATTTGTTCTAATTTTTGAAATCAAAAGAAAATGATGTAGCAAACGCCATCAATTTTGCAATTTTTCGTTTCAAGATTAACCTAATTTAACAAGCGACCAAGCCAAAGCTTTAAATCCCTCCCTATTTACAACATCAAAAGAACGTAGATCACGAGCCACAAATTTTACACAATTTTTCATTTTTTCATGCCTACGTGTGTGGCTGTTCAACTATCATCCTCATGGTTGTATTTATTTTTAGAACAAGCGTTCTTCTTCAAATTTGAAGGACTGCACTTTTTTCCAAATTGAAATATCTTCTTACATACCACACATATTACGAATAGTTCGATTTCTTTCGATGCACTGTTGACAATCTTTTTAGAAAAAAGCTAGACCGCACTCGCTTTTCGGAAATATAAATCTGTAATTGATATTGTTTACCAAAAAACAACGAAATATATCGATCGCCACTTATATGACACAATGTATTACAAATGTCAAACGATACTGAGAGTTTAAATTAAATTATTGTTTTTGATTAATAATCGGTACAGCCTGACAGATCTGACATGATTATGTTTGAATTGTAATCGCCGATTACTAATCGTTACAGGTCTACGATGCGACGATGCCGACGATGCCGCTCCACGAGTATGTAATCGTATCGCCTAGCAACGTAATCGGCGATTATTAACAGGATATATTTTTACGTACTCGTGCAGGACTCTAGCGTATACATATTCAGATAATTGAAAGGTAGTGTCTACGCGTAAGTGAATTTTATATATTTCAATTTTATGTATTTCTTATTAAATATTACAGTTTTCTGTATTTATCATTAAGCGTGCGCATATCTAAATGCACACTAACGTGGATATGTGCGTTTCTGTTAGAGATAGTCAATTCCACGAGTTGGAGCTCGGAACAGAAGCATGGGCTGTCATCCCCCTGTGGTTGACTTTACTTCAAGATAGTCAACCTTATGATCGATTTAGCTAGTCAACACATTACCCTTCTATCCTAACGTCATTAACTTCGATCTGTTTTTAATCAATGGATTCTGGTTAAAACAGAACAGCTTCAATTGTTTGGCATGTCGAATGTTAAGTTTGCGTTTCTATCATGACATTCATAACGCCTGTCAAAATACTTTGAAATTACCCCAAAGACGTCAATTTTACGAAAACGCTCAAAATCTCATTCGAATTTTGGCGAACCTATTTAAAGAATAAACATATTGGATTTCCAATAGTAACAGAATTGTTTGCATTTAAAGTTAGTACAAAAATAATTGAAATGTAATAAATAAAGAGGATCCATTGATATTGATCACTTACAATTAGTCACAGAACCAAGAGAAAATAATTGTAATTGTAAATGTGAATTTGCTTCAAAATTGTGACTAGTTCAATACTCAGTACATTGATAATTTCAGTTCGTTCTCTTTCGTCGTTCCTTCATTTGAAGAAATTTGACTTCTAACTGACTGGATTGTCAAATTAATGGATTAATAAAACCAAACAAAAACGTAGACATGTGTTTATGATACTGTTTTGTTTTTTTTGTGACGTCCCGGTAAAAGGGTTATATCGTATGTTCATTGAAAAAAAACCTCTAGAGTGCCATGGAAAATATTGTAAGTTGGCAACTCTGAAATTTTATATTATAATTATCATGTTTGACGTTTTATATGTCAATTCCTAAGGCGTGTATCTAACTTAAATTTAAAAATAATTAAAATCATGGCACTCTCAAGGTTTTTTTACACAAACACATGTCTACTACCATTTTGTTTGATTTGATTTATTACTTCGTTTATTTAACAAACCTGTTATTTTTATAGAAAGAATGACAAACAAGAACGAACGGAAACCCCTAGAACAATAACTCTCAGTTAAATTGAATATTAGTACATTGGATTAGTCACATTGGATTTGTCCAATTTAACTGAGGTTTGTGTTCTAAGGATTTCCGTTCGTTCTTGTTAGTGGTTCCTTTTACGGGGAGTTTTTTTTTAAGTATACATGTCCCAATTACAGCATTTCTGCTTTAAATTTGCACATATTGCTTGTTTTAGTGTTAAATTTCAAGCTTTATCGAGTGTTATCCACTCCCAGGTTAAGCATGAAGTAAAATTTCGAGTTTAGAAAAGCCTGAAAATTTGGTTTGGTTGCGTAGCGCGAAGCGCGGAGCGACCAAACCAAATTTTCAGGCTTTTCTAAACTCGAAATTTTACTTCATGCGCCACGCTTATAAGACACTGATTTCAAGCGAAGTTTACTCGTTCACAATATTTCAGTGCTTTCAGTGTTGAATACGGGTGGCGCATGAAGTAAAATTTCGAGTTTAGAAAAGCCTGAAAATTTGGTTTGGCCGCTCCGCGCTTCGCGCTACGCGACCAAACCAAATTTTCAGGCTTTTCTAAACTCGAAATTTTACTTCATGCTTAACCTGGGAGTGGAAAACACTCGTTTAAAGCTTCAAATTGACTCTTCTAAAAAACAATGCATGATGGAAAATTAACATCGTATGCATATGTATACTTGCAAGAAAAATTCCCTGTATATATATAATTTGATTGCTCATTAATAGGTTTGTAAAATAAATAAAGTAATGAAATCAAACAAAAAGGTAGACATGCGTTTGTGATGCTGTGTTTTGTTTATTGTGACGTCAGGGTAAAAGGGTAATGTGTTGACTTTACCTTTTTATTTGATTTTATTATTTCATTTATTTATCTAACCTGTCAGTGGGCAATCGAATTATTTTCATAGAAAGAATGACGAACAAAAACGAACGGAACGGCACATTGGATTAGTCAAGACAATATTCAAGAAAATATATTCTATGACAATAATTTCCTGTTGGTTCTACGACAAATTATAAGTGCTCAATCTCTGGGGGTCATCGATTTTTCTAATATTTTAAATTATTGTTTCACTTACTTTTAATGTTAATCAGATATTTTTCTTCTTGAAATAGTTTTGAACCAGGTATAATGAAGATTGATTGGATTTTGAACATTTTCGTCATTTCGACGCAATTGGAGTATTTTGACAAGCATTATAAATGTAATAATAATAAAACGCAACAAATTTAAGGTGTTCTGTTTCAACATCCGTTGATTGAAAGCAGATAGGTTAATGACGTCAGGGTAGAAAGGTAATGTGTTGACTATACCTGAATTTATGACGTCATATGTGGAAGTCTTCGTGCGACATTAAGTCAAGCTTATTATTTCGTATAAGGCTGGCTTGACTTTTAAATAGTCAACACTACACTCAAAAACCTTGACTATTGACGTCAGAAGTACAGTTTTTTATCTAACATCAACAGACTATTTCCATACGTATAGTTTTGAACCAGGCGTAATGAAGATTCATTGGATTTTGAACATTTTCGTCATTTCGACGCAATTGAAGTATTTTGACATGCATTATAAATGTAATAATAATAGAACGCAAAAAATTGAAGGTGTTCTGTTTCAAAATCCGTTGATTGAAAGCAGATAGATTAATGACGTCAGGGTAGAAAGGTAATGTGTTGACTATACCTTAATTTATGACGTCATATGTAGAAGTCTTCGTGCGACATTAAGTCAAGGTTATTCTTCGTATAAGGCTGGCTTGATTTTTAAATTTTTAAATAGTTAACACTATGATACTTGAAAACCTTGACTATCTACGTCACAAGTACAATTTTTTATTTAACATCAACAGACCATTTCCATACGTATCCGTTGTATCTAGCGGATTTTGTATATAAATTAAGCGAAAAATATTTCATACGATCAGCGGATTTTTAGCGGTTTTGTATTTATATTGCAAACTCTTTGTTGAACATAAGTAGAAATAACAAAAGTTGATTGAGAAATGTTCCTGTAAAATCTTGCGTATTTTGTTCCGGCTAAAAAAGGTTGTTAACATCATTTCCGAAATTATCCGCGGCGTTATTTCGTTATTTCAGGCGCGCGAGCGGGGTTTATTTTAATTCGGCAATTAAACATGTGCGGCCGCGAACAACACACGCGAATTTCCCAATGTTGTTTCGCGTTCGCCGAGGGGATCGGACCGGATGGTATGTGTGAGCACGCGCCACGTCCGATGATGGAACGATCGAAAACCGGGTCAAACATATTATTCAGTATTCATATTTTTATCCAGGCGGGAAGAATATTTTTCGGATTTTACTGGAATTTTCGTGTATAAGAAGTTTTAAATATGTTCGCAATGTTTTAAATCTTTCAGCGATTACAATATTGAAAAGAGCACAGTGAGACAGGGAAACAAAAAAGCGGCATCTTGGTCTTCTCACCGCGCTGAAGCAATGTTGCATCTAAGTATCGTTGTGGATAATAATGCGGATATTCAAAATATCCGAATATTGTGGATATCCGGATAATGCGGATATCCGGATAATACGAATAACCGATTATCCGGATAGTTACTATCCAAATGTTCGGCTATTCGAATATTTTATCCCGATATCCGAATATACCACGAATAACCGGATTATAATCGCAGCCCTAATTCCTACCCAACTCCTCAATTAGGTTTCACCGTACAGATTGTATTTCGACAGAATATCTGGACTATTTGAAGAGATGAGTGTGATACACCACTGTATTCAGAAAAAAGACTTTAAAAAACTATGAAAATCCAAAATAGCTCATCGAAAATTGGAGAAGTAACGAAAATCTTGGAAATTTACTACAAACGTACAAAATGTTGAAAATTAATGCAAATCTAATAAAAATTTACGAAAACCGTCAATTAATGAAAATGTACAATAAACTAAACGAGTATCTTCCATTCCCAGATTAAGCATGAAGTAAAATTTCGAGTTGAGAAAAGCCCGAAGAATTTGGATTTGGACGCGCAGCGTCCAAATCCAAATTGATTGTGCCAAATTGATGCGCCACGCGTACAAAAAATATTTTATTTATTTATTAAAAAGTACAAAATATACTGCTTATTAAATAAAAATAGTCAACTAGCAAACTATTGATTTATTTTTCACAATATTTTTCACAATTATAAGAATTCTTCACACTTTTTTACAATTATAAGAATTTTTCACACTTTTTCACAATTATTATTATTAATTTGATTTATATTCTTGTTAAAGCAGAGTTTACTCATTTTTTCTTACGATTTGATAAAAATCAAACGTTTCATTTAGATCAAAAAATTGAATTATCTATTTTAATAAAAAAAATCACGAGAAGCGTCAGCATTTTAAAAATCTTGAAAATTCATGAAAAGTGTCGAGATTTCAAAATTCACGAAAAACATCAAAATTTTGAAAATCAACGGAAAACCTGGAGATTTATGAACAAACTGTCAATACATTTGAAAATCAACTGAAGTCTTGGAATTTTATGAAAAAGTGTAATTATTTTTGTGTATGATGATGTGTAATTAATGAAACGAAGTTTTATATAAAACTCACGAAAATTGTTGGCGATCAAAATGATTTTTTTTAATTAATAATAATGCCTAATTGTTAAACCATTACACATCGAATCTAATTATAATTTTTAACAGAAAATGGCTTTTAATGTCAAATTTCACATAATGAACCAATTATTATTGTTTTCGATTTTGAAAGTTTCTCAAATCACACATATGCAGTGATTTTTTTAAGTATACATATTTCGAAGTAATTTTACAGAATTTGTTGTTTATATAACAGCCGTCAATTTGAAGCTTTAAACGAGTGTTTTCACTCTCAGGCTAAGCATGAAGTAAAATTTCGAGTTTAGAAAAGCCCCGTGAAAATTTGTCGAAGGTCAATAAAATATAGTACAAGATTGCTTATTAAATAGTGCCTATATAATGTCAAAGTTGTAAATGTCTAAATTCAATAGTTTTCGAGTAAAAAAATATCTCAAAACCAATATGACAATATCTCAAAAACAAAAAAAGATATTTCAAATGTGGTTTCAGATTATTATTGGGCCTTTAATTAAGCAACTTAAACCTAATTTAATTTACTCTATCTTTTCAAATAACTGAGCTACTAATGCATACTGACGAAAAAACGGACACCCTGTATATCCGCCTTATTAATTAAATACTTTACTATCCATTTAATTGATTTTTATCGAGTTGTCGTCCTTTTCCAATATGAGTATTCTTCTATGTTGCTTCACTATACATCCCAATCACAAACGAAAGTTTAACAATTGCGGAATCTGTACACTTTACGTGCAAATTTACCACGCGCGCGATTATAGTTCTTTGCAGTGGCGCCATCTAGTAAAGTTAGGTGTAATGTCGTGTTATGGTAACGTTCAGAGATTAGATACCTGTAATACTTATGTCTCTGTAACCAGTATGACCTATACAGGGTGTTCGATTAAGAACTACATATAGAAGCTGAGCAATTTTTCAGGCGCCACGTTAATATAATTGTACTATTTTCATGAAAGCTATAAAGGGATAACCTTTTAGAACTAGTGGTCATGTCAGAATACCACCAATATTATTGCATCATTTACTTTTATTTGCGTAAATAAGACACTTAAACTTTGTTTGTATAACTGAAGTTTTTTTTTTATTTTTTATTGTGACTATAGTTTCGACAACTTTAACTTGTCATTATCAGACTACACTTGTAGTCTGATAATGACAAGTTAAAGTTGTCGAAACTATAGTCACAATAAAAAATAAAAAAAAACTCAGTTATACAAACAATGTTTAAGTGTCTTATTTATGTTAATAATGATGTATAACAAAGTAGAAGCCTCAACAGTTAACAGTTTACTTTTATTTGAACAATTTAGAACCCAGTGGTAAACTAACTACTATAAAGGGATTTTTTAAGTATGCATATCCATGGGTATATGTTGTACATTTTCAGGTATTTGTTGTTTTTAAAAAGCAGCTTTTCTAAACTCGAAATGGAGGCTGTAACCGGAGCAAACAATTCACGGTTGCTCTGGGGAAACATGCCTCCATCTTCCAGGCTGAAGTGGCCGCCATTGACTGATGTGCCCACCACATAATGGAGTCGGGACTCAACAAAGGACCAATTACCATTATGTCGGACAGCCAGGCAGCCCAAAAAGCGCTAGCCTCGCCGATAGTTCAGTCCAGACTGGTTATAGACTGCATAAACAGGCTGGACGCACTGGCGACAACAACAAAAACACAGCTAGTATGGATACCCAAGGACCAAGGAATTATTGGACACTTGGGGGCCGACTTGCTGGCCAAACAAGGGGCAACAGGTGAATTTATAGGACCTGAACCCGCTTTCGGAATACCACATGAAACCGGAAAGGAAATAATCCGACGCAAGTTAGCAGAGGAGCATACAAAGGCATGGCACAACCAAATGGGAATGAGGCACACGAGACTCTTCCTAGATGGCCCGGTACCTGATAGCGCATTAGCGCTGTCAGGACTGAGCAGAATGAAACTAAGGAAAATCACAGGACTAGTTACTGGGCACTGTGACCTGAATAAGCACAAGTGGGTGCTTGGAAGAAGAGGAAACTCCCCAACACCTACTGTGCACATGCGAAGCCTATAAACGGCAACGCACGGAGCAACTCGGGAAGCCCGTGCTTCCTGAAGAACAGCTCAAGAACATCCCCTGGCCCAAACTCCTGGACTTCTTAGAAGACACAGGAATATACAGGGAGTAAAATAACCAGAGGAGCACAAAAGGACCACGGAGACCGTAGTGCAGGGACGCTAAGCGATACCACCTCATGTGGAAAAAAAAAAAAAAAACTCGAAATCTTACTTCATGCGCCACTTAAATAAAACACTGATTTAAAGTGAAGTTCAAAATATACTTCTAATTCAGTATGCTAAAGCAGTATATTATGAACTCCACACTATTTCAGTCATAAGGTACTTTAAATTCAACTTTTTCAAAACTAGGAATGCCTGAAAATGTACATGTATATATATCGTATGTTCAATAAAATAAAACCTCTAGAGTGTCATGGAATAAATTGCAGGTTGGCAACTCTGAAATTATACATTATAATTATTATGTCTGACGTTTTATATGACAATTCCTAAAGTGTGTTGCCAACTTAAATTTAAAAAAAGGTAAAATCATGGCCCTATAGAGATTTTTGTTTATTGAACATGCTATACTAGAGGTGGGCAGAATTACTCATTTTAATTCAGACTCATGAGTCAAATCAGTGTTTTGATACATGACTTATTAAATAATAACAATTACTACTAATTAAGATTAGTGTCGAGTAGACTTTTAAAACGATTTGCATTTGTTAATAATTGCATTTTTTTAATTAAACAAAATTTTGTATATATTTCATTGTATAAAATAATGTTTTTTTTCATTGTTTGTTTTTCATTTTGAAAGAGGTACGACTTGTTCATCTGCGTATACATCGGTATATGTATACATACTGGAAGTGGGCAAAATTACTCATTTTAATGTTTCGAAACATTTGAATCATTCAGACTCGTGAGTCAAATCATTGTTTTGATACACGACTTATTAAATAATAACAATTATTACTAATTGATATTAGTGCCAAGTAGCCTTTTAAAACGATTTGCTTTTGTTTGTTACTGCATTTTTTTAAACAAAGTTTTGTATAATTTTCATTGTATAAAATAATAATGTTTTTTTTCCATTATTTGTTTTTCATTTTGAAAGATCTGCTTTATACAATGTGTCTAGAGTCACAGAGAGTGTTTTAAACATGTTACAAACAGCCGTCGTGTTTTAAACGGCTTTGTTTTAAACATGTTTTAAATCTTAAATTTGTTCAATAAATGTTTTGAACATTAAACTTATTATCTTAAATTTGTTAAATTGTATTTTATACTACTTCATTAAGATTTTTTGTTTACGTTTTTAAATGTTAGCTAAATTGTTGACGATATTTCAAATTACAACTGTGTGTGCATAAATGTCATTTTTTAATACAGGGATTTTTTTTCAGGTATACATATCCATACACTGTAAATTTTATGACATTCGTTGTTTTTTTTTTAAGATTTCAATTTGAATCTTTAAACGAGGGTTGGTTTTCCACTCCCAGACTAAGCATGAAGTAAAATTTCGAGTTTAGAAAAGCCTAAAAATTTGAATTGGCCGCGTAGCGAAGCGGAGCGGTCAATTCAAATTAGGCTTTTCTAAACTCGAAATTTTACTTCATGCGCCACACGTATAAAACACTGAAATATCGTAAAGTTTAAAATATACGGCTTTAGCAAACTAATATATAAATGTGAATAAAAAGTGAGTTAAATTCGGTGCTGAACAAATTGTTTAAAACAGTGATTATAGGCAACCCAATTACTTTTACGTATATTAGGTTGCCTCTAATCGTGTGTGTGTGTATTTTCTGAACTTCACTGTAAATCAGTGTTTTCAAGCGTGGCGCATGAAGTAAAATTTCGAGTTAAGAAAAGCCTAATTTGGATTGGCCGCTCCGCTTCGCTACGCGGCCAATCCAAATTCTTAGGCTTTTCTAAACTCGAAATTTTACTTCATGCTTAGTCTGGGAGTGGAAAACACTCGTTAAAAGCGTCAAATTAACAGCTTTAAAACAACGAATTCCTGCAAATTTAAAAACCGCTTTAATTATCGGGATATGTATACTCAAACAAAAAAAATGCCCTCTATGTTCTGTTCAGGGTTGCCAAATCAGTGATATTGTCACCAAATCTGGTGGTTTCAACTTTCAGATTCAGACGAATTGTTTGTGATTCAGACGTGGCTTAATTCTAGTGTTTATTGGATGTTTTTAGTGACAATCTAGTGATTTGCTGTCATGAGAAAGCGATTAAAGATAAAACAGTCAAACATGCCAAAATACTGACAAAACTATTAATATTCGGAAATATCTATCTTTACATTCATAAAAATGTCCATGTCCAAATGAATCATAAACCTACATTTCTAAGGAGTATATTTCAAACGTCACTTGAAATCATTGTTTTGTACGCGTGGCGCATGAAGTAAAATTTCGAGTTTAGAAAAGCCCAGAAAATTTGTCTCGGGTCGCTGCGCGACCCTCGACAAATTTTCACGGGGCTTTTCTAAACTCGAAATTTTACTTCATGCTTAGTCTGGGAGTGGAAAACACTCGTTTAAAGCTTCAAATTGAACTCTTTTAAAAAACAACGGATGTCGGAAAATTTTTAGGCTTTTCTAAACTCGAAATTTTACTTCATACTTAATTTGGGAGTTAGAAGCTTTAATTGAACGCTATTATAATCTAACCTAAGTAACTCTTCACTAACTTGACCTAACAAATTGAGAACCAAGATAACCTAAAAAGGGATACAGACGACATAACGTAACCTATCAATCAAGCTAGTAGTAGGTTAGATCAAATTAATAATCAATAACTGCCGTCCAACTTAACCTAAGAAATTGGTAATCTTACCTAACCTGAAAATAGTTACGCATAACCTAAACTAATTTCACGATGTATCATCTAACCTATCCCTAGCTCAAACGATATGATAACATGCACCATATTATCATATCTAACCTAATTTGTTATTTAACCTAACTGTAATCATTATGTAAGATTAGATATTATTAAATATAACGTTGAGTTAGATGTATGGTAAATAATCTATTTTTTTATCTATCTCAATCTGGCTTAAGTTTATCAGTAAGAATATGGTTTTTGCTCGTTTTACGTACATTTTTTAAGTAAAAATGGGGTTTGAATCCTACTATCTTGTTGGTATTTTACTCAAATTTAGTACATGTTGTCAAACCTAACCTAAATTGTCATTTAACCTAAGCAAATGCTATCCAACCTAATTTCAATACAGATTTGTTAAAGATAACTAAATGTTCATAGCTGTTGAGTCTTAGACATTGACTTCTACACAAGGTGTACCATTAGTGCGTTCTTGAAGAATATATTAGCTCACGTTAAAGATAGAAAAAAATGTTTTTACTAATGTTGCTTGGTTTTAAGAACTGGATAACCTAAAAATATTTTGATGTATACAGGGTGCGCCATAAAGACAGTAGGGGATGCAACTTGCTCATTTTAAATGGATCACTGTGTATATTATTTGGTTTTTGAATCCCTCACGAAAATTGAGTGTCTTTTTAATAAAAATATTCAGTCTAAGTCATACTGCTTCGGAGTTATTAAAAGAGCTCTTAAAACTAAACAACTTCGGTGTTTTGCTTCTTTAACGTAAAATCGAAATTTTACTTCATGCGCCACACGTATAAAACACTGAAATATCGTAAAGTTTAAAATATACGGCTTTAGCAATCTAATATATAAATGTGAGTAAAAAGTGAGTCAAATTCTGTGCTGAACAAACTGTTTAAAACAGTGATTATAGGCAACCCAATTACTTTTACGTATATTAGGTTGCCTATAATCGTGTGTGTGTGTGTGTATTTTCTGAACTTCACTGTAAATCAGTGTTTTCAAGCGTGGCGCATGAAGTAAAATTTCGAGTTAAGAAAAGCCTAATTTGGATTGGCCGCTCCGCTTCGCTACGCGGCCAATCCAAATTCTTAGGCTTTTCTTAACTCGAAATTTTACTTCATGCTTAGTCTGGGAGTGGAAAACACTCGTTAAAAGCCTCAAATTAACAGCTTTAAAACAACGAATTCCTGCAAATTTAAAAAACGCTTTAATTATCGGGATATGTATACTCAAAAGAAAAATGCCCTCTATGTTCTGTTCAGGGTTGCCAAATCAGTGATTTTGTCACCAAATCTGGTGGTTTCAACTTTCAGATTCAGACAAATTGTTTGTGATTCAGACGTGGCTTAATTCTAGTGTGTGTTGGATGTTTTTAGTGACAATCTAGTGATTTGCTGTCATGAGAAAGCGATTAAAGATAAAACAGTCAAACATGCCAAAATACTGACAAAACTATTAATATTCGGAAATATCTATCTTTACATTCATAAAAATGTCCATGTCCAAATGAATCATAAACCTACAAAATTGAGTGTCTTTTTAATAAAAATATTCAGTCTAAGTCATACTGCTTCGAAGTTATTAAAATAGCTCTTAAAACTAAACAACTTCGGTGTTTTGCTTCTTTAACGTAAGTCAAGATATCCTCCGAGAACGCACTAATGGGACACTCTGTACTACTACTGTAATACTATTATAATTATACTATCATAACAGTGGTAAAATTATAGTATAATGCATTTTTAGTTATTATACGTCTTTTATTCATTAACGTTAAATAGTGTTGGTCTGTTAATTTGTATTTGGTTTATTCATATTACTACAAAACATAAAATCTGGTAATTTTTGGTGATTTTTTAGACGAAATTTTCAGACATCTGGCAGTCTAGAGTTGGCAATACTGGTTCTGTTTTAAACACGTTTTAAACGTGTTTTAAACATGTTTTTACTTGCTTATGTTTTAAACGCTGTTTAAATGAAACAAACATGTTTTTGTTTTTAAAACTGTTTGTTTTAATTAAAATGAAAAAAAATATTTTTTAACAACCCTGATACCCTGCGTATTGTGTCGGAGGCGGAACTAAGAGTTGAATACATAGAACAGAAACAGTAATGTATGCAACTCAATGAGCGGTACTTTTCTGAGAGTGGAATCTTACGGTACACATGTTTCAAAACATCTGACACAGTGCCGGGAGCCGACTGACCGTTTCCGGACTTGGCTTATAAGAAAAATTCCCTGTATGTTGTAGGAAAATAGGTGAACATTATTATTCAGCGTCAGTATTTTTTCACTATATGACGCTGCGATCTCTACATTAAATTACCATTCAAAGAATTAGGAACATTTCGATTTTAGTTATAAAAGTTTTTTTGTTGACTTACCTTAATAAAATGGTGAGATGGATGTCGTGACTGAGCCGGTCGAGGGCGTTCGTTCCCTCGACGCGGACGGCGTTGATTTTCTCCCTGAGCGTCGACGACGTGCCTACAGGCGGATGTCGCTCACGCAGGATGTCGAAGATGTTCGGCTGTCGTAGGAACGCGACCACTTTGTCGTTGTAAGCCACGGGAATCTCCGGCCCACCGCACGGGATAAACGACCCAGCCGTACTCGGCCTCGGCGGTGGAATCGGCGCCTAAACAAAACAACAAAAACACAATTACAAAAGGATCATAAAAAACCAAAAGAAAATTAGACTAGAGAAACAAAAGCCATTTTATTGGGATGCGTTTATGTTTGAAGCCAATACAATCAAAGAAAAATAAAATCATGTTTTATTTAACCCTTAAACGACATTGTTTAATTTTATTTAATCCTTAAAAGACTTTTACTTTACCGAGCATTTTAATTAATCTTGAATTTTTAAGACCACTTGCTTATACTGGCTTTTTTATCTCTGAACTGTTTATATAATTATCAAGCAAATCGCATATATAATTATCAAGCACCGAATGCTTAAAAATAAGGTATCTTAGGGAGTCATTACGTTTTCATTTCATAGCGTCATTTCAAAATAGTTTGGAGCAAATGCAATCAAAGAACAATAAAATCATGTTTGTCGATGAAGCCTAATAAACAATATACCTACGATGATTCTGATATTAAATGTAATAAAGGACTTCTCTTACAAGCACAACAATTTGAATAGGAAAGTTCTTTATTAACGGACTTTTCCATTAAAATTTGTGTTCTTTTAAATTTGTGATGTAAACCTAAAAGAAAAAATTCTCCTATACGAAAAATGCAACCTTATTCCTATTAAAGAACGTCTTCACGCCTCCTTAGTCACAGAATCCCTTCATCCCCAACATAATTTATTTATCTTCCGAAATCGTAAATTTAGTTACTAAAAATACTCAACGCATTAATTATGTCTAATTCGGGATGATTAAATTCATCAAATATTTAATAATCTCAAACATAAACACACCCTTACTCAAAGGTAAATAAACAGTCATTAATATATTTCTATACGTTAAAGCTATCTTATAAATCTAACACAACACATATATGTATAATCTGTATGTTAGTGGTTAGTGTTCGTTTTCATCTATCTACTCACTTGCCCGTCATCAGTAATCCGGCGGTTGAAAACGACGGGCTCCGTCGGCAGCCGGGGATCCATGTAAGAGGTTCGTTTGTTTGTGTGGTCGATAAAGAATTGCTACAAGTATCGGTGTTAGTTAGTGGATTAGTCGGAGGCTTAGAGAAGAAAGAACCTCCCCTACCGAAAAAACAACAACTAAATGACTTACCTTTGAGTTGCGGTCTTTCTTCGTGTCCCAGCCCAACGGTAATTCCTCATCAACGTCGGCGAACATGTTCACCAGCGCCACCAGCTCCTTATTGTGTTGGTATTTGTCGAATGTCGTTGGATCCCGTCGTATTCTTCCGATCATGTGTTTCAGTGTCGAGTTTCTGTTATATAACGCTAATGCATCCTAAGATTAAAGGACAACATTGTATACAAAAAGTAACAAATAATTGGATAATGAAAAACACTTGCAATGTGTCTAGTTTCTAATTTATTTGTGTTAGCTTTAAGATTTTCGTCTAAAAATGTGATATTTATGTAACATTTTGTTAACAAGTGTTTTTCTTGATATAATATTAAAAGATGGTTCCATCATGAGAGTAGTAGTACAAGTACTTGGAATGCAAAGTAAAATTGGTCATTCTACAGCCTCTTTAATATAAATAAATTGTAGCTTCTTGGATCCTCTATAATATAAATAAATTGTTGGATCCGAACATAATGCGATAATACCTTATTAAAACCAGTAAACTGGTTTGCAGATAAAAATGTGGTTATAAAATATTTTGATTCTTCATAGTTCTTACACTTGGGGTAAAAATGTTTACTAAACCTACAAGGTTAACATTTAGTTGTTGTTTTTTTTTTGTTGATTTTTCCGTATCCATATTTTATAAATAATTAGTTCTGAAACTGCGAAATCGTATTCATAACTTTGGCGATTTTGTTGCATGTAATTTTCCAACGTAATCTGTTAAATTTAACGGGCATCATGGCCCTTAACGTTAAGCTTCATAACGTACCATAGCGATACGAAATAACAAATCGGCATTCAAGGCTAATAAGCTGTTAAATTTAACATTTTCGTTAAAGAATGGGGCAATTTATCGTTGGCAATTTTTCGGGTAAATGTCTGCGGGCGCAAAACTGTAAAACAAGGATATTTCACTGTAAGACCATTAGTAACGTTGGAGAAATCGCGCATCAAATTTTTAGGTAATTGTTTTCTAAATGTGTTTTTTCTTCTTACTTGGTTCATGTGTAAAGCGGTGAAAAAGTCAGGACGAGTCAGTAGTTTGCATCCCGGCGGAGCCGCCACGACGTCCGCCACTTCGATCCTGTTCGAACTTATTGTTCTTCGTATACTTTGGTACCTCCTGTCCAGCTGCCTTCTCTGCTGCTCGGCGCCTCCGCCACTTGCAACGGTTCCCGTTCCGATACCGCTGCTCGGCCTCGTCCAGGAGGTTGTCCTAGTCGCGTGGTCGATGTAAAACACGCGGCCGTGGCTATCCATCCTTGCCTCCCAAGCTAAAATATATATTTGCTATTAATTCATAACAATGACAATGTATAAAGACATGTAGTGGCCCATATAGAACTAAACTAGGGATTGTACTGCCAGTACAGATTTACCCGCTAATCGTAAAAAAATGCGTATGATATAATACTATAATCGCATATGACGATACAATGTTAATAAGTACTTATACCTAGATCAGTTATTCGGGCCGGTTCTAGGTGCGTTTCGCATTTATACACTGCGTTTTATTAAGTATAGCCATAGGGATTTACATAGTAAAAAATTTACCCCATGTTAACTTTTGTTGTCGTGCAAATTTGAAACAATTTTTTGGTTTAATTAATAAATCAACATTTTTCTTACGTAATGTACAATGCTAGAAGGACATAAACATGGTAGATTTTTTTATTTTCGCTTTCAAAGTTGAAATTAATAATAGAAATAATTAAGCCAAGAAATCAGCTTGGCGAAAATGTCATTATGTAAGTATTTGTTTTGCTAAACTTGAAAGCTAAAACAAAGAATTCTAACATGTTTATGTCCTTTTAACAGTGAACACTTCGTAGAAAATTGTTTGATTTATTAATAAAAACATTTTTTTTTTCAAATTTGGATGACAACATAAGTTAACATTTGGTACAATTTTTACGATGTAAATCCCTATGGCCATACTTAAATAAAACGCACGGTATACATAATACATGGAAGTTGAAGTTGAAGAACAGATATGTTAGATTTAATATTTTCCTTATAGAATAAGGACCATTATGTGATTTAATTATATTGTAAACATTTACAAATGAAGAAACATTATTATATTGTTCATGCTGACTACGAGCAAATGCATACAGTCACATTGTTGAGAACAAAATTAAAAAGTTACATTAGGCATTCCCTTTAAATAAAAAATAGACTTGTCCGGCCGTGTGTACAAAATGCCTTAAATAGGTGTCTCGTTTACGTTGCGCTATTCTATATACCAGGTGATGCATCGGCTTAGGACATATAGGAAATTATCTGCAAAAAGTCTTATGGAAATTACATTTTTCTCAGGTTATAATTTTGCAAATAACTTTAAAACAGCTTAATATAAAGTGGTCAGGGTTGGTAGGTATTCTTATGTAATCTGAAACTTTAAAAAGTTTCAATACAAATTTCTGCAAAAGTTAATAGGAGAGCCAGTTTTCCTATATGTCCTAAGCCGATGCATCACCCGGTATAATGTATTAGGGGGACCAGAAAGTAATGTCGTTTTTACGCATGTTGGTCTTTGTGGTCGCCTAGCAGCTCATTGGATAATTCAAAGTACTGTCAAAGACATTTTAAGGTTAGAGTGACTTGTTTTATTGTAAGTTATAAAATTTTAAAGATATTTTACAATGTTTGGTGAAATGGTCAGTCAAAAACCAGAAGAGATACATATCCGGCATTGTATGCTTTTTGAATTTCATAAGGGTAGTAATGCAACGGTTGCTACCAAAAGCATTTGCGATATTTATCCGAATGCTTTACATGTTCGTAAATGCTAAAGGTGGTTTTCCAAGTTCAAATCCTGTGATTTCAGTCTTTCCGACTCTCATCGATCAGGAAGACCAACAACTCTGGATAATGACATTTTAAGGGCAGACGTGGAAGCAAATCCATGTCAGACCATTGAAGAACTCTCGAACAATCTTAACGCACCTTAGTCAACTATTCAGGAACATTTGAAGCAGATTGGGTAAGTAAGCAGACCAGGTGTTTGGGTCCCACACCATCTATCCGAGGAAAACAAATCTAATCGTTCCAATACCTGCAACTTATTGCTTCAGCGGTATAACACAGAAGCGTTTTTTGATAGACTAATTACCGGGGATGAAAAATGAGTCCTTTACGATAGCCCAAAACCCAAAAGGCAGTGGCTCTCTTTAAATGATGCGCCACGAGCTACAGCAAAACCAGGTTTACACCCCAAAAAGGTGCTTTTGTGTGTTTAGTGGAATACTCGTGGGGTTATTCATTTTAAAGTGCTAAAACCTGGTCAAACTGTTAATGCAGACCTTTATTGTGAACAATTAGATAGAGTACATCAATCTTTAATCGAAAAGTACCCAGCTATTGTTAACAGAAAAGGTGTAATTTTGCAACACGACAATGCAAGACCGCACTGCGCAAGACGAACCCTAAAAAAAAACTAACCTGATATTGCGCCATCTGATTTCCACTTGTTTCGATCGCTACAGCATTTTTTAGGTAGAAAAATATTTAAAAATTCCGAGGAAGTTGAAAATGCCATCTCCAGATATTTTGATGAGAAACCTGGTAATTTTTATCGATCCGGAATTGAAAACTTGCATACTAGATGGCAAAAGGTCGTAGAAGATGAGGGTGGTTATGTTATTGATTAAATTAAAATAACGATACAAATTTTGTTGTTTGAATTTAATGTAAAAAAACGACATTACTTTCCGGTCCCTTTAATATATTGCATATCTTAGTGTCAAAACATAGGGACAAGGCACCAAGAGGCATGTGGCATCAACTCCCCGCTAGTCCACGCGCAAGCCTCAAGCCTTGACGCTAGCCGCCTTGTGCCTCGTTACCATACGCACACCCTTACTATGTTTTGACCCTTACACAACTTAAATTTACTATATCTGTAGCCATATTTTTTTGAACTTACATGGTGGTAATGGATCTTCATGTTCACTCAACCCGGGTATCTCCGCCACGGTCAACACCCTGTGACTCCTCTCAGGGATAGAAGGCAGCCGGGTGCTGGTCAGGTGTCTTAGTTGCAGAGGTAGGCCTCCGCTGGCTTCGCCCTCACCGTCGCGCACTTGCAACTCCACGCTTATCCTCGCCAAGTCTGGAGGAACCCTGGAGTCGACGTGGAGTTCCGTGAGGGCTCGCAGGCTCAATCGGGGGTTCAGTGGGTATGAGTGTGCCCCCTCTTCAATCGGTTCGCCTAGGGGGTGAATTGGACGGATGTCTGCGCGACGGATCTCCGGCGAGGGGATCAGTTCCTGCCCATCGAGGGGCAGATCGGATTTTAAGCTGGGCGGTTTGAGTTCGGCGTTCTTGTGTCGGCGCGAGTGGTGTGTTGGTGTCGGTGGACAGACGGGTAGGTTGTTACTAGGTGATACACCTGAAATTTATAGTATTTTTTAACCCTTAAAAGATATTGTAAATTTTTATTTATCCCATAAAAGTCATTGTATAATTTTATTTAATCCTTTAAAGACAATGTATAATTTTATTTCACCCTTAAAAGGCATTGTATAATTTTATTTAACCCATAAAAGACATTGTATAATATTTTTAACCCTTAAAAGACATTGTATAATTTAATTTAACCCTTGAAAGCCATCGTGATAATTTTATTTACCCCTTAAAAGACTTTTACTTTACCAAGCATTTCAATTAATCTTAATTTTTGAAAACGACTTGCTTATGATGAACTTTTTTATCTCTAAACTGTTTTAAAAATCACATATTCGTAGAAAAACCTTAATTATCAAGCACTGAATGCTTAAAAATAAGGTATCTTATGGAATCAAATTTAGTGAAGAAAAACACTTGTTATGTTCCATTATTTTATATATATTATATTATTTTATATATTATTTCTAAAATAATGGAACATAACAAGTGTTTTTCTTCACCAAATTTGAACATCCGGTTGCATCAAGAGTGTAGCGAAACAAGCATTAACTTTCTTATGGAATCATTACATTTTAATTTCATAGCGTCATTTCAAAATAGCTTTTAAATAACAAAAAGATAGGTATTGGCTTGATTTAGTGGCGTAGATAGCTTTTTGTCATGGAGGGGGGGGGATTTGAATTAGTATTGAATTACCTTACGTTTTTAGAGATTAATAATTGTTTTGTTTGCTCTTATTTATATTGATAGGTATGGATGGAAGAACAGGTGGGCGGAAGCCAACTGAATCCCGCCTATTGGTTCACTAATTTCTACTTCCAAACTGTATGCTAAATGTTATTTTGTTAGTGAATAAAGATTATTATTATTATTAATTTGTTTCCTAACTTCATTATTCTAAAGTTATGCATAAACAAGTACAAAAAATGATGATGTGTCCTTAAAAGCACTTTCTCCTTCATTTAAACAATTGATAATTGACTTACTATACGTATTTCACTTATTAATTGGTTGACGACCATTTAACATTATTTATTTATATATTTCGAAAACGGAAAATCTTTTATTTGATATATTGATTACAAAATATACCATATCTAATTCCTAAATTCTATTTACTTAAAAATAGGTACATTATGCACAATAACGAGGAATTCAAAATATAGAAATATTTAAATCATCGTTTCATACGCGTGGTGCATGAAGTAACATTTCTAGTTTAGAGAAGCCTGAAAATTTGGTTTGGTCGCTTCGCTTCGCTACGCGACCAAACCAAATTTTCAGGCTTATACAAACTCGAAATTTTACTTCATGCTTGACCAAGAAGTGGAAACACTCGTTCAAAACTACAAATTGAAGCTTTTAAAAAAGCAATGAATGCCTAAAATTTGACAGCATGTGATTCGGAATATGTTCACTTAAAAGAAAAATTCTTTGTATGCATACAGGGAGTTTTTCTTTAAAGTATACGTTTTCCAAATTCAGTAGCTTATTTTCTTTAAATATTTAGGTATTCATTGTTTTTTTTTAAGAGTTCAATTTGAAGCAGTAAACGAGTGTTTTCCACTCCCAGACTAAGCATGCAGTAAAATTTCGAGTTTAGAAAAGCCCCGTGAAAATTTGTCGAGGGTCGCGCAGCGACCCGAGACAAATTTTCAGGGCTTTTCTAAACTCGAAATTTTACTTCATGCGCCACGGGCATAAAACACTGATTTTAAGTGAGGTTCAAATATACATAAATTTCACAATATTTGAGTGTTTTATACGCGTGGCGCATAAAGTAAAATTTCGAGTTTAGAAAAGCCTAGAAAATTTGTCCCTCGACAAATTTACACTTTTACTCGAAATTTTAAACTCGAAATGTTACGTTATGCGCCACGCGCATAAAACACTGATTTCAAGTGGGGTTAAAATATACATAAATTTCACAATATTTTAGTGTTTTATACGCGTGGCGCATGAAGTAAAATTTCGAGTTTAGAAAAGCCCAGAAAATTTGTCGAGGGTCGCTGCGCGACCCTCGACAAATTTTCACGGGGCTTTTCTAAACTCGAAATTTTACTTCATGCTTAGTCTGGGAGTGGAAAACACTCGTTTAAAGCTTCAAATTGAACTCTTAAAAAAAAAACACAACGAATATCTAAATATTTAAAAAAATAGGCTAAATTTGGAATATGCCACATCCATATATGTATATATATAACATGTATGATCTACATTTTGTAATAGCTTTAAGTATTTTGTATATTTAAATGTATAAAAATGGATTTTTTTTTCCGTGAATAAATAAATAAATAAATAAATGTATACTTTAAAAAAAAAACTCCCTGTACATAAAGGCTATGTATAAAGAAAAGAAAAGTCCCCGTATACCTACGTGACTGGTATCCACTAAGGCCCTCAAGAAAATTATTATTATATAGGCTATTTTTGTATTTTTGTGGATGTGCCTTAACTGGTTTGTCACGCCACCGAATAGTAATATGTTTTGTATGAGAGAATAATAGGTGGAAGCGTCGGGCATAATTTAGAATACGGTACAAAAATCGATCGCTCAACCGCAATTTCGTAATAACCTTATATTTACGCAAAATTTTCATTTAAATTAGAACATGTGATTCTAAAATTTAATGCCATTTGATTAATGCGGTTTTCCAAAAAAAGTGCTGTGGTGAAACAACATTTTTGTACAAAATTCCACGACTTACCTTCGATCTGGTGTAGATACAAACAACATTTCTTTCAATGAAGGAATGAGAAAATTAATCGATATAAATATGGCCATTTGCTTACGACATGCGTTCATCGCGTTCACTTAAATCAATCGCATTCGTTCAAAATAAAATGCCAAACAAAATACATTGGTATCAAGGTGTGGAAATAAGTGGCGTAACTATCATTTGAAACCGAGAAACTGAGATCTTTAAAAGTTCTTTATATTTGGGAATTAAGAAAATGGGCTTTAGCTTCAAAAAGCTGGACATAAGAAAGCATGTATTGGAAATGCCTGGATTCAAGTTCAAGAGAATTTTATTTCTAAATAAATATCAAATTGCTAAAAGAGAAAACATTTATAAACTGCTTTTTCTGGATAAAACATGGGTTTTTAGCAAAAGTGGTGATAGAAGAATGTGGCAAGATGGCCGTAAATACAGTAATTTTAGAAAAACTGGAAGTGGGATACGTTATTCTGCATGCCGGAAATGAAAATGGATTTGTGACAAATGCATCCGTAGTTTTTAAATGTAATAATAAAACAGGTGATAGTTTCTAAAGTAATTCGAGTTTTACTCAGCGAAACGTTTCAAACATATTCCATCTAAATTCGAACTCAATTAAGTGTTTGGATCTTCTGGGTTGTATCACATGTTTTGTGGAACTTTTAGTTGTATTATAATAGCACAACAGCATAACGTCTATATAAATTATTATGTTCCATATTATTAAATTAATTAATATTACACTGGTTATATTAAATATCAAGTTACTCCACCAAAGCCCTAAGAATAATGGTTTAGATGTCAGTCATTTGATATGACAAGTTGCTAACCTAATTTCGTGTGTGTGTTCAAAAAGCCGCATACGTTAAGTCACTAAAACTTACTCTGGGCTTTTCTAAACTCGAAATTTTACTTCATGCGCCACGCGTATAAAACACTAAAATATTGTGAACTCTATGTATATTTGAACCTCACTTAAAATCAGTTTTTTATACGCGTGGCGCATGAAGTAAAATTTCGAGTTTAGAAAAGCCCAGAAAATTTGTCTCGGGTCGCTGCGCGACCCTCGACAAATTTTCACGGGGCTTTTCAAAACTCGAAATTTTACTTCATGCTTAGTCTGGAAGTGGAAAACACTCGCTTAAAGCTTCAAATTGAACTCTTTTAAAAAACAACGAATGTCGGAGAATGATAGATAGATAGATAGATAATTTATTTCTGCATATTGCCATACATAGTACAGATACAGTTGTCAATAATAATCAGCACATTTACAATAGTTTATAAAATTCGTCTATAGTATAGATGCAATTGTCAATCAAGAGTTTTTTTAATTTTGCTTTGAAACATTTAAGATTTAATTTTTTATAAATATCAGGAAGCTTGTTATATATGAAACTACCAGCATAGAGAGGGGACTTTTTATATCTTTCACTAGAGGGTTTCTGTAGATATATGTTCTTTGAACATCTTGTGTTGTGATCATGGATATTGTTACTTCTTTTATAGTGTTTATTATGATCGTGAATGTAGCACAACAACTTCAGTAAATATATTGATGTTAAAGTTAGTATATTTTTTGTTTTAAATGCCGTTCTGCATGATTCGTTATGCTTAATATTAAATAATAATCTTATGATGCGTTTTTGCATTACAAATATTTTGTTTGCACCAGTGGATTGCCCCCAAAAAAACAACTCCATAGGTTAGGGCCGAATAGACCAAACCATAATACACAGACAGTAAGCCATTTATGTCTAATACCTCTCTTAATCGTGTTATGGCAAAATAGGATTTATTAAGTTTGGAGAAGAGTTTGTTGGTATGTTCATTCCATGCCAAATTACCGTCTATTTCTATTCCTAGAAATGTCGTGGATCTGCTTATTTCAGTAATGTTATTATTTAAACTGATTGTAAAGTTAGAAGGATTTGTTCTATTATAGAATTCTATAAAGACTGTTTTAGAGTAATTGATGATTAGGTTATTTGAGTTACACCATGCATTGAATTGGTTAAGCATATTATTTAATTTATCATTACATGTTTTTACACTAGATCCACTAACAATAACCGATGTGTCATCGGCAAACATACAGATGTGTGAGTCGATCATATGATCAGGTAGATCGTTGATAAATAGAATGAAGAGGAGAGGACCAGCTACACTACCTTGTGGTACACCTAGGTTTATGTCGAACAATTCTGACGTTGTGGGGTCTATTTTAACCTGTAATTGTCGGTTTAGTAGGTATGAGTTTATCCAGTTGTTAATTGGACCTCGGATTCCAAGCGAGTGAAGCTTCGTGGCATTAAATGCATAATCTAAAGTGTCGAAAGCTTTCGACAAGTCGAAGAACGCACCAACAACTTTGTGATTTTTATCCACTTCATCGTATATGTGCTGGATAAAATTAATTGAAGCTGTTTCAGTTGAATGGTTGCTTTATTCCCTGTATATTATTTAAGTAGTAATTTAGTTTCCAACATTGTCATGGTATTATTAAAAATTATTACAATAAATAAGTTGTTCTTTAATGCCCATTGTTTATTTTTTTAGGGCGTAGGTAAAGTATCGTACGTTTCTCGAGTGGTATGGCAATTACATACTCGCGGAATACTGCACTCGCCGCTGCGCGGCTCGTGCGCAACATGTCCGCTCATATGTAATATGCTGCATACCACTCTCGTTACGTAATATACTATAACATTACTAAAATAACTAAACAGTAGGCCTTTGCATCACGTATTTAAGACAAACGTTTAGTATGTAAAATATAATACAAATACGCAATTGTAATTTTGAGGAGTTCGCGCGCAAAACTCGATAAATAGACTCGCGAACGATTTTCACTTTTTGATGGTTACTTATGATTTTGGGTGAGTTATACACAAATTCATTAACAGTTGTGAGCAATTCTCTCAAAATATCCTTTAAAATTCAAATCAAAATGTCAATTTGATAGGTATATTGATTGACTCGATTTTGAGTGTATTGAAGAATTTGGTTTTTTTGGATGTTTCGGGTTTAGCGTGCGAGCTCCACGTTTGTGTAATCTTGCTATTCAATGTGATCATTCGTATTTTTTTTTGTGATTTGAAGAAGAACTAATCCACTAATTAAGTTGTGTGTTGCAAGTTGGCAATTTGAGAAGTTTACTAGATATTAAATCAATTTTAAATGGTAAATACAGTTATACATAATATTATTGTAGTTTTCCATTGAAAAATAAAAATATTTTACCACTATGGCTTAATGATGTTGGAAGGAAACATTTTATACCTTCAAAATTATCAAGAATTTGCAGTGACCTTTTCTTGGATCATGATTATTTGGTGAGACCAGGAACTTATGTGAAACATTTAAAACATAAGGCAGTACGGTCCATATTTCCAGGAAGAATTGATAGAAATGAGCCACATAAGTTGGCTATAATTTTAAGCATTCTAGAAAAGAATTTAAAAGTACCTACGGAATATTCTACTCCAAAAATGTTTTAAGGTCGGAAATTTACATTTTATCTGGCCATAAGAACGAACAACGATTAATAGTTATATAGTATTATATAGTATTAGTTATACAGTGTGGAAACTAACTGGAATAAAATTCATAACTTCGATATAGGCGATTTTTGCAAAAAATCCCGAAACACGCTAAGTATTGTTTTTTCTTGCCCTCATTTCTATGTATATGCTGCTTGTTTATCTGTTCCCGGAAGAGCGCAGCCACCTCTGACTTTTTTTTTCAAATGGAAAGGTATGTCAAGTGACACCTCGTTTGAAAGGTCTCTTCGCAAGTAATACAACACACTATTTATTTCTTGAATATTTACAAAGCCCACGTGATAAAAAAAGAAAACCACTTTTACATTGAACATGTTTCGGCGTAAAGTTGTATGCTTCTGACATGTGTTTTGATGCTATGGAACTGCGTTGCTTAGTTACTAGTGATAATAATAGTCACCAAAGCAGTCACATACGCTCGTCAAGTTGTCGAAGTGATTTCTAAAATGCAGTATTTAACCGAAAATCTCCGAATCGAGATTCTGATGATGATCGGTTATGGTAACAGAAGACGAAGTCAGCTTGAGGTTGCTCAGTTATTTCGAGAAGAGAATCCGGATTTATCACCCATTAGCCAAGGTACCATAAGCAAAATTGAGACACAATACAACAATTCGGGTCATGACAGGGTTGTGCCCAGACAGCGAAATCCCACTGTTCAAGCAGATACCAGGCTAAACGTATTATTAACTCTTCAAGAAAATCCAGTGACTCCAGCCAGGCAACTGGCCCGTGACAACGAGATTAGTCAACTGTCCTGAAAATTCTTAGATCAGCCAAGCTGTATCCTTACAAGATGCAGGCACTCCAAGAATTAACGGAGGATGACCCGGACCGCCGAATCGAATTTTGCGAGCAAATGATGAACATGATCGACAATAACCAGATTTCATTAGCATCAATTCTTTTTTCCGACGAAAGTACTTTTACCTTACATGGTGACGTTAATCATCAAAATTGTCGTTATTGGGCTGATCATAACCCTTATTGGATGCGAGAAACTCATACTCAGTTCCCGCAAAAAGTCAATGTATGGGCTGGAATAATAGGTGATCAGATTGTAGGACCAGTATTCTTCGATGGTAATCTTAATGGAGCAACATATCTTACGTTTCTTCAAGACGACCTCATGCCAGCGTTAGCCACTTTATTTCTAAATCCATTAGATCCATGGATACCTGATGAACGAATATGGTATCAACAGGACGGAGCTCCACCCCATTATGCTGTGATCGTTCGTAGATATTTAGACGAAGTTTTTCCCAACAGATGGATTGGAAGAAGAGGTCACATTGAATGGCCGGCGAGATCTCGGGATCTTAGTCCCCTTGACTTTTTTTGTGGGGATATCTCAAGAGTAAGATCTATGTAACCAAACCAAACGACATTGAGGACCTTAAGCAACGTATTAGGCATGAAATACGGCAAGTCACACCAGAAATGTTACAAAACATTAGAGATGCATGTTATCATCGATTTGCACTTTGCCAAGAAAGAAACGGTGCCCATTTTGAACATTTGTTGCATTAAATAGTATTCAAGTTATAAAAGTGTTTTTTTTATCACGTGGGATTTGTAAATATTCAAGAAATAAATAGTGTGTTGTATTACTTGCGCAGAGACCTTTCAAACGAGGTGTCACTTGACATACCTTTCCATTTGAAAAAAAAAAAGTCAGAGGTGGCTGCGCTCTTCCGGGAACAGATAAACAAGCAGCATATACATAGAAATGAGGACAAGAAAAAACAATACTTAGCGTGTTTCGGGATTTTTTTGCAAAAATCGCCTATATCGAAGTTATGAATTTTATTCCAGTTAAAGTTTCCACCCTGTATAGTATTAATAGTAATAAAAATAGATCTCTGAAACTTATACATATTGTACATTGTCATATCATATCCTGTCAGCAGAAGGCATGAATTCACAAAAAAGATTTTATTTATGAATTCATAATGTTTAAACCTAAATATACTGCCTTTCAAAAAAATCAGAACACAAAGTATTTATTGGACGATTTTAATGAAATTTACAGAATTTGATCATGTAAATGAACTGCATCGATGATCAAAAAATCAATTGTTTTGGTTACTATTTAATGGTATTTTTCCTTGATTTCACCATTATGAAGAGCTGCTGATTTTTTAATGTAATTGCTTCTAATATCCAAGTAGCCTCTGAGTAGTTTGACGTTTCAGTTTGTAAAACATAAAAAGATGCCCCGTGTTCGTCGGCGTGCACAATATCATCATCTAAGTGAATTTGAAAGGGGTCGCATTATTGGAATGCGAGAAGCGGGTTATTCGGTTCGTGCTATTGCTGAAAGGGTAGGCCGTAGTGTATCGGTGATCGTACGCTGCTGGTCTAGATGGTCCGAAGCTGGGGAGAATCGACGTAGACTTGGATCAGGACGTCCAAGAAGCACCACTGAGCGTGAAGATCGAGCTTTTCGTCTTACAACTTTAAGGGACAGATTTACAACGTCGCGGGCATTGGGAAATGACTGGTTGGCTCTAAATGGCCAAAGAGTATCCATGGCTACTGTTTACAGAAGAATCCGCAGTTTTGGTATAAGATCCTACCGTCCACAATTGTGTCTACCTCTTACTCCGCAGCATCGCAGAGCAAGACTTGATTGGTGCAGGGAAAGACAACATTGGACCCATGAATGGAATAACATTATCTCGGTTCTGTTTATGGGCTCATGATGGTCGCAGAAGAGTGAGACGTCGACGCGGTGAACGCAGAATTTTACAATTTGCTGTTGAAAGACATACGGCTCTTACACAGGGAGTTATGGTTTGGGGGGCGATAGCATATGGTAGTCGGTCTCCTCTAGTTTTTTTTAGAAGCAAGTCTTAACGCGATTCGGTATATTGACAACATTTTACGGCCAGTGTTAGTGCCCTATGTAAATGGCTTGCAGAACCCCATTTTTCAGCAAGATAATGCTCGACCTCACACAGCGGCCATTACAAGACAGTTTTTTGATAGTGTCGAAATCAATTTGTTACCTTGGCCATCTCGTTCTCCAGATCTATCGCCAATAGAACATGTTTGGGATATGATATGTGTTAGAATAAGTAACTTACAGCGCCCCGCTAACACTGTAATGGAACTTAGAGGTCAAATTATCGAAGTTTGGAATGAAATACCCCAAGTCGATATTGACAGCCTGATTTCTAGCATGCCTCGACGTGTTAATGAGTGTTTGGGAAATCGTGGAGGCCCAATACATTATTAATTTTTATTCATTTGTTTTTTTTGTTTTTCAAGTTGATTTTTTGATCTTCGATACAGTTCGTTTACATGATCAAATTGTGTAAATTTTATTAAAATCGTGCAATAAATACTTGGTGTTCTGATTTTTTTGAAAGGCAGTATATATATTTATGATTTTATGTTAATTATGTCTATGATTTATTCATTTTAAATTTCCCACCCAAAATTCCTACCTAACAAATGGCGGACTGGCTTCACTTTCGAAAAGCGGTTATGATGTTAGTTAGCAATCCATAGATATAACATCCTAGCCTAAAACACACAACCTGCAACACACCACTGAATTCTTGAAATGTCAAATTTGATTGATCATATTTAAAAAAACAGATTATAAATACGTAGGGTTTTTTCGTTAATTTTTATTTACTCTTGTACTTTTCTTCTAAAATAACCCTGGAAGCAGGAAAATGTATAAATGTGGATTTACATATTTCGGGTAAGTGAAGAGCAAAATAAAAGCAGGTACTATTTTAAGACAATTCGGGACGAACGCCTTAAATTAAGGACAAAAAACAAGTTTCACACATCAGGACTAGGGCTGAAAATGATTGACTGTCCCGGGAAAATCGAAACGTATGTCAGCTTACTAATAGGCCATTGACCTAGGTCTTTCAGCTTGATATTCATAATTTAATTATATTAGTGAATAATATAACTATTATTACATACCTGATATCCTTGATAAAATCTTATTATGCGGCTTTAAAAGCATTTCCCCGGATTTCCCAGCGACATGCATTGGCGTTTTCGGCTCCTCCCCCTTCACCACCTCAGCGACTTCCTCGCCGGCCACCCTCGCACAGGCCCCATCCTCCCCATCTGCCGGCGAAATCTGCCTCGACAGCTTCTTGTGCGGCTTCAGCGCCAACTCCGAAGCCGGATCCACCGTCGCGACCTCCACCGAACTACACGTAGAAACCGAACTCGTGCTCTCCTTATTCTCTAAACTTAAACTGCTATGACTAGACAGACTCTTCGTACTAATATAATTATCACTGCCGATCAGACCCTCGCTCTTCATCCGCTCGCATTCCACGGCGAAACTCGAGGGCTCGTCGGTATCAATCAGATCGAAACTGAAAGTATCCTCAGGACGTTTTGGTTTATTCTGCCTTAAAACAGGCGGTTTGAACGTCCCGTTCAGCGCGTTCGTCCTCTCCAAAGGCCTGTGCAAGCTCCTCGGGGGCAACGGCGGCGCGCTCTCCTCTAAAAAATCCTTCACGCCCTCCTCCGGACTGCTACTGCTGGCAGTCCATATTTGAAAATAATCCTTGTTCGGAGATTTGCTGTTCCTGATCTTTTTCTTGGTTCCGCTCGTGCTTTCCGAGCGCGTCAGCCCGTTGCTGGCTTTCTTTTTCACACCCGAGGAGCAGTTCGGGTCTTTGGTGGAGAGCTCCTCCAAGGAGTTGGAGGTTTTCTTGTTTAGCTTCGACGATTCGAGCTCGTCCTGAAAGGCGGAGTTCTCTATGCCGATGCGCGGTGTTCTTATGTACTTTTTGAATTTGTCGGGAGGGTCTTTGGTGATCAGAGGCTGGGTTTGTGCTGTATAATCCAGGTCTGTGTCTTTGTAATAACGAAAACAGAGATGTTTTCCACAATCTATATAAAATAATTAAAATTAGCACATTCAAATAGCTGTAAGGAAACAGAAAAACAAATGCATAGTCAACGTGATGTAATTGATATGTTTAGACATCAGAACCAGGCTAGGTATAGTGGGATTCAGGAGAGATGTCCTATGACTTATTGATGTGGAATGTGTGGTTCAAATTTTTTAGAGAGTATGTCGACAGTTGTATCTGCAATGATTTTTCCTAGTTGTGTCAAATTTTGACGTTACATGACAATGTCATACTGTTTAGGTCGCGAGTATATTAGTGTTATTTCTTTTAGAAAAGCTTTAAATCATAATTTCTTGTAAATTTTTTATTTTGAGTATACATATCCCAATTACGTGTTGTAGATTTTTAAATATTCATATATTCTTAAAAGAGATCAATTTATCGTTAACTTGTTTCTCATTGATCACTTGGTAAAACATTTCTATTAATATATAGGTATTTGATTGAAATTCACTTGGTTTGTTTTACTAATAAATTGTTTTATTTTCAACTAGTTTCGGCTTAATGCCATTTTCAAGAATGGTGTACAAAAGAGCAAAATTGATTATATATACTAGATGTGGGCATTTCAGGTAATAAGCGCTCTAATTATCGGGGAATTCCAAAGGTCCTCGTTGTCATTGACCACGTTTTTTCCCGCCTTTATGGCTTTACTTATTTCTAAACCCTCCCGATAATTCAAAACTTATCCCTTATTACCCGAATGCAACATTTTACAGTCGTTTGAGCTGAAAGTGATTAGCCGTGATGCAATGAGATTAAGCTTCAAATTGAACTCTTAAAAAAAGAAGCTTTTTTTAAAGAGTTCAATTTGAAGCTTAAAACGAGTGTTTTCCACTCCCAGACTAAGCATGAAGTAAAATTTCGAGTTTAGAAAAGCCTGAAAATTTGGTTGGGTCGCGTAGCGCGAAGCGCGGAGCGACCAAACCAAATTTTCAGGCTTTTCTAAACTCGAAATTTTACTTCATGCGCCACGCGTATAAGACACTGATTTCAAGCGAAGTTTACTCGTTTACAACATTTCAGTGCTTTCAGCGTTTAATACGCGTGGCGCATGAAGTAAATTTTCGAGTTTAGATAAGCCTTAAAATTTGGTTTGGCCGCTCCGCGCTACGCGACCAAACCAAATTTTCAGGCTTTTCTAAACTCGAAATTTTACTTCATGCTTAGTCTGGGAGTGGAAAACACTCATTTTAAGCTTCAAATTGAACTCATTAAAAAAAGCGTATGCATATGTATACCTAATAGAAAATTCCCTGTATTAACAGATTAATTCGATGACTATTTGCCATATCTACTGAATGCGCAATCGATTCAGCTAATATTTTCGTTTGAGCTTACACAAAATCAACATAAATGCATTATTTACTTCTGTAAATACCTGAACTATTTAGTAGATGTGGAAATTTGAATTATACCACTTAAACTCACATTTAAAACGAGTGTGCACATTAAGTAAAATGATTTGTGGCTGGGTTTTTACAGACATAGTTTTACAAAGACATTGTCAAAATGTGACGTTTAACCATAAAATTTTAAAGCTGCATACCGGAACATACGTTTTCGCATGTTCCATCTAAAAACGATAGCAGACATATTATGAAGTTTTCGTATTACATGTATTGGTGCAGAAAGCACTACAAATCCAGGAAATCATTGGACACCTCTCGTGAACCGTACCTCAAGTTCAAATTTTTCGTTTCGTAGATGGTAAGCTAGGATGTCAAAAATGTTTGTGCCAAAACTTTTCCAAATATTGCATAAACACAAATGGCAAATGCGTATGCTGTCAGACTCTAAAGTCTCTCCCTAATTCTAGTGATTCGTTACTAGTGCTAGAAAGGTTTGAAAGATTGCATATTTGAAAATTACGTTAAACATATATATTTACCGTTGTGTATTTGAGGGATGTCTAGAAGCCACATAGCTGAGGTCTCATTCGGACGCACTTCTTGTTTCCCCAGCAGCTCCTCGAATGGACTGTCTGCAATGGAAAAAGGTTACTTGTCGGGTGGAGTAAATTGAGAGATTCCTGTTGAAATTTATGAGGAGTTATGGCGGATATTTTTAAACGTGAAATAATTCGCGTGGGCTTTTTTCGAATTTTATTATGTGCGCGCGCGAGCGTGTCTGGAAGGTCTCGTAAACATCCGGCATCCGCTTCCCGAAATAAGCCCGATCCTCTCCTCTCCCAGGTTCGGATAAGGTTTTTCGATAGGTATCCCTCCTGGACCGGGCCAGGTGCGTCGCGACGCCAATTAAAACAACTGATTTTTACAATACAGCTTTGGTTTATTAATTAAAGTTGTTTTGGTCATCGCCAATGAAGAAGGGCGGAATGGACCGCTGAGCCAGCAGGAAATTTAATATATTTTGGCCGATTTGACACTGGTTAATATTTTCGAAAGTACAGAGCGTGTCGCCGAAGGGCGGCGACGTGTTAACAGTAAAAAACACATGCGATCATTAAAACGAACAATTTTTAAACAAATGTTGCTATTTAACAATTCACAAAACTCAATAAAAATTTAACAGCTGACCAAAGACGTAAACATGCAAAAAAAGTATGACTTTTAGAGCAATTGTATTGGACAAATTAAAACATGCATGTTTACGTTTTTGGTTAGTTGTTGGATTTATGTTTGTTTTGTGAATTATTCAATAGCAAGTTTTGTTTACACATGTAATCAACTTAAATTCAATTGTATTATTCATCTGCCTGATGAAGCCACTGTGTGGCGAAACAATTGTTGCAGTGTCAATCAATAAACAGTGAAATCTTAACCAAGTGTGTTATTTACTAAAAGTTTTCAATTGTAGGTATCAAGTGCATATTATAAGTGGATTCTGTATAAATTACGAAATCTATTTATTACATGACCTGACCCAATAACGATAAATGTTTAATAGTTTTGCTTGCAAAATAATTCCCAAAACAACTGATATTATGAACAGATTATTTATAGACTGTAAACAAAACTTGCTGTTAAAAAGTTGGAAAAACACGATGATTACTTTGCCGACAGAAAAAATTGCGCCATAAAGCTAATCAAAAATATAAATGAGCAATTGAAAACAGTGATGGGCATAATGGAATGGTATCAATAATCGAATATTGGGATGATATACAGAGAATTTTTCTTGTGGACATATCCCGATATTATACGCTGACATTTTTTAGGCAGCAAATAAAGCTTGTAACAAGGGTTCCACTCCTTAATTAAACTACGTGACTAATCCAAAATTTTACTTCTGCGCCAAGCGTATAAAACACAGATTTAAAGTGAAGTTTAAAATATATTGCTAAAGCAGCATGCTAAAACAGTATAATTTGAGCTTTACGTTAAATCAGTGTTTTATACTGGTGGCGCATGAAGTAAAATTTCGAGTTTAGAAAAGCCTGAAAATTTGGTTTGGTCGCTCCGCTTCGCTCCGCGACCAAACCAAATTTTCAGGCTTTTCTAAACTCGAAATTTTACTTCATGTTTAATCTGGGAGTGGAAAACACTCGTTAAAAGCTTCAAATTGAACGCTATTTAAATACAACGAACGTCAGAAAAATGACATCATATACATCAGGATATGTATACTTAAAAGATAAATTTCCTCTTTATATTGATTATCTCCCTGTACTTACTGAAAAGTATTTTAATATAATTTGGTTTTCCTTGTATTAAATACCGTGCGATCGTTTAAAACATGATTTAGAGTAGGCTTTACATTTTAAATTAGATTGGCACTACTGACTGTTAACACATAGTTTACCATAACCTCAAATGTATTCCATCATTCAATTACCATTCTGAGCAACCGCATAAAGAAAATGCCGCCTACTCTAAATCATCATTTAAACGATCGCACGGTACCAGCTATAAAGGGACGGAATACTTCTGAAAAGTTAACTATCTAATAGTTGGCTATTGCATTTTCTCATAGCGGATCTAGTGAACGCGATTTTTCATCTTTATACGACATCGCAGATTTCTGACATTTAATTCACGTTTGCTCATTCGCAAAACATTAGTCAACACTAGTCACCTATTTAATATATACTTTGCCAACGTCGAATCATTGGTACCTAACCAATGTTATTATTGGTTAGGTTAGTTACTACTGACTAAGATAGGCTAGGGTGTCATTTATTTAGTTAACCTAATCATTTGTTTATCTAGCATCTAGCCTAATTAACTGGTATTTGAGATAACCATAAGCTAATCTTCTCAATCAATAATATCCAATTTAACAAACTAGCATCTACGGAATATCTTAGATCACTGTCATAACCATAATCTTAATCTTGATCATTGACAAATGCATTATTTTACAAATTAATTGGTATCTAACTATTAGTTAAACACGAGTACCTATCTAAAACATTTCTTGACACCTTGGGCCATCTATTAGTTTCTTTTTGAGCGGAGTGTTATTTCCACATTGGCAACACTGACGCGCTTGACATATTAAAATAAATGTAGTGTCGAACCTCCGCTGTAAGGTATGAATCGTTTTAATCTGGAACAACGTTGGGAAATATAGAAACATTATTTAGAAAGTGTGCTGTGTTGCAATGGAGTGCGCTACAGAGACATGCTGACTTATTTTTTGTTGGCGAAATTAGACGATTTCGACTTGGGCGAGCTTTGATTTCAACAGGATGGAGCAATATGCCACACCAAACGTGAAACTATTGATCTTTTGCACAATGAGTTTGGGCCATCTATTAGTTTCTTTTTGAGCAGAGTGTTATTTCCACATTGGCAACACTGACGCGCTTGACATATTAACATAAATGTAGTGTCGAACCTCCGCTGTAAAATATGAATCGTTTTAATCTGGAACAACTTTGTGAAATATAGAAACATTATTGTTGTGCTGTGCTGCAATGGAGTGCGCTACAGAGACATGCTGACTGATTTTTTGTTGACGAAATTAGACTATTCCGACTTGGACGAGCTTTTGTTTCAGCAGGATGGAGCAATATACCACATCAGACGTTAAACTATTGATCTTTTGCACACAAAGTTTGGTAACCGTATTATCAGTGGTTTTGGAGACAGTAATTGGCCATCGCGCAGCTGCGATTTGTTGTCGTTGGACTATTTTTTGTGGGGGTATGTTAAGGACCGTTGTTACTTCAACGATCCACAAACAATTGACGCACTGAACGAAAACATTCGTGGAACTATTCGTTAAATAGAGCCACAAACAATCGAACATTTACAGCAAAATTGGGTGAAAAGGATAGACTACTGTCAAGCTAACCGCGGCGGCCATTTAACCGAAATTGTTTTCCATAAATAATCGGAAGGTATACTTTCTTGAATATAGCAACAATCATTTAAACATATTCAAAGGTGTATTTTTATTAGCAATTACAAAAAGAAACCATCAGATGGATCACCCCTTATAACTTAGATACCAATTTAGCTTCTACTGAAGGCGATTGATTGAGTTACGTGAAGATCAAATTAATTTGACGAATAAGGCACTAATAAACTTTTTTCATACGCTTTAACTGAAACCATTGCTCTAATTGGTCTTCTTCAGAATAAAATATTTAGGAAAAAAGTGAACAAATTAGTTTGAATTGGTTATTCTAGTAAAGTTTATTATACCTACAAGTATCAACTGGATCAAAGACAACATTTTAAAATAACTCTCACTCATCTCATTATACTCTCAACATTCTTGTAACACACATTTATAGTTTGTGCAGTTTTTCTGTGTAATTCGAGTGCTTCCTTCCTCTTGGGCAGTCGCCGGCAGCCGGTGGCATACATTTCATTTCACAATTCCAAGAGAAACTCCTGTGACTAACCCGCGTATTGTACACAGACACGCATGCACACGACATAACATCATCAGGAAATTGAGTCACGTCACGTGTCCCCGACTCTCTCACACGCGACAACATTCACCCGCTTGCGTCACACTCGTTACTTCTTCTTCCGGTCCAGAGAGGGCAGGAAATAACAACGACACGATAGGTGGCGCTCGTTAACGGACATATTTAGTATCCCTGTATTTAAGAGAGTAGCGCAAACTATAATGCCTTGATTAAACACAGTGGCGACAACTTTGGTATTCTTTTTGATTGGTTGTTAGTAATTCTGACCCAAAATGGCGGACAAACAGCGGCGTAGCTATGAGGTCTCAAGTTGGTCACAGCAATTTCGTCTAAAGGTTGTACTTTATTTCACTCACCCCAAAATCGTATCTCGAAAATTCGCAAAGGTAAATAGAATCAACTTAAACACGTTAATTTGAGGTATTAACTATAGTATGATTCTATTTCAAAATCATGGGAATAGCTCCCGTCCATGGATGACGCTTCAAGTAAAAGATGACAACACTCACTGTCACAATTAAATATCACATGTTTGTATTATAACCTATTCTCTTGATTAATGTAGCCTCATCGTGGCGGACGACAGGGGGTTCTCGCCACTATGGTTAATTAAGTCACTGTAGCGCAAATTAACATCCATTTTGCGTCCTGTTAATTTGATCTAGTTTGAATTTGGCGCCTAAATTGACGCCTTTAGGTGCCAAATTCAAACTAAATCAAATTAACAGGATGGATTTGAGTTTGCGCTACTCTCTTAAATACAGGGACACTAGATTTATTTACAAGAACATTAAAATGTAAATCTTTTAAGACGACAATAGTCAACTGCAAAAATTAATATCTGGAATGAATATGCCAAAATAAGAGCAAATAATACACAAGGGTACCCTACAATTATTATATCCTGGTGAACTACTTAAAACGATTTGGTTTTAACAAGATGACGCTCCTCCGCATGTTAGTCTTGCAGCTCGGAATTCTTTAATCGCAACTTTTCTAAATAAGTTAATTGGCAGGAGGGGCAAAACCCCCTCTTGATTGTGTGTTTTAGGGGTTTTTGAAAAATCGAGGATCAGCAGGAGAGGCAAAATCGAATGGCCACTAAGATCACCTGATTTAACCTTTCTTGATTTTTGCTTTTAGGGGTTTTTGAAAAATCGAGTCTACACAACGAAGCCGAAATTTGAAATGAATTGGAAAATCGGATGAGGTATAAAATGAACAACATTACTAGACATATGCTCCAAAACGTAGTCGACGCAACCCAAATGTGAATGCTGTTCAAAAAGTTTACTGTATTTATTATGGGCAGTAAAAAAATGAATATTGCGTAAGAAAGTTTTTCCACGATCTGAGGTGCTATCAGGGTGGCAACGTAATTAATAATTAATAATAATTACTAGTCTTCATTTTAGGGCTAATCAAAATAGAAATAATCTGGCTCTAACCGGAGGTCATTACCACCTCATTCATTAAACTAGTGAAATTTAGTATCAAATTTTCTTACTTTCCAAAATTTTCAAATTTTCGGCCTTCTTCAATTTAGTAGAAACCCAAGCGGCGTACAGTCGACGCAGCCCAAATTTGAACGCCAGAATTTGGTGGTGTAATTTACACTTTGCATCATAGTCGTTTTTCGCAATTAAATTTGACAACTCTCAAAAATTGTCAAAAATTTCCGATGACGCCTCTCTTTGTAATACCACTGGCTAAAGCCAGAATTACAGGAATGAATTTTAGTAACACCCGACGCCCTAAGGGGCAACAAGGGATAGCAAACGAAGAAGAAGAAGAATTTTAGTAACAAATACCATAGCAATTTTAGTTACTAAAATTCATTCCTGTAATTCTGGCTTTAGCCAGTGGTATTACAAAGAGAGGCGTCATCGGAAATTTTTGACAATTTTTGAGAGTTGTCAAATTTAATTGCGACAAACGACTATGATGCAAAGTGTAAATTACACCACCAAATTCTGGCGTTCAAATTTGGGCTGCGTCGACTGTACGCCGCTTGGGTTTCTGCTAAATTGAAGAAGGCCAAAAATTTGAAAATTTTGGAAAGTAAGAAAATTTGATACTAAATTTCACTAGTTTAATGAATGAGGTGGTAATGACCTCCGGTTAGAGCCAGATTATTTCTATTTTGATTAGCCCATAATAAATACAGTAAACTTTTTGATTATTTTTCTCTAAAGTTAAAAAAATAGAAAGCTCTTCTGGTAGCAAAAAGTGACCAAAATCCTTAAATACTTAATCCTTAATAACTGCCGAACCCTGTATATGATACAGTATCATGAAATAATTAGGAAATTAGTGAAACAGTTTTAAAATATATGTATAAATTAAAAAAAAAATACTAGTGGGATTAAAAATTATTATGAGGTTTTTATAATTTCTTTAGAATTCAAAATGTAATCCCTTAAGAATTCAGAATTCAAAAATATATGTTATAGTGTTATAATAATGCATTAATGTAAAAATTGATTATTCGTTAATAAACTAAAGTAACTAAATTTGTATTAACTCATTAACGGCCGAGCAATTACAGAGTTAACTTTTAAAGTTGATTTTTTCTAAAATTCTGCTCTTCTCTTTATGATTTCTATGAATAACTTATTATTAATTTTTTCGATTATTACTCATTAAAAAAAGTACATCAATGTGTTTCTAACTTCACAATATTTCAGTGTTTTATACGCGTGGCGCATGAAGTAAAATTTCGAGTTTAGAAAAGCCCCGTGAAAATTTGTCTCGGGTCGCTGCGTGACCCTCGACAAATTTTCTACGCGGGGCTTTTCTAAACTCGAAATTTTACTTCATGCTTAGTCTGGGAGTGGAAACACTCATTCTAAACTTCATATTGCACGTTTTTAAAAAAAAAAACGCTTATTGACTAAACATTTACAGTGTATACATTTCGCATATTTAAAACAAAAATTCACATAATGTAGAATTTTTCTTTAAAATATGCAAAATGTATACACTGTACATTTTCAGGCATTAATCGATTTTTTTTTTAAAAAACGTGCGATATAAACTTTAGAACGAGCGTTTCCACTCCCAGACTAAGCATGAAGTAAAATTTCGAGTTTAGAAAAGCCCCGCATAGAAAATTTGTCGAGGGTCGCGCAGCGACCCGAGACAAATTTTCACGGGGCTTTTCTAAACTCGAAATTTTACTTCATGCGCCACCCGTATAAAACACTGAAATATTGTGAAGCTAGAAATACACTGATGTATTTTCTTTAATGAGTAATAATTGAAGGAATTGATTATTCGACGATGTGAATTTTTGTTTTAAATATGCGAAATGTATACACTGTAAATGTTTAGTCAATAAGCGATTTTTTTATAAAAACGTGCAATATGAAGTTTAGAATGAGTGTTTCCACTCCCAGACTAAGCATGAAGTAAAATTTCGAGTTTAGAAAAGCCCCGCGTAGAAAATTTGTCGAGGGTCGCGCAGCGACCCGAGACAAATTTTCACGGGGCTTTTCTAAACTCGAAATTTTACTTCATGCGCCACGCGTATAAAACACTGAAATATTGTAAAGCTAGAAATACACTGATGTATTTTCTTTAATGAGTAATAATCGAAGAAATTGAATAACAAAATATTGACATTTTTCTTCATACATTTTTAAATCAGGTCAAATAATATAATATACAAAATTAACTTATTTAGTAATTTCGCTAACAAAAAATGTATAGTGTTGCGTGTATGCACCAATGGAGCTTAATGGGTTAAAGACGATTCTTCTTGATTTTATTCATGTTAATTACAAGCAGAATTCGTCGGCACGGATACTAGATTAATAATAATCTTTATTTCAGAGTGTAGTTACAACAATTAGAATACAAAAACGAGTGTATTCCACTCCTTGGGTAAGCATGAAGTAAAATTTCGAGTTTAGAAACCATGTAAATATGGATTTCACGGCGCGCGAGCGAATCGAGTCTAATGAAACAAACATTCTGCTTGTTTCCGTTGTAAAATCAAAATACATATAAACTTGACTGTTCTCTGGCAAACGCTTTAAAAATATTCCACTCCTTAGGTAAGCATGAAGTAAAATTTCGAGTTTAGAAAGCCTGAAAATATGGATTTGTCGGCGCGCGAGCGAATCGAGTCTAATGAAACAAACATTCTGCTTATTTCCGTTGTAAAATCAAAATACATATCCATGCAACCCTTTTGTAAAAATTTGCAACAAAGTAACAAAACTGCGCGTAATTAGCCAATTCACTCTTAATTAAGCTCGGAGCAACGTTGGCGAGTCGAGTAATTGGCTCGATTAATTAATTAATCCATTTATTAGATGCGGTGGAATATTTCGCACGTGTTCCAAATTTTTCGGGTGGTCCTCCGTAAAAAAATAAAAGACGCCGCCCGACATCGTCGTCTGAGCAGACGCTGCATCCATCCGTTCCGTGGCGCTAAATTTACAATATATCGCAGTGGCGGCGACACTAGGGCGGTAGTGGGGAAGGAGGGAGGGCGAGAAGCCGCAAAATTATAACCGGCGTGCTTCCCACTTCCGCCAAAAATATATTAACGGCACATCCGGTCTCCAAACACTAACGTCCTCTACCAATTTTAGCAAATTGATATATCTATAGTTTCCTATGCTTGTGATATAATATACAGGCCCGGATTTCTGACAAGATGCCTATTATAATTACAACTAAGTTAATTTTATTTCTAATACAGGGAGTTTCTCTTTTAGGTATCCATACATGTCTCTATGTGTATTCTGTAAACTTTCAGGCATTATTTGCTTTTGAAAAGCGTTCAGTTTGAAACTTCTAACAAGTATTTTCACTTCTTGATTAAGCATGATGTAAAATGTTGACGACATTTAGTAGTTTTTTGCCGTCAAGTTATCAAAAACTTCTATAAACTTTTTGGGGAAAAGCGGCAGAATTTAAAAAGTATAGTTGTATTTTTTAGCCAGAACTTTATTTTAATTAGCCAATATTTCGCTAAACTTTTATCAGCTTCTTCTTGTGTGAATTTTAAAACGGACAGAAATGGCTTACATGCCATTTATTCATACTTGTGGAAATTAAAATAAACAACATTTGGAAATTTGAAATCAATAACGTTAGTTTTTCAATTTTTAGTAACAAACAATTACTTTTTTTACAAACTTTTTACACGTCGATATCTGACAGTTTTTAATTTTATCAAAAAAAGCCCAGTTATATGTAAGTATTTTTCATTATGTTAAGGTTTGTTTTCCCTTTTTCTCCTCTTAATAATTTTGTGTATCTCTTTATAAAAAAAATATCATTGTATTTATTTATTTTAGTTTTAACTTGCCCTGAAGAAGCTGACAAAAGTTTAGCGAAATATTGGCTAATTAAAATAAAGTTCTGGCAAAAAATACAACTATAATTTTTGAATTCTGCCGCTTTTCCCCAAAAAGTTCATAGAAGTAAAATGTTGACTACAGAAAAGCCTAAAAGCTTCGTTTGGTCAAGTGGAATTTAACCTAAATTTTGAAGCTGTGTTTGAAAGACGATCGTTTTAGACTAGTGCTTGATGTCTACCAGAGCTGGGCAGGATTCGAATCATTCGGGATTCGAATCCTGGATTCGAATCCTTTTAGAGGATTCAAAAGAGGTATTCGAATACTTTAGTTAAACTGGATTCGTGATCCGGATTCGTTACACTTTTTTAAAAGGATTCGTATTCGAATCCAAATGCTGGTGATTCGAATCCTCATAAAAGGATTCGAATCCTATTTCAGCTACCAATACCCAAAACGAAGGTACTGGTCAGATCGCCGATGTATTCTATGTGCGCTACGTACAACAAACTCATTAATACAAATACAGATGTGGATATATTCAACTTTAAATCAGCGAAAGAATTCTTCAGTGTGATCATTGAGTATCTTTCTTAGTTTATTTTCTTAGTTTTTTTTTACTTTTAGTTTATTTCTTGTTATTAGCTTAGTAACCTGTTAATTTCGTTTATTTACAATGTTAATTTTCTTTAATTAAAATTATTGTGTTTTTTCTTTATTTGTATTAACTTCAATCTGTAATTGGACCTTGTTCCGTTGGTTGAATAAATAAATAAAATAAAAATAAAAAAATCCTCGTAAAAGGATTCGAATCCTCATAAAAGGATTCGAATCCTCGTAAAAGTATTCGAATCCTCTTAAAAGGATTTGAATCCTCATAAAAGGATTCGAATATTTATAAAACGATTCGAATAGTTACAAAAGGATTCGAATCGTCAAAAATAATTCGAATTAATCGTAAGGATTAACATGAAAAATTTGTTTTGTATGTTTTTAAATTTCTCGTTAAATCACTGTTTTATACGCGTGGCGCATGAAGTAAAATTTCGAGTTTAGAAAAGCCCCGTGAAAATTTGTCTCGGGTCGCTGCGCGACCCTCGACAAATTTTCTACGCGGGGCTTTTCTAAACTCGAAATTTTACTTCATGCTTAGTCTGGGAGTGGAAGACACTCGTTCGTAAATTTTCGAATTATCATTAAGTTGTCATAAAGTTGTGTATTTATTTTCAAAAAAATCTTTCTCGGTTTATTGAACAAAAACAAAACAGCTAAGGTGAACAGTGTTTAGGTAAAAGTGGTTTATTTTTTCGTTGGCAACAACAACTTTTGATTGAAACATTTTTTGATTTAGACGTCGAAAGCCATAATCGGTGACTAAAAAACTGGTGGAGATCAACAAATCTCCACTAGATTTATTAGTTTCTAATTCAAAAACAAAAGAGCTGAGGTGAAAAGATTTCAGGTAAAAGAGGTTTATTTTTTCGTTGGCTACAACTTTTGTTTCAAACATTTTTTGACTTATACGTCGAAAGCCATAGTTAAATTCGTTTAATAAAAAAACATCTAATTATTTCTGGTGATTTTTAACACAAGACTTTTAGACATTTGATGGTATAATTAATATTGAATTACTGAAATAAGTATTTATTTTTAATATATTCGTAAATATACGGCAAACAATCTAAAATATTTAATTAATTAAAATACTTAGAAAATAACAATATAATAAATTTTATATTATTATTATTCCGGGTGTCCGTATTTCAACAGAATGTATGGGGATCTCGGTTATTTAAAGAGATAGAGAGTCGGTTAAATTGGGGCAAAGTTGCATAATTTAAGGCCCAATAATAACCCAAAAACACGTTTGAAATATCTAATTTCCTTAATGAGGAAAAAAACGTATTTTTTGAAAATTCGTTTTTATTTTTTTATTCAAAAACTATTAAATCCAGACATTTACAACTTTGACATTATAGGCACTTTTTAACGATAAATCTAGTAACATATTTTATTTTAAGATAACTATAACATTTACCTAGGGACCATAGCTAACTTTTGTTTTTCTTATAAGCGCCATTTTGGATTTTGATATTTTTTGGAAGAATATTGTTTACTCAATGACATTCATAGTTTATTGTACATTTTATATGTCAAATTTTAATCTTTTGGTTTTTCAAAAAGTGCCTTGGAAACAGTTGAGTAACTCACTTATTTGGCAACTCCTAGGACCCATAATTTGCTTACATATCACCCGTGAAGACGGGCATTCGACGATACATACTTTAACAGTTGTGACATATTTTAAAGTAACGAGTGTCTTCCACTCAAAGACTAAGCATGAAGTAAAATTTCGAGTTTAGAAAAGCCCCGCGTAGAAAATTTGTCGAGGGTCGCGCAGCGACCCGAGACAAATTTTCACGAGGCTTTTCTAAACTCGAAATTTTACTTCATGCGCCACGCGTATAAACCATTGATTTGAAGTGTAGTTCAAAAACAGACAAATACATCTTTAATCAGAGTAACACAGAAATTTAGTCTGTTATCAACGATGTTCAGTGTTAATAATAAATAATTAGGTTGTGAATATTTTTGTTAAAACAACTGCTAACGATATTTATGTGTTAATGTTTGTAAAAAAATAATAAAATCAAATTTATTCATAAACGATTTGTATTCGTGATTCGAAAAAACAGGATTCGAATCTTTGATTCGAATCATATTTATCTCTTACGAATCCTTTATTCGAGTATTCCTGATTCGAATCATATTAGGTGATTCGAATTCGTGATTCGAATCCTTTTAACGAGGATTCGTCCCAGCTCTGATGTCTACTTTATTCAGTATGACATACCGAATGAACAAACTTTGTAAACATTCGAATTAAGTTAGTTTATTTTTTATTGATTAGATTTCGTAAAGGTTAAAGTATTTGGATTAAGGGGAATATAACAGAGGTCTGAAATTTAATGTCAGGTTTATTTAAAAACTAAAGATCCTAGAAAGTTGAAATTTTGACAGCGTATATTAAGCTCAATTATCTAGTAAAATATCGAAGTACTTTTTTTTTAAACAATTTGCTTTCAGAGGTATGAAAAAAATAATGTTATATTTTTCAAAATTAAAAAAAATATTCCCATATCTTACTAGTTTATACTATAAGGAATATATTGTGAACATTTCATAAGAATGCGATAGCTCATGCCCGAGTCAGGTTAAAATAAAAATCTTGAAAAATAAGACCGTAAAATACCGCCGCCTTGCGGACCTTCTCTTAGTTGAACGCGTTGTACACTCATCTGCACAATTATTGGAGGGGCGAGCAGCATGCGGCCAGCATTTATCCCTGGGCCGGTGAACGCTGCGGGGCTTCGCGTTTGTTTTTATTTTCTTTTCTCAATCATAGTTAACAAAAACGGCCCGCGTCGTTAGCATTTATTCTCGTAAAATTAATATTTCGCAATTATAATCGATATTTTATTGTACTAGTGTTTTATTTTTATGCTTTCTGACTAATTGAATAAGTATTTTTTTATACTGCATGTTCACTAATATAGAAAACACGAAATGTTTCACTAATTTAAATAAAGATGTGTAATATACCTTTAATATTGGCTTTCCTAATTATTTGACAGTGTCGGTATTATTAAATTATTTTTAAAGTGTTTTAAGCTGATTAATAAGCAGAAGCAATCGAATAACAATCAGTCTTGTTCAAATCATTATTTCGTCTTAAATATTTCGTTGTTAAAACAGTTGTTAAATGCCATTAAACTTCTCGCAATAAAACTATTAAAGTAAATTGTAAAACTTTACAATTTACTTTAATAGTTTTATTTAGCAATCGGACATATTTGAACCAACTGCGACTTCATCAACGAATCAATGATATCAAAACTATAAGAATAGTGAGAATAACGTCACCAATATGACGTTGTCGTAGATTAATGTTACAAATCAACTATTTTTTACTGAGCACAGGTAATATATGTTTGACGAATGTTTACAAAAATGTAGGGTTTAACTGCGTGCATATTCATTGTTAATTATTTTAGAAAAAATAGAACTATAATAATAATAAGGTAGTTGTTATAATGCATTTCAAATAACAAGCTTCTTGATTTTGGCTGATTTATGATGAGTCATATTTTGATAGTAAGTAAATAAGGAATAAATGAATTGTAATTGAATGTTATTGTAATCCTCTATTTATACACATCATCATTTTGTAAACCCTGTACTAATTATAAAAAAAACAGGGCAGCTGTCCGTTTAATTTTTTTCAATCTATTATTTATTTGTTGCATTCATAAAAACTAGAATATTGGATAAAATAAAAATTGAAATTCTCCCCAAAATCTGGGGTATTTACCCAATTTGGCAGATGCCAAATTAATACACATTATTTTCATGGCAATAGCAGTTATCAAAGATAATATTCCTATATAAAAAATATCATTGAAAATCCTATGTTCCGTTTTTTTATATACAGAGAGTTTTATATAACACCGAACATGTTCATCCAATACAATTTTGACACCTTTATTTTTTAAGTTATGTGTAAATTGGGTTGCCTCTATGACCATTAAAAACTGTAGCCAATCAATCGCAATTAATGCCTCAATTTGTACACACAGGGAGTTTTTCTTTCAAGTATACATGTGAGAATTACACAGTATATGTCGTAAATCTTTAGATACTCGTTGTTAAAAAAAATAATTTGAAACTTGAAATGAGTGTTTTCCACTCCCAGACTAAGCATGAAGTAAAATTTCGAGTTTAGAAAAGCCTGAACATTTGGTTTGGTCGCGTAGCGCGAAGCGCGGAGCGGCCAAACCAAATGTTCAGGCTTTTCTAAACTCGAAATTTTACTTCATGCGCCACCGGTACAAAACACTGACAAATTACGAAGTTTAAAACACACCGATAAACTTTCTGTTGCATCAGTGTTTAGTACCGGTGGCGCATGAAGTAAAATTTCGAGTTTAGAAAAGCCTGAAAATTTGGTTTGGCCGCTCCGCGCTTCGCGCTACGCGACCAAACCAAATTTTCAGGCTTTTCTAAACTCGAAATTTTACTTCATGCTTAGCCTGGGAGTGGAAAACACTCGTTTAAAGCTTCAAATTAAATTCTTTTAATAAACCTAGCATCGGCAAATGTTCAACGTATGCTTCTGTATACTTACAAGACAAATTCTCGTTATGAAAATGTTCTGTGTTACATAAAACTCTCTGTATATCCGGCATATAAATATTCACAAGGAGCTTATGAACATGAATTATTTTATTATTATATTTTTAAGAAATAATCTCTAATTTAATAAAATGAAACACATAGTTTGTTCAACTGTCGAAACTGGAGTCTTAAAAGTAAAAATAATTAGTTATAATGACAAGAATAAGAATCATCGGTTTTGTAAATACCGAAAAATAACACAGGATCGCTTTCTAACGAATTGAAAACAATACATAGCTTGTATGTATTATCAGCGTGTTTAAATAATACGAATCGACACTTTCCTTCGATCCGTCTTTTTTATACGCTTTTTTTTTTCGTCTATTCCACGCGACGCGAGACCCTATCCGTTCATGTCAAGGAGCAATGCACGAATGCACAGCGAGCTGCCTCTTTTCTCTCTGACTGTATTCGCCCCACTTGTCCTGTAAATTTGGCATCGGATGAGCTACTCTAAACTATGTGGGTCTTTCCAACACGATCGGCGTGTTACACTGCGATAATACCCTTAAGAAAGACAAGAAAATGAAACAATTTTGTTTTGTTTATACGAGCAGCGCCTTTAGAAGCGCGGGGCCATGTGCGGTGGCATCGCCCTGCAACCCTGTATAAACAAAGGTAATTGTTCCTAATCCACCCCATTCGCCAGTGGCATTGAAAATTAAACATACTGAATAGAAAGTTTTCTTTTTGTTGTACGTTTAAATAACATCTCTAATTCTGTTTCTAATCGTGTCGCAAATGCAATAAATTCCCCAATAGCTTCCAAGAAGGGTAAACAAACGAAGGGTTGTTTATCTCGCCGGAGCTGGAGAAAGAAACGGCCGACGACGTCACTTCCGATTTTATTTCGGGTGAAATTCCTGTCCCCAGTATATTTAGCGGGCCAATTTCCGGTCGGGGCGCGTTACACTACTATTTCCAACGGATATAGGACGTCCGACCGTAAATTCCACAATAAAACTCTCTTTATTTCACTCTCGTTTCCCTCTCTCGCTCCACCTACATTCATCTACTCGGTAGGTAGGCGAAACAGATGGCTCTCTTGTTGTATACCTGTGACCTCCTTCCTTCCGGTCCGACCGCGCAACCCCAATCCGAATAAACAAGCGCGCTCCTCTTTTGTTTCCGTCACGTCCGTTTTGACAGATGCCCGGGAGATGATGATGATGGTGATGATGATAGGTGGTGTGACATCGCGGCAACAATTGACTTACGCACGCACGCACGCTCACACGCACACCTGGTCGATGCGTTACTATAAATATTCATTCGAGGGACGCATTCTTCTTCCCATTTTGGTGTAGTTGTCTAATTTGCAATTCTGCTATTTTTGGTTCGACTCTCGTTACATGATTTATTGCTTGTGTTCGTTAACGGTACTTTGTTGTATTTGGGCAAAATTCATTAATCATATATTTCTACTTCAGAGCGAGAACATGATCTGAATAAATATATTCGCTAAGAAATATAAAAATTGTTGCTACCTGGGTTTAAATTTAGTTCTTATATTTTTTTTATGTCAATATTGTTCCAGAATATTAAAAACCAATTCTGCGACCTTCAAATAAAACAGCTTGTGATTTTTAAATATTTTCTACCTTATAAAATATAAACAAACAGCGAATTGTTCTTTTAAGTATACATATATATATATATATATATATGTTTTAAACATGTTTTTAATTGTTATTGTTTCAAACGCTGTTTTAATGAAAAAAAAAACGTTTTCTTTAACAACCCTGGGTTTGTTAAAAAAAACCGTTTCTTTTTCATTAAAACAGCGTTTGAAACAATAACAATTAAAAACATGTTTAAAACAGAACATACAGGGCATTTTTCTTTTGAGTTTACATATCCCGATAATTACAGCGTTTTTTAAATTTGTGGGAATTCGTTGTTTTAAAGCGTTTAATTTGAGGCTTTTAACGAGTGTTTTCCACTCCCAGACTAAGTATGAAGTAAAATTTCGAGTTTAGAAAAGCCTAAGAATTTGGATTGGCCGCGTAGCGGCCAATCCAAATTAGGCTTTTCTAAACTCGAAACTTTACTTCATGCGCCACGCTTAAAAACACTTATTCACAGTGAAGATAAAAAACACACACATACAACAACGATTATAGGCAACCTAATATACGTTAGAGTTATTGGGTTGCCTATAATCACTGGTTTAACAATTTGTTTAGCTCAGAATTTGACTCACGTTTTATTTACATCTACATATTAGATTGCTAAAGCCGTAAATTTTAAACTTTCCGATATTTTAGTGTTTTACACGTGTAGCGCATGAAGTAAAATTTCGAGTTTAGAAAAGCCTAATTTGGATTGGCCGCTCCGCTTCGCTACGCGGCCAATCCAAATTTTCAGGCTTTTCTAAACTCGAAATTTTACTTCATGCTTAGTCTGAGAGTGGAAAACCCTCGGTTAAAGATTCAAATTGAAATCTTAAAAAAAACAACGAATGTCGTAAATTTTCTTTCAGATATACAGGGTGTCCGTATTTCGAGGAAATGCATGGGGATCTCGGTTATTTGAAGAGTTAGAGAGTTGGTTAAATTAGGGCAAATACGTGAAATTCGGAGCCCAACAATAATCCGAAAACAGATTTGAAATATCTTTTTTTGTTTTCGAGATATTGCCAAAAAACTATTTTTTTCAAATTTCGTTTTTATTTTTTTATTCAAAAACTATTGAATCTAGGAATTTGCAACTTTTGCATTATAGAGGCACTTTTTTTTCAGGAATTTAGTAGTGTACTTACATTTAAAATAACTTTAATATCTTCTCCAGAACCATAGCCAACTTTTGTTTTTCTTATGGGCGCCATATTGGATATTCATATTTTTGGAAAGAACTTTTTTTTCTGAATTCAACGGTATATCACACTTATAATTTATTTTGCGTTTCATTTGAAACAAAGCAACCTTTTGTTTTTGTTTAAGAGTGCCTTGAAAACAGTTGCACATTTTAAAATTCCTGAGGCCTACAACTATATTTTTTTAGGGAAGGAACCAGAATAATCCCTCTGCTGCTTGATGAAGTTTTTCATAATATTAAATAATAATAAACAAATTAATTAAATATCTTTTGAACTAAAATTATCACAAACTTAGAGTAAGTGTTCGAATATATCACCATTGACCTTCAAACATAATTCTAGTCTTTTCCTTAAATTTTGGACTGCCCGAAAAATGTCTCTTCTTCTTAATTGCTGAATGGTAACTATTATAATTCTTCTTAAATCGTCTGTGTCCTCTGGAATAGTTTTATAAACTTTTTCTTTTATAGCTCCCCAAAGAAAATAATCTAGAGGTGACAAATCAGGTGAGCGAGCTGGCCAACGTATATCACCATTATTTGCCATAACTTTATTTGGAAACATTTCGGACGGACAATTAGCGACAATTTGGCTGTTGTGAGGTGGTGCACCATCTTGTTGAAACCATACATTTCTTAACATATTTAAGGGGATGTTATTGTCTACGTAATCACTTAAAAATGTTCTTAAAAAATCGTGATATCTCTGTGAATTTAATGTATCTTCGTAAATGTATGGACCTACAATATTGTCTCCCAAAATACCGACCCATACATTTAGTCAGAATCGCACTTGTCGTCGTCTTTCTTCATGTTGTCTAGGATTATTTATACTCCACACATGTTCATTATGCCTATTGAATATCCCTGTGTTGGTAAAACGGCATTCGTCAGACCATATCACATTTGACAAGAAATTCGGATTTTCGTTTAATTTTCCCAATAAAATACGACAAAAGTCCATCCTTCGTCTAGCATCTCCAGGATGGAGAGCTTGAGTAACTTTAATTTTGAATGGGCGATATTTATTTTTTTTCAAAATTCTCCATACGTATTGAAACGTCACACCAAACTGGTTCGCAAGTTCTCTCGTTGAGGAAGAAGGGTTATCTTGAATCTAGGGGAATAAATATTATCTTATTGTAATTAAAATGAAATCATTTTACCGCTTGCAAAATTTGGTTTTCATTTTCATGGGGTTGGTGATATCCATATCTTTGTCGTGGCTTTACGAAGGAACCATATTCCAATAAATTTGTATGTAGTTTTATGAAATGACTTTCACTTGGCTGTTGCCTTTCTGGATAGCGCTGTAGATAGACTTCGGATGAAATACGTACATTTTTGTTTCAAGTATAATAAACTTCGATCATATCTCGTTTTTCTTGGTTCGAAAACACCATTTTTAACTTTATTTTATGTATTATGTATAATGATCGTATCTTATTGACACATCAATAACTGAATAACGTATCAATATTATTGTTTCCAAGGCACTCTTTACAAAAAACAAAAGGTTGCTATGTTTCAAATGAAACGCAGAATAAATTATAAGTGTGATATACCGTTGAATTCAGAAATAAAAGTTCTTTCTAAAAATATGAAAATCCAATATGGCGCCCATAAGAAAAACAAAAGTTGGCTATGGTTCCGGGGAAGATATTAAAGTTATTTTAAATGTAAGTACACTACTAAATTCCTGATTAAAAAGTGCCTGTATAATGTAAAAGTTGCAAATTCCTAGATCCAATAGTTTTTGAATAAAAAAATAAAAACGAAATTTGAAAAAAATAGTTTTTTGGCAATATCTCGAAAACAAAAAAAGATATTTTAAATCTGTTTTCGGATTATTGTTGGGCTACAATTTAACCAACTCTCTAACTCTTCAAATAACCGAGATCCCCATGCATTTCCTTGAAATACGGACACCCTGTATATATGCATATCTGAAAGAAAATGTCTTTTTTTATCTGATATTTGAACATTTCTCAAAGTATAATTTTTATCTTATACTTTGAGAAATTATCAAAAATCAGATAAAAAAAGAAAAAATAAATAAGTGAGAATTAGATTAAATGTTATAAATTGTACAAACTTGCCAATGAACGACCCATACCGAGATGTGACAATATTTCTTATGAAACCGACAAAACTCACTTTAAAAATATCTATGTTAAATGATATGTAAAATAGATATACTGGTATGACAGGTAATTTATCAATGTGCGAGGAAAAATAAAATCACTTCTGTTTTGGCCATGGATTCTTCTTAAAAAATTTTAGTACATTTCATGTTATAAGCATTTTTATAAAATTTACTTTTCGCCGGGTTTTTCATTCAAATACCCTACTGTGCGGCGGTGCACATACAGCTCTTAATCGTTTGTTTAAAGGCATGATGGTTTTTTAAAGAAAGAATGCCTAAAATCATTTTACTTCCCAAATAATCATATTTTTTTAATGAGCATCAGAATGTTATCCTTCTTTAATTATTGTACTATAATTTATGAAATTTGCCCACTATGCGCCAGGGGCTTTCTACCGTACAAATAAAATTGTATAGCTACTCTTTATACTCTTTAATTGTATATCTACTCTTTATACATATAGACATGACAGTTAACCAAGTATTTCTGATTTCAGTCGCGATATATGTATGTATCGAATGTTCAATAAAATAAAACTTCTAGAGTACCATGGAAAATATTGTAGGTTGGCAAGATTGAAATTATAATTATTAAATTCTGTATTGTGGAGGCTTCTACTTCGTTATACATGTTAATTACACAATGAAACACTTTTAACTTTGTTTGTATAACACGTTTTATTTAATGTGACTGCAGTTTCGACAAATTTAGCTTGCTAAATTTGTCGAAACTGCAGTCACATTAAATAAAACGTGTTATACAAACAAAGTTAAAAGTGTTTCATTGTGTAATTATAATTATTATCTCTGACGTTTTATATGTCGATTCCTAAAGCGTGTAGCCAACTTAAATTTAAAAAAATAAAATCATGGCACTCTAGAGGCTTTTTTTGATTGAACATACGATGCATAGCTAACTTCAAACGAAAAAGTTTTGTAAAAACTCCGTACAATTATTTATTTTGCAATAATATGGGGTTATTTTATTGATGACTTATGAATATAAAAAAATACTCATTGTATTGCGAAAAATCGCAGCGTTTCATAATGTATTATATTTTAGCTTGTGTGAGTGTGTATTTCCGCTAATGAGGCGATCAGCAACCGGACATAAAAGGAAGCGATTATAAAACGGCCATTAATATGTCATCAAAGCAATAATAATGGATTTATTGACTTTCCTCATTTAAATAAATACGTCTCTGTGTTTGCAAAACGTGGGCAGATATCTATATTTCTATTATTCTTGCAATTGGACTAAGATTTCAAAGAAATATCGCTTAATGTATCAAAAAAGGAAAGGCAAATCCCAAAAATTAGATTTCTCTTCAATATTAGATAACATATAATTTTTAATCACGAAAATGTTCGTATAAACTGCAAACAATAAGTCTTACTTAATGAGACTGCCAAGCAGAGTTGTTTAAAAGAAACGTTTTTTTTTCATTTTAATTAAAACAAACAGTTTTTTCTACTCCTATTTGTGAAATACAATTTTACACATCGATAAAAATGTGTGAACTTTGACTTTTCATACCGATGCGTGAAGTACAATGCAATTCTTATGGGATTTATTTCACGCACCGCTGCCATAAGAGCCAATACACTTTTCAGCATCGGTGAACAATTTTTAGATGGCGGTGATTTTTTAAATGACACATGTCATTTAGTTAAGTTTGTGCTGTTTTGTGTGTTGGTGAACATTGGTGAACGTTAAAATGCAGACATCACTATCTCCAGAGAGGCCTAATACCCCACCAAGGATTATTGCGGCAGCAAACGCTGCTAGTTCGTCGCTGTTGCCGAAAAAAATCTCTTGATATTTATGAAAATATTTATAAAACATTCATGGAATGGCGCACTGAACATGAAATTAATTCATTTTCGGAAAACGTAATTTTAACATATCTCGCAGAACTGGCGACAAAATTCCAGCCCTCAACACTTTGGAGTCACTATTCAATGTTGAAGAGTACAATAAATGTCAACCATAACATAAACATTGGTAATTATACTAAAGTAATATCATTTTTAAAGAGAACAAGTGAAGGATATACTACAAAGAAATCTCGAGTTTTGGATAAAGAACATATCCTTAAATTTATAAATGAAGCACCCAATAATATATATTTATTAAATAAGGTAAGTGGAATGCAGCATAGTTTTCAAAATTCTTATTTATTTTCTTACTATAGGTCGTTTTAATTTTTGGACTTGCTGGTGCCCTGAGAAGAGACGAATTATATAAATTGAATGTAGAGGATATTCAAGATTTTGGATCATCTCTTCTCATAGTTGTACCAGACACTAAAACTAAAATTTCAAGAAAATTTGCTGTAACACTACATTTAGAATACTACAGAAAATACTTAGCTCTACGCCCTAAAAATTACGCTGAAAAGAAATTTTTCATTAATTATCAAAAAAGAAAATGTACCCGTCAAGTTATCGGCATTAATAAAATTGGAAAGGTACCCGCAGATGTTGCAAAATTTTTAAAATTGCCAAATCCTGAGCAATATATCGGCCATTGCTTTAGGCGTTCTTCTGCAACTCTGTTAGTTGAAGCTGGTGCCGATCTGTTAACTTTAAAAAAGCACGGAGGCTGGAAAAGTTCTGCTGTGGCAGAAAGTTATGTTGAAAATTCGATAACAAAGAAGCAAGATGTTTCAAACAAAATTTTGAATATTAGCAATAATAATAACAATAGTTGTCTAAATACTACATCCAACGAAAGTTCTGGTGTAATGTACCTAACCAACTGCACCGTAACAATTAATAATAATTATTATAAAGATAAATAAATACTTTACGTTAATAGTTTGTTTGTGTTTTGGAATTTATTAAATCGTGTAGTCGTAGAAAAAGTACAGTGTGTAACACGTGCGTGAAGACTTTTTTACACACGCGTGATTGCTTCACTCGCTTCGCTCGTTTCGCAATCTTCACGCTTGTGTAAAAAAGTCTACTTCACTTCACTAGATACACAATATCCTATTTTTTACAAAAAGTGTTTTTTTTTATTGAAACGGCGTTTGAAACATTAACAATTAAAAATATGTTTAAAACACGTTTAAAACATGTTCAAAACAAAATATATAGGGCATTTTTCTTTTGAGTATACATATCCCGATAATTACAGCGTTTTTTTTTAATTTGCGTGAATTTGTGGTTTCAAAGCGGTTAATTTAAGGCTTTTAAAGAGTGTTTTCCACGTTTTATTTTTCATTTTAATTAACACAAACAGTTTTTTTTTACAAAAAGTGTTTTTTTTTTTATTGAAACAGCGTTTGAAACATTAACAATTAAAAAGATGTTTAAAACATTTCAAAACAAAACATACAGGGCATTTTTCTTTTGAGTATACATATCCCGATAATTACAGCGTTTTTTTCTAATTTTCGTGAATTTGTCGTTTAATTTAAGGCCTTTAAAGATTGTTTTCCACTCCCAGACTAAGCATGAAGTAAAATTTCGAGTTTAGAAAAGCCTAAGAATTTGAATTGGCCGCGTAGCGAAGCGGAGCGGCCAATCCAAATTAGGCTTTTCTAAACTCGAAATTTTACTTCATGCGCCACGCTTAAGAACACTGATTTGCAGTGAAGTTTTAGAAACAACAACGATTATAGGCAACCTTATATACGTTAGAGTTATTGGGTTGCCTATAATCACTATTTTAAACAATTTGGTTAGCGCAGAATTTGACACACGTTTTATTCACATCTACATATTAGATTGCTAAAGCCGTATATTTTAAACGATATTTCAGTGTTTAATACATGTGGCGCATAAAGTAAAATTTCGAGTTTAGAAAAGCCTAATTTGGATTGGCCGCTCCGCTTCGCTACGCGGCCAATCCAAATTTTCAGGCTTTTCTAAACTCGAAATTTTACTTCATGCTTAGTCTGGGAGTGGAAAACCCTCGATTAAAGATTCTAATTTAAATCTTTTAAATAAACAACGAATGTCGTAAAATGTACAGTATATTTCCATTATACAAAACTGTACAAGATTCGCGTTTGGTCATATTTTCTGTATTACACCATGATAGAAAATAGCATACTATTGAACAAGAAAATTGTGTCGTCTAATACAAGCCTGACTTATTGTTTCCAGTTACAGTTTCGCAACTGGAAACAATAAGTCTTATTGTTTTGCAAACTAAAACAAGCGTAAGCTTATTCTCTCAGATTCAACTAGTTTGGAATTTGAAATCTTCATATTAGATAACGTATTTCAGAAATAGAAAACGCAACGCAAAAGGTTTACAATTCTTTAATATACTCGATCCTTGCTGTGTCCCTTGATGGAACAATACTTTGAATTTGATTAAAGTAAACTACTTTTTTGCTTTCTATAGTCTGTTTAAAAACTAGAAGGAGTAAGTGCCAAAGCCCAATTTACACTATAAAAAGTTACCAGAAATACCACTAGATAAATTTAGCGGCAATTTTAAAAAATTTCATAATTACTCTTTAAATAAAATCAAATATCCATTTTGTACTTCTTAATTGTAGTTAAGTATTTTCTTTTCCATCGTCAGTTCAATTAAAAGATGTATTTGTGTGTTTCTGAACTCCACTTCAAATCAGTGTGAGGTACGCGTGGCGCATGAAGTAAAATTTCGAGTTTAGAAAAGCCCCGTGAAAATTTGTCTCAGGTCGCTGCGCGACCTGAGACAAATTTTCACGGGGCTTTTCTAAACTCGAAATTTTACTTCATGCTTAGCCTGGGAGTGGAAACACTCGTTCAAAACTCCAAATTGAACTCTATTATAAAATCGACTAATGCCTGAAATTTACGTAAATAAAAAATTCACTGAATATCATAAAAACCGGGAAAGTCAGAGAAAAGTCATGGAATTATATTCAAATTGACCCAAACACTAACAAAAAAGCTATATGATATTATTAAATTTGTTAAAATCAGCAAGCAAATTACAAAACACGTAAAAATTTATAAAATTAACTTAAATATTGGCAAAAACAATGAAAACTATTAAACAGAATGGGGGTTTCCCACAGAAGAAAGTTATATTAAAAGACCAGGGAAAAAATCTTTAGTCAGGGAAATGTCGGAAAAATTTAACATTTCAGATTGTGGCTACCATGTCCGTTTTACTTCTAACAATATTAAACAAAATTTTGAAAACTAGATTATTACCTTTAAAAACATTTTCAGTCATTTAATGTTCTTATCAAAGCATTCACTTTGAAGTTTCGAACGAGCGTTTCCACTCCCAGACTAAGCATGAAGTAAAATTTCGAGTTTACAAAAGCCCCGTGAAAATTTGTCGAGGGTCGCGCAGCGACCCGAGACAAATTTTCTGGGCTTTTCTAAACTCGAAATTTTTACGTCATGCGCCACGCGCATAAAACAGTGATTTAACTAAAAATTTAAAAACACACAAAGAAACATATTTCATGTTATTCCTCACAATTAATTCGAATTATTTTTGACGATTCAAATCCTTTTGTAAGTATTCGAGTCCTTTTACAAGGATTCGAATCCTTTTATAAGGATTCGAATTACCCACATTTAGACTCGGATACGAATCCTCTTAAAAACATGTAACGAATCCTCTTTTGAATCCTCTAAAACGATTCTAATCCAGGATTCGAATCCTGAATGATTCTAATCCTGCCCAGCTCTGGTCTCTATCTTACTTAAAATTGATTTGTTTCATAAAACTATACAAGGTAGAACGACTCATCTTCGGCATGCCTGCATGATCGTTTACTTCTTTTAAAACTTTATTCAAAGTTGGCAGTACATTTTTGTAGAAGAAACTATGCACGGATCTCTTCACTACGTCATCAAAACTTGTAATTATGTCCTCCAAGCTGTTTAGGGCTACAGATCTCTTCAGATTTCTTATATTCGCTAATGGTACGATAGACAGTGGAATTTACAACTCCTAAAAATTAAACATTTCATATTTTTATGCTATTTTATATCTCACCTACTGCACCAACAATGTTTGATACAACAGCAGTCATTTTCATATGTGAATCAACTATTATCATCTGAATGAGTTTGGGTGAGTTACGTGAAGATGATAATAACTTGAAATAAAACACTTTTTCTCCTTTCTTCACAAGTTTATTTTATACCAGATGTACATTTCGGTCACCATGTGACCATTATCAATGGTTTGATACATGTTTTATTTCAAGTTATTATCATCTGCTTATACAGGTTTATTATGCACTGTTTTTCACACAGATATAAATGACCAAAATCCAACTTCTTACGCTGTTTTGGAGGTGAAGGTGATATTATCATCGAGCTTGTACTGGGTCCATAATCCATCACAACAATATAAACAAAACTAACTTTTAACTATGCTAGAGAAACACCACATAAAGGTTATTACGAAACAGACAAAGTTGCAACTCGGTAACACTTCGAATTAAGGTTATGTCAGCTGTTACGTCTAATATTGACGTAATTAGCATAGTGTAAAATGGGCGTGCTCTCGTCCAATCAAAGTTGTAGGTTTTGGCGCGTGAAATTTAAAACGCTCCTCCTAGTTATTAAACAGATTATAGAGAGAACTGCAGATACTATTCAGATTGTAAATGAATACACTTGTTTGTTCCATATTGTTATATTCAGTTGCCTGACACATGTTTTCATCCATTACGATCATTTTTAAAGTTAGTAATTATTTTCATTTTGAAAATGGTCTTAACGGATCGAAACACGTGTCAGGTAACTAAAAATACAAATATGGATCAAAACAATTTAAAATCTGAATAGTATCTACACTTCTATTTAGAAAGCAAACAGCAGCAACACCTTTTTGTTTGTTACTGAAAAATACTTTGTTTTGACCTGAAGACAATATTAAAAGTATCATCAACTAGAAGAAGATATCAAAAAATAATTGAATTTTGTGATGATATCACAAAATCCAAATATTTGTAGATATCTTCTCCTAATATTCTCTTCAGATCAAAACAAAGTATTTTTAAATACTTGACCTAAATTATATATTAGACAGCAACAACTTTTGAAGAAAATACCGTGTTTCGACTAATAATTTCGTCAGGATGTCGGAAGTATTCGACATCCTGACGAAATTATAAGTCAACACAAGGTATTTTCTTCTAGTTGTTGATAAGTCCAATATTCTTTTCTTTAGGTCAAAACAAAGTATTTTTCAATACTTTCGACATCTTGACAAAATCAAAAGTCAAGACGAAGTAATTTCTTCCTGTTGTTGATACGTCTAATATTCTCGTTAGGTTCAAACAAAGTATTTTCTAAGACTTTTAATACCCTCTTCTGGTTTCGTCAAAACAACGAGTTTTTTTCTAGTTGATGATACTTCTAATATTCTCTTTAGGCAAAAACAAAGAATTTTCTAATAATTTCGACACCTTTTTCCGCTTTTTTTTTAAACAATGACTTTTGGTGTACTTGCTTCTAGTAGGTATATAAATTTAAAGCTTTAAAAGAGTGTTTTCCACTCCCAGATTAAGCATGAAGTAAAATTTCGAGTTTAGAAAAGCCTGAAAATTTGGTTTGGTCGCGTAGCGCGAACCGCGGAGCGACCAAACCAAATTGTCAGGCTTTTCTAAACTCGAAATTTTACTTCATGCGCACCGCGTATAAAACTCTCAAATATTGTGAAGTTCACAATATGCTACTAAAGCAGTATTCTAAAGACGTATATTTTGAACTTCACTGAAGACCAGTGTTTTATACGCGTGGCGCAAGCCACGCGTATAATATATGTATAAATATAATTATATTTCCTTATAGCACCTATTGTGGTGTCGGATGTACTTAAGTTAAACTTTAACTTTTGATGAACTCCTTTCCTGTTGTTCTGTCTTTGGCTAGTTTTGTAGCGCGAAGCGCGGAGCGACCAAACCAAATTTTCAGGCAAATTTCAGGCAATACTTTCAGAGTTTTTTTCTAGTTGATGATACTTCTAATATTCTCTTTAGGCAAAAACAAATAATTTTCTAATAATTCCGACACCTTTTTCCGGTTTTTTCAAAACAATGACTTTTGGTGTACTTGCTTCTAGTAGGTATATAAGTTTAAAGCTTTAAACGAGTGTTTTCCACTCCCAGATTAAGCATGAAGTAAAATTTCGAGTTTAGAAAAGCCTGAAAATTTGGTTTGGTCGCGTAGCGCGAAGCGCGGAGCGACCAAACCAAATTTTCAGGCTTTTCTAAACTCGAAATTTTACTTCATGCGCCACGCGTATAAAACACTCAAATATTGTGAAGTTCACAATATGCTACTAAAGCAGTATTCTACAGACGTATATTTTGAACTTCACTGAAGACCAGTGTTTTATACGCGTGGCGCAAGCCAAGCGTATAATATGAATAAATATAATTATATTTCCTTATAGCACCTATTGTGGTGTCGGATGTACTTAAGTTAAAATTTAACTTTTGATGAACTCCTTTCATGTTGTTCTGTCTTTGGCTAGTTTTGTAGCGTCCTTCTATGTTTTCTCTCTAATATTTCTGCAGCAATGCTGTCCCATGTTTTTCTCGGTCTTCCCACTTTCTTATTCTTCTGTATCTTGGCTTCCTATTTTCTTCGTACTGGTTTTGTCTCTTCCATTCTTTGTAGATGTCCCCACCAACCCAGTTGTCTTTCTTTTATGGTCTAAAATATCGTTTGGCATTCTAGCTCTTCTCTTATTGTTGTATTGCTTATTCTGTCCTTCTTAGTTATTCCTATGACTCGTCTTAGATACTTCATCTCTACTGCTTGCAGTTTGCTTCTTTGTCTTTTATTAAGGTTCCACGATTTAGATCCAAACAGCAGTATTGGTGCGTATATCGTTTTGAATACCTTCATCTTTGTCGTTCTTGTTATCATTTGTCTACTGATAAATTTGTCTTTCATTTCGAAATATAATTTTATCGTTTTCTCTATCCTCTTGTTAATTTCGACTTCTTGTGTTCACTTCTCATCGATAGTTATTCCTAGATATATATACTGATAAATTTGTCTTTCATTTCGAAATATAATTTCATCGTTTTCTCTATCCTCTTCTTAACTTCGACTTCTTGTGTTCCCTTCTCATCAATAGTTATCCCTAGATATATATACTGATAAATTTGTCTTTTATTTCGAAATATAATTTCATCGTTTTCTCTATCCTCTTGTGAATTTCGACTTCTTGTGTTCCCTACTTGTTGAATCGTTTCTCCTTGTATTTCTATATTTATTTCTCTATTGTTTTCTCCAATAATCATTACTTTTGTCTTTTTGGTGTTCATTTTCATTCGGTATTCTTGTAACGTGGTTTTAAATATTTGCAGGTGTTGTTGTAATTCCTTCTCGTTTTTGGCAAAGAGTACAATATCGTCGGCAAACGCTGCTTCAGATATTTCCACTCTTTGCATGTATCTGTGTCCAATTAGTTTTTCCTTGTTTTCTTATTACACGCTTTTATGATCTGGTCCATATAGATTATAAACAATCCAGGACTCAGGCCGCCTTCTTGTCGTAATCCCACTTTTGTTGTGAAACTATCCGATATTGGATTGTTGTATATTGAGCATATTTTTGTTGTCCCTGTAGATATTTCGTAATATGTTCAACATTTTGTGATCCCTCTTGTTTTGAGGATTTCCCATAGTTTTTCTCTGGGGATTTTATCAATTGGCTTTTCAAGGTCAATACAAGCTATACAAGTGTTCTTTTTTTTCTTGGATATTTTTCCGTGTTATTTCTTTAATGGAAAATATGTGATCTTGTACAATTCTGCTTCTTCTAAATTCGCTTTGTGGTTCGTCTAGCGATTTATCTGTCACCGATCTTATTCTTTTGTCCAGAAGCTGTTCGAAAATATTCATGGCAGTACTCAGCAGCGTGATTCCTTGATAGTTATTGCGCGTATAAAACATGCTTAATCTGGGAGTGGAAAAAACAACACGGTAATTCTTAGTATATGCGACAAACCTTAATGCCTGATTCCTGAGGTAATTTTGATCGTAATAATTCATATAAATATATGGAATATTCTTTAGATCTAGGTTTAAATTCCTATTTCTTATGATATTTTTATTAGAGAAAGTATATTTCCTACACTCATTATTATTTTTCAAACTGCATATCATACCGCCCGCCTTTCAGTATATACAATTTTTCATTCTTACGTAAATATTTTGTTACGTGGACAGTGAATTGAGAATTGTGGGCAGACAAGTATGCTATGAAGCCCCCACGTGAAATTTTGACGAGAAACCGACGAAATGTGCCGTGGTCTGTGATTGTGAGTGTGTGGGAGGTCGTCCATTCCGACATGGATGTAGACATTTATGTCCGTCTGTGTGTGCACAGCGTGTGTGTGCGTGTGTGTCATTGAGAAGATGAAACGAAGGCTTTTGAGGGGGGCACTTGCGGTCAACAGATCCGATCTCCGCGTGTGGAAGCAGCGGAAGCGACCGGATGTGCACTTAATATTAGTGAGGAGTGAGCGCAATTACGGATAAGTGTAGGTTTATTTTAATTTTCTCAAATTTTAGAAGATGGTATGAATAATTAATTACAAAAGCTATCATATTCGCGAAATATGAATCAGTTTACAACATGATATGAAATTAATAAAGATTTCTTCTTGAAAATATTCTGTGAAGGAAACGAAACGAAATTATTTCAACACACACTTTAATATTTTTAAATCGCGGATCCCCGGACACCCGCTTCAACATTGCAATAATAGTGCAAAGTGAAAAGTTTAATACAAAAAATTACACGTGTTTATCCAACCATATTAAAAATGTGTCCATCTAACGACACATTTCAACATGTGCCTATCCTTGGGTTAAATATCCAAAAGTAACAAATTTTCTTTAGTACAATTGCGACTTCTCTTTTGATACTAGGACCAATATCTGCTAAAAGATGCCAGACGTGAATGTCAGAAGTATCATCCACCAGAAGAAGGTCTTAGGAAATATTTAATTTTAATATATATCAGTCAAGTTTTCTTCTTGCGTAATAAATGGTCCTAGCTTTCTAGCGTTATTGACCAGAGAACCTCTCTATTCGAATGATGACAGAAGAGAATATCAGACAAGAGTTTATTTTGATAATGTCAATAATGTATTAGGAAGACCGAAAGGTAATGTCGTTTTTTTACATTAAATTCGAACAACAACATTTTTATCGATATTTTAATTTATTCAATAACATAATCACCCTTATTTTCTACGACCTTTTGCCATCTAGTATGCAAGTTTTTAATCCCGGATCGATAAAAATTACCAGGTTTCTCATAAAATTATCTGGAGATGGCATTTTCAACTTCTTTAGCATTTTTAAATTATTTTCCACCTAAAAAATGCTGTAGCGATCGAAACAAGTGGAAATCAGATGGCGCAATATCAGGTGAATATGGTGGGTGCGGCAATACTTCCCAACCTAGTTCATTAATTTTTTTAGGGTTCGTCTTGCGCAGTGCGGTCTTGCATTATCGTGTTGCAAAATTACACCTTTTCTGTTAACAAGAGCTGGGTACATTTTAATTAAATATTGATGTACTCTATCCAATTGTTCACAATAAAGGTCTGCATTACATATTCTTTGTAAAAGGGGTTTCCCGTGAGAGAATAAATAAATAAATAAATAAATTAACAGTTTGACCAGGTTTTAGCACTTCAAAATGAGCAACCCCACGAGTATTCCACCAATCACGCAAAAGCGCATTTTTGGGGTGTAAACCTGCTGTAGCTCGTGGCGCGTCATTTGAAGAGAACCACTGCCTTTTGCGTTTTGTATTATCGTAAAGGACCCATTTTTGATCCTCGGTAATTAATCTACCAAAAAACGCTTCTGTGTTATACCGCTGAAGCAATAAGTTGCAGGTATTGGAACGATTAGATTTGTTTTCCTCGGATAGATTGTGCGGGACCCAAACACCTGCTCTGCTTACTTTCCAAGGTGCGTTAAGATCGTTCGAAAGTTCTTTAATGGTCTGACATGGATTTGCTTCCACTTTCGCCCTTAAAATGTCATTATCCAGAGTTGTTGGTCTTCCTGATCGATGAGAGTCAGAAAGACTGAAATCACCGGATTTGAACTTGGAAAACCACCTTTGGCATTTACGAACATTTAAAGCATTCTGATAAATATCGCAAATGCTTTTGGTAGCAACCATTGCATTACTACCCTTATGAAATTCAAAAAGCATACAATGCCGCATATGTATTTCTTTTGGTTTTTCACTGACCATTTCACCAAACATTGTAAAAAAAGCTTTAAAATGTTATAACTTACAAGAAAACAAGTCACTCTAACCTTAAAATGTCTTTGCCACCCCAATGAGCTGCTAGGCGACCACAAAGACCAACATACGCAAAAACGACGTTACTTTCCGGTCCCCCTAATATTTATTTTGTTGATGTCATATCATCCACCAGAATAATGAGTCTTCTGTTGAACTTTGTTTTAACAGAGAAGGGTTTGAGATCCATTATCTATTAAAAATAGACACTTCTTAGATATGCTATTGTGTTATGGTACTCGAAGAATGCATCAGGAGTTTTATCTAGGATTCTAATTAGGATATTAATTCAAAAAAAAAAATCTAATAATTCAATATTCAAAGAGGTTTCGATTTTTTCTACTAGTTATTATTTTTAAGTAATCAAATGCTTTGAGGTAAGCCACCCATTAAATCCACTACCGAGGGGCGTTTTCCAATCACCGACTCACTTGATATCAGCTTTTTTAAGAAATCCACAATAAAACCAACTTACATTTTCCATTCTTTTCGTAAAATACTAAACTAAATATATTTACACACGTGTGGTCTATGTGTAAATTTTCTTATCGCCTCATTATAGCGTGAATGAGGTGGTATTATCGACATCATCACATTACATTTAATGAAGCATAAATGTTGTTTACACAAATTATCTTCGTATGTTTTTCAATTATTTCCACACATAATATGTAGAGACAAGGACGGCCTTGGTTGACAACGTGGCGTGCTTACTACGTCAAAGGCGCGTCTCGTATTCATGAATGAATCTGCCAAAAGGACGATCAAGTCCATTCATCGAGCACCCGGCTTAAATGAATCCCTGGATCGGATGCAGAAACGAGTTTCGCGCGTGCATGCATAATTAATTAATGCGAAAATCGAAATAAAATCGAACTAAAAAAACAGACTAAAAAATCGAGTGGTAAGTAGGTTTCGAAATTTGCATTGGTTTATGGGGAGCTCAGTCTCGGATCTCGGAGAATGTCGAACGGGAACATCGAGAAATGTTTTATTGATTTATGTTAAACGGAGATGTTTATAAAGTAAAATGATTGATGGGGGCATTTTTGCATAAATTTGTTTGAAATTAACGTTCCTCGTTCAAAAAAAAACAATCAATAATTGAGAATCTAAATTAAATTCATCTAGATATGAAAAAACAGAGCTGGCTGGAATTCGTGTACGAATCCTGGATTTCAATCATTAAGGATACGAATCCTGGATTCGAATCATTCACAATTTGAATTCATTTAGAGGATTCGAAAGAGTAAATACCTCTTTTGAATCCTCTAGAAGGATTTAAATTGTAAATGATTCGAATCCAGGATTCATATACTTATAAGTATAAATGAAATTGCCAATTCTTGGTTACAGAATACTTCAAACATTAGAAGTGCGATTCTTTTCGCAATCTATAACAAGTTAGTCTTAAAAAGACTAGATCAAACACTAATTGAAACAACTACCACCCGAGCTAATACCCCGACGGACATTGAATTATACAACAAGTTGGACGAATAAAGCACTAATAACCTTTCTTCACACTTTTATTTGAATTACCAAATGTACATTTCGGACACAAAGCGACCATTATCAATGGATTAACACTGGTTATTAGTGCTTTATTCGTCAAATGAATTTGATCTTCACGTAACTCACAATCAATTTATTTATACAACAAGTGTTTGCTGTTACATACAGTAACCTACTGAAAATGTAACAATTTGGGTCAAATTATTCAGGCCATCTATAGACGCGTTTCAAGATTTATCTCTCATCAGTATAGCTTTGCCATATATTTTTAGAGAATTCGAAAGAGGTGTTAGAATACTTTAATGAAAAAGGATTCGTGATCCGGATTCGTTTAAGTTTTTTAAAAGAGTTTGTATCTGAACACTAAATGTAGTTGAGTAAAATTTTGAGTTAAGAAAAGCCTGAAAATTTGGTTTAGTCGCTTAGCAAAGCGAATATATCATATTTACTTACTGACTGATGAAAACCAATAAACATATTTACATCAAATATCTCACAATAACAATATTTAGCGTGGCAACTAGGTGGTGGGCGATCCTGGCGTTACACTTCTTTCGTCGGCACCCACCTCTTCAAAAAATTCCTTCTACCTTTATGACAAACTTACAACCCATACGAAAACGCACAGGTGAAAGCGTCCGATATTTCTTTTCGGGATAACGAGAATGAGCCAACAAAAAAAAAAAACCGCACATTGCAGTTTTCAGTTGTTAAATTCAATCACGAGCGAGCGATTGTTTCGCGAAACAGAACGCACTCGAAAACAAAAGGGGATTGAATGAGCGCTGAGGTAATTGCGCACTTTCACCGCGAAAGTTTTACTTTTGCTGAGATTAGAAATTATGAAGTAAATGTGCAAAAGAGTTATGAATGAATTTTTAATCGAATGTAAGTACTTAAATTGAAAGATTAATAAATACAGTTACTTTAGGTAAAGTTCATTTGATTTTTATATTATTTCTCTAATTGTTGTTAAGTTAGAATAGGGATTTTGGTAAATGTTGTTAGTTAGTCCTAAATGTCTTTGTGACATTGTCATTTTGATTTTAAAACTGACGCTTTTTATTCAAAATGAATGAAATCTTAATACTTAAGCCATAATTGTCTAAATTACGAATTCATAAACTCTAACCTCACATTAACATGTCAAAATCTATTAACTTATAAGGGCGATTCAATAAAATGTATAATAAATACATTTTATTGAATCGCCCTTATAAGTTAGTATATTATGACATGTAAATGTGAGGTTAGAGTTCATGAAGTCGTCTTATTGATTTTTGACTGAAATTTGACAATAAATATAAAAACTAAATGAACTATAATTAAAATTCGGGAGAGTTGTCCTATGACTCATTATTGATGTGGAATGTGTGGTTCACATTTTTTAGAGAGTATGTCGACAGTTGTATCTGCAGCGATTTTTCCCAGTTGTGTCAAATTTTGACGTTACATGACAATGTCATACTGTTTACGTATATTAGTGTTCTTTCTTTTAGAAAAGCTTTAAATCATAATTCCAACCCCACACCCATGCGGATAGAGCGGGTCATTGAATATATATATATATATATATATATATATATATATATATATATATATATATATATATATATATATATATATATATATATATATATATATATATATGTATATATATATATATATATATATATATATATATATATATATATGTATATATATATATATATATATATATATAAATCAGTAAACATATCCAAATTACGTGTTGTAGATTTTAAAATTTTCGTTATTTTCTTAAAAGAGGTCAATTTAAAGTTTAAACGAGTGTTTTCCACTTCCAGGTTAAGCATGAAGTAAAATTTCGAGTTTAGAAAAGCCTGAAAATTTGGTTTGATCGTTTTCCACTCCCAGACTAAGCATGCAGTAAAATTTCGAGTTTAGAAAACCCCGTAAAAATTTGTCGAGGGACGCGCGGCGACCCGAGACAAATTTTCTGGGTTTTTCTAATTTCGAAATTTTACTTCATGCGCCACCCGTATAAAATACAGATTTAAAGTGAAGTTCGAATACACATAAATTTCACAATATTTTAGTGTTTTGTACGCGTGGCGCATGAAGTAAAATTTCGAGTTTAGAAAAGCCCCACGAAAATTTTCACGGCGCTTTTCTACGATTTCTACATTTTCTACGATATTAATTATTATGTCCTTAATTTAATTGATAATTTTCGACGAACTTTTGTATAAGTCTGTAGTAAGGTATTTAAAAAAATAAATTTTGGAGTGCAGTTTTTACGGTTAACCAGTAAACCGATTGACTAGTATTACAATCCCCCGTCAAAAGTTAATCTCTAGATTTTTTTAGAAAATATAAGTGTTTATGCAAATAGCTTGGAATTAAGTGAAGAATTAATCTCTAGTTTTATTGATCTTTCAAAAAGATTTGTTGTATCTGTATTTCAGGGATACATTTGAGCTTTACTCAAATATGTTACACTACTTTAGTAAAATATGTTACACTAAACATTAAAAATGTCTCTCAACTGATGAATTTCCTCATGCCAGGAGTAACTGTATCTTGCATTTCATCGTGTATTTACATTGAAATTAATTGTTTTTGTAATTTAATTAATTAATTCTTACAATATGTTTAAGCGCCACCTTTCGCTCATTGATCTTGTAGATGTTTTTTAATTGTATTTATTAGCTAATTGTAACTTGAATTTTATAACTATCATGTGCATTGTATTATTTGTTATATGTTTAATTTACACACACTTATTATATATATATTTAATGTAAAATGGAGATTTCCGTACAAATAAATAAATAAATAAATAAATAAATAAATTAGAAATATAATTATTATCATTATTAATCATTAATATTTATATAAATATAATGTTAACAAAATTTCACAGCTGTCGAAAAATATTGAGTAGTCAGAAAGAAATAATTACATTAATTGAGGAGTGTTCGAACAAAAGGTAACATTTCCATCGTTGGTATTTTTTGAGAAATCACTAAAATATGATTAAATGTTCATTTTTGTTCGAAAACGGACATTTTGACTCAGTTATTCTATGGAAATTGTTACTATTTGATACGCCAAATTCAACCAAAATGTGTAGTTAGTTCATAAATTTACGTACGATTCTGCAAAAAAGCAACAAGCTAAAAAGTGGAAATGTAACCTTTTGTTCGAACACTTCTCACTTACAACTTTAACTACAAAGTAATTAAATGAGTGTGATTACATTGTAAATAAATTACTTTGTAATTACAAAGTCATTTTATTACTATTCAATTAAAAAAGTACATAATTCTATTACAATATAATTACACGAATAATTCAATTACAAGTAATTGAATGAGCGTAATTACAAATAAAAGTAATAATAGTACCTTGTAATTAAATTGATGTATTTACCAGAGCTGGGCAGGATTCGAATCATTCAGGATTCGAATCCTGGTTTTGAATCCTTTTAGAGGATTCAAAAGAGGCATTCGAATACTTCCTAGATTACTAGATTACCCCTAGATTATTTGACGGGTACTGATCTTACATTGTAATGTCCTTTTATTTTTAATGTGTGCCTTGTTTATAACTATTTTGAGTAATTATATATTGTATGTTAATTGTAATATTTTAAACTGACTTATACATCCATTCATATAATGGCGCAGTATGAATAAAGATTATTATTATTAAAGATTATTACTTTAGTTCAACTGGATTCGTGATCCGGATTCGTTATATTTTTTTAAGAAGATTCGTATTCGAATCCAAATATGGGTGATTCGAATCCTTATAAAAGGATTCGAATATTTATAAAAGAATTTGAATACTTTCAAAAGGTTTTGAATCGTCAAAAATAATTAGAATTAATAGTGATGATTAACTTGAAAAATTTGTTTTGTGTTTTTAAATTTCTCGTTAAATCACTGTTTTATACGCGTGGCGCATGAACTAATATTTCGAGTTTAGAAAAGCCCAGAAAATTTGCCTTGGGTCGCTGCGCGACCCTCGACAAATTTTCACGGGGCTTTTCTAAACTCGAAATTTTACTTCATGCGCAACGCGTACAAAACACTGATTTGAAGTGAAGTTTAAAAACACACAAATACATCTTTAATCAGAGTAACAGGGAATCAGATATTTAGTCTATCAATGATGTTCAGTGTTAATAATAAATAATTAGGTTTTGAATATTTTTGTTAAACCAACTGGTAACGATATTTATACAGAGAGTTTTTATGTATATAACATTGAACATTTTCATAACGAGAATTTTTCTTTGAAGTATCCATATGCATACGTTGCACATTTTCGATGCTCGGTTTATTAAAATAAGTTAATTTGAAGCTTTAAGCGAGTGTTTTCCACTCCCAGGCTAAGCATGAAGTAAAATTTCGAGTTTAGAAAAGCTAGAAAATTTGGTTTGGTCGCGTAGCGCGAAGCGCGGAGCGGCCAAACCAAATTTTCAGGCTTTTCTAAACTCAAAGTTTTACTTCATGCGCCACCGGTACAAAACACTGACATATTACGAAGTTTAAAACACACCGCTAAACTTTACATTGAATCAGTGTTTTGTACCGGTGGCGCATGAAGTAAAATTTCGAGTTTAGAAAAGCCTGAAAATTTGGTTTGGTCGTTTTCCACTCCTAGACTAAGCATGAAGTAAAATTTCGAGTTTAGAAAACCCCGTAAAAATTTGTCGAGGGACGCGCGGCGACCCGAGACAAATTTTCTGGGTTTTTCTAATTTCGAAATTTTACTTTATGCGCCACCCGTATAAAATACAGATTTCAAGTAAAGTTCGAATACACATAAATTTCACAATATTTTAGTGTTTTGTAATTTCGAGTTTAGAAAAGTCCCGCGAACATTTTCACGGGGCTTTTCTATGATTTCTACATTTTCTACGATATTAATTATTATGTCCTTAATTTAATTGATAATTTTCGACGAACTTTTGTATAAGTCTGCAGTAAAAGTATTTAAAAAATTAAATTTTGGAGTGCAGTTTTTACGGTTAACCAGTAAACCGATTTACTAGTATTACAATCCCTCGTCAAAAGTGAATCTCTAGATTTTTTTAGAAAATATAAGTGTTTATGCAAATAGCTTGGAATTAAGTGAATAATTAATCTCTAGTTTTATTGATCTTTCAAAAAGATTTGTTGTATCTGTATTTTATGGATACATTTGAGCTTTACTCAAATATGTTACACTACTTTAGTAAAATATGTTACACTAAACATTAAAAATGTCTCTCAACTGATGAATTTCCTCATGCCAGGAGTAACTGTATCTTGCATTTCATCGTGTATTTACAGTGCAATTAATTGTTTTTGTAATTTAATTAGAAATATAATTATTATCATTATTAATCATTAATATTTACATAAATATAATGTTAACAAAATTTCACAGCTGTCGAAAAATATTGAGTAGTCAGAAAGAAATAATTACATTAATTGAGGAGTGTTCAACCAAAAGGTAACATTTCCATCGCTGGTATTTTTTGAGAAATCACTAAAATATGATTAAATGTTCATTTTTGTTCGAAAACGGACATTTTGACTCGGTTATTCTATGGAAATTGTTACTATTTGATACGCCAAATTCAACCAACATGTGTAGTTAGTTCATAAATTTACGTACGATTCTGCAAAAAAAGCAACAAGCTAAAAAGGGGAAATGTAACCTTTTGTTCGAACACTTCTCACTTACAACTTTAACTACAGTAATTAAATGAGTGTAATTACATTGTAAATAAATTACTTAGTAATTACAAAGTCATTTTATTACTATTCAATTAAAAAAGTACATAATTCTATTACAATATAATTACACGAATAATTCAATTCAAGTAATTGAATGAGCGCAATCACATATATAAGTAATAATAGTACCTTGTAATTAAATTAATGTATTTACCAAAGCTGCGCATGATTCGAATCATTCAGGATTCGAATCCTGGATTCGAATCCTTTTAGAGGATTCAAAAGAGGCATTCGAATAGTTTAGTTCAACTGGATTTGTAATCCGGATTCGTTAAATTTTTTTAAGAGGATTCGTATTCGAATCCAAATGTGGGTGATTCGAATCCTTATAAAAGGATTCGAATATTTATAAAAGAATTCGAATACTTACAAAAGGTTTGGAATCGTCAAAAATAATTCGAATTAATTGTAAGGATTAATTTGAAAAATGTCTTTTGTGTTTCTAATTTTCTCGTGAGATCACTGTTTGATACGCGTGGCGCATGAAGTAAAATTTCGAGTTTAGAAAAGCCCAGAAAATTTGTCTCGAGTCGCTGCGCGACCCTCTACAAATTTTCACGGGGCTTTTCTAAACTCGAAATTTTACTTCATGCTTAGTCTGGGAGTGGAAACGCTCGTTTGAAACTTCAAACTGAATGCTTTGATAAAAACATTAAATGACTGAAAATGTTTTTAAAGATATAATCTAGTTTTCAAAATTGTGTTTAATATTATTTGAAGTAAAAGCCACAATCTGAAATGTAAAATTTTTCAGGCATTTCCCCGATTCAATATTTTTTTCCCTGACCTTTTAATATAACTTTTTTTCTGTGGGAAACCCCCATTTTGTTAAATTGTTTTTATTGTTTTTATCAATATTTAAGTTAATTTTATAAATGTTTACGTGTTTTGTAATTTGCCTGCTGATTTTGACAAATTTAATAATATCATATAGCTTTTTTGTTAGTGCTATCGTCAATTTGAATATAATTCCATGACTTTTCTCTGACTTTCCCGGTTATAATGATATTCAGTGAATTTTTTATTTACGTAATTTTCAGGCATTCGTCGATTTAATAATAGAGTTCAATTTGAAGTACTGAACGGGTGTTTCCACTCCCAGGCTAAGCATGAAGTAAAATTTCGAGTTTAGAAAAGCGCCGTGAAAATTTGTCGAGGGTCGCGCAGCGACCCGAGACAAATTTTCGGGCTTTTCTAAACTCGAAATTTTACTTCATGCGCAACGCGTACAAAACACTGATTTGAAGTTAAGTTTAAAAACACACAAATACATCTTTAATCAGAGTAACAGGGAACCAGATATGTAGTCTGTTATCAATGACGTTCAGTGTTAATAATAAATAATTAGGTTTTGAACATTTTTGTTAAAACAACTGGTAACGATATTTATACAGAGAGTTTTATGTAACACCGAACATTTTCATAACGAGATTTTTTCTTTGAAGTATCCATATGCATACGTTGCACATTTTCCGATGCTCGGTTTATTAAAATAATTTAATTTGAAGCTTTAAGCGAGTGTTTTCCACTCCCAGGTTAAGCATGAAGTAAAATTTCGAGTTTAGAAAAGCCTGAAAATTTGGTTTGGTCGCGTAGCGCGAAGCGCGGAGCGGCCAAACCAAATTTTCAGGCTTTCCTAAACTCGAAATTTTACTTCATGCGCCACCGGTACAAAACACTGACATATTACGAAGTTTAAAACACACCGCTAAACTTTACATTGAATCAGTGCTTTGTACCGGTGGCGCATGAAGTAAAATTTCGAGTTTAGAAAAGCCTGAAAATTTGGTTTGGCCGCTCCGCGCTTCGCGCTACGCGGCCAAACCAAATTTTCAGGCTTTTCTAAACTCGAAATTTTACTTCATGCTTAGCCTGGGAGTGGAAAACACTCGCTTAAAGCTTCAAATTAGATTCTTTTAATAAATCGAGCATCGGAAAATGTGCAATGTATGCAATGAATGTTCGGTGTTACATAAAACTATCTGTATATTAATGGTTGCAAAAAAATAATAAAAACAAATTTATTCTTAAAGGATTTGTATTTGTGATTCGAAAAAACAGGATTCGAATCTTCGATTCGAATCATATTTATCTCTTACGAATCCTTTATTCGAGTATTCGTGATTCGAATCATATTAGGTGATTCGGATTCGTGATTCGAATTCTTTTTACGAGGATTCGTCCCAGCTCTGATATTTACATTGGGACGTATGATTTTCCTTTCGTTGAAGTTAACGTTGTCAGTCTTTAAGGTTGTTTGTCCCTGTTATATATGTCAATTTTGACAGGTTTTCACTCACTCTAATCAATTATTTAGTTAACGAAAGCCTTTAACGAATTGAAAATCATAAGGCCCATTGTAATTAATTAATAATAATAATAACAATTTATTACGGAATCACCTTTTTAACAAAATAATACAAACAAATATATATCAGTGTATTAATGCCAACTGTTACAGCCAAATAGAGATAAATAAACATTATTCACATCAAAAGTAAATTACGAAACCCTCTTGAATATCGAGTTAAAATCCAGTGTCTTATAATTCGACATTCAAGAGAGTTTCGTAATCTACATTTGATTGAAAAAATATTTATCTTTCTTTTTTACTGTAACACGTGAGTTATTCAGTTGGCAACTACGTGGAAATGGTTTCAGTCTATATACCTAAATTTAAATTAGAATCAGCGCCGGTAGAAAATTTCGGTCCACTTGACCTACTCGACTCTAGACACGCGAAATCCGCATAAGAATAAGGGCAAGAACGAAGTCAATTAATTTTTAAGTGGATGCCTTGCGTGCACGAGAAATCAACTTAATAACATTCATCGAGTTCTCGAGGTTTTTTCTTCTTCTTATAATTAATTACACGGGGTTGCCAAATAAATTACGAAATTATTGATTTTTGAAAACGTATAAAAAATCAAGTCAAGTTTCATGAAATTATGTGGAGTAACATGAAATCATGTCAAAAGGATTGAAATCAAGTAAATTTGAGTTGAATCAACTTCAACAAGTTTTGTAAAAAAAAAACGGTTTTAATTAAAATGAAAAAAAAAACGTATTTAAACAACCCCGAATAAAACAAATAGTTTGTTTCAGTGATTTTTACTTTTACTCCTAGTTTCGACCTTAGGCCATTATCAAGGAGTTGTGCGTTTTTCGTAAAAAATGCAGTTTGTACTATATTCAGAATACATAATTTGGTAGAGACCACCAAATTATGTATTCTAAAAATAGTACAAACTGCATTTTATGTTAACATAGTGAATGAACTTTTACATTTTAATACGCTCTTATTAAGACTCAATTTATCTTCAAAGTATTTCATAAATTCCTTAAATTTTTAACTGTATGTTTTTGAGTTTACGTGAAGTGATTATTACACTAAAAAAGACTGTTATTCCTTACTTCACTTTTTATTTTTATCGTTAGATGTACATTTCGAGACACAAAGTGCTCATTATCAACAACAAACTGAATTCTTACAACTATTTGCGCGGTATATATTTTTCTTAAATATATTTTTGATCGTACATTGTTTGTGCTACAAACTCTTAAATGAAGATTTCGTTTCTTTTTCAGAGGCGGTTTAACTCTAGACGAGGCTTTGCAGCTTCAATTTAGAAGAGAAATACCTTTTTATCAACACCGAATAATATGCGTTACACCCGTTAGAACTACTAACGGTATTCAAAGGAATTCGGTAAAGTGCCTAGTGTTTTGCTCAAGGGCGTCAGTAGTGCATCTCCCTAGTGAATTGAACTATATTTCCCATTTCATTTGTATATATTTTTCTTGCTCTCGTTTGTAAATATTTTGTATTACAGTAGAACATCGCTATACCGGGCCTCGAGATACCGTGATTCGGATATATCGGGGTCATTTTACAGGTTTCTTTTTTTTTTTTAAGATGTTAATTTTAACAATTGACTGCGTACCGCCCTGATTAGATAAAACGTTCCGGCGTCATTATTGTATTATCTAAAGGGATTTAGGAAAAACCAATAAGTAATTAGCTAGGTGTTACGGGGGCTAAGGGTTCGGCATGGTTTTTGGTGGGATTACATTCTCTGTGGGGTATTTTTTTTGGTAATAAATCTAATAATGGATTATCTAAGGGACTAAGATCAAAACTTAGCAAAACATTTTTATTTTTGTACATTTCAATTGATTCAAGCATATTTAATCTACGATGACCTGACTTCTTTAAAAGTTTAATATTGTTAACCGAAAATGTATGTCCCGTTTCTATTTAATGGTGTGCGACCGCAGATTTGTCCGGGTTTTTAATTTTAAAGTAATATTGTTGTTCTTTGAATCTTTTTAATATAGTAATGCGTTGTGTTTGACCTACGTATATTTTATTGCAATTGTTGCAGTTTATTTAATAAATTCCGGATTTTTCTAAGTGGTTTGTTTTTCCAAAAGTGTTGCCAAGTAAAATAAAATTTTTAATTTTGTATTAACATAAAAAGCAGGAGAAATGCTTAATTTATTCAATAAACTACCAATTCTCATACAAATTGATGGGTGGTAAATGAATCTAGCAAACTTTTTTGAGGCGGTTTTTTTCGAGTTGATTAGGGTGGTACTTAATTTTATTTTGTGATTTCTAATGTGTCTGTTTACTAATTTATTGATTGTGTCTATTTTGTAGTTTAATGAAATGCCTATTTTGCTGTTTAAACTAAATTCCTTTTCTCTATTTTCTTTACATATAGGTATGTTAATTGCTCGAAAAATCATGCTATTAAAAGCTGCTAATTTAAGTTTAAATGGAGAAGATGTAGAAGAGTGGATGTAATTAAAAGTGTGTGTGTTTTTCCTGTATACAGTCTGTTTGATTTATTGTGACACAGCACATATGTCCGTTATTAGTACAGATAGAAAAAAAAGTTACAGACAATAGTTTTAGTATTTTTCATGATCTATTCAGTAGCATTGTCAGAAAAACAATTGAAAATCAAATAAACACGTGAAAGCTATTAGCTTCATTTTTTTAATGGAACACCCTGTATATTTTGTTTATTTCAAATAGGTAATAACCTCAGCTTTATAATGATACCACATAAGTACCCCTTCATTATACAAATAACGCGACAATTGCAAATAAATGAAATTTATCAGTTGCCATGGATAACAATTAACTTTCCGTCTTGCGTGTTGTTGATTCAAATCTTTAGAGATGGCTGATAATTACTATTCTAATGATGAAAAAATGGATATGCTAAAGGTCTTCGTTAGATGCAACGATAATTCTAGAGAAGCTAGTATCACTTATGGAAACATGTATCCAGAAAGAAGACAACCACATTATTGCACTTTTGCAAGACTTGAACAAAATTTACGGAGAAATGGGTGTTTTAATAATAAATTACGAAGGAGAAGACAAGAAAGAGAAGATAATAATGAAGTATTGATATTGGCCTATTTTAGAGCACATCCACGTAATTCAATACGCGAAGCAGTGGTTGACTTAGGAATAATAAATATAATATGCATAAAATATTTTCTATTCTGAGAAAACATAAAATGAGACCATATAAAATTAAGTTAGTACAAGGTTTAAGAGATGGTGATTCTGACAGGAGGATAGTATTCTGTAATTGGCTTAGCAACAATCAACATTTATTAAATTTAATTCTTTGGAATGATTAATCAAATTTCTACAACAACGGAATCTCCAACCGAAAAAACGACCATTACTGGAATACTGAGAATCCACGTCAAATTCGAGAATGCAGATTCCAACAAAGATTTGCAGTTAATGTGTGGCTTGGTGTGTTAGGTGATACCATAATAGGACCATTTTTTTATCAAGGAACGTTGAATGCGGAGCGATATGCCAACTTTCTTACGATAGCATTTGAAGATTATTTAGATGATATCCCCCTAGAAATACGTCGAGATATGTGGTTCCAACAAGATGGAGCTCCTCCCCATAACGCAAGAAATGTCAAAGATATTTTGGAAAGAAAGTTTGGTTTGAAATTGATTGCAAATGGTGGCCCTATAAACTGGCCAGCAAGATCGCCAGATCTGTCTATTTTAGATTTTTTTATTTGGGGATTTTTAAAGCAAAAAGTTTATGTTACTCGTCCAGAAAATCTAGACGATCTGAAAAATCGTATTCGTATGGCATGTGGCCAAATAACACCATGGATGTTGCAAAAAGCACGACGAAATTTAATGAAGAGATGTGAAGAATGTATTGCAAACAACGGACGTCACTTTGAACAGACACTTTAAATAGTTATTCATGTCAACTGATAAATTTCATTTATTGGCAATTGTCGTGTTATTTCTATAATAAAGGGGTACTTATGTGGTATCATTATAAGGCTAATATTAATGCCTATTTGAAATAAACAAAATATACAGGGTGTTCCATTAAAGAAAATGAAACTAATAGCTTTCACGTGTTTATTTGATTTTCAACTGTTTTCCTGACATTACGATTGAATAGATCATAAAAAATACTAAAACTTTTGTCTTTAACTATTTTTTCTATCTGTACTAATAACGGACATATGTGCCGTGTCACAATAAATCAAACAGACTGTTTTATTATTAGATAGATTATTAGTAAATCTAGAAATGATATTTGAATATTTATTTCTATTTCATGCGTAAAACTGATACTGGGAAAAAGTTTATTTAAATTGGAAGTTATGTCTTTCACATTTGTATCTGTTTTGACTATTGCGATAATATCATCCACGTATCTATACCTAACACTCGGAAAGTTAGTGATTGTTTTCATAGCCTCATTTTCAAGGTGATTAAGAAAAATGTTGGCTAGGAAAGGTGACAGGGGGTTTTCCATTGCTGTTCCGATAATGATAATGAGCACTTTGTGTCTCGAAATGTACATCTAACGATAAAAATAAAAAGTGAAGTAAGGAATAACAGTCTTTTTTAGTACTTCAATTTTTACCGAAATAAAATCTTCGTTGAAATACCTAAGTATTTTAATCTTTCAGGAAAGTGGGATTAGTGTAATCCTTCTCGCTCGAAGAAAAGGGAGTTTTGTCTCCGCGATACGTTTTGAGTGGGTCCATTGTTGCCCCCCGGATGGAGGCTACTCGAGAGTTAATCGAGAGACGCCCCGCCCCAAAAATCGTCGTACATTTTTACGACCCCTAGCCCCTGTTTATTATCAAATCCCATAAATGGTACAATACAAATTTGCATATTTCAATTGAATCGGTCTTTTATTCTTCACAGTTATAAGCCATTCAATAAGTTGAATACGTAGGATTTTTCGTGTTATTTGTGATTTTCGCTCATGCCTTTATAAACATTTAAAATGCACTTGATTCAATGTTAAATTCCGTGTGTATATACACCAGAGCTTAGCAGGATTCGAATCATTCAGGATTCGAATCTTTTTAGAGGATTCAAAAAAGACAAGAATACTTTAGTTCAACTGGATTTGTGATCCGGATTCGTTACATTTTTTTAAGAGGATTCGTATTCGAATCCAAATGTGTGTGATTCGAATCCTTATATTTATAAAAGAATTTAAATATTTATAAAAGGATTTAAATATTTATAAAAGGATTCGAATACTTACAAAAGGATTTGAATCGTCAGAAATAATTCAAAATAATTGTGAAAAATGTCTATTGTGTGCTTTTAAATTTCTCGTTAAATCACTGTCTTATACGCGTGGCGCATGAAGTAAAATTTCGAGTTTAGAAAAGCCTAGAAAATTTGTCTCGGGTCGCTGCGCGACCCTCGACAAATTTTCACGGGGCTTTTCTAAACTCGAAATTTTACTTCATGCTTAGTCTGGGAGTGGAAACACTCGTTCGAAACTTGAATGCTTTGATAAGAACATTAAATGACTGAAAATGTTTTTAAAGATAATAATCTACACTGGCGAGCAAAAAATAGAGGTCACTTTAAAATTATGACTTATTTTTGATTTTTTTTGTTTTAACTTTATGTTTGCAAATTGTAAACCAAAGTAGGCGTTTAATAATACTTCATGCTTAGTCTGGGAGTGGAAACACTCGTTCGAAACTTGAATGCTTTGATAAGAACATTAAATGACTGAAAATGTTTTTAAAGATAATAATCTACACTGGCGAGCAAAAAATAGAGGTCACTTTAAGATTATGACTTATTTTTGAATTTTTTTTTGTTTTAACTTTATGTTTGCAAATTGTAAACCAAAGTAGGCGTTTATCAATACTTATTTTTGAATTTCTTTTGTTTTAACTTTATGTTTGCAAATTGTAAACCAAAGTAGGCGTTTAATAATACATTTTGCACTTGATTCAATGTTAAATTCCATGTGTATATACACCAGAGCTTAGCACTATTCGAATCATTCAGGATTCGTATCATTCAGGATTCGAATCCTGGATTCGAATCTTTTTAGAGGATTCAAAAGAGGCAAGAATACTTTAGTTCAACTGGATTTGTGATCCGGATTCGTTACATTTTTTTAAGAGGATTCGTATTCGAATCCAACTGTGTGTAATTCGAATCCTTATAAAAGAATTTAAATATTTATAAAAGAATTTAAATATTTATAAAAGGATTTAAATATTTATAAAAGGATTCGAATACTTACAAAAGGATTTGAATCGTCAGAAATAATTCAAAATAATTGTGAAAAATGTCTATTGTGTGCTTTTAAATTTCTCGTTAAATCACTGTCTTATACGCGTGGCGCATGAAGTAAAATTTCGAGTTTAGAAAAGCCCAGAAAATTTGTCTCGGGTCGCTGCGCGACCCTCGACAAATTTTCACGGGGCTTTTCTAAACTCGAAATTTTACTTCATGCTTAGTCTGGGAGTGGAAACACTCGTTCGAAACTTGAATGCTTTGATAAGAACATTAAATGACTGAAAATGTTTTTAAAGATAATAATCTACATTGGCGAGCAAAAAATAGAGGTCACTTTAAGATTATGACTTATTTTTGAATTTTTTTTTGTTTTAACTTTATGTTTGCAAATTGTAAACCAAAGTAGGCGTTTAATAATACATTTTGCACTTGATTCAATGTTAAATTCCATGTGTATATACACCAGAGCTTAGCACTATTCGAATCATTCAGGATTCGAATCATTCAGGATTCGAATCCTGGATTCGAATCTTTTTAGAGGATTCAAAAGAGGCAAGAATACTTTAGTTCAACTGGATTTGTGATCCGGATTCGTTACATTTTTTAAGAGGATTCGTATTCGAATCCAAATGTGTGTGATTCGAATCCTTATAAAAGAATTTGAATATTTATAAAAGAATTTAAATATTTATAAAAGGATTTAAATATTTATAAAAGGATTCGAATACTTACAAAAGGATTTGAATCGTCAGAAATAATTCAAAATAATTGTGAAAAATGTCTATTGTGTGCTTTTAAATTTCTCGTTAAATCACTGTCTTGTACGCGTGGCGCATGAAGTAAAATTTCGAGTTCAGAAAAGCCCAGAAAATTTGTCTCGGGTCGCTGCGCGACCCTCGACAAATTTTCACGGGGCTTTTCTAAACTGGAAATTTTACTTCATGCTTAGTCTGGGAGTGGAAACACTCGTTCAAAACTTGAATGCTTTGATAAGAACATTAAATGACTGAAAATGTTTTTAAAGATAATAATCTACACTGGCGAGCAAAAAATAGAGGTCACTTTAAAATTATGACTTATTTTTGATTTTTTTTTTGTTTTAACTTTATGTTTGCAAATTGTAAACCAAAGTAGGCGTTTAATAATACATTTTCTAACAAATGTTATCTATCGGTCAGTTACTATCACCGTGTTACAGACTTTTATGAAACAACATCCATTTCGCTCTAAATAAGAACCTACGTTTCGTTGTGGTTTTCTTACTTAGTGTTGATTTGTCTCTGCGAAACTTGTCATTCACACGGTGTACTGTACTTAAAAGTCATGATGCCTTTAGGCCCTATTGTTGTGGCAAGAATTATAGCGTCGATTGAAGATAGGCGAGGAAAACGTGAAACTGCAAGGATTGTTGGCAAAAGCCTTTGTGCTATACAAAAAGTGTATCAGCGTTACTTGGATACTGGCCTGATAACCAGAAAACCAGGATCCGGGCGAAAAAAAGTCACCACGATCAGAGATGACCGTTTTTTGGTGTCTACAAGTTTGCGGAATAGAACAGCTTCTGCAGTTTATCTACGAAATTAACTCCATGAAGTTAGAAATGTAAATGTTAGTGAATGGACCGTTAGGAGAAGGCTCCGGGCTGCTGGATTGGCTTGTAGAAAGATGGCTACAGGTCCACCTTTACAACGCCGACATCGTGTTGCAAGATTGGCTTTTGCCCGAAATCACAGGACATGGAATAATGAGGACTGGAGCAGGATACTGTTTTCAGAAGAGTCGCAGTTTTGCCTCAATAGATCAGACGGACGTCGGAAAGTGTGGAGAAGACGCGGAGAAAGATACATTTTTACGTGTTTTGTAATTTGCCTGCTGATTTTGACAAATTTAATAATATCATATGGCTTTTTTGTTAGTGTTTTGGTCAATTTGAATATAATTCCATGGCTTTTCTCTGACTTTCCCGGTTTTAATGATATACAGTGAATTTTTTATTCACGTAATTTTCAGGCATTCGTCGATTTTATAATAGAGTTCAATTTGAAGTATTGAACGGGTGTTTCCACTCCCAGGCTAAGCATGAAGTAAAATTTCGAGTTTAGAAAAGCCCCATGAAAATTTGTCGAGGGTCGCGTAGCGACCCGAGACAAATTTTCGGGCTTTTCTAAACTCGAAATTTTACTTCATGCGCCACGCGTACAAAACACTGATTTGAAGTGAAGTTCAGAAACACACAAATACATCTTTAATCAGAATAACAGGGAGTCAGATATTTAGTCTGTTATCAACAATGTTCAGTGTTAGTAATAAATAATTAGGTTTTGAATATTTGTGTTAAGACAACTGGTAACGATATTTATATATTAATGGTTGCAAAAAAATATTAAAATCTAATTTATTCTTAAAGGATTTGTATTCGTGATTCAAAAAAACAGGATTCGAATTATATTTATCTCTTACGAATCCTTTATTCGAGTATTCGTGATTCAATTCATATTAGGTGATTCGGATTCGTGATTCGAATCCTTTTCGCGAGGATTCGTCTCAGCTCTGATATACACCGTCCACCGATTGCTTCATTTAATTTTCCAAATTACCGGTAAAAAAAACATTTCGATGTGAAATTGGTAAGGTAGTTTTTCTCGAAATGTGTAAAATAGAAATTATCCCCGTGTTTTCGTGAATGAAAAACAACAGGTGGTTCGAAAATTGGTTTTCGACACCTGTCCCAGCGTCACTTGTTCATTTGGCAGCAGCTGCCGGATTGGTTACTTTTGAATGAATTCTGAAACATGACTTTTTTCGACTGCTGCTGGAAGAAGAAGAACAATGGAAAATTTCCGATTCGTTAAAAATACTTATATTCACACAAAAGAGTTGCTGTTATTGACAAGCCAGTTGTTTAAAATAGTTATGAGATTAACTTTTTTTGACTCGGATTGGTTACCTGAATAAATTCTGAAACATAACTTTTTTTATTTATTTGTAATACAGCTATAGATATTTATTTTACAAATTCCTTAAGCATAGTTGTATGCTACTTATATCTAACTATAGTCTACATAACAAAACTATAATTGTTTGGTGTTGTAGGCGTTCACTTTGTGGTACATCTTAAATAACTTGTAAATAAAACACTTTTTACTTTGTTTAACCACTGGATCTTACATTTAATTGTGTGACTAGTTTCGACTATCTAGTAGTCATTCTCAAACTAAAGTAAATACAAATTACACGTTAAAAACTATTTATACGGCTTCGAAGAGAGGGGTGTACATTACTATAATTTCTGTTCTAATGTTAAGACTCGTGATTATTGAAGAACAATGGAAAACGCTTTACCTGCTAAAAACACGTATTTTCAAAGAGCTGGTATGATTTTGACGCTACTTAACTTCTTTCGAATTGTTAAAAATACTTATAAAATTACCCTAAATGAAGAATAATGAAACCTTAGAGGTTAACATTTCCCTGATCTTTTTTTTTTCTTGGAAAAACGAAAAATTTGAAATCAATCTAGGGAATCTCGGAAAATTAATAAACAATAAAAACAAAACAATTGCCAAAACATTTACCCTGGACATCAAGAAATCATACTTTTTAAAATGATCGCAGAAATAAATAAAAATTAAGAATGTATTTTTCTTTCTATTGAGTCATAAAAATGTGTTTCTTGAGACAATCTTTTCAAGATTCGCCAACTTACTGACAATAGTAAGTATTAATTTTAGCTTATCCAATTTGTTCGTCGAAGTTTAGTAACACACAAATAATGCACAGGAATTTGTTTTCGTTCTAAACTTGAAGAAAGAAATAACATCAACTGTATTTATTTTACGTCATAAATTTGACAATAAAGGAAATTCCAAATTAAGTTCCTGATAGATTGTCTAACGAGGGTTTTCACTCTTAGATTAAGCATGAAGTAACATTTTGAGTTTAGAAAAGCCTGAAAATTTGAATTTGCTGAGGCGCGCAAGCGAAGCGATTCGCACCCCAGCAAATCCAAATTTTCAGGCTTTTCCAAACTCGAAATTTTACTCCATGCGCCACGCGTATATATCACTAACTTTAAGTGAAATCTTCAAGTAATTAGTTTGAGTAAAATAAATTTAGTATGCCAATTATCAATTGTTCAATGTTGTTGATTGCAGCGCCATCTATCAAAGTACCAAAAAACATTTTTAGATAAAACTTTCTTACTTTTTCACGCTCTATCCAAATCTGTAATAAAAAATAGGGGTTCGCATTAGGAATTTCAAAGCTACCTCCTTCCCAGCTTCCTCTAGGGTTAGTGGGTTGAATTTTCTCACAGAATTTGATGTCCCCCTTTAAATTATTAAACTTTTATTGGAAACATTTTTTCATTTGGTGAATAGTTCTCAAGATATTCCAGGTGGTACTTTAAAATGGGACACCCCGTATTTATCTGTTCTTAGAAAATTAATAGCTTTTTAACTTCCATCTCTCCATAAACTTTTATATAAAAAGAAACTTTTTTGTATGGATGAACATTTTTATCAACTCGACTAATTATCATTAACTAATTTTCATTTATACCGAATCAAAAACGTTAATTATGTAAGTATTTTCTCACAATGCGAAAATGTTCCATTGTTATTTTTCCGAGTCAAAAAGGTCAATTCCGAGCACTAAGGGAAAACTATCATTTATTTTAAGGTAATTAATTCGAGTCAAAAAGGTTAATGTTTTAACAAATCAAAAAATTCACGTAGTTCTTCAGTCAGTCAGAAAGTTATGTTACAGAATTTATTGGGATAACTAATTCCAGGAGTGGGCTGTTAACTTTGGGGGCCAAGGGATAATATTGTTTAGGAGCCTAGCTAATTAACCGAAATTAACTGAAGTTTGGTTTGCAATTAAGATTATTAAAGGGTCGGAAAGTAATAACTTCAAAAATTAGAGGGAAATTTAAACGTGCATCACTTTGTAAACACTGTCAAAAAAAATTGGATTGGTCACTCCGCATCGCTTCGCGACCCATCGAAATTTTTGAGGCTGTTAAAAACTCGAAATTTTACTTCATGCTTAACCTGCCAGTGGAAGACACTCGTTTAGTTTTTTTAAAATGTCGATCAATTTTCAAGATTTTAGATAGTTTTAGTTAATTTACAATTACGTTGATTATTTTGACAGTACTAATTATTTATTTATTTATTGTATTTATTCTTTATTAACCCAACAGAACAACGTTCCAATCACAGGGAAAATTTACAATAATTTTAATTCACATATAAAACATCACATAAATCATATAAACATAGATATTACACACAAATAACAATAACAATAAGATGTGACTAAAAATATAAATTGAAAAAAATATATATATTGACAGATGGATTATATCGACCATTTTGACAGTACTAACTATATCGACTGTATCCATTTTCATTTTGATAGTCAAAATAGACTTTATCCTAACTATATTTCACGATAATAATCATATTTTTTACTTAAAAAAGGCTCCAATAGTCAAATTCTCATTTTAATAGTCAAAATAGGCGTTATCGTGACTATAGATCAATACAATAGTCATATTTTCACTTAAAAAAGACTGTAATAGTAAAAAAAAACTCAATGTGACTATAATAGTTAAATATTCGTTTCAAAGTGACGATACTAGACAAATTTTGGGGTTATCATGGACCGTAGATCACTGTAATAGTCACATTTTGACCTAAGACTTTGACTACTTCAATTTTTCAATAGTCAAATGTTCGTTATAATGTGACGCTAATAGTAAAATTTTCGTATTAAAGTGACAATAATAACATGTTGGCAGTATCGAGACTGTAGATCACTATAATAGTCACACTTTTGCTATAAAAAGACAACAATAATCAAATTTATGTTATATTGTGCGGATAATAGTGATATGTTCTTTTTAAAGTGACAATAATAGTCATTTTTATAGTTTTAAACTGACAGCAACAGTGAAATTTTGGCTTGATGGTTTTGTTTAAAGCTTTTATAATTTTATAATTTTTAAGGTGAAATCCCAATAATTTAACTTTAAATCAGTGTTTTATACGCGTAGCGCATGAAGTAAAATTTCGAGTTGAGAAAAGCCCGAATTCGGATTTGGACGCTGCGCGTCCAAATCCAAATTCTTCGGGCTTTTCTCAACTCGAAATTTTACTTCATGCTTAGTCTGGGAGTGGAAGATGCTCGTTTAATATTTTAAAATTGTTGATGAGTTTTCAAGATTTTAGTTAATTATCAAAGTTTTGACGATTTTTAGTGAATTTCCATAATTTTACTCATTTTTTATCGCTTTTTGTAAATTTACAAGATTTCCCTTCATTTTCTAAATTCTGATGAATTTCCTGAACATTCCGTGGATTTCAAAAGTTTCTATACTTTTCATAGATTTTTAAAATTTCTTTCAATTTTCAAGTTCTTGGTAATTTGCATGAATTTCTTAAATATTCGTTAATTAAAAAAAAGTTTAAGTTTTTCATGAAACTCCAAAATTTCCTTTGATTTTCAAAATGTTTATGAAAAGTATCAACATTTTTAATCATAGCAATAGCATAGGAAAACCGTCAGAATGTTGAAAATTTAAGGAAATCTTGGAAATTTACGAAAACAGTCAGTACTGTCAAAATAGTCAATATAATCGATACTGTCGATATATATTCAGTACTGTCAAAATAGTTAATATAATCGATACAATGAAATGCAAGTCTACTTATAGATAGTACAGTCATTATACTCAATACAGTCAAATTACAGTATTTCGTGTGTTTTTATTTTTGATCAGAATGTAAACATTTGTCAGAGTTTTGTATTGTGGAGGCTTCTACTTCGTTATACATGTTAATTTATTAATAAAAAACGGTTTAACTTTGTTTGTATAACACAAATTGTGTTATACAAACAAAGTTAAACCGTTTCTTATTAATTTGTCAGTGTCATTATTAATTTTGAATGTTTACATTTTTAACACTATCTAACTAATAAAATTAAGTGAAGTTAAATGACAAGTTGCGATGAAAGTAATGCTATTTTTATTACCTAACCCCTACCTATTTCCATCATGATATTGTGACTATATGTGACGTATTTGAATTAAGGATCATTGTGACATTACTGTGTGTCAATTCTTTATTGGCCTTTATGAAATGTTGTCTTAAAATCACTTAGCCTTTTGACTGTGATATTATTTTGACGTTAATTTCGTTATTATGGCGTTTCGATAGTATTTCATCATAGTCGACTTTATTTTTAATATTATAGCATTTTGATAGTGTTTCATCATTAAATGACTATTGTATAACATTTTGACGGTAATTTCGCTATTATGACATTTTGATAGTATTTCATCATAGTCGACTATATTTTTAGAATTATGGCATTTTGATAATATTTTATCATTAAATGACTATTGTAACTTTTTGACGGTAATTTCGCTATTATAACATATTGATAGTATTTCATTATAGCCGACTGCATTTTCACTATTATGGCATTTTAATAGTATTTCAATATAAAATTGATTGTAGTTTACCTATTATCTTTTGAGTCCTTTTTAACTTGTACCAAAATTGTCATTCTCCGTCAATAAAACGACAATAAACTTATTACGTCAATTTTCAATTGTTTCAATGATAAAATAAACGAGTGTCTTCCACTCCCAGACTAAGCATGAAGTAAAATTTCGAGTTTAGAAAAGCCTAAAAATTTGACTCGGGCGCGTAGCGAAGCGGAGCGACCGAGCCAAATTAAGCTTTTCTAAACTCGAAATTTTACTTCATGCTCCACGCGTACAAAACGCTGATTTAATGTGAAATGGTTTTTAACCCATAAACAATTGAAATAAGTTTATTATGTCAATTACCAATTGTTTAGGTGATGGGGAAAGTGCTATGATAGACATATCACAATTTTTTCAATTATTTTACATACTTTTACAAAATGTATATATGTTCAATTGTTTTCGAGTTATAAATAAGTCAACGTTTTATTCGAAATTTGATTAAACATGTAATAATAGTAATATTAATAATAAACTTCATGGTATTTGTCTATCAATCACGCAAACTGCAGTTTATTTTAAATAATAATAATTCAACGATAATCACACCCTATATGTAATATTTATGTAATTAAGATCGATAATATCTATAAGTATGTATGTATATCAATATTTTTCAAATTTACAATCGATATTAAAATCCCATTTAAATACTAGAATGGAACTTGTCTGTTGTAGTCTTTAAAATAAAATGCTCTCGTACATTAAATTAAAATCATAATAAAAAGTGTAATTTTGATGCCTTAATTAATAAATAACTATTACGAGCGTACACACTTTCATTTCCATACATTTCAATTTAATTACCCCATTAAAAACAGGATGAAGTAAAATCATTGAAAGAGAATTAAACAAAAAAAAAAAAAACAATACTCATTGAACTATTCAAAGTTACAACAAACAGGCGAAAAATATTTTTGCAATTCAATTCGTCCGATAAGGCCGCGTCCGGTCGATTTGAATTACAAAACAAGCCGCTTTATCGATCCCGGCGAATACCCTACGCGAATTATATCTCTAGTTACCTTTGTGTGGGCGTATCCTTTTAAGCAAAAATGTTCGCACTATTTCTCGTCGCCGAAATTTTCACCGAATCGCGAAGAGAAAAGCGCGTTTCGGCCCGGCCGTAAGTCGCGGTCACTATTTTACAACTGAACGGCGGCGAGCACACGCCTCTGCGCGCGTGGTGGGGATTCATGAACGGGAATTGAACGGGCGGCGGGGATGGGCGAGGGGGACAGGAGGGGGCCGCTTTCATTCATAATCCTGCGACCTTTACTACGTATGCGGCGAACGCAGGCACGCCATACCCATAGCGACTTGCACACACACACATGTACCTACACGTATGTATACCCATATATCCAAGCCGCAGATCCGGCTTTACGCGGCCCGCATTCCACACACCATCATTTTTATTATCACATCACGACAATGATGATCGTTCACTGCATTTCTTTTTACTCCTACACTTTCTTGAATGCATCTCATTACCAAATATTTTTTATTAACAATAAAACCACAAGAATTCACAACCTAATAACTAAAGCACTGATCGTTTATTAGTTTGGCAAAATATGCTGATTTAATTTTTATATTTTTTAAATGTATGCAACAATTAGTGGATCCACAAGAGCAATTTTTTTTTAAACTGTTTTAAAAATGAGTTCTGTTCGAAGCACGAATTTGGTACATTAATGCCTGGTATTATAAAACGTTTTATTCTCTGACTACAATTTACTTTACGAATAAACTAATTTATTCCAAAGATTTCGGTATTATAAACAGAAAATAACTTTATTTGGCTAATAAATCTCCTGAGTAAACTATTTGTTTATTTTTCTACCAAGTAAATTTTATTCTCTAAATAATTTGACAGTTAAAAGTCAAAAGTGTATTATATTATATGTTCAATTAAAAACAACCTCTAGAGTGCTATGATTTAATATTTTTTCAAATTTCAGTTGGCTACAGACTTTAGGAAATGACATATAAAAAGTCAGACACACAATTATACTGGATATTTTCAGAGTGGCCAACCTAGAATAGTAGAGTGGCAATCTAGAGATTTTGTTTAATTTAACATACGATATTATTATAATTACTTTAGGTTCTACTACCAATATTTATTAATTTCATTACGGTTATCATGTCTACCATTGCATCCATGTCAGATTCAAGTTCGCTTATAGTATCTTAGCTGACAGTGATTAATTTGAACCACAAGAAATTCTAAGGCGCCTAAGAACTAGAGTTTTTCAAGTCAAAAGCAAGCCGGTAACATAATCAGAGATTTTTATACACATGCATACGCTTTTGTAAAATTTGTTCAATTTGAAGCTTTAAACGAGTGCTTTCCACTCCCAGATTGAGCATGAAGTAAAATTTTGAGTTTAGAAAAGCCTGAAAATTTGGTTTAGTCGCGTAGCGCGGAGCGAACAAACCAAATTTTCAGGCATTTCGAAACTCGAAATTTTACTTTATGCGCCACGCGTATTAAACACTGAAGACACTGAAATATTGTGAACAAGCAAACTTTACTAGAAATCAGTGTTTAATACACGTGGCGCATGAAGTAAAATTTTGAGTTTAGAAAAGCCTGAAAATTTGGTTTGGTCGCTACGCGACCTAACCAAATTTTCAGGCTTTTCTAAACTCGAAATTTTACTTCATGCTTAGCCTGAGAGTGGAAAACACTCGTTTAAGTCTTTTATAATTTCTGATAAGCTTTGTTTTTCTTGTTCTGTGTAATTCTGTCCTATTTTACGGTTATTCTCCATAATTATGAGAAATGATACTAAATTTCCAATTTGATTGACAATTCAATTGGAAAGATTGACAACTCATCCATATTGTTTTTGTTATTTTTGTTCAGTAATAATTTAGTCGGTTGTAATCAATGTAATTCTTTATATGATTTTTATGTTTTTTGTTATTTTTGTCATATATTACAATATGTATATGTACACTTATGTAATAAAATGGAGATTCCGTTAATAAATAAATAAACTCAATTTTAAAAATTGGTGGTTCCAGCCATTGTCACAATGAAAATGTATAATTTTGGTCTGTAATCTACTAATTAAATTATTTATTTCTAGAATTACTATTTATTTGCTAGGTTTGCTTTATAATACGCAATTTTATTTGACAATTAGTGTACTACGTAAATAAATTTACTCTGCAAATAGTTATCTAATGATTTATTAATCGTTTATAATCCCCGACATTAATAATATTAAACAAACAAAAAAAGAACAAAACACGCTAATATTAAAAAAATCATTCAAATTAATTGGACCAACAAAAAATCATCAAGATTGACAAATTCAAGAACAATAAGATGTTCTAATTTAAATAGTTAAACAAATCACAATCAATATCATTATAGATATTCTAAAAAAATGAGAAAAATCAAAAATTTTATATAAAATCGTCAAAATAAACAGACATTGGCAAGTACGTTAAAATGTATAATTTCAACAAACGAAAAACGCAATTATGTTTTTTTGATTTCTATATTTTTTAAGTGAAGAACAAATATCACAAAAAATGTAAAACTCATAAATTTTAAATAATAATAATTATTATTATAAATAAAACCTTTAAAAAACAACAAACATTGAAAAACTAAATAAATAAATTACAAAAAATGGCCAAGTTAACGAAAAAAAAATCCTAAAAAATCAGAAATAAACAACAAAGTAAAAATTGATTATGTCTACAAAAACTAACAAATTCTTCAATATTAATTATGTATAATTTTCACAAACAGAACAAAAAATGGTAATGTGTCCTTTCCCCTAGTCAGAAATAAATTGATAGTTTAATACTGCCGGAAATGTCAAAATATCGGAATAGTCTCACAAAATACAGGGTCCGGCACATAAACCTCCCGCTTTTGAAGATGGCGCTGTATGAGTTGTGGTGGGGGGACGGAGGCGAAGGGTTAGAAAAACTATTCAAGTTTGGGTACCAAACTTTAGAACAACAGGTTCTGCACTAAACAAAAATCGAATGGCCGACCTCGGAGCGTAACAACCCTGGGTAAGGTGGCGCATGTAAGAGAGTCCTTCCAGCAATCTCCAAAGCGTTCAGCACTTAAACATGCAGTTGCCTGATAGGAGTGTAAGAAGAATCCTGCACAGAGATCTTCACATGCAACCATAAAAAAAAATGGTTACCCAAGAATTAAGTGAGAGAGATATTTAAACCCCCAGAACTGTGTGTGAGGACATTCTTCAGAACATTCCCCTTGGCGCTGTTTTGCTTTAGTCTGATAAGACCCACTTCCACTTATCCGGTACTGCAAATATACAAAATTTCCGCTACTGGGCAACAGAAAACCCTCAGGAACTACACCAACAACCACTTCACAGCCCTCGTGTGACTATTTGGTGCGCCGTTGCTGAATATGGTGTGTTGGGTCACATGATTGAGACCTTACTCCGACTTAAGTTAAACCTGTTTGTTGGGGATCATGAAGAGGGAGAAGTCTGGTTCCAACAAGACGCTGCCACAGCTCAACTTCGCTGCGTTCTCTAGCAATTTTGAGAGAGTTGTATGTCTTCTCTCTTTGCGAGAAGACATCGCCTGCCCCCTTGTGATTTTTTTCTTTAAGGTCATTTAAAGGCGCAAGTGTACAGGGTGGTTTTTCTTTCGTTGATATTATAGGGTAAACGGTAAGAGATACAAAAACATTTACCTCTTATAATGTGTTGACAGCGTCAATTCAACGTAAACTAACATTTACCTTTTGTAACGTGTTAATTTGACATAAATTGTGGTGTCTCGTGTAATACATTTTTGACGTAAGAGATGACTTTTCTGAAGTAAGGTATACACTCGACATTTCGTGGTAACTCGGAATCTAAGTAATTTTTGACATTTTTGTAAAACTGCCATGAAAACAAAGCTGTCACAACGCGATAACTCGCTTATGTCGACAGGCAGAGAAAAACTTTTCAAACAAAATCGACGCGGAATTTGATACAGTTTCCATCCGTCAATAAAACAACAATCAATCTACTATGTAAATTATTTTATTGATGTATCGAGTGTTTTCCACTACTGGATTAAGTATGAAGTAAAATTTCGAGTTTAGGAAAAACTGAAAGTTTGGATTTGGTCGCGCAGCGAAGCGGAGCGACCAAATCTAAATTCAGGCTTTTCTAAACTCGAAATTTTACTTATGCGCCACGCGTACAAAACACAAATTTAATGTAAGAATGATTTTTAACCGAAAGCGATATTGACAGACTAATGTCACGATTGTCAACTGTCCAATTGATGAGTGAAATAATTGTAGTATGTCAATTGTCAATTGTTTCAATGGCGGGGAAGATGCTACGATGAACACATCATCATTTTTTATATCACACTGGAATTTCTTCATTATTCGCAGTTATTTATTTGTCCTAGTTACCATGGTAGCAGGTTTCATGTATAATGTCGAAAGTAAATTTACTTCTTATTTAATTTTTTAATTTTAATCGTTTACTGAGTTTTAAAATGGTTTTGATGTAATAAGATCTAATTAGTCTTGCATACAAAAATTGAGAACAAAACAATTTAAAAATTGGTCCATGCAGTTTACAAGCGTACGAGGTTATAGACAAGTACTTATGATTTAGTTTGCTGTTAGTAAAAATTAGTGATTAAATTGAAGTTCATTTTTAATACTTATACTTTGTCAGCTACTATTCATGAACGCATTAACAGCCAAGCAATTATAGAATTAACTCTGAAAGTTAATTTTAAGTTAAATTCTGCACCTTTTTTTATGATTGCTACGAATAACTTGTATTACATACTGAGATTTTTTTTAAATATACATAATGCATACGCTGTAAATTTTCAAACATTCGTCGATTTTATAAAAGCGTTAAATTTGAAGATTCGAAGGGATGTTTCCACTCCCAGATGAGGCATGAAAAGTTCGAGTTTAGAAGAACCAAAGAAAATTTTTAGTCTTTTCTAAACTCGAAATTTTACTTCATGCACCACGCGTATTATTATTATTTCTATAAAATGAGTAATAATCAAAATATTAAAAAATATTTACATTTTTCTTCACACAATCTTAAGTCAGGACAAATGATATTGTATCAAATTAACTTATTTAATAACTTAATTAAAAAAATATAATAATGTTAAATTATTGCATCAATGGCGCTTAATGGGTTACATTTTTATCAACTATTTAATATCAATGTAAAGTTAATTTAAAGTGATCTTTAATGATATAAAAATATAGTGTTCCATTTAAAAAATTGCAACTTACAAGTTAGCCATAATCTGTAAATACCATCGTTATTTTCTCAGGTCATGACGTTTATATCAGATTTGTTCTAAATAAATTGATTGTGAGTTACGTAAAGATCAAATTAGTGCTTTATTCGTCAAATTAGATTTGTTCTAACTCTTCTGGATAGCGAGATACCCTATGAAAAAATCAAATTTAGGCCGCCCTGTATAAATAAAAGTAAAATTCCCTGTATAGTTCAAACCGATAGCTGTGCGAACAACTGTTTACTTACTGCACATTCTTTCATACTATTTGTTGGAGCTAAAATGTAATCATATAATACAAAGACAGTTTATTTTATACCACTTTTTGAAAAATAATTTTTATACAATAGCTTTGTAATTTGTTAACGTTATTTGTTAAGTACAAAGTACAAAACCAACTACAATACTTATTTTTTTTAATACAATACAACCACAAAAACGATAATTATGAACATTTTAATTACACTTTCTTGAAACTCATGCCGAATGCATTTGAATTGTAAATGTATTATTTGCTTGAATATTAATTCGGGAAATTTAAAACAATGAATGATATGAATAATGCTGGCCCATTTTTATCAATGGAATTGTAGTAAGTAGTTATCAAGGTTTACAATGACTTATCTAGAAATAAGATATTCTGGAAACTAAACGTTACTATTGTTTATCGTCGTAAGTACGACGATCAGAGATAAATGGTATCAAAATGTCATTCACTTTTCCGTCCTAATCTTGACTTTATAATTTTCTGTTATAGATTTTATTTGATAAAATTAATTTATCGGATTATTGCAAGTAGTACAATCAGGGCAGACCCGAAGCAAGAAGCAACTGATTGGTGGTATCCGGGTGGCAAAAATTAGTGATTAGAATGCCAAAATTAGTGATGATAAGATTATTTTAATGAATGCTGGTGAACCATCTTGCAACCGGGCTCCGATCACAATAAATGATGTAAAACAACAAATTTAACTTTGAATGCAATTTTTCAAAGTACCAATGAATTAAACATTGGCTGAAATATTTATAAAGGGTGCCCGTATTTCGACAGAGCGTATGGGGATCTCAGTTATTTAAAGAGATAGAGAGTCGGTTAAATTGGGGCCAAGCTGTGTATTTTAGGGCCTAACAACAATCGGAAAACAATTTTAAAATTTCTTTATTTTTGTTTTCGAGATATCAACAAAAACCTGATTTTTTAAAAAATCGTTTTTATTCCGAAACTACGGAATGTAGACATTCAGAACTTTGACAATGTACAGGCCCTTTTAAATGAGGAATCTAATAGCATTTCTTTTTCAACATAGCTATAACATTTACATGGGGACCATAGAAAACTTTTGGTTTTCTTATGGATTTTCATACTTTTTGAAAGAATATTTTTTTCTGAAATCAGTGATGTATCACACTCAGAATTTATTTTAGATTTGATATTTGAAATTATGATATTTCCTTTTTTGCAAAGAATGCCTTGGAAACAATGACGTCATATCAGTTAATCAATAAAATCTTGACAGCAGTCAATCATTGTTAGTAGTCAAAATGAATTAATCTTTTATAATAATAACAAGTACCGATTATCACATAAAAGTTGCACAAACTAAATTTATTATACTATTATTATTATTCTTCCAAAACTCTTCACAAAAAAAGTAATTCTTGCATTTTTTCGCTACATCTCGATAAATATTGATCACCATCACATCTAAACGTTGTATATTTTTAACTTTACTGTAAATCAATGGTTTATACGCGTAGCGCATGAAGTAAAATTTCGAGTTTAGAAAAGCCCCGTGAAAATTTGTCTCGGGTCGCTGCGCGACCCTCGACAAATTTTCTACGCGGGGCTTTTCTAAACTCGAAATTTTACTTCATGCTTAGTCTGGGAGTGGAAGACACTCGTTAGTTTAAAATACATCACAACTGTTAAAACATGTTTTCAGGGATGATATGTAAGCATATTATGGGTCCTAGGAGTTGTCAAATGAGTGAGTTATTCAACTGTTTCCAAGGCAATCTTTACAAAAGATTACAATTTTACATATAAAATGTACAATAAACTATAAGTGTCATACATCATTCAATTCAGAAAAAAATATTCTTCCAAAAAAATATGAAAATCCAAAATGGCGCCCATAAGAAAAACAAAAACTGGCTATGGTCCCTGGGTAAATGGTATAGTTATCTTAAAATAAAATATGTTACTAGATTAATCGTTAAAAAGTGCCTATATAATGTCAAAGTTGTAAATGTCTGAATTCAATACTTTTTGAATAAAAAAATAAAAACCAAATTTAAAAAAAATCGGTTTTTGACAATATCTCAAAAACGTAAGAAGATATTTTAAATTTGTTTTTAGATTATTATTAGGCCCTAAATTACGCAACTGTGCCAAAATTTAACCGACTCTCTATCTCTTCAAATAACCGAGATCCCCATACATTCTGTTGAAATACAGACACCCTGTATAGCGTGTTAATGAATTGTAGAGACAAACTTCTAGGGCTTTGAAATCACAAGAAAGCAAGCATCTTTTGTTAATAAGTGTGAATAGTGGTGGACGGTCTCCTGGATGAACTGCGCAAAAGGGGCTTCACAACCCTAGGCTACGCAGATGACATCGTCGTAATAATCAGGGGCAAGCATGAAGGCATTCTTACAAACCTAATGCAAAAAGCACTGAATGTCATCAATAATTGGTGTGTTAGGGAAGAACTAAGTGTCAACCCGAACAAAACGACAATAGTCCCATTCACGCGTAGGAGGAAGCTGCATTTAAAGGCTCCCTCGCTGAATGGAGTAGAAATAAACCTCTCCAACGAAGTGAAGTATCTGGGAGTAATTCTAGATGCCAAACTGACGTGGAATCAGCATGTCGACAAAACCATGGCCAAAGCAACGGCGTCGTTATGGGCCTGTCGGCGGCTAATGGGGAAAACTTGGGGATTGAAGCCTAAAATCACATATTGGATGTATAGAACGGCGGTGGTACCCATTGCCACCTATGCCGCCCTTGTGTGGTGGCCAAAAACCCAAAAACTAGACACGCAAAAGAAGCTGGGTAGGCTTCAACGGCTAGCATGTCTAAGTATCACAGGGGCCATGCAAACGACACCTACCGCGGGAATGGAGGCAATCATAGGTCTCCCACCGCTCTATCTGGTGGTACAAAAGGAGGGACTCGTGGCGGCCCTCCGACTACACCAGAGGAGGAAAACTCTGCCGGGAGACTGGACAGGACATTTAGAAGTACTGCAGCAAATTGACCCGGTCCTCCTGTCCAAACCAACGGACATCATGACCAGAAGGCTCGAATTCGAAAAACCGTTTAAGGTGTTGATAGAAGACCCCAAAACGGCTTCGAAGAAAGTCAACGAGCTTGGTCGAAGCACATCAGCTTGGTACACGGATGGTGCCAAGAACAATAGAGGTACTGGAATAGGCATCTATGGGCCTAACCAAAACTACAGGAGCTTCATGGCTCTGGGTAAGAGACCCACGATTCTGCAAGCGGAAGCAATTGCAATTGATATGTGCGCCAGGGAATGCCTGGGTAGGCACCTAAACGGCGCGCATATATATATTTGCTCAGACAGCCAGGCCGCACTAAAGGCCGTTCGGGCCTACAGCCACGGCTCACAGACTGTCTGGGAATGCCGACGATCCCTTTCGCAACTGGCTAAGAACAACTTGTTGACCCTCATGTGGGTCCCACGGCATGGGGGTATCAAAGGCAACGAAGTGGCAGATGAACTCGCCAGAAAAGGTGCAAATGCCACTCCCATAGGACCAAAGCCGTTTTGCGGACTCCCCATGGCGCACCGAAGAGAGGTGGTGAAAAAATGGGAAGAGGACAGAATACGTAAACACTGGAACAACGTCCCAGGCCTACGTCAATCAAAACAACTCATCAAATTAGATCACAGCCATAAGGTGCTCGAACTCACAAGAAACGAGCTGAGAACATTCACGGGACTCATGACAGGGCACTGTGCCCTTCGGTACCATTTGTGGAAAACGGGAAAAGAGGAAAGTGGAAATTGCAGGTTATGTGATTCGGCAGATGAGACGACCGAGCACATACTCTGCACTTGTGACGCGATTGCCCACAAGCGTTTTTCACACTTTGGCAGGGACCGATTATTCCACGAAGAAGTGAGTAGCATCACTCCCAAGGAAGTTACCAGGTTCATAGAGGACGTGGGACTGCTTGGGAAGTGACTGGGTAAGGGCAGAACAATAGATCGGATAGGTCGCAGTTCACGAGAGGCTGACTCGTCTCACAATGGCCCTATATAACCTATATACCTATATATAATAAGTGTGTAATCAAAAGTGTTTCCTCTGCAAAATAGAGCCTGTTATACCTAAAAATAGGCAGCTCAAGTTGCGTTTTGAATTATTTTGAATAGGTCACGCGAAATTAAAAAAAAAGCGGCGTTGGCATACATACATGCATTCAAATAACGTCAATTTTGACACAATTCAATATTTATGTGATATTTTTTACTTTTCTTGCATTAATTTTCGTCGTAATGGAAACAAAGGCTAGGTAGTGAATTAAATTGTCTACATTTAGGCGTTTCTTGAAAAATGAAGGGCTGGACATTCTCCACTCCATTCTCTACACTTTTGAGTATACATTTATTAACAAAAGATGCTTGTTTTCATGTATACTTGAAGCCCTGCAATTCATTAACACCCTGTACATTATCATTATTTCTTTCACTTTTGTGTGCTCAATTGCAACTTATAGAGGGTGTCCAAAAAGGGTGGGTGCAGTTTTCAAGTAAAATAAATCAAAGATAAAACATCTTTGAAAAAAAATATTTATTGATTTTTAACTACAGATAATTAGACAATTATTTACTAAAAATAATGTTGCCTAATTTACCGTTTCGCTCCTGGAACTCCTCTAATCTTGAGCGAAGATTTTCTACTACGAGATGACACATTGCTTGAGGTATCGATGCAATTCCTACTGCGATATTATCCTTAAACTGCGTCAATGTCCTTGGTTTATCGATGTATACCTTTTCTTTAAGGTACCCCTGTAAGAAATAGTCCAAAGGACTCACGACTGGACTGCGTGGTGGCCACTTAAAATCACCTCTTCGCGAAATGAGTTTATTGGGAAATAGCTCGTTTAGTGCTTCAATTGAAGGGTTTGATGTGCGACTCGTGGCTCCATCTGGTTGAAACCAAGATTCTGCATTAAAGCCACCAAACTGTTGAAAAGATGGAGCTAGGAAATTCCTAACCATCTCGCAGTATCGCTCTGCACTCACCCTTTTTGGAACACACTAAAGATGTCTCGTGACATTTACGTTTAAATTGAAATAACTATAATAATATAAATCCCCTACTTGAAAGAGTTAAGTACAGAAACTCTTGCAAGTAGGGGATTCATATTACACTGGTCGGCATGAAAATCGGCCCTGACACCATTCCTGCTGATTCTTATGTAAAATGACCTCCTGAATCCGAATATGACCCCCGTTTTCCCCCATTACCCACCGTTTTCGGGGGAGGCCCCCCCACCTATTTTTATCACTTTTCGATATATTGGAGGGATGAAAAGGATTATTTTAGCCTTTACGTTTCTTCTGAGTGGCTAGAGAGGTGAAAAGTTCCAAAACATGAACATTTGTAGCAAGGAGGTAGATTTGGGGGAGGGGGGGATTTGCCCCCTTAAATTGTAAAAAAATCCTTAAAAATGATCGATTTTTCCGTTTTATTCGCAGTTTTTTCACTTATTTTCTACATATTCCAGCTTCCATCCCCCCTATCCTCCCCCAAACAATAAAAATATATAGCAACAATATATAGCAACAATAATAAAAATATATAGCAACAGTTCGGAAGATTCACTGTACCACGCTGGCGCTCTCAATACCTCGCGCGCACAGGTTTGCCCAGGAATTTTCATGCTTTGACAGGTTTAAACTTGCATTGCTCTTGTCACTATAGACCTGCACTGTAATCCTTATCTTCCCTCAGTACATCTCTAGCGATCGTAGAGTCAACTTGCCGGTGTTCTAGGCGGGGATTCTGTGTTTCCAAGTTGTTTAAATTGTGTATAACGGTAGAAATTTTTTAATTCCGGCTTTTTCCAAGTGAATAACAGTACGTGAGTGTGAGTTGTGATTAATATCGAGCATTTATTTACTGTTTAATTATGCCACGCGAGTGTAAAAATCATCCCGATAGCTTCTACTATGTTTGCGGGGAATTGACATTAAAAGCGCAACGAAAACCCCTTTCTCCGCTTCTTAAAACTGCTTATAAATTTTACTTTGATTGCCAAGTTGGCGATCAGAACAAGAATTGGGCTCCAACAGTTTGCTGCACTACTTGTTACAGTAGCTTGACCAAATGGCTCAAAGGTACCCGTAAATCAATGCCATTTGCTGTGCCCATGGTTTGGCGCGAACCTCGCTGTCATCTCACAGATTGTTACTTTTGTATGACTTCCACTGTCGGGTTATCTAGCAAAAGTAAGCATACAATTCAGTATCCTAATATCCCTTCAGCTCTAAGACCAGTTCCTCACAACGAATCTTTGCCAATCCCAGTGCCTCCAAAAACCTATACTCTAGAGCCAGAAACGGATTTGAAAGACTTTGAGCCATAGCCTGGACCATCTTATGATACGTTCACCGATGATGAAGAGTGTTCTGCTGATTTAGCTCATCGAAAACCTCACCTCGTTACTCAGTCGAAATTGAATGATCTCGTCAGGGATTTGGAGTTACCTAAGAGTAAATCTCAACTTCTTGGATCTCGACTTCAGCAGTGGAATATCTTAGAAAAGGGTGTAAAAATCTCTTCTTACAGGACTAGGCAGTCAACCCTGAAATTACTTTCTTCGGCAGATGAAGGCTTAGTGTTCTGCCCTAATTCAAATGCATTGATGATAGAACTGAAGATGCTATGTGACCCAGACAAATGGAGACTGTTTATAGACTCATCAAAGACAAGCTTGAAAGTTGTCCTATTGGCCAATGGGAATGAGTTACCATCACTCCCGGTTGCATACTCTGTGGATATGAAGGAGACGTACGAAAACATCAGCCGGATCCTTGATAAAATCAAATACCATGATTATAATTGGAAACTTTGCGCTGACTTAAAAGTTGTTGCTCTACTCATGGGCCTGCAATCGGGCTTCACAAAATACTGCTGCTTCCTATGCGAATGGGACAGCCGAGCCCGAGACAAACATTACATCGTACGGAACTGGCCTCTGCGAGAAAGTTTTACTCCCGGTCAGAAAAACGTCGCTCACGATCCTCTGGCCCCGAAGGAAAATATTTACTTGCCGCCTTTGCACAACAAACTCGGATTGATCAAACAGCTTGTGAAAGCAATGGACAAGACCGGTGATGCATTTAAATTTTTAAAAACTAAATTCCCTCGTCTTAGTGAGGCTAAAATTAAGGAAGGAGTTTTCGTGGGCCCCCAGATTAGACAACTTTTCCAAGATTCGACGTTTATTGAACACCTGAATTGATAAGAAAAACGAGCTTGGATTGCATTCCAAAACGTGTGTGAGAACTTTTTGGGTAACAACAAAAGTGATGATTATGTCGCTCATGTCGAGAAATTGCTGTCAGCGTACAAGGCCATGGGGTGTAACATGTCTCTTAAAGTGCATTTCCTTCACTCACACCTGGACTTCTTCCCTGAAAATTTCGGAGCAGTTTCGGATGAACACGGGGAACGGTTTCATCGAGACATCTCTAAGTTCGAGCGGAGATTTTCGGGGAAGTGAAATGCGAGCATGTTAGCAGAGTACTGCTGGTTTTTGATACGAGAAACTTCTACCTCAGGGTACAAAAGGAAAGCAAGCACCAAATGAAGGTACTTATCTTAGTTATTTATTATTCTTTATATTTATTATTTTACATTTATTATTTTACTTTTAATTTATTATTCTTTACAGCTAAAATAATCCTTTTCACCCCTCCAATGGATGGGGGAAACGGGGGGAGTATTGAGAGCGCCAGCGTGGTACAGTGAATCTTCCGAACTGTTGCTATATATTTTTATTATTGTTGCTATATATTTTTATTATTGTTGCTATATATTGTTGCAATATATTTTTATTATTTGGGGGTGTTTGGGGGAGGATGAGGGGGAATGGAAGCTGGAATATGTAGAAAATAAGTGAAAAAACTGCGAGAAAAACGGAAAAAATTGATCATTTTTAATGATTTTTTTACAATTTAAGGGGGCAAATCTACCTCCTTGTTACAAATGTTCATGTTTTGGAACTTTTCACCTCTCTAACCTCTCAGATGAAATGTAAAGGCTAAAATAATCCTTTTCATCCATCCAAATTATCGAAAAGTGATAAAAATAGGTGGGGGGGCCTCCCCCGTAAACGGTGGGTGATGGGGGAAAAAGGAGGTCATATTCGGATTCAGGAGGTCATTTTACATAAGAATCAGCAGGAATGGTGGCAGGGCTCGAAAAAAAAAATTTTTTTGCAGACCAGTGTTATTATAGTTATTTCAATTTGAACGTAAATGTCACGGGACACCTCTAGTGAACCGGACTATCATTTAATTAAGTTTTAACAATTTTTTATGCGACCAAAGTGCATCTTTGGTAATTTTATAGTGTCATAAAATTTGACATAACAGCAACAAAAATAAATTTACAGTAATTGAATAATGAAATATTACTGTATGAATTAAATAATTAATAATTGTCTCTATTAAAAACCCATCATGAATGTGAATACCTATTATTTAATATGAATAGAAAAAGTTTATAATTATTATATATTTTATGATGATACGGAACTGCGGTAATTGAAAACCTCCCATCAATTATCAATCACACGACTCGTTATTTTTTTAATGTTTTTAATGGCCCGTAAACATCCGACAATTAACGATTCCCCGATATTTTGTTTCGTGAACGCACAAACAACAAAAGGAATTCCTGTTATAATCGCCGCGGATGACGTAAACTGCTCCAAGAAAGAAAAAAAAATACACACGAAAAGAAAACAAAACAACTGGCGGATGTTGTGTTTTGCAATAAATAATCTTCGTCGAATTGGGATTGTTTAAATATGCTAATTTAAAAGCGAAAACATTTGGTATTCACTGTTTTGGTTTTTACAATCTTTAGGCACCGTGTCGGTAAATTAAACCATTACTTATTTTTATTCTTTAGTTTAAGAGACAACGGGCAATGTTGATGCCAAAGCGTTTTTTTTTAGTTTCCTTCATTAAAATCATCACTTCTTTTAAATTTCCATAGCCATCTTGATTGCAAAGTTTAGCGAATTTTTAAGTATACATATCCCGATATCCACGCTGTAATTGTTTAGGCATTCGTTGTTTTTCAAAATCGTGCAATTTAAAGCTATAAACGAGTGTTTTCCACTCCCAGGTTAAGCATGAAGTAAAATTTCGAGTTTAGAAAAGCCGGAAAATTTGGTTTGGTCGCTCCGCGAAGCGGAGCGACCAAACCAAATTTTCAGGCTTTTCTAAACTCGAAATTTTACTTTATGCGCCACGCGTATTAAACACCGATTTCAAGTGAAGTTTAAATTATACTTTTACATCAGTATGCTGAAACAGTAGTTTCAACTTCAGATAATTTCAGCGTTTTATACGCGTAGCGCATGAAGTAAAATTTCGAGTTTAGAAAAGCCTGAAAATTTGGTTTGGTCGCTTCGCTTCGCTACGCGACCAAACCAAATTTTCAGGCTTTTCTAAACTCGAAATTTTACTTCATGCTTAACCTAGGAGTGGAAACACTCGTTTAGAGCTTCGAATTAAACTCTTTTAAAAAATGACGAACGTCGGAAAATGTACAGCGTGTACATATAAAGCGTATAACATTCCTAAAAATAGTGACATTTTTAGTTTTGAAATATTTAAATTCTGTGACGAGCATATAAAATTAATAGTTTTTTTTAAGTACATACCATTATCTGATTAATCACTTTCGCAGATTAAAAACACGGCCAAATTATTTATTCAAACAATTAGTTATGACTAACGATTATTTCAATCATTAGTCGATTGTTGATTGATTAGTCATCAATGAATAAAATAAATTCATGACTATGACTAAAAAAATAACTAATTGTTTGACTCAATAATTTGGCCGTGTTTTTAATCATTAGTCAAATGCAAAATTAGTCATTAGTCTTAGTCTTCAATCGACCAAAAAATGCCCAACTTTAGACCAAACCAAATTTTCAGGCTTTTCTCAACTCAAAATTTTACTTCATACTTAAACTTGTTGGAAGTTTTCGAAATGTCTGAAAATTAACATGCCAACTTTGATCTGTATCAATAATACATTTTAAGTTAAACTCTGCCTTTTTAATATGACCAAACTTAGGGTGTATTTACTGCGAATAGTTGCAGTCCTGTTTAAACAATAGGGTATTTTTGAAATCAAATTTTATCAAATAAATCATAATTTGTCAAATAAATTGTCACGATGCAGAGATTTTCAAAAAGAGAATGCTACAAGTTGCAACTTTACAATACATACAGGGATTTTTTCTTTTAAGTATACTTTCACATATTCCATATAAACATTTTTAAAATTAATGAACATGTGATCAGAACTTAGTCGAAGTATATTTCGAACTTCACTTTAAATCAGTGTGATTTGGCTTGGTCGCTCCGCTGCGCTACGCGACCAAGCCAAATTTTCAGGCTTTTCTAAACTCGAAATTTTACTTCATGCTTAGTCTGAAAAGTATTGAAAGTTTTTAATAAGATCACGAATGTCTAAAAATTTAAAGGAAAAATTCCTTGTATTTAGAACTTTTTTAAATTTGAACATATAAATGGGCAGATAATAAACAAAACAGATATTTCCGAGCAAGGAATATTACCTGATCTTCCTATCCTACCTGATCCTTAGAGACAATTTATTAAATTCGTAGTAGATACCAAAGCTGGGACGAATCCTCGTAAAATGGATCCGAATCACGAATCCGAATCAGCTTATATCACTTATATGATTCGAATCACAAATACTCGAATAAAGGATTCGTAAGAGATAAATATGATTCGAATCAAGGATTCGAATCCTGGTTTTTCGAATCACGAATACAAATCCTTTAAGAATAAATTTGATTTTATTATTTTTTTGCAACCATTAATATATAAATATGGTTACCAGTTGTTTTAACAAAAATATTCAAACCCTAATTATTTATTATTAACACTAAACATCGTTGATAAAAGACTAAATATCTGATTCCCTGTTACTCTAATTAAAAATGTATTTGTATGTTTCTGAACTTCACTTCAAATCAGTATTTTGTACGCGTGGCGCATGAAGTAAAATTTCGAGTTTAGAAAAGCCCGAAAATTTGTCTCCGGTCGCTGCGCGACCCTCGACAAATTTTCATAGGGCTTTTCTAAACTCGAAATTTTACTTCATGCTTAGCCTGGGAGTGGAAACATCCGTTCAAAACTCCAAATTAAACTCAATTATAAAATCGACGAATGCCTAAAAATTACATAAATAAAAAAATCACTGAATATCATTAAAACCGGGAAAGTCAGAGAAAAGTCATGGAATTATATTCAAGTTGACCAAAACACTAACAAAAAAGCCATATGATATTATTAAATTTGTCAAAATCAGCAGGCAAATTACAAAACACGTAAAAATTTATAAAATTAACTTCAAAATTGACAAAAAATGAAAACAATTTAACAAAATGGGGGTTTCCCATAGAAGAAAGTTATAATAAAAGGCCAGGGAAAAAAATCTTGAATCAGGGAAATGTCGGAAAAATTTAACGTTTCAGATTGTGGATACCATGTCAGTTTTACTTCAAATAATATTAAACAAAATTTTGAAAACTAGATTATTATCTTTAAAAACATTTTCATTCATTTAATGTTTATATCAAAGCATTCAGTTTGAAGTTTCGAACGAGCGTTTCCACTCCCAGACTAAGCATGAAGTAACATTTCGAGTTTAGAAAAGCCCTGTGAAAAGTCGAGGGTCGCGCTGCGACCCGAGACAAATTTTCTGGGCTTTTCTAAACTCGAAATTTTATTTCATGCGCCACGCGTATAAAACAGTGATTTAGCGAGAAATTTAAAAACACACAAAAGACATTTTTTAATGTTAATCCTCACAATTCGAATTATTTTTGACAATTCAAATTCTATTGCAAGTATTCGAATCCTTTTATAAATATTCGAATCCTTTTATAAATATTCGAATCCTTTTATAAGGATTCGAATCACCCACATTTGGATTCGAATACGAATCCTCTTAAAAAAATTTAACGAATCCGGATCACGAATCCCGTTGAACCAAAGTATTCGAATGCCTCTTTTGAATCCTCTAAAAGGATTCGAATCCAGGATTCGAATCCTGAATGATTCGAATCCTGCCCAGCTCTGGTAGACACAAATAATTTGAGGCGCTGATAGGTAAATACATTTGTAATCGTAATCTTTGTGAGTTCATTGAATTGTCATATTAATGTCAGATTTCCCTTCACATAACCTACAAATTAAAAGTTGATTTACAACATAACATGTGATTAATCTTGTCCTAACCTAAAACACATAATCTGCATCACACCACTAAATTCTTGAAATGTCAATTTTGATTAGTCATATTAAATAAAAAACAGATTATAGATTCACTAGAGGTCATTATCTTCAAGTATTACCGTACTCAAAATCTGAATTTAGAGCTCGTCGCGTTAGGGCAGAGAGATGACGTCGGCGAGGAAGGTTTTGATCCTCGATTTGTATTCAGGGCTGGCGCCGTAGCCTTGAAGGTGGATCGCACGGCCTAATTAGCATTCATTCGCGTCTCGTTAATGAATTCGCGACACTCGCCAGCGTTCACTTCCGGTCGGCTCTTCCCCCGTCGCCCCCGCCTCGCCTCATCTTCGTCGTGTCGTTCCCGGAATACGACACCTCGTGGCGTTTAACACGTATTTTCCATTCCCACAGCAAGCTCATTATAGTTATTCAACAAATATAAATTGCGCTTACGAAATCTATACATTTATGAATAATAATAACACCTAACGAAAGAATCTTACGTTAAATCAATGAAGAGATCTCACATCATTAATGATTTTATCAAATAGAAGAAAACAACCGTTTGTTTTTAACTGGAAAACTGTTTTTATAAAATAGTTCAATTTGAAACTTTTAATTAACATGTAGGTATTTCCACTCCTTGTTTACAAATGAAGAACAATTTCTATTTTAGAAATGCCTGAAAATTTGCTTTTCCGCGTCCAAATCCAAATGTTCAGGCGTCACAATACGTCACTGTGTGATACATGCAGGGCTGGCCAAGGTACAGTTGCGAGAGAAAAAAACTAGTACAGTAAAACAAACTTTCTATGTACAGGTTAACAACTATTTTTTTCTTGGCCAACAAGACGGTGCTTTTGTTGACATGCACTTCATTAGCAATGTCTCTAATGCTAATACCGTCTCTAAACGGGTCGCTATTATCCCTTTTTGCGTTTCAGTCAGTTGAGGCATGTCGACGTTAATTAAATTTCGTTTGAAATTTTCTGAGATTTGTCAATTTGAATGACAATTTAAAAAATTAAAGTGAGTCCAGTTCACATAGCCAAATATTTTACTGTACTAGTAAATTTTTTCTCTCGCAACTGTACAAGAGCCTGCGTGTCCAAAGGCATGCCTCTGATTCTTTTTGCAAAAATGCAATCAAATTATAATTTCGGTATACGACATTTGCTTGGGCTAGTCCTGGACACATGAAATTAGGTTACAATTCGCATTACGAAATTTCTCTTGTTAACACTCTTCAACTTTCTTTATTTATTACTTCACGTAACTTTTGATAATCGCAATCAATTCCCCAACGAATTCTAACCTAATTTCACATATTAGACACTGGGATTAAGGTTCTTCGATTTTAAAAATTCAAAAATTTCAAAAAAATTATAATATTTAAACGAATCAGATGGGCGATAAGAAGGTTCCATCGATACAAATCACTAAGATACGATGAGATATGCCCGGTGCTTTTACAGCAAGGACTATCTTCTACTGGTGATCCTGTGAAGTATGAAGTATGATGTTCTATCGGTGCTATGTAAACTTTTCAAGGGTAGCTTGGCACTGAAACATGTACCAACTACCTAGAAGAAAGTCAAGGTGGTCTTTATACCATTTTGATTTTCTTCTAGGCAGTTAGCACATGTTTCAGTGGCAAGCTGCCCTTGAAGAGGCGAATTGTTTTGTAACCTTTTGGCTGGCTTAAGTCCTTCCCATGCTTAGTAAGGGAAGGACTTAAGCCAGCCAAAAGGTTACAAAACCATTCGTTTCTTCGAGGGCAGCTTGGCACTGAAACATGTGCTAACTGCCTAGAAGAAAATCAAAATGGTCATTATACCTAAGCATCGAAGGACTTAAGCTAAACAAAAGGTTACAAACCAATTCGCCTTACATAGTTCCTACTTAAGACGATGGAAAAACTAGTTGAAACTAAATGAGGGAAACCTCATTTATAAAGAGACCACTTTACCCACTTTCATCACGCCTTTAACACTGAAAAATCATGCGAGTCTGTCTTACACCAATTAATGAAGATAGAAGACACGCTAAAAAAATTAAACAGTGGCATTGACTACATTTCTAAATATTGAGAGAGCGTTCGACAACACCTCGTAAGAGCGGACGAAAGGAAACCACGATAAGTTAGTGACAGACTAGTTCTTACGGAACAATTTGAAAAATAAATAAGCTTAAAAATTAAAAGTGGTGGATGTTACTAAACGACTCAGGATATTATGCCTAAGGATATGCGGACGACATTGTCATTCACATCACGAGAAAGTGTACAACTAACATAACAGGGATCGTTAACAATGCTGTAAAAACTGTAAAATATGGGGAGGTAGGGCTAAGCGTTAACCCCCACTAAGACCCTTTCACAAAAATAAGAAAATGTGTGGGGCGCAAACATTCAACGTTCTTTTACCAAACTCTACAACTAACCAATGATATCAAATATCTAGGAGTCAACCTGGATACAAAACTGAAACATAAACCGACAGAGCAAAATCACGCTAGTGACAACTAAGCGAGCTCTAAGAAACACATGGGGCCTTAATCCAAAAATGAGAATGTGGCTATAACTACAAAACAGAATAGTGTGTCCGGCTTTTACCTTGCGGTATATGCTGATGTAAGCGTCCGTCTTAGGAACGGTGGATCACCGCCATACCTGTGAACCACTGCCCGCCGGAGACCAAACTACGTGGGGACCGGAGGGGCGGATAGGCACCCCTGGGCTTTTCAAGGCCCACCCATGACTCCTCATTTAATGGAAACAAGCACCAGAGCTGAGTGAACCCCGCCGTGTGCATGTTAGTCCTATTCAAGATAGGGACACAGAGGCTGCCTCAAAAAGGTCTGCAACTCCGACTTGAAGCATGATCCCACTCAGACATCGTTCGTCTGAAGACTGCGGTATTACCTACAATACAGTAGTAAAACCCATGATCACCCACGGAGGCACTTTATGGTGGCCGAAAGTAGATCAATGTACTGTGCTATCTCTCCAACTGGCGCTCCGCGAACTGCACCATCTGCCTCAATGGACAACTGGAAATTGGTATCCTACAGAAAACCACTCCTGAGTAGAACAGGTAGTTACCAAATCACTACTACAAATGGGAAGTGACTACATTACACCACGCTACTCCATCAAGCAACCCTTCAAAATAGAATGTGAGTTGAACCCTTCGCAGCACAACAATGCACCTGGAACCTGGATCTGATATACTGACGGATCAAGCAAAGAAGGTGGAGCTGGCGCTGGGATCCATAGTGCAACCTCAAGATGCGACATTTATGTCTCTGGGGAGGATGGCAACTGCACATTAAGCCAAAATCTACGCAATTAACCAATCTATCATGGAAAACCTGCGACGGGGATATAACTCACTTATGTTCACTTGCACCGAAGCCGCTCTAACATTTGACAACGTGTTCCAATCTGAGCTAACATAGGAGTGCATTCAAAACCTAACGAAACTGGCGAATGTAAATACTGTAACCCTACGGTGGATGCTGGGACACACAAGGGAATGTAGCAACGAAAAAACCAATGTTCTGGAAAATATTGGATCTTGTAGACTCTAAATTGGAACAGATCCGATGATACCGATTTTCAAAAACACAATAAGGCAAGCGTAAGATATCATATCGAGCGCTGGAATAGCCTGGCAGAGCACAGTGAAGATAATGGTGACCGGAAGGAAATGCAAAGGAAAAATGCCTACCGGCAAAAACCCCCCTGGAACCACATGGAAAAGAACAGCACAGGAAAAAATCCCACACGAAAAGAGCCCCCAAGCGGAAAAATTCCCACGCGTTAGGTTAGGGTAGTAGAAAGATTAGGTTACGTTTTAGTGGCTGCACCGGCCAAGGAGGTGCACACTTAGGCCTGACATACCCATTGTGATACCACAGTAGTCATTATAGGGTAACCCCAGCCTTTGAGCATGTTTGCCAAAGAGGCGATGTCCCGTAATGACGCCCATTAATAGTCTTTACTAGTCTTGTCTAAATAGCCATCACCTCCGCCTGCAGAATACTTCGGCAGTCTAAAGGAGATGCGGAGTCTAAAGGACATGCGGAGGTGCAGATCTTCACAGAAAATCCCACACCCTGCCCCACCATCACACTTAGATTCGTCCGTGAAGATGCCTATGTCCAGCAACCTGTCCTCCCCCCAGACCATCCTAGTGGGTATTAAGGCAGAGAACATATTGCCGAAAGCAGGAATTGGTAGACAGCGGTCGATGTTCAAGGGGACACTAGCAAAGAATTTTTGTGTCCCTGCGTGTCCGGTATCAGCCTGCTATAGTAGTAGAAAGGTTTATTGTAAAAAAAATTGCGTATGCGGTTTGTAGAAAGGTTTATGAATAAATTGCGTAAGTCTTTTTACATAAGATAGCGATTCCAATAACTTATAGTCTAGGTTAGTAGAAAGATTTTTGATATGTTAAATAGAGTAAGTCTCTTTGCACACTTTAACAATTTCACAAACTTCTAGGTTAGGTTACGTAATAGAAAAGTTTGCGATAGAATACATTATTATCTCTTTGCACAGTTTTTGTCGTAGGCGTTTTTGTCGTAGGTGTTAGTGTCGGTGACTGATTTCGTGGACGCATTTGTCGCGAGCGCTTTTGTCAATAAGCGCTTTTGTCAATAAGCGCTTTTGTAGTGAGCGGTTCTGTCGGTGAGCGCTGTTGTCGTGCGCGCTGTTGTCGTGCGCGCTGTTGTCGGTGAACGGTTCTGACGAGAGCGCTTTTGTCGGTGCAAATTTCTCGGGGCTCATTTGTCACGGGCTCTATTGTCGGCGTACCATGATAGACACATCATCACCATTTTTATTTGGATTTTCTACTTAAAATTAATTAACGAATCAAATTACCTAAAACTTTTTACTAATTTTCTGAGCACCTTGTATAGTGATCGAAATCTAAAATGTCCTGTTTTTTATGCTACAAACACTTGTATGCAAAACGGCTCTAAACATCCGTTTCGCACGCAGCCGATTGGTCCCAGCCTGTTTACATTTTAGGTTGCTTGATGAAATAAATCATTCAACTTGAGTTTTGCGTTAGTACGTTTATTTTATCAAAGATTTTTAAGTAAGACCATAGCAATTTATTAATAAAATGTACCTGTTGTCATTTAAAAGATTCGAATATCGATTGTCGCATATTTTTATAGACATTTTTTGTAATTATTTTATCTTTAGGCAATGATAACGAGAATAGAGGTTATTAAACGAAAAAATAGTTGAGCCTGCTTATTTCAAATAAGAACTATTTTACCGTTCTGTTATTTCGACAAAAATACTAAACTGGTAATAAAATACATTTGTTACAATTGTCTAAATACATAATTAATTCTTTGTGATTATTTATTAAGCTTTATTTTACATAACTTTGGTATAATTTAAGCTTTTCCAATTTGTTTGTCAAAGTTTAGTAACACATAAATAATACACCCGAATTTGTTTTCGTTCTAAATTTAAACTAAAAAAAACATCAACACTATTTATTTTATGTCATAAATTTGACTGCAAAATAAGTCTCGAGCGAGCGAAGCTTGATATTGCTTGAACTTTTATGTCATAGATTTGACTGCAAAATAAGTTTCTGATTGATCGTCTAACGAGGGTTCCCACTCCCAGATTAAGCATAAAGTAAAATTTCGAGTTTAGAAAAACCTGAAAATTTGGATTTGCTGGGGCGCGCGAGCGAAGCGAGTCACGCCCCAGCAAATCCAAATTTTCAGGCTTTTCTAAACTCGAAATTTTACTTCATGCGCCACGCGTATAAATCACTAACTTCTAGCGAAATCTTTAACTAATTGGTTAGAGTGAAATAAATTTAGTATGCCAATTATCAATTGTTTACATTACGGGGAAAGTGCTATGATGAACACTTCACTATTATCTTATTTTGTTTAATATTATTTAATGTGTCAAATTCCTGCTCCGAACAGAACTAACAATTTGTCAATTCTTTAATCGTATTATTTGCATCCGACTGAGAAAAGAACAAACAGGTAACGTTATATCAACATTGTTGCAACATTAAACGTTGTTTTAATGTTGATAAAACATTATTTAAATGTGTTTGCTCAGGGGGATATTTATTATTATTATTAATTTAAAAATTCCCTGACTTTTCGCTAAAAAGGCAGAATTTCCCTGACTTTTCCCGACGAATAAAATCCCCTGACTTTTTCGGTTTTTCTGGTTGGTCGCCACCCTGTATAATATAATCTTCTCTGTGTTTGGAGTATTACTAGCATTATAGACATTTCTTATCATTCTAATAACTAATTAAAATTATCTGCGTGGTTTTTTTTCAGTGGGGATTTTTCCTTTGCGCTTCTTTCCTAGAACGGTTTTGTTTTGAAAATAAAACTTTACGGCCGAAAAATATTCCAAAATAATCCTATCTATTTCTATCAATAGCCATTTCCATATTCACGACAACAAAAAAACATTCTGATAAAAAAAAAACAGCATTGCTGTTTAAAAATTCATTCATTGCGGACGCATTATGCAATGGCGAAAATGCCGCAGCGAAAGAATGCCTTAATTGAACATTTTCGGAATCGCCGGCGGAACAAAGGCAGGCTGGCTGGCGCGTATGAATAAGGGCGATTAGATAATAAAGGAGGAATTTGAAGGCGACTGTTTGCTCTGTTAATAAAGTCGTGACTAAACTCAGTCCCCGTTTTCCAACTAAAACTGCAAATTACCCGCCCAAGCGCGCACATAACGTAATTAACAACCCCGTAACACGCACTTCTTTGTTTCGTTTCATTACACGATAAGGAGTTTTTTTTGTGCTAAAATTGATTAGTTTCTTTTGCCTACCCTTATTATTATTAATAATACTAAATATTTGAAATTGTTCTTCGAGCCCTTTTCTTTCCTAATATTAATCTTGAATATTATCTTGTTTCAGTTATATAACCCTTCGATTACTTACGAAAAAATGGTTAACACTGTATTCATTTTGTCATCAAATTTGAACGTGAATGGTTGTTTTGTTGACAGTGTAATTAGACGATAATTGCTCAGGCGCTAAAATACAACACTGTCCTAATTAACTCATCGTGTTAATGACCCCAACGGTGACGCAATTGTTAGCATATTGCAGGATTGGATATTCTCGCTGAGTAATGAATAAATTTAATTGATAAACAATATTTAAACATTTGTCCACTAATTAATTTATATCCATTAACATCAAATTAAACTATTACCGAAAAAATGTGATGAGCACAATCGCTATAAGTTGTTGATACATTTTGATAAAAATATTCTCAAATAAATGAAAATATTACATGTTCTCCCTCAATGTAGTTAGAATATGTCATTTGTTATATCGCTGCTTTGCTTTAAAAATGAAACAAGTGAAATTTATTAATTTTTCTGGAGGTGCCTGCATAAGTTTACAAGACACTTTTGTTTAAATATTGAAGTCTCTATCTTCACCAGAGTTGTTAAAAAAAACGTTTTTTTTCATTTTAATTAAAACAAACAGTTTTTTTTTTAGTAAAACGTGTTTTTTTCATTGAAACGGCGTTTAAAACATTAACAATTAAAAACATTTTAAAACGTGTTTAAAACACGTTTAAAACGTGTTTAAAACACATACAGGGCAGTTTTCATTTGAGTATACATATCCCGATAATTACAGCGTTTTTTAAACTTGGGGGAATTCGTTGTTTAAAAGTGGTTAATTTGAGGCTTTTACCGAGTGTTTTCCACTCCCAGACTAAGCATGAAGTAAAATTTCGAGTTTAGAAAAGCCTAAGAATTTGGATTGGCCGCGTAGCGAAGCGGAGCGGCCAATCCAAATTAGGCTTTTCTAAACTCGAAATTTTACTTCATGCGCCACGCTTAAAAACGCTGATTTACAATGAAGTTCAAAAAACACACACATACAGCAACGATCATAGGCAACCTAATATACGTTAGAGTTATTGGGTTGCCTATAATCACTGTTTTAAACAATTTGTTCAGTGCAGAATTTGACTCACGTTTTATTTACATCTACATATTAGATTGCTAAAGCCGTATACTTTAAACTTAACGATATTTAAGTGTTTTATACGTGTGGCGCATGAAGTAAAATTTCGAGTTTAGAAAAGCCTAATTTGGATTGGCCGCTCCGCTTCGCTACGCGGCCAATCCAAATTTTCAGGCTTTTCTAAACTCGAAATTTTACTGCATGCTTAGTCTGGTAGTGGAAAACCCGCGTCTAAAAATTCAAATTAAAATCTTTTAAAAAAACAACGAATGTCGTAAAATTTACAGTGTATACATACGTAAGAAGAATTCCCTGTATTTAAAAATCACATTTATGCACACATATTTGATATTTTCTTGTAATAAAATGTTATGTTTAATAATGTAATTTGAAATATCTTCAACAATTTAGCTAAAATTTAAAAACGTAAACAAAAAATCTTAATGAAGTAGTATAAAATATAATTTAGCAAATTTGAAATAATAAAAAAAAACGCTTTAAACTAATTTTACGTTTAAAATATGTTTTAAACAAATCTAAGATTTAAAACATGTTTAAAACAAAACCGTTTAAAACACGACGGCTGTTTTTAAACATGTTTAAAACACTGTCTTAAAACAAAGCGTTTTAAACATAACAACCCTGATCTTCACTCAATTTATCGTACTTTTTGCATGTATTTTTATTTGTGTCTCTTAGAGCTGTATTTCAATACATTTTAATTATATTTATATTTTTCAACATTTATTCATTCAAAATAATTGCATTTCCGGTATACACCGGGTGATTCATTTAACCTGGAATGGCGTATACCTCGAAAAATACGCATCGTACAGAAAAAATAGCAGGATCCAAAGTTTAATATTTTTGTGTGAGAAAGACACAAAGAAAAAGTTGTTGAGTAATTTAAAAAAAATTCAAACATGATTACAGCGCCATCTGTCGTGAATCGAAACAAAGTTTCGGAGAAAAAGTAGATAGTTTTTCACGTAGTATCCGAATATGAGATCAAAGTTGCACCACGCCCCGCCTAAAGGAAATCCTGCTATTTTTTCTGTATGATGCGTATTTTTTGAGATATACGCTATTCTAGGTTAAATGAATCACCCAGTATTTATACCATGTGTCCCCGAATAACTGTCCAGATAGGTATAAGTTTTTTATTATCAATTCTTCAACAAAAAGTCATTCTTTATAAAACGTTTTGCCTCTCATTATGGGTCAATTTTTTTTTGGGTGATAACTTAGACATCTCTTATCGTGTATTTCAAATGTTATTCGATTTGTGTTTTTTTTCTCTGAGATATTAATTTTTGAAATCTTAGGGTAAAACAATAGTTTAGTGGCGAACGGGGTGTCGAAACGTTTTTTTGATTTCACTTATCAAAAGAAGGTATTATAGAGATGTTTTGAGCTAAAAAGTAACTTTATGAAATATTGCCAAATTAAAAAAAAAATCATAACATATTTTTGGAAGGGGTGAAAAAATATCAAGGGTAAAAGTTAAGAGTTTTGTATTTCTTGGGGTAATAATTTAGGCTATTTGAAGTGTATATCTTCAAATTTCATTTAATTTGCTTTTGTTTTTTCCGAGATATGAATTTTTTAGAATCTACTGCTGGATCTATTGCTAACTTCACACCCGTTGTATGCATGTATTTTGTATACAAAATATTGATAGTGTCAATTGCAGTAAGAATTATCATTATTATTAATATCTTGTTACCAACATAATATTTTTCAGAAATAATTTCATAGCCTTCGAGAGGATAACACTTATATTTACAGCAAATATTTAATTTTAATATACATATCAATACGCTGTAACTTTCCCAAAATTCGTTGTTCTTTTATTTAAGCTTAACTTGAAGCTATAAATGAGTGTTTTCCACTTTCAGGCTAAGCATGAAGTAAAATTTCGAGTTTAGAAAAGCCAAAAAATTTGGTTTCTGTTTCAGTAGCATACTGCGAACTTCATAATACTTAAGTGTTTTATACGTGTGGCGCATGAAGTAAAATTTCGAGTTTATAAAAGCCTGAAAGTTTGGTTTGATCGCGTAGCGCTATTTTGATTTGAAAATATTTGCGAAATCAATACTTTCCCTATGTTTTGTATATGGGGGAAAGTTAAAATGCTAGATAAAAATCAGAGGCGTAGCGAAACTACAAGGCGCCTGGGTTAATTTAACAAATTTGCGCCCCTTCTCATCTAAATTTGAACTATAATTTAAAATAAAACTCCATGCATTTGTCGTAGTTTTTTAGTACTTTATTGATAAACAATGAACACAAATAAAACAAATACAAAATGAAAAATAACGTTCGGAAAAATAAATAAAAATTCTCAAAACATAAATAAAATAAATTTTAAATAAATCAGGGTTGTTTTCTTTAAAACACTTTGTTTTAAAACAGTGTTTTAAACATGTTTAAAAACAGCCGTCGTGATTTAAACGGTTTTGTTTTAAACATGTTTTAAATCTTAAATTTGTTTAAAACATGTTTTAAACGTTAAATTTAGGTAAAACGTTTTTTTTTATTAATTTAAATTTGCTAAATTATTATTATTTAGTATAAAATTATTACTTCATTAAGATTTTGTGTTTACATTTTAGCTAAATTGTTGAAGATATTTCAAATTAGATTTTATTACAAGAAAATATCAAATATGTGTGCATAAATGTGATTTTTAAATACAGGAAATGTTTCTTTTAGGTATACATATGCATACAATGTAAATTTTACAACATTCGTTGTTTTTCTAAAAATATTTTATTTGAATATTTAGACGAGGGTTTTCCACTCCCAGACTAAGCATGAAGTAAAATTTCGAGTTTAGAAAAGCCTGAAAATTTGGATTGGCCGCGTAGCGAAGCGGCCTATCCAAATTAGGCTTTTCTAAACTCGAAATTTTACTTTATGCGCCATACGTATAAAACACTGAAAAATCGTAAAGTTTAAAATATACGGCTTTAGCAATCCAATATGTAGATGTAAATATTTTTCTCCTTTAGATACATTGTTTTTTTTTCTTCCAAATATTCTAATACACACATAATTATGTTTTACAAATATTTTTTACATTGTAGACCTTTATTTTTTGTTTTCTATCTTATTTTGTTTTTATATTTTTCTAGTTTAGCTAGTTTGTATAAGTAAATTCTAATAGATTTAAAAGTAAATGGAATGCATAAAACAAGTACTTGTACTTAAAATGTAGACCATTGGATGCAACAATTTAGGAAATAAGTAATAACAAAAAAATAATAAATATGTGATATATAAGTGTGATGATCTGTAAAAAATCTATTGGAATTGAATAAATTGAATTGAATTGAATTGAAATAATATTAAAACACTTAACTTTGTTTTGCCACTTTAATTAACTTTTTACAGTGACTATAGTTTCGACTACAAGCTAGTCATTATCAAACTGAGTACCTAAAATACATTGTACATTGTTTTTATATTACAGCATCAAAGAGGGGAGTATACATTATGTCGGTCTGGTCGTTGATGAGGGGAATTTCCAGATTAGCTTTCAACTTGTGAATTTCCAGCGCTTCCAGTAAATCCATTTTTCGGCCTTTGTCCGACAAATGGATTACGGAAAGCATGCTGTCTTCTGTGCAGGTGTGGTTATTTTCTATTAAATGAGTTGCAAAAGTGGACTTGTTATTCTTTAAACGGACTGAATTTAAATACTCTTTTAATCTTATTTCAAAATTTCTACCAGACTGACCAATGTATGCTCCTTTACATGTTTCGCAAGTTAATTTGTAAATACCTGATTTGTTGTTTCTATTTATAATTGTTTTTGGATTATGAATAATATTTGCTATTTTAGAAAATGGTTTAAAAACTACGTTGACGTTACACTTTTCAAGGGTTCTTTTAATTTGGTTGCTAATGTTTCCGAAATATGTTATTGGATAAAATTTATTTTTATTTATTTTATTTGTTGCATAAATCAAGGGATTTACTGGAAGCGGTGGAAATTCACAAGTTGAAAGCTAATCTGGAAATTCCCCTCATCAACGACCAGACCGACATAATGTATACTCCCCTCTTTGATGCTGTAATATAAAAACAATGTACAATGTATTTTAGGTACTGAGTTTGATAATGACTAGCTTGTAGTCGAAACTATAGTCACTGTAAAAAGTTAATTAAAGTGGTAAAACAAAGTTAAGTGTTTTAATATTATTTTATAAAGATGTACCACAAAGTGAACGCCAACCAAATCAAAGAATTGAATTGAATTGAAATAAAACATGAGTCAAATTCTAACATGAGTCAAATTCTGCGCTGAACAAATTGTTTAAAACAATGATTATAGGCAACCCAATAACTCTAACGTATACTAGGTTGCCTATAATCGTTGTTGTACGTGTGTGTTTTATTAACTTCACTGTAAATCAGTGTTTTTAAGCGTGGCGCATGAAGTAAAATTTCGAGTTTAGAAAAGCCTGATTTGGATTGGCCGCTCCGCTTCGCTACGCGGCCAATCCAAATTCTTAGGCTTTTCTAAACTCTAAATTTTACTCCATGCCCAGTCTGGGAGTGGAAAACACTCGTTAAAAGCCTCAAATTAACCGCTTTTAAATAACTAATTCCCCCAAATTTAAAAAAAGAAAAATGTCTTGTATATTCTGTTTTAAACACGTATTAAACGTGTTTTAAGCACATTTTAACGTGCTTTTAATTGTTAATGTTTGAAACGCCGTTTCAATGAAAATAACACGTTTTATAAAAAAAAAGTTTGTTTTATTTAAAATGGAAAAAACGTTTGTTTTTTTTTAACAATCCTGAAATAAATCGAGTATATATGTAAATAATATACATATCCCCCCTGGCTACGGCCATGTGCGACTTTCTATAATCACTATTGTTTTTGATTTTTTACTTGCCGCGCTGGCGCCCCCTTGATTCAGAGCCAGCGGCAATTCGTTTAAAACATGATTTAAAATAGGCTCTGAGTTTTAAAATAGATTGCCACTACTGACTGTTAACAGTTAGTTTTAGTTTAGCATAACCTTAAATGTATTCCATCATTCAATTAGCAGTCTGGGCAACCGCACAAAAAGAATACCGCCTACTCTAAATCATAATTTAAATGATCGCACTGTATTACATACAGGGTTGTTACGTTTAAAACACTTTGCTTTAAAACAGTGTTTTAAACACGTTTAAAAACAACCATTGTGTTTTAAGCGGTTTTGTTTTAAACATGTTTTAAATCTTTAATTTGTTTAAAACATGTTTTAAACGTTAAATTTGTTTAAAACGTTTTTTTTATTATCTTAAATTTGCTAAATTATATTTTATACTACTTCATTAGGATTTTTTGTTTACAGTTTCAGATTTTAACTAAATTGTTGAAGATATTTCAAATTACATTATTAAACTTAACATTTTATTACAATAAAATATTACAACTGTGTGCATAAATGTGATTTTTAAATACAGGGAATTTTTCTTTCAAGTATACGTATGAATCACTGTACAGGGTGACCCAAATTCGATGTTTTTATAAGGTATCTCAGTAACCCGAATAGTTAGACAAAATCTGATATACATGTCATGACCTCTTTTTCAGAGAAAATAACAATATCATTAACAGATCATAGCTAGCTTGATTAGTTTTCGAGATATCGGGTGTTTTTCAATTGTTGGCTATTTTTAAATACGTCTTTTTCTCAATAACTATAAGATATTCAAACAAATAGTTTAATAGTTATTTTTGTAGTTTTCAACGTAGAAGTCAGTGGCGTACATATTTTTTTTATTTTCAGAGAAAATAACAATAGCATTAACAGATCATAGCTAGCTTGATTAGTTTTCGATATATCGGGCGTTTTTCAATTGTTGTCTATTTTTAAATACGTCCTTTTCTCAATACTATAAGATACACAAATAAATAGTTTAATAGTTGTTTGTGTAGTTTTCAACGTAGAATTCAGTGGCGTACTTATTTTTTTATTTCAACTTTTAATTTCAGAGTTATGACACAAAGTTGCATTTTTTTAAATGGAACACCCTGTATATTACTATGTTATTAAATAGCATTTAAAATTAGCTTTACATCAATGTACATTGACAAAGAATCTTTCCTACGTAGGTTAATGCTGTGGACATCCGTTCGAAACCGAATGTTATTGTAAAGATATGGCGGTGTTTTGCTTTTAATAATGCGAAAATAAAAGCAAGCTTCATGTATCGTTCTCCTCTGTTCCATATTATGCCAATTAGCATTCTTCAATTTGTGAGAGATGTGTTCTCTTCTGTTGCAGCCATAAATGAATCTCAAACAGTTATTTTGTACTACCTGTATTCTTCGTACATCATTACTAACAAGTGATGGGCCATATATGTGATCGCAGTGATTAAAATGGGAAAGTACAAGCGAATCGCAAAGTTTCAGTTTTAAACGTTGGTTCAGAACATAGCGATTGCTGTATAGCTGTTTAAGGTTTATATAAGCTTTCTGCAAGGTTTTATTGACATGTTCATGAAACCTGAGGTTTCGGTCTAAAATTAACCCAAGATTGCGTTCCGCGGTAGTCACTTCGAGTATATCCTCATTAACAAGGATCTGCACCTGGTTAATAATTGTATTATACACCAATGAGTGGGCAAAGACAATTGTCTTTAGATTTCTTAGAATTAATCTGGAGATGGTGTAGGTTTGAAATTTCTATTAACTTGTGAAAGTCTTCATTAATTTGTTCTACACAAGTTTTGATATTAGCTGCGTTTGTGGAGCAGTACAGTTGTGTATCGTCTGCATACCAGTGTGCACAGCAATTTTTTATATGTTTACCGAAACTGGAAGTGTAAACTGCATACAGGAGTGGTCCCAATATGCTGCCTTGCGGTACACCACGCATAATTGATGTTTCTTGACTGAAGCCTCCATTCAAGGTAATTCGTTGAGTGCGGCTCGTTAAGAAGCTCTCCAATAACATTAGTGCATCATCGTTAAGACCAAATGACTTTAAAATAACTAACAAAATCTCATGACTAATCGTATCGAAGGCTTTACTATAATCTATTAGTACTAAAATTGAAACGCGCTGATTGTCGTATGAATCAAAAAAATCATCTGTAACACTAGAAAGGGCAGTTCCGCAACTGTAACCACTTCTAAATCCCGACTGAGTTTGAGGTAGAAGCTGTTGGTAATTGATGTATTTTTTAAGTTGGACATCGATAATCTTCTCTAATAATTTCGAAAGTACTGGTAATATGCTGATCGGTCTAAGATCAGAATATGTTTCAGGATTGGAATTCTTTGGCAGAGGAATGATATGCGCTTTTTTCCATGTGGATGGAAAGTTATTCATTTCTACGCAACAGTTTATAATATGTGTTATTATAGGTAGGATATGAGGACAACAAAGTCTTATCATCTGGATGTTAATATCATCAGCACCAGACGCATTTGATTTTATGGTTTTCAGATACATCATAACGTCAAATTCGGAGACTGTAGAAAAGGAAAACATTGTTTGTGCGTCACTCTTCAAGTTATGTTTATAGAGATGAAGTACCTCCTCTGAAATAGTGTCAGGCATTTTTCCCGGTGCTTCTGAAAACAATGAGTTGATGCTATTGCAGTCCGCTAGGTTTGGTGGAACTACGTTTCGTCCGCGTAGCACTATTCCCATATGTTTCAACTCCTTCCAAATTATTTCGGGTTTTGTAGTTTTCATTTTGTAGGTTAGGTAAGCTTTTTTTCTGATCTTACTGCATCTGTTACTAAATTTCTTAGGTTCTTGTAATTTATAAAGTCCTTAGAATCTTTTGTTTTTTTGAATTTCCGCAATGCTTTTTCCCGCAATGACATCATTAAAATTATATTATCCGTAATATATGGGAGTCGGGTTTTCTTTCTTCTCTGCGTCTTTAGTGGCGCAAAAGTATCAAAAAGCTGAATTACCAGAAAATTAAACAACTCCACTTTTTTATCGATATCTTGTATGTAGAAAACCTCATGAAATGGTGTTAATTGTAAAGCGTGCGAAAATACATTATAGTTATCACTAATGAACCTAAGATTTCTGAAAGATATTTCAATTGCTTTAATTTTAGTTTTGGAAATCAAGAGTTCGCAGTAAATTCAATCATGATCCGATAGTCCATGCATTTTGCGTATACCAGCTTTCGAAACTTTATCCTCACTACCTACAAGGATAAGATCAATTGTAGTTGCAGCTGTTGCAGTTATTCTGGTAGGCTCCATTATCAGTTGTTTGAGACTGAGAGATTCGAAAACATCTATGAATTTATAAACATGTGCATGCATCGAAGTCATGTCAATGTTAAAATCGCCAAGACAGCATATCATATCTGATTGCGCAGCAATATTTGAAACGGTGTTTTCAAACTCGATTATAAAGTTATCCATTTCAGTATTAGGTGGTCTATAGATCACTCCACATGATAGATATTTTTGGTTAAATTTCAGCTTTATCCATAACTGTTCAATATAGTCGTGAGTACTGGATGGTATAATTTTAAAATTCAAAGTATTTCTAATATAGAGCAGAACACCACCTCCTCGGCCATTACGATCTATGCGTTTAATATTGAAACCATTAATATAAATTGCTGCATCGGGTAAATCATTCGATAGCCATGTTTCGGAAATTGCATAAATATCAGCTTTGCTACTTAGTATGCAGTTCCTGATATCCGAAAATTTACTTATCAATGATCTCACATTAAGATGATATATTTTTAATTTATCTATCAGCATCTTCTAGGATAATACTATGAACATAAATTAGGTGAAATAAAGAGTGGACAAAACGAATAAATTATGCACCGAAATTATGTACTATTCTAATTATGTTATGTTATGTTTTTTGCTTTTCTAGGAGGTTGCATTTTTTTGTGGTTTTTTTCCTAGATTAGTATCTAAACTGTCTTTTAACAAAGTTGATTTTATAGTGGGTAAAAGAAGTTTTGTTGATGACGATTCTGCTGTTACGTGCGATTTATTATCAGTAGGTATTGAGGTCGTTGGAGCAGAAGTTATACACGTATCGTGGGTATGAGCAGGCATATATTCTTCATCCAGCAGTTGCTCAGAAGTATATTCCTCACCATTAACGATTAATGTAGACTTTTTTATTTTGGCATTTAAACCTACACCTTTAGCTTTCTTTAGGTGTATGCGTAACACTCTTTGTTCAGCTTGTTCCGCCTCTGTTAAATCGTTGTTAATAAATACATTGGTGTTCTTCAAATGTTGTCATCATTTGAAGAACACCAATATATTTATTAACAACGATTTTTGAAAATGTTATTTTTTTGTGTAATTTAGCAGTTCGAGTTTAACAGGACGCATAAACTGATCTTTGTAGGTGCCAATTCTGTAACAATTCCTAATATCTGTGTCAATCAAATTTACATGTAGTTTGCTTGTAATTACATTAGCAATATCGCTTACTTTGATGTTTTTATCTAGTCCATAAATAATTAAATTATTTTTTTTTCGATTTTTCTAACCTAGAAATTATCTGTCTCAATTGCGAATTTTCTTTTTCTAGTTTTTGTATTTTAGCTGCGTATTCTTTAGTTTTTAAATTAATATGTGTTTTTAAATTATTTACTTCGTTAGACAACTCTTCTTTATGATTCTTTCCTTCAGTAAGAATTAACCTAACAGCATCTCTAAGTGTAATATTTCCCGGGATATTTTCTAGGTTCATAGTAGATAATTAATGTATAACGAGAATAAAAATATTTTATTTTGCTTGTATGGGTAGCGAACCCGGGACCTCTGCAGTGTTAACCGACCGCTTTACGACTTAGGCTAATTCCACTGTAGAAATTAATTAGTTCATAACACGTATTAAAGTAGGGTATAGAAACAATTGGATGGGATTTATTTTAATAGGGTTTAGACATAGACATCCTTCACGTCACGCGGTCTTTCGTGACGACTTACTGCATAGACAAACAAATTAGGAAAGTAGACCACGGTAAAAGTGGATTAAATAGGCCGGAGAGTATTAATGACTAGGAATTCATTTTTAGGTTATGTGAGTTAATATGTATTTAGGTTTTCAATCACTTACTTTTAAGTCACAAACAATTAAATTGTACCATGTACCGGTAGTATATCCTTGCATAGTATACACTGTATTTATTCAATATAATATTTATTAAAACATTTGGTTCTCACTCATCTGTGACACGCACCAGGTGATATCTAATGTAGTTGTTTCAATGAATATTTGGAGACAAATAAAACGTGAGTCAAATTCTGCGCTGAACAAATTGTTTAAATCAGTGATTATAGGCAACCCAATAACTTTAACGTATATTAGGTTGCCTATAATTGATGTTGTATGAGTGTGTTTTTTTTAACTTAATTGTAAATCAGAGTTTTTAAGCGTGGCGCATGAAGTAAAATTTCGAGTTTAGAAAAGCCTATCCAAATTCTTAGGCTTTTCTAAACTCGAAATTTTACTTCATGCTTAGTCTGGGAGTGGAAAACACTCGTTAAAAGCCCCAAATTAACTGCTTTGAAACAACGAATTCCCGCAAATTAAAAAAAAACTGTAATTATTGGGATATGTATACTCGTTGCTTTTAAAAAGATTTCAATTTGAATCTTTAAACGAGTGCTTTCCACTCCCAGGCTAAGCATGAAGTAAAATTTCGAGTTTAGAAAAGCCTGAAAATTTGGATTGGCCGCGTAGCGAAGCGGAGCGGCCAATCCAAATTAGGCTTTTCTAAACTCGAAATTTTACTTCATGCGCCACACGTATAAAACACTTAAATCTCGTAAAGTTTAAAATAAACGGCTTTAGCAATCTAATATGTAGATGTGAATAAAACGTGAGTCAAATTCTGCGCTGAACAAATTGTTTAAATCAGTGATTATAGGCAACCCAATAACGCTAACGTATATTAGGTTGCCTATAATTGATGTTGTATGAGTGTGTTTTTTTAACTTAATTGTAAATCAGAGTTTTTAAGCGTGGCGCATGAAGTAAAATTTCGAGTTTAGAAAAGCCTAATTTGGATTGGCCGCTCCGCTTCGCTGCGCGGCCAATCCAAATTCTTAGGCTTTTCTAAACTCGAAATTTTACTTCATGCTTAGTCTGGGAGTGGAAACACTCGTTAAAAGCCCCAAATTAACTGCTTTGAAACAACGAATTCCCGCAAATTAAAAAAAAGCCTGTAATTATTGGGATATGTATACTCGTTGCTTTTAAAAAGATTTCAATTTGAATCTTTAAACGAGGGTTTTCCACTCCCAGGCTAAGCATGAAGTAAAATTTCGAGTTTAGAAAAGCCTGAAAATTGGGATTGGCCGCGTAGCGAAGCGGAGCGGCCAATCCAAATTAGGCTTTTCTAAACTCGAAATTTTACTTCATGCGCCACACGTATAAAACACTTAAATCTCGTAAAGTTTAAAATAAACGGCTTTAGCAATCTAATATGTAGATGTGAATAAAACGTGAGTCAAATTCTGCGCTGAACAAATTGTTTAAATCAGTGATTATAGGCAACCCAATAACTCTAACGTATATTAGGTTGCCTATAATTGATGTTGTATGAGTGTGTTTTTTTTAACTTAATTGTAAATCAGAGTTTTTAAGCGTGGCACATGAAGCAAAATTTCGAGTTTAGAAAAGCCTAATTTGGATTGGCCGCTCCGCTTCGCTACGCGGCCAATCCAAATTCTTAGGCTTTTCTAAACTCGAAATTTTACTTCATGCTTAGTCTGGGAGTAGAAAACACTCGTTAAAGCCCTAAATTAACTGCTTTGAAACAACGAATTCCCGCAAATTTGAACAACCCTGTAATTATTGGGATATGTATATTTAAAAGAAAAATGCCCTGTATGTTCTGTTTTAAACACGTTCTAAACGTGTTTTAAACATATTTTAAACATGTTTTTAATTGTTAATGTTTTAAACACTGTTTCAATAAAAAAACACGTTTTGTTAAAAAAACTGTTTGTTTTGATTAAAATTAAAAAAAACGTTTTTTTAACAACCCTGCCTGCAGCCCTTATGGAAAAGTCGCAACAATTTAAATTACACTAATAAAAACTGTTATTTCTTACTTCACTTTTTATTATTTAAGTAAAGTAAGGAATAACAGTCTTTATTAGAGTAATAATCACTTCACGTAAACTCAAAAACATACAGATACTATTTAAATTATTGAATTGTTACAATAATAATTATTTATTTTGCAAAATTTAAATCAGTTGTAAATAATGAAAGTTGGAACCATGTTCATTTAACCTATTGTCTTCAAATGAGCCTCCTGAACAAGATGTGAATTTTTATACACCTATTCTGAATCCTACTGTATTTCAATTTAAGTTATACCGTGCGATCGTTTAAAACAGTGGTCTCCAAACTACGGCCCGCGGGCCAAATCCGGCCCGCGACTTGCATGAATCCGGCCCGCGATTGTTTGTAATTTTTTTTGTAAATGTCATATTTTGAAATATTGTAACAATTGTTCCTTAAATTTTTCATAATTTTATAAAATTAATCGGATCTTGGCCGACTTTATTATGTAGAATAGGCTTTGAGTTTTTAATTAGATTGGCACTACTGGCTGTTAACACATAATTTAGCATAACCTCAAATTTATTCAATCATTCAATTAGCAGTCTGGGCAACCGCACAAAAAGAATGCCGCCTACTCTAAATCATAATTTAAATGATCGCATATTTAAGACATATTTAATTTGTAACTTTGTTTGGGTTACCCTAAGACGAATTCCTGGCTGCGCCACTGAGCGGGCCTCTCAATCAAATTTTCCTTACAGCCAAAACCGACTTACACTAAAAAATACTGTTATTCCTTACTTTAACTTTTATTTTTATCGTTAGATGTACATTTCGAGACACAAAGTGCTCGTTATCAATAACAAACAGTTTGTTATTGATAATGAGCACTTTGTGTCTCGAAATGTACATCCAACGATAAAAATAAAAAGTGAAGTAAGGAATAACAGTCTTTTTTAGTGTAATAATCACTTCACGTAAACTCAAAAACATACAGTTATCAAAACCGGCTTTCCGACCAGATCGACCAGATCTTGTTTACTTATTACATAAGAGACATTTTTTAGGTTAAAAACTCACCCTCATACGCCAGGGCGATGTAGTCTCCGTTGGAGGCACCCTCGACACTCCAATGTACCCTCCAGTCCCCATCGCTATTCCTACTGGCTGTTATGAAGGTGACAGAATCGTTCTCGTAGCAAGGCGTCTTCTCATCATCATCATCATCGTCATCCTCGTCTTCAACCCCATCCTCCCTGGGAGTTGACCTCCTCAAGGCGGCATGAGAGTTAATCTCCGCAGCATCCTCCACCAGAGCAGCAGCTCCCTCCTCGTCATCGTCCTCTTCAACAAAACTCCTCCTGGGGTTGCACTTCAAAAACTGACACGCGCCGTCTTCGTCGCACTCCCGCACCTCCACCACCACCGCCTCCTCCTCCTCCTGGTCCATGTCAAACGTGAGCGGCGCTTAATCAAGGGCGGCGGCGGCGACGGCGGCAGCAGCAGCACACCCTCATCACCATCGCGCCCGAGGAGGAGGAAGCCGCCGTTGCCATAGCGACGGTCGCGATTACTTCCTCTTTCGTCGCTTTTTCTTCGCGACAACGCATCTCGTTTACGTGGACATGTCTCGCCGAAGAAACCGCCACGCGCGATCGATATAGCCAGCGGCTGCAAAAAAAAAGAAACAAATAGAATGGGCAAAAATATCACACGCACGCTCTCGCACAAATTTCACTGATTATCACGAACGCATCCTGCGGTGGCTTCGATTGTACGCACTGTGTGTGTTTTACGAGAGGATCGTGTTATTTGATAAACACGGAAACGTCAACGATGACTGCGTTTTACGCTTGCTACCTCCGCGACATTCCGCAGGCGTCTACCTGAAACAGCTGATTGCACGGTATGGACGAGCGCACGCGCACCTTTCTATTATTTTTAAAACAATTTACACAATATAATTAAATAATTAATTGTAAGATTATTTATTTTCTACAGAATGATTAAACGTGTGTCAGATGTGAAAAGTAGCGTTTATATTACTTGAGGAACCTTGATGCAGTGCAGTTTTAGGGCTCACTTTTGCAAATTAAGAAATAATATATTCTTATAAATTTTTACACGCTAGGCGCGCGCCTATGCACCACTGGGTGTGAATAAAAGAAGTAAACAGTAAACAAACGTATGGGCATGGGCGTCCGCACATATGGGCAAGGGGGGGACACCCCTTCCCTGGGATTTTCGTCTCAGAGGGCAGAATTAATTTCACAAATTATATGTAAGGTAAAATAATGTAATTTAAAACTAAATTTATACATATTTTAATATAAAGAGCATTACTCATTTCTAGTTTAGAGGAGAGAAAGTGAAAAGAGTCGTCAAAAGCTTCAAATTGAACGATTTTCAAGAACAACAATTGCGTGAAAATGAACAGCGTATGTATTGGGATATGTATACTTTTTACTATACAATTTAGTTTTTCATTAGGTTTAGTAATATCTCAAAGTATCTGTTAACTTTATAATTATCGTACGTTTCTTCCTCAGAGGTCGAAATCAAACACAATTATTTTGTAAGTAAGTAATGTACCATCGGTGGAAACAAAATGTTGGGACACAATAAATTTGTTTAGTTTGTGTCAAGCTTTGGACCTTTCTTTTCCTCTCATTTAAATATTTTTATTGTTACTCCATATCAGAGCTCGAATCCTGGGTTCGAATCCTTTTAGAGGATTCAAAAGATGCATTCGAATACTTTAGTTCAACTGGATTCGTGACCCGGATTCGTTACGTATTTTTAAGAGGATTCGTATTCAAATCCAAATGTGGATGATTCGAATCCTTATAAAAGGATTCGAATATTTATAAAAGGATTCGAATATTTATGAAAGGATTCAAATACTTACAAAATGATTTGAATTGTCAAAAATAATTCGAATTAATTGTGAGGATTAACATGAAAAATGTCTTTTGTGTGTTTTTAAATTTCTCGTTAAATCACTGTTTTATACGCGTGGCGCATGAAGTAAAATTTCTAGTTTAGAAAAGCCCAGAAAATTTGTCTCGGGTCGCTGCGCGACCCTCGACAAATTTTCACGGGGCTTTTCTAAACTCGAAATTTTACTTCATGCTTAGTCTGGGAGTGGAAAACACTCGTTTAAACCTTCAAACTGAATTAAAAAAAAAACAAGGAATATCTAAAGATTTACAAAAAATAGGCTGTTTTGCGGAAAACACTATTTCTACTAGCAGAAACAACTAGCACTATTACCAGCCAGAACTTCGAGCTCAGATATGTTGCCACCTGCAGACGAGGCCTGTACTAGTACTACTAAGTACAATTAGCCAAAAAAACAGTACTATAAACTGTAACGTTTACTTTTGTTCAGTTAAAAAGGATTTGTCCACTAGCAGAAAGAACTGCCGCTATTAGCAGACAGAGCTTCTAGTTCCGTAGCCAGTACTACTACTAGCAGCAGAAAAAAGTAGTGGTAGTAGAACAAAAAACTACTTTTAAGCTGAAAGAACGACCAAGGCCGCAGCCAGGAAAAAAAATTCGGAGGGGATTCTAAAAATTTCGTGGGAGGGCTTAGAAAAAAATATTTGTTTTGCTCTTACAGTTTAAAATTTATCATTTGGGTTTGAACCCCCCCCTCCCGGCTACAGTTTGAGAACAACTGCTACTAGCTAAAAGAATTACTACAGCAGAAAGAACTACCGCTATTAACGGAGCTTCTAGTTCAGATGGTTCTAGCTTCAGATGTCTTGCTATCAGCAGACGGAACCTGTAGTACAGGTTCCGTCCGTACTAGTAGTAGAAAGACCTACTCGTAGTAGAAGGAACAAAATAGTAGTTGTTCTTTCTCCTACTGAAAGGACGAACGCTACTAGCACAAAGAAATTGTACAGCGTGTACATCAATGGTTGGAATTATGTAATCACTTCAATTCACTTTTGCCGCCTTTTTAAAATTGTGCACCTGAACAAAACTGTTACTGTCGTCTGTCAAACAAACAAAAATAAAGCAATTTATCGAAATGTATTCTGATGAGAATAATGCTTTCATAATCGAGTCGTACTTTCGGAATGGGCGATTAGAAAATGGTGCATGGATCTATTCAATACCAGAGCGTGTTCGAGAATTTCAGCAGAAGTTTCCGGATCACCAATTTGAATATTCGGTGTTATCAAAACATATTTTACGAATAGTGAATCGTTTCAGGCAAACTGGTAGTGTGCAGAGAGGTAAATCATCAGGCAGGCCCTCTGTGTTACAAGAGGTTGTCGAAGATGTCAGACAACGACTCGCTGTAAGCCCGTAGAAATCTATTCGCAAATTGGCTTTGCAGACTGCAATTCCTTAGAGCACATGCCATAAGATTGTGAGGAAGAGGTTGAACTTACATCCCTATAAACTGTCTGTGGTTCATCAATTATTACCAGTTGATCCGGAACGCCGAATGAATTATTGTCGATGGTTTTTAGAAAATTTAAATGAACAATGAACACTGGATTTAACGTTTTTCAGTGATGAGGCTTGGTTTCATCTCTCGGGATATGTTAATTCGCAAAACTATAGGTTCTGGCACTCGGAAAACCCTCACCTTTTTATTGAAACACCGTTACATCCTCGGAAGGTTGGAATTTGGCTAGCAGTGTCTCGCCGTAGAATATTAATATTTGGGCCGGTATTCTTTGATGGCACAATAAATGGTGAGAGATATCGGCAACAACTTATCAATCCTTTTATAAACCAGTTGGACGATGAAGAATTACAGAAAGGATATTTTCAACAAGATAGTGCGACAGCTCATACAACTAGAGCAACATTGGACTATCTTAGAGAATTTTTTGGTGATAGACTAATCAGTCAAGGATTATGGCCTACACGTTCTCCAGATCTAAGTCCGCTGGACTATTCTATTTTTGGATACCTGAAAGACAGAGTTTTTCGACAACGACTACATACGTTGGAAGAATTGAGGGCAGCGATTATAACTGCATGTCAAACGATAACACCTGAAATGCTGATCAATATCTTTGACAATAAAAGAAGACGGGTTTAAATGTGTTTACAGGCGAATGGTGAACATTTTCAGCACTTATAATTATGTTTATTATTATTTTGATTGTTTTATTTGTCTGAAATGTATTCAATAAACACTAGATGTGAGGTTTGAATTCGAGCTTTTGTCTTATATTTTGGTCAATAAACCATCCATTGCATTTGAAGCAAATAATATTTTCAGTAGCATGAATATAACTTTAATTGCTAAATTCATAGTGTGTAAATTAAGTTGCCTAGATAATAATTCAACCCATTTTACTAGAGCGGCATAAAAATATTTTACATGGTTACATAACGACAATCATTTATGTACAGGCTGTACTACTAGCTGAAATAACTACTACTACTGATAGAAACGTTTACTTTTTAGCCAAACACACTATTTCTACTAGCAGAAACAAGTACCGCTATTGGCAGACAGGGCTTCTGGTTCAGGTGGTTCTAGCTTCAAATCTTGCCACCGGCAGATGGAGCCTGTACTACTACTAGTAGCAGAAAGACCTAAGTCATTTTTTTATAGCAAAAAACACGATTTCTACTAGTAGAAAGAACTACTGCTATTAACAGAGCATCTTGTTCAGTTCTGGCTTATCGTGTCTTGCCACCAGCAGACGGAGCCTGTACTACAACTAGTTGCAGAAAGTCCTGGTAATAGTAGAAGGAACAAAATAGTAGTTGCTTCATCTACTACTAAAAGGACAATTGCTGCTAGCAGAAAGAACTTGTACTACTAGCTGAAAGATGGATAGTTTACTTAACATAAAACGCATTTCTAAGAGAAGATTAAAAATACATGTTTTTTCTTTGTCGCCGCCATTGTTTAGCAAACGTCAATTGTGTATAATATTAATTAACGTGTGTTTTTTGAGAATTAATTGTTATCTTCATTATGGTTTATAATTATTCATTCATCTTCGGAGCAAACAGATACTGGGAGTTTTTCTTTTAAGTATACGTATTCCAAATTCAGCTTATTTTCTGTAAATCTTTAGATATTCCTTTTTTTTTCTTAAAGTTCAATTTGAAGCTTTAAATTAGTGTTTTCCACTCCCAGGCTAAGCATGAAGTAAAATTTCGAGTTTAGAAAAGCCCCGTGAAAATTTGTCGAGGGTCGCGCAGCGACCCGAGACAAATTTTCGGGCTTTTCTAAACTCGAAATTTTACTTCATGCGCCACGCGTACAAAACACTGATTTGAAGTGCAGTTCAGAAACACACAAATACATCTTCAATCAGAGTAACAGCGAATCAGATGTTTAGTCTGTTATCAACGATGTTCGGTGTTAATAATAATTAATTAGGTTTTGAGTATTTTTGGTAAAACAACTGTTAACGATATTTATATACTAATGGTTGCAAAAAAATAATAAAATCAAATTTATTCTTGAAGGACTTGTATTCGTGATTCGAAAAAACAGGATTCGAATCTTTGATTCGAATCATATTTATCCCTTACGAATCCTTCATTCGAGTATTCGTGATTCGAATCATATTAGGTGATTTGGATTCGTGATTCGAATCCTTTTAACGAGAATTCGTCCCAGCTCTGCTCCATAATATAACCTTTCTTTAAAAAAACTGACTTAACCGGTATAAATTTGGTTATATTTGACATTACCCAATTTTCGATTTATCCCAACATTTTATGGCCACGGATGGTATCTAGAAATGTCAAAAATTTCGAGAAATATTCGATAAAGTTAAGATTTTAGAATGATTTAATATTTATACTTAAGGAAAATTAACAAGTATTAGGCAATTCGTTGAAAATAACTAAAGTAGTGTAAATAAAAACAGTAACATTAATTAAATTTATATAAATGTTGATATTAGGAACCATATACTGTTTTTTTTTTAATTTAAGTATACTTTTACATATTCTATATAAACATTTGCAAAATTAATCAACATGAGATCAAACCTAAGTAGTATATTTTGAAACTCACAATATTTCAGTGTTTATACGCTTGGCGCATGAAGTAAAATTTCGAGTTTAGAAAAGCCTAATTTGGATTGGTCGCTTCGCTTCGCTACGCGACCAGTCCAAATTTTCAGGCTTTTCTAAACTCGAAATTTTACTTCATGCTTAATCTGGTATTAGAAACACTCGTTGGAAGCTTCAAATTGGAAGCTTTTGCAAAAACAACGAACATCTGTAAATGTTCAGCTAATAATCGTGATATGTATACCTTAAGAAAAATGCTTTGAATATTATTGTATTATTTATCAAATTAATTAAATTGAAGATATTTATCTTTCACAATGTTCTCATTAATCACTTGGTGAAACATGATTAAAATAAAATTTGAAATAAAAACACTTGGTTTGTTTCACTAACGTTTTACTTATTATTCCGACTAGTTTCGGCTTCTAGCCATTATCAAGGAATGTACAGAGAATACTTTTTTACACGATATTTATATACAAAATCAGGTAATAAGGGCGTTCATTATTGGGGAGATCCATAGCTCGTCATTGTCATTGACCACATGTTTTCCGGATTTTATTGCTTTATTTATCTCCAAGCCTTCTCTGAAATTCAGTATACGACCCTTATTGCCTGTATACAATATTTTAAAATTATTGTCGTTGTATAGATGACCGGCTGTGATGCAGTGTTTGGACATACCCGTTGATTGTTTTTATTTAGAACATCTTTTTTATGTTCGTCGAGACGGATTTGGAATGATCGTCCGGTCTGACCTATATATACTGCATCACAGTCGTTACATCTTAGTTCATAAACACCTGATAGTTCTATTCTATCGTTTTTGAACTTATTATTCACTAATAATTTACTTAAATTAATGGGGTTTGTTAGAATGATGTCAAATTTGTTGTTTTTCAAAGTATTTTTTAATTTTACAGAAAGGTCTGCCACATAATATATTTTTTGCCAGGTGTTTTTAGAATTTGGATTGGTTGGTAAAAATATTTTAGTAATTGACTTTGTTTTTTCTTTTTTAATAAACTATCTATTAACTGTTCTGAATATCCGTTGTTATTTGCTATTATTTTTATAATATTTAATTCAGATTTGAAATTGTCGGCGTTTAGAGGGATATTTAATAATCTATATATTAAGGAATGGAAAGTGCTATGTTTAATTTGGTTTGTTGTGTTTGACGTGGATGGGATAATTGAATCTGAAAATGTTTGTTTCCTGTAAATTTTATAAACTAAATTATTCTCTGATTTAGTTATTGTCAGGTCTAAAATGTTTAGGCTATTGTTTGCTTCCAGTTCAAATGTAAATTGTATTTTAGACTGAATTGAATTTAAAAATGTTGTAAATATATCTAGTTGTCTAACGGTGCCCGTCCAAATGCAAAAAATGTCATCGACATATCTGGCCCAAAAGTGTATAAATTTTGTCTCCTGTTTCCTGAACAAAGTTGTTTCGAAATCTGCTAAGAAAATTTCAGATAAAAGAGGAGATAGGGGTGAGCCCATTGGTAAACCCATCTGCCTGTGTATAAATGATGTTGTTAAATTGAAAGTAGCTCTGATCGATGCAGATTTTGATCAGTGATACACGGCTGACCAAGTGTCTACATCCACTAGAATTCGACTACATTGATTCAAACCTCAGAGAAGAAGCGCGATCAATTTCTTATCAACAATACGAAAAACAAAAGGAGAAATTAACAAAATTAAAGAGTGAAAAAGTGCGAAGTGAGCAAATCCATAGTAATAACGTCAACTATGTTGATGAGGTTGGTAAGCATGATGTCAAATTCTATCTAAATGGTTTTGTTTTAAACATTTTTTAAATATTAAATGTGTTTAAAACATGTTTTAAACGTTAAATTTGTTTAAAACGTTTTTTATATTATCTTAAATTTGCTAAATTATATTTTATACTACTTCATTAGGATTTTTTGTTTACATTTTTAGATTTTAACTAAATTGTTGAAGATATTTTAAATTACATTATTAAACTTAACATTTTATTACAATAAAATATCACAACTGTGTGCGCATAAATACAGGTAATTTTTAAATACAGGTAATTTTTCTTTCAGGTATACGTATGAATCACTGTACATTTTACGACATTCGTTGCTTTTTTAAAAGTTTCAATTTGAATCCTTAAACGAGGGTTTTCCACTCCCAGACTAAGCATGAAGTAAAATTTCGAGTTTAGAAAAGCCTGAAAATTTGGATTGGCCGCGTAGCGAAGCGGAGCGGCCAATCCAAATTAGGCTTTTCTAAACTCGAAATTTTACTTCATGCGCCACGCGTATAAAACACTTAAATACCGTAAGTTTAAAATATACGGCTTTAGCAATCTAATATGTAGATGTGAATAAAACGTGATTCAAATTCTGCGCTGAACAAGTTGTTTAAAACAGTGATTATAGGCAACCTAATAACTCTAACGTATATTAGGTTGCCTATAATTGTTGTTGTATGTTGGTGTTTTTTTAACCTCATTGTAAATCAGAGTTTTTAAGCGTGGCGCATGAAGTAAAATTTCGAGTTTAGAAAAGCCTAATTTGGATTGGCCGCTCCGCTTCGCTACGCGGCCAATCCAAATTCTTAGGCTTTTCTAAACTCGAAATTTTACTTCATGCTTAGTCTGGGAGTGGAAAACACTCGTTAAAAGCCTCAAATTAACCACTTTGAAACAACGAATTCCCGCAAATTTAAAAAACGCTGTAATTATCAGGATATGTATACTCATCCATTTTGGATTTTAATATTTTTAGAAAGAACATTTTTTTCTGAACTCGGTGATGTATCACACTCATAATTTATTTGAGATTTGATATTTAAAGTTATAACATTTTCTTTTTTATAAAGAGTGCCTTGGAGACAATGACGTAATATCTATTAATCGACAAAAGCTTGACACTCATTCAATGTTAGCAGTCAAAATAAGTTAATAACTGTCAATCTTTTGTAATAATAATAGTAAGTATCGATTATCACACATCCCACTGAGCAAAAAACAAACAAATAACGTTATATCAACATTGTAGCAACATTAAAAGTTGTTTTAATGTTGATAAAACATTACTTAAATGGGTTTTCTTAGTGGGATAACCTGAGGTAACAAAAGTGTCATGTTCAAATCAAGAGCAACGATAAGCGTTTATTATTCTTCACACAGGAAACGACAAATTTCGTTTGAAGTGTATCTGTATGTCAGAATTAAGTTATAGCGCTACCCAATTCTGACAAATGTCTGCTGAATAATTGTAAACCTATTATTTGTGTCTAATTTTTGGATATACACTACGAATCTAAGATACAAATAATACAAAAACAATACTTTCCCTTTGTTTTGCATAAAGGGTAAAGTAAAATACAAATATCTCAAAAATTCACAAAAATCTTGAATTTTATAATAATACTCCTAATAATATTATTATTTTAATTACAATCGTCAAAACCAACATAACGATTAACATAAATCTTTAAAATTAACACTAATTAGCCAAGTCAACGAAAAAAACAAGTAAACATTGACAATTCCAGCAAGAATATTAACATGCAATAGTAAAGAAAAAACTGAAAAGGTGATATTAACATAGTTTTGCGATTTTTTTTTTGATTTAGACAATTTATTTAAATTTTATTATTTTTGTCAATTTTGATATTTTTATCAAAATTGACTAAGATAACACTGGTCGGCATGAAAATCGGCCCTGACACCATTCCAGCTGATTCTTATGTAAAATGACCTCCTGAATCCGAATATGACCCCCGTTTTCCCCCATCACCTACTGTTTTCGGGGGAGGCCCCCCACCTATTTTTATCACTTTTCGATATTTTGGAGGGATGAAAAGGATTATTTTAGCCTTTACGTTTCTTCTGAGGGGCTAGAGAAGTGAAAAGTTCCAAAACATTAACATTTGTAGCAAGGAGGTAGATTTGGGGGGGGGGGATTTGCCCCCTTAAATTGTAAAAAAATCCTTAAAAATGATCGATTCTTCCGTTTTTTTCGCAGTTTTTTCACTTATTCTCTACATATTCCAGCTTCCATCGCCCCCCATCCTCCCCCAAACAATAAAAATATATAGCAACAATAATAAAAATATATAGCAACAATAATAAAAATATATAGCAACAGTTCGGAAGATTCACTGTACCACGCTGGCGCTCTCAATACCTCGCGCGCACAGGTTTGCCCAGGAATTTTCATGCTTTGACAGGTTTAAACTTGCATTGCTCTTGTCACTATAGACCTGCACTGTAATCCTTATCTTCCCTCAGTACATCTCTAGCGATCGTAGAGTCAACTTGTCGGTGCTCTAGGCGGGGATTCTGTGTTTCCAAGATGTTTAAATTGTGTATAACGGTAAACATTTTTTAATTCCGGCATTTTCCAAGTGAATTACAGTACGTGAGTGTGAGTTGTGATTAATATCGAGCATTTATTTACTGTTTAATTATGCCACGCGAGTGTAAAAATCATCTCGATAGCTTCTGCTATGTTTGCGGGGAATTGACTTTAAAAGCGCAACGAAAACCCCTTTCTCCGCTTCTTAAAACTGCTTATAAATTTTACTTTGATTGCCAAGTTGGCGATCAGGACAAGAATTGGGCTCCAACAGTTTGCTGCACTACTTGTTACAGTAGCTTGACCAAATGGCTCAAAGGTACCCGTAAATCAATGCCATTTGCTGTGCCCATGGTTTGGCGCGAACCTCGCTGTCATCTCACAGATTGTTACTTTTGTATGACTTCCACCGTCGGGTTATCTAGCAAAGGTAAGCATACAATTCAGTATCCTAATATCCCTTCAGCTCTAAGACCAGTTCCTCACAACGAATCTTTGCCAATCCCAGTGCCCCCAAAAACCTATACTCTAGAGCCAGAAACGGATTTGAAAGACTTTGAGCCACAGCCTGGACCATCTTATGATACGTTCACCGATGATGAAGAGTGTTCTGCTAATTCAGCTCATCGAAAACCTCACCTCGTTACTCAGTCGAAATTGAATGATCTCGTCAGGGATTTGGAGTTACCTAAGAGTAAATCTCAACTTCTTGGATCTCGACTTCAGCAGTGGAATCTCTTAGAAAAGGGTATAAAAATCTCTTCTTATAGGACTAGGCAGTCAACCCTGAAATTACTTTTTTCGGCAGATGAAGGCTTAGTGTTCTGCCCTAATTCAAATGCATTGATGATAGAACTGAAGATGCCATGTGACCCAGACAAATGGAGACTGTTTATAGACTCATCAAAGATAAGCTTGAAAGTTGTCCTATTGGCCAATGGGAATGAGTTACCATCACTCCCGGTTGCATACTCTGTGGATATGAAGGAGACGTACGAAAACATCAGCCGGATCCTTGATAAAATCAAATACAATGATTATAATTGGAAACTTTGCGCTGACTTAAAAGTTGTTGCTCTACCCATGGGCCTGCAATCGGGCTTCACAAAATACTGCTGCTTCCTATGCGAATGGGACAGCCGAGCCCGAGACAAACATTACATCGTACGGAACTGGCCTCTGCGAGAAAGTTTTACTCCCGGTCAGAAAAACGTCGCTCACGATCCTCTGGTCCCGAAGGAAAATATTTACTTGCCGCCTTTGCACATCAAACTCGGATTGATCAAACAGTTTGTGAAAGCAATGGACAAGACCGGTGATGCATTTCAATTTTTGAAAACTAAATTCCCTCGTCTTAGTGAGGCTAAAATAAAGGAAGGAGTTTTCGTGGGCCCCCAGATTAGACAACTTTTCCAAGATTCGACGTTTATTGAACACCTGAATCGAAAAGAAAAACGAGCTTGGATTGCATTCCAAAACGTGTGTGAGAACTTTTTGGGTAACAACAAAAGTGATAATTATGTCGCTCATGTCGAGAAATTGCTGTCAGCGTACAAGGCCATGGGGTGTAACATGTCTCTTAAAGTGCATTTCCTTCACTCACACCTGGACTTCTTCCCTGAAAATTTAGGAGCAGTTTCGGATGAACACGGGGAACGGTTTCATCAAAACATCTCTAAGTTCGAGAGGAGATTTTCGGGGAAGGGGAATGCGAGCATGTTAGCAGAGTACTGCTGGTTTTTGATACGAGAAACTTCTACCTCAGGGTACAAAAGGAAAGCAAGCACCAAATCTTATCTTAGTTATTTATTATTCTTTACATTTATTATTTTACATTTATTATTTTACTTTTTATTTATTATTCTTTACAGATAAAATAATCCTTTTCACCCCTCCAATGGATGGGGGAAACGGGGGGAGTATTGAGAGCGCCAGCGTGGTACAGTGAATCTTCCGAACTGTTGCTATATATTTTTATTATTGTTGCTATACAGGGTGAGTCGGGAGGAGCGCACCAAACTCTAGGAGTGTATTATACACGTGAAAATAATGTAAAAAAACTCATTTGTTCTTATCCGGTTTTCATTTGTTTTCAAGTTATGGCGTAATTAAAAATGTTCATCTAGCTTTCCACTTCTATCTGAATTTTAACATTATCAAAGTATGCCATGCTCGAGGCTTATAAACATTTGATAATTCTGACGTTTTGATGAACTGTCAGTGAACGGTGAACAGTAACTGACCGTTTAAGTTCGAATTAATGTGATTGTTACTGTTGCAAAATGCCACATACTTATTCAAATTTAGAATATGCAAATATGGTGTTTGTATATGGTTTCTGTAATGGAAATGCTACAGCTGCTGTTGAAGAATATCGTGAACGTTTTCCACACCAAAGACATCCTATTAACATATTTATTAGAGTTTTCAACAAATTGTGTGAGACTGGTAAGCTTCCCAGTGCTAACATAACATATGAGCGCGCTGCTCGACAAGGTTTTGTAGAAGTAGAAAATATTCTGCATCTAGTAGAAGAAGATGCAACTACTAGCTCACGGAGAATTGCCACTCAATTGGCAATTCCACGAGCAAGGCTTATATCCTTATCACGTTCAGAGAGTACAGCACCTACAACCAGGGGATTACGCTAACCGTACGGAATTTTGTCGGTGGATAAATAATAATCATCGTAATGTATCGAGTATACTCTTTACGGATGAAGCTACATTTACCCGTGATGGCATTAACAACACTCGTAACTCTCATGTATGGTCTGATGAAAATCCCCACGCAACAGTCGAAAGCAATTTTCAACATCAGTTTTCTGTAAACGTGTGGTGTGGTATGGTTGACAGTTATTTAATCGGCCCTTTCATTTTGGAGAATCGTCTCACAGGAGGCAACTACCTCAATTTTTTACAAAATGAATTACAAGGCCTGCTAGAAGATGTTCTTATAAATATTAGAATGCAGATGTACTATCAGCACGATGGAGCTCCTGCACATGTCGCTCGTCAAGTCAAGCAACATTTGGACGAACGTTTTCCAGGGCGTTGGATTGGTCGTGGAGGTCCTATTAATTGGCCTGCAAGATCTCCAGACCTCACACCACTAGATTTTTGTTTATGGGGCTGGATGAAAAATGAAGTCTACAAAATAAAAGTGGACACACGGGAATCACTAATTAGACGAATTGAGAATACTGCAGCCCATATAAAAGAAGAAAGAAATGAATCAATTGGGAGAGCAACAAACGCTCTTCGTAGACGAAGCAGAAAATGTTTAGAAGTCAATGGCGGTATTTTTGAACATTTGTTGAAAGAACGCTATGATTAAGAAAATGTTTTTGTACAATAACTTGTTTATTTGTTAATATGCTATAACTTGAAAACAAATGAAAATCGGATAAGAACAAATGAGTTTTTTTACATTATTTTCACGTGTATAATACACTCCTAGAGTTTGGTGCGCTCCTCCTGACTCACCCTGTATATTTTTATTATTGTTGCTATATATTGTTGCAATATATTTTTATTATTTGGGGGTGTTTGGGGGTGGATGAGGGGGAATGGAAGCTGGAATATGTAGAAAATAAGTGAAAAAACTGCGAAAAATACGGAAAAAATTGATCATTTTTAATGATTTTTTTACAATTTAAGGGGGCAAATCCCCCCCCCCCCAATCTACCTCCTTGCTACAAATGTTCATGTTTTGGAATTTTTCACCTCTCTAGCCCCTCAGAAGAAATGTAAAGGCTAAAATAATCCTTTTCATCCCTCCAAATTATCGAAAAGTGATAAAAATAGGTGAGGGGCCTCCCCCGAAAACGGTGGGCGATGGGGGAAAACGAAGGTCATATTCGGATTCAGGAGGTCATTTTACATAAGAATCAGCAGGAATGGTGTCAGGGCTCGAAAAAATTTTTTTTTTTACAGACCAGTGTAATTAACAAGAATATTAACATGCAATAGTAAAAAAAATCTCAAAAGGTGATATTAACATAGTTTTGCGATTTTTTTTTGATTTAGACAATTTTTTTAAATTTTATTATTTTTGTCAATTTTGATATTTTTGTCAAAATTGACTAAGATAATTTTTTTTAAACTGTCTAAAACAAAACACATAAAAATCGCAAAAATGTGTGTTAAAAGTTTTTTTACAACATAATTTAAATTAGTTGTTTCAAGAAGTTAAATGATTCAATCAATACCTTCAATTTCTATGAAAAGCGTAAGGATTTTCAATAGTTTTCGCATGAATCGTCAAAAATGTTGCAACATGAAAAGTGGATAGTTTGATTTTTAATATTTACAGCACTCAAATCTTTTATTGCGGTCTTTTGACTGTTCAGCATTCGTTTTTCCAATCCTTGATTAAGCATGAAGTAAATATTTCGAGTTTAGGAAAACCTGAAAATCGATACAAATTTTCAAGATTTTCTAAACTCTTCATGCGTTAGGCCTATAATAATACACTGATTCAGTGTGAAGTTCAAATAATACAAGATATTTTAAATTTTGACGAATTCGTCAAGGTTATAGACAAAAAAAAAATATTTGTATTAAGATTATTAACTGGTTAAGCGCTATTGATGCGATGATGCAACATTATTTTTTTTAAATAACCAACTAAATAATGTAATTTAATACATTGTATTATTTGACCTTACTTAAGAATGTGTGAAGGAAAATGTAAATATTTTGTTATTTAAATATTTCAATTATAACTCATCAAAACAAATTGTTCAAGTATTTTTCAGTGTATCTAACTTCACAATACTTGTGTTTTATACTCGTGGCGCATGAAGTAAAATTTCGAGTTTAGAAAAGCCTGAAAATTTTACTTCATGCTTAATCTGGGAGTGGAAACTCTTGTTCGAAACTTCAGATTGAACTCTTTTATAAAATCGCACGTCAAAAAGTCGTACAACAAAAAAAAAAACGCTAACGCAGTTTATGACCTCTTTTACTAATTTGATGAGGCCCCTCAATATTGTGAGTCCCGGTTTCTTTAAATGCTGACATAGATAATTAATAACAAATTACTTTAGTGATGCCATTTGGCTGGAAAAGGGTTAAAATAATCGAGTTATGTCAAAAATTTTAGTCATCATACATCAAAATAACAAAAAAAAAATCTTATATTTTGTGCACATTTTAGATTATTCGAGCCATTTTCACTGTATTAAACATCTCAATATTCTTGACAATTTAAACATTTTATGCATTGGCTCGTTTTCACTGTTGTCAGTGTTTTGAAAATTTTTGACATTTTTGTTTAAATTTAATTTGTGATATTTGCAATAAAATGAAAAAAAAACTCAGTAATTTATTTACAAAAAAATATATTTATTCAACAACATTCCTCTATGTCAAAACACTTCAAAATCCTCAATGTCTCCTCCAGAGCGATCCCTTTCCTAACAACCTTAAAAAACCCCGGCTCAGACAAATCTACAATGGTTGAAGCACCCCTATTGGAATCTCCTAGATCGCCCCCATCGAACACCCCATCCAGTTTCTCCCATAACCCTTTAAACTCTTCCACCTTAACACTACTAGGCTCCTTACTGACATTCGCCGAAGTTAACACTAGAGGTCTCCCCAATCCTTTCGACACATCCCTGATAAAATCATAATCCGGAATCCGAATCCCGATTTTTCCATTGTAAACGACAGAGTTTACTAAATCCGCTTGGGATTTTAGGATTAGTGTGACAGGCCCGGGGAGAAGTGAAGAGATTAATTCGGGGGGTAAATGTTCTGTTTTGCTCCATTTGTGCACATCGGGTTCCTCGCCCACACAAATAGCCACGGGTTTATTCTCGTTACGTGATTTAATTGCATAAAGTTTATTGACAGCCGAAACATTAGTAGCACAGCAAGCTAATCCGTAAACTGTGTCTGTCGGTAAAGCAATCACCCCTCCATTTTTTAATAAATCAACCGCATGTTTTACACTGCACAAATCTTCCAAGGCAACTGGCGATAACTTCATTGTGAGTCTTAACAAATTACTTTTTACAATCATTAGGAAGTAAATTAGAAAACACTCTAAATGATTTGTTTAAATTCTTAGAAATTATTTTAAATATAATTAATCTCGCCAATTATGTGAACACTCAATGTTGCAACAACGGTAGAAAGTTGTCATCGGCTCGTCGGCTGATCTCGTCTGAATTTGCATGAAATAGGCTCTAGGATGTGCACATTTGGGGCAACGCTCTTCAGTGGAGTCTACGTTTCTCCAAGCTTCTTCTCCGCCCAATACATCATCAATTTCCTGAAATTCAAATATTTAATATAACTAAACTTTTAAAAGTGTAACCTTGAATTGTTCGATGCAAATGTTGTTTACATCAACAAAACGCTGTAGTCGAGATTATTAATTATTAAAACAAATTAATATTTAAGTCATGGACTATTTAATTTGTATATAAATTAATAATCAGACCATAAATACTTACTTTTAACTTGTAATAAGTCCGACCTGTGATTGTCTTATTAATGTTTTGAAAAATCGGGCATATGTTGCACACTAATTGGATTTTTCCACTAGAACCCTCTTGTACGAACATTAAATTTCCACACAATGTGCAGAATGGGATCATATTTTCGCGACAACACTACTCTTCCGGAAAATAAATGTGATGAAATCACACCATGTTTTTGGTTAACTTTACATAACCTCAAAACATTTAAATGTTCCACACATTAAATCTTTATATATTTTAAAAATGTAAACATTTTAAATTAGTATTTAAAATCACAAATTTATATTGAATTTGTAATTACTTAATTGGTATATGAAAAAAATAAATTATCTTCACGTAGGTACGATGGTAACGTATGCAATCGAACGTACAAAATGTTTAGGTTGCATACTTCATTCACACACGCTTTATATTACAGTACAAAAAAAGGCGATAATAAAATATTTGCAATAAAATGATATTGAATATATTATGAAACAAACTTTATAAGAATGATATTACAAACATATTGAAAATTATAATTTTTCATTTCCTCGAAACAGTTTATAACTATTGATACTTATGAAGAGAAGCAATTACAAATGCTGCCTTGTAAAGCATCGTTTATATTTTTATTGGCAACATTGTTTACACACGAAACGTCAATGTCAAATTGACAACTCGTCTGTCATGAGTTGTCACCATGAAATAATCACCTGATTGTCCAGTCTGTTTTCCCAACGCGAGTGAATAAAGACCAGTATGTGAGGGGTCTTAGCGGGCCCCCTTATCCACCAACAATGTCGGAGGCAAACAGCCAGTGGACCGTGTACTCTTCCTCGCAGAACCTACCCGCCGTGTTAAACGACCCGAACAAGGGCAAGCAGACCAACTTCTTCGTCAAGACATGGGGTGACAGCTTTGTGGAGAAGACCGCCATAGAAAAAAGCCCATTCTTGCCCGAAATCAACCACGCCCACTTCGAAACGTATTTACGGAAAGTAGCCAGACGGTACAGGCGTCACAGAAAACTATCGCATAGTAAAGAAAAGGAGACCAATCACGTGAAAAATAAAAGCGGGGGAGAGTTATACAACGATGTTTCAATAGCTGAGAGTATACCAGAGATATTTTTAAAAAGCGTGTTTCCTTTGAACAATCCCAAAGTTTTTAACGAGGTGTTTCAAAAGGGGGATAAGTTTTCCCAGAGTGATCGGCTGTTACATGAACAGCTCACGCATTATCTGGACGTGGTGGAAGTTCAAATCGCGAAACAGGTGTCTCAGAAATCCGGGGCGTTTTTCCACGCAATGACCTCTCACGACACTATAATGGAGCAAATGGGGACAGCTTGCGGGGAAGTTAGATCGCTACGATCTAAAGTGCAGACTGTCGATAAAAAGTTAGCAAAAGATTCCATAAAATTGATAGCTTTAGCACGCTCGAAGAATAATCACATGATGCTGATCGATAAATTAAAGTTGATGTCGACTGTCTTGCAAACACAGCCTACTTTGCAGTTGTTGTTAAGTTCTTCGGATTATGTCGCTGCTTTGGAATTGATAGCCGGGACTCAGGAGGTGCTAGCGAAGCAGTTAGCGGGGGTTACTAGTCTGAGACATTTACCTTCGCAACTTAAGGAAATGTCTAGGTTGATCGATAAGATGTTAACGACCGAATTCGAAAGGTATGCAGCAGCCGATTTGCATAGGCCTCTGGATGCAACCGAGGGAGTTTTAGAGCCTGAGAGGTTGATTAGTTTAGTGGCCGGCCTGTTGAGACAGAATCACTTGCATTTTTTAGAGGCTTACAAACAGGAGGCTGTTACAGCGGCTCAAGCTGTTTTAAAACAATTGTTGATTGAACAGTTGGCGGATGTCGAGGATGGTATGGAGCACTGTTTGACAGGTTCCGGGGAGGCTCCCCCTAGTTTAGATTCATCGCATTGGCTCAGAGTATTATCTTTGGCTAGTGCAGCATTAGGTAAATATTTATTTATTTTACAATGATTGGCATTTATCAACCACTCATCGTTCTTTGAAAGATTCTTTTAGCTTTTCTTAATTTTAAAGCACCCTCTATAATAAATTCAAGATTTTGATAATGAAAATATTGTTTGCAAGTCAACCAAAACTTTTTATAAAGGATGATTTTTTTTTCGAAAAATGAACAACAAAACAGTTTTTCTTATCCCGGCAGTAATCCGGGCACAGACGGTATATCCAGAAATGCAAGTAAATATGTTAATAAAAAAAAAAACATAAAATTGAGAATTTTCGAAATTATGAATGAATTGAAATAGATTTTCAGGCATTCGTAATTTTTGAAAATGTTCAATTTGAAGTTTTATACAAGTTTCCACTCCATGATTAAGCATCAAGTAAAATGTCGAGTTCCGAAAAGCCTGACAATTTGGATTAGTCACATAGCAAAGAAGAGACCAATCCAAATTTTCATGCATTTCTAAACTCAAAATTTAAACGTAGACATATAAAACACTAAAATATTCTGAAGTTGAAAATATACTGCTTTACTAGTATAAAAAATACTTGATTTAGAAGTATATTTTAAAAATTACATTTCAGTGTTTCATACGTGTGACGCATGAAGTAAAATTTCGAGTTTACAATAGCTTGAACCAAATTTTCAGGCTTTTCTAAACTCGAAATTTTATTTCATGCTTAACAAGGAGTGGAAACACTTGCTAGAATTCAAATTGAATGATTTTAAATAAGACCTAAGTATTTATACTTGAAAAAAATATTCGCTGTATGTACTTTTCAGAATTTCTTAAAAATCAACTTCGTGCTAATTTTAAAGTTTAATCTTTATAAATTACGCACAATCTAATCTAACGTTTAATTAATTTACATTTAACTTTTCTTTTCTTTTGTTTAAGGAAAATTAGTTAAAAGAGTTCGTGCAGTACACGATGTAATCAAGCAAACGTCAGCAGTGAGTGCCGGCTTGGCCGAGGCTAATCCAGCCTCTTTTTCCACACAAGAAACATTCCTGCAATTAGAAGAACACAAACGGGTCGAAGTTAAACTGAAAGAACTCTTGATTTCGATATGCGATTACTGCCACGAGAGGCTCGCTTCATTAGTCAGCACTCAGTCGGATAAACAAACAGTGACGGCCGCTCAAATCGGTGAGTTATCGATAATCGTCGAGGATTTCACGGACGTGTGCGAGAAGATTTGCGGCCGACAGAGTGCCGCGATGAAAGCCGCCTTTAAGATACAAGCCGGGAATTACGTGAATAAATTCCACAGCCAGAGAAAGAATAAGCTGACTTTGTTGTTGGATGCGGAGCGGTGGAAAATGGCTGATGTTCCTTTGGAATTCCAAGTTTTAGTCGATAAACTAGCGAGCGGAGATTCACTCGACTCGCTTCCCAGCACTCCAAACGAAAACAACAATAGAACCACCAATGGGGCTTTGAAGATAAACGACCAAGAGTACGTAACTGTGGGGACGGTTTTGATCTTAATTAGGTTAGTGAGTGAGTACTGTGTGTGCGCGCACGATCTTCCTCTGTTAGCGAACGTTGTCTACCGGAATTTAGCCGAGTTGTTAAGGACGTTTAATTCAAGATCCTGTCAATTAGTGTTAGGAGCGGGGGCTTTAAGAACGGCAGGTTTAAAAACAATCACCAGCACTAATTTAGCCCTAACCTCCCGGGCTTTGCAATTAGTTTTATGGATGATTCCGCACATCCGTGCACACTTTCTTTCAATTTCAAGTGATTGCGTGGCTAATTTGGACAGTGTGGAACGCGACATCGGCCATCACATTCAACAACTAGAAACGAAAGTCTTATCAATCATGAGCTCCCTTCTGGGCGACTCGCTGACCGAATGGGATGCAAAACCTCCGGTCCCATCGAAAATATTCCGTAACATCTCTAAGCACTTAACTAAACTCCACGAAGCCGTCAGCAGTGTTCTTCCTGAAGAGCAAGTGCACGATTTATACGAGATTATACACAGAAATTTTAAAACGCGCCTTCGAGAGCAACTTACAAGAATGAACATCCTAAACAACGGGGGGCCTCAACACGGAGTGGTTACGTCAGAACTAACTTTTTATATAGAAACGATGAAGACTATTAAAGCTCTCAACGAGAAACATTTATCAGATAAGGCGATGGAGGATATATGGACAAAGTGAGTGTTCTGTTAATAGGTTTTTACGCGGCTAGGTGAGATTTACTTTCGTTTTTCAGGGGTGTGTGCGCTCGGTTTTAACAGTTAAATTTTACATTATATTCATTACAATTCAAAAAAACAGAAAACAAGATTAAGTAATAAACTGATTATTTTACGTACAAAAAAACTAACCAAGCAATAAATTAAAGTAGGCGTTAGGTAATGTGTGTTACTAGGCCTATTTAATTTTTGTTACAATCTGTATTACACGCACTGTATTACGCAAATCCAATTAGATTTTATTTAATTTTAATTATATTGAAAATGATAGATTATTATAAAAATAGTTATCATAGTAATTATATGGAAATTTTAATTATTCAATCAAAATATTAGAAACTGTGATCAAAAATGTTTGAGACGAATAACATTTCTTTAAACAAATAAATGCTCTTCATAACATAAATATTAATATAGAAATTATGTTATTAAGCATTATTCCCCTTTAATTGTATGCTACAAATAGAGGAATGTATTTGTTTAATCGGATTTTGCAACACATAGTCAAAAAGTTATACACTTACAAAAATTTAATTGTTTTTTTAAATATAAATATGGATTTATTGTTTAGTTTGTAAAATAAAAATGAATCCTGAATAGGGTATTCTCGAATAAGACGTGTGTGTGCGGTTTCTAGTCGAGAAGAGAACACGGAGACTGTAAAACGAAATAATGTAAAATTTGCAGGTTTTTAAAAAGTTAAGGTTTTTAATTGTGATACATAAATAAAAAGAAAAATAAAGAACGGAAGCTATTAAATATAAAAGAATTTAATGTAAATAAAGAAGTGCATTTTTGTATCAACCACCTAACCCTGAGAGTTATCTTAAATCGGAGAAAACAAGTATAGCTAAGTTGAAAAACAGTAGCATAGAACTAGTGATTAGGTTTAATGTGGGTGTTAACGGCTTGGGCTGAATAAAATTAAACTATTTTAATTGATTCCGATATTTCGCCGGCATTGACAGCTTCTTTAGGGAACTGAAATTGTTTTATTGAACATGAGCAATAAAACAATTTTACTGTCTTTTTTATTGTTCAATCATTAGAAAGCATAGCTGGGACGAATCCTCGTGAAAAGGATTTAATAATAATAATAATTCTTTATTAACGGACAAGCCATTTACAATGTAGAGACAAAAACATATAACTACAATGTAAGACACAAAACATGAATCACAAATATGCACAAAGACACATATGTTAATCTGCGTAAACCACAATAGGGTTATAACATTTAGTGCACACCATCCGCGAGACTCCTCCTAATTAAACCTAAAGATGAGTTAAAAAAGTCAATACCGCTACAAATGTCATTAGCCGTGCGCGTTAATTGAGTCATGGGGCAATTTAAACTGCAAGTCGTCCTGCAAAATTCGTTATGAAGTAGCATGCGGCTACGTGCATGTCTAGGTGGTACATGATAATTAATCATACTAACAATATGACTTGAATCTATTTTGCAGTTTATGATTTTATAAAGAAAACACATATCTAATTCCATGCCACGATGTTGCAAAGTTGTGAGTCCTAAGTATGGCATCGCTTCCTCGGTTGTTAGGTGTATATTTTTCTGGGTCAATTTATATGACATAAACTTAATGAACTTAGTTTGCACTTTTTCCATCCTGTTGACATATGTAACGTATGAGGGCGACCAAATCGTTCTACAATAATCAAAATGAGACCGAACAAGGGAGTTATACAGGATGTTAAAAGTGTGTACATCGACCAGTTCTTTGGTAACACGTTTAATGAATCCTAGCGCCTTATTTGCTTTATTGACTACGAAGTCAATGTGCGACTTAAATGACAGCTTTGAATCAAGCATGATCCCAAGATCCTTTACTAAATAAACCTGACTCAATGTTAAGTTATTTAACCTGTAGTTATATGTTATTCCGTTCCTCTTACGCGAAAAACATATAAAACTACATTTATTGATATTCAGCTGCATATCATTCAGTGCACACCATTTATTGACCGAGTCAATATCTTCTTGAATTTTGATACAGTCTGCTGTGTTCTTTACGGTATAATACAATTTTAAATCATCGGCAAAAAGCAAATGAGGACACCTTAGCGATTCGGACAGGTCGTTTATAAAAATAATAAATAGTAGTGGTCCTAAGTTGGACCCTTGTGGAACACCAGACGTTGAAATATATGGTTCTGAGAGGTAGGATTTAATTTTTACATACTGTTTCCTCTCTCACAAATATGTTGCTAGCCAGTTTAGAAACGGATTCCCTAGACCATACGCTTGCATTTTTTTTATGAGAATAACATGGTTGACAGAGTCAAATGCTTTGCTGAAGTCCGTGTAAATTGCATGGACTTCAGCATTATCATCTAGAGCTTTATGTATGTAATCCGTATATATGAATAAGTTGGTTAGTGTTGATCTGCTTTTATAAAAACCATGCTGGTGTTCCACAATGACCGATTTAAAAGTGTCGTAGATTGGCCTGTAGACTACTTTCTCAAATATTTTTGCCATCGTCGAGGGAATGGAAATAGGCCTGTAGTTTTCTACGTTAGATTTAGACTTGGATTTATGGATAGGTATCACATATGATTCCTTCCAAATTACAGGAAAGATACCTGTGCTTGATGACAATGAGTATATATAGTGTAAGGGTGTCACAGCAGTTGTATAAGAATATAGCTGGGACATTGTCAGGACCAGTGCTGCTATTAGGATTCATTGAGCGTATTGCGTTATATATATCCTCATGAGAAATGTTTATATTATTAAGGTTGATGATGCTGTCGAACTCAAGTGAGAAATTGTAAATTGATGATGGTCTATAAACTGATGAAAAATATGCAGCAAATAAATTAGCAATATCGGTTCCTGTAGACGCTGTAGTGTTGCCATAGACCATGGACACTGGAATGCCATGGCACTTATTCTGACTATGTACATAGTTCCAAAACGACTTTATGTTGCTCGGTATAGCCCTTTCAACATTGTTAATATAGCTTTTATAACAAGATTTCATTTCAGATTTACATTTAGATCTAAAGTTCGTAAATGTGTAGTAGTCAACTAGCTGAAGTGAGTTTTTCCATTTTAAATGTGCGATTTTTTTTTGTTTTATTAACTGAATGACATTTTTAGAAAACCATAAAGGAAACGATGTACTCCTCACGACCAGTTTAGGTACATACATACATATCTATAGCGAAATAAATAACATCGTAAAATATACACAGTACATTATTAACATCATCGAGGGATTCGAGGACCGACCAGTTAACACTGCTAAGGAAAACATTAATTTTATTGTAATCGGCACGTATAAAGTCATACTTAAAATTCCCACTGTCATCTATAACATTAAAACTATTAACAGAAATGCGCACAGAAAGGGAAGGGTGTTAAACATTGCAGGGTATGATTGGGGCACACTTTGAAATGCATATGTTTTCGATAGTGGTAAAGCACAAATCGAGTACAACGTTATATTGATTACTGATTGCATTGAACTGATGTAAACCAAGAGTACTAAAACCGTCTAATAATAACATCTCTGTTGGTTGCGTAACATTTATCGGGAGGAGACCAGTACATTCTTCGTCCGATATCCAATGAATGTGCGGTAAATTAAAATCCCCCAGAACGATAACCTCACTGGACGGATGAGTGTGTATGATGTTTTGTATAGCTGTCACATGTTGAGTATAGACATCAATAGTAGAGTTTGGAGGAATATAGCAACAGAAGATAATAAACATTTTCTTATCGACAGTGATTTCGACTGCTACCATTTCTAAAGAATTGTCAGTTGTTAGTAGACGTGAAGGCAGGTCATTCCTGATGCTAATTAAGACACCTCCCCCAATACATTTATTGCTGCTAATGTTTGATCTGTCGACGCGATATACAATGTACCGATGGTCAAGCAATTCTATATCCATTATTTCCGGATCAAGCCAAGTTTCTGTTAATGCTAAAATATCATATTCCTCAGATAAACACGAACAATAAAAATCCTTCAACTTAGTTCTTAATCCTCTTACGTTCTGATAGTAGAGTGTAAGCTCAGCTTTTATATTCCTGCAGGTGTTACGTTTGTTTGAGGAGAGAAGTGGTATATTTAGATATTGATAATAAAGGTTTAAATTAAATTACACTTGATTTGTTTCACAATTTTTTACTTTACTATTTACTCGACTAGTTTCGCGTTTTACAGCATTATCAGGAGTGAATTACAAAAGATACCAACGAGCTTATATATGGTCAGGTAATAAGGGATTTTAAGATTGGGGAATTCCAAATATCCTCATTGTCGTTGACGAGGTGTTTTCCGTCTTTTATTGCCCCATTTATTTCTAGGCCTTCCCTGAGGTTTAAATTACGGCCCTTATTACCTGACGGAAAACACCTCGTCAACGACAATGAGGATATTTGGAATTCCCCAATCTTAAAATCCCTTATTACCTGACCATATATAAGCTTGTTGGTATCTTTTGTAATTCACTCCTGATAATGCTGTAAAACGCGAAACTAGTCGAGTAAATAGTAAAGTAAAAAATTGTGAAACAAACCAAGTGTAATTTAATTTAAACCTTCATTATCAATATTTAAAAATGTTTCACCAAGTGATAAGTGAGAAAATTATTCAAGAAAAAAAAAAATGGTATATTTAGTTTTTTTGAGATTTAATAATTTGCGGATTACCCCGTACGTATTTTATGGTTAAGTTTTCTTCTCCATTTTCCTCTCTCATGGACAGCTCATTTTGCAGTGCTTTCAGATGATCTCTTTGGGCAAGAGTAAGGTCAGATTTGAATTTGATGTTACCAGTATCCATGATATTGGTGACACGAAGTACATCAATCGCTGATTTTCTGTATCTAAAAATTAATTTAATAGGCCTTCGGTTATTTCCAGGTTTACCCAGTCTAAAACATTTTAATGGTTCAAATACCACGGAAGGATCAATAATTTTCTTTAGTTCACCCATATCAGCCGTTGAACGTCCTTCAGGTGTGCCACTATGTTCAGGCATGTTGAATACCACAACATTCGAAGACCGCCGTTGACGTTCTTCAAGTTCCTGCACTGCTTCATTTAGGTTGATTTTAGTAGTATTATTAATATTGGACCCTGATAATTCAGATACATTATTTTCTTATAACTTGCTAATCCTGACTTTTAGGTCTTCAATATCCGCATTTATTTCATTTAGTACTGCTCTTAGCTCAGACCTAAGCATGGCTGGTTATTCAGATTTCAACACTTCTTTCATCGTTTCTGAAATTGATGCTTGTTTTGTAACAGTACATCGGTCGTCCTGTGGAACACAAGTTAGACACATATATTTATCACCCTTGTCCAATTTAGCTTCGCCCATATAGTATCCAATATCGTCATTTGTGAAGTGAGGTATACAGTTAACATGAACCCATTGTTTACAAGGGCCATGACATTTAAGTGAAGTTGACTTGGGACTAATCTGTTTTTTACATTGACTACAAGTGCGAGCCATATTTTTGTTATTAGAAATTAATTTGGGAAAAAATAAAACTGAAATTAATATATGAATAGGAAATGGACAATTATGGTTAGAGAGACATGGACACTGTGCACCCTAGGGCCGTTTAGGGTGACTAACTACACATAACAGGTAGGCCACGAAAGGTAAACAAATTTAAATAGAGGAGATGCGTTGATCGAATGTAATAATCACGAATCCGAATCACCTAATATGGTTCGAATAAAGGATTCGTAAGAGATAAATATGATTCGAATCCCGTTTTTTTTAATCACAAATACAAATCCTTCAAGAATAAATTTTATTTGATTATTTTTTTGCAACCATTAGCATATAAATATCGTTATCAGTTGTTTTATCAAAAATATTCAAAACCTAATTATTTATTATTAACACTGAACATCGTTGATAACAGACTAAATCTTTGTGTTCCTCTGATTAAAATGTATTTGTGTGTTTTTGAACTTCACTTTAAATCAGTGTCTTTTCCCGGTGGCGCATGAAGTAAAATTTCGAGTTTAGAAAAGCCCCGCGTAGAAAATTTGTCGAGGGTCGCGCAGCGACCCTCGACAAATTTTCACGGGGCTTTTCTAAACTCGAAATTTTACTTCATGCTTAGTCTGGGAGTAGAAACACTCGTTCCAAACTTTAAATTAAACTCTATTATAAAATCGACGAATGCCTAAAAATTACGTAAATAAAAAAATTTCTGAATATCATTAAAACCGGGAAAGTCAGAGAAAAGTCATTGTATTTTATTCAAATTGACCAAAACACTACTAAAAAAGCCATATGATATTATTAAATTTGTCAAAATCAACAGGCATCATAAAAATTACAAAACACTTAATAATTTACAAAACCAATTTAAATATTGACAAAAACAATAAAACAATTTAATAAACTGGGGGTTTCCCACAGAAGAAAGTTATATTAAAAGGTCAGGAAAAAAATCTTGAATCAGGGAAATGACGGAAAACTTTAACATTTCAAATTTTTTATAATATTAAATAAAATTTTGAAAACTAGATACAGTCCGCGCCCCATACCTTGGCGAGTGGCTCGGATGCGCAGTGGTATATTACTCCCCGCGACATTTTAAAAATTACAACGGCGCCGCGGCGGCAAATAACATGCGATAGAAGTAGCGACGAAAAGCAGTGGTATTGGGCATGTGTTTTTAATACAATTTACGTAATTGTAATCTAGTAAGGTTATTTAGGACAAATTACCTGCCCGTCAGGTAGGTAAATAAATACCAAAAAGGAGATAATCCCCCACTAATTACATTCAACACACCTACATTACGGCCGCTTTTCCGAAATGTGTCAATTAAGAGTAAACCACCATAGTGAACGTTACAATTTTTATATCAAAATGACAAGTACATTAAGTAATAAAATGATTCACAGTCAGGCACGCGAAGTAATTTTTAATGTGTATAATTATTTTAAAACTATTAAAGTGGATTGTACCTTAAAGGAAATAAAAGACATTGTGTCCACGGCGACGGGTGTTTCAGTGAGAAGTGTTGAACGAATAGTGAGTGAGGGAAACAATGCACCCGAAAGTGGTTTAATATTTAAGAGCCCGGATAGAAAACGCGTCCGCAAGTGCTCAGTGAGGGAGTTGGAACACTTCGAAAAAGTGGACTTTCGGAATGTTGTTTATAATTTCCATAAAACTGAAGGCTGCAGAGTTCATCTCAGAGCATTACGTGCAAAATTACAAGAAGATTTTGGGTGGCAGGGGAAGTTAACAACATTAAGAAGAATTGTCAAGGATCTTCGTTTTAGATTTCGCAAAACAAAGAACAATCGACAATTGTTGATTGAAAAAAATGATATTCGGGCGCGTCGTATTTAATATTTAAATAATATGCAATATTTTCGAGAACAACAACGCCCAATAGTTTTTCTTGATGAAACTTACATCCACAGTGGCCACACCCTTTCAAAAAGTTGGAATGACGACACCAATAACGGAATATTTAGCCCAATTTCAAAGGGTTCACGGCTAATCATTATTAATGCTGGTGGTGACAAAGGATTTATTCCAAACTGCTTACAGATTTTTAAATCCGGTACGTCCTCGGGGATTATCATTCAGAGATGATTTCAACAAATTACGAAAGGTGGCTTCGCGAAAAATTAATACCGAATTTGGAGCCACAGTCAGTTATAGTTGTGGATAATGCAAATTAACCATGCACCGAACAGCAATTCAAAAAAAGCTGATGGTTGACACAAAAAAATTTACCATTTTCACACAATATGCTCAAACCTGCACTATATTCCATAATAAAGTCGCATAAGCATCAACATATTCAGTACAAATTTGACGCATTGTTTGAACAGTATGGACATTCAATTTTAAGACTTCCACCCTACCATCCGGATCTGAATCCCATTGAACTAATTTGGGCTACAGTCAAACAAAATGTAGCAAAAAGAAACACCACGTTCAAAATAGAAGATACGTGGAAATTGGCTGAAGAAGAATTTGTAGCAATTACCGCAGAGGAGTGGAAAAAGAGGTGTGACCATGTCATCAAAATTGAAAATGATTACCTGGCTAATGAAATCATTGTTGATGTCCGCACCGAGGAGCTTGTTATTACAGTAAATGAAGATTCGAGCGACGACGACGATGGCGACTATAACGACGACGATTGTAATGACGATTTAAGCGAGTATTTAATTTAATTTACGATTTTTAATTTGTTTTTTTAAATCATGTATTTAATTAGAAATTTTAAATTAAATGCCTATGTTATTTTATTCAATTTTGTTTATTAAAACGTACATTATTAAGGGGAATATAACAGTGGTCTGAAATTTAATGTTAGGTTTATTTAAAAACTAAAGGTCCTAGAAAGTTGAAATTTTGACAGCGTATATTAAGCCCAATTATCTAGTAAAATATCGAAGTACTTTTTTTTAACAATTTGCTTTCAGAGGTATGAAAAAAAGAATGTTATATTTTTCAAAATTTAAAAAAATATTCCCATATCTTACTAGTTTATACTATAAGGAATATAATGTTAACATTTCATAAAGATGCAATAACTCATGCCCGAGTCAGGTTAAAATAAAAATCTTGAAAAATAAGACCGTAAAATACCGCCGCCTTGTGGATCTTCTCTTAGTTGAACGCGTTGTACACTCATTTGCACAATTATTGGAGGGGCGAGCAGCATGCGGCCAGCGTTTATCCCTGGGCCGGTGAACGCTGCGCGTTTGTTTTTCTTTTCTTTTCTCAATCATAGTTAACAAAAACGGCTCGCGTCGTTAGCATTTGTTCTCGTAAAATTAATATTTCCCAATTATAATCGATATTTTATTGTACTAGTGTTTGATTTTTATGCTTTCTGACTACTAATGGAATAAGTATTTTTTTATACTGCATGTTCACTAATATAGAAAATACGAAATGTTTCACTAATTTAAATAAAGATGTGTAATATACCTTTAATATTGGCTTCCCTAATTATTTGACAGTGTCGGTATTATTAAATTATTTTTAAAGTTTTTTAAGCTGAATAATAAGCCAGAAGCAATCAAATAACAATCAGTCTTGTTCAAATCATTATATCGTCTTAAATCTTTCGTTGTTAAAGCAGTTGTTAAATGCCATTAAACTTCTCGCAATAAAACTATTAAAGTAAATTGTAAAGTTTCTAGCAACCAGACCTATTTGAACCAACTGCGACTTCATGAACGAATCAATGATATCAAAACTATAAGAATAACGTCACTAATATGACGTTGTTCTTACAAATCAACTATTTTTTACTGAGCACAGGTAATATATGTTTGACGAATGTTTAAAAAAATGGAGGGTTTAACTGCGTGCATATTCATTGTTAATTATTTTAGAAAAAAAATAGAACTAGAATAATAATAAGGTAGTTATTATAACGCATTTCAAATAACAAGCTTCTTGCTCAACATTGCACCGAGCCCAATATATTTTTTAAGGCCCTGCTTGGCCCGACCCGGTCATAAAATAAGAGAGATTGAGTTTTGCCTGACCCGGCCCGGTCAACATTTCAGGTCTAAATAAATAAAAAATATACTTATCTGATTATAGGCGTAGTTTTTAGAAAAAGTAAAAAATATATATAAAATTAAGATAATTTAAATATTGAATATGATACGGGAAAATCGCCTAAGAAAAATTCAGGCCCGTGCAGTGCTCCAATTGACATATCTTCCCTAAATATTTTAGATGACAAATCTCAAATATATTTTTTGTTGAGTATAAAAAGTCTTCCTGAAGTCATTTTATTATTTATTTGTTGCATTCATAAAAACTAGAATATTTGATAAAATAAAAATTGAAATTCTCCCGAAAATTTGGGGTATTTACCCAATTTGGCAGAGGTCAAATTAATACACATTATTTTCATGGCCATAGCAGTTAGGAAAGATAATATTCCTATATAAAAAATATCATTGAAAATCCTATGTTCCGCGTTTTTCATACAGGGTGTCTACGGTAAACCGTTCGTTAAAAGTTTATGGGGTTGCCGTTGCACTAAAAATTTGAAAAAAATCCTTGTCATACGGTTAAATCAGTTCTCCTCATGTGAAATATTTTCAACTTTATATCACTTCTGGTTCCACCGAAAGTAGCACCAAATTTGTTATTTCAAATAGAACACCCTATATATTAGTCATTTTTTAGATTCCTCGATTAAATTGCAACATATTTTATTCAAATATATGTACACTTACTTATCTCTTATAGTTTTGAAGCAAAAAAAATATTTCTAAAATTTTGACCTCTAAAAGGCATCTTGAAATCTGTCTGTAACTTCTCTTAAGAATAAGATAAAAATATGATTTAAATCTCTACTTGTACCTAGGGGATGCCTCTATAGGTATATTAATTCGCAACTGAATTTTAGTAGGCAAGTAGTAATGTTTTTGTTTTGTCGCGTATGTAATGCGAAATGTCAAATAATAACAGTATATTACGTAACCAGAGTAGTATCCAGTATGAGCGGACATGTTGCGCACGAGCCGCGCAGCGGAGAGTGTAGTATTCCGCGAGTATGTAGTTGACATACCACTCGAGAAAAGTACGATACTTTACCTACGCCCTAACAAAATAAACAATGAGCATTAAAGAACAACTTATTTATTGTAATAATTTGTAATAGTACCATGACAATGATGGAAACTAAATTACTACTTGAATAATATACAGGGAATAAAGCTGTACATTTTCGACATTCGTTGTTTTTTAAAAGAGTTCAATTTGAAGCTTTAAACGAGGGTTTTCCACTCCTAGACTAAGCATGAAATAAAATTTCGAGTTTAGAAAAGCCCCGTGAAAATTTGTCGAGGGTCGCGCAGCGACCCGAGACAAATTTTCTGGGCTTTTCTAAACTCGAAATTTTACTTCATGCGCCACGCGTATAAGACACTAAAATATTGTGAAATTTATTTATATTCGAACTTCAGTTGAAATCTGTGTTTTATACGCGTGGCGCATGAAGTAAAATTTCGAGTTTAGAAAAGCCCAGAAAATTTGTCTCGGGTCGCTGCGCGACCCTCGACAAATTTTCAAGGGGCTTTTCTAAACTCGAAATTTTACTTCATGCTTAGTCTGGGAGTGGAAAACACTCGTTTAGAGCTTCAAATTAAACCATTAAAAAAAACAACGAATAACTAAAGATTTAAAGAAAACAAGCTGAATTTGATATACGTATATTTTAAAGAAAAACTCCCTGTACATCAAAGAAATGTCATTACCCTGCATAAATGCGACGAAAAACGAATTTTCGAAATAATTCGAAAACTACTCGCTTTAGAAGTATAGTTGTAAATACTTTTTTGTAGGAAATTTTCCCCCCAATCGTACTACGTGATAAAAATTGGATCATTCCATTAAAAAAAATGAATTACTTGATATTGAAGAGAGCACTTAGATATTGACATTTTAAGAACACTTATTGTCAAAATTGACGGTTTCCAATTAATTTACTCATAGAGGCATTCTCTAGGTACAAGTAGAGATATAAATCATATGTTTATCTTATTCTTAAGAGAAGTTACAGACAGATTTCGAGATGCCTTTTAAAGCTTAAAATTTTAGAAATATTTTTTTTTCTTGAAATCTATAAGAGATAAGTGTACATATGTTTGAATAAAATATGTTGCAATTTAAACGAGAAACCCAAAAAATTGCTAATAAGTAGGGTGTTCTATTTAAAATAACAAATTTGGTGCTACTTCCGGTGCAACCGGAAGTGCTATAAAGTTGAAATATTGCACATGAGGAGAACTGATTCAACCATATGCCAAGGATTGTTTTCCAATTTTTAGTGCAACGGCAACCCCATAAACTTTTAACGAATGGTTTAGCGTAGACACCCTGTATATATCCGGCATATACATATTTACAAGGAGCTTATGAACATGAATTATTTTATTATTATATTTATAAGAAATAATCTCTAATTTAATAAAATAAAACACATAGTTTGTTCGGCTGTCGAAACTTTAGTCTTAAAAGAAAAAAAAATGTGTTATAATGACAAGAATAAGAATCATCGGTTTTGTAAATACCGAAAAATAACACAGGATCCCATAACGCTTTCTAACGAATTAAAAACAATACATAGCTTGTATGTATTATCAGCGTGTTTAAATAATACGAATCGACACTTTCCTTAGATCCGTCTTTTTTATACGCTTTTTTTTCGTCTATTCCACGCGACGTGAGACCCCATCCGTTCATGCCAAGGAGCAATGCACAAATGCACAGCGAGTTGCCGCTTTTCTCTCTGACTGTATTCGCCCCACTTGTCCTGTAAATTTGGCATCGGATGAGCTACTCTAAACTATGTGGGTCTTTCCAACACAATCGGCGTGTTACACTGCAATAATCCCCTTAAGATATATGTAATTTTTATTACTTTTATTATAAGTGATTTTCATACAACAAAAGGGCTAAAGAATCTGCGTTACGCCACTGACCGCCGCGCGGTACATTTTACATTTGTCGGTTGGCTATAAACGGTGCACTCGGGACTATTCGGGCTGCGCGGCTTCTCGCCAAGGTATGGGGCGCGGACTGTAATTATCTTTAAAAACGTTTTTAGTTATTTAATGTTTTTATCAAAGCAATCTGTTTGAAGTTTCGAAAGAGCGTTTCCACTCCCAGACTAAGCATGAAGTAAAATTTCGAGTTTAGAAAAGCCCCGCGTAGAAAATTTGTCGAGGGTCGCGCAGCGACCCGAGACAAATTTTCACGGGGCTTTTCTAAACTCGAAATTTTACTTCATGCGCCACGCGTATAAGAGAGTGATTTAAAGAGAAATTTAAAAATACACAAAACAAATTTTTCATGTTAATCCTCACAATTAATTCGAATTATTTTTGACGATTCAAATCCTTTTGTAAGTATTCGAATCCTTTTATAAATATTCGAATCCTTTTATGAGGATTCGAATCACCCGCATTTGGATTCGAATCACCCGCATTTGAATTCGATTAAGAATCCTCTTAAAAAATGTAACAAATCCGGATCACGAATCCAGTTTAACTAAAGTTTTTGAATCCTCTAAAAGGATTCGAATCCTGAATGATTCGAATTCTGTCCAGCTCTGTTAGAAAGTATTCTGTGGCGTTGGGATTTTGTTCGGATAATTTCATCAGTTAAAGATGAAAGGTATTAATTTTACTAAAAGTACTTATTGGCTTTCATCTTTACACAGGCGATTTATGACAATTAGGATGGTTACAAAAATTGGGTATAAAATAACGTAATCTTTTTCGTTATCATTTATATGTAACAATTTATTTCAGATTCATCATAATAATCATTCATCACAAAAAATCAATGCAACCTATCAACTTACAAATTAAAGAGAAAAATGGTATTCAATTCGAGCACAAAAACCGCACGGATATTACTATTTATATTTTTGAGGTAGTTCAGTTTATCCGAAAAAGATAAATTACAAAAAGTTCCTCGGCAGTGCATTCATCCTTAAATAACTTACACGCTAGAGAATATACAAATACGATCACATTTTTTTTAAGTAAAACAAACAAAAAATAATAATTTAAACAAAAAGCAACGCTTATTCAATAAATAGTGTAAAAAAAATTGCAACTATCAAATGGTAATGTTTTTTCCAGGTTTTTACAAATACGAAATGGTTTTTTTTCCTACAAACAAGAATTCTCCAACTTTAAAAATGGTGTATACATTGATAATTATTTTATAAAATGAACAAGTATAAAATTAAGATAGGTATAAACAGAAGCGTAACTAGCAGATAATATGGCTCCAGCCATCTGTAAAAAGGCGCCTATTTTGATATATTCAACAAAACAACTTGTCACGCAGGAAATTCACTTTGTCATCATTATTATGTAGTCATAAAACCTATACTAGGAGCACCGGTTTGAGTTGGCCATAGAAGCCACATCTGCTAGTCAAGCTTCTGGGTACAAAGTTATTTCAAAAAATCTGTATAAGTAATTAGATCATAAAGTACAAACAAAAGTAGATATTCGGGCTAATTCTGTAAGCGAAACGTTAAATTTAACATATATGTCAATCTTTAACCTCACATTTTAAGTATACATAAGAAATCTGCTTTGAATGTTAAATTTAACATTTTGCTTATAGAAACTGCCCGATTTATAAAATCTCAATATATTTTTTTAATAATTACTGCTTAGTATTCAAGTTTGAAATGTTTCCTATTTTTTTTAATCCGTGTGAACACAGTCTGTAGGTATTTTCATTTACTGGCAGTGTGTTTGTTGTAAATGATTTATAAAAAACTTCATTAGCCCATTTTTACGATTTAGCGACAAGTGCTATTTATTTCCTTGGCACTTATTGGATATTTCTTTAAACTCGATGATATTCGGACGTTGTAAACCAGGGATGCACAAACCACGGCCCGCATGCGGCCCGCCGGTCGAATACTGGTGGCCCGCCGACAGCAAAAATAATACTCTCATACATTCGAAAAATATTGAATTCTATTCCAGAATAAAACCAAAAAAAATATGTTCGAAAAGTAATTGGAATCTCGCGCGCGCGCTCTTAAGTGCCCAAAAGAGTCGACACCCCCTGGTGCGCCGTGCATGCGTCGGAAACAGCGGTCGGTAATGTTCGTGCCGATCTCGGTTAAATTCGTTTTCTTGAGGAAGCACCGCGGCCGGCGGCGCGGCGACGACGGCAGCGCGGTGGCGGCTTATCCACGGGTTATATTGTTAGAGCAAGCGAGATAGCAATAGTCCCGAATTCCCGATTGCTCGCGTAGGTAGATACACGAAGCTTCCAGAGTCGGTTTCGAGATTTCTCCAAACAGTTTTCGACTTTATACGCGCGGTATAAAAGCCACGCTAACCGCAGCGACCGACAGTTCGGTATTAATTTGAGTGAAGTGTCAATAGTTCTAGTGTAGATTTTAACTCGACTAGCCGGTGTCATATATTTTGATCCACATTCAACGTAGATTTCCCGTCAAGTGCCGTGTATAATTGTGTTGTGAAATCGTAAGTAAAACTCTGTTATTAATAAGTGTTTCCCTACATATTTAATCAATTATTTTTGGTAATTTAAAAAAGGATGGGTAATTTAAGTAGGTACTGTAATTGTTTTTAGGTGCTGTGTTAATCATAGCCAGGATTAGAACGCAACATGGACAAGCCAGGGCCTAGTAAAAAACGTAAGGTTAAATATGAAAATCGGCAGTTTCAAGAAATTTGGACTGAGAAATACTTTTTTGTATGGTCGCATAACAAAGTCGTTTGTTCAATTTGCAAGAATTCTGTTGCGATTGCAAAGGAATATAATGTAAAAAGGCACTATGAAACGCAGCATCCTACTTTTACCAAGTTTACAGGCGAATTAAGAAAGCAAAAAATGTTGTCTTTAAAACGGGAGCTTACTGGTCAGCAAGCTATGTTTACAAAACCCATTCAAGATTCAGAAACAGCTACAGAAGTTAGTTATGAAATATCTCGAATGATAGCAAAGCAAAGTCGCCCCTTCAATGATGGGGATTTTGTAAAAGAATGCATAGAAATTGCCGCTAAGAAAATGTGTCCAGAAGCAGCAAAAAAGTTTGAGAAAATTCAACTGAATCGTATGACTATCCAAAGACGAATTATGTCTTTGTCAGGTAATATTGCGGAACAATTAAATGAAAAAACTAAGATCATTGAATTTTTTTCATTAGCACTCGACGAATCCACTGATATTAGTTCCTCAGCTCAGCTTCTCATATTCATACGAGGTGTTACTCAAGATTTTGAAGTCTTAGAAGAGTTATTAGGAATGTGTTCATTGAAAGGTCAAACCAGAGGAGTTGATATACTCAATGTACTTTTGGATGAGTGTTCAAAAACTGATTTGGACTTATCAAAATTATCGGGAGTTGCGACTGACGGTGCTCCTTCGATGATTGGTGTCAATTCTGGGCTAGTTACTTTGCTGAAAAAGCATCTGCAAGAAAAAAACATAAACGCTGAAGATCTCATGCAGTTTCACTGCATTATACACCAAGAAGCCCTCTGTTCTAAAAAAATTGAATATCAAAATGTCATGAAAGTGGTAGTTTCGACTGTAAATTTCATAAAATCACGAGGACTCAATCACAGGCAATTCAAATAATTCCTTGATGACATCGAAAGCGAATATGGAGATTTACTGTATTATACAGAAGTAAGGTGGCTAAGTTGTGGATTGACACTGGAACGATTTCTAAATTTAATAGAAGAAATTGGAATATTTCTGGCGGAAAAGCAAAGGGATGTCCCGGAACTTAAAAATCCTGATTGGTTGTGTGATTTGGCTTTTTTAGTTGACATTATAAATCATTTGAATGTCTTGAACACACGGCTTCAAGGCAAAAATCAACTGATATCTCAGCTCTACGCTCATGTATCATCCTTTCAATGCAAGCTGACACTTTTCAAATCGCAATTGAATTCTGGAAATTACAATCATTTTCCGAATTATAAGAAAATGGCTGAAAAATTCAACAAAACTGCGATTAATTTCAGTTATGTAGAAAAGCTATATATTTTGATTCAATCTTTTCAAGACAGATTTTCGGAGTTTAAAAAAGTGAAACCTCTGTTGGACATATTCAGCAATCCTTTCACGATTTCAGTTGAAAATGTGCCAGAGTCAATGCAGTTAGAAATTATCGACATTCAAAACGACCAAGATTTACGAAACAAATTCAACGAAGGAGACTTGCTGAACTTTTACCGCTGCATTGATAAAAATACATACAAAGAGTAGCGCATAAACGCTCTGAAATGTGCCAGCTTATTTGGTTCTACCTATATATGTGAACAAACCTTTTCAATACTAAATAATAATAAAACAAAAAATCGAAACCGCCTTGCAAACGAAAGTTTGCAAGCAGTTTTACGTGTTGCTACAAGTAAATTTGAGCCAAATATAAAAAAGATTGTAAGCGCAATGCAGTGCCACGCTTCAAATTAATAAATTCTTTTTCAATTTTAATACATTATTATCAATTCTTTATTGTCTTTAATTACCTATACTTCTGGCGGCCCGCCATCAGTTCATAATTTGCCCGAGTGGCCCCTAGTCTTAATAAGTCTGTGCATCCCTGTTGTAAACAGTATAAGTCTTGAGGATTTATTTCAAATTCATTTTACGTGACTTGGTAAAAGCTTTAGTCACAGTCAAAATGTTCAGTATTAAAAAAGGATGATGGTCAAAAATCTGTTCAAAAATATTATATTTTGATGAAATGTGTCTAAAAAGACGATTGGTTTTCTGTAAGGCTGGGAAGGTGAATATTTCTTAATGAATACCCGAATCAATTTTAAAAGTTCCCAGCACTAATCAAAACATGTGTCCTTATTTTATTTTATTCTTCTGATAGATTAACAACAACTAAGTATATTTAACTTCATATTAAAGCAGTGTTTAATACGCCTGGCCCATGAAGTAAATATTTTGAGTTTAGAAAGCCTGAAATATTTACTTTTTAAGGTTGGAAAACCCTTGTTAAAAACTAGTAAAACCTTTAATGACAACACCAGATTCCTAAAAAAATTAACATTTGTTAATTAACAAATTTTGTTTTCATTTTCTTACAAAAATCAGTGTTGGTTTGGTTGCTACGTGACTAAACCAAATTTTTGGGCTTTTCTAAACTCCAAATTTTACTTAATTACATGCTTAATCAAAGAGTGGAAAACACTTGTAGAACGTTTAGAATCTGGTGTTCTAAAAGCTGTCTAACAAGTGTTTTCCACCCTTTGATTAAGCATGTAATTAAGTAAAATTTGGAGTTTTGAAAAGCCCAAAAATTTGGTTTAGTCGCGTAGCAACCAAACCAAATTTTCAGGCTTTTCTAACTCGAAATTTTACTTCATGTGCCAAGCGTATAAAACACTGATTTTAAGCGAAGTTTAAAATATACTATTAAAGCTGGAAACTTTTTAAATTGAAGTATTCAATTATTAATTTAAAAACATATCGAAATATTTGAAATGTTCGAATTTTTAAATATTCGTTCAAAAACATAGGAGTTTAATTACAAATTTCAACCCTAAAAATAAAAAACTACTTTTTCGATTAAAAATTAAACTATCCAGAAAACACCACTTTTGAATGAGTTTAAATAGATAATAATAATAATCTTTATTTAGCATCTTTTGCTATAACCTCAATTTTTCGGTGAAAATTTACAATGAATTTTTCTTTCAGGTAAACATATGCATAAACTGTAAATTTTCCAACATTCGTTGTTTTTTAAAAGAGTTCAGTTTGAAGCTTATGTTCTCCACTCCCAGACGAAGCATGAAGTAAAATTTCGAGTTTAGAAAAGCCCCGTGAAAATTTGTCGAGGGTCGCGCAGCGACCCGAGACAAATTTTCTGGGCTTTTCTAAACTCGAAATTTTACTTCATGCGCCTCGCGTATAAAGCACTAAAATACTGTGAAATTTGTGTATATTTGAACATCACTTGAAATCAGTGTTTTATACGCGTGGCGCATGAAGTAAAATTTCGAGTTTAGAAAAGCCCAGAAAATTTGTCTCGGGTCGCTGCGCGACCCTCGACAAATTTTCACAGGGCTTTTCTAAACTCGAAATTTTACTTCATGCTTAGTCTGGGAGTGGAAAACACTCATTTAAAGCTATAAATTAAACTTAAAAAAAACAAGGATTATCTAATAATTTACAGAAAATAGGCTGAATTTGGAATACGTATACTTAAAAGAAAATTTCCCTGTACATATATTTTCCTTCTAATTTTGAATGTACGTCACACACTGTTCAAACTTTCAATAATCTTATTCCACATAAAGAAAGCAATATCAAAAACGTTTTTGAGAGAGTAACATTAACAATTATCACTAGAATTATTAGTATTTCTACAACACAATTTACCTTGTGTAACACTTTAAAGTTATATTTGTATGTAACAGAAACTCAAAAGTTTAAATAAATTATAAGCAAATGAATATTATTGCATAATAATATTTTATCTTTGTGTCAAAGAGAAAGAGTTTTGTTTTGCAACACTTCGGCTTAAAGTTTAAGTTCTACTTAAACATTTTCGTCTCGTGCACAATAATATGATTAGTAAAATTTATTTAAAATTCAAAGGGCATGTATTTTAAATAAAGCTTAAATGATAATCGAACGTGTCGCAAATGTATCCTACACAAACATAACCTCAAAAGGACATAACCTTACAATTACATTATTTAAATAATAATGACAACCTTCTTAGTGTAATACCTTCTTTTCCTCAACAGAAGCATTATGTTTATTTGTTGCTACAAAAAATTAAGTTAAAAAATAAATAAAGTAAGCCTATTTATCTTCATTATTTTTCTTTAGCAATCATTGAAACAAAACTGATTTTATAATATTGAATACTAATTGTTTTTATTGTTTCTTCCTCAATCCAGCAAACATAACTGAATCGGCTTAATTGTTTTAAGTGTTATGGTCATTTTTTTAGCCCTTAAATGTTATCGTGTTTAATTATCAATAAATAATTTTAAACATTCCAAAACTGTGGCTTTTTTCGGAAATCCACACTGCGCAAACTTGCAACATCGCAAAAATCAACGGGGCTTTCGATTAACCGATCCGATTTGGCAGGCGAGAACAAACTCCTCTCGCTTTTATTTCCAACGCAATAAATACTCCCTGGTTTCAAAGTTGAATAACTGTAAATACTCTTGTTATCCACAGTGACGTTCAGCGGTTTGAATTTATTTGGAGAACTGTAAACACTCCTATTTTCCAAAGTTGGTTTAAAAGAATTATTAGTAAAATTTGCATTTGCCTGATGGAAATTATTCGAACAACAATAAACACTCTTATTATCTAAATTCAACGGCTTGAATTTATTTTCTAAACTAAATGAAGTGTTGTTATCAAAATTCACGTTTATCGGATTGAATTTATTAGTGCAACTATAAACACTCTTGCTATCCAAATTTGAAGGCTTGAATTTATTGTCCAAATTAAAAGAAGTTGTATTTCGATTGATCGGCTCGGAAATCATCGAGCTGCAATCAAACTCACCACAAATCGAATTGCAATTATCAGCGTAGGAATAAAATCCGGAACTTTGACTCGACGATCGGCTGATCGTGTCGGCGTCCCAGTATTTACCCGTCCAGGGATTTTTCAATTTACCCGGAGCGATCAACGGCTTCGAACTCAACTTCAAATTATTCAAACTCACATTCAAATCTGAGTGCAAATTACTACTCACACACGAGCTAAAACTTTTGACTGTGTTAAATGACTCGTTTAAATCGCCGAAGGCGGATTTATTCAAGTCATAATTTGGTGACTTTTTAAAATCGTGAAATGCCGAATTGTTCAAAGTTTTGTGCAAATCGTTGAATGAGGATTTATTAATCGGTGAACTTTCCCCGAAGACGGGTACGTGTCTGTATTCACCGTTCGATTTACGGGACGCCGAGGCTTTTTGCTTTTTCAATTTCATTTTTGCAGGTTCCGAGTCTGAATCAGTGGAACTCAAGTCGAACGAGTTGTGCGCTTCGTTGTCCGAATAGGATTCTTGCAGGATCCGCTCGTGTCGGCTGGTATTTACGAATTTGTAAAAGTTTGTCTTGTTGTTGTCGTTGGCAGTGTTTTTTATGGCAGTCTTTGTTGTGTAAACGATGTAAATCACAGATAATAACTGGAAATGTTCATAATCACAAAACTAATCTTTAAAAATTCAAGAAAAGAGTAATTCGCATTAATCTCTCAAATAATGGTTACCTTGAATTGTAATTTTTATATCTAAAACAACAAATCTAGATCTAAACTAACCTACAAATCTAGATCTAATCTGACCTACAAATCTATGTTACAAGATTAAATAACTAAAAATGTCGACAGAAAAGAAACAATAAGAGTGGAATCATAAATCTAGATCTAACCTACAAAACTAGATCTCACCTATAAAACTAGATCTAACCTACAAATCTACATCTAATTCAACCTACAAATCTTGATCTAATCCCTGGGTCTCCAAACTATCTTCTTCGCGGGCCACAAATACAATTCTACATAATAAAGTCGGCCAAGATCCGATTAATTTTATAAAATTATGAAAAATTTAAGGAACAATTGTTACAATATTTCAAAATATGACATTTACAAAAAAAATTACAAACAATCGCGGGCCGGATTCATGCAAGTCGCGGTCCGGATTTGGCCCGCGGGCCGTAGTTTGGAGACCACTGATCTAATCCAACCTACAAATCTAGATTTAACCTAACCTACAAATTACCAAAGGAAATATCTAAAACAGCTGATTTTCTATGATCTCGTTTGTTGGTACACACACCACATTCCATTGCCTGGTGCTATTCATCAGCAAAAAAATAAAATCACGTAATCAACAGTTAAAATAATGAAAAATATAAAACGAAAGAACTACAAAAATACTGTGCTATTGTTTGTCTCAAAAATAGGAGAAGCACAACAAAAATCAGCTGATCAAATTAGGTGAAGTTATTGCCTGCCGAAAAGGCAAATTCAAACTAAAGCATAGAGATTTAAGCACACCAAAATACAACTGTCATGTTAGAATCACAACTGACGTTTCTTTACCAAGATGCGGTTACACATCTTGTGCTTGAACAGTGTTATCAATAGGGCCCTTTACGCGCACACTCTTTGATTGATGATTGAATGGCGCTCTTGCCTGCGTTTCTGCGTCGAGGAAAGCGTGGCGTGCCGCCTGAAAGATATACTTTTTCAACCCCACTTTTGGGTCGAGGATTGAGCTCCGTTCAGGAGTGGCGTTCAATCCTCGACGCAAAAGGTTTTGCATCGACAGAATCGTCAACTTACAACGGGGGATGCAAAAGCGGACATGTAAACACCATTCATCCACGCAAAACCATGATGCGGAATAAAACGCACTCTTTCCTCAATCTAGAAGTGGGATTTACCCGTGCAGTTTTTATTCCACTTGTCGACTCTTTCCTCGAAGCAAAAGTTGCATTTACGGGTACACTTTTGCGTCGACTCCCGGCATGTGGCATTCAATCGTCGACGAAAGAATGTACGTGTAAAGGGTCCTAATGTGTTAAAAGTAAGTATATTTCTGTATTACCTCTCCCAACTAATTAAAATGTTTGCTTATATTTTGGCTGTGTAAACCAGAAAGTTTGTTGCGGTCCTCCTACTTTTGAGACAAAGTATAATCATAAGCGTTATGTGGTTTGTGTGCCAAAAGTTGAAAACCAAGTGACAGCATTCTAGATATCTCTATAGAAATATCAAATTTACTTTATAAAATATAAATAATTGCAAATAACTTACCAATGCAATAGCGCAAATCCAGCTTAAAACAATTTCGTTCTCTCCAACAGCTTTGTAATAATCCATCGAGTGGCTTTCAAAGATACTTACGACGTTATGATACCCGTAATCCTGTAAGTACGAGCACAATCCCTTGGGGACGTCCATCAAAACCATCATCAGCAATTTCTTCAAACAACCGGTGAAATATAAACTTGAAATCGATAAGAGAAACAATGATGAAAAAATCAGGTGTGATTTTTGCATCTCTGACAACTCTCTCTTGGACTTCTGCAAAACTTTTACCCCCTTTTCTTTTAAGTACTTCATATTCATCCCGAGCATCCATCTGTTTTGTTTGTTGATGGTTTTTTTGACTACAGTGTCGCATTTCGGGCAAAGTTTGTAAGCTTTCTCCAGTTGTTTCCTAAAAAATTAGACTTACAAGTTTTGTTAACTTAAAAAAAACAGTTAGTCTTACTGGAAATGCTCGATTTCCAAATCGTAATTGTCCTCATTCATCGGAACGAAATTAGCCAATTGATAGACTTTCAATTGTTGGTTGTTGTTGCAGAGTTTGCACAGCCCATTTTTCGCTGGCTGTTTGTTACCCTTCGGGACGTTGTGCTGTGAATTGAGCATCTCGTCGTACTGCTCGGGAATCGCTTTATTGTAACCTCCATCCTATTTTTTTTATAAAAATTAAAAACATATGATGGTCATTCAATTTTACAAAAAATGTTGCAAATATTCTACATAAAATATTAATATTTGAAGAATTTAATTTGCAAATGATTCCCACTTTCCCACATTAAAATTTAACTTGTTAATCGTGTAAATTTTACCTCTTCAAATCCATTGTACTGGCGACAAGAGGGGCACACGAAACTGTTTCTCTGCGCGAAAGGGACACTCGTATTTTCGTTGCAAAACCAGCAATTCACCCTTATCTTGAACTTCTCCCTAAAAAAACAAGTTTTTGAAATTAGCGTTTACCTTTGGAAAATAAACCAACTTACCGCAAATCCTTGAAGAAAATCAGCAAAAGCAGTAAAATGGCTACGGCGACACCCGAGCCTAGCATATTCCACGTTATTTCTAACATATTTTTCACTCGTGGAACGCGCAAAAATCGCGAATAAACTAAAAACTAAATGGCGAGTTGTGTTTGAGGTTATGCGAGCGACCGCGTTTTAAATAATAGTTAAGAAGGTTTGTAAGAGATGGCGCTTTGGGCTACAAATAAAGTTAACAGATTGATAAAGTACAAGAATCATAGAGAATAATAATAATCTCATTGAGTTAAACAGATTAAGGCCCAGTTGCACCAAAAACATTGAAATCGAGTTCAAACTAAATTTGAGTCTAAGATGACAGTTCCTATTCTATTAATGACACTTCGAACTCGAGTTTAGAGTTGTGCCAGTTTAACGTGTTTGGTGCAACTGGCCCTAAATTGTGTTTCACTAAATTTAATATTTAAATACCCTATAACTGAAGTAGAATAGAAAATGAGTTAAAATTTTAAGTAAAATTAAAAGCAATGAAATGCAAAATTAAAACAAATACATAAAAACCATAAATTAACTTTCTCATTCTTAGGGGCAGTTGCACTAAACACGTTAAACTGGTTCAACTCTGAACTTGAGTTCAAAGTGATATTAAAACAATAGGAACTATCATGTTGAACTCGACACTTTAAATTGAAATAAAAACACTTGTTAGAAATTCCAAATAAAAAGTATTTCAAAACCAATGCCTGAAAATGTACGAAATACGAGATGTATATATGTACTTAACAGAAAAACTCCCAGTATATATATAATATTTATTAAATTAGAATACTCTTAAAGATATGTTATTCAATTTTGTTATAAAATTTAAAATAGGATTTTCTAGACCCAGTCGACTCCATATGACTCTATAAGTTCACATATATAGTTGACCGACCCACTCGATGGGAGGGCGCATATGTCGGAATTACAAATTTCCCGCAATTTCTAACGTGGGCTCGTTTTCATTCAACAGCTGTTAGATCCGTCGGATCTGAAGGCACAAAATTGCTGATAAGACGAAATCGTCTCGAGATGAGCGGTAATAAATATAAATAATTACAACCGTAAGTATGTAAAATATTTATAAATTTAACCTATTGTGTATTATTTTAAATAAGTGTACAGTCATACAAAGTTAAAACCAGGGTGTTACTACATTATTTCTTCCTAGTATATGTGGATGATCTTCAAGTATACTAAATATCCATGGTCGTGGATATTTTCATCATACTGAACTAGGAGCATTTTTTCATGGAGTAGATCCCCATTATTGTTGGATTAAGCAATTCTGAATCTTTGGGGATGGGCGTTAACATTAATAATTAAAACCGTAAGTTTATGTAATATTTTAAGTTTTTAAGCCATTGTCTATTCTTTTAATTAAATCTGCAGTCAAACACATTTAAAACCAGTGTGTCTACATTATTTCTCTTTATTTCTTCCTAGCATTCGTGAATGATCTTCAAGTACTATGCATGAAACAACCACGGACGTGGAGATTTTCTTCACACCGGGCTAGGAGCATAGTTCCATGGAGAATGTTTCCGTTGCTGTTGGATCAAGCAATTCTGAAATTTCATCTAGTCACAAAGTACGATCTCAGAACATAAAATAATGTCTTAAATTCAATTACACGGTTTTTCTATTGCATTTCACTATTGATCAAATGAGATTCACTATAACCCAAATACCTTTCACCTTGTCAAATATAAGCAAAAGATTTCCCGATTTACGAAATAAGTTTCACCATATACCAAATGCTTTAATATTTAATATTTTTGCTGAACATTTTTGCAGTAACAATAACTTTCTTCTGGAAATATTTTATTTGTATTTATACATACAAGGAGTTTTCTTTTAAGTATACGTATTTCAAATTTAACCTATTTTCTGTAAATCTTTAGAAATTCCTAGTTTTTTTTCAAGTTCAATTTGAAGCTTTAAATGAGTGTTTTCCACTCCCAGACTAAGCATGAAGTAAAATTTCGAGTTTAGAAAAGCCCCGTGAAAATTTGTCGAGGGTCGCGCAGCGACCCGAGACAAATTTTCTGGGCTTTTCTAAACTCGAAATTTTACTTCATGCGCCACGCGTATAAAACACAGATTTCAAGTGAAATTAGAATATACATAAATTTTAAAATATTTTAGTGTTTTATCTACGTGGCGCATGAAGTAAAATTTCGAGTTTAGAAAAGCCCAGAAAATTTGTCTCGGGTCGCTGCGCGACCCTCGACAAATTTTCACGGGGCTTTTCTAAACTCGAAATTTTACTTCATGCTTAGTTTGGGAGTGGAAAACACTCGTTTAAAGCTTTGTATTGAACTCTTTTGAAAAACGACGAATGTCGGAAAATTTACTGCTTATGCATATGTTTACCTTAAAGAAAAATTCACTGTATGGAACACTACTTACGCCAACATCCTTATCCGGATAAGGAGACCTCTTATTTCATTTCTAAGATGCATTTTTTGACGAACTGCAGACATTTTGTTGAGAAGTGAAATATAATTAGGTTTTGACATGTAGCGAAATATATTTGTAATAACTTTTTAAATATATATTTAACATGTTCATTAGGTCTTTGGTATTTTTCGAATCGTACGGTAATTTAATACCGTGCGATGTTCCCCGCACCGCACCCACCATTTAATGTTAAGGTGGGTGCACCGCACACCCCGCTTAGCAAGAATCCCACCCGCTCCCCGCGCCAAATGACGTCATTTGCGATTGCAGCGCCGTCTCATCGAGTGGGTCGGTTAACTAAAATCATGATACGTGGAGCCCCCTATGAGTTATCAATCTAATTTAATCTATGGGATTTTCAGTTAGAACGTATGCAACTTAATTTGCATTGAAAATCCCGCCATTTTGTTATAAATACTAGATACGCGTCTATAATTGTCAATTTTGTTAATAATTTAATTTTAAAGGTAAACAAAGATTATTTAAGCTTAACAAGTTATAACTGAAAGTTAAATGCGAAAATGCCGATCAAGTGTTGTGTGCGTGGATGCAATAATATTGGAATTCGAATGCATATATTTCCATCCGATTTGGAGGTTAGTTTGAATATTATTTACAAATATGAGCAACCAGACTTTAATTGGTATTTTTAAGTATCTACTATTGAATTGTACAAACTAATGAATGCTTCTTAGAGTCTTAAAACTGCATAATAACATTTATTAATTGAGAGTGTTGATTATTTTTAGACGAGTTTTAGGACTCCACGAATTATAAAACATAATTTGTTAAATGTATAATACTAAAAAGAGCATAAAAATGCTCTTCTAAAGTCAATTAATAATAAGGTTGAATATGTTTAAATACAAAATATTTTTTTAAATTAAACAATCATCACTTTTCCTCAGAGACGTACCCAATGGCTAAAGGCGATTAACAGAGAGGATTTGTTAGAAAACGATTACCACAGATTGAATAGGGCACACAGAGTTTGCACAACGCACTTTGCAGATGAATCTAAGTACGACGCCAAGTTCGATCGTCTAAATTTAAAGAAAAACGCTGTACCTACGTTACATTTACCAAGTAAAGATAATGAGGATTTGGTGAATTTCGACAGCGTCTGTCGAGCATGTCTGTCTACAGAAAACGAACTCGTGAACTTAAAAAGTAACCTTTTTGAGAATTCAAACGTACTCGACGTTTACAATAATTATTTATTAATTCAGGTATATATATTATTAAATATTTTATTATTACTAGTATTAAAAAAGTGCGGTTATTCTTCTTTTTCTGCGTAATTAATGGCCTCGGCTACTAGGCCCTGGTAACCAGTCACAGTAGTTTTGTATAATTCAATAAATAGTTTAATAAATAGAGTTTGGCTATCCCCCGAGAAAAGGAAAGAGATTTACGGTAAATACACACGTAGTTGCAAGGATGGGTAATAAATAAAAGGATTGTCAAGATATAGGTGATTGTTAAGGTTGAAAAAGGATTTGTGAAACAACCACGTGAGGGTCAAACGCTACTCACGCTCGACGTCCGCTCTGTTCGGGGTCCAGAGCAGAACTCCAAAGTGCGGTTATATTTAAGTCAATAGAGATATCCAAAATGCTGTCACTTGACTGATCAGCTGATATCAAGCGTTGGCACTCAAACGCACATGGTAGCCGTTGCGCGCGCATCGTAATTACTCAGTCAATTGACATCATTCTGGATATCTCTATTGAATATCACTAGTATTTGTTTTAATAATTGCAGTTAAAGTGGTTTGTTTCATTAATATAGGTTAAGGAGGGTGATGATTTACCTCAACAAATATGCGTGATTTGTTTATACGAATTGTCTCGGGTTTATTTTTTTATAAACAACTGCCGAGAGGCTGATGCTAAGTTACGGGATTTGGTCGAAATTGCTGAGGAGGAGGAGTTTTTCAAAAACCCAGTGGTGATTAATAAATCCCCGACTATTGATGAATTAGCAGTGGAACCTGATGATTTTAACAATGACGAACACGTCCCAGAATTTATCGTCACCAATGTACAGAATGAAAATGGGGAAAACCAAGACGTGGAGAAATTGTACGAGTTGGGCCCAATCAAGGTGCAAGAACCAGGGCCACCCTTCATCTGCAACAACTGCTCAGCTGTATTCAAATCACTGGCCGCCTTAAAAACCCACCGAACGTGGAAGAAGCATTACATTGTCCAGCAGTATAAATGTAGGTTGTGCATACCGAGCAAGGTTTATACGTTCCGGCACTGGAAGAGCCACATGCGGGTGCACACGGGCGAAAAACCTTATGAGTGTCATGTCTGTGGAAAAAAATTCTCGGCGAGGGGAAATCTAGCAAGGCACATATTCACGCACACTGGGGAGAAACGGTTTCATTGCGAAATCTGCGATAAAGGTTAGTCATTTTTTATTTCAGTTCGTTTTTTATATTTAAAATCAAATTAATGCTGTGTTTATAAGAGCCTTATTAATAGAATTTCCATTAATAACCTTATATTCTTCTTTTATAGTACAGGTAAAACATACTCGAGTACTGACTACAATTACTCTACACAAAATGTACTTAGGTACCAAGTACAAGTACGTAACAATAAGTAATTTAGTACTTATACGAGTACAAAGTACTGAGTACTTCAAGTGGCTAAAGAATATGACAACAATAAAAACAATAAAAAGTACAGTTTTTGGTAAAAAAAACGTTTTTGTATATTTTGAATTTCACACTAAATGAACTAAAATTTTGAGTGTAGAAAAGCCTCAACATTTGGTTTCACTCCGGCCGGCAATTTGAAACTAGTAACGAGTGGTTTCCACTCCTCAATTAAGCACGGTTAGGTTTAATGTTATTTTATGGAGTTATGTTAGAATTCATTTTATTAGTTGGATTAGATGTCACTTTGTGGACTTAGGTTGCATATTTCTAATCATAGTGTAGGTTATGTTTAATCAGATTCAAGTGGTATTTTCGTTAATCTTTATTCACTATAATTTAAATTCCCCAGCATTATACTAACAAGTGTTTTCCACTGCCAGACTAAGCATAAAATAAAATTTTAAGTTTAGAAAAGCCTGTAACTGTAATACAGTATTTATCTGCCTAATGAAGCCATGTGTAATGAAATATGTTCAACAATAAAAGTTAAACCCTCCTAACTTTTTTTTATTTGATATAGTATTATGAAGTTTCATCATGTATCTTGCCTTGTCGATTCAATATTTAAAAATGATATTTCAATTTATAGGTTTTACACAATCAACAACGTTGAAAACCCATTTGCTCAAAGTGCATGGAATTGACAAAGATAATGAAATAAGTGGTCGATTCGAATGCAAAATCTGCAACGAAGTGTTTAAAACAAAAGCCAAATTTGACAGCCATACTCTCAACCACTACGGTACGAAATTCGTATGCCGTCAGTGCGGAAAATCCTTCAACTTTAAGTCCTACTTGGAAAAACACAAGGAAACGCACAGAAAATTGATTCAGCAATACAAGTGCGACACATGCGATAAGGTGTTTGCCAAGCGAGAGTTTCTGAAATTGCACAAGAAAATCCACACGGGCATCAAGCCGTTTAAGTGCGAGCACTGCGGGAAATGTTTCTTGCAAAAGGCGCATATGTTAACACACCAGAAGACGCACACCGGGGAAAAGCCGTTTGTTTGTAAATTTTGCGGAAAGGCATTCGCACTCAATGGAAACTTGACGGTGCACGTTAGGCAGCACACGGGGGAGCTTCCGTACAGGTGTGAATTTTGTGGGCACGGTTACACTGATTCTAAGGGCCTTAAGAATCATCAGAAAAAGTGCGATAGGGTCATTTTCGAATAAATTGACGATTTGAGGGGACAGGGAGAATATATAGGGTGTTAATGAATTGCAGTGACAAACTTCTTGAGCTTAAAGTATACATGAAAACAAGCATCTTTTGTTAATAAATGTATAGTCAAAAGTGTCTTCCTTCAGGGCTAGAGTTTCTTAAATATTTTTCAGGAAGTGTCTAAATGTAGGCAACTTAATTTACTACCTACCCTTTGTTTCCATTACGACGAAAATTAATGCAAGAAAAGGAAAAAAATATCACATAAATATTGAATAAAATGCTTTTTTTAAATTCCGTGTGACCTGTGCCAAATAATTGAAAATGCAATTTAGGTTATGATTTTGGACTACACATTTATTAACAAAAGTTGCTTGCTTTCTTGTGATTTATAAGCCCTAGAAGTTTGTCCCTACAATTTATTAACACACTGTACAGGGTGGTCTAATTTCGATGTTGCTTATGGGCATCTCGGTAAATATAAGAGTTACAAAAATCCAATGGCGCAGTTGCGATTTCTTTTTTTTAAACTAGCATAATGCCGAAAACAAAAATGCACTATCTTGTTTTTTTCAGAAGTTATAGGGCAAAATCGGGTTTTCTTGATTTTTAACTTTAATCAATATCTTGCGTAATTTGTAAGGTAGACAAAAACTATAAATACCTTCTTAAGGCACGTTTTTTAGTAGGGTCCAGTGGCGTAGGTATTTTTTTATTTTATGCACACATTTTCGAGTTATGACAAAATATTTTTTTTTAAATGTAAATCATAGTTGCCTTTAATATAGTTAATAAGAGTGTTTTTCACTGATTTTAAAAATATAAAGTTTTGTGAATTTATCTTAAAAAAACAGTGTTACTATAGAGTAGAAACTAACTTAAAATCTGCCAAATAATATAATATGGAAGAAAATAGCCATTTTTGATCATTTGCATGCTCAGTTTTAATTATGATAAACATTATAAATAATAATAATTCTCTTTTGGGTAATAAATATATTATTAGACAGAACATAATTTCATTTTCCAATCTTGTTGGAAAAACAGAATTCTTTGCTGTTGCAGTGGAATAATTAATTAAAATTGAGCATACAAATGATTGAAAATGGCTATTGTCTTCCGTATTGTGTTATTTAGCAGATTAAAAGCTGGTTTCTATTTTATAGTAAGATTGTTTTTAAGATAAATTCACGAAAGTATATATTGTTGAAATCAGTGAAAAACACTCTTTTCAAATGTGTCAAAGCCAACTATGATTTACATTTAAAAAAATAATAATTTGGCTATAACTCGAAAATGTGTGCATAAAATAAAAAAATGCCTACGCCACTTCATTCTACTTAAAAAAGTGTCTTAAGAAGATATTTATAGTTTTTGTTTATCTTACAAATTACGCAAGTTATTAATTAAAGTTAAAAATCAAGAAAACCCGATTTTTCCCCATAACTTCTGAAAAAAACAAGATGTTGCATTTTTGTTTTCGGCATTATCTTAGTCTCAAAAAAAGAGATAGCGATTCGGCCATCGGTTTTTATCTAACTCTTATATTTACCGAGATGCCCATAAGCAACATCGAAATTAGACCACCCTGTATATTTAAAAAACAGTCCATCTAATTACCCTTTTTTGTGAATATTTTATAAATAGTAATAAGAAAAGTGTAAAAAATTTAATCTGAGACAGTTTTCCTAATTTTTAATATTTAAATCATCATATCTTTAGTGTATGACTGAATAACACGCCGCAGCACCCCCTTGTGGAGGTCTTACTCACCATTGGTAACGTATTTGACAAAACCTTGTGACAACGAGATATTTGCATGTTAATTTATTTATTTAATCTATACGTTCTTTTACCTTTCGGTGTCGAACTAACTGCATGTTAATATGTGATTAAATTAATAAGTATTTCTTAAATGTTATACTTTTTTGAACCACAAACCAATTTTAAATTTTATCATTTATAATTTTTGCAATTAAAAAAAAATTGGTACTTCTTTTGAACGGTTTACAATATAGTTGTCCGCACGGCGAACAAATTGCACCCTTTGTCGAGTCAAAAGATCCAGTGGATGCTTAGTAAATTGCATCGAAAGTACAACAGGGAAAGCAAATCGTCAATTTAACTGAGAATGACCCGGGAATGCGGTGATTTTTTAATTGTTAGAAAACGAATAGATTTTTTTTAATTTTAAATGAATAATGTTACAATAAATATTTTTTTGTTATAATTGAACGTGTCATAACTCTAAACTATAAATTTAAAAGATGAAGAAGATTTGAAGATACTGCTTCATAGTGCCTGCAAATACAAATTTTTATGCATTTCAAGATGAAACATTTACTTTATGATAACTCACTAGGCAGTAAGTAAATTTATTTTGTCATAACAGAAGCACAAACATGTAATTAATTATATTTATAATGACAAAATGTATACCATTTCAACTTATGTTTTATGCTTTTCATAACTAGAGCTCAGGACTTTAATGTGATTAGTAAATTTGCAATAATACCCTTAGCTTTATTGTAATCAACCGATGTAATTCATTAAAAATCAACTTACCCTTCAACTACGGGTAATTTTTAGAATTCAAGTTTTTACAGACCAAAATATATTTTTAACCACGAATGCTGGCAGCAGTCCTATAATTCATAGTGATAAAAATGTGGTAACAAATACTGTGTTCAAGTTTGTCTCTTGCTATAAAATGACAAATATGTTTAAATCGTTTATTGATACTGAAACACCAGTTCAGGCAGTTCCTCTCAAATCACTTAGCCGTAGTTAAAGGGTTAATAGAAATTTACATCGATTCATAAGTGTGTCAAGTTGAAGCTCAACCAAACCTCATTTCACTGTTTAAGTCTTCTACATCTTTTAAAAGGCATCATAATTAACAACTCGAACAATACGAATATGCAGAATATCGTCTGATGGATTCCAGAAATAAACGTCAAACTTAATCTAAAATAGAGAACACGATTATTGGTTTAAGAAATATTAATTTCACATTTAATTACTTACTCCCTTGTATAATAAACTCCAGAACAAGTCTTCGGCAAATAATATCCCCATATTACGTGGAAAGGCTCGCATAGAGTTATCAGAATCAAATTTGATGTATACAAGAGGGCGCAAAGTCCAAAACACAGACCGAAGAAATAATAGAATTTATTCTGGGGGATTATACAACTATTTATCCTTAAAGAAGAATGAAAAGAAAACACAAAATATAAATAAGATGAACCCAAAAGTTTCAATTTTCAAAGTAACTTATACAGGGATTTTTCTTTTAAGTTTAAGTAATATATCATTTTATACCCGCAGTCAATTTAAAACTTCTATCGAGTGTTTCCACTCCCTGATTAAGCATGAAGTAAAATTTCGAGTTTAGAAAAATCTGAAAATGGTTTGGTTGTGTAGTGTAGCAAACCGACTAATCCAAATTTTTTGGATTTGTCACTTCACTTGGTTATGTAACCTATTAAATTATTCACGTTTTTCTAAACTCAAAACATTACTTCATGCACCGCACGTATAAAACAATGATTTAAAGTAAAGTTCAAAATATACCGCTCAAGTTTAATCTTACGTTAATAAATATATATTTTTTAAAAATATTACAAATGTTTATTTCGTGCAACCTAATCTTAAAAACTTTAATTTACAAAGAAAATTGTTCAAATTTTAAAAGCTCAATATGTGGTAAGACAAAATGTGATATTAAACTTAAGAAGCATATTTCAAACTTCACTTTAAGTCAATGTTTTATATGTGTGGCACATGAAGTAAAATTTCGAGTTTAGAAAAGCCTGAAAATTTAGATTTGCCGGGCTCGCTTTTGTCCGCCTGACAAATCCAAATTTTCGGGCTTTCCTAAACTCGAAATTTTACTTCATGCTTAATCAAGGAGTGGAAACACTCATTAGAAGCTTTGAATTGAATATTTTTATAAAAATAAATGAATGACTGAAAGTTTACAGCACATTTGGATATGACGACTTAAAAGAAAAATTCCGTGTATATTTCACTAAAAAAAATATTGTTAATACATTTTGTAAAACAAACATCACTTCAGTTTAAATAAAATAAAACATTCATTACATTTAACGAGAACAAGATCAATTGAATTTAAATAAAAATACTCACCAAAATTTATGTCCTGTATCTGCTGGCGTATAAATCTCACAATAATTACAGTACTTTACAAAATCCAACGGTTTACTCCCACCAACAATAACATCCTTAGTCTTTCTCACTTTTCTCTTCACTTGATACATACAAAAACACGCGGCTCCTGTTAATAAAATCGTCGTCCAATTTTCTTCCGGATAAATCATCAAAGTGTCGACACTGATGATTTCATAAAGGGCCAAGTTTAAAACTATCCACAGCATTATTGAGTTTAGGAAGAATTTCGGCATGGCTTCTGTCAAGTACGTGTAAATTATTAGGCTGAGGAGGATGAGTAGTAATGTTGCGATTATTGTGCAAGTTGAACTGGTCGAGGCGATCATCATTGTCCATGGTATTAGGTTCAGGGGGAGGATCACGTCGAATTTGCTGAGTTTTAAAAGGATTCTTTGCAGCATTTTTTTGAAAAGATTGATAGATTTGATTGACGTTTTTTTTTTATTTCAAAGCATGCTCTTTTTTACCTTTCCCATATAGACTACAAAGGAAAAGTATTGTATTCATAATAATAATAATAATAATACTTTATTTACGCTAACTGCATTTACAAGATAGATTAAAAGTAGATATATTTACACAATATAAAACAAATTACTATACTATAGATAAATAAATAATAAATAAGGTCATTCAATATGTCTTAGCTGGGCCTTGAACGTTGAAAAGGGAATCCCAACCACCTCGAGTGACGAACCCGCGCTGTTGACGTTTCTGGCGATCCGCGTCATAGAACCATGCATGCCATAATTAGTCCTGTGGTGATTCACGTACAAGAAGTTCTTGCATCTCAACTCACGACTTGGTACATTAATATTGACTAAATTTAAAAGATGTTCCGAGTCAATTCGCCCATTCAGTAATTTGAATGTAAATGTAAGGTCCATTCTCCTCCGAGTATTCAGCGAAGGGAGGCCTACGTATGCACTGGATTGCTGGGGTGTAAGGTATATTCCCGAAGTACTGAGTTTAAATGCAAGAACTTTAGTAAATTTGTTTTGTACCGATTCTAATCTATCTATATGGGTTTTGTATACAGGTGACCATATAAGGCAGCAGTATTCAAGATGTGATCTTACCAACGAGTTGTATAAAATAACTAGGGCACGTATATTGCTAAAATCACTCGTACTCTGCTTAACGAACCCTAGCATTTTATTGGCCTTATTTATAGTGTGGTCAATATGAAAGTTATATGTCAACTTAGGATCTAATATTACACCGAGGTCCCTTATGAAATTCACCCTACTAAGTGAAATACCGTTTAAATTATAGATGTAATTAATGGGTGTTTTACTGCGTGAGAAAGGCATAAACTGACATTTATTAATATTAAGTTTCATATTGTTAGACACGCACCAAGTGTGAATTAAAGACAAATTACTCTGGATAATAGAACAATCATCTGCTTCACTGATTTTCAAAAATATCTTTAGATCGTCTGCAAATAGCAAATGCGGGCAGGTAAGTTCTTCAGATAAGTCGTTGATAAAGGTGGTAAATAGTAATGGTCCCAGATGGGAACCTTGGGGTACACCCGACGTTGCGTAAAATGTATCTGAGATAAAATTGTTTATCTTAACAGACTGAGCCCTTCCTGTTAAATATGACTTTATCCATTTCAGTAAAGGGTCGCCTATACCATAACCACACAATTTTTGCAATAAGATAGAGTGACTTACGCAATCAAAAGCTTTGCTGAAGTCTGTGTAAATAGAATGCACTTCAGCTCCACTTTCGATAGCCTTGACAATGTAATCAGTGAAAACAAGAAGGTTAGTTTGTGTTGAACGACTCCTAACGAACCCATGCTGGTTTTGCATGATAATATTACGAAAAGCGTCAGCCAACTGATTATATAATAATTTCTCAAAGACCTTGGGTATAACTGACAGTATCGAAATTGGCCTATAGTTACTTACGTTGGATTTAGAACCGGATTTGTGGATTGGTGTTACAAATGATAATTTCCATTCATCCGCTAAGATACCGGAAGTTAAGGATAGAGAGAACAGTTTGTATAGTGGATTGTAAAGCGATCTACTACAATTACGAAGAAATAACGGAGGAATATTGTCAGGGCCAGGGCCAGAGGTAACCTTCAACCTTGAAAGTTCAAATAATACTTGATCGGGAGTTGTATACACGTTATTTAAGTTTGTTGTTAAATTAGGAGTAAAAGCTGTCGGTGTTTCATCAGTATCTGGATTGTAAACTGAGGAGAAGTACTTCGCAAATAAATTTGATATGTTGACACCTGCTGTAGCACTATCGTCTTTATAGGTCATAATCATTGGAATACCAGATGATTTATACTTATTATGAACAAAAGACCAAAAAGACTTAATGTTATGCTTAACATTTTAGCATCAAAAATATTAGTGGATATATCCGACTATTTTTAAAAATGTCTGTTGCCACCGTGCAGCAAAAACTGCTATGGATATTAACGCATTGCCTGCTGTGTGACGTTGAATGGAAATCTTCATGTGTAAAAACATTACGGCAGTCAACGTGTTAAAATTAAACTTTAGTTCTCTTGTGCCCATCTGCTACTTTAGTTGCTAATTCAGTGATTTTGTCACCAGGTCTGGAGTTTTTTAATTTCGGATTCAGGTAAATTGTTTGTGATTCAGGCATAGCTAAACTTTGAGTTTAGTTACAAATCTAGTGATTTAATGTCATGGAGAAGAAGCTATCAATGGGCTTGTTCATCAGAGACAACTGTTGCGAAGTTCTCTGGTGACTCAACTGTTAATCGTACAAAATAGATCGATTGGTGTTGGCGGGCTAAAGTTTTAAAAATGGCCGAGTACCGTTTATCAGATACCAACATATATCACAAAAAAATCCAACCAGGTTGAATCTTGGTGCAGTGAATTTAAAGTGAAAACAGTAGAATCTGAAAAGCCCAAAAACTGTCGCATTTATAAAAAAAATTACTTCAACTATGACTCCTAGCAAGGGGAGCCAATGCTTATGGGAGAACTGGAAATCGAGTAGAAAAGGAGAGACTATGGTCAGGATCTGGGGTACGAGTAAGACTATATACACCAGTCTTGATTCTGGATGCAGCCTCCAAACGATGTTACCAAATTTTATACAGACTGACTAACTGGATATATATGAACTGTGCTCCTAGTGACTATGATCTACCATAACCTCAATTATAGTCAAATGATCGTTTAGGTCAGATTAGTTTGAATAACTATCACAGAAGTTAAACTATGTTAAATAAATAATAATAAGTATAAGCTTTTACACAAATCAGGTTAGGTTAGATAGCCGTAAGTTAATAGATAGCATTTAAAGAAAAAATTAATGTGGGTTACAGTACATTTTTCCATTCATTCAGAAAAAAAAGCATGGCGTAAAGATAAGAAAAACATATTTATTATTTGATATTTATTTATTTTTATTCATCTTTATCATCTCTAATATATTTTTTGTATTTGATCATTTAAGCTCAATACAAAAATACTTTAAAATCTAAAAAATTTCACATTAATTATTAAATAACTAAATAAATAATCGGAGCCTATACATTAAAATCTTAGTTTATTATAATAATAATATAGCTTTTATCCATAGGTATCTCTGATCAATGTGTTTATTAATTCATTGTGTCCCACAACATTTACCGTAATTAAAAACACAACACAAAGTCCGCACACAATTAAAGAAAACTCCACGAAAACATGGCCGTTGGTTACTCTTCCTCAATCCGCAGCAAATTCCTTTCAAAGCAAAAAGCAATTCCCAGAAAAGGAATAAAGACAAAAATAACTCGTATAAAGCCGACGTGAATGACAAACTTAACCTGAAATTTAAGCATTTTTGTCAAATTCACCACTTAAAAAACCATTCCATTTGACTTACTCAATCATATTATAAACGTCACTGCAATCATCGGGCAGCAAAATCGTCCAATAGATTGTAAACGGATGGCAAACTGAAGTCAGAGTTAAATTTGATGTGTATAATAAAGCGCCTAAACCGAATAATAATCCAACTGTGTAGTATTTAATGTTAGTTGGTGTTATACAACTATCAATCCTAAAAAAAGGAAGACAACATTTGTATACGAGGGTTGATCAAAAAGTAAGGTTTCCTTACTTTTTGATCACCCTGCGTATAATAAAATTATTTATACAGTATTTCGTAAAAATTTAATTCAAATAGTCCAATTTTCAAATATGACAGTTTCAATTTCTAAATTATTCACATATTTGATAATTTAAATATATAAATATTCAAATATGAATATTTCAATCACTGACTTAGATTAAATATTGAAATATTTTTTAATTATTCAAATATTTTAATATGTTTTTTGAATGAATATTTGAATACTTAAATTTATGAAATTTACAGCCTTTATAGTATTTCACTTGAAATCAGTGTTTTGTACACTTGGCGCATGAAGTAAAATTTCGAGTTTAGAAAAGCCTGAAAATTTGGTTTGGTCGCTCCGCTTCGCTACGCGACCAAACCAAATTTTCAGGCTTTTCTAAACTCGAAATTTTACTTCATGCTTAATTAAGGAGTGGAAAACACTTGTTCGACACCTAAACATTCTTTAAACAAAAAATGGGAATGGAAAACAAACATGAACAGTAGTTATTTTCATAATCTTTATGAGTTTCATTAATTATCTTGTTGTTAATTTTTTCTAAGATTTCGGTGTTGTCTTAAATGTTTTAATAGATTTCGAACGAGATTTTTCAGTCCTCGATTAAGCATGAAATAAATATTTCGAGTTTAGAAAAGCCTGAAAATTTGGTTTGTTCGCGCAGCGAAGCAGAGCGACCAAACCAAATTTTCAGGCTATTCTAAACTCGAAATATTTCATGCGCCAGGCGTGCAAAACACTGACTTAATATAAAGATCCCAAACATATTTATTGCTTATCTATAGCAAGATTTAAATAAAATAAGAATACATGTTTTGATTAATGCTGGGAATTTTTAAAATTGATATATTCGAATATTTATTCAAAAATATATTTAAATTCGAATATGTTTTTGAATAAATATTCGAATACTTCAATTTTAAAAATTCCCAGCCTTACTAATTCTTAATTTTTGAAGAATTTGATTTTTTGAAACAAAATCTTACCAAAACCGATGCTGTGAACCCTCCGGTGTATAAACCTCACAAATCTCGCAATACTGCGTCCTATCTGATGCCTTCTCCGCATTAAGCACCAAATCCCTGAACTTTACAACCTCCAATTTTGTTTTGTAAACACACACGATTAAACAAAGGAGCAACACTGATGCCCCTACGTTCTCCTCCAGTAAAATCAACAAAAATGAAACGACCAAAAATTCGAAAATTAGAAACAGTGTAATCACTGAAACGATTGTGCACATGAAGAAAAATTTTGGTATTGTAGCAGTTAAGTACTTATAAACGATTATTATTAAAAGCAGGAATAAAGTGAAAGAGATAATTGTAAAGGTTAAGTTGATTGATGCTAGTAATAAAAAGGTGGGGATTAGGATTACAGGGAATGCCAAATCAGGGGTGACTTGTTTGGCACCACCAAGCCATGGTATTCGCATTCTGTCTCTGAAGGCTTTCACGATGCCAGTTTTGTTGTGAGAGGATACACCCCTACCAGTAAGTAATCTGTAATAATAAACAAATAGGAAATCAATCATTAAAAATAAAGCTCAAATTTACACGTTCAAATTTTCGGGTTTTCCATTTAATTAGCAGAAAATGATTTTTACCATTTTATTAAATTGATTCCCCTTTTATCAGTTGACTTTTCGCATTTATCAAATAAAATGAACTCTGTTTTTTTTAATATGACCAAACTTAGGGTGTATTTACTGAGAACAGTTGCAGTCCTGTTTTAACAGTAGGGAATTTTAAATATCAAATTTTGAGATATTGGTAATGATTATCAAAGTGAAAAGTAAATCATAATTTGTCAAATAATTTTTAATGATGCAGAGTTTTGAAAAAAGAGAAACAACACATATTTAGAACGTTTTCAAAATTCAATAGTAAATTGTTACCTACAACTATATCTTTATCAAACATCTAGGAAAACACAATAGAAAGAAATCAGCCCATTATTTCCAGAGCAAGGAGCATTTATATGATCCTCAGAGAGACTTTATCAAATTGGTAGTAGTTACAAATAATTTGTGGCAGTGATAGGTACATTTGTAATCCTAATCTTTGTTCAAAGAATTATCTATTTTATGAGTTATTGAATTGTCATACTACTGTCAGATTTGCCCTTACATAACCTACAAATTAAAAGTTGATTTACAACATAACATGTGATTAATCTTGTCCTAACCTAAAACACACAACCTGCATCACAACAAAAAAAAATTGAAATGTCAAATTTGATTGGTCATATTAAAAAAATAGATTATAGTTTCTAAAATATGGCAGACAGAAGAAAAAACACAAGAATTTGTGATGAAATTCAAAACTATCATTTGACCGATGCAGAAAATTATAAAAATGTTGTTTTGTCGGCTCAGGTTTCTTTTCTATTTAGTGGATACAGGTGTTCACCCCAGTGTGGTGATAATATATTTGAGCAACCTTACCAGTGATTGTATTAATGGTAATATTGTTAACATCGTTACATCAGTATCAATAATATATTTGGCTATTGTATTCTTCTTTTTATTTGATGTTCTTTCATATTGTTACTTTTATGAATAATACGTAAAAATTGTTTGATAAAAAGAGAATGTCATTTGATAGTAAAATACAGGTCGGCAAACATAACTTGGATCGATGCACAGAGAAGAAACGAAAAGCAAACAAGGGAGAGAGAGAGGTGTACTGAGGAGCCAGTATAGTCTCTGTAATAAGCAAGCACGTTTTCTTTCTGCACGTTATCCATTTAAAACTTAACAGTGTAGACTTTATTTCTGAATATGACTGTACCAGGCACGTGAACTATTCACGAAACCTATCGAGAGCGTACATCTTTCGTTCCGATAAATGTTGCCTCTGCGCAACGGCAAGACATGTTTGCTGACTTGCATGTTGATATAAAACTGACATGTATGAAAATCAAACATAAAATTGTGTAATAATTTAAAAAACGAATATAATACCCCTCAAATCCTTCATCTAAATCCCGGCAATTACAACAGCAGGCTAAAATATGGTTGCGTTCACCTTCAAAGTCCCAATACTCACAACAACACAAATCACTCATCATCACAAGATTGTTAAATTAGTTAAAACTCTACGCATAATTATTTAAAATTTATATTTATTATTGTAATAAGCAGTGTTTATACTAATGTTAGTTGATTCCGTGCTTTTATTAATTTTCAACGTGTACATGTGCTTTTATTCTATTCGTTCTATTATATAATTTCAAATTTACCGATTCACTGGAAAATGAAGATTTTAAAATTGTGAGGTTATCTAAACGTCAAAATTATATTCATCCCAAGTGGATCCAATGAGAATGTCGATCATGAAATGAAATAATGAAAACATAAATATTAATTAGTTTATTTCGATAAATATTTCAAAATTTATACTTATAGCAAATAGTCCAATAAATAATCAATATAAAGAGCCACCGTTTGCATAATTTATATTGCATATATTGGCTTGGAACGAATCTATTTGTTGTTGTTTATTAGTGTGTATTGGTTTGCATATACACACGTTTTACAAATAAGTTAGTGAAAAGATGGTAAATATAATATTTTGAATGTAATAGTAGAATGCTATATTTATTTTATTATTTCATAAAATCGTGAAAATTATATTTCTTACTTCTAATAAAATAAAATTTAGATTAATTATATATTTCAGAGAAAATAATATTAAATTTGTTGTATTACTGAGTAAACAAGCAGTAGATTTGTACATCTTTGTCAATACCACTCATTAATTCTAACCTTAGTTTATGTCCAAAAGTACTGTTTGAATTATACAATTTTTTGTGCAATAAAATTTAATTAATTATCCATAATAGTTAATACGAAATTATGTCTATTCCAGCAAAAACAGTTTTAGGAGTTTCATGTCTAATATCAGCTTCAATAGTAGGATATGTTCACTTCAAACAACAATTGGACAGGTATTTATAACTTATTAATTGATATTTTTCTATGGTTACAAATTTTGCTTAGTTGAATCACAAAGATGGAATCATGCCCACTTGCACCATAGGTGATTAGCTTTAATCAGTAATTAGGACTTCTTAAATACGCAACAATTTTATTCACAAATTGTTTCAACACTTGCATTTTGATGAAAGAACATGTGAGATATTTTACAAAGTTTCAACATTTCTATATTCTTAAATTTTGATTCAATCAGAGGTTTAATCGTGAATAACTTCTTAGCCACATTAAGAACATGCGGTGTAAGTGGGCATTAATGTATTATATCCATTTTTTATATTGCAGGAGTAAATTGCACGAGGGTGTTATAAGAGATGTGGAGCGGCAACAGAAAAGAAAAATTGAAAACTTGTACAATTTGCAAAAACAAAAAGACCTCACGAAAGAAATAAAGAAGAAAGAAGAAGAACAAAATTCTGGTTAGATATTGGTTTAGAAATTTGTTAAAATTAAATGTAGGTATTTGTTATATAATAAACATTTAATAGATTGAAAGACGATAGTTTATAACTCACTTTTTCAAGTATATGTTTTACGTGCAGGTGAAATTGTATTTGTACGTACTTGGAAAAATAAAGGTTCGGTAATATTTAATCCACACACGTATATTGTGAAAAAATGGTATAAAATTTTGATATATGACATTTTAGCAAAATAAAACTGCTGGTCGCTGAAGGATTCTTGGAGGTCGCGGGCTTCAGTTGTAGACCCCTGATTTAAAACATCGTAATATTCAAATTTACCGTTTAAACAATGCTTATTACTGGAAAATGTAGATTTTAAAATTGTGAGGTTATCTAAACGTCAATATTTTGTTCCGAGTGGATCCAACGAAAATGTCGACCATGAAATTAAATGATGAAAACATATGAATATTGATTAGTATGTTTGGATTAGTATTTCAACATCTATATTTATAGGAAATAATCCAATAATTAACTATTATAACAAGCCATTTGCATAATTTATACTGCTCATGCGTATTGACTTGGAACGAATCCATTTGTTGTTGTTTATTATTGTATATATTGGGTTGCATATACAAACATTTTACAAATAAGTTAGTGGAAAGATGGTAAATATAATATTTTGAATGTAATCGTAGAGTGACTATATTTATTTTGTTATTTTATATATTTGTGAAAATTGTATTTATTACTTGAAATTAAATAAAATGTAGACTGATTATATATTAGATTGAAAATAAAATTAAATTTGTTGTATTACTCAGTAAACAAGCCCTGGATTTGTACATCTTTCTAAATGTCACTCGTCTCTAACCCTAATTATTGTCCAAACTTCAGTTTGAGTGATACAGTTTATTGTGCAGACATAATTAATTATCCATAATAGTAAATTCAAAGCGATGTTTATTCCATCAAAAACAGTTTTCGGAGTTTCATGTGCAATATCAGCTTTGATAGTAGGATATGTTCACTTCAAACAACAATATTACAAGTATTTATAACTTATTTATTAATATTTATTAGTAGTTATCAAATTTCATATATAGTCTTTATTAAAAAATGGATACATGCTTCATTTAAAATCACAATCACAAAAAATTACATATTAAAAGAAGTACTGCTGCCAATTGAATGCGTCAATAAACATAAGTGATGCATAGATACACATAAAGAATATACAAGTACAAATAGTATAATAATATTGATATAATAAAGACGTTTTTAAATGAATATGTTATAATGCTAAGCGCTATTTAAATAATCTAAAATTGCGTAGTGTTCTTGTTCAATTAAATATTGTTTTAATTTAGTTTTAAATGTGTTTTTAGAGTTGATATTTTTTAAATGCACGGGTAATTTATTAAACATCCTCAACGCGGCATATATAGCCGACGACTCAAATAATGAGAGTTTATGAGGGGGGAATGTATATGTTTTTAAATTCCGTGTATCATATGAGTGATTTGCATTATACATGCAAAATTTTTCTTTATATTTAAAATTGAAAACTAAAAGTTCAAATAGGTATAGGTCAGAGAAAGTGAATAAACTATTACTTCTGAATCTTCCTCTACATGTTTCATTATAGCCCAAATTAAAAATTATTCTTATTGCTCGTTTCTGCGTGATAAATAAAGCTTTTGCAGCACTAGAACCACCATAATGTATTATTCCATACCGTAATAAACTTTCAAAATTTGCTCTGTATATGAGAAGTAACGTTTCTACATCTATTATCTGACGTAACATTCTTAGGGTATAACATACCATATTCAATTTATTTTGCAATTTCGCACAATGGGAGTGCCAATTTAAGTGTCTATCAATTACTAATCCTAACACCTTGGCTTCATCTTTTACATCATATAACTGATTATTTAATAATATATTTATCAGAAAATTTTTATTACGTTTGGCTTGGAACAATACCAGATTAGTTTTTGCATTATTCATCAATAATTTATTTTAATTTATTTTGTATCATCCAGTCTATGCGCTATTTTGAAGGTATTTTTTGCATTTAGTATAAGTTCTGTTTGACTAAGACCGCGGGTAAGAAGATTCGTGTCGTCGGTATATGACGTTACAAAGCTATCATTCTTTATCACATTAGGCAAGTCGTTGACATAATTAATAAAAAGAATCGGGCCTAGAACACTTCCCTAAGGAATTCCGATGTTAGTAGTCAAAGTTTCACAAGAAAGTTGATTTATTTTCGTTCTGAATCTTCTGTTTTCCAAGTATGACATTATTAAGTTTTTTCCAACTCCTCTGACACCGTAATGGTCCAGTTTTTCCAATAGGATTGCGTGGCTTACGGTGTCAAAGGCTTTGCTTAGATCAAGGAATATCCCTAAGGGCATGTTAGCATCTTCAAGCACTTTCATAATTTCAGTTAGGAAATCAAAAATGGCCGTGTTTGTCGATTTATTTTTCATGAAACCATGTTGTGCATTTACTAGTAAGTTATGCTTTTGAAAATAGTCTACAATTCGATCAGCTATGCACATTTCAATTATTTTGGAAAATGCTGATAATAGTGTTACTGGTCTGTAATTATCGAAATTAGCTGGATCGCCCTTTTTATAAATAGGCGAAATATTGCCTTCTTTTAGGCAATCTGGAAACATTCCACTCTCAAAGCTGATGTTTATCAAATGAGTTAAGGGACCCATTAGAACACATGCACTACTTTTAATCAATTTTGCCGTGATTTCATCATAGCCGGATGAGTTTTTATTTTTTAACGAATTTATTTTATTAAATACTTCATATTCCGTTACCGGTTTAATGAACAACGTACTACTTTCGTAGTTTATTTTACATTCAAATGGATTATTTGGAATTTTCTTGGCTTCGGTTGTAGCTATTATATTAAAGTAGCTGTTTAATTCACTTTCTCTTCCCTGCAAATGAATAAGTTTGTCGTTATTTTTATTGCCATTTCCTGACATTTTATTAATTACTTTCCAAATCGTTTTAGTTTTATTGTCACTGTATATTATTTCAGTTTTGATATAATTTTTCTTTTATTGTATTAATAATTCGTCATATTGTTTTTTTACTTTAGTGTATAAGTTCTTGGCATCATCATTGAAGTGCCTGACTGTTCCCAAATAATCTAATAATTGTTTATTGTATATGATGTCGGGATTGTTTCTATTATTTTTATTGTGTTTATTTTTATTATTATTATTAACAGAAACCAACGGACAGGTAGCGTTCAATGTCGCATTGATAATGTCAAAAAAACTAGCCCAAGCTGTATCAACATCATTGACTAGATAAATTCTATTCCAGTCTATTTGAACACTTAATAAATTTACAAACTTATGTATGTTACACACAGATAATTTACGGATTTTTTTAATTATATTTTTGTTATTATTTGCATTTTGAGACCACTCAATTTTTTGGGCTAGATGATCTGAAACATGCGTATCGAAAATAGAAGTTTCATAATCATCATCGACCATATTGGTAATGATGTTATCTAAAGCGGTTTGTGTAGAATTTGTTAATCGTGTTGCGCTCTTGATTGTAAATGTTGCATTAAATGAATTAATCAGGTTTTTAAATTTACCAGATGCTATTGTGTCTTGACTTATATCAATATTAAAGTCTCCTGCGATGTAATAGGTAACCTGTTCGGAAAGCAGTTTAACTAATAATTGTTCAAGCTTAATTAAAAAATTATCTATTGTATTTGATCCAGGCGCACGGTACACTACAACACAAACATAGGTTTTACGTTGAGATGTCCATTCGGCCGCTGCACATTCGAAACTTTCCAACGTAGACAACTTCTGTATATCCATCCATTGTTGACATTGAAAGCCATTACGAGTGAACAAAGCTGCCCCTCCATATGATGTCATAGATTTTTTAAGGGATGGTCTTGAATATGAGGCTATTAAATTAAAGTCCTCAAGATGTATACGTTTTATGTTATCGGCAGTTTGCCAATGCTCTGTAATACACAAGAGTGCACATTCGCTATGTTTTAATAGCATATTTTCAATATTAAGTATTTTATTATTTATTGATCTGACATTAAAATGAATCAGCGATATTTTGTCTTTTCTTGTAATAGAGGTGTGATCAATTGCTATGGCCTCTGTCGTGATTGTCGGTATACTTGAAAATTTGCCGTTTTTTGTTTAAAAAAGAAACGATTTATAAATGTATTTCTAGGCCAAAAATTTTCATTAATGACAGTTGTTTCCCATTTTATTGGCACTCCGATTTTAAAAGATGAGTAAGATTCATGTTTTGTCGTTAATTTTTCAACTGTAAATGAGTGATCTCAAAGAGTTTGAGGTAATTACAAATTCTGGTCTGGTCTGGTCTAAGGTAGTTACAAATTCTGTTCTTAGTTGAATCATAAACGTGGAATCATGCCCACTTGCATCACAGCTGATTAATTTTAATCACTAATTAGTTCTAAAAATCACAATAATTTTATCTACAAATGGTTTACAGATTTGCAATTTGATGAAAGGACATGCATATTTGAGATATCTTACAAATGTTCCACATTTTTATATTTTCGAATTTTGACTTAATCAGAGGTTTAATCATGATTAATTTCTTAGCCACAATTAAGTACCTGCGGTACAAGTGGGCATTAACGTAATATGTCCATTTTTTATATTGCAGTAATAAATTGCATGCCGGTGTTACAAGAGATGTGGAGCAGCAACAGAAAAGATAAACTGAAAACTAGTATAAATTGAAAAAACAAATAGACTTCCCGAAAGAAATAAAGAAGAAAGAAAAGAAAAAAATCTGGTTAGATATTGCTTTAGAAATTGTTGTTAAAATGAAGTGTAGGTATTTGTTATATAATAAATATTTAATAGAATAAAAATAATAGTTTCTAATTTACCCTTTCAAGTATATTTGTTATGTACAGGTGAAATTGTATTTTGTATAACAAGCCATCGCTCACAGATATGTTAAGTGCATACAGATTCTAAAGCACTTAACACATCTGTGAGCTAAGGCATCGATAAAATGTCAATCAATAGATTACTCTTCAATTTACATTAAAAACACAAGATAAACGTGTTAGCTCTATAATGTAATTCTCTTCAAACTTTTTTCTTTGTATATCCAGTGGGTCAAGATCCAACTATTCTTAAGAAAATTAAAAAAACCTTTATGTAGGATATATATTGTGAAAAACGTTCAAAAATTTCATAATATGACATTTAAGCAAAATTAAACTGCTAGTCGATGAAGGACTTGGAGGTTGCGGGCTCTAGTTCTAGTTTACATATCCCTGATTTAAAGCATCATAATATGTAACCAAATATACTATAGTACAACTAGTAATATGCAACCAAATATTCATTATATCAATTAAATTTGAAGGTTATGTCACTTGTTTTCTCAATGTTTACAAACGTTTAGAACGCAAATAGTGCTAATTGTTATTAAAGCAGTGTTTTAAATGTGCATGACCAATGTCGAGCAACAATCAGAGTTTGCCAGTGTCACAGATACTAAAATCAAAGAGCAGTGTTGAGGATGAGCCGAAGAAAAAATCGAGGGAGGATTGGAGGAAGGCAAAGGAGCTTGAAGAGGCCCGTAAAGCTGGTACCGCTCCTGCAGCTGTTGATGAGGAAGGCAAAGACATAAACCCTCACATTCCTCAATACATTTCAACTGCGCCTTGGTATTACGGTACAAGTGGGCCTACTTTGAAACATCAACGACCTCAAGAAGATAAGGACGAGAAATATTCGCAGCTAGACGAGTGGTATCAAAGAGGAGTTGATACGGTAAGTGATCATTTTCATTTTTAAGTCAAGTAAGTAAGAGTTTTATAGTAGAAAAGAACTTAGTTAAAATATGTTTTTTAGTCAAAACTTGCAGTTAAGTATAGAAAGGGTGCTTGCGAGAATTGTGGAGCATTGACTCACAAAAAGAAAGAATGTATGGAAAGACCTAGAAAAGTGGGTGCGAAATATTCAGGCGCCAACATATCCGCGGATGAGTTCGTTCAGAAAAACCTGCAATTGAGTTATGATGGTAAACGTGACCGTTGGAGCGGTTATGACCCGTCCGAGCACAAAACGATAATTGAAGAGTTCCAAAAAGTCGAGGAAGCCAAACGGCAACTCCGTGCCGATAAATTAAACAACGAGGATGAGGATAAAGACGAGGATGAGGATAAAGATGAGGATAAATACGTCGATGAGGTCGACATGCCCGGAACAAAAGTCGACAGCAAACAGCGGATTACAGTTAGGAACTTGCGTATTCGTGAAGATACGGCCAAGTACCTGAGAAATTTAGATCCTAACTCAGCTTACTACGATCCGAAAACTAGGTCCATGAGGGAAAATCCGAACCCGAAAGTCGACGATACTTACTCCGGGGAGAATTTCGTCCGTTTTTCCGGGGACACGACGAAACATGCGACTGCACAATTATTTGCTTGGGAGGCTTATGAAAAAGGTGTGGACGTTCACTTGTTGGCCGAGCCCACCAAATTAGAAATGTTGCAAAAGGAATATGAGAAAAAGAAGGATCAGTTTAAAACTCAAGTGCAAGCGAGTGTTTTGGAAAGGTATGGAGGCGAGGAGCATTTGCAAGTGCCCCCAAAATCTTTGCTGTTGGCACAAACTGAGGATTATATCGAGTATTCGCGTTCGGGAAAAGTGATTAAAGGACAGGAAAAAGAGGTTATACTTTCAAAATATGAAGAGGATGTTTATATTAATAATCACGACAGTGTTTGGGGATCATATTGGAGGGGTGGCCATTGGGGCTACAAATGTTGTCATTCGTTTATTAAGGTAAGTAAACAATTCATAAAATTATTTTTCATCAAAAGAAACCGTTTAAATTTTACCAACTCGCTCAGATAAAGTTAAATAGCTAAAGATGTTAAAATTTTATGAATAAATCTAGCAGGCTCATAGATACATCCAAATATTGTTTTTAAACCAAATACATAATCATTATGATGTTACTTAAGAAAACATTTGATTATTAGACATTTGATGTTGAATACCACGTGGCTGATTATCTCAGTTTATATAAAACATTTTGTCTTTTGACAATTTTACATTGAATAATCAAAGTAAGCTTTAACAGGCGTATATAGCATGCATAATTTGTGAATCATAGTTTTTACCAATTTTCAGAATTCTTATTGTTTGGGCGAATCTGGTAAAAACCAATCGACTGAAGTTCCTCCTTTAATAAATCAACACATCGAAGTTGAAATAAACGAGGAAGAAGTCGAAAAACCAAAGAGCAAATCCGATGACTCTTCAAGTTCGTCGAGTTCTAGTGACAGCAATAACGGTAGGTCGAAGACGGAGAAGAAGTCGAATAAGAAGAAGCGCAAGAAAAAGAAGTTAAAGGAAAAGAAAAAGAAGGAGAAGAAAGAAGATAAGCTGAAGAGGGCTTTGATGGAAGAGGAAAAGAGACAGAAAGATTATGACGAGATTATGAAGTTGGATGAGAGGAAGAGGCCTTACAATAGCATGTATGATGCAAAGAAGCCTAGTGAAGAGGAAATCGAGGCTTATTATATGAAGAGAAAGCGGGAAGAGGATCCAATGAATCATTTTTAATTAATTAGTAATGTATAAAAATAGTAAAATAAATAATTTTATTGAAATGACTCAAGTTTTATTTTTAATAAAAATATTAGACTTTATAACGTAGCATTTATCAATTTATTTCTTGATTAATATTTATGAATTTTCATTTATTTGATGTTTTCTTTTTTATGAATAAAACTTTTTAACTTTGTAAATAAACTCTAGCTTTGTAAATGGCTCGTAAATCAATCCACTTATTGAAAAACTCTTAGTTTAGTTTTAGTTAAAGTTGAAGTTGTTGAAATTATAGTCACTATAATTAGTTATATAAACAAAGTTATAAAGTGTTTAACAGTTTTCTTTTTTACGTCATCAAAACATTTCTTTGTTTTGTTTGTCCATTGATATTTCATACAAAACAAATTTTTGTGATATTTTTAACAGTTGATATGTTGTTTGATGTATTAATTTGTTTCATTCGCTTTTTGATATTTGGTGGAAACGAAACTGTCTGTAACTTTTGACAATTTCTTTCGCTTGTTCTTTGACATTTGATTGAAAACAAATTTTGTTTAACTGTTAACGATTTTGTTTGGATATGTCTTTTGTTATATCCAATAAAACACCTTCAGTAACCATTTTGGCTGCCAAGTAGGCTGTATTTCGGGCGTCGTGTAAACCACAATGTTGTCTACCGATGAATTTTAATCCCAAGTCGGTTAATGCACCGTTTAAACCCTGCGGTCTACGATTAAAATGTTCCTAAAAAACAACAACAATTTAGTAACAATTTCAATTCTGATTTTAAAATAATATGCACTGAAAAATATAAATAATAATTTTAATATAGTAATACGTTTATATACGAGCCTACCAAGTAAAGTGTTTCCGTCAAACATTCTAATTTGTTTGAATGTTTGATTCAAACTTCTTAGAATAATTGATATTAACACGTTACTTGGTAGGTTCGTATATTTTTGTCAGTGTAACAATAGAAAATGTTGTTTTGAATTTTAGTGGTTTAGTGATAACCTCAGTTTAATAATTTTGGTAGTTCTATCAAAATAATTAAACTTTGCAAATAGAAAATTTTGAACTATTTCCCAAAATAAATTCTTACTTTGTAAATGGCTCGTATGTCGATCCACTTATTAAAAAACGGATATCGGCTTAAACCTTTCCGTTTACATTCATTCTTCAAACAAGTCCCCAAATCCCAATCGGACCATGTCACGAAAGTGCACCTCCTTTTAATCAACTCGGCATCCTCTTCAAAAGTTAAATTAAACTTTTTGCTCTGCTCGTTTATCCAATTCTTGAACAGCATTAAACAAGTACCAATCGGAACACCTTTATCTACTTGGCTTTGCTGTATTCCTAAATAAAATAATAAAGTTACAAACTGAATAATAAGTATTACATTCTTTTTATGAAAATTTTACATACAGGAATTTTTAAATTATTTGAATTAATTTCTCATTTAGTACCTGGTAAAACATATTACGAGAAGTAAAGTTATTGAGAGGAAATTTTCCCTCAATAACTTTTTCCGTTTAAGTATACATATCTTGATGTATTCGCTGTAAATTTTGTTTTGAAAAGTTCAATTTGCTTTTAAATTTTCAGGCTTCTATAAACAACAAATGCCTGAAAATGTACACCGTATACGAGGGGCGATCAAAAAGTAAGGTTAGAAAGCCTGCAATGAAACGTTTCATTTTGTAACCTTCCTTTTTGATCAACCTTTGGACATCGTGACATGTATACTTGTAAAAAAATTCCCTGTATACTTCTTATTATAAATAGTAAATTATTACGGCTAAGCTATGATCAAAAAATATTTTAGTTCATTTAGTAATGATTATTGAAATTATCTTTAGCTCCAGTTGTTTAATAGTGGCTTTAGCTTAAACTCAAATTAAATTTTAATTGCTATAATGTACTTAACCTAAGATTAAATTTGGTCACTAATAAACAACTGGCCCTTAGTAGTAGTTTTTTAAAGCATTACCTGTCAAATTTTTACAAAATTCGCTAAGTCTGTGCTGTTCCGTTGGCATAACATACTGTTGATACTCGGCTACGATTTTTGATGTTCTCAAATTGAAGAGTACGACTGAAAACTCAATGATTTCAGGCGAATACCTGGGTTCATCGTTATCCCAACAAGTCGACTCAAAATCGAGTACTAAAAGGTACTGAAAAATCTGCGCGTTGTACTTGTGGATGTTTTTCTTTTGCCCTACAGTAAATTCCTCAAGTAAACCTAATTCACTAAAAAAAAAAGTAATATGATAAAGTTAAAAAAGAATTTTTATTTAAAACAAAAAAAAATGTTAGGTCGATTTGCACCGTATGTAACCCATTCTCTACCGAGCAGTGAAAGAGTTAACTTTAAAAGTTGATTTTAGGTAAAACTGCACTTCTTTTTATTACTTTTATGAATAACTTATTTTATTGCATACTGGGAAGTTTTCTTTTAAATATATATAATAATCACTCATCAATTTTATAAAAGTGTTCAATTTGAAGTTTCGAACGAGTGTTTCTACTTCCAGACTAAGCATGAAGTAAAATTTCAGGCTTTCATAAACCCGAAATTTTACTTCATGGACCATTCGTATAAAACACTAAGGCCCAGTTGCACCAAAAACGGTGAACTCGAGTTCAAGCTGAACTTGAGTTCAAAATGACAGTTCTTATTGTTCTAATGTCAATTTGAACTTGAGTTCAGAGTTGAGCCAGTTCCACGTCTTTGGTGCAACTTGCCTTAAAATATTGTGAAGTTAGAAATACACTGAAAAATACTTTTTTAAAATGAGCTGATGGAAAGCCTGCAATAGAAATATTCATGAAATCAAAATGTTAAAGAAATCTAACAAATGACCTGAACTTGTTGGTTCATTTATTCAAGTTGAGGACATAAAATACTGTGCAAAACTACGTTAATTTAATGGTAAACTATGGAGAAAAAACCTATTCTTTTTTATAATGTACGTAACAGAAAATCTTACATTGCCAATTTTCTTGTCTCCGACATTTTGAGTTTGAAGGGAAGCCTGCAATTTTAGGTATTCTAACCGTTAAAATTTTTTGAATATGTATCCAAATATACATGTGTGTTTATTAATTGTATATAATATACATCAACATTTTTGTATCTTTGATTAAAAATAACTACCAAAATCTTATTGCCTTATTAATAGACCTTAGCATACAGGTTTAACTGTACTGTACTAAGGATGATCTTAACGTTTTCGTATTAATGAAATATTTTGGTAGATTACTATTGTTAGTTTACAACAAATAATTTAATAAAATGGTACTCCTACTTTAATGCATGAGGCTGTGTTATACATAACCTCAAATTTCATAGTACTACGCGACCAAACCAAATTTTCAGGCTTTTCCAAACTCGAGATTTTACTTCATGGCTAACCAAGGAGTGGAATCATTCGTTTAAAATAAAATTCAATGAAATAATTGAGCGAAAGAAACATTTTCACAAACATAAACAATGTAACATAACCTCTAAATCATAGATTAAATTAGATTGATAACTCATAGGGGGCTCCACGTATCATGATTTTAGTTAACCGACCCACTCGATGAGACGGCGCTGCAATCGCAAATGACATCATTGGGCGCGGGGAGCGGGCGGGAACCTTGCTAAGCGGGGTGTGCGGTGCAGGGGGTCATAACATTGAATGGTGGGTGCGGTATTAAATTACCGTGCGATGCGAAAAATACCAAAGACCTAATGAACATGTTAAATGTATATTTAAAAAGTTATTACAAATATATTTCGCTACATGTCAAAACCTAATTACATTTCACTTTTCAACAAAATGTCTGCAGTTCATCAAAACATGCATCTTAGAAATGAAATAAGAGGTCTCCTTATCCGGATAAGGATGTTGGCGTAAGTAGTGTTCCATACAGTGAATTTTTCTTTAAGGTAAACATATGCATAATCTGAAAATTTTCCGACATTCGTTGTTTTTCAAAAGAGTTCAATATAAAGCTTTAAACGAGTGTTATCCACTCCCAGACTTAGCATAAAGTAAAATTTCGAGTTTAGAAAAGCCCCGTGAAAATTTGTCGAAGGTCGCGCAGCCTGAGACAAATTTTCTAGGGTTTTCTAAACTCGAAATTTTACTTCATGCGCCACGCGTATAAAACACTAAAATATTGTAAAATTTATGTATATTCTAATTTCACTTGAAATCTGTGTTTTATACGCGTGGCGCATGAAGTAAAATTTCGAGTTTAGAAAAGCCCAGAAAATTTGTCTCGGGTCGCTGCGCGACCCTCGACAAATTTTCACGGGGCTTTTCTAAACTCGAAATTTTACTTCATGCTTAGTCTGGGAGTGGAAAACACTCATTTAAAGCTTCAAATTGAACTTTAAAAAAAACAAGGAATATCTAAAGATTTAAAGAAAATAGGTTGAATTTGAAATACGTATACTTAAAAGAAAACTCCTTGTATGTATAAATACAAATAAAATATTTCCAGAAGAAAGTTATTGTTACTGCAAAAATGTTCAGCAAAAATATTAAAGGGAAGAATTTGGTATATAGTGAAACTTATTTCGTAAATCGGGAAATCTTTTGACTTATATTTGACAAGGTGAAAGATATTTGGGATATAGTGAATCTCATTTGATCAATAGTGAAATGCAATAGAAAAACTGTGTAATTAAATTTAAGACATTATTTTATGTACTGGGATCGTACTTTGTGACTAGATGAAATTTCAGAATTGCTTGATCCAACAGCAACGGGAACATTCTCCATGGAAGTATGCTCCTAGCCCGGTGTCAAGAAAATCTCCACGTCTGTGGTTGTTTCATGCATAGTACTTGAAGATCATTCACGAATGCTAGGAAGAAATAAAGAGAAATAATGTAGACACACTGGTTTTAAATGTGTTTGACTGCAGATTTAATTAAAAGAATAGACAATGGCTTAAAAACTTAAATTATTACATAAACTTACGGTTTTAATTATTAATGTTAACGCCCATCCCCAAAGATTCAGAATTGCTTAATCCAACAATAACGGGGATATACTCCATGAAAAAATGCTCCTAGTTCAGTATGATGAAAATATCTACGACCATGGATATTTAGTATACTTGAAGATCATCCACATGTACTAGGAAGAAATAAAGAGAAATAATGTAGTAACACCCTGGTTTTAAATTTGTTTGACTGTACACTTATTTAAAATAATACACAATAGGTTAAAATTTAAAAATATTTTACATACTTACGGTTGTAATTATTTATATTTATTAACGCTCATTTCGAGACGATTTCGTCTTATCAGCATTTTTATGCCTTCAGATCCGACGGATCTGACAGCTGTTGAATGAAAACGAGCCCACGTTAGAAATTGCGGGAAATTCCGACATATGCGCCCTCCCATCGAGTGGGTCGGTCAACTATATATGTGAACTTATAGAATCATATGGAGTCGACTGGGTCTGCTCTAAATGGTGCAAGTTTAATTTAATCGATGTTGGTACACATGAAAATGCGATGTTGCCACGTTAATTCTATCAATACTTCAAAACTAACTAATAACATGTAGATTTTGTTCTATCAATACGAAGGATAGTATCATGTATAAAAAGCTAGCATTAAAATATAATAATATTAGCGGCAACTGTATTAATAATTACAGTTTATTATATATTAGAGTTTAAAATTACACTATAATTTTATATATGAATGCAATGGGAAATTTTTTAGTTAACTTCTAACATATTATTTTCATTGAACACTTATTTAAGTAATAAACTTTTTTATTAGTTTATTTACTTTCGAAAACTAAGGAAGTAATAACACTTGATTTTTAAAAATACTTGATTTCTACTTTAAAACATAAATGAGTCGCCTATTTCTAAAAACCAGTAAATCCAAATGGATTTAGGGGTTTTTGGAAATAGGTGACTCAAATATCGTTGTTAAATGCCCAAGCATTTAATGACGTTGACCCCAAAAGTCATTAAATACATGAATAATTTATTTCATTTAATGACTCACCTTTAAGAAGGGTTTCCACCCCTCGATACGCACTGAGTAAAGAAATGTTGCATCAATGTCATTGCGTAACACGAAACTTTGCGGTTTAAGTTGCATGAACGTTGAAAAAGTGTTGCATGCAACACGAGCGATTACTCTTATTTCTATGCAATCCAGCATACAAATGTATGTATGTTAAGTTGCATACGATGAATGTATAGAATCCGTATTATATAAAACCTGATGTATAGCAATTAAGTGAACGTTATAGAAATGTTTCTCTCATAATTTCAAGGCAATATTTATTTCAGGGCCAAAAAACATAAATGTATATTGGTAACAAGAAAACAATAAAAACAACTGTCCTACAAAAAGTAATGTATAGTTTAGGGGGGACAGTACCCCAGTACTCTTAAACTCTGAAAACACTAAAATATTATTAACAACTGAACTTCAATTGAAATCAGCGTCTTATACGCGTGGGGCATGAAGTAAAATTTCGAGTTTAGAAAAAAAAAATTTGGTTTGGTCGCTCCGCTTCGCGTAGCGACCAAACCAAATTTTCAGGCAGCATTGTGGTTTACACGAAAATTTGGTTTGGTCGCTCTACTTCGCGTAGCGACCAAACCAAATTTTCAGGCTTTTCTAAACTTGAAATTTTACTTCATGCTTAATCTGGGAGTGGAAAACACTCGCTTATAGCTTTAAACTAAACTCTTTTAAAAAACAAGGAGTATCTGAAGATTTACAGCATAATTGGGATATGTATACTTAAAAGAAAAATTCCATGTTTGTTCAATGTCCATGAAATGAGTAAACCACAATGCTGCATTACAGTTTAAACAATTATACAATGTTAAAAATGTAATGCTAACATTTTCAATATGTATTAAATGTTTACAATTTAATGTTACATGAAAGTCAAATTGTAATAATTATACAACGTTGTATTACTTTGCCGCAACATATTTCGAACGTTATAAAACAATGTTGAATTTCAAAACCATTTTTAACATTTAGGTAATGTATATAAATCAATATTGCAGGAAAAACGTTTATACAATGTTTGTAATGTTGCTAAAACTTTGTTAATATTTTTAATGCAATGTTTTATTTAAGTATCACGTTTAATATTCATGCAATGTTTAAAATGTTTCCGTGTTCAGTGGGTAGAGTATGAAGCAAATATTTAAAGTTTAGACACAGTTCATATATATCCAGTTAGCTAGTCCCCATATAAATTTTGGGAACACGCGAATGGGAGCAGAGCGCTGGATGCCAAATTGGTGTATATGGCTGCCTATATACACCAGTCTGGCTTCCTGCGGTCGGTCGGTTACGATTATTTTACTCCAGATGTCGCGAAATCAAGTCTCAGAGAGAGAGTGAGAGAGAGACAATTTCTTTCTCCCTCTATTCCGCGCTTCTCGTTGTATCATATTCCAGATGTTGATTTTTCAATCTTGAAAACACGTTTTTTTTTCTTTTAACGAGCTAAGGATGCGTGTTACATTCATTCATGCGTTTCCTTCTACAATTTTATTTTCTGCGTTATTAGAGAATAGATTTTATGAAATTATATGCGAACGTTGTAAAATTCATTAAGTATTATTTATTTTGCACAAGAAACTTAAAATACAAAATAATTTAACTTTTGATAAAAAGTAAAACAAATACATCAACTTATCATTTTATTAACTAATCAGATCAATCCTATTGATCAGATCAAATCTACTGATCGATAAGGGTTTCTTTTTTAATTAAAGGGGTCAGTGCAAAATGCAGTTGTCATTTTTTTTTAGTTTTTGAATTATTACCGTTTGAAGTTTTTAACCCATTAAGCGCCGGTGATGCATACACGCAACATTATTATTTTTTGATAATTAAGTTACTAAATAAGTTTATTTGATATATTATATTCTTTGACCTGAATTGAAAATATACCAAGAAAAATTTAAATATTTTGTTATTTAAAGTGTATTATAAATACTTCACAATATTACAATGTTTTATACGCGTGGCGCATGAAGTAAAATTTCGAGTTTAGAAAAGCCTAATTTGGCTCCGTCGCTCCGCTTCGCTACGCGTCCGAGCCAAATTTTCAGGCTTTTTTAAACTCGAAATTTTACTTCATGCTTAGTCTGGGAGTGGATACACTCGTTCTTAACTTCATTCATCGATTTTATATAAAAACGTGCAATTTTTTATATAAAATCGACGAATGCCTGAACATTGACAGCGTATACATTACATTGTTGAGGCACTAATTTTTTGAAAATCCATTATCACTTTAATATAATAATAATAATAAACTATTTATGATTTTTTACTTTTTATTAAATTCACGTATACAATTATGTGTATTTAAAGAAAAAAATCACAGTATGTAATTCATAGAAATCACAAAAGAAGTGTAGAATTTTAATTAAAATTAACTTTTAAAGTTAAAATTGCTTGGCCGTTAATAGGTTAAAATAGTTTTAAATATACTATGTGTCCCGTTTCAAGGCGCAATGTATGTTTCATGTGAAGATTTCCAATGTAATTGGAATTTGAGTTTGTATCGCTTATTGAACGAAAACGATTACAATAAAATTAAAATCATTTCTTTACCTACTAGCAGTATTTTCGAAGTATTATTTTTGAGTTCTCCTCAGTTTAATTTGAAATATAGCTTGAAAATAGTGAACGATTATACGAAAATAAAATCGTCAAAACAGTAGTTGCTACGAAAAGTCAGTGTTTGGCATCAAATTTATTAAAACACAAAGCAATAATTCAATTCAACATGAGTGTTTATTCTGCAAAAGATAAAAATCAGATCCCATATATTTTAATCACGATGCGTATTTTATTAAATGAACCATACTTTTAATAAATATTGACAGTTTCAGAAATTTGTGGTTTTTGCACTGACTACTTTAATTATCCGTTTACTTTGAACGATTGTTACATGATCAACTTGTACTTTTCCGATTGAAATTTTATAAACGCTTATTGTGTGCCATTTGACCAACACCGACAACACTCAGTGGGCACTAAAATGTTACCTAATTTTTGGATAAAAATTTATGGCATCCGTCGTGCGGCTGCATGGGGATAATTTAAAAAAGAATAAACAGAAATATTTTTCGATATTCTCAATACTTCCCGAGATACACGAAATGTTATATAGAGAAAGTACAAATTATATAAAAATCATGAAACTTTATAATTGAGAATATTATCAAAAACTGCGAAACAAACTTGTTAAATCAAGTAATTAGTCACATTAATAACATTATAATTTTACATTTTAATAATTGTTACCGACCTCCTGGCTATCTTTTTTTGTAGGGAAATATACGTTTTAGGGTCCCAGGAATCAGAAACAAGTGTTATCCCTAATATTTGAGATAATTGGCTCAAATATTGAAATATATTGAAAAGTCTCGTTAAGTGATGATAATCAAAAACATTTAGAAAACAACAAGATGTCTTTTAATAGAATAAGTATAATAGATTTTCTCTGAGAAGTGTAATTGCAAAAATTATTGAATACTCTATTTCCAGTTTACGTTTTGTATGTCAGGTTAATTCAATTATTTCAAGGGTTTTATTCTTAGTCAGATTACATTTACAAAAGGTACCGATGGGATTATGTTACAGACTAAATAGGTAAGTAAAAATAATTCAAAATGATTTAAGAAAACCCGATCAAAAAGTGTCTAACTAAAATATCGGTTAGTGAAAAACATGATAAGAAATTACCGAATGGGATTCTGCGGGTACGGATTAAATGTGTCAACAGTAAATAATGTTTTTAAATCCCAAAATATTTATGGTTTTTAGAAGGTTGCGGATTATCTGTAAGTTGCAGTGGTATTGTTCTGGTCGCGCAATACTTGAGGGTATACACCATAATAAAAACGTGGTCGAAAAAATGCCTACAAATAGGTAAAAACAGCTAGATCACTTCGAAGAATTTGATTTTTCATCCCTTCTATAAAGCTATCCCCACTAAAATAATGAATATTGTCCAAAAAGAAAATAGTCAAGGAAAAAAAGTTAATTCGATATTCATACACGTTATTCAGAGTGTAAATGGATGAAACGGAACGTAGCATTTTTAATGTTAATTTCTCAAAATTAAAATATTATCTTTCCTAATTATTTCAGGGAAATTATGATATTCATTTGGTTAAAGTAAAAATATACACACCGAGCTTTGCTATTTATTGCATTTTTAAAAACCGGAGTGTCGTGAAATTAAACAAGCAAATGATGAGGTGTTGATTTGTTGGCTTTTTATTTAAAATATATTCTGTTGATTTTGTGTTACACTTCGATCTATTCTGTATAATTATTACTGAATAAAAAGAAAAACGAAAAAACTGCTTCTAAAATATCGTTAATAAATAAGAAAACAGTTATATGTATATTTAATATAGTTTTTTCATGTTTGTTAGTTTTTTGTATACATGAATGTTTATATGAATCTATATTTCTATGTTTTTAGTTTTGTGTATTTGTAAATAATTTATCTATTTTATTGAAATAATTTCTGTTTTTTTATTATCAATTCCAATTAAAATACCCATCAAATTGATTTTTTCATTGTAAAAAGATTTTTGTATTTATCTAACTTTTAAATAAAAAATGTTTAATAACATAAATATATTAAAAATCTATTAATTTTTAAACACGTTTTTATTAAAATTATATATAATAACTAAAAATGTTGGAAATATATTTTACATTTTTTCATTGTAAAATGACTGTTTATTTATACAAATTATGAATATTTGAAACAATAATCGATTAATCTAATAATTTTAACAATTTTTTTATTAAAAATATATTAAATAACTAAAAACGTTGAAAATATATTTTAGAATTGTAAATTTCATTGTAAATTTGTTTTTATAAAATATATTCCCGAATTTCATAATTTGGAACACGCTTGAAATCTCAAAATAAAAGAAATATTTTCGAATAGACTTTTTGTGGTGATAATAAATTTTATTATTCGTCTACCACAGTTCATATACAGAAAGTTTTCCTTTAAAGTATACATATTTCAAATTCACCTTATTTTCTTTAAATCTGTAGATATTCGTTGTGTTTTTAAAAGAGTTCAATTTGATGCTTTAAACGAGTGTTTTCCTCTCCCAGACTAAGCATGAAGTAAAATTTCGAGTTTAGAAAAGCCCCGTGAAAATTTGTCGAGGGTCGCGCAGCGACCCGAGACAAATTTTCGGGGCTTTTCTAAACTCGAAATTTTACTTCATGCGCCACGCGTATAAAACACTAAAATATTGTGAAATTTAAGTATATTTGAACCTCACGTAAAATCAGTGTTTTGTGCGTGGGGCGCATGAAGTAAAATTTCGAGTTTAGAAAAGCCCAGAAAAATGTACAGTGTATTCTGTATATTGAGTTATTTATACCTAAAAAACTGTCTGTATAACTAATCAATAATATAAATTATTTGCCAAATTTGGTACATACCAAAGTTTTAATTGAATTTATGAAGAAAATAAAAAAAACAATCAAGATAATAATATCAAATGAATTCTTTAATGAAAACTCATTGAATTTTATATTTTGATTTTTAGTTAAATTTTAGGTTAATTTAGGAGCTTTTTAAATATATCTGATTCCCATACTCCATAATTTTGAACACGCTGGAAATCTGAAAATAAAAGAAATGTTTCGGAACAGTTTATTTTTTCTGAAGGTCATCAAATTTATCATCGTACAAGTGGTGTAGACGGGATCAAATTACACGACGAAATAAGAGTGAGCGCGTTTGTGTGTGTGTGTAGACGCAACCGGAGCAGTTTTCTCTAGAATACTTCTACGTTTACTCTATTCATAAGTAGATGGACCCACTTCCCTACCACAGTCTCTCCTTTTCTATCCTCGAAAACTCGGAATCCAGTTCTCCCATAAGCATTGTCTACCCTTGTGTACAGTTTAGGGGGGACAGTACCCCAGTACTCTTAAACTCTGAAAACACTAAAATATTGTTAACAACTGAACTTCAATTGAAATCAGCGTCATATACGCGTGGAGCATGAAGTAAAATTTTGAGTTTAGAAAAGCCTGACAATTTGGTTTGGTCGCTCCGCTTCGCGTAGCGACCAAACCAAATTTTCAGGCTTTTCTAAACTTGAAATTTTACTTCATGCGCCACGCGTATTAAACACTGAAAGCGCAGTGAAATATTGTGAACGATTAAACTTCGCTTGAAATCAGTGTCTTGTACGCGTGGCGCATGAAGTAAATTTTCGAGTTTAGAAAAGCCTGAAAATTTGGTTTGGCCGCTCCGCGCTTCGCGCTACGCACCCAAACCAAATTTTCAGGCTTTTCTAAACTCGAAATTTTACTTCATGCTTAGTCTAGGAGTGGAGCACACTCGTTTAAACTTCAAATTGACTTCTTTTAAGATAACAACGAATATTTAAAAATCTACAACACGTAATTCGGATAATTATACTCAAAAGAAAAAACTCGCTTATAGCTTTAAACTAAACTCTTTTAAAAAACAAGGAATATCTGAAGATTTACAGCATAATTGGGATATGTATAATTAAAAGAAAAATTCCATGTTTGTTCAATGTCCATGAAATGTGTAAACCACAATGCTGCATTACAGTTTAAACAATTATACAATGTTAAAAATGTAATGCTAACATTTTCAATATGTATTAAATGTTTACAATTTAATGTTACATAAAAGTCAAATTGTAATAATTATACAACGTTGTATTACTGTGCTGCAACATTTTTCGAACGTTATAAAACAATGTTGAATTTCAAAACCATTTTTAACATTTAGGTAATGTATATAAATCAATATTGCAGAAAAAACGTTTATACAATGTTTGTAATGTTGCTAAAACTTTGTTAATATTTTTAATGCAATGTTTTATTTAAGTATCACGTATAATATTCATGCAATGTTTAAAATGTTTCCGTGTTCAGTGGGTAGAGTATGAAGCAAATATTTTCAGTTTAGATAAGTGTGAAAATTCGCAAATCCAAATGTTTGGGCTTTTCTTGACTAGAAATATCTACTTCATGCGCCAGGCACTTAAAATTCTGTTTTATAGTGAAGTTTAAAATTATACATATCATCTTTATTAAGAATAACTCACAATTAAAGTCTGTAAACGATAATTAGTGTTTTAATTTATCAAAATACTAGTAACAAAAAACCGGCAATTATGCGGCGAATTTTGGAAACGTTTTAACGATTTTCCGGTAAACCGGTTTTACAATTAACATGAAACGTTATTTTTATGTTTATTGAAGTTTAATTAAATGTATTTGCTCAAAGTGAAATTAGCACTACATCCATTAAAAAAAATGTTGATCTGTCAAACTTAATTCAGAGATGAATAGCTCCTCACATTTTTAATGGATGTAGCGCTAAGTTTACCCTATGAACAAACGCATTTAATGAATGTTTAATAAACATTTAAACAACGTTTCATGTAAATTTTAAGGCACGCGTCGATTTTATAAAAGCGTTCAATTTGAAGTTCCGAACGAGTGTTTCCACTCCCAGATTAAGCATGAAGTACGCTTCGCGCTACGCACCCAAACCAAATTTTCAGGCTTTTCTAAACTCGAAATTTTACTTCATGCTTAGTCTAGGAGTGGAACACACTCGTTTAAACTTCTAATTGAATTCTTTTAAGAAAACAACGAATATTTAAAAATCTATAACACGTAATTCGGATAATTATACTCAAAAGAAAAAAATCACAAGAAATTATGATTTAAAGCTTTTCTAAAAGAAAGAACACTAATATACTAGCGACCTAAACAGTATGACATCGTCATGCAAGTCAAAATTTGACAAAACTAGGAAAAATCGTTGCAGATACAACTGTCGCTTCGCGCTACGCGGCCAAACCAAATTGTCAGGCTATCTTAAACTCGAAATTTTACTTCATGCGCCACGCGTATAAAACACTGAAAAATTGTAAAGTTAGAAATACACTTAAAAATAAAAACCAAACCAAACTTTCAGGCTCTTCTAAAATCGAAATTTTACTCCATGCGCCACGCGTATAAAACACTGAAATATTGTGAATTTAGAAATACACTTAAAAATACTTTTTTTAAATGAGTAATAATAAAAATATTCATATAATATAATATTTACATTTTTCTTCACTCATTCTCAAGTCAGGACCTGACTTGAGAATGAGTGAAGCGGCGGCTCGCAGCCTAACTTCAGGGTAGGCCACAGCACCAAGGCACATAAAATTTGAGGTTGGGATCGCACTTTATAAATATAAGGAATTGCACAACAAAGTCACCTTTCAATAACGGATACATATTATAGTAGGGGAGCCCGCGAGGCTAAATGGGCAGTTACTCGAGCGTTGTGGAAACTCTTAGATTGCGAAGATTAGATGCTAAAAAGAAGAAAAGTCTATATGATGTATGTCCTTTTAGCGGTGGGGGAAGCCAGTATCAATTTTCGAAAATGTAAAAAAAATAGTCACAATGGCTTACAAGAGCGCGTCAGATATTAATTGCGTTGACGCCCTTCACGTTCCTGGTAACGGACAGATACTAATCTGATGACTTGCTAGGTGTGGGTGGCCGTACGAAGAGGTAGAAAATTGAAAACAAAAATTTATTCGAGCTGGTCAGATATTTAGTAGGAGTGTTAAGTGAACCATAAAAGATGTCATATTCGGATTTGGACGTAACCATAACTTATGGCTGATCTTGGGTCTCTGGCCTACCCTGAAGTTAGGCTGCGAGTCGCCGCTGAGTCAGGTCAACATTTTTTTAATGGATGTAGCGGTCATTTAACCCTTTGAGCAAATACATTTAATTACATCCCAATAAGTATAAAAACAACGTTTTATGTTGATAAACCGTTAGTTATTTGTTTGGTTTTTGCTCAGTAATTATTTGTTTATTTCGTGCTATTTACTTTTTATATCTATAAAAAAACAATTAATTATTTACTTTAATAGAAATGATCGTTTATTAAAATTTGCACAAACTCGTCTAACTATTTATAATTTAATAATTAAGAGTAAATTGTTCATTGGAGAGTACAAACTGAGATTAATGTGTGAGTGTGTTGATATTTAAACTGGCCAGTCAACTACTAGTAGTTTCAAGGCCTCTTCTCGTATTTTACATCGACCGTGGCGAGAATGCAAACAAGATAAAATGTTGCATTAATTATAACAGGAAAATACTATCTAAACGAATTATTTAATTGATACGAAAAATGTAAATTATTACATAATTATTTTTATCCATTTTCATTTACTGTTAATTAAAATAGATATGAAAATATACTGTATATTGGATCTTATTAATCTGTTGATTAAGAAAATAATTTGAGCCTTTCTGTCATAAACAACAATTTGTGGCTAAGTACCCACTGAGCAAATCCACTTAAGTAATGTTTCAACAACATTAAAACAACGTTTAATGTTGCCACAATGTTGATATAATGGTATTTGTTTGTTTTTTGCTTAGTGGGTATATTCAAAATATATAATATACATTTTTATTATACTTGATCAGAAATTGCTGTTTATGACTAAAAATTCTAAATTATAAAGGTTTTACAGTCAACAACGAAAAATTGAGAAATTGAGTTAGGCCACTTTTAAAATAAACGGCTCAATTAATAGATAATAACAGTTGACTATTATAAATAATTAACACTGTTGTATCCTTTCTTCACACTTTAAAGTGTGAAGAAAGGATACAACAGTGTTAATTATTTATGATTATACTCTTCACGAAACTCAAAAACAAATATCGAGTTGACTATTACATTCATGTTACATGTTGAACATTGAATAAAAAGTGTTATACAAACAAAGTAAAAAGTGTTTTATTGTGAAATTAACACATATAACGAAGTAGAAGCCTCCACAATACAGAGGATAATTAAAGATTAAATTGTATGAAAAATTGCATCAAGTTTCAACGCTAATAAATTCCCTATCACGCACATCTCTTAAAAATATTGTAAATATGTAACTACCAGATTGTTAAAAATATATATATATTAAATTAAATACACACGGAACGCGTTTTCACGGTCGTGCCACGCGTTTTGAAAAAATAAATTCCACATCGCGCCTCGCTTCGTCTCTGTCCGACCGGTGTTCCCCAAGGCTCGCTCTTCTCCCTCTAATCCAGCAAACTGGTTGGTTGGGAATGATGGTCAAACTTTTCCTGATAAGCTGTTTGCACTCAGCGTTCTTCCATTTCGACGGTGTAGCGTGTGCAGTTGGTGCGTACAGTGCTTGTGCTTAATCGAAACCAATTTGATATTACTTGTTGGACGCAATGAACGGATTAAGGCACATATTGAAATCTAAGGTAGTTATCAGTATTTTCTGTATTTATTTAACGGAATAGATAATATATACATGTAAAATACAATACATTTATGTATCTATTTATTTAATGGAATAGACCATTTTTACAACAATAATGTATACATGTAAAATACAATGTATTTATGTATACTGTACATGTTTAAAATACAACAATAAAAAACACTTTGTAACATAAACTAACAGTAAACAATAACAATAAAAATAAAAAAAATATGTTGATTTGTTTTTTGAATAAATTAAATTCTAACAAGAAAAACACGCAAATATAATTAAAACACATTGTTTTTTCGTTATCGTGTATTTAAGAGAAGTTAAAAGTCAGTTTAAAGCCTGTATTAGTAAAATTATTGCATGGCCTAAATACTTAACAATGAACACGTAACATATTTATAAGTCCATATTTGTTGTGCTACATTTATAATAATATTAAATTCTTGTATTGAGCGAAAGAAGCATTCATTTTTTTAGTTTTATTAGTCTTTATTTTGTTTTTAAGAATGATTGTGATAGATCGAAATAGATGTTAAGCAACTAAGATTAAAAAATATATTAAAACAAAATAAATGGTTTTTTGATAAGTAATACTTTAAGAGTTTGAAAACTATTTTTTGTTTTGTATTGTGAAGGCTTCGTTATACATGTTAATTTATTAATAAAAAAACGTTTTAACTTTGTTCACTATTTAAGTGTAATACAAACAAAGTTAAAACTTTTTTTATTGATATTTTTCATTTATATCTAATAATCTATGTTTCTAACGTTATTTGTTTGTTTGTTTGTTTTTTGTTCAGTAGGACCACTGAACAAAATACAAACAAATAACGTTATTTCAACATTGTAATAACATTAAACGTTGTATTAATGTTGATGAAACATTACTTCAATATGTTTGTTTAGTGGTGTATTTATATATATATATATATATATATATATATACCGGGTGTTGACTTGGCGGACGCAACATAGAAAATCCCATGTTAATTTTAAAGTGTTCAAATATTGGCTTCCCTATTTATTTTAGAGACAAAATATATTTAACTTTTTTGTAGAGGGAAAAATTCTAAATTTATGAATGTTCACACTTAACACTTAACGTTTCTCTAAGTTGAAAGAATTAAGAAACAGTAATGTGATTTTATAAATCTAATGACATACCATGGAATTGTTACAAAAATTGTGGATATTCCCTGTTTTTTTAAAGTTCAATGTAAAGCTTTAAACAAGTGTTTTCCACTCCCAGACTAAGCATGAAGTAAAATTTCGAGTTTAGAAAAGCCCCGTGAAAATTTGTCGAGGGTCGCGCAGCGACCCGAGACAAATTTTCTGGGCTTTTCTAAACTCGAAATTTTACTTCATGCGCCACGCGTATAAAAAACTATAATATTGTCAAATTTATGTATATTCGAACTTCACTTCAAATCTGTGTTTTATACGCGTGGCGCATAAAGTAAAATTTCGAGTTTAGAAAATCCCAGAAAATTTATCTCGGGTCGCTGCGCGACCCTCGACAAATTTTCACGGGGCTTTTCTAAACTCGAAATTTTACTTCATGCTTAGTCTGGGAGTGGAAAACACTCGTTTAAAGCCTCAAATTTAACTCTTTAAAAAATCAACGAATGTCAGAAAATTTACAGCTAAAATAATTAATAAAAAGTAATGTGATTTTATAAAAATAATGACATTTTTCTTGTACAGTTTCGAAAACATTTACTTTAATCAAGTGACTGCGATATCTTTTGCCATTTTGACATCCGCAATTGTTGATACAATTCCATGGCATGTCATTGTTTTTAAAAAATCACATTACTTTTTCTTAATTATTTTAACTTCGAGAAACGTAAAGTGCTAAACGTTAACACGAATGAATTCAGAATTTTTCCCTCTACAAAAAAGGTAAAAACATTTTGTTTCTAAAATAAATAGGGGAGCCAAAATTTGAGCATTTCAAAATTTATATGGGATTTCCTATGTTGGGTCCGCCAAGTCAACACCCGGTATATATATATATATATATATAAATAATATGTAAAAAAATATACTTAACATATTTGTAAAGATATTATATATATACATTTATATTTTATGTAATATAATCCCACTGAGCAAAAAACAAACAAATAACGTTTTAATAACATTGTAACAACATTAAACGTTGTTTTAATGTTGATAAAACATTACTTAAATGTGTTTGTTCAGTGGGAATCTATATACATTTTATTACTTGATATATTCATAATAATTATCATGTCTATACTATTTAAAGAATATTATACAGTGATTTTTTCTTTTAAGTATATTTTTAAATATTCTATATAGACATTTGTAAAATTAATAAACATGTGATCAAACTTAAGCAGTATTTTTGAATTTGACTTTAAATCAGTGTTTTATACGCGTGGCGCATGAAGTAAAATTTCGAGTTTAGAAAAGCCTGAACAGTCGCGTGTAGACATTCATAGTGAGCGCATCGCGAGTTTCTTTCCAAGGAGAGGGCATAAAAACCAGATAAGCAAAATTTAATTGAATTAATATACTGTCACCTATATATGGTGTAGTTATAATATTCAGTTAGTCATTTAATTAACACCATATAGCTAATAATCAAAACTAATCTTACAATAGTTTACTAATCTCCTCCGGCTCCATGAGTATGGAGAAGGAATTGGAAATGGAAATGGATTCGACCGCGCCAGAGAGATTAAAAAAACAAATTGATTTATCTATAAAATATAAAGAAACGGATAAAGGTCCATTTATAATTTATGTTGAGAGTATTTCTTCTGAAATAATAAGATTGCATCCTATGCGAGTAGGACATATTTTGCATAATATACCGCAAGTTAAATGCAATATCGATAAAATATTATCAATTGGCAAAAATAGAATTAAGGTCATATTAAAAGATGCAGAAACTGCAAATTTATTAATTAATCACTATTCATTCCAAGCAAAAAATATGATAGCATATGTGCCTAAACATTTAGTTGAGAAGAAGGGAATCGTTAAGGAAATAGATACATATTTTTCAGATGAATTTATACTCGGTTGTATTGTCTCGGAGAGCAAAGTATTAAATATTCGTAGAATACAAAGAAAAAAGATAACGGAGGACGGATCGGTCAAATATATCCCAAGGGAAATGGCAATTCTTACATTTGCTGGTTCATCATTACCACAATATGTGTATATTTTAAGTGTTAGGTTTGAAGTCGAGGCTTACATACCGCCGGTATTGCAGTGTTATAATTGTTTTCACTTTGGGCATATGAGTAAGAATTGTAGAGGTAAAACTAAATGCAAAGTCTGTTTAGAATCACATGAAGGGGAGTGTTCACTTCCTTCGACAAATAAAATTTGCATTCATTGTAAATCGACCGAACACAACTCGTTGTATAGAGGCTGTACAGCCTTCTTGGAACAAAAGTCGATTAAAGAACTGATGACTCGGCAGAGCTTGTCTTTTCCAGAGGCAAAAAAACTGAGAAGCAACCCCTCCTACTCAAATATTGTAAGTCAAAATAGATTTTCAATTTTATCCAATACCCCAGAATTTCCTCCTCTCCCCCCCCCCCAAACAGAGATTTAACCCCAACCCAATTAATTCAACTCAAAACAGCTCATTTTCATTTACTTCTAAAAAACGTAAGCCAACATCCCCAATAAGTTATCCATCATCAACCATCCATAAGCAGAATAATACGAATCAACAATTTAACCCGGTTACTCCTAATCCACACCGAGACGAATTTATGAGTTACAAAAACAAGCTTGCCAATAAAATAGATTCATTACTAGATGGAATCATAAAAGAGAATAAAACTGTTAATGCAGAAGAACTCAAACAATTAAACATAAGAGATATAATTAGGTCATACACAAATAAAAATAAAATACAGGTAAATCCAAGCAACCTAAATTTAGGGGAAAACCCCCTTAACAATATTATAGAAAAATTTTTGGCGGAAAATTCGGGAAAACGCTAAAGATAGTACAGTGGAATGCTCGCTCAATTAATTCAAATAAACAAAGCCTAGATGCGTTTCTCGCGGGGAATGATATTCAAATATGTTTATTGCAAGAAACTTGGCTTAAACCAGCACAAAAGATACAATTTAAGAATTTTAACATAATTAGACAGGATAGAGATAGTGGAAAAGGTGGAGTAGCAATATTAATAAAAAATACAATAAAATATAGAGTCAAAGATGACATTAGAAATATAAATAATTTAATAGAAATTTGTGCAATTGAAATCAATTACAAACAGATACCATTTACACTGTTATCAGTTTACAAACCGCCCAATGTCATTGCTACATCAGATGATTGGGACAAACTAATGAATCAGCTATCAGGCAACATTCTGATAGGAGGGGATTTCAATGCACATAACCACCTATGGGGTTCAACATCAATAAATCAAGCTGGGAAACACTTGCAAGAGGCAATAGATCTTCATAATTATATAGTTTTAAACAACTCAAGTCCAACTAGAATACAATTTCCACAAAATACGCAATCAAGATCTGCAGTTGACTTAACTCTCTGTAATGCACAGATCGCCAGACTTGCTGAGTGGGAAGTACTCGATGACACATTAGGATCAGACCATTTTCCAATATTAATTACTGTAGAAAACAATGAAGATTATAAAGCAGTAAATACAAATATAAAATGGAACTATAAGAAAGCCGACTGGATAATGTACAGTGAATATATAGTAACTCAAGTGGAAGCTGTTCCTACGTTTAACTTTAATCAGGAGAGGTACACATTTCTCTCAAATCTGATGACTGAAGCAGCAAATATCACGATACCAATTAAAAAATAATTACATTCAAACTCAATAAAATCCCCTGTCTAGTGGGATGAAGAATGCACTGAACTAACTAAGGAGCGAAAAAGGATACTTCGAAAATATAATCAAAATCCAACACATAATAACTATATAGACGTTAAGAAAATCTCGGCTCAAGCAAAGCGTCTGTTTAAAAACAAAGCTAAGAACTCATGGATCAAATTCACTGAAACATTTAATAGATCTACTCCTATTAAAACTATATGGAACTTAGTTAAATGCGTTAAAAATAACAAAGAAAAAAAAATGGTTCAATTAGAAGAAGAATTGGTGAAAGATATATTGAATTTAAATGCTCCCCCTTCTGTTATCCCTCAACCCATCAACCCTTTACTAACTCCTTCAGTCTATTCAGATACCCAATTATCAAAACCCTTTACAATAGAAGAACTAGAAATATCCATTAAATCATCCCCTAACACCGCTCCTGGAGCTGATTCCTTTTCCTATACAATGATTAAACACTTACCTACTAAAGCTAAATCTCTGCTTCTTAGGATATATAATGGTTGGTGGATTGATAGTGATTATGTAGAAGAGTTTAGAGAAGTGATGGTTGTACCTATTTTAAAACAAAACAAGGATCCAAAGTTGTGTGATTCCTATAGGCCAATATCTTTGTTGTCATGTATAACTAAAACCTTGGAAAGGATGATAAAAAAACGATTAGTCTGGTATTTAGAACATTATTCGCTGTTGCCTAGTCATATATACGGATTTAGAGAAGGGATGGGTACAGCAGATGCCCTGTGCAATCTTGTATGTGAAATTCAGGATTGTTTTAGTAAAAATGACTATTTACCTACACTCTTTGTAGATATTAAGGGTGCATATGATCATGTTAGCCTTAATTTGTAATTTGATAAATTTTTGAAACTTGGTTTTCCCGCAGTCGTAGCAAATAATATCATTCAATTGTATAGTGTTCGGGTCATTCACATAAGAAATTTTCCAAATATGAAGAGAAAGATATATTCAGGGATCCCACAGGGATCAATACTTAGTCCTATTCTGTTTAATATTTATTGCTACGACATCAAAGAACAATGTCTGGACTTTGATATTGTTCAATATGCAGATAATTTTTGCCTATTTGCTAGGGAAAAATCATATGTAAAGTCTATGGAAGCTCTAGAATCAATGGCTGATAATGTAAGTATGTGGCTTAATAAGCATAATCTCCAACTTTCTACTAATAAATCAACTGGTGTTATTTATACGAGACATAGAATCCCATCAGTTAACATCATTACATTTGATGAAGGAACCATACCATTGAAACTTAGTCATAAATATCTCGGTCTGATTTTGGATAAAACATTAAACTGGAAGGAGCATATAAAAAACGTTACAATAAAATGTGAAAAAGGGATTAATATTTTAAAAACAATAAATAAAGTATGGTGGGGCTCGGATCCTAGAGTTTCGCTGTTATTTTATAAAGCATATATCAGATCTATTCTGGATTATGGTAGCATATTTTATGGTAGCGCATGTAAATCCACTCTTACTATTGTTGATCGCATACAGTATAAAGCTATCAAAATTGCCATAGGGGCAATGAGATCATCACCTAATATCCCAATATTGGCAGAAGCTGAAGCAATTCCTCTATCTATAAGACGCCAATTTCTGGCAGAAAAATTTGTCAGCAAACTCAAAACCAAGCGTAGAATTCCACTTAAATTATACAACGTTAGCATTGATAGCCTTTGTAATCGTTATTGGGAAAAGAAACATTGCCCACCACTAGCGGAAGCCTTTAGATCAACCTCTTATTATGCACCATATATTAAACAGGATATGATATATGAAAACCCTTTCGAATCTTATCTAAAAAAATACTTTTGTATTATACCTTCATTTGGAGAATTAAATGCTGAAAATGTGACCTTATTTAATAACATTCAGAATACATTCAAAAAAGCAATCTCGATATACACAGATGGAACCAAAAGGCTTAAGCAATCCGGTGTTGCTTATTATATTCCTTCCTTTGGTGTCTCATTTGCCAAAATAAGTTGTCAATTTGCAACCATTTTTACTTTAGAGGCCACTGCAATTATTAAACCACTGCAGTGGTGCTTATTAAACCTAGATAAGATATCTAATCGCTCCAACATTGTTATCTACTCAGATTCTCATTCTGTCATTAAGGCTTTAAATCACGGTAATTTTAGGAATCCGGCAGTTAGGGATATTAATAATATGTGTAATCTGTTAACAGAACAATTCTTTAGAATTACTTTTGTCTGGGTTAAATCACACTCTGGTATTTATGGTAACGAAATGGCCGATAAACTTGCTAGATCCCCTAAAGAAAAGGAAGAGATAAAGATTCCATACTCGGATTTTATAGGAAACTATAAACAAAAAATGATAGTCCAATGGAAAAGATGTTATGAAGATTACTCAAAAGATTCTCACACTCAATACGATATCATTTACCCCTCTCTGCCGATCGAACACAATCTATGAGGAATCATAGCAGATTCTTCACATCAACTATAACAAGACTCAAATTAGGACACGGAATTTTCCGTGCGCATCTATTCAAAATCGGAATTGTTAACAACCAAGAGTGTGAGTGTGGAGCTGAGATTGAGGACTTGAATCACATATTTTTTTCATGTGTAAAATACAATAGCCAGAGACAAAAATTAATGAATAGTCTGTCTGTATCAAACATGTTTCCACCATTAAATTTAACTCATCTGCTGGCTACAAACGATAGCAATATATATAACCATATAGTATTATTTTTAATAGAATCAAGATTGAAAATATAAATAAGAATCCAAAACCTTTGTGTCTAACCTATTGTAAAGCCTACCTTACCGTGGTCGAGTTTTGTTTTGTCTATTTAGTCGATATGAAAGACCCCATAACGTGAAGTAAAGTATCCCTGTCTTTTATCCAAACCGGCTAGAGCTGGCCATATGGACTAGTATCCGAGGCCAATTAAAAAAAACAAAAAAAAGAAAAGCCTGAAATTTTGGTTTGGTCGCTCCGCACTTCGCGCTACGCGACCAAAACAAATTTTCTTTAAATTGAATGTTTTTAATAAAACAACGTCTGATATACATAACTCAAAATTGTACTTGATCCCCTATTCAAAGGAGCCACAGATGTAAAAGTAAACCACGAATTTAAAAGTATATATTATGTATATTAATTTAGAAAACTTATGGATATATTACATACGAAATATAGTGATATAGATATAATATTGAAGATTTATGGATATTTTACGTATAAATTATATAAAGTGTTTCATATAATATATATGTAAATTTATATCCCTAAAAATAGCAGACATTTATCTATATATTTGTCCCCGATCTTCTCCAGATATTATATAATATTTCTAAGATATTACATAAATATTATGGTATTCATGGAATTTTTCTTTTAAGTATACATACAAAGAATTTTCTATTAGGTATACTTACGCAAACGCTTTTTTTAAAGAGTTTAATTTGAAGCTTAAAACGAGTGTTTTCCACTCCCAGACTAAGCATGAAGTAAAATTTCGAGTTTAGAAAAGCCTGAAAATTTGGTTTGGTCGCGTAGCGCGAAGCGCGGAGCGGCCAAACCAAATTTTCAGGCTTTTCTAAACTCGAAATGTTACTTCATGCGCCACGCGTATTAAACACTAAAAGCACTGAAATATTGTGAACGAGTTAACTTCGCTTGAAATCTTTACGCGTGGCGCATGAAGAAACATTTTGAGTTTAGAAAAGCCTGAAACTTTGGTTTGATCGTGTAGCGCTACGCGTTCTACAGTTATAGCAACTGTAGAATCTAATAACCGATGCAAATTGTACAATTGAGAAACTATTGAACTGATCACCAGTAGATCTGATCAAGGGTAGAAGATATCATTAGCTCTGTAGAACAAATCAACCGTAAAATTGTTGAACTGTCGATTTATAGAACTGACTGTAGAATGTATCAACTATTTTAGTTTTACAATTGTAGCAACTGTAAAATCTAATAACTGATGAGAATTGCACAATTGTGAAACTATAGAACTGATGACCAGTAGATCTGATCATAATCATGAACTACAGAATTTATGAACTATAGAATTGTCGACCAGTAAAATTACAGGGCTGATTAACTGTAAAGTGATTAACCTGCAGACTTTATTCCATCTACAGTACTATTTGTAATCGTAATAAATTGATGACGAATAAAACCGATGATCGTAGTGAACTGTAAAACTGATAAACTACTTTTTAACTGTAGTACAAATCAGTAAGACATTACTAGCTTTGTAGAACAAATCAACTGTAGAATAGTTGAACTTTCGATTTCTAGAACTGATTATCTTTTGAAGTAATTAACAATAACTCTGATGACTGCAGAATTTATGAGTTATGTTAGTTCTACTATTGTGTTAGTTCTACTATCTGTAGAACAAATCAACTGTAGAATTGTTGAACTGTCGATTCCTAGAACTGATTATCTTTTGAAGTAATTAACAATTATTCTGATGACTGCAGAATTTATGAGTTCTGTTAGTTCTAGTATTGTACAATTGAGAAACTATTGAGCTGATGACCAGTAGATCTGATCAAGGGTAGAAGATATCATTAGCTCTGTAGGACAAATCAACGGTAAAATTGCTGAACTGTCGATTTATAGAACTGACTGTAGAATTTATCAACTATGTTAGTTTTATAGTTGTAGCAACTGTAGAATCTAATAACTGATGGGAACTGTATAATTGAGAAACTATAGAAATGATGACCATTAGATCTGATCATTCAATCATAGAATTGATGAACTGTAAGAATTGTTGAATTGAGAATTTCTAGAACTGATGACCATTCAAACTGCCTTTATTTGAAACTTATGAACTGTAGAAATAAATTGATTAACTGCAGAATTGATGATCAGGAGAACTAAACGCCAATAAATTTGTAGATTGTTGAACTGCGAATTTCTAGAACTGATGACCATTTAAACTGAGTATTGTTCGAAGTAACGAGCACTAGAACTGGTTAACTAGAATTTTTAAACTGTATAAGTAACAAACTGATTAACTGCAGAACTGATGACCTGTAAAACTAAACGCCAATAAATTAGTAGTTTGTTGAACTGGCAATTTCTAGAACTGATGACCATTTAAACTGAGTATTGTTTGATAATAAACACTAGAATTTATAAAATGTAGAAGTAATAAACTGATGACTGCAGAACTGATGCCATGTAGGACTGAACGCCAATAATATAGTAGATTGTTGAACTGCGAATGTCTAAAACTGATGACTATTCAAACTGAGTATTGTTCGAAGTAACGAGCACCAGAACTGGTTAACTGTAGAATTTTTGAACTGCATAAGTAATAAACTGATTAACTGCGGAACTGATGATCTGTAGAACTAAACGCCAATAACTGATGCCATGTAGAACTGAACGCCAATAAATTAGTAGTTTGTTGAACTGCCAATTTCTAGAACTGATGACCATTTAAACTGAGTATTATTTGATAATGAACACTAGAATTTATAAAATGTAGTACTAAACTGATGACTGCAGAACTGATGCCATGTAGAACTGAACGGCAATAATTTAGTAGATTGTTGAACTGCGAATGTCTAAAACTGATGGCTATTCAAACTGAGTATTGTTCGAAGTAACGAGCACCAGAACTGGTTAACTGTAGAATTTTTGAACTGCATAAGTAATAAACTGATTAACTGCGGAACTGATGACCTGTAGAACTAAACGCCAATAACTGATGACCTGTAGAACTAAACGCCAATAAATTAGTAGATTATTGAACTGCTAATTTCTAGAACTGATGACCATTTAAACGGAGTATTGTTTAGTAATGAACACTAGAAATTATAAAATGTAAAAGTAATAAACTGATTAACTGCAGAACTGATGCCATGTAGAACTGAACGCCAATAAATTAGTATATTGTTGACCTGCAAATTTCTAGAACTGATAACCATTTAAACTGAGTATTGTTTGAAGTAATGAGCACTAGAACTGGTTAGCTGTAAAATTTTTGAACTGTATAAGTAATAAACTGATTAACTGCGGAACTGATGCCCTGTAGAATTAAACGGTAATAAATTAGTAGATTGTTGAACTGCCAATTTCTAGAACTGATGACCATTCAAACTGAGTATTGTTTAGTAATGAATACTAGAATTTATAAAATATAGAAGTAATAAACTGATTAACTGCAGAACTGATGCCCTGTAGAACTGAACGCCAATAAATTAGTACATTGTTGAACTGCGAATTTCTAGAACTGATGACCATGCAAACTGAGTATTGTTCAAAGTAATGAGCACTAGAACTGGTTAACTGTAGAATTTTTGAACTGTATAAGTAATAAACTGAGCTGATGACCTGTAGAACTAAACGCCAATAAGTTAGTAGATTGTTTAACTGCCAATTTCTAGAACTGATGACCATTTAAACTAAGTATTCTACATTTTATAAACTCTAGTGTTCATTACTAACACTAGAATTTAATAATCATTTTTTTTGTAGAAGTAATAAACTGATTAACTGCAGAGCTGATGCCCTGTAGAACTGAATGCCAATCAATTGGTAGATTGTTGAACTGCGAACATCTAGAACTGATGACCATTCAAATTAAGTATTGTTTGAAGTAATAAGCACTATAGTCTGTTTAAAAACTAGAAAGATAAGTGCCAAAGCCCAATTTACACTATAAAAAGTTACCAGAAATATCACTAGATAAATTTGGCGGCAATTTTAAATAATTTCATAATCACTCTTTAAATGAAATCAAATATTCATTTTGTACTTCTTAATTGTGGTTATGTAGTTTTTTTTCCATCGAACGATAATGTCAGTTCAATTAAAATGCTTATACGGCATCTCGCCATATATCTGTGAAATAAAACATATTTACATTATGTTCATAATATAATATGCAATTTATATAATAATGTGTCTTTATCAGAGCTCGAACGAATCCTCGTAAAAAGGATTCGAATCACGAATCCGAATCACCTAATATGATTCGAATCACGAATACTCGAATAAAGGATTCGTAAGAGATAAATATGATTCGAATCAAAGATTCGAATCTTGTTTTTTCGAATCACGAATACAAATCTTTTAAGAATAAATTTGAATTTATTATTTTTTTGCAACCATTAATCCATAAATATCGATACTAGTTGTTTTAACAAAAATATTCAAAACCTAATTATTTATTATTACCACTAAACATCGTTGATAACAGACTAAATATCTGACTCCCTGTTACTCTGGTTACAGATGTATTTGTGTACTTCAGATCACTGTTTTTACGCGTGGCGCATGAAGTAAAATTTCGAGTTTAGAAAAGCCCGAAAATTTGTCTCGGACCCTCGACAAATTTTCACGGGGCTTTTCTAAACTCGAAATTTTACTTCATGCTTAGCCTGGGAGTGGAACAACTCGTTCAAAACTTCAAATTGAACTCTATTATAAAATCGACTAATGCCTTAAATTTACGTAAATAAAAAATTCACTGAATATCATTAAAACCGGGAAAGTCAGAGAAAAGTCATGGAATTATATTCAAATTGACCAAAACACTAACAAAAAAGCCATATGATATTATTAAATTTGTCAAAATCAGCAGGCAAATTACAAAACACGTAAAAATTTATAAAATTAACTTAAATATTCGCAAAAACAAGGAAACCTATTAAACAGAATGGAAATTTCTCACAGAAGAAAGATATTAAAAGGCCAGGGAAAAAATCTTTAGTCAGGGAAATGTCGGAAAAATATAACATTTCAGATTGTGGCTACCATGTCAGTTTTACTTCGAACAATATTAAACAAAATTTTGAAAACTAGATTATTATCTTTAAACACATTTCCAATCATTCAATGTTCTTATCAAAGCATTTACTTTGAAGTTTCGAACGAGCGTTTCCACTCCCAGACTAAGCATGAAGTAAAATTTCGAGTTTAGAAAAGCCCCGCGTGGAAAATTTGTCGAGGGTCGCGCAGCGACCCGAGACAAATTTTCACGGGGCTTTTCTAAACTCGAAATTTTACTTCATGCGCCACGCGCATAAAACAGTGATTTAACGTGAAATTTAAAAACACACAAAAGAACATTTTTCATGTTATTCCTCACAATTAATTCGAATTATTTTTGATGATTCAAATCCTTTTGTAAGAATTCGAATCCTTTCACAAGGATTCGAATCCTTTTATAAGGATTCGAATCGCCCACATTTAGACTCGAACACGAATCCTCTTAAAAAAATGTAACGAATCAGGATCACGAATCCAGTTGAACTAAAGTATTCGAATGCCACTTTTGAATCCTCTAAAAGGATTTGAATCCTGAATGATTCGAATCCTGCCCAGCTCTAGCCTCTAACTTACTTAAAATTGATTTGTTTCATAAAACTATACAAGGTAGAACGACTCATCTTCGGCATGCCTGCATGATCGTTTACTACTTTTAAAACTTTATTCAAAGTTGGCAGTTCATTTTTATAGAAAAAACTATGCACGGATCTCTTCAGTACGTCATCAAAACTTGTAATTATGTCTTCTAAGCTGTTTAGGGCTACAAATCTCTCCGGATTTCTTATATTTGCTAATGGTACGATAGACAGTGGAATTTACATTTCTTAAAAACTAAACATTTTATTATTTGATGCATATTCTTATGCTATTTGATATCTCACCTACTGCACCAACAATGTCTGATACAACAGCAGTCATTTTCATATGTGGATCATCTGTTATCATCTGCTTATACATATTTATTATGCACTGTTTTTGAGACAGATATAAATGACCCAAATCCAACTTCTAACGCTTTTTTGGAGGTGAAGGTGATATTATCACCGAGCTTGTACTGGGTCCATAATCCATCACAACAATGTAAACAAAACTAACTTTTAACTATGCTAAAGAAACATGGCACAAAAGGTTATTACGAAATAGACAAAGTTGCAACTCGGTAACGCTTCGAATTAAGGTTATCTCAACTGTTGCGTCTAATAATGACGTAATTAGCATAGTGTAAAATGGGCGCGCTCTCGTCCAATCAGAGTTATAGGTTTTGGCGCGTGAAATTTAAAACGCTCCTCCTAGTTATTAAACAGATTATAGAACTGGTTAACTATAGAATTTATAAACTGTAGAAGTAATAAACTGACCGTAGAACTGATGAATTGCAAAATTTATTAATTGTACCAGTTCTACAGGTTTGCAGAACTTATGATCCTTTCAAATGAGAAACTAACACTTTTATAAATCAATCTGAGTTTATTATGAAACATAAACGTAAAGTTCAAAATATATTCTGCACTTAGCTCAATATATTTTGAACTTCACATTAAATCAGTGGTTAGAAAAGTCTGAAATATTTACTCCATGCAGCGGAAAACACATGTTAAAACTATAAAAGTATCTACTTGTCATTATATTGCTAATCTTGCGACATTTATGATGTTCATATGAAAATAATTGACATTATTTAAGCTCTTTATTCCTTACTTCACTTTTATTCGAGTGCTAAGCACTCATTATCAATAACTAATGATTAATTATTGATAATTTTGTATTAATAATGCACTCGAAAAATACATCTAACAAATAAAAATAAAAGTGAGGTAAGACCTAAATGTTACATATAGTTTGATAGAGCCATAGTTCATATATAACCAGTTAGCCAGTCTCTGGATAAAATTTGGTGACAGCGTTTGGAGGCTGCATCCAGAATCGAGACCGGTGATTGGTGTGTATAGCCGTCTGTCTTACTCGTACCCCACATTTAGACCATAGTCTCTCCTTTTCTATTCGATTTCTAGTTCTCCCATAAGCATTGGCTCCCCTTGATAGAGCGTTGTAACAAATCAAATAAAATAAGATTTTAAATATTTCATTGTATAATTTAATATCGGGAGGTGTATTTGCACGGGAAGTAGTTGTTTCAATTTATATTTATTGTCTTATTAATTAAGACACATCGTTTGCATTTTGCACGAAAAACATTTTCGTAATTTTATATATTATGTTTTAGATTGTGTTTAAATACTACACATAACTGAATAAAATATCTTACATAGTTGGGGGGGTGTACATTACTCCATCTTCATCTATTGACAAATACCAACAACATTGTACTCGCCTTGAAGACATCTGTGAACTACATGACTGTAACAACATATTAATATGTGGTGACTACAACTTACCCCATATCAAATGGTATAACCCTACCCAACCTATTACTTGTACTATTGCCAATACGCTTTTAAATTGTTATAGCTACCTAAATGCCAATCAAATCAATAATATTCCAAATTCACGGGGCGTTTTTTTAGATTTATGTTTTGCGTCTGCTGCTAATGCAGTAATCTCATCGTCTGCCGAGCCACTTCTTTCTACTAGTATTCATCACTGTGCTTATAACATTAACTTATCAGTCGATCATGTAAATAACATAGCCACATACGAAAAAAAATATTTGTTTCAGTTAGCTGATTACGATTTAATAAATATGCACTTTAACACATTTAATTGGGATTTAATACTATCAAATGATGATATAGATCAGGACGTTGACAAATTTTACACAATTATTAATTCAGCAATTGAGAGCTTAATTCCCTGCAAATATATTTATAGTAGTAATAAATCGTATCCTCGCTGGATGTCTAGCGAATTAAAATCCTTAATACGGATAAAAAAAGCAGCTCATGCAAAGTATAAAGATAGTGGTTCATACGATGATTATTGTTTATTTTCTGATATTCGTAAGCAGTGCAAAACTTTATCAAGCTTAAATTATAAGGATTATTTATCACATGTTGAATCATCTCTAAAATCAAATCCTAAATATTTCTGGCGATACGTCAAAGAACTCAAAAATGAAAATAGTTATCCTTCAGAAATGTCTTACAATGATACCACTGCTGACTCCGGTTCTGGTATTGTCGACCTATTTTCGGAATATTTTTCGTCCGTATATGCAGTTTCAAATTACACCTCTGATTCACAAAACGTAAGCCATTCATATTCTATTCATGATAACCGGCTGGTTGTTAGTATTCAAGATGTTTTTAACTCTATTGCAAGCCTTAAACCATCATTCTCATCAGGACCTGATGCCATCTCAAGCTACTTTCTCCAGAATTGTTTATATTCACTTTGTCGCCCTATTTATTTACTGTTTTTAAAATCGCTTAATTTGGGTGTAATGGCTTCAAAGTGGAAAGCCAGTTACGTCATTCCAATTTTTAAAAAAGGATCTAGGCATCTTGTTGAAAATTATAGAGGTGTAGCTATTCAGTCAGTAATTCCAAAATTGCTTGATAGAATAGTAGCACGCCAATTGCAATGGTTTTCCCGGCACTTTATATCTGACAACCAGCACGGATTTATGCCTAATATATCAATTACATCCAATCTATTAGAGTACAAACAGTACCTCTCAAATGCCTTGGAATCACGATGTCAAGTTGACACGATATATACAGATTTCTCCAAGGCATTTGATCGAATAGACTGCAATCTGTTATTAGAAAAATTAAGAGCGTATGGTGTAAACTTGGATACTGTAAAATGGCTGTCATCGTTTTTGTCCGATCGAATTCAACATGTTCGTATAAATAATTTTATTTCAAACCCCTTTCCGGTAACATCAGGTGTTCCCCAAGGCTCACATTGTGGTCCTATATTATTCAACATGTTTATTAATGACTTAACAACGACCATTAAACATTGTCAATGTTTATTGTATGCTGATGACCTCAAACTATTTAAAATAGTAAATACTATCGACGATTGCGCCTTGATACAGGAAGATTTGGGTCGTATCAATGAGTGGTGTTTTTCAAATAAGTTACGTTTAAATACCGCTAAATGTTATTCAATGTCCACTACAAGACAACTTTACCTACACCATCGGATCATCCAATCTCACAAAGATTAATTCAATCAAGGATTTAGGTATTACCTTCGATTCTAAACTCTCCTTTGCCACACACATTCAAAATATTTCTAACAAAGCTCTACGAATGTGGGGTTTTGTGAGGCAGTTTGGAAGAAACTTAAGCATTGAATGTATGTACACCTTATACTGTTCGCTCGTACGATGTCATTTGGAATTCGGAACCTGTATCTGGACACCATCAACTTCTTTGCATATCAATTTGGTAGAATCAGTTCAAAAGAAATTCCTTCGTTTCATGGAATACAAGAAAGGATATCAACATGTCCCCGGTGACTACGAGATCATCTTGAACGAACTAAACCTTTCAACACTTCATGATCGCCGGATAACATCTGACTTATGTACACTACTAACGATAATTAACGGATCTTTGGAATCACCTTTCCTCTTGGAGCAAATAAATTTGTTGGTCCCATGCAGGACAACAAGATCAAAACAATTATTTTATCTTGAGTCTCACAGGACAGTTTCCGGATCTCACAATTCGATGACTCGCTTAATGGCTCTTGCGAATGAATATTGTGCCCATCCATGGTTTGACCTTTTCAACACAACTCTATCTAATTTAAAGTTTAGGCTAAAACGTCATTTCTAGTTTGTGCAATTTATGTTATTTCTATGATTTATGTTATTCAATTTATGTTATTTCTATAATTACTATATATACACGCACAATTACGTCGATTAGCTGTTATATTCGATTTTTATATATATATTTTTTAATTAATTATATTACGTTGTAATTTTATGTACAAATGGTGTTTACCGTAAATAAATTTACTTTACTTTACTTTACTTGAATTAAACAATTAGTGATTATTTAAGCTTTTAATCAAGTATGGTATCGTTTTGTCTCGTGCCGCTCCCTAGCTACGCCCATGTGTCAATAGTCTAATGTTTTTAGAACGCAATTGTTCCAAAAACATGAGAATTTTGTGCTAAATTTAGCAGCGTATTTCCTTTTTTTGGGCAGGTGGTGGCCAAGCGGTAACGTCGCCGGGCTGTATCGCTCGGCGAGCCACAAATTCGGGTTCGATTCCCGTGCACGGGGAGACTTTATTTCAAAAATAATATCTCGTCGTGACCCTGGGTGTAGTATGAATGTGTGTGATTGTCCGAATGAATAGTTAAATACTACAAATTGTAAATTGTAATAAATTAATTGATACAAAAATATATAGATTGATGATGGCTAATGGGCAAGTTCCCAGGCCAGGCAAAAGCCAAAAAAAAAAAAAAAATTCCTTCTTTTTACTGTACATCCAATTAAGATTTTTTTAATGATATTCTATTGTTTTAAGGCAGTGTCCAACGTACCTAAAACATGGAACAGATCGTTCGTGACTACCTCGAAACTAAACTCAGATGCCTCTGGACCGCTTCCACTCACCACGCTCACTGAAGATGAAGTCATGATGAAAGAAACAGGTAACAAATAATTATTTGTATGATTACACAGTAATTAGTAAACTCTTTTTTTTCAAAATTGTAGTTGCCAGATTGGCAAAGGAACAAGTTTTGCCTTTGGTTCGCGAAATGGAAAACGACCACAAAATCAAACAATCTGTAGTCGATATGCTCTTTGAAAACGGCGTAAGTATTGTTGAAAATTCTTTAAATAATCTTATTATAAATGTACAACTAATATGAATTTAATTAAAACGAAACTTTGGATCGTATTTTCAAAAACTATGATAAGTATTACCACTGAGCAACAACCATTTAAACAATGTCTGATCAACATTACAGAAAGAAGAAACGTTGTTGTAATGTTGATAACATAACGTAAATGAGTTTGTTCAGTGTTAATATTTGAATATTTGAATTATTCGAGTATTCATTCAAACAAAATAATGTTTGGTTATTCGAATATTCAAATATTTGGAAATTCGAATGGTCAAATATGTAAATCATTTAGTGATTGAAACATTCAAATTTGACTATTCAATTATTTGAATTATTCGAGTAATTATTCAAACATAAAAATATTTGGTTATTCGAATATTCAAATATTTGGATATTCGAATATTCAAATATGTAAATCATTTAGTGATTGAAACATTCAAATTTGACTATTCAACTATTTGAATTATTCGTATTCGATCAATAACAATAACGTTTCATTTTGTTGTAATGTTAATACACAATTATTTAAATGTTTTGCAAATTATTGAGTGTTAAAATTAATATGACATTACCTATCAGTTATGATAAAAAATAATTGAATTAATGGGCAATTATCAATCATTTAAGATAATTAATGTAAATAAGCTTAAATTAGAACAGCAATATCAATATTATTTTATCTTTATGCACTCGATTTTGAACTGGTTTTATCCTTTATCATAACGATAAATGACAACGTAATCATTGTTGTGTAATTGTGTTATTGAATTAAATTGTTGTTCCAAACAGGTTTTATTATATTTTTATGTTTCATCTAGAAATAATCGCATTTGAAAAGTATTAGATAAATCATTCCGAGAATGAGGATCATTGACCATCACATAACCAAATTAGCTATTTTAACTACCTGCAATAAAACTAAATTACTATTAAATCATTAAACCTGTGATATAAGCATTTGATAAATGTTTTTTTGTGAACAACTAAAATTGTAACACAATATTAACCTGTAACTTTTTAAATTAACTATACGATGCATTTTTACAATCCAATAAACTTGAAATAAATTCCTAAAATATTTTGATAAAATCCTGAAGTATTTCGTTAATTCAAATGTATTATAAATTGTTCTCGCGATTGCATTTATGTAATCAAATGTGTTTGCTGATTTATGTTTATGACAAGGTACATTTATTTGATGTGTTCATAAATTATGAACTTATTTACACTGGTTTTTTTTTTTAATTTTCACCAGTTTGAACGCTTACGTCTTTCTTATCTATTTGCAAACTCTTATCGCACATTACATATGAAATTTATATCGCGTGTTTGGAGTCCCGTTTCGTATTACATAACAAAACGAATACACGCGTGTAAATAAGACTATAAAGATTAGGAACATTAAATCATCTAGAAATTAATGTATTTCTCAGAATTTTATCAAATTTGTGTCATACTCGTATATGCACATGCGGGCCAGGATTTATAGCAAAGTCACCAAATACACTTTTGTTTTCTTTATTGTTTACTTTAGACTCATAACTTTAACATCTGTGTTTTTTGTTTTTTGTATTGGCTAATAAAAAGGGGTATTTTTTTAAAGAATTATGGTGTTTTCGCATGATCACACTAGCCAACACCGAAAATGTTTCAGGCTCAAAAATAACTATTTCCGAAGTGTTTTGTCACGCTAAACAAGAAAATCACGACGATACGTTCAGATTAGCTCTTGTTTTCAAGATACTGAACCTACATGGGGCTTTTGAATAGCCCCTTTTGGGCCTTTTGTTTGACCTTTAAATTCAAGTTTCAAATGTTTAATCAGACCACTAGTCAATGCTAGTCCACTACTGCTGGACTGTTATAAGAGATGCTTCGGATTTGATGTACAAGAGGCAATACAATAGAAAACGTCCACATGAAGAGGAAGGGTAAAATCGACCACTCTTTTGTTGTGCAGCTGAAAAATGAACTTTGTTTAACCCATTAAGCGACATTGATGCATACACGCAACATTATTAATTTTTGGTTATTAAATTACTAATAAAATTAATTTGATATATTATATTATTTGACCTGACTTGAAAATGTATGAAGAAAAATGTAAATATTTTGTTATTTAAATATTTCTATTGTTACTCATTTAAAAAAATAATAAGGTGAATGTATTTCTAACTTTGTTGCGGGGTTTAAATGCCGAAAGATGCAGACAGACGTTTGTACACTTTTATTTGATAATAACGTATTTACAAGGTATTTACATATATTAACGTAAGCTGGCACTTGCTCGAAACGTAAGCTAGGTAGTCCAAGATCTAGGTCCAATTCAGGAGCGCTAGCAGGAGCTAAGTAGTGGTTGAGTCGAGTGAGTTACCAAGACTGATGATACGGAGCTTGGATCCTGGTACTTATAGCCCTGGGGGAGTCATGTGACGCTGCGGTGGTGTCGATACGGGGAGAGGGTAGTACGCGCGTTCAGGTAGGGTGGCTGGTGCGCGCCCCCAAGAGGGTATTAGCGGGGCGCTCCGGTACTACGAAGGTGGCCGCTACAGTCCCCCCCTAGAAATCGGCTGGAGGTAGTCCTGGTGATTTCTATCCATGGTTAGGGGCTACCGGATGTTTCCGTGGTCGCCCTCGTCTCCGGATTGGGGCGATTGGTGCCTGGGGTGGAGCATCGGTATGTACATAAGGTCGAAGAGCTGACGAATGGTATACTCCCAAGACCTCGGTAGGGGCAGATGGGTCGGCGATTTCGTATGACGTCGGGCCCTTCTGTCCTAGCACAAGGTACGGTCCCTCGCGTTTAGGGGCCAGCTTGCTTGACATCTTCTTTTGGGCTGAGCTTAGCGGGTGGATTGTCACAAGTACTTGGTCCCCTGGGTTGTAACTGGGGTCCGGTCGTCGTTTTTCGTCGGCGTAGGCCTTTCGTCGGTCCTGCTCTTTCTCGTAGGTTTCTCGTGCGGTAGTGAGACAGTCGGCAAGTCTTATTAGTTGCGGAGTAATCTCGGAGGAGAAAGTGTCAGACTCGATGATTGTCCTTAGGTCGGTGCCAACCTCGTACGAAGTCCTGAGGTTCCGGCCGAACGTCAGGTAGGCCGGGGAGTATCCGGTTCCTTGGCAAATGGTAGTGTTGATGGCGAACCTGAGGGCTGGCAGTTTCTCGGGCCAGTGATCGTGGTTCTTGAGCTGGGAGGCTAACTGGAACTTAAGTTCGCGGTTCCGCCGTTCCACCGGGTTAGCTGCCGGGTGGTACACAGGAGTCAGGCTCTGCTGTATTCCCAGGCTGTTCGTGACTTGCTGCATCACAGCGCTGGTGAATTGAGTGCCGTTGTCGCTAATGATGCGACGCGGTATTCCAAAACGGAAGCAGACCTCGCGGATTAGAGTCCAGGCGCAGTTCTGGGCGGTGGCGTGTTGCATGGCAAATAGTTCGACCCAACGGGTCGCGGTATCCTCGATGATGAACACCCATCGTTCGTTGTTCGGGCCGGGGGGCAGAGGTCCAAATAGGTCCATGGCGAGGACCTCGAAACGTTGTTGCATCACCGGCGTTTGTATGAGGCCGGCGGGTTTCGAGTTCGAAGCTTTTAGGCATTCTGGGCAACGTTTGACGTAGGCGATCACGTCGTGGCGTATACTAGGCCAGGTGAACCTTCTGGTGATCTTGTGCAGTGTTCGCTCGGCTCCGTAGTGGCCTGCAGTAGGGTCATCGTGGTAGCTTTTCAGGACGGCGGCGCGTTCGCCCTTAGGGATTACTAAGAGGGGCTCTTCGCCGTCATCGCTCAGGCTATACCGGTAGAGACATCCTTGTGATAGCAGGTATCCCCTGACGGTCCATGGGGCGACGTCCTCAAGGCGACCTCCTTCAAATGCATCGATTATCTTCCGAAGCTCGGGGTCGGTCCTTTGCGATTCCCTGCTTTCATGGGGTGTTTTCGTGGGTATGTCGATAGCGATTAGTGCGATGTCCTGGGTACTTCTGGGCAGGCGTGAGAGCGCATCGGCAACGACATTCGCTTTACCGGGCGTGTACTCGATCTGCAGGTTATATGGCTGCAGCTGTAGCGCCCAGCGGGCTAGGCGTCCCGATGGAGATTTCAGCGTCATTAGCCATCTTAGTGGTTGGTGGTCTGTAATGACGATTATCGAGGTTTCCTCTATGTAGCCTCGGTACTTCCGGATGGCCCACACAATAGCGAGAGCTTCTCGTTCTGTGGTGGAGTAGTTCCTTTCCGCACCGGAGAGTAGTCGGCTGGCGAATTCAATAGGTTTCTGTGCTCCAGGTTCGCCTTGGCACAGCACGGCGCCTATAGCGTAGGCGCTGGCGTCTGTCATCAGTGTGAAGGGCAGTGTGTGGTCGACTTGGCGGAGAATCGGGGCTGTAGTGAGTTTAGTCTTTAACTCGTCAAAAGCTGCTTGTTCGATCTCCATCCATCTCCAGGGTTCTGCTTTCTTCGTGAGCTGACTCAGAGGGCGTGCGATTCCGGAAAATTTCTCGATGAACTTCCGGTACCAGCTGCAGGAAGGATTGCACTTGGGACGGGTTGCCTGGTATGCTGATTTGCCGTATTGCATCTACTTTCTCGGGATCGGTGCTGATGCCTTCGGTGGTGAGAATGTGTCCCAGGTATTTGATTCGGGGGCACGCGAAGTGGCATTTGTACCGGTTAAGTCGCAGGCCGCTTGTTCGCAGTTTCTCCAGGACCAGCGCCAATTCCTTTATAAATGCTGCGAAGTCCGGTGAGGTAAGGATGATATCGTCCAAGTAGGCGAAGATCGTCACTCCTACCTCGCGGCGGATACGGTCCATCAGTCGCTGGAAGGTAGCGGGGGCATTCCGTAGGCCAAATGGAAGCCGTCGGAAGCGATAGGTCCCAAATGGCGTGACGAAACTGGTTTTGTCGCGGTCGCCTGTTTTTACGGGGATTTGATAATAGCCTGCTTTCAGATCCATCGTGGCCATGTACTTGGTGGTTTTGGCGGCGTGCAGCAGTTCGTCTATGCGGGGCATTGGATAAACGTCTGCCTTGGTGATAGCGTTCAGTTTACGGTAATCCACGCACATCCTCAACGTGCCGTCCCGCTTGGGTACCAGCACCACGGGAGCTGACCAAGCGCTCTCGCATTCCTCGATGGTACCGTTTAATAGGAGCAGGGCTATTTCCTGGCGTAGTGCCTCAGTACGGCCTGGCGTTAGGCGGTATGGTGGAGAGGCAATAGGTGGGCTGTCAATCGTTTCGATATGGTGTTCGCACAGCGTTGTGGGAGGCCCTACTTCTTGGAATACCTCCGCGTACGTTGTCAGGACAGCATCAACCTGTTCGCGCTGGCCGGCTAGCAGTTGCGGTCCTTCGTCCTGCCTTAGTGTGACAGCTACTGCGTCGATTGTCGCGAATTCTGCATGCAGGGGCTCTCTGTGGACATTCACGGATTCCCATGCCTTGGCGATTTGGTGAGCCGCGTCTTCCCACCGGAATCTGGATCCTTGGTCCCAGTTCTGCCAGAACACTTCTTTTCTGGGCTGGTGTGCATATTCTGGCCCGTGGGCCTCGCATGGGTCGAACGACGATTCCGCCTCCATCGCCTGATTCCGATCCGCGATTGGCGACACGGGTTTTATGGGCTGGTGTTGGGCCAGCATCGCCTGTATCCCGTGGTTGTTCGTTCTTACTTCCTCTCCGGGGTTGCAGCCTTCTTTGTACTCGAACCGGTATGGTTGGTCCGGGGCTCCGTCGAAGTGTCACCTTCTGGCTCGGAAGGCCGGCTTCCTCGATGAAGTCGATCCCAAGTAATGTCTGGGCTTTGGGCGTATCCGGAAGGATGATCAGTGTTGTCGTTATTTCCCTTCCTTTAAGGAAGAGGCGAGCTGTAATTTTTGTCACCTCCTGGATCTTGGTGTTCCCATCCGCCGGGGTTATTTTCATGACCTCCCGTGTTTCGGGGTATCTCTGTTCTCTGAGGGCGTAGTAAAGGCTGGGGCTCGCTATGCTGGTGCGAGCTCCCGTGTCCAGGAAAGCCGTTCCGGAGCTACCTCCCGTGTATATTCGTACGGCTGGCCGGTGCTTCGATGTAGCTGCTTCGATGGCGCAGAAGCTTGTGCTGGGTTTTGCAGTGCAGTTTGGACATCTGCTGCGGATTACGCCAGGTTTCCCGCAACCGTAGCATTTAATCCGCTGCTCGCTTTGTGGCTGCTCTTGTTGGCGTAATTCCGGTTTGGGTGCGTGTGTGTCTGTTCTGACACGCTTTTTACAGTCGGCTGCTGCATGGCCGAAGTTCCGGCAGAAATCACATCTGATTCTCTTCTTTTTCGGTATGGACTCCGGTATTTCCGCTTCCCGGATGCTATCCTCCACTAGCCTGGCTTTGCTGAGGAGGTCATCATAGTCGTTGATGTCCTTTCTCTGGATTCGGTCCCTCAGCGACTTCGTTAGTAGACCATAGAGCATATTCAACTGTACTGCCGTGGTATGTTTGTCACTCATTTGGGCAAACAGGTCGCGTTTGTCGCAGATGAAAGTGTCCGTCGTTTGCTCGGGCGTCTGCTCTGTACCGAATATTTCGCGATATAGCGCGTGGTCTGGTTTGTTTGGGGCGAAGGCTTTACGTAGCATCGTCGTAGCTTCCTCCCATGTCGTTGCTTGCTCTTTGATTCCGTTCCACCAATTGTGGGCATCCGCCTTCAGGAGAAGTGGGAGAGCTGTGAGGGCGTCCGCGTCGGTGATTCCCTCGACGTTTTTATAAATCGTAGTCTGATTTACAAATTCCATCACCGCGTTATGGTTCCGTTCGCCGCTGAATCTGGCCGTGCATTGGGTGAAGTTTCGCTTACTTGTGCTCCCATTGACGCCATTGATTAGATCCTGGAGCTGCTCGGCGGTGATTTGAAAAGTTGCCATTGCTGTCTTGCTTCTTGTCTGCATCCGCGTATTCGGCCGCACGTTGGGAAGCCAGTTGTTGCGGGGTTTAAATGCCGAAAGATGCAGACAGACGTTTGTACACTTTTATTTGATAATAACGTATTTACAAGGTATTTACATATATTAACGTAAGCTGGCAATTGCTCGAAACGTAAACTAGTTAGTCCAAGATCTAGGTCCAATTCAGGAGCGCTAGCAGGAGCTAAGTAGTGGTTGAGTCGAGTGAGTTACCAAGACTGATGATACGGAGCTTGGATCTGGTACTTATAGCCCCGGGGGCGTCATGTGACGCTGCGGTGGTGTCGATACGGGGAGAGGGTAGTACGCGCGTTCAGGTAGGGTGGCTGGTGCGCGCCCCCAAGAGGGTATTAGCGGGGCGCTCCGGTACTACGAAGGTGGCCGCTACAACTTCACAATATTTCAGCGTTTTATGCGCGTGGCGTATGAAGTAAAATTTCGAGTTTAGAAAAGCCTGAAAATTTGGTTTGGCCGCTCCGCTTCGCGGAGCGATCAAACCAAATTTTCAGGCTTTTCTAAACTCGAAATTTTACTTCATGCTTAGTCTGGGAGTGAAATTACTGGTTCTAAACTTCATATTGCACGTTTTTGCCTATGTGTATTTAAAAGAAAAATTCACTGTATTTAATACAATAAGTCATTCATAGATATCAATAAAAGAAGTGCAGAATTTTACCTAAACTCAACTTTTAGAGTTATCTCTATAATTGCTCGGCCGTTAATGGGTTAATGAAACATGAGCTATTGTATTATATTTATTACAAGGGATTTTTTTTTCTTCAATTTACCTCTCAATCGAAGTCTTCAGTGAGCTGTATTGTATCTTGAAAATTAGAACTAATACAAAAATGTTATCGCCATATTTGTTTTTCTCGACCCAAAATTAGTAAGATTTGGATATTTAGAACCAGAAACAGACAAAAAGTATTTTTTTTACTTGCAAATTCTACATAATATTCTATATATAAAAAAAAACATCCCTAGTCTAATAAACTTTAATTTTATACGGAATATTTTTGTGTTCTATATTAAATAATCAATTTTAACATAATACTAAGTATTATAAACAAATTTAAATATAGATAATGTACAATTAATTTGTGTATTTAAATATTATTCTCATACAATATTATGTTCTGATTTTGGGGACTCCTAACTAAGACATTTAAAAAAAATGGTTAGATTTCTGTATTTAATAACAAAAAGAAATACAAGTCGGGCACAAGACCTCTAAATGGCTATAATTATGTGCTGAAAATGTCAATTTCGAGGTTAGAATCGAAATTGCGTGACGAATGTCACTGGCGCTTCCGTTGCCATGGTGAAGGTAAATACAATTTTGTCCACTTGTAAATCGTTGTTTACCTGTTTTCCGCTCTAAAACCGGCAAACGGCATATTTTTATACATGAGTTGAATTATCGAGGTAAAAGTGTACAAACCATCTATTACAAAATCAAACAACTTCAGTTGATGAATGCTGAACACTTAGTAAGAGAAATTAGTAGTAGAATGCGATGATACTTTTAATATACCTTCTAATATTCTACAATAAAAAATTTGCAACATCATTTATATTTTATATTTAAACGATTTCAGTTGATGGGTGTTGAAATTCCCATCGAATACGGTGGCTCCGGGTGCGGCTTCATGACCACCATCCAAATAGTTGAAGAACTGTCAAAAGTAGACCCGGCCGTTGCGATCTTGGTCGATTTACAAAACACCCTCATTAACAACGTCATCATCAAACTGGGCACCAAGGAGCAAAAGGAGAAGTATCTTCCGAGACTGGCCAAAGACACGGTCAGCAGTTTCTGCCTCACGGAACCCAGCTCGGGAAGTGACGCATTCTCATTGAAAACCACAGCCAAAAAGGATGGTTCCGATTATCTCATCAACGGATCCAAGATGTGGATCTCAAACTCCGACTTAGCCGGAGTGTTCTTGGTCATGGCAAATGCTGACCCAAGCAAAGTACGTAATTGTTTTTTTGTACCCACTGAGCAAAAGACAAACAAATAACGGTATATCAACATTGTAGCAACATTAAACGTTATTTTAATGCTGATGAAACATTACTTAAATGCGTGTGTTCAGTGGGTAGCTTAAAGCATTTATATTGTATGTTCAATACGTATGGTTTTTTATAACTTCCTATTGAACTTTTGAGAAGGCATTTTACATTGTCGAAATTAACTACATAAAATTCCAACAGTTCAAATTTGTTTTAATATCGTATGTTTATTAAAAAAAACCTCTAGAGTGCCATGGAAAATATTGTAAGTTGGCAACTCTAAAATTATATATTATAATTATCTTGTTTGACGTTTAATATGTCGATTCCTAACGCGTGTATCTAACTTAAATTTAAACATAAATAAAATCATGGCACTCTTTTTTTTTATTGAACATACGATAGTTTGGACGTCTACTATGTTTTATTTATAAAAGAATCAGATATTGAATCGACGCGTGGCACTCGACATTTAAAAAGTTCACTCTCTATATGTGTACCGGGTGTTCGATAAAAAACGCCCCACGCCATAACTCTTGTATTTATTGACCGATTTTATTGAACTAAGAACCAAAGTCACTGGCCGTTTAGATATTAAAAAATGACATGATTATTGATTTTTTTCAATAATAACTTCTTTCCTAAATAATGGCCAAGGTAAGATTTTTAAATGGTTGCCTATATTTTTTTAATTTTATTACATTAGACATTATTGTTCTGAATCCAATAACGCCCAATTTCTTGTTTTTGTTCAATGGTTTGGCCTTTTGTTTACAAATTTTCTATTTAAAATTATATTTTTTTAAAATTATAATTAATGTGCTTTATAAAAAAAGTGGCAAATGTCATTAATTCTGAGGTTGTGTCATTAATAATAACGAAACAATAAATAATATAGCGACAAGGTACATTTATTTAATGTGTTCATAAATTACGTTACGAGGAAAAGTGTAAATATTTTGTTATTTAAATATTTCGATTATTACTCATTTTTTAAGTGTATTTATAACTTCACAACATTTTAGTGTTTTATGCGCGTGGCTCATAAAGTAAAATTTTGAGTTTAGAAAAGCCTGAAAATTTGGTTTGGTCGCGTAGCGCTACGCGCTACGCGACCAAACGAAAATTTAAGGGTTTTCTAAACTCGAAATTTTACTTCATGCTTAGTCTGGGAGTGGAAACATTCGTTCGAACTAAACTTACCACTTTTATAAAATCGACGTATGTACTATAATAAATCATTTATTGAAATCACAGAATGCAATATTTTTATCTAAAATCAACTTTTGGAGTCAACTTTATAATTTGCTCGGCTCTTAATGGGTTAATGTTCTATTCCTAAGAAAAATAGTATTTTTTAATTTTCATTTACATTTACATTTACATTTATTTATTTACACCCAACAGACATACAGTCCACTTACAGGGATTTAGACTAAAATTACATGTTATAACACAAATATATATAAGTAAATACAATAATTAATAATATCCTAATATATTAAGTAGTTGACAAGTATAAAATGCGTTTATTGTTTTATTGTTCCGAGTATTTCACTACGAAAATATTTATTTATAAACTGGCTGAAAGATATCAGTAGAACACTGAATCTCGTTATACGCGCGTGACAACTTATAGACAGGGGAGTTCAGGCAATAGTTAGTATTGGGGGTACAGTATGTAAAGGTTTTAGCATGGCGTGACGATATCCTGGGTACATGAAATTTAAACTGTGATAGAAATTGAGGATTATCTATTTTGTAATGAGTTGCGTTTAATATAATAGCAAACTGTGAATAAATCGACAGAAATCTAGAAATATCTAAAATCTCGACATGTTGAAAATCTTGACGGTCCACTCCCAGACTAAGCATGAAGTAAAATTTCGAGTTTAGAAAAGCCCCGCGTAGAAAATTTGTCGGGGGTCGCGCAGCGACTCGAGACAAATTTTCGCGGGGCTTTTCTAAACTCGAAATTTTATTTCATGCGCCACGCGTATAAAACACTCAAATATTGTAAAGTTTAAAAAATACTAGCCTTTATTTTGTTCAGTTGGTTGACAAATTGTGTTAAATCTTTTAAGCTGATTATACATACTAACTCTATTTATAAATTTTAATCAGTATTAAAAGTCCAATTTTCTTTCAATTTATTATTTATTTTATTGACAAAAAATCACGCGAACAAGATTTATTAAAATTTTTTTCTACCATAAATATTAAATTAAAATCAGCATATCGAGGACAATTGGAATCAGAAAAACAATGTCTAATACAATAAAATAAGAAATGTATCTGCAGGTATTTACAAATGTTAAGTTGACTATTATTTGGCAATGAAGTTAATTTTGAAAAAATATATAATTATTATCAATTTATGGTATTGAAACTGCGATTGACTTTGTTTTTTAGTTCATTCAAATCGATCAATAAGCGGGGTTTTTCTAAACTCGAAATTTTTCTTCATGTCTGGGAGTGGAAGACACTCGTTAGTTAGTTCAGTTAGTTTAAAATACATCACCAGTTGTGATGTATTATAAACTAACGAATGAAGTAAAATTTCGAGTTTAGAAAAGCCCCGCGTAGAAAATTTGTCGAGGGTCGCGCAGCGACCCGAGACAAATTTTCACGGGGCTTTTCTAAACTCGAAATTTTACTTCATGCGCCACGCGTATAAACCACTGATTTACAGTAAAGTTAAAAATATAAAACGCTGAAATATGATGATGATCAATATTTATTGAGATCCTAAGAGTTGTTAAATGAGTGAGTTACTTAACTGTTCCAAGGCACTCTACATTAAACAACAGATTAAAATTTCACATATAAAATGTACAACTAACTGTAAGTATGATACATCATAGAATTAAAAAAAAAATCTTCGAAAATCAATAAAAATCCAAAATTTTATAGCGTTAAGAGTTTTTTTTTATCGAACAACCGGTATGTTATGGACAAAACACGAAATGCGGAAAAAATCCAAATTCTCCAAAGTTTTTAGACAATAGCCGAATAAAACTGCATTTGTTTGTCATCTCGCACATTGTCTAGACAAAATGCGTTCTAAGATTTTACATTGAAATAAAAATTATCTACTGGAAAACATTACTTCATTTTATAAACAAAGTGGAAAATTGTTTATAAGGAGTATATTTTGGACATCACCTTAACTCAGTGTTTTATACGCGTGGCGTAAAATGTCTCTATGTTGAAATATTGTATTCAACATTGGTTATTAAATTTTCTGGCAATTTATACAAAATCTCTTAATAAAACTGATTATTTGTCAGCTTTAAAATGTAATTATTTTTATTTTTAAAGGGTTACAAAGGAATCACCTGCTTCATTTTGGAACGAGACATGCCTGGACTCACCGTGCACAAACCAGAAAACAAATTGGGAATCTGCGCTTCTGGAACTTGCATGATCACTTTTGATAATGTTCGCGTTCACGAATCGCAAATTCTCGGAGAATACGGACACGGCTACAAATATGCTGCCGGTTTCTTAAACGAAGGCCGTATTGGAATCGCTGCCCAAATGTTGGGCTGCGCCCAAGGCTCCTTCGACGCCACAATTCCCTACACGTTGGAACGCCAACAGTTCGGAAAACCTATTTACTCATTCCAGGTAAGTTTAAAAAAAGAGATAGTGACTTTTCCTTTTCCAAAAATTAAATAACACCAGTTAGCAATACTAGCTTTGATGATCATATATATAAGAATTTAATAGTTGTTACTTGGTGAAATTCCATATAAACACGTTTAATAAATAACACGCTTGGTTAAGATTTCACTGTTTATTGATTGACACTGCAACAATTGTTTCGCCACACAGTGGCTTCATCAGGCAGATGAATAATGATTAATTATTCATCTGCCTGATGAAGCCACTGTGTGGCGAAACAATTGTTGCAGTGTCAATCAATAAACAGTGAAATCTTAACCAAGTGTGTTATTAACTAAAAGTATATAAATAAGATTTGTGACAAAAGTATCAAACTGTTGGGCTTTTTCCATCGCACTTGTAAGGACTTTCATAACATTGACGTTTTAAAAAAATTGTATTTTTCATACGTTCGTTCTAACCTCGAATTTGCCTCTGTTATTTGGTCACCTTACTACGAAAATACTGTAAGTAAAATCGAAGCAATTCAAAAAAAGTTTTTGAAAATGTTGTTTTTTAAAAAAATTAAGGAATATCCATCTGAATCCATTACATATGATAACCTCTTACAAACATTTAATGTCGAAAGATTAAGTGACAGGCGTACGAAATCTTCAATTCTATTTTTATATGGGGTAGTAAATTACGATATTGATGACCCTAAAATCCTAGGTAAGCTGAAGTTTCAGGTTCCTAGACTAACATCTCGCAGTAATAACCTATTTTTTCAACCACATGCCAATACGCTAGCTCATTTTAATTCACCCGTTTTAAAAATGATTAGAAGGTTTAATAGTTTAAGTAATAGAGTAGATATTTTCGTAGATACCAGAAAATCCCTCATCGAAATAATGTCAGACTTATCGGTACCAGTGATATTGTTATAAATCTTTAGGCTTTAGGTTTGTTTTTTTTCTTTTCTCTTCTTTCTCTGCGCACTGTATGTATGATTTAATTGGATACATGTATATCTGTTGGGAAAATAAAGAATAATAATAATAAAAATAATAATTAGCGGGCAGTTTGGTGGTGTAGTGGTTAGAGTGTTGTACTGCCACGCCACGGGCCGGGGTTCAAATACCGGCCTAACAAGTTGTCTGCATTTATATAGGTTAGGATAAAAATGCCAAACACTCCGTCTTCTCGGATATGACGTTAAATGCATGTAGGCCCCGTGTACTGCCTGGATGTTGCGTGCACGTTAAAGATCCCTACCGGTGGGTTGGAACTCCCACCGGGTTCGGCAAAATTCCCGGATAGCTGTAGACCTAATCTCCGGCGTCATGATTGGCCATAGCAGCGGAAATAGATGACGTAAAACCCAAAATAAAAAAAAAATAATAATAATAATAATTAGCAAGGCCGGCCCAATCAATAGCCGGGCCTTGTGCAAAGTAACCACGGGCGTAGCCAATGGGAGGGGGGTATGTAGGGGGTCCTTGCCCCTTCGCCCTGGACACCAAGAATTCTTATTACATTGTATGCATTGTTGACATTTCACGTAAAAATAGTGACATGTCATAAGTTTTGAACTAAATTTATTATACAGGGTGGCCGTATTTCAACAGAATGTATGGGGATTTCGGTTATTTGAGGAGATATAGAGTCGGTTAAATTGGGGCAAAGTTGGGTATTTTATGGCCCAATAATAATGTAAAGACAAATTTGAAATATCTTCTTTCATTTCTGAGATATTGTCAAAAACAGATTTTTTTAAATTTCGTTTTTATTTTTTTATTCAAAAACTCTTGAATCCAGACATTTACAACTTTGACATTACAACTTTTTAACGAGAAATCTAGTAACATATTTTATTTTAAGATAACTGTTATAGTTTATCCACGGACCATAGTCAACTTTTGTTTTTCTTATTAGCGCCATTTTGTATTTTCATGTTTTTTGAAGAATTTTTTTTCTGAGTTCAATGATGTATCACACTTATGGTTTATTGTACATTTTGTATGTCAAAATTTAATCTTTTGTTTTTTGGTAAAGAGTGCTTTCGAAACAGTTGAGTAACTCATTCATTTGACAACTCCTAGGACCCATAATTTGCTTATATATCACCTCTGAAAACGGGCATCCACCTGATTAATTACTGCACTGATAGAAAATGTATTTATAAACGAAATACTGGTGTGACATTTTGAATCTTAATAAATTGCTTCACTGTCTTTGGACTATCATAGCATTTTGTTATATTATATCTTTATTGGCCGTGTTTTGACTATTGTGACTGTAAGTGCCCATTGAACAAACACATTTACGTAATGTTTCATTAACATTAAAATAACGTTTAACATTCCTACAATGTTGATACAACGTTATTTATTTGTTTTTTGCTCAGTGGGTGGCTTTACTAACTCTTTTGTATATCGAATACAGTCAATATATTGATTTAATGACAACATACGAATACGATACATATTTTAACAGTTGTGATTTATTTAAATTAACGAGTGTCTTCCACTCCCAGACTAAGCATGAAGTAAAATTTCGAGTTTAGAAAAGCCCCGCGTAGAAAATTTGTCGAGGGTCGCGCAGCGACCCGAGACAAATTTTCACGGGGCTTTTCTAAACTCGAAATTTTACTTCATGCGCCACGCGTATAAACTACTGATTTACAGTAAAGTTAAAAATACATAACGCTTAGATGTAATGGTGATCAATATTTATTGAGATGTAGCGAATAATAACATATTCAAATATAAATATTACAATTACTAAATTATTCAAATATTTCAGTATTTAAATATTAAGATAATTCAAATATTTGAAAATATTTTTGTACGAATAATTAAATTCGGAAAATTGCCAGCCTAAATAGTATAGATGTAAACTTCAACTGAAATCAATGTTTTATACGCGTGGCGCATGAAGTAAAATTTCGAGTTTAGAAAAGCCTGAAAATTTGGTTTGGTCGCTCCGCGCTTCGCGCTACGCGACCAAACCAAATTTTCAGGCTTTCCTAAACTCGAAATTTTACTTCATGCTTAGTCTGGGAGTGGAAAACACTTGTTCGACATCTATTGAATCCTTTATTTGCAACACAGATTTCTTCTTAAATAAAATGAAAAACAAACACATACCGTAGTCATTTTTATATGTTATGAGTTTCAAGTGAATAAGTGCATAATTTTACAAATTTAGATACATTTTGCTTTTTCTTAGCACTTAAACGTATTTGATTTGTATTTCTAATGTATTACATTTGAAAAATATCGTAAACTAAATGTTTAAAATTGAAAACCATGGACGATTAAACTTTTCTCAAGTTTTCATCGATAATTTACAAACACAAACCGTAGTCATTTTAAAATTTTATAAGTTTCAATTGAATAAGTGCATAATTCTATAAGTTTAGATACTTAATATATAAAATTACGAAAAAACTATTCGTGAAAATGCAAACAATGTCTTAATTAATAAGACAACTTAAGACGATAAATATCCATTGAAACAACTACTTCCCGTGCAAATACACCTCCGGATATTGAATTATACAATGAAATATTCAAAATCTTATTTAATTTGATTTGTTACAATACAATTATACTTTAATAGAGCGTTGTAACAAATCAAATTAAATAAGATTTTAAATATCTCATTGTATAATTCAATATCAGGAGGTGTATTTGCACGGGAAGTAGTTGTTTCAATGCATATTTATCGTCTTAAGTTGTCTTATTAATTAAGACATTGTTTGCATTTTCACGAATAGTTTTTTCGTAACTTTATATATTATGTTTAAAGTGTGCAAACTATAAGAAGCGTAAGCTTATTTTTTCGAATTCAAATAGTTTTGAATTTGAATTTATCAAGTTTAGATACATTTTGATTTTTTTAACACTAGATCGTATTTGATTTGTATTAAAACCCACTGAGCAAAAAATAAACAAATAACGTTATATCAACATTGTAGCAACATTACACGTAGTTGTTTTAATGTTGATGAAATATTACTTAAATGATTTGCTCAGTGGAAAATGTATTACATTTGAAAAATAACGTAAACTAAATGTTCAAAATTGAAATCCATGGACGATTAAACTTCTCTCTAGTCGTTATCGCGATCATTTATGTCTAACTATTAGAATTTTTTATTTTTATTTTATAGGGTATGCAATATCAAATTGCTCAAATCCTAACACAAATCGAAGCCGCCCGTTTGATGACCTACAACGCTGCCAGATTGGTCGAGCAGAAGATGCCTTTTGCTAAAGAAGCTGCCATGGCTAAATATTTCGCTTCAGAAGTTGCCCAGCAGGCGACGATCAAGTGCATAGACTGGATGGGAGGTGTCGGCTTCACGAAAGATTTCCCGCAAGAGAAGTTTTACAGGGACGCGAAAATTGGCGCTATTTACGAAGGAACGTCGAACATCCAGCTTTCGACTATTGCCAAGTTTATCGAGAAGGAGTACAAGAGTTAAGGATTTCTTTTGTTTAAATGAGGGTGATTTTGTGGAGGAAATTGTGCTCGCGATTTTATGTATTTTTATATACGATGTATACAGATTAAGTGAAATAAATTGTTTTATCTAAGTTAAAATTACTTACTTGGTGTAATTTTCATAGATTGTATTACTGGTAAAAACCGGTAACCGATTTGCCGGTAATATAAGGATATTTTTAATTCTGTAAATCTGTTGCGTAGAGCCAAATTAATACGATATTCTTACTATATAAAATTATATTAAAACATTTTAAAATATTGATAATGAAGGTTAAAAATTAAATTACACTTGGTTTGTTTCACAATTTTTTACTTTACTATTTACTCGACTAGTTTCGCGTTTTACAGCATTATCAGGATAATGATAATGCTGTAAAACGCGAAACTAGTCGAGTAAATGGTAAAGTAAAAAATTGTGAAACAAACCAAGTGTAATTTAATTTAAACCTTCATTATCAATATTTAAAAATGTTTCACCAAGTGATAAGTGAGAAAATTATTCAAGAAACATTTTAAAATATTTTGATAAACCAACAACTGCCAATGTTCAAAACTTAATTATTTGTTATTAAGACTGAAAATCTTTAATACCACACAACATTTTTTTACAGGGAATTTTTCTTTTTAAGTGCACATTTTCCTAATGATGCGCTGCAAAACCTCACACATTTTTTGGAAGAGTTTAATTCAAAGTTTCGAACGAGTGTTTCTACTCCTTGATTAAGCATGAAGTAAAATTTTGAGTTTAGAAAAGCCTTCAAATTTGGTTTGGTCGCGTAGCGAAGCGGAGCGACCAAACCAAATTTTCAGGCTTTTCTAAACTCAAAATTTTACTTCATGCGCCACGCGTATAACACACTAATAGTTCAGTGTGTTATACGCGTGAGATTAAAAATATATTCTAAATCAGAATTTAATATGTATCTACTGCTTAAGCAGGATTAAAAATATACCGCCAATCAAGAATATTTTGAATTTCACAATATTTCAGTGTTTTATACGCGTGGCGCATGAAGTAAAATTTCGAGTTTAGAAAAGCCTGAAAATATGTTTTGGTCGCTCCGCTTCGCTCCGCTTCGCTACGCGACCAAACCAAATTATAAGGCTTTTCTTAACTCGAAATTTTACTTCATGCTTAATCTAGGATTGGAAACACTTGCTAAGTAGTTACAAATTAAAATTATATCCACATGGGAATATGTATACTTGAATGAAAAATTCCCAGTATGATTCCGTATCAATCTAATTTAAGATAATGTATGAGTTTTTGAACTTCACTTTTATTCAGTGTTTTATACGCCTGGCTCGTGAAATAAAATTTCAAGTTTAAAAACAGTAAAACCATACCATATTTGTGCATGATTTCTATTATTATCGGTCCCATTGCATTTACATCTAACTTGACTGCTGATAGTGCGGAAATACTCTCTTTAATTTGATCGCGAGGGGAATCGTTGTTATCACTCCGCATTTTTAGATTTGTTGCATTGCTAATTATGTAGTCCTTCGTTTATTTGTATATTGTTTCGATCTGTTGAAAATATCTGGTTGTGAAATTTGTATGTTCTTCGGAGACGTTGCATTCTTTTAGGATATCATCGTTGCTTTGTACTATATTCCAGTAATTTTCAAATGTAAAGGGTGATCAACAATGATTGTAGACAAGTTAAATTTCCCGCCGAAAAATCTGGGGAATTTGATCGCTCCAAGTTCATACCAAGGAAAAATTAATAAACAGTAACTCGACTTGACATTAGCAGCGCCGTGCGTCGTATTATGCCATTGTGTTAATTCATTCTTCGAATTAAGTTATTTTTCATTCTGTTTCATAGACATCAGTTCTTATCAGGACTACTTTGTATAAGTCTTTGTTTTGTGGTAAGTGATTTGCTGTTTTTAAGGTTAGAAAATTAGAAAATTTAAGTTAAATCCTAAATTTACAGATTTTAAGAGAATTCGCTTGTGTTTACCGTGATGTTTGCACCACAGCATGATGCTTCATCCTGAAGGCTCATTATAGAAGTGGAACTATGAATGAAGATGGCACATGGACTTACTCATTACAATCATGTCTGAATCAATTTATTCAAGCCTTCCCCGATGTCCAGATTCCTTACAAAACATTTTCCTCGCATAAAACCCGCATTGTTGACCGTTTTGAGGGAAAGAATTGTATCTGTAAGGGCAAGTCAGCTGGAAGACTGCCTATCTTAACAGAAGAGGTTGTTGGCGACATTCAACAACGACTTGAACAAAGCCCAACAAAATCTTTAAGAAAACTTTCAGCTCAAACGGGTATGTTCTTAATTTTAAGGTGCGCACAAATTTTAATGTTTATTCCTTTTACAGGAGTATCGTATGGGAGTTGCATAAAAGCCGCAAAAAAAAATCTGCATTTGCACCCGTATAAGGTATCGGTAGTTCAACAACTTCAGCCACTTGATATCCAAAAAAGAATTGATTATTGCAATTGGTTTAATCAGAATTCAAATGATAATGGTATGTTGGACAAGACCTTTTTTACTGACGAGGCGTGGTTTCACTTGTCAGGATATGTGAACAGCCAAAACTATCGTACGTGGGCTACAGAAAATCCTCATACTTTTATTGAAACGGATTTACATCCACAAAAAAATGGTGTTTGTGTAGCAATTTCGAGACTTCGGATAATTGGCCCAATATTTTTCAACGAAATAATCAATGCGGAGCGCTACCGAACACTCATTCTAGATGAATTTTTGAATCAATTGCATGATGACGAACAGATAATGGGTTATTTTCAGCAAGATGGAGCCACTCCTCATACTGCGTTGGCGACATCAAATTACTTGAGGGAATTTTACGATGATCGCTTGGTAAGCGACGGATTATGGCCACCACGTTCGCCAGACCTCACTCCGTGTGATTTTTATTTATTCGGGCATTTAAAAAAGAAGGTTTTGAAAAATCGAATGCATACCTAAACGAGCTTAAAGCAGCAATTGAAGAAGAGATAAGGAACATAAATCCGGAGGAGCTTCAACGAGTATTTCAAAATAGAAAACGTAGAGTTAACATTTGCCTAGAAAATGAAGGCCATCATTTTCAACATTTATTATAAAATTAGGGATGCTAACTCTACATTTATTAAAAATACACAAAACCTTAACTTACTTCAATTTACTTTGTATATTTAATTAAAATTGTAAACATTTGATATATAGTTATGATTAAATATTTAATTTATTTTGGGAAAAAATGTTTGCTACGCCAATGGAAATGCAATCTAGGGGATTTTCTTTTCATATAATCAGTTGTACCAACATTTTTTGGCGGGAAATCTAACCTGTCTACAATCATTGTTGATCACACTGTATCTAGGCGTTTAATGATTTTTTATTGCGATTTCGTTAGCACGTTCTATTTTTGGTGGTCAACGGGGTGCAATTTTGATTTTTAGGAAATGAAAGCTGGCGCATAGGCGTGGTGCATGCTAGACCCAAGTTTTCGGTTTGTAGCAAAATTAACTGGCGCTTAGGCTTGGTGCATACCATTTCTAAAGCATTTAATGACTGTTAGGCCACAGCACCAAGGCAAAATTCGAGGTTGGGATCTCGCTTTATAAATACAAGGAATTGCATAACACAGTCACCTTTCAATAACGGATACATATTACCTTGGGTCTCTGGCCTAACCTGAAGCGAGGGTAGACAATGCTTATGGGAGAACTGGATTCCGAGTTTTCGAGGATAGAAAAGGAGAGACTGTGATCGGGAAGTGGGTCCATCTACTTATGAATAGAGTAAACGTAGAAGTATTCTAGAGAAAACTGCTCCGGTTGCGTCTACACACACACACACACACACACAAACGCGCTCGCTCTTATTTCGTCGTGTAATTTGATCCCGTCTACACCACTTGTACGATGATAAATTTGATGACCTTCAGAAAAAATAAACTGTTCCGAAACATTTCTTTTATTTTCAGATTTCCAGCGTGTTCAAAATTATGGACTTTGGAAATCAGATATATTTAAAAAGCTCCTAAATAAACCAAAAATTTAACTAAAAATCAAAATATAAAATTCAATGAGTTTACATTAAACAATTCATTTGATATTATTTTTATCTTGATTGTTTTTTTTTCTTCATAAATTCAATTAAAACTTTGGTATGTACCAAATTTGGCAAATAATTTATATTATTGATTAGTTATACAGAGAGTTTTTTAAGTATAAATAACTCAATATACAGAATACACTGTACATTTTTCTGGGCTTTTCTAAACTCGAAATTTTACTTCATGCGCCCCGCGCACAAAACACTGATTTTACGTGAGGTTCAAATATACTTAAATTTCACAATATTTTAGTGTTTTATACGCGTGGCGCATGAAGTAAAATTTCGAGTTTAGAAAAGCCCCGAAAATTTGTCTCAGGTCGCTGCGCGACCCTCGACAAATTTTCACGGGGCTTTTCTAAACTCGAAATTTTACTTCATGCTTAGTCTGGGAGAGGAAAACACTCGTTTAAAGCATCAAATTGAACTCTTTTAAAAACACAACGAATATCTACAGATTTAAAGAAAATAAGGTGAATTTGAAATATGTATTTAACGGAAAAATTCCTGTATATGAACTGTGGTAGACGAATAATAAAATTTATTATCACCACAAAAAGTCTATTCGAAAATATTTCCATTATTTTGAGATTTCAAGCGTGTTCCAAATTATGAAATTCGGGAATATATTTTATAAAAACAAATTTACAATGAAATTAACAATTCTAAAATATATTTTCAACGTTTTTAGTTGTTTTATATATTTTTAATAAAAAAATTGTTAAAATTATTAGATTAATAGATTATTGTTTCAAATATTCATAATTTGTATAAATAAACAAAGTCATTTTACAATGAAAAAATGTAAAATATATTTCCAACATTTTTAGTTATTATATATATTTTTAATAAAAACGTGTTTAAAAATTAATCTGTAATCTGACTAAGAATAAAACCATTGAAGTAATTGAATTAACCTGACATACAAAACATTGTAAACTGGAGTATTCAAAAATTTTTTCGTCGATTTTATATAAAAACGTGCAATATGAAGTTAAGAACGAGTGTATCCACTCCCAGACTAAGCATGAAGTAAAATTTCGAGTTTAGAAAAGCCTGAAAATTTGGCTCGGGTGCGTAGCGAAGCGGAGCGACCGAGCCAAATTAGGCTTTTCTAAACTCGAAATTTTACTTCATGCGCCACGCGTATAAAACATTGTAATATTGTGAAGTATTTATAATACACTTTAAATAACAAAATATTTAAATTTTTCTTGGTACATTTTCAATTCAGGTCAAATAATATAATATATCAAATAAACTTATTTAGTAACTTAATTATCAAAAAATAATAATATTGCGTGTATGCATCAACGGCGGTTAATGGGTTAAAAACTTCAAACGGTAATAATTCAAAAACTAAAAAAAATGACTTAACTGCATTTTGCACTGACCCCTTTAATTAAAAAAGAAACCCTTATCGATCAGTAGATTTGATCTGATCAATAGGATTGATCTGATTAGTTAATAAAATGATAAGTTGATGTATTTGTTTTACTTTTTATCAAAAGTTAAATAGTTTTGTATTTTAAGTTTCTTGTACAAAATAAATAATACTTAATAAATTTTACAACGTTCACATATAATTTCATAAAATCTATTCTCTAATAACGCAGAAAATAAAATTGTAGAAGGAAACGCATGAATGAATGTAACACGCATCCTTAGCTCGTTAAAAGAAAAAAAAAAACGTGTTTTCAAGATTGAAAAATCAACATCTGGAATATGATACAACGAGAAGCGCGGAATAGAGGGAGAAAGAAATTGTCTCTCTCTCACTCTCTCTCTGAGACTGGATTTCGCGACATCTGGAGTAAAATAGTCGTAATCGACCGACCGCAGAAAGCCAGACTGGTGTATATAGGCAACCATATACACCAATTTGGCATCCAGCGCTCTGCTCCCATTCGCGTGTACCCAAAATTTATATGGGGATTGGCTAACTGGATATATATGAACTGTGCCTAAAGATAGGCTGCGAGCCGCCGCTGACTGTTACCCCTAAAAAGACAATATTGTGATTTACAGGTAAATTATCAGTAAACCGGTTTTGAGTAACAAATTAATTAGCGGTAATTGAAATAGTCGGTAAGTGTATAATATTACATGTTAAGTCGCGTTCATCAGCTTGAAAATTGCTCCCTAAATTACAATTTTATAGAACGAAGATTTTAAATAAATATGCGCATCACTGTATTTAAAGTTGTCTATGATGAATCAACTTGATTGTGAATTTTACTAACACTGGGGAGTAAAGTAATGGTATTATTTATGAAGCCCAGAGTGTAGTAAGTGAAATAATGGAGTTTTTCATTAAGTCTAAAGTGTGGGAGTGAAATAATGGTACCGTGCGACCATTTAAATTATGATTTAAAGTAGGCGGCATAGTTATAACTTTTTTGAGATTTATCTACTTAAATCTAATTAACGAATCGCGCTACATAAAGCTTTTCACAAATTTTCTGACAACCTTGTATTATTCAAAAATAGTTGCAGATATTTATTTTTTAAGTGTTATTACCTTAATAATTTTAAGGACAATTTAATCTGTATAAGCTGTATTAATATTATTTCTGAGATTTTTTGTTTTTAAAATATAGCACCCCAAACTGACATGCCTGGCCTTTTGAAAAGGATTCTGATTAATTTATTTCTGATAAAATTACGTGAATTTTATACTGAAATCCTACCCATTAAGCAGACGGATTGAATTCAAAGCAATGTTTATTGGCAAGTTTTTTTGCCAATTTTGTAAAGAATTAATTATAATTTTGTAAAAAATTAATTATAATTTTGTCAATAAGTAATTATAGTTTTATCATTATGTAAATAATTTTGTCAATAAGTAATTAAAGTTTATTTATTTCTGAATACTTTTTGTGTATTTAGCTTGGATTAAAAATTTATAAATAAACCTCTCCTTTATTCTTTTCTTTTTCAACAAAAATTTACTTTAAATTAATTGTTTTTTTAACTTCACTACAACATTTAAAAACAAAACGATTGAGTATATTAAATAATCTCAAGAAACTTACAAACATTTAGCAAAATATTGGCTCGTATATAATTTATAAATCCTTTCCTTTATTCTTTTTTTTTTTAACAAAAATTTACTTTACATTAATTGTTTTTTGAACTTCACTACAACATTTAAAAACAAAACGATTGAGGATATTAAATAATCTTAAAAAACTAACAAACATTTAGCAAATATTGGCTCGTATAAAATGTATAAAAGAACCTGTTATAAAAATACAAATACTATTAGGAGTATATTTTGTAAATATTCTGCAAACTATTGACAAACACAATTTTTCTTTATTTATTTATTTATTAATATACGGCGGACCATTTACAAAAGCATTAATTTACAATAGTAATATCACAATATTTAATAAATATTAAAGTACTTAAAATAAACAACAAATAAAAAGTAAATGTAAAAATATATTATAATCTCTTTAATGATAAATACAACACAACATTTATTGGCTACGCAAATGGGCTCTTACACTAGAATACTCTCCCGCAAGCATATCGAATTTTATCATATTAGCATGGCGCAGAATACGCACAGAGGCCGAATTTTTAGCGTAATCTGTACCTTTAAATGGTACATGAAAAGTGTCATCGTTGCGCAGCATTCTAGCTGGAACGCGAATGCCAATTTTTGATAGTAAATCAGGACAGTCTATATGCCCATGCAAAAGTTTAAAAACTAAAAGTATATCAGCGTCAATGCGTCTCTGCTCCAGACTCTTAAGACCATATCTATATAGCAATCCTTGGTATGTCCTGCACATCGAATTTAAATGCAAGATACTTCAAGAATTTCTTTTGTACCTGCTCAATTTTATTGATGTTGCACTGTGTGTAAGGTGACCAAACAGATGAACAATACTCCAAATGTGGACGTATTAAGGAATTGTAGAGGAGTAATATTGTTTTTACGTCGTTGAAATCTTTGCTGTTACGCTTGATAAAACCTAGCAGTTGATATGCTTTGGAAACGATTTTTGAAATATGGCTTGAAAAAGTCCAATTATTGTTTACTATAATTCCAAGATCTTTTATAGAATTGACTCGCTCTATATTCCTATCATTTAAATGGTAAACGACATCAATTGAGGATGCTCGTCTTGAAAATGAAATTATTTTGCATTTATCCACATTTAGACAGTTTGTTCACCCTACACCAGTTACAAAAAAAAGTAAGGTCTACTTGAAGATTATTTGTGTCTTGTAATGAATTAATACGTAAAAAGATCTTCATGTCATCCGCGAATAACAGAGTTTCGGCATATGAAAAACAGCTAACAACATCATTAATGAATAAGTTAAATAAAAGGGGTCCAAGGTGGGAACCTTGAGGTACCCCTGATGTGACGCTTATAGATCGTGACGTCAATTGACTTATTTTAATAAACTGTGTACGACAGGTGATATATGATCTATCCAGGATAGTAGAACTCCAGAAATTCCGACGTGTGCCAACTTGTTCATTAAAATACCATGATCAACACTGTCGAATGCTTTAGAGAAGTCGGTATACACAGAATCAACTTGACACCCGCTCTCCAAAGCATCCACAATGTAGGAGTCATATACTAAGAGGTTAGAGGCAGTTGAAGCCCCAGCACGAAACCCGTGTTGATTAAAAGATATTGTGGAATGTAAAGCGTCGGTTAAAAATGATGTTAACAGTTTTTCAAATATCTTTGGAATAGCTGATATGATCGATATAGGTCGATAGTTTTGAAATCTTTTATTATCACCGCTTTTAAAAATTGGAATAATATTTGCAATCTTCCAACATGCAGGAAACATACCACTGGATAGGGATTTATTAAATAATAACCATAAAGGTCTAGACATAGAAAATGCACATTCTTTCAAAAAAGAGGCAGGTAAACCATCGGGACCTGGGCTATGATTTATTTTCAGTGAGCATAGTATTAATTTTACATATGAGTTAGAGGACAAAAACTCACTGCCCTTCCTAGACATTCTTATAAAAAGAGAAAACAATAAATTAGAATTTGATATATTCAGGAAACATACTCATACTTTCAATTATATCCATGCCAACGCATTTGCACCAATGAAATATAAATTATCTGCCTTTAATAGTATGATTAATAGAGCCTCCAACATACCATTATCACCCGAAATTAGAAAAAAGGAACTAAAATTCATTCACACAATAGCAGCACACCTTAAATACAACAGAAATACAATACAGAGACTAATTAATAGACATTCACGTAAATATAAACTCCGAAATATAACTTCACTTACAGATATAGAAACCATAAAAGAAACAAAATATGTCAGACTAAGTTATTCCCCCACAATCGAAAATAATTTCAAAAAATTGTACAAGAAATTCAATTTAACCCCAGCGTACTATGTAAATACAAAATTACACAATTTACTAGGGAACACTTTTAACGAAACACATTTCTTAGAAAAATCTGGAATTTATTCCATTAAATGTTCGAATTGTGACAAAATATACATAGGACAAACACAAAGAAACATTCAAACTAGATTCAAGGAACATGTCTCACACATTAAACACCTGAATCCGGATAAATGTGCGGTCGCTAACCATGCAATTGAAACGGGCCATAAGTTCATTTTAGAAAACGTAAAATTATTGAAACATTCTACACACTATCATTTAAATATGTTGGAGGCAATTCAAATGAAAAAACAAGAAAACCTACTGTTAAATTTCGATTTAAGTCCGCTCGAAAATGTTTTATTAGATTTAGTGTGTCCACCTGAAACTCGGGTGTCTTCCTAATCCCTTGGAATCCCCATCAAACACGTACCTACTTACCCACAGATAACCTTTTTTCGGCTAAAATTAGTTTATTACCACCATAACCACACCCCCTACCGACACCCTCTAATTCCCTCATTTTTTAGTGTATATATATATCAGTGTAAAATGTATATTTTTCGTATTAGTATCAAACCATTGATAATGGACACTTCGTGTCCGAAATGTACATTTGGTTACAAAATAAAGTATTGAAGAAAGGTTCTAGGTCTTTTTTAATCAGAGCATAGAGAGTTTAAAATCTCAGTAATCTTTAACTTTGGTGGATGAGGGATATTTGTAACAGAAGATAGTGTATTAGATGATGTTATCGTATTGTGAAAGGTAGACGATGAACAATAAACTGATTCAAAATGTTTTGCAAATAACTCAACAATATGGCCTTTTTCAGTCACTGCATTGAGTCCATTCATGAATATAGATGGTAATTGAGAACAGCCTCGTTGGGTTTTGACATGGGTCCAAAAAGATTTAGGGTTACACTTAATGTCATCTTCCATCGTATGAACGTACTTCTCATAACATAACTTCGACAGCAATTTATACTTTTCACGTACCGAACTGACTTGATTATAGTCAGAATTCAATTGAGAAATAATATATTTTTCATGTAATTTCTTCTTTTCAATTATCAAGTTTTTCAATTCATTATTAAACCATTTCGGAAACATTTTACCCTTTTGACCGGATGGTTTTATTTTAGGCACATACATATCAACTGCAGCATAAACATTTGAGTAAAATATTTCACATGCGGAATCAATATCATAGTCATTGAATATTGTGTCCCAATGAGTATTTATAAATACGTTATTTAGAGACAAATAATCAGCCTTCTTAAAATTATAAATAAAGTCACTGTCATCCGTCCAGCAGTTTAAATGTGTTGAAGGTAAACAAAATGAAAAATCCAAGGCTGGATGATGAATATCACATGGCACTAGAGATAATGAAGATTGGTCAAGAAGTACATTCATAGTCAGTGAAGAATTAATGAATATTAAATCTAAAAGATCATTGTTAATATTTCTTATCGAATTTACTTGATGCAAACATTAAAAGTGCGATTCTTTTCGCAATCTACAACAAGTTAGTCTTACAAAGACTATATCAAACACTCATTGAAACAACTACTTCCCGGGCTAATACCCCGACGGACATTGAATTATACAACAAGTGTTTGCTGTTACATACAGTAACCTACTGCAAATGTAACAATTTGGGTCAAATTCTTCAGGCCATCTATAGACGCGTTTCGAGATTTATCTCTCCTCAGTATAGCTTTGCCATTCCCTCTAAACAATTTGACACCTTAGACTGGCGGTCACGTTACCGTTCAAACATTAGTATAAATGAAATTGCCAATTCTTGGTTGCAGAATACTTCAAACATTAAAAGTGCGATTCTTTTCGCAATCTACAACAAGTTAGTCTTACAAAGACTATATCAAACACTCATTGAAACAACTACTTCCCGGGCTAATACCCCGACGGACATTGAATTATACAACAAGTGTTTGCTGTTACATACAGTAACCTACTGCAAATGTAACAATTAGGGTCAAATTCTTCAGGCCATCTATAGACGCGTTTCGAGATTTATCTCTCCTCAGTATAGCTTTGCCATTCCCTCTAAACGGGAAGTAGTTGTTTCAATGAGTGTTTGATATAGTCTTTGTAAGACTAACTTGTTGTAGATTGCGAAAAGAATCGCACTTTTAATGTTTGAAGTATTCTGCAACCAAGAATTGGCAATTTCATTTATACTAATGTTTGAACGGTAACGTGACCGCCAGTCTAAGGTGTCAAATTGTTTAGAGGGAATGGCAAAGCTATACTGAGGAGAGATAAATCTCGAAACGCGTCTATAGATGGCCTGAAGAATTTGACCCAAATTGTTACATTTGCAGTAGGTTACTGTATGTAACAGCAAACACTTGTTGTATAATTCAATGTCCATCGGGGTATTAGCCCGGGAAGTAGTTTTTTCAATGAGTGTTTGATATAGTCTTTGTAAGACTAACTTGTTGTAGATTGCGAAAAGAATCGCACTTTTAATGTTTGAAGTATTCTGCAACCAAGAATTGGCAATTTCATTTATACTTACTTGATGCAAGTTAAGATACCCAAAGGTATTAGCCAATAATTTCGACTTGGGACATTGAGAATTAGTTTGAACCCCGTATTCATTATTGAACCACAGTGAATGAGGTAGATTGTAGTCACCAAGAATACACATTACACCGCAATCCGAAAGCGACTCAAGAACAGAACAATGATTTTGATAAACATTTAAATGTGACTGAGGAGGAATATACACAGAGCCAAGCAAAACATTTACATCAGTACATTCAACAGATACATATAACTCCTCCGAAGAAGAACATTTACTTAAACACTCATACGAAGAAAATGCATTAGAGACGGCGATTATGCTAAATTTTCTTTACTATTAGGAGTATGTTTTGATTTTTAAATAATTTTCTAAAATTATAAACGATACACAAGACTCCCAAAATGGGCTTAAGATAATAATTGATTTTGTTTTTCGTTGCTTCAGTATTTTAAAAAAGTCAATGCTTAAATTTCTTTGTCAATATAAATGAAAAATAGAGTGAATCCTGCATACTTTTTTTTATTGACTTTATATTCTCTTTTAACTGACAAATCAAATGAAAACCAAATCCTATTAATCTTTGATGCTCCGCTCTAACTGTCAAAACAAAGGAATTACGAGCGTAGGTAATAGTTGCGTCGATTCTGTCAAAAAAATTGAAATTGAAAAATAAACTAAATGACGCACTTGTTATACAGAACCTCGGCTATTCCATAAATAAGTGCACACTTTTTGGGGGTACATTAGGGATTTTAGAGAATTTCACATATATTATAAAGGCTATCAAGTCATGGCTTTTGGTTGTTACTAGAGGTTAAACTAATTATTGTGTCAAAAGTTTTTTGAACTCAAAAATATCGTAAACCGTTACCTATACAAAAAAAGTTATTCTGTACTTTTTAATGCTTAAATGTTCAAAGTTTAAAATACGTTTTTTTCCAAAACGAAAAAACTTTATATCTATAGATTTTTTTTAATCAATAAAACATATCTCAAAAACTAATCAAAGTAATGCGGCCCAGATTTAAGTGCTCATGTTCACAATATGACACGGTTATTATGTTTAAAAACACTTTGTTTTAAAACAGTGTTTTAAATATGTTTAAAAACAGCCGTCGTGTTTTAAACGGTTTTGTTATAAACATGTTTTAAATCTTAAATTTTTTTAAAACATGTTTTAAACGTTCAATTTGTTTGAACCGTTTTTTTTTATAATTTTAAATTTGCTAAATTATATTTTATACTACTTCATAAAGATTTTTTGTTTACATTTTTAAATTTTAGCTAAATTGTTGAAGATATTTCAAATTATATTATTAAACATAACATTTTATTACAAGAAAATATCAAATATGTGTGCATAAATGTGATTTTTAAATACAGGGATTTTTTTTTCAGGTATACATGTATATGTATGTTTTTCGGGTATATATGCATACACTGTAAATTTTACGACATTCGTTGTTTTTTAAAAAGATTTTAATTTGAATTTTTAGACTAGGGTTTTCCACTCCCAGACTAAGAATGAAGTAAAATTTCGAGTTTAGAAAAGCCTGAAAATTTGGATTGGCCGCGTAGCGAAGCGGAGCGGCCAATCCAAATTAGGCTTTTCTAAACTCGAAATTTTACTTCATGCGCCACACGTATAAAACACTGAAATATCGCAAAGTTGAAAATACACGGCCTTAACAATTAAATATGTAGATGTGAATAAAACGCGAGTCAAATTCTACGCTGAACACATTGTTTAAGACAGTGATTATAGGCAACCCAATAACTCTAACGTATATTAGGTTGCCTATAATCGTTGTTCTATGTGTGTGTTTTTTTAACTTCACTGTAAATCAGTTTTTTTAAGCGTGGCGCATGAAGTAAAATTTCGAGTTTAGAAAAGCCTAATTTGGATTGGCCGCTCCGCTTCGCTACGCGGCCAATCCAAATTCTTAGGCTTTTCTAAACTCGAAATTTTACTTCATCCTTAGTCTGGGAGTGGAAAACACTCGTTAAAAGCCTCAAATTAAGGCGTTAAACAACGAATTCCCGCAAATTTAAAAAACGATGAAATAATCGGGATATGTATACTCAAAAGAAATACGTCCCGTATGTTCTGTTTTAAACACGTTTTAAACGTGTTTTAAACATGTTATAAACACGTTTTAAACATGTTTTTAATTGCTAATGTTTTAACCGCTGTTTCAATGATAAAAACACGTTTTATTAAAAAAAACTGTTTGTTTTAATTAAAATGAAAACACGTTTTTTTTAATAACTCTGCGATGTTAAGTAAATGAATAACACTTGTAACTGTTGATTTTTTTAAATTGACTTTTCTGTTAAGTATACATACAGGGAGTTTTTCTTTTAAGTATACACATCCCAATTATACATGGTTTGTGCGGTAAGTAATGAGAATGATGGCAGAATTATTTAATATTTGAAAATATAATTAAATTTAATTAATAATCTTGAACGTACAGTCGACGCAATCCAAATGTGAACGCTCTTTGGTTGTCATGGTATTTGTTACAAAAATGTATTCCTGTAATTCTGGCTTTGGCCAGTGATATTACACAGAGAGGCGTCATCGGCAATTTTTGAGAGAGCTGTCAAATTTAATTGTGACGAACGACTATGATGCAAAGTGTGAATTACACCATTAAATTTTAGTGTTCAGATTTGGGTTGCGCCGACTGTACATCCTTTGGGCATTAATATACCATTTCTTGCGGTTTTATCACATCTAGTAGTCCTCCAGGAATTCCTAGACTGGCTTGCCGTTCAGAGCGCTTGTCACGACATCTGGTAATACAGACAGTTTAATAGTGTCAAAATTTTGTCTTTTGAACTTGAATGATAACCTAAGAAATAAATAGAAGTCAAACAGAAGCAGATCTGGGCTATAGAAAAATGTTGGCAGCGATAGATTTTTCTTTTTCGCCAAGATCCCTTACCAGTACTAACAAAAACTGTTTCGTAATGTCGAGATTTAGCACAGACTCTCCGAACATCTGCAATTTTGTTGGGATAATTTCATACGCAATGGATTTTGAAATGCTTAATTTATCTACTAGCAATCTAAAATGTAAATATAAATGAAATTGCCAATTCTTAGTTGCAGATTGAAGTATTCTGCAACCAAGAATTGACAAAGACTATATCAAACACTCATTGAAACAACTACTTCCCGGGCTAATACCCCGACGGACATTGAATTATACAACAAGTGTTTGCTGTTACATACAGTAACCTACTGCAAATGTAACAATTTGGCTCAAATTATTCAGGCCATCTATAGACGCGTTTCGAGATTTATCTCTCATCAGTATAGCTTTGCCATTCCCTCTAAACAATTTGACAATTTGTGTCAAATTGTTTAGAGGCAAAGCTATACTGATGAGAGATAAATCTCGAAACGCGTCTATAGATGGCCTGAATAATTTGACCCAAATTGTTACATTTGCAGTAGGTTACTGTATGTAACAGCAAACACTTGTTGTATAATTCAATGTCCGTCGGGGTATTAGCCCGGGAAGTAGTTGTTTCAATGAGTGTTTTATATAGTCTTTGTAAGACTAACTTGTTGTAGATTGCGAAAAGAATCGCACTTTTAATGTTTAAAATGTAAATGTCAATCACAGTTCAAAATTACTTTCATCTAAGTTACATTTTCTGAACTAAGACTTTGATGACCTCTCTGCACGATGTTCATTCTAGTTGGATTATTTTTTTCCAGAATGGTTTGAGTCAACTAATCAATTGTACTTTTCCTTAAACATTCTCCAAGTATGCATTCTTATTGATAACAATCGTTTCAGTTACGTGTTTTAAACTTAACACAACATTTTATCCTGTATAAATTTTGAACAGTGACGCAACCCCCAAACGGTTGTCCACCATGTCGTCGATCCACGCACTGTGTGTTAGAAAACACTCCCAGATCCTTTGGCTTAGTACAAAAAAATCATTCTCATTACTCTCCGGACAAGCCATGTATGCTATACATTTTCAGATATTCGTTATTTATTTTAAGCTTTTAACGAGTGTTTTCCACTCCCAGGTTAAGCATGAAGTAAAAATTCGAGTATAGAAAAGCCTGAAAATTTGGTTTGGTCGCGTAGCGCGAAGCGCAGAGCGACCAAACCAAATTTTCAAGCTTTTCTAAACTCGAAATTTTACTTCATGCGCCACGCGTATAAGACACTGATTTCAAGTGAAGTTCACTTATTCACAATATTTCAGCGTTTAGAGAAGAAAATATCAAAAAAATGAAGATATACCTTAAATACTAGAACTGAAGCACGCGAAATACAAAAATTGAGCTGAAACGTATTCGGATAACAATGCGAAACTAGTATATTTCAACTGCACTAGAAAAGTTTCTTGCATGCACCAAGTGAGCACTAAGGGCAGCTTAGCATTGCAATCCGAAAACGCTTATTAATTGATTTTTGTTTCAAAGAAGCGATTTATTTTGATGAATACTTTGCTCATCCTAATAAAACCTCCTATTACCGTGATCGAGACGAACTTTCTTTCACGAATCGTGCTCGAGCTTCTTCTACGAACACCAAAGTTCATCCGGCGATTTCCTTCATCACGACTCGCGCGAAAAGAAGACGAACCGAAGAATATCAGATCTCCGATTGAGCATAAGCGAAATGGTAATGCATACCGCCCCGAGTCTGGAGAGTGGTTTCTGTCTCTTTGGTATAATACGTCTCTCAGTGCGACTTGAAATCTTTGCCGTATGTGTGCATGTGTATGTCTTGGAAGTGGATTTTTAGGCCGACGGGGTATCGTACATTATTACATTCAAGCCGCCACATCCATTCCTCTCGACGAGGAGACCGCGAGCACACCGCGTACTCTTGCCGAACAAAAACAAAAGAAAACACGCGGGTTTTTGTTTAGTTTTGTGTTTGAACTTTTTGTTTTGGAAAAAAAGTGGATTATATGGTTTACCTGAAAGCGAGGAGCAACAGGTAGGTGTAAAGGGGGGTTATTTTTAGTGTAGGAATAATGAGCATCCCTACAGATTAGATTATTATCTCAGGTATTTTTGTTTCTTTGTGGGTATTCCGTATTTTTGAGCCGGGTAGGTTCAATGGACCGGTTGGTGGTTTAGAACTAAATTATCCAGTTCTTGTGTTTCTGTTGTGTCTGCTCGCGTATTTCCTATATGGTTTGTGCTATTTTCGTTCGGAGTGCAGTCTGGAGGTGTGTCTATAAGTCGAGTTAGTTACCGTTTCTCCACTCCTTGGCATTATACAATTGTTTACCCATTTATAGCAATTTTTAAATGTGCCATATAATCAGTGCATTCATAGTAAACAAAGAAGTAAAAATAGTCATTTTGACAAATACTGTGCAAAGCAGGCGAAATTTCCTCCCCTAAGTAGTTATTGAAAAGGCGATTAAATATGAAAATGATAATATCTCAAACTCCAAGAGTTACAACAAATGGTGTATAAAAATATTAATAAATAGTAAACATTTGTAGAATGTATTGATATGAGGATCAAACATAAGGAGTATTTTGAAATTTACTTTAAATCAGTGCTTTATACGCGTGGCGCATGAAGAAAAATTTCAAGTTTAGAAAAGCCTGAAAATTTGGTTTGCAATTGTTCAATTAAAGTTCAATTTAAATCTTTATATGAGTGTTTTACACTCCTAGATTAAGCATTAAGTAAAATTTCGAGTTTATAAAAGCCAAATTTTCAGGCTTTTCTAAACTCGAAATTTTACTTCATGCGCCACTCGTATAAAACACTGATTTCAACTGAAGTTGGAAATAAACTTGTAAAATAGTATGCTAAGGAGGTAGATTCTGAACTTCACATCAAATCAGTGTTTTGTAATGAAGTAAAATTTCGAATTCAGAAAAGCCTGAAAATTTGGCTTTTATAAACTCGAAATTTTACTTAATGCTTAATCTAGGAGTGGAAAACACTCATTCAAACATTTAAATTGAACTTCAATGGAACAATTGCAATTAAACAGTTGTAATTGAACAGTTGCAATTAAACAGTTGCAATGAAACAGTTGCAATTAAGAATTGAATAGTCAATTGTAATTGCAAATGATAGAACAATTATATTTCACTCATAGTAATTTTCAATTACATAAGTAAATACAATTTTCCCAACAATAGTATTTAATTAAAAATTAATCAATTGCAATTGTATAATTTGTTGGAAATAGTAAATAATCAACTGTCAATCGTTAAATTTACAATTGATTATTTGCTATTACGTAAGTATGATACTAACAAAAAATGAGAAACAGAAGTAATATTAATATTAAAATATTTTTGAAAAAGTGTAATTTTATATAATATATAAGTATATCTCTTGTTATTTGGAATGAAAACACTAACACTTTCTTCACAATATTTTTTATTTTTGCTAGATGTACATTTCAAATACTATGTATTCCTTTGAAAATGGTCTAACAAACTGAAACTAGTCGGAATAAAGTTTTAATTTGTGAAACAATACCAAGTGTTTTTATTTAAATAACTTTACATATTCTAATATGTTTCATCAAGTGCCAGATGAGAAATTAATTCAAGAAACTATGTACTCATTATCAATTAGCTTACTGTCAGTAAGCTATTAATAATGAGTACATAGTATTCGAAATGTACATCTAGCAAAAATAAAAAAAATATTTTGAATATACATATCCCGATTACGTGTTGTGGATTTTTAAATATTCGTTGTTTTCTTAAAAGAGGTCAATTTGAAGTTTAAAGGAGTGTTTCCACTCCCAGGTTAAGCATGAAGTAAAATTTCGAGTTTAGAAAAGCCTGAAAATTTGGTTTGGTTGCGTAGCGCGAAGCGCGGAGCGACCAAACCAAATTTTCAGGCTTTTCTAAACTCGAAATTTTACTTCATGCGCCAAGCGTATAAGACACTGATTTTAAGCGAAGTTTACTCGTTTACAATATTTCAGTGCTTTCAGTGTTTAATACGCGTGGCGCATGAAGTAAAATTGCGAGTTTAGAAAAGCCTGAAAATTTGGTTTGGCCGCTGCGCGCTACGCGCTACGCGACCAAACCAAATTTTCAGTCTTTTCTAAACTCGAAATTTTACTGCATGCTTAGTCTGGGAGTGGAAAACAGTCGTTTTAAGCTTCAAATTGAACTCATTAAAAAGCGTATGATTTCATTCCAAGTTATTTAAGGCTTTTCTAAACTCGAAATTTTACTTCATGCGCCAAGCGTATAAGACACTGATTTTAAGCGAAGTTTACTCGTTTACAATATTTCAGTGCTTTCAGTGTTTAATACGCGTGGCGCATGAAGTAAAATTTCGAGTTTAGAAAAGCCTGAAAATTTGGTTTGTCCATGCTTAGTCTGGGAGTGGAAAACACTCGTTTTAAGCTTCAAATTGAACTCTTTAAAAAGCGTATGTTTTCATTCCAAGTTATTTAAAATCTTTACGTAACTCAAAAAAAAAACCATATTCCTATATCTCTTGTTATTTCGATTATATCTAGTTTTTGCATTTATGTGACGATCAAGAATTTCCATTAGTTAATTAAAATTATAACTAATGTATGTATTATGTCTTCTTGTTTATTTAAATTAATATCAAGATTTCACTCAATCACTGCACATTTCTCTGGAAAATATATCCATGCCTAGCTTTCAATTTTCTCGCCTGTTGGAAACAGCATTCAATAAACAATAATGGCTGTCGATGTAATGAATTCAAAAGCAGCAACAATAGTGTGTGCTCCGAACTATGTAAGAAAAACTCACAAAGGTGAAGAATTCCACGTAAGCAAATTTGAAATTCGATTTTCTCTCCTCCAGTTTCACCACTTTCCAATCCGTTGCCCTCTTCGGACTCGCGCTTTAATTAGCGTTTATCGATCACAAAAATTCGGCGCGTATATTAATTTATTTATAGACCTGTATGAAAGTAAGAACGGATTTTTGTGCTCAGGTTAAGTGTTTTGTGTAATTATATAGTTGGGGTAATAAACGTAAATCAAGGTGTTCGAAAACAGTGAAAAAGTTAATTGAAGAGATTAATTTTAGCTATAGGCCATGAAATTATTAGAAAATATTGTTAATACACGCAGATAAATACATTTCTGTAATTTTATTGTGTTTTTTTCTAAAATCAAAACATAGTTGATTCATTTCTTAATTATCCCTTGTAGCTTTATCACCAAACCAAATTTTCAAGTTTTTCTAAACTCGAAATTTTACTTTATGCTTAACTTGGGAGTGAAAAACACTCGTTGAAGCTTTAATTTTAATTTTTTGCAAAAATATCTGAAGATTCACACTCATGTATATATTAAGTGTCTAATTTGTGAACTGATGCATAAGTTGGTTTAATATTTTTGTTAAGTTTTATGTAGTCCTCTACATTCACCACGACAAAATATATTTCCAGCACAAACGCCATTGGCATTGTTCTCGAAATAGCGGCGTGAATTGGGGGACAATGAAATCTTTTTTATATACTTATTCTTCAATTAAGCACAGACAATAAGCCTGAAAACGAGCGAGGACCACTTTTAACATTACATTGCGAAATTGTAGCGAAAAAACATTGAGGTGAATGGAAATTGAACTATTTATCATAGAAAAAACTTAGATTATAAGACGATAATATTTAAACATCTACTATCCAACTACTAAGTTTTATTAATTTATTTTCATTATTTTGATAAGAAAATACAAATTATTTCTAACACTCTACTAAGTTTTGTTAATTTAATTTCATTATTTCTTTGATAAGAAATTACAAATTATTTCTAACACTTTCTAAAATACAATCAACTTTTAAACGTTGTAACAGTGCACTTTTCTCTTAAAAGTATACAGGGTGCCTGTATTTCCCATACATTCTGGGATCTCAGTTATTTGAAGAGATAGAGAGTCGGTTGGGGCAAAGTTGCGTATTTTAAGGCCTAAGAGTAATCTGAAAACAATTTTGAAATATCTTCTTTTGTTTTCGAGATATCAACAAAAAACTGATTTTTTGAAAATTCGTTTTTATTTTTTAATTTAAAAACTACTCAATCTGGACATTTAGAACTTTGACATTACACGGGCACTTTTTAACAAGGCGTATTTTTTTTAAGATAACTATAACATTTACCCGAGGACCATAGCCAACTGTTGTTATTTTTTTTGGGCGCCATTTTGGATTTTCATATTTTTTGAAAGGATATTATTTTCTGAACTCAGTGATGTTTCACACTCAAAATTTATTTTAGATTTAATATTTAAAATTATTTTTGTTTTTTGCAAAGTGTGCTTTGGAAACAATGACGTCATATCTATTAATAAATGAATTACGTCGATTAGCTGTTATATTTGATTTTTATATATTTTTTTTTAATTAATTATATTACGTTGTAATTTTATGTACAAATGGTGTTTACCGTAAATAAATTTACTTTACTTTACTTTACTTTAAATAAAATCTTGACAGCAGTCAATCATTGTTTGTCAAAATTATTTAATAACTGTCAATATTTTGTAATAATAAAAATAAGTATCAATTATCACACAAAACGTAAATTAAAAAAATGGTGATGTGTCCATCATAGTACTTTCCCCCGTAAATTGCGTATTAAATCACTTTTAAAATATTTGTAGCATTATTATTTTCAAAATGTCTTCAACTTTTTGATAACTACAACTTTTGTTTGAAACATTTTTCAATTGGATCAACACATACTGACACAAACCAATGACTAGATAAAAAAAACACTGTTTATTGAATATCTCAAAAACTAAGAGTGCTATGACAAAAAGTGAAGATACAAAAAATCTTTAATATTTTATTACCTACAACTTTTATTTGAAACATTTTCCAATTGTATCAACACACACACTGACACAAATCAATGACTAGATAAAAAACACTATTTATTAAATATCTCAAAAACTAAGAGTGCTATGACAAAAAGTAAGTGAACAATACATATTCATTTTGTTATTATCTACAACTTTTATTTGAAAGAATTTTTTGTTTGTTGAACATTTATTGAAAAAATCTGAAAAAACTGAAAAACGCTAAGAGTAAAGTACCACTTCCGGTTTTCCGATTTTCACCTTAAGTTTCAAGTTTCATCTCGATATCTTTAGCGGTTTTTGCGGTACAGCGCACACAGACACACACACAGACAGACAGACAGACAGACATTTTTCAAAAATGGTCTTATTCGACTCAGGGGACTTCAAACGGATATTTCCGCTAAAATTTTTGATTCGAAAATTTTCACGAAAACATTACTTTCCCTTTGTATTACATACGGGGGAAAGTAAAATGGTGTTGTGTCGTCCATCATAGCACTTTTCCCATTAAAGATATGATGACCTATATATCAACAGTATGGAAAACTTATTCTTCCATTTTCAATACATCTCAAGAAATATTGATCAAAATTACATTTAAGCGTTATATATTTTTAACTTTATTGTAAATCGGTGGTTTATACGCGTGGCGCATGAAGTAAAATTTCGAGTTTAGAAAAGCCCCGTGAAAATTTGTCTCGGGTCGCTGCGCGACCCTCGACAAATTTTCTACGCGGGGCTTTTCTAAACTCGAAATTTTACTTCATGCTTAGTCGGGGGGTGGAAGACACTCGTTAGTTTGAAATACATCACAACTGGTGATGTATTTTAGCAGGAGTTGTCAAATGAGTGATTTACTCAATTGTTTCCAAGACACTCTTTACAAAAAACAAAAGATTAAAATTTTACATATAAATTGTACAATAAACTATAAGTATGATACATCATTGAATTCAGAAAAAAATATTCTTCCAAAAAATATGAAAATCCAAAATGGCGCCCATAAGAAAAACAAAAGTTAGCTATGGTCAATGGGTAAATGTTATAGTTATCTTAAAATGAAATATGTTACTTGATTACTCGTTAAAAAGTGCCTGTATAAAGTCAAAGTTGTAAATGTCTGGATTCAATGGTTTTTGATCAAAAAAATAAAAACGAAATTTGAAAAAATCCGTTTTTTGACAATATCTCAAAAACAAAAGAAGATATTACAAATTTGTTTTTAGATTATTATTGGGCTCTAAAATACGCAACTTTACCCCAATTTAACCGACTCTCTATCTCATCAAATAACCAAGATCCCCATACATTATGTAAGTAAGTAAGTAAGTAAGTACTTTATTAATGTTAATACCTAGGTTTACATACGTCATATATACAGAAAATATTACCTTGCTAATTAAATAGACAATACAATATAAAATAATTAAATACATGAATAAGTGTAAATGATTAAAAATTATTAACGATTACAATAAATAAATAAATAAGTATAGAACAAATTAAAAATTAGTAAAAACATTAAAATAGTTTATAAGATGACATTATTGTCATGCTCCATTGTTTTTGTATATTCATCAATGCTATAGAAAGACATTTTAATGAAATAGCGCTTCATAAAAGATTTAAATTGTTTTGTTGGTAGAGTTTTTATAGTGGATGGCAGTGGATTATAAAATTTTGGACCATAATACTTTATACCGTTACGTTACCTAGACAATCTTAAGAAGTGAGGACATATATGATCATTAGATCTTGTGTTGTACTCATGGACGTCGTTGTGTTTGGTGTATAATGATCGATTTTCATACACATAGATTAAAGTTTCTAAAACATACAAACTTGGTAATGTGAGTATTTCTAGTTTTGTAAATGAATCACGGCAATCATTTCTGTAACCTATTCCATCTATAACTCTTACAGCGCGTCTTTGTAACCCAAAGAGTCTGGCAGCTATGCTCGAATGACCCCATGCAAGGAGACCATACATAAGATGACTCTGGCATAGCGCAAAATAAGCTGTTTTTAAGACTGCTTGAGGGAGTGATAGTTTAAGATGTCGGAGTAGAAATACAGATTTACAAAGTTTGTTTGCTGTTACAGTGCCATGTTTATGCCACGTAAGTTTGTGATCAATGTGCATACCTAAAAATTTCGTACTGTCACTGTAACTTTCAGAAATCTTATTTAACGTAAATATTATATACGCTGATTTATCCTCATTAACAAGCAATCGATTCGACGTAAACCAATTTGTTGCTGTATTAATTTCGGCGTTGTTTATCTGAATAGCTGTGTGTTCTTGTGTAGAGTAGCTTTTGATTGTAGTATCATCAGCAAAGAGTACTATTGAAGAATTCTGCAGCTGTCCGGGCAGATCATTGATGTAAATAAGGAACATTAAGGGGCCTAAAATTGAGCCTTGCGGAACCCCATGATGTATGGTGCATTCATCAGATGTACTATTCCTTATAAATACTTGCTGCGTGCGTTTACTCATGTATGAGCTTATCATTCGGCAGCTTTTCGGCAAGAAGTTGTAATAATATAATTTCTCTAAAAGTATTTCATGAGAGACATAATCAAACGCCTTACTGAGGTCCAAAAAGGTCGACGTTCCTCCAGACTCGAAGCCATCGTATATTTCCTCAGTGAAAGCGATGATTGCATCCCTGGTTGATTTATTTCTGCGGAAGCCGTACTGATTACTTGAAATTATGTTGAAATACGGGCACTCTGTATAATGTACTATATTTTCTTACTCTAAAATCAAAATTGTAGGAATAAAAGTTCATAAAGAACTATTATTTATTATACTTTTGATTCATTTAAAAAAAAAATCTTACAAAATTCGAAAATTACTACAAACGTATTATCTATACGCTGTCATAAAATTAACGTGATCTTCGGTTACATTGCAAACTTACGTTTGTTAGGTTAGGTTAGACTTTCTTGCATTAAGTCAAGAGGAGCTAATGCTTATGGGAGAACTGTAAATCGAGTAGAAAAGGAAAGACTATGGTAAGGATGTGGGGTACGAGTAAGACAGACGACTATATATACCAATCACCGGTTTTGATTTTGGATGCAGCATCCACTAAATATTATACAGAGACTGGCTAACTGGATATATATGAACCTAACCTAAGAAAAATATCATTTATTGTAACTTAGTTCCACATTCTATCTAAATAGATAACTTGCAAATGCATATACTAACATCAATCCTAACCTAATTCCAAAGATAAAACTTAAGTCCATAAAAATCCATGAAACTTTACTTCATAGTCTGCCATCTAACCTACCTTGACCATAATCTACCATACCTAATTCCAAAGATTTAATCTAAGTTGATTTCACAAACAGCCGCTTCGCGGAGCGACTAAACCAAATTTTCGGGCCTTTCTTAACTCGAAATTTTACTTCTTGCATAATCTGGGAGTGGATACACTCGATCGAGACTTAAAATTTAACGGATTTATAAAATCAAAGAATACCTGAATATTTACAGCGTATACATTAGGTATATTTAAAAAAATACATTACCAGTATACAGACAGGGTCCTGCAACAGTGTGTCGGGCTTTCCTAGCGCCATTCCCGTTAAAAAAACAAAAAAATGTTTCGTACAAAAAATTATTGATTTAAAAATATTTATGGCGTAAAATTATTTTCAAACATACAGGGTGTCCCAATTTTGCAGTTTAACAAAAATATTTGTTCTTTTTAATGGAACACCCTGTATTAATTCAACTTTTCTAATAACATTTTTCAACCTCTACATTGTTGTTCATTTAGTTTTTTATTATGTTACAGTGTTGCCAATTTACAATTCTTTTCTTCAAGTATCATGCATAAGCAAGCTCAACTTTAAAAAATCGTAGCGACCTCGTTTTTTGAAGGTAAGAATAACTCTTAGCAAATATCCCAGTGTGGTTAATAAGCAACGTTTAATTAATGAGCAATTTAAATTTTGTAGTACAGGGTGTTCAGAGAAACATGCAAAACTTTGCAAATTTCAAAGCGGTATAACCCATTTTTTTTTAAATGGAATGCTCCCTATTTTATGTCATTATTCGATAGGTCTTTTTCTTCTCTTCAATTTGATGGGGCATATCTTATGTCTAAACCCTATAGTTGTTGAGATATTCAATATTATTCACAAAAGTATCCATTTAATTACATTTCTATGCACTCTAGTAGGCCATGCTGCGACGAAACAACTGTCAAAATGTAATGTAAGTGTCAGTGTGACATTTGATTATGTCGAAATTCGAAACGTTAATTTGTGATTTGTAAAGTGATTCTTCGTTTCGTGGTAAAAGTAGACAGCATATAATTACGATGAATTTCGAAAAAGACGAACTAGTCGATATGATTTTTGTATTAGTGGAGACTGATAGAAATTGTTTATTGGCGGTTAGAATTTACGCGCAACGTTATCCCGACAGAAGACATCCGGAAGAGAAAAGTTTTAGGAACCTGCTCAATAGATTTATTGAAACGGGAAATGTACATTACAGAAAACAAGAAAGAACAAAACCTATCACCAATGAGGAAATCCAATTTTCAGTGCTCTTAACAGCCACTGAGCATCCCAACTTGAGCCAAAAAGACATCTGTGAAGCAACCAGCATAAGCGAGAGGTCAGTATCACGCATTCTGAAGAAAAATCGATATCATGCATATTATATTCAGTTACATCAAGAACTGAGTAATACTGATTTTCAGTTTCGTTCCGAATTTTGTATCTGGGCAAGACTAAAAATACAGAAGGATCCTGCGTTTTTCCAGTATATTTTATTCACGGATGAGGCGACCTTCCATAACAGCGGATCTGTCAACAGGCACAATTTTCATTATTATTCAACTGAAAATCCGCATGTTGAGAGACAAGTTGATCATCAGCATCGATGGTCATTGAATGTCTGGGGAGGAATTATTGGAAACCATGTGGTAGGTCCACATTTCTTCGAAGGCCATCTAAATGGGCATATGTATTTGCACTTTATGCGAAATGTATTACCCGGGTTATTAGCTCATATACCTCAACATACAAGAAACAGGCTGTGGTTTCAACAAGACGGGGCACCTGCGCACTTCTGGCGAGATGTGAGGACATTTCTAGATGGTATTTTCCCCAACCAATGGATTGGTAGGAATGGAGCCACTAGATGGCCTGCTAGATCTCCGGATCTAACAAAAATTGATTTTTTCTTGTGGGGATATGTAAAAGAAATTGTTTATAAGGAAGCACCTACAACCCCAATGAATATGCAGCAACGAATTGTTAATGCTTTTGTAAGTATTTCACCTGAAATGTTAGGAAGAGTGAATAGGTCTTTTCAGCGGCGAATTAATTTGTGCCTAAATGAAAATGGAAAACATTTTGAACATTTACTGTAGTATCGTTTCTCTTTTGTATTAATAATTTTGAAGTATTATCTGTATTTATTCATCTCACATTGACTTTTACTTACATTTTGACAGTTGTTTCGTCTCAGCATGGCCTACTAGAGTGCATAGAAATGTAATTAAATGGATACTTTTGTGAAAAATATTGAATATCTCAACAACTATGGGGTTTAGACATAAGATATGCCCCATCAAATTGAAGAGATAAAATAGACCTTTCGAATAATGACATAAAATAGGGAGCATTCTATTTTAAAAAAATGGGTTATACCGCTTTGAAATTTGCAAAGTTTGGCATGTTTCTCTGAACACCCTGTATTACTAAATTTAAATTGCTCATTAATAAAACGTTGCTTATTAACTACACTGAGATATTTGCTAAAAGTTATTCTTACCTTCAAAAAACGAGGTCGCTACGATTTTTTAAAGTTGAGCTTGCTTATGCATGATACTTGGAGAAAAAAATTGTAAATTGGCAACACTGTAACATAATAAAAAACTAAATGGATAACAATGTAGAGGTTGAAAAATGTCATTAGAAAAGTTGAATAAATACAGGGTGTTCCGTTAAAAATAACAAATATTTTTGTTATACTGCAAAATTGGGACACCCTGTATGTTTGAAAATAATTTTACGCCATAAAGATTTTTAAATCAATAACTTTTTGTACGAAACATTTTTTTGTTTTTTTTCACGGGAAAGGCGCTAGGAAAGCCCGACGCACTGTTGCAGGACCCTGTATAATACAATATGTCATTGCGGTGCAGAATTGTATCTAAAATCAACTTTTTGACTTCACTCTATAATTGCTCTGCCGTTAATGGGTTAATTACTTTTTACAGAATTATAATTAGAAAGTAATTCAATTAGTTAATTACAAATAAAATTATTGTTGATAAAAATGTAAAATGCGAAAATTGCAGGTTAAAAGTTGATTTAACATAAAATATGAAGAAAGCTATACATTGATCCCGATAGTTTGTTGTGTTTAGTTTAAGTAAATGTATACCAAAATAATAATAATAATAATATATAACTGTATATGATAGGTTTAAACGTAAAAATCATCAAGTACTTAGCAGAGCTGGGCAGGATTCGAATCAGTCAGGATTCGAATCTTGGATTCGAATCCTTTTAGAGGATTCAAAAGAGGCATTCGAATACTTTAGCTAAACTGGATTCGTGATCCGGATTCGTTACATTTTTTTATGAGGATTCGTATTCGAATCCAAATGCGGGTGATTCGAATCCTCATAAAAGGATTCGAATCTTTATAAAAGGATTCGAATACTTACAAAAGGATTCGAATACTTACAAAAGGATTTGAATCGTCAGAAATTATTCGAATTAATTGTGAGGATTAACATAAAACATTTGTTTTGTGTGTTTTTAAATTTCTCGTTAAATCAGTGTTTTATACGCGTGGCGCATGAAGTAAAATTTCGAGTTTAGAAAAGCCCCGTGAAAATTTGTCTCGGGTCGCTGCGCGACCCTCGACAAATTTTCTACGAGGGGCTTTTCTAAACTCGAAATTTTACTTCATGCTTAGTCTGGGAGTGGAAACGCTCGTTCGAAACTTCAAACTGATTGCTTTGATAAGAACATTAAATGACTGAAAATGTTTTTAGAGATAATAATCTAGTTTTCAAAATTTTGTTTACCATTATTTGAAGTAAAACTGACATGGTACCCACAATCTTTAACATTTCAAAGTTCTCCAACATTTCCCTGATTCAAGATTTTTTACCCTGACCTTTTAATATAACTTTCTTTTGTGAGAAACCTCCAGTTTGTAAAATTGTTTTTGGTTGTTTTTGTCAATATAGCTTAAATATTGACAAAAACAACAAAAAACAATTTATTTGAAATAAAACAACACAGTTGGGAGGGTTTCACTTTAATTGTTGAACACTGCAACATGTTTCACCACACAGTGGCTTCATCAGGCAGATGAAATAATGATTTTACAAAGTACAGGTAAGAGCTTATATACTAATGCAATAAAGTTAATAGAAGGGGGGGGGGGTTAATAAGGTAATTAGGCTGAAACTAATACAAACAATTTTGAGCGACTAAATATTGATTAGAGGTGAGTTGTTTACTTCTATTTGGTCATTTAATAGAATACCTTTTTTATTATATTTATTAATTTCTAATTCTTCTAATAAGTTTAATTTACGACTTTTGTTACATTCGTGCAAAATTTTTTGAATTTAGGGTTAAAGTTATGTTGGTATTCGATTAAATGATTGGCGTAGGTTGAAGAGGTTTTCTTAAATTGAAAGCATTTTTGATGTTCTGAAATGCGATCTGGGAAGCTACGTCCAGTTTGTCCAACGTATACCTTAGGGCAATCTCCACACTCTAGCAAATACACGCCAGAGTTCGTAGTTTTATCAGATTTGTCTTTAGAATTATTGATGAATTTGTTAAGTGAGTTGACCGTTCTAAAAGAAGGAGTTAGGTTTAAGGATCTGAGTTTTTTGCTGATGGCAATCGAAGGGGGACCGTTAAATGTTAATGAGCAATATTTATTACTCTGATTTTGAAAATTGGTGGGATATACTAATTTCAGGGCTTGTTGTCTTTGTTTTTTAAAAAGGATGTCTAAGATGAGCTTTTGACGAAAGCCGTTGTTATTAGCTATTATGAGAATTCTGTTGAGCTCATTATTAAAATTATTAATTGATAGGGGGATAGTGGTTAGCCTATGCAACATGGAATGGTAAGCTGCTAGTTTATGTTGCATAGGATGGAATGATGTGCTATGGATCGTAGTATCTGTATGGGTCGGCTTGTGGAAAATATTGAATTCATGTTTTTGACCTGGATGTGAAATTGTTAAGTCTAAAAAATTAATATATTTATTAGATTCGATCTCCCTAGTGAATGAAATATCCTTGTGAATTGAATTAATGAAATTTAAAAGTTGATCTAGCTGTCTCTCCGTTCCTGTGAAACAGGTGAGAATATCATCAACATATCTAAACCAGTATAGGCATTTATTAAAAAGTGGGTGTTTACTAATTATTTCTTCTAATGAATTCATGAAAATTTCGGCAAGTAACGGACTGAGAGGATTACCCATGGCTAATCCTTTGTTTTGGATGAAGAAGTTGTTATTGAATTGAAAGTAATTTTGTCGTAAACATTCATTAAGGAGATCAAGAATCTCCGACTTAACAATCGGATTAGTCCCCCGGGCGGTCAGCAATCCCTCAACCAGGTTTACCACCTCTTGAGGCGGCACGCTAGGAAAGAGATTACTGACATCAAAGGACACCAACCGGCTTTTCATCGGAACTTTGAGGTCTTTAATTCTAGTGATTAGGTCTAATGAGTTTTTAATAGCAAATGTGGATTTGAATTTCGTGTGTTCGCAAATCTGACTAATTAAATATTTTGAAATATTTCGACAAGGAGCCGAAACATATGATACTACTGGCCTAATAGGGGAATCTTCTTTATGGATTTTTAACAATCCATAAAGTTTTGGTGGTTTGGGATTCATAGGGATAAGGAGTTTTGACTGAAACTCGGAAAGGATGGCATTGCAGTTTTTGGTGATAGACTTAATCTCTTTTGTGAATTTATTGGTGGGATTTGATTTTAGTTGAACGAAGTTATTTGAATTGAGAAAATGTAGGACTTTCTCAATGTAGATTGGTTTGGGGATTGCAATAACTGAATTGCCTTTATCTGCTTTAGTGAAAACGATATTGTTTTTAATTGATTTATCCTTAAGGGATTTCGCTGTTAGGAGTTCTGAATTTTTAGAAATCAGTTTTGAAACTTGTTTGTGTTTCAAAATCTCATTCTTTAAAACACATTTATTTTCGATTAAAGAATGAGATTTTGAAACACAAACAAGTTTCAAAACTGATTTCTAAAAATTCAGAACTCCTAACAGCGAAATCCCTTAAGGATAAATCAATTAAAAACAATATCGTTTTCACTAAAGCAGATAAAGGCAATTCAGTTATTGCAATCCCCAAACCAATCTACATTGAGAAAGTCCTACATTTTCTCAATTCAAATAACTTCGTTCAACTAAAATCAAATCCCACCAATAAATTCACAAAAGAGATTAAGTCTATCACCAAAAACTGCAATGCCATCCTTTCCGAGTTTCAGTCAAAACTCCTTATCCCTATGAATCCCAAACCACCAAAACTTTATGGATTGTTAAAAATCCATAAAGAAGATTCCCCTATTAGGCCAGTAGTATCATATGTTTCGGCTCCTTGTCGAAATATTTCAAAATATTTAATTAGTCAGATTTGCGAACACACGAAATTCAAATCCACATTTGCTATTAAAAACTCATTAGACCTAATCACTAGAATTAAAGACCTCAAAGTTCCGATGAAAAGCCGGTTGGTGTCCTTTGATGTCAGTAATCTCTTTCCTAGCGTGCCGCCTCAAGAGGTGGTAAACCTGGTTGAGGGATTGCTGACCGCCCGGGGGACTAATCCGATTGTTAAGTCGGAGATTCTTGATCTCCTTAATGAATGTTTACGACAAAATTACTTTCAATTCAATAACAACTTCTTCATCCAAAACAAAGGATTAGCCATGGGTAATCCTCTCAGTCCGTTACTTGCCGAAATTTTCATGAATTCATTAGAAGAAATAATTAGTAAACACCCACTTTTTAATAAATGCCTATACTGGTTTAGATATGTTGATGATATTCTCACCTGTTTCACAGGAACGGAGAGACAGCTAGATCAACTTTTAAATTTCATTAATTCAATTCACAAGGATATTTCATTCACTAGGGAGATCGAATCTAATAAATATATTAATTTTTTAGACTTAACAATTTCACATCCAGGTCAAAAACATGAATTCAATATTTTCCACAAGCCGACCCATACAGATACTACGATCCATAGCACATCATTCCATCCTATGCAACATAAACTAGCAGCTTACCATTCCATGTTGCATAGGCTAACCACTATCCCCCTATCAATTAATAATTTTAATAATGAGCTCAACAGAATTCTCATAATAGCTAATAACAACGGCTTTCGTCAAAAGCTCATCTTAGACATCCTTTTTAAAAAACAAAGACAACAAGCCCTGAAATTAGTATATCCCACCAATTTTCAAAATCAGAGTAATAAATATTGCTCATTAACATTTAACGGTCCCCCTTCGATTGCCATCAGCAAAAAACTCAGATCCTTAAACCTAACTCCTTCTTTTAGAACGGTCAACTCACTTAACAAATTCATCAATAATTCTAAAGACAAATCTGATAAAACTACGAACTCTGGCGTGTATTTGCTAGAGTGTGGAGATTGCCCTAAGGTATACGTTGGACAAACTGGACGTAGCTTCCCAGATCGCATTTCAGAACATCAAAAATGCTTTCAATTTAAGAAAACCTCTTCAACCTACGCCAATCATTTAATCGAATACCAACATAACTTTAACCCTAAATTCAAAAAATTTTGCACGAATGTAACAAAAGTCGTAAATTAAACTTATTAGAAGAATTAGAAATTAATAAATATAATAAAAAAGGTATTCTATTAAATGACCAAATAGAAGTAAACAACTCACCTCTAATCAATATTTAGTCGCTCAAAATTGTTTGTATTAGTTTCAGCCTAATTACCTTATTAACCCCCCCCCCCTTCTATTAACTTTATTGCATTAGTATATAAGCTCTTACCTGTACTTTGTAAAATCATTATTTCATCTGCCTGATGAAGCCACTGTGTAGTGAAACATGTTGCAGTGTTCAACAATTAAAGTGAAACCCTCCCAACTGTGTTGTTTTATTTCAAATAGTATTATGGAGTTTCATCATGTATCCGCCTCATCAATTAAATATAAAAAACAATTTAACAAACTGGAGGTTTCTCACAGAAGAAAGTTATATTAAAAATTATTACGTGTTTTGTAATTTTTATGAAGCCTGTTGATTTTGAAAAATTTAATAATATCATATGGCTTTTTTGTTAGTGTTTTGGTCAATTTGAATAAAATACCCTGACTTTTCCGGTTTTAATGATATTCAGTGAATTTTTTATTTACGTAATTTTCACGCATTCGTCGATTTTATATTAGAGTTCAATTTGAAGTTTTGAACGAATGTTTCCATTCCCAGACTAAGCATGAAGTAAAATTTCGAGTTTAGAAAAGCCCCGCGTAGAAAATTTTTCGAGAGTCGCGCAGCGACCCTCGACAAATTTTCACGGGGCTTTTCTAAACTCGAAATTTTACTTCATGCGCCACGCGTACAAGACATATTCATATTCATATTTATATTTATTGATGCAACAACAATGTACATGTTTTACACAGGTCAGTTCTTAACTAAATAATAATAAAAAAAATAAAATAAACTACATATCAAAGTAAAAATAAAAAAGTAAAAAAGACTGCATTTTAATGCAGCGTATAAACTGCAATTACAGTTTAAACGCTGCATCAAAATTAAATTCAAGATAATCCTCCCAGCAGTAAAAGGCATTAATTGATAAGAAATCCTTCAGTACTCGGTAGAACTTCTTGTGTGGTAATTCCTGGATGATTTTTGGCAGGACATTAAAAAATTTAATAGCGTAGAAACGTTCTCCCGTCCGAGCTTTAGTCAGCCTCGTAGCTTTTAAATACAGATTTGATTGTTGTCGAGTGCTGTATTGGTTGATATCACTGCATGTCAGGAAATCATCGATGTTGAGTTTAATGTGGGAAAGGCAAACAAGTATGTAAAGTGATGGGAACGTCAATATATTCAGATCAATAAATGCTTGCCTGCAGTCGACTGTATAGTTAATCCCAGCGATGACTTTGATTGCTCTTCTTTGGAGACCAAAAATACGGTGTCGGATGGCGGAGTGTCCCCACGCAATAACCCCGTAAATTACTTTGGAAAACAGAAAAATATGTCGTCCGAACAACATCTTTAGACACCAAGGGTACTAGGCTGCGAATAAGAAATATACTGGAACATAACTTTGCAGCAAGTGTGTCCCCGTGGGTACTACATGTTAGAGATGAATCAACATGAACACCAAGAAACTTCGTAGAACCTTGCTGCCGCTCACTACCCTTAAGCGAGAAAGTTAGCGTAGGAGATTTGCTGTAGTTCAGTTTCAGGCGGTTATTTAGGAACCACTTTGAGACTTCATTAAGTGATTGATTGTGCAAAGTGGTAACATATGTCAAATTTGGCGCTTTCGTAATTATGGAGGTGTCGTCCGCATATAATATCGTTTTGGAGGCTGATATTACACGGGGTAGGTCGTTAATGTAAAGTAGGAATAATAGTGGCCCTAATACAGAACCCTGCGGTACCCCATGTTCTATAGCTGAGGCTTCCGATATGTTTCCGTTGGATAACACATTCTGTGATCTTCCAGAGAGATAGATAGGACAGTAAGAGCCTACAGCTGTCTGGGTGTATGTTGTAAAAATACAGTTTCCGTAACAGTATTTCGTGAGAGACACAGTCGAAGGCTTTAGACAAGTCCAGGAAAGTGGCCATTGATACTGAGCCATCCTCAAATGCTTCAGTAATTGATTCACCGAGATTGGATATCGCCGCCGCTGTAGATCGACCCTTTCTGAACCCATATTGTTCATTTTCTAGGATGCAAGACACTGATTTAAAGTGAAGTTCAAAAACACACAAATACGTCTTTAATTAGAGTAACACAGATATTTAGTCAGTTATCAACGATGTTCAGTGTTAATAATAAATAATTAGGTTTTGAATATTTTTGTTAATACAACCGATAACGATATTTATATGTTAATGGTTGCAAAAAAATAATAAAATCAAATTTATTCTTCAAGGATTTGTATTCGTGATTCGAAAAAACAGGATTCGAATCCTTGATTCGAATCATATTTATCTCTTACGAATCCTTTATTCGAGTATTCGTGATTCGAATCCTTTTTACGAGGATTCGTCCCAGCTCTGGTACTTAGTATGTATAAATGTATTTGGGTGAGTTACGTGAAGATGATAATAACTTGAAATAAAACACTTTTAACCTTTCTTCACAATTTAATTCTTTACCAGATGTCCATTATCAATAGTTTGATACCGATTATTTTGACAATATATATAATTTTGGTTTTGATTTGGAAATGTTTGTTAAACTCAGTTGACCAGGAAGCCATTATCATAAAAGAATTTGGGTGATTTCCAAATCAAAACCAAAATCATATACAGGGTCGCTACAAAGTATGGAAACACGGCTCTCACGTGAATACGGCTAAAAACAGAACCACCACAATTGGGATTTCTAAATGGGATATTTTCTTGAACAATTTGGCGTGAAAAAATCAAAAATGATTCTCAGAATTTTCACATACGGACGTCATCTTGAATTTTTTTAAATAGAATTCGATTTTTTTTATTTTACAACTTTTATAGACCTTATAATTCTGATTACAACCATATACCTTTTTTAAAAATACTTGTCTTTTCATCGATAAACCGGACTTTGAAAAGTATAGAAACAGCCAAACGAGTACTTTTTCTAAATGCTGCAATACCACAAATGCATGTTCTATTTCTGATCAAAACTTAAAAAAATATTAAACAGTCAAATGAAAAAATAAAATAGTAAACAATAAATGATTTTTTATTTTACAAAAAAAAAAAAAAACGGAAGTTGAAGGCCTTAACGTACTCTAAACCTTTGCAAAGTTTCAGGACATTCCGATAAACCGTTCTTAAAATATTTCGCTGTTTCCATACTTTTCAAAGTCCGGTTTATCGATGAAAAGACAAGTATTTCTAAAAAAAGGTATATGGTTGTAATCAGAATTATAAGGTCTATAAAAGTTGTAAAATAAAAAAAATCGAATTCCATTTAAAAAAATTCAAGATAGCGTCCGTATGTGAAAATCCTGAGAATCATTTTTGATTTTTTCACGCCAAATTGTTCAAGAAAATATCCCATTTAGAAATCCCAATTTTGGTGGTTCTGTTTTTAGCCGTTTTCACGTGAGAGCCGTGTTTCCATACTTTGTAGCGACCCTGTATATTGTCAAAATAATCAGTATCAAACTATTGATAATGGACATCTGGTAAAGAATAAATATTTTTAACGAAAACTGCAAATACTTATTATTCTGGAATATAATTGCAGCAAACAATAACGTTGTGGTTGCTGATGAATGATTATAATTTATTAATCATTGAAATTCGGGTGATGGTAAAGGCGCCAAAATCCGTGGCTGGAAAGTCGTGGCCAACTTCTCATCGGTTGATAATGGACACTTTGTGTCGGAAATGTACATCTGGTAAAGAATACATTTGTGAAGAAAGGTTAAAAGTGTTTTATTTCAAGTTACTTAGTATACTTAGTTTTAAACTTTAAAACAACGACAATATTATGTAATTTTTCGTTTTTATGATTAATGTCATACCAGTATATATTTGTTTAAATAATTAGCTCGATTAATTTTAGAGCAAAAAAAAACAAATCACATTTTACATTCCTGATCGATGGAATTTGGTTCAGGAAACCACACCTTTTTCATTCGCGTATTTTTTGCATGTTTATATTCACCAGGCTTTTAAACACCAATCAAGGACGTGATCTTTATTTCTTACATTTCTTTTTATATTCAGCAATAATAATGTACATTGCATTCTTGCTGAATTCATTCACTTCTTTTCGTTTTAAAAGTAAACATGATTACAAATTTCATTAATAAATTATGTATTTAATGAAATTTATCGTTACGCTCCGCTTCGCACTAAAATCAACATTTTCAGGCTTTTCTAAACTCTAAGATTTTACTACGTGCTTAACTAAGGAGTGTAAAACTATGTTAAAATATAAAACAAAACATTAATAATTGATATATCTTACGTTTGGCCAACGCCGTAGCCAGAAAAATTTCGTGGGGTGGGGTTTAATGGTAAAAATATTATTTATGCTCTTACAGGGCCGCGTTAACGTACAAAAATTTAACATTATACCGGGTGTTGACTTGGCGGACGCAACATAGGATATCGCATGTTTTAACGTGTTCAAATATTGGCTTCCCTATTTATTTTAGAAACAAAATGTATTTTGCTTTTTTATAGAGGGAAAAATTCTAAATTTATTAATGTTCACACTTAACACTTTACGATTCTCTAAGTTAAAATAATTAGGAAAAAGTAAAGTGATTTTATAAAAATAATGACATACCATGGAATTGATACAATTGCGGATATTCCCTGTTTATTTTTAAGTTCAATTTAAAGCTTTAAACAAGTGTTTTCCACTCCCAGACTAAGCATGAAGTAAAATTTCGAGTTTAGAAAAGCCCCGTGAAAATTTGTCGAGGGTCGCGCAGCGACCCGAGACAAATTTTCTGGGCTTTTCTAAACTCGAAATTTTACTTCATGCGCAACGCGTATAAAACACTATAATATTGTCAAAGTTATGTATATTCGAACTTCACTTAAAATCTGTGTTTTATACGCGTGGCGCATGAAGTAAAATTTCGAGTTTAGAAAAGCCCAGAAAATTTGTCTCGGGTCGCTGCGCGACCCTCGACAAATTTCCACGGGGCTTTTCTAAACTCGAAATTTTACTTCATGCTTAGTCTGGGAGTGGAAAACACTCGTTTAAAGCTTCAAATTGAACTCTTTTAAAAATCAACGAATGTCAGATAATTAACAGCTAAATTAATTAAGAAAAAGTAATGTGATTTTATACAAATAATTACATTTTTCTTGTATAGTGTAAATCATTTCAAAAACATTCACTTTAATCAAGTAACTACGATATATTTTGCCATTTTGACATCCGCAGATTTTACTGCGTGCTTAACTAAGGAGTGTAAAACTATGTTAAAAAATAAAACAAAACATTAATAATTGATATATCTTACGTTTGGCCAACGCCGTAGCCAGAAAATTTTCGTGGGGTGGGGTTTAATGGTAAAAATATTATTTATGCTCTTACAGGGCCGCGTTTACATACAAAAATTGAAATTTATACCGGGTGTTGACTTGGCGGACGCAACATAGGAAATCGCATGTTTTAACGTGTTCAAATATTGGCTTCCCTATTTATTTTAGAGACTAAATGTATTTTACTTTTCTATAGAGGAAAAATTCTAAATTTATTAATGTTCACATTTAACACCGTACGTTTCTCTAAGTTAAAATAATTAGGTAAAAGTAAAGCGATTTTATAAAAATAATGACATACCATGGAATTGATACAATTGCGGATATTCCCTGTTTATTTTTAAGTTCAATTTAAAGCTTTAAACAAGTGTTTTCCACTCCCAGACTAAGCATGAAGTAAAATTTCGAGTTTAGAAAAGCCCAGAAAATTTGTCTCGGGTCGCTGCGCGACCCTCGACAAATTTTCACGGGGCTTTTCTAAACTCGAAATTTTACTTCATGCGCCACGCGTATAAAACACTATAATATTGTCAAAGTTATGTATATTCGAACTTCACTTAAAATCTGTGTTTTATACGCGTGGCGCATGAAGTAAAATTTCGAGTTTAGAAAAGCCCAGAAAATTTGTCTCGGGTCGCTGCGCGACCCTCGACAAATTTTCTCGGGGCTTTTCTAAACTCGAAATTTTACTTCATGCTTAGTCTGGGAGTGAAAAACACTCGTTTAAAGCTTCAAATTGAACTCTTTTAAAAATCAACGAATGTCAGAAAATTGACAGCTAAAATAATTAAGAAACAGTAATGTGATTTTATAAAAATAATGACATTTTTTTGTATAGTGTAAATTATTTCGAAAACATTCACTTTAATCAAGTGACTACGATATTTTTTGCCATTTTGACATCCGCAGTTGTTGTTTCAATTCCATGCCATGTCATTATTTTTATAAAATCACATTATTTCTTCTTAATTATTTTAACTTAGAGAAACGTAAAGTGATAAACGTTAACACGAATGAATTCAGAATTGTTCCCTCTACAAAAAAGGTAAATACATTTTGTTTCTAAAATAACTAGGGGAGCCAATATTTGCACATTTCAAAATGTACATGGGATTTCCTATGTTGCGTCCGCCAAGTCAACACCCGGTATATGTATTCTCCCCCCTGGCTACGGCCTTGCGTTTGGCATATTTTCTTGCCTCGTGCCCCTCTCTTTCTTGTCAAAATCCTAGCTACGCCCATGGTTCTTAAAGTTACAATTTTGTTACATTACGATTTTGTTCGCACAGCTACAATTTTGTTTATGCACATCTCGTTCATTTAATGGTGGTATTAATTCCGTTTGTACTTAATGATTTTTACTATTAACTAGTCGATATACTTACACTCGTACTAAAGTTTCAAAAATAAAATTTTGCCCTAGTGTATCTTCCACGAGTTCCGGTTGCACTTACGCTCAAAATACCTCTGAAAAGGGAGGAAGTATTTTTAGATGGAAGTTTTTTTTTATTGATTAAATATTAGTGCAAGTAAAATATGTACCAATTATATACATTTGAATTTAATTACACATTTTCTCTTTAGTATACTTGCTCCATGGCCTTGGCAATTAAGCCTTTTTTTACATGATATTTTTTGTGTTGTAGTTTTGTGGTAGTCAAGTTGATTGTTATAACTTTTTTCATATTTCTGAGAGATACTTGAGATAAATGGTATTGGTAATGTATACAGAAAATTTTTGTTTAAGCATTTATATCCTGATAATTAGAGCGTTTCTTAATGTTGTTTGAATTCGGTCATTTTAAAGCTTCTAACGAGTGTTCCCACTTCTTGATTAAGCATGAAATAAATTTTTAGGTTTTTCTAAACTCGAAATACAATACTTCATGCTTAATCTTGGAGTGGAAACCTCGCGTTAGGATAGCAATGAACAGTTTAATAAGTATATATGCCTCGAAAAAAGAAAGTCAAATTAAATTAGTAATTGCATATACAATAAACTTATATGAGTTCAATTTAAAGCTTTAAACGAGTGTTTTCCACTCGTAGATTAAGCATGGAGTAAAATTTCGAGTTTAGAAAAGCCTGAAAATTTGGTTTGGTCGCTCCGCGAAGCGGAGCGGCCAAACCAAATTTTCAGGCTTTTCTAAACTCGAAATTTTACTTCATGCGCCACGCGTATAGAACACTTAAATGTTGCAAAGTTTACAATATGCTACTGAAGCAGTATGCTAAAGGCGAGTACTTTGAACTTTAGTTAAATCCAGTGTTTAATACGCGTGGCGCATGAAGTAAAATTTCGAGTTTTGAAAAGCCTGAAAATTTGGTTTGGCCGCTCCGCGCTTCGCGCTACGCGACCAAACCAAATTTTCAGGCTTTTCTAAACTCGAAATTTTACTTCATACTTAATCTGGGAGTGGAAAACACTCGTTTAAAGCTTTAATTTAAACTCTTCTAGAATGCATGGAATACTTCTTTGGATTTATAGCGTATATGCTGTACTTGGGATCTGTATGCTTAATAGAAAATCTTTCTGTATATTTTTAACTGCTATAAAGAAATAAAACATGTTAATAAAATAAAAAATCATTTAAAGTTAAGTTTCATTTGCATAGAATAAAAATTATTAAGTTATATGTTTGAAAAATTTTAAAAAATCAACAGATTGTTCAATTAACAATAAATTATGCAAAATAATAGAATAATAATTAAAACTGTCTTGCAATTCATATTAGTAAGATTATTATTAAATAACACAAAATTATTTTTTTAAGTGTCTTAATATAAATTATTTTGTGTTATTTAATAATAATCTTACTTACTAATATGAATCGCAAGACAGTTTTAAAACCCTACTAAAACTTTAAAACCCGTACTAAGAATTTGTAGGTTTACAAAGATTTTTAACTCACTGCAAACACTATAAAAAAAGATTTAAGTCTTTAATAAGACGCATATGTGTATAACAGAAATCTTAAAACAATCTTAACACTGTTTGTAGACTATTTAAAATCTAAGCACAACCTTAAAATTTAGTAGACAAATATAAGTCTTGAACTGTGTTTTAAGATTATTCCAAGTCCCAGTTGCACCAAAAACGTTGAACCCGAGTTCAAGCTGAACTTGAGTTCAAATTGACAGTTCCTATTATTCTAATGTCACTTTGAACTGAAGTTCAGAGTTAAACCAGTTCAACTTCTTTGGTGAAACTGGCCCTAAAATTTCATACCTTTTGTAAAAGAATTGTCAAAATTACAGATTTTCTTCTTGATGTTAGAAACAGCTAAACGATGTTTTTGGTAATAAACAAAATATTTCATTGAAATTTCGACTATGTAAAGTCACTTGAAAACTTAAAATAAAATAAATTCTAACGTCCAGCTTCCACCCTGAACGTAATTAGAGTGCGGGAAATAATGAATTAACATGGTTTAAAGCCTATTTAATTCAAAATATATTCCCATAGAACAATTTTCATTTGTTTCACAAATTTGACTTTCAATCAGCGTTTTATGTGAAAAGGCAGAAACATCGATTTCCTAACTTACTCCATGCGCTCTATCTCATAAAATTGTATACTTATTCAATTTATTTAAAAAACAAGCGATTTCGTATTAAAAAGGCTTTAATTTGATGTACAAATCGTTTTTTCTACTTAAAAATTGTGCTTAGTACGAGCGCTCAAAGATACATTTTGTGGGTAGAGCTTACTTAGAGCATAGAGCATATTTAACTTTGACTTAACTTAATTTAAGCATATTTAACTTTTTTTTTGGTTTGTTTGGCATAGGTTTTACCATTCAGCCACTAACGTTGATTTATAATATCTATATTAACATATATTTGGAATTTAACACTTTGATGTATTTCAACCAATTCCAACTTTTCGATAAATAACCATTTACTCCTGAAACAACACAAACTCATTCATACTACATCCATGGACCCGGATGGAATAATTTATTATTCATAAATTATTCCACCGGACGGGATACGAACCCGCGACCTCTTGGTCAGTGGGCAGGGTCTCTACCCACTCGGCCACCGAGGCCCCATATTTAACTTTTGAGCGCTCGTACTAAACACAATTCTTAAGTAGAAGAAACTAATAACATGATAAAAAAGGATTAATAATTTTTTCTAGAATGAATTAATAGCCTACGTTCTTTCCAATTAGTAAGAGTATCTGTGATTTTTTTGAAATTTATCAAATAATAAAAAATATTCAATAAAAATTTGGAATTTGTAATATACCTCCTTATAACAATTATCAATATCAGTTAAAATTGTTTACTAAGTGCTAAGACTATAGAGACATAACTATTTACTAGGACTTATAAGACGAAATCCTGATTTAAAACTTTATAAATTACTTGTTGTTTTAAGACTTATAATTAAATAAACTTGTTTAAAAATGTTATATTCTCTATGTTATAAAAAAAATAATAAGCGAATATCGGATTTTAATCAAGTTCATGGAAATTGTTAAGAAAACCATTAATTCAGATTGGAATAAAAAATTAGCTACAATAAAGTTCCGCTAATCCGGATCAATGAAAACCAGATTTTGGAACATAAAATGTAAATAACTGATATTTTAATTTCGTCCGGATTACTGGAGATTCCTAATTATTATTGGAGTTGGGGTTAGAGGAGCTTTACTGTATTTTAATTGATTTGAAGAGGCAACTTTCAATAAATCTTATTTTAATATTATTTTTTTTGCAGTTTTAAAAAGTAATTAATTATCTATTTATGAAAACATTCATCGAAGTTTTTTGTGATTGAACAATTGTATATTCTTGACGTTGTTTCAACATGAAGGTTTGGAAAATCAACGGAAATCTTGGATATTCACCAAAAAAATAAATAAACGCGAAAATCGTAAAGAATTTGGAAGATAATGAAAATCTATTAGATTTACAATATTTTGATAATTAACGGATACTTTGGAAATTTACGAATAAACGTCATTATACGAGGGTTGCCTTTTATATTTCGGGATTAGAGAACAAAAATAAATATTAATCATTGAAAATCGCTTTATTGTTTTTCAAAATATTCCCCATTAAGATCTATACACTTTTACATGCGTTTGAACCAATTGTCGAAGCACTTTTGCCACTCTGATTGAGGTATCTTCAAAACATGCATTCTGAACGCATCAACCGCTTCTTCAGGTGTCGAAAAACATTGACCTCTCATTTTATTTTTTACGGATGGGAATAAAAAGAAGTCATTCGGTGCCAAATCAGGACTATATGGCGGAAGACTCATCAAATCGATGTTTTGCGTGCTCAAAAATGCAGTTGTTTGAGCCGATGTGTGAGAGCTCGCATTGTCGTGGTGAAGAGTGATCCGTTTTCGGCGGTTGGTTTTCCTAATTTCTTGGATGACAACTGGCAAACAAATGGTTGTGTACCACTCAGAATTGACTGTTCTGCGTTGTTCTAGTGGTACGGTTGCGACATGTCCAGTTTTTCCGAAAAAACAGGCGACCATTTGCTTGGAAGTGCTTCGTGCGCGAACAACTTTTGTTGGATTTGGCTCATCTTGAAACACCCATACGGTCGACTGCTGTTTACTTTCGGGCTCATACGCGTAAATCCATGATTCATCACCTGTCACGATGTCATAGACGTGTTTCGAAGCACCGCAATCGTATTTTTTGAGCATTTCTTTGCACCAATCGACACGAGCCTTTTGTTGAGCGATTGACAAATTGTGTGGGATCCAACGCGAACAAATTTTTTTGACAGTCAAATGTTCATGCAATATTGAATGTATGCTGGTCCCACTAATGCCTAAGGTTGTCTCAATCTAACGATAGGTCACATGACGATCTTGCAATATTTTTTTGCGCACAGCATCAATGGTTTCCAGAACAACAACTGATTTTGGACGACCTCCACGAAATTCGTCTTGGAGTGAACTACGACCTCGGTTGAATTCACCATACAATCGATAAACACTGGTCCTTGATGGAGCTTCATCGCCAAAAATTGAATTAAGTTCATCTATGCACTGTTGTTGAGTTAATCCACGTCGAAAGTTGTAAAAAATAATCGCACGAAAATGTTCACGATTTAATTCCATTCTTTGGCCGAGATAAATCTTTTAAGTTAGTGTAAACGACACAAATAACGCTCATATGTCAAAACGTTCTGAGTACGTATAACCTCAAAAATGTCAAACTTTACGATAGAGCTCTCAGTTGCCAGATTGCAACACTAGGGTTGCCCAATCCCGAAATATAAAAGGCAACCCTCGTAATAAAAATTCGCGAATATCTTAAAAAAAACATAAAATTAACGACAATCTTGGAAGTTTGCGAAAAGCATCAATATTTTTAAAATTAATAAAAATCTTGAAAAAAATCGCTATAGGCGTCTAAATTTTAAAAATTCAATTTCACGAAAGCTGTCAAGATTTGTGAAATAAATGAAAATCGAGGATATCAGATACAGTTTTGAAAATTATTAAAAATTTTAGAAATTCACGAAATATTGTCGAGATTTTTAAAATTAACTAAAATTGAGGAAAATTCATGAGAGCCGTCGAAATTTTTAAATGTAACAAACATTTAGGAAGTTTACGAAAACTATTAAGATCTAAAAAAAAGGATGACGAAAAATTGTGAAAGAAATTAAATTTGAAAATTCATGAAAAGTATCAAAATGTTTAAATTTAACGAAAATTAAGGAAATTTAAGGAAACTGCCAAGATTTACAAAATCAACGAAAATTCGTTAAAAGTGTAATATACAGGGTGTTTCACCTAAAACTCCCCAGACTAATTATTAAGAAACTAAAAACAAAACTTTACGTTTTTTGTAATCAATTGATGTCATTCAAGGTTTCAAATTAAAATAGAATTGGTATCACTCATAATTACGGTTTCGCTGTCAGAGGCGTGAGAAAATGTCATTCGATGATCAGAACTTTGGAAGTGACCATTTTTAAGGTATAACCAATTTTTATAATTTCAACAACTTTTAATATACACATTTAAAGTAGTCCAACTTTTCAAAATTAGCATATCTAACAATAAAAATTATTAAAATACATTGGAAATTACGAAACAATAGTAAATTCATTAATATTCACAAGAACTTGAAAATTTTAAACTTAGTTCAGTTTAGTTTAGTTTATTGACGGATAATCACCTACTACAATAATATACACAAAAGAAAGAGTATAAGTAAACAATATACAAAAAATATATACAGGGTGTCTCAGACCACCCGTACCAGCCTTCTATTTCGACAACGCTTGGTCGAATGTGACTGGGACAAAATATTTTATTACCAAAGGGAACCCAAGAAATCCACTAATGAATTTATTTTTTACCGGAATAATCCGGAAGTACCCGGAACCGGAAGTAACTTAAAAATTTCAAATGGCAACATAGGTCGAGTATGATATTAATTGATAGGTCTTTTTAAAAGAAACAACTTTTATTAAAATGTTTTTTTAATATTTTGCATATTTACAAAAATAAACTAAAAAAACTAAATTGAAAATTAGTTATCCATTCAACACTCAATTTTCTCAAGTATGCTTTGCTCTTTTGTTATGTCAAAATAATTGATGTTCGTGAATATTTGAAGTAAAATAAATTATTATTATCAAAGTATTGAATGTGTCAACATGGTTTTTACAAACCTCGAAGGTTTTGATATGCTGATGATATTAGGTGAAAATGCGGACCAATTATTTGGTTTCCTAAAATACCATACGTGTTGATTATCAACTTCTCTTAACCAATGATGGTTTTCATTACTCCAGTAGTGAGCATTCTGTAAATTAACAACTCCGTTCCTTTTGAATGTCGCCTCATCTGTCCATAAAATTTTGTAATGGAAATTATAATTTTTATGAGACATCTATTCACAAAAATTCAACCTATCTTGAAAATCCCGCTCTTCAAGTTTCTGGTGTAAAGAGATATGGTGTAGATCGAATTTGTTTGTTTTTAAAACTCTCCAAGCAGTAGAGCGACTTATTCCAGCATCGATTTCAATTCTATTAGTCGAGATGTTCGGGTCCAGAGCAATTGCTGCAAGAATATCTGGTGCTCTTTCATCTTGTACACGTTTTCTGATACTTCGACCGTTGTTGTGGCTGAGCTGTAAGCTTACTGTCTTAACTCATTCTGCAAGGCGCCGAAAAACATTTTTTGACTGGCTCGTTGAGGGTATCGCTCAAGATAAATTCGCTCAGCAGCACGATAGTTTTGGCCGCATTCACCTAATATCATCAGCATATCAAAACCTTCAAGGTTTGTAAAAACCATGTTGACACATTCAATACTTTGATAATAATAATTTATGTTACTTCAAATATTCACGAACATCAATTATTTTGACATAACAAAAAAGCAAAGCCTACTTGAAGAAATTGAGTGTTGGATGGATAACTAGTTTTTAATTTAGTTTTTTTTGTTTATTTTTGTAAATATGCAAAATATTAAAAAAACATTTTTATAAAAGTTGTTTCTTTTGAAAAGACCTATCAATTAATACCATACTCGACCTATGTTGCCATTTGAAATTTTAAAGTTACTTCCGGTTCCGGGTACTTCCGGATTATTCCGGTAAAAAATAAATTCATTAGTGGATTCCTTGGGTTCACTTTGGTAATAAAAGTTTTTGTCCCAGTCACATTCGACCAAGCGTTGTCGAAATAAAAGGCTGGTACGGGTGGTCTGAGACACCCTGTATATAGAAATTAAATTCATGTAACCTTAAGAATGCACATTTAATCTTAATAATATTCAACAAAAGTTATCAAGAAAACTAGATAACTAAAAGTAGTAATTTAAATATAAAAAATAGGAAAAATGGGGTTAATAATAATATAATAAAAATAAAATAAAAGAAATAAAAGACTTATGAAAGTATCGACATTTTTCAAATTAACAAACATTTATGAAATTCAGGAAAACCACCAGAATTTTGAAAATTAAAGGAAATCTTAGAAACGCAATGCGTTAAAAATTAACCAGAACTTTGAGAATTCAAAAATCTTGAAATACATCAAAATTTTCAAAAAACTAAACGAGTGTCCTCCACTCCCAGACTAAGCATGAAGTAAAATTTCGAGTTGAGAAAAGCCCTAAGAATTTGGATTTGGACGCGCAGCGTCCAAATCCAAATTCGGGCTTTTCTCAACTCGAAATTTTACTTCATGCGCCACGCACATACAAACACTGATTCTAAGTGAAGATATTGGCATTCCAAACTGAGAAATATTTCGAATGCCAACTATCATATAAGGATATTATGATAGTTGGCATTCGAAATATTTCTCAGTTTGGAATGCCAATATCTTCACTTTGAATCAGTGTTTGTATTTGCGTGGCGCATGAAGTAAAATTTCGAGTTGAGAAAAGCCCGAATTTGGATTTGAAAGTAAATTCGATAAGTTTCAGGTTATTATAATTACACATTAGTCATTATTGAATTAACTTTGATTAATGAATCAGCTCACCTATTCAGATTTTTTTACTTGAATCCTTATAAAAACTTTCAAAAAATAATTATTATTAACTATCTGTATAAACCAGCACATATTTATTTATATATTTGACTTTAACGGTATTAGCTAATTTACGAAAACAAATTTTGTGATTGTGTGTTAATTAATGAACAAGACAAACCGCAAGCGCTATTTACCAACTAGACTGCCACCTACCAGAAAGTGTTTCGTTCTTTATTTATATTGATTTTTATTAAATTATGTATACATACACCTTCTTCATTATTTTTTCGTGGGTTTTGCACAATTAATTCTATAATAATGTAATGTTTAGTGGGCGTACACACTCTTTCAATATAAATGGGAAACGTTTATGGACAAGCTGGAAAATGTAAATATGGACAGATTTTATGGTGGTCGTGGGAAGAATGATGGACTTGAACGCCCAAGTGCGACAAGTGCATCTCTTCTTTTGAAAGGTTTTCTTCTGCCCGTAAGTTTCTTCATGCAAATCTCGTCTCTCTTATGCAATGTTATTCAGGAATGTGCGACAAGTGGGAAATTGTCTGGTTTGTCCGTGTGTGGGAATGTCAATTTAAAGGCGTTGAATTGTAATAAGTAAAAGTAAACAGAATCTATAACTATTAATTGATTTAGATCAATGGTTGTCAACACTCAAACACAAAATATGAACATTTGAAAGGATGCCTTTAAATGTTCATATTATGTTGATTGATAAGGCTGATAAATGTTGAAAGTTCATATTCACTTTTATATAAATAAAACAATTTAAACACTTTCAAATATATATTGTATTAACGCTACAATTGTTTCGCCACACTGTGGCTTCTTCAGGCGAAGAAATGATAAATACAATTTGTCGGGTCGGGTATATATACAATGTTTATGGGGGGGTGAGTTTTTAAAAAAAATGTAAATTTAAGAGGGGCGAATTAGTTAAATCTGTTTGATCGTTGAGAAGATGTCCTGAAAATTTTCTTTTATTGATTTCTAAACACTCCATGATGTTGAGTTTCCGACCTTTCCTTTCTAGATGTAGGACTTGGAAATTTTCATCGAAGTGGTGGTTTTCTTCGATGAGGTGGTTGGAGTATGTGGAGTTTGTTTTCTTTTGTTTGAAGCTGGTTAAATGTTCTTTTATCCTCTCTTGAAACGATCTTCCGGTTTGTCCTACATATTTCTTGGGGCAGTCTTTGCAAGTTAGTAAATAGACGCCACTTTGTTGAGTTTTATTATTTTTGTCTTTATTGTTTTTAATTATTTTTCCTAAGGTGTTATTTGTCCTGTATGCTATATTAATATTCAGTTTTCCTAACATTTTCTCGATTTTATTACTATTGTTTCCTGTGAATGTTAATGAAGAGTAGTTTTTTATAGATTTGTTTTTGATAATTGGGTAAATGGAATGTATTAATTTATTTCTTTGTTTTTTCTGTACTAATTTTTCTATTATTGATTTTTTAAATCCGTTTTTGTAAGCAATTTGAAATATTATTTTTAATTCCCTATTATAATTACTTTGTGTCATGGGGACTGCTAATAACCTATGTATCATACTATGATAAGCTGCTAACTTTTGAGACATTGGGTGATTCGATTTATAATTAATCGTCGTATCTGTGTGTGTCGGTTTGTGAAAAATCGAAAACTCGTGTTTGTTATTAGTTCTCTTTATCTTTAGGTCTAAAAAATTAATGGAATGATCTACTTCTATTTTTTTTGTAAATTGAATTTTTTTATGTTGTAAGTTTATTAAATGTAAAAATGAATCTAATTGTCTGTCGGTGCCATTGAACGCTAAAAGTACATCATTAGATTCGTTTTTACATTTAATAAACTTACAACATAAAAAAATTCAATTTACAAAAAAAATAGAAGTAGATCATTCCATTAATTTTTTAGACCTAAAGATAAAGAGAACTAATAACAAACACGAGTTTTCGATTTTTCACAAACCGACACACACAGACACGACGATTAATTATAAATCGAATCACCCAATGTCTCAAAAGTTAGCAGCTTATCATAGTATGATACATAGGTTATTAGCAGTCCCCATGACACAAAGTAATTATAATAGGGAATTAAAAATAATATTTCAAATTGCTTACAAAAACGGATTTAAAAAATCAATAATAGAAAAATTAGTACAGAAAAAACAAAGAAATAAATTAATACATTCCATTTACCCAATTATCAAAAACAAATCTATAAAAAACTACTCTTCATTAACATTCACAGGAAACAATAGTAATAAAATCGGGAAAATGTTAGGAAAACTGAATATTAATATAGCATACAGGACAAATAACACCTTAGGAAAAATAATTAAAAACAATAAAGACAAAAATAATAAAACTCAACAAAGTGGCGTCTATTTACTAACTTGCAAAGACTGCCCCAAGAAATATGTAGGACAAACCGGAAGATCGTTTCAAGAGAGGATAAAAGAACATTTAACCAGCTTCAAACAAAAGAAAACAAACTCCACATACTCCAACCACCTCATCGAAGAAAACCACCACTTCGATGAAAATTTCCAAGTCCTACATCTAGAAAGGAAAGGTCGGAAACTCAACATCATGGAGTGTTTAGAAATCAATAAAAGAAAATTTTCAGGACATCTTCTCAACGATCAAACAGATTTAACTAATTCGCCCCTCTTAAATTTACATTTTTTTGAAAAACCCACCCCCCCCCCCATAAACATTGTATATATACCCGACCCGACAAATTGTATTTATCATTTCTTCGCCTGAAGAAGCCACAGTGTGGCGAAACAATTGTAGCGTTAATACAATATATATTTGAAAGTGTTTAAATTGTTTTATTTATATAAAAGTTCATATTATGTGTTTGGGTGCTGCTTTTAATTTGATAATATTTATATTTAATATTTTGACAACGATCGTCAGTGGTAGTCAATACCAATTGTTTAAAACGATTATACATCAGATTTAGATCAGTCATAGATTGATTTAGATCAGTGGTTGTCAACACCCAAACACAAAATATGAACATTTGAAAGAATAGAGACATTCTTTCAAATGTTCATATTTTGTGTTCATATTATGTTTGGGTGCCGCTTTTAATTTGATGATATTTATATCTAATATTTTGACAACGATCTTCAATGGTAGTCAATACCAATTGTTTAAAACGATTTTAGATGCGATTTAGATTAATGGTTGTCAACACACAAACACAAAATATGAACATTTGAAAGGATGCCTTTAAATAATAATAATAATCTTTATTCCCAACAGAATTACTTACATCTTACGAGGAAATGTTCATATATATGTATTATGTGTTTGGGTGCCGCTTTTAATTTGATGATAATTATATTTAATATTTTCACATCGATCGTCAATGGTAGTCAATACCAATTGTTTAAAACGATTATAGGCAACCTAATAATTCAATTTTAGAAAGTAAATTTAGTGGATTAGAATCTACTAAATTTATTCGTATATTCTCACTCACTCTCGTTTATAAATTGCGATGAAATCGATCACAGGGCAATCAATATTTATACGGGTAATTGATTGAGTTCGATTATATTGCGTGTGTGGCCATTATAGGCAGACAGATGTTTGATTTCTGATTTTCTCGAGAGCCGCTCGAATGGAGATTAATGTTGTTTGTGGAACAAACAGATTATTAATTAAGTGATTATCGCCGCTCGAACATAGTTCACGTGTTTATGCCCCTCACAAAGAATTCGAATGATTAAAAATACATAACTTGGAGTACAAATAGTTTGATATGAACCTAAAAATAATTATAGATAATATGATGTATTTATAAAAAAATATCAAGTAGTTACTAACATTTAACAAATGAACATAAAATTAAGATAAGAACTATTAAGTAGTTAAGAACTATTAGTTTTTAACGTTTTATCAAAACGTAGAAAACTTTACATATTGACGTCATTATTATGTACTTATTTTGGTATAGAATATTTTGTAAAAATAGTTATACTTTAAGAAAAGTACTAACTTTGTACTTATCTCCCTTGAAATGTTTGCTACTTTAACTATTATTTCATAAGAAAATGCCAAACATTGGTTAACTAGCGTAATCCAGCGGCGTAACTAAGGGTGCAGGGATGTCGGCTTAAGATGTAAATATAATGTCCATTAACGGATAAACAAAATTGAATATAATAATTAATATATTAATGCCCGGTATTATAAAACGTTTTATTCCCTAAATACAATTTACTTTAGGAATAAATTAATTTATTCCAAAGACTTCGGTATTATAAACACAAAATAACCTTATTTGGCGAATAAATATACTCAGTAAATTATTTGTTTGTTTTCTACCAAATAAATTTTATTCTCTTATAATTTGACAGTTAAAAGTCAAAAGTGTATTATTTTATTATAATTACTTTAGATTCCACTACTTGTATTTAATAATTTCATTACGGTTATCATGTCTACAGTATCATGCGTGTCAGATTTAAGTTCGCTTATAGTATCTTCCCTGACAGTGATTAATTTGAACCACAAGAAATTCGAAGTCGTCGATGTCCTACAGTTTTTCAAGTCAGAAGCAACCCGTTGACAAAACCAGGGGTTTTTATTCATATGCATACGCTTTTTTTAAATTAGTTCCATTTGAAGCTTTAAACGAGTGCTTTCCACTCCCAGGTTACGCATAAAGTAAAATTTCGAGTTTAGAAAAGCCTGCAAATTTGGTTTGGTCGCGTAGCGCGAAGCGCGAAGCGCGGAGCGGCCAAACCAAATTTTCAGGCTTTTCTAAACTCGAAATTTTACTTCATGCGCCACGCGTATTAAACACTAAATACACTAAAATATTGTGAACAAGTGAACTTCACTTGAAATCAGTGTCTTGTACGCGTGGCGCATGAAGTAAAATTTCGAGTTTAGAAAAGCCTGAAAATTTGGTTTGGCCGCTCCGCGCTTCGCGCTACGCGACCAAACCAAATTTTCAGGCTTTTCTAAAGTCGAAATTTTACTTCATGCTTTGCCTGGGAGTGGAAAATACTCGTTTAAGTCTTTTATAATTTTTAATAAGCTTTCTTTTTCTTGTGCTGTGTAATTCTGTCCTATTCCACGGTTATTCTCTATAATTATAAGGAATTATACTAAATTTCCAATTTGATTGACAATTTAATTTGAAATATTGACAATTCAGTTTAACAAATTGGTGGTTCCAGCTATGGCCACAATGAAAATGTATAATTTCGGTTTGTAATCTACTAATTAAATTATTTATTTCTAGAATTGCTATTTATTTGGTAGGTTTGCTTTATAATACGCATTTTTATTTGCCTATTAGTTTACTAGGTAAATAAATTTACTCCACAAATAGTTATCTAATGATTTATTAATCGTTTATAATACCGGGCATTAGTATATTAATGCCGAGTATTATAAAACGTTTTATTCGCTAAATAAAATTTACTTTTGGAATAAATTAATTTGTTCCAAAGATTTCGGTATTATAAACACAAAATATCTTTATTGGGCTAATAAATCTACTCAGTAAATTATTTGTTTGCTTTCTACCAAGTAAATTTTATTCTCTAAATAATTTGACAGTTAAAAATCAAAAGTGTAATACACTTTTATTATAATTACTTTAGATTCCACTACTTGTATTTAATAATTTTATTACGGTTATCATGTCTACTATATCATCCGTGTCAGATTTAAGCTCGCTTATAGTATCTTCCCTGACAGTGATTAATTTGAACCACAAGAAATTCGAAGTCGTCGATGACCTAGAGTTTTTCAAGTCAGAAGCAACCAGTTGACAAAACCAGGGATTTTTATACATATGCATACGCTTTTTTTTTAACTTAGTTCGATTTAAAGCTTTAAACGAGTGCTTTCCACTCCCAGGTTAAGCATGAAGTAAAATTTCGAGTCTAGAAAAGCCTGAAAATTTGGTTTGGTCGCGTAGCGCGAAGCGCGGAGCGGCCAAACCAAATTTTCAGGCTTTTCTAAACTCGAAATTTTACTTCATGCGCCACGCGTACAAGACACTGATTTCAAGTGAAGTTCACTTGTTCACAATATTTCAGTGTATTTAGTGTTTAATACGCGTGGCGCATGAAGTAAAATTTCGAGTTTAGAAAAACCTGAAAATTTAGTTTGGCCGCTCCGCGCTACGCGACCAAACCAAATTTTCAGGCTTTTCTAAACTCGAAATTTTACTTCATGCTTAACCTGGGAGTGGAAAGCACTCGTTTAAAGCTTCAAATGGAACTAATTTAAAAAAAGCGTATGCATATGTATAAAAACCCCTGGTTTTGTCAATTCGCGTAGCGCGAAGCGGCCAAACCAAATTTTACTTCATGCGCCACGCGCATTAAACACTAAAAACTCTGAAATATTATGAACAAGTGAACTTCACTTAAAATTACTGTTTTATACGCGTTGCGCATGAAGTAAACTTTCGAGTTTAGAGAAGCCTGAAAATTTGGTTTGGCCGCTCCGCGCTTCGCGCTACGCGACCAAACCAAATTTTCAGGCATTTCTAAACTCGAAATTTTACTTCATGCTTAACCTGGGAGTGGAAACACTCGTTTAAGTCTTTTATAATTTGCAATAAGCTTCATTTTTCTTGTTCTGCGTAATTCTGTTCTATTTCACGAGTGTTCTCCATAATTAGAAGGAATTATACTAAATTATTAATTTGATTGACAATTCGATTTGAATTGCTATTTATTGGATAGGTTTGCTTTATAATACGCAATTTTATTTGCCTATTAGTTTACAACGTTAATAAATTTACTCCAGAAATAGATATCTAATGATTTATTAATCGTTTATAATACCGGGCATAAATATGATAATAATCATTAAAAAAAATACTTTTTCAATAAATATGGCCGTGGGCGTAGCAAATTGATGAATATCATAAAAAATAAAAACGGATCAGTTAGCATTTAATTTAAATTTTTTGTATTGTTGGTGATTTTTTAATGAGTTGATTTAAACTGTGGGTATTTGTTTAATAATGTGTGGAAAATATAACAAGTTGTTGAAATATCTTCAAAAATAAGGAGAAATTATTTAGATTTGAATGTACTTTCATATCCCGAAATGAAAAATAAAAGATTTAAATTTATATTTCCGCAAATTTGAAGGAAACAACTTCGTGAGAAAACATTTTGTAAAAACTTTCAATAGTAATATATTAAGTGCATTAAAAATGATCGAAAATTTTGCACGAAAAGCCGTTGCCTAGAAATTGCATGAGTCCATTTTGATTGTGATTTGACAAAAACTGCCCGAGACGCGAAGCGTCCAGGGCACTTTTTCAGTCAAATCACAATCAAAATGAACGAATGTAGTTTCTTAAAGGCAACGAGCTTTGAGTACTAAATTTTCAGAGCATTTTTAATGCACGAAATGTATTTAATAGACTATTTCCTGAAAAATACGATTTTTAATCAAGTTGACTTATTATTTAAAATATTAATTATCAATCAGTGTCACTTAATGTGTCAACATGAATCGCTTCGGAAGTTTTTCTTCGAAAGATATATCGAAAAATATCGAGAAAAATTCATCCGAAAATACAAGAAAGAGTAAAGAGTTCGTTTGGAGACAATTTATGGCATTCTGTGATGAAAGAAAATACGAGTTAGATCAAAAAACTTTAATTTTGAAAGATTGAGAGAAATTGATTGATACCTGACATGTGACGTCACAACAGTGCAATTTTCGCTGTAATTTTTCGTAGAATTTTCACCTACTATGCAATTTTCGCTGAAATTTAATTGTGATTGGGCAATGAAAATGAATTCTCGTAATATGATTGGTAGACATTTTTTGAAATAGTCAAATAAATGGCTGCATTTTTTTTAAGAAAAGCAGCAATTTCTTTAAAATAGCACTTCTTTTCAAATAAATTGCTGCTTTTGTTAAAAAAATGCAACCATTTCTTTGAAAGTTTGTTCAAAATGTTTTCTCACAAAGCTGTTTCCTTTCCTTTTGCCCACAAAATGTTACAGTTTTCAAAACTCATAACGAACGTGAAAATGCTGGTAATAAATCGGTTATTTCAATTATAAATATCTGTAACAATTTGAAAAATTGTAAAAATTACAACGCGCTCTTGCAATAACTTTAAATTTAAAGAATTTGTACAAAAATTAATGTAGAATACTTTAATATGTCGTAATGAAAATTATAAGGTGTTTCAATGAATATTTGGAAAAGTCTCAACGAGACTAAATTTTTGCAGAAAATCGATATTAAATTTAAGTCGTTTTTATATTTTGAAAATTAAAAGATTCTAACTCAGATTCTAGTAAAAGGATTCGCACCGGCAAATCCAAATTTTCAAGCTTTTCTAAACTCGAAATATTACCTAATGATTAAAAATTAAAAGATAAACATTTACATTTTTAACATTAAAAGTGCGATTATTTTCGCAATCTACAACATGTTAGTCTTACAAAGACTATATCAAACAATCATTGAAACAATTACTTGCCGGGCTAATACCCCGACGGACATTGATTATACAAAAAGTGTTTGCTGTTACATACAGTAACCTACTGCAAATGTAACAATTTGGGTCAAATTATACCTACTGATGAGATTTAACTCTCATCAGTAACTTTGCCATTCCCTCTAAACAATTTGACACCTTAGGACCGCCAGTTTACCGTTCAAACATAAGTATAAATGAAATTGCCAATTCTTGGTTGCAGAATACTTCAAACATTAAAAGTGCGATTCTTTTCGCAATCTACAACAAGTTAGTCTTACAAAGACTATATCAATAATAATAATAAAAATAATAATATAATAATATATAATTTACATTTCTCTTTGGTGAGTAAAAAATGTTGTACAAAGTTTGAAAGAAAGGGCTGCATTTTTCTTAAACAAAAGCAGTATTTCTTTAAAAATAAATTCACTATATGACAAAAAAATGTTATAGTTTTTAAAATTCAAACGAATGTGAAAATGTTCGTAATAAATCGGTTATTTCAATTATAAATATCTATGATAATCTAAAAAAACCGGGAAAATTATAACGTGCCCTTAAAATCGTCCTCCACAACTCCGCGGAGATGGAGGACGATTTTACCGTAGTGAAACGTAAACGCCGTCGCCACCAACAGCGCAAACAACAGTTCTTTGTGGGCACAGGTGAAAAATCAAAAACAACACTCATGGCGGAACCAAAAAAAGCCTGGCTAGTGGTTAAGCGTATACAAAATCGTTTCACAGAAGAGGACATAAAAGTGCATGTTAACTCGATAATCGGCCACAATCATATCAGTTGTGAAAAGATAAACTCAAACGAATTCTGCTCAGTATTTAAAATTGGAGTCGATTTCTCCGAGTATGACTTAGTAAATAATCCCGATAACTGGCCGGAGGGTGTCATCTTCGGTAGATATATTTTTAAACGAGGTAGCCGAGACCCAATCGGAACTTAATACAATCTCCCGTAAAACTTCTATATCTGTGTACTTCACAAACATACAAAGTATACGAAACAAAGTAAACCAATTTGAAGCTTTTCTAAACGAAAATAACAATGAGTTCGACGTCATCTGTTTATGCGAGCATTGGCTGAGGGAGGAGGAACTATCCGGGCTCAAAATGGACTCGTTTAGCACGGGCTCATCCTTTTGCAGACAGCAGTTCCTGCATGGGGGTGTGGTACATCTATTCAAAAGCAACATTCAACAACTGTTGTGGAAAATGCGCTTCAATTATCCAAAGAAAAAGTTTGTGAACTGGCAGCGTCGTTTATAGCTTCATTCAATATTATTTTAATAACTGTTTACCGTTCTCCATCGGGTGATTTCAATGATTTTATTAATGTTTTAGGGAACTTTTTGGACAATCTAAATATGCAAAGGACCATAATAGTTGTGGGTGATTTTAATGTAAAATTTAATAGCAATGACCCCTTGGCGATAACTCTAGGGGAGGTCTTAGCCTCATACGGCCTATTTAGTATGGTGGAATTTAACACGAGAAAAGGTAATTGTCTTGACAATATGTTTGCGAATATTAGCACAGAAAATATTACTGTAACACCTCTTGACTCGGGACTGTCGGATCATATAGGAATTTCTCTCAGGATTGAGTTAGATATAGCACCACAGGTAAGGAAACCACTGATTATCCGACCTATTACTGAGCTGGGTACTTTTAACTTATTCAATACATTAAATGAACAAAATTTTAATTTCATTGATGATACAAAGACAAACATTGATTTTAAATTCAATACATTTATGGACATAATAAGCGAGGGCATTGTCAACAGTTTTCCAGAGAAGAAAATTAACAATACAAGTAATAATACTAGCATAATATATTGGTACAATCAAAATTTAAAGGAAATAAGGGAAACACTGCTACTATTGAAGGAAGCAAGTAATAGATTCCCTGATATAAAAATAAACTACGTAAATTATAAAAAATCATACAATAACGCAATAAAATCAGCAAGAATAAGTGCAAACGTAAACTTTATCAAAAAATCAAATAACTACCCCAAAGCTCTTTGGTCAATGATTAAAAAAAAATAAAGGTGCCACTAGTATTATTCCTATATCACCTGATGAGTTAAATATTTTCTTTAGCACAGCTGCAGAGAGGATAGTCGAGAGTCTTTCGGTGTCTGATAATGATCCTATAAAATTGATGTGTGCAAGCCCTATATGCACCGTAGATTATTTCAAATTTCATGAGGTTAGCCCGATTGAGGTAAAGAATACTATACAGAGCTTAAATAATTCAAATGCTAAGGATATTTATGGCATGACAACAGGGCTCCTAAAAAAGATCACTAATGTACTTATACTCCCCCTTACTAAATTATTCAACTACTGCATCAATTTTTCAGTTTTTCCGGATAGCCCCAAGGTGGGTTGCATCATTCCAGTCTTCAAGAAAGGCTGCAGTACAGACCCTAATAACTACAGACCGATCTCTTTACTGCCTATTTTTTCCAAAGTCCTGGAAAAAGTATTATTCAAACAGATTACTGACTTCATTGACAGATATGACATACTAAACAAAAATCAATTTGGCTTTCGCAGGGGAATGTCTACTGCTGACGCGGTCGGTGCCTTACTGGATAACGTCCTGGATGGATTTAACTCTATCGAGTCAACAATGGCGTCTTATTTCGATCTCAGTAAGGCATTCGACTGTGTCTCACACGACGTTCTTCTGCGTAAGCTTTACTTTTTAAACTTCCATCCTACCAGTAGCCGTCTCATTGGGTCATATCTTGTCAATAGACGCCAACGAGTAAAATTAAATGGCTGTCTGTCGGCGGAGGAGAGCACATTTTATCACGGGGTACCACAGGGTTCAATTTTGGGTCCCTTATTATTTCTGCTTTACATAAATGATCTGCCGTATCACGTGAGGAATGCAAAACTGATCCTCTAAGCCGACGACACCACATGCCTGAATCAATCTTCTGGAATCCAGAGTTTGGTCGCCCGTAATGGGGAGGCAAATCTTAAAGTACTGGAATGGTTCAACACCAATAGACTTTCTTTGAATGCGGGAAAAACTGTAAACCAGGTATTCTCTTTAAGCACAGATGCCACAAACAACTGTTCAATAAAGTTCCTGGGTATCAATTTAGATTCCAAATTAAATTGGCATGCCCATGGTGACTACATTTCAAAAAAACTATGCTCTGCTATCTTCCTGTTACGCAATCTGACGAATTCCTTACCTCAATTTTCTCTAAAAACAGCATAATTTGGTATGTTTCACAGCCACATAACCTATGGAGTAGTATTGTGGGGACACTCGTCTATGATGACTCGCCTATTTTCTCTGCAGCGTCGTGCCATCAGAGTGCTGGCAAATGCCAGCTACAGAGATGATTGCAAACAATTCTTCATTAATATGGGAATACTCACTTTACCGTCTGTCTTTATTCTGGAGTCAATAAAGCATATTCGCAAACATATCGACTCGTACAATACCCATCAACAAATTCACTGCTATTCCACAAGAAATAGCAGCCTACTTTATCCTGAATATCATCTCATATCCAAGGCGAGAAGTGCCACCAACTATTATGGTCCTAAGTTGTTTAACTTATTGCCACAGCACATAAAACACCTGTCTGTGACAAATTTTAAGACAAGGATTAAAGCCTACCTCTTTAAAAAGGCATTCTATACCATCGATGATTGCTTGTCCAATAAGTTCCTAGATTTTGTGTAATTGCTTTTCTTTTATCTGTCCATATATATACATATATACATGTTCATGTTGTTTGTCTACTTTTATAGATCAAACATGTTAAAGGTTTGAACTCTGACGTGTGTAAACTACTGTAATAACACAAATTTTATAATAAATAAAAAAAAATAAAAATAACTTTAATTTTAAGAATTTGTACAGAACTTAATGTATAACTCTTTAATATTCCATAATGAAAATTTAAAGATTCTAATTCATATTTTCGTAAAAGGATTCGCGACGGAAAATCCAAATTTTTAGGATTTGCTAAATTCGAAATTTTACTTAATGATAAATCAAGGAGTAAAAACAGTCGTTAGAAGTTTTTAAGTGGACGCTTTCTAAAAACACAACATAATGAATAACTATATAAAACAAAATGCACTCTAAATGTTTATAAAAGTTATTATATAAATACAGGATTTTTTTCTTTTAAGTATGCTGTAAATTTTCCATTCGTTCTTTTTTAAAAAGAGTTCAAACTGAACCTTGAAGCTTTAAACGAGTGTTTTTCACTTCCAGGTTAAGCATGAAGTAAAATTTCGAGTTTAGAAAAGCCTGAAAATTTGGCTTGGTCGCTCCGCGAAGCGGAGTGACCAATCCAAATTTTCAGGCTTTTCTAAACTCGAAATTTTACTTCATGCGCCACCCGTATAAAACGCTGATTTGATGTGCAGTTCAGAATGTACGTCTTAAGCATACTGTTTTAGTAGTATACTTTCAACTTCACTTAAAATCAGTGCTTTATACAGGTGCCGCATGAAGTAAAATTTCGAGTTTATATAAGTCTGAAAATTGATATATAGGTATTTGATTGAATTCACTTGGTTTGTTTTACTAATAAATTGTTTTATTTTCAACTAGTTTCGGCTTAATGCCATTTTCAAGAATGGTCTAAACCAAATTTTCAGGCTATTCTCAACTCGAAATTTTCCTTTATGCTTAATCTGGGTGTGGAGAACATTCGCCTATAGCTCTAATTTTACTTTAAGACATGAAGATTAACAGCAATATTGGGTTATGTATACTTAAAAGAAAAACTCCCTGTATTAAATTAAGACAAACATTTTTTCAATACACAAATAAAAGAAATTATTTCATCGTTTTTTTTTGGTTTGTTGAAGGTTAAAGGAACGATATTTAACTTAAAATTATGTGAATTAAAAATAAGTCATTAACAAGAAAAAAACATAACTAAATATAATATATAAAATTACGAAAATGTTTTTCGTTTAAAGTGTGCAAACTATAAGAAGCTTAAGCTTATGTTCTCGAATTCAAATAGTTTTGAATTTGAATTATTTTTGTTTAAAAAAACTAAACTTAATAAATATAATTTAGGCTTTAATTAATTAGTATATTGTTCAAAATATCAAGGGAAGGAGCCGGGCCCTCTGGAAAACCCCTTTGGCCACGCTCCTGCAGTGAACTAACAGCGACAATTTGATATTAGGCGTACAATTTAGAAATGTCAACACTGATAATTCCCGATTAATAATTTTTCTATTTAATATTTAATTCTAACAGATTGCATAGTAAAATATCGAATGTTCAATAAAATAAAACCTTGAGTGCTATGGAATATATTGTAGGTGGGCAACTCTGAAATTCTACATTATATTTATTATGTCTGACGTTTTATATGACAATTCGTAATGCGTGTAACCAACATAAATTTATAAAAATATAAAATCATAGCAGTCTAGAGGTTTTTTCTATTGAACATGCTATATGATGCAAGTGAAATCATATTTAATTTTAGACAAGTGTTGTTATCTATTACTCAGTTATTAAATAATCATGATAGAATATAACATGTCAAGTTATTTAAATAAAAAACACTTGGTATTGTTTCACAAATTAAAACTTTACTCCGACTGTGAAAATGGTCTAACAAACTGAAACTAGTCGGAATAAAGTTTTAATTTGTGAAACAATACAAAGTGTTTTTTTATTTAAATAACTTTACATATTCTAATATGTTTCACTAAGTGCCAGATGAGAAATTAATTCAAGAAATTAAAAATAACATTATTTTAATGGTAAATATTAAATCCTAGTTGTGTGTACTGTGTTTCATACGACTGGCGCATAAAGTGTTAGAACCCGATCAAAACATCCACACAGTCTCTCTGAAGAATGTCTAAGAATTAAATTTTAACGAGCAGAGATTTATTTTACAAAATTATTTCTTTTGTTTAAACATTAAGCACACTACTTTTAATGTAAATTGCATATTTTAATGGACAAACTGGAAAATATTACAGGTATTTGAATTTCTTAAAGTTTGTTCATACTAACAAGTACTTTAATTCTTTATTTAAAAGAAATTATCAAAATTATGCCAAACAAGTAGATAGAAGTCCAGAATGACGGCGGGCAAAAATAAAAATGTGGATGTTTTGATAGGGTCCCTAAAGTGTTCACCTGACGAGGAAACGCGGCTGTGGCTTATACACGCGGTCTTGAAACGGCGCATTCAAATTCAATTATGATGCAAGTGATTATTCAAAACAAAATACTCTTGATTCCAATCCTTTTTCAGGATTTTCACGGCCGTTAAATTCCACCAACAAAAACATTGCACAACCGACGAACGACGCTTTAATCAAGCAAATTAATTCAATTCAATAAAACTTTTCCAACAATAATTACACAACGAACTCCATTTCCGTAATTTTACAGTTTTTCTAAAGCGATCACACGAATTGAACGATTACTTAATCAATATCGACCTTTACCTTTATTATCAACCCCGCTTGATTCAAGCACAAATAATTACATAATTTGTCGTTTATGTAATGATTGTTTTAATGGATTAATTTATTATTTAGATTGGATGCAAAGTCGCTAATTGGATAAACGGATCCAAGGTGAGAGAGCCGAAGAAAATGAAAAGTGAACGGGTTTGAAAACCGTTATTGGTTTGTGGTATCCTTCGTGCGAATTGTGTTAACGCTGTTTTATTATAATTGTGGGTCGGTTTTAATTGTCGGTTTAATTATTTCCTTCATTTACAGACTGTATACATAACGTAGAGAGATTGAAGTTGATTATATTGTATATGATGAACATGATTGAAACAGTTGAAAGAGGGATTGGTCATTTAATTTTATTTGATTAGGGAAAGTTTTTTTTTGAGTATACATACTCTAGGGATGTCCTGATCTTAAAAAAGTATCGATAAGTATTAATAGTATCGATTATATCGTATATTAACCCACTAAGCTAAAAACAAACAAATAACGTTGCATCAGCATTGTAGCAACATTAAACGTTGTTTTAATGTTGATGAAAAATTGTTAAAACTGTTAACGGTGGAGGCTTCTACTTCGTTATACATCATAATTCACAAATGAAACACTTTGAGTTTGAAAATGACAAGTTAAAGTTGTCGAAACTATAGCCACTTAATAAAATCTCAGTTATACAAACCAAGTAAAAATCGTGTTTCATATGTTGATGAAACATTACTCAAATGTGTTTGCTCAGTGGGAAAGTATCGATACGGTACAATATTGTGATGAAAAATATCGATACTTTTCGATACCAGACATTTATGATTTAATATTTATTATTATTTAACACTGCATGTTAATTTTTAAAAGACCAAAGGTAGACCTAAGATCTAAGATAAATAATATTGCCAGGAATAGTTTAATGACGGTTAAAAAATTATCAAAATTCACCTTTTACAAACAAACAAAAAAATAAGAAGTTAATGTTTTATACGCGTGGCGCATGAAGTAAAATTTCGAGTTTAGAAAAGCCTGAAAATTTGGATTTGCCGGGGCGCGACTCGCTTCGCTCGCGCGCCTCGGCAAATCCAAATTTTCAGGCTTTTCTAAACTCGAAATTTTACTTCATGCTTAGTCTGGGAGTGGAAACACTCGTTAGAAGCTTGAAATTAAACGTTAACATTTGTGTTTAATTTAACAAAAACACCAAATTTATTATTAACAATCATTGTACGTAATATGAAAATTTGTCATCGAAATTAAATATATAATTTTCAAGAGAAAACGTTCAATGAACATTTCGGAAATCACAAACAATAATGATTATAATATATAAAATTACGAAAATGTTATTCGTGAAAATGCAAACAATGTCTTAATTAATAAGACAACTTAAGACAATAAATATCCATTGAAGCAACAACTTCAATGGATATTTATTGTCTTAAGTTGTCTTATTAATTAAGACATTGTTTGCATTTTCACGCATAATATTTCCGTAATTTTATATATTATGTTTAAAGTGTGCAAACTATAAGAAGCGTAAGCTTATTTTCTCGAATTCAAATAGTTTTGAATTTGAATTTATCTTGTTTGAATAATGATTAGTTCAGACATAAAAATTCATTTTACGTACCTAAATGAATTTTGATGTCTAAACTAATCATTATTGTTTGCGATTTTCAAAATGTTCATTTTTCCTGTTTCTCTAGAACACGCATGAATTAAGTCACACAACGCGTTCAATTTCAAGCTTCTAACGAGTGTTTCCACTCCCAGACTAAGCATGATGTAAAATTTCGAGTTTAGAAAAGCCTGAAAATTTGGATTTGCCGGGGCGCGCGAGCGAAGCGAGTCGCGCCCCGGCAAATCCAAATTTTCAGGCTTTTCTAAACTCGAAATTTTACTTCATGCGCCACGCGTGTAAAACACTGATTTCAAGTGAAGTTAACAATATACTGCTTATCAATTTTTTCAAAAATCGATCAGTTTGCTTAATGATTAAGTGTACTTAAAAGAACAAACATTTCTGTATAATTTTAACTTTTTCTTTTCGGCAAGTTTTAATTAGAACATTTTATCATTTCTTAGGCATTTATAAAATCAACTAATTCCTGAAATTATGAACAGTGGAGGCTTCTACTTCGTTATACATGTTAATTTAATGTAATAAAACAATTTAACTTTGTTTGTATAACAATAATATTGTGTTATACAAACAAAGAAAGTTAAAGTGTTTTATTTTATTTAATTCCTGCAAATTTACTGCGCTACATCGGGATATGTATACTTAAAAAAATGCCATGTATACTACAATTTTATTCTCTGCTTTATATTTTAATTACATTCCCTTTTTTGTGAATTATGCCTATCACTAATTGTAAATAATAGTAAACTTTAATAGAATTCTATTATTTGAAAATAGGTAATAATATTTACCACTTCGTTTATGAAACAAATATTCCTGTTGTTTTTCTTGGTGTTATAATTGCCGGAACTTCTGGTATCATGTGAAGGAGCTGATAAGCATATCACGTTTGTTTTGTTAGCTGGTAATTGCCAACAATTGTGTTCTTAGAACGATAGGAATGTAAATTATTACATTCGTAGCTTGTGCACAATATTGATAAGCTTTTATCAACAATTTTATGTAATTTCTATGGGTATAATAATCATAAGCAGGATGCAATATTGTTATTTATAATAATAATAATAAATCTGGATGTTTCAGTCTTTTTATTCATATTTATGTTAATATGCATAATTTAAAAACATTTTTAGGACTTATATAATATATATATATATACATGTATATATATATATATATATATATATATATTAAAACAAGAATGTTGTATTTGTGTGCATAGAAATAATTTCATGTATCATGTACTTGTTTCTCATTGATCACTTCTTTGTAAAACATTTCAACTAATATACAGGGTGTCAATTTGAAAACAAGCCAGCCACAATACCTTTGGAACCGTAACAGTTAGAGAAAATTTTCTAAAACCGTTCCTAGGATATGGAGGGGGAACCATTTTGATCCACATAACAATCTTCTGCAACCAACCCCTTAGGCTGTAGCCACTCTAGACTATTTTTTTTAAATAGCATGACCCCACTCGTAATATATAATTACCAAGGTCTTTCAAAATGCTAATCAGTGGTATCCACTAAAATTTTTATTGTTACATATAAAATGTAAAAAAAAATAATTATTAAATTATAGAATTTTAAAATGATTTCCATTATTTTCGAGACAATAAAGTCTATTCTCAAATTCCTGTCGTACATTTTGGACGGTCTGTCGTGGAATAGCTCGACACGCTTGTATTATTTGTTGTCGCAGATCTGTGATAGACTCGGGCTGAATTTTATAGACCACAGATTTTAAGTGGCCCCATAAGTAAATGTCTAATGGGGTCAAATCTGGAGATCTAGGTGGCCATTCAATTGGTACTCTTCTACCAATCCATTGTGGCTTAGTCAGTCTCTAACAGGTACTACATAATGCGGAGGTGCTCCGTCTTGTTGAAAATGTAATAAATTGTCATTCAAGATTAGTTCATCATTTTCATCTCTTTGATTTCCTAATTCATGAACTATAAGGGGCTGTATTAATCGATCTAAGATTTCATAGTACAGTTGACCATTTAAATTTTGATCAATAAATAACGGGCCAATAATGGAATCTTCAAGAATACCTGCCCAGACATTAATTTTTTCGGGATACTGCGTGTGGACTTCTCTAATAAGATGAGGATTGTCACCACTCCAATATCGACAATTTTGTTTGTTTACATTGCCATTAAGAAAAAAGTACATTCGTCGCTAAAACAAATGCTTTTCACTAAGTCAGGCTCAGCTATAATTTTATGAGTCATCATTTCGCAAAACTCAATTCGTCTGTCTGGATCATCATCTCCAAGTTCTTGCGTAATATGCATTTTATAGGGATGAAATTTGTGCTTTTTCAAGACTTTGCGAATGGATTCATGACTCAATCCTGTTACTCTAAACATACAACGAAGTGATGAAGTAGGGTCTATAGCAATTTGGCCAGGACTTCAATTTCATTTAGGAGCCGAGGTTGATCTCTTTTCTTTTTGATAACCGATCCTGTTTGTTCAAATTTTAAAACTAGATCTAGGGACATACTGATGACGTACATTTTTTTTAGGATGTAATTCATTGAATAAAATTGTAGTTTGTCTATCACCACGGTTTTTAGAATCATGAATAAAAATAATTTCAATACGTTCGGCGATTGTGTAAACCATTTTATAAAAATTAATAACAAGTTTAAGGTAAAGCACAGATTACTTCAAGATAGTCACAACAATACTAATGGCAGTGTCACATATTGTGTTTATTTGAATTAAATTAATGAAAGATTTATTTTTATTTCATTGATGTGTTTTTGGTCAACGTTTTTTTTTTATATTGTGGACATGTGCAATTTATTCAGTTAATAAATGTATTATTTTAATATTTTTTTTAGAGTTGTCCATATTTTAATAAAACAATAGATAACTCTGATAAATATTGGGTATTATTGTGTTTATCTGTGCTTTTTCAATTGTAATTTGTAAAAATAAATTGTTATAATACCTAATTTGCCAACAATTTTAAAATCAAATAAATTGATTTACATTTTTTTGTTGCATTTTTATGTAACTAAAACTAAAAAATTTAGTTGATACCACTGATTAGCATTTTGAAAGACCTTTCTAATGATATATCACAAGTAGGGTCGTGTCATTTAAAAAAAAATGGGCAAGGGTGGCTACAGCCTAAGCGGTTGGTTGCAGAAGATTGTTATGTGAGTCAAAATGGTTCCCCCTCCATATCCTAGAAACGGTTTGGAAAATGTTCTCTAACTGTTAGGGCTCCAAAGATATTCTGGCTGGCTTGATTATAATTTGACACCCTGTATAGGTTTTTAATTGACATTCACTTGATTTGTTTTACTAATATATTACTTTATTTTTAACTAGTTTTATCTATTTTCATTTTCATAATTTAAAATAATATTATTGTTTTCTTACAAGCAGACAAGAAAAGAGTATAAATTAATTTGTTTACTAATCTAGTAAATGTAAACTTCTTCTCCTTTACATATTTATTTATTTATTTATTTATTAACGGAATCTCCATTTTATTACATAAGTGTACATATACATATTGCAATATATGACAAAAATAACAAAAAACATAAAAATCATATAAAGAATTACATTGATTACAACCGACTAAATTATTACTGAACAAAAATAACAAAAACCATATAAAGAGTTACATTGATAACAGCCACCTAAATTATTACTGAACTAAAGATCTAACAGTCAATGACATCGGATAGCCTAATACGACGTAACTGGACCTTAAACTGATGAATTGATGGTGTAAATAAAACAAAGTTGGGATTATTGCTAATACCATTGGCATACCTCATCATACGATCGATGGGATTAGACATCCCGTATCTGGTCGAATGAAAACGTAAACGGAATATAGGCCTATGTCTAGCTTGAAGACCACGAGGTATAAAGAAATTTAGCGCCTCTACCAAATAACAACAGTTAATTAGACCATTAACAATTTTGTGTAAGAAAGTCAAATTTAAAAATACTGGGATTAAGAAAAAAGTTACGAATTCTAAAAGTGTTTGTTGGAAAAAGTTATGACGGCAAACGAAAATAAATTGTGGGCAAAAACTGGGCAAACAGAACCATTCATTGACTAATAATTTTAAGAGCCTCTTTATAACTTCCTTTCGAGGAAGAAACCCCAGATGTTTAAAAATATTACTGGTACAGGGTGTGAGTAGTTTGAATTATTGTTAATATTTAAAAAATAATAATATGTAAGCCAGATTTACAAAATATAAAAACGAATTAAAATTAATATCGACTTTCTTCAAAAATTTAGTTTCGTTGAGACTTCTCCACATATTCATTGAAACAAAGTTTGTTCAAAATGTTTTCTCACAAAGCCGTTTCCTTTTCTTTTGCCCACAAAATGTTACAGTTTTCAAACCTCAAGCGACCGTTAAACTGCTGGAAATAAATCGGTTATTTCAATTACAAATATCTGTAACAATCTGAAAAGTTGTAAAAATTATAAAGCGCTCTTGCAATAACTTTAAATTTAAGTGTCATTATTTTATTGGTAAATATTAAACCCTAGTTGTGTTTGCTGTGTTTCATACGACTGGCGCTTAATGTGTTCACCGAATCAAACCACACTGACGAGGATCAGAAAAACGGAAACGCGTCTGTGGCTTATACACGCGGTCTTGGAACGGCGCTCTCAAATTCAATTATGATGCAAGTGATTATTCAAAGCAAAATACTCTTGATTCCAATCCTTTTTCAGGATTTTCACGGCCGTTAAATTCCACCAACAAAAACATTACACAACCGACGAACGACGCTTTAATCAAGCAAATTAATGCAATTCAATAAAACTTTTCCAACAATAATTACACAACGAACTCCATTTCCGTAATTTTACAGTTTTTCTAAAGCGATCACACGAATTGAACGATTACTTAATCAATATCGACCTATGAAAGATCTTTCTAATGATATATCACAAGTAGGGTCGTTTCATTTAAAAAAAATGGGTGGCTACAGCCTAAGCGGTTGGTTGCAGAAGATTGTTATGTGTGTCAAAATGGTTCCCCCTCCATATCCTAGAAACGGTTTGGAAAATGTTCTCTAACTGTTAGGGTTCCAAAGATATTCTGGCTGGCTTGATTATAATTTGACACCCTGTATAGGTTTTTAATTGACATTCACTTGATTTGTTTTACTAATAAATTACTTTATTTTTAACTAGTTTTATCTATTTTCATTTTCATAATTTAAAATAATATTATTGTTTTCTTACAAGCAGACAAGAAAAGAGTATACATTAATTTGTTTACTAATCTAGTAAAAGTAAACTTCTTCTCCTTTACATATACTGGGATTAAGAAAAAAGTTACGAATTCTAAAAGTGTTTAATTAAATTATTGTTTAATTAAATTATTGTTGAGTTACGTGAAGGTGAACGAAGTTATTAAATAAAAGAATTGAGTCTCCTTTCTTCACAGGATTTATTTAAAAATCGCAAATGTACATTTCGGTCACGATGTGACCATTATCAATGCTTAACTATTTACAAAAACAAACGGAAAATTTATACCATGGATACAGATTCGGATTATAATTACAATGTTTCGGGTGATTGGGATTAGAGCGCTGGGATCAAAAAGTGTTTGTTGGAAAAAATTATGACGGCAAACGAAAATAAATTCTGGGCAAAAACTGGGCAAACAGAAACGTTCATTGACTAATAATTTTAAGAGCCTCTTTATAACTTCCTTTCGAAGAAGGGGCGGAAACAAGAAACCCCAGATGTTTAAAAATATTACTGTTACAGGGTGTGAGTAGTTTGAATTATTGTTAATATTTAAAAAATAATAATATGTAAGCCAGATTTACAAAATATAAAAACGAATTAAAATTAATATCGACTTTCTTCAAAAATTTAGTTTCGTTGAGACTTCTCCACATATTCATTGAAACAACTACTACAGAAAAAGATTGTACGACATTTTTACCACTCCATTTTTACCACCATATATTTTTTACCACCAATTATTTTTACCACTCCGGTTTTACTACCATATATTATTTACTACTAATTTTTTACCATTAGTTATCTTACAAATATTTCTGAAGTATTTACAAGTCTGTATAAAACATTCATTCGGTTCTATTTTTGATTTTTCGCGCTAGATGTATTAAAATGTAATAAATATTAACTGTTTACCTAACTGTCATCGACATCTTTGAGAATGATGTAAAATATTAATGTTAATATTTAAATATTCAGGGGCAGTTCCGTACACGCAAAGAGACGTACGCAATTTATTCTATTGCAAACTTTTCTCCTAATCTAACCTAACGTAGCAGTATGTAGAATCTCATAGAGATTTAAGCAATCTATTCTATACAAGTATGTGGAATAGTCACCGTGCGCAGAGAGACTTACGCAGTTTATTCTATTGAACACCTTTCTCCTAACCTAATCTAAAAGTATGTGGAATAGTCATCGTCTGCAAAGAGACATACGCAATTTATTCTGTTGCAAACCTTTCTCCTAACCTAACCTAGAAGTATGTGAAATATTTAACTTGCGCAAAAAGACTTCCGCAATTTATTCTATTGCAAACCTTTCTACTAACCTAACTTAAAAACATGTAAAATCGCCTAAGCATAATAAAATGTTTATCTGCATCTTATTATTTTATAGAAAAATGTGTGGCTATACTAAGCCTTAAATCAGATAATTTTGCTTGGTTAAGTGGTTCTACTAAATTATTTTAATTGTATTTAAATTTAGCTGTGTGTCTACTAACCAAACTGGATATGCCGTACCCAATTACGATGTAAATCACCAATTATGATGTAAATCAGGAAAAATATGATTTGTAATAAAATATAATGGTAATAAAATGGTGGAACAAAATATAGTGGTACAAAAATATAGTGGTAAATATAGAGTGGTAAAAATGGAGTGGTAAAAATGGAGTGGAAAAAATGACCCCTAACGCAGAAAAACAATGTCCAATATAATACAGACTCTTTTCAGCCGTTAGCTAGAGTGAGAGAGACCTATATTACCATTTCCAGTATAAAAAGGTAAACGTAAGATATAAAGATTTTTTTAATTAAATGCAGAATTTACGGACAAACTTGAATTTAATACTCGATGATTTAAATTTAATTTAAATCATCCAGTATTAGATTCAAAAATGTTTCACAACGGGTTAAGTGAGAAATTAATTAAAAATACACTTGCATTTAACCTAGCACACACTTTTGTTGCCTAAATATAAGTAAATAAATGACGCAAAAATAGCTATTTTTAGGATTCTTTTACAAAAAAACAAATACCTTAATCGTTTTAAATTGGTGACAATAAAATCCTACAAGTTTCAGCATTATTTTGATGTATCATGTAATTTTGTCCCATAATCAGAATATCAATGGTGCTAAAACTAGTGACTACCCAATACGTTGGATTTTACCAATCATAAATCGTAACTTTAAATATTTCTCCTAATCAATTTTCAATGCACATTCTTCTTATCGAATTCCGGATTACACACAATTTACGAATTAATGCAATGTGGGACTTTCACTTTCCACGCAAGTGTAAATTAGGAGAAAGTGCTCGAAATCAATGTCCGCCGAAGAGTGCTCGTCTTGCATTTTGTATTTTTATCAGACATTCACAGAAAAAAAAATGTGAAGAAATATTCGAGCGTCCATTAAAAATTAATGACTTTAAATAGTCATTCGGAATGACTCAACCGGAGATTATTTGTAAAAATACACACAACAAATCATTGGATGATGAATATTAGTCAGAAATGTGTTTGTTAAGATTTAATAATAAAAGTCTGGGTAAATCCATAATAATACACAATTTTTTTATTTATGTTTACAAAATATCTAATAGAAACTATTTCAAGAATGTTTCCATTATTAATAAAAAGAGGATTGGATTGTTTTATATATTCAAGTTTATAAACTTTATTATTTAATATAATTGTCAGGATATACAGGGAATTTTTCTTTTAAGTATACACATCCTGATATACAGGGAGTTTTTCTTTTAAGTATACATGTCCCAATTACAGCGTATACACCGTAAATCTTTAGATAATCATTGGTTTTTTAAAAGAGATCAATTTGAAACTTAAAATGAGTGTGTTCCACTCCCAGACTAAGCATGAAGTAAAATTTCGAGTTTAGAAAAGCCTGAAAATTTGGTTTGGTCGCGTAGCGCGAAGCGCGGAGCGGCCAAACCAAATTTTCAGGCTTTTCTAAACTCGAAATTTTACTTCATGCGCCACCGGTACAAAACACTGACATATTACGAAGTTTAAAACACACCGCTAAACTTTACATTGCAGTGTTTTGTATCGGTGGCGCATGAAGTAAAATTTCGAGTTTAGAAAAGCCTGAAAATTTGAATTTGCAGGGGCGCGCGAGCGAAGCAAGTTTTACTTCATGCTTAGTCTGGGAGTGGAAACACTCGTTAGAAACTTCAAATTAAATGTATGACAATTTGCAAATCAGAATATGTATACTTAAAAGAATTTCTGTATCGTAAAAATAAATTATCTGTATCTTAAATAAATTCTCTGTATCATAAATAATGAAATAATGAAATGAAATAATGAAATAATGGCTCGCTTCGCTTTGCCCGGCAAATCCAAATTTTCAGGCTTTTCTCAACTCGAAATTATACTTCAAGCTTAGCCTAGGAGTGGAAAACACTCGTTAAAACTTGAAATTAAATTATTTTAATAAACCGAGCTTCGGCAAATGTACAACGTATGCTTATGTATACTTAAAATAAAAGTTATTGTTATAACAATGTTCGGTGTTATATAAAACAATCTTTTAAGTATATAAATATATCCCAATTATACGCTTTAAATCTTTAGATATTCGTTGTTTTTTTTTTTAATTCAATTTGAAGCTTTAAACGATTGATTTCCACTCCAAGATTAAGCATGAAGTAAAATTTCGAGTTTAGAAAAGCCTAAAAATTTGGTTTGGTCGCTCCGCGAAGCGGAGCGACCAAACCAAATTTTTAGGCTTTTCTAAACTCGGAATTTTACTTCATGCGCCACGCGTATACAGCATTGAAATATTGATAAGTTAAAAATATACTTATAAATCAGTATATTAAAATATTATATTTTCAACTTCACTTGAAATCATTGTTTTATATGCATAGCGCATAAAGTATAATTTAGAGTTGAGAAAAGTCTGAAATTTTAGATTTTTTTTGGAAGCGAAGTGACAGCTTTGCTACGCGACTAATCCAAATTTTCAGGCTTTTCTAAACGCGAAATTTTACTTCATGCTTAATCAACGAGTGGAAATATTCGTTAGAAACTATAAATAGAACTTTTTCAAAAACATTAAATAAACAATGTATAACGTATGCATCGGGATATGTATACTTTAAATAAAAATCCTTGTATGTGTAACTAAAATAAAAATTCCCTGTATGTATGCCAATTGTTTATTTCAAACAATATTAGTTGTACCTTAAAAACGTACCTTAAGATACAACTAACATTATTAAGTAATCAATATAATTACGTACTCAATCCTAATATTGCTTTATCCTCTAAAAATTATGTTATAAAAATATGTATGTTGGTCTTAATCAATTTCAGAGTTAGTTTTACCTTTTGTCCTTTAACAATTCTACCTTTAAACAAGTGTTCTGTCAACATGAAAATTATGTCCTAACTTTAATTAAAATTAAGTTTCTATTATTCGAAAAACTGAAGGAACAACTCACGCGAAGGATGCACGAGGTGTTGATAAAAAAAATTGCCGGTTTTCATTTGTTTTCGTAATTTTAGCGACAACACCGTCATTATCGTTTCCTTTCTTAAATCGTACGTGACACACACGAAATTAACATTAATTACAAGGATATTATTATAAACAACGTTGAATTTCTAATTTGTGGACATAGACATTTTCTATACATACAAGTTACGAAATCTTATAAATAGTTGTCTTTTATAAAATAATGATATACATTAAATCAACAGCTTTCTATTTCAGAGTTATACATATTTGAATAAATTAAATTTACTTATTGCCAAAACATATTAGTAGAGAGTTTTATAAGTGGTTTTACTAAACATTCCCAGAACGAAGAATTTACTGTTTCTTTGTAATAACAAATTTATTATTTATTTTACGATATTCACCTTTTCGAACAATTTACATATTTTAAACATTAAATGTTAGATTCTTTTCGCAATCTACATCAAGTTAGTCTTACAAAGTATTCTGCAACCAAGAATTGGCAATTTCATTTATACTTATGTTTGAACGGTAACGTAACCGTCAGTCTAAGGTATCAAATTGTTTAGAGGGAATGGCAAAGCTATACTGATGAGAGATAAATCTCCAAACGCGTCGATAGATGGCCTGAATAGTTTGACCAAAATTGTTACATTTGCAGTAGGTTACTGTATGTAACAGCAAACACTTGTTGTATAATTCAATGTCCGTCGGGGTATTAGCCCAGGAAGTAGTTGTTTCAATGAGTGTTTGATTTAGTCTTTGTAAGACTAACTCGATGTAGATTGCGGAAAGAATCGCACTTTTAATGTTTGAAGTATTCTGCAACCAAGAATTGGCATTTTCATTTATACAAATTTACATATAGTCCATATTCCTACAATATGACACCAAGAAAGAAAAATAATAATACTACCAATAATAATAATAACAAAAACACAATATAAATATATTAATGCTTAATAAAGAATAGAAAACATACCAGAGCTGGACAGGATTCGAATCTTCCAGGATTCGAATCCTGGATCCGATTCAAAAGAGGCGTTCGAATACTTTAGTTCAACTGGATTCGTGATCCGGATTCGTTACATTTTTTGAAGAGGATTCGTATTCGAATCCATATGTGGGTGATTCGAATCCTTATAAAAGGATTCGATTATAAAAGGATTTGAATACTTACAAAAGGTTTTAAATCGTCAAAAATAATTCGAATTAATTGTGAGGATTAACTTTATTTTGTGTGCTTTTAAATTTCTCGTTAAATCACTGTTTCATACGCGTGGCGCATGAAGTAAAATTTCGAGTTTAGAAAAGCCCAGAAAATCTGTCTCGGGTCGCTGCGCGACCCTCGACAAATTTTCACGGGGCTTTTCTAAACTCGAAATTTTACTTCATGCTTAGTCTGGGAGTGGAAACACTCGTTCGAAACTTCAAACTGAATGCTTTGATAAGATCATTAAATGACTGAAAATGTTTTTAAAGATAATAATCTAGTTTTCAAAATTTTGTTTAATATAATTTGAAGTAAAACTGACATAGTAGCCACAATCTGAAGTGTTAAATTTTTCCGGCATTTCCCTGATTCAAGACTTTTTTCCCTCACCTTTTAATATAACTTTCTTCTGTGGTAAACCCCCATTTTGTTAAATTGTTTTCATTGTTTTTGTCAATATTTAAGTTAATTTTATAAATTTTTACTTGTTTTGTATTTTGCCTGCTGATTTTGACAAATTTAATAATATCATATGGTTTTTTTGTTAGTGTTTTGGTCAATTTGAATAAAATTCCATGACTTTTCTCTGACTTTCCCGGTTTTAATGATATTCAGTGAATTTTTTATTTACGTAATTTTTAGGCATTCGTCGATTTTATAATAGAGTTCAATTTGAAGTTTTGAACGGGTGTTTCCACTCCCAGGCTAAGCATGAAGTAAAATTTCGAGTTTAGAAAAGCCCAGTGAAAATTTGTCGAGGGTCGCGCAGCGACCCGAGACAAATTTTCGGGCTTTTCTAAACTCGAAATTTTACTTCATGCGCCACGCGTACAAAACACTGATTTGAAGTGAAGTTCAAAAACACACAAATACATCTTTTATCAGAGTAATCAGATATATATCTGTTATCAACGATGTTCAGTGGTAATAATAAATAATTAGGTTTTGAATATTTTTGTTAAAACAACTGGTAACGATATTTATTTATTAATGGTTGCAAAAATATGATAAAATTTATTCTTAAAGGATTTATATTCGTTATTCGAAAAAACAGGATTCGAATCTTTGATTCGAATCATATTTATCTCTTACGAATCCTTTATTCGAGTATTCGTGATTGGAGTGATATTAGGTAATTCGGATTCGTGATTCGAATCTTTTTTACGAGGATTCGTCCCAGCTCTGGAACATACAAACAAATAAGAAAACAAAATTCTAAACTAATAATTTTAAGTTTCTTGTCGAGGAGAATAACTGTCGAGTATATTAAAATTTACGTGAATATTAAGGTGAAACAAACCAAATGTTTTAATTAAATATCCAGAATAAGATTCAAAACTGTTTCACCAGAGGTAAGTGAGAAATTATTATTATTACCTCATATCATTATCTCATCAATCTATTAATTGGACTATTAAAAGAGTAGTTGGTTATATTTTCACCTAGATGGAATTATAGGGGTTGATAAAATAACATTTACAGGAATACAATATAATTTTATTGGTGAAGTTTCGACATTACAAGTTCGCTGGATTATGGAGTGTATTTTGATGATTTACAGAGGCCGCAAGGAATGCTCTTAAAGTTTGCACATAGCATGCTTTTAATTCTAATAAAAACCAGTAAACAGTAGAAAGAATAAACTACACTTCATATGTCTTTAGTTTCTAAAAAGAATACAAATAGTACACTAAAAAAAAACTTACAAATTATGAAATGATCTACCATTTTATGTTATTCTATTTTAATGAAACTCATGTTGTCATCAAAATTAAAGACATAAGGTGTGTCGATTAATTCCTTATCTGTTTACTTTAAAAATATAAAATAAATCGCTATGTAAATAACGAAATTACAGCGATCCTTCCGAAATATGTTTTGTATAGATTTTCGCTTTGCCTCGCCAAATCCATATTTTTAGGCTTTTCTAAACACGATGTTTTATTTTATGCTTAAAGAAGGACTGTAAACACTCGTTGGAATATCATTGAACACTTTAATAAATATAAAGATATGAAAGAAGGGAATCAAACTAAATATTATTAATAATTTAATTAAAACACTTAACTTTGTTTTACCACTTTTATTTTACTTTTCAGTGATAATAGTTTTGACTACAAGCTAATCATTATCATTATCAAACTTAGTTTGATAATGACTAGCTTGTAGTTGAAACTATAGTCACTGAAAAGTAAAATAAAAGTTGTAAAACAAAGTTAAGTGTTTTAATTAAATTGTTTGAAGATGTACCACAAACTGAACGCCAACGAAATCAAAGTTTTAAATATTAAGTTTTTTTTTCATAAAGAGATAATCTACGGAACTCAGTATGAGATTATTTATTAATTTAACATAAAAATTACTGAATTTACATACAAAAATGGATTTATAACTTTTTTATAGTCAAGTTTTTATAAGAAACAGACAATCATTTGAAATAAATAGGAAATTAGTTTTGGCCAGCTTTTTAATCATTCTGACCACTGTGCATCGTTAAATTTCTTGTATATAAAGAATAGTCTCAAACCGGGTATCAGGAACACCTGTTCCTCGAAGTCTTCATTAATTATTTTTGATATGGATGCGCTAGAATATCGGACGGGACCTCAAATAAAGGTACAATACCTCTAATCATGTACCAATGATGTCAATTTCGAGGCAAGGTCGACACTTTGCACTATTTTGGTAAAATAATTGCTCAGACTCCTTGGTAATTAGATTTTTATGTACTCGAAGATCCATGAGAATTTAATACCAACCATTATCCACTTGAAATTAATGTTGATTTGTGTGCAACCATTCGACAATTACACAAATTGTATAATTGCTTCGAAACTTACACGGGATGATTTAGCGATGAGGACACTAGGAGAAAATTGTGTAAAATTACACGGATGGCAGGAGGGAGTGTCCCCGAAGGGTGCGCTCTCGAGAAACTCGAGGAGGCGCAATGAACCATTGTCCACACGGCTCATTTATCATCCCGGATAATGGCCGACGGCCTTCTTACATGTGCAATCGTTACAGGGCCATGAAAATCAAACAAAAGGTCTTCGCTCAGAAGAATAAATCTTATTTAAATACGTACTTGTCTGGATTTAAATTCACTTGATCTTCTATAAATTAAAATAATTACCTTTAAATAAACACACACAATGATCAAATTAGTTGATCTTGTATTAATTAAAATAATTATATATAAATAAATACCGTGCGATCGTTAAAAACATGATTTAGAGTAGGCTTTGAGTTTAAAATTAGATTGGCACTACTGACTGTTAACACATAGTATACCATAACCTCAAATTCTTGTTAACCGCCCAAACAAAAAATGCCGCCTACTTTAAATCATAATTTAAACGATCGCACCGTACAAATAAAAAAATATATATTTATAAGCAAATACAATTAGAAAATAATTGTAATTTGATTTTTTGAGGCACAGAGAAGTTTTTGACAATTTTGGACAATTAAGGATGTTCTAATCTAAGATATGTATTATTAGTGATGTTAGTGATAATTTGCGTCGGTAATTACCACTGGTAATTTACCGTAAATTACAGTATATTACCTAGCTATTTCGGCAATATTGGTAACAAAATTTTATGCGCATTTGCAAGAGAAAATACTTTCCTGGAGAATATACAATCTTACTTAATTTACTGCAATATAATACTAAATGTACAATACATATATGTATCTATTAAACAGATTTATTTAAAAATAATTAACAGTATATTTTGAACTTGTCCTCAAATCAGCGTTTTATACGCGTGGCGCATGAAGTAAAATTTCGAGTTTAGAAAAACCTTGAAAATTTGGATTTGCTGGGGCGCGACTCGTTCCGCTAGCGCGCCCCACTGAATCCAAATTATCAGGCTATCCTAAACTCGAAATTTTACTTCATGCTTAATCTGGGAGTGAAAGACACTCGTTAGGGGCATGTCGTAAATTAAACGTCATTAATTTTGAATGCAATTTTAAATTAGCTTCGCTTGCGCGCCCCAGCAAATTCAAATTATCAGGCTATCCTAAACTCGAAATTTTACTTCATGCTTAATCTGGGTGTGGAAGACACTCGTTAAGGGCAAGTCAATAAATTAAACGTCATTCATTTTGAATGCAATTTTAAATTATGAAGATGTTCATCACTTTATATTGTCTTTAATCAATTTCAACAAATTCTGTCGAAATATAATATGTCCATAGTTTTTGTTAGTAGCTAACTTTGTTTAATTTACGAATTTTACTTTTCTCAAATATCTCGTATATTTGTCAGTTTTAGTTGATATTATTAATTACTACGATTAGTGTGATAAGTAAGTTTGTTGAGGATTTGAGACAAGTTTGGCTATTTTATAATTGTTTTTGTCCAATTTTCCTGTTGTTATTGTCAATTTGTGTTAATTTGGAGACTTTGAAGATTTTTATAAATTTTTTGATGTTTATAACTGAGATTTTATTAAGTAACTGAAGTTTCGACAACTTCAACTTATTACTTTTAAAAATTGATAAAAATCTCTCATTTTAAATTATTATAATATATTATTTTGAAATTTTAAACTACAATAATTATTATTATTGATAAAATCGTCACAACCAATTTTATTAATAATAATAATTATTAATATTTAAAATTTCAGTCATTATACGCGTGGCGCATGAAGTAAAATTTCGAGTTTAGAAAAGCCTGAAAATTTGGCTTGGTCGCTCCGCTTCGCGGAGCAACCAAGCCAAATTTTCAGGCTTTTCTAAACTCGAAATTTTACTTCATGCTTAACCTTGGAGTAGAAAACATTGGCTTAAAGCTGCAGTTTGAACATTTTTTAAAGACGTCGAATATCTAAAAATTTACAGCGTATACAGTATATTGGTTTATGTATACTTAGAAGAAAAACTTCCTGTATATAGCGGAGATAAATATTACAAATATATCAAAATATGTTCGCATTTAATGGGTTGTAGTTCCAGTAAGTGACATTTTAAAGACTGTGCCAACTGCCCTTGGATGGGGTCGTATTACTTTTTTAATTTCTCGTTGAACCGAAAATAATTGCAATAATTTATTCTCTTGGACCCTATTTTGTTGGAGTCTGCAAGTCTACATTACGATACTAATCTATTTTAATTGTGGATTCTATACCTTTTCTCTCAAAACTAGATTGCTTTCAAATTAAAAAAGTTCCTTTATTTATAAAATCAACCTGAACCTAAAATAAACAAAGATACTTCACAAACGGCATTTACAAAAATATGTAACATTTTTTTCAAGAATCAATGTCTGTCTGTGAAACCTTATCTAATCCTTTGTTATGTTTGTAAATCTTCAAATATTCTCTCCTTATTTAATGTATATAAATTACGTGTTTATTCTTATCTCTTTCTGTTTAAACTAGTGACATAATTATAGTCATATCATTTACGTAATCGAAATTGTTGTTTGTTGTTATTACCTGAAGCAGCTGTTGAAAAATTTAAACAGCTTTCCTTTTGTTATTGTCTTCTAATGGCCACGAAAAGAGCCTCCGAGTTACGTAAGGCCGAGTGTTCATCAAGAAGTCAATTAAGTTCTCAAACAAAACGATTGTTTTCCGAAATCCCGCGATTCCGGTCATTTCCGCTCTTTACGCGATGATTAACATTAAATATGACCTTTGGATAAATTAACAAAAAAAAAACAATACTAAGACGTGTGATCATGAAATATGGTTTTATTGGCTCGGATATTCCGAGCTTTAGTTCTATATTACCATTTCTATAATATTTTTTAATTATGAAAATTTAATACTAAATTTATTATTAATAAATAAATTTTCTTGTAGTGAAATATTGTCTATGCTCATAGAAGTTTATTAAATTAAACCTTTTTCACACCATAAATTGAAATATTTTTAACATCATTGAAACCGATATTTGTGCGAATCACGCAATCACACACGTAAACTCATCCGATTCTCTTTTGTAAAAGAAACATGCAGGGTTTCACAGGTGGTTGTTTATGGTTTCACCTCTTTTCATCTTAAGACTTTTTTTTTTGTTTGCCGGAAAAAGCGGTCTCGGCGGTCTGGTGATCTTAAGTTACGACTTGGTCGAGTTTGTAATTGCGCAGGGACGCAATTCGAGAGAGGAAAAATTCTTTGATGGATAGACCAATAAACTGCTCGGATATCGATATAACTCAAACAGCACGATCTGCGCCGGCAAGAACGTAATTGAAATTGCGAAATCACGGTCTTACTAGGCGAAGCTGGATGAGGTTATTGTGCAATTGTTTGATGTTTGAAATTGTATTGTCTCTAAAAGTTATTATTTATCTTATTTAAAGGCCTTTTAAAAATGAGTGGACGGTAGGTATAAAATAATTATAAATATTAAATCTAAAATATCTGGTATGATAAAAAAACCGATATTTTAAATATCAATATTTTTTATTGCGATATTTTACTGTATCGATCCTTTGATATACAATAATTGATACTTAATATCGATACCTTTTTGGGATTGTTCCGAACACCTAAATTTGCGAAAATCCTAGCCTTAGTATTCAATATTTGCTTTATTGTTTGCCTAAATTTTTCATTTGAATATTCGAATATTTTGTTATGATTTTGAATGAATAATACTTAGTTTAGAAAAATTTCTAACTGTAATGAAAGCAGTTATCAAAAATTTGGTATATCATGTTTGTCCAAATTATTCACTGTAAAAAATATACAAAAATAAATCCTTATTTTATTTTAATATTGTGATGGATTAAAAATAACAAAGAATTACACATGAAGTAAATATTTCGAGCTTAGAAAAGCCTGAAAATTTGCATTGGGCTTTTATAAACTTAAAATATTTACTTCATGCTTAATCAAGGAGTGTAAACCCTCGTTAAACTATAATTAACATCATATTTTGTAGATTTCTTTTGTATAAAATTATAGGTAAAAATAAAGTGAATAAATATTTTATAAAAATATTCCTACTTTCTCTGTCAAATTTTAAAAAGCGCCGGAATTTTCTTATTTAAATATTTAATAAAATAATAAGTACTATTTGTATTTGTTAACTCTTATATTTTCAAAATTCAGCTAATATTACAATACTCTATTTTATCATCTTCAGGGTGGTTATTATAATTTAACATACACAAAAATATTGCGTTTATAAATTGTTGCACGTGTGATAATTATTTGTTTTCAGTTCAAAAATTCCGAATAGCTTTTTGAACGCAAACACCTTAAGTTATTTGCTTAGCTGTTTGGGATCGCGAGTATGTCGCGTGCGTCCCGATAACGACTCGACTTATTTTTAGGGGCTGCATCTAAAATATCCCTACTCGCGAACCAGCGGCACCTCCGCTTGCTTCCTGCTTTATTTTGGTCTTTCATTCTAGAATAGAACGGGACATATCGCGCAAGAAAAAAATAGCAGCAAAGAAAACATTGAGAAAACGATCTAACTTCTTGAGGAAAAAAAAACGAGTTAATTTTTTTACATTTATTGGATATTGGATTTAAACCATTCCACCGTTTCACCTTTGTATTTTGTAATTTACTGTATTTAGACGCCACAAACACATTCACACACATCCATGGACCCAGGTGGAATCATTTTGTACTTTAAAACGGAACTCGAGCCCGTGACCCCTGGGTTAGGAGGCAGGGCCTCTACCCACTAGACCACTGAGGTCCCCAAAACAACCTATTTTTCCTAGACACTAAGATCTTTGAATATAACAAAAACAGCAGATCGAAGCACAATCAAAAACGATTTTGATCTCTCTAAATGAATTTATTTAATTAAAACCATTTTCTCGTGCAGAGGCCTCCATACATTTTTCTTTGCAGTTCGCATCCACAATTCCATACAATCTAGAGGAACATTCAACAAATTTTACGACCTTTTCCAAAAAATTTAAAAATATGACATAAATACACTACTCAATATTGAAAAGTAGTCACTTTTTCAAAGTGGCATACATTTTATGTGAGTTTCGGAATCTTGTTGAAACTTGGTGTATATAGGGAATATTTCTTTTAAGTATACATATCACAATTACAGCGTATATACTAGAAATCTTCAGATGTTCGATGTTTTTTTTTTAAGAGTTCAATTTGACGGTTTAAACAAGTGTTTTTCATTCCCAGACTAAGCATGAAGTAAAATTTCGAGTTTAGAAAAGCCTGAAAATTTTAAATCAGTGTTTTCCACTCCCAGGCTAAGCATGAAGTAAAATTTCGAGTTTAGAAAAGCCCCGCGTAGAAAATTTGTCGAGGGTCGCGCAGCAACCCGAGACAAATTTTCACGGGGCTTTTCTAAACTCGAAATTTTACTTCATGCGCCACGCGTATAAAACACTGATTTCAAGTGAGGTCCAAATATATATAAATTTCACAGTATTTTAGTGTTTTATACGCGTGGCGCATGAAGTAAAATTTCGAGTTTAGAAAAGCCCAGAAAATTGTCTCGGGTCGCTGCGCGACCCTCGACAAATTTTCACGGGGCTTTTCTAAACTCGAAATTTTACTTCATGCTTAGCCTGGGAGTGGAAAACACTGATTTAAAGGTTCAAATTGAACTCTTTTAATAAACTACGAATATCCACAGATTTAAATATATACGCTTTAATTTAGATATGTATACTTAAAAGAAAAACTCCCCGTATAGGGAAATGTAGTGGTATATAGGAAAATGTATTTGATAAATGGGAAATATATTTAAGATAAAGGGATACACATTCGATAGAAAGTGAAATGCAACAGAAAAACTCTGTAATTGTCCACTGTAAAGTTTTGTGCTGAAATGACAAGTTTTAGTGAAGTTTTTACAGAAACATGATAAAGTGCTGCACAAAGTAAGTTTACATCATTTATCTAACTTAATTTGACATAAATTAACACACTTGGTGGGATTTTATAATACATATTGTAGACATTTTTAAAGATAAAGGACAAGTGTTTACATATATACAGGTTTCAACAAAATTCCTAAACTCGCATTATATTTAAGCCACTTTTAAAAAGTTACTACTTTTTTCTTTTAAGTAGTGTATATCTGTTAGTCGCGCCTACTAGACTCACGGAAACTCAGTATTTAGCTTCTAAAAAATCGAGTTACTTCCCAATAAATTAAAACCGTTGGAAATAAAGACTGGCACAAAAGGTCCAATCATGATAGAACACGTTTTATCATCTTCCAAATTAATTAATTCAATTAAAATCATTTTCAATACAATCAAAAATGTTTATAAACCATAACCAACTCAACTTGATTTTATCTTTGATCTCACGTAAAAAATTACAAATGAATATTTCATATAACCTAATTTTGCGTCTTCAATTTTTAACCTTTACTTTCCATTAATTATTTTGCTCATTTACTATACATTTATTTCTTTAAAAGAGAGCTTTATTTTCTCGTAAAAACCAATCGTATAGTATATTTTATTTTGTGCCACGCGTACTGTACATTTATTTCTTTAAAAGAGAGCTTTATTTTCTCGTAAAAACTAATCATTAGCATCTAAAAAATTGAGTTACTTCCCAATAAATTAAAATCGTTGGAAATAAAGACTGGCACAAAAGGTCCAATCATGATAGAACACGTTTTATCATCTTCCAAGTTAATTAATACAATTAAAATCATTTTCAATAGAATCAAAAATTATTGACATGGTTTTTCAAAAATGAAGTTCTGTACAGGAAATTACTAAAATCGCGTTCTTACTCAATGCAAAAAATTCGTTTTATAGAGCATCAACAATGATTGAATAAGTTTTATATACATTTGATAAAGAAAAACACTCGTTTTGTTCCATGATGGAATCTAATCATGGAACAAAACTAATGTTTTTCTCCACCAAATTTGTAATTCCGGTTCCATCAAGAGTGTAGCGCAACAAGTTTTATATTATTAAAAAAAAACGAGTTCTTCCCAAAACATTACCAAGGGGAGCCAATGCTTATGAGAGAACTGAAAATCGAGTAGAAAAGGAGAGACAATGGTCAGGAAATGGGGGTTAAGAGTAAAACAGACGACTGTATACACCAATCACCGGTCTAGCTTCTGGATGCAGCATCCAATCGCGGTATCCAATTTTATATAGAGACTGGGTAACTGGATGTATATGAACTGTGACATTACTTAGAATCGAAATATAAAGAACTCGTCAGTAAACGCTTCATATCTTCTTATTTTTCAACTAGCTCAATAGATCTGGTAAGTGGGCTCTTTCATCCAGCCACAGTAATTTGACGGTGTAGACCTTTTGGTAAAGAGTCAGAAATTATCGGAATAGTTATGTAAATAAAAACAAGTGAACTAATCCCAATTCAATATTTTTTCACCATTTTCCCTATCAAATGACAGAGAACATGATTTCTCTTGAAATCGCCAAAAGCTGAAATATGTTCGTTCGCTTACTTTTCCTAAAAGTAAGATGTATTTTTAGTTCCTCATAGTATGAAGTCCAACTTTATCAATCAAATGTATTTATAGTCCTTTTTATTCCCCAATAAAAATTATAGTGATTTTATTTATGCGCGTTGCATTGTTGATCTATCAAAGAGCAAAGTTTTATGCCCTCGTCGGTCGTTTTATGGCGGATTCTTAAAATAGAAAGTTCTTCCCGCGAGTTCAAACTTAATTGGACTCTCGGGTTTTATTGGAAGCGAACGCCAGACTGCGGAGGCTTTGGAAGTAATTGATAGTGCGGCCTGCTTGACGGACACGCCGCGTCTCGCATAATATCTTATCATCTACAAATTAATTATCACGGATTCGTCCCCGTTATTAAATGACGCCGATGTTCATAAAGATTGATTGGGCTGATAAGGAATGACGCCAATACAATGTATAGACTTGTGCAGAATAGATATTCAAAAATAGTTGGAGGAGCCTTTCTATAGATATTGGGATATTAGTAGGTTATTAACGGAAAATGGTATATTAACAAATTATCTACAGAAACAACAGATAATAAAAGCTAAACTATAAAAAAATGGAGTATGAAAGTATTTTTTAAAGACAATGGAATTTAAAATCTTTCTGTTGAAGGAACAGCTTATCAACTTTTTTATAGATATTAGAATATTAGTAGTTTATCAACGAAAAATGGGATATTAAAACATTATCTACAGAAAAACGGATATTAAAAGCTCCTGCTCTTGGGCCAGAGGATCGTGGATTCGAATGCCACCAGGGGGTGTTACTATCTTATAGAGAAATTAGCACCCTCTGGAGCCAGGTGTGTAAATGTGTTGCGTTGTCCCAAATTAGTTAGATAAGTATGAAATAAGTAAAAATAAATTAATTGAATGAGTTAAATACAATAGATAGGTGACTGTATGGCTACGAGCCGAGGTCAAACAAATAAATAAAAAGCTGAACTATAAAAAAATGTAGTATGAAAGTATCGACTTGTGCAGAATAGCTATTTAAAAAAATTGGAGGAGCCTTTCTATAGATATTGGGATACTAGTAGGTTATTAAAGGAAAATGGGATATTAACAGATTATCTACAGAAACAACAGAATAAAAGTTAAACTATAAAAAAATGGAGTATGAAAGTATATTTTAAAGAAAATGGAATATAAAATCTTTTTGTTGAAGGAAAAGCTTATCAACTTTTTTAGCGTAGCTTTTCAAACAGATTTGAAGTTTTTCTACAGATATTTGGAGTATTAAAGCATTTTCACAGAAAATTTTATACAGGGAATGTATAATTATCGCGATGTTTACATTTTCAGGTATTCGTTGTTTTTGAAGAGCGTTCAATTTGAAGCTTCTAAATTTGACTTGGGCCACAAAAAGACAAAGAAATACTCACAATGAGTGAGTTATTATTAACAGTAAAAATTGATGATAACTGACTAAATATTTGATGCCGTGTTATTCTAATCAATGATGATGTACGTTTGTGTGTTTGAACTTCACTTTAAATTAGTGGTCTATACGCCTGGCGCATGAAGTAAAATTTCGAGTTTAGAAAAGCCTGAAAATTTGGGTTGGTCGCGTAGCGCTACGCGCTACGCGACCAAACCAAATTTTCTGGCTTTTCTAAACTCGAAATTTTACTTCATGCTTAGTCTGGGAGTGGAAAACCCCCGTTTAAACATTTAAATTGAAATCTTTTAAAAAAACAACGAATGTAGTAAAATTTACAGTGTATGCATATGTATACCTAAAAGAAAAATTCGCTGCAAAAATACTGATATTGTTGTTGTTTTAAAAATGCCAACAAAACCTATTACAATTGTTACGCCCTTCTTTTGTAGCTAGCTTAATTGATTCTTAGATGAAAATATTGATTTTCTGTAACTATTTAATTGGAAATAGTTCTATTTATCTTTGAGTTATTGTTATTTTATTTGAAATCTATTGCTTTTGTTTTCCTTAAAGTAAATAGATAATTCATGAGTTAAGATATGAATTATCTATGTTTTAATTTAAGAAAAACAATTATAATAGATAGATTCTATTTCTATTAGTTATACTAAATTTTGACATCGACGTTACTTCCTTCTGCAAGTCATGAAATAAAATATTGATTTTCTGCATGTTTTGTAATTTTATTTCCAATCGATCGATATTTTACTTTTCCCCATATGTAAAACAATGGGAATGTATTGTTTTCGCGAAGTTGATCAAGACCATTTTGAAAAAGGTCTATCCGTGTGTCCATCACCATTGTACAGCCTAAACCGATCGAGATGTTAAGATGACACTCGAAATTTTACTTCATGCGCCACACTTATAAAATACTGAAATATTGGAAAGTTTAAAATATATGGCTATAGCAATCTAATATGTAGATGTGAATAAAACGTGAGTCAAATTCTAAGCTGAACAAATTGTTTAAAACAGTGATTATAGGCAACCCAATAATTCTAACGTATATTAGGTTGCCTATAATCGTTGTTGTATGTGTGTGTTTTTTAAACTTCACTGTGAATCAGTGCTTTTAAGCGTGGCGCATGAAGTAAAATTTCGAGTTTAGAAAAGCCTAATTTGGATTGGCCGCTCCGCTTCGCTACGCGGCCAATCCAAATTCTTAGGCTTTTCTAAACTCGAAATTTTACTTCATGCTTAGTCTGGGAGTGGAACACACTCGTTAAAAGCCTCAAATTAAACGCTTTGAAACAACGAATTCCCGCAAACTCATAAGAAAAATGCCTTGTATGTTCTGTTTTAAACACGTTTTAAACGTTTTTAATCTTTAATATTTTAAACGCTGTTTTAATGAAAAAACACGTTTTGTTAAAAAAGAAACTGTTTGTTTTAATCAAAATGAAAACAAAAACGTTTTTTTAACAACCCTGATTCTTTATAAATCACATGAAAAAATTAAGATTTTGGCACAATTAAGAAATATTGTTCATTATTATTCCAGTACTTTTTGATTGATATTCCAGTACTTTTTGTGTATCAAGTGAAATTATTAATACGATGAAGAGATTTATTACAGAATTTATACAAAAATATTATTTGTACTAATGTACTAAAAATGTACTAAAAATAAAAAAATTTGGAATAAGTTTATTAATAATGAAAAAGCTTTAAATATTGCAATATCTGCGGGTAAGGTGCAGCATTTTTTTAATAGCTGAGTTGCAGCTTATCTACAGATATTGGAATATTAGAGCTTTAAAAAAGAAAACTGGATGTTAAAGTTTATCAACTTTTTTAAACTAGCTTTTAAACATATCAAACATGTCTGTAGATTTTGGAGCAGTAGAAGCCTTCCATACAACATTGAATAGTAAATTGTTATGTACAAAAAAAAATGTTGAAAGCTTTCTGTACTATAATAAGTTTTTTTATCTTTCTGTAGCCTTATCTGCAGATTTTACAACACTAGAACTTTTACGACTAAAATTTAAATATTAAAGTTAATAAATATATTAATATTTAAATTTTAGTCGTAAAAGTTCTAGTGTTGTAAAATCTGCAGATAAGGCTACAGAAAGATAAACAAACTTATTATAGTACAGAAAGCTTTCAACATTCTGTTTTTTTTTTGTACAAAACAATTTACATTTATTAACTTTTATCGACTAGCTTTTAAACATATTAAACATATCTGTAGATTTTGGAGCAATAAAAACCTTACTTACAAAATTGAATAGTAAATTGTTTTATACCAAAAAAATTGAAGCTTTCTGTACAATAATACGTTTTTTATGTTTCTATAGCCTTACCTGCAACACTAGAACTTTTACGACTACAATTTGAATATTAATACATTTATTAACTTTTATCGACTAGCTTTTAAACATATTAAACATATATGTAGATTTTGAAGCAATAAAAGCCTTACATACAAAATTGAATAGTAAATTGTTTTATACAAACAAAAAACAGAATATTAGAAGCTTTCTGTACTATAATACGTTTTTTATGTTTCTGTAGCCTTATCTGCAGATTTTGGAACACTAGAACTTTTTCGACTAAAATTTGAACTATTTGGACAATTGAAAACTTTCTGTACTATAATAAGTTGTTCATGTTTCGGTAAACTAATTTTTAAGCAGTCTTATCTGCAGATTTTGAAACACTACAACGTTTTCTAGTAAAATTTGAATATTAATACATTTTCTATAAAAATTGGAATATTAGAAGCACGCATACATAAATAAATGAGTATCTACGATTGGTAATAAATTCGGTTGGCAAATGGAACGCAGATACGAACAGGTTGAGAATGGGAAAGTTTACGTTCGAATGGCCCCTGGCCATTCCCATTCAGAGAACCTTGAACTTATAGGCTGTGTGTATACAGAATCCGAATCGGAGATAAGCTGAGCCCATTTTGAGTCTCACAGGTGCGTTCGATAGCCTCTGGGCCTCCGAAAAACTCGATCCTCCCAAAGTGGTACACATTTAATAACAAAAGTGGTGGAAATTAGCGGATGTTTGTGATTAAAAAGATTGGAAGATGACCGAACATTGTATGATTTTTATTTTATGTAATGGATATTATTTAACGATAAGTGTTCTATTTAGGATTGTATGTGGGTTTGGAAAATTAGTTTCTTCAAGTTTCTTTATGGTAAGGCATTTCTTAAGGCTGCACTTAACCCTTACTGTCGTTTCAATTTACAATCGTTTAATAATATGAAGGCACATGAAGTTGTAGTTTAAAAATATTTATTTTGGTACATAATTCTGCACTCTTGCTGGAAAAAAAATTAATTATCCAATAAAATGGTCAGTATTGATATTATGAACTATTCTTTTTTCAAAGGAAAAAGTGGATTATTTGATAACTATACATTTTATGAGAAAATGATATAAGAATTTTACAATCACAAAATTATTGTAGCGGGCATGAGGAAATCACATTTCAGTTTTTAAATTTTTAATTTTAATTTTTATCTATACTGAAATAAAAAATAAAATAAAATCATTACACCCTCTGCAATTCAATTTTAGATAGATGTGTGAAGACAGAATTAAATAAATCAAAATAGTAAAGAAAAATCACTATTCTTAGTTTCCATAGGGTAGAGCGCACTCTTGAGGATATTTGGCGAATTGTTGATGTTGCCAGTTTTCAAATTTTTAAATTTTATTAGTATCTATACTGAAATAAAAAATAAAATCAAATCATTATACCCTCTGAAATTCAATTTTAGATAGATGTGTGAAGAAAGAATTAAAAATGCAAAATAATAAAAAAAATAAGTATTCTTAGTTTCCATAGGGTAGAGCGCACTCTTAAGGATATTTGGCAAATTGTTGATGTTGCCACTTCAAAAGTACTACTTTTCACCTATTAAACACCTATTATTTACCATTTAAATAAACTAACATGATCTTTATTTTTCAACCTAAATCCGTTGTACCGTAACAACAAAAACACATACGCCCATAACACTTTTTTTTATCGACGTGCAATTAGTGTATCAATCTAAAGGTCCTTGGTTGTGTGCGTTTAAATGCCCAAGTCGCCTCAGGCGAGTACCGTAGCAAAACGAGAGCAGGACGAACGTGGTTTGAAGTCGAAGTCGAGAACTCGGTGAAGGAAGGCATTTACCTGCTTAGTTAGTGAGTCTCTGCACGGACCTTGGAACAACCAAACGAGCGAATTTCTGGTTTACCGTTCTGGTTACACAACGATATTCGTGTACTTTGCCTTTATGTTGGTGTGGCTGTTGTACGAATACGACGAATGGCAAATGGAAATTGTGTAGTTGCATAATTCGCCCCTGCTTTGCAATTTTTGTTTTATTTTATAACACTGCGTAATAGGGAAAAATACAGTTTGTTGTAGAAAATGTACAATCAGGAAGTAAAGAATAACAGGGTAATTCATTTGCTAATTATCATGGGCCAAGGGGAGATGCGGACTGTCTGTCAGTCTTATAGAATATTTGCTCAGTAAAATCACATAAAGGGAATTTTTCTTTTAGGTAGCATAGTGATGTAAAATTACCGGAAATTGAAATTAAGGTAATATTCTCGGTAATATTACCAGTAACATAGTAATAATAGGTAATTTAACGTTAAAAGCACATCAAAAACGTTACACAATTTTTTAAAGTTGCAACATTTATTTAGTTTCGAGTGATTTAAATAGTTTTATTTGATTTAACTTAACGTATTATGTATACTTATCAGAGCTGGGCAGGATTCGAATCATTCAGGATTCGAATCCTGGATTCGAATCCTTTTAGAGGATTCAAAAGAGGCTACCGAATACTTTAGTTAAACTGGATTCGTGATCCTGATTCGTTACATTTTTTTAAGAGGATTCGTATTCGAATCCAAAGGCGGATGATTCGAATCCTCATAAAAGGATTCGAATACTTACAAAAGGATTCGAATACTTACAAAAGGATTCGAATACTTACAAAAGGATTCGAACCGTCAAAAATAATTCGAATTAATCGTGAGGATTAACATACAAAATTTGTTTTGTATGTTTTTAAATTTCTCGTTAAATCACCGTTTTGTACGCGTGGCGCATTAAGTAAAATTTCGAGTTTAGAAAAGCCCCGTGAAAATTTGTCTCGGGTCGCTGCGCGACCCTCGACAAATTTTCTACGCGGGGCTTTTCTAAACTCGAAATTTTACTTCATGCTTAGTCTGGGAGTGGAAGACTCTCGTTCGTAAATTTTCGAATTATCATAAAGTTGTGTATTTATTTTCAATAAAATCTTTCTCGGTTTATTGAACAAAAACAAAAGAGCTGAGGTGAAAAGTGTTTAGATAAAAGTGTTTTTTTTTTCATTGGCTACAACTTTTGTTTGAAACATTTTTTGATTTAGACGTCGAAAGCTCGGTGAATTGTTGATCTCCACTAGGTTTTTTAGTTTCTAATTCAAAAACAAAAGAGCTGAGGTGTTTAGGTAAAAGAGGTTTATTTTTTCGTTGGCTACAACTTTTGTTTTAAAACATTTTTTGATTTAGACATCGAAAGCCATAGTCGGTGAGTTGTTTATCTCTACTAGAGTTTTTAGTTTTTTTTTTTTTTAATCTTTATTTCCACTATAATGCTTTTTACAATAATTAAATTAACAATACATTACACAAAATACGGCAGCATAGTCAAAAAAGGCGGAGTTCAGCATATACATCTCTAGGAGATATTGCTGATCTTCCACTCAACCTTCAAAAACAAAAGAGCTGAGGTGAAACGTGTTTAGGTAAAAGTGGTTTATTTTTTCGTTAGCTACAACTATTGCTTGAAACATTTTTTGATTTAGACATCAAAAGCCATAGTCGGTGAGTTGCTGATCTCCACTAGATTTTTTAGTTTCTAATTTATAAACAAAAGAACAGAGGTGAAAAGTGATTAAACAAAAGTTTGTGTTGTGTGTTTTTATTATCTTTTGTTTGATTTTGTTTTGATTAAGTTATTAATAAAGCAGCAATTTGTGAGTGATTATCAAATAATAAAAAGCCTAGGGAAGATAATTGATAAAGGGTACATTGTACCCGAAAATTGTACCCGAAATGTACATATAGAATTAAAATAAAAAGTGAAGTAAAAGGAATAAAGGAATAACTTAACTAATTACCATTAAACTAACCTTCACGTAACTCAAACAAGAATATCTTAGTGAAAAGTTGTGTATTTTTTATTATCTCTTTTTCTCTTCTTAACTTTGTGTATCTCTTTCTAAAATATCATTGTATTTATTTATTTTAGTTTAAACTTTTCCCTGAAGAAGCTAACAAATGTATTGCGAAATATTGGCTAATTAAAATAAAGTTCTGGCTAAAAATAGAACTATAATTTTTGAATTCTGCCGCTTTTCCACAATAGTTTATAGAAGTTTTTTATAATCTTGTTTGAAACATGTTTTTGAAAACTATAATGTGATACATTAAGGTAAAAGTAAGCATTAAGTTTATAAAATTTTGAAAAGGCATTGCTTAAAAATGTTTATAAAAAAGTTTAAATGAGCAAATATATGCCAAAAAAGAAAAGTAGGAGCCAAATCTTTTTAAAAATTCTTTAGTCTCAAAAGGATCTTAATTATATTAGAGTTTTTCGTTGTTAACATAATTGAAAATCGTTTAATAAAAAAACATCTAATGATTTCTGCTGACTTTTAACACAAGACTTTTAGACATTTGATGGTATAATTAAAATTAAATTACTGAAATAAGTAATAACAATACAATAAATTTTATATTATGATTATTATTATTATACAGGGTGTCCGTATTTCAACAGAATGTATGGGTATCTCGGTTATTTGAAGAGATTAAGAGTCAGTTAAATTAAAGTCTCATAACTATTTTTCACAATATTCTAATTGTATAATTCGGGTCTGTGTTAACTGCTTAGTAGCAGTTTTACTAAATAATAAAACACCATAAATTGAAAATAACACCTTTATTACAAAACCAAAACACTGACCTTTCAAAAAAAACTCTTGTAATAAATACAAGAAAGACGAAATAGAAAAACCATTTTCTATTTTACTTAGAATTCAAATTTTTGAATTGTTGTTTAAATGACGCAGCATTTTGACATTACATATTTACGTAGTTTTGTAACTAGGAAACTCATCACGTCCGTTTTAAACTATAACATATTTTGTGTGCTTAATATTATTGCACAGAAGTGTACGTTTTATATGTAAAATTTTAATCTTTTAGTTTTTCAAAGAGTGCCTTGGAAACAGTTGCGTAACTCACGTATTTGGCAACTCCTAGGAGCCATAATTCGCGTACATATCACCTCTGAAGACGGGCATCCGACGATACATACTTTACCAGTTGTGACATATTTTAAAGTAACGAGTGTCTTCCACTCCCAGACTAAGCATGAAGTAAAATTTCGAGTTTAGAAAAGCCCCGCGTTGAAAATTTGTCGAGGGTCGCGCAGCGACCCGAGACAAATTTTCACGGGGCTTTTCTAAACTCGAAATTTTACTTCATGCGCCACGCGTATAAGCCACTGATTTGACGTGTAGTTCAAAAGCACACAAATACATCTCTAATCAGAGTAACACAGGTATTTAGTCTGTTATCAACGATGTTCAGTGTTAATAATAAATAATTAGGTTTTGAATATTTTTGTTAAAACAACTGATAACGATATTTATATTAAAATATAAATATCGTTATCAGTTGTTTTAACAAAAATATTCAAAACCTAATTATTGTGTAAAAAAATAATAAAATTAAATTTATTCATAAACGATTTGTATTCGTGATTCGAAAAAAACAGGATTCGAATCATATTTATCTCTTACGAATCCTTTATTCGAGTATTCGTGATTCGAATCATATTAGGTGATTCGGATTCGTGATTCGAATCCTTTTTACGAGGATTCGTCCCAGCACTGATACTTATAAACTTTAGTTTTTGTTTTTGTAAATGGGCTGTTCCGTATATGAATAAATAAATATAACATATACTCAAAGTTGGTAGAAAATTAAGAAAATTGTACTTTATTTTGACACAGAAATTAAAGAAATCTCAGATCAGCAGAAATTGACAATGAATTAATAAACTGTGTTTATTAAACAAACTTACTAAATTTGAATAAAATTCAAGAAATTGTTATTGTATTTTATAATTAATACACAAAAATCAAATAAACGTCGAATTATATTTAAATGTGTGAGCATTTATTTTTTACGCGTGGCGCATGTAAAATTCCAGGTTTCGAAAAGCCTGAAAATTTGGTTTGGTCGCCAAAGGCTTTGCTAAACTCGAAATTTTACTTTATGCTTAATCTGGGAGTGGAAACACATATTTAAAGCTTCAAAATTTGCAGCATGTACGCTGTGATTGGTATATGTATACTTTAAACAATACCTCCCTGAAAAAACTTTAACATTTAACTACACTGGCGAAAGAAATTAACGCATCATTTGTGATTTTTTTGATATCTTGGAATCGAGTTTTCTTTGAACACAAACATATGTTTACAATAAGAAATCTTATCAAGCATGCTGTTTTACATGTTGTGTTTTGTCTTTTGTTCTCATGGTTTTCTGTCAATAAATAAAATGAAGCACTTTTCATTATTCTGACTGTAAGAAAGGTTCTTATAAAATTTCTTTTTGAGTTTGTTTTCAAGTAATTGTTAAAATTAAGTGCTAAACAGTGAAGAATGAATATGGATAGACGTCCGAATCTTAATTTAAGCAGTGAAGAAGCTGTGATTGTGGTTACACTTGCAGAAGAAGGTAGGAGTCAGCGTTACATCAGTCAGCGTCTTGGTGTTAATCAATCGACCGTATCCCGTGTCTTGAAGGGACATCGGGAAACTTAGGCATACTCAAGAAGGCCAGGACAATGGAGAAAAAGGGCCACAACTGCTGTTCAAGACCGTTTTTTAATGATGCAGAAGTTACGCGAACGGTTTATTACGGCTCCTAGGCTACAAAATATGCTCGCAGAGATCCACAATGTTCATGTAAGTTCCGTTACCATCAGAAAAAGGTTACGTGGTTTTAATTTAACTCCGAAAACAGCGGCAAAAGGACCACAATTAACCGCAGACCATCACAGAGCCAGGTTAACATTTGCGCAAGAACATGTAAACTGGTTACAGGCCGATTGGGCTAATGTTATGTTTAGCGACGAGTCCAGATTTTGTCTTTACGGCAGTGACAGACGAATGCATGTGTACAGACGGCCAGGTGAACGTTATGCGCAGTGTAACATTGTTCCGACTGTTATGTTTGGTGGAGGCTCTGTTATGGTGTGGGGTGGTATCACTTTAGAGGCTCGTACGGAGTTGGTGGTCATACCAAGAGGAAGCATCACGGCAGCGTCTTATATTGCAAATATTTTAGAACCATCCGTAACGCCTTTTGCTCCCTTTGGAGGAAACGATTTCCTGTTTATGCATGACAATGCAAAACCACACAGTGCCCGAATTGTACAACAGTATCTTGACCTAGTGGGTATCAACACAATGCAATGGCCAGCCAGGAGTCCCGATCTTAATCCGTTCGAACACCTATGGGACGCGATGGGCAGACGCCTTAGAGCACTTCCTCGGCGTCCAAGCAATCAACAAGAGCTTGGACAAAGATTGCAGGAAATTTGGGAAGATATTAACCAGGATGAAATTGGATCATTAATTAACAGTATGAGCCGTCGCTGTCAGGCAGTTATTCGAACAAGAGGAGGAAACACTAGATATTAAGTCTTATAATCACATGTTAACTTTTTTCCTCTTTTTATTTATGACATTATTTTAGTCATTAATGAAAGAAAATGTGTTGAAAATCATTATTATAGTTCAGTTGGTTTTGTTGTTATTTTTTTTGTTTTTAAACATCAAAACTTTATTTTCAAATTAAAAAAATTAATGTGATGCGTTAATTTCTTTCGACAGTGTATATTAAAAATGTTCAGTAAAACTTTCTTAACCATTTCAATCCTCACGTCTTCATCTCAATTATTTACAATCAATTAATCGTTATTTGTTCGTGACTAATTCCCAATTTCGTGGCAGACAATAAAAAAGGAGTCGATTTTAATTGGTATTTGAAGTGCAATAAAACGATTGTTAATTGCAATTAACAAATTGGTGAGTCAGGCTCTGATAGCAAGTGTAATTACTTGCGAGAAGTATAGTAACGCGTTTGTTGCGATTTTCTTTCGGGTGATTAGAAAATAATTAATAAAGGCAATTGCGGCGAATTAAGAAATAGACTGGAGCTCGAAATGAGGATGGAAGTGAAGGAAAAAAGAAACGAGACTGAAAGTATTCTAATGTTTGCTACCTTAATTAGTATTGCATATTTAGAAAAAACTGTGAATGATTTAATTATATTAAGGGGAGGAAGTACAATGGGCCTGACTGTGGCCTAAGTGGGTGCGGCTGACGCTGCCCTTCCGCCAAACAATCCTTAATTATTATAGAGAATTATTTTTAATGCAGAAAGAACTAAGGGCTCGGGTTAAAAATGAGAATGGAATTGATGAAACCGGGAAACATGATTAAAGCTGCAAATTTTTAAAAAGTGATTTTCGCCTCTAATCAATATTCTAAACTGCAATTAAGTCATTAATGATGTTACCGAATGTGTTTTCTGAATTTGTTAATTAACTTATTAGTTTAGGGTACAAACTAATAAGTTAATTAACAAATTCAGAAAACACATTCGGTAACATCATTAATGAATTAATTGCAGTTTAGAATTTTGATTAGAGGCGAAATCCACTTTTTAAAAAGTTGCAGCTTTAATCATGTTTCCCGGTTTCATCAGTTCCATTCTCATTTTTAACCCGAGCCCTTAGTTCTTTCTGCATTAAAAATAATTCTCTATAATAATTAAGGATTGTTTGGCGGAAGGGCAGCGTCAGCCGCACCCACTTAGGGCACAGTCAGGCCCATTGTACTTCCTCCCCTTAATATAATTAAATCATTCACAGTTTTTTCTCGCTTACACTGTAAACCTATATTATAATAATAATATTTATTCACGGATCAACCATTTTACAGCAACATACATGTAATATAAAAATATAGGTACAGTAATTTAAAGATAACAATAATAAAAGCCATGCAAATACAATAAAGAAATGACAAAAACATATATATGTAAATTGTTTACATCTAGCTACAAAAAATATAACACAATAAAATCACAAACAAAATTAGAATGACATCATAAAATTGAACGAGGACTGAGTCAATATGGTAAAATTGGTATACAATTTCTAAGCATTAACATTTATTTCTTTAAATAAATAATTACGTAATTTACCCAATGTTGTGTGAAATAAATCTATTTGAACTTTGTTGCAGTTGTGAAGTAAACGCCGAGTACCAAATTGCTTTGCATAATCAGTCCTAGAAGCAGGTACGAAGAATGTATAATTAGTTCTGAGTGGTCTAGATGGTACGTGAATATAAATGTACTCTAATAAAATAGGTGCATTTATATGGCCATTTAACAGTTTATAAGCAAATATCACATCACAACAAAATCGCCTATGCTCTAGTGTGTGCATGTTAAGTTTGTTCAAGACAACAGAGTGGTTATCGTCATAGCCAAATTTGTATGATATGAATTTCGTAAATCTTCTTTGAACTCTTTCGATATTGTTTATGTCCATTAACGTGTAAGGATTCCAGAATATGGAACAATACTCGAGGTTTGAGCGAACCAAAGCCACGTAAAGTTTACTAAGTGTAGCTGGATTTTGAAACTCAGATGAATTTCTTTTTAAAAATCCAAGCATTTGGAAGGCTTTTGATGTTATTAAGTTAATGTGAGTAGAAAAGTTCCAATTGTTAGTTAGGGTCACACCTAGGTCCTTTACTGAATTTAATGGCGTGAGGCGCTTATCATTTAGAAGATAATTATTCACAACATGTGACCTACTTTTATAAAAAGACATTACATTACATTTATCGATATTTAGTTGCATTCTATTTAATGCACACCAGGACTGAAATCTATTAAGATCTTGCTGAAGAAAATGAGATGAATAATTATTTTCCAACGCTGTGAAGATTTTCATGTCATCTGCGGACAACAAGCACTTCGAATGATGAAAACATGTAGTGCTATCATTTATGAAAATATTAAAGAGTAGTGGACCCAAGTGTGACCCCTGGGGTACACCAGAAGACACGTGTATTAATGCCGAATTATACATTCCCACTCGAACCATCTGTGTTCTACCATCCAAATAAGAATGGATCCATTTGAAGAGGGATCCATGTATGCCCAATTTAAGCAGTTTAGACAGCAATATACCGTGATCAACTTTATCGAATGCCTTGGCAAAGTCTGTATATACAGAGTCAACTTGTTGACCGTTTGCCAAGGCATCTGTTATAAAGTTTCCGTATACAAGTAGGTTCGTGGCCGTTGATAGTCCACGTCGAAATCCATGCTGTTCCTTAACTATCAATGGATCAATAATAGGGGATAATTGATGAGTTATAAGTTTTTCAAATAGTTTTGGAATATGAGATAAAATTGATATTGGCCTATAGTTGTCGATTATGTTTTTAGAACCATTCTTATGGATGGGATTGATAATCGCCTCTTTCCAGTAGGTTGGGAACTCGCCAGTTTTCAAGGAATTATTAAATATAATCCAAAGGGGACGGCATAATGAAAATGAACATTGCTTAATAAATAATGCTGGAAGGCCATCCGAGCCCATGGAATTATTTTCTTTGAGGCTCGAAAGTTCTTGCAGTATATCTGATATTTTAATGTCGGATATAGAATGTAAATTCAAATGTGTATCGCTAAGACCCGCGTCAATGGAGTTAGTCGAGTCCTTATACACAGAGCCAAAGTATGTAGCGAAATGATTTACGATTTCGTTCTGGTCACTTGTTGTGATTCCATTATGTTCGAAAGAGTTTGGAAGACCATTTGACTTACGTTTAGACTTTACGTGCTTCCAGAAGAACTGAGTATCATAAGCAATATTGGTTTCGATTTTATGCAAATATTCTTTATGACAAATATCAATGAGAATTTTGCATTCGGATCTTACTTTCCTAAAAGATTCTTAATGAGACTCCAGATTCGATTTTTTGAATTGTGTGTGAAGGCGTTTTTTTGAGAATAATTTACTTTTAAGAGGTGCGCTGAACCATTTTGGGAAACAAAAACTTGTTGGATTTTTTATTTCCACTATGGGTACAAATGTTCTGATTGCTTCGTAGAGATAATTATAAAACCCATGTACTTGGTCATTTACGGTTTTATTATTCAAGAAACTATTCCAACTAAAATTAATTAGGTAGTCGTTTATTCCTGAAAAGTCAGATCTTGCAAAATCGTATTTCAAATTAGGTTCCCAAATAGATTTCGTAGTACTATTGGCTTTATAGGAAATAGTTAATTCTAATGCAGGATGATGTGAGTCGCATGGTACCAATGGATAAGCAGCTTCTGAAAGAACGTATTGTTCAATAGCTTCCGTCTGCATAAAAAAGAGATCGAGCAATACGGAATTGGTGTTGGTAATATTATTAATTTGAAACGTATTAATGAACCCATACGTATCTGCGATTAATAGCGCTGTATGATTTGTCGAATCTGTATAAACTCCATGATTCCCTGTTAACCAACTTACATTTGGGAGGTTATAGTCACCCAATATACAAATTTGATGTCCAGGGAGAGTGTCAGCAATGTTTTCAATCGATAAACAATGTTGCTGGTAAGTTGATAGCGACGAGTTGGGTGGAATATATACACTACCCAGTAAAATATTATCTTCGTCGTTACAAATGGAAACGAAAAGCTCTTCATAATGAGCTGACGTAGCGCTAACACTGTGTGACTTAATATGGTGAGCAACAGCGATAAGTGTGCCTCCTCCACGCTTTTTGCCCGAGAACACGCAGTTGCGATCACAGCGATATACATTATAGTTAAGTAGACCCAGTTCAGCATCAAATATATCATGATCTAACCAGGTCTCACAGAGCACAATTATGTCGTAGTTAAACAATAAAATGGATTTCGTTACAACGGAGAGTTTGGTACGAAGTCCACGTACATTTTGATAAAATAGACTAAAAGTATGGTTTGAGTATGGTTTTAACAATGTGTTCGTGGTGTCAGGAATACATGTATCTATCCTAAAAAATTATTGGGTTTTGTGTTTAACTTTTTATGATTTTGGTAGTTAATATTCTCTGTGACTACTTCACGATTTTTATTAGTTTTAAATTTACGTTGGTGGTTTTTAAATTCCCGAATCACAACATTCTCTGGCCATTTATCATCGAGCATCGGATCGACTCAGATCCGTTTCAGTAATGCCAACTTTAAAGGAACAGTACATTGAGTTTGCAGTAAGTTTTGAACACGAAAAGTGTTCGATGCCAATGTGGTCTTTGATGAAAGAATATATAAGTTCTCCTGTTGTAGATGGACTGCAATTATGCACATGGCAATAAATTCGTTTACTAGCCCCTGTAATTCCAAGATTCGTTGCACTGCCACGGATAATTGAAGCCGGAGACGAGTTTTTTGCCTATTGTGATTTTTCTTATTTGATTTTCCTGTTTCCACGGATATACGAATGCTGTTATTGTTGATTGCTGGGTTTGTAGAATTCTGGAAAGTGTTGTTTTCAGTTGTGATTGGCGAAATATTAGCAGTTGTAGTTGCATTTGTAGTATTTATCGTGCTGGTAGTTGCATCAGATGAGTTGATTGAATCAGATGAGTGACATGGGCCCACGACTGTGTTATTTTGAGTTAAATTATTGGTAGTATTTAACAGAGATTCAGAATATGATTTTTTCGGTATAAAATTATGGTGAATATTATTAATATAATCGGTGAGTTAATTTTTTAATTCACCAATTATGTTTTTAGTTATTTGTGCTAAGAAGTCCTGTTGTGCATATTTCATGCATACAATTTCCTCCTTCAGTAACGACACTTCGCTTTTTAATGCGGATAACGCTTGGCTCGTCGCGCAGGAGCAGGGATGGCTTAGCGTTGGGGGGGGGGGATTCTGCGCATTGTCATAAAACACTTGGTCCGCGGAGAGACTAATGCTTCTCGCTGCTCTAACACACTTCGGACATTGGGATATTGAATTGCTATCGCTAGATAAATTATTAAAATTTTTGTAACAAGAAATACAGCTGCGGTGGAAGTTAGTGGAGCAATCCGTACATACAACGCCTGATTGTACAGGACCTTTACATTTATGGCAATTAGGCGTCATATCACAAGCTAGTTGTCAAACAAATAGCTGAATTTAAGTAAATAGAACAAATCACGGAAATAAAGCAAAGGTTTGGGTGATATATAAGGAAAAGACGATGTTCACACGTTTCACAGCACGGGGTCCGTCGTGCTGACTTTATGGTGACAAACAAGGTGAACACAGACCACGGATTAGTGAATAAGGATATTTACGCCTGCGCGTAAAGTTGTTTAGGCACGTTGGTTAGAGGTTAGGATGCAAGTATTTATAAAAGAGTGTACTTACATACGTTTTTACTTTTATTTGCACAAGATAATTGATTACTTGGTTTAATTAACTAGTCACCAGCACCTTTGTAATTTATATTAAATCATTTATGATAAATTGAGCACAACAAGCAAGAGCTGATGTTGATCGATCGAACTTATTTATGCGAAACTTTAGTTTATATATATTTCTCTGTAATTCGGCTATGCTTGTTGAGAAATAAATTATTATTATTATTAATTTAATTCATAATACTTATGTTGTGTTTTATTTTTAAAAAGGTGCTCATTCGGTCGAATGAAACCGAATCAATAAACGTGTACCGGTTTCGAACGCGTTATGCCATTTTCGAAAAACTGGATGAACCAAGGTCGCCCGAAATTGGCGAAACAATATCGAGTTTCCTGTGCATCCAGAAATGGCCCCGGTCACCAAATTGGGAAAACGGATGATACATTCTTGATTGTTATGTAAATTGATTTTTAACATCCTCGGGGCTTAAAATTACAAGAAATGGAAATATTTTTGTTTCAACAGATTTTAAAGAAACACAGTGATCAAGAAAGATTGATTGAAGTAAAATGTATATTTTCGTGTTTTATTTTATAATACTGGATATACAATGTAAATCAAACGTCGAATTAATTATATATGGATTCAAATAATGGTGCATGAAATCTGTCCAAATCCAAATTCGGGCTTTTTTCAACTCGAAATTTTATTTCATGCGCCACGCGTATAAAACACTGATTTAGTGTAATGTTTAAAATATACTGCTCATTTAATATTTAAACTTTCAGTCGACTTTTAAAACCTTGCCAGTTTCGTAAATATCTTAGATTTTCGTAATTTTGATAACATTTTAATAAGATTAATTAATATTACAGACTTTCGTCAATTTATACATTTTTTATAAAATTTTCAACGATTTATAGAATTTTCGGATATATGTGAATAAACATTAGATGCTAATTTTTTGATTATCTACAACTTTTCTTAACAATTTTCTTACATGATCAGTATTAAAAAAAATTAGTAAACTATTACTTCCGGTTTCCGCATTTTCACCAAAAGTTGATCTATTACTACTATTGTAATTAAAAGCTTAAGTTTATAGTGTCATCTCAACAGCTCAATCGGCGACTAGAGCAAAAACTCTAAAATCTTCCGATTTCTATCTCTTTCCTAAAATGTTGGAGGGTAAGGGGAAAGAGACCGAGCACTCAAGGGGTAATTCATTATGAAAACCAACCGCATTTTTTGGGTGTCAATGACAACCCGATATTAGCAGGTAGTAAGAAGTCCATCTGTTTTCAGCCGGCGCGTGGCGTTATCTTTTGTCCGGTTTGGGGTGGTTTTGATAGGAAGATTTATTTTATGTTTATGAAATTATTTAAAATGTAATTATAATTAATACGACATTTGTAAAATAAAGTCGAGAATTATGTCTACGTGTACAATTTTAGGTCAATAAATGTTTTTAAAACGTATCTGACGTTTACATCTTGGTAAATATTGATCATCATCACATCTAAGCGTTATATATTTTTAACTTTACTGTAAATCAGTGGTTTATACGCGTGGCGCATGAAGTAAAATTTCGAGTTTAGAAAAGCCCCGTGAAAATTTGTCTCGGGTCGCTGCGCGACTCTCGACAAATTTTCTACGCGGGGCTTTTCTAAACTCGAAATTTTACTTCATGCTTAGTCTGGGAATGGACAACACTCGTTCTTAGAAGTTTCAAATTAAAGGATCACTCTAGATTACTAAGTTTATTATTAAAAATGAAGTAAAATTTCGAGTTTAGAAAAGCCCCGTGAAAATTTGTCTCGGGTCGCTGCGCGACCCTCGACTAATTTTCTACGCGGGGCTTTTCTAAACTCGAAATTTTACTTCATGCTTAGTCTGGGAATGGACAACACTCGTTCTTAGAAGTTTCAAATTAAAGGATCACTCTAGATTACTAAGTTTATTACCATTTTACAAAGGCTACAGCTCGAAGGGCCAATCATGGTCTTCGGAGACCGAAGGACTACAGGGAATCGAAGTTTATTTACAAGAAAACAACGAATATCTGAAGGTTTACAGCATGGATAGGAAATAAAACATCCAATTCTGAAAAAATATCGAAGTTGGGCTGGTTTTCAGTGCGTTTTTAACTTCACTTTAAATCAGTGTTTTATACGCGAAAATTTGTCTCGGGTCGCTGCGCGACCCTCGACAAATTTTCTACGCGGGGCTTTTCTAAACTCGAAATTTTACTTCATGCTTAGTCTGGGAGTGGACAACACTCGTTCTTAGAAGTTTCAAATTGAAGGATCACTCTAGATGACTAAGTTTATTACCATTTTACAAAGGCTACAGCTCGAAGGACCAATCATAGTCTATGGAGACCGAAGGACTACATGGAATCGAAGTTTTTTTACGAGAAAATTACGAATATCTAAAGGTTTACACCATGGATAGAAAAGATCACATCCAATTTTGAAAAATATCGAAGTTGGGTTGGTTTTCAGTGCGTTTTTAACTTCACTTTAAATCAGTGTTATATACGCGTGGCGCATGAAGTAAAATTTTGAGTTTAGAAAAGCTCCGTGAACATTTTCTACGCGGGGCTTTTCTAAACTCGAAATTTTACTTCATGCTTAGTCTGGGACTGGAAGACACTCGTTAGTTTAAAATACATCACAATTGGTAAAATATATATCGTTGGATGCCCGTCTTCAGGGGTGATATGTAAGTAAATTATGGATCTTAATAGTTGTCAAATAAGTGGAGTTACTCGAATGTTTCTAAGGCACTCTTTACAAAAAACAAAAGATTAACATTTTACATATAAAATGTACAGGGTGAGCGGAACTTGATGTCTCTGCTCTATTATTAGAAAAGGAAAAACGGTAGAAAAAATCTGAAAAAGGTTTATAAATAGGATTGACCTTACCCATTTTAATCCAAAATTGCATAATTTTCTAAATTTTGAAACTGAAGTAATGACGTCATCGAAAAACTTTTCCCCAGATACATACCTATATTTTTAGATATTTCAAAAGAGCTAATTTTTCTGAATAAACTTTGTAGAGAAATAAATTTGCTATCTTCTTTCGTTAAAAAATTAAAAGCAAACTTAAAAGAAAGTATTATGAAAAGTTCACAATTGTCACGACTTAAACAAGTAGCCTTTGGAGCAAATAACAAAGCTGCATTTTTCAATAATTAAACTAATGGTTGACAAATATTGTTTTGTTGTCATTTGATTTTAGATTTCAGATTTTTTCTATCGATTTTCCTTTTCATAAATAGTTCACGTCGTTATTTTAAATGTACATTACATATGAGACTATTAAAATGAATTAAGATGGTTAGTTTTCTTCTGGATTTCAAATTGCACTATAAATTGACAATTTTAATAGTCATATGTAATTTACATTTAGGTTGACGACGTGAACGCCATCTACTGCCAATAGTCTTGTCTATTGTACTCATAAAATGACTACTATAAATGTCAATTGATTGTGCATTTTAAAATCCAGAAGAAAACTGAACATCTATAACCATTTTAGTAGTCATGTGTAATTTACATATAAATTGACGATGTGAACACCATCTGCTGCCAATTTTGGAGTAGTGCTATTGACAGTAGATGGTGTTCACGTCGTTAATACAAAAATAATGTATATATTCATTATAGCACTTTTTCCGTCATTTAAAGAATTGATGATTGTCGTACAAAACGTATTTCACTTGCGAATTGGTTGGTTATAGACCATTTCACATTAAATCAGCGTTTTATACGTGTCGCGCAGGAAGCAAAATTTCGAGTTTAGAAAAGCCTAATTTGTCTCAGTTGCTCTGCTGCGCTACGCCCGAGCCAAATGTTCAGGCTTTTCTAAACTCAAAACGTTACTTCATGCTTAATCTGGGATTGGAAACACTCGTTAGATGATCAATCATAACTAGGGTTGTTATTGTTTTAAAACAGTGTTTTAAACATGTTTAAAAACAGCCGTCGTGTTTTAAACGGTTTCGTTTTAAACATGTGTTAAATCTTTAATTTATTTAAAACATGTTTTAAACGTTGTATTTGTTCAAAACCGTTTTTTTATTATCTTAGCTGCTAAAAATAAATATTTGCTAAATTATATTTTATATTAATTCATTAAATTTTTTTGTTTGTTTTTAAATTTTAGCTAAATTGTTTAAGATATTTTAATTACATTATCAAACATAACATTTTATTACAATAAAACTGTGTGTGCATAAATGTGGTTTATAAATACAGGGATTTTTTCTTTCAGGTATCCATAAGCATACACTGTAAATTTTTCGACGTTCGTTGTGTTTTGTTCAAGATTTCAATTTAAATCTTTAAACGAGGGTTTTCCACTCCCAGACTAAGCATGAAGTAAAATTTCGAGTTTAGAAAAGTCTGAAAATTTGGATTGGCCGCGTAGCGAAGCGGAGCGGCCAATCCAAATCAGGCTTTTCTAAACTCGTAATTTTACTTCATGCGCCACGCGTATAAAACACTGAAATATCGTAAAGTTTAAAATATACGGCTTTAGCAATCTAATATGTAAAAGTGGATAAAACGTGAGTCAAATTCTGCGCTGAAAAAATTGTTTAAAGCAGTGATTATAGGCAACCCAATAACTCTAACGTATATTAGACTGCCTATAACCGTTGTTGTAAGTGCGTGTTTTTTGAACTGCACTGTAAATCAGTGTTTTTAAGCGTGGCGCATGAAGTAAAATTTCGAGTTTAGAAAAGCCTAGTTTGGATTGACCGCTCCGATTCGCTACGCGGCCAATCCAAATTCTTAGGCTTTTCTAAACTCGAAATTTTACTTCATGCTTAGTCTGGGAGTGGAAAACACTCGTTTAAAGCCTTAAATTAACCGCATTAAAACAACGATTTCCCACAACTTTAAAAAACGCTGTAATTATCGGGATATGTACACAAATGAAAAATGCCCTGTATATTCTGTTTTAAACACGTTTTAAACGTGTTTTAAACATGCTTTAAACACGTTTTAAACGTGTTTTAAACATGTTTTAAACACGCTTTAAACGTGTTTTAAACATGTTTTAAACACGTTTTAAACCCAGATCATAACCTTATTTTGCATTTTCTTTATTGCTAGATTAGCGTGCTCTATTTAATCGATTTGATTAAAACGTAACCAAATAATACCATTGCATAACATATTGATTAATTAAATTGTTGGAGTCATCAAATGAACATGAACGACCGTTTAAAACACTTTAAAAAGGGAAAAAAGGACAACTACCTGCTATTCTAACAGATAAAGTCATAAATTGTAACATCAACACACCATAAATTGTGGTTTCTTTTCTTCCATTATACTCCCGCGCATATAGAGGGTGTCTCTCTTCAAAATTTGCTGGTTTAGATATTTTGGAGAGGCCCTCTCGATCGGTTTAGACTTTATCGTGGCGACAGAACTACAGAAAAACAGACATTTTTCAAAGATGGTCTTAATCAACTCGAGGGACCTTAAAATGAATATATCTACTAAAATTTTTGATTTGAAAATGTTTGCGAAAACAAAACTTTCCCGTTGTTTTGCACATGGGGGAAAGAAAAAAATATTTATTGTATTTTTTGTAAATTAGGTACATGTTTTGTCTCATAAGTGGGGAACCTACGACACCCGTAAGTTTCTTGTGGCCTTTAAAAAAGTATCTTGTTTTTGTTTTTTTTTATAAAAGTTGCACAATAAGTATATCAACTTATGCGGCCTCCTTTATTACGCCTAATTTAAATATGGCATCCAATGGTAAAAAAGTTCTCCACCTATAGTTTATCTTAGTTACAATTATTTATTATATTTATTAATTTATAAAAAACGCCAATTTCATTGACTTAGAAAGGGCGGAAAATTGGAGACCGCCCTGGGCGGCAAAAGTTCTAGGTACGCTACTGTATACTTGTTCACTTTTATGACGCAACTTGCTGTTGCGCAATTTTTAAATAGCAAACTTAGTTCACAAAGAATAAATTGTCAATCTACAGATTGATTTAAGTGACATTAAACTGACGTTTTGTTGTTTGCAAATGCAACTTGCTATTGAAAAATTGCGCAACTAAAAGTTGCAGCTGAAAATGTACAAGTGTAAAAGCATAATAAGAACCATTCCATAATAAATATTATTATTACTTTTATTTTCAAACCACACACTAACATCATCCACTTCACGGTCCGCCACAGCGCCAAGGCACACAAAATTTGAGGTTGGGATCGCGCTTTATAAATACAAGGAATTGCAAAACAAAGTCACCTTTCAATAACGGATACATATTAGCTTGGGTCTCTGGCCTACCCTGAAGTTAGGTTAGGTTAGGTTAGGTTAGGAAGTTAGGCTGCGAGCCGCCGCTGGCCAAAGGCAATAACAAGAAACTGTCAAACCCACAATGTCGCCAACTTCACTTAATTTAGTTCTACCAACTGAAACACTTTGTGTTAAAGCCATGGACAACATCCTCAGGACTTTAAATTAAAATCATTGTTTTACGCTATAAAAGGTGTGGACACCTTTTAAATTCCTTTGCATATAAATTACATTTTTTTACACAACTGAAACACTTTGTGTTAAAGCCATGGACAACATCCTCAGGACTTTAAATTAAAATCATTGTTTTACGCTATAAAAGGTGTGGACACCTTTTAAATTCCTTTGCATATAAATTACATTTTTTTATACACACACTGACAAACAACTTTAAAAAATATATAAAAGCGATTGTTGTTATCCGCGAGCAGTTGTTTAAAAAAATACATACTTGCCACTTTCTACATCCTGCATAAATAAATATCATATCTGTATGCTAATGACCAACAATAATAATCGGTTCGTATAATTAATTAAACATTTAGAGAAAGAAAAAAATTAAACTGGATATTGTTCATACTTAATAAATAAATAAACGAGCGGAATTCTTGGAGTTATGTAAAGATCGTCGATTGTGGGCGCGATGTAAATGCTAAACTGGGAAAAAGGTTACGGACTCGCGCAAAACTAATTACATAAAACGCGTATTGAATTATTTATTTATACTAATCCCCCCTATTTGTTGGAATTTATGTAATCGTGTGAATAAAATAAATTGAAATTGTATTGAAAAAGGAAATTGAAAAATCTTTATTCATTGAATAAAAATCAACGGTACGTTTTAGGTTTGAATAATTTATATAAATGTGATGTAATTGATATTTATGCAAAGTTGCAAATAGCCATCGACCTAGGTCTTTGAAATTTATATGAAATATCAATAAATTCAATAACTAAGCCATTTATTTTGAAAGTAGTTAATATGTTTCTATATTTTTAACTTCACTTGAAATCAGTGTTTAATCGCGTGGCGCAAGAAGTAAAATTTCGAGTTTAGAAAAGCCCCGTGAAAATTTGTCTCGGGTCGCTGCGCGACCCACGACAAATTTTCTACGCGGGGCTTTTCTAAACTCGAAATTTTACTTCATGCTTAGTCTGGAAGTGGAAGACCATTTCTTAATTTTTATTCTTGACTTGTTATAAAAAACAATTTGTTGTTAAGTATATTCAAAATTTGTATTATATATTTGAATATACTTAACCAGAAATTGTTGTTTATGACATAAAACCTGAAATTATGAGGATTCAGTCATAAACAAAAAATTGAGAAAAAGAGTTAGACCACTTTTGAAATCATTTAAATACATCAGTCTTGTAGGTTTTCTTAAACATATTATATAAAATTACAATAATGTTCGTATAAACTGCAAACAATAAGTCTTAATTAATAAGATTAAATATTTGACCAAACTAAGTAGTTTTAGTGGTGCAGCCAGGATTTCATTTTAGGGTTGCCCAAACAAAGTCACAAATTGAATATGTAATGTAACGTTAATTAAAATATGTTCAGAGAATTTTTCTTTTAAGTATAGGAATATATCCCGATAATTAAAAAATATATCCCCATATTAAAATGTTTTTTAATAAACTTTATGCTTTTATAATCTTATTGCTAATTTGTTAATTTTGTTGTTTCTATTGTAAAAAAATAAATGATTACTTTAATCAAGTAATATGTTTATCTACCCGCCTGCCAAGTAACGTGTTTTCGTCAACCCTTCTAACTTGCTTAAATGTTTCATGTTAACATGTTACATGTTTATCAAAAATTCCAACTGGAAGTGGAAGACCATTTCTTAATTTTTATTCTTGACTCAAATAAATTTTATGATTTAAGGTTTTTTAGTTATAAAAAACAATTTGTTGTTAAGTATATTCAAAATATATATTATATATTTGAATATACTTAACCAGAAATTGTTGTTTATGACATAAAACCTGAAATTATGAGGATTCAGTCATAAACAAAAAATTGAGAAAAAGAGTTAGACCACATTTGAAATAGACGACTCATTTAAATACATCAGTCTTGTAGGTTTTCTTAAACATATTATATAAAATTACAATAATGTTCGTATAAACTGCAAACAATAAGTCTTAATTAATAAGACTACTAAGACAATAAATAATAAATATTCATTAAAACAACTATTTTCTTAAACCTTTATTAAATCACAACAAAACACTTTTTACTTTATTTATATAACACTTTTTATTGAATGTGACTGCAGTTTCGACAAATTTAGCTTGTGATTATCAAACATGAAGTAAATCGTTTTTTTTTTTGTTATTCCTAAACAATATCGATGATTATCTCGAAAATGTCAGTTGATGGGGATAATCATAACGGTGGCCAATTAAAAATACCTTTATTGTAGCATTGTTTTGAGGAGTTTGAATAGGGCACACTTCTCATGAGGTCAATTGTGCGCTGACGCTGGATTAACCTACTGAATTTCAAGATTGCGATCTTGATCTTCGCACGACTCAAAAATATAGAGAAGGAGGAAACGAACGGGAGTGGTTTAATTACGTTTGATTGGCAGTCCATCTTTTTTCACTGTAATTGGTGTAATTAAAGAGATGGAATTAAAAGAGAATCGAGTCGATATAGAACCCTGTAATTAATCTAATCAGAAAACCAGTGGAATTAACATTAATATTTTTTTTATACAAGGAGTTTTTCTTTTAAGTATACATATCCCAACTACGGCGCATATACTTCATTCTTCCGGTATTCGTAGTATATTAAAAGAGTTCAATTTGAAGCTTTAAATGAGAGTTTTTCACTCATAGGCTAAGCATGAAGTAAAATTTCGAGTTTAGAAAGGTCCCGTGAAAATTTGTGGAGGGCTTTTCTAAACTCGAAATTTTACTTCGTGCGCCACGCGTATGAAACACTAAAATATTGTAAAATTTATTTATGTTTGAACTTCACTTGAAATCAGTGTTTTATATGCGTGGCGCATGAAGTAAAATTTCGAGTTTAGAAAAGCCCAGAAAATTTGTCTCGGGTCGCTGCGCGACCCACGACAAATTTTCACGGGGCTTTTCTAAACTCGAAATTTTACTTCATACTTAGTCTGGGAGTGGAAAACACTCGTTTAAAGCTTCAAATCGAACTCTTTTTAAAAACAACGAATGTCGGAAAATGTATAGATTTATAGCATTAGTTATCCCACATCAGCGATCAAGGTCAAATAAGCCCTATATTTCCCAAATATTAAACTTAACGCTTCGCGGAGCGACCAAACCAAATTTTCAGACTTTCCTAAATTCGAAATTTTACTTTATGCTTAATCAAGGATTGGAAACACTCATTAGTAGCTTTAAATTTAAATCATTAAAAAAAGTAACGAATGCCACTAAATGCGTGAGCATCGGGATATGTAAACATGAACGAAAAATTCCCTTAATGTTGATGTCTGCAACCCCACCAATAAAATTGTTCACGAGCCGCCTTTTGCAGAATCCAGAAGTGACAGTGAATTTGATCATTTTTTTTTTGATAAGGCTGATTGAATAAATTATATCAAGTCAATTTTAGATGATTATATTTTACGCAAAAGAACTTATTTTGCACCAAATCAGCTTTAGAAATAACTTTATACAAAAAATTGCGTATTATATCCATGAATAGTCACGAGTGGGCGTAACGCAGACCCTTGGGGTACAACTACTCCCTATTCCTCAACACGGACAATACGTTTTACTTCTTTTTGGAAGTAACAAGTGTGGGTGCAGGTAGAGAGAAAGAAAATGCCAGTGCACATGTTCAAATGCTGCCGTCCATGGTGGGACATCCACGGGTAAATGGTGATGGTAATTGTGGTCAGAGCAACGAGTCTCGAGGAGAAGAAAGTTCAGCTGTATTCAGTGAGAAGTGAAACGCGCAAGTTGAAACATCGAATCGTTCGGCATTCGCTCGGCTTGGAATTACCACCAACGGAAACGTGATGTGATTCCACCGCGTCTGTGCATCGGTTTACCTGTTTACCTTCTTATCTTTTTCTCCACTACCTGTGCGTGATGTGCTAGTGTTAAAGACTAAACACCTGTATTTTGAAAAGCAGGATCAGATAAAAAAAAATATCTTTTCAACGCAAGTTTATGAAATTATAAGGACATATATTTCAACCATAATAAACAAAAAGTAAGAAACGACTAGTGTTTGAAATTAGAAAGACTTATATTTCAACCATATTAAGGAAACTTAATTTACAAAGAAGTGTTAAATAATCAAAATAAGAAGAAACATAACATCCTCCAAGAAAATGTTTGAAATTTTAAGGACATACATTTCTATAATACGTCAAACATTAAAAGTGCGATTCTTTTCGCAATCTGCAACAAAATAGTCTTACAAAGACTATATCAAAGAATACGTTGGCTTTAAAGTAGTATTTTAAATTGAAATTGAAAGAAAAAGAGGATACGAACACATATTTGTAGCTTTTAAAGAAATCTATATTTCTGTTTTATAAGACAAGAAATTTTCCTAATAGAGAAAAAATACATTTGATACATGTGTATCTACTGTTTGTAGATAAGTGTTATTATTACAATTTTTACTCGATTTCCTAAATCTGTTCAATATTTACATTCTGGACTAGAAAAATCTTTACACATCACAGCACCAGGAGGAGACCTATTTCCGCTTCTAGATAAGAAAGGACATATTTTTAAAGGACTATATTTGTACTGGATATTCTAAAAAGGAAGTGTCTCATTGTTTTTCAAGTAAAAATCATTTGGGATGAGCTAACTTAGGTAAGTCTATTATTCAGTTATTGCTCAATTTAACCCATTAACGGCCGAGCAATTATAAAACTAACTCTAAAAGTTGATTTTAGGTAAAATTCTGCACTTCATTTTATGATTTCTATGGATAACTTATTGTATTACATACTGTTAAATTTTCTATTAAATATACATAATGTATACGCTGTACATTTTCAGGCATTCTTCGATTTTATATAAAAACGTGCAATATAAAGTTTAGAACGAGTAGTTCCACTCCCAGACTAAGCATGAAGTAAAATTTCGAGTTTAGAAAAGCCTGAAAATTTGGTTTGGTCGCTCCGCGAAGCGGAGCAGCCAAACCAAATTTTCAGGCTTTTCTAAACTCGAAATTTTACTTCATGCGCCACGCGTATAAAACACTGAAAAATTGTGAAGTTAGAAACGCACTCACATTATTTATTTTTAAATGAGTAATAATCGTAATTTTTAAATAACAAAATATTTACATTTTTCTTCATGCATTTTCAAGTGAGATTAAATTATTTATTTAGTAATTTAATTGATAAAAAATGAATAATGTTGCGGGTATGCATCAACGGTGCATAATGAGTTAAGTTAAATATTTGACAAAACTAAGTAGTTTTAGTGGTACAGCCAGAATTTCGTTTTAGGGCTGCCCAAACAAAGTCACAAATTGAATATGTAATGTAACATTAATTAAAATATGTTCAGGGAATTTTCCTTTTAAGTATAGGAATATATCCCGATAATTACAGCCATAGGAGGACTGGCCATAAGAGCCATGCTTTAATTGAAATTATAAATGTCCTAGTAGTGATAGGATAATAGTGATAAAATGGTGGATCTTTTTTTTTTAATTTGTCAGTTGCTTATCAGCTACCATCATAGGAAATTTATATGTGAGAATCCCGTTTGGAACAAGAATGCGAATACATTTACGTTTTATATTAATTTTAGATAATTTTTATCATTTTATGTTGAATTTATCAATTTTGAGAAATGTTTAATTTATTAACTGTAGTCAATTTTGTCGTCCATGTAAAGCAGAAGTCTCAACTTTTTTGTAGATGGGAGCTATTTTCAATGTAAATGATTGATGGTGATCGATTTTTTTCATGTAAAGTCACAGAAAATCGACATTTGTTGCTAATACAAGAAACAAAACAAAACCGGTTCAGTTTCAATTCAATTTAAATTTATCTGTTGAACACAGTATAATTTAACTTGTCACAGTTTTTACATTATTTTCACAATTGCAATTTTTACTTTCCCCCGTATGTAATACAATATTGTTTTCGTGTAAATTTTCGAATCAAAAATTTTAGCGGAAATATCCGTTTTGAGGTCCCCTGAGTCGAATAAGACCATTTTTGAAAAATGTCTGTCTGTCTGTGTGTCTGTGTGTGACTGTGTGCGCTGTACCGCAAAAACCGCTAAAGATATCGAGATGAAACTTGAAACTTAAGCTTTTTGTTACAATCGGAAGAACTGAAAAGCTTTTGGTGAAAATCGGAAAACCGGAAGTGGTACTTTACTCTTAGCGTTTTTCAGTTTTTTTCAGATTTTTTCAATAAATGTGCATCAAACAAAAAATTCTTTCAAATAAAAGTTGTAGATAATAACAAAATGAAGATGTATTGTTCATTTACTTTATATCATAGCACTCTTAGTTTTTGAGATATTTCAAAAGTTGTGTGTTTTATCTAGTTATTGGTGTGTGACAGTGTATGTGTCGATACAATTGAAAAATGTTTCAAATAAAAGTTGTAGGAAATAAAAAACTAAAGATATTTTATGGATTCACTTTTTGTCATAGCACTCTTAGTTTTTGAGATATTCAATAAATAGTGTTTTTTTATCTAGTTATTGATTTGTGTCAGTGTGTGTTTTGATACAATTGGAAAATGTTTCAAATAAAAGTTGTAGGTAATAAAATATTAAAGATTTTTTGTATCTTCACTTTTTGTCACAGCACTCTTAGTTTTTGAGATATTCAATAAATAGTGTTTTTTATCTAGTCATTGGCTTGTGTCAGTATGTGTTGATCTAATTGAAAAATGTTTCAAATAAAAGTTGTAGTTATCAAAAAGTTGAAGACATTTTCAAAATAATAATGCTACAAATATTTTAAAAGTGATTTAATACGCAATTTACGGGGGAAAGTACTATGATGGACACATCACCATTTTTTTCACTATATTCAAGCTTCGTTGAATTTACAAATAAAAATGTAATTCCAAGACTAAACTCATCGCAACGTTTTATAATTTGCCAAAATAGATTCTTTGATGTTGAGTATTTTCATTAGACTTGGTTAATTCAATAAATTATATTCTCAAATTCTTTCTTTAATTTTGTGACTTTTATTATTATTACTGATGAAGTGTTTTTGGAATTTTGAATATGTCAGTGCTTTATACGCCTGGCACATGATGTAAAATTTCGAGTTTTGGAAAGCCTGAAAATTTGTTTTGGTCGCTTCGCTTCGCTACGCGACTAAACCAAATTTTCAGGCCTTTCTAAACTCGAAATTTTACCTTATCCCTAATCAAGGAGTGGAAACACTCGTTAGAAGCTTTAAATTGAAGGAAGGATAACAAAAAATAATATTTCATTAAAAACAAAATCATCGTAAATGATTAAACATCAGTTTATTATTAACATTTTAGAAAATTTTAAATATTAAACTTTAGTTTTAAGTAGGGGTACAGTTTTACCACTCCAAATTTACCAATCCATTTTTACCACCGCATTTTTACCACCATACTTTTTTACCGCTATACAGTTTTACCACTAATATTTGTACCAATAATTATACAATAAAACACTTTTTTACAAATAAAATCAGTTTTATTCAAAATTGTATGTTGTGACCGATCGGCCTTAAGTATTCTGCAATTTCCCCTTCTTCTTTTCTGACATCGTAATCTCGGACTATATTTGTAATCCTATCCTCAGTTTTAATTCTGGCAAGGTTTTCCGTACGTTTAATTTTTCGCCCAAGGTCCAATTCCCGGAACATTGCCTCGGTGTCTTCCTGTTCTTTTTGAAGCTCGACGACAAAAGCATATAGGCTAGGATGACAACCTGTCCGTGAGTTCGCTGTGACCGCGTCACAGCCCTGGCTCTACATTCCGGATACTGCTTGCATCTCCAAAATATTCTTCCTTTTTTTTCTTCCGTTTTGTGATACATATATCCATCGATATGGAGGAATGGATTTTTTACGCCTTGTAATAACTCAACAGTTTGATAACTTGCCATGATTTACAGAACGATGCATATTTTGACGAGTGACCAACGATTTAGGCGAATGACAAACCGATAATGACATTGACAGGTTACGAATTGAAGTTGTCAGTTGTTATTCTAATTCGATTTTAAATAGCGGTAAAATATTGGTGGTAAAAAGAATACGGTGGTAAATACGTTGGTGGTAAAAAGAATTGGTGGTAAAAAAGGGACGGTGGTAAAAATGGGGGCCAGTCTTAGTTTTATGTAATCTTAACCAAATATCTCAACGCAGGTAATTTCAGAAATCTGAAAACAGAAGAATAGTGTAATTTGTATGTAACATTTGGGGCGTTTCTCTTCAAAAATATAAATTAGAAGACCTCAAAATATAAGAAAATATTATAAATAAAACAGTAAATTTCAAAAATCGACAAACAAAAGAATGAGCCTAATTTGTATGTAGCATTTACAACATTTCTCTACTAAAATATAAATTAGAAGAGCTTAAAATTGCCAAAAATTATAAATAAATCAACAGAAAAAATGCGTTTAAAAAAATCGGAAAATATCACTTCAAAACGAAATGTTTCTGCAACTTACAGAAATTGCGTAAAAAAGAGCTTTATTTTCGTATAAACAAGAAATAATTGTCTTCAATTTGTTAAAAAATCAACGAATTTTAAAGTTAAAATATTAAAATATTGTTTAATCAACTTTGAACATTTGTAATCTTATTGTTAATTTTGTTTTTTCTATTATAAAAAAATGCTCATGTCTTAATCATAACATATCTTGGGATTATTTTACGAAATTATCATAATTTTGAATTATAAAAGAAGCTTACTAATGTATACTATTACGGTTTTTGGTATATTTTTCCTTAAATGTTTTCTTATTGTGCATTTTTAAAACTATAGAAGCAGTCCTAAATAAGTTAAAATAATCTAAAGAAATGTTGACTTGTTAAAAAATAAAATAAACAATATGTTAGATATACAAAAAAAAAATTGTCATAACGAAAATTATTCTTTTAAGTACACATAAGCATACGTAGTACATTTTCCGACGCTCGGTTTTTTAAACGAATTTAATTTGAAGCTTTAAACGAGTGTTTTCCACTCCCAGGCTAAGCATGAAGTAAAATTTCGAGTTTAGAAAAGCCTGAAAATTTGGTTTGGTCGCGTAGCGCGAAGCGCGGAGCGGCCAAACCAAATTTTCAGGCTCTTCTAAACTCGAAATTTTACTTTATGCGCCACCGGTACAAAACACTGATGAACTAAAATTTCGAGTTTAGAAAAGCCCAGAAAATTTGTCTCGGGTCGCTGCGCGACCCTCGACAAATTTTCACGGGGCTTTTCTAAACTCGAAATTTTACTTCATGCTTAGTCTGGGAGTGGAAAACACTCGTTTAAAGCTTCAAATTGAACTCTTTTAAAAATCAACGAATGTCAGAACATTTACAGCTAAAATAATTAAGAAACAGTAATGTGATTTTATAAAAATAATGACATAAGCATACGTAGTACATTTTCCGACGCTCGGTTTTTTAAACGAATTTAATTTGAAGCTTTAAACGAGTGTTTTCCACTCCCACGCTAAGCATGAAGTAAAATTTCGAGTTTAGAAAAGCCTGAAAATTTGGTTTGGTCGCGTAGCGCGAAGCGCGGAGCGGCCAAACAAAATTTTCAGGCTTTTCTAAACTCGAAATTTTACTTTATGCGCCACCGGTACAAAACACTGATGCAATTTAAAGTTTAGCGGTGTGTTTTAAACTTCGTAATAAGTCAGTGTTTTGTACCGGTGGCGCATGAAGTAAAATTTCGAGTTTAGAAAAGCCTGAAAATTTGGTTTGGCCGCTCCGCGCTTCGCGCTACGCGACCAAACCAAATTTTCAGGCTTTTCTAAACTCGAAATTTTAATTCATACTTAGCCTGGGAGTGGAAAACACTCGTTTACAGCTTCAAATTAAATTCGTTTAAAAAACCGATCGTCGGAAAATGTACTACGTATGCTTATGTGTACTTAAAAGAATAATTTTCGTTATGACAATGTTCGGTGTTACATAAAACTCTCTGTATGTATCTCGAAATTTTACTTTATGCTTAGTCTGGGAGTGGAACACACTCTTTTCAAATTTAAAATTGAACTCTTAAATAAAATCAACGATTATCTAAAGATTTACGGCATATACACTGTAATTGGGACATATATACTTGAGAGTATGTACAAGTTGAGGTATTAATTGCGATTGATTGGCTACAATTTATAATGGCCATATAGGCAACCCGATTTACACATAACTTAAAAATTAAAGATCTCAAGTTGTATTGGATGAAAATGTTCGGTGTTACATAAAACTCTCTGTGTAGTAGTCAATTGAATAAAATTATAAAAAAAAACAGCCACTTTCAGCAATTACAAAACAAAAGAATGGACTTAATTTGTATGTAAAATTTACAACATTTTCCTACTAAAATACACATGAGAGAAGCTCAAAATTGATGAGAATTATAAATATAACAACAGAAAAAACAGTAAATTCGTGTTGCGTTTAAAAATATCGTAAAAAAATATTTTAAAATGAGAGCTTTGTGCAATTTGCAGAAATTGCGAAAAACTAAGAATGAGCTTTATTTTTGTGTTAAAAAAAACAATAATCTTTAATTTATTAAAAAATCAACGAGGTTCAAAGTTAAAATATCTAAAATCAAATAAGATTTTTTAAGTGTTCATTTTATAATTCAATATCCGGCGGTGTATTTGCATGGGAAATAGTTGTTTCAATGGATATTTATTGTCTTAGTAGTCTTATTAATCAAGATTATAATAATAAAAAGAAGTATCAATAACCTTTCTTCACACACTTTATTTTAATACCAGATGTACATTTTTAGTATTAAAAATCCATTGATAATGGTCACTTGGTGACAGAAATGTACATCTGGTATTAAAATAAAGTGTGTGAAGAAAGGTTATTGATGCTTCTTTTTATTTTTATTATTAATCAAGACCTACTGATTGTAATTGTACATTTGATATTAAAATATTTTTTAATAGACTTTATGCTTTTGTAATCTTATTGCTAATTGGTTAATTTTGTTTTTTCTATTGTAAAAAAGTAAATGATTACTTTAATCAAGTAATATATTTATGTACCCGCCTGCCAAGTAATGTTCTAACTTGTTTAAATGTTTCATGATAAATGTTACATGTTTATCAAAAATTCCAACTTATTAGAATGTTTATTGTAAACACCGTTCTTGACAGGATCGTATATTTTTTTCAGTGTTTTTATTAAAGTTGGGTAATAAACAATCTCGTTAATATTTTTGGTTAGTGTTTTTATTCAAGCTGGGTAATACAATCTTAGAAAGATCATAAGAAAACAGTCTCGTTATCAAATCTCTATGAAACTTCAAAATGCACATAAATGTGTGCATTCTGTGTTGGATTTATGATAAGAAGGTGTGATTTCATATTTCACGGTCGGTGCTCATTCGAGCCGAGGTTTTTCATTTCTACCCAATTAAACGAACGTGTGTGCAAGTACCTAACGTGCGGAAGGTTGTGGCATGCATGGCGTGCACACCAGTATGTGTTTATTAACTGTGCTTTAATATCCATTAAATGTGATTATTAAAAGCATAATTGTAAAATAAATCTTTTGCCTGGTTGTGATTTTATGAATTTATTAAGTGTGGGCATCAAAAAAATTGGAGATACCGGGGATCGAACCCGGGGCCTTTCACATGCAAAGCGAACGCTCTACCACTGAGCTATATCCCCTTACGCAAAATATGTGTTGTAATAGCTCAGAAATATTTACGTTAGTTATGAAAATGAACTGTAAAATATCGTGTGTTCAATGAAAAATACCTCTACAGTTTTAAATTGGCTACACGCTTAAAGAATTGACATATAAAACGTCAGACACAATTTTTACTTTCCCCCGTATGTAATACATTGTTTTCGTGAAAATTTTCGAATCAAAAATTTTAGCGGAAATATCCGTTTTGGGGTCCCCTGAGTCGAATAAGACCATTTTTGAAAAATGTCTGTCTGTCTGTGTGTGTGTCTGTGTGCGCTGTACCGCAATAACCGCTAAAGATATCGAGATGAAACTTGAAACTTAAGCTTTTTGTTACAATCGGAAGAACTGAAAAGCTTTTGGTGAAAATCGGAAAACCGGAAGTGGTACTTTACTCTTAGCGTTTTTCAGTTTTTTCAGATTTTTTCAATAAATGTTAAATAATTGCTTTTTGTCATAGCACTCTTAGTTTTTGAGATATTTAATAAATAGTGTTTTTTATCTAGTCATTGATTTGTGTCAGTGTGTGTGTTGATACAATTGGAAAATGTTTCAAATAAAAGTTGTAGGTAATAAAATATTAAAGATTTTTTGTATCTTCACTTTTTGTCATAGCACTCTTAGTTTTTGAGATATTCAATAAATAGTGTTTTTTATCTAGTCATTGGTTTGTGTCAGTATGTGTTGATCCAATTGAAAAATGTTTCAAATAAAAGGTGTAGTTATCAAAAAGTTGAAGACATTTTGAAAATAATAATGCTACAAATATTTTAAAAGTGATTTAATACGCAATTTACCGGGGAAAGTACTATGATGGACACATCACCATTTTTTTTTGGCCCTATCACCTCCTCGCCACTGTGAGACCGATGTGGAACCCGCACTTGAACAGATCAAAGCTGTTCAAGCCCGAGCGCCCCATCAATCACACTTCCAATATATATTTTTTATCAGTATTATCATTACCACAAAATAATTATAATAATTACAATATATAATTTCAGAGTTTCCAACCTACAATATTTTCCATGGCACTATAGAGGTTTTATTTGATTGAACATACGATATAATTGTTTAGGAATTTAAATAATTTATTGATAATTACAGATTATGGTTGAAAAAAATGTTTGCTTGTTAATAACGAAGAGTTTAGCCAATTTATCAAAAACTGTAATTATCGGGATATGTATACCTTAAAAGAAATTCCTTGTATAATTTCCTATTAAGATTTAATACTTGAGAGCAGATAAGCAAATTTTGAAATAACATTTTTGAATAATATTAGAATATTTTAATCTCGATTAATTCAAATATATTTTTGAAAGAATTTTCGTGTACTATAATTTAAAAAAAAAAAGTCCTAGACTAATTATTATAAGTTAGTTTCTAAAACTCATCAATACATGCACATCTTTAATAATTTGTCGTTGATTTAATGAAAACACCTGGGTTTTCCAATAAGTTATGAATGATTGTTTAAACGTATTATGAAGACAATTAACTTATAATTAAAAAAAATGTAAATGTTTGAATTTATATCGATAATGAGAACTTGTAATTTTTTTCTAAAATTTATTGTCACAGGATAGTGGTAACACTATACCGGCGCTGTTGACTTGGCGGACGCAACATAGGAAATCGCATGTTAATTTTAAAGTGTTCAAATATTGGCTTTCCTATTTATTTTAGAGAAAAAATGTATTTCACTTTTATGTAGAGGGAAAAATTCTAAATTTATGAATGTTTACACTTAACACTTAACGTTTCTCTAAGTTAAAATAATTAAGAAAAAGTAATGTGATATTATAAAAATAATGACACACCATGGAATTGATACAACAATTGCGGATATACAATGTTTTTTTTTAAGTTCAATTTAAAGCTTTAAGCAAGTGTTTTCCACTCCCAGACTAAGCATGAAGTAAAATTTCGAGCTTAAAAATGTCCTGTGAAAATTTGTCGAGGGTCGCGCAGCGACCCGAGACCAATTTTCTGGGCTTTTCTAAACTCGAAATTTTACTTCATGCGCTACGCGTATAAAACACTATAATATTGTAAAATTTATGTATATTCGAACTTCACGTAAAATCTGTTTTTAATACGCGTGGCGCATGAAGTAAAATTTCGAGTTTAGAAAAGCCCAGAAAATTTGTCTCGGGTCGCTGCGCGACCCGAGACAAATTTTCACGGGGCTTTTCTAAACTCGAAATTTTACTTCATGCTTAGTCTGGGAGTGGAAAACACTCGTTTAAAGCTTCAAATTGAACTCTTTTAAAAATCAACGAATGTCAGAACATTTACAGCTAAAATAATTAAGAAACAGTAATGTGATTTTATAAAAATAATGACATATAGTAGTTCCAGCGCTATATGAAAAAAATGACTTCAGTTTGCGGTTAACTTGTAAATGATAATTGGGGGTTTATGACCATAACCGCAATAAAACTAACCTGCGCTGGCCAGATGATTTGCATAGAAAATTCATGACCGAAATGAACAGGGCCGCTACAAGGTGTGTTGTCCCCGGGGCGCGAGGCAAACAGCGGAAGAAAAAATGTTCAAAGATGTTGAGATTAAAAATGTTGATTGTTTAACCGAGTTCATTTAAGTGTAAGAATGAAAAGTTCAAAACATTTATGCTCTTTTAACATTAACTAATATTAAATTGTGTGATTTATCAAACCATCAAACATGTGAAAATACCTACATCCATTTCAAAAAGTGAGGCGCCTCACTTTGAAGTGCTGTATTTTCAAAACAAAAAATTTTAAAAAATATCCGAGCACGTTTCTGTAATCCTGAGTGTTTTTTTATTATTATTGAAGAAATCAGATTTTTATCATAAATAATTATTTTTTCGACGGATTTTTACTAACTCTTTATAAATCCTAATCGGTTAAGTATAAATATTTGAAATAAATACTGGTAAAAGATTAAATCTTTATTTATAGAGTGGTGCAAGAAAGAAATGCATATCTGAACCCTTTCAACCCCTACCATATCAAAATCCTATTTCAACGTTCTCGGTAATTAAGTATCCGGTTTTTTACTTATAGTTAATTGTTAGAAATTGTTCATAACATGAAATATATAATTTAATTTCCAATAATTTAAATATTTGATTTTTCGTCGATTGAAAACCTCATTGAGAGATTGAAGATGCGCGATGGTTATGGTTTTTAATCCACGAAAAATCAACTATTTATATGATTGAAAATTAAATTATATATTTTGCAGGTCAATCTGATTTTTTTCAATAATAATAAAAAACACTCTCAGTATTACAGAAACGTGCTCAGATATTTTTTTAAGATTTTTTGTTTTTAAATTACAGCACTTCAAAGTGAGGCGCCTCGCATTTTGAAATGGATCATTAATTAAATTAAAATTTCAATAAAATCGTGTTGGTTATAATAAAGCTACGATTAAATTGGTACAGCAAATTTTGCTTAAACAAAAATTATACGATTCTAAAAATAATGTTATTTTAGAAATTTTCAGGCGCAAGTTTTTACACCACTAATATCAAATTCCATAGTTGAGTTGAATTTTTTTAAGAAGAATAATTATACGATTTAATTAATTTATAAATATTTAAAATTAAATTTCGGCAGAATTGTTTAACTCAACTTATTTCTTCTGAAAATCTTTTATTTGAAATTTAAACAAACATTATGTAATAAAATGAAAATTTACACTTTATACATACATAATTACACTTTATACATAAATACACTTTATACAAAAATACACTTTATACATAAATTAATTATCAGATTCATCTGAGTCATTCTCCAAAATATTTATAATAAGCGGTTCCACATGTTTGGAAAAGTATTTATTTTCAATTTTGATGACATGTCGAATGCTGTTCGTCCACTGTTCCTTAGAAATTTTAGAAATTTCATTTTTAACTACATTTACAGTTCCTGAGGTTTTAGTATGCCCCAAATCAATTCAATAGGGTTTAATTCACAATGGTACGGAGGTAAACGTAGCATTTGATGACCCAACTTTTTGGCTTCTTCGTCTATGAAGTGTTTTTTCTTATGTTCTTTTATTTTTAATACTTCGAGCAATTCTTTTTTTGTAGGTCGGCTCGAAGTATAACTCATTTTCATATAAAAAATCTGAAATTTCTTTTTTACTCGAATTGGCATTTGGTACTTTTTCAATCTGAACCGAATGGTAGCTAGCATTATCTAGTACAATAACGCTATTCTGCGGTATATTGGGTAGAAGAAATGTCACAAACCACTCAAAAAACACTTTTCCTGACATATCATCATGGTAGTCCACATTAGCTTTTTTATATTTTTTGCTGATAAAAATAACGCATCATTCACCCATCCTTCTTGATATCCTGCATGGAGAATAATAAGACGTTGTCCCCTTGAAGCTGGCACATTTAGTATCCAACCTTTCTTTACTGTATCGTGTGTGTCATACCACGTTTCATCCAAGTATATAATTGGTTTATTTGTATTTCTAATTCTTCTTATTTCTTCTATATATATATTTATACCTCCACTCACAAATCCGTTGACTTTCTTTGAGCACCTTCCTTTTGTCGATAGTTCGATATTTAAAACCAATTAATGACAAAAATTGTGATATTGTTGTTAAACTGCATTTAACATCAAGCTGTTCTTTCAATTTATATTGAAGCCAGTTTAGAGTTGGAACAAAATTATTTTTAAAACTGTTATAAATTATTCTTCTCACTCCACGGCCGTGATCTTCCACAGTTAATTTTTTTAGTACTCCTTTATCTGTCCTAATTTTCCTCGGTATAATTCCGTTGGTAACTAGTCGCCACACTGTCGTTTTAGAAATTTTTGTTAAATTTGCAGTCTCGGAGATTAGATGGTCTTCGGTGGCAATTTTTCCTTGTTGTTTTAAACTGTCGTATACATTTAAGATAATCTTTTTTGCATCTTCAGATAAAACAATTCTATTGTTGGATTTTGATAAAACTTTTTCTCCATTTTCATCAGCATTTATTAAATTTTCTTCGTTTTCATCTTGGTGAAAATGATGTTGATCGTGTTCGCTATTCCACGGTCCCAACATGATAGTTGTTTGCAATAACTGCCTAAAGTCTGGTATAAAATTGGAACAGAACACTTAACTAATGTGCACGATTAACTGGACTATTACCTGGGGTTGACGCGTATTTATCATAAAGTTAGGACACCCCCTCCACCACCCCCGAGAGCTCTTAAAGTGGGGCATGTATGTGTTATTTTTCCATAAGAACGAACAACGGCTCATCTTTGATAATAATGAAAATTAAGATTTGAGATTTACACACATTATACATTGAAGTTATGTGAATAATTTAAAATGTTTTTACGTAAAAGGAATTATAACTGAAATAAATATAAATTTAATTGTGACACACTAAAAAGATGTCATATAAATGTTGAGATATTGTATAGACGAATTGGTTTACCAGTGTGATATTACTTTAATTTATTGAAATACTTGTTATAAATAGGTGTATGAATTAGATTATTCTAAGTTAAATATTAAATAATATGAGCTGTTGTTTCAAAACCTCCATAAGAGCAATAAACATTTTAGTTTTACTTTTGTTTAAAAGATGGCAATAAAATACATTTAGAAATAAGTTATAATATAATTTAATTGATAGAATTTGTTTATATAGAGTGTTGGATGCCGAGACCCACCTCAAAAGTAGTAAAAAATATTTTGTGAAAATATTTAACACAGTTTTATTTAAAATGATTGATTATTTAATTAAAATCATGAAAGCAATAATCAAAAAAATAAAAATGAAAAAAAACAACTCTAAATATGTATTATAAATCACACGAAAAAGTATACTTTTAGTAGAAATTGTTATGAACAATCATTTTGTCGGGAAGTCCAGAATTTGAGTTAATCTGGGATATCCCCAATACCTTTTAATCCTGGGCCTCTTGGTTCCTTATTGCATAAAGGGTCAAATTGACCATTAGTTTTTCGAGGAATGTCGAGATGTTCAGAAGTTGAGTTAATCTGGGATATCCCCAGTACCTTTTAATTCCGCCAATGGCAGGATTATATACATATAATCCTGTCATTGGCCCTAATACAATTTTCTTAATAACCTTTACCTGTATAATCGCTAAGAGCCGCTCATTCACTATTTCACGCTAATGGACAATTGAGTTCGATTATTGTAATTGATACTTTGTAATATTTAAAAAGAGTAATTAATATTATTGTATATATTTAATACCAATATTTTTTAAAGAAAAATATGTATAAGTTAAAGTTAGGGCCGTTAGTTAATTTCTTAGAAAAATAAATGATATTTAGATATATTTTTAAAATGTCAAAATTATTTCATTTGATTTTCAGTTATTTTGGCTATAATTACGATTTTTGAAAATACTGCTTTAATAAAACATAATATATACAGTTGTATATACAACATTGAAACATTTTTAATTTTAATTACTAATTAAATTATTATAATTAAATTAATATTTACTTATCGACTATCAAAAAAAATACATAATTTTTATAAAACTTTTATATACATACAAAAATAACATGCGATTAACAAAAATTCAATCATAAAGGGGTGACATATTTTGGATGTAGATTGTGTATCAATTAATAAGATGTAAATTGATAGAGAAGTGTTAAGAAACAGAACTTCATGCTAATAAGAGTATGAAACAATTTATCGACTAGAAAACAAGTTGCAACCGTCATTTAACTCTTTCAATCAGATAACTGACGTTTGTATCGTAAGAGCTGCAAATTAAAGTGTTTTCCTTGGTATACATTTATTGGACTATCTATCTCGAAAACATTACAATTTAATTATTGATATCCGCGTTAAAATAAATGGTGACAACTGGTGTAAATTAAATTATAAATTCAACAAAAACTATTAAAATGATAGGGAATTTAATCAATTTCCCTTTATTTTAGACTAGATTTAACTCTGCTGTCAAACGTTAAATTTAACGTTTTCGATAGAGAATACCACCGAATGTGCATTTTTACATATCTACGTCAGTCATTGGAATGAAATGTTCTAATACGGACCTGAAATTATGCAGCCGACTCACGGCCGAGCATGCAATAAGTTGTTTGCTGAGGGATACTTTTATTGAGGATTATGGTTTATGGTGTTATAAAAGTATAAAAATTTATTGCAAATTTGAAGTCATTTTTTTCATATAGCGCTGGAAGATCTATACCATCGAATTGATACAACAATTGCGGATGTCAAATTAGCACAAGATATTGGTGTTACTTAATTAACGACAAAAAATATAACGCAAACATCGTGATAATTGTGGTCTGCATAATACCACTTTATTAGGAGGATTTTTTCTTGTATAGTGTAAATCATTTCGAAAACATTTACTTTAATCAAGTGACTGCGATATCTTTTGCCATTTTGACATCCGCAATTGTTGTTTCAATTCTATGGCTAGTCATTATTTTTATAAAATCACATTACATTTTCTTAATTATTTTAGCTGTAAATGTTCTGACATTCGTTGATTTTGAAAAGAGTTCAATTTGAAGCTTTAGACGAGTGTTTTCCACTCCCAGACTAAGCATGAAGTAAAATTTCGAGTTTAGAAAAGCCCCGTGAAAATTTGTCGAGGGTCGCGTAGCGACCCGAGACAAATTTTCTGGGCTTTTCTAAACTCGAAATTTTACTTCATGCGCCACGCGTATAAAAAACAGATTTTAAGTGAAGTTCGAATATACATAAATTTTACAATATTATAGTGTTTTACACGCGTGGCGCATGAAGTAAAATTTCGAGATTAGAAAAGCCCAGAGAAACGTAAAGTGATAAACGTTAACACGAATGAATTCAGAATGTTTCTCTCTACAAAATCGTAAATACATTTTGTTTCCAAAATAAATAGGGGAGCCAAAATTTGAACAATTCAAAATTTACATGGGATTTCCTATGTTGCGTCCGCCAAGTCAACACCCGGTATACACTTTTTGCTTTACTCTCGAAAGTCTTAAAATACGATACATCCACTTTTGAAAAGTCTAACATATATAGGTTCTTCACAAAAATACAAAAAAAAAACTCAAAATGTGTTTTTAAGAAGTATTATAATTTAAGCAGAAAAGTAGCCATTTAAGTAGTACAGTAAAATTATTGTTTGTCTTAAATTTTTAATAGTCATTTTAAAATGCTTCTGTAATAAAAAATGTGTTAAAACGCTTTGATTAAAACACTTGGTTTGTTTCACTGATTTTTTATTTTTACTCCAACTAGTTTCGACCTTAGGTCATTCTCAAGGAGATAAGTGAGAAATTAATTCAAAAATGTGTTATTTCAAGAGAAATATTCAAATCCTCTCGCATAGAGCTCTGAATTTGTTTTTTCGAATGATAAAGAAGCTCTTCAATTTCTGAAAACACTATCCTTAACAGTGTACTTTTATATTTTGCGTTAGTGTTAATCCATTGATAATGGTCAGTGTGTGTCCGAATGTACATTTGGTAATTCAAATAAAAGTGTGAAGAAAGGTTATTAGTGCTTTATTCGTCAAATTAATTTGATCTTCACGTAACTCACAATCAATTTATTAAACTTTTTGTTTCACACAACCTTAAAACGCCAAGTAACTGCGAAATATATTATGTTACTTCACCTGACATCTTTAAAAAGTTTGTCTTTTTTAAAAATAATTGTATAAGAAGAATGTTTCTTTTATTCTCAAGTGCCGTTTTAATAGTCACAATTACAAGACTTAAAACGTGCTCTCGAGAATCTTTTCTTTGAGGTTAAGCTCGGGTGTAAGTGTTAATTGCACGTGGACATCAATTAGGTGCGAATATGCCGGAAAACTGTGCAGACAGATTTATGGCAAGCATTGCGCGAAGAACACGAAGTGTTCGTTTAGTTTACGACCGAGAAACATGCAAAACCATTTTTTGGGTGTCTACTTAAATGAGACATATTTTATATAATATTTCATATATTATACATGCTAATTAAAACTTTATAACTGTTGATAATAATAATGTATTTACAGGGTGTATTTTATTACTGGACTGGTTCGTCATAAAGGTATACATACAGTATTTTTACATATATTTCTGCAAGAATAAAATCTGAAAACATAATTTATGTATTATGTTTAAAGTGTGCCAACTATAAGAAGCGTAAGCTTATTTTCTCGAATTCAAATACATTTGAATTTAAATAATTCATGCATTTTACTTAGTTTCTCATTGATTTTAGGTTAAGTTTAAAATATTCTATTAAAGCAGTATGCTAAAAACGTGTATTCTGAACATCACATCACATCAGTGTTTAGTACGCGTGGCGCATGAAGTAAAATTTCGAGTTTAGAAAAGCCCAGAAAATTTGTCTCGGGTCGCTGCGCGACCCTCGACAAATTTTCACGGGGCTTTTCTAAACTCGAAATTTTACTTCATGCTTAGTCTGGGAGTGTAAAACACTAATTTAAAGCTTCAAACTGAATTGTATAAAAAAAAACAACGAATACCTGAAGATTTACAAATTTTACAGCATGCAATTTTAATATGTATACTTAAAAGAAAAACGCTGTAAATTTTCCAACATTCATCGTTTTTAAAAGAGGTCAAAAGTTTAAAATATACGTCTTAAGCGTGTTGTTTTAGTAGTATATTTTGAGCTTCAAAATATTCCAGTGTTTTATACGCGTGGCGCATGAAGTAACATTTCAAGTTTAGAAAAGCCTAACATTTTGGTTTGGTCGATTTTCAAGCTTTTCTAACTCGAAATTTTACTTTATGCTTAATCTGGGAGTGCAATTAATCAGAATTGAAATCTTTCCATTGACGGTTAAATGGATTCCGTTGATAACATAAAGTTAAAGTTGAATTCTAATCTTGATTTAATTTATCATCATATTTAGCTTTACCTTCAACACTATGTTTATCTTGACAATTTCCGATTTAAAACTCCCAAGCTGTATCTATTTTGTTTACCCACTTATAACCATTTTTGTCATTTTTGTTAAGTGATAAACTTACATTCTTATTTTATTTGCGCAGATAATTAGTTTTTTTGTCAACTGTTTTTATTAACAGTTCTTGTATTTAATATACAGGGTGTTTCACCTAAAACTCCCCAGACTAATTAACAAGAAACTAAACATTTTATTAAGGTTTTGTTTTTTTACCATTTCTAAAGCCATAAACACCGTTATTCAACTTATAAATTATTTATTGAGTCTAAATAATATGGCTGTGCATGACTGTATTGTTAATATTCTCCTAAAATCAAATATTAAAATTTAACTTTGAATTGGCTCCATCTTCTAACGTGTAAGAAGTCTAATAGATCATAAAAATTTAAGTGTTGTCCTATGTCGTGATTCCTTTGTGGTATAAACCCATTAACCGTGGTACACCTGTTTGTTGTCAAAGTCGCCTCGATATACCCCTTGGTGTGAAGAGTATCCCTTGTATATTCCCATTTATAGTAAGTTTTGATAGAGATACATATTAAATAGGCGTTAGTGGCTGAATGGTTAAACCTATGCCAAAAACAAACAAACAAAAAAAGGTTTTGTTTGTTTTATTCAATAGATGTTATTGAAGCCTTCAAATTAAGATGGAATTAGTACAACTCATAATTACAGTTTCGTTGTCAGAGGCGTGAGAAAATGTGAGTCGATGATCAAAACTTTTGGAGTGGCTTTTTCTAAAATAATGGAGTATTTTAAGACATTTTTATCATTTGCATATTTTAAATTGCATTGACTGTTTTTAAGTTATAATCAATTTTTATATTTTCAAGAACTTTTAATGCACGTATTTTAAGTAGTACAAGCTCTTAAAATTAGCATATATAACTTAAAATACATTGATAATTGTAAAACAGTAATATTAACAAGAATATAACTTAATTCTGGCTAACATTTATTTATCTAATTATTAAAAAAAGTTATAAAAGACAATCAAACTTATAGCAGATTCAAAACGATTTAATTAAAACACTATTTTCTTGTTAAATAAATTGATTGTGAGTTACGTGAAGATCAAATTAATTTGACGAATAAAGGTAATTTATATAAAAGTGTGAAGAAAGGTTATTAGTGCTTTATTCGTCAAATTTTCTTGTTAGTTAGTCTGGGAAGTTTTAGGTGACAATGGAGGGCTTCAACTTCTTTATGTTTGTTTGTATAACTGAGACATTATTAGGTGACTATAGTTTCAACAACGTCAACTTCTCATGTTAAAACTAAAAGTGTTTTGTTTGTGATATATATTTACTATATTAGTCAATTTTTTATTTCAATAATTTCTTATCATTTTCAACTTTATCAATTTTGTTAAAAATTCCATTTTTTTCAATTTAAATTGTTAAAATTATAATTAGATAATCTATGTGATATTATTATTAAAATTGTTTCTTTAGTAGTTTATTTATTAAACATTGTTGTACATATTATCGGTATAATTTAAGCTTTAACAATTTGTTTGTCAAAAGTTCAATTTTATTTTATTCTGCAATAAAACAAGGTCTGTTCGTTCTCTATCATTTTTATCATGATTCATAACGTCTAACAAGAGATTCCACTTCCAGACTAAGACTAAGTATGAAGTAAAATTTCGAGTTTAGAAAAGCCTGAAAATTTGGATTTGCAGGGGCGAGCGAGCGAAGCGAGTCGCGCCCCTACAAATCCAAATTTTCAGGCTTTTCTAAACTCGAAATTTTACTTCATGCGCCACGCGTATAAATCACTAACTGCAAGTGAAATCTTGAACTAATTGGTTAGAATGAAATAAATTTAGTATGTCAATTATCAATTGTTCAATTTATGGTAAAAGTAAAGCATTTTTTTCAACTGAAATAATTTCAATTTACAATCATGAGGACCTTGAGGACGTTTCTTTATGATAGTGGAAGATCTGTCATAAATGAAATATTTTCTATTTCTTCTGAAAATCTATCATTTACGAGGTGTTTCATCTAAAACTCCCCAGAGTAATCAACAAAAAACTAAAAATATTATTAAAGTTTTGTTTGTTGTAATCAATAATAACATCTATTGATTACAACAAACAAAACTTTAATAATATTTTTAGTTTTTTGTAGTTTTTTAGTTTTCAAGACTATATTTTGAAAATATTGACTATTTTTGATATGTGTGTTAATTTTTATAAGAACTGTGGGCTATAATTGAGTTATATTATTGTTATTATTACTTTTATGTAATTTTTAATGTATTATAATTATTTTTATTGTTAGATAAGCAAATTTTGAGTAGTTGCACAACTTCAAATGTGCGTATTGAAAGTTCTTGAAAATATAAAAATTGGTTATAACTTAGAAATGGTCAATGCTTTTAAATTGCATTGGCCATTTTTAAGTGAAAATGATAAAAATGTTCCATTCTTTTAGACAAAGTCACTTACAAAGTTCTGATCATCGAATGATATTTTCCCACGCCTCTGACAGCTAAACCGTAATTATGAGAAATACCATATTTACCTTAATTTAAAGCCTTGACTAACATCTATTGATTAAAATCAAAACTTTAATAACATTTTTTTCTTTTTAATTATTCCGGGGAGTTTTAGGTGAAACACCTTGTATGTTGTGTGCGACTCGTTGTAAATTTTGTTTTAAACATTTCATAAAGTTTCAAAAAGATTGCCGACCCTTGGCGTAACCTAACCACTTGTGAGTGGAAACTACATCGGAAAGTGAGAAATAATGCATTAAACGTAACAATGTTTGCTAGGTCTGCTGTTTTCCAAAATTTTAAATTCAAAGTTCAATTTATACATATTATTTATGCATTTATGCATGTTACAAATTAACTGTAAAAATGTGTATAATAGTATATTACGTAACGAGAGTGGTATGCAGCATATTACATATGAACGGACATGTTGCGCACGAGCCACACAGCGGCTGTAATTGCCATTCCACTCGAGAAACGCACGATACTTTACCTACGCCCTAACAAAATAAACAATGAGCATGAAAGAACAACTTATTTATTGTAATAATTTTTAATAGTACCATGACAATGATGAAAACTAAATTACTACTTGATCAATATACAAGGAATAAAGCTGTACATTTTCCGACATTCGTTGTTTTTTTAAAAGAGTTCAATTTGAAGCTTTAAACGAGTGTTTTCCACTCCCAGACTAAGCATGAAGTAAAATTTCGAGTTTAGAAAAGCCCCGTGAAAATTTTCTGGGCTTTTCTAAACTCGAAATTTTACTTCATGCGCCACGCGTATTAAACACTGATTTCAAGAGAGGTTCATATACAGGGTGTCCCATTTTAATCCGCCAGTAGCGATAATTCTGAACCAATGCATTGAAGCAAAAAGTGTTCCGAATAAAAAGTTAACGGTTATGAGGGGGACATCCGATGCCGTCGACTTTGCCCCCCCCCCCACCGGGGAAGTGGGGGCAACTTTAAAATCTTAAATGGAAACCCCTATTTTTTATTGCAGATTCGGATAGAACGTTAAAAAGTAGGTACATTTTATCCGGGTTGTTTTCCAAAATTGTTGATAGATAGCGTTGCAAACGTGAAAATGTGTTTTTTATCAATTAAATAGCAAAATTTATCACATAATTAATTGTTATTATTACTTATTACAAGTTTGTTTTTCTCTCACCCCGCCCCAAAGACCCCCCCCCCCCCCCCTCCTACAAAGATGATAAGTACTTGAAAATAGCGATTGAGTACTTCTTTTTCAAATTAAATAATGGTAATCCAAGTCAAAACATGATGTCAGTTTATTGTCATACAGTGTTTGACCTTGCTCTCTTTCAGACCCCAAACTTTCAAATATTAAATGGACACCCCTATTTTGTATTGCAAATTCGGATAGTGTTAAAGAGTAGGTCAATTTGATTCGGGGTGTTTTTAAAATTTATTGATAGATAGCGTTGCAAATGTCAAAATCGGTGAGTCAATTAAATTGTAAAAATCATCAGATAATTGATTATTGTTATTACTTAAGACTTACTCACAACATGACAAGTTTGTTCCCCTTTTTGTCTCCCCGCCCCACACAGATAAAATACTACCCCCTCCCCCTTCCCCACAAAGGTAAAAATATCTGAAAAACTGGTTACCCTTATTTTAAAATGAAGTTTATCTTGACTAGCAAACCGAGAAAATAATTAAAAGCATTTTTCTATCACACAGTAATCGAATTTCTTATTGAAAACACTAGTATTTTTGAAAACGTCAACAGTATCCTCATGGCAAGGGGGGCAAGGTCAGACACTGTATGACAATAAATTGACATGATGCTTTGACTTGGATTGCCATTAAGTACTAAATCGCTATTTTCAAGTACTTATCATCTTTGTAGGAGGGGGGGTCTTCGGGGCGGGTCGAGAGAAAAACAAACTTGTAATGTTGTGAGTGAGTCTTAAGTAATAATAACAATTAATTATATGATGAATTTTGCTATTTAATTGATAAAAAACATATTTTCACGTTTGCAGCGCCATCTATCAATAATTTTGGAAAACAACCCGAATAAAATTTACCTACTTTTTAACGCTCTATCCGAATCTGCAATAAAAAATAGGGGTTTCCATTTAAGATTTTAAAGTTTGCCCTTTGTTCCCGCCCCCCTGGGGGCGCAAAGTCGACGGCACCAGATGTCCCCCTCATAACCGTAAACTTTTTATTCAGAACACTTTTTGCTTCAATGCACTGGGTCAGAATTATCGCTACTGGCGGATTAAAATGGGACACCCTGTATATCTAGAGTTCACAATATTTAAGTGTTTTTTACGCGTGGCGCATGAAGTAAAATTTCGAGTTTAGAAAAGCCCAGAAAATTTGTCTCGGGTCGCTGCGCGACCCTCGACAAATTTTCACGGGGCTTTTCTAAACTCGAAATTTTACTTCATGCTTAGTCTGGGAGTAGAAAACACTCGTTTTAAGCTTCAAATTGAACTCTTAAAAAATACAACGAATAACTAAAGATTTAAAGAAAATAAGCTGAATTTGGAATACATATACTTAAACAAAAAACTCCCAGTACAACAAAGAAATGTCATTTGGTTGTACGGTAAGCAATCAGCTGTTCAGCTGTCAGCACATAATGTACTTGTCAAAGCTATTACGTGCATGTGTACGTAATGTCAATCATACTTGTCAAAATGACAGTGTGGTATGATGCGGTTACTAGATAGGGCGTAGGTAAATATATATACACAAACTCCTTACGAATGACTCAAAGTCGAAACTAGTTGGAATAAAAAATAAAAATATTAGTGAAATTTAACCAAATGTTTTCTTTTTTAAATCATAGTTAAATATGTTATACCACGTGAAAGACGAAAAACATGTTCAAGATATCTAAATTAATTATTTAATTTTATTTTACATTTTCTCACACTGAAGAAAAATAAAAACTTTTAAATTTGATATTCAATTGGCTCATTCTTATTCTTTAACTTATGTAAAAAAATATTATACAAGAAAAGAATATCAATAATGCAAATCAAATTCAGGGCGGCAACCTCGGTTAACAAGGCGCCTACACAACCGATTACAAACGGCAAACAATCGTCGCGACAAGAATACTAAAAACCTTTTTCTTGTAATCGCATCGCCGATCCAATTGACCGTTTGACCGGAATGTCCCTAGTGCCGTTAATCCCCCCGACATCACCTATAATCCAAGAATAAAATATATACGCACAAACTCGTTTACTCTGGGTGTCATCAATTACGCGTAAATTCCGTATTTCTCCGATGGCGATAGCGTGTGTAAATATTTGGCCAAAACCGTATCTTCTGTTTGTACTAGTGAAATCGTTTGCTTTTGCTTGATGGATGATTTAGTTGTTTGTTGGGAAAGCGCGGTAATGAGGAGATAAATAAGGTATCTGGGATGTGGGTCATTAGGGTTTGTTACTAATTGCTTTTAAAAACGTGGGTAAATAAAAAATAGGGAATTTCAGATAGTGAGCTATTAATAAAATTCAGTTTGCAAATATCGTCTAAATCAGTGTTTCCCAACTTTTTCTTGACCATGCCCCACCTTGTAAATTCAAATGTCCCAATGACACCCCATGTACATAATTTTTAATAATTAATTGACGAGGTAAGTACACGACGAAACTCTGGGAAGCTACATACGTCCAGTTTGTTCAAAGTATACCTTGGGGCAATCCCTACATTTCAACAAATATACGCCAGAGCTCGTAGTTTTATCAGATTTGTCTTTCGAATTATTGATGCATTTATTCTTTTAATTTAATTGCTTCCTTCAGAACAAGCAATTCTCAATAAATTCATCAATAATTCAAAAAACAATAATACATCATTTTTGTTACTCGACATGTAAAGACAATTACTTTAGATATTTAATTGATGAGGCGGATACATGATGAAACTCCATAATACTATTTGAAATAAAACAACGCAGTTGGGAGGGTTTCACTTTTATTGTTGAACACTGCAACATGTTTCACCACACAGTGGCTTCATCAGGCAGATGAAATAATGATTTTACAAAGTACAGGTAAAAGCTTATATACTAATGCAATTAAGTTAATAGAAGGGGGGGGGGTAATGAGGTAATTAGGCTGAAACTAATACAAACAATTTTGAGCGACTAAATATTGATTAGGGGTGAATTGTTTACTTCTATTTGGTCATTTAATAGAATACCTTTTTTGTTATATTTATTAATTTCTAATTCTTCTAATAAGTTTAATTTACGACTTTTGTTACATTCGTGCAAAATTTTGAATTTAGGGTTAAAGTTATGTTGGTATTCGATTAAATGATTGGCGTAGGTTGAGGAGGTTTTCTTAAATTGAAAGCATTTTTGATGTTCTGAAATGCGATCTGGGAAGCTACGTCCAGTTTGTCTAACGTATACCTTAGGGCAATCTCCGCACTCTAGCAAATACACGCCAGAGTTCGTAGTTTTATCAGATTTGTCTTTAGAATTATTAATGAATTTATTATGTGAATTGACCGTTCTAAAAGAAGGAGTTAGGTTTAAGGATTTGAGTTTTTTGCTGATGGCAATCGAAGGGGGGCCGTTAAATGTTAATGAGCAATATTTATTATTCTGATTTTGAAAATTGGTGGGATATACTAATTTCAGGGCTTGTTGTTTTTGTTTTTTATAAAGGATGTCTAAGATAAGCTTTTGACGAAAGCCGTTGTTATTAGCTATTATGAGAATTCTGTTGAGCTCATTATTAAAATTATTAATTACTTTAGGTCACATTAATTTTAACAGAGAAAATGTAAAGCCCTTTAAAACTGTGAATAATTTTGAACTGAGACTTTATCCTTTATATTTATTTTACATCTTTAACTGCACTTTTGGCGACAATGAAAGATACATTAGCTGTTTTAAACTTTAGAATAAATCAGTGTTTTATACGCCTGGCGGATGAAGTAATATTTCGAGTTTAAAAAAGCCTGAACAGTAGGCTTGAACGCTTTGAATACCTGAAATTTCTTAAGGGGCTGCAGTCAAATAGTTTAATTATTCAAATGTTTGACTATGTTTCATATTTGAATATTCAAGCATACAAATTCGCAGCCTTAGTAGGAACATTGTAAATACAAAAGCATACTTAAATAAAATTTCCGTTTTTTTTTTTGCAAAATGCAGTAATCTACAGACACGTATCAACATGCGTTGTTTACAAACAAACGAAAATGAGCGGAGGAAACGGAATCGCACGGAATCCAGTTGAATCGCGAAAGCGCGTTCGTTCGCACGGCGACACTTCATTCGCTAATTAACACGCGAATAGTGCGAAAAGAAAGTCACTCCGATACAATAATGAGGGTTCCGTGAATTCTTATGAATTATTATAATACGCGGATGAAAAAGTGGTTTCGTTTCACGGACAACGGAGTGTGATTAGTTTTGTTCATGTTTGTTAAACAATTTCATGGATAAATTAATATTTCCTGGTGAAATTGTTGTAAGTAATTAAATACATTATGTCTTATTAATAGACATTACAAGACAGACCGTTACACACTCTTTTAAGCATTGTTGAGTCTCAAAACTATATTAAAATTAAAATCACTTGATTAGATTCATATTTTAAAAACAATATTTGATTAATTTTTAAATTTGGTAAAGAATTTAATTCATCCCCCCCACTGGATCCGCGCCCGATTAAGAGTATTTAAGATAAAAGTAAATAATCAGTTAAACATAAATTTGATTAATGTTTTGTCGAAGAGCCCTGGTACCAATTTTTGTTATACAAACAATGTTTTAAGTCATTCCTGGTTTATTAATTGACTTTTTTCTAGAAACTGATAGACTTGTATTCAAATAAATCTAAGTTGAAATCAGTTGTTGCCTTTAACGCCAAAAAACGAATGTGCATTTTTATTATGTTTTTATAAACGGTATTTGAATATGAAATCCAGCCGAGAAGTGAATTCATCTCCCCCCCCCCTGGATCTGCGCCCGATTAAGAGTATTTAAGATAAAAGTAAATAATTAGTTTGATTCATGTTTTGTCGAAGAGACCTGGTACCGATTTTTGTTATAAAAACAATGTTTTAAGTCATTCCTGGTTTATTACTTGACTTTTTTCCAGATACTAATAGACTTGTATTCAAATAAATCTAAGTTAAAATCAGTTGTTCCCTTTAATTCCAAAGAACGAATGTGCATTTTTATTATGTTTTTATAGACGGTATTTGAATATGAAATCCAGCCGAACTGATTGAGTGTAACAAAAATATCTTTTTAAAGAATCTACACTTTCAAGGTTCTAGATCTAATTAATGTATGAACAGAACATTCGAACAACATGAGAAACATAAATAGCAAAAATGCATGCCTGTGGCATTAAAAAGAGGAAACAATAATAAGTTTAATTGCAGATACAATTAAATGAAATACCCATAGTGTATTAAAAATAATCTTATACTACTCGAAAGTAATGACTAGGTTAGAGAGTCAGATTTGAGAAAAAACAAGTCAGTAGTTTGAAATTCAAGCCAAATACATATTATTTTTACTCTTATAAATGAATCATTTGAAAAACAAGCAAAAATTTGCACAAAATGATTAGGGAGTCAGGTTCAAAAAGAAAGAAGTCATATAGTTTAAAACTCAAGAGAAATTTAGAAAGCTAATAAATAAGTCGTTTAAAATCGAACAAACCCAGTGACAATAAATTTATTAGGGATTCAAGAGAAGATTAAATAGTAGGTATACATTACAAACAACTTATTTTTTCAGGAATTCATTGTTTTTATGAATGCATTCTATTTGAAACTTCTAACGAGTGTTTGCACTCCTATTGCTTATGTGTATTAGGCGCCATTGATGCATACACGTAACATTATCATTTTTTGTTAATTAAATTACTATGTAAGGTAATTTGATATATTATATTATTTGACCTAACTTAAAAGTGTATACGGAAAACTGTAAATATTTTTTTATTTAAATTTTTCGATTATTCCTCATAAAAAAAATGGCAGTGTATTTCTAAACTCACAATATTTCAGCGTTTTGTACGCGTGGCGCATGAAGTAAAATTTCGAGTTTAGAAAAGCCCCGTGAAAATTTGTCTCGGGTCGCTGGCGCGACCCTCGACAAATTTTCTACGCGGGGCTTTTCTAAACTCGAAATTTTACTTCATGCTTAGTCTGGGAGTGGAAACACTCGTTCTACACTTCATATTGCAATGTAAATCGTATACATTATGTATATTTAAAAGAAAAATTTACAGTATCTCATATGATAAGTCATTCAAAGAAATCATAAAAATCAATACACAATTTTTACCTAAAACCAACTAGACTAGAAATTTGACTTCTTGCTTAACCCACGTCCGAGCAATTATAGAGTTAACTCAAACTCTATAATTGCTCGGACGTGGGTTAAGCAAGAAGTCAAATTTCTAGTTTAGAAAATTTAAAAAATGTGTTTTGTCCAAATTTTCAGGCTTTTTTTAAACTATCAATTTTACTTTATTTTTAATCAAGGAGTGGAAACCCTTTGTACAAGCTTCAAAATGAACGCTATTAAAAAATAAACGTATGCCTAAACAAAATTCCATATAGGGTATCTCGGTAATCAGAAGAGGTAGAAAAAAATTCGTATACACGTCATGACCTCTTTTTCTGAGATATTAACAATGCCATTTACAGACCATGGCTAAGTTGATTAGTTTTAAAGGTATTCGGCGGTTTTTAATTGTTCTCTATTTTAAAATACGTCTTTATTTCAATAACTAATAAAATATACAAAAAATACAGTTTAATAATTTTTTGTGCAGTTTTCACTGTAGAATTCGATGGCTCACTTATTTGTTTATTCCGACTTTTAATTTCAGAATGATGTCACAAAGTTGTACCGAGCGATAATTTAAAATATAAATTAGAGTATTCTTTGAATTTTAAATTAGATTGGCACTACTGACTGTTAACACATAATTTACCATAACCTCAAAATTATTCTATCATTTAATAGGGTTGAAAAGTGATTACGTCAAAAATGAGTGGAAAATTCAAACGTGTGTCATACTTCGAAAACACTGTCAAAAATTCGCAGTATTGACAACGTACATAAGGGCGAGAATAAAATAGGTTATGTTCTAAGGCTTAATGTACCGTAGTTTTACATATTTAAGAATTCAATTGATCTAATTTGCTAAATATAATGCATTATCTAATGTCTGGAACGAACACATTTGCTGCAAATGACGGAAATATGTTTTTAATTGTAAATAAAAAAATAGGGATTCGGCACTTTGGCGGATTTCGGGTACAGTTGGGCTCTGTCTCTAAACATAACCAATTTTATTCTCGCTCTTATATACGTAGTCAATACTGTCAATATTTAGACAGTTTTTTCGAAGTATAACACACGTTTGATTTTTCCACTCATATTTGACGTAATTACTTTAATAGGGTCGATTAAATGATAGAATAATTTTGAGGTTATGGTAAATTATGTGTTAATAGTCAGTAGTACCAATCTAATTTAAAATTCAAAGAATACTCTAATTTATATTTTAAATTATCGCTCGGTACAACTTTGTGACATCATTCTAAAATTAAAAGTCCGAATAACCACTAATTTATAATTTAGATGGTTGCACGGTATTTTTTCTTTTATAAGGTACACCCTGTATCTGTGTATGCCATTGAATAGCACTTGAAATAAACTTTACATTGATGTTTAAAAAAATTCATGAAAATTAACGAATTCAAAAAATCAAAAAATATAACTACATAAATTAAAAGTGTTTGTTCATTAACGTTCTGTAAGTTATAAACTCTAAAAACCAATTCGTACATTATGTATTGTTTTGATTTAAAAGAAAAATCCCTATATGAACTATTTCATTTAATGCATGTAGTTTGAAACTCAGTAAAAGTGTTTGAGTCTTATAAATAAGATATTTAAAAAAGGAAGCCAGCGAAGTACATGTACAGGGTGCAGCATTTTCGATGGTTTCTTCAAGTAAAGTACGATAAATATCAATGATAGACAAAAACTAATATATACTTCCAGAGCTTTTTTAGAGCATATTTCATTTATTTAATCAAAATTTGTCTATCTTTAATTGTATTTAAGTTGTACGTCAAAATTCAAAATTTGGCTATTTTGAAATATTGAATTAACTCCCTTATTTAAAAAGATATTGATACGCGGTAAAAACTTTCTTAAGACACTTTTTAAAGTAGAAGACGCTGACTATATTCGATTTTTATTTACGTTCAAACTTTATGAGATATGACATAAGATTGTATTATTTTAAATACAAATCATAGTTGGCCATGACTTTAATCGCTTGCATTTTTTGTAAGCTATCCAAAAATATATCATTTATCATATTTTGATATATAGATACATCTTTATTCAGACAATTACAGTAGTATAGTATAATACATATATATATATATATATATATATATATATATATATATATATATATATATATATATATATATATTATTACACAATGGGGTTAGTCTGTCTGGGCTATCATATTTTGATTTAACTTTATTTATTTATTTTAAGTTTTTTGAATTTTAAATTAATATATCAAGAAAACCTTGATAAAAAATAAACGAATTGTAAACAATAATAATATAAAACTTCAACTATCTTCATTATCTTACTTAATTCATGTTAATAAATAGTAATTATTCATATTTTTTGAATTGAGCGCCATTTAGATTCATACACAATAATTGTATGTTATAGTCGGAATGATTTTTCTAATAGATAAATGAATTTTTCTTCTTCTATATATTCCATATATGTTACTCATATTTCGTAGGTTTGGATGGAAGAACAGTGGGCGTAAGACTGACTGAACGCCACCTATTGATTCACAAGTGTTTTTCTCTAAATGAAATGTAATTTGTAAAACATAATAGTTATATGTGAATAAAGACTATTATTATTATTATATTATTTTTAGGTTCTTCGATATCTCTCTTTTTTTACAATATTCCTGAGAAAAAAAGATAGTTTTGACTCGTGAGTTCTAACATTATAGCTGATAAATAACATCTTGGTGATGTTAAATTACCTAGAAGGTTCTCAAAATCAATCTAAATATTTTATTGTATTTATTATACTGTATTTAGCTATACCGGGTGTTGACTTGGAGGACGCAACATAGGAAATTCCATGTAAATTTTGAAATGTTCAAATTTTGGCTCCCCTATTTATTTTAGAAACAAAATGTATTTACCTTTTTTGTAGAGGGAAAAATTCTGAATTCATTCGTATTAACGTTTATCACTTTACGTTTCTCCAAGTTAAAATAATTAAGAACAAGTAATGTGATTTTATAACAATAATGACATGCTATGGAATTGAAACAACAATTGCGGATGTCAAAATGACAAAAGATATCGCAGGCACTTGATTAAAGTAAATGCTTTCGAAAAGAAAAAAATCCTCCTAATAAATTGGTATTATGCAGACCACAGTTATCACTATGTTTGCGTTATGTTTTTTTGTCGTTAATTAAGTAACAGCAATACTTTTTCTTAATTATTTTAGCCGTAAATTTTCTGACATTCGTTGATTTTTAAAAGAATTTAATTTAAAGCTTAAAACGAGTGTTTTCCACTCCCAGACTAAGCATGAAGTAAAATTTCGAGTTTAGAAAAGCCCCGTGAAATGTCGAGGGTCGCGCAGCGACCCGAGACAAATTTTCTGGGCTTTTCTAAACTCGAAATTTTACTTCATGCGCCACGCGTACAAAGCACAGATTTTGAGTGAAGTTCGAATATACATAAATTTTAGAATATTATATTTTAACACGCGTGGCGCATGAAGTAAAATTTCGAGTTTAGAAAAGCCCAGAAAATTTGTCTCGGGTCGCTGCGCGATACTCGACAAATTTTCGCAGAGCTTTTCTAACCTAGAAATTTTACTTCATGCTTAGTCTGGGAGTAGAAAACACTTGTTTAAAGCTTTAATTGAACTTAAAAAAACAGGGAATATCCGCAATTGTTGTATCAATTCCATGTATGTCATTATTTTTATAAAATCACATTAATTTTTTTAAATTATTTTAGCTGTAACATTTGTTGAATCTTAGAGTTTAATTTAAAGCTTAAAACAAGTGTTTTTCACTCCCAGACTAAGCATGAAGTAAAATTTCGAGTTTAGAAAAGCCCCGTGAAAATTTGTCTCGGGTCGCGCAGCGACCCGAGACAAATTTTCTGGGCTTTTCTAAACTCGAAATTTTACTTCATGCGCCACGCGTATAAAGCACAGATTTTAAGTGAAGTTCGAATATACTAAAATTTGACAATATTATAGTGTTTTACACGCGTGGCGCATGAAGTAAAATTTCGAGTTTAGAAAAGCCCAGAAAATTTGTCTCGGGTCGCTGCGCGACCCTCGACAAATTTTCACGGGGCTTTTCTAAACTCGAAATTTTACTTCATGGAAGTGAGAAACACTTGTTTAAAGCTTTAAATTAAACTTAAAAAATACAGGGAATATCCGCAATTGTTGTATCAATTCCATGGTAGGTCATTATGTTTATAAAATTACAGTACTTTTTCTTAATTATTTTAACTTAGAGAAACGTAAAGTGTTAAGTGTGAACATTCATAAATTTAGCATTTTTCCCTCTACAAAAAAGTGTTTATTTTGTCTCTAAAATAAATGGGGATGCCAATATTTGAACACTTTAAAATTAACATGCGATTTCCTATGTTGCGCCCGCCAAGTCAACACCCGGTATAACCTGTTTAATTAGATGTTTTGATAAACAAATAAACTGAAAGTAATAAGGTAATAAAGACAGCTGAAGTTGTGTATTGTTGTTGTTTACTGCTCATTTATTTTTGTCATGGCTTTCTTGATAAATTAATTAAAAATTAAATTAACCTAAAATAAAAAACTAAAATTAAATTATAATATTGCAAATGATATATTTTTGGAAAGCTTACACAAATGCAATCGAATCAAGCCATAGCCAACTATGATTTGTATTTGAAATAATACAACTTTATATAGTATTTTATTGGGCCCGCCGTGGCCGAGCGGTTGAGCCGCTGGTTTCGCCAATCGTTCACGGCGGTGATCTGGGTTCGATTCCCAGCGAGTAATTTTTCTAACGAAAAATATTCGTCCCGGAGTCCATGGGTGTGTGTGAATGTGTTGTGACGTCCAAATATATAGTTATAGGTAATTAGCAATAAGTTAAAAAAATAAATCAAATACAAATATAAATAAATGTTGTTGGCTAATGGGCAACTTCCCAAGGCCAGGCAAAAGCCAAACCCAAAAAAAAAAAAAAATTGTATTTTATAAAGATTGAATTTAAAACAAAATCTGATAGATATTCTACATAAAAAAAGTGCCTGAATAAGTTTGTTATTTGTTGTGTGCTTTGTAGGAGCACGCGGTTGTTACGACTCGGAAGAAAAACAAGAGAACACACGCTTAAGAATACTTCTATTGAACTTATCTGTACACTGGTTGAGATCGTAATGAATATTTACAAAAATATAAAACACAGTCTTCTTTATAGTGGGGTACCGTTTCTAATGCCGTAACACGGGTAAACGAAGGATCGGCACGGGCAGTAATTTTCGGTACCAATTACCTGCCAAACCCGAACAGTGCCTAAAGAAAGTTTTTACCGCATGCCAATATCTTTATAAATAAAGAAGTTATTTCAATATTTCAAAATTGCTACATTTTGAGTTTTAGCATATTACTCGAAAACAATTGAAGATAAACAAATTTGGATTAGATACAAGAAATAAGCTCTAAAAAAGAGCTTAGCTTTTGTCTATAATTGATATCTATGGTACTTTCTTGAAGAAACTAACCCTGTACATAAAATTATTTCCGTTGCTTTTTGTGTTCTTAAAATTGTTATTAAATTGATAAAAATGATTATTATTATCCTTATAAAATAATAACTGTTAATAATATTTATAGAAATTCTTAATATTGCCAATCGCTAAGCTTACACATGAACAATTAGAGCATAAAATAATGAATTTTGATTAAAGGATTAAATGTTTACCTTAATTAATTAAAAGCGTTGATTATTGTTAATTAATAAAAAAATACTTCTCATATTTCCATAAATTAAATTAAAATTATATTTTAAAACAATGAACAAAACCGTAACGTTTCGATAACATTTTACATACAAGTATAAATAATTTTATTGAATTTATTAAATGTTTATCTTAATTCTTTAAAAGCGTTGGTTAGTATTAATCATTATTAAGAAAATACGTCTCATATTTCTATAAATGGAATTATCCCATGAAGCACCATCAAAGCAATAACGCAACATTATTAATTTTTGCTAATTATTAAATTATATTTGAAATAAAACAACACAGTTGGGAGGGTTTCACTTTAATTGTTAAACACTGCAACATATTTCACCACACAGTGGCTTCATCAGGCAGATGAAATAATGATTTTACAAAGTACAGGTAAGAGCTTATATACTAATGCAATTAAGTTAATAGAAGGGCCATCAGCAAAAAACTCAGATCCTTAAACCTAACTCCTTCTTTTAGAACGGTCAACTCACTTAATAAATTCATCAATAATTCTAAAGACAAATCTGATAAAACTACGAACTCTGGCGTGTATTTGCTAGAGTGTGGAGATTGCCCTAAGGTATACGTTGGACAAACTGGACGTAGCTTCCCAGATCGCATTTCAGAACATCAAAAATGCTTTCAATTTAAGAAAATCTCTTCAACCTACGCCAATCATTTAATCGAATACCAACATAACTTTAACCCTAAATTCAAAATTTTGCACGAATGTAACAAAAGTCGTAAATTAAACTTATTAGAAGAATTAGAAATTAATAAATATAATAAAAAAAGGTATTCTATTAAATGACCAAATAGAAGTAAACAACTCACCCCTAATCAATATTTAGTCGCTCAAAATTGTTTGTATTAGTTTCAGCCTAATTACCTCATTAACCCCCCCCCCCCTTCTATTAACTTAATTGCATTAGTATATAAGCTCTTACCTGTACTTTGTAAAATCATTATTTCATCTGCCTGATGAAGCCACTGTGTGGTGAAACATGTTGCAGTGTTCAACAATTAAAGTGAAACCCTCCCAACTGTGTTGTTTTGTTTCAAATAGTATTATGGATTTTCATCATGTATCCGCCTCATCAATTAAATAATTATTAAATTACTAAATAAGTTAATTTGATACATTATACATATTATTTGAAAGCGTTGATATTAATCATTAATAAGAAAATACATTTCATATTTCCATAAATGGAATTAATCTATTAAGCGCCATCAATGCAATAACGCAACATTATTAATTTTTGGCTAATTAAATTACTAAAGACGTTAATTTGATGCATTAGGTTATTTGACCTGACTCGAGAACGCGTAAAGATAAATGTAAACATTTTGTTATTTAAATATAGTATTTTTAAGTGTATTTCTAACTTTAAATATTTCAGTGTTTTAAACGCTTGGCGCATGAAGTAAAATTTCGAGTTTAGAAAAGCCTGGCTTTTCTAAACTCGAAATTTTACTTCATGCTAAGTCTGGGAGTGGAAAACACTCGTTTAAACCTTCAAATGTCGGAAAATTGACAGCTTACGCACATGTTTATCTAAAAGAAAAATTCCCTGTATGAGTATAAATAATGGTTTGGAGTTTCTTAAAAACGTCTCATATTTCCGTAATTCAAATTAAAATGAACTTTTAAAGTAATAAATAAAACTGTACACTTTCAATTACATTTTACATATGAGTATAAATTATGTTACAGAATTTCTTAATTGTCTCTCTTAATTCATTAAAAGCATCGATTAGTATTAATTAATAAAAATAAATACGTTTATTGCCATAAATGCAATTAAAATGAACTTTTTAAATAATAAATGATACCGTTAAGTTTAAATAACATTTTACATACCGAGAGTCATTCTTTAACGTATACGTATTCCAAATTCAGATTATTTTTTTTAAATCCTTAGATATTCGTTGTTTTTTAATAGAGTTTAATTTGAAGCTTTCAACGAGTGTTTTCCACTCCCAGACTAAGCATGAAGTAAAATTTCGAGTTTAGAAAAGCCCCGTGAAAATTTGTCGAGGGTCGCGCAGCGACCCGAGACAAATTTTCTGGGCTTTTCTAAACTCGAAATTTTACTTCATGCGCCACGCGTATAAAACACTAAAATACTGTGAAATTTATAAGTATTTGGACTTCACTTGAAATCAGTGTTTTATACGCGTGGCGCATGAAGTAAAATTTCGAGTTTAGAAAAGCCCAGAAAATTCAGATTATTTTCTTTAAATTCTTAGATATTCGTTGTTTTTTAATAGAGATTAATTTGAAGCTTTCAACGAGTGTTTTCCACTCCCAGGCTAAGCATGAAGTAAAATTTCGAGTTTAGAAAAGCCCCGTGAAAATTTGTCGAGGGTCGCGCAGCGACCCGAGACAAATTTTCTGGGCTTTTCTAAACTCGAAATTTTACTTCATGCGCCACGCGGATAAAACACTAAAATACTGTGAAATTTATGAGTATTTGGACCTCACTTGAAATCAGTGTTTTATACGCGTGGCGCATGAAGTAAAATTTCGAGTTTAGAAAAGCCCAGAAAATTTGTCTCGGGTCGCTGCGCGACCCTCGACAAATTTTCACGGGGCTTTTCTAAACTCGAAATTTTACTTCATGCTTAGTCTGGGAGTGGAAAACACTCGTTTAAACCTTCAAATGTCGGAAAATTGACAGCTTACGCACATGTTTACCTAAAAGACAAATTCCCTGTATGAGTCTAAATAATGGTTTGGAGTTTCTTAAAAACGTCTCATATTTCTGTAAATCAAATTAAAATGAACTTTTAAAATAATAAATAAAACTGTAAACCTTCAATAACAGTTTACATATGAGTATAAATTATGTTACAGAATTTCTTAATTGTCTCTCCTAATTCATTAAAAGCGTCGATTAGTATTAATCAATAAAAATAAATACGTTTATTTCCATAAATGCAATTAAAAAGAACTTTTCAAATAATAAATAAAACCAATAACAATAATAACCAACGCTTTAAATTAACTAAGCTTATGTTTTAATAACAGTTTACATACGAGTTCAAATAAACTTTTCAAATAATAAAGAAAACTGTAAACTTTCAATAACATTTTACATACGAGTTAAAATGAACTTTTCAAATAATAAAGAAAAAGTGTAAACTTTTAATAACATTTTACATACGAGTTAAAATGAACTTTTCAAATAATAAATAAAACTGTAAACTTTCAAAAACATTTTACATACGAGTATAAATAATGTTATAGAATTTCTTAATTGTCTCTCTTAATTCATCTAAACCAGTGGTGGGGAAACTTTTTTTAAGACGGGCCATTTGTAATAACCAGACAATCGTAGCGGGCCAAAGAATAATGCTTAATCGTAGGTAGGTAGTTTTTATGCAGGTCGTCACATTACGAAGTAAGAACGCGTTCAAACATTCTCACGACGGCACTCTTAAACGGGCCGGATTAAACCTTTCCGCGGGCCGGACTTGGCCCGCGGGCCGTAGTTTCCCCATCACTGATCTAAACCGTCTATTAGTATCAATCAATAAAAAGAATTCGTTTCATATTTCGATAAATGCAATTAAAATGAACTTTTCAAATAATCAATAAAACCAATAACAATAATCACCAACGCTTGTAATTAATTAAGGTGAAGTTGCCATAACATTACACAATAGTTTGGATTTTCTTAAATGTTTCCTTAATTTGTAAAGAGCGTTGATTATTTATCAACTAATAAAACATTAAATACGTCTCATATTTCCATAAATGAATTTTCAAATAATAAATAAAACCATAAAGTTTCAATAACATTTTACATACGAGTATAAAAGTATAATAATGTTACAGAATTTCTTAAATGTTTACCTTAATTTGTTGATGCGTCATTATTATTAATTAATAAAATTAACATACGTCTCATAATTCTACAACTGAAATCAAAATAAACGTTTAAAACAATAAACAAAACCGTAAAGTTGCAATAACATTTTACCTACGACAAAATAAACCAATTAATTGAAAACAAAATAAACTTTTCACACAATACAAAAAACCGTAAAATTTTATAAATAAAATCCGAAATATTCGTCTAAAATTCAAACAATACTTCTTAATTTATAAGACAATTTAACATCACTTTAATAAAACACTTAATTAGGTTTCAAAATTATATTTATTGTACTACATCAATTGTTTCACCACACTGTGGTGGTCATCAGGTAGATGAATGGTGACAACTTAAGACCATAAATACCCATTGAAACAACTACTTCCCGTGCAAATACACCTCCCTATATTGAATTATACAATAAAATATTTAAACAAGATAAATTCAAATTCAAAACTATTTGGCTTCGTCAAAATAAGCTTACGCTTCTTATAGTTTGCACACTTTATACATAATATATATATATATATATATATAGATATACATATATTTTTCTATGTTATTATATAGCAAAGATGCTAAATAAAGATTATTATTATTATATATAAAATTACGAAAATGTTATTCGTGAAAATGCAAACAATGTCTTAATTAATAAGACAACTTAAGACGATAAATATCCATTGAAACAACTACTTCCCGTGCAAATAGATAATAATTTATTATTTCTCCTTTCATTTTTATTTTGTATTTGTTAGTTGGTTTGAAGAGAATTTGACCTAAACGTTACATATACTTTTATAGAGCGTTGTAACAAATCAAATTAAATAATATTTTAAATATTTCATTGTATAATTCAATATCCGGAGGTGTATTTGCACGGGAAGTAGTTGTTTCAATGGATATTTATCGTCATAAGTTGTCTTATTAATTAAGACATTGATTGCATTTTCACGAATAACATTTTCGTAATTTTATATATTAAAAATATTTAAAATCTTATTTGATTTGCTACAATGATCTATCAAAGTATATGTAACATTTAGGTCAAATTCTCTTTAAACCAACTAACAAATAAAAATAAAAAAGGAAAGGAGAAATTACAAGAAATTTGAAATAATATCACTTGGATTAACAATAATGTCTCAGGCCATCTACAGACGCGATTCAAGATTTATCTCTCTTCAGTATAGCTTTGCTTATAACTTTTTTTTTAATTTCTCGAATTCAAATAGTTTTTAGTTTGAATTATTCTTGTGTGAACCATAAAATTTCTTACGATAACATTTTACACGCGATTATCAATAAATTTTTTGTGTTTCTTGAAAGATAAATCTGGCGCCATGTTAAATTAAAGTACAGTTGTTGAATCAGCAGCACGCGAATGAGTCAAATTCCAGTGAGTAAACTTTTGCAAAACGCATGAAAAATGTGCCCATTCATCGGTGTCTAATTGTGTCAACGTTACGACACACTTAGTGTTTCTACAAGGATTTTATCTTGAATTCCACAGCGGGTTTTTTTGGTGTAGTTTAAATCCGTATTTGCATTAATTATTTATAGAGTTTTTAATTTAATACAAACTTTTTAATTTAATACTGCATGTGGGCAATTAGTTGTAATTATATTTGCTATAATTAAATTAATGATTATAGCCGATTTTGTTTTTGATTTTCGATTTTATTAAGATTAATTTGCATGTGAATAATTAGTAGTAATAAATACATGAATATATTTTTCTATAATTAAATGATTATAGTCGGTTTTGTTTTGGATTTTCGAAAGTATTATTAATTAGTTATTGAGTCATCCTAATGGCCCGTACAGTATTCACACCTTCCTTCATTTACATGTGTGAACTGCAAATTAGTGTTAAAACTTTATTCTAAAAATATATAAAAAGATATGATATTCGCATTCACATTAGAAATTGAGCTGATTAAAAATATTTAAATAATTATTTTACTTTATCTGTGCTTTAGGGCTAGTTGCACCAAACACGTTCAATTGGTTTGGTCGAGTTCAATGTGACATTCGAACAATAGGAACTGTCATCTTGAACTCAAGTTCAGCTTGAACTCGAGTTCAACGTTTTTGGTACAACTGGGCGGTAATGTACGATTCATTGTTGCCAGATGTATTATTTTAAGTTGTTTTAGTGTTTTTGCCTTTGTGTAGTGTCAACAGATCTAATTTAACATTTTTAAGTACCTAACGTTAGAGGAATTGACACTTTATTTAAACCAAGTTTAAGTGACTAGTCGAAAGGGACTAGTTGTCAAGGCCATTAAACTAAAAGAAGCAGAACTAAATTTAGCTTATACTTAAACTGATCATACTTCTCCATTAAACTGAAAGAAGAAGAACTAAATTTAGCTTAAACTTAAGCTGATCATACTTCTCGATTTTCCCGGGACAGTCCCGAATTTTCAGCCCTAGTACCGATTGTTTTTATTAAATATTGTGAAGTTGAAAATATACAGGGAGTATTTCTTTTAAGTATGCATATAACCTATGTTCAATAAAATAAAACCTCTAGAGTGCTATGGAATATATTGTAGGTTGGCAACTCTGAAATTATACATTATAATTATTATGTCTGACGTTTTATATGACAATTCCTAAAACGTGTAGCCAACATAAATTTAAAAAAAAGATAAAATCATAACACTCTAGAGATTATTTTTTATTAAACATATTATAGTAATTACAGCATATATGCTGTAAATCTTGAGATATTCGTTGATTTTGAAAATAGTTTTATTTAAAGCTTTAAACGAGTGTTTTCCACTCCCAGACTAAGCATGAAGTAAAATTTCGAGTTTAGAAAAGCCTGAAAATTTGGTTTGGTCGCGTAGCGCGAAGCGCGGAGCGACCAAACCAAATTTTCAGGCTTTTCTAAACTCGAAATTTTACTTCATGCGCCACGCGTATTAAACACTGAAAACGCTGAAATATTATAAACCGGTCAACTTCAATTGAAACCATTGTCTTGTACGCGTGGCGCATGAAGTATAATTTCGAGTTTAGAAAAGCCTGAAAATTTTGTTTGGCCGCTCCGCGCTACGCGACCAAACCAAATTTTGAGGCTTTTCTAAGCTCGAAATTTTACTTCATGCTTAGTCTGGGAGTGGACAACACTCGTTTAATGCTTCAAATTAAACTCTTTAACAAAAAAAACAACGAATGTTGGAACATATACAGCGTATGCATATGTATACTTGAAAGAAATATTCCCTGTATAGCTAAATCCCATATTAAATAATTTTACAAATGTTTATTTTGATTGATATTTCCTAATCTAATTTAAAGTAAGTTTAAGTTACTACTTATATTTTTTGAAATCCTTTATTATTCTCACAAACATTCAAGTTATATGATTGATACAATTGTTGCTCTAATAAACGTTGCCATTTACAGTGAATTTTTGTTTTAAGTGTACCTACATATCCGAAAGCAAAATGCTGGAGACGTTCGAATTTTAAATGTTTTGGTTAGACGAAATAAACAGTTATACAATTTATTAACATAAGCAGTATATTTTAAACTTCACAATATTTAAGTGATTTATACGCGTGGCGCATGAAGTAAAATTTCGAGTTTAGAAAAGCCTGAAAATTTGGTTTGGTCGCTATGCGCTTCGCGCTACGCGACCAAACTAAATTTTCAGGCTTTTCTAATCTCGAAATTTTCCTTCATGCTTAACCTAGGATTATAAACACTCGTCCCAAACTTCAAATTGAACGCTTTTATAAAAACAACAAATGTCTGAAAATTTAAAGCTTTTACATCGGGATATGTAAATTTATAAGAAAACAATAACTAGGGCTCGTTTTGCGCGAGGGAATTGCAAACTTACAAAAACCGTCAAAATGACACGAACTTTGCTTTTTTATATTTATTTATTTCCATAGTTACTACCACAAAACTTCCTAATGTAATTGAATTAGTTATCGCAAATTTATTGAATTATTATAAAAAAATTAAGAATTATTTCGTATACAGGAAGTTTTTCTTTTCAATTTACATATCCCAATTACAGCGTATATGCAAAATCTTCGGCTTTTCGTTGTTTTTTTTTGAAATAGTTCAATTTAAAGCATTAAACGAGTGTTTTCTACTCCCAGACTAAGCATGAAGTAAAATTTCGAGTTTAGAAAAGCCCCGTGTATATATATAAATACAATATCCCAAGTGCCAGGCATATAACCGAAAATTTTACCGACCTGTCACACAAGTGTTTCTTGCAAGGAGAATTTTCAAGGGGCAACAAACACTCGTGTGAGAGAAGGGAAAATTTGCGGGATATATATGCCTGCACGAGGGATATTTGTTCAGGCAATCGCTAGAACAAAAATAATTTATAGAAATATATCAAATAGTTTGAGTAGGTAGCTGTCATTGATAATTAGCATATTGAAAGCAAAACTTCGGTGAGCAAAACGGAAGAAAATTATCGAAATGTCTATCATAATTGTACTTTTAATTTCACCAACTGTTCCAATTTTGATCTCTTATAAATAAAAACGAAACGGAAGAAAATTTTCGAAATGTTTATCATAAATTGTACTTTTAATTTCACCAACTGTTCCAATTTTGATCTCTTATAAATAAAAATACTCTAAATGCTTATTTTTGATATATAATTATTAATAAAATTATTGAAAATTAGGCATCTAATTATCTTCGCGGGAAATATTCGAATATTTTGCCTGGGAAAATATTCGCTGTCAAAATATTCTAAGTAATACGCCATTTTGATTGGTTCAATTCTTTAAATTGACAGGTGAGGGCGATTGTCACGGATATTCAAATACCACACTACTTACATTAAATCACTCGCTTTTTCACATATTTAATTAATTTAGCTATCTGAATATTTAAATATTTCAATAAATTAGTATTACAAACTGTCTAATTCTAAAACTAAACAATTTATAAATACAAATAGTTTATAGTTAAACAAAGTAAACAGTGTTTTTTTACAAGTGTATTTAAGATGTACCACAAAGTGAACGCCTACAACACAAAACAGATAATAGTTTATTTGTTTAAATATTTGACTAACTTGAATGTCTCATATTTGAATATTCAAAAATTTTCGAATTCCCAGCCCTAAAAATAACTGTATAACGTCCCGAATTTTAATATACAGAGAGTTTTCTGTAACACCGAACATATTCATAACGAGCATTTTTCTTTTAGGTAAACATATGCAGACGTTGTACATTTTACCACGCTCGTTTTATTAGAAAAATACAATTTGAAGCTTTAAACGAGTGTTTTCCACTCCCAGGCTAAGCATGAAGTAAAATTTCGAGTTTAGAAAAGCCTGAAAATTTGGTTTGGTCGCGTAGCGCGAAGCGCGCAGCGGCCAAACCAAATTTTCAGGCTTTTCTAAACTCGAAATTTTACTTCATGCGCCACCGGCACAAAACACTGATTCAATGTAAAGTTCACTGGTGTGTTTTAAACTTTGTAATATGTCAGTGTTTTGTACCGGTGGCTTCGCGCTACGCGTCCAAACCAAATTTTCAGGCTTTTCTAAACTCGAAATTTTACTTCATGCTTAGTCTGGGAGTGGAACACACTCATATAAGTTTTAAATTGAACTCCTTTTAAAAAAACAACGATTATCTAAAGATTTACGCCATATACGCTGTAATTGGGACATGTATACTTGAAAGAAAAACTCCTTGTATGTACAAGTTGACGGATAAATTGCAATTGATTAGCTACAATTTGTAATGGTCATATAGGCAACCCAATTTACACATAAACTAAAAATTAATATTGTCAAATCGTATTTTATGAAAATGTTCTCTCTGTATAGGCTTTTCTAAACTCGAAATTTTACTTAATGCCACTTGTATACACCACTGAAATATTGTGAAGTTGAAAAAAATACAGCTTGATCTCATGTCATTTAATTTTACAAATGATTATTTTGAATAATTCCAAAGACTGGAGCAATTTGTTAAATGTAATTATAAATAGTAAGTAAATGGGAGTATTTAATTATATTTTTCCTAATCTGATTTAAATAAGTTTAAGTTATTCCGCTACTCAACTACTGGCAACAAAAGTTCAAATTCTTTGAAATCCTTCACAAACATCTAAGTTATATAATTAATAAAATTGTTGTTCTAATAAACGATAGCATTTTTTTGTTGAACAATTATGCTTATGTAACTAAAGGTGTGTTTTATTAACAAAATTTTCTCTTTAATAAAAATTGATCTATAATGCCGCGAGGTGGAAAGTTATTACATTACACAAACTAGTATTCAATTTTGATTTCATTTTATTTTTTGTTACAGAAAAGACATCACCTTTGATTACAAATGTTAGGAAGGCTGTGCTGTCAACTAGTTAAAGGATATATTGCAACGACATAAAAAGGTAAGTCTAATGTATCGTAGCTTTTAAATAAACTTGTACGAATAAAATGATGCGTTGCTACCTTCCGCTTCCAAGTTTTGAACATAATCTTTAAAGTAAAACAAACAAATACTCTGCTGTGGTCAACTTAAGTACCGACCGCAAATTAAAATGTTGTAGAATTAATGTATCGATTATTTATTTCTAACTATCACCTATTATTAATGTTTACAGAGATAGAGCAATAAAATCATTTTTAAAAGTTCAAAAAATCACATTTTTTTCAAAATAACTCGAAAACTCAAAGACCTACAAATAAAGCATATATACATTAAATATTTATTACTTGATTCTAAACGATTTTTATTTGAAAGATTTTTCAATTATATTAATTATTTACGAGATACGAAGAAAATGCCAAGAGTAAACATCCACTTCCGGGTTCCCCTTTTAACTTAAAAGTTGATCATTTTCATATATTATTACTTTTAAGATTTAAACATATTTTACACCATAACATCAGAAACATCTCGTATGAATAAAAAACAAGCATTGATCTCCTTCTATCTAACATGCAACGTTTCAAGCAAAATTTTGTTTAATGGGATTGAAATCCAAAGTAAGAAATCTCGTTGCTCGTTACCTTCAAATCTTCTTAGCACAACATTTTGAAAAAATTTGAAAAACGAACAGAGAACTTCAAAATCTAATTATTTGTTATTCGCAACATAGAAAATCGTTCATTTAAATGTGTTCAAATATTGACTTCCCTATTCATTTTAGAGACAAAATGTATTTTACTTTTTTGTATAGGGAAAAATTCTAAATTTATGAATGTTCACACTTAACACTTTACGTTTCTCTAAGTTAAAATAATTAAGAAAAAGTAATGTGATTTTATAAAAATAATGACATGCCATAGAATTGATACAATTGCGGATATTCCCTATTTTTTTTAAGTTCAATTTAAAGCTATAAACAAGTGTTTTCCACTCCCAGACTAAGCATGAAGTAAAATTTCGAGTTTAGAAAAGCCTCGTGAAAATTTGTCGAGGGTCGCGCAGCGACCCGAGATAAATTTTCTGGGCTTTTCTAAACTCGAAATTTTACTTCATGCGCCACGCGTATAAAACACTATATTGTCAAATTTATGTATATTCGAACTTCACTTAAAATCTGTGTTTTATACGCGTGGCGCATGAAGTAAAATTTCGAGTTTAGAAAAGCCCAGAAAATTTGTCTCGGGTCGCTACGCGACCCTCGACAAATTTTCACGGGGCTTTTCTAAACTCGAAATTTTACTTCATGCTTAGTCTGGGAGTGGAAGATACTCGTTTAAAGCTTTAAATTGAACTCTTTTAAAAATCAACGAATGTCAGAAAATTTACAGCTAAAATATTTAAGAAAAAGTAATGTGATTTTATAAAAATCATGACATACCATGGAACTGATACAACAATTGCGGATGTCAAAATAGCACAAGAAATTGTTGTTACTTAATTAACGACAAAAAACATAACGCAAATTATTATTATTATTATTATTATAACTGTGGTCTGCCTAATACCACTTTATTAGGAGGATTTTTTCTTGAATAGTGTAAATCATTTTATGTATATGTACTTTAATCAAGTGACTGCGATATCTTTTGTCATTTGACATCCGCAATTGTTTTTCAATTCCATGGCATGTCATTATTTTTATAAAATCACATTACTTTTTCTTCATTATTTTAACTTAGAGAAATGTACAGTGATAAACGTTAACACGAATGAATTCAGAATTTTTTCCTCTACAAAAAAGGAAACTACACATTCTTTCTAAAATAAATATGGGAGCCAAAATTTGAACATTTCAAAATTTACATGGGATTTCCTATGTTGCGTCCGCCAAGTCAACACCCGGTATATACATTAAATATTTATTACTTGATTGTCAACAATTTTTATTTGAAAGATTTTTCAATTATATTAATTATTTACGAGGTACGAAGAAAATGCCAAGGGTAAACATCCACTTCCGGTTTCCCCTTTTAACTTAAAAGTTGATCATTTCCCTGTATTATTACTTTATAGATTTGAACATATTTTACATCAAACCATCAGAAACATCTCGTATGAATAAAAAGAAGCATTTGCCTCCTATCTAACATCCAACGTTTCAAGCAAATTTTTGTTTCATGTGATTGAAATTGAAAGTAAGAAATCTCGTTGCTCATTTCCTTCAAATCTTCTTAGCACAACATTTTCACCAAATCTGAAAAACGAACAGAACTTCAAAGCCTAATTATTTGTTATTCGTACTGAAAATGGTATATAACAGAATGATGTATGCAGTGGCGGATTTACCACTTCAAAGGCCCCAGGCGCAATCCAATTTTGAGACCTCTGAATATTTTTAAAGAACTGCAAAAAAACCTAGAAACATCGAATTTTAATAAAAGTTCGCAGAGCTTGCTGACAATTGAATACACTTTTTCGGACGTTGGAAAAACTAAAAAAAAAACTCTTAGAGAAATTGCAGTTGATCAAAGTTGACTCAAATAATGCAGATTATATGTTTGAATTTGAATTAAATGCACTTGGTTTGTTTCACGAATTTCTTTATTATCCAACTAATTTCGACTGATCGTCATTCTCTAGGAATAATTATTATTCCTCGAGAATGACGAAACTAGTTGGATAATAAAGAAATTCGTGAAACAAACTAAGTGCCTTTAGTTCAAATTCAAATATTAGTTAAAATGTTTCATCATGTGATCAATCAGAACCAAATTAAAGTTACAGAAAATATGTGTTTTGTTATTAATTGTTAAAAAGTGAATAAAGTGTTATCCAACGTTGGTAAAAACAAAATTTATTGGCTCTCAGTGATATTACATTTTTCAAAAATGAAAAATGGGTATTTTTTCAAAGTACGGATAATTTGTGTTTTCGTTTCTAAATATCTCCAAAATGCACAAAATCATATTTTGATAAAATCCACAGAAATTGTTGCCTAAAATCAACAAAACATCGGGTTTTGATAAAATTATCAGAGATTACAAAGAAAGGAATAATGTTAGAAAATATAAAAATGTTTCAAAGGGCAGAACATTTTTGTTCTCTTAAATACTATTTATAAAACGAAGCGTCAAAATTTGATAATATTGACCAACCGTTTTAAGAATTAAATAATCTTGACTGTGATCGAAATGACAGTTGCTAAAAATATATGTATTTGCAAAAATGTATCAATTGTTTTAAAAATATAGCAATATTCAATACATACATAGAGTTTTATGTAACACCGAACATTTTTATAACGAAAAATTTTCTTTAAAGTATATATATATGCATAGGTTGTACATTTTCCGACGCTCGGTTTATTAAAAGGATTCAATTGGAAGTTTTAAACGAGTGTTTTCCACTCCCAGGCTAAGCATGAAGTAAAATTTCGAGTTTAGAAAAGCCTGAAAATTTGGTTTGGTCGCGTAGCGCGAAGCGCGGAGCGGCCAAACCAAATTTTCAGACTTTTGTAAACTCGAAATTTTACTTCATGCGCCACCGGTACAAAACACTGAATTAATGTAAAGTTTAGCGGAGTGTTTTATACTGCGTAATATTTCAGTGTTTTGTATCGGTGGCACATGAAGTAAAATTTCTAGTTTAGAAAAGCCTGAACATTTGGTTTGGCCGCTCCGCGCTAGGCGACCCAACCAAATTTTCAGGCTTTTCTAAACTCGAAATTTTACTTCATGCTTAGTCTGGGAGTGGAATACACTCATTTTAAGTTTTGCATTGAACTTTTTAAAAAAAAAACAACGATTATCTAAAGATTTACGGCATATACGCTCTTATTGGGACATGTATACTTGAAAGAAAAACTCCCCGTATGTACAAATTGAGGCATTAATTGCGATTAATTGGCTACAATTTGTAATGGTCATATAGGCAACCTAATTTAAACGTAACTTAAAAATAATAGGTGTCAAATTGTATTGAATGAAAATGTTCGGTATTACATAAAACTCTCTGTATAATATTTATATTGAAGGATTAATGATATTCACAAATGATACAATATTGTACAGAAATTCAATATCTATTATTTTGTATTCAATTATATTTATTACTGACACAATATTGTACAAACATTGAATATCTATTATTGAATTATCATTGTTTATACAATATTAAAAACTAAATTCGTTTTATACTGGGTTTATACAATATAGTATCTATAATGAATACTAATATAGCATCAATAACCGCAAACATGTTGTGACAATACTGTGTGCCCATTGCGTAACAATTTTAAGATATAAATATTGATATATTATTCCTAAAATGTATATACAAGATTCATTTCTTCTGGGGACATTTGGATTACATTTAAAAAAAAATTACGAAGACAATAAATCGTCAAATAGCACTCGTCGAAATTGCTAAGAAATTAATAAACTTTTTTAAAGCGTCATAAGCAAAGCTATACTGAAGAGAGATAAATCTCGAAACGCGTCTATAGATGGCCTAAGACATTAGTTTTAATCCAAGTCCTTTCACTTCAAATTTATTTTTTGTGTTATCTCTCCTTTCATTTTAAATTTGTATTTGTTAGTTGGTTTGAAGAGAATTTGACCTAAACGTTACATATACTTTAATAGAGCGTTGTAACAAATCAAATTAAATAAGATTTTAAATATTTCCTTGTATAATTCAATATCCGGAGGTGTATTTGCACGGGAAGTAGTTGTTTCAATGGATATTTATCGTCTTAAATTGTCTTATTAATTAAGACATTGTTTGCATTTTCACGAATAGCTTTTCGTAATTTTATATATTATTAATAAACTTTGTTCTATTCTAACATTCCCAAAAAAACGAAATTGTTTAACTCTCAGTAAAATTACAGTTGCACAGAGTTTACTAAAACAATGATCATCATTGTTTTTAACTCCAGAAAATGTGTGTTTTTGATGTTACTAATGAATTTTCGCTTTATACTTAATCAAGAGGTGGAATCACTTTTAACTGGTAAGTCATTAAATGCTCTTAATATTTAATGTATTTTACTGCTGATCATCAATATTGTTATTTACCGGAAAAATATCGGTAAACCGGTTTTGATTCATAAATTTATCAAATTACTAGTAATTGGTTAGGTCGTTTAGTTTACAATCCCGAGGCACACTGGAATTGGTTCTTGTTCTATTTAACTGATTCAAATTTACGTATATTTAAATTAAAAAAACATTATAAGATTTATTCGTTCGTGCTGCACTAAGTTAAACTGAGTTCAAGTTTATGACGTTTCTAGGTTATGTTAGTGTGAATTACCTGGACATGACATTCGGTTTGTTGCTTTATACGGCACTAAGCTGAACTGAGTTCAAGTTAGTAACGTTACCAGTTCAAATTGTGAAGTTCCACTCACATTGACAATTGTAGATAGCAAAAAGTGCTGTGCTATACTGGTAGTTGTCGGGTGCATGTTCAGTGTAACGAACAGATTCAGTTGTAAAAGTGGCAGCACTTTTGACACCTTTAGAACTGTATCTGTTCGTTATAGTGGAATTTTTCAAATTAGGCACTCTCATCCACAGAACGAGCGCCGTTCGTGTATTTCCGCTGCTCAAAAAATGAGAAAGTGGAACCTGACTACGTTTTATTTGAAAGAAAGGAACTCGGGCGCATCAGACGAAGACCCTTCGCGATTTCAATGGTGTTATCTCTGCGAAAGCCAGCGCCGAATGGTACATTTACGGGCCAACGTTTTCAGGATTGTCTTGCCTACGTTCGGGAAATGATGTTCTACCGCGCAAGTGCCTAATTTGGGTAATACATCTATACAATGATATACAATATTCGCAAATATTGAAAAATGCTCTAAACTAATCTCTTAAAGTGATACCAATTGTATTAGTAATTTTTGATCGCTTTATATTATAATAATGCTTTCTTTTTATTCTTACTATTTTGTTTTAAAGAAAACAGATATCAATCTTTCACACGTAGATAATGAAATAAGGCTTGTAACTTAAAGAAGAACAATCGCTCGTTCGTAGTTCTTGCACAATTAACAAATCGTATCATTTGTTATAATTTCACGTAATAACAATAATCGTTGTTATAATGGTACATAATTAATGACGGACGAAAGAGGCTAGAGCTCGCACGATTTCTAAAAAAGAGCGTTCGTTTATCGGTTCGACGACTTTTTCGCTACCGTTCACATTGCGATTTGTTCGCCGATTAATTAATTATTGCTTAGGCTACTCTCTAAAAGGAATATGAATCATTGTTTTCCAGTCACATCAAATTGTAAACAATGAAATTTAATAAAATGGAATTCTGTTTACTAACATACACATATTTCTTTCTCGGCTCATATTTAGTTATAAACATATTCTTGATGTGTTTTATAATAGAGAAGCATACAAGGATTTTTTGTTTTAAGTATACTTATCCCGATTTGTACGTTTTCAGATATTCAATATTTTTGAAGCTTCTAACGAGTGTTTCTACTCCCAGATTAAGCATGAAATATAAATCCAAGTTTAGTAAAGTTTGAAAATTTGGTTTGGTCACGTAGCTGTTCTAAACTTGAAGCTTAAAACGAGGGTTTTCCACTCCCAGACTAAGCATGAAGTAAAATTTCGAGTTTAGAAAAGCCTGAAAATTTGGTTTGGTCGCGTAGCGCGAAGCGCGGAGCGACCAAACCAAATTTTCAGGCTTTTCTAAACTCGAAATTTTACTTCATGCGCCACGCGTATTGAACACTGATTTCACCTGAACTTCAAAATATACTGCTTTAAAATACTGCTTAAGAAGTATACATTGAAGTTCAAGATATATCTGTGTTTTATACGCGTGGCGCATGAAGTAAAATTTCGAGTTTAGAAAAGCCTCAAAATTTGGTTTGGTCGCTCCGCGCTTCGCGCTACGCGACCAAACCAAATTTTCTGGCTTTTCTAAACTCGAAATTTTACTTTATGCTTAATCTGGGAGTGGAAAACACTTGTTTGAGGCTTCAACTTAAACTGTTTTAAAAAAGTGTATAATTCAATTGAAAGAAAAATTTCGCATCGCGGAGCGACCAACCCAAATTTTCTGACCTTTCTAAACTCAAAATTTTACTTCATGCGCCACGCGTATTAAACACTGATTTCACGTGAAGTTCAAAATATACTGCTTTAAAATTCTGCTTGAGAAGTATATTTTGAAGTTCAAAATATTTGAGTGTTTTATACGCGTGGCGCATGAAGTAAAATTTCGAGTTTAGAAAAGCCTGAAAATTTAGTTTGGTCGCTCCGCGCTTCGCGCTACGCGACCTAACCAAATTTTCAGGCTTTTTTAAACTCGAAATTTTACTTCATGCTTAGTCTAGGAGTGGAAAACACTCGTTTCAACTTCAAAATGAACTATTTTAAAAAAGGCGTTTGCATATACACTGCGTTTTATTTAAGTACGGCCGCAGGGATTTACATGGTAAAAATGTAACTCATGTTAAATTTTGTTGTCGTACAAATTTGAAACCATTTTTTGGTTTTATTGATAAATCAACATTTTTTCCACCAAATGTACAATGCTAGAAGGACATAAACATGTTAGATTCCTTCATTTTCGCTTTCAAAGTTGAAATTAATAATACAATTAATTAAGCCAAAAAAATCAATTTGGCGATAATGTCATAATGTAAGTATTAGTTTTGCTAAACGTGAAAGCTAAAATAAAGAATTCCAACACGTTTATGTCCTTCTAACAATGAACATTTCGTAGAAAACTGTTTGATTTATTAATAAAAACAAAATATTGTTTCAAATTTGACCGACAACAAAAGTTAACATGAGGTACAATTTTTACCATGTAAACCCCTATGGCCATACTTAAATAAAACGTACGGTATATGTACTCAAAAGAAACATTTCCTCTATAACCATTTAAATGATCATTCGAATAATCATTCCCACTGAGCAAACTCATTTAAGTAATATTTCATTAACATTAAAACAACGTTTAATGTTGCCACAACGTTGATATAACGTTATTTGTTTGTTTTTCAGTGGGTTTATATTACCATTTGAATGATAATTAATATTATCATTTAAATGACCATTCAAATCATCACTCGAATGATAATAATAGATTATTAAATAACCGATGATTTTAATAATCGAATGATTTGATTGTTCTCACTTGAGTCGGCCTATGACTAGTATACAGGGTGTCTAGGCTAAACTGTTCGTTAAAACATTAAAAGTGCGATTCTTTTCGCAATCTACAACAAGTTAGTCTTACAAAGACTATATCAAACACTCATTGAAACAACTACTTCCCGAGCTAATACCCCGACGGACATTGAATTATACAACAAGTGTTTGCTGTTACATACAGTAACCTACTGCAAATGCAACAATTTGAGTCAAATTATTCAGGCCATCTATAGACGCGTTTCGAGATTTATCTCTCATCAGTATAGCTTTGCCATTTCCTCTAAGTAATTTGACACCTTATACTGGCGGTCACGTTACCGTTCAAACATAAGTATAAATGAAATTGCCAATTCTTGGTTGCAGAATACTTCAAACATTAAAAGCGCGATTCTTTTCACAATCTACAACAAGTTAGTCTTACAAAGACTATATCAAACACTCATTGAAACAACTACTTTCCGAGCTAATACCCCGACGGACATTGAATTATACAACATGTGTTTGCTGTTACATACAGTAACCTAACCATGACCGCCAGTCTAAGGTGTCAAATTACTTAGAGGAAATGGCAAAGCTATACTGATGAGAGATAAATCTCGAAACGCGTCTATAGATGGCCTGAATAATTTGACTCAAATTATTGCATTTGCAGTAGGTTACTGTAAGTAACAGCAAACACTTGTTGTATAATTCAATGTCCGTCGGGGTATTAGCTCGGGAAGTAGTTGTTTCAATGAGTGTTTGATATAGTCTTTGTAAGACTAACTTGTTGTAGATTGCGAAAAGAATCGCACTTTTAATGTTTGAAGTATTCTGCAACCAAGAATTGGCAATTTCATTTATACTTATGTTCGTTAAAAGTTTATGGGGTTGCCGTTGCACTACAAATTTGAAAAAAATCCTTGTCATATGGTTGAATCAGTTCTCCCCATGTGAAATATTTTCAACTTTATATCACTTCCGGTTCCACCGGAAGGAGCACCGAATTTCTTATTTCAAATGGAACACCCTATATATTAGTATTTTTTTGGGTTTCTCGTTCAAATTGCAACATATTTTATTTGAACATATGTACACTTATCTCATAGTTTTCAAGAAAAAAAAATATTTCTAAAATTCTGACCTCTAAAAGGCATCTTGAAATCTGTCTGTAACTTCTCTTACGAATAAGATAAAAATATGATTTATATCTCCACTTGTACCTAGAGGATGCCTCTATGAGTGAATTAATTGGAAACTGTTAATTTTCACAATAAGTGTTCTTAAAATGTCAATATCTAAGTGCCCTTTTCAATATCTCGTAATTCAATTTTTTTAAATGGAATGACCCAATTTTTATCACATGGTACGATTGGGGGGGAAATTTCCTACAAAAAAGTATTATACAACTCTACTCTTAAAGCAAGTAGTTTTCGAATTATTTTGAAAATTCGTTTTTCATCGCATTTATGCAGGGTACAATGCGCGCATAAGTCGCAATTGAATTTTAGTAGGCCAGTAGTATGCTTTTGTTTTGTCGCGATTGTATTGCGAAATGTCAAATAATAAAAAGAATTAGTACAAAGTTTTACAGAAATCAACAAAATGAATAATTACACAAATCAACAAATTATCAATTTATTCTTTATACATGGCAACTGCCAATTGAACAAAATTTGATTCCAATCTTCTAAATCTTGTTTTATTCATCGACGGCAAATGTGGATAAGTTTCATTAAATATTCTACATGTTCGAGTAACAATTCTATCGCAGTTGCCATGTATAAAGAATAAATTGATAATTTGTTGATGGGTGCATTTATTAATTTTGTTGATTTCTGTATAACTTTGTACTAATTGTTTTTATATTTTACATTTCGCATTACATACGCGACAAAACAAAAGCATTACTACTTGCCTACTAAAATTCAGTTCCGACTTATGCGCTCATTATTCCCTGCATAAATGTGACGAAAAACAAATCTTCGAAATAATTCGAAAACCACTTGCTTTAGGAGTATAGTTGTTAATACTTTTTTGTAGTAAATCTTCCCCCCAATCCTACCTCGTGATAAAAATGGGTCATTCCATTTAAAAAAATTAAATTACGAAATATTGAAGAGGGCACTAGGATATTGACATTTTAAGAACACTTATTGTCAACATTGACAGTTTCCAGTTAATACACTCATAGTAGCATCCTCTAGGTACAAGTAGAGATATAAATCATATTTTTATCTTACTCTTAAGAGAAGTTACAGACAGATTTCAAGATGCCTTTTAGAGGTCAAAATTTTAGAAATATTTTTTTTGCTTGCAAACTATAAGAGATAAGTGTACATATGTTCGAATAAAATATGTCGCAATTTAAACGAGGAATCCAAAAAATTACTAATATATAGGGTGTTCAATTTAAAATAACAAATTTGGTGCTACCTTCGGTGGAACCCGAAGTGATATAATGTTAAAAATATTTCACCTGAGGAGAACTAATTCAACCGTATGATAAGGATTTTTTTCAAATTTGTAGTGCAACGGCAACCCCATAAACTTTTAACGAACGGTTTAGCGTAGACACCCTGTGCAGTATTATATCGCTGTTTATTTTTTGAATTAACGAATTTTGAAAATGATAGTTCACCACCGGACCCACAGAAAGCCGCCATACAACCTGCACGATTATGGCAAATCCATGAAAACTGTGTGATGATATCTGTGGGTCCGTTGGTGGACTAACATTTTCAGAGTTCGCGAATTATATTTGGAATAACACTTTTATATGAATCATCATACAATGGTAAAACTCAAAGGTATTTTAAGACGAGGACCCGATAAAAACATCTACATAGTCTCTCTAAAGAATGCACAAGAATAAAATCTTTAAGAACGGAGATTTCTTGTACAAAATTGATGTTTTTTTGTTTAAGCAAAGTGGGCGTTGAAAACAAAACCAACACGATTTATTTTAAGGAAAATATTTACAAATCGCGTAACATTATACACACTATTTCTAATGTAAATTGCATATTTTTATGAAGAAAGCGCAAAATATCTTTATATTATTTGAATTTTTAAAAGTTAACACATACGAGTTTAAGTAAAAATTAAAGTTTTTTATTTAAAAGAAATTATCAAACATATGTCAAAAAAGTAGATAAAAGACAAGCTCTACGGGTAGCAAAATACTGTGGATGTTTTGTTGGGTTCCTTGAGAAGTACCTCTACTACTGTCTTTTTAATGATTCCAACTCTTTCATAATGTATTTTAACTGAACCAATCTCGCTGGACGTTTCCCTCTTCTTTCGCAAGAACACTAAACGTGTATCTAATCCATCATCCGTTAACCTTTTTCTGTCTGCTATGCCACAATCTAGGATGAAGATATACCATACGTATCTATTCGTGTGTGGCAATTGTGACTTCCAGTGATTGTGATCATTTGTGTGTGTGTTGTGCCAGATCGGAATATGATTCACGGCATGCAAATTGTGTGTGTGGGTGTATGCAATGAAGTTACTTCACATGTTGGTCTTGCCAACAAACAACCAACCGAGTTACTGACCAGAACCGCAATGCAGTGAAAGTAAACGACGATCATAAACTTCGATCCCGCACAGAGAAATAAAGCAAAAAAAAGATTGGGTCTAATTTGCATTGTAGGTTAAGGATATTAAAGGATTGTTCCATCAACCAAAATTGTATTGTTTTGCGGTACATTCGCTTACCCACTCGGTTAATTTATATGAGAATTTATTAAATTGTATTGTAGTTTCAATAAAAGAAAACCTCTAGAGTGCCATGATCTAATCTTTTTTTTAAGTTAAGTTGGCTACACGCTTTAGGAATGGTCATATAAAACGTTAGACATAATAATTATAATGTATAATTTCAGAGTTGCCAACCTACAATATATTTCATGGCACTCTAGAGGTTTTATTTTATTGAACATACGATATTATTGATTATTCAATATAGTATGTTGTTACCAGAGCTGGGCAGGATTCGAATCATTTAGGATTCGATTCCCGGATTCGAATCCTTTTAGAGGATTCAAAAGAGGTATTCGAATACTTTAGTGAAAACGGATTCGTGATCCGGATTCGTTAAATTTTTTTAAAAGGATTCGTATTCAAATCCAGACGTAGATGATTCGAATCCTTACAAACAGGCGCGGATCCAGACTTTTGTTTTGGGGGGGTCACTCTCAGACTTTTTTTCTCCGGGCCGGGGGGGGGGATGTTTTTAAAAGTACATTGGGCAGGTGAGTTTCTACTGTAATGTTTTATACTGAGGGATCTTGTTCCAAAATAATTGAACAAGAGTAACATATTCTAACAAAAATCATATATTACAATACTTTTTCCAATACAATACTTTATACAATTATGAACTATAATCACAATGTATCACATATGTCAATATGTTGCATCCGCTTTATTCAAGTCAGAGCACTAATTCGAAACGAGTGCGTTTGCCCTTCGCGAATCGGGTAATCACAGAATCAATGTTAATATCGATATCTTGGTGAATGTGCAACAACGCAAGACCAGTCAGCCTTTCGTTCGTCATGGTTGACCTAAGCCACGTTTTCAGACGACGGAGGGTTGAAAAGGAGCGCTCTGCCGTGGCTACACTGGCTGGTAGAGTAACTAAGATAGTAAGTAGGATATTGATGCAGAGATACAAATGCTTGTCGCACGAATCGATCATCTGGTTAAGCGAATCGGGAATGACTTCATTGTTATCGATGCAACGCTTCCACTTAGTCACCCACAACTGAAATTCAGCAATGAATGCAGAGCTAGGACCAGGTAGAAGCTGCTGGTACGTGTCTGCCATCTCACACACAGTTGTTAAATCTTCCTCTGAGTACGACGTTCTGGGCAGAAAAACTCTTAACTGAAACAAATTCAGCACATCCGCAGAAAGTCGATCTTCCAAATCGTTCACAATATTATCCAACAGAGGAATATATATTGCTTGTCTGAAATAGTCCTCCGGAGTCTGGTTTAGGATGTTGTTGTCGCGGTGCATTTGTCGAGCAGCAATTCGAGGAACCTTAATCTCCAGACCAAGTTGTTTAGCAACGGTTTGAGCTTTCTCAAACAATTTTAGGAAAGCAGTATCAGCGTCAAGGCGTTTGTTCTCGAGTACCGCTATGGTGTCCTTGAGTATATCTGATGCTTTCTTCAAATCCAGGGATGGCGATTGCAGAATCCGACTCAGCGACACAGTTGTACCTGAAAAATGAAGTAATGAAGAAAAATGAATAATGAGACAATAGAAGCATATATTCTACTAATTTTACAAGTCAATATTCTGCACTTAGGAGTGACAAAAATGAATGTTATAGTAGTAAATACATGTGCTAATAAAAGTAAAATTAATAACGGTGATAACGGAAGAACAATGTTCAAGAATATTATTATCTGAGTATTCTAATTACCTAGTACATCATTTACGCAGGCAGAGGACATGATGAACTCCGGACTGGCTAAAACGTGACGAAGGCATTGGGCATCAGATGCAGTCTTAGGGTCACTCCACGTGAAAATCTCGTTGAGAGCGTCGCAGATCTTCACCAACATCGGTCCTTGAAACTGCAAGTGTCCGTCGTGCTTCCCCGCCCAACGAGTCTCGCAAAGACCCTGCAGGGAATTCCCACCCAGTAGTCTTCGAAAAACTTCGTGTCGTTTTGCTGAAGCATTTGCAAAAGCCACAACTTTTCGCATCATTGCTGAAGCATTACGACACAACGCCACCTTGGAGGACGTCGACAGGGAATTGTTCAACACGTGATTGCTGCAAGGACAACGTTTGGCCAGAGTTGCGACTTTCGTAAGCTCCTGGACAGCACCTTTTGCATCCGAGGCCATAACCGAACAACTGTCCGTTTCGATGCCAACGCATTTAGTTAGATCGAGGTCGAATCTTTTGCAGAGATCTTCCACGATGTGAGCCAACGCCACACCTGTTAATCGCCGCTCACCATCTACATCCTCGGGACGGATCGCATCGTAGGCATCCCAAATGCAATGAAGTCCTCCCTAATGACGCCTTCGTGGAAATAGCGAAAAGAGAGACTGAGCTGTTCCGTGTGAGACAAGTCCGTGGTTTCGTCAAACATAACGGAGAAGACCGATGCTGCTTTCACTCGTTCCAAAACTGCTTGCTGGATTTCCTCTTTGCAGGCGTCGGTAAGGGAATTCTGAGTCGTCTTACTGATGTAAGTTGCGGTTGCAAATGCATTTTCCAGGTGATGACGGAGAACTGCATCACCAGCTTCCACTCGAAACCGAAGAACTGCTCTGAAGTTACTGTCGTTGATCACAGAGTCGTCCGGTTTGGTGCTGTCGACGTACAAACTCCCATCGTCTCTGTGTCCGCGCAAAGGAATATTCTGACGGCCGGAAAAAATGATGGTGTTCACGATGGGTCGTAGGCGTTCTCGATTCTCTTGGACTTGCAGCTCCCGCTGGGTCGATATCTGGTTGATCACTTCAAGAATCGGCTGGTTTTTAGGAAAAGTTTTCCAGCTTCCACGGCCGAACGGTGGTACTGATTTTTCTGGTGGCTCTCAAGATCGCCTTTCTCTCCAAGGAGGTTATCAAAAACCGTCAGAGGTACTTTTACCAAACGCTTGAGAGGGCAAGATTTCTGATAACTGCCAGTCGGAGTTGAGATGAACAGCGCGCAATATTTGCAGTACAGTCCACGGTCTTTGAGCGACAAAACAAGCCAATGATACTTGTCCAAGTGCGACCTCTGTGCGTACTTCATCCTTTCCTTTCCGTTCTTTGTGACTGTGTTGTGAGGGAAATCATACGAAGGCGGCGGTGTCCAAGGATTTTCGAGTAGTTTAGCCTTTTCGAAGTCAGAGATGTCGTTCTGGCCTATGTAGAAGCCGATGTCAGATCCATATTTACTGTCGCCAGCAGAAACGGCACTCTAAAAAAAAGTCTTAATTAATTACGTGTCTCTTGTAGTTGTTTCTAACAATTGTGTCTTTCATTAATAAGTTTCAAAACGTCTTGAAAATAAGACACCACGCGTCTTATTTAAGACGCATTCTGGTCAAGTCGACGTTTAGTGTTTAAATTAAGCCGCCAAATGTATTAATGTAAGACAGATGAGTTTGCACATATCTTGCAGCGCAGTTAACTTTTCTCGTACCTCTTCCTTCTGCGGCTCTACCTCTTCATTCTTACTCGAATTATCGAATGAAGATACAGAAGGCTTCGGCGATGGTGGTTCAGGTCCAGCTGAAGAGTCGAGTTTGGGCTTCTTACTGAAGAAACTATCTATTGGTCTAGATCCCGTTTGACGTTTCTGAAGAATTATAAATACATATATAATATCACATTAACCATTCGTGCGGAGTAATTTGAATTAATATAAAATATTTTAATCAATTTAATCATAAATGTTGGCATATGTATCAGTACATTCAAAGAAAACTTTATTTATACAAGTAAAATTTCATCTTGAAGAAATTTAAAGTATCTATATTTATTTAGTATATATTTTTTTAATATTCTCGAATTTAATTTTTCATTTTTATAGGATATTCTCACATGGTTTTTAAAATAACGATACATATATCCACAACGCACTAAGCTATGCAAATTGCATAAACTTCGTCAATAAAAGAGATAACAAATAAATACAAATTACTACAAAGTTTCGTAAATTTTCAGTAGTTGAATCAAGCATTTTTAGGTTAGACAATCAATGGGTTTGATATCGGTTCCGGTATTGCAACAAACAGATTCCGACATAAGAGAGAAAACAAATAAATACAAATTACTACAATATTTAAGAAATTTTCAGTGGTTGAATTAAGCATTTTTAGGTTAAACAATTAGTGGGTTTGATATCGGTTCCGGTATTGCAACAAACGGATTCCGACAAACTAAACATTTGAAAACGGTATCGCTGTTTATTATATACATACCATGATTGTTGTTGGGTTTCGCTAGATTTATTCCCTGCATTTGTCGGTTGTGGCTCTCAAGCTGAATTCACATGTTGTAAGGAGCACTGTTCCACCGTTCCCGCGTTCAATTAGTGATTTATTTTCACACCAAATTGGTAGCACTGTCGCGCGACGTTTAAAATGATGTCAAACATCTGCTGCCACAGACTTTGTGTCTTTAAGTTGTAAAGTCATGAGCAAAGAACAGTTTAATAAAAAATAATCCTTCAAGTTGTAATGATTTTCAATAAGCCAATTTCGTTAAACGTTACCCGGCGTATTTTCTCATTTCAAAAACGATGGCAAACTTCTTCTATTTTACTTACACTTCAAAATATGGTTTTGGTATTTAAAAAATGTTTAAACAAATTAGAAAGTCGAACTGTTTTCTTGAAATTTTCTACTTTTGCTTAGATATTTTTAAAATTGACAAAAGCTTGCCTTAATCACATACGATATTTTGATTAAAAAAAAACACTTAGAACCTTTCTTCAATACTTTATTTTGTAACCAAATGTACATTTCGGACACGAAGTGTCCATTATCAATGGTTTGATACTAATACGATTTGGTTACAAAATAAAGTATTGAAGAAAGGTTCTAAGTGTTTTTTTTAATCAAAGTATAATTATCTTCAAGTAACTCAATCAATCCAAACATACGATATTGTTTAAATCAAATTCCTTGTTATAATCAAAATAAATTGGCTCACAGATGTAGTAACAGATGTAGTGCTGACTTTACAATTTTTTTGTCGTTTACCATATCAGTTTTTTCTAGTAAAAAATTTTTTTGCTGTTCATCGTTGGGGGGGGGGGGGTCATGACCCCTGTGACCCCCCCTGGATCCGCGTCTGCTTACAAAAAGATTCGAATTCTTATAAAAGGATTCGAATCCTTATAAAAGGATTCGAATCCTCATACACGGATTTAAATCCTCCCAAATAATTCGAATCATCGCTATTAAGGCTGGGAATCGAATTCGATTAATTCAAATAGTTAAATATTCTAATATGAATATTTCAATCACTAAATTATTCATATTTGAATATAAATATTAAATTTTCGAATAATTCAAATATTTGTGAATGCATATTTGGTTACTTAACCATGAAAAATTTCCAACCTTAACAGTATATTTTTAACTTCACTTGAAATAAGTGTTTTATACGCGTGGCGCATGAAGTAAAATTTCGAGTTTAGAAAAGCCCCGTGAAAATTTGTCTCGGGTCGCTGCGCGACCCTCGACAAATTTTCTACGCGGGGCTTTTCTAAACTCGAAATTTTACTTCATGCTTAGCCTGGGAGTGGACAACACTCGTTCTTAGAAGTTTCAAATTGAAGGATCACTCTAGATTACTAAGTTTATTACCATTTTAGAAAGGCTACAGCTCGAAGGACCAATCATGGTCTTCGGAGACCGAAGGACTACAGGGAATCGAAGTTTTTTTTACAAGAAATCAACGAATATCTGAAGGTTTACAGCGTGGATAGGAAAGAAAACATCCAATTTTATAAAAATATCGAAGTTGGGTTAGTTTTCAGTGCATTTTTAACTTCACTTTAATCAGTGCTTTATACGCATGGCGCATGAAGTAAAATTTCGAGTTTAGAAAAGCCCCGCGAAAATTTGTCTCGGGTCGCTGCGCGACCCTCGACAAATTTTCTACGCAGGGCTTTTCTAAACTCGATATTTTACTTCATGCTTAGTCTAGGAATGGATAACACTCGTTTCAACTTTAAATTTAACTCTTTTATAAAATCGACGTATGTAATATAATAAATCATTCATTGAAATCATAAAAAAAGATTCAAAATTTTACTTGAAATTAAGTTTTAGAGTTAACTTTATAATTTGCTCGGCTCTTAATGGGTGAATATTCTATTCCTAAGAAAAACCGTATTTATTTAATATTAAAGTTGCATTTAATGTAATAACACACTATGAATAAATCGACAAAAATCTAGAAATATCGAAAATTTCGACATGTAGAAAATCTTGACGGTCCAATCCCAGACTAAGCATGAAGTAAAATTTCGAGTTTAGAAAAGCCCTGCGTAGAAAATTTGTCGAGGGTCGCGCAGCGACCCGAGACAAATTTTCACGGGGCTTTTCTAAACTCGAAATTTTACTTCATGCGCCACGCTTATAAAACACTGATTTAAAGTGAAGTTAAAAACGTACTGAAAATCAACCCAACTTCGATATTTTTTCAAAATTGGATGTTTTCTTTCCTATCCATGCTGCAAACCCTCAGATATTCGTTGTATTCTTGTAAAGAAACTTCGATTCCCTGTAGTCCTTCGGTCTCCGAAGACCATGATTGGTCCTTCGAGCTGTAGCCTTTGTAAAATGGTAATAAACTTAATAATCTAGAGTGATCCCTTAATTTGAAACTTCTAAGAACGAGTGTTGTCCACTCCCAGACTAAGCATGAAGTAAAATTTCGAGTTTAGAAAAGCCCCGCGTAGAAAATTTGTCGAGGGTCGCGCAGCGACCTGAGACAAATTTTCACGGGGCTTTTCTAAACTCGAAATTTTACTTCATGCGCCACGCGTATAAAACACTGATTCAAAATAAAGTTCAATAACACATATATCATCATTAATTAAAATCATTATTTAATCAGATATTAAAGTAAATGAACACTTTTGTTAATAGAAACTGACGAAATAAAATGTTACTGGTTGCAAATAATAGATTCAAATGTATTTTTAGAGGATTTGTATCCGTGATTCAAAAATGAGGATTCGAATCTTTGATTCGAGTCATATTTTTCACTTACGAATCCTTTATTCGAGTATTCATGATTCGAATCATATTAGGTGATTCGGATTCGTGATTCGAATCCTGTTTTTGAGGATTCATCCCAGCTCTGGTTGTTACAACATACATCTTATTTAAAAATGATTTAAGAATTCAGTCTTCGATTTGGTTGGCGTTCACTTTGTAGTAAATCTTCATATGAAAATAATATTAGAGTACTTAACTTTGTATTACCACTAGTATTTATATTAAAATTTGGTATGAAGATTTACTACAAAGTGAAAGCCAACCAAATCGAAGATTGAATTCTTAAATAATTTTTAAATAACCTGTAGCGACCAAACCAAATATTCAGGCTTATCTAAACTCGAAATTTAACTGCATGCGCCACGCGTATTAAACACTGAAAACACTGCAATATTGTAAACAAGCGAACTTCACTTGCAATAAAAAAAAACAAATATCGCATTTATTTTGGCGACTGATGTCAAGTAAAGAACAAACAAAGGTTTGTTTCACTTTGATGTCAAATACAATTTGGCGAAATCATTTTTCGTATCGGCTACTGCATTTAGCATATTTATATTTATTAGATTTTCAAACTTTACTACCACTTCAGAATCTAGTAAAGTAGTAAACCCATATGTATTATTTTCACTAAATTATTGTACAATGAGTTCATGTTCACGTTTTTGTGAAATTATCGTGCTGGTGTTTTTCAACAATTATTTTTCACAAAATGCGATTTTGATATCCACATTGACCCCGATAGGATTCGTTTAATGATCGCCTCCGGGAGCCCGTATCGGTTCTCTTTATGGAAAAGTGTGACGAAAATGGTCATTAATATCCCCCTTACTAATTTCTGTTTTTGAAAGAACCGCAATTTCGCCGGAACTATTCAATTATACGGCTCTCGCGCGAAGAAGAAACGGAGTGGTTGGCTTTTGACTCATGAATCATGATAATCTCCATTAATCTGCACCATATGGGCCATTAAACATATCGTACACCAGGATGAAAGAGTGAACGAAAAGGAAAAAATTAATGTTTGTAATTGAAATTGTTTATGTGTGAGTAGGATAGATAAAAAGAAGTAGAAAGTTTTTGGTTGATTGATTGATTGGTACATTTTTTTTATTTAGAAATTTTTTAAGTATACATATCCTGATTTGTGATTTTTCAGATATTCGCCGTTGTTGAAAAGTGTTCAATTTGAAGCTTCTAACGATTGTTTTCACTCCCAGATTAAGCATGAAGTAAAATTTCGAGTTTAGATGAGCCTGAAAATTTGGTGTGGTCGCGTAGCGACCGAACCAAATTTGGGGGGGCGGGGTTGAACCCCTATATCCCCTCCCCCTGGCTACGGCCTTGCCTGGATTCGATAAAATGATTTAAACTGATCTGAATTAAAATTACTCATTTTAAAGCGGTTGAATCATCTGTAATATTCAATCATCACAATCAATGCTAATGATATAATCCGATTATTGAATGGTGTTGACGTGCAACAGGTTCTTCTCTAAATCCTCTCTATACATTTTTTTGTAAACACTTTGCATAACCGGCCATTTCCTCGGTCATCGGATCACGCGCCAATTTACATAATTAGCTCTCGGTGAGATTGAGCGGGATTAATTAAATTAAGGACGCGGCCTTGATTTTGAAAAATGCTGCACGAGTGACACACTTCCGGTGCTCTCGTGATACCATCAATCTTTATGATCTACGATAATTTAATTCACATCCCACAGAAACAGTATAAATAGTTTTTACCTTTTGAAAAACGCCCTATAATCCCAAAAAATCGTAAATAATTAATTGAGGGTATGGTGAACTGGTCACATGAATAAAATGTAAACAACGCGATACATAATTGTTAATCAATAATGTTAACAATAACACAAATTTCTTTGAAATGTAAAAATATTATTATTTTCTTCATTGGCCACTATTTATAGCCCAAATTCTTCATATTGAAGAAATGTCCTTAAATATGGCAACATTGGAGTGGAACTCATTAGAAGTTTCATTTTTTCTTAAGAATAATTCATTAAGGGTATTGTGAACTGGTCACCTGATAAAAAGGAAACAACGCAATACATAATTGTCAATCAATAATGTTAACAATAACACAAAATTCTTTGAAATGAAATAATATTATTTTTTTCTTCATTGGCCATTATTTATGGCCAAAATTCTTCATATTGAAGAAATGTTCCTAAATATGGCAACACTGGAGTGGAATCACTCATTAGAAGATTAATTTTTTCTTAAGAATAATTAATTCATTAAGGATATTGTGAACTGGTCACCTGATTAAAATGTAAACAACGCAATACATAATTGTTAATCAATAATGTTGACAATAACACAAAATTCTTTGAAATGAAAAAATATTATTCATTTCTTCATTGGCCATTATTTATTCTTCATATTGAAGAAATGTCCTTAAATATTGCAACACTGAAGTGGAATTACTTAGAAGTTTAATTTTTTTTACGCTTACTACTATTTTGACTTTGATGTTTTCTCAAGATAATAAAATTGATATTTATGGTGGAGATAATCTCTGAAATGGTTGAAACAGAATTTTCTTCGAGTCATGCAATTTGATGACTTAATATAATTTTAGTGCGTCGTCTCCATAGGGCGCGCAAAATTATAGCATTGCCGGTGTGCACATCAGGAATGCACGCCCATTAAAAGTGATCACGACTCACTCACAATCGGGCAAACATCACGTTCTGCGATCCTACGCCATTAAAGCCAAACGACTCCATCCACTCGAATCGCCACCGTGAAAAATTCGCCATTTGTACGCTCAGTTATCGAGTTTCGGAAATATCGTTCGTTTTAGTAAAATACACAATAAATCTGTACAGAGTCCAAAAATGCTTAATATTTGAAAGTTTTGCAGAAAAATATAGTTTATAATCTTAAAAAATAAAATATATATACCGGATGAGCATTTTCAATCCGGAACATATTGTATGTTCAATTAAAAAGAACCTCTAGAGTGCTATGGAAAATATTGTTGGTTGGCAACTCTGAAATTTTATATTACAATTATTATGTCTGACGTTTTAAATGTCAATTCATAAAGCGTGTAGCCAACTTAAATTTAAAAAAAAGATTAAATCATGGCACTCTAGAGTTTTTTTATTGAACATACCATATAATATAATTAAGGGTGAGCATTTTCAATCTGGAACATGTAATAAAATTAATTATATAAATGACTTAAAATTTGTCGATTGTTATAAGTTGTCAAACTTAATTTGCAATTTTCAAGGTAAAATCGTTTTACAGTGGAGGCCGCACAAGGAATGTACGTGATTTATTTAGTTTTTGCACAAGGACGCAGTACCCTCAAAGAATCAATATTTGAGCGGGAATTGCCAATAATACAATTATTGGACCGTTTGAAATCATCGGAAATTTAAATTCGAGATCATTTTTTAGAACTTTTAATCAACAAAGTTGGCCTTGTAGTAAAATGAGCAACATGTGACAATCAGGAGGTTTGGTTTCAACAAGATGGCTGCTCAGCGCATTTTGGAGTAGATGTTCGGGAATATTTAGAAAAAACCTTTCCAAATCGCTGGATGATTTGTCGTGGTGGTAATTAACTGGCCCGCCAGATCTCTTGATTTAACGCCTGGTGATAATTTTCTGTGGGACCATATAAAAAGCAAAATTTATCAAATACGTCACTCAAAATATTGATTCTTAAAGGAATGCAATTTTTCGGAGAACGCTGAAACACTAACAAATGTGATTGCTGGATTTTATAATAAGCTACAAGTTTTAAAAATACTTATACAATTATTTGTATCTTGTGTGTTATGTAGAATTGTATATGTGGCCCGTGAAGGAAAACGTTTGTAGATCCCTGCTGCAAACTTTTTTTTTGTTTTACGCATGTGGCGCATGAGGTAAAATTTCGAGTTTAGAAAAGCCTGAAAATTTGGTTTGGTCGCTCCGCGCTTCGCGCTACGCGACCAAACCAAATTTTAAGGCATTTCTAAACTCGAAATTTAACTTCATGCTTAGTCTGGAAGTGGAAAACAGTCTTGTATATAATATTGATAACTTTAATAAACACTAGCCTTCTTGATTAAGAAAAAAAAAAACAATTGACATTTGTTTCGGATGCTTTATGGACCACCCTGTATAAAAACAAATACGCCAATCTTGTAGATCTTCTGCAACAGCCGAAATGCATGTATTATACTTTTCTGTAGCTCGAATAGTTTTGAGTTATAACGTTTTTTGTCAAAATTGAAAAATGTCGAGAATTTAAGCGACTGCGCTCGCTTTTTTTATTTCGCAAAAGTTGCAAATAACTCAATAACTAATGGGAATACAGAAAAATAGTTCAAACAAAAGTTTTAAATAATAACAATTTAGACATTTTTTTATCTTCAAGTTTTTTCGTAACTATCTTCTTTCTTAGAGAACAATGACAGTTTGTTGAGAACTTATCATTTTTAAAAATCATGGAATAACTTAGAATTATTTATTAGAACTTGTGTGTGTTATATGTCTATACACCGTTCCATTTGTTTCTGGATCTCGCCTAGCCATGCTTTCGTGTTGTTATGTTGCAGTATCAACATTTACATGTTTTATTAATTGCTACTCCTGATTCCTTATTTTAACAGTGTTGCAATAATTTATGATATCATAAGTAATCCACTTTTTAATTTTCAAGAGGTTTATTGTTAATCTTGCAACAATTATTTCGCCACGCGGTCGCTTCTTCGAGCATTTTATTATTAAATCAAATTAATCTAGTGTTGCAATGCTAAATAATAAAAGTGGAATGAGGGCTTAAAAATTGTTTGACATGAAAATTATCAGTATCACAAGAGGGTGGGAATAAATTTGCAATTCTACAAAAAAATACTGAGGGCCAACAGAAGAGAGAATGACCAAAATTAAGGTGGATGGATGGAGTTGATCAAAATGTGTTAGCGGGAAGACCCAAGCGAGAAATACAAATGGATGACGAAATAAGTTTGCAGAGCCGAATTCATTATATTTGTTATATACAATATTATTGATGTGTTTGTATGTACAAAAACCAAGTAGTAAATTTTGTTAATCTTAAAACTGCATATTATTATCCTTTTATATCTGAAAATTTGTAAAACAGGCAACAGTGTAAGATCACAATAGTCAGAAATTATAACCTTAAAATCGAACATCTGACAGTGACATTTAAAAACCCTGATTTAAAACACAACCAGCCCCATTTACAATACTTAAACTGTCACTTTTCCATAGCTAGGCGAGATCCAGAAACAAATGGAATATATAATAACCTTAAATTACCAATTGTTATAATTACCTAATTTTAAATTACCGGTAATTTTACATCAATAATTACATATTAATTTTAACAAAATGTTAACACTAAATTGTTAAGAAAAGAATTCATTTACGCAAAATGTATGTCTGTTCGCGGACCAGAATCATGATGGTCCGGGCCCGATTTTCCCCGCGGGCAGTAGTTGGAGACCCTTGGGCTAGGGTACTGTTTGACGCAAAATGGAGGGTTATTTTAATTTTTACTATTATTTTTATGCGAAGTTTAATTTGTTTTTAATCTAATTCTGGATATTTAATTAAAACACTTGGTTTGTTTCATTAATTTATATTTTCTCCGACTAGTTTCGACCATTGGTCATCTTCAAGGAGGAATGTACAAAAAATATCTAAGCAACAATATACAGGGTGTCCGTATTTCGAGGAAATGCATGGGGATCTCGGTTATTTGAAGAGTTAGAGAGTTGGTTAAATTAGGGCAAATATGTGAAATTTGTAGCCCAACAATAATCCGAAAACAGATTTAAAATATCTTTTTTTGTTTTCGAGATATTGCCAAAAAACTATTTTTTTCAAATTTCGTTTTTATTTTTTTATTCCAAAACTATTGGATCTAGGAATTTGCAACTTTTACATTATACAGGCACTTTTTAATCAGGAATTTAGTAGTGTACTTACATTTAAAATAACTTTAATATCTTCCCCGGAACCATAGCCAACTTTTGTTTTTCTTATGGGCGCCATATTGGATTTTCATATTTTTAGAAAGAACTTTTTTTTCTGAATTAAACGGTATACCACACTTATAATTTATTTTGCGTTTCATTTGAAACATAGCAACCTTTTGTTTTTTGTAAAGAGTGCCTTGGAAACAATAATATTGATACGTTATTCAGTTATTGATGTGTCAATAAGATACGATCATTATACATAATACATAAAATAAAGTTAAAAATGGTGTTTTCGAACCAAGAAAAACGAGATATGATCGAAGTTTATTATACTTCAAACAAAAATGTACGTATTTCATCCGAAGTCTATCTACAGCGCTATCCAGAAAGGCAACCCTTCTTCCTCAACGAGAGAACTTGCGAACCAGTTTGGTGTGACGTTTCAATACGTATGGAGAATTTTGAAAAAAAATAAATATCGCCCATTCAAAATTAAAGTTACTCAAGCTCTCCATCCTGGAGATGCTAGACGAAGGATGGACTTTTGTCGTATGTTATTGGGAAAATTAAACGAAAATCCGAATTTCTTGTCAAATGTGATATGGTCTGACGAATGCCGTTTTACCAACACAGGGATATTCAATAGGCATAATGAACATGTGTGGAGTATAAATAATCCTAGACAACATGAAGAAAGACGACGACAAGTGCGATTCGGACTAAATGTATGGGTCGGTATTTTGGGAGACAATATTGTAGGTCCATACATTTACGAAGATACATTAAATTCACAGAGATATCACGATTTTTTAAGAACATTTTTAAGTGATTACGTAGACAATAACAACCCCTTAAATATGTTAAGAAATGTATGGTTTCAACAAGATGGTGCACCACCTCACAACAGCCAAATTGTCGCTAATTATCTGTCCGAAATGTTTTCAAATAAAGTTATGGCAAATAATGGTGATATACGTTGGCCAGCTCGCTCACCTGATTTGTCACCTCTAGATTATTTTCTTTGGGGAGCTATAAAAGAAAAAGTTTATAAAACTATTCCAGAGGACAAAGACGATTTAAGAAGAATTATAATAGTTACCATTCAGCAATTAAGAAGAAGAGACATTTTTCGGGCAGTCCAAAATTTAAGGAAAAGACTAGAATTATGTTTGGAGGTCAATGGTGATATATTCGAACACTTACTCTAAGTTTGTGATAAATTTAGTTCAAAAGATATTTAATTAATTTGTTTATTATTATTTAATATTATGAAAAACTTCATCAAGCAGCAGAGTGATTATTCTGGTTCCTTCCCTAAAAAATATAGTTGTAGGCCTCAGGAATTTTAAAATGTGCAACTGTTTTCAAGGCACTCTTAAAAAAAACAAAAGGTTGCTTTGTTTCAAATGAAACGCAAAATAAATTATAAGTGTGATATACCGTTGAATTCAGAAAAAAAAGTTCTTTCCAAAAATATGAATATCCAATATGGCGCCCATAAGAAAAACAAAAGTTGGCTATGGTTCTGGAGAAGATATTAAAGTTATTTTAAATGTAAGTACACTACTAAATTCCTGATTAAAAAGTGCCTGTGTAATGTAAAAGTTGAAAATTCCTAGATCCAATAGTTTTTGAATAAAAAAATAAAAACGAAATTTGAAAAAAATAGTTTTTTGGCAATATCTCGAAAACAAAAAAAGATATTTCAAATCTGTTTTCGGATTATTGTTGGGCTCCAAATTTCACGTATTTGCCCTAATTTAACCAACTCTCTAACTCTTCAAATAACCGAGATCCCCATGCATTTCCTCGAAATACGGACACCCTGTATACCGGGTGTAACACAAAACAGGATCACCCCGTTTAGTTTTTTTTATTAATTGAGATATCAATTTGCAATTTTCTACATTTATATTAAAAGCAATTTCGAGTTCAGTGGTGATTATGAAACTCTGATAGCACTTCTGGTTTCACTGGAAGTGACTTCACTTTTAAATTTTAAACGGAACACCCCATATATTTGTTTGTCTTCGGGTATAGAATCTTATTTTACATACAAATCAATTGTTTAAACAAAAAAAGTTACTACTGTCATATTTTTTTTTCAAAAAACAATAGTGCATCTAGGTTGCTGTGATCGCCCTAATATCTTTTGTTTCGTATCATAGACGTGTACAAAACAAATATGACCAACTGTTGTTTCTTAATTTAATCAACAGATGCCTTTAAATTGTAATTTGATGTTTTTTTTAAATAACTTAATTTTTTTAAATGGCAACATGGCGAATCATTATGATTTTTTTTAAATGTTAACATACTACCTATTCCAATGTATTTATTCGAGACTTACGAAACGAGTGAATAAAAAAAAATGGTAAAATCAGGAATTTTATTTGTAATTGTTTTAATCAAGCAAGCTATAATTCTTTCTTCTTCAAATAACAAAAACAAAACACACAAAAATTATAAGAAATGTTTGTATACGTCTATGACACGAAAAAAAGACATTAGGGCGACCGCAGCCACCTAGATGCAATTTTATTTTTTAATGAAAAAAAAATATGACACTAGTATTTAAAAAAAACAATTGATTTGAACGTAAAATGAGATACTTTATCTGAAAACAAAAAAATATATAGGGTGTTTTATTTAAAATTTCAAAATTGAAGTCACTTCCGTTGACACCGGAAGTGCTATTAAAGTTTCCTAGTAAACACTGAACTCCAAATTATTTTTAGTATAAATGTAGAAAATTTCAAATTGATATGTCAATTAATAAAAAAACTAAAGGGGGTTATCCCGTTTTGTGTTACACCCGGTATATACGTCAGGTAATAAGGGCGGGCGTTATAGGAGAGTTATAAGACATTGTTTTTAATCTTTGGGTTGATATTAAAATGCAATTAAATTAAATAATTTCCCCCTTTTTTTGTGAATTGTTACGTTCTGGATTGAAAATGCTCACCTTTAATTATATTATTTGTTCCGGATTGAAAATGCTCACCCGGTATAAGTCTACTAAAACTAGAAAAAATATATAAGAGTTTTAGGAAACAAATTGTTTGTAAGTTTAAATAATACCACAAGGTTATCTAAAGTCCAAAAACTCATGGCATTTGAAAGTTTTACAGAACACGTTTTCTTAATATTTGATGATTTTATAGGTAAAATATTGTTTGTAAGGCAAAAATAATGTTTAGAGTTTGGATAATGTATTCAAATATACATTTAAGGCCTAAGAATCAGAAGTCTATCCATAGTGCGAAAATTCCTTACTATAGAATTTTACAGAAAAAGCTGGACTAAATTAGAATGTGCATGTATAACGCAATAGAAACCTTCACCAACAATTCTTAACCAATAAATAAATATCTCACAAACCATTATTTTCATTGCAGATCTTAATCAGATACTTATCTTCAAGAGTTTTTATCATTGTTAATTTGTTATTGTTTTCGTTTCATTCTGCAAATGAATTTATTTTCAAACACCTGAACTGTTTTTGTGTTTATAAATATCGCAGCGCGAGAGAGCCCAATTCCAGACCACCTGATGAAAATCTCGCAATAACCAACACCTGATTAATCCCGAAAAGTTCCAATTAATCGAGAATGTGGCGGTGTTGCTTAACTTTAGAGCGAGCTCGGTTCGTAACTGTTGCGAAATCTCCGGTGACCGCAAGGCGCATTCGTTATTTCGAAATTCGCGCACGACCCGAGTTTACTAAATGCCACAAACTTAAATTCCACTCCGATGAAAATCTAGACTGCCTGGATAATTTATGTTTATGTTTAAAAATTCCTTATTTTGATGTAAAAGAACTGAACAATATTTTCACGAGGGAAAGTCTAGATGCTACGTAATTTAAGTTTTGAGCGACAACAAACAACAACAAACAATCTTTATTGACAACAGTAGGTATTACATAACATGTATAATTAATTATTTTATTTTATTTTGTATGAGTGCTGATCCTGTTGCCAATCGGCTATCGACCCGTGGTCTTTCCGCCAAAATTGTCAATTGTCATGAAATTGTCAGTAGGTACGTCAGATAGTGTCCTGATGAAATGATGAGATGAATTGAAATATGGTGGTGGCTGGGTTTTTGAATCTAGGAAGGATGTCAGGATTACGTGGCTGGCACATATGGAGTAAGGTCTCTATATTATATGGGTTGGTTGCGAATTTTTCGGCAAGGTAAATTAGGCGTTGTTCAATGGGAATTAATTTTGTTTTTTCGTAGAGGAGAGTATTCGAAGGGTTGTGTAAGGGATTGTTGGGGTGTCTCATCTTAGTCAATGAACGTAGGGCAGAACGTTCACCAACCTGAATGTGTTTTAGCACAGATGGACGTGGATTGAGGAAAAGTTTTGAGCGATTTATGTACATAATCTCGTTTTTTATTATTAGAAAAATCTTTTAAAAAGTTACTGGCTTGAACCTTAGTCAATTTTGAAGAAAACTGGAGTTTTATAACTGTTTACGATCCTCTATAAAAATAATATACAAATTACCTGTTTTTCGAATTTGGATCTCGTTTATTTGAAAAGATAGAGAATTTAAGGCAACATTGTAAAGTCAAGTTTTAAAATTGTCTGTATTTTAAAACTTGACTTTACAATGTTGCCTTAAATTCTCTATCTTTGAACATTATAATGCTATAATTATGAATTCAAATCGGAGGAACAATCCAAAAGGATTAATATTTAGGAAATGCATCGCATTCAAATTCAAGCCTAATTTTGATTGGTTATTAGAATTAGGTTTGAATTTGAATTTAGCAGTGTCATTAGATGCTAACAATTCTCTATAGAATATCTAAATATTTTCAAAAAAAATATGGTCAAAATTTTACTTCATGCGCCACGCGTATAAAACACTAAAATATTGTCAAATTTATGTATATTGGAACTTCACTTAAAATCAGTGTTTTATACGCGTGGCGCATGAAGTAAAATTTCGAGTTTAGAAAAGCCCAGAAAATTTGTCTCGGGTCGCTGCGCGACCCTCGACAAATTTTCACGGGGCTTTTCTAAACTCGAAATTTTACTTCATGCTTAGTCTGGGAGTGGAAAACACGTGTTTAAAGCTTCAAATTGAACTCTTAACAAACAACGAATGTCGGAAAATGTACAGATTTATAGCTTCACTTTTCAGTTTTCCCACATACTTCTACTTTTAATAAATGCTGAGGGCTATTAGCTTCTACCCATCTTGAGTTATTTTCCCTTGTTGATTTTTAGAAGAAGAAACAGTCATTAGTTTTTCGTTATTAGACATGATGACCAAAAATTTGAAAACACAGTGACAATTGTGACAACATTGAGTTTTTCATTTTAGTATAGGTATTTAAGATTCAGCCTATTTTCTGTAAATCTTTCGATATTCCTTGTTTTTTACTTGCCCCCGTATGTAATACAAAGGGAAAGTATTGTTTTCGTGAAAATTTTCGAATCAAAAATTTTAGCGGAAATATCCGTTTTGAGGTCCCCTGAGTCGAATAAGACCATTTTTGAAAAATGTCTGTCTGTGTGTCTGTGTGTGTCTGTGTGCGCTGTACCGCAAAAACCGCTAAAGATATCGCGATGAAACTTGAAACTTAAGCTTTTTGTCATTGGAAGAATTGGAAGAACTGAAAAGCTTTTGGTGAAAATCGGAAAACCGGAAGTGGTACTTTACTCGTAGCGTTTTTCAGTTTTTTCTGATTTTTTTATTAAATGTTCATCAAACAAAAAAATTTTCAAATAAAAGTTGTAGATAATAACAAAATGAAGATATATTGTTTATTTACTTTTTGTCATAGCACTCTTAGTTTTTGAGATATTTTAAAAGTTGTTTGTTTTATCTAGTTATTGATGTGTGACAGTGTATGTGTCGATACAATTGAAAAATGTTTCAAATAAAAGTTGTAGGAAATAAAAAACTAAAGATTTTTTGTAGACTCACTTTTTGTCATAGCACTCTTAGTTTTTGAGATATTTAATAAATAGTGTTTTTTATCTAGTCATTGATTTGTGTCAGTGTGTGTGTTGATACAATTGGAAAATGTTTCAAATAAAAGTTGTAGGTAATATAGTATTAAAGATTTTTTTGTATCTTCACTTTTTGTCATAGCACTCTAAGTTTTTGAGATATTCAATAAATAGTGTTTTTTATCTAGTCATTGGTTTGTGTCAGTATGTGTTGATCCAATTGAAAAATGTTTCAAATAAAAGTTGTAGTTATCAAAAAGTTGAAGACATTTTGAAAATAATAATGCTACAAATATTGTAAAAGTGATTTAATACGCAATTTACGGGGGAAAGTACAATGATAGACACTTCACCATTTTTTAAGTTTAATTTGAAGCTTTAAACGAGTGTTTTCCACTCCCAGACTAAGCATGAAGTAAAATTTCGAGTTTAGAAAAGCCCCGTGAAAATTTGTCGAGGGTCGCGCAGCGACCCGAGACAAATTTTCTGGGCTTTTCTAAACTCGAAATTTTACTTCATGCGCCACGCGTATAAACGACTAAAATATTGTGAAATTGTTGTATATTCAAACTTCACTTGAAATCTGTTTTATACGCGTGGCGCATGAAGTAAAATTTGGAGTTTAGAAAAGCCCAGAAAATTTGTCTCAGGTAGCTGCGCAACCCTCGACAAATTTTCACAGGGATTTTCTAAACTCGAAATATTACTTCATGCTTAGTCTGGGAGTGGAAAACACTCGTTTCAAGCTTCAAATTGAACTTTTTAAAAAACAACGAATGAGGGAACATTTTCAGATTTATAGCTTCACATTTCAGTTACACACTTCCACTTTTAATAAATGCTAAGGGCTATTAGCTTCTACCCATCTTGAGTTATTTTCCCTTGTTGATTTTTAAAAGAAGATACAGTCATTACTTTTTCGTTATTAGAGATAATAACCAAAAATTTGAAAACACAGTGACAATTGTGACAACATTGAGTTTTTGTTTTTAGTATAGGTATTTCAAATTCAGCCTATTTTCTGTAAATCTTTCGTATTTCTTGTTTTTTTTAAGTTTAATTTGAAGCTTTAAACGAGTGTTTTTCACTCCCAGAATAAGCATGAAGTAAAATTTCGAGTTTAGAAAAGCCCCGTGAAAATTTGTCGAGGGTCGCGCAGCGACCCGAGACAAATTTTCTGGGCTTTTCTAAACTCGAAATTTTACTTCATGCGCCACCCGTATAAACGACTAAAATATTGTGAAATTTTTGTATATTCAAACTTCACTTGAAATCTGTTTTATACGCGTGGCGCATGAAGTAAAATTTCGAGTTTAGAAAAGCCCAGAAAATTTGTCTCGGGCCGCTGCGCGACCCTCGACAAATTTTCACAGGGCTTTTCTAAACTCGAAATTTTACTTCATGCTTAGTCTGGGAGTGGAAAACACTCGTTTAAAGCTTCAAATTGAACTTTTTAAAAAACAACGAATGAAGGAACATTTTCAGATTTATAGCTTCACATTTCAGTTACATACTTCCACTTTTAATAAATGCTAAGGGCTATTAGCTTCTACCCATCTTGAGTTATTTTCCCTTGTTGATTTTTAAAAGAAGAAACAGTCATTACTTTTTCGTTATTAGACATAATAACCAAAAATTTGAAAACACAGTGACAATTGTGACAACATTGAGTTTTTGTTTTTAGTATAGGTATTTCAAATTCAGCCTATTTTCTGTAAATCTTTCGTATTTCTTGTTTTTTTTTAAGTTTAATTTGAAGCTTTAAACGAGTGTTTTCCTCTCCCAGATTAAGCATGAAGTAAAATTTCGAGTTTAGAAAAGCCCCGTGAAAATTTGCCGAGGGTCGCGCAGCGACCCGCGACAAATTTTCTGGGTTTTTCTAAACTCGAAATTTGACTTCATGCGCCACGCGTATAAAACACTAAAATATTATGAAATTTATGTATATTCGAACTTCACTTGAAATCTGTTTTATACTATAAGTGAGAGTGAGTAGGGAATAGAACGAATTGTCTATTTATCGGCTTTGTGAGTTTTCCTCGAATTTCGGCCAATCAGCGATCAAAGTCAAATAAGTCCTGTTACCCTAACATTAAACTTAACGCGAATAAAGTATAAAGTTTTTAAGTTTAATTTGAAGCTTTAAACGAGTGTTTTCCACTCCCAGACTAAGCATGAAGTAAAATTTCGAGTTTAGAAAAGCCCCGTGAAAATTTGTCTCGGGTCGCGCAGCGACCCGAGACAAATTTTCTGGGCTTTTCTAAACTCGAAATTTTACTTCATGCGCCACGCGTATAAAACACTAAAATATTATGAAATTTATGTATATTCGAACTTCACTTGACATCTATTTTTTTTTACTATAAGTGAGAGTGAGTGGGGAATAGAACGAATTGTCTATTTATCGGCTTTGTGAGTTTTCCTCGAATTTCGGCCAATCAGCGATCAAGGTCAAATAAGTCCTATGTTACCCTAACAATAAACTTAACGCGAATGAAGTATAATTGTTTTTCTTTTGTTTCAGTTCAAAATGTCATCAGCCATATGCCAGAACTTTGTCCAGAACGCCTGGAAGAAAGAACTCTGCTCGAACTGCTTCAAATCAAAGGACGAACACCAGCAAAAACAAAAACCCAAACTCCTCTCCGTCACGATCAACAAAACAGTAGAGGGCATCATAAAAAGCAACAGGAAAGCAAAACCCAAACGCAACGTTAACTTCAACAAAGAGCTAGTCGAAGTAATCGGCTATGGAGGAGAGGACTGGTCCGAGGAAGAGCAAGACGTTGAAGCTGTAGAGGAATCAACAGAAGAAGAGCTTGAAGTCAACGGAGACGACGAGAAGGAATTACAAAGATTAACTAAAGCAAACACGGATTTCAACGCGAGTTCGCTGAAGGAGGTGATCGACACGAAGAAATCGTACGCGCAGTTGATGTTGGGAAAACCGCTGGTTGATTCCGAGGGAAGGAAACAAACTCTTTTGGTTTCCGTTACTCCATTCGGGCAGGAATCCAAGAGATCGAAACCGCTTTCACACATACCGATAGCTAAGAATAAGGATTCAATAGGGGATACTAATAACAAAGCCGTGGTTTTAACGTCGTATTCCAAAAACGAGGAGGCTAATAAGGAGGAAAAGTCATTATTGGATGAAATTACGGAAACGCTGGAGAATAGCAAGAATCCCATACAGATTATAACGAGGAAGAAGATACAGAAGGAGATTGTTTTATCAGTGCCTAAAATTGAGAAAATTGATGTGTCCAACAAGGAGAATATCGAAGCTGTTAAGAAAAGTAACATACCTGAAAGAAGGAATGGTTTGAGTAGAAATCCTGTGATAAAGAGGGAGGAAAAACCTGTGATTTTCCAAACTGCTGTTACTAAAATTGAGTTGATGAATGTGAAAAATACGAAAATGAGTAGTAATAACAATGAGGAGGAAGTTAATAAGAAAAAAGATGAGGAAATTGTTGTGGACAGCAATAAGGATAAAGAGGAGGGTGAGGGGGAGACTAGTTTGGATGATACTACGAGCAACAGCAGCTTGGAGGAAAGCGCTAAAGATGATTCCGACAGCAGCTCTGATAAAAATGTAAGCTTAAAATATGAAAATTTAATTTTTCCGCAAAGCAGGGAGTTGGCTGGGGAGCCTGATGGTAGAGCCGATCCTGATGAATCAACCGAACCTCCAGCTCTACCCCTGACGCCTCCACCTAATTTAGAACAACACAATTACGCAAATTTGGAGAAACCTAAAATACCCTCGAAGCCGGCAACTATTGCAATTAAAAAACCTCCTATTTTAACTCAACCTGAAATTCATAATGTGCTGACCACTTTCGCCCCAAGTGATGAAACAAAGAATAAGACGAAGTTAGTGAAACAGGATTCTAATGGATCGGATGTTTGTAAGATTAGTAATAAAAGGAAAGCGCCAATGCCTCCAAATGAGGATAATTTACAGCCTATCTACACGAGGAACTCGATGTTGAATCCTAATGCGGATTCTCCGGTGGTGAGGGAGAAGGAGAAACGCGAGCGGGCTTCTTCTTGTAGTCCAAAAATCAGGAACCTGATTAGCGCGAATCCTGAAGGGAGCGAAGCTCCAGAACCCGCACCTAGGAAATTGTTGTCTTTATCCACTGATAGTTTAGCTGTTTGCGGAGATGAGAAGAAGAAGGAAAAACGCGGAAGGTTTTCTTTAAAGAAATTTTTACGCATGGGCTCGACTAAAGATTTACCCAAATTAGCAATTGAACCAAATAAATCCGATGACGAGTTAACCCCACAACCTAAACCTAGATTGGTTATAGTGCATCCCTTAGATTTAAACATTGGGAAAGTTGAAGTAGTGAACAAACCAGCCAACGATCAAGTCGATTACAACTACAGAGCTGCGAAACCCCCTCCCCCACCTAGGAATTACGACGAGCACAAACCCAGCCTGCCACACCCACCCAAACCCGCCGATATCCTCAACAAACACAAATTCCAACCGCAGAGGAATACCACGAACAAAAAAACGGACACACTTTACGCCAACATAGGCGAAGTCCGTTCAGCCATAGTTCCCAACAAACCCCAGCGCACTGCGAGTATGCGCGAAAGAGAGGCCCAGCAGATGAAGCCTTCCATTCTGAATCACAATTACGAGCCCGTGAATGTGAAAAATGGGAATCAACAGGAGAATGTTTACGATTACATCAATGGGAGATCCAGTTCGCCGGAATATGAGGCTTTCACGGCAAAAAGCACGCCCGTAAAAGCAGACTTAAGTCAAAGATCTGAGAGCAGTGTGGATGTTTCTAGTGATTATTTTAAATATAACAATATACCGCGTTCCATGTCTTTGACTTATTGTGGGAGTGAGACCGAGTCTGAGATCTATTCACCATATAGTTATTACGGAAGTGAATCAGAGGTAAGTTAGATTGTTGAAGATTTCACTTCGTAAATTTGTAGAATTAAAACTAACATTCTTTTAGTTCCACTGATAATGTAGCCTAAATGAAAAAAATACAAGAGTGTTTTCATTAAATCAAGTTCTTCTATGAACTCTTGATCAGTCTGAAAAATGGGAATCAACAGGAGAAAAAAATACAAGAGTGTTTTCATTGAATCAAGTTCTTCTATGAACTCTTGATCAGTCTGATAAATGGGAATCAACAGGAGAAAAAAATACAAGAGTGTTTTCATTAAATCAAGTTCTTCTATGAACTCTTGATCAGTCTCATTTCGTTTTACTAATCAACTTGTGCCTTCCTACTATATACATACTATATACAGGGTATTGTATTAGTTAGTTCCCTGAAGATATTTCAGCTATTGTTGTAGAAAGAATAGTTTCTTTCCCAGCGGTGTTTGATATCAAAAGCTACATCCAACTGAGCAAAAAACAAAGAAATAACGTTATATCAACATTGTAGCAACATTAAAAGTTGTTTTAGTGTTGATAAAACCTTACTTAATTGTATAAATGAAATTGCCAATTCTTGGTTGCAGAATACATCAAACATTAAAAGTGCGATTCTTTTCGCAATCTACAACAAGTTAGTCTTACAAAGACTATATCAAACACACATTGAAACGACTACTTCCCGGGCTAATACTCCGACGGACATTGAATTATACAACATATATAGTCTTTGTAAGACTAACTTGTTGTAGATTGCGAAAAGAATCGCACTTTTAATGTTTACTTAATTGTGTTTGATCAGTGGGATAGCTTCAAAATATTTAAACTGTTAACGGTAAAGGCTTCTACTTCATTATTTTTCCGATTTGTTTAATTCACTCAAAAGGTGAGTTTTAACTAGGAGTCAGAGCCGGATTTGGAGAAGAATATTTTATGTAACGACTCCACAGCCCTGATTAAAAGGAAATGCTGGACAAGACAAACGTTTTATCTCATTAAGAATTAACTATAGTTCTCTTAATATTTTAATTATGTTTCATTTTATTTTACTTTTTACTTTCCCCCAAAACAAAGGGAAAGTATTGTTTTCTCGAACATTTTCAAATCAAACATTTTAGTGGATATATCTATTTTGAGCTCCCTCGAGTTGATTAAGACTACTTAATCAATCAGCGGTTTATACGCGTGGCGCATGAAGTAAAATTTCGAGTTTAGAAAAGCCCCGTGAAAATTTGTCTCGGGTCGCTGCGCGACCCTCGACAAATTTTCTACGCGGGGCTTTTCTAAACTCGAAATTTTACTTCATGCTTAGTCTGGAAGTGGAAGACACTTGTTAGCTTAAAATACATCACAACTGTTAAGATATGTATCGTAACTGTCACAAAGAAAAGCAATAACATGGCGATTTCATTATAGTTCAATTCAAACTCGTGTTAAGTGAAGCCGACATTTAACCAATAGTGCCAGGTTAAATGTCGGCTTCACCATCACAGCTAAGCGTTATGTATTTTCAAATTTTCTACGCGGGGCTTTTCTAAACTCGAAATTTTACTTCATGCTTAGTCTGGGAGTGGAAGACACTCGTTAGCTTAAAATACATCACAACTGTTAAAATGTGTATCGTAACTGTCACAAAGAAAAACAATAACATTATAGTTCAATTCAAACTGGTGTCAAGTCGGCAATCCGATATTTAACCAAGAGTACCAACTTGACACGAGTTTGAATTGAACTATAATGTAATAGCCATGTTATTGTTTTTCTTAGTGACAGTTACGATACACATTTTAACAGTTGTGATGTATTTTAAGCTAACGAGTGTCTTCCACTCCCAGACTAAGCATGAAGTAAAATTTCGAGTTTAGAAAAGCCTGAAAATTTGGTTTGGTTGCGTAGCGCGAAGCGCGGAGCGACCAAACCAAATTTTCAGGCTTTTCTAAACTCGAAATTTTACTTCATGCGCCACGCGTATAATACACCGATTTCTAGCGAAGTTCACTCGTTCACAATATTTCAGTGCTTTCAGTGTTTAATACGTGTGGCGCATGAAGTAAAATTTCAGTTTAGAAAAGCCTGAAAATTTGGTTTGGCCGCTCCGCGCTTCGCGCTACTCGACCAAACCAAATTTTCAGGCTTTTCTAAACTCGAAATTTTACTTCATGCTTAGTCTGGGAGTGGAAAACACTCGTTTTAGGCTTCAAATTAAACTCATAAATAAAGCGTATGCTATAGGTTTTCGCATGTTCCATCAAAATACCATAGCAGACATATTATAAAGTTTTCTGTCTCTTATCACACACTTAATCTGATGACATCAAACTATTTTCGTATTACATGTATTGGTGCAGAAAGCACTACAAACCAAGGAAACCATGGGACACCTCTTGTGAATCGTACCTTAGACTTTTATTATAACCCTTCAAACACACTGGCAGGGTTGCCAAATCAGTGATTTTTTCATCAAATCTGGTGTTTTCCACTTTTGAATTCAGATAAATTGTTTGTGATTCAGACGTGGCTAAATTCTGGTGTTTATTGGAAGTTTCCAGTGACAATCTAGTGATTTACTGTCATCAGAAAGTGATTAAAGTTAAAACAGTCAAGCGTGGCAAAATACTGTAAAAACTATCAAAAATTGGGAAATATTCAGCATATCATTCATAAAATTGTCCAAATGGTCGAACATTTGCAAGAAAATCATTTTTGATCAATCTTGTATGAATCATTTCTAAGGAGTATATTTTTAACGTCATTTGAATTCAGTGTTTTGTACGCGTGGCGCATGAAGTAAAATTTCGAGTTTAGAAAAGCCCCGTGAAAATTAGTCGAGGGTCGCTGGCGCGACCCTCGACTAATTTTCTACGCCGGGCTTTTCTAAACTCGAAATTTTACTTCATACTTAGTCTGCGAGTGGACCGTCAAGATTTTCAACATGTCGAGGGTTTCGTCAATTTATTAAATGTTCATCAGATTTTCGGGATTTTTCTCGATTTACAAAATGTTCGTAAATTTTCAATATTTCTAGATTTTCATTAATTTACAATTATTAATTATTGTTTGTTTTGTAAAATATTATTGTTCAAATAATAAATTCTAGATTTTCATTAATTTACAATTATTAATTATTGTTTGTTTTGTAAAATATTATTGTTCAAATAATCGGTCGCATCAGCAGAAAAAACAAAAAACAATTGAATATATTTTATAGTTTTGTAATTTCATTTATTCGAGAGATATTTTTGAATTTAATAAAAATTCCAGCAATTTATATTTTGGTTTTCAATACGTTCTTGTAATTCCATAGAACGAAAGATTAATTTACAATCGAAAAATCTAGCGCGAAATTTTCCAGATTTATATTTATTTCTTCTCGAATCACAAAAGTTGTAACAAAATATTTAAATTAATAATTAAGTTTTTTTCCTTTAACCCGATAAAGAAATAAATAACTTTAAATTATTTCAATTAAATCAACACAACTTTAATCGAACTTTGAGCGTCTGTAATTCAGTGAAAAATTGCTCGATTTTGTTTTTTTTTTCAACTCTAACAGAAAGCTTATTCATCCCCCAACAATACCTGCTGATTTCAACAAAAGGTTTTTTTAATAATCTAATCTTGTAAAAAGAGGAACTGCATTAAAAAATTCAATAAACTCAAACTAAATCTCAATTTTGATTAACTGTAAATTAATTTGTAAATCCCGGATTTAATCCCCACTTAGCGCACCTTAAACTGCGATTAATCTTACATCTAAATCCAAGTTTTTTAAAAGTAGCGCAAAAATTGAATTTACTAAAAATATTCAAATGCAAACCCAACTAATTAACCATTGTCACATAAAGACAATTTATCATAAAGAAAAATTGAGTTTGTCAATAGTTTGCAGAATATTTACAAAATATAAAAACGAATTAAAATTAATATCGACTTTCTGCAAAAAGTCTGTTTCCAAATATTTATTGAAACAACTACTTCTCGAGCTAATACCCCGACAGATATTGAATTATACAATGAATATTAGCGTTACACGACAGCACTGCTGTTCTATGCATAATTTATATGCGAAATGCAACATCAGGTCAAACTATTCTATAACCAAACTAAATGACACAAAAGGAAATTGAAATAAATGGAAAAAATTACAGGGAATGAATTTTAATTGTCTTAAGCCATCTATAGACGCGTTTCGAGATTTATCCCTCATCAGTATAGCTTGTACCTGTTTCGATGACACACTTCGACATTCCTGTAAGTTTCCTGTTTATTTTATTTTATTATTTTTTGTATTGAAAGTCTAAAGCTAAGCTATACTGATGAGGGATAAATCTCGAAGCGCGTCTATAGATGGCTTAAGACAATTAAAATTCATTTCCTGTAGTTTTTTCTATTTCCTTTTGTTTCATTTAGTTTGGTTAGAGCAGGTATGGGCAACCTTTGACATGTTGAGGGCCAAACTTTAGCGTGCAAATACGTTCGCGGGCTGCCTTAAAAGTACTTAGTGCATTTTAAAGTAGTGATAATATTTTTTGCGATAGATATTAGACATGAAATAATACGACAATGTTATTATAGTACAATTTATTAAAATAACAAAATGAAATTAAAATAAAATGGTACATTATAATTAAATCGTTAAATTTGCAATTGTTACAAACTACGAAAGTTAAATACACCGAAATCAATGAGACACTTGAGCTTGAATTTAGGAAACTAATCCATCGATATTTGGATTAATTCCACTGACACAAAGACGTAAATAATTTTCCAAATTATCGTCAGTCAGTCTTGTACGATGTGTTGATTTATTAACTTTCATCAATAAAAAGAACTGTTCGCATTTATAAGTACTGCCAAACGCTTAAATCAATCTTCTTGCGAATTTTCTAAGCTGCGGAAAATTGTCTTCTTCTAGGTATTTTTTGTAGAAATCGCACAACTCTACATCTTCAAATTTGGATTTTAGGAGTGAGTTTTCTTGTATCTCAATCAACTCCATTTGTAAGTGTATTAGAGCATTTTCTACAATATATGTTGTAGGAGTAGCAAATAAACTGAAACAGTCTTCCATGTTTTTGAAGTCGCAAAATCTGTTCGAAAATTGTTCCGACAGTAACTTGAGTTCTTCAGCATATTGAGCATAAGCAATATTTTCATACGCAGAGAGCGTGTTGAAATGGTAACTGTTACCAGACAGCATCTGTGACTCCCACAAGCGTAGTTTAATCTGAAACGCTTCTAAATGGCTGTACAAATCATTTACTAACTGTCCTTGTTTTTGAAGTTTCAAATTTAAATCATTCAAATAGCCTGTAAGATCGACCAGAAATGCTAAGTCACATATCCATTTTGGGTCACTTAATTCAGATAGTGGTTTATCTTTTATTTTCATAAAGTCTGCTATCTCATTTCTAAGCTTGTAAAACCGTTTCAACATTTTTCCCTTGCACAGCCATCTGACTTCACAATAATATGTTACGTCGTTATATTCAGCTGATATTTCATCCAAAAACGCCTTGAACTGACGATGGTTAAGCCCTCGAGATCGAATAAAGTTGATGGTTTTTACTACCACATTCATAACATTCTGGAGTCGAATGGACTTAGAACACAAGTTCTGTTGGTGGATAACATTTAATTCTGTTGCTTTTTCATTCAAAATTCCGATGAAACCTTTACGTAAGCCGACCATAGAAGGTGCACCATCAGTGCATACTCCAATTAATTTTGACCATGGCAACCCAAAACTTGTGAATACCTTTTGAACTTCAATAAAAATATCCTCTCCTGTAGTGCTTCCTTTTAGCGGCTGTAAAGCAAGCAATTCCTCAGTAACAGTGAACTCCTTATCAACACCTCGAATAAATATAGCCAGTTGAGCTGTGTCAGATAAATCGGTGCCGGTGCTCTCGTCTGCTATGGAAAATGATTCAAAACCAGCCGTACGGTCAATGTTCTTTTTATATCATTAGCCATCATTTCTATACGTCGAACAACAGTTCGTCTTGACAAACTAATTTTTTCAAATTCTTTTTTCTTTTCAGGACACATAATACCGCAAACTTCTAACATACACTCCTTGATAAATTCTCCTTCGGCAAATGGTTTTAATGCCTTTGCCAATTTTGAGCTAACTACAAAACTAGCTTTCACAATATTATCAAGTTGTGTTCTTTGTTTATGAAACATTTGTTGCTGTTTTTCCAAATTTGCGGTAAGCTTCTGGATTTTGTCTGTTCTTAATTGTCCTGTCAGTGAGTGCAGCGTAGCATGCTTAGCTGAGTAATGCCTCTTTATGTTGAATTCTTTCATAACTGAAATGGATTCATTACACAGCAAACAAATAGGCTTACCATTGTGCAAGATAAAAAAGAATTCTTCAGTCCATTTTTCTTGAAAATGGCGACCCTCTGTATCTACTTTTCGTTTCTTTCCACCAGACATCATTTTTTTACTTTTCGTTCAATAAACTTAATAACAAACTATAGTTAGTAACCACTCAAGATGCACACAAAGTCACAAAGCAAGTTGACGGCTCGAGCAGTTCGCTAGGATATCGCTTGTCCAAGTTATCACCTCGGTAGCTCAAATAGAACTGAACTAACGTTCGGGCCATCCACCCACTTATACATATAGGCAAAATGAACGAATAATCTGGAATAAACTAGTTTAGAATAATTTAGAAGCAATAAATCTTTTGATGTGTCGCCCGTGAGGCGGCAAACCTCAAAGAATTTGATCGAGCATGTCGAGTGGCGGCGATTATCAAAGAGTGAGGCGGAATTTGATGTTTGCCGCCTCACTGTCACTCCCGTGAGTATAAGTACCTAATGTAATATTTTTTTAATTGAGTTTTTTCAAAATGTCTCGCGGGCCGGATCATATCTTACAGCGGGCCGGGGGTTGCCCATATGTGGGTTAGAGAATAGTTTGACCTGATGTTGCATTTTGCATATAAATTATGCATAGAACAGCAGTGCTGTCGTGTAACGCAAATATTCATTGTATAATTCAATATCTGTCGGGGTATTAGCTCGAGAAGTAGTTGTTTTAATAAATATTTGGAGACAAACTTTGTGCATAAAGTCAAAATTAATTTTAATTAACCATTGCTTATACACCGATATCTCGATTGTTATGCACCATCATCGGCTACTAACATAAAAATTATCGAATCTGTTTAAAAAAAATTCTTCGATATATGGAATATAAACTAGGTGTGCAATACGATAGAGGGGAATATGATACTATTATGAAGGATCTTAATATCTCTTGAAAATCGTCGGAAAATGGCTGATTTATGCACTCTCCATGGATCCAATAAATGGATCTTTGGATTCACCCTTATTATTAGATAATGTATCATTTTCCGTTCCTAGAAGGAGAACTCGCCAAAATCAGCTATTTTACCTAGAGAGACATAAAACATCTCTTGGTTTACAAAACTTGATGTCACGATTAATGTCCCTAGGTAACGAATATCTCTCTAATGAAAGAATCGATATTTTTAATATTGAACTTTACCAACTAAAGCGTAAACCAGCATGTTTAGTCTATACATAATTCAGTATATTATTTGTAAGCTCAATTTATATTTATTTGTGCACCTCGCAACTGAGCGTGGATACTTTAATTACTTTAATTATTAATGTCATAGATAATAATACTATATATTGATTAATTATTCTGTAAAAAGGTGTTATGCAGTTAATTTATTAAATAAATAAATAAAATTACAAAAAAGATTTCATACAAAAGACGTTTAACATCAAAAACGATATCTCGATTGTTGTACAAAATAACAAAAAATATTTCAAACAAAAGACGTTCAGCATCAAATTCTCGACATTCTCGCCGAAATTATATTTTCCATAGCACGCTTCGTTTGCCAGATAATTGACTTGAATCGCAAAAACGTCAACCTAACTTAACCCTACTCAACTCTCACCATTCGAAAAATTGAATTTTGTACACATTTCCAAAACGAATAATTGTTTATCCAACGATATCTCGATTGTTGTAAAAAATCAGAAAAATTGTTTGAAATAAAAGACCTTCGGCATCAAATTCTCTACCTTTTTTAGGTAAATTTTAATTAACTCATTTTTACGATGGCACGCTTCGTTTGCGAGATAATCGACTTGAATCGCGGAAACGAGAACCTAACTTAATCTGAATTTAATCAATCCCACGCGTGATTCTACATTTTTAAAGCCCTAGAGCGTAAAATCGAATTTATTATACATTTTTCAAACTTATAATTGTTTATTCAAATAATATGACATATTTTTTTATTATTTTACTTCGTGCTTAATTAATCAAGCGGTCTGTTTTTCATAAAAAAATGAATTGTAATGATGCCTCTCTAACTTCAATTCGTTAACTGACAGTGACATTTTATAAATGTTCAAAGGCAACAAAAAGACACATTTACAAAATGTAAATTCTAGGGTTTCCATTTTTTTCGGAATAAATATAGAATAAACAGCATTTTTCGGGACCCTATCAAAACATCCACACTATTTTCGCCACCTTTCCATCTACTTTTCTGACATAATTTTAATTATTTCTTTTAAATAAATAATTAAAGTACGTACTTGTATGTACCAACTTTTACAAATTTAACTACTTGTAATATTTTGCAGTTTTTCTATTAAAATATGCAGTTTACATTAAAAATAGTGTGCTTAACCCATTAAGCGCCATTGATGCATACACGCAACATTATTATTTTTTTGTTAATTAAATTACTTAATAAGTTAATTTGATATGTTATATTATTTGAACTGACTTAAAAATGTATGACGAAAAAGGTAAACCTTTTGATATTTAAATATTTCGCTTATTACTCATCAAAACAAAAAAAAGTCAGGGTATTTCTAACTTCACAATATTTCAGTGTTTTACACGCGTGGCGCATGAAGTAAAATTTCGAGTTTAGAAAAGCCTCGTAAACATTTTCTACGCGGGGCTTTTTTAAACTCGAAATTTTACTTCATGCTTAGTCTGGGAGTGGAAACGCTCGTTCTAAACTTCATATTGCACGTTTTTATATAAAATCGACGAATGCCTGAAAGTTTAGAGCGTATACATTATGTATATTGAAAAGAAAAATTCACAGTGTATTCCATACTGTAGATTTTTCTTTTCATATGTGTGAATGACATATTAAATTAAAAATGCACAGTGTAATGCATGTAATGCACTGTAAATTTTTCTTTTAAATCTACATAATGTATACGCTGTAAACTTTTAGGCATTCGTCGATTTTATATAAAAACGTGCAATATGAAGTTTAGAACGAGTGTTTCTACTCCCAGACTAAGCATGAAGTAAAATTTCGAGTTTAGAAAAGTCCCGCGTAGAAAATTTGTCGAGGGTCGCGTAGCGACCCGAGACAAATTTTCACGGGGCTTTTCTAAACTCGAAATTTTACTTCATGCGCCACGCGTAAAAACACTGAAATATTGTGAAGTTCGAAATACACTGACATTTTTTCATAAAAAAGTACAGAATTGTACCTTAATTCAACTTTTACAGTTAACTCTATCACTCCTCGGCCGTTAATGGGTTAATGGTACGTGAATTGTAAATATTTTGTTTAAAACCAATCGTGTTGATTTTGTTTTCAAAGCCCACTTTGCTAAAACAAAATAATCAATTTTGTACAAGAAATGTCTGCTCTTTCAAATTTTATTCTCGGGCATTCTTCAGAGAGACGGTCTGGATGTTTTAATCGGGTCCTCATTTTCCACCAATCATTGTAAAAACATAATAATTTTGAATACCCCTGCTCGTAAAACGTTATGAATCCTGCCCAGGCCCCGTATTCACAGCACCGATGCAATTTAATATCGGTGAGAAGTCGTACTGAAATGACGTCATTTTGAGAAGAATTTACTTAACCGTATGGAGTAAAATAACGTAATTTTGGTGCAAGTTCAAGTTGTGAATACGGGCCCAGGAACAACATACATTGAAACAGAGCTAGGCAGGATTCGAATCATTCAGGATTCGATTCCCGAATTCGAATCCTTTTAGAGGATTCAAAAGAGGTATTCGAATACTTTAGTGAAAACGGATTCGTGATCCGGATTCGTTACATTTTTTTAAAAGGATTCGTATTCAAATCCAGACGTAGATGATTCGAATCCTTATAAAAGGATTCGAATTCTTATAAAAGAATTCGAAACCTTATAAAAGGATTCGAATCCTCATACACGGATTTAAATCCTCCCAAATAATTCGAATCATCGCTATTAAGGCTGGGAATCGAATTCGATTAATTCAAATAGTTAAATATTCTAATATGAATATTTCAATCACTAAATTATTCATATTTGAATATAAATATTTAAATTTTCGTATAATTCAAATATTTGTGAATGCATATTTGGTTACTTAACCATGAAAAATTTCCAACCTTAACAGTATATTTTTAACTTCACTTGAAATCAGTGTTTTATACGCGTGGCGCATGAAGTAAAATTTCGAGTTTAGAAAAGCCCCGTGAAAATTTGTCTCGGGTCGCTGCGCGACCCTCGACAAATTTTCTACGCGGGGCTTTTCTAAACTCGAAATTTTACTTCATGCTTAGCCTGGGAGTGGACAACACTCGTTCTTAGAAGTTTCAAATTGAAGGATCACTCTAGATAACTAAGTTTATTACCATTTTAGAAAGGCTGCAGCCCGAAGGACTAATCATGGTCTTCGGAGACCGAAGGACTCCCTGTGAATCGAAGTTTTTTTACAAGAAAACAACGAATATCTGAAGGTTTACAGCATGGATAGGAAAGAAAACATCCAATTTTGAAAAAATATCGAAGTTGGGTTAGTTTTCAGTGCATTTTTAACTTCACTTTAAATCAGTGCTTTATACGCGTGGCGCATGAAGTAAAACTTCGAGTTTAGAAAAGATCCGCGAAAATTTGTCTCGGGTCGCTGCGCGACCCTCGACAAATTTTCTACGTAGGGCTTTTCTAAACTCGAAATTTTACTTCATGCTTAGTCTGGGAATGGATAACACTCGTTTCAACTTTAAATTTAACTCTTTTATAAAATCGACGTATGTAATATAATAAATCATTCATTGAAATCATAAAAAAATATTCAAAATTTTACTTGAAATTAAGTTTTAGAGTTAACTTTATAATTTGCTCGGCTCTTAATGGGTGAATATTCTATTCCTAAGAAAAACCGTATTTATTTAATATTAAAGTTGCATTTAATGTAATAACAAACTATAAATAAATCGACAAAAATCTAGAAATATCGAAAATTTCGACATGTAGAAAATCTTGACGGTCCAATCCCAGACTAAGCATGAAGTAAAATTTCGAGTTTAGAAAAGCCCTGCGTAGAAAATTTGTCGAGGGTCGCGCAGCGACCCGAGACAAATTTTCACGGGGCTCTTCTAAGCTCGAAATTTCACTTCATGCGCCACGCTTATAAAACACTGATTTAAAGTGAAGTTAAATACGTACTGAAAACTAACCCAACTTCGATATTTTTTTAAAATTGGATGTTTTCATTCCTATCCATGCTGCAAACCCTCAGATATTCGTTGTATTCTTGTAAAGAAACTTCGATTCCCTGTAGTCCTTCGGTCTCCGAAGACCATGATTGGTCCTTCGAGCTGTAGCCTTTGTAAAATGGTAATAAACTTAATAATCTAGAGTGATCCCTTAATTTGAAACTTCTAAGAACGAGTGTTGTCCACTCCCAGACTAAGCATGAAGTAAAATTTCGAGTTTAGAAAAGCCCCGCGTAGAAAATTTGTCGAGGGTCGCGCAGCGACCTGAGACAAATTTTCACGGGGCTTTTCTAAACTCGAAATTTTACTTCATGCGCCACGTGTATAAAACACTGATTTAAAATGAAGTTCAATAACACATATATCATCATTAATTAAAATCATTATTTAATCAGATATTTAAGTCGGTAAATGAACACTTTTGTTAATAGAAACTGATGGAATAAAATATTACTGGTTGCAAATAATAGATTCAAATGTATTTTTAAAGGATTTGTATCCGTGATTCAAGAATGAGGATTCGAATCATATTTTTCACTTACGAATCCTTTATTCGAGTATTCGTGATTCGAATCATATTAGGTGATTCGGATTCGTGATTCGAATCCTGTTTTTGAGGATTCATCCCAGCTCTGCATTGAAATAACGTAAAAGCAGACCAGAGCCAGTATTCACAGTATCCATGCAATTTGTCATCGGTGAGAACTTGCACCAAAGTTACGTCATTTTACTCCATACGGTTTGGTAAATTCTTCCCGAAATGACGTCATTGCAGTGCGACTTCTCACCGATGACAAGCTGCATCGGTGCTGTGAATACGGGCCCTGGTCTGCTTTTACGTTATTTCAATGTATGTTGTTCCTCAAGACTTTATTACTTTCTTGATCGTTTGTTTCTTTCTCTTCGAGTAAAGTGCATTTAAAGTTCTGCGCTTTATAAATAGATTAGCATTTCACTTTCTGCGATTGGCGGCTGCGGCAATCTATTTACGCTTCATTGCTCTCTGGGAACGCCGCGACAGAGAAACTGTTCATTGAGGAAGTTTCATTTGCACTATAAATAAATGCGCGTCCATTAATTATGCATTATCCGCAAAATGATGAATCGCGAGAGGATTGGTTACGGTTTGCTAAATGTTAAATGAAATAAAATGTAAACTTTTGTAGAGAATATGAACTCGTCCATCAAATGATGAAAGGCTTTCTGCAAATGTTTTTGTCATGCTTCTATAGTGAAAGGTTTTTGCTATCAGTCGCTTAGGTTTTGCAACGTTTATTGTTTTATTAAATGAGAATATTAACTCATCCATTAAATAATGACAAGTTCTTGCTGTCAGTTGCTTAATTTTTCCAAAGTTTATTGTTTTGTATAATTAGTGAAAGGTTTTTGTTCTCGCTTATTCTATAGATTTTTATGAATCGTTGTTATTTTCTATCTTTAATGAATTATTTTTGCTTGGTTTTTTTTTACTTTCCCTACCCTGATACACCAAAGGGAAAGTTTTTCGCGAAAAATTTCAAATAAAAAATTTCTGAACATATCCATTTTAAGGTCCTCTGAGTTGATTAAGACCATTTTTGAAAAAGGTCTGTCCGTCCCTCACCAACAGTCTAAACCGATCGAGATCTTAAGATGACACTATAAGCTTGAGCTATTTATTACAATCCTAGGTTGGGAAAAGCTTTCGGTGAAAATGCGGAAACTGGAAATGGTACTTTACTCTTAGCAATTTTTTCAGATTTTTGTTTAATAATGATCATATATAAAAAATCTTAAAGGATAAATTAAAAACACTTCACTTTTATAGTGAAACAAACCAAGTGTTTTTAATTTATCCTTTAATATTATTTCAAAATGTTTCACCAAGTAATAAATGAGAAAGTTATTCAAGAAATAAAAAAATCTTGTTAATAAAAGTTGTACATAATCAAGAAATTCACTTTTTATCCTTACACACTTTTTGTCGTAGTTCTTTTGGTTAATGGGTAAAGTACTATAATGAAAGAATCACCATTTTTTAATTTTGTAAATAAAAAGTTTATTTTCTTCTGTTTTCAGGTAGCCGAAGAAGATCACGATTGGAATAATGTTGGTGGTGGTAGGACGCACAAATTGCGATCCAGGAAAGGCAGGAGTATCGTCCACAAAAATTTAGAAGATAATTATGGTGCAGTCGTTATAGCCAATCATGAAGCTCTGGCTCAAGTTTTGGAAAATGTAAGTTTCTTTAAAAACTATATTAACCCGTTAAACCATTGATGCAATAATTACCAAATGTTCTTAGTTAAATTACTAGTTAATTTTATACATTGTATTATTTGACCTGACTTGAGAATTTAATTATTTAAATATTTTGATTATTCTTTTAAAAAAAAGTATTGTAAGTGTATTTCTAACTTCACAATATTTCAGTGTATTAGACGCGTGGCGCATGAAGTAAAATTTCGAGTTTAGAAAAGCCTGAAAATTTGGTTTGGACGCTCCGCGAAGCGGAGCGTCCAAACCAAATTTTCAGGCTTTCCTAAACTCGAAATTTTACTTCATGCTTAATCTCTCGTTCGAAACTTCAAATTAAAAGCTATTACAAAATCGATTAATATTTGTAAATTTACAGCGTATATGTTATGTATGTTTAAAAGAAAAATTCTCAGTATGTAATAAAGGGTGTCCCAACAAGAGCGCCGGATTTAAATTTGCCGCCATTTTGTTAATGCGAGTTGTACGGTGATTTTTTTTTGACAGTTGTCAAGTACAGACCACGCGATTTGAGAATATGGAGAAGTATTCAAACGAACAACGTTTAATTATTGTAAAAACACATTACAAAAATGGTGAAAGTTTTGCGAAAACAATTCGCATATTACGTCAAGTTTTCGGTCGCCATTATGCGCCAAATGAATCGACAGTGAGGCATTTAATTACAAAATTTGAGACCAAATTTACGCTGATGGATCAAAAGACCATTGTTCGTCGTCGTCCTTGTCGGTCACTCGAAAATATAGACACAGTAAGGGAATCTGTGGCCGAGAATCCAGGAACTTCCATTCGGCATCGTGGTCAAGAATTAAACATTTCCAAAACCACTATGCAACGAATTTTGGTAAAAGATCTGCATTTGCACGCGTACAAGATTAAATTGGTGCAAGAAACCAAGCCAAGGGACCATGAGCAGCGCCGTGGATTTGCTGATTGGGTGTTGGAACATCATCAAATTAATCCGGATTTTTCGAAGAAAATCATTTTTTCAGATGAGGCACTTTTTCAACTAGACGGATACGTAAATAAACAAAACTGTCGGATTTGGGGTGCTGAAAACCCTTGTGTGGTACTCGAACAGCCAATGCATCTACCGCGAGTAACGGTTTGGTGCGCATTTTGGGCTGGCGGAGTGATTGGGCCGTATTTCTTTGAAAATGCGGCTGGAAATGCGCTAACTGTTACTGGTGTGCGGTATCGGGAAATGTTAACGGAGTTTTTGTGGCCCGAATTGGATGTAATTGATGTGGAGCACATGTTTTTCCAACAAGACGGTGCGACCTGCCACACCGCACGTGAAACAATGGTGTTACTGCAGACCAAATTTCCAGGCCGTGTCATTTCTCAATTTGGCGATCAACATTGGCCACCAAGATCGTGCGATCTAACGCCGATGGACTTTTTTCTTTGGGGCTATGTGAAGCAAAAGGTGTATGCAAATAAGCCTGAAACAGTTCAACATCTTAAAGAGGAAATCCGGCGCGTTATTGGTGAAATACAGCCACATTTATGCGAAAACGTTATTCAAAATTTCAACAAAAGAATAACGCTGTGCCAGAGGTTTCGTGGTGGCCATTTGCCTGATATTGTATTTCATGTTTAATCGGAACTATTTTTTTTATGTTGAAACAAAAATGTTTGCTTAATTAAAAAAATAAATATGTTTTTCTTTATAATTAAATCCGGCGCTCTTGTTGGGACACCCTTAATTTTGGAAACTACTTTAAATTTTAATACAGGGATTTTTTCTTTCAGGTATACATTTTCCTATTTATACTTATATAAAAAAATGCATTGGCAACACACGACATAATTGGTTTAATAAGATGTTTCAAACATTTCAAACAGTTTGGTTGCCTATAATCGAAACATAAAGCACAGTACACACGATTGTTGTGTGTACTGTGCTTTATGTTTCGATTATAGGCAACCACACTGTTTGAAACGTTTGAAACATCTTATTAAACCAATTATGTCGTGTGTTGCCTTGCAACTCTAAATCCTTTAGTTTTATATGCAAAAATCTGCCAAGAATGACAGATCTAAAAACTATTTTTTTATCGTTTAGTTACCCGCAACTAAACGATAAAAAATGGTTTTTAGATCTGTCATTCTTGGTAGCTCATGTCCTTTTAAACGAAAAACATTTCTAATTATTAATTTTGTCGTTTGTATCTAGGTATCTTCATCTTCTAGATAAAAAAAAACTATTTTTTTCTATGCATAACACATTTAGAATTTTGAAGAACCAATAGCTTCTGAATCTTCCCTGCTCGTCTTTGTTTGGCATTCGTTATTTGTTTTTCAAAGTTTAATTTGAAGCTTCTAACGAGTGTTTCCAATCCCAGGTTAAGCATAAAGTAAAATTTCGAGTTTAGAATAGCCTGAAAATTTGGCTCGGGCGCGTAGTGAAGCGGAGCGACCGAGCCAAATTAGGCTTTTCTAAACTCGAAATTTTACTTCATGCGCCACGCGTATAATACGCGAATTGAGTGTAAAATGGTCTTAAATTTAACCAATTTACAAGTGAAATTAGTTTATTGTTTCAATTATCAATCAATAATCGTCATTGTTAAAAATTCTAAATTTTCGACACAAAGAAAAGTAATTTGCTTATTATAATATTGTCAGCCGTAATATAACGAGTGGTATGATTATTATCGATGATATTTTGGAGTTGAAACCGCTGCTTCGGTTTCAACGACAAAATATCATCGATAATTAATCATACCACGAGTTATATTAAGTGAGAGAATATAACGAATAAAATAACGTGAGTCTTTTAACATTATCGACAGCTGAGATATTGTTGTTTCCCTATTGATTGAGAATTTTTTAACCGCACAAAAGTTCGTAAACTGCCGCCGCCACTGTGCTTCTTTGATCATGACGGTGTTTTTTGGCGTCGCACTTTTTACTTTTCTATTAATATCACTGCACGAAACTTTACCTATTTTGACGTTTCGAATGACAGGACAACTTATCACCCACCGCTTCTTTTGTTTTTTATCATCGCGGTGATAGACATGTACCTACGGCTTTCCTTGCATCTCATTGGTTGAAAATTCGTTCTAATAGGCTATGAGTTGTATTCTCATAACTATAACGATTTATATTAATAACGTGATTCTTTGACTATAACAGAATCTAATTTTCGACAAATATATTGGCATTTTTGACAGTATTGTATAACTGATGTTTATTTCGGCCATTGTGATATTTTTGGACATTTTTAAATATTCAAATACTTAAATATTCAGATATTTAACTATTTCAGGCGAAATTTTACTTCATGCGCCACGCGTAAAAACACTGAGTTAAAATGAAATTCAAAATATACTTTGGCTTATGGAGATCTCATGTTAATTAATTTACAAATGTTTATTTTGATTCATTCGCACGTCTGAAACAATTTGTTTTGGAATATGTAAGAGCATACTTAAAAAAGCAAAAATCCATGTTTGTTTCTTAAATGTAAGTTTAAACCGTGAGTCAGGGGATTAACGAAGCAATAGTGAGTGATACTGGTTTGTTAACTACTTTTGTAAACGTGTTTTAATGGGCAGAAATTCCTTTCTTTAAATTCATCTATATTTTTCATATCTGCAGCGATCGAAAATTTCGCACAATGTTTCACCAAAATCAAGACTATTTAAGGTTGTTATCCATTGATATGGATACATTTACATCTACTTCATTCATCTAAACCTACTGAATTAAAAAAAATCATCCTTCCCACTGAGCGAAAAACAAATAAATAACGTTATTAATGATTTCGATAGCTAACGCCATCTAATGCTTCATAGTGGCATCGTCAGTGACACGAATGCACAAAGTGCATATACAGGTCACTGGTTCGTCCACGAGCGAGCAGAACTCTGTTTGTGAAACCAGAAAACAAATATCAAAATTGAATTTGTGTTCAGTATTCCGGCACCAGGTACCCACAGACGCGTTTCGGAATTCAAGGTCCTCTTCAGTGTGGTCCCGGCCCAGTGCTGAGGAATACTGAACATTTCTGACTATTTCAAGCCAATATGTGAAAACTATTAATGATTTCGATAGCTAACGCCATCTAATGCTTCATAGTGGCATCGATGCCACTATGAAGCATTAGATGGCGCTATCGCCTACCCCGTAGAGCTTAAAGTATACATGAAAACAAGCATTTTTTTTTTAATAAATGTATAGTCAAAAGTGTCTCCCTTCAGGGCTGGAGATTCTTAGATTTTTCAAGCGCCTAAATATAGGCAACTGTGATATTTTTTCACTTGCATTAATTTTCGTCGTAATGGAAACGAAGGGTGCAACTTCGTTTCTATTACGACGAAAATTAATGCAAGTGAAAAAATAGCACATTTGAATAAAACAAAAAATAACATCGACTTCCCACTGAGCAAAAAACAAACAAATAACGTTATATCAACATTGTAGCAACATTAAACATTGTTTTAATGTTGATGAAACATTACTTAAATGGATTTGCTCAGTGGGTCTATTTATTTTATTTTACAACAAAAGAAACAGTAAAATAAGTTTCTCATTGATCGTCTAAAGACGGTTTCCACTCCCAGACTAAGCATGAAGTAAAATTTCGAGTTTAGAAAAGCCTGAAAATTTGGATTTGCTGGGGCGCGCGAGCGAAGCGAGTCGCGCCCCGACAAATCCAAATTTTCAGGCTTTTCTAAACTCGAAATTTTACTTCATGCGCCACGTGTATAAACCACTAGCTTCAAGTGAGACCTTCAACCTATTGGTTAGAGTAAAATAAATTTTGTATGTCAATTATTAATTTTTCAAATGATGGGGAAAGTGCCCACCCCTTGCTTCGTCTGTGAGTTGGGTTGTTTTAGTGGGGAAAACATAATTTCTTCTGATTTTAGTCATTGAAATTTTATCTTTAGTATCCTTTGAACAAGTGCACGATAACAAAATTAGCTTCCAGAATGTTTACACCAAAGAATCTTTCTCTATTCTTCTTTAAACGATCAGATTTAGCAAATAAAATTACTTACTGAATCCTTGCAGAAAGACTTACAAGTATTGATCCTTACTAATATTTTTATTCAGATCCAACAAAGTGTGCCAATTCAACCAGCTCTAAGAGGTCTAAAATCAGCAGCGAGTCTCAGGTGGAGCGATTTCTCCATAAAGGCGACGATTCCTCCGATCGTGGTTGGCTCCAGAGCTTTCCATCAGGCGCTTTGGGGTGCCAACCACATTACACTCGTCATAAGCTCAGGATCAGTGCCCACGAGTCCTTTGTCCTTGGGGAACTGTAGCTTAGTACCGATCACCGAATTTAGCGATCTTGTTCCAGTCAAGTATTTACCGATGAACGTTACACAGGACGTTAAACATTTGCAAGGTAATACATGAAATACATATATATTGAAATTTGATAAAACGAGGATGAGAGGAAGGCTTTTAAAGTAATCTTGTCTACCTCTTTCATAGTCTTTTTTGTAATTGGGGAAGAAACAATCCTTGGTAATGTAACAACTAATTGCTGTAGGTCTGTCAAATCAATCTATATAATTTTGTACTCATCAGCACATCTTTTTGTGTGTTATATAACATTAAAGATAAACTATTTAAAGAAAAAAAGTGGACAGTTCTCCAGTTTCTGAAATTAGAATTGCTTCTTTTTAAGCCGTGTCCATACCAAATGAATATAGCATTTACGAATATTTGCAAACACAATGGGCCCGTTCAGCAGAGACAACAGTTGGGAGTTTACTGCCAACTGTTTGGGAATTTTCGGATGACCGGATTGTTAATCGTGAACGTGTTTGGGATTTTTGCAATCGTACGGAATAGACCAACCGAAGTACCGTTCATTAGGTACCAACATACATCACAAACAAATCCAAACATGTTGAATGTTGAACTTTTTGCTGAACGGGCCCAATGGTGTGGACAGCAATCACGAACAAGAACGTATGTTTGCGTGCAATCATCAATGTTCTACGCACTGTCGCCATAACAACGAGATTTGCAAACGCTCACAAACGTTTACGAACACATTTGGCATGAATGTCTCTTTAGCACTTCTGACAACAGAACATTAATAATTTTGTGTGTCTTGTCATTTTTAACATATTTTTGTGTTCTTTAGCAACAGTAGCAGTGCTACCATGTATGCAAGTAAACACGATACAGTCCTACAGCGAAATGCTGAAGAGCAAATTCCAACCGGGCAGTGAGGAATTCAGCAAGGAAGTGAGCTTCGTGCTGCTGCAGTTAGTCAACGCACTGAAGACGCTGCAGGCGCAGGGCATCGAAGAGCTCTCCCTATCCCTGACCAGCTTTGTGCTTTGCAAAGAGATGGACAAGGAATCGTACATTCGGTTGTGCGTCTTACAAGGGTAAGTAAGCGTCAGTTTCTCCTTGACTTATTGGACAAGACTTGTCAATTTCGACCTTTCTTTGAATCAAACAATCATACCATTAACTAATAACATTTAGATATTCTTGACATGTTGGATTGTTTGTTGATTTTGGTCTCTCTTTAAAACAGACACTTGTACAACTTGTTTCCCTTAACTAGGCGAGAAATTTGAAAACATTGGTGCACATAAAACCAAACGCGCTTAGAAATGTCTTGTTTAACTTACCAAAAGTGCATTAGGGCATTGACATGTCATTATTTTTAGGCAAATTACTTAATTAGTCACACAAATAAACTCTACAGAGAACTTTAGTAATAAAAAGTTGTCTGCTTTTCTCACCTACTTAAATCAAATGAGATATACTTCGTCGCATGCGAAATATGAATACTTTCCATGAAATTTGAGACATCCTTAATTTAATTACTAAAATGTCTGAATGGAGTAACTTTAGCTATCTTTTTTTAGATTGGGTGAAGATGTAACCTCGAATAAAGAAGAAGACAAAGCCGGCTCCCTCTGCTCGTGCGTGTCGTCAGCGATGGAACACCTCCAACCAAACCAACAGCTTTTCACCCTACTACAAACCCTCCTCAACACAGAACGCGCCGTTTCGTTAACGCAAGTGAAATCAGTCCTCGAGTTTTCCCTGTGGGGCCCGACAGACGTCGCCTTGGGAACGTCGGTGAGGGAACGCGAGGTCGCTCTGCAGAGATGGCTCGACCTTCAAAGGGCGACGGTCCTTCACGGCCTGGTCTGCGCCAAAGTCCACCTCACCGTTTACGAAGAATCGCACTTGCTCTTTCTGGTGCGCAGCAACGCGCGCATGATGTGCGACGCGTCGCTTTTGCTAGAATCCAGCGTGCAGAAAAATGTAAACTTGCTCAATAAGAAATGATATTATTTTTAAATGAAGAATTCTGTAAATAAGGGATAATGCATGTACTTTTATGCAAGTACTAACATGTTAAGCCTGAAGCACACTTGTAACTAAAATCAGAAGTGGGTTTCAGGTTTTATATTTATTTATTCGTCGTCGGGTTAAATTAAATCTTTTTATATATTTTGTATGTATATGTGTATACACAGTGCCTTATAATGTAGTTATGTTTTTTTTATTAATTGTTTATTTTGTAACAATACTTTCTATACATATTAACAAAAAACAATAAATATGTATAAAATAAATTACATTACGTTAAAATTATTGCTTTGCAACCTATTGCTTATTTAAGTAAAAATCGTGTATTATTTTGTAAAAATTCAACTCAACGATGGTCGAAAAAAAATACAATGAAATTAAAGCAAAGTCTCACCGGTTACTCTCACATTTTTTACGCTAACATTTACTATTGTCAATTGTTTCAATTCAATCCCTAAATTAATTCGTGTGTGTTTACAAGCCCTTGTTGAAGTACACTCGTTCAGGTACGTCGCCGCCGCAATTCTTCTTCATCTTCTCGTACTCCTCGGGTTCGAGCCAAGCCATTGTCGAAGACTTCATTGAACTACATAAAGGAAAGTGTTAATGCAGGGAATTGTTTTTTTTAACTCGAAAAACTTACCATTTTTGAGGGAATAATGCACAGGCTGTTGGGACCATGAATATTAAACTGTTGACAAAAATAAATTATGAGTATCATGTGAAGGAATCTATATCAACATAAAGCTAAAAAAAATATTTAAATTGAACAGTTAGACTAAAATGTGTGCATAAGCAGCAAGAGAATAAATGATGATTGATAATCTAAAAAGTATACTAGAGAAAAGATAAATAGTTTCCGAACGTGTTAGTCGTCAATAAGTGAAAAGACTAAGGGTCGATGTTTGAAATTGTATGATTACGATAATTTTAGCACTTACAAGCAACCGACGAACATGACTTGAATAGGACCGTGAAGGGCAGTGATTTTCTTCATCCAGTCAAATTTCTCCATGCGTTCCATGATGATGGGCAAGATGAGCATGCCGGGGGCACACATCACGATCCTCGAGATGATCACCTGAGAAATACCCTTGCCGGCGGCGAGTTTCGATTGACCCACTATCTTCCCCTTGTCGTCACTAACATCAATTCCGTACAGAATCTCAGATTGTCTCATAAGAGGGATGTTGACACAATTAGCGGCTGCCACAGCGGCGAACGGCACATATCTCTGCAAAGTACATTTTTATTTAAAAACAATTACTGCAATATACGGGGGTTGATCAAAAAGTAAGGTTACAAAATGTACACGTTTCATTGCAGGCTTTACAACCTTACTTTTTGATCACCCCTCGTATATTTGAAGTTCACTATTGAATGAAAAATTTAGTTTTAAACTAGAGCTGGGAATCAAATGCGAATAATTCAAATAGTCGAATAGTCAAATATCAATATTTCAATCACTAAATTATCACATATTTGAGTATTCGAATATTTAAATATAAATAAGTTAAATATTTGAATATGTTTTTGAACGATTATTTAAATATTCAACTAATTCAAACATTTGAATATGTTTTTAATGACTAATTAAATACTTCAATGTAAAAAATTCCCAGCCTTAATATTACATAAACTTTACTTGAAATTAGTGTTTTATACACGTGGCGCATGAAGTAAAATTTCGAGTTTAGAAAAGCCTGAAAATTTGGATTTGCCGGGCTCGCTTCGCTCCGCCCGGCAAATCCAAATTTTCAGGCTTATCTAAACTCGAAATTTTACTTCATGCTTAATCAAGGAATGGAAAACACTTGTTCGACAACTATTAGAACCTTTAATGACAATACTTATTTTTAGTGAAAATAGGAAACAAACACAACCTGTAATTGTTTTCATTAACTTAATGTGTTTCGTTAATTATCTGGTCAATTTTTTTTAAGAATTCTGTGTTGTCATTAAAGGTTTTGATACTTTCCTAACAAGGGTTGTTTTTCACTAATTGGTTAAGCATGAAGTAAATATTTCGAGTTTAGAAAAGCTTGAAAATTTGGATTTGCCGAGCGAAGCGACCAAACTAAATTTTCAGGCTTTTCTAAACTCGAAATATTTACTTCGTGCGCCAGGCATGTAAAACACTGGTTTAATATGAAGTTCAAAAACATACTAAGTTAAATAACTTAATCCATCACAAGATTAAAATAAAATAAGAATACATGTTTTGATTAATGCTAGGCATTTTTAAAATTGAAGTATTCGAATATTCATTTAAAAACATACTTAAATTCGAATCTTCATTTAAAAACGTATTTAAATTTGAATTTTCAAATATGTATTTCAAATATTTAAAATACTCTAATATTGAAATATACAATAAATAGAATATTAAAATAAATCGAATATACGAATATTTCAATTTTAAAAATGCCCAGCTTTAATTTAAACAGAGATATCTTGAGTATTTCATGCTAACACTTAAATGTCCAAACTCTACAAAGCAAATTTTACCGAAATTTCAGGATCAAGCTCAAGTGATAACAGTGCTGCCCTCTGAACACAGATATTTTACTCATACCAATGAATGTCATGCGAAGGTTTAATTATAAAACTATCTATTGTTATTACTTGCATGAATGGACCGGCGTTTTTAGTCCAGTAAGCTTTGCAGCCGAGGGCGGTGATCATTGCGGAGGCCGTTGCCGAGACGTAGGCGACGCCCAGTTGGGTGGTGCTGATGGGAGATTTCGCATTTCTGTTCGTGTAGTTTACTAGAGCGTTGAAGGACTGGTTGACCCATTGCCAGAACACGACGGCAGGTGCCGTGCTGTAACGGGCAACAAGTGTCATCAGATGACATTTTCAGGTGATCAAAGGGATCAATCGTTTCATGAATGCATTACTGAAATTTTCAGATGACTGGCCGTGAAATGCCAGTCCGAGCTAGCAATGTGAGGCATATGATTGTTTCTCGAGTTGAGCACATGGACATTGTTTATATCAAAAGTCGTGAACTTGCAACATAATAATGATAATCTTTGAAACTAAAGATTATTATTATTATGGTGTAAAAACTGTAGAGAATTTAATACAATATAACTAAAAATATACCTTGAACAAGTTTCTCATCTTTCACGTGGTGAAACATATTTAACTATGATTTAATAAAAAAAACACTTGGTTAAATTTCACTAATATATTAGTGAAATTTAACCAAGTGTTTTCTTTATTAAATCATAAAAATATACATATCATTTATTTACAATTTGAAACATTAATTCATAAGAAACTCTTGTATTAAGTATAGATATTTGTTTCATTAGGAGAAAAAATTGTGGTTTTTGGGACAAGAAAGACGATTGCCGGACGACGTGCATCAATAATAACCAACTTACAAAGGAAAATAAAAAATCGTCGTTCAACTTTTTTGTTGGTTTGACACCATACATAAATAATACTCATTGTCCTGCATATTTTCTCCCAGTTAACCGATTCTCTATCTCTTACCCTTTAGAAGATAACTATGCATCGACTGCTTAATCGGGACACTCTGCATAGTCCGGGTTCAATAAATTAAAATTCGTGAAAGACTTTTGTTAGACCCTGTATTTCTTTCAAATGATTATTTCAACTAAATTTGGAATTCAAAGTATTTACAACAGTTCAATGTAGGTTATCAAAATGAAAACTTTATTATTCATAATGTTTTAACAACTTCGTAATTAACTCATGATTACTCTATTTTTATTTATAATTGGTAAAATGCACAAACACAAGGTATGTACACATACAGAAATAATAATTAATTACTCATATGACCGTTTCCAGATAAACATTCCATAAACATTTGCATGTATACATAATTATTTTTTTATTTATTTATTCAGTCAACAGAGTCCATTTGAACAAAATAAATAAATAAATAATAATAAAATTGCCAATACTTGGTTGTAAAATATGTCAAAACATTAAAAGTGCGATTTTTTATGTTTTTACGCTTAGACAAAGGGGTCATATTCCACATGAAAAGCTCAAGGATTTGAAATGAAATAATAAAACACTAACACTTTCTTCACTAAAAATATTTATTTATTCATATGCAAATTTTCCAATTGCTGTAATTAATTAGCTTAAATAAATTAGTTTTAGAAAAAATGTGTTACCATTATATAAGTTTAACTATATCCATCTCTTCACGTAACTTAAACCAAATACATAACCTTTTATGGCTATCAAATAAATAATTTCATAAAATAAAGTGTGGAATTTATATTTTCTCTATTTGAATTCTTCTGGAAAATTAATGGCCCTGGCTTCGACCAGTCACAGCAATCAGATTGTTGTATTTATCTATTTCTATTTGAGTTTAAAATAAGAATAGAATTTCTGAAGTCGGGCCCGCCGTGGCCGAGCGGTTGAGCCGCCGGTTTCGCCAATCGGACACGGAGGTGATCTGGGTTCGATTCCCAGCGGAGGCGAGTAGTTTTTCTAACGAAAAATAATCGTCTCCGGTTCCATGGATGTGTGTGAATGTGTTGTGACGTCCAAATTAGTCGAAATATATGTTAATATAGATATTATAAATCATCGTTGGTAGTGGCTGAATGGTAATACCTATGCCAAACAAACCAAAAAAAAAAAATTCTGAAGTCCCCTCAGTTCAACTTTTTAGTACAACTTAAGCATGAGATGAAAAATATTAGAATATTTTCAAAAAAGTTTGAATAAAATTCACTCCTTTTTAAAATGACCGATTTAATTGACATACTTTGAGAATTTTATGATTTTCATCTCATAGGATTAAAATAATTTTGTTTTTATCTAGAACTACTTGTATGTGGAACTACTTGAAAGAAAACCAAAATGACAAGATAAGGTTTTTATCTTGAAAGAATAATATAAACCAAATATGTCAAACTTGGTTTTAACAAACGTCAATTATATGTGTTTTTTTATTTATACCACTTTTATTTAACTTTTGTGACAAGTTCCAATTACACGGTAATTATTATCAAACTAAGTGCACCCTATCCCTTAGACTCAGTTTGATAATGATTACCGTGTAATTGAAACTAGTCACAAAAGTAAAATAAAAATGGTATAAAAAAGTTAAGTGTTTTCTTTAAATCAAAATTGAAAATGTACCACGAAGTGAACGTCTCCAAGATACAAGAATTATATTAGCTCATTTGTAAAATGTTCTTTTAGGTAATAGACTAAGTAAACAGCTGTTTGTGCCGTGGCACCCGCCACCTAGCGGATTTCTGTATAAGCAGCATCGGTGTCGGTTGCGTATGAGTTGCATGGTGTCAGTTGGTTTTTTATTGTGTAACGTCATAATTTAATGCTGTTCGTGGTATTTGTTCGTACAAAACCGATGTAAATATGCATGTCATAATAAGTTGCGGCTTTAAAACGGTTGACACAACCATTTTCCGACGGAAAAGCCTGTCGAAAGGTAGGAAGCTTTGTGAAAGTTCGCACGTAACCGACGTATCCGAAGAAATAAGAGGAGACGAGAATAATATCTTGCGCGGGGTTGTTTTACGAGAAACACTCGGGGCATTGAACTCCAAAGCAGACACCCTGTACTACAAACCGTCGGTAGAGGTAACCTATACAAAATTGTAATGTTTCTGTGTCATGATGAGATTTCATTTTCAACAAGTTCATTGTAGCACGTAGAATTGTTTGGAAATGTTGTTAAATTATTAATTTACTTATTATTTACAATTACAAATAGAACGCATAATAAGAAATATACGCATTTCATTTAAGCTTTTTAAGTTTCTGCTTATACAATTAATTTGATATACAATTTCAAACAATGTTATTTTCCTTACTCGTAACAGAAGTGCCACTTTCTCCTACTGTTTCAGTTAGTGAGAGTGAACTTCTTCAACTTGTAGGACGAAATGATTTATTTAACGGAGGTGGAAATAGTAATTTTTCAGTAGTGTGAAAACTCGCTAAAAATTACTTTTCCCCCCTCGTTAAGTATTAGGGTATTTCAGATTAACGAGAAGCGGGTTGTTATTGACTCGCTTTGCACCTGTAAAGGCGTGGCGGCGCTTACTTAGCCTATAAGAGATGTCTTGTATATGCTAAAATTTGACATATTGTGTCAAAGAAGGTTATATCACAATTTTTTATACTCTGATAAAACTGGAACATTTTATCATTCACGGCCTAGATATTCCATGCCATAATTTTCTAGCTAACTAATTATTATAAAAATTCTATTAAGCACCAAGGATAAACTCATGGTGAAATTATAGACAATTATGTTGAAAACATGAAGAATGAAAACGTAAAATGAATTCTACCTGTTTAATAGAGCACGCAGGAGGCTTTTAGGTAATTATATCCTGAAAATAACCCGAAGAATTTGGATTTAATTATGACTGTAGGCCAAAAATCTGCTGTTTGAAATTAAATGAAAATTCTAAAAATATCGAAGTGAAGAAAATACCATTTATTTATGCTGGTTAAAAAAATAAACAGTTACATATAACAACAAAAACACAGATGACTTATATAATAATAATTCCTGAATTTACTCTTCATTCAATTATGTAATGTAAATCAATAAAGCCCTATTGTATTTTTGGTTATATTTAGACTTAAATGCTCACAAAATTTTAACAACAGGTTGGTGATTCATACTTTATTTCTCTAATTATTGTATTTTCATAATAAATAACTCACCGGTAAAATTGTAACATTGCTCCTGTAATAGCCATACCACCGGGTACTTGGAAAGACATCCTCCCGAAGACATTCTGCTTCTCCCCACTGTCCGGATGGAAAGCACTCTCGTAGAGCTTCTTGGCGTACACTATCTGCTCCCTTGTGGTCCCCGAGGGCTCTTTCCCGTGCCGGTACTGCTGGACCAGCAGCTTGGCTTTGTCCAGATCATCCTCGCTGGCCAAGCCGGCCAAAGGATCGGTGACCCATAAGAAGTGACGGAAGCGCCCCACGAAGGTGTTCTGGTCCCAGAGGGGCTCGTCGATCTTGATTCGTTCGGTCATCGTTGGTAGTTGTGTAATAACGGCGGGATGCAAAGTGCACTGTTTCGCGGTGAGAGTTTGCCCCCGGAGCACCCGCGGGGTTATCGATCAAAGGTGATTTTTCTTGTCTCGGACGATTATTGCCGGTACTCTTTTGGTCCGTCTAAGCCCCCCACGCGCGCCCTATCCCTTCCACTCACTGAAATCCAAATCGTTTCAGCTGTGGGAGAGTGGAAGTGGAATTGACGGACAAAACGGCGGGGAATTTGAATTATAATCAATGTTTACTCTCTTTTTATACAGCGTGTTGATGAACTGTAAAGACAAACTTCTAGGGCTTGCAAAACACAACAAAGCAAACAACTTTTGTTAATAAATGCGTAGTCAAAAATGTTTTCTCTAGAAAATAGAGCCTCCTAAAGATTCTAAATATTAAGTACCTGAAAATAGGCAACCAAAATTGCATTTTCAATTATTTTGTTAAGGTTACACGGAATTTAAAAAAAACGATCTAGGAATACATACATGCATTCAAATAACCTTAATTTTGACACAATCAATATTTATGTGATATTTTTTTACTTTTCTTGCGTTATCTTTCGTCGTAATTGAAACAAATAGCAAGTAGTAAACTAAGTTGCCTACATTCAAGCTTGCTTAAACAATCATTGAGAATCTCTAAGGGCCAGTTGCACCTGTACATACATGAATTCAAATAACCTTAATTTTGACACAATCAATATTTATGTGATATTTTTTTACTTTTCTTGCGTTATCTTTCGTCGTAATAGAAACAAATAGCAAGTAGTACACTAAGTTGCCTACATTCAAGCTTTTTTAAACAATCATTGAGAATCTCTAAGGGCCAGTTGCACCTGTACATACATGCATTCAAATAACCTTAATTTTGACACAAATAATATTTATGTGATATTTTTTTACTTTTCTTGCGTTATCTTTCGTCGTAATTGAAACAAATAGCAAGTAGTACACTAAGTTGCCTACATTCAAGCTTTTTTAAACAATCATTGAGAATCTCTAAGGGCCAGTTGCACCAAATATTTTGAACTGGTTCAACTCTGAACTCGAGTTTAAAGTGACACTAGAACAATAGGAACTGTTATCTTGAACTCAAGTTCATCTTGAACTCAAGTTTAACGTTTTTGGTGCAATTGGGCACAAAACATGCATGGTTTCATGTATACTTTAAGCCCTCGAAGTTTCTCCCTACAATTCATTAACACCCTACATAAAAAATAATCATGTATTATGTGTGTGTGATTGAATTCGATGTGCTACACCTAATATAAAAAAATGTTAAAAGGTAAAAGCGTGTGTTTATTTAACAGGAAGTACTGCGTTGTCAGAAAAAATCAAAAACTTTACATCCGGTTTGTTTGTATAATTGTTTACAGATAACAATTTAGTTTCTTGTTGAATGTAAAGTGGAAAAAAATACTTACTTGATTGCAATTAAAATGTTTGGTAAGTAAATTTAATTATTCATTATCTATTCACTGATTTGAATTTATTGAAGCCAAACATCTGAAAATTCATAAACTTAAATCAGAAATTTTAAATTATATAATCAATTAATATTTTAAAATCCTATAAAAAACACTAAAATAAACTATCTTTTGACTAAAGTTGACAAATATTGGTATATTGGTATAATATATATATATATATTGTAACGAGTATCTTCCACTCCCAGATTAAGCATGAATTAAAATTTCGAGTTTAGAAAAACCTAATAATTTGTATTTGCAGGGGCGCGCGAGCGAAGCGAGCCGCGTCTCGGCAAATCCAAATTATTAGGCTTTTCTAAACTCGAAATATTACTTTATGCGCCACCTGTATAAAACACTGATACAAAGGGAACTTGAAAATATAGATTACTTACATAATTTAAAATTTGGTTTAAATTTATGAAATTAGATGTTCCTTTTCTTGTAATGAATTTAGTATGTTGAGTTGCATACGTTGTGAGTCCATAAAATGATTTTTTGAAATCTTTATTTATTTTCTCTATTTCCCTACATCTAACTCTCAGACTATATTTCCACATATTTATTTTATTTTAGAGGTAAGTATTGTAATCATCAACAAAACTAATATCGCTCTTTTGATAAATGTCGATGTTTAGACATCCTTAAAAAAAATTGAACTATGTCTGTGAGTCTGTACCTCCCCCTTTTTCATGATTAATGAAATACTAACTATGAAGCAGAGCTGGGACGAATCCTCGTAAAAAGGATCAGTGTTACCATGTCAGCGGAAAATCCGCTAGATCTGGCGGGTTTTCAATCCGGATAGCGGAATATTTTTCATTTTAGCGGCTGGCGGATTTTTTAGCGGAATTATTTTGAATTGTCCAAAAAACTAGCGGAATTTGATTTAAATTTGTAAACTTCATTATTTTCAATAAAGGTTAAACGAAATGTAATAACTAAAATTATTTTCTTGTTTATCTAAACACATTATTCTTTTCCGCTTAGTAAAAATAACACACATCTTCACACACGGGAAATATCGAATAACAGGCGATACTCAGTAAGGAATAAAATAAATAAACCTTCATTTAGAATGAGTATGTTACAAAAATCCCGATTAATCGAATTTCCTCTTTAGCTGACAAAATGTAAACACTACTCAATTTTTAGTGCTGAGCACAAAATTAGCACAATCGAGATTTGTTATCATTCTCCTTCCATCTAATTCCAAAGTTATTGTTAAAAGGATTACCATAATCATTTAGTACTCGTTGTGTGAAGTTGTGTCCATAGATTAAATTAGATCGACGACTCCTAGGGGGCACTAGGTATCGTGAGTTTAGTTCGCCGACTCACTCGATGCGGGGGCGCTGCAATCAAAAATTACGTCATTAGGTGCGGGTGGGGGCAACATACAAGGCGGGACGCGCGGTGCGGGGGGATATATATAATGATGGTGGTGCGGTGCGGGGAACACCACGCGGTGTTTGAATAACCGCACGATGCAAGAAATAATAACGACATAATTATGGTATAAAATGTATATTACAAATAATTTTAAAATTTTAATTTTTACAAATATATAGAAAAAAAAAACATTAATTACTTAATTTAAGTATTTACAATTAGATTTAATAAAACACTTATCACATTAATTGACTGTAGAAAAATTCGCTCTCGTACATATTTAAATGACAATAAAATGTATTAACCATAACATACTAGTTACTAAGCAATGCGATTCCGTTGAATTAGTGAACGAATAATTTTAATAACCATTAAAATATCTTTCACATATTAACTTATACATAATTTTCGAATATAATGAACAATATTTAAATTATCTCTGCCAAGATAACTGCGTGGATTGATGTCCACCTTATTTGGTCTAATTAGTACTTCTAATGCTTAATAATTGATAATTCATGTTAAAACAAGAAGTATTATAAATGAAATACAAATTATTACAAATAAAAGGCAGAACTAATATCGATACAAATTTAAATTAATGCTCAAGAAATGTGAAGGTATTAATTATAATATTAATAACAGTTTTCTTAATTTTGTCAATTTTTTTAACTATATACAATATTTAACCATACTAGGAAAAATATGAATAATCATTGCTAAATAATAAATCCACATTATCATTGATTAATCAAAGCAGGTTCCAAAGTTAAGGATTATTGCTAATGATCTCAATATAAATTGTTCCATATTTTAACAGCTTAAAGTAACCTTTTACAAATATTTAAAATTAAATTTTGATCAATTGTTTCTTTTTTGAAATAGCCAAATTTCGCGCTCTTATTTTTCTATATTTAATTGAGGCCAAATGTTTGACAGTATCATTGATTTTTACATGTTCGGTTCCTTTTAGAATCCTATTTAGGTTTTGTACCCACATATGAATGTAAAAGGAGATCATGTAATTATCAATGGTATCAATCAAATTATGCTCTGTGCAGGAGAATGAAATATTGGAATTTAATAAATTAACTTTTGATTTTAAATATTTAACAATATTACCAAAAATGCATATCTATGACAAAAAAAAATTAATGATCTGAAAAGATTTGGAAACATATCTGAAAAAATTAGTGCTCGGCATCAAAAGAGCTTTTCTATTGTAGTCCCTACAATCAATGTAGCAATGGAAAGACTCTTTTGTGTCGGACACTAACTCTTTTCTACATGTATCTAAACTTACCAAATATCCTGTTATGTAAGCATTTGTATTATCACATAAAAAATTATATGAATTTTTAAATTCAAACACATCAGAGATATTTGTGGGAGAATTAATTTTTGGAGCCTAAAATATTTCGTTGGTTAAAAGTATTTGTAAAAAGTTTAGTGCCACTTCACAACCATCTTTTTCGCAATTTAAATAAGGAGAATTTAAAGTAGTGAAATTATTAACAATTAACGCTTTATACGTCCCTTAAATGATGAACATGGATCAAACAAGGGTATTATTTCCTGATTTCCTACCAAGAAACCCCTTGAGCGATTTTCCTTACCTTCCAAAATGAACCTACGATTTGATTCCTCTCTTAATTGTTTTATGACCCTAACATTAGTTACATGTTGATCACATATTGTGCAAACAACATGCAAACCAATGTCTTGTAGTTGTTTTGTAATAATTTGTATGTTCCTGGTTAGATCTGAAACACCCATACCATGTTCCACAACGAAATATGCTACGGGTTGTTTCCATTTGATCTGTATCCCATGAACCATAAAAACCATTACATGGTCAGCGAAACGTAATTTGTTTTGCTCACCACAACAGACAAAACCATCAATGGAGGAATCAATTTTATTAAAATACATTCCCGTACTCAGTGACATTTCATCAAATAAAAGGGCACAATACTTCTGGTCTTCGTCCATCTTGTCACAAGTACTTTTTAATAAACTTATAATTGGTTTATTAATTCCCAGACCAATAGGAATGCGATTCAGTAAACTGTGAAGACATTGTCTCGATGGAAGAGCAAATACTTTTGCCAAAAATCTATACAATTTAGGGCTTTGTTTATACATAGCTAATGCAAAAGTTTTATCTTCCATCGAGAAACGTCTTCCACGAGCTTTATAATGTTGCAACTTTATCTGTGACATGAAAAAGTTAAAAGATAATTCATTCATATGTCCCCAAAACATTTCTCCTGTTTCAAGAACATCAAGTGCATGATCAAGACGCTCCTTAATAGAAGAATTTTGAGCATGCAATTTTTCATATTCAGTGGTCGTACTACTTTGTAACTATGGACTATTATGATGGGGTTTCAAACTGTTTCCAGTAGCAAAATTATCCCGAAGGGGTTTACTACTGCTCACACCAACAATTAGGGAAGTATTCTTCTCGTCGGTGAGAAACTCCACGTCTTTCGATGTTTCCAGAAGTTGTGGATCATTCACGAGCGCTATAAATAAAATATATATGATTAGATATACTGTTCTCCTTGCAAGATCGCTCAAGAAAATGTATTTTTTAATAAAAAGTAATGTGGTTTATATTAGCTATTTGAAGATATATGTGTATATATAAAAGTAACAAATATTTAGCTTACCAGCCGGTGTATCGAGGTATAATGTGGGGACACTTCCCGGTTTCAAATTCGTTTTGCTGGTAAATCATTTTGTGCTCTCATCAAAGTGCCTGTCTCAAATGTATGTAGATTTGACAACGTGCATCTTCGATTTTTTAAAAAGGTCTTCCCTAGCAACAGCCTCCAGCCACTTCTCATACACCTAAGAAAGAATATAAGTCTTAGATTGAGTTCTTTATGCAGTATACATTTAAAATGTATATTTGCAAGTATACATGCTGTATAAAAATCAACTTTGAATGCATTAATAGGATTAAAAAATAGAGTAGTAATTATGAATAATATTTTAAATATTCCGACAAATTATTTATTAGTTATTCATTTGATGGTATCAACTATTTTTAAATTTATGATTTAATAATGACCAAAAACAACTGTCAGAATAAAAATATATATATTTTATAGAAACGTAATAGATTTTATTTTGTTAAATTTATGTACTATTTCCGTACAACAAAATGTTAAATTTAAAGTATACGTTGTTCTTTGATTTTACCATTTAGGTATACATAACATATATCTTCGATTTAACACTTCCATTGCAACAGTGAACCGAATATCCGTAAATTATAAGTTATATCCCCCATGAAATAAATTTAATATTTATTTTCAAAGATTCAAACAAATTTACTCATGTTGATTGTGATATTTAAATGAACGATTGTAACAAATTTTTAAAGCTTACCCTATTTCTTCTTGTAAATCTGTGCATACGAATATTTTTATCGGAATTATTGCACGTTTTAAATGCGCAATAATGCGACATTATTATAATTTACACTTAAGTAAAACACAACTTGATTGAACGAAATTGACGAAACGAATACAAAATAGCTTAAAAATCGAAAATATTCCACTACTTACGGTTTTGTTTATTTATATTAATGCTCGTCCACGCCCGTCTCCAAAATATTTCGTTTTATCAGCATTTTTGATGAGGTGCTGATTGAAATATCTTTCTCAAAAAGTTCGAAACTGCGGGAAATTTGATTTTTGTGTCATCAGATGTTCGAAATTGCGGGAAACTTGAAATTTCGACATTTGCGCCCTCCCATCGAGTGAGTCGGTTAACTATATACGTGAATTTTCTGAATCATATGGAGTCGGCGGGGTCTGGTTGTGTCTGTGCTGTTTTAAACTTTTGAATTGTGTATTTCTTTAGTGTTAATTGGACTTTTTTATCATTTTGTTCGTTGTACTTTACAATTACCGGTAAGTTTGTTACTTTATATTGAGGGATACAATTGTCAATAAAATCTATTATTTTAGTATTAAAAGCCGGCCGTTATTTGAAGTTATTTATAATTCAATTTCAATAGTTTATTTAGTTATTGGTAAGTCTGTTGTTTTTATTCTGGGATAAATATAATGATATAATGATATAGCAGCTAGGAATTAATTGAATTAAGTTCAGTTTAATTTTCATAGACCTACATATATATTTTCGGTAATAATATTTAAATATAATACATTTAATAGTTAAATTAACTTAAAACAATTTCAGACAGTAAACAAAATAAGTGAAAATGCCAAAACCACAATATATTCAAAAATTCAGGAGTGCATGGTTGCAAGATCCGGATTTAAAAAAGTGGTTGGATGTTGTCGAATCCACTTCTGGACCAATGCCGAAATGCAAATATTGCAAAGTGATGCTTAACAATAAGCTTTGTGATTTAAAAATGCATGCAAAGTCAAAATACACATTGCGCATGAAAATGTAATTACTGGAATTACAACCAAATAGCAATTAACAATTAATTTTGGTAAAACGTGGAAAAAAAAATCAAAAATATGTGAATGGAAACTATCATTATATGTTAGTATTAGACATATAGATCATCTAACGCCCTTATGCCAAAGTATATTTCCCGGCGATATTAGTATGAATATTAAGTTAAAACGTACTAAGTGTTCTAATATTATTCAAAATGTGTTGGGACCATACTTTGTGAGTGAACTTTCTCTGGATATTGGAGAAAGTTCATTTAGTTTATTATTGGATGAGTCAACTGATATAAGTGTTCATAAATATTTAGGTATTATTATTAATTATTTTAGTAAAAATAATAATAGAATAGTTAGCACGTTTTTAGAAATAGCAGAACTTGCCAGTTGTAATGCAGAAAGTATTGTTCAAACGCTATTAGCGGTACTAAAAAAATATAAGCTGCCTTTGCAAAATTTAAAGGGTATAGGCACCGATAACGCGTCTGTAATGATAGGAATTAATAACGGGGTGTACACAAAACTTAAAAGTTTTGTACCCAATCTGATACTTGTAAGATGTGTGTGCCACTCATTGCCATTGTCAGTTTCTTTGGCAGATGCTACATTTTTGCCAAGAAATTTAGAATTTTTAATTCGAGAAACGTATGACTGGTTTAGTCGTTCCAATTGGCATATAAACAACTGTTCAAATTAATAAATAATGACCATGACCCACTCAAAATTGTTCAATCTTGCAATACAAGGTGGCTATTGAATCTGTTGTAAGCCGAATATTTGAACAGTGGTTAGAATTAAAAACACATTTCGAGATCTGCAGATTATCCGAAAAATGTTACACTGCCGAAATGTTATACACTATGTATAATGATGACATTAATTATGCTTATGTTTGCTTCTTAAAACCCATTTTGGCGGACATTCAAAAAGTAAACAAGGCTTTTGAAGGAAAAAATGCCGATCCAACTAAATTATTTTTTGATTTATCCATGATAATAAATTCGTTTGTAAATAATATTGTAATACCAGGATCTATTTTCGATACATTTAATCATCCATTTGATGAAATCGATAAATACATAAACAAAAGCTCCTATCTTGGATACCTATTTGAAAAAAAAATTAGTGAAATGAAAGAGCACGGGTTCGTAGGGGAATATGTGCATTTATTTTATTAAACATTTTTTAAAAGAAATAAAAAACAGATTACCAGAAAACATAGGTATTCTAAAAAAAATTAATATGTTTTCTGTAGAAAATACGCTAAAAACAGTAAAAAATGACATATCACAGTTACTCATACATTTTAAATATTCCGTTGAAAATATATCAAAAATAGATAATCTCTCCCCTGATTATCTATTTAAAAAAATAATTTATTTACATAGCAAAACACTAACCACACAGTCAATTTTTGGATACAAGTTTTTAATTTTAAAAATGCGGATGGTTAAAATCCATTTTCTGGAATATCATCATTAGCATTATCTCTATTAACCCTTCCCTATTCAAATGCTGAAGTAGAGCGATTATTTTCAAAAATTAATTTAATAAAAAATAAATTGCGCAACCGCATTAATGTTAAAATGTTAAATTCAATTATTGCAATTAGGGAAGGGTTGACTAGACAAAACATTTGTTGTCATGAATTTAAGGCACCAGATTTAATTTTGGATGAATTGAAATCTGCCAACGTATTTCAGGTATGGCCTGAAGACGATGAAGTAATACTTGAGGAATGTTTACAAATCCTTTAATTATTTTATTTTTGTTATTGTTATATATAACATTGTTGTGTTTTATACTATATCTAGTTGTTTTATTTTACATATAGTCAATTATTTGGGAAATTTTATGTATTTTTATTTATTTCGTACTTTTATATTTTCTGGCGGAAATCTGGCGGAATTAGGTTGGCTTTCTGGCGGAAATAACAAGCGGCCAGATGGCAACGCTGAAAAGGATTCGAATCACGGATCCGAATCACCTAATATGATTCGAATCACGAATACTCGAACAAAGGATTCGTAAGAGATAAATATGATTCGAATCCTGTGTTTTCGAATCACGAATACAAATCCTTTGAGAATAAATTTGATTTTATTATTTTTTTGCAACTCTTAATATATAAATATCGTTACTAGTTGTTTTAACAAAAATATTCAAAACCTAATTATTTATTATTAACACTGAACATCGTTGATAACAGACTAAATATCTGATTCCCTGTTACTCTGATTAGAGATGTATTTGTGTGTTTCTGAACTTCACTTCAAATCAGTGGTTTGTACGCGTGGCGCATGAAGTAAAATTTCGAGTTTAGAAAAGCCCGAAAATTTGTCTCGGGTCGCTACGCGACCCTCGACAAATTTTCACGGGGCTTTTCTAAACTCGAAATTTTACTTCATGCTTAGCCTGGGAGTGGAAACACTCGTTCAAAACTATAAATTGAACTCTATTATAAAATCGACGAATGCCTGAAAATTACGTAAATAAAAAATTTACTGAATATCATTAAAACCAGGAAAGTCAGAGAAAAGTCATGGAATTATATTCAAATTGACCAAAACACTAACAAAAAAGTCATATGATATTATTAAATTTATAAAATTAACTTAAATTTTAACAAAAACAATAATTCAGTTTAACAAAATGGGGGTTTCTCACAGAAGAAAGTTATATTAAAATGCCAGGGAAAAAAATCTTGAATCGGGGAAATGTCGGAAAAATTTAACATTTCAGATTGTGGCTACCATTCAGTTTTACATTAAATAATATTAAAGCAAAATTTTGAAAACTAGATTATTATCTTTAAAAACATTTTTAGTCATTTAATGTTTTTATCAAAGCATTCAGTTTAAAGTTTCGAATGAGCGTTTCCACTCCCAGACTAAGCATGACATCAGCGTTTTATACGCGTGGCGCATGAAGTAAAATTTCGAGTTTAGAAAAGCCCAGAAAATGTTCACGGATGTCGGAAAATTTACAGCTTATGCATATGTTTACCTAAAATAAAATGTTCACGTTGTTTTTGTTAGAAGAGTTCAATTTGAAGCTATAAACGAGTGTTTTCCACTCCCAGACTAAGCATGAAGTAAAATTTCGAGTTTAGAAAAGCCCCTTGAAAATTTGTCGAGGGTCGCGCAGCGACCCGAGACAAATTTTCTGGGCTTTTCTAAACTTGAAATTTTACTTCATGCGCCACGCGTATAAAACAGTAATTTAACGAGAAATTTAAAAACACACAAAAGACATTTTTCGTGTTAATCCTTACAATTAATTCGAATTATTTTTGACGATTCAAATCCTTTTGTAAGTATTCGAATCATTTTATAAATATTCGAATCCTTTTATAAGGATTCGAATCACCCACATTTGGATTCGAATACGAATCCTCTTAAAGTAATGTGACGAATCCGAATCATTCTTAACTAAGGAAATTATCTACTTAAAAATATTTCATTGTTTTATACGCGTGGCGCATGAAGTAAAATTTCGAGTTTAGAAAAGCCCCGTGAAAATTTGTCTCGGGTCGCTACGCGACCCTCGACAAATTTTCTACGCGGGGATTTTCTAAACTCGAAATTTTACTTCATGCTTAGTCTGGGAGTGGACAACACTCGTTCTTAGAAGTTTCAAATTGAGTGATCACTCTAGATTACTAAGTTTATTACCATTTTACAAAGGATGCAGCTCGCCCATTGAGAATCATGGTCTTCGGGGACCGAAGGACTACAGGGAATCGAAGTTTCTTTACAAGAAAACAACGAATAACTGAAGGTAGCATGGATAGGAAAGAAAACATCCAATTTTGAAAAAATATCGAAATTGGGTTGGTTTTCAGTGCGTTCTTAACTTCACATTAAATCAGTGTTTTATACGAGTGGCGTAATAAAATAATTGAAGTTTTTTTTACAAGAAAACAATGAATCTCTGAAGGTTTACAGCATGGATAGGAAAGAAAACATCCAATTTTGAAAAAATTATCGAAGTTGGGTTGGTTTTCAGTGCGTTTTTAACTTCACATTAAGTCAGTGTTTTATACGCGTGGCGCATGAAGTAAAATTTCGAGTCTAGAAAAGCCCCGTAAAAATTTATACGAATACGAATCCTCTTAAAGTAATGTAACGAATCCGGATCATTCTTAACTAAGGAAATTATCTACTTAAAAATATTTCATTGTTTTATACGCGTGGCGCATGAAGTAAAATTTCGAGTTTAGAAAAGCCCCGTGAAAATTTGTCTCGGGTCGCTGCGCGACCCTTGACAAATTTTCTACGCGGGGCTTTTCTAAACTCGAAATTTTACTTCATGCTTAGTCTGGGAGTGGACCGTCAAGATTTTCTACATGTCGAGATTTTCGATATTTCTAGATTATTGTCGATTTATTCACAGTTTGTTATTATATTAAATGCAACTTTAATATTAAATAAATATGGTTTTTCTTAGGAATAGAATATTCACCCATTAAGAGCCGAGCAAATTATAAAGTTAACTTTAAAAGTTCTTTTAAGGTAAAGTTTTGCATCTTTTTCTATGATTTCAGTTAAATCTATGATAAAACAGTTAAATTTAAAGTTCAAACGAGTGTTGTCCACTCCCAGACTAAGCATGAAGTAAAATTTCGAGTTTAGAAAAGCCCCGCGTAGAAAATTTGTCGAGGGTCGCGCAGCGACCCGAGACAAATTTTCGCGGGGCTTTTCTAAACTCGAAATTTTACTTCATGCGCCACGCGTATAAAACACTGATTTAAAGTGAAGTTAAAAATGCACTGAAATCCAACCTAACTTCGTTATTTTTTCAAAATTGGATGTTTTCTTTCCAATCCATGCTGTAAACCTTCAGATATTCGTTGTTTTCTTGTAAAAAACTTCGATTCCCTGTAGTCCTTCGGTCTCCGAAGCAGTAGCGGATTTAGAAAACCGTCAAGGGGGGGGGCGCATCTCCATCGCAAAAGCTCAATATATTTTTGTAGTTATGAAACAAACTTTATTGCTGTTACATTTTTAAATAACAAAGTTTATTCTTCTACTTTTCTTGGCGAAATGGTCAACAACTTCCTCGATGCAACATTCTATGTCGAGATGGGTGTTTAGAAGTGCAAGCCCATTGAGACGATCCTCATTCATCGTTGACCTCAACCACGTCTTCGTACGACGCAATGTGGAAAAACCTCTCTACCGTGGCTATTGACACGGGTAGACAAGCGAATACTGTGTACAGCTTATGGAGAGTCGGATAGTCACTATTGGAACACACAGCTAGAGCTTCCATTATAGAATCCGAATTTGTTACCTGTTTCATGTGTATTTGTCTAAACTGAAGCACTATGCCATGAGTTTTTTTTTTTGTCATATAGTGTGCCTCGTCAAAAATTGGGGCAATAGACAGACAGTCCTCCAATTTCTCTGCCAAGTTTTCAGAGGCGATATTTATTAGTTGGGAAGGTAGAAGATTATTTAATTTTAAATGTGTTATATTTTCGTCACAAAACCGTTCCCTCATGTCTGTTGTTACATGGTCCAATATTGGTACAAAAACAGCTATTCTCCAATATGCTCTTGGATCGTCGTTTACATCAAAATGTGCCCTGTGACATTGCCTTTCGGCATGGCGAGGTATACACGTTTCTACATTGAGCTCTTCCATTGTTGTTCTAGAGTCCTCTATGACACGGGTGAACCAATGCAGTCGTTCACGCATTGGTTCGCATGTCATCATATATTTTAAGAGTTGCCTCTATTCTGATTTTCGCTGTAGCAACATCGATGGTAGAGTTCTGTAAAATCTTGCTCAGAGGGAGTGTTACTCTCATTATTTCACTCAGAGAGAAAAGCGTGACAATGAAGTCTGAATTCGACATGGCCTTAAGCAGAATACTGGCTTTGGACGCTGTTGTTCGGTCTCTCCACTCAGAAATTTCGATTAAAACCTTTGTAATCGTCGGAAGATCGGCTGCAAATTGAACAATGGCATCATGGCGTTCGATCCATCTTGTCTGGCAATGTGTTAATAATGAGTGTTTCAGGGACGCTTTTAATGTGGCAAATCGCTTACTTGACGCTGTAAAAAATGCCACAACTTCTTCAACAGTACCAAGAGCGTTTCTTACATTCGGAACTCTGCAACTTCGCGAGATGGCCAAATTAAGTTGATGGCTACGACATGGTGACACTCTGGCGTTAATCGCTTTAGTCCTGATTGTCGCTACAGCTCCTTTAAACTCCGACATATTGACAGAGCATCCGTCACATCCAACACCCACACAATTTTCTAGAACAAGTGCCAGACTTTCTATTTTTTTCAGTACAGTATTTCCTAATACTTTCCCTGTTATACTTCGCTCAACAGATGGTGTGCTTTGGTTTTCGTTTTGGTCATGAATATCAACAAACCCCAGAAACCGTTCCTTTAATTTATTATTAGTATCTACATATCTTGCAGCTAAACTTAATTGGGCAGTATGTGCTATCTGTGGTTTCGTCGAAAATGATGCTGTAGCAACCTGCAGCTTGAATCTCCTTCTGTATTTTATTCAGCATCACTGCTTCACAGGATTTTATTAGTTCGTCACATGTGGTCTTACTAATATATGTTGCATTAGATTTGCTTGTGACGAGGTGATTTTTTAGCTGCAAATCTCCTGCATCGATGCGAAATCTAAGCAAGGCCCTGAAGTTCCCTTCATTATCAGCCACAATATTGTTTTCATCTGAATTATTGGCTAGTAGACTCCCGTCGTCTCTGTGTCCTCTCAAGGGTATGTTTTGCCTTCCGTGAAGAATTATAGTTTTTACTATAGGAACAAGACGGGCCCTGTTCTCTTTTACTTGTTGCATCCTCTGTGCTGAGAGTTGATTCCTGATATCAAGTTCAGGTTTATCAAGAGTCACCAAAAACGTGTTTGCAGTAGTAGTAGTAGCTTTAATATGGTAGTCACAAGAAGCGTGTTTCTCCAGATACCCATATTTTCCGGAAAGTTTAGCAAACTTTGTTAGCGGCTCTGTGACAAGCTTCTTTGCGGGACAGCCTGTCTTAGTGCCTACCATCTTCCTATGCACAAATATCACACAGTTCAAGCAGAAGAGGCCTTGCTTTGACTGGGAAAAAGACTAGCCACGGATACTGCTCAAAGTGCTTTTCTTGCACTTGTCGATGTTCTATTCGTCCTCGTTTTGAATGTTCCGACCTCGGAAAAACATATCCTCTCTCCGGCTTCCTTGGAGCGGTTAGAAGTCTATGAATAACATCATCAGAAAGAGATGATGACCTATCTACAAATGCGCCAATGTCTGTCTCATCACTGATCTCCATGGCCGCACAAGCTACGTTCTCGTTACACGAAGATCTACTAGGTACCGGTGATTCACTTACTCGAGGCTTTTTTGTATCCACTCCTTCAGAAGAGCTATCACATGTAGGCACTTTTGCCTTGCGAATGATGAAACGGTCCATACTGAAACCAAGTAAATTACAGCAGCAGTATACAGGGTGCTACAGGGCGTCCATTTTTAGCTGAACCGTAATAATCTAAATTATTTTAAGATAATTTGTTGAATTATAAATTTTCTATATTTTAGAGCTAATTAATAATCTGCTTTCACATTGGAAATATACATGCCCACACAGGGATGTCGATCAATGAAAACGAAAACTTCCTCGTATACAAAAAATATTGGAATTCTTAAAAAATTTCGACGTCGAGATGTTGATGTATCTTGTTGTGTTGGATCTTTTTGAGTTAGAAAAAACTCATTTTTGAATTATGTCCGTATGTCAGTTATCACGATAAGTTAGAACGCAATGAGTTAGACACATGAAATTTTATATCTCGTTTATATCTCGCTTCTACAAATATAAAAAATATGCTTTATGTATACCTATTAAGAAGCTTGTTCTTTAATTCATTTACACAAATATTTGTTATTATCGTCCCAATAAAAAAAATCAAATAGGTTTTTTACCAGTTACAAATTGCTTGTGAGGAAGTCTAGGGACGAACACTCCCGAATTTTTAAATTCGTAATTAATCAAAATGATGAATTAATAAAATACTTTCGGAGATGTTTCTGTACTTCAGGCCTATCACTAGAGTAGTAAATAACATTTGTATTTATATTATCACTATCGATTTGACCATGATTAATTGAAAAATCTTATATTATAACTAACAAGAAATTTATTTGTTTATACCGTTCGTTGTTTTTATCATGCTCGCCATTGGGATCTCGTAAACAAATGATGATACAAAGTTGGTCAAATCAGACAAAAGTTTCAATATTTGATACTGAGTAAGAATATGTCAACAAATTTCAGCTAACATCAGTTGTTTTAAAAATTTGGCGGAAAATGTGAAATGGATGATAATTTATTTTTATTAAAACGTAATCGGATGCGCCAACTCCCGGCGTTTTTTTCTTAATATATGTACGATTTGACCAATTTACATTTACGGATATTTACGACATTTTATTTTCTGTTGTAGTGGTAAAACTAAGAAAGAGCAGTTAATCTGTTATCAAATAAAACTATTTCACTGTTCGACATCCCTACTGTGCATATTTGTGGGTTGCAAAGAAACATGACTGTTACTTCCTCATGAGATTGAAATTCAATGTGTCTGTCAAGTAATTCGAAATTTATCTAACCACTGTCTATAAGACAAAAACACAAATTAACTTGCAAAAATATGACGCACTAATCATTTCACGAACACATAGTCACATTTCACAAATACATACCTAATTGACTTTCTGCACTGCTATTCTACCTTTTAATTTGTAAGTATATGAGGATCACACTAGTTATTTGCTATCTAGAAGCATCTACTTACAACCGCAATGATAATAAGGTAATAAGAAAATTGGGAAGAGTTTCTACAACCGTCCCGAAACGTCTGGTGTGCGTTTAGACCACATATGGGTAACCCCCGGCCCGCGGGCCGGATCCGGCCCGCTGTAAGATATGATCCGGCCCGCGAGACATTTTGAAAAAACCCAATTAAAAAAATATTACATTAGGTACATATACTCACGGGAGTGACAGTGAGGCGGCAAACATCAAATTCTTTGATGTTTGCCGCCTTATTCTTTGATAATCGCCGCCACTCGACTTGCTCGATCAAATTCTTTGAGGTTTGCCGCCTCACGGGCGACACATCAAAAGATTTATTGCTTCTCAATTATTCTAAACTAGTTTATTCCAGATTATTCGTTCATTTTGCCTATATAAGCGGGTGGATGGCCCGAACGTTACTTCAGTTCTATTTGAGCTACCGAGGTGATAACTTGGACAAGCGATATCCTAGCGAACTGCTCGAGCCGTCAACTTGCTTTGTGACTTTGTGTGCATCTTGAGTGGTTACTAACTATAGTTTGTTGTTAAGTTTATTGAACGAAAAGTAAACAAAAATGATGTGATGGTGGAAAGAAATGAAAAGTAGATACAGAGGGTCGCCATTTTCAAGAAAAATGGACTAAAGAAATCTTTTTTATCTTGCACAATGGTAAGCCTATTAGTTTGCTGTGTAATGAATCCATTTCGGTAATGAAATAATTCAATATAAAGAGGCATTACTCAACTAAGCATGCTACGCTGCACTCACTGACAGGACAATTAAGAACAGACAAAATCCAGAAGCTTACCGCAAATTTGGAAAAACAGCAACAAATGTTTCATAAACAAAGAACACAACTTGATAATGTTGTGAAAGCTAGTTTTATAGTTAGCTCAAAATTGGCAAAGGCATTAAAACCATTTGCCGAAGGAGAATTTATCAAGGAGTGTATGTTAGAAGTTTGCGGTATTATGTGTCCTGAAAAGAAAAAAGAATTTGAAAAAATTAGTTTGTCAAGACGAACTGTTGTTAGACGTATAGAAATGATGGCTAATGATATAAAAACAACATTGACTGACCGTATGGCTGGTTTTGAATCATTTTCCATAGCATTAGACGAGAGCACCGATTTGTCTGACACAGCTCAACTGGCTATATTTATTCGAGGTGTTGATAAGGAGTTCACTGTTACTGAGGAATTGCTTGCTTTACAGCTGCTAAAAGGAACCACTACAGGAGAGGATATTTTTATTGAAGTTCAAAAGGTATTCACAAGTTTTGGCTTGCCATGGTCAAAATTAATTGGAGTATGCACTGATAGTGCACCTTCTATGGTCGGCTTATGTAAAGGTTTCATCGGAATTTTGAATGACAAAGCAACAGAAAATAAATGTGCAAAAAGATGATTTGATAGTCCTTCATTGCATTATCCACCAACAGAACTTGTGTTCTAAGTCCATTCGACTCCAGAATGTTATGAATGTGGTAGTAAAAACCATCAACTTTATTCGATCCCGAGGGCTTAACCATCGTCAGTTCAAGGCGTTTTTCGATGAAATATCAGCTGAATATAACGACGTAACATATTATTGTGAAGTCAGATGGCTGAGCAAAGGAAAAATGTTGAAACGGTTTTACGAGCTTAGAAATGAGATAGCAGACTTTATGAAAATAAAATATAAACCACTATCTGAATTAAGTGACCCAAAATGGATATGTGACTTAGCATTTCTGGTCGATCTTACAGGCTATTTGAATGATTTAAATTTGAAACTTCAAAAACAAGGACAGTTAGTAAATGATTTGTACAGCCATTTAAAAGCGTTTCAGATCAAACTACGCTTGTGGGAGTCACAGATGCTGTCTGGTAACAGTTACAATTTCAACACGCTCTCTGCGTATGAAAATATTGCTTATGCTCAATATGCTGAAGAACTCAAGTTACTGTCGGAACAATTTTCGAACAGATTTTGCGACTTCAAAAACATGGAAGACTGTTTCAGTTTATTTGCTACTCCTACAACATATATTGTACAAAATGCTCCAATACACTTACAAATGGAGTTGATCGAGATTCAAGAAAACTCACTCCTAAAATCCAAATTTGAAGACGTAGAGTTGTGCGATTTCTAAAAAAAATACCTAGAAGAAGACAATTTTCTGCAGCTTAGAAAATTCGCAAGAAGATTGATTTGTGCGTTTGGCAGTACTTATAAATGCGAACAGTTCTTTTCATTGATGAAAGTTAATAAATCAACACATCGTACAAGACTGACTGACGATAATTTGGAAAATTCTTTACGTCTTTGTGTCAGTGGAATTAATCCAAATATCGATGGATTAGTTTCCCAAATTCAAGCTCAAGTGTCTCATTGATTTCGGTGTATTTAACTTTCGTAGTTTGTAACAATTGCAAATTTAACGATTTAATTATAATGTACCATTTTTTTAAATTTCATTTTGTTATTTTAATAAATTGTACTATAATAACATTGTCGTATTATTTCATGTCTAATATCTATCGCAAAATATATTATCACTACTTTAAAATGCACTACTATCCTTTTCAAAAAGCGAGGCATGTCACTTTGAAGTTAAATATTTTGAAGTCGATGGGGTCGATTGTTTTGAAATTTAAACATAAAGATACATCATTTGTACATGTGATGATTTTTTTTTAGAATTTTAATGTCAAAGATAATATATATTGGGCGTATGTTTGCCAAAAAAAGGTAGTGTTTTTTCATGAAGTTTTCAAAGGGTCGAGTTTCATTGCGTATATCTCCGTTATAAAATATTTAAGATTAATGAAAAAAATAAGGTGGTTACTAGAATCTATTTCGAATGTGATGGATTAAACAAAATATGTTAAATATTTTTATTACCACAATTATAGAAAATCTACAATCTCGGTTATTAAAAATTGGATTAAAATGGGACTTGGCATAACGTATGTGTACATTTTATGTGATGAATAATTGAATACTATCCTTAAAAAAAGTACAGGTGTATCATTAAAATCGAGGTGTTTTTATATCGAAATCAGTTTTCAGGCCGTAGAGAGAGATGCGAGTATGCTAACTCAGCGTTCGTACGGCGACCATACGCTTGCCGTTAATGCTAAGCGGCAAACCGCACTAACACGAACATTTTCCAATTGTAAATAACTGCTGTCTTCCCTTTCGTTATAAACCTTTCATCATCGTCCGCATCGTAACGACGATGAACCGAGCGGGACCCCCTCTATTCCCCACGCCTCACTTTCACCGTTATTATTTTCTATCTCTTCGAACAATTTTTAATCCACTAAAAATCGAATATTTGATATATTCATAATTTGTTTTATACATTTTGCAATATAATTGTGTAATATATAATATCTGTTATTTGTATGTAAATTGATTGTAAAATAACCGAGAAAGTAGGTGTCGACTTTTTTTTAAAATCGGGGAATAAAGGGTGGACACATTTAATTTTTATTTGCGTCGTTATATAAATATAAGTCTGATCTATTACATGTATTTTTTTCAATTTCTTATATGTAGCCAATCAATTTATATAAAATGTTAAAGTTGATCTTAGTAAAAATCCACAAAAATGTAGGTACCTTTTTAAACATTTTTATTAATATCTCAGTAAATAAATGTGATAAAAATTTGATTTTCTCAAAATAAATGAGGAACATTCCAAGGAATGTAGATACGTATTTATATATTTTCCAAGATTTATTCTTTTGAAAATACAGCATCCTAAAGTGACATGCCTCGCTTTTTGAAAAGGATAGTAAGTTATTACAAAAATGTAAATTCTTTACTTGATAATGGTCCTTACACAGAACAAGTAAAAAATCCTCTCAACACATATAGTTCTAGAATCAATAATTTCTTCAAAACCCCAACAAATTTAATCGACAAAAATCTGATTTATAGACTAAAAATAAAAAATCCATCATTACCAAAATTATATTGCCTACCAAAAATACATAAACCCGGGAACAAATGGAGACCCATAGTTTCAAATTTAAATTCACCTACCTATAACATAGCTAAATGGTTAGTTAAAGAATTCAAACAACTTAAAATGAACAATGACTTCTCTGTAATAAATTCCTTTGACCTATCTAAAAAGTTACAAAATATTCACATAGAGTCCGACGAAATTCTGGTTTCTTTTGATGTAGAAGCGTTATTCCCCAGTATCCCTATTGACGAAACAATTAACATATTAAAAATCTATTAACAGAAAATTCAATTCCACCAGAAAAAATAGACTTTTACATAAATCTAACGAAACTAGTGATGGAGTGTAACGCATTTGAATTCAACAATATAATCTATAAACAGACTTTCGGAACAGCAATGGGCAACCCTCTGTCACCCTTTTTGGCTAACATTTTTCTGAATAACCTCGAAAACTTAGCCAAAAGTAAAGTACACAATTTTCCGAGAGTCTGGTTTAGATACGTAGATGATATATTCACAATAATAAAATCTGATACCAACATTGAAGACTTACAAGCTAGTTTAAATGCGTTGTACCCCAGCATTAATTTTACTTACGAGATTGAACAAAATAATCAAATTCCTTTCCTCGATTTACTATTAACAAATAACAAAATAAATAACAACATAGAATTTAATATATATAGAAAACCCACTCATACATTTAATTATATTCACAATTCTTCATCCACGCATTTTAAACATAAACTCTCAGCTTTTAATAGTATGATATTTAGAACCCTAAATCTGCCTCTTTCAACAGAAAATAGAAAAACTGAACTAACACTAATAAGAAAAATAGCAATTTCATTAGGTTACAAAAACTGCACAATCAACAAACTAATTAATAAACACAAAAGAAACCAAAAATTAAACTTGACCACAAATCTCACACCGCTTAAAGAAAGAAAAAACAACAAATTTGCTAGGTTTATATACAACAACAGCACGGTTAACCAATTTTCAAAGCTCCTGAGTAAATTCAATATGACTCCTGCATTTTATAATAACAACAAATTAAGATCATTACTAGGCAATCAATTTACAAAAAGGAGCCACTTAGAAGAGTCCGGAATTTATTCAATTGCATGCAATGAGTGTGACAAATGTTACATAGGCCAAACCCAAAGGAATTTGTTAAAAAGATTCAAAGAACACATATACCACGTCAAAAATAGAAACATAGATAAATCCGCTTTAGCTGACCATAATTTAAAGACAGGACATTCTTTTTCGAAACATAATATTAAATTACTAAAACAATCATCACATTTCCGATTAAATATGTTGGAGGCCATAGAAATGCACAAACAGAAAGATAAATTATTGAATTTCGATTTAAGCCCGTTAGACAATCCACTCTTAAATCTCTTGAAAAACCCGAAAAATCGTAATCCCCTCAACAGTCCATAATGTAATCCCCTTAATGTTATTCAACCTTGCGACACAAATGTAATTATATTTAGGTTTTCCCGTTTCCACCATTTTTGTTCAGGTATATATAATTGCGCACCTAGTTTGTAAGAGCATTAGTTATTGATAATGAGTGCTTAGCACTCGAAATGTACATCTAACACATAAAAATAATAGTGAAGTAAGGAATAAAAACAGTTTTTTCATTGTGATTAAATACTCCACATAACTCAAATCAAACAATTAGGGATAGTAAGTACTTTTAAACGCGGCCCGCGAACGTATTTGCACGCTAAAGTTTGGCCCTCAACATGTCAAAGGTTGCCCATACCTGGTTTAGACAATATCTACGCGCACGTTATGCTGACGCACAAATAGGGTTGCCACACTTTCCCTGAAATTAAAGCGGCTGTTTTTACCAGTATGTTTTACCCGTATGTAATACAAACGGAAAGTTTTCCATATATTATTGTTTAATGTAGCTTGTATAGTATTCGTGTTTGGTGCTCTGTTATTTATAATAGTCGAATAAATACGGCAGAAGAAAATCCAACAAGCTAATATTCGTGAGTTCCAGCTGGTCCATGGCCCATTTTTTTCTATAATATAATCCATGGGGGGTTGGCGCCCCCTGCCCCCCCCCCCTAAATCCGCCACTGCTCCGAAGACCATGATTGGTCCTTCGAGCTGTAGCCTTTGTAAAATGGTAATAAACTTAGTAATCTAGAGTGATCACTCAATTTGAAACTCCTAAGAACGAGTGTTGTCCACTCACAGACTAAGCATGAAGTAAAATTTCGAGTTTAGAAAAGCCCCGCGTAGAAAATTTGTCGAGGGTCGCGCAGCGACCCTCGACAAATTTTCACGGGGCTTTTCTAAACTCGAAATTTTACTTCATGCGCCACGCGTATAAAACACTGATTTCAAGTTAAAAATATACTATTAAGGTTGGAAATTTTTTATGATTAAATAACCAAATATGCATTTACAAATATTTGAATTATTCGAAAATGTAAATATTTATATTGAAATATGAATAATTTAGTGATTTAAATATTCATATTAGAATATTTAACTATTTGAATTAATCGAACTCGAATCCCATCCTTAATAGCGATGATTCGAATTATTTGGGAGGATTTGAATCCGTGTATGAGGATTCGAATCCTTTTATAAGGATTCGAATCCTTTTATAAGGATTCGAATCCTATTATAAGGATTCGAATCATCTACGTCTGGATTCGAATACGAATCCTTTTAAAAAAAATGTAACTAATCCGGATCACGAATCCGTTTTCACTAAAGTATTCGAATACCTCTTTTGAATCCTCTAAAAGGATTCGAATCCAGGAATCGAATCCTGAATGATTCGAATCCTGCCCAGCTCTGCTATGAAGCGTCCCTAGCATGTTTTCAACAGGTAAATCTTCGAACATTTTTCAAAATGTAAAATTACACATGTAACTTGTGCATGTTGGGTTGCCTGTGTTAAAAGCCCAATACAAGAACTTTGTTGACACCTGTGTGAGATGCAGGCGGCGAGGTGCCGGCCGAAAATATTGATCATTCATCCCTCACATTATTAATTATTACAAAATCGGCGAGTCAAGGTGCGAATTTCCGCCGGCGAGATGAGGTGGTCGCAATTGCTGCTCTGCTTTGTGAGTATTTTAACAGAAAAATCCACGTTATTCATCTCATGTGTTTGCCGCTTGTTTACGTGTTAATTCTGAAGACTCCGGAAGTGATATTTGTCAGTAAAATAATTGTTTATTGCGGTAATATGAATAGTTTTCTCATGAGACACATAAGTGTCTATTTCGCAAAATTTTGTGATGCTTTATTAAGGGTTTCGTTAAATTTCAATTTTCTTAACCCCTCTTTGAAATTCAATATATGCTTTTTGCAAAAACCTATTAAAATACCCATTTGTGCAACAAAATTTTTCTACAGGTATTTTTCATGAACTGTGCAAACTTTAAAATTAGTAATTACTTTTATTTTAAATCGATTCCTCTTTTATTTTATAGCAAAACAAGTATTTTGTGTTTAATTAAAAAAAATCCTGCATTTAATTCCATTTAATTTTTTTAATCTACCTGCATATCATCTGTTTAAAGGTAAAAGTCAGTTAATATATAAAAAATCAATAGCATATAATCCAACAATAATGTAATCCCGAATAAATATGTCCTAGCATTAGATAATGTTTTTATTATTCTTCTTAGGCCCAATTGCTCCAAAAGCGTTGAATTTGAGTTCAAGCTGAACTTGAGTTTAAGATGACAGTTCCTATTGTTCTAATGTCACTTTGAACTAAAGTTCAGAGTCGAAACAGTTCAACATGTTTGCTGCAACTGGCCGTAAGAGTTTGATAGCTTTTTATCTTTCAGTAACTAAGTGATAGGTTTTATTTAATAATTTGAAATAAAACAACGCAGTTGAGAGGGTTTCACTTTTATTGTTGATCACTGCAACATGTTTCACCACACAGTGGCTTCATCAGGCAGATGAAATAATGATTATCATTATTTCATCTGCCTGATGAAGCCACTGTGTGGTGAAACATGTTGCAGTGATCAACAATAAAAGTGAAACCCTCTCAACTGCGTTGTTTTATTTCAAATAGTATTATGGAGTTTCATCATGTATCCGCCTCATCAATTAAATATTATTTAATAATATTGTGTTAAACAAATGGAAACTACTGTGATTCAGTAAAATAATTTCTTGTTTAATATTCATGCACTTTTCCATTTCTATATATTTTCATGTAAAAACTTGATAACCCAACTTGATTAGTTATCACAGTCACGTACAATATAAGGAATAAATTAATTTTATCGTAATGCAGTGAAATATGCAGATTATTTTATTATTAAAAACAGAATGCAGAGATAATTGCTTGTTTACTTGGTCATCGCCTTGTAAAAATAATTAATTGCTGATAAAATATATTTAATTTTAAAAGCTTAGGTTATTTTTATGAATGTCATTGGCAAGTTGACTAAAAAAGTTGGGAGATTTCTTGACAGGAAAAGTATTGGTAAAAAGGTAAGGTGATGGTTGAATAAAATCGAGTTTTATGCTAAGTATTATTATTTATTATTAAAAACAAAAGGCAAAGATAATTTCTTGTGTATTTGGTCATTGTCTCGTAAAAATAAATATTTCATTAGTAAAAACAAAATGCAGAGATAATTGCTTGTTTACTTGGTCATCGTTTTGTAAAAATAATTAATTGCTGATAAAATATACATAACTTTAAAAGCTTGCTATTATTATGAATGTCATTACCAAGTTGACTAAAAAAGTTGGAAGATTTCTTGACAGCAAAAGTGTTGGAAAAAAGGTGAGGGGATGGTTAAATAATATCAAGTTTTATACTAAGTACCTGATTTTTCCTTTCTTTGGCCTTATGTTCCTCACAGGGATGGGAAGTATCTGGTTAGTTAACTTTAATTTAATTTATTGCAGATATTTTTGGCCGAAGTGCCGTATTACTTAGCGAAATCAAACAACGGTAATAAGAATGTCGTCGTCGAGGGCATCGTCGATATCAAAGACTTCAAGAAAATACTCAGGACCAAAAACAACGTTTTGGTCTGCTTCACAAGCAACACAAAGAAAAGCTCAAGCATTATTAAAGTATTTAAAGAGACTGCCGTCACGGTGAAGGGTCTCGGTACGATGGTTTTGGTCGATTGCTCAAGGTAAAATCTGCCGTATTATAATAATAATTGAGGCTGGAAAATTTTAAAATTATTGTATTCAAATATTAATTAAAATATAGTTAACTTGTTTCTCATTGATCACTTGGTAAAACATTTCTATTAATATATTGGTATTTGATTGAAATTCACTTGGTTTGTTTTACTAATAAATTGTTTTATTTTCAACTAGTTTCGACTTAATGCCATTTTCAAGAATGGTGTGACAAAAATAGAGAAAACCTACTGGAATAGATTAGAATACGTCAATAACCTCTCACAGAAAATTAAACAAACAGTTAAGGGAAAGGACAATAACATAATTTTGACTAATTCTGTTAACTTAGGGAAAATATTAGTAAATAATAAAATTAAAACAGACAATAGTCATATTAAAAAAAAAGCGGAGTATATGAGCTGAAATGTGATGACTGCGATGCAATATATATAGGACAAACGGGCAGGTCTTTTGAAACGCGATTAAAAGAACATAGGAAAGATATTCTAAATAATAAACAGACCACGGGGTTCGCAAAACATTGCATCGCGGCTAATCACTTTTTCAGCTCAAACGACTGTAAAATGTTGCATTCGGGTAATAAGGGATTAGTTTTGAATTATCGGGAGGGTTTAGAAATAAGTAAAGCCATAAAGGCGGGAAAAAACGTGGTCAATGACAACGAGGACCTTTGGAATTCCCCGATAATTAGAGCGCTTATTACCTGAAATGCCGACATCTAGTATATATATTCAATTTTGCTCATTTGTACACCATTCTTGAAAATGGCATTAAGCCGAAACTAGTTGAAAATAAAACAATTTATTAGTAAAACAAACCAAGTGAATTTCAAACAAATACCTATATATTAATTAAAACACATATTCGAATTATTTGAATATTCTAATTATTTAAATATGTTTTTGAATGAATATTCAATATATTTCAATTTGAAAACTTCCCAGTATTATTCAAAACATGTATCATTATTTTATTTTAATCTTTTGCTGGATTAACAATAACCAGAAGTATGTTTTTCAACTTCATAATCAATCAGTGTTTTACATGCCTGGCTCATGAAGTAAATATTTCGAGTTTAGAAAAGCCTGAAAATTTGGATTGGTCGCTCCGCTTCGCTTCGCGACCAATCCAAATTTTCAGGCTTTTCTAAACTCGAAATATTTACTTCATGCTTATCAAGGAATGGAAAACCCTTGTTAGAAAACTATTAAAACCTTTAATAACAACACTGACTTCTTAAAAAAAAATGAACAAAAAAATAATGAAACATACAGTTTATGAAAATTACTACAGTTTGTGTTTATTTCCCATTTTCTTTAAGGTATCAGTATTGTCTTTAAAGGTTTTAACAGCTGTATAACACGTGTTTTCCACTCACAGACTAAGCATGAAGTAAAATTTCGAGTTTAGAAAAGCCTGAAAATTTGGTTTGGTCCCGTAGTGAAGCGGAGGGACCAAACCAAATTTTCAGGCTTTTCTAAAATCGAAATTTTACTTCATGCGCCACGCGTATAAACCACAGATTTCAATTGAAGTTCAAAATATACTTTAAAGCTAAGAATTTTTCAAATTCAAGGATTCAATTAATCATTCAAAAACATATTCAAATATTTGAAGTATTCCAATATTGTATTCAAATACTCAAATATGTGAATAATTTAGTGATTGAAATATTCATATTTGAATATTCGACTATTTGAATTCTTCGTATTTAGATCCCAGCTTTAATAATAATCCTACCATGTCTGTATCTATAGTGTGGTATTAGTGGAGAGAATTTTAAATTGTAAATTATACCCTGTTTGCTGGTGTTTATTAATAAGGCTTTTTAATTAACTTAAAGTAACATTAATAAAATTACTTCTATTATTATAATTGGTTCACTTGAGTGGGCTTTTTTTATTTAGCCTTAAGGGGGTATTACCACTAGGACAGCGTTTTTTTTTACCGTTTTTCAGAATTTTTATTTTTGTGAAATTTAATACATGCGATCTTGCGGTTTCTTGCAACTTGTTTATAGATTCATAAACTATAAAAAATGAATTTTAATTCTTTTCAATCGTCCGGCTAAACCTCTAAATCTGGCCTCAAATAAGGCCGTGTCCGCCGTGTTTTTCCTCATGGCCGGAAAGATTTTTTCGATTCTGTGATTTGAAACGTAAAATGAAGTAGTAGTCATTAATCTGTATTAAATTATCTGGAGTTTGAACCACCGACAATAAAAAACCTCGATAAATAACAAAATGGAGGCCATTCGAAAAAAGTGGTCGCTTTTTGCCCCCCTTTTTCTGACTTTAAGGCTCTATGAAAAATATCAAATGTTAATATATTTGAATGACGGTGGTTCAAACTCCAGAGGAAAATGTGGAGAAGCGAACACTAAAAGCTCAAGTCAATCCGTTTCATAGTTTGAAAAGAAAGTTTCCGGCCAGCGAAAAAAAAGTGGTTTCGAGAAAAACGCGTTTAAAGTTTTGACACAAGCTTTAACTATTTTTGGAGATTTTTGGCTTTAGTCAGCTATGCCAGCTCCGTACACTAGGCCCTCCTCTTCCTCTAAAAACTGGGTTTGAATGATTTACTCCTGCCAGCGTTGTTGGATGGCCTTATGAGTTGCTGGAGTCAGGCAAAATTCGTCCCACATCTCGCGCTCCGCGTCGGTCCGCACCGGAAAGCCTTGGCTTGCAGGCTGATATGGATTCCCAGTGTCTCTATCGTCTTAAAAACTGCCGAGTATCCGTCGTTGAAAATGCTGGTTGCTATGAAAGACGCGATTTTTGCACCACAGTTGAGGTGCTTCGAAGCCAGCTTCCAGACACAAGCATTCAAACTTTCGTTTGAGTTCTGCGTATTTCCACCCAGCCACCTACACAGCATTGTTTACTTCAACAAGCAAAAATCTAACTAACGAATTCGCCTATTGTAAAACGGCTTTCGGACATGAAACTAGATACTATCGAGTATCAATACATGCAAAAAAAAAAAATCAATTTTTTAAAACTTCCGAATGGTAATACCCCCTTAAGTAACATTAATAAAATTACTTCAATCATTATAATTATTTCACTCGAGTGGGTTTTGTTGAATTTTTTAAATTATTTTAGTGATGCTAAGAAAATGTGTAAAAAATTAAAAGTGCATCCTGAACCGTACATTATCAAACATTATAAGGATGGGGAGTTTAATAAGGATTACGACAGGAGAGATACGGTTAGTTCGATGGTTAATTTCATGAGAGATCCAACGGGGGATTTGCCTTGGGAGGAGGATCCTAGCGCTAATTCTGTTTATCACATAGCCGATGCAGTAGTAAGTATATCTTATTAAAAAAACAAATATTATACTCTAGAAGTTAAAAATACAATTTCTCGAATGAGATGATTTTAAATAAATATTCAATTTAGTGGACATAAGTGTTCTGCTTTTAACTGCGTTTGTCGGGAGTAGAAATATTATAAACATGAAATTGGTCTCTTTGTCAAAGAAAATATCCCACTTTTGTAATAATAATAATATTACATTAAGTCTTAGAATTCAGGCTATTATTGGCCGTATTCAGCAGAAAAACCCATCGCCACTGGTGGGACGTTCAAATCGATATATTTTGGTAAAAACAGGATAACTCTACAGTAAATCAATTGTATTAGATAATTTAGTATTCGATGACTCACGTAAGTTCACAAATTTTTATATTTAGCAGCTATTTACCAATTTGTTTGGCCACTGGTCAGGGGAGGACCCGATCAAAACATCCACACAGTCTCTTTGAAGAATGCCTAAAAATGACATTTTAAAGAGCAGAGATTTCTTGTACAAAATTAATTCTCTTTAAGCAATGTGAGCTTTGGAAACAAAACCAACACGATTGGTTTTATTAAACACACTATTTTTAATGTATATTCCATATTTTAATGGAGCAACTGCTAAATATTACAATATTTACAGTATTTAAATTTCTAAAAGTTAGTACATACAAATAAGTATAGTATGTTCAATAAAATAAAGGGTCCGCCAATAAGCGCGCTCAATCTTTGACAGTTGATAGCGGCCATGTTGTTTGTGGTAGAGTTGTCAAACCTAGTTGTTATTATTCAGTATATCTTCACAAATTACCATGAACCAATTCAGCCGCGAGCAACATGTGCAAATCATTAAAATGTATTACGAAAATCATTCATCGGTTCGGGCAACGTTCCGCGCGCTCCGCCAATTTTACGGTGCAATTGGTCGTCCTGCTGAGTCGACTATCCGTCGTTTGATAAACAAATTCGAGGCAACCGGTTCGGTGAACAATAAGCCAACACCGACGCGTCGTCGAAACGTCCGATCTGCCGCGAATGTCGCCGCTGTGCGCGATAGTGTGCGTGAAAATCCGCGACAGTCAATTTCACGTCGCGCACAGGAACTCAGCCTTTCGGAAACATCACTTCGTCGAATCTTGCATCTGGATTTGGGCATGCATCCGTACAAGATCCAGCTGACACAAGGCTCAAAATAAACGTCCATAGACAGCGCCGTATCTTCGCTGATTGGGCTTTAGAGCAGTTGGAAGTCGACCCCGAGTTTGGTCGCAAAATCATCTTCAGCGATGAGGCACATTTTTGGATAAATGGGAATGTCAACAAGCAGAATTGCCGTTATTGGGCCGAGAACAATCCACAGGAGGTCGCAATGCACCCAGCAAAGGTAACTGTTTGGTGTGGATTTTGGGCCGGAGTCATCATCGGGCCGTATTTCTTCGAGAACGACGATGGTGTGGCCATCACGGTAAACGGCGAACGATACAGATCCATGATAACGAACTTTTTCTGGCATGAAATCGACAATATGGATGTCGAGGATATGTGGTTTCAGCAGGACGGCGCTACGAGCCACACAGCGCGCGCCACAATGGATATTCTGCACGAGCGCTTCGGAGGAATGGTTATCTCGCGCGGAGGCGACATCAACTGGCCACCGAGATCGTGCGATTTAACCCCACTAGACTATGTCACCGCCCTGTGATGTAACTTGGCCAGCCATTCGCTGAAATTGGACTTTCGGTGGATAAATTCCAAATTATTTCAGTACTTTACAAATAAACCCATTTACCACTTATCAAAATGACTGCCTGGAGAGCTGCCGGACTTAACTACATTAACTATTCCACAATCGCTGCCCGTATGCTCAGGCAAGTGATGAAACCCGAGATGAGGGCGGAAGCCATGAAGCGCGACGCGTCCCACATTAGGTTCACCAAATGGGTAGATGGCAAACCACAAAAGGAGGCAGCAAAACCCAAGTCATCCTAAATAAGAATAATAAAAAAAAAACTCCAAAACACACTGGGGAATAAATAAGTGTAGGAACATTATTGTATAATGAAAAAATAAAACTAGGTACTGTCAAAACTAGGTACTATTTCTTGTGGGGTTTTCTTAAATCGCAGGTCTACGCAAACCAACCACAAAACACTGATGACCTCAAAGTCAACATACGCCACGCCATCGATGAAATACAGCCCGATTTGTGCGCCAGAGTCATTGAAAATTGGACTTCTCGTATGCGCGCCACCAAGCAAAGTCGAGGTGGCCATTTGAACGATATCATTTTCCATACATAATGCCTTCGAATACTCTTTCAAACAAAAAATAAATTTCATTTATACCTCTCACACAACTTGCTTTATTTTATTTTAAAGATCGAGCGCGCTTATTGGCGGACCCTTTATAATCTCTAGAGTGCCATGGAAAATATTGTAGGTTGGCTACTATGAAATTATACATTATAATTATTATGTTTGACGTTTTAAATGTCAATTCCTAAAGCGTGTAGCCAACTTAAATTTTAAAAAAGATAAAATCATGGCACTCTTGAGGTTTTTTTTTTACTGAACATACGATACTTTAATTTTTTTACTTAAAAGAAATTATCAAAATATGCCGAACAAGTAGATAGAAGACCAGCATTATGACTGGTAAAAATAGTGTGGATGATTTGATAGGGTCCCGTCAGGGGCAGTTTGCTCTGCTGGATGCGACCATTATGAATTAGAGCAGACTTGTGAATTGTGTTGTCTGAAATGTTCGTTTTGTAATCAAGTAAGTCTGTTTCTGTCAGTGTCAAAGAAAATTCATTATCTTCCTTCTGGATCGCGTCTAAATTCCAGGGATAGTTCATTAAATTCATTAAAAATGTTGTGGGTAAGTCAATGAGTTATTTTAAAATCGACCAGTTTTAATTTTCCACATCTTTCGTTGTATAAATATCGCAAGTGTTGAATTTTTTTTTAGTCATTAGCAAAATTTATCAGGAGAGAGTCCAAACCGATAATGATATTGTTTTACGCCCCCTGGTGCGGGTTCTGTAAAACGCTGAAACCCGAGTACGCCGAGGCGGCCATCGAAGTACAAGAGCACGCCATTTTGGCAGCTATAGATGTGAACCGGCCCGAGAATTCGGTCATTCGTACTCAATATAATATCACTGGGTTTCCAACGTTGTTATATTACGAGTAAGTTAATTTTTCGAACACATCAGTGTAGAGGTAACATTTATTATGCGTGTGTAAATAGTATGAAAAACTTATTTATTGGGCTTGGGAAATTAATGGCAATTAAAGCACGACAAACTCGCGCTGTCTGTTGAAAAGGTACGCTGTTTTAAAAAGCAATGTACGATAGTTGAACAACTATGCCTTATTTAGTTAAAATATATTCAAGATACAAGGTAATCAATCGTCTTTCTCTAAAATCACTCTTTAACCTAGCATTTGACATGTGGATTTTTTTTACATGTTGCAACAAGTGGGGTGTGAGTAATCTCACTTCAAAAATTGGTTTTACTAGTTTCTATAAAGATTTTGGACTTCTTAAAAATAGAGGGAACCTTTGTGTTATGAATTTGTGTTCAGTACTCATTTATTGACGATGCTACTTGAGCTAAGGGGCATTAGATGGTGTTTACGCTTTCGAAACATATGCACCTTTAGGTTATTGTTACTTGTAGAATTAAACAAATTAAAAAACAAACATCTTGTATTTAATTATAGATTCAAGGATAACTAACCCCACTTTAGTCATCAAATGCCAGGGCCGGTATCCCCGAAATTGGTCGTACGATTGGGTCGTATTAAATCTGTCATTTAGATAGGCATTTAACATGTAAATTTGACAGTTAACGGGCGACTGATCGTTCTATCAATTTCAAGAATACCGGCCTAGGTTAAAGAAAATGTTGAGTATTTTGTTAAATTTTGCGAAACTTGATTCGTACTCATTGCACTAGAAATTCTTCTGCATTTTTAGAAAGGCTGGGTTCGAATACGAATAATTCAATTAGTTGAATATTTAAATATGAATATTTAAATCAGTACATTTTTGACATATTTGAATGCTCAAATATTTGAATATTCGACCAATTCGAATATCTGATATGTTTTTAACGAATATTTAAATATTCAAACGTTTCAAATATTTAAATATGTTTTTCAATGATAATTCGAATATCTGATATGTTTTTAACGAATATTTAAATTCTCGAACATTTCAAATATTTAAATATGTTTTTGAACAAATCATTCTGTAAGTTACCTCCCAGTAAACAACACCAAGTAACATTTTTAAAATTTTTAAGTGCTATTTACTTCTTGATAGAGTAACAAATCCTGATTTCAACAGTATAAAAGGATGTATTTTAAAAATAAATTGATTTGGTGTAATTTACCTCCCACATACAGAACTGAATACTTCAATTTAAAAAAATCCTAGCCCTAACAGTAGATTTTAAACTTTGCTTGAAATCAGTGTTTTATATGCCTGGCGCATGAAGTAAAATTTCGAGTTTAGAAAAGCCGGAAAATTTGGTTTGGTCGCTCCGCTTCGCTACGCGACCAAACCAAATTTTCCGGCTTTTCTAAACTCGAAATTTTACTTCATGCTTAATCAAGGAATGGAAAACACTTGTTAGACAACTATTGGGACCTTTAACGACAACACTGATTTCTTAAAATAAATGACAAACAAAATTTGTTAATTATCTTGTTGTTAATTTTTTTTTTTAAATCTCGAGTTGTCATTAGAGGATTTAATAGTGTTTGGGTTTTCCAATCTTTAATTAAGCATAAAGTAAATACACTGCCGAGCATAAAACTAGGGTCAAATTTGGTTTGGTCGCTCCGCTTCGCTACGCGACCAAACCAAATTTTCCGGCTTTTCTAAACTCGAAATTTTACTTCATGCTTAATCAAGGAATGGAAAACACTTGTTAGACAACTATTGGGACCTTTAACGACAACACTGATTTCTTAAAATAAATGACAAACAAAATTTGTTAATTATCTTGTTGTTAATTTTTTTTTTTAAATCTCGAGTTGTCATTAGAGGATTTAATAGTGTTTGGGTTTTCCAATCTTTAATTAAGCATAAAGTAAATACACTGCCGAGCATAAAACTAGGGTCAAATTTGGTTTGGTCGCTCCGCTTCGCTACGCGACCAAACCAAATTTTCCGGCTTTTCTAAACTCGAAATTTTACTTCATGCTTAATCAAGGAATGGAAAACACTTGTTAGACAACTATTGGGACCTTTAACGACAACACTGATTTCTTAAAATAAATGACAAACAAAATTTGTTAATTATCTTGTTGGTAATTTTTTTTTTTAAATCTCGAGTTGTCATTAGAGGATTTAATAGTGTTTGGGTTTTCCAATCTTTAATTAAGCATAAAGTAAATACACTGCCGAGCATAAAACTAGGGTCACTTCGTAATTTGAATTTTTTGGATTTTTTTAGAAATTTTTAGTTTTTACGTGTTTTTTCGGTTGTAACAGTTCACTAACTGATTGCCTGAATAAACAAAAAAGCTTTTGTTGTTCAAAGTTTATTGAAAGTAATAAAAATGAACAATTTCAATTTGATATGTTAAATAATGAAAATGAACAAGTTTAGTTTCATATGCTTCTGTTGAAACAAAAGAAAGTATAAGGACATCAGCTTGTAAATGACGAGGCATGCTCTGGATCAGATTTTGGATCATATACTGCGGAAGATTGTCCCATTTCTGCACCAGTATGTCGCGAAGCTCTCTTGAATTTCTGGGGGCCTGCACATGTCTCCGTAAACGTTTTCCCATCTCATCCCAAACATGCTCAATCGGATTTAAATCTGGACTGCGAGCAGGCCAAACAAATCGCGTGATTTCACATTCGTCAAGATACTCAGTAACTATCCGAGCAGTGTGGGGCCTTGCCTTATCATGTATAAATGTTGCGTCGTCACCAAGAATAACCATGAACGGTAAAACATGGTTTTCTAGAACCTCTGTCAGGTACCTATGCGCAGTCAACGTGCCATTCTCGATAAAGACTAACTCCGTATGAGTGTCAAAAGATATGCCTCCTCATGCTATAACTGATCCTCCACCAAATGGAAGTCATTCGGCAATACATGCTTGAGCATATCTCTCGCCTTGTCGTTGCCACACTCTTACACGTCTATCTGAGCCCGTAAGACAGAATCGCCATTCATCGGATAACAATACGCGACTCCAATCCACTATTGTCTAAGCCAAGTGTTCTAGTGCAAAATTCAACCTCACTACCCGGTGTTCACGGGAAAGAAGAGGTCCAGTAGCTCTAGTTCGAGAAGATAATCCAGCAGCATGAAGTCGCCTCCTAACTGCCCACTCACTTGTGTTTACATTTTTCACTTCATGCAGATGATTTTTAAGGGAAACTACCGTGGCCGTTAGGTTTCTCAGAGAACTAGAAACAAGAAAGCGGTCATCTCTAGCTGTTGTAGTCTGCCTCGCCCTGAACCAGGTCTTCGAATGAGCAGACCAGTATCTTCGTACCGCCGCCATACTCGTTGCACACTCGAGAGACTTACATCAACCTTTCTCGCAGTTTCGCGCAGACCGCGGCCGTCTTCTAAAGCCGCCACAATTCGTGCCGCAACAACAGGATGTATGCTCATTGCAAAACACTAACAATTACAACAATACACAAACAATTTGCAAGAGATAGATGTCATCACAGAAACAAAAACTATGCTTGTTTGTTTCCACAAAAGCATATGAAAGTAAACTTGTTCATTTTCATTACTTAGCAAATCAAATTGAAATTGTTCATTTTCATTACTTTCAATAATCTGTGAAAAACAAAAACTTTTTTGTTTATTCAAGCAATCAGTTAGTAAACTGTTACAACTGAAACAACACGTAAAAAAACTAAAGATTTCTAAAAAAAGTCCAAAAACATTCAAATTATGGAGTGACCCTACTTTTATGCTCGGCAGTGTATTTCAGGTTTTTCTAAACTTCATGTTAAAAAATATACTTAGTTATTGTTAAAAAGTAAGGATACGCGTTTTGATTAATGCTTAGAATTTTTTAAATTGCAGTGTTTGGATATTCATTCAAAAATATATTCAAATTCTAATATTCAAATATCATAATAATTAGAATATTTGAATAATCGGAACATATAAATGTGTTTTAGAATGAATATTCAAATACTTAAATTTTTAAAAATTCCCTACTTTAGTTTCTACAGCAATCTCATAAAATTTGCTCAGCTGTAACAATTACCATACTTTTAAACTAATATATGAGATAAAATAAATAAGGCATATTTAGCAATTGTTTAAGAGGTTAGAATTCTGATTGATGTCTTCTTGAAGGCATGGTGTACTTAAATATACGTACGAGGGTGAGAACAACAAACAGGCGATCATTGCGTTCATGAAAAACCCTCAAGCACCTCCTGTTAAAGTGAAAGAGCCCGAATGGTCGGACACGGATAGTGAGGTTGTGCATTTGACTTCGGCTAGTTTCGATCCCGTTTTGAAGGAGGAAGCTTCGGTGTTGGTCATGTTTTATGCACCTTGGTGCGGGCACTGTAAGCGCATGAAACCAGAGTACGAAAAAGCCGCTGCACAACTGAAAGCTGATGGAGTAAGTAACACAATTTCAATTTTGATAACTTTCTGTGCACCCCCAAAAAAATTTATGAATTGCTGCATCTAAACTAGCACTAAACATAATCTCTGAAATCAGTCATAAAACATTATTTTCTAGTTTTCTTTGTTCCTTTTCCTTTTATTTTTCTGAATGATTAACACATTCGCTACCAGCTTCATGTATAGTATGTTCAATAAAAAAAAATCTCTAGAGTGCTATGATTTTATCTTTTTTTAAATTTATGTTGGCTACACGCCTTAGGAATTGTCATATAAAACATCAGACATATTAATTATTGCAACACTGTTAAAATAAGGAATCAGGAGTGGCAATTAATAAATAATGTAAATGTTGATACTGCAACATAACAACACGAAAGCATGGCTAGGCGAGATCCAGAAACAAATGGAATGTTGTATAATAATTATAACGTATAATTTCAGAGTTGCCAACCTATAAAATATTTCATAGCACTCTAGAGGTTTAATTTTATTGAACATACGATATATGTGACATTACATTTTTGATAACTTTATTATAATTGACTCTATGAAACCAAATCATTAACAGGTTGGATAAATTTCGAAAATATAAGAGGTGCGGGATGTTCTAGGCTAAAGGACAATTAGCTTTTTAAGCTATTGTTCAATTTAATAAAAAAAATGTAAACACAACAGGCATTGAAATTTTCTCCGAGAGCCTGGTAGTGACCAAGTTAAGCATGACATAGTTAAGCATTACATAGTGCTGTAACTTTAAATTCTGAGACCAGAGGCAAACTTATGATTGCTCTTCCTGTAAAGTAAAATGTTTTGAGTTATATCTTAAACAAGTTTCTCATCTTTCACGTGGTGAAACGAATTTAACTATGATTTGAAAAAGAAAACACTTGGTTAATTTTCAACAAGTGTTTTCATTTTCAAATCAAATGTTTTGAGCTCCTCAAACTCTCTAGGCTCTGGGACTAAAGACCGCAGCCTCCTATGTCTCATTGTAGTTTAAATTCTGGGACCAGAGGCAAACTTATGATTGCTCTTCCTGTAAAGTAAAATGTTTCGAGTTATATCTTAAACAAGTTTCTCATCTTTCATGTGGTGAAACGGATTTAACTATGATTTGAAAAAGAAAACACTTAGTTAATTTTCACCAGGTGTTTTCTTTTTCAAATCAAATGTTTTGAGCTCCTTAAACTCTCTAGGCTCTGGGACTAGAGACCGCTGCCTCCTATGTCTCATTGTAGTTACACCAATCTTTAACCCTTAAGTCCTTTGTCTAAAAATCCAATAAAATGTTGCTAATTGTTAGGTACACATTTTTTTATGGTAAAAATCAAACCATTGATTAGGTTTCATTCTCCTTCCCCTTTCTTCATCCACTCCATGATTAATAAGAATTGTCTAGAAAACCCTGTTACATCTAGTAATGACAACATTTTAATGTTTTTGTATTTTTTTTATCATCTAATATGATTAATTCATTTAGGTACCGGGTATGTTGGCTGCACTCGATGCTACAAAGGAGCAAAGTGTTGCCTCCAAGTATAATGTCAAGGGGTATCCGACTGTTAAGTACTTTAGCTACGGAGAGTCGAAATTCGATGTTAACGTGAGGGATTCTCCGAAATTGGTTTCGTTCATGAAAAATCCGCAAGAACCGCCGGCGCCTCCGCCACCGGAAGTTCCCTGGTCGGAGGAGGCTTCCAACGTTGTCCATCTCACCGATGAGAACTTTAAGACGTTCCTTAAGAAAAAGAAGCATGTTCTGGTTATGTTCTACGCACCATGTAAGTAGTTTAATTGTCAAATGTTTAGGATGTAACCAACAGTCAGCAAGCATCTGTTTTATGGCAAAATACTGTGTAATTTTCAGCTATAATATGTGGTATGATTATCATCGATAATATCCATGAGTGAAACCAAGCTGCAGATTCAAGGAGCCCGAAGGATGAGTTGAATGTTCTGCTCCGGATTCACAAATGAATATTATCGATTATTAACCCTTCAAGTCCGAAATTTTTAAATTAACAAAAAAACATGTATTTGCATAAATTATATTATTGCTTTTGGTAGATTGTGGCTTAAATATTATTTTTTGCATGTTCTTTCTATTTTATTTTTGAAAAATTCAAGTTACCATATGGTAACGCTAGTACTTTATTGGGTAACTGACATAAAACTTCGAGGTACAAAAATTTACATAAAAGAATAAATATAATCGCTTTTCTCGTATTTTATTACAAAAGAATATTAGTTTACAATACAATTAACAAAATAAAACATACTACGGAGTATGGAATATAACATTGCATTAAATACAAAGGCCGACATTGCATTTGCAGCACATGGTTCTGATGCTAGAATCACAGCCTTCTCCGGCACATCGCCACCTTTTTTTATTAGGGGTATGAGTAATATCGCTTACGCGATTGCACGAAACGCTGTTTTTCGCAGTACCTTTTCTTCATGTGCTCTTAGGGGGCATTCCATACTTTTGCAAGTAACTCTGGGCTAACTCTCTCCGAAATGATAATTGGTCTGAATGTTTTCCCTCTGATTTTCTCTTCAAAATCCAAGCATTGTTTATAGCAACATCTATTGCCCATGTAAATATACACCACCACCATTTTTTTCCTCTAATAGAAATTCTATATCTTCCAATATTTTCGTCCATTTGATCTGTCCCTTCCATGTAATTATTATATTGTTCTATTAGATGTGGTCTTGGAATTTGAACTATCTTCTTTTCAGTTTGCGAGTACCTCTTAACTTTGGAGATTGGATGAACACCGTACGATGTAGATGCAACAGTGACAACATTGTTATCAACCCATCTCACAAGAATTACACCAGTTTCACGGCAATTATAGATTCGTAGAATCCTCTCGGCTGCTTGTTTATTTGTTTCTTTGTTGTAAGAGGACATTCATTTGGGATTCTGTTTTCTCTTATAGTGCCTGTGGCAGAATAACCATTTTCCCTCAAGAAATTATAAAGCGGAATGCCTGTAAACAAGTTATCCAACTAAAAGTGATATGGCAAATGCTTCTCGGTTAGTTGGGTAATCATAGACAGAAGTGGCGCTGCGGCTTTTCTAAATAACCTTTCATCTCTTTTGTTTCCCGAAAATCGTTTGCCTTGATAAACTTCGAAATTTGCAAGGTAGCCTTCTTTTGTATTTAGACACCAAACTTTATATCCAAATCTGATCGGTTTGCCCCTAATAAATTGTTTACAGCCATGACGGCCGTAATATTTTATCATCGATTCATCGTAATGAAGATGCTTTTCTGGAATAAAGTTTTTCAAACAATTTCCTTGTAATTTTGTTAACAATGGTCGAAGTTTCCATAATTTGTCTTTTTCGTCTATTTTGGTATTATCAGCACAATGAATAAACTTCATTATCTGAAAAAATCTGTCGCGTCGCATAGCCCCACTAATTGCAGAATTATTCATATCATTCTCAGTAACCCAATAAAATTTCTTTCCCGGCAATTCATTATAACCGCTCACAATAAGTATACCTATGAAACATTTCAGTTCTTCTAAAGTAACTTTTGGATCTAAACAGTTTAAAAACAGAGCGAAGCGAGTCATTTCATCTAACAACATCAAAAATATTTCATTGTCGAAAAAGCATTCAAACAATTCTGTAGCTGTCATGTTTTTATAGGCTGAATAATCACCAGCAGGGATTTTTTTTGCACTATCTATCAAATCTCCGTTTATCCACTCAATATTGCGAGTATTTAGTTTATCATTATAAATAAAAATGTTGTGGTTTTGGTCGTCTAGAGTAGTATTACCATCAGTCTCTTCATTCTTATTTTTTTCTATTTCTTCCTCATATTCAGGTTCGTTATCCAAATCAATAATATTCTTTAGCCTTATTTCTGCTTCAGATAATAGTTGTCACCTTGGTAGATTATCCGGTACAAATTCCATTTCATCCCCAGAGTCTTCGTCAGTAAGAACGTGAGCATCTGGAGGTGTAATAAATATATCTGTTGCCTCATTATTATCCGCATATGCCATTTCTAGTGCTTCTTGCAGAGTAAGTCCGTCACTGAAATAATATATGTATTTACATGCGAAGATACTAGCGTTACCATATGGTAACTTAGAAATAAAATTATTTATCACTGACCATAGAAATAGGTTATGGCCTTATACAATATATTTTCCGACATTTTTAGAACACTTCAAATGGTCACAACTGATAAAAGAACACAAGTGCAAGGCATTACGTCAAATGCATGGCTAGCTTGACTTAATATGAACACATTTCGCGCGCCATCTGGCAATTTTAGCTTTAATTTATTTTAAAAACAAATAATGAAACCTGTTATATAGCGCTTGAAGGGTTAATTATACCACGAGTTATATTCGATGAGAGAATATAACGAATAAAACAGCGACCAATCCAAATTTTCAAGCTTTTCTAAACTCGAAATATTACCTGTCTGAATTTAGTGGTGTGATGCAGGCTGTGTGTTTTAGGTTAGGACAAGATTAATCACATGTTATATTGTAAATCAACTTTTAATTTGTAGGTTAGGTGAAGGGAAATCTGACAATATGACAATTCAATTAACTCACAATGATTACGATTACAAATGTATTTACTTATCACCGCCTCAAATTATTTGTATCTACTACCAATTTAATAAAGTGTCTCTGAGGATAACGTAGGATAGGAGGATCAGGTCATATTCCTTGCTCAGGAATATCTGTCTTCTTTATTATCTGCCCATTTATATGTTCAAGTTTTAAAAAAGTTCTAAGTACAAGGAATTCTTCTTTTAGGTATACATGTTACGATTTTTCAATGTAAATTTTCAGACATTTGTGATCTTATTCAAAACTTTCAATCCAAAAACTCTAACGAGTGTTTTCCACTCCCAAACTAAGCATGAAGTAAAATTTTGAGTTTAGAAAAGCCTGAAAATTTGGCTTGGTCGCGTAGCACAGCGGAGCGACCATGCCAAATCAGGCTTTTCTAAACTCGAAATTTTACTTCATGCGCCACGCGTATAAAACACTGATTCTAATTAAAGTTTAAAATATACTTCGACTTAGCTCTGATCACATGTTTATTAATTTTACAAATGTTGAAAAATGTGTGAAAAATCCCTATATGTCTTGTAAATTGCAAGTTGTAGCGTTCTCTTTTTTGAAAATCTCTGCACTGTGACTATTTATTTGACAAATTATAATTTATTTGTCACATTGATAATCATTTACCAACATCTCAAAATTTGATGTTTAAAATACCCTACTGTTAAAGCAGGACTACAACTCTTCGCAGTTAATACACCCTAAATTTGGTCATATTAAACAAAAACAGAGTTTAATTATTTTTTTCGATAAAGCTATGGTTGGATAATGCAAATCTCATATGTAATTCGCTTCGCTACCCGACCAAACAAAATTTCAGGCTTTCCTAAACTCAAAATTCTACTTCATGCTTAACCACTCCCAGGTTAAGTATGAAGTAGAATTTTGAGTCCAGCGCATAATTGTGATTTTGATTTATTATATTAAAATAAAAACTCCCTGTATGTTAATTTAGATTTAGGTCTTTATTTATTTCTCTAAAAAAACTACTGTAAAGCTGTTGTAGTACGGCAGCACACCTTAAATACAAAAAATATTCTAAAATTTTAAATATTGAAGATATACTATTGTTATTTTCAGTACCACAAATGTGGCCTTTGGATGAAAAGTTTGAAGTCGTTGTTTCGGTTAGACAGAATCCATAGCTTGCTTCCCCTCTTGAAATATACTCTTATTTGTTATCATGATTAAGTTGTTTCAACTTTTCTCTTTTGTCGAAGATTTCAATAACAATTCTTATTGTTTCCACTTTCGACTTTGTTGTCTAATATTTTAATGACTAGAAGCACTTTTAATCCCCACAAGAGCTTGTATCATTCAACTATTTCAACTTTCTTAACCAATTGATACAAAATGGGATTAAACTTCATAATAGTTTCCTTTTAAAGGGTGCGGTCATTGTAAAAAAGCCAAGCCCGAATTTACGAAAGCCGCCGATAAATACCAGGACGATCCGAAAGTCGAGTTCGCCGCCGTCGATTGTACCATGCAAAACACACTCTGTCAGACAAATGACATCAAGGGCTATCCCACAATCAAGTACTACAGCTACTACTCGAAGGTCGTTAAGAAATACATTGGAGGACGAACTGTACGTAGATTGATTGTTGATTTTCGTATACAATTGTAGCTTCTTGGTTAATTTTTTTAGGAAACCGATTTCGTGAGATTCATGCAAGATCCTGAGGCGGCGCTTACACCACCACCGCCCCCTAAGGAAGAATGGACTTTTAAGGGTAATAAAGTCATTCAGTTGACGGACAACACTTTTAAGAAGAAGATCAACACCAAGGAACCAGTTCTAGTTATGTTCTATGCTCCGTGTAAGTCAATTTTAGTTTGCTTTATTCAGGATGATTCAGAATTGGTGGAAATAATTACATTTTCTTCAGGGGCTCAATTGAACACAATAGGTTAAATAAACGTAAACTCTGTTCACATTTTATTCTCACCATAGTAGTCTTTATTAGGGCAATGGGAGAACTGGAAATCGAGTAGAAAAGGAGAGACTGTAGTCAGGATGTGGGGTTAGAGTAAGACAGACGACTATATACACCAATCACCGGTCTCGCTTCTGGATTCAGCATCCAAACATGGTTACCAAATTTTATATAGAGACTGGCTAACTGGATATATATAAACAGTGGTTAGAGTGACATTTTTGTTGGTACTAAAAAAAGTTACTAACAATTTGGTTATGTCCTTGCATTTTTTGGTTATGTGAATGCAATGTTGCATTTTATAAAATTCCTCATTCACACTTTTGGCATTTTGCCAAAATGTCTAGCAACGTTTTATTAAAATTATAGGTTAACAACATACTTTAAAAATACAACATGCCAATATCAGGAGAAAAAAACAAGCCTACTGCTATAAGAGTAAAATGTGAACACAGTTTAGATCCAATTTTCATTATTTACAAAACTACAGCTGATTTAAATTTTGTGAAATAAAGAATTATTATTGATACAATTCAACAATTTAAACATAACTGAATAATAAGTTTTATCTTTATAATTTTTTCTTTACTTTTGTGCATGGTTTGTTTTACACATTTCTTTTAGCATAGATATTGTTTCTATAGATATCCACAAAATACATTCAAACAATATTATTTATTCACTTAGGGTGTGGTCATTGTAAAAGAATGAAACCTGACTACGTGAAAGCGGCTGACGAGTTGTCGGCGGAGGGAACGCAGTGCACCATGGCGATGGTGGACTGCACGGAGAACCCCGAAGTGACGGAACAATACGACATTGAGGGTTTCCCGACGATTAAGCTCTTCAAAAACGGCAAGTTCGTCGAGGATTACAAAGGGAAGCGGACCATCGAGGATCTGAAGATGTACATGAAGAAAACCGCGGGAAACAAAAAGGATGAGCTTTAATTCGACATCTTCTTTGAATATGTTTTTTGATAAGTCTTATTTTATTTTTTTATTAAATTTTTTACCCATATGTTTTCGGGGGTGTCATCGTGAGAGCTGTGTTTTGGTTAAATAAATGGCATTCTTGGTAGTTTTGATTTTCTGCTTGAATTAGGTTCCTGTTTCTTCTTCTAGTTTTTTTGTGTATCGTCTTCCTGTTTTCTTTATTGGAGAGGCATACATGATCACAATTGGTTCTTTCCAAATGGTTTTATTGGTAAGCAAATATGGTGATTGATGTTGACTTAGGTTGATCTAAATGTAATGTTACTAAGTGCATACAAAATTAATAGAACTTAATAAACTGTTACCTTAGTGCATGGAAGGGAAGAATACCTACAGTGTGTACAACAAGTGTGAGATCGGCAAACCTGTAAATACGTAGGTTGATCAACACAGGATGCAGCAGGACAGATTAAGCAGTTTTTAGAGGTATGAAAAAAAGTAATGGGTGTATATGGAGAAAACGGGTTTTTATTTCTAAATTAAACAGTATATACCATTAAACAATCTTAAAGTATTAAAAAATTATTTCCTCAAGATGACGACCTTTAAAAGCAACACACTGTTGGGAGACGATCTCTGAGAGGTTGTACAGCTTATTCACATTAGAGATGGGCGAAATAACTATTTTCAGTGAGCTGGTTCAAAGATCTGACTCACTTTAAAGAGCTGGTTCAGTGAGCAATCCGCCGAGAGTTCTGACTCTTAGAGATCCATCTGATTTGCCAATTTATTGAATTGAGCGAGGTGGTGCTTAATTATTTCGGTTATACAATGATTGCAATAATTTAATTATAATTTATATAAAAACGTAAGAGTAAATATTAAATCATAATTATAAAAAAAAAGACCTTTATGGCATATCTTACAAACTATTTACAATTTATTCGTTATTACTTCATTCCCGTATCCCTCTTACCCTCCCTTCTCTTTTCCCTCTCCCTCCCCAGCTTTTCCAACGTCCTTACCCCGATCCCATCCTCTCTCATCCACTCCATTACCCTTCTATTCCCTTTCGCTCCCAGCCACTCCTCTTTCACCCCCTCACATTCCTCCGCCAAGTGTCCCCACGTATCCTTCCCCTGTCCACACAACACACAGCTTCCATATTCTTCCCCCATCTATACTTTCCTTCCTCTCTCCTCCGATCCACACCTCGCCCTTGCCACAATCACCCTATCCTCTCTACCCCATCCCTTCTCTATCAAATACTTCGGCACTCTTCCATACACCTGCCACCTCCCATACATATCATTATACTCACTTCTCTCAATACGCCCTTGCCTTTCTTGCCCTTCCACCTCCTTCCCTTTCCCCCTCACCCACTCATCCACCTTCACCCCATTTCCTAGCCATTCCATTACCTTCACCTCCGACAGCCCTACCCTCTCATACATTTTCCTCCTCTCCCCCCTCCATCTACCCTCACCCCCACACACACTCGTCACCCATACATCCTTCACTAATCTCTCTTCCTCCATTTCCCACAATCTCATCTCGTACCTCACCACCCTCACCATTGCCTCCCACTCACGCTGGGCGTGGACCTCTCCACCCCCAACATGCGCTTCAGGAACCACATCTGCTCCCTCTCTATCAGCTCGTACCCTCTCGTCCCCCACACTTCCACTCCATACATTAGCACCGATCTCACACACGCATCCCATATTTTACACGCAACCGTCATATTGTTCCCCATCCACTTCCCCCACTTGCCCCACGCCATTCCCCACGCCTTCCTCGCCTTACTCTGCACCCACCTCACATGCTCCTCATACCCTCCCGTTCCTTTAAACCAAAACCCTAAATACTTGAAAGTTTTAACCCTCTCAATAACTACCCCCTTCCACTCCAATTCTTCCACCTTCCCCTCTATCCCTTTATTTCTAAACTTCACCCACTTTGTTTTCACTACATTCACATTCATTCCTCTTCTATCCATAAACCTCTCCACTCTCTTCAACATCTCTTTCATCCCTTCATACTCTCTTGCCACTAACACAACGTCATCCGCATATGCAAACATCCATACTTTACTTTTACCCATCACCACTCCCCCCGCCTGCCCTTTCCTCATCACCTCTTCCAATTCACTCACATATACATTAAAGAGCATCGGGCTCAGCGGGCACCCCTGCCTCAAACCCTCCCGCGTTCTAAAACACCCCGACACCTCCGTCCCCCCTTTCGCCACCACCCATGTCTCCTCATACACTCTCCTCACCCACTCCACCATCCCCTCACTCACCCCTCTCCTTCTCAAGCACCCTATCAAACTCCCCCTCGGCATCGAGTCATATGCTGCCTTCAGATTCATAAATACCGCATACACACATCCTTTCTCTTCCATCACTCTCTCCACCATTCGCGCCAGGGTAAAGACCTGCTCCCTCGTCCCCCTCCTCATTCTAAACCCCCCCTGCGTCTCTGGCAGTATCCCCTTTTCCTCCACCTCCACCTCCATGCGATTCCTCATCGCCAGCTTATATCCAATGCTCGTTACCGTTACCCCCCTATAGCTACTGGCCTCCTTCTCATCCCCTCCTTTATACACCGGACACATCATCCCAACCCTCCACTCTTCCGGAAAGCTCATAATTATAGTAAACGCGTATTCATTTTGTGCAATTACACTTCAAGTATTGAATACGTGTGCACGCCCATAAAAATACCCATGCATACATTCAGCACATCGCGATCCAACTCCGAACCTCAGAGTTAGATCCCGATGAGTGAGCTATAGCTCAGTCAGATTCAAGATCTCCGTAAAATGAGCTAGTTCAGTTGGATTCCGGAAAGCCGTCGTGAAGCATTGCGATCCAACTCCGAACCGCGGAGTTGGATCCCGATGAGTGAGCTAGCTCAGTCCGATTCAACAGCCGCCTTGGATCTTTTAGAGTCGATTCACCAACTCAATAGGTTTATTTTTTAACTCCATTCGCACTCGTCGTAATTCGAATCGATGATGCTGCAATAACATGATAGAAATATAACGATAGCTATTTTCTTACTACAATAACAAACACTTCTTATTAAATTTACAATTTTGGTTATGTTTACTAGATAGTAATCAACGGCATTTACTTGTGATATTTTAAATTGTAGTATCTGTGAACTAAGAAGAGGCAAATCTCAATCCAAATAAACGAATAACGCCGGTTTAGAAAATGACGTAAAAAGTAATCAGTTTTTAGAAATGAGTTGAGTAGTGTATAAATCAGTGGTGGGGAAACTTTTTTTAAGACGGGCCATTTGTAATAACCAGACAATCGTAGCGGGCCAAAGAATAATGCTTAATCGTAGGTAGGTAGTTTTTATGCGGGTCGTCACATTACGAAGTAAGAACGCGTTCAAACATTCTCACGACGGCACTCTTAAACAGGCCGGATTAAACCTTTCCGCGGGCCGGACTTGGCCCGCGGGCCGTAGTTTCCCTATCACTGGTATAAATGGAAAAAGTAAAAAGTGTTCTCAGTAAGGCTGAGAGTAGCCGGCCACTCGATCTACGAGCCGCGTGAAAATCAAGATCTGTTAATGCATTGGTTATCTACATTCACTCAAGAATAGCGGGCGAATCAAAATGAGTCATGGCTCAAAAAGAGCTATAGTCTGTATAAAAACTAGAAGTGCCAAAGCCCAATTTACACTATAAAAAGTTACCAGAAATATCACTAGATAAATTTGGCGGCAATTTTAAATAATTTTATAATTACTCTTTAAATAAAATCAATTATCCATTTTGTACTTCTTAATTGTGGTTAAGTATTTTCTTTTCCATCGTACGATATCGTCAGTTCAATTAAAATGCTTATACGGCATCTCGCCATATTTTTGTGAAATAAAACATATTTACATTATGTTCATAATATAATATGGAATTTATATAATAATGTGTCTTTATCAGAACTGGGACGAATCCTCGTAAAAAGGATTCGAATTACGAATCCGAATCACCTAATATGATTCGAATCACGAATACTCGAATAAAGGATTCGCAAGAGACAAATATGATTCGAATCTTGTTTTTCGAATTACGAATACAAATCCTTTAAGAATAAATTTGATTTTATTATTTTTTTGCAACCATTAACATATAAATATCGTTACCAGTTGTTTTAACAAAAATATTCAAAACCTAATTATTTATTATTACCACTGAACATCGTTGATAAGAGACTAAATATCTGACTCCTTGTTACTCTGGTTAAAGATGTATTTGTGTGTTTCTGAACTCCACTTTAATTCAGTGTTTAGTACGCGTGGCGCATGAAGTAAAATTTCGAGTTTAGAAAAGCCCGAAAATTTGTCTCGGGTCGCTGCGCGACCCTCGACAAATTTTCACGGGGCTTTTCTAAACTCGAAATTTTACTTCATGCTTAGCCTGGGAGTGGAAACACTCGTTCAAAACTCCAAATTGGACTCTATTATAAAATCGACTAATGCCTGAAATTTACGTAAATAAAAAATTCACTGAATATCATTAAAACCGGAAAAGTCAGAGAAAAGTCATGGAATTATATTCAAATTGACCAAAACACCAACAAAAAAGCCATACGATATTATTAAATTTGTCAAAATCAGCAGGCAAATTACAAAACACGTAAAATTTATAAAATTAACTTAAATATTGACAAAAACAATGACAACTATTAAACAGAATGGGGGTTTCCTACAGAAGAAAGTTATATTAAAAGGCCAAGGAAAAAATCTTTAGTCAGAGAAATGTCGGAAAAATTTAACATTTCAGATTGTGGCTACCATGTCAGTTTTACTTCAAACAATATTAAACAAAATTTTGAAAACTAGATTATTATCTTTAAAAACATATTCGATCATTTAATCTTCTTATCAAAGCATTCACTTTGAAGTTTCGAACAAGCGTTTCCACTCCCAGACTAAGCATGAAGTAAAATTTCGAGTTTAGAAAAGCCCCGTGAAAATTTGTCGAGGGTCGCGCAGCGACCCGAGACAAATTTTCTGGGCTTTTCTAAACTCGAAATTTTACTTCATGCGCCACGCGTATAAAACAGTGATTTAACGAGAAATTTAAAAACACACAAAAAAATATTTTTCAAGTTATTCCTCACAATTAATTCGAATTATTTTTGACGATTCAAATCCTTTTGTAAGTATTCGAATCCTTTTATAAATATTCGAACCCTTTTATAAATATTCGAATCCTTTTATAAATATTCGTATCCTTTTATAAATATTCGAATCACCCACATTTAGACTCGAACACGAATCCTCTTAAAAACATGTAACAAATCCGGATCACGAATCCAGTTGAACTAAAGTATTCGAATGCCTCTTTTGAATCCTCTAAAAGGCTTCGAATCCTGAATGATTCGTATCCTGCCCAGGTCTGGTCTCTATCTTACTTAAAATTGATTTGTTTCATAAAACTATACGAGGTAGAACGACTCAATTTCGGCATGCCTGCATGATCGTTTACTTCTTTTAAAACTTTATTCAAAGTTGGCAGTTCATTTTTACAGAAGAAACTATGCACGGATCTTTTCACTACGTCATCAAAACTTGTAATTATGTCCCCAAGATGTTTAGGGCTACAAATCTCTCCGGATTTCTTATATTCGCTAATGGTACGATAGCAGTGGAATTTACAACTCCTAAAAATTAAACATTTTATTATTCGATGCATATTCTTATGCTATTTGATATCTCACCTACTGCACCAACAATGTCTGATACAACAGCAGTCATTTTCATATGTGGATCATCTGTTATCATCTGCTTATACATATTTTTTATGCACTGTTTTTCAGGCAGATATAAATGACCCAAATCCAACTTCTTACGCTTTTTTGGAGGTGAAGGTGATATTATCACCGAGCTTGTACTGGGTCCATAATCCACCACAACAATATAAACAAAACTAACTTTTAACTATGCTAAAGAAACACCGCACAAAAGGTTATTACGAAACAGACAAAGTTGCAACTCGGTAACGCTTCGAATTAAGGTTATGTCAGCTGTTGCGTCTAATAATGACGTAATTAGCATAGTGTAAAATGGGCGCGCTCTCGGCCAATCAGAGTTGTAGGTTTTGGCGCGTAAAATTTAAAACGCTCCTAGTTATTAAACAGATTATACATATTTCGAACTGAGTCACTTGGCTCACCAGCTCACTTCGCTGAGCTGACTCTTTGAGTCGATTCGCTCAGGAGTTACCCATCTCTAACTCACATACTTTGCGGAGTGTGGTTCCAAGAAGACAAAGCTAGAGCTCATAATTCACTGAATGTTTCGAGAGATTTTTCCCAGATTTTTGCCATCAGTCTCTTTGATGGGTGCCCCGCAGGGTCACCAGATTTGAGAATTTATGATTTCTTTTTTTGGGAATATCTGAAGGAAAGGGTGTTAAGATGGCGCCCTCACTCCCTACCAGAGCCAAGGATGCAGATTATTGAAGAATACTTGATAAAATTCGCTTAAAAGTGCGAAAGTTATAAAAATTGTTTGTTATCTTCCTAATATAAAGTTCCTGATTTCTTTTGTTTTGTTTATCTGTTTTAGATCAAGCACCAACTTTGTTGAAGACTATTTTCCGAAAAATCAATACTAAAAAAGTTCAAATATCTTGCATACTTACGTGGACAGGTATAATAATCGGAAAACAAATTTAAATTACCTTTTTTCGTTTTGGAGATATTCTCAAAAAACTGATTTTTTAAAATTTCGTTTTTATTTTTTTATTCGAAAACTATTGATTTAGACCAGGGTTTCCTAACATTTTTCTACCATCGACCCCCTTTGAAGGAATAACTATCTTCATCGAACCCCTAATATTACCCAATCTTTTCTATGCATATAAATGTCTAGCGGATTTATAGGCAAGGGGGAATACTACTAACCTGGGAAGGGGATAGTTAAGTGTGTTTAAATTTGACATTTATAGGCAAATTTTTACGCGTGATTTCTACTGTGTATTCTGTAGTCTACGGTATTATAATTTTAATTTCAAAATTTAAGGTTAGCTGGCTCCTAACGTTAGCTGTCATCTAACGTTAGCTGTCACCTAACCCTCCCCCCCCTGAAAATAGAGCTCTTCTAAACTTGAAATTTTACTTTATGCTTAATCAAGGAGTGGAACCCTCGTTAGAAGCTTCGAATTGAAATTTTTTTAAATATCAACGAATGCCTAAAAAAATACAGAGGACATATCGAGAAATGTATACTTAAAAGAAAAATTACCTGTATGTATTTATTTAACAACATACAGGGAGGGGCAGAAAAAGCTATCCGATTTCAAATCCCTTTTTCTCAGAAGAGGGAACAGGTAGAGTAGTGGGGTAAAAACCGTTATAAAGCCGGTTTTATGCTATTTGTCATTAGTCAACATGCCTTGGTCTGGTGAACATCGTGCTTTTGTTATTGAGCGGTTTATCGAAAACGACAGTTCGATAATTGCTACACAACGTGCTTTTTGAATTCATTTCGGACTCGGGCGTCATGATCCTGTTCCACATCACGCTACGATTAAAGTGTGGGTGTCAAATTTTCGACAGACGGGTTCAGCATTGAAAAAGAAGTCGCCTGGACGTCCCAGGACAGCAACAGGACCTGAAAACGTGGCCAATGTGAGAGCCGCGATTGAACGTTCCCCGCGTCGTTCGGCACGAAAACATTCGCTAGCTTTGGCGATTTCCAACCGCAGTATTCGGCGCATTTTGCACCGGGACCTCAAAATGCATCCCTACAAAATGGTTGTTGCACAGGAATTAATTGAAAGGGATTTTGAAACCCGTATGAACCTGTGTCGCGATCTCCGAGAACTCCCAATAGACGATGTTGTGCTCTTCACGGACGAAGCCCATTTTCACCTTTGTGGCGCCGTAAACAGGCAGAATTTTCGATATTGGAGTGACGAAAATCCTCGGGAAATCCATCAGAAACCCCTCCATAGCCCAAAAGTGACTGTGTGGTGTGCTCTTTCCCGCCTAGGCGTCTGGGGGCCTTATTTTTTTGAAGAAAATGGGCAAACCGTAACGGTCAACAGCGAGCGCTATTGTTTCATGCTGGAAAATTTTCTTCAACCCAAAATGGAAGAAAATGGCGTGGAAAATGTGTTGTTTCAACAGGATGGTGCAACCGCCCACACATCGCGACGATCAATGGACATTCTCAGGGAAATGTTTCCCGGACGCCTCATTTCTCTGAGAGGTGATATTGGCTGGCCGCAGCGCTCACCGGATCTCACTCCATGTGACTTCTTCCTTTGGGGTTACCTCAAATCGAAGGTATTCCAGCATCGACCAAGGACCCTTCTTACTTTACGAAGGGAAATTGCTCGGGCAATTAAAGAAATTCCTGTGGAAATGACGGTGAGAGTCATGGAAAGCTACCGCGAGCGCCTAAATCAGTGTATCCGCTTCCAAGGACGACATTTGAGTGATGTGCTTGTCAAAACTTAAATTTAAAAATGGCATAAAATTTGCGTATGTTAATAAAAAAAAAATGTTGTCAAGTTGAGTGGTTTTAATTTTATAACGTTTTGAAATCGGATAGGTTTTTCTGTCCCACACTGTATATTAAGCGTCTCTTTAAATAAGCGTGAATATTCAACAACACTCTTCCAATCCTTAAACATCCTGCATCCCCTTGCTCATTTATTATTTATCCGTATTTACCTCCTTCAAGCCTTGTTGAACACATTTCCCCCCCCCCCCCCCAAAAAGGAAGGGCAGTAAATTTCAAACAAACAATAAAGAGACATTTGAAATACTTTTATTCGACATAGCTATATAGAAACAAACGGGAAACGGAATACATTTAGAATATACAAAAAATCAGAGGGCGTGTTATGTGTGTAATACTTCAAGTGTTTCCATATTATCTCATTTTGTTTTTGCAGCGGACAGAGAGAAAAAACACAACGTCTACGCAGCTAGTGTCAATATTTTTTGCATGCTTAGTGTCAACACGTTATGGTACATTATCTAAAATACATTTTTTATTTACTTGAGATTCTTCTTTACTTTAGTCCAGGGGGGTGATTAGGGTCGTTTTTCTTTTTTTGGGTTGAAGATGGATGATTTTTGGTTTGAAGGGACATGAAAGGGGTGGCTGCATTCTTTTGTTTACTTAATTTACTAGTTTTATTTGATTATGTTAATTGATGTGTTCATTAATAGCGATGGGGGGGAGGGGGTTAGGAGGTGTCTAGTTGTCTCCGCGATCGGCTGCGTCTTGTAGCATGAAGGGGGAAGCCTGAAAACAAACAAAAAATAATTAATTAGAAATATTTTACTCAGTGACGGCTCGTGATCTAAGGAAGTGGGTCGGCCGATTGTAAGCAAGCTGCAGGTAGTCAACTTAATTTTTTGGTAGTTATTAAATATTATTTACATACTGTCGCTAAACTGTGTGAAAATACGGTCTCGGCAAATTTACCGTACTTGAGTAAACCATTTGAACGTACGTCCACGCTGCAGGGAAATTGTAACGACCAGTGCTGCCAATCCTAAAATACCAGTTTACCCCAAACCCTAACAGAAAATACCCCTTTTAGCAATACTTTACTCCCAAAAATTTGGAATTTGCTTTATATAAATAAAATTTAATTCAATTTAAAAAAATATATTTAAAACTGTTTTTTTTACTTTCTCCCATATGTAAAGTAAAACATAGGGAAAGTATTGCTTGCGCGATCAATTTTAAATCAAAAATATTAGTGGATTTTGAGTTTCCCCGAGTTAATTAAGACCATTTTTTTAGAAAAAGTGTGTTCGTCACTATTGTACAGCCTAAACCAATCAAGATGCTAAGATGACACTATAAACTTAAGCTTCTTATTACATTCCTAGAATGGGAAAAGCTTTTGGTGAAAATTGGAAAACCGGAACCGGAACTCTTGGCATTTTTTTTGATTTTTCTTTAAAATTATCATATAAAAAAATCTTTTTAATAAAAGTTGTGGATAATATAAAAATTAGCTTTTTACGTATGTTTAATTAACCAATTATGCGGTTTCAAAAATATTTTTACAATATAAAAATGAGCTCTTTATGTATGTTTAATTAACCAATTATGCGGTCTAAAAAATATATTTTTATTTCAACCATCAGATACTTATTATCGTGAAAAAAATAACTGAGGAGAATAGAAAGTTTCCTTTCATTTTATTTTTAATAAAAGGACAACGAATTCCCGCAAATTAAAAAAAACCTTTGTAATTATCGGGATATGTGCACTAAAAAAATAAATGCCCTGTATGTTTTGTTTCAAACACGTTTTAAACATGTTTTAAACATGTTTTTAATTGTTAATGATTTAAAGGCCGTTTCAATGAAAAAATAACACGTATTGTATAAAAAACTGTTTGTTTTAATTCAAATTAAAAGAAAAACGTTTTTTTAACAACCCTGGTTTTAACTGAAGGTCAAAATATACGTCTTCACAATATTTGAGTGTTCTATACGTGTGGCGCATGAAGTTAGTTTAAATAAAGCTTTAAATTGAATTTAAAAAAAAACAACGAATACATATGCGCTGTAACTGGGATGTGTATACTTAAATGAAATACTCCCTCTGTAAATTAAAGAAAATATTTGCGGTTTGCACGGGTCACGTAATAGTATAAAGAAAATATAAATTAATATTATAAAATTAAACTATTCAAGTTGTTGACAATTTCCTGTTTGTATCAAAATTGCTTATAAATAACTCAAACGCTCAATTTCGCATAGTTTTCCACTACTTGGGGGAAAACTTTCGGTCGATTTACGTTTAACAAGAAAAACTGAAATGCACCGTTTATAAACTTTCCCAATTAAAACGTTAAGTCTGGCAATACAATTTCCTGTCCGGAATCGCAGTCGTTGAGGGGATTTGCGTTTCGGGTGAAATCCCCTTGGTGTCTGGCTCGAGCACGCCGTGAAAGATTTAGGTGAGGAGTCCCCAATTTTTTCAGCATAAATCGGTAAAATTGACAGGTGACAAAGGGCTCGGGAAATTGCATAAAGTTTTGTGTCGCGCGCGCGCGTGCTCTCTTTCTTAAATAACTTATAACACGCCAACGCACGGATGCTGAAGAAACATGTTTTTCTTGATTGGGTTTACAAAATCCAAGGAGACGATTTTTATTGAGAAATAATAATAAAAGAACGCACAATAAAATAATAATGATAATTTTTCCAATCTCAACCTGTATTTCTACAGGCCCCATAAGCTCAGAGTTAATACGATTTGTTTGTGTTATTCTATAGCAGAGTGTTTAATAAACTTTATATACAGTTCAAACAAGATCAATTCAAATTCAAAACTATTTGAATTCGAGAAAATAAGCTTACGCTTCTTATAGTTTGCACACTTTAAACATAATATATAAAATTACGAAGAAACTATTCGTGAAAATGCAAACAATGTCTTAATTAATAAGACAACTCAAGACGATAAATATTGTTGTTTCAATGGATATTTATCGTCTTGAGTTGTCTTATTAATTAAGACATTGTTTGCATTTTCACGAATAGTTTTTTCGTAATTTTATATATTATGTTTATATACAGGGTCATAGTAGGGGGGGTCAAGGAGGCGACAGCTCCAGGCAGGGTTGACAAATCAGTGATTTTGTCACCAAATCTGGTGGTTTCAAGTTTTAGATTCAGACAAATTGTTTGTGATTCAGACGTGGCTTAATTCTTGTGTGTGTTGGATGGTTTTAGTGACAATCTAGTGATTTACTGTCATGAGAAAGCGATTAAAGATAAAACAGTCGAACATGCCAAAATACTGTGAAAACTATTTACATTCGGAAATATCTATCTTTACATTCATAAAAATGTCCATGTCCAAATGAATCATAAACTTACATTTCTAAGGAGTATATTTTAAACTTCACTTGAAATCATTGTTTTGTACGCGTGGCGCATGAAGTAAAATTTCGAGTTTAGAAAAGCCCAGAAAATTTGTCTCGGGTCGCTGCGCGACCCTCGACAAATTTTCACGGGGCTTTTCTAAACTCGAAATTTTACTTCATGCTTAGTCTGGGAGTGGAAAACACTCGTTTAAAGCTTCAAATTGAACTCTTTTAAAAAACAACGGATGTCGGAAAATTTTCAGGCTTTTCTAAACTCGTAATTTTACTTCATGCTTAATTTGGGAGTGTAAACACTCGATAGAAGCTTTAATTAAACGCTTTTATAATCTAACCTAAGTTACTCTTTACTAATCTAACCTGACAAATTGAGAACTAACATAACCTAAAACCGGATACAGACGACATAACGTAACTTACAAATCAAGCTAGCATTAGGTTAGATGAAATTAATAATCAATAACTTAATCGATATTTGTTTTTGAGTTTCGTGAAGAGTATAATCATAAATAATTAACACTGTTGTATCCTTTCTTCACACTTTATTTTCTAATGGTTAGATATATATTTCAAGTGCTAAGCACTCATAACAACTAATTCTTACAACTGTTGCGCGGTTTTTTTATACCTACAGTGGATTAACGAGAAAAACCCCAGATTAAGGGAAGACCTTTGGGTGGGCTAACAAATTTTATTGCGTGTTGTTTATGGAGGTAACAAATTTAGAAGCGGGTTATTTAAGGGACTAAAATCGAAGTTCAATAAATTATTTTTATTTTTACGCATTTCTATGGCTTCCAACATGTTTAATTGATACTTATTGGACTCTTTTAGGAGTTTCATATTGTTGATGCTGAATTTATGACCTGTTGTAAAGTTATGATGTGCAATTGCAGATTTTTCTAGATTCTGGTTTTTTATGTGATAACTGTGCTCTTTGAATCTAATATTTAAATTGCGGGTTGTTTGGCCGATATACACTTTCTCACAGTTATCACATTTTATTGAATAAATTCCAGATTTTTCAATGAATTCTCTTTTACTAAATGTGTTTCCTAAAAGTATACCACTTTTTGAATTTGTGTATTGTGCTGCCGTGAGGTTGAATTTTTTAAATAACTTATTTATATGATTATTTAGTTTAGGTACGTAAATGACTCTAGCATATTTAATAGGCTGTTTTTCTTGCTCCTGTAAACTCGTTATTGATTTGATCTTGTGAGATTTTATGCTCTTATTAATTAATTTTTGAATGGTATTAGGGTTATAATCTAAAAATTTTGCTTTTCCAATATAAACTTAAATTCTGCTTTCCTGTTTTCTTTTGAAAGTGGTAATTTAATCGCTCTGTCTATCATACTTTTAAATGCTGAAAGTTGATATTTAATCGGTGTCGAAGATGATGAGTGGATATAATTAAACGTATGAGTACCTTTTTTATATATATGTTGCTGATGTTGCTGATTCGATGTCATTGATGATGTCTTCCATAGGAATATGGGACATGGGAACCGAATGTTTCAAACCTTTTTTAAAAAAATTAATTTCATCTGATCTATTATATATAAGGGTTTGAGTGAGATGTGCTGTTGTATTTTCACTTTCGTTGGTAATGTTTGGTTTTTGTTGATCAGTTAAAGATTTGAACTTCTTATGCAGAGAGGTGGACTTCTTCTTCATTTTAACATTTATTACTGTGTTAATTTTCTGCAACGATTCGTCCCATATTCCTATGGAAGACATCATCAATGACATCGAATCAGCAACATCACAACTGAAGCCAGAAGATGCCTATATATTCCGGATCGCAACGAAAGAGACGATAGAAAAAAATACAAAGAAGAAACCAGGGGGAACAAACCACAAACAACAGCAAGAAGAAACAGAAATTGTGAATACATTAAAACAAAAGGACCTGTTTTACTTAAAATCTAACAAAGGTAACAGCGTCGTAATTGTTAAAAAAGCGGATTATTTAAGTGATATGAACAAAATGTTAGATTCAGGTCCATACATAAAACAAACAAAAAACCCAATTAAATTATATATCACTAAAATAAACAATGCATTAAAAACTCAAACATCTTTAATTGATAAAAATCTGGCTTATAGATTAAAAGTTAGAAATCCAATACTACCTAGATTATACTGTTTACCTAAAGTACACAAACCAGGTAATAAATATAGACCCATAGTTTCCAACATAAATTCACCCACCAATAAAATAGCAAAATGGCTAGTAAAAGAATTTCAAACATTACAAATTAAGAACGATTGCTCCATTAGAAACTCAATTGAATTTTGTAATAAACTCCGAGACGTAAAAATAGGTCCAGACGAAAAAATATTATCTTACGACGTAGAATCACTGTTTCCTAGTATTCAAATCAAAGAAACATTAAAAATCCTTGAAAACATACTAACGGAAAATCTAATTGCAAGAAATAAAATAGACCAATACATTAAACTCACAGAAATTGTCTTGGAATGTAACACTTTTGAATTTAATAATATATATTATAAACAAACTTTTGGCACAGCCATGGGTAACCCTGTCACCTTTTTTAGCGAATATTTTTCTAAATCACCTAGAAAATAAAGCCAAACACTCCATTGACAATTTCCCTAAAATTTGGTACCGATACGTAGACGATGTTTTCGCCATCATCAAAAACACCACTAACATTAATAATTTAAAATCAGAATTAAATAACCTTTATCCCAGTATAAATTTTACAGTTGAAATTGAAAATAATGGAAAACTCCCCTTTTTAGATATTCTTGTAAGTAGAAACGACAATAAGCTAGATTTTAATATATATAGAGAAGGTACTCATACGTTTAATTATATCCACTCATCATCTTCGACACCGATTAAATATCAACTTTCAGCATTTAAAAGTATGATAGACAGAGCGATTAAATTACCACTTTCAGATAAAAACAGGAAAGCAGAATTTAAGTTTGTATTGGAAATAGCAACATTTTTAGATTATAACCCTAATACCATTCAAAAATGAATTAATAAGAGCATAAAATCTCACAAGATCAAATCAATAACGAGTTTACAGGAGCAAGAAAAACAGCCTATTAAATATGCTAGAGTCATTTACGTACCTAGACTAAATAATCATATAAATAAGTTATTTAAAAAATTCAACCTCACGGCAGCACAATACACAAATTCAAAAAGTGGTATACTTTTAGGAAACACATTTAGTAAAAGAGAATTCATTGAAAAATCTGGAATTTATTTAATAAAATGTGATAACTGTGAAAAAGTGTATATCGGCCAAACAACCCGCAATTTGAATATTAGATTCAAAGAACACAGTTATCACATAAAAAACCAGAATCCAGAAAAATCTGCAATTGCACATCATAACTTTACAACAGGTCATAAATTCAGCATCAACAATATGAAACTCCTAAAAGAGTCCAATTAGTATCAATTAAACATGTTGGAAGCCATAGAAATGCGTAAAAATAAAAATAATTTATTGAACTTCGATTTTAGTCCCTTAAATAACCCGCTTCTAAATTTGTTACCTCCATAAACAACACGCAATAAAATTTGTTAACCCACCCAAAGGTCTTCCCTTAATCTGGGGATATTCCCTTTAATCCACTGTAGGTATAAAGAAACCGGGCAGGCAACAGTTGTAAGAATTAGTTGTTATTGAAAATGAGTGCTTAGCACTTGAAATATATATCTAACCATTAGAAAATAAAGTGTGAAGAAAGGATACAACAGTGTTAATTATTTATCAATAACTTAACCTAAGAAATTGGTAATCTAACCTAACCTGAAAATAGTTATCAATCAATCAATCAATCAATCAGTTTATTTGTGTTTATACAAAAGTTTACACACGTCATAATCTATATAGTAATGGAAATCTAATCTAATGAGTACATAATGAATTAATTATAATAATAAAAAACTCACAAAAAATATAAAGAACATCATATCATAAAATACAAACAACACATTAAAAGCTATGATATATTAAATCACAACATTATAAACTACAAACAACAACAAATGAACACATTAAAAGCAGCGAGCTAAAACAACATCAACTATAATTTAAAATTTAACCACCTACATATTAAAATCACATAATAAAAAATTATAACATAATATATAAAATTACGAAAAAATTATTCGTGAATATGCAAACAATGTCTTAATTAATAAGACCATTTAAGACGATAAATATCCATTGAAACAACTACTTCCCGTCCAAATACACCTCCGGATATTGAATTATACAATGAAATATTTAAAATCTTATTTAATTTGATTTGTTACAACGCTCTATTAAAGTATATGTAACGTTTAGGTCAAATTTTCTTCAAACCAACTAACAAATACAAATTTAAAATGAAAGGAGAGATAACAAAAAAATTGAAGTGAAAGGACTTGGATTAAAACTAATGTCTTAGGCCATCTATAGACGCGTTTCGAGATTGATCTCTTTTCAGTATAGCTTTGCTTATGAGGTTCACTTCAATTTTTTTGTTATCTCTCCTTTCATTTTAAATTTGTATTTGTTAGTTGGTTTGAAGAAAATTTGACCTAAACGTTACATATACTTTAATAGACCGTTGTAACAAATCAAATTAAATAAGATTTTAAATATTTCATTGTATAATTCAATATCCGGAGGTGTATTTGCACGGGAAGTAGTTGTTTCAATGGATATTTATCGTCTTAAATTGTCTTATTAATTAAGACATTGTTTGCATATTCACGAATAATTTTTTCGTAATTTTATATATTATGTTTAAAGTTGCAAACTATAAGAAGCGTAAGCTTATTTTCTCGAACTCAAATAGTTTTGAATTTGAATTTATCTTGAAAAAATTATAAGTTAAAAATTCGTCAATATTATAAAAAGCTTTCTTAATTAAAACGTGTTTTATACATTTTTTGAACATTTTACAATTGTGCTGTTTTATCTCTTGTGGAAGTTTGTTGTACAATTTAGGCGCATAATATCGGGTTCCGTTCTGGGATAAGGTTAGTCTGTTATGTACTGGTCTTAGATCCTCATTCCTGCGTGTAGGATAATCATGGTAATGCTTGTTTAACAAATATTGACCATGCTCTTTAGCTCATACTAAACAAAAGAATATATATTGGCAAGGCAAGGTCAATATTTTTAATTCAATAAATTTGTTCCTACAGTCATCTCTGTATGCTACACCAGTTATAACTCTAACAGCTTTTCGTTGTAGGTTAAATATTCGTTTTGCTGCACTCGAGTGACCCCCATGCCAGTAGTCCATAGGATGTAAGGGAGTGACAGAGCGCATAATAGGCTGTCATGATAACATTTTGAGAAACACATCTAGATAAATTTCTGAATAGATATATATTTTTATTAATCTTACTTGCCAAGTTACTAACATGCACATCCCACCTTAAAGCTTGATCGATATGTATGCCAAGAAATTTTGCTGATGGAGCGAAATCTTTCTCTTCTTGGTGCTCTCTTAAAGTAAATAGCAGACTAATAGTTTTGCTGTTATTTATGCAAAGACTATTCGATGCAAACCAACTTTAACATTTTTCTCGAGCAGCAGCATTACATGTCAGTAGCTGTTGTATACTAGGATTCATCATGAATATGGAAGTATCATCAGCAAACTGAGTTACTTTAACTTCGGTGTTAATAAATATATTTGAAAAGTCATTGGCATAGATCAGCAACAGTAGGAAGCCTAGGTGGGAACCTTGTGGTACACCCTTGGTGACAAGAACTTCCTCAGATGTAGTACGACCACATGAAACTATCTGTTTCCTGTTACTAAGATATGACATAATCATCCCGCAACTAGCTGGCAGAACGTTGTAGCTATATAGTTAAAATTTACCAATGCGTACGATTTTGCCTCCAGGCCACTTAAAACATTGTCGCATAACCTAAGCTGATTTCACGATGTATCATCTAACCCCTGGGTCTCCAAACTATCTTCTTCGCGGGCCACAAATACAATTCTACATAATAAAGTCGGCCAAGATCCGATTAATTTTATAAAATTGTGAAAAATTTAAGGAACAATCGTTACAATATTTCAAAATATGACATTTACAAAAAAAATTACGAACAATCGCGGGCCGGATTCATGCAAGTCGCGAGCCTGATTTGGCCCGCGGGCCGTAGTTTGGAAACCACTGATCTAACCTATCCCTAGCTCAAATGCCAATTACTTTATTCATTTAATTAGAACTACTACAAAAGCTCAGCCGTAAGTTAACCTAACTTGTATATATAACCTAACCTAACCTAAACTAAATTCACAATCTATCTTCTAACCTAACCCTAGCTGAAATGCTAACTACGTATATTCATTTAATTAGAATTGCTACAAAAGCTCAGCCGTAAGTTAATCTAACTTTGGTGGTAACATGTTATCAAATCTATCCTGAGTAAATGCTACTTAAAATAACCTAAACAACTTTCTCTAAAGTTCGATAAACTGCTAAGAAATTTAAAATAGCTTAGATAGCTATTAGTTAACCCAACTTATATAACTAACCTAACTTTTGCAACTGTTATTCAATTTAACCTAACTTTTCCCCATGTAAACTTGCAAGTTAGATTAGGTTAGATATGATAACATGCACCATATTATCATATCTAACCGAATTTGTTATCTAACTTAACTGTTATTATTTTCAGATTAGATATTATTAGATAAAGGGTTGGGTTAAATAATTTTTTATTTGACATAACTGAATTCATTATGTTAAATTAGATATTGTTAAATATCACGTTGAGTTACATATATGCTAAATAATCTAAACTTGTATCTATCTCAATCTAGTTTAAATTAAATCCTATAATCTTGTTGGGATTTCACTCAAATTTAGTACATGCTGTCAAACCTAACCTAAATTCACAATTGAAATCCTATTTTAACTTTGTTTGTATAATTGAGACTTTATTAAGTGACTATAGTTTAGACAACTTTAACTTGTCATTTTAAAATCCAACTTATATAACTGTTATTCAATCTAACCTTACTTTTGCAACTGTTATTCAATTTAACCTAACTTTTCACTATGTGAATTAGCAAGTTAGATTAGGTTAGATATGATAACATGTACCATATTATCATATCTAACCTAATTTGTTATCTAACTTAACTGTTATTATTATCAGGTTGGATATTATTAGATAAAGGGTTGGGGTAAATATTTTTTTATTTGGCATAACTGAATTCATTGTGATAAATTAGATATTATTAAATATTACTTTGAGTTAGATATATGCTAAATAATCTAAACTTGTATCTATCTCAATCTGGTTTAAATTAAATCCTACAATCTTGTTGGTATTTCACTAAAATTTAGTACATGTTGTCAAACCTAACCTAAGTTCACAATTGAAATCCTATTTTAACTTTGTTTGTATAACTGAGACTTTATTCAGTAACTGTAGTTTCGACAACTTTAACTTGTCATTTTCAAACTGAAAGTGACAAAATGACAAGTTAAAGTTGTCGAAACTATAGTCATTTAATAATGTCTCAGTTATACAAACAAAGTTAAAATAGTGTTTCAATTGTGAATTATGATGTATCGTATGTTCACTAAAATAAAACCTCTAAAGTGCCATGGAAAATATTGTAGGTTGGCAACACTGAAATTGTACATTATAATTATTATGTCTGACTTTTATATGTCAATTCAAAACGCGTGTAGCCAACTTAAATTAAAAAAAAAAGATAAAATCATGGCACTAGAGGTTTTTTTTTATTGAACATACGATATAACGAAGTAGAAGCCTTCACCGTTAACAATTCTAACCTAAATTGTTATTTAAGCTAAGCAAATGGCATCCAACATAATTTCAATACAGATTTGTCAAAGATAACTAAATGTTCATAGCTGTTGAGTCTTAGACATTGAGTTTTACAGAGGGTGTCCCATTAGTGCGTTCTTGGAGGATATATCGGCTCACGTTAAACATAGAAAAAAAGTGTTTTAACTAAAGTTGCTTGGTTTTAAGAACTGCATAACCTAAACATATTTTGATGTATACAGGGTGCGCCATAAAGACAGTAGGGGATGCAACTTACTAATTTTAAATGGATCACCCTGTATAAACTTTGGTTTTTGAATCCCTTATGAAAATTAAGTGTCCTTTTAAGAAAACATTCGGTCTAAGTCATACTGCTTCGGAGTTATAAAGAGCTCTTAAAACTAAGCAACTTCGGTGTTTTGCTTCTTTAACTTGAGTCAAGATATCCCCCGAGAACGCACTAATGGGACACCCTGTACATAATAGTATTATAATTATACTATCATAACAATAGTAAAATTATAATATAATGCATCTTTAGTTATTATACGTTTTTTTATTTATTAACGTTAAATAGTGTTGTTCTGTTAATTTGTATTTGGTTTATTCATGTTGTAACAAAACATAAAATCTGGTGATTTCTGGTGATTATTCAGACGAAATTTTCAGACATCTGACAGTTTAGAATTGGCAACACTGCTGTGCATTCATCAAAAATGTTAAATTTGAATTGTTCGATGTCGGTACATGGAAACGTGCCAAATTTGACTTGTTTAATCTCAGTACATCGGGAATGTCCTAATTTGAGTTATTTAATGTCAATATATCAAAAACTTTCAATATTTTGTGTCGACAAAAACGTAATATCCAGCCGAGTGTATTTTAAACTTGACAATATTTGAGTGTTTTCTACGCGTGGCGCATGAAGTAAAATTTCGAGTTTAGAAAAGCCCTAAGAAAATTTGTCTCGGGTCGCTGCGCGACCCGAGACAAATTTTCACGCGGGCTTTTCTAAACTCGAAATTTTACTTCATGCTTAACCTGGGAGTGGAAGACACTCGTTTGGAAATGATAAATGTCAATGTCGAATGTCACACGTGTCAATGTCGATTGAATAATAGTTAATGAAATGTCACGTGTGTCAAGTTTTTATGATATTTTCAATATTTCTAGATTCTCGACGATTATTAAAATTTTCATCATATTTTCAATATTTCGAGATTTCAATCAGATTTTCGATATTAAGAGATTTTTGTCCATTTATAAAATGTTCATCAGATTTTCAACATATCGAGGTTTTTGACGATTATTAAAATTTTTATCAGATTTTCAATATTTCGTCATTTTCATCAGATTTCAATATTTCGATAATAATAATAAACATCTTTATTTCTGAGTTGACTACAATACAGATATAATACATAAAATACAATACATTTTGATTTTTTCCAACTCGGAAACTGGCTATCGACCAGCGGTCTTTTAGCCTGCCTTTGTCCTGTCTATGTCTGTTTTTTAAAAGTCGTGATCGCTAACGTTACTGTCGGGGTCCGGTTGATGTAATGAGATGAATTGATAAATGGTAGATGTGGGATATTTGAATTTAGGGTGGGTATTAGGGTTGCGGGGTATGCACATATGATTTAGGATAGTAGTGATGTTAGGATTTGTGGCGAACTTTAAGGAGAGGTATTCTAGGCGTTGATTAATAGGGGGAATATTGCACATTTCATATAGGAGAGTATTGTATTTCGATATTTTCGCCAATTTATAAAATTTTCATGAGATTTTCAATATATCCAGATTTTTGACGATTTTATTCAGCAGATTTTCAACATTTCGAGATTAACGATATTTCAAGATTTTCGTTAATTTATAAAAAATGTATGAGATTTCCAACGTATCGAGATTTTCGACAATTTTTAAAATTTTCATCCGACTTTCAATATTTCCAGATTTTCATCAATATGTAAACTTTTGCAAGCTTTACTAAACTAGAGATTTTAATATTAAAGGATAAATTAAAAACCCTTGGTTTGTTTCACTATTTAAATAGTGAAACAAACCAAGTGTTTTTAATTTATCCTTTAATATTATTTCAAAACACTTTAGAAAACTTGCTAAAAAGTATAAATATGGAATATATGAGAATAAAGTAATGCGACTCAGAAAGGAAATTCGGTCTTCTATTAAAAATGATGAAGAATGTTTTATAAATGAGGCTGATCCAAAAAAAACTATGAAACTATATTACACCAAAGAAGTCTCGCTCCCGAATTCCTGGTTGTATGCAATTTGAGAACCGCACTCTTAGTGATCCCACGAATATTGTGAACAGTTTCGGAGAATTTTTTTCATCAGTGTTTTCTGCAAGTAGTTCAGGTCAGTATCCAGTGGAGGTCACTATTGGTGCTGACATTATTGATATCAGCGATATCTCGAACGAAGACATTATTGATGCTGCAAAACACCTCAGCAATAATTTAACTTCGGGTAATGACAATGTTCCATCGTTTTTGGTAAAAGATTGTGCAAGTGCACTAATTGCACCTTTAAAGCATATTTTCAGTGTCATTTTACAAACATCAATATTCCCTACTCAATGGAAAGCAACTCGTATCACCCCAGTCTTTAAATCAGGAGATAAATTTGATATTTCGAACTACCGACCTATTTCCTTAATTATAAACTTAGCAAAACTATTTGAATCTATTATAGCAAGCAAAATATATGATCAAGTTGAATCACGCATATCTGACTTCCAGCATGCCTTCATGAGGAATAGATCAACTGCAACAAACTTGATTAATTTTACTGAGTATGTGTCACATAGCCTTGACCAGCGTGTACAGGTTGATGTGATACATACAGACTTTCGGAAAGCATTTGACTCTATTGACCATGGTGTCCTATTGGGGAAGTTGTATACGTGGGGTTTTAGCAACCGTACTCTTGCTTTAATAAGGTCTTACCTCCTTGAGAGAACCAATCAAGTTGAATACATGATGTACAAGTCGAACAGTTATTTTCCATTGAGCGGGGTACCTCAAGGCTCGAACCTTGGGCCGCTTCTTTTTACTTTATTTATTAATGATATTGTTTATAATATTCAGTCGCGTATTCTCATATATGCCGATAACATTAAAATCTTTAATTGTATTCGATCTTTAGACGACTGCTTAATACTACAATATGACTTACAACAGATTTGCGCTTGGAGTACCCGAAATAAACTTGAACTCAACATTTCAAAATGTAAGGTTATGACGTTTTATAAAACAATGCAGCATATTGTGTTTCCGTACATAATTGATAGTAATATCCAAGAGTGCGTTATTGAGGTGAATGATTTGGGAGTAACGTTTGATAAGGAACTATCATTTACGCCCCATATCAATAAAATCTGTAAGCAGGCCTTGAAGATGCTAGGTTTTGTTAGGCGTACGACTGAATCATTCACTTCTGTATGGGCTATTCGCAAATTATTTCTATCTTATGTGAGATCGAAATTAGAGTATTGCGCTGCTGTATGGTCTCCTACGTTCAGCACGCATATAAATAAAATTGAAAGAATACAAAAAAATTTTGTAAAGTACCTTTATTTCAAGTAGTCCTCAGTATGTCCGGATAGTAATGTCATAGAATACAATATGCTTTTAGAAATGTTTAATTTGCAACATCTGTCAATCAGAAGAAACATAATACTACTTAAAACTATTTACAACTTATTACATTAAATGAGATTAATGATCCAAATCTGCTTGAATTAATAAATATTTATGTTCCGCGTTATAATAATAGAAATGCGTTAATGTTCTTTTGTAATCGCAGTCGAACGAATTTATATTATAATTCACCACTAAATAAAATGATGCGATTATACAACACTGTTCGCAACTCAGCCGATATTTTTGATCACGGTATTGTAAAATTTATAAGAGATATTATGCCTCACTTATAATGCTCGTATGTATTGTCTACTTTTGTTAATTTTACAAAACTAGTAAATTTAAACTTTAGTTAAGTGTCATGTGTTGTACATGGAAATGTTCCCTGTAATTGGATGTACTTCTGTTGGGAAATAAAAGAGTTATTATTATTATTATTACAATGTTTCACCAAGTGATAAATGAGAAAGTTATTCAAGAAATAGAAATTTTACTTCATGCTTAATCTAGGGGGTATAAAACACTCGTTAGAATAATACTGGGGGACTTTAGTAAAAAAAAATTGTTAATTTAAAAAATATACCAATTGAATCTGATCTATGAATAGAAATGTCTAACCCAAGTCCACAAAATGACATCTAACCTAATCTAACCCAACTCAACAAAATTATTTCTAACCTAACCTAACCTTACTATGATTAGAAATGTTTAACCCAAGTCCACAAAGTGACATCTAACTTAACCCCCATATCCCCCCCTGGCTACGGCCTTGTATGGATTATGTTTACTTATATTAGTTACGTGCTAAAGGCCCCTCCCAGCCCTGTGCACACTATAATGTAAATAAAGGGTGTTTCACACACTTTTGCGAATTTAAGTTTCCTTCTAAGTTACAATCATTAACACATTAATTAATTATGATTTCTATGAACGAATTATTTTATTACATACTAGGAATTTTTCTATTAAATATTCATAGTGTATACGCTATAAATATCCAGGCATTCGTTAATTTGATAAAAGTATTCAATTTAAATATTCGAACGAGTGTTTCCACTCCTAGACTAAGCATGAAGTAAAATTTCGAGTTTAGAAAAGCCTGCAAATTTGGTTTGGTCGCTCCGCGAAGCGGAGCGACCAAACCAAATTTTCAGGCTTTTCTAAACTCGAAATTTTACTTCATGCGCCACACGCGTATAAAACACTTATATATTGTGAAGTTAGAAATACACTGATTTTTTTTAAATAAGTAATAATCCCTCCATATGGGGGGGATATGGGGGTTAAGTTAGATGTCACTTTGTGGACTTGGGTTAGACATTTCTAATCATAGTAAGGTTAGGTTAGGTTAGAATTAATTTTGTTGAGGGCTACGGCCTTGTATGGATTATGTTTACTTATATTAGTTACTTGCTAAAGACCCCTCCCAGCCCTGTGCACACTATAATGTACATAAAGGGTGTTTCACACACTTTTGCGAATCTAAGTTTCCTTCTAAGTTACAATCATTAACACATAATTAATTATGATTTCTATGAACGACTTATTTTATTACATACTAGGAATTTTTCTTTTAAATATTCATAGTGTATACGCTATAAATTTCCAGGCATTCGTTAATTTGATAAAAGTATTCAATTTAAATATTCGAACGAGTGTTTCCACTCCCAGACTAAGCATGAAGTAAAATTTCGAGTTTAGAAAAGCCTGCAAATTTGGTTTGGTCGCTCCGCTTCGCGGAGCGACCAAACCAAATTTTCAGGCTTTTCTAAACTCGAAATTTTACTTCATGCGCCACACGCGTATAAAACACTTATATATTGTGAAGTTAAAAATACACTGATTTTTTTTAAATAAGTAATAATCCCCCCATATGGGGGGGATATGGGGGCTAAGTTAGATGTCACTTTGTGGACTTGGGTTAGACATTTCTAATCATAGTAAGGTTAGGTTAGGTTAGAATTAATTTTGTTGAGGGCTACGGCCTTGTATGGATTATGTTTACTTATATTAGTTACTTGCTAAAGACCCCTCCCAGCCCTGTGCACACTATAATGTACATAAAGGGTGTTTCACACACTTTTGCGAATCTAAGTTTCCTTCTAAGTTACAATCATTAACACATTAATTAATTATGATTTCTATGAACGACTTATTTTATTACATACTAGGAATTTTTCTTTTAAATATTCATAGTGTATACGCTATAAATTTCCAGGCATTCGTTAATTTGATAAAAGTATTCAATTTAAATATTCGAACAAGTGTTTCCACTCCCAGACTAATCATGAAGTAAAATTTCGAGTTTAGAAAAGCCTGCAAATTTGGTTTGGTCGCTCCGCTTCGCGGAGCGACCAAACCAAATTTTCAGGCTTTTCTAAACTCGAAATTTTACTTCATGCGCCACACGCGTATAAAACACTAACATATTGTGAAGTTAGAAATACACTGATTTTTTTTGAATAAGTAATAATCGAAATATCTATATTTTTTTCTCATATTTTTAAATTAGGTCAAATAATACAATGTATCAAATTAATATATTTAATTTAATAATTTTCTGAACAAGAAAAATCATTAGATTTCGAAGTAACCTGATGATGTTTTCACTAAAATCTCAACTTTGGCAGGATTTTTCAGAACAACTAGTTGAGATATTGTAAGTTGATTCAATAATTCGTGATTGTTTTATAATTTTTCAAACAAGATTACCTTAAAATCTAACAATGCTTTCAATAAATCTTAACTTCGACACGATTTTTCAACTAGTTGAGATATTTGAATCCCACTTTCAGAATGTTAAGCGAAATTGAAGCTTTGATTTAAAATTCATAATTTTCTTATGATTTCACAAAGAAGATAAACTCAAAATGTAAGGACCATTCGTATTCATATAACAATGACATTTTTTCGTTGTTTCTGTACAGTGTTCAATTTGTAGGCCGAACGAGTGTTTCCACTCCCAGGTTAAGCATGAAGTAAAATTTCTAGTTTAGAAAAGCCTGAAAATTTGGTTTGGCCGCTCCGCTTCGCGGAGCGACCAAACCAAATTTTCAGGCTTTTCTAAACTCGAAATTTTACTTCATGCGCCACGCGTACAAACCACTGAAGATATTGTGAAGTTGGAAATATACTGTTTATATTTAATAAATTTTAACAAAATCTCGCGCTGTCAAAATTCGAAAAATTTACACTTAAAATAAAAAATCTCTGGATACATAGTTCATTTGATTTTTACATAAATTTTTATATTGTTCGTAAGTTGGCAAAATAATATATTTTAGACTAGGGATTTTAGTGAATGCTTGTAGTTAGTCCTAAATGCCATACTGATACTGTCATTTCAATTTTGATTTTGAAATCGACGTTCTTCATTCTCATCAAAATGTCTAAAAAGAACGAAATCATAGCAAAACATCGAAAAACTAGGGTTCGGATAAAACAGCAGTAGTCAGATACATTGGAGAACTCAAAACAAGAATTTAAACAAGAAAGAGCTTTGTGAAAGAGTTTCTCGGATTTTTTATGTAAGTTTTATGTATTAATTTTCAAATTATCATTTTTAATACTGAATTAAATTAATTTTGCAGTAATCACCCACTGAACACGAAAACATTTTTACCTGCAACCACATAAGAAAACAGTGTTTTTTTAACCACCTTATTGATCTAGAAAACACTGTCATAATCACGCGTTTATTGTAACAAAAAAATGACAAACGTCAGTTTTGAAAAGTCATCGTACAAGTGCGACACGTTATTCAGGTAATGTCTGATTCAAGCGACTGTGAATTAACGCCTCTGGATGTGGCCGCACGTGCCAAAGCGATTAATGATATGCAGTTACCCGAAAAATCACGGGCGCGGTACATAAAATGTTGTACCAAATTTATGGAATGGCTCAGCTCGAGAAAGATTAAATCCTTTACTGAAAATGTGCTTGTGGTATATTTTGATGATCTCAGCAAAACACTAGGACCAGCATCACTTTGGAGTTGTTACTCAATGCTAAAAACCACGATTAACAACAAACATCAAGTGGACATATCAAAATATTTGAATTTAAAAGCATTTTTTAAAAGAAAAATGCATAATCACAAACGAAAAACATTAAGTGTTTTAGAACCAGAACACATTAGAAATTTCATTGCTAATGCGCCGGATAGTAAATTTTTGTTAACAAAAGTAAGTATTTAGACCAATCTAGAAACTTTGAATAATTAGCTTAAAATTGTAGGTGCTACTAATTATGGGTATTAGCGGCGCTTGCCGAAAAATTGAATTGAGGAATTTATACCCTAAAGACGTAGAAGATACTGGAAACCACTTGATAGTAAAATTGTTGGACACAAAAACAAATATTGATCGGACTTTTGTAGTGACCGGCAACCAATACTGTATAATTAAAAAGTATATGAGTCTTCGTCCTCCCCAAGCAAATTTGAAAAATTTGCCATTTTTTATCAATTACCAAAATGAAAAGAGTACCCTGCAACCCGTTGGAATCAATAAAATCGGCCTATGTACCTAGCTTAGTAGCGACATATCTAAATTTGCCAGATGCTAAGTCGTTCACAAGACACAGTTACAGACGCTCGTCAGCAACTATTTTTGCGAACGCCGGTGGTGACTTACTCCAACTAAAACAACACGGCGGATGGCAGTCCTCAAAGGTAGCTGCGTCTTACGTACATGAATCTATAAACAGTAAAATTGCAATTTCAAAAAAAATTAGTGCAGCTATTGATTCCATTCTGCTTAGTGACGATCAACCTTCCACTTCACATGGCCCTAGAAGAACAGCTGCACAAACTCCTGAAATTGCAAGCAACAGAGAAAACTATGAAAACGAACACATGGAAACAGCTATTGAGCCTGCGGTAATTTGTGATAAACAATCTTACATTTCACAAGCACCTGAAGTCAGAAGCAATGCAGAAAGCAATGAAAACCAACATATTGCAGTTAATACACAAAACTCATTGCGAAATGGTAGCTTTTCTTTTAATAACTGTTCTGTAGTTATAAATAATCATTATCATTATAATAACTAGTTTGCACAAAATAATATGAAAATAGATAAAAATAAAACTTTTTGCCAGTTGCTACTTAAATCTACATTACTATATTTGGTGTTCGCATAAAAACTATATAGGTGGTTGCAGATAAAACTATGTACAATACGCGTGTGGTAGGCATATTACGTGCTCGTGGAGTTAACACACTCGCACGTAATATGCTGTTTACCACACTTGTAATGTAATATACTATTAATATTGCACGAATATTGAACATGATCCTAAAATAAACCTTTGTATTCAAATTATTACAACAAAGTTTTAGCAACGTTACAAACATTGTACAAACGTTTTCCGCGCAATATTGATTTACATACATTACCGAAATGTTAAACATGATACTAAAATTCAACATTATTTTATAACGTTTCAAAAATATTGTGGTAAAGTAACACAACGTTATATAATCATTACAATTTGACTCTTATGCAACATTGTATTGTAAACATTGGATATATATTGAAAATGGTAACATTACATTTTTAACATTGTATAATTGTTGAAACTGTTGCTGTAATGCAGCATCGTGGTTTACACATTTCATGGACATACAGAGAGTTTTTCATTCAAGTAAACATATCCCAATTATATGCTGTAAATCTTTAGATATTCGTTGTTTTTTTTAAAAGAGTTCAACTGAAGGCTTTAAACGAGTGTTTTCCACTCCCAGACTAAGCATGATGTAAAGTTTCGAGTTTAGAAAAGCCCCGTGAAAATTTGTCTCGGGTCGCGCAGCGACCCGAGACAAATTTTCTGGGCTTTTCTAAACTCGAAATTTTACTTCATGCGCCACGCGTGTAAGCCGCTGATTTCAATTAAAGTTCATGCACTTGTTAACAATATTTTATTGTTTTCAGAGTTTAAGGGTACTAGTTACCTAGGTTCCGGGGTACTGTCTTCCCTAGACTATATATTACTTTTTGTAAGACAGTTTTTTTTATTGTGTTCTTATTACCAATATATATTTTTGTATTTTTTGACCCATTTAAACCCAGACATAAATTTTGCATTGAGATTACGAGAGAAACCATTCTATAACGTTCACTTAATTGCTGACCATCGGGTTTTATACAATACGGATTCTATGCACTTATCGTATGCAACTTAACATACATACATACATTCGTATGTTGGGTTGCTTACAAGTAAGAGTAATCGCTCATGTTGCATAGGCGTTGCTTTGTCAACGGCGCAGCAACATTTTTCTTTGAACGCTAGCATGCAACATTTCTGCAGGCGGACATTCAGCGTTTATTCAACGTTTTTTAACATTCATGCAACTTAAAACGCAATGTTTCGTGTTGCGCGGTAACATTGATGCAACGTGTCATGCAACCTTTCTTTGCTCAGTGGGTAACTATTACAGTTTTTAGAATTTTAAAAAAGTATGAGCTAAGCGTTGAAGTTGAAGTTCCAAATAGTCGTGTCCACAAAAAATATTTATGATTCAATAAAATGTATTTATTATACCTGGTAATTTTTCCCTGAAATTTCAACATTAACAATTAATATAAAAACCAAATGAACTATACACTTTTATTTGTTTGTATTGCCTATAACCTGTAGGTCGATAAATCACTTGGTATGCAAAAGTAGCTCGCGTATTACAAAAGGTTGAACACCCCAGGTCTAGATCTGAATCTTTAGACTAGTCGCTAGACTTTAGTATCTAGAGCAGTAGTTCTTAACGTTTTTAGAATCATGGAATTACTTAATACACTTTTTATTGTCTTATTAACAGTTTAATTTTATCGCTTATATTCAAATCTTGACGAAATATTCCCACTGAGCAAAAAACAAACAAATATCGTTTTATCAACATTGTAATAACATTAAATGTTGTTTTAATGTTAATAAAACATTACTTAAATGTATTTGCTCAGTGGGTTACCTCCAAATTTACGGAGCACCAGCGTTCCGCTAAACACCGACTGTAGTATGTAACGACCCTTATATTAACCGAACCGTAGCTGCCTTAACACGATGTAATTATTGTAAGTAAAACGAATGCATTTTCAAATTGATTTCTTCTCCACTCTCCAAAAATTAATTAACAAAAACATTATGAAATATCGTCCAAGGGTGCGTTCAGTCACACCTGTCGCATTGTTTTTATTAAAAGCGCGCGTTTTTCACGCATTAAATTCGAACGGTTTTCGGTTCCGATGTGTCTAGGATGGTAATAAAAACACCCCCAATAAATAACCGCCGCCGGTGGTGGAAGTTAATTTGCACGCGTGCCGGTCATTAAACCGGACATTCGAGATTTATTCACATGGGTTTATAGAGGAACTTTGTGAACAAACTGTTGTTATTATTTTGTCATTATCCGCAATAGAAAAAAATCGAATATGACACAGAGATTTTTCTTTTAAGTATACATATCCTGATTTCTAAATTTTTAGTGATTCGTTATTTTTGAAAAGCTTTAAATTTAAAGATTTTAATGAGTATTTCCGTTTCTTGATTAACCCATTAAGCGCCATTGATGCATGCACGCAAATTATCATTTTTTTGTTAATTAAATTACTATATAAGTTAATTTGATATACTATATTATTTAAACTGACTTGAAAGTGTATAAGGAAAACTGTAAATATTTTGTTATTTACATATTTCTATTATTCCTCATAATAAACAAATGGCAGTGTATTTCCAACTTCACGATGTTTCAGCGTTTTATACGCGTGGCGCATGAAGTAAAATTTGGAGTTTAAAAAAGCCCCTACGCGGGGCTTTTCTAAACTCGAAATTTTACTTCATGCTTAGTCTGGGAGTGGAAACACTCATTCTAAACTTTATATTGCACGTTTTTATATAGAATCGAAAATGCCTACATATTTACATCGTATACATTATGTATATTTAAAAGATAAATTCACAGTATGTCATATAATAAGTCATTCATAAAAATCATAAAAATAAGTGCAAAATGTTCACAAAAACCAACTATTAGAGTTAACTCTATAATTGCCCCGCCGTTAATGGGTTAGGCATAAGCAATAACATTTTGAGTATAGAAAAGCCTGAAATTTTAGTTCATGCTACATCAAGGAGTGGAAACACTGATTACAAGCTTTAAATTTAACGCTTTCGAAAAAAAAAACAACTTATATTAGATTAAAAAAGACTGTTATTCCTTTCTTCACTTTAATAATAAATAGTAAAGTAAGGAATAACAGTCTTTTTTAGTGTAATAATCACTTCACGTAAACTCAAAAACATACAGTTACCTTATATCAGGGTTGTTAAAAACGTTTATTTTTCATTCATTTTAATAAAAAGTAACAGCTTTTTTTACAAAACGTGTTTTTTTTCAATGAAACAGTGTTGAAAGCATTAACAATTAAAAACATGTTTAAAACGTGTTTTAAACGTAACCAGACTTATTAATAGACCTTAGCATACCGCTTTAACACAGCTCTAAGGATGATATTAACATTTGCGGATTAATAAAACGTTTTAGTAGATTACTATTGTTAGTTTACTAATAATTTAATAGCCCTAGTTTAGGTCATATACATAACCTCAACTGTCATAACAAAATAAAGTTATTTAGAATTTATTAAATAATGCAATTAATCATAAATGTATAAACCTTATCAGTATGTTTTGAACTTCACTTGAAATCAGTGTTTTATAGGGATGGGCGAAATGGCTCTTTTCAGTGAGCTGGTTCAAAAGATCTGACTCACTTTAAAGAGCTGGTTCAGTGAGCCAGCTCAAAAGAGTTACATGACTTAGTTACGAGCTAGCGGTCCGCCGAGAGTTGTGTCTCTTAAAATAAATAATTAATTATCTAACGATTAGAAAATAAAATGTTCTTAACTAAGGAAATTATCTACTTAAAAATTGACAAAAAGCTGTAAAAATTTATAAATAGAATAAGTATGTATAATTAGCTCAGAAGATTCAACATAATTTGTCAACCAACCGAACAAAATAAAGGCTTGTATTTTTTTAAACTTCACAATATTTCATTGTTTTATACGCGTGGCGCATGAAGTAAAATTTCGAGTTTAGAAAAGCCCCGTGAAAATTTGTCTCGGGTCGCTGCGCGACCCTCGACAAATTTTCTACGCGGGGCTTTTCTAAACTCGAAATTTTACTTAATGCTTAGTCTGGGATTGGAAACACTCGTTTGAACTTTAAATTAAATTCTTTTATAAAATGAACGAAAGCCCGCAAATGTACAGAGTATACGAATACTTAAGGATATGATATATAAAAACGGTACATTATAAGTCATATATTAATGACTTTTTTGATTTTGAAGAGTTAATCAGATTTAATGTTAGGTTTTTTAAAAAATTTTTAGTTTTCTTATTGATAATACATATTATTGCTAGTAGTATTATTTTACTATTAATTTTTAGTGTTTTGTCAATACTCTGTTGAAATGGAGGATAAATAGATTATCTTTTTTTTTTATTTGATAAATTTTAATTTGTGTTATATCTGCCAATTGGCTATCGACCATTGGTCTTTCCGCCTGAATTTGTTATTATCTGTCACTGTCATTTTTTATGTAAACACGGGTCATAATTGTTATCGTAGTCCGTACGGGTATTACATTTGTATTATAAAATCTTATTCATTCAATTCTTACCTTTCTCTATCTTTCGCCTTTTACTAAAATATTTTTGTTAAACTAATCCCGCCAATTTATGTTTTGAAAAATGATACTTCAAATAGATGATAAATATCAAACCCCACGTCACGCTTTAGTTTTTTTCTGTTTGCATTCTGGTTAATCATTCTCAAAGAAAAAACGCAAACAATTCCGCTCGATCTGTCACGATTGGTCCTCTGGGGTTCGTTTGCGGCAATGTTGACATGTAATAAGGCCCTAATCCCTTTACAATAAAGACCACCCTGTACACAACAAACCATAAATCAGTTTTGACAAAAAAAAATGATAATAAGTAGTTTAAAGGGATGTAAAAGTGTGAAGGAAAAGGGTGGATTTGTACTTAAAAAAAAATCGTTTACTTAAAAAAAATCGTTTCTTTGGTAGGTTTTAAAAACAAAATAGTTAATATCAGAAAGGTTAAAAAATCAGAGCACACTATTTTGCATGTTTGTGTTGAAGATGTTTAAATACAAACGGGCAAAATAGTATGCCTCAATTGTTTTTCTTTTTTTGGAGATAATTTAAATAATAAAATCCTTTATATCAAAAGGGTGGACGAGAATTTGTATTTTGCTTGTTGGATGAAAAAATATTTTCTCTGAATTAAAAAATCAATTACCTATGCTGAAAAGGTTGATCTAAAATGTGGGTTGCAATTTTGCGTATTAAATTTAAACATATTTTCGCGTAGAGGGAATTAAACAAAAAAATTATTATAGAAATGTTGGAAGAAAATTGAGGTATGTTATTTTGTTTACTGGATTTAAGAAAATGAGCACGAGGAGAGAGGAATGAGGGGAAAATAATGAATGACGTCAAGGAAAGAAAGGATGATAGGTACCTTATAATGTAAAAGGAAAATAAAATATTGCTAGAAAATTAAAAAAAAATTACAATTGCAAATTAATAATCAAATTAATTACTTACTTAATAAAATGCAGTTTAATAATCGGTAAAGAAAATTTAAAAGACTCGCTTAGTTTATCTGTAATTTTAAGTTAAAATTATTATAGGAAAATTTAAAAATCTCGCTTAGTTTATTTGTAATTTTAGGTTAAAATTACTAGCTTTTAGTTTACCCGTAATTTTAAGTCAAAATTAATAGCTAGTTAAAAGCGCTCGATTTGAAGAGATTTTTCATTATGAAAACTCCAGAAACTAAATACGTTTATGTATTATGGTAAAATTGACTATGTTAAAAAAGGATGCATTTTATTAATAGTCAGTAAAGGAAAAAAAATCTCGTATTTTTTTAATTATAATTTGGTCTTCTAGTTGATTTTCTTAAGAAAAATCGCGCAATTTGTTAAGACATTTATATGCGATTTTTTCTAAAACTCAACATGTTATTGAATAACTTAAAATTTTAATAAAAAATTAATTATTAATAACGAATTACACTGGTCGGCATGAAAATCGGCCCTGACACCATTCCTGCTGATTCTTATGTAAAATAACCTCCTGAATCCGAATATGACCCCCGTTTTCCCCCATCACCCACCGTTTTCGGGGGAGGCCCCCCCACCTATTTTTATCACTTTTCGATAATTTGGAGGGATGAAAAGGATTATTTTAGCCTTTACGTTTCTTCTGAGGGGCTAGAGAGGTGAAAAGTTCCAAAACATGAACATTTGTAGCAAGGAGGTAGATTGGGGGGGGGGGGGGGATTTGCCTCCTTAAATTGTAAAAAAATCATTAAAAATGATCAATTTTTTCCGTTTTTTTCGCAGTTTTTTCACTTATTTTCTACATATTCCAGCTTCCATCCCCCCTCATCCACCCCCAAACGATAAAAATATATACCAACAATATATAGCAACAATAATAAAAATATATAGCAACAGTTCGGAAGATTCACATTACCACGCTGGCGCTCTCAATACCTCGCGCGCACAGGTTTGCCCAGGAATTTTCATGCTTTGACAGGTTTAAACTTGCATTGCTCTTGTCACTATAGACCTGCACTGTAATCCTTATCTTCCCTCAGTACATCTCTAGCGATCGTAGAGTCAACTTGTCGGTGCCCTAGGCGGGGATTCTGTGTTTCCAAGTTGTTTAAATTGTGTATAACGGTAGAAATTTTTTAATTCCGGATTTTTCCAAGTGAATTACAGTACGTGAGTGTGAGTTGTGATTAATATCGAGCATTTATTTACTGTTTAATTATGCCACGCGAGTGTAAAAATCATCCCGATAGCTTCTGCTATGTTTGCGGGGAATTGACTTTAAAAGCGCAACGAAAACCCCTTTCTCCGCTTCTTAAAACTGCTTATAAATTTTACTTTGATTGCCAAGTTGGCGATCAGGACAAGAATTGGGCTCCAACAGTTTGCTGCACTACTTGTTACAGTAGCTTGACCAAATGGCTCAAAGGTACCCGTAAATCAATGCTATTTGCTGTGCCCATGGTTTGGCGCGAACCTCGCTGTCATCTCACAGATTGTTACTTTTGTATGACTTCCACCGTCGGGTTATCTAGCAAAAGTAAGCATACAATTCAGTATCCTAATATCCCTTCAGCTCTAAGACCAGTTCCTCACAACGAATCTTTGCCAATCCCAGTGCCCCCAAAAACCTATACTCTAGAGCCAGAAACGGATTTGAAAGACTTTGAGCCACAGCCTGGACCATCTTATGATACGTTCACCGATGACGAAGAGTGTTCTGCTGATTCAGCTCGTCGAAAACCTCACCTCGTTACTCAGTCGGAATTGAATGATCTCGTCAGGGATTTGGAGTTACCTAAGAGTAAATCTCAACTTCTTGGATCTCGACTTCAGCAGTGGAATCTCTTAGAAAAGGGTGTAAAAATCTCTTCTTACAGGACTAGGCAGTCAACCCTGAAATTACTTTTTTCGGCAGATGAAGGCTTAGTGTTCTGCCCTAATTAAAAGCATTGATGATAGAACTGAAGATGCCATGTGACCCAGACAAATGGAGACTGTTTATAGACTCATCAAAGACAAGCTTGAAAGTTGTCCTATTGGCCAATGGGAATGAGTTACCATCACTCCCGGTTGCATACTCTGTGGATATGAAGGAGACGTACGAAAACATCAGCCGGATCCTTGATAAAATCAAATACCATGATTATAATTGGAAACTTTGCGCTGACTTAAAAGTTGTTGCTCTACTCATGGGCCTGCAATCGGGCTTCACAAAATACTGCTGCTTCCTATGCGAATGGGACAGCCGAGCCCGAGACAAACATTACATCGTACGGAACTGGCCTCTGCGAGAAAGTTTTACTCCCGGTCAGAAAAACGTCGCTCACGATCCTCTGGTCCCGAAGGAAAATATTTACTTGCCGCCTTTGCACATCAAACTCGGATTGATCAAACAGTTTGTGAAAGCAATGGACAAGACCGGTGATGCATTTCAATTTTTGAAAACTAGATTCCCTCGTCTTAGTGAGGCTAAAATCAAGGAAGGAGTTTTCGTGGGCCCCCAAATTAGACAACTTTTCTAAGATTCGACGTTTATTGAACACCTGAATCGAAAAGAAAAACGAAGCTTGGATTGCATTCCAAAACGTGTGTGAGGACTTTTTGGGTAACAACAAAAGTGATGATTATGTCGCTCATGTCGAGGAATTGCTGTCAGCGTACAAGGCCATGGGGTGTAACATGTCTCTTAAAGTGCATTTCCTTCACTCACACCTGGACTTCTTCCCTGAAAATTTAGGAGCAGTTTCGGATGAACACGGGGAACGGTTTCATCAAGACATCTCTAAGTTCGAGAGGAGATTTTCGGCGAAGTGGAATGCGAGCATGTTAGCAGAGTTCTGCTGGTTTTTGATACGAGAAACTTCTACCTCAGGGTACAAAAGGAAAGCAAGCACCAAATGAAGGTACTTATCTTAGTTATTTATTATTCTTTACATTTATTATTTTACATTTATTATTTTACTTTTTATTTATTATTCTTTACAGCTAAAATAATCCTTTTCACCCCTCCAATGGATGGGGGAAACGGGGGGAGTATTGAGAGCGCCAGCGTGGTACAGTGAATCTTCTGAACTGCTGCTATATATTTTTATTATTGTTGCTATATACTTTTATTATTGTTGCTATATATTGTTGCAATATATTTTTATTATTTGGGGGTGTTTGGGGGGAGGATGAGGGGGAATGGAAGCTGGAATATGTAGAAAATAAGTGAAAAAACTGCGAAAAAAACGGAAAAAATTGATCATTTTTAATGATTTTTTTACAATTTAAGAAGGCAAATCCCCCCCCAAATCTACCTCAATGCTACAAATGTTCATGTTTTGGAACTTTTCACCTCTCTAGCCCCTCAGAAGAAATGCAAAGGCTAAAATAATCCTTTTCATCCCTCCAAATTATCGAAAAGTGATAAAAATAGGTGGGGGGCCTCCTCCGAAAACGCTGGGTGATGGGGGAAAACGGAGGTCAAATTCGGATTACATAAGAATCAGCAGGAATGGTGTCAGGGCTCGAAAAAAATTTTTTTTTTGCAGACCAGTGTTATTTTAAGTAACTCAATTATTTAATGTCGTTGCTTTAAATAATTTGTTAGAAACATGTTAATTTATCGCATGGTGTTTCTGCAGTTTATCAAAATTGAAACTTTATTGGAAAATTACATATTTTAGTACTTGTGACATATTTTAAAGTATCGAGTGTTTTCCACTCCCAGACTAAGCATGAAGTAAAATTTCGAGTTTAGAAAAGCCCCGTGAAAATTTGTCAAGGGTCGCGCACTTGTGACATATTTTAAAGTATCGAGTGTTTTCTACTCCCAGACTAAGCATGAAGTAAAATTTCGAGTTTAGAAAAGCCCCGTGAAAATTTGTCGAGGGTCGCGCAGGCTGGATGTTTTCTTTCCCATCCATGCTGTAAACCTTCAGATATTCGTTGTTTTCTTGTAAAAAAACTTCGATTTCCTGTAGTCCTTCGGTCTCCGAAGACCATGATTGCTCCTTCGAGCTGTAGCCTTTGTAAAATGGTGATAAATTCAGTAATCTAGAGGGATCCTTCAGTTTGAAAACTCCTAAGAACGAGTGTTGTCCACTCCCAGACTAAGCATGAAGTAAAATTTCGAGTTTAGAAAAGCCCTGCGTAGAAAATTTGTCGAGGGTCGCGCAGCGACCCGAGACAAATTTTCACGGGGCTTTTCTAAACTCGAAATTTTACTTTATGTGCCACGCGTATAAGCCACTGATTTACAGTAAAATTATAACGCTTAGATGTGATGGTGATTAATATTTACCGAGATGTAGCGAAAAAATGCAACAATAACTTTTATTGTGAATAGTTTTGGAGAAATAATAATAAAAGTAGAATAAATTTAGTTTAGCCAACTTTTTCATATTGTTGATATTTAAATCATCATATTATCATAATTCACTTTTGATAAGTTATCCTAAGGGTCATTTAATGACGTTTGGTGTTATAAGCACAAATGAGTTTTAATTTCTCACCTGGTTAAATGGAATAAGCTATACATATTTAATTCCAGATAAGAAAACATATTTTTTGAAATGATCCTATTTTGTGTGTTTCTAAGTTTTGGTGAATGTATGAAAACTTCAAGTTTTTTCCCTATACAACGCCATGTGTTTTTAAAAGATAGACGTTTGTATACACTCTTCGAATAATATAATTTAAATATAATAGTTTAAAAAACATTCTTAAATACAAACGAATTAACTAAATATTTGGCCCTCATTCCAGTTTTCTGGTCAAACATAAAATAAAATCGTGGTCTATTTTATTGTATGGAAATGTACAGAGAAATGATCACTTTCAGTATTCTCTCTTGATTCCAATTTTCTGGCCAAACAAAAAGTCTACACTTCAGTCGTCCATTGATTATATTTAACAGCAATCCACCACAGCACCGAACCGAACAACACCCACAACACAGCAAACTATATGTGTATTTCCCTTTGTGCAACCTGTTGATCGAGCCTTGAATACCAACAAGTAGAATGCCATGGCGTATAATTGTCCTCAGTGAAGGAGCGAGGGAACGCACACGTTTCAACTCGACAATGCATCGGTTAATCTAAATCGCCACCGAGACCAGAAAAACTTGATTTAAATAAGATAATTTACCACATAATAATATAAGCGATAACGGAAAATCGATAATTAGTCGAGTAGCTTGATATTATATCAAAGTCTTGCATTGTTGTAATGTCAGAATCGATAACAGAAAAACGGTAATTAGGCAAGTAGCTTAAACAATTATAAAAACATGTGGTCATGATATTATGATACTGTTATAATGTCATGGATGTTGATGAGCTGGAAATACATACACGTTACTATTATTTACTTTGTTAAATAACCTATACCACATCACGATTTTTTTCATCTTCTTCTAGTTAAATTACTGTATTGAAAAGTTTCTAAGAAAAATACTTAAGAATTTTAATAAATAACACTAATTACTTTCGAATTTTTAAATAGGTAAAATAATTTATAATACTCATATGGCATCATTTGATTAAAAAGTATGATGAAAAATAGGATTGCCATAAAAAACATTGAAAGGTAATGTCGCGCAGTATACGATTTGACAAAATTCAAATTATTGAATTATGAAAATTACAAATGCATTGCTACAAATTATTCATATACATCAGAAAAGTATTCCTGTTACTGAATTATTTCAGTTTACTTTCAATTCTCTGCGATATCAAGTAGCAAAATGAAGGTAAACAACTATTTTCATTTGTTGTCAATTTATTTTATTATCAATTATGTTAAAATTGCATCGTTTGAACAAAGCTAAAGACTATTCTCTTTAGGGTCTTTTTCTGCAAAAGTGTAGCTACAATAGATATTTAACATTTTTGTTAGGTGTAAAAATGAATATAAATAAAAATCTATAAAATGTATAATATAACTCTATCAACTGCAAACTTATGTCGCTTTTTTTTAGTTAGAAATATGTACGTTTGTTCAAATCAACTTATCTGATACTATTTTAAATAAGTAAAATAACATTTTCTAACTTCCTATATATTTATTTTATATAGGGAGTTCTTTTAAGTATACATATGTCAATGACTGCGTATATGCTGTAAATGTTCAGATATTCGTTGTTTTTTTTAAGAGTTCAATTTGAAGCTATAAACGAGTGTCGTCCACTCCCAGACTAAGCATGAAGTAAAATTTCGAGTTTAGAAAAAAAATTTCACGGGGCTTTTCTAAACTCGTAATGTTGTTACTTCATGCGACACACGTATAAAACACTGATTTCAAGTGAAGTTTAAAATATTCTTGTTTAGCTGTATATTTTTAATCCTGCGTTAGCAGTATTTTTTTATATGATGAATTAATTTCTCACTTAACCCGTTATGAAACATATTTAATTAATATGCTTTGATTAAAACACTTGGTTTGTTTCACTGATTTAAATCAGTGAAACAAACCAAGTGTTTTAATCAAAGCGTAGTATTTTTTTAATACTGATTTAACAGTGTATTTATTCACAATATTTCAGTGATATATAGTTGTGGCGCATGAAGTAAAATTTCGAGTTTAGAAAAGCCCCGCGAGAAAATTTGTCGAGGGTCGCGAAGTATCTGAAAGAAACATTTGTAACTCGGCTCTAAGTTCAAATAGCCTTGTTAAAGTTTTACCCGAGACAGCCATCGCACTTCTGTATGGAGCAGCAGTGTTTTATGTTTGCTGCCATAATCTTCACACAATAATCAGAACAATCGGGATTGTAGTGGTCGTGATTTGATACAATTAATTATTTTTACCGTTTCATCCATAACTAATTTTAGATTTGACGGCATTTGCTTCATCGCCAGTGCTTGTCTATGCAGGATACAATGACTGGAACTACAATTAAGCGCTTTATTTTATATTCGTGACACTATTCCTGCGTGTTTTTTGCCTTTTTGTTTCACGTAGCTTGCCAGATCATGAATGCGCCGTAAAACAGTATCGTTTGATAGCGACACAGTAGAAAGATGCTTTGCAGATTTTTCATCGAACATACATTTTGTTATGTCTAACACACATGGTTTTATTAAATTCTCAGCGATAGTGTGCGCTTCACCTGCTTGTGCAGTGCGATAGCTAACTAAATATGATGCCTCCGTGGCCTTTTGATTGATAGTTTGGGTTACATGCATCATCGTTTTTTGACTTTCCAATAACTGTTCTTTTTTACGTACAAAAAATTCTTTATTCCTGTCTTTAGACTCGGGGTGTACAGTTTCTAAATGTCGGCGCAACTTGGCAGGTGCCATGGAACTATTAGGAAGCAGTTTACTACATAACATGCAGAGAGGTGAGCCGTTGGAATCAACAAATCCGAAACTGATATATGATTCATCATTCTTCCTTTTTTTCGCCTTTGAAACCGTGGAACTTGACGTCGTTGCATCATCGTCTGGATCGGTAATTGCTGTATACTCCGCGCGTACTGCTTTTGAACATTCGGCTTCGTTAGAAGATGTTGCAACACGTTTAACGCCTTTAAGCCAACGTTCCATTCTTCTTTATTAATAATGTTACATGTCAGGATGGTGGCGTCAAAATAGTGCACGATTGTTACTCCGTAGAAGAGTTTAATCGAAAGAATAAATGAACAATGAACATTTTGTTTTTAGCAGGTAGGTACTTATCGCTGCGAACGCTAATCGTCGACCGACTAAGTGTCGACGAGCGATCGTCGCTTTTATAGTCCTAGCCTCGACCTCGAACATTCTTAATAATATTCGAGTCGGCGCCTTTGATAAATAAAAAGCCGAAATAAAAATAGAAATACAAAAAATGCGGTGTAAACAATCTCGACTTTACGTTGTGAAGTTAGAGCCGAAAGTCGCTTGTTCACAGTTATAGCGTCTAATTTCAGAGGCGGCTTTTATCAAAGCGACTACGCGCTTACAAGTAGATATTGGCGGTGGCGGCATAGTAAAATGGTACGAGGCGACTAAGTTCGGCTGCGCCTCGTGAATCGTGATACGCGGCGTCAGAACGGTCGACCAGAGAGAGGTGTTCTGATTTTTTTTCTAAATTCTTGCGGAACCCCTACAGGGGTATCGCGGAACCCTAGGGTTCCGCGGAACACACTTAGAGTATGGCTGTCCTAGATGATCGTAGTTTTCTAAAAAGGTTTTGATTCAATAAACAAAGCGCCTTATGTTATTAACATTAATTAAAGAACAAATAGAATTTGCAAGCGATAGGTAAGCTTGTAATACGTAATATTAGGGTTGATATATATTATGTATATATTTTTTGTTATGTTCGAACACACATAACTAAAAATTGAGATTTTTACAATTCGCCAACATTAAATTATTAAAAAACCCTAATATTTTCATTTATAATCTAAATCCTGGGTCTCCAAACTTTCCAGCCTTAGGGCTATACTGATTACTCCAGTAAGTTCCGAGGGCCAAAACCATATTATCATTGTTGCCGGTGGTAAAAAGTGAAATAGTCCACTGATGAAAAAAAATGTCCGAAAAAGTACGCAACGTTTAAAAAAGGCTGCAAATCGGACTAAAGTCCGCAAAACGGCAACAGTGCATATTATTAATTTTCCTGTCACTATCTGTAATTTCTAGATTGGTCGTAGAGTACGAGCCATGAGGAGTAACGTGACACGACATCTGGTGGACACAAGCGGAAATAGGTAGTACCTTCTATCGCTAACAGATGGCGCCAATAGCACGTACAGAATAATCTCGTTAGTTCGAGAAAGTTCTGGTGTCTTCCACTCACTTCTAGAGGGCAGTAATTGGAATATATAAGAAGGCTAGTGGCGCAACCACAAGTCAGTTCCTATGAGACTGTTGTGAAATAAAATAGTGCGTACCTCCTTAAAACGTGTTTGTGCGTGTTTAAGTTTAAGACATCTTTGTAACAGTATTTTGATTTGAATTGTTGCTTTTGTGTGTGATTTAGTAGTATGGAAAAGAAGCGAAAAATTGATAGTGAATGCAGAAAATTCAAAGATCAGTGGAACATTCAGTATTTCGTAATTGAGTCCAGTAACAAGGCGCTATGTTTGATTTGCAATGAAAGCATAGCCGTTCTCAAGGAATATAACATTAAACGTCATTATGAAACAAAACATTTTCAAAATTACTCAAAATATACAGGAAGTTTGCGGACAGAAAAATTCGAAGCTATGAAGCACGGATTGAAATCGCAGCAATCTTCATTTACAAAACTCAAAACTGAACAAGAGGCTGCAACTCGTGCCAGCTTACGTGTGGCTCTTGAAATTGCAAAACGTGGAAAACCATTCACCGATGGAGAAATGATCAAAGAATGCATAATTGCAGTAGCCGAAGAAATGTGCCCTGAAAAGGTAAATTTATTAAAAACTGTCAGTATGTCAGCAAACACTGTGGCTCGAAGGGTAGAAAACATCGCTGAAAATATATCCTCTCAACTGTTCGACACAAATGGACATGTTGAGTGGTTTTCTTTGGTCTTGGATGAGTCAACGGATGTGTCAGATACTGCTCAGGTGTTGATTTATATTTGAGGAGTAGATAAAAGCTATGAAGTGCATGAAGAACTTCTTGATATGTATAGTATTCATGGCACAACCACTGGTACAGATATTTTTAAAGGAGTTGAAATGGCCATTAATCAAAAGAACCTTCGATGGAATAACTTGAAATGTATTACAACTGATGGAGGCAAAAACATGAGTGGGAAAGATAAAGGAGTGGTCGCTCTTGTGTCAAAGGCTGTAGAAAATGACGGTGGTTCAAAACCATTAGTCTTACATTGTATCATTCATCAACAGTCTTTGTGCGGAAAATGTTTGAATATGTCTGAAGTTCTGAAACCAGTCATATCAACTGTTAATTTTATCAGATCTTTTGGGCTGAATCACCGACAATTCCGACAATTTATTGAAGAGATTGGAGAAAATGACTTACCTTATCATACTGCCGTACGTTGGCTTAGTTGTGGGAAAGTCCTTCAGCGCTTTTTTGAACTTCGAGCAGTGATCGAAATTTTTTTGAATGAAAAGCATCGCCCTCTTACTGAATTACAAAACAACGCATGGCGGTGGAAGTTAGCATTCTATGTTGATTTGACAAAACATGTGAACGAACTGAATTTGAGATTGCAAGGAGAAAACCATCATCTTCCTGATTTATACACTAATATCAAATCATTCCGGAAGAAATTGATACTGTTTCAATCACAACTACGAAGTAAATGATTTTCACATTTTAAATAATGTGAAATATTCAGCCACATCACTGAGACTGAGTTTCCTATCGATTTTGCAATCGAAACTTTGAGTGGTTTGAAAAAAATTTTGATACTCGTTTCTCGGACTTTGATGCCATTGCGAATCAAATTAAGATTTTTCAGAATCCTTTTGATACTGACATGGAAACCCTAGCCCCGGAACTTCAAATGGAAATGATTGATCTACAGTGCAGTGATATAATTAAGAACAAATATCAAAACTCATCTTTGTTGGAATTTTATAAGGGTCTTCCACTGACACAATTTGATAATTTGCATAAATTTGCTCGTAGGCTGTTTTCTGTTTTTGCTACTACTTATTTGTGTGAGAAGACCTTCTCCAAAATGAAGTACACAAAAAATGTTTACAGATCTAAATTAACTGATGAGCATCTTAAATCTCTTTTAATAATTGGTACAAGTAAAATTAGTCCACAACTACAAACTATTGTCAGTGGAAAATCTCAATTACATAAATCTCATTAGTATTTCATGTCATTATGCTTGTTATAAGTTATGTTTTTATTAAAAATGTATAAAATGTTAGTTGGATTCATTTCAATAATTTGTTAGTTATTATATACTGAAGTTAATTTTTTTGCATATTATACATGTCTTTACTCATTACAATTCTGTGTTTCTTTATCCAACTTATCACAAAAACAATAACAATAAGCCTACAACAATGTTATGACCATATCAATGTAGATGTCATATTAATAATTATTCAACATAAAATTAGAATACTTCACTAAACTAAATTTAATTTGCTATAAAAAATATGTTCTCTAAAAGGAGTTTTCAAGTATGCTAGCTTTCCGCGGGCCGTACAAAATCTGTCCGCGGGCCGGATGTGGCCCTCGGGCCGTAGTTTGGAGACCCCTGATCTAAATAATGCTTTCTATGATCGCCGATTTACTAACCAGTTGACAGTGCAAACAAAGCAGTTTGATTAATCTAATCAAAATTGGCGTCTAATAATGTAGGACCTTCTTATGACTTTAAGAACTGATTTATGGTTGGTGTAACACTTTATGAACGTCTTATTTATAAGATCGATTTTATTTAGTTAAGATGCGTTGGAGAAACCGGGCGTAAACGTTTAAAATAAAACCGTTTAAAACACAACACTTGTTTTTAAACATGTTTAAAATACTGTTTTAAAACGAAGTGTTTTAAACATAACAACCCCGATTAGAAATGTATTTTGTTATTTTATTTTTATTTATATCTATGTGAAAAATAAAACCATTTTGGTACTTGTTTTTGAAGAACTTTAGAAAATTAAATTTATGAAACAAAGTACAAAGCAAATCCCCCGGTCGTAAATAGCTATCTACACCATTGACTACGAGTAAATATTGAAAAATCGAATTTATAATTATAATTAGTTCATTTTTCTTTAGAATAAAAACCTCTATTTACCTCTTTGTAGGAATACAGATTTTAAAATATTATATGCGCGCGATGTGTCGTTATCAATCTAGCCGGGACAAAAAAGTGTAAACCTTTCATTGAATAAAAGAAACCTCCACGTGTTGATTCGAATTCAGTTCTTCGCTGGATTTCGTTGTGTGATTTTATTCTTATTTAGTGCGAGTGAATAAACCAAGTGCATTATTTTTTATGGGACATTCACGAATTTTACCAACGGGGAGGAGATTTCGCAGGGTGAGTGTGTTTTATTTATATTCTTAATTTAACTTGTTTCTAATTTATTAAGAAAATACAAGTATGTGTGAAACAAATCGTACGTTAAAAATCTAACGGAAAAAAACGTAAACAGTTTGCGGTGTAAAGAGCTATAAGTTGAAGCCCCTCATTTGAGGCCAGGGCATCTGCCCCTCAATTCGCTGTTTGTGGAAAGCAAGAGAGATTGATAAAATGAAGCCTCTGTTTCCTTCACAATAAAATAAAAACAATGTGTATTTCTCTTTCGTTTATTAGTGTGGAAATTGCACACAGTGACGATATTTTTTAACATTTTAAATTTCTCTATGAAAAACAAATTTCCGCAACACAAATTTTCACCTAACAGAAACTTCTTTACACTCTAATAATCTTTTTATATTATCATCCCCCCCAAAATATAATTTTTCTGTAACAGTTTCGACAACTAACAAGCAGTTTTATTATGAATAAGAGTATGAATTTTTAACAATCGAATTATTAAGCCTTACATACTTAAAATTAAGGCTAGAATTCGAATACGAATAATTCACATGAAATTTTAACTTTCATTTAATTTTTTGGAATATCCAACGAAGATATTTAAATTTCAATTATGGCCAATCAAAGGTGATTTATCCAAATCATTTCTATGTTTACTCTAAAATAGTTAGTAATATTCCCATATAAAGGAATTAAATTTTTTAAATAAATACATGAATTTTAAAATACATTATATTATAATTATTGTTTTTTATTTACTACCTACCATATACTCATTTCAATGTTATGTACTTACCAGAGCTGGGACGTATCCTCGTGAAAAGGATTCAAATCACGAATCCGAATCACCTTATATGATTCGAATCACGAATACTCGAACAAAGGATTCGTAAGAGATAAATATGATTCGAATCAAAGGTTCGAATCCTGTTTTTTCGAATCACGAATACAAATCCTTTGAGAATAAATTTGATTCTATTATCTTTTTGCAACCATTAATATATAAATATCGTTACTAGTTGTTTTAACAAAAATATTCAAAACCTACTTATTTATTATTTACACTGAACATCGTTGATAACAGACTAAATATCTGATTCCCTGTTACTCTCATTAAAGATGTATTTGTGTGTTTCTGAACTTCACTTCAAATCAGTGTTTTGTACGCGTGGCGCATGAAGTAAAATTTCGAGTTTAGAAAAGCCCGAACATTTGTCTCGGGTCGCTGCGCGACCCTCGACAAATTTTCACGGGGCTTTTCTAAACTCGAAATTTTACTTCATGCTTAGCCTGGGAGTGGAAACACTAGTTCAAAACTTTAAATTAAACTCTATTATAAAATCGACGACTGCCTGAAAATTACGTAAATAAAAAATTCATTGAATAACAAATGGTGATAACAAAAAAGCCATATGATATAATTTATAAAATTAACTTAAATATTAACAAAACCAATGAAAACAATTTAACAAAATGGGGGTTTCTTACAGAAGAAAGTTATATTAAAATACCAGAGAATAAAAATCTTTAATCACGGAAATTTCTGAAAAATTTTACATTTCAGATTGTAGCTACCAGAGCTGGGCAGGATTCGAATCATTCAGTATTCGAATCCTGGATTCGAATCCTTTTAGAGGATTTATAAGAGGCATTCGAATACTTTAGTTCAACTGGATTCGTGATCCGGATTCGTTACATTTTTTTAAGAGGATTCGTATTCGAATCCAAATGTGGGTGATTCGAATCCATTCTTATGAAAGGATTCGAATCCTTATAAAAGGATTCGAATATTTATAAAAGGATTCGAATATTTATAAAAGGATTCGAATACTTACAAAAGGATTTGAATCGTCAAAAATAATTCGAATTAATTGTAAGGACTAACATAAAAAATGTCTTTTGTGTGTTTTTAAATTTCTCGTTAAATCGCTGTTTTATACGCGTGGCGCATGAAGTAAAATTTCGGGTTTAGAAAAGCCCAGAAAATTTGTCTCGGGTCGCTGCGCGACCCTCGACAAATTTTCACGGGGCTTTTCTAAACCCGAAATTTTACTTCATGCTTAGTCTGGGAGTGGAAAACACTTGGTAAAGGTAAATCTTTAAATTGTATTAATTATCCACGTAACGTATTTAATGAATTGTACCCCTGAAACAACCATATCATGATTTCTCGGTGAAATATCAGTAAACCGGTTTAGATTCATTAATTTATTGAATCATGGGTAATTTACAATTCTTAATAAATTTATTTATATTTATTAAGAATTGTAAATTACCCGTATAATTACCCTGTATTAAAAACGTACGAATGAAATTAAAGCGTATTTAGTTATTGATCAATAAGTTAAAAAAAATTATTAAGCGTTCATTTTGAAGTCTAAACGAGTGTTTTTCACTCCCAGACAAAGCATGAACTAAAATTTCGAGTTTAGGAAAGCCTGATCGTCCAAATCCAAACTCTTTTCTAAACTGAAAATTTAACTTCATGCACCACGCGTACAAAACGCTGATTCAGTGGAAAGTTTTAAATTTAGTTGCTTGCGTTTTATGGCGCCCAACTAGGGGCCACAGCGTTAGCCTGGCTCCAGGTTGGGCGCCAAACAACCTCAAATGCAAGCGTTTTAAGTATTTTTAAACGAGTGCTCTCCACTCTTAGCTCAAGCATAAACTAAAATTTTGAGTTTAGAAAAGCCTGAGCGTTTTGATATAGACCCGTGGCGTCCAAACTCAATCTTTTCTAAACTTAAAATTTTACTTCATGTGCCACGCGTACGAAACACTAATCAGTGTGAAGTTTTTAACTTTTACTTTCACAATTTATGGCGCCCAACAAGGGCCCAGCGTTAGCATGGCCCCAGATTGGGCGCCAAAAAACTTCAAATCTATGCAAGTATTGGACGATTTCTAGATAATTAAGAACACACTTACACCGTTTTACCTTTTCGTTTAGCATAATCTGAGATATGCAATTTGTTTTCCAAAGCAGCGTTTTGATAGAGTTTTTATTTCTCTATTATAAAATTCTTCAAGTTTTGAATAAAAAGCAGTTGGCAAATCCATTTTTAGTGTCTCTTCGTTATGATTATTTGTTCAGTTTACACTGCCATGGCTGAATACACTGCCATGGTTGCTTTCATAATCTAATGAAATGTTTCTGTGACGAAATTTTTTTAACCAACTTTGACATTTTCAATTGTCATAGCACCTTCATCGAGAGGACTGTAACTATTTTTTTGCCAATTTGTTTTTTTTCAATTGGAACTTAAACAGAGTGCAGTGGTTAATGTGTTTATTTTTATTTCGAACATTTTTAATTGTTTCAACTGAAAAATTGTCATCAATTATCTGCCTGTGTGTCAAAACAAGTGTTGCAGTGTCAACTAATAAACAGTGAAATCTTAAAATTCTTATAAAAAGAGAAAACAATAAATTAGAATTTGATATATTCAGGAAACTTACTCATACTTTCAATTATATCCATGCCAACGCATTTGCACCAATGAAATATAAATTATCTGCCTTTAATAGTATGATTAATAGAGCCTTCAACATACCATTATCACCCGAAGTTAGAAAAAAGGAACTAAAATTCATTCACACAATAGCAGCACACCTTAAATACAACAGAAATACAATACAGAGACTAATTAATAGACATTCACGTAAATATAAACTCCGAAATATACCTTCACTTACAGATATAGAAACCATAAAAGAAACAAAATATGTCAGACTAAGTTATTCCCCCACAATCGAAAATAATTTCAAAGAATTGTACAAGAAATTCAATTTAACCCCAGCGTACTATGTAAATACAAAATTACACAATTTACTAGGGAACACTTTTAACGAAATACATTTCTTAGAAAAATCTGGAATTTATTCCATTAAATGTTCGAATTGTGACAAAATATACATAGGACAAACAAAGAAACATTCAAACTAGATTCAAGGAACATGTCTTACACATTAAACACCTGAATCCGGATAAATCTGCGGTCGCTAACCATGCAATTGAAACGGGCCATAAGTTCATTTTAGAAAACGTAAAACTATTGAAACATTTAACACACTATCATTTAAATATGTTGGAGGCAATTCAAATGAAAAAACAAGAAAACCTACTGTTAAATTTCGATTTAAGCCCGCTCGAAAATGTTTTATTAGATTTAGTGTGTCCACCTGAAACTCGGGTGTTTTCCTAATCCCTTGGAATCCCCATCAAACACGTACCTACTTACCCACAGATAACCTTTTTTCGGCCAAAATTAGTTTATTACCACCATAACCACACCCCCTACCGACACCCTCTGATTCCCTCATTTTTTAGTGTATATATATCAGTGTAAAATGTATATTTTTCGTATTAGTATCAAACCATTGATAATGGACACTTCGTGTCCGAAATGTACATTTGGTTACAAAATAAAGTATTGAAGAAAGGTTCTAAGAGTTTTTTAATCAAAAAAAAAACTTCATCATCTCTATCAACGCGCACAATAAAAACGACATTAAATATTACTAATTACTAATGATATATTTTTTCAGTAATGCGCAAAATCAAGTTATTCCATGATTTTTAAAAATTATAAGTTTTTAAGAATCTTTCAACAAACTGTTATTGTTCTCTAAGAAAGAAAATAGTTACGAAAAAAATTAAAGATAGAAAAATTGTCCAAAATTTTCTTATGTAAAACTTTTGGTTGAACGATTTTTTTGTATTCCCATTAGTTATTGAGTTATTCGCAAGTTTTGCGAAATACAAAATAGCGTAAGTTCTCGACTTACCTCAATTTTGACAAAAAACGTTATAACTCAAATACTATTCGAGCTACAGAAAAGTATAATACACGCATTTAGGCTATTGTGGCGAGATCTACAAGATGGGCGTATTTGTTTTTATACAGGGTGATCCATAAAGTATCTAAAAAATAATTCGATTGTTTTTTTTTCTAAATCAAGAAGGCAAGTGTTTATCAAAAGTTATTGATATTATATACAAGACTGTTTTCCACTCCCAGACTAAGCATGAAGTAAAATTTCGAGTTTAGAAAAGCCCCGTGAAAATTTGTCGAGGGTCGCGCAGCGACCCGAGACAAATTTTCGGGCTTTTCTAAACTCGAAATTTTACTTCATGCGCCACGCGTACAAAACCCTGCGCGACCCTCGACAAATTTTCACGGGGCTTTTCTAAACTCGAAATTTTACTTCATGCGCCACGCGTACAAAACACTGATTTGAAGTGAAGTTCAGAAACACACAAATACATCGTTAATCAGAGTAACAGGGAATCAGATGTTTAATCTGTTATTAACGATGTTTAGTGTTAATAATAAATAATTAGGTTTTAAATAGTTTTGTTAAAACAACTGGTAACGATATTTATATATAAATGGTTGAAAAAAAATAATAAAATCAAATTTATTCTTAAAGGATTTGTATTCGTGATTCGAAAAAACAGGATTCGAATCTTTGATTCGAATCATATTTATCTCTTACGAATCCTTCATTCGAGTATTCGTGATTCGAATCATATTAGGTGATTTGGATTCGTGATTCGAATCCTTTTTACGAGGATTCGTCCCAGCTCTGGTAGCTACCATGTCAGTATTATTTTAAATAATATTAAACAAAATTTTGAAAACTATATTGTTATCTTTAAAAACATTTTCAGTCATTTAATGTTCTCATCAAAGCATTCAATTTGAAGTTTCGAACGAGCGTTTCCACTCCCAGACTAAGAATGAAGTAAAATTTCGAGTTTAGAAAAGCCCCGTGAAAATTTTCTGGGCTTTTCTAAACTCGAAATTTTACTTCATGCGCCACGCGTATAAAACTGTGATTTAACGAGAAATTCAAAAACACACAAAAGAAATTTTTCATGCTAATCCTCACAATTAATTCGAATTATTTTTGACGATTCAAATCCTTCTGTAAGTATTCGAATCAATTTATAAATATTCGAATTCTTTTATAAATATTCGAATCCTTTCATAAATATTCGAATCCTTTTATAAGGATTCGAATCACCCACATTTGGATTCGAATACGAATCCTCTTAAAATAATGTAACGAATCCGGATCATGAATCCAGTTGAACTAAAGTATTTGAATGCCTCTTTTGAATCCTCTAAAAGGATTCGAATCCTAGATGATTCGAATCCTGCCCAGCTCTGGTACTTACATACATCATGTTTTTTTTAAATTTTAATGTTATAACAGTATAACATCGTTTAGAGCGAACTGTTTGCTATAACCAGTACTACTGCTTAAAGAGAACACCGGCTACAACGTACAAATATTGCTGGTTCCTTGAAGTTTGCTATAAGCGATTTTAACTGTGTAATCGAATATTCAAATATTTCAATATATGAATATGTTTTTAAATAAATATTTGAATACCTAAATTTACTGCACAGCCTTACTAAAAATCTACCGTACGACAAGATTTACCATTTAATACATTTGACGCAACATTGTCATTAAGATACATGTGTTCGAATTATATCAATGCGATTGCATATATGGATTTGGTTTACATACTATATATATCCATATACAACAGACATTGTGTTCCGTATTGTTGATTGCCCCCCGAATATACCAGGGGTGCCGTCGGACACTTAAAATTAATTAATAATCGGCTCGTTAATTGCCTTTGGATGGCATCGGGCCGTGATATTCCCTTTCAATTAATTCGTTTTCAATTGAAGAGGGAGGGAGGTTTTTGTAGCCGGCGCGATTTGAAATCGTACATTTCAACAAAATTAATTATGTTTATTGCGACAAAAATTTATGGTATTAATTGGGAGATAATTGCGTATTCCTCCAGTTGTAATTTTGAAGAATAGCCTCGTTTATAACCATAATAAATTGCAAATAATTGATTTATTAATATTTTTATTGAGTTATACAGGGTGTCCCAAAAGTTTGGAAACGGTTGAATATCTCGAGAACACCTTATCGGATCAAGATGGTATAAAATACGTCTTTCTTTATTTTTAAAGCTCTATTTAGGCATGTGAGGGGTAATTGCTGTTTTTTTAATCAAAGTAATTTTGATGAATCTTGTAAGGGTGCCACTTTTCCTCCTGCATTATGCGATGTACTTAAGTCTTGCTGATGCCTTCAGCTTGCGACACTCTCCTTACAGAAATATGAGGGTCTTCCACGAAATGCTGCAACACTTCCACCTTCTGATCTTCGTTTGATGCCGTTCTTGGCCTGCCACTGCGTTCGCGATCCTTCACTGCTCCAGTATCTTCAAATCGTTTCACTGTTTTTTGAACCGTCGATTTTGACACTGGATCACGATGCGGATTGGATGCATTAAACATCCTTGCCACCTCCTCGTAAGATCTCACATTCTCCCCGGACCCACGCATCATTAATAATGATATGCGTTCACTTTCCGATAACCTCATCTCAAAACGACAGATAGCAGCTTAATTAATTTAGCTTTAAAGTTTCTGAGCTATTACCCATTTCTTAGAATTTCACGGAGTCGTCGAGAACGTCAACATTGACAGTCCGAAATAAATGTTCAATAACTACACTTCTGTGCTTTCATTTAAAATTGTAAACATGACAAAATGGAAAAAAAAAATCGACGATAAACTGAGCGAAAACTTCCTTTTTCCACCCTCCAAAAAGGGGTTAAGGTGTGGATATTTTGCAACTCCATAAGGAGTTTTTGATAGACAATGAAACTCTGCAAGAAAAATCATTTTTGTCTAAAAAAAATTGTGGTACTTTTTTTTAAAATACCACTTTTTCTACTTTTAAAGGGTGTGTGTGTGTGTGGGGGGGAGTGGCAATTTGAAAAATTCATAAACCGTTTTTGATACAAAATGCAATAGTGCAAGCAAAATATTTTTTTTCGCAGAAAAATTCAAAACTACCCTTTCCACCACCGAACGGGATTGGGGAGGGAGTGATAAAACAATTAAAAAATAGGAGTTTCTATTTAAGTTTTCTAAACTACCCCCTCGAACCACCCCCCAGAGGGGTGTGGGTGGCTATCGCACAGCATGCCTAAATAGAGCTTTAAAAATAAAGAAAGACGTATTTTATACCATCTTGATCCGATGAGGTGTTTTCGAGATATTCAATCGTTTCCAAACTTTTGGGACACCCTGTATTACAAAGTATGAATGAAATTGCCAATATATTACTATTTTTGAGTTATATTAAATGTTTCAATAAAAAAGTCGTTAAGTGCTTATTGATTTTTTCGTACTTTTAAACGATATTCTCTTCCGTAATTTAAAATAGTTTAAAATAAACCTAAAAATTAACGAACTTCTTGGAAATTCACACTTATATAAAAAAGGTATTACTAACAAAAATCTTGAAAATCCACTAAAACCGTCTCGATTTTTAAAATTAACGAAAATCTTGAAGATTTCTCGATAGGCGCCTATATTTTGAAAACTATCGAAAATCTTTGGATTTCACGAAAACCGTCAGAATTTTTTAAATTTACTGAAATCTTGGAAATATACGAAAAGCGTTTAGGTTTTTGAAATTGACTAAAACGTTGAAAATTAACGAAAATATAGTCGAAATTTTGAAAATTAACAAATCGTGGACATTCATGAAATTAACGAAAGTTTAGGAAATTTACGAAGATTGCTAGTCTTTTAAAATCTGACGAAAATATAAAAAAATCTTAAATAGTATCAACATTTATTGATCCGATGAGGTGTTCTCGAGATATTCAACCGTTTCCAAACTTTTGGGACACCCTGTATTACAAAGTATGAATGAAATTGCCAATATATTACTATTTTTGAGTTATATTAAATGTTTCAATAAAAAAGTCGTTAAGTGCTAATTGATTTTTTCGTACTTTTAAACGATATTCTCTTCCGTAATTTAAAATAGTTTAAAATAAACCTAAAAATTAACGAACTTCTTGGAAATTCACACTTATATAAAAAAGGTATTACTAACAAAAATCTTGAAAATCCACTAAAACCGTCTCGATTTTTAAAATTAACGAAAATCTTGAAGATTTCTCGATAGGCGCCTATATTTTGAAACCTATCGAAAATCTTTGGATTTCACGAAAACCGTCAGAATTTTTAAAATTTACAGAAAACTTGGAAATATACGAAAAGCGTTTAGGTTTTTGAAATTGACTAAAATGTTGAAAATTAACGAAAATATAGTCGAAATTTTGAAAATTAGCAAATCGTGGACGTTCATGAAATTAACGAAAGTTTAGAAAATTTACGAAGATTGCGTCTTTTAAAATCTGACGAAAATATAAAAAAATCATAAATAGTATCAACATTTATAAAATTTACGAAATTCACGAAAACCGTATAAATTTAAAAAAATTAACGAAAATCTGGGAATGTCATAAACGCGTCAACATTTAAAAAAACAATAAATATCGTAGAAATTCAGAAAAACTGGAAAACTGACGAAAGTATTAACATTTTTAAAATTAACGAAAATTTTAAAAATTCAGGAATTTAAAAAATTGAAGGAAATCTACGGAAAGTTACGAAAAGCCTTAAGGATTAACTAAAACTTTGGAAATTTATTACAAACTTTCTAAACTTTGAAAACGAACTAAAATCTCCTAAATTCATGAAAACCGTTAACATTTTTAAAATTAACGGAATGTCTAAAAAATTAGCCAATAATTTAAAAATAATTTATAATTGTGAATTAACTAAAAAATCGTGATGTGTCCATCATAGCACTTTCCAGGTTAAAGATACGATGATTTAAATATAAACAATATGGAAAAGTTGTTTAAACTAAATTTATTGTACTTTTATTATTATTATTCCAAAACTATTAAAAAAATGTTATTCTTTCATTTTTTCGCTACGTCTCGGTAAATATTGATAACCATCACATCTAAGCGGTATATATTTTTAACTTTACTGTAAATCAGTGGTTTATACGCGTGGCGCATAAAGTAAAATTTCGAGTTTAGAAAAGCCCCGTGAAAATTTGTCTCGGGTCGCTGCGCGACCCTCGACAAATTTTCTACGCGGGGCTTTTCTAAACTCGAAATTTTACTTTATGCTTAATCTGGGAATGGAAGACACTCGTTAGTTTAAAATACATCAGAACTGTTAAAATGTGTATCGTAACTGTCACAAAGAAATACAACAACATGGCGATCTCATTATAGTTTAATTCAAACTCGTGTCAAGTTGGCACGACTTATGTCAACTGTCAATATAGTTCCAATGTCCGCTACCGTGGACCTTTGTCAACTGTTACTATAGTCGAAATGTCGGCTGGCGCCGAATTATGTTAACTATCATTACAGTCTAAATGTCGGCTCATGTCGACTTATCGTCGGGTGAGAACTGTAGTATTCCATGTCCATTTTGTTAAATTTTGCAGGGGAGGCATTTTAAGTTTAAAATTGCTATAATTTGCGAACTGTTATTTATATACAACGCGTTATATAATCACTTTTTAAAGACATCATGATGAAGTAAATATTTTGCAAAATTTAGGACTACTAATAATTTCGAACACAAAAAAACAAAAACAAAATGGACATGGAATAATACGGCTCTAACTTGCGAGGTGTTAATGGCAAGATAATATTTTTGGTGTTAAGCGTATATGGACAATGCAATAATAGTTATTTTTTAATAGAAAATTTATTCGAACAATTCCAAGTAACTTACAAAGCAACATAACATAATAAAAAAATATTGTAAACAAATTGTTTATTTTTCCACCAACAACTGATTCTCCCTGAATAATGCCTTCCAGAAATCCAAATCTTCTTTTGAAAAGTTTCCAAATAGATCCTTGATGTGTTGCTTTTTGTCTGCCGGAATTGAGGGTGGTTCCGGTAAAATACTTGGGTCAGGTATATTTTCCAAAAAACGATTTTTGTTATTTTTTAATATTGAAACAATGTCATTCTGTTGATTGTACGAATTACTAAACAATATACTGTTCACACCATTTCTATAAATTATCTTTACAGTTTTCTTCTAAGGTAACTTGATAACTATTAAAATCGCTAGTTGTTTGAAATCCACAAAATTATCTGGTCGAAGTTGAACCACTTTGTAAGGTTTTCGCGACCTGACACTCAGCAAAATTCGAAGTAGTGCAAGTGGACTATGAATTTCTAGGCCCTTAATTCTTCTATCTATTACACTGTGCATTGCGTCAACTTCCTGTACACAGCTGTGTCCAGGTTCCTGATATTTTTGGGTAATGGATGTTATTGTTGGGTGATTTCTAAGGAAATGTAAGAGTGCTGGTGACATGTGAGAATTTTTGTTTTGTGGTATACAAGCGTCCGACCATAATATAATGTTCTTCACTTCAGGTCTTTCCTTAACAAGTTTTTCTAAAAGCACACTCAAAGCACTGGCAATGTCTGTCCCTTTGCGTCTTCCCATGCTCTCATTCCAGAACATACAGTATCCCTGTTTTGTGATTATATCAAATCCCGTTAAATTATAAACTGCAAACTTTTTTTATAATAAGATGTAGATACATTTGTTTGTGGTACTGTTAAAACGCTTTGCATGTTAAAACATAATAAAACAGTCTCTTTATCTTTCTTGCATTTTTCTATATCTTCTTTTTTTTCTCTTCTAGCGGAATTTTTTGCTACTGTGTGTGTTTCATATTTATTCTCAAGTTCTGCGCTTAAAGTATTTCCAGACTTATGAGTGTGATACTCTGTACAAATTGGGCACAAATCCTTTTTGGGCTTATGAAATTCGATGTTGAATTCGTAATTGAATATATTTCTGTACAACCACTTTTTTGCTGGATTAATTTGATTGTTGTTGCAATACTCCAAATACAATTCGTACATCTTTGTAATATTTAGAGACCTTTCAAAGTACTCCTTAACAGTATTTTTTTCTGCAGAAGTGTGATGAAATTCGAGGGAATAAATTTATGTGATTTCGAATTTGTTCTCTAGTTCCGTCATTTAATTTTGAAGTACTTTTTCTCCGATCACCTTGAGGAGTTCCAGTTATACCTTGTTTTTTATTTTCATGAAAATATGAAATTCTAATCTGACTCACAGCTAATACTCCAAGATAAAAATTTTTGCATACTCTTATTTTATTGATGCCTTTGAATAAAAAATATTTATAAGAATATGATTTAGTTTTTTGGCGTTCACCACGATTACGAATTCGTTGAACGATGGATCTAAGAGTGGCTTTGTCATAAAAGAATGATTTATTATTATCAGAATTTTGCCAAAATTCTGTGTGGATAGCATTTACATCATTTTTGGAAAAGTTTTCCGAACATTTAAATCTACATTGACCACAAGAAATAACAGGCATCTTTTGGGCCACAACATTCCCTTTAGAATTCACATACTCTTTTCCATTTTGTCTTAATACCTTACGCTTATTTTTTTTCCACATCTTAGGGTCCGCTTTCCTTTTTCTTGTTCTCTCGGATTTATTCACCTCTTCTGCATTTCTAGCACTGCAGTTTCAACGAAATAATTAATTAAAATAAAACTTAAAAAATATTATTAATTAGCAACTTACTCGTTTGAGGTACTCTTGGTACTTTTAGAACCTTTTGGATCATCTTCTTCTTCACTACTGAAAATTTAAATTCGCAGCTGTAGCGACATAACCTTAAACCATGTTGAATAAAAATACCTATCGGCTGTATCTGATGGTATAAACTCCGATCCCGAATCTTCAAATGGTTCAACATCCGAATCCATGATGATTTAAGGTAGTAAACCTTGCACTATCAATTAACACAGCACTAAATACTCTTTGAAATGCAGCGTAATTAACCAAAACAAGATACGCTCACAAGTAGTAGTATACTTATTCTATCCATATCTCTGTGATTGGTCGAGGGACATAGAATATTACAGTTTTAATAATTAACTGTTTGAAATGGACATGGAATAAAATGGAACATCAGAAAACACCTAAAACTGATATTATGTCGTCATTACTAACGAGGAATAGACGCACCATTGGACATAAAATATTACGGCATAAAAATATCATTTTTCAAAAAAAGTGGACATAGAATAATACAGTTCTCACCCGACGTTATGTCAAGTTGACACGATGGACTAAATTTTGACTTATGTCAACTATCATTATAGTTCAAATGTCGGCTGCCGCCGACTTATGTCAACTGTTATTAAAGTCCAGATGTTGGCTGGCACCGACTTGTATGTCAACTGTCATTATAGTCCAAATGTCTGCTAACGATGACTTATGTCTAACCATAGACTTATGACAGTTAACCTAATGATTTACAGTCATAAACTCACAGTTTGACTATTGTGTCATTATGACTGTAAGTCGCTTTGTTGACTGTCTTTTGACTATGTCTGATCATGTCTCTATGGACTGTATTTCGACAATTCCGGTATTATGACTGTAAGCTAAAAAAAATGATACTATAAACTTAAGCTTTTTATTACAATAGTAGTATTCGATCATCTTTTGGTGAAAATGCAGAAACTGGAAGTGATGATTTACTGTTAGCATTTTTTGTATTTTTCTTTAATATTGATCATACAAAAAAATCTTGTTTTTTAACATATTCGGATTTAGTCATTAAATCACTACATTGTATTTGATATAGTGATTTAAGTGACTTACAATCATATCACAATAGTCGAAATACCGTCCACTATTCGTGTGCCTCACTTGTGGGTTCCCTTTTCCACAAAATATTGATTGTCAATGTCAAACTACCGACACAATTGTCAATGCTAACGGATTTATAGCAATTAAGTTAACTAATTCAAAAAATCAAATATTAACAACTATATTACAAAAAATAAACAAAAGAGCTACGATGAAAGTGTATATACATTAAAAGCTAAATTTTTGATTATCTACAACTTTTCTTAACAAGATTTTTTTGTATGATCAATATTAAAGAAAAATACAAAAAATACTAACAGTAAATTACCACTTCCAGTTTCTGCATTTTCACCAAAAGATGATCGAATACTACTATTGTAATAAAAAGCTTAAGTTTATAGTATCATTTTAGTATCATCACAGCTCAATCGCTTTAGACTTTATCGTGGCGACAAGACAGGGTAGACATTTTTAAAAAATTGTCTTAATCAACTCGGGAAACCTCAAAATGAATATATCCACTTAAATTTTTGATTTGAAAATGTTCGTGAAAGTATTGTATAGTAAGAAAAAGTATTGTTCCCTTGTTTTGCATATGGGGGAAAGTAAATAACAAATTGAAATTGGTTTCATCAATTTTTCAATAATTATATTTATTTAAAATTAACAATAAAAGTAATAAATTACACATGCTGTGTTAAAACCTGTAACGGTATAAAATTGATTTAATGTTTTGTAAATTTATTTTATAGCGTTTTGTTATATGCAATTTTATTAGCATGCGCTAATTTAATTCTATTTTTGAATTAATCGTGCATTGGATGAGCGCGCGTCTTTTTCTTGCACACCTGACCGCGCATCTGTGATTACGGGGTTCGCGCAGATCGTCCTCAACGGACTGATTAGATTTTCAATTCTAATGGTGAACGTGAATCATATATTTTAAAAAAAATTTAAATAGAGCGAGTTTTGCTATTTAAATATCGATTTTTATATCGGATTCAAAGTAAAAATTAGATTCATAACTTCTGCGTTATTTGTGGTGTGATACAAATACGCATATCACTTCGGTGGATTACTTGTGGCACCTTAGATGTTAATCGATTCCAACACCATCGAGAGATCCGACATTTTGTTAAATCTTGGTGGAAATCTTTTATCAACACCCAATCCAAGTATTCTTATAGAACCGCCCACTATCGCAGGTTCTCTATTTTAGTTCCGAATTTTCAATAATTTATTGATTTCGGAGTATCTATGTTTCCTTTCCATCCATATTGGATTGCTTAATTGGAAAATTGAGATTAGAAGGAAGAGATCGATGAGAGGTCGAGTTTCTAGATTTTCTGAATTCCAATTGGAGGAAGACGTGTTTATTGTGGGTTGATGTTCTTCTTGGATTCGTGTGCTGAAAGTCGTTTTAGAGAGTGGTGGAGTTCTTGGAGTAGTCAGGGAGTGCATCAGATAAGCCCAAATACAAATTGTTTTTTTTGTGTGTATGTTAAACGTATAATTGAAATGCGTAGTTGTTTTTTTATTATTATTTTTTTTCTATTTAATATTAAATATGATAAATTTTATGCAGTGGCGTAACAAGTAATTGTACGACTGCGTGCTTATAGAGTGGTAATTAAAAAAAAAAGACAGTAACTGAATTAATTCTCAAGGCGATTAAACCAAACTCAAACTAACATCCCTTAGCGCTAACGGACGGTTATTTGTATTTTTTTTACAGTTACGTACATTTAAGAATTAGACAAAATATTCTAGTGAACTCTATAGTACAAGTCTTAATCATTTTTTTTTATGTTGAAATTAATTAACTTTCGTTTTTTTTAAATTTACTAGCAATTTTAATTGGCTTGTTATTATGTTAATATAATTGGGGGAAAATAAATTATATTATTATTTTTTGGGAAAAATAAGTATTTTCTTGAGTGGTCTTTCCATTGTTGGTTAATTAATAATTTTCGTGATTTTCATTTGTTCTGTTGATAATCGTCGTAATAAAATCACGTGGCGCCCAGAAATAAAATAAAATAAAATCCGAACCACCCCATCTTCATTGAGCAGGTCGGCCGGCGATTATTAAATGACATCGGGCAGAACTGGTAAATGCGTCAACGTTACAAACCTACAGTAAATTGTCGGTAATGTGAAAATTGTGAAGAATTTATTGATGCACATATTACATTTGTTTTTTATTAACTTTACTATAAATTAGTGTTTTATACGCGTGGCGCATAATGTAAAATTTCGAGTTGAGAAAAGCCAGAATGTGGATTTGGACACTGCTTTTCTCAACTCAAAATTGTACCTTATGCTTAATATAGAGTTGAAAAACACTCGTTAGAGAAATTTGGAGTTTAGGAGTTTTTTTAAGAATTTAATTCGTTTATAAAATCTTGCTTGGACCTCAAAGTGCAGAATAACATAATTTTTATTGAAATCGGATGATTTTGTAATTTTAGGTCCACTATATTAGATTTACCATTTTGTTTTTACAAAAATTAATATCAAATTTCAAATCAGCAATCTCGAAAATCTATGTAGAAAAAAATATCACGTGTTCTATTTTTGATCACGTAATTGTCAATAGGGATCATGATCTATGCGCTGCGGACCGCACATCTATGAGCTGCGGACCGCACATAAAATTATATTAAAAAAAAAATGTGCAAGTTTGTGCAGCTATTTTGTTTTAAATAATTAAGAAAAATTTAAAAATACGAAAACGTGATAATATTTGTTAAAAACTTATAATTTTTTAAATATTTTCACCTGAATTATTCACAGTTTATACAAAATTATGGCTTAATTTTTTTAAATTTATTTATTGAAATATTTATACCATAGAAGTCACAACTAAAAAAATGTACAGTTGCGAGAGAAAAAAACTAGTACAGCCAAATATTTGGCTATGTGAACTGGACTCACTTTGATTTTTCAAATTGCCAATCAAATTGACAAATCTGCTGTTATCTAAAACAAAATTTAATTAACGTCGACATGTTTCAACTGACTGAAACGCAAAAAGCGATAATAACGACTCATTTAGAGACGGTATTAGCATTAAAGACATTGCTAAAGAAGTGCATGTTAACAAAAGCACCGTTTTGTTGGTCAAGAAAATAGTTGTTGTTAACCTGTAGATGACAAGTTTGTTTCACAAGACAAAAAATACGACGTTTAGAAGTGGCCAAACTCCTACACTATTTTATATTTTAAATAAAATGCGTGAATTAATCGTCGGGTGAATGGGGGTAATTCACCCGACGATTTTATTGATATTTCACGTTAATTGTTCTAAATGGCAGAAAGGTCAGTGAAATTATTTCCGTATTTAATTGCAAGAGCTGTTTTTCGAGGGCACTCTATGTTTTTTTGAATTGTTTGCAATAATTCTATTGTACATAAATGCATTGTTTACTGACGCGTATTGCTACGCTTTTAATCCAATAAATGGCTGCAATAATGTAGAAGTAATCATGTTTTGCGTTTGTATATTTATTTATTTATTTAATTATTTATTAATTCAGTCAGCTACATATAATATATATTGAACATGTCAGGTGGTATATATTAAAAATACACAAGATACAAATGAAAAATAAAAAAATATAAGACATAAGCGTGGGTACAATAATCACACATTAAAATTATAAATGCGATATAAAATCATTGAGCAAGGAATTCTTCAAATTCTGAGATTATATAACAGCATTTTGCAATCAACATATCTTTTAATTTCTTTTTGAAAGACTGTAGAGATTTGCTATTTTTAAAATCTCTAGGTAGTTTGTTAAATAATCGACAGCCAGCATAGATCGGGGCTTTCTTATAAAAAACTATGATAGTGTTTGATTAAATAAATATTATTTTTTTGCCTAGTGTTATGATTATGTATGTATTTACTTTTGTTAAATTCAGTTATATTTCGAAAAACATGGCATAATAGTTTAAATATGTAAATTGAGCATACGGTTAGAAGTATTTCATTAATGAAAATTTCTCGACAGGAGTCCATAAAAGGAATGTTAAATATTAATCGTAAAATTCTTTTTTGCTGTATAAAAACTCGAGATGCTTCTGTCGATTGACCGTACAACACAATGTTATACGAAATATGCGAGTATACGGATGCATAGTAAACATTGAGTAGTGCTGTCATAGACACATTGTATTTTAAAGTTTTAATCATATAGAAACTTTTATTTAGCAAATTACAGACATGCTGCACATTATACTATGCCGATTTATTTAAAAAAAAATTAACCTTGATAGAATTTTAAACATGCTCTAATGTTTAAAATTCTATTACCAAAATAGCTGTTTTGTTTTTGGTGGACTACGCTGTATATAGATTTATAACATTTCTTGGTTTACTGACGACTTTTAAATTACTTCACTTGATTTAAAACACTTTTAACCTTTCTTCACAATTTTTATTATATACCAGATGTACATTTCGGTCACAAGGTGACCATTATCAATGGATTGATACTGATCAGTATCAATCCATTGATAATGGTCACCGTTTGACCGAAATGTACATCTGGTATATAATAAAAATTATGAAGAAAGGTTAAAAGTGTTTTAATGAAAGTTATTATAATCTTCACGTGACTCATCCAAATTCAATTACTTGACTTGATTTGTCTCAAAAACTAAAGGAGTTTGTCATATTACTCGCCAAAACATCGAAACAACATTTAATGGTTTATTACTCGATTTTTATGCCACTTAACTTGTTTTACCTCAAAAACAATAATGACTTGATTTGATATTGTGAAGCTTACCGAAAAAATTATAATGTACATTTCTGTGCAATAAAATTAAGTACAACTCTCATAACTATTTTTTACAATATTCTAGTTGCGTAATTTGGGTCTGTGTTAATTGTCTAGCAGCAGTTTCAATAAATGATAAAACACCATTACTTCAAAATAACACCGTTATTGAAATACCAAAACTAAGACTTTTTAAAAAGACGCTAATAATAAATACAACAAAGCCGAAATGGAAAATCCATCTTCTATTTTAGTCAGAATTCGAATTTTTGAATTGTTGTGTAAATGGCGCAGCATTTTGATTTAAAGGAAATTGGCATATTTACATATTTTCGTAACTAGGAAACTCATTATATCCGTTTTAAACTGTAACATATTTTTGTGCTTAATGTTATTGCACGGAAGTGTACTATGGAAATAATGACTGACTTGATATTATGGAACTCACCAGAACTTCATATCAACACTTAGTGGTTTATATAACTCGATGATTGCTACTTGACTTGGTTTGTCTTGAATACTCAGGAAGTCTATCATACTACTTGAACTTTGTCATATAGTAATTACTTGATTTGATTTTGAGAAACTTACCGGTAACATGGCTGGATCTGATCGCCTTCCGAATCGCAGCCTCAGGGAGGGTGATCGTCCCGCCTTCCTCGACACCTGGTGGGCTCCCAACCTTTCTTCCAGGGCCTCTTTCTGCATTAACAGCTCGTACAAATCCCTAATACTGTCTGAAAAAACAAAAACGAAACAAGAACATTAATTTTACTAAACTTAAAATAGTTCATACATACAGAGAGTTTTATGTAACACCGAACATGTTCATCCAATACAATTTGACACCTTTATTTATTAAGTTATGTGTAAATTGGGTTGACTATATGACCATTAAAAATTGTAGCCAATCAATCGCAATTAATGCCTCAACTTGTACACACAGAGAGTTTTTCTTTCAAGTATACATATCCCAACTACACCGTATATGCCGTAAATCTGTAGATACTCGTTGGAAAAAAAATTAATTTGAAACTTGAAATGAGTGTCTTCCACTCCCAGACTAAGCATGAAGTAAAATTTCGAGCTTAGAAAAGCCTGAAAATTTGGTTTGGACGCGAAGCGCGAAGCGCGGAGCGGCCAAACCAAATTTTCAGGCTTTTCTAAACTCGAAATTTTACTTCATGCGCCACCGGTACAAAACACTGACATATTACGAAGTTTAAAACACACCGCTAAACGTTACATTGCATCAGTGTTTTGTACCGGTGGCGCATGAAGTAAAATTTCGAGTTTAGAAAAGCCTGAAAATTTCGTTTGGCCGCTCCGCGCTTCGCGCTACGCGACCAAACCAAATGTTCAGGCTTTTCTAAACTCGAAATTTTACTTCATGCCTAACCTGGGAGTGGAAGACACTCATTAAAGCTTCAAACTAAACGTTTTTGAAAAATAACGAACGCTGTAAAACTGACAGCGCGTACAACGAAATATGTATATTTAAAAGAACAAGTTCTCTCAGTTTTTACATATTCTTTATTCAATGTTAAATACCAAATTTGTTTTATAACAAATTTAGGAAACATCTTAAAAACCATAAATACGTAACATTGACACTTATGATTATCATGTACAAAAATTGGGTATATTCGAGAAATCTCCAGAAAATAGTGGAATAAAATTATTTTATTTGTCTCTCATTTGTAAACGTCAATTTATCAATAGACAGTATTAAACAAGTAAGGTTATGTTTTCAAGCTACTGACTTGTAAAATTTTAACAAGTCAGTATACTAACTTGTTAAAATTTAACAAGTTAGTACTGGAATAGTAATTTATAGTTTTTCGTGAATTGAATTTATTAAAGAAAAATACAATAAATACTATTATTCTTAAAATAATAATTAATTTAATCAAATAAACAACATAAGTATCCACGGAAATGTTTCATAACTTACTACATATTTTTTTGTAATTCCAATTTGATTAAATTTACCAAATAATTGTATTTTAATTAATTACAAATGATTGACAAATAAAATATATAACAATATACGCAAGTTAACGGGTTTTACTGGCTCCAGAAGGTGACTGGCTCGTCTAGCGACTCGCCAGTCATATCCTTCTGTCCGCCAATAAAAACTGTTTTAACAATGCTAATAATGTTAAATACTATAATGGTCCTTCCTTCAGAAAATAACAAATGTAAATATATTTAAAGAAAACCTCAAAGAATACTTACTAACTTAAGAACTGTACTTACATTTAGATGATGTAATCTAGTTTAAGTTTTAGTTATTCAAGTTCTATGCGCACTGTTTGTAATTTTCAATCTTACTGTTATACGTTTGAACATAACAATGTATTGCTCTATTATTTGAAATAAAGGTGATTTTAATTGATATGCATTTCATCATATGCTGCCATTAGAAAACCAAACGTTGTTATTTTTAAAACAAAAACGAATCGCATGACAAATTAAAGTGAATCGCCATCTAATGCCATCTGATTTGATTCAAATACTGGAGATTTCAACGATGTACGCTCTAAAAATAATATCTGATAATGAAACGAGTGTTTTCCACTGCCAGACTAAGCATGAAGTAAAATTTAGAGTTTAGAAAAGCCCCGTGTAGAAAATTTGTCGAGGGTCGCGCCAGCGACCCGAGACAAATTTTCACGGGGCTTTTCTAAACTCGAAATTTTACTTCATGCGCCACGGGTATAAAACATTAGTTAAAAGTGAAATCCGAATTTTTAAAATTGATGTATTCAAATATTTTTCGAAGGCACACTAATTTAATTTTTAAGAAATATAATTTTAAATAGTAGATCTACTTTTATTTATTTTCATTGACAGTATTTGTGATAAACAACATATTGGACAGTACTCGATTCAAAAAAATAATGTGTAATGTAATAACATTTAAAAAAAAAACAGGCAGCCATTTACAAATTTCAAGTTGGCTAATAAAGGCAATGCAGGTTTTTTTCTCAATAATAACTTCATTGCTAAATAATAATATCATTTCTTATTATGTAAATTTACTTTGGTTTTCAGTTCAATAAAATAAGTTAATAAATAACGGAGATAAGGGCGATAAGGGCGTTTTATATCGAACACCCGGTATATAACAGGTGTTAATGCATATATAGAGAGTTTTATGTAACACCGAACATTTTCATAACGAGAAATTTTCTTTTAAATATACATAAGCATACGTTATATAATTGCTGATGCTAGGTTTATTAATAGAATTTAATTTGAAGCTTTAAACGAGTGTTTTCCACTCCCAGGCTAAGCATGAAGTAAAATTTCGAATATTTGAAATATAAACATAAATATTTTGCTCGATTTAATTAATATTCAATAATAATACAGGGTGCGGAATTTTCGACTGAGTGGTTTTAAGCATCTATAAAAATGTACTGAAAGAAGATAGAACATTTTATTTCAGTTTCAGGAACAGGAATAACCTTATTTTATTTACATTAGGGTTTTGATATCAAGCAGCGGCGGCTCATAAGAATTTTTATAGGAGAAGCTGCAGGCACAAACATACAGGGCACTGTTTTAATAAGTTCAATTCTAAACTGTATATTTAAATTAAATAATTTTTCAATCAAAATGTTAACTTCTTTATATAACAATGCCATAATATATTAAAAAAAGTAAATAAATTACGACAATAATTGAATATTTAAATGGCTTTTTGTTTTAAATGTTGATTTTTTTCGTACAGGGAATCTTAGTATTAAGTGGGTATATCGATATTTATGCAAAATTCACACTTGCATTTTTTGAATATCACAATATTACAGTGTTTTATACATGTGGCGCATGAAGTAAAATTTCGAGTTTAGAAAAGCCTGAAAATTTGGTTTGGCCGCTCCGCGCTTCGCGCTACGCGACCAATTCAAATTTTCAGGCTTTTCTAAACTCGAAATTTTACTTCATGCGCCACGCGTATAAAACACTGTAATATTGTGATATTCAAAGAATACAAGTGTGAATTTTGCATAAATATCGATATACCTACTTAATACTAAGATTCCCTGTACGAAAAAAATCAACATTTAACTCAAAACGCCCTTTAAATAGGCAATTATTGTCGTAAAGCAACATGGCTTTAGAAGCGGTTGTTCTACTTCATCCAATTTATTATCGTATAGCCACTATATCGTGTCTGCTTTGGAGAGGGGATATGAGGTTGACTCCGTCTATACAGACTTCTCTAAGGCTTTCGATACCGTTAATCATACCATCTTGCTTCGGAAACTTGAGCTTGTAGGAATCTGTGGGGAGATGCTTAAATGGATCCATTCATATTTGATCGGAAGGACTCAGACAGTACGAATCGGAAGTGTTATATCATCAGCCATAACAGTGACTTCTGGGGTTCCTCAGGAGTCACACCTAGGGCCTCTTCTGTTCAACATATTTATAAATGATGTTACCGACTGCTTCCATCACGCAGAATGCCTGCTGTTTGCTGATGATATAAATTTTTTTACAGAAATATCTAATCTTTCAGCATATTTATTGCAAGATGATTTGGATAGATTCCAGTCTTGGCGTGTAACTAATGACATGACACTGAATTTGAAGAAGTGTAACACTATTTCCTTTTCTAAGAGGAGGGCAACTGCTGAGAGGAATTATTTTCTTAATGGCACTCAGTTGTTGCGCGTCTCGTCGGTGAGGGACTTAGGCGTTACATTGACTAAACAGTGGGATTTCAACTCGCACATGACTAATATATCGTCTAAAGCTCATCGTATGCTGGGTTTCATAAAACGAAATACCAAGGAGTTCACAAACATCAATACTCTACTGACATTATATTAGACCCTTGTGAGACCACATTTGGAGTACTGTTGCATGGTATGGAATCCCCATAGCAAGTCTGAGATAAATTTAGTTGAAAGGGTCCAGACGAAATTTATACGCTTTATAGCGTATAAGTTCCATATTTGTGGTTCCTACCAAGAGATTTTAAGTAGCCTAGAAATGAATACGTTGGAGCAGCGACGGAGGAACGCGGATGTAATGCTAGGCTTCAATTTGATAAACGGTTGGATCGACTGCCCTTACCTTCTGGGACAGTTTAAAATCAATGTGCCTAGCAGAGGTTTGCGTTCCTTCGACCTCTTCAACGTACCATTTCATCGTACCAATTATGGTAGAAACTATGGTATGGCTAGAGTTGCCGCGCACTGCAACTCGGCGAATATAGACTTTGCTACCACAAACAAAAATAATCTTAAGTCCATGCTCCGTGAGACAAATTAGATTTTTATTTTTGTTCACATTTTAATCTGTTTTGTTTGTTTTATTTGTATATTGTTTGTGATTTATATTTTAACCTTATTTATTACTTTTAGCATAGTGATGAGCATTTTGATTTTAATATGTTGTGTATATTGTTTGTGATTTTATATATTTTAACTTAATTATTACTTTTAACTTATTTTAGACTAAGCATTATGTATTTATTTTAAATGGATATCCGTAAATATACAATAAAAGTAATTTATTTACTTTTTATTTAATATATTATGGCATTGTTATATAAAGAAGTTAACATTTTGATTGAAAAATTATTTAATTTAAATATAGTTTAGAACTGAACTCATTAAAATAATGCCCTGTATGTTTGTGCCTGCAGCCTCTCCTATCAACATTCTTATGAGCCGCCGCTGCTTGATATCAAAACCCTAATGTAAATAAAATAAGGTTATTCCTGTTCCTGAAACTGAAATAAAATGTTCTATCTTCTTTCAGTACATTTTTATAGATGCTTAAAACCACTCAGTCGAAAATTCCGCACCCTGTATTATTATTGAATATTAATTAAATCGAGTAAATATTTGTTTATATTTCAAATATTTACCAAATATTAATTTAATTTGAAGCTTTAAACGAGTGTTTTCCACTCCCAGGCTAAGCATGAAGTAAAATTTCGAGTTTAGAAAAGCCTAAAAATTTGGTTTGGTCGCGTAGCGCGAAGCGCGGAGCGGCCAAACCAAATTTTCAGGCTTTTCTAAACTCGAAATGTTACTTCATGCGCCACGCGTATAAAACACTGTAATATTGTGATATTCAAAAAATGCAAGTATGAATTTTGCATAAATATCGATATACCTACTTAATACTAAGATTCCCTGTACGAAAAAAATCAACATTTAAAACAAAACGCTCTTTAAATAGGCAATTATTGTCGTAATTTATTTACTTTTTATTTAATATATTATGGCATTGTTATATAAAGAAATTAACATTTTGATTGAAAAATTATTTAATTTAAATATACAGTTTAGAATTGAACTTATTAAAACAGTGCCCTGTATGTTTGTGCCTGCAGCCTCTCCTATAAAAATTCTTATGAGCCGCCGCTGCTTGATATCAAAACCCTAATGTAAATAAAATAAGGTTATTCCTGTTCCTGAAACTGAAATAAAATGTTCTATCTTCTTTCAGTACATTTTTATAGATGCTTAAAACCACTCAGTCGAAAATTCCCCACCCTGTATTATTATTGAATATTAATTAAATCGAGTAAATATTTGTTTATATTTCAAATATTTACCAAATATGAAAAAACGATATAGTTGACTATTATGTTTGATTGTAAAATATATTTTTAGTACGTTTGCCTCCAGGTCTAAATGTTGGAACTGCACCACTGTATATTTTTCATTTATATGATATACGAAATTAATACTATCATATTGCGGTGATATCGTTGTGTATATCAGTTTATTGATGGGCTTAAATAGCGCAGAGATGGTGTGAGGGTATTCTTTGAGAGGTCGAAAATATTCCGGTGAATGACGAAAATAGCCCTTTCACCGCGCTCCCCGCCGCCGCCGTAAGGCACGCTTGAGTGTGCCCAACAACTGACCACATTGCCACATTATTTCCGGCGGGAGTGGACAGGATGCTCGAGTGTGTTCAATGTCAAAAACCTCTATTCTTAACACGACGTGTTGGTATTGCGTTCTCTATTAAATTACAAACATATAACGCTGAATACCCGGCGCATGCACCAAAACATACACAATAAATAAGCACAGAAAATGATATAGCCGGGTCGTATAACTTGTATTATTTTAGCTTTATTTATTTGGTTAATACTGCCATGTATACACACGTCTATTTTGAGAGGTTGATGGTGACAAAGTTGCTCAGTCTGGCGTTAGTTCAGCGATAGTCAACCTTTTTGTTTCCTGGGCCACATGCACACATCGAAAATCGTATCGCATCGTAGCGAAAACTGTTAGAAAAAGAAAACCGTTTTCGCTACCACGTTGATATGTGCATGTTTAAAGAGTTCAATTTGAAGTTTCCATTAAGTGTGTTCACTCCTTAATTAAGCATGAAGTAAAATTTCGATTTTAGAAAAGCCCGAACAATTGGTTTGGTCGCTCCGCGCAGTGGAGCGACCAAACCAAATTTTCAGGCCTTTCTAAACTCGAAATTTTACTTCATGTTTAATTATAGATTAAAAATACTCGTTAGTAGCTTCAAATTAAACTTAATACAATCAAAACATCGAATATTTAACGTTTTTATAAAAGCAATGAATGTCTAGAAATTTACCGCGTATACATCGGGATATGAACCTATTCTTAAAATAAAAATTTCCTTATAAACTTGCATTGTTTAGTAAGGAAATAAGAAACTCAACCATTTTAATAATCAGCTGTTTTAATACTTCTATTGGGTTTTTGTTTTTTAATGCTAACTACGATTTGTTAAAATTGAAACGAAATAAATGTAATGGTGTAATAATTTTATATATTTAATATTTAAATTTATGTATTTTAATTAAATAAAAACCTACGCATGTTTACGCGTTAATCGATTTTAATTTCAGCGAATGGATCAAACGCAAACCACGTCGGGCTATAATATAATATCGCGCCTCGTTGTCATAATTCAAGTTGATTCCAACGCGGCGTGCACTGGAATGATATAACGCACGACATAACCTCAATAATTGAAACAAAACAAAAACGCGTATCGATACGTCATTGTTACGTTTGTTTGAATCCAGAAGCCTCGCATCGGAGTTAATTCTGGTGTAATTTCATTGAAAACGTAGCGTATTATTCAACGGCAATTGTGACGGTTTTAGTGCAGTCAATTAAAATTAAATACGTCGTGTTTAAAATTGCATAGATGATTTTGATTATTTGTTTCGAAAGTGAGGGTGTGTATCAAAATTACTATAATATAAAGAATTGTTGATTCAAATATCTGTAATCGTTAAGTTCGATAATAACGGTAGTCTGAAAATTTATAATTGACAAATACGACTTACACCTTTTTAAACATATCAAAATGACTAAGTTACTAAGAAAATTTGGTTTGATCGCTTTGCTTCGCTACGCGACATAACCACATTTTCAGGCTTTTCTAAACTTTAAATTTTACTTCATGCTTAAACACGCGTTTGAAACTTTAAATTGAAAGCATTTAAAAAAAATCAATGAATGCCTCATATTTTATAACGCATGCATATGTACACTTAAAAGAAAAATTCCATGCGTGAGCTTTCAAGTACACCTAACAATTTATGTAGCTCCATTTAACTACACAGCTATTTTTTGTTGTTGTTTTTAATAGAATTTGAACTTTAGAGATGGCATTTTATAAAATTTTATAAGGCGAGGTGTAAGTGCCTAATTGCTTCTAGATTTAATTGTACCTCTCAAATTTGGCTTGTTTTACCCATAACCTATAACTAATTTCCTTTAACTTGCGAAGGTATATGTTACTTAAATTAACTTTCTAATAAACCATAATAACTATTTGTTCAATTAATTTCACTGTCATAAATAATAGATACAAATCATTTAAAAAGTAAATCCAATTTAAAGTGCATTTGTGATTTAAACACTAATGCTGATATTAAAGCTTTACAGCTTCTAATATATTTTCAATTTATCATTCCTAATCTTCGAAATTATCACATCCTCGCCAAACATTGAAGTTATTTTTAAAGTATGGTTCTCGAAAAGAAAATTAGCTAAGAACGAATAAATATTAGTGCTTATTAAAATATATTATGTGTTTTTAGTTTATGATGTATATTTTAGGATCTTTCAGTAGTTTTGATAATTAGTTTCTTAAATGCAAATTTCGAAACAAATAAATAATATGTGAGTAACTCTCCAACTCTCCAACTTGTTTCGTTTTACTCAACGAAAGGAAAAGTTACGACATTAATTGACGAAGGCAACAAGATTGACTGAACACTGAGTTGGCTGACTTTGGTGGAAACTTGTGATGAATTAAAGATGTCGTGAGAATAATCCCTCTGGCCTAATATTAATTACGCCTGTGGGCTATCACAAACACATATATAAAAAAGTGCAAAATCAGTATTAACTTATATAATAACTTATAATAATGTACCAGTGTTTTGAATATTCCTCTTTTTTTGCTATAATCAAGTTACCTATACTTGAAAATTTATAAATTCAACTGTTTTTATTTCATAGCCACCTTACTCTATCGCGCCAACTTTATAGCGTTGGCGACAGCTCAAGCTCAAGTCTATGCTCAAAAGGATGACGTGAACTGCAACTCTCTATCTCATTTAATTTCACAGCTATTTTAGGTGTAGGAAACAACTACAAACATAAAAAAATGTCAATTAACTCCGACGTAGTACTACTTAGACCGAACATTATATTTAGAAACTGTCATTCATTTTTAACAAGGAATCCAAAACGTGAATAATATGTAGGGTTTCTGTAACATTTTTGTCTCATTGAGACAAGTCTCCAAATATTTATTGAAACAATTACTTCTCGAGCTAATACCCCGACAGATATTGAATTATACAATAAATATTTGAGTTACACGACAGCTCTACTGTTCTATGCATAATTTATATGCAAAATGCAACATCAGCTCAAATTATTCTCTCACCAAACTAAATGAAACAATAGAAAATTGAACTAAATTGAAAAAATTACAGGGAAGAATTTTAATTGTCTTAAGCCATCTATAGACGCGTTTCGAGATTTATACCTCATCAGTATAGCTATGCTTTTGACTTTAGGCTTTAGTAATAATGTAATAATAATAATATAATAATAATTATATAATAATTAAAATCAACGAGAATCTTGGATATTCATGAACAAAATTACCGAACGCGAAAACCGTCAATAATTTGGAAGATAACGGAAATGTAAGAAATCTACGAAAAATATCAATACTTTGATAATCAACGGATGTTTTGGAAATGCACGATTAAACGCCATAATTTTTAAAATTTGTGAAAATCTTTAAAATCTATGAAAAGCGGAAAAACATTGAAAATTAATGACAATCTTGGAAGTTCCTGAAAAGCGTCAATATTTTTAAAATTAATAAAAATCTTTTTAAAAAAGTCACGACTGTAATTTTTGAAAATTCAATTTCCCGAAAACTGTCAAGATTAGTAAAATAAAAGAAAATCAAGGAAACCCAGAAAAAGTTTTGAAAATTGATAAACATTTTGGGAATTCACAAAATATCATGATTTTAAAATTAACTTAAATTGTGAAAAATTCATGAAAACCCTAGGTATTTTTAAACGTAACGAAAATTTAGGAAATTTACGAAAACTATTAAGATTTTAAAAAAGGATGACGAAAAGTCATGAAAAAAGTAAAACTTGACGATAATCTAGAAAATTTACGAATTTACGAAAACTGCCAAGATTTAAAAAATCAACGAAAGTTCATAATAAGTGTATATTTCAAAATTATTGAACATTTAAAAATTTCAGGAAAACCGTTAGATTGTTGAAGATTAACAGACACCTTGGAATTTCATGAAATTCTTTAACATGTTTTAAGTCAAAGACAATTTAATAAATTCATGAAAATTGCCAAGAATTTTAAAATTGAAAGGAATTTGAAAAACTTATGAAAAGTATCGAAATTTAAAAAAATTCAGGAAACCCGTCAGAATTTTGAAAATTAAACGAAATTTTAGAAATTCACGAAAAGCGTTAAAAATTAACTAAAATATTAGAATTTCATGAAAAATTGTGAATACTTTGATAACACTGCACCACAAAAAAATATTTTTTTCGTGTTTCCTGCACTATATTAGTCAAATTATATTCATTTTATGCTAAAAAAAATGAAAATGACAATGAAAATGTTTTATTAGCTCTAGTTTCTGTGATACATAGTAGGTATAACGTTATCGTGATCTTTTTACTTTTCTCTTGTATGCAAGTTCCGGAGCATCCCTACACACAAACCAACAGTAATCCGCTAGCATAGCTTCATTCCAACGACCCTGATATCTTCGTTCCATTACAGAAATATCCTGGTGGAACCTTTCCCCATGTTCATCACTAACAGCACCACAATTGCGAGGAAAGAAGTCTAGGTGGGAGTGGAGAAAATGGATCTTTAGGGACATGTTACATCCGAGTTGATGGTATTTTTCCAGGAGTATTTTTACTAACTGACTGTAGTTTCCATCTCTTTTGTTTCCTAAAAATCCACGAATCACTCCCTTCAGAGCTTCCCAGGCTTCCTTTTCTTTCCCCTCCAAAACTTCGTCAAACGCAGGATCCCTAACAAGTTGACGAATTTGTGGCCCGACAAAAATACCCCCTTTAACCTTTGCATCATTTAGTTTCTGGAATTTGTCTCTCAAATACCTAAAAGCCTGTCCATCCTTGTTCATACTTTTGACAAAATTCTTCATTAAACCCAATTTAATATGTAAGGGTGGAAGAAGAATATCTTTTGGGTCCACAAGTGGCTCAGCAACGATATTTTTTTCGTAAGTATTGAGATTTCTTGCAGGCCAGTCTGCTCTTATGTAATGTGAACTTCTGTCTCTACTATCCCACATACACAAAAAGCAGCAGTATTTAGTGAACCCTAATTGCATTCCTAAAAGTATAGCAATGACTTTTAGATCACCACAAATTTTCCACTTGTGTTCATTGTAATTGATTGATTCGAGGAGAGTTTTCATGTCAATGTAAGTCCCTTTCATGTGAACTGCATGGCCAATAGGAATAGAAGGAAGACTGTTTCCGTTGTGCAGTAATACAGCTTTTAAGCTTAGCTTAGATGAGTCGATGAATAACCTCCATTCTGTTGGATCATCGTTCATTTTGAGACAATTCATTAATCCATAGACGTCAATACAAACAACAAGATTGGTATTCTTCTCAAAAAAAGAGAGCAGGCTTCGCTGACGTTTTCTATACTGTGAAACTCTGACATCGTGTAGGAGAAGATTCCACTGCTGTAGTCTTGACCCTAGAAGTTCTGCCTTCTCCTGTGACAAGTCTAGATCTCAAATGAGATCACTTAATTCTGCTTGACTCAATCTGTGTGGTATTACTAGTGTATCATCTCTTACCTCAAAATAGGGTCATTTGATGTGAAGCGCTTATTTGCTTCTTCCTCTTCTTCTTCCATTTCTACCTCATTTCTACCTTCATTTTCCAAATCATAAATTTGTGGTGGGGTAGGAACTGGTAAACTATCCGAATGAGGAATAGGTCGAATGGCAGATGGAAGATTCGGATATTTAACTGCTCCCCTTTTCTTCATTGACAATCCTGCTTTTATGGGCGGAGTTGAGCAGAAATAGCAGTCATTTTTATGGTTTTCAGGCTTCCTCCATACCATAAGCACAGCAAAAGCCAAAGATCTTTTTTTATTTTTCAGCCATTCTCTAAGTATAACCGAACATTGGTTACAGCATATGTGTGGAACCCATGACTTATCCTGGTCCCCTACCTTCATACCAAAGTAATGTTGGTAAGCAGTTTTCACAAGAGGCGTGATATTTCGCTTCTGTGATGAAAATGTTATTTCACCACATATGTAACAAAAATTGTCTACTGAATTTACACAATTCCTTGGTATTTTGATTTATATTAATAATTCCGCACTAGTTAAACAATAGGAAACTCACATAAATCACTTCACTAGTTATAAACATAACCTACAAACATTATGGAATGTTAGTTTTGTCAGTTTACAGGTATGCCAAATGTCATATACAAAATTTTCCAAAAAATTAAAATTTACACCCTTAAGAAACAACATACAACTTTATCTCCTAAACAAGAGCTAATATGTAATTTTTAATGTCATTTTCGAATTCAGCGGGTGAAAATACATAAGTATTAGCTAATTTTGAGTCCGAAACATTTTCATTGTTGCGCAGTGTAATTAACTCTTGAAAATTCAACATTTTCAAAAATCTAAACGAGTGTCTTCCACTCCCAGACTAAGCATGAAGTAAAATTTCGAGTTGAGAAAAGCCCCAAGGAATTTGGATTTGGACGCGCAGCGTCCAAATCCAAATTCGGGCTTTTCTCAACTCGAAATTTTACTTCATGCGCCACGCGTATAAAACACTGATTTAAAGTTAAGATATTGGCATTTCAAACTGAGAAATATCACGAATGCCAAGTGTCATAATAATCTAAATGTCATGTGACATTATAAAATAAATTTAACATTATAGATTACATTTGATTGTTCTATTTGTATATTGTTTGTGATTTTATATTTTAACTTATTTATTACTTTTAATTTATTGAAAAGTTACTGTTAAGACATTGGCATTTCAAACAGAAATATCACGAATGCCAACTGTCATAAATCTGATATTATACATTATATTTGTTTTTTCTATTTGCATATTGTTTGTGATTTTATATTTTAACTTATATTTAGAAGTATCAAAATGTTTAAATTTAACAAAAATTGAGGGAATTAACGAAAACTGCCAAGATTTAAAAAAAAATCACGTAAATTTATAAAAAGTGTACGATATTTCAAAATTATCGAAAATTAAAAAAATTCAGGAAAACCGTTAGATTGTTGAAAATTAAAGGAAATCTTGGAAGTTTATGAAAAACCAATATTTTTTAAGTTAAAGAGTATTTAATAACTACCTGACAATTGCCAAGAATTTGAAAACTGAAGGGTATTTTAAAAACTTATAAAAAGTATCAACATTTTCGAAAACTCAGAAAACCCGTCAGAATTTTGTAAATTAAACGAAATCTTAAAAATTTACGAAAAGCGTTAAAAATTAATCAAAATCTTGGAAATTCATAAAAAATTGTAATAGCTTTATAATTAACTAAAATCTTAAAAATTTATCAAAATCTCCGGAAATCTAAACGAGTGTCTTCCACGCCCAGACTAAGCATGAAGTAAAATTTCGAGTTGAGAAAAGCCCTAAGAATTTGGATTTGGACGCGCAGCGTCCAAATCCAAATTCGGGCTTTTCTCAACTCGAAATTTTACTTCATGCGCCACGCGTATAAAACACTGACTTAAAGTTAAGATATTGGTATTTCAAACTGAGAAATATCATGAATGCCAACTGTCATAATAATTTAAATTTTATGTGACAATATAAGATAAATCTGACATTATAAATTACATTTGTTTGTTCTATTTGCATATTGTTTGTGATTTTATATTTTAACTTATTTATTACTTTTAATTTATTGAAAAGTTACTGTTAAGACATTGGCATTTCAAACAGAAATATCACGAATGCCAACTGTCATAAATCTGATATTATACATACATTATATTTGTTTTTTCTATTTGCATATTGTTTGTGATTTTATATTTTAACTTATATTTAGAAGTATCAAAATGTTTAAATTTAACAAAAATTGAGGGAATTAACGAAAACTGCCAAGATTTAAAAAAAATCACGTAAATTTATAAAAAGTGTACGATATTTCAAAATTATCGAAAATTAAAAAAATTCAGGCAAACCGTTAGATTGTTGAAAATTAAAGGAAATCTTGGAATTTTATGAAAAACCAACATTATTTAAGTTAAAGAGTATTTAATAAATACCTGACAATTGCCAAGAATTTTAAAACTGAAGGGTATTTTAAAAACTTATAAAAAGTATCAACATTTTCGAAAACTCAGAAAACCCGTCAGAATTTTGAAAATTAAACGATATCTTAAAAATTTACGAAAAGCGTTAAAAATTAATCAAAATCTTGGAAATTTATGAAAAATTGTAATAACTTTGATAATTAACTAAAATCTTAAAAATTTATCAAAATCTCCGGAAATCTAAACGAGTGTCTTCTACGCCCAGACTAAGCATGAAGTAAAATTTCGAGTTGAGAAAAGCCCTAAGAATTTGGATTTGGACGCGCAGCGTCCAAATCCAAATTCGGGCTTTTCTCAACTCGAAATTTTACTTCATGCGCCACGCGTATAAAACACTGACTTAAAGTTAAGATATTGGTATTTCAAACTGAGAAATATCATGAATGCCAACTGTCATAATAATTTAAATTTTATGTGACATTATAAGATAAATCCGACATTATAAATTACATTTGTTTGTTCTATTTGCATATTGTTTGTGATTTTATATTTTAACTTATATTTAAAAGTATCGAAATGTTTAAATTTAACAAGAATTGAGAAAATTAAAGAAAACTGTCAAGATTTAAAAAAATTAAAGAAAATTTATAAAAAGTGTAGAATATTTAAAAATTATCGAAAATTTAAAAATTTCAGGAATACCGTTAGATTGTTGAAAATTAATGGAAATCTTGGAATTTCATGAAAAACTGCAACATTTTTTAAGTTAAAGAGTATTTAATAAATACGTGACAATTGCCAAGAATTTGAAAATTGAAGGATAATTTAAAAACTTATAAAAATTATCAACATTTTCGAAAACTCAGGAAACCCGTCAGAATTTTGAAAATTAAACAAAATCTTAAAAATTTACGAAAAGCGTTAAAAATTAATCAAAATTTTGGAAATTCATGAAAAATTGTAATAACTTTGATAATTAACTAAAATCTTAAAAATTTATCAAAATCTCCGGAAATCTAAACGAGTGTCTTCCACGCCCAGACTAAGCATGAAGTAAAATTTCGAGTTGAGAAAAGCCCTAAGAATTTGGATTTGGACGCGCAGCGTCCAAATCCAAATTCGGGCTTTTCTCAACTCGAAATTTTACTTCATGCGCCACGCGTATAAAACACTGACTTAAAGTTAAGATATTGGTATTTCAAACTAAGAAATATCATGAATGCCAACTGTCATAATAATTTAAATTTTATGTGACATTATAAGATAAATCCGACATTATAAATTACATTTGATTGTTCTATTTGCATATTGTTTGTGATTTTATATTTTAACTTATATTTAAAAGTATCGAAATGTTTAAATTTAACAATAATTGAGGAAATTAAAGAAAACTGTCAAGATTTAAAAAAAATTTACGAAAATTTATAAAAAGCGTAGAATATTTAAAAGTTATCGAAAATTTAAAAATTTCAAGAATACCGTTAGATTGTTGAAAATTAAAGGAAATCTTGGAATTTCGTGAAGAACTGCAACATTTTTTAAGTTAAAGAGTATTTAATAAATACGTGACAATTGCCAAGAATTTAAAAATTGAAGGATATTCTAAAAACTTATAAAAAGTATCAATATTTTCTAAAACTCAGGAAACCCGTCAGAATTTCGAAAATTAAACAAAATCTTAGAAATTTACGAAAAGCGTTAAAAATTAATCAAAATATTGGAAATTCATGAAAAATTGTAATAACTTTGATAATTAACTAAAATCTTAAAAATTTATCAAAATCTCCGGAAATCTAAACGAGTGTCTTCCACGCCCAGACTAAGCATGAAGTAAAATTTCGAGTTGAGAAAAGCCCGAATTTGGATTTGGACGCTGCGCGTCCAAATCCAAATTCGGGCTTTTCTCAACTCGAAATTTTACTTCATGCGCCACGCGTATAAAACACTGACTTAAAGTTAAGATATTGGTATTTCAAACTAAGAAATATCATGAATGCCAACTGTCATAATAATTTAAATTTTATGTGACATTATAAGATAAATCCGACATTATAAATTACATTTGTTTGTTCTATTTGCATATTGTTTGTGATTTTATATTTTAACTTATATTTAAAAGTATCGAAATGTTTAAATTTAACAATAATTGAGGAAATTAAAGAAAACTGTCAAGATTTAAAAAAAATTTACGAAAATTTATAAAAAGCGTAGAATATTTAAAAGTTATCGAAAATTTAAAAATTTCAAGAATACCGTTAGATTGTTGAAAATTAAAGGAAATCTTGGAATTTCGTGAAGAACTGCAACATTTTTTAAGTTAAAGAGTATTTAATAAATACGTGACAATTGCCAAGAATTTAAAAATTGAAGGATATTTTAAAAACTTATAAAAAGTATCAATATTTTCTAAAACTCAGGAAACCCGTCAGAATTTCGAAAATTAAACAAAATCTTAGAAATTTACGAAAAGCGTTAAAAATTAATCAAAATATTGGAAATTCATGAAAAATTGTAATAACTTTGATAATTAACTAAAATCTTAAAAATTTATCAAAATCTCCGGAAATCTAAACGAGTGTCTTCCACGCCCAGACTAAGCATGAAGTAAAATTTCGAGTTGAGAAAAGCCCTAAGAATTTGGATTTTGACGCGCAGCGTCCAAATCCAAATTCGGGCTTTTCTCAACTCGAAATTTTACTTCATGCGCCACGCGTATAAAACACTGACTTAAAGTTAAGATATTGGTATTTCAAACTGAGAAATATCACGAATGCCAACTGTCTTAATAATTTAAATGTTATATGACAATATAACATAAATCTGACATTATAAATTACATTTGTTTGTTCTATTTGTATATTGTTTGTGATTTTATATTTTAACCTATTTATTACTTTTAATTTAATGTTAGTATTAGGCATTATGTACTTTAAATGGCATTTCTGTAAATAAACATTAAACATATAAATTAAAAGTAAGATTACGGACTAAATGTCAACTGTCATGGGCGTATACACTCAATTTTAAATATCTCATAACTGTCAACACTATAATTTAATTTATATAAAATAAAAATTATTGTTTAAAATTCAAAATGTGTTATTTTTGAAATATTGGTGTTTAGGTTTAATTTAATTTTGATGTATTATTTGGATACTATTTAATTTTATCAGTTTCTTTACAAAAGATCATAGAAACTTTTTATCGATTTCTGTGTTCTTTTTTGTAAAGAAACTGATAAAATTAAATAGTATTCAAATAATATATCAAAATTAAATTAAACCTAAACACCAATATTTCAAAAATGACACATTTTGAATTTTAAATAATAATTTTTATTTTATAAAAATTAAATTGATATTGAAAGCAATTGGCAAATCCTTAAAATTGATCAAAATGGGGGTTTTTTACAAAATGAATTTATATTGAAAAGACAGGACACAAATTCTTGAAGTTTATTATTAAACATGCATGCATGACTTCTTTATTAATACACGATAACAAATGTATTCTTGCCGGAAATATCTTTAGAATTGACCACCCTGTAATAGGACGTTTAGTCTGTTGGGTTTTGAGTAAATAAATAAATAAATTACTGTAAATGAAACCCACGCGTTGCCACTGATTTAAGTACATTTGTTCTTAATACTCAAATTAATAACATTAATTAATTAAATAATATTTTATATAAATAGTTACATTTAGTGCAGAAATAAAATATTTATTTCTAAAGAAATTTTTATCTAAACACACAAACTGTAACAATGTGTTATAATTCTAAAAAGTATAGAAGTGATTTGAAATTCTAAAATAATAAAGGATAGATAGAGAGGTAATTCGCTGTTTAATTGACCGTTTGTAATTGATCATTCAAATGATGCTTCAAATGATCATTCGAATATTCATTATTATTTTTCATGATACTTTTTTTAACACATCTAGTTTCTAAAAAAAGAAATTTACAAACTTCTTTTTCTTGAATAACTTTCTCACGTAAAAGTTTTGTAAAACATTAAGAAAATATAATTGGGTATAGATAATAGCTATACAGATATATAAGTAAAATAAAGATTAGTTTTTTCTTGAACGACTTTCGCACATATTACGTAATGTAAAAATTTGGAAATTTGAATTAAGCATAATAACAAACAATCCAAGTTTTATTTTTGCATCGATCCTTCAATTTCCTTTGAATTAAGACCCTGTAAAAAGAGTTGAGTATTCCCAACAGACTAAAGTAACCTTTATTATTTATACATTTGCATTAATACTATCTCACGTAACCACTGATATATTGTCAGTTCAAAGAAGAAAATAATAAGTGGGTGTGTCGCCTATATTTTTCCACTAACTGTATAATATAAACTTAAATAATTCAGTTGTTGCGATTTTAATGGAATTTATTCAGGGTTTACAATGTATCTCGTGTACTTTCGTTACTCCACTACAAAAATGTGTTTGCTCCTTGCCTGAATATTCCATATTTGAAATGCAATTTTTAAAAATGCCATCAAGTTTCTGCGACACTTGAGCACACACACACTCCGGTAAGCGCCTCAAAGTGTGCCTCCGCACGATTTCCACAAAACCCTTACCGCCCATTTTATAATGCGGGTTTTTTTCTCCACCGCTAATCTTAAATATGAATGAATACAATACAGAACAGACTCTTTAATTTAGGACTTGTTTTATAATATCATATGTTCAATAAAATAAAACCTCTAGAGTGCCATGGAAATTATTGTAGGTTGGCAACTCTGAAGTTATATATTATAACTATCATGTCTGACGTTTTATATGACAATTCCTAAAGCGTGTAGCCAACCTAAATTAAAAAGAAAATTAAATCATAGCACTCTAGAGGTTTTTGTTTATTGAACATACTATAGTAGAACGTATACACCGTGCGATCGTTTAAATTATGATTTAGAGTAGGCGACATTTTTTATGTGCGGTTGCCCAGAATGCTAATTGAATGATGGAATAGATGTTGGGTTATGGTAAACTATGTGTTAACAGTCAGTAGTGCCAATCTAATTTCAAATTCAAAGCCTACTCTAAATCATGTTTTAAATGATTGCATGGTAGTTTCATACTTTCAATGACTGTACTGGAATTATGCAGGTAGTCTGGACTAGGGAGGTTCGATATATATTGATCTTGAAATATCGATATTTTTATGCAAAATAATCAATATTTATTTTTCCAATATATCGCTAATATCGACATCATAAGGTTGATATCGTTACATTCGATTCTAGTTTTTTATTTGATGCGATCTATTGTATTAAATTAACAAAAAATTAAACACATTTTACATAAAGTAAAAATCTACGTCGGCGCAGGGTTATGTTATGAAAAGAATTACCTGTGTTTAATAAGTGCTATTCTATTTAATTGTTTTGCCATTGCCGAAAAGTCAAGGTCAAATGTGAAAAATATCATATTTCAAAGAAAATTGCTGGACGCCCTCGAATTTTGAAAGGCTTGATGAGCAGTATATTTAGAATTTCACTTTAAATCATTGTTTTATACACATGACGCATGAAGTAAAATTTCGAGTTTAGAAAAGCCTGAAAATTTGGTTAATTTTAAGGCTTTTTAAATTTTTACTTTATGCTTAATCAGGGACTAGAAAACACGCTTTTGTACAATATTGATAACTTTGATAAACTCTGTATGTTTTTGAGTTTACGTAAAGTGATTATTACACTAATAAAGACTATTATTTCTTACTTCACTTTTTATTTTTATCGTTAGATGTACATTTCGAGATACAAAGTGCTCATTATCAATAACAAATAGTTTGTAATTGATAATGAGCACTTTGTGTCTCAAGGTCTTTGCGCAATTTGGCTTAGACATTTTAAACATCAATTTTTTGATAGTTTTAGACTCAGATTGCCGTGCTAAAATGAATATAATTGAATGTGCCGAAATAATAGCTGCATTTAATTTTACTGAAATACTGGTAAAAAAATTAACAAATTACTTGTCACAAAAAAAAAACGACAAATTAAGGTTAAGGAAATGTCAAATTATCAATTATTACCATTATCAAATATCGTAATTGTAGGGAGCATTTTTCACGATTATAATCGTTAATTTCAATGTCACACTATTTCATGTATGATATATTTTTATTAAAATAAAAACAACTTTATGTTTTAGATAACAGCGTTTAAATAGTTAGTACTTTTGCAAATAGTAACATTTTCTAAAAAATTTGAAATAAAAAAGTTTACTATTTCTTGCGTAGTCTCATATTTGCCTTATTATTAGAAGTTAGTACGAGGTTTTAATGTAATAATATCATGCTCAGTGTAAACCATAGGTTCTTAACCTTATTTTGCCCACCGCCCGCCCACTTTAAAATTTTTTTTTTCGGCCCCCCCAATTTTTTTTGCCTACCATCTGTCGCGAATCTGAAACAGCTATTGCCACGATTATATCTAAACATGTAATATTATATGCCCTCTAATTTTCTCTCGGTTTTCTACAGCCCCCCTGAAAGCCTCAAACGCCCACAGGGAGGTGTTAATGCCCACGTTAAGAACCTATGGTATAAACTGTCTAGCGCAAATTAATAAGGAAATTTGTGTGTAAATGTAATTATTAGTAACAGTTGTAAAAGCTCAATAAATTATCAGAGCTTTCATCCTGTAATAAGTGGACGTATATTTTAATTAAATGCGTATTATGGTCTGCTTAATATAAAGATAATTGTATAAGTAATATTTATGATTGTGATTCAAGACTGCACTTAAATTGATCAATACCAGTAAAACATGATTTAGAGTAGGCTTTGAAATTTAAATTAGATTGGCACTACTGACTGTAAACATAGATTGGCACTACTGACTCTAAACATATAGTTTACCATAACCCCAAATATATTCCACCATTCAATTAGCATTCTGGGCAACTGCACAAAAAAATGCCGCCTACTCTAAAACATAATTTAAACGATCGCACGGTAGTTGTATAAGAAATATTTTATTCAAATTCTAACCTAATAAAAATCCACACGAAATAAAACCTTCTTCTCCGCATGTATTTTCAAGAAATCACACTTAAAGTGATTGATGTTTTCTTACCCGATAATCCCTGCTTAAAACAACTTTTCTTAGAAAGCATTCCATCAGGTGTGCGTTTGAATGTCTGTCTATGTGTATGTGGAAAAATGCCTCAGGGGAAATTCCCGGATTCAATCCGAATAAAAAAATCCGCTGAATATCAAAATCTATTACATCGACATAATTCCTGTGGAATTCGACTCTTCAACACGACACACTCCGCACAATAATAATCTGCCCGCACAATTAATGGCGGCGAAAAAGGAGGAACTCGGATGTAATTTACTTTTTCCTTTCGTGCTGAACATCCCCGAGGATTATGAGATTACTTGAGATGATTTAATGTCGGAGGACTAGAGATGTTAGAGTGTGTGTATGTGTGAGTAACTTCATATATCAGAGTGAATTAGGTAATTGTGATGGGTTTTTATTTGACTTGAGTGATGAAAAGTTGCATGATTTAACGTTACTCAATTTCGTGGAAATTGAACGACTCGAATTCTCAGGGAGTTCATTTGAGAAAGAAGGCAAGGGTTGTTTGTAATTGTTCGGCTTCTGAAAACGTCTCTGTCTAAAGAGTGTATCTGCCGAAACGGAACTTTTCCCACTTTTCATTTACTATCAGTAAAGTTTGCGTGAGAGTTACATCCGTGTAATAAATTATTTAAGATTAGCAGGTGCTAAATTACTTCACTAAAAGTAAGGATGTTTCTTAGAATTTTTTGAATACACGACTTTTAATTAATTTTATAGTTTATTGAACTATATAATAAATTCTAATTAAATGCTGGCTGTGGTTTTTAATTGGGCGCAGTCGGTAAAAAAATGAGATGGACTTTACTGACTGCGCTATATCCAATATTTACAGGATTCAATTACAATTTTTATATTTATAAAATGTATTACCGGGAGATCAAACCTAAATTCAAGCTAAGTACGATATAAATCATAAACCTGCATATCTTAACAGTGTACTGTGAATTTTAATTCACAGTAAATATAAGAATTCCCACATATTTTTAAATAAAAAAACAATCCTTCGCGAAGCGACCAAACTACATTTTCTACTAAAGTCAGAATTTTACTTTATGCGCCACGCGTATGACACTGATTTCAAATAAAGTTCACTTGTTCACAATAATTCAGTGTTTTCAGTGTTCAAACGCGTGGCTAGTTTTTATATAAATTGTCATTTTTAGTGTAACTTGTCACTATTGACATATGTACGTTATCATTTCGTGTTAAGAATATTGAATTATGCTAAAAACAATTTATGTGAATAAAATGGACGTTGTTTTTTTGTTTCGCATAATTTAATATTTTCAACGTGGAAAACAATTTTGGCCAACTATGACATTTTAGTACAATTTTTTCGTTTAAAACTTAATAAAGTTAGGTTAAGTTAGATAACAAGTTGTGCAGTTAGTTAAATTTAATTTTAAAACCGCTAATCTCATCTGTCTTTTAGCTGTCATAATATTTTGACAATTAAAATAAGCTTGATTATTTTGACATTTGGACATTAAATCACTGTGTCAATTGTTTTTTGATTAATAAAATTACTTAGTCTTAGGGGTTTGTACCTCCATATCCGCCCCCCTGGCTACGGCCTTGAATATAATAGATACTGTCGATATAGTCACTACTATCAAAATAGTTAATATAATAGATACAGTCAATATAATTAGTACTGTTAAAATGGTCAATATTATCGATCTGTCAATATAATCAGTAATGTCAAAATAATCAACGTAATCTATATAGTCAGCACTGTCAAAACAGTCATACTCATATTCTGTTGCCCTGTAATTTCAATGTTTAATATCAATTATTTTTAATTTAAATTATAAACGATTATCATATGTCGTTACATTTGGCTGATTATTTATTTCAATAATTGTTTGTCATTATAGTGCCGCATAATGCTATAGCAAACTGCAATTAAGTAAATTGTGGGCAAAACCGATGAAAATATTTGCCCAGTGATCGATAGAGTTATTCGACTTGTAAACAGTAAACAATTAACTTAATCAGGCTCAGACCTCTCAAATTGATGAGTTTCCGCGATTGTGTCTTGTTGATTTTAGTTTTAATTTAAAATAAAGTTATCGCATTTAATCAAGCAGACTAAATGTTTTGTAATGTTATGTAATATTTATTAAAAAAAGAAGTATGAACAAATGTATAAATTTAAACAAATATACCATCTACGTCTTTAAAATAACTATAGAGACGATGTTATAAACAATTAAAAAAATTGTACAAATATGCATGTTATGTTATGGGGTCGGTGGGTCGTATGGCCTCTGGGCCTTTCGAAGTTACCTCGACCTAAAAGATCTTTTGTAACTATCCCTGACCTACTTGAGTCCCTCAATGTCTAGACTTCTTATGAAGTCTACTATAACTTGAGGGTTAATGTGTACCAATTCCTCGGTGTTTAAAGTGGGCGATGACAGGTAGTTCCCTCTTTGAAGGGACAAGGCAGGGCATTCACAAAGTAGGTGCTCTGCTGTTTCTTGTGCCTCGTTGCAGAACCTGCAGTTGGCATTAGTTGTCTGACCCATCTTGGTGTGGTGGTACTTCAGAGAACAGTGTCCAGTTAGAAGGCCGGTTATGAGCCTTAGGGTGCCCTTGCTTAACCTGAGAAACTGTCCGGCTCTTACGGCAGAGAAGGCGATGAACCTTTTCGCCTGCCGCAGACCAGGTGTGTTTCTCAGGTGAGCACTTTTGGCAGCATCTTCCCATTCCCGGATCATCCCCTTGATGCGGACTTTAGTTATTCCACTGTAAGGTTCTGGTCTGACAAATGGAGTTTTGGACCCTTTCTTGGCAAGGTTGTCGGCAATTTCATTGCCTTTGATCCCTGCGTGTCCCGGAACCCAGACCAATTTGACTCTGTTGTTCCTAGCCAGCTGCTTTAGGGATAGCTTGCACTCCCAGACAGATTTAGACTTGCATGCAGGCGATTTTATTGCCTTTAATGCAGCTTGACTGTCTGAGCAGATGCAAACCCTCTGTTTGTTGTATCCCCTGTCTAAACATATGTGGGCGCATATGTTCAGGGTCTCGATTTCTGCCTGAAATATCGATGGGAATCGTCCCAAGGTCTTTGATAACTCGAATCGAGGGCCAGTGATACCGATTCCGACTCCGCTCTCAGTAATATCAGCAAATATGCATATGTAATATCAAATTTTCAGGTTGCGTAAATTAGACTGCAATAGATAAAAATTATAAGTTTCTGATTCTTGTTAAAATATATTACTTTAAAAAGAAACACGATTTCAGATGCTCTATAAACAAAAGATTAATTAATGCAAATGTACAATGCGCAATATATAATTAAACAGACTAATATATCTTTGAATTAATAAATGGCAATAACAAATATTTAAAGTTTACTTTTTATACTTCACTCAACCCATTACCGACCGAGCATTTATAGAGTCAACTCTAAAAGTTGATTTTAAGTAAAATTCTGCACTTCTTTTATGATTTCTATGAATGACTTATTATATTACATATTGAGATTTTTTCTCTTAAATATACATAATGTATAACGCTGTAAATTTTCAGTAATTCGTCGATTATGAAAAATGGTTCATTTTGAAGTTTCGAACGAGTGTTGTCCACTCCCAGACTAAGCATGAAGTAAAATTTCGAGTTTAGAAAAGCCTGAGAATTTGGTTTGGTCGCTCCGCGAAGCGGAGCGGCCAAACCAAATTTTCAGGCTTTTCTAAACTCGAAATTTTACTTCATGCGCCAGGCGTGTAAAACACTAAAATATTGTGAAGCTAGAAATACATTTAAAAATACTTTATTTTAAAATGCGTAGTAATCAAAATATTTAAATAACAAAACATTTACATTATTCTTCACGCATTATCAAGTCAGGTGAAATAATACAATGTATCAAACGAACTTATTTAGTAATTTAATCAAGAAAAAAAAATAATAACGTTGCGCTGGTGCGTCAATGGGTTAAATTGGGTTAAATAAAGAATAGTTTAAGAACTTTATTCTGTTCGTAAACTGGTTTGGCGACGTAGTAAACAAATACGAAGGGTAATTGACTAATAGAATATTACCAAACATAGATAATCGAGACATTGTACTGTTATAACCGTAATTGGTAGAACGAAATTTAACTCTAAATGTTAATTGGAATTAAATGATTAAATGTTGATTGAAATAAAATTCACTTTTTTTTAAAGCCGAACGAAAACTAAAATTTATACGAAAAAAAAAAAAAAAAGAACAGAAATGGTCTTAATCAAGTGAGGGGACCTCGAAACGAATATGTCCGCAAACAGTTTTGATTTAAAAATTGCAAAAAGGTATAAACTGTTGTAGAATTAAAAAAGTGTTTGAAGTGCATGTTTAAACCGAAATAAACTGATATTTTTCTTTCGGTTCCATTCCGGTTTTCGTTACGACAAAAATAACGGTTTTTTCCGATTTTATTTTACGGTTTAGTTCCGGTTCGAAGCCCTGGTATAAAGTACTGATTTAACCCATTAAGAGCCATTGATGCATACAAGCAACATTATTAATTTTTGGTTAATTAAATTACTAAATAACTCAATTTGATATATTATATTATTTGATTTGACTTGAAAATGTTTGAAGAAAAATGTAAATATTATGTTATTTAAATATTTCCATTATTACTCATTTTAAAAAAAATAATGTGTGTATTTCTAACTTCACAATATTTCAGTGCTTTGCGCGCGTGGCGCATGAAGTAAAATTTCGAGTTTAGAAAAGCCTGAAAATCTGGGCTTTTCTAAACTCAAAATTTTACTTTATGCTTAGTCTGGGAGTGGAATCACTCGTTCTAAACTTCAAACTGCACGTTTTTACATAAAATCGATGAATGCCTGAACTTTTACAGCATATAAATTATGTATATTAAAAAAAAATCACAGTATGTAATACAATAAGTCATTCATAGATTTCATAAAAAGATATGCAGAATTTTACCTAAAATCAACTTTTAGACTTATCTCTATAATTGCTTGGCCGTTATTGGGTTAACGTGAAATTTAAAATATACTGCTTAAGAAAAATATTTTTAACTTCACAATATTTCAGTGTTTATGCACATAAAGTAAAATTTCTAGCTTAAAAAAGTTTGAAAATTTGGTTCGCTACGCGACCAAACCAAATTTACAGACTTTTCTAAACCCGAAATAAACAGTGTTTATACGCGTGGCACTTGAAGTCGGCACATGAAGTAAAATTTAAAAAAACTGCGTGTATACCTACTTTTAAAAATATAAAATTTAAATAAAAACTACTACAATAGTTTAATATGTGTATAATAATATTTTTCAATTGGATAGCGTAAATACACTATACGAATATTAGTAAGAACATAGATATTTTAAATATGAAGCAAGAAATAAATACAGAGTTATATATTTGCAATATTTGTTAAGACTATAATTTTTAACAATATATTTCTAGCACTTCCTTGAATTTAATTAACTAATTAACTAGAACTTCAGCAAATGACGAGATTATTCCTCCTCAGTGTATTACCCAAATGGTTTAATCAGCACATATATCCTAGATATCATCATCATTCGACGTACATTAGACATATTAAAAACACACTGTGTATATTTAATGTAAAATAATTGAAGGGGAAAACATTGAAGGGAGGTAATCTAGGTAATTATTGTGCTAGATAAGAGAGATAAAAGTTTACTGTGAGGGATAATATAGCCATACGCCGGATCAATTCGGGGGATTAAGGTGGAAACAGGTGGCGGAAAAGTTTTTAACTGCCTGTTGCACAGCAAACTGCGTTTATTTTGTGTTAAAATTGGTGTTTTGTAGAGTTGCGAGCAGTTTTCTAATTCTGCATTAATTGCCGGAGAATTAGGTGACTAAATTCGTTGAGGGGTTTAATTTGAACGAGAAAACTATGCTAATTTGTTGGAAATTTGTTTTTATATTTAAATTTAATAGATGTTAATGCATGTAGTTTTACTTTTCACACGCTATTTAATTTCCTTTTTTATTAAACAATCTGCAGAAATGTTAATCATTAAGGGTCTTAACACTAATTCATCTCTGAATTTCAGATCATTGGCAATTTCTTGTAATTTCAATAGACAACATAATTATTTTTAAAGTTCAGAGATAAGAGAACGCAGTTCTCATTTTTTTTTATGTGTTATCCAATGTATTTATTTAGAATTTCGGCAGTTCTTATCATAATCTTCAAAAATATAAAGAAATAAAAATGATTAAAAATCACTAAAACATAATATTATTATTATAGTATTATTGTAGAATTATTATTATTATAGTATTATTTTGTGTTAATTGAGAGGTAAGTACCAGAGCTGGGACGAATCCTCGTTAAAAAGATTCAAATCAAGAATCTGAATCACCTAATATGATTCGAATCACGAATACTCGAATAAAGGATTCGTAAGAGATTTCGTATCACGAATACAAATCCTTCAAGAATAAACTTGATTTTATTATTTTTTTGCAACCATTAATATATAAATATCGTTACCAGTTGTTTTAACAAAAATACTTAAAACCTAACTAATTATTATTAACACTGAACATCGTTGATAACAGACTAAATATCTGATTCCCTGTTTCTCTGATTGAAGATGTATTTGTGTGTTTCTGAACTGCACTTCAAATCAGTGTTTTGTACGCGTGGCGCATAAAGTAAAATTTCGAGTTTAGAAAAGCCCGAAAATTTGTCTCGGGTCGCTGCGCGACCCTCGACAAGTTTTCACGGGGCTTTTCTAAACTCGAAATTTTACTTCATGCTTAGCCTGGGAGTGGAAAATACTATTTAAGGCTTCAAATTGAACTTTAAGAAAAAACAAGGAATATCTAAAGATTTACAGAAAAAACGCTGAATTTGGAATACGTATACTTAAAAGAAAAACTCCCTATATCTGTTTGCTCCGAAGAAATATGAATAATTATAAACCATTATGAAGTGCTTTTTGAGAATTAATTGTTATTAATTTTCAAAAAACACTTGGTTATTAATATTATACCCAATTGACATTTGTTAAACAATGGCGGCGACAAAGAAAAACATGTATTTTTAATCTTCTAGTAGAAATGCGATTTATGTTAAGTAAACTATCCATCTTTCAGCTAGTAGTAAAAGTTCTTTCTGCTAACAGCAATTGTCCTTTTAGTAGTAGATGAAGCAACTACTATTTTGTTCCTTCTACTATTACTAGGACTTCTTGCAACTAGTTGTAGTGCAGGCTCCGTCTGCTGGTGGCAAGACACGATAAGCCAGAACCATCTGAACAAGACACTCTGTTAATAGCAGTAGTTCTTTCTGGTAGTAGAAATAGTGTTTTTTGCTATAAAAAACGACTGCTAGGTCTTTCTGCTATTAGTAGTAGTACAGGCTCCATCTGCCAGTGGCAAGATTTGAAGCTAGAAGCATCTGAACCAGAAGCCCTGTCTGCCAACAGCGGTAGTAAACATTTCTATCAGTAGTAGTAGTTATTTCAGCTAGTAGTACAATTTCTTTGTGCTAGTAGCATTGATCCTTTCAGTAGGAGAAAGAACAACTACTGTTTTGTTCCTTCTACTACGAGTAGGTCTTTCTACTACTAGTACGGACGGAACCTGTACTACAGGTTCCGTTTGCTGATGGCAAGACATCTAAAGCTAAAACCATCTGAACTAGAAGCTCCGTTAATAGCGGTAGTTCTTTTTGCTGTAGTAATTGTTTTAGCTAGTAGCAGTTGTTCTCAAGACCGTAGCCAGGGTGAGGGGGGGGAGGGGATGTGGTGATTCAAACCTCCCCTGAAATTTTCAAAATGATAAAAATGATCAAAATGAGCAAAAAAAAATTTTTTTTTTACGCCCCCCCCCCCCTCCATAAAATGTTTATAACCCCCTCCGAATTTTTTTTCGTTCTTTCAGCTTAATAGTACTTGCTTGTTTTACTACTACTAGTTTTTTCTGCTACTAGTAGAAGTACAGGCTCCGTCTGCGGAACTAGAAGCTCTGTCTGCTAATAGCGGCAGTTCTTTCTGCTAGTGGACATATCGTTTTTAACTGAATAAAAGTAAACGTTACAGTTTGTAGTAGTGGTTCTTTTGGCTAATAGTACTTAGTAGTACTAGTACAGGCCTCGTCTGTTGGTACGAAGATATCTGAAGCTAGAACCATCTGAGCTAGAAGTTCTGGCTGGTAATAGTGCTAGTTGTTTCTGCTAGTAGAAATAGTGTTTTCCGCAAAGCAGCCTATTTTCTGTAAATCTTTAGATATTCCTTGTTTTTTTTAAGTTCAATTCGAAGCTTTAAACGAGTATTTTCCACTCCCAGACTAAGCATGAAGTAAAATTTCAAGTTTAGAAAAGACCCGTGAAAATTTGTCTCGAGTCGCGCAGCAACCCGAGACAAATTTTCTGGGCTTTTCTAAACTCGAAATTTTACTTCATGCGCCACGCATATAAAACACTGATTTAACGAGAAATTTAAAAACACACAAAAGATATTTTCCATGTTAATCCTCACAATTAATTCGAATTATTTTTGACGATTCAAATCCTCTTGTAAGTATTCGAATCCATTTATAAATATTCGAATCCTTTTATAAATATTCGAATCCTTTTATAAATATTCGAATCCTTTTATAAGGATTTTAATCGCCCACATTTGGATTCAAATACGAATCCTTTTAAAAATACGTAACGAATCCAGTTGAACTAAAGTATTCGAATGCCTCTTTTGAATCCTCTAAAAGGATTCGAATCCTGCCCAGCTCTGGTAAGTACGTATATGACAATAAATCCCAGTCCTTCTATTCATAACTTCTGTAAACATTATAAATGTTTACAAAAGTTATGACCAACCAATTAACCAAAAATTATACTATAATAAAATTAAATTGTATGTGCCCATTCCCTAGTGTAAAATAGATGTGACGAGAATCCAATTAAGGAAAAGTTGTGTTTTTTTCCTAGACATACAAATTTGCTATTTTTTATTGTTATCGATAGATACGAATTATACTGCATTGTTTATTTTATTGAATATTTACTATTCAATTCGAAGATATTTAAAATTAATATTGTGAATCAATACTTTACGAAAAAGTGAATTATTTTCTTAATTTGAATTGGAAATTTGTGTTATAGCAGATGGCGTTTGTTCGTTTGATGGAATTACAAAAACTACCTCTCTAATTTCCCTTTCTGTTTCTCATGGAAATTCTTGGATTAATAATTCATCAATGTGACATATTAAATATTCCAAAGTTTAAAATAACTCTCATTGATTTATCACAGCATTTTCCTAATTCAATAGGAATACTTGCATATTAATAATACAATAAACTAAATTCCCATTCATTGCTAAGTCGTACTTTTTCAATTCAACAGGAATATACTGGGTGGCCATGAAAGTATTGCCTACGCAATTACTCAGGCAATACAAATGGTAGACATTTGAGTTTTGGGATGTATATATAAATTACCTATAGCTTGATTTTGGCATAGTATTAATAATAATAATAATAATAATTTATTGGTGCTATTACATTACAAGTATGTTTACACAGGTCAAATTAAATAGAAAGTAAAATATATATACATAGATAAATTGTTATAATAATATATTAAGGTAATCAAAAGTTGTCATCCAAGAATTGTTCCCAGGAGTAATAGGCTTTTTTACAAAGTAATAGTTTTATATTTCTTTTGAATGCGACAATGGGTAAGCATCGGATTGCAGCAGGGAGTTTGTTGTAGAATTTGAGCGACCAGTAGTTAACACCGTCTCTCGATTTATTAAGTCTACGAAAAATACACATGAGATTTTCTTTGTGTCGGGTATCATATCCGTGAATATTAGCCGCAGAGGTGCAATTGTCCATATTTTTCCTGATAAACAGTGAAAAATGTACAAGCATGATAATGTAAGTATATTCATTTTTATGAATACATGCTTACAGTCATCCTTGTAATTTACACTGCCTAATATTCTAACTGCACGTCTTTGGAGTGCAAAGAGCCTATGTCTACACGCCGAGTGCCCCCAAGTAATCAAGCAGTAAGACAATAGTGATTGGCATGTGGTAAAATATGAAGTTCTGAGAATAAACGGTTGTACAGAATTTGCTAAATTCCTTAACAGAAATATATTTTTGCTCAGTTTACTAGCACTGTAGTTACCATGCTCGTTCCAAGTAAGCAGTGGATCAATTTGAACGCCAAGGAATCGAATTGATTGAGCGAGTTGATGTTTGTCGTTTCGGAGACAAAAGCACATGTGACCTGTCTTCTCAGCATTTAAATGTAGCCGATTTGAAAGCAACCAATTTCTACATGATTCCCGATCATTTATACTGATCTCCACAACCCTGTCAGAGAAATTGCCTGATGTAAAGAATGTTGTGTCATCGGCATAGAGAATCACATCACTTTCCTTGACATTAGAAGGAAGATCGTTAATGAAAATGAGGAATAGAAGTGGCCCAAGGATTGAACCTTGGGGTACACCGTGCTTCAGAGACAGAGGTGTAGAGAGCTGAGATCCCACTCTTACAATCTACGATCTGTTGGTTAGGTATGATGCTATGAGATCACGAGCACCTGAACAAAAACCATAAGGAACTAGTTTAGAAATTAATATTTCATGATTGACAGTGTCAAATGCTTTGCTCATATCTATAAAGGTAGCCAATGCGAACTCCTTATTCTCAAAACATTCAATTATTTTGCTAATTAGAGTATTTACAGCATCACATGTTGAAACACCCTTACGGAAGCCGTACTGTTCATTGCAGAAAAGCTCATTGCTCACAAAGTCATATATTTGGTTGAAAATAATTTTCTCGAACATTTTAGAGAAAACAGGTAGTATAGAAATAGGACGATAGTTGTTCGGATCGTCCATTTCCCCCTTCTTATGAATTGGTATAACAACTGCGATCTTAAGTACGTCAGGAAATACATTTGATGTAATACAGTTATTAAGTATTACAGTAAGAGGACCTGATATTACTTCCTTGCAAGATCTTCAGTAGAGAATCCATCAAAATCTTTTGACCTACTGATTTTTAGGCTTTGTATTGCATTTCGTACATCGCTTGTTGATATTTTTTTGAAGCATAAATCTGCCTGCAATGACAGTACCGCATCCTTTGGGCTGACACAATTCGTAAAACTACTTACAATTTTTTCAACTTGTTGTACAAATGATAAGTTAAAATGTTCCGCAGAAATGTTAACGGAACTTGTTTTATTTTTTCTGTTCGTGCTATGTGTGTTTATAATTTGACACATGGCCTTACACTTGGATTTGCTTTTGGTGATGAAATTATCATTCGCTCTTATTTTCAACAATTTAACTTCTTTATTATACACATGCCTATACTTTTTAAATAAATTAATTGTTTCAGTTGTTCGACAAGAAACACTAATATCTTTTAGAAGCTGTAATTTATTTCGCATATCTGTTAGGTTTTTGGTGTACAAGTGTATATTATTTATTTTGGAAATATCATTCTTTAACTCTTTCAGAGGGAAAGCTTGGATAAAACAATTTTTGAAAACTGTGATAAAATTTTCTAATTGCTTGGAGGGAGTATCGCAAAAATTCCAAACAATATCATCCAGCATCTGATAAAGTATAAATTTACCAGATTCAGTAATTGGCCTAATGATTTTTTCTGTAATTAGCTTTTGAATATTATTACAGTCCAAGTCTCCTATGATACCAATATGATCTGATAATGAATTGTTTAAAGGCATAGTATTATGTTGATTAACATTAATAAAAACATTATCAAGAGTATTGTTTAAACGAGTAGGGAAAAATACACATTTATTTAAGCCATATGAGTTTAGTAAATCACAGATCGTTGAAGCGTTGTCATCTGATTCATTAAAATGGACATTAAAATCACCTCCAATCAATATAGTGTTATTCATAAAATCAATTAAATCTAAGACAGAATTCTTTGGGTTTAGCCGGAAGTGATGTGATTTATCTTATTTTATATTGCAACCCCAACTTTTTTTAACTTGTGATATTTGTCTCTAAATTTTCTTTGAAAATCTCATAAAATTATTTATAAATCGACAAATATCACAAAGTATTGAACATTTTATAATCGACGAAAATTTGGATGTATTAAAAATTTCAAGAACATTTTATAAATTGTAGAAGATATCGAAATGTTAAAAATTCTGTTAAAATTTCATAAATCGACAAAAACCACAAAAATATCAAAAATAACGAAAGTATTAAAAAGATCAAAAATTAAAAAATTGTCATTAATTTTCATTGAATGTCAAAAGTATCATTTAATGTCAAAAACGTTATTTAATGTCTAGACTGTCACTGTTTATCAAAAGTAACATCAAAACGGCCAATTAATGTCAGAAGCGTAGTCTAATATTAAAAATGTTATCAAATGTCAAAAATATTAGAAATGTTGAAATTATCATCTCATTTCAGAAATAATAATTCATGTCAAAAATGTAAAAAATGTAAAAATATTTAAAATGTCAAAAGTGTCAAACATGTCATCTAATATCAGAATTATCAATTTAAGTCAAAAGTTTAAAAAATATCGAAACTGTCGGGGTGGGGTGAGACTCCTTTTTATAAATTTTTTGCTTTTTTTAAATGTATTTTTCATTTAAGTTTTTATCAAATTTTTCATGAGATTTATTTTTGTCGAATTTTTCGAGATTCGTCAATATAATATGAATTGTCGCATTTGACATAATTTGATTTTTTCGACACCAAAGAAGTATGTCTTTATAAACAAAAATCTCAAATTTGTGTATTCAAATAAATAATTTTCGAATATATTAGTGAATTTTATAAATTAATTTAATAAATTACGAATTAATTCTTGAAAATTGTTTTAAATCTGAATAAAAATATTGAAAATCTAATAAACATTTTATAAATTAAAGGAAATATCGATATGTTGAAAATCTAACGAAAATTGAACGAGTGTCGTCCACTCCCAGACTGAGCATGAAGTAAAATTTCGAGTTTAGAAAAGCCCCGCGTAGAAAATTTGTCGAGGGTCGCGCAGCGACCCGAGACAAATTTTCACGGGGCTTTTCTAAACTCGAAATTTTACTTCATGCGCCACGCGTATAAACCTCTGATTTAAAGTAAAGTTGAAAACATATACTGATGAGATGTGATAGATATGTATGTCTTCATAAACAAAAATCTCAAATTTGTGTGTTCAAATAAATAATGTTCGAATATAATAATAAATTTTATAAATTAATTTGATAAATTACGAATTAATTTTTGAAAACTGTTTTAAATCTGAATAAAAATATTGAAAATCTGATAAACATTTTATAAACTAAAGGAAATCTCGATATGTTGAAAATCTTACGAACATTAAACGAGTGTCGTCTATTCCCAGACTGAACATGAAGTAAAATTTCGAGTTTAGAAAAGCCCCGCGTAGAAAATTTGTCGAGGGTCGCGCAGCGACCCGAGACAAATTTTCACGGGGCTTTTCTAAACTCGAAATTTTACTTCATGCGCCACGCGTATAAACCACTGATTTATAGTAAAGTTGAAAACATATACTGCTGAGATGTGACAGATATTTGCTAAGATATAGCGAACAAATTCAAAGAATATTTATTTTGGGAATATTTTGTAAATGTGATAATAATAATAAAAGTAGAACAAATTTAGTTTAAGACCCTTTTTCATATTCTTAATATTTAAGAAAAACTAAATTTGTTCTACTTTTATTATTACTATCACATTTAGAAATCTTCACAAAATAAATGTTTTTTTTGCATTTTTTCGCTATATTTTAGTAAATATCTATTACATCTCAGCAGTATGTATTTTCAACTTGACTATAAATCAGTGGTTTATACGCGTGGCGCATGAAGTAAAATTTCGAGTTTAGAAAAGCCCCGTGAAAATTTGTCTCGGGTCGCTGCGCGACCCTCGACAAATTTTCTACGCGGGGCTTTTCTAAACTCGAAATTTTACTTCATGCTTAGTCTGGGAGTGGACGACACTCGTTTAATTTTCGTTAGAATTTCAACATATCGAGATTTTCATTAATTTATAAAATGTTCATGAAATGTTTAAAATTTGTTGAGGGTCTCGCTTCATAGGCCTGGCGCAAAAGCCTAAAAATAAATTTATCAAATTTTCATGAAATGTTTAAATATCTTTCACATTTCAGCAGTATATAATTTCAAATTTACTATAAATCAGTGGTTTATACGCGTGGCGCATGAAGTAAAATTTCGAGTTTAGAAAAGCCCCGTGAAAATTTGTCTCGGGTCGCTGCGCGACCCTCGACAAATTTTCTACGCGGGGCTTTTCTAAACTCGAAATTTTACTTCATACTTAGTCTGGGAGTGGACGACACTCGTTTAATTTTCGTTAGATTTCCAACATATCGAAATTTTTATTAATTTATAAAATGTTCATGAATTTTTTAAAATTTGTCGAGGGTCGCGCTTTATAGGTCTGGCGCATGAAGAGAAAAGCTTAAAAATTTGGTTTGGTCGCTCCGCTTTGCTACGCGACCAATCCAAATTTTCAGGTTTTTCTAAGCTCGAAATTTCACTTCAGGCTTAATCAAAGAGTGGAAGCACTCGTTATAAGTTTCAAATTAAACACTATTATAAAAACATCGAAAGCCTAAACAACTACAGATTATACATCAAGATATGTGCCCTTAAAAGAATTTCCTGTATATTTTATAGGATTGTTGAAAAAAAAAACGAGAATATAACTCTTTCAAATTCATTATTTCATGAATTAATTAACAAACTTTACTGATAGAAGCTGAAGGCTTTAATTTATTTATATTTCATATGGTATATTAATTTAATAAGCTTGAAAAGCATTTCGGAGAATTCGATAAATATCGCTTTATGAATAAGTGGCCGATATTTTTAATTTGAATTCGCCTTGCATAACATAATTTTCCTCTTTTCGTTTAATGAATGGTGGCTATCTAATTACACCGCGTCCTGTCTCCAATTAGAGTCGTTTTCCACCTCAACGACGCCTTATTAATTACCCGGGCTGGGGCGCTTTTCTCAATTCAACTCATCAAGTCATACACAGAAATCATTAAACAATCGTTAACAACATTGTAACATAAAATCGAATTTACTGAGCACCGTTAAAATTGTCACCTTAAAATAAGTTGAAGATTTTAATTATATCTTAGTAAATCTTCTACATTTTATGTTAATTATTTAATTGATTTTGTAGAGAGTTATTTTCAAGAAATTTCGACTTTGGTTCAATTTTTAGTAGGAAACAGTGAAAGCAATACCTTTAAAACAGTTTGAAGTTTGGGCAAATTCAGTAAATTTGATGTTGATTCAATTGTAATTATCCGTTATTTTGTTGCCATTTTGCAATTTCATTTAAAATCTTTGATTTATTGTTTTTAGAGTATTTATTTTATGTTATTCAAGCATATTTAAAATACATGTAAGTCTTAGTAAATAACACACTTGGGTAAGATTTCACTGTTTATTGATTGACACTGCAACAATTGTTTCGCCACACAGTGGCTTCATCAGGCAGATGAATAATCATCTGCCTGATGAAGCCACTGTGTGGCGAAACAATTGTTGCAGTGTCAATCAATAAACAGTGAAATCTTAACTAAGTGTGTTATTTACTAAATGTGTTGATATGGAATTTCACTAAGTAACAGCCTCAACTATTAAATTATACATTTAAGTATAAATAAAATTGCCAATTCTTGGTTGCAGAATACTTCAAACATTAAAAGTGCGATTCATTTCGCAATCGACAACAAGTTCCCGAGCTAATACCCCGACGGACATTGAATTATTGAATGAATGATTTAAGTTATAGTTTGATTTCCTTCTTTCAGGTCTTCATATTTATTGAAGGTTTCAATGTCTTTAAATGATTTTTTTCCTACCCCTGATTAAGCATGAAGTAATTGTTTCGTGTTTTGAAAAGTCTGAAAACTTGGATTAGTAGCGTAGCGACCAATCTAAATTATCAGGCTTTTCTAAACTGCTTTGAATAAAACCGAATAAAATTATATATTTGGTTTGAGTTACGTGAAGAGTTGAATATAATAAACTTAATAAAAGACTAACACTTTCTTCACTAAAAACATTTATTTACGCTAAATGTACATTTCGAACACTACGTGTTCATTATCAATAGCTTACTGAGTGTAAGCTAAGTAAGCTATTGATAATGAACACGTAGTGTTCGAAATGTACATTTACCGAATAAAATTAATAGTTACACCCCAAGAAATATTATTTTTGACGATTTATCAAAGGATTCTTTTAATAATTAAAATCTTGTTTGTTTAAACAAAAAAACGACCACCCCGTTTTCCTAAAATCTTCAACAAAGAACAGCGCGCATTACCCAATTTTCAAATGTCGGTAGGATTAATTTTAATTAGGGCGAGGGTTTGTGGAGCGAGCATGTGCCCAAAAGTTGCGAACATAATTACCATAGATAATTGGACGAAATCACGGGGCCCTTCCGGCCGGTCGGAATTTAATTTTCTTAAGGGCGCAATTTAAGTAACAACAAACTTACGCCCCTCTCTCCTTATTGTAACGCACACACTTTCTTTACATTCAGACGTGACGAACACACAGGCGATCAATTAATTTTAATTGAACATTTTCCAGTTTGAGCTTATAATATCCATTAGGTGATTGTTTGTTAAGGTCGAGAGAAAAAAAAATGGTAAAAGAAAACAACCCACTGAGCAAAAAAATAAACAAATAACGTTATATCGACATTGGCACAACATTAAACGTTGTTTTAATGTTGATGATACATTACTAAGATGTGATTGCTCAGTGGAAAAAGTGATGTTTTGATTTAAGTTAAAGTGAAAATTATAAATATTGAATAATTAAAAATAAATAGACTCGCTCAATAAACATTTTCATTCGTCAATATTCCTGTAAGATTTTTGTTTATTATGAACAATTATTTTCTCATCTCAATTAAATTCAAATTGTAAAATATCATATCAGTTTGTTATTGATAATGAGCACTTTGTGTCTCGAAATGTACATCTAACGATACAAATAAAACGTGAAGTAAGGAATAACAGTCTTTATTAGTGTAATAATCACTTCACATAAACTCAAAAACATACAGTTATTGTAAAATATCAGTCTTTTCAGCTGTGGTTTTAAGCTTAAGGGGCTAACCCACCCCTGTTCACTGTTCTGAACATGATACTGCGAAATACAGCAAATACCGTGCGATCGTTTAAAACATGATTTAGGGCCAATTGCACCAAACACGTTAAACTGGTTCAATTCTGAACTTGAGTTCAAAGTGACATTAGAACAATAGGAACTGATATCTTGAACTTGAGTTCAGCTTGAACCTGAGTTCAACATTTCTGGTGCAACTGGGCCTTAGAGTAGGCTTTGAATTTTAAATTAGATTAGCACTACTGCCTCTTAACACATAGATTACCATAACCTAAAATTTATTTCAACATTCAATTAGCATTCTGGGCAACCGCACAAAAAAAAATGCCGCCTACTCTAAATCATAATTTAAACGATTGCATGGTAGTTTGAATAAATACATTTTTGTTTGATTATATTTTATAAAAAAAGAAACAGTTTTCGCGTCCATCTTGTTGCGGCCCGCCTAACCTATAAAATGTGTATCGTGCCACGGGAACCAAAAACGTTTGAGTATCGCTGGATTGTATAGTGCCCGTATGCGTTTGTTTACTTACTTTGTGAAAATGGTAATGAGTTTAATGAATGGCGAGGAATTCTCAGCGTGCGTCCGGGACGTGTGTGCACGTGTTTTCCCATCCACTTTTCCTCATTTTCCGGTTGGCGACACATGTTATCGTCTTCGGGGCATAAAACACGAGGACACACAACTATAAAGCGACGCACGTAATCAAATCTAATAATAAGATGCGATAAAAATACTATGCGACATACACCGGTTACAAAATAGCTTCATCGATAGATTATCTTGTAACATAGGTATAATATAATGTGAAATATATAATTATTAAGAGAACAAAAAAATAGAAGTGTGTTTTCATCTAAAAATCATAGGCGCCTGCACATATGGGCAAGGGGTGGCTCTTGCCCCCTCCCCCGTGGAACTTTTATTTCCCATTTAATTATATATGACATTTAGTAGTCTTTTGCCGTCAAGTTATCAAAAACTTCTATAAATTATTTTAAAAAAGCCCAGTTATAGTTTTAACTTGCCCAGAAGAATTTGAAAAAAATTCAGCGAAAAATTGGCTAAATAAAAATAAATGTCTGCCTAAAATGGATAATTATAATTTTTAATTTCTTCCGCTTTTCCCCAAAAGAATTTATAGAAGTTTTTTATTTAATTATATATACCGTTCGCTTGTTTTATTATGCTTACCAGTGGTATTTCATAAACTATTAGAGATACAAAGCCGATTGAATTAGACAAAAGTATCCATTTTCAATACAAAATAAAATTGCGTAAAAAATGTCATCTATCGTCATTTCCTTCGAGATATAGCGAAAAAGTGTAAATCGACAAAATTATCTTTTTGTAGAGTAGGAAATTTTAGTTGGAAATCATAAAATGGAACACCCTGTATAACATTTAACAGTTTATTTGTATTTATAACAATTCTTTAAAATTATGTACATTTTGTAAGCACAGTGTCTATTATTATTAGAACTAATGAATAAATATTTATAAACTTAGTTACGTGAGATAAAATTAAATTGACAAATAAAGCACTAATAATATTATTATAATTTATGATAATTACGCCAATTTTAATTTATGGCAACATATAGAAATTTTGTGTTCTTTTCACGTCCAAATGTAAAACTGCATTATCTTGTAAAATAATGATTTATTTATTAACAAATCTTGAATACTTATAAATCTGGTTTTCTGTTATTGTAACTCAAGCTGATGTGCGTGTGTGTGATTTAAAATTTTACAATCAATCAGTGTTGTATACGCGTGGCGCATGAAGTAAAATTTCGAGTTTAGTAAAGCCTGAAAATTTGGTTTGGTCGCTCCGCGCTTCGCGCTACGCGACCAAACCAAATTTTCAGGCTTTTCTAAACTCGAAATTTTATTTCATGCTTAACCTGGGAGTGGAAAACACTCGTTTCAGTTTTAAACTGCCAAACCTAACTTTACAAATCGGGACATAATCTAATCTAAAAATAGTTGCACATCTCAAAAAACATCATTCTACAAATCTGGATAGCGTTGCATCACATCGGTTCTGTTTTAGGAAAGTCAACAGAAATAAAAATCAATAACACAGTTATGAGAATTACACAAGACATTGGATATTGAGTAAACATTTCTCTTTAAAAGTGTGTACAAATCTGAAAATACCCTATCAATATTTTTTGAGTGATTTCCAACTGAACATAAAAATTAATTAATTTTATGCGTTTTTTTGGGAAGACGAACAATTCAAAGATTAATATCTTAATAATTTTCTGAAATAGCCGTATGATATTTTAGGTAGCTATTAAGTAAACATTGTTCTTTGAAAATGTTAAATAATCTGAACATAATTTATTAATAGTTTTTGAGTTATTTTCAATTAAACGTAAAAACAGATTAATTTTATGCGATTTTTTGGAAAGATAACCATTTCAAAGATTCATATCATGCAATTTTTTTGGAATATTCTTATGAGAAATTTTGTTTGCATAATAAGTAAACATTGCTCTTTAAAAAGTTGTAAAAATCTGAAAATATGCTATCCATAGTTTTTAGGTTATTTCTAATTGAACATAAAAATAGATACATTTTGTGCGATTTTTCGGAAAGATAATTTAAAAAAATTATATCTTGATATTTTTTTGGAATATCCTTTGTGAAATTTTGTGTGGACATTAAGTAAACATTGCTCTTTAAAAATGTGTAAAAATTTGAAAATACGCTATCAATAGTTTCTGAGTTTTTAAAATTGAGATTAATTTTAAGCAATTTTTCGGAAATATGAACATTTCAAAAAATCATATCTTTATATTGCTTTGGAATATACGTGTAAAATGTAGTGTGGATATTAAGTAAACATTGCCCTTTAAAAATATGTAAAAATCTGAAAATACGATATCAATAGTTTTTAAGTTATTTCCAATAGAACGTAAAAATATATTCATTTTATGCGATTTTTCGGGAAGATGAACATTTTATAGATTCATATCTTGATATTTTATTGGAATATCCGTGTGAAATTTAGTGTGGACATTAAGTAAACATTTATCTTTAAAAATTGATGACATTCTAAAAATTTACTATCAATAGTTTTTAAGTTATTTCTAATTGAACATAAAAATAGATTCATTTTATGCCATTTTTCGGGAAGATGAATATTTCAAAAATTTATATCTAGACAATTTTTTGGAATATCAGTGTGAAATTTTATGTGGATATTAAGTAAACATTGCTCTTTAAAAATGCGTAAAAATCTGAAAATACGCTACCAATAGTTTTTAAGTTATCGCCAATTGAACGTAAAAATAGATTAACATTTCAAAGATTTATATCTTACTGTTTTTTAAGAATATCCTTGTGAACTTTTGTGTAGATATCATGTAAACATTGCTCTTTAAAAATATGTAAAAATCTGAAAATACGCTACCAATAGTTTTTAAGTTATTTCCAATTGAACGTAAAAATAGATTAATTTTAAGCGATTTTTCGGGAAAATGAACATTTCATAGATTCATATCTTGATATTTTTTTGCAATATCCGTGTGAAATTTTGTGTGTATATTAAGTAAAAATTGCTCTTTGAAAATGTGTAAAAATCTAAAAATACGCTATCAATAGTTTTTAAGTTATTTTCAATTGAACGTAAAAATAGATTAATTTTATGCGATTTTTCAGGAAGATGAACATTTCATAGATTCATATCTTGATATTTTTTTGGAATAACCTTGTAAAATTTTGTAAGGATATTAAGTATACATTGCTCTTTAAACATTTGTAAAAATCTGAAAATACGCTATCAATAATTTTTAAGTTATTTTCAATTGAACGTAAAAATAGATTAATTTTATGCGATTTTTTCGGGAAGCTAACCATTTCAAAGAATTATATCTTGATATTTTTTTAGAATATTCTTGTAAAATTTTGTATGGATATTCAGTTAACATTGCTATTTAAAATGTGTAAAAATCTGAAAATATAACTATTGGTAGCGGTATTTAAGTTATTTCCAATTGAACGTAAGCGATTTTTCGAGGCGATGAACATTTCAAAGATTCATATCTTGATATTTTTTTGGAATAACCTTGTAAAATTTTGTAAGGATATTAAGTATACATTGCTCTTTCAACATTTGTAAAAATCTGAAAATACGCTATCAATAATTTTTAAGTTATTTTTAATTGAACGTAAAAATAGATTAATTTTATGCGATTTTTTCGGGAAGATAACCATTTCAAAGAATTATATCTTGATATTTTTTAGAATATTCTTGTAAAATTTTGTATGGATATTAAGTTAACATTGCTCTTTAATATGTGTAAAAATCTGAAAATATAACTATTGGTAGCGGTATTTAAGTTATTTTCAATTGAACGTAAGCGATTTTTCGAGGAGATGATTATTTCAAAGATTCATATCTTAATATTTTTTTGGTATATCCGTGTGAAATTTTGTGTGAATATGAAGTAAATATTGCTTTTTGAAAATATTCAAAAATCTGAAAGTACACTATCAAAAATGGAGCATGCAATATTAAATATTTATATATAAACAATAAATTTATTCAAAAACGAGACTGGAGTTAGAATTTTCAAATAAAAAACAAGATTTAATTTAATATAAAAAGAATAAAAGACAAAATGAAAATTATTTATACAATTTTAAAGTAAACAGATTGATATTACCAGTAATCAAGAAATAAACGTAATGGTAATAATTGATAAAATATGAGTAAATTGTCAAATGTTATACAGGGTGTTTCATTGAATACTCTGTCAAAATCTGCCAATTTTGTTATGTTTTGCGAATGTTATTTGGGGTACATTACAAATTTCAGATCGTTGTCATTTTGTTTAACAAAGCTATTGTAAAAAATAATTGTGTGTGAAGCTAGTTGAAATTTGTTAATACTGTTTTATTTTGTATTAAAACTGTAAACATTTCTTTAATTTAACCGTCTTCTAATCTAATAATTTACGAAATCCCAATGGTGAGCACGACAAAACAAACGAAAGGTATAACTGGTATGTTGCTTGTTATATAGGTTCCTTTGGTTTTGTGTTGTATTCTTCTTTTTTTTTATTAGGACAATAAAGATTATTTTGCCCCCACCCCTGGAAAACGAACAGTATAACCGCATATTGCTTTTTATATACTTTGTTTTGATTTTGCGTTGTATTCTACTTTTTTTAATTAGGACAATGAAGACTATTATTAGTATATTTTGCCCCCTATCCCCCCGAAAAAAATCTGCGAGCGTCCATGCTAAAAATGCATCAATAAACGTTTTGTAAATGAAAGTTCTTCTAATTAAATTAAATTCTTGATTTTTTTAGTTATTGTGCTTAAAGCATTTTATCAGACAATAATAATACATCACTTTATTATTTTCTGATAAAATGCTTTAAGCACAATAACTAAGAAAAAATCAAGAAATTTAATTAAATTAATCCATTCAGGATTAAATAAAACGTTAGTTGTATAGATATTTTTAACTGACCTCAACTCTGAACTGAGCCAAACTAACATTTAATAGAACAGGGGAGTTTTTTTAAAGATGAACACAGTTCTATAAATACATGTTTATGGCCCTCAGAGAGGTAACTTCTTTTAATCCAGAATCGATAATCAATCTAACCAGAAAATTCTTCTTTGGTTCTTTCCGTAAAGAAATTAAATGTCTGATCGGCAGTGCGCTTAGCGAAAGCCATTAGAAATAAATTCTAAATTAAATTTGGTTTTACTTCTGGTGAAATTAAATGTAATTATTGCCCTGAAGAAAAAACGTCTTGTCTTTTAAAATAATAGATTATTTTCTTTTAGAAGCAGTCTCTTAATTTTTTATCAACTATAATAATTACAGAGAATTTATAAATAAATTAATAAAACAAATTATACTTATATTAGTCCGCTTAACACACTATTAAGAACATCTTACCAGCTCAATAATGAATTAAATTTTAATATGGCTGGTAGCGAGTTTAATTTAATAAAATGAAATTTAAAATCATTAATTTAGTTATATCAATTTTTGTTATTATTATGATTTTTATTATTGTTATAATGTTTGTTAATATCGTCATAAATACTTATTCACTTGGAATTATGTTTAGTTAGTTGCGTAAATGGAGCCATATATTAATACAAATTTATTTTAAGTTAATGTGATTTGTCCATCATTAATATTATTTCTAATTAGTTTAGTTAGGTTCATGCTATTATTTTTACATTATACAGCGTTTTTCTTTTAAGTATACATACACGTCCTGATGTGTACTCTGCACGTTTTTGAACATTCGTCGGTTTTGAAAAGTGTTCAGTTTACAACTTCTAACGAGTGTTTCCACTCTCTGATTAAGCATGAAGTAAAATTTCGAGTTTAGAAAAGCCTGAAAATTTGGTTTGGTCGCGTAGCGCTACGCGCTACGCGACCAAACCAAATTTTCAGGCTTTTCTAAACTCGAAATTTTACTTCATGCGCCACGCGTATAAAACACTGAATTATTGTGAAGTTCACAATATGCAACTAAAGCAGTATGCTAAAGACGTCTGTTTTAAACTTCACTCAAAAATTGAAATTAAATTTATTTACCTATTAAACTAATAGGCAAATAAAATTGCGTATTATAAAGCAAACCTACCAAATAAATAGCAATTCTAGAAATAAATAATTTAATTAGTAGATTACAGACCGAAATTATACATTTTCATTGTAGCAATAGCTGGAACCACCAATTTGTTAAATTGAATTGTCAATATTTCAAATTAAATTGTCAATCAAATTGGAAATTTAGTATAACTCCTTATAATTATGGAGAACAACCGTGGAAAAGCCAGATTATACAGAACAAGAAAATGGAAGCTTATTAGAAATTATAAAAGACTTAAATGAGTGTTTTCCACTCCCAGGCAAAGCATGAAGTAAAATTTCGAGTTTAGAAAAGCCTGAAAATTTGGTTTGGTCGCGTAGCGCGAAGCGCGGAGCGGCCAAACCAAATTTTCAGGCTTTTCTAAACTCGAAATTTTACTTCATGCGCCACTCGTACAAGACACTGATTTCAAGTGAAGTTCATTTGTTCACAATATTTCAGTGTTTTCAGTGTTAAATACGCGTGGCGCATGAAGTAAAATTTCGAGTTTAGAAAAGCCAGAAAAATTGGTTTGGTCGCTCCGCGCTTCGCGCTACGCGACCAAACCAAATGTTCAGGCTTTTCTAAACTCGAAATTTTACTTCATGCTTAGTCTGGGAGTGGAAAACACTCGTTTAAAACTTTAAATGGAACTAATTTTAAGCTACGCGACCAAACCAAATTTTCAGGCTTTTCTAAACTCGAAGTTTTACTTCATGCGCCACGCGTATAAAACACTGAATTATTGTGAAGTTCACAATATGCAACTAAAGCAGTATGCTAAAGACGTCCGTTATAAACTTCACTCAAAAATTTAAATTAAATTTATTCACCTAGTAAACTAATAGGCAAATAAAATTGCGTATTATAAAGCAAACCTACCAAATAAATAGCAATTCTAGAAATAAATAATTTAATTAGTAGATTACAGACCGAAATTATACATTTTCATTGAAGCAATAGCTGGAACCACAAATTTGTTAAATTGAATTGTCAATATTTCAAATTAAATTGTCAATCAAATTGGAAATTTAGTATAATTCCTTATAATTATGGAGAATAACCGTGGAATAGGACAGATTACACAGAACAAGAAAAAGAAAGCTTATTAGAAATTATAAAAGACTTAAACGAGTGTTTTCCACTCCCAGGTTAAGCATGAAGTAAAATTTCGAGTTTAGAAAAGCCTGAATATTTGATTTGGTCGCGTAGCGCGAAGCGCGGAACGGCCAAACCAAATTTTCAGGCTTTTCTAAACTCGAAATTTTACTTCATGCGCCACGCGTATCAGACACTGATTTCAAGTGAAGTTCATTTGTTCACAATATTTCAGTGTTTTCAGTGTTAAATACGCGTGGCGCATGAAGTAAAATTTCGAGTTTAGAAAAGCCTGAAAATTTGGTTTGGTTGCTCCGCGCTTCGCGCTACGCGACCAAACCAAATGTTTAGGCTTTTCTAAACTCGAAATTTTACTTCATGCTTAGTCTGGGAGTGGAAAACACTCGTTTAAAACTCTAAATGGAACTAATTTTAAGCTACGCGACCAAACCAAATTTTCAGGTTTTTCTAAACTCGAAATTTTACTTCATGTGCCACGCGTATAAAACACTGAATTATTATGAAGTTGACAATATGCAACTAAAGGAGTATGCTAAAGACGTCTGTTTTAAACTTCACTCAAAACTAGGCATTTCTAAACTTGAAATGTTTGAAGCAACATTTCAAGTTTACAAAAACCTAGTTTTGAGTGAAGTTTAAAACAGACGTCTTTACCATACTGCTTTAGTTGCATATTGTCAACTTTACAATAATTCAGTGTTTTATACGCGTGGCGCATGAAGTAGAATTTTGAGTTTAGAAAAGCATGAAAATACGCCATGCGTATAAAACACTGAAATATTGTGAAGTTTAAAATATACTGCTAAAGCAGTGTGCCAAATCAGTATATTTTGAACTTCAGGTTAAATCGGTGATTCGACGCGTGGCGCATGAAGTAAAATTTCGAGTTTAGAAAAGCCTTAAAATTTGGTTTGGTCGCGTAGCGCTACGCGCTACGCGACCAAACCAAATTTTAAGGCTTTTCTAAACTCGAAATTTTACTTCATGCTTAGTCTGGGAGTGGAAACACTCTTTAGAAGTTTCAAATTAAATACTTTTAAAAAATAGCCAATGCCTGAACATTTACAGAGTATACATTAGCATATGTATACTTAAAATAAAAATTCCCTGCATGTATTTAATTTCGAAATCGAGGATCTTTCCATTATTAAAAGATTTATTTATTTATTTATAAAACTATTTCGGAAATATCCCAAGCAAATATTGATATTTTTTCTGAAATCATACAAACTTTATCAAATGTTAACGTATAGGAAGCAAAAGGATCGGCGGTAATTCAATTCCGGGCACTTTCCCCCAGACACGAGACATTTGATTATTTATCGCTGGAGACTACCTGTTGATAGAAAGTGGGAAGCTGTCGAATGAGGGTGCGATATTTCAAGATTTTCCGGCGATACAATTATCGACCTCTGCCGTTTGTGAAATACACGTTACGTCCGGGATGAAATGGCGAAGAAAAAATTAGCTTTTGCGCTGAATTGGAATTTATCGTGATTTTTAGCATGTGAAAATATGAAAAGATAACCTGAATATATGCCTATGGATATGTTTTAAGCTTAATGTACGTACATTATTTTTTAGCTGAAAATCTGTGATAGATTGTTTTTTTTTTGGAAGAAAGGTGTAATTTGTCTTTTGCTGTTTGTGGTTTGAAAAAAATGAGTTCATATACATCAAGGAGGTTTTCATAATACTATTTCAAGCTTATTTCAATAACAAAATACCATGCTGAAAAAATTTTTCGCCTTAGCATATTCGACTTATACTTAATAAAAGAAAACATATGCGCCACTGAATTTGTTTGTCTTTATTTTCGCCGTATCGTATGAATTTTAATTTCTCAATCTTAAAAACAAATAGGGATACGCAATATGATCAACAACAATATACTAGTTGATTCTTACGAATATTCGAGCCGCTCGATCTTTCAAGCAGCTCAATCAATTAATTATATTAGTTGCTGCTAAGTAACCGTGCTTTGCAAACCTTTTGATCAAAAATGTCGACACAAAACAAATTGGTGCAATCACCGAACTTATAGATGACAAATTTATTATTATAATTTTTTAACGAAAACATGCACATAAACGCTCAATGTTTAAAAGAAATGGTTGTTATTTGTGGACAAATATAATATTTGTTATTTTTTTAATTAATAATGACTTACCCTCTATATCGATTGGACAAATTATTGAACCTAATGCAAACTTAGATGACTTACAAAATCTAACCTAATATACTATCTAATTACTAAGTAATTAGTATCGCAAGAAAGAAGGTTAGTTGCTAGATACCAATAGCAACTAACCTCATTTTTAGCGGTATAGATTATTTAGAAATTAGATAATATATTAGGTTAGTTGGTAATTTCATAGATTAAGTTAGGTTATGTCAAGTTTAACTGTTTTCAGGTTGGCAACTAACCAATTTCGTACGATAATTTAGTTGACAGTTGCCAGATATTAAAGTAATCACAAACTAAATATTACTTAGAGAACTTAACCAGTTTATGCATAGAAAATGACGCGACAGGATTAATATAGTATTTTTAATACCTATTTAGAAGTACCAGTCGTTTCAGTGACTTAACGTATGCTGCTTCTTGAACACACACACAAAATTAGGTTAGGAATTTGTCATGTCAAATGGCTGACATCTAGACCTTTATTCTTAGGACATTGGTGGAGTAACTTGATATTCAATATAACCAGTGGCGGCGTAGGATCACAAATATTAATTAATTTCATAATATGGAACATAATATGGACGTTGTGGTTTTATGTTATTATAATACAACTAAAAGTACCACAAAATATATTATACATGCTTAAATATCTAAACACGTAATGGTTTTCGAATTGAATGTGTCCGCAAACGTTTCCCTGAGCAAAACTCGAATTACGAAGAATACTCTGCATTTTTAAGATATTCAAGTTAGTTATAAAATATGATTCTATCAAAAGCAAGAGAGTGTGTAAAAATATAAAATATCTATAAAATGGTGAGAAATAAATTAGCAAGGACCCTGCTATAAATACAAAGTAAACTAACTGTAACAAAATAATCATGATTGTAACAAGCAGTAATAATATTTAATAACCAATTACACTAAATAAATGACGAAGTGATTTTAAAAGTTTAAAGTCTAAATATCTTGTTGATTAATACTTTCGCTTTCTGGAAAAGATAGTTCGTCGTCGGATAAATTCGACACAGAGATCACCATTGGTTCGATATTTTACAAGTCCAATTTATTTTCTACCTCCCATGCCTCAGAAATTATTTTCTCTGTGTGGTTGATGTAATTTTGCCAGTGCTGTTGCGGTACATTTTCTACTACGTTATTCCATACATGTAAAACTTCAGCAGGTGACCCTGTAGTTTTAAAAATAGCTTCATCATAACGTCTTTTAGTCTCTGACCAAACCATTTCGAAGGCATTAAAATGGCAATGATAGGGAGGTAGTCTGAAAACACAATAACCATGCTCCGCAGCGTATTTATCTAAATAATAATTTTTATCCACAACCACTCTATAATATTATAATTATACATGCTTAGAGTCAATAATAATGACGTTTATTATAAATAGGTTATGAAACCTGTGAGTAATATTTTGACTTATCACTGCTCAACTGTGAATGATAAGAAATCATTACAAAATCAGGATACCTCATGTTAATCAATTTTGACATAAACAAAAACAATTTATAAATTGAAAGCAAATTGTGTTAATTGTGTTGTGATAGTGTGGTTTATAGTTTATCGAAGGTGAAAGAAGCAACATGGAATCCGATCCTGACTTGTTGACACCCCCGGAAATAAGGGACGCGGCAGAAATCGCTTCCATCAATTTGTTGCCTAAAAAGTTCGCAACATATACCAAAGTACATACAATACGTTTTGTGAATGGAAAAAGGAGAAAAAAGCACATTCTTCAACTGAGTCGGTAGTTTTGGTGTATTTTACTAAATTATCAAAAAAATACAACACCTCATCGTTGTGGCAGAAGTATTCGATGCTAAAAAGTACATTGAAAATCTTTGAAAACATCAATATTGGAAACCATGGCAAACTTCTAGCTTTTTTGAAAAGAAAAAATGAAAGGTTTACTCCGAAAAAAGCCAACACTTTCTCCCCAGAAAATGTTAATAGTTTCATTGCAAATGCACCGGATGACAAATTTCTTGCAACAAAAGTAAGTTTTAAATTATTTTAATATTTTTTAAAAATTGCAGTAATTTTTTCTTCAGGTTGCATTAATTATGGGTTTAATGGGCGCTTGTCGTTCAAATGAGCTGTATAACATGAAAATTAAAGATAAAGAAGACCTTAATTCCTGCTATATGATTAAGGTGCCAACCACAAAAACTAAAATTTGTAGGAAATTTACAGTATCTGGTAATTTTTACCACATTGTAAAAAAATATTTGTGCCTCCGAAAGCAGATAAACTGTGATTATTTCTTTCAAAATTTTCAAAATGGAAAGTGTACTAATCAGCAAATTGGTAATAATAAATTTACAAAAATGGGAAGGGATATCGCCAGTTTTTTTAAATTACCCAATCCTGAGCAATATACAGGCCATAGCTTTAGAAGAACCTCAGCCACCATTTTGGTTGATGCTGGTGAAGACATCACTGCGTTAAAACGTCATGGAGGATGGAAGTCAACTGCGGTTGCAGAAGGCTATATTAACGATTCTTTGGAAAACAAAAAGGAAACGGCCAGAAAAATTACATCGTCAATAGAATCGACAGCAAATAATGTAACAGCTGCATCTTCCAGCACAAATTCCGTTAATTTCGATATTTTGGATCAAACCGTAAATCTTGGTGTACCCACTTCAATGCCCCCTATTGTGTTTAATAATTGTTCTAACGTTACTATTAACATTAATCCTAATAAATAGTATTATTATATGTATTTCTTAGTTATAATTAAAAGTAAATGATTTAATGAATTATGTTCTTATTCTTGAAAAGTTGCAGTAAGCAAGAATGAATATACATTTTGTGGTTGTGGATAAAGTATAGTATTCTACTCGCGCATAATGGCTATTAATCATTCGAATGATTTACTCCACTCGCCTGCGGCTCGTTCCGTAAACCTCATTCTCATGATTTCATTATGCGCTTGTTGAATAATATACTATTTTCCGGCACTGTTTGCTTTTCAACCAGATTCTAAACAGCATCTTTTAAAAGATTATTTGGAAAAGGGACATTCTTTTTTCCAAGCCAATCTATAAGACGTTTTTTGCTCCGGAATTTCTTCTTCTAGACGAATATGATAAGTTGCGTTATCTAGTATAACGAAGGATGGTTCTTCTAAGTTTGCAATAAGTTGATCTTTAAACCACTTCTCAAAATTTTCGGTATTCATATTATCGTGATAATCACCTGTTTTCTTATTACATTTAAAAAATAGGGATCCATTTGTCACAAATCCATCTTTATTTCCGGCATGAACAATAACGTAACGTATCCCACTTCCAGTTTTTCTAAAACTACTGTATTTACTGCCATCTTTCCACATTCTTCTATTACCACTTTTGCTAAAAACCCATGTCTCGTCCAGAAAAGCCGGTTTGTAAATGTTCTCTTTTTTAGCAACTTGATATTTATTTAAAAATAAAATTCTCTTGAACCTAATTCCAGGCATTTCCAATAAATGTTTTCTTCCGTCCTCTTTTTTGAAGCTAAAGCCCATTTTCTTAATTCCCAAATATAATGAACTTTTCGAGATCCCAATTTCTGGTGATTCTTCCATAAGTTGCCAGTAAATAGTGTCTTAAGTAATATGTTCCTTTCGGACATATATTTTGTAAATCACTTCCCTTAAAAAATGCAGAGTATTCTTTGTAATTCGAGTTTTGCTCAGGGAAACGTTTGCAGACATATTCCTTCTAAATTCGAAATCCGTTGCTCTGTTTTCATCTTGTAGGTTGTATAATGTGCTTTGTGGAACTTTTAAGACTTCGGACGCTTTTTGAATTGCCTTAAATCGAGATCCTAATTCATTTTGAAAATAACTCACTACATTAAGCATAAGCTTTTTGGATTCATCGGAATATCGCATTTTAGTAGTATATATTTGCGTTATTTATTGACGTTAACAGACATCAAACTTTTGACGTAACGTCTAATTAGTATTCGACGTTCATTTTTGTTGGTAATTTTTTGTTTCATCTGATTCATGATTGATAAATAAAGATGGGGTTATTCCAAATGGGTATTAAAAATACTATAGTATCCTGCCGACTACGCCAAGTATCTGTGTTGCACCTTTTTAATTTTCAAAGTTTTCACTTTACATTTTTCTATGTAATGTAATTTTTGTAACTTACTTTCATAGTCTGCATATGAAGGTGCGGCCGTCGTGATTTCGCTGACGACGAGGGCGACGCAAATGATTGCGCAGATGCACTTCAGAGATGGTAATCCTTGCATTTTCATTTCTGTAATAATAAAACAAAAACATATTAACGCCCGGTATTATAAAACGTTTTATTCTCTAAATAAAATTTTCTTTAGAAATAAAATAATGTATTCCAAAGATTTCGGTATTATAAACACAAAATAACTTTCTTTGGCTAATAAATCTCCCCAGTAAATTATTTGTTTGTTTTCCTACCAAGTAAATTTTATTCTCTAAATAATTTGACAGTTAAAAGTCAAAATTGTATTATATTATTATAATTACTTTAGATTCTATTACTTGTATTTATTAATTTCATTACGGTTATCATGTCTACCACATCATCCGTGTCAGTTTTAAGTTCGCTCATAGTATCTTCCCTGACAGTGATTAATTCGATCCACAAGACATTCTAAGGAGTCGAAGATCTTAAGTTTTTCAAATCAGACATAACCAAGAATTTGTATACTTATGCATACGCTTTTTTAAAATTAGTTCCATTTAAAGTTTTAAACGAGTGTTTTCTACTCCCAGACTAAGCATGAAGTAAAATTTCGAGTTCAGAAAAGCCTGAAAATTTGGTTTGGTCGCGTAGAGCGAAGCGCGGAGCGGCCAAACCAAATTTTCAGGCTTTTTTAAACTCGAAATTTTACTTCATGCGCCACGCGTACTAGACACTGATTTCAAGTGAAGTTCATTTGTTCACAATATTTCAGTGTTTTCAGTGTTAAATACGCGTGGCGCATGAAGTAAAATTTCGAGTTTAGAAAAGCCTGAAAATTTGGTTTGGTCGCTCCGCGCTTCGCGCTACGCGACCAAACCAAATTTTCAGGCTTTTCTAAACTCGAAATTTTACTTCATGCTTAGTCTGGGAGTGGAAAACACTCGTTTAAAACTTTAAATGGAACTAATTTTAAAAAAGCGTATGCATAAGTATAAACATTCTTGGTTATGCGCCACGCGCATTTAACACTGAAAACACTGAAATATTGTGAACAAATGATCTTCACTTGAAATCAGTGTCTTGTACGCGTGGCGCATGAAGTAAAATTTCGAGTTTAGAATGTAGTTTCATGCGCCACGCGTATTTAACACTGAAAACACTGAAATATTGTGAACAAATAAACTGCACTTGAAATCAGTGTCGTGTACGCGTGGCGCATGAAGTAAAATTTCGAGTTTAGAAAAGCCTGAAAATTTGGTTTGGCCGCTCCGCGCTTCGCGCTACGCGACCAAACCAAATTTTCAGGCTTTTCTAAACTCGAAATTTTACTTCATGCTTAGCCTGGGAGTGGAAAATACTCGTTTAAGTCTTTTATAATTTCTAATAAGCTTTCTTTTTCTTGTTCTGTGTAATTCTGACATATTCCACGGGTATTCTCCATAATTATAAGGAATTATACTAAATTTCCAATTTGATTGACAATTTAATTTGAAATATTGACAATTCAATTTAACAAATTAATGGTTCCAGCTATGGCCACAATGAAAATGTATAATTTCCGTCTGTAATCTATTAATTAAATTATTTATTTCTAGAATTGCTATTTATTTGGTAGGTTTGCTTTATAATACGCAATTTTATTTGCCTATTAGTTTACTAGGAAAATAAATTTACTTCACAAATAGTTATCTAATGATTTATTAATCGTTTATAATACCGGGCATCAATATAATAAACTCAGTTACAGTTAGGTAAAGATGTAGTATGCGCAATGATTCACTATTTTCTCTTATTATTTTTTATTTGTTCATAAAGATCGGTCTCTTTATTTGAAGTGAAGTTTTTGAAGAAAAGAAAAATTAGCAAATATCGTAAGAAATATGTGTATTTGTAGTTATAAAGTTTCTCATCAAACTAAAAATTAGTCTTTCTATGTTTTTTTTATAACGATAATAGCAATAGATAATTATCGAACTAGTTTGCGAAGTAAGTAAGTATACCCCGAAAGTAACCGTGAAGTGCGTTTATTTACACAAATATAAAAAAAATATAAATAAATTAATAAATAAATAAATAAATTATTATTCCTATAAAATTACACAGTGCACAAACATACTGATAGCTACTATAGGAAGTGTAGTTTTAGTACAACTATTTATTGCATTTATTTCTTATTTTATTTTTATTATTATTAAAGATCAGTCTCTTTATCTTAAGTGAGATTTTAATAGAATGATTGACTTCATTCATTTCTTATTTTATTTATTTTATTATAGATCTAAAAATCTAAATTTTCAGGCTTTTCTAAACTCGAAATATTACTTCTCATTATTCCTATAAAATTACACAGTGCACAAACATACTGATAGCTACTATAGGAAGTGTAGTTTTAGTACAACTATTTATTGCATTTATTTCTTATTTTATTTTTATTATTATTAAAGATCAGTCTCTTTATTTTAAATGAGATTTTAATAGAACGATTGACTTCATTCATTTCTTATTTTATTATAGATCTAAAAATCTAAATTTTCAGGCTTTTCTAAACTCGAAATATTACTTCTCATTATTCCTATAAAATTACACAGTGCACAAACATACTGATAGCTACTATAGGAAGTGTAGTTTTAGTACAACTATTTATTGCATTTATTTCTTATTTTATTTTTATTATTATTAAAGATTAGTCTCTTTATCTTAAGTGAGATTTTAATAGAACGATTGACTTCATTCATTTCTTATTTTATTTATTTTATTATAGATCTAAAAATCTAAATTTTCAGGCTTTTCTAAACTCGAAATATTACTTCATGCTTAATCTAAAAAAATACAAATTTCGGAAATCACAAACAATAATAATTTGTTTAGACATCAAAATAATCTTATGTACCTGCATTTGAATGTTTTCTCTTGAAAATTATACAGAGTGTCCCGATTAAGCAGTCGAAGCATGAGTATATTCTAAACAGTAAGAGATAGAGAGTCGGTTAAAGAGAGATAATATGCAGGACAATAAGTACTATCTAGGTCCGGTGTAAAACCAACAAGCTCATAGCCAGAGCTGGGCAGGATTCGAATCATTCGGGATTCGAATCCTAGATTCGAATCCTTTTAGAGGATTCAAAAGAGGTATTCGAATACTTTAGTTAAACTGGATTCGTGATCCGGATTCGTTACACTTTTTTAAAAGGATTCGTATTCGAATCCAAATGCTGGTGATTCGAATCCTCATAAAAGGATTCGAATCCTCATAAAAGGATTCGAATATTTATAAAAGGATCCGAATAGTTACAAAAGGATTCGAATCGTCAAAAATAATTCGAATTAATCGTAAGGATTAACATGAAAAATTTGTTTTATATGTTTTTAAATTTCTCGTTAAATCAGTGTTTTATACGCGTGGCGCATGAAGTAAAATTTCGAGTTTAGAAAAGCCCCGTGAAAATTTGTCTCGGGTCGCTGCGCGACCCTCGACAAATTTTCTACGCGGGGCTTTTCTAAACTCGAAATTTTACTTCATGCTTAGTCTGGGAGTGGACGACACTCGTTTGTAAGTGATAAAATCAGTTAAATTAATGATTTGTGTCAAATTTAACATTTTGATAAATTTTGATGATTTTTGCCAGATTTGAGATTTTTAATTGTTATTCGGTAATTTCGCCAAATATAACATTTTGATGAATATGAATTGACATTCCCAATCAAATTTTTACACTTAACGTGTCGATTTATAACATTTTTATAAAATTTTCAACAAATCGATATTTTCATAAAATTATCATCATTTCGAGATTTTCGTCGATTAATCAAATTTTTATCAGATTTTGCAATATTTCCTCAATTTTCCTTAATTTATCGAATATTGATAAAATTTTCAATATTTCGAGATTTTTAATTAATTTATGAAAATGTTTATCAGATTTTCAACATATCTTGATTTTTGATATTTTGTCAATTTTATCGATTTATAAAATGTTAATGAAATTTTCGATATTTCGAGATTTTCTTGTCAAATATATAAAATGTTTATATGTAAGATTTCAATATTTTTATTTAGATTTGTAACGATTTGTAAAAATTATTGAATCATTATTTGAACACACAAACTTGAGATTTTTTTTTTAGAAGACATATTTAATCATTTTTGACATTGAATGACATATTTGATATTTTGTACCTTTTGAGATGACATTTTTGACAATAGATTATATTCTTGATATTAGACTACGTTTTTTGACATTAGATGACATGTTTCACATTAGATGTTGCTTTTGATAAACAATGAAATTTTTTACTTTTTTACTATTTCTGATATTGACATTAAATGACGTATTTGACATTAGATGGCAGTTCTAACATTTTATATTTTTTTACTTTTTTGACATTTGCTATTACATATTTACTTGTTTTCCATTAGATAATAATTTTTATATTATTAGATCACTTATTTGACATTATTACTGATTTTAACAGAAATTTTCGTTTTTGTAAGAACGTTTTTGTCAAACTGTCACGTACTGACATAAATTGATAATTTTAACGTAAATCGATTTTATCAACACGCCGAATTTTTGACATTTTCGATATTTTTTATATTTACGAGATGACATTTTGATGATTTTCGCAATTTTAAATAATATTGACATATTTTGATAACTTTTAAAACTGAAAACAGTTTTAATATGTTTTTATATCTTTAACTTTACTTGAAATCAGTGATTAATACGCATGGCGCATGAAGAAAAATTTCGAGTTTAGAAAAGCCCCGTGAAAATTTGTCGAGGGTCGCGCAGCGACCCGAGACAAATTTTCTACGCGGGTCTTTTCTTAACTCGAAATTTTACTTCATGCTTAGTCTGGGAGTGGAGACACTCGTTCGTAAATTTTCGAATTATTATAAGGTTGTCATAAAGATGTGTATTTATTTTCAAAAAAATCTTTCTCGGTTTATTGAACAAAAACAAAAGAGCTGAGGTGGAAAGTGTTTAGGTAAAAGTGGTTTATTTTTTCGTTGGCTACAACTTTTGTTTGAAACATTTTTTGATTTAGACGTCGAAAGCCATAACCGGTGACTAAAAAATTTAGTGGAGATTAACAAATCTCCACTAGATTTTTTAGTTTCTAATTCAAAAATAAAAGAGCTGAGGTAAAAAGTGTTTAGGTAAAAAAGGGATATTTTTTCGTTGGCTACAACTTTTGTTTAAAACATTTTTTGACTTAGACGTCGAAAGCCATAGTGAAATTCGTTTAATAAAAAAACATCTAATGATTTCTGGTGATTTTTAACACAAGACTTTTAGACATTTGATGGTATAATTAATATTGAATTACTGAAATAAGTATTTATTTTTAATATATTCGTAAATATACGGTAAACAATGTAAAATATTTATTTAATTAAAATATTTAGAAAATAACAATACAATAAATATTATTATTATTATTATACTGGGTGTCCGTATTTCAACAGAATGTATGGGGATCTCGGTTAATTAAAGAGATAAAGAGTCGGTTAAATTGGAGCAAAGTTGCATAATTTAGGGCCCAATAATAACCCAAAAACAAGTTTGAAATATCTTATTTCCTCAATGAGATATTGCCAAAAAAACGTATTTTTTGAAAATTCGTTTTTATTTTTTTATTTAAAAACTATTAAATCCATAGATATACAACTTTGACATTATAGGCACTTTTTAACGATAAATCTAGTAACATATTTTATTTTAAGATAACTATAACATTTACCTAGGGACCATAGCTAACTTTTGTTTTTGATATTTTTTGGAAGAATATTTTTTACTGAATTCAATGATGTATCACACTTATAGTTTATTGTACATTTCATATGTAAAATTTTTATCTTTTGGTTTTTCAAAGAGTGCCTTGGAAACAGTTGAGTATTTTGCTTACATATCACCCCTGAAGACGGGCATCCGACGATACATACTTTAACAGTTGTGACATATTTTAAAGTAACGAGTGTCTTCCACTCCCAGACTAAGCATGAAGTAAAATTTCGACTTTAGAAAAGCCCCGCGTAGAAAATTTGTCGAGGGTCGCGCAGCGACCCGAGGCAAATTTTCACGGGGCTTTTCTAAACTCGAAATTTTACTTCATGCGCCACGCGTAGAAACCATTGATTTGAAGTGTAGTTTAAAAACACACAAATACATCTTTAATCAAAGTAAAACAGAAATTTAGTCTGTTCTCAACGATGTTTAGTGTTAATAATAAATAATTAGGTTGTAAATATTTTTGTTAAAACAACTGATAACGATATTAATATGTTAATGGTTGTAAAAAAATAATAAAATCAAATTTATTTTTAAACGATTTGTATTCGTGATTCAAAAAAGCAGGATTCGAATCTTTTAGTCGAATCATATTTATCTCTTACGAATCCTTTATTCAAGTATTCGTGATTCGAATCATATTAGGTGATTCGGATTCGTGATTCGAATCCTTTTAACGAGGATTCGTCCCAGCTCTGCTCATAGCCAACTTTCCATATGAAAAAATGAAGTTAGTATGCGTATCTTGGAAAATATTTGCTTCATGGTAAAATAAAAAACATATTATTTAAAAACCTAAATAAGTGCCTTAATAATGTCAAAGAATCATCCTTCTATCATAAATATTAACCAAGTTATAAAGGAAAATAAAAATAAACCCGCCAAAATCGTATTTTTCGCAGTGCGCTCTAAACCTTCAACTTTTTTGTTGATTTTTCACCGGTTATAGATATTACTCATTGTTCCGCATATTTTCTCGTATTTAACCAATTCTCTACCTCTGACCGTTTAGAAGATACCCAAGCATCGACTGCTTAACCGGAACACACTGTATATTTAATTTAGACTACAATGACTGACTACATATTCACTATAGACATTTTTGTTAGCAGATGCAATTACATTTGTATTTATTGACAACAACTGTATCTTACTGGAAAAAAAATTGTACACCCTTAAATTTAACTAAAATATGTATTATATTTAAATGTAATACATATTTACTGCATACTGCAGATTTAATGGATATTTACAGAATATATTGATAAGTGAAATGAGTTTTCTGTAAAACTAATCTTAAAAAAATCAACAAAATTAATTTTACTATAAAATTCACAAACAAAAATATCAGAATTTATCGAACCAAAAATTGATATTCAGTAGAAAAAAATCCGGTCTATTTAGTTTTACTCTTAATTACAAAATAAAGAAAACTACAAAATAAGATTTCGATTATTGTCAAAAAACTGATTCCACTCCCAGGTTAAGCATGAAGTAAAATTTTGAGTTTAGAAAAGACTGAAAATTTGGATTTGCCGGGGCGCGTGTGCGAAATTTTACTTCATGCGCCACGCGTATAAAACATTAACTTATTTTTTTTTGTAAAAAAGGCCAATTTTGGTATTTTCGTAATCGCCAACTAAACTATTTCTGGCAATAAAATTTTTCTTATCTTTTAAAAAAATAATTTGCAGTATTAAATAGTTAAAAATATTTCTGGTATGAAAAAGTATCGATATTTCAATACTTTTCATTACGATGTTTTATCATATCGATACTTTGATATACGATATGATCGATATACAATATCAATACTACTTTGCGATCGGAACATCCCTAATTGATTTATTTCTTATTATTCTTTTTTTAATAAAGATATTTCTCTTTTCATTTAATGAAGTATTAATATTCACAAAGATTTACTCGTTTTATTTATTAAAGTTTTTTATTGCTAAAAATATGTTTCATTATCTTATTATATTCTGTTGAGATTTTCTTGTTTCATTTAATAAAGTTTTCAGAAAATGTGTAATCTTTCTCTTTATGTTAAATATAAAAGTTATATTCTTAACAATTTACTGTTAAAGTTTAACAATTTGCGTTTTATTATTTACTGAAGTTCAAGTTATTCTTGTCAAAACGAGATATATCAAAATTTAATTTACAGCATAAGAGCAAAACCAAATCCTTCCCCTTTAAAACATAATAAAAAAAACCGCATAAATTCCTTAATGAAATACATTGAAGTTCCATCACGGTATATTTTCCTTTTACGAGTGTTGCTAATTAGAGGGTAGAGCGCGTCGCGACGCCTTATCTCCTAGCGCACAGTTTATTAACCACCGACTGACGTCGGCTTTGTCCGAGTCCCTTTGGCGAAGATCGGGAGTCAACGTGAATTAAGGAGCCGATAACTGAAAGTTAATCCATCATAATAATTTTTTTTAAAGGCTGCGAAAAAGATTAGGATCGCGTCCGGAGCGGAATTAATGGAATGAATTTTAAAGGAAGGGGGTTGGCTCATTGTGTTTGTTGGTGAGAATAAAGTAATTTCCTGTGGATTTTGGGATTACTGTTCGGTTAATATTTAAGGCGTTTTGAATAAATCAACGATAAGGGTGGAGTGATTTGTTGTGGAAAAGATTCTTTTTATAATGTTTTATATATAGTCTCAAGAATCTGCAAGGGTGCAAAAGAGTTTGGATTTTTTATATTTGACAGTTTAATGTTCTGTGTCACTCCACAGCGCGTTATAGAATTTGGGAATAAAATTGTTCATAACATCAGAAATCAGGGAGCAATTTATAGACGTGGTTGCTTTTTTAACTAAATAAAAAAATCAGTGTTTAATTAGTAGGTACAGGGAATTTTTCTTTTAGGTAAAAAAAAGACCTTTATTGGCATAATACTATATTACATCCATATCTACACTAATCACTGCCCCATCTCACTTTTAAGTACACATATCCTTACCAGGCGCGGATCGTGGCCAACTTCAGGGGAGGCAAATGATCCAAGGTACAAAAAGAGAGGTTGAATTATCTTCGAGTACATGTCGTTATTGAAAGCCCCTTCCGTCATAGAACATGGTGAAAATGGAAAAAATCAACAAAATTCACGAAAACTTGTAAAATTCATTGATATTATATATCTCATTTCATTTAACTAGGCTAGAAATGCGGACAACTTTTTATCTCTAAAGTTCTCTGTGGAGTTTATTATTGTGACTAATTAGGTAATAATTAATGTTGTCGTCAAATGGTAGTCAAAATAGTAAAGACAGTCAATTAAATCAACATGTAATCTATAAAATTAAATGAGTGTTAATTTGACTATCACGACATTTTTATCATCATAAAATCACTGTGTCGTTAACTTAAACTTAAAATCGCTTAGTCGGCTGTAAACTGATTGTATTCTAACTATAAGTCAATTAGTGAACTGTTTTTTTAAGCATGATCGTATTTAGTAATTACATTTCTTTTTCGACTGTTTATTGATTATTGCAACATTGACTACAAGTCTTTAAGTATGAAGGGATTTTGTCATTATATTACTCGATCGACTGTATATTGACATTTGTAATATATTTGTAATATTTTAATTTTAACCTAAGAAAAACACCGTTTCTTACATTAATTTCTGTTGAATTAACATTACGATATGGCCTAAGACATTAGTTTTAATCCAAGTCCTTTCACTTCTAATTTGTTGCTATCTTTCCTTTCATTTTAAATTTGTATTGTTAGTTGGTTTGAAGAGAATTTGACCTAAATGTTACATACACTTTAATAGAGCGTTGTAACAAATCAAATTAAATAAGATTTTAAATATTTCATTGTATAATTCAATATCCGGAGGTGTATTTGCATGGGAAGTAGTTGTTTCAATGAATATTTATCGTCTTAAGTTGTCTTATTAATTAAGACATTGTTTGCATTTTCACGAATATTTTTTTCGTAATTTTATATATTATTATTATATATTGTTTGAAAACGAGACAATTGTATTATAATAACAGAAAATAATGATAGATATCCCTTGGCGCCAAAAGAGGAAAGTAAAATCGGGTTGCTTCTACATAAATGGCTTTAGTTCCATTACATTTGCATTATTATTATATAAATTTATATGCCCAGAAAGTATATTTATATTATAACCACAGCAGTGGGACAATCTGAAATTATGTGTGGGATGGAATGTGGAATGTGCACAGAATTACAGCTTAATAAAAATAAGTCGTTTTGTTCGTTTGTTGTTACTTTAACAGAATAATGCAGAGTCGCGCTAGCCTTAATTAAATTAACCTAAATTTAGTAATAGTAATGAATATGTGCCAACAAAATCAAGAATTTTTTTTTTCTCCCGTTAATCCATCTGAAAATGTCAATTTTAATTAAATAAGTAGTATAAATGAAATTGCCAATTAATTAAATAAGTAGTATAAATGAAATTGCCAATTCTTGGTTGCAGAATACTTCAAACATTAAAAGTGCGATTCTTTTCGCAATCTACAACAAGTTAGTCTTACAAAGACTATAGCAAACACTCATTGAAACAACTACTTCCCGAGCTAATACCCCGACGGACATTGAATTATACAACAAGTGTTTGCTGTTACGTACAGTAACCTACTGCAAATGTAACAATTTTGGTCAAAGCCTGAATAATTTGACCCAAATTGTTACATTTGCAGTAGGTTACTGTATGTAACAGCAAACACATATTGTATAATTCAATGTCCGTCGGGGTATTATCCCGGGAAGTAGTTGTTTCAATGAGTGTTTGATATAGTCTTTGTAAGACTAACTTGTTGTAGATTGCGAGAAGAATCGCACTTTTAATGTTTAAATAAGTAGTGAAATAGTCGAATAAAATGTAGTTATGGTGAAATACGTGGAAAACAATATAAAAGCTATCCATCCTACAATATTTACTAACAGTTATGTAAAATTGCCGGTAATTTAAAATTGGATAATATTTTCAGGCCCATTTGCACGCCGACTGATTAACTTTAATCATTGATTAAACCTCTGATTAAGTCATAATTCTAGAATATAAGAATGTTTTAAATTTGTAAGATATTTTAAATATGTCTTTTTTTATCATTATGCGATTTTGTAAATAATTTATACATAAAATTGCTGTGTTTTTAAGGAGTACTAATTAACTTAATCGACTTGGGTGCAAATGGGCATCAGTAATATTAGCGGTAACATGACAGTGGGTAAATCAAACAAATTATTAAAATTTATAATAGAAGCTATTTACCCTAAATAAGAACTAAAAGTAGAACTCATTAGATATTTAATAAATTAGTATTGAATTGTGACTAGTATAAAAATTTGTTTGCCTATTTTCTCTATTTAAATTACTACTTTCAGTTATTCAGTTTTCCTAGTTTAAGGTTATATGAATGTAGTTTCTGTATATATATATATATATAAATATATATATATATATATATATTTATATATATATATATATATATATATATATATATATATATATATAAATTAGAATTACCGATCTGCCTATAAGTACCAAATAAGAAATACCAGCGCATTAGGTCATGATGTAAAAGTTATTTTTTATCAAGTGAGTGTGCAAGGAGGACAGAAGACGACGACTATCGTTTCGCTCTTTTTATGAGCTCCTCAGGCCGCCACATCCATCATCCCATACACACTCACTTGATATGTAGAAGTTGTATATATACTGACTTCGCTAACCATAAGCCGGTATTGACGTTAGTATTTATAAATGCTACTGCATTGATAAGGGCATTGATCTCATTTTGCTTCTACAGTTAGTGTTGGTTTTAAACTAAAAACCGACACTAACTGTAGAAGCAAAATGAGATCAATGCCCTTATCAATGCAGTAGCATTTATAAATACTACCAAATAACTAAAAAAAAAAAAACGAGGGGGATATAAAAATTTCAGGGGGAAGGTTTAACTGGTAAAAATATTGTTTTTGCTCTTGCAGGGCCGCTTTTACATACCAAAAGTCAACGTTTTAAAAATTTCGTAGGGGTTTTGTTGAACCCCCATATCCCCCCTTTCCTGGCTACGGCCTTGCCAGCAGCACTGGTTATATACTTGAAAAAAAAAAAAAGAAATTATCCCTTTTTCGCGTCTGAAAAATGTCTATTTTAATCAAATATAATCAATCGGAAAATATCTATTTTAATCGTCAAATTAATTTTAAATGAAGTTTATAAAACTTAAAGGTTAATTAGAAGTATTGACACATCTAGTGTTAAAGAAGTGAAATGAGTAATTAATTCAAGTTGTTGGAGAACTTGTAATTAATTTATATTTATTTCATTATAAAACGACGTCTCTAAACAAAAGAAAGTTTCAACCGAAGCGGGCGCGTGCTCAATGGAAAACACGCAAACGAATTAACCTCAATGGATCTGTTCATCGAATTATAGATGAAATTTTACACCCCGCGTATGTATAACTTTTCCTAATTCATTAATAATAAATATCCAGAAACATCAATACAATACAATTCATTATATCATTCTAGCCGAGCGAAACGTAGAGTTTGGTTAATAATGAATTCAATTTCAAATTAAAATTAAAAAACAAAAGCCATATTTCTTTTGCCAAAAATTAAATACAGGGAGTTTTTCTAAAAAGTATACATATCGCGATAATTATAGTGTTTGTTAAATTTTCAGCAATCTGCTGTTTTTCTAAAAGCGGTCAATTTAAAGCTTTTACCGTGTGTTTACACTCCTTGGTTAAGCATAAAGTAACATTTCGAGTTTAGAAAATTAAAGGTATAAACGAGTGTTTTCCACTCCCAGACTAAGCATGAAGTAAAATTTCGAGTTTAGAAAAGCCTTAAAATTTGGTTTGGTTGCTCCGCGTAGCGGAGCAACCAAACCAAATTTTAAGGCTTTTCTAAACTCGAAATTTTACTTCATGCGCCACGCGTATATAACATTGATTTAATGTGAACTTCAAAATATATCGCCTAAGAAATGTTTAGAAATTCAAGCAACTGAAACAACTTGTTTTCGGTTAGATGATATAAATATATGTAATATTTATTAACGTGAAATTAAACTTGACCGGTCAAGCGCCATTGATGCAACAACGTAACATTATTAATTTTTTGTTACAAATTATAAAATTACTAAATAAATAAATTTGATACATTTTATTATTTGACTTGACTTGAGAATGTGTGAAGAAAATGTAGATGTTTTATAACTTAGATATTTCGATTATTACTCATTAAAAAAAAATATTTGTAGTGTGTTTCTAACTTTAAGCATTCATTGATTTCATAAATTAAAAAACAACTTGAGAATATGTGAAGAAAATGTAAATATTTTGTTATTCAAATTTTTCAATTATTACTTATTTAAAAAACAAATGTATTTAGTGTATTTCTAACTTCACAATATTTCAGTGTTTTATACGCGTGGCGCATGAAGTAAAATTTCGAGTTTAGAAAAGCCAAACCAAATTTTAAGGCTTTTCTAAACTCGAAATTTTACTTCATGCTTAGTCTGGGAGTGGAAAACACTTGTTTATAACTTCAATTTGAATACTTTCATATATACGCAACATTATTAATTTTTTGTTAATTAAGTTAATATGATATATTATATTATTTGCCGTGACTTAAAAATGTATGAAGAAAAATGTAAATATTTTGTTATTTAAATATTTCGATTATTACTCAATAAAAAAAAACAATGTTACACTATTTCAAACTTCACAATATTTCAGTGTTTTATACGCGTGGCGCATGAAGTAAAATTTCGAGTTTAGAAAAGCCCAGAAAATTAGTCTCGGGTCGCTGCGCGACCCTCGACAAATTTTCACGGGGCTTTTCTAAACTCGAAATTTTACTTCATGCTTAGTCTGGGAGTGGAAAACAGTCGTTTATAACTTCAATTTGAATACTTTTATAAAATCGAAAAAAAAATGTCAGATTTACAAAATGTACAGCATGTATACATTGAGTCAATTTAAACGGAAACATCCCAGTATGTAATGTAATAAGTTATTCTTAATAATTATAAAAATTAGTGCACAATTTTAGATAAAATCAACTTTTAGAGATAACTTTATATTTGCTCGGTGATCAATGGGTAAAGGAGTGTATTTTAAACTTCACTTCAAATCTATACGCCTGGCGCATGAAATACGCGATCCAGCCAAATTCTTAGGCTTTTCTAAACTGGAAATTTTGCTTCATGCGCCACGCGTATAAAACACTGAAATGTTGTGAAGTTAGAAATACGCTAAATAATTTTTTTTAAATTAGTATTAATTACAAAATTTTAATTACAAAATATTTATATCTTCTTCACATATTCTCAAGTCGTTTTTCAATTTACAAAATCAATGAATCCCTGAATATTTACAGCGTGTACATGAATGTACATCAATACAATTTTAATTTCAAATTATTTTAAACGGGGGAAACTATTTTTCTTTTAAAAACAAGTAATTATATTTTTCAGTAGTAAAATATGTTTTATTCCTTTGAAATTCAAATATGTGTAATAATTAGAAACAAAGGATCCCTGTATATTTCTTTAAAATGGTGATTCCGCATTAAAGATTATTATTATTATTATTATTATTATTATTATGTTTTTTAGCTATAAAATATGTTTCTTTTATAGCAGTATTGTAATGAATGTACATCGTTTCAATTTTAATTTCAAATTATTTTAAACGAGGGAAAATATTTCTCGTGTAAAAAAGAGTAATTATATTTTTCAGTAATAAAATATGTTTTATTTCTATAAAATTCAAATGAGGTACAGGCATGTAAAGCGCATTCAACCCTTCGGAAATAAACGGGAATTTTATGCAGTATTTGCTAATCCAACTCTTTTAAAAATTTAAAAAGTATTAATAAGAAAGAGGAAAAGAACGCTTTTGTTAACCGAATTAATCTGTTTAAAACAACGGTGTGTTAGTTATAGTAGAATTTACTTTTTCTTGAATTTTTTTTATATGAATATTATTTTTTATACTTTAGTGTGCTCAATTGTAACTAATACTTAACTCTCTTAACTAGGAAATTCATATTATTATAGTTATTTTAATTTGAACTTATATGTTACAGGAAACCTTTCGTGAACTGGACTATATACCGGGTGTTGACTTGGCGGACGCAACATAGGAAATCGCATGTTAATTTTAAAGTGCTCAAATATTGGCTTCCCTATTTATTTTAGAGACGAAATGTGTCTCACATTTTTGTAGAGGGAAAAATTCTTAGTTTATTACTGTTCACACTTAACACTTTACGTTTCTCTAAGTTAAAATAATTAAGAAAAAGTAATGTGATTTTATACAAATAATGACATAACATGGAATTGATACAATTGCGGATATTCCGTGTTATTTTTAAAGTTCAATTTAAAGCTTTAAACAAGTGTTTTCCACTTCTAGACTAAGCATAAAGTAAAATTTCGAGTTTAGAAAAGCCCCGTGAAAATTTGTCGAGGGTCGCGTAGCGACCTGAGACGAATTTTCGCGGGGCTTTTCTAAACTCGAAATATTACTTCATGCGCCACGCGTATAAAACACTATAATATTGTCAAATTTAAGTATATTCGAACTTCACTTCGAACCTGTGTTTCATACGCGTGGCGCATGAAGTAAAATTTCGAGTTTAGAAAAGCCCAGAAAATAATTTTGACGGAGCTTTTCTAAACTCGAAATTTTACTCATACTCAGTCTGGGAGTGGAAAACACTCGTTTAAAGCCTCAAATTGAACTTATAAAGAAAACAACGAATATCTAAAGATTTAAAGAAAATAATAAAATAATTTCATTTAGGTAAACATACGCCTAAGCTGTACATATTCCGACATTCGTTGTTTTTTAAATGAGTTCTATTTCAATCTTTAAACGAGTGTTTTCCACTTTCAGACGAAGCATGAAGTAACATTTCGAGTTTAGAAAAGCCCTGTGAAAATTTATCGAGAGTCGCGCAGCGGCTCGAGACTAATTTTCTGGGCTTTTCTAAACTCAAAATTGTACTTTATGCGCCACGCGTATAAAACTCTGATTTCAAGTGAGGTTCAAATATACATAAAGTTCATAATATTCTAGTGTTTTATACGCGTGGCGCATGAAGTAAAATTTCGAGTTTAGAAAAGCCCAGAAAATTTGTCGAGGGTCGCTGCGCGACCCTCGACAAATTTTCACGGGGCTTTTCTAAACTCGAAATTTTACTTCATGCTTAGTCTGGGAGTGGAAAACACTCGTTTAAAGTTTCAAATTGAATTTTTTCAAAAATCAACGAATGTCAGAAAATTAACAGCTAAAATAATTAAATAAAAAGTAATGTGATTTTATAAAAATATTGAGACTTTTCTTGTACAGTGTAAATCATTTCGAAAACATATACTCTAATCAAGTGATAACGATATCTTTTGCCATTTTGACATCCGCAGCTGTTGTTTCAATTCCATGGCATGTCATTATTTTTATAAAATTACATGATTTTTTCTTAATTATTTTAACTTGGAGAAACGTAAAGTGATAAACGTTAACACGAATGAATTCATAAATTTTCCTTCTACAAAAAAGGTAATTACATATTGTTTCTAAAATTAATAGGCGAGCGAAAATTTGAACATTTCAAAATTTACATGGGATTTCCTATGTTGCGTCCGCCAAGTCAACACCCGGTATATGTAATAAATAATAATTAAATGGTGTGTTAGTTAAAGTAGAATTTACAAGAGGTTGTCCTATGATTACAGATTTGAAACTTATGCTACAACTTTTTTTTAAGTATTTTCAGCTGTAATATAACGAGTGGTATGATTATTATCGATGATATTTTGGAGTTGAAACCGAGCTGCAGATTCAACGAGTGCGCAGCACGAGTTAAATGTGCTGCTTCGGTTTTAACGACAAAATATCATCGATATTTAATCATATCACGGTTATATTTAGTGAGAGAATATAACGAATAAAATAATGCGAGTCCCTTAACATTATTGACAGCTGTGATATTGTTATTCCTTATATATATGTTAAAACGTAGATTTTCGCGGACGTAACATATCACTGTTTCTTCGGGTTTGGCCCCGCGTATTTTCTTGGCTCTGGTCCATTTTATTTTTAATTCGACGTTTAGATGACGTCGCAGTCATCATCGTCAGGAATAACTATTAAAATTCCATTGCTCTAGCAACCACTTGTTTGATTTTTACGTACTAAAATTTAAAATCAAAAAACCAAAAACAAAAATTTGATAAACTGCAATCACGTAATAAAGAAAAACTCCCGGATTGTAAATTCAAAACAGTGTGTAACCTTTCAAACAAAATTCTAAACGAAACAGAGAAAAAAGTTCTTTCAAAAGGTTTCAACTTTGCGGTGACACCTAAATTCATTCCAAACGAGGACATTATTTGCAATATTGAAATGGGTATAAAAGGATTAGATAATACCATTGCTGAGAACATTCGCCAAGAAATAGCTACTATTTTAAAAAAAGCCATACCACCACGAAATAATTTAACAATAAGAGAAATGTCGGCTCTTAAATCACTAAAAGAAGATAGATCTATTATAATTCTTCCTGCGGACAAGGGTAATTCCACCGTCATTATGCAAACAGACGAGTATGACAAAAAAATGTGTTCCCTCTTAGATGATTCAACCTACAAAAAAATCGAGACAGATCCGATCACCTATTTAGAAAAAACAACGAAATTAAAAATTAAAAATTCCAAAATTGATACAAATACAGCGTTGAAACTAATTCCTAGGGAAAAATCTTCTATTTGCCCCAAAATTTATGGTGTACCAAAAATACACAAGGAAGGTGTTCCTTTACGACCAATCGTCTCCGGAATTGGTTCCCCAACAGTTAAATTAGCAGCATATATTGCTAAAAAATGGCAGCCACTAACTAAAGACGCTGATTCATATATAATCAACTCCGCAGATTTTGTAAACAAAATTAAAGATCAAATTTTAGATGCAAATGATATATTAGTAAGTTTCAATGTTAAATCTCTCTTTACACAAATCCCAATTGACGAGACGATAGCAATAATAAAATCCAAGTATCATCAGTCAAACGAAATTTTAGATCTTGCGTCACACTGCCTAAAAAACACTTTCTTTACATATAAAGGACAAAAATTCAAACAATTGGAAGGTGCACCAATGGGTTCTCCTCTATCACCAATAGTTGCAAATTTATTTATGGTAGATTTCGAAACTAAAGCACTAAATTCTTCCCCTCTAAAACCTAAACTTTGGCTACGATACGTGGATGATACTTTCGTTATTTGGCAACATGGTATTGAGAACCTCAACCATTTTTTATCGCATCTAAACAATATCTACAACAAAATTCAATTCACAATGGAAGATGAAGAAAACAAACGTTTACCCTTTCTGGACACTCTTATTATCCGAAATCCTAGTGGAAACTTAAATTACACCGTATACCGAAAACCTACACACACAAACAGGTACTTGAATGCGAAGTCACATCACCATCCAGCTCAAATAGCGTCTGTGGCAAAATCGCTTCTACTAAGAGCACGTACGCTATCGGACGAACACCACTTAAATAATGAAATATCCAATGTCAAAAAGGCATTAATGCAAAATGGGTTTTCCAAAAAAAACAATTAATAAATTAAACAGAAACAAAAGTCGAAAAACAAGAAGTGAAAGTCCGTGTAGCAACGTCACCCTTCCCTACATTAAAGGAACAACTGATAAAATCGGATAAGTCCTCTCCAAATACAATATTAAAACTTGTTTCAATATACACACAACAATTTAAAATTTACTCCGAACTTCAAAAGAAATTACCCCACTTGAAGCTCAAGGCGTATATGAAATTCCATGTGGTATGTGTGAGAAGAGCTATGTAGTACAAACAAACCGGAAAATTAGTACTCGTCGAGATGAACACATTTTAGCAGTAAGAAAGTCTGATCCACAATCTTCTTTATTTCAACACGTAAACATTTCTAAACATACAATAAATTTCGAAAAATCGAGAATTTTAAAAAAGACAGACTTCATCCACGCGAGGATTATTAGAGAAGCGATAGAAATTGAAAAGAGGCCGAACAGTCTAAATCAAAGAGATGATGCTAAAAGACTACCACCAATTTGGAAAACTTGTATAAATTCTGGTCAAAATATATTATCTCCGAACAACAACCAAGAAATTCAAAATCCAACCCCTTCCGAAAATAATATTGAAATTGTCACTACAACATCATTAGAAGAACAAAACAGAAGAGTAACACGAAGCCAAACAAGAAATTCACGCATCAAGTAGTACGTAAAAGTCAAACAAGTGGTTGCTAGAGCAATGGAATTTTAATAGTTATTCCTGACGATGATGACTGCGACGTCATCGAAACGTCGAATTAAAAATAAAATGGACCAGAGCCAAGAAAATACGCGGGACCAAACCCGAAGAAACAGTGATACATATATATATATATATATATATATATATATATATATATAATCTTTATTCATAAATAACATACACATAAACGAAAGGTTGCACATTACAGAGAATAACGTCAGATAACTAGAATACTAAGCTACAACGTAACAGAATCGAAATTATAAAATTGTACATAGATGTTTATTTTATTATAATTTATTAATATTGTAGATTTCTTTGTCCACCAGATAAGTAAGTAATTCTTGCTTAAAACGTTTCAATGTTTTAATATTCTGTTTATATTGTGGCATTTTGTTGTAAAATTTAAGTCCGTTATATATGGGAGATTTTTCTGAGAGGGTTAGCCTGTGTACAGGATAAGCATACAAATTGTTATTCCTCGTGTTATAATTGTGGTTAGTTATATAGGCTTGAAATGTTGGCTTGTATTTAAAATTATATATTAAAATTTCGAAGATATATAGCCCTGGTATTGTTAATACACCCAATCTTTAAATTGACTTTTACAGGTTTCATTGTATTTCAATCCCAGTAATATTCGAGCACGTTTCTGCGTAATAAATAAATTATTCGCCATGGTACTATTTCCATAAAAAATAATACTATACCTCATAATTGACTCAATGTTGGATTTATAAACCATATAAAGTGCTTTAAAGTTAACCAATGGTTTAAGTACTCTCATAGCGAAACACAACGAGTTTAGTTTGGAATTTAATTCCACGCAATGACCTTTCCAATTTAGTTCACTGTCCATGATAATTCCGAGTACTCTACAGCTAGAATCTAGCGAAAGATCAAAAGTTCCAAGATTTAATCGAATTAGTTTTATATTCGTACGTTTTGTATGAAACTTTATTGCATTAGTTTTATTTTCATTTGGAATTAATTTATTTTGTAACATCCAGTTTATAGTAATGCCGACAATTTTAGCTGCTTTGCTCTGAAGATCGTTAATATTTTGGCTAATAACTAATAAATTAGTATCATCTGCATACATTTCAATAATTCCATAATTCTCCTGAACCAAATTGGGAAGATCATTGGTGTAAATAACAAATAACAAAGGGCCCAAAATGCTTCCTTGGGGCACCCCAATATTAGTTTTTCCGACCGACGAGTATGTTTTATTACAACCAGTTTTTTGGCGGCGATCTTTTAGGAATGAATTTATTAGATTTAGACATACTCCTCTTACTCCATACATCTCAAGTTTTGATAGCAATATTCCATGATTCATGGTGTCAAAAGCTTTGGAGAGGTCCAGGTACATTCCAAATCGCACAAAAGTTCGTAAGCTGTCGCTACTGCTATTTTTTGTTCATGATGGTGTTTTTTGGCGTCGCACTTTTCACTTCTCTATTATTATCACTGCACGAAACTTTACCCCAGCGATTTTCGTCCATTCTGACGTTTTGGATAACAGGACAACTTATCACCGCTTTTTTGTTTTTTATCATCGCGGTGATAGACATGTACCTATGCTTTCCTTGCATCTCATTGGTTGAAAATTCGTTCTAGTAGGCTATGAGCTGTATTCTCAGCCGTAATATAAGGAGTGGTATGATTATTATCGATGATATTTTGGAGTTGAAACCGAGCTGCAGATTCAACGAGCCCGAAGGGCGAGTTGAATGTGCTGCTTCGGTTTCAACGACAAAATATCATCGATACTTAATCATATCACGAGTTATATTTAGTAAGAGAATATAACGAATAAAATAATGTGAGTCCCTTAACATTATCGACGCTGAAATATTGTTGTTTCCCTATTGATTGAGAATTTTTTAACCGCACAAAAGTTCGTCAACTGCCGCCACTGTGATTCTTTATTCATGACGGTGTTTTTTGGCATCGCACTTTTCACTTTTCTATTAATATTACTGCACTAAACTTCACCTATTTTGACGTTTCGAATGACAGGACAACTTATCACCCACCATTTCGTTTGTTTTTTATCATCGCGGTGATAGACATGTACCTACCGCTTTCCTTGCATCTTATTGGTTTAAAATTCGTTCTAGTAGCCTATGAGTTGTATTCTCATATAAATATTATTTCTTATACCTTAGTGTGCTTAATTTTAACTAATACTTAACTCCCTTAGTTAGGGGATTCATATTATTACAGTTATTTTAATTTGAACTTAAATGCACAGGACACCTCTCGTGAACTGGACTATATTTTAATAATTCCATGCAAATACACATCTCATCTCCCTGCTTTTTCCTCACTGAATGACGTGCTTTTTTTGTTTCAAACTTTTTCCTTTTCATTCATCCAGACAAACAAAACAGGCTGTCCATCTAATTTCTCCCACCCTTCAGACTTTCCTTGTAACATTTTCTGATCCGACACAATATTCATGATTTTCACACATGTATATGTATGCATCACATTTCGGTGATATTGGATGTATACTGGAGACTGACCGAAATTTGATGCGAGACCAAGAGAGCCGTCGCATATATATAAATTCTTATTGTATATAGATTGAAACCCCGTGCACTTTTGACTCGGTCCCGATGGGATTCGGGTTTTCATTCATTCCGCCGGGAAAATGTCGTCGAGTTATCGAATCTAGATATGTAGTTATTTAATAGACGTTCGGGTATATTGTCGTCGGTAAAATAAAATAAAATAATATATTTCTTTGCGGTACAATTCTTTTTTTAGAGATGGTGAATGGGCCAGGAAATGTAACTAAATATCTAGTACAGCGAATGTTTCTTTTATTACAGCGGTTGTTAACATTTCGTTGTTTTTATTGAAATGTTCAATTTGGAGCTTCTAACGACTGTTTGCAATCCTTGGTTAAACATGAAGTAAAATAATGAATATACATTCTATGAAAGATATGCACTCAAAAATTAAGCAAAAATTGTTTTCACTCTTCTAACTAATTTGTATGTAGGTCAGTATTGCATAAAACAGGCTAACTAATAAATCAGTTCGAAGCACTGATTTATTAGAACTGAACCGAAAATCACAAACCGCAAAAACCCGTTAATTTGGTCGGAACGAAAACCGGAGGTAAACAGGACAAATTCGATTAATTTCGGTTTTGTTTAGATGAGGGTTGTTATGTTTAAAATTAGAACACTTTGTTGTAAAACAGTGTTTTAAACATGTTTAAATACAGCCGTCGTGTTTTAAACGATTTTGATTTAAACATGTTTTAAATCTTAGATTTGTTTAAAACATGTTTTAAACGTTAACTTTATTTAAAAGGTTTTTTTTATTATCTTAAATTTGCATAATAAAACATTTTAAAAGATTTTTTGTTTACATTTTTAAATTTTAAATAAATTGTTGAAGATATTTGAAATTACATTAATAAACTTAATAATAATAATATTTATTTGTGTCATTACAATAAAATATCACAACTGTGTGTGCATTAATGTGACTTTTAAATACATCGATTTTTTTTTCAGGTATACGTATGCATACACTGTAAATTTTACGACATTCGTTGCTTTTATCAAAGATTTCAGTTTGAATCTTTAAACGAGGGTTTTCCATTCCCAGACTAAGCATGAAGTAAAATTTCGAGTTTAGAAAAGCCTGAAAATTTGGATTGGCCGCGTAGCGAAGCGGAGCGGCCAATCCAAATTAGGCTTTTCTAAACTCGAAATTTTACTTCATGCGCCACACGTATAAATCACTGAAATCGTAAAGTTTCAAATATACGGCTTTAGCAATCTAATATGTAGATGTGAATAAAACGTAAGTCAAATTCTGCACTGAACAAATTGTTTAAAACAGTGATTATAGGCAACCCAATAACTCTAACGTATATGAGGTTGCCTATAATTGTTGTTGTTGTTTTTTGAACTTCACTGTAAGTCAGTATTTTTAAGCGTGGCGCATGAAGTAAAATTTCGAGTTTAGAAAAGCCTAATTTGGATTGGCCGCTCCGCTTCGCTACGCGGCCAATCCAAATTCTTAGGCTTTTCTAAACTCGAAATTTTACTCCATGCTTAGTCTGGGAGTGGAAAAAACTCGTTAATAGCCCAAAATTAAACGCTTTGAAACAACGAATTCCCGCAAATTTAAAAAAACGCTGCAGTTATCGGGATATGTATACTCAAAAGAAAAATGCCCTGTATGTTCTGTTTTAAACACGTTTAAAACGTGTTTTGAACATGTTTTAAACACGTTTTAAACATGTTTTTAATCGTTAATGTTTTGAACGCTGTTTTAAGGAAAAAACACGTTTTATAAAAAAAAACTGTTTGTTTTAATTAAAATGAAAAAAACTTTTTTAATATAAGGACGTACGATTGGATATTACTTTCTTTTTGTCTATATAGAATGTAGTCACATTCAATTAAATAATAACAATAATTAATAATCGATCATAATCGATAATGCGATAATGCCTATTACATTAAGAGTGAAATGTTCACCAGTGAAAAAACACGTTTTAGAAAAAACTTTTTGTTTTAATTAAAATGAAAAAAACTTTTTTAATAAAAGGAAGTACGATTGGATATTACTTTCTTTTTGTCTATATAGAATGTAGTCACATTGAATTAAATAATAACAATAATTAATAATCGATCATAATCGATTAATTAACCATTAAGAGTGAAATGTTCAAAAAAACAAATTACTTTTTTTAATAAAAAATAAAAATGACGAATGCGCCGGGAACAGATACAGGGAATTTTTTTATACATTCTCCGATATATTGAAAATGTTCATGAATTAGTTACCTTTATTAAACCATTCAATTTGAAGCTTCTAACGTGTGTTTCCACGCCTTCGTTAAGCACGAATTTCGAGTTTAGAAAAGCTTGAAAATTTGGTTGGGTTGCGTAGCATGGTGGAGCGACCAAACCAAATTTTTAGGCTTTTCTAAGCCCGAAATTTCACTTCATGCTTAATCAAGGATTATAAATACTCGCTAAAAATTTCAAATAAAAAAAAGAACAATGAGTGCCTTCAAATTTACAGCGCAAACATCAAGATATGTATACTTAAAAGAAAAATTCCGTGCAATAAAATTAAGAACAAGTCTTATAGCTATTTTTCACAATATTCTAGTTGTATGATTCGGGTCTATTTTGATTGCCTAGTAGCAGTTTCAATAAATAATTAAACACCATAACACTTCTTTCCTGCTCTAAACGTTTCTTAACTCTGAAAACAGTGTCTTTACTGATGTTCACCAATCGACAATTTGTCTAATAGAAAAAACCATCTTTTGTTTAGTAAGAGTTTGAATTTTTGAATTGTTGTCTAAATGACGCGGCATTTTGACATTAAAGAAATTGACATATTTACGTAACTAGGAAACTCATCATGTCTGCTTTAAACTATAACTTATTTTGTGTACTTAATTTTATTGCACAGAAGTGTACATACATATTTTATATTGACACTTAAAACATTATGTTGGTTTACTTAAATCAATCTGCAAGTATAGGTGGCTGGGAGAAAGTATGAACAATAAACAATGATTGAAATAGAGGTGTTTCAATACTTTCTCCCAATTTAGTCATAGAAAGGAATCTAAATACAGCGTGTACATCAATGGTTGGAATTATGTAATCACTTCAATTCACTTTTGCCGCCTTTTTAAAATTGTGCACCTGAACTAAACTGTTACTGTCGTCTGTCAACCAAAAAAAAAAAAAAAAAAATAATAAAGCAATTTATCGAAATGTATTCTGATGAGAATACAACTCATAGCCTACTAGAACGAATTTTAAACCAATGAGATGCAAGGAAAGCCGTAGGTACATGTCTATCACCGCGATGATAAAAAACAAAAGAAGCGGTGGGTGATAAGTTGTCCTGTCATTCGAAACGTCAAAATAGGTAAAGTTTCGTGCAGTGATATTAATAGAATAGTGAAAAGTGCGACGCCAAAAAACACCGTCATGAATAAAGAATCACAGTGGCGGCAGTTTACCAACTTTTGTGCGGTTAAAAAATTCTCAATCAATAGAGAAACAACAATATCTCATCTGTCGATAATGTTAAGGGACTCAGATTGTTTTATTCGTTATATTCTCTCACTAAATATAACTCGTGATATGATTAATTATCGATGATATTTTGTCGTTGAAACCGAAGCAGCACATTCAACTCGTGCTGCGCACTCGTTGAATCTGCAGCTCGGTTTCAACTCCAAAATATCATCGATAATAATCATACCACTCGTTATATTAAGGCTGAGAATAATGCTTTCATAATCGAGTCGTACTTTCGGAATGGGCGATTAGAAAATGGGGCATGGATCTATTCAATACCAGAGTGTGTTCGAGAATTTCAGCAGAAGTTTCCGGATCACCAATTTGAATATTCGGTGTTATCAAAACATATTCTACGAATAGTGAATCGTTTCAGGCAAACTGGTAGTGTGCAGAGGGTAAATCGTCAGACAGGCCCTCTGTGTCACAAGAGGTTGTCGAAGATGTCAGACAACGACTCGCTGTAAGCCCGCAGAAATCTATTCGCAAATTGGCTTTGCAAACTGCAATTCCTTCGAGCACGTGCCATAAGATTGTGAGGAAGAGGTTGAACTTACATCTCTATAAACTATCTGTGGTTCATCAATTATTACCAGTTGATCCGGAACGCCGAATGAATTATTGTCGATGGTTTTTAGAAAATTTAAATGAAGATCGAACACTGGATTTAACGTTTTTCAGTGATGAGGCTTGGTTTCATCTCTCGGGATATGTTAATTCGCAAAACTATAGGTTCTGGCACTCGGAAAACACTCACCTTTTTATTGAAACACCGTTACATCCTCGGAAGGTTGGAATTTGGCTAGCACTGTCTCGCCGTAGAATATTTGGGCCGGTATTCTTTGATGGCACAATAAATGGTGAGAGATATCGGCAACAACTTATCAATCCTTTTATAAACCAGTTGGACGATGTAGAATTACAGAACGGATATTTTCAACAAGATAGTGCGACAGCTCATACAGCGAGAACAACATTGGACTATCTTAGAGAATTTTTTGGTGATAGACTAATTAGTTAAGGATTATGGCCTACACGTTCTCCAGATCTAAGTCCGCTGGACTATTGCATTTTTGGATACCTGAAAGACAGAGTTTTGTGACAACGACTACATACGTTGGAAGAATTGAGGGCAGCGATTATAACTGCATGTCAAACGATAACACCTGATATGCTGATCAATATCTTTGACAATAAAAGAAGACGGGTTCAAATGTGTTTACAGGCGAATGGTGAACATTTTCAGCACTTATAATTATGTTAATTATTATTGTGATTGTTTTATTTGTCTGAAATGTATTCAATAAACACTAGATGTGAGGTTTAAATTCGAGCTTTTGTCTTATATTTTGGTCAATAAACCATCCATTGCATTTGAAGCAAATAATATTTGCAGTAGCATGAATATAACTTGAATTGCTAAATTCATAGTGTGTAAATTAAGTTGCCTAGATAACAATTCAACCCATTTTACTAGAGCGGCATAAAAATATTTTACATGGTTACATAACGACAACCATTTATGTACAGGCTGTAGAAATACTGCACTTTACTTCTTCTGGAACGTTTAGCTAAAGTAATTATTCACGTCTCTTCTCTTTAATCTTATAACTTCTAATATACCATAGAAAACATTGCATCGTTTATCTCTGCGTCAATTAAAATAGAAATATTGAATTGAGAAAGTGAAACGGAAATTATTTATTGTTAGGCTTGAAAGAGATAATATATAATAGCGAATAGGGAACACATTGTAGTTAGTTAATGAAAATCTATTAAATACTAGCTTTAATATGCAATACATCTATTTAACAAAGAATTTTATGTCTGCAGGTTTTTTTTTTTGATTGGATAATGTAGATGAGACGGGGTTTTTCTATTTTAAAGGATTAGACAGTAAAAAGAAGACGATTCGTTTCATACGATTAACTTTACCATCGCGCGTTCACCACTAAAAAAAAAAATACAAGATTGATTTAGCTAAGTGATCTCCCTCATTCAAGAATAAATCAATAATTTATGCAGCCCGCAATAACTTTTTTTATCAAGATTCAACTGAACAATAAAAAAAACAAACACATTTCAAAAAAATAGGGTTTATACAGATATTATTATAATAATAGATCTATTTTGTAATTAATTTTAAAAGTTCAGTCAATACATTTTCGGAAAAATAAGCAATTTTTTAATTAAGAAAAAACGGCTTTAATAAATAAAGATTACAATAATTTCGCTTCCGTATTAGTTAAACCTTTTTCTTTGAAATGGTAGGAAGCGAAAGATATGTAAACATTATTTTAAAGTGAAATTAAATTTGTTTCAATGAATAAATGAATGAAAGTCCCAACGAGACTAAATATTTGCAGAAATTCGATATTAATTTTAATTCGTTTTTATATTTTGTAAACTTTATTTATTTAAGTCATTTTTTACGTTTCATTTCAAAGAAAAATATTAATAATGGTGGAGGCTTGTACTTCGTTATACTTGTTAATTCAATAAATAACAGACTTAAATTTGTTTGTATAACACAATATCAATATCAAGGAGCATACTTCGCATGTGTGTAACAATGCATTAAAAGTGTTGGGGTTTGTATATAGATTCGGCAAACAGTTCAAGGACACTACGGTCAAGTCTCTTTATTTGTCCCTGGTGCGCCCACATGTGGAGTATGCTTCTATTGTTTGGGCACCATACTCAAAAAACGCTATCCATCAGCTGGAAATGACTCAGGGGAAATTTCTAAAAATTATGTCTTCTCGGCTAGGTGTAGCTAGTATCAATTTTAGTCATAGTGGCATGTTATCGCTATTGAACCTGAGATCGTTAGCTGAAAGAAGAGTATTTTTAAATTTGACTTTCTTACACAAAATTGTTAATGGTCTAATTAACTGTTGTTATTTGGTAGAGGCGCTAAATTTCTTTATACCTCGTGGTCTTCAAGCTAGACAGAGGCCTATATTCCGTTTACGTTTTCATTCGACCAGATACGGGATGTCTAATCCCATTGATCGTATGATGAGGTATGCCAATGGTATTAGCAATAATCCCAACTTTGTTTTATTTACACCATCAATTCATCAGTTTAAGGTCCAGTTACGTCGTATTAGGCTATCCAATGTCATTGACTGTTAGATCTTTAGTTCAGTAATAATTTAGGTAGCTGTAATCAATGTAACTCTTTATATGGTTTTTGTTATTTTTGTTCAGTAATAATTTAGTCGGTTGTAATCAATGTAATTCTTTATATGATTTTTATGTTTTTTGTTATTTTTGTCATATATTACAATATGTATATGTACACTTATGTAATAAAATGGAGATTCCGTTAATAAATAAATAAATAAATAAATATTGTGTTGTACAAACAAAGTTAAAGTATTTTATTTCATTCAAAGAAAATGGTTTGAGTGGAGGAACACTTTAACACAAATGCCCTTATTTGATTTTGGAAATTGTAACTTGTCTCCTGTTTCTTTTGAAATTTTACAATTGTAATCTACGATGCTTAGAATTCGTGATTTGCAATGTGTAGTTAAAAAAACTTCAGAAATTATAGATTGCGTTATTTTTATCTAGCTCACCATTGGGATGTCGTAAAGCAGATGTTTTTTTATTGTTGGCGTAGGAAACTATTCCATTGATTTATTACTGATTTTTAAAGATTTAATTTATTAATACAGGGTGTCTACGCTAAACTGTTCGTTAAAAGTTTATGGGGTTCCCGCTGCATCAAAAATTTGAAAAAAATCTTTGACATTTGGTTGAATCAGTTCTCCTCATGTGAAATATTTTCAACTTTATATCACTTCCGGTTCCACCGGAAGAAGCACCAAATTTGTTATTTTAAGCGGAACACCTTATCTATTAGTAATTTTTTGGATTCCTTGTTTAAATTGCAACATATTTTATTCGAACATATGCACATTTATCTCTTAGAGTTTTCAAGAAAAAAAAAAAAAATTACTAAAATTTTGGTCTTTAAAAGGCATCTTGAAATCTGTCTGTAACTTCTCTTAAGAATAAGATGAAAATATGATTTATATCTCTACTTGTACCTAGAGAATGCCTCTATGAGTAAAGTTATTAGAAACTGTCAATTTTGACAGTAAGTGTTCTTAAAATGTCAATATCGAAGTGCCCTCTTCAATATCTTTTAATTCATTTTTTTTAAATAGAATGAACATTTTTTATCACATGGTACAATTGGGAGGAAAATTTCCTACAAAAAAGTATTATACAACTATATTCGTAAAGCAAGTAGTTTTCGAATTATTTCAAAGATTCGTTTTTCGTCGCATTTATGCAGGGAATAATGCGCGCATAAGTCGCAATTAAATTTTAGTAGGCAAGTAGTATGCTTTTGTTTTGTCGCGATTGTAATGTGAAATGTCAAATAATAAAAAAAATTAGTAAAATTTATACAGAAATCAACAAAATAAATAATTACACCAATAAATAAATTATCAATTTATTCTTTATATCGTATGTTCAATAAAATAAAACCTCTAGAGTGCCATGGAAAATATTGTAGGTTGGCAACTCTAAAATTATACATTATAATTATTATGTCTGACGTTTTCAATTTAAATTAAACAAAAGATAAAATCATGGCACTCTAGAGGTTTTTTTCTATTGAACATTGATACATGGCAACGGCGATAGCAATGTTACTCGAACATGTATAAATAAATAAATAAATAAACGTTTATTTACGGCAGTGCCATTATTACAAAATAATACAATTAAAGAAATCCAAAAAGCTTAGAGTAGAGTATTTATTGAAACGTATCCACATTTGCCGCCGATGAATAAATCTGGTCCAGACTTTCTCGTTTCTTGATAAAAAACAAAATAGCTAAGGTGAAAATTGTTTGTACAAAATTTGTGGGTTTTTTCGTTGGCTACAATTTTTATTTAAGATATTTTTTGATTAAGTTAATGTGTTTCTATATTTTTAACTACACTTGAAATCAGTGTTTAACACGCGGGGCGCATGAAGTAAAATTTCGAGTTTAGAAAAGCCCCGTGAAAATTTGTCTCGGGTCGCTGCGCGACCCTCGACAAATTTTCTACGCGGGGCTTTTCTAAACTCGAAATTTTACTTCATGCTTAGTCTGGGAGTGGAAGACACTCGTTCGTAAATTTTCGAATTATCATAAAGTTGTGTATTTTTTCGTAGTCTGCAATTTTTGTTTGATTGAATCGATAAAATAGCTACAATTACTGAGTGATAAGCAAAATATATCAAATAAATCTTTCTCGGTTTATTGAACAAAAACAAAAGAGCTAAGGTAAAAAGTGTTAAGGTAAATGTGGTTTATTTTCTCGTTGGCTACAACTTTTGTTTGAAACATTTTTCGATTGAGACGTCGGAAGCCATAGTTGGTGAGTTGTTGATCTAAACTAGTTTTTTTAGTTTCTAGTTCATAAACAGAAGAACTAAGGTGAAAAGTGATTATAACAAATTTTGTGTTGGGTTTTGTTATTATCTTTTGTGTGAAACTTTTTTTGATTAGCAGCAATTTGTAAGTGATTATCAAATAAATATCTCTCCTAGGCTTTTTCGTATAGTGATCATATACAAAAGAGTTAAGGTGAAAAGTGTTTAGGTAAAAGTTGTGTGTTTTTTCATTACCTACAACTTTTGTTCAAAACATTTTTTGAAAAAATATAAAGTAATGTAATACATGTAAGCATTAAATTTATAAAATTTCAAAAAGATATTGCTTGAAAATGTTTATAAAAAACGTATTAAATTAGCAAATATATGTCAAAAAAGAAAAATAAAATGAAAATATTTTTGAAAATTCTTTAGTCTCAGAAAGTTCCTAATTATTTCAGAGTATTTCGTTGTTAACATATTTGAAATTCGTTTAATAAAAAACAGAATAATGTAATGATTAATGCTGATTTTTAACAAAAGACTTTTTATATATTTGATGGTTTAGAGTTAGCAACACTGTTTACTGTTTTAATAATAATAATAATGGTCATTGCCCAACAGGAAACATTCCCAATTACACGACAATTTAGTATTACCAAAAAAGGTTTAAACAAAAGTTGTAGCCAACGAAAAAATAAACCACTTTTACCTAAATACTTTTCACCTCAGCTCTTTTGTTTTTGTTCACTCATCAATTGTAGCTTTATTATCGATTCAATCAAACAAAGCTTCAAACAAAAGTTGCAAACAACTAATAAAATACACAACTTTATGATAATTCGAAAATTTACGAACGAGTGTCTTCCACTCCCAGACTAAGCATGAAGTAAAATTTCGAGTTTAGAAAAGCCCCGCGTAGAAAATTTGTCGAGGGTCGCGCAGCGACCCGAGACAAATTTTCACGGGGCTTTTCTAAACTCGAAATTTTACTTCATGCGCCACGCATATAAACCGCTGATTTCAAGTGAAGTAAAAAATATAGAAACATATTAACTTAATCAAAAAATGTCTCAAACAAAAGTTGTAGCCAACGAAAGAACACACACATTTTTTATAAACAATTTTTACCTTAGCTATTTTGTTTTTGATCAAGAAACGACAAAAGTCTAGCCAAGTTTTATTCTTTTAGTAATCTCACCGACTATGGCTTTTGAAATAATTCGAAAACTACTTGCTTTACTAGTATAGTTGTATAATACTTTTTTGTAGAAAATTTTCGCCCCAATCGTACCATGTGCTAATAAATGGGTCATTCCATTAAAAAAAAATTGAATTACTAGATATTGAAGAGGGCACTTAGGTAATGACATTTTAAGAACACTTATTGTGAAAATTGACAGTCTCCAATTAATACGCTCATAGAGGCATCCTCTAGGTACAAGTAGAGATGCAAATCATGTTTTTATCTTACTCTTAAGAGAAGTTACAGACAGATTTCAAGATGCCTTACAGAGGTCAACATTTTAGAAATAGTTTTTTTGCTTGAAAACTATAAGAGATAAGTGTACATATGTTCAAATAAAATATGTTGCAGTTTAAACGAGGAATCCAAACAATTACTAATATATAGGGTGTTCCATTTAAAATAAGAAATTTGGTGCTGCTTCCGGTGGAACCGGAAGTGATATAAAGTTGAAAATATTTTACATGAGGAGAATTGATTCAACCATATGACAAGGATTTTTTTCAAATTTTTAGTGCAACGGTAACCCCATAAACTTTTAACGAACGATTTAGCGTAGACACCCTGTATATGTATTGGTAAATTGTATAAATAATACAAAGGGCATCACAAAAACACTCACAATACTTACTATGGCCCGGATTGAATCGTTTATTACTCATAAAGCACTAAACCTAAAAGGGATTCGAACCTGTGACCTCCACGCTTATGTGCAATAGTCCACCGAGCCCCTCCGATTAACAGCAATGGTAAACACAAAACAAAAATATTTTGGATTGAAAGATATCTGAAGAAATGTATTTCATTGTGTAGTTTAAAAATATTTTAGTCTTATTAACAACCTTACTTATAAATATTTGCCTGAAATTCTAAATTATATAGGGAATTTTTCTTTTAAGTTTATATATGCGTACGTTATAAATTTTAAGACGTTCGTTGTATTTTGAAAGAGTTTAATTTAAAGTTTTTACCGAGTGTTTTCCACTCCTCGATTAAGCATGAAGTAAAATTTCGAGTTTAGAAAAGCCTGAAAATTTGGTTTGGTCGCTCCGCGCTTCTCGCTACACGATCAAACCAAATTTTCAGGCTTTTCTAAACTCGAAATTTTACTTCATGCTTAATCTGGGAGTGGAAACACTTGTTTAAAGCTTTAAATTGAAATCTGTTAACGAATATCTAAAGGTTTAGGATACGTATACCAGAAAGAAAAACTCCCTGTATTTTTTCTTTTAACTATACATACAGAGAATTTTCTATTAGGTTACACTATATTATAATAACAGTGGTATAAACAAATGTGGCGGAGTTTTTGTTTATGCTAAAAATAATATGTCGCAAAGCAATGAGATTGTATGTATCAACAACTTTATTTTCATGAGAACGTGTGTAAAACGTTATGATGTGGATATTGCTATCATATCGGTGTACCGAACGCATACTTATAGACCTGAAGAGTTTATTCGTTCTGTGGGTTTCTATGGGTCAAAATATATGACTAGTGCTTTGGAAATTTTGGCAGGTGATACCAATATTAACACTAAACTCGTTGACTCGCATATTTCTAATGAATACGTAAATGTATGTTATCAGTTAGGATTACATCATTGCATAACTAAACTTACTAGAATTGATCAAAATTCCGAATCATGTATTGATCACATGTGTAAGAACTAATTTAGATTTTGACAAACTGCAACCATTAATATCCGGTAGTAAAATAAGTGATCATTTTCCTGTTATACTCTCATTAAATTTAATAAATAAAAAAAGGAACATATAAGTAATGAAATTATGGAAATAACATTAATCAATAATAACCAACTGATAGAAAAAATAGGTGCAATCAACTGGGAGATTGTCTCAGACGCTGATATTATTAGAGCATTTTCGATGTTTTCAGATGGTATAAAGCGATGTATAGAATATTCTTCTTTTAAAAAACAAATAAAACCCGTATCTAGAAAACGTAAACCATGGATGACTAATAGTATAATTGTTGAAATTAAGCAACGTGATGCAATCCATAAACTCTATTTAAAAAATAAGATTAATAATGACTTAAACCAGCAATATAAAACGAAAAGAAATGAAGTAAACACACTTATTAGGAAAGAAAAAAATGTATTCTTTCAAAAGAAGATTGATAATACTAAAAGCATTAAAGAATTATGAAAAATCACAAAACAGTCTGTAAATATTGAGAAATCCAAAACAAAAATAAACAGAATTGTTACGTGCGAAAATTCAACTTTAGTAAAAGATTTAGAAATAGCTAATGAATTCAATAAATATTTTGTTAACGTATCTAAGGATATTATGAATAGTATAAATCCTGATCCGTTGTACAGGTCCAAAGAGATTAGTTTTGAAAAATCTTTCTTTTTTATTCCAGTATTAGAAACTGAGATTACATCTATAATTAAGAACCTAAATTCTAATAAAAGTCCTGGAATAGATGGTATCACGGTAAGAGTCTTAAAGCAGGTTTCTGAATTTATTTCTGGGCCGCTTAGCGAGTTATTCAACAGATGTTTTTCAGAGGGGTGCTTTCCAGACTGTTTAAAAACTACTATAATTATACCTATTCACAAAAAACGGTAAAATTGATATTCTCTCCAATTAAAGGCCTATTACACTAACATCGTGTATTTAAAAAAAAATTGAAAAAATTATTAAATCCCAAATGCAAAAATATCTGACAACACACAATCTACTATCCCCGAACCAGTTTGGATTCAGAGAAGGCTTAGGAACGGAAGATGCTTTGGCTACGTTAACATCATATACCGAAATTTAGATTCGTCAACACCATCAATAGGTATATTTTTGGACTTAGCCAAAGCAGTTGACACTGTTAACTAGTCTAAGCTGTATGAAAAACTGGAATTATTCGGGTTTAGGGGTCTAGCTTTGCAGTTGTTTCAAAGCTATCTGACTAACAGATTCCAAATGGTTACCATAAATAATGTTAATAGCACCAAAAGAAGAGATACATGCGGGGTACCACAAGGATCAGTACTCGGTCCTGTACTCTTTATAATATATATATAAATGAACTGTTACGAATAAATACAGACGTCAAATGCATATCATACGCCGATGATACAATAATATATATTAATGGTCCAACATGGGAAAAGGTTTTTCAAAAAGCATCATTGCATTTGTCAAGGATTAAATACAAGTATTTAATCCTTGACAAATGCAATGAGGCTTTTTGAAAAACCTTTTCCCATGTTGGACCATTAATATATATTACTGTATCATCGGCGTATGATATGCATTTGACGTCTGCATTTGTTCGTAACAGTTCATTTATATATATTATAAAGAGTACAGGACCGAGTACTGAGCCTTGTGGTACCCCGCATGTAACTCTTCTTTTGGTGCTATTTACATTATTTATGGTGCCCATTTGGAATCTGTTAGTCAGATAGCTTTGAAACAACTGCAAAGCTAGGCCCCTAAACCCAAAGATAACAATTGCCTATGCTTAAATTTGAAAAAAACTGTCTTTATGCCATTTGGTGTCTTAATTGCCTTCCTGCAACTGACAGAGTTAAGTTGCACGAATCAAATTGTGATAGTCAAAATTGTAATTGCTGCATTATAATCACTTCTGTAACGTCAACCAAGTACTTAGGCGTAACCTTGGATTCACATATGAATTGGAACGATCATATCAATGGTGTAGTTTCTAAAGTTAGAAAATTTATCTATATATTTAAAAAGATAAGATGTGTGCTGAACAAGAAGATGTTACTAACGATTTACTATGGCTTTATTCAATCTGTCCTAAATTATGGTTTATTGGTATGAGGCTCAGCAAGTGATGTCTATATGAAAAAAATAAATGCGGTTCAGAATGTTATTTTAAAAGTTATGTTATCAAAAGAGATTTTATACCCAACTACTCAACTATATTTAGATGCTAATGTTTTTAATGTAAATCAGTTATATTTTTTGAGTCTATGCAAATACTTGTATAAGCATAGACATGTACCATCAGTTCTTCATTTACCTGAACATCATTATTCAACTCGCAACAAAGTTAACAATTTCTCGAATTCCCTACTTACCAGAAAGGCCATTGGGCAACGTACATTTTTATATAATATGCCACGCGTTTATAATTATTTGTTAGAGAATAACCTATTACATTCTCAAACTACTGTCTCGATACAGAATTTTATAATAAACATTAAACGATTTGTGGCAAATTCAAACCAAGAGGAAGTGTTATTTATCATTGGAAGATAGAAAGGATGTCCTATCGGACTTCTACATATATTTTGATACGTATGATACACATTATTTTCATGAATTCTCTTTTTTATGTTAAGAATAAATTACTGCTAAATTATCTACAAGATTTTTTAGCTTCGACTATTTGGCAGATAATAATTGGGATATTGTAAATTGCACTTTACTTTACTTTACTTTATTTAATTCTCTTTTTCCTATTTTTTATTTCTTTCTTATATGCTATATATATATATATATATATATATATATATAATGTATTATTATGTTAACTGAGTAATTAAATAAATAAATAAAGGTATACAGATGCACACGCTTTTTTTGAGTGTTCAATTTGAAGCTTAAAACAAGTGTTTTCCACTCCCAGACTAAGCATGAAGTAAAATTTCGAGTTTAGGAAAGCCTGAAAATTGGTTTGGTCGCGTAGCCAAACAGTCTTTTCTAAACTCGAAATTTTACTTCATGCGCCACGCGTATTAAACACTGAATGCACTTAAATATTGTGAATGAGTAAACTTCGCTTGAAATCAGTGTCTTATACGCGTGGCGCATGAAGTAAAATTTCGAGTTTAGAAAAGCCTGAAAATTTGGTTTGGTCGCTCCGCGCTTCGCGCTACGCGACCAAACCAAGTTTGCAGGCTTTTCTAAACTCGAAATTTTACTTCATGCTTAACCTGGGAGTGGAAAACACTCGTTTAAACTTCTAATGGGCCTCTTTTAAGAAAACAACGAATATTATAAATCTACAACAAGCAAAGGTAAATGCTTTTTAAAAACTTTTTTGCTAAAATTAGTTTGTTGTTAAATGGCAGCGTGATGCATTTACGGGATAAATTATCGTAATTTTTCATCACCATGTATACGTTTTTGTAATGTTTTTAATTGTACGGGACCAAACTATATTTTCAGGCTTTTCTAAACTCGAAATTTTACTTAATGCTTAATCTGGGAGTGGAAACACTATTTAGAGCTTCAAATTGAACTCTATTAACGAAAATCTAAAAATGTGCAGCATATACGCTGTAATTGGGATATGTATACCTATAAGAATAACTCCCTGTATGATTATCTTAGCTAAGTTATCTCCCTATTTAAGATACAACATTTTTGATCCATTTGCCTTTTACGATCCTCCATTATATGCCTTAACGAAATAATCTTGCTTATCAAAACATTTCTTACATCCAGGAAAAAAAAAGAAGTAAAATCCTATTGTTTTTTGTTCCTCTCCACTGATTACATTTCCACATACGCAGATGCGTAGCATTATCAATTTATGAGATCCCACTCCCATTCTCCCCATGCATTTCGATTTACTATTAAACACCCCCTCACGCGATAGAATGAAAAAAAAAACAAAAACACTCACCCTCCCTGTTTTACTTTAAGTCAATAAACCTTTTACCCTCGAGATTGGATTTTTTTGAACGATTTATCATTTAAAAGAAAATATAAACATCCGCATTGAAGAAATGTCATCGTCGTTGGGTATTTTTTTAACGATGACAGTTTTTAAGCGTTTGTGTGATATTTAGAAAAATGATTTTATACAATCTCAAGGTAATCGTGAAATAATGGCTGTTTTATTAGTCTGTGGGCTAACCTAATTTTCTGACCTTAAAATTCGAGCACCTGGCGCAGTTTTGTCAAAATTAATGCGTTATTTTAACCCAAACTAATGTTCGAGTGTATCTACTAGTGACTTAACTAAATTTATTAAATCACAGCCTACTTTAAACGTAGTTAATAATACTCTCCTATTGTAACGTCGTGTTTGATTTATTGAGAACTTCTTCTTGTTCTAACGACATTTGACGTGGTTCTAATTTTCGTTGCGTGCTTTTAGCTCAAGGATGTTATTAATTGAAAAACACTTACTCCACTTTAACGAATATTCCAAATTTACTGATATCTATTTTATGTTTCTTAACAAATTTTAATACTTAAGAAATGAATTTAATCCAAGATAATATTTTAAACGTTAAGCTTATTCTTTTTAAGTATAAATGAAATTGCCAATTCCTGGTTGCAGAATACTTCAACATTAAAAGTGCGATTCTTTTCGCAATCTACAACAAGTTAGTCTTACAAAGACTATATCACTCATTGAAACAACTACTTTCCGGGCTAATACCCCGACGGACATTGAATTATACAACAAGTGTTTGCTGTTACATACAGTAACCTACTGCAAATGTAACAATTCGGGTCAAATTATCCAGGCCATCTATAGACGCGTTTCGAGATTTATCTCTCATCAGTATAGCTTTGCCATTCCCTCTAAACAATTCATATATAGTCTTTGTAAGACTAACTTGTTGTAGATTGCGAAAAGAATCGCACTTTTAATGTTTGAAGTATTCTGCAACCAGGAATTGGCAATTTCATTTATACTTATGTTTGAACGGTAACGTGACCGCCAGTCTAAGGTGTCAAATTGTTTAGAGGGAATGGCAAAGCTATACTGATGAGAGATAAATCTCGAAACGCGTCTATAGATGGCCTGGATAATTTGACCCGAATTGTTACATTTGCAGTAGGTTACTGTATGTAACAGCAAACACTTGTTGTATAATTCAATGTCCGTCGGGGTATTAGCCCGGAAAGTAGTTGTTTCAATGAGTGATATAGTCTTTGTAAGACTAACTTGTTGTAGATTGCGAAAAGAATCGCACTTTTAATGTTTTTTTATTCTTTTTAGTTTGAGTGTTAAACTACCCCCACTTCTTGCAGTGATAGGAACATTAAAATCTAATTAAGAGCACGCATAACATGGGGAGCAAATTTTGGAAGTTGAATGAAAAATATTCACTTTATAATAATAAAATTTTAACTCGACCTTAATGGTATTTACTAGAGATAAAATTTAAATGTACAAAATATTTAAGTTAGAGCTAATGAGGCATTTGCTGTTCATACTATTTTACACTATTAATAAAAAAAGGTATCTACCCAACTGTTTAGAGGGATTCTTATAAAACGATTTATCACTAGATACTATTAAATGTATATTATCCGGAGGGGTTTTGTGATGTATTATTAAAAATTGTGTCGATTATACTAAGTATGTTATCCAGAGGCGTTCGTGCGTTTAGCTGAGAAGGTAATCGGTTTTGTGTTATGCCGGTGTCAAGTGATGCGGGTAGAGGGCGGAAAAGGGGTGTAAAAGTGAGGTGGTAATGAGGTTATCATGGACGAGGGACGTGCCTCTGGCCGAAGCTTCATCTCATTACGCGGACTGCACCGGACCGTGGCGACATTTTCCAATTATTCCTGGATGCCAAACAAGTTGGAAAATTATCTGTCGTCGGATTCATATTTTCTTTTCTTTTAAACAACAAAAAATATGTACTGTGAAGCATAATGAAAAATTATTGCATTATACATATATTATTTTTTTAATTAATATTTACTGTACAGAAAAATTATAAAGATAGCGTTAAGGTTGCTATGGATTTCCTAATTAAATATACGAATAATATTTTCTATAATGAGAAAAATTCAGTTCATTTAGTGCATTCGATTTTTATTTATCGAATCGGAACTTGACCGAAGAAATAGTATCGTATGTTCAATTAAAAATAATCTCTAGAGTGCCATGGAAAATATTCTAGGTTGGCAACTCTGAAAATATACATTATAATTATTATGTCTGACTTCTAATATGTCAATTCCTAAAGTGTGTAGCCAACTTAAATTTGAAAAATGATTAAATCATGGCACTCTAGAGGTTTTTTTTATTGAACATATGATAGTTATTTTTATCGGAATGAAATCCGGAGCTATCCGGAAAAAAATATCGATTTATTTTGGCTCGGTTAAAACACGCATTTTCTAATGCTCTAAATTATGGCAGAAAATCAATTTTAATGTATATTCAACTAAAGAAAACCTCTAAAGTGCCATGACGTAATTTATTTTTAAATTTAAGTTGGCTACACGCCTAAGGAATTGACATATAAAAAGTCAAACATGATAATTATAATATATAATTTCAGAGTTGCCAACTTACAATATTTTCCATGGTACTCTACTCTTTTTATTGAACATTCAATACAATTAAAAACATTACAAAAATGTACACATGGTGCTGTAAAATTACCGATAATTTATCCCTTAAATGCATCATGCTGCCATTTGGCAACAAACTTATTATAGCTAAAAAGTCTCTAAAAAGTATTCATCCTTGCTTGAATATTGGAATTTTACCATTTATGTCAAAAATGTATACATATAGTGGAATTCGGGAGAGATGTCCTATGACTCATTGATGTGGAATGTGTGGTTCAAATTGTTTAGAGCCTGGGTCTCCAAACTATCTTCTTCGTGGGCCACAAATACAATTCTACATAATAAAGTCGGCCAAGATCCAATTAATTTTATAAAATTATGAAAAATTTAAGGAACAATTGTTACAATATTTCAGAATATGACATTTACAAAAAAAAAATACAAACAATCGCGGGCCGAATTCATGCAAGTCGCGGGCCGGATTTGGCCCGCGGGCCGTAGTTTGGAGACCACTGGTTTAGAGGATATGTCGACAGTTGTATCTGCAACGACTTTTCCTAGTTGTGTTAATTTTTGACTTCACATAACAATATACTGTTTCGGTCGCGAGCATATTAGAGTTCTTTCTTTTAGAAAAGCTTTAAATCATAATTTCTTGTGATTTTTGTCTTTTGAGTATACATATCCCAATTACGTCTTGTAGATTTATAATATTCGTTGTTTTCTTAAAAGAGGTCAATTTGAAGGTAAAACGAGTGTTTTCCACTCCCAGGTTCAGCATGAAGTAAAATTTCGAGTTTAAAAAAGCCTGAAAATTTGGTTTGGTCGCGTAGCGCAAAGCGCGGAGCAACCAAACCAAATTTTCAGGCTTTTTTAAACTCGAAATTTTACTTCATGCGCCACGCGTATAAGACACTGATTTCAAGCAAAGTTTACTAGTACACAATATTTCAGTGCTTTCAGTGTTCAATACGCGTGGCGCATGAAGTAAAATTTGGAGTTTAGAAATGCCTAAAAATTTGGTTTGGCTGCTTCGCGCTTCGCGCTACGCGACCAAACCAAATTTTCAGGCTTTTTTAAACTCGAAATGTATATTCATGCTTAGTCTGGGAGTGGAAAACACTCGTTTTAAGCTTTAAATTCAACTCTAAAAAAATGCGTATGCATTCGTATACCTAATAGAAGATTTCCTGTATGTATACTTAAAAGAAAAATTCCCTGTTTTAACAGATTAATCCGATGACTATTTGCTAAATCTAAATCTACTTACACAAAATCAACATCTGTAAGTTTTAATTAATTTCATAAGTAATTAAATTATTGGTTAATTTTTCAAGAAAAGTCGACCAATCGCAAACCAATCAACTATTTTAAGTGAAAATAAAAATTCGACTTTATCACCTGGTAATTAAAAATGACAACAGAATCGTCTAGCTTTTCATATTGAAATATCAAGAATGGTAATTTCTAAGCGAAAACTTCTATAAACTGTTTTGGGGAAAAGCGGCAGAATTCAAATATTATAGTTGTATTTTTAGCCACAACTTAATTTTTATTTAGCCAATATTTCGCTCAATTTTTGTCAGCTTCTTCACGGCAAATTTAAAATATAACTGGGCTTCTTTAGATAAAATTAAGATATCGACGTGTAAATTGTTTGTAAATAAATACTTGTTTTATACGTCAATATATGATAATTTTTAATTTTCATCTAAAGTAGCCCAGTTATATTTTTAACTTGCCATGAAGAAGCTGACACAAATTCTGCGAAATATTGGCTAAATAAAAATAAAGTTCTGGCTAAAAATACAACTATAATTTTTGAATTCTGCCGCTTTTCCCCACTTCAATTTGAAGTTTAAACGAGTGTTTTCCACTCCCAGGTTAAGCATGAAGTAAAATTTCGAGTTTAAGAAAGCCTGAAAATTTGGTTTGGTCGCGTAGCGCGAAGCGCGGAGCGACCAAACCAAATTTTCAGGCTTTTTTAAACTCGAAATTTTACTTCATGCGCCACGCGTATTAGGCACTGATTTCAAGCAAAGTTTACTAGTACACAATATTTCCGTGCTTTCAGTGTTCAATACGCGTGGCGCATGAAGTAAAATTTCGAGTTTAGAAAAGCCTGAAAATTTGGTTTGGCCGCTCCGCGCTTCGCGCTACGCGACCAAACCAAATTTTCAGGCTTTTCTAAACTCGAAATTTTACTTCATGCTTAGTCTGGGAGTGGAAAACACTAGTTTTAAGCTTTAAATTCAACTCTAAAAAAATGCGTATGCATTGGTATACCTAATAGAAAATTTCCTGTATGTATACTTAAAAAAAAAATTCCCTGTATTAACAGATTAATCCGATGACTATTTGCTAAATCTAAATCTACTTACACAAAATCAACATCTGTAAGTTTTAATTAATTTCATAAATAATTAAATTATTGGTTAATTTTTCAAGAAAAGTCGACCAATCCCACACCAATCAACTATTTTAAGTGAAAATAAAAAATCGACTTTATCACCTGGTAATTAAAAATGACAACAGAATCGTTTTGCTTTTCATATTAAAAAATCAAGAATGGTAATTTCTAAGCGAAAACTTCCATAGACTTTTTTGGGGAAAAGCGACAGAATTCAAAAATTATAGTTGTATTTTTAGCCACAACTTTATTTTTATTTAGCCAATATGTTGCTCAATTTTTGTCAGCTTCTTCAGGGCAAATTTAAAATATAACTGGGCTTCTTTAGATAAAATTAAAAGTTGTCAGATATCGACGTGTAAAATGTTTAAAATAAATACTTGTTTTACACGTCGATTTCTGACAATTTTTAATTTTTATCTAAAGAAGCCCAGTTATATTTTTAACTTGCCGTGAAGAAGCTGACACAAATTCAGCGAAATATTGGCTAAATAAAAATAAAGTTCTGGCTAAAAATACAACCATAATTTTTGAATTCTGCCGCTTTTCGACAAAAAAGTTTATAGAAGTTTTCGCTTAGAAATGACTATTCTTGATTTTCCAATATGAATTCTTTAATAATTCAACCGTAATTTGTTTATTTATGAAATTATTTAAAACTTACAGAAATACTTAGAAATAACCATTCTCTCCAATTTTACTAAACTAAATGTCATTTCTAAACAAAAAAATGTTCAGTGAAAATTGAAGCCTTCAGCTCCAATTTCATCATTATCGAAACAACTACTTCCCGAACAACTACCCCGACGAATATTGAATTATACAATGAATATTTGTTGTTGCACTCTTATTAAGCTTTACGCAAAAAATCAGCTCCAATTTTAAAAAAACTACTAAATGTAATTTCTAAGCAAATTCTGTAAGTTGCAAATAATTTCACAAAGAAATAAGATATTAAAATAATCTTAACAATTGATAAGTAAAATGCTTGAAGTTTTGTGTTGTTTTAATTTTCATGATTTTCGTACTTTAAATATTGATGAAAACCAATTTTCTCGTTTTTCTGCTTGAATGTTATCAACGTTACAATAAACAAACGTTTTCCAGCATAAATTTAAATTAATTTTTGATTTTAAAAATCAAAATTAGTAAAATTTGGCCCATTGTAAATTAGTTTTTCAGCAACTCGATTCTGTTTATTCTTCCGGCGAGACAAAAACTAATCTTTTGTGAATAAATCTTGTAAAATTCATTAAATTCTAACTTTTTCTTAATTTTTTATCGTTTCAATTAACACATTTATTTATGAAAATATCTTAAAATCAAATAGAATTGAATTCTGCGTCATAATATGTGAAAACATACAGGGTGTTTCATTTATAAAAAAGCGATGTTTATTGGTTTAAAGTTCACTAAATGTATGTAATTTCAAAACCCTATTATTATTTTCAAATCTTATTCTTTAGGCACCGTCGCACAATGGGCCCAAATCAGAAAAAAGACGCGCATAGGAAGAAAAAATAAACGTCATTGTAACGGCACAATTTAAGTCCATATTAAGTGATGTTTAAGATTTGCAGCAATACCAGATCATGTCGTTTATTAGGAAAACGCTCACAATAAAAAGGTTTTACCTCAATAACACTTTCTTCATATAAATTCAATAGGAATTGAAGTCTTTCTTAAAAATAGTGCAACTTTTAAACACATCGAAGCACAAAGCTGGGATTTTCCCAAAATGATGTCTATTCAATGGACTATATTTTGAGCTTAATTGCAGTTGCGACCGTACCATAAACATTCGATTTCAAGTTTTGAGACAAAATATAAGAAGTTTGGAATATCCCTGTGTTACGGGGTAGATTGTAGATTACTCCTGGAACATGCAGAATGTAAACTTTAATTTTAAAAATTATCTCACGTCATCGAAAATGCTTCTACAAAAACAATGTTCGGTGAAAATTGAAGCCTTCAGCTCCAATTTCATCATCATTATCGAAACAACTACTTCCCGAACAACTACCCCGACGGATATTGAATTATACAATGAATATTTGTTGTTACACTCTTATTAAGCCTACCTTACCTACCATAAGCTTTATTAGAAGACAGTGTACAGATTTTTCTAATATAAGAACGCTCGTAAATCTGTATGTATCTCTCGATCGGCCGCATATCGAATATTGCTCACTGGTATGGTGCCCAAATACATCCCAAAACATTATCCAAGTGGAGAGGGTTCAACATAGGTTCCTTACATACATAACCTTCAAATTCAATCTTGATAGCACTTATCCACATGTATTGTCGTGTATTAATTTGCAATCGCTCGAGCAACGACGCTTAAATGCAGATGTTATTTTTCTTCAAAAATTAATATCAGGTGTGATAATCTGTCCAGAACTGTTAAGTTTAGTAAACTTCCATGCTCCAAGTCGCCTATTACGGAGCAGTAAGTCATTTTATGAACAAATGTACAGAACCAATTACTGCAATAATTTTGGTATTAATAGAATTTGTGCTAATTGCAAATATATCAATTTTGACATTTTTAGTGGGACATTGAAACAGCTACGCGCATACCTAATAAAAGAATAGGTTATTGTGTACATGGTTAGTTTGCCACTTATATATTATATTATCATTGTATTCGTAGCTTAGGAGATATATATATATATATATATATATATATTTTTTTTTTGTCTTGTACTTTAGTCTTGTATGTACTTTTGTTAGTTATAGAATCACAAACTGTTGTCTCGTTTTGTATATGGATCCCGTTGAATAAATAAATAAAAATAAATAAATAATATTTTTAAATGATTTTGTATTTGATGCATAAAATATCTTGAAACAATCTTGATTAATCAAATAAGTTTAGCCAATGACAAATGTGTTGAAAACATTTATTTTGATTAAATTGAAAGTTGTTATGACAATATTTCATGCGACAATCTATCAGAATAGACAAAATAATACTTAATTAGAATTGTACCAACCATATAACCTTTTTCAGAGATTCACATACAGGAATATTATAAAACACAGACTATGCATCGCCGATATTCCTTGGAGTGTCGAAAATAATGTTTGCTATTGTTTATATCAATAAAAAAATATTTTAGTTAATTTTACTGGTTTCAAAATCACTTAATTTATAAAAAAAACAACTTTGGGCTTTAATTTACAAATACGCGTTATTTAAAATTCAAAGCCCTGTTTTTTATTACGATTATGAATATTTTTCCAGTAAAACTTTTTACTCGTCTTGAAAGCACGAAGTAAATATTTAAAATGTAGAAAACCTGATTATGAAAATTTACTTCACGCGCCAGGCACCTAAAACACTGACGTATTAGGAAAATTAAAAAGAATAACTATTTGCATACATTTAAGATTCATATGGTGTGCTTTAAAAACATTTATTTAAAACAGGATTACTCGCTTAATTATATTTATATATTAATTAATTATATTTTTACGCTAGAGTTATGTTAATTTAACCGGGCGTTATATTTATTACTACCTTAGTGGCATCCACGAATAGCAAGCCAAGCTTCATTATATGTTTATTTTTTCATTATAAGTCTAAGAGAGTTTTTCGTAATTTTACAGTTTCATTAAATTTGACATATAAGGTCACGGTTAGAATACAATAATGAATCTCTGAGCAACTGACTGACAGTAAGTGAGTAATGAAAAACTCAGCTGACAGCAGCCAGCTATTTTTAAAAGAGAAAATTGTGAATTATTCTAGGAGTTATAATTTTCTTTATTGAAAACACAATAAGAACTTGTATTTAATGATATTTAATATAAATAGAAATATTTTACTATTATACAGGGATTTTTTCTTTTCAGTATACATTGTAGATTCAGGGAGTTTCTCTTTTAAGTATACATATCTCATTACACTGTATACGTTGTAAATTTTTGGATAGTCGTTGTTTTTCCACTCCCAGATTGAGCATGAAGTAAAATTTCGAGTTTAGAAAAGCCTGTTAATTTGGTTTGGTTGCGTAGCGCGAAGCGCGGAGCGACCAAACCAAATTTTCAGGCTTTTCTAAACTTGAAATTTTACTTCATGCGCCACGCGTATAAGACACTCATTTCAAGCGAAGTTTACTTGATTACAATATTTCAGTGCTTTTAATGTTTAATACGCGTGGCGCATGAAGTAAAATTTCGAGTTTAGAAAAGCCTGAAAATTTGGTTTGGCCGCGTAGCGCTTCGCGCTACGCGTCCAAACCAAATTTTCAGGCTTTTCTATACTCGAAATTTTACTTCATGCTTAGTCTGGGAGTGGAAAACACTCGTTTTAATCATTAAATTCAACCCTAAAAAAATGCGTAATCATATGTATACCTAATGGAAAATTTCCTGTATGTTTACTTAAAAGAAAAATTCCCTGTATTAACACATTATTCTGATGACTATTTGCTAAATCTAAATCTACTAACACAAAATCAACATCTGTAAGTTTTAATTAATTTCACAAATAATTAAATTATTCGTTAATTTTTTAAGAAAAGTCGACCAATCGCAAAACAATCAACTATTTTAAGTGAAAATAAAAAATCGACTTTATCACCTGGTCATTCTTTAGATAAAATTAAAAGTTGTCAGATATCGACGTGTAAAATGTTTGTAAATGAATACTTGTTTTACACGTCGATAGCTGACAATTTTTAATTTTTATCTAAGGAAGCCCAGTTATATTTTTAACTTGCCGTGAAAAAGCTGACAAAATTCAGCGAAATATTGGCTAAATAATAATAAAGTTCTGGCTAAAAATATACCTATAATTTTTGAATTCTGCCGCTTTTCCAAAAAAAGTTTATAAAAGCTTTTGCTTAGAAATGACTATTCTGGTTCTGGTTCTGGTGCAAAGGGGAGTGTGCAGTTCTGCACTGCACTTAGGCCTCATTAGGCCCATTGTGCCACCTCCCGTAGATCACCCATCCTCAGTTTAGCCAGCCCACCTTGTTTAGGTATTCTAGCATAGCTGAGGTGGGTAGATCTCTTATGTAGGCCATTGTAGGCCATCTATCACCCAATATGGACTCCCTGATTAACGATAGTGCCGGGCATTCACAAAGAAAATGCCATGCAGTCTCGTCTTCCATGCTGCAACCTCTACAAGATGGGGAGTCAACTATCCCCATCCTATAGAGGTGCCCGTTTAGTCCACAGTGACCAGTAAGGATGGCAGTTAAGCGCCTGAGATTCCCTTTAGCCAGCTGCAGGTACCGTTTTGCTGATCTCTCATTGGGATACACAAGTGTTTCCTTAGAGAGCTTGCAGCCCTCGATATCATCCCAACGCATCCTAAATTTCTCCAGGGCATTGGTTTGTAACATGTTACACAGGGAGAGAGGAGCTAACCGCACTAGCGGCTCCGGTGAGAGTAGATTCATCCCAGTCGCAGCTCTTGCCAGCGCGTCAGCACTCCCGCTACCTATGTCTGTATCATGCCCTTTCACCCAGCAGACTTCAATGTTGTTGTGCATTGCTGTTTGTCTGAGTTTCCCGTGGCACTCTATTTCGGTCTCTGACGAAGCATAGGCTTTCTGCAGAGACAGAATCGCTTGCCTACTATCCGTTAAGATTAGTATGGCTACATTTGTCACCTTGCGGTATATGATGTACTCAGCCGCAAGTGTTATTCCCTTCAGCTCCAGTTGCGTGATGGTTCCATGAATTCCCATCGGAACCTTTGCTTGGATTTTTAGGGTTTTAGAGAAAACTCCAAGGCCCGATCCTTCTCTCCTTTTAGATCCATCTGTGTAGATCCTAATAACAGACTCTCTCATCCGCTTAGTGGGTTAAATAGTAACGTTGTAGGGTATGTTCCGTATTAGTGTTGGTACACAGCAGTCATTAACAGCCTCTAAAAGAGGTATATCTCTACAGACATTCCTCCAGAGGTGTCCTCTAACTTCCCCACAGCTGTTACTGTTCCAAATCCCACTGCACTGAAGGCTAAGTATAGTCGCCATGGCCTCCTTCTCCACGTGGATATCAAGTGGTGGAAGGCATAGCATGACTTCCATCGCCATCGTCGGAGTAGTGTGCATGGCGCCTGTTACACTAAGACAGACTGTCCGCTGCACTTGCAAGATTTGCTTCCTCGTGGCCTTCTGTTTGGTTCTGGGCCACCAAACTGAAGCTCCGTAAGTCAGCATGGGCCTTATGACAACTGTGTACAACCACAGAGTCGTGCGTGGTTTCAAACCCCAGGTTTTCCCCACTGCCCGATGACATTGCCAGAAGGCCCTTATAGCTTTGTTTTGATGTCGATGTGCGCTTTCCAGCTCAGTTTCCTGTCGAGAGTGATGCCCAGGTATTTCACCTCGTCGCTGTACTGCAACATCGTATTCAATAATTTTGGTGCTTTTTTCGACACCTTCCTTTTCTTGGTGAACAGGACCATCTCCGTTTTGGCAGGGTTTACCGATAGGGAGGGATCATTGCACCACCTAGAAACTATGTTTAGAGCTCCTTGCATCTGGTCGCATAGGGCGTCTTCAAACTTACCACATACTAATATGGCCAGATCATCAGCATAGGCTGTCACAAACAAGCCTAGTTGCTGAAATTCATCTAGTAGGCTGTCCAGAACCATGTTCCATAATAGTGGTGATAAAACACCTCCCTCCCTGAGGACAGCATCTGTCAATTTTACAGGTTATACGTTCCCTTCCCTGTTCCACTGTGACTATACGATTGGCCAGTGCATTGCTAATCCATTCATTATCTTCGGTATGGTCGTTTTATCAAACGCACCTTCTATGTCAACAAAAACACCTAGGGTGGATTCTTTAACATCCAATGTTCTCTCGATTCTGCTCACTACACTATGCAGGGCTGAATCAGTGGACTTCCCCCGTGTGTATGCATGTTGTGTCGCCATCAGCGGCTGTCTGACTAGAGCTGATGTTCTTGTGTGCTATTCACAAATCCTTTCCTGTGTTTTAAGGAGAAACGAGGAAAGTGTAATTGGTCTGTATGCCTTGGGAGCAGTATAGCCTGCTCTACCGGGCTTCGGTATGAAAACAACCCTGGCTCGTTTCCAGACCTTGGGGACATATCCCAGTGCTAAACTGGACCGAAACAGCATCACTACAAACTCAGCTACTTCATCCCGTCCCCACTGTAGCAGGGCGGGAAAGATGCCGTCGTGTCCTCGTCGTGTCTGGTATTGCCGAAGTGATTTCAACCACACCCCTAGATTGCGTAGATAGTAAAGTGCATCCAGGAAAGTGACTCTTGAGCAATAGTTGCAGACTTTCATGGAGGTCGTCAGTCATGGTGCCGTCCTCCTTCTTCAGGACTCCCACAGATTGATGGTGGTCCTGTGATAGAGTCTTCTTAAGTCTGCTAACTTCTTAAGTGCTTTCAATTCCTTCGCAGAAGGCACGCCATGACGCTCTTTGACATTGCCGTATGAGCTTTTTGTATTCTCTAAGGCGGACCTTGTAAATGGTGCAGTCGGAGGCCTCTTTGGAGCGTTGTGCTCTATTGAATGCTTTCCTGGCCTCATCTTTTAAGGAGTCGAGATCTGGGCACCACCATGGGGTGGCCGTCCCTGTCTCAGGCCTCCTCTTAAGTGGGCAGGACAGTTTATATGCCCTAAGAATCTTTGCCTGCACTTCCTTCGCTAGGAGGTCTAGGCTGGCACAGTCCTTAGGGCATTGCTTCTTTATATCCTGCAATCCCTCACCAAGGTGCATACGGTATGCAACCTTGCATCCTATGATTCTCAAATATGAAAAGCTAAACGATTTTGTTGACATTTTTAATTATGAGGTGATAAAGTCGATTTTTTATTTTCACTTAAAATAGTTGATTATTTTGCGATTCGTCGATTTTTCTTAAAATATTCACCAATAATTCATTTATTTATGGAATTATTTAAAACTTACAGAAATACTTAGAATTAACCATCCTTTATTTCTGAACTCAAAAAACTAAAAAATCAGCTTCAATTTTAAAAAACTACTAAATGTAATTTCTAAGCAAATTGCAAAAAATTTCACGAAGAAAATAGGTATTAAAACAATCTTGACAAATTTTTGGATATTCGTTGTTTTGAAAATAATAGTGATACTTTAAACGAGTGTTTTCCACTCCCAGATTGAGCATGAAGTAAAATTTCAGGCTTTTCTAAACTCGAAATTTTACTTCATGCGCCACGCGTATTAAACGCTGAAATTATCGAAATATTGTGAACAAGTGAACTTTACTTGAAATCAGTGTCTAATACGAGTGGCGCATGAAGTAAAATATCGAGTTTAGAAAAGCCTGAAAATTTGGTTTGGTCGCTCCGCGCTTCGCGCTATGCGACCAAACTAAATTTTCAGGCTTTTCTAAACTCGAAATTTTACTTCATGCTTAATCTATGAGTGTACAACACTCGTTATAATTTACGATTAAACTTTTTAAAAAAACAATGAATGTTCAATAATTTACAGATTATGCATATGTATACTTAAAAGAAAAAATTCCTGTATGTGTGTATACGGTATATATAAAGCATAATTTTAGTCATTCGTTGTTTTGGCGAAGAAAATAATTTGAAGCTTTATACGACGGTTTCTATTCCTGGGTTAAGCATGAAGTAACATTTTGAGTTTAGAAAACCCTGAAAATTTGGATTGGTTGCGAAGCGAAGTTAAACTCGAGAATTTACCTTATTCGCCACCTGTATTAGACGACACTATTTTCTGGTACAAGATAATAGTACACTATTTTCTATCATGGTGTACCAAATAGAACATGTCCTATTTCCATTATACCAAACTGTACACAATTCGCGTTTGGTCATATTTTGTGTATTACACCATGATAGAAAATAGTATACTGTTTTCATGTACAAGAAAATAGTATACTATTTTCTTATACAAGAAAATAGTGTCGTCTAATACCAGCTTTACACACTGAAATATTGTAAAATTCGAAATATACTGCTTATGTTTTATCTCACTAAAATACATATAAAATGTTTATTTCGTTAAACAAAATTGTATTCTTCTATATTTCGACCCTGGAGTAATTTGATTTGCATATGTAGGTATACTAAAAAAAAATCGCTGTATGTAATAAGCTGTATATTTTAAACTTCACAATATTTCAGTGTTTTATACGCATAACAACAGTCGTTAGAAATTTCAAAATGAACGCTATTAAAAGATAATACGAGGGTTGCCTTTTATATTTCGGGATTGGGCAACCCTGGTGTTGCAATCTGGCAACTGAGAGCGCTATCGTTAAGTTTGACATTTTTGAGGTTATACGTACTTAGAACGTTTTGACATATGAGCGTTATTTGTGTCGTTTACACTAACTTAAAAGATTTATCTCGGCCAAAGAATGGAATTAAATCGTGAACATTTTCGTGCGATTATTTTTTACAACTTTCGACGTGGATTAACTCAACAACAGTGCATGGATGAACTTAATTCAATTTTTGGCGATGAAGCTCCATCAAGGACCAGTGTTTATCGATGGTATGGTGAATTCAACCAAAGTCGTAGTTCACTCCAAGACGAATTTCGTGGAGGTCGTCCGAAATCAGTTGTTGTTCCGGAAACCATTGATGCTGTGCGCAAACAAATATTGCAAGATCGTCATGTGACCTATCGTGAGATTGAGACAACCTTAGGCATTAGTGGGACCAGCATACATTCAATATTGCATGAACATTTAACTGTCAAAAAAATGTGTTCGCGTTGGATCCCACACAATTTGTCAATCGCTCAAAAAAAAAGGCTCGTGTCGATTGGTGCAAAGAAGTGCTCAAAAAATACGATTGCGGTGCTTCGAAACACGTCTATGACATCGTGACAGGTGATGAATCATGGATTTACGCGTATGAGCCCGAAATTAAACAGCAGTCGACCGTATGGGTGTTTCAAGATGAGCCAAATCCAACAAAAGTTGTTCGCGCACGAAGCACTTCCAAGCAAATGGTCGCCTGTTTTTTCGGAAAAACTGGTCATATCGCAACCGTACCACTAGAACAACGCAGAACAGTCAATTCTTAGTGGTACACAACCATTTGTTTGCCAGTTGTCATCCAACAAATCAGGAAAACCAACCGCCGAAAACGGATCACTCTTCACCACGACAATGCGAGCTCTCACACATCGGCTCAAACAACTGCATTTTTGAGCACGCAAAACATCGATTTGATGAGCCATATAGTCTTGACTTGGCACCGAATGACTTCTTTTTATTCCCATCCGTAAAAAATTAAATGAGAGGTCAACGTTTTTCGACACCTGAAGAAGCGGTTGATGCGTTCAGAATGCATGTTTTGGAGATACCTCAATGAGAGTGGCAAAAGTGCTTCGACAATTGGATCAAACGGATGCAAAAGTGTATAGATCTTAATGGGGAATATTTTGAAAAACAATAAAGCGATTTTCAATGATTATTATTTATTTTTGTTCTCTAATCCCGAAATATAAAAGGCAACCCTCGTAAATGCCTGAGTATTTACAGCGTGTAAATTGGGATGTGTATACTAAAAAAGAAAAATTCCCTGTATGTATCTCTTAGGTTTTGATTTGTAATAATATAAGAAACACATACTTTTGTTCACTCCTCACGTGCACTAATTGTCGTAATGTGTGTAATAACAGGGGAAGTTTTTAGTGTTAGGCGATGACATGATGATAGGGTGCGCCTATCATCGTGTCGTGTTACCAACCCCCTCTCGAGAATTCTAAATTACGCTCCATTTTCGCAAATTAATTTACTCATCTGCTGCTCAGATAAAAAACAACCGCAATTGATGGATTTATTAGGCAAATGAAGCCATAATCAATGTTAAATTATAGCAAAAATAATACGTAAATTACACTTTGTCGAAATATTTGATTTATATAATTCAATTATCTATCGCGAAGGACTGGAAATCCAGAAAGCAATAAAACAGCGAAAACCAATAGTTAATGTCATCGAAGATCTGTGGAGCTCACCCATCATGACAGCCCTTATTGCCGAACCATAAAATTTAAATTAACCTCTATCTTGTATATAATGTTTGTCAAAATGTAATTTCCTGTACTCTTTGAGAATGACTCAAAGTCGAAACTAGTTGGAATAAAAAACCAAAATATTAGTGAAATTTAACCAAGTGTTTTCCTTTTTTAATCATATATAATTCAATCTGCACGTATCCCATTTGTTATTCATATGAATAGATTCTAGATTCAAAACCGACCAATTCCAATTTTTTGTGAACATTTCCTAATTTGTTAAAAGTGTTAAACACATTATAAACGGGCTATTGATAGTATTATTTCGTTGAAAAACTGTATACCTATTTTTTCAATTACTGAACACAGTTTATTATTTATTATTTTATTAATATTTCTATATGTAACCATGTTTAACAGAATATTCTTTCCTGTAAAATTATTTTAAGTGGACATGGCGATTTTGCATGTGGACAATATTTTGTCAGTTTTAGCGTATAAGTTATCAAGTTCACAGGAAATCAATAGCACTTCATGACTTTTACCTTTAAACCTTTGATTTATTTCCTTCGGAAATGTCAAGAAGACTCGACATCAATAAAATTAATCTAGTGCAGTGAAGTGCATTTCAATTGAAAGGTACAGTAGAATTTAATATGAGAATCGTATTAGTTATAGTTCCTTTCATTCTATTAAATGACATTAAGATTTTTATTTATATTCATGTTTAATAACCAAAAATCAATAAGCCAGAAAAACAATAACAATGTATTAAAGGGAATAATAACTGCTAAAAGTCACAACATTTTGTTTCAAAGTTTGTTATAAGTACAAAAGAAGGGATATACCTACAGAGAGTTTTATGTAACACCGAACATTTTCATAACGAGAATTTTCCTTTGAAGTATCCATATACATACGATGCTTGGTTTATTAAAAAAAATTAATTTGAAGCTTTAAGCGAGTGTTTTCCACTCCCAGGCTAAGCATGAAGTAAAATTTCGAGTTTAGAAAAGCCTGAAAATTTGGTTTGGTCGCGTAGCGCGAAGCGCGGAGCGGCCAAACCAAATTTTCAGGCTTTTCTAAACTCGAAATTTTACTTCATGCGCCACGCGTATTCAACACTGAAAGCACTGAAATATTGTGAACGAGTAAACTTCGCTTGAAATCAGTGTCTTAAACGCGTGGCGCATGAAGTAAAATTTCGAGTTTAGAAAAGCCTGAAAATTTGGTTTGGTCGCGTAGCGCTTCGCGCGAAGCGACCAAACCAAATTTTCAGGCTTTTCTAAACTCGAAATTTTACTTCATGCTTAGCCTGGGAGTGGAAAACACTCGTTTAAAGCTTCAAATTGGATTCTTTTAATAAACCGAGTTTCGGAAAATGTGCATTGTATGCATATGGATACTTCAAAGAAAAATTCTCGTTATGAAAATGTTCGGTGTTACATAAAACTCTCTGTATATCCGTTCGATAAAATTGTTTTTTTTTTTATCAAAGAATCATATTTTAATTCAACTTTTGTGTACTTAGACATGACAGATACCAGAGCTGGGCAGGATTCGAATCATTCAGGATTCGAATCCTGAATTCGAATCCTTTTAGAGGAGTCAAAAGAGGCATTCGAATACTTTAGTTCAACTGGATTCGTGATCCGGACTCGTTACATTTTTTTAAAAGGATTCGTATTCGAATCCAAAGGTGGGTGATTCGAATCCATATAAAAGGATTCGAATCCTTATAAAAAGATTCGAATCTTTATAAAAGGATTCGAATATTTATAAAAGGATCGAATATTTATAAAAGGATTCGAATACTTACAAAAGGATTTGAATTGTCAAGTTAATTCGAAATAATTGTAAGGATTAACATAAAAAATGTCTTTTGTGTGTTTTTAAATTTCTCGTTAAATCACTGTTTTATATGCGTGGCGCATGAAGTAAAATTTCGGGTTTAGAAAAGCCCAGAAAATTTGTCTCGGGTCGCTGCGCAACCCGAGACAAATTTTCACGGGGCTTTTCTAAACCCGAAATTTTACTTCATGCTTAGTCTGGGAGTGGAAAACACTTAGTAAAAGTAAATCTTTAAATTCTATTAATTATCCACGTAACGTACTTAATGAATTTTACCCCTGAAACAACGATATCATGATTTCCCGGTGAAATATCGCTAAACCGGTTTAGATTCATTAATTTATTGAATACCGGCTAAATTACCCGTATAATTACCCTGTATAAAAAATGTACGAATCAAGTTAAAGCGTATTTAGTTATTTATCAATAAGTTAAAATTATTAAGCGTTCATTTTGAAGCTTGAAAGAGTGTTTTCTACTCCCAGACAAAGCATGAAGTATAATTTTGAGTTTAGAAAAGCCTGAATGTCCAAATCCAAACTCAGGCTTTTCTAAACTAAAAATGTTACTTCATGCACCACGCGTACAAAAAGCTGATTCAGTGGAAAGTTTTGAATTTAGATGCTTGCGATTTATGGCGCCCAACTAGGGGCCACAGCGTTAGCCTGGACCCAGGTTGGGCGCCAAAAAACCCCAAATGCAAGCGTTTTAAATATTTTTAAACGAGTGTTCTCCACTCCTAGCTTAAACATAAAGTAACATTTTTAGTTTAGAAAAGCCTGAGCGTTTTGATTTAGACCCGTAACATCCAAACTCAATCTGTTCTAAACTTGAAATTTTACTTCATGTGCCACGCGTACGAAACACTAATCAGTGTGAAGTTTTTAACTTTTACTTTCACAATCTATGGCGCCCAACAAGGGCCTAGCGTTAGCATGGCCTCAGGTTGGGCGCCAAAAAAACCTCAAATCCATGCAAGTATTGGACAATTTGTAGATAATTAAGAACACCGCTTACACCGCTTTACCGTCGTATGGCATAATCTGAGATATGTATTTTTTTTTTCAAAGCAACCGAGGTAGACACTCGTTATAATTTAATTGCTATCATTTCTAACTACTTCTAGGCAACGTTTTGATAAAGTTTTTAATTCTCTATTATAAAAGTTATTAATATTATATACAAAACTGTTTTCCACTCCCAGATTAAGCATGGAGTAAAATTTCGAGTTTAGAAAAGCCCCGTGAAAATTTGTCGATGGTCGCGCAGCGACCCGAGACAAATTTTCGGGCTTTTCTAAACTCGAAATTTTACTCCATGCGCCACGCGTACAAAACACTGATTGAAAAGCCCCGTGAAAATTTGTCGATGGTCGCGCAGCGACCCGAGACAAATTTTCGGGCTTTTCTAAACTCGAAATTTTACTCCATGCGCCACGCGTACAAAACACTGATTTGAAGTGAAGTTCAGAAACACACAAATACATCTTTAATCAGAGTAACAGTGAATCGGATGTTTAGTCTGTTATCAACGAAGTTCAGTGTTAATTAAAATAATTAGGTTTTAAATATTTTTGTTAAAACAACTGGTAACGATATTTATATATAAATGGTTGAAAAAAAATAATAAAATCAAATTTATTCTTTGTATTCGTGATTCGAAAAAACAGGATTCGAATCTTTGATTCGAATCATATTTATCTCTTGCGAATCCATTATTCGAGTATTCGTGATTCGAATCATATTAGGTGATTCGGATTCGTGATTCTAATCCTTTTTACGAGGATTCATCCCAGCTCTGACAGATACATATCATTATCGTTTATAATCTAATGCAAATAAATATTTCAAAATTATTATTTTATGCTGCCAGTGACGGACGGAGCTTATAGCGAAATTACAGCTAAAATAAGGCCATCTAAAAGCCGGCCAAAAAAAATCGCATGGTGTAATGAAATTTCATTACACCATGCGATTTTTTTATCTCTGAACATACAAACTCCAAGCATGTAAAATTTCCTGTGTTCAGTTTTAAAAAACACACCTCAAGGTCAAGGTGCAATGCGATTGAAGTGTGTTTTTAAAACTGAACATAGGAAATTTAATATTCTACAAATCAAGGAAATCATGGGACACCTCTCGTGAATTCCACCTTACGTTAGTATTTGGAAATAGTCTATAGTATTTATCAAGAATAGTCATTTAAAACGAATAGTATTTTGACAGTATATGGCACATATATATTTGAATGCGCAAAATTTGTATGGAGTCACATGGATCTATTCAGCACGAATTTACTATCAAACGCTTACAGCACAAGACATGGTTAACAATTTACTCTACCACAGCACAGATTAAATTGTTATGAGAGGGGTGCTTACTATTCATGCCTGAAAATAGTAAACCACCTGCCAAACATAATTAAACATAATGGTTTGTAAATTAAATTCACTTGGTTTTGTTTCACTTATATGTATTTTATTTTCTACTAGTTTCGGCTTAATGCCATTATCAAGAATGATGTACAAATGGATTTGTTTGGGAATATATACAGTTTCGAGTTTTAGGTTTTATTAGGTAATAAGGGCATTTAATATCGAGGAATTCCAAAGGTCTTCGTTGTCGTTGACCACATTTTTACTTGCCTTTATGGCTTTTTCTAAACTATCCCGGTAGTTAAGCGTTAATCCCTAATTACCTGTATGCAGAATTTTTAAATCGTTTGAAGAAAAATGGTGATTAGATGTGATAGTGCTTAGAAAAACCGGTGGTTTGTTTTTTATTCTCTATGTCTTTTTTATGCTCTTTTAACCTGATATCAAAAGACCTGCCGGTTTGTCCTATATACACTGCATCACAATCATCACATTTTAATTCATAAATACCACTTTTCTTCAATTTACAATTTTTAGTTTTGATTTTATTGTTAACTATTAATTTTCCTAAATTATTTGTGTTTGTCAAAATGATGTTATTATTCTTTCCTTTTAAATTATTTTTGATTTGTAGACAGTGGCTTAATGTATTCTAATCTAATCCATGTTATTGTGTCTGAATTTGTCCCACTATAAAAGTAATTTCGTAATTGTTTGTGTTGTTTCTTTTTTAACATTTTATTAATTAAATCTTCAGTGTAGCCATTGTTAACTGCTATTGTTTTTATTGTGTCTAGTTCATTTTCAAAGTCTATTTTATTTAGAGGGATATTGATAAGTCTGTGGAAAAGGGCGTGGAATGTACTGTATTTAGTCTGACTATGTGTATTCGAACATTCTGGTATGATGACATCTGTGCAAGTTTCTTTTCTATATATTTTGTATGACAATTTATTGTTTACTGTTTTTGTGAATGTAATGTCAAGAAAATTGAGGCTGATATTTATTTCTTTTTCAACTGTAAACTGAATGTTTTTGTTAATTTTATTAATGAAATTTGTGAATGTTTCCAGTTGTCTATTTGTATTTGTCCATATACAAAATACATCGTCTACATATCTTGCCCAGAAATAAATGTGTTTGCTTTCTGTTTTCGTTAATAAATTATTTTCAAAGTGATCCATATATATGTCAGATAATAAAGGAGACAAAGGTGATCCCATAGGTAGGCCGTCTGATTGTGTATAAAATTTATTATTAAATTCGAAGTAACATTGGTCTATGCAAATTTCTATTAATGATTTAAGTTCAAATTTTTTTGAAATAGATTCATTCGACTTATTCATTTCATTTTCTAATATAATTTTTAATTCATTTATCGGAACTGATGTAAACAAGCTTTTGACGTCGAATGAAATTAGTTTTGCGTTGTGGGGAATTGATAAGTTTCTTAAGTTATTAATTAGTTCTAATGTATTTTTTATTGAATATTTTGGTTTAAAGCCTATGAATGTCGGAATTAAATTATTTAAAAATTTACACAATTTATACGTCGGAGCATATAAGTACGACACCACCGGACGCATTGGAATATTTTCTTTATGAATTTTTGGTAATCCATAGAGAATTGGGGCTTTTGGATTCATCAATGTTAATTTAAATCTATCTCTGTCTGAAATTAAATGTTTACTATTTTTTAATACTTTTTTGAGTTCTATTTGAAATTTGTTTGTTGGATCAATTTTTTTAATGCAAAATGTATCTGATTCTAATAACTCCTCTGTTTTTTGGATGTAATCTTTTTTATTTATGACTGTTATGGTGTTACGTTTGTCAGCTTTACATAGTATCAAATTATGGTTTTTTTGTTTATTTCTTATGCTGGTTATTGTTTTGTTGTCATAATTGCGAGCTTTACTTTTACAGTGTGATTTATACTTTTTTATTAATTTTGAAGTTTTATTTTTTAAAATTAACCGTTCTTCGTCTCTGGATATTTTGTTACAAATAGTTTCTGCATTAATTCCCACTGTTTCTAGACTTGATTTGTTATAAATGTGTGGTTTGTATTTCAATCCCTTTTTAAGCAGTTCTGTCTCTACATTATTAAATAAAATACATATAAGTGAAACAAAACCAAGTGAATTTAATTTACAAACCATTATATTTTAAAATGTTATACCAAGTGATTAATGAGAAAAAAGTGTCCGATATAATTAAACATGTGCGAAATGTGCAGGAAAAAATAACTCTTCAATTATCTCTGTAGTTTAGAGCCTTATACAATGGCAGACTCTTATGGGTCTATACATGATTAGCTTCTTTTTTTAATTTCTATTTCAAGTAAAATTCTTGCCTATTGACTAGTTTTTACTGTACAGTATTATGTATTGTATGTATACTTATATGTAATCTCTCTCCAGAGAAAAATAAAGAGATTATTATTATTATAATAAGATAAACATTTTATTAAACATATGTAAAACTTATAATAATCTCGTTGATATCAGAAGTAATTTCTGTGCCAAAAATTGATTTCTATATTGAAAATTAATAAATTAATAATAAAGAAAATTCTCTTCGATAGTATTAATTTGTGAATTTCCACTAATTTGGATAGGATATATGATTTAATATGTCGATACCGATGCCGACTCAAGAAAATACGTAGAATCTTAACTGTTTCTTTTTTTGTTCGTCCAATGAAATGTTTACCATTGTTCAATTAACAAACCGCATGCATTGTTATCGTTAATTAAAATTAGAATGAACGTCGCGTCGCTCTTAACATCCTGGAAGTCCGCACGTGAGCGAAATACTCCGAACCGCCCAATCTTGTTACGATCCTCATTAGCAATTTGTGAATGTTTCCCGAAAAGGAGAGCAGCCGAAAATGTACATTTTGCGGTGATTAATCAAGCAGGCGATTATCGCCGTCTGTATCAATTAAATCCGAATTATTTCGAGCGTGGGGGGAGGCAGAGGATTTGGAAGTCCCAACTTTTCGCATTATTTTGAGAGGCTTCGGAAGTTATCACTTATACGGACAGGTAGGATTAAATCGAGTAAGCCCTTTTGTCTTTATAATAATTAAATAAATTTGATTCAAGTGGGGATTGAGATTATATGTGCTCAAATATTAGATATGTTATAGCATTAATTAAATTAATATTTTAAATATAATATTCAGGGAATTATGTTTTCGTCAAATTTCATTATTTGTAAGACATAATGAGTAGATGAGAATATGTATACCGGGTGTTGACTTGGCGGACGCAACATAGGAAATCCCATGTAAATTTTGAAATGTTCAAATTTTGGCTCCCCTATTTATTTTATAAACAAAGTGTATTTACCTTATTTGTAGAGGGAAAATTTATGAATTCATTCGTGTTAACGTTTCTCACTTTACGTTTCTCTAAGTTAAAATAATTAAGAAAAAGTAATGTGATTTTATAAAAATAATGACATGCCATGGAATAAAAACAACAATTGCGGATGTCAAAATGGCGGAAGATATCGCAGTCACTTGATTAAAGTAAGTGTTTTCGAAATGATTTATTCTATACAAGAAAAAATCCTCCTAATAAAGTGGTATTATTCAGAACACAGTTATCACGATGTTTGCGTTATATTTTTTGTCGATAATTAAGTAACAGCAATATCTTGTGATATGTTGACATCCGCAATTATTGTATCAATTCTATAGTATGTCATTATTTTTATAAAATCACATTACTCTTCCTTAATTATTTTAGCCGTAAATTTTCTGACATTCGTTGATTTTTAAAAGAGTTCAATTTGAAGCTTCAAACGAGTGTTTTCCACTCCCAGACTAAGCATGAAGTAAAATTTCGAGTTTAGAAGCGACCCGAGACAAATTTTCTGGGCTTTTCTAAACTCGAAATTTTACTTCATGCGCCACGCGTATAAAACACAGATTTTAAGCAAAGTTCGAATATACATAAATTTGACAATATTATAGTGTTTTATACGCGTGGCGCATGAAGTAAAATTTCGAGTTTAGAAAAGCCAAGAAAATTTGTCTCGGGTCGCTGCGCGACCCTCGACAAATTTTCACGGGGCTTTTCTAAACTCGAAATTTTACTTCATGCTTAGTCTGGGAGTGGAAAACACTTGTTTAAAGCTTTAAATTGAACTTTCAAACAAAAACAGGGAATGTCCGCAATTGTTGTATCAATTCCATGGTATGTCATTAATTTTATAAAATCTCATTACTTTTTCTTAATTATTTTAGCTGTAAATTTTCTGATATTCCTTGATTTTTAAAAGAGTTCAATTTAAGCTTAAAACGAGTGTTTTCCACTCCCAGACTAAGCATGAAGTAAAATTTCGAGTTTAGAAAAGCCCCGTGAAAATTTGTCGAGGGTCGCGCAGCGACCCGAGACAAATTTTCTGGGCTTTTCTAAACTCGAAATTTTACTTCATGCGCCACGCATATAAAACACAGATTTTAGGTCAAGTTCCAATATACATAAATTTGACAATATTATAGTGTTTTATACGCGTGGCGCATGAAGTAAAATTTCGAGTTTAGAAAAGCCCAGAAAATTTGTCTCGGGTCGCTGCGCGACCCGAGACAAATTTTCACGGGGCTTTTCTAAACTCGAAATTTTACTTCATGCTTAGTCTGGGAGTGGAAAACACTTGTTTAAAGCTTTAAATTGAACTTTAAAACAAAAACAGGGAATATCCGCACGGGGCTTTTCTAAACTCGAAATTTTACTTCATGCTTAGTCTGGGAGTGGAAAACACTTGTTTAAAGCTTTAAATTGAACTTTAAAAAATAACAGGGAATATCCGCAATAGTTGTATCAACTCCATAGTATATCATATATCATATTATCATGGCTGCTGCAAGTAGTAGTGCTTGTAGAGCTGAAAATGTGTGCAAAGTTTGTGACTTACAAATGAAATCTAGTGATATAACTACCCAGTGTTTTGGTGTCTGCCACAGTCGTGTCCATGGATCGTGTACAGGACTAAAGGACAGTGAATTGCGACTACTAAACAACAAGAAGAATATTGTGTGGTTATGTCAGGCCTGCATAGAACTTCGTGTGGAAAGTATGTCTATATTTGCATATTTAGCCAACATAACTGCAAAGTTAGCCGAGCAAAGTGAACTTTTCAAAGGCAACACCGCTGAAATAAAAAAATTATGCAATACAAAAATTATCAATGAACAAAGTACATCACAGTTGCAAACCAAAGCAACTAGCGTTATCTATAGTGAAACATCGAAAGCCGAGTCAAAATCAAAACAGCAAAAAAGTCAAGTTATAGGAAATTCTAATGAACGACCAATAATAAAGAGACCTGATTTAACACCGCGTCAAGTAAAGAAACCCGAACCACACTACGAGCAACCAGATGGGAGTATCGCGCCAACCGCCCCAATTGCCAACGATGATGATGATGGATTCACAAAAATAATCTCAAAACGAAACAAACACAAAAGAAGGGTATCAAAGGTCATATTCGGACAAATCGAGAATCCTTCCATACAAGTCGTTGAAAGAAAGGCCTGGCTGCGCGTAGCGCGTTATCCGCTTAACATGACCGCTGAAGAATTAAGAAAGATTGTAGCCCCCACATTTAAATTTGATTTAATATGTGAGAAAATTGTGCCTTAGCATTCAAATCCTACATACAGTAGTTTTAAAATTGGAGGACCGTTAACATCATTAGAAACTCTTCAGGACCCTAATAATTGGGAAAAAGGAATCGCTATTGGAAGATTCCATTTTTTTCAAAAGCGCAGAGACCCTCCGCAGAAGACAGATTGAACAACGTAAACAACGAAAATTCGAAAGCGCATATCAAAATTCTACATCATAACGTTCAAAGCTTAACTAATAGCATAAATGAATTAAGATCCTTAACTGTAAATATCAAAAACCTTCAAGTTATTTGCATTGTCGAGCACTGGCAAAATGCTGATCAACTCGAACTGTTTAGAATTAATAATTTTGATTTATTAACTTCATATTGTAGATCTACTAACGAATACGGCGCACAGTGGGCTGAATTGGAAAATTTTTGGACATTCACTAAAATAGAGCCATTTTAAAGAAATTTCAGCATTAAATTCATGAAATTATATTTTTTACGTAATAAGTAAATATTTAAAACTGTAATAATGAAGGGTGTCACTAATTATTTCTGTTAATTAGTTAAATATTATTTTTTCTTATTAAATTAATTTTTTATTTGAAATTGTTTGTCGAATTTAACGCCTTATCTGTTCAGAATTATATTAATAGTTAAACAAATATAATAATGAGTATGTACAACTGATGTATTTTTAAATAATTTGTAACAATGCATTTCTTAAATAATAAAACATAACTTTCATTAACTGTAAGAAAAATATGGTAATAATATAAACATTTAAATTGAACCTAATATTTACAAAAAGAACAGGTATATATTTTGATGGAGACAGAAAAGAAAATAATTTTAAAACTAATTTTTTTAACATAGAAGAAATAAAATAAAATGGTATTAAAAAAGTATAAAAGTCGCATAGAAATTAGGTTTCTGCTTCTTCCTCTTCTCTTATGCCGAATTCATTATCACCACTATCATCTGCGATATCAGATGAATCTTTAACAAATGTTACATCCGAGTGGTCATCTTTTAACAAAAATTTTGCTTCATGTAATAAACTAAAACTTCTCTTCTTTTTTGATCTATAACTTGATATTAATGGATCAGAGGCAATTAATAGAGCATGAATTAAATCGGTATTATTGTCAATTCGTGAATTTTTTCTGCTATTGAATTCCCGATATCGCCGAAATAACTTGTGGTTAGTTTCTTGTGCATCCTCCGATAATTGACCAATTGGTACAATATGGTTTTTAATAACTTCTGCTCCGTGTAATAATAATTTATGTAACGTGACAGGCATATAAAACCAGCCGTACAAATTGGTATACAATTTCGCTGTTTCAAAGGTATAAATTTTAAAATTGTCTTCATTTATTGCCAATCCTGATGCAATTACCTGTAATATTACATATAATCTTTTAATTAGATCAATATCTAATTCAGTGATTTCAGCAGACAATTTAAAATTTTTAAAGAAAATTCTGGCTGTATTTCCATCATGTGTTTTTCCTGATCCCTGTTTCACAATATCAATTAACAAACCCATTTTGCTTCTAAAAGTATCCTGAATCATTTGTTTCCTTTTATTGCGCAACATTTTTATTCGTTCATCACGAATTGACCATGTTTTAAAAGGTAAGTTATATGATATATGAATAAGGCACTCAAAACACCGAATCCATGCATGAAGCGGCGATAAACCAAACTGGTAATTTTCTTCTATGCATTTTCGATTTTGAACAAATGATAAATTGTTCATCATTTTTGGTGTCGCTTTGCATATAAAGCAACACATAGATGATTTATTGTCCGTCAAAACATTGCATATTTTTGTGTCAACCATGGTAAAAATCATTTTATGTATTATAGAACAGTAATTTTGAATTTTAGTCGGCTTGAGTTGTGCAATTTCTTGATTAATTTCACTTACTAACCGTAATGTAGATTCACAAGTTTCTTTCATAAAATGAAATTGTATGGGTCTGCAATAACGTGTGGAAGACGGAGTTTCATTTTGCCACACAGATAATTTTGTTTTTTCATCAAACAATTTTATTGGTACCATACTACAAATAAAAACGGAGGAATCATCACTGCCATTGTTTGCAAATTTAATTTTATATTGTGACTGATTAGAAGACCCATCACAACCCCATTTTGTTATCATTGTTAATTTTGTATATTTTTTTATCTGTGGGTTTACAATTACCAGTCGTTCTGCTGTTTTATTTAATAGGTCTTGAAGATTAATTTTGACATACAATTCATTAATATTTATGGATTCTCGAATAGGATAACATTCATTTTTTAATTTTTGTAGACTATAATAGCTAGGTAAACAGTTACTATACTCATTTAGAGAGCTTCGTATTAGATTGTACTGAAATTTTGATAATTTTGCGTCAACATATAAACTTAAAACTTTTTCTTTTGGCATTGTTTTTTCGCATAAAGTGTTTTTTAGTAATTGCTCACAATATAACTTTACCTTCTTTAGATGCTCTGGGTGATTATTTAGGAAATCATAAATAAATTTCCCTTCGCTGGACATGTTCTTCTTAACCATATATGTTAAATATTCTATCGGAATGTCTTTTAATGATCCTGTTCTTCTTTTCTTCTGTTTTTCACTTAAATTTTGAAACTTTTTCCTTATATTGGGTTCTCCTTTAGAATTCCTTTGAACAAAAACTTCTTTTGGCCAAATAATTTTCATCTCCAACCATTTCATGTTTTTTGATATAAATCTCTTCTCCTGATGTGCACATTCCCTCCTTTTCTTGTTAATTTTATAGCAAAATAGTCGAATTTTCTCCTTCAGCATAACGTTAATATGTTCGTTCATACCTCCGCTTGAAGCACATATTAATGCATCCAACGCAGCAGTTGCATCTTTAAAACCAACGTTCTTTAAAAAATTATACAAATCTCTGTTTGTTTTTATATTTTCCATAACTTTTTAGACTTATTAATTAAATACTGAGATAATTAAATTTCACTGTCAAGGTACTGTCAGATTGTGTTGGGTAAGTTAAGGTGACTTGATAATATAAATATAATTTTACTCAAACTGTAATTCCTTTCATATTTTATTGATTTAAATTGATAAATGGACAAGAATGGAAGAGTTTTTTATAGCACGTAAAAGCTAAAAGTTTGGTTATTACTAAACTATTAACAGAATGTTGGACAAAGTTGGACATTTTTTTAAAACTTAATATAACTTCATACATTACAATTTTTTTATTCTCTTTAAAAATGAGTGTGTTCTCCGGGGGTACACCTCATTGTGTTAAAAGTAATATCCTATTTTGAAGCTAATACAATTGCTTTCCTATGTAAAAGATAAAAAAGCTTTTTTTTTTCTATTAAATGGCAATGCGCATTGATTATTTAAATCGCTTTTTAGAGGGTTTGTAGATTCAAACATATTGTTTAACTTTGAGTTTATATTACGGCACTATATTTTTTCGTAAAAATAAATTACCCGCAATTTATAAAACTCTATACTATCTATTCCAACTTCTATGTAAAAAAATAATTATATTCCAAAATATGTTTTTTCGTGAATGTCCATATTTTTATATAGAGTCGATCCACTGTGCGGCGGCGTTGCTATTTTCTGTAAACGCAATGTCACAGCAAAACCTATGCATAACATTAAAATATGTCATTAAATAAAATCTTCGAGAGCGTTGGTATTGAAATTAAAATTAACAGTATTTTTATAAACATAATATGCATATATAGACCACATACCGGTGATATAAATACATTTCTTGAAAAATTAAATAACATCCTTAATTTATTATTTAATAAAAATAACACTTATTTTATTGTCGGTGATCGGCTAAAAAAAACAGTGATTATTTACAGTTCGAAGATCTTGTGGAATCATACAATGCTAAATTAATCGTCGAAGATGCGAAAAGAACTCATTATAATGGCTCAGTGTCGTGTCTCGATAATTGTATAACAAATGTTGGGACTACAATTCCAGTTACTATGATAAAGACTTGTCTTTCTGATCACAGCGCTCAGCTCTATAAATATTGTTTGGAGGATACTCCTACACAACCTCAATTAATAAGAAAAAGGTTCTTCACTGATTCTGCAATAGATAGTTTTAGTTCGGACATCGGTGATGAATATTTCTCTGAGGTCTTTGTGGATGGCAACGTATATAAAAAATTTAATTCATTTATCAATATTTTAATCCCTTACATTAATAAACATTTTCCGCTGAAAAAAATGTCAATTAATGAAAACAAATCGCACTGTAACTTCAAGTCAAAAGAAGTCGAAGAATGTAGAAACCAAATAAACATTATTAATACAATATCTAATTTTATACCCGAAGCTAAACATGAATTGAGGCGTCTAAAATCAAATTATAACCAACTTCTCATACAAGAACAAAATACATTTTACGAAAATAAGTTAAATAAGTCAAAAAATAAGTCAAGAACATCTTGGAATATAATATCGAATCTTATGGGAAACAAAAGAAAGCACATGATACTACCTGAGACAAATTAGCAAATGACTTTAACACATCTTTTAATGGAATTGGAACTAAACTCCTTACTGCAAATAATGATATCACAAATAACACCGTCTTTATACCCTCCATTCCATATCATAGTACAGAATTCACTATAGAACCGATATCTGAAATTGAAATTCGTAATGTAATTAATAAGCTTGAAAACAAACCCTCTTGTGGTTATGATGGTATATCCATAAAATTAATAAAAAATAGCATTGATGCATTAGTAAAACCTCTTCAACATATTTTTAATGAATCTTTTCAAACCGGAGTGTTTCCTGACCAACTTAAACTCTCAATTGTTACACCCATCTTTAAGAAAGGAGATGTAGAAAATATCGACAATTACAGACCGATTAGTATCCTAAGTACATTCTCTAAATTACTTGAATCAATTATGGCTAGCCGACTGACAATTTTTTCAGAAATAACAATCTATTTACTGATACACAACACGGATTTATAAAAAGGCGTAGCATTGAAACTGCTCTATTTGATATTGTACAACCAATATACAGTACATTGGACAAAAATAATGTAGCCTGCGGAATGTTCTTGGACTTATCCAAGGCGTTTGATACAATAGATTATGAAATCTTGCTAGCAAGGCTTAATTACTACGGCATTCGTGGCACTCCCAATAGATGCTTAGAATCATACCTGTTATCTAGAAAACAATCAGTGAAATTGAGGAGTAATGCACAAGAAGTTGTATCAAGCGTCTTGGAGGGTACCATGGGTGTTCCCCAAGGCAGTATTTTAGGTCCCCTTTTATTCAACGTTTTTTTAAATGATATTAATTGCAATTCCGGAGTAGGCTGCCAAATTATAAACTACGCGGATGATACTAATATAATATTAACCGGTGAACATTTCGCGGACGTTGAATCAGTCGGCAACATACATCTTAACAAACTCCAAACATGGTTCTATAATAACAAGTTATTACTAAATAAAGATAAAACCACATGTATGCAATTTAAAGTTAGTAATAGGATAGCAACTCAGAACTACATTTCTTTAAATAGTACAAACTACGAAGTCACTCAAACTTCAAAATTTCTTGGTATTACTATTGATGAGAATCTTAGCTACAAGAGTCACGTCAGTAATATCTCAGCAAAATTAAACAAAGCCTGCTACGGTCTACGAGTACTGTCAAAGTATACCAATCCGAGCATCACTCGAACTTTCTATTTTGCAAATTTTTTCTCCCATATGAATACGGCATAATGTTCTGGGGTAGTAGGAGTAACCTTCAAACAATTTCAATTGCTCAAAAACGAGCAATTCGAGTTATGTGCAAGATGAAGTATACTGAAAGCTGTAGAAACGTGTTCAGGGCAAATGGACTACTAACTTGCACTGGAGTGTATATATATGAGTCAATGAAGTTTATGTGGAAACATAGACATCTATATGACGAGTATAGACTCCTTAGTCAATACAACACTAGACATGGCATCGAATACAACTACCCATATTATAAGTTGATATTCTATGAAAAGAGTCCATTATACAATAGTATAAAAATATAAAACAACCTCCCCAAACATGTACGGGGCTCTACAACGTTATCGAACTGGAAACAATCACTAAAGGAATTCTTACTAGGTTTAGAACCTTATAACATGGATGAGTGCAACAAATGTATGTTACTGTATATTCTGTTTTCATTGGAATAAAGACATATTATTATTATTATTATTATTATTTTTATAAAATCACATTACTTTTTCTTAATTATTTTAGCTGTAAATTTTCTGTTATTCCTTGATTTTTAAAAGAGTTCAATTTAAAGCTTTAAACGAGTGTTTTCCACTCCCAGACTAAGCATGAAGTAAAATTTCGAGTTTAGAAAAGCCCGGTGAAAATTTGTCGAGGGTTGCGTAGCGACCCGATATAAATTTTCTGGGCTTTTCTAAACTCGAAATTTTACTTCATGCGCCACGCGTATAAAACACAGATTTTAAGTGAAATTCGAATATACATAAATTTGACAATATTCTAGTGTTTTATACGCGTGGCGCATGAAGTAAAATTTCGAGTTTAGAAAAGCCCAGAAAATTTGCCTCGGGTCGCTGCGCGACCCTCGACAAATTTTCACGGGGCTTTTCTAAACTCGAAATTTTACTTCATGCTTAGTCTGGGAGTGGAAAACACTTGTTTAAAGCTTTAAATTGAAGTTAAAAAAAACAGGGAATATCCGCAACTGTTGTATCAATTCCATTGTATATCATTATTTTTATAAAATCACATTACTTTTTCTTAATTATTTTACCTTAGAGTAACGTAAAGTGTTAAGTGTGAACATTCGTAAATTTAGAATTTTTCTCTCTTCAAAAAAGTGAAATACATTTTCTCTCTAAAATAAATAGGGAAGCCAATATTTATACACTTTAAAATTACTATGCGATTTCCTATGTTGCGTCCGCCAAGTCAACACCCGGTAAGTGTGAACATTCATAAATTTAGAATTTTTCCCTTTTCAAAAAAGTGAAATACATTTTCTCTCTAAAATAAATAGGGAAGTCAATATTTATACACTTTAAAATTATTATGCGATTTCCTATGTTGCGTCCGCCAAGTCAACACCCGGTATATACTTGTGGTAATTTGAATGTTATACTTATCTTTATTTATTTAATTTTATTTTTCCGGACATTTCATCCTTTCTTTATGGCTATCTGTATATGTATATACGATATGATAATATTTGTATATATTTATGTATATGTATGTATGTATATATATATATATATATATATATATATATATATATTTATAAACAACACCACCTCTTCTACGTCATTAGTATTTAAGCGTTAGTTTAAGTTTGTAATCCATTATTCATCTGCCTGATGAAGCCACTGTGTGGCGTGCAGTGTCAATCAATAAACGGTGAAATCTTAACCAAGTGTGTTATTTACTAAAAGTGTTGATTATTTCAAGTGTTTGATATTTACTTTATAATAAATAAAACCTGTAGTTTATTTTTTTCAGGAAAAAAAAATAATTATTTTACTATAACTTCGTTGTTTAATAATTTAACGAGAGTGCAAAGTCATGTCTTAAATCGCAAGACCGTAGGTCGAGCGATTTGATGACTTTGCTCGAGGTAAATTTGCTAAAAACAACATAGTTTGAGTGAAATATTCAAATTTTGCCTGTATTAAATATAAAACTTAAATGGTTTTCGTCATGATATTTTACGAAAACGCGGTGCAGGCACATATGCACTCAATATCCTTAAATAAACCAAAACTAATTTTATTTTAAAATATTTCCTTATTATTTCTTGAATCACTTTCTCATTTATAACTTGGTGAAATATTTTGAAATAATATTTAAGGATAAATTAAAAACAATTGTTTTGTTTCACTATTTGTTTCTATTTACTCGACTAGTTTCGCTTTATACGGCATTATCAAGAGCGGATTACAGAAGAAACCGACCGGCTTATATAGGTATAATCAGGTAATAAGGGATTTTGCAATTGGGTAATTCCAAATCTCCTCGTTGTCGTTGACGAGGTGTTTTTCGCATTTTATGGCTTTATTAATTTCTAAGCTCTCTCTGAGATTTAAAATTTGTTCCTTATTACCTGAGCATAAAATCTTTAAATTATTGGTATCTATAAAATGATTGTTGTTAATACAATGTTTGGAAATTCCTGTATTATGTTTATTATTTAAAATTGATTTATTATGTTCTTCTAATCGTGTATGAAATGATCGTCCCTTATTACCTTATTGTTCAATAGTTTAGGTGCTATAAGCTCGTATTAATGGGTATTACAGAAAACTGTAAACTGCTTCAAAGCTTAGATAATTTGTGGGCCAGAAACGAAGCAGGTTAAGTGGAAGAGCAACTAAAGTCATACAGACTGGTTAAACTTAGCCGGCACTACTGTATGTTATTCTCTTTTGTAATATTCCTGATTTTTTTAATAAAGACAATTTATTATTATTATTATTATTATTTTCGTTAATTTCTTCTTCGTTTCTTCATATTGTTATCAAAGCGAGATATCCTAATTAATTTTATTCGCAAAGCGAACGCTGTTAGCTTCTGACGTTTGAATTTGATGTAAAAGAAGGAGAAAGAGTTTTCACAATTATTAAAAAGTTTATTGTCATCACTTGCGGACCATGAAGTTTTAATAAGTGGAAAAACTCTATAGAGGCCACGCAAAGCAAGAGGTTTTTGCATTTATTAAAACAAACTGGTGCATACTCGGCCAATGTTAATGGTTCTCAATACTTCAAATGAAACAATCTGCGAAAACCTTCTTATTTCACTAAGGTTACATACATTTGACATATAAAAAAAATATATAAAAAAAAGCTTTAAAAAAACTGTGATAAGATTTTTATGTGATAACGCATTTTATAATGATGACGAATATTTTTCTAAGTGTTTTTAATCAACTCGTAGTCATGTTTTATTATCATTTTATTCTATTAAATTTTTACTATATGTGTTTTTATTAGTGTTTTATTAGTTAGGTAGTTAAATTAGTTGTAGTATTAAATTAGTTATAGTATTAAATTAGTTATAAATCTTAAGTTGTATCATCAGACCTGTGTAAAACTTTGTTCTTCTGATAAATTGAAATTGAAATTGAAATTGAAATTGAAATTGAAATTGAAATTGAAATTGAAATTGAAATTGAAATTGAAATTGAAATTGAAATTGAAATTGAAATTGAAATTGAAATTGAAATTGAAATTGAAATTGAAATTGAAATTGAAATTGAAATTGAAATTGAAATTGAAATCGAAATTGAAATTGACATTTACGATTTTCTTTTCGCGAAAATTGTTGCGAAATAAATATTTACTTGCCTAGGATACATTATGAAACTTTATATGTTTAACACTGCAGCAACATGTATCACCACATAGTGGCTTCGTCAGTCATATGAATAATATATTATTATTATTCATCTGCCTGATGATGCCACTGTGTGGTGAAAAAGAATAATTCCCTGTGTGTATATAGTTTACACAGATTGTTCAGATATTTTTGTTTTAAAACTAAACAGATTTATCTGTGTATAACTTTTTATTTTAATTAGTGACTAGTTTCAACATTTAGTTTGGCATTATCAAACTACAAGTGCAACTGTAATTATAGTCGCAACAAAGTTATACAAAACAAAGAGTTTTATTTTATCAGTGTTAAAAAGTGTACCAACCGAGTACAATTGAACGAATAATTTAATGGACACAAAATACGGATAAAACTATTTCCTTGAGTTTACATACATTTATAACCGAAAAAAATGTCTGAAATCATAATGAATTCGTTTGCTGTAGTGCACAGTATGTCGAAAGGCGAGATTTAGCCCAGCGCACAGTGTACTATTTTTCAATTCTAGCGGGACAAAATCATACAGATAGCGTTTATCCCGTTTGGTATTGATTTATCGTGAAGGCATTGAAATTATAATTATATTAATTTAGAGCAGGACTGACCAAGTTTTTTGTTAATATTTTATTATTCGTGGAAAAGTTTAAAAAAATTCTTTTATTTATTTATAATTATTCTCCATTTTGCAAACCGTAATTGGATGCTGTCTATCAGTTCCTCCAGAGTGCCCATGACCTTAAGGATTGTAGGAGCGTGGGATACTAGGGCGGTGTCATCGGCATATAGCAAAGGGTAGGCAGTTTTATTTAGGTAATTTGGATTGGGATTATACAAATCATGAACAAATATATTGTAGAAGAGAGGTGATAAAGGAGAGCCTTGGGGTAAATCTTGCTCTGGTATAAAGGTATTGGAAAGCGATGTACGAATTTTAACCTGAAGGGATCTATTGTCTAGGAGGTTGATGACATGTGGAGGGATATTTAGTGAGTGACATTTAAACAACAAACCTCGATGCCAAACCGAATCAAAGGCTTTTTGTATGTCGAGAAATACTACGGCGGATTTATGGCCGTCGAGGTGTGTTGTTTGGATGTTTGAGGTAAGGATTGATAGAGGGAGGAATGTAGAGCGATGCTCAAGAAATCCAAATTGATAAGGAGGGATGTGATCAGAAATATGTTGCAATATTTTGTGTTTGATTATAGACTCGAAGAGTTTTCCAATAACTGGAAGCAGGGTGATGGGACGATAGACTCGAAGAGTTTTCCAATAACTGGAAGCAGGGTGATGGGACGATAGCCAGAAACAGCTAGTGAATCGTCGTTTTGTTTTAGAATACATGTTATTATTCCCCTCTTCCATTCACAAGGAACCTCCTGAGTAATATAAACATGATTATAAATTTGAATAATGTATTTGTGTATGTGATCAGGTAAGGATTTCAGGAAGTCTTGGGATGTTATCGTAACCGGGTGCTGTGTTTTTTCCCTTCAAAAGGAATTCGTGGTATTCATCTTCTTTTATGTCATCTCCAAGAGGAGAAGGGATAGGATTGTTTTTGAAGGATTCATACCATGAATTTATAAATTGGAAATAGTCAGTATCGAAATTCTCGCTGTCGGTCATTGTATAACTATCCTTGAAATATTTTGAAAAAATGTCGGCTATTTGTGAATTATCTGTTGTTATTCTATTTGATGCTGGGTTTTGAATTTTGTAAATGTAATCGTTTTTTCTATATTTTGAGAGTTTTTTAATTTCTTCCCAGTATTGTTTTCCCTTAAGGTAATTGATATTATCACAAGCTGTGTCAGTTTTGTATTCGTTTATGAGTTTGTGAATATCTTTGTTTAGGCTATTGAATTTTTATTTAGGAGTCACGTCGTCGGTCTGTTTTAAGTCCCTGTACAATTGTCGTTTGAATTTAATTAGTCTTAATATATATTTTGGGAGAGGTATTTATAGGTATTTTTTTTATAGGTTAGGGTATGATTTTCAATAGATTGTGATATATTAGTTAGAAATTAGGATATGGAGTTTAAATTTATTGTCTCGTGGGTATTTATTAAATCAGTCATGACTTTTGTCACTTTATTTATGTCACAGTCTTGATGTCGGAATATAATATTTAGAGGTGATGGTAGAGGGAGTTCTTCTTTAAAGAAGAATTGTATCGATAGATGATCGGATCCTAGATCTGGGATTAGATTGACATTATAAACAAGATGTTCAATATTGCTCGTACATAAATATATATCAGGAGTTGAGGACTGGTTATGTGACATAATGAACGTGGGAGGAGTGTTGATACGAATAAAATTTGAATTTGACATAAAATAAGATAATTGTTTGGTTTTTGTTTTATTTAAGTTAAAGTCTCCAATTACGATAACATGGTCATATAAGGATGCTTTTGTTAGGATGGTGTCTTCAATGTAAGAGGAATGGTGGATATACAGCGTGTAAACGAACTACTGTACAGGCTCTCTACCACATAAGGGGCAGCGTTTAAATAAACAATACCTGCATTTGAAATTACCATACCTTTAGTAGATAGCTCACAAATAATTAATAATAATAGGCCACATGTTTGTGGTATCTGGTATACGCGCACATTGCGTATTTTAAGAGAGATTCCACATAGACTGGTAGTTTTTAAACGATTTGGATATCGAATTACACCATCCAGAGAAAAGTGGGTCAGATTGTGAAGAATTATGTCTATGTTATCGTTTTCATAAGTACCCATTGCTGACTAAATTCCGAATATTTTCTAAACGTGTTAATGAAATTTAATATTTTTCCTTATTAGGTTCACACTTCACTTTATCTTCACTCTTATTGAAATGTTTAGATAAGAGCGGCGAGGGTGGATGATTTTTAAACATAAAAATAGTTTGCTGTTTAGTCTATGGTGAAACTTATTCCATGAAACATCTACATTTTGTAACATGGCGCGATACGTTTATTCAAACATTGAATTGGCAGACATGTTTCTTATTTACGGTGAAACTCGGTGTAATTCCGCGGAAGCTGTAAAAATTTATCAAGAGCGATTTCCTGAACGACACTTAGCACCGCCAAACCGATTTAGAAATTTATTACAAAGAGCACGCGACACTGGAAGTTTGCAGCTCGTCGCCGGAGGAGGTGGTGACCGTCCAATGCGATATTTGCGAGTGGAAGATGAAATTTTGAATCTGTTGGAAGCGAATCCTGGTTTAAGTACCCGTATTATCGCCGCTCAGCTAAATGTATCGCACACATTTGTCAGCAGTGTTATACGAGACAATAATTTTTATCCGTATCACTACCGGCGTGTACAACATCTTCAACCCCATGATTTTCCCAAAAGAATTGCATTTTGTCAATGGATTTTGACACAAAATGTTCAAAATCCTAACTTTACCAAAGACATTTTAGTGACCGACGAATCGTGCTTTACGCGTAATGGAAGTTTTAATTTCCATAATATGCATGTTTATGCAATAGAAAATCCTCGTGTTACGCGTAGAACTCATTTCCAGCATCGCTTCTCCCTTAATATCTGGGCAGGTATTTTAAATGATCAATTAATTGGGCCATTTATGTTCCCATTTAATTTAAATGGAGAACGATATTTACGATTTTTGCAAGATGACCTTTTAGATCTTCTAGAAAATGTACCCTTAGCGGTTCTTAGAAGAATGTGGTATTTGCAAGATGGTGCGCCAGCTCACTATGAAAGGCGCGTTAAAAGATATTTGGATGATGAGTTTCCAGGACGTTGGGTTGGTCGTGGAGGCCCTGTACCATGGCCTCCAAGAAGTCCGGATTTAAACCCCTTAGATTTTTTCTTTGGGGATACTTTAAAAGTGAAGTCTACACTACGGAAATTGACAATGCTGAAATGCTGATACAACGAGTAAACGCGGCGGCTAATACCATTCGTGAAAAACCTCGTGAAATGTTTGCTACTGTTCGTGCAAATTGGATACGTAGAGCCCAAATATGCATTGAGTGCGGCGGACGTCAATTTGAACACGTATTGTGATTTTTTTTATACGCGACCCAGTTTCATCTAGTAATTCTAGACAGTGTGTGTGTGTGTGTGTAGTGCGTGCTAAGTGATTTATACGTCTCGCAGTAGTAACAGTAAATAAACAATACCACAAATGAGTGACCTAGTTTCATCTAGTCATTCGAGACAGCGTGCGTGCGAAGTGATTTATGCGCCTCGCAGTAGTAAAAGTAAATAAAAAATACAACAACTTACGCATCCACGAAAAATATCATGAACACAGGTAACCAGAAGTTCTCAAAAAGTAAAAAAATTCATGAAAAATTATGAAAAATCCAATATTTTTTTTCCGCTTTTATTTTTGCTGCAATTGGTGTCAAAATATTTTGTGTATACGCCCTTAAGAGGATGTACATTAGTTCGATTACACGCTGTATACAAGGAAAATATGTAGTTGAAAGCACGGATGGTTAAAGTGCAGTGTAGGCATTCATTCACATTGTGATTAATTTTGGGAGGGTTAGCTTTTCCCAATTTTATTTCAGGCTTTGCTGCCACTATTAATCCTCCTCGTTGATTGAGGTTAAGTACAGAAGATGGTATTTGTATATAAGACCAATTTTGAAAGGAAAAAGGTCTGTTGGTTTTGGTTTCTACCATTAGGTTAATATGGACTGGATTCTGAGAGAGGTAATGAAATAAGAGGTGCGATTTGTTAGGAAAGGAGTTTATGTTTGTGTATAAGAAATTTATATTATCATACATTATGAACAATTTGTGAATAACCTGTCAAATATTTTATTTAAGTGGAATGTTTAAATAGTTTAAACTATATTTGTAAAAGGCGAGGTGACTCGCCTTTTCTATATATTTTTTTTGTATGCATTTTTCATTGACATTTATATTAAATTTTTTATCAGTTTTTTTGTCGATTTTTGTCGAGATTCGTCATTATTTACATGAATTGTCGCTTTTGACATAATTTGATTTTTTCGACACCAAACAAGATTTAGAACAATTTTCAAAAATTAATTCTTTATTTATCAAAATATTCGAAAATTATTTAAACACACAAATTGGAATTTGATGAAAAAAAAGTCCATTTGTGTGTTAAAATAATTTTTAAATATATTGATGAACTTGATAAATTAAGAATAATTTTTGAAAATTGTTCTAAATCTGAATTAAAATATTGAAAATCTGATGAAAATTTTGACAAATTTTACAAATTAGTGCATTTCTCGATATGTTAAATATCTAACGAAAATTAAATGAGTGTCGTCCACTCCCAGACTGAGCATGAAGTAAAATTTCGAGTTTAGAAAAGCCCCGCGTAGAAAATTTGTCGAGGGTCGCGCAGCGACCCGAGACAAATTTTCACGGGGCTTTTCTAAACTCGAAATTTTACTTTATGCGCCACGCGTATAAACCACTGATTTGAAGTAAAGTTGAAAATATATATTGCTGAGATGTGATAGATATTTATTAAAATGTAGCGAAAAAATGTAAAAACTATTTATTTCATAAAGGCGATAATAATAAAAGTAGAACAAATTTAGTTTGAGGCACTTTTCCATATTCTTAATATTTAAATCATCATATCTATAATGAGGACAGTGTTATGATGGACACATCAAATTTTTTCTTAATATGAAATAAAAACATTTGAAAAATTAAAACAATCACTTGGAACTGAACCGAAAACCGTAAAAAATCGTTATTTTTTCCGGAACGAAAAAAATAACGGTTCGAATCCCTGATAAGCCCCCCCCCCCGAATTATTTATATTATTTATAACCCCTTCGAATGTTTTTTTTTTCTGGCTACGGGCTTGTTTACAGCGTATACATTGGGCTAATTAGAAAAATTCCCTGCATATTTTGTATGTCTTCGCAATCTAATGTAGTCAGATTAAAATTGAATTGCATGAATATATTTTTTTTGATAAGCTTTTAACATACCTACAAATAAAGTTCCTGAAAGATTGAATATTTACAGACCTAAAACAAAATTGTCTTTAAGAAGAATTGAAAAACCCCCAGAACGGTCGAACACCTGTTGCCGGTCGGGTTCGCTTCCCACCCACGTCCAGCCTTTCCTGCTGGCTGGCGCTGAAACGCGGTCTCTAGAGAGATTGAGTAAAAATTCGACCCACATTTGGACGTCCTTGTGCCTCCATTCGTTTCGTTTAGGCAGGAATGAGAGAGTGACTCACTCCTCCGGCCTGGCCAAGCCGACCGTGAAAGGAGCGTTTCGCTCACGACTCCGAGACAAAACAAAACACGAGCTTGACGAGCCTACTCCTTTTCCGTTAAAAAGCGAAAGTGAAATCATCTTACAAAACGGGGATTAATTATTTATTGCGGTCGTTTCCTCCGGATTAACTGTATCAAGTATTATTACCAATTAAAAAAAATACAGTGAAGACATGTATATTATTCAACTAAATAATAATAATAAAGCAGTAGCACGTACATTTTATTTGTTTTATTGCAGTTTTGCTCGATTGCACTTCAATTTAAGGAACCTTGAAATGCAGTAGAGAATGAATAATTCTAACTATTGTAAAATGTAGATTGTGTCATATCAAAGTGACTAGATCAAAATCGTAATGAAAACTAACACAAAACTTTGTATAAAAAAAATTTAACATAAAGAAAAATTGAGTGTGTCAATAGTTTGCAGAATATTTACAAAATATAAAAACGAATTAAAATTAATATCGACTTTCTGCAAAAATTTTGTCTCATTGAGACAAGTCTCCAAATATTCATTGAAACAACTACTTCTCGAGCTAATACCCCGACAGATATTGAATTATACAATTAATATTTGAGTTACACGACAGCTTTACTCTTCTATGCATAATTTAAATGCAAAATGCAACACTAGGTCAAATTATTCTCTCACCAAACTAAATGAAACAACAGGAAATTGAAATAAATTGAAAAAAAAAATTGAAAAAATTACTACGAATGAATATTAATTGTCTTAAGCCATCTATAGACGCGTTTCGACATTTATCGCTCATCAGTATAGCTATGCTTTACACCAGTGGTGGGGAAACTTTTTTTAAGACGGGCCATTTGTAATAACCAGACAATCGTAGCGGGCCAAAGAATAATGCTGAATCGTAGGTAGGTAGTTTTTATGCGGGTCGTCACATTACGAAGTAAGAATGCGTTCAAACATTCTCACGACGGCACTCTTAAACGGGCCGGATTAAACCTTTCCGCGGGCCGGACTTGGCCCGCGGGCCGTAGTTTCCCCATCACTGCTTTACACTTTCAATACAAAGAATATTAAAATAAATAGGAAACTTACAGATATGTTGAAGTGTGTCGTCGAAATAAGTACACAAAACTGGGGCGAGTGAAAATGAAAATGAATATTTGGAGACTTGTCTCAACGAGACAATAGTTTTGCAGAAAGTCGATATTAATTTTAATTCATTTTTATATTTTATAAAACTTTGTGTTTTTGATTTTTTTTTAGTTTAAAAAGCACATTATTTAAGGTGCAACAAACATTAGTAAGCGTAATAACCTAACACTCTTGCAGATTTAGGTACATAAGTTGGTAACAAATTCGCGCGTCAATTTTTGGGGTGTCGTCAGAATCGCAGACTTTGTAGAATCATTACCAGAATTGCGTTCTGATTTCTGTAGCTCAGAATCAGACTAAATTAATTATATTTGTTTGTAGAATTTCATTCTCTATTTTACCACATGCAGATACAAATTAAAATTGCGATATTATTTTAAAATTCAGTTGAAGTTGACGAACTCAAAAGGCACCATTGGATTTTTTTGGATATTCACATACAGGACATTTTCCTTTTAAGTATGCATTATTTGATTTTATAAACGTGTTCAATTTGAAATTTCTAACGAGTGTTTCCACTCCTTTATTAAGCATAAAGGTAAATTTCGAGTTTAGAAAAGCCTGAAAATTTGGCTTGGTCGCGTAGCAAAGCGGAGCGACCAAACCAAATTTTCAGGCTTTTCTAAACTCGAAATTTTACTTCATGCGCCACGCGTATAAAACACTAAAACATTGTGAAGCTTAAAATATATTTCTTAAGCAATATGCTAATGTAGTATTTTTTTAAATTCACGTTAAATCAGTGTTTTATACGCCTGGCGCATGAAGTAAAATTTCGAGTTTAGAAAAGCCTGAAAATTTGGTTTAGTCGCTCCGCTTCGCGGAGCGACCAAACCAAATTTTCAGACTTTTCTAAACTCGAAATTTTACTTCATGCTTAGTCAGGAAGAGAAAATACTTGTTAAAAGTTTCAATCTGAACGATTTTCAAAAACAATTATTGTCTGAATATTTATAAAGTTCACATCGGGATATGTATTTTGAATGCCTAATGATTCACATTTGGAGTTATTGTATTTCCAAATGATATAGGTAAATTTCCATCATTCATAATTCACGAAAAAGTTTCGATAAAATTACTCTATCTATTATTCCGATCAGAAATAGCTTTTTTGTTATTATGTTATTATTTAATTGGAAATTAATCAATAACAACAATACGCAGTGGTGGATCTAGCCCCAGACGCAATTACATTTTTAAATCCCCTCTAAATATTTTCTGTATCACAGGGTAGTAATAAAAAGACTTAAAATAGCATGAAAATACTTAGTGCTAATTGCACACTCAATTTGAAATTAGTTTATCTCGGAACTATAGTTCAAAATGACATTTTCAATTTCCATTGCTTTATTAAGCATCAAGTAATATTTCAAGTTTATAACTTTTCTAAACTCGCGTATAAATACAACATTGAAATGTTGCTAAGTTTAAAATATTTGCTTATTATATAAAGAGATTTATCATTTTAATTTTATATACATAATTCAAAGCAAATATGTAGTTCTAGGTTTGAGTTTTGAAAGAGCAAAGTTTGTTTAGACGAAATAAACGTTTATAATTTATTAAGGTGAGATCAAGCATGTATTTGCCACTTCTAATGCTGTAAAATTTGGATTTGCAGCGGCAATCAAGGAGTGTAAATTTTTGTTAGCAGTTTCAAATTGTGAAATAAATAAAATTTTGCTCTAGACCGAAACTTTGCTGAAAGATGACTTTGATGACTTTTTAAATTAGTGGTTGATTGAAGAGACTCTTAGTTTTCTTAAATCCTTATTTATTTGATTTATGATTTAATAATAATTATATTAATATTGAAAATCCTTATTAAATTGAAAGGATGCAACCTCTTAAATTTCTAAAATTGAGCGTTTATCACAATTGTTTCGCAAATGCATTGCTTCTTCAAGTGAAGAAACAATTGTAGTAAAATAAAAACTGCATTTTTAAAATCAAGTCGTTATTATCTACTATAAATGTTTTGATTTCGTTATGATTTCTTAAAAAAATATATGAAAATTGTTTTGAAATTTTGAATATTTACGTTCGAATAAATATAACATAAGTATGATTTCTTAAAAAAATATATGAAAATTGTTTTGAAATTTTGAATATTTACGTTCAAATAAATATAACATAAGTATGATTTCTTAAAAAAATATATGAAAATTGTTTTGAAATTTTGAATATTTACGTTCAAATAAATTCAAACGAATATTACCTACGCCCATCTACTAACCGCATCATACCACACTGTCATCTTGCCGCGAATGATTGACATTACCTACACATGCACGTAATAGCTTTGACAAGTATATTACATGCTGTCAGATGAACAGCTGATTGATTACCACAGCACCAAATGGCATTTCTTTGATGTATATTAATCAAGTAATTTAGTTTTCATCAATGTCATGTTACTATCAAAACTGATTGAATAAATAAGTTGTTCTTTTGTGCTCATTGTTTATTTTGTTAGTGCATAGGTAAAGTATCGTACGTTTCTCGAGTGGTATGGCAATTACATACTTGCGGAAAACTGCGCCGCTGCGCGACTCGTGTGCAACATATCCGCTCATATATAATATGCTGCATACCACTCTCGTGACGTAATATATTATAACCTTTGTCAGGAAACGAAAAATAAAATCATGGAACAAAACTAGTGTTTTTCTTCACCAAATCTGTACATCCGGTTCCATCAAGAGTGTAGCGCAACAAGCATTAACTATAGAAAAATTAACTAAACATTCATACGAAACTAACAAACTTAATACACTAACATACGATTTTTTGGCATCCGATTTTATTTGACGTATGTGTTTTTTACGTAAGTTTTTTTTGACGTACGTTTTTTTAACATACGATTTTTATACATACGTTTTGTTTTTTTAAGATTAGAAAAACGAAGCAAAGCACCCGGGAAATCCAAATGTTAAGGCTTTTCCTAACTCGAAATTTTACTTCATTCGCCAGGCGTATAAAATACCGACTTTCTGATGTTCACAATATGGTCCTTACGATATACCAGGTGTTGACTTGGCAGACGCAACATAGGAAATCGCATGTTAATTTTAAATTGTTCAAATATTGCTTCCCTATTTATTTTGGAGATAAAATGTATTTCACTTTTTTGTAGAGGGAAAAATTCTAAATTTATTAATGTTCACACTTAACACTTTACGTTTCTCTAAGTTAAAATAATTAAGAAACAGTAATGTGATTCTATAAACATAATGACATACCATGGAATTGATACAACAATTGCGGGTATTCACTGTTTTCTTTTAAGTTCAATTTAAAGCTTTAAGCAAGTGTTTTACACTCCCAGACTAAGCATGAAGTAAAATTTCGAGTTTAGAAAAGCCCCGTGAATTATCTCTGTAAACATGGATTTGTATACCAAAATAAAAAATTACGAAAATTTACAGCAAATTCAGCTTATTTTCTTTAAATATTTAGATATTCGTTGTTTTTTAAAAGAGTTCTATGCGAAACTTTAAACGAGTGTTTTCCACTCCCAGACTAAGCATGAAGTAAAATTTCGAGTTTAGAAAAGCCTCATGAAAATTTGTCGAGGGTCGCGCAGCGACCCGAGACAAATTTTCTGGGCTTTTCTAAACTCGAAATTTTACTTCATGCGCCACGCCTATAAAACACTATAATATTGTCAAATTTATGTATATTCGAACTTCACTTCAAAACTGTGTTTTATACGCGTGGCGCATGAAGTAAAATTTCGAGCTTAGAAAAGCCCAGAAAATTTGTCTCGGGTCGCTGCGCGACCCTCGACAAATTTTCACGGGGCTTTTCTAAACTCGAAATTTTACTTCATGCTTAGTCTGGGAGTGGAAAACACTCGTTTAAAATTTCGCATAGAACTCTTTTAAAAAACAACGAATATCTAAATATTTAAATAAAATAAGCTGAATTTGCTGTAAATTTTCGTAATTATTTATTTTGGTATACAAATCCCTGTTTACACAGATAAAAAGACGCATTTGAACAGTTTTCTTTGAGGTAAACATATGCATAAGCTGTAAATTTTCCGACATCCGTTGTTTCTTTAACAATTTCAATTTGAACCTTTAAACGAGTGTTTTTCATTCCTAGACTAAGCATGAAGTGAAATTTCGAGTTTAGAAAAGCCCCGTGAAAATTTGTCGAGGGTCGTGCGGTGACCCGAGGCAAATTTTCTGGGCTTTTCTAAACTCGAAATTTTCTTTATGCGCCACGCGTATAAAACACAGATTTCAAGTAAAGTTCGAATATACATAAATTTCACAATGTTTTAGTGTTTTATACGCGTGGCGCATGAACTAAAATTTCGAGTTTAGAAAAGCCCAGAAAATTTGTCTCGAGTCGCTGCGCGACTCTCGACAAATTTTCACGGGGCTTTTCTAAACTCAAAATTTTACTTCATGCTTAGTCTGGGAGTGGAAAACACTCGTTTAAAGCTGTAAAGTGAACTTTTTTAAAAATCAACGAATGTCAGAAAATTAACAGCTAAAATAATCAAGAAAAAGTAATGTGATTTTATAAAAATAATGACATTTACTTTAATCAAGTGACTACGATATAATTTGCCATTTTGACATCCGCAGTTGTTTCAATTCCATGGCATATCATTATTTTTATAAAATCACATTATTTTTTCTTAATTATTTTAACTTAGAGAAACGTAAACTGATAAACGTTAACTCGAATGAATTCAGAATTGTTCCCTCTACAAAAAAGGTAAATACATTTTGTTTCTAAAATAAATAGGGGATCCACAATTTGAACATTTCAAAATTTACAAGGGTTTCCAAGGTTCGTCCGCCAAGTCAACACCCGGTATATCATCAGATATCTATCACGATATATTTATAAGCTAGGATTTCATAAATATTCATGTTATATATATATTTATGGAATGGGCAAATTAATTTGCGCGTCGTCGGGTATTCCCCCGTTTCTGGGATAATCCCAGTTGCAGTTTTTTTTAATTAGCTGAAGAACTGCTAACAGTTAATGCAACCACAGCCGCACTCAAGAGACATATTTCATTATTTGACTTGGTGCAGTCAAAATTAAATAGTTTTGAAAATTAGAAGGCTGCCCGCCAAACTTGTGATTTTATTTTAATATTTAAATTGTGAAAATGTTCCTGAAGATTGCAATTTAAACTGGATTTGGGAGGATACTCTTATTCCTATTAATTAATTAACCTAATATGCTAAGATTGCTGAGTATTTTTACAATTTATAAGCAGCTTAAATGTCGTATTTGTGACTATTTTGTAACCGACTGTGTAATTTTGTGATATATGAAAATAAAATAAATAAAGTATATGTATTATACATAGAATTTTTCTTTTAAGGATACATGTGCACATAGTACATTTTCCGACATTCGTTGTCTTTTGAAAGAGTTCAGTTTGAAGCTTTTAACGAGCGTTTTCGACTTCCAGATTGAGATTGAAGTAAAATTTCGAGTTTAGAAAAGCCTGAAACCGCGACCAAACCAAATTTTCAGGCTTATCTAAACTCGAAATTTTACAAGATAAATTCAAATTCAAAACTATTTGAATTCGAGAAAATAAGCTTACGCTTCTTACGAATAGTTTTTTCGTAATTTTATATATTATCGAAATTTTACTTTATGCTTCACGCGTATAAAACCCTGGTTTTAAGTTCAAAATATTGTGAACTTCACAATATTTTAGTATTTGGGCGAGTGGCGCATGCACTAAAACTTTTTGTGGGTGTTGGGAAACTCTTCTCTTTCAAAATATGTAAAAGTTAGAAAATACCCCTTTCTTAGTTTTCGAGTTATTTTCGCCCGAAGTGAAAATTGCGCCAGATTTTTGCAGGAATTGAATTTTAACGTAATATTATGTTAAATTTTGTTTAAAATAAAATAAACGTTTTTATTAAACTTATGAAAAGAAGGTTAGTTGCTTATTTAAAAAAAATCTTGAGACGTCCAGTTTGAATAACATTTTTCTGAAAACATAGATTTTAAAGAAAGTATGAACATTTTAACGGTAGAAAATCAACGAATCCCCTAAAGTCTAACTTTGAGCGCTTGTACTAAACACAATTTTCAAGCCATAATAAATGCACATGATCTCATATCAGAGCTCATTTAATTTTAAACATGCTGTTTTATAACGAATTTCAATTATCTTAAACATTTAATGTTTTCTTAACAGTTTTCTAAAAAAACTTAACTTTGTAAAACGTTCACTTTACGCTTTTAAAACACTCTAATGCTTAACATTTTTAACTGATTAGATTAATTTAAAAGACGTTTACTTCAGAATAAAACAAGCTTTACTTTGAGCTATAAGTTTTTTCAGTGGCTTGAAAATTGCGTTTAGCACAAGCACTCGAAGTTTGACTTTAGTGGATTTATTGAATACAGTTATGCATCGTTACAAAAAGTTGCAAAAATTGGCGAAAATATTATTTTTCTAGGAAAATTAAGTTGCTTACTCTGTTTTTAATGTAGTTTAGTAAATCCGTGATTTTTTTTAGATTTTTTGAAAAATACAAAAATTTACCAGAAAATCGATTTTTTCCATATCATGAAAATCTAAATTTTACGGTCAATTTTTTTTAAACCTGCAAAAATCACAATTATTCTTACCAATGTTAGTATCAATGTGGTGAGTTTATTTTGCCTACAAGAAAGCTCTTAACATACTCAAGTCAGATTACAATGGTTTAATAAACTGTTGAATTGTATGAAACTTGTGACTGTGAGCGCTTGTCCTAACCACAATTTTTAATCAAGAAACACGTAGCTCAGCTCAAATTAAACTTCATTCAATTGTGAATGCACTAATTAAAATAAAAATTGAATTCTCCGCAAAATTATTGTTTTTTACAATTGTATGCTAAGGAAAGTCAATTTCGCGATTTTTTCACTTTCTACATTTAAACTGTGCGCTCACTTAAGACGCTCAAGTCATGTGATTAAGACGAAGTAAAATTTATTCAGTATTGAATAGGTCAATAATGTCATATGTAATTTATTTTTGAGACTTTGAACAGGGTTTATCAAGCTGTGAAACAATTTTTTAGACTTAAAAATTGTGCTCTCTTCAAGCGCTCAAAGTATCTCTGATATATAAATAAAATACTTAAATAGTCGATAAATTTGCTTTTATATATATCACTAATTAATAAACAAAATTTTTTCTTACTTTACTTTTATATTTATTTGTTAATTACTCGATGTTTCATCCTATAATCCAAGCAGGATGAAGTATATAGGTTGCTGAGGATTTATTTCTGTTCTGTGGCCATTCTAGTCTGTCGATAATAGGCGGTGGGATTGCGGTGCCCCGTTTTAATAACGGCCCATCGGGCGGAAAGGTGCGCAAATATGGAACACACATTCTGTCCCTCCATCGCACGCATCCCCCCACGTTGGACGGATGGATGGGCGCCTTTATTAATTCGCTAATTAATTACGTACACCGCCCGAAATTCATCATGAATCGACCCAAACACGTGTTTTTAGGGTAACATCTTGTCGCTTCTGGGGACATGGATATTATTAACACAGCTCTTCTATTTTTTTTAGAAAAACCGATCAGTATTCACCGAATTAATCAATTGCAGTAATTTACTCTCAGTTTCTTAATAACTGTTTAAAAAGGCTTTATTTAAGTCAAAGTCGACGTTAACTTGATATATATTTCTTATAATTCGTTGATTGTTAATTGTTATAAGATGGTAAATTTAAGATTATAGAACAGTTTGACATTCATTATAAATGTTTAAAGAAGATTTAATTTGACAATGAAGCCGGCCGTTTATTCTAATTCTTGCCTAATATATTTAAATCATAGATTCCCAAAGTGGTCAATATCGATCCCTAGGGCTAAAACTGAAATTGGGGGTGCATGAGAAGTAAATGGGGGTCCACGAGAATAGATCCTATTTAAGCAGGTCATGACTAAAATGTTGGCTGTCCATAAATAGAATAATTCACATAATACAGATAGTAACTATGTACTTACATATGTACTTTCTTAAGAGTGGAGGAACAAGGTGATAAGAAATTTAAGTCTTGGTTAAAAAAGCTATTAATTGAAAAGTGGCTATTTAGCATAAATTAATTTTTTAATATGTCCTTAAATTTGCATGCATAAATATTATTATGTTTTACCTGGTGACTGTACATTTTCTTTATAATATATTTACCACAATAAATATTATTACTATACTTCCTTATAACCAGTGGAGGATCTAGGGAGCAATTTTAGTGGGGACAATTATTATCGAAAACCATATCTGTATATGAGAAGTAAACTACACCAAGTCAATTTTTTTTATAGTGTTAGAATCTGGATTTTTTACTTTGTCGAGAGGTAAATAGAACTGTAAAATTTCAAAAATCTGACTTGGTGTAGTTTACCTCCCATAAACAGATATAAAGATAAATCCTTATGTACACGATTCGTTAATATTATCATAATTGCAATGGGAGTGTTACCGGACTAAAGATAGTCTCGTTTTCCATTTTAATTTTTGTAGATTTTCTTTAGATTGACCATTACTATTATTCTATTAGTATATCCTAAAGCAAATTCCTCCAGTCTCGTTTGTAAAATTCATTAACTTCAGGTCAAAAACAAGCAGTGTAATTTGAACTTTGTAATATTTAATTGTTATATAGTAAAATTTCAAGTTTAGAAAAGCCTGAAAATTTGGATTTTTAGGCTTTTCTAAACTCGAAATTTTACTTCATGCTCCACGCGTATGCAACAATTAAATATTGTAAAGTTCAAATTATAGTGCTTGATTTTCATCTAAAGATAATAAATTTTACTAATATAAATATAAACTGTTTGTTATAGTTCTTGAGTTTACGATGTTACCTTTATCATACTAGTAATAAATCGTGATTTTAATGACAGTAAATAGTATTATAGAAAAAAATCTGAATATAGTAATGGCAATTAATTTAAATAATAATTCTTCTTGCTTAATAATATCATTGGCAATTAGACCCTTTCCACTATAGAAATCAAACAATTCTACGTCTTAGACCCTTTCCACTATAGAAATTAAATAATTCTATTTCTTGCAATCTCACTTAGGCCCGTTTAACTAGCAGAACTAAGGCACAATATTTATTTATATTCAATGAATCGGGTGAATCAGATGTGATCACCGACGATGATAAAATCAATTCCTTTCAAGATCGTATCATTCAATTTATCCTCTCTGGAAAGTTACATGCCAATAGAAAATGCTACCCGCGCACGCTTCCTTATAACTTATAACCGAATTCCGCGAGTTACGACGCGCATTCTTTTCATTTTTAAAACGTATTAAATGTTAAGCTTCCGTTCGAGTTTCATTACAGGATTATCACAATGTAAGAAAAATGCTTTACTCCGTGTGTAGAGAGATAATGTGGATACAATGGTCACATGAAAATATAATGGGGCAAGGAAAATCTAAAAGTGCTGTTATATCTAACTGATTTATAAAAATAATTTAGAATTTATGTGTGAACTGTCAAAAAGTGTTAATTCCAGTTATATACTTTTTTGATATGTAAGAGATAAATCTGTAATTCGTTCATAATCATCTGTAGAAAATGTTCCAAAGGGAGAAAATTATGTCTTTTTTAAACGTAAATATATCATGTACAGGGTTGGGCAAAAGTATGGGAGCACCGGATTTCTGGCTAAACTATACGTGAGATGAAAAAATACTCTTAATACAAATTATCATGTGTTGTTATCAATATCTAATAACATTTTATTATTCAGTGTAAACATATCTAAAACTTTCTCATTTACAGTTCTTTTACCATCTCTTTTATTAACTTAGAAAAATAAAAAAATTGACACTTTTCACATTTTTTTAAATATCTAGTTACCCTTGACTTGTTAAAAAATTTTACAAGTGTCTTTTTATTCAGCTTATAAAACTTCTCTACTTAGCCCATATAACCGTTTTTATATCTCTTATAGTTTCCGAGATCCTCATAGAAAACATGAAAAAAAAAAACTACCCTGTACATAACAATCTTTGAGTGGCTTTTCATCAAATTATTCCTGATTTTAATTGCAAATGAGTTTTCAAAAATTATTTTTGTTTATATAATTCTTCAATGCAAAATTGAATTTTCAAAAATTCATAGTTAATAAATGTTCAGCGTTTTTCATTGAAACTAAATATATATATATATATATATATATATATATATATATATTTTTAAGAGTTTATTTCGTACAATTACAATGATATATATATATATATATATATATATATATATATATAGTAACATAAGTTAAAATTATTTGTATTCATCTGCGCCTCATTGTAGTTGCTACCTTGGGTTTCATTCCTTCTTTCCTCGCCTCGTGATGTCTGGGTAGTACCCGATCTCGGGCTAACGGTATTGAAGGATTCTTGTGAGTTTTACATTTTCATATTTTCGGTCAGTTTATTTCGTTATTTATTAGTAGGTTTTTTATTTTTATTTTGAATGGAATAAATTTTAGAGATTTTACGTATTTTGGAAGTTTGTTGAAAATGTTTATCGTGTCTGTCGTCAAGTTTTGCGTGTATTTGAAAATTCATATTTAAATGATTCTTCAATTGATTTTAAAGACATTTTTAGATTTTCTTGGAAATTGCATATTATAGAGTTCGAATTTTCAAAATTCATACTTATTAAATGTTTAGGGTTTTTCAATAAAATTACATATTTAAAAATTCATATTTAAAAGATCCTTCAATTGATTTTAAAGACATTTGTAGATTTTCGTGGAAATTGAATATTATAGAGTTCGCATTTAAATAATGCTTCTCCAGTAATTTTTCATAAAATGGTCTTAATTTTCAAAGAAATTAATCATTTGAAAATTCATATCTAGGATTTTTACATATAAATTATCAAATGATCAATTTCTTACTATTTTATGATAAGTTATTGGAGAAGAATTCTTTAAATGCGAACTCTATGATATTCAATTTCCATATTAATGCCTTATTTATTAAATATTCGAGATTTTCTCGGAAATTGAATTGTATTATTGTCTGAGACTTGTAATAAACTTACTGTTCGAGATGCTTATAACTTTTTTGCTGAATTAGACAACATTTATTTGCAATTATTATAAATATTTCACAGATATTTTGTAAAATTTGGTTACTGAAATTTGACACATTTCAGTTCTAATAAAGTTGTTTTTATCAGTAGCTATGCCATGGTAAGTTTCATTTACCATTCACTGAACAGTAAGTAAAACTTAAGTTCTATTTACCGATTTGTTATTCATAGCAACTTAGTAAACACAACATACCGTTCTGGAATCAGATGTGGTAAGTACAAGGTGGTTAAACCAAAACGGACGAATTTTAAAACCCTGTCAATTTTTAATTTAGATCGTACAGGGTTGAACGTAAGCAGAATGTGTGGAGAAACTCAGTAAGTTTTATTGTTAAGAAGAACAATTTAAAACATCAATGCCTATTTGCACCCAAGTCAATTAACTTAATCAGTGATTAGTACTTCTTAAAAACACAAATTTACAAATTCTTTACACAGTTGCATATTGATAAAAGAGACATATTTAGGATATCTTACTAATTTCTAACATTCTTATATTCTAGAATTTTTAGTTAATCAAAGGTTTAATCACTGCGATGCCAGACGATATGGTGTACAGAGTCATGAAAAACTTGACGGACCGCCTGAATTTTGATAATATTTTTCACATTAGGCCTATTTGCATCCCGACTGATTAACTTTAATCATCCACTAGATTAAAGTTAATCAGTCGGGGTGCAAATAGGCCTAATGTGAAAAATATTATCATTTCCAGGCGGCATCGTCTGGCATCGCAGTAATTTCATTTCTGATGGATTCCTTTAATTCTTGGATAGTTCTGGGTTTGACAGCATACACTTTAGATCTCAGGTAGCCCCAAAGATATAAATCACAGGGAGTGAGGTTTGGTAAGCGCGGAGGCCAGGGAAAATCACCATTTCGGTAAATCACGCGTCGGGGGGAAATCGATCTCACAAAGTCCATAGAAATCCTTGCCGTGTGAGCTGTAGCTCCGTCTTGTTGAAACCATATGTTGTCAGTGTCAATTTCATTTTCTTCAAGATTAAAAATCTTTAAGCATAGCGATGTACCGCTCGGGGTTTATCGTTACTGGCTGCTCTCTCTCATTTTCAAAAAAGAAGAGCACAATTTCGGCAAATACGCGATGTTTCAAGAACCAGTTTTCCATTGCAACTGTCATATGTTGATTATTATTATGACACAACTCAATTGTCACATATGAGCTACGGTTTACAAAAACGTCCGTTTTACAAAAACGACCATTTTACAAAATCGTCCGTTTAAAAAAAAACATCCATTTATTACCTTTATTACCTTTCACACTTAATATTTTAGATTTTTTCCTTTTAGCAATAAACTACGTGAAAAATAGCGATTATTTCCTTTTTGCACGATCGATCTTTCTTTAATACAAGGTAGTCAAACCAAAACGGACGAATTTTAAAACCTTGTCAAATTTTCAATTTTGATCACACAAGGTTGAAAATAAGCACAACGTGTAGAGTAAAGTTGTGCTTATTTTTAACCCTGTGCGATTAAAATTAACAACTTGTAGAGGTTTTAAAATTTGTCCGTTTTTGTTTCACCACGTGGTACTAAAAATGTCGATCGTGCAAAAAAAAATAAATGCTATATTTCACATAGTTTATGAATTTAATATAGTCAAAATTGTTTATAACGACACCGGCTATAATGTACAATCGGATATAACGAACAAAATAGTCAGTCCGTAGAATAACGTATACGAAAAAGGATTGATGCTGCTTACAACGAACACCGGTTAGAACAAACAAATTTCTAGAAACAGACTGTTGTAATTATCAGTTACAGCGTACAATTCATCATGTCTTTTGTTCTACAAAATGAAAATAAATGTTTTGTTGTATATGCATATTTGTAGGGTCAACAGTAAAATTACGTTATCACCAGATTTTATGGAGAAATTTATATTTTAGGTATGTATACTATACATACAGATCCCGAACCAAATTGCTGAACGCGTAGGATTTGGCTGAACGCAATAAACATACAGAGAGTTTTATGTAACACCAAACATTTGCATCCAATACAATTTGACACCTTTAATTTTTAAGTTATGTGTAAATTGAGCTGCCTATATGACTATTAATAATTGTAGCCAGTTAATCGCAATTAATGCCTCAACTTGTACATACAGGGAGTTTCTCTTTCAAGTATACATGTCCCAATTACAGCGTATATACCGTTAATCTTTAGATACTCGTTGTTTCTTAACAGACTTCAATTTGAAACTTGAAATGAGTGTGTTCCACTCCCAGACGAAGCATGAAGTAAAATTTCGAGTTTAGAAAAGCCTGATAATTTGGTTTGGACGCGTAGGGCGGAGCGGCTAAACCAAATTTTCAGGTTTTTCTAAACTCAAAATTTTACTTCATGCGCCACCGGTACAAAACACTGCAATACTACAAAGTTTAAAACACACCGCTAAACTTTACATTGCATCAGTGTTTTATACCGGTGGCGCATGAAGTAAAATTTCGAGTTTAGAAAAGCCTGAAAATTTGGTTTGGCCGCTCCGCGCTTCGCGCTACGCGACCAAACCAAATTTTCAGGCTTTTCTAAACTCGAAATTTTACTTCATGCTTAGCCTGGGAGTGGAAAACGCTCGTTTAAAGCTTCACATCTTTTAATAAGCCGAGCGTCAGAGCATGCACAACGTATGCTTATGTATACATAAAAAAATCTCGTTATGAAAATTTTCGGTGTTACATAAAACTCTCTGTATGTATAATTACTTTACTTATTTCAAAGATAAAACTCGTTGATTTTCAAAAATCAACGAGTTTTTTCTTTAAAATAAGTACAGTAATATGATTTGTAACACTCACATGCCTCAACAATTATTATTATTATTATGTCTTTATTGAGAAAAATAAGTAATATATTATAATTATACAAAATATATAAGTCTGCGTAGGCGAAGTTTAGGCAGACATACATATATATGTCTGTCGCTGCTCTTCTACAATCAAAGATATGTAAAATTAAATAATGTAAGATTAAACATAAAATCAAGTCGAATATATTTTGAACTTCACTTGAAACCAGTGTTTAATACGCGTGGCGCATGAAGTAAAATTTCGAGTTTAGAAAAGCCTAATTTGGCTCGGTCGCATCGCTTCGCTACGCGCCCGAGCCAAATTTTCAGGCTTTTCTAAACTCGAAATTTTACTTCAAGCTTAATCTGGGAGTGGAAACCCTCGTTAGACAATTAATCAGAAACTTATTTGAACTGAAGGTATTCAAAATGAATGGAATTTAATTTAATAAGAAATTACGCTGATAATCAAAAATATATAAAATCAAATTTTAAGTTTAATTTTATATTTTGGAATATTCAGAAAAGATATTTAAATTTCAATTATCGCCAATCAAAGGTTATTAATTTTTGTATAGATTCTATGAATTTTAAGTTGATTTAATAATCTGTTGATTTTTTGCAATTGTTCCAAAGAAAATGTTTTCCTAAATCGTTGATTTATTGCATAATTTCAACTTTAGTTTATTATTTTAAAGAAATGCGTTGAGATAATTTATTTTCTTAGAAATCAGTGTATTATACGCCTGGCGCATGAAGTAAAATTTCGAGTTTAAAAGAGTCTCAAAATTTGGATTTGCCAGGGCGCGACTCGCTTTGCTCGCGCGCCCTGGCAAATCCAAATTTTCAGGCTTTTCTTAACTCGAAATTTTACTGCATGCTTAATCTGGGAGTGGAAACCCTCGTTGGACGATTAATCAGAAACTTACTTGAATGAAAGATATTTAAAACAAACGGAATTTTATTAAATAAATAAATACGCTGATAATATAAATATGTATAAACTCAAATCTTAACTTTGATTTTATATTTTGGAATATCCAGAGAAGATATATAAATTTCAATAATGGCCAATCAAAGTTTATTCGTTTCTTTGTAGATTCTATGAATTTTAAGTTCATTTGACAATCTTTTAATTTTTTGCAATTGTTCCATAGAAAATGATTCCCTAAATCGTTGATAGATTGCATGATTTCAAATTTAGCTTATTATTTTAAAATTATGAGTTGAGATAATTTATTATCTTAGGAATTTGAAGCTTCTGGCGAGTGTTTCCAATCCCAGATTAAGCATGAAGTAAAATTTCGAGTTTAGAAAAGCCTGATAATTTTCAGGCTTTTCTAAACTCGAAATTTTACGTCATGCGCCACGCGTATTAAACGCCGATTTCAAGTGAAGTTCACTTGTTCACAATATTTCGATGATTTCAGCGTTTAACACGCAAGGCGCATGAAGTAAAATTTTGAGTTTAGAAAAGCTTAATTTGGCTCAGTCGCTTCGCTTCGCTCTGCGCCCGAACCAAATTTTCAGGCTTTTCTAAACTCGAAATTTTACTTCATGCTTAATCTGGGAGAGGAAACCCTCTTTAGACAATTAATCAGAAACTTATTTGAACAGAAGGTATTCAAAATGAGTGGAATTTAATTTAATAAAAAAATACGCTGATAATTTTATTTCAATTTTAATTTATTTATTTACGGAATCTCCAGTTTACAATAGATTAATACATATACATCTTAATATAATAAATTGACTAAACAAATACAAAATCTAAATATGCCAAACAAAATTTAAACTTATAACCCTACAGAAATATTTTATTTCAAAATATATTGCATATTGATCCCAAATAGTTCAAAACGTAACAATATGAAACAGGCTCCTTCCCACCTTCAAGTTACAATAAATAGATTGATTAATCAAACACTCAACCTTCAATCGATCAATTAATTATACAACCAATAAATTAATATATATATATATATATATATATATATATATATATATATATATATATATATATATATATATAAATATAATATGAATATAAATATAAAATATATGACAAAACTTAATAAAAGGAACAGACCCAAACTCACACAAGATATCACAGCGATGTCAACAATACAAATTATCACAGATGGAATATAAATATGTATGAAATCAAATTTTAACCTTGATTTTATATTTTGGAATACCCAGAAAAGATATTTCAAATTTTAATTATAGCCAATCAAAGTTTATTAATTTCTGTGTAGAATCTATGAATTTTAAGTTGATTTGATAATTTGTTGGTTTTTTTGCAATTGTTTCAAAGAGAATGTTTTTCTAAATCGTTGGTTTATTGCATAATTTTAACTTTAGTTTATTATTTTTTAAAAAGATGTGTTGAGATAATTTATTTTCTTAGGAATCAGTGTTTTATACGCGTGGCGCATGAAGTAAAATTTCAAGTTTAGAAAAGCCTGAAAATTTGGATTTGCCAGGGCGCGACTCGCTTCGCTCGCACGCCCTGTCAAATCCAAATTTTCAGGCTTTTCTAAACTCGAAATTTTACTTCATGCTTAATCTGGGAGTGGAAACCCTCGTTGGACAAATAATCAGAAACTTATTTGATTAAAAGGTATTTAAAATAATCGGAATTTAATTTAATTAAAAAAAATACGCTGATAATATAAATATGTATAAACTCAAATTTTAACTTTGATTTCATATTTTGGAATATCTAAAGAAGATATATAAATTTCAATATTGGCCAATCAAAGTTTATTCATTTCTGTGCAGATTCTATGAACTTTAAGTTTATTTGATAATCTGTTGATTTTTTGCGATTGTTCATAGAAATTGTTTTCCTAAATCGTTGATTTATTGCATGATTTCAACTTTAGCTTATTATTTTAAAATTTATTTATTTTATTTTCTTAGGAATTTAAAGCTTCTAACGAGTGTTTCCAATCCTAGAGTAAGCATGAAGTAAAATTTCGAGTTTAGAAAAGCCTCAAAATTTGGTTTGGTCGCGTAGCGCGAAGCGCGGAGCGGCCAAACCAAATTTTCAGGCTTTTCTAAACTCGAAATTTTACTTCATGCGCCACGCGTATAAAACACTGAAATATTGTAAATTAAAAATTATATCGTCGAATCATTATTAAAAAAATAGGATTAAAAAATACTGCCTTATAAGAATTTTCAGTTTGATTAAAACGCTTAGAACTTTTCCAAAGGTTTCTAAGCGTTTTAATCAAAGTTATAATTATCTTCAAGTAACTCAATAAACAAAAAAAAAGACTTTTCAGGCTTTTCTAAATTTAAAATTTTACTTCATGCTTAATCAGGGAGTGGAAACGCACGTTATAAGCGACTCGCTTCGCTTGCGCACCCCGGCAAATCCAAATTTTCAGGCTTTTCTAAAATCGAAATTTTACTTTATGCTTAATCTGGGAGTGAAAACCCTTGTTGGGCAATTATTTAGAAACTTATTTAAATAAAAGGTATTTAAAATAAGCTGAATTTAATTTAATAAAAAAAATACGCTGATAATATAAATATGTATAAGCTCAAATCTTAACTTTGATTTTATATTTTGGAATATCCAGAGAAGATATTTAAATTTCAATAATGGCCAATCAAAGTTTATTCATTTCTATGTAGATTCTATGAATTTTAAGTTCATTTGACAATCTGTTGATTTTTTGCAATTGTTCCATAGAAAATGTTTCCCTAAATCGTTGATTTATTGCATGATTTCAACTTTAGCTTATTATTTTAAAAAGATGCGTTGGGATCATTTATTTTCTTAGGAATTTGAAGCTTCTAATGAGTGTTTCCAATCCCAGACCAAGCATGAAGTAAAATTTCGAGTTTAGAAAAGCCTGAAAATTTGGTTTGGTCGCGTAGCGCGAAGCGCGGAGCGGCCAAACCAAATTTTCGGGCTTTTCTAAACTCGAAATTTTACTTCATGCGCCACGCGTATAAAACACTGAAATATTGTGAAATTAAAAAGTATATTGCCGAATCAGTATTAAAAAAGCAAGATTAAAAAATATTGCTATACAAGAATTTTCAGTTTGATTAAAACGCTTAGAACTTTTCTAAGGCTTTCTAAGCGTTCTAATCAGAATTATAATTATCTTCAAGTAACTCAATAAATAAAAAAAAGACTTGTCAGGCTTTTCTAAATTTAAAATTTTACTTCATGCCTAATCAGGGAGTGGAAACGTTCGTTATAAGTTCAAAATTGACAATTTTTATTACGTGAAGGTCGATTTTTAGTATTATACGTTTGCGTACAATAAAATTTCTAAATCCCTTTGTTTTTCCCTTCTGTATCCACGTAACGAATCTTCCAATCAAATCCTAGACCATTTACAACAACGTAATTGACAAATGATTGCCATCTGTTTGGTCGCCGTGTCTGGTGGGAGCAATTGGAATCGTTTCGCGGTGTGTATACAGTTCGTGCACTTTTAGATAGTTGTAGACGAGACGTTAGAGGCGTTTAGAGTGTTTGCGAACGGTGAAAAATGCGCTTGTGTGTTTAGCGTGTGTCGTGCTGGGAAATTTTTAAACGAGATAAAGTGCAGACTGTTCACCTCACATGGATATAGTACATTAAATAAGCGTGTTTTAGGTACAAATGGTAACCGAAGCCTGTGTAGGGATGGGAATTGATTCCATGTCCATAGAAGATGAGGTAAGGATTAAGTAATTGTTTATTTTATAAAAAAAAGTGTAGTGACATAAAATGTTAGATAAACATTACCTAAATTGATTGATTGCGTTACGTGAAGATCAAATTAATTTGACGAATAAAGTACTAATAACCAAGATAAATTCAAATTCAAAACTATTTGAATTCGAGAAAATAAGCTTACGCTTCTTATAGTTTGCACACTTTAAACATAATATATAAAATTACGAAAAAACTATTCATGAAAATGCAAACAGTGTCTTAATTAATAAGACAATTTAAGACGATAAATATCCATTGAAACAACTACTTCCCGTGCAAATACACCTCCGGATATTGAATTATACAATGAAAAATTTTAAAATCTTATTTAATTTGATTTGTTACAACGCTCTATTAAAGTATATGTGCTATCTCTCCTTTCATTTTATATTATATTGTTAGTTGGTTTGAAGAGAATTTGACCTAAACGTTACATATACTTTAATAGAGCGTTGTAACAAATCAAATTAAATAAGATTTTAAATATTTCATTGTATAATTCAATATCCGGAGGTGTATTTGCACGGGAAGTAGTTGTTTCAATGGATATTTATTGTCTTAAATTGTCTTATTAATTAAGACACTGTTTGCATTTTCACGAATAGTTTTTTCGTAATTTTATATATTATGTACTAATAACCTTTCTTCACACGTTTATTTGAATTACCAAATGTACATACATTTCGGACACAAAGTGACCATTATCTTATCAATGGATTATTAATGGATTAATTCATGATAATGGTCACTTTGGGTCCAAAATGTAAGTACATTTGGTAATTTAAATAAACGTGTGAAGAAAGGTTATTAGTGCTTTATTTGTCGAAACATTAACTAAATGTATTTGTTTGAAGGTTTACAATTAATTTAAAAAAATATAGAATTTCTGTTTTGAATTTTAACCCTTTCGGCCCTGACGGTGTCATTTGCCACCACTAAAATTTAATAAACATACTGGGATTTTTTTTAAATATACATACATGTATGCATGAGCTGTAACTTTTCTGATAATCGTTCATTTTTTGAAATAGTTTAATTTGAAGTCTTAAACGAGTGTTTTCCACTCCCAGATTAAGCATGAAGTAAAATTTCGAGTATAGAAAAGCCTGAAAATTTGGGTTGGTCGCGTAGCGCGTAGCGCTTTTCAGGCTTTTCTAAACTCGAAATTTTACTTCATGCGCCACGCGTATAAAACACTAATTTTAGGTGAAGTTCAAAATATTCTACTAAGGCAGTATGCTAGAAACGTGCATTCTGAATATCACAACACATCAGTGTTTAGTACGCGTGGCGCATGAAGTAAAATTTCGAGTTTAGAAAACCCTGAAAATTTGGTTTGGTCGCGTAGCGCTACGCGCTACGCGACTAAACCAAATTTTCAGGCTTTTCTAAACTCGAAATTTTACTTCATGCTTAATCTGGGAGTGGAAAACACTCGTTTGTAAGTTGAATTTGAAATATTTGCAAAATCAACAAATATCTGAAGATTTACAGCGTATACAGTATATTGAGATATGTATACTTAAAAGTATATCTGGGATAGTAATAAATAATATGCAGTGTACAAAACATTTTTTCGGGCAAGAAAAAAATTCCAGGGCTGAAAGGGTTAAATTGTTTAGATGCAGTAAATGTAAGTATTTGATTTCTAACAATTTAATATTTAGGTCACATCTTAATAAAACTACATTTGGTTCTAAATAAGTAGGTATTTTTACAACCCACCGAGTATTTATTAATATTTTTGGTTGTTGATATGTAAAATATCCCTCTTTAATCATGGCTTGTTTATTCAAATGCACGAGTTTAGTTTTGAATATAGTTTACTGCGGATATTTCCTTCCGGAGAGACGCATCTAATCATTTGGCTCATCCTTAGCACAATTGCGAATAAACCCTTTGAGTTATGCCGGCGTTTATCATTCGGCGAAACATGCCCTATAATGTAATGAAGATGTAAATTTCATACAGTGTAGATTTCACATGTTTGACTTTATTCCAACTTGTTTCGATCGATATCCTCACAAAACGTCAGTATTCTTAACGTTTAACGTCCCAAATGTCTGAGATTTTAATGAAAATAGACTTGTAAGGGTTAATTACTCACTTAAAACATTCATTTTGTTATGTAAATCGTTTATTGTGAATTAAAACTAAGGATTGTAAATATCGTTCCGTTTCTTTTATCGCGCTCACAATTGGGATTTAGTAAACTATTTGAAAGACGAAAACAGTTAAATTAGACTTAATTTTCCATTTTTAACACCCAATGAAACTGCTTTAACGAATTTTATCTAACGTCATTTGTTTTTAAGATACGGACAAAAATGTGAAAATCGACAAAAAAATTACTTTTGATATAAATTTATTAATGGGCACAATATCGAGGTGAAATTAAAAATGACCCAAAACAACATCGAAGAAACATAACAAAATTGACAAATTTTATATAAGATGCCCCATTTTCAACATACGACAGCTAAGATCATAAAAAAACTAGCATCATTTCTTTTTGCACCATCGAATAGAGCAGGAAATTTGAGTTGAAAATCGTGTGTCATATGTCAAATTAAAATGGTAATTATTATAAAATATAACACCCTGAATAACATTTGATAATTTCTTTTTATATTTAACTATAGGGTGGTCCAACTAGCGGTTTCTTTTTAAAAATGCTAGAAAATAAATTAGGTTCAATATTTTTGAAAATGTTAGTGCTTTTTTGGCAAATGCCATCCTTCCCATTAATAATTGAATACAATTTCATTTATGTGGCTGCCTCGGCTTGCACGACAGAAACCCATCTTGTCAACCCAATTTTTAGATTTTCGATGGTTGAGGGCTCTATCTCACGAGTACCCCGACTAATATCGTATGTAGATTGTTTGCATAACATAGATATTTAACAGCACCCTACAAAAAATTATCCAACGGCATCAAATCGCAGCTCCGTAAAGGCCAATTGATATCACCAAAACGACTACTTACACGATTACCGCACTTAGTGCACGAACTGTTTAATATGTTATGGTATGTTGCGCCATCCTGCTGAAACCAAAGATTGTCCATGTCCTCAATTTTTGGCCACATAAGTCGATAATCATGCCTCTGTAGTGCTCCTCGTTTATCGAGATTGCGAGTTGATGTTTTTGAATTGGCTATTGTAGCCGAAAGTATGACAGCCAATTCAAAAACATCAACTCGCAATCTCGATAAACGAGGAGCACTACAGAGGCATGATTATCGACTTATGTGGCCAAAAATTGAGGACATGGACAATCTTTGGTTTTAGCAGGATGGCGCAACATACCACAACCTATTAAACAGTTCGTGCACTAAGTGCGGTAATCGTGTAAGTAGTCGTTTTGGTGATATCAATTGGCCTTTACGGAGCTGCGATTTGATGCCGTTGGATTATTTTTTTTGACAGCCAATTCAAAAACATCAACTCGCAATCTCGATAAACGAGGAGCACTACAGAGGCATGATTATCGACTTATGTGGCCAAAAATTGAGGACATGGACAATCTTTGGTTTTAGCAGGATGGCGCAACATACCACAACCTATTAAACAGTTCGTGCACTAAGTGCGGTAATCGTGTAAGTAGTCGTTTTGGTGATATCAATTGGCCTTTACGGAGCTGCGATTTGATGCCGTTGGATTATTTTTTGTAGGGTGCTGTTAAATATCTATGTTATGGTCCACTAAAATTCCAATCTTGCACAGATTTGCGTACAGCCTGTGCGGTTAGTGCTTCATTTCGATCGAAATTTTCTTTCAGAATCGCACTGTTTGGACAACAGAACCGTTGCTTTAAAAATAAGTTTTCAATATTTCGTACATTTCGTACCGCGGGCATACGATACTAAGTTTTTGTCAATATTTTGAGCGCAAAAGATTGGTCAGAGTCAAAATAACATATGATTAAAAAATAAACCGCTAGATGGACCACCCTTTATTCGTTATGTACGAAATTTCACCTTAATATCTTTTTAATTCCCGTTGACGTTTATAGCTGTTTTATGTTAAAAAATCAATTGTAGTAAATATTTATTAACTCCAATAATCATACAGACACTTTGTAGAAAAAAATGTCATACTATTCGTACATACACTAAGAAATATATTTTTAAAATGTATGCTAACTACGTTAATACGTCAATTTATAGACAAATGTCAATTTTATGTGTTTTACGCGTAAAAATGTCAAAAATGTGTTATCTAGTAAATCAAATAATTATTTACTAAACCGTAAAACATAATTCTTTAATATTTATAATTCTGATTTTATGTTATTCTAATTCAAATTAATGATTATGTGAATGATTTTGAACTTTAGAATAAATCGGTGCTTCATACACGTGGCCCATGAAGTAAAATTTCGAGTTTAGAAAAGCCTGAATTTGGATTAGGACGCTACGCTTCCAAATCTAAACGTTTAGGCTTTTCTAAACTCGAAATTTTATTTCATGGTTAATCAAGGAGTGGAAAACACTGATTAGGATAATATTGAATGCTTTATAAAAAAGTACAGTAAGCACAACATTTTGCAATTTATTAAATAAATGCATTAGTTTCCGTAACTAATATTAAACGTCCATTTTATAAACTTAATGTTCCCCAAACTTCCACTTCAAGTTGATTATTATTAAATGCCAAAATTGAATAATTCTATTGGAATATTTTCCCCCAATATTATATCTTAGTTTTCGAAATTTAACTCATATTATTTTCTTTCAACTTTAACTTCTCTAGTTGAATTATTTGATGTTTATAACTAAAAAAAAAAAACACACGAAGAATTGACTTTTGTCGCTATAAATTGACGTTATTGACGTAGTTAGCATAAATTGTAATCAAATAAATATTTACTAAAACGTAAAAAAAATGATACTTATATTTCTGCCTTTTTTTGTGTTATTCTAATTAAAATTGATAGGTATATGAATGATTTTAAACTTTAGAATAAATCAATGTTTTATACGCGTGGCGCATGAAGTAAAATTTCGAGTTTAGAAAAGCCTGAATTTGGATTTGGACGCTACGCGTCTAAATTTAAACGCTCGGGCTTTTCTAAACTCGAAATTTTACTTCATGCTTAATCAAGGAGTGGAAAATACTCATTAGGATAATATTCAATGCTTTATAAAAAAATACAGTAAGCACAAAATTTTGCAATTTATTGAATATTTGCATTTTTTTCCGTAATTCAAATTAAACATCCATTTTCTAAAGTCAATATTTTTCAAACTTTCACTTCTAGTTAATTATTTCAGATTTAAATTTAAAAATTAAATTCTATGCGAAAACGTTCCCCCAACATAAAGTCCTAGTTTTCTAAATTTAGCTCAGATAATTTTTTTTCCACTTTAACTTCTTTATATATTTCATAATTTTTTGGTGTTGTAGGCGTTCACTTTGTGGTACATCTTGTTTAACCACTGGATCTTACTTTAGTTTGAGAATGACTACTAGATAGTCGAAACTAGTCACACAATTAAATGTAAGATCCAGTATTTCATAATTGTTCTGCTGCTTTCTTGATGGAACTAAATTTTCAAATTGTGTAAAGGAAAACACTTGTTTTATTTCATATTTTTATTTTCACTTTTGACTTTGAAAATGATCGTAACTGATCGAAACACGTGTCAGATAACTGAAAATAGTTTGTTTGTTATTGATAATGAGCACCTTGTGTCTCGAAATGTACATCTAACGATACAAATGAAAAGTGAAGTAAGGAATAACAGTCTTTTTTAGTGTAATAATCACTTCACGTAAACTCAAAAACATACCCCACCGAGCAAATCTAGCGCGGAGCGACCGAACCAAATTTTCAGGCTTTTCTAAACTTGAAATGTTACTTCATGCGCCATGCGTATTAAACGCTGATATTATAGAAATATTGTAAACAAGTAAACTTCACTTGAAATCAGCGTCTAATACGCGTGGCGCATGAAGTAAAATTTGGAGTTTAGAAAAGCCTGAAAATTTTGTTTGGCCGCTCCGCGCTTCGCGCTACGCGACCAAACAAAATTTTCAGGCTTTTCTAAACTCCAAATTTTACTTCATGCTTAGTCTGGGAGTGGAAAACACTCGTTTATAGCTTCAAATTGAACTATTTAAAAATAATCAACGAATATCTGAAAATTGACAGTGTATAATTGGGATATGTATACTTAAAAGAAAAAATCCCTGTATATTTAAACCAGAGTTGAAACATACAACTTCTACTTTATGTCATTTAGAATTAAAATAATTATAATAAACGTTCAATGCGATTTTCTCAAATGCGGAATTTTCGACATTAGCCTTTTTAGCTCCTAGCCACAATTATAATAGTAATGTTTTAAATTTTACAATTAAAAGATATGGATTTAATATTTTTATTCAATTTTGTTAATTTAAATCGACATTATTAACTCCATAACAACCGTAATAAACAAGGTTGTATTCACTAGTGAACAAAAATTTTTTTAGGTCACTAGTGAGTTAAAAAATTTATTTAAAAATAAATGTAAAGTACATTTTCTTTACAATTTCGTCAAAATTGAATAAAAACATATATACGCCACGTGAATTAAACACCTTTATTCACTCAAAGAAATGATTTCACTCGCGCCGAGGCGCTCGTGAAATCAAAAATCTTTTCGTGAATAAAATCGTGTTTAATTCACTTGATGTATAATATTTATTATACATAACTTAATTTAGTGCTCAGAAATACAATTAAATTGAAATTATAGAAAGTAATCTAAAAAATAAAATATTCAATAAATCGCAAAATTAAGTAGATAATGTTTTGCATTCTGTATTTTGTTTTATTGCAACTAATATTATTTTGAAGAGTGTTTTCTACTCACAGGTTAAGCATGAAGTAACATTATAATAGTTATGTTTTTAATTTTACAATTAAAAGATATGGATTTAATATTTCTATACACAACATAAATTAGTGCTTAGAGATACAATAAAATTGAAATTAACGAAACTAATCAAACAAATTAAAAATTCAATAAATCGAAAAATTAAGTAAATACTTGTTTGCTTTCTGTATTTTGTATTAACGCAATTAATATTATTTTAAAGAGTGTTTTCCACTCCCAGGTTAAGCATGAGGTAAAATTATAATAGTTATAAATAATTAAAAATGAGTGCTTAGCACTTGAAATATATATCTAACCATTAGAAAATAAAGTGTGAAGAAAGGATACAACAGTGTTAATTATTTATGATTATACTCTTCACGAAACTCAAAAACAAATATCGATTATAATAGTTATGTTTAAAATTTTACAATTAAATGATATACATTTAATATTTCTATACATAACTTAAATTATTGCTTAGAGATACAATAAAATTGAAATTAAAGAAACTAATTAAACGAATTAAATATTCAATAAATCGCAAAATTAGGTAGATAATTGTTTTGCTTACTGTATTTTGTATTAACGCAAGTAATATTATTTTAATGAGCGTTTTCTACGTCCGGGTTAAGCATGAAGTAAAATTTCGAGTTTAGAAAAGCCTGAAAATTTGGATTTGCAGGGGCGCGCGAGCGAAGCGAGTCGCGCCCCTGCAAATCCAAATTTGCAGGCTTTTCTAAACTCGAAATTTTACTTCATGCGCCACGCGTATAAAACACTGATTTATTTTAAAGTTCAAAATCATAGACACACATACTAACAAATTATACATGACTAAAATAAGTCAATAAAATTACGATAATAATTCCACGCGAAAAGAAAATGTTAACGACTTTTAAATCATTCGCTATATCGTGAAAACAAATGGGACTAATTGAAATCGGTTACCTTAATTTTATTTTGTAATAAAAATGAAAACTTTTGCCTTATTTATTTTTCGTATCTCTAATAGTTAACGAGATCCCAATGGTGAGAACGATTAAACAAACGAACAGGATACAAATTTTTTCAAGGGGCCCGTTCATCAAAATGTTTAAACATCCAACATGTTTGGATTTGTTTGTGATGTATGCTGGTATCTTATGACCGGTACTTCGGTCGGTCTATTTTGTACGATTGCAAAAATCCCAAACACGTTCACGATTAACAATCCGGTCATCAGAGAATTCCCCAACAGTTGGCAGTAAACTCCCATCTGTTGTCTCTGATGAACGGGCCCAATTACCGGTAATACGGTGATTTAAAACCGGTTTACCTACAAATAAATTACAGTATCGTTGTTATAGGGTGAAAAGTATTTGAATCTATGAAAAATTAATAGCAAATTGATTAATTTTAAAGAGGGTTTCTACCCCTTGGTTAAGAATGACTTCTTTCTTAACCAAGGGGTAGAAACCCTCTTTAAAATTAATCAATTTGCTATTAATTTTTCATTTCTGTGATATATACGGATTTTTTATTTATATTTGTCTATTTTTGCTTGCGGAATTTTGTTTATTTAAATTTGTTTATGTTATAATGAGTTTATACTTAACTAATTTTAAATTTAAGAAATATTATTTTGTTTTTTTTATGTAAAAGGTTATTACCGTAAAATAAATTATTATTATTATTACATTTTCAGCTTAGGAAAGCATGCACATTTATTTAAAACGATCTTAATTTAAGAAGATTTATTTTATAACCTTGAATAAAATCTTATCTTAAAATATGACAATCAGGTCGATTCCGTAAGCCAAATGTTAAATTTAACGTACATGTTATTCTTGAACATCACAACCTAAGCGGTATTTGGTATGTATTAAGCATACTGAGATGTGAGGGTAAGAATAACATACGTTAAATTCAATATTTCTCTAACAGAATCGACCCGAATATCGTAATTTCAGCATTCGAATCAATGTTATTTTATTCTGTTTCTAGATGTTTTATTGCTATGTCATTTTGTTGTTAATTAATTTCAGGAAGTTGAATACAAGTTACGAATTTTACAAACACTCTTACTTTTCGTATAAACGTGAAAATAGCGACAATTATCATTTCATATTACGTTACTGAATTACTCACCGTCACTAATTGCCCTCAATTTGGCTTATATTGTGGGAATAAAAAAAAAGAAATGTGTCATTAAGAGACGATTTCGTCAAAACAAAAAGAACAATTTTATTTCAATTTTACCTTAATTGCAAGCCTTAATATTATATTTTCATCAAAGAGGAGTGAATTACATCAACACGTTCTAAAAAGCAAAAAATATGATCGTTGAAATTTGTTACATTAAAGACAATGGAATTTTATGATACATCTTAAATAAAAAGTAATGTCATTATTAAGATCATAATCATTATAAAGCTCATGCTGTGACTCGTCAAAACGCTAGTGCTATTAAATTTGCAAAAACGGTGTTTTATAAAAATGGCGCATGAATTAAAATTTCTAGTTTAGAAAAGCCTGAAATCTAGGCTTTCAGATTGTGATTAGATCTGTAATATTATTACTACTATTAGTACTAAGTACAAGTACTCTATAAAATATGTACTCCTGTGACAATTACAGTTGAAGTAGGCGTTAGCCGACATTTGAACTATAGTAACCTAACCTAACTTGACAACACGACATCTACGCTAACTTGATAAAGCAACATCTAACCTAATAGCTCTTGCATATTTATCACTTTTTGACCTGCTTCCGATATTGTATGTCACTTTTTGAGATTCTAAACCCGTAGCATATTTGTTTTGACAGTTACAGCGAAACTCCAAAAACAAAGAGTGTCTGTTCATCTATTGTTAAATTGCTCTAACTGTCAAAACAAATGAGATATGAGCGATTATAATTTTATGTTGAAAGCAACTTCAGTTAAAAAAAAATCCCGGTAGTTTTTTTAAATCAACGTTGCTTTCAACATATAATTATAATCGCTCGTATCTCGTTTGTTTTGACAGTTAGAGCAATTTGACAATAGATGAACAGACAATAGATGAACAGACAACCTGTAGCTTATTAATAGGGTCCAAAATCTCTCTAATAACTAATTATTTAAATATGCTATAAATTAAAATATTAACTGTAGACGCATCCAGTTTCTTTCACTATTAAGTGCTAATCATGAACACAACATTTACTTACGAACGAAAAAACTCACAAAAGGAAAACAATTGAAGTGTGAAGAGTAACCTGAATGTTACGGATAGTAAATGAAGTAGAACAATTGAACGAGCATTTAAGTTGAAAAAAAAACAATCTCGCTAATTGATCCAATTAGTTTGAGTCGAGAGGGCGTTCGATTAATTAGCGCGCAAAAATGTTTGGAGGGGAAAAATTGGAAATATTTCTTGCAAGGGTTGTGTTTTATTACTCGCATTCCTTGTTTGTTAATTAACCTAAGGTATCTCGCAAATAGCAACAGAGGGTTTAATTCTTTGCTGTTGTAGTAAATCATTATTGAATTCATAAATTGGAAAGGGCAATAAAGTGGATATTGTGTTAATTGATTAAAATATTTATGATATTGGTTATTTATTTTACATGTTTTACTTTGCATCAAAGTTTTTGTCTATAACTACTTATTTCTGATAAAATATTAAATTTTAATCAGAAACAAGTAGTTATAGATAAAAACTTTGATGCAAAGTAAAAAATGTAAAATAAAATAAGCAATATCGTAAATATTCAGATTTCTTTTTATTTCATTAAGTCTGTACATTTTTATTAATAGAATTAAATTGAATTTTTACTATTTTTTTAAAACTTTAAAATATTAGTTTTTATGTAATTTAAATAAATGTAAAACGAAATTAACAGTTGTATACATATTTGAACTTTTATTCATCTCTGAATTTCAGATTAATGTAAAATGTTTATTCTATTCAAATACTTATATTTCGACATTGATCTGCAGTAAATTTGTTGTTTTACTCATTATCAGCCGAGCAATTATAGAGTTAACTCTTAAAGTTAAAAAAAATCTGCACTTATTTTTATGATTTCTATGAATGAATTATTATATTACATACTAGGAATTTTTCTTTTAAATATACATAATATTTACGCTGTAAATGTGCAGGGATTGGTCGGTTTTATAACAAAGTTCAATTTGAAGTTTCGAACAAGTATATCCAATCCAAGATTAGGCATGAAGTAAAATTTCGAGTTTAGAAAAGTCTGAAAATTTGGTTTGGTCGCGTAGCGCGAAGCGCGGAACCAAAGTTTTTCTTTTAAGTATACATATCCCAATTATACACTGTCAATTATCAGATATTTCTTAATTTTAATTAAATAGTTCAATTTGAAGCTTTAAACGGGTGTTTTTCACTCCCAGAATAAGCATGAAGTAAAATTTCGAGTTTAGAAAAGCCTGAAAATTTGGTTTGGTCGCGTAGCGCGAAGCGCGGAGCGACCAATCCAAATTTTCAGGCTTTTCTAAACTCGAAATTTTACTTCATGCGCCACGCGTGCTACACGCTGAAATTATCGAAATATTGTGAACACGTGAATTTCACTTGAAATCAGCGTCTAATACGCGTGGCGCATGAAGTAAAATTTTGAGTTTAGAAAAGCCTGAAAATTTGGTTTGGTCGCTCCGCGCTTCGCGCTACGCGACCAAACCAAATTTTCAGGCTTTTCTAAACTCAAAATTTTACTTCATGCTTAGTCTGGGAGTGAAAAACACTCGTTTAAAGCTTCAAATTAAACTATTAAAAAAAATCAACGAATATCTGAAAAATTACAGTGTATAATTGGGATATGTATTCTTAAAAGAAAAACTCCCAGAATATTTTAACCAGAGTTGAAACATACAGCTTCTACTTTAACCAAATTTTCAGGCTTTCCTAAACTCGAAATTTTACTTCATGTACCACGCGTATAAAAAAAAACTAAAATATTGTGAAGTTAGAAAAATACTTAAAATTAAGTTCTGTACTGTTGTAGTAAATCATTATTAAATTCATAAATTGGAAAGGACAATAAAGTGGATATTGTGTTAATTGATCTAAATATTTATGATATTGGTTATTTTATTTTACATTTTTTACTTTTCATCAAAGTTTTTGTCTATAACTACTTGTTTCTGATAAAATATTAAGTTTTAATCAGAACCAAGTAGTTATAGATAAAAACTTAGATGCAAAGTAAAAAATGTAAAATTAAATAACCAATATTATAAATATTCAGATTCCATTTTATTTCATTAAGTCTGTACATTTTTATTATTAGAATTAAATTGAATTTTTACTATTTTTTTGATAACTTTAAAATATTAGATTTTAATGTAATTGAAGTAAATGTAAAACGAAATTAACAGTTGTATACATATTTGAACTTTTATTCATCTCTGAATTTCAGATTAATGTAAAATGTTTATTCTATTCAAATACTTATATTTCGACATTGATCTGCAGTAAATTTGTTGTTTTACTCATTATCAGCCGAGCAATTATAGAGTTAACTCTTAAAGTTAAAAAAATCTGCACTTCTTTTTATGATTTCTATGAATGAATTATTATATTACATACTAGGAATTTTTCTTTTAAATATACATAATATTTACGCTGTAAATGTGCAGGGATTTGTCGGTTTTATAACAAAGTTCAATTTGAAGTTTCGAACAAGTATATCCAATCCAAGATTAGGCATGAAGTAAAATTTCGAGTTTAGAAAAGCCTGAAAATTTGGTTTGGTCGCGTAGCGCGAAGCGCGGAACCAAAGTTTTTCTTTTAAGTATACATATCCCAATTATACACTGTCAATTTTCAGATATTTCTTAATTTTAATTAAATAGTTCAATTTGAAGCTTTAAACGGGTGTTTTTCACTCCCAGACTAAGCATGAAGTAAAATTTCGAGTTTAGAAAAGCCTGATATTTTGGTTTGGTCGCGTAGCGCGAAGCGCGGAGCCACCAATCCAAATTTTCAGGCTTTTCTAAACTCGAAATTTTACTTCATGCGCCACGCGTGCTACACGCTGAAATTATCGAAATATTGTGAACACGTGAATTTCACTTGAAATCAGCGTCTAATACGCGTGGCGCATGAAGTAAAATTTTGAGTTTAGAAAAGCCTGAAAATTTGGTTTGGTCGCTCCGCGCTTCGCGCTACGCGACCAAACCAAATTTTCAGGCTTTTCTAAACTCAAAATTTTACTTCATGCTTAGTCTGGGAATGAAAAACACTCGTTTAAAGCTTTCAATTGAACTATTTAAAAAAATCAACGAATATCTGGAAATTGACAGTGTATAATTGTGATATGCATACTTAAAAGAAAAACTCTCAGTATATTTGAACCTGAGTTGAAACATACAGCTTCTACTTCAACCAACTTTTCAGGCTTTTATAAAGTCGAAATTTTACTTCATGCACCACACGTATAGACCACTAAAATATTGTGAAGTTAGAAATTTACTTAAAAGTACTTTTTTTAATAAGTAATAATTAATTTATTTAAATATGAAAACATTTACGTTTTTCTTCACACATTCTCAAGTCAGGTCAAATAATACATCAAATTAACTCATTTAGTACTAATAATTAAAAAAATAATAATATTGGCGCCTAATGGGTTAAACAAATTTGTTTTAAACATTAAAAGTGCGATTCTTTTCGCAATCTACAACAAGTTAGTCTTACAAAGACTATATCAAACAGCAAACACTTGTTGTATAATTCAATGTCCGTCGGGGTATTAGCCTGGGAAGTAGTTGTTTCAATGAGTGTTTGATATAGCCTTTGTAAGACTAACTTGTTGTAGATTGCGAAAAGAATCGCACTTTTAATGTTTGAAGTATTCTGCAACCAAGAATTGGCAATTTCATTTATACTTGAATTTGTTTTAATTTACAGATTAAACTCGTTATAACAGATAAAATGTTTGCCAAACAACAATAGCAAAACACAAGAAAAATAAATTTATTTTCCGTTTTTGGACTATCATAAATGCAAACAATGAACAATTTAACAGGTACGCAAACTATGCTGGGTGATTCATACCAAGTATAAAATAATATACATAAACATATGTCCGATTTTTATTATTTACAAAACTAAAGGTTGGTTAAAGTTCGTGAAATAAAGAATTATTATTAAATACAATTTAAACAAAACACAAAATAGACATTTCTAATATGTATTAACGCGAGATTTACCATGAGCAGTAAATTTTGAACTTCACTTTAAATCAGTGTTTTATACGCGTGGCGCATGAAGTAAAATTTCGAGTTTAGAAAAGCCTGAAAATTTGGTTTGGTCGTTCCTCGAAGCAGAGCGACCAAACCAAATTTTCAGGCTTTTCTAAACTCGAAATTTTACTTCATGCTTAGTCTGGGAGTGGAAATACTCTTTCGAAACTTCAAATTTAACTTTGTTATAAAATCGCCGAACGCTTTAACAATTACAGCGTATACAATATGTATTTATATATATAAAAAAATCCCAGTATGTACTATAATAAGTCATTCTAGAAATCATAAAAAAAGTGTAGAATTTTACTTAAAATAAACTTTTAGAATTAAATCTATATTAGCTCGGCTGAAAATTTGGATTGATCGCTCTGCGACTCGAAATTTTACTTCATGCTTAATTAAGGTGTGGAAACACTCGTTACAAGCTTTAAATTAACCGCTTGTATGAAAGAACGAATTTATGCAAATTTACCAAATGCTGTAATGTTCGGGATATGTATAGGTACTTAAATTAAGTTTCCTGCATTACTTAAATAATACAAATTGCAATTTTTGAAATACTTTAGCAATTCTCTCAATTCAATCGTTGTATAACATCAAGTGTATTTCCGGAGGTCCTTAAAGTGTCAAAGATTATCCCGATTCACAAAAAAGGTAACCTCAATGATTGCAATAACTACCGGCCTATATCTTTACCCCCCATTTTCTCGAAAATATTTGAGAAAATAATGCTTGCGCAAATAATAATACACTTTGAAAGCAATAATATCCTCAGTGAAGAACAATACGGATTTAGGGAGGGGAAATCCACACTTAATGCCATACTGGACCTTACAGGATCCATTATTGATGCATATGAAAACGGTGAATTTGCTTTTGCTACGTACATTGATCTCTCCAAGGCCTTCGACTGTGTTCCCCATACATTACTTTTACGGAAGTTGTACACATACAATTTTAACCCCCAGAGCTGTGGCCTTTTGCTTTCTTTTTTATCTAGAAGGCAGCAAGCGGTCACTTATAGAGGTCAGACATCTGATCTTCTTGACACGGCTTGTGGTGTCCCGCAGGGATCAACACTAGGACCACTTCTGTTTCTTATTTATATCAATGATTTCCCTAAATACATGAATGACTGTAAAGTCATTTTATTCGCTCATGATACAACTATCATTAATGCATCAACTAGTATCGATGCAGCAAATAAACAAAATAGAGAATTCGTATTAAAGGCTACAGAGTGGTTTATTGCAAATAGATTGAGTCTTAATATTAACAAAACTGAAACATCAATCTATACGTTAAATAATCACTATCTAACAAATTTTAACACAGCTGTTAAATTCCTAGGTGTTTATATTGATAACCTGCTTCTATGGGATCGACATAGCGATGAAATGGCAGCGAAGTTAAATAAAAGCATCTATATCTTAAGAAGTTTAAGGAATAATATTACCCCTGATATGCTGAAAACTGCCTATTTTGCGCTATTTCAGTCCCACCCGACATATAGCATAGTTGCCTGGGGTCATTCTGTAATAAGACACCGAATGTTTGGACTCCAGCGCAAGGCCGTTAGAATAATATGCAACTTGGGGTTTCGAGAAGATTGTAAAGATGCCTTTATTAAACTCAAAATATTAACATTTCCTAGTTTATACATATTGCATTGTTTGTTATCTGTCAAGTCTTGCTACGACAATCATATACTGCAATCCCGCAATCACAATTATCAAACTAGAACGCAAAACAACTTATACGTACCGAATTTAAGACTTCAGAGATCGAGAAATGGTATAAACTACTATGGCTTAAAGTTATTCAATGTTTTACCCAATAGTTATCGGACCCTTGATAAAAAGTTATTTAAATCAAGGATCAAGATAATATTACTAGAAAACGCATTTTTTTCCGTGGATGATTTTCTAGGCCATACATTCTAACTTTTATAAGTTCGATTGCTAATTGTATTTTATTGCTAGTAGTAGTGATAGAAGTATCACTATTATTACTTTAAATTATATATTTATTAGTATTGCAGGAAGAGGTCTTAATTATATATGTTTACTTTTGTAATTTTAAAGCGAGCTGTCCTCTAATTTATTATATTTTAATATAGTTGTGCGTCTAGTTCATTTTTATTTGTGTTATATTTTAATCATATATGTTTACTCTTGTAATTTTACAATGTTATATTTTTTCGCACTGATAACATCTGTCTATTTTTGTCTGACCTGTGTAAATGTTTTGTTTACAGCACGAATAAACTATTATTATTATTAATTCGTGTCATTTTTATCTCAAAGGATCAAAATATTTTGGGTTTTATATAGAACTACTTGGGTCTGATTAAAAATTAATAGATTTGTTTTCATTTCATTAAGAGCCGCTTTTACGATCCATAGTTACACCTCTGTTAACTTAACCCAAGGATCAAACCTTTCGTGTCTATTTTACAGTTGCGAGGCAAAGCATTGCTGTGTGTAAAGTTGAGTTACCTTACTGTCAGTCTGCCCCGTGCTTCGAACTTGGGTTAAACATGTGATGGGCCGTTTCTATGGATATTGATTATTAGATTTGTTGTGACAAATTCATTTTCAATTTTAAAAGTAGAGGTTAGCTTAGTATGAATAAATCTAATAGACAGACGCACGCGCCCAAACAAATAAATAGTAATCTCAACTGAGTTAACAATCTGTACGTGACAACCGAAACAATTGTAAAATGGCAAGGCCGTTTACTAATGATTTAAACTAAGCATTACAGGGTCTACATTACCAAAGGCGTAACTATTGATAGTAAAAGCGGCCCTAAGTCTGTTCATTTTTATTATTAGAATTAAATTGAATTTAGCTTAAAATTATAGTATAACCATACAAGATATTTGAAAAGGCTATGATGATTCTTAAAAAGCATTCGTTTAAATTAAATTTGGCATATTTACAATTATTTAACAGACTCGAATGTTCACATATTTTGTTATTAAAAAATAGTCTCATTAAAAAAAATAATAATTAGTTTAAAATTACCGACAATTTTGCTAAGCTATACAGAGTCATTTTTTAAATAAAAATTGTGTTATTTTATTATCGAAAATATTTAAACTTTTCTCTGCACACAGAATTATAAGGGTGCTATTTACATTATCTGTACTGATTAGTAAAGTAAAAGTTTAAACAATATCTGTGAGTATTAATGGAACTCAAAAGCGTCTAGAATTTTTACTATTTTTGAAAACTTTAAAATATTAGTTTTTCTGTAATTTTCATCTCATATAAATATTTTGTTGATAAATCGCTCTATAATTATCTACCAAGGCCGTAGCCAGGGGGGAGATATGGGGGTTGAAAGGGGGGGTAAAAGCGGCCCTAAAAAAGCAAAAACAATATTTTTATCAGTAACCCCCCACCCCTAATTTTTTTCTAGCTACGGCCTTGGACAAGACGAAGACAATATAAGAATCAATCAATAAATAGAGTACAAGCAACAATTTACTAAAATAAAAGATGAGTAAAAATAACAATAAATTTTTAAAAACAATACAAAACAATCTAAATATGTAAATATGAATTATGAACGCTATATTTTTTATATTTAAAATATAATTAAGAATCGCTTGATTTATTTTAACAGAAGTGATCAATGATAACCAATACCTACTGTTTTTTAATTTTACTATTTTGAGGGTCACATTTTTTGTATTTAAATTGAATATAGGTCATTGATTTTATAATTAGGTATATGCAGTGTTTACATGTGTTTATTTACTGATGATCTAATTTTGACGGTTAGTGTTGGTAATCGATTAATTTTTTTTAGATGCAATTTCCATTTGATAACGAGCGATAACTGTTAATTTCCGATTAGGCCGACTATTTTGAGTACCAAATTAATTACCTTACTGATAACAGTATGTTCCCCGCAATGATAATAAACGTATTATCTATCACTTTTCATAGAAAATAAAGTATCTCCAAAAAAACGAGACAGTAACTTACTTTTACAAAAAAAATTACATTATTTTTCTATTATATGCCTTATTTTGTGGAAAATCTAGAAAGCATGTTCGTTTTTCCATTATAGGGAATTTTTAATTTTTAGGGCGCTTGTTGTTTTTGAATAGCGTTCAATTTGAAAGTTTTAAGGAATGTTTCCAATCCTTTTTTGTTGAATAAGATAATAATAATAATAGATTTATTAACGAAAATCCATTTTTACAAGTATAACAACAAAAATTTGAAATAAAATAAATTTAAGCAAAAATTGTTAGTAAAAAAGAGAAATATTTTATATTAATATAAAAAAAATAATAGAAGTAAAGTAAAATAGACAAATAACGAGGCAGTAACTTACTTTTACAAAAAAAAATACAATATTTTTCTATTATATGCCTTGTTTTGTCAAAAATCTCGAAAGCACGTTCGTTTTTCCATATCGGGAATTTTTCTTTTTTAGGGCCCTCGTTGTTTTTGAATAGCGATAAATTTGAAGGTTTTAAGCAATGTTTCGAATCCTTTTTTGTTGAATAATGATAAAAATATATTTATTAACGGAAATCTATTTTTACAAGTATAATAACAAAAATTTGAAATAAAATAAATTCAAGCAAAAATTGGTAGTAAAAAAACAATTATTTAATAATAATAGAAGTAAAGTAAAATAGTTGGCGAACAAATCCGATAACATAAATAAATATAATTTAACGTAATATTTTCATTAACGACATTACCTTTTAAATGGCGCAACAATTCGATTCGTGACATCAAGAATAAATCAAAACTGGGATTAATTGAAAAATGGTTAGCAAGACGTAAAAACCTACTAAAGCAGCCATTTATGATATAATTAGTTCTCTGAAATGGTATTCGGAATAATGGGCGGTAGCGAGTTAATCTATTTTCTGCATTGAATTAAAAGTCTAATTGTGAGACAATATTTGGACAATCAACATCTTCATTTATTATTTTATGTAACATCAACATCGTCGCAAAAACTCTTCTGTTACCTAAACTATCAAGGCTAAAATTAGTCATCAGTGTTTCAAGATTAAAATTATCTCCATTTCCTAATTTGTACAAATAGAACAGTAAATGTGTATTAAGAATATGTACTATTATAAAGCTACTTATTATTGCTAATTTTTCCACAAGCTTATATGCTATTAGTAATAGCTATGAAAAGTAAGCAGGTAATATTGTATTTTCAATTATTTTATCAATTGTACCTAATCAATGTATGGGACATGAGTCTTAAGAAAAAGATTGCCTTGACTCTTATAAACTGTTTTATTTACTAATGTTATTTTTAATATTAAAATATTGTTTAAATATAATATAATAAAATAACGAATGTCTAAAGATTTAAAGAATATAATCTGAATTTGGAATGCGTTTACTTTAAAGAAAGCGGGTTTTTCTTTAAATATATAGAAAAGAAAATATAAATTAGTGCTAAAATTTATATTTTTTTTTCTATATATTTAAAGAAAAACCCGCTTTCTTTCAAGTAAACGCATTCCAAATTCAGATTATATTCTTTAAATCTTTAGACATTCGTTATTTTGTTAAGAAAAGTTCAATTTCAAGCTATAAACGAGTGTTTTCCACTCCCAGACTAAGCATGAAGTAAAATTTCGAGTTTAGAAAAGCCCCATGAAAATTTGTCTCGGGTCGCGCAGCGACCCGAAACAAATTTTCTGGGCTTTTCTAAACTCGAAATTTTACTTCATGCGCCACTCGTATAAAACACAGATTTCGAGTGAAGTTCAAATACACATAAATTTCACATTATTTTAGTGTTTTATACGCGTGGCGCATGAAGTAACATTTCGAGTTTAGAAAAGCCCAGAAAATTTGTCTCGGGTCGCTGCGCGACCCTCGACAAATTTTCACGGGGCTTTTCTAAACTCGAAATTTTACTTCATGCTTAGTCTGGGAGTGGAAACACTCGTTTCAAGCTTCAAATTGAACTCTTTTAAAAACAACGGATGTCTGAGAATTTACCTAAAAGAAAAATTAAAGAATACGAATTTCAAATTCATCTAATTTTCTTTAAATCATTTGATACTCCTTGTTTTTTTCAAGTTCAATTTGAAACTTTAAACGAGTGTTTTCCACTCCTAGACTAAGCATGAAGTAAAATTTCGAGTTTAGAAAAGCCCCGTGAAAATTTGTCGAGGGTCGCGTAGCGACCCGAGACAAATTTTCTGGGATTTTCTAAACTCGAAATTTTACTTCATGCGCCACGCGTATATAGCACTGATTTTAAGCGAGGTTCAAATATACATAAGTTTCACAATATTTAAGTAATTTATACGCGTGGCGCATAAAGTAAAATTTCGAGTTTAGAAAAGCCCAGAAAATTTGTCTCGGGTCGCTGCGCGACCCTCGACAAATTTTCACGGGGCTTTTCTAAACTCGAAATTTTACTTCATGCTTTTACTTCATGCTTAGTTGTTAAAAACAACGGATGTCTGAGAATTTACCTAATAGAAAAATTAAAGAATACGAATTTCAAATTCAGCTTATTCTCTTTAAATCTTTTGATACTCTTTGTTTTTTCCAAGTTCAATTTGAAACTTTAAACGAGTGTTTTCCACTCCCAGACTAAGCATGAAGTAAAATTTCGAGTTTAGAAAAGCCCCGTGAAAATTTGTCGAGGGTCGCGCAGCGACCCGAGACAAATTTTCTGGGCTTTTCTAAACTCGAAATTTTACTGCATGCGCCACGCGTATAAAACACTGATTTCAACTGAGGTTCAAACATACATAAATTGCACAATATTTAAGTGATTTATACGCGTGGCGCATAAAGTAAAATTTCGAGTTTATAAAACCCCAGAAAAACGAAAAACGAGTGTTTTCCACTCCAAGACTAAGCATGAAGTAAAATTTCGTGTTTAGAAAAGTCCCGTGAACTTTTCTAAACTTGAAATTTTACTTCATCTATATAACACAGATTCCAAGTGAGGTTCAAATATACATAAATTGCACAATATTTAAGTGATTTATACGCGTGGCGCATAAAGTAAAATTTCGAGTTTAGAAAAGCCCAGAAAATTTGTCGCGGGTCGCTGCGCGACCCTCGACAAATTTTCACGGGGCTTTTCTAAACTCGAAATTTTACTTCATGCTTAGTCTGGGAGTGGAAACACTCGTTAAAAGCTTCAAATTGAATCTTAAAAAAAAAAACGAATATCTAAAGATTTAAAGAAAATAAGCTGAATTTGGAATACGTAGACTTTAAAGAAAAACTCCGTGTATGTATCTTTATATTTTTCTTTTCTATTTTTGTTCTTCCACCTTCTCATTAGATATTTTTATGTTTGCGAAATAATTGAAATAATTCCAGAAAAACGAAAAACAAGTGTTTTTCAGTCCCAGACTAAGCATGAAGTAAAATTTCGAGTTTAGAAAAGCCCCGCGAAAATTTGTCGAGGGTCGCGTAGCGACCCGAGACAAATTTTCTGGGCTTTTCTAAACTCGAAATTTTACTTCATGCGCCACGCGTATATAGCACTGATTTTAAGCGAGGTTCAAATATACATAAATTTCACAATATTTAAGTAATTTATACGCGTGGCGCATCAAGTAAAATTTCGAGTTTAGAAAAGCCCAGAAAATTTGTCTCGGGTCGCTGCGCGACCCTCGACAAATTTTCACGGGGCTTTTCTAAACTCGAAATTTTACTTCATGTTTAGTCTGGGATTGGGAAACACTCGTTTAATGCTTCAAATTGAACTCTTAAAAAAAAAACAACGAATATCTAAAGATTTAAAGAAAATACGCTGAATTTGGAATACGTATACTTTAAAGAAAAACTTCCTTTTCTATCTTTCTTCTACCTTCTCATTAGATATTTTTATGTTTGCAATATCAGAATATTATAATTTTTTACTATCACGTAATTGCTTTATGCGTGTAAATAATTAAAACAATTCAAGTTTTATGGTTTTGTGACGTGCCGGAATGAATTAAACAATTGAACGGTCGCAATGGCGTGCATGGAAAGGAACAAGAAGTGAAAAGGGGAAACTTGTTATTACGTACATATAACAATATTTATGCGATTCCGCTTGTTTTCATAAACAACGCTTATTTATTAATTGTTAATAATTCTTTAATAATTCATATTTCCTGGAGTTTAGTTACTGTATGTAAACTATTGATAAAGGACTCTAATTAAAACTTCTTTTTTTAATTAGAATGTATAGTTTTCCTTTGGAAATCATTTTATAATCTGTTTTACTGCTACATAGCCACATTCACTTAGAAACAAGGTAGTTTCTTTTTATAAATTCTTTCTTTGAATTCTAGAATTTAGTAGAAATAATAGGTCTAATAAATAAGTTTATATATTACTTATTTATTAGACCTATTATTTCTACTAAATTATAGAATTCAAAGAAAGAATATATAGAAAGAAACTACTCTGTTTCCAAATTATTGTGGGTATGAAGCAGTAAAACAGATTATAAAATGATTTCCAAAGAAAAACTATTACGAAAATATTCGTGTAAAATGCAAACAATACTTCTTAATTAATAACACAACTCAAGAAAATAACAATCCATTGTAACAACTACTTCCCGTGCAAATACACCTTCGTATATTGAATTATACAATAAATTATTTAAAATCTTATTTGATATGTTACAACACTCTACCAGAGTATACAGAGTGTCCGGATTTCAACAAAATGTATGGGGATCTTGGTTATTTGAAGAGATAGAGAGTCGGTTAAAGTTGCGTAATTTAGGGCCCTATAATAATCTGAAAACAAATTTAAAATATCCTTCGTTTTTCAGATATTGTCAAAAACGGATTTTTCTTAAATTTTGGTTTTTATTTTTTTATTTAAAAACTATTGAATCCAGACATTTACAACTTTGACATTATATAGGCACTTTTTAACGATAAATCTAGTAACGTAATTTAAAATATCCTTCGTTTTTCAGATATTGTCAAAAAACTGATTTTTCTTAAATTTTGGTTTTTATTTTTTTATTTAAAAACTATTGAATCCAGACATTTACAACTTTGACATTATAGAGGCACTTTTTAACGATAAATCTAGTAACATATTTTATTTTAAGATAACTATAACATTTACTCAGGGACTATAGCCAACTTTTGTTTTTCTTATGGGCGCCATTTAGGACTTTTATATTTTTTGTAAGAATTTTTTTTTTGAATTCAATTATGTATCACACTTATAATTTATTGCACATTTTTTATGTAAAATTTTAATCTTTTGTTTATTGCAAAGAGTGCCTTGGAAACAGTTGAGTAACTCACTTATTTGACAACTCGTAGGATCCATAATTTATTTACATATCATCCCTGAAGACGGGCACCCGACGATACATATTTAACAGTTGTGATGTATTTTAAACTAACGAGTGTCTTCCACTCCCAGACTAAGCATGAAGTAAAATTTCGAGTTTAGAAAAGCCCCGCGTAGCAAATTTGTCGAGGGTCGACAAATTTTCACGGGGCTGTTCTAAACTCGAAATTTTACTTCATGCGCCACGCGTGTAAACCACTGATTTACAGTAAAGTTAAAACTGTATAACGCTTAGATGTGATGTGATCAATATTTACCGAGATGTAGCGAAAAAATGCAAGAATTACTTTTTTTGTAAAGAATTTTGGAATAATAATAATAAAAGAAGAATAAATTTAGTTTGTGCAACTTTTATGTGATAACCGATACTTAAAATTATTATTACAAAAAATTGACAGTTATTAATTAATTTTAAGTGCTAACAATGATTGACTGCTGTCAAAATGTTATTGATTAACAGATATGACGTCATTGTTTCCAAGGTACTCTTTGCAAAAAAGAAAATATGATAATTTTAAATATCAAATCTAAAATATATTATGAGGGTGATACATCACCGAGTTCAGGAAAAAATATTCTTTTAAAAAATATGAAAATCCAAAATGGCGCTCCTAAGAAAAACAAAAGTTGGCTATGGTCCCCCGGTAAATGTTATAGTTAACTTAAAAAAAATATGCAACTAGATTCCTCATTAAAAAGTGCCAGTATATTTTCAAAGTTCTAAATATCCAGATTCAGTAGTTTTTAAATAAAAACATAAAAACGATTAATTTTTTGAAAAAACCCACCCCACATTAACATTGTATATATACCTGCCCCGACAAATTTTATTTATCATTTCTTCGCCTGAAGAAGCCACAGTGTGGCGAAACAATTGTAGCGAATGCATAATATATATTTAAAAGTGTTTAAATTGTTTTATTTATATAAAAATAAAAACGATTATTTAAAATGTTGATATCTCGAAAACAAAAAAAAAATATTTCAAAATTGTTTTTAGATTATTGTTGTACGCAACTTTGTCCCAATTTAACCGACTCTCTATCTCTTCAAATAACTAATATTCCCACACATATTGTCGAAATACGGGCACCCTGTATGTAACATAGTGTGCAAACTATAAGAAACGTAAGCTTATTTTCTTGAATTCAAATGGTTTTGAATTTGAAATATTCTAATAAGTATATTTAGGGATTTTTTCTTTTTAGGTGTACATATCCCGATATACAATAAAAAGTACTGTTTAGTTCGCTCTGCATTGTATTTTCTTAAAATACAATTTTCGATATTTTCTACGGGGGTGCACAAATACTGTTCACAGGTCGCACGTCCCCTGCTTTAGACATTGAATAATTTTGAAACAAGAAAATTGTTTTTCTCTTCTCGCTCGCCACTGTTCTTATCTACGTATTTCAGTCAGTCTTTTGTTTTAAACTTTATTGTAAAGTTTTGGCAGTGTCCGAAAGGGGTGGTTAATCAAAACCGTTTCGGTCCAAGTCCGCGTAAACTTGCCTTTCGAGGGAATGGAAATAGTCCAACCAACCTCCCCCCATTTCTATTATTCCGATTTTCCGATTACTTCAACTGATAACCGAATTTTGTATTAAACTAATCGCAAAGCTGAAATGATAATTCAGCTTATTTCGATCTACTTGTAGCTAATTAAGTTAGCTACATAGCCCTATCTACAGGTGCTTGTTTGATTCTCGAACGGATTAAATTTAAAACTGCGATTATCCAACGTGTCAGGAACGTTTAATTTAATAACGGTACAAAGGGAAGTAATTGGAGACACTTAGATTTACTCTAAGGAAAATTCTTAAATTGCATTTTGGTAATAGTAAACGGATATTGATTCAACCTATTCATATACTAAGTGAACATAAAAGATAAAAAAAATGTTGTTCTGATTATTCTGAGCAATTTTCTCATTGCTTTGTGCGTGTATTATGGTTTATAAAACATTACTTAAGATTGCGGTTTACTAGAATGAGCCAGACTCTTTCCAGCCGTTAGCTAGAGGAGAGAGACCTATGTTACCATTTCCAGCATAAAAAGGTAAACGTAACATATATAAAATTATTTCTTTAACGAACATTCGTTAACTTCGACATTCCTGTAAGTTTCCTGTTTATTTTATTTTAATATTTTTTGTATTAAAAGTCTAATGCATAGCTATACTGATGAGGGATAAATCTAGATGGCTTAAGACAATTAAAATTCATTCCCTGTAATTTGTTCAATTTATTTCAATTTCCTGTTGTTTCATTTAGTTTGGTGAGAGAATAATTTGACCTGATATTGCATTTTGCATATAAATAATGCATAGAACAGTAAAGCTGTCGTTTAACTCAAATATTCATTGTATAATTCAATATCTGTCGGAGTGTTAGCTCGAAAAGTAGTTGTTTCAATGAATATTTGGAGACTTGTCTCAATGAGACAAACATTTTGCAGAAAGTCGATAATAATTTTAATTCGTTTTTATATTCTTTAACGAATGTTAAGCTAATTGAATGCAGAGTTTAAGGACACCTTTGAATTGTTCCTAGCGTAAGTTTTTGTTGCTTAAAAATGAGTAAATAAATGAAGATAAATGTAGTTATTTTCAGGATTCTTTTACAATAAACTAAATATCTTAATGGTTTTAAATTGGTGACATTAAAATCCTACAAGTTTCAGCATAATTTGGATGTATCATGCAATGCTGTCGCGTAATCAGAACATCAATGGTGCTGGAATTAGTGACTGCCCAAAACGTTGGATTTTACCAATCACAAATCGCAGCCTTAAATCTAAGCCCGTAAAAAAGGATATTCCCACCGACTTAAATACTTAATTATTTAAAAAAAAGTATATTATATTTAACATTAATTGACAAATAAACCACTAATAACCCATCTTCATACTTTTATTTTACTTTCGTATGTACATTTCGAACACAGAGTAATCATAATCAACAGTATTAATCCAATAATAATGGTCCTTTTCTTTTCGAAATGTACATATGGAAGTCAAATAAAAGTTCGAAGCAAGGTTAGTAGTCCTTTATGTATTAATTATATTTGATCTTCAAGTAACTCATTCAATCAATATTTAACCATATTGATAGAAATTGATTGTTTGATGTTATTCGATAATAAAGTAGTAGGTTTGAATAAAGTTTGAATGAGGTTGAAAAAGCTGCATGGAAGTCTTTTAAAATAGTTGTAACAGGATTTCTTTGTAATACAAAAGCTGGGAATTATAAACAATTACTTCCAAAACTCCATTATACATATACAGCTCTGGGATGTTATAAATCTCTAAAGATACATTTTTTGGATTCACATTTGGACTTCTTTTCTGAAAATCTTGGTAACGTAAGTGACAAACACGGTGAGCGTTTCTACCAAGATATATCAGCAATAAAAAAGCGTTATCAGAGAAAATAGAATCCAAATGTGCTCGCAGAATATTGTTGGACACTAAGAATATATTTATTCCCCAAACAAAGTACAGTAGATATTCATTAAAAACTACAATTTGGTTTAGGTTTATCTATAAAAATAAATTAAAATAAACATAGTACTCTCTCTGTTTCAAATTAATTGTCATATTTGCCTATTTTTCTGCTGATTATTGGCAAATACAATTTAATTCCGATAGTAATAGTCTGCTTCGCGGAGCGACCAAACCAAGTTTTTAGGCTTTTCTACACTCGAAATTTTACTTCATGCGACACGCGTATGAAACACTGATTTTAATTGTAGTTCGAATAGTGAAGCAGTATGCAAAATACATAAATTTGGACCAAATCTAAACGTTTAAGCTTTTCAAAACTTAAAGTTTTACTTTATACCTAATCTGGAAGTGGAAAAAACGAGTGTTTTCCACATCCAGATTAAGTATAAACTAAAACTTTAAGTTTAGGAAAGCTTAAACGTCTGGATTTAGTTTTCTGAACTCGAAATTTTACTTCATGCGCCAAGCGTACAATACACTGATTTGATGTGAAGTTCAAAATTTAAGTCTTTTGCATACTTCAAAAGTTTCAAATTGAATTCTTGAAAAAAAAAACAACGAATATATGAAGATTTACAGCATATACCCTGTAATTGAGAGATATGTGCATATGTATACTTACAAGAAAAACTACCTGTATTTTATACACTTCAATTTATAAAATTCTAGCATCTAAACACCAACTGTGTAAAAAAGTGTCAAGCATTTTATAATAGGAAAGAATCGGTCGATTGGTCAGTATATTAATGAAGTACATTTTTTATAAAAAAAATTAAAACCATTATTTTTCAAAGAATATATAAAGTTTATTCATTAATATTTTTTGTACTCATACATACATTTTTTCATTAAATTAAACTACGCATAAAATGAATAGAGCTTAAAACGTCAATACAGAAAATCTATTGTATTAACATGAAACGGTCTATTTTAATATTTATCAATTGTGATATACGTGAAAATATGAAAATGTTAAATATTTTGCTTAGTGCACGATATAAATACAAAACGATGAATGCACTTGATTTGAATTTTAATCCGAGTTATTGCGATTATACATGGAAATTCAAAACGTTTATTTGTTTGTTCTGCGAAATGCAAAAATTAGTGTATCGGAAACGCGGTGCTGAAAACATGCGGGAAATCCGGTTCATTATTTTATTAACCGTTTAGCACGTTATTAAAAAAATTATACATAATATAAATGTATATTAGGTACTAAGAGATATTTAAACAAAAATAATTTATTACACAGAAATAAGTAATAGTACATCATCTACAGAGAGTTTTATGTAACACCGAACATTTTCATAACAAGAATTTTTCTTTGAAGTATTCTACGTATATGGATACTTCAAAGAAAAATTCTCGCACATTTTCCGGTGCTCGGTTTATTAAAAAAAATCAATTTGAACATTTAAGCGAGTGTTTTCCACTCCCAGGCTAAGCATGAAGTATAATTTCGAGTTTAGGAAAGCCTAATAATTTGGTTTGGTCGCGTAGCGCGAAGCGCGGAACGGCCAAACCAAATTTTCAGATCTTTGATTTGGTTGGCGTTCACTTTGTGGTACATCTTTATAAAATAATATTAAAACAGGATTTACTGGAAGCGCTGGAAATTCACAAGTTGGAAGCTAATCTGGAAATTCCCCTCATCAACGACCAAAGCGACATAATGTATACTCTTTGATGCTGTATTATAAAAACAATGTACAATGTATTTTAGGTACCAAGTTTGATAATGACTAGCTTGTAGTCGAAACTATAGTCACTGTAAAAAGTTAATTAAAGTGTTAAAACAAAGTTAAATTTTCAGACTTTTCTAAACTCGAAATTATACTTCATGCGCCACCGTTACAAAAGACTGATTCAATGTAAACTTTAGCGGTATGTTTTATACTTCGTAATATGTCAGTGTTTTGTACCGGAGGCGCATGAAGTAAAATTTCGAGTTTAGAAAAGCCTGAAAATTTGGTTTGGCCGCTTCGCGCTTCGCGCTACGTGACCAAACCAAATTTTCAGGCTTTTCTAAACTCGAAATTTTACTTCATGCTTAGCCTGGGAGTAGAAAACACTCGCTTAAACCTTCAAATTAAATTCTATTAATAAACCGAGCATCGAAAAATGTGCGAGAATGCATATGGATCCTTAAAAAAAATATCTCGTTATGAAAATGTTCCGTGTTACATAAAACTCTCTGTATATATGATTTAAAAAAGAAAACACTTGGTTAAATTTTACTAATATTTTGGTTTTTTATTCCTACTAGTTTCGACTTTGAGTCATTCTCAAGGAGAATGACTCAAAGTCGAAACTAGTTGGAGTAAAAAACCAAAATATTAGTGAAATTTAACCAAGTGTTTTCTTTTTTGAATCATAGTTAAATATGTTTCACCACGTGAAAAATGAGAAACTTGTTAAAGATATCATCTACGTATTTAAGAAATATTCATTATTCTACACTAAATTTACAACCTGTTAGCTTAGCTAAGGGATTATATTTTTGCACTATTTATTTATTAGGGTGATTTATACTAGGAGGCGAAAAATTAATAAACGAAATAACTTTTTGTCGATCGGCTTTGGTTTTAGAGAACCTATTTAATTTTTGTCCATAAAATAAATAGTAGGTTATGGAAATTCCTTTGAAAGTAAAGACTTATTTATTAGTCGTTGTCAGTTGTCACATACTTTGGGTGTTGCTATTAATTTTTAGTGTAAAAAAAGATACTAATTTTGTTAACAATGCAGTTTGGCAATGAAGAATATGATTTTTGTTTACTGCTTTTGCAACGGCAATACTTTAGAAAGTTGTCGAAAATATTAAAGAATATTCGTATACAAAGAATATTCAGTGTTAAGAGCAATTACGAGACAGAATTATGAATGCTGCACTTGAAATCGAAAATAAATAAGATTTTGCTGCATTTTATAATTTTTTAGTTTCACGTTGCCAGGCTTACATCGCGACTGGCGGTGGACATTTCGAACATTTCTTGTAAGTTAAACTAGTGGTTTTTCTTTCTGTGATTAAATAAAGTTTTCATATTGCCTACTATTAGTTTTTTTTGTGAAACTTGAAATTAATATCTTTCAAAAGTTTGACTCTCGATATTTCCAAAACAAAGGCCAATCTAAAAAAAAGTTATTTTTCATTTTTTGCTCAGAATCCAATCTCGAACACGAATATAATTTTTTCGCTTCCTGGTATAAATCACCCTGTATTTTGTAAATGGTCTGCCGTATATTAACCCATTAACGGACGAGCAATTATAGAATTAACTCTAAAAGCTGATTTTATGAAAAATTCTGAACTTTTTTTTATGATTTCTATGAACGACTTACATACTAGGAAGTTTTCTTTTAAACATACATAATCGAAGGAGTATTTCCACTCCCAGACAAAGCATGAAGTAAAATTTTAAGTTTATAAAATCCTGAAAATTTGGTTCGGTCGCTCCGCGAAGCAAAAAAATAGAATCTTAATATGAATTTTTATTTCGATATAAATTACTTTATGTCGAAATAGACATCTAACCAAACAATATTTCTGATTTAATTAAAACAGCTTAAAAAATAAGGTTTTATTATTTTGTTACGAAAGGTTCAATGCATATCTTTGTAATAGAACATTTGTAAAATATTATCTTTTAACAACGCTGGAACACAAGTCCCAACATACAAATTTTACGTGGCCTAACCCCCCTGTTAATCACTTTCTTTAATGCATATTTTGTAATTTATGAATGTTTGTATACTGCTAAATCAGTTAAGGCATTTTATTTAGTATCATATTTGTTTTTATCTAGAATGGCAGTCAAATTTTTCATAGCTTGTTTTTTTTCTCTGAATTATCACTAAGCATGAAGTAAAATTTCGAGTTTAGAAAAGCCCCGCGCAGAAAATTTGTCAATGGTCGCACAGCGACAAGAGACAAATTTCACGGGGCTTTTCAAAACTCTAAATTTTACATCATGTGCCACGCGTATAAAACACTGATTTAAAGTTAATTTTAAATTATAGTTTTTAAGTTAAAATTTGTTTTTTTGTATTTGTGTTATTTGATTATTTATGGTATATCTAAATTGTTGAATTGTGTCAATAATAATTCTTTAATTAGCAAAATTCAAATTAGTCGATGTAGATTTGTAAATAATGAAAATTTAACGCTCCTGTTTTCAAATAAAATGTAATCTTTCTTACACCTCCTCTGAATCACATCGTGCAAAGCCATAATTTAATGTGATGTTTAAATTTGTTGTTTTTTGTGACAGTTACACAAAACAAACAAATTTAAACAACACATTAAATTATTGCTTTACACAGGGTGATGTTTTTTTGTGTAACTGTCACAAAAAACAACAAATTTAAACATTACATTAAATCTGTGTTTTATACGCCTGGCACATAAAGTAACATTTTTTTTGCAAATTTTAACACTTGTGACATATTTTAAAGTAACGAGTGTCTTCCACTCCCAGACTAAGCATGAAGTAAAATTTCGAGTTTAGAAAAGCCCGGCGTAGAAAATTTGTCAATGGTCGCACAGCGACCCGAGACAAATTTTCACGGGGCTTTTCTAAACTCGAAATTTTACTTCATGCACCACGCTTATAAAACTGTGATTTAAAGTGAATTTTACATTATACTATTTAAGTTCAAATTTGATTTTTTTGTATTTGTGTTATTTTATTAGTTATGGTATATCTAAATTGTTGAATTGTATCAAAAATAATTCTTTAATTAGCAAAATTCAAATCAGTCCATGTAGATTTGTAAATAATGAAAATTTAACGCTCCTGTTTTCAAATGAGCGGCTAAACAAGATGTAATGTTTCTTACACCTCCTCTGAATCACCCTGTGTAAAGCAATAATTAAATGTGATGTTTAAATTTGTTGTTTTTTGTGACAGTTACACAAAACAAACAAATTTAAACATCACATTAAATTATTGCTTTACACAGGGTGATGTTATTTTTTGTATAACTGTTACAAAAAACAACAAATTTAAACATTACATTAAATCTGTGTTTTATATGCCTGGCACATGAAGTAACATTTTTTTTACACATTTTAACACTTGTGACATATTTTAAAGTAACGAGTGTCTTCCACTCCCAGACTAAGCATGAAGTAAAATTTCGAGTTTAGAAAAGCCCGGCGTAGACAATTTTTTTTTTAAATACGAAATTTTACTTTATGCGCCACGCTTATAAAACTGTGATTTAAAGTGAATTTTAAATTATACTATTTAAGTTCAAATTTGTTTTTTTTGTATTTGTGTTATTTTATTAGTTATGGTATATTTAAATTGTTGAATTGTATCAAAAATAATTCTTTAATTAGCAAAATTCAAATCAGTCCATGTAGCTTTGTAAATAATAAAAATTTAACGCTCCTGTTTTCAAATGAGCGACTAAACAAGATGTAATGTTTTTTACACCTCCTCTGAATCACCCTGTGTAAAGCAATAATTAAATGTGATGTTTAAATTTGTTGTTATTTGTGACAGTTACACAAAACAAACAAATTTAAACATCACATTAAATTATTGCTTTACACAGGGTGACGTTTTTTTTGTGTAACTGTCACAAAAAACAACAAATTTAAACATTACATTAAATCTGTGTTTTATACGCCTGGCACATGAAGTAACATTTTTTTTACACATTTTAACACTTGTGACATATTTTAAAGTAACGAGTGTCTTCCAATCCCAGACTAAGCACGGGGCTTTTTTAAACTCGAAATTTTACTTCATGCGCCACGCTTATAAAACACTGATTTAAAGTGAATTTTAAATTATACTATTTAACTTCAAATTTGTTTTTTTTGTATTTGTATTATTTTATTATTTATGATATACCTAAATTGTTAAATTGTATCAATAATAATTCTTTAATATGCAAAAGTTAAATCAGTCCATGAAGATTTGTAAATAATGAAAATGTAACCCTCTTGTTTTCAAATGAGCGGCTAAACAAGATGTTATCTTTTTTTACACCTCTTCTAATTCACCCTGTATAAAGCAATGAAATGTGATAACAATTGAACATTAAACAACAGTTTATGAATTAAAAATGATTCAGAAAAACACAAGCCATGTAAAATTTTACAGTTACGATACACATTTTAACACTTGTGGCATATTTTAAAGTAGCGACTGTCTTCCACTCCCAGACTAAGCATGAAGTAAAATTTCGAGTTTAGAAAAGCCCCGCGTAGAAAATTTGTCGAGGGTCGCGCAGCGACCAGAGACAAATTTTCACGGGGCTTTTCTAAACTCGAAATTTTACTTCATGCGCCACGCTTATGAAAGACTGATTTAAAGTAAATTTTAAATTATACTACTAAACAAAGATGTGATCTTTTTTTACACCTCTTCTAATTCACCCTGTATAAAGCAATGAAATGTGATAACAGTTGAACATTAAACAACAGTTTATGAATTAAAAATGATTCAGAAAAACACAAGCCAGTTAAAATTTTACAGTTACGATACACATTTTAACACTTGTGGCATATTTTAAAGTAGCGACTGTCTTCCACTCCCAGACTAAGCATGAAGTAAAATTTCGAGTTTAGAAAAGCCCCGCGTAGAAAATTTGTCCAGGGTCGCGCAGCGACCCTCGACAAATTTTCACGGGGCTTTTCTAAACTCGAAATTTTACTTCATGCGCCACGCTTATGAAAGACTGATTTAAAGTAAATTTTAAATTATACTATTTAAGTTCAAATTTGTTTTTTTTTGTATTTGTGTTATTTTATTATTTATGGTATATCTAAATTGTTAAATTGTATCAATAATAATTCTGTAGTTTGCAAAAGTTCAATCAGTCGATGAAGATTTGTAAATAATTAAAATGTAACCCTCTTGTTTTAAAATGAGCGGCTAAACAAGATGTGATCTTTTTTACACCTCTTCTAATTCACCCTGTATAAAGCAATCAAATGTGATAACAATTGAACATTAAACAACAGTTTATGAATTACAAATGATTCAGAAAAAAAAAACAAGCCATGTAAAATTTGACAGTTACGATACACATTTTAACACTTATGACACATTTTAAAGTAACGACTGTCTTCCACTCCCAGACTAAGCATGAAGTAAAATTACGAGTTTAGAAAAGCCCCGCGTAGAAAATTTTTCGAGGGTCGCGCAGCGACCCGAGACAAATTTTCACGGGGCTTTTCTAAACTCGAAATTTTACTTCATGCGCCACGCGTATAAAACACTGATTTTAAACTGAATTCAAAATTATACTATATAAGTTTGATCCTACGTTAATGAATACTCCAAATGTTTTTTTCGTGTTTCGTTTAAATTATATTTAATCATAATTCTTTATTAAAGGTTTCAGAATTGAATTAAAACAGTTAGTTTGTTCACTTAATTTTACACAAATTACATATTAAGTGAACAAACCAAGTGTTTTTATTCAATTTTGAAACCTTTAATACTTCAAAAATGTTTCACCAGAGTTAAGTGAGAAATGAATTAAATATATAATTCTTAATTTCACAAACTTGAACTCAGCTTTAGTTTTGTAAATAATGAAAATCGTACCTATAATTATGTAATCTATTGCCTTCAAATAAGCCACTGAACAAAATACGGATTCTTTTACACTTGTTTTGAATCACCCTGTATTTATTAAACGCTGTTTATTTAACACTTCAAAAAGTGTTTCTCAATTTTAACGAATTTATTAATCACTTCTAACAAAGTCAAAATAATAAAATATTCAAACTATTTTTTTATGAAAGTATTAATAATCACTTTTTCTGTAAATAATAAAAAGCTTTTGGTTTGTAAATAATGAAAATCGACACATTAAAAGACTGTCATTCCTTACTGCACTTTTTATTTGTATCGTTAGATGTACATTTTGAGACACAAGGTGCTCATTATCAATAACAACTCGAAATGTACATTTAACGATACAAATAAAAAGTGAAGTTTGGAATAACAGTCTTTTTACTTTCCCCTGTATGTAATACAAAGGGAAAGTATTGTTTTCGTGAAAATTTTCGAATCAAAAATTTTAGCGGAAATATCTGTTTTGAGGTCCCCTGAGTCGAATAAGACCATTTTTGAAAAATGTCTGTCTGGCTGTCTGTCTGTGTGTCTGTGTGTCTGTGTGCGCTGTACCGCAAAAACCGCTAAAGATATCGAGATGAAACTTGAAACTTAAGCTTTTTGTTACAATCGGATGAACTGAAAAGCTTTTGGTGAAAATCTGAAAACCGGAAGTGGTACTTTACTCTTAGCGTTTTTCAGTTTTTTCAGATTTTTTCAATAAATGTTCATCAAACAAAAAATTCTTTCAAATAAAAGTTGTAGATAATAACAGAATGAAGATGTATTGTTTACATACTTGTTGTCATAGCACTCTTAGTTTTTGAGATATTTCAAAAGTTGTGTGTTTTATCTAGTTATTGGTGTGTGACAGTGTATGTGTCGATACAATTGAAAAATGTTTCAAATAAAAGTTGTAGGAAATGAAAAACTAAAGATTTTTTGTGGATTCACTTTTTGTCATAGCACTCTTAGTTTTTGAGATATTTAATAAATAGTGTTTTTTATCTAGTCATTGATTTGTGTCAGTGTGTGTGTTGATACAATTGGAAAATGTTTCAAATAAAAGTTGTAGGTAATAAAATATTAAAGATTTTTTGTATCTTCACTTTTTGTCATAGCACTCTTAGTTTTTGAGATATTCAATAAATAGTGTTTTTTATCTAGTCATTGGTTTGTGTCAGTATGTGTTGATCCAATTGAAAAATGTTTCAAATAAAAGTTGTAGTTATCAAAAAGTTGAAGACATTTTGAAAATAATAATGCTACAAATATTTTAAAAGTGATTTAATACGCAATTTACGGGGGAAAGTACTATGATGGACACATCACCATTTTTATGTGTAATAATCACTTTAAGTAAACTCAAATACATACTGTTAATGAAAATCGAACCTATAACTATATAATCTATTGCCTTCAAATAAGCCACTGAACAAAATATGGATTCTTTTACACTTGTTCTGATTTACCCAGTATTTATTAAACGCTGTTCATTTAAAACTTCAAAAAGTGTTTCACGACTTTATTAATCACTTCTAACAAAGTCGAAATAATAGAATATACATACTGTATTTTATGAAAGTATTTATAATCACTTTTTTGTAAATAATGAAAAGCTTTAGTTTTGTAAATGATGAAAATCGAGACATAAAAAGATTCCTTACTTCACTTTTTATTTGTATCATTAGATTACATTTCGAGACACAAGGTGCTCATTATCAATAACAACTCGAAATGTACATCTAACGATACAAATAAATAGTAAAGTTAGGAATAACAGTCTTTTTATGTGTAACAATCAATTCACGTCAACTAAAAAAACATACAGTTAATGAAAATCGAACCTATAATTATATAATCTATTGCTGCCTTCAAATAAGCCACTGAACAAAATATTCATTCATTTACACTTGTTCTGATTCACCCTGTATTTATTAAACGCTGTTCATTTAAAACTTCAAAAAGTGTTTCTTAATTTTACCGAATTTATAAACCACTCCAAACAAAGTCGAAATAATAAAATATACATACTGTTTGTTTTTATGAAAGTATTAATAATCACTTTTTTAATAAAATCGAAAAAATTTCAATAAAGTGTACTTACTTTTTTGTTGTTAAAGTTGAGTCGAGTTGTTGAAAAGTTCGGCTTTTCGGGTCTGTTCCTATTGTTTGGTCGCTGTTGGCGTTTGAAGAACAGTTAACTGTTTGAGTTGTTAACAGCGGTGGCTTTAACGGCGGCAACGGCGGTGCAGGAGGACGTTTCGTAAAGTGGCGCGCGTCCCTTTATATAAGCACCTGTACGTAGGAGGCGGCGTGTGCCGTCGCGGCGCCTGCGTCCGCCGCCCCCGGCAAACTCGACACGAGGCATCCCCCCGACGTGCCACCCCCCAAAAACGTCACACGGAAACCTCCTAAAATAGCGCGTCTATTTAAGAAAAAAATGCAAATTGTTCTTATTTTACTTCTTCATAAAATTGTGTTACTCAATTATTTAGGAATTTAGGAGTGTGAAAATGTATAGCTACTTATCTGTACCGGGTGTTTGATTAATGGTGGCCACTGACTGTATCTCAGAAACTATGTAGCGTAGCATGTTGGGGTTAAAAATTGTATAATAAAAGTGGCCAAACGAAATCACTGGAAATTAGTTTTAAGTCCCTACCTCCGCCGCTAGAGGGCGTACCATCTATGGCTAAATACAAAAACAGATTTTTATCAAAAAACTGAGCTAGGTTTAAAATATACAAATCGTAATCTACGCTAAATTCACCTCAATTTTAACTACTCGCGTTTCTTTATCTCGCACATATAAAGCAAGAGAGAGCGGGAAAGTGTGAGCATTAAACTGCGTGTAACTTTTGTTAGGATTAACCGAAATTAATCAAGTTAGTCTCATTTGATAGGTAATTGAAAGCACTTTAAATCACTGTTTACTCTCGTTTACTTTATTTCTTATGAAAAGCGCCAGAGGGCGTTTTTTGAACGACCAACGCGTTTTCTAGATTTTATGAATTTTTTTTAACTATAACCTATAGTTCTCCTACGCTAGTTTATTACAGGAAGGAATACTGAGAAAAGTGGTGAAAACCACATCCTGATATCTTTATCCTAACCAAAGTATAGTAAAAAGTCTGGCAGATTTGTCCATTTTTAACCGCGTACCATATAAAAAATATATTAAAATCTAGTAGGCCTTTACACTCTTTTGTTTTATGTTCAAGTAGTTAAAAACAATAATTTAAAAAATAACGGAGATCACTGTTGGCAAGCAAATATGTAAGTAAATTCATGATTATTTAAAATTTCAAAATATAGTTGGCTATGAGATTAGTAGAATGTTTAAAACAGCGTATATTTACTACTATTAAAAACACTTATTACAATACCTTTTTGGAACAAAACAAACAAAACTAAAGAAAATAAAACGAATACAATAATCAAGTCGCTGGTAGAGGGCGCCATCTCTACCGAAAAGGATAAAAACAAGAAGTTATTTAAAATGCCTAATTAAGCTGCATATATTAAAAATATATAAATCTTAATCTACTCTAAATTTTGCTCTATTTCAATTACCTTCTCGTTTCTTTTGCTTTTACATAAGATGCAGATGAAAATGGATAAGTCTAATCATTATATGGTTATAACTTTAGTTAGGTTTAACCGAATTTAATAAACTTTGACTAAATTGATAAATAATTAAATGCATCTCTAAGCACCATGATTTTGATTCAATTTAGTGTCTATAATAAGGATCAGAGGGCGCTATTGGTACAAAATACCCCCTTCTGCACAATTTACAATATATCTCCGGTTAGGATAAAGATATCGGGATGCGGTTTTCGCCAGTTTTCACACTATTTCTTATTTTAATTAACTATCGTAACTTACGTATACCTTTCGAATTAAAAAATAAAGAAAATGAAGAAAATACGTCGATTGTCTCAATCGCACCCTCTGGCGCTTAATATCAAAACTAAAATAAACCAGATTGATTTTTGTTTTAAAGTGCATTTAATTATCTATCAAATGAGCCCAAGTTTATTAAATTCAGTGAAACCTAACAAAAGTAACAGGCATTTAAATAATTAGACATTTTCATTCTCCCGTGCATCTTATACGAGATATACAAAAACGATAAGATAGTTTAAATTGGGTAAAATTTACCGTAGATTAGGATTTTTATAGTTTATATATCGCCTAATTTGGCACTTATTTGATAAACATTGTTTTAATACTTTACTATAGAGATAGCGCCGTTTGCGGCAAAGCTATGAACTTAAAAATAATTTCGAGCGATTTCTGTTAGCCACTTTTACCATAATTTTTTTTACCGCAACATGCTACGATGTATAGTTTATTACAGGAAGGAATACTGAGAAAAGTGGTGAAAACCACATCCTGATATCTTATCCTAACCAAAAATATAGTAAAAAGTCTGGCAGATTTGTCCATTTTCAACCGCGTACCATATAAAAATATATATTAAAATCTAGTAGGCCTTTACACTCTCTTGTTTTATGTTCAAGTAGTCAAAAACAATAATTTAAAAAATAACGGAGATCACTGTTGGAAAGCAAATATGTAAGTAAATTCATGATTATTTAAAATCTCAAAATATAGTTTGCTATGAGATTAGTAGAATGTTTAAAACAGCGTATATTTACTACTATTAAAAACACTTATTACAATACCTTATTGGAACAATAACAAACAAAACAAAAGAAAATAAAACGAATACAATAATCAAGTCTAGCTTCGCTGGTAGAGGGCGCCATCTCTACCGAAAAGGATAAAAACAAGAAATTATTTAAAATGCCTAATTAAGCTGCACATATAAAAAATATATAAACCTTAATCTACTCTAAATTTTGCTCGATTTTAATTTCCTTCTCGTTTCTTTTGCTTTTACATGAGATGCAGATGAAAATGGATAAGTCTAATCATTAAATGGCTATAACTTTAGTTAGGTTTAACCGAATTTAATAAACTTTGACTAAATTGATAAATAATTAAATGCATTTTTAAGCACTATGATTTTGATTTAATTTAGTGTCTATAATAAGGATCAGAGGGCGCTATTGGTACAAAATACCCCCTTCTGCACAATTTTTAATATATCTCCGGTTAGGATAAAGATATCGGGATGCGGTTTTCGCCAGTTTTCACACTATTTCTTATTTTAATTAACTATCGTAACTTACGTATAACTTTCGAATTAAAAAATAAAGAAAATGAAGAAAATACGTTGATTGTCTCAATCGCACCCTCTGGCGCTTAGTATCAAAACTAAAATAAATCAGAGTGATTGTTTTAAAGTGCATTCAATTATCTATCAAATGAGCCCAAGTTTATTAAATTCAGTGAAACCTAACAAAAGTTACAGGCATTTAAATAATTAGACATTTTCATTCTCCCGTGCATCTTATGCGAGATATAAAAAAACGATAAGATAGTTTAAATTGGGTAAAATTTACCGTAGATTAGGATTTTTATAGTTTTTATATCGCCTAACTTGGCACTTATTTGATAAACATTGTTTTAATACTTTACTATAGAGATAGCGCCCTCTTGCGGCAAAGCTATGAACTTAAAAATAATTTCGAGCGATTTCTGTTAGCCACTTTTATCATGAATTTTTTACCGCAACATGCTACGATGTATAGTTTCTGAGATACAGCTGCTGCCCACGCTTAATATACTTATTTCTTAAAACGCTTGGTTTCTTTCAGTTATTTCAGTGAAACAAACCAAGTATTTTAATTAATGTTCTTATATTAATGAAATATGTTTCACCACGGGTTAAGTAAGAAATTAATTCATCATATGTCATATTTTAATTCATTATATTTCGTTGATTTTTATATATCTTAGAAAAGAAATCTCTCGAAATTAGTAAAATTTTGCACGTTTTTACTTGAAATTTGACAAAGTGTTAAAGAAACATATCAACAATTGACAAACATCTTGTAAATTAATAAAAAAATATTAATATTCGATTTACTTTTCTATATTCGAATTCACTTCGTAGCGAAGCAAAGCGACCAATCCAAATTTTCAGGCTTCTCTAAACTCGAAATTTTACTTCATGCGCCACGCGTATTAAACACTGATTAGGGTGCAGTTTTAAAAACACTTTATTCATCTTATTAATATCACAAAATACTTTAAAAAAAAGAGTATCGAGAGATTACAATTTTTCAAATGTTTATAAATTTTTATCGACTATTTCTATTTCAACTTCTTCTTATAATATTTAATAATAATTAATAATAATAATAATAATAATAAATTGTCTTCATTCAAAAATTCAGGAATATTACAATAGAGAATAACGTACAGTAATTAATGTTTTGTGTGGTCTCATTTGCGCCATAAAACTTTTTAACCATCAGAAAAATCCCGACTTATCGTTTTTGGGTTTTTTTATTACAGGTTATCCAGATTTTGAAATACATAATTGTATAGTTGAGGCTGTTGGTTGTTGAAACTCCATAATATCACTTTAATGAATCACTTAATTTGTTTAGGTTTTTAAATTATATTTATTAGACTACAACAATACCATTCATCTACCTGATAAAGCCACAGTGTGGTGAAACAATTGTTGTTGTACAATAAATATAATTTTGAAACCTAAACAAATTAAGTGTTTTATTAAAGGAATACATAATAATTTACATTATGTATTCCAAAATCCACTAATATTTCAATTTCGTCCGGATTACTAGAGAATCCGGATTATTGGAGTTCGGATTAGCGGAGCTTTACTGTATATATATTTACTCATTTTGTTTTTGCATTATGTGTACGTGCTCTGAATGTTTAATGGAATATATCTTTTTTTTATTTGAAATTATTACCAAGTGTTTAATTTGCAAATTTAATTTGAATGGGCTTGCACGCGCGGTTTTTATTCAAATCAGACCGGAATATTTTAGGTCTTCTTCCGAGAGGCAAATTAAAACGTTTCAGTCACCGCCAATTGTGCGCCCTAAAGTTTTCCGCGAAGCGAAGAATAAACGGTCTTTTTCTATTTTTTCTTTGTCGTTACGAGTAAATCAAACTCAAGCGTGCTTTTTCTGTTGTTTTCTATTGGCCAAGGCTAATTTAAATGTTATTTCATTAAATTAAAAATAATAATGTAATAATCATAAATAATAAAAAATAATATCCTAGCTTAGTCTAGGATATTATTTTTCATTATTTTTAATTTTAAGAAATTACATTTAAATTAGTCTTGATTTTAATAAAAATCATTGAATACAATAAATTTCACATGAATTCTTTTTATATTACCGGATTTTTCTGTTGCATTTATTTATTGTTTAAATGAGATTCACTATATCCCAAATATCCTTCGCCTTGTCAAATTGTGTCAAACGATTTTCCGATTTACGAAATGAGTTTACTTTTTGCTTCAATATTTTTGCTGAACATTTTTTCAGTAACAGTAACTTTCTTCTGGAAATATTTAATTAATATTTATGCATACAGGAAGTTTTTCTTTTAAGTATACGTATTCCAAATTCAGCCCATTTTCTGTAGATCTTTAGATATTCCTTGTTTTTTTTTAAGTTCGATTTAAAGCTTTAAACGAGTGACCCGAGACAAATTTTCTGGGCTTTTCTAAACTCGAAATTTTACTTCATGCGCCACGCGTACAAAACACTGGTTTCAAGTGAGGTTCAAATATACATAAGTTTTACAGTATTTTAGTGTTTTATACGCGTGGCGCATGAAGTAAAATTTCGAGTTTAGAAAAGCCCTGAACGGGGCTTTTCTAAACTCGAAATTTTACTTCATGCTTAGTCTGGGAGTAAAAAACACTTGTTTAAAGCTTTAAATTGAAATTAAAAGAAACAAGGAAAATCTAAAGATTTACAGAAAATAGGCTGAATTTGGAATACGTATACCTAAAAGAAAAACTCCCTGCGACCCGAGACAAATTTTCTGGGCTTTTCTAAACTCGAAATTTTACTTCATGCGTCACGCGTATAAAGCACTATAATATTGTGAAACGTGTATATTCGAACTTCACTTGAAATCTGTGTTTTATACGCGTGGCGCATGAAGTAAAATTTCGAGTTTAGAAAAGCCCAGAAAATTTGTCTCGGGTCGCTGCGCGACCCTCGACAAATTTTCACGGGGCTTTTCTAAACTCGAAATTTTACTTCATGCTGAATCTGGGAGTGGAAAACACTCGTTTTATGCTTCGAATTGAACTCTTTTAAAAAACAAAGAATGTCGAAAAATTTACAGCTTATGCATATGTTTACCCAAAAAAAAATTCACTACTTACGCTAGTATCCATTCTACGGATAAGGAGTCCTCTTAATTCATTGCTAAGATGCGTTTTTTGACGAGCTGCAGCCATTTTGCTGAGAAGTGAAATGTATTTGAGAAACATTTGACATATAGGGAAATATAGTGGTATATAGAGAAATGTATTTGATAAATGGGAAATATATTTGAGATAGGGTCAGGTAGGGTAACTGTAAACACGGGGTAATTGTAAACGGTACACCTGTGTCTCTATTATCGGCAATATTCGAGTCTCATGCAGTTGTTCGTGTTTCCTATTATCTCGCATATGTCCGGACGCATCAGGCACCGATCGGTCTCAGCTGTGTTATCGCCAGTCGAAAGTCGCGTTGTTTTGTGCAAATACACGTGTTTATAAATTCAGCAAGAGTTTAATAAATTAACATTTCTAGTAATACAGAGTGAGTATTTATTTCTTTTAATTTTATTAGCATGTTAATTATATGCACAAAGTGAACGTATACTGGTCTAAGCTAGAAAATATTAAGGTAAACAAAAACAGTGAAGTGTTTACAATTACCCCTACTAAATATTGAAATGGGGTAAATGAGAACAAGTTTTTGGGGTATATGTAAACAAAAATATAACTAGAAAAAAAAAAATGATCATTCTCTTCCAGAAACAACAAATATGCCGAAAAAATATGTAAAGAAGAAAACTATCGAAAAATATTCAAAACGTGATCTTTCTGCATATCGTCAAGCATCTGCGAGATACAACGTCCCTGTAGCTGTAATATATCACAGAATTAAAGGAAGAAAGGTGGCAAATGGTTGAGTGGGCGGCGGACGATCAACTGCGCTGACAATAGAAATAGTCGAATGTTTAAAAGCACGAGCAAATATGGGCTACCCCTGCAATAAAGAAGAGCTTCAAGACTTGGTAGCAATTTACGTTAAGGAGAATAACATCAAAACTCCCTTTAAAAATGATCGCCCAGGAGTTGATTGGTACTTCAATTTTATAAAACGGCATCCTTCACTTTCATTCAAGAAACCTGAACATCTACTGGAAGCAAGAAAAACCCGACGAAAACCTGATGTCATATATGGCTATTATGATGAACTGACTAAAGTTATTTTGGAGAAGAAGATAAACAGAACGTCGTTTGTTTTTAACGCTGATGAAAGTGGCTTTGGCAATGATCCCTCACGCATCAAAGCCATTGGTGAACGGGGTAAGACTCTCTCAAGGGTTTCTGGTGGCTCCGGGAGAGAGTCCACAAGTGTGCTGGCATGTATAGCAGCAGATGGATCATATTTGCCCCCATTCATTATTTTTAAAGGAGCAGCAGTACAGGCTCGATGGACATCGGAGAATTCATATCCTGGGACTGTTTATTCAGTTTCAACAAATGGGTGGATGGAGGAACCACAATTTTTCACCTGGTTTAGTACAGTCTTTGTTAAATGGATCGCAGAACTAAGGAAGAAGCTGAACCAGCCAGGAGAAGAAGCATTATTAATGTATGACGGATACAAAAGTCATATAAGCTTGAGAATAATCACATGCGCTATTGCCAATAAAGTGACTTTAGTAAAATTTCCGAGCCATTTAACCGATAAACTTCAGCCTTTAGATAAATGTGTTTTCGGCCCAGTGAAAACTTGCTGGGAGAAGATACTAATTGCACATGGAAAGAAACAAATGGGACGAAGCACAGGAAGACTGAAGAAAAATGAATTCACTGAACTTCTAGGAATAGTATGGAAAGAAGCGTTTACTGTAAATAATATAAAAAACACATTCGTGAGTACCGGTGTCTTCCCTGTAGACCCCACAAAATTCTCAAGAGATGAATTTGATCAAATTGAATTGAGGAAATACGAAGAAAGACGTCATAAAACATCGCAGGTAGTTGATGGTCAAACTCTGGTAATAATTGGAGATACTCATGTCACTCCAGAGCCACAAGCGAGCACATCCGGTTCAACTTCCACTAGAGATATTGTTACCGTATTTCAATCAGCACTTATTTCAAACCTAAGTAAACAGAATGATTTACACAATGAAACACTTTTAACTTTGTTTGTATAACACGTTTTATTTAATGTGACTGCAGTTTCGACAAATTTAGCTTGTCATTATCAAACATGGAGTAACTTAAACTAGAGGTTTTACAGGTATATATACACAATTACAAAACAGCGGTAAAAATGGGGGTGTACATTAGGTCAACCTGGTCGTTAATTAAGGGAATTCCCGGATTAGCGCGGGCTTTGTGTATCTCTAGTGCTTCTAGCAAATTCTTTTTACGACCCTTTTCGGCATGATGGATTATGGTAAGTACATCTTTTTCAAAAGTGTGATTTTCGTCTAAAAGGTGTTTTGCAAACGACGACTTATCACTCTGTTTAAGCCGAAAAGAGCGCAAATGTTCCCTCAATCTTATGTTGAAATTACGACCAGATTGGCCAATGTATATCCCTTGACAATCTGCGCAAGTTAATTTATATATTCCGGATTTATTAAATTTATCTAATTTTGTTTTACTATTAAACATATGGTTATTGATTTTACAGTACGGTTTAAATGCAACTTGAATATTATGCTTTTTTAGGATATTTTTAACTTGAAAACTGACATTGCCAAAATAAGTTAACGATTTATATTTAATTGTTTCTTTTTCAAATGATATTCCAGCGTATAATAAATGTTTGATGTTATTAAATTTCTGTTTTTTAAGAAGTCTATCAACCAAATCACAACCATAACCATTGTTAATAGCCATAGCTTTAATCAAGTTAATTTCCTTCTCGAAAAAATTAGCTGACAAAGGGATTTTTAAGGCTCTATGAATCATTGAATTGAATGCAGCAATTTTATGTTTATAGGGATGTCTGGAATGGTTAGGGATAATTGATTCGGTAAAGGAAGGTTTTCTAAAAATGTCAAAAGAGAGTTTGTTATTTACTCTGGTAATAGACAGATCTAAATCGGGAATTCCCTTAATTAACGACCAGGTTGACCTAATGTACACCCCCATTTTTACCGCTGTTTTGTAATTGTGTATATATACCTGTAAAACCTCTAGTTTAAGTTACTCCATGTTTGATAATGACAAGCTAAATTTGTCGAAACTGCAGTCACATTAAATAAAACGTGTTATACAAACAAAGTTAAAAGTGTTTCATTGTGTAATTAACATGTATAACGAAGTAGAAGCCTCCACAATACAGAATTCAGAATGATTTATCTACTAAGTCAAAAACGATCACGCCTAGATTGAAACAACAACAATATGGAGAAGTCCTTACAACTGATGAAGTGAGGGAACGTCTGGAAGAAGCTGAACGTTTAAAGGCAAAAAAGAATGAGCCAAAGACAAGAAAAAAAGGAACCAAAAAAGGGAAGAAAGTGAAGGGACCCAGGAAAGAAAATGTGAGAGATAAGGAACGTAATGAACAAAAATATTCGGAGAGAGAGAGCTCTGATAATGATGATGAAAATGATTGGAGCCAAGAAGTAATCAGAAACAATCTTCCGGAGGTTGAATATATTTAACCGGATTGGGAAACAATACAACCCCAGATGTATATTTTGGCAAAGTTCCTTGGCGGGCCAAGAAATAGCACAACTTTCAAATATGTTTGTCGAGTGAATGCTGTTGATTCGTATAATGGAGATATCGAAGTTGTTGGGTATAAGCGGAACGATGAATACTCAATAGAATTCGTAGAAAACAGTAAAGGCATCTCATATATAAGCATGGCAATGATTGAAGCCGTATTGCCAAATCCACAAGTTATGGTCAAGTCCAGAAAAAACGTATTCGTCTTCCCAGGATCAATTAGTGTTTTCGAAAAGTAAATTTATTTATCACTGTATTTCTATCTTTATGCAAATAAAACTGTTATTTGTATGTTTTGATTTTTTAACCCTCATAATCTTATATAGGGGTAAATGTGAACATGGTTATACAAACTTAATCGAATACTTAACTAATTCACATTGCCCCCAGAAAAATTCCTATTGACGCCCGTGTTGCAAAATACACGTGTTTACAATTACCCCTCGTGTTTACAATTACCCCTAGATATTGTAAATGCAGCTTTATATTACGGTAGTTGTAAAAACTTAATAATATTTTAGAAAATTGACAAGGAATCCTGGAAACAGATAATATATAGTTTAAACATCTTGCTTCCATAATTCGTTATAATTAATACTCAAAAATACAGTTTGGGTAGAATTAATTAAATATCTAATTCACTCTTGCAAAAATCGTTTACAATTGCACCACCTGACCCTAAACGGATACATATTCGATATAAAGTGAAATGCAATAGAAAAACTTTGTAATTGCTAGCTATTAGGCATTGCTAATATGTCGTATAACACCCATTAACTTTAAATATATGATGGAAAGCTCTGCACTTCTCTTAGTATTCAAATGAACCTTACATGCAAATATTTTGTTTGTAACATTAATTTAATTTTGTATATACAAGGTCTCTCACAATTGAGGGGTATAGAAGCAAAGGTAACAATCTCCGCTTCATGTATTCATGAATTTATAATTTCTTATCGTATTTGTCCATAAACCTCTATGTGAATTTGGTTCAAACTTGCTTTATATCTTAATAATAATAATAATAATAATATCTTTATTTACGGAAACTCCATTATTACAAAATACTACAATTTAAAATTTATATAAGAATAAATAAAATACAATAAAACTTAAATTAAATTAAATAAAATACGAATATATAAGTCAATTATTACATATTTATCACTGCATTCATGTCAACAACTTTTAAATAACGCATCAATTCCCGCTGAGACATAGAAAATAAATCAAAGTTAGAATTGCGTGAAAAATTATTAGCATAGCGCATAAATTGACTGAAACAATTGTTGATACCATAATTAGTCCTGTGGAACGGTATTCGGAATAACGGTCTGTAGCGTGTTAATTTGTTATCAGCGCTAATATGGAAGTCAATTTGAGACAGAATATCAGGGCATTCAACATCCCCATTAATAATTTTATGAAACAGCATCATAATCGCAGAAACTCTACGGCTGCTTAAAGTGTCTAGACCAAAACTAGTCATTAGAGTTTCAAGATTTCTGGTATTCCCATTACCGATCTTATAGGAAAGAGATTTTAAAAATTTGTTTTGAACATTTTCAATTTCATCTTGATAACACTTCTAACTAGGTGACCATATACATGAAGCATACTCCAGCTGAGAGCGCACAAAAGCAACATAAATGGCTTTATAAGATGTGGGATTTAAATTACGGGAAATTCTTCTAATATAACCTAACATTCTAGCTGCCGAATTGCATATATTACTGATGTGACTAGAAAATGTTAGCTTCGCGTCAAAGAGGATGCCAAGATCTTTAATCTTTGTAATTTTAGATAATGCAATTTCCTCGATTTTATAAATGAAATCATGGTTCGGTCGTTTTCGTGTGAAAGTAATTGAATTGTATTTATCTGCGTTAAAAAATAACTGATTACGTCAACACCAACCGCGAAGAGATGACAGATCCTCCTGAAGCAATGCACAATCATTAGATGATTTAATTTCTTTGAACAGCTTCAGGTCATCAGCAAAAAGTAGAAAGTGTGAATGTTTGATTACTGCTGAAATGTCATTAATAAATAAAAGAAACAACAAAGGTCCGCAATGCGACCCTTAAGGTACCCCTGACGGAACATGCACGATTTCAGAAAGGTGGTTTTTTATTTTTACACACTGAGTCCGATCAACTAAAAAATGTTTAATCCATTTACAAACAGATTCATGGAATCCTAATGATTTTAATTTTGATACTAAAATGATATGATGTACTTTATCGAATGCTTTCAAAAAATCTGTATAAATAGCATCCACTACATTTTTATTATCTAAGGCCTGGGTCTCCAAACTATCTTCTTCGCGGGCCATAAATACAATTCTACATAATAAAGTCGGCCAAGATCCGATTAATTTTATAAAATTATGAAAAATTTAAGAAACAATTGTTACAATATTTCAAAATATCACATTTACAAAAAAAATTACAAACAATCGCGGGCCGGATTCATGCAAGTCGCGGGCCGGATTTGGGCCGCGGGCCGTAGTTTGAAGACCACTGATCTAAGGCATTGCGTATGAATGATTCATAAATTAATAAATTTGTTGATGTTGACCTATCATTTCTGAAACCATGCTGTTCATTTATTAAAACGTTTTTACTCATCCAATACAGTTTTTCAGTTAATAATTTATCAAATAACTTAGGTATTGCTGACTGAATCGAGACACTGCGATAATTTGTAATGTCGTCTTTCTTGCCAGATTTAAAGATTGCGTAATATACGTTCGTTTCCATAATGTTGGAAACGAACACAAATTTAAAGAGTGACTAAATATTATATGCAAGGGCAACACAATAGAGCAAATGCAGTTTTTTAAAAAGTTATTAGGTATACCGTCTGGACCAGCACACTTACTGGCTTCTAAGTTTGTAATTGCATCAAAAATATCTGAAACCGATAATTTGGAAGGCATGTGCAATACCTCTTTTTCGGATACGAAATCTTTTTCTTGAGTTGGACTGTAATTATATACCATAGAAAAGAACCTTGCAAACAAATTTACACATTCACTACCATTTTCACTAATATCATTATGAAAGTGCATTATTTCAGGGTATTCCGATGTCCGATTATTGCATTTGAGAAAATTCCAAAAGAGCTTCGGATTTAGTGCAATACCGTTGTTCACTGAGTCAATATATTTACTATACAGGTAATTTCTCATTTCATTACAATTCCTTCGTAATATTTGAAAGGTTTGATAATTAATAGAAGTTCTGCATTGTTTATAATTTCTATGCGCTACTTTTTTTTAATTAATCAATTGAATTAGTTCCCTGGAAAACCATCTAGGATACCTTAAGCACTTGATACGTTTAACTGGAGTGTACAAATCTACAGCTTCGTGTAAAATGTCATAGAAAGAATCAACAATTAAATCAATATTTTTGATATTCGTATCTAAAACTGACGTCCAATTAATAGAGGCTAAGTGATAATTTTCCGCGTCATAATTAGTACGACTAAAATCATAAACAAATTCATCATATTTAAATTGATTAGAAGCATCTTGGTAGTAAAATGTTAAATGATAAGGAATATGATGGTGTTTTATTTCCAGTAATAATTCGGTGGCTTGTTCTACTAGCAGACATTCCTCCGCAAAAACTAAATTTAGGAACACATCATTTTCATTTGAAATATTACACATTTCGGACCAATTATGGTAACTAAGTCTATTAACTACAAGTTTCGCTTCAGGTGATGAGCTAGTATCGGGAGAATTATCTATATTATCATCACACCATTTAACCTTGGGTAAGTTATAATCACCGCAAAGAATAAATTTGCTATCCCAATGATTGAAAGAGATGCTATCAATAGTATCACAATAAAATGTATATTTTTTTAAAGATGAATTTGGTGGGAAATATACTGCTCCTATGACTAATTTACAGAGTTAAATTAAAAATGTACAAATAATTGTTCGACTGTATTATTATCAATAGTTATATTTTGACAATTTAAATTTTTCTTAACAGCGATTAGAACACCCCCACCGCGAGATTTGCTACTATTAATATTATCACGATCAGTCCTAAAAATGTTATACTAATGAAATTTTAATTCCGAGTTAAGAATATGATTATCCAACCAAGTTTCTATAATTATTATTACATCGTACACGCAACAGTTAACATTCTGCATTAGAAATTCAAGTTTGGTTCGTAAACCGCCCGCGTTTTAGAAAAAGATGTTCAGTTCTTTGTAATTATTTAGTTTTTTGTTAGATTATTTCTGTCCTTGGCGGAAAGCTCATCTGTCGGTGATTTGATGATTCTGGGGCGACCGTTGATGAATTTTAAATTTATATCTTCTTCGCCATCGCTTTTTCTTTTAGTCAGTTCCTGTAGCATTTTTTTTTTTATCCAATTTTATTCTACTGAATAGAAAAACATGCAATATAATAAATATGTGTATCTTCAGAGATACCGGTTTTTGTAATTTTTTTACAAAAGTCATTAAAGTGGAGAATCCTAAATTTGTCTCTATTACCCTCAGTTTCACTTTGTACCGAATATATAACTTTTTCAATGAAACCTCCCATCAATTTTTCTATTTTTGAACTCCTTATGCAAATATAATTTGTGTTTAATAATTTTTATTGTTATTCTCAATGAGACCTTCAATCTATTATGTTATTTTTAAATATCTCGTTAAAAATGATTTCAGTTTGATAACATTACGTATAGTTTTGGGATTTTTTCTTTCAAGTATACATATCCCGATATATATACTGTACAGCGTATATACAGGGTGAGTCACTAAGCGGAAATCGGTCTATTATGGGCGTATCGTTGAAAATAGCAAAAAAAGTTTCACATAAAAGTTGTTCAGAATCAAGTTTTTCGTAATCTAAAATTATTGCTAAATATGGCGGCCTTGCGGTTATACCGGAAGTAAACACCAACTTCCTTATTTTAAATAGAACACACTATATATTTTTACATTTTTGGATTGCTCGTTAAAAATAAATATGAGTTTATTCGAACAATATTGGGTCTCAGTTGAACCGTTTTCGAGTTATTTAATTTTTTTTGATAAATTTGACGATTTTAGAGCTCGACGCCATTAACAATATCTTCAAAACGAAATAAGTCAGAGTTGTGCGGCTTACGGTTTTGGATTCGGAAAGAAATGTAGTATTTGTTTAGGTTTTTGCCATTAGTCAGATTTTCTAAATTGAACCGAGTCCGTCGACGGTATTCTTCAGTACTTCAAACATGCATAACTTCATTTTTTTAAATAGAACCATCTATCTTGAGATACTTCATCTGATGCGAAATTAAATTTCCTTTTTATAGATACCGGGTTGTTGCCATATCCTTCCAACAGTTTTTGAGAAATTTACGATTTTGTAAAAATTTTAATACATTTCGTATTATCGCGTTAGCCCTAGATACTGATGATGTTTCGTGATTTTGTTTTGACATTAAGTTAGTCATTGAGATATTCCCTGTTTTTTTTAAGTTCATTTTAAAGCTTTAAACAAGTGATTTCCACTCCCAGACTAAGCATGAAGTAAAATTTCGAGTTTAGAAAAGCCCCGTGGAAATTCGTCGAGGGTCGCGCAGCGACCCGAGACAAATTTTCTGGGCTTTTCTAAACTCGAAATTTTACTTCATGCGCCACGCGTATAAATCACTCAAATATTATGAAATTTATGTATATTCGAACTTCGGTTAAAATCTGTGTTTTATACGCGTGGCGCATGAAGTAAAATTTCGAGTTTAGAAAAGCCCAGAAAATTTGTCTCGGGTCGCTGCGCGACCCTCGACAAATTTTCACAGGGCTTTTCTAAACTCGAAATTTTACTTCATGCTTAGTCTGGGAGTGGAAATCACTTGTTTAAAGCTTTAAAAGGAACTTAAAAATAACAGGGAATATCTTAATGACTAACTAAATGTCAAAACATTAGACAAATGTCAAAACATTAGACAATATATTTACCAATATAAACTCAAACGACCTATCAGTAGAGGCTATCGATGCAGGACTTTCAGATCATATAGGTATAAATGTTAAGGTGAATTTAAACGTAGTTAATGACATACCCTGTAAACGCAAAGTAAGACCAATAACACAGCATGGTCAGTTTACTTTTTACAACTTGCTGAGTATTCAAAATTGGAACTTCATCGATGATGTAAATAACAATATTGAAGATAAATGTAATGCATTTATCAGTATTATCCAACTTTCAATCAATGAGTCCTTTCCTGAAAAAGAAGTAAGAATAATCAAAAAATCTGTCAAAATAAAATGGTACAATAATAGTCTAAGATTAATGCGAGAAAACCTGTTTTTACTAAGAGATGCTAGTTCAAGGTATCCCGAATTAAGAAGTCAATATAAAGCATTAAAACATAAATATAATGTTAGTCTTAAAAACGCTAGGGTACTGCAAATGGAAAATATATAGACGAAGCTGCAAATAGACCTAAGGCTATATGGTCATTAGTAAAATCTATGAACAACAAGACTTACTGTGATACCAAATGTGATATTAATTGCAATACTTTTGATACATTTTTTACAGAAGTGGTTAACAAACTAATCAACAGTCTTCCTGCCACAAACGACTCACCAATCTTACTTATGAGTAAACTGTGGGCAAACTCAAACATATATTTTAAGTTCAAAAAAGTTAGCCCTTTTGTTGTGAGAAACACAGTTTGTAAATTAAAAAACTCAAAAAGCCGCGACATATACGGAATGAATGTATCTATGTTAAAAAATATAATTGACGTTATTATACTTCCTTTGACAAAACTACTGAATAGCTGCATAGAATCGGGTATTTTTCCAAAGTGTCTGCAACGTGCTATTGTTATTCCAATTTTTAAAAAGGGTGATACATCTAACTGCAACAACTACAGGCCCATCTCGCTGTTGCCTATAATATCTAAAGTACTAGAAAAAATTATACTTGAACAGACTGTAGAATATCTAGATTGCTATAACCTAATTAATTGCAAGCAGTTTTGCTTCCGTAGGGGTCGGTCTGTTAGGGATGCAGTCATTGTGCTTACTGAGGAAATATACGAGGGGTTTGAAACTGGATCGTGTTCCGTGGCAACCTTTCTGGACCTCAGTAAAGCTTTTGACTATGTCTCTCACGGCGTCCTCTTGCGGAAGCTATACTATTACAACTTCCATCCCGAAAGCTGCCGGTTAATAAATTCCTATCTGAGCTCTAGATTTCAACAAGTACATGTGAACAACACCGCGTCAAGTGAATTAGAAGTAACATGTAGAGTACCTCAGGGCTCAATCCTGGGGCCACTGTTATTTTTAATTTATATAAATGATTTATCATTTCAGTTGGATCAATCTTCTATTATCCTGTTCGCAGACGATACCACAATAAAATCTTGTGCACAAACAGATAGCGATGCAAAAATAATTAATGCTACTTCAGTGCAGAAAGCTTTCAAATGGTTTGTTGCCAATAGGCTATCTCTAAATCCGGAGAAATATACGCACGTTGTGTTCTCCCTAAAACGGAATGCAGCCTTAAGTACTGTTAAATTTCTTGGGGTCCATATTGACAGCAAATTAAACTGGCACAAACACGAACTAGAAACTGCAAAAAAAGTATCGAAATCTGTATATGCGTTAAGGCAGTTAAAAAATTGGCTTCCTAATAGTGCCATACTTCAAGTGTACTATTCCCAATGCCAAAGTCATCTTACGTATGGCATATTGGTCTGGGGCCATTCCAGTATCACTATACGGCTTTTCAAACTACAACGACGTGCAATAAGGGTTCTCGCATCTATCAATTATCGCGACGATTGTAGACAGGCCTTTATTAATCTAAAAGTACTAACCTTACCATGTAAGGTTATTTATCCTGGAATGCGTAACTTATGTACTTACACATTTTAATTTATATGTAAAACAAAACCAAAAACATGAACATAATACTAGATTTGGAACCCTTATCGATATTCCTAGATTGCGACTGAGTAATTCACGTAATGGTCTAAACTATTGTGGGCCCAAGCTGTATAATGTTCTACCAGAAACAGTAAAATCTCTCCCGTTAAACGCATTTCGGAAATCAATCAAACACTTCTTAATATGCAATGGATTTTATAGTATTGACGAGTACCTTTTAAGCGACACTTCACAACTAAAATAATTGAAGCCATTGAACATTGAACATTTTAATTATTTGTCATTGTTCTATATAGGTAATTTTATCTTGTGATTAAGTGATATTGTTTTTTTTTATACATATATATATATATATATATATATATATATATATATATATATATATATTATTATATTTTGTATTTGACCTGTGTATAACCACCATGTTTTTAGCACCAATAAATATACTTACTTACATACTTACTTACTTAAAAACAAAATCACCAAACATCATCAGCATCTAGGGCTAACGCGAAAATTCGAAATGTATTAAAATTTTTACAAAATCGCTAATTTCTCAAAAACTGTTGGAAGGATATGGCAACAACCCGGTATCAATAAAAAGGAAATTTAATTTCGCATCAGATAAAGTATCTCAAGATAGATGGTTCCATTTAAAAAAATGAAGTTATGCATGTTTGAAGTACTGAGGAATACCGTCGACGAACTCGGCTCAATTTAGAAAATCTGACTAATGGCAAAAACTTAAACAAATACTACATTTCTTCCCGAATCCAAAACCGTAAGCCGCACAACTCTGACTTATTTCGTTTTGAAGATATTGTTAATGGCGTCAAGCTCTAAAATCGTCAAATTTATCAAAAAAAAATTAAATAACTCGAAAACGGTTCAACAGAGACCCTATGTTGTTGCATAAACTCATGTTTATTTTTAACGAGCAATCCAAAAATGTAAAAATATATAGGGAGTTCTATTTAAAATAACTAAGTTGGTGTTTGCTTCCGGTATAACCGCAAGGCCGCCATATTTAGCAATAATTTTAGGTTATGAAAAACTTGATTCTGAACAACTTTTATTTGAAACTTTTTTTGCTATTTTCAACGATACGCCCACTATAGACCGATTTCCGCTTAGTGACTCACCCTGTATATCGGGATATGTATACTTGAAAGAAAAAATCCCAAAACTATATGTAATGTTAACAAACTGATGGGTGGTCCAAATTCGATGTTTTTATAGGGTATCTCAGTAACCCGAGTAGTTAGACCAAATCTGATAGACACGTTATTTTCTGAGAAAATAACAATAGCATTGACATATAATGGCTAGCTCGATTAGTTTGGGAGATATCGGGCGTTTTTCAATTGTCCACTATTTTAAAATACGTCGTTTTCTCAAGACTCATTGTCTTGTCATATCTACAAACATTTTTAATGTATTACACCTAACGACAAGTTTTATTAATTGATATCAATGTATTTAATACTATTTTTAAGTTATTATATTATTATCAAACACTTCTGACTCACCCATGAATGTAATATTCTTTCTGGAAATAAATGAAATGAAATGAAATGACTATAAGATATACAAATATATATTTCGATAGTTTTTTGTATAGTTTTCAGAGTAGAATTCGGGGATGCACTTATTGTTTTATTTTAACTTGTAATTTCAGAGTTAAAACAAAAAGTTGCATTTTTTAAATGGAGCACCCTGTATGTTTTAATGTCATTAAATAACATTAGAAATTAGCTCTACACTGATACACATATTTAATAAGCAAAAAAATTATTAACTGTTGAGGCTTCTACTTCGTTATACATCAATATTAACATAAATAAGACACTTAAACTTTGTTTGTATAACTGAGGTTTTTTTATTGTGACTATAGTTTCGACAACTTTAACTTGTCACTTGTAGTCTGATAATGACAAGTTAAAGTTGTCGAAACTATAGTCACAATAAAAAAACCTCAGTTATACAAACAAAGTTTAAGTATCTTATTTATGTTAAAAAAAATATTATATTGAAATTAAGTTTACTTTAAATATTAACTTTATAATTTTTAAAGACTTTTGCAACCAATTGCTGGGTCCGTAGACTCCTTCATTAATAATAAATGTATCTTGAACAAGTTTCTCATCTTTCACGTGGTGAAACATATTTATCTATGATTTAAAAAAAAATTGTGAAATTTAACCAAGTGTTTTGTTTTTAAATAATAATAAAGGTAGCTCTCATTTTCTTTAGATAAAAATTGTGTTCCTAGTGGACGCTTAAAGTTGGATTTTTTGTGTCACCAATTTTCTGGTGATTGAAAAAGTAAGTGAATACTTATAGAAATACATTTTTAAATAAGAAAAAAATTAACCTATCTTGTTTTTAACGTCACAGAGAACGTTCCTGATTTTTTCAGAATTAAAAAAAAAATTAAAAAACCCGATCGATAATTTGGCATTTTTGTTGAGAGCAAATATCATCTTTAGGCGCTTGTCTTATGCACAAGTTTTAAGCTTCCAAAACATTTTGAAACTCAAATTGAAGCTTATTCAATCCTCAATCGAACACTTTTATAATTAATAATATACGATGAGGATTTTACAAATTAGAGCGATTTAAATGAGGCAAATGATAAAATCGTAAAAGTTAGTATTTTAATAAAAACAATATTAAAAAAATAATCTTACATGAAAATAAAAAGAAAGCTAAACATTAGCTAATTAGGAATTAAAATGACTTTAATTTAAGTTATTTTAAGTTTTTGTAACTTAAAAATCACCTCCGATATAAACAGTCAAAGTTAAAACAAAAATGACGTCTGATATAAACAGTCAAAGAACAAAAATGACGTCCGATATAAACAGTCAAAGTTAGAACTTTCTGGAAACAAGTGAAATAAAATGAATTTTGTTTTGAATCGCGGTTTTCAAGAAATTTTAGTTTAAGTTAATTTTTTTTCTGGGAAAAATTAATTGTTTCTAATCTCGATGGGAATGTCTATAATTATTTTAAGAATAGAAAAAATTCGGAAATTCCGTATCAACATTTTAATGAAATTTTGTTTAGAACCGCGATTTTAAAACCCAAATTAAATCTTATCCAATCCTCAATCGAACACTTTTATAATTAATAATATACGATGAGGATTTTACAAATTAGAGCGATTTGAAAGAGGCAAACGATAAAATCGTAAAAGTTAGTATTTTAATAAAACCAATGTTCAAAAAGTAATCTTACATGAAAATAAGAAACCGAAACATTAGTTCATTGGGAATCAAAACGGCTTTAATTTAAGTTATTTCACGTTTTTCTAACTTTAAAATGACGTCGGATATAAACAGTCAAAGTTAGAATTTTGTTTTGAATCGCGGTTTTCATGGAAGTTTTAGTTTAAGCAAAAAATTTTACTGAGAAAAATTATGACCCCAAATTGTTTCTAATATCGATGGGAAAGTCTGTGATTTTTTGGGAATAAAAAAATCGTAAATTTCCTATGAACATTGTTATGGAATTTTGTTTAGATCCGCGATTTTCAAGAAATTTTAATTCAAGCTGTGTTTTGAGGTGTTTTGTGAATTTTTTTCCCTGGAAAATAAACAACCTTTATTGTTTTTAATATCGATGGGAAAGTCTGTGAATCTTTTAAGAATTTTTATATATCTTAAAAATAGTAGTAATTTTCGTTTGAACATTTTTATAGAATTTTTCGATTTGTAAGGATTTTTTATTCAAGCTAGGTGCTTCAGGAATTCTTTTCTGGGAAAAATTAATACCCCAGATTGTTTCTAATATCGATGCTACCGTCTGTAATTTTTTTGAAAATTAAAAAAAAGAATTTCAAATCGTCGATTTTGTTTAAGGGAAATCGCAGGTGCATTTTTATTTTTAAAACATTCTCACGAGTGTTTCCCACTCCCAAGTTAAGCATGAAGTAAAATTTCGAGTTTAGAAAAGCCTGAAAATTTGGTTTGGTCGCGTAGCGCGTAGCGCTACGCGGCCAAACCAAATTTTCATGCTTTTCTAAACTCGAAATTTTACTTCATGCGCCACGAGTATAAAACACTGTTTTAATGTAAAGTTCAAAGTATATATCACCTACTGTATTTTAATTTTGTGAATTAATTGAATAAAATTGCATTTTTTGTCTACACACCAAATTACTTGTGTTAAGAGAATCGATAAATCCAGATTCAGTTTTCTTAAAAAAATCCAATTTTTTTACACACTTACTTTTACACTTATGTGTAAAATTAAATCAATTTGCATTGGAATATGTAGCTAAGTATGTATAATTTCTGAAAGCAAATTGCTCTAGGCGCTTGAGTTTTGAAATATTTATTAATGAGATTAAATGTAAGCAGTATATTCGAGCTTTACTTTAAATCAATGTTTTATACGCGTGGCGAATGAAGTCAAATTTCGAACTTAGAAAAGCCCGAAAATTTGAGTTGGTCAAAATTTCCGGCTTTTCTAAACTAGAAATTTTACTCAAGGAATGAATGTAAATGGAATAAATATTTGACCATTTAGCAAAATAAAAAATCTACATTTAACATAAAGAAAAATTTTACATAATGAAACATTGAGTTTGTCAATAGTTTGCGGAATACTTACAAAATATAAAAACGAATTAAAATTATATCCACTATATGCAAAAAATCTAGATTCTAACACTTATTTTATATAAATATTTAATTATTTAGAGAGATTTAAAACTCTCTATTTGTTAGTATTAAAATAAATTGCTTTGAATGTCAAATGTTTATATTCTAAAAATCATATCGAAATAACAAATTGATAGAAATGCCTTTTACTAAATTGATATTTATTTAGTGTAGTTTCACTTTCAGTTGAGTTGTGTTGAAGGTTTGCAGTAAAATAAGTTTACCTTTTAATTTTTTTAAAATTTTCTTAGAGCGCATCAATCATTCCGGACGTTTAATCCAAACCTTCATTAAGCTCTTGTTGCGGAGTAAAAAAATAAATTCAGTGTTAAATAGCAAAGAAATGAAGTACAGCACTCTTATCTTTATTAACCAGTATTCTTATATTTGTTAAGAAATTCACATCACAATTCATAAAAATATTATCGTTATTATCTGCTATAATACAAATAAGCCGCCTATTTCCAGAAACCGCTAAATCCATTTAAATAAATGGATTTGGGGGTTTTTGGAAATAGGCGACTCATATAGCAAGTGTTATGATTATCATCGATAATATTCATGAGTGAAACCAAGCTGCAGATTCAATGAGCCCGAAGGGTGAGTTGAATGTGCTGCTCAGATTTCACGAATGAATATTATCGGGCATATCACGATGTTCATATTTTAATTCTATATTATTATGTGGAGGAAAACAGGCGTTTATTAGCTGATTGTTTTTTCTCTACCTAACAATGTAGAATTAACTTATGAAAATCATTATTAAGAATATATTTGTATTCTATAGTGAATAATTATTGTATCAAGATAATACATACATGTTGATACACTATTGATTTAATGTAATATTCTCAATAACGATTTCCATATCTTAATTTTATATTGTTAGGTGAAAAAAAAAACAGGCGGCTAACAAACGCCTGTTTTTCCCCACCTAACAATATAGAAATAAAATATAAAAATCGTTATTGAGAATATATTTATATTCTGATTTGTCAGTTAAACAGAAATCAACAATCTTACAATGGCGCAATCGTGGTCAAAATTGAATGATCAATGTTATTCATTATTAATACAATATTGACATGTATTGCATATCTTTATTGAATGATCATTGGTATTCAATATTGAAACAATATTGTGCATAGATTCAATATCTATATTAAAGGATCAATGGTATTCATTATTAACCCACTAACGACCGAGTAATTAGAGAGTTGACTCTCAAAGTTGATTTTAGATAAAATTCTGCACTTCTTTTTATGATTACTATAAATGGCTTATTATATAAGCCCCATACTGGGAACTTTTCTTTTAAATATACATAATGTATATACGCTGTCAATTTTCAGGCATTCGTCGATTTCGGTAAAGCAATTAGTTTGAAGTTTCGAACGAGTGTTTCCACTCCCAGATTAAGCATGAAGTAAAATTTCGAGTTTAGAAAAGTCTTGAAATTTGGTTTGGTCGCGTAGCGCGTAGCGCTACGCGACCAAACCAAATTTTTAGGCCTTTCTAAACTCGAAATTTTACTTCATGCGCCACGCGTATTAAAAACTGAGATATTGCGAAGATAGAAATACACTTAATAATACTTTTTCAAAATGAGTAGTAATCAAAATATTTAAATAACAAAATATTCACATTTTTCTTTACACATTGTCAAATCAGGTCTGGCGACTAAGGGTGATTAATGGGTTAATACAATATTGTACATGGATTAAATATCAATATTGATGGATCAATGGTGTTCATTATTGAAACAACATTGTACATGGATAAAATATCTATATTGAAGAATCAATAGTAATTATTATTGATACAATATTGTACAGGCATTGAGTATTTATTATTGAATATTCAATTATATTTATTATTGACACAATATTGTACAGACATTGAATATCTATCATTGATTCTCATTGTAGACACAATATTGAAAACCGAATTACTTTTATACTGGATATTTATTATTGATACAATATTGTACCATCGGTGGACTTAAAATGTTGAGACAAATCGAAAATTGGATAATGTCAAATATAACCAAATTTATACCAATAATAATATGTAAATGAGAAAAAATGAGAGGTCCAAAGTTTGACACACACATTAAACAAATTTTACGTGTCCCAACATTTTGTTGCCACCGATGGTGCATGGATTAAATATCTAAATTGAAGGATCAATTGTGGATCAATGAATGCTGTTCAACTAGTTGATATTAATATTTTATATATTGTAGTGTACCGTTCTCCTTTGGGAGATTTTAATGTTTTTACAAATATACTTGTTAATGTTTTGAATTGCTTAGATGTTTTAAATTCTACTGTGATAGCAGGAGGAGATTTCAATGTTCATTTTAATAATCTAATGAATGCAAATACAAGTACTGTCTGTGATATTTTCCAGAGTTATGGATTACATCCTGTTATAAATTTTACGACTCGAGGAGCAAATACTTTAGACAATGTATTTACTAACATGACAGCAAACAACTGCTATACAGTTAATTGTATCAACACCTTACGTTCCGATCATAGAGGAATATCGTTAAACAATGAAATATACACAAACACGGAAGATACGTATTCAAAAAAAGTAATACAGCCTATTACAGAATCAGGTAAAATTAATTTCTTTAATTTATTATCTCAAGAGAATTGGGCGAAATTATCCACTGCAACTGATAGTAATGCCAAGTACAATATATTTCACAATATTATTACTAAAAACTTTAATTTATCATTTCCGACTAAAGCTATTAAAAACTTAAAGTCAAATATTAGTAAAGTACATTGGTTTACAAATGATTTGAGACACATGAGGGATGGATTAGAATTTATTCAAGAATATTGTAGTAAACATAATACGAAAGAAAACATAGAACTTCTGCATTATCATAATAACCAATACCGTAAGGCAATCCAGAATACAAAACGTAATGCTAATTCTAATTTTATCATTAACTCTAGCAATAAAAATAGAGCCATGTGGCAAATCATAAATTCAAATAAAAAATTAAAATGTGATAGAAAATGTGATATTTCAACTGATCAATTTAATCATACATTTGTAACCTCTATTTGTAATTTAGTTGATGCAATTTCTCCCATACATAACCCTCTACAACTTCTTGGGAATAGACAAGGCAGTACTTTCACATTTAATCCGGTGTCTAGTATAGAGGTTAGAGGGGTAGTGCGCTCATTGAAGAATGGCAAGAGTAAGGACATATACGGAATGTCAATGAATTTAGTAAAAAATTGCATAGATGTGATAATATCACCTCTAACGAATATTATCAATTCCTGTTTTCTAACATCAATTTTCCCCGAATCGTTGAAAGTAGCAATGGTAATACCTTTGTATAAAAAAGGAGACTCAAACATACCAACTAATTATAGACCGATATCTGTACTTCCAGTTTTCTCAAAGGTGCTGGAAAAAGTCATGTTTCTCCAGATGTACAAATATCTCGAAAATGAAGGAATTATTGCAGATAATCAGTTTGGTTTCAGATCAGGAAAATCGACCGAAGACGCGGTATTGCACCTCGTCGATAGTATTCTACGTGCTTACGAAGATCACAAGCACTGTATTGCAACTTTTCTAGATCTATCCAAAGCCTTTGACTGCGTGAATCATAACCTACTGTGCGATAAGCTGCTGCATTATGGTTTTGACATGGACAGCACAAATTTAATTAAATCTTACCTATCAAATAAGAGCCAAATTGTTAAATTTGGCAGTGAGGTGTCTACCACGGTTGAAATAAAATATGGTGTTCCTCAGGGATCCATTTTGGGCCCTCTATTATTTTTGATTTATATCAATGATTTCACCAAATATCAAACAATAAGTAAAACCATCTTGTATGTTGATGACACTTCATTGCTAAACAATGGCCGAACTTTGCCTGAGTTGGTGCGTCTGAACCGTGATGCAAAGCATGTCTCAGGTGAGTGGTTCAGCAGTAATGGACTAACAATTAATGAGGCTAAAACTATTGATCTGTGCTTCACATTAAGACCTTGTGAACATGACTTTACTACCTCATCTAAATTTTTGGGTGTGGTGTTGGATTCCTCTCTAACTTGGAGCTCTCATGGTAATATGTTGGCAAGGAGATTGTGTTCCAACATTTTCCTTTTACGGAATATCTCTCATTCAGTATCTCCGGCAGTTTTGAAAACAGCATACTTCGGCACGTGCCATTCTTTAATGACGTATTGTATACTCGCCTGGGGCCACTCTGTTGTTAGACACAGGATTTTTGGACTACAAAGACGGGCAATTAGAATTTTAGCAGGTATAAACTACCGTGAAGAATGTAAACCTTTTTTTATAACTCAAAATATAATGACATTTCCATGTCTTTATATTTATAAATGCCTTATATACATCAAAAGACACCTGAACACCCATCAGTGCACTGATACTTTACACGGGCACGATACCCGTCAAAAACACAACTTGATAATTCCATTCTCTAGGTTAAATAGATCACGAGATGGACCCATATACTGGGGGTTAAAATTTTTAATAAAATACCTGTCCTCGTCCGATGTTTACCTATGAAACAATTTAAAAAGCACTTAAAAATTGTTTTAAACGCTACACCGTACTACTCGTGGGACGAATTTTTTCAGTCCCAATAGGGTTATCAAACTGTGATATGTTTTATATGTTTCATATATGTTTCTGGCCATTGTAAGCAGGTCTCCTCCTACTACCATTCTTAATTTGCACGTGTTTTATATTTTTATATTTTAATATTTGTTTTTTTTTTTAATGACTTGTGTAAAACTTCCTTGTAGTTATGGCATCAATAAATTATATGAATATGAATATTCATTATTGATACAATATTGTACATGCATTAAATATCTATATTGAAGGATCAATAGTAATTATTATTGATACAATATTGTACAGGCATTGAATATCTATTATTGAGTACTCAATTATATTTATTATTAACACAATATTGTACAGACATTGAATATCTATCATTGATTCTCATTGTAGACACAATTTTGAAAACTGAATTACTTTTATACAGGATTTATACAATATTGTATCTGTAATAAATATTAATACAGTATCAATATATGTAAATTACATTGTAACAATATTGTGTGTACATTGATTAACAATTTCAAGATATAAATATAGATACAATATTGCTATAACGTAAACTCAAGATTAATTTCTACTAGGGATTGTTAAAGATGTTGATAAAGGGGAGCGATGACAGTCCTTCCACTTCTTTTCTAAACCGAAACAGTACCTTTCGCAAAATTAGTCAAATTCTTCACTTATTTAAGCACAACACAGCGATGGTCACAATAGTTTTAATTTTTGCACGAACTTCTGTCAAAATGCATTTTTTGCTCAAGATGTGTTTCGAGTAAATCTGATTTTATGATATTTCGACGTTGACCTAAATAAAATTAATCATATCAGCGAAGATTGTAGTTTCTCGCAAAATGTTATTTTAGAGTTTTAATCTATAAGATGTGAATGATCGTATAAAATTGAAAATACAGGATATATTGAGTCAAACTTTCTAAAAGCTTAATCAAAGTTATGAAACATCATTGACATTTTTTTTTAACTTTCCTGTGCATCATATTATAAATCATGCCTTAATATCTGTCTGACATTTGTATTTTTACCTAAATACTAAAAGTGCATACCTTGGTAGGTATTTTCCATCACGGTTCTTTTTTTAAGATAATAATAAGATTTACACAAGGACTCATATCCAGAGTCAAGTCGTATATGAATAGATTCGTCATTGAGCTTCGACTATTAGCCCTGTGTAAACATTTTGAGGATGGTTTATTTTTTTTATTAATACGATTTCCGATAAATTCGGATATTTCTCTTTACGTATGATTGGTTTAAAATTGTAGAAAAATATTATATTTTTCGGCTTTTGCGATAGATAATTAAAAAAATAGCTGTGGCCAACACAGGTACCGACCGCCAAATAAAATAATATAGCATTATTTCCAATTACTTGATATTAATAATGCTTACTGAGATAGATTTATAAAATTTAAAAATTTACCATTTCCAAGAAAACTAAAAGAGCTACGATAAAAAGTATATACTCATTTAATTTTTATTTTTTTGATACTTTACAACTTGTATTTGAAACATTTTTTAACAATGTTATTAATTTACGAGATACAAAGAAAAAGCTAAGAGTAAACATTTACTTCTGGTTTCCGGTTTTCACCAAAAAGTTTATATAAAACTAATAACTACTAACTAAAAACTATTTATTAATACGATTTCCGATAAATTCGGCTATTCCTCTTTACGTATATTTGGTTTAAAATTGCAGAAAAATGTTATATTTTTTGGCTTTTGTCCATTGTTGGGCGCACTGTGCGCTGTATTAATTCGACGAAAACCTTAATTTCACCAACTTATAGCTTTATAATAGTCTGGCTGACTATTACAAAGCTGAGACTAAGTAGCTAACTTCCTTTAGTTTCAAAGTGCTTGTATATCAAAACTTTTCGTCTTTCAGCATGTATATATAGTAGTTATTTACAAATAATGAATAATTTAATCCCATCCCGACGTGTCTTTATAATATTAATATTTTAAAAACATCCCAATTGCGAATTGAGAAGTGGCTAGTATCAAGATATATCGATGCCCGAGGGTGGTGTATAAAAGGTGTTAAGTTTTGCAATTCAAGAACGGCGGCGTTGTTGAATATTGCAGAGGTGAAATAATTAACAAACTTCGGAGTGATCTCCCGCCGTCAGGAGACGCAACAAGTTCTCCTTTTCATCCCCCCAACCGTCGGGGGTTTTACCGTTTTCTTTTTCTTCTTCGGGTCGTTGTTGTTTTCAGCGCGCATTAATCGTGTCCCGGACTCCATGAAAAATGTCCCACGGCGCGGGAATGAATGAATGAATGGGACGCGCTGTACATTTTTTAATTAATCGTGCAACGCTGATTTCAATAGCGTTGACACTTTTGAGTTGAGGGTAAATGAGTCATTTGTGTATTTTTTTTTTTCTGTGGTGGTGCATTATTTGGTTTTATTTCTAATGAAAATATAAAGCCTTATTAATAGAATTGCCGTTAATATCATTATAGTTTAATGCTTCTTAAGAGGGATAATTTTTGCTGGTTGTGTGTTTCTGGGATACGAGATGGCGCAGAAATAGCAAAATTGCAGAACGTAGTTTTTACTATGTATTGGTTTATAGTGCCTGCCGAATTTTATCACAACGAATAATAAAAATGATAAGTGCGGAGCGCGTTGTTTATTTGTTTACATAGCGCCGTGCGAATAAATGAATGATGGGTATTGAATTTCAGAAGACACAAATAAACTGATAAATATTCACGATTTTAATTTCTATCGACATACATACACCTGTATAACGAAACAGATGCCTTGACCATTAATGATTTTAGTTTGGTATTCCATATGAGTATATACAGGGAGTTTTTCTTTAAAGTATACGTATTCTAAATTCAAATAGTTTTCATTATATATTTAGATATTCGTTGTTTTTTAAAAGAGTGCAATCTGAAACTTTAAACGAGTGTGCTCCACTCCCAGACTAAGTATGCAGTAAAATTTCGAGTTTAGAAAAGCCCCGTGAAAATTTGTCGAGGGTCGCGCAGCGACCCGAGACAAATTTTCTGGGCTTTTCTAAACTCGAAATTTTACTTCATACGCCACGCGTATAAAACACTATAATATTGTAAAATTTATGTATATTCTAACTTCACTTAAAATCTGTGTTTTATACGCGTGGAGCATGACAAATTTTCACGGGGTTTTTCTAAACTCGAAATTTTACTTCATGCTTAGTCTGGGAGTGGAAAACACTTGTTTAAAGCTTTATGTTATGTTATGGGGTCGGTGGGTCGTATGACCTCTGGGCCTTTCGAAGTTACCTCGACCTAAAAGATCTTTTGTAACTATCCCTGACCTACTTGAGTCCCTCAATGTCTAGACTTCTTATGAAGTCTACTATAACTTGAGGGTTAATGTGTACCAATTCCTCGGTATTTAAAGTGGCCGATGACAGGTAGTTCCCTCTTTGAAGGGACAAGGCAGGGCATTTACAAAGTAGGTGCTCTGCTGTTTCTTGTGCCTCGTTGCAGAACCTGTAGTTGGTATCAGTTGTCTGACCCATCTGGTGCCGCAGACCAGGTGTGTTTCTCAGGTGAGCACTTTTGGCAGCATCCTCCCATTCCCGGATCATCCTCTTGATGCGGACTTTAGTTATTCCGCTGTAAGGTTCTGGTCCGACAAACGGAGTTTTGGACCCTTCCTTGGCAAGGTTGTCGGCAATTTCATTGCCTTTGATCCCTGCGTGTCCCGGAACCCAGACCAGTTTGACTCTGTTGTTCCTAGCCAGCTGCTTTAGGGATAGCTTGCACTCCCAGACAGATTTAGACTTGCATGTAGGCGATTTTATTGCCTTTAATGCAGCTTGACTGTCTGAGCAGATGCAAACCCTCTGTTTGTTGTATCCCCTGTCTAAGCATATGTGGGTGCATATGTTCAGGGCCTCGATTTCTGCCTGGAATATCGATAGGGATCGTCCCAAGGCCTTTGATAACTCGAATCGAGGGCCAGTGATACCGATTCCGACTCCGTTCTCAGTTTTGGATCCGTCAGTGAACCAAACTATCGAGGAGCCTTGTAACTGCTTGACCTTCGCTCCAACATCATGGCGGCCATGAATGGCCACTTCAATCGTTGTGTCGAAGTCGTAGTCAGTTGACATGTAGTCTTTGGGCATGTATATTGCTCTTTCACACACAGTGTTGAGGATTTTTAGGTGCCCGTTAAAGTATCCATATTTTGGTATGTCTATCTGGATTATTCTTAATGCGTCTAGTGCTGCTTCCCTTATCACGTGCAGATGCAGAGGTGTGAGATTTAGCATAGCCTCCATTGCTCCAGTGTGGCAGGTGTTCATAGCCCCTGTGATGCCCAAACATGCCAGCCGTTGAACCTTGCTGAGCCTTGCTTGGGTTGTGATCTCCGTTGTCTTTGTCGACTAGACAACGGAACCATAGTTGATTATTGGTCTTATCACCGTAATGAAAAGCCAGTATATCATATTGGGGTGTAAATCCCATCTTTTGCCAAATAGCCTGCGGCAAGCCCATGTTGCCCTTACTGCTTTGGCAGTGATGTTATCTACATGGGTTTTCCAGTTTAGCCTCTAGTCAAAGGTGAGGCCGAGATATTTAACTGTGCCCAATGAGTGTCCCATTCATGGTTAGTGCCTTAAGATTTAATTTTCTACGACCTGTAAATGGGAAAATTACAGTCTTGTTGGGATTGATAGTGAGCCCCTTCTGCACGCACCATGTACTTACTTACCGAAGGGCTGACTGCATGCGGTTGGACACCGTATCGTCATGCTTTCCCCTAACTATGATGACGATGTCGTCAGCATAGCCTTGTACGTCAAATCCGTCGTTGGATAACACCGATATTAGCTCATCGACAACTAGTGACCACAGCAGGGGCGATAGAACCCCGCCTTGTGGGCACCCCTTTACTGCGAACACAGTTGCCGACTCATCGCCAATGGACAGTGTGATCGTACGACCTTTGAGCATAGCATGGATCCATTTGGATGTGGAGGCATCAATTCCTCTTGATTTGGTGGCCGTGTCTGTGGATTCATAGGAGGTGTTGTCAAATGCACCTTCGATGTCCAAGAATGCGCATAGAGCCACTTCTCTGCTTGCGATGCTCTTCTCTATTACACTTGTTTGTGTGTGAAGGGCATTTGTTGTTGATTTGCCTACTTGATAGGCAAATTGGTGTTTTTGAAGGGGAAACGACTGAAGAGCTTTCCCTCTGATATTTCTATCAATGATTTTCTCCATTGATTTTAGGAGAAAGGAGGTGAGGCTTATGGGGCGATATGACTTGGGCTCGTCAGTTTAGCGTTTGCCAGCCTTTGGTATAAACACCACCGCCACCTCCCTCCACTGCTTGGGGATATACCCAAGAGAGTAGCTAGCTCTGAATATTTGCGTGAGACGTGGTAATAACTCCTCCCCTGCCCTTTGCAAAAGGGCCGGAAAGATGCCATCTGCCCCCGCGGATTTGAACGGCTTGAAGCCGTTGATCGCCCATGTTATTATGCTTGGAGTGAAGATCTTTGTTGCCAGTTTTTTGCTTTCTCTGGCAGGGCGTTCTTCTACCTCAAAGCCGATGGCAGGTAAGTCTTCACTGTTAATTGCCTGGGACCCAGGAAAGTGAGCTTCTAGGAGTACTCTTAGACTTTCTTCTAGGGTTCCAGTGTATTTACCGTTGGACTTTTTTAGTAGTCCAATACCGTTCGTGTGCTCCTTTGCAAGGACTTTTTGGAGGCGTTGTGCGGGAGGTAGATCATCTATCCCCTCGCAGAAAGTCCTTCAAGTTTTCCTTTTGGATTTTCTCAGTTCTTTGTTGTACTCCGTAAGGGCCTTTCTGTACTCCTCCCACTGTTCAGAGGCTTTAGCCCTATTGAAAGTACGCCTAGTTTTGGCCTTTAGGCTCGCGAGTTCGCTGTTCCACCAGGGCACTTCTCTAACAACAGCCATTTGCTTTAGTGGACAACTACTTTCGTAAGAGATGTTGATTACATCTTGTAATTGTGTCGATGCTGCTTCTAGTTGCTCGACTGTTTTAATAGGATTCAGTGGTTCCGCAAGTTCCGACGTAAGGCGCTCTTGGTAGGCCTCCCAGTCGGTATTTTTGGGATTTCTGAATCCATTGATGTGGCTATTACCACTATCGATGTCAAACCGTATATGCTGATGGTCTGATAGTGAGACGTAATCTGAGACGTGCCAGTTTTGTAAGTACTGGCTTATGTAATTATCAGCTAGGGAGATGTCTAATACCTCCTTTCTAACTGATGTGATAAAAGTAGGTTTATTACCCTTATTGACTATATCTAAGTTTTCACCTAAAACATAGTCTAGCAGGAACTCACCTCTTCTGTTGGTGTCCGTACTGCCCCATGCAGTGTGGTGCGCGTTGGCGTCGCAGCCCAGGACCAGGTGTTTGTTTTCCTTCCTGCACCAGGTGATGAGGCGTTTGACCTCTTCTGGTGGAGGGGATGTGGAGTCACCCGGGAAGTTGGCCGAAGCTATAATAATTGTCCTCTTGCTCGTCCCCTTAGTGACTCTAATTTGTGCTGTGACCAGATCTCTCTTGATGAATTCTGGAACAGGAATGTAGTTAGTGCCGGCTTTGAATAACAAAGCGGCCCTAACGTTATTGTGTAAGGTACTATAGATCAACTTACAGTTTTTGGATTGGAGTCCCATAATTTGGCCTTTTGTGGTCCAGGGCTCAGGGCTTAAAGCTTTAGATTGAACTTAAAAAATAACAGGGAATGTCCACAATTGTTGTATCAATTCCATGGTATGTCATTATTTTTATAAAATCACATAACTTTTTCTTAATTATTTTAGCTGGAAATTTTCTGACATTTGTTGATTTTTAAAAGAGTTCAATTTGAAGCTTTAAACGAGGGTTTTCCACTCCCAGACTAAGCATGAAGTAAAATTTCGAGTTTAGAAAAGGCCCGTGAAAATTTGTCGAGGGTCGCGCAGCGACCCGAGACACATTTTCTGGGCTTTTCTAAACTCGAAATTTTACTTCATGCGCCACGCGTATAAAGCACAGATTTTAAGTGAAGTTAAAATATACATAAATTTGACAATATTATAGTGTTTTATACGCGTGGCGCATGAAGTAAAATTTCGAGTTTAGAAAAGCCCAGAAAATTTGTCTCGGGTCGCTGCGCGACCCGAGACAAATTTTCACGGGGCTTTTCTAAACTCGAAATTTTACTTCATGCTTAGTCTGGGAGTGGAAAACAATTGTTTAAAGCTTTAAATTAAACTTAAAAAAAACAGGGAATAACCGCAATTGTTGTATCAATTCCATGGTTTGTTATTATTTTTATAAAATCACATTACTTTTTTTTAATTATTTTAACTTAGAGAAACGTAAAGTGTTAAGTTTTAACATTCATAAATTTAGAATGTTTCCCTCTACAAAAAAGTGAAATACATTTTGTCTCTAAAATAAATAGGGAAGCCAATATTTGAACACTTTAAAATGTACATGCGATTTCCTGTGTTGCGTCCGCCAAGTCAACAATCGGTATACCGGAATTCCACATTCCTATTCAAAACATGAATCCAGAAATGCACTTATATTTAAAGAATGTATTGGGAAATATTTTAATAATGTCTTTCTTTGTTGTGTATCAACAACATAATCAATGCATAATCTGCGGCAGAAAAATTACATTCGCAATTCAAGACCGCGCACCGGAAACCCGCGTCGCTACAAATGCTGTATACGAATTTCACATAGCAAACCCAATTTCTTTTTACATGTTTTTCGAAATTACAGTCTAATTTTAAGATATTACCAAAATAGCACGTTCCTGCCCTCTATTTATTAAAAGCATTATCAAAATTTACTTTGCTCTTATGGGGATTTTTAAACAACGATTAGTTTTATTTGTCATTTATTTTAGATTAATCTATTTGATACACCATGTTTATAATAATTACTTCAATAAATTAAAGCAATATGAAGAAGAAATAATGATTTCTATAGAAGTATTGCACGGATGTATGTGATCACTTAAGAGTGTGCCATTATTTAATTTATATATAATTTAAGAAACGTTTTTTTGATGAAAGAATAGTGTCAATTTATTCGCAACGCTTCAATGTGCAATATGTATCAAAGTTTCAAAGATCTATTTTCATTATTGTGTAAGATTTATCGTTGTTCGTTCTTATGGCCAAATAACATGTGAATTTCCGACCTTAATTTCTACATTATATTGAAAAAATATTAAAAGTTGTGTATAATTGAATATGTCCAATAAATTTGTATAATATAATGTACAATAGAGCTCGGATAAATCCTCAAAAAAATTATTTGAATCACAAATCATGGGGGCCCAAAAATGCTACAAATGGCCTATTTTGACCACTTTGAGATAAGATATCTCAAAATCTGGCGACTTTGGGCCCAAATGGGCATCGGGTTCGGATTCAGCGTACCCAAATTAGTAAAGAACCATAATGAAAACCCACTTAGCCATATAATTGTAAGTCAGTGTAGTTATTTTAATAATTATTGAGGAACAATAATTAATTATTAAAAAACCTTAATTTGTTTAAAATAATGTTCATTGGCTTTCTTGAGCACTTCTATAATTTCGTAGAAGTGCTCAAGAAAGACAATGAACATTATTTTGAATAAATTCAGGTTTTTTAATAATGAATTATTGTTTCTCAATAATTATAAAAATTATTACACTGATTTACAATTATATGGCTAAGTGGGTTTTCATTGTGGTTCTTAACTTAACTTAACTTAATCATGGGGGCCCAAAAATGCTACAAATGGCCCATTTTGACCAATTTGAGATAAGATATCTCAAAATCTGGCGACTTTGGGCCCAAATGGGCATCGGGTTCGGATTCAGCGTACCCAAATTAGTAGAAAACTATAATGAAAACCCACTTAGCCATATAATTGTAAATCAGTGTAGTTATTTTTATAATTATTGAGGAACAATAATTAATTATTAAAAAACTTGAATTTGTTTAAAATAATGTTCATTGGCTTTCTTGAGCACTTCTATAATTTCGTAGAAGTGCTCAAGAAAGACAATGAACATTATTTTGAACAAATTCAGGTTTTTTAATAATTAACTATTGTGGGTTTTCATTGTGGTTCTTAACTTAACTAATAACTACAAAATTATTTGTCAAACTTATGAATTTCTATTGTTTCAAATGTGATATAATTTATTTTTCTCTCTCTCAAAAGTCACCTATTTTTAGATGTGTATGCAATGAAGTACGTTTGTTCGTAATACTCAAATAAATAACGTCAATTAATTAAATAATTAAATAATTTTATGTAAAAAGTGGAACATTTAATAGGAAAATAAAGAAAATTGACAGCAATGACATCAAAATAATTACATTAAAAACTCCACAGCCCTGCTTGATAGTCCGCTTCTCAATTGTATAACCGGAGTCAAATAGATTTAACTCGATCGTTCATTATGTAAATGAAATCAAAAGTTGATGTCCATTATATCACCCTGTCGCCCGCATCTATTTTTTGTCGTACAATAATTACCATAATGACCGTTCTGTTTGCGTAGCAAGAGGGTCGAGATAATGGACAGTGCCGTCAGCAAAAGTTCGGTGGGTAATTCGCCGTTTCGCGTGTGTGCTTTTTTGTAAACACGCCGGCAATAAATCACAGGGTGAAATCAAACAGAAACTCTAGCATGCAGTAAGTGGGGTCCAACAAGTGGTCGTCAATTGTCATCCATCCGGCGGCGCCATACGCTAAACTCATGAAGGGAAAACACACATAGATCCCTATAAAAAAAAACTGATGAGGGTTAATTGATCATATAGAGAATTAAAAAAACTGGTAAAAATTAATATTGAGTTTGTAATGTAAAAAGAAATTTAGAAACAGTATTAATTTTATTTCATTGGTATATCGTTAATGCTAAGTCAATAATGTTGATATAATTATTCACATACCAGATTTTTACATTACTAATTTGTTATCACTACCGTGAAGCAGGGCCGCACGGTGGTGGCGACAAAACCCTACTTATTTTAATTTGCTGGAATGAAAAATAACTTTTATTCTCAGTTTATAGGATAGCTAATTTCCGCATTCCAGTTACTCATGTCGCAGAATTTAATATTTTTATTATAGATATCAATTTTCAAAGTTTACGATTAGAACTAAGACTTTTAATAATTATTTATTTTTTAATTATTATTAGTTTATTCAAATACACGGGTTACACCATTTACAAAAAATTGTGATTGCTCGCCGAGCTTAAATTAAAATACATATTAAAATTATACCTAATTACTAACAAAACATTAAACAAATTACTAGACAATACGCTACTGCTTAAGGTAACGACGTACAGACTTTATGTTGTTATGAGAAAAGTCAAAACTGCAAGCATTGCAATTGGCCGCTATTCTACATATACCGAAGTTCCTGACATAGTCCTTTCTAATTAAAGGTATATGGAAGGTATTTCTGCTGCGAACTACTCTACTCGGAACATGAATGCAAACGAATTAACAAGGGTGGGAGAGTCAATTATACCATTGATTAATTGGTAACCGAGTAATACCTCACTATTTCTTCGTCGTTTTTCGAGATGATGCAGACCGACAGTTTGTAATACAACATCGTAGGCTCCTAAAATATTAATTAAAAGAGATATAATTTAGAAACCTCCGCTGAGTTCTCTCTAAAACCGAGATATATTTTGCTGTTAAAAGACACCATATAACAGAGCAATACTCCAGCTGTGGCCTAACCAATGTCTTGTAAAGATATAATACTGTTTCGATGTTAGTGAAATGAGCAGTGTTTCTCTTAATAAATCCAAGCATTTGGTTTGCTTTAGATGATATAATGGAAATATGAACTGAAAAACACCAATTACTGGTTAGAACAACCCCCAGATCTTTAATTTGGTGTACTCGATTTAGTGGAATACCACCGAGATTTTAAGCACTTCGCATTGCAGTTTGTTTTCGCGAAAAAGATATAGTTAAACATTTGGCGATATTTAATCTCGGTCTATTCGAGATACACCATTAGCATAATCTATTTAGATCCTCCTGCATATTCTGCGATTCAGTGTAATCTGTAATATTAAGAAATACCTTCATGTCGTCGGCATATAGTAGATACTGGCAGTATTTAAGACAGTCGGAAACGTCGTTTATAAATATATTGAATAATAAAGGCCCCAGGTGGGACCCTTGAGGCACATCTGAGGTAACTTTAATAGGGATTGATATTTGATTACCAATACGAACAGATTGCGTTCTGACTGTTAGATACAACTCATAATTTTTCTTTTTTTATTTCACAATAAAGTGATGTTACACAATAAAGTGATGTTAATATACATTTTTTCTCGTATTTCTAGCATATTATTGTATGTGAAATGTACTCAGAAATTTAAAATATACGTTTTAAAAAAATTTATAATTTTTGAAATATGTTGTAAAACAATGGCACTTTAATAAAGCGTAACTTTTAAGCGCAGGTTAGTGCAGGTTCCTAACTTGATAAAACACCTAACCTAAGTTTAAATAAAAACACTTTCTAACCTTTCTTCACAAATTTATTTTATACCAGATGTAAGAAAGGTTAAAATGTCTTTTTATTTATAGTTATTATTATCTTCACGTAACTCACTCCTAACCTAACCTAACCTAACCTTCATGTAACTCACTCCTAACCTAACCTAAGCTACAAAGAAAACAATTTGAGAAGTTTTAGCTGCGACGACAGACATTTGTTTTTGAATTACTTATATCCTTTTGACTTCGAAAAAAAATCATTTGCAAAACCTACCCGAATATTTCAGCGAGACTAGTCTCGACTTTTTAACCTTACCGCTAGGGGGCGCATTTGCAATAATCAATAAAATGTTAAATTATATGGGGTATCATTCGATAAATAATTAAAATAATAGCTGTGGCCAACACAGGTACCGACCGCCAATTATTAAAATAATATAGGATTATTTCTAATTACTTGATATTAATAATTTTTACTGAAATAGATGAATAAAATTAAATAATTACCATTTCCAAGAAAACTAAAAGAGCTACGACAAAAAGTATATTTTCATTAAATGTTTATTTTTTGATACTTTACAACTTTTATTTGAAACATTTTTCAACAATGTTAATAATTTACGAGATACGAAGAAAGAGCTAAGAGTAAACATCCACTTCTGGTTTCCGGTTTTCACTCAAAAGTTGATTTAAAAATGCCAAAAACTAAAACCAAAGTTTAAACAAACCGTTGAAATTAATAAAAATTAACTAATTTAATAATTATACATTATTCTAAAAATTGGGAAAAAATGATTTTAAATAAATCAATATTTACGCAAATTAAAATTGAGCAAACTTGTTAAAATTAGCTAAATTAGCATTACATCAATAATGTTTCTTTTTAAGTTAACAATTTCAAATTAAAATTAATTCTAATTTTATTTAGTTTTCAGTATTTTCGTGTAAAAATAAATAAACATGAATATTGAAAAACTTCAAAATAGGAGAGAAATTAAAATATCTCAGAAACTTGATTGAAATAAAATTGATTGATATGTAATGATTTCTTTCCTATTTTTTGTGTTTAGAAACTACTAATTCTGAATAATATTAGAATTGATTTGTAATTCAAATAATAATTTTTATTTTAAATAATATATACAAATACCAATATTAACAGTACTCTTCTAAATTAATTCTAATTTTATTCAGTTTTCAGTATTTTCTTGGAAAAATAAATAAACATGAAAATTGAAGAACTTCAAAATAGGAAAGAAATTAAAAAATCTCAAAAAATTGATTTAAATAAAAATGTTTGATATCTAATTATTTCTTTCCTATTTTTTTGTATTTAGAATACACTGATTCTGAATAATATTGAAATTGATTTGTAATTCAAAGAATAATTTTTATTTTAAATAAAATATACAAATAGAAAAATTAACAGTACTCTTCTAAATTGTAAAGTTAACACAAATTGAAATTTACCAAATAAAAAAATTAAGATAACCAGCTATCCTCTGTTTGAACAGAAGTATTGACAAAAAAGTACAAATAAATAGTAACATAATACAAATAGCAATAATATGTATTATCAATAAGAAAATTAAAAAAATAAATAAATAAAAAAAAACCGAACTTAAAAAATTTGATTAAATTCTTTAAAATCAACAAAAGTCATTAGTATATGAAATAATAATTTTCCATTTTTATATATTATATCCTTATGTATTCGTATACTCTGTACATTTGCGGACATTCGTTGATTTTATAAAATAGTCCAATTTAAAGTTCGAAAGAGTGTTTCCAATCCCAGGCTAAGCATGAAGTAAAATTTCAAGTTTAGAAAACCCCCGCGTAGAAAATGTTCACGGGGCTTTTCTAAACTCAAAATTTTACTTCATGCGCCACGCAAATTCTTCACAAAAGCTCATAGTTTGCAAAATAAAAAATATTAATCGCACCGATTCATGCCGTCCACATTTTAAGGATCTATCGATCCTAACACTACCATCTTAATACTAGAGCTCTGTAAATATGCATATATACACCAAAATGACATAAATAATAGAACAAGCCACACCCATAAAACGCGATTCAACAATTTACTCTTACCGAGAAAGGTCCATCTTGAACTATGCAATAGATCTTGGCTGATACAAGGCATTAAAGTCTTCAACAGAATTCCTCAAGAGTTATGTAAATTAAACTTAGCTTGCGTTTTATTCTATAAATGAATATCTCAACTGCAACAGTTTAATTTAATTTCATAATTAAACATTTACAATACAATATTTATATTTATATTTAATTGTTTGACGTTCCTGTACTTTTATTGTTTTATGGTAAATAAAGTATTATTATTATTATATAAAACACTGAAATATTGTAAAGTCTAAAAAAATACTAGTCTTTATTTTGTTCAGTTGGTTGACAAATTGTGTTGAATCTTCTGAGCTGATTATACATACTAATTCTATTTATAAATATTGACTGCTTTTTATCAATTTTCAAGTAAATAATATCCTTAGTTAAGAACATTTTATTTTCTAATCGTTATAAAGTTATTATTTATTTTAATTTTGGTGAAAACTTGCCTGCAACAATTTTAAATTTATGATTGTTTTGTATGTAGAGGCTGGCCCAGGCACTCCCCTTTAAAGTAACGAGTGTTCTCCACTCCCAGACTAAGCATGAAGTAAAATTTCGAGTTTAGAAAAGCCCCGCGTAGATAAATTTTCTACGCGGGGCTTTTCTAAACTCGAAATTTTACGTCATGCGCCACGCGTATAAAACACTGAAATATTGTAAAGTTTAAAAAATACTAGCCTTTATTTTGTTCGGTTAGTTGACAAATTGTGTTGCATCTTCTGAGGTAGTTATACATACTAATTCTATTTATAAATTTTGGCAGCCTTTTATCAATTTTTAAGTAGATAATTTCTTTAGCTAAGAACATTTTATTTTCTAATCGTTAGATAATTAATTATTTATTTTTATTTTGGTGAAAACTTGCCTGCAATAATTTTAAATGTATGATTTTTTGGTATCTTAAGGCTGGCCCGGGCACCCCTCTTTAGTAAGCAACGAGTGTTTTCCACTCCCAGACTAAGCATGAAGTAAAATTTCGAGTTTAGAAAAGCCCCGCTTAAAAAATTTGTCGAGGGTCGCGCAGCGACCCGAGACAAATTTTCACGGGGCTTTTCTAAACTCGAAATTTTACTTCATGCGCCACGCGTATAAAACACTGATATACAGTAAAGTTAAAAATATATAACGCTTAGATGTGATGATGATCAATATTAACCTAGATGTAGCAAAAAAATTCAAGAATTACTTTTATTGTGAATAGTTTTTGAATAATAATAAAAGTAGAATAAATTTAGTTTGAGCAAGTTTACCATATTGTTGATATTTAAATCATCACATCTTTAACGGGGAAACATAGCACTTTCCCCGTTAAAGATATGATGATTTAAATATCAACAATATGGTAAACTTAGACACATCACCATTTTTAAAATTGATGTCATTTTCGGTAAAACCGGAAGTGCGTGCAAATAAGGTTTATGGAAGATCTGTAAACTCGAATTTGTGTTTAGTATAAGAATACCAAATTTAAAATTGATATCTCACACAATAAAAAAAACTGTAGGGTTTTGTCGCATTTTGGTCGGTTTCAGACCACTGTGGGCCGGTCCAAGGGCACCTTGCCCTTTGGCAAAACAAAATCAGGCGAGTGGAAGACACTTGGTAAAATAATGCAGAGAGCATTTTTGTCAAAAAAATGAAACGAAAAAATGGTTATGTATTGAAAATACTATTTCCTCGTTATTGAAATGACGATTAACTATGAAAAGCATAATATTTCAAATTTGAAGAGATACAGAAATAGGTGTATATTAGTAAACAGTAATTTCTAGAATCTATTGACGTGACGATCACGTGGGTGTGGGTCTGAAATTGACTTTAAATCTGCAGGTCTACAATTCCTTTCCTCAATGCAAATACAAAACCAGTCCACCTTCATCATCAGATCTGTGAGGTGTATCTAGAACATGTGAAAGTGAATGGTAAGGAAATGTTCACCCATCTCTTTAACATTAAATCACTTATCACATATTCAATAAAGGATGTGAAGGACATGATGATGAACGAAATGAGCGTCCATGTTTACTAGTAATGAACTAGTTGCTGCAGTTGAAGAAATGATTCACGAAAACCGAAAGTGTACAATGTCTGCTTTTTCTATGAGTCTTGGTGGCAAGAGGTTCAACAATGACGACGAGATCAAAGAGCATGTTGTTACTTGGTTGACATTACAGGCGGCACCTTCTTATAATGAGGGAATACAAAAGCTTGTGCCTAGCTATGACAAGTGCCTACAAAATGGTGGGAGTTATATCGAAAAATAGTTTAAGGTTCAACGATTGTTTCAGCATAAATTCTCAAATTTGAAGAGATACAGAAATAGGTGTATATTAGTAAACAGTAATTTCTAGAATGTATTGACGTGACGATCACGTGGGTGTGGGTCTGAAATTAACTTTAAATCTGCAGGTCTGCAATTCCTTTCCTCAATGCAAATACAAAACCAGTCCTCCTTCATCAACAGATCTGTGAGGTGTATCTAGAACATATTCAATAAAGGATGTGAAGGACATGATAATGTGCATGATGACGAACGAAATGAGCGTCCATATAATTTTTTTTCAGAATATGTATTTGTTTTCATTGACCAGTCAAACGGAACTTTCTTTGTGGATATACCACGTATTACTTGTAGTAGATAGCTCCTGAAATTATCGACCTTTTGTTTGGTCATCACTTGTTGATTCGGTAAATATGTGATTCCGTGTATTTCGATCCTTATCAATGGGAAAATATGTAAAACTAGCTCATTACCGAGGATTTCACTTTTTTCGCATACACATGAAGAGACCACGCGCCGGCCCTGACCAAATTCTATTTTTACATACAATTTACAAGCAATATGACAATAATAACAATAACACCTTCTCAAGACACACACTCACACATCACTTATCGATTCCTTCATTGCTATTGACACCACCTAGATATTCATACCTTATTCTCGCCCCGTGTGCAAACTTTTATAGGGCTTCTATTATGATAGCAGAGTGTGTTTCGATGCCAGGTAAGTAGCAATAAACGTATTACCCTACTGAATATAAATAAATATTCCCCGGAGGGGGCAGCGAGGGAGAATATTTTTGCATGTACACATTTTTTGCTCCCCTCCTACCATATTTTCCGAGTTTTGTTTTCACGAGAGGACGCAGCGAAGACGTATACGTGCCAGGCATTGTTGACGCGAGCGATGGATGTGGCCAATGTGGGTCGCGGCATGAAAAGGCAAACAATTAACGATTCCCAACAATTCACACCACGAATATAATATAATATTAAATTGAGTAATTGTGTAAGGGGTCTGATTTGAGCAATACGTTTAAATTAATACGTAAATTGAACAGTTCGTTGCTTACATAATTAAATTTGCAGAAGTATCCGTACAGTTTAACATAAAGAGAAACTGAATTTGCCAATTGTTTGTTATGCCACTCTCTCTTTCAGGTATCAAATAATTCGTACCTACTAATGAGTTAATCCCTTTACCCCTTAATTTTCAGTGACCCTAGTTTTAACTGTATTGTTTCGAGTTTACGTGAAGTGATTAATCACAAATAGAAAGACTGTTATTCCTTACTTCACTTTTTATTTTTATGTTAGATGTACATTTCGAGACACAAGGTGCTCATTATCAATAACAAACTAAATTCTTAAAACTATGTGCGCGTTATATATAGTTGACGGGATATCGGAAAAACCAAAAAGTAATTAAACCTATTGTTAGCGGCTAAAGGTTCTAGATGGGTGTCGGTGTCATTACATTATCTGCGGGATGGGACGGCGCGGGCGGCTTATGGATCGGGAAGTTGGTCGGTAGGATTACATGCACTGAAGGATTATTTTTGGGTAACAAATCTAATAATGGATTAACTAAGGGACTAAGATCGAAATTCAGCAAAACATTTTTATTTTTATACATTTCAATGGATTCAAGCATATTTAATCTACGATGACTTGATTGCTTTAAAAGTTTAATATTGTTTACCGAGAATGTGTGTCCTGTTTCAATTGAATGGTGTGCAACTGCTGATTTGTCCGGGTTTTGAATTTTGAAATAATACTGGTGTTCTTTAAATCTTTTTAATATGTTACGTTGTGTTTGACCTACGTATATTTTATTGCAATTGTTGCAGTTTATTGAGTAAATTACGGATTTTTCTAGGTGGTTTGTTTTAGTGAATGTGTTGCCAAGTAAACATTTTAATTTTGTGTTGACATAAAATGCAGGAGAAAGGTTGAATTAATTCAATAAACCACCAATTTTCATACAAGTTGCTGGGTGGTACACGAATCTAGCATACTTTTTTGGGGCGGCTTCCTTTGAGTTGGTTAGTGTGGAATTTGAAATAATTTTATGATTCCTAATTTGTTTGTTAATTAATCTATTGATTGTGTCAATGCTGTAATTTAATGAAATGCCTATGTTCATGATTAAACTAAATTCCTTTTCCCTATTTTCTTTGGATAATGGTATGTTTATTGCTCTAAAAATCATGCTGTTAAAAGCTGCTAATTTGTGTTTAAAAGGAGAAGACGAAGATGAGTGGATGTAATTAAATGTGTGTGTGTTTTTTCTGTAAATGTTGAATTCTATTTTTGTATTATTGTTTTTTATCAAAAGTATGTCTAAAAAGGGAATTTGATTGTTTTCTTCTATTTTATAAGTAAAGTTAATACTAGGGAAAAGTTTATTTAATTTTAATGTTATGTCTTTCATATCTGTGTCTGTTTTAACTATTGCAATAATATCATCTACGTATCTATACCAAACCCTCGGAAAGTTAGGGATTGTTTTCTTAGCCTTATTTTCAATATGGTTTAAAAAAATGTTTGCTAAGAAAGGTGAAAGGGGGTTGCCCATTGCTTTTCCGAAAGTCTGTTTATAGTACGTGTTGTTGAATATGAAAGTATTGCATTCCATAACAAATTTCGTAAGTTTCAAGTACTCTTCTATTTTTCGAGTTTCAATTGAGTTTTCGATCAAAAGTTGTTCTAGTATTTCATATGTTTTATGTAATGGAATGCTGGGAAAAAGTGCTTCAACATCGAAGGAAACCAATTTTTCATTTTGTTCTATTTGAATATGTTTTAGTTTTTCAGTTAAGTGAAATGAGTTTTGAACTGACAAATCATTACTAATTTTAAGGTTTTTATATTCGTTTACCAACCATTTAGCTAAAAAATACGTAGGAGAATTAATATTTGAAACAATGGGTCTCCATTTATCGCCGGGTTTGTGAATTTTCGGTAAACAATACAACTTGGGAAGTGATGGATTTTTAACTTTGAGTTTAAATTTAAGTCTATCGTCTATCAAACCTTTCGAATCCTTCAGTAAACTATTTAACATATTGTTATAAATGTTGATTGGATTTTTTGTTTGTTTTATGTAGGGTCCGTCTTTTAACATTAATTCTACTTTGTTGTAATAGTCATTTTTATTGACAATCACAACTGAATTACCTTTATCCGATTTAATGTAAAAGACGTCCTTTTCTTTTAACAATTTAACGGTTTTTGTTTCGGTGTTATTCATGCTGTTGTTTTTGCTTGGTTTTCTTCGTATTTTCTGGATGGTTTCTTTAACTGCGATTCGAAAGGCTGTGGCATCTTCTTGTTCTAGTTGTTGGGCTGCTAATTCCGTGTCATTGATAATCTCTTCTATGGGGATTTGATGTGTTGGTGGTGAGTATTTAAATCCTTTTCTTAGTAAATCCATTTCTTGTTCATTAAATGTTGCACTGGATTTGTTATGAATCAAAATCTGGTGTTATAGCGGATCTTCTTCTTGAATGGACCTCAGATGTTGTTCAGTCAGTAGATAGTTTAGTTTTCTTTTTAATCGAATAGATTTCGTCTTAGTTTTGGAATTGACGACGATGTTGATTTTGCGGAGAGATTCGTCCCATTCTATTACACTTAAGCTTCTCGCTAGTTTTAGGTGTAAGACATATGCCGCGAATTCCAGGGTTGTTCTTTTCGAATGTAATTTGCCGATTTCGTATTTTAACCAACTCGTTTTTCACTTGCACAATGACACGGAATTAGCAGCCCAACAACTAGAACAAGAAGATGCCACAGCCTTTCGAAGTTAAAGAAACCATCCAGAAAATACGAAGAAAACCAAGCAAAAACAACAGCATGAATAACACCGAAACAAAAACCGTTAAATTGTTAAAAGAAAAGGACGTCTTTTACATTAAATCGGATAAAGGTAATTCAGTTGTGATTGTCAATAAAAATAACTATTACAACAAAGTAGAATTAATGTTAAAAGACGGACCCTACATAAAACAAACAAAAAATCCAATCAACATTTATAACAATATGTTAAATAGTTTACTGAAGGATTCGAAAGGTTTGATAGACGATAGACTTAAATTTAAACTCAAAGTTAAAAATCCATCACTTCCCAAGTTGTATTGTTTACCGAAAATTCACAAACCCGGCGATAAATGGAGACCCATTGTTTCAAATATTAATTCTCCTACGTATTTTTTAGCTAAATGGTTGGTAAACGAATATAAAAACCTTAAAATTAGTAATGATTTGTCAGTTCAAAACTCATTTCACTTAACTGAAAAACTAAAACATATTCAAATAGAACAAAATGAAAAATTGGTTTCCTTCGACGTTGAAGCACTTTTTCCCAGCATTCCATTACATAAAACATATGAAATACTAGAACAACTTTTGATCGAAAACTCAATTGAAACTCGAAAAATAGAAGAGTACTTGAAACTTACGAAATTTGTTATGGAATGCAATACTTTCATATTCAACAACACGTACTATAAACAGACTTTCGGAAAAGCAATGGGCAACCCCCTTTCACCTTTCTTAGCAAACATTTTTTAAACCATCTTGAAAATAAGGCTAAGAAAACAATCCCTAACTTTCCGAGGGTTTGGTATAGATACGTAGATGATATTATTGCAATAGTTAAAACAGGCACAGATATGAAAAACATAACATTAAAATTAAATAAACTTTTCCCTAGTATTAACTTTACTTATGAAATAGAAGAAAACAATCAAATTCCCTTTTTAGACTTACTTTTGATAAAAAACAATAATACAAAAATAGAATTCAACATTTACAGAAAAAACACACACACATTTAATTACATCCACTCATCTTCGTCTTCTCCTTTTAAACACAAATTAGCAGCTTTTAACAGCATGATTTTTAGAGCAATAAACATACCATTATCCAAAGAAAATAGGGAAAAGGAATTTAGTTTAATCATGAACATAGGCATTTCATTAAATTACAACATTGACACAATCAATAGATTAATTAACAAACAAATTAGGAATCATAAAATTATTTCAAATTCCACACTAACCAACTCAAAGGAAGCCGCCCCAAAAAAGTATGCTAGATTCGTGTACCACCCAGCAACTTGTATGAAAATTGGTGGTTTATTGAATAAATTCAACCTTTCTCCTGCATTTTATGTCAACACAAAATTAAAATGTTTACTTGGCAACACATTCACTAAAACAAACCACCTAGAAAAATCCGGAATTTACTCAATAAACTGCAACAATTGCAATAAAATATACGTAGGTCAAACACAACGTAACATATTAAAATGATTTAAAGAACACCAGTATTATTTTAGAATTCAAAACCCGGACAAATCAGCAGTTGCACACCATTCAATTGAAACAGGACACACATTCTCGGTAAACAATATTAAACTTTTAAAGCAATCAAGTCATCGTAGATTAAATATGCTTGAATCCATTGAAATGTATAAAAATAAAAATGTTTTGCTGAATTTGGATCTTAGTCCCTTAGTTAATCCATTATTAGATTTGTTACCCAAAAATAATCCTTCAGTGAATGTAATCCTACCGACCAACTTCCCGATCCATAAGCCGCCCGCGCCGTCCCATCCCGCAGATAATGTAATGACACCGACACCCATCTAGAACCTTTAGCCGCTAACAATAGGTTTAATTACTTTTTGGTTTTTCCGATATCCCGTCAACTATATATAACGCGCACATAGTTTTAAGAATTTAGTTTGTTATTGATAATGAGCACCTTGTGTCTCGAAATGTACATCTAACATAAAAATAAAAAGTGAAGTAAGGAATAACAGTCTTTCTATTTGTGACCCTAGTTTTGTTCTCCTGTGTGAACGACACACTTTATCGGAATTCCCATGTAAGTTTTCTGTTTATTTTTAATTCGTAATTTTTTGATATTTTAAGTCTAAAGCAAAGCTATACCGATGAAAGTCTCTCGAAACGCATCTATAGATTAGATAGAGCCCAGCCTAGGTTAGGTTAGGTTCCAATGGCAGCAGTTAGACCGCTCACTTAGGCCCAAAGGGCCCCTTGTGATACCATAAGGGTAAAAAGGATTCAGATCTCCCCTCCCTCCCCACCCATACAATCCGAGCACCTAATGAACCCGATCAGATTTCTCACATCTAGAGGTGTGAGGTCCGCTAGTCCATTCGCATAGTGCATACCAAGGAACTTGATTCTTTTCCCTTTAAGAGCAGGTCATTGTCCTAGATAGTGGAGTACCGTCTTTTCCTCCTCCACATCCAGGCATCCTCTGCAAAAGTTGCTGTGCTCAAGACCTATCTTTTGTGCATATCTGCCTAGGAGGCAGTGGCCCGTGAGGATGCCTACCGCTTTCTTTATGTCGATTCTGCTAAGTGCAATTAATCTGTTGCTGTTTATAGTATCCCATATAGGCCATAGCTGCCTTGTTATGAGACCTGTATCTTCTTCTCTCCACCTAATATCGTACCTACTGATAGCTTAATCCCTTTACCCCTTAATTTTCACTTGCCCCAGTTTTGTTTTTCTGTGTGAACGACACACTTTATCGAAATTCTCATGTAAGTTTTCTGTTTGTTTTTAATTTGTAATGTTTTGGTGTTTAAAGTTTAAAGCATAGCTACACTGATGAAAGTAAATTTCGAAATGCGTCTATAGATTAGATAGAGTCTGAGATTCTCTTAAATAATAATTATTCTCTGTAATTTTAATTTCCTGTTTGTTCATTTAGTTAGGTGAGAGGATAGTATTATACATAATTTATTTGCAAAATGTAACATCAGGTTTACATTTTGCAAATAAATTATGCATAAAAACAGTAAATCTGTTTGTGTAACTCAAATATTCATTGTATAATTCAATATCTGTCGGGGTATTAGCTCGGGTATTAGCTTCAATGAATATTTAGAGAAAAGTCTTAAATAGACAGCATTTTTGCAGATAGTCGTTTTTATATTTTGTAGGTAGAGTTGTTATAAATGTCAGTAGTAGAATATTCATTAACAGAAATACAGCGAGTTTTTTTAAAGTATATATATCCAAATTATATGCTGTGCATTTTTAGATAATTGTTGTTTTATTTGGAGATCAATTTGAATTTTTAAGCGAGTGTTTTCCACTCCCAAACTAAACATGAAGTAAACTAAACTCGATTTTTGAAAAGTCTTAAAATTTGCTTTGGTCGCTCCGCGAAGCGTAGCGACCAAAACAAATGTTCAGGCTTTTCTAAACTCGAAATTCTACTTCATGCGCCACGTGTATAAGACACAGATTTCAAACTAAGTTCAGGTGTTTACAATATTTCAGTGTTTTCAGTGTTTAATACGCGGGGCGCATGAAATAAAATTTCGAGTTTAGAGAAGCCTGAACTTGCATTTGAACGCTACGCGTCCAAATCCAAATTCTTGAGGCTTTTTTAAACGCGAAATTTTACTTTATGCTTAATCTGAAAAAAAACGCTCATTTAAAGCTTAAAATTAAAGTAATTTATAGAAAAAGCATAGTTAGAAGAAAAAATTCATAATATTTTAGTAACTGTAAATCTCCGAATATTTTTGTAAAGAATTCAAATTGAAGCTTTAACCGAGTGTTTTCCACTTCCAGACTAAACATAAAGTAAAATTTCGAGTAATTAAGTTTTCCGAGAGAATTAATTAATTTAGGCAAACAGAGTTTCTAACACTTCAGCTATTTATTTAGTTAAAACAAGTTTATTTTATTTTTATTTTAATCCTCATACAACAATGTTTTTCTTTAAAAATGAGAAACAAGGTATTTGACAAAACCAGTTAAAATGTTTATCTTCTTTTTACACTGTACATTTTTAGGAATTTGTTTTTTTGGAAAAGGGCTGAATTTGAAGCTTCTAACGAGTGTTTTCACTTCTTGATTAAACATGAAGTAAAGCGCGAAAATTTGGTTTGGTCGCGTAGTTAAAAGAAAAATGGAAATTCTTACATTACAGTTGTTTACGCTAAATTGAAATGGATTTTATTGTGTGTTCGAATATTCTATGGAATAAGAAACGTGTAAAACTTTCGGACGAATTGAGAAAATTTCACGGAGCAATCATGTAGCTGAAAAAAAGGTAAATGTTTTACCGAAAGACAACGCCGCTCGCCCCCATTTGATTGAATGATATATATTTTGAAATTCAGTATATAAAACACAAGTCATTACATTTTTTTTAACTAAACGAAATACATTAATAAATAAAATATTTACAAACCTCAATATCGAATGCTGTTAGAATTGAATTAGACTCAAATTGTGTTTCATCGACGTGACATAAATTGAAGAATAGTTTTAATCAAGGAACTCGATTACGAATAATTCTAATACTCAAATATTTTAATTACTAAATTATTCAGATACAGGGTGTCTACGCTAAATCGTTCGTTAAAAGTTTATGGAGTTACCGTTGGTCATATGGTTGAATCAGTTCTCCTCATGTGAAATATTTTCAACTTTATATCACTTCCGGTTCCACCGGAAGCAGCACCAAATTTGATACTTTAAATGGAACACCCTATATATTAGTCATTTTTTGGATTCCTCGTTTAAACTGCAACATATTTTATTCGAACATATGTACACTTATCTCTTATAGTTTTCAAGCAAAAAAACTATTTCTAAAATTTTGACCTCTGAAAGGCATCTTGAAATCTGTCTGTAACTTCTCTTAAGAGTAAGATAGAGATATGATTTGTATCTCTACTTGTACCTAGAGGATGCCTCTATGAGCGTATTGATTGGAAACTGTCAATTTTGACAATAATTGTTCTTAAAATGTCATTACCTAAGTGCCCGCTTTAATATCTAGTAATCCATTTTTTTTTAAATGGAATGACCCATTTTTTATCACATGGTACGATTGGGGGGAAAATTTTCTACCAAAAAGTATTATACATCTATACTAGTAAAGCAAGTAGTTTTCGAATTATTTCGATAGCCATAGTCGGTGAGTTGTTGTTGAATTTTTTTATTCGGTCGATAATAACGCTACAGTTGGTGAGTGAGATTACTAAAGGAATAAATCTGGGCTAGACTTTCTCGTTTCTTGATCAAAAACAAAATAGCTAAGGTAAAAATTGTTTATAAAAAATGTGTGTGTTTTTCGTTGGCTACAACTTTTGTTTGAGACATTTTTTGATTAATTTAATATGTTTCTATATTTTTTACTTCACTTGAAATCAATGGTTTATATGCGTGGCACATGAAGTAAAATTTCGAGTTTAGAAAAGCCCCGTGAAAATTTGTCTCGGGTCGCTGCGCGACCCTCGACAAATTTTCTACGCGGGGCTTTTCTAAACTCGAAATTTTACTTCATGCTTAGTCTGGGAGTGGAAGACACTAGTTTGTAAATTTTCGAATTATCATAAAGTTGTGTATTTTTTCGTTGTCTGCAACTTTTGTTTGAAGCTTTGATTGATTGAATCGATAATAAAGCTACAATTGATGAGTGAACAAAAACAAAAGAGCTCAGGTGAAAAGTGTTTAGGTAAAAGTGGTTTATTTTTTCGTTGGCTACAACTTTTGTTTAAACCTTTTTTGGTAATACTAAATTTTCGTGTAATTGGGAATGTTTTCTGTTGGGCAATGACCATTATTATTATTACTAAGACAGTAAACAGTGTTGCTAACTCTAAACCATCAAATGTGTAAAAAGTCTTTTGTTAAAAATCAGCATAAATCATTACATTATTCTGTTTTCTATTGAACGAATTTCAAATATGTTAACAACGAAAAACTCTGAAATAATTAGGAACTTTCCGAGACTGAAGAATTTTCAAAAATATTTTCATTTTATTTTTATTTTTGACATATATTTGCTAATTTAATACGTTTTTTATAAACATTTTCAAGCAATATCTTTTTGAAATTTTACAAATTTAATGCTTACTTATTCCTCTATGTATTACATTACTTTATCGTTTTTCAAAAAATGTTTTGAACAAAAGTTGTAGGTAATGAAAAAACACACAACTTTTATGAAACACTTTTCACCTTAACTCTTTTGTTTATGATCACTATACGAAAAAGCCTAGGGGAGATATTTATTTGATAATCACTTACAAATTGCTGCTAATCAAAAAAAGTTTCACACAAAAGATAATAACAAAACCCAACACAAAATTTTATATAATCACTTTTCACCTCAGTTCTTCTGTTTATGAACTAGAAACTAAAAAAACTAATTTAGATCAACAACTCACCGACTATGGCTTTCGACGTCTCAATCGAAAAATGTTTCAAACAAAAGTTGTAGCCAACGAGAAAATAAATCACATTTACCTTAACACTTTTTACCTCAGCTCTTTTGTTTTTGTTCAATAAACCGAGAAAGATTTATTTAATATATTTTGCTAATCACTCATTAACTGTAGCTATTTTATCGATTCAATCAAACAAAAATTGTAGACTACAAAAAAATACACAACTTTATGATAATAAAAAGAAGTATCAATAACCTTTCTTCACACACTTTATTTTAATACCAGATGTACATTTCTGTCACCAAGTGACCATTATCAATGGATTTTTAATACTAACTTATACAAACAAAAATAGGAGTATATATACAGAACAGATTAACAAAATATAATGAGCGTTAGGCGGTGGAGTTTAATGTGGGGAAAAAACGTACATTAACGGGTCGGTTTATGGAAAGGGGGATGAGCGGTAGGTAAAGACAGGTATATTCGGGTTAAGTAAAAGGAGGTATTAAATCTAGTAATTTGTTATTTAGTGGACTTAAATCAAAATTCATTAAGTTGTTTGCGTGTTTTTTCATTGCAATCGCTTCTAACATGTTTAAGTGATAATTGGATGACTGTTTTATTAATTTCATATTATTGATTGATATCTTATGGCCAGTTTCTAGTGAATGATTTGCTACGGCTGATTTTTCATTATTAAAATTTCTTAAATGGTTCATGTGTTCTTTAAAACGTATTCTTAAGTTTCTTTGCGTTTGCCCGACATACACCTTATTACAATTGTTGCAGTTAATTGAATAAATACCTGATTTATCAAGATATTCTGGTTGAGAAAAAGTATTACCTAAGGTTTGTCCTAATTTAGTTTTGATATAATATGCGGGAGTTAAATTGTAATTTTTAAATAATTTGTTTAAGGGGTTTTCTAGGTTCGGATCGTAAACTATTCTTACAAATTTGTTGTCTAAGGTAGGGGGGTCTGGAAGGAGGCGTGATGAGTTACAGAGATTAATTTTAAATTTATGTTTATTTATTAAATTGTTTATAGTATTGGGATTGTATTCTAACTGTTTTGCAATCTTATGGATGGTTTGGATTTCTTTATTTCTATTCTCCGTTGATAATGGGATGTTGAAGGCTCTGTGGATTAGGTAATTAAAGGAGGCTAATTTATATTTCATTGGGGCTTTTGAGCTAGCATGTAAGTAATTAAATGTATGTGTGGGCTTTCTATATATTTGGAAATCTAATTTGTTTTTATTTCTTGTGATAAGCAGATCCAAGAAGGGAAGAGAATTGTTTACTTCGTATTCATAAGTGAAATTAATACTGTTATGAAAGGAATTAAGCGATGAAATAAAAGGTTGCATGTTGAAATCTGTTTGAACTATTGCGAAAATATCATCAACGTATCTAAACCAGACGCTTGGAAAATTTTTTAGTACGTTTTTGGCTTTGTTTTCAAACTCGTTGAGGAAAATGTTGGCTAAAAAGGGTGATAGGGGGTTACCCATGGCGGTCCCGAAAGTCTGTTTATAGAATTGATTGTTGAACTCAAACACATTACAATCCATTACGAGTTCTGTTAATTGTAAATAAATATTAATGTGTTCGGTAGGTATGTTATTTTGAATTAAAATTTTTTTGAGGATTAAGATAGTGTCTTTGATTGGTATACTGGGGAAAAGGGACTCAACATCAAATGAAATTAACCTATCGTTATCTGAAATAATTGTGTTACTTACCTACTTACTTACCTTACCTAATCCACAGAGCCTTCAACATCCCATTATCAACGGAGAATAGAAATAAAGAAATCCAAACCATCCATAAGATTGCAAAACAGTTAGAATACAATCCCAATACTATAAACAATTTAATAAATAAACATAAATTTAAAATTAATCTCTGTAACTCATCACGCCTCCTTCCAGACCCCCCTACCTTAGACAACAAATTTGTAAGAATAGTTTACGATCCGAACCTAGAAAACCCCTTAAACAAATTATTTAAAAATTACAATTTAACTCCCGCATATTATATCAAAACTAAATTAGGACAAACCTTGGGTAATACTTTTTCTCAACCAGAATATCTTGATAAATCAGGTATTTATTCAATTAACTGCAACAATTGTAATAAGGTGTATGTCGGGCAAACGCAAAGAAACTTAAGAATACGTTTTAAAGAACACATGAACCATTTAAGAAATTTTAATAATGAAAAATCAGCCGTAGCAAATCATTCACTAGAAACTGGCCATAAGATATCAATCAATAATATGAAATTAATAAAACAGTCATCCAATTATCACTTAAACATGTTAGAAGCGATTGCAATGAAAAAACACGCAAACAACTTAATGAATTTTGATTTAAGTCCACTAAATAACAAATTACTAGATTTAATACCTCCTTTTACTTAACCCGAATATACCTGTCTTTACCTACCGCTCATCCCCCTTTCCATAAACCGACCCGTTAATGTACGTTTTTTCCCCACATTAAACTCCACCGCCTAACGCTCATTATATTTTGTTAATCTGTTCTGTATATATACTCCTATTTTTGTTTGTATAAGTTAGTATTAAAAATCCATTGATAATGGTCACTTGGTGACAGAAATGTACATCTGGTATTAAAATAAAGTGTGTGAAGAAAGGTTATTGATACTTCTTTTTATTATTATAATCTTCACGTAACTCAATCATCTATTATTATTATGGCTTCCTGGTCAACTGAGTTCAATAAACATTTTCAAACAAAAACAAAAATTAGAGTGATAAGTGCAGATATCTATTTCCTGAAACAGTGCTTGAAGAACGGTGTCTTCCCTAATTTCACTAATGTGAAATTGTTGAGAAATACACAAAAGTTTACACAACTTTTATCAGAATTCAAAATAAGAATGATGAGAGCCGAAGTAGGATATTTACACCAAAATAGGACGCATCTAGAAATCCTCGCTTATGAACAACACCTAGCACTCAGCAAAAGTACACCCCCACATATCTGGGATAAATCCCAAATCAACATGCACAGAGTAATTCAACAAAAAGTGAAAAATAAGTCCATCATCATACAGAAGAAACTTAAAAACTTACTCCGTAAAAAACAAATTACAAGAACCACAGAAGAGAGTATTCAAGAACTCACACAAACATTAGTGGTCAACAAAACCAACTTGTCGTTCACCGAGGAAGAAATGAATACTTTATGCCTGGGCCTAAAACATCCAGTACCCATTGAAACTCCTTTGGAAGACGTCATCAGCGATATCGACACCGCCGCATCACGACTACCTCCAGATCAAGCTGCAGAATTCCGGTCCGCATCTAAGAGAACCTTGGAGAAGTACACCAAGAAAAACAACCGGTCCAAAGTAGAAAATAGTGCGCTCGTAGTGAAAAAGTTAAAAGAAAAGGAGTGCTTTTATTTAAAATCTGACAAGGGTAATAGTGTTGTGATAATAAGTAAGACAGATTATTTCAATAGTGTACAAAATTTATTAGATAACGGTCCCTACCTACTTCAGCCAAAAAATCCTCTAAATCCATATATCAGAAAAATTAATGAATCGCTAAAAAATTCTACATGCTTAATTGATAAATTCACCGCTCTAAAATTAAAAGTTAAAAACCCCAGAATCCCCCAATTATACTGTTTACCCAAAACACATAAAGAAGGCAACAAATTCAGACCTATAGTCTCGAATATCAATTCCCCCACTTATAAAATCGCTAAATGGCTAGTTTCAAAATTCCAATCCCTAGAACTAGATAATAACTTTTCCATAAAAAATTCATTAGAACTTTCCCATAAACTAAGTAACACAATTATTTCAGATAACGATAGGTTAATTTCATTTGATGTTGAGTCCCTTTTCCCCAGTATACCAATCAAAGACACTATCTTAATCCTCAAAAAAATTTTAATTCAAAATAACATACCTACCGAACACATTAATATTTATTTACAATTAACAGAACTCGTAATGGATTGTAATGTGTTTGAGTTCAACAATCAATTTTATAAACAGACTTTCGGGACCGCCATGGGTAACCCCCTATCACCCTTTTTAGCCAACATTTTCCTCAACGAGTTTGAAAACAAAGCCAAAAACGTACTAAAAAATTTTCCAAGCGTCTGGTTTAGATACGTTGATGATATTTTCGCAATAGTTCAAACAGATTTCAACATTCAACCTTTTATTTCATCGCTTAATTCCTTTCATAACAGTATTAATTTCACTTATGAATACGAAGTAAACAATTCTCTTCCCTTCTTGGATCTGCTTATCACAAGAAATAAAAACAAATTAGATTTTCAAATATATAGAAAGCCCACACATACATTTAAATACTTACATGCTAGCTCAAAAGCCCCAATGAAATATAAATTAGCCTCCTTTAATTACCTAATCCACAGAGCCTTCAACATCCCATTATCAACGGAGAATAGAAATAAAGAAATCCAAACCATCCATAAGATTGCAAAACAGTTAGAATACAATCCCAATACTATAAACAATTTAATAAATAAACATAAATTTAAAATTAATCTCTGTAACTCATCACGCCTCCTTCCAGACCCCCCTACCTTAGACAACAAATTTGTAAGAATAGTTTACGATCCGAACCTAGAAAACCCCTTAAACAAATTATTTAAAAATTACAATTTAACTCCCGCATATTATATCAAAACTAAATTAGGACAAACCTTGGGTAATACTTTTTCTCAACCAGAATATCTTGATAAATCAGGTATTTATTCAATTAACTGCAACAATTGTAATAAGGTGTATGTCGGGCAAACGCAAAGAAACTTAAGAATACGTTTTAAAGAACACATGAACCATTTAAGAAATTTTAATAATGAAAAATCAGCCGTAGCAAATCATTCACTAGAAACTGGCCATAAGATATCAATCAATAATATGAAATTAATAAAACAGTCATCCAATTATCACTTAAACATGTTAGAAGCGATTGCAATGAAAAAACACGCAAACAACTTAATGAATTTTGATTTAAGTCCACTAAATAACAAATTACTAGATTTAATACCTCCTTTTACTTAACCCGAATATACCTGTCTTTACCTACCGCTCATCCCCCTTTCCATAAACCGACCCGTTAATGTACGTTTTTTCCCCACATTAAACTCCACCGCCTAACGCTCATTATATTTTGTTAATCTGTTCTGTATATATACTCCTATTTTTGTTTGTATAAGTTAGTATTAAAAATCCATTGATAATGGTCACTTGGTGACAGAAATGTACATCTGGTATTAAAATAAAGTGTGTGAAGAAAGGTTATTGATACTTCTTTTTATTATTATAATCTTCACGTAACTCAATCATCTATTAACTTTATGATAATTCGAAAATTTACGAACGAGTGTCTTCCACTCCCAGACTAAGCATGAAGTAAAATTTCGAGTTTAGAAAAGCCCCGCGTAGAAAATTTGTCGAGGGTCGCGCAGCGACCCGAGACAAATTTTCACGGGGCTTTTCTAAACTCGAAATTTTACTTCATGCGCCACGCGTATTAAACACTGATTTCAAGTGAAGTTAAAAATATAGAAACACATTAACTTAATCAAAAAATATCTCAAATAAAAATTGTAGCCAACGAGAAAACCTACACATTTTGTATAAACAATTTTCACCTTAGCTATTTTGTTTTTGACCAAGAAACGAGAAAGTCTGGTCCAGATTTATTAATCGGCGGCAAATGTGGATAAGTTTCATTAAATACTCTACATGTTCAAGTAACATTGCTATCGCCGTTGCCATGTGTCAATGTTCAATAGAAAAAAACCTCTAGAGTGCCATGATTTTATCTTTTGTTTAATTTAAGTTGGCTACACACTTTAGAAATTGACATATAAAACGTCAGACATAATAATTATAATGTATAATTTCAGAGTTGACAACCTACAATATTTTCCATGGCACTCTATAGGTTTTATTTTATTGAACATACGATATAAAGAATAAATTGATAATTTGTTTATTTGTGTAATTATTTATTTTGTTGATTTCTGTATAACTTTTTAATAATTGTTTTTATTATTTAACATTTCACATTACAATCGCGACAAAACAAAAGCATACTACTTGCCAACTAAAATTTAATTGCGACTTATGCGCGCATTATTCCCTGCATAATGCGACGAAAAACGAATCTTCGAAATAATTCGAAAACTTCTTGCTTTACGAGTATAGTTGAATACTTTTTTGTAGGAAATTTTCCTCCTAATCGTACCATGTGATAAAAAATGGGTGATTCTATTTAAAAAAAATTGAATTACAAGATATTGAAGAGGGCACTTCGATATTGACATTTTAAGAACACTTATTGTAAAAATTGACAGTTTCTAATTACTTTACTCATAGAGGCATCCTCTAGGTACAAGTAGAGATATAAATCATATTTTCATCTTATTCTTAAGAGAAGTTTATTTATTTATTTATTTATTAACGGAATCTCCATTTTATTACATAAGTACATATACATATTGTAATATATGATAAAAATAACAACAAACATAAAAATCATATAAAGAATTACATTGAATTATAACCGACTAAGACTACTGAACAAAAATAACAAAAACCATATAAAGAGTTACAATGATTACAGCCAACAAATTATTACTGAAGTTACAGACAGATTTCAAGATGCCTTTTAGAGACCAAAATTTTAGAAATATTTTTTTTCTTGAAAACTATAAGAGATATGTGTGCATATGTTCGAATAAAATATGTTGCAATTTAAACAAGGAATCCAAAAAATGTGTAATAGATAGGGTGTTTCATTTAAAATAACAAATTTGGTGCTTCTTCCGGTGGAACCGGAAGTGATATAAAGTTGAAAATATTTCACACGAGGAGAACTGATTCAATCAAATGTCAAGGATTTTTTTCAAATTTTTGATGCAACGGGAACCCCATAAACTTTTAACGAACGGTTTAGCGTAGACACCCTGTATATCTTTCACTATGTTTGCATCAGAAAAAAAATGTTCAAATTAAAGTTACTGTTTTTAAGTTCACTATATGAATAAAAAATAAAAATGGGGGTTCTTTTTTAAGGTAGTAAGGGCCAATATTAAACGCCCTTACTACCTGATTATGTATATATAGTTTGTAAAAATGTAATTTCTGTACATTCCTTGATAATGGCTAGAAGCCGAAACTAGTCGGAATAAATCAAATATTTTGTGAAACGAACCAAGTGATTTTTATTAAAATAATATTCATACTTATATATTTATTCACATATTTGAATATTCGAATATACAGGGTAAGTCATTTATCTTTAGACACTCAAATATCTCAGCAATTAATGATTTTATGAGAAAACGTTATAAAGAAACCCCCCACATTTTAGAGGGGCAAATTGATCTGTGGTGGAAAGAAGTTTCTACACGGCTCCCATGGGGGCCTACTTGGGTCAACTTCATAATTTTAAAAAAGAACCCCCATTTTTATTTTTTATTCATATAGTGAACTTAAAAACAGCAACTTTTATTTGAACATTTTTTTTCTGATCTCTAAAAATACAGAAGATAATACAGGTGTCTGTATTTCAACAGAATGTATGGGAGTCTCGGTTATTTAAAGAGATAGAGAGTCGAATGAATTGAGGCAAAGTGCGTAATTTATCTCCCAATAATAATCAAAAAATAAATTTAAAATATCTTCTTTCGTTTTTGAAATATTGTCAAAAATCTGATTTTTTTTTAAATTTCGTTTTTATTTTTTTATTCAAAAACTGTTGAATCCAGACATTTACAATTCTATTAATAGATATCGATAGCTAACGCCATCTAATGCTTCATAGTGGCATCGTCAGTGACACGAATGCACAAAGTGCATATACAGGTCACTGTTTCGTCCACGAACGAGCAGAATTCTGTTTGTGAAACCAGAAAACAAATATCAAAATTGAATTTGTGTTCAGTATTCCGGCACCAGATACCCACAGACGCGTTTCGGACTTCAAGGTCCTCTTCAGTGTGGTCCCGACCCAGTGCTGAGGAATACTGAAAATTTCTGACTATTTCAAGCCAATATGTGAAAACTATTAATGGATATCGATAGCTAACGCCATCTGGCTGAAGAGGACCTTGAAGTCCGAAACGCGTCTGTGGGTATCTGGTGCCGGAATACTGAACACAAATTTAATTTTTATTTACAATTCTGACATTATACAGACACTTTTTAACGATAAATCTAATAAAATATTTTATTTTAAGATAACTATAACATTTACCCAGTGATCATAGCCAACTTTTGTTTTTCTTATGGGCGCCATTTTGGATTTTTAAATTTTTTGGAAGAATTTTTTTCTATAATCAGTGATATATCACACTTATATTTTATTGTACATTTAATATGTAAAATTTTAATCTTTTGTTTTTTGTAAAGAGTGCCTTGGAAACAGTTGAGTAACTCACTTATTTGACAACTCCTAGGACCCATAATTTACTTACATATCACCCCTTAAGACGGGCATCCGACGATACATATTTTAACAGTTGTGATGTATTTTAAACTAACGAGTGTCTTTCACTCCCAGACTAAGCATGAAGTAAAATTTCGAGTTTAGAAAAGCCCCGCGTAGAAAATTTGTCGAGGGTCGCGAAGCGACCCGAGACAAATTTTCACGGGGCTTTTCTAAACTCGAAATTTTACTTCATGCGCCACGCGTATAAAACACTGATTTACAGTTAACTTAAAAATATATAACGCTTAGATGTGATGGTGATCAATATTTACCGAGATGTAGCGAAAAAATGCAAGAACTTTTTTGTGAATAGTTTTGGAATAATAATAATAAAAGTATAATGAATTTAGTTTGTGCAACTTGTATGTGATAATCAATACTTATTATTATTATTACATTGTATTATTTCAATGTTAAAGAGGTATCTCGTGAATAAATAAATAAATAAATAAATTAAAAAAAATAAATACATAAATAAAAGATTGACAGTATTAATTAATTTTGAATGATAACAATGATTGACTGCTGTCAAGATTTCTTTGATTAACAGATATGACGTCATTGTTTCCAAGGCACTCTTTGCAAAAAAGAAAATATCATAATTTTAAATATCAAATCTAAAATAAATTAAAAGTGTGATCACTGAGTTCAGAAAAAAATATTCTTTCAAAAAAATATGAACATCCAAAATGGCGCTCATTATAAAAACAAAAGTTGGCTATGATCCCCGGGTAAATATATAAGCTACCTTAAAAAAAAATCTGCTACTAGATTCCTCATTAAAAAGTGCCTGTATATTGTCAAAGTTCTAAATGTCCAGATTCAGTAGTTTTTAAATAAAAAAAATAAAAACTATTTTTCAAAATATATGGTTTCGTTAATACCTCGAATACAAAAAAAAAATTTAAAAATTGTTTTCAGATTATTGTTAGGCCCTAAAATATCCAGCTTTGCCCCAATTTAACCGACTCTCTAGCTCTTCAAATAATTAAGATCCCCATACAGTCTGTCAAAATATGGACACCCTGTATATTATGTTATATCCACAATAGATCTGCAAAGGTCGCGGTGGTACAGGCCAATGAGGCCACCCCTACGAATATCTAATATTATGTTATAAAAATGAAATGATAAATAAACATTTATGCTGGAAAAAAAACCGAGGGTGCGCTATCCGATTTGTCTGTTCTTCTAACCCAGTGGTCTCCAAACTACGGCCCGCGGCCCGCGATTGTTTGTAATTTTTTTTGTAAATGTCATATTTTGAAATATTGTAACAATTGTTCCTTATTTTTTTCATAATTTTATAAAATTAATCGGATCTTGGCCGACTTTATTACGTAGAATTGTATTTGTGGCCCGCGAAGAAGATGGTTTGGAGACCCAGGTTCTAACCGAAATTCCCTATAGTAACACCGAAATATGACCACCCTGTATAAATTGATTTAACTACTTTAAGATCACACATACGGAATTAATTATTTAATTAACAAAATCGATCAGTCACAAACTCTTCCTAATCACTGCTACTGACATTTACGTCTTCTCGACTCTATCCATTTCGGTTTGCGCGTTTCTGCCTTCCAGACGTTCACCAGACCGGAAATAGGTGCGATTTTAACTTCGTCGTCACACGACCCTCTCCCTACTCGCCCCCTTTCCACGTCGGAAAAGAAAAACGTGTGGATGGAAACGTGACCATCTTACCCTATCCTCCTGGATGTATTATTAAATTGCCATCACGATCAGGTGCGTCTCGAGATTATCACAGAATAAGAAAAGGAGTTAGAGAAAAAGGAGAAGAAAAAAAAGAATTGACTATCAATTGCATAAACTTATTCAACTGTGTTTAAGAAAACCTTTGCGTATCATGTAAGATGAGAGGGATATTGCGTGGGATCTCTTTTCAATGATATCGCAGTTTTATAAATGCATTTAAAATATTTCATAGGTAAATATATTATGGAACTTTTAAGAGCTATTTTGAAATAGTATATTACTATGATCATAGTTTAATAACTACATATTCGCGGTTGGTATACGAATAAAAAAAAATAGAGGCTGATGTTCAGTTCCACTAACTTAAGCTAATATTTAAAGAAAATGAGCTGAATTTGGAATACGTAGAAAAACTCCCTGTATGTGTAAACAAATACGAGTATAATATATAAAATTACGAAAATGTTATTCGTGAAAATGCAAACAATGTTTTAATTAATTAGACAACTTAAGACAATAAATATCCATTGAAACAACTACTTCCCATGCAAATACACCTCGTTATGTAATACGAGTCGTTACAACAAAAGTATTCTTTGCCAATTTTCCAATTTGGAAATTGGCTGTTGACTATTGATTACACTGCACCACAAAAAAATATTTTTTTTGTGTTTCTTGCACCATATTAGTCAAATTATATTCATTTTATGCTAAGAAAAAATGAAAATGACAATAAAATCGTTTTATTAGCTCTAGTTTCTGTGATACATAGTAGGTATAACGTTATCGTGATCTTTTTACTTTTCTCTTCTATGCGAGTTCCGGAGCATCCCTACACATAAACCAACAGTAATCCGCTAGCATAGCTTCATTCAAACGACCCTGATATCTTCGTTCCATTACAGAAATATCCTGGTGGAACCTTTCCCCATGTTCATCACTAACAGCACCACAATTGCGAGGAACGAAGTCTAGGTGGGAGTGGAGAAAATGGATCTTTAGGGACATGTTACATCCGAGTTGATGGTATTTTTCCAGGAGTATTTTTACTAACTGACTGTAGTTTTCATTTCTTTTGTTTCCTAAATATCCACGAATCACTCCCTTCAGAGCTTCCCAGGCTTCCTTTTCTTTCCCCTCCAAAACTTCGTCAAACGCAGGATCCCTAACAAGTTGACGAATTTGTGGCCCGACAAAAATACCCTCTTTAACCTTTGCATCACTTAGTTTCGGGAATTTGTCTCTCAAATACCTAAAAGCCTGTCCATCTTTGTTCATACTTTTGACAAAATTCTTCATTAAACCCAATTTAATATGTAAGCGTAGAAGAAGAATATCTTTTGGGTCCACAAGTGGCTCAGCAACGATATTTTTTTCGTAAGTATTAAGATTTCTTGCAGGCCAGTCTGCTCTTATGTAATGTGAACTTCTGTCTCTACTATCCCACATACACAAAAAGCAGCAGTATTTAGTGCACCCTAATTGCATTCCTAAAAGTATAGCAATGACTTTTAGATTACCACAAATTTTCCACTTGTGTTCATTGTAATTGATTGATTCGAGGAGAGTTTTCATGTTAATGTAAGTCTCTTTCATGTGAACTGCATGGCCAATAGGAATAAAAGGAAGACGGTTTCCGTTGTGCAGTAATACAGCTTTTAAGCTTAGCTTAGATGAGTCTATGAATAACCTCCATTCTGTTGGATCATAGTTCATTTTGAGACAATTCATTAATCCATAGACGTCGATACAAACAACAAGATTGGTATTCTTCTCAAAAAAAGAGAGCAGGTTTCGCTGACGTTTTCTATACTGTGAAACTCTGACATCGTGTTGGAGAAGATTCCACTGCTGTAGTCTTGACCCTAAAAGTTCTGCCTTCTCCTGTGACAAGTCTAGATCTCGAATGAGATCACTTAATTCTGCTTGACTCAATCTGTGTGGTGTTACTAGTGTATTATCTCTTACCTCAAAATCAGGGTCATTTGATGTGAAACGCTTATTTGCTTCTTCTTCTTCTTTTTCCATTTCTACCTCATTTCTACTTTCATTTTTCAAATCATAAATTTTTGGTGGGGTAGGAACTGGTAAACTATCCGAATGAGGAATAGGTCGAATGGCAGATGGAAGATTCGGATATTTAACTGTTCCCCTTTTCTTCATTGACAATCCTGCTTTTATGGGCGGAGTTGAGCAGAAATAGCAGTCATTTTTATGGTTTTTAGGCTTCCTCCATACCATAGGCACAACAAAAGCCAAAGATCTTTTTTTATTTTTCAGCCATTCTCTTAGTATAACCGACCATTGGTTACAGCATATGTGTGGAACCCATGACTTATTCTGGTCCCCTACCTTCATACCAAAGTAATGTTGGTAAGCAGTTTTCACGAGAGGCGTGATATTTCGCTTCTGTGATGAAAATGTTATTTCACCACATATGTAACAAAAATTGTCTACTGAATTTACACAATTCCTTGGCATTTTGATTTATATTAATAATTCCGCACTAGTTAAACAATAGGAAACTCACATAAATCACTTCACTAGTTATAAACATAACCTACAAACATTATGGAATGTTAGTTTTGTCAGTTTACAGGTATGCCAAATGTCATATACAAAATTTTCCAAAAAATTAAAATTTACACCCTTAAGAAACAACATACAATCTCCTAAACAAGAGCTAATATGTAATTTTTAATGTCATTTTCGAATTCAGCGGGTGAAAATACATAAGTATTAGCTAATTTTGAGTCCGAAACATTTTCATTGTTGCGCAGTGTTATTGATTGTTAAAGCTAAAATTAAGTGTTTGTTACCCAGACAATTTTCTATGCAGGGAATTTTTCTTTTAAGTAAACATTTTCCAAAGTACACAAGGTATACTTTTTAGCGTGTAAAATCCTATGGCCTACAATAAGGAAAACATCCCACTGAACACGCAAACATTTTAAACATTGCACAAATATTGAACATAATACTAAAATAAAACATTGTAGTAAAATTATTACAACAAAGTTTTAGCAACGTTACAAACATTGTATAAACCTTTTCCGTGCAATATTGATTTATATATATTACCTAAATATTAAAAATTATACTAAAATTTAACATTGTTTTATAACGTTTCAAAAATATTGCAGCAAAGTAACACAACGTTATATAATCATTACAATTTGACTTTTATGCAACATTGTATTGTAAACATTGGATATACAGAGAGTTTTTTGTAACACCGAACATTTTCATAACGAGCATTTTTCTTTTAAGTATCTGTATGCATACGTTGCACATTTTCCGATGCTCGGTTTATTAAATAAATTCAATTTGAAGCTTTAAGCGAGTGTTTTCCACTCCCAGGCTAAGCATAAAGTAAAATTTCGAGTTTAGAAAAGCCTGAAAATTTGGTTTGGTCGCGTAGCGCGAAGCGCGGAGCGGCCAAACCAAATTTTCAGGCTTTTCTAAACTCGAAATTTTACTTCATGCGCCACCGATACAAAACACTGATTCAATATAAAGCTTAGCGGTGTGTTTAAAACTTCGTAATATGTCGGTGTTTTGTATCGGTGGCGCATGAAGTAAAATTTCGAGTTTAGAAAAGCCTGAAAATTTGGTTTGGTCGCTCCGCGCTTCGCGCTACGCAACCAAACCAAATTTTCAGGCTTTTCTAAACTCGAAATTTTACTTCATGCTTAGTCTGGGAGTGGAACACACTCATTTTAAGTTTCAAATTGAACTCTTTTAAAAAAACAACGTTTATCTAAAGATTTACGGCATATCCGCTGTAATTAGGACATGGATACTTGAAAGAAAAACTGCCTGTATATACAAGTTGAGGCATTAGTTGCAATTGATTGGCTACAATTTGTAATAGTCATATAGGCAAATCAGTTTACACATAACCTAAAAATTAAGGTGTGTATTGGATACTTTGGTTTGATAAATAGAACATTCGAAAATGAACATTGAAAATGTTTGGTATTACATAAAACTCTCTGTATATTGAAAATGGTAACATTACATTTTTAACATTGTATAATTGTTGAAACTGTTGCTGTAATGCAGCATCGTTCGGAGAAATCTACGCACGTTGTGTTCTCCCTAAAACGGAATGCAGCTTTAAGTACTGTTAAATTTCTTGGGGTCCATATTGACAGCAAATTAAACTGGCACAAACACGAACTAGAAACTGCAAAAAAAGTATCGAAATTTGTATATGCGTTAAGGCAGTTAAAAATTGGCTTCCTAATAGTGCCATACTTCAAGTGTACTATTCCCAATGCCAAAGTCATCTTACGTATGGCATATTGGTCTGGGGCCATCCAGTATCACTATACGGCTTTTCAAACTACAACGACGTGCAATAAGGGTTCTCGCATCTATCAATTATCGCGACGATTGTAGACAGGCCTTTATTAATCTAAAAGTACTAACCTTACCATGTTTATTTATCTTGGAATGCGTAACTTATGTACATACACATTTTAATTTATATGTAAAACAAAACCAAAAACATGAACATAATACTAGATTTGGAACCCTTATCGAGATTCCTAGATTGCGACTGAGTAAGTTACGTAATGGTCTAAACTATTGTGGGCCCAAGCTGTATAATGTTCTACCAGAAACAGTAAAATCTCTCCCGTTAAACGCATTTCGGAAATCAATCAAACACTTCCTAATATGCAATGGATTTTATAGTATTGACGAGTACCTTTAAACCGACACTTCACAACTAAAATCATTGAAGCCATTGAACATTGAACATTTTAATTATTTGTCATTGTTCTATATATGTAATTTTATATTGTGATTAAGTGATATTGTTTTTTTTTTTATACATATATGTGTTTTATTATATTCTGTATTTGACCTGTGTACAACCACCATGTTTTTAGCACCAATAAATATACTTACTTACTTACACATTTTATGGAAATTAAACATACAGAGAGTTTTTCATTTAAGTAAACATGTCCCAATTATATGCTGTAAATCTTCAGATATTAGTTGTTTCTTTAAAGAGTTCAACCGAAAGCTTTAAACGAGTGTTTTCCACTCCCAGACTAAGCATGAAGTAAAATTTCGAGTTTAGAAAAGCCCCGTGAAAATTTGTCGAGGGTCGCGCAGCGACCCGAGACAAATTTTCTGGGCTTTTCTAAACTCGAAATTTTACTTCATGCGCCACGCGTATAAAACGCTGATTTCAATTGAAGTTCGTGCACTTGTTAACAATATTTTAATGTTTTCAGTTTAAGGGTACTGGGTACTTAGGTTCCGGGGTACTGTCTCCCCTAGGCTACACATTACTTTTTGTAAGACAGTGTTTTTCCTGTTACCAATACATATTTGTATTTTTGTACCCATTTAAACCTAGAAATAAATTTTGCGTTAAGATTACGAGAGAAACATTCCTATAACGTTCACTTAACTGCTGCACATCGGGTTCTATACAATACGGATTTTATGCATTTATCGTATGCAACTTATGTCGTATGTTGGGTTGCATACAAATAAAAGTAGTCGCTCTTGTTGCATAGGCGTTGCTTTGTCAACGGTGCAGCAACATTTTTTCTTAAATGTCAGCATGCAAAGTTCCTGCAGGCGAACATTCAGCGTTTATTCAACGTTTTTTCAGCATTCATGCAACTTAAAACGCAACGTTTCGTGTTGCGCGGTAACATTGATGCAACGTGTTATGCAACGTTTCTTTGCTCAGTAGGATACTGTATATTTGTTTGTATTTCTTATATTTTAGACTGAGTTTAAACACTTTATTATTGAAGTCTTCTACTCTATAGGTATAGAATACAGAATTTCAATAATAAAGTGTTTAAACGTCGTCTAAAACATACGAAATAAAAACAAATATACAATATTTTTTTCTTATTGTGGGCCATAGTATGTCGTTAGTATAGGGTCTATACAAAATAAATTCAAATTCAAAACTATTTGAATTCGAGAAAATAAGCTTACGCTTCTTATAGTTTGCACACTTTAAATATAATATATAAAATTACGAAAAAACTATTCGTGAGTCATTTTCACGAATAGTTTTTTCGTAATTTTATATATTATAGTCTATACTAAGGACACTCTTATTAGCAAATAGCTAATGATATTATTTATAAAATAAACTTAAAACGTATAGACTAATTAAACAAAAATAAATGCTATTTACATTACAAATATTATAATTTCCACACTTATTAAATATTCAAATTATATGTAACTGTATTAGTATACGTTATTAAAATTGAGGATATTTTTATTCTTGTTATTTATTTCAATAATACGTCAAGTGTCGGTTTCCTTTTTATTCAAGGGTCGCTCATACATATGTGTATGACTTCTTTTTATTTCCTTTTTTTTCATCAAAGTCAGCTCCTTTTCGCTTGTCTCTAGAAATCAAATGTTTTCCTTGCAAACGACTGAAAAAGGAGGAATATGCATACGTAGATGAAAGGACCTTCAGGGAAACACGTCAAGTGGTGTATTTCGCGACCAACTCGCGAGTTTGTAAATTGCGAAAGGTCAAAATGGGAAAATTGTTATGTATATGTATTAAAATTTGCAATGTATGAGTGCATAAAATATTTTGCCACATTCAGCTTTGACAAAAAAAAACAGCATATAGCCGGTAACACTGATTTACAACAATAGTGGGTTTTCATTGTTGTTATTCATTTGGGTACGCAGAATCCGAATCCGAGGCCCGTCTGGGCGCAAAGTCTCCAGATTTTGAGATATCTTATGTCAAAGTAGTCAAAATGGGCCATTTGTGGTATTTTTTTATTCGTAATTTGTTTGTTAGTTGATCAAGAGAAATGATCCCTGCAATAATAATAAATTGGCTTATACAGGGTGGCGCAAAACTACCGATATGGTTTGAATGTTAAATAACTTTTTTATTTAATGGTTAATTATTATTATTATTTTTTTGTTATACAGTATATTAATGGGGAATATTTTTGGCTTAAGTATAAAAAATTATATCCTGCAAGTGGTGGCCATTTTAGGCTTTGCACATTCGTGCTCTTTCCAGTACATTTTCCATAACTTTTCGTAAAATTTCAGGTGTTATAGCTTGAATTTCATTGCGAATGTTTTGTTTTGCTCTGGTATGGTCGCTGGCTTATTTACGTATACCCTTTCTTTAAAATAACCCCAAAGAAAACAGTCTGGAGCTGTTAAATCCGGTGAACGTGGGGGCCAATTGAAATCGCTTCTGCGCGGAATAACGCGTTCGCCAAAGAGGTCCCGTAACAGAGCCATTGTGTCCCTTGCAGTGTGGGCTGTGGCCATCTTGTTGGAACCACAACTGTGGATGGTTTTCTACAGCTGGCCTCAAAAAATTGTCCAGCATCGTTCGATATTCAGCACCATTAACCGTAACTGAGGCGCCATGTGCATTTCAAAAAAATATGGACCAATGATCCTTTCAGACGATACACCGCACCAAGCAGTACACTTAAGTGGGTGTAATTGTCGCTGATGAACTGTTCTTGGATTCTCCGTAGCTCATATCCTGCAATTTTGCTTGTTTACGAAACCATTCAATTGGAAATTGGCTTCATCGCTCATTATCAAATATGTTAATAAAATCGCGATTTTTTTCTGCTTTTTGTTGGAATGCAATGGCATAATCAAACCGTTGTTGGTAGTCTATCGGCTTCAATTCTTGCACAAGCTGAGCCTTATACGGGAACATATGCAATGTGGCCAAAATCCTCTGATCGGACCTCCGCGATAGCCCCAGTTGTGCTGAACGTCTTCTTGTTGATGTTTCTGGACTGTCCTGCACACTATCCACAACACGTTGGATATTTTCTTCTGTGTGGACCGTACGTGGTCTTCCGGTACATGGAAGGTGTCTTACTGTACCATGTTGTCGAAAATCTGCAACCAGGCGGTTTATTGTTGATGCTGAAGGTCTAGTACGCACATTAAAAAAACGACGATAAGCACGCTGCGTCAAAACAATTGACCGTTGATTTTCAAAATAAAATCCAACAATTTTTGATCGCTGCTAGGTTGTGTACTGTTCCATTTCAAATTCCCCAAGTTTTCTTCACACAATTCTGAAATAAAAATAAAAAATATAAATAAATTTTAAGTTATTAAACATTCAAACCATATCGGTAGTTTTGCGCCACCCTGTATTATCGCAAATTGCGATTCGCAATCACAATTCAATCGTCAATTGAATATTTCAAATTTCCTCGAGAAACGACTAACAGCCGTCCCCGACGGCCTGTTGGCTGTCTGAAGGCGTTTATTTTGACTTTAGAAGGACCGTTTATTTTTTAATTTTAAGGGCAAAATAAACAAAAACATGGCTCATGGTTTTTTAGATCGCTCAAAAACTAAGCGGGTTAATAGTGTTCCCTAGTTTGATTCTAAAAGTATAGAGTAAAGACAGGCCCTTAAAACGCGTCTTTACTCGCCGCTCAGAAGTCACGGGAAGTTTAGTTACTGGAGGCCCGAAATTGCCACAAATGGATGATATTTCAAAATCTGCCGACTTTTGGCCCAAATGAGCATTCAGCATTCGGATTTTAATTCAGCGTACCTAAATTTGTAAAGAATAACAATGAAAACTCACTTAACCTATGGGTGTTTTACAATCTGTTTATCAGTGTAATTATTTATGAAACATTTACCTTTTTTTTATATTTCAGTGCAAGTTTACTATTTATTAAGTTACGGCTTTGAATAAGGATTCCTTATTTAATGTTTGAAAACCAACTTACTTTTATCGCGGCAACATAAATCCACCGTTTAAACGCACTAACATGCGCATTGATTTTATGCAAGAGTTTAAAAGAAAAAAAAACTTAGCTAAACTTAGTGACAAACTTATGCACAAACTTATGCAGAGGGCGCATAATCCTAACAATCAACATATGAATTTGTGTTTATATAACGAATAATTTAGCTTTTCATTTATAGTTCCCAATTAATTTTCGTCAAGCCTCCAGTAGTTTCATTCAATTTAAAAACAAACTTTGTATGCACTTTGAAAGTTCAAGAACATGTGTTTTTATCAACATTATACGTGGTATATCCACAAAGTAAGTTCCGTTTGACTGGTTATAGAAAACAAATACATATTTTGAAAAAAATATGTAGTGAAAGACTCTTTAAACCTTAAATTTTCTTTCGATATAACTCCCTCCATTGTGTAGGCATTTGTCATAGCTAGGCACAAAACCATTACAAACTAGGAGGATAGTCATTTAATGGGTTTGTTGATTGTAACTATCTGTTGTATTTATTTCAATTTAATGTATCAAGAAATACGAGAATCAAAAATGTGTTCATACTACGAATTATGGTTTAAATAACCCAATAACAAGAATCATGAAAAATCTACTTTCTGCGAATTATAATTTGTATGTTTTTAATGAACCAATTGAACAATTTAGGAGACGGTATTTTGTATAAAAGGAGATTCCGTTCAATAAAGAAACTTAAACTTAAACAAGCTTTTTTATTCCCTCAATATAAGAAGGTGCCGCTTGTAATGTCAACCAAGTAACAACATATTCTTTGATCTCATCGTTATTGTTGAACCTCTTGCCACAAAAACTCATAGAGAGAGCAGAAATTGTTTACTTTCGGTTTTCGTGAATCATTTCTTCAACTGCAGCAACCAGTTCATTATTAGTCAAACATGGACGCTTACTTCGTTCGTCATTATGCACACTATCACGTCCTTCACATCCTTCATTGAAAATGTTATGTGATTCAATGGTAAGGGCTATCCCTGAACATTTCCTTACCATTGAATCACTTATTACATTTTGTCCATACTGGTTAAATGTTTTTTTTTAATTGAGGAAAGGAATTGCAGACGTTATCTCACAAGCGGCGGGATTTTCAATTTTATTTCCCATTTCAAACAAGTATCACTAAGCGTACACAACACTCAGCTAACTCATATTCACGTCAACTTCTTCTCAATAAGTTATAGTAAGTCTCTCGCATGCGCGAAATTTCGATAGCAGCGCTGGGGTGGCAAGAAATACACACGGAACTTACTTTCTGGATACACCACGTATTTAAGTCTAATTTTAATTGTTTCTTTTAACAAGTATTGCTAGATATGTCGATTTGGTAAGGTTATTTAGCTAAGATATTTTTAAACGGTAACTTGTCGTTTTTTGCCTACCGACATTTTACTCTTCAACGTAAATCCGCTTAGTTGAAACAAGTTTATTTTTATTTGAATCTTCATTCAACCATTTTTTTCCAAATAAATGCGAGACACAAGGATTAACTAAAATGTCTTCGAGTTTATTTCAGGTATACAAGGCTTTTTTCTCTTAGGTATACATATCCCGATGCATGTATCGGACTTGAAGTTTCTAACGAATGTTTCCACTCCTGTATTAAGCATAAAGTTAAATTTCGAGTTTAGAAAAGCTCAGGCTTTTCTAAACTCGAAATTTTACTTCATGCGCCAGGCGTATAAAACACTGAATTATCGGAAAGCTTAAAGCAGAGCTTTGAACCGCTATATTTTGCGTTCCGGTTTTCCTTCCTGTTTAATAAATAAAATATATATTGGTTCGGTTTCGTTTTTCGTTCCTGAAAAAATAACGTTTTTTGCGGTTTTCGGTTCAGTTAAAAGTTATTGTTTTAATTTTTGAAATGTTTTTATTTCATATTAAAAAAAAAAGTTGATGTGTCCACCATAGCACTGTCCGTGTTATAGATATGATGATTTACATATTAAGAATATAGAAAAGGGTCTCAAAGTAAATTAGTTTTACTTTTTATATTTTCATCACATTTACAAAATATTCACAAAAAAAATATTTTTTGCATTTTTTCGCTATATCTTAGTAAATATCTGTCAGATCTCAGCAGTATATATTTTCAACTTTACTTTAAATCAGTGGTTTATACGCGTGGCGCATGAAGTAAAATTTCGAGTTTAGAAAAGCCCCGTGAAAATTTGTCTCGGGTCGCTGCGCGACCCTCGACAAAATTTCTACGCGGGGCTTTTCTAAACTCGAAATTTTACTTCATGCTTAGTCTGGGAGTGGAAGACACTTGCTAGTTTCAAATATGTCACAACTATCAAAATGTGTGTTGTAAGTGTCATAAAGAAAAACGCCGATTTGTGTTAAGATTGATACATTGGATTGATACATTGGACTAAATGTCATTTCAAGTTGACGGGATAGACTAATGTCGGCTGACGGCGACTCATGTCAAGTTGACACAATGGACTAAATACCGACTGACGTCGTCTTAAGTCAAGGTGACACGATAGACTAATGTCAGTTAATATAGTGACTTACAGTCATAAAGTCACAATAGTGAAAATTCAGTCAATATAGTGACTTAATGATAAAATCATATCATAATCAATAGAGAGTAAACCAAGTGACTCACAGTCATAATATCGCAGTAGTGATAATACAGTGAATCAATGACAAAATCCCAATAAGTTGAAATACAGTCAACTTCGTGACTTCTAGTCATAATATCACAATAGTCGAAATACAGTCGATAGAGACATAAAATGACAAAATCCTAGCATAGTCAAAAGACCGTCAACCAAGCGACTTACAGTTACAATGTCACAGTAGTCAAAATACAATTGATAAAGACATTTTATGATAAAATCCTAGCATAGACAAAGAGCAGCCAAATCCAAATAAGTTAAAAGACACCCAACCAAATGACGTACAGTCATAATGTCACAAGTCAAAATACAGTCGATAAAAATATAATATGACAAAATCCTATGATAGCCTAAAGTCAGTCAATTTCTGACTTACAGTCAAAATGTCACCAATGTCAATATATTTGTACAGTCAATAGAGCGATTTAATGACGAAATCATACTTAGATACTTATAGTCAATATTGCAATAGTCAATATACAGTCGATAAAGAAATGCAATTATAAAATTGTATGTTCAATAAGAAATAAACCTCTAGAGTTCCATGATTTAATCTTTTTGTTAATTAATTTACAGCCAAATTAATTAATTACTTTATTATATAAAATCAGAGTTGCCAACCTACAATATTTTCCATGGCACTTTTAGAGTTTTTTTTTTATTGAACATACATACATCATAGTGAAGAAAGAGTCAACACAGTGACATAATCGTAGTACAATTAGTCGACAGCCGACCAAGCAATTTTAGGTTAAAATTTTATAGCGGCAGGAAAACAAACGACCAGTGATTAAAGTCAAAATATCGTGATAATCAAAATATTAAGTGTCATTTAGTTTTATAGATTACATGTTGATTATATTGACAGTCTTTACTATTTTGACTGCCATTTGACGACAACATTTGAAAACATCAACTATTAATCGATTAGGTTGACTACATACTGATTCTTGACTGTTATTATTGTTGACATTTAACAACATTGACATTTAGTAGTTTTTTGCCGTCAAGTTATCAAAAACTTCTATAAACTTTTGGATAAAAGCGGCGGAATTAAAAAATTATAGTCCTATTTTTTAGCTAGAACTAATTGGCTAAATACGAGGGTAGATTGAAAAGTTTCCGGAATGGGCAAGAGATGGCGCGCGTATCGTGAAATTGTTATGATGGTTGTCAAGGCTAACCTATTTTAGGTAAGCTGTCAAATTTTCAGCCCCTTGCATCGTTCCGATTTTGTTTACTAGGATATCTTGTGAAGCAAGTCAGGCACCTTTGGAAAAATGGATAAAAACGAATTTCGTGCAGTCATCAAACATTTCTTGATGGATGGGAAAAAAGCGACGGAGATACGAGATATTTTGCAGGAAGTTCATGGTACATCCACACCTTCATTTTCGACTATTAGTTTCTGGGTGAGCTAGTTCAAACGTGGCCATACGAGTACCAAGGATGAACCACGCAGTGGACGTCCAAAAACGGTTACAAATGAAGAAATGGTCGACAAAGTCCATGATCTCGTGTTAGCCGATCGACGAGTGAAGTTGCGCGAAATAGTAGAGACCACGGGCATCTCATATGAACGTGTGCAAAATATCGTCCACGAACATTTGGGCATGAGGAAGCTGTCGGCGCGATGGGTGCCGCGTTTGGTGACTATGGACAACAAGCGAAATCGTGTGACCACTTCGAAAGAGTGTTTGGCCTTGTTAAAGCGTAATCCAACGGATTTTTTTCGCCGATTCGTGACCGTGGACGAAACATGGATCCACCACTACACACCAGAAACCAAACAGCAGTCGAAACAGTGGATTTCTCTAGGCGAATCTGCTCCGAAGAAGGCAAAGACTGTCCCATCGGCAGGAAAGGTGTGATACACATTGACTTTTTGCAGAAGGGAAGAACTATCACGGGACAATACTACAGCGATTTATTGGATCAATTCAACGGCATATTGAAGGAGAAACGGCCTCATTTGCAGCGGAAAAAAGTGCTCTTCCAACACGACAACGCGCCGGCCCATTCATCCCGAATCGCCAATGCTAAATTGGTTGAATTGGGCTACGAGGTGGTGCCGCATCCCCCGTACTCTCAAGACCTGGCCCCGTGCGACTTCTTTTTGTTCACAAACATGAAGACTTGGCTCGGAGGCAAGCGCTTTACGTCAAATGAGGAGGTCATCGCCGCCACTAAAGCTTATTTTGCAGAGTTCCCGAAATCATATTTTTCTGAAGGCTTGAAAAAGTTGGAGCACCGCTGGGAAAAGTGTATCGCCCTGCAAGGGTACTATGTTGAAAAAAAATGGTGATGTGTCCATCATAGTACTTTCCCCCGTAAATTGCGTATTAAATCACTTTTTAAAGTTTGTAAAGAGGCTAATGAATCACCCTGTAGAAAATTGTGTTTGAAAGATCACGAAAAACGTTCTTCTTTTTATAACATATTACGAAGTGGTCCTCAATAACTAGATAAAACACACAACTTTTGAAATATCTCAAAAACTAAGAGTGCTATGACAAAAAGTAAGTGAATATACATCTATATTTTGTTATTATCTACAACTTTTATTTGAAAGATTTTTTTGTTTGATGAACATTTATTGAAAAAATCTGAAAAAACTGAAAAACGCTAAGAGTAAAGTACCACTTCCGGTTTTCCGATTTTCACCAAAAGCTTTTCAGTTCTTCCGATTGTAACAAAAGGCTTAAGTTTCAAGTTTCATCTCGATATCTTTAGCGGTTTTTGCGGTACAGCGCACACAGACACACACACAGACAGACAGACAGACAGACAGACATTTTTAAAAAATAGTCTTATTCGACTCAGGGGACCTCAAAACGGATATTTCCGCTAAAATTTTTGATTCGAAAATTTTCACGAAAACAATACTTTCCCTTTGTATTACATACGGGGGAAAGTAATAAAAAATAAAACCTGTTCAATTACTGCGTTTTCTTGCCCATTCCGGAAACTTTTCAATCTACCCTCGTAAAATAAAGTTCTGGCTGAAAAATAGAACTATAATTTTTTAATTCTGCCGCTTTTTCCCAAAAGTTTATAGAAGTGTTATTTAACAACATTGACCATTTATCGATTACATTGGGACTACATGCTATTTATTGACTCTCATTTTACAATATTGGCTATTAATCGATTATGTTGACCACATATTTCATGCTGATTGTTGACTACTGATTTTCATTTAACAAAATTAATTATTAATCGATTATGTTGACTACATGCATGCTAATCAAGACCGTAGCTAGAAACAAATTTCGGGGTGGATATAATAATTTCGGAGGGGGTTTCGCTGGTAAATATATTGTTTTTGCTCTTTCAGGGCCGCGTTTACATACATTAATTTTTCATTTTGAAAATTTCGAGGGGGGGGGGGTTGAACTCCCCATATCCCCCCCTGGCTACGGCCTTGATGCTAATTATTGACTACCCTTTATTGACTGTCGTTCGAAAACATTGACTCTATTAACTAAATTGACAATTGTTGGCGTTTCACGTCAATATTTATGTTGATCTCGTTTTGACGAAATTGACATTTTGCGTCAAAGTCGCGATGTTTACGTCAGAAAAGACAAAAATGGCAATATACCCGAAAAACTCAACTTTACGAAAAGAGCACATCTGCTGATTTAAGACAAAGTCGATTGTTTGTTTCTTCAACGATTTTCAACAAAACAGTTGATATTTTGGAAAATCCAGTTTAGATATATATTGTAACCACTAAACGTTTATTATTTTCTGAGTAAGTTATTCCTTTGATGTTGACTTTATTCTCAAAAAGATCGAGGTGGAACAAAAGTTCCTTTTTTTTAAAAGCCGTTCGAAAATTAAAATTTCTACGACAAAAAAATCAGAAATGGTCTTAATCGAATGAAGGGATCTGAAAACGAATATTTTCGCAAACAGTTTTGATTTAAAAATTGCAAAAAAGTAGAAGGTGTTGTACAATTAAAGTTCACGTGCGTGTTTGAACCGAAATAAACCTATATATTTTTTTTTTTTGGTTCAGTTCCGATTTTCGTTCTGACAAATTTAATAATTTTTTCCGGTTTTCATTTTACGGTTCAGTTACGGTTCGAAACCCTGGTTTAAAGTATACATATTCTTAAATCAGTATGCTAAAACAGTATACATATTTTATATTTCAGGATATTTCTGTGTTTTAAACATTTTCCAGGCTTATCTAAAATCAAAATTTTACTTTAAGCGCCAAAAAATATACTGCCAAGTTTGATCTCAAGCTAGTAAACTTAAAAAAATGTTTATTTCGTGTATGGAAATTTTCCAAAATTAACGCACCTGGATAAATTGCTTTCGGCTAAATTGTATGTGGGCCAAGGGTGCATCTTGCTACAAATCCGGCCCTGACTCCTGGATTAAGCATGAAGTGAATATTTTGCCGACACCGACGCGAGAGATTATTATTAACATAAAATCAATTTAAAAATATATATTTCAGTTTATATTTCATTTTCGGTCCTTGTTATTTGTAATAATGAAAAAATCTTTGAAATAATGATAGCGTTCCTTTGTTAAAATCTGTTTTAATTGCCCTGTATTTTATATTAATAAATACCATTGAGCAATATATGCAACCTAGTATACACATTCTTAATTGATAACGCGCTTCGCCCATTGCTTAACAGAGAGCGCTATGTTTAAGCAATGTTTGTACGCGTGAGCCGGTGTTGTTTTGAAATTGACGTCGCGCGGGCGCACCGCTCAAAATAAATCAATAAATGGTGTAGCAAACGTGCGAGAGCCAGTGTGGGTGTTACGGATTAACCTAAACCAGTAATGTTTTAACCAAATTTCCACCGCAGCAAAAAAAACGAAACAAGAAACTATGGATCCAGACACCGACGACTTCCAGCCGCAGAGCGCCACCAAAGAGGTAAACCCCCTTACCCCTCCCCCTTCCACAAAAACACCGACTGCCTACGTCTAATATACCTTTAAAGATTTGTTAGTAATCCACTAAGTTGCATGCTGAATTAAATTGTGGTAGAGGGGAGTATTAAAACTCTCTTCTAGCATTTATCTAGCATTTAGTGTAGGGCAGCAAGTTATTAAAATCATATCTACATAAATCATTTCCTCTTTAACTTTCACCCACGAATCAAGATTAATAATCACCAATTGCAAATGCAACACCCAAATACATTTCCTCCTCTTCGGGTGTCCAATTACTATTAAATCAAGCCACACAATTAATCTCACTCGAGTTGTAAGAGTTGTTTGTAACCATCAAGTTGTTTTAAGGAAGAGTTTATTGTTTATTCAATAGGTGCTATTTAAAAGCCTCCTTTTTATACAATTCTAATTCCAAAATAAGAGTGATCTATTTATTTATACACTCAATTCCAAACATTGCACAGGTAAAGTGTTGACTCAGAAAAAAGTAAACAACCGATTGATTGTTTGTTGATGTTTCCATGGAACATCTGATCGAGTCATTGATTTTATTTCTGCTTATTTGTAGAATGGATTTTAAATCAGATATTTTTGCATTCTCATTGAATTAATTATATAAGTATTTTGATAGTGATGCTTATTTTTAAACATAGCTGATTAATTTTATTAACTCCCTTATTAATATAATTATACAATAATTTAGAATAGACCTTTAATTAAGAGTAGATATGCTTTGTGTAGTCAAAATACTATCTCATAATATCTATTAATTAGGTAGTAATTGAATAGAAGGCTTTTAAAATACTACAATTTTAATTAGAAATTATTTACAAACATGATTAATATTTACTTCACAAGAAGAGGTATGTTTCATAGCGATCAGGCTTGTCGATGAACTAAATTGCTTGATTTAAATTTGGGTCATCCTTTTTATTGGTTGAAAACTAATTCTTTGACAATTGCACTTTTTTGTATGATATACTAGTAATTAAAATTAGATATTTAAATAATCTATATCTTAATTTTATACAAGATTAGAACTTTATTCATGTTTAATGGATAATAGAAAGTTAATGAAAATTGGTGAAAATGGTCTAAGATGTTGGTATTATATTTTATATTCTGTTAGATATTGAATATATCAATTAAGTATTTTTCTACAGTTAATAATTTATGTGGTTCAATTTCATGAGGTGTGTATTGGTCGATGAATTTTTCACACGGATATAAATAATTCTTATGGTTCGAGTACTTGATACAGGCTGTGAAATTATTAATAACCCCGGAATTAGCTTGGCTATTTTTTCTGCATGACAAATATTCTAAAAATAGTTTTCATTGGTGTCTATACAAAAATGTTCATTCGGTTGAAATCGTCCATTCTCATAAAAAGAATTAAAGAGTCAGAGATCATTAGAATGTAATGATTACATTAATTAATTTTTAAGGGCTATTGATTAATAATCCAAATCAATAAATAAATTGAAACAAGTGAATTAAGAAATGTTAACATTTTTAAATTGAAAATGGAAATCTGGATAATCACTGAGTGAACAAATGAGATATTATCTTGTATATTTGTTTTATTAATACACAAATGATTCTCAAGTGTTTTATTATCAGTTATATTTATTATTATTATTATTATATTTTAATAAAATCCTAATAATAATACTGTTATAATATCTTTGTTGAAAAAATAAATACAATTAATAATTTAGTACATTCTTCAATTATAAATATACAGGGTGAGTTTTTTTTATGTTCCCTATGAGGATCTCAGAAACTATAAGAGATAGAGAAATAGTTAAATAGGCAAAGTAGTGCAGTTTTATGAGCTGAAGAATAGACATTTGAAACATATTCGAAAAAGTTATTTTGAAAAAAGTGAAAGGGGTAAATGTTTTCAATTAAATTTTTCTAGGTTATTAAAAGAGATAGAAAAAAACTATAAATGGCAAAGTTTTACATAATTTTACACTAAATAAAAAAATATCAGATTTTTTCTATCGATATTAGTTTTTGGAATATAACACAAACTTACATTTTTGTAATGGGAAACACTTTTTGAAAATTATGCAAATGTATTTTTAATAAGCTCGTAAAAGTGCACTAATTTGTCTATTTAACCGTTTCTCTATCTCTTATAGTTTCCGAGATCCCCATAAAGAACATGAAAAAAAAAACTCACCCTGAATATTATTTCCTTTTGATGAGGGTTATCGACCGTAAATGTTTCTGCAAAGTGGTATATCTGTTTTCGTAGTGTTAGGTATTAGGGGTGTATTAAGGTGGAATTAAAGAGTAAAAGTAGGATGTCTAGTTCATAAAGCATTACAGACAGGTTTTTGTTGTTAGGAGTTATATTGAGGTTGAAAATAATATTTATATTTTTTTTTAATTATTGATGATTAATATGGCTGTTTGTTTGATTGCATGCATGTATGAGGGTAATTTAATTAATTCATGACAAATATGAAGGGGTAAATTGTGGAATAGAAAATGTAAATGTATGACTCAAATAAACTTTATGTAAATTATATGGTGGAATAATTACTGCACTCTAGAGAAACTCTTTCAACTTTGAACTAATACACTACAAAACACATATTCAATCACAGTTTGAATTATACAGCGTGTTCCATTAGTGTGTTCTTAGAAGATATTTGAGCTCTTGTTACAGATAGAAACAAGTTCCTCCATTAAATTTGCTTGGTATTAAGAACTGAATAATCTAAACATATCTTAACGTATACAGGGTGTGCTATAAAGCCAGTAAGTGTGTTCTTAGAAGATATTTGAGCTCTTGTTACAGATAGAAACAAGTTCCTTCATCAAACTTACTTGGTATTTAGAACTGCATAACCTAAACATATTTTAACGTATACATAGTGTGCTATAAAGACAGTAAGGAGTGCAATTTGCTTATTTTAAATGGATCACCTTATATATTATATGGATTTATAAAATGTGAGTGTCATTTTGTCGAAGTACATTTACATTTACTATTAGTTTTAAATCGTATAGTTTAGAAGTTATCGGACATTTTTGCAAAAAAAACTGACGTTTGTACACACTGAGTTTGTAAACTTAAAATATCACCGAAATTAAATAAAGTAGAGTGTTGCGGTTTCAGTCGATCTCTTTGGCATAGAGACCGCTATTGTTTACACTATGCAGTGGCGTAGTTAGGGGGGATTTAAGGGATCAATCCCCCCTCCCCCACATGTCTTGAAAAATAAGTGAATGAAATAAAAGGCTCCTTTTCTGTTAGTCATTTATTTTATTATAATATTTATTTTATGTTTATATTTCCGTCATTTGTAAAAACTAGACGTGATACGAAATTTTGATGATTTTCAGAATCTCTGCAGAAAATCCATTCAGATATACCTATTTATTTGAAGACATCAAAAAGCAGTTAAAAAAAATGCAGATCAGTATTATTTATGTGTGAGTGTGCAACAACAAAAAATAACAATCATTAAAACGTCAATTTTTGATATGAAATCTTATTTATAAATTACAATTACCTACTAAGTATCGTAATTGTAATTTATAAATAAGATCTCATATCAAAAATTGAAGTTTTAATGATTGTTATTTTTTTGTTGTTGCACACTCACGCATAAATAATACTGATCTGCAAAATGAAAACTGAAATGTTTGAAAACAAATAATGTATTATGTTTAATTGGATTCAGTAATAAATAAACAAACACAAATACAAAAAATGTCTAAACGAAAATCTATTAATTTCATTTATGCAAATCTACTTTAGGGTCTTATAACTTTAAGTCGTGAAAGAGTTATATATTTTTGTGTGTAGAATATTAAAATAATTTGTTTATATGTTTTATAATAAATAAATAAATTACATACACATGCTACGATAAAGTCTCCGTCTCCAATTTTTTGAATTAATTTCCGCCGCTAAAACTAAACAATTCGATGAATATTAAAATATGCTTATTTATTAGTGGATCTTCAGAATTCTTAATAAATTCGACTATCGATAAGTTTTTAGTAAGTCTTTGAATTAAACTGTTTAATTTGGGGGTCTCACAACTTTAATTTACGTTTACGTTACGTTTTCTGGCATAATCAAAAATGGTAACTTTTGATAATTTTAAGAGTTTCAGTTACATTATGTAAAAGTAAAATTCCTTATTTTAAAAAAAAATCAACTGAACTTTAGATTTACTTAAAACTAAAAAAATACTATTACTGTTCTTTCAACGTTATCAAATTAATAATTGGTCAAACTGGAAGGAAAAGCGTATACGTTAAAAGTTGACTAAAACATCAACTCTATTTATTCTAGTCATACATTTTACAATAAAAAACTACAATAAAAAAATCCATTCAAATACACCTATTTATTTCAAGACAGCAGAAAACAGTTGAAAAAAATGCAGATTTTTTTTTCTTTTTTCATTGGTCTCGGATTTCTCCATACAGCCATCTACCATTGTATTATTATTTTTAATTTAATTAATTAACTAATGCTCACATTTATTCAATTCGTTTTTCACGCCACAATACATTCACACTACATCCATGGACCCGGATGGAATAATTTATTATTCATAAATTATTCCACCGGACGGGATTCGAACCCGCGACCCCTTGGTCTGTGGGCAGGGTCTCTACCCACTCGACCACCGAGGCCCCAAAAATTGCAGATCAGTGTTATTTATGCGTTAGTGTGCAACAACAAAAAATAACAATCATTATAACGTCAATTTTTGATATGAAATCTTATTTATGAATTACTATTACGATGCTTAACTGAAATGTTTGAAAACAAATAATTTATTATGTTTAATTGAAAATTCAGTAATAAATAAACAAATACAAATAAAAAAAATGTCTAAAAGATAATCTATTAATTTCTTTTATGCAAATTTACTTTAGGGTCTTATAACTTTAAGTCGTGAAGAGTTATATAATTTTGAGTGTAGAATAATAAAATAATATGTTTATATGTTTTTTAATAAATAAATAAATTACATACACATTCTACGATAAAGTCTCCGTCCCCAATTTATTTTTTGAATTAATTTCCACCGCTAAAACTAAACAATTCAATGAATATATAAATATGCTTATTTATTACTGGATCTTTAGAATTCCTAATAAATTCGACAATCGATAAGATTTTAGTAAGTCTTTGAATTAAACTGTTTAATTTTGGGGTCTCACAACTTTAATTTACGTTTACGTTACGTTTTTTGGCATACACAAAAATGGTAACTTTTGATAATTTTAAGATTTTCAGTTACATTATGTAAAAGTGAAATACCTTATTTTGAAAAAAATCAACCAAACTTTAGATTTACTTAAAATTAAAAAAATACTATTACTGTTCTTCCAACGTTATCAAATTAATAATTGGTCAAACTGGAAGGAAAAGCGTATACGTTAAAAGTTGACTAAAACATCAACTCTATTCTAGTCATAAATTGTACAATAAAAAAACTACAAAAAAAAAATCCATTCAAATACACCTATTTATTTCAAAACAGCAGAAAACAGTTGAAAAATTTCAGATCAGTCTTACTTATGCGTAAGTGTGCAACAACAAAAAATAACAATCATTAAAACGTCAATTTTTGATATGAAATCTTATTTATGACTTACTATTTACGATGCTTAGCTGAAATGATTGAAAACAAATAATTTATTATGTTTAATTAAAAATTCAGTAATAAATAAACAAATACAAATATAAAAAAATGTCTAAAAGAAAATCTATTCATTTCTTTTATGCTAATTTACTTTAGGGTCTTATAACTTTAAGTCGTGAAGAGTTATATAATTTTGTGTGTAGAATAATAAAATAATATGATTATATGTTCTTTAATAAATAAATAAATTACATACACATTCTACGATAAAGTCTCCGTCTTCAATTTATTTTTTGAATTAATTTCCGCCGCTAAAACTAAACAATTCAATGAATATTAAAATATGCTTATTTATTAGTGGATTTTTAGAATTGCTAATATATTCGAATATCGATAAGTTTTTGGTAAGTCTTTGAATTAAACTGTTTAATTTGGGGGTCTCACAACTTTAATTTACGTTTACGTTACGTTTTTTTGACATAATTAAAAATGGTAACTTTTGATAATTTTCAGTTACATTATGTAAAAGTAAAATACCCTATTTTGAAAAAAAAATCAACTAAACTTTAGATTTACTTAAAATTCCAAAAATATTATTACTGTTCTTTCAACGTTATCAAATTAATAATTGGTAAAACTGGAAGAAAAAGTGTATACGTTAAAAGTAGACTAAAACATCAACTCTATTTATTCTAGTCATAAATTTAACAATAAAAAATCTGCTAAATAAGTTTATAAGTGATTGTCTAACGAGTGTTTCCAATCCTAGATTAAGCATGAAGTAAAATTTCGAGTTTAGAAAAGCCTGAAAATTTGGCTCGGTCGCGTAGCGAAGCGGAGCGACCGAGCCAAATTAGGCTTTTCTAAACTCGAAATTTTACTTCATGCGCCACGCGTGTAAGACGCTGATTTAATGTGAAATGGTTTTTAACCAATTAATAAATAAAATACGTTTAGTATGTCAATCAGCAATTGTTTGAATGACGGGGAAAGTGCTATGATGGACTTATCATCATTTTTTGTACTTGTTATATAACATTAGAAAAATAAATTTATGAAATAAAATACTAACTCACGTCCTCCCATCACAAAAAGCTATCTACGCCATTGGTATTATGGACAGTGTCGCCAACTTTAAGCCGTCCGATGTCTAAAAGTCTCAACTCATAAATCACCAGATTATATATATATATATATATATATATGTATATATATATATATATATATATATATATATATATATATATATGTATATATATATATATATATATATATATATATATATATATCTTTACTCAGACAACAATTACAAATAGATTTATAACACTTTTATGTACATATAAATAAATAGTTAGTCTGTCTGGGCTATTGACCAACGGTCTTTCTGCCCCAGATTTTATATTTTGTTATAAAATGAATTTTAATAATATTGACAATGAAAAACTCTGGAATACTTTAGAACTTTAGAGACTTAACAGTTTTCAAATAGGTGTTGATACTTTTTTTAAATACTTAGTAATTCCTTAATGTATCACATTTTCTATAGTTTTTTAATTGGGCACTATATTCAATTACTTAGATGCTTTTATAAAGATTAGAACCTGCAGTTATTTTAAGTTAAATGGTAATCATGAATTACTTAGATTAGGTTATGTTAGATTTCAGTTAATAGCTGGATTAGATAAATTAGATTCGCATATGTTCGAAAGCGTAAACGCCATCTAATGCCCATTAGCTTAAGTACCATCGTCAATAGCTGGGAAACCCACTAAACTAATTTACTTTGTCAGCTATTAACAATGCTACTTAAGCTAATAGGCTTTAGATGGCAGTAGAGAGAGTTAGCGGGTACGGCGCCATTTCATACCCAAGGTTTCATACCCAAGGTCATCCCCAAGGTCAAGGCCAAGGTCAAGGTCAAGGCCAAGGTCAAGGTCAAGGTCAAGGTCAAGGTCAAGGTCAAGGTCAAGGTCAAGGTCAAGGTCATCCCAAGGTCATCCCAAGGTCATCCCAAGGTCATCCCAAGGTCATCCCAAGGTCATCCCAAGGTCATCCCAAGGTCATCCCAAGGTCATCCCAAGGTCATCCCAAGGTCATCCCCAAGGTCATCCCCAAGGTCATCCCAAGGTCATCCCCAAGGTCATCCCAAGGTCATCCCCAAGGTCATCCCAAGGTCATCCCCAAGGTCATCCCAAGGTCATCCCAAGGTCATCCCCAAGGTCATCCCCAAGGTCATCCCAAGGTCATCCCCAAGGTCATCCCAAGGTCATCCCAAGCTATTTCATTCCCAAGCTATTTCATTCCCGTTTCCGGTCGGACGTTGATAAGAGGAAAAGTGGTGGGGAAAAAGTGGTGTAAGGTGTGAGCATTCAAGATACATTGTTGCAATAATGCAGTTTACAAATACGGAACGAGAGCCTCTAATGGATCGCATTAACAGTGCCATAGAAGCATACCACGAATGTAAATTAAACTCTGATCATATAAAATATTTACCAGAATATTACTTGAAGAGGGTGGAAGGTCTGGAGCTTTTAAATATCTGGCCATTTCTACCGCCAAGCTTGAAGCATTACTGCAAGGAAAGACTACCCTGTTTCGAACACTACAATACGGGGAGGACCCACATCGATGGACCACCCACACCAAAATATAAGTGTCATCAGTGTTTGAACTAAAATTTCATTCCCAAGCAGTGAGAAGGCCACTAATTTCATTCCCAGGTGGCGACAACTTATCAGCAGTTAAAATGAATTATACATCGTTTATATTATCATCTGGATTTGTGCTATTTATTGTAATAGTTGTATGTGTTATTTGTGGGGGTATTAAGGCTCCTGTAATGAATATAAAATTTAAATAAAATAAATATTTAATTAAAAACTGTTTATTATTTAACATTCTTTACATAATTAAACAATTTTTCTACATTAACAATGCTACACACACTAAACCTATTACTATGTGATTGACAAGCATACAGAGTTTTACTAAAATTAGGACATTGATCATCGAATTCTAAATTTACAACATTATCATAAAATTGCTTCAAGTAAGCGCACTTTTGTGAACCTTTAACGTAAACAATATCCGCAGATAATTTTTTAAACAGTTTCGGTAATTCACTCAGGTCACTTCCATCACTATTGTATGGAATTCCATGGTAATTGTTTTCCAACCACCTAACTTGTTTCTTTGAATCCGAACTGAGATTACGAAATGGTGTAGGAGGCTTAAAAACGTAAACGATGAGGTGTTTTCCATCATAGGTGGCAGCAAGTTCCTTCGGAGTAAAGTCAGGTACGTTGAATCCCTGGATGTCGATGAACAACATCTTAAGTGGCGGTGGAGGTGGCGGTGGCAACGTAATTCTTGTCAAGATAGCTGGACTTAATAATGTTTCGGTTTCTCGGATGCGCTTCTTAAATCTAAGTCTGTCAAGAGCTTCTTGCATCCAATTTATTCCATCATTCTCTTCCTCTTCTAGCTCATACATGAACGTAGTTGGGATGGAATCGAAACAAAGTTTTCTGACCATTTTAAATAATCTTTTTAACAACTCCCGAAATAGGTGTGTACTCAAGAATAGAATCACTCAAAATGAGGCAGTATGCTCGGGTATTATCTTTAAAATTTTCAGAGGCCTCCATCTCAATGCGCAGGTCCACCGCTGATGATTTTACGCTCTCGTTTTGCTTGGACACGTCAAATACAAATATTGCGCAATTATTGAAATCAGTGAACGATAGATAGGGCTTGTTTATTTGATTATAATAACTCTGCTGGAATTGACAGTACATGTTGTATGCAGTCAAGTAATCATTACTATCAAAGTTCAAATTCAAGTGATCATACGGAAATGATTCCGAATTGAGATAAACTCGTATGTTCCTTATATTGTTGTGATCAAACATGGTTGCATCTTCACTAGCTACACCTCTTTTATTTGTTTGAAAGGCTACAATTACATATCGGGGTTTTTCTAAACTGCTGGAGGTTTTTACGGCCCATATATCATCTCGAGAATTTTTCAAGGTTGGTAATTCATGTAATTCCCATTTTCGGAATGGAATTAAAATATTTGGACCCCCAATAATTTTCCAATAGTTTTATCAGATGTAAAATCTATATCGAGGGTACTTTTTATTTCACACTGTAAGGTGTTATTATTGGGTTTAAGCGAAAAGAGTTTATCAACTTCCTCTTTTTTCTTATCGTCAAACAGCTGTTTTTGCAAATAACTTTCAAGTCGAATTGTTTATTAAATAGAGGAATTACGATTATTCAGTAAATCGACGGAAATATACTAGACGCTGACGCTACAAATCTGCACGCGCGATGGGTTGTTCGCATTTGCTTGGTTTCCAATTTCTGCTTATTTGCATTACGATTATTTAGTAAATCGAGGGAAATATACGAGACGCTGATGCTACAAATTTGCACGCGCGATGGGTGGTTCGCATTTGCTTGGTTTCCAATTTCTGCTTATTTTGCATTACGATTATTCAGTAAATCGACGGAAATATACTAGACGCTGACGCTACAAATCTGCACGCGCGATGTTCGATTCGCATTTGCTTGGTTTCCAATTTCTGCTTATTTGCATTACGATTATTTAGTAAATCGAGGGAAATATACTAGACGCTGACGCTACAAATCTGCACGCGCGATGGGTGGTTCGCATTTGCTTGGTTTCCAATTTCTGCTTATTTGCATTATGATTATTCAGTAAATCGTGGATATTAATTTTTATCATCAAAGGAAATTCGAGATTAACCTTGAATTGTTGTTGGTATTTAAGAATGTAATGACCACCTCCACATATTTTCGCAATATATAATGCGATTCGCACTTAAAAGTTATTCAGTGTTACGATTAAGTTTGTACCTAACAAAAAAAAAAATAATGTGTGACGAATTTACCGAGGGTACGAGGTGTGGGGAATGCCCAATTTGCTTAACAAATTGGGTAGGATTTGCATTGAAGTGTGGTCATTTATTTTGTGGGGATTGTCTCGTAAGAATCAGTAAATGCGCGATCTGTCGAACTCGCATCATACGTGATAAAGTGATAAAGATTTATTTAAATAATTCAAAACCGATCACGTCTTCACCATCCACTTCAACAACTCCACTCCCCTACACTTCAACATTCGCTGCCACTTCATTCGTTCCAACCTTCTCCAACACTCCTTCTACAGACACATCTTTTGATGATTCTTGGCATCGGGAGGATTGGAGGACATATATGGATCCATCGATTGAGCGAAACGATGCTCAAGCGATAGAAATGAGAATTGGCGATATAGTAGATAACCATTTCATTTATATCGGTCACCCCCCTCTTACTGATAGGGAGAGAAGGATGAGAAGGTCACACTTCGAGGCATTCGGTATTTATATAAATGACAACGATTCAATGTTCGATTCTCGAATGTTCGATGCAGACGCGCCGATTGAAATTGTAAGTAGTATTTTTAATTTTATAAGTTTTTCAATTGTTATACTTTTGATTTTTTATTTAGTCTGATGATGAATCAATCGCCCCCTGACACACCCTCCGAACGGCTGACACCAACGATTGATAATGATGATGATGATAGTTGGTAGACAATATCATCACTTTTAAAAAACGGTCCTTTTCAGGACCAACAATTTATTTATGAAATATATTTGCATTGTGAGCCATCGGTCTACGTATTAGTTTTAATCACTAAAATTATCTTTTAACCATTAGGGGAGATGTGAGTAATACTAAATAATAACAGTAGAGTATTTTAAAATATTTTATTGAGTTGTCCTCTGTATGTATTTATAACACCTTGAACAATACAATTTCCTATAATTTTAACATCAGAAAAAGTCAGTATATATTTCAAAGATAAATTTTCAGGATTAACAATATACAGGTTTTCACCTAAAAATATCACAATATTACCATCTAGTCTCTGATAAATACTATTAATTTTAGTAAAATTTGTAGGTAGAAATGGTAACCATTGAGTTATCAGTAAAGGTGGGCTAATTTTATCTTCATATAATTTTTTATACCAAACCCACTTTTCATAAAATAAATATAGTGTATCTTCAACAATTAAATAGGTATTTAAATCATGTAGTAAACACAACTTAGGAGCTATTGATGGCTGTTCAGAAGTAGATTTTACAGTTGTTGTACTTGGAGCGAATGATGTCGTTTCCATCTAGTGGAAATGGACATTCTTCTTTATTATTACATTGATAAAACTTGTGTTGCTCGTGTTGATATGTAATTATAATATTAGGATTTCTTCTAGATCTTTTAAATATTAAATTTGAATGTTTAGCCCATATTTCAAATGCTTTATTGGTCAATTCAATCTCTTCTTTTGATGCTCTTGGAAAATTCCATGTGATGTTTCTAAAATTCCATTTTTGCCAATATTTTCCAAGTTTAAAGTTCACCATATCTTTAAAGCCACACCTTGATCGTTTCATTAAATTAATGGTGTCATTATTTAGTTCGCCATCCACTGGTAAATTGTAATTTTCTTGAAATGTTTCAATTGCATTGGTTAATAATTCATCGTCTTCGTCTTGTAAAAAATAATTGGTTTCATTTATATATCCAAACTGATTCATATATTTTACTACATCGCTAATGCTATATTGAAATCCCGATGACAGAAAAGATGTAATGATGAGGGATAGGATACAAAACAATTTATTAACCATCTTGTTAGGTACAAAGCTAATGACACACTAAATTATTCTGTACAATAAATATATATTTATTAGATCAAAAGAATGTTACAAAACATTTGATTTCTCCAACCAACTATTGTGCGATTTGTCTAATCCAAGCCACTTCACGTACACTTTGTTCCCTTTTCGTCTTAATACCTTTTCCACTAAATAGACATCAGAGTGCTTAACTTTTTGAAGTTCTTCAGCATAAAATGCTCGAAACGGTTATAATATATTCTCTTGTTTGTTGGCCTTGATCTTGTTCCTAAAGCAAATTTCGTTTTGCGTATGTCGAGATAAATTACCCTTTCTTTTAAATGTCTTCCAACAGTTGTTACACAAAAGAGTCATAATTTGCGGATATGTAAGTAGGTCTTTACGGCGCGGTTTAAGAGAGAACGAGAGACGTTGCTTTAGCGTATGTATATAATTGATAATAGCTGTTCGTCACATAAGTTCGATTAGCTATTAATAAATTATGTTCTGTTGGCGTAATTCAGCCTCGATAATCTCAATTTCTAACATTGTAGTTACAGATCTAGGTGTGCGATGTAAAATCCATAAACGTTCAATGACATCATTTAAGTCTGTATACGAAATAGAGTGCTGATTATTGATTGACATATACTTGTAACTTGATGAACTCTTGATGTTCTCTTCATCGCCGGTAAGATAGCTCATGTTTTCTTGTTCACTCTCGAAATCGTTCGTATATGATTGAGATGGTTTTTGTGATAAAAACTCTTTTTCATTACTTATCTCGTCCAACTTTTCCTGAATCTTTTTTAATTCAACTCTTATAGATTTTGTACGATTTTCCACTTCTTTATTTATTATCTCCTTAATGTTTTGATTACTGCTAACATTATCCTCTTTATCTGAATCTAAATCACTCAGCGTTTGCCTATTCTCTCCAAGAGATAAGGTTTTCGACCTAATTACGTCTCTTAGCTCGTTTATTGGTATTTCTTTATAATTGGTGCTGGAATAATTCTTTACCGCTTTATGTTCATATTCCATTTCATCTTTCATCGCTTGGCATTTGTCTCTACTTATATTAGCATCCATACAATTAGAGATGCTTAGCTCTGGTAATTTCTTTGACAATTCATGGTGTTGTACAGATTCGTGTCGACTAAGATTGTCACGTCTGTTAAACTTTTTATCGCAAAATCGACAACTGTATTTATTTTCGTTATGCAACTTCTTATGCCTAAACAAGCCTGACAAATGTCCATAAGAAATACCACATTCTTCACATGCGTACATACTAGTGGTTAATACGATACTAATAAACTCAATGCGTTAACCCTCCTATTACCCTCTTTGTACCCTCTCATTACCCTCCTATTACCCTCTTTGTACCCTCTCATTACCCTCTTTGTACCCTCTCATTACCCTCCTATTACCCTCTTTGTACCCTCTTTGTACCCTCTCATTACCCTCCCATTACCCTCTTTGTACCCTCTCATTACCCTCCTATTACCCTCTTTGTACCCTCTCATTACCCTCCCATTACCCTCTTTGTACCCTCTCATTACCCTCCTATTACCCTCTTTGTACCCTCTCATTACCCTCTTTGTACCCTCTCATTACCCTCCTATTACCCTCTTTGTACCCTCTCATTACCCTCCCATTACCCTCTTTGTACCCTCTCATTACCCTCCTATTACCCTCTTTGTACCCTCTCATTACCCTCCCATTACCCTCTTTGTACCCTCCTATTACCCTCTTTGTACCCTCTCATTACCCTCTTTGTACCCTCTCATTACCCTCCTATTACCCTCTTTGTACCCTCTTTGTACCCTCTCATTACCCTCCCATTACCCTCTTTGTACCCTCTCATTACCCTCCTATTACCCTCTTTGTACCCCCTCATTACCCTCCCATTACCCTCTTTGTACCCTCTCATTACCCTCCTATTACCCTCTTTGTACCCTCTCATTACCCTCTTTGTACCCTCTCATTACCCTCCTATTACCCTCTTTGTACCCTCTTTGTACCCTCTCATTACCCTCCTATTACCCTCTTTGTACCCTCTCACTACCCTCCTATTACCCTCTTTGTACCCTCTCATTACCCTCCCATTACCCTCTTTGTACCCTCTTTGTACCCTCCTATTACCCTCTTTTACCCTCCTATTACCCTCTTTGTACCCTTTCATTACCCTCCCATTACCCTCCTATTACCCTCCTATTACCCTCTCATTACCCTCTTTACCCTCCTATTACCCTCTTTACCCTCCTATTACCCTCTTTACCTGATATGTCGATGTATTTATGTCAAGTCTTTTTGAATTTTCACATAATTGTAAACTGGCCATTAGCCGTTCGTAATTCTTTTTTTTTGTTTTTAATTTTTTTTATAATTATCGTTATGTACGAGTATATATATATATATATATATATATATATATATATATATATATATATATATACTCGTACATAACGATAATTATAAAAAAAATTAAAAACAAAAAAAAAGAATTACGAACGGCTAATGGCCAGTTTACAATTATGTGAAAATTCAAAAAGACTTGACATAAATACATCGACATATCAGGTAAAGAGGGTAATAGGAGGGTAAAGAGGGTAATAGGAGGGTAAAGAGGGTAATGAGAGGGTAATAGGAGGGTAATAGGAGGGTAATGGGAGGGTAATGAAAGGGTACAAAGAGGGTAATAGGAGGGTAAAAGAGGGTAATAGGAGGGTACAAAGAGGGTACAAAGAGGGTAATGGGAGGGTAATGAGAGGGTACAAAGAGGGTAATAGGAGGGTAGTGAGAGGGTACAAAGAGGGTAATAGGAGGGTAATGAGAGGGTACAAAGAGGGTACAAAGAGGGTAATAGGAGGGTAATGAGAGGGTACAAAGAGGGTAATGAGAGGGTACAAAGAGGGTAATAGGAGGGTAATGAGAGGGTACAAAGAGGGTAATGGGAGGGTAATGAGGGGGTACAAAGAGGGTAATAGGAGGGTAATGAGAGGGTACAAAGAGGGTAATAGGAGGGTAATGAGAGGGTACAAAGAGGGTAATGGGAGGGTAATGAGAGGGTACAAAGAGGGTACAAAGAGGGTAATAGGAGGGTAATGAGAGGGTACAAAGAGGGTAATGAGAGGGTACAAAGAGGGTAATAGGAGGGTACAAAGAGGGTAATGGGAGGGTAATGAGAGGGTACAAAGAGGGTAATAGGAGGGTAATGAGAGGGTACAAAGAGGGTAATGGGAGGGTAATGAGAGGGTACAAAGAGGGTAATAGGAGGGTAATGAGAGGGTACAAAGAGGGTAATGAGAGGGTACAAAGAGGGTAATAGGAGGGTAATGAGAGGGTACAAAGAGGGTAATGGGAGGGTAATGAGAGGGTACAAAGAGGGTAATAGGAGGGTAATGAGAGGGTACAAAGAGGGTAATGGGAGGGTAATGAGAGGGTACAAAGAGGGTACAAAGAGGGTAATAGGAGGGTAATGAGAGGGTACAAAGAGGGTAATGAGAGGGTACAAAGAGGGTAATAGGAGGGTAATGAGAGGGTACAAAGAGGGTAATAGGAGGGTTAACGCATTGAGTTTATTAGTATCGTATTAACCACTAGTATGTACGCATGTGAAGAATGTGGTATTTCTTATGGACATTTGTCAGGCTTGTTTAGGCATAAGAAGTTGCATAACGAAAATAAATACAGTTGTCGATTTTGCGATAAAAAGTTTAACAGACGTGACAATCTTAGTCGACACGAATCTGTACAACACCATGAATTGTCAAAGAAATTACCAGAGCTAAGCATCTCTAATTGTATGGATGCTAATATAAGTAGAGACAAATGCCAAGCGATGAAAGATGAAATGGAATATGAACATAAAGCGGTAAAGAATTATTCCAGCACCAATTATAAAGAAATACCAATAAACGAGCTAAGAGACGTAATTAGGTCGAAAACCTTATCTCTTGGAGAGAATAGGCAAACGCTGAGTGATTTAGATTCAGATAAAGAGGATAATGTTAGCAGTAATCAAAACATTAAGGAGATAATAAATAAAGAAGTGGAAAATCGTACAAAATCTATAAGAGTTGAATTAAAAAAGATTCAGGAAAAGTTGGACGAGATAAGTAATGAAAAAGAGTTTTTATCACAAAAACCATCTCAATCATATACGAACGATTTCGAGAGTGAACAAGAAAACATGAGCTATCTTACCGGCGATGAAGAGAACATCAAGAGTTCATCAAGTTACAAGTATATGTCAATCAATAATCAGCACTCTATTTCGTATACAGACTTAAATGATGTCATTGAACGTTTATGGATTTTACATCGCACACCTAGATCTGTAACTACAATGTTAGAAATTGAGATTATCGAGGCTGAATTACGCCAACAGAACATAATTTATTAATAGCTAATCGAACTTATGTGACGAACAGCTATTATCAATTATATACATACGCTAAAGCAACGTCTCTCGTTCTCTCTTAAACCGCGCCGTAAAGACCTACTTACATATCCGCAAATTATGACTCTTTTGTGTAACAACTGTTGGAAGACATTTAAAAGAAAGGGTAATTTATCTCGACATACGCAAAACGAAATTTGCTTTAGGAACAAGATCAAGGCCAACAAACAAGAGAATATATTATAACCGTTTCGAGCATTTTATGCTGAAGAACTTCAAAAAGTTAAGCACTCTGATGTCTATTTAGTGGAAAAGGTATTAAGACGAAAAGGGAACAAAGTGTACGTGAAGTGGCTTGGATTAGACAAATCGCACAATAGTTGGTTGGAGAAATCAAATGTTTTGTAACATTCTTTTGATCTAATAAATATATATTTATTGTACAGAATAATTTAGTGTGTCATTAGCTTTGTACCTAACAAGATGGTTAATAAATTGTTTTGTATCCTATCCCTCATCATTACATCTTTTCTGTCATCGGGATTTCAATATAGCATTAGCGATGTAGTAAAATATATGAATCAGTTTGGATATATAAATGAAACCAATTATTTTTTACAAGACGAAGACGATGAATTATTAACCAATGCAATTGAAACATTTCAAGAAAATTACAATTTACCAGTGGATGGCGAACTAAATAATGACACCATTAATTTAATGAAACGATCAAGGTGTGGCTTTAAAGATATGGTGAACTTTAAACTTGGAAAATATTGGCAAAAATGGAATTTTAGAAACATCACATGGAATTTTCCAAGAGCATCAAAAGAAGAGATTGAATTGACCAATAAAGCATTTGAAATATGGGCTAAACATTCAAATTTAATATTTAAAAGATCTAGAAGAAATCCTAATATTATAATTACATATCAACACGAGCAACACAAGTTTTATCAATGTAATAATAAAGAAGAATGTCCATTTCCACTAGATGGAAACGACATCATTCGCTCCAAGTACAACAACTGTAAAATCTACTTCTGAACAGCCATCAATAGCTCCTAAGTTGTGTTTACTACATGATTTAAATACCTATTTAATTGTTGAAGATACACTATATTTATTTTATGAAAAGTGGGTTTGGTATAAAAAATTATATGAAGATAAAATTAGCCCACCTTTACTGATAACTCAATGGTTACCATTTCTACCTACAAATTTTACTAAAATTAATAGTATTTATCAGAGACTAGATGGTAATATTGTGATATTTTTAGGTGAAAACCTGTATATTGTTAATCCTGAAAATTTATCTTTGAAATATATACTGACTTTTTCTGATGTTAAAATTATAGGAAATTGTATTGTTCAAGGTGTTATAAATACATACAGAGGACAACTCAATAAAATATTTTAAAATACTCTACTGTTATTATTTAGTATTACTCACATCTCCCCTAATGGTTAAAAGATAATTTTAGTGATTAAAACTAATACGTAGACCGATGGCTCACAATGCAAATATATTTCATAAATAAATTGTTGGTCCTGAAAAGGACCGTTTTTTAAAAGTGATGATATTGTCTACCAACTATCATCATCATCATTATCAATCGTTGGTGTCAGCCGTTCGGAGGGTGTGTCAGGGGGCGATTGATTCATCATCAGACTAAATAAAAAATCAAAAGTATAACAATTGAAAAACTTATAAAATTAAAAATACTACTTACAATTTCAATCGGCGCGTCTGCATCGAACATTCGAGAATCGAACATTGAATCGTTGTCATTTATATAAATACCGAATGCCTCGAAGTGTGACCTTCTCATCCTTCTCTCCCTATCAGTAAGAGGGGGGTGACCGATATAAATGAAATGGTTATCTACTATATCGCCAATTCTCATTTCTATCGCTTGAGCATCGTTTCGCTCAATCGATGGATCCATATATGTCCTCCAATCCTCCCGATGCCAAGAATCATCAAAAGATGTGTCTGTAGAAGGAGTGTTGGAGAAGGTTGGAACGAATGAAGTGGCAGCGAATGTTGAAGTGTAGGGGAGTGGAGTTGTTGAAGTGGATGGTGAAGACGTGATCGGTTTTGAATTATTTAAATAAATCTTTATCACTTTATCACGTATGATGCGAGTTCGACAGATCGCGCATTTACTGATTCTTACGAGACAATCCCCACAAAATAAATGACCACACTTCAATGCAAATCCTACCCAATTTGTTAAGCAAATTGGGCATTCCCCACACCTCGTACCCTCGGTAAATTCGTCACACATTATTTTTTTTTTTGTTAGGTACAAACTTAATCGTAACACTGAATAACTTTTAAGTGCGAATCGCATTATATATTGCGAAAATATGTGGAGGTGGTCATTACATTCTTAAATACCAACAACAATTCAAGGTTAATCTCGAATTTCCTTTGATGATAAAAATTAATATCCACGATTTACTGAATAATCATAATGCAAATAAGCAGAAATTGGAAACCAAGCAAATGCGAACCACCCATCGCGCGTGCAGATTTGTAGCGTCAGCGTCTAGTATATTTCCCTCGATTTACTAAATAATCGTAATGCAAATAAGCAGAAATTGGAAACCAAGCAAATGCGAATCGAACATCGCGCGTGCAGATTTGTAGCGTCAGCGTCTAGTATATTTCCGTCGATTTACTGAATAATCGTAATGCAAAATAAGCAGAAATTGGAAACCAAGCAAATGCGAACCACCCATCGCGCGTGCAAATTTGTAGCATCAGCGTCTCGTATATTTCCCTCGATTTACTAAATAATCGTAATGCAAATAAGCAGAAATTGGAAACCAAGCAAATGCGAACAACCCATCGCGCGTGCAGATTTGTAGCGTCAGCGTCTAGTATATTTCCGTCGATTTACTGAATAATCGTAATTCCTCTATTTAATAAACAATTCGACTTGAAAGTTATTTGCAAAAACAGCTGTTTGACGATAAGAAAAAAGAGGAAGTTGATAAACTCTTTTCGCTTAAACCCAATAATAACACCTTACAGTGTGAAATAAAAAGTACCCTCGATATAGATTTTACATCTGATAAAACTATTGGAAAATTATTGGGGGTCCAAATATTTTAATTCCATTCCGAAAATGGGAATTACATGAATTACCAACCTTGAAAAATTCTCGAGATGATATATGGGCCGTAAAAACCTCCAGCAGTTTAGAAAAACCCCGATATGTAATTGTAGCCTTTCAAACAAATAAAAGAGGTGTAGCTAGTGAAGATGCAACCATGTTTGATCACAACAATATAAGGAACATACGAGTTTATCTCAATTCGGAATCATTTCCGTATGATCACTTGAATTTGAACTTTGATAGTAATGATTACTTGACTGCATACAACATGTACTGTCAATTCCAGCAGAGTTATTATAATCAAATAAACAAGCCCTATCTATCGTTCACTGATTTCAATAATTGCGCAATATTTGTATTTGACGTGTCCAAGCAAAACGAGAGCGTAAAATCATCAGCGGTGGACCTGCGCATTGAGATGGAGGCCTCTGAAAATTTTAAAGATAATACCCGAGCATACTGCCTCATTTTGAGTGATTCTATTCTTGAGTACACACCTATTTCGGGAGTTGTTAAAAAGATTATTTAAAATGGTCAGAAAACTTTGTTTCGATTCCATCCCAACTACGTTCATGTATGAGCTAGAAGAGGAAGAGAATGATGGAATAAATTGGATGCAAGAAGCTCTTGACAGACTTAGATTTAAGAAGCGCATCCGAGAAACCGAAACATTATTAAGTCCAGCTATCTTGACAAGAATTACGTTGCCACCGCCACCTCCACCGCCACTTAAGATGTTGTTCATCGACATCCAGGGATTCAACGTACCTGACTTTACTCCGAAGGAACTTGCTGCCACCTATGATGGAAAACACCTCATCGTTTACGTTTTTAAGCCTCCTACACCATTTCGTAATCTCAGTTCGGATTCAAAGAAACAAGTTAGGTGGTTGGAAAACAATTACCATGGAATTCCATACAATAGTGATGGAAGTGACCTGAGTGAATTACCGAAACTGTTTAAAAAATTATCTGCGGATATTGTTTACGTTAAAGGTTCACAAAAGTGCGCTTACTTGAAGCAATTTTATGATAATGTTGTAAATTTAGAATTCGATGATCAATGTCCTAATTTTAGTAAAACTCTGTATGCTTGTCAATCACATAGTAATAGGTTTAGTGTGTGTAGCATTGTTAATGTAGAAAAATTGTTTAATTATGTAAAGAATGTTAAATAATAAACAGTTTTTAATTAAATATTTATTTTATTTAAATTTTATATTCATTACAGGAGCCTTAATACCCCCACAAATAACACATACAACTATTACAATAAATAGCACAAATCCAGATGATAATATAAACGATGTATAATTCATTTTAACTGCTGATAAGTTGTCGCCACCTGGGAATGAAATTAGTGGCCTTCTCACTGCTTGGGAATGAAATTTTAGTTCAAACACTGATGACACTTATATTTTGGTGTGGGTGGTCCATCGATGTGGGTCCTCCCCGTATTGTAGTGTTCGAAACAGGGTAGTCTTTCCTTGCAGTAATGCTTCAAGCTTGGCGGTAGAAATGGCCAGATATTTAAAAGCTCCAGACCTTCCACCCTCTTCAAGTAATATTCTGGTAAATATTTTATATGATCAGAGTTTAATTTACATTCGTGGTATGCTTCTATGGCACTGTTAATGCGATCCATTAGAGGCTCTCGTTCCGTATTTGTAAACTGCATTATTGCAACTATGTATCTTGAATGCTCACACCTTACACCACTTTTTCCCCACCACTTTTCCTCTTATCAACGTCCGACCGGAAACGGGAATGAAATAGCTTGGGAATGAAATAGCTTGGGATGACCTTGGGATGACCTTGGGGATGACCTTGGGATGACCTTGGGGATGACCTTGGGGATGACCTTGGGATGACCTTGGGATGACCTTGGGGATGACCTTGGGATGACCTTGGGGATGACCTTGGGATGACCTTGGGGATGACCTTGGGATGACCTTGGGGATGACCTTGGGGATGACCTTGGGATGACCTTGGGATGACCTTGGGATGACCTTGGGATGACCTTGGGATGACCTTGGGATGACCTTGGGATGACCTTGGGATGACCTTGGGATGACCTTGGGATGACCTTGACCTTGACCTTGACCTTGACCTTGACCTTGACCTTGACCTTGACCTTGACCTTGGCCTTGACCTTGACCTTGGCCTTGACCTTGGGGATGACCTTGGGTATGAAACCTTGGGTATGAAATGGCGCCGTACCCGCTAACTCTCTCTACTGATGGCGTTTACGCTTTCGAACATAATGTAAATTGGACAGGCCATAATAAATGGTCAAAGATGTTCAGTATTCTTTAAGCACTGGTTTAGGGCTATACTGATCATGGCGTTGAAGCCTGAAACGCGTATATAGTTATCCGGTGAATACATGAGTATTCAACCCAAATTCATATTCTTGATATTAGATTAAGTTAGATAAAAATCACAAAATTGTGTTTGATAGCATGTACTAAGTTAGATTAAATCACAGCTTATGCAATTATTAAGTTTTATAAAGCAATTATTTATTTATTTATTTATTTATTTTTTCCCGACAGAAATAATCAAATTACAGAGAAAATTTTAAAATATAACTATTATAACATATGAAAAATTAAACTAAATTATATATAAAGACTAATCTAAAAATATATTTATATATATATACTCGTACATAACGATAATTATAAAAAAATTAAAAACAAAAAAAATAAGAATTACGAACGGCTAATGGCCAGTTTACAATTGTGTGGAAATTCAAAAAGACTTGACACCTTGATTAGGTTTGGCTTAAGGTTAGTATTAATAACATATAGAAAGGTTATATAAATGTTATACCGGGTGTTGACTTGGCGGACGCAACATAGGAAATCCCATGTAAATTTTGAAATGTTCAAATTTTGGCTCCCCTATTTATTTTAGAAACAAAATGTATTTACCTTTTTTGTAGAGGAACAAATTTTGAATTCATTCGCGTTAACGTTTATCACTTTACGTTTCTCTAAGTTAAAATAATTAAGAAAAAGTAATGTGATTTTATAAAAATAATGACATGCCATGGAATTGAAACAATTGCGGATGTCAAAAGATATCGCAGTCACTTGATTAAAGAAAATGTTTTCGAAATGATTTACACTCTACAAGAAAAAATCCTCCTAATAAAATGGTTCTATGCAGATCACAGTTATCACGATGTTTGCGTTATGTTTTTTGTCGTTAATTAAGTAACAGCAATATCTTGTGCTATTTTGATATCCGCAATAGTTGTATCAATTCCATGGTATGTCATTATTTTTATAAAATCACATGACGTTTTCTTAATTATTTTAGCTGTAAATTTTCTGACATTCGTTGATTTTTAAAAGAGTTTAATTTGAAGCTTTAAACGAGTGTTTTCCACTCCCAGACTAAGCATGAAGTAAAATTTCGAGTTTAGAAAAGCCCCGTGAAAATTTGTCGAGGGTCGCGCAGCGACCCGAGACAAATTTTCTGGGCTTTTCTAAACTCGAAATTTTACTTCATGCGCCACGCGTATAAAAGACAGATTTTAAGTGAAGTTCGAATATACATAAATTTGACAATATTATATTGTTCTATACGCGTGGCGCATGAAGTAAAATTTCGAGTTTAGAAAAGCCCAGAAAATTTGTCTCGGGTCGCTGCGTGACCCTCGACAAATTTTCTCGGGGCTTTTCTAAACTCGAAATTTTACTTCATGCTTATTCTGGGAGTAGAGAACACTTGTTTAAAGCTTTAAATTGAACTTAAAAAAACAGGAAATATCCGCAATTGTTGTATCAATTCCATGGTGTCATTATTTTTATAAAATCACATTACTTTTTCTTAATTATTTAAACTTAGTGAAACGTAAAGTCTTAGGTGTAAACATTCATAAATTTAGAATTTTTCCCTCTACAAAAAAGTAATATACATTTTGTCTCTAAAATGAACAGGGAAGCCAATATTTGAACACTTTAAAATTAACATGCGATTTCCTATGTTGCGTCTGCCAAGTCAACACCTGTTATAGTTTAGGTTAGATAACACTGTTACATTTGATGACACAAACTAAAGTTAGGTTATATTAAATAACATTTATTAAAGTTGATTTAATTTGAACTTGAACTTTACAAGTTCTAAAAAATATTATCTCACTTTAACAAACGAAAGTGAAGTTCAAATTACATAGCTTCAATATATTGTTTCAGGTATATTTTAAACTTCACAATGTTTCAGTGATTTTTTCATGCGTAATCCAGGAGTCCAAACACTCTAGAAGTTTCAAATTATTTTCTTGATACAAACAACTGATGCGTAAAGTGAAAAACTGTAATTTTCAGAAATTCGTCGATTTTACAAAAAACGTTCAATTTAAAGCGTTTATCGAGTGTTTCCACTCTTTGATTAGGCATTAAGTAACATTTTGAGTTTAGAATTGAAATAGTTGTTTCAATGAATATTTGGGAGTCTTAACGAGACACAATCATCGCAAAAAGACGATAAATTTGCTGTCATTTTGTAATACGGTCTTCCTTCCACCGAGATAAATTTTCTGGGCTTTTCTAAACTCGAAATTTTACTTCATGCGCCACGCGTAAAAAAACACAGATTTTATGTGAAGTTCGAATATACATAAATTTGACAATATTAAGGTGTTTTATACGCGTGGCGCATGAAGTAAAATTTCGAGTTTAGAAAAGCCCAGAAAATTTATTAAGTAACATTTTGAGTTTAGAATTGAAATAGTTGTTTCAATGAATATTTGGAAGTCTCAACGAGGCACAATCATCGCAAAAAGACGATAAATTTGCTGTCATTTTGTAATACGGTCTTCCTTCCACATTAAGTATCTAGTTATACCAGGTGTAACACAAAACAGGATCACCCCCTTTAGTGTTTTTATTATTTGAAATATAAATTTGAAATTAAGAGGGTTTATACTAATAACAAATAGGAGTTCTGTAGTGACAAGGAAATTTAAATAGCGCGTCCGGTTTCACCGGAAGTGACATCAATTTTGACATTTTAAATGGAACATCCTATAATTGTTTTTGTTTTCAGATACATGATGTCATATTACTTACAAATCAATTGTTTTTTCAAACAAAATTGCAAGTGTCATATATATTTTTTTTTGAATAATATTGCATCAAAGTGGCTTTGACCGCCTTAATATATTTTGTTTCGTATCACAAATTAATAGAAAACAAAAATTGTCAACTTTTGTTTCTTAATTTGCCCAACACATGCGTTTTTATTATAAATCGATAATTTTTTTAAATAACTCAGATTTTTCAAATGGCAGCATAGCGGCTCATTATGATTTTTTTAAAGGTTATTATACTACCTATCTCTATCCAAATGTATTTATTTCAGACTTGTGAAACAAAACAAAAAAAAATGCAAAGTGCCCCACAAAAAAGTGTTACCTTTTCCAAATGATCTTAACAGATGTCGCTTTATGAAATGTAATGTAAGCGACATCTGTTGCGATTATTTAGAAAAATTAATTTCTAGGGCACTTTATACAGGGTGTCCGTATTTCGAGGAAATGCATGGGGATCTCGGTTATTTGAAGAGTTAGAGAGTTGGTTAAATTAGGGCAAATATGTGAAATTTGTAGCCCAACAATAATCCGAAAACAGATTTAAAATATCTTTTTTTGTTTTCGAGATATTGCCAAAAAACTATTTTTTTCAAATTTCGTTTTTATTTTTTTATTCAAAAACTATTGGATCTAGGAATTTGCAACTTTTACATTATACAGGCACTTTTTAATCAGAAATTTAGTAGTGTACTTACATTTAAAATAACTTTAATATCTTCCCCGGAACCATAGCCAACTTTTGTTTTTCTTATGGGCGCCATATTGGATTTTCATATTTTTAGAAAGAACTTTTTTTTCTGAATTAAACGGTATATCACACTTATAATTTATTCTGCGTTTCATTTGAAACATAGCTACCTTTTGTTTTTTGTAAAGAGTGCCTTGGAAACAATAATATTGATACGTTATTCAGTTATTGATGTGTCAATAAGATACGATCATTATACATAATACATAAAATAAAGTTAAAAATGGTGTTTTCGAACCAAGAAAAACGAGATATGATCGAAGTTTATTATACTTCAAACAAAAATGTACGCATTTCATCCGAAGTCTATCTACAGCGCTATCCAGAAAGGCAACAGCCAAGTGAAAGTCATTTCATAAAACTACATACAAATTTATTGAAATATGGTTCCTTCGTAAAGCCACGACAAAGATATGGATATCACCAACCCCATGAAAATGAAATCCAAATTTTGCAAGCGGTAAAATGATTTCATTTTAATTACAATAAGATAATATTTATTCCCCTAGATTCAAGATAACCCTTCTTCCTCAACGAGAGAACTTGCGAACCAGTTTGGTGTGACGTTTCAATACGTATGGAGAATTTTGAAAAAAAAATAAATATCGCCCATTCAAAATTAAAGTTACTCAAGCTCTCCATCCTGCAGATGCTAGACGAAGGATGGACTTTTGCCGTATTTTATTGGGAAAATTAAACGAAAATCCGAATTTCTTGTCAAATGTGATATGGTCTGACGAATGCCGTTTTACCAACACTGGGATATTCAATAGGCATAATGAACATGTGTGGAGTATAAATAATCCTAGACAACATGAAGAATGACGACGACAAGTGCGATTCGGACTAAATGTATGGGTCGGTATTTTGGGAGACAATATTGTAGGTCCGTACATTTACGAAGATACATTAAATTCACAGAGATATCACGATTTTTTAAGAACATTTTTAAGTGATTACGTAGACAATAACATCCCCTTAAATATGTTAAGAAATGTATGGTTTCAACAAGATGGTGCACCACCTCACAACAGCCAAATTGTCGCTAATTGTCTGTCCGAAATGTTTCCAAATAAAGTTATGGCAAATAATGGTGATATACGTTGGCCAGCTCGCTCACCTGATTTGTCACCTCTAGATTATTTTCATTGGGGAGCTATAAAAGAAAAAGTTTATAAAACTATTCCAGAGGACAAAGACGATTTAAGAAGAATTATAATAGTTACCATTCAGCAATTAAGAAGAGGAGACATTTTTCGGGCAGTCCAAAATTTAAGGAAAAGACTAGAATTATGTTTGGAGGTCAATGGTGATATATTCGAACACTTACTCTAAGTTTGTGATAATTTTAGTTCAAAAGATATTTAATTAATTTGTTTATTATTATTTAATATTATGAAAAACTTCATCAAGCAGCAGAGTGATTATTCTGGTTCCTTCCCTAAAAAAATATAGTTGTAGGCCTCAGGAATTTTAAAATGTGCAACTGTTTTCAAGGCACTCTTAAAAAAAAAACAAAAGGTTGCTTTGTTTCAAATGAAACGCAAAATAAATTATAAGTGTGATATACCGTTGAATTCAGAAAAAAAAAGTTCTTTCCAAAAATATGAATATCCAATATGGCGCCCATAAGAAAAACAAAAGTTGGCTATGGTTCTGGAGAAGATATTAAAGTTATTTTAAATGTAAGTACACTACTAAATTCCTGATTAAAAAGTGCCTGTATAATGTAAAAATTGCAAATTCCTAGATCTAATAGTTTTTGAATAAAAAAATAAAAACGAAATTTGAAAAAAATAGTTTTTTGGCAATATCTCGAAAACAAGAAAAGATATTTCAAATATGTTTTCGGATTATTGTTGGGCTCCAAATTTCACGTATTTGCCCTAATTTAACCAACTCTCTAACTCTTCAAATAACAGAGATCCCCATGCATTTCCTCGAAATACGGACACCCTGTATATTCGAATATCGATAAGTTTTTGGTAAGTCTTTGAATTAAACTGTTTAATTTGGGGGTCTCACAACTTTAATTTACGTTTACGTTACGTTTTTTTGGCATAATAAAAATTGGTAACTTTTGATAATTTTCAGTTACATTATGTAAAAGTAAAATACCCTATTTTGAAAAAAAATCAACTAAACTTTAGATTTACTTAAAATTCCAAAAATATTATTATTGTTCTTTCAACGTTATCAAATTAATAATTGGTAAAACTGGAAGAAAAAGTGTATACGTTAAAAGTTGACTAAAACATCAACTCTGTTTATTCTAGTCATAAATTTTACAATAAAAAAACTGCTAAATAAGTTTATAAGTGATTGTCTAACGAGTGTTTCCAATCCTAGATTAAGCATGAAGTAAAATTTCGAGTTTAGAAAAGCCTAATTTGGCTCGGTCGCGTAGCGAAGCGGAGCGACCGAGCCAAATTAGGCTTTTCTAAACTCGAAATTTTACTTCATGCGCCACGCGTGTAAAACGCTGATTTAATGTGAAATGGTTTTTATCCAATTAATAAATAAAATACGTTTAGTATGTCAATCAGCAATTGTTTGAATGACGGGGAAAGTGCTATTATGGAATTATCATCATTCTTTGTACTTGTTATATAACATTAGAAAAATAAATTTATGAAATAAAATACTAACTCACGTCCTCCCATCACAAAAAGCTATCTACGCCATTGGTATTATGGACAGTGTCGCCAACTTTAAGCCGTCCGATGTCTAAAAGTCTCAACTCATAAATCACATATATAAATAAATAGTTAGTCTGTCTGGGCTATTGACCAACGGTCTTTCTGCCCCAGATTTTATATTTTGTTATAAAATGAATTTAATAATATTGACAATGAAAAACTCTGGAATACTTTATAACTTTAGAGACTTAACAGTTTTCAAATAGGTTTTGATACTTCTTTTAAATACTTAGTAATTCCTTAATGTATCACATTTTCTATAGTTTTTTAATCGGGCACTATATTCAATTACTTAGATGCTTTTATAAAGAATAGAACCTGCAGTTATTTTAAGTTAAATGGTAATCATGAATTACTTAGATTAGGTTATGTTAGATTTCAGTTAATAGCTGGATTAGATAAATTAGATTCGCATATGTTTTCGAAAGCGTAAACGCCATCTAATGCCCATTAGCTTAAGTACCATCGTCAATAGCTGGCAAACCCACTAAACTAATTTACTTTGTCAGCTATTAACACTGCTACTTAAGCTAATAGGCTTTAGATGGCGTTTGCGCTTTCGAACATAGTGTAAATTGGACAGGCCATAATAAATGGTCAAAGATGTTCAGTATTCTTTAAGCACTGGTTCGGGGCTATACTGATCATGGCGTTGAAGCCTGAAACGCGTATATAGTTATCCGGTGAATACGTGAGTATTCAACCCAAATTCATATTCTTGATATTAGATTAGGTTAGATAAAAATCACAAAATTGTGTTTGATAGCATGTAAGTTAGATTAAATCACAGCTTATGCAATTATTAAGTTTTATAAAGCAATTAGGTTTGGCTTAAGGTTAGTATTAATAACATTTAGAAAGGTTATATAAATGTTATACCGGGTGTTGACTTGGCGGACGCAACATAGGAAATCCCATGTAAATTTTGAAATGTTCAAATTTTGGCTCCCCTATTTATTTTAGAAACAAAATGTATTTACCTTTTTTGTAGAGGGAAACATTTTGAATTCATTCGCGTTAACGTTTATCACTTTACGTTTCTCTAAGTTAAAATAATTAAAAAAGTAATGTGATTTTATAAAAAATAATGACATGCCATGGAATTGAAACAATTGCGGATGTCAAAAGATATCGCAGTCACTTGATTAAAGTAAATGTTTTCGAAATGATTTGCACTATACAAGAAAAAATCCTCCTAATAAAATGGTTCTATGCAGACCACATTGCGTTATGTTTTTTGTCGTTAATTAAGTAACAGCAATATCTTGTGCTATTTTGATATCCGCAATAGTTGTATCAATTCCATGGTATGTCATTATTTTTATAAAATCACATTACGTTTTCTTAATTATTTTAGCTGTAAATTTTCTGACATTCGTTGATTTTTAAAAGAGTTTAATTTTAAGCTTTAAACGAGTGTTTTCCACTCCCAGACTAAGCATGAAGTAAAATTTCGAGTTTAGAAAAGCCTCGTGAAAATTTATCGAGGGTCGCGCAGCGACCAGAGACAAATTTTCTGGGCGTTTCTAAACTCGAAATTTTACTTCATGCGCTACGCGTAAAAAAGACAGATTTTAAGTGAAGTTCTAATATACATACATTTGACAATATTATATTGTTTTATACGCGTGGCGCATGAAGTAAAATTTCGAGTTTAGAAAAGCCCAGAAAATGTTCACGGGGCTTTTTTAAACTGTAAATTTTACTTCATGCTTAGTCTGGGAGTGGAAAACACCTGTTTAAAGCTTTAAATTGAACTTAAAAAAACAGGAAATATCCGCAATAGTTGTATCAATTCCATAGTATGTCATTATTTTTATAAAATCACATTACTTCTTTTTGATTATTTTTTGGCTGTACATTTTCTGACATTCGTTGGTTTTTAAAAGAGTTCAATTTTAAGCTTTAAACGAGTGTTTTCCACTCCCAGACTAAACATGAAGTAAAATTTCGAGTTTAGAAAAGCCCCGTGAAAATTTGTCTCGGGTCGCTTTTCTGGACTTTTCTAAACTCGAAATTTTACTTCATGCGCCACGCGTATAAGGCACAGATTTTAAGTGAAGGTCGAATATACATAAATTTGACAATATTATAGTGTTTTATACGCGTGGCGCATGAAGTAAAATTTCGAGTTTAGAAAAGCCCAGAAAATTTGCCTCGGGTCGCTGCGCGACCCGAGACAAATTTTCACGGGGCTTTTCTAAACTCGAAATTTTACTTCATGCTTAGTCTGGGAGTGGAAAACACTTGTTTAAAGCTTTGAATTGAACTTAAAAAAAAAACAGGGAATATCTGCAATAGTTGTATCAATTCCATAGTATGTCATTATTTTTATAAAATCACATTACTTTTTCCTAATTATTTTAGCTGTAAATTAAATTAAAAGAGTTCAATTTGAAGCTTTAAACGAGTGTTTTCCACTCCCAGACTAAGCATGAAGTAACATTTCGAGTTTAGAAAAGCCCCGTGAAAATTTGTCGAGGGTCGCGAAGCGACCCGAGACTAATTTTCTGGGCTTTTCTAAACTCGAAATTTTACTTTATGCGCCACGCGTATAAAACACTGATTTTAAGGGAAGTTTGAATATACATCAATTTTCTGGGCTTTTCTAAACTCGAAATTTTACTTCATGCGCCACTCATTTAAAACACAGATTTTAAGTGAAGTTTGAATATACATCAATTTAACAATATTATAGTGTTTTATACGCGTGGCGCATGAAGTAAAATTTCGAGTTTAGAAAAGCCCAGAAAATTTGTCTCGGGTCGCTGCGCGACCCTCGACAAATTTTCACGGGGCTTTTCTAAACTCGAAATTTTACTTCATGCTTAGTCTGGGAGTGGAAAACACTTGTTTAAAGCTTTAAATTGAACTTAAAGAAAAACAGGAAATATCCGCAATTGTTGTATCAATTCCATGGTATGTCATTATTTTTATAAAATCACATTACTTTTTCTAAATTATTTTAGCTTAGAGAAACGTAAAGTGTTAAGTGTGAACATTTATAAATTTAGAAATTTTTCCTCTACAAAAAAGTGAAATACGTTTTGTCTCTAAAATAAATAGGGAAGCCAATATTTGAACACTTTAAAATTAACATGCGATTTCCTATGTTGCGCCCGCCAAGTCAACACCCGGTATAGTTTAGGTTAGATAACACTGTTACATTTTATGACATAAACTAAAGTTAGGTTTAATTAAATAACATTTATTAAAGTTGATTTATTATAAACTTAAACTTTACAAGTTTTAATAAGTATTTTCTCACTTTAACAAATGGAAGTTTGGTTATATTGAATAACAGTTACAAAAGGTAATTTAACTTGAACTTCACAAGTTTTAAAAATATTATTTCACTTTAAGGATAAAAATTATAAAAAAAAATCAAAAGACGATTAAATATCTTCTAACGAGAAATTTTACTTAATGCGCCACGCCACGCCTATAAAACGCTGATTTAACGTGAAGTTCAAATTATACTGCTTCAGTATATTGTTTTAGGTATATTTTAAACTCCACAATATTTTAGAGTTTTTTTTTCATGCTTTATCCAGGAGTCCAAACACTCTCTAGAAACTTGAAATTATTTTCCTGATACAAACAACTAATGCCTAAAGTGAAAAGCTGTAATTTTTCAGGAACGAAGTTATAAAAGGTTCAATTTAAAGTGTTTAGCAAGTGTTTCCACTCTTTGATTACGCATAAAGTAAAATTTCGAGTTTAGAATTGAAATAGTTGTTTCAATGAATATTTGGAAGTCTAAACGAGACACAATCATCGCAAAAAGACGATAAATTCGCTTTTACATTATGTAATACGGTATTCCTTGTACATTATGTATCTAGATATATATATTAAAAGTAAACTTGAATATGCTTCTATAACATGTAATCCTCTATACTCGCGTTATGTGGAAGAAATAGAATCGGTTCAAAGGAAATTCTTGAAGGCTATGTATTTTCGCAAATATGGTATTTATCCAATTCGCGGATATCCTTACATTGAACTTCTAAATGAATTTGATGTTCCTGCTCTGTATAATCGTCGTAAAATTGCGCAAATTACATTCATTTTTAAGTTAGTTTCTGGCAATATAATATAATAAAGTTAAATTTCTACGTCCCACGTATAAATAGCAGATTGAAATATCCATTTTATTTAAGTAAATGTAATACTAATCATCGTTTGTGTTCCTCATTATTCTCGATGTGCGAATGTGTTAATCAATATTGCATTAATATAGATATCTTTAATGTATCACAGAAACAATTAATGAACTATTTATCTGAATGTATTTAATAACACTTAATACTTAATACTTTTCTAATATTATATCATTGCGCTTTCCACTGTGTCTGTCTTTAATTTGTGTGCAGATGTAGCACTTATTTTTAGTATAGTGTTAGAATTAATTATATATTTTTCTTAAAATTATCCTGTAAATTAGTTCTTGTAACTGTTGGATAATAAACTATTATTATTATTATTATTCTTATTATTATTATATAAACCAATAAAACATTTTTTTTAGTATTAAGGCATTTCATTTTACGTTACCATTATTTTTATTTGTTTCAAAGTGCATATAATTCCAAGTATTTTATTCCGATTTAAAGTTGTCGTCATTTTTAATGTGTTTAAAACGTTGTGCAAAAGATTAAAATCAAATTCTCTAATCCAATTCTTTGAACTTGTTTTGCATAGATAAAACATATACACACGAGATTCACGGCTTGTTAACATTGACATTATTCTAATGTAAGCAAAATTTTATCTAGCACAATGTGTCACACATACATTTAGTAAACTATAGCTGCTACCAAGTTTGTACTGATTATATATTTATAGAGGTAACTTCAAAAGTTGATTTTAGGTAAAATTCTGCACTTTTTTTTATGATTTCTATGAATGACTTATTATATACTGTGAATATTTTTTTTAAATATACATAATGTATACGCTGTAAATTTTCAGGCATTAATCTATTTTAAAACAGCGCTCAATTTGAAGTTTCAAAAGAGTGTTTCCACTCCCAGATTAAGCATGAAGTAAAATTTCGAGTTTGGAAAAGCCGGAAAATTTGGTTTAGTCAAACCAAATTTTCAGGCTTTTCTAAACTCGAAATTTTACTTCATGCGCCACGCGTATAACACACTGAAATATTGTAAAGTTAAAAATACACTGACTCTAAATATACTTTTTTTAATTGAGTAAAATATTTACATAACAAAATATTTACAATTTTCTTCACACATTTTCAAGTCGGGTCAAATAAACAAGGTACAGAATTAACTTATTTAGCAATTTAATTAGAAAAAAAAAATAATGTTTCGTTATTGCATCAAAGGCGCGTAATGGGTTAATTATACTTATCCCGATGATTACAGCATTTGGTAAGTTTGCAGGAACCTGTTGTTTTTATAAAAAAGGTCAATTCAAAGCATCTAACAACTGTTTCTACTCCTTAGCTAAGCATAAGGTAAAATTTCGAGTTTAGAATAACCTGAAAATTTGGTTTGGGTACGCAGCCAAATTTTCAGGCTTGTTTAAACTTGAAATTTTATTTAATGTGCCACTGTCTTAAAAAATAAGTGAATGAATAAAAGGCTCTTTTTCTGTTAGCCATTTATTTTATTATAATATTTATTTAATGTTTATATTTCCGTCATTTGTAAAAACTAGACTTGATACGAAATTTTGATGATTTTCAGAATCTCTGCAGAAAATCCATTTAGATACACCTATTTATTTGAAGACAACATAAAGCAGTTGAAATAATTGCAGATCAGTATTATTTATGCGTGAGTGCGCAACAACAAAAAAATAACAATCATTAAAACGTCAATTTTTGATATGAAATCTTTTTTATGAATTACAATTACGATACTTAGATGAAATGTTTGAAAACAAATAATGTATTATGTTTTATTGGATTCAGTAATAAATAAACAAACACAAATACAAAATATGTCTAAATTAACTGTTTCTACTCCTTGATTAAGCATAAGGTAAAATTTCGAGTTTAGAATAGCCTGAAAATTTGGTTTGGTCACGCAACCAAATTTTCAGGCTTGTTTAAACTTAAAATTTTAGTTAATGTGCCACGTGTATAAAAGCTTCTAACAACTGTTTCTACTTAATTAAGCATAAAGTAAAATTTATAATTTAGAATAGTCTGAAAATGTGGTTTGGTCGCGAAGCCAAATTTCCAGTCTTTTTTAAACTCTAAATTTTATTTAATTCACCACGTGTATAAAAAAGTGATTTGTGTATATTTAGATGTAACATTTGCTAATATTTAAAATAATTTTAAATTACATATATGATTTCTTAATGCTTTAAAATAGATAAGTGTCCTCCTAAGAATTTACACTTCGACTGTAAGAAATAATTTTAAAAAGAAGAGTTTGTGACAAATTAGAGTGACAGATCAATACATTAAAAAAAACTCTTATTAAACTTGCCGATTTTTGAGATTTACCCAATTTTAAGAAGCAGGTTACTTTGACTAGTGACAATTTATAGATTTATTTTTGCAGTAGATACAATTTCGCAGTGATGTAAGGTTAAATAAATGAGCAGGCAAAACACAGGATGTCATTAGAAGAGAGCCATGGTTCATTAAAATCTAATTACTCCAAATGGGGACCGACTTTTTCTTCTCCGTTCTCATTGTGTTAGGCCAGCGGTGTATGAGTCAGTTGGCATTGTGATCGAATGCATTTATGCTAATGTTAATTTCTACGGCCGTGAAATATAACTTGTAAATTAATAAATGCGAATTACGCGAATGGAAAAATTAAATTATGTAACAAAAATCCACACAAATTTGTAAAGAAATATTGCTAATATTTTGATCAAATCTTGATGTTAGTTTAGTAAAGAAATACAGTGCGATCGTTTAAATTATGATTTAGAGTAGGTGGTATTTTTTTGTGCGGTTGCCCAGAATACTAATTGAACGATGGAATAAATTTGAGGTTATGGTAAACTATGTGTTGACAGTCAGTAGTGCCAATCTAATTTAAAATTCAAAGCCTACTCTAAATCATGTTTTAAATGATCGCACGGTACTTAACCAACATTTTAAAATTTCGTCGAAAGTTGGTTTGAATTATCTTTCCGAATTACCGAAGATACTAAATACGGATAATACCAATTTGTTATCCTTATTATTTTCCAAATCTTTAACCATATGATAAGTAAGATAGTTATTCAAGAAACGCTCAATTATGTAGATTTATATATATATATATAATAACTCAATTTTTTTTTACATAAATTAGTTTCTTCAATGAGGTAAAGAGCATTTCACTAAATCGATTGTTACATATTGATTAGTATGGTCTTATAAGTCTAATATTAAGTTTATAATTGATAATTGTCTATTAGTAGTACCTACTAATTATTATGTATTTAGCTTGATTTTTTTATAATTCTCTCAAACAAACCGAAAGGCTTGTTTATGCATAATTTCTAATATTTGTAATATTTACTAAGTGTTAATATTTGCACTAAATTAAACAAACAAAACCGAATAACCTTCGCGTATCCAAGTATAAGAATGTTGTACAAAATTAACTTAAACACACAACATTGATTATTTTTAGGGGCCAAATTTAATCAATGGACGGACACTTACATGTAAGACAAGGCTGAAATCGCGCAACAGATAGTTAGCTATAAAATGAAATCAAAAACATTTTGTAAAATTCAGTTTATTGAACAAAGTACGAAACAACGTTTTATTTAAATATAAATGAATCTGATACTGTTTCATTTAAATGACTGCCTTGACTGGATTTGCAGTACCCCATTTTGTCGGCCCCATTTTTCAGTACATTTTTAATCGTTTGAGCCTCTATTTCACTATAATAACGGTGGCTGTTATCGTTTCATATTAACCGCCTTTTTATTCTCTGTGATTGAAAAGGAAGAGTTGTCTTCAACAGGACGGCGTCACTGTCCACACAGTCAATCGACACTATATTCGAAAATCGCATTATCAGCCGAAATGGCGATGTTAACTGGCCGTCTAGGAGCTGAGATTTGACATTTTATATTTAAATATTAATAAAGATAATACTATTTCATTTAAATGACTGCATTGACTGGATTTGCAGTACCCCATTTTGTCGGCTTAATTTTTTCAGTACATTTTTAATCGTTTGAGCCTCTATTTCACCAAAATAACGGTGACCGTTATCGTGGCATGTTAACTGCCTTTTTATTCTCTACGATCGAAAAGACAGAGTTGGTTTCAACAGGACGACGTCACTGCCCACACAGTCAACGCAACAATCGACACTATATTCGAAAATCACTTTATCAGCCGAAATGGCGATGTCAACTGGCCGCCAAAGAGCTGTGATTTGACTCCGTTTGATTATTATTTGTGGGGAGCCGTCAAGGACTATAGTTATGCGAATCATTCAGAGATGATTAAGGCTTTGAAAGATGCAATTAAAGTGGCTTTTAGTAAAATAGAGGATTAAACGATTGGAAATGTACTGGTTCGACTACTAAAATACTATTTCATTTAAATGACTGCCTCGACTGGATTTCTAGTAACCCACTCTGTTACTGGAAATCCAGTCAGGCTGTCATTTAAATGTAATAGTATTTTATTCTTAATTAGAAGGTGTACTTTCGAAAATAAAGTATAATTTATTTGATAATATTTCTTGTATTTTTATTTAATATGCAATATTAAAACGGACTAAAAGTTGCCTCACCCTTTATTTTGGATATTATGCTTGTAATGCGTAATTTTATTTTGAAAAAGATGTTTTTTGCTTTTATAGAAATCTGCACGTTCCGCCAGCAACGAGTCCGTTCAAGTAATCGTAAGATGCAGACCGCTAAGCGAAAAGGAAGAGGCCGCCGACTGCACTTCTGTCGTTCGTATCTACCCCCAAAGAGGCGTAATTGAGGTGGAGAACCCCAAAGCAAAGACAGAAAATGATACCAGTAAGATTTTCACTTATGACGGCGTTTATGATTGGAGGTAAGTCAGTTTAGAACAGGTTTCTAACTTTGGAAATTTTACGATTTATTGTCCGGATACTGAATCTAGTCACTTGCTCGGTAGATCAACTTATCCTGAATAGGGGCAAGATAGTTTCAAAAAGAATTAATAAATAAGGGGCTCAGTGGAAAAGTAGTACAAGTGTTATGAGATTGATTTGTGTAAATTGGAGATAGAGTTTAACTTTTATAGAAAAATCTGTGGACTTTTAATCAATACCATTGTATATTATATAATTAATTGTACCATTTTTTCTATCACAAAATATTAATCTCATTTGTAGATACCTGTACTTATACAATTTTTTAAGAAAATAGCACTTATAATACTTTTCCACTGCGCCCCTCAAATATCGATTCGCAGTGACTGGATTCAATAATCCACTTGTAAATACAGAAATATAGAAAATGTACAAGGTTAGATTGTAAAGATTAAATTAGTACTGGACAATTGAGGTACACACAAAAAAACATATAAAAAAAAGAAAACATAGTTTTTTTATGCATACGTTTTCTTGAAATTGGATAAAAAGCATCATTTAACTTTTTTTTATCAAAACATGGTAGCGCTTTTTCTTGAGTATTCAATAGTCTCAGCTTTATAGAAATCTACGCTTTTCATTAGTGTGACCACATAAGAGTTAGAGTGGATCATAACCTTGCAAGGTACTCTAAAGTCCAAATAGGAGCTAAAGAGAGTTCAAAGCCTCCCAATACTCTAAACTTCAAAGGTCCAACACGACCAAGTTTGAGGATGATTATGTTTTTTTACGGCCAAAAGGTTCTGACAATAGTATGCCACTTTTATAAGCCTTTAACTTTATAAAGTGTGTGATTTTTGGTTGAAAACAAAATGTTTTCCATTTCAGTTCAACCCAGCAAAGCATTTACGATGAAACCATCCGCCCTCTCGTCGCCTCCGTCCTGGAGGGCTACAACGGCTGCGTATTCGCCTACGGCCAAACTGGCACCGGCAAAACCTATACCATGGAAGGCGTCGACGACGACGAAGATAAGGGCATCATCCCGCGCGTCTTCGACCAGATCTGGTCGCACATCAACCGCACCACCGGCACCGAATTCCTGGTCAGCGTGCGCTACTTGGAAATCTACATGGAGGAAATCCGCGATCTGCTAAAATCGAAAAACCCCAAACCGCTGGAATTGCGCGAAATGAGCGGACAGGGGGTGTTCGTCTCACATTTACACTCGCAAACTTGTCAGAGCGCCACTGATATGTTGAAGGCGATGAAGGTGGGAAATCATAATAGAACGACAGGAGCGACTAATATGAATGAGCACAGTTCGAGATCGCACGCGATTTTTCAGATTTCAATAGAGATGGCGCGGACTGACAAGAAAGCGGTGCGGGTTGGGAAATTGAATCTAGTCGATTTGGCCGGTAGTGAAAGGCAGTCGAAAACGGGAGCTACGGGTAATAGGCTTAAGGAGGCTACTAAGATTAATAAGTCACTTTCTGCATTAGGTAAATGATTCTCTAATCTAAATTGGTTGTAAATTAACGTTGTGCAATGTATCTAGGTAATGTGATATACGCTTTGGCGGAAAATTCCTCGCACATTCCATACCGAGATTCTAAACTGACGAGACTGCTGCAGGATTCTTTAGGCGGTAACAGTAAGACTATTATGATTGCAAATATCGGCCCAGCTAGTATGAATTATGACGAGACTATAATTACGCTTCGCTATGCGTACAGGGCGAAATCAATTAAGAATCAACCAGTTAGAAACGAAGACAGTAAAGATTCCAAATTGTTGGAACTGCAAAGTGTAAGAATTTTTGATAGTTATACTTCTTAACTGTATGTTTTTGAGTTTACGTGAAGTTAAAAAGACTGTTATTCCTTACTTCAAAAAAGTGAAGTAAAGAATGACAGTCTTTTCTAGTGTTATGCTTCTTTCTCGATTATCTATTATGTTGTCTTAATTTTTTTTATTAATTTAGGAGATTGAGAGGTTAAAAGAGTTGATAATGGCGAGGAGTAGCGGTATGTTGATTCCTGAAGATTTAACTCTGGATGAGGAGGACGACGACGTGTCATCTGATAGCGGCGAAGAGACGGAAAAGCAGAAAATAGAACGCGAGAAGAAGATCGAGGAGGGAAAAATGGAGGTCGACGAGCTCAACAAAAAATTGAGGTCTTTAGAGAAACAAATGGTGCACGGGGGTAAGAATATCGTGGATAGCGTCAACGAGAACGAGATCCAGCTGGAGAAGCAGAACGCCGAGATTGCAGCGAGAAAGGTAGTGTGAATTATTATTTTACAAGGAAAGATGCAAGGACAAACAGATTGAATACAGGGAACTGTTCTTTTAAGATGGTCAATTTTCGCTGGTAGTGTTTCTATGGTACGAGATGGTGCTAAGAGAGCAAATTTGCTTGAAGTTGTTGTTTCTTCTATACAACGAATTTTGTTTTAACTATATATATATTCTGATCAGAGCTGGGCAGGATTCGAATCATTCAGGATTCGAATCCTTTTAGAGGATTTAAAAGAGGCATTCGAATACTTTAGTTCAACTGGATTCATGATCCGGATTCGTTACATTTTTTTAAGAGGATTCGTATTCGAATCCAAATGTGGATGATTCGAATCCATATAAAAGGATTCGAATCCTTATGAAAGGATTCGAATATTTATAAAGGGATTCGAATATTTATAAAAGAGACAAATACTTAAAAAAAAAATTGAATCGTCAAATATAATTCGAATTAATTGTGAGGATTAAAATGAAAAATGTCTTTATTGTGTTTTTAAATTTCTCGTTAAATCACTGTTATATACGCGTGGCGCATGAAGTAAAATTTCGAGTTTAGAAAAGCCCAGAAAATTTGTCTCGGGTCGCTGCGCGACCCTCGACAAATTTTCACGGGGCTTTTCTAAACTCGAAATTTTACTTCATGCTTAGTCTGGGAGTGGAAAACACTCGTTTAAATGAAGACAACCTTATACAAGACTGTCTCAGCTTAAACCGATTCGACCTTATACAGTAATGACTTTGATTTTGACGTCGTGTGAGGATTTCCGCGGGTGATAAGGTCGGCTCGGTTTAAATCGAGACAACCTTGCATAGTAATGATCTTGGTTTTGACGTCACATACGGATTTCCACGCGTGACGACATCAACCAAGGTGTGTAAGTAAGTTTGTCTTGATTTAAACCGAGCCGACCTTGTATCGTTTAATTACCTTGATTGTTGACGTGAGGACTTACACGCGTGACGTCAGCAATCAAGGTGGTTAGTGTATAAGGTTGTCTTAATTTAAAACTGAGTCGACCTTGTTAGTTTATTTACATTGACTTTTCACGTCACGCGAGGAATTTCATGTGTGACGTCAGAAAAACGCCCTGTATTTCTCGGAACATAGATATTCCTGATAAAATCAAACTGAATTTGCTATGAAATTTAAATATAATAAATAAGAACCAGTATATTTTCAATTTCACAATACATATTTCAGTGTTTTATCCGTTTCGCTACGCAACTAAACCAAATTTTCAGAATTTTCTAAACTCTATATTTTACTTCGTGCGTAAACAAGGACAGTAAATCTATGTTTAAAAACAAAAATTAACATTTCTTAAGATATTAACTTTTTGTCTCGTGTAATATAAGGCAAAAGTAATGTCATATTATGAATTGGCTGCCATTTTATTAGAAATGAAAAAAATGGGCAATGTTTTGACTGAAAGTTAATTTAAAGGTGTAAAATTGATAATATAAAGTTAGTAAGTAAGCAAGTAGTAAGTAAGTGCTTTATTAATGTTAATACCTAGGTTTACATACGTCAGATATACAGAAAATATTACCTTGCTAATTAAATAGACAATACAATATAAAATAATTAAATGCATGTATAAGTGTAAATGATTAAAAATTATTAACGATTACAATAAATAAATAAATAAGTGTAGAACAAAGTAAAAATTAGTAAAAACATTAAAATAGTTTACAAGATGACATTATTGTCATGCTCCATTGTTTTTATATATTCATCAATGCCGTAGAAAGACATTTTAATGAAATAGCGCTTCATAATAGATTTAAATTGTTTTGTTGGTAGAGTTTTTATAGTGGATGGCAGTGGATTATAAAATTTTGGACCATAATACTTTATACCGTTACATGACCTAGACAATCTTAAGAAGTGAGGACATATATGATCATTAGATCTTGTGTTGTACTCATGGACGTCGTTGGTTTTGGTGTATAATGATCGATTTTCATGCACATAGATTAAAGTTTCTAAAACATACAAACTTGGTAATGTGAGTATTTCTAGTTTTTTAATGAATCACGGCAATCATTTCTGTAACCTATTCCATCTATAACTCTTACAGCGCAGCGCGTCTTTATAACCCAAAGAGTCTGGCAGCTATGCTCGAATGACCCCATGCAAGGAGACCATACATAAGATGACTCTGGCATAGCGCAAAATAAGCTGTTTTTAAGACTGCTTGAGGGAGTGATAGTTTAAGATGTCGGAGTAGAAATACAGATTTACAAAGTTTGTTTGCTGTTACAGTGCCATGTTTATGCCACGTAAGTTTGTGATCAATGTGCATACCTAAAAATTTCGTACTGTCACTGTAACTTTCAGAAATCTTATTTAACGTAAATATTATATACGCTGATTTATCCTCATTAACAAGCAATCCATTCGACGTAAACCAATTTGTTGCTGTATTAATTTCGGCGTTGTTTATCTGAATAGCTGTGTGTTCTTGTGCAGAGTAGCTTTTGATTGTAGTATCATCAGCAAAGAGCACTATTGATGAATTCTGCAGCTGTCCGGGCAGATCATTCATGTAAATAAGGAACATTAAGGGGCCTAAAATTGAGCCTTGCGGAACCCCATGATGTATGGTGCATTCATCAGATGTACTATTCCTTATAAATACTTGCTGCGTGCGTTTACTCATGTATGAGCTTATCATTCGGCAGCTTTTCGGCAAGAAGTTGTAATAATATAATTTCTTTAAAAGTATTTCATGAGAGACACAATCAAACGCCTTACTGAGGTCCAAAAAGGTGGCCATCGACGTTCCTCCAGACTCGAAGCCATCGTATATTTCCTCAGTGAAAGCGATGATTGCATCCCTGGTTGATTTATTTCTGCGGAAGCCGTACTGATTACTTGAAATTATATTATTAGAATCTAGAAAATCTACAATTTGCTGATATATAATACGTTCAAGAACCTTTGAGATGATAGGTAAAAGAGAAATTGGGCGGTAGTTATTAATGTCAGATTTATCCCCCTTTTTAAAGATAGGTATAACATATGCTCGTTGAAGGCACGAAGGAAATACACAAGATGTTATGCACAAATTAATTAATTTAGTGAAAGGGGTTATGATTATATTCGTTTTATATTCGTTATCCGCTTTAGCAGTCTGGTAGTCATGCCATAAATATCACGGCTCTCAGACTGACGTAACGACCACTTCACTTATTTCCTTAAACTCAAAATACGTTTTTGCCATGTTTGCATTACTTTTAGCTAATAATGCAATTGGTGAGTTATTAATATTTGGCAATTTATTAATTATATCGCTAGCGGTATTTGCGAAAAAGTTGTTAAACGTATTTGGTTCAATATCACAGTGGCTATGCAAGTTGTTGGAACCATTAGATTTAATTAAGGACCATAATGCTTTTGGCTGGAAGTTTGCTTGTTTTAGAAACATTTCGTTGGTATTAAATTGCCTTTCTTAAGAGATTCCCTATACTTTAACTTATAATCAGCTAAAAAATGATATCGGTCAAATGACCATTTCCTGAGTTGATGTTGATTGTGCACGTTTTACAACATTTTGAATTGTTGTTCGTAAAACATCTGGCCCCAAATAGGTGATTTCTTCTTCAATGTTGGCTTTCAAGACTTGCAAGGTTTGTGGTTTGTTGTGGTAAATGCGAAATCTCAAAAAGACACACAGGGAGTGGAAACGCTCGTTCTAAACTTCAAAATGAATGCTTTGATAAGAACATTAAACGACTATAAATGTTTTTAAAGATAATAATCTTGTTTTAAAAATTATGTTTAATATTATTTGAAGTAAAACTGACATGGTAGCCACAAACATTTTAGATGTTAAATTTTTCCGACATTTCCCAGATTGAAGATTTTTTTTCGGGCCTTTTAATATAACTTTCTTCTGTGAGAAACCTCCATATCGTTAAATTGATTTCATTGTTTTTGTCAATATTTAAGTTAATTTGATAAATTTTTACGTGTTTTGTAATTTGCCTGCTGATTTTGACAAATTTAATAATGTCATATGGCTTTTTTGTTAGTGTTTTGGTCAATTTGAATAAAATGTCATGACTTTTCTCTTACTTTCCCGGTTTCAATGATATTCAGTGAATTTTTTATCGACGTAATTTTCAGGCATTCGTCGATTTTATAATAGAGTTCAATTTGAAGCTTTAAACGAGTGTTTTCTACTCCCAGACTAAGCAAGAAGTAAAATTTCGAGTTTAGAAAAGCCCCGTGAAAATTTGTCGAGGGTCGCGCAGCGACCCGAGACAAATTTTCGGGCTTTTCTAAACTCGAAATTTTACTTCATGCGCCACGCGTACAAAACACACGAATGCATCTTTAATCAGAGTAACAGGGAATCAGATGTTAAGTCTGTTATCAACGATGTTAAGAGTGTTAATAACAAATAATTAGGTTTTAAATATTTTTGTTAAAACAACTGGTAACAATATTTATGTATAAATGGTTGAAAAAAAATAATAAAATCAAATTTATTCTTAAAGGGTTTGTATTCGTGATTCGAAAAACAGGATTCGAATCTTTGATTTGAATCATATTTATCTCTTACGAATCCTTTATTCGAGTAACCGTGATTCGAATCATATTAGGTGATTCGGATTCGTGATTCGAATCCTTTTTACGAGGATTTATCCCAGCTCTGATTCTGATACATGTAAATGTTGAGGCATTTGTTTTTTGTAGTTCAATTTAAAACTTCTAACGAGTGTTTCCACTCCCAGCTTAAACATGAAGTAAAATTTGCAGTTTCGAAAAGCCTGAAGATTTGGTTAGGTCGCGTAGCGAAGCGACCAAACTTTATTTGGGAGTTGAAAACACTTGTTTAAAGCTGTAAATTGAACTTTTATAAAGAAACAACCATTGTCGGAAAATTTACAGCGTACACATATAACCCATTCCACGTCAAGCGGGACGAAATTAATCAAAAATATCGCTACTTCTAATTTTCCTGTAATTGTTTTTATAGATTCTACGACAATAATAAAAGAAAGAAATGTTTGTTAACATTTTTATCTTCAAAATTTTAAACGTTACATTTTTTAAAAATACCTAAAAGTGCGAAAAATCGGAAAATTGCTTTTATATAAATATTCATACCGTCGGTTGCATTTGTCCTACAATCCCCATAAAATATTCATTGTAAAGCTTATAAAACAGATTTTGTATGCAATAAATTAAATGTTGTAATAACTAATATTATAATTGTTATAAACAATTATAAAGTGCAGTTTTAAAGATGAAAAATTAGTTTAAATAAACTCATTTTTCATCATGAAAACTGCACTTTAAAAATTTGAAAAAAAATACGAACATATTCCTTGTTAACTTCTCTATTTCTCTATGTTAGAAAAGGGAGATAGAAATGCAGCAACAGCTGGAACTTGAGGAGGAATCTTGTTTAGAATTGAAGCAAGTTTTCGCGACGCTGCAACAGGAGGTGGATTTCAAGAGAGAAAAACTTAAGAGGTTGCACGGCAAGTTGCAATCCATCAAACAGGAAATTAAGGATAATCACGAGAATTATTTAAAAGATAGACAGGAGTTGGCCGAAGCGAACGACGAGGCTTCCATGTAAGTCGTTTTGTGTGCACGAGAAACAGAATACAATTGCGGTTATATAAAATACACATCCTATTTTTGGGAGATATTTTGTGTTCGTGGTATTTTTTTTTTTTTTTCTTGTACATTTTTGTCTTTTTGTACAGTACTTTTTTCTAAATAGGCATATTCGACAAAAGTTCTTAATTTTGGAGAACTTCGTGCCGTCTGAAGAGAGGTCGAAATTGTTAAATCTAGCACAATTCAATGAAGACACCGACAATTGGGCACTGAAAAGGGAGAAAAGGTACTTTAATCCTGTTGATAGACCACTAGCTCACGATTATAGGAGGCCAATTTCGGAATACTCGATCACGAATGCTATACCTTCTGTAGGAATTAGATATAGGGTGAGTTATAAACATTAAAAAAATCTATTTGTGTATTGGTTATTGATTTTAATCTACTTTTGCTAGTTTTTTACGATTTGAATATTTTTAATTTTCAAAGGTGTTTGTTAAATTATATCTGCAGGGTGAAAATGTGTTAGATTTAAAGTTGGACATGCCGCTGAGGACGACACAGGAGTACATTAGGCCGGTGGTGTGTCCTCAAGTAAAAGCGGCCGTTAAGAATGTGATAAAACACGATTCCGAAAATAATAAGTTAGTCGTAAAAATTGCGCCGCACGGTTTTTCGGTGCGCGGCGTCTCCAAATCGGAACTCGAAGGTAGATACAACAAGGCGGCCAGAAATACAGTAGAAGTCAACAACTATAGGTAAGTCATAATTTCAATTTAATTGAATATTAAATATATTTTTTTAAATGTAAGCACTGGTGGGAATATAAATCTGGTTGGAGTTGAAATTAATATGTGCGCACTTATAAAATACTTGCTTTGCATGTTGGTGGTGGAGAAATCCTGCTTGTTTTAAAAAAACTTGTTTTGCTTACAACCCATTGCATTACACAGATTTAACCATTGACAGTCTGATTTATCAATGAAATTGTAGATTTTTATACTAAGAGGAATACGCGTTTTTTCTAAGGCTGGGATTCGAATTTGAATAATTCAAATAGTCGAATATTCAAATATGAATATTTCAATCACTAAATTTTTCACATATTTGAATATTCGGCAAAAGTTCTTGAGAAAATGTTCGCGAAAACAATTCTTTCCCTTTGTTTTTGCATATGGGGGAAAGTAAAAACAGATTATTGTTATAGTAATTTTGATTGTACGATATTTTTACCACTCCATTTTTACCACCATATATTTTTGACCACCAATTCTTTTTAGCACTCCGGTTTTACTACCATATATTATTTACTACTAATTTTTTACCCTTAGTTATCTTACAAATATTTCTGAAGTATTTACAAGTCTGTATAAAACATTCATTCGGTTCTATTTTTGATTTTTTGATTTCCTGGTTTGACATGTGTCTGTCAAATGTTAATTTAAACTTGACATTTGAGGTTTGCTAGTCGTTTTTACGTTTATACATTTTTGCTAACGTTTTTACTGACGGTTTTTACGATGGTCGTGGAGCTTATTCAATCCACCAAAAATTACTTGCAGACCCGCGAGAAGAAGACGTCGTGCAACTGCACCTAGGTATTTTATGATACTGTGACACTATGATACTGTGATTTCTTATCGATTATTTATTCAGGTACCCACCAAGGCTGTAGAACATGTACGAGGCCGTGCTGCAGAACAAGTCAAGAACTACAGAAATACAGTAGATAGTAGTAGTAGTAGTGATAGTCGTCGTGAATAGTCGTCCTTTTGAGTGCTCCGTGCTTAATTTACAATTAATTGTTAACTACAAATCAGTTTGGGATCATTTTTACACAGTGCAAAAAACTAAACATTAGTGTTTGTTTGTGAAAATTTCAACAAATTCCATATACATGTTACACCCCTAGAGCCACCGAAATCGTAAGTGTATCCGCACGCACTCACAACACCTTGGTTTTTTATCTACCATATGGTGATAGTTTTTTGTGAGCACAGCCTCATTAAATCTGAGCGCACAAAAACTGCAAAGGAGGAGACGAGCTAAACAATAAACAATTTATTTAAAAATCAGAAAATCCCACACAAAATTCGAAATAACCTACTGTTTTCTATTGTTAATACCATCCGTTGTCCAGCTTTGTTTGTCTTTTTGTTAGTCACTGTAACCGACAATGCAGTGTGAAACGAGTATCCCCGTCTCTCTCTTTTCCTTTTTATTTATTTACTTTTGTTTTCCCATTCACTAATTACAACCCCTTTACCTGTTGCTATTTAAAGATATCCATTATTATAATTTCATTTGTCCCTTCTAATAAATCAAGAAGAATAATATGCCCCCAAAAAGGCAAAAAGAGTCAAGTGAAAATGAACCGGATTGTGATATAAGAAATATGAAAGAACTAGTAGAAGAATTTAGAAATTTAAAGAAAAGTGTACAGTTCATGTCGGACAAGTTTGATGAAAGCATTAAACAAAATGAGGAACTGCAGTGCATATTGAAGAGTTTCAAAAAAGAGAATGAGATATTGAAAAGTAAACTGATGGAAATGGAGGGTCGGTGTGACGAACTGGAACAACAAAATTTGAATAAATATATCAACTTAAATGGTATCCCAAAACAAGATAGGGAAGAAAATGTAAATGATATAGTTAAAAAAGTTCTAGCAGGCATCAATTATAAAACCAATGAGGACGATATTGTAGACGTTTTTAGAATTCCTAAAAAAGGAGAGGACGTGTGTCCTATTGTTTTGCAATTTAAATCACCATAAATTAGAGATAAAGTTTTAGAAATGTGAAAACAAGTTAAATCCGTAAAAGTGAAGGAGTGTAAGTTAATAGGTGTCGATAATATAATTTATTTTAATATACAACTTACAAGCAACTTAAGCAGATTGTTTTACAATGCAAGAACCTATATAAAGGAGGGATATAAGTTTGTCTGGGTAAAACAAGGAAAAATATTTGTACGAAAAGGGGAAACTACCAAAATTATTCATATTAAAAGTCAAGAGGACTTAAATGAATTATAAATAAATACCTACTATTCACTCATTAAGCCGAAATAAATCAGAAAATGCACTAAAATGGATAGATATTATCTGCTTAACATAAGGAGTATTAGAAATAAATTTGATGAAATTAAAATTCTTCCTAAAGTATACAATGACTTGCAAGTTATTGCACTCACTGAATCCTGGCTGTACCAAAACGAAACTGATTACTATCAAATAAAAGGCTTTAATTCGGTTCACAATTGCAGACATTCTAGGGGTGGGGGAATTTCACTTTACATTAAAAATGGATTAAATTATAAAACTGTTTTGAACAAAACTGTCCATGAAATACAATTTATTCAAGTATACATAAAAAACAAAAGTCAATATATTTCTCAGCCATAATACAACGAGTGGTAAGATTATTACCGATGATATTTTGAAGTTTAAACCGAGCTGCAGATTCAACGAGTCCGTAGGACAAGTTGAATGTGCTGCTTCGGTTTTAACGACTAAATATCATCTGGTATTAATCGTACCACGAGTTATATTTAGTGAGAGAATATAACAAATAAAATGTTATAATCTTACTTATCTAAAACTTCCTAGCGGCACAAAACTCAGAAAATTGTCGCCAATGCGACTCTCTATTTCGCACTGTGTTTTTCGGTATCGTATTTTTCACTACTTCACTTATATTGCTGCTAGAAGCCGTACCAAAACGATTTCCAACGTCCATTTTAATATTTGGAATTCTGACGTCTAACCACTTTGACGTTTAAAAAACAATTTATGACCACAACAAACTTATCATTGCGATGATTTTTTATCATCGCTGCGATACACATACTGCTACGTATGTACTTGCATCTGATTGGCTGAAAATACATTCTAGTAGGCTATGAGTTGTATTCTCTAATATATAAGCCGCCTCACGTCGAATATACACATCTGCAATCTTTGCTAGAAGAAACAATAATGACACAAAACACGAACCAAATAATTATGGGGGATTTAAATATTAATCTACTTCCACAAAGTAGGATAACACAATCCTATACACAAATAATCACTGAAAACGGCTATAATATTATAAATAAAATAGATGAATATAATGCTACCCGAGAATCTGCAATTCTTGACCATGTCATCACAAATAGTAATGACTTATTTAATATATCGATCCATCCAGTTCCATTTTCAGATTATTCGGCTGTTATAACCACTAACAAACCAGCGAACTCGACACGTCAAATATATGAAAGTGTGCGAAAAGCTAAAATAAATTACGAAAAAATAAAAAGTAAATTTAATCGAGCTGACAAAACGTGCAATCAATCAGGGACCTAGTTAATTTGATTACCACCTTTTTGGAAAGTGAAACGCAAATAACTACTTTCAAAAGAAAACAATGCAATGAGTGGGTTAATATTGAAATTATAAATAGTATAAAAAAAGGAATAAATATTAAACAAATGTACCTTGACCAAAAATAGGCTACTTCTGCAGCAATTAGTAAAAGGAAACAAAAATATTACGATAAAAAATTTGCAAATGCTGAAGGGAATCCAAAAAAAAAACATGGCATGAAATCAATAATATCATGAATAAAAAAAACAAATTGTACAAATTCCATCAGTCAGATAAAAGACAGCACTCGGAAAATTATTCAAAATGAAAAGCAGATGGCAGATGAGATAAACCTTTATTATGCGACAATAGGAACAAATTTAGCACAAATTCAAAAACAAAAAATGCAAAACAAATTCAAAAATATGCTAACGAAGAATATAGACACAAATATGGAATTTGATCCTACCACAGACGAAGAAATTAAACTAATAATAAAAGATTTAGAAGAATACTCAGCACCCGGAAAAGATCGCATAACTAATAAATTATTAAAAGAGCTAAGGATGAAATCGTACCAATAATAACAAAACTTGCAAATGAAGCCTTCACCACATCAACGTTTCCGGACATTCTAAAAGAGGTCACAGTTCTCCCAATATATAAAAACGGCGACGACACCTTGCCAGAAAATTACAGGCCAATTGCACTTTCGTCTTGCTTTTCTAAAATATTAGAAAAAATCATTCTTTCTAGATTACAGGCACATATCTACACCAACAATATAATAGATAAACATCAATACGCCTATCAAAAACTATCTGGAACTACCACAGCCTGCATGGACGTTGTCTGTAAAATTCAACAAGAACTAGATAATCACAACAATGTTATATTAGTGTTAATTGATTAAAAGAAGGAATTTGATACAATATGTAAAGAAACGTTACTAGGAAAACTTGAGAAAATGGGTATCAGGGGAAAAGCTGGGCTTTTAATGAAAAGTTACTTAACAGATAGGAGGCAACAAACTAAAGTGAACAATACAGTGATGAACTTCTAACTGAATACGGTTTACCACAAGGAGGAGTCCTACCACCGACCCTTTTTATAACGTATATAAATGACATTTTTGAATTAGAATTAAAAGGCGAACCCTACATTTACGCAGACGATACATGTATAATATATAGTGGAAAAAATCTAAAAGAGATGCAAATTTCAATAAACCTAGACCTTGAATCAATTTCAACTTGGTTTTCCAGTAACCTCCTCACGATAAACGAATCCAAAACAAACTATATGGTAATCTCTCAAAAAAATAAAAATAAAATAGAAATTGAATTAAAAATTAACAACAAAATTATAAATAAGATAACAGAAGCAGAATATTTGGGGTTAACTATTACAGACAATTTTAAATGGACTAAACACATAGACAAATTGAAACAAAAAATGAGCGCTGCCACAGGGCTTCTCTACAGAACAAAAAAGCACCTGCCAGATACTGCCCGAAAAAGTATTTACAATACAATTTTCAATTCAAAAATAAACTATTTGTGCGCAATATGGGGTGGGACGACAGATCAGAACATAAATACTATGCAAAGACAACAAAATAAATGCATTAAATTAATTAATAACTTGGACAAGCTAGTACCAACAAAGACACTATATACACTTATACCGGAATTAAACATTAAACAAAAAATTGCATTTGAAAGAATTAAATTTATACATGGAATAATAATGGGTAGGAGTAAATCCAACGTTAAACTGGAAAAAAATAAAGACATACATAAATATAAGACAAGAAGAAAAAGTGATGTGCATGTAATGCAAAACAAAACAAACACGCTCAAGCTAGGAATATTAGTGGAAGGAGATATTCTGTATAATGAACTACCGGGGGACCTAAAGAATGAAGTTGATACCAAAAAATTCAAAATTAACACCAAAGAGCACGTTCGACAATATTTATTTACATACTAACTTCACTATACCAGTATTCATTTATCCCATACGATACTTTCATTTCATCAAAACATTTCATCATACCATAAGACATCAATTTCGTCTTAATCGTTACAATATATCCTACATATTTAAAACATAAAAAGAAATTAAAAAGAAAAAAAAAACAAAAAAAAGAATATTTACACAAAAAATAAAAAAGAAATAGTCTCCATCACCATGCCAAGAAATATTTCTTGACATGAAGGAGACAAATTTTCAAAATTAAAATCGGTGCAAGGACTTTCCTTTGTTTATCGTTACGAATATAACAATAAATAGAAAGTCCAAAACCGAAAAGTAAAAAAAAAAAACTAACAACATGAGCGAGGGGTGGCACAATCGATTCGCAGTAGTCGTCGGCAAGGATCATCCCAGCCTCTACGCGTTCTTGGCGGAGTTGCAGAAGGAGCAAGGGGATACTGAGACGATGCTTCGAGAGTTGGACTTGGGAAGAAAAATTAAGAGGACTGAAAATCTGTCAAAGCGGAAGAACGAAAGCGGAAGAACGAATTTCCAACATCGTGCGCGATTATGAAACCCGTAAAGACGAAGACGAATTTATTGCTAAGTATCTTAGGGCCGTTGGTCACAACATCCAATTTGGATGTACCCAATTATGATGTAAATCAGGAAAAATATGATTTGTAATAAAATATGATGGTAATAAAATGGTGGAAAAAAATATAGTGGTACAATAATATAGTGGTAAATATAGAGTGGTAAAAATGGAGTGGTAAAAATGAACCCTAACTAGTAATTTTTTCCGAAAATTTCGCGTGTGCGTATTACAGTCAAGATTTTACGGTACTTGAAAGTGGTTTGTTTGGTGTTGAAATTCCCTGCATGAAACAATCCCTTCCGCAGCATGAAAACCTCCTAATCAATTTCGCCAGTGGTGGGACAATAATACCTTTTTTTCCGTAATTTATGTTGCAGAATTAAGCAAGTTCCAAAGTCAGCCAAGTCTGTCTACTAGATGACGTAACCTACTTAAAAAAATAACGAATAATCATTAACGATGGATATTTTTTAATAGGCGCTTCTAATATTTTGAATAACACAATTAACCGGCTCTTTTCCGTATTGCGTTGAATAAAATACGGAAATTGCGTTGTGAATTAAACAAAAGGAACGACGTACCGTTTCTTAATTGCCGTTTTTACAAAGACATATAGGAACTTCGAAAGAATGACATCATAAAAATATCACTGTTTTAAAGGTAAAAGTCATTAAGTGCTGTTGAATTAATTTATCAGGCAATTGATGAGTTTTACTATCATCGATTTAAAATGAATGCTTTTTAATTTTAAATCGATGATATTGTCGGTTTAAAAGTGAAGTAAAAAGTTAATCCCAATTAATTAAGCCCAATTAATGATTTTTACTTTTAAGCTGACAATATCATTGATTTAAAATGAATGATTTTTAAATCGATGATATTGTCGGCTTAGAAGTGAAAATAATTAATTGATTGACTAATGGCATCAATTTAAAAATAAAAACTATTTATTGCTTTTCGTTTACTATACACTTAATGATTTTTATTCATAAACCCACGATATAATTTTAAGACAACAATATTGTTTACATCGTATAAGGCTTTGTTTTTTTAATGTAAAGATATATTTTGCAGGGGTTTACATTTTTGTGAAATGAAAATTAGATACAAATTTTGTTTATTTCGTGTACAAAAAAAAATTATTAATATATTAGGATTAATATTGTATATTTATGTATGCACAAAGAGTACGAAGGCGGCTGCGCTTCTTTAAAAAATGTGATTTGCGTTACCTAAAGAGAAAAAAATCCAAAAAGAAAAAAAAATATTACTTTTATGTGATTTGCTAGTCTTTTTTTATCAGTGGCGTATCAATAATTAGGCTTTAATAAATAAAAGGGTTTTTACAAATTCTCGCATTTGGAGTAACATGTATGATTCAGAATAATAATAAGGCGGTATTTCACTGAACTTGTCCTAGAATATTTAGTTAATGCCCTTACTTTACTACGTGTATGATTGGATCATACACTTAGTAAATTAAGGGTTTTAACTGAATATTTTGGGACAAGTTCAGTAAAATACCACGTAGTTTCCACACAGTTTAATTATATGCAAGTTCAGAGTTGGTTCTTTGTTTCTCTGGAAAAAAAAGATAAAGAAACATACAAAGCTAAATAATGAAAATTTAAAATATTGTTGACAGACCATTGTTATTTTGAGTCGCATACAGGGGTATTTTTCTTTTAAGTATACATATCGATATTCAGGCATTCCTCGTTATTTTTTAAAGCTTTCCATTTGAAGCTCTCTATGTAAATTTTTAGGAAATTGTTGATTTTGAAATGCCTTAAATTTAAAGCTTCTCAGGAGTGTTTCCACTCCTTGATTACGCATGAATTAGAATTTCAAGTTTAGAAACGCCTGATAATTTGGTTTAGTCTTGTAGCGAAGCGACCAAACAAAATTTTCAGGCTTTTCTAAACTTGAAATTTTACTTCATGCACATAAAACACTGAAATGTTTTTAAGTTCAATATGTTGCAATATGTTGCTTTATTCCACTACTTAAGCAGTATATTTTAAACTTCACTTTAATCAGTGTTTTATACGCCTGGCGCATGAAGTAAAATTTCGAGTTTAGAAAAGCCTAATTTGGTTTGGTTGCTCTGCTTCGCAGAGCAGCCAAACCAAATTAGGCTTTTCTAAACTCGAAATTTTACTTCATGCTTAATCTGGGAGTGGAAACACTTGTTAAAGGCTTCAAATTTAAGGCGTTTCTAAACCAACGAATACCTGAAAATTGACAGTGTATATATTACATTAGGACAGGTATACTTGAAAAAAAAAAATCTCTGTATATCGACACTTTATCAGGATACACCCTTTGAAATTTTGTCAACTAGATGTGTGTTCCTACAAATGTAAAAAGAATATACTTACAACCTACTCCAAACTTGTTTAAAAATAAGGCACATCTTTTGCATGGTTAATTCTGCAATCCCTTGAGTGTACGCCACTGATTTTTTCGGTTGTTTATTTATATCTTCGTTCATAAGAACCACGAAGATAATATTTTCTTTGTTTATTTTTCAATTGGCAAAACCAGGAAATTAAATAATTTCCTGGTTTCGCCTGGTTTAACTTGTCAATTGTGAAAAAAAAAACAAATATTAAGTATTATTTATTCATTGAAGATGTTAAAATGTTATGATCTAAGTTTTTTTCTTCTTTGATATTTTTGTTTATACAGGCAATCTTTCTTTTAAGTATACACATCCACAGGGGTGTGCTGCCAAAATTTAACAACCGGCTCGCTAATAAACAAATCAAGGATAAAGTAAAGATAAAGTCAATATTTAAAGTATGAAACAAATGTATATCATAAGATACATGTAAATAAGCAATAGTTTGATAACAAAAAAATCAAAATTTGCATGTTTAAGAGAGGATTTTGACTCAATTTTGTTTTCCAAAAATCTTAACAACCAGCTCTCCCGAGCCGGTGCAAGCCGGCTCCAGCACACCCCTGCATATCCCTATTCATATGCTGCAAATGTTTAGATATTCATTGTTTTTCAAAAAAGTTTAATTTAAATGAGCGTTTTCCACTCCCAGGTTAAGCATGAAGTAAAATTTCAAGTTTAGAAATCCCTGAAAATTTGGTTTCGTCACTCCGCGAAACACTGGTTCCAATTGAAGCTCAAAATATACATCTTTAGCATACTGTTTGTATAGCATATTATAAACTTCACAATATTTTAGTGAGATATACGCGTGGTGCAAGAAGTAAAATTTCAAGTTCAGAAAAGCCTAAAAATTTGGTTGGGTCGCTCCGCAAAACACTGGTTCCAATTGAAGCTCAAAATATACATCTTCAGCATACTGTTTATATAGTATAGTATGAACTTCACAATATTTTAGTGATTTATATGCGTGGGGCATGAAGTAAAATTTCGAGTTAGGAAAAGCCAGAAAATTTGGTTTGATCGCTACGTGACCAAACTAAATTTTCAGGCTTCTCTTAACTCGAAATTTTATTTCATGCTTAATCTGGGAGTGGAAAACACTCATTTAAAGCTTCAAATTAAACTTCTTTAAATAACTACGAATATCTTAAAATTTACAGCATATACGCTGTAATTGCGTGTACTTAAAAGAAAAACTCGTGTATCTTCGTTCACAAGAACAACAAAGACCATTATATTGTTGTTTATTTCTTCCTTGGCAAAAACCAGGAAATTATTTATTAAACTTGTCAATTTTTGAAAAAAAAATATATATTTATGTATTATTTATTAATTGAATGCGTTAAAATATTATGATCTAAGTTTTTTCTTCTTTGAGTACATTCGCATTTTAGTGCGAATTATGTGATATGTAATGTTAGTTTGTTCGTTTTTTTTTTGACCTGCGTGTTTATTTTGCGGGAAATATTTTCGCTTTTTTGTTGAGTTCAATCGTTCTTTATTATTGAAAAATAAGGGAACGCCCGTTGAGTTATTTTTGTACTTGTGATGATTATCGAATAAGGAGTTCACAAATAAAGAAAAATTGAAATACATTTTGTTAGTGCGATTTGATTTTTTCCTAAATTTGTACCCTCCGGTCAATAATTGATTGGCATAATTTATTATTTACTATAATTAAATTATTTAAAATTAAGTAAAAAAAAAAATAGACCTTTATTGGCATATCCCCACATCTTTACATTACATTACATTGATTACACATTTACATTTGATTACCTCACTACATTCCCGTATCCCTCTTACGCTCCCTTCTCTTTTCCCTCTCCCTCCCCAGCTTTTCCAACGTCCTTACCCCGCTCCCATCCTCCCTCATCCACTCCACTACCCTTCTATTTCCTTTCGCTCCCAGCCACTCCTCTTTCACCCCCTCACATTCCTCCGCCAAGTGTCCCCACGTATCCTTCCCCTGTCCACACAACACACACCTTCCATATTCTTCCCCCATCCATACTTTCCTTCCTCTCTCCTCTGATCTACATCTCGCCCTTGCCACAATCACCCTATCCTCTCTACCCTATCCCTTCTCTATCAAATACTTCGGCACCTTCCCATACACCTGCCACCTCCCATACATATCATTATACTGGCTTCTGTCAATACACCCTTGCCTTTCCTGCCCTTCCACCTCCTTCCCTTTCCCCCTCACCCACTCATTAACCTTCACCCCATTTCCTAGCCATTCCATTACCTTCGCCTCCGACAGCCCTACCCTCTCATACATTTCCTCCTCTCCCCCCTCCATCTACCATCTAATATTAAGTATGTGGTCATTATTTCGACACCGGAGAGACGCGTTTCGGACTCCAGGGTCCTCTGCTGACGAATACTAAACATTTCTGACTATAGCAAGCCAATATGTGAAAACTATTAAGAAATTTCAAAAGTTGGCGTAGCTTTTGAAATTTCTCAATAATATTGGGCCCGTTCATCACAGACAATAGTTAGGAGTTTACTGCCAACTGTTGGGGAATTCTCTGATGACCGGATTGTTAATCGTGAAAGTGTTTGGGATTTTTGCAATCGTACAAAATAGACTGACCAGAGTACCGTTCATTAGATATCAACCTACATCACAAACAAATCCAAACATGTTGATAAACGGGCCATTATTTAACACTTTCACTGCGAGGAGTGTATCGATATGTTTAGTTTTTATGTGCTCCAATGCTGTATAGTAGCATCGTACTATCGAAGCCACTAAAAAGCATTACATGGCGTAGTTATCGTAATGTCTCAATAATATTATTTAACACTTTCAGTGCGAGGAGCGTATCCATATGTTTAGTTTTTATGTGCTCCATATGCAAAGAGCGTATATTTTCAAAAGCCTGTAAATCGTGAGCGGAAAGCGCACAAAGTTTGCGTACCTCTGCAATGAGCAGTCTATAATTAAAAAAAAAAAAAAACATGTCTAACTTTTGTTTATTTTGTTTTTTTGCATTTTCGTTAAAGAAAATGTTATGCAAGCCTATGGAATGATTACACACAGTATATGCCGGTATGAGTCTGTGGTACAAAATGCGTACGGATACGCATTGTATTTTCGAGCACTGTACACGGGGCACGCATTTGAAATTCAAACTGTGAAGCGAAGGGGTTAAATCAAATATTTGAGAATGGATAAGAAATGTTGTAATTCTTTTTGAGTTAAATGTAGAGTTTTTTTATTTATAAAATAGAACACGCTTATTTATTCGGTATTAAGGCTATTACAAATGGGTATATACAGTGGTTTTTTTTCGAGCCCTGACACCATTCCTGCTGATTCTTATGTAAAATGACCTCCTGAATCCGAATATGACCTCCGTTTTCCCCCATCACCCACCGTTTTCGGGGAGGCCCCCCACCTATTTTTATCACTTTTCGATAATTTGGAGGGATGAATATGATTATTTTAGCCTTTACATTTCTTCTGAGGGGCTAGAGAGGTGAAAAGTTCCAAAACATGAACATTTGTAGCAAGGAGGTAGATTTGGGGGGGGATTTGCCCCCTTAAATTGTAAAAAAATCATTAAAAATTATCAATTTTTTCCGTTTTTTTCGCAGTTTTTTCACTTATTTTCTACATATTCCAGCTTCCATTCCCCCTCATCCTCCCCCAAACACCCCAAATAATAAAAATATATTGCAACAATATATAGCAACAATAATAAAAATATATAGCAACAGTTCGGAAGATTCACTGTACCACGCTGGCGCTCTCAATACTCCCCCCGTTTCCCCCATCCATTGGAGGGATGAAAAGGATTATTTTAGCTGTAAAGAATAATAAATAAAAAGTAAAATAATAAATGTAAAGAATAATAAATAACTAAGATAAGTACCTTCATTTGGTGCTTGCTTTCCTTTTGTACCCTGAGATAGAAGTTTCTCGTATCAAAAACCAGCAGTACTCTGCTAACATGCTTGCATTCCACTTCCCCGAAAATCTCCTCTCGAACTTAGAGATGTCTTGATGAAACCGTTCCCCGTGTTCATCCGAAACTGCTCCTAAATTTTCAGGGAAGAAGTCCAGGTGTGAGTGAAGGAAATGCACTTTAAGAGACATGTTACACCCCATGGCCTTGTACGCTGACAGCAATTCCTCGACATGAGCGACATAATCATCACTTTTGTTGTTACCCAAAAAGTTCTCACACACGTTTTGGAATGCAATCCAAGCTCGTTTTTCTTTTCGATGCAGGTGTTCAATAAACGTCGAATCTTGGAAAAGTTGTCTAATCTGAGGGCCCACGAAAACTCCTTCCTTGATTTTAGCCTCACTAAGACGAGGGAATTTAGTTTTCAAAAATTGAAATGCATCACCGGTCTTGTCCATTGCTTTCACAAACTGTTTGATCAATCCGAGTTTGATGTGCAAAGGCGGCAAGTAAATATTTTCCTTCGGGACCAGACGATCGTGAGCGAGGTTTTTCTGACCGGGAGTAAAACTTTCTCGCAGAGGCCAGTTCCGTACGATGTAATCTTTGTCTCGGGCTCGGCTGTCCCATTCGCATAGGAAGCAGCAGTATTTTGTGAAGCCCGATTGCAGGCCCATGAGTAGAGCAACAACTTTTAAGTCAGCGCAAAGTTTCCAATTATAATCATGGTATTTGATTTTATCAAGGATCCGGCTGATGTTTTCGTACGTCTCCTCCATATCCACAAAGTATGCAACCGGGAGTGATGGTAACTCATTCCCATTGGCCAATAGGACAACTTTCAAGCTTGTCTTTGATGAGTCTATAAACAGTCTCCATTTGTCTGGGTCACATGGCGTCTTCAGTTCTATCATCAATGCATTTGAATTAGGGCAGAACACTAAGCCTTCATCTGCCGAAAAAAGTAATTTCAGGGTTGACTGCCTAGTCCTGTAAGAAGAGATTTTTACACCCTTTTCTAAGAGATTCCACTGCTGAAGTCGAGATCCAAGAAGTTGAGATTTACTCTTAGGTAACTCCAAATCCCTGACGAGATCATTCAATTTCGACTGAGTAACGAGGTGAGGTTTTCGATGAGCTGAATCAGCAGAACACTCTTCATCATCGGTGAACGTATCATTAGATGGTCCAGGCTGTGGCTCAAAGTCTTTCAAATCCGTTTCTGGCTCTAGAGTATAGGTTTTTGGGGGCACTGAGATTGGCAAAGATTCGTTGTGAGGAACTGGTCTTAGAGCTGAAGGGATATTAGGATACTGAATTGTATGCTTACTTTTGCTAGATAACCCGACGGTGGAAGTCATACAAAAGTAACAATCTGTGAGATGACAGCGAGGTTCGCGCCAAACCATGGGCACAGCAAATGGCATTGATTTACGGGTATCTTTGAGCCATTTGGTCAAGCTACTATAACAAGTAGTGCAGCAAACTGTTGGAGCCCAATTCTTGTCCTGATCGCCAACTTGGCAATCAAAGTAAAATTTATAAGCAGTTTTAAGAAACGGAGAAAGGGGTTTTCGTTGCGCTTTTAAAGTCAATTCCCCGCAAACATAGCAGAAGCTATCGGGATGATTTTTACACTCGCGTGGCATAATTAAACAGTAAATAAATGCTCGATATTAATCACAACTCACACTCACGTACTGTAATTCACTTGGAAAAAGCCGGAATTAAAAAATTTCTACCGTTATACACAATTTAAACAACTTGGAAACACAGAATCCCCGCCTAGAGCACCGACAAGTCGACTCTACGATCGCTAGAGATGTACTGAGGGAAGATAAGGATTACAGTGCAGGTCTATAGTGCCAAGAGCAATGCAAGTTTAAACCTGTCAAAGCATGAAAATTCCTGGGCAAACCTGTGCGCGCGAGGTATTGAGAGCGCCAGCGTGGTACAGTGAATCTTCCGAACTGTTGCTATATATTTTTATTATTGTTGCTATATATTTTTATTATTGTTGCTATATATTGTTGCTATATATTTTTATTGTTTGGGGGAGGATGAGGGGGGATGGAAGCTGGAATATGTAGAAAATAAGTGAATAAACTGCGAAAAAAACGGAAAAATCGATCATTTATAAGGATTTTTTTACAATTTAAGGAGGCAAATCCCCCCCCCAAATCTACCTCCTTGCTACAAATGTTCATGTTTTGGAACTTTTTACCTCTCTAGCCCCTCAGAAGAAACGTAAAGGCTAAAATAATCCTTTTCATCCCTCCAAATTATCGAAAAGTGATAAAAGTAGGTGGGGGGGCTCCCCCGAAAACGGTGGGTGATGGGGGAAAACGGGGGTCATATTCGGATTCAGGAGGTCATTTTACATAAGAATCAGCAAGAATGGTGTCAGGGCCGATTTTCATGCCGACCAGTGTTATCAGTTACATCATACTTTTTTTATTATTATTCAAGATTCGTCCGCTCTTAATGCACATTTTGTTTTTCTTGGGCCACATGTTTTTATATTTTCATCCTGGCAATACTATTTAACATATTTTGCCTTGGCCAGGCAATTCGCCAGACATGAACCCAATCGAGAATTCCTGGGAGCTTCTGAAACAGAAACTCTCCAAAGAAAACACCGCAAACAAAATTTATAGAGCTATTGATTTAAATTTGGGATCTCGATGAAAAATCAAAGGAAAATGTTGAAAAATGCATTTAGAGTACGCCACGCTGTAATTGACGTCAAGGGAAGTTCTAGAAGAAGTTTCTTTATATAATCATAAAGTAAGAACTGAATATTATAATAGATTTTAATTAAATAAATAAATGCTATAAGAAATTTAAAAAAATTACTAGGCTATATTTATCATTAGAAAGTCATCAATTTAGTCTACCTTACGCGATTGAAGACCTTGACTAATAACGTAACGTCACGAGTGGAATTCTTCATGTGACGTCAAACATGCAGGTTATTAAACTTTTAAGATTGACTCAATTCAATTTAGTCTACCTTACGCGATTGAAGTCCTTGACTAAAACGTCACGAGTGCAATTCTTCATCAAATTTGTCTCGGGTCGCTGCGCGACCCGAGACAAATTTTTTACGCGGGGCTTTTCTAAACTCGAAATTTTACTTCATGGAAGTGGATAACACTCGTTCTTAAAAGTTTCAAATTGAAGGATCACTCTAGATTACTAAGTTTATTACCATTTTACAAAGGCTACAGCTCGAAGGACCAATCATGGTCTTCGGAGACCGAAAGGCTACAGGAAATCAAGGTTTTTTTTACAAGAAAACCACGAATATCTGAAGGTTTACAGCATGGATAGGAAAGATAACATTTTCAGTGCATTTTTAACTTTATTTTAAATCAGTGTTTTATACGCGTGGCGCATGAAGTAAAATTTCGAGTTTAGAAAAGCCCCGTGAAAATTTGTCTCGGGTCGCTGCGCGACCCTCGACAAATTTTCTACGCGGGGCTTTTCTAAACTCGAAATTTTACTTCCTGCTTACTCTGGGAGTGGAAACACTCGTTCAAAACTTTAAATTGAACTTTATTATAAAATCGACGAACGCCTGAAAATTACTTAAATAGAAAATTCACTGACTATTATTAAACCCGGGAAAGTCAGAAAAGTCATGGTATTTTATTCAAATTGACCAAAACACTAACAAAAAAGCCATATAATTTTATTAAATTAGTCAAAATCAACAGCATTATAAAAATTACAAAACACATAAAAATTCATAAAATCAACTTAAATATTGACGAAAACAATGAAACAATTTAACAAACTGGGGTCTCCCACAGAAGAAAGTTATATTAGAAGGTCGGGGAAAAAAATCTTGAATCAGGGAAATGTCGGAAAACTTTAACATTTCAGATTGTGTCAGTTTTACTTCAAATAATGTTTAACACAATTTTGAAACTAGATTATTATCTTTAAAAACATTTTCAGTCATTTAATGTTTTTATCAAAGCAATCACTTTGAAGTTTCGAACGAGCGTATCCACTCCCAGAGTAAGAAGCATGAAGTAAAATTTCGAGTTTAGAAAAGCCCCGCGTAGAAAAAATTTTCACGGGGCTTATCTAAACTCGAAATTTTACTTCATGCGCCACGCGTATAAATCACTCATTTAAAATGAAGTTAAAAATGCACTGCAAACCAACCGAACTTCGATAGTTTTTAAAATTGGATGTTTTCTTTCCTATCCATGCTGTAAACCTTCAGATATTAGTTGTTTTCTTATAAAAAAACTTCGATTCCCTGTAGTCCTTCGGTCTCCGAAGACCATGATTGGTCCTTCGAGCTGTAGCCTTTGTAAAATGGTAATAAACTTAGTAATTTGGAGTGATCCTCCAATTTGAAACTTCTAAGAACAACTGTTGTCCACTCCCAGACTAAGCATGAAGTAAAATTTCGAGTTTAGAAAAGCCCCGCGTAGAAAATTTGTCGAGGGTCGCGCAGCGACCCGAGACAAATTTTCACGGGGCTTTTCTAAACTCGAAATTTTACTTCATGCGCCACGCGTATAAAACACTGATTTAAAATGAAGTTAAAAATGCACTGAAAACCAACCCAACTTCGATATATTTTTTTTTAAATTGGATGTTTTCTTTCCTATCCATGCTGCAAATATCTGAAATTCGTTGTTTTCTTGTAAAAAAACTTCGATTTCCTGTAGTCCTGCGGTCTCCGAAGACCATGATTGGTCCTTCGAGGTGTAGCCTTTGTAAAATGGTAATAAACCTAGTAATTTGGAGTGATCCTTCAATTTGAAACTTCTGATGGACTGTTGTCCACTCCCAGACTAAGCATGAAGTAAAATTTCGAGTTTAGAAAAGCCCCGCGTAGAAAATTTGTCGAGGGTCGCGCAGCGACCCGAGACAAATTTTCACGGGGCTTTTCTAAACTCGAAATTTTACTTCATGCGCCACGCGTGAAGAATTATTAAACTTTTAAGGTTGACTCAATTCAATTTAGTCTACCGTACGCGATTAAAGACCTTGACTAATAACGTCACGAGTGGAATTCTTCATATGAGGTCAAACGTTTAGGTTATTACACTTTTAAGGTTGACTCAATTTACCGTGGTCAACCTTACGCTATTGAAGACCCCATCCAATGTCGTCACGCGCATGACGTCACCATTTTTTAAAATCTAAGTCGACAACTATCACGCTTTGAGAATTAACATAAAACTTAGATAACAAAAAACAAAAAAAACTCTCCAACTCTTATCTTTAGTAGCCGTTTCCACCCAAGTCGATTAACTTAATCAGTGATTAGTACTTTGTAAAAACACAACAATTTTACTTACAAAAATTATTCACACAATTGTATATTGATAAAAGAGACATGTTTAGAATATGTTAAAAATTTATAACATTTTTATATTCTACAATTTTGACTCAGAGGTTTAATCTATGATTAGGGAATAATAATAATAAATTTATTAACGGAAATCCATGTTTATAAATGTAATAACAAAAATTTAAAGTAAAATATATGATTAATTAAAGTTCAGCCTGGGTGCAAATGGGCCTAAAATTCAAAGTGGCTAACCTAGAATATTTTCTATGGCACTCTAGAGAAAATCATCATTACAAACGAAATTACAGACGGTCAAGATTGACTGATATTTACTTTATTTTAAATTTAATTATTGAAAAATGTAATGTGTCTTTATTTAATGAAAAAATGGCAACTGAATGGAGATTTTCATAAAATAAATAGAAATTCTGCAAAAATGGATAATTTGTTCCACCAAACAAATACATTAAAGTAATTTATGATCAAGCTGTAGGGGAAGGTGGGGCAGCTTCATACAGTTTTTATATTTTGTCTTATAGAATTTTCTCGGTAATCGATATCTATATCGATTCATCGAAAATCAATAGTCTTACTATCTGACTTTATATCAAAAACATGTAAATTGTGTAAATACACTTGTGAGGCATTTTTTAACAGTTTAAAAGAATAAATAAAAATGTATGTATGTACCCCTACAAGTTGAGCATGAAATGTTTATTTATTTATCAAAATCAAAATATCAAAACAGAACTTTCATGAAAACAAAAGCAATAATAGTATCTATAACCAAATAATACTAAGTAATCATATAATAAAGAGAGAATAACATAAATATAGGTAGTTTTTTTATGGCACAGAGGGAACTAAGTTAACCTAACAGTCTTTCTAATCAGTCATATCACTATTTAAATATCTGTGATGTATTGCTTAATTCTTATTTACTAATACTATCAATAATGAACAATTAAAAATATCACAATCAACATGAGGAATCTTAAATGTTAAACACTAATTATCTTGAAGGGAATTATCTTTGCAACAATAATATTAATGTACGTTATAAAAAGAGAGATCTTTGTTGAAACTAAAAATGTTGGCGGTCCTAGCTGTCTTAGCTGATTTAGGATCCGGTAATATCAAAACAATATCTGATAGATCTACTGAGCCTTCATCTTTGACGTCTGGAAAGACAAAATTCATAGAAAATCCTGGTTTCTTCTTCAAAAATGAAACCATTACTTCTGTCAAACTGTAGTGTTTGATGATTTGTCCGACATAGTAAATAACGGACTTTGTTTTTTCAAATTTTACAAGCACATAGTCACCATCTTTGACATTTTCAGGGTCAACAGGCACTTCATGATCATCTTCTTCTTCGTTTTCTTCAAGTAGGAGGCGTGTGTTCATTGATATGAGAATATGACGGTCAGCACAAAATATACCATTTAAGGGTGATTGAATATTGGACGAGTAGACTGAATCAAAGAAACCTGCGAAGTGAATCACAAAATTTTTTGGAGAATTTAAAGAGTCTCGCCATGCATAAACGATGTAGGAATTTGTGCGCTGAATCTTTTCGAATTTATGTACTTCCAGAATATTTTGGGGTTAAATTTGATAGCACCTTCAACATCTGATATGTAATTTGAATGATAGGTTTTCGCTAATTGGCTACATTTGTCACGAACCTCACTGTAAAGTGAATAGTCGTAATCTAAATGCGACATCTTGTAGGCTTTATGCAATTTCTTTTTTAGGAGGTTTAGCAACTCGCTGGAGAACCATTTTTCGAATTGACAGGTTTTTTCGTTACTGTTCATTCGTACTTTCGGTACATTAATGTCGATTAGGTTAAAAACCACAGAATAAAATCTATCGCACGCTTCGTCAATATTGCAATCGCATAAGAGGCGGTCCCAAATTATATTAAGAAGAGAGCTATTTAAAGATACATAATCAGCACGTTGAAAGTCATATACCGTATTGTCAGTGCCATTCCAGGGGCTCTCGGGGGTAGTGGTAGACTGCGCTAACTGAATACTAACATCTAATGCTGGATGATGTAAATCGCAAGAGGAGATGTAGATTGAGTAAGAGTGGTGCCATATGAAAGTATAATTTCTCTTATGCTGATATCTGTTTCACTGTCGCTACAAATTGTTTCAATCTCTTTGGTTTTATTTCTTTTTGGTTTACTCGATTTGACATAATCTTCATTTAATAAACACAACGCTCTCTTTATTTCTCTTGCTTTACTTTTTCGTTCTTTTTTTAATCTCTTCATCTCTTTGATGTTTTCCAATTCTTCAATTCTATTCTTTTCGGGCGTGTCCGTATATATTCTCGATTTTCCAAGTGATCGACCATTTTTTGTTTGTGTGCGTCTTTGAACTTTCGGGAAAGGCCTTATCATTTCTGGCGTCTTCAATACTTTGGAAGCAGATGGTGCAGGGTTATCAAGATCTATCACTGTTGATGCAAGCTGTTGTGAAAGCAATGTAGGCGAGACATCTCTGGACAAAGTCGGCGGTGTTCGAGCAGTAGCATCACCAAGTTCAACACCAACTGTAGCAAGCTCATCACCAGCTATTGCAAGCTCATCACCACTTGTGCTTATATTGGGATTTGTTACAGGATTTGAATGATACACCTGAACCGGCGCAAAATCATCATCATTGAAAATCAACTTACTAAAAGGCCATATTCCGGTTTTTCATAAGCACTGGTAATATTCCTACCATTGAATGACTCTAAATAAGGTATCTTTGTAAGTTTTGGTATATTATAAATATTAAGTGTCTTTCCTGGATTGGAAACGTGCCAGTCATTAAATGCCGTTTTTAATTTCGACTTTAATGGTCCAAATACGCCAACATCTAATGGTTGCAGACGGTGAGTCGTGTGTGGTGGAAATGAAAGGCACACAATCCCATTGTCACGGCAGTAGTGGATTGCATCAATAGAAATGTGACTTTCATGATTGTCACATAAAAGCAATATTGGATTTTCTTTCGAACATAAGGTGTGTTTCTGGATGTGCTTTAGAACATCAACAAAAATGCTCGAGTTTATCCAACCACTTCTCGTGGCTACACCCAAAGAGCCTTCTGGAGCACCTTCTATAAAGTGGTCCTTAATATGTACTCGAGGGAAGATGAATAAGGGCGGTATGGTGTTTCCACTTGCTGATATAATACCACCAAATGTGACCAGCTCTCCTCTTTCGGCAGACACTAGTTGACCAACCTGTTTTTGGCACTTTTCAGCAAAAATTTTAGGTGTGCTCAGCACAGTTGAAATACCAGATTCGTCGTAGTTGAAAATCCGATCGGCAGTAAAATTGTATTTGCGGTATATATTCTCCAGGTTCTGGAAGAAATCATTCACTGCCGTTTTGTTGAAACCGAATAATCTGGCAGCACTAGTATTTTCAGGTTTACGCAAACAAATATTTTATTGCGTTTTCGGAAACTTGCTAACCAGTCTGCTCCCGCCATCTTATTATCATTCCAACTTGCAGGATATTTAATCTCATTGGCCTTAGCAAATTCATATGCAAGTTTTTTAACTTGAACACACGTCAATCCATAGTGCATCTTAGAACACTCTAAGATATATTTATTCAAAAGATCCTCTTCTGTTTTTATAAAAACTTGCTGCGATGCAAATTTAGATTCGAATACACGAGTTTCGTTACCAAGATCTTGTGTTTTGCGTAATTTTTTTATACGGCTTTGTAGTGTTTGTGCATGAACTTCATAATTGGCTGCTGATTTCCGAAAAGAGAGCTTGTTTTCCAAAACTTCATCGATAGCTTTTAACATTGCCTGTTCGTCTACCTCTCCACTCCTAGTTCCCCTTTTCTTGTAATTTCTGACCATAATTGTTCTGCAAAACAGAATTATGATATCACTTCAATTCTACAAACTAAAATAATTCCTGATTGCCATCGTAAAATAGAAAAGTGGGGCACATTCATACAGTATGAATGTACCCGCATACTTCTGTATGGACCTACCCCATCACAAGATATAAAATAAAAATATTGTTAAAAAAAAGGCAACCATATATAGAATTATTCACAGATCAATTTACAAACTTGACCCTATTACCTTTTATATAAAATAGAACTGAATAATCTAGAGAGCAGCTTTCATTATAAAAAAGATGTTAAAAGTGAGGTAATTAAATTACTTACACGTGGCCGAATCACGTTCCGTGTCACACCGACGCACGTTTCACACCGACTGCTGTCAAACTCCGCCAGCAACCACACACATAGGGCAGCTTGGTGGTGTAGTGGTTAGAGTGTTGCACTGCCACGCCACGGACCGGGGTTCAAATACCGGCCTAACAAGTTGTCTGCATTTATATAGGTTAGGATAAAAATGCCAAACACTCCGTCTTCTCGGATATGACGTTAAATGCATGTAGGACCCGTGTACTGCCTGGATGTTGCGTGCACGTTAAAGATCCCTACCGGTGGGTTGGAACTCCCACCGGGTTCGGCAAAATTCCCGGATAGCTGTAGACCTAATCTCCGGCGTCATGATTGGCCTTAGCAGCGGAAATAGATGACGTAAAACCCAACAAAAAAAAAAAAAAACCACACACATAAGTAAGCTACGCGTGCATGTATAAGTCATTTAGTTGATGTGCGCCTAACATCAGATATATCTAGTGTATGACGGTGCCCCTTGTATGAATCTGCCCCACTTCCCCCTAATGTTGATAATACGTTTTGATCTTTTTTCCTTAATGTGAGTTTTAATATTCGAAAAATATAATACAGTGCGGAACAAAATGATTTTTATCAAGTTACAATTAGATTTTTGCATTTGCAATTTTTTGAATTAGCTGGTTTTATAATTAAATGTCATCAATCAATGTTTGGATTTGCTTGTGATGTATGTTGGTATCTAATGAACGGTACTCCAGTCGGTCTATTTTGTACGATTGCAAAAACAGTTGGCAGTAAACTCCCAACTGTTGTCTCTGATGAACAGGCCCATTCAATTTGAAAATTAATACAATTTAAACCATGTTCACATTTTATTCGTACCACAGTAGGCTTGTTTTTTTTTTCTCCTTACATTGGCATGTTGTATTTTTAACAGTAATGATTGAAGTATGTTGTTAACCTAGAATTTTAACAAAACATTGCCAAATATGTGGCAGAATGCCAAAAGTAATTTCAACAGAAACTTAAAAAAGCTACCATATAGAGGCCTATAAGAGAGATCGCGCAGACTGATAGCTGATCCAATTAATATAATATTTTTACATGTGAATGAAGGATATAAAATGTAACGTTGCACTACACATAACCAAAAAAATGCAATGACAACCAAATTGTTGGTAACTTTTCTACTACTAACAAAAATGTCAAAGCCTACTGCGATGAGAACAAAATGTGAACAGAGCTTAGGGCCGATGCAATTTGTCATCGGTGAGAAGTTGCACTGAAATGACGTCATTTTGGGAAGAATGCAATTCGTACCGATGACAAATTGCATCGGTACTGTGAATATGGGCCTAGATATGTATTGAAGTGAAATAGTGCATTTCCTATTATACTAGAGCAGCACTTCTTATTTTGACAAACAATATTGTAGATGCTCAGAGCAAAGTTAAAGAATGTTATTTAAAAATCAGCCAATTTATGGATTCAATTAAGAGTTATACGATTTATACGAATATTATCATAATTTAAAATTTAAAGTTCTGCAAACTTTTTAGTGTGCACAAAAAACTATTACGAAATTTACTTAAAGTTGAATCAATATTCTAAATGTGGATGGTATTGCCATCATCAATTTTTCAACAATATAACAATTTTTTTGAAATACTACACAAATATTGGATGTTTAATTTGCACTTTATTTAATTTGTGTGGAAATAGACATTTTAAGACCCTGTTTTTCCAATATTGAAACAATTTTTCACAGAAAATTGCTTTAACAAGAGAGTAGACCTTATTCGTCATTCTTTTCGTTACTAGAGGGCGTAACAACCAGGTCTCGTAATTTTTGTAGCAAATAATTTTATTTGTACTATATATGAGGACCGTAGAATGAAAGTGGCGATATCTGTTTTTTTTTTAAATTACAAGTGTTCGAATGGCTATAATTTTGTAAATAATTCAATATTCTCTCAAGATGGAGAAAGAAATGCAACAGCGTTTAGACTTTCTCTATTTTCATTCGAACTTCATTTATCTTAATTTCTATTTAGAAATCAACGAAGAAATTGATTTTTTATACAAATTTTAATTGAATAAAGTATAAAAAATGGATGTAGAAATCTTCATATACAGGGAAATTTTCTTTTAAGCATACCCACTGAGCAAACACATTTAAGTAATGTTTCATCAACATTAAAACAACGTTTAATGTTGCTACAATGTTGATGTAACATTATTTGTTTGTTTTTTGCTCAGTGGGTATATCGCGAAGATTACAGCGTTTGGTAAATTTGCAGGAATTCGTTGGTTTAATAAAAGTAATCAATTTATTGCTTCAAACGAGTCCTTCTTCTCGTTAAATTGTGCGACTTTTTGCGATTACTAAGATATTTAACATTTTTGTTAGATGTAAAAATTAAGTGAAAACGCCTTATTTCTTGTCAATATTTCTTAAAATACTGTAAATATTCAAAATGTACAGAGTGTTTTTCTTTTAAGTGTACATATTCAATATACTGTATATCCTGTAAATCTTCAGATATTCGTTTTTTTCACAAATATTTTGTATTAATAATAATAATAATAATAATAATAATAATGTTTATTTCCAAAAATAATGTAAATACATATTTGGCTTTGTCGAACACGAGATATATAAAGTTTACTTAATGATTAAAATTATCTATATAATTATAAACTAAAACTAAATATCTGATCAAGTATATAAAAATATGTCTATTGTATTAAAATATATGGGAATAAATAAAATAATATGTGTAAAATTAGGTTAAAATGTATGTGGGGACATAACAAACAGATTAAAATAAAAATAAAATGTATATGGGGACAGAACAGACAGATTAAAATATAAGTGACAAGTGAATAATTACATACACAATGAATGATGGGTTAAAATTCTTAAGTATTATTCAAATCGATTTCAAAGTAACCACTTATGCCGTATAATTCGGATTTTATTAGTATCTTTTGGATTGAATCTTTGAATTTTTTTCTTGGTAAAGTTCTAATTTGTCTCGGTAAGTGATTATAAAATTTTATTCAAAGAATTTTAAAACTCTTATATACAGGGTGGGCCACGAATAACGCCCATTAAAAGTTTTCGGGATTCCTGACAGAGGAAAAATTTGAAAAAATTCTACAGTGCACGGCTGAATGCGATCACCTCATGGAAAATATTTCGACTTTCTATCACTTCCGGTTGTACCGGAAATGGCTACCAACTTTGTTATTTTAAATGGAACATCCTAAATATTATTTTTTTTTTAGATTCCCCGTTCAATTGTCTACCCTCTCATATGAATTTATGTCCACTTAACTCTTACAGTTTTTGAGTTAAAAATTTATTTGTCAAATATTGACCTCAAATAGACGTTTTGAAAAATGCCTATAACTTCTAGTAGGGACAAGATAGACAGACGAGCGGCATCTTGAATTATTACTTATAGATCCCTCTAGAATTTAATAAATTGACATCTGTCAATTTTGACAATAGGTATTTCAAAAATGTCAATATTTCAGTGCCCACTTAAAAACATCATAATTCAATGTTTTCAAATGGAATGACCAATATTTTATCTCATATGGTGATTGGCAAGACAGTTTGCAACATAAAAGTATTATGTCTCCCTATATCTAGAGCAAGTAGTTTTTGAGTTATTTCGAAATTTCTTTCCTCCCAGAATGCTTGCACAATTGAATAATTCCTGTACTATTCACACGTGCACCATAGTAGGCTACTGTCAATATTCGCTGAACCGAATCTGTCAATATTTTTGAACGCTCCGTTCGAGTAATATTAAAATGAATAAGTATACCAATCAAGAAACTATGAATTTATTCGTCATACATGGTCAGTGCGACAGAATTGTTGAGAGAACTTGCAGAATTTTCAACAAAACTTACCCACACTTACCGCCGATGGATAGAAGAAAATTTAGAAGACGGAGTCAAATTTTGTACAATTTGGAAAACTAAACGCAAAAAAAATCAACTAAAGCCAATAACGCAGAACGAGGAAGTTCAAGTGAATGTTTTGGCTTATTTTCAAGCAAATCCACGCGCATCCACCCGTAGTTGCCAGGAGGATTTGGAAGTAAGCAGAACATCACTGCGAAGAATTTTGAAAATATATCGTATGCATAATTATAAATTTAATTTGGTGCAAGAATTATTTCCTTAAGATGCAGTGAACAGGATTGATTTTTGTGAGTTTTTGTTGGTTAAAAATCAAGAAGACAATGACTTTTTAAAAGAAATTATTTGGACCGACGAATCAAATTTCTCTCGTAAAGGAATTTTCAATAGAAAAAACAATCACATGTGGTTAACTGAAAATTCACATGCAACGCTTGTACATAAATCCCAACACAAATTTAGTTTCAACGTATTTTGCCTTTTGATGGACACGCGTGTTACTTTTTATTAGTACCACGAAAGATTAAATAGTGGTAGATATTTACAAATTTTAAGAAATTTTGTAGAGAATTTTTTGGATGAGCTTCCTTTGAATTTAAGGATAAGTTCATGGTATCAGCTCGATGGAGCCCCAGCTCATTGCACACACGAAATATCGCAGCAACTGACGAATATGTTCGAAGATAGATGGATTCGAAGGTTACGTCCGTGGAACTGGCCCGCTAGATCTCCAGATCTTACTCCACTCGACTTTTTTCTTTGGGGTCGTATAAAAAATAAAGTTTATGCCACTGTCGTCAATACCCGAGAAGAATTGGAAGCAAGGGTGCGAGCTGCATTCGCGGAATTAAGTGCAGAAGAAATTAGGCGAGCAACAACAGAGGGTGTCGCAACACGTGCTGCACAGTGCTTATACGTTAATGGTCATCATTTCGAACAATTGTTATAATTTTTTTTTCTGTTCTTGCATTTAATTATTCGTTTGAAAATTACTTTATTTCAATCTTCTTGCTTTTGTTTTGTTTGTAAGTTGTAAGTGTGGATAAGTTTCGTTGAAACAACAATTCTGTCGCACTAGCAATATATGACGAATAAATTCATAATTTCTCGATTGCTACACTTATTTATTATAATATTACTCGAAGTGTTCAAAAATATTGACACGTTGGAAACGAATTTTTCTAGATTCGGTTCAGTGAATATTGACAGTAGCCTAGTATGGTGCATGTGTGAATTGTACAGGAATTATTCAATTGTGCAAACATTCTGGGAGGAAAGAAATTTCGAAATAACTCAAAAACTACTTGCTCTAGATATAGGGAGACATAATACTTTTATGTTGCAAATTGTCTTGCCAATCACCATATGAGATAAAATATTGGTCATTCCATTTGAAAACATTGAATTATGATGTTTTTAAGTGGGCACTGAAATATTGACATTTTTGAAATACCTATTGTAAAAATTGACAGATCTCAATTTTTTTTAATTCTAGAGAGATCTATAAGTAACAATTCAAGATGCCGCTCGTCTGTCTATCTTGTCCCTACTAGAAGTTATAGGCATTTTTCAAAACGTCTATTTGAGGTCAATATTGGACAAATAAATTTTTTACTCAAAAACTGTAAAAGTTAAGTGGACATAAATTCATATGAGAGGGTAGACAATTGAGAATCTAAAAAAAATAATATATAGGATGTTCCATTTAAAATAACAAAGTTGGTAGCCATTTCTGGTACAACCGGAAGTGATAGAAAGTCGAAATATTTTTCATGAGGTGATCGCATTCAACCGTGCAATGTAGAATTTTTTCAAATTTTTCCTCTGTCAGAAACCCCGAAAACTTTTAATGGGCGTTATTCGTGGCCCACCCTGTATATCATATATCATTAAACTTTCAAACGAGTGTTTTCTACTCCCAGATTAAGCATGAAGTAAAATTTCGAGTTTAGAAAAGCCTGAAAATTTGGTTTGTTCGCGTAGCGAAGCGGAGCGACCAAACCAAATTTTCAGGCTTTTCTAAACTCGAAATTTTACTTCATGCGCCACGCATACTAAAAACTGATGTGATGTGATGTTCAGAATACACTGTTTTTAGCATACTGCTTTAGTAGAATATTTTAAACTTCACATAAAATCAGTGTTTTATACGCGTGGCGCATGAAGTAAAATTTCGAGTTTAGAATAGCCTGAAAATTTGGTTTGGTCGCGTAGCGCTACGCGCTACGTGACCAAACCAAATTTTCAGGCTTTTCTAAACTCGAAATTTTACTTCATGCTTACTCTAGGAGTGGAAACACTCGTTAGAATCTTTAAATTTAACGTTTTTATAAAATCAATGAATGCCTAAAAATGTATAGCGTATACATCGGGATATGTATACTTAAATACAAAAATCACTGTGGAAGTACATTAGACATAAATATTCTTAACTAACAAAGTTGCAGCTTTCGTATTAACTACAAGAACATGTAAATCTTTTTTCTTTAAATTATTTTTAGAAATTTACAAAACATATTTTGAATGGACATCCATACACTAATTTGTATAATTTAGTAATAAGTTTTCAATTTAAGTAAACTTGGTTATATCATTTTTCTCCACTAGTTTTTATAATTTAGTAATTTGAGTTAACATGGTTATATTCTATTTGTCACTAACTTTTCAAAATTAAACTGGCAAAACAGTAATGTATACTCTAGTACCGAAGAAAAATTATGTGTTATTAAACATTTTTAATAAAAAAAAAAAAACTGATTAACACACTGGCGGCTCGCGGCCTTACTTCATGTGAGGCTCAAATCCAAGATACAAAGAAATGAGGTTGAAAGCATTACTTATCCATTTTGTTTATCAATGCTCCTTACGTCACGGAATTGCGTCATTAATACATGCGTTTCTATTAGTGTGTGTATTTTCATTAACATCTGCTAAGTAATTATGGAGATATCGACGAACAAACATTACGAAATATACTTTATGGCTAACTTCACAAGGGTCATTTCCAGGGGTAAAAGTATTTATCTAGCGTCAATGAATGTGCTATAACTGATCGAAAAATATTTGCCAGCAAAAAATAATAATATTTTCGTAATCAGCATAAAATTTCGAGTTTAATATGCTAATTTCATCTAAATCGGACTACATTTAAAAATCCATTGTTTTGTGGTTTTTTGTTAATAACTTTTGCAGTTTAACTTGCCAGCGAATAGTTTTTACATATTTAAATAGAGCGTTAAATTCTGCAGGGAATGTATAAGTTTCATGAAAATCGGAGTTGTAATTAACCTGTAATAAAAATTAAGAGTAATAAAAAAATCGAATTATACGATTTACTCATAAAATATACATTGTATCAAATTGTGGTTACCACTAATCTAAAGTGCAACCCTTTTTCTATTAGTGTGTGTATTTTTATTAACATCTGCTCAGTAATTATGGCGATATCGACGAACAAACATTACGAAATATTTGAAATAAAACAACGCAGTTGGGAGGGTTTCACTTTTATTGTTGAACACTGCAACATGTTTCACCACACAGTGGCTTCATCAGGCAGATGAAAAAATGAACAATAAAAGTGAAACCCTCCCAACTGCGTTGTTTTATTTCAAATAGTATTATGGAGTTTCATCATGTATCCGCCTCATCAATTAAATATTACGAAATATACTTTATGGCTGGAAACTTTATGGCTAACTTCACAAGGGTGCGTTTAGCAGCACAACGATCGCACCTTTTAATTCCGAGATGCATTACCTTGGCATTTTTGTTTCACATGATGTTGGCCACCAGGCGCCACTGGATTAACATTATTTTAAATATTCCTTTCGCTTTTACTAAAATTAAAGGTGAAGAAATGTTATTAATTAATAGATACGCCTCATTGGCTTTGAAACAAAGAAAAAAAAAATCATTCAGAGATAAAGTTCATCTCTGTGCCGCTAAATTTAAAAATAACATTCTATTTTCAGTATGATCTGAAGTTAATTTTTTGTGGAACTGACACTAAATGTTATAGATAGCCAAAAGATTGAACTTGTTCTCCGTATAGTTTTGAAAAGCAATTCAGAGTTGAACTTGAATTCATTCTTCATGTAGTCGACCCCTAATTAATAAAATAAACTTTAACAATAATTTATTTAGCGTACTGACAATTGAGTTAATAACCAATATTTAATTTTGATCTAGTGAATATACGGAATCAATTTTTAGTTCCTCGATCGCAGCCACATACGAGGACACTGAACTGGAATTTTGTATCCCGTACTGTCCTACAGAACACGACAGAAGGTGGATCTCATGATGGGAATAATTGAAAAAGTTTGTTTGCATGAAAATATTTATTATGTTTTGACGTATATATGTGTTACGTGCGTTGAATTTTCATTTAAAATATTTATTTATTGCAAAGTATTTATCTAGAATTTATGATAAATATTTTCGCTTGTACAATAATTGTTTATTTGTGAATAAAATATTATAATTTACCAAAGTCGTTTTATTTTTTCAAATAAGTTTACAGTTTTCAAAAGAAATTAGTAGTTACAGTAGGCATTTTCATATTCTGGGCACTTTTAAATTAAAATATTATTAAAGCAGTATTTCAACGAGATTGAGCTGGGTTCGGCCTGAATCGCTCAGGTAGGTTTAAAGTAGGGCTGCGATTAAAATTAGGATATCCATGGTATCCGGATATTCGAATATTTGGATTAAATAAAAATTATTCGATTAGCCGAATATTTAGATATTAAATATTCGAATAATCGGTTGTTCGTATTAATCGGATATCTGTATTATCCGGATATCCGCATTATCCGGAGATCCGCGTTATCCGGATATCCGCGTTACCCGGATATCCGCAATATTAGGATATTTTGAATATCCGCATTATTATCCGCAGCGATATGTAGAAGCAACGTTGCACGGTGAGAAGTAGAGATATTCCGATCCTAAAAAAAATATCAATATTTTTTTTACTTCTTACTGAGCTAAGGCAACTCTGCTTCTACGTTTCGATGCGGATAGTAATGCGGATATTCGAAATATCCTAATATTGCGGTTATCCGGGTAACGCGGATATCCGGATAACGCGGATATTCTGATAATACGGATATCCGGATAGTTAGGACATCCGGATAATACAAACAACCGATTATTCGAATATTTAATATCCAAATATTCGGCTATTCGAATAATTTTTAGCCATGTATCGATACGGTAAAATATCGTAATGAAAAGTATCAATATTCAAAATATTGATAATTTAGGATAGCAGATATTTAAGATTTAATATTTACAATTATTTAATGCTGTAAATTATTTTTTAAAGGCCTGAGATTGATAATATTGTGAAGAATAGTTTAATGAGGTTACAAAATTATCAATATTCACCTTTCACAAAATTATAAAAATATTTCAATGTTTTATACGCGTGGCGCATGAAGTAAAATTTCAAGTTTAGAAAAACCCCGTGAAAATTTGTCTCGGGTCGCTACGCCTCGCTGACCCTCGACAAATTATCTACGCGGGGCTTTTCTAAACTCGAAATTTTACTTCATGCTTAGTCTGGGAGTGGAAAACAATATTTTTTTCGATTTATAAAATTTTCATACGATTTTTGATATTTTGTGATATTTGCCGATTAAGAAAAATTTCATGAAACGAATGTTTTGAGATTTTTATCAATTTTTTAAATTTTCATGAAGGTTTTCGATATTTCGAGATTTTCGTAACCTTTTTAATTTTTGTCGATTTATACAATTTTATTGACACTTTAAATACTTCGAGATTTGCATAAGATTTTCGATATTTTGAGATTTTTATTAATTTATAAAATGTTTATAAAATTTTTGTAAAATTTGCAATTGTCGATTTATAAAATTTTAATGAGATTTTCGTCGGATTTTCGGTGTTAGGAGATTTTTGTCAATTCATAAAATTTTCATGAGATTTTCAATATTTCGAGATTTTCCTAAGATTTTCAATAATTCGAGATTTTCAATTTATAAAATGTTAGATTTTCAATATATCGAGATTTTCTTAAAATTATAAAAAAAATGTACATAGAAATTTTCGTTAGATTTCAAGATTTTTAATATTTCGAGATTTTTGTCAATTCATAAAATGTTCATCAGATTTTTAATATTTCAAAAATGATCTCAATTCTTAAAAAAAAATGTCTATGAAATTTCATAAATTTTTAAAATCTTGACCATTTTCATGGGTTTCTCAGATTTTCAATTTATAAAATGTTATTGAGATTTTCAATATGTCCAGATTTTATTCAAATTATAAAAAAAATTATAAAGAAATTTTCGTCAGGTTTCAAGCTTTTTAATATTTAGAGATTTTTGTCAACTCATAAAATCAGATTTTTAATATTGCAAAAATTGTCTCGATTCTTCTAGATTTTGTTTTATGAATTTTCATTAGTTTTCAAAATCTTGACCATTTTTATGGGTTTCTCAGATTTATAAAATCTTAGCAATTTACTATTTCTCGGATTTCTGTTAATTTTAAAAATGTTTATATTTTTCACGAATTTTCAAAAGATTTTTCTCAATTTTTAATGAATTTCGTAGATTATTATTTTAAAAATGTCAATACTTTAAATAATATTAATAATAATACTTTAGATACATTTTCTAGATCTTCGTCAATTTTAAGGAAAACGTTGACGCTTTTCGTAAATTTGTAACGTTTTAATTTTAATTATTTTTCAAAATGTTTACGATTTAGGTTACTTTTCGGAAATTTCGACTCCTTTCGTGAATTTTAAATATAATTGTCAACATATTTACAACTTTTATCAATTTTCTAAGATATTCTTTCAATGAGATTTTAATGACTTTCCGAAATGTTCGGTAATTTTCAAATTCTCGTGTTTTTCATGAAATCTCAAGATTTTCGTCACTTTTGAAAATGTCGACTCTTTTCGTATATGTCTAAGCTTTTCATCGATTGTTGTAAAAACTTTAAATCATCCAAAGTTTAAATGGAAAAAGTCGTAATTTTTTTGTTTATAACAAATTTTATTTGTTTTCTTAATATTCATCATTTTACAACCTATCTTAATATTACTGTTTTTTTGTCTACAAAACAGAAACAAACAAAATAAGATAGTAACAATTATCGAACGAATGTCTTCCACTCCCAGACTAAGCATGAAGTAAAATTTCGAGTTGAGAAAAGCCCCAAGAATTTGGATTTGGACGCGCAGCGTCCAAATCCAAATTCGGGCTTTTCTCAACTCGAAATTTTACTTCATGCGCCCCGCGTGTAAAACACTGATATCAAGTAACATTCAAACTTTAACATCTTAGCAGTTTTTGGTGAATATTCTAAATTCTCATAAAACTTTTAATATTTTAAGATTTTGCTCGATTTATAAAATTTAAAATGTTTATGAGATTTTCAATATTTTGATAATTTTTGGAATATCTTAGATTTTCGTAGTTTTCACAGTTTTTACAGTTTTAACATCTTAGCAGTTTTCGTGAATTTTCTGAGTTTTCATTAAACTTTTAATATTTTCCTTGAATTAGAAAATTTAAAATGTTTATGCGATTTTCAATATTTTAAGAATTTCGTAAGATCTTGAATATCTTAGATTTTCGTAGTTTTCACAGTATTTACGGTCTTAATATTTTACCAGTTTTCGTGAGTTTTCTAAATTTTCATTAAACTTTAATATTTTCCTCGATTTATAAAATTTAAAATGTTTATGCGATTTTCAATATTTTAAGAATTTCGTAATATTTTTGAATATCTTAGTTTTCTTAGTTTTCACAGTTTTTACGGTTTTCGTGAATTTTCTGGGTTAATCGTTAATTCTAAAACTGTTGGTATTTTTCATGAATGTCATTAATTCTTTAATTCATGAATTTCAAAAATAATTGTTAATTTGAACATTTTGACGTCTTTCAGATTTTTTGATTTTTAAGTTATAAATATCGTGACGGTTTTTTTTGTGAATTTATTCAATTTTCAAAATCTTTTTGCGTTTCGTGAGGTTTCAAATATTTCCGTTAACTTTTAAATTGTCAAACGATTTTCATTAACTTCCTAGATTTTCGTTAATTATCAAAAATCACGAATTTCTTAGATTTTCGTTATTTTAAAAAAATTGTTATACATTTCATGAATGAATTTTCAAGACTTGAGTCAATTTGTAAAATTTTGGTAATTTTTGTGAATTTCCTAAATGTTTGTTAAACTTAAAAATGTTGAGGCTATTCGCGACTTTTCAAAATTCTGTCGGTTTTCCTGAATTTCCGTTGATTTTAAAAGTCTTCGGTCGGTTTTCGTGAAATTCAAAACTTTAGTGATTTTTTCAAGATGTTCAATTTCCAAAATCTTAATGCGTTTTAAATATTTCCGTAAACTTTGAAATTGTTAAACGATTTTCATAAACTTCCCAGATTTTTGTTAATTATTAAAAAACACGAATTTCTTAGATTTTCGATATTTTTAAAAAATGTTATACATTTCATGAATAAATTTTCAAGACTTGAGTCAATTTGTAAAATTTTCATAATTTTCGTAAATTTCCCAAATGTTAAAAATGTTTCCGCTATTCGCAAATTTTCAAAATTTTGTCGGTTTTCCTGAGTTTCCGTTGATTTTAAAAATCTTCGGTGGGTTTTGGTAAAATTCAAAACTTTAGTGATTTTTTCAAGATGTTCATTAATTATGAAAATCTTATGAAAAGGCAACTTTTTGCAATGAACTTGGAAATCGTGAATATTTTACAAATAACGATAATTTAGGAAATTCATAAAAACTGATTTTAAAAACTGACGAAAATTAATTAAAATTGCTAACATTTTTAAAATTAACGAAAAGTGTTAAAATTTGTAAATAACAGAAAAGTGTAAATAATTTAAAAATCAACGAACATTCTGAAATTTAGGATAACTGTAAATATTTGAAAATCATCGGAAATCTAGAAAATTCAGGAAAACCGTCAGAATTTCGAAAATTGATGGAAATGCAGAAAATTCTCGAAAATCGCCAAAACTTTGAAAATCGACTAAAAATTCGGAAATTGACGAATAGTCAAAATTTCGAAAATTTGTGAAATTTACAAAAACAAATTTAAAATTTAACGGAAATATTGTAATTTCACGCGAAACGTCGATATTTTAAAAATTGACAATAATAATTGAAAAAAAAATTCGTATGGCCACATTATCAGGATATTCGCATTATCCGAATATACGCATTATCCGGATAACCGGGATATTCAAATATATTGTCAGGGATTATCCGAATATTTGTTATTCGGATAATACGGATAACGAATATCTATTATATCCGTTATTCGAATATTCGAATAATTTGTATGCGGATAACCGCAGCCCAACTTTAAAGCACCCCACTTAGCAAATCCATTTAAGTAATGTTTCATCAACATTAAAACCACGTTTAATGTTGCTACAATGTTGATGTAACGTTATTTGTTTGTTTTTTGTTCACGACTTGATAAAATGTGAAAAAAGTTTTATAAAATGTGGACGGAGCTGCTTTTGATACTAATCGCCTCAATTACACTAGCTGCCCGCGGCATAACTGCATGTGAGGCTTAAATCCAAGATACAAAAAATGAGGTTGAAAGCACTACGTATCCATTTTGTTTATCAATGCTCCTACGTCACGGAATTTCGTCATTAATACATGCGTTAAGCAGCACAACGAGCGCACCTTTTAATTCCGAGATGCATTACCTTGGCATTTTTGTTTCACATGAAGTGCCCGCCACTGCTCAGTTATGCAATCTCGTTTTCCTTGAAATAAAAAAAATCCATCAAAATGTTTCCCAACTTTTCAGCGTTCTTTTACAATAGTAAATATTCCTTCAATCGCGCCGCGAGAAGGATTTGTTTAAATACTGTTTGATCGGTTTTGAGCTAATGGATTTTTCGAAAACAGACAATACCCAGACACAATCAATCATGCGCCGCGATATATATTTTTTTCAAAATGCCGCCGCGGACAATAAATAAACAATAACGGACGGGCATTTTTGACGGGCGCCATTGTTTATTGACGGCGGACACAACGTTAATCACGGCGCGGTTGGAATTTCGCCAAAAAGCTTCAACACAGGCTTATGCTTTAACACTCCCGACATATTGATATGAATGGTTTATTAATCGAGCACTATTATGTATTATAATATGGCTTGTGGCTGGCACGACTAGTTTTTGGATGGTTTCCAGAAAAGGAGAGAAAATGATGGGTTTGCTTAAATTTAAGGGAATATTTCTTTGAATGCCAACACAATAGTTTGATTTACTCCTTTTGTGTAGTTTTGTATTTTTTATACTAATGTCATGAGCATAGTAAAGAGGAAGCAAGGGACTAGTCCCTAGACATCAAGAGATCATAAATTTTAAAATTATTTGATTACGAGAAAACAATTATGTATGTTTTATATCATTCTATTAGGTATGTTATTTTGAAATGAGAAGAACACATCCCACTGAGCAAAAAACCAACAAATAACGTTATATCAATATTGTAGCAACACTAAACTTTGTTTTAATGTTGATGAAACATTACTTAAATGGATTTGCTCAGTAGGATTCTATCGAGATAAAATTTTATCTTAAAAATTAATACTAGACCCATACAATTATGATACTAACATTTTGTATTAAGGTGTCCCATGGTTTCCTTAATTTGTAGTGCTTTCTGCACCAATCCATGTAATACGAAAATAGTTCGATGTAATCAGATTACGTGTGTGAAAAGAGATAGAAAACTTCATAATATGTCTGCTATGTATGCAGATTTAAAATTTTAAGGTTTAATGTTACGTTTTGACAATGTCTTCTTAAAACTAAATCTGCAAAAACCCAGCCACAAATAATTTTAATTAATGTGCATAATCGTTTTAAATGTGAGTTTAAGTGGTATAATTCCAATTTCCACACCTACTTAATAGTTCAGGTATTTACAGAAATAAATAATGCATTTATGTTGATTTTGTGTAAGCTCAAACGAAAATGTTAGTTGAATCGAATGCGCATTCAGTAGATTTGGCAAATAGTCAAATAGTTAGTCATGGCCGCGTAGCGCTTCGCTCTACGCGACAAACCAAATTTTCAGGCTTTTCTATACTCGAAATTTTACTTCATGCGCCACGCGTAATAAACAATGAAAGCACTGACATATTGTAAACGAGTAAACTTCGCTCGAAATCAGTGTCTTATACTCGTGGCACATGAAGTAAAATATCGAGTTTAGAAAAGCCTGAAAATTTGGTTTGATCGCTCCGCGCGACGGCATCAGATTAATCTGTTTATACAAGGGATTTTTCTTTTAAGTATACATACACGGAATTTTCGATTAGGTATACATATGCATACGCTTTTTTTAAAGAGTTCAATTTGAAGCTTAAAACGAGTGTTTTCCACTCCCAGACTAAGCATGAAGTAAAATTTCGAGTTTAGAGAAGCCTGAAAATTTGGTTTGGTCGCGTAGCGCGAAGCGCTATGCGGCTAAACCAAATTTTCAGGCTTATCTAAACTCGAAACTTTACTTCATGCGCCACGCGTAATAAACAATGAAAGCACTGAAATATTGGCAACAAGTAAACTTCGCTCGAAATCAGTGTCTTATACGCGTGGCGCATGAAGTAAAATTTCGAGTTTAGAAAAGCCTGAAAATTTGGTTTGGTCGCTCCGCGCTTCGCGCTACGCGACCAAACCAAATTTTCAGGCTTTTCTAAACTCGAAATTTTACTTCATGCTTAACCTGGGAGTGGAAAACACTCGTTTAAACTTCAAATTGGCCTTTTTAAGAAAACAAAGAATATTTAAAAATCTACAACACCTAATTCGGATACGTATACTCCAAAGTAAAAAACCACAAGAAATTATGATTTAAAGCTTTTCTAAAAAAAAGAAGACTAATATGCTCGCGACCTAAACAGTATGACATTGTCATGTAACGTCAAAATTTTAATCAACTAGGAAAAATTGTTGCAGATACAAATGTCGACATACTCTCTAATAAATTTGAACCACACATTCCACATCAATGAGCCATAGGGTATCTCTCCCGAATTCTACTCTACATGTTATTTGTTACTTTTAAACCACTTAATATGTTTAGGTTTCAAAATAATGTTTATTGTACTACAACAATTGTTTCACCACACAGTGGCTTCATCAGGTAGATGAATGAATCATTCATCTACCTGATGAAGCCACTGTGTGGTGAAACAATTGTTGTAGTACAATAAACATTATTTTAAAACCTAAACATATTAAGTGTGTTATTTAAGTGATATTATGGAGTTTCAACAACTAACAGCCTCAGCTATACAATATCGCATTTTCATATGTAATTTAGAGGTTATATTACACTGTTTTTGTTTATGTTTGTGAAAATATATTTATTCTGCTGAATTATTTAATTGAAATTTACATCTAACAAGTGTTCACTCCTTGATTAAGCATGAAGTAAAATTTGGAGTTAAGAAAATCCTGAAAAATTGGTTTTGTCGCTCTCTTTTATTAAAAATAATCTGTAAATAAATCACTTCCTCAACGTTAATTATAAAATCTCAATTTCTCTCTTATCAAAACAAACAATCTACTGTTTTGTATTATTCGTGTGCTTTGCTCTGTTTAGGCATTCACAAACTGTACCAGCAAACAAAGCATTTATAAACAATTATCCATCCGCGATAATCCGGATTAACAATAAACACTGGCTCGAGCATGAACGATTAAAATTTGCAGAACGGCTTCGTCTGCAAAACGCACTCGTCGTTGGCACACGCGAGTAAATATTTAGGCGGGAGATAACGTTAATAAATACAGTGTGAAACAAAATTATGTTAATGAAGTTAGATTTAGATTTTTTTATATGTAATAACCACTAGTTGTTTGAAATTTTCAGAAGGACTTTGTTTTTATCGAAAGCTCAGTTGACTAGCAATGGAACGAGATGAAACTGTCTCTGAAAATCCACGAGTCCGTAGAGCGAGTGACTTTCTGACAGTTTCGTCGAGTTGAATTGTTTAAAGCAACTAAGCTTGAGTGTATAAAAACAAAATCTTCCTCGACGAAAGTTTTAAACAATGAGTGGTATTTGAATGATTATTTAATGTCTTGTTTTCTCATGTTATATGCTCAAAATTTTGAAATACTGGCCAGATCTGCTTATGATGTTTTTGCTGTCAATTCGTAGTTGTAGACGTTACAAAAGGATATGGTATGTTTTTAAATATATTTATGGTTTTTAACCGTGTTTCTTAGAATTGTTTTCTTTAATAATTTATCAATTTCTTGATCTGTGTTACTTCCGAAGCGATTCATCATAAAATGAATGATTAAATATGACAGGTGACAGATTTACATACGGAATAAAAAAACTCGATAAGAACAATTGGAAAGACCATCGTATAGCAAATGTTATCACGAAAAGAACGTAATGACAATCAATCAAAATCCGTTATTTAGATTTGAATTAAATAATAAGATGTAATTTTTAATGTGCTTCTATTATTCTCTTTTTGAATTAACTAGTTCTGTCAATAAATGTCATCAATCAATTAGATTGCTTATTTCACTAAAAGTATTGAGAACCAATAAAATTGCAGAATTTACACCAAGTGGCATGTTTTAATAAATTCGAAAACTACGTGCTTTGTGTGGCGTCTAAAGGGTTTTTGCATATATTTAAACTGTATGGTCTCCACGTGTAGACCGTGAAAGTTTTAACAAATGGAAAAACTCGCTCCTCCTTTTACAGTTATCATAGTAACTCAACTCACATAAACATCAAATTAAACGTCAAAAGATGACAGCGTTCGTTTTATGAATAAAACAAATTAAACCAAAATGAAAGAGTATAAAAAATCTGTTCTAGATAATAAACCAACAACTGGCTTTTCCAAACATTGCATCACATTCAATCACTTCTTTAATCCGCATAATTTTAAGATTTTGCATTTAGGTAATAAGAGATACACAATAAATCTAAAAGAAGGCCTGGAGAATAACAGACCCATAAAAATGGGGAAAAATATCGTAAACGACAACGAGGATATTTGGAATTGCAGAATTTCGACTTCCCTTATTACCTGAAACAAAAATATGTATATATACCCAGACAATAATTTTTTCTTTACATTCCTTTGGAAATGGTCTAACAAACCGAAACTAGTCGGAATAAAGTTTAAATTTGTGAAACAATAATAAGTGCTTTTTAAAATTTAAATAACTTTACATATTCTAATATGGTTCACTAAGTGCAAGATGAGAAATTAATTCAAGAAAAAAAAAATAAGGTGTTCGTTTTGATAAGAACAACTAAGATATTAAATAAACTGTTGGTATTCTGTCCCACAAAACACTCAAACTTTAGAATTTTGGAAGCAGATCACAGTTTTCTGCAATACCCATAAATACGAGCTTATGGCACTTAAACTATTAAAGAATAAGGTAATATTTTAATTTAACTTCAAAATTAGTTTCGCTCCATTTAAGGATATTAGGTCCAAATGTGCCGGGAATGCGTTTTCGTAAAATAATCAACACAGGCAAAATTTGAAAATTTCACTAAAACTTTGTTGGCTTTAGCAAAATTAACTCGAGCAAAGTCACCAAATCGCTCGACCTACGGCTTCTTAATTTAAAACATGACTTTGCTCTTGTTAAAATAATAAACATCAACGTTTTCGTGAAATATTAATTACATTTTTACCTAAAAAATAAACCTCAGGTGGTTTTATTTACAAAAATACCTATGTTTTAAGATTAGATAGTGCATTCCCTTTATCGTAAAATGGCACTTCTTATTTTATCATGGATAATGCAAGGACGACTAGATGAAAATTTCATTCCACGTTGTATTTTTTGTGGATTCGCCAGGCGAATTTTCATTTACTGAAAGTGAATAGGTACACAAGGGAATGCATAGTTTTAAGTTTTAAATTATGACAGAACATTTGATAAGGAAACTCCAGTTAAAATGAACATTCGGTCCGTTCTTTGCAGCACTTTTGACACCTTTTAAACGCAATCTGTTCGTTACATGAATTTATATACCCCATTGTTATAACACTTTTGGTAATAGATGCATAAACCTGTGTTTTAGAGGTATTAATTTAAGTTGTATTTATATTATCTCTTGCTATATAATTATTTTTATATCTAGGGAAATATGAAGAGATTATTTCCCGAAGTTGGCTAGTTATATCCCAAGGGCGAGGGATGTATAGCTAACCAAGGGAAATATGTTTATATTTTCCGTGTTGTAATCAATAGTTTTTTTCTGATTAAAGCAATACTTTTCTGAAAATAGGAAAATATAGGAGTGTTTTATTAAATTTATTAATAACGTTATAAGGGCCATGTTGGTAATTATCATAGTTGAATGGTCTGACGTGGGTCTGACTTTTTCATCATTTTATAATTTAAAATGTCGTGCGTGCTTACGCAAGCGGCGAAAGCCCGCGAATGTTTGGTTCCAGCCAAATCAAAATCTGTATATGAAAAAATGTATGCAGATTTTCACGAATGGAGGAGCCAACATTCCGTGAATGATGCCAACGCAATCACGAGTATTTTACTGGCGATTTTTTAAGACTTGATATGTTTTTGTTATTTTTAAGGTATGTCTTGTTTATTCTTTCTATTCGTAGTCATAGAAATATTTACCAAATACGTAGTGGCCTAAATTATCAATGCTAAGATTAGTTTTACATCTGAAAGAAAAAATTAATGTTAAAATGTTCAATAAAGTGCAGGCATTTATGAAGAACAAAAATAAAGAATATGTTTCTAAGAAATCGGAGGTGTTGTCCCGACAGCAGCTGAATTTTGGTGAACGGTATCGAGGAAAACATTTGTTTGTCACTTTTTAACAATCCATACTTCTCACAGGAAATAAGAACGTTTCATTTTTCCCTCGGGAAATATCAGTATGTTATGACACTTCGTAACCAAGGCAATATTAATCATTATTGTATCAATCAGAAAAAAAAGTCAATGACGTGTTTTATGTCAAATTGTCAAGGAATACCATAGTTGCCATGCTCAAAACAAATAGTACGTACTTTATGGCCAACTCTTTCCAATTCTTCAACTCATGACAAATATCATCTGCTTAGTTTCATTTCATTTCATTTCATTTATTTCCAAAAAGAATTGTTACATTCATGGGTGAGTCAGAGAAGTACATGTGTAAATGTGAAGTAAATATAAAAAATATAAGTATAAATAAAATGTAATAAATATAAAACTTAATAGCTAGGTGCAACAGATTAAAAATATTGTAAATGTGGACAAGACAGTGAATAAATATAAAAAATATAAAAACCTAATAGCTAGGCGCAACAGATTAAAAAATATTGTAAATATGGACAAGACAGTGAATAAATATAAAATTATATGTATAACTAAAATCAAATAAATATAAAACTTAATAGCTAGGTGTATAAATATGTTAAAGACGTGTATATGTGGACCGGACAAGAGTTTAATCTAACTCAATATTTAAAATTAGTATTGTGACTAGGCATTGTCCTCACAATATTTAATATATTCATCCAAACTATAGAACGAGTGGTCTAATATAAAGGATTTTATTTTATTAATAAGCAACTTATTAGGAAGAATTTTAATACTGTTTGGCAGTTTGTTGTATAGTTGCACGGGTTGTATCACACACGAGTTGTGGATGTATGCGTGTTTGTGTTTCTGTATTTGGATACGTCTATATCTGACACTGTAGGTGTGTTGACTTTGATGTTTGTCGAATAAATGCCTATTATTAATTACAAATTTTAAAGATTCAAATATATACAGGCTGATAAGTGGCATTATTTTAAGCTGCTTAAATGATTCCCGGCATCCTGTATGAGGCTTTTTATTGCAGATTGCCCTTATTAGCCGTTTTTGTATGGCAAACATTTTGTGTATGTTTAATTGTGTGGTACAACCCCAAAATATTATGCCATATGTAAAATGTGGTTTGCAATATGACATGTATACAGCTCGAGCAGATTCTTGGTGGATATCGTTCCTACATGAATATATTAAATATGAGTGCCTGGCAATGGTCGAGCACACCTTATTGATGTGCTCATTTCAGATCATTTTGTATATTTATGCCTAGACATTTAGTGCTTTTGATTTCCTCAATGCTTTCATTTTTCAATTTTATATTATAGAGCTTTCTTTACAATTATGTTAATTATTTACTTATTGTTTTATGCTTGTAAATTTCTTTTCTGGTTAGTCCCATTGCTTAATTTGAATCTAGTTTAACTAGTGTTTACAAAGTTAATTTATTTGTATGAAAATCAAATGTTTATCAAATTTCATTTGAAAAGCTTTAATTTTCCTTTGGATGTTTCATTTCTACAGTTGGTGAAACTATCCTTTGTTAGGCAATTGCGGCATTGGGTAATTATATGCTGGGAGAGAAAGAGCGAGAGTAATTGATGTGCGGTTAGTCCTGATTTGTTTTTGGATTTTCTGAAAGTTTGTGTCATGAAACAACAATTCATTGTCGGATATGGTATGTTTTTAAACATATTTATGGTTTTTATCCGTGTTTCTTTGAATTGTTATCTTTAATAATTTATCAATTTCTTGATCTGTGTTACTTCCGAAGCGATTCATCATAAAATGAATGATTAAATATGACAATTTCAAAGATTCAAATATATACAGGCTGATAAGTGGCATTATTTTAAGCTGCTTAAATGATTCCCGGCATCCTGTATGAGGCTTTTTATTGCAGATTGCCCTTATTAGCCGTTTTTGCATGGCAAACATTTTGTGTATGTTTAATTTTCTTTTGGGTGTTTCATTTCTACAGTTGGTGAAACTATCCTTTGTTAGGCAATTGCAGCATTGGGTTAATTATATGCCGGGAGAGAAAGAGCGAGAGTGATTGATGTGCGGTTAGTCCTGATTTGTTTTTGGATTTTCTGAAAGTTTGTGTCAGGAAACTACAATTCATTGTCGGATATATTTGGAAATACGTTAATATTGGAATAAACATCTAGCAAGAATAGCAATTGAAGTTTTTACTCAAGATAAAATTATAGCCACAACATAAATACGAATATTTGAAAAAATACTCTGCTTATTAATATCAAAGTATTTAAATATGCACCATAATGTAATGGTATTCACAATCAATCAAATGTTAACCAACAAATGCACATTATTACAAATTTCTGAAGCTACGCTTCGCTTCGCGCCGGCTAATCTAAATTGCCAGGATTTTCTAAAATGTTACTTCATGCTTAATCTTGGAGTGGAAAATTATGTTTAAAAAATCAATTAAAACTCTTCAATAGCAAGTTTTAATATCTTAAAACGTTCGATATCAAACTATCTAATGTTAATTCTGGATACTTAAAACACTTGGTTTGCTTCACTAGTTTTTATTTTCTTCGGCTAGTTTTCACCATTGGTCATTTTCATCTTCATCTAATGTTGCCAATACAGGGTGTTCACTATGTATGGAACTGGCTTAATATCTAAAAAATTACTTGTTTGGAATTTAATCAATTGATTCAGAAAAGAAAAAATCGTAAACTCACCAGGAACAATTAATGTTTTTGTAAAAAGAGAGCTTTAATGAAAATTTTTACTTTGAGCGCATGTACAGGACACAATTTTTAGCTACAACACTGCGCAAGAGCTCAAACTAAAACCTAATCAATTCTGAAATTGGAAATTGCAATGGTTTTCATTAGAAAGTCCTGAACCTTTTAAATTCTTTAAAGAAAACAAGAAGTTCATGTTCTAAGCGCTTGTAATAAGCATAATTTTTAAGTCACAGAAAAACAAAAGCTCAAATTAAAACTTATTTAATTTTAAATGCGCTGTTTTATAGCATATTACAATACATACAGGATATTTTACTTTTATTTGTAAATTTTCAGACATTCGTTGTTTTTCAAAAGGTTTCTGATCCTTAAACGAGTGTTTCCAATCCTTGATTAAGCATGAAGTAAAATTTCGAGTTTAGAAAAGCCTGAAAATTTGGTTTGGTCGCGTAGCGCGAAGCGCGGAGCGGCCAAACCAAATTTTCAGGCTTTTCTAAACTCGAAATTTTACTTCATGCGCCACGCGTATGAAATATTGTGATATTCAAAATATAATGCTTATGTTTTTGATTGACACGTTAATAAACTTTAAAATTGTTTATTTCGCCTAAACGAATTTCTTGCTCTTTTATTATTAGGTACTCCAGACCTAATTTTAGTATATTTAAAAAAAATTGCTGTATACATACACGTACCGTGCGATCATTTAAAGCATAATTTAGAGTAGGCTTTGAATTTTAAATTAGATTGGCACTACTGACTACTAACACATAGTTTTCCATAACCTCAAATTTATTCCACCATTGATTTAACATTTTGAGCAACCGCACAAAAAAATGCCCCCTACTCTAAATCATAATTGAAATGATCGCTCGGTATAAAGGGGGCCCAGAAATAGCTCTGCGTCTGATTTGTGTTTAAGTCATACAAAATATTAATTCGTTGACATCATTTTTTTCTGCCTGGCAACCTTAGGATATCTGAGCTGTAACATTACACAGCTAAATACAATTTTTTCACGACAATCTTATAATATGTGCATTATTTAATTGTATGGAAAGCATAAATGGGGTGCATTCAACACTCAAGTACATTAAACACGCGATTTGCGTGATAAATGTGGTTTTTTAACACGAATATAAATAATTGCCTAGTTCGCCGCTATGCAGTAACAGCGCTGTGCTAGTCAAATCAGCTTATTTTGTCTTACATTCGACCATGGTGGTGATGACGTCGTCGGCGCCATTTTGTTAAAGTTCGTAGTAATGCGTCAACATCTCCGTTCTCACTAGTTTAACCCGTTTGTAACCAGAAATTATTCTTAAACCGGTTAAACAATTGTACTTCTATTCGTCGCGAGTGTTTTTTCAAAGCGAAACAAACGTTAACACCGTGAAAACTCCATCCAAACGGAAGACTTCGTTTTTGTGCAAAGAGCGTGTTGCTATGTAACTTAGGCGAAAGGGTAGACTGTGTGAGTATTATTTATTTTGGAACGATTGTTCATATTTGTGTTAATGTGAAATTAACCCTAATACACATTCAAATCATAGTACCGCAATCTGTCATCATTGATCTGTCAAATTATTATAAAACAAAACCGACCATTAGACTGACGCGTATTTGATCAATATATATAATAAACGTTGTGTTGTACATTGTTGTAGTCGTGAACAAAGTATAGTGTATACCTCGCATATAATGGCTATTAATCACTCGAACGACTTGCTCCACTCGCCTTCGGCTCGTTCCGCAAACCTAGTTCTCGTGATTAATAGCAATAAATATATGCTCGTTGTACAATATATTATTAACTGTACTATGGATGTACAGAATTAAACTTTAATCAAAGTATTTTTGGACAAAAATCTTTTTCCATCCCAATACTGTCTGTAAATATTGTTTTCGCGTATACATCTGTCAGCCCTTTCACTCCCACCTTCCCTTATTCCCCCTTTCTATCCCAGAGTGTATAGCCTTATTCTCCTCATATGAAACATTAATGGCTGCCCTGATGATGACCAACGGACGCATTCATCCATCGAGTTAATAACAGCGATGTTTGTCAGGAGAGAGGCGGAGATAGTGAGGAGGCCAAAAGCGGCAACAATATCAACCCCCATTTCTGCTCGCTCACTTATTAAAACGCCCGCTTCGCTTTTCGCCCGGGTCGGGGGTTGTAACTGGGCCGCGTCGCGACGTCTACACGGAATACGAGCCACGTGCGTCGTTACGCCGGATCGAAAACCGGTGCAAACGGCGTCGGCGTCGACCTGTTGTTAACCAAGAACCAGAGCGGGACCAGTGCGGGCCGGGATAACGGGACGCACAGGTCGCACTCGACACAAACTCACACTCACTCACACCCCCCGTGCAATAAAAATCCCGGCGCGCGCGAAAAAAGTTCAAGTGATTTAAAAATAAAACTGAAATTATTTTTTTAAATAAGTGCGACTGGCGGGTGGTTTTTCCTCTTCCCGCTCAGAAGAGGAGCTGCCTACTGAAAGGTTTGTTTTTTTTGTGCGTATTTTCAGCTTGTATTCAAACACTGTCTGGGCTTAATCAAATTGTTCGCGCCCTTGTTTACCGCCCCTTCACACACCTGTACACCTTTCACAGGAGAAATCGATATGGAAAATGTTTAACAATTTATAATTCTCAATGTATTTTTTAATTAATATTAAGAACTTCCATTAAAATCATCAACTATTCATAAAGCTAAAAATAGTTGGCTTTAATTACTATATATTTATTACATCAAGATTATTATAATGCTCCAACAGAGTGTAATAAATATCATAGAATAAATGAATTTGTAATTTAAAAATCATTATTTATCTTAAAATATCCATTATATTAGATTCAGTAGAGTAGCATAGGTTTGAGTTGCCTGTGGCGGAGGTTAAATTTGCCGATCCCTCATTTAGGTATTATAGGTATTATTAATAAACTTCACCCTGTCTTTTTAATATAAATATAACCCATTTTGATAAATTTTGAAGATTTGTCAACTGCTGTCAATATTAATTGAATATTTCATGTTTTATATGAAATTAGAGTTATTATATAAAATTCAAAATTTGTCATTTTATAAATATTTTCTTGAATAATTTCTCATCTGGCACTTCGTGAAACATATTAGAATATGTAAAGTTATTTAAATTAAAAAATACTGGGTATTGTTTCACAAATTAAAACTTTATTCGGACTAGTTTCGGTTTGTTAGATCATTTCCTTTTTGAAAATGGTCTAAATTGTAAAAATGGTCTAAATTGTGAAACAATACCAAGTGTTTTTTTAATTTAAATATCTTTACATATTATAAACATTTGTTATTAAGTTTTATTTAATTTTGATGTATTATTTGGATGCTATTAAATTTTATTGGAAATTTGAAAAAATATTATTATTTTTTTAGTTGCAAGTATTGACAGTTAAGATTTATTGATAGTTGACATATAGTCTGTAATGTCATATTTAATTTATATATTTAATGTTTATTTACAAAAATTCCATTAAAAGTGCATAATGCCTTATACTGACAATAAATTTAAAGCAATAAATAAGTTAAAATATAAAATCAGAAACAATATACAAATAGAACAAACAAATGTAATTTATAATGTCAGATTTATCTTATAATGTCACATGGCATTTAAATTATTATGACAGTTGGCATTCGAAATATTTCTTAGTTTGAAATGCCAATATCTTCACTTTGAATCAGTGTTTTTATGCGCGTGGCGCATGAAGTAAAATTTCGAGTTGAGAAAAGCCCGAATTTGGATTTGGACGCTGCGCGTCCAAATCCAAATTCTTCGGGCTTTACTCAACTCGAAATTTTACTTCATGCTTAGTCTGGGAGTGGAAAACACTCGTCTAGTTTTTTAAAAACGTTGAATTTTCAAGATTTTAGAATTTTCAAAGTTTTAGTTAATTTTTAACGCTTTTCGTAAACTTTTAAGATTTCCTTTCATTTTTAAAATTCTGATAGTTTTAGGTTTTTTTGGTTTAAAATTTTAAAATTCTTGGCAATTTTTATGAATTTACTAAATATTCTTTAACTTAGAAAATGTTAAAGTTTTTCATAACATTCCAAGATTTATATAATCTAACGATTTTCCTGGAGTTCTAAAAGTTTTAGTAATTTTAAAATATATTTTATATATTTATATTACACTTTTATTGATTTTTTGTTGATTTTGCAAATCTTTACAGTTTTCGTAAATTTCTTCAATTTTCGTTAAATTTAAAGATTTTGATACTTTTCATAAATTTTATAATGCGAGATTTATCTTATAATGTCACATGGCATTTAAATTATAATGACAGTTGGAATTCGTAATATTTCTCAGTTTGAAACGCCAATTCCTTCAATTTGAATCAGTGATTTATGCGCGTGGCGCATGAAGTAAAATTTCGAGTTGAGAAAAGCCCGAATTTGGATTTGGGCGCGTCCAAATCCAAATTTTTCTGGCTTTTCTCAACTTTTACTTCATGCTTAGTCTGGGAGTGGAAGACACTCGTTTAGATTTTTGAAAATTTTGATGAATTTTCAAGATTTTAGAATTTTCAAAGTTTTAGTTAACTTTTAACGCATTTCGTAAATGTTTAAGATTTCCTTTCATTTTCAAAATTCTGATGGTTTTCCTGAATTTACTAAATTTTTGTTAATTTGAAAAATGCCGATACTTTTTAAAGGTTTAAAATTTTAAAATTCTTGGCAATTTTCATGAATTTAGTAAATATTCGTTAACTTAGAAAATATTAAAGTTTTCCATCAAATTCCAAGATTTCCAAAAATCCAACAGATTTCCTGGATTTCTTAATTTTTGGTAATTTTAAAATATATCTTATATATATTACACTTTTATTGAATTTTTGCTGATTTTGCAAATCTTTACAGTTTTCATAAATTTCTTTAATTTTCGTTGAATTTAAAGATTTTGATACTTTTCATGAATTTTATAATGTCAGATTTATCATATAATGTCACATGGCATTTAAATTATTATGACAGTTGGCATTCGTAATATTTCTCAGTTTGAAATCACAATATCTTCACTTTGAATCAGTGTTTTTATGCGCGTGGCGCATGAAGTAAAATTTCGAGTTGAGAAAAGCCCGAATTTGGATTTGGACGCTGCGCGTCCAAATCCAAATTCTTCGGGCTTTTCTCAACTCGAAATTTTACTTCATGCTTAGTCTGGGAGTGGAAGACACTCGTTTAGTTTTTCGAAAATTTTAATGAATTTTCAAGATTTTAGAATTTTAAAAGTTTTAGTTAATTTTTAACGCTTTTCATTTCATTTTTTAAATTCTGATGGTTTCCTGAATTTCCTAAATTTTTGTTAATTTGAAAAATGTCGATACTTTTCATAGGTTTAAAATTTTCAAATTCTTGGCAATTATTATGAATTTACTAAATATTCTTTATCTAAAAAATGATAAAGTTTGTCATCAAATTCCAAGCATTTCAAAAATCTAACGGTTTTCCTGGATTTCTAAATTTTTTTTGGATTTGGTAATTTTAAAATATATTTTATATAGGTATATTCACTTTTATTGAATTTTTGTTGATTTTGCAAAACTTGACAGTTTTCGTAAATTTCCTTAATTTTTGTTAAATATAAAAATGTTTTCATGAATATTCATGATTTTTTTTTTCATGATTTTTCGTCAGCGTTTTTTAAAATCTGAATAGTTTTTGTAACCTTTCTAAATTTTTGTTACATTTAAAAATGTCGACGGTTTTCATGAATTTTCCACAATTCTACACACACACGCAAAATTAAAGGAACGCAGATAAATTCGATATTTTTTTCTCCGTACAATTTATTTTGGGCAATTTCAGCGGCATGTCGTACAACCAAGGTAAACTAACTAATAGCAGTTCCTTTTGCAAAGCTATGTGCCATTGTGAAACCTCTTAAAAAAATAAACCAAAAAGTAGCGTTTTTGCTCTAGAAGAATTATACACTTTGACTTTGTTTACACATGTAATAAATAAGAGAAATTAAACATATTATTTTTTTAATATCGTGTATTGCCTCCACGAGCCCTTATGACTGCAGTCATCCGCCTTCCCATACTTCTGATGACGCCGTCGATCATTTCTTGAGGCAAATTATCCCATTCTTCAATTAAAGCAGCTTTCACTTCTTCTGTGTTTTGGACAGCAGGAAAGTCGTCTACCTAGTATGTCCCAGACATGTTCAATCGGATTCAGGTCCGGAGAACATGCTGGCCAATTTATTTTTGTTATACCCATTTGGTTTAAATAGGCAATTACACAGCGAGCGACGTGCGGACGAGCATTGTCTTGCATTAAGACAAAATTTTCCCCAATATGTGGAGCGAAAGGTATCACATGGTCTTGCAGGCTATCCCTAATGTACCTATCCGCATTTAAAGTGCCGTCCTGAATCACCACCAACTCTGTGCGTGCCCCTAAACATACGCCGCCCCATACCATAACTGAGCCTCCACCAAAAGAAACAGCAGGAGTAAAATTAAATGGTGCATTTTGTTCTCCTTGGCGTCGATACAATCTTTCCCTACCGTCAATCGAATTTACGCAGAAACGGCTCTCATCCGTAAACAAAACATGACCCCATTGGTCATTATTCCAATGCTGGTATTCTCGAGCGAAGTCTAGTCGCGCTACTCGATGTCCTCTCTGAAGTTTTGGGGCTTTTATTGGCACATACGACTTCAAACCAACTTCTTTAAGTCTTCTTCTTACTGAACGTTCACTTATATTGGTTCCACGAACTTCTTCCAGTACGTTTCTTGTTTGAACTGCAGTTTGACGTCTGTTTCGCAGAGTTTGCAACGCTATAAATCGATCATCTATGGCAGTGGTTGAGCGTTTTCTACCCTGACCTCGTCTTCTGACATACAAACCAGTCTGTCTCCAACGGGTAACACTGCGATGGATCGTTGATTTTGATTTTCCAAACATTTGGGCAACCTCTCGGAAGGTCCGACCAATTTCGATCATTTCTATTGCCCTAGCGATATCAGTCGGTGCTAAATCACCCATTATTAACTGGTTGATAACCAAATTGACGATTGTAAATAAAAAAAAAACAAATTCGAACGATAACTTATTAAAAAATACGAACTTTTGTCCAAAGAAAACACGCGTTTCAAATGTAAGGCAACAATTAACACAATACTATACAACTTAAAAAGATGTCAACATGTAATTACAAGTCTCAAGTTTTAACTAATGTTTTAAAAAATGACATATGGTAGTAGGAAATGCGACGCCGTCTAGATCTAGCCAGTAAAAAAAGAAATTTAATGAATAAAATTAAATGTTGTATCCGTTCCTTTAATTTTGCCGGTGTGTGTAGTTAATTTTAAAAATCTCGACAATATTTCGTAAATATCCAAAATTTGTGTTAATTTTAAAAACTTTTTCGAATTTCCCTGATTTTAAAATCTTGGCAGTTTTCGTGAAATTAAATTTTTGGAAATTCGACTGCTATCACGATTTTTTTCAAGATTTTTATTCTTTTTAAAAATATTGATGCTTGTCACGAATTTCCAAGATTGTCGTTAATTTTATGATTTTTTTAAGATATTCGCGAAAAATAATGACGTTTATTCGTAAATTTCCAACATTACCGTTTTCAAAATATTGTTAATTTAATAGATTTCCGTTATCTTCCAAATTCTTGACGATTTTCACGTTTGTTCATTTTTTTGATGAATATCCAAAATTTCCATTGATTTTTAAAATCTTTATGTTGAAACGAATATTCGAATATTTCCTTGATTTTTAAAATATTGACGATTTTCGTGAGTTTTCAAGATTATTTTATCAAATTTTATTAAAATTGATGATTTCAATTTTTAATGGAAAAAAAGTCATAGTTTTTTATTTTTATCAAATTTCATTTCCCTGCGTAATAATTATCATTTTACGATATTTCCTAAAATAACTTATTTTTATTAATAAATAACTTATTTTGTTATTAATTGATATTATAAACGTTAAAAATGCATTCATGTTTTTCAGTATTTTTGAAATTATTGATAATTTTTGTAAACTCGCCCCCTCCCACGCCCCCACTACGCTACGCCTCTGGTTAGATTGATTTATTATGGAAAATGAACAGTTCATTATTTAATTAGGTGGAAATATTTCTTTAGGCGATGCTTTTCGTTAATGAACTTCTCAGTTTCCTAATTTAATGAACAAATACAAATTATAATCTTGAACAATTATTAAATGTTTTATCTTAGATTTAATTCTCATTAATCAATTAATGAAACATGCTTACAATAGCGATATTTGAATAAAAGTCACTTCTCGGAGAGGATAAAAACAGTAAAACAAACCAAGTGACTTTTATTCAATTATCAATAAATAAATGTTAATTAAACGTGAGATCAGTATGAATTGAATAAATATTTGAGACGTATTCTAGTTTTTTAATTTTAGATATACCGGGTGTTGACTTGGCGGACGCAACATAGGAAATCGCATGTTAATTTTGAAGTGTTTAAATATTGGCTCCCCAATTTATTTAAAAAAAAAGTATTTAATTTTTTTGTAAGGGGAAAATTCTGAATTTATTACTGTTCACACTTAACACCTTACGTTTCTCTAGGTCAAAATAATTAAGAAAAAGTAATGTGATTTTATAAAAATAATGACATGCTATGAAATTAAAGCAATTGCAGATGTTAAAATAGCACAAAATATTGCCGTCACTTGATTAAAGAAAACATATCGCAAACATCCTGATAACTGTGATCTGTATAATACCCCATAATTTTTACTTGTGTAGTATAAATCATTTCGTAAACATTTACTTTAATCAAGTGACAGCGATATCTTTTACCATTTTGACATCCGCAATTATTGTTTCAATTCCATGGCATGTCATTATTTTTATAAAATCACATACTTTTTCTTAATTATTTTAACTTAGACAAACTCAAAGTAATTAACGTTAACACGAATGAATTCCGAATTTTTCTCTCTACAATAAAGGTAAATTCATTTTGTTTCTAAAATAAATAAGAGAGCCAAAATTTGAACATATAAAAATGTACATGGGATTTCCTATGTTGCGTCCGCCAAGTCAACACTATACCGGGTTTTTGTAAAAATGACTGAAGAAAACAAGATCGTACCTACAGACTAGGCATACAATTGTCTAGCTTGACCTTGAGCTTGTAATTGGTGTACCTATTTCAATTTTTTATACATACAGGGAATTTTTACAATCGATGCGCTGTAAAATTTCAGGCCTTCATTGTTTATTAAAAGCATTGAATTTGAAATTTCAAACGAGTGTTTCCACTTCTTGATTAAGCATGAAGTAACATTTTGAGTTTAGAAAAGCGTAAAAATTTGGTTTGGTCGCGTAGCGAAGTGAAGACAATGCATCAGAATATGTACATTTAAAAGAAAAAATTCCGGTAGTTTTAATCGCCAACAAGACAACAAGAAATAATACAAACACCATGCGTTTTTTTATCTCTGAACATACAAATTCTGAGCATATAAAATTTCCTGTGTTCAGTTTTAAAAACACACTTTAATCGCAGTTCGCAACCAAACGTACAATTTAAGGTGTGTTTTTTAAAACTGAACATATGAAAGATTACATTTTCAGAATTTGTATGTTCAAAGATACAAAAAAAACCGCATGGTATAAGTAAGCAAAGAAGCAAAACGCGTATTGAACGTTTTCATTTTTAAAAATTTAAAAATGAAAACGTCCAACATGCGTTTTGCTTCTTTACTTACTTATACCATGCGTTTTTTTTGTATCTCTGAATATACAAGTTTAAAAAATTTCTTCCGAATGACAAATCTGCAAATCTGCAATTTTATAACTGCGGTTCTAGGCCAAGCAAATATATTTAAAGCAATCGTAAACCCTGCCTTAATCGGCTGTTTAAGTTCCTCATAAAATTCTGCATGGTAAATGTTTTGGAAACAAGCGCCATAAATTGAATTTGGCACACACACGTTGCTGTTTGTTTTCTTCCGTTGTTGCGAAAATGAATGAAGTGAATATAAAAATAGTCTATGGCTTAATATTTTAAACAATTTCTTGAAGAATTACTTTAGTCCTAAGTTTATTTTAACTTTAATTTTTCATAATGACAAAGTAATTTGCCGAAACTGGTCTCACTGTAAATAAACAGACGTAAATACAAAAGAATGTTTTTATTTGTTTTAAATAAGCAACAACACTCGTCTTTAAAAAATAATGAATACAAAAAAAAACACGAATTAAAATTAATATCGACTTTCTGCAAACATTTTGACTAAATATTCATTAAAACAACTACTTCTTGAGCTAATAATAAATTTTTGCAGAAAGTCGATATTAATTTTAAATCGTGTTTATATTTTGTAAATATTCTGCAAACTATTGACAAACAAAATTTTTCTTTATGTTAAATTTTTCTTTATGTTAAAAATAAATACATTATTTTGTATTTACGTTTGTTTATTTACAGTGTCTTCAGTTTGGGTAAATTACTTTGTCATTATCAAAAATTAAGGTTTATACTTCGAACACATATATATTTTTCAATTAAACAAAAATATAACAGTACGGTTCCAGTTATCGTTCCAAAAAATTAATGGTTGTTATATAATGTTTTTTTTTTTATAGAGAGTGACTCGATTTTTCATAATATAAGATATTTTAGTTACTACTCTTAAATATTTTAAAAATTTGAATTTTTGTTGGCTCAGACTATATTATCTCGTGCATAACCAAGAGTCACTAAGTGTAATTGTTCTTTAAAATTATGTTGAACAAAACGTCCATAATAAATGTGTCATCCATTACGTAAGCATGACTTCTCAGTAAATACATTTCTCATGCGGAAAAAAAACAAAAAAAAAACAAACTTTGGAACCATTTGAGACATCTGGGTAAATGAAAGAGCAATATTTATTCAATCGACACAAAAAATTTCTTTCGTTTATAATTCTCCCAAATGTTAATTAACATTCCAACATTTTAGAGATGACGTTTAAACTTAAATAACTCAAAAGCTTACATATATTTTTAGATTTTCACACCTTTTGAAAGTGGAATTTGTGCTTTTATCCACGCAAATTGTCTTGAAGATATCGCAACGCATTTCCAAGTTATTATTAATTTAATTTTATTTTCTTCGCAGATTAAATAAATAAAACATTTTTTTATCTTCTTGGATATTAACATATTTTCTGGACAAGCAGATATTCACTCCTGTCTTGACTGTAAAAATAGAGGGTGGTGAATGTTAATTTGCCCTCGGGCGCAAATTTTTCTTCACACGTTCCTGCACACTATTTTTGAATGCTGGAAATTTGAAGAATTGCAATATTCAACGATGAGTGACATTCAGAATAGTCAAATATTGCAAAAACTAAACAATTGTTTTTTAGATTATTAATGTTGAAAAATATGTTAGACATTATTGAACAAAAACTGGGATTTTTTCTTTCAAATGGTCCATCTAGCGGTTTCTTTTTTTTTTGAAAAAAGGTGTAAAATAAACTCGGATCAATATTTTTGAAAATGCTAGTGCTTTGTTAGCAAGAGCAATCCTTCCCATTGATAATTGAATACAATTTCATTCATGTGGCTGCCTCGACTGGAACGACAGAAACCCATATTGTCAACCCAATTTTTTAGTACAGTTTCGATGGCTGAGGGCTCTATCTCACGAATAGCTCGACTAATATTGTGCTTAAGCGCCTGAATCGTTTATAGATTGTCTGCATAACATAGATATTTAACAGCACCCTATAAAAAATAATCCAACGCCATCAAATCGCGCTCCGTAAAGGCCAATTGATATCACCATAACGACTAATTACGCGATTACCGCACTTAGTGCACAAAGGATCGATTGTTTGATAGACTGTGATATGTCGCACCATCCTGCTGAAACCAAAGATCATTCAAGTCCATGTCCTCAATATCTGGCCACATAAGTCGTTAATCATGTCTTTGCAGAGCTCCCCGTTGACCGTAATGGCGAGTTGATGTTTTTGAATTGGCCGTCATACTTTAGGCCACAATAGCAATATTCTTGTCTGTACGCACTGAATGAGGAGGGGGCGGCTTCTATGGTCCACTAAAATTTCAATCTTATGAACTATTTGCACAGATTTGCGTACAGCAGGCGCGGTTGGTGCTTCATTTCGACCGAAATTTCTTTTCAGAATTCGCACTGTTTGGACAACAGAGCCGTTACTTTGAAAATATGTTTTCAATATTTCCCAAGGTTGTTGAATTTCGTACATTTCATACCGCGGGCATACGATACTGAGTTTTTGTCAATATTTTGAGAGCAAAATATTGGTCAGAGTCAAAATAACATATGATTAATATATAAACCGCTAGATGGACCACCCTTTACATATTGTATACTCTGTAAATTTTGAGGCATTCGTTGATTTTATAAATGAGTTCAATTTAAAGTTCGAACGAGTGTTTCCATGCCCAGATTAAGCATGAAGTAAAATTTCGAGTTTAGAAAAGCCTGAAAGTTACGCGACCAAACCAAACTTTCAGGCTTTTCTAAACTCGAAATTTTATTTCATGCGCCACGCGTATAAAACAATGAAATATTGTGAAGTTAGAAATACACGTAAAAAATAAGTAATAGTTTAAATATTTAAATAACTAAATAGTTACATTTTTCTTCATACATTCTCAAGTCAGGTCAAATAATACAATGTATCAAATTAACTTGCTGAGTTAGTAATAATGCAGGGATTTTGAAGAATTCTAATATTCAACGATGAGTGACATTCAGAATAGTCAATTATTGCAATAAGTAAATAATTAATTATTGTAGTAATTCCTTTTTTCACTTATTACTTTTATCATATAATAAAAGTAATAAGTGAAGAAAAGAATTACTACAAAAACTAATAGAAAACACGTCACGGAACAAAAAGAAGAATATTCAAGTAAACAATTATTTTATTTGGATTATTAAGGTCGGAAAATATACAAGACATTGTTAAACACAAAATGATTCAAATAATAAATATCCAAATAGCTTAATCAATCGCATACTTAACAAGTGAATGATGTAATGTTAGCAAATGTGATATTTGGATATTTGAATTTCCCAAGCGTATTATTTTTATTTACATTTGCTTAAGATATAGCCAAGTGAGGTAATCATTTTATAAATAATTAAACATAGAATAAATATGAATCCTACTGTTTTCATAAGTATAATTGAAATTGCCAATACTTGGCTGCAGAATACTTCAAACATTAAACGTGCTATTTTTTACGCAGTCTACAGATAATAAGTCTTACATAGACTATATCAAACACTCATTGAAACAACTACTTCCCGAGCTAATACCTCTACGGACATTGAATTATACAACAAGTGTTTGTTGATATCAGCGGCGGCTCACAGCCTAACTTCAGGGTAGGCCAGAGACCCAAGGTAGTATGTATTCGTTATTGAAAGGTGACTTTGTTGTGCAATTCCTTGTATTTATAAAGCGTGATCTCAATCTCAAATTTTGTGTTCCTTGGCGCTTTGGCCGACCCTGAAGTTAGGCTGCGAGCCGTCGCTGGTTGTTATATATTACAGTAACCTACTGTAAATGTAACAATTTGAGTCAAATTATTTAGACCATCGATAGACGCGTTTCGAGATTTATCTCTCATCAGTATAGCTTTGCCGTTCACTCTAAACAATTAGACACCTTAGACTGGCAGCCACGTTACCGTCCAGTTTAAACATAAGTATAAATGAAACTACCAACACTTGGTTGCAGACTACTTCAAACATTAAAAGTGCTATTCTATACGAAATCTACAACTAATAAGTCTTATAAAAACTATATCAAACACTCATTGAAACAACTACTTCCCTAGCTTCACCATAAGAAAAAACAATCTTGTCAAAAATCAATGTATTCCGTGAAATGTATTAGTTATCTTAAATAGTTACGTGTCTATAATGTTATTCAATGTGTGAAGAATATCATTATCTCTCTTCTGGCTGGGTGTTCGGAATTGATTGCGTCGCCGTCTCTTTTGTTTCACTTGGAAAACGGGGGGACCGAGTTTCCTATGGAAAATTGATTTCGTTTCCAATCGTTAACACACGACGTATCTCGATACCCGCAATTTCAATTCCATTCGACACTTTTCTATGTTCATTTCTTATTCCCTTCGGCGACGGCCCACGCAAACATTTACATAATTTTTCCAATAAAAATCCGACTACATTTACGCAAACTGAATAATGAACACAGTTCGTAATACGATAAATTCGTGAGTTTTATTTTATAAAAGTGGGACAATTCAATTGAGAATTCAAAGAAGATTGTCTAGTAGTTTACTGAGTGATTGTTGAGGTAATTTCAATAAATCAATATTGACTGGTATAAGAAAAAAATGTATTTTTCTTCCTTGGCCTCGGCTTTCGCCATACAGCCATCATCCATTGTATTATTTGTTTTATACATCTAATTTTTAATAATGCATACACTTAACTTACATTAATTTGGACGCCACATTACATTTACGCAACATCTATGGACCCAGATGGAATCATTTATTACCTATAAATGATTGCACCCAATGATGGGATTCGAGCCCGCGACCTCAGGGTTAATGAGCAGGGTCTCTACCCACTCGGCCACTGAGGCCCCTTAGAAAAAAAAAAAAAAAAAAAAAAAACAGGAAAACATAACAATCGTTACAAACTTAGTAACAAACTTGGTGAAATATGAATATAATTAGGATTAATAAATTTATTTATTTATTTCTACAACCAGATGGCAAAACATAATAGACATTGTTTCAAAGACTATTAGAAATTATAAATATCAATGACAATGGAAACAGTAAGTTAGTTAATAAGAAAAATGATCCTTTTACATCTGAATTTTAAATCTTTAAATTTTCGGATATTTTTAATTAAGTATCGGTAATTCGCTATTGTTTTTAATCGAAAGCGGTTTACCCGTAAAATACAATGAATAATAAGACATTATTAATAAACGCTCGAATACTGCTTCAACACGGTTCTAAGAATAATTCTAATATTTTCCTGTTAACAAAACATTCTAGTATATTACTATTGTTAGTTTACAACTAACAGTTTAGTAGCGCGGTGCTCAATAGCACAATAAACACAGCAAAATAAGGATATTTAGAATTTATTAAATTATAACGCGATAAATCATAAATGCATTTATTACACATACCTAGGTAGCATTTTTTGAACTTCTCTAGAAGTCAGTGTTTTATACGCGTGGCGCATGAAGTAAAATTTCGAGTTTAGAAAAGCCTGAAAATTTGGTTTGGTCGCTCCGCGCTTCGCGCTACGCGACCAAACCAAATTTTCAGGCTTTTCTAAACTCGAAATTTTACTTCATGCTTAATCTGGGAGTGGAAACACTCGTCAGAAGTAAACTTCAACTAATTAATCCAGTAGAAGAAATACATTTTCATAGACATAAACAAAAACAATGTAGTTCTAAATGTAACTAAAGCAAAGTTGTAACACATGAAAATGTGATGTTGCCAGGTTTAATTTATCTATAATTCAAAACTCACTAATAGCAAGTAGATTGTTCTATTAATGCGAATTGTACGTATAGTGTTTGTACGGGTCTAATATACATTAACTAGCATTAAACTATAATAATTTCGTATGTTCAATTAAAAAAAATCTCTAGAGTGCCATGGAAAATATTGTAGGTTGGTTACTCTGTAATTTTATATTATAACTATTATGCCTGACGTTGTATATGTCAATTCCTAAAATATGTAGCCAACTTAAATTTAAAAAAAAAGATTAAATCATGGCACTCTAGAGGTTTTTTTTACTGAAAATATTATAGTAATGGCAATTTTATTAATAATCGTTCGTTTACTTTAGTTTAGATATGTTTTCAAGAAGACATCAAATCTTGAATAAACAAGCTTTATTTTGAGTATTAAATAATTGTTGTTAGTTAAAAAATAATTTTAGTACAGACGCTGAAATATGGGTTTTGTTAGATTGACTAGTTTCCAATTGTTTGTTAAAGTAGAAAAAAGCGTGAAGATGTTTTTTGCTTGCGAAACTATGTAGTTCAGACTGTTTCCAATTGTTTGTTAAAGTAGAAAAAAGCGTGAAGATGTTTTTTGCTTGCGAAACTATGTAGTTCAGACTGTTTTTCATATTTGGAAAAATTACCACAATTTTTGAGATTTAAAAAAATTTGATTCACTTATCCCTACAAAATGATCAATTTTCGGGATGTCAATGTTCCTATAAACATTTAATTTTTTTAAATCTCAAAACTGACGCAAATGTTTCTGACCAGGTAGAAAATCTACAAATCTACAAAATGGGCAATGGTTAAAATTAAAACTCATACGTTAGGGTGATTTTCAACATTTTTGAAATTTCATTAATTTATAGATTTTATAGAAACAATCTCATGATTTTCTCACTTTCTTTATATAAAACTTTTTTTTCTGAATCCCTCAAGTGATTAGGATTTTTCGAAAGATATTAATTTTTATATATGTTATTTATGTTTCTTATTAGTATTTGTAGAAAACTCTCTTTACATATATTTTGTGGCTGTTGCCTGGCCTTGGGTACTTGCTCATCAGGAAACATCATATATTTATTTATTTGTATTAATTTTTAACAATTACAATTTGTTGTATGCTACAATTCATTCAAACAAACATACACATTCATACCACACCCAGGGTCACTCTTTACAAATGTCAGGTATAAATATAAGTAGCTAAAAAATAATCAGGAGAACATTTTAAAATATTTTATATTGTGGAGGCTTCCACTTCGTTATACATGTTAATTTATCAATAAAAAACGTTTTAACTTTGTTTGTATAACACAATTTATTTTTATGTGACTGCAGTTTCGGCAAATTTAGCTTGCTATTTAATTCATGTTCGATTATACAAACAAAGTTAAAACGTTTTTTATTGATTGATTTTAAAATATTATGTTATAATAATAATAAACTAATAATAAACAGTAATAATACAGTAAAATAAGTAAATAAATTATATAACGCATGAATTACTAAAACCAAAATTCAGAAATTCACCAAACGTGTACAATTTGTGATGAAATAGATTTTTCCTACGAACGCTCCCAAAAACAGAAATTTCGTCGCTATATCTGTGCATTGAAAGATGTCAATTATAATTTTGTATTTTGACAAGTAATGATAGTTTTGAAAATTGAATTTTCAAAACTAATTTCGAAAGTAAAGACTTTTGAGGGCGTCAGTGTCAAAGTTATTAAAATAAAATGAGTAGTGACGAAGAACAATTAACGCTGCACAGTAAAATGGCAAAAAATACAATAAATGTATCAAAATTACACGTCTACCTTAAACAAAATTATATTTCATTATCCCGTCTTCATACTTCAGATCAGGCGCACAAGCTTTTATGCTAAGATTTATCATCAACTTAAGAAGTTATTATACTTTGAAGAAGACAATTCTGTGAGAGAATTTAAAACGTATAAATAGCGCATACTTTCGTGGTTTATATTTGAACTATCAAGTTAAATAACCAGTAATAGAATTATGTTTTATAATGAGTGTCTATTTTGATTTGACATTGTGAGTATATTATGCAATTGAACTTTTTTATAAAAGCATAATCAATACAAAAAATTTTACGTTTTTTTTTAAATATTACATTTTTGGGTTAAAAAAACTGTTATTTCTATTAATTAAAGTCTTTAGAACTCACATATGTCATAAACATTGCAAATTATTCAACTTTATTTCTTCTTCTTCTTCTGCGAAATTAATGGCCCTGGCTTCGAAGCCCTGTCGACCAGTCACAGCAATCAGATGTTTTCTTTAATACTTCCTTACTTCGTTTTTCATAAATCTGGTGTTAGTAGGAGAACATGTAGCAAAAACATAGAATAAAATAATTCAAAGAATTAGATATATATGTTATTCTCAGATAGGAGTTTATATAATAATATATAGGAGTCAATTGTCGGGTTACATAAAACAGAGGTAATGGAAATAGGTGAAGTGTGACTCAATAAAATTAAAGAAGAATATAAGGTTCTGCATTTTTCGTAGTAATTTCTGCATTCGAAAAATATATGATTTAGATCACCCCACCCGCCACAACTGCAACTTGGAGATGGAACGTGTCCTATTCTATAGAGATGTGACGGAGATGAATTATGAAAAGTTTTCATTCTAATTATGGTAGTAATTAATCTTCTTCCCAAAGCTTTTTTACTAAAAAACCAAGGACGTGTGGGGATGGAGTGTTGTATACTATATTATTTAATATGATTCTGAGATGAATTCCAGAATGTTTGCCATTTTAAGAAAACACTTTTTTTTTAATACAGGGTAATAATCTTGGTGCGGGGCACTAAAGATTACAGGATCTAGATGATGACCTCTTCTAGCATTTCCGTCAGCCATTTCATTTCCTATTATATTTCTGTGGCTAGGTATCCAACATAAATTAATTAAACACTGAGATGTTGTTATCAAATTGAAGTAAATTGCTCTAATTTCAGTGGAAAGTATGGAGAGATGTTGATCTATTCCCATACGTTCCAATGATTGTAAGGCACTTTTAGAATCAGTAAAAATTACTGATTTTTGTATATTTGACTGTCTAATAATCATTAAACATTCTTTTATAGCTGTTAATTCTGCTGTTAGTATTGTAGAAGTAGATGCTATTTTAAAAGCATAATTCTCAATGTATATTCCGCAAGCACATGAAACAGGTGAAGAAAGCTTAGACCCATCTGTAAAACACCGTGTAAAATTAGGCCATCTTTTATTTGTTAATTCATCAAATTCTTTATTAATAAAAGAGTTTGGGTGGATTTTAGGTAAGCCTATATCATAAGTAATCTTTAATGGATAAAAATATGAAAAATAAGAAGATTTGTAACAAGGGATACATGGGGATTTTATGACATTAAAAGACAAAGATAGTGCAAAATTTTCTATATGGGGAAACAAAGGTTTACCTTTGGCTAACAAATTATTATGTAATTCACTCAATGACTTAACTACGGGCTCATTATTATATGCTATGCATTTTAAAAAATATTTTCTGCATAAGTAAGAGAAACGGAGGGGTATTGGAGGAATCCCACTTTCGACTTCCAGGGCTCGGGAGGGAGAGGATCTCATAGCTCCCAGGATAACCCTGAGACATGAGGTTTGCATTTGACCAAGAGTTTTAGTATTGATTTTTGATAAAGGTGATAGAGCTACTAGTCCATACTCAATACGTGATCTGATTAATGATTTATAAAAGGTAAGCAAAATAACAGGATCTGATCCCCACCAAGTATGAGAAAGTGTTTTAATAATATTTAATATATTGAAAACCTTTGATTTAAGATCTTGAATGTGGGAATTCCACTTTAGTTTTGAATCAAGTATTAATCCTAAGTATTTCACACTTTGGACTTTTGGAATAGGAGTATCATTAAATTTTAATTGATAATTTAATATATTTCTTTTCTTGGTAAATATTATGTTCTGAGATTTATGGGGCGAAAGATTGAAACCCTTACAGAAAAGCCAATCTGAGAGCTCAAACAAAGCATTGATTATTCTATTATACAGTGATTGTATGTTACTACCTGAGCAATAAAGAACCACATCATCTGCATATTGCATTATAGTGCAATAAGGAGATATTTCTCGTTCAAGAGGAAGAGTATAAAATATATAAAGAAGAGGACTAAGGATAGATCCCTGTGGAAGACCCACGAAGGAGTATCTAGGATTGCTGAAGGAGTTATCTTGTTTCAGATAAAGAATTTTAAATCGAATAAGGGACCAAATGCATTTGATAATCTTTACCGGAATCCCTAAAGTAATTAATTTTCTTACCATAATAGAAGGTATAACAGAATCAAAAGCGGCAGATATATCTAAAAATAATGCTACTGTTGATCTCCCTTCAGAAATGCAGAATGAATATCTGATGTAAATTTAATAATATTATCCAAGGTACTCTTTCCCTTCCTAAATCCAAACTGCATAGAAGGGTATATATGATTTCTTTCTGCCCACCAAGCTAACCTAGTTTTGATGATGTGTTCAAAAGTTTTCCTTACACAGGACGTCAAAGAAATTGGACGGTAATTAGAGGGGTTATCTGGACTTTTACCAGGTTTCAGGATTGGACAAATTATCTGTTTTATCCAGACTTCAGGAATTGTCCCTGTTTCCAAAATATTATTGAATATTCGTAGTAATTCCATTTTACCTAAAAATGGTAAATTCCCAATCATTGAATATGTAATTTTATCAATACCCGGAGAAGAGTCTTTAACTTTACTAAGTACAGCATTAAGTTCTTGTAATGTAAAATTAGAAGCAACAAATGAATATGGACTAGTGGTGCACTCAAAGTTATACACATTTTCAGCATATGGTGGGGTAAGATTATTAAAAAAATGTCTATAGCTTCATAGTGAGGAATTTTTGAAGAAGGAGGAAGAAATGATTTCCTATATATTTTTATTGTCTTCCATATTGATGAGATAGGGGTATCTCTTGATAAGGATTCGCTAAATTTTATGAATGATATTTACTTTTTATTCTTAAAAAATTTTTTAGAATAAGCTATAGCCCTCTTGGACTCTACAAAATTTTCTACAGTTTTATTAGCATAATACTTCTTAATTGCATTTTTTCTTAATAATTTGACTTCTGTACAAGATGAATCCCACCAAGGACATCTAGGAAACCTAGTAAAAGGATTTGTATAAGGTATCCAATGATCAGCAGCTTCGTTTAATTTACTAATAAAGGATGCATAGTTAACTTCTTCATAGAAAAAGGACTCAAGTTCTGAGGTATATTCAGACCACTGTGCAAGACGGACATTTCGGTTTCTTGTCTTAAATTGAGATAACGAAGTAACCAATGACGAATTTGAAACATATAGTGTAATTACAGGAAAGTGATCACTGCCATAGGTATCATGTAATGTATGACAGGAAATGAAAGAAGCCAAGGAGGGGGAAGCTATAGAAAGATCAATTATACTAGGTTTAAGATTTGGTCCTATTAAACGAGTAGACTTGTTATAATTTAAAATAAGTCGTGGGTATCTACAATTTGACTCAGAATTTTACCTGCAGGATTAGAATATACTTTATTTAACACTTTCAGATGACAATTAAAATCTCCTACCCATAGAGTTGAAGATCCAAAAGACAATAAATATATCCATGTAGTTAAAGGGCATATTACAGATGGTGGTATATATCCAGAAACAAGAACAAACTGATCAAATTTAATAACAACAAATTGAGCATTTTCAGGGATTTGGGTCAAATTGGGGAGGATTTCTTTATATGAGATAGATGGTCGAATTAAAACTGCAATTCCACCTTTTGAATCTTGTCTGTTTTTTAAAATAGGAATGTATCCATTTACCTTAAAATAACTTGTATCATTAGTCCAAGTTTCAGACAAGCAAATTATGTTCGGATTTTCTATTAATACTAAATCATTTAGGTTGGCTCTATTTGAGTTATAACTTCTTATATTCCACTGAAGAATTTTAATTTTCATCTCCAGTGGAGAGGTTTTGATAAGGAAGAGAAGAAGAACATTTATTTAGAGTGTCGACTGGAATGAGGTTAAATACCGTTTCTATAAAAATGGATGGATTTGCACGGTAAAGTTTTTGTATAATTTCTAGAAATTGATTGTTATCACATTCAAATTCAGAGTTTGCGGTAGTGGGAGAATTAAAGTTAAAGCACAATTTTTTTGGTGTGGGGGAATTTTGTGAATAGATTATATCTCTATGTTGTTTTACTATAGGATCAACCTCCTTTGGGGAGGATGGCCTTTTTTTCTTTGGAGTGTTTACTATAGTAACGAAGGAAGAACTGAAATTTGATTTTGGAGATTGTGAGATGTGAGTGAAGTTTGGTTGAAGAGGGGGAAAGTTTCGGGGTAATAATGAGGGATTTGGAGGAGTTGTCATTTTGTTAATCACCTTGTCCTGTGGGAATATCGATGCCGCTTCCATAAAAGACACATTGTAGCGCGACATATATTCTTTTATTTTTTTTGTCTGATAAACTCTGGGCAACACCTGTCCTTAGACAAAGTGCCCATTTCTGTGGAGAGGTGGTTACCTTTACAGTATATACATTTGGGATGTTGAAGGGGGCACTGAGAAGTTTCATGATCTGATGTTCCATTGAGCGCATTTATTTTTGCTCTTGCAATTTTTTTTTGTGTGGCCGTATCTCAAGCATGAATGACATTGTGTTACAGCGGGAATGATAATCTCTGGGGTTTTTAAAGTGCAAAATAATTTTATTGATTTAGGAAGGAATGTACAACGGAATGTGGCAACTACTGTATGTGTGTTTATGAAATTTTTCTCATTTTTCTCATTAATCAATTTCCTCTTCCACCTTCTCACATGCAATGTGCTAAACTCATTTAAGTCATTTAGGTTTTTCAATATCTCTTCCTCTGTGAAAACAGGATCTACATCCCTTATAATCCCCTTTACTGAAATTAATTGAGACGGTATGAATGCTTTTAAATAATTATTTTGTAAAAATTCCCGATCTTGTAATAATTTATTTGCATCTGAAAAATTACTAAATTGAGCACAAACTCTATTCCTTGCCCTTTGGGAAGCTGTAATCCTGTATCCTCTTTTATATAAAATATTACCAATCACCATCTCATGAAGAGAGGGGGAGGAATTTGGGGTTGAAATTTTTTCTAAGTATACTGAATATGGAGCACGGTCAGTGATTCTAAAACAATGTATTTCCTCCATGTTATTACCTCTAGAGGTTACCCCGGGAGATCCTGAGAGTCCCGAAGCCTCATTCAATTGAGCAATTAACGAATTAGAGTTAGTTTCTTCCATATCTACATCCAGAGGGGGGATGTCAGGGGACTCCGAGCCCCCTATGTCATCAAATCAAATAATTTTTTCCAATATTTAAACAGAAATTAAAAATAAAACTCAGAACAATAGAAAAGAACACAAAAAAGTTTAGATAAAAAAACAACAGACTCACGTGTACAGTACAAGAGGTTATCACGACCTATCTCGACGACGTCCTCAACTTTATTTATTAGTATTTTTCTATAGTTTTCAGGTTATACTGTTCAGCTTTCCATAATTTTTAAGTTATTATCAACCAAAGTCAAAATTTGAGTTTTTAAAATGAAGTACGCACCTTAATTTTAAAAACTCTACTTTTGACTTTCGTTGATAATAACTTGAAAAATAATAATTTTGTAAAAGTTAGATTTAAAAAATTTATAAGTAGAAACAAAATCTTTTTAATCATTTACTTGTATTCAAATTAACATTTTCCGTCAATAAAACGACAATAAACATATTATGTCAACTTTTAATTGTTTCAATGATCAAACACACGAGGGTCTTTCACTCCCAGACTAAGCATGAAGTAAAATTTCGAGTTTAGAAAAGCCCCGCCCCGCGACCCGAGACAAATTTTCACGGGGCTTTTCTAAACTCGAAATTTTACTTCATGCGCCACGCGTATAAAAGGCTGATTTAATGTGAAATGATCTTTAACCAATTTATAAGTGAAATAAGTTTATTATGTCAATTAGTAATTGTTTAGGTGATGGGGAAAGTGCTATGATGTTATTCCTATTAATTAAAGTCTTTAGAACACATATACGTTATTGTGATGTATTATTAATTTAATTGTAAATTAATACACACAGCGACATCTCTCGATTTCTTATAAAAAGAATTAGTTTTTATTTTAATTAAAAATTAATACTTTTTATATAAAAAAACAGTGTTAATTTCTACCTGTGCCGAACACGTGAAAATAAAGCGAATGTATAAGAGTATTGGAGTTAATTATTTAAAACATATCAGTTATAAACATTGCAAATCAATCAACTTTATTTATTAGTATTTTTGTCCAGTTTTCAGTGCAACGGGTATACTGTGCGCCGCTGCTGTTTGGTCGTGGAAAAAGCAGAGTGTTAAACACGTTTTGAAAGCTGCATTGCGTGCTCACACCTTGCATTTACTCGCCCCGCGGGCTCGTAAATGCAATTTGGTATTCGCATGCAATACGAAGCTTTCAAAACTTGTCAAACAATCTACTGTTAATTTGAGTTATAATTATTTTTTATAACTTAAATATTGATCTTTGTCTAAGCACTTAGGCAAATTTTGGTCGATTGATTGATTTTCTATTGTTAGTAAAAGGTGAAATAACTGTTGATAATAATCTTTTCTTTGGAAAATAAGTAGCTCAGATTTTTTTATTATGTGTAAGAATTTTCATGATTATTTTGAGATTTTCAACAATTTTTTATACCTACGACATCTTAAAAAAAAATCTTTTTTGAATCATTTTTTTTAATAATGGATTTTATACCAAACGCCATGCAATATTTTCATTGTTTTTAAATCTCAAAAAGGCACAGTTCTACTCTTATGATAGGAGCAATCATTAAAGCTAATTTTTTTACTCGGATCGTCAATCGTCAAGTTCTCCTAATCGAATTGATTTTGTCTGTAAACGTAGACGTTTTTTTTATATTTCAAAAAATCAAGCTGTTCAACTTTCCATACTTTTTAAGTTATTATCAACCAAAGCCAAAATTAGAGTTTTTGAAATTAAGTACGCACCTTAATTTTAAAAACTCTACTTTTGACTTTCATTGATAATAACTTGAAAAATAATAATTTTGTAAAAGTTAAATTTAAAAAAAAATCATAGGTAGAAAAACATCATTGGAATCCTTTTTTACTTGTATCCAAATTGACATTCTCCGTCAATAAAACGACAATAAACTTATTACGTCAATTTTCAATTGTTTCAATGTTGAAACAAACGAGTGTCTTCTACTCCCAGACTAAGCATGAAGTAAAATTTCGAGTTTAGAAAAGCGCAGCGACCCGAGACAAATTTTCACGGGGCTTTTCTAAACTCGAAATTTTACTTCATGCGCCACGCGTATAAAAAACTGATTTGATGTGAAATGATCTTTAACCAATTTATAATTAAATTAAGTTTATTATGTCAATTATCAATTGTTTAGGGGACGGGAAAAGTGCTATGATGGACACATCACTATTTTTTGTTTCTGTTTTCGTTCCGGTTCAATTACACAAAAATATATCGGTTATCGGTTTAGCTCCGAGTAATTAATTTTTAAATTTTTTAAATGTTTTTAATTGTATTATAAATTTATCTTCTCTTATAATTGAGAACAGTGATGAGTGACACATAAATTGTAAATTTATTATTTATAGATTTTTTTTATGATTTCCACACAATTGGAATTCAAATATTGTCAATAACAAATATAGTAGTTATTGTTTAATCAACCGTTTATGTATTAAATATTATATTAATATATTTTCTTCAAATCAAATCTTTAGTCATGCTAAATTCAATGGCAAAGATCGTTCAAATCAAACGAATAAATTAGTTTTTTTTTAAATACAAATACATATGAAACATAAGCGCTATATTTTCAGCTTCACATGAAATCATTGTTTTATACGCGTTGGGCTTGAAGTAAAATTTAAAAAAGCCTTAAAATTTAGAGTTTAGAAAAGCCTTAAAATTTGGGTTGGTTGCTCCGCAAAGCGGAGTTAAAGAATTGCATTAGATATCACAACTTATTTAATATTTTTTTTAACTAGGATTAAGTATTTATTTGTGAAGATGCTTCAATCACTATAATCTTTGAGAGAACAGAAGGGCATTGTGTCAGTTCGATCCTGGCGGTCGGGAAACATGTGCTCGGCAGGATTCCCGGGATTACGACGGTTTCCGTTTTATTATCAAAATCGTGGGAGAACGTGGCCCGTTTCGCTCCTTTCCGAATGTCCGGGAATACCTTTTCTGGACCACAGCACAAGATCATTACACTATCCCCCTTTTACTGGGTTTTATTGTAGCATTATTCTCGCACAAAATGTTACACCATTCGGAATAATAGATTTTAATACGCATTTATTAGATACTCTGCGCCCGGTATTATCAGCACATATTAAAGAATAATTAAGCTTAAATAATATTTAAGAGTGAATATGCAGTATTACCAGCCAGTTTAAATGTCGTTTAGCGGATAAATACCCGTTAGCGTTAAATGTCGAAATTTCTCTCTGTAACAATTTGAATGGCGATTTAACTTGACGTTTCTAATTATAAAATTAAATTACAGTGATTTCCGTTCGGCTGTCGTAATAAATACCCGTTAGAGTTAATAATCATGAATTCAAGTTCGCAAATTTCACCAGCGACTCTTCGGATGAAGAAATATTCAATTACGGACAAAAAGATTCATCTGAATATGTATCTAACAACATAACGACATGTAGGTAACAGAAAACATCCGAAAAATATAAAAATGCGACAGAAAAAAAAATCTTAGAACGATGTCACTTCAACATTGTATCGTATGTTCACTAAAATAAATCCTCTAGAGTGCCATAAAAATATTGTAGGTTGGCAACTCTGAAATTATACATTATAATTATTCTGTTTGACGTTTGATATGTCAATTCCTAAAGCGTGTAGCCAACTTAAATTAAAAAAAGATAAAATCATGGCACTTTAGAAGATTTTTTTATTGAACATACGATATTACGGTGTATACGTACAAACTATGTACGGTGTATAAGAACAAAGTGGTGTTTTAAGTGAGCTCCGAGTTTTATCATTGGCACCGTGGTCATACGTCGCGTAAATATTTAATTTTCTACACAGTTATAGCTATATACCCTACAAGTATATTCTAAAAGTTATAAATCGTTTGAACACTTAGCTACCTCATAATTAGTGCTTAAAGTGATCATCTGCGTACATAAATTCACATTGTAATTTTCTCGCCAGTCGCCTTTTTTTTTCCATAAGAACGTTAAAGCAGCGGGGATCCGAGAAGGCTGCGATTCGGTCGCCATGGCAACCACTTTTACATTGCTCTTATGGGAGACGACTGTCACCGGGAGTGGAAAAATCGAAGAATTCATTTTAGAAAGTTCAAATTTTCACAGGACCGAAAAAAAAAATCCGCGTGTCTTAGGCTAAGCGGCGTTCAAATCCGACCGCGTTTTCTATTTTAAATAATTTTTTTAATTTTACGCCGGGCGGAAGATTTCCTAACCTCAATACTTTACACGCTGGTCTTGCTTCACACGGAACTTTTTCAGGTCGCGCATAGCACAATTTCGATGGGATTTGACCTGGGCTTTCCAACGCGAAACTTCCGAGCGCTCAAATCGCCCGATTAAAAAAAATATCGCATTTAATCGATTTTGCAAAAAAAAAATAGATTTTCAAAATTTTCCGTCTATCGTGTTCAGAATTCCATTAGAAACACGACCTATATATCGAGAATTTTTTCTATCGAGGAAAAGTATTTTTTTTTGCAATTGAAATTTCATAAAAATATATACCGGCGTCTAAATCTCGCATTTAATCGATGGTTTTTATTTTTTCTCCAAAATGTTTTGTTTAAACGCAGATCGCTACGATTAAATTTAGCGGTGTTGGGACATGTTTTTTTTTTTTTTTATTGGCCGCCTTCACGGGCTGTCAGCACATTTTCGGTCGAAAAATTGCGATAGAGGAATTTGGTTTTCACATTTCGATTTCGAATAATTATCCGCAACCGACAAGACGAAACAAAACAATTAAAATTAATTAATTTTTAAGTTTAACGTGTATATACAGGGTGGTCTAAAACCGTGATTTTCTTGATTATTTTTTTTGACCGACTGAAAATGCTCCAAAACGATTTGTTTAAACGTAGGGTGGTATGGTTTGACCTCGCGGTGCTTAGCAAATTATTTTCGAGCCAACAAATGGCCGCCTCCCCGGTGTTTCAGCAAATTTTCGGTCCAAAAATTGCGCTGGAGAAAATTTGTTTTCGCGGGGATAACGGAGCAACTACCCTCTCTATGTGCGAGCGAAGCGAGCAAGGCAAGCGAGCGAAGCGAGCGGCTGGAGCGAAGCGACCATCTCTTCCAACCTTTTCACGGACCTTTACATCCATCCACTCCATAACCACTACAAAACAACGATTTACCTTGCAGTCACCACCATTCGGCTCATGCACCAACGCCTCTCCCCCTCCCTTTACCCTTGCAACTATTATACATATATTTTTCTTCAACATCATTTATTTTTTTTTAATTATGCAATTCTCTTTACATTTCTACATTTCCTTGATTCGGCCCTCGGCTCCCCGGTTGGTAAATCGGGCCAAATGCTAAAGTGTGGCCGTGAGAAATAGATACTGAATTAATTGATACATTTTTAATAATCTCATTGATGTTATTGACCTTTCGATTAAAATATATAAACATTAATATTTTAATCTATAATTGTACTATCAATTTAATTAATCTACATTTGTACTATCAATTTAAAATCCACTCTCCTTTGTTTTCTTGTGTTGCCCCTTCCGTGGTCTACTGTATCCTTTGTTTGTGTATTTAAGTCGCTACGACGGACCGCGTAGCGTGAAATTTTGTTTTTTGTAATTTTCCTCATCCTTTTATATTTAATATGCCGGAATCTAAATGTGTAGGAAATTGCGGAAATTCAGTTGCTAATAGAACTAAATGTGTCAATTGTAATTAGTACTGGCATCCAGGCTGCAGAAAAAATCATGTATGTGTACCTCATGATTCAAATGGAACCAATACTATAATTCAAGAGTTACATAAGAGTATAAAGGATCAAACAAGATAAATTCAAATTCAAAACTATTTGAATTCGAGAAAATAAGCTTACGCTTCTTATAGTTTGCACACTTTAAACATAATATATAAAATTACGAAAAAACTATTCGTGAAAATGCAAACGATGTCTTAATTAATAAGACAACTTAAGACGATAAATATCCATGGATATTTATCGTCTTAAGTTGTCTTATTAACTAAGACAACGTTTGCATTTTCACGAATAGTTTTTCGTAATTTTATATATAATGTATAAAGGATCTTCAAAAATCAATAAACATATTAACAATTAAGTGCGATAAGCTATCAGATGAAAACACTGAACTAAAAAAAATAATATCGGATATATCAACTATAAAAAACGACAATATCAAGCTGCGCTCCGATTTAGAAGAACTAAAAATTGCAAAAAATAAAATTGATAACACCCCATCTGTAATTAATAGTGTATCAGTTGTAAATGAAATTGCAGATCGTCGAAATAGAGAATGTAATTTAATTATGTATAACTTACCGGAGAGCTCATCAACTAATGCAAACGCTGGTGATAATGACTTTGCAACAGTCGATGCAATGTTTCAAACCATTGATGTTAACACTGAAGTTAAAAAATGTTTTCGATTAGGACACAAGAAAGATATACCAAGACCTGTTAAAGTGATATTTGCAAATAGATCTATGGTCTATTCTGTCATGAAAAACAAAAATAAACTTGGCGATGATATTAAAGTAGGTCTTGATAAAACTGTGTTTCAGAGGCAGGAGCTTAAGAAAGTCATCGTTGAATTGAAACATCGAGAATCTTTAGGTGAATCTAATCTTATTATTAAATATGTCAATAACATCCCAACTATTGCTAAAAAATTTACACCTGACAAAAAAAAACTAAATTACACCCAATACAGTCATACATCATCGTCCGTTAACATAGTATACCAAAATGTGCGTGGCCTAAACGGTAAGCTTTGCGAATTCTATAACAACGTCTTGTCATATGACCATGATATCTACGTAATAACAGAAACGTGGCTTCACCCTGCTGTAAAAAAACAGTGAATTATTTTCTGATGAATATAACGTTTACAGAGCTGACCGGAATCATGGTAGAGGCGGGGGTGTTCTCTTAGCTATACATAACAAATTATATTCTGAAAGTTTGGATTTCAATCTAGGAGCCTGCGACAACATTGAACTCATAGCCGTAAAACAAAAACTTAATGAACGCATTTACATAATTATGGGAGCCTACATAGAACTGTCAACCAGTATCGATACATATAATTTATTCTTTGAGCAAATTGAGCAACGTTTCTTAAACCAAAATATTGTTGTTATTGGTTTTAATATACCAGGTGTGATGTATACGAATTATGTTTAATATGCATATTGATATTCGCGCCATCTACGGTGTACGAAAATGCACGAATATCAATGCTGCGGATCATCTTCGGATCCGCCACAGTTGTTAATTGAATAGTCCGTTGTGTGCATCGTATTAACAATAAATTGTGTGTGTGTTAATTTGAACTTTATTTCACTAACACCCCAAAAATATTACACCAGGCTATGTCAATAATAATTCCTCCGCGTCGCTGATTTCATTAAACGCCTTTCTAAACGTTAATAATCTTATACAACATAATAAGGTGTTAAATTCGAACAGCAGGATATTGGACTTCATTATATCATCAAACATTATATCCGATGTTGAAAGATGTTCCTCTCCTCTTGTGCACGAAGACAATTATCACCCTCCTCTACAATGCAACATAGTTTCAAATATTAACACTAAGTGTAAGAAGTTTACGTCAAATTTTAAATCAGATAATTTCCGCAAATCTAATTTTCTCGGTCTCTATAATGACATTTCCAAGTTGGATTGGAACGAATTATACAGCACGTCCAATGTCAACTCGGCGTGTGATTTATTTTATGAAAATTTATATAGTGTTTTTAATCGACACGTTCCGAAAACATCAAGAACGGCGACAGATCATTCTTTTCCTCCCTGGATAAATCATGAAATACGCAAACAATTAAATTTAAAAAACAGATTCCGCAGGTTATTTCAAAAGTATCGTATAATTGATTATAAAAATAAATATGAAGAATTAAGGAAAAGTTGCAAGCGGAACATAGCTGCGCCGTACTCGGAATTCATTCAACAAACGGAGGATAGTATTAAGACTGCGCCCAATATGCTATTCAACTATGTGAATGTTAAAAACAACTCGTCACGAATTCCTGGTGAGATGTCTTATGAAGGGACAAATATCACGGATCCGCAAGAGATCGTAGATAGCTTTGGAGATCACTTCAGCAAGGCTTTTGTACCAGGGACTTCTAATTATTTTGAGAACTTTAAGTCTTGCTCGGATGTATTTGGATTGAGTTACGTGAAGAGTTGAATATAATTTACTTAATAAAAGACTAACACTTTCTTCACTAAAAACATTTATTTTCGCTAAATGTACATTTCGAACACTACGTGCTCATTATCAATAGCTTACTGAGTAAATACAAAAAGAAGGCGGGATACTTATACCTAAAGGGGATTATGGCAAAAAACGTGGGCGAGGTTAACATTTGTGTTTGTCGGGGTTATTGGTCGGAATTACCTCTAATAAGGGATTGTTGAGGGGACTTAAATCGAAATTAAGTAAATGATTTTGGTGTTTTTTCATCTGTATAGCTTCCAACATATTTAATTTTTTATTTGAAGAATGTTTCAATAATTTTATATTGTTTTCCGAAAATACATGACCCGTAGTTATAGTGTGATGTGCATCAGCAGATTTATCAGGGTTAGGGTTCTTTATATGATATTTATGTTCTTTAAATCTAATTGCTAATGTTCTTTGAGTTTGTCCTATGTAAAGTTTTTCGCAGTTGCAACAATTAATCTTATATATGCCAGGTTTTTGTAAATCACCTATTTAATTGAATGTGTTTCCTAATAATAACTTTAGTTGTGTACTTGTATAAACTTTTCGATAAAGTTTAATGAATTTATTTTCAATTTTTGGAGTATATATGAGTCTACAGTAATTAATTTTTGTTTTTTCTTCAATATGTTTTAACCGGGTTGCACATTTTATTTTATGTTTATATATATGTTTGTTGATTAACTTATTTATTATGTTTCTTTTGTAGTCTAATGATTCAGCAATTTCTAATATTATCTTGAATTCTGTGTTTCTGTTTGTTTCTGATAAGGGTAAGTTCAGTGCCCTATATATCATGCAATTAAATGCTGCAAGTTTGTGTTTCCAAGAACTGTTTGAATGAGAGTGAATGTAATTGAAAGTGTGGGTTGATTTCCTAAATATGTTAAATTCTAATTTATCTTTATTTCTATTTATTGTTAAATCTAAGAAAGGAAGTTGTTTATTTTGTTCTAATTCGAACGTGAAGTTGATACTTTCGTAAATGTTGTTTATTGATTCTAGGAAGTTGTCTATATTTACATTTTTATTTACAATTGCAAAAACATCATCTACATATCGGTACCAAATCCTTGGAAAATTGGTTATTGTTTTTTGAGCAAGATGTTCAAGGTTGTTCAAAAATATGTTTGCAAGAAATGGGGATGCTCGGATACTGGAAGCTTTTCGATGGATACTCATGAAGTTACGCAAGAACTACGTCGAACAAAAGCTAAATTTACATCTGGCTTGGATATGGTTCCCGGAATTATAGTGCGCGACTGCGCTTCCGTGTTAAGTGATCCATTAACATTTATATATATAACTTAATATTGAGTAAAGGTACATTTAATGACATATGGAAACAAGTTTGCATTTGTCCCATAAAGAAAAGTGGTAGATCTAATAATGTTGAAAATTACCGTCCGATTTCTATTTTCTGTTATTTCTCTAAAGTGTTTGAGTCCATATTATGTAATCACATTTACTCTAGTGTATCTGCTGAATTTCCTGAGCAACAACATGGATTTTGTAAGAAACGATCCACTACAACAAATTTATCTAACTTTACACAGTTTGCTAGTGAAGCAATGGATTCGGGTAAACAAGTAGACGTCATATACACGGATCTAACAAAAGCGTTCGATCGGTTGGATCACGCATTGTTAGTCGAACGCATATACCAATACGACATCAACGTTAGCATAGTTTCAACAATTGCCAGTTACTTAAATAACAGACGATTTCTGGTTGAAATAAATGGCTACAAGTCCCGCTTTCGTGCAGTGGATAGTGGGGTTCCTCAGGGGTCCGACTTAGGACCTCTGCTGTTTCTATTGTACTTTAACGATATTTGTAAGTACATGACATGTCCAGTTTTGATATATGCCGACGACTTAAAGATCTATAATGCAATTGACTCGCTTGACGATTGTGCAAAATTACAATCTGACATTAACACTCTCAGCGAATGGTGTGTAAACAACAAGTTATCGTTAAATATCTCCAAGTGTAATGTTATGTCTTTGTCTCGTAAAGTGAATGTACTCAACTATAACTATATAATCGGAAGTACAATTATAAACCGTTGTGTAGAGTTAAAAGATCTTGGTGTTATATTCGACTGTTCGTTGAGGTTCGATTTACATATTCATAATCTTGTCAAAAGCTGTTATAGAATGTGGGGTTTTATCATGCGCAACTGTAAAGTGTTCAAAAATTTAGAGGTAATGAAAACATTATTCTCTTGTTATATTTTATCTAAACTTACCTATTGTTCAATTGTCTGGTCGCCCATGTATTTAAAGTATATAAATTTGCTTATAAGTGTTCAAAGGCGGTTTTTAAGGTATCTTTATTTTGTAAAAAATGGTACATATGACTTTGATATTTCATATGATGATCTGTTACGTGAATTTGACTATATATCCGTTTATAAGAGACATTTATTTATTTCGCTATGTTATTTATACAATTTAATTCATTACAAAATAGATAATCCTCAATTTCTATCACAGTTTAAATTTCATGTACCCAGGATATCGTCACGCCACACAGTGGTCGATTTTCAAATTTAGCCGAACATTTCGCGAAAAATAAAGTATTTAGAAAAACGAATATTTGTGTAAATATCATTAGTATAATGACCCATTGGTGCGCAGGTAAAAGCATAATCCTCTCAACCCTCTTTCCTGGTAATTATCGGTACCCAAAGTACACCCTATTGAGACACCGATCATTAGTTGTTTGTACGCTCTCAAACGCATAAGTTTTAAATATTTAGTTTTCAGTTGTGTGAAGTGAAATTTTTAAAACAACGATGGATATACATTCTACTGGTATGTATTTATCATTTGTGTTTATTTGTTTTTTTATATTTTTATGCAACAATAATAAATAATGACATAAATTACTCATACAATTTTTCATTGTAAATTAAAATTTCTTAAGTATGATAGAGAAAAAGTATATTCCGTACGCAGCGGTACGCATTGGGATTTTTTTCAGTTATAGAGCAACTATTTAACTTATCATATAAACAAAAATTATATGCAGCCACGTGCAACCATTCAAGTAATAATTTTTTTTCAGGCCGCGTAACCGTTCAATGTTTGGCGTATGGAGCGCACGGTGGAAGAGAAAAACAGCGCCGTTCAAACATATATTTTTGATTTAATGAACTTTTATGTTCAAGACCAAAATGAAAATATAAATATATTAAAAGATCAAATACGTTCTTTTACGTCATCTTTAAATTCTAAGTGGCAAAAAGTATTTAGAGTATGTTCCCGATTTGAAAATAATTATGCAGAGTGGCTAAACGAAACACAGACATTTTCTTTGACTGATACAATCGATGAACCTGTACCTGGACCATCTTCGAGAGGGCCGTACAAATCATTTAGTGATTTATCAAATTTTTCGAAAAAAAGAAAAGTTAGGCCATTGATGGAAAATTATTCCGAAGAGGAAATTGCGTTCGCCACTCAGGTTAATTTACGAGCATCTGGAAAGAGGGATAGTGCAAAAATAGTGAACGAGGTTACAACAAATTCACCAACAAGAGGTTCCAGTATTAAGCAGGCTTGGAAATCACCCCAACAAAAAGTTCAAAAATATACACCAGAAGAAGCCTTGGCGTTATATATCGACGGAAGATTTACAAAGCATTCCTATAAATTGATACAATCTGGAGCTAAGGTACGTAATGCAAATATTTACCGAAGCTATGATAGTATTTTGAAAGCAAAAAAAGCATGTTATCCCGCAGAAGTTAGTATATCATACACTGAAACTGCTGCAGAAGTTACTTTGCAAGCCTTGGTCGACCATACTAGTCAAAGATTATTCATTTCTCTGGGAAATTTGAGTTCATTTGATGAAATTGGAAACGAGTTTAAAATTATGTACAAATGGGGCTGTGATGGTAGTTCAGGTCACATAATGAGTGCAAAAATTCTCTAATGAGTCCGAAAGTGATGAATAAATATTTTCTGCGTGCTTAGTGCCTCTTCAAATAATATCAATAAAAGATGATAATATTTTGTTACCGGCGCTTCTTCGCAAGCGACGCTAACTTCCGCTCAGTGAATAATTAAATTCATAACAACAGCCTCATTTAAATTTTGTATTCACTTCACTTTTTTATGTCTCAAATGATCAAAGTCGTGTCAAATCAATTCGTTAAGCATAAGTCCATTCTATAACTTTTTTTCTAGCTACATGGAACCTCAAGTTTAATTTTAATTTTTTTTTACATTCGCATTTTCCACATTTAGGCAGCTCGAAGAAATTTTGGTACAAACTGTACTTTGGCGACAAAGCAGGTAATTTCTCTCAGCTTTTGTGTACAAGAATACACAAACCGCACCATCCCACTTACCTGAGTTGGGGATGCGTACGTATTAACAAGGGTTGATACAACATCTGTTGTGACGTCAGCGGACCAACCCGTAAATTCGCCGAATCGAAAAGCTATACAATGCGATGGAAAAACCCTAGCGTTTTTCGCGATTTATAGCTCAACCACGCATCGTACAAATCAACGATGAGAACCACGAGATAGCTGAGAGAAATACCTTTTGAATAGTTACAAAATTCAATAACAGAATTCATGCGCCAAACACGTAAAACTTCGAGTTGCCATAATGTGGAAAAACATTTTTCACGTTTTTTTTTTCTTCTTTCAACTGAAACTTATTTGTCTTTTATAACTTCCCGAGTTTCCATGTAGCAGAAAAATAACATTTCATTTCTCGGTATCAACATCGCTTGAGCAAAACATAATTATTTTTAAATAATTTTTACATAAACTCTTTGTTCTTATTAATTTGCTCAAGCATAATAACGGTTAGTCGGAACAACAATTTTAAAATGGTTTTGACACAATTTGCGAAAGGAAATGACCTATCAAAACATATTTAAACATATCTACTTTAATTTTGTAAATATTTTTAAATGATTTTATTTTGACAGAACCATTCTTTCGCCAAAACTCGGTTGCGTAAGTACGCACGGACATAGAACAATTTTCTCCACATTTTCATTCTCACATCGTAGAGAAAATTAGTTCAGAATGTAATTCTTTTATTTATTTCATTTATTTGCGTCCGTGCCGCTCCGATGAGCCATCAACCGTGTTCGGGCGAAGAATGGTTAATTCACCCCCAAAAGTCATGGTGGGGGTGCTAGCCCTTAAATAGCGCGGCACTTTTGGCACCACGACGAGTGTTCAATCAGTTGCAGACCGGTGTTAAATCAGTTCCGAATCAGTTGTCAAAAGTGTCGTTTTTTGTTTAAACCGTAAGTTGTGAAGTCCTTTCGTGCCGCGTTATTTAAATTTTTCGTATATTGTTCTTCGTAAGTTTATTTTGTTATTTCACTTATTTTTCTCTTTTATTCTTTTTTTTCTTTTTTGTAAAATTTACTTGTTCGTATTTTCTTTGCTATTTTTTTTGTAAATAAATTTCATTGTCTTATTAAAAAAAAGGCTTTATTTATATTCTTTCAATTCCATTTAATTTCAAATTAAATTTTACACAAGTAAATAAAATAAGTGAAATTACAATTCCGTGTGTGTGATCCCGTACTGACGTCCGCGCCTACAAGATTCGAGAAAACCAAATCTACGTACTAAAAGGTAAACCGAAACATTTCTTTCTTTATTAAGTTCTTTTTCTTGTGACCGTGTGAACCATCGAGCTAACCGGGTAATCGCGGAAACCGATTTAGATTACTTGGCCAGCGAATTATTTTTCTCTAAATCGGGGTTTTCGACTCAAAAGTCCAAAGCCACAAAACCCCCCGTTGATAATTGGCGCCCAACGTGTATTTTTCTTGCAAATTATCTTCATTGATAATTTAGTTATTAAAATTCAACTCACGATCCTGAAGAATCAGAAATAATTTGAATTTATCTAATTTTAAAGATTCATTTTCACCTCACTATTCAAATTATTTCGTTATTTTGGCCAATTATTCTCATTGTTCATACTGTGTGCTAATTTTTTTTTCAGCAGTGCTAAGTGATAATTACTTTTTTTAAATGTCTTTTGAACAATGAGAATACTTTAATTCACATAGTCACAAGTTAGGTTTTTAGTGTTTCCTCCCTATAGATTTCTCGACGGGGCCGAGTGTTTATATTGTGTATCTCGTGTTAAATTATCTTATTTAAACAAATATAATGGCCACACATGCAATGGACACGCGCTCCAAAACCGACAAGGTAAATAACCCGGACAACATCCTCGACGGGGCCGCCAGTTCTGATGAATCAGACACGACAGATATCACCACCGTACCGAGCGAACACGCTCTCAGCATTGGGGGACACACATCTGTATCGCGTTCTTCATCGCGCTCTTCATTACGAGCTTCGTCACGTAAGCCGAATAAGCTAACGGAGATCGACGATTTAATGAAGAAAATGCATCGAGAATATGCAGAATTAACACAGCGGCTTACTCAGGAAAGAGAGGACGAGCTGCGGAGGCTAGCAGAAGAAGAAGAGGAGGAGGAAGAAGAAGATGACGTGGAATCGCTAAAAGCAAAGCTCCAGCAAATGATGGAAATCGCAGCTTCGAAGGAAGCGGCCCTTCGTAGAGAAGCCCAAAAGGCTAGAGCTGAGAGAGACGCATTTGCACAGCAACTACGGAATCAGGCCGAATCCCGGAACTCGGAGATCATGCGTGATCTACCAACACCACCCACGAACCCGGTGATGCCCATCAACGTAGTAGCCGATATTCACACATCGCCTGCAAATAATAGCCCCGCCCGCCCCATTACGCAATTTCCGCCAACTGCAACTTTTAACTCCAACGACAACTACGTAATAGAGCTGCGACGTGAGTCACTATTCTCAAAATCAAACGAGAAATCGAAATTTGACGGCCGCGACCCCGGAAAATTTCTCACCCAGCTGGAAGCTGACTTTAAGGGCCTGAACTTAAGTGATGAAACGAAGCATAAATATGCGTTAAGTCGTATGGACGTCGAAGACGCTGAGCGATACAGAGGCTATTTCACCGCTGATCTGACTTGGGAACAGGCAAAACAAGTTTTCATCAAGTCAATAAATCCAGCGTACATCGCCCACGAGGAAATGGTCGAATTAATGACGAAGCTGCAAGGTGAGACTCCAGCAGGCACGTACGTCGTCCGAAAACAAACCCTCTTTAATCGGCAGCTTCCTTCTTGGAGTGAAGAGAATAAAACGACCGTAATCTGGCGGTTGGCATCACAAACTCTACGCCAAGCTTTATTCTTTAGACCAAGCACCGTATCCGACTTCGTAAATCAAGCTGCTGCAATTTCGTTTTCCGAAGTGAACTTCATCCCCTCGGGTTACGCAGCCCCGAAGCCTGCACCCACAGAAGTACTCTCTCAAAAGGAAGTGCCGCCTTCGAAAAGCCAACAAGGGCATCACCAACCTAACTCATCGTATGTTCACCGCCCCAAGAAAAACACGGCCAGCCGCCCCCGATCACCATATTACCATCAACAGGACAGATCGCCTCAAAAAGCTTCAAACACAGGTGAGCAATCCAATAATGAAACATACATAAATGTTACAGAACCACCTAATCGAAATAAGCGGTACACGAGGAAGCCAAACCGACCCCACGAGCCACCATTTTGCCTGAAATGTAATAAGGGCTATCACTGGCACAAAGAATGTCCTCAGCGGTCGGGAAACGCAAAAGAGCGGCAGGATCACAACTAAATAACCTCTGTTCACCTGCCGCCTCCGTACATCGTCAACGCAACGCCCGAAGGAAGAGAGACAAGGCCATTGAGAAAAGTCATCCCGGTACGACTTCTACGATGCCCGCCCACCCCGGCGCCTCCACAACGATGACTGCTCATCCCGGCATATCCGCTAAGAAGCCCATCTATCCCGACGCCTCCACGATGACAGCTCATCCCGGCGCCTCCACGATGACAGCTCATCCCGGCACCTCCACACCGATGACGGCTCATCCCGGCACCTCCACTGAGGCGCCTGCTCATCCCGGCGCATCCGCAAAGATGTCCGCCCACCCCGGCGCCTCCACATCGATGACAGCTCATCTCGGCACCTCCACAGAGGCGCCTGCCCATCCTGGCGAATCCACAATGATGACCACTCATCCCGGCTTCTCCGCAAGGAAGCCCATCTATCCCGACGCCTCCACGATGACAGCTCATTCCGGCGCCTCCACATCGATGTCTACAGCGAGCCAAGAACATTCCAGAGCCATTCCACCGTGGAAAGTTGATCGCCCCAGCACCGACGCAGGACACAACAAGCATCATCGCAGTGGTCTACCTCCGTTCGACAACGTGAACGCCTGTTCAGCTAGAGATGATAGCAGAACGCAAGACGTATCCCAGCCCCTCCACCAGGATAGCTGCGAAAACCAGCCCTCGCGACAACAGGAATTTCCTATCGCCCACCTGGATGAAGAGGAAAAGAACCGGCCGCTGTGTGTTGTTTCGATACACACCTCGCAACTCGTGCTCCTGCCACTCAAGATGCGCGAAAATACATTAACATGTCTCTTGGACCTCGGGGCGAATCAAAACTACGTTCGACCAGGAATTTCCGAGTACGTCCGACCACTGCGCGGAAAAACAAACTTAGCTGGGGAGAACATGACCGCAGAAGTGACGGGAATAACAACATTGGAATTTCAACTCGGCACCCAGCATTTTTCCGAAGACTTTTTAATAATGCCCGGACTTCGCTACGAAGCAATCCTCGGGATTGGATTTTTCATACGGCATGACGCGGTAATCGACTGCAGCAAACGCTGTATTCATCTCGGCACCGGGTTACGCCAAACAATCCGGTGGACCTAACTGCTCAAGCACGAAGATGACAAATCTCCTCCGCGACTGGACCATGATTTCACCGAAGACAACGCCGAAACATTCGACGAACTAGTCGAAAGATTTGCGAGATCTTTTCGACCGAAGGATTTATTCACTCATCACCCACGCACTACTGAGCATAAAATCCAACTTACAACCACGAAACCCATACGTATCCGACCGTACCGCGCTAACCCAGCACGTAAACAAGAGATCGATAAACAAGTGGAAGACCTTCTAGCCCAGGGGATAATCGAGCCTAGCACAAGCCCTTACGCATCTCCGATCGTTTTGGTTAAGAAGAAGGATGGAAGCAGCCGTTTCTGTGTCGATTATAGGAAGGTCAATGAAGTTACTATTTCGGAACCGACCCCAATGCCTATAATTCAAGAAGCGCTGAGGGACCTTGGAGATGCTAAAATATTTTCGACACTTGACCTCAAGAGTGGATATTGGCAAATCCCCATGGAGGAAAAATCCAAACTGTACACCGCCTTTTCCACCCCAGACGGTGGACATTATCAGTTCAAAGTGATGCCGTTTGGACTGAAAAACGCCCCTGCTACGTTTCAGAGATTAATGTCACAGGAAGTGCTTGCGGGGATGATGCACGACTTCGTCATGGTGTATTTGGATGACATAATCGTCTATTCAAATACACCTGAAGATCACCTCAGGCACCTGGCATTAGTTTTTGAGCGTCTAGACCAATTTGATCTCCGCCTAGGCGTTGAAAAATGCTCTTTTGGAAAAAAGGCATTAGAGTATTTAGGGCATATGGTTGACGCCGATCGAACCCGTCCGTTGAAAAAGCACCTGGATCAGATAACCAATCACACAGTTCCGAAAACACGCCGTCAATTGCGAAAATTTATGGGAATCTGCAACTGGGTTAGGCAGTATATTCAAGGATTTGCCGACATCGCCGCTCCACTTAACGAATTAACTGCCACAACACGCCCATTCAAGTGGACACCTGCTGCTACCGCCGCCATGGAGACGTTACGCCTGCGAGTTCAACAGCCACTACAACTCCATCGACCCCTGCCGGAACTACCTTATACAGTGCAAACGGACGCTTCGCAGTTAGGAATTTCGGCAGTGTTATTTCAAACGACCGCAACAGGGGAGAAGAGGATAATTTCATTTGATTCGGCAAAATTGAATGAAACACAGAAGAGATACCATATCAACGAACAGGAGTGCTTAGCTCTTGTGTGGGCTCTTCAACGATATCGCCCTCTTCTAGAAGGCCGGCATTTCCACGTAGTTACGGATAGCACGGCGTTGACGTGGTTATCGAAATTCAAAGACCAAAAGTCAAAACTCACAAAATGGGCTCTCCAATTACAGAGTTTTGACTTTGAGATTAGCCACTGTGCGGGGAAATCCAATCAACTGCCAGATATGCTAAGTCGCGACCCGGAAAATCAATTAGTTGGAGAATTGCCCGACTTAGAAGACATTTTGCCACCGCAATTAAATACGATAGGCGTCCCTCTTCTCCACTCCATTATGGAAGCGCAAAAACTCGATGAAAACGCGCAGATGATGTTACAACTACTTGCTGATCCGAATCACACCGAATGGATTGAATATAACCGGATATGGGAGGAAATAGACGGATATATTTATCGCCGACCAGAGGATGATCGTGACAGAACTGTCTACGTCCCCGTATCAGCAATTCCCAGAGTTCTACACGCAATGCATGATGAGGCCGTTCACCCAGGACGTGATGAAACTTTGCGTAGCATTCGTAGTTGATATTACTGGTCTACGTTACCTACGGATGTTAGAAATTACGTGAAGAAGTGCCTCATCTGCATTGCTACGAAGCGTGGTAAGAACCAGAAGAAAGCGCCCATGAAAGCACGCATTCCCTTCGCTCCATTCGACACGCTAGCTGTGGATTTAATGGGCCCATACCCAGCAACGAGCACGAAGAAGAGGTTTATTCTCGTGGTAACCGATCTTTTTACTAAATGGGTTGAAGCATTCCCGATTGGCCAAGCTCGTTCCAACAATATTCTGAAACTGTTGGAAGAGCAAATATTTCACAGATTCGGTTACCCGAGGGTAATAATCAGCGATAACGGACCGCAGTTCGCCGCTAAACGGTGGCGCGATCAACTACGTGATTGGGGAGTGGATGCGTATTATACTCCGGTGTACCACCCGCAAGCGAATCCGACAGAGCGCAGAAATCAAGAATTGAAGAAGTGTCTCCGGATTCGAATGCTAGGACAACCCGGAAACCAGTGGGCTCGTCATCTTCCGCCTATCCTATTTGAGCTTCGATCTCGTTCGAACGCCGCCACAGGGTTAACACCAGCACGCGCTCTTCTAGGATATGACCTACCTCGTCAAGCGGAACGCCGAATTCCAGCAACCTTACCAGGAAGAGAGCGAGCAGAAAGACTGGAGGACATTCAACAAAACCAGCGGCAGTACATCCGCCGTTACGACCGTCCAAACGAGCCTGCTAAGTTTACAAGAGGACAGCAGGTTGTTATCCGGAACCATCCGATTAGTGACGCGCACAATCCGGCAGGGTTCGCGCCCAAATGGACAGGACCTTATGCGGTACGTGAACGTGTTACGGATGTCGTGTATCTGATCGATCGAGATGGCCACGACGTTAGAGTGCATGCGGATGATATACGGCCTGCAGAGCAACGAGATATCCCTACGCCGGATTTTCCCGATGCAGACGACGCCGCTGACGACCCACCTCCAGGCCCTCCCGGTCCATTGTGATCACAGTGCCTAGTTCTCCGCGAAAAGACGCTACACCGAAAACTAGAGACACTATACCCTAGGACGCTTAAGTGTGCAAGTAATTTAGTGTAAGTTAGTGTAATTTTCTGTAAATAATTTATTCGACCTCGTGAGTTCGCGAAACTGTTGGTACATCCGGTACAGCAGATATACAACGCGCGAGAAAGTGTTAGACTGACAATGGGCAGTCTCTTAATCCCATTGTGGCGCCCAAAACTGCAAAACGCTGCTATATACAGACTGATGCCAACACAACATACCGATGCAGCCAACGAAGAAGATAAGAAGAAACCATTTGGCATTCGTTTCACAATATTTTTATGTTCATTTTCTCGTTCTTCTGAAAAAAAACAACAGAAAGAAGAAAAACATATCTTTCTGTTGTTTTTTTTCATACTTGTGCTTTCCATACATCTCATATACACGTATTTTGATCATTTGACGGGGCCGAATTGTTACCGGCGCTTCTTCGCAAGCGACGCTAACTTCCGCTCAGTGAATAATTAAATTCATAACAACAGCCTCATTTAAATTTTGTATTCACTTCACTTTTTTATGTCTCAAATGATCAAAGTCGTGTCAAATCAATTCGTTAAGCATAAGTCCATTCTATAACTTTTTTCTAGCTACATGGAACCTCAAGTTTAATTTTAATTTTTTTTTACATTCGCATTTTCCACATTTAGGCAGCTCGAAGAAATTTTGGTACAAACTGTACTTTGGCGACAAAGCAGGTAATTTCTCTCAGCTAGACAGCGTACCTTTTGTGTACAAGAATACACAAACCGCACCATCCCACTTACCTGAGTTGGGGATGCGTACGTATTAACAAGGGTTAATACAACATCTGTTGTGACGTCAGCGGACCAACCCGTAAATTCGCCGAATCGAAAAGCTATACAATGCGATGGAAAAACCCTAGCGTTTTTCGCGATTTATAGCTCAACCACGCATCGTACAAATCAACGATGAGAACCACGAGATAGCTGAGAGAAATACCTTTTGAATAGTTACAAAATTCAATAACAGAATTCATGCGCCAAACACGTAAAACTTCGAGTTGCCATAATGTGGAAAAACATTTTTCACGTTTTTTTTTTCTTCTTTCAACTGAAACTTATTTGTCTTTTATAACTTCCCGAGTTTCCATGTAGCAGAAAAATAACATTTCATTTCTCGGTATCAACATCGCTTGAGCAAAACATAATTATTTTTAAATAATTTTTACATAAACTCTTTGTTCTTATTAATTTGCTCAAGCATAATAACGGTTAGTCGGAACAACAATTTTAAAATGGTTTTGACACAATTTGCGAAAGGAAATGACCTATCAAAACATATTTAAACATATCTACTTTAATTTTGTAAATATTTTTAAATGATTTTATTTTGACAGAACCATTCTTTCGCCAAAACTCGGTTGCGTAAGTACGCACGGACATAGAACAATTTTCTCCACATTTTCATTCTCACATCGTAGAGAAAATTAGTTCAGAATGTAATTCTTTTATTTATTTCATTTATTTGCGTCCGTGCCGCTCCGATGAGCCATCAACCGTGTTCGGGCGAAGAATGGTTAATTCACCCCCAAAAGTCATGGTGGGGGTGCTAGCCCTTAAATAGCGCGGCACTTTTGGCACCACGACGAGTGTTCAATCAGTTGCAGACCGGTGTTAAATCAGTTCCGAATCAGTTGTCAAAAGTGTCGTTTTTTGTTTAAACCGTAAGTTGTGAAGTCCTTTCGTGCCGCGTTATTTAAATTTTTCGTATATTGTTCTTCGTAAGTTTATTTTGTTATTTCACTTATTTTTCTCTTTTATTCTTTTTTTTTTTTTTGTAAAATTTACTTGTTCGTATTTTCTTTGCTATTTTTTTTGTAAATAAATTTCATTGTCTTATTAAAAAAAGGCTTTATTTATATTCTTTCAATTCCATTTAATTTCAAATTAAATTTTACACAAGTAAATAAAATAAGTGAAATTACAATTCCGTGTGGGTGATCCCGTACTGACGTCCGCGCCTACAAGATTCGAGAAAACCAAATCTACGTACTAAAAGGTAAACCGAAACATTTCTTTCTTTATTAAGTTCTTTTTCTTGTGACCGTGTGAACCATCGAGCTAACCGGGTAATCGCGGGAACCGATTTAGATTACTTGGCCAGCGAATTATTTTTCTCTAAATCGGGGTTTTCGACTCAAAAGTCCAAAGCCACAAAACCCCCCGTTGATAATTTTATGGCAAAATCCGAAACCATCCTCAACTAGATTTTGTAGACCAATTAAGATTATGTTTGAATAGGAGTCTAAAGAAATTATAAAACTTGTGGTAAATGATATTGAAAATCAAATTGAAACCATTTTACCAACGAATGTAGAGTTAAACAATATACAAATTATAATTAATCATAGTTTTAAAATGACTATGATTAATGGCAAGACTTATAGCACAGTTACAGACACTTCAACTCAAACGTGTGCTATATGTGGAGCTACCCCTAAAATAATGAATCAATTAGAAAAAGTAAAAAATTTACCGAAAATTGAAAAATACTATGATTATGGTATTTCTTCTTTACATGCTTGGATTCGTTCATTAGAATGCATGCTGCATATAGCATATCGTCTCGATATCAAAAAATGGCAAGTTCGAGATATCAATGAAAAAAAAAACATTAGAAATTACAAAATTAAAAATTCAAAAGGAATTAAAATCTAAATTAGGATTATTAGTTGATGTGGTAAAACCTAATTTCGGAACAACAAATGATGGTAATACCGCAAGTCGTTTCTTTGAAGAATATAAGACAACATCAAAAATTACAGGGTTAGACGAAAATTTTTTAAAAAGAATTAAAATAATTTTGCAAGTCATTTCTTGCGGAGAAGCTACAAATATAGAAGCGTTTCGTTTGTATTTGGATGAAACAGCAAAAAAATATATCGAATTATATCCATGGTATTACATGCCCACCTCTTTGCATAAAATTTTAATTCATGGTGCGGATATAATTTAATCAGCAACATTGCCAATTGGGATGTTATCCGAAGAGGCACTAGAAGCTCGCAATAAAGATTTAAGGAAATACCGAGAACATCACACTCGAACATTTTCCCGCTTACAAACCATCACAGACCTATTTCATACATTGTTATATTCTTCTGATCCATATATTTCAACTATATCAAAAAGAAATTATATATCAAGATCTGCTAGAATTAAAACCTTTGACGATGAGGCTGTTAAATTGGTACACATTTCAAATAATTTTGATTTATCAGATAATTCAAACTCCGACAGTGATACTGAATAGTTTGGTGTAAATGTGTATTTGCATTATGTACCTAATATTCTGGTTTCAATTGAACATGTGTATATATATTTATGTGTATATAGTGTGTCCATGTATAATATGTATATATAATATATTTGTGTAAATAATGTTGTAAATATATAGTTTTCTAATAATAGAAACATTCTCTAATGCAATTAATTGGATTACCCTTAAACACAAAATAAAATAAAAAAACATTTTGAACGGGGGGGGGGGGGGGATTACAAAACAATTTGTTTTTTGTTATTTTCATACAAGTCTACAAAATTCGCTAAGACGTTTTATATTTTCGCACAGAATTTCGGGGGGGTTCAAACCCCCATATTCCCCACCCACCTAGCTACGGCCTTGTGTTTCTAGTATAAAATAAACATGTAATCTTTATAGGAACCATTCCAAGTAAAATAATCTCATATTTTGTTAGAAAATTTTAAATTATTTTGAAATATGAGAGTGCTTTCTATATAAATCAGATGGGTGGGGGTTGATTAAAACTTTTTATTATTTTTTTTTATTTTACGAAGAATGACTCATTATATTTGTTCAAAATATTAAAAAAACGATTTTTTTTACAAAAAAATCTTTGATTAGGGGTTGGTAGTGGGGTGGAAAATGTGTCCATAACATAAATGACAATTAAATACTTAATTGAAAAAATATTTCTTTCTATTAGACAGAATTAAAAAAAAACAAAACAAATAATAACGAAATGTTCAGTTAAATTTGAAAATCGACCACTGTGCGCCATGCTAAAACCTTTACATACTGTACCCCCAATACTAACTATTGCCTGAACTCCCCTGTCTATAAGTTGTCACGCGCGTATAACGAGATTCAGTATTTTACTGATATCTTTCAGCCAGTTTATAAATCTTTTCGTAACGAAATACTCGGAACAATAAAACAATAAACGCATTTTATACTTGTCAACTACTTAATGTATTAGGATATTATTAAGTATTGTATTTACTTATATTTATTTGTGTTATAACATGAAATTTTAGTCTAAATCCCTGTAAGTGGACTGTATGTCTGTTGGGTGTAAATAAATAAATAAATAAATTAGATAAATTATACAAACTAATATACAGGGAGTTTTTCTTTCAAGTATACGTATTCGAAATTCAGCTTATTTTCTTTAAATCTTTAGATATTCGTTGTTTTTTTTTGAAGAGTTCAATTTGAAGCTATAAACAAGTGTTTTCCACTCCCAGGCTAAGCATGAAGTAAAATTTCTAGTTTAGAAAAGCCCTGTGAAAATTTGTCGAGGATCGCGCAGCGATCCGAGACAAATTTTCTGGGCTTTTCTAAACTCGAAATTTTACTTCATGCGCCACGCGTACAAAACAAAAATGTTGTGAATTTATGTATATTTGAACCTCACTTGGAATCAGTGTTTTATACGCGTAGCGCATGAAGTAAAATTTCGAGTTCGAGTTTTTGAGAGTGGAAAACATTCGATAAAAGTTTCAAATCAAGCTCTTTTGAAAAACAACGGATGTTGGAAAATTTACAGCTTATGCATATTTTTACCTAAAATAAAATTTTCACGTTGATTTTTTTAGAAGAATTCAATTTGAAGCTATAAACGAGTGTTTTCCACTCCCAGGCTAAGCATGAAGTAAAATTTCGAGTTTAGAAAAGCCCCGTGAAAATTTGTCGAGGATCGCGCAGCGATCCGAGACAAATTTTCTGGGCTTTTCTAAACTCGAAATTTTACTTCATGCATCACGCGTACAAAACAAAAATGTTGTGTGTTTAGGCATATTTGAACCTCACTTGAAATTAGTGTTTTATACGCGTGGCTCATGCAGTAAAATTTCGAGTTTAGAAAAGCCCAGAAAAACATTTTCTTTTTTGGGCTTTTCTAAACTCGAAATTTTACTTCATGCGCTACGGATACAAAACAAAAATTTTGTGTAGTTAGGTATATTTGAACCTCACCTAAAATTAGTGTTTTATACGCGTGGCGCATGAAGTAGAATTTCGAGTTTAGAAAAGCCCAGAAAATTTGTCTCGGGTCGCTGCGCGACCCTCGACAAATTTTCACGGGGCTTTTCTAAACTCGAAATTTTACTTCATGCTTAGTCTGAGAGTAGAACACACTCCTTAAAAGTTTCAAATTAAGCTCTTTTGAAAAACAACAGATGTCGGAAAATTTACAGCTTATGCATATGTTTACCTAAAAGAAAATGTTTACGTTGTTTTTTATAGAAGAATTCAATTTGAAGCTATAAACGAGTGTTTTCCACTCCTAGGCTAAGCATGAAGTAAAATTTCGAGTTTAGAAATGCCCTGTGAAAATTTGTCACGGACCGCGCAGCGATCCGAGACAAATTTTCTGGGCTTTTCTAAACTCGAAATTTTACCTCATGCGCCATGCGTACAAAACAAAATGTTTGTGAATTTATATATATTTGAACCTCACTTGAAATCAGTGTTTTATACGTGTGACGCATGAAGTAAAATTTCGAGTTTAGAAAAGCCCAGAAAATATGTCGCGGGTCGCTGCGCGACCCTCGACAAATTTTCACAGGGCTTTTCTAAACTCGAAATTTTACTTCATGTTTAGCCTGGGGGTGGAAAACACTCCTTAAAAGTTTCAAATTAAGCTCTTTTGAAAAACAACGGATGTCGGAAAATTTACAGCTTATGCATATGTTTACCTAAAAGAACATGTTCACGTTGTTTCTTATAGAAGAATTCAATTTGAAGCTATAAACGAGTGTTTTCCACTCCTAGGCTAAGCATGAAGTAAAATTTCGAGTTTAGAAAAGCTCTGTGAAAATTTGTCGAGGACCGCGCAGCGATCCGAGCCAAATTTTCTGGGCTTTTCTAAACTCGAAATTTTACTTCATGCGCCATGCGTACAAAACAAAATGTTTGTGAATTTATATATATTTGAACCTCACTTGAAATCAGTGTTTTATACGCGTGGCGCATGAAGTAAAATTTCGAGTTTAGAAAAGCCCAGAAAATTTGTCTCGGGTCGCTGCGCGACCCTCGACAAATTTTCACAGGGCTTTTCTAAACTCGAAATTTTACTTCATGCTTAGCCTGGGGGTGGAAAACAGTCAGTTCGTGTTGTGAGTTGGCGAAAATTCTCGAGCACGTTCTCTATGACCCAAAAGGCGAAATATAGAGAACATTCTGTTAGGGAATGCCCTTGATAATTTTTATGCCTCTGCTCGCTGTTTTCTTGCGAGCTTAAAGCCCGGTCATCATTTATCCTCATCGTAAACGCTATTTGCACTATTACATGCTTTTTTAATATTATACATAAATCAATACTAAAATAATTCAAATAATAAAATGTCCCACATGACAATATTGAAGTTGATCCAGAACGATGTTTTCATCTAAATAAGATTGGGAATCATATTATTTATCAATTTAATTAAATCAGGATTTCCTACATATGTTTTTAATATTAAATTATGATAAAATATATAATAATAATAATAATATATTGTTATTTCCTAAATATTATAATAAAATAATAATTTTACATTATTTTATATTGTTTACCGTATATTTACGAATAAAATTAAAAATAAATACTTATTTTAGTTATTTAATATAAATTATAGCATCAAATGTATCAGTCTTATGTTAAAAATCGCCAGAAATAATTAGATGTTTCAGTGTTTTTATTAAACGAAATTAAATTATGTTAACAACGAAAAACTCTAAAATAATTAAGATCTTTGTGAGACTGGAGAATTTTTAAAAAGATTTTGATACTATTTTCCTTTTCTGGCATATATTTGCTCATTTTAAACGTTGTTATAAACATTTTTAAGCAATACCTTTTCAAAATTTTATAAATTTAATGCTTACTTATACCTCAATGCTTCACATTATTTCATAGTTTTTCAAAAAATGTTTCAAACAAAAGTTGTAGATAATGAAAGACACACAACATTTACCTAAACATATTTCACCTTAACTCTTTTTTGATAATCACTCGCAAATTACTGCTTTATTAGTAACTTAACCAAAAAAAGTTTTGGACAAAAGAGAATGAAAAAACGCAACACAAATGTTTGTTTAATCATGTTTCACCTCAGTTCTTGCACTAGAAACTAAAAAATCTGGCGGAGATCAACAACTCACCGGCTATGGCTTTTGACGTCTCAATTGACAAATGTTTCAAACAAAAGTTGTATCCAACGAAAGATAAACCTCTTTTACCTAAACACTTTTTCGCTCAGCTATTTTGTTTTTGTTCAATAAACCGAGCAGAAAAACTGTGTAAAACTATCCACACATCATTAATAGAAACTGCAACTAAAATTTGTGGAAGTAAAATAAGTAACAGCACAATGAAACAGACGTCATGGTGGTCCACTGAACTTAAAAGAGAAATAAAAAAGAAAAAGAATGCATGGAATAAATACCTAAACAACAAAACAGATAAGAACTACAAAGAATACAAAGCAGCAAGAAAGAAGGTAAAGTACCTTACTAGAGACGCAAAACAAAAAGAATGGGAAAAGTTTGGAAACAGACTTGAAGAAGACAGTAAATCCAACCAAAAGTTATTTTACAAGACACTTAAAAACATGAGAAACACAAAGACACAAGACACAATGAAAATCAAAGATAAAAATGGAAATATCCTAACGATTGATAATGAGATCATGGAGAGATGGAAACAGTACTTCACAGAATTACTAAATGACAATGAAAACGAAACACAACAAGAAAACCGATATGACCCTAAATAAAACACAGAACATAATACTGACAACGAACCTGAATCAACTTTTTTATTACCTCAGTTAATTCTGAGGTAATAAAAAAGTTGAAGAATGGTAAATCGCCAGGGCCAGACACAATCACATCAGAAATGATAAAAAAACATTGACGAACAAGGCAAACAAATACTCTTACTGATGATAAACAAGATATGGAAGAAAGCTAAAATACCAAGCGAATGGACAAAAAACACTATAGTACCCATATTTAAAACAGGAGATAAATTATTGGGCTCCAACTACAGAGGCATAACTTTAATAAACACCATAATAAAGTTAATAGAACAATTAATAAGTAACCGTCTGAGAAACAAACTAGAAAACACATGGGCGGAACAACAATGCGGTTTTAGAGTTGGCCGCAGTATTCAAGACCATATATTCATCATACAGCAAATAACAGAAAAGGCAAACAAAGAGAATAGAAAAATATACCTAGGGTTTATCGATCTAGAAAAAGCCTTCGATAAAGTTAATCGAAAGAAACTGTGGGAAATTCTTACCATGAGACGTATAAACACAAATCTGATTAGACTTATAAAGAACATATATGAGACAAGCACAAGTGCAATTATAAAGAATGGACAATACTCAGAATATTTCAAAGCATACACGGGTCTACGGCAAGGTGGTAGTCTGAGCCCCACTCTTTTTATCATCTATATGAATGAAATAATAAAAGAATGTGAAAGCAGAGAAAAAAAAATATCATGTGGGATTCAGACATCTACAGAGAATACAAATATCAGAAGGTGCGTTTGCAGACGACGTTGTTGTTATTGCCGGTACAGAAAAAGATCTACAACACAACCTACTGATATGGAACGAAATACTCGAGAAATACAAAATGAAGATCAACAAAACTAAGACTAAAGTCATGACAATAGGAGACGAAGAAGAACAAATAAATATATACATAGAAGGCGACAAACTTGAACAAGTGAAATCATATAAATATCTCGGAGTACAGATAAATAACAACGGAAAATATGACCTTGAACTGAACATAAGAATAGAAAAAACGACTAAACTATATTATACAATGAAACAGAACTTTATAGACAATAAACAAATATCGAAATCGACTAAGCTTAAAGTATTCCAATCCATATACCGACCTTTTCTCACATTTGGTTGTGAAACGTGGATACTGGACAATAAATTAAAAAGCAGAATACAAGCATTAGAGATGAAATATTTGAGAAGAGTTAAGGGAGTATCCAAACTTGACAGAATACGGAACGAAATAATCAGAAATGACTTGAATACCTTGCCAGTTTTAGAGTACATCGAGAGAAGACAGCTCGGATGGTGGGGCCATCTGCACCGACTAAATCCAGGAAGAGTAACTAGACAGATATGGGAAGCGCGAATATACAAAAACAGAAAAAGGGGAAGACCTAGACGATCATGGAACAACGCTATAGAGAAGATCTTGGAAGACCGAGGAACATCATGGACAGAGGCCAAAGAATGGACAAAACACAGGAAAAATTGGACAAATTTCGTATGCAGAACATAACAACAGAATTATTACAAAGAATCACATAACTATTTATAATTAAGAAATGTTATTTTGTTATATACAACTTTACTTTTAGAATTATTTTTAAAATTAATATGTTAATTTACACACTCCACACTCTTTATGGGTAGACGGGGTTTTTGATAATATATATATGCAATAAACCGAGAAAGGTTTTTTTGATAATAAATACACAACTTTATGATAATTCATTGTGCATGTATATTTTTGTGGTAACAATTAATTGAAATGTCTTACAATCAAACTGAAAAAGTGGATATTTTATTAATATATAGAGAATGTAGAAAAAATGTGTACATACATATACTATAACATTCAGGCGAAAAGACCAATGGTCGATAGCTAATTGACAGACGAATTTATTTTATTATTATTTGTATTTATATGTATTTAATTTGATTTATGTAAACAATTCTGTCAATAAAGATATTTATATACACCGGGTGTAACACAAAACAGGATCACCCCCTTTAGTTTTTTTATTAATTGACATATCAATTTAAAATTTTCTATATTTATACTAATAATAATTTAGAGTTCAGTGGTTACCAGGAAACTTTAATAGCACTTCCAGTGTGAACGATAGCACTTCCAGTGTGAATGGAAATGATCTCAGTTTTGAAAATTTAAATGATACACCCTATATATTTGTTTGTTTTCGGATACAGGATCTCATTTCACATACAAATCAATTGTTTTAAAAATAAAACATTACTAGTGTCGTAATTAAAAAATAATAAAAGTGCATCTAGGTTGCTGTGATCTACATTTATACTAATAATAATTTAGAGTTTAGTGGTTACCAGGAAACTTTAATAGCACTTCCGGTGTGAACGGAAGTGATCTCAATTTTGAAATTTTAAATGAAACTCCCTATATATTTGTTTGCTTTTGGATACAGGATCTCATTTCACATACAAATCAATTGTTTAAAAAAAAACATTACTAGTGTCATAATTTAAAAAGAAATAATAGTGCATCTAGGTTGCTGTGATCGCCCTAATATATTTTGTTTCGTATCATAGACGTCTACAAAACAAATATTACCAACTTTTTTCTTAATTTTGTTAGTTGGTATGTTAATCTTTTAAAAAATCATAACGATCTGCCATGTTGCCATTTGAAAAGATTGAGTTATTGAAAAAAAACGACCGAATTACAATTTAAAGGCATCTGTTAAATTGTAATTCGGTCGTTTTTTTTCAATAACTCAATCTTTTCAAATGGCAACATGGCAGATCATTATGATTTTTCAAAAGATAAACATACCAACTATCCAAATGTATTTATTTGAAACTTGAAAAAAACTAAAAAAAGTATACGTATTTAATTTGGAAACTGCAGTATTTTTTAATCACATTGTCCAAGTTTAAATAACAATGAAATATCTAGTAGGCAATGTTTGGCACTAAAAACGATGAAATGAATAATAAATCAACAAACTAAAAAACAAAACTTATTTTTATTTTACAAACCCATTTGTGCATGTATACTTTTTAAAACTTATTAAAATATGGAGAATATCGAAAACATGTGTACATTTGAAAAGGTAGTATATTAACATTTGAAAATATCATAATGATCCGTCATGTTGCCATTTGAAAAAATTGAATTATTTAAAAAAACGATCAAATTACATTTTTAAGGCATCTGTTGGCCAAATTAAGAAACATAAGTTAGTAATATTTGTTTTGACGTCTATGATACGAAACAAAAGATATTAGGGCGATCACTGCAAGCCAGATGCACTATTATTTAAAAAAAATATATTACACCAGTAAAAATATATAGGATGTTTTATTTAAAATTTTAAAATTCAGGTCACTTTAGGTGACACCGGAAGTGTTATTAAAGTTTCCAAATAACCATTGAACTCCAAATTATTTTTAGTATAAATGTAGAAAACTTGATATGTCAATTAATAAAAAAACTAAAGGGGGTAATCCTGTTATGTGTTATACCCGGTATAAAATGTATACTACGTGTAGAAGATTAATTTTTATAACAGGTCAGTAGCATAGTCCGCAGGGGCAGGCCGAGCAAAATATTGAAATTTTCTTACTAAGTTAGAATTATGTAATAAGTTAAACCCTTTGTTTCATTTGTTAATTATGATGTATATACAACGAAGTAGAAGCTTCCAGCGTACACAGAATTATGTAACTATATTTTAAACTTTTCCATAAACATACTATAAATTCCTAGATTACTTCAAACTAAAACTTAAAAACGTGCAATCAAACCTATTTCCTGGTAGAAGAATAATGGTCGCAATTCTCGCTAAAATCGAATAAAATAAAAACTTTACAGTTTAGCGCAGTAAACTAAAATTTTGCGAACGTTCGCATAAAATATATATAAGTTTCACGAGCTCGACACAACCAGGATCCGCACTCTTGCTTATTATCGCGAGAACTCCTTAATTTCCCACTTTTCCCAATACTTTTCAATCTCCACAGTCTGACTGCTGAAATCCTCACGTGTGCTGGAAGTTAAAGAAGTTGAAAGTCGGCAAATTATTTCTTTTATCGAAAAAAAGTTTCCTAATTTCAGAATTTAAAGTTTGTAGACTGATTTTAATTACAGAGAAATTTAATGGAAAATAAGCAGAGTGTAAAATTAATAGAATGAATAATTTAATTTTTATAAGGTAGAGGAGTTTATTTCCTAAATTAAATTAATTCTGCATCCCTTATTCAATTTCTCTAAGTCAGCGCTACCCAAAGTGGAGTCCGCATAACTGGTTCTGCCGGTCCGACACAAAATTGTTTGTCTAACTTAATCATACAAAAAATATACCGGGTGATCGATAAAAAAACGCCTAACGCCATAACTGTTATTTATTGATCAATTTTATTGAACTAAAAACCAGGATCTGCACTCTTGCTTATTATCGCGAGAACTCTATAATTTCTCACTTTTCACAATACTTTTCAATCTCCACAGTCTGACTGGTGAAATCCTCACGTGTGCTGGAAGTTAAAGAAGTTGAAAGTCGGCAAATTATTTCTTTTATCGAAAAAAAGTTTCCTCATTTCAGAATTTAAAGTTTGTACACTAATTTCAATTACAGAGAAATTTAATGGAAAATAAGCAGAGTGTAAAATTAAAAGAATGAATAATTTAATTTTTATAAGGTAGAGGAATTTATTTCCTAAATTAAATTAATTCTGCATCCCTTATTCAATTTCTCTAAGTAGCGCTACCCAAAGTGGGGTCCGCATAACTGGTTCTGCCGGTCCGTCATAAAATTGTTTGTTTAATTTATACATATAAAAAATATACTGGTTATTCGATAAAAAAACGCCCAACGCCATAACTCTGTTATTTATTGATCAATTTTATTGCACTAAAAACCAAAGAAATGACATGAATATTGATTTTTTTATCTTGTGGTGGAGGCGGTTACTTTGTGAAACATTGTAAATATTTAAATAATTAACACTTATTACTTTTTTGTATTCACTTTTTATTTCACACTGTGACTACTTTCAGCTCAACAGCGAGCCATTATCAAACTAACTAATTAATAGTTAGTTTGATATTGGCTCGCTGTTGAGCCTAAACTAGTCACAGTTTAAAATAAAAAGTGAATAAAAAAAAGTAATCAGTGTTGATTATTTAAATATTGATTTTTTTTCAATAATAACTTCCTTGCCAAATAATAGCCAACTTAACATTTTTAAATGGCTGTCTATAATTTTTAAATTTTATTACAATAGACATTATTTTTCTGATTTTTTTTTTTACAAGGCACACTAATCATCATTTTTGAATAATATAATATTAAGTGGAAGACTTATTTTAGTATTTTTTCGACAAAAATATTGAAAAAAACACAAGAAATTTAGCATTATTCCAATTTCTTGTGTTTTGTTTAATATTTTTGTCGAAAAAAGAACTAAAATAAATCTTCTGTTTGAAATTATATTTTTCAAAAATTATGATCACCGTGCCTTGTAAAAAAAGTGTCAAATGTCATTTATTGTGAGGTTATGTCAACAGTGAATTATAACGACTCAACAAATAATCTACATTACAACTTAATATAGAATAAAATAAGTAAGTAGTGCTAGTAATAATTTAACCTATTAAGCGCCATTGATGCAATAACGGAACATTATTATATTATTTCTTAATTACTAACTAAACAAGCTAATTTGATACAGTATATTATTTGACCTGATTTGAGAATTTATGAAGAAAAATTTGGTTATTTAAATATTTCGATTATTACTCATTTTTTAGGTGTATTTCAAACTTCACAATATTTCCGTGTTTAATACGCGTGGCGCATGAAGTAAAATTTCGAGTTTAGAAAAGCCTGAAAATTTGGTTTGGTCGCGTAGCGCGTAGCGCTACGCGACCAAACCAAATTTTAAGGCTTTTCTAAACTCGAAATTTTACTTCATGCTTAGTCTGGGAGTGGAAACACTCGTTCGAACTTTAAATTGAACTCTTTTATAAAATCGACAAATGCCTGAAATTTTACAGCGTGTACATTATGTATATCTAAAACAAAAAACAAGTATTGATTAAATAATAAAGTTGCATTTACAATAATAACACACTGTAAATGTATGATAAATTAGTTAATGGAACACACGGATCAAATATAAACCAATAATCAATTTAAACAGTATTAAAAGGCTAATATTATTCAAGGCACACTATATTTATTGCCAAAAAATCATGGCAACAAGATTAATTATATTTTTTTCGGATATAAATATTAAATTAAAATCAACATATCGGGCCTAATTGGATTCCAAAAAACAATGTCTTATATAATAAAATGAGAAAAGTATATGCGTTCATTTAGAAATTTAATGTAGACTACTATTTAGCAATGAAGTTAATTTTGAAAACAAAATATAATTACTCTTAATTTATAGTATTAAAACAGTCATTGACTTTGTTTTTTGTTTATTCAAATCTGTCAATAACTAACAGAGTTGTGGGGTTTGGCGTTTTTTTATCGAACACCCGGTATAGTAAATATTGTCAGATTTAATAATAAAACTGCGGCTAATATCATTATAGTTTAATTCTAGTTAATTTCTTTGAAACCCCATATAAACATAATACTATCATTTCATATTAATAAAACAAAATCTACATGTTTTTATGCAAATTAATTTGTAAAAATTAATAGAAAGGGAAATCACTTGGTTTGTTTCACGTGCATTATTTATTTATTCCGACTAGTTTCAACAGTCATTTTTAAGGTTAGTCGGAACAAGTCGAAATAAATAAATAATATTAGTAAAACATATCAAGTCACTTTGTGTCCGAAATGTACATTTAGTAATTCAAATAAAAGTGTGAAGAAAGGTTATTAGTGCTTTATTCGTCAAATTAATTTGATCTATGATCTTCACTCACAATCAATTTATTTTAATTATGATTCATCAAGTAATCAATGAGAAACAAACTAAAGATATCTACAAGTTATTAATTACTTTAGATTTATTGATAGAATGAACATGGCAACATCGCATTTTTATGTGCAACAACTTTATTCTACTCAAATTTTAACCATTTAGAGGTTGTTAAATTGTTTATGTTTGTGAAATTGCTTCTTCCGCTGAATTATTTAATTAAAATTTATTTTTAACGAATAGTTTCAATCCTTGGTTAAGCATGAAGTAAAATTTCGAGTTTAGAAAAGCCTTAAAATTTGGTTTGGTCGCGTAGCGCGTAGCGCTACGCGACCAAACCAAATTTTAAGGCTTTTCTAAACTCGAAATTTTACTTCATGCGCCACGCGTCTAAAACACGGATTTTAAGTAAAGTTCAAAATATACTGCTTAGATATGTGCATTTATTAATCCTAAATAAATCATATCAATATAATTAAATAAATTCGTTATTAAATGAATATAGGAACGTTAGAAATTAAGGCAAGTATTGTATTTTTTTATATGTATTTCATGTATTTCATTCATTTATTTACATCCTCAGCATATTTATATGTATTTTATTCATGTAATAATGAATTTATACATATAAATATGCCGAGGATGTAAATAAATGAATGAAATACATATGTATTTCATTCATTTATTTACATCCTCGGCATATTTATATGTTATTACATGAATAAAATACATATAAATATGCTCAGGATGTAAATAAATGAAATAAATACATATAAAAAATACAATACTTTCCTTGATTTCTAACGTTAATATTTCCTCGAAAGTTCAATATAAGGTGGATCTTAGTTGAAATTCCAGCTAGTCGAGACTGTTGTGACAGTCACGTCTTCCTTTGTGCAATCAAGGGACTTTCAGAAAGGACCACCGGCCGGAATAATTGGCAAACACAATTAATTAATAATTACCGACCTTCCCCCTAACTTCAACGCCAACTTGTGTTTTCTTAATTACGTCCCGGAGTTCGATCGAAAATCCAGTTAAACCGCAAATTATCCCATTAACAAAGAAAGCCCGTGTAGTTAGGAATAATTTATTAAATTATCTAACGTAAGATTAATTCATGTTAAAACTACCCACTAATTTATTAACGTCATTAATAGGCAATGACTAATTTTCAGAGTTATTTAATTTAATATTTTAAAAGTCTAATAAATTATTTATACATTAAATGTTTCTCTAAGTATACATATCTCAATGTCTTCGTTGTAAATTTCTAGGTATTCGTCGTTTCTACAAATGCGTTTAATTTGAAACTTTTAATAATACAATTTAAAGATTAGAAAAGAATGAAAATTTTGATTTAAGCGCGGAGCTAAGCGTATCGTCCAAATCCATGTTTTCAGGCTTTTCTAATCTCGAAATTTTACTTCATGCGCCACGCGTATAAAACACTGATTTAAAGTGGATTTTCAAATGTACTCCTTAAGTTTTTTAAATGTTACGAAGGTTTAATTTGTCCAACTAAATCTGGACTGGCCAACTCAAACTGCTTTGAGATCCAAAATGATCACCTAAAATGTTTGGGGGCCCGCGCCTCGGAGTTTTTATTTTCTGCAAAATCAACTTTTCTATAATTTATTTAGAAGTTTAAAAGACCTTTTTGGTATTTTTTTACATTTTTCATAAAGTTATTTTTGAAAATTACAAGTATTTATTTGAGTAAAGAAAAAATAGCATGAAAATGAACTAGAAACAATAAAAAAAATAGCAGTTAACAATGGCTACACTGAAGATTTAATTAATAAAATGTTAAAAAAGAAACAACACAAACAATTACGAAATTACTTTTATAGTGGGACAAATTCAGACACAATAACATGGAATAGATTAGAATATATTAAGCCACTGTCTTTACAAATCAAAAATAATTTAAAAGGAAAGAATAATAACATAATTTTGACAAACACAAATAATTTAGGAAAATTAATAGTTAACAATAAAATCAAAACTAAAAATTGTAAATTGAAGAAAAGTGGTATTTATGAATTAAAATGTGATGATTGTGATGCAGTGTATATAGGACAAACCGGCAGGTCTTTTGATATCAGGTTAAAAGAGCATAAAAAAGACATAGAGAATAAAAAACAAACCACCGGTTTTTCTAAGCACTGTATCACATCTAATCACCATTTTTCTTCAAACGATTTAAAAATTCTGCATACAGGTAATAAGGGATTAACGCTTAACTACCGGGAGGGTTTAGAAATTTCAAAATCCATAAAGGCAAGTAAAAATGTGGTCAACGACAACGAAGACCTTTGGAATTCCCCGATATTAAATGCCCTTATTACCCAATAAAACCTAAAACTCGAAACTGTATATTTTCCCAAACAAATCCATTTGTACATCATTCTTGATAATGGCATTAAGCCGAAACTAGTAGAAAATAAAATACATATAAGTGAAACAAAACCAAGTGAATTTAATTTACAAACCATAATATTTTTAAATGTTTTCCAAGTATGGAAACAGCGAAATATTTTGAGAACGGTTTATCGGAATGTCCTGAAATTTTGCAAAGGTTTAGAGTACGTTAAGGCCTTCAACTTGCATTTCTTATTTTTTCATATTCATTTGTTTAGTAAATATTCTATTTTTGGTCGAAACTTAAAAATAAAAATTAACAATTTCAACTTAAAAAAATAGTTGCCTTTGAAAACAGTTTTCATTAGCCTGTCAAACTTGTAAAAAACATGGTATTGCAGCATTTAGAAAAAGTACTCGTTTGGCTGTTTCCATACTTGTCAAAGTCCGGTTTATCGATGAAAAGATAAGTATTTTTAAAAAAAGGTATATGGTTGTAATCAGAATTATAAGGTCTATAGAAGTTGTAAAATAAATAAAATCGAATTCCATTTAAAAAAATTCAAGATGGCGTCCGTATGTGAAAATCCTGAGAATCATTTTTGATTTTTTCACGCCAAATTGTTCAAGAAAATATCCCATTTAGAAATCCCAATTTTGGTGGTTCTGTTTTTAGCCGTTTTCACGTGAGAGCCGTGTTTCCATACTTTGTAGCGACCCTGTATAATTCTCTGTAATTGGAATTTATTTTGTTAATTATTATTATTAAAATGAAATCAATGAAATCAATTCTGATAAACTCTAAAAAGAGTTGAAAATACTTACGTTTTTTAATTATAAAATTTATTATTCGAAAAAATAAATGATTAATGTTCAATATAATATGACAATAGATAGACTCGTATTTAATTTTCTTAATAAAATTAAATTCAACTTTAGATTGTCATTGATAAAGTTTACAAATACTAGTATGAGTTCTAAATGTTTACCTGTATAAAATAATTACTAAAACAAAATTCCTGAAAAATTTACCAATTTTATAAAACCATATATTGAAACATTAGCAGAAGAAGGCGCCGCAAAATGTTACTACATTTTATAACATATTTTAATAAATTGTAATTACAAATGATAAATGCCGATCATTTCCATAATAATTTAATATTTTTTCAGAACATTTATGAGAACTCTAGAGCACAAGTTTAACTGATAAAATTTGGAAAAATCGGCAAATCCAAATTTTCAGGCTTTTCTAAACAAGAAATTTTACTTCATGCGCCATGCGTATACAAGACTGATCTAAAATCAAATTCAAAATGTACTCTTTACATTTTATTCATTTTACAAATCTTTATTTCTTCTAACTTATTCCCGTTTGCACCTACATTGATTACCTTAACACAATAGATTTATTCACAAACTGCTTACACAATGGCATATTGATGAAAGAGACATGTTTAGGATATTTTACAAATTTATAACATTTTTATATTCAGAATTTTAAGTAAATCAGAGGTTTAATTAATAATTAGTGCATGATTAAAGTTAATCAGTCAGGGTGCCAATGGGCAATAATTTTTCAAAATTAGACTAGTGCAATTTGTTCCGGATACGTTGTTATACTTATAAAAAAATCATCAGTGTACAAGGCATTTATTTATTTATCTCTGAATCACAGTTTATAATAATATTTTCTATTGAATATCGTTCTTTTAAATTTAAAACTATCTATTAACAATGAACTGCGTTCATCTCTAAATATCATTATTTAAAATAGAATTTCTACCGTATTTTTTGTATTCAGTTCAGACATAAATCAAGTCAACATTTTCAAAACAATAGTCGATAAAACCTGAATGCAGTAATTTAATAATAGCTTTTAAATAATTGTTAATAATAGATTTCAAATAACTGGCCAATAATAACTTGCTTCGCTATTATGTTTGTTTCATTTAACCGGACGAAAAATTCGAACATATTTTTATCTTTTTGCAGCCTTATTAATAGAAGTTAGCATACAGCTTTAATATGATTCTAAGGATGGTATTAACATTTTCATATTAATGAAACATTTTAGTAAATTAGTATTGCTAACATAATATATAAAATTACGATGTTTGTACAAACTGCAAACAATATGTTTTAATTAATTAGACTACTAAGACAATAAATATCTATTGAAACAACTACTTCCTGTGCAAATGCATATTGTTAGTTTACAAGTAATAATTTAATAGCATAACTTCAATGGTCATACCAAATCAAGGCGTAGCCAGAGAGGGGGAGGGAGATATGAGGATTCACCCCCCTCCCCGAAATTTTCAAAATGTTAAATGTTTGTATGTAAAAGTGGCCTGAAAGAGCAAACACAATATTTTGGGACCCTATTAAAATATCCACACTATTTTTTCCATCCGTTATCTTGCCTTCTATCTATTTTTGTTTACATAATTTTGCTAATTTCTTTCAAATAACAAAATACAGTACGTACTCCTATGTACTAACTTTTACAGATTTAAATGTCTGTAATATTTCCCAGTTCTTTATTAATAACTCAAATTTAAATTAGAAATAGTGTACTTAATGTTCTGCGAACTGGAAATGTTTTGTTTAATACCAATCGTGTTGATTTTGTTTCAAAAGCCCACTACGATACAACAAAAAACATATATTTTTTTTGTTTCTTTGGCCTCGGCTTTCGCCATACAGCCATCTACTATTGTATTGTTTTCTATTTTAATTTAACTAATTCCATACACACTTATTTAAATCATTTGGACGCCACAATACATTCACACTACATCCATGGACCCGGATGGAATAATTTATTATTCATAAATTATTCCACCGGACGGGATTCGCGACCTCTTGGTCTGTGGGCAGGGTCTCTACCCACTCGGCCACCGAGGCCCCCGAAAACATATTTTGTACAAGAAAACTCTGCTCTTTAAAATTGCATTCTTGGGCATTCTTTAAAGAGATCCTGTGGATGTTTTGATCGGGTCCTCAATATTTTTACCAGTAAAATCCTCCCCCCTCCTTGAAACGATTATAACTCCCTCCGAAATGTTTTTCTGGTGACGGCCTTGTACTAAATTACCAGCATTTATTTATTTATTTATAATACATCGTAAATGTACATATCTAATCAGCATATTTTGACTCCACTTAAGGTCATTGCTTCGCTCCCCTTCCAAATGCAAACTTTCAGGCTTTTCTAAACTCGAAATTTGATATCATGCTTAATCAAGGAGTGAAAACACTATTTAGAAGTAAATTGCAATTAATTAATTTAGCAGATGAAACACATTTTCACAAATATGAACAGAAAGTGTGACCTATTCTCTAAATTATTCCAAATTAAACTAGCATTAAGTTGTAACACATGAAAATGTGATGTTGCCAGGTTCATTTTATCAATAGTTCATAAGTAACTAAGAGAATTTATATTTTGTTCTAATAATACGAAATATTAGTATTGTGTTTGTACAGATCTAGTATTGATCAACGATACCAACTACTAACTTTTGGTGTCGGTAAGGAACTATCTGGATATATCTGAAACTACGTCCAAAGATTAAGTTGGACGGCAATAACAAAGTGTAAACCTCTGATTTACAATAGTGTGGCAACTTCCTGAATATTTCGAACTACACTTTAACGGTATCAAGGATTAAGCTGGACACAATCAAATGGTGAATAATATTGAAAAGCAATAACCAACTTTAAATAAATTAACTAGCATTAAACTAGTATGATTTTAGCTTGTTACAGTTTTTAAATATTATGATATTAATAGCAATTCTATTACAAAGGCTGTTACTATTTAAGCAGTTTAACCATGATAATTACACTATTTACTTTTAAAATATTTTTGTAAGTATCTTATATGTGTTATGGATGCACTTTAATTGTAATAAAATTCTTAGAAAAAGCCTTTACAACATTTAGTTTTAAACGATGTATCCTTTTTAAAATGTACTTAAAATTCACGAACGGACGAGAAGTATTTAAACTTTTTAATAAATTAAATTTATTCCTAACAACTTTTTGACGACGATGGCAACAACAAAAAGGGGAAGAACGTATCCCCCCATTCTGTGTGTATGGGGCGATTTGCATAATCCTTTACGACCAAAGTTCCTCTCGAAATTCGCGTTCAATGGAACTGGCAAATTTTCGCTCGAGTATTACACTTATACGTGACAATTACTTGTTGTCTGTATAATTTAAATGCTATTGCTTTAACTTAAGATAAAATAAATAAATGAGCATTTTGTATATTTATAAAATTAGAATATAAAATTTAAAGATATTCCTCCTTAAGGAAAAACAGCGGTGTTATGATATTTTAATACCATATTTTTGAAATAGCCTATATCAAGAAAACTTGTGTAATGTTTTCGTAACATTATTTTAAGAATATTATTTCTCTACACCTAATACGCATGCGTGTGCGAATTCACCACTATACACGATGTTCCAAATAAGTAATGATATTTTTCATGATTTAGATATATTTGATATTGAAGATGTTATTGTGTGTATTTGAACTTCACTTCAAATCAGTGTTTGGTACGCGTGGCGCACGAAGTAAAATTTCGTGTTTAGAAAAGCCCCGTGAAAATTTGTCGAGGGTCGCTGCGCGACCCTCGACAAATTTTCTACGCGGGGCTTTTCTAAACTCGAAATTTTACTTCATGCTTAGTCTGGGAGTGGAAGACACTCGTTATTTTAAAATATGTCACAAGTGTTAAAATGTGTATCGTAACTGTCAGAATGAAAAAAAATTGACATGTCTATCATAGTACTTTTCCCCATGTTAAATACTTGAGTTTTTTCAACAAATGTTTCTTATTCCTGTTAAACTTTGTTCATGCCTAACCTGGAAATGAAATCACTCGTTCAAAACTTCAAATTTATAAAATCGACGAATGCCTCAAAATTATGTAGAGTCAAATTTTCACGAAGATTTTCTAAACTCGAAATTTATAATATGTATAAAACACTGATTTAAAGTAAAGTTAAAAGCACTGAAAACAACCCAATCCAACCCAACTTCGATTTTTTTTAAATTGGATTTTTTCATTCATATCCACGCTGTGAACCTTCAGATATTCGTTGTTTTTTTTGTAGAAAAACTTCAACTCCCTGTATTCCTTCGGTCTCCAAACAATACCATTGGTCCTTCGAGCTGTAGCCTTTGTAAGACGGTCCTTTGAGTAATAAACTTAGTAATCTACAGTGATCCTTCAATTTGAAACTTTTAAGAACGAGTGTCTTCCACTCCCAGACTAAGCATGAAGTAAAATTTCGAGTTTAGAAAAGCCCCGCGTAGAAAATTTGTCGAGGGTCGCGCCACGCGTATAAATGACTGAAATATTGTAAAGTTCACAATAAAGAAATGAATAAAAGACGTTAATAAAAGACGTTATTAAAAGACGTTGATAAAAGAAGTTAATAAAAGACGTAAATAAAAACGTGAATCAAAGACGTTAATTAATGACGTGAATAAATGAGGTTAAAAAATGACGTGAATAAAAGGCGCTTATAAATGACGCTAATAAAAGACGATAATAAAAGACGCTAATTAAGTTATTAAGAGATGTTAATAAAAGACGGTATTAAAGGACGTTAATAAAAAGCCTTACTAAAATACGTTAATAAAAGACGTTATTAAAAGACGTTAATAAAAGACGTTAATAAAAGACGTTAATTAAAGACGTGAATAAAATACGTTAATAAAAGACGTAAATAAAAACGTTAATAAAAGACGTATATTTTGAACTTTACTTAAGAACAGCGTTTTATACGCATGGCGCATGAAGTAAAATTTCGAGTTTAGAACAGCCTGAAAATTTGTTTTGGTCGCTCCGCTTCGCGGAGCTACCAAACCAAATTTTAAGGCTTTTCTAAACTCGAAATTTTACTTCATGCTTGATCTGGGAGAGGAAAACACTCGTATAAAGTTTGAAATTAAATTCTGTTAGAAAACAACGAATACTAAATATGAAGCTTCAAATTAAACAGTTTTGAAAAACAACGAATGTCGGAAAATTTACAGCGTATAGTTGTTTTCAAGCTCTAGTGCTGAGCAATAAAAAATTATCTCGAGTACCCGCAATAAAAATACAATTGCTTTACAACATTGTAAATTTGTAACTAACTACTGCGCACAGTGCGTGATTTATGGGTATCGCCCAAGAAAAATTTTCTACCTGCGGCTGTGCATCGAATATTGGAAACATCGATCTTCTTAGTTTCTACGAATACAGCACGGCGCGGCGCACAGTGTGATCGCCAACAGAAAAATCACAATTTTTCATCTTTAGAAACGCAATTCGATTCTAAATACTTCAAACTATCAATAGTGATATGTTATTTAACATCAAATATTAAATTGTTAAATTTAGCAATTTTGAGTTGAGTTATAAAAAAAACTCCACAGAGCTACACGCTCTACTCAACATTTTCTTATTGCTTAATGTGTTATTTCAATATTTTGAAAAATGTATTGCCAACTTTTACGGTAAAATTTACGGTTAATTTTAAAGAGTTTGATGCCTACGCATAATAGTTTATTTTAAATTAATATAGTAGCTCTTTTTCCAAATATTTGAATATTTTCGGTGAAGGATATGAAATAAATTATTGTATGAAATATCAAAGTTATATTACAATATTTTTGATTGGTACTGAATATTATTATGATTTTTTTCCAAATCTCGTTTAATGAAATACATTTTTACTTTTTAGAATTTAAAATACGCACGAAAATCTGTGCGAAAATATTTGCTTTTTGATCAAGTTGTAGACAAATAAATTTAGATAGCACAATAAACATTTAATATAATTACTTTTACTTTAGTTGTAGAATTACCTCCTTGCCGTCCTCTTCGACGGAACAACGTAGTAAAACGTCAAATATTTACGTCTGATGCTAAACAAATAATAAAAGACGTATATTGAGGTGTTAAAGACATACTCGGAGTTGCCAATTTTTTGCAGGTGACATCAGCTTTAACTAATACATCCACGAGATCAATTAGCAAGATAGTTAAAGAAACTACCGGCAAGAGAAAAAGTCGCAAGGATAAAGGTGTTAAAAAAAATTACACCAAACATTTTTCATAAAATAAGAAAAATAACGTATGAATCTATTAAACAACAAAAGGCTCCTACACTAGCAACTATCAATAATATATTAAAGGAGAGAGAGATCATATCATGCAGTCCAACAACGTTGTAGAGATCACTAAAATGCAATGTTTTCAAGTTCACTCTTATCGATAAAAGGAAATATCTAATGGAGAAAGAAGAAGTAAGGAAATGGCGGTATGAATATTTACAGAAGATTCTAGATTACAGAAACTCTGGAAGAAGTATTTATTATTTGGACGAAACGTGGTTCGATACCCACGATACATCGAAAAAAATGTGGTCTGACCAGACAGAAAACTGCGTGATGAAAGTTCCCCATCAAGGGGGAAAAGAATAACCATATTACACTGCGGGAATGAAAATGGTTGGGTAAACGATTGTTTACTGCTATCGGGGAAACAAATCTCAAAATGTCATGTTGACTATCATGATGACATGACAGCATCATTATTTGAAAATTGGTTCATAAATAATTTAATACCAAACTTAGCTGCAAAATCAGTAATAGTTTTAGATAACGCTTCTTATCATAGTCGCCAAATTGACAAAGCATCCACAGCGGCAAATAAAAAAGATGAAATAGCTAAATATTTATATGAAAATAATTTGTTTTTTGAAGAACATTATACCAAATCCCAATTGATTGAAGTTTTAGAAAGTCGTAGTAAAAAAAGAAAAACATATTATATCGATCAATTGGCAGAAGAACACGGACATACAGTGGTACGTTTACCTCCGTACCACTGTATTTTTAATCCAATTGAGTTAATATGGGCTCAATTAAAAGGAAATGTGCGGAAGAATAATGTAACTCCAAATTTACATAAATCAGTAATAGATTTAGTCAAAAAAGAAATAAAAAATATATCTGCCGACCAGTGGTCAAGATGTGTTAAACATACAATACGTATTGAAAAAGAGTATAATACGTTTGATTCAAATTATCAATTTATTATAAATACACAAGACTCTGACAGTGATGACTCAGATATAGATATAGACAATTAAAATATTATTATACACAATTTTTAAAAATGTTATAAGACAATAATAAAGTAATGTTTTTCGTTATTTGACATATAATATTTTTTAACCCTTTGTCTCTGTGATCTAGTTATTTTGTTTAAATTTAAAATGAGATGAACTAAAAAGCATTGCAAAGAAGTTACGCGCAAACATCCTTGAATAGCTAATTGTAAAGATGAATTTAGTTATTAAATATTAGGGAAAATGCTGTGACGGACACATTGCCATTTTTAGAATTATATTTTATTTAAATTACTTGAGATATATCTTGTCAGAATACCAAAAATATGGAAACATTTTTCGCAGGTAGAAACCCTCTGAAACCAACCCCCTATAAATCATGCCTAGTGCAGTAGCGGCTACAATTTTAAAGAGGCATTGTATTTTTTATTGGCGGTACTCGAGATTATCTTTTATTGCTCAGCACTAGAGCTTGAAAAATACTATATGCATATGTATACTTAACAGAAAAATTCCTTGCATAATTGATAAAAGTGGCAAAAAAATATAGTAATAGTTTCATTGAATTTTGCTATGGATTTCCACGTAGTAACGGTCAAAATTATCGAGCAGTTTTGATTTTTTAAATCTTACCTCATAGGTAAATTTCCAACTTTGGTATGTCTTCTTTATTTTCTCCTGTATTTTATTTTGTAATCGTGTTTAGAAACATTTTTAGAACATTCTATTGTTAGTTAGAGTAATTGAATCGTCGAAACAAGAAAAAAAAATACATATCGATTGTAAACGACTGAATTATTGAATTTATCCAAGTTGCTGGCAAATGCATAACATTATTAGTTATTTTTTTTCCTCTTAATAATCCACTTTTATTAATTCAGTTATAACTATGTAACTACATTTAGGTATTCGTACTTTTTTGTTCGTGTCCAATTTGGCACACATGTAACCCTAATTGGGCGGGAGTGAATCGATTGCTGTGAAATTTGTGCGGTGGCCACTTTCGGTCTCTTGATTAAAATGTAAATGCCCCGAATTTATACCCTGGCTCTCCCTTCGGACGTGAAAATTGCTCCCTCGAATGTTCGGGTTTTTTTGTATCCCAGGCAGTTCATACATAATTATTCCGCGCATTGTTTAATTTTAATGAGCAAACGAATTTATTTAAATAATCTCCCATAATGATGAACGTATTATACAAATAATCGTATAATTATTTTGAAAAGAGATTGTACTGTCAAGTAGAATAAATAATGTACACTTTGGTACAATAAAATTGAGCACACAAAATATGTTATAGTTTAAAGCGGACGTGATGAGTTTCCTAGTTGCGAAAATATGTCAATTTCCTTAATGTCAAAATGCCGCGTCATTTAGACAACAATTAAAAACATTCGTATTCAAACTAAAATAGAAGATCACAATCATTATTTATTGATTGCACTCGAAATGTACAGGGTGGCCCAAATCTGATGTTTTTATAGGGTATCTCGATAACCTGAAGAGTTTGAAAAAAATTGATATAAACGCCATGACCTCTTTTTCTGAGATACTAATAATGACGTAAACAGATCATGGTTAACTTGATTAGTTTGGAAGATTGGCGTTTTTCAATTGTTGGCTATTTTAAAATATGTCTTTATCTTAATAACCCTAAGATATACAAAAAAACAGTTCAATAATTATTTATGTAGTTTTCACCGCAAAATGCAGTGGCGGACCTACTATTTAATCGGACTTATAATTTCCGAGTTATGATATGAAGTTGCATTTTTTTAAATAACACACCCTATATATTTGTATGTTATTGAATAGCATATTAAATTAGCTTTACATTTTTATACAATTTTTGTTTTATTAAAAAAATGTGTTTCTAGCTCTGAAGCTTTTAGATAAATATTTGATAATACATACTATTATAATTACAGAGATGTTGGTATTATTTTTTTAAAATGAAGGAATCCGTAGACTCAGTAATTGATCGCAAAAGTCTTGAAAAATTATAAAATTAATATTTAAACTAACTTAGTTTTCAATTTAATCGATTTTTTCTGCGTATTTTTACAAATGTTTGTTAAATATGTATATCAATGTGAAGCTATTTTAATATTCTTTTTAATAACATAAAAAGATACAGCGTATTCCATTTAAAAAAAATCAACTTTGTGTCATAACTGAAATTAAAAGTTAAAATAATAAAATAAGTACGCCACTGAATTCTACATTGAAAACTGCACAAATAATTATTTAACTATTTATTTATATATCTTATAGTTATTGAGAAAAAAAAACGTATTTTAAAATAGCCAACAATTGAAAAACGCCCGATATCTCCCAAACTAATCAAGCTAGCCATGATCTGTTAATGACATTGTTATTTTCTCTGAAAAACGGGTCATGACATGTATATCAGATTTTGTCTAACAATTCGGGTTACTGAGATACCCTATAAAACCATCGGATTAAAATAACAGTGAAGTAAGGAACAAAAAGTGTTTTCCTACGACCACTCCCGAAAACAGACATTTCGTCGTCTTACTTGTGCATTAATAGGTGACAATTGTATATTTGTATTTTGGCAAGTAATGACTGTTTTGAAAATTGAATTTTTAAAATTAGTTTTGAAAGTAAAGACGTTTGAGGACGTCAGTGTCAAAATTATTAAAATTAAATAAGTAGTGACGAAGAACAATATACGCCGCACAGTGTAACCGTAACCCCGAAAATGGCCACAAATACAATAAAGGTACCAAAATTAACGTCTACCTTGAACAAAATTATATTTCATAATCACTTCTGCATACTTCAGATTAGATGCATAGGCTTTTTTGCTAAGATTTATCGCCGATTTAGGCAGTTATTGTACAGGGTGGGGCAGAAAAACCTATCCGATTTCAAAACGTTATAAAATTAAAACCACTCAACTTGACAAACAATTTTTTTATTAACATATCGCAAATTTTATGCCATATTTAAATTTAAGATTTGAAAAGCACATCACTCAAATGCCGTCCTTGGGAGCGGATACACTGATTTAGACGCTCGTGGTAGCTTTCCATGACTTTCACCGTCATTTCCACAAGAATTTCTTCAATTGCCCGAGCAATTTCCCTTCGTAAAGCAAGAAGGGTCCTTGATCGATGCTGGAATACCTTCGATTTGAGGTAACCCCAAAGGAAGAAGTCACATGGAGTGAGATCCGGTGAGCGCGGCGGCCAGCCAATATCACCTCTCAGAAAAATGAGGCGTCCGGGAAACATTTCCCTAAGAATGTCCATTGATCGTCGCGATGTGTGGGCGATTGCACCATCCTGTTGAAACCACACATTTTCCACGCCATTTTTTTCCATTTTGGGCTGAAGAAAATTATCCAGCATGAAACAATAGCGCTTGCTGTTGACCGTTACGGTTTGCCCATTTTCTTCAAAAAAGTAAGGCCGCCAGACGCCTAGGCGGGAAAGAGCACACCACACTGTCACTTTTGGGCTATGGAGGGGTTTCTGATGGATTTCCCGAGGATTTTCGTCACTCCAATATCGAAAATTCTGCCTGTTTACGGCGCCACAAAGGTGAAAATGGGCTTCGTCCGTGAAGAGCACAACATCGTCTATTGGGAGTTCTCGGAGATCGTGACACAGGTTCATACGGGTTTCAAAATCCCTTTCAATTAATTCCTGTGCAACAACCATTTTGTAGGGATGCATTTTGAGGTCCCGGTGCAAAATTCGCCGAATACTGCGGTTGGAAATCGCCAAAGCGAGCGAATGTTTTCGTGCCGAACGACGCGGGGAACGTTCAATCGCGGCTCTCACATAGGCCACGTTTTCAGGTCCTGTTGCTGTCCTGGGACGTCCAGGCGACTTCTTTTTCAATGCTGAACCCGTCTGTCGAAAATTTGACACCCACACTTTAATCGTAGCGTGATGTGGAACAGGATCATGACGCCAGAGTCCGAAATGAATTCGAAAAGCACGTTGTGTAGCAATTATCGAACCGCCGTTTTCGATAAACCGCTCAATAACAAAAGCACGATGTTCACCAGACCAAGGCATGTTGACTAATGACAAATGACATAAAACCGGCTTTCTAACGGTTTTTACCCCACTACTCTACCTGTTCCCTCTTCTGAGAAAAAGGGATTTGAAATCGGGTAGCTTTTTCTGCCCCTCCCTGTACTTTGAAGATGATAATTCTGTGAGAGAATTTCAAACGTATAAATAGCGCATACTTTGGTCTATATGTGAACTATCAAGTTAAATAACCAGTAACAAAATTATATTTTATAATAAGTGTCTGTTTTGATTTGACATTGTGAGTTTATTATGTAATTAAACTTTTTTATAAAAGCATAATCATTACAAGAAATTTAATGTTTTTTTAATATTACATTTTGGTGTTAAAAAAACTGTTATCTCTATTAATTGGTCTTTAGAACACATGATGTATGTCATAAACATTGCAAATTATTCAACTTTATTTATTAGTATTTTTGTCCAATTTTCAGTGCAACGGTTATACTGTGCGCCGCTGCTGTTTGGTCATAGAAAAAGCAGAGTGTTAAACACGTTTTGAAAGCTGCATTGCGTGCTCATACCTTGCATTTACTCGCCCTGAGGGCTCGTAAATGCAATTTGGTCTTCGCATGCAATACAAAGCTTTCAAAACTTCTCAAACAATCTACTATTTTATTGTGACTAAACACTCCACATAACTCAAATGAACAGTTAGTGAAAATAGAAGATGGTTTTTCTATTAGACATATTCCTCGATCGATGAACATCAGTAAAGAATTTATCTCAGTTTCAGTTTTGTAATATAGTTGTTATTTTGAAGTTATGGTGTTTAATCATTTATTGAAACTGTTGCTAGGCAATTAAAACAGACGCGAATTATACAACTAGAATAATTAAAAAAATAGTTATAAGACTTGTGCTTCATTTTATTGCACAGAAGCGTACAATCAAGTCGTTTGAACTTTCCTTTAGATTAGTATTTTTAATTAAGGAGTGGAAACACTCGCTAGAAGCTATAAATTTACTGTTATAAAAACAACGAATTCCTACTAATTTATCAAACGCTTTTATTATCGGGATTTATTCTTGAAAGAAAAATTCCCGGTATTATTTTCTGCATGTATATACTTTATACAGAGAAATGACGGAAATAAAACCGTACATAATGTGTATATTTTTTAAACAAATAATTTGCAAGGCCAGGACTAATGATCCATTTTCTGTTGTTGAAGTTTGAAGCTTTGTGTAATTGAAATTTGATGTGGTTTCGACATGGAATCAGTTTGGAAGCCAAAAACATGATAAATTGCTTGGAAATGTAATTAACGGTAGAAGAAATTTATTTCGCGTATTATTCTGAATCAATAACAACGCCTACGCCCACGCCACCCATTTACGCACATCACTCTAAATCCATTACATCAAAACAAAAAATTCACGTACATTTCAATCATTAAATCCACAAAAACATAAAGAAGAGTTGGATAATAAACATTGAAAAATCTATATTGCAGGAAAAAGTACCTACTAAGCTGAAACGATTTAAATATTATTTTATCAATATTATTAAAATACAATACATTCCCACTGAACAAACACATGTTTAATCAACATTGCTACAATGTTGATATAACGTAATTTGTTTGTTTTTTGCTCAGTGGGCTTTTGTGATGTTGATCTGTCATTACTTAAATGTTTTCGACCAATAGATAATATTGTATATATTAAATCTTGGTTTATTTTAGTAGTAGTAGTATCTTACCTGTCTTATCTAAAATTCTGGAATCTATAATAAAAGATCAACTGACCCTGTTTGTAGAAACCCATAGTATCCTGCCCACGAACCAATCAGGCTTTAGAACAAATTATAGCTGCTCTACTGCTTTACTGAATGTCACTGACGATATTATCAAGGCAACTGATAGAGGTTTACTCTCTTGTTTAATCCTGATTGATTACAGCAAAGCTATCGACACAATTAATCATGATGTATTGCTAGCCAAAATGAAGTACATTGGCTTAGAGTCAAATGCATTAAAGCTTATAAGTAGCTTTATCTATGGCCGACAACAACAGGTGATAATTGACAACATGTCGTCTGGTATATCTGAAATGAAGACCGGTGTCCCTCAAGGATCAATTCTAAGCCCACTGTTATTTTCGATTTATACATCATTTATTCCTGAGACTTTAAAATTCTGTACCTATAACTTATACGCAGACGATACCCACCTTCTTTACTCCTTTCCTTTTGATGACAAAATAACAGCAAATCAAAACCTAAATCTTGACCTATATAATATTTGAATAAAACAACGCAGTTGGGAGGGTTTCACTTTTTTATTGTTGAACACTGCAACATGTTTCACCACACAGTGGCTTCATCGGGCAGATGAAATAATGATTTTACAAAGTACAGGTAAAAGCTTATATACTAATGCAATTAAGTTAATAGAGGGGGGGGGTAATGAGGTAATTAGGCTGAAACTAATACAAACAATTTTGAGCGACTAAATATTGATTAGGGGTGAATTGTTTACTTCTATTTGGTCATTTAATAGAATACCTTTTTTGTTATATTTATTAATTTCTAATTCTTCTAATAAGTTTAATTTACGACTTTTGTTACATTCGTGCAAAATTTTGAATTTAGGGTTAAAGTTATGTTGGTATTCGATTAAGTGATTGGCGTAGGTTGAGGAGGTTTTCTTAAATTGAAAGCATTTTTGATGTTCTGAAATGCGATCTGGGAAGCTACGTCCAGTTTGTCCAACGTATACCTTAGGGCAATCTCCACACTCTAGCAAATACACGCCAGAGTTCGTAGCTTTATCAGATTTGTCTTTAGAATTATTAATGAATTTATTAAGTGAATTGACCGTTCTAAAAGAAGGAGTTAGGTTTAAGGATTTGAGTTTTTTGCTGATGGCAATCGAAGGGGGGCTGTTAAATGTTAATGAGCAATATTTATTATTCTGATTTTGAAAATTGGTGGGATATACTAATTTCAGGGCTTGTTGTTTTTGTTTTTTATAAAGGATGTCTAAGATAAGCTTTTGACGAAAGCCGTTGTTATTAGCTATTATGAGAATTCTGTTGAGCTCATTATTAAAATTATTAATTGATAGGGGGATAGTGGTTAGCCTATGCAACATGGAATGGTAAGCTGCTAGTTTATGTTGCATAGGATGGAATGATGTGCTATGGATCGTAGTATCTGTATGGGTCGGCTTGTGAAAAAATATTGAATTCATGTTTTTGACCTGGATGTGAAATTGTTAAGTCTAAAAAATTAATAGATTTATTAGATTCGATCTCCCTAGTGAATGAAATATCCTTGTGAATTGAATTAATGAAATTTAAAAGTTGATCTAACTGTCTCTCCGTTCCTGTGAAACAGGTGAGAATATCATCAACATATCTAAACCAGTATAGGCATTTATTAAACAATGGGTGTTTACTAATTATTTCTTCTAATGAATTCATGAAAATTTCGGCAAGTAACGGACTGAGGGGATTACCCATCGCTAATCCTTTGTTTTGGATGAAGAAGTTGTTATTGAATTGAAAGTAATTTTGTCGTAAACATTCATTAAGGAGATCAAGAATCTCCGACTTAACAATCAGATTAGTACCCCGGGCGGTCAGCAATCCCTCAACCAGGTTTACCACCTCTTGAGGCGGCACACTAGGGAAGAGACTACTGACATCAAAGGACACCAACCGGCTTTTCATCGGAACTTTGAGGTCTTTAATTCTAGTTCACTAGAATGCTTTCAATTTAAGAAAACCTCCTCAACCTACGCCAATCACTTAATCGAATACCAACATAACTTTAACCCTAAATTCAAAATTTTGCACGAATGTAACAAAAGTCGTAAATTAAACTTATTAGAAAAATTAGAAATTAATAAATATAACAAAAAAGGTATTCTATTAAATGACCAAATAGAAGTAAACAATTCACCCCTAATCAATATTTAGTCGCTCAAAATTATTTGTATTAGTTTCAGCCTAATTACCTCATTACCCCCCCCCCCCTCTATTAACTTAATTGCATTAGTATATAAGCTTTTACCTGTAGTTTGTAAAATAATTATTTCATCTGCCTGATGAAGCCACTGTGTGGTGAAACATATTGCAGTGTTCAACAATAAAAAAGTGAAACCCTCCCAACTGCGTTGTTTTATTCAAATAGTATTATGGAGTTTCATCATGTATCCGCCTCATCAATTAAATACCTATATAATATTTTATCAGCTTCCCAGAAACACTCTTTACTAATTAATCCAAACAAAACCTCGGCTATGTTGTTCGGCCCCAAAAAAGTACTTACCGTTGCCAAACGTTCACTTTCACTGAAATTGGATAATACAGCAATATATTTTGTAGACTCGGTGCGTAACTTGGGTTTAGTTATTGATTCTGACCTGCGCTTTAAATCTCATGTCAGTAAATGTATCTCTAGAGCTTATAATAATCTAAGAATGATATATGCGAATAGAAAAATCTTAAGTAAAAACACCAAACGACTTCTCTGTGACACTCTAGTGCTGAGTCATTTCAACTTTTCGGATGTGGTCTATAGTGCCTGTTTAGATAGTATAACAATAAATCGTATACAAAAAGTTCAAAATTCTTGTATACGGCTTATCCTGGGAATAAGAAAATTCGATCACATTTCACGTAAATGCACTGAACTTAACTGGCTGAACATGGCTAGTCGAAGAATTCTTTATTCTTGTTTACTCTACTATAAGTTAATTAATTTCCGCAAACCCTCTTATCTATATCGTAGAATTGTGTTTCGGACTGCTATTCATAATGTCAATGTTAGGTTCCGGGGACTCATATCGCCACCGAAGCACAGATCTGCTATTTATACGAGATGTTTTTCTTACAACATCTATAAATTATTCAATATAATTCCCCAAAACCTAAAACAACTAAAATTCAACAGCTTCAGATGTCACTTGCGCTCTCTGTTACTACGAAATGAGCTTTGAATTTACAGAATTAATTCGAGATATTGACGACGAAATATGTTTCTCTATTATCCCTCACACGTTGCAATTACATTTATGTTTAATTTTTCGTAGGTTAAGTGGAAGATCAGTAACAGGTTAAGCTGACTGAACTTCGTCTACGCTTATAAGTATTTATTTTGTATTTATTATTTGTATGACAAATAAAGGCATTTATTATTATTATTATTATTATTATTATAAACGCAAAATAACTTTATTTGGCTAATAAATCTCCTCAGTAAATTATTTCTTTGTTTTTCTACCAAGTAAATTTTATTCTCTAAATAATTTGACAGTTAAAAGTCAAATGTCTATTATATTATTATAATTACTTTAGATTCTACTGCTTGTATTTATTAATTTCATTACGGTTATTATGTCTACCATATCATCTATGTCAGACTTAAGTTCGCTCATAGTATCTTCCCTGACAGTGATTAATTCGAACCACAAGACATTCTAAGGAGTCGAAGACCTAGAGTATTTCAAGTCAGACATAACCAAGGATTTTTATACTTATGCATACGCTTTTTTAAATTAGTTCTATTTAAACTTTTAAACTAGTGTTTTCCACTCCCAGACTAAGCATGAAGTAAAATTTCGAGTTTAGAAAAGCCTGAAAATTTGGTTTGGTCGCGTAGCGCGAACCGCGGAGCGACCAAACCAAATTTTCAGGCTTTTCTAGACTCGAAATTTTACTTCATGCGTCACGCGTATTAAACACTGAAAACACTGAAATATTGTGAACAAGTGAATTTCACTTGAAATCAGTGTCTTGTACGCGTGGCGCATGAAGTAAAATTTCGAGTTTAGAAATGCCTGAAAATTTGGTTTGGCCGCTTCGCGCTTCGCGCTACGCGACCAATCCAAATTATCAGGCTTTTCTAAACTCGAAATTTTACTTCATGCTTAGCCTGGGAGTGGAAAACACAAAAAATGGGGCTGCGGTGGCCGAGCGGTTGAGTTGAGTAGACAAATCGTCCACTGCAGAAATGCGAATTCGAGTCTCTCCTGGGGCGAATAATTTTTCTAACGAATAATATTCGTCCCGGATGCCATGGGTGTTAATTGTGTTGTCCACATTTTTATTAATATCAAAAATTATAATACTAAACTGCAAGAACGGTCGAGTATACGGTAAGAAGGATCGACAGAATCGAAGATTTTGGAGTGGGGCTAGAGGTCGCTTACGTCACAAATCCGCGCTGAATTTAAATGTGGCTACTTCATGATTTAGATAATTACAAGTAATTACAGTAACTGAATATTAATTCTTACTATTAAATTATATTAATAATATAAAAATGATCTCAGATAAAAGACATAATTCGATTTGAAAATAGCACTAGCAACATAATGTATTTCCACATTTAATTCTTCGTAATATTGCAATCCATGTGTACTTTATGCATATTTATTTTCATTTTAATATGATATAAATTTCCAATGTATAAGCATTAACAACTAAAATTACAAAATCGGGCTGGCTTAACCTTAAACTTTATAAGTTAGCATTGAAGTGACAAAATTGTTCTTTATACAAAACGGATTATAATTTAGCTGAGAACTCTAATATTTAAATATAAATTTTGATAACGTTTAATTATTAACCAATGTGATCAATTAAACTATAAGGATATTTAGTGTTACTGGTAGTTAGATATACTCTTTAACACTAAATAATTCAAATAGTTTACTTATATATATATTTGACTAATTGTGGAAATATCCCGGTTAAGATAAATACCTCTAAAAATTTGCTCAAATCGTAAAAGCGTCTCAACTTTGAGCAATTGTTCTTAGTGCATTTTAATCATCAGTGGCGCATAAAGTAACATTTCGAGTTTAGAAAAATCTGAAAATTTGGATTGGTCACCATCTCAGTTAAGCGTTATATATTTTTAACTTTACTGTAAATCAGTGGTTTATACGCGTGGCGCATGAAGTAAAATTTCGAGTTTAGAAAAGCCCCGTGAAAATTTGTCTCGGGTCGCTGCGCGACCCTAGACAAATTTTCTACGCGGGGCTTTTCTAAACTCGAAATTTTACTTCATGCTTAGTCTGGGAGTGGAAGACACTCGTTAGTTTAAAATACATCACAACTGTTAAAATGCATTGTAAATTCTAATTCACAGCCTTAATTTATAACAAACTTTAAGGCACTGCCAACTCTAACTTACTTCAATTTAATAATCCAAGGAGTAAAAATAATAGCAATTTAATTATATAAAACACTTGTACTTTGTTCGTATAACATACTATTTTTTTAGTTATGACTGTAGTTTCTGTTATACAATACAATTATACAGGGATTTTTTTCTTTTAGGTAAACGTGCATAAGCTGTAAATTTACTGACATTCGTTGTTTTTTAAACGAGTTCAATTTGAAGCTTTAAACAAGTGTTTTCCAATCCCAGACTACGCATATAAAACACAGATTTTAAGCGAAGTTCAAATATATATAAATTTCTTAATATTTTAGTGTTTTATACGCGTGGCGCATGAAGTAAAATTTCGAGTTTAGAAAAGCCCAGAAAATTTGTCTCGGGTCGCTGCGCGACCCTCGACAAATTTTCACGGGGCTTTTCTAAACTCGAAATTTTACTTCATGCTTAGTCTGGGAGTGGAAAACACTTGTTTAAAGCTTTAAATTGAACTTAAAAGAAACAGGAAATATCTAAAGATTTACAGAAAATAGTCTGATTTTGGAATACGTATACTTTAAAGAAAAAAAAAAACATATTTAAGGAAGGTGCGAAAAGGGGAAATTAATATTTTAAACATGTTAATAGTTATATATATTTACAATACAATTATTGTAAATTTTAAAAACTTAATATTAGTAATTTAAATAATTAATTCTTATAAATAATTTTAATTTTATACGTTTTTAACTAAGCACGGTTTAATTTCACCAGATCAATTTTCGTGAAGGACTAAGCACGGAGGATGCGTTAGCTGATTTTATAAGAAATGTATATCATGCAATAGATGAGAGAAAACCATCAGTAGCTATAGCGCTTGACCTGTCAAAACCGTTCGACACGGTATGTCATGACATCTTATACGATAAACTTGAACTCTATGGTATACGAGGAAAACCACTTGAATTGATAAAAAGTTATTTAAATAATAGAATACAATACGTTGACTTGAATAATATCAAAAGTAATCGAAGAACAATAAACGTGGGGGTACCATAAGGACGTGTGCTGGGACCACTGTTCTTTATCATATACACGAATGATATAATTAAACCAGTGGAATCAGAAACCATTAATATAACATCATTCGCTGATGACACGATGGTACATGTGGTAGGAGATAATTGAATGATGTATTTTAAAAAGCCACGAATGAAATAATAACCCTAAAACTGAAATTTAATTGTAATTTGCTCAGTCTAAATTTGGATAAAACAAAACTAATAGCTTTCTGTTCATATCAAAATAACTTACCTCACCTTGATGAATTAAAAATCCATGAAGTAAATTGTACAAGAAACCTGGGCTGTAAGGGCACAGCAATAAAGAGAGTAAGTTATATAAACTACTTAGGTATAGCAATAGATCAACACCTGAAATGGGATATACACACAACCATGATTAACAGTAAACTTAGGACCTGTATTTAACTATTTAATAAATTAAAGCACATTCTTGACTTAAACGCATTAAAAATGACTTATTATGCTTTTGTGCAATCTATACTGTCATATGGATTTTTGGTATGGGGAGGTTGTTTGAAGTCACACAGGAGTAATATCGTAACAACTCAAAAATTGCTCCTTAAAACGATGTATAGAAAGCCATATAACATACATATTAATCAAGTCAAATCTTTGAAGACTCAGGTGTTCCAGATCTCAACAAGCGTTACATTACGGCAATAGCTAAATATATGTACAAAAATAAAACATGTCCATAATTATTACACCCTCATACTCATTCATACTCAACACGAATGGCAACAAATCATTTCTCGTATAACAAAATAATTAAAAAGACAATTTCATCAACGAGGTATATGTATTATACTGTGAAAGTATATAACTATCTCTCTAAAATAATTAATTTAAATTACATAAACAACTTCAAGAAGTTCAAATATAAATTAAAAAAGCATATCAAAAATGTCAATTCGGAAGAAATGTCTATGATTTTGGGAAGAATGGAATAAAATTGTTTGTTTTCTATTAATAATATGGTCCAGACTTCAATCATGGTGTTTTCTAATTATGTAAATTATTACTTTCTTTGGTTAATTTTGTTATTTTTACCTTTTGCTTAATTAATAATCATTTATATTAAGACTAACTTTTATTTTAGTTTTTAAGTAAATATAGTTATTACATAAAACTGTGAAAATTTGCACTTCTCTACAAGCTTATAGCTTCGAGAAGAGCAAACCGTTAAACACTACTAACTACATTTATATATAATATTGGAATTAAACATTGTATTTTATATCCTCAATAAATGGTTTAAAAAAAATTAAAAAAAAAAATCTCTGTTTCAAATATGTTTTTATTATAACCCAATCAATATCTACATATTTTTTTAATTTAATTACACGTAGCACTAACTATTATTTTAATTACACTTAACACTAACACAAAATCTTACTTTAAAGCAGTTGTTTTTAACCCTAAATATTAAAAAATCTATCTACAAAAGTACAGTAAAACCAGAAAGAGAGGTTATGATAAACTCAAAAACGCAACCAAAGGGTCTGTCAACTTGGCCCCCCCAACTCAAAATTTTCAAATAAAAAATATTGCGCCCGAAAGGTCTTAACTTGCGCTCACTTGCGCCCAAATATTAAAACTTGCGCTGTTAAGGGTAGAAAGTTATAGCGATTTGAAAATAGGGGGGGGCTAAGTTGACGCCAGCCCCCCCATCTCGGAACTTTTAACTTTTTCTTTCATAAATACATTCTATGGAACTTGCGCTGTCGATACCACCTAATTTTGCGCTGCAAAAATACACCCCCTATAAACGAAATAAAGGAGGGTGCCAGCCCCCCCACTTTACATTTTTCAAGTTTTATTGCATTGTACACAAAGCCTAGAAGTTGCGCTCACTTGCGCCATCGAAATTTCTTCAATATCAGTTCTCATGAAAAAGTTATGGCATATTTTATATATACTCGAATCCAGTGCGCGTATTCCCATAATCTCCATGCAACTACAGAAGAGTAATACAATAAACATACTTAACTCACAACCACTGTCCTTCTTCGTCGAAAAGCATACATTATACAACCAAAACAGTAATTTTCTATAATATTTGCATATTTATTCCAGTGCCGTATCATGGTGGAAATATATATTTTTATTATTACTTAAATAATTTTATTTCCAAAACAAATAACAATAATTCGATTCAATTAATAAATATAACTTTAACAATGTATTTAAAATGCATTTCTGCTGATTAGAAAAGTTGCGCTGTTTTCCCAGTAGCGTTACAAATAATTTATTATTTAATTTAATTAAATATTTTCAAAACCAAACGTGAAAATTTAAATTTTTTAAGTGATTTTACTTAAACAATGCATAAGAAATGCATCTATGCCAATGAGAAAAGTTGCGCTGTTTTCCCAGTGGCGTCACAATTAATTTATTATAGTTTAATTAAATTAAATATTTTTCAAACCAAACGGCAAATTTTGAATTTTCTAAGTGATATTATTTCAACAATGCATAGGAAATGCATTTATACTAATGAGAAAAGTTGCGCTGTTTCCCCAGTAGCGTCACAATTAATTTACAATTATTGAATTAAATTAAATATTTTCAAAACCAAACGGAAAATTTTGAATTTTCTAAGTGATATTACTTTAACAATGCATAGGAAATGCATTTATGCTAATGAGAAAAGTTGCGCTGTTTTCCCAGTGGCGTCACAATTAATTTATTATTATTGAATTAAATTAAATATTTTCAAAACCAAACAGAAAATTTTGAATTCTCTAAGTGATATTGCTTTAACAATGCATAGGAAATGCATTTATGTTTATGAGAAAAGTTACGCTGTTTTCTCAGTGGCGTCACAATTAATTTACTATTATTGAATTAAATTAAATATTTTCAAAACCAAACGGAAATTTTTGAATTTTCTAAGTGATATTACTTTAACAATGCATAGGAAATGAATTTATGCTAATGAGAAAAGTTGCGCTGTTTTCCCAGTGGCGTCACAATTAATTTATTATTTTTGAATTAAATTAAATACTTTCAAAACCAAACAGAAAATTTTGAATTTTCTAAGTGATATTACTTTAACAATGCATAGAAAATGCATTTATGCTAATGAGAAAAGTTGCGCTGTTTTCCCAGTGGCGTCACAATTAATTTATTATTATTGAATTAAATTAAATATTTTCGAAACCAAACAGAAAATTTTGAATTTTCTAAGTGATATTGCTTTAACAATGCATAGGAAATGTATTTATGCTAATGAGAAAAGTTGCGCTGTTTTCCCAGTGGCGTCACAATTAATTTATTATTATTGAATTAAATTAAATATTTTCAAAACCAAACGGAAAATTTTGAATTTTCTAAGTGATATTACTTTAACAATGCATAGGAAATGCATTTATGCTAATGAGAAAAGTTGCGCTGTTTTCCCAGTGGCGTCACAATTAATTTATTATTATTGAATTAAATTAAATATTTTTAAAACCAAACAGAAAATTTTGAATTCTCTAAGTGATATTGCTTTAACAATGCATAGGAAATGCATTTATGTTTATGAGAAAAGCTGCGCTGTTTTCCCAGTGGCGTCACAATTAATTTACTATTATTGAATTAAATTAAATATTTTCAAAACCAAACTAAAAATTTTGAATTTTCTAAGTGATATTACTTTAACAATGCATAGGAAATGAATTTATGCTAATGAGAAAAGTTGCGCTGTTTTCCCAGTGGCGTCACAATTAATTTATTATATTTGAATTAAATTAAATACTTTCAAAACCAAACAGAAAATTTTGAATTTTCTAAATGATATTACTTTAACAATGCATAGAAAATGCATTTATGCTAATGAGAAAAGTTGCGCTGTTTTCCCAGTGGCGTCACAATTAATTTATTATTATTGAATTAAATTAAATATTTTCAAAACCAAACAGAAAACTTTGAATTTTCTAAGTGATATTGCTGTAACAACGCATAGGAAATGCATTTATGCTAATAAGAAAAGTTGCGCAGTTTTCCCAGTGGCGTCACAATTAATTTATTATTATTGAATTAAATTAATTATATTCAAAACCAAACGGAAAATTTTGTATTTTCTAAGTGATATTACTTTAATATTGTATAGGAAATGCATTTATGCTAATGAGAAAAATTGCGCTGTTTTCCCAGTGGCGTCACAATTAATTTATTATTATTGAATTAAATTAAATATTTTCAAAACCCAACAAAAAATTTTGAAATTTCTAAGTGATATTACTTTAACAATGCATAGGAAATGCATTTATGCTAATGAGAAAAGTTTCGCTGTTTTCTCAGTGGCGTCACAATTAATTTACTATTAATGAATGAAATTAAATATTTTCAAAACCAAACAGAAAATTTTGAATTTTCTAAGTGATATTGCTTTAACAATGCATAAGAAATGCATTTATGCTAATGAGAAAAGTTGCGCTGTTTTCCCAGTGGCGTCACAATTAATTTATTATTATTGAATTAAATTAAATATTTTCAAAACTAAACGGAAAATTTTGAATTTTCTAAGTGATATTACTTTAATAATGTATAGGAAATGCATTTATGCTAATAAGAAAAGTTGCGCTGTTTTCCCAGTGGCGTCACAATTAATTTATTATGTGTGAATTAAATTAAATATTTTCAAAACCAAACAGAAAACTTTGAATTTTCTAAGTGATATTGCTTTAACAATGCATAGGAAATGCATTTATGCTAATGAGAAAAGTTGCGCTGTTTTCCCAGTGGCGTCACATTTAATTTATTATTATTGAATTGTATTAAATATTTTCAAAACCAAACAGAAAATTTTGAATTTTCTAAGTGATATTACTTTAACAATGCATAGGAAATGCATTTATGCTAATGAGAAAAGTTGCGCTGTTTTCCCAGTGGCGTCACAATTAATTTATTATTATTGAATTAAATTAAATATTTTGACAACAAAACAAAAAATTTTGAATTTTCTAAGTGATTTTACTTTAGCAATGCATAGGAAATGCATTTCGTTTGGTTTAGAAAATATTTAGTTTTTTTAAATGATAATAAATTAATTGTGATGCCACTAGGAAAACAGCGCAACTTTTTTCATTATCATAAATGCATTTCCTTTGCATTGTTAAAGTAATATCGCTTAGAAAATTCAAAATTTTTCTTTTGGTTTTGAAAATATTTAATTTAATTAAATAATAACAAATGAATTGTGACGCCACTGGGAAAACAGCGCAACTTTTCTCATTAGCATAAATGCATTTCCTATGCATTGTTAAAGTAATATTACTTAGAAAATTCAAAATTTTCCGTTTGGTTTTGAAAATATTTAATTTAATTCAATAATAATAAATTAATTGTGACGCCACTGGGAAAACAGCGTAACTTTTCTCATTAGCATAAATGCATTTCCTATTCATTGTTAAAGTAATATCACTTAGAAAATTTAGAGTTTCCCGTTTGGTTTTGGAATATTTAATTTAATTCAATAATAATAAATTAATTGTGACGCCACTGGGAAAACAGCGCAACTTTTCTCATTAGCATAAATGCATTTTCTCTGCATTTTTAAAGTAATAGCACTTAGAAAATTCAAAGGTTCCTGTTTGGTTTTAAAAATATTTAATTTAATTCAATTAGAATAAACTAATTGTCACGCCACTGGGAAAACAGCGCAACTTTTCTTATTAGCATAAGTACATTTCATATTCTTTGTTAAAGTAATATCACTTAGAAAATTCAAAGTTTCCCGTTTGGTTTTGAAAATATTTAATTTAATTCAATAGTTATAAATTAATTGTGACGCTACTGGGGAAACAGCGCAACTTTTCTTATTAGCATAAATGCATTTCCTATGCATTGTTAAAGTAATATCACTTAGAAAATTCAAAATTTTTCGTTTGGTTTGAAAAATATTTAATTTAATTAAATAATAATAAATTAATTGTGACGCCACTGGGAGAACAGCGCAACTTTTCTCATTGGCATAGATGCATTTCTTATGCATTGTTTAAGTAAAATCACTTAAAAAATTTAAATTTTCACGTTTGGTTTTGAAAATATTTAATTAAATTAAATAATAAATTATTTGTAACGCTACTGGGAAAACAGCGCAACTTTTCTAATCAGCAGAAATGCATTTTAAATACATTGTTAAAGTTACATTTATTAATTGAATCGAATTATTGTTATTTGTTTTGTAAATAAAATTATTTAAGTAATAATAAAAATATATATATCCACCATGATACGGCACTGGAATAAATATGCAAATATTATAGAAAATTACTGTTTTGGTTGTATAATGTATGCTTTTGACGAAGAAGGACAGTGGTTGTGAGTTAAGTATGTTTATTGTATTACTCTTCTGTAGTTGCATGGAGATTATGGGAATACGCGCACTGGATTCGAGTATATATAAAATATGCGATAACTTTTTCATGAGAACTGATATTGAAGAAATTTCGATGGCGCAAGTGAGCGCAACTTCTAAGCTTTGTGTACAATGCAATAAAACTTAAAAAATGTAAAGTGGGGGGGGCTGGCACCCTCCTTTATTTCGTTTATAGGGGGCGTATTTTTGCAGCGCAACTTGTAAAATTAGGTGGTATCGACAGCGCAAGTTCCATAGAATGTATTTATGAAAGAATAAGTTAAAAATTCCGAGATGGGGGGGCTGGCGTCAACTTAGCCCCCCCTATTTTCAAATCGCTATAACTTTCTACCCTTAACAGCGCAAGTTTTAATATTTGGGCGCAAGTGAGCGCAAGTTAAGACCTTTCGGGCGCAATATTTTTTATTTGAAAATTTTGAGTTTGGGGGGGCCAAGTTGACAGACCCGCAGCCAAATACAAAGTCATTATTCTCTCTCGCACGAACGAGGGCCTGCGGGGAAAGAGGTAGGGAAAAACATGGAAAGATCCAATTCTGTCTGAATGTGTTCATATTTGTTACACCCATCGACGTACCTTGACAAACTGGTCGTGACTGAATGGCTAACCGCCCAAGTCAATTCTCTAATAATCATCTCATCCTCCAACGTGATTTCCATCCATCACCCTTCCTTAAGAAAAAAAAATACATAAAGATACAAAAATACCGTAACAATTTAAACTACTATATTACAATATATTTCACCAATGAGATTTCATCCAAGAAATAGGATTGTTTAATTTCTTGAATTAATTTCTCATCTGGTACTTGGTGAAACATATTAGAATATGTAAAGTTATTTAAATTAAAAAACACTTGGTATTGCTTCACAAATTATAATTTATTCCGACTAGTTTCGGTTCGTTAGACCATTTTCAAAGGAATGTGAATGTGAAACAATACCAAGTGTTTTTGAATTTAAATAACTTTACATAAAGGAGTATTTCAGTTGTGTGAAACTTATTAATAATTATTATGCATTAACTGCAGTGTTTTCTTATAGGAGAAACCAGATAACATATGTTACATTTACAAAATGTGAAAAAATAAGGTCAAATTATTTACTGGTCATAGATGCAACTTTACATAAAGGAATATTTAAGTTGTGTGAAACTTATTAATAATTCTTATGCATTAACTGCAGTGTTTTCTTATACGAGTAACCAGATACATTTAAAAAAATGTCAAAAATAAGGTCAAACTATTTACTGGTCATAGATGCAACTTTACATAAAGGAATATTTAAGTTGTGTGAAACTTATTAATAATTAGTATGCATTAACTGCAGTGTTTTCTTATAGGAGAAATCAGATAAATTTAAAAAATGTAAAAAATAAGGTCAAATTATTTACTGGTCATAGATGCAACTTTACACAAAGGAATATTTAAGTTGTGTGAAACTTATCAATAATTATTATGCATTAACTGCAATGTTTTCTTATAGGAGAAACCAGATACATTTACAGAATGTAAAAAATAAGGTCAAATTTGTACATTTTGCAGTATGTTGCTGTATATAACAGCGTACACTTTATTGTTTAATTCAATAGCTCTCGGGATAATAGCCATGGAACCAGTTGTTTCAATGGGCGTTTGAATTCGTCTTTCTAAGACTAATTAGTTCAAGATTTGCAAAAATAATCGCAAGTTTCTTACTTTTAAAATGTTCTATCTAGTTTTCGCATTTCATTATATATTTCATGCCAAACAAGAATAATTCAAATTCAAAACTATTTGAATTCGAGAAAATAAGCTTACGCTCCTTATTGTTTCCACACTTTAAACATAATACATAAAATAGGAATATTCGTGTACACGAATTTTCGTAATTGTATAAATTATGTTTATTTCATGTTGCTAAAGTTGAGGATTCCCTGAATTACATTAAAAACTTGACCAAACATTTCTATGTGGAATATACATATGATTAATTCTGCTGATTTAATAAGTGTCCAACAAAACTCGTAACTCAATTTAGTCAGACAAACTCATTTTAATTCCATTAATTACCGGTCGGAGACAGAGATGGAGAGTAATTTCATTAGGCCAACGCCGAGGTGCACGTATGAAACACACATTTGCCACCCATTGTTGAACAATTATTGTTTTTATTCGACGTGTTTCGCGTATATTATTTTTTTTTTAGAGAAAGTCGCAATTAAATTCAACGAGGAATTTTATAATTTAATTGTAGCAATTACGTGCGTAACTCCAATTTTCAATTTAAATTAGGTACGTGTTAACATGAATTTACGTTTAGATAAATTAACAAGATAAAATATATGAATAATAACTTAAACCTAATAATTTCAATTGTTTCTATATATCTTTTTTTATAAAAGTAAGTCATTACATAAATAAATATTTGTATTTACGGATTGCTAAATACACAAAAAATAAATATAAAATTTTGTACACACTAGGGATGTCCCTGCAAGTCATTAAATACTATTATATTCGATACTTGTTATGCTACTTTCTTGATGGAACCAGATTTTCAATTGGGTAAAGTTAAACACTTGTATTGTTCCACGTTTTCATTTTCAGTTGCCTGACACGTGTTTCGATTTGTTACGATCATTTACAAAGTTAAAACAGTTTTAACTTTGAAAATGATCGTAACGGATCGAAACACGTGTCAAGCAACTAAAAATAAAAACATGAAACAATACAAGTGTTTAACTTTACCCAATGTGAAATGGTATAAATTTTAAATATACAAAGAGTTTTTTTTTAAGAATACATATCCTAATTATTTGCTGTAAATGTTCATATGTTCGGTGTTTTTTTAAAAAGGTTTAAGTTGAAGCTTTATGCGAGTGTTTTCCACTCCCAGGTTAAGGATGAAGTAAAATTTCAAGTTTAGAAAAGGCTGAAATTTTGTAATGGGCGCGCGAAAAAAGCAAGCCTTTTCAGGCTCTTCTAATCTCGAAATTTTACTTCATGCGCCACGCGTATAAGCAATTGATTTCAAGTGAAGTTCACTTGCTCATAATATTTTAGTGTTTTCGGTGTTTAATACGACCACGAGTTTAGAAAATTCTGAAAGTTTGGAGTTGTCTAAACTCTAAATTTTACTTCATGCTTAACCTTAGAGTAGAAAACACTCGTTTAAAGCTTCACATTGAATTATTTAAATAAAACGCGTATGCATATGTATAGTTTATAGAAAAATTGCCTGTATGTAATACCTTTTGCCGTGAAAAACAACTATATTGCTATTTAACGGTAAATGATCAGTAAATCAGTTTTGATTGGTTAATTTACCCAATTAAAGTTAATTGATAAAAAATATAAGGTACCTTAAAAATCCATGAGTTTGCAGGGTGGCGACCAACTGGGAAAACCAGGAAAGTCAGGGAAAATTCAGGGGGGAAAAGGAAAAAGATAAAAAAAAATAATAATACGATTAAAGAATTGATAAATTGTTGGTTCTGTTTGCAGCACGAATTTGAAACATAAAATAATATTAAAAAAGAAAATGGTGATGTGTCCATCATGGCATATTCCCGGTAATTTGAACAATTGATAATTGGCAAACAAAATTTATTTCACTTTAACTCTTTGGTTAAAGATTTCACCTGAAGTCAGTGATTTATACGCGTGGCGCATGAAGTAAAATTTCGAGTTTAGAAAAGCCTGAAAATTTGGATTTGCTGGGGCGCAACTCGCTGCGCTCGCGCGCCCTATCAAATCCAAATTTTCAGGCTTTTCTAAACTCAAAATTTTACTTCATGCTTAATCTGGGAGTGAAAAACCCTCTTAGACGATCAATCAGATACTTAATTTGCAGTTTCCTTTATTGTCAAATTTATGACATTAAATAAATAGAATTGATGTTATTTTTTAGTTCAAATTTAAAACAAAAACAAATTAATGTGCATTATTTGTGTTGGTAAGAATTCCTGAAGTAGCCCCCTAATTATTAAACCATTAAGGAATCTGAAATCAAATTCTATATTTTATTAGTGATTATGTAGAACCTTTTTTTATCCACAAACAGTTTTGCAAAATCTTCAAATGTGTAAAAGTTATAAACAAATAACATTTCAAGTTTCTTATTTTAAAAATTAATACTTTGCCTGCATGAATGGTAAAATAATAATAATCGCACGGCAAACAAGGAAAAATAATGCATATTCGAAAAAACAAAAATAAATTAACAAAAAAAAAAACAAAACTGTTTGTGGCCAAAAAGCTTCCCCATAATAACTAATAAATTAAAGAATTTGTTTATAGATTCCTCGATAGTCTGAAAATTCTTACCTATATGATGCAAAACTTTGACGAACAAATGGGAAAACCCTATATTGTGAATTATATCAGTATCTCATTTTTAGAAATAACATGAACAGTTAAGAAATTTACTAAATTAATGGAAATTATTGATGATTTACAAATAAAATTATATTGATCATTGTAAATTCACGAAACACTCTATTTAATAAAAATTGTCATAATTAAAATATAAAAACGAAAAAATGGAAAAACGGATTCGGAAAAATTATCTTACGCTTCTTATAGTTTGCACACTTTAAACATAAATCAAATCAAATAAGATTTTAAATATTTCATTGTATAATTTAAAATTCGGAGGTGTATTTACACGGAAAGTAGTTGTTTCAATGGATATTTATTGTCTTGTTAATTAAGACATTGTTTGCATTTTAACGAATAACATTCTCGTAATTTTATGTATTATGATTATTTAAGTTTATCAAAAGATGTTTATGAACATTTCTAAATTTAGTTACTTTTGCCAATTTATTACGTTTTTATCAATTTCGATAAGTCGTACAATTTCATAAACTTTTTAATATTTCAAAGTTGAAAAGTTAAACGAAAACATAATTATTTTCTAACTTGCTGAATTATCATAAGCATTGTGATTTAGGAAAGTCTTTCAAAAATTTAACATATTTGGAAAATTATCAAATTATATAAAAGTTGTTGACATTAATGGAATGACAAATATTTATTTATTAATATACGGCGGACCATTTACAAAAACATTAATTTACAATAGTAATATCACAATATATAATAAATATTAAAGTAACTAAAATAAACACAAATAAAATGTAAAAATATAATATAATCACCTTAATAATAAATACAACACAACATTTTATTGGCTACGTAAATGGGCTCTTAAACTAGAATACTCTCCCGCAAGCATATCAAATTGTATCATATTAGCATGGCGCAGAATACGCACAGAGGCCGAATTTTTTGCATAATCTGTACCTGTGAATGGTACATGAAAAGTGTCATCGTTGCGCAGCATTCTAGCTGGAACGCGAATGCCAATTTTTGATAGTAAATCAGGACAGTCTATATGCCCATGCAAAAGTTTAAAAACCAAAAGTATATCAGCGTCAATGCGTCTCTGCTCCAGACTCTTAAGACCATATCTATATTGCAATCCTTGGTATGTATCCTGCACATCGAATTTAAATGCAAGATACTTCGAGAATTTCTTTTGTACCTGCTCAATTTTATTTATGTTGCACTGTGTGTAAGGTGACCAAACAGATGAACAATACTCCAAATGTGGACGTATTAAGGAATTGTAGAGGAGTAATATTGTTTTTGCGTCAGTGAAATCTTTGCTGTTGCGCTTGATAAAACCTAGCAGTTGATATGCTTTGGAATCGATTTTTGAAATATGGCTTGAAAAAGTCCAACTATTGTTTACTATAATTCCAAGATTTTTTATGGAATTGACTCGCTCTATATTCCTATCATTTAAATGGTAATACGTAATAATTTAATTATTTTATCTTAATTAATTTTAATTTTCTTGTATCATATTATGTTATAACGGAGTTTTATTTATTTGTTTATTTGTTTTTCCGTGAATAAAGATATTATTATGATTATTATTACTGCAATTCACGATTTTTTCGAATACATTATAAAAATTATGTAAATTGAAAAAAAAATTCAAAGTTCACCAACATTTAAAGAAATTACAGATTTATTGTAATTTTTTTAGCTTTGTGAAAATTATATAAATTAAAAGAAAGATGAAATTTTAAGAAATTACAGATTTATTGTAATTTTATTTAATAGCTCTATGACAGTCATATTAATGTACTTAAATGGACTTCCGTTAATAAATAAATAAACTGACAGAAAGATGAAATTTTAAGAAAAACAGATTTACTGAAATTTTCCGAAAATATTAAATTACTGAAATTTACGAATTTTTCGAATACATTATGTGAATTGAAAGAAATCTTCAAACTTCACCAACAGTAAAAGCAATAACAGATTAAATGTAATTTTTCGAAAATGTTCAAATTACTAAAATTTACAATTTTTTTTAAAATCTATATTGAAAGAAGAATTAAAATTTGACGAAAATTTTGAAGAAAGTACGGCATTGTTGAAATTTGAAAGTACTAATATCTACGATTTTTTCAAATTTTATGAAAATATGTAAATTAAAAGAAAGATTTAAACTTCAAGGAAATTTAAAGAAATTTCAGATTTGTTGTAATTTTATTTATTTATTTATTTATTTACTCAACGGGATCCATATACAAAACGAGACTACAGTTCGTAATTTTAAAACTAACAAAAGTACATACAAGACTAAAGTACAAGACAAAAAAAAATTATAAATATATATATCTCCTAAGCTACAAATACAATGATAATATAATATATAAGTGGCAAACTAACCATGTACACAATAACCTATTCCTTTATTAGGAATGCGCGTAGCTGTTTCAATGTCCCACTAAAAATGTCAAAATTGATATTATTGCAATTAGCACAAATCCTATTAATACCAAAATTATTGTAGTAATTGGTTCTGTACATTTGTTCTTACTTACTGCTCCGTAATAGGCGACTTGGAGCATAGAAGTTTACTAAACTTAATAGTTCTGGACAGATTATTACACCTGATATTAATTTTTGAAGAAAAATAACATCTGCATTTAAGCTCCGTCGCTCGAGCGACTGTGTGAGTTCCTTGCATTTTGCTCGTGTGGACTGGAATCTAGTATAGTCGATCACGTGTTGTTATTGTTTAAATTTCTTATGCTGTTTTTTCTTTAAAAATATCAAGTCAATTAGTTCCTTACTAAACCATTTAGGAAATTTAAACTGACCTTATCCGAATGATTGGAACGCATTTTTTAATTGAGTTAAATAAAATATCGTAAAAGTAATCCAAGTCGCAGTTTACATAATCACTTGTTAGTAATGAGTCCCAGTGAGTATTTATTAAAATATCATTGAGGTCAAATTTACTGTTATTGAAGTCATATTTTAAACTACTTGAGAAATTAGAATTATTACTTTGAGCGAATAAGTTTAAATCTAATACAAGCGCGGGATGATGGCGATCACAAGTAACAAGCGGAGCAACAGCTGCAGTAACTTCACTTTGTTCGGCCAAATCAGTTTGTAAAAATATAAGATCAAGCATGACCGCATTATCATTTAAGACGTTATTAGTTTGCATAGTATTGTCATAACCATAAGCCATAGCAACCTGATTAGCGAGCGGACAGGCTGATTCCGTATAAACACCAAAGCTGCTGTTTACCCAAATTATGTTTGGGAGATTAAAATCACCAAAAACACATACATTATGATGAGGATACTCTATGGTCAGTCTTTCGAGGTTAGCACTATGGTCTTGATACACAGACAAAGCAGACCCAGGAGGGATATTAACCGCCCCTAATATAAAATCCTGGGACTCAATTCTTATAGAAATAAAAATCTCTTCGTGAATAAAAGCTTCACGGTACAATAAATGAAAATTTAACGGTTTTTTAATAGCGATACATACACCACCGCCACGCGATTTGCCCGACCTTTGGGGGTCACGATCACACCTATAAAGTTTATAGTTTAGGAAACCCAATTCAGCGTCAAAAAAGTCTGATGTTAACCAAGTTTCAGTGAGAATAATTATATCGTATTCGTATAGAATAGACGACTTTTTTATTTCAAACAATTTGGTCCTAAGACCTCGAACATTTTGGTAATAAGTGCGTAAGCATTTATTACCAGGCGCTAAATTATATATAGTCAACAGCCGCAGCATCGTCGATGATCGGTAAGTACTGGATCCTGTTGTAGATGATTTTATATTCCGTTTTCGGTTAGAGAATGGGCGAACTACTATCCCTTCTGGCCATTTATGGGCACTAAAAATTGATGGTGAATTTTCTGCGCAGATCCCGACTTTAAAGGAACAATAATTAGCGTTGTTTATGAGTTGAATGCAAGATGTATTGGGAATGCTAATCTCGTTTAACCATGTGGTTATATTCTCAATAGTAGTCCCAGGTGCACAGTTCCCTATGTAGTAGAATAAACTTCTAGTTGCACTCTTAACTGAAGAGCTATTAGCTGTACCACGAATAAAAGAAGGGGGCTTTGACTTAGATGAAGTAGATAGGGTAGAAGTCGATCGCCCAGCATTTAATAGAATACATGAATCGATGTGTGAGCTGTTGTTAGGATTGGAATTTTTCTCAATATTTAAGCTATTCACAATTGTAGTCTGATTATCTATCGCTACTGGGACACTAGCCTCAATATCATTGGTAGCAAAGTTTTGAATAGTTGTATTAATAGTATTTAGCTTATTTTACAAAAGTGTATTGTGGTTTTTAGCTAAAACGTCGGGTTTACTGCCATTTAATTTATTTTTAACAGTATTGCTGTCCTTATTGTGGGTTAAAGCAAGAGATTTCTCTGATAGAAGGTGGTTGATGTTGTTTTTCATATCTTCAAATTTTCTGTCAATCAGATTTTCTACCGGCGAAAAGTTTATCGCCAATTTTATTGAATTTAGATCCTTCGTCACTTCGGTGATTAATTGTTTCAATTCGGTGATTTCCGTTTGGAGCGCGCAATGAAACTGAGCGCAGTCCGCGCATGGAGTTTGGGATGCAGGTTTGTCACTCTTATCAGTACTGTTGCTTAACGCTCGGACGTTGGGCGACCGATTTTCATCGTATGCTTTGCAGCCGGGACACTGTGTGATTGTATTAATGTTGGAATCTAACTCTGAATATCCATTGTATACTTTTATGCAACTCCGATGAAACTTAGATGAGCAATACATACACGTTATACCCGATCCTACAGATGATCGGCATTTATAACATGACATTTTATTAAATTATAAATATTCTTAAACGGAAAAAAACACAGGTTAGCTAAGGGATGAGGAGGAACTAAGCAAGGGGCACACTCTTCACAACACGCGGTCTATCGTGTTGACTTAGTAAAACAAACACAGAAATAGCAGACCACGGTAAGAAGGGAATATTTAATTGCTATTGGGGCGTGTGGATGGGTTATGTGCATAAAATAATAAATAAAACAGAGGATATTATACTTACTAGTCAGTCTGAATAAAATTACTACATAAACATTAAACTTCAACACACTGCATTATGTAATACGTTGAAATCGGTAAAATAATCATTAAAACTTAGACAATAAAATAAACACGACATGCGACATTGAACGTATCAACGACAATTATTAAATTACTGAAATTCACGATTTTTTTTTTACATTATTAAAGTTATGTAAATTGAAAGAAAGATTCAAACTTTAAAAACATTTAAAGAAATTATAGATTTATTGTAATTTACTAAAAATCATCAAATTACTGAAATTTACAAAATCTTTAAAAACAATGTGTATTGAATAAAAGATTAAATTTTGACCAAAATATGAAGATAGTACGGATTTGTTGAAATTTTTGTTCAAATTACTGAAATTCACCATTTTTTAAAACTTTCTGAAGATTATGTAATTGAAAGAAAGTTTAAAATTTTAAGGAAATTTAAAGAAATTACAGATTTATTGTAATATTATCAAGTGACTGAAACTCATAAAAATAATGTAAATTGAAACAAAGATTTAATTTTGACAAAAATTATCAATGTCATATGATATTCTTCTTTTAGTTACGTGGTGTTTTATTAATTAAGCAAAGAATTACTACATTAATTAATGTCATAAGAATTTGAAGAAACGAATTTATTGATATTTTACAAAAATTTTAAAAAATTGTGAAAATTGGCACAAACAACCAAAAAAAATAATCTTTTGGCGGGGCGACCGAACTGAATTTTCAGTCTTCTCTAAACTCGAAATTTTACTTCTTGCTTAACCTGGGAGTGGTAAATAATCGCTTAAAGCTTCAAATTGAACTCTATAAAACTTAAGTGTACGCATATTTATACTTAAAAGAAATATTTCATGTATCTTCTTTCTCATTTTATAAACGAATTAATTTCCACAATACGCGTGTATAACAAACAAATTGATCAATTATTCATATATTTAATAATTTAGATTATAAAACCCTGCCGGGTTTATTTATACACATCCATTAATCCCACATTCACCCTCTTTACACCCTACATGTATTATGATTTATTTAATAAACGCTGAACCCCCTTGTAGTTGGTTCTAGTTAGTGTCATACTGCAGTCGAATAATTAATTCCTAATGTTATTGCGAGGAAAGCTCCAGGAATTATTGATAGGGCGAGTTTCGCGTTTAAGTCGTGCCTGTATTTACCGAACACACGCCATTGAATACACACACATAATTTAATTACGGGGAGCTTTGTAAAAGTGTTATCGATTGTTTAAATTAAATGTTCGAACGGGAAAAATTAAACATGTTGCACTCAAAGTGTATACACACCTGTTTTGTTTGCGTGTGTGTGCCTGCACTCAAACTCCATGTATGTGTTTGTGTGTTGCTAGAATGGATTAGGGGCATTCTGTTTTAATGCGAGTTGATTGGTTTTATTGCATTCGATTATTTTATTTTACGTTCTTTGTTGTTGTGAAACTGTGTGTAGGTCGCGTTGAATTATTTTTATAATCTGTTGTAATTTAAAGTAAAAAATGTATTTATGTTTTTTATTGCGTAAAGGATTTATATTTACTGTTTAATGTTTATTTACGGAAATTCCATTTAAAGTACATAATGCTTAATACTAACAATTAAATTAAAAGTATTAAATAAGTTAAAATATAAAATTACAAACAATATACAAATAGAACAAACAAAACAGATTAAAATAAATTTATGACTATACTTTTAATATTTTCAGCATTATAAACCACGAAATGTCAAAAAAGTCGAAATTTAGGAAAATGTCGAAAAGTGATGAAACGTCAGCAAAAAATGTTGTCGTAAAATCGATATATTTATTTATTTATTCAACGGGATCCATATACAAAATGAGACTACAGTTCGTGATTCATGTACACAATAACCTATTCCTTTATTAGGAATGCGCGTAGCTGTTTCAATGTCCCACTAAAAATGTCAAAATTGATATTATTGCAAGTAGCACAAATCCTGTTAATACCAAAATTATTGCAGTAATTGGTTCTGTACATTTGTTTATAAAATGACTTACTGCTCCGTAATAGGCGACTTGGAGCATGGCAGTTTACTAAACTTAACAGTTCTGGACAGATTATCACACCTGATATTAATTTTTGAAGAAAAATAACATCTGCGTCTAAGCGTCGTCGCTCGAGCGATCAAGATTGAATTTGAAGGTTATGTATGTAAGGAACCTATGTTGAACCCTCTCCACTTGGTTAATGTTTTGGGATGTATTTGGGCACCATACCAGTGAGCAATATTCGATATCCGGCCGAACGAGAGACACATACAGATTTACGAGCGTTCTTATATTAGAAAAATCTGTACACTGTCTTCTAATAATGCCTAACATTTGCAAGGCTTTCGAGGTTACAGTTTCTATATGGTTAGTGAAGCTCCAAGAGTTCGTAAAAGTAACACCAAGATCTCTTACAACCTTAGTGTGTGCTAATGGTGTGTTATTAAGAGACTAATTTCTGAGTCCCTTTAATCTCTTTTTAGAATAAGACACAACAAAATATTTGGAAACATTCAGCTTCAATTTGTTTATAATACACCAACGACTTAACGCTTCCAGGTCGAGTTGTAGCTTATGGCTAGAATAATTGTCCTTAATAGGCATGTACAGCTTTAAGTCGTCCGCGAAAAGAAGGCAACCCTCGAACTTACAGGTATCCCCGAAGTTACAGGTATGGGACGAGAAGTGAAGTTACTGATGCGGACTGTTTGAGTTCTGTTGCTGAGGTATGATTTAATCCAATCGAGCAAAGACCCATGTACACCAGCCTCTAAAAGTTTTTCGACCAAGATTTGATGGTCAACACTGTCGAACGCTTTAGAAAAGTCGGTATACTCGGTATCAACCCCGTACCCCTCTTCCAGCGATGTAGTAATTGTTGCCCTAAAGATTAGTAAATTAGATACTGTAGAATGTCCTGGCCCAAACCCATGTTGTTTATCGGTTAAAATAGAGTTCAAGTCCTCTATTACAGTGTTGTTTTTGCCGGTATTCACTGATTATTATAAAAATACTGACATGCAAATATTTTAAACAAACATTGTTTTAAACTTCTTTTTAAAAATTACAAAAGAGTTGAAATTGAAATTCTTAACTTACACAAGCTTCATCAATTATTTCTTAAAGTGGAGTATATTCCAATTCATTTTAAAGAGTATATTTTTTTGTAAAAATCGCTGTATGTAGATTTTGACAAAAAATATGCTCTTACAGGATTTTTCTATTGCATTTCACCATTGATTAAATGAGATTCACTATATCTCAAATATCTTTCACCTTGTCAAATATATGCCAAAAGATTTCTCAATTTACGAAATAGGTTTCATGTATAAATACAAATAAAATATCTCCAGAAGAAAGTTATTGTTACTGCAATAATGTTCAGCAATATATTAAAGGGTAGAGTATTTGGTATATAAATACTTTACCCTTTAATATTTTGCTGAACATTATTGATAACTTTCTTCTGGAGATATTTTATTTGTATTTATACATACAGGAACATTTTCTTTTGAGTAGAGCAAATTCAGCCTATTTTCTGTAAATCTTTAGATATTCCTTGTTTTTTGTTTAAATTTGAAGCTTTAAATTAGTGTTTTCCACTCCCAGACTGACTATGAAGTAAAATTTCGAGTTTAGAAAAGCCCCGTGAAATTTTTTCGAGGGTCGCGCAGCGACCCGAGACAAATTTTCTGGGCTTTTCTAAACTCGAAATTTTACTTCATGCGCCACGCGTATAAAACACTAAAATATTGTGAAATTTATGCATATTCGAACTTCACTTGAAATATATGTTTTATACGCGTGGCGCATGAAGTAAAATTTCGAGTTTAGAAAAGCCCAGAAAATTTGTCTCGGGTCGCTGCGCGACCCTCGACAAATTTTCACGGGGCTTTTCTAAACTCGAAATTTTACTTCATGCTTAGTCTGGGAGTGGATAACACTCGTTTCAAGCTTCAAATTGAAGTCTTAAAAAATAACGAATGCCAGAAAATGTATGGCTTTACTATTTGTATTTATACATACAGGAAGTGTTTCTTTTATGTAGACGTATTTTTCTGTAAATATTTAGATATTCCTTGTTTTTTTTAATTATAATTTGAAGCTTTAAACGAGTGTTTTCCACTCCCAGACTAAGCATGAAGTAAAATTTCGAGTTTAAAAAAGCCCCGTGAAAATTTGTTGAGGGTCGCGCAGCGACCCGAGACAAATTTTCTGGGCTTTTCTAAACTCGAAATTTTACTTCATGCGCCACGCGTATATAACACTAAAATATTGTGAAATTTATGCATATTCGAATTTCACTTGAAATATGTGTTTTATACGCGTGGGGCATGAAGTAAAATTTCGAGTTTAGAAAAGCCCAGAAAATTTGTCGAGGGTCGCTGCGCGACCTTCGACAAATTTTCACGGGGCTTTTCTAAACTCGAAATTTTACTTCATGCTTCGTCTGGGAGTAGATAACACTCGTTTTAGAAAATTTACGGCTTTGCTATATGTATTTATACATACAGGATGTGTTTCTTTTATGAAGACGTATTTTTCTGTAAACCTTTAGATATTCCTTGTTTTTTTTTTTATTATAATTTAAAGCTTTAAACGAGTGTTTTCCACTCCCAGACTAAGCATGAAGTAACATTTCGAGTTTAGAATAGCCCCGTGAAAATTTGTCGAGGGTCGCGCAGCGACCCGAGACAAATTTTCTGGGCTTTTCTAAACTCGAAATTTTGTATTATTATTTATTATTTATTATTTATTTATTTATTAAACGGTATAACACCTTTTTACATAATAATATGATAAGTTATATACAAAATGAAAATTTTAAAAATTGACGTCCAAGCAGTACGATTAGTATTACATTTGAAATTTGGTATTCAATCGATATTTAAAACTATTCAAAGATCCACTATATAAGTCTATGCTGGGAAGAATGCAATTTGCATTCGCCAATGACATTAGTCGAGTAGCTGAATTTTGGAAAGCGTAGTCAGTTTTATGTGTTTCCAAATAAAACGGCTGGTTCGAGCGAGTTCTTCTGCTGGGAACCGAAAATGTCAACGTTTCCAATAGAGATGGAGAATCCAACAATCCGTTGATGATACTGAATAAATTGCATAGGTCAGCAACTGTTCGTCGGTCTTCTAAGGTTATTATTTTCAGTTCCTTCATTATGATGTTATAACTGCCTTTTGCGTGCTTGATTCCTTGGTTGTACTCCATGCAACGCAGAAATTTCTTTTGCACCGATTCCATTAAATTAATATTAACTGGTGCTGATGGAGTCCAAATGCAAGAACCAAATTCCAGATGACAGCGAACTAATGAGCAATAGAGTGTTTTCATGCAATCAATATTAAGGTCTTTGCCACATCGCCATACGAAGCCCCACATCCTCAGCGCCTTGTTAGTTATGTGGGATGTGAAAGTGAGTTTTGAGTCGAACATAATCCCCAAATCTTTGATTGTATCAACCTTTGAGATGTTGGATGAACCAATTTTGTATGAAAAGTTGGTTAGTTTTTTGCATCTGGAGGTTGTCATTGAGTAGCATTTTTTTACATTTAGATATAGTTTATTATCTGTACACCATACATAGAGACGATCCAAATCTTCTTGAACCAAATGGCAGTCGTTGATATTATGAATGGTTTTGAAGAGCTTAAAGTCATCCGCATACATCAAAAACTTGCAATGATTTATAGTTTCGCTTATATCATTGATAAATAGAATGAACAGTATGGGGCCACAGTGTGATCCTTGAGGGACCCCTGATGTTACTGATATTGCTTTAGATGTATGGTTATGTATTCGGACATACTGCACTCTATTTGATAAGAACGATGAAATCCATTTAATAGTATTAATATTAAAACCATACGTGTTTAATTTGCCAATTAACAGATCAATGTCAACTCTATCAAATGCATTTGAAAAATCCGTATATATTGTGTCCACCTGGTAACGTGATTCCAAGGCATTTGATAGAACTTGTTTATATTCTAGCAGATTAGAGGTGATCGATCGATTAGGCATAAATCCATGCTGGTTGTTAATTATTATTTGTCGTGAATACCACTGCAATTGACTAGCAATTAATCCGTCTAGAAGTTTTGGTATTACAGACTGGATTGCTACTCCTCTGTAATTTTCCATATCATTTCTAGATCCCTTTTTATAAATTGGTATAATGTAGCTGGATTTCCATTTCGTTGGCATTATTCCCGAACTTAGCGATTTTAGAAACAGGGAATATATAGGACGACATAGAGAAAATAGACAATTTTGAACAAAATAACTAGATATTCGATCAGGTCCAGAGTTATGAGATGGCTTAGGTTTCAAGATAGAATTGAACACATCTTCCATGCTAACAATCAACCTGTTATCTTAAATTAAGTTTGTTGAGTGACGTGTGTCACATTGGTTGGTATTGATATTAGAGTGTGCATAAACAGTAGAGAAATAGTCGGAAAATAAATTTACTATATCAGGACCTGTGTTGGCAGAATTGCTTTTATAAGACATCTCGGATGGGTACGCGTCATCTTTTTTAAGTTTTTTTATATATTTCCAGAAATAATTCGGATTAGATTTGACAGCTCATCCGACATGCGATAAATAACAATTGTAATTTGAGCCTGATAAACTCTTACATTGTTTTCGAAGATTCGAAAATATGCAATAATCGCTGTATAAAGAGGTAGATTTATATTTAGCATGAGCTGTTTTCTTTTTCTTTAATAGTGCTATTAATTCCTTCGACATCCATCGTGAGTAGATATGATTATAATTGTAAACGTATTTATACGGGATAAATTCATCAATTACAGAATAAATGATAGAGTAAAATATATCTACATCATCGTTGATGTCTATACTTGAAAGTAGAAGATCCCAATTTATTGAATTAAAATGTGTATTTATAGAATCGAAATTAGCCAGATGAAACATGTATTTTTTTTCATATGTAGTAATCGTATTTGATGATTCTAAGGAAAACACTATGTTGTATGCTTTGTAATCGTACTAGTATTTAAAAGCGGCTCATCTGAAGTCGATATAACTGCATCAGAAGCAGTGGTAAAACATAGGTCCAAGAAAATACCTCAAGAATTTGGAATGTTGATAATTTGACGCGCGTTCAGGAAATTATAACAGTTAAGAAGAGTATTGGTAATAGTACAAGAGTATATATTAGGCATATTATCCCATTTAGTATGCGGTAAATTATAATCGCCACAAATTATAATAGTATCACATTTATGTTGTTCACAGAGTTCTTCAATGCGACTACAATGTAGGAGGTACTTGTCAATAGGTGATGATGGTGGAATATAGACTCCGCCCACAATGTATGATATGTGATTAAGCTTAAGCAAAACAAAAAGATTTTCAATGGTGTTGTCATATGAGATACATTTAGTTGTAAAACATTTCTTGATTGCGATTAAAATTCCTCCACCACGTATTTCACCACCTATAGAACGTTTACATCTATAAATGTTATAATTATGAAGTTGAAGTTCACTATTGGGCAAATTTTCATATAACCATGTTTCAACAAAAATGATTACGTCATGGTCCGTATTGTTAACATTAATTAGCAAGTCTTTTAATTTAGTTCTAATACCACTGCCGTTTTGATAGTAGATAGCTAGTTTTTTGTTGTAGACTGATGATTATTCCTGTTAGAATATTTTGTTATGTATGCAATGCGTAAATTTTCTTCGCCTTCACTCTTTCTTCTTACTAGTTCATTTTTAACATCACTGTGTCCATTTGCATTTTAGTACGATCGGAAAGAAAGATGTATGCATCATTTGAAGCTTTAGTGGAGTTACTCTTTAGAACTACCTTTGCATCATCTTGCGAGTTAAATATAATTTTTAGAGGTCTAGTACTGCCATTGGTTAATCTTTTACCTAGTCTTATAGTTTTTTCTGGTTTTATAGAAATATTGCGCGATTCAAGTATTTTACTAACACCTATAATATCATGCTGTATACGCTCATTTAAGACGCTTGAAGGAGATTCTTTAAAATCTAGAAGAATTGCATTAAACAATCTGCTATATCTTTCTTCTATTTCAGATATAATATTTTCGTAATTCTGGCCAGCTATGCTTTTAAGTTCAGAAAACTGAGTTTCATATTCAGAATGTCTATTTTCGATTTGTATTAGACGGGATTCAATGTTGTCAAATCGATTCGTGATGGAATTTTTTAAATCGACTAATTCTAGTCTAAATGAGTTAAACTGATCGATAATTAATGTATGCAACGACTCAATCGATAAGGATGACTGGGTGACCATATTCGGTGAAACACACTTTACACAAAACCATTTCGACTGATTCGAAGTAGTAGCAGTAAATTCTTGCGAGGATAACCCACTACATTTACTGTGAATATATTACTACAGTTTCCAGCACATTTAATATATGGTGTGTTTGGAGTTACTCCTTTGTCGCATATTCCGCAAGAATTAACCATTTTAACTATTTAATTCAAATAAAATGATAAAAAGATAAAGGATAACGAGACAAGGATACACTCTTCACACCAACGCGGTCTTTCGTGGTGACTAACAATAAGACGAACAGGCTCAATAGACCACGGATGGGTAAAAAATATAAACACAAGGAATAGAAAGAAATATACGTGCGCGTGACCTTGATAGATACACACACACACACACACACACACACACACACACACTGGTGTTGAGGATGAACTAAGGTTAATTATAATGTTTCAATGATTACAAGCAAACTACTTATAATTATTGCATACGGACATACGGTATGTGAACAGATATTATGTAGTTTGTATTGACGAAATAAAGCACTAAAAAAACAATCAAATTCCACTTAGAATTAATAACAACCTCGGAGCACAATTTCACACAGCTTCAACGCTCTACTATACTATATATATATATATATATATATATATATATATATATAAATTTTACTTCATGCGCCACGTGTATAAAACACATATTTCAAGTGAAGTTCGAATATGCATAAATTTCACAATATTTTAGTGTTTTATACGCGTGGCGCATGAAGTAAAATTTCGAGACAAATTTTCTGGGCTTTTAAATAGACTTATTCAATTTATCTAAAAGATATGTTTCGTTTAAACACCCATCGCACAAATTATGCCTCTAATAATCCTGTTTGTCGCATAATGAAATATTGTAATATACTAAATACATTTCCAAACTTTTTAATATTTTGTAATTCTTACAATATGTTTAAGCGCCACCTTTCGCTCATTGATCTTGTAGTTGTTTTTTAATTGTATTTATTAGCTAATTGTAACTTGAATTTTATAACTATCATGTGCATTGTATTATTTGTTACATGTTTAATTTACAAACATTTATTATTATAATATATATTTAATGTAAAATGGAGATTTCCGTACAAATAAATAAATATAAATAAATATTATCATGATTTATATTCCTAATTTGATATTGTCTAGTCTCAATTTGAAGTTGAAATGGTATAGTTGTCCGAGATCACAACATAATCAAAGATCGTCATTATAACTGGCGAATATGCGTAGAGAATACACTGAAATGATTTATTGATTTCATGTGAATGATGAGTTTTTATTTGTGTGGTTTTGATTATCCAATTCAATAGACTTATTGAATTTATATAAAAGATATTGTCATGATTAAGTGAAAATCATTAAGTCTAGTGCAATAAATCACCTCCCACAATCCTTGTCAGATAGCGGGTCGTGAAATCCCGGGGATGTTTCAATAAAACTGGAACGACCCAGCGAATTTATCGCGCGATTCGGATGGATAATAATAAAGTGCCCCATATTTCTTCCGAACACATAACTTTAAGCAAAAAAAAGAACGTATTCCTTATGTTTACCACAAGCATAGATTTTATTGAGGATAATTAAGTCGCCTATTTCCAAAAACCCCTAAATCCATTGTAAAACAATGGATTTAGGGTTTTTTTGGTAATAGGCGACTTAATTATTGACCGTACTTTTTATAAATGTGATATTAACCAGGATTACAGCGTTGATTATGTAATGAATACGTTAAATACTTACTTTCTTATTCTATTTTAAAATTCATGGAAGGGGTTGAAAATTTGGATTTGCTGGCGGGCTACGCCAGGCTTTTCTTAATTCGAAATTTTACTTCAAGTTTAATCATGAAAAAGTACAACATAGACGTATAAACTAGCACTTTAGGAAACGAAACAGAAAGGTGGAAAGGTGGTCGCAAAAGATGATAAGGTTATCTTCTAAATCGGCTGTAACAAAAACAGGCTTTTTTGTGTAGGATTTATAGTAAATAGAAAAATCAGTAATAGGTTTTAAAGCAGGGTCAAAAAGGATATGTAGGCTAAGAACCCTAGCTAAATATAGAAAATGCACACGCGCCAAAAGAAGACCAGGAAGTCACAGAGAAGTACGACTTTTTTGAAAGTCTCAATAGTTTATTCTCAAAACTGGATACTTTTGCGAGTAAAATATTAAGACTTTCAACGTAAAATTGCTAGTAGATGATTTTAATGTAAGAAAAGATGTACTATATAAATAAATAATTGGTAGAAAACGTAAGCTCTTGAAAAGTAATGAATTGAAAAAATAATGCATAGATTTGCTATGGAACACGAAATAATAATAGTAAGTCAGTGGCGTAGCAAGGTCAACTGGTAGCCGGTGCGGGGAAATATTTTACCAGGTCCCCCACTCTTACTCACGCATATATATACATATTAGCCTATTCTAATATACTATATACGCTGTAAATATTCTGAAATCCGTTGTTTTTAAAAGAATTAAAAGTGAAGCTTTAAACGAGTGTTTGCCACTCCCAGATTAAGAACGAAGGAAAATTTCGAGTTAGGAAAAAATGCTGGCTTTTCTAAACTCGAAATTTTATTTTATGCGCCATTAAATCATTGAAATATTGTGTAGTCTAAAACATACTGCTAAAGCAGTATGCTAAAGACGTTTATTTTGAACTTAGAATATGTTAGTGTTCTATACGCCTGGCGCATGAAGTAAAATTTCGAATTTAGAAAAGCCTGAAAATTTGGTTTGGTCGCTTCGCTTCGCTACGCGACCAAACCAAATTTTCAGGCTTTTCTAAATTCGAAATTTTACTTCATGCTTAATCTGGGAGTGGAAAACACTCGTTAAGTGCAATAAAATTAACTCTTTAAAAAACTCAGAATGTCGGTAAATTTACAGCGTAAATTCCTTTTATTTAAATCATTAAAAAAATAACGTGTAAGCAATTACATGTGTTATTTTAATTAATTGTGAGCATAAGCACTTCAAACCTATTTTCCTTACGTAACTGTACATTTTGAAATCATATCTACAAAATAAATTCCTTTCAACAATTTGTTTGGAATTGCCAGAATGCTTAAGCCAGAGCTTGATTGATAGCGTATTTAATTTAACTTTTAATTTATTTTAGTTTTAAATAACTGAACTGAAAGAATCTTGAAGAAATCTAACAAATATTGCATTCGGTTGAAAATAATATATTTAGGGTGTCCCGATCAAGCAGTCGATGCATGAGTATCTTCTAAACGGTAATAGATAGAGAATCGGTCAAATGGAAGAAAATATGCAGGACAATGAGTACCATCTATGACCGGTGTAAAACCAACAAAAAAAGTTAAAATTTCAGAGCACACTGCGAAATACCTGATATTGGCAATTTTTGATTATACCATAAATTGGTTATTATTGATGATAGAAGGATGATTTTCCGCCATTATTAAGGCACTTTTTTATACTTTTTGAAAATATGTAATTAATTTTACCAAGGAGCAAATATTGTTCAAGATACGCATACTAACTTTTTTTTCATGTGGACGCCAAAGTTGGGTTAGTGCACATTTTGTAGATATTTTTATTCTCTTTAATTTGACGTATCATATGATAAGGTTATTTAAATATATATATATATATATATATATATATATATATATATATATATATATTTCTAACAGCCTGTGAAATTTTATATTAAAACAAAATAATATTTAAAAATTATGAATTTAGTACATGCAGGCAACAAATTAAATATGTTTTTAAGACAATTTAAGTATAAAATACAATAAAAAGTACGAAAATCTTATCTAATTTTCTTATACTAAATATTAATCCACCATAAATGAAATCGAAATAAAAACTTTACAAAATGAGCTTATAGCCAACTTTAACGTCTATATGAAAAATTAAGTTAGTGTGCATATCTTGGAAAATATATGTTTCGTGTTAAAACTAACTACATATTATTAAAATAATTAAAAAGTGTCTTAATAAAAAAACATTATCTTTAGATCTTTATTAATAACCAAGTTATAAAGAAAAACTAAAAATCGCCAAAATCTGTTGTTTTTGCAGTGTGCTCTGAACGTTCAACTTTTTTTGTTGGTTTTACACAGATCATAAATAGTACTCATTGTCCTGCATATTTTCTCTCATACATTGACTGTTTAATTGGGACCGTTTCTTTAAGATAAAACTACAAATATATGACAACACGGGGTACTTAAAATATTAAACTAAAAATTAAGGTAAATAAAATAGCAAGCATATTTACTACAGAGAAATGAAAGAAAATGCACAAACAGTTATAATAATTACTGAATTCAGAAAAAAGTGTATTTCAAAAAATATGAAAATCTAAAATGACTTCTATAAGAATAATAATAGTTGTATATGGTTTCTGGGTACATTTAATATAATGTCAAAGTTATAATTTCAATAGTTTATGAGTAAAAAATGAAAAGGAATTTAAAAAAATAATCCGTTTTTCACAGTATCTCAAAAACAAGAGAAGATATTTCAAAATTGTTTTGAGGTTCTTATTCAGAAATTTGTATATACCTAAAAAATAGGAACCAAAAGTTATAAAATTTGGTGTGCAATTAAGGTCATAATTTTGCCATCTTTCGAATATTTAAAAAAATAATAAAACTTGGTGTGAAATTAAATTCATCTTGTTTTGTTTCGAACGTTTAGAAAAATACATAAAATTCTCACTCTAGTGAAGTAAATCAATCAATTAATAACTCAAAAAGTTTTCAAGATATTGAAATATCCCTTTTACAGCCTTTAAATAATAAAATAATAAAATTTGGTGTGAAATTAGTCATCATCTTGCCATCTTTCGAATATTTAAAAAAATACATTACATTCTCACTCTAGTGAAGTAAAAACTCAAAAAGTTTTCAAGAAACTGAAATATCCCTGTTACAGCGTTTAACAAATTTTCGCTTGAAGTCGTAATTTATTTCGTTTTTATAGAAATTGAATTATAAACAATTTAAATGTGGCACTGAGGAAATGTTTCTTTTTAGTGGATATATCCATTTTGAGACCTCCCGAGTTGATTGAGACCATTTTTTTAAAATGTCTGTAATTCTGTCGCCATGATAAGGTCTAAACCGATTAAGCTGTTAAGATGACACTAATATTTTAATGACAGTTGACATAAGTCGGCGCAAGCCAACATTAAACTAATCATGCCAAATTGACACGAGTTTGAATTGAACTATAATAAGATCACCATGTTATTTTTTTTTTTCTTGGTTACAGTTATGATACACATTTTAACACTTGTGACATATTTTAAAGTAACGAGTGTCTTCGACTCCCAGACTGAGCATGAAGTAAAATTTCGAGTTTAGAAAAGCCCCGCGTAGAAAATTTGTCGAGGGTCGCGCAGCGACCCGAGACAAATTTTCACGGGGCTTTTCTAAACTCGAAATTTTACTTCATGCGCCACGCGTATAAAACACTGATTTACAGTAAAGTTTAAAATATATAACGCTTAGATGTGATAGTGATCAATATTTACCGAGATGTAGCGAAAAAATGGGAAAATTACGTTTTTTTGTGAATAGTCTTAAAATAATAATAATAAAAGCAGAATAAATTTAGTTTGAGCAACTTCTTCATTTTATTAATATTTGAATCATCATAACTTTAACGGGGAATGTGCTATGGTGGACACATCACCAGTTTTTTACAAAGAGATTAAATTGAATCTTTTAACGAGTGTTTACCACTTCCTGATTAAGCATGAAGTAAAATTTCGAGTTTAGAAAAGCCTGACAATTAGGTTTGGTCGCCCCGCACAGCGGATCAGCCAAACCAAATTTTCAGGCTTTCCTAAACTCGAAATTTTACTTCATGCGCCATGCGTATAGAACACTGAATTATTGTAAAGTTCGAAATATAAGTCTTTGACGTACTGCTTTAGTAGAATATTTTGAACTTCATTTTTATGAGTGTTTTTTACGCGTGGCGCATGAAATAAAATTTCGATTTTAGAAAAGCCTGATAATTTGGATTTTTTTTGTTTTTGTTTGGCCTTGGTATCTAGACCATTAGCCATCAATCTATTTATATATATTTAACATTTTAATGTATTTTAACCAATTCTAATTTCGATAAATAACCATTTACTCCTAAACAACACAAACTCATTCATACTACATCCATGGACCCGGATGGAATAATTTATTATTCATAAATTATTCCACCGGACGGGATTCGAACCCGCGACCTCTTGGTCTGTGGGCAGGGTCTCTACCCACTCGGCACCGAGGCCCCTAAAATTTTTTTTCTTAATTTCGCGGAGCAACCAATCCATTTTTTTAAAAGTTGTGGAAACACTTGTTAAAAGTTTTAAACTTTTATAAAAAAGACGAATATCTGTAAATTTACTAAACGTTGTAATTATTGGGATATTTATACTTAAAAGAAAAGTAATATATAAATATACTAAAGAGAGAAAGTCGAGCCAATTAATTTTTGATAATAAATATGTTTTTGGAGGGCTTTAAAAGTATTAGTTGTTCCGTGCTTCACATTTTCTCTGAGAGCCACTAGAATATATAATTTAAATAATACACGTATTATTTAATAGAACAATGCCTATAACAAACTTAACATATTATAAATAAATTGTATACTACATGCAAGTGAATAAAAAGTCTATAAAATCGAATAACGGCCCACTAAAAGTCGGACACTAAACCGCAGATTACACGACCAAACGACTTCCACGCAACCACTGCCAACCAGCAGCAAACAGCAGCCAATTTCCCACCCTCATAACCTACAATAGAGCATAATATCACAGAGTGCGGATAATCCCCTTTTAAACTCGAACCGATTAGCAGCCCCCCTCATACTAATTGCGACCATCCACTTTGATCCCCCCATTTGCCGAACTCGAAAAACTATTACAATATCCGCTGAAGAATCGATCCGAGATTCATAATATCCGAAAGAAATAAAAAAGGGCACAAAAGGGGCGAGCGTTTGAAATTAACTATTCCCTCTTTTTAGATGCTTAATCCGAAAGAAGAAAAGAGGGGATTAACAATTTCCTTTTTTATGTATGAAATCCTAAAGAAGTGGAGATAAAGAAGGCAAATTGAAACTAACAATTGCCCTTTTTTTATGGTATCAGAATGTGATAAAGGAGTGAATAAAAGAGACGAAATTTAAGTTTTCCCGTTTTTTATGTGCTGAGATTGTTTTTTTTAAGAGGGTAGCGTATATTAGGAAAGTAGTAAATCATAAACGGACTAAGGAATAAATAACTAGGGTCTTACTCGCACCTAATAAATTTTCACATGTGGAGTGAAAAGGAACATTTTAGGTGTAAAAGTGCGAAATAAAATGTGCTATCAATATCAAATGTATCATATGTTCAATAAAGAAAACCTTTAGAGTGTCATGGAAAATATTGTGGGTTGGCAACTCTGAAATTATATTTAATTGATGAGGCGGATACATAATGAAACTCCATAATACTATTTGAAATAAAACAACGCAGTTGGGAGGGTTTCACTTTTTTTGTTGAACACTGCAACATGTTTCACCACACAGTGGCTTCATCAGGCAGATGAAATAATGGAAATTATATATTATAAATGTTATGTCTGACGTTTGATATGTCCGTTCCTAAAGCGTGTAGGCCAACTTAAATTAGAAAATAAGATTAAATCATGGCACTCTAGAGGTTTCTTCTTATTGAACATACGATATATTTAGTTATTCATATTATAGTCGGTATTTATTGCTCTAAAATTACAACATAACAATTTTTATAGACAATTTCAGTGTGTTAAAATCAGAACTGCAGTCGTTGTGTACTTAAAAGAGAAACTTTCTGTATACATTTTGAGTAAAAGTTGACATTTACTTGAAAAGTCCCTCAATTTAAGATGTTTATTTTGATTTTTTTTTTTTTTTTAAAGAAAAACTTTCTGTATAGATTTTGAGTAAAAGTTGACATACAGGGTCCTGCATCTCACTTCCCGTCTTCTATGCTCAGTTATTAATATAGTTAGGATTTCGATATTTGGCAGACTTTGCCTGTATCCTAGGGCGTATTTCAGGAAAATATTTTTGATTATACAGGGTGTCCCAAAAAAGTGTGACGTCATGATAATATATATTTTTAAATTGAATGGTGTACATTTTGTTAATCATTTTAGTGCCTTTTATGGTTACCTTCATACCCCTAAATTTTTATAGAAATCGGTTTAGTGATATCAGCCAAAAAAATAAAAACTAAAAAAAAATCGCTTTAGCAATATTAATTTAAAAAATTAACAACAATTAAAAATAGTATCTCGTCAATTAAATTATAGAAGGTACTTATTAAAAAAGGTCTAATGGTCCCGATAACCAAGTTTGGTGGATATAATTATACAGAGTGTGCAAAATTTAATGTCAAACTTTTTAAGCTTTAATGCACTGTATTTTTCTTATTTTAAATTGGAACCCCTGTATATTTTTATGTCATTCCATGCGGAATTAAAAAAACAAACATTTTTCCTAATTACAACCCTATCACAATTCCTAACACATAAAAAGTTATTTGCAGAAAACTCGTTTTATCAACTAATCCAGTAGCCATTTTAATTAATCAAATTCGACGGTGGCTTTGAAAAACAATTTATTGACATAACATGTTTTGTAATTTAATTGCATCTCGAAAGTCTTAAAGGATTCACAGATTTTCGTCTAAACATATTACACATCGTGAAAGTACAATGAGATTGAAAAAAATATATTCAGAGCAGGCATTGACTACTACAAAACGATTAGCAACACGGATTTCAATTCAATAAAAACAGGAAAGTTCAAATAAATTTAAACACAAAACAGTATTCTGAAATTTGTCTTGCCAACCATGTTGTTCTAGTCAAGGCCTGCTCTGAATCATGTTTTTTTACGATCGCGTGGTATTAAGTTTTGTAAAAAAAATAGTTTTAGTAATAACATTTCATAAAAAACATAACAAAAATACGCATTTCTAAAATTAATCACCTACTAAAACTTATGTTCGATATGTCTTCCGTTCTCTTGGAGGCACAATTGAAGACGAGTATGAAATGACCTTGCAACTCTTCGTAATAGGTCGGGTGTAATGTTGTGAAATGCATTTATGATTCTTTGCTGCATGCTTGCTGGTGTGGTTGGAGGTTCTTGATAAACGATTTCCTTAACGTAGCCCCACAAAAAGAAGTCTAATTTAGTTAAGTCGGGTGATCGGGGCGGCCATTTACTTGGCCCTCCTCTTCCAATCCACCGATTCGGGAAGGTTGTGTTGAGATGATCCCTGACTTGTAATAAATAATGTGCTGGGGCTCCATCCTGTTGCAGCCACATTGCATCCCTCACAGCCATTGGTAAATGTTGACATAAATCTGGCAATTGATTTTGCAGAAAATCCAGATACGTTGGTCCATTCAAATGTCCGTTAAAAAAGTGAGGGCCAATAATATGTTCACCAATAATTCCCCCCCCCCCCAACACACACACATTAATTGCCCATCTGTGTTGTTGATCAACATGCCTAAAAACTCTTGGATTGTGGTCGCAATAATAATGGAAGTTATGACGATTCACAAATCCATTTTTATGAAAGGTGGCCTCATCAGAAAACAATACCTTATCAAAAAAGTCAACATGTACCCTAATTTTAGTTGAAAAATTCGACACGTTGATCAAAATCTTGTTCAAAGAGTTCTTGATGGAACTGGATATGATAGGCATGGAAACGGTTGTCCTTTAAAATTTGTTGAACGGTTCTTTCGCTTACATCCACGGCAGCAGCGACTGCTTGTTGACTAACGGAAGGATTTTCCGTAATTGATAATAGCACAGCCAATTGATTTTCTTCAGTTCGAACCGGCCTATTTCTAACTGTTTTTTTTATAGTTTACATTACCCGTATGTATAAATCTCTCCAATAAGTTTTCCAGGCTCCTGTTGTCTGGATGTCGTCGTTCCGGATACCGCTGTGCGTAAACTCGACTTGCCAAAAAACAGTTCTTTTCGCATTCTCCTAATATGAAAATCATATCTACGAGATCGTCTCGGTTGTACTTCATGACAACAAATTCTTGGATATAAAGAGCTTAACTCATAATGCTTTTAACTTTTACTTTACTAAAGTCAAAATAGGCTTCTGTCACTTTGTTAAACAATAAATTGTTTTTCATAGCCACCTTCGATTTTTATCATTAAAATGGCTATTGGATTAGTTAATAAAACCAGTTTTCTGCAAATAACTTTTAATGTGTTAGGAATTGCGATAGGGTTGTAATTAGGAAAAATGTTTGTTCTATAATTCCGCATGGAATGACATAAAAATATACAGGGGGTCTAGTTTAAAATAAGAAAAATAAAGTGCTTTAAAGTTTGAAAAGTTTGACACTAAATTTTAGACACTCTGTATAATTCATATGAATAAAACTTGGTTAACGGGACTGTCAGACCTTATTTAATAAGTAAATTGTATAATTTTATTAACGAAGCACTATTTTTATTTTTTATTAATTTTTTAAACCAATGATGCAAAACTGATTTTATTTAGTTTTTATTTTTTTTTGCTAAAATTACTGAACCAATTTCTATAAAATTTTAGGGGTATGTAGGTATCCATAGAAGGCACCCAAATAACGAACAAAATTTATAGCATGTAATCTAAAAATATATATCATAATGACGTCAAACTTTTTAGGGACACCCTGTATATTCAAAAATATTTTCCTGAAATACGTCCTAGGATACAGGTAAAGTCTGCCAAATATCAAAAGCCTTACTTAATTAGTAACTGACCTATAGAAGACGGGAGGTGAGATGCAGGACCCTGTATAGTTGAAAAGTCTTCCAATTTAAGATGTTTATTTTGATTTTTCTTTTAATTTTAGCGCATGTTTTAATGATGTGAAAATACAGATTTTATTAAACCAGCTATTTTTATTAAAATAATTATTATTTATAGTAAACATTCTGTTAATGTTAGCCTTATTATCTCAGATATTGAATGTTAAAATATCTACAGAGAGTTTTATTAATTTGAAGCTTTAAGCGAGTGTTTTCCACTCCCAGGCTAAGCATGAAGTAAAATTTCGAGTTTAGAAAAGTCTGAAAATTTGGTTTGGTCGCGTAGCGCGAAGCGCGGAGCGGCCAAACCAAATTTTCAGGCTTTTCTAAAGTCGAAATTTTACTTCATGCGCCACCGATACAAAACACTGACATATTACGAAGTTTAAAACATACCGCTAAACTTAACATTGAATCAGTGTTTTGTACCGGTGGCGCATGAAGTAAAATTTGGAGTCTAGAAAAGCCTGAAAATTTGGTTTGGCCGCTCCGCGCTTCGCGCTTCGCGACCAAACCAAATTTTCAGGCTTTTCTAGACTCGAAATTTTACTTCATGCTTAGCCTGGGAGTGAAAAACACTCGCTTAAAGCTTCAAATTGGATTCTTTTAATACACCGAGCATCGGAAAATGTGCAACGTATGCATGTGGATACTTCAAAGAAACATTCTCGTTATGAAAATGTTCGGTGTTACATAAAACTCTGTGTATATGTTATAAACTCTTCAATGGATTTTCATAACATTTGTTATGGATGTTGAAACGATATTGCTTTTTCAGAATATGCCAAATGTCAAAAAATATGATTCACTTATACCAAAAAAACTATTGAGATAAAGTAAATACTTTTTTAATAAGAGACAAATTTTTTGGGCTTTTCTAAACTTGAAATTTTACTTCATGCGACACGCGTACAAATCACTGAATTCAAATGAAGTTTAAAATATACTCCTTGGAAATGATTCATACAAGAATGATCAAAAAGGATTCTCTTGCAAATGTTTGACCATTTGGACATGAACAATTTTATCAACGATATGCTGAATATTTCCCAATTTTTAATAGTTTTGACAGTATTTTGCCACATTCAACTGTTTTCACTTTAATCATTTTCTGATGACAGTAAATCACTAGATTGTTACTGAAAACTTCCAACAAACACCAGAATTCAGCCACGTCTGAATCACAAACAATTTGTCTGAATCCGAAAGTGGAAAACATCAGATTTGATGACAAAATCACAGATTTGGCAACCCTGATATAGTAAGCTAAAAAAAAAGGAGAAAATGTAACAGTGTGTGCGAGGAGGATAATAGGTGACAGCGCATTTAGCGCGCGTGAAAACAGCGAGCTAAATGCGCCCCCCAACAGAACGTTCTATATATTTCGCCATTTCGGTCATAGAGAACATGCTGCCGAATTTTCGCCAACTCGCAACACTAATGTACAAAGCGGAGTTGAAGTTGCGCGCGGATTCGAGCGAACGAATTAGTCCGATTCGGGCGGATTCAGACCGCATGTATAAATCCGAATCGACAATACGATTCCGCTCGGCCAAAATCGTTCGGTCAGTCTTCTCGAGTAAATGAATCATTAACGAATCAATTCTTTTTGAAATACGGAATCAGTTTATTCAAATCACCATACAGAATCGTTCTTTTCGAACGAATCATTCACGAACGACCCATATCTAGTATCGAGGAAAACATTTACTTGTCACTGTTTGACAATAATAATGTTTACTTCGCAACAAAATTTACTTTTTTTTGCAGGGAAGCCTTATCAATATACTATATGTATATGCCCTTATAGTAAACAATATACATTAATACAATACAATATTAAACAAAATTTTACTCATTTAAAAAAAATTAAAAGTAAATTATACAAACTAAATTAAATTACAACGTGTTGAATCATAAAATATCACTTATTGAACTTACAAATTGCTTAAAGTTGCAATTAAATATGTCAATATTATATTGCACGCTAGAGTGTAGTCTAAACATTTTGTTTAATAGCGAGTTATAATATGTGTTACAACTGGCTCTATTACACGAAAAAGTTGCTGCATTCGGGCTGCATATTCTTGGCACATAAATATTTATAATTTTTTGCAAGTTAGGGTCATCAATTTCATTATGGACTATCCATATTTCCCTAGGGAAATATGGATTGTCAAAAGTTTCATATTTCCCTAGGGAAATATGGGTATGTTATGGCATATCGTAACCAAGGCAATATTACTCATTATTGTATTAGTTAGAAAAAAAATAAATATTCTATAATTTGTGATTATTCACATGAGCCGAAAAACACATATAATAAATAATTCATTACCTACTTGTAAGGTTAATTTCGACAGAAAAACTAAATTAATCCAAAAAAAAGACCTAATAACATCCAGCAAAATTAACGACTTTCACGAATAATAACATTGACCCTATTCTCACCCCAATTTATTCACTCCACATCGCGTGTTGTTGGCGAATTCTGAAAAGGGACTTCAGAAAAAGCACTTTTCCTTCAGTCACGAAACCACGAACGGTACAGATTAAATCAAATGCCGTGTGCTGCACAACGAATTTTTGCTGCAGCGGTTTGTTCTGCATAATCATAACCATAATGGTGATAATATTTAATATGCAATCAATGTGTGTAATTAGGCTCCAGTTTGTCACGTGTTATTGCATTAAATCGGATAGGTCTGTAATATGCACCCTGTTTATTACATTTCGTTGCGCGCCCGCCCGGTGTGTTCGATTGCGTGATTCGATTATTCGGGATTGTGGTTGTTTTGCATACAGTCATAATAATTATGTTTGATCTGAGGATATTAATTGGTTAATAGATATATTTTTTAATAGAAGAAAAATTAAACAAAACAAATAATTTGAAAATTAAATAAAACTATTACTATGTTTTTTTACCACTTTTATTTAAAAATTTTAAATAAAAGTGATACAAACAATAGTAATAGTTATATTTAATTTTGATATGGATTACCACGTAGCAGAGCTGGAACGAATCCTCGTAAAGAGGATTCGAATCACGAATCCGAATCACCTAATATGGTTCGAATCATGAATACTCGAATAAAGGATTCGTAAGAGATAAATATGATTCGAATGAAAGATTCGAATCCTGTGTTTTCGAATCACGAATAAATTTGATTTTATTATTTTTTTGCAACCATTAATATATAAATATCGTTGCCAGTTGTTTTAACAAAAATATTCAAAACCTAATTAATTATTATTAACACTGAACATCGTTGATAACAGACTAAATTCCCTTTTACTCTAATTGGAGATGTATTTGTGTGTTTCTAACCTGCATTTCAAATCAGTGTTTTGTACGCGTGGCGCATGAAGTAAAATTTTGAGTTTAGAAAAGCCCAAAAATTTGTCTCGGATCGCTGCGCGACCCTCGACAAATTTTTACGGGACTTTTCTAAACTCGAAATTTTACTTCATGTTTAGCCTGGGAGTAGAAAACAATAATTTAAAGCATTAAATTGAACTTTAAGAAAAAACAAGGAATATCTGAAGATTTACAGAAAATAGGCTGAATTTGGAATACGTATACTTAAAAGAAAAACTCCCTGTATCTGTTTGCTCCGAAGAAATATGAATAATTATAAACCATAATGAAGATAACAATTAATTCTCAAAAAACACTTGTTAATTAATATTATACACAATTGACGTTTGATTAACAATGGCGGCGACAATGAAAAAACATGTATTTTTAATCTTCTTGTAGAAATGCGTTTTATGTTAAGTAAACTATCCATCTTTCAGCTAGTAAAGTAAAGTAAAGAATTTATTTTTATTTATCTATTTAGTAGTACAAGTTCTTTCTGCTAGCAGCAATTGTCCTTCTAGTAGTAGATGAAGCAACTACTATTTTTTTCCTTCTACTATTACTAAGACTTTCTGCAACTAGTTATAGTACAGGCTCCGTCTGCTAGTGGCAAGACACGATAAGCCAGAACCATCTGAACAAGACGCTCTGTTAATAGCAGTAGTTCTTTCTACTAATAGAAATAGTGTTTTTTGCTATAAAAAAACGACTGCTAGGTCTTTCTGCTACTAGTAGTAGTACAGGGTCCATCTGCCGGTGGCAAGATTTGAATCTAGAACCATCTGAACCAGAAGCCCTGTCTACCAATAGCGGTAGTTGTTTCTGCTATTAGAAATAGCGTGTTCTGCTAAAAAGTAAATGTTTCTATCAGTAGTAGTAGTTATTTCAGCTAGTAGTACAATTTCTTTGTGCTAGTAGCGTTCGTCTTTTCAGTAGGGGAAAGAACAACTACTATTTTGCTCCTTCTACTACCAGTAAGTCTCTCCTCTGCTGATGGCAAGACATCTGAAGCTAGACCCATCTGAACTAGAAGCTCTGCTAATAGCGGTAGTTCTTTCTGCTGTAGTCATTCTTTTAGCTAGTAGCAGTTGTTCTCAAGACCGTAGCTGAGGGGGGGGATGTGGGGGTTCAAACCCCCCCTGACATTTTTAAATTGATAAATTTTTGTATGAAAAAGCGGGACTGTAAGAGCAAAAAAAATATTTTTTTCTAAGTCCCCTCCCCACGAAATTTTTATAACCCCCACCGAATATTTTTTTTCTGGCTGCGGCCTTGGTCGTTCTTTCAGCTTAAAAGTATATACACTGCGCCGCAAAATTAACGCAAAATTCGAAATTTCGTTTAAAAATTAATTTATTGTTTTTTTTTTTCTCCATTTTTTTTTCCGAAGTGGTTCCTAATAGATACTTATTCAAACTAATTTGCTTATTTGTGAACAAAAAATGAGAAAATAAACAACAAACTGCAATAATACAAAAAAATAATGATTCTTCTGATCCGCAAAATAGCGTGTAACAGTCGTACAGTTGGTCTTAATAGCGAGTATTGCCTTCTCGAGCATTGATGACAGCTCGCATCCTTCGTGGCATACTGTCAATAAAACTTTTGACTTCTTGCTGCTCAATTTCTTCCCACACTTGCGTTAATCTGAGTGTTAACTCTGGAAGGTTTGCAGGAGGTTGCTGCAAGTCTTTAATCTTCTGCCCTATAATGTCCCACAGATGCTCTATGGGATTGAGGTCGGGACTTCGTGCTGGCCAGTTCATACGAACAATTCCCACATGGTCAAAGTACTGGTTCACAATTCCTGCGATATGCGGCCTGGCGTTATCTTGCATAAAAAGGAAATTATCCCCAATAAATGGGGCAAATGGTACAACATGATGCTCAAGCACCTCTTCGATGTATCGATGTGCATTTAACCGACCACCATTAATGTGTACCAACGCTGTTGTTGCTTGCGACGTGATGCCTGCCCATACCATGACAGAGCCTCCACCATATTGCACCGTTCCTCGTATGCACGCCTGGCTGTATCTTTCACCAGGACGTCGATATACTCTTCTACGGCGGTCGTCACTATACAGACAAAATCTGGACTCGTCACTAAACATTACTCTACCCCAATCAGCATTGTTCCAATTAAGATGTTCCTGTGCAAACCTTAAGCGCTCTCGTCGGTGCTCTCTGGTTAACAAAGGACCTTTAGCGGCTTGATAGGGTCGAAGATCAACTTCAGCAAGTCTTTCTCTGACCGTATCCTGACTTAGTAGACGACCATAGGTTAGAACAAATTGTTGTTGCAGGTAAGTGCTCGTTAGGAATCGTTGCCTTAAACTTTGAAGTTGCATAAATCTGTCTTCTCTCGGCGTTGTCATTCTTTTTCGACCCTGGCCGCGTCTTCTTTCGTGACGTCCTATTTCTCTGAAGCGGGAAAGAACTCGCGATATTGTGGAATTAGCAACATGCAAACGTTGGGCAATGTAAGTTGCAGTAAACCCTTCTTCTTGCAGCTTACTTATTACTACTCGCCTTTTTTAACAAGAAAATAAAGACCTGTTTGGCATATAATAAGGTTTGTTTTTAGCCTACTAATATATATTTCCAGTTTTTGTGATAAACAGAAAAAGAGAAGAAGGCTCAATTCAGGAAAAACAATAAAATTATTTTTTTTAAACGAAATTTCGAATTTTGCGTTAATTTTGCGGCGCAGTGTATATATTTTTTGTTCTACTACCACTAGTTTTTTCTGCTCCTAGTAGTAGTATAGGCTCCGTCTATGGAACTAGAAGTTCTGTCTGCTAATAGCGGCAGTTCTTTCTGCTAGTGGACAAATCGTTTTTAACTGAAAAAAAGTAAACGTTACAGTTTGTAGTACTGGTTCTTTCGGCAGGCCTCGTCTGCTGGTAGCAAGATATTTGAAGCTACAACCATCTGAGCTAGAAGTTCTGGCTGGTAATAGTGCTAGTTGTTTCTGCTAGTAGAAATAGTGTTTCCGCAAAACAGCCTATTTTCTGTAAATCTTTAGATATTCCTTATTTTTTTTAAGTCCCAGACTAAGCATGAAGTAAAATTTCAGGTTTAGAAAAGCCGCGCGAAAATTAAATATTTCTGGGCTTTTCTAAACTCAAAATTTTACTTCATGCGCCACGCGTATAAAACACTGATTTAACGAGAAATTTAAAAGCACACAAAAGACATTTTTCATGTTAATCCTCACAATTAATTTGAATTATTTTTGACGATTCAAATCCTTTTGTAAGTATTCGAATCCTTTTATAAATATTCGAATCCTTTTGTAAATATTCTAATCCTTTTATAAATATTCGAATCGCGCACATTTGGATTCAAATACGAATTCTCTTAAAAATACGTAACGAATCCGGATCACGAATCCAGTTGAACTAAAGTATTCGAATGCCTCTTTTGAATCCTCTAAAAGGATTCGAATCCTGAATGATTCGAATTATGCCCAGCTCTGCCACGTAGTAACGGTCAAAACCATCGTGATGTCAAATAATTTAAGTTAAGTTCATATTACAACGGCTATTTCCGCTACGCCGATATTGAAACCTTTTTTGGGCCGTTTAATTTGCATATTTTTGACCGACGAAAATACCACCCTTCCAAACATGCGTCGTACCCCCATTTACTTGTATATATTTTTTCTTAACTTGTATATTTCTCTAAACACTTACTCTTGTAGTCTTGTAGAAGAGCACGTCACATATTTTTTTGTGAATGTTGTAATTTTTATTTCATTCCTGTGTAAATACAAAGTTCAGTATTTTATTTAAAAGCAACTATTTTATTTTACACCACATTCAGTGGCGGATTTTCTATTAGGCTAAGTAGGCTGAAGCCAACGGCGGCAAATTTTTAACGGTGGGAAATTTTCGACGGATGCATAATTTCGACATTGAGGCTTTGTGAATTTTTATATAGACGGGAAACTTTATTTCTCTCAGCTGAATACCCCTGGAGGGCAGTGTTGCCAACTCTAAACCATCAAATGTCTAAAAAGTCATGTTAAAAATCACCACAAATCATTAGATTATTCATAATATATAAAATTACGAAAAAACTATTCGTGAAAATGCAAACAATGTCTTAATTAATAAGACAACTTAAGACGTTAAATATCCATTGCTACTTCCTGTGCAAATACACCTCCGGATATTAAATTATACAATTAAATATTTAAAATCTTATTTAATTTGATTTGTTACAACACTCCATTAAAGTATATGTAACGTTTAGGTCAAATTCTCTTCAAACTAACTAACAAATACAAATTTAAAATAAAAGGAGAGATAACAAAAAATTAGAAGTGACAGGACTTGGATTAAAACTAATGTCTTAGGCCATCTATAGACGCGTTTCGTCTATATTTATCTGTCATCAGTATAGTATAGCTTTGCTTATTACGTTTTAAAAAAATTCAGGAATAAAATTAGAATTATTATTATTCAGTTTTTTTTTTATTAGACGAATTTCAATTATCTTAACAACAAAAAACTCTGAAATAATTAAGAACTTTAGAAGACTGAAGAATTTAAATAGATTTTGATACTATTTTTCTTTTTTGACATATGTTTGCTAATTTCAAACTTTTTTAGAAACATTTTTCAGCAATATCATTTAGAAATTTTATAAATTTAATGCTTACTTATTCCTTAATGTATCACATTATTTAATAGTTTTTCAAAAAAATGTTAAAACAAAACTCTTTTTGTTTATGATTCGTTTATGATCAGTATAGGAAAACGCCTAGAGAAGATATTTATTTGATAATCACTCACAAATTGCTGCTTTATTAGTAACTTAATCAAAATAGTATCAAACAAAAAAAATTGATAAATCACAACACAACATTTTATATAATCTCTTTTCACCTCAGTTATTTTGTTTATGTACTAGCAACTAAAAATCTAGTTAAGATCAACAACTCACCGACTATGGCTTTCGACGTTTCAATCAAAAAATATTTCAAACAAAAGTTGTAAACAACGAAAAAATTAACCACTTTTACCTAGACACTTTTCACCTCAGCTCTTTTGTTTTTGTTCAATAAACCGAGAAAGATTATTTTTCATATATTTTGCTAATCACTTATTAACTGAAGCTTTATTATCAATTCAATCAAACAAAGCTTTAAGCAAAAGTTGCAGACAAGTAAACAATATACAACTTTATGATAATTTGAACATTTACGAACGAGTGTCATCCACTCCCAGACTAAGCATAAAGTAAAATTTCGAGTTTAGAAAAGCCCTGAGCAAAATTTGGCTCGGTCGCGCAGCACCGAGCCAAATTTTGCGGGATTTTCTGAACTCGAAATTTTACTTTATGCGCCACGCGTATTAAACACTGATTTCAAGTAAAGTTAAAAATATAGAAACATATTAACCTAATCAAAAAATGCTTAAAAATAAGTTATAGCCAAAGAAAAACACACAACTTTTGTATAAACAATTTTTACCTTAGCTAATTTGTTTTTGAACAAGAAACGAGAAAGTCTACCCCAGATTTATTCCTTTAGTAACCACTCACCAAATGTAGCGTTATTATTGACCGAATCGAAAAATTTCAAACAATAAGTGTAGATATTGAAAACAAAAACTATTATCTAAACACTTTAGCTCTTTTGTTTTTGTTCAATTAACCGAGACAGATTTTTTCGGATATATTTTGCTAATCACTTACCAATTGTAGCTTTATAATTGATTTACTATTGACATTTTATTGATTCTTGTACAGTCAATATGCAATTTGAATTTTCAGTACAGTCAAATGACAGTATTACACACAATATTGTAAAGATAAGGAGAGTTAATATACAATGTGTTTTGTTTGTCTCTGAACATATAAATTCAGAGCATGTAAAATAGGATGTTTAGTTTTAAAACGTATCAAAATATGTCAGAATTATCAAAATTACTTAAAATTGTCAAAAACATCAAAATTACTAAAATGTCAAAAATATCACACATTCTCGTAAATATAAAAAATATCAAAAACGTCAAAAATTCGGCGTGCTAATAAAATCGATTCACGTCAAATTACCATTTTATGTCAGTACGTGACAGAAATGTTATCTAATAAAATAAAAATTATCATCTAATGTTAAAAAAGTAAATATGTAATATCTAAAATTTTAAATGTCAAAATCTTCGTCTAATGTCAAAAAAGTAGAAAATATCAAATGTCAAAACTTTCTTCTTATGTCAAAAATGTCATTTAATGTCAACATCAAAAATGTAAAAATAAAGTAAAAAAGGTCATTGTTTATCAACAAAAGTAACAGTTTGTCTTCAATTTGAAGAACCTGTATACATTTTGAATAATTTTGTTTCTATTCTCACATATTTAACGCGACTTGACAATTTTTTTTAATTAGAAGTAGCAATGAATGAGTTTCCTTACTTCGCCTAAAATAATAATTTTGATTGCATCTCACCCAAATTTCAAACTTTGTTGTTCTTAATCTTCCCGCACTGAGGCTTACGATTTCAGTATTCATTCTTCCAAAGATTTCTAATTTAAATAAATTTTACACGCCATTTACTTTTATCCATTTTTAATTATTTTTGCAGAAGGATTTTTAGAAGGAGTAACATTGTTGGTTGTCGTTGATTGTTGGTTTCACCTCTTTATCTTTAGTGTTAGAAATTCAAAACACATAAAACATTAATTAATCCAAAATACGATAGAATGACAGCGATGAAAATGCGTTATTCATTCATTGGCGTAGAAACTAAATTAGCGCTGTGTGAATTGGCCCCTGATTTTAACCAATTAGAGATCAAAGACAAACAGGCCCTATCTTTTCCTTTGTGGAATGAAGTATAATTGTCGCGTGTTTTTATTATTTATGCTTTTCGTTAACTTTCTGCAGTTTAATCTCTTGAATACTTTTCTTATCTGGCACTTGGTGAAACATATTAGAATAATATTTATATTTCTGCAGTTTATGTTAAAAAATTCTTTTGTTTACGACAATCTTATAATATGTGCATTATTTAATTGTATGGGTAGCATTAATGGAGTGCATTTAACACTGAAGTATATTAAACACGGGATTTGCGTGCAAATGGGGTTTTTTTACACGAATGTAAATAATTTCAGAGTTAGATTTTTTGCCGTTATGCAGTACCAGCACTGTGCGAGCCAAATCAGCTTCTTTTGTCTTACATTTGACCATGATGGCGATGACGTAGTCGACGCCATTTTGTAAAACTACGAAGTAACGCGTCAACATCTCCGCCGTTCTCACTAGTTTTCCCCGAGTAAAACGCGTTTGTAAACAGAAATCATTCTTAAATCGGTTAAACAATTGTGCTTCTATTCGTTGCGAGTGTTTTTTTGAAGCGGAACAAACGTTAACACCATGAAAACTCCATCTAAACGGAAGAGTTTGTTTTTTTGTGCAAAGAGCATGTTTCTATGTAACTTAAGCGAAAGGGTAGACTGCGTAAATATTATTTATTGTTGAATAATGGTTCATATTTGTGTTAAAGTGGACTTAACCCTATTACACATTAAAATCATTGTGCCGCAATCTGATAAATATATAAAGGGTGGGCCATCTGATGGTTTTTTTTTTTCTGAAATTTTTATTAAAACTACACCGTTAAATATATTTAAATGATTGTTGTCTTATTCAAGAAAATACACTTTCCAATTATTTATGCAAACAATTGTAGCCGCGGCTAGCTTAACAATGATCTATCCCTTTCATCAAATTTTGCTGTATATTTTTGATTGTTTGTGGCTCTATTTTACGAATAGTTCGTCGAATGTTTTCCTTCGATGCGTCAATTGTTTATAGATCGTTAAAGTAACAACAGTCCTTAATATATCCCCACAAAAAATAGTCCAACGGCGACGACTTAATGTCTCCAAAATGACTGATAAAACTTTTACCAAACATAGTGTGCAAAAGATCGATAGTTTCACGGCTGGTGAGGCATGTTGCTCCATCCTGCTGGAATCAAAACTCAACCAAGTCGAATTCGTCTAATTGCGGCCACAAAAAATCATTTAGCATGCCTCTCTAACACATTCCATTGCGACACAGTACTCACTTTCGAAATATTTTTTCATAATTTCCCAACGTTTTTCCAGATTAAAACGAATTATACCTTACAGCGGAGGTTTGACACTACATTTTTGTCAATATGTCAAGCTCGTCAGTATTTCCATGAGAAAATAACACTTGGTTCAAAAAGAAACTAATAGATGGCCCACCCTTTATAATAAATGTTGTGTTATATATTGTTGTTGTCGTGAACAAAGTATAGTGTATAACTCGCATATAATGGCTAATAGCTATCGTTATATGGTCGTTGTACAATATATTATTGCATTTTTTCATTGTTTGTTAATGCACAGTATATCTATACTTTAAGGCGTTAGGGACATCCCAGAACCCCCACCCCCGCATTGCGGAGTTTGCACTCTCTAGTTCTGTCTAATATTTACCTCGGAACAAAAATACATTCTGTAAAATTCTCAGAAGTAAAACTATAAAATCTCATCGCGGCTTTGTTAATTTTTTAGACCGGAAACGTCTGTAAATTCTGCGAAATTATGTAAACTAATACTGTGCAAACTGTGCTTGGATATGTGAGGGGGTAATTGAGACATGCAAAATAAACCAGGGCCGGCCGCTGCATATACTCTTCTGGATTTGTGCGGAAATGCAAATAAAAATAAAACACGACGTTTTGTATGAAAAGGATGGGGCGGAAATATTTTATTTCCTTCCTTCCGTGCCTCAAATTTTATGTATGTGTGAGACCTCTCTTAGCTCTCATGCCTGTATAATTCAGTGGCGTAGTTACATACACGCCCTGACGTAAAGGTTTTCGATTCCTTTCTTTTTAATTCAGTGTATATAATTTGAAATTTAATGCATATTTAGGCATTGTTGTTATCAAAGCGTTCAATTTGAAACTTCGAACAAGTGTTTTAATTTGGATTTGCCGGCGCGAAGCAAGGCGCCCGACAAATGCAACTTTTCAGGCTTTCCTAAACTCAAATTTTACTTCATTCATGAGACGTATAAGACACTTATGATTTTTGTCGTTAATTAAGTAACAGCAATATCTTAGGCTATTTTGACATCCGCAATTGTTGTATCTATTCCATGGTATGTCATTACTTTTATAAAATCACATTACTTTTTCTTAATTATTTTAGCTGTGAATTTTCTGACATTCGTTGGTTTTTAATAGAGTTCAATTTGAAGCTTCAAACGAGTGTTTTCCACTCCCAGACTAAGCATGAAGTAAAATTTCGAGTTTAGAAAAGCCCCGTGAAAATTTGTCGAGGGTCGCGTAGCGACCCTCGACAAATTTTCTGGGCTTATCTAAACTCGAAATTTTACTTTATGCGCCACGCGTATAAAACACAGATTTTAAGTGAAGTTCGAATATACATTAATTTGAAAATATTATAGTGTTTTATACGCGTGGCGCATGAAGTAAAATTTCGAGTTTAGAAAAGCCCAAAAAATTTGTCTCGGGTCGCTGCGCGACCCTCGACAAATTTTCACGGGGCTTTTCTAAACTCGAAATTTTACTTCATGCTTAGTCTGGGAGTGGAAAATACTTGCTTAAAGCTTTAAATTGAATTTAAAAAAAAAACAGGGAATATCTGCAATTGTTATATCAATTCCATGGTATGTAATTATTTTTATAAAATCACATTACTTTTCCTTAATTATTTTAGATGTAAATTTTCTGACATTCGTTGGTTTTTAAAAGAGTTCAATTTGAAGCGTTGAACGAGTGTTTCCCACTCCCAGACTAAGCATGAAGTAAAATTTCGAGTTTAGAAAAGTCCCGTGAAAATTTGTCTCGGGTCGCGCAGCGACCCGAGACAAATTTTCTGGGCTTTTCTAAACTCGAAATTTTACTTCATGCGCCACGCGTATAATACACAATTTTTAAGTGAAGTTCGAATATACATAAATTTGACAATATTTTAGTGTTTTATACGCGTGGCGCATGAAGTAAATAGCTGTAAATTTTCTGTCATTCGTTGATTTTTAAAAGAGTTCAATTTGAAGCTTTAAACGACTGTATTTCACTCCCAGACTAAGCATGAAGTGAAATTTCGAGTTTAGAAAAGCCCCGTGAAAATGTATCATGGGTCGCGCAGCGACCCGAGACAAATTTTCTGGGTTTTTCTAAACTCGAAATTTTACTTCATGCGCCACGCGTATAAAACACAGATTTTAAGTGAAGTTAGAATATACATTAATTTGACAATATTATAGTGTTTTATACGCGTGGCGCATGAAGTAAAATTTCGAGTTTAGAAAAGCCCAGGAAATTTGTCTCGGGTCGCTGCGCGACCCTCGACAAATTTTCACGGGGTTTTTCTAAACTTGAAATTTTACTTCATGCTTAGTCTGGGAGTGGAAAATACTTGCTTAAAGCTTTAAATTGAATTTAAAAAAAAAACAGGGAATATCTGCAATTGTTGTATCAATTCCATGGTATGTAATTATTTTTATAAAATCACATTACTTTTCCTTAATTATTTTAGCTGTAAATTTTCTGACATTCGTTGGTTTTTAAAAGACTTCAATTTAAAGCTTTGAACGAGTGTTTCCCACTCCCAGACTAAGCATGAAGTAAAATTTTGAGTTTAGAAAAGCCCCGTGAAAATTTGTCTCGGGTCGCGCAGCGACCCTAGACAAATTTTCTGGGCTTTTCTAAACTCGAAATTTTACTTCATGCGCCACGCGTATAATACACAATTTTTTAGTGAAGTTCGAATATACATAAATTTGGCAATATTATAGTGTTTTATACGCGTGGCGCATGAAGTAAAATTTCGAGTTTAGAAAAGCCCAGAAAATTTGTCTCTGGTCGCTGCGCGACCCTTGATACATTTTCACGGGGCTTTTCTGAACTCGAAATTTTACTTCATGCTTAGTGTGGGAGTGGAAAACACTTGTTTAAAGCTTTAAGTTGAACTTAAACAAAAGAGGGAATATCTGCAATGGTTGCATCAATTCCATGGTATGTCATTATTTTTATAAAATCACATTACTTTTCCTTAATTATTTTAGCTGTAAATTTTCTGACATTCGTTGATTTTTAAAAGAATTGAATTTAAAGCTTTATACCAGTGTTTTCCACTCCCAGACTAAGCATGAAGTAAAATTTCGAGTTTAGAAATGCCCTGTGAAAATTTGTCGAGGGTCGCGCAGCGACCCGAGGCAAATTTTCTGGGCTTTTCTAAACTCGAAATTTTTTTTCATGCGCTACGCGTATAAAACACAGATTTTAAGTGAAGTTCGAATATTCATAAATTTGACAATATTCTAGTGTTTTATACGCGTGGCGCATGAAGGAAAATTTCGAGTTTAGAAAAGCCCAGAAAATTTCTAATCTCGAAATTTTACTTCATGCTTAGTCTGGGAGTGGAAAGCCCTTGTTTAAAGCTTAAATTAAACTTAAAAAAAACAAGGAATATCCGCGATTGTTGTATCAATTCCATGGTATGTCATTATTTTTATAATATCACATTACTATTTTTTTAATTATTTTAACTTAGAGAAACTTAAAGTGTTAGGTCTGAACATTTAAAAATTTAGAATATTTCCCGCTACATAAAAGTGAAATACATTTTGTCTCTAAAATAAATAGGGAAGCCAATATTTGAACACTTTTAAATTAACATGCGATTTCCTATGTTGCGTCCGCCAAGTCAGCACCCGGTATACTCGTGACCTAAATAGTATTGAACTCTTTTAAATCACAGCCTATGCATATGTATACCTAATAGAAAATTCCCTGTATGTATACCTAAAAGAAAAATCCCTGTATTAACAGATTAATCCGATGACCATTTGCCAAATCTACTGAATGCGCATTCGATTCAATATTTTCGTTTGAGCTAACACAAAATCAACATAAATACATTATTTATTACTGTAAATACCAAATCTATTTAATAGATGTGAAAATTGTAATTATACCACTTAAACTCACTTGTAAAACAATTGTGCACAATAATTAAAATGACTTGTAGCTAGTTCTTGCAGATTTATTTTTAAGAAGCCATTATCAAAATATGACGTTTAACCTTAACATTTTAAAGCTGCATACCGAAACATACGTTTTCACATGTTCCATCTTAAAACCATAGCAGACATATTATGAAGTTTTCTGTCTTTTTTCACACACGCAATCTGATGACATCAAACAATTTTTGTATTACATGTATTGGTACAGAAAGCACTACAAATCCAAACACAAAAGTTAAGATGGCGGACGTGTTAAATAGTTTATCTGACGAGTCCGAGTTTACCAGTGAAAGAAAGTGTCATAAGTGCAAACAGAAATCAATAAATGCAGTGCAATGTGTACAGTGTGATAACTATTTTCATCCGTCGTGCTTGAAATTTCATACTAAGGCATGTGGAAGGCTACAAATATCACCCAGCGACAATGATGTTGAGGTTAAATCGCCGCATTCCGCAAATGCAGACAAACCGAAGATGTTGGAGGAAGATCTAAATGATACACTAATAAATGAAATGCGAGAGCTGAATAAATCCCTCTTACTAAACAACAAACTTCTACTTGAAAAGATTGCCACATTAGAAGAAAAAATAGAACAATCTGATAAAAATTGTAAAAGTTGCCAACAACCGCTGTGCGATGGCGCCAAAGTAAATGCATCGACAATGATGAACACAAAAATATATCCAACGTACAGGGATATCACCGCAAAGACAGAGAAGGTTATCTTAAAACCAATTAATAATAATACTCGCGATCAAACACGTAAATTGCTTATCAATCATTTAGATCCAACTAGACTAAATAATTTCAACATAAAAAATGTGTCCAAGAATAATTTAATAATACAATGTGAAAATAAAAATGATTTAGAAAGTCTTAAATGTGAACTTAAGGAAAAAATGACGAATTGTGAAATTGTGGACACAAAGAAATATCAACCACAAATAAAAATTATGTATATTTTGGATGAACTTGAATTAGACAACGAAAATTTAAAAAATAGGATTATCACACAAAACAACATTCCAATGGACGGAAACTCAAAATTTACATTTATTAGAAGAACAGGAAACAAGAACCAACATTTCAATGTGGTGTTTGAGTGCAGTGCTACCGTTTTCAAAACAATTATCGCTATGGGGTCACTAAATATTGGTTTACAAAAGTGTCGCGTATACGAAAGTTTTAATTTAACTCAATGTTACAGTTTCGGTGCCTATGGACATACGGCGAAAAATTGTGAGAAAATAGTGTGCGGACTCTGCGCAGGAATACACAAAACAGAAACTTGCTCCGCGGCAAAGAGCGATATCAAATGTGGGAATTGCTTAGTAATAAACAAATCCTCCGATGAGTCACTAGACATTAACCACGTGATTTGGAGCGAAAATTGCTCGTGCCGCGTTCAAATAAAAAAATATATAGCGCAAAACACTATCTACGATGAAACTCAAATCTAGCAACCACAAAACAAGACAGTAATTAATAACAATAATTTTATCCTATTACATACTAATGTGAGATCCCTACAAAACAAAATTTTAAAAATAGAAGCCATGCTTGAATGCAATGAGGATTGCTCCATAATTGGCATAACTGAGCATTGGCTAACAATTGAAAACCTGAAATTAACAAAATTAAATAAATTCAGTCTAGCAACACAATTTTGTAGAAATAAACATCCTGCAAGAGAAGTGGCCTATGGTGGCTCGGCTATATTTATTCGCAAAGGTTTAAAGTTTAAAATTCGCACAGATATAAATAATCTATCACTAGAAAGCGACTTTGAATGTGCGGCAGTGGACTGGTTTTATTTTAATTGTAAAATAACCTATGTAGTTTTATACCGAGCACCGCTTTCGAATATTGATTTATTTTATCAACAATTGGATATGTTATGTGAAAAATTATGTAAAAATGAGAATGCGTTTTTTGTCGCGGGCGATTTTAATATTGATACGGCGGGCGATTCAAATATGGCCAGAGATTTCCTCGGTATTTTAGAGTCACATCACTTAAAGTTGTGCATTACTGAACATACAAGGATACACGGTGCTTCGGCCAGCTTAATCGATAACATAATCACCAATGTAGTTTCAGGATACACGTCAAATGTGATAAATTACAATATTTCTGATCATCTTGTACTGAAACTCTCACGCTCTTGTGCCATTGATAAACAAATGAAGGAAATTAAATACTATCGCAAATATAATGAAGTAAATACCATGAATTTTAAAAATCAACTGAGCGATCCTTCGTTATGGAATTAAGTTTATTGTAGTGACCGTTCGATAAATGAAAAGTGGGACTCATTTACACAATTATTCTTTAAAACTTTTGATCAATCTTTTCCCAAAATCGACATAAGCCAAACTTCCGCTCAAATAAAAAAATGTATACACCGGTCGAAATCAAAAGTTGTAAACAGCAAATAAATGTTCTCTATGTAATATCAAGACATGAACCATATTTTATAGGCCTTTACAACAATCAAAAAAAACTTTACGACAGTTTACTATACAAAGCAAAACAAAATAGTATCAGAAACAGATTTTACCAATCGGACAATATCACGAAGACATCTTGGAAAATTATCAATGAAATTACAGGCAGATCGCAAAATACCTTACAAGTAACAACGAAGCAGATACAGATACCTTAGCAAGTAATTTTAATCTCCATTTTATCAATAGTGCGCAACAAATGTTTACAAATATTTCGACTGATATATACAATGATAACATCAATATAAACAACCAATCACTTTTCCTTAGACCAGTTAGCAATGTCGAGGTTTTTAATATTATTATGTCATAAATAAATATCAGTTCATCAGGGTACGATGGGATACCTGGAAATGTAATTAAATATGCAATAAATGAGATCCTAGAACCGATGACATATTTATTGAATCACTCTTTAGAAACAGGAATATTTCCCGAGGTATTTAAGAAATCAATTGTAACCCCCATTTTTAAAAAGGGAGATCCAAGCGATCTTAACAATTATAGACCGATAAGTGTTATACCAACCTTTTCCAAAATTTTAGAAATCGTAATAAATAATAGATTAGTAGAATTTTTAGATAAACACAAGATTCTTAACACATCACAGCACGGTTTTAGACGAAATAAATCAGTAATTACTGCACTACATAAATACCTTAAGCATATAGTTGGGACACTAGATACAAATGAAGTACCTCTTGGAGTACTACTTGACCTATCAAAAGCTTTCGATAGTTTAGACCACGAAATTTTAATTCATAAATTAGATAAGTATGGTGTTCGTGGAGTAGCCTTTAATCTAATAAAAAGTTATCTTAGTTATAGAAAGCAAAGTGTGAATATAAATAATAACATTTCAGCGTATTTAGACGTGACGAAGGGAATACCTCAAGGTAGTATTTTAGGGCTCTTGGTTTTTATAATTTATATTAACGACTTAGCGGAGGTTGTGCAGTCGTTGGGTGGTGATGTTCAGATATATGCAGACGATACGAACATGCTAGTCTCCTGCAAGAATGTGTCAGATGCTGTGTTTGAATGCAATCAACATCTCATCGAGTGTAATGCTTGGCTGAACAAAAATAAATTAAAATTAAATACGGGCAAAACCGCAGTCATATTCTTTAAGACTAATCGGTCAAGAATAACCTATCCACACAGCATAACCCTCTTAGACCAAGAGTTCTTTCCTAAATAAAGTGTAAGGTTCCTGGGAGTATTCTTAGACGATACTCTCAATGGAGTTACTCACATATCGACACTGGAAAGTCAGTTGAACTCTGCATGTTACATGCTGCGCATATTAAAATCTTCTGGTGCACCATCGGACATTCTTAGGCTAGTGTATAATTCACATTTCTGTTCGCGGCTACGCTACGGTATAACATACTATGGTTGTAGTTATCAAGCACAGCATCTGTTCACTATACAGAAAAGGTCAATCCGGATTATACTTGGGCTAAAATTCAGAGAGTCTTGCAGAGGGCACTTTAAAGCAAATAAAATGCTAACCTTATACGGGCTGTACATATATGAATTCTTAGTACACAACTTTAAAGCTGAATTAAACATCAATACCACCCATCAACATAACTAGCAAACTAGACACTACAATAACTTTGCGCTGCCGATTCATTGGTTATCAATTTATGAAAAGGAACCATCTTACGCTGCAATGAAGTACTACAATCGTCTGCCGTACAATATTAAATCTATTGAAAAAATTAAGAAATTTAAGGAATGTTTGCATGAATATCTGTGTCAGAAAGAATTATACTCCTTAAACGAACTCTGAAATACATTAAATAAAAAGAAAAAGAAAAAAAAAAACGCCTTCTCGAAATAGGATATATTCAAGTTGATATGCATTTTTCTCTAAGTTCTTTTTTGTTTGTTTCCCGTTTATTAACTTTGTTTCTATTTATTTAATTTTATATTTTCTAACTTTCTTTCTATTTATTTAATTTTATATTTTCTAAATTGTATTTTGCTGACACATTTTCATTTATATGTATTACCTTGTAATTACATATTTCTTGAAAATAAATTACTATTATTATTTATTATCAAGGAAACCATGGGACACCTCTCGTGAATCGTATCTAAGGTGCGATTCACGAAAGGTGTCCCATGTACGTTTATGATTCATGGTCAGTCAGCTTGAGTTTATGTCTTATCTGACCTTAATTAGCTTTAAAAATGATGGTATCAGGGGAACATTTGTGTGTTTTATGAATGTTCATTTCGTCTAACCAAATATTGCGCCTTCACAATTCGAGCACCTAGAGCAATTTGCTCTATTTGCTTAACAGTAGCTACGCCCCTGCTGTGATGTGTTTAAGTGTGTCAGTATTTGCATTTATGTATGTGTGCATGTGTATGATACAGCCACATCACTGAGAAATTCTTCAAGTGTGTTTGCCTCCTCGACAATTGCGATATGCGGGCAAAAGCACTCGAGGAGTCGAATCGATTTCGTCGGTATGGAAACACAACCTTTAGTCTCTTTTTGCGTTATTACTTTCAGAGGTAGAATACCAAATTCTTCAAGAAAATATACATGCCGCTGAATTTCCGATTCAATTTCAATATAAAATTTTAAAAATCGTAACTTGATAGTTTTTACGAAGACGACTTTTTCTTACAAAGTATGCATATTTTCTTATTCGTATATTTCTATATTAGAATACATAAATCTTGAAATATTCTAAGTTTGTAAGTGGGTGTTTTTGATATACAAGGTGGTAAATTTTGCGATGCTAACCATTGGTATCTCGGAAATTAGGAAAAAGTAGCTCATTTTAATGGCGATTAAGATTCTGACAAAAAATTATAATATTGATAAGTTCCTGATTTATCGCGAAAAAACTGAAAATTGTGATTTTAGAAAAAAAATTATATCTTTCCTGCCATTGGCGGAATTTTTATTAAACTTGGCAACTGTATATTTTTGGACCCTCTGTATTGAATGGCGCCGACATAAATATTTTAGGTACTCTAGATTTGGAGTTCAACTATTTTTATTTCTTATGGCAGCCATATTGGATTTTCTCACTTTTAAGTAGACCAAAAAAATAGGTTTTAAAATAGTAATACACATAACCTCTGATTAAAAAAAAACCTGTAGTTTGATACTCCATATGAATATATACAGGAAGTTTTTCTTTAAAGTATACGTATTTTAAATTCTGATTATTTTCTTTAAATATTTAAATATTCGTTGTTTTTAAAAGAGTTCAATTTCAATCTTGAAACGAGTGTTTTCCACTCCCAGACTAAGCATGAAGTAAAATTTCGAGTTTAGAAAAGCCCCGTGAAAATTTGTCGAGGGTCGCGCAGCGACCCGAGACAAATTTTCTGGGCTTTTCTAAACTCGAAATTTTACTTCATGCGCCACGCGTATTAGACACTAAAATACTGTGAAATGTATGTATATTTGAACCTCACTGTAAATCAGTGTTATATACGCGTGGCGCATGAAGTAAAATTTCGAGTTTAGAAAAGCCCAGAAAATTTGTCTCGGGTCGCGCAACAGTGTTTTCAAAAAAGGTCTTTTGTAGTTTTTGATCCAATCTGTTCTTATAGAGATTCTTTGTGCTATCGTTATAGAAGCTTTCCAAATTAAATCTTACATCTGCATCCTTTTCTGGTTTTTCATGTGTACTTTCTTGTTTTACCAGTTTTACTGGGAATAGGATGTACGAGTATGCCTTGGCTAGGTATTGGTCGCTTTTGCAAGTTGCTCCTCTATATGCTCTTAAGTCCTGCACATTCAACTTTGTTTTTTGCTGTACTATTGCGTCTTTTATTTTTAACCGAAGATTTTTAGTTTTTTTCGTCCAGAAATGTTTGTGTATACTGCGATATGGGTAAAATATTTGTTGAAAAGTTTACTGAAGAGGAAAACGAGTAGCGAATAAAGAACGGGATTTGCTACTCGTTTTCCTCTTTAGTAAACTTTACAAAAAATATAATCTCATGCAAGTTAACAATCGTATAACCGCAAGAAACTTGCTTAATCATCCGGTGCTGAAATTTAATTAAGAGCTGAAACAAACTGCGCGGTTGTTTCTGGTGAGCTTCATGCGCGCAAGAAATGTTCGTATGCGTGCGGCAATTAAATTCGGCTTAAAGTAATGGGAAACGAGCCGAGAGAATTCGCTGATATTTATGGATACAGCCTTAGCAATATTGTAAGTAATCGCCAGAGATGCCGTGCGGAGATGTGCGATAAGCGAGGGATGAATTATTTAGTATTTATCCGGGATATGAGGCTGAGGCCCGCATCGGATGCTACATCTCCAAACTGCGTCAGATAATTTTCGTTAACAAGGATGAAGTATTATGGGTTTCAAATATAAATATTTAGTAAATAAATGTGTAATGTCAGACAAAATTTAGTACACAGGGAGGAGCACGAGACAGTGTATTTGCCATACTTAGATAAAAGTTTAAGACATTTCGGTGGATACTCACCTGAATCTTGTATTCCGGTCATTAATTTGATTTTAGGAAGTGTTTTCCACTTACTAAACAGCATGGAGTAAATATTTCGAGTTTAGAAATAGTTACCCTGCAAATTTGGATTAGTCGCGAAGCGAAACAACCAATCCAAATTTGCAGGTATTTCCAAACTCGAAATTTGTACTTCTTGCGCTAGGGGTTCTATCCACTGATATATTGTGAATTATAAAATATACCGGGTATTGACTTGGCGGACGCAACATAGGAAATCCCATGTAAATTTTGAAATGTTCAAATTTTTGCTCCCCTATTTATTTTAGAAACAAAATGTATTTACCTTTTTTGTAGAGGGAAAAATTTTGAATTCATTGGTGTTAACGTTTATCACTTTACGTTTCTCTAAGTGGGCGAGGTGTGGGTCAGGGGAAAGAGGAAGGAAGGTGTGGATGGAGAAAGAGTATGCGGGGTGTGTAATGTGTGAGCAGGGGAGGGATACGTGGAGTCATCTGGCAGAGGAGTGCGAGGGGGTGAAGGAGGAATGGGTGGGAATAAGAGGGAATAGAAGAGTGACGAAATTTATGAGAGAGGATAGGGCCGCAGTAAGGACGCTGGAGAAGTTGGGGAAAGAGAGGAAAAGCAGAAGGAAGAGAGGGGGCAGCGATTAGTGTAAATATGGATGTAATGTATTATGCCAATAAAGGTCTTTTTTTGTAAATTTGTACAATTTAATTGACTTTTAAATATTTGATCCGCCATATTGAATTTTAGACATATAATCCGTGTCGGTCTGCACCAGAGATCTCACAAACCTAATAATGTACACGTTTTAGAAGACTAATATGGACATTTACTATCTATATATGTACAGGTTTTTGAATATTTGATCCGCCATATTGGATGCGCCATTTTGAATTTTAAAATTTTGACATCAAATTCGTAATCAGCGAACAAAAAACCATAGAGGAACCAATTTGGAGCATATTCTTACACATCTTCATATTTTGACCAGGTTTTTTCATGCTTTGCTTTGGATTCGATAACTTTTGATCGCAGTGTCCTACTGGAAAAAATAAAAATGTATTTTAAAAAGAAAGAGTTTAACTTTCTTGTAGACTAATTACTTTTAACCATATATAAAGTCAGATTCTACAACTTTTTTTACCTATTTTTTGGTTAGGATAGGTTAGGTTGTGATTAGATGGATGAAACATAAAATATTTCACCTAAATAATAATCAGTTTTATATAAATTATTTTTACCCAATAATTAACGTTGGTTGTAAATGTAACATTTTTCTTGTTCCACGTGAATTCGTACGCAAACTAAACTGAACTTCATACATGTAGGTAAGAAAACTTAATAACGCTCCCCATACGGAGAAAATTGTGTTTTTTATCGAATTACAACTAACGTTTTCAGCGCTTTGAGTGCTTTATGAGATCCCACCTACACTCAGGTGATTTCATGAAAATTTCAGGGCCCGGACGGACGTCCCTCTGAATTAAAGATACCATCAACCTCACGTATTCCGCATTCGCGCTCGTCCGCTCGTGCAGAATGTGCATGGGACGTGCGTCGTTTTTCCAGGAAATAAATTACCCTCACTGATTTGACACTAAATCCCGTTTCCCCACATAAAAAATAGAAATATCAACCAACTTTGATGGCTTACAATATTTCAGGATTTAAAAGCAAGAGATTATATTTTCATAAAGCAAAAATACAATTATTAGATATATCAACTCTTGACTTACAATGTGCCCGTTCATCAAATTGTTCAACATTCAACATTTTTAGACTTGTTTGTGATGTATGTTGGTACCTAATGAACGGTACTCCAGTCGGTCTATTTTATACGATTGCAAAAATCCCAAACACGTTCACAACTAACAATCCGGTCATCAGAGAATTCCCTTACAGTTGGCTGTTAACTCCCAACTGTTGTCTCTGATGAATGGGCCCAATATTACGTAAATATTTGTGCATTTTTTAAAATAAATCATTTTTTCAAAATACAAAAATAAACATTGTGAATAATAATAATAAAAATAATTATATTTCTTTCTCTAGGATATTAAAAGTATGATACACATCAGAGTTGGGAATTTTTTAGTCGATTGATGACGCACTAATTTTATATTTATTAGTTAGGACCAAGGTTGTTCCAAAAACGTTCTTTTAAATTTACTTAAAACAAACAGTTTTTTTTATACAAAACGTGTTTTTTTTTCATCGAAACGGCGTTTAATACATTAACAATTAAAAACATGTCCAAAACGTGTTTAAAACATGTTAAAAACACGTTTAAAACATGTTTAAAACACGTTTAAGTTAATTTATTCATTTATTTACGATATCACCTTTGTACAATCAATATACATTTAAGTATATTACTGTTTTATACTTAAATGTATATTGATGTAAAACTATAACAATATTAATATGTACATCACAATGAGCACTCTATATAAAAAAAATATGAATACAAATCAGACTTAAAATAAGACAAACAACAGACTAAAATTGAGACAAACAACAGATTAAAATGCCAAGTTTTAAAATTGAAAAATAAGTTAAACAAATTACTAACAAAAACAATCAGCAAGTATTATATAAACTCATTTGTTTATATCTGGCAAACGCATACGACGCAAGCCATTCTTAAATACAGAGATTGAATCCGCAAATATGTCGAACCCAGTGTTGTTCTGTAGTGCATTTGCTTGACGCATAAGCCGATCAATTGTTAACCGGAATAAGGGTTTATGCCTTCAATTAACTCCTCGAGGAATATTATAATTTAACTGATTAAGCAGTGTACCACAATCAATAATTCCATTGACTAACTTATGCAAAAAACATAAATCCAGCAATACCCTCCTGTCATGTAACGATCTCAAATCAAGTTGTCCACGCATAGAACTGTGGCTTAATTTAATACTAATGCCCCCTATTTTACGGTGAACAATTCTCCAGAATCTACTCTGTACTGACTCAAATTGCTGAATGGCGCTCATAGAATAAGGAGACCAAACCACTGATCCATACTCCATATGGGGCCTTACTAATGTCAAGTATAAAATTTTTACTGTCTTCACACTAAATCCAACTATGAATCTACAAACAAAACCTGACATTTTTAAAGATAAGTTACAAATGTTTGTGTAATGTGTATTAAAATTAAGCTTTAAAGTAAATAACACGCCTAGGTCCTTTATTTCAAAAGTTGTTGTTAATAATTGATCTTTAATAAGGTAGCAAAAATGTGTACACGAGCCTCGACTAAATATGATTTAGAAACATTTGTTCAAATTCAGGTAAAGATTATTCCTATCACACCATTCAGCAATATTGTGTAAGTCCAGCTGTAGTAGTTTCTGATCCTCAATAGTTCTTACTACTCTAAATAACTTAAGATCATCAGCAAACAGGAGGAAACTGCTAGACTTAATACTCAAGTGTATATCATTAATAAGAAGCAAAAACAACACTGGCCCACAATGAGAACCCTGCGGAACCCCTGAAGTTACATCTAAATTATTCGAATACTTCGATCTAATACGAACGCACTGTGTTCTATTGTACAGGTAACTATCAAGCCAGCTAATCACTTAATCTACCATTCCCATTGCTTGTAACTTTCTTAACAAAATACTATGTTGTACGCGATCGAATGCTTTGGAGAAATCGGTGTAATCTGAGTCTATTTGTAATCCGTTTTCCAAAGCATTCGATAGAAAAGTTTTATAAGTAATAGGGTTAGTTGTAGTAGATCGGCCTTTAACAAAACTATGTTGCTCATCTAGGATTATATTTTTGCATGACCAAATGATTTGTTGAGATATTAAAAAGTCTAACATCTTAGGTATCACAGACTGAATGCATATGCCTCTGTAATTATTAATATTTGATCTACAGCCACTTTTGAAAACAGGCATTAGAAAACTGTGTTTCCAACAATTTGGAAACAAACCAGAACTGAGGAAATTAGTGAAAATAGATAGGCTTTGCCAGTGTGTAAACGCACCTATTTAGAAAATATTCAGGGATTCCATCAGGGCCCACACTACACGATTCAGACAAAGACAAGATTTTGTCAAATACTTCCGTAAGCGTGACATTAAAGTCATTTAAATTCACTAAGCTACCAAAGTTATCAAAATCTGTATTAGCTTGCGCGTTATTCGGATCAACATAAACGGTAGAAAAATGTGAAGCAAATAGATCAACACAAGCCTGCAAATTATTGCATACAACATCATTTAGATACATCTGCTCAGGATAACCGGTTGTCTTGCGACATACATTATCGTAATCTCAAAATCGATTAAGATTTGAGTTTATATTCTCCTCTAAGCGATGAATATATTCATTATATAAATAGTTATTAAGTAAATCACACTGCGATCTTACTCTTTTAAATATTAAGTAGTCAGATTCTAAACCATTAGTTATTTATTTTTTTATGGGCTGCCTTTTTAGATTGAATTAATTTTATTAATTTATTTGTAAACAACAGGGGATAATTGTGAAGTTTTAAAAAGTTAACTGGAATAAAATCGATTGAAGCAGTAATATAAAATAATATTGAAATCTTGAACATTTTCATCAATACTAGAACCAGAAAAAACCTGGTCCTAGTCAACTGAAGCTATAAAATCATTAATTCCCGTGTATTCCCCTAATTTTAAATTAAATCCCCAGTTTAAAACGTGTTTAATACAGAACATACAGGGCATTTCTCTTTTGAGAATACATATGTTGAAAATTACACCTATTTATAAATTTGCGGAAATTCGTTGTTTCAAAGCGGTTAATTTGAGGCCTTTAACGAGTGTTTTCCAGTCCCAGACTAAGCATGAAGTAAAATTTCGTGTTTAGAAAAGACCCGTGAATATTTCTCGAGGGTCGCGCAGCGACCCGAGACAAATTTTCTGGGCTTTTCTAAACTCAAAGTTTTAGTTTTACTTTATGCGCCACGCGTATAAAAGACAGATTTTAGGTGAAATTCGAAAATACATATATTTGACAATATTATATTGTTTTATACGCATGAAGTAAAATTTCGAGTTTAGAAAAGCCCAGAAAATCTGTCTCGGGTCGCTGCGCGACCTTTGAAAAATTTTCACCGGGCTTTTCTAAACTCAAAATTTTACTTCATTCTTAATCTGGGAGCACTTGTTTAAAGCTTTAAATTGAACTTCAAAAAAAAAAAAAAACAAGGAATATCCGCAATTGTATTAATTCCATAGTATGTCATTATTTTTATAAAATCACATTACTTTTTCTTAATTATTTTAGCTGTTAATTTTCTGTCATTCGTTGAATTTTAAACGAGTTCAATTTTAAGCTTTAAACGAGTGTTTTCCAGACTAAGCATGAAGTAAAATTTCGAGTTTAGAAAAGCCTTGAAAATTTGTCGAGGGTCGCAAATTTTTTGGGCTTTTCTAAATTCGAAATTCGAGTGTTTTCCAGACTATGCATGAAGTAAAATTTCGAGTTTAGAAAAGCCTTGAAAATTTGTCGAGGGTCGCAAATTTTTTGGGCTTTTCTAAATTCGAAATTTTACTTCATGCGCCACGCGTATAAAACACAGATTTTAAGTGAAGTTCGAATATGCATAAATCTGACAATATTATAGTGTTTTATACGCGTGGCGCATGAAGTAAAATTTCGAGTTTAGAAAAGCCCAAAAAATTTGTCTCGGGTCGCTGCGCGACCCGTGACAAATTTTCACGGGGCTTTTATAAACACGAAATTTTACTTCATGCTTAGTCTGGGAGTGGAAAACACTTGTTTAAAGCTTTAAATTGAACTTAAAAAAAAAACAAGGAATACCCGCAATTGTATTAATTCCATGGTATGTCATTATTTTTATGAAATCACATTACTTTTTCTTAATTATTTTAGCTGTTAATTTTCTGACATTCGTTGATTTTTAAAAGAGTTCAATTTGAAGCTTTAAACGAGTGTTTTCCACTCCCAGACTAAGCATGAAGTAAAATTTCGAGTTTAGAAATGCCCCTTGAAAATTTGTCGAGGGTCGCGCAGCGACCCGAGACAAATTTTCTGGGCTTTTCTAAACTCGAAATTTTACTTCATGCGCCACGCGTATAAAACACACATTTGAAGTGATGTTCCATTATACATAAATTTGACAAAATTATAGTGTTTTATACGCGTGGCGCATGAAGTAAAATTTAGAGTTTAGAAAAGCCCAGAAAATTTACTTCATGCTTAGTCTGGGAGTGAAAAAAACTTGTTTAAAGCTTTAAATTGAACTTAAAAAAAACAGGAAATATCCGCAATTGTTGTTATAATTCCATGGTATGACCCTATTTTTATAAAATCACATTAGTTTTTCTTAATTATTTTAACTTAGAGAAACGTAAAGTGTTAAGTGTGAACATTAACAAATTTGCATTTTCCCTCTACAAAAAAGTGAAATACATTTTGTCTCTAAAATAAATAGGGAAGCCAATATTTGAACACTTTAAAATTAACATGCGATTTCCTATGTTGCTTTCGCCAAATCAACACCCGGTATAAATTAAATAAAATAATCCGCATCACTCAACGTAAATAGATATCAGTGGAAAATCTTTAGGAACTCTATTGGTACACAAATATTGTATCCTTCGCAACCCTGCTATTCCATTCAAATTCGAAAATCCTACATAAACTTTGAAAAAAGCGTCCATAGCTCCTTTATGATCAACAATCTCTGGACGCTTTTCCATAACGGTTCAAACTAGCTAATTTGCAATCGTACACGTTTAAATTTATTGTTTGATTTCTTGGTAGGAGCTCAAAAAGACATAATAGAATGGTGGTATTACCTTAAAAATGAATGAATGAAAAAATGTCGTATTTATAATTTTACAGATGGCGAAATTTCAACACTCAACAACCTTCTTCACCGGCTACCGTAAGCTAGAGGCGCCCGAATAACCGATGACGATGGAGGTGGCCGACAAGTCCGTGGCCACCGACGAGCTCTGCTACCCCCTGGGGCACAACACCTGCCTGGAGGTGGCAAGATTGGAGGCGGTGCTCAACACCCTCGTCGACCACAAAGTGGAGGCCATCAAAAACGAGAGACTCGCCGGGGTGCATCTGAGCCCGAAGACTCTCGCCAAGAGGCTGAGGCTCACCTCCACGTCGACGGCGTCCTCCAAGGAGAAGGACTCAGGCAGCCACTCGATGACCTCCAACAGGAAGCACCGCAGGAGGAAACGGGAGGAGGAGAGGAAGAGAACGAGGAAAGGACACGGTGAGTGTTATACTTTTTAATTTGTAAAGGATGATGTTAGAAAAAAAACATGATCTGAATATTGTCTGTTTTCATAAGCAACCCTATTAAAAACTGCGCAGTTTTAAAAATTAATAATTCTTAGGATTCTTATTGAAAAAAATAAATTCGCATTATTGAAGTTTAATGTTTTCAATATTTTGGTTAGAGAAATAAAAGAGAACGAGGAAAGGATACGGTGAGTGTTATACTTTTTAATTTGTAATGAATGATGTTCGAAAAAAAAAGGTGATCTGAATATTGTTCGTTTTCATAAGCAACCCTATTAAAAACTGCGCATTTTTAAAAATTAATAATTCTTAGAATTCTCATTGAAAAAATTAAATCCCCATTATTAAAGTTGAATGTTTTCAATAATTTGGTTAGAGAATTAGAGTGTGGTTGCAGTCTGTTTTTCTTTCTCTTTCAGAGGATTACAGTTGATGGAAAAGTTCGGATATTAAACAAGTTTTTCTCTGCGCTTGGGTTTTCTCGCGGGATTCCCGCTTTATTTAACTTCGCCGGCGTTTTGAAAGCTCGAACAAAACGTGCCGTAAATAAACAGTGGACTTTTCCGTGGTTATTTACAGTTATAATATTGGTGAAAACACCAACACAAATATACAGAAATCAGATTATAACCCTTTGAGAGTTTAATAATCGAATGTAAAATATAATTATTTTTAATAAGCATTCATATTATGCTTGAGTGGTCTAACTACTAAACTCACATTCTCCACTTTTGAAAACTTTTGGCAAATTGCAAAAAACCCGTGTATTTTAACATGACAGACATAAAAAAACCGCCAACTCAATTATCACAAAGAGTGGAGAATGTGAGTTTTGCAGTTAGACCACTCAAGCGTAAATTACTTGTTTGCTCTTAGTAAGTTTTAATCTTGTTTATGAATTTAATCAATACGTTTATTACTATATTATTTACTTGTTAATTACTATCTTTGTATATTTGAATTTCTCATATACACACATTTGTTACTTTGGTAATTTCTATTCTTGTATATTTTCTCTGTAATAGGATAACTTGCATGTCTGTTGAGAAATAAAAGTATTATTATTATTAATATCAATGATGTTCATCATCTTTCTTTCATTCACTCTAAATTAGTAAAAAAAAGACCTTTATTGGCATAACTCCACACCTTTACATTTGATTACACATTTACATTTGATTACTTCACTACCTTCCCGTATCCCTCTTACCCTCCCTTCTCTTTTCCCTCTCCCTCCCCAGCTTTTCCAACGTCCTTACCCCGCTTCCATCCTCCCTCATCCACTCCACTACCCTTCTATTCCCTTTCGTTCCCAGCCACTCCTCTTTCACCCCCTCACATTCCTCCGCCAAGTGTCCCCACGTATCCTTCCCCTGTCCACACAACACACACCTTCCATATTCTTCCCCCATCCATACTTTCCTTCCTCTCTCCTCCGATCCACACCTCGCCCTTGCCACAATCACCCTATCCTCTCTACCCCATCCCTTCTCTATCAAATACTTCGGCACCCTCCCATACATCTGCCACCTCCCATACAAATCATTATACTGACTTCTGTCAATACACCCTTGCCTTTCCTGCCCTTCCACCTCCTTCCCTTTCCCCCTCACCCACTCATCCACCTTCACCCCATTTCCTAGCCATTCCATTACCTTCGCCTCCGACAGCCCTACCCTCTCGTACATTTTCCTCCTTTCCCCCCTCCATCTACCCTCACCCCCACACACACTCGTCACCCATACATCCTTCACCAATCTCTCTTCATCCAGTTCCCACAATCTCATCTCGTACCTCACCACCCTCACCATTGCCTCCCACTCTAGTCTCTCTCTGTTGGTCTCCTGAAGCACTATGTAGCTGGGCGTGAACCTTTCCACCCCCAACATGTGCTTCAGGAACCACATCTGCTCCCTCTCTATCACCTCGTACCCTCTCGTCCCCCACACTTCCACTCCATACATTAGCACCGCTCTTACACACGCATCCCATATCTTACACGCAACCGTCACATTGTTCCCCATCCACTTCCCCCACTTGCCCCACGCCATTCCCCACGCCTTCCTCGCCTTACCCTGCACCCACCTCACATGCTCCTCACACCCTCCCGTTCCTTTAAACCAAAACCCCAAATACTTGAAACTCTTCACCCTCTCAATAACTACCCCCTTTCACTCCAATTCTTTCACCTTCCCCTCCCTATCTTTATTTCTAAACTTCACCCACTTCATTTTCACTACATTCACATTCATTCCCCTTTTATCCATAAACCTCTCCACTCTCTTCAACATCTCTTTCATCCCTTCATACTCTCTTGCAACCAACACCACATCATCCGCATACGCCAGCATCCATACCTTCCTTTTACCCATCACCACTCCCCACGCCTGCCCTTTCCTCATCACCTCTTCCAATTCACTTACGTATACATTAAATAGCATCGGGCTCAGCGGGCACCCTTGCCTCAAACCTTCCCCTCAAACTACCCATGTCTCCTCATACACTCTCCTCACCCACTCCACCATCTAAATGAGTGTTTCTTAATATTATTCGAAAATTTAAGTAATTTTGATGAACCTGCTTTTCTCTGAATCCACAAAAATTTATGATGTATCACAAAGTTAACAGGCTTTTCTAAACTCAAAATTTTAGTTCATGCCCAATCTAAGAGTAGAAACTCTTGTTAGAAGTATCTAAAAATGTTTAGTTAGTAATATCTCTAATTTGATTATAAATATTTGTTTAGAAACAATATTTTCTAGCATCAATTTTTTTTTTATTTTAATTTTTTTAAAGTTTTCTAACTTGACAGGTCTTGTGATTTTAATTAATTTGATGAAGCGAGATATATAGCTGTACATGAAAGTTCCGTACATCTTGAAATCATTTCTCTTTCACATCTCTCTCTTTCTCTCTCTCATTCTCTCTCTCTTTTACTTTAATTCTGGAGTTTTCTGCCTAAACATAATGTTACACAAAATGTTGGAGGCTGTGAATACGTTTTCATTTCGCAAAGTAAGCAGGTCTAACCCCTTATATTATTTAATTCCGACATTATCATAATAGCTTTTCTCTGTAGCGAGTAAACACGTATTTTCCTTAACGTTTCTCGTTCCTGCCGTGAATATTTAAAAAAGTTTTTCACATTATTTTTTTAACCATAAGTTCACACTCACTCTTACAACAAAATAAAATGTAAAATATACAGCTTACTCGGAACATTTTCCAACTGTATATTGTGTAGCCAACCTAAATTTAAAAAAAAATATAAAATCATAGCACTTTAGAGGTTTTTTTTTATTGAACATACGATACATGGTTTGAGTTTCTTCTTTCAGATCTTCATATTTATTAAAATGCTCAATAATATTCGATCGAGTGTTTACAGTCCTTGTTTAAGCATGAAGTAAAATTTCGTGTTTAGAAAAGCCTAAAAAGTTGGATATGCCGGCGCGAAGCGCCCGGCAAATCCAAACTTTCACGCATTTCTAAACACGAAATTTTAGTTCATGCGCCTGGCGTATAAAACACGAATTTATTGTGATGTTGAAAAATCACTTATTTTTCAGACAAACCCAAAAAGTATTACCACAGGAATTTTTCTCAGCTGGCTATTTCTATTTAACTTATTATGGCTAAATTAATAAAATTGACAATACAAATTATCACGTATGCGTTATACATAAATTTCGCAATATTTTAGTGTTTTATACGCGCGGCGCATAAATTAAAATTTCGAGTTTAGAAAAGCCCAGAAAATTTGTCTCGGGTCGCTGCGCGACCCTCGACAAGTTTTCACGGGGCTTTTCTAAACTCGAAATTTTACTTCATGCTTAGTCTGGGAGTGGAAAACACTTGTTTAATGCTTTAAATTGAACGTCAAAAAAGCAAGGAATATCTAAAGATTTACAGAAAATAAGCTGAATTTAGAATACGTATACTTAAAAGAAAAACTCGCTGTATTTATAGCTACTATTTATTAAGATTAATTAAGTAATATAATATAATAAAGTAATGAAGACAGTTGACGTTTTATTGTTTACAATTCATTTATTTGTCATCATGGCTTTTTTGATATATTGATTTAAATTTAAAAACTAAATAAACAAAGTTAAATCAAAATATGGCAAATAATATATTTTTGTATAGCTTAGAAAAATTGGAAGCGATTAAAGACATGGCCAACGATTGATTTGTATTTAAAATAATACAACTTTATGTCATATCTCATAAAGGTTAAACTTTAAACAAAATCTGACATGGTCAGCGTATTCCACTTAAAAAACTGTCTTAAGAAAGGCAAATCCAAATTTTCAGGCTTTTCTAAACAAGAAATTTTACTTCATGCGCCAGGTGTGTAAAACACGAATTTATTGTGATGCTGAAAAATCATTTAATTTTCAGACCAACTCAAAGAGTATTACCAGAGGAATTTTTCTCAGTTCGCTATTTCTATTCAACTTATTATGGCTAAATTAATAACAATGGCAATACAAATAATATTCACGATAATGTTATTGTTAAATTTATTAAATTTCGTAATTGTACAATCAATTATATCGATTTTATTTTGTTTCATGTTAAAGTTCAGAGCTGGGCAGGATTCGAATCATTCAGGATTCGATTCCCGGATTCGAATCGTTTTAGAGGATTCAAAAGAGGTGTATTCGAACTTTAGTAAAAACGGATTCGTGATTCGTTACATTTTTTTTAAAAGGATTCGTATTCGAATCCAGACGTAGGTGATTCGAATCCTTATAAAAGGATTCGAATCCTCATAAAGGATTCAAATCCTCCCAAATAATTCGAATCATCGCTATTACGGCATAGATTCGAATTTAATTAATTTAAATAGTCGAATATTCTAATATGAAGGAAAATTGAGGTTTCCAATAGTTTGCAGAATATTTAGAAAATATAAAAAAGAATTCAAATTAATATCGACTTTCTGCAAAAATGCAGTCTCATTGAGACAAGTCTGCAAACATTCATTGAAACAAATACATCTCAAGCTAATACCCCGACAGATATTGAATTATACAATGAACATTTGAATTAATAATTTTAATTTAATTTAACCCTTTTTAAATGTGTATAATTCTGTTTAATATTGTATTGTATTAATGTATAATGTTTACCATAAGCGCATATATAGTATCTTGATCACTTTTATCTGTAAATAAAATGTAAATTTTGTTGGAAAATAAACATATTATTATTATTATTATTATTACATGACAGATTTACTGTTCTTTGCATAATTTATATCCAAAATGCAACATCAGGTCAAATTATTCTCTCACCAAACTAAATTATCATTAGGAATATTGATAATGTTGTAACCGTTATTAAACCAGTCTTGGCAATATTATCAATCTTAGGTGACGGCCTTTAAAAAATAATTTACAGCAATAAATACTTGTAAATATTAAATATAAAATATCTGGTATCGAAAATTAATGATATTTTAAATATTGATACTTTTAACTACAATGTGATATTTTAAAGTAACGAGTGTGTTCCACTCCCAGACTAAGCATGAAGTAAAATTTCGAGTTTAGAAAAGCCCCGCGTAGAAAATTTGTCGAGGGTCGCGCAGCGACCCGAGACAAATTTTCACGGGGCTTTTCTAAACTCGAAATTTTACTTCATGCGCCACGCGTATAAAACACTGGTTTATCCTGAAGTTCAATAACACATATACCATCATTTATTAAAATAATTATCAGATATTTAGTCTGTAAATAGTTAGGTTTTGAACATTTTTGTTAATAAAAACTGACGGCGATATTAAAAATGTTAATGGTTGCAAATGATAGATTCAAATTTGTTTTTAAAGGATTTGTATCCGTGATTAAAAAAAGAGGATTCGAATCATATTTTTCTCTTAAGAATCCTTTATGCGAGTATTCGTGATTCGAATCATATTAGGTGATTCGGATTCGTTATTCGAATCCTATTTTTGAGAATTCATCCCAGCTCTGTTGAGGTTATCACAGTTATTGATTATTTTGTACGATTGTTTTCAATTATAATAAAAATATCAATTTTGAGTTTTTTTTTATAATTTTTCTTCGTTTTAGTTGGTCATTTAAGCGCTGAGCTTATGGGGCCTGTAGAAATACAGGTTGAGATTGGAAGGATTATTATTAATATTATTATTTGTGGTTGTGCAATAAATTATTATTTTGTATTTCTAATAACAACTAATTATTTCTTATTACATCCGAAAAATATGACATAATTATTAATACTATAAATAATTTTTGCAAAAGCCACTACAAAGAAACAAACAATTTCAATTATTAGAGATTTTTCAAATTTTATGATAACTAACTAAACATCTTTATTTATGAATTATGTACATAATATAGTTATAATTAAATATTGAAAACAAATATTAGAATATATTTAAAAAACAATTAACAAAATTCACAAAATGGCTATCGACCAGGGGTCTTTCAGCCTGTCTTTGTCAGGTACATGTCGGTTTTTCAAAGGTCATCGTTGTCTAAGTCCGGATGATTAGATGAGATGAATTGGTAAAGCGTTGATGCTGGGAACTTGAATTTGGGTTGAATGTTGGGGTTACGGGGTATACAGAGGTGTTTAATAATGTTGGGTATGTAAGGATTAGTTGCAAATTTTAAAGATAGGAGTTCGATGCGTTCTGTAATTGGCGGGATGTTACACATTTCATACAAAAGTACATTTGAAGGGTTATATAAGGGATTATTAGGGTGTCTGATTTTGGTTAGGACTCGAAGAGCAGAGCGTTCTGCAACTTCGATGTTGTTCAGGACAGCGGTACGGGGATTGTGGTACAGGATAGCAGCAGTTTTTGTGGAAATACTCTCATTTTTGTATGTCAATGCCCTGAAAGGCCGAGCCCAACCCTTTATGCTAGCTTTTAGGTTTCGGGTATGTGTTTTAAAGGTAAATTTAGGATCAAATGTTATACCTAAGTATTTACAATAGGGAGATGGTGAAATAGGGTGGTTAATAATTAAAATATGGTATGGAGAATTTGAGAGGCGGTGGAAGGGGATAAGGAGTTGCGTTTTATTTGGGTTTATGGATATTCTCCATTTCGCAAACCAGGTTTGTAAGGTGTCAATGTGCTCTTGCAAAGTGTTTAACGCTTTTGAGATGTTGGGAGCGTGAGCTATTAATGCGGTATCATCCGCATATAGGAGGGGATACGCGGAGGGATTAAAGTATAATGGTTCGGGGTTGTACAGGTCGTGGACAAATATATTATATAATATGGGAGACAGTGGTGACCCTTGGGGAAGCCCTTGCTGGGGAGTGAATGATTCTGAATGGGAGTTTCGGATTCGGATTGTTAGATATCTGTTTGTTAGGAAACTGTCGAGGATATGGATTAAATTAGGAGGGATGCCTATCGAATTGCACTTAAACAACAGGCCTCGGTGCCATACTGAGTCATATGCTTTTTGAATGTCTAAGAATGCGATGGCTGACTTCTGGTTTTCGAGGTGGGCTGTTTGGCAATTCGATGTAAGGATTGTTAATGGAAGTGAGGTAGAGCGGTGTTCAATAAAACCAAATTGGTACATAGGGATGCGGTCGATGATGAGGGATGACAGTTTTTTCTGGATAATAGACTCAAATAACTTACCAAGGACCGGAAGCAGAGTAATTGGACGATAGCTTGAGACTAATGATGAATCGTTGCCCGGTTTGTGTATGCACGTGATAATTCCTCTTTTCCACTCCATTGGTATAGTTAGGGAATTAAATATGTTGTTAAATAAAAGAATAATATACTTATGTATGCTGTTAGGAAGGGATTTCAATATACATCTAAGGATGCTATCATAACCGGGAGTGGTATTTTTACCTTTGTGTAGCAGTTCATAATAATCTTCCTCCTTTATTTCATTATAGGTGGTAAAAGGAAGGATATTTGTTTTAAAGGTGCTGTACCAGTCATTAATAGATTTTAGAAAGTTTTTGTCATAAATGTCGTTGTCTGTCATAGTGTATGTCTGTTCATAATATTTGGCAAATGTATCTGCAATTGCTTGGTCGTCTGTTATTGTCGTGTGTGTAGTCGGGTCTTGAATATATTGTAGGTAGTCCGTTTTTCGATATTTGCTGAGTTTTTTTATTTCGTCCCAGAATTTTTTACCGTCCTGTTCGTTAATGTCATTGCATGACTTTATCCACAGGTCTTGTTTGTACGCTGCAATCAGTCGGTGTATGTCTTTGTTTAGTCGGTTAAAGTCACGCTTTAGGTTAATGTCATCTGTCAGTTTAATGTCCCTGTAAAGTTGTCGTTTGTATTTAATCAGTCGCAAAATGTATTTAGGGAGAGGGTATTTGTAGGGTGTTTTGGTATACGTCGGAGTGTTTTGTTTTATTGATTGTGATAAACTATTTATAAATAAGGATATGGATGCAGGAGTGATAATTTGATGGAGTTCTATAAATTTAGTCATGTCCTCTGTCACCTTGTCTAAGTTACAGTCCTTGTGTCTATAAAAAGTTTAAGGAGTGGAGGGGATAGGAGGGTCTAATGACATCGAAAATTTAATGGATAGGTGATCCGAGCCTAGATCAGGGATTAGTTGTAGGTCTTGGATAAGACAAGGAAGATGTGTAGGGAAAAAGAGTATAACTCAATGGTGCAATGCAAACACTCGTTCATTGGATGATTTATTTTTGGGGGATTGGCTTTGCCTAATTTTATTTCAGGTCTCCCCGCTACCACTGAGCCTCCTCTTTGGTTTTGTATTGGAACAGAGGAAGGAATTTGTATATAGGGATAATCTTTAAGAGGAAATGGGCTGTTACATTTGGTTTCTACGAACATGTTCACGTGGATTGGGTTATTTCGAAGGAAGTGGGAAATCAGGTGGGATTTTTTTAATAATGAATTGATGTTGGTATACATAACATTAAAGGTAGCCACTTTTGGTCAGTTGGGTGAAGCCAGTATGTATACCTATGGTGGGGAAAACGGGTGGGATGACATCAGGTGCTTTTAAATCGAACATCAAAATAAACATCTTGTTTCCAGAGAAGTTTATATGTGTGTCGACATGAAACGAATCACTGAAACGTGTTCTGAGTTTTTTGATGAGTTCTTCTCTGTTAGTTGTAGAGGGTGAGTTAATTTTTGTCGTGTAAACGTCAATGATGTGGTCATGGATTGTGATGGGAGAATGAATTCGTGAATTTTTTGTCAGTTCCTTGTCTATTTCGATCGATTTTTTATTTTGATTGATGATTTTAACATTCGGAATTCCCTCAATTGGCTGTAGAGGTCGGTTGGGGCATCTGGTTGACCACGCACCGTGATCCGTATCTCCGCAGGATTTGCATTTAGGTGGTAGGGCTGTGCTGCATGTTGATGTCGGATGAGTTCCACCACACTTGGCGGACGTCATTGTCTCGATGCAGTTTGCAGTAACGTGGTCAAATTTGTTGCAGCGATTGCAGGGGATGGGGATTGGCGTTGGTGGTTTACTTTCTTCAACGCTGTATATTTTGCACATAAAGTTGAATTTATTCTGTATTAATTTTGTGTATGAGCCCAGTGAACCTGTTATTACTCTTATCATGCGTGTTTTATAGTTGTCCTTTTTGGCAATAATCCTACAGCAATATCTATGTGTTATTCCTAAGGTCTGTAAATGCGCGCTGATTGTATGGTCCTCGACTTCTTGCTCTAATCCTTTAATGATGCAGCAGTATGTAGGCGCAGGCGTTGCGCGCTGAGTGGAAGGGGCTGCGCCCGCGGTGTCGCGCGTACGGGACGGCTGGCACTCACGGAACTCGTGGATTATTCTCTCCGCTTGCAGATTTTTTATTTGACTTTCAGTTATCCGATTGTCTTTATTGCTTTTTAATAGAAATCCATAATGAGTTTTAATTATTAATGTGTTGGGGTCATAATTATGATTATACCATATTTGTGCCATTTCAATTCGTGATATGTCATTTACAGTTGTAAAACTGAATGTGTATTTAAAATTAGGTTGTGATGTTTTATTAGCGGTGTGTTGTATGTGATGTGAAGTTATTGGTAGCTGTGTGTTATCTGAGATATGGCTAGATACTATAGCTTGCTGTGATTGTGTTTGTAAGGGATACGTCTGAGAAGGCTGTGTGATGATGTTTTTAGAGTGAGTTGGTTGTTGCGGTAAAGCGTGTGTGGTTTGTATTTGCTGTTGTAGTATTTCTTTGTTGATGTTATTTTCTCGATCATGTTGTGTAAGGCTTTATTTGTTGTTTTGGGAATATTACCTGATGTATGAGGTCTTTTTGCTGTGGAATATTTGGGTGGCCGACCACGTTTTTTTGTAACCTCAACAAAGAGAGTAGTGTCCATGTCCGGAGAATCCACATCTTCGTCCATCCGTTCTAGGTAAAACCCAGAAGGGTTGCTTGTATACGTAGATAATATAAAGTTGTAATCACTTGATAGACTTGAAAACCGCTCGCACGTGTGACCTCTACGGAGTCTCGTAGTGCAATGATTTTATGATATTATTACGATTACGATTAATTTAATTAATAGTAAGGTTCGGATAGCAGAACAGTTTAGGGTATAATCCAAAACTGAATCCTGCTTTGCAGAGCCACCAAACCGAATTTTCAGGCTTTTCTAAACTCAAAATTTTACTTGCTTAAACTGGTAGTGGAAAACACGTTATTAATATTATTTGTAGTTGTGCAATAAATTACTATTTTGTATTTCTAATAACAACTAATTGTATCTTATTACATCCGAAACATATAATATAATTATTAATTCTATAAATAATTTTTGCAAAAGCCACTACAAAGAAACAAACAATTTCAATTATTAGAGATTTTTTTAATTTTATGATATTACGATTACGATTAATTTAATTAATAGTAATGTTCGGATAGCAAAATAGTTTAGGGTAAAATCCAAAACTGAATCCTGCTTCGCGGAACCACCAAACCAAATTTTCAGCCTTTTCTAAACTCAAAATTTGACTTGCTTAAACTAGGAGTGGAAAACACTCTTTCAGAGATTCAAACATAACTCTTTTTAAAAAATAACCAATATCTGAAGATTTGCAGCATATTCCTACGCTGTAATTGAAATATGCATACTTAAAATAAAAACTTGATATATAAAATAAATGAGTAGTTAGAAAATACCAAACTCATTTTTTGCTTTATTAATAATTTGGAATATTATTTGTATCTAAAGAATTTTTTAATACAGAAAAGTATTTCTTATATCCTGCTGTAAGACTTAGGTTGATGTAAATTGTAAATATGATATTGTACAATAAATGTTATTTTTAATTGTTTTCTAAAAAAATGTTCCTTACTCTTTTTACAACACTAAAATAATTACAAATCTGGAGTGGAATACCGTCTCGTCTGTCGCGAGTCCTTGTATTTAGTCGTCTGTTCTCTTTTCAGTTTCAGGACGCGGCAAACAAAGGGTGTCTTCCTCTTCACCGGAAAGCGCCAGGTACAGCATGGGGAAGGGCTGCGAGCGGACACCACCCCTCAGCGACGACGACGCCTTCCTTCATTACGACCCCGCAGCCGGCTCTTGCTGTTGCGGCGAAGACGTCGTCGAAGTGTAAGTAAACATCAACAAACGAACACAAACAACACACAATACAGATTTTAACACAACGATAAATTGAATTTGCCAATAGTTTGCAGAATATTTACAAAATATAAAAACGAATTAAAATTAATATCGACTTTCTGTAAAAATGTAGTCTCGTTGAGACTTCTTCAAATATTCATTGAAACAACTACTTCTCGAGCTAATATCACGACAGACTGAATTATACAATGAATATTTGAGTTATACGACAGATTTACTGTTCTACAGTAAATGAATATTTAGTTAGACGACAGATTTACTGTTCTATGCAACATTTTAATAAAAAAAATTATGTAGAGAAAAAATTATAAGTTGATCAGTGTTTTTTTTTTTTCGTTATTAAAATCTGCATACATAACACGAGCTCTAACACACAATGTCAAGACAGCAACTATTGTTGTAAAAAAATGGTGATTTGTCCATCAAAGCACTTTCCCCGTTAAAGATATTATGATTTAAATATCATCAACAATATGGAAACGTTGCTCAAACTAAATGTATTCTACTTTTATTATTATTATTCCAAAACTATTCACAAAAAAAAGTAATTCTTGCATTTTTTCGAAACATCTCGGTAAATATTGATCATCATCACATCTAAGCATTATATATTCTTAACTTCACTGTAACTCAGTATTTTATACGCGTGGCGCATGAAGTAAAATTTCGAGTTTAGAAAAGCCCCGTGAAAATTTGTCTCGGGTCGCTGCGCGACCCTCAACAAATTTTCTACGCGGGGCTTTTCTAAACTCGAAATTTTACTTCATGCTTAGTCTGGGAGTGGAAGACACTCGTTACTTTAAAATATGTTACAAGTGGTAAGATGTGTGTCGTAACTGTCACAAAGAAAATCAAAATAACATGGCATTCTCATAATAGTGCTATTCAAACTTGTTTCAAGTTAGCACGATTGGTTAAATGTCGGCTTACGCCGACTTATGTCAACTGTCATTATAGTTTAAATATCAGCTGCCGCCGACTTATGTCAATTGTTGTTATAATCCAAATGTCAACTGGCGCCGACTTATGTCAACTGTCATTATATTTCAAATATCGGCTGCCGCCGACTTATGTCAACTGTTATTATTGTCCTAATGTCGGCTGGCGCCGACTTGTGAACTGTCATTATAGTCCAAATATCAGCTGAAGCCGACTTATGTCAAGTTGACACAATGGACTAAATGTCGGCTAGCGCAGACTTACGTCAAACTGAAACGATATACTTATGTCAGTCAACCTAAAGTGAAGTGAAGTAAGTAAAGTAAAGTGATTTGTTCATGTTATTACCATATGGTTTACAATCGTCGGTATAACAAGACCTAAGGCAAATAAATAGCTTAAAGTAATATTAAAATATACTGGATAAAATACTAAATAAATGAAAAATAATTAAAATAAGTGTATATATGTTTTATAATGTGTACTAAACAAACCTTACAGAAAAAAAGAGACAAACATAACATTTATGACAGAGCTGGGACGAATCCTCGTAAAAAGGATTTCAATTACAAATCCGAATCACCTAATATGATTCGAATTACGAATACTCGAATAAAGGATTCGTAAGAGATAAATATGATTCTAATCAGAGATTCGAATCCTGTTTTTTTGAATCATGAATACAAATTCTTTAAGAATAAATTTGATTTTATTATTTTTTGCAGCCATTAATATATGTACAGGGTGTCTACGCTAAATCGTTCGTTAAAAGTTTATGAGGTTACCGTTGCACTAAAAATTTGATAAAAATCCTTGTCATACGGTTCAATCAGTTCTCCTCATGTGAAATATTTTCAACTTTATATCACTTCCGGTTCCACCGGAAGTAGCACCAAATTTGTTATTTTAAATGGAACACCCTATGTATTAGTGATTTTTTGGATTCCTCGTTTAAATTGCAACGTATTTTATTCTAACATATGAACTCTTATCTCTTATAGTTTTCAAGCAAAAAAAACATTTCTAAAATATTGACCTCTAAAAGGCATCTTGAAATCTGTCTGTAACTTCTCTTAAGAGTAAGATATAAATATGATTTATATCTCTACTTGTACCTAGAGGATGCCTCTATCATTATATTAATTGAAAACTGTCGATTTTGACAACAACTGTTCTTAAAATGTCAATATCGAAGTGCCCTCTTCAATATCTCGTAATTCAATTTTTTTAAATGGAATGACCCATTTTTTATCATGTAGTACGATTGAGGGGACGATTTTTTACAAAAAAGTATTATACAACTATATTAGTAAAGCAAGTAGTTTTCGAATTATTTCGTAAGCCATAGTCGGTGAGTTGTTGAATTTTTCGATTCGGTCGATAATAACGCTACAGTTGGTGAGTGAGATTACTAAAGGAATAAATCTGGGCTAGACTTTCTCGTTGCTTGATCAAAAATAAAATAGCTAAGGTAAAAATTGTTTATAAAATATGTGTGTGTTTTTCGTTGGCTACAACTTTTGTTTGAGACATTTTTTGATTAGGTTAATATCTTTCTATATTTTTTACTTCACTTGAAATCAGTGGTTTATATGCGTGGCGCATGAAGTAAAATTTCGAGTTTAGAAAAGCCCCGTGAAAATTTGTCGAGGGTCGCGCAGCGACCCGAGACAAATTTTCTGGGCTTTTCTAAACTCGAAATTTTACTTCATGCTTAGTCTGTGAGTGGAAGACACTCGTTCGTAAATTTTCGAATTATCATAAAGTTGTGTATTTTTTCGTTGTCTGCAACTTTTGTTTGATTGAATCGATAATAAAGCTACATTTGATGAGTGAACAAAAACAAAAGAGTTGAGGTGAAAAGTGTTTAGGAAAAGTGGTTTATTTTTTCGTTGGCTACAACTTTTGTTTAAAACTTTTTTGGTAATACTTAATTGTCGTGTAATTGGGAATGTTTCCTGTGGGGCAATGACCATTATCATTATTATTAAAACAGTAAACAGTGTTGCTAACTCTAAACCATCAGATGTCTAAAACGTCTTTTGTTAAAAATCACCATAAATCCTTACATTATTCTGTATTTTATTAAACGAATTTCAAATATGTTAACAACGAAAAACTCTGAAATAATTTGGAACTTTATGCGACTGAAGAATTTTCAAAAATATTTTCATTTTATTTTTTTTTTTTTGACATATATTTGCTAATTTAAAACTTTTTTATAAACATTTTCAAGCAATATCTTTTTGAAATTTTATAAATTTAATGCTTACTTATTCCTCTTGGTATTACATTACTTTATAGTTTTTCAAAAAATGTTTTGAACAAAAGTTGTAGGTAATGAAAAAACACACAACTTTTAGCTAAACACTTTTCACCTTAACTCCTTTGTTTATGAACACTATACGAAAAAGCCTAGGGGAGATATTTATTTGATAATCACTTACAAATTGCTGCTTTATTAGTTACCTAATCAAAAAAAGTTTCACACAAAACATAATAACAAAACCTAACACAAAATTCACTTTTCACCTCAGTTCTTCTGTTTATGAACAAGAAACTAAAAAAACTAGTTTAGATTAACAACTCACCGACTATGGCTATCGACGTTTCAATCGAAAAATGTTTCAAACAAAAGTTGTAGCCAACGAGAAAATAAACCACATTTACCTTAACACTTTTTATCTCAGCTCTTTTTTTTTGTTCAATAAACCGAGAAAACGTTTATTTGATATATTTTGCTAATCACTAATTAACTGTAGCTATTTTATCGATTCAATCAAACAAAAATAGCAGACTACGAAAAAATACACAACTTTATGATAATTCGAAAATTTACGAACGAGTGTCTTCCACTTCCGGACCAAGCATGAAGTAAAATTTCGAGTTTAGAAAAGCCCCGCATAGAAAATTTGTCGAGGGTCGCGCAGCGACCCGAGACAAATTTTCACGGGGCTTTTCTAAACTCGAAATTTTACTTCATGCGCCACGCGTATTAAACACTGATTTTAAGTGAAGTTAAAAATATAGAAACACATTAACTTAATCAAAAAATATCCAAAAACACCCACAAATTTTGTATAAACAATTTTCACCTTAGCTATTTTGTTTTTGATCCACAAACGATAAAGTCTGCCCCAGATTTATTCCTTTAGTAATCTCACTCACCAACTGTAGTGATATTATCGACCGAATCGAAAATTCAACAACATAATTCGTTTTTTTGTCGCATCGATGCAGGGTATAATGGGCGCATATGTGGCAATTTAATTTTAGTAGGCAAGTAGTTTGCTTTTGTTTTGTCGCGATTGTATTGCGGAATGCCAAATAATAAAAAGAATTAGTACAAAGTTTTACAGAAATCAACAAAATGAGTAATTACACAAATCAACAAATTATCAATTTATTCTTTATACACGGCAACTGCCAATTGAACAAAATTTGATTCCAATCTTCTAAATCTTGTTTTATTCATCGGCGGCAAATGTGGATAAGTTTCCTTAAATACTCTACATGTTCAAATAACATTGCTATCGCCGGTGCCATGCAAGTGGTTTTCGAATTATTTCGAAGATTCGTTTTTCGTCGCATTTATGCAGGGAATAATGCGAAATGTCAAATAATAAAGACAATTAGTAAAAAGTTATACAGAAATGAACAAAATAAATAATTACACAAATAAACAAATTATCAATTTATTCTTTATATCGTATGTTCAATAAAAAAACCTCTAGAGTGCCATGATTTTATCTTTTGTTTAATTTAAGTTGGCTACACGCTTTAGGAATTGACATATAAAACGTCAGACATAATAATTAGAATGTATAATTTCAGAGTTGCCAACCTACAATATTTTCCATGGCACTCTAGAGGTTATATTTTATTGAACATACGATATAAAGAATAAATTGATAATTTGTTTATTTGTGTAATTATTTATTTTGTTGATTTCTGTATAACTTTTTACTAATTGTTTTTATTATTTGACATTTCGCATTATTCCCTGCATAAATGCGACGAAAAACGAATCTTCGAAATAATTCGAAAACCACTTGCCTTAGAAGTATAGTTGTTAATACTTTTTTGTATGAAATCTTCCCCCCAGTCGTACCATGTGATAAAAAATGGGTCATTCCATTTAAAAAAATTGAATTACTAGATATTGAAGAGGGCACTTAGATATTGACATTTTAAGAACACTTATTGTAAAAACTGACAGTTTCCAATTAATACACTCATAGAGGCATCCTCTAGGTACAAGTAGAGATAAAAATCATATTTTTATCTTACTCTTAAGAGAAGTTACAGATAGATTTCAAGATGCCTTTCAGAGGTCAAAATTTTAGAAATATTTTTTTTTTGCTTGAAAACTATAAGAGATATGTGTACATATGTTCGAATAAAATATGTTGCAGTTTAAACGAGGAATCCAAAAAATTACTAATATATAGGGTTTTCTATTTAAAATAACAAATTTGGTGCTGCTTCTGGTGGAACCGGAAGTGATATAAAGTTGAAAATATTTCACATGAGGAGAACTGATTCAACCATATGACAAGGATTTTTTTCAAATTTTTAGTGTAACGGCAACCCCATAAACTTTTAACGAACGGTTTAGCGTAGACACCCTGTATATATACTGGGTGAGTCACTAAGCAGAAATCAGTGTATAGAAGGCGTATCGTTGAAAATAGCAAAATAAGTTTCAAATAAAAGTTGTTCAGAATCAAGTTTTTCATAACTCAAAATTATTGCTAAATATGGCGGCCTTACGGTTATACCGGAAGTAAACACCAACTTCCTTATTTTAAATAGAATACCCTCAAGAAATAAGAATAAGGATCGAAAAAGCTCGCGCAGCGTTTGTGAGCATGAAACGTGTATTCTGTACCCATGACATCAATTTAAACCTTAAAATGCGATTAGTTAGATGCTACGTTTTCTCCATATTTCTCTATGATATGGAGTCATGGACACTAAATAAGAAAGACACCAATAAACTAAAAGCCTTCGAGATGTGGGTTTATCGCAGGATACTTGGGGTGTCATAGACCGACAAAGTTACCAACGTCGAGATTCTCAGAAGAATGGATAAACAACGAGAAATTCTAATAACCATCAAAAGACGAAAGCTTGAATACTTGGGCCACGTAATGAGAGGATCGAAATACCAACTGCTGCAGCTGATCATGCAAGGATAGATCCAAGGAGGGAGAAGTATTGGACGCCGACGTACATCTTGGCTCCGAAATCTGAGAGAATGGTTCCATTGCACATCTACCGAATTATTCAGAACAGCTATTTCAAAGATAAGAATAGCATTGATGATTGCCAAACTACGCAGCGGAGAGGGCACTTAGAGAAGAAGACCCTATATATTTTTGCATTTTTGGATTGCTCGTTAAAAATAAACATGAGTTTATTCACACAACATTCGGTCTCAGTTGAACCGTTTTCGAGTTATTTATTTTTTATTTTGGATAAATTTGACGATTTCAGAGATCGACGCCATTTACAATATCTTCAAAACGAAATAAGTCAGAGTTGTGCTGCTTACTGTTTTGGATTCAGGAAGAAATGTAGTATTTGTTTAAGTTTTTGCCATTAGTCAGATTTTCTAAATTGAACCGAGTCCGTCGACGGTATTCTTCAGTACTTTTTAAATCTATCTTGTGATACTTTATCTGATGCGAAATTAAATTTCCTTTTTATTGATACCACCACGCGTATAAAACACAGATTTTAAGTGAAATTCGAATAAACATAAATTTGACAATATTATAGTGTTTTATACGCTTTGCGCATGAAGTAAAATTTCGAGTTTAGAAAAACCCAGAAAATTTGTCATGCTTAGTCTGGAAGTGGAAAACACTTGTTTAAAGCTTTAAATTAAACTTTAAGAAAAACAGGAAATATCCGCATTCGTTGTATTAATTCTATGGTATGTCATTATTTTTATAAAATCACATTACTTTTTCTAAATTATTTCAACTTAGAGAAACGTAAAGTGTTTAGTGTGAACATTCATAAATTTAGATTTTTTCCCTCTACAAAAAAAGTGAAATACATTTTGTCTCTAAAATAAATAGAGAAGCCAAATATTTAAACACTTTAAAATTAACATGCGATTTCCTATGTTGCGTCCGCAAATTCAACACCCGGTATGCTTCATATCTCAACTTTTCGGAACCTTCTGGATAGGTAACTTTTTTGTTAATTTACCCTTCATTTTTTTACAAGAAAAACCATTATGTAGACACATCTTTGACAGGTTTTCTAACACACGCGAGTGTAAATTAATAAAAACGGTTTATATGTAAATATTCTACATACCTTCCATAAAACCCTTCACCAAACAGAATTGAAAATGAATACTCGAGTAAAAACTTACACGCTCTTGTATTCATAGTGAATTTCGAAGACTTTACACGTGGTTCATGCTGTGCCGAGAACGGGAACTTTGAACTAACATAGCGCCTCGGGTATAAAACATATGTCACTTTCCTTTTGCAATAACATGCACCAAGATACCTTGGTACAAAACTCATTAGGTGACGATCATTTTTTCGATGTTTGGCCACCTTCTTTCAGATCTAGACTACTGTGCGGCGTTGATGTTTAAAAACTTGAGTTGCCACGCTGGAATGATCCCGTTATTAGTATATCATATTTTATTTGGGACTGGAAGAAAGCATAATATGCTGAAATAGTTACGCATTCTGAGATGAGAGATGTTTTGAGATTTTTTAGTAAGTAAGTTAATCTGCTACATTTTTTTTTAATGTGTCAAAATGTATATCGATCAACTGGATGTAAAAGTGTAGATATTGTTAAAAGTTAATAAAACATTTATAATGCACACAATTTGTACATTTTATTGAACACAAACAGTATATTTCAATAAAAAAAGCAATAAAATGTATTTCACTCATTAATACAAACGCTCTTGATGAAAAATGCGTTCACACGTAAACATTGTTTTTCCGCACTTTATAAATTACTATTTTTATATTTACATTACTGAGAAAGTAATTTGATGGATGGGAAGTATTTTGATGCATCCTTCTAATATTCGTTTGTATACTTCATCTTATATAAATGAAGTATACAAACGAATAATAAAAGGATGCATCAAAATACTTTCCATCCATCAAAATACTTTCTCAGTAATGTAAATATAAAAATAGTAATTTATAAAGTCCGTTACAAAATCAGATAATGTCAAATGTTTCATCCCTTTATCTAAATTCACGACTGATTTAACTTTGCACATTAATGAGCCATCTGACTGGCTTGCGGAGCTAATTAAACTTGGTTTATAAATTACTATTTTTATATTTACATTATTTAAAAAGTATTTTGATGGATGGAAAGTATTTTGATGCATACTTTTTTTTATTCGTTTATATTCCCCATTCACATAAGTCCGTTACAAAATAAGATAATGTCAAATGTTTCATTCCTTTATCTAAATTCACGGCCGATTTAACTTTGCCCATTAATGAGCCATCTGACTGGCTTACGGAGCCAATTAAATCACCGCCGCGACGCTCATCCCCCTCGCCCCCGGCCACAACAAACATATATTTTCCCGTGGCTTTTTTGCGGGCGGTTAATGAGCGGAAAATAAAGAGGAAATTTACGAGGGCAACTTTTACTCAGGCAAAAGGACGACCGGGGCATAGTTTGCCAGTTTTTATCTTCCCGGTCTCCCGATTTCTTGATTAATGGTACACGTGCAGCGGGATAATAAAATACGACCCCGGAAAATGCCTATTCTTCGGCAGATGGAGCAAAAAAAACGTCTTTGAATGGTAATGGGTCGTTTCAATTTTATTATCTGGTTGAGTTTCCGTTAAGGAGTCGAATAGGAAAATGTGATTTAAATCCCAAAAAGGATTTTGTAATTTGAATAAATGTATTTTTATCTAATAACATTTTAATTGAATCGTATTAGAAGTCGTTTTTGAAAGTACTTATGAAAAATAATTTAGTAGTTATATTCCAACATGAATAAAAATTAACTCAGAAATACAGGTCATGACGTTTAAATTAATTTTTTTCTAACTCTGCAGGTTACCAAGATATAAAATTGACATGTGGAATTTTTATTTGATACAAAGAGAATTTCATTTGATACAAAAATAAATGCATTTAAAACATAGCGAATATCAAACAAAAAACCGAATTCCCTAGAAAATCCAAAGTATTTTGCAATTACTTGTAGTGCAGAAACAGGATTTTCTTCCACAAAGCATAAAATATTTAATTTTAACTCATCACTAAAAACGTAATTCAATTTCTTCTTCTTTGAGTGTGAAATAACTACACAGCCTGTAATTCTGTAATAATAGTAACAAATTTATTTACACATGTACAGAAAAAACAAAATTTGTATTTGCCAATGCGATTCTACGTTCTATTTCTAATAAACTAGTTTGTCATAGCTTTAATTATATCAATTGCAATTTTATTAATTATACCTTTTATTCAATATTCTTCTTTTAGTTACGTGAAGTGTTTTATAATAATTATTGTAGTAATCTCTTTCTTCACTTATTAATTTTATTCACTAAATGTACAATTGGAACACTATGTGTTCATTCTCAATAGTAAGAGAATGAACACATAGTGTTCGAAATGTACATTTAGTGAATAAAACTAATTAGTGAAGAAAGAGATTACTACAATAATTATACCTTTTATTAATGATAAAAACATAAACATCGAATTTGAGCCACCCTGTATACAATTTTATTGATTAGGTAAAATTGAGTTCTTTGAATGTTTTTATCATTAATAAAAGGTATAACTAATAAAATTGCAATTGATGTGATTAAAGCAATGACTTCACCGAGTTTATTAGGAATAGAACGTAGAATCGCATAGGCAAATAAATATTGTCTTTTTTTGTACGAGGGTGGATTGAAAAGTCCGTGCAAAGTCCGACAGATAGCACTACTGGCGCGTATCGAGGTCATGTTTAGTTAGTAGCATCTCTTGAATGAACGCACATCAAGTTTCAGCCATATTGGTCTATTTCTTTGTGTTTGGCAATCGTGTGAATTAAGGATGTCGAGTGATTTTCAAGAAATGGACGAAAAAGAATTTTGTGTGGTGATTAGACATTACTTTATGAAAGGCCTCAGGAGACTAAAGAGAAGCTTGATAAACATTATAGTGACTCTGCACCTTCGATTAGAACAGTTTATAAGTGGTTTCAAAATTTTCGGACTAGCCATATGGGCACAAGTGACGCTGAACGTTCTGGAGGGCCTGTGGAGGTTACGACTCCAGAAATCATTGATCAAATCCATGATATGGTGATGGGTGACAGAAGAGTTAAGGTGCGTGAGATTGCTAGTACTGTGGGCATCTCGACTGAACGGGTATATAATATTTTGCATAAACATTTGGACATAAGAAAGCTATCCGCTATGCCGCGATTGCTCACGCTTGACCAAAAACGAAATCGTGTGAAGTGTTGCAAGGATGGTTTGCAGCTATTCCAGAAGAATCCGGAGGACTTTAAGCGTCGTTTCGTCACTGTGGATTAAACATGGATACATAACTATACTCCTGAGACCCAACAACAATCTAAACAATAGGTACACCAAAAAAGGCGAAGACCGTTCCTTCGGCCGGAAAGGTTATAGCGACTGTCTTTTGGGATTCGCAAAGGATAATCCTCATCGACTATCTGGAAAAGGGTAAAACTATTAAAGGTAAATATTATTTATCGTTATTGGACCGTTTGAAAACCGAGCTGCAAGAAAAACGCCCGCGATTGGCCCACAAGAAAGTGTTTTTTCATCACGACAACGCACCAGCACATACCTCAGCAGTTGTGGTCGCAAAATTAATGGAAATAGGATTCCAACTCGTTTCACCTCTCCCCTATATTCCAGACTTGGCTCGCTCGGACTACAATTTGTTCCCCAATTTGAAGAAATGGCTGGCGGGACAAAGATTTTATTCAAACGAATAGGTGATTGCAGACACTAATGGATATTTTGCAGACATGGACAAATCCTATTATTCGGAAGGGATCAACAGACTAGAACATCGTTGGACGAAGTGTATAAGCCTAAAAGGAGTCTATGTCGAAAAATAGAAAAGGTTTACCCCAAACACGTTAGTAGTTTTTATTTTTGCACTGACTTTTTAAACGCCCCTCGTACATATGTAAATATATGTGTTATTATTATTACAGGATTATTTGTTTGATATTCGCTGTATTAAATGCATTTATTTTTGTATCAAATAATATTCTCTTTGTATCAAATAAAAACTCCACTTGTCAATTTTATATCACAATAAGATTTACTCCTGCCAACATTTACTATATCCAGTCCGTAAATTCATTGTTATCTATTTACACTAAAATTATTGTATAATTTGCGGATTACGTTCATTTTATAGAGCAATAGTTGCAAAATTACAACAAATTTACTTCCCTCGTATTGCCCATATTTAAGCAATGAACCGGAACTTATGCACCCCCTCTGTGCGAGCGCGGTTCTGGTTCAGTAGTTTGTAACGAGCTGTTCAGTGGTGTACGTTAAATGAAAATGATCAGCTATGTAAATTAGTTTGCATTAATCCCCATACTAATTAAGTTTGCGCCCTCTCTCTCTTGTTAGTTGAGAATTCCAGGAATTCAGGGCAGAGCATTTGATGCAAACCGGCTCGCGATTTTTAATTAATTTTAATCGAATACGATATGTTTAACGTTTTGGTGTAATATCTTGCCGAAAGAGAAAGTAAAGTTGATGTTTTGGCTATAATAAAAATCTATTTTTATAGACAGATGTGCGTATTGAATGCATTTCATGAGGTTTTCTTGTCAGAATTAAAGGCCTAAAACAATTATTGTTCCCATATACGAGGTTGCAAACAACAGCGGATCTACATAGTTATAAAAAGCGGTTAAATTCCTTTCTTCGCTGTTTTTATTTAAGTACTATACCGGGTGTTGACTTGACGGACGCAACATAGGAAATTCCATGTAAATTTTGAAATGTTTAAATTTTGGCTCCCCTATTAATTTTAGATACAATATGTATTTACCTTTTTTGTAAAGGGAAATATTCTGAATTTATTCGTGTTAACGTTTATCACTTTACATTTCTCTAAGTCAAAATAATTAAGAAAAAGTAATGTGATTTTATAAAAATAATGATATGCCATGAAATTGAAACAACAATTGCGGATGTCAAAATGGCAAAAGATATCGCATTCACTTAATTAAAGTAAATGTTTTCGAAATGATTTACACTATACAAGAACAAATCCTCCTAATAAAGTGGTATTATGTAGACCACAGTTATTGTTTATTTACGGATATCCATTTAAAATAAATACATAATGCTTAGTCTAAAATAAGTTAAAAGTAATAATTAAGTTAAAATATATAAAATCACAAACAATATACACAACAGATTAAAATCAAAATGGTCATCACTATGATAAAAGTAATAAATAAGGTTAAAATATAAATCACAAACAATATACAAATAAAACAAACAAAACAGATTAAAATGTGAACAAAAATAAAATTCTAATTTGTCTCACGGAGCATGGACTTAAGATTCTTTTTGCTTGTGGTAGCAAAGTCTATATTCGCCGAGTTGCAGTGCGCGGCAACTCTAGCCATACCATAGTTTCTATTATAATTGGTACGATGAAATGGTACGTTGAAGAGGTCGAAGGAACGCAAACCCCTGCTAGGCACATTGATTTTAAACTGGCCCAGAAGGTAAGGGCAGTCGATCCAACCGTTTATCAAATTGAAGCCTAACATTACATCCGCGTTCCTCCGTCGCTGCTCCAACGTATTCATTTCTAGGCTACTTAAAATCTCTTGGTAGGAACCACAAATATGGAACTTATACGCTATAAAACGTATAAATTTCGTCTGGACCCTTTCAACTAAATTTATCTCAGACTTGCTATGGGGATTCCATACCATGCAACCGTACTCCAAATGTGGTCTCACAAGGGTCGAATATAATGTCAGTAGAGTATTGATGTTTGTGAACTCCTTGGTATTTCGTTTTATGAAACCCAGCATACGATGAGCTTTAGACGATATATTAGTCATATGCGAGTTGAAATCCCACTGTTGAGTCAATGTAACGCCTAAGTCCCTCACCGACGAGACGCGCAACAACTGAGTGCCATTAAGAAAATAATTCCTCTCAGCAGTTGCCCTCCTCTTAGAAAAGGCAATAGTGTTACATTTCTTCAAATTCAGTGTCATGTCATTAGTTACACACCAAGATTGGAATCTATCCAAATCATCTTGCAATAAGTATGCTGAAAGATTAGATATTTCTGTGAAAATGTTTATATCATCAGCAAACAGCAGGCATTCTGCGTGATGGAAGCAGTCGGTAACATCATTTATAAATATGTTGAACAGAAGAGGCCCTAGGTGTGACCCCTGATGAACCCCAGAAGTCACTGTTATGGCTGATGATATAACACTTCCGATTCGTACTGTCTGAGTCCGCCCGATCAAATATGAATGGATCCATTTAAGCATCTCCCCACAGATTCCTACAAGCTCGTTTCCGAAGCAAAATGGTATGATTAACGGTATCGAAAGCCTTAGAAGTCACTGTTATGGCTGATGATATAACACTTCCGATTCGTACTGTCTGAGTCCTCCCGATCAAATATGAATGGATCCATTTAAGCATCACCCCACAGATTCCTACAAGCTTAAGTTTCCGAAGCAAGATGGTATGATTAACGGTATCGAAAGCCTTAGACGAAGCCAACCTCATATCCAAAGCAGACACGATATAGTGGCTATACGATAATAAATTGGATGAAGTAGAACAACCGCTTCTAAAGCCATGTTGCTTTTCGGACAGGACCTTAGAGCTGTGAGGGGTACAGTTATTAATTTCTCAAATATTTTGGGAATATGGGATAGAATTGAAATCGGTCTATAATTTGAGACGATGTTCTTTTTGCTACTCTTAAAAATAGGTGTTATTTAAGCGTTCTTCCATAAAGTGGGGAAAAAACCAGAGTTAAGAGATTGGTTAAATAGTAGCCACAAGGGGCGACTAAATGGAAAAGAACACCGTCTCAGAATAACAGAAGGTAACCCATCAGGACCAGTACAGTACGAATTATCTAATTTGTCGAGTTCATGAAGAACATCGGAAATTTTTACAATCGGGCATAAGTTAAAATTAATATGATTGAAAGATATATTACAAGATTCACTGGATGATCCGTACGAGGTATGTATGTGAGCAGGAACATTATACACTGATCCGAAATGGTTTGCGAATAATTCAACAATATGGTGCATATTATTAACCAATATACCGCCATGATCAAACGTGCTAGGGAAGGACTAGCTACTTCTACTTCCATTAACGTGATTCCAGAACAACTTTGGAGAGCTTTGCAAAGATTTTTCAATTAACTGTACATGGTTCCCATAGCAAATCTGAGACAAAATCTTACATTGTGAACGTGTTGATCTAAAAAGCTGAAAGTCAGAGTCCAGACCAGAGCGCTTAAAATTTAAATGATGTAATTTCTTGAGAGAAATTAGATCAATGAGTTCAGAACAAGCATTATTTTCTAATATTTTTGGTGTATAATCATCAATAATGGTATACAACACTGAATATAATAGATTTACATTAAAATCTGTATTATTGTTAGAAAACAAACTGTCCCAGGAGGTATTAATAATTTGTTCAGCAATGGAATTATAATCAGCCCGAGCAAAATTATAGACAAACTTTGAATTCCAATTGCTACCAGGCGTAGATAATTTTAAATAATCAATATCTAAAGTAATGGATGGATGATGACAATCGCAATTTACTAAGTTAACCTCGGACCGTGAGACAATGTGATGACTAGCAAGTAAAGAGTCTAAGAATACTTAATCTAAAATAATAGAATTTGAATTCGTTACATTATTCACTTGTTGAGAATTCAATGAACTGAATGTTTCAGCTATTAGTTGTACAGAACTCTGAAAGGAGTTCGTTGTTATAACATTATCGTAAAATTCCCAAGACACATTTGGTAGATTATAGTCGCCCATAATGCACGTGTGATGGTCAGGTAAATAGTCAGTAAGCTCCTCAACCAAACTAGTATGATCATCATAACACGAGACAGGAGCGTTAGGTGGAATATAAATTGCACCAATGAGTAACTTTAGATTATTTACTGTAACTGAAACAAACAATTCCTCTTGAATTTTCGCTACGCATCATAATATAAAAGAGTTAAATATCTTCGAAACAGCAATCAAATTTCCGCCGCCCCGGGATTTTCCAGTCACCATTGGATCCCTGTCGCTGCGAAAAATATTATATCCATGAAGGCCCAGCTCAGCATCAGCAATATCTTCAGTTAGCCAGGTTTCAGAAAAAACAAGTTTATCAAATTCCCCCAGTGAAGCAGACGTTCGGAGTTCATCCAATTTCGTCCTTAAGCCCCGGACATTCTGATAATAGATTTTTAAGAGACGATTATCAAAGGATACAGATTTCTTGCTATTAATTAATTCGGTCGGCTTTCTGATAAAATATCGCCAGTTTTAGCATCAGAATTCTTTTTGTAATTTGATTTCGAACGTCTTAGATTGGTGAATAAAGCTATAGATAGACTGTCAGGCCATTTATCTGGCTGAAGAAAGCGATCACTATCACATTCATAAATTCCAACCTTAAAGGAGCAGTATAAATTATTGTCAGCTAGAGACCAAGAGTTTACGTTTGTTATTCCTGTTTTATCTATAATATACTTATTGAGTTTATCAACAGTTGTTCCTGGAGCACAATTTTGAATATGGTAATAGATTCGTTTGTTAGCCACTTTAACGTCTGCTTCTGTAGCAGTTCCTCGAACTAAGATATTCGGTTTACGTTGGGAATTTTTGGCATAATTGCTTTTATTAGTTACCAAGGAGGTCGCAGCACAAGTATCGCTTTCAAATTTATTTTTATAACCAATATCAGTATTTTCATGTTTATTTTAATTTTTATTTTTACTATTATTATTTTTGTTATTTGTATTACCATTATCACTACTAATATTAATTTCATGATTAATCTCATTTTCATTGCAGTGATCAATGATTGTGTTCTTATTATTATTGTTTACGTTTTTATTACGATGTTTGCGTTATATTTTTTGTCGTTAATTAAGTAACAGCAATATCTTGTGCTATTTTTATAAAATCACATTACTCTTTCTTAATTATTTTAGCTGTATTTTTTCTGATATTCGTTGATTCTTAAAAGAGTTTAATTTGAAGCTATAAACGAGTGTTTTTCACTGCCATACTAAGCATGAAGTAAAATTTCGAGTTTAGAAAAGCCCCGTGAACATTTGTCGAGGGTTGCGCAGCGACCCGAGACAAACTTTCTGGGCATTTCTAAACTCGAAATTTTATTTTATGCGCCACGCGTATAAAACACTAAAAAACTGTGAAATTTATGTATTTTTGAATCTCACTTGAAATCAGTGTTTTATGCGAATGGCGCATGAAGTAAAATTTCGAGTTTAGAAAAGCCCAGAAAATTTGTCTCGGGTCGCTGCGCGACCCTCGACAAATTTTCACGGGGCTTTTCTAAACTCGAAATTTTACTTCGTGCTTAGTCTAGGAGTGAAAAACACTTGCTCAAAGCTTTAAATTGAACTTATAAAAATAACAGGGAATATCCGCAATTGTTATATCAATTCCATGGTATATCATTATTTGTATAAAATCATATCACTCTTTCCTAATTATATTAGCTGTACATTTTCTGACATTCGTTGATTTTTAAAAGAGTTCAATTTGAAGCAGACTAAGCATGAAGTAAAATTTCGAGTTTAGAAAAGCACCGTGAAAATTTGTCTCGGGTCGCGGAGCGACCCGAGACAAATTTTCTGGGCTTTTCTAAACTCGAAATTTTACTTCATGCTTAGTCTGGGAGTAGAAAACACTTGCTTAAAGCTTTAAATTGAACTTAAAAAAATATCAGGGAATATCCGCAATTGTTGTATCAATTCCATGGTATATCATTATTTTTATAAAATCACATTACTCTTTCCTAATTATATTAGCTGTACATTTTCTGACATTCGTTGATTTTTAAATGAGTTCAACTTGAAGCTTTATACGAGTGCTTTCCACTCCCAGACTAAGCATGAAGTAAAATTTCGAGTTTAGAAAAGCCCCGTGAAAATTTGTCGAGGGTCGCGCAGCGACCCGAGACAAATTTTCTGGGCTTTTCTAAACTCGAAATTTTACTTCATGCGCCACGCGTATAAAACACTGCTTTCAAGTGAGGTTCAAATATACATAAATTTCACCGTTTTTTAGTGTTTTATACGCGTGGCGCATGAAGTAAAATTTCGAGTTTAGAAAAGCCCAGAAATTTGTCTCGGGTCGCTGCGCGACCCTCAACAAATTTTCACGGGGCTTTTCTAAACTCGAAATTTTACTTCATGCTTATATTTCATACTTATACTTCATGCTTATATTTGTCTCTGGTCGCTGCGCGACCCTCAACAAATTTTCACGGGGCTTTTCTAAACTCGAAATTTTACTTCATCCATAGTCTGGGAGTAAAAAACACTTTCTAAAGCTTTAAATTTAACTTAAAAAAAAAACAGGGAATTTCTGCAATTGTTGTATCAATTCCATGGTATATCATTATTTTCATAAAATCACAGAGAGACAAATTTTCTGGGCTTTTCTAAACTCGAAATTTTACTTCATGCGCCACGCGTATAAAACACAGATTTTAAGTGAAGTTCGAATATACATAAATTTGACAATATTATAGTGTTTTATACGCGTGGCGCATGAAGTAAAATTTCGAGTTTAGAAAAGCCCAGAAAATTGGTCTCGGGTCGCTGCGCGACCCTCGACAAATTTTCACGGGGCTTTTCTAAACTCGAAATTTTACTTCATACTTAGTCTGGGAGTAAAAAACACTTTTTTATAGCTTTAAATTTAACTTAAAAAAATAACAGGGAATTTTTGAAATTGTTGTATCAATTCCATAGTATATCATTATTTTCATAAAATCACATTACTTTTTCTTAATTATTTTAACTTAGGAAAACGTAAAGTGTTAAGTGTGAACATTCATAAATTTAGAATTTTTCCCTCTACAAAAAAGTGAAATGGATTTTCTCTCTAAAATAAATAGGGAAGCCAATATATAAACACTTTAAAATTAACATGCGATTTCCTATGTTCCGCCAAGTCAACACCCGGTATGTGCATTTAGGACACTAAGTATCCATTATCAATAATGTACATAGTACCAAAATAAAAACAGTGAAGAAAGGAATTTAACCGCCTTTTATTACTATTATAATAATCTTCACATAACTCACGAATACATAAACGGATCTACAGATCAGTATTTGTAAAGGATTTGTTAAATTTAATGAGTTAAAACCATTCATAAAAGAATCATTATGTATTTCAAAATGTAAGCGTTTGTTAAAGAAAAATTACTTGAAAAAAATAGGAATTATTGTTATTTGAATAATTCAATTTAGGTTAAAATAAATAATGTATATTTAATATGTATAAATACATTTAATAAATATTACTACTACTACTACGAGTACAATTGGCTTTAGTTATTTCATATTGAATTGGTGTCATTAATATGTATCAATCAAATAACTAATATATTAAAAAAATCAGGAGACTTCAGGGACAATTGGCCTTAGTTGAAGTGCGAAATGTATTTAACCACAGCCATTATTTTTGAAACACTCCTTAAAAATAATAAATTCACGTATTCCATTGTCAAACATTGGTCAGAATGCTAATTTTCAACTCATTGTACCAATACGGAAAGGTTAATATAAAAAAAGCGCGTTTAATTTTCACAATTATTTGATTTATAATCGTATCTTGAATTATTTTATACGTGCAAACTGCAAATGTGAGATGAATGTAAAAGTTACGAAACGTATTCAACCAACCTATAAAAAGATTATCATTTTGTCATTTATTATTCTAATTTAGTGTTCATCACTTTCGTTCTTGCGTGTTTTAATAGTTTTCAAGTTGTTGGCATAATTGTGGCGAAATGCATATTAAATCAGGTTTTTTTTTCCTAAAATCTACAAAAGTAGTGGACTATTTCAATGTCACGCTGATCTGTATATATTCATTTGGGATGTCCAGAAGAAATCACATTTTTCGAGTGAGCTGAGATGGATACAATGAAAAGACATATGGTAAGTATATTTTTTGTTCTTTGTTATTATTATTTGAATTCAAATTTATTTAGTATGTTTAAATTTTCTTTATTAAAATAGCATAATTCGACTTTTGCTTTCCTGTATTCACAAATTACATAAAAAAATAATATAATTTTCAACAAAGATTGCAGATAAATATTGATTTGATAATTTTGATTAGTTGATTTTTTAATAAATTTTAAATACAGCGAATTTTTCTTTTAAGAATACATATGCGCACGCTTTTTTAAGAGTTCAATTTAAAGCTTTAAACGAGTGTTCTCCACTCCGAGATTAGGCATGATGTGAAATTTCGTGTTAAGAAAAGCCTGATCGACCTAACCAAATTTTCAGGCTTGTCTAAACTCGAAATTTTACACAATATTTCAGTGTTTTTAGTGTTTAATGCGTGTAGCGCATGATACACTGAAATCACTGAAATATTATGGACAAGTGAACTTCACTTTAAATCAGTGTTTTATACGCGTGGCGCATGAAGTAAAATTTCGAGTTTAGAAAAGCCTTAATATTTGGTTTGGCCGCTCCGCTTCGCGGAGCGACCAAACCAAATTTTCAGGCTTTTCTAAACTCGAAATTTTACTTCATGCTTAACCTGGGAGTGGAAAACACTCGTTTAGAGCTTCAAATTGAACTTAAAAAAAACAACAAATATTTTAAAATTTACAGCGCATAAGTGGGATATATATACTTAAAATAAAACTCCCTGTATGCTATTTTTAGGATTTTTTAATTAAAATATTGTTTCAATAATTCTTGAGAATTTTTATTGGCGTTCATTGATTTTTAATGAGTTCTTTATGCTTAATCAACGAGTGGAAAAGCTCGATCGGAACTTCGAATTGAACGCTTTATAGAAATACAGTAAATGCCTGAAAAATTACAGCTCTAGCAACAGAATATGTGCACTTATAAGAAACATTTGTTATACAGAGAGTTTTATGTAACACCGAACATTTTCATAACGATAATTTTTCTTTTAAGTATCCATATGCATACGTTGCACATTTTCCGATGCTCGGTTTATTAAAAGAATTTAACTTGAAGCTTTACGCGAGTGTTTTCCACTCCCAGGCTAAGCATGAAGTAAAATTTCGAGTTTAGAAAAGCCTGAAAATTTGGTTTGGTCGCGTAGCGCGAAGCGCGGAGCGGCCAAACCAAATTTTCAGGCTTTTCTAAACTAGAAATTTTACTTCATGCGCCACCGGTACAAAACACTGATTCAATGTAAAGTTTAGCGGTGTGTTTTAAACTTCCTAATATGTCAGTGTTTTGTACCGGTGGCGCATGAAGTAAAATTTTGAGTTTAGAAAAGCCTGCAAATTTGGTTTGGCCGCTCCACGCTTCGCGCTACGCGACCAAACCAAAAAAGTTGAAAGGCTCGATCGGAACTTCAAATTGAACGCTTTATAGAAATACAGTAAATGCCTGAAAAAAACAGCTCTAGCAACAGAATATGTGCACTTAAAAGAAACATTTGTTATACAGAAAGTTTTATGTAACACCGAACATTTTCATAACGAGAATTTTTCTTTTAAGTATCCATATGCATACGTTGCACATTTTCCGATGCTCGGTTTATTAAAAAAAATTCAATTTTAAGCTTTACGCGAGTGTTTTCCACTCCCAGGCTAAGCATGAAGTAAAATTTCGAGTTTAGAAAAGCCTGAAAATTAGGTTTGGTCGCGTAGCGCGAAGCGCGGAGCTGCCAAACCAAATTTTCAGGCTTTTCTAAACTCGAAATTTTACTTCATGCGCCACCGGTACAAAACACTAATTCAATGTAAAGTTTAGCGGTGTGTTTTAAACTTCCTCATATGTCAGTGTTTTGTACCGGTGGCGCATGAAGTAAAATTTCAAGTTTAGAAAAGCCTGAAAATTTGGTTTGGCCGCTCCGCGCTTCGCGCTACGCGACCAAACCAAATTTTCAAGCTTTTCTAAACTCAAAATTTTACTTCATGCTTAGTCTGGGAGTGGAACACACTCATTTTAACTTTCAAAATAGACTCTTAGAAAAAACAAGGATTATCTAAAGACTTATAGCATATACGCTGTAATTGGGGCATTCATACTTGAAAGAAAAACTCCCTGTTTGTACAAGTTGAGGCATTAGTTGCGATTGATTGGCTACAATTTGTAATGGTCATATAGGCAACTTAATTTACACATAACCTAAAAGTTAAAGGTGTCAAATCGTATTAGATGCGTTGGTTTGATAAATAAAACATACGAAAATAAACATTGAAAATGTTTGGTGTTACATAAAACTCTATGTATGTGTAAATAATTTAAATAGTTACCCAATTACACACTCTTTCGAGTATTCAGGAGGTTTTTTTAGATGTAGGACGCCCCAAAGTTTTAATTACAAGTTTTTCTATGTAGTGCCAAACTAGAAACTTGTATTTTAAGTAGATATTCTACGGAATATTTTTCTCCATGAATATTTACAAAAATATATTAATAAAAGGAAATGAATAGAATACGGGTCAAATATTTATCTTTCAGTTTATGGTGGGGGATTGCAGCCCTCATGAACGAACCGCCACGGTGTTGCTATAATATTGATTAACACGTTAATTGCCAATCACTCCGGTTGGACTGCATCGGCTTTCTTTCCTTTCGTTTGTGATGCCGATTATTGTGATCAGTGTGCATATTTATTTTCAGTTTTTAAACAGATAACAAAACACTAAAATCCTTTATGAAAGAACTGCTTTTATTTCTTATTTTGTAATAATATATATTTAAGATAATATATTCAGGTATCAGAGATGATTATAAAATATAGTATGTAATAATATTAAGAGGAAAACACTTAGAATTGTTCAAGAAAAAGTAAAATATAGGTTGGCAGCCGTATCTTAAACATTAATTAGTTTTTGTTTTTGTTCATTGGGTTTATCTTGAACATTTACTTACTTACTAGTTAAAATGGTCCTTAAATGCTGATTCAATTTTGAGTAATTTTTATTTTGTACTTTCAGATAATTTTTTCAGTAATTATTGCTGCTTTAAGCGCAAGCAAAGCTGCCAAAGAAAAAAGATCTTACTCTCTAGATCAATTTCACGGCCAACAACATCACATTGATGGACACTATGATCAAGTCCATCATGATCATTACGAACATCAAGACCATCATGATCATTACGGACATCAAGACCATCATGACCATTACGAACATCAAGACCATCACCACCAGGGTGTAATCGAAGTCCCAAAGCCTTACCCAGTGCCTGTCGAAAAGCGCGTCCCATACCCAGTCCCAATAATCAAAGAAGTACCGAAACCTTACCCAGTCTCAGTCCCGGTGGAAGTCCTGAAACCCTACCCTGTGCACGTGGAGAGGCGCATACCATACCCGGTCCAAGTGATCAAAGAAGTCCCAAAACCATACCCCGTCCAGGTTCCAGTTGAGGTCCCCAAACCATACCCGGTGCATGTTGAAAAACGCGTCCCATACCCAGTCCATGTTGTAAAAGAAGTCGAGAAACCCTACCCAGTAACCGTCGTGAAGGAAGTTGCGAAACCCTACCCAGTAGTGAAGGAAATCCCGAAACCATACCCCGTAACCGTAACAAAAGTCATCCCGAAACCCTACCCCGTCCACATCACCAAGCAAGTCCAGGTCAAGGTCCCGGTTTACGTCAAAGTCCCGCACCCGGTGCCTCAACCCTACCCTGTTTACGTCAATACCCATACCCACAATCACGATCATTCCTCTTACTACAGGAAACCCGAAACGCATTATAATGTCGAAAGCAAAGAAGACGTGCACCATAATTATGAAACCAGAGACGAAGATGTGCACCATAATTATGAAATCAACAAGGAAGATGCGCACCATAATTATGAAATCAGCAAGGAAGATGTGGACCATAATTATGAAATCAGCAAAGAAGAAGTGCACGATAATTATGAAATCAGCAAACCGCACGTCGATTTCGACTATCAATCCAACTCTCACGTTGATGGTAGGTCATCTGGGTACAACACTTACTCCTCGGAATGGAAATGGTAGTGTTTTAATCTGATATTTATAAAAAGTATGTATTTAATTTAATCTGAAATAAACTAGTAAAACATGAAAGTCAATGTATTATTTTGTCCATTTGTCTTTTAAGTTTACATATTTTCATATATCAGCTATCAAATTTCAGGCATTCGGTATTATTAAGTAAATGTTGAAATTAATACTCCCGACACGTGTTTCCACTCTTTGATTCGGCCTGAAGTTAAATTTCGAGCTTAGATAATTAATGTATCCACTAAAATTTTTGATTTGAAAATTTTTGATTTGAAAGTTTTCGGGAAAACAATTGGGGTCAATCCATTTGAAATCATCCAATTGAAATAATAATTGTCGCTCAACATTTTTGATTTTCCTATTTTTTTTTACCAGTTACTGCTCAATACAAGGTGAGCTCAACACTATAGTAAAATCAATTTTTAGGCTCATACTTTCTTTTTGGCGGACATTTTAAGTTTGCTTCGCAACCGTTATTCGGCCGAAAACAAGTTTTAGGTAAATGTATCTTACTCTATTAATTTTATAGATGTAAAGACAAAATAAAAACCTAAATTATCACAATAATGCTGTAGATTTTTTGCCCTTACATAATATTACCTAAGTAGTTAGGAAGGTGCAGAAAAAAAATCCTAACTCTAAATTGAAAATTTGCATAAAACTAGAGTTTCAATGCTGCAAAACTATCAGAAGGAAGAAAGACTCACCTTAAATATCTTTTTCTTGTATAGGTTTATTATAGAACTACCTGCTGTAGAAATTTTATTCCTTTTTTTATATAATTTTTCAAAAAATGCGAAAAATCGTATTTCGGCAATATTTAAAATAGATTATCTCAAAAGGGACTGAGTAAAAAATTCTGAAATTAATACAGATAATACAATATTAAATACAGACAATTTTATGCCTTTATCTTCTAATCCTACAAACAAATTTCAATGAGAGTTAAAAGCTTTATTAAAAGAATGCGAACTCATAATTCAAAAAACAGATATTTTCAAATTCACACAAATGAACCCGAGAGCACCGATTTTATATGGTTTGCCCAAAATTCACAAACAGGGTATACCAATGAGACCAGTAGTTTCATATTTGCAGGCTGCAACTTATAAACTCTGTAAATTTTTAAATACAGTTTTACCTAACTAACTTTGTTTCACCATATTCAATCAAAAATTCCATAGAACTGGCTAAGAAACTAAAAACCTTTGATATTCCTCATAACGCAAAACTTCTACCATTTGACGTAAAAAGCTTATTTACCTCAATTCCAACTAAAGAATTAATAGTATTAATTGTCAAATTAATAAAGGAAACAAATTATTCAAGCGCAAAAAAGGAAGAAAAAAAAAATTATCAACATTTGCATAGACCAAAATTATTTTAATTTCGATAATAAATTTTATTCTCAAAATGATGAATTACCAATGGGTTCCTCTTTGTCTCCCCTTTTGACAAAAATTTTCATGGCAAATTTTGAGAAAAACTTATTTGTGAATAATCTATGCCAACACATATTTTAGTGGGTACGCTATATTAATGACATTTTCTGCATATGGCAAGGAACTAATAGACAATTAGAAATGTTTACATGTTATTTAAATTCATTAAATAAACATATACAATTTACAACTGAATTGGAGGTCAATAATAGTTTGAACTTTTGAGATTTGCAAATTTCCAAAGAAAATAATAAGTTAGATTTTAAAATATTCAGAAAAATACGTTCACTGACACAATTATTCCACAATCTTCAAATATACATTACAAAATTAAACATAGCACATTTCATTCATTAATACACATATTAATTCATATTCCATTAAATAAAGAACATTTCAATTTAGAACTAAATACAATAAAAACGATAGCAAAGAATAATGGATTTGAAGAAACATCAATTGATAAAATAGTAACAAGGAAAGGAAAAAACAATTAAACAAATACAAAAATTATACAGGGACTTTTTCTTTAAAGTATACGTAGTCCAAATTCAGCTTATTTTCTTAAAATCTTTAGACATTCGTTGTTTTTTTAAAAGAGTTTAACTGAAAGCTTTAAACGAGTGTTTTCCACTCCCAGACTAAGCATGAAGTAAAATTTCGAGTTTAGAAAAGCCCCGTGCAAATTTGTCGAGGGTCGCGCAGCGACCCGAGACAAATTTTCTGGGCTTTTCTAAACTTGAAATGTTACTTCATGCGCCACGCGTATAAAACACTGATTTCAAGTGAGGTTCAAATATACATAAATGACACAATATTTTAGTGTTATACACGTGGCGCATGAAGCAAAATTTCGAGTTTAGAAAAGCCCAAAAAATTTGTTCAAGGGGATTTTCTAAACTCGAAATTTTGATGCATGCTTAGTCTGGGAGTGGACATCACTCGTTTAAAACTTCAAATAGAACTCTTTTAAAAACAACAGATGTCAGAAAACTTACAGCGTATGCATATAACAAATAACCATCTTTAAAGTTTGTTATAATTCACCTGATATTTTTTTTTTTCTAACATAAATTTTTGCCTTTATTTCATTGAGTGTAGCAACTAGATGTCAAACATACATTTGATTAATGCCATTCTTGGGCGTAAAGTTGTTGATAATTCAATGAATAATGAATTATTAATAACTTTACGCCCAAGAATCTCATTAATTAAATGTATGTTTGACATCCAGTTGCTACACACAAAGAGATAAAGGCAAAAACATAATTTATGTTAGGAAAAAAAATACAGAGTGAGTTTTTTTTTCATGTTCTCTATGGGGATCTGGGAAAGTATAAGAGATAGAGAAACGGTTAAATGGGCAAAGTAATGCAGTTTTACGAGCTAAATAAAAAAACATTTGTAACACTATTTTTATTCTATTTTATAATTATATTTCTTATCCGATTGTTAGTCTAGTATTGTCTCATTTTTATTTGTATACACGATTCCATTTGTTTCTGGATCTCGCCTAGCTATGGAAAAGTGACAGTTTAAGTATTGTAAATGGGGCTGGTTGTGTTTTAAATCAGGGTTTTTAAATGTCACTGTCAGATGTTCGATTTTAAGGTTATAATTTCTGACTATTACGTTCACACTTGGAGCAGCATGGCATGCCAAATTTATCTTCAGATTTAATGCAACCTTTATGTAAGTTCACATCACAAATACAGCACTTGGTAGCACGTATTGGGTATAACCGAACACTGGCAAACTTGTGAACAATTAGAAATGTGTAAAATTAGGAACTTTGTTCTTATCTCCTCTTTTTGTAGGGCTGAGAATCAACATGGCGGTGTAGCGTTGTACTCTTACAAAGACCTTGGTGCTAAATTAATTTATTTGGAAGATATTTGCTCTCCAAATTTATTTGAATGTGCGGGTGCGGACATTAAGTTCGGCGATAAGACAATATCTGTTGTAGTAGTTTATAGGCCTCCTTTAAATGACTCTAGTTCGTTAGAATCCTTGTTTGAACACTTAGAATGTTTATTGCATAAACTAAGCAGTCTTAATAATATATACTTCGTTATGGGTGATTTTAATATTAATTTATTAAGTGATAAACTTGCATCTAATCAATTCAAAAACATCTTGGAATCATTTTGTGCATATTTAACTGTTAAAGAACCGACTCGTATTACAGATGGTTCTCGCACTTGCATTGATAATATAATAACCAACGCAGATAGAGGTATAAATACTCTAGTGTTAGATGCTGCTATATAAGACCATACTGGGCAATTACTCAAATATGAAACAAACCACTGATCTCAATCATTAGTAAAAAAAAATACGAATTTACTCAAACGAAAGTGTTAGTAACTTCACACTGGACATACAGAACGAAATGTTTAATGATGTATTTGTTGCCAAAGGTGTAAATGAAAAATATAAAATCTTTATAAACATTTACTTAAGGTATTTCTACAAACACTTTCCTTTGCGTAAAGTAAGAAACACAGAACAAACAAAAATATATAATTCCGATGCTATAAAATCAAGCAAAGATAGGATGTTGTTATTTCAAACTTTGTCAAAATATAAGCCAGAATATGTCGAGGTATTTAAATGTGCACAGAGGGAATATAATCAACTACTGTCAGATGAAAAGAAAAAAGTTCTATGAAAATAAAATAAAAATGTCAAATAATCGCTCAAAATCAATGTGGAAAATAGTTAGTGATGTAGTAGGTCCAAAGAAGAAGAAGAAACAATATCTACCTAATAATGTTGATCTCCATTTACTATCCGCTAAATTTAACAAACATTTTAATGAAATTTCAGAAAACTTAAGCCATTTTTTTTGTTAATAATGAACCCTATGTATGTGAAATACCCATCAACAATAATTCAATATTTCTGGAGCCTATTATAGAGCTTGAACTAATTAATATTGTGAATAACATCCAAAATAAAAATAGTACAGGTTACGATGAAATTCCAATACGTGTCATCAAAAAAAGTATATTCTGTATTGAGCCTCTTTTGTGTATTATTAATGCTATGTTCGAGACTGGCATTTTTCCGGAACAGCTTAAACATTCGATTTTGGTGCCTATTTTTAAAGGTGGGAATTCAGAGGAACTGTCCAATTATAGGCCAATTTGCATTTTAAGCAATATATCTAAGTTATTTGAAGATATCATTTATAGACGCCTTAAACATTTTTTTATAAGATATAAATTAATATCTGACAATCAACATGGATTTCTCACCGGTAAGAGTATAGATCTATGTAGGTAAATGCGCGGAAAACGTCTCCAAGGAAATGATAATTGAATTTCTAAAAAATAATAAGAAACCAATTACACCGATAAAAGTAGAGGAACTGGTCACAAAGGGGAGAAGCAAGGCTTTCAAGGTCGGGGCGGATTTTAAATATTTGGATTTATTAATGGATTCGTCTACATGGCCAACGGGAATTCAAATACGAAGATTCAATTTCAACGGGAATAGAAACGACTCTAACTTAGAAGAAATCCATCCAAACAATGTGAACAAAAGAGAAGTGAAATGACTAGGACACACTATTATTCACCAAAATGTATGTTCACTGGGAAACTGTACCGATAAAATAAGTAAAGCAATGGAAGAAATAAGGGATTGTGAGATATTATGTGTCACGGAGCACTGGAAATCTAGAGAGGAATTGGAACTTTTGCATGTTAACAATTTCAAATTAGCAACAGCGTTCTGTAGAAATAGTGGGCAACATGGGGGATCAGCAATATATTGTAAAAATGCTATAAATTTTAAAGTGCGAAAACAGTTAAACAATTTTTCTGTTTTTAATTTTTTTGAGTGCGTGGCGGGTGAATTTGAGATCAGCTCGCTTTCCGTAATTGTTGTAGTGATTTACCGACCTCCTAATAGAAGCAAAGATATTTTTTTACCGACAACTAGAAGGACTGCTGGAATTTGTAAATAAAGAACGCAAAATTTTATTTCTGTGTGGCGATTTTAATATTGAATTATTAAAAAATAATGAAGACAAACAACATTTTTTATCTATTGTAAATTCTTTTGGCTTAAATATTACGATAAATGAACATACTAGAATTGTGGGTGAGTGCAAAGGCTGTCTGGATAATATTGTTACCAATTATAGTGGTGAGTATACATCTGACGTAATAAATTTTCACATTTCCGATCATCTTGCGCAGAATTTCTCTATGCAGTTGCCGTTTTACCACAGCGTGAGCGCCAGTTAAAGCGATTGTACAATGAGGAAAATAAAATTATTTTTAAAAATAAATTAAACCTGTGCAATTGGGAATATGTTTATAGCGTAAAAATTAATGATGTCAATGCTCAGTGGAATGCTTTTATGAATGAGTTTAAGATTATTTTTAATAGTACATTTCCTCTGTGCAACGTAAATGTTAAAAAACAATCATGCAAGGAATTATATCGAGACTCTCCAAAGCTAAAACAGTGTAAACAAGATTTAGATGTTCTTTTCGTTTTATCACAATTTGATGAAAATTGCAAACAGTTGTACAAAATTAAAAAAAAACGAATATGATACACTTCTTAAAACGTTAAGGTGTAAGAAATATGACAACAAAATTATGAACGCTGACAATAAGACTAAGTGTTTGTGGGGAATATACAACAAAATAACAAATAAAACAAAAAACAATAAAATCATGAAAGGTAATCCATCCATAATTTCAGAAACTTACAACATTTTTTTATTAAATGCAGCAAAACAGATAGGAACAAATAACGATGATATTCCAACATGTAATTTAGATCAGTCATTACAATATAATGAAAAGCTTTTCCTATTACCCGCAGTGTTAAGGGCAGAAGTTATACGTGCAGTAGGAAAAATGAAGAGCAAAAAAAGCAGTAGAGATGACGAGATTAGCAATAATTTAATTAAATATTGTATTGCCTTAATTGCTGATGTGCTTGCGTATATCATAAACAATTCGTTCAAACATGAAATATTTCCTGATAAGCTAAAACTTGCCTTAATAAAACCAATACATAAAAAAGGGGATGCTGAGGTAATGGATAATTATAGACCTGTAAGCCTTCTGTCGTCCTTTTTAAAAATTTTTGAAATCATTATCTGTGACCATGTGATGAGATTTCTGAATAGTTGCAATATCATGAATAACTCGCAACACGCGTATATTAAAGGAAAGTCTATAAGTACCGCAGTATTTGAATTTACAAACTATATTAACCAGGCCATTGAAAATAACGAATTAGCACTTGGGGTATTCCTGGACCTTTCAAAGGCCTATGATACTATCAATCATTGTCTATTGCTAAAAAAGCTGAAATATTATGGTATAAGAGACAACGCTTTAAAGTGGTTCAGGTCATTTTTAGCAAATAGGGAACAAAGAACAGCAATAGAGAGTGATGGTAGAATTTATATATCAAAAATAAAGAGATGTGAGGGCGTAGGAATACCTCAAGGTAGTATTTTAGGCCCTGCTATGTTCATAATATATATAAATGACATACATACAGTATCATTACCAGACAATAGTACACATATATCTAACTATGCGGATGATACCAGTTTCATAGTAACAGCGAAAACCTATATTGAGCTAGCCAATATAAGTAGTCGCTTCTATGGAAAACTAGCTGAATGGTTCAAAATAAACATGTTAAAATTAAATAATGGCAAAACGCAGGCTATGATATTTAAAACAAAACAGAGAAAGATTGAAATACCAGCTCAGCTAGTTTTAGAAGATGTCACTGTTGATTTAAATAGTGATATAAAATTCCTAGGTATTATAATTAATGAATCGCTTGATTGGCGCTCACATGTGGACCATGTGGTAACTAAACTTGCGAGAATGTGCTATATAATAAATATAACGAAATCATATCTCAATGTTGAGACAAATAAGGCAATATATTATGCATGTTTTGACTCAATTTTAAGATTTGGGATTTTTTTTGGGGGAATAGTTCAATAATTGGGAAATTGTTTGTACTACAAAAAAGATGTATACGAACTATTTTTTCATTAAAGTACAGGCAGCCGTGTAGAAGTATTTTTAAGGCAAATAAAGTTCTGACAGTCTTTGCAGTCTTTGTCTATGAATGTCTGATGTTTATTTTTAAAAATAAACATCAATTTAGCACCTACACAGAGAAGTGTCACAATACACGAAATAGGGATATATTGTACCCGAGACACAGACTCACGTTATCTGAGCGAAATTCATTTCATAGGTGTGTTAAATTTTATAATGTTCTGCCAAGCAAAATAAAGAATTTAGATTCGTTAAAGCCATACAAGTCAGCGGTATATAAACTTCTCATGGAATCAGAGATATACAGTGTGGAAGAATATTTTGAAGCATGTAATTTATTTACATAATGTTATTTGTCTGAGTATTTAACAGCATATAATTATACAGGGTGAGTCGGGAGGAGCGCACCAAACTCTAGGAGTGTATTATACACGTGAAAATAATGTAAAAAAACTAATTTGTTCTTATTCGATTTTCATTTGTTTTCAAGTTATGGCGTAATTAAAAATGTTCATCTAGCTTTCCACTTCTATCTGAATTTTAACATTATCAAAGTATGCCATGTTCGAGGCTTATAAACATTTGATAATTCTGACGTTTTGATGAACTGTCAGTGTACGGTGAACAGTAACTGAACGTTTAAGTTCGAATTAATGTGATTGTTAGTGTTGCAAAATGCCACATACTTATTCAAATTTAGAATATGCAAATATGGTGTTTGTATATGGTTTCTGTAATGGAAATGCTACAGCTGCTGTTGAAGAATATCGTGAACGTTTTCCACACCAAAGACATCCTGATAAAAACATATTTATTAGAGTTTTCAACAAATTGTGCGAGACTGGTAAGCTTCCCAGTGCTAACATAACATATGAGCGCGCTGCTCGACAAGGTAGAAGTAGAAAATATTCTGCATCTAGTAGAAGAAGATGCAACTACTAGCTCACGGAGAATTGCCACTCAATTGGCAATTCCACAAAAAAGAGTGATGAACAAGCTACACGAGCAAGGCTTATATCCTTATCACGTTCAGAGAGTACAGCACCTACAACCAGGGGATTACGCTAACCGTACGGAATTTTGTCGGTGGATAAATAATAATCATCGTAATGTATCGAGTATACTCTTTACGGATGAAGCTACATTTACCCGTGATGGCATTAACAACACTCGTAACTCTCATGTATGGTCTGATGAAAATCCCCACGCAACAGTCGAAAGCAATTTTCAACATCGGTTTTCTGTAAACGTGTGGTGTGGTATGGTTGACAGTTATTTAATCGGCCCTTTCATTTTGGAGAATCGTCTCACAGGAGGCAACTACCTCAATTTTTTACAAAATGAATTACAAGGCCTGCGAGAAGATGTTCCTATAAATATTAGAATGCAGATGTACTATCAGCACGATGGAGCTCCTGCACATGTCGCTCGTTAAGTCAAGCAACATTTGGACGAACGTTTTCCAGGGCGTTGGATTGGTCGTGGAGGTCCTATTAATTGGCCTGCAAGATCTCCAGACCTCACACCACTAGATTTTTGTTTATGGGGCTGGATGAAAAATGAAGTCTACAAAATAAAAGTGGACACACGGGAATCACTGATTAGACGAATTGAGAATACTGCAGCCCATATAAAAGAAGAAAGAAATGAATCAATTGGGAAAGCAACAAACGCTCTTCGTAGATGAAGCAGAAAATGTTTAGAAGTCAATGGCGGTATTTTTGAACATTTGTTGAAAGAACGCTATGATTAAGAAAATTTGTTTGTATAATAACTTGTTTATTTGTTAATATGCTATAACTTGAAAACAAATAAAAATCGGATAAGAACAAATGAGTTTTTTTACATTATTTTCACGTGTATAATACACTCCTAGAGTTTGGTGCGCTCCTCCCGACTCACCCTGTATATGTATGTTTTTTTTTTGTTATGACACAATTTCTTTTATGTTCCAAAATTGTGATATTTTTTGTGACCATTTATTTAGAAATAAAGTTTGTTTATTATTATTATTATAGAGACCGCTTTATTTGATTATGTTAACTTAATACTAAACGCCTTAGAGGAACGACAGATTGCGTGTGGTGTTTTCCTCGATGTTTCCAAGGCTTTCGACTCAATTGACTTCAATATTCTACTGTCCAAGCTCTATAATTATGGCATTCGAGGTGTTCCCAATAACCTGATAGAATCATACCTTAAAGGGAGGTGTCATGCAACAAAGTTGAACGACAATACTAAGGGAGTCAGTGTCCTGGGGATGTCGGCGGGAATCCCGCAGGGTAGTGTCCTTGGCCCTTTTTTGTTTATTGTCTACATTAATAATTTATTTCTAAATAAACCAGATCATTTGAACATACTAAATTATGCCGATGATACAAACCTCTTATTAAAAGGCAGTGATATCAATTATATTGAAGAAGCCGGAAATCTTGGTATGAATTATGTACTCTGTTGGTTCCAGGATAATAAACTCTTAATAAATGTAAATAAAACAAAATGTCTATTTTTCAAGACAATCTAGTCAACTTCAATGCCAAATTGCTTAAAATTAAATGATATTTATTATCGTACTACAAGTACTGCTACATTTTTAGGAATTACTCTCGATGAAACCTTGCCATACGAGACACAAATTAATATTATATCTTCAAAAATTAGTAAATCGATTTATGGTTTGAGAATGCTGCTAAGATACAGTCACTTCTCCATTTCAAAAATATTCTACTACTCAAATATATATTCGCATTTTAGATACGGGATTATATTCTGGGGTAGTAGTACAGATGCTACTAGAGTATTCATTTTACAAATAAAAGCCGTTCGAATACTGTATGGACTCAAGTACCGCGAGAGCTGCAGAGGTATTTTTCGTAGTAATTGCCTCCTTACGCTATATGGCTTATACATATTCGAATGTGTCAAATTTCTTTGGCGTAATAAGCAAAAGTTCAGTGGAAATGTTATGGAAAATAGTCGTAATACTAGACATGGTCAAGTTTATCGCTTACCGAAACTTTTCATGATATTAAATCGAGTTGTTTCTTTTATTTCTTTTAGTAACAAGTTAAATATCTTAATGCTAGAGTAAAACGGACAGCTAACAGTGTATGAAAGGGGTCCGTTTTACTCTAGCATTAAGATATTTAACTTGTTACTAAAAGAAATAAAAGAAACAACTCGATTTAATATCATGAAAAGTAAACTACATGCGTGGCTATGTTCTATTGAACCCTATTCCTTGGCAGAGTTTTATGCATCGCTGTGAACATAGTAGTTATTTTAAGTATCATGTGTGTGTTTATATACATATGTAACTGAAACTGACAATTTTCTCGCTACAATGTAAGTTTGTGTAAGTTTGTATTGAGAAATAAATACTATTCTATTCTATTCTATTCTATTCTATTCTATTCTATTCTATTCTATTCTATTCTATTCTATTCTATTCTATTCTATTCTATTCTATTCTATTCTATTCTATTCTATTCTATTCTATTCTATTCTATTCTATTCTATTCTATTCTATTCTATTCTATTCTATTCTATTCTATTCTATTCTATTCTATTCTATTCTATTCTATTCTATTCTATTCTACTTTAAAAAATGTGAAATGTTTCGATTTTTTTTAATCGATTTTTGTTAGTTATTAAATGGGATAGCTTCAATATCATTTAATACTACCCCTCTCTCTTTCTCTGGGCGAAAATAACTAATCCTCTTAAACAAGAAACTGCTAGAAAAATCACATCTATGTACGTAATTTACCATTTTTTTTATTTTATTTTTGTTTCGTGCACATTCCCTTTGTCTTTTTCTCTCATATTTCGTTAGCACTGGGCGTTTTTTGCCCGTTTCGTCCGCATCAAAGCCGGCTCTGAATTATTTCCACGAGACGTGTCCCTCTCTGAGATTCACTCCGCCGCGGAGGGGACATAAATCTGCGGCCGCCTTCCCTAAATTCCCTTCTTACCCCGAGAAACCCGCCACAGGCAAATACTGCGAGAGAAATGTGTGTAGGAGGGAGAAAAAATTGAATGGAGATGTTACATTTTTTGTTGCTAAAAAGTTCCCTCTCAATTTTTATATAAATATTTTTTTACGTTTATATTCGTAACATATTTTTTAAATTAGATTTTATATAGGGGGTTATAAATAAATTGCAACTTGTGGAAACGAGGGGGAAAATTACTATTTGTGAAAAAAATGATTTACACACAATTTATATAAAAAAATGCTTGCATTGAAAATCAGTGAAATAAAACCACAAGTTTTTTTTTTTTAATTTTTGCTTTGACCTCGGCTCGTGGCCATATAGTCAGCTATCTATTAAATTTTAACTCATTTCAATTCTTATTTGAACTGATACACGCCTATGAAACTAATTTTGAACATCACAACACATTCACGCACATCCATGGCTCCAGAGGGTACTAATTTCCCCATAAGAAGGTAACACCCCTCGGTGGGATTCGAGCCCACGACCCTCTAGCCCAAGATCAGGAGCTCTGTTCACTGACCCACGAGGGTCCCCTACATTTTACATTAAAATTTGTGACTTCGGATAAATACAGCGTGTTTTTTTAGCAAATTGACCTGCGAAAATAAGTATTTGTGAAACAAATATTTATTAATAAATTTAACACAATTAAACAAAAATGCTTTATTAAATTTCACTGAATTTAAAGTCAGTCAAATTAAACTAAGTGTATTTTCTTTTAAATCAGTAACTTATGTTAAATAGAGTTTGTTTTTTATCGTCATACAAATTTTCATTTATATAAAACACTTACAATTTGACCAAATGAACAACAACTGTATGTTTTTGAGTTTACGTGAAGTGATTATTACACTAAAAGCGACCAAACCAAATGTTCAGGCTTTTCTAAACTCGAAATTTTACTTCATGCGCCACACGTATAAAACACAGATTTCAAGTAAGGTTCAAATATACATAAATTGTACAATATTTTAGTGTTTTATACGGGTGGCGCATGAAGTAAAATTTCGAGTTTAGAAAAGCCCAGAAAATTTGTCTCGGGTCGCTGCGCGACCATCGACAAATTTTCACGGGGCTTTTCTAAACTCGAAATTTTACTTCATGCTTAGTCTGGGAGTGGGAACACTCGTTCGAAACTTCAAATTGAACTCGTTTAAAAAAACACTAAATATCTAAAGATTTAAAGAAAATAAGCTGAGTTTAGAATACGTTCGCAAAAATAATCATTTCAGAAAATTCGCTATTTTTTTCTTTTTTAAAGAAAAACTCCCTGTGTATTAGTAAAAATGTTTTACTTTTCAAAGTAAACGTAGTAGTTATTATAAGTATTCCAAATTGAGCAAATTTTCTTTAAATCTTTAGATATTCGTTGTTTTTTCAAAAAAGTTTCTTTTGAAGCTTTAAATGAGTGTGTTCCACTCCCAGGCTAAGCATGAAGTAAAATTTCGAGTTTAGAAAAGCCCCGCGAAAATTTATCGAGGGCCGCACAGCGACCCGAGACAAATTTTCTGGGCTTTTCTAAACTCGAAATTTTACTTCATGCGCCACGCGTATAAAACGCTGATTTCAAGTGAGGTTTAAATATACACAAATTCTACAATATTTTAGTGTTTTATACGCGTGGCGCATAAAGTAAAATTTCGAGTTTAGAAAAGCCCAGAAAATTTGTCTCGGGTCGCTGCGCAACCCTCGCCAAATTTTCACGGGGCTTTTCTAAACTCAAAATTTTACTTCATGCTTAATCAAGGAGTGGGAACACTCGTTCGAAACTTCAAATTAAACGGATAATAATTCTAGGCATTAATTGCTTTTTTTTAACCGTTTAATTTGAAGTTTCGAACGAGTGTTCCCACTCCTTGATTAAGCATGAAGAAAAATTTTGAGTTTAGAAGAGCCCCGTGAAAATTTGTCGAGGGTTGCGCAGCGACCAGAGACAAATTTTCTGGGCTTAACTCGAAATTTTACTTTATGCGCCACGCGTATAAAACACTAAAATATTGTAGAATTTATGTATATTTACACCTCACTTGAAATCAGCGTTTTATACGCGTGGCGCATGAAGTAAAATTTCGAGTTTAGAAAAGCTCAGAAAATTTGTCTCGGGTCGCTACGCGACCCTCGACAAATTTTCACGGGGCTTTTCTAAACTCAAAATTTTACTTCATGCTTAATCAAGGAGTGGGAACACTCGTTCGAAACTTCAAATTAAACGGTTAAAAATTCTAGGCATTAATTGCTTTTTTTTAACCGTTTAATTTAAAGTTTCGAACGAGTGTTCTCACTCCTTGATTAAACATGAAGTAAAATTTTGAGTTTAGAAAAGCCCCGTGAAAATTTGTCGAGGGTTGCGCAGCGACCCGAGACAAATTTTCTGGGCTTTTCTAAACTCGAAATTTTATTTTATGCGCCACGCGTATAAAACACTAAAATATTGTAGAATTTATGTATATTTAAACCTCACTTGAAATCAGCGTTTTATACGCGTGGCGCATGAAGTAAAATTTCGAGTTTAGAAAAGCCCAGAAAATTTGTCTTGGGTCGCTACGCGACCCGAGACAAATTTTCACGGGGCTTTTCTAAACTCAAAATTTTACTTCATGCTTAGTCTGGGAGTGGAAAACACTCGTTTAAAGCTTCAAATTAAACTCTTTAAAAAAAAACACTAAATATCTAAAGATTTAAAAAAAATAAGCTGAGTTTAGAATACGTATACTTTAAAGAAAAACTCCGTGTATATCAGTTTAATTCGCAAAAATAATAATTTCAGAAAATTCGTTATTTTTTTCTTTTTTAAAGAAAAACTCCCTGTGTATTAGTAAAAATGTTTTACTATTCAAAGTAAACGTAGTAGTTATTATATGTATTCCAAATTAAGCAAATTTTCTTTAAATCTTTAGATATTCGTTGTTTTTTCAAAAAAGTTTCTTTTGAAGCTTTAAATGAGTGTGATCCACTCCCAGACTAAGCATGAAGTAAAATTTCGAGTTTAGAAAAGCCCCGTGAAAATTTGTCGAGGGTCGCGTAGCGACCCGAGACAAATTTTCTGGGCTTTTCTAAACTCGAAATTTTACTTCATGCGCCACGCGTATAGAACGCTAATTTCAAGTGAGGTTTAAATATACATAAATTTGACAATAATATAGTGTTTTATACGCGTGGCACATGAAGTAAAATTTCGAGTTTAGAAAAGCCCAGAAAATTTGTCTCGGGTCGCTGCGCAACCCTCGACAAATTTTCATGGGGCTTTTCTAAACTCAAAATTTTACTTCATGCTTAATCAAGGAGTGGGAACACTCGTTCGAAACTTCAAATTATACGGTTAAAAAACAAAGCAATTAATGCCTAGAATTTTTTAGAGCATGCATCCGTACACATAAAAGAAACATTTCCTAAATGTATACATAATTTCAATAGTTAGCCAAATTACACACCTCAAAGTTTTAGTGACAAGTTTCTTCTTGCAGTGTCAAGCTAGAAAATTAAATACTATGTACCCACATTGATATTTTACAATTCTACAACAATATATTACTAGAAGAAAATAAATTACTAAAAGGAAATAAACCAGTTATGAAAATCTTACTTTGGGAAATGTAAAGTAGCTACGCCACTGCTTCTTGAGAAAACTAACTATTAATTACTTGGCAATCTAACTTTTCTTCACTCTACATGAATAAATTCTAAAGAACATTTTTATCAACTGTATGTTTTGCCATCACACAACTCCATTCAATTAATATTTTGAATAATCTTGTATTGTATTCAGTAGGATAAATCCTCTACCGAAGTACGATGAGGATTACGTGTCGTTGAAGATCGAGGAGGTGGATGAAGATGATGAGGATGAGGAAGAGAGGGAGGCGAGGAGGAGAGCTCGGAGAAAACGGCGGCGGAGAAGGCGGAGGAAGAGGAGGATGAAGGCGATGACCGTCGCTGTCGTGGAAGACGTGAAGGTGCTCGATCCGGACGAACTGCCTCCTAGGGCCAGGTGGACCATCGTCGCCACCGCGTGTCTGCTCCTCTTCATGTGCCTCATGCTCGTTGGAGTCACGCTCAGGATGGCACCACTCATCGACGATATGGGTGAGTCATAATATAAAAACACCGTTTCAATACTTCAAGCAATTGAAAACCATACTAAAAAGAAACATCACTGAGAGTTTTACAATTACTTTATTGTTATATACTATATTTTGCACTTAATTTGTGATTATGGTTTCGACTACTAGCATTATCATCATCACTCGCTTCGCTCGCGTGCCCCGGCAAATCCAAATTTTCAGGCTTTTCTAAACTCGAAATGTTACTTCATGCTTAATCTGGGATTGTAACACACTCGTTAGAATTCTCTAAGGACTTAAATTGAATTGTCTAAGGTTAATCACAAATAAATGACTGAATAATTGGCAGGTTTACGACTGTAATCATAACCCTAAACATAATTATAATAATTATCACACTCAAAACTGTTCACATTTTATCCTAAATTTTTGTTACATTTATAAATATTGGCATTTTATAAATTCTTCACGATTTTCGGTAATTTTCAAGTTTTCGAACATTAGTCATGAAACGGCCAAGAACTTGAAAATTACTTAAAATCGTGAAGAATTCATGAAATGCCAATATTTTTAAATGTGACAATTATTTAGGAATTCACGAAAATAGCTAAGATTTTAAAAACTTATGAAAAAATCAAATTTCTTTAAAAATGAATGAAAATCTAGGAAATTTACGAAAACCGTCAAAATTTTTATAAATTGATGGAAATCTTGGATATTTTCTAAAAGCGTCGATGTTTTAAAAATGAACTTAAATTCGAAAATTCACGAACAGATGTTAAGTATTTAAAAATCAATCAAAATTTCATGTAAAGCGAAAAAATTTTAAATTCAATAAACATTTAGGATATTTACGGAAACTACCAAGAATTTGAAAATTGACGAAAAGTCAAGTGTCGACATTTTTAAAATTGACAAAAATGTAGGAGATGTAAGATAACCGTCGGAATTTTGAAAATCATGAGAACATCTGTTCAAATTTCCTTTGTTTTTGAAATTACTTTTGCTTTTCGAATTACGGCAAAACCATTTTACAAACTCGGAAATTTACGAACAGATGTTAAATATTTGAAAATTAATAAAAAAACAATTAAAATTTTAGAAACATTTAGGATATTCACAAAAACTAAACTAAAAAAATTGCCGACAATGACGAACAATGTTCAAGTGTTTCTTTAATAACAAACGACTTAAAAGTCTGCAAATGTGGAACTTTAGCCAAATCCGGCCTAGTGTGTATCAAATGTGGTGTCACCTATCACAAAAGTTGTGCAGCAAGGTCCAAAAAGTGTTGTAATCAAGTGTTAAAGGTACTTATCTGTGAAATGCGTAAAAATATTGTCCACCTAACCACTGATATACAAAGACTAGAGCTTATCATAGAATCAAAGACGCGAGAGATACGCGATCTAAAAAGAAAACATAGAAAAGTACAAGAATAAGTGTAAACAACCGGAATATTCCTACGCTGAAACCATGGGTAAAACTGACATCGGCCACACCGATCGTATTATATCAACGGATCATCCCGAAGAGCCGATTGAACTCCCACCAATTAGTCATGCGCCGAAAGATTCAAGGAAGACAAGCGCGCGCAAACCGAAGGAAAATTTGAATGCTATTGCGTTCGCTCGACCTCTAAGCGATACCGTCCTCACTCCAATGCAAACAAATTCAACGATCAACAGCAACTCAACACAGAACCGAGACAAAAACCCTGAGGAGTGGGAAACTGTAACAAATAACAAAAGGAAGCGCCATTATATAAATGGAACTAAAACAGGAAATCACAACCTCTGTGCAGCTAAAAAAATATTGTGGCTGTATATAGGAAATTGCAATGGAAATGTTAATATAGACTCGATTAAAAAATATATGCGAGATAATCATTCTGATATAAAAATTACAGAAATTGAAGAACTATCACTCAAGGGAACTAAAAAAGCATTTAAAATGGGAACCGACTTCGAATACAAAGATAGACTAATGAACGCTGATGCATGGCCTTCTGGCATTCGTGTTAGAAGATTTTCTTTCCCAATAAAAAATCATCGGGGCGGACAAATTTTCAACAGCGCGATCTACCAGAGAATGCAAGCTAGTGAGGAATCAAACTAAAAATGATGTTCGTGCGGACAAAGAGTTCAATTGTTATTTCTTAAATATTCAGTCTATTAAAAGCAAATTAAATCAGCTAGAAGCATTTCTCATTGATTATAGATGTATTTTTGATTAGCGAGCATTGGTTAAATGCCAGTGAAGTGAACATTATACGTATGCCCGATTATCGAATCGCATCTCATTTTGCACGCAGCCAATATATTCATGGCGGCGTATTTCAATTGATTAAAAATAATATAGCGAATAAATCAATTCAAGTTTTAAATGATCTTTCTAGTGAACTCAATTGTGAAATATGTGCCTCTTATATTATAGACTATAACACTATTTTGATAAACATTTATAGATCACCATCCGGAATTTTTAACGAATTTTTAAATATTATGTCATTATTATTACAAAAAGTAATAAGTTCAATTTAGGCGTCCAAACTACCCTATGGCTAATGCAGTGTGCGACTAACTAAAATCTTATAATCTTTACTCCAAAGTAGGCTTTAATACAAGGGCTAAAAATACACTTGACAACGTATTTACAAATATACCAGATGTAATGGTTCAGCCAATAGACGCTTGCCTCTCAGACCACATTGGTATACATTTAAAACTAAACGTCGACTTGACTAAAAGAAATTGTTCTAAACATAAAATTTATCACTCAGCCTTGTGACATGGGATTTTATTAATAACACACAAAATAATATAGATAATAAGTTTGAACATTTTATTGACATAATAAAAAACTTAATTAACAAATTCTTTCCCGAAAGAGAAGTGGGAATACCCCAGAAGGGATCTAAAATTTTGTGGTATAATAACGGCCTAAAATATATGCGGGAAACCTTATCTTTTATCAGGGATGCCAGTACTAGAGCTCCTGACTTACTGCCTTACTATAAAAGATATAAATCATATTATGAATCAGAACTTAAGCGTGCTAAGATAAATGCTCATGATAAATATATTAGTGAATCCTGCAATAAACCGAAAGCCATTTGGTCATTGGTCAATACAGGCAATAATAAAGTTAAAACAAATTCAACAAATATTGACTGTAATGAGTTCAATACGTTTTTCACAGAAATAGTTAATGACTTGACCAACAAAATACCAGCCACAGACACCTCGCCAATTTTCTTAATGAATACAGTCGAGATGTCCAAAGGTAATGGTTACTTCCAATTTAAATCTGTAAGTCCCATTGTTGTGAGAAGTGTTATTGGATCATTAAAACAGTCAAAAAGTCGAGATTACTAAATTACTAAATCTCTGTATTGATTCTTCTGTTTTCCCTAAATGTTTACAACGTGCATCAGTGATCCCAGTTTTCAAGAAAGGTGATAAATCAATATGCAACAACTACAGACACATCTCCATTTTGCCAGTACTATCTAAAGTGTTCGAAAAGATTTTATTTCAACAGATAATTAGTTTTATTGATGAAAATTGAATTCTCCATATCAATCAGTATGGCTTTCGCAAGGGTAGATCCGTGGGAGGTGCAATCACGGCTCTAGTAGAGCAAATATATAATGACTTTGAAAATCGTTTTTCCTCTATCGCAACCTTTTTAGACCTAAGCAAGGCATTTGATTGCATTTCCCACGAGATCCTCTTGCGTAAGCTTTACTATTACAATTTCCACCCAAATAGTTGCCGTCTAATTAATTCTTATTTAAGTTATCGACACCAACAAGTAATCATTAATAATAAAAGATCGACTGAATTGAAAGTAAACCATGGTGTACCACAGGGCTCCATACTAGGTCCATAAGTTCAGCTTCCAACGATTACGATGTTAATCGAATTAACAACGAGTCAATTGATCACGTGTCTAAATGGTTTGCTGCCAATGCTTTAAGCATGAACTCAGATAAGACCGCAAAGATATCATTTTCACTAAAGAACAATATTTCCACTAGTAGCGTTAAATTTCTTGGGCTGCACATCGATAATAAACTAAATTTTTCCGAACACGAAAACGCAACAGCTGCAAAACTATGCAAGGTATTATTTTTGCTAAGGCAGCTGGCAAGTCAAATTCCTGTATACGCATTAGTCCAGGTATATTATGCACTTTTCCACAGTCATCTTAAATATGGATTGATAACATAGGGGCACGCGGGAATTACAGTACGCCTTTTTCGTCTACAACGCAAAGCGATTAGAATCATTGGTAGATTGTCCTTCCAGGAAGATTGTACAGAAACTTTTAAAGCATTAAATATTCTTACCTTGCCATCATTGTTTATCTTAGAATGCTTAATGCACGTAAGAACACATCTGCATTCTTATGGAACTCGTAGAGAGATCAGTGGGCGAAATACTAGATCCGGCATATTATTAGATATACCAAAGCTAAGATTAACTAAGTCGCGCACTGGGATGTTCTATTTTGGACCTAAGCTCAATAATGCCTTACCAGAAGTATTAAAGTCTCTGCCACCTATTCAATTTAAAAACAGAATAAAACATTTTCTTGTACGAACCTGCGTTTATAGAATTGACCAATTTTTAAATAGTGACATGTCAACCATCTGACTGATTTATCTGTTAACAAGTTTGTGAGATGTGTATTATATTTATGTATGACTTAATTTATTTTGTCAACTTTGATTTTACTTGGAACTTTATATTTAATGTATGTATATTTCATGTATTTGTCAATTTATAGCTTAAGCTATTTATTACATTATGTATTTTGACTCGTGTAAAACCTTTATGTTATAGCACAAATATATTACTTACTTACTTACTACCAAGATTTTGAATATTGACGAAAAGTCAAAGAAATTTTGAAAAATGATCTTTTCAAATTCCTTCTATTTTTGAAATCACTCTTGTTTTCCGAATTACGGCAAATCCATTTTATAAATAAAACAACATTACAAATAACAACCAGAATCTTTAAATTTCATGAAAAACGTCGGCATTTTTAAAATAAACGAATATTTAGGAAATACACGAAAATCTTGAAAACTCATGAAAAGTATCAATTTTTTTAAAATTAACGGAAATCTTGAAAATGCATGAAAATCGTCTACATTTCTAATTTAGGAAATTCACGGAAAGCGTCAAGATTTTAGAAATAAACTAATAACTTCGTTACTCTTAAGTTTTAACCGTTCAAATTTTAAAAATCATGAGAACATCTTTTCAAATTCCCTTTGTTTTTGAAATTACTTTTGGTTTTTACGGCAAAACCATTTTACAAACAAAAAACCATTACAAATAACAACCAAAATCTTTTAATTTCATAAGTATAAATGAAATTGCTAATTCTTGGTTGCAGAATACTTCAAACATAAAAAATGCGATTCTTTTTGCAATCTACAACAAGTTAGTCTTACAAAGACTATATCAAACACTCATTGAAACAACTACTTCCCGGGCTAATACCCCGACGGACATTGAATTATACAACAAATGTTTGCTGTTACATACAGTAACCTACTGCAAGGTAACAATTTGGGTTAAATTATTTAGGCCGAGAATTATCTCTCATCAGTATAGCTCGGGAAGTAGTTGTTTCAATGAGCAAAACGTTTTTTTTTACTTAAATGCATAAAAATAGTTTAAAAAGGCAAAATATTGCGTAAATAAGCTTTTAAAATTGCTTGTCATAAAATTACAAGGTTGTCAGAAACTTTTAAGATTTTCGTCAATTTTAAAAATATTGATAAATGATAGAAAAACGTTTTTTACTTAAAATGTATACAAATAGTTTAATAAAGACAGAATATTGCGTAAATAAGCTTTTAAAAATGCTTTTCATAAAATTCCAAGGTTGTCCAAAACTTTTAAGGTTTTTGTCAATTTTAAAAATATTGATTAATAAAAGATTTTACTTATAATGTATACAAATAGTTTTATACAAACAAAATATTGCGTAAATAAGCTTAAATTCTACCGGAGTTGCTTGTTAATATAAACGCCAGAATCCGTTGATTTATGGTGAATGCGCCGGGCCAGGACAGCGTATAAATCATTTTTATCAAAAAATCCAGCTTTGTCTATTAAATCTGAATTTATTTTATAATCACTTCATAATTCAAGCTTTTTAACAAAGGACTGCAGAGTTTACTGCCGGAATAAAATCAAGAGGAATTATTTTTTTCCACCTTTCTTTCACTACTTAAAAAAATCATTATCATAATAAATATAAAATTACGAGGAATTTTATATAATAAATAAATATCCATTGAAACAATTACTTTACGTGCAAATACATGATTTGACCTCAAAGTTTTACATACAGGGAGATTTTCTTTTAAGTATTCACATCCCAATTATAGGGTATATGCTGTACATATTAATACATTTGTTGTTTTTAAAGAGTGCAATTTGAATTCTTCTAGAAAAACGAATTCTGAAATATTCCAACTTTCCAATTTTTATACTGTTGAAAAACAATGCGTATGTTCTGCATTGATTTAAATCAGGTATGGGCAACCTTTGACATGTTAAGGGCCAAACTTTAGCGTGCAAATACGTTCGCGGGCCGCGTTTAAATTTCTTAGTGCATTTTAAAGTAGTGATAATATTTTTTGCGATAGATATTAGACATGAAATAATACGACAATGTTATTATAGTACAATTTATTAAAACAACAAAATGAAATTTAAAAAAATTGTACATTATAATTAAATCGTTAAATTTGCAATTGTTACAAACTACGAAAGTTAAATACACCGAAATCAATGAGACACTTGAGCTTGAATTTAGGAAACTAATCCATCGAAATTTGGATTAATTCCACTGACACAAAGACGTAAATAATTTTTCAAATTATCGTCAGTCAGTCTTGTACGATGTGTTGATTTATTAACTTTCATCAATGAAAAGAACTGTTCGCATTTATAAGTACTGCCAAACGCACAAATCAATCTTCTTGCGAATTTTCTAAGCTGCGGAAAATTGTCTTCTTCTAGGTATTTTTTGTAGAAATCGCACAACTCTATGACTTCAAATTTGGATTTTAGGAGTGAGTTTTCTTGAATTTAGATCAACTCCATTTGTAAGTGTATTGGAGCATTTTGTACAATATATGTTGTAGGAGTAGCAAATAAACTGAAACAGTCTTCCATGTTTTTGAAGTCGCAAAATCGCAAAATGGTTCCGACAGTAACTTGAGTTCTTCAGCATATTGAGCATAAGCAATATTTTCATACGCAAAGAGCGTGTTGAAATGGTAACTGTTACCAGACAGCATCTGTGACTCCCACAAGCGTAGTTTGATCTGAAACGCTTTTAAATGTCTGTACAAATCATTTACTAACTGTCCTTGTTTTTGAAGTTTCAAATTTAAATCATTCGAATAGCCTGTAAGATCGACCAGAAATGCTAAGTCACATATCCATTTTGGGTCACTTAATTCAGATAGTGGTTTATCTTTTATTTTCATAAAGTCTGCTATCTCATTTCTAAGCTCGTAAAACCGTTTCAACATTTTTTCTTTGCTCAGCCATCTGACTTCACAATCATATGTTACGTCGTTATATTCAGCTGATATTTCATCCAAAAACGCCTTGAACTGACGATGGTTAAGCCCTCGGGATCGAATAAAGTTGATGGTTTTTACTACCACATTCATAACATTCTGGAGTCGAATGGACTTAGAACACAAGTTCTGTTGGTGGATAATGCAATCAAGGACTATCAAATCATCTTTTTGCACATTTAATTCTGTTGCTTTTTCATTCATTTCATTCCGATGAAACCTTTACGTAAGCCGACCATAGAAGGTGCACCATCAGTGCATACTGCAATTAATTTTGACCATGGCAAGCCAAAACTTGTGAATACCTTTTGAACTTCAATACAAATATCCTCTCCTGTAGTGGTTCCTTTTAGCGGCTGTAAAGCAAGCAATTCCTCAGTAACAGTGAACTCTTTATCAACACCTCGAATAAATATAGCCAGTTGAGCTGTGTCAGACAAATCGGTGCTCTCGTCTAATGTTATGGAAAATGATTTAAAACCAGCCATACGGTCAGTCAATGTTGTTTTTATATCATTAGCTATCATTTCTATACGTCGAACAACAGTTCGTTTTGACAAACTAATTTTTTCAAATTCTTTTTTCTTTTCAGGACACATAATACCGCAAACTTCTAACATACACTCCTTGATAAATTCTCCTTCGGCAAATGGTTTTAATGCCTTTGCCAATTTTGAGCTAACTATAAAACTAGCTTTCACAACATTATCAAGTTGTGTTATTTGTTTATGAAACATTTGTTGCTGTTTTTCCAAATTTGCGGTAAGCTTCTGGATTTTGTCTGTTATTAATTGTCCCGTCAGTGAGTGCCGCGTAGCATGCTTAGTTGAGTAATGCCTCTTTATATTGAATTCTTTCATTACTGAAATGGATTCATTACACAGCAAACAAATAGGCTTACCATTGTGCAAGATAAAAAAGAATTCTTTAGTCCATTTTTCTTGAAAATGGCGACCCTCTGTATCTACTTTTCGTTTCTTTCCACCAGACATCATTTTTGTTTACTTTTCGTTCAATAAACTTAATAACAATCTATAGTTAGTAACTACTCAAGGTGCACACAAAGTCACAAAGCAAGTTGACGGCTCGAGCAGTTCGCTAGGATATCGCTTGTCCAAGTTATCACCTCGGTAGCTTAAATAGAACTGAACTAACGTTCGGGCCATCCACCCGCTTATATAGGCAAAATGAACGAATAATCTGGAATAAACTAGTTTAGAATAATTGAGAAGCAATAAATCTTTTGATGTGTCGCCCGTGAGGCGGCAAACCTCAAAGAATTTGATCGAGCAAGTCGAGTGGCGGCGATTATCAAAGAGTAAGGCGGCAAAGATCAAAGAATTTGATGTTTGCCGCCTCACTGTCACTCCCGTGAGTATAAGTACCTAATGTAATATTTTTTTAATTGGGTTTTTTCAAAATGTCTCGCGGGCCGGATCATATCTTACAGCGGGCCGGATCCGGTCCGCGGGCCAAGGGTTGCCCATAGGTGATTTAAATAGTCCCTTTTCTTGATCTAGCTCAATTTAGAATTGATAAAATTATTAAATTTTAATTGAAACCAGCGGGGAGTTAACACAATGAAATGGGTTCGTTTCTTTTTGTTTAGCTACCGGTTCTTACTTTTCTCATTGGCAATAAAGTTCGAGATAGGAATATTAAATTTTTGGGGCCGGGCCCCCGGAGATATCGCCACTGCCCGTATTATTCTATTGCTGAAACGGCCGTAAATCCAGCTCGATTTTAGCTGATACATATTTCAATTCCATTTCTCCCTCCAGTCTAGGTATTATACGATCCAAAAGTGAAACGTTGCCCCTCGTTTTTTTTTTATATAAAAATTCCGTTATATGAGATTTGTTAAAAAAAATTAATACTTAAGGACAAGAGGTGAATGACTTCTAGAAAAATGAATTCTGAAATTATGAACGGTGAAGGTTTCTACTTCGGTTTTGGCAACTCAACTTGATAATGGCGGTTTGATAATAGCAAGTTGAGTTGCCGAAACTGCAGTCACGAAAATAAAAATATTGTGTTATACAAACAAGTGTTTTATTTTATTCAATTCTGAAATGATTAAGGTGATAGTATTATCATGAAATCTAAATACAAATAAATAATATGTGTACAAAACTCGAAGTTTATCCAAAAGAGAAAAATACAGGTCTGTTTTATTGTGTATCAAAAAATTAGGTCTAGTTTATGAACTATGCGAGGAATTTGTGAGCGTGGAAATTCCTTTGAAAATGCTCGTGGAAGTTAAAATCACAGTCTTCAACTCGGTCGTCGGGGTTCGTGTAGCGTTCTCAACTTGTATTCGCGCTATTTTTCTCTTTTGCCAGAACAAAGGAATTCGTGTTGTCGTAAAATCAGCCATTGATTCCACAATGAGGGAACGCGATGCGTCCCTTATTTCAAAGTAGAGGAGGAATATTTCGGTTCAATGGAAACGAAGTGACTCGCTTTTGATGTCATATTTATGTACAGCATTTACATATTTATTCCAATTGAAATGTTAAGTAGATAATTTATTGTTATTGTTAAATATTACACTTCAATAAAATAACGAGACACGTGTATTTTAGTTTCTATTAAAATAAATTAATGGTTCACTGTTTCCTTTCCTTGCTCACATTGCGTCACTGAATTCTACTCTAGGTTTGTTTTACTATTAACTTGTTTTATTTATTTTTGGCTTAATGCAATTTTCAAGATTGGTTTGAAAATAAAATAATTTATTAGTAAAACAAACCAAGTAAATTCAATTTAAAATCTATACTGAATGTCCCTCTAATGTGGGGAAATGGTTTAACTATAGATTTTTGAGATACAAATATGATGATTTAACACAACTTACTAATATCGAAAACTTTACGGTTAAGCCGGAATTAGTCTTTAAAGTTCAAAAATATATTAATAATTTTATTTGTAACGATTGAGCGCTATATTCGATTTGACTAAAATTTATTATGGTTGATTATCATAAATTATTATGGTCATCATTGATTGACAAGAAGTATGAAAAACAGTAGTATTACAACATAAAAACTAAAATATGTTTTTAATGGCGCACAAAAATTAAAAAATAATACTTCAAAGATTGGTTCATTTGAAAGCTTTTTTGTCTCTTAATAATGTTTGGTATCTTGTACAGTTTTGCCACAAAAATATAAAATATGAATATGGTATCCTCAATTTCCTTGACAAAATCCTAATACAGGGTCTGCCAACAGGTATTGACAATTTTTAAGGTATGATTGTGAGTCTAATAACTGAAACACATAGATTGGAATGACATCTATTTCTAGGATATACAATGCAGTTTTTAATGCAAAGACGTTTTTAAAAATTACATGTTACAAATGCGCTTCATTTTGTATTTTGCATTCTTGGAGCCGATTATGAAATATAATATATTCCATTTGTTTCTGGATCTCGCCTAGCCATGCTTTCATGTTGTTATGTTGCAGTATCAACATTTACATTTTTTATTAATTGGCACTCCTGATTCCTTATTTTAACAGTGTTGCAATAATTTATGATATCATAAGTAATCCTCTTTTTAATTTTCAAGAGGTTTATTGTTAATCTTGCAACAATTATTTCGCCACGCGGTCGCTTCTTCGAGCATTTTATTATTAAATCAAATTTATCTAGTGTTGCAATGCTGTGTCGATGTCAAATTGAAATTAATTAATGGGCGCAAAATTCTCTGTGAACAAAAACATGTTGTTGCAGCTAAAATTATTTTCCTTAGAAAATTTTTACAGTATCAAAATTCCAGTGAAGATATCCAATTCGTATACCTGGATGAAACATGGATATATCAGAATGGATCCGTGGTTCGACGCTGGGTACATGAAACGGATATAAAAAGTAATCCAACTAAATTAAAAAATGAAGGCAAACGCTTCACCATTCTACATGCTGGGTATTGGGGCGGGTTTTTGGATGGGTGCGATTTTTTATTACATTCGAAAAACAATGACCGAGATTACCATGCCACAATGGATGGTAATACTTTTCAAAATTGGGTGGTTAATCAACTTATTCCTGCTTTGGCTAAGCTTTCAGGGAAATGTGTAGTTATTATGGATAATGCTGCATACCATTCTGTGCAATTAGACAAAACTCCTTCATTTTCTTGTAAGAAATGCGAAATGCAGGAGTGGTTGGTTAAACACAATGTAAAATTCAATCCAAAATTAACCAAAAAGGAACTATGGGCTTTATTTATACCTTTTCGATCAAATGACAAAATTTACGTAGTTGATGACATTTTGAGAAAGAACGGGCACGAAGTTCTTAGATTACCGCCATACCATTGTCAATACAATCCAATTGAAATGTCATGGGGGATGGATGGAGTTAATCAAAATGTGTTAACGGGAAGACCCAAGCGAGAAATACAAATGGATGACGAAATAAGTTTGCAGAGCCGAATTCATTATATTTGTTATACACAATATTATTGCTGTGTTTGTATGTACAAAAACCAAGTAGTAAATTTTGTTAATCTTAAAACTGCATATTATTATCCTTTTATATCTGAAAATTTGTAAAACAGGCAACAGTGTAAGATCACAATAGTCAGAAATTATAACCTTAAAATCGACCATCTGACAGTGACATTTAAAAACCCTGATTTAAAACACAACCAGCCCCATTTACAATACTTAAACTGTCACTTTTCCATAGCTAGGCGAGATCCAGAAACAAATGGAATCGTGTATAACTGCATGACATATCAGGACCGATATCTCTTATTTCATTTCTAATGTTATTTTAATTCTTTCAGTGTGTGTGAGGCCTGTCTATGTACACTTTCGATTTCAAATACCCCTATAAGAAAAAATCACAAGGCGTTAAATCCGATGGTATTGCGGGCCAATTGAAATTACTGCGCCGAGAAATTATTCTGCCAGGAAACATTTGTTCCAAAAATCTGATACCGGCTCGAGCAATGTGACTTGTTGCCCCATCTTGTTGAAACCATAGCTCATTAATGTCCCTGTCCAACCTTTGCAGTTCTACTGGTAAAAATATTTTTAGCATTATCAAATATCGTTGCAAATTAACAATAACCGTCCGAATCTGTTTTTTGAAGAAATTCCGAAATCATATACGCCACAGCACACTGTGACTTTCTGGGAGTGTAAGGGTCGCTGTTGAATTTATTGGGGTTGCTCTGTTGATCAGTACCGCGTGTTGTGTTTGTTTACATAATCCGTTAAATGAAAATGTGCTTCATGGTAATTACCGTTGAACCTCAATTATGGATTCGGTTCGAAGAAACGCCGTAACACAAAAAATACGTTGCTGCACCGACCAAGAATTCATGGTTACTAAAACTGCATCATATACGGATCAAGTTTTGCACCAGACTTTCCCCCACTCGTTGTTAATTATTCCCTCCCCCCACAACCCTCTGAAATTCGTCAATACCTGTTAGCGGACCCTGTACAAGCAATATACAGTGATTTTTTCTTTTAGGTAAACATATGCATACGCTGTACATTTTCCGACATTCGTTGTTTTTTCAAAGAGGTTAATTTGAGGCCTTAAACGAGTGTTTTCCACTCCCAGACTAAGCATGAAGTAAAATTTCGAGTTTAGAAAAGCCCCGTGAAAATTTGTCTCGGGTCGCGCAACGACCCGAGACAAATTTTCTGGGCTTTTCATAACTCGAAATTTTACTGCATGCGCCACGCGTATAAAACACTAAAATATTGTGAAATGTATGTATATTCGAACTTCACTTGAAATCTGTGTTATATACGCGTGGCGCATGAAGTAAAATTTCAAGTTTAGAAAAGCCCAGAAAATTTGTCTCAGGTCGCTGCGCGACCCTCGACAAATTTTCACGGGGCTTTTCTAAACTCGAAATTTTATTTCATGCTTACTCTGGGAGTGGAAAACACTCGTTTAAAGCTTTAAATTGAACTTAAATAAAACAAGGAATATCTAAAGATTTACAGAAAATAGGCTGAATTTAAACCATACTTAAAAGAAAAACTTCCTGTATCTAATTATAAACCATAATGACGATAACAATTAATTCTCAAAAAACACTTGCTAATTAATATTATACACAATTGACGTTTGTTAAACAATGGCGGCGAAAATTATATTTTATTATTTAGTAAAAATGAAATCTAGTTTCTCGGGTGATTAAAAATACATGTTTCTTATGTATTTTTAGTCACCCAAAAAACTAGATTTCATTTTTACTAAATATTAAAAAATAATTTATTTGCATTTTATTTTTTGTGGCAAAACCGTACAATATATCAAACATTATTAAGATACAAAAAAGCTTTTAAATGAACTATTCTTTTAAGATGCATTTTTTAAATTTTTATAAGGTGCTCCAATTAAAACATATTTTAGTTTTTATGTTGTGGTACTATTGTTTTTTTATACTTCTTGTTAATCAATGATGACCATAATAACTGAAATGGAGTATTATATTATGATAATCAACTCTAATAAATTTTAGTCGGATCGAATATAGCGTTCAGTTGTTATAAATAAAATTAATAATATTTTTTTTAACTTTGAAGACTAATTCCGGCTTAACCGTAAACTTATGGATATAGATAAGTTATGTTAAATCATCATATTTTAATCCCAGGAATCTATGGTTAAACAATTTCCCTACATTAACGGGACACCATGTATATTTGTAAAAATGTGTGACCAAGTGAGTAATGAGAAACAAGTAAATGATCCATTCTATTACTATCTATCAAGTACTTAGATAGAAACGCTGATTTTTACCTGTCTGGATCTACTTAAAATTACTCCTGTTTAATTATTAGTAAATGAAACCGGTATAAGTAGACCTCATTAACCACGTTTTTCTTTTAAACCGATTAACATTTGTATCTTTTATCTTAATACTAACCATATACCAAGTATAACTAAGTTGCAATTTGTACAGACTTACAAATTCAAAGTCTTTTAGTTACGGTTTAATTAATGACGTGGTAAATCCAAACGATCGTCTGGATGTGATGTAGATTATCCACCCCAGCATTACCCACCCTTTAGTCGTAAATGTCTGAAGAAAGGGGTTTGAAACGAACCCTCCTGACAACGAAATGCCCATACCCTGCTCAAAATCCACGCGACGTTCTCAACAGAACGCAAGTCGTCCTCGCTTCATTATTATTTCCACAGGATTCACTCACACCACTCGAATTAATTCAACACCCAACGCTCTAATTGTGTTGTACTAGTACTGAGCGTACAATACTATTCTTGCGATCTACACGCAAGAAAAATCAAGTTGTGGGTTTAAGTGAGTGCCTCGTAAAAATAGGATGAAAGTGATTAAATTTGAGAAATATATAAATATATAGATTCAGCAATGTTTTATTCTTATATTTTTTATTATCTGACATATTAAACCGTAACTAAGACACTTTGAATTTGTGTTTGTTTATATCAAAAGTGCCGGATAATTTTTTTCTCTTAGTATATTATGCAATGACTTGTCCTCATAACACTGCCATGTATTTTTTTGGACCAATGAATCTATTCTATTCTAGTATTAATTACACTGCATAATTAGTTTACATTTCACAAATTTATCAGTCGAGACACTGTGACTTTCTCTAATGTCTAGAAACTTTGCTTAAACTTCTATTCAAATTCGCAAAGTTTTTAAATTAAAAAACACTTGGTATTAAACAAGATAAATTCAAATTCAAAACTATTTGAATTCGAGAAAATAAGCTTACGCTTCTTATAGTTTGCACACTTTAAACATAATATTGGTATTGTTACACAAATTAATTAATTTGTGAATCAATACCTAGTGCTTTTTAATTTAAATAACTTTACATATTCTAATATGTTTCACCAAGTGCCAGATGAGTAATTAATTCAAGCAATTCTATTCAAAATTAAATATATATGATTTAAGACTAAAAACTAATTGCATTGAATTTTTAGTAATCAATCATGTACACAGGGGTATTCAGTTTAGTAAGAAATGGGTTAAGTAAGTCATATTGCATTGATTTGGCGAAAACGGCGGTGAAACAATTGCATCGTCACCACTCGAAAAAAACAATTAATGCCCCGACGGCGATCGATTCATCAGTGCTTAAGAGGGGAATCCCCGGAGGGCGCATCGATTAAAGCCGCATAGAGAGGATTGGAAAAAGTCGCGAGGGGGGCATCAATTATTAAAACGCACCCCCGATCGATAAGACGTCATCGGAGCGTGAAACATTAAGCCCTCTCACGAAGGATTGTTGGGTTTCGGAAATTCTAAACCGAGCCGTTTTCATCTGTACAGCAAATATTCAATTTCTGTCTGTGGGCATCGAATTCTCCATTTATTCAAGTAATTGCAAATAGTATTGAGATAAGGTAAGATTCACGAGAGGTGTCCCATGGTTTACTTAATTTTTAGTGTTTTCTGCACCAATACATGTAATACGAAAATAGTTTGATGTCATTGGATGACTTGTGTGAAAAGAGACAGAAAACTTCATAATATGTCTGCTATGGTTTTTAGATGGAACATGCAAAAACATATGTTCCAGTATCCAGCTTTTAAATTTTAAGGTTAAACCTCACATTTTGACAATGTCTTCGAAAAACTAAGTATGCAAAACCCAGCCATAAATCATTTTAATTAATGTGCACAATCGTTTTAAATGTGAGTTTAAGTGGTAAAATTCCAATTTCCACATGTACTAAATAGTTCAGGTATTTACAGAAATTAATAATGCATTTCTGTTGATCTTGTGTAAGCTCAAACGAAAATGTTAGTTAAATCGAATGCGCATACAGTAGATTTGGCAAATAGTCAATCCGATGACTATTTGCTAAAACTACTAAATGCGCATTCGACTCAACTGTTAATCTGTTAATACAGGGCATTTTTCTTTTAAGTATACATACAGGGAATTTTCTATTGGGTACACAAATGCATACGCTTTTTTTTATGAGTTTAATTTGAAGCTTAAAACGAGTGTTTTCCACTCCCAGACTAATCATGAAGTAAAATTTCGAGTTTAGAAAAGCCTGAAAATTTGGTTTGGTCGCGTAGCGCGAAGCGCGGAGCGGCTAAACCAAATTTTCAGGCTTTCTAAACTCGAAATTTTACTTCATGCGCCACGCGTATTAAACACTGAAAGCACTGAAATATTGTGAACGAGTAAACTTTGCTTGAAATCAGTGTTTTATACGCGTGGCGCATGAAGTAAAATTTCGAGTTTAGAAAAGCCTGAAAATTTGGTTTGGTCGCTCCGCGCTTCGCGCTACGCAACCAAACCAAATTTTTAGGCTTTTCTAAACTCGAAATTTTACTTCATGCTTAATCTGGAAGTGGAAAACACTAGTTTAAATTTCAAATTGACCTTTTTTTAAGAAAACAACGAATATTTAAAATCTACAACACGTAATTGGGTTATGTATACTCAAAAGAAAAACATCACAAGGAATTATGATTTATAGCTTTTTTAAAAGAAAGAACACTAATGGCCGGTATCTCCAACACAAATCATTTTAATTAATGTGCACAATCGTTTTTAATGTGAGTTTAAGTGGTTTAATTCCAATTTCCACATCTACTAAATAGTTCGGGTATTTACAGAAATAAATAATGCATTTATGTTGATTTTGTGTAAACTCAAATGAAAATATAAGTTGAATGGAATGCGCATTCAGTAGATTTGGCAAATAATCATCGAATTAATCTGTTAATACAAGGGATTTTTCTTTTAAGTATACATACAGGGAATTTTCTATTAGGTACACAAATGCATAAGCTTTATTTAAGAGTTTAATTTGAAGCTTAAAATGAGTGTTTTCCACTCCCAGACTAAGCATGAAGTAAAATTTCGAGTTTAGAAAAGCCTGAAAATTTGGTTTGGTCGCGTAGCGCGAAGCGCGGAGCGGCCAAACCAAATTTTCAGGCTTTTCTAAACTCGAAATTTTACTTCATGCGCCACGCGTATTAAACACTGAAATTACTGAATTATTATAAACAAGTAAACTTCGCTTGAAATCAGTGTCTTATACGCTTGGCGCATGAAGTAAAATTTCGAGTTTAGAAAAGCCTGAAAATTTCGTTTGGTCGCTCCGCGCTTCGCGCTACGCGACCAAACGAAATTTTCAGGCTTTTCTAAGCTCGAAATTTTACTTCATGCTTAACCTGGGAGTGGAAAACACTCGCTTAAACTTTAAATTAACCTCTTTTAAGAAAACAACGAGTATTTAAAAATCCACAACTTGTAATTGGGATATGTATACTCAAAAAAAAAACTTCACAAGAAATTATGATTCACAGCTTTACTAAAAGAAAGAACACTAATGGCCGGTATCTCCAACGTTACTTAAGTCCTAGTTGTGTCTCAAACCGTGTTTTAGGTCATAACCACGTCGTAAGTATTGCACCAACTAATTTCCATCAAAAAATCACTTAAGTCATGCTCAAGTCCTTAGGGTCAGTTGCACCAAACCCGTTGAACTGGTTCAACTCTGAACTTTAGTTCAAAGTGACATTAGAATAATAGGACCTGTCATCTTGAACTCAACTTCAACTTGAACTGAAGATAAATGTGTTCGGTGCAACTGGGCCTAAGTCAGCGTTTGCTAGGACTTAGGACACAGATTTTAACCTAAAAATTGTGACAACCCACTGAGCAAAAAACAAACAAATAACGTTATATCAACGTTGTAGCAACATTTAACGTTGGTTTAATGTTGATGAAACATTGCTTAAATGGATTTACTCAGTGGGAACGGTAAAATTATTATCTTATTCTAAGAATCCTTCTGATTTGTTCTCAACAATATGTTTATATTTGTTTACAAGATAAGATAGAAGGCGTGTTCTTTTGCGGTATAGTTTGCACTAGAGATGGGCGAAAAGGCTTCAGTGAGGTTCAGTGAGCCAGCTCAAAAGAGTTACATAACTCAGTTACGAGCGAGTGATCCGGCGAGAGTTCTGGCTATTATAGATCCCTCTCACTCATAGAGATGAGCGATACGGTGATTAATGATGTCGGTTATACAATGATTGCAATAATTTAATAAATATAATCATAATTTATATAAAAACATAATTTTCAAAAGAGTGAAATTCTTAATTGTCTCTTAGCGCTGGAAAAAAAGGTTGTGGAACGGATGGTATACCGCCATTATTTGTAAAACAATGCGCGCACACACTCTCACAACCTCTACATCTTATTTTTAACAAATCTTTATCTGAAGGAGTATTCCCTGCGTTATGGAAAAAGGCGTATGTAGTACCGGTATTTAAATCTGGTGATAAGAGTAATGTTACAAACTACAGACCTATCTCAATTCTCAATGTATTTTCCAAAGTATTTGAAACACTAATGTACGACGTTCTTTACAGTTTAGTAGGAAATTCAGTTACATAACCACAACATGGCTTCGTTAGAGGTAGGTCTGTTGATACAAACCTCATACACTATGTACAATACATACTTGAAGCTTTGGATACCAGAACGCAGGTAGATGCCATCTATACTGACTTAAGCAAAGCCTTTGACACAGTTAATCACGAAATATTAATTTATAAACTTTCTGAATTTGGCATACATGGCGACCTCCTCAGGTGGTTTACTTCCTACATAAAAAATCGTTTGCAAGCGGTAATGCTTGATGGGCACTTTACTAAATTCATTAAAACTAACTCGGGAGTGGCACAGGGTACAAAACTGGGACCACTTCTCTTCATAATTTACATAAACGACATCACATCTTGTTTTAAACATTCCAAATTCTTAATTTATGCAGATGACGTAAAGATTTTTCACAAAATTAGTAAACCAGAAGAGTGTCTATTATTAAATCAAGATCTACAGAGATTGTCAGAGTATTGCGAAATTAACCAGCTTACATTAAATATATCTAAATGTCATAAAATAACCTTCACTAGGATCAAAAACAAATTTAAATATCAATATTCCCTTAATGGTAATGGCATCGATGAAGTAACCTGTATTAAAGATCTAGGAGTGACCCTTGACCAGAAACTATTATTCGATAAGCACATGGAGACGTGCACAAACTAATCTCTAAAACAATTAGGATTTATTACACGCATAAGTAAAGATTTCATATCAGTCAACACATTAAAAAAATTATATAATGCCTATGTTAATAGTCGCCTAGTCTATGCGTCAACGGTTTGGAACCCGTCATATGAAACTTATATAGAAAGCGTAGAAAGAGTCCAAAAGAAATTCCTTCGATACGTCTGCTATAAAACAGGAAATACCTATAGCAACTACGAAGAGGTTTGTGCACGTTTCCATATGTTAACGCAAAAGACTCGAAGAGATATTCGGGACCAACTTGTCCTGTTTAAAATAACAAACAGTATCATTGACTCTCCACACCTTCTCAGCCTTATTAATTTTAACGTTCCAATATATCAAACTAGAGATAACTTAGCCTTCAGAATTCCAGTTAGCAATACTAATGCGTGTTTCAATTCCCCCTTATACAGAATGATGCGTAATTATAATAATGAATATGATCTGTACAATCTTAATTTTAAAACATATAGATCTAAACTCCTGCGTAGCTCCACTTTATCAATAGCTAATTAACTATTGATATTTTAGGAACATTCTTTATAATTTCGTTAATATTTTCATTATCACTTGTATTGTAATTTCTTTTCTTTTCAGTTATTTTCTGTTTATATATATATATATATATATATATATATATATATATATATATATATATTGTAATTTGTTTTAAATACCAGTTTATATATTATACTTATACTTACACATACCTCATTGTAATCTGTTGCATATTTTTCTTTTATGTAATAATAATTATTCTCTATGTAATTTAAGTTAAGCTTGTAGAAATGTAACAAAGTGAACACTTAGTGGGCTCATCCTGTTGTGTTCCCATCTCTATTAAAGAAAAAAAATAAAATAAAATAAATCACAGCATACATATTTCATTTGATGAATGGGAAGTAATCACAGAAACTTTTACAATATTACAAATATTTTATGCAATTACAAACGAAATTAGTGCGGAATCTGTTACAAATATATCAAAATTAACCGTCTTAGTAAAAACTTTAAAAAGTCATATTGATTCATACACAAATAAAGACGATATATCAAACGTAATCAGAGATTTTGCAATTTCAATAAAAAATCATGTGAACAAAAGATTGAAATGGGTAGAAACAAACGAGATGTGCAAGGAGTCGACGTTGTTAGATCCGCGATTTAAAAAAGTTGGTTTCATTCCAGATCATTATAATGAAATTTTTAAATCATTATGTGAAAAAGCCTGCTCGATAAATTTACCAATCTCGAATAATCCAAGTGCAATAACTACAGATAATTTGCATACATTGTCCACTTCAACTAACGCCACAAGTTTAGAATTACTATTATGGCAAAATTTTGATAAACAAGTAAATACGTCAAACATTTCAAATAATCCCATCGCAGAAGGAATTAAAGAGGTTGATAATTTTTTAAATGAACCGCTAATTTCGAGAACCGGTGATCCTTTGCAATGGTGGAAAAGAAAAGAATTAGTTTATCTAACGCTGGCTCAGATAGTAAAAAAAACATTTATGTGTCGTTGCTACATCAGTTCCTTGCGAACGAATATTTTCCAAGACTGGTCAAATATTAAGTGAAAAACGCTCTAGGTTAACATCTTCAAAGTTATTACAAATAATTTTTTTAAATGCAAATCTTGATTAGATAATATACTCATTAGTGTTTAGATATTATGTTATGTTATGTGTATTTATATTATGTTAACAAATGTAGTAATCAATGTTACAATTTAGGTTCTTATTTTTTCTTTATATTTTATTATATATGTTTGTCATGCTTATAATAGTAATCGTTTAAATGTTATTTTATATTGAGTAAAAGTATAATTTGAGTTAATTTCTATTTCATTTCTGTATACGTATCCCTTAACTGTTTACAAAATTATTTTTATTTTCTTTAATTTTTCTCAAATTTTTAATTTTAATTTAAAAAGAATTTCAATTTCTTACATAATATAAATAATTTAAAAAAAGTTTGAAGATGATTCAATAAATGTCGCAGACAAAAAAAGCAGAAGGTAAACAGTAAACAGTGCATGCTCAGCAAGGCCGAGCCGAGAGCGCCTGCCGATCGACGAGCCGCGTGAAAATCAAGAACTGTTAATACAGTGCGAAATGTGCGAATCAACATTCAAGATGAGTCATGTAACTCTACAAGAGCGGGCGAATCGAAATGAGTCATGGCTCAAAAAGAGCTGCATATTTCGAAGCGATTCACTCGGCTCACCAGCTCACTTCACTGAGCTGACTCTTTGAGTCGACTCACTCAGGAGTTATCCATCTCTAGTTTGCACTGCGTTTTTTGCTCATGTTAAAATGCAGCTTGCGAAATTAGATATGCTGTGACAGAATACGGATGATTGATTATAAACAATAAATAAATATAAATGGCGTACTCATTTCCACGAAACAGGTGGGAGACATTTAAAATAAAAATTCCCACCAAATCAACAGCCAATACAGTTTGACTTACATAAGCCATTGCTTAAATCATTTGGTGCAACGCATTTTAATTATAAGCCCTACTTATAGTTAGGCCCTGCTTACATAAGTAACGTCCTAAGTCATGTTGGAGAAACCGGCCATAATATACTCGCGACCTAAACAGTATGACATTGTCATGTAACTTCAAAATTTGACACAACTAGGAAAAATCGTTGCAGATACAACTGTCGACATACTCTCTGAAAACTTTGAACCACACATTCCACATCAATGAGTCATAGGACATCTCTCCCGAATTCCACTATACTTGTCTTTGTGGTAGAAAAGTCTAATGTAAATCTGAATATTTTGTACAAATAGTATATGGGGAATCTTTCTTTTAAGTGTACATATCCCAGTTATTACAAAATTTGGTAAATTTGCAGGAAATCTTTGTTTTTAGAAAAGTGGCCAATTTAAAATTGACCACTTTTCTAAAAACAAAGAATTCCTGCAAATTTACCAAATTTACCAAACGCGTGTTACTACTTTAAATTGACCACTTTTCTAAAAACAAACAATTCCTGCAAATTTACCAAATTTTCCAAACGCGTGTTTCTACTTAATAACATTTCATAAATAGTTTTATCATATCGTTTTTTCATAAATTTAATAAGTCAACCTCAATTTGCTGAATTTTGTATCTATTTTCTTCAGATTTAACAATGTTTGGCAGGTTAGTCAGTTTTTAATATTTTATTTAAAAATTAATTATAATTCTAATAATAGTTTAAAATCGCAAAAATGGGCATTTCAAAATATCTAAAGCTTGCTAAAGGAATCAAACATCCTAATTTGTTAATCAAAATTTAATAAGCTCGAAATGTTATAGTATTTTTAATACCCATTTGGAATAACCCCATCCTTATTTATCAATTATTATTCAGATGAGACAAAAAATTACCAACAAAAACGGACGTCGATTACTAAAAAATTTTACGTCAAAAGTTTGATGTCTGTTAATGTCATTAAATAACGCAAAAATATACTACTGAAATGCGATATTCCGATGAATCCAAAAAGCTAATACCTAATGTAGTAAGTTATTTTCAAAATGAATTAGGATCTCGATTTGAGGCAATTCAAAAAGCCTCCGAAGTCCTAAAAGTTCCACAAAGCACATTATACAACCTACAAGATGAAAACAGATCAACGGATTTCAAGGATAATCTCTGCAAACGTTTCCCTGGGCAAAACTCGAATTCCGAAGAATACTCTACATAAGTATAAATGAAATTGCCAATTCTTGGTTGCAGAATACTTTAAACATTAAAAGTGCGATTCTTTTCGCAATCTACAACAAGTTAGTCTTACAAAGACTAGTCTTTGTAAGACTAACTTGTTGTAGATTGCGAAAAGAATCGCACTTTTAATGTTTGAAGTATTCTGCAACCAAGAATTGGCAATTTCATTTATACTTATATTTGAACGGTAACGTGACCGCCAGTCTAAGGTGTCAAATTGTTTAGAGGGAATGGCAAAGCTATACTGATGAGAGATAAATCTCGAAACGCGTCTATAGATGGCCTGAATAATTTGACCCAAATTGTTACATTTGCAGTAGGTTGCTGTATGTAACAGCAAACACTTGTTGTAAAATTCAATGTCTGTCGGGGTATTAGCCCGGGAAGTAGTTGTTTCAATGAGTGTTTGATATAGTCTTTGTAAGACTAACTTATTGTAGATTGCGAAAAGAATCGCACTTTTAATGTTTGAATACTCTACATTTTTTTAAGGGAAGTGATTTACAAAATGTATGCTCAAAAGAGACTCATTACTTTAGAAACTATTCACTGACAATTTATGGAAGAATTATCAGAAATTGAGTTCTCGAAAAATTCTATATATTTGGGAATTAAGGAAACGGGCTTTAGCTTCAAAAAGCAGGACGGAAGAAAAAAATTATTGGAAATGCCTGGAATCAGGTTGAAGAGAATTTTATTTTTAAATAAATATTAAGTTGCTAAAAAAGAAAACATTTGTATAATGTTTTGTGGAACTTTTAGTTGTATTACAATAACATAACAGCATAACGTGCATATAAATTATTATATTCCATATTATGTAATTAATTAATATGTGTGATCCTACGCCGCCACTGGTTAATTTGAATATCAAGTTACTCCACCAATGCCCTAAGAATAATGGTTTAGATGTCGGCTATTTGACATGACAAATTCCTAACCTAATTTTGTGTGTGTGTTCAAGAAGCCGCGTACGTTAAGTCACTAAAACAACTGTTACTTCTAAATAGGTATTAAAAATACTATACTTCATGCGTCATGCGTATAAAACACTGATTTAAAGTCAAGTTCAAACCTGCTTAATTTTGATCTCGCATTAATAATTATACAAATGTATATTTGCCTTTATTTCTTGAATCTAGCGAGTGTCTATAAACTGTCGAAATCTCGGTTTCTTTGAAAAACAAATTACATATCTTAGATTACGTTATACGATTCAGTGATTCTCGGAAACGTCAAATAAATGTAATTATATGTATCTAAAGTCAGAACCTACTAGGATGCCGACAGTTTATAGACACTCGTTAGAATCTAGATCCGATGTTTTTGTAAGTAAAATTATAACCAACTTTTCGGAAATGATTCGTGAAAGTTGTTTCTAAGGCCCGCCGCATATTGAACACAGCCCAGCATATCATAGCCCAAGCCTATGCTCAACCCAGCCGAAACCACGCCTACGTGTGAAATGGAGGCACCGCATATTGAACCCAGCCCTGCACCTCTCTCCATGACGTCTCTTCAAATGCTTTTAGATTTAGAATCCGAGTCCGAAACTGAGGACGTAGTTTGTTTGTATGGGTTATCTAGAGTAAAAAAAAATGCCCAGGTGCTTACTTATGTGCGCGAAGTACTCGAGGAGAGTTTTTGTTAAGTGGGGAAGTTCCAGACAATGTATTTAATTGTTGTTTCTGGCGCAAAACGTCAATAACATTTTATTATTAAATTTTTCGGTTAATCTAAACAAAATCAATATAAATATACTCGAGTCTCGAGACTCACGATCCACGAAATCTGTGCAATTTTCACACGCGTAGTTGACGTCATCGTGGGCTCGCCGTGGACTGGGTTCAATATGCGCCACTTCATGTTTTACTATGATTTACAGAATAAACCCACGCGTAGGCTTGGGTTGTGCTGGGCTGGGCTGGGTTCAGTATGGGGCGGGCCTTAATGTCTAATATCAAAAAAAAAAAAAAAATTGGTTAAATTACAAATTAAGTTGATTTAATTGATAAAAATACCACTATCACTAAAAATAAAAACGGTATACTAAGAATAGATAGTTATAAGTTTATTTGAATGTCATACACCTATTGCTGTTTAAATTTTATGAGACTTTCAAGTGGAATCTCGTTTAACGCATAAACCGTGCTCCATTTCCTACATGAGCATTTGCAAACTCTTGGCGTTACATCGAAGTGGGATTTCAACTTTATAGCAGATGCCGAAATAGTTAAAGACATCAAGTACGTGGGAAATCAATAGCACTTAACGAGTTTTGCCGCTAATCCGCTAAATTAGTTTCAGTTTCTCTCTAGATGTGGAATTGTATTAATATAATTATTACGTTATTTTTTACTACAATATATTTATAAATATAATTATTGCTATTTAAATTGTACAGAAGACAAAATATATGCATTTATGTATTTCTCGTGACTGATGTCTTATTAAAGTTTTATGTTTTCTAAAGCAGTTAACGAGTTTTACTGCTAATCCGCTAAATTTATTTCAGTTTCTATCTAGATGTAGAATTGTATTAATATAATTATTACGTTTTTTTATCACAATATATTTATAAATATATTTAACTTTCTTATTGCTACTTTAATTGTACAGAAGACAAAAGATATGCATTTATGTATTTCTCGAGACTAATGTCTAATTAAAGTATTATGTTTTGTAAAGTGGTTTATTGTTTTAAGTTTAATATGTTTTTCTTTAATATGACCAATCAAATTTGATATTTCAAGAATTTAGTGGTGTGATGGAGGTTGTGTGTTTCAGGTTAGGACAAGATTAATCACGTGTTATGTTGTAAATCAACTTTTAATTTGTAGGTTATGTAAAGAGAAATCTGACATTAATATGACAATTCAATTAACTCATAAATACAAATGTATTTACCTACGCCCTATCTAGTAACCGCATTATACCATACTGTCATCTTGACAAGTTTGATTGACATTACGTACACATGCACGTAATAACTTTGATAAGTACATTACGTGCTGACAGCTGAACAGCTGATGGCTTACTTTACAACCAAATGACATTTCTTTGATAAATAGGGAGTTTTTCTTTAAAGAATACGTATTCCAAATTCAGCTTATTTTCTTTAAATCATTAGTTATTCGTTGTTTTCTTTAGGAGTTAAATTTGAAGCTTTAAACAAGTGTTTTCCACTCCCAGACTAAGCATGAAGTGAAATTTCGAGTTTAGAAAAGCCCTGTGAACATTTTTTGAGGGTCGCGCAGTGACCCGACACAAATTTTCTTTTCTAAACTCGAAATTTTACTTCATGCGCCACGCGTATAAAACACTAAAATATTGTGAACTCTATGTATATTTGAACCTCACTTGAAATCAGTGATTTATACACGTGGCGCATGAAGTAAAATTTCGAGTTTAGAAAAGCCCAGAAAATTTGTCTCGGGTCGCTACGCGACCCTCGACAAATTTTCACGGGGCTTTTCTAAACTCGAAATTTTACTTCATGCTTAGTCTGGGAGTGGAAAACACTCGTTTAAAGCTTCAAATTGAACTCTTTTAAAAAACAACGAATGTCGGAAAATGTACAGCTTTATTCCTTGTATATTGATCAAGTGGTCATTAATTTTCATTATTGTCATGGTACTATTAAAAATTATTACAATAAATAAGTTATTCTTTCATGCTCATTGTTTATTTTGTTTGGGCGTAGGTAAAGTATCGTACGTTTCTCGAGTGGTATAGCAATTACATACTCGCGGAATACTGCACTCGCCGCTGCGCGGCTCGTGCGCAACATATCCGCTCATATGTAATATGCTGCATACCACTCTCGTTACGTAATATACTATTACCTATCACGCCTCAAATTATTTGTATCTACTACCAATTTATTAAAGTGTCTCTGAGGATCAGGTATTATAGAAGGATTAGGTAGTATTCCTTGCTTAAGAATATTTGTCTTCTTTAATATCTGCCCATTTGTATGTTCTAAATTTAAAAATGTTCTAAATACAAGAGATTTTTCTTTTAGGTATACATGTTACGATTTTTTAGTGTAAATTTGACTCGGTCATTCGCAAAAACCTGACACAAAACGCACATGTAGATATACGAAGTTTTTAGAGCATTTAAAAACATACCACATTTTTTGGTGAAAGTCACAAGCTATGTAATGATTATAACAATTGTATATAATTTTGCTGCCTTGAATTATTATTATATTATTTATTTTAGAAGATTGCAAACCGGAAGAACTGTGACTATCATATAAACATTTGTTAATATTTTCTGTAACTGCCCAAATTTTTTGGAATTTTTACATGTGCGTTTTTATTATTTTTTGTTCGGGGCCAACGTAAAAATCATGTTGCGTGCTGCTCGAGAATAGCGCGCGCTCGACTCCACGATACTCACCGCACACGGGCCTCGCCCGACCCAATTTTAATTGGTGGCGTCAAATAAAAAAATTAAAAAGACCCCAAAAACGCACCGGTGGAGATACGAATTTTTGAGGGTAGTTAGGGAAAACATAGAACTAATTTTTAGTGTCAGTCCCAGACCTCATCGAGTTGACATTTTTTTTATAACACTTTCTAAAGTTAAAATTTATATTTAAAATATATTTCATATTCAATTTTTTTTTAACTTTTGTTCTAAAATATTTAGAGACTTGATTTTTCAACCATAATATACAGTATTATGTTATAAACAATAGTGTATAATGTTATATTGATAGTACGCCTACTATCCATGTAATTAATTATTTAAACTTGCGAGTGAAATGCCGTAAAATTGATGTTATCTAAATCGCTCAACTTTAAGCGTTAATTGTTAATAATATAGGGGGTTGAAAAATATAAACATGCAAGATTAGAAGGGTTTCATGTATCTACAATGGAGTGGATATGTTTTTTTCTCAAAATTTGTAATTTAATTTTTGTCCTCAAAATCCCCCCCCTGGCGCTCGCGCTCGGATTTGGCACATTGTGCGTTGGGATGTATAAGTAGACACTCTGTTTTTTATCAATATAACCAAACTAAGGGTGTATTTACTGCGAACAGTTGCAGTCCTGCTTTAACAGTAGGGTATTTCAAACATCAAATTTTAAGATGTTGCTGAATGATTTAAAATATACTGCTTATTAATCTTTCAAAATTCTATAACCTAAATTTTGCTTTGGGATGTGTAGGTAGAAACTCTTTTTTTAATATGACCAAACTTAGGGTGTATTTACTACGAACCGTTGCAGTCCTGCTTTAAAATTACATTAAATTTTGTCAAATGTGACAATAAAACTATAACTTGTCAAATAAATTGTCACGATTTGAAAAAAAAAACCTTCAACTTGCAACTTTTCAACACATACAGGGATTTTTTCTTTTAAGTATACTTTCACAAATTCCATATAAAAATGTATAAAATTATTGAAGATGTGATCAGAACTAAGCAGTATATATTGAACTTCACTTCAAATCAGTGTTTAATGCGCGTGGCGCATGAAGTAAAATTTCGAGTTTAGAAAAGCCTGATTTGGCTTGGTCGCTCCGCTGCGCTACGCGACCAAGCCAAATTTTCAGGCTTCTCTAAACTCGAAATTTTACTTCATGCTTAGTCTGGGAGTGGAAAACACTCGTTAGAGTTTGTAAATTGATAGATTTTAATAAAATCAGGAATGTCTAAAAATTTAAATTTCGAGTTTAGAAAAGCCCAGAAAATTTGTCTCGGGTCGCTACGCGACCCTCGACAAATTTTCACGGGGCTTTTGAACTTTTTGAACTCTTTTAAAAAACAACGAATGTCGGAAAATGTACAGCTTTATTCCTTGTATATTGATCAAGTGGTCATTAATTTTCATTATTGTCATGGTACTATTAAAAATTATTACAATAAATAAGTTATTCTTTCATGCTCATTGTTTATTTTGTTTGGGCGTAGGTAAAGTATCGTACGTTTCTCGAGTGGTATAGCAATTACATACTCGCGGAATACTACACTCGCCGCTGCGCGGCTCGTGCGCAACATATCCGCTCATATGTAATATGCTGCATACCACTCTCGTTACGTAATATACTATTACCTATCACGCCTCAAATTATTTGTATCTACTACCAATTTATTAAAGTGTCTCTGAGGATCAGGTATTATAGAAGGATTAGGTAGTATTCCTTGCTTAAGAAATTTGTCTTCTTTAATATCTGCCCATTTGTATGTTCTAAATTTAAAAATGTTCTAAATACAAGAGATTTTTCTTTTAGGTATACATGTTACGATTTTTTAGTGTAAATTTTTAGACATTCCTGATTTTATTAAAAACTATCAATTTACAAACTCTAACGAGTGTTTTCCACTCCCAGACTAAGCATGAAGTAAAATTTCGAGTTTAGAAAAGCCTGAAAATTTGGCTTGGTCGCGTAGCGCAGCGGAGCGACCAAGCCAAATCAGGCTTTTCTAAACTCGAAATTTTACTTCATGCGCCACGCGCATTAAACACTGATTTGAAGTGAAGTTCAATATATACTGCTTAGTTCTGATCACATCTTCAATAATTTTATAAATTTTTATATGGAATTTGTGAAAGTATACTTAAAAGAAAAAATCCCTGTATGTGTTGAAAAGTTGCAAGTTGAAGGTTTTTTTTTCAAATCGTGACAATTTATTTGACAAGTTATAATTTTATTGTCACATTTGACAAAATTTAATGTAATTTTAAAGCAGGACTGCAACGGTTCGTAGTAAATACACCCTAAGTTTGGTCATATTAAAAAAAAGAGTTTCTACCTACACATCCCAAAGCAAAATTTAGGTTATAGAATTTTGAAAGATTAATAAGCAGTATATTTTAAATCATTCAGCAACATCTTAAAATTTGATGTTTGAAATACCCTACTGTTAAAGCAGGACTGCAACTGTTCGCAGTAAATACACCCTTAGTTTGGTCATATTGATAAAAAACAGAGTGTCTACTTATACATCCCAACGCACAATGTGCCAAATCCGAGCGCGAGCGCCAGGGGGGGATTTTGAGGACAAAAATTAAATTAAAAATTTTGAGAAAAAAACATATCCACTCCATTGTAGATACATGAAACCCTTCTAATCTTGCATGTTTATATTTTTCAACCCCCTATATTATTAACAATTAACGCTTAAAATTGAGCGATTTGGATAACATCAATTTTACGGCATTTCACTCGCAAGTTTAAATAATTTATTACATGGATAGTAGGCGTACTATCAATATAACATTATACACTATTGTTTATAACATAATACTGTATATTATGGTTGGAAAATCAAGTCTCTAAATATTTTAGAAAAAAGTTAAAAAAAAATTGTATATGAAATATATTTTAAATATAAATTTTAACTTTAGAAAGTGTTATAAAAAAAATGTCAACTCGATAAGGTCTGGGACTGACACTAAAAATTAGTTCTATGTTTTCTCTAACTACCCTCAAAAATTCGTATCTCCACCGGTGCGTTTTTGGGGTCTTTTTAATTTTTTTATTTGACGCCACCAATTAAAATTGGGTCGGGCGAGGCCCGTGTGCGGTGAGTATCGTGGAGTCGAGCGCGCCCTATTCTCGAGCAGCACGCAACATGATTTTTACGTTGGCCCCGAACAAAAAATAATAAAAACGCACATGTAAAAATTCCAAAAAATTTGGGCAGTTACAGAAAATATTAACAAATGTTTATATGATAGTCACAGTTCTTCCGGTTTGCAATCTTCTAAAATAAATAATATAATAATAATTCAAGGCAGCAAAATTATATACAATTGTTATAATCATTACATAGCTTGTGACTTTCACCAAAAAATGTGGTATGTTTTTAAATGCTCTAAAAACTTCGTATATCTACATATGCGTTTTGTGTCAGGTTTTTGCGAATGACCGAGTCGATTTTTATCGGTTGCGCCTAATAAAAAATTAAGCACCTCAAAAAAACGTACAAATGTGAAAAGTATCTGCTGTAGTTTAAAAATAATTTAATCTGTTGTTTAAAATATGAATTTTTAATCAGAATATACATTACATTTTTCTGATTTTGCACAACGAAGTTATGTATTTTATACTGTTTTATTTACTTACTTTTTTAAAATGAATAAGTCAGTATCCTCATCAGTCTGTTCGTCTTCGCTGTCACTTGTGTCCGTTTCACAAATAACTAATTTTTTAGCGTCTGCAGGTAGTTGTTTTTTATGAATTTATACATCGCTTCTCAAAGAAGAAATTATTGGATCAGAACATACAAGAAGCATATTAAATAAATCTCGAATTGTATTAAGCCTAGAGTTTTTCCTAGTATGGTTTTCTTTAACTCTCTTATATATTTTATTGGTTGCTTCCTGTGCCTCTTCCGAAAGTTCTCCGATTGGTAAAAGACATTGTCCAATTATTTTGCTCCCGTGAATTAAAATTTTATGGACACTAGGAGGCATTCTATACCATCCATATAACGAGGTGTAAAGTCATTTACACATTTATTTTACGGGAACTCGACATTGTTATAAGAATTGTATAAAATCTGTTCAATAATTCTTCATTCAATTCAGTGATGACAGCTACTTTCTCATAATTTCGAAAAAATATTCGAGCAACGTTGCCAGTATTTGAAGTACCTCCTCCTTGCACAACAATATCAACCCTTATCCCTAACTCTTTACGTAATAGTTTTTGTATTTTAGTTTTCCGACTAAATATATTATTTTTCTCTTCTATCGTACATCCGTAAGTAGTTGTTTTCTTCAAATCTAATGTATAGGAGATATGAAGAACACATTCCATGAACTTAATCCATGCATGGAGGGAAGAAATACCATAATTTAAATTATCTTCGATAATAGGAATATTTTTAATTCTTTCAATATCATTCATCTCCTTCGGAGAACATTTGCATATAAAACAATTTGAGCTCGGAGTATTTGTTAAGGTATTTATAACTTTGCCGTCGATCATTGTAAACAACATATTAAATTTTACCTCTACATGGTTACCATTAATATAAATTTGATGTTTTTCCAATAAATTTACCCCTTGCCTCATACTCTTATCTTCATCTAGAATAAACTGTTTTGTTTCTTTAGCATAAATAAATTTTATCGTTCTACATAATTTAATAGATGAAGGTTTTTCGTTTTTCCAAATAACACTTTCATCAGAAAATAATCTAAGTGGAACCAGTGAAAACACAAAGACAATCTTCTCTGTAATTTCTTCTTCATCTGTACTGCTATCATCAGATGGCTTTTGCATATAAGTAGAGTGCCCTGAGCTGCTATCGCAACCATATTTACACAACAAAATTAATTTACTAAATGATGTATCTTGAGGAAATTTAATTGTTAATATTAATCTACATATAGTATGCTCAAGAAGGCTCTGCAAAGGTACTGATGCTCCATTTTGAGAAATAGAAATATAAGCTGGGTAACACATTGTCTTCATTATTTTAATTTTATTGTAAGATGGTAAAAGGTCTTTTGCTCCATGAGAACGTAGTTTTTTTCTTAAATATTTATAACTTGCTGCCGTCATTATTGAATCAATAAAAATTGATAGAGCTTCTTCATCTGTAAATTTTTTTACAGTTTCAACTTCATTTGTTTTTAAATAAGTTAAGACTTTTTTATTTTTTCCTGTAAATTCGAGGAAGCACTTTCCACTAATTTGGCCGCTGGTATATTTTCTTTATCGCGTAAAATTTTTTTTGCTGCTGAAAATATTTGTTCTAGTGTATTTTCGGTGATCAATAAATTAGTTTGTCTTCTTTTAGATGTATTACTTTGTATTGTAAACTGTGTACCTGATGTACTTGGTATTAGTGAAATATTTTCTATATTTTCAAAGAGGTTTGTATTTTCAATTAAGGCAGAACTCTCGTTGTATTTAAAAGGCAGCAGTAACCAATTTCTATTTTTTTTTAATAAAATTGATATGAGATCTTGAGCACATTTTCCACTTTCTATTAAGAGTACTGCAGAAACCCTTAACTTTTTTAAGAATGTCATCATTTTCACTATTGTTTTTCGTCGAATCATTTTCAATATATTTTATTAAATAATCAATGGTATTGCTTGACTGAATAAGGTTTTTAGGTTTTAGTTCGTACCATACCTTATATAAATCACCGTTTGTAATTTTAATTTTCTCCATTATCAGTCAGCGTTTTGGATTAATTAAATTACACTAACACTAAACACTAGTTTAATTAAAGTAAACTATTAAACACTAAACTAAACTATTTTATACACAAAAAACACTAAATCAAAGAAAGAGTATATAGTCAACAAATTAAATAACACTTAACTTAATTAATACATATCGCAAAAAGTGCATCATGGTATCAATGTAATTAAATGTGCCAAATTAGGTTTTCTTACCTAAGTCCAAAATAAAAATATTTGAAAAATAATGAAAAAAAATAATATCTTTGAGGCCTCGTAGATGGCTTAGGAACCACTTTTGGATAGAGATAAGTTTAGTTAAATCGTCTTATTTTGTTTCAGAGAATATGTGGTAGAGCGTTGTACAGACCATTCGGGGACACCCTGTATATCAATAAGAAAAAAACCCATAAAACTATTTTTGTAAATGTGATTTAAATGGTGCAAAAAATAATCAGAGAAGAAATAATTTCACAATGATATATACCAGTATATTAGAAAAATTGTAGATTGTGATTGTATTTTCTGTAACAGCCCTAATTTTTTTGAATTTTTACATGTGCGTTTTAAGTGCGTTTTTATTATTTTTTTGTTCGGGGCCAACGTAGAAATCATGTTGCGTGCTGCTCGAGAATAGCGCGCTCGACTCCGCGATGCTCACCGCACACGGGCCTCGCCCGACCCAATTTTAATTGGTGGCGTCGAATAAAAAAATTAAAAAGACCCCAAAAACGCACCGGTGGAGATACGAAATTTTGAGGGTAGTTAGAGAAAACATAGAACTAATTTTTAGTGATAGTCACAGACCTCATCGAGTTGACATTTTTTTTATAACACTTTCTAAAGTTAAAATTTATATTTAAAATATATTTCATATTCAAATTTTTTTAACTTTTTTTCTAAAATATTTAGAGAGTTGATCTTTCAACAATAATATACAGTATTATGTTATAAACAATAGTGTATAATGTTATATTTATAGTACGCCTACTATCCATGTAATAAATTATTTAAACTTGCGAATGAAATGCCGTAAAATTGATGTTTTCTAAATTGCTCAACTTTAAGCATTAATTGTTAATAATATAGGGGGTTAAAAAATATAAACATGCAAGATTATAAGGGTTTTATGTATCTACAATGGAGTGGATATGTTTTTTTCTCGAAATTTTTAATTTAATTTTTTTCCTCCAAATCCCCCCCTGGCGCTCGCGCTCGGATTTGGCACATTGTGCAACGCAAGATTGAGGTCATCGAATTTTGAAAGATTTAATAAGCAGTATATTTTGAACCATTCACCAACATCTCTAAATTTGATCTTTAAAATGCCCTACTGTTAAAGCAGGGCTGCCACTGTTCGCAGTAAATACACCCTAAGTTTGGTCATATTAAAAAAAAAGAGTTTCTACCTACACATCCCAAAGCAAATTGATTGAGGCAATCGAATTTTGAAAGATTTGATAAGCAGTATATTTTGAATTTCACTTGAATTCAGTGTTTTATACGCGTGGAGCATGAACTAAAATTTCGAGTTTAGAATAGCCTGAAAATTTAGTTTGGTCGCGTAGCGAAGCGAAGATTAAATGTACCGCTATTATAAAACCAGTAAATTCCTTCAAATTTACCATACACTGTAGTAATCGAAATATGCATACATGAAAGAAAATATCTCTGTATATTTTTGACATATATGGTAAAATTTCAATATCCCAATAAGGATGAATTGTGTTTTAAACTTTGTTGCTAGAATGAGTTTGTTGCCTAATTATTGCTCGTAGTTTCGATGTTAAGCAATTATTTTTAAGTTTTTAGTGAATGTACAGTCGGCGCAACCCAAATCTGAACGCCAAAATTAAATGGTGTAATTAACACTTTTCATCATAGTCAATCTTTATAATTAAATTTGACAGCTCTAAAAAGCTATAATCAAAAATTGCCGATGACGTCTCTCTTTGTAGTACCAATGCCAATGCCAGAATTACAGGAATGAATTTGAGTAAGAAATACCATGACAACCAAAGAGCGTTAACATTTGGGTTGCGTCGGCTGTACATTGGGTTTATATTCATATAGAAAATAAATGTTAAATTTTAATATCGCACTTCACTTTTGAATAAAAATATTTATTAGAGCAGAGTAAGCCGATATTTGCATCATGAAATTTATAAATAAATCTACAAAAATTGTTTGAAAAGGGATCTTCTATAATTGTAAATATTTTTATACATAAACAATCATCAATGGAACGATAGACGAACCGAGCGCGGGTGTTCTGGCAGCGTGCGTCCGTTAAAGTTATTTATAAAACTTGTTGAGCGCAAAGGAAAACACACGAAGACTGAGTGATGTTCAGTTCAGTTTCACTGGAAATTCCACGATGGAAAACCACATCTTCGGTGAGGTGAACGTCATCGTGGTGAAGCAAACCAAACGCCGCAGGAGGAGCAGGCGTCTGCAATCCTTCGACTGCCACGAAACGAGATTCCTGCAAAGACCCCCCTGCCACATTAGAAGTTTATCCTTAAAGGAAACCCGTTTGCCCCGACCGAGGAGTCCCGCAGCGAATTCGCTAAATTCCCGCAGATCATCAACTCGTGAGTGCAGTCCAAACCACTCCAGAACACCTTCATTCCGGGATAATAAATTGTTGATTAGGGGAAGCGGGAATTCCTCAATACGTTCCTCCAGGAGAGTTTCGACCGCCTCCAGCAGGCTTGCTGGAGGAAGTCGCGAAGTTGCCGTTGAGGTCAATCTTGCAAACGAGGAAAAGGAGAATAAGCGGAGGATTTTAGTTTGGGTGATTTTCGGGACGTTCTTCTTCATCCTCACTTTAAGCGTGATGGTGGTGATCATCACCCTAACGCACCAATCGGAGGTTCACGTGGAGAACAAAACGACAATAGTCTACACGTTCGCTAAACCATCGGATGTGCTCGAAGCGGAAATCGCCTCGAGAAAGAGGTAAATTCAAACTGAACGAAACTTTTTATCTCTGGAATTGATAAACTGTGTACAACACAACAAATGGTTGCATGTGTGTTTGTTTCAAGTTTAATTTACGCCATGTGGAATTGAAATGGAGTTTTTTTCGCTAGGAAAACCACAGGATATTAAAGTGAAATAATGCTGGTCGTTATTTTCATTCGGGTCGTAATATTTTTGTGGAAATTTTAGGTGTTTATACGTACATACAGTTGTAATGGTGTAATTTTACCAGGAAAGAAAAGTGACGTACGTGCTTTTTGTGGGATTGTTCAATTAAAGTGGAAATGCTGAAGCAGCAAAGCTGTGTAAGATATGAATGCTTTTAGAGGATTCGAAATACTATACAGGGTGTCTACGCTAAACCGTTCGTTAAAAGTTTACTGGGTTGCCGTTGCACTAAAAATTTGAAAACAAATCTTGTCATACGGTTGAATCAGTTCTCCTCATGTGAAATATTTTCAACTTTATATCACTTCCAGTTCCACCGTAAGTAGCACCAAATTTGTTATTATAGAACAACCTATATATTAGTAATTTTTGGATTCCTCGTTTAAATTGCAACATATTTTATTCGAACATATGTACACTTATCTCTTATAGTTTTCAAGCAAACAAATATTTCTAAAATGTTGACCTCTAAAAGGCATCTTGAAATCTATCTGTAATTTATCTTGAGAATAAGATAAAAATATGATTTATATCTCTACTTGTACCTAGAGGATGCCTCTATAAGTGTATTAATTGAAAACTGTCAATTTTGACAATAAGTGTTCTTAAAATGTCAATATCGAAGTGCTGTCTCAATATCTGGTAATTCAATTTTTTAAATGGAATGATCCATTTTTTATCACATCGTACGATTGGGAAAAAGTATTAACAACTATACTCCTAAAGCAAGTGGTTTTCGAATAATTTCGAAGATTCGTTTTTCGTCGCATTTATGGAGGGAATATTGCGCGCATAAGTCGCAACTGAATTTTAGTAGGCCAGTAGTATGCTTTTGTTTTCTTGCGATTGTATTGCGAAATGTCAAATAATAAATAGAATTAGTACAAAGTTTTACAGAAATCAAATCATTCTTGATAGGAATTTTTATTCATTTTGTTGATTTCTGTATAACTTTGTACTAATTGCTTTTATTATTTGACATTTCGCATTATATACTCGACAAAACAAAAGCATTACTACTTAGTAAAATACTCATCAAGTCAAAGTTATACAGAAATCAACAAAATGAATAAAAATACCTATCAACAATGATTTGATTTCTGTAAAACTTTGTACTAATTCTTTTTATTATTTGACATTTCGCAATACAATCGCGACAAAACAAAGGCATACTACTGGCCTAATAAAATTCAATTGCGACTTATGCGGGCATTATATCCTGCATAAATGCGACGAAAAACGAATTTTCGAAATAATTCGAAAACTACTTGCTTTAGGAGTATAGTTGTATAATACTTTTTTGTAGGAAATGTTCCCCCCAATCGCACTATGTAAAAAAATGGGTCATTCCATTTAAAAAAATGAATTACTAGATATTGAAGAGGGCACTTAGATATTGACATTTTGAGAACACTAATTGTGAAAATTGACAGTTTGTAATTAATTTACTCATAGAGGCAATTTCTAGGTAAAAATAGAGATATAATATAACAAATTTGGTGCTACTTCCGGTGGAACCGGAAGTGATATAAAGTTGAAAATATTTTACGTAAGGAGAACTGATTCAACCGTATGACAAGGATTTTTTTTCAAATTTTTAGTGCAACGGCAATCCCATAAACTTTTAACGAACGGCGTAGACACCCTGTAGTGATCCGGATTCGTTACAATTTATTAATAGCGATTCGTTTTCAAATCTAAATTAGGTGATTCGAATCCTTGTAAAAGGACTCTAATACTTGCAAATTTTCTCAAAAAGGATTTGAACCCTAGCAATGATTCAAATCGTCTAGTGCAGGGGCCGGCAAACCGCGGCTTTTGTATAATAAACATGTATAATAAATTTACACATTTTTCGACAAAGTTACATCAGTTAATTTTGACCAAATGGTAAGTCCGATCTCTTTGTCGTGAAATATTTTGAGCATAAATAATACACACCAAACTAGTAAATATCCATTATACCCCTTTTTTCGGCGAAATATCGACGTTGACACAAACTACAATTCAGCCATTTTTTTTAAACTATTCGTTTTATATTAAACTTAATCTATAATGGACCATAAGTAGTTAGTTTAGGATTACTTCACTTGAAAAAACATTCATTGTATAACATTTGAAATGCATTAAAATTGGCTTCCCTAATTGATTTAGAGTTTATTGCTATTATTTTAAAGCTTGCCAATAATTTAATACCTTAAGTAAATTGTTTTTAACTCGAAATAATTGTAATATTTTCCAATTTATTCGGAAAATCCTTTATTTTAAAGGGAAATACATTTACTGTTGACGTTAATTGTTGTTATTTATTTAGTGCTATAATAGACGATTTCTTTAGACGTACATTTTTTCGTGTTCAGAAAATAACATACGTTTATTCAATTGCAGGCAGGGTTGTTATGTTTAAAACACTGTTTTAAAACAGTGTTTTAAACATGTTAAAAAAATCGGCCGTCGTATTTCAAATCATTTTGTTTAAAACATGTTTTAAATCTTAGATTTGTTTAAAACATATTGTAAACGTTAACTTTGTTTGAAAAGTTTTTTTTATTATCTTAAATTTTCTAAATTATATTTTATTCTACTCGATTAAGATTTTTTGTTTACTTTTTTAAGTTTTAGCTACATTGTTTAAGATATTTCAAATTACATTATTGATGCTAACATTTTATTGCAATAAAATATTACAACTGTGTTTACGTTAATGTGATTTTTAAATACAAGGATTTTTTTTTCAGGTATACTTATGCATACACTGTATATTTTTCGACATTCGTTGCTTTTTTAAATGATTTTAATTTGAATCTTTAAACGAGGGTTATCCACTCCCTGACTAAGCATGAAGTAAAATTTCGAGTTTAGAAAAGCCTGAAAATTTGGATTGGCCGCGTAGCGAAGCGGAGCGGCCAATCCGAATTAGGCTTTTCTAAACTCGAAATTTTACTTCATGCGCCACACGTATAAAACATTGAAATATCGTAAAGTTTAAAATATACGGCTTTAGCACTATCATATGTAGATGTCAATAAAACGTAAGTCGAATTCTGCGCTGATCAAATTGTTTAAAACAGGGATTATAGGCAACCCAATAACTCTAACGTATATTATGTTGCCGATAATTGTTGTTGTATGTGTGTGTTTTTTAACTTCACTGTAAATTAGTGTTTTTAAGCGTGGCGCATGAAGTAAAATTTCGAGTTTAGAAAAGCCTAATTTGGATTGGCCGCTCCGCTTCGCTACGCGGCCAATCCAAATTCTTAGGCTTTTCTAAACTCGAAATTTTACTTCATGCTTAGTCTGGGAGTGGAAAACACTCGTTATTTTAATGAAAGGGAAATACATTTACTGTTGACGTTGATTGCTGTTATTTATTTAGTGTTAAAATAGACGATTTGTTTAGACTCTCATTTTTTGTGTTTAAAAAATAACATACGTTTATTCAATCACAGGAAGGGTTGTTATGTTTAAAACACTTTGTTTTAAAATAGTGTTTTAAACATATTTAAAAACAGCCGTCGTATTTTAAACCGTCTTGTTTTAAACATGTTTTAAATCTTAAATTTGTTTAAACTATCTTTTAAACGTTAACTTTGCTTAAAACGTTTTATTTTTTATTATCTTAAATTTGTTAAATTATATTTTGTTCTATTTCATTAAGATTTTTTGTTTACTTTTTTAAGTTTTAGCTAAATTGTTGAAGATTTTTCAAATTACATTATTAAACTTAACATTTTATTGCAATAAAATATTACAACTGTGTTTACATTGATAAAATTTTTAAATACAAGGATTTTTTTCAGGTATACGTATGCATACACTGTACATTTTCAGACATTCGTTGCTTTTTTAAAAGATTTCAATTTGAATCTTTAGACGAGGGTTTTCCACTCCCAGACTAAGCATGAAGTAAAATTTCGAGTTTAGAAAAGCCTGAAAATTTGGATTGGCCGCGTAGCGAAGCGGAGCGGCCAATCCAAATTAGGCTTTTCTAAACTCGAAATTTAACTTCATGCGCCACACGTATAAAACACTGAAATATCGTAAAATTTAAAATATACGGCTTTAGCACTATAATATGTAGATGTCAGTAAAACGTAAGTCAAATTCTGTGCTGAACAAATTGTTTAATACAGTGATTATAGGCAACCCAATAACTCTAACATATATTATGTTGCCGATAATTGTTGTTGTATGTGTGTGTTTTTTAACTTCACTGTAAATTAGTGTTTTTAAGCGTGGCGCATGAAGTAAAATTTCGAGTTTAGAAAAGCCTAATTTGGATTGGCCGCTTCGCTACGCGGCCAATCCAAATTCTTAGGCTTTTCTAAACTCGAAATTTTACTTCATGCTTAGTCTGGGAGTGGAAAACACTCGTTATTTTAATTAAAGGGAAATACATTTACTGTTGACGTTGATTGTTGTTATTTATTTAGTGTTAAAATAGACAATTTGTTTAGACGTACATTTTTTCGTGTTCAAAAAATAACATACGTTTATTTAATCACAGGCAGGGTTGTTATGTTTAAAACACTTTGATTTAAAACAGTGTTTTAAACATGTTCAAAAACAGCCGTCGTATTTTAAACCGTTTTGTTTTAAACATGTTATAAATTTTAAATTTGTTTAAAACATGTTTTAAACGTTAACTTTGTTTAAAACGTTTATTTTTAATATCTTAAATTTTATTTAAATTAAATTATATTTTATTTTACTTCATTGGGATGTATTTTTACTTTTTTAAGTTTTAACTAAATTGTTGAAGATATTTCAAATTACATTATTAAACTTAACATTTTATTGCAATAAAATACTACAACTGTGTTTACATTAATGTAATTATTAAATACAAGGATTTTTTTCAAGTATACACTGTAAATTTAAACGACATTCGTTGCTTTTTTAAAAGATTTCAATTTGAATCTTTAAACGAGGGTTTTCCACTCCCAGACTAAGCATGAAGTAAAATTTCGAGTTTAGAAAAGCCTGAAAATTTGGATTGGCCGCGTAGCGAAGCGGAGCGGCCAATCCAAATTAGGCTTTTCTAAACTCGAAATTTTACTTCATGCGCAACACGTATAAAACATTGAAATATCGTAAAGTTTAAAATATACGGCTGTAGCACTATAATATGTAGATGTCAATAAAACGTAAGTCAAATTCTGCGCTCAACAAATTGTTTAAAACAGTGATTATAGGCAACCCAATAACTCTAACGTATATTATGTTGCCTATAATTGTTGTTATATTTTACTTCATGCTTAGTCTGGGAGTGGAATACACTCGTTAAAAGCTCCAAATCAACCGCTTTAAAACAACGAATTCCCGCAAATTTAAAAAACTCTTTAATTATCGGTATATGTATACTCAAAAGAAATATGCCCTGTATTTTCTGTTTTAATCACGTATTAGACGTGTTTTAAACATGTTTGAAATACGTTTTAAACATGTTTTTTAATCGTTAATATGTTTAACGCTGTTTTAATGAAAAACACACGTTTTGTTAAAAAAAACTGTTTGTTTTAATTAAAATGAAAAAAACTTTCTTTTTAACAACCTGGATCACAGCCCATTATTTCAACATGCTTTACAAACTTGTAAAAAAAACGATAGGTTAATGGAGTGGTCTCCAAACTACGGCCCGCGGGCCAAATCCGGCCCGCGATTGTTTGTAATTTTTTTTGTAAATGTCATATTTTGAAATATTGTAACAATTGTTCCTTAAATTTTTCATAATTTTATAAAATTAATCGGATCTTGGCCGACTTTATTATGTAGAATTGTATTTGTGGCCCGCGAAGAAGATAGTTTGGAGACCCAGGCATTAACCTATCGTTTTTTTTTTTTAATTTTAATTCATTTTTATTTCACAATGTTCAACTTATCATTCAATTTAACACTTTATATTTTCTTGTAAATATTTTATTAAACAGTTTCTTTAGTAAAGTCTGCGATTTATTAAAATTCGCAGCTAGAACGTGTAAGCCGAAGGTTTTAAATAGATTTCAGGATAAGTGCTGTTGAACGGTAAACTAATGGCCCGATTCGAATATCGTAGGGTGTAATTTCTAAAAGCGTAAGCGAAAACTGCTGAAATTCGGTCGATTAACTGCGCTAGCGAAGAGGATAATTGTCGAATGTAATCATCCGAATCCCGGGACAATTTAACGAGTGAAATGCGGAGATTCGATTAAAATAGTTGGAATCAAAGCGGACCAAAAACCCGATTGAATTTAAATTATGAAATAAAAAATACGTGTTTCTTGTCTAACTCAAGAATCAAATGAGTTTTATTAAAGTGGACCAAAGAAAGGACCAAAATCGTAACACAGGAATCTGATTTATTTCAAAACTAATGTTCGTTTTAAACTAAATCAAATTCCTGTGTTACTCAGAATTAAGTGTGCGTTTTATTTAAATGGATGAAAATACTGATTAAATTTAAATTTTAAAATAAATCACACTTATATTCTGTGTTACTCAATTTGAACTTATATTTTTTGTAGTGAGTTAGCTAAACATACTCAAAGTATAAGATAATATGAATAAGATAATAAGATTAATTTTATTCCTAATTTTTTTAAACGTCATAAGCAAAGCTATACTGAAGAGAGATAAATCTTGAAACGCGTCTATAGATGGCCTAAGACATTAGTTTTAATCCAAGTCCTTTCACTTCTAATTTGTTGCTATCTCTCCTTTCATTTTAAATTGTATTGTTAGTTGGTTTGAAGAGAATTTGACATAAACGTTACATATACTTTAATAGAGCGTTGTAACAAATTAAATTAAATAAGATTTTAAATATTTCATTGTATAATTCAATATCCGGAGGTGTATTTGCACGGGAAGTAGTTGTTTCAACGGACATTTATCGTCTTAAATGGTCTTATTAATTAAGACACTGTTTGCATTTTTACGAATAGTATTTTCGTAATTTTATATATTATAATATCAATATACCGCAGCGGCGCACAATGGGCCCAAATCAGAAAAAAAGACGCGCATAGGAAGAAAACGTAAAAGTCATTGTAACGGCAAAATTGATCATTATTTGCAATGTTTAAGTACATATTAGGTGATGTTTAAGATTTGTAGCAATACCAGATCATGTCGTTTATCAGGACAACGATCACAATATGGAGGTTGTAACTCGATAATACTTTCTCCATATAAATTCAATGGGAATTTACGTCTTTCTTAAAAATGGCGCAACTTTTAAGCACATCGAAGCACAAAGCTGGGATTTTCCCAAAATTATGCTATTCAATGGACTATATTTTGATCGTAATTGCAGCTGCGTCCACTTGCGGCCCTGAAAATGTTGGCTTTTAAACGGGAATTGCAAAATGTATAAGAATTGTATTTTCGTTACTTTTGGTCATTTGCATTAATAAACGTTTACAGTATCAGAGGTAATCTAAATCAATAAAAGTGTACGTTATCGATAACGTGCACATTTAAACTTAATTCGCATTAATAAACATGCACGTTATCCATAACGTGTACATTTAAGGTTAATTTGCATTAATAAACGTACACATTATCGATAACGTGCACATTCAAAGGTAATCCGAGCCAATAAAAGTAACGTACACGTTTATGCGAAAGAAGAAAAACGATGAGATGATTTTAACTTGTAACTGTATAAAAAAAGGTTATCAATAACGTGCACAATCAAAGTTATTTCATATCAATTAACGTGTACATTTTAAGTTAAATCGCATCAATAAACCTACACGTTATCGATAACGTGCACATTCAGAGGTAATCAGAATCAATAAAAGTGTACGTTACCGATATCGTGTACATTTAAAGTTAATTCGCATCAATAAACATTTACGTTATCCATAACGTGCACATTTAAAGTTAATTTGCATTAGTAAACGCACACATTCTCGATGGCGTGGACATTCAAAAGTAATCTGCGCCTATAAACATGTACGTTATCGAAAACGTGTATTAAATGTACACGTTATCTATAACGTACATGTTTATAGGCGCAGATTACTTTTGAATGAGTTAATGCGCATCAATAAAAGTAAATGTTATCGATAACGTGCACAATTAAAGTTAATTTGCATTAATAAACGTACACTTTATCGATAACGTGCACATTCAAAGGTAATCTGCGCCTATAAACGTGTACGTTATTGATAACGTGCACATTTAAAGTTAATCCGCATCAATAATAGTGTACGTTGCACATTTAAAGTTAATTAGAATTAAATCACGTAAACGTTGCCCATAGCGCGCACATTTTAAACTTAATTTGCATCAATAAACGTGTACGGTATCCATAACGTGCACAATCAAAGTTAATTTGCATTAGCCCATTAGGCTCCATAGATGCATACACGCAACATTATTAATATTTTGTTAAATAAATTATTAATTTCTTATATTATACTTTTTGATCTGACTTAAAAATGTATGAAGAAAAATGTAATTTAAATATTTCGATTATTACTAATTCAAAAAAAAAGAAAATGTCAGTGTATTTCTAACTTCGCAATATTTCCGTGTTTTATACGCGTGGCGCATGAAGTAAAATTTCGAGTTTAGAAAAGCCACGTGAAAATTTGTCGTGGGTCGCTGCGCGACCCTCGACAAATTTTCTACGCGAGGCTTTTCTAAACTCGAAATTTTACTTCATGCTTAGTCTGGGAGTGGACGACACTCGTTTAAAGCTTCGAATCGGGCGATTTTATAAACTATCTAAGTAACTGGTAACTACCCACTGAACACGGAAATATTTAAACATTGCTTAAATGTTAAACATGATACTCATGATATCTTATCGAATTCACTTCACTTCTGTCAGACAATTACGTACTCGCCTTGCACGACACGAGCACGAGACGTGCACGACACAAAATGAGCACACGAACACAAGACATGCACGACACGAGTATATTGAACTTCAGACTAAATCAGTGTTTTATACGCGTGACGCATGAAGTAAAATTTCGAGTTTAGAAAAGCCCCGTGAAAATTTGTCGAGGGTCGCGGCGCGACCCTCGACAAATTTTCTACGCAGGGCTTTTCTAAACTCGAAATTTTACTTCATGCTCAGTCTGGGAGTGGACGACACTCGTTTAAAGCTTTGAATTGGACGATTTTACAAACTATCTAAGTAACTGGTAACTACCCACTGAACACGGAAACATTTAAATATTGCTTAAATGTTGGACATGATACTCATGATATCTTATCGAATTCACTTCCGTTCTGTCAGACAATTACGTACTCGCCTTGCACGACACGAGCACGAGATGTGCACGACACAAAATGAGCACACGAACACAAGACATGCACGACACGAGTATATTGAACTTCAGACAAAATCAGTGTTTTGTACGCGTGACGCATGAAGTAAAATTTCGAGTTTAGAAAAGCCCCGTGAAAATTTGTCGAGGGTCGCTGCGCGACCCTCGACAAATTTTCTACGCGGGGCTTTTCGAAATTTTACTTCATGCTCAGTCTGGGAGTGGACGACACTCGTTTAAAGCTTTGAATTGGACGATTTTATAAACTATCTAAGTAACTGGTAACTACCCACTGAACACGGAAACATTTAAACATTGCTTAAATGTTGGACATGATACTCATGATATCTTATCGAATTCGCTTCCCTTCTGTCAGACAATTACGTACTCGTGTCGCACGACACGAGCACGAGACGTGCACGACACGAGCACAAGACGTGCACGATATTGAACTACAGACTAAATCAGTATTTTATACGCGTGACGCATGAAGTAAAATTTCGAGTTTAGATAAGCCTGATTTGGCTTTTCTAAACTCTAAATTTTACTTCATGCTTAGTCTGGGAGTAGAAACGCTCGTTGGAACTTTAAATTTAAATCTTTTATAAAATCGACGCATGTAATAATTCAGTCATTGAAATCATAACAAAAGATGCAAAATTTTACCTAAAACCAACGTTTAGAGTCAACTTTATAATTTGCTCGGCTCTTAATAGGTTAATATTCCAATAGAGTACACTTGTGTATTGTAATCTCACATTAAAAGAAAGCAACAACTTTTTGAAATTAATCTTTGATAACAAAGACATGCGTTTTTTTGTTTGTTTGGAACCATATAGCATTTGAATGTAATATAGCATTTAAATATATTATATAATAAATGATCCCTCTTACATGTCAAAAGTCATTACAATAGATACTCAAGCAGTCAACAGTCAAGTTTATATTGTAATTAACTCGCCTCCCACCCGATTCTGAATATAAACAGGGTTGTTGGTATAAAGCGCTGTTTGCTTTAATGATAGTTTGCAATTTCAGTTTGGTGTGATTTCTGTTCTGTTTGTGTTTCAGTGCGCAAGGAGAACGAGGAGCTGATGCATTCCCTGCACGGGGACTCAATGGGTCACCAGGTCACAACCCAGAACAGCTCGCCGCCGACGGTCACAGTGTAGTAGCGAAATCAAAAAAATAGCAGTCTTCGAAATACTTGAGAAAAACAAACATAAAAACGCGGACGCCAACGAAGTTTTAGTTTTTAATTCCTGCATAAACGAAAATGCAGAAGTAAAAAAGAAAACGTCTAGGATTTATTTAATTTGCTTCGTCCCCCAATAAAAAATAAAACACGAGTTTTTGTATAAGTTTAGAAACAAAAATGAGATTGTGTGTATCCAGCTTTATGGGTGTGTGCATGTTAAACCTATGGTGTATGTAAAATATTGAAAGAACGTCTGAAATGTTTAAAAAAAATGAGACCCCCTTTTAAGAGATAAATATCATCGGCTTAAACGTAAGACTAATTAATTTCCTACAGACTTAATGACTTTTATCTTAAGCTTGTATTAGACGACTCTGTTCTCTTGTACAAGAAAATAGTATACTATTTTCTGTCATGGTGTCATATTGTGTATTAAATATGACCAAACGCGAATCTTGTACAATTTTGTATAATGGCAATAGGACATGTTCTATTTGGTTTGGTCATATTTTGTGTATTACACCATGATAGAAAATAGTATACTATTTTCTTGTAGAAGAAAATAGTGCCGTCTAATACAAGCTTTAAAGCCGGCGATATTATAAAATAGCCGTGATTATTTGAATGTGATACCTAAAAAAACCCTCCAGATGAAAGCATCTCACAATCAAATCACACTGCTCGTTCGTTATCGATGTTAAAAATAATTGAATTAAACAAAATAATCGGCGCATATTAATTCCATATTTTTGTACCCTCCCACCTTGATATAAAATCAAAACTTTCCCTCTCCCACGGGAGCAAAAGTACTAAGATGTTGCTCGTATACATAAATGTTAAATAATTCTCCTTTTTCGAAGAAGGTGCAGGTCGGATACAAAAAAGGTAATCTGTTTTAGATTTATATAAAATATATTGTATATGTTGATGAAGATTAAGAGTATATTATATCATGTATATAAATGTGGTTGCAATTTTTAGAGACAATCAGATTTATCGAAAGACGAAATGAAAATATTTGATTATTGTATATCCGAATGGTTCCAGAAATAATAAAAAATATACGCTGTTGTTTAGGGATGGGCGGGCGCTGGCGCCGCAATCTTAGAACAATTGTGTAAATATTTATAATTGTTAAATTTATCTATGTAATATTTAATAAAAATTATCTAAAAAATTTTATTGTGTAGCTATTATCCTATTTCAAATTAAGAAAAATTGATTTTATTTTTTTTGCATATTTTTTTTTTTTTGTTTGTTTTGGCATAGGTTTTACCATTCAGCCACTAACGTTGATTTATAATAACTATTTAACATATATTTCGACTAATTTGGACGTCACGACACGTTCACACACATCCATGGAACCGGAGACGAGTATTTTTCGTTAGAAAAATTACTCGCCTCCGCTGGGAATCGAACCCAGATCACCTCCGTGTCCGATTGGCGAAACCGGCGGCTCAACCGCTCGGCCACGGCGGGCCCTTTTTTGCATATATTGATACTTGATAGTATCTAGTTTCATGCCCCAAAGCCGTTTTACAATACGCGAATTCGTTAGTTAAAAAATTGATTTAATTTCATTTGCATATATTGATACTTGATACCATCTAGTTTCATGCCCCAAAGCCGTTTTACACAACGCGAATTCGTTAGTTAGTTTTTTGCTTGTTGAAGTAAACAATGCTGAGTAGGTGGCTTGGTGGAAATACGCAGAACTCAAACGAAAGTTTGAATGCTTTTGTCTGGAAGCTGACTTCGAAGCACCTCAACTGTGGTGAAAAAACTGTCGCTATCGCGGCCTTTATAGCTACCAGCATCTTCAACGACGGATACTCGGCAGTTTTTAAGACGATGGCGACACTGGGAATCCATATCGGCCTGCAAGCCAAGGCCTTCCGGTGCGGACCGACGCGGAGCGTGAGACGTGGGACGAATTTTGCCTGACTCCAGCAGATCAAAAAGCCATCCAACAACGCTGGCAGGAGCAAATCATTCAAACCCAGTTTTTAGAGGAAGAGGAGGGCCTACTGTACGGAGCTGGCGTAGCTGACTAATGCCAAAAATCTCCAAAAATAGTTAAAACTTGTGTCAAAACTTTAAACGCGTTGTTCTCGAAACAACTTTTTTTTCGCTGGCGGGAAACTTTCTTTTCAAACTATAAAACGTATCGACTTGAGCTTTTAGTTTTCGGTTATCCACATTTTCCTCTGGAGTTTGAACCATCGTCATTCAAATATTTAATATTTGATATTTTTCATAGAGCCTTAAAGTCAGGAAAAGGGGGGCAAAAGGGACCACTTTTTTCGAATAGCCTCCATTTTGTTATTTATCGAGATTTTTTATTATCGGTGGGTCAAACTCCAGATAATTTAATGCAGATTAATGACTGCTACTTCATTTTACGTTTAAAATTACAGAATTGAAAAAATCTTTCCGGCCATGGGGAAAAACACGGCGGACACGGCCTTATTTGAGGGCAGATTTAGTGGTTAAGCCGGACGATTAAAAGGAATTAAAATTCATTTTTTATAGTTCATAATTCTATTAACAAGTTGCAAGAAACCGCAAGATTGCCTGTAATAAATTTACGACAAAAAAAATCTGAAAAACCGTAAAAAAACGCTGTCCTAGTGGTAATACCCCCTTAAGTGCTCGGTTGTCAATTTTGACTTAAACATCGCTTGAACTTCATAGTCACTTTTCAAGGTCATATAAGATGGCAGAACGTTCAAATTAAGAGGGAGGAAGTCACTTGAACTTCTTACTTGAACTTATTTGGAAGCAAAACTACTTCGAATCCGGAGAGATTATCGCTTCGATGTATTGCTTTCTGTCTTTCACACGTCAAGAGTAATATATTAAAATGATGAACATAGAGTCTTTATATGAACAAAATATAAAAACGAATTAAAATGAATATCGACTTTCTCCAAAAATTTAGTCTCATTGAGACATGTCTCCAAATATTCATTGAAACATTTTTAGATGAAGTTTTATTTCTATATAAATAATATATTACTTTATGTCGAAATAGACCCCTAAACAAACAATATTATCTTACAGAGCTGGGACGAATCCTCGTACAAGGGATTCGAATCACGAATCCGAATCACCTAATCTGATTCGAACCACGAATACACGAACAAAGGATTCGTAAAAGATAAATATGATTCAAATCAAAGATTCGAATCCTGTTTTTTCGAATCACGAATACAAATCCTTTAAGAATAAATTTGATTTTATTATTTTTTTGAAACCATTAAAATTTTAATATTGCTAGCAGTTGTTTTAAAGAAAATATTCAAAACCGAATTATTTATTATTAACACTGATCATCGTGTTTTTAAACTTTACTTCAAATCAGTGTTTTGTACGCGTGGCGCATGAAGTAAAATTTCGAGTTTAGAAAAGCCCCGTGAAAATTTGTCTCGGGTCGCTGCGCGACCCTCGTCAAATTTTCTACGCGGGGCTTTTCTAAACTCGAAATTTTACTTCATGCTGAGTCTGGGAGTGGACAACACTCGTTCTTAGAAATTTAAAATTGAAGGATCACTCTAGGTTACTAAGTTTATTACCCAAAAGAACATTTTACAAAGGCTACAGCTCGAAGAACCAATCATGGTCTTCGGAGACCGAAGGACTACAGGGAATTGTTTTTTTACAAAAAAAAAAGGATTATCTGAAGGTTTACAGCATGGATAGGAAAGATAACATCTTATTTTAAAAAAAATATCGAAGTTGGGTTGGTTTTCAGTGTATTTTCAACTTCACTTTAAATCAGTATTTTGTACGCGTGGCGCATGAAGTAAAATTTCGAGTTTAGAAAAGCCCCGTGAAAATTTTCTACTCGGGGCTTTTCTAAACTCGAAATTTTACTTCATGCTTAGTCTGGGAATGAAAGACACTCGTTACATTTAAATATGTCACAAGTCTTTAAAAGTGTATCGTAACTGTCAGAATGAAAAAATTACTTGAGCTTTTTCAGCAAATGTTTTTTATTCCTGTTAAACTTTGTTCATGCTTAACCTGGGAGTGGAATAACTCGTTCAAAACTTCAAATTGAACTCTTTTATAAAATCGATAAATGCCTCAAAAAATTACGTAAAAAAAATCACTAAATATCAATAAACCCGGGAAAGTCAGAAAAGAGTCGAAGAATTTCAATCAAATTGACCAAAACACCGAAAAAAGCGTTTAAATAAATCGCAAATAAATCGCAAATCTCGGGTCGCTGCGCGACCCTCGATAAATGTTGTACTCGGGGCTTTTCTAAACTCGAAATTTTACTTCATGCTTAGTCTGGGAGTGAAAGACACTCGTTACTTTAAAATGTCACGAGTCTTTAAAAGTGTATCGTAATTGTCAGAATGAAAAAATTACTTGAGCTTTTTCAGCAAATGTTTCTTATTCCTGTTAAACTTTGTTCATGCTTAACCTGGGAGTGGAATCACTCGTTCAAAACTTCAAATTGAACTCTTTTATAAAATCGATGAATGCCTCAAAAAATTACGTAAAAAAATTCACTAAATATCATTAATCCCGGGAAAGTCAGAGAAAAGTCGTAGAATTTCAATCCAATTGACCAAAACACCGAAAAAAGCGTTTAAATAAATCGCAAAAAGTAATGAAATACACAGATATTATTAAAAATATCAAAATTATTGACATTCATTAAGAATCATTAAACAATAAAAAAGCGCGACACGAGCACACGAGACTTGTGCTCGTGTCGTGCACGTCTCGTGCTAGTGTCGCACTCGTCTGGTAATTGTCTAAAAGAAGTGAAGTAAAGTCAATAAGATATCATGAGGATCATGTTCAAAATTCAAGCAATGTTTAAAATGTTCCGTGTTCAGTGGGTAGTTACCAGTTACTTAGATAGCTTATAAAATCGCCCAGTTCGAAGTTTTAAACAAGGTTTTTCCACACCCAGACTAAGCATAAAGTAAAATTTCGAGTTTAGAAAAGCCCCGCGTAGAAAATTTGTCGAGGGTCGCGCAGCGACCCGAGACAAATTTTCACGGGGTTTTTCTAAACTCATTTTTTTTGTCGTACTCGTCTGGTAATTGTCTAAAAAAAGTAAAGTAAAGTCTATAAGACATCATGAGTATCATGTTCAAAATTCAAGCAATGTTTAAAATGTTCGGTGTTTAGTGGGTAGTTACCAGTTACTTAGATAGCTTATAAAATCGTTCAGTTCGAAGTTATAAACGAGTGTTTTCCACTCCCAGACTAAGCATAAAGTAAAATTTCGAGTTTAGAAAAGCCCCGCGTAGAAAATTTGTCGAGGGTCGCGCAGCGACTCTCGACAAATTTTCACGGGGCTTTTCTAAACTCGAAATTTTACTTTATGCGCCAAGCATATAAAACACTGATTTAATGAGAAATTTAAAAACACACAAAGGAAATTTTCCATGTTAATCCTCACAATTAATTCAAATTATTTTTGACGATTCGAATCCTTTTGTAACTATTCAAATCCTTTTATAAATATTCGAATCCTTTTATAAATATTCGAATCCTTTTATAAATACATACATATAACCTTTATTTAGCATATTATTTACAAACATCTCACAATTACTATCATAAACTGACTATAAACCATGAAATAATAATCGAACTCTTCAGCGACATACAAACAATAAATAAAACTATAAACAATTCTTTAAGTAGCCGTTTCGCTTCTTCTAGCTACACCTTCCTGCTCTCATTCTCATAAATTCTGTACATTCTATAATCCCCTTCCCACTCTCACACAACACTTCATTCAAACTTTTACTCTTAAAACTCGGTCCCTCCGTGCACTCATACAACCAATGATCCCATACATCTTCTCCCATGTTACAAAATCCACACCCCGTATACTCCGTTCCCATCTATACCTTTCTTCCTCTTTCTTCATTCCAACACTTTAGCCGAGCTAGCATTCTTACATCCTCTCTATTCTGTAGGGCAAAATAGCGCGGGGTTGTTCCGAAAACTTGTAAGATTTTGTAGATCGGGCAGGTCCGACTCTTAGCTATTTTGTTTTGTCGAATTTATAGTTCTTCTGCCCTCAGTTTTTCTACTACTTCTTCTTCCACTTTCTGACCCCGCCCTAGCTTTTCCTCTACATACATCACAAACATCCCAGCTCTTTCATACAGTTTACCCTCTCTTGCATCCATTTTGTACTTTGATATTTTTGCTTCCATTCCCTATAGCATACTTTCCAAGTTTCTTGCACTAACCTTCCATTCTCCCATACACGTGACAGACATTCTGTTGCATTCCTGCAGCACCACGTGTCCGGGTGTGGTCCTTTCCAACCCTATACACCTTTTGAGGTACTGCAGCTGCAGCCTTTCCACCTTTTCCTCTACACGTACACCCCACACTTCTGCTCCATACATTACTATTGTTCTAATACATGCATCAAACCAAATCATTTGCATGCTCACATTGTTTCCTCACCCATCTTCCCATGTTCTCCTCAACCGTTCCATCGCCACTCTCGCTTTCTTACACACGTAATCAATGTGCACTGCTTTACTACCCGACTCCGTGAACATAAAGCCTAGGTACTTGAACACTTTTACTCTTTCCACTCGCTCCCCCTTCCATAACAATTCTTCTTCTTTCCCTCTTTTTCCTGCATTCCGATAAATCATCCATTTCGTTTTCTTCACATTCATAACTAACTTTCTCCTATCCAAGTACCTTTCAAGCCTTTTACTCATCTCTTGCAATTCCCTGAACGATTTTGCCAACAGTTTTATAAATATTCGAATCCTTTTATGACGATTCGAATCACCCGCATTTGGATTCGAATACGAATCCTCTTAAAAAAAATGTAACGAATCCGGATCACGAATTCAGTTTAACTAAAGTATTCGAATGCCTCATTTAAATCCTCTAAAAGGATTCGAATCCTGAATGATTCGAATCCTGCTCAGCTCTGTTATCTTATAACAACGCTAGAACGGAAGTTCCAGCATACAAATTTTACATGGCCCAACCACTATCTTAGACAAGGAGTGCATCTAATGCTTAATAATAATTCAATAAAAAATTATGTGAAACAAAAGTCATTCTAATTTTTTACATGTTAAAATAAAGATATTTAAAACTTGGTACGTGTTGTATTATTACTTAAGGTTAAGTTAGTTGAAGGTAGATGAGTTGAATTAAGTAAGTAATAAATTCGTATAAATAGTTTACGTCACAGGCAATAAAAAAATCGTGTGAAGCAAAAGAATTGATCCTTAAGGAATTTAATGTCACCCATGTCAAGAAAAATATTGTAAGTACGTATTTTGTATTACTAAAAACTAATACAGGGAATTTTTCTTTTAGGTAAACATATGCATAAACTGTAAATTTTCCCACATCCGTTATTTTTTAAAAGAGTTCAATTTGAAGCTTTAAACGAGTGTTTTCCACTCCCAGACTAAGCATAAAGTAAAATTTCGAATTTAGAAAAGTACCGTGAAAATTTGTCTCGGCCTTCGACAAATTTTCACGGGGCTTTTCTAAACTCGAAATTTTACTTCATGCGCCACGCGTATTAAACACTGATTTATAGTAGAGTTAAAATATTTAAATAGTTTTATAAATTTTAAACAAAATTAGTTATTTATTATTTATGACTTCGAATATGCTGATACTGTATGTTTAATTATAAAAATTACTTTGTGCCTGAGCAATAAAATAAACTTTATTTACGTTGTTTTCTTTTAGGTAAACATATGCAAAAACTGTAAATTTTCCCAAATCCGTTATTTTCTAAAAGAGTTCAATTTGAAGCTTTAAATGAGTGTTTTCCACACCCAGACTAAGCATGAAGTAAAATTTCGAGTTTAGAAAAGCCCCGTGAAAATTTGTCGAGGGTCGCGCAGCGACCCGAGACAAATTTTCTGGGCTTTTCTAAACTCGAAATTTTACTTCATGCGCCACGCGTAGAAAACACTGATTTACAGTAAGGTTCAAATATTTAAACAGTTTTATAAATTATAAACAAAATTAATTATTTATTATTTATGACTTTGAATAGTATCAGCACTACTGTATGTTTAATTATAAAAATTACTATGTGCCTGAGCAATAAAATGAACTTTATTTACGATGTGGTTTTCAAAACCTGGTACGTCTTAAGAAATAAGACAGACAGAAGCGCTTAATAAATCACGTGGGGAATCGACAAGACTTTCAAAACGCGAGGAGCATTATTCATGTTTCACGGTGAGTGAGTAACTCTGGATTTACACAATGAGCACGACAAAGAAATGGCTTTACTTTATAACAAAAAGTAATATAGGTAATGTATCCATTATAGTACTTTTCCCGTCATTCGCGCAGTCATATTATACTGTTGAGCGAAACTTAAAACTAAAATTGAAGAAATGGTGCATGCGCCGGATTGTAAGTTATTTACAGGGAGTTTTTCTTTAAAGTATACTTATCCTAATTACAGCGTCTATGCCGTTAATCTTTAGATAATCCTTGTTTTTATTTTCAAAAGAGTTCAATTTGAGACTTTAAACGAGTGTTTCTACTCCCAGACTAAACATGAAGTAAAATTTCGAGTTTAGAAAAGCCTGAACTTTTTTTTGGTCGCGTAGCGCGAAGCGCGGAGCTACCAAACCAAATTGCCAGGCTTTTATGGGTCTGTCAACTTGGCCCCCCCAACTCAAAATTTTCAAATAATAAATATTGCGCCCGAAAGGTCTTAACTTGCGCTCACTTGCGCCCAAATATTAAAACTTGCGCTGTTAAGGGTAGAAAGATATAGCGATTTGAAAATAGGGGGGGCTAAGTTGACGCCAGCCCCCCCATCTCGGAATTTTTAACTTTTTCTTTCATAAATACATTCTATGGAACTTGCGCTGTCGATACCACCTAATTTTACAAGTTGCGCTGCAAAAATACACCCCCTATAAACGAAATAAAGGAGGGTGCCAGCCCCCCCACTTTACATTTATTAAGTTTTATTGCATTGTACACAAAGCTTAGAAGTTGCGCTCACTTGCGCCATCGAAATTTCTTCAATATCAGTTCTCATGAAAAAGTTATGGCATATTTTATATATACTCGAATCCAGTGCGCGTATTCACATAATCTCCATGCAACTACAGAAGAGTAATACAATAAACATACTTAACTCACAACCACTGTCCATCTTCGTCGAAAAGCATACATTATACAACCAAAACAGTAATTTTCTATAATATTTGCATATTTATTCCAGTGCCGTATCATGGTGGAAATATATATTTTTATTATTACTTAAATAATTTTATTTCCAAAACAAATAACAATAATTCGATTTAAGTAATAAATATAACTTTAACAATGTATTTAAAATGTATTTCTGCTGATTAGAAAAGTTGCGCTGTTTTCCCAGTAGCGTTACAAATAATTTATTATTTAATTTAATTAAATATTTTCAAAACCAAACGTGAAAATTTGAATTTTTTAAGTGATTTTACTTAAACAATGCATAAGAAATGCATCTATGCCAATGAGAAGAGTTGCGCTGTTTTCCCAGTGGCGTCACAATTAATTTATTATTATATAATTAAATTAAATATTTTTCAAACTAAACGGAAAATTTTGAATTTTCTAAGTGACATTACTTTAACAATGGATAGGAAATGCATTTATGCTAATGAGAGAAGTTGCGCTGTTTTCCCAGCGGCGTCACAATTAATTAATTATTATTGAATTAAATTAAATATTTTCAAAACTATACAGAAAATTTTGAATTTTCTAAGTGATATTACTTTAACAATGCATAGGAAATGCATTTACGCTAATGAGAGAAGTTGCGCTGTTTTCCCAGTGGCGTCACAATTAATTTATTATTATTGAATTAAATTAAATATTTTCAAAACCAAACGGGAAACTTTTAATTTTCTAAGTGATATTACTTTAACAATGAATAGGAAATGCATTTATGCTAATGAGAAAAGTTGCGCTGGTTTCCCAGTGGCGTCACAATTAATTTATTATTATTTAATTAAATTGAATATTTTCAAAACCAAACAGAAAATGTTGAATTTTCTAAGTGATATTACTTTAACAATGCATAGGAAATGCATCTATGCTAATTAGAGAAGTTGCGCTGTTTTCCCAGTGGCGTCACAATTAATTTATTATTATTGAATTATATTAAATACTTTCAAAACCAAACGGGAAACTTTGAATTTTCTAAGTGATATTACTCTAACAATGCATGGGAAATGCATTTATGCTAATGAGAAAAGTTGCGCTGTTTTCCCAGTGGCGTCACAATTAATTTATTATTATTGAATTATATTAAATACTTTCAAAACCAAACGGTAAACTTTGAATTTTCTAAGTGATATTACTTTAACAATGGATAGGAAATGCATTTATGCTAATGAGAGAAGTTGCGCTGTTTTCCCAGCGGCGTCACAATTAATTTATTATTATTGAATTAAATTAAATATTTTCAAAACTATACAGAAAATTTTGAATTTTCTAAGTGATATTACTTTAACAATGCATAGGAAATGCATTTATGGTAATGAAAGAAGTTGCGCTGTTTTCCCAGTGGCGTCACAATTAATTTATTATTATTGAATTAAATTAAATATTTTCAAAACCAAACGGGAAACTTTTAATTTTCTAAGTGATATTACTTTAACAATGAATAGGAAATGCATTTATGCTAATGAGAAAAGTTGCGCTGGTTTCCCAGTGGCGTCACAATTAATTTATTATTATTTAATTAAATTGAATATTTTCAAAACCAAACAGAAAATGTTGAATTTTCTAAGTGATATTACTTTAACAATGCATAGGAAATGCATTTATGCTAATTAGAGAAGTTGCGCTGTTTTCCCAGTGGCGTCACAATTAATTTATTATTATTGAATTAAATTAAATATTTTCAAAACCAAACGGAACATTTTGAATTTTCTAAGTGATATTACTTAAACAATTCATAGGAAATGCATTTATGCTAATGAAAAAAGTTGCGCTGTTTTCCCAGTGGCGTCATAATTAATATATAATTATTGAATTAAATTAAATATTTTCAAAACCAAAAAAAAAATTTTGAATTTTTTAAGTGATATTACTTTAACAATGCATAGGAAATGCATTTATGCTAATGAGAAAAGTTGCGCTGTTTTCCCAGTGGCGTCACAATTAATATATAATTATTGAATTAAATTAAATATTTTCAAAACCAAAAGAAAAATTTTGAATTTTCTAAGTGATATTACTTTAACAATGCATAGGAAATGCATTTATGCAGTTGAGAAAAGATGCGCTATTTTCCCAGTGGCGTCAGTGATCATTCCCAATAACAGATGGTTCCCGTCGGTCACCCTACATTGTATATAGCAACATATCAACCTCTTCTTCTTTTGATCTTGAACAATGATTTTTGCTTGGAAACAAGCCATTGTATTCCTCCCATAAGCCGTTATGTTTTCTGCAAAATGCTATAAAATGACCCGGTATATAACCCACAACACCACGTAAAATAAACAGTTTGTTCTGTACATTTAGTTTAAACGGAATATTTTATAAATTAGTTACTAAGTTCAATGTTTTACTGTCCGTGTTAACGGGTTCTATGAATATGAAATTGTTTAACTGTGTTTCAAATAATAATTTATTATTACACAAACTGCAATTTTGTTTTGTTTTTGTTTTTTGTTTTCGCCACTGGAATAACAGCGCAACTTTTCTCATTAGCATAAATGCATTTCCTATGCATTGTAAAAGTAATATCACTTAGAAAATTCAAAATTTTCTGTTTGGTTTTGAAAATATTTAATTTAATTCAATAATAATAAATTAATTGTGACGCCACTGGGAAAACAGCGCAACTTTTCTCATTAGCATAAATGCATTTCCTATGCATTGTTAAAGTAATATCACTTAGAAAATTCAAAATTTTCTGTTTGGTTTTGAAAATATTTAATTTAATTCACTAATAATAAATTAATTGTGACGCCACTGGGACAACAGCGCAACTTTTCTCATTACCATAAATGCATTTCCTATCCATTGTTAAGTAATATCACTTAGAAAATTCAAAATTTTCTGTTTGGTTTTGAAAATATTTAATTTAATTCAATAATAATAAATTAATTGTGACGCCACTGGGAAAACAGCGCAACTTTTCTCATTAGCATAAATGCATTTCCTATGCATTGTTAAAGTAATATCAATTAGAAAATTCAAAATTTTCCGTTGGGTTTTGAAAATATTTAATTTAATTCAATAATAATAAATTAATTGTGACGCCACTGGGACAACAGCGCAACTTTTCTCATTACGATAAATGCATTTCCTATGCATTGTTAAAGTAATATCACTTAGAAAATTCAAAATTTTCTGTTTGGTTTTGAAAATATTTAATTTAATTCAATAATAATAAATTAATTGTGACGCCGCTGGGAAAACAGCGCAACTATTCTCATTAGCATAAATGCATTTCCTATGCATTGTTAAAGTAATATCATTTAGAAAATTCAAAATTTTCTGTTTGGTTTTGAAAATATTTAATTTAATTCAATAATAATAAATTAATTGTGACGCCGCTGGGAAAACAGCGCAACTTTTCTCATTAGCATAAATGCATTTCCTATGCATTGTTAAAGTAATATCATTTAGAAAATTCAAAATTTTCTGTTTGGTTTTGAAAATATTTAATTTAATTCAATAATAATAAATTAATTGTAACACCACTAGGAAAACAGCGCAACTTTTCTCATTAGCATAAATATATTTCCTATGCATTGTTAAAGTAATATCACTTAGAAAATTTAAAATTTTCCGTTTGGTTTTGAAAATATTTAATTTAATTCAATATTAATAAATTAATTGTGACGCCACTGGGAAAACAGCGCAACTTTTCTCATTAACATAAATGCATTACCTATTCATTGCTAAAGTAATATCACTTAGAAAATTCAAAGTTTCCCATTTGGTTTTGAAAATATTTAATTTAATTCAATAATAATAAATTAATTGTGACGCCACTGGGAAAACAGCGCAACTTTTCTCATTAGCATAAATGCATTTCCTATGCATTGTTAAAGTAATATCACTTAGAAAATTCAAAGTTTCCCGTTTGGTTTTGAAAATATTTAATTTAATTCAATAATAATAAATTTATTGTGACGCCACTGGGAAAATAGGGCAACTTTTCTCATTAGCATAAATGCATTTCCTATGCATTGTTAAAGTAATATCACTTAGAAAATTCAAAATTTTCTGTTTGGTTTTGAAAATATTTCATTTAATTCAATAATTATAAATTAATTGTGACGCTACTGGGGAAACAGCGCAACTTTTCTCATTAGCATAAATGCATTTCCTATGCATTGTTAAAGTAATATCACTTAGAAAATTCAAATTTTTCCGTTTGGTTTGAAAATGATTTAATTTAATTAAATAATAATAAATTAATTATGACGCCACTGGGAAAACAGCGCAACTTTTCTCATTGGCATAGATGCATTTCTTATGCATTGTTCAAGTAAAATCACTTAAAAAATTTAAATTTTCACGTTTGGTTTTGAAAATATTTAATTAAATTAAATAATAAATTATTTGTTACGCTACTGGGGAAACAGCGCAACTTTTCTAATCAGCAGAAATGCATTTTAAATACATTGTTAAAGTTATATTTATTAATTGAATCGAATTATTGTTATTTGTTTTGGAAATAAAATTATTGAAGTAATAATAAAAATATATATTTCCACCATGATACGGCACTGGAATAAATATGCAAATATAGAAAATTACTGTTTTGGTTGTATAATGTATGCTTTTCGACGAAGATGGACAGTGGTTGTGAATTATGTATGTTTATTGTATTACTCTTCTGTAGTTGCATAGAGATTATGGGAACACGCGCACTGGATTCGAAAATATGCCATAACTTTTCCATGAGAACTGATATTGAAGAAATTTCGATGGCGCAAGTGAGCGCAACTTCTAAGCTTTGTGTACAATGCAATAAAACTTAAAAAATGTAAAGTGGGGGGGCTGGCACCCTCCTTTATTTCGTTTATAGGGGGTGTATTTTTGCAGCGCAACTTGTAAAATTAGGTGGTATCGACAGCGCAAGTTCCATAGAATGTATTTATGAAAGAAAAAGTTAAAAATTCCGAGATGGGGGGGGCTGGCGTCAACTTAGCCCCCCCTATTTTCAAATCGCTATAACTTTTTACCCTTAACAGCGCAAGTTTTAATATTTGGGCGCAAGTGAGCGCAAGTTAAGACCTTTCGGGCGCAATATTTTTTATTTGAAAATTTTGAGTTGGGGGGGCCAAGTTGACAGACCCGGCTTTTATAAACTCGAAATTTTACTTCATGCGCCACCAGTACAAAACACTGAAATATTACGAAGTTTAAAACACACCGCAAAACTTCACATTGAATCAGTGTTTTGTACCGGTGGCGCATGAAGTAAAATTTCGAGTTTAGAAAAGCCTGAAAAGTTGGATTTGCCGGGCTCGCTTCGCTTCGCCCGACAAGTCCAAATTTTCAGGCTTTTCTAAACTCGAAATTTTACTTTAAGCTTAACCTGGGAGTAGATAACATTCGCTTAGGCTTCAAATTAAATCTTTTAATAAACTAAGTGTCGATAAAGCGACCAAACCAAATTTTCAGGCTTTTCTAACTTCATGCTCAGTCTGGGAGTGGAGCACACTCGTTTTAAGTTTCAAATCGAACTCTTTTAAAAAAAAAAACAACGGCATGTAAGGTGTAATTGGGACATGTATACTTGAAAGATAAGCTCCCTGTATGTACAAATTGAGGTATTAATTGCGATTGATTGGCTACAATTTGTAATGGTCATATAGGCAACTCAATTTACACATAACCTAAAAATGAAAGGTGTCAAATCGTATTGGATGCTTTGATTTGATAAATAGAATATACGAAAATTAACATTGGAAATGTTCGGTGTTAAATAATACACTCTGTATATGTTGTACATTTTCAATCATTCTTTGACTAATAATGTTTATAAATGTGTACTTCCTCTAACCAAATTCCACTTCCAGAACTTGAGCGCGTGGAACAGTTTTATCCAACTGCTCTACAGTAGCTACGCCCATGGTAGAAAATTAATACTTAATAAAATTATATGAATTATTATTAAGATAACAATTATTTTTTTAAGTATAAATGAAATTGCCAATTCTTGGTTGCAGAATACTTCAAACATTAAAAGTGCGATTCTTTTCGCAATCTACAACAAGTTAGTCTTACAAAGACTATATCAAACACAGATGGCCTGAATAATTTGACCCAAATTGTTACATTTGCAGTAGGTTACTGTATGTAACAGCAAACACTTGTTGTATAATTCAATGTCCGTTGGGGTATTAGCCCGGGAAGTAGTTGTTTCAATGAGTGTTTGATATAGTCTTTGTAAGACTAACTTGTTGTAGATTGCGAAAAGAATCGCACTTTTAATGTTTGAATTATTTTTTTAGCAAATTAATTGCTTAAAAAAATCCGGCTGGGGTCGATATAGTGCATTCATGTTGGCAACAAGTTAATCTATTACAAATAAATCTTTTAATTTAATGAAAATAGTGAACTATTTATGGTTTTTAACTTCAAATTGGGTAATGGTAAACACTTGTATTGTTCCATGTATTTAACTTATTGAATAAATCACTACCATTGTTTCGCTAATTTATAGCTTCTTTAGGTAAAGAAATACAGGGTGTCCACGGATTCATTCTCAACATGTTGATCTCCGTTATTATAACATATTTTACTAAACGCCATAAAAAAACGTTTCATATTTTACGTAGTGGAGGCGCTAAAATGTGAATTTTAGATTTTTTCATGATCTATTACAACCCATTTATTTTCAGAGGAAATCGAGTTTAATTTGCATGTTCTTTAGCCATTTTTTTTAATAGGAATATCGTAGTGTACACAGATTTTCGAAAATTATTATCATATTTGAGTTACAAGGGTCAACTTTGTTTTTTCTTATAGGGGTCATAGTTGGCTATGGTATTGGAACAAGTATTTTTTTTTTGCTTTCCATGATACATTTCTGGAAAGCAAAAAAAAATCTGTTTCGTTATGTCGTTATGTCTAATATGAAAACTAATTGTAAAAACAACAAAATAGATTATTTTAACACTGACAGATTGACAAATAAAGACTTTAAATACAAAAGAACAGAGAACATTTATTTTATAATAATTAGTCATTAAAAACAGAACGCTGTGAAAAATAGTTAGACTTTACATAAATCAAAGGTGTAAAATGGAGTTATAAAAAATGTTCAAACGTGCCCTATGTTGAGAATGAATCTGCGGACGCCCTGTATAATAAAATATTTCTTCACATGAAGAAGCTACAGAGTAGCGAAACAATAAACAATAAATAAGTTGAAAGTTATAAATAGTTCACTATTTTTATTATATTAGGTGGTAATTGATTTTTTTTTCAAAAAAGTGCTTAGACATTCAACAAACAAATAAATTACATGTTTGATAATGGCAAGCTAAATTTGCCGAAACTGCAGTCACATAAAAATAAATTGTGTTATACAAACAAAGTTAAAGCGTTTTTTATTAATAAATTAATATGTATAACGAAGTAGAAGCCTCCACGAATAAATTCGTTTTGACGTTACAATAAATTGAGGAATTTGTTTGCTATTTCTTCAGTACAAATAAAGAGTTCGTCATGAATACAACAAAGACATTTCAATCCATCCAAAGCAAGGAAGATTTTTACTGGAGCGAATAAAAAAATCAGTGGAGTATTTAAAGAGTTTATAGAATGTATTCGCTTTTTCATTATAAATTCATTGGATAGCGTTGCCTGTGAGGCACCGGCAAATTACTTTTGCATGGGGGATGCAGCACAACACCCACTTTAGAATGAAAACGACTATCAAAAATGCAACAGACATTGATTCCAGGTGAAATTATGGTATACAAAACTAGTTATTTAGAAACAATAGGTTTTATATACTGACATTAAAATGCGCTGAATTATTGAGAATATTTAAGTCGCCCAGATGCAAAACCAGCCATACACCTTATTTTTGATTTTTAGATTTTGGTATTCCTGGATTCTAATCGTCTCAAGCTACAATTTTAAAAATAAACTTATCTTCAAAACCAATCCTTAACACGGCCTTGGCCAGAAAAAAAATCGGAAAAGGTGAACTTACAGGAAATTGAAATAAATTGAAAAATATTCAGGGAACCAATATTAATTGAAAGAATCTTAGGCGATCTTAATGAAACAGTCTAAAGCCATCTATAGACGCGTTTCGAGATTTATTCCTCATCAGTATAGCTGTGCATTAGACTCAATACAAAAAAAATATCAAATTAAACAGAAAACTTACAGGAATGTTAAGGTCTGTGTTTTTTTTAAATAATGGTTATCACTTAAAAAATAGGCAATAGATGGCGATCTTGCTTGCGAAACTTTAATAAATGGAGGTATATAGATGTTAAGAATTAGAACATTTATTTATACATACCTATAATAAATTGAAGATAGCTCCAGATTTGTTTATATTTATTTTGGATAATCAAATAAAGTGTTTAAGGCAAGAAATAATCACATCAAAAAAGTCTTTATTGAATAAAAGTCAACATGTCTTATTCGTTTCATCCCATTCCTGGTATAATAATATCGAAACGCGTCAACACAATTAAGTCACGTGAATGTCACGTGATGTACAACAAATTTTTCCTCCGGAGGATCCGGCCTAATTAATCACTGTCATCGTCGTTCCTCGGCCTGGTCAGAGGCCTCCTGCTCTCCTCATCAGATCCATAAATCACATCTTCGTCTGAGTCGTTAATCATGGAGAAAGCAGGATTATCTTTCGTTATACCAGAATCTAAACACACGAAGGGAAAATACAAAATGTTGGTGTTTGAAATAAAAATACAGTATGTGGTTATTAAAGACTTGAATAAATACAGGGAATTTTTCTTTTAAGTATGCATACGTTTTGTTTTTTAAAGAATTTAAATTGAAGCTTTAAACGAGTGTTTTCTACTCCCAGATTAAGCATGAAGTAAAATTTTGAGTTTAGAAAAGCCTGAAAATTTGGTTTGGTTGCGTAGCGCGAAGCGCGGAGCGACCAAACCAAATTTTCAGGCTTTTCTAAACTCAAAATTTTACTTCATGCGCCACGCGTATATAACACTGAATTATTGTAGAATTTAAAATATACGTCTCTAGCTTACTGCTTTAGTAGTACCGTGCGATCATTTTTAATTATGATTTAGAGTAGGCGGCATTTCTTTTGTGCGGTTGCCCAGAATGCTAATTGAATGATGGAATAAATTTGAGGTTATGGAAAACTATGTGTTAGCGGTCAGTAGTGCATTCTAGTTTAGATTTCAAAGCCTACTCTAAATCATGTTTTATATGATTGCACGGTATATCTTGAATATCGCTTGGAATTAGTGATTTGTACGCGTGGCGCATGAAGTAAAATTTCAAGTTTAGAAAAGCCTGAAAATTTGGATTGGTCGCGACCAATCCAAATTTTTAGGCTTTTCTAAACTCGAAATTTTACTTCATGCTTAATCTGGGAGTGGAAACACTCGTTTAAAGCTTCAATTTGAACTTAAAAAAAAAAACAACGAATATCTGGAGATTTACAACCTACACAGTATATTGGGATATGTGTACTTAAAACAAAAACTCCCGGTATTGAACATATTTGCTGTTAGGAACAAAATTACTGTAATTACTAATTAAACACTTGAATTGTGAAAATTATACCGAGCGATTATTTAAATTATGATTTAAAGTAGGGGGCATTTCTTTGTGCGGTTGCTCAGAATGCTAACTGAATGGTGGAATAAATTTCAGGTTAGGCTAAACTATGTGTTAACAGTCAGTAGTGCCAATCTAATTTAAAACTCAAAGCCTACTTAAAATCATGTTTTAAACAATCGCACGGTATAAGAATGACAGGAAATATAAGGCGTTTCGACAACAAAGGTAACATTACGTATTGATTTAATTGTCTTCAGTTAAATCAATGCCGAACGTTACGCAAATGACCTTTCTTATCTAAAATAGGGCGTTTTAAAATTCCTTAATTAACTCTCAACATTCCAGGGTTTTTGTTTCATTTAAACTTTGTTTCAAAATGTATGTGTACAGAATCGTTCGCTGAATTTTTAACTTTTAATTTTAATGTGGTTTACCTTGTAGTGATCGATTTCCAGGTGAGTAAACGTAGGCCATCGCGTAAATGTAGAAATTCAACAGTCCGTAAAACGACATAAATTGCGCAGAGCTGTTGTAATGCGTTGATAACTGAGCCACGAAATTGTCCTCCAGGACACCAACGCCGAATCGAAGCACAGTAATCGTTAAGCTTATAGCTAAGACGACTAACATGAGAAGCGTTAAAAATTTCAGTCTCATATCTACAAGAGAAAACATTTTGTTGAAACCAGGACAACAATTTAGGCTACACTCCTAACATAATAAATAATTTTGTTAAAAATGAATTATGTTTCTTAAACTTAAGAGTAAATCAGTGTTGTGTACACTTCTGTGCAATAAAATTAAGCACAAGTCTCTTAACTATTTTTCACAATATTCTAGTTGTATAATTTGGGTCTGTGTTAATTGCCTAGCAGCAGTTTCAATAAATGATAAAACAACATAACTTGAAAATAATGCCTTTATTAAAAAACCAAAACTCAGAACTTTTGAAAAAAACGCTCATAATAAATACAACAAAGCCGAAATAGAAAAACCATCTTCTTTTTTAGTTAGAATTCGAATTTTTGAATTGTTGTCTAAATGACGCAGCATTTTGACATTTAAGAAATTGGCCTATTTACATTTTTTCGTAACTAGGAAATTCATCATGTCCGTTTTTAGTATATCACGTAACGAGAGTGGTATTCAGCATATTACATGTTGTTGCGCACGAGCCGCGCAGCGGCGAGTGCAGTATTCCGCGAGTATGTAATTGCCATATCACTCGATAAATGTACGATACTTTACCTACGCCGTAAAAAAATAAACAATGAGCATGAAAGAACAACTTATTTATTGTAGTAATTTTTAATAGTACCATGACAATGATAAAAACTAAATTACTACTTGATCAATATACAAGGAATAAAGCTGTACATTTTCTGATAATCGTTGTTTTTTAAAAGAGTTCAATTTGAAGCTTTAAACGAGTGTTTTCCACTCCCAGACTAAGCATGAAGTAAAATTTCGAGTTTAGAAAAGCCCCGTGAACATTTCTCGAGGGTCGCGCAGCGACCCGAGACAAATTTTCTGGGCTCTTCTAAACTCGAAATTTAACTTCATGCGCCACGCGTATAAAACACTGATTTACAGTAAACTTCAAATATACATAAATTTCACAGTATTTTAGTGTTTTATACGCGTGGCGCATGAAGTAAAATTTTGAGTTTAGAAAAGCCCAGAAAATTTGTCTCGGGTCGCTACGCGACCCTCGACAAATTTTCACGGGGCTTTTCTAAACTCGAAATTTTACTTTATGCTTAGTCTGCGAGTGGAAAACATTCATTCAAAGCTTCAAATTAAACTCTTAGAAAAAAGAACAAATAACTAGAGATTTAAAGAAAATAAGTTGTATTTGGAATACGTATACTTTAAAGAAAAACTCCCTGTACATCAAAGAAATGTCATTTGGTTGTAGGGTAGGCAATCAGCTGTTCAGCTGTCAGCACGTAATGTACTTGTCAAAGCTATTACGTGCATGTGTACGTAATGTCGATCATACTTGTCAAGATGACAGTGTGGTATGATGCGGTTACTAGATAGGGCCAAAAAAATGACAACCCTTATCGATCAGTAGATTTGATCTGATCAATAGGATTGATTTGATTAGTTAATAAAATGATGAATAAGTTGATGTATTTGTTTTACTTTTTGTCAAAAGTTAAATAGTTTAGTATTTTTCGTTTTTTGTATAAAATAAATAATACTTAATGAATTTTAGTACGTTCACATATAATTTCATAAAATCTAGTCTCTAATAACGCAGAAAATAAAATTGTAGTAGTAAACGCATGAATAAATATAACACGCATCCTTAGCTCGTTAAAAGAAAAAATAACATGTTTTCAAGATTGAAGAATAGAGGGAGAAAGCAATTGTCTCTCTCTCTCCCTCTCTCTGAAACTTGATTTTGCGACATCTGGAGTAAAATAGTCCTAACCGACCGACAGCAGGAGGCCGGACTGGTGTATATAGGCAGACATATACACCAGTCTGGCCTCCTGCGCTCCGCTCCCATTCGCGTGTTCCCAAATTTTATATGGGGACTGGCTAACTGGATATACAGGGTGAGTTTTTTTCGATGTTCTCTATGGGGATCTCGGAAACTATAAGAGATCTCGGAAACAATAGGACGAATAAAATGACACTTTCAAAATATTTGAAAAAGTCAAGGGTAACTAGATATTTTTAATAAAGTAAAATGTGTCAATTTTTTGAAATCAATATATCTCTATTATTATCACAGATAGAATAAAACTGTAAGGGACAAAGTTGTAGAAAATTTTACACAGATTAATAACAAAAAATCAAAAAAAAAAATTCGCCCATATTTTGGGAGATATGACACAAACGTACCTTTTTTTTGAAATGGAAACAATAGTTGGCTATGACTTTATTAAAAGGGCTATTTTTTTCCCTTCAATTCGATATAACATATGCCATAGTTATTTTTAAAATAAAGTAAATTACAGTCGTTTTTAATTTTACCATACACCAAAAAATAGTTAGCCATGAAAAAGACAAAAAACAACAATAAACAAAACAATTGCAGTTGTTTATTCTAAACACATATTAATTCATTTCCATATTTGGTTTGTTTCGATAAGTTTGTTTTGTATTTATTTGGTGTTGAAAGTTTTTTAAAGTGATAATGAATTTTTTCAACGAAGAAAAGCGTGGTATGCTTGTTTGTTACATTCAGTGTAATAAAAACGCTGCGGATGCTGCAGAACAATATTATAATCAATATATCGATCGTCGGAAGCCATCTTTACCAACATTCAGAAGAATTTACCACAATTTGGGTGAGTACGGATCCTTTACAAAGCCGAAACTTGAAAAAAATGAAATTAATGAAGTTTCGGAAATAAACGTATTAGCATTGGCGATGATAGATCCATCCACATCGACCAAACAAATTGCAACAGAAGCAAGCATATCTCAACGGACTGTAGTACGAGTTTTGAAAAAACACAAATATCACCCATATAAGGTATCAATTTCACAAAATTTACATGACGGTGATACCAATAAGAGAATGGTTTTCTGTATGTGGTACAAAAACATGTGCCAAGAGGATAATACGTTCTCTACAAAAATAATTTGGACAGATGAAACGCGATTTACTAATTGTGGGATTTTTAACCGGCACAATGAATATGTTTGGAGTCAGGAGAATCCACGAGAAGTTGCACAACGTAGACCACAAATTAAATTTGGATTTAATGTATGGTGCGGTGTGTTCGGATCGAGAATTCTCGGCCCATATATTTTTGATAACACATTGAATGGACATGATTACCTTCGTTTTCTTCAAGAAACATTTGAAGATATGCTCGATGATTTAAATTTATCAGTACGGGCACGATTGAAGTGGTTTCAACACGACGGAGCTCCACCTCATAGCAAGTTGGCTGTGTGAAACTATTTAAATGATGCTTTTCCTAATTCATGGGTGGGAAGAAATGGGCCAATCCTATGGCCACCTGGATCACCTGACCTATCCGTTTTAGACTTTTTTCTGTGGGGTTATGTGAAGAATAAAGTGTATCAACAATCATATCAATCCGTGGATGATATTTGACTAGCTGTACTTGAAAAATGTAATTCTATTGACAGAAGAAAAGTCAAAAAAGCCACAAATTCGATTTTAAAAAGATGTACTTTATGCCATAATAATAATGGTGGACTTTTTGAGCATCTTATGTAATATTTAAAATTTATTTTACTTTATGTTGCTTTTGACAAATCTAAAGCAAGATAATAAATTAAATATTGATTTCGTTGCTATAAACAACCGCAATTGTTTTACTTTTGTCTTTTTCATGGCTAACTAATTTTTGGTGTGTGGAAAAATTAAAACGACTATAACTTATTTTATTTTAAAAATAACTATGGCATATGTTATATCGGATTAAAGGGAAAAAATAACCTTTCCAATAAGGCCATAACCAACTATTGTTTCCATTTAAAAAAAGATAAGTTTGTGTCATATCTCCCAAAATATGGGCGAAATATTTTGTTGATTTTTTGTTATTAATCTGTGTAAAATTTTCTACAACTTTGTCCTTTACAGTTTTTTTCTATCTATGATAATAATAGAGATATATTGATTTCAAAAAATTGACACATTTTACTTTATTCAAAATATCTAGTTACCCTTGACTTTTTCAAATATTTTGAAAGTGTCATTTTATTCGTCCTATAAAACTACACTTCTTTCCTTAACCGTTTTTCTATCTCTTATAGTTTCCGAGATCCCCATAGAGAACATCGAAAAAAACACCCTGTATATGAACTGTGATAGGGCGTAGGTAAAAAGTATAACATATTTTGTGTGCTTAATTTTATTGCACAGAAGTGTATATCTGGCGCATCAAATAGATATTTCGACTTTAGAAAACCCTAAGAATGAGTTTTATTATTAAGTTATTAATGAGTTATGAATCCATTATTGATTAAATTATTGATATGGAGTTGACATTTTTTACATAATTTATGTGAGTTCATAGAAATGCAATAAAATTGAGAGATTTTGTATAAGGTGTACTATATTTTTCTTTTTAGATATTACTACCCACTGAGCAAACATAATTTATTAATGTTTTATCAACATTAAAACAATGTTTAATGTTGATGCAATGCTAATAAAATGTTATTTGTATTTTTTTGCTTCGTGGGTACTCTCTTGATTCAACATATGACATGATTTCTAGTTCAAATTTCCTGCTCTTTTCAATGGTGTAAAAATCAAACATAGCTACCATAAGAAAAACATGTAAGTGTAACTTGATAACGGGACACCCTGCATAATCTTTGATATTTATTTGCATTTATTAGTTGTTATTTAGGGAACATCAGCTAGCCATCTTTTTAATTAATAAAGTTATGTTTACAAGATTTCTATGACGAACATGATAAAGCAAACGAACGGTATATTTTTTATTAAGAGCGCCGATTTTTGCTAGTTGTGTGTTTCTGTGATCGAGATGGCGCAGAGATAGCAAAATTGCTGAAAGAACACTACTCGAGTTTCGACATATTTAGTGTCATTTTCAAGTGAGTGACAAAACGGTCTGAGCAATCATGATATTAAATGATTGTTCATTTTCAAGATATATATATATATATATATATATATATATATATACATCTTTATTGTGCACTAAAAAAAATACAGTTTGTTTATTTTTACACTATATTTTTTATTTTTTTTTTGATCCTTGGCTATCGACCATCGGTTTTTCAGCCTGAGTTGTACTTGTCCTTATCTTGTCAGTTAGTTATGATTCATGTGAGATGAAATGAATTGATTAATGGTGGTTTCTGGGTTGTTGAATTTGGGAGAAATATTGGGGTTTCGTACTAAACAGAGGTGATTAAGGATGTCATGGATGTGTGGGTTAGATGCGAATTTTTGGGATAGTTGGGTAAGTCGTTATCGGATAGGGATTATTTCTGTTTTTCATACAATAAGGTATTGGAGGGGTTGTGGAGTGGGTTATTGGGGTGTCGGATTTTTGTGAGGATTCTAAGGGCTGATCGTTCTACGACTTCGATATTATTTAATGTTGAGGGACGAGGATTAAGAAAGAGGATTGAAGCATATTCTAATAGGGGGCGGCAGATCATTTTATAGATGTGGACAGCTGTTTTTGTCGTGATCCCTTTATTTTGGAAGGTTAACGATCTGAAATGCCGCGCCCTATTTTGAATTTTTGTTTTCATGTTTTGGGAATGGAGTTTGAAGGATAGTTTGGGGTCGAAAGTGATGCCAAGGTATTTACACGCAGGGGATGGGCTAATTACGGTGTTTGATATGGTTATGCTAAATGGGGAATTGAGCGGTCTGTGGAAGGGTATGACTAGATAGGATTTATTGGGATTAATGGATATTCCCCATTTGGCAAACCAAAGAGATAGCGAATCTATTAGCCCTTGGAGAGTAGAGAGAGCTTTAGGAAGGGTGGGTTGGTGTGTTATAAGGGCAGTATCTTCGGCAAAGAGCAGAAAATATGCTGAAGGATTAAGGTACTGTGGGTTGGGGTTGTATATGTCATGAACATAGATATTGTATAGGAGCGGAGATAATGGAGAGCCTTGGGGAACATCTTGTTGAGGAATAAAGGGCCGGGAGATGGTATTTTGGACGCGGACATTAAGGAGTCGATTGTTTAGGAAGTTATCAATGAGATAAATTAGGTGTAATGGGATATTGAGGGAGTTGCACTTAAACAGCCATTTTCAAGATTTATATTGATTATCATGATTTCTTAATATCTTGTCTCTTCTAAAATATTCACAACTTTAGAAATTATTGTGAATGTTTACAATTTTTATGTTTTTCATTAACTTTCATAATATTGATTCTGCACTTCTATTATTGATTTTTCTTTCAACTAGACATATGCTGTAAATTTGCAAATCGTCGATTTTATAAAAGCGGTTAATTTGAAGTTTCGAACGAGTGTTTCCACTCCTAGACTAAGCATGAAGTAAAATTTCGAGTTTAGAAAAGCCTGAAAAACCAAATTTTCAGGCTTTTCTAAACTCGAAATTTTACTTCATGCGCCACGCGTATAAAACACTAAAATATTTGGAAGTTAGAAATGCACTAAAAAATACTATTCTAAATTAGTAATACTAAAATTATTTGAATAACAAAATATTTACATTTTTCTTCACACATGCTCAAATCAGGTAAAATGATACATTGTAATAAATTAATTTATTTAATGACTTAATTAACAAAAAAATAATAAGGTTGCGTTATTGTACATTAATGGCGCTTAATGGGTGAATAAATAAAAAAAACTATTCAACCTGAAAATCAAAATGTATACTCTGTGTTTATTTTTTAAATGGCCAAACTTAGTTTGTTATTTAATTATTGACAAAGATGAATTGTGCGAACCACAGTATACGACCCACACATTTTTTCATCAAGTAGGCAGGCGTCAAACAAATTGATGCACTTTATCGTCGTTCTATACGCACGACATTTTATTTTGACAAGTAATTTAAGAATTTTCTAACAGGTTGCGCATATTAGTAGGACAATTATAAAAATAGTTATAAAATTATTTGACTTGATAAAAGGCTAATAATTTGATGTAAGCCGCGATTTGAATATTTGAGAACTTGTGGACGCCAGCCGCAGCTGTTCGTGGCCAATAACGGGAAACACGTATTTTGCGTTTACTCTGAAGTTGGCAGCGTGCTACTGCTGAACAGAACATTGTGGAAGTGTTATCGTATGTTCAGTTAAAAAAAACCTCTAGAGTGCCATGGAAAATATTGTAGGTTGCCAACTCTGAAATTATATATTATAATTTTAATGTCTGTCTTTATGTGTCAATTCCTAAAGTGTGTAGCCAACTGAAATTTAATATAAGATTAAATCATGGCACTCTAGAGGTTTATTTTTATTAAACGTATGGTATTTAAGTGTTTATGGTTATAGAGGTTAGAAATATTAGTATATTTACTGTAAAACTGATTTAAAAAAGCGTTCGTCTTATAGAATTTAATTAAAAAACATTTAAATTTTTAAATAACCCACCACGTCAGATGTAGCGTCCTCTGGTGGTATATACGGTTTATTTTTTCTTGTAATTTAATCGAAAATATGAAATATATCATCACTAATCTAATGTTTTGTTTATAAATAACGTAAATAACCAAATTGAATTTGAGTTCAGTATTCCGGCGCCAGATACCCACAGACGCGTTTCGGACTTCAAGGTCTTCTTCAGTGTGGTCCCGATCCAGTGCTGAGGTATACTGAACATTTCTGACTATATCAAACCAATATTGAAAACTATTAAATGGATTCGATAGCTAACGCCATCTAATGCTCCATAGTGGCATCGTCAATGACACGAATGCACAAAGTGCATACACAGGTCACGGTTTCGTCCCCGGAGCTTGAAGTCCGAAACGCGTCTCTGGGTATCTGGTACCGGAATACTGAACTCAAATTCAATTTTGATACTTGTTTTCTTATTTCACAAACAGAGTATAGCTCCGTGGACGAAACATTGACCTGTATATTGATTATAAGTTGATTTACAACACAACATGTGATTAATCTTATTATAATCTAAAACACGCAACCTGCATCACAACAATAAATTCTTGAAATGTCAAATTTGATTGGTCATATACAGAGTGTTCCAAACCACCCGTTTTGAGAAAACGGCAAGTCCTAGAAAGTTGGGACAAAACATTTTATTAGAAACGCCGTATTAAAGAATCGAATTGTGATATTGTTTTTTTTGCAAAAAGGTTGGCATCACTTAAAGTTTGCTTAAAAATGTCAATGACTCCAAATTTTTAAATGGCACAATAGTTCAAAAGTGGCATCATTGAAAAGGTCTTTACAAAATAAGCAACTTTTATAGGAAACATAATTTTGTTACTGGCATCGATTTTGAGTAATATCTGGTTAAATTTATTAAACTTCAATTTTTCATGGCTAACTTATTTTAACAGATTGAGTTTTCAAATGTCAGTTAGACCTCTTAGATACATTCTAACCAAGTCCGGAAAGTCGCTAAGAAATATTTGACTCCAACTCCTCTATTTTTCGAAAACTCTACGCCAACTCTGATTGCTGCTTTGAATCATGTGAACATTTAAAATATTTACTTAATAATGCAATTTTTCGCAATACAAATAATTTTTAACATCTGCATAATTGAAATCCAATAGTGTATTTGGAAAAAAAATCGAAATTTTGGTTTTCTGTCATACTCTATTTGGTTTCAAATTTAAAAAAAAAGACAAAATATGTCTAGCATAATTTTCAGTTTTCCTTATGTTATTATTGTTTTTAGATTTTGTTATTTCTATATAGAATAATTGCTGTAATTATTACCACCATTTATTAAATTTTAGTTATTAATGTTAATACGTTTTATCAATTTAAAATATTATTGTTATTATTTTGTACATATTCTTTGTAAAAGGGGTTTCCCGTGAGAGAATAAATAAATAAATAAATAAAAAATAAATAATTATATTGAAAATCAGAGTCGGAATTATTCGAAATTTCTAACTCCGCGGCTCCGATTTCCTCATCACAAAAATACTGAAATTCCGACTCCACAGTTTTGACTCTAACTCCGACTCAGAGTTCACAGCACTGGTTTAAACTGTTTTCCATTTACTTCTAAACACTGTTGAACTGTTCTGGTCCCAATACCAGTCGCCCTTAGTATCTACTTTTAAAATAAGGAAGCCATGAGATATTGATATTTGGTAACTTCAATCCAAAATTACTCAAAACAAATGCCAGTTACAAAAATATATTTCGTGTATAAGTTGCTTATTTTTCAAAGACCTTTTTAATGATACCACTTTTGACCTACCATACCATTTAAAAATCTTGAGTTATTGACATTTTTAAGTAAACTCTCAGGGATGCCGAAAAAATAGTACTACCATGGATTCTTTAATACAGCTTTTGTCATAAATATGTTTGTCCCAATTCTCTAGGACTAGCCGTTTTCTCGAAAAAAGCCTGATACGGGTGCTCTGGGACACCCTGTATATAAAGGAAACAAATTATATATTTTTATAGTTTTGAGGATATTTTCACAAGTTTTATTTAGAAGGAAAATAAACGTCTAAGTTGTGAAAATTGACCATAATTATAAACATTAAAAACCATTCTGTCAATCAACTATTTTTCTATTTTATACTTGACAAACATTAAAAGTGTAATTTTCACAACTTACCAAAAAATGGCATGGATCTTAGTTCAGTATAGGCTCTCAATAACTGCAAGAGTAAATACGCCAAATAGATCCCAGCAAATGTAAAGAAGAAAACTTTCAATGTCTGTAATTGAATTAAAAGTTGTTAAAGCTTTGGGGGAAAAAATACACATAAAACAAAGCACTCACATAATAATTAGTAGTATCAACAGCATGATCATAAGTAGGATCCTCGAGTTCGTTGTACTTCTCCCAGGTGGCCAAGACAATAGCAGATATCCACAGCATCCCAACTATAAACACTTTGGGGAAGTAGAACGTCGGCAGTTTCCTCTCGTTCTGCAAAAATCGCGCACAAAACTAATTTTCCTGAGCCGGAAATGTGCCTTGGGGATGGGTGGATGGATGATGCCGGAGAATTGGTACTGAATAATTCCGATGGCGTACGCCGGATGCGGAGGAGGGGTTGATAAATTATAGAAAATTCTCACCTGTCGGAGGCCGTGATAGACGCACAGCCAGAAGAGCAGCAAGGCGCACAGAAACGTGGCCTGGAAGAAGGCGTCCGTCATGCCGGGGATCCAAGAGTTTGCCAGGAATGTTGTCGGAAAAATCGGATCTTAAATTAAGTAGGAATTAATCTACTTTAAATTCACAGCGTTCAATAAGGAGGTATTCCACTTGCACAGTGCTTTCAGGAAATAATAGTGTAATGAAGCAAACAATGTGATTCATCTTTAAAGGGACGGGATTTACATTTCATGCATAAATTACATTAGTGAAACTACTTACTGTTATAAAACAACAGCATAGGCAGTAATACAGACATCCATTTTTGCTCAATCGACCAATCAAAAATTGGATAACGTTTTAATGTATGCGCAAACCAACACTGCAAAGTAAAAATTATTTCTGTATTTTTAGATCATGTTCAATAATTCCTAAAAATTATAATTTTCAATTCATTACAGATACCCCTATACCGGGTGTTCGATAAAAAAAAAACGCCCAACGCCATAACTGTTGTTTTTATTGACCAATTTTATTGAACTAAAGTAAAAAACAAAGTCAATGGCCGTTTAGATACTCAAAAATGACATGAATATTGATTTTTTTCAATAATAACTTTATTCCCAAATAATAGCCAACTTAAGATTTTTAAATTGCTGCCTATAATTTTTTAATTTTATAACATTAGACATTATTTTTCTAAATCCAATAACGCACAATTTCTTGTTTTTCTTCAATGTATAAGTAGATTTTTTTAAATCTTCGATTTAAAATTATATTTTTTTTTTAAATTATAATTAGTGTACCTTGTAAAACAAGTGACAAATGTCATTTATTGTAATGTTATGCCATTAATAATAACGAAACAACAAATAAGTACCTACGTTACAATTTAATGTAGAATAAAAGTAAAGGGAAAATGTACAAATTTTATTATTTCAATATTTCTATTATGACTCATTTTTTCAGTTTATTTATACCTTTACAACATTTCAGTGTTTTATACGCTTCGCGCATGAAGTATCATTTCGAGTTTAGAAAAGCCCCGTTACAATATTTGAGTGTTTTATACGCGTGGCGCATGAAGTAAAATTTCGAGTTTAGAAAAGCCCCGTGAAAATTTGTCTCGGGTCGCTGCGCGACCCTCGACAAATTTTCTACGCGGGGCTTTTCTAAACTCGAAATTTTACTTCATGCTTAGTCTGGGAGTGGAGACACTTGTTCGAACTTTAAATTTAAACCTTTTATAGAATCGACGTATGTAATATAATAAATCATTCATTGAAATTATAGAAAAAGATGCAAAATTTTACCAAAAATCAACTTTTAGAGTTAACTTTATAATTTTCTCGGCTCTTAATAAATTAATATTCTACTCCTGAGAAAAATAGTATTCATTAAATATTAAAGTTGCAATTAATATAATAACACATTCGCGAGCGAGACTTCGTAGAGGTCAGACGTGCGAGAGTTCTTATAAAGTGAAAAAATCAAGCCATCAATTATCTGGACCCAGAGCCTAGACAGGATGGACGGAGATGTCGTGGATGACGCCGACATGGACACCTCAGAGTTGCGGGACTTTCAAGAGGTTACATCAAAGAAACGTGGCCGTCCGCCGAAATACCACACCGCAAAAAGAGCAGGTAACATGCCAAAAACCACAAACAAACTGTTGCAATCAGTTTTAAAACAAATGACTACACAACACAGCCAACCAGCACAAAAACAAAACGCTACATACACCACACACGCATCACAATCAGAAATTAGACTTACACAATCCACCCAATCACAGCCATCAACTAGTACAACACCTCCGACACAAATACAACAAACATCATTTGTGCCTAACAAAAAACACAACCACGAACAATACAGCAACACTTTTACATTTACAACTGTCAATGACCTCACTCGCTACCAATTTGCCCTGTTATGGAATGAACGCAATTTTGACAGCAATGCGTTAATAATAAAGACACAGTCTGTTTTTTTTATTGAAATCGAACGAAAGAAAAATCAACCTGGAAAAAGCAATTAAATCATTGCAAGCGGAGCGCATTATCCATGAATTTCGTTCGCTCCACTCTGCCGCCCCTCCATACGCTCACACTAGCACGGACGCAGCAACTCAGCGCATCAGACCATCAGTGAGCGGCTGAACGCCCAAGGAATTACGCACCGTTACTGTCGCCGCATCATCGCCAAGAAGGATGATTATGCCACGCGTATGATAAGAGTAATCACCCCCTCACTAGAATCATTTACAAAACTTCTTCATAACCACTTCAGATTTATGTGTAAGATCTATACAGTCATTGAAAGTAAACCACCGACGCCACTACCTGTCCCATGCAGCAGATGCAACAAGTACGAACACATCACCAGCAACTGCACGGAAAATATAACCTGTGCTTAATGTGCAGGACAACACCCCACATCTACGTGCAGCACTGAATTGCCGATCAAATGCAAGGCTTGCGGTGAAACAGACCACGGGGCATGGTCAACGAAATGCGCCAAGAGACCGCGTCAACCGATTGAGGGAATCCCCAATATTAAAATTATGAATCAAAACAAAAAATCTTCCTAAATTGACAAGGACTTGACAAAAAACTCACGAATTCTCACCCCCATCACTGTTCATGATTACATTATCGACATCTACACGACAAAGATTAACGAACCAACGGTGACTGATAGAGACGCACTTATCAAAAAAGTGAAAGCTCGTTTCATCGATTCATTTAATGTAGACACCCATGTTAATTTTTCAGGCAACAAGATGTTCGTCGTCATGTTTGACCTTGAATCCCCAAATGTAATCCCTCCTGTAGCCCCCCTATCCGGCATCCAGACCAGACTCTCACACCTAAGTAGCAACAATGGCGGTGTATAATTTTATATACGGCAATATCAACTCCCTTTCCTTAAAATCCTATCCAAATTCCTTCCTCGACTCCCCAACAAAACCAACGACGTGGCTCATTGGTGGCAGCCAGATCAGAAATAAAATTATTGAAATCAAATCCGCCTAAAATAAACAATATTATGAACGAATGTCTGCACTGCACCATTAAGCTGCCTCAATTCTCACTCCACATGTTCCTTGTATACATCCACAACTCCTCTTCCATTGAAGATACAATCCTCACAAAGGCTTCCCTTTATGATCATGTTGTCGTAATCGGTGATTTTAACATTAATAAAACAAAATCAAAGCAACTCGCCTCCTTTATAGCAAACTCCAACTTTGTGCGTATCCATACCAGTCCCACATTCATCATGTCAAACAACCAATCCACCACTCCCGATATCCTTCTTTGTACAAGCAACATCGAACACCTTATAGATAATGTCACCCTAGTCCCTGATTTATGTTCAGACCACTTATCTATCCAATTTTCCCTTAATGTTTGCTCCCCTCTTCCATCCGTTCCCAAGACAATTTTAAACTTCAAATACTGTGACACTACAAACGTGACCGACGAAATGACAACATTTATCTCCGAAAATGAAGCTATTAACCCTAACACGATTTCCCTTTTCCTAGAAACCCTATCTCAATCTATCAAACATAACACACCAACTATAACCAAAAAACCCTACAAATATCCTCTTCCCAAATATATCCTCCACTTAATTAAATACAAACGACAGTTATATAGAGACTTTAGACAAACTGACGACATGACACTTAAACAAAAATTCAACAGACTAAATAAAGACATACATACGATGATTACACAGTACAAAAGTGATCTCTGGATAAAATCGTGCGAACAAATAAACGACCTACAGGGTAAACACTACTGGCAGGAGATTAAAAAACTCAACAAGTACCGGAAAACCGATTTTATCCAAAAAATCACAGACCCAATGACAAAAAATACGGTGACGGACGATATCGACATTACTAACATCTTTGCGACTTATTTCAAACACACGTACACAATGACTGACCACACAGACTATGACAATGAATTCCTCGACAGTGTAAACTCCTGGTATGCGTCTTTTAAAATCACTCAAACACCTCTTCCCCAAATGATGCTATAAAGGAGGAAGAATATTTTGAAAACCTCGAAAAGGGCAAAAACACGGCACCCGGTTATGACAACATTCCTAGAATTATCCTCAAATCTCTTCCAACAAACATCCACACCTATATCCTAAAAATATTTAACCATATATACTCTACCCAAGTGTTACCGCCAGAGTGGAAGCGGGGTATAATTACCTGTATACCCAAACCCGGAAATGACCCACTAGATCCTAGCAATTATCTCCCCATCACCCTTCTCCCAGTCCTCGGAAAATTATTCGAATCCATAATCAAAAACAAACTTATGTCCTGCATAGCGGACCTTATCCCTCCCTACCAGTTCGGATTCCTCGAACACCGCTCCACAACTCTACCTTTATCCATTCTCACGTCCAACTGTCAAACAGCAAGCCTTGAAGGTCGTAAATCTGCCATAATATTCCTAGACATTCAAAAAGCGTTTGATTCAGTTTGGCACCAGGGCTTGCTGTTTAAGTGCAGCTCCCTTAATATACCTCCACACCTAATCAACCTCCTAGACAGTATCCTGCACAACAGATCCCTTCAAGTTAAAATACGCCACACCTTTTCCAGCGCCTTTACTCCTGAGCAAGGCCTCCCACAAGGATCCCCGCTATCACCATTTCTTTACAACCTTCTCGTCCATGATATGTACAACCCCGATCCTAACTATTTTGATAAATCTGCCTACCCTCTCCTATACGCGGATGATACTGCGTTAATCGCACATGCTCCCACACTCCCAAAAGCCCTCAGTACTCTACAGGGCCTTATCGACACCATTCAAACATGGTTTGCGAAATGGCGAATTTTTATAAACCCCAATAAAACCCAGCTTCTAATCCTTTTTCACCGAGCAAACCAATCCCCATTCTCAATTTCTTTAAACAATCAAGTTATCCGCCCTTCAACCACTTGCAAATATTTAGGTATCCTTTTTGACCCCAACCTTACTTTTAAATCTCACTCCACAATCCTCAAAGCAAAAATCAAGAATCGGGCGGCTCATTTTAAAGGTCTGACCTTCAAACAACAAGGAATTACCACAAAAACAGCCGTTCATATATATAAAATGATATGCCGTCCCTTACTTGACTATGCTGCTATCCTCTTCCACAATCCCCATCCTACTACACTCAAAAATTTACAAGTCGCCGAAAGATCGGCCCTGAGAGTGCTTACCAAAATCCGTCACCCCCAAAACCCACTGCACAACCCCTCCAACCTCCTGCTGTACAAACTAACAAAAGTTACCCCCATCGAAACCCGCCTATCCTATTTAGCTGATAAATTCGCCTCAAACCCCACCCTTTATAATCTCCTCCACCCTTTATGCATTTCTCGAAACCCTAATATCACTCCCAAACGTAAACGTTTTACCTCTACAATTCATGATTTCATTTCATCATTTCATAACCCTAGTGATCACGACAATTAAATTCATTTGACTAGACAATGGACGACATTAGCAATCAAGACATTTCCTACACAATTACTGACAAGGACAGAACTCTATAATTTCAGGCAGAAAGACCAACGGTCGATAGCCAATTGGCAAATTATTTAATTTTTACTTTATTTAATTGTAATTTATTTTTGTACTATTACTATTACCAAAATTTGCCAATAAAGATTTATATATTTATTATAATAACAAACTGTGAATAAATCGACAAAAATCTAGAAATATCGAAAATCTCGACATGTTGAAAATCTTGACGGTCCACTCCCAGACTAAGCATGAAGTAAAATTTCGAGTTTAGAAAAGCCCCGCGTAGAAAATTTGTTGAGGGTCGCGCAGCGACCCGAGACAAATTTTCACGGGGCTCAAATATTGTAATGTTTAAAAAATACTAGCCTTTATTTTGTTCGGTTGGTTGACAAATTTTGTTGAATCTTCCAAGCTGATTATACATACTAATTCTATTTATAAATTATTATCAGTATTAAAAGTCCAATTTTGATTCATGGCACACTACATTTATTGCCAAAAAATCACGTGAACAAGATTTATTATACATTTTTTCTAGCATAAATATTGAATTAAAATCAACATATCAACCATAATTGGATTTAGAAAAACAATGTCCAACATAAAAAAAATAAGAAAATTATATGCAGCCATTTAAAAATTTAAATTTGACATTTATTTGGCAATGAAGTTAATTTAAAAAAAAATTAAATGATTAGTATCAATATATGGTATTAAAACTGCGATTGACTCTGTTTATCAGTTTATTCAAATTGATCAATAAATAAGAGAGTTATGGCGTTGGGTGTTTTTTTTATTGAACACCCGGTTTACAGGGATTTTTTCTTTTAAGTATACATATCCCGATAATTGCAGCGTTTAATAAATTTGCAGGAATTCGTTGTTTTTATAAAAGCGGTCAAATTAAAGCTCCTAACGAGTGTTTCCAATCCTTGATTAAGCATGAAGCAAAATTTCAAGCTTAAAAAAGCCTAATTAGGCTTTTCTAAACTTGAAATTTTACTTCATGCGCCACGCGTATAAAATACTGATTTTAATTGAAGTTCAGAATGTATTGCTTAAGTTTGATCTCATATTAAATATTACAACTATTTATGCGAAAGCAAAAAGCTCGAATTTCGAAAGCACAAGATTTGGTTAGATGACATAAATATTTGTTAATTTCTAATTTAAATTCACATTAAAACCAAATGAGGCTTCTTAAAACATTTCTTATCTTATATTGTTATTACTATTAATAAAAATAAAATATGTTCTCAAGTTTTACACTAAAACAATGTTTTATACGCTTGGCGCATGAGGTAAAATTTCGAGTTTAGAAAAGCCTGAGAATTTGGTTTGGTCGCTCCGCGCTTCGCGCTACGCGACCAAACCAAATTTTCAGGCTTTTCTAAACTCGAAATTTTACCTCATGCTTAATCTAGGAGTGGAAAACACTCGTTTATTGCTTCAATTAGAACGCCTTTAAAATACAGTGAATATCTGAAAATTTAGAGCAGATATCGAAAATCGGGAAATGTATACTTAAAAAAAAAACTTCCTGTACGTACACTTAAAAGTAAAATATGAATCAGATAAAAATATGTTGTTTACTATTTAGAAATAAAAAATCGAATGAATTTTAAATATTTTATAATTATTTTTTTATAATTTTTCAAAGAAAAGTGTTTTTAATTTTTTATTGAGTTTCCCATTGAATTATTATTTTAGAAAAATGACACTGTTTATTATAATCATATTTTTCATTATAATCATTTTTGAAAGAGGTTAAATTAAGGCTGTTGACTAAATTTAATAAATTAATTATTCTTGATTTTCACTATTTTCCAATAAAAATTATTTCCTTAAATATTTGTTTATATTTACACTTCCGTTAAATATTGTAAAACAAAATTTTGATAGACATTTTAGAAAGATTACAGTTACATTATTTTAATTTATTTAATACTATTTTGCCAACAATCGAGTTTTCAGCGAATTTTGAAAATACAGTCGACCAATTCAAATGTTCATAGCAACTAAACAAAGTTGTCATTTCTGTAAAAATCCAATGAATTTTAACATAAAATAAAATTGAATTTGAAAGTTATTTGCAGAATATTTAAAAAATATAAAAACGAAATAAAATTAATATCGACTCTCTGCAAAAATTCAGTCTCGTCGAGACTATTCTAAATAGTCAGATAGACAGGTATTGAATTAAACAATGAATGTTTGAGTTACACAACAGATTTACTGAATAATTTATATGTAAAATGTAATATCAGGTCAAATCATTCTCTTACCAAACTTTTTTAAATTATGTTGATTCGATTCAAATTCATTTTTTAATAATTTTAAACTGATTCTTGTTTGTTCTTCTTGTTTTTATAAACAATATTTCAACTTTTGTTCAATATTTTTTAAAAACTTGTAATATTTACTTAATTTTTAGCGAATTAGATAAAGTTCAAAATTTTCAATTCAAAATTATAGAATCCAATTATTATTAACCAATTTCATATGTTTTTTACAATTTTACTTTACATGAAAGGAAAATTAATGTATTTTGTTATTAGATACAATATTTCAACAAGGCAATAACATATACCCACCATCGTGTAGATTAAGAAGTTCACAGCCGGGAGTTAGATATCAAATTTTATAATATTCTCCCTATCAGTGTCTACAGTTTACCTCTTAAGGAGTTTAAGCAAAAAATTAAGTATTTTTTAATAGAAAACGCCTTTTACAGCTGCGAAGAGTATTTGAACTCGAACTTATTTGATGAACTGAACATTGAATGTTTTACCAATACATAGGTTTTTAATTCGGTATTTATTGCATATTTTTTTGCATTCTTTATTATATTGGTTTTAATTGTTTGTATTTTTATTTGGCAACTATTTCAACTTTTTTAACTGTTTTAACTATTTTTGTTAATATACAGGGTGTCACCGAATGGTCTGTACAACGCTCTACCACATATTCTCTGAAACAAAATAAGACGATTTAACTAAACTTATCTCTATCCAAAAGTGGTTCCTAAGCCATCTACGAGGCCTCAAAGATATATATTTTTTTTTTTCATTATTTTTCAAATATTTTTATTTTGGAATTAGGTAAGAAAACCTAATTTGGCACATTTAATTACATTGATACCATGCACTTTTTGCGATATGTTTCTTTATCCTACGTTTAAAGTAAGTGGTCAAACTAGGACCATCGACTTCTTAAGATACCTAAATCTTTTTATTCAACAGGTCAAATCATAAGGAATACTTTTTTCTGCAAGATCATTCAATTTTACGTATTTTTTGTTTCTTATAAAATTTTGCTATTTTCCCCACAAAAAAAATATTTTTATTTGTCAAAACAACAAAGAAATAAAATTCTTTAAAAAAAAACTGATTCTTTATTTACAAAAATAGAAATTGAGACACCTGCGAAATTCAGTTATCGGTGATTTTGTGACAACGTCAGTCATGTACTCAATTAATGAATTAACTGATATTGTTTTAGTTTTTGGGTTTTGTGAAGGTAATGGCCGCAAATGTGTACAGTGAAAGCTTTCCAAATCGCCGAATACCAAACCATCAAACATTTGCTTCCGTAGAAAGGCGACTTCGAGAAACTGGCCGCTTAGAATACTCTGCGAGGGATTGTGGTAGAAGACGCACTGTACGAACTGTGGATGTTGAAGAAGAGATTTTAAAACGGATAGATGAAGATCCATCTAAAAGTACCCGGCGTTTAGGTGCTGAACTAGGCGTATCTAAAAATGTTGTGCATAAGGTGTTTAAAGAGCAACTGCTATACCCATATCACATTCAAAAAGTTCAAGAGCTAATGCCTTAAGATCACGATAAGCGACTTCAGTTTTGCCAATTTATTGTTACTAACCAAATTGATAATTTGAATTTCGCCAAGACAATTTTGTTTACAGACGAAGCGTGTTTTACCCGAAGAGGTATAACAAATCTTAAAAATGAGCATGTTTATTCCGAAGATAATCTACATGCAACTAAAACCATGCATTTCCAACGGCAATTTAAAATAAATTTTTGAGCCGGTATAGTAAATGATATTATTGTAGGACCAGTAATTTTACCACAAAATTTAAACGGAGAACAGTACTTACAACATCTTCAGGAATTGCCAGTCTTACTGGAGGATGTGCCGCTTTTACTTAGGCGTGATATGTGGTTTAGGCATGATGGGGCTCCACCTCATTTCACTTTACCAGTGCGTACTTTTTTAAACCAAAAGTATCCCGGTAAATGGATTGGGAGAGGCAATGACGCACCAGTGCCTAGGCCTCCACGTTCCCCGGATATCACCCCAATGGACTTTTTTTGTGGGGAACTATTAAATCTATTGTTTATGGTAAGCCCATAAATACGCACGACGAATTATGGGCGCGAATACAGAATGCGTTTTAAACAGTTAAAAACAATGTTGGTATTGTTGTATTGCTGAAAATGGAAATCAGTTTGAACATTTGTTGTGAAACTAATAAATTTGTGTTTATTGTTAGGTACCTACCTTTATTTCTACTTTGTTAATTGTTTTGAGAAGCAAAATATTGTTCATAATTTGATTACTTTTTTTTGACAAATAAAAATATTTTTTTGTAGGAAAAATAGCAAAATTTTATAAGAGACAAAAAATACGTAAAATTGAATGATCTTGCAGAAAAAAGTATTCCTTATGATTTGACCTGTTGAATAAAAATATTTAGGTATCTTAAGAAGTCGATGGTCCTAGTTTGACCACTTACTTTAAACGTAGGATAAAGAAACATATCGCAAAAAGTGCATGGTATTAATGTAATTAAATGTGCCAAATTAGGTTTTCTTACCTAAGTCCAAAATAAAAATATTTGAAAAATAATGAAAAAAAATAATATCTTTGAGGCCTCGTAGATGGCTTAGGAACCACTTTTGGATAGAGATAAGTTTAGTTAAATCGTCTTATTTTGTTTCAGAGAATATGTGGTAGAGCGTTGTACAGACCATTCGGGGACACCCTGTATATGTATTTATTATTTTCTTTTCTTTATATATTGAACTTTTAATTCGTTGTTTCTGTATACTTGATTAAAGTGTTTTTTGTTGCAACATTTTTTAAATTAATTTATACATTTACCTTTTAATTTGTTGTTCTGACTCATTTTATTTAATTTTTAATTATTACTATTAGTATTACATGTAATGACTTATGTAAAACAATATGATAATGCACCAATAAAGGATAGATAGATAGAACTTTTGTTTAATATTTATGAAAAACGTGTCAAAATTATTTAATTTCCTGTGAATTAGATTAAAGTTCAAAATTGTCAATTTAAAATAATCGAATCCTATGTTTATTAAAGAAACTGATATTTTCTACAAATGTTTCTTTACAAGAATGGAACATCAATGTATTTTATAGAACATTTTAACTTGGGCTTAATAGTATTGAAAAACAACATATTTCAGTTTATTTTGCATTCAATTGCTTCAATTTATCCGATTTATAAAATCAAACATTGACAAACATGTCAATTTAAAAAAATGTAATCCTATGTTTATTGAACAATTTATTATTTTTACAAGTTTTTCTTTACAAAAACGAAAAATTAATGTATTTTTTAGAACATTTCAACTTTAGCTTAATTTTGAAAAAACAACATATTTCAGTTTATTTTGCATTCATAAAAAATATACTTTAATTCTTAGATTAGTTTTAATGAATGCTTTAATTTCTACGATTTTTTAAATCAAATCAAACATATCCTTTAATTAATAATAATTAAATTGATATTGCCGAAAATACAGTCAACAATTGTAATTGTTTATTGCAGCTGTTTAAAGTTTATTCATTTCTATGTAAATTTAGTGAATGTTATGTTGATTGAGTAGTAATCAATAATTTTGAAAAATAAGTCGAAATGTTTGAATTTGCTTCAAAAAGGATTAATGTTGAATTTTTATTTGTTTTAAATACAAAATTATTCGAATTAAACGTTATTGTTTACAAAATCTTAGATTTGATTGAAGTTGAATGTTTTTATAACAAGTTTGAAGAACTTTGTATTCATTAAGAGGAGGCGGACTGCGATCTAAACTTAGAAAACTTCGTATAATATAGTAGTCGTATTTTAACATAAAATATTTAAAAAAATAGGAATACCTTAGAAAAAGAACAAACTTTGTATTTATCATCAGTGGACATAAAATGTTGGGATAAATCTAATATTGGATAATGTCAAATATAACCAAATTTATACTGGTTGTCAGGTTTATTTAGAGATAGGTTATGGTATCGAGTAACAATAAATACAGGGTGTCTACGCTAAACCGTTCGATAAAAGTTTATGAGGTTGCCGTTGCACTAATAATTTGAAAAAAATCCTTTTGAATTACTAGATATTGAAGAGGGCACTTTGATATTGATATTTTAAGAACACTTATTGTCAAAATTAACAGTTTCCAATTAATATACTTATAGATGCATCCTCTAGGTACAAGTAAAGATATAAATCATATTTTTATCTTATTCTTAAGAAAAGTTACAGACAGATTTCAAAATGCCTTTTAGAGGTCAAAATTTTAGAAATATATTTTTTGGTTGTAAACTATAAGAGAAGTGTACATATGTTCGAATAAAATATGTTGCAATTTAAACGAGGAATTAAAAAAATTACTAATATATAGGGTGTTCCATTTAGAATAACAAATTTAGTGCTACTACCGGTGGAACCGAAAGTGATATAAAGTTGAAAATATTTCACATGAGGGGAACTGATTTAACCGAATGACAAGGATGTTTTTCAATTTTTTAGTGCAACGGCAACCCCATTAACTTTTAGCGCAGACACCCTGTATATGTAAATAAGAGGAAATGAGAGGTCCAAAGTTTGACACACACTAAACAAATTTTACGGAAAATTAAATGTTGGGACAGGTAAAATATATTTAGCGTGCGACAAACTTTGGTCTTTGGACGTCAGTTAATTGTTATTTGATGTGTCAAAACGGAAAATCCCTTTCTTTTTCTCTCTTTTAGTTATTATTATTGTCACTCCTTATTATACCCTTTCTTTCAAAAAGGTGACGTGACCGGTATAATTTGGTTATATTTGACATTACTCAATTTTCAATTTATCTCAACATTTTATGTCCACCGATGGTACCTAAGTAAAATGTTTTCTCTCTTGGTTGTTTAATGAAAAATATTACATTTTTCTGCAATATCTACAACATAAAATAAAAACTAAAACAATTCCTTGCTTATATTTGAGATTTTTTTATTAATTTTTTTGAAATATACATTTACTAGAATATCGCGCTTGAAAAGGTTTTTTCAAATTTTCGGTAAGTTTAGTCAGCCGTGGCATGCAATGAGTTTATTCAGGGATGGCAATAAGTGAAAAAAAAAAATACAAATCTTTTCAAAAGAATCATTTACAATGTTGCGCATTAGTTTCTAATATATTTTATAGATATTGCAGAAAAAAAATATTCGCCAATGTTCGATTTTTTTTTACCGACCGTACATTTTTTAAATTTTACTTTGGTACATAAGGATATGTATACTTTCCTGTATACTTGATTTGTCCAAAAAATATGCGAATAATAATTCACAATTTATTTTATTAAAAAAGTACAGTGTGGAACATAATAATTTTCGTTATATTTGGAATTCTTTCATATGTAATTTTTCGTGTACCGTTATATTGGTACTTGTTTTGAATTAGCTAGTTCTGTCTATCAATGTCATCAATCAATCAAATTGAAAATGATTAAAACTTATGTTTATTTTAAGAATAAATGATAAATATGGGTAATGCAAAGACTACTAGATGAAAATCATTTTGTTTCACGCTGTATTATTTATGCTGTTTTTCTCAGTTAAAGTATGTTTTAATATAAATACTAAGATGCATTTAACATAAATTATAAAATATTTGTAATACTTACAGTAACGACAAATGATGATATTGTAAATATCAATCTGAACCAGATTTCTATTTGCGTAAAGGCAGGATTATACGTCACAAACTGAAAATGTAGACAAAAATTAGCCCACTAAAATTTTATTGTTGGTGATTTTTGCTTACATAGAATGTGAGGTCTTTAATGGTGTACCTCTTATGGAACGCCTCCAAATCGTAAAAACGCACAGTGATAATGTAGTGCGTGTAGTCCAAAAACCCTAGATGTAAAACAATGAACTCGTCGCACTCTTGTTTCATACATTTCAAATGCCGAGTTCTGATAAAATAAGAACATTATAAGATTAAAGAGTTGTAACAATAATATTGTGAGACACACAAAAAATTTAACATTTGTACAGAAACTTACCTGTTTTTTGTGTTTCTACCATGAACAATTTTGACCGGTTTATGTTCTTCCGTCAAACCCTCGACGTTAACGGTCACTTGAAAGCTTTTATCGAATATTTCGTCTGAAAAAAGTAGTTTTGTATTAATTGGTTAGAAACCATATGTAACGCTTTATAGTCCAGATATAGAAGTTTGATTTTATAAGTAGACTTTTTTTATGCCAATAAAGGTTGTTTTTTTAGTCCAGTAAAAAAATAAAGCATGGGCACTTTAATTCTCAAATGAAGATTAAACTACTATAGCCCATTTGATACGATCGAATTTTTGGAACTAAAAAATATTACAAAAGAAAATGTATTCTCGCAACTGTACCTACGTCCGTAAACTAAAATAAGAATTGAATTTGAGTTCAGTATTCCGGGACCAGATACCCACAGACGCGTTTTGGACTTCAAGGTCATCTTCAGTGCGGGACCACACTGAGGAATACTGAACATTTCTTACTATGAACTCAAATTCAATTTTGATATTTGTTTTCTGGTTACACAGGGTATAGCTCCGTGGACGAAACAGTGACCTATATATGCACTTGTGCATTCGTGTCATTGACGATGCCACTATGGAGCATTAGATGGCGTTAGTTATCGAATCCATTTAATAGTAAAATAAGAATGTTTGTTCTTTAATGAACGTAATCAAAATTTATATAGGTGCTCATATTTTGGTAAATAAAACAATGTATCAAACGAGCTTAAGTGATCCCAAATACACTGTGATTGAGCTTTTATTTTATGATACTTTTGTCATTAAGCGTCTAATTTTAATATTTCCAGAACACAGCTTATATAGGGTGTAGCAACAGAGACTTAAGAGCTTTGAAGTAGGGATTGTCGGCATTTGTAAATGTCAGCAATATCTGTCAGTGTGTGTTTTATTCAGTAAGGTTTGTTATTTCATCATGACGAAGTGTACACCAAAACAACGTTTGGAAATCGTCAAAATTGATTACAATTTTTCAAGATCTACGTATAGAGCATTGCGCGATGGAGAGCTATATGAAAAAATGTAACAAACTTTTTGTAGCCAGAATTGGCACAAATGGAATTAGATGAGATGTGGTTTCAACAAGACGGTGCCACATTTAGCGTTTCGAGCATGTCCGAAATGTACATGCCAAAAAGATATTTCAAAATTGTTTTTAGATTATTGCAACTTTGCCCCAATTCAACCGACTCTCTATCTCTTCAAATAACTAAGATCCCCATACATTCTGTCGAAATACGGGCACCCTGTATGCTGTAAATCTTCGGATATCCGTTCTTTTTCTAAAAGAGTTCAATTTAAAGCTTAAAACGACTGTTTTCCACTCCCAGGCTAAGCATGAAGTAAAATTTCGAGTTTAGAAGAGCCTGAAAATTTGGTTTGGTTGCGTAGCGCGAAGCGCGGAGCGACGAAACCAAATTTTCAGGCTTTTCTAAACTCGAAATTTTACTTCATGCGCCATGCGTATAAAACACTGACATAATTGTGAAGTCCACAATATGGCACTAAGGCAGTATGCTAAAGACATATATTTTTAACTTCACTTCAAATCAGTGCTATGTACGCGTGGCGCGTGAAGTAAAATTTCAAGTTTAGAAAAGCCTGAAAATTTGGTTTGGTCTCTCCGCGCTTCGCGCTACGCGACCAAACCAAATTTTCAGGCATTTCTAAACTCGAAATTTTACTTCATGCTTAGTCTGGAAGTGGAAAACACTTGTTTTACGCTTCAAATTGGACTCTTTGGAAAAACAACTAATGTCGGAAAATTTACAACGTATACATAAACATGTGTATACTTAAAAGATAAATTCGCTGTATGTCATAAAATTACATTATTTAATTTGAACATAAGTTGCGAGACGGATTCTGAAAACAAATCAAAATTTGGAACTAAAAATAGTGAACTAGAAATTTCTATAAAATTCCATTTTTCCTCTGTCTTAGATTTTTCACTGACACGCACTAGCAAAATAATAATCGACATATAATAATACATCCGATTTATAAATAAATAAGTGAAATAAATAATAATCAAATTAATATGTATTAAGATTACCGACGTAATTTGCATTTCGTTCGTGCATTTTAAATCTATTGGGCTTATTTCTTATTTATTTATTATTTATTATTATTTAAAATCATTGCATTACGCAAACCAAGCACACACAATTGATGCCCTAAAAACAATTATCGAATGCGATATTCGTGATATTCAGCTGGCTTTAAATAAATACTAAAGTGTCTATTATACCGGGTGCTGATCCGACCGCTCGGTAATTTTAGAGCAAAAGCATAAGACATTAAAAGTGCGATTATTTTCGCAATCTACAACAAGTTAGTCTTACAAAGACTATATCAAACACTCATTGAAACAACTACTTCCCAGGCTAATACCCCGACGGACATTGAATTATACAACAATTGTTTTGTTGTATAATTCAATGTCCGTCGGGGTATTATCCCGGGAAGTAGTTGTTTCAATGAGTGTTTGATATAGTCTTTGTAAGACTAACTTGTTGTAGATTGCGAAAAGAATCGCACTTTTAATGTTTGAAGTATTCTGCAACCAAGAATTGGCAATTTCATTTATACTTAAAAGCATAAGAGATCAAAGTTGTTCAGAATTTAAAATGCTATATGATAGGTCCGTATTTATTTTCAAAATAGGACTAATAGTACAAGAAAACGAAGATATAAATTAGTAATAATTTGAAAAAAATAACAATAGCCATGATTTTATAACAAAATTTTGCGTCATCAGCAACTGTCAGTTGTTTTTAATAAAATCAAATTAAATACTCAAAGAGACCTCCATTAGCGGCTAAACATTGACCCGGTATGTTACGACATTGGTTTTTATTTAAAAGCAAAATCTCAGGTCTCTGTTGCTAGACACTTAATTTATACACATTATAATCAATTCAATGTAAAGCCATGAAGATATCATCTCAATAACTTTCGTGAGTATACATTCAATTACATACCATCACTGTTATCTGTAGTCAACTTTGCGATTAACCAGAGTTGCTGACTGTATGTAGACATCGCTGGCGATCTCATGGTGAAAGGTCCTGTGGCTATTTCTGCAGGATTCGTGTGGCTTCTGTTATCTTTGGCGAGGAGGGATTTTCCGTTCATGGAAGTCCTAGAAGTAATGGGCGGACCTGCGGAAGCAATCAACTAAGTGCTGTCGGGTCGAGCAAATAAAGATAAATTAAACACGCACCCGCCAATCCTATAAAGAGCGCCAAGCCGAAACATGCGAAAAACGCCACGAAGACCATCACGAATTCCCTTTTGTGCATCGAGTATAATCTCATCTGCACAGATCTAATTATGACAAGTTTAAGATATTTATGTAGAATTATCATTAAATAAAGATTTTTAAATAAATCACACTAGTTACATTTTTAACTTTTTTATGTTTACGGGGACTAGTTTCAACTCATCAGCGAGCCATTATTTGGTTGTGAATACAAAAAAATAATTAGTGTTATTTATTTAAATAGCTAAAATATATTACAAAATAAGCGTCCAGGCCACTAAAGATTTTTAAATTATCACATTAGAGTAAACATGGGATTTGGAATTTCATTTAATAAAATTATGTATGCAATGACCAAACCAATAAAAATAGTAAGATGCATTAACTGGAAGTGAAATTTTGATAATATACTAATGTTTATTTTTTTACTCATTTGTATTAGTTTTGAAAACTGGTTATTATAAGTCCTTAATATATTTATTCATTTTTATTAATAAAAGATAATGTGTATAATGTATATGTAATTCGCTGATTCGGAAGAAAAACGTCACAAGTCAAAACACAATTTAATTAAAATTGTTTTTTTTTTAAAGCGGTTCCAAGGGCAGTGGACTAATTTTAATCTTCACAATGAGCGACTAATTATTGCTTAATTAACTTACCCTGGGACTTAAAGAGTCAAAACTATAGCGGTTTAAATTTTTCAATAAAACTGAAATGTTTCTTCTGGAAAAATAGTTTTTTTTTGAGTTGTGACGTTTTTCTTCCGGATCAGCGATTTGTAGAGGATGTCGTGTTTCTGAATGCGGTATACTTATTTAATTTGTTACCTTTCGCATCTGTCGTGGTGGTAGGCCGGTGCAATGTACTTGTTGAATTCGCTGAAAATGTCGCTGAATTGTGAAAGGCTGTTGCGTATACGTAGGGCCCATCCTGCTGTCGGCAGATGGTACGAGTAGCCGAGACTTGCTCCGTCTAGTTTATTCATTTTTTCTACAAAAACCATAAACATTAATGTGTTAAATTCAAGACATGTTTGTAAGATTAGTAAGAACATAATAAACTATATGCATGTCGATTCTATTAACTTACGTAATTCAAATTTGACCAAAGGATTCTCTATCGTTTAATTTTTCAAGCTGTCCACTATATTTCCTATCAAATATTTTACTTTTGTCGAAAGAATCTAATGTTCCAGAAGTTACGAAATTAGGAATCAGCACCCAAATTTTAAAAAACAGCCTAATTGTGAAAAATAATAAGAAACAGCCATCGAAAAAAGTGGTGGAAAAAGTGATTTCCTCGACAACACTAATGGAAAAATTAATAGCAAACATTCGTGGCAGCATTGCCCAGGAGTTCAAAACGCAAATCAAGGTCTATGCGGATAAGGTAAACTCACTCGAAAGCGAACTGACGCATGCCAGGGAAGAACTACGCGTCTATAAAGAAGAGAGCGAGCAGTTTTCCAGGAGAAATAACCTGAGGATATTTGGAATACCGGAAACGAAAAACGAAGATACCGATAAAGTAATAACTGATTTCTTCATGAACACTATGCAAATTAATGTACCGCTGGATAACATTGATTACAGTCACCGACTTTAAGGTAAAGAAGGCTCTACGCGGCCTTTAATTGTAAAATTTGTAAATAGACGAACAAAGAACTTGATTTTTAAAAACAAAAAACGACTAAAGGGAACAAAAATTGTTATTCGTGAAGATCTAACAGTAACCAGGCATAACCTACTCCAGGAAGCAGTGAAGAAGTATGGTTCCCGAAATGTGTGGACGAGTGATTGTAATATTTTTGCCAAGTCGGGAAACCATTCGGTAAAGCTTGTTCGCAGACTGGATGAAATAATTAATTAATTAAATTCTTCGGGCTACGTCACAGACGGGCGCGCACTAAATTTAATTCACCTTTAATTATATACATTTCATTGAATTTATACGTTCTGTTAGCTTTTTTATCTCTCTTTTTTGTTATAATTTTTTTTTTGTTATTATTGAATTAAAAGTCTGTATCCTTCACATTTATTTATCATATTTAATCATGAATAAATGTATTCAAATCGCTCATTTAAATATATGATCTTTGGTTCCAAAAATTAATGAATTAAGAGCATTTATAATCGCAAACGATGATGATATATTAGCGATAAGTGAAACGTGGTTGTCACCAAGCATTTATGATAACGTAATTGATATCAATGGTTATAACTTATTTCGTAATGATCGTGATGGTAGAGGGGGTGGAGTTTGTATATATATATCAAACGTCACTTTAAAAGTATTGTAATAAACACTAATAATAACATAGAACAGTTGTGGGTAAATATTGAAACTAATAAAAATAATCTTGCGGTAGGATGCGTCTATAGATCCCAAAAAATTAATTATAAACTTTTTTGTGATGAGTTGGAGCAAACAGTAGTCATGCTGACTGGTACAGAACACGTATGTTGTTTAGGGGATATAAATATTAATTTACTAAAACCATCCCAGCCCGATACTTATTATTTTAAATCAATGATCGATGCTCTCGGTCTGCACCAGCTCATTGGTGAACCTACTCGTACCTCCCAAAACACACAATCATTAATTGATGTAATTATTACAAATGATACAAATTTGGTAACTAAAGCAGGTGTTGGTGGTTATGTATTTGCTGACCATGATTTTATCTATTGTGAGCTCAGTATTACAAATAATAATACTTCAGTTGATAAGATAATACGAGATTTTAGAAACTTTAATAGACAATCGTTCCACGAAGAGCTAAACCGTATTCCATGGCAACAAATATTATATTTAGATAACCTAGAGGAAAAAGTCAATTTCTTTAATAAAAATCTCTTACGTACAATAAATAACCATGCACCTACAAAGCTAGTGAAAGTATCAAAACCAAAAACACCATGGATAACCGACAATGTTAAATTAGCTATGAAATTGCGCGATAAAGCCCTCTTGAGGTTCAAGAAAACTCGGTTAAGCTCTAATTGGGAATCAGGTGAACTTCATGATAAAACAGGAAAAAAAGCATTTTTTGAATATACAACAAAGCATTCCAGTCCAAGAAAGATGTGGAATGAGTTGAAAACACTAGGGGTTAGTAATAAACACCACAAAGAATTACCTGCACATTTGCAAAATGTCGATGATATTAATAATTATTTTTTAAAAACAATTCCAATTATTGATAACCATGATTGCGAAGATATTGTCCATTATTATAAAAGCAAAGCTGCTTTATTGCCCGTAAATGAAAGATTCACGTTCGATCAAGTTGAAAGCGATGTTATATATAAAATCATAGTTGGTATTAAAAGCAAAGCTACCGGTAATGACAACTTAAATATAGATATTATTAAACTTAGTTGTCCTCTGCTGTTACCGTACATCGCACATATTGTGAATTGCGCCATATACACTAATGATTTCCCAAGTAATTGGAAAAAAGCTATTATTGTGCCTCTTCCAAAAATCACAAGACCTGAAGAATACAAACATCTAAGACCAATTAGTATTTTGCCGACTTTATCCAAAATCTTAGAAAAAGTCATAGAAATGCAACTCAGGCAATTTATTCTGGACAAACAAATCCTCCCTGATAACCAATCAGGGTTTCGGCCCAATCACAGCTGCACGTCCGCATTATTATTCATAGTTGATGAAATCTTGTCATCAATCGATGATAATAATATATCAGTGTTAACTTTATTAGATTTTAGTAAAGCGTTCGACACCATTAACCACACTATCCTAATAGCCATTCTCGAAAGCATCGGTCTAGCAAAATCTGCAGTTACCTTCTTTCATAATTTTCTTGTGAATAGAACTCAAAGCGTAAAAATATTAAACAAAGTATCTCAGTTTCAAATGGTAAAAACAGGTGTCCCACAAGGGTCTATTCTTGGCCCGTTGCTTTTTCTGATATATACTTCCAACTTTAGTAATTATGTAAAGACATGTACTATACAAATGTTTGCGGATGATACGCAATTGCTACATTCATTTCCGCCTAATGAATGCGAATCTGCAATACACAGCATTAATAAAGATGTAGATACTATCTATAAATTAGCAACAAAACACTGTCTTGCAATTAATCCCGAAAAATCAGTTGTTGTACTCTTTGGAAATAATAATAAAATCGAACAGGTCAGAGGTCTTGTCAATTTTACAATAGATTCTACACTAATACCGTTAGTAGATGAAGCGCGAAATTTAGGATTCATTATTGATAACACCTTTCGATATACTTCACAAATAAACAACTACATTAGTAAAAGCATCAGTAACCCTAAACTGATTTATCCACATAGAAGCTACCTCTCCTTAGAAACTAAATCTATGCTTTGTAACTCGCTTGTTCTCTCACATTTTTCTTATTGTAGCGAAATATATGGACCATCCATTACACAGGATGTATTTCGTCGTATCTAGAGAGTTCAAAATAGTTGTCTTCGCTTAATATTTGGTGTACGCAAATATGACAGAATCAGTCATAAATTACTGGAAATACAATTGCTTAACATGCACAACAGCTGACAATTAAAGTTTCTTGTCTTGTGTCATAAAATCATCTTGCTGAAGCAACCAACGTATCTCTACAAAAAAAGTAAAATTTAGAACTGATGTGCACGCTTTAAATTTAAGAAATAAGGGACTAATCACCCCACCAATTCACAAAACCGCAAAGTTCGAAAGATCATTTAGTTACCAAATTTACAAATTGATAATGAAATTCCTAGAAGCTGCAGGGACTTAAGTATCCCAACATTTAAAGGATATATATATATAAGCTCTTACCCGATTCTCAAAGATAAAAACCATTTATTGTTTGCTCCTTATAATGATTTTAGTTCAATATTATTTATTCTCTGCTGAATTATTTATATGTTATCTAATTACAATTATATATTACAACTTTTAGTTTTAAGTATAAACTAGGCATTATGTATTAGTTATTTTTCTTTACTTTTAATGCAATGATCCCAATGGAAGATCAAGGGTAGTTATCTACTTATTTGAATTGGCGCCATTTGATTTCACTAAGTAGACTATAGTTATGTCATATATGTACTAATTTTATTTATTTTTGTATTCTTTTACTTATGTGAAATAAAGTTATTATTATTATTATATATCGCACAAAAATTTAAAAATTTAAATTTTTTAATTCTTGAAAATGAAAAAAAATGTGGTTTCTTATATTAAATAAATTTTCCATAAAGCCGATATCGCAAAAATCAAAAGTGGTGGATGCGCCGGGCAGGTATAAAAGTATAGTAAATAAATGCTAAGGCAACAAAGGGTAATTTGCTAGTATTCTTATAAAAATATCAAAATCTTTAATTTTTACTACAATTTTTAACAAAGAAAAAAAAGGTGTATTTTTTTAAATTTTCAATACATGTCTAGGTTTGTCAATTTTATTTGACTTATTTTTAAGATGTACTTGATTCATGATTTAATTTATGTAAAGTATCGAAATTAAACTAAATATTGGCTGGAACTAGTTTAATAACAAGTTTCAACTGAAATTAATCTCTGAACTTCGGAGCAATGTCTATTTCTATTCTATCCTATTGAATGACTTTGACCTGAAGTTCATAGATACACTGTAATTCAAAGTCTTCTTGCAACTGGCACTAAATGCTAGTTTAGCTAACTACAAAATAATCTTTATGGTGGTGGACTGTTTTATGTGACAGTGTCTTTAAGTGGCATAAATTAACGAGGACCTTAACTAGAATCGGTGCATGCGCACATAAGCTGGCAAGTCATTTTTTTTTCGTTTGATTTTCACCTCTATCAAATGAAATTCCCATTTTATTAAATGAAAATCCCACATGTCAGTTTTAAATCAACATATTTCACTATTTGTCAAATGACTATCCCCTTCTATCAATTGATTTTCCCATTGTATTTCTGCCACCTTAAAGACCATTCATAAGCGCAATACAAGACTTGTTGAGCCCATTGAAGAAATATATCAAAACAAGTCCTAATAATAAAGAGGTTCTTTTTATTTTAAAGCATAAAATTTCAGAACACTAGAACTTAATTATTAAACAATATTATGTGAAATTCAAAATATTCTTGTTAAGCAATATAAATTATTATTAATTTCGCAATATTTCAGTGTTTTTTAGGCTTCAGAGAAAAAAAATCCTTTTTAATGATGACATAGCAACCCATGGTTTCCATTTGAAAAAAATTAAGTTTGTTCGAAAACGAACGTCGATAGAAAAAATCTGATAACATTTCGTTATTCAGTGTAAAATTGTCTAAAACTTTGCCATTTATAGTTTTTTATATCTCTTTTAATAACTGAGAAAAATCAGTTTAAAAAAATCGATACTGCACATTTTTCAAAATATCTAGTTAGCCTGGACTTTTTTGAAAATTTTGCAAATGTATTTTTATTCAGCTCGTAAAACTGCACTACTTTGCCCATTTAACCGTTTCTCTATCTCTTATGGTTTCCGAGATCCCCATAGAGAACATGAAAAAAACTCACCCTGTATATTTGTAATGTTTAGGTGGTTGTTAAAAGAAAACAAAATACTTCAAAAATATTGTAACGTTCGCGTTTTATACAGAGAATTTTATATAACACCGAATATTTTCATAAAATATGATTTGACACCTTTAATTTTTAGGTTATGTGTAAATTGGGTTGCCTGTATGACCATTACAAATTGTAGGTAATCAATTGCAATTAATGCCTCAACTTGTACATACAGGGAGTTTTTCTTTCAAGTATACATGTCCCGATTTTGGCGTATATGCCGTAAATCTTTAGATAATCGTTGTTTTCTTAAAGGAGTTTAATTTGAAAATTAAAATGAGTGTGTTCCACTCCCAGACTAAGCATAAAGTAAATTTTCGAGTTTAGAAAAGCCTGAAAATTTGGTTTGGACGCGTAGCGCGAAGCGCGGAGCGGCCAAACCAAATTTTCGGGCTTTTCTAAACTCGATATTTTACTTCATGCGCCACCGGTACAAACACTGACATATTACGAAGTTTGATACACACCGCTGAACTTTACATTGAATCAGTGTTTTGTGCCGGTGGCGCATGAAGTAAAATTTCGAGTTTAGAAAAGCCTGAAAATTTGGTTTGGCCGCTCCGCGCTTCGAGCTACGCGGCCAAACCAAATTTTCAGGCTTTTCTAAACTCGAAATTTTACTTCATGCTTAGCCTGGGAGTGGAAAACACTCGTTTAAAGCTTCAAATTGTATTCTTTTAATAAACCGAGCGTTATAAAATGTACAGCGTCTGCATATGTATACTTAAAAGAAAAATTCTCGTTATGAATATGTTCGGTGTTTTCTGTATATCCGATTTTTCAGAGAAATAGTAGTAAAATAATAAAATAACTGCTGAACAAAACTAAATAAATTAAATTAAATTCAAAAATCAAGATTTATTATCGGCAACCCAAATATCACAAAAATGTAAGCAAACGAATATTTTTATTTCGATTAGATTAATGGATTTTTCACTTCTCACAACGGATCCGGAAATAGGATATGTGTATAGTAACCGTGCTTATATAGTCGTTTCCCCTTCACAAACACCAATTTGCCTATCAAGCAGGCAAATCAACAACAAATGCCCTTCACACACTAACAAGTGTAATAGAGAAGAGCATCGTAAGCAAAGAAGTGGCTCTATGCGCATTCTTGGACATCGAAGGTGCATTTGACAACACCTCCTATGAATCCATAGACACGGCCACCAAATCAAGAGGAATTGATGCCTCCACATCCAAATGGATCCATGCTATACTCAAAGGTCGTAGGATCAAACTGTCCATTGGCGATGAGTCGGCAACTGTTTTCGCAGTAAAGGGGTGCCCACAAGGCGGGGTTCTGTCGCCCCTGCTGTGGTCACTAGTTGTCGATAAGCTAATATCGGTGTTAACCAACGACGGATTTGACGTACAAGGCTATGCTGACGACATCGTCATCATAGTTAGAGGAAAGCATGACGATACGGTGTCCAACCGCATGCAGTCAGCCCTTCGGAAAGTAAGTACATGGTGCGTGCAGAAGGGGCTCACTATCAATCCCAACAAGACTGTAATTGTCCCATTTACAGGTCGTAGAAAATTCAATCTTAAGGCACTAACCATGAATGGGACACTCATTGGGCTTTCCAACACAGTTAAATATCTCGGCCTCACCTTTGACTAGAGGCTAAACTGGAAAACCCATGTAGATAACATCACTGCCAAAGCAGTAAGGGCAACATGGGCTTGCCGCAAGCTATTTGGCAAAAGATGGGGTTTACACCCCAAGATAATATACTGGCTTTTCATTACGGTGATAACACCAATAATCACCTATGGTTCCGTTGTCTGGTGGACAAAGACAACGGATATCACAACCCAAACAAGGCTCAGCAAGGTTCAACGGCTCGCATGTTTGGGCATCACAGGGGCTATGAACACCTGCCCCACTGGAGCAATGGAGGCTATGCTAAGTCTCACACCTCTGCATCTGCACGTGAAAAGGGAAGCAGCACTAAACGCATTAAGAATAATCCAGACAGACATACCAAAATATGGATACTTTAACGGGCAAATAAAAATCCTCAACACTGTGTGTGAAAGAGCGATATACATCCCCAAAGACTACATGTCAACTGACTACGACTTCGACACAACGATTGAAGTGGCCATCCATGGCCGCCATGATGTTGGGGCGAAGGTTAAGCAGTTACAAGGCTCCTCAATAGTTTGGTTCACTGACGGATCCAAAACTGAGAACGGAGTCGGAATCGGTATCACTGGCCCTCGATTCGAGTTATCAAAGGCCTTGGGACGATCCCCATCGATATTTCAGGCAGAAATCGAGGCCCTGAACATATGCGCCCACATATGCTTAGACAGGGGATACAACAAACAGAGGGTTTGCATCTGCTCAGACAGTCAAGCTGCATTAAAGGCAATAAAATCGCCTACATGCAAGTCTAAATCTGTCTGGGAGTGCAAGCTATACCTAAAGCAGCTAGCTAGGAACAACAGAGTCAAACTGGTCTGGGTTCCGGGACACGCAGGGATCAAAGGCAATGAAATTGCCGATAACCTTGCCAAGGAAGGGTCCAAAACTCCATTTGTCGGACCAGAACCTTACAGTGGAATAACTAAAGTCCGCATCAAAGGGATGATCCGGGAATGGGAAGATGCTGCCAAAAGTGCTCACCTGAGAAACACACCTGGTCTGCGGCGGGCGAAAAGGTTCATCGCCTTCTCTGCCGTAAGAGCCGGACAGTTACTCAGGTTAAGCAGGGGCAACCTAAGGCTCAAAACCGGCCTTCTAACTGGACACTGTCCTCTGAAGTACCACCTCACCAAGATGGGTCAGACAACTCATACCAAATGCAAGTTCTGCAACGAGGCACCAGAAACAGCAGAGCACCTACTTTGTGAATGCCCTGCCTTGTCCCTTCAAAGAGGGAACTACCTGTCATCGGCCACTTTAAACACCGAGGAATCGGTACACATTAAACCTCAAGTTATAGTAGACTTCATAAGAAGTCTAGACATTGAGGGACTCAAGTAGGTCAGGGATAGTTACAAAAGATCTTTTAGGTCGAGGTAACTTCGAAAGGCCCAGAGGCCATACGACCCACCGACCCCATAACATAACATAACATAACCGTGCTTATGTCCCTCCATCCTCTCTTATTGTTACGTAACTTCTTGTTAAGAGAATGTCGTTGAAATATATTGACAAAAGACATTTTTGTTTTAGATCTTTATAAAGTTGAGGGAGATGAGTATTAAATAAGATATTACCACTTGTTTAATATTGTTTGTTTTTGGTAGAATTAGAACACCAACCTCAAAATGAAATTTTGTAACAGCAATTGATGTTTGTTGGAACGGTGCTGTCCGTGTTCCTGGTGATTATTTATAGGATTCTGGTCCCGGATGCAGTAGATGAGCACATAATTCACAATAATCCGGAAATAATTTATTTAACTCCATTCATCATTGGATAATTGTCACCTTTATAGGCAACGGTCGATGACTGACTGATAAAGAAGATACACACATACAGAGAGTTTTATGTAACACCGAACATTTGCATCCAATACAATTTGACACCTTTCATTTTTAAGTTGTGTGACCATTAAAAATTGTAGCCAATCGATCGCAATTAATGCCTCAACATAACTAAATAATTAAGTTGGCAGCAAGGACAGTGGTGCACAATAAACGATAAAAATAACAAATCATAATAGAAAAGAATTATTTTTTAACAAAATACGAAAACAAACACTACATATGGCACAGTAATACGAGAGAGTAGAAACAGATTACAACACATACTACGGCATCTAGAAGTAACAAATGAGTCAGAAGAGAGGCAGAGAAGACTTGGATTCGAGTGGAGAGTGTAAAAACTTAACAAAAACCAAGAAAACGGTCGTGTTATCAGCTGGGAAAGGACAGAGAGCAACAGGGAGTTTTTCTTTCAAGTATACATGTCTCAGTTACAGTGTATATGCCGTAAATCTTTAGACACTCGCTGATTTTTTAACTGAGTTCAATTTGAAACTTGAAATGAGTGTGTTCCACTTCCAGACTAAGCATGAAGTAAAATTTCGAGTTTAGAAAAGCCTGAAAATTTGGTTTGGACGCGTAAACTAAACTCGAAATTTTACTTCATGCGCCACCGGTACAAAACACTGACATATTACGAAGTTTAAAACCGATAAACTTTACCTTGAATAAATGTTTGGTACCGGTGGCGCATAAAGTAAAATTTCGAATTTAGAAAAGCCTGAAAATTTGGTTTGGCTGCTCCGCGCTTCGCGCTACGCGACCAAACCAAATTTTCAGGCTTTTCTAAAATCGAAATTTTACTTCATGCTTAGCCTGGGAGTGGAAAACACTCGTTTAAAGCTTCAAATCTTTTAATAAACCGAGCGTCGGAGCATGCACAGTGTATGCTTACGTATACTTAAAAAATTCTCATTGTGAAAATGTTCGGTGTTACATAAAACTCTCTGTATGTTTATTCGGGGCGCGGAGCGCGTTCGCCGGTTTCTGGCGAAATACACAAGATAATTAATCGGCGTTAATTCGGAAGGAGATTCGGGTGGTTCGCTGATGTTTTATTTGGTAATTTATTTGAAATAATTTTGTGGGTGGTTATATTATGTTCAGGAGTGACGAGGATACATGGTTAGTGTAGCGGAGTCTTAATCTTTGATACATCGAAAATACCAATAGTTGTTAATCCGGATAGGGGGCGTTAATTTCGATTTTTTTGAAAAAAGAGACACGTGCTGTGTGCGGTGTCCGGAGATTTTCGAAATAATCTGTGCGATCTTTCGACTAATAATAATATACAAAATTATAGAGGTATTTCTATCCAGTCTACTATACCAAAGATTTTAAACGAGTTAGTTTCTAGACAGATCATGTGGGTATTTAAGCGCACAATTTGTGAGGAACAGCATGGTTTTCTTGAAGGAAAATCAACTGTTACAAATTTGCTAACATTCCAAAATTACTTATTAAATGCTCTAGAAAAGGGTTATCAAGTTGATGCGATATATACTGATCTGTCCAAGGCGTTTGATCGCGTTAACCATAACATCCTACTTTCTAAACTCTCTAGTCTCGGATTTAATAATTTAGCGCTTACATGGCTTCAGAGTTTTTTATGTGGTCGAAAGCAATATATAAAAATTGATAATTTTGTATCTGATGTAATAAATGTAACCTCGGGTGTCCCCGAAGGTTCTCATTGTGGGCCCATTCTTTTTTTACTTTTTGTTAATGATGTAGGAAATTGCTTCAAACATTGTAAATTTCTTTTATTTGCAGACGATTTAAAATTATTTTCAATTATTAAAAACGAATATGATAATATAGCACTACAAAATGATTTGAATAATTTCACTACGTGGTGTTCTAATAACAAACTGAGCTTGAATATTAGCAAATATGTTTCCATTTCTTTTACCAGGGTTAAATTGTTACACTATTCTTATTTTATAAGGATTTAGGTATAATTTTTGATTCGCGTTTGACGTATTGCTCCCATATTGATAGAATCATATCCAAAGCGCTGAGGTCACTATGAGCTATTACACGGTTTTCATATGAGTTCGATGTATATACTGTAAAGTTATTATATATATCGCTTGTACGCTCACATGTGGAGTATGGTTCAACAATATGGAGTCCATTCTACAAGAAGTCAATAACTAAAATTGAAATGGTCCAGAGCAAATTTTTAAGATTAATTTCTTATAGGCTTGGTCATTCTCGACTACATTTAGCCATTCTAATATGCTATTGCTCTTAAACATAAGCTCGCTTGAATGTGGCGAATTATGCACGACTTGTGTTTTGCATTTAAATTAATGAACGGCTTAATTGACTCTTGTAATTTGCTCTCAATCCTTAACTTCAATTTTCTTATCTCTAAGCCCACTAGGACTTTTTTTTATTTCGTCTGCCGTTTCATTGTACCAACTATGGAATTCACAATCCCATGGTTAGAATGATGAAATATTGCAACATTTTAAATTCCGACTCAAATTCAAGTCATCTTTTAATTTGTTTAAGAGTGGTCTGAGGGTTATTGACTTGTCTAGGTGTATTCTTTAGTTTAGTACTTTTGGTAGTGTTCATTTAAGTTGTATTTAATTTTTTTGTAATATATTTTTTAATTGGTGTGTATAATACTTATTTTTAGTTAAAATTTATATACTTTTTGTAAACGAATTTAATGTATTATTGTTAAATAGGCGATGTCCGTAAATAAATAAATAAATAAATAAAAGTTATAAGAAATTCGAGTGAGACCACCCTATATCTAAAGGCCTCGTTTAGTCAGTCAATTTTTGAATTTAACTGCTGCCAAGTTTAAATTCTGATTCCGGTGTGGATCCCGTAATTTCCTGACTAGAACATTTTCTGAGAGAGGGTACTCCTTATCTACCGTTCGGATTATTCCGGCTACCAGGTTTGGAAGCTGAATAGTTACGGAGCGGAGGGCTGAAGATATTTTTGGTATTGAAACAAGAAATAAGGAGATTAATCCGTTGATTCTGGTGGAATTTTCAGATAAGTAAGAGTGAAATTGTTTCAAGTTTTTTTTTTACTTCAAATTGAAAAGTAATTTTCATATAAGCTAAATTATACTCAATGACATTAGAAGCGTAACACCAAGAAGGAATGATTTTTTTGAATTCATATTTTAGCAACAGAGTGACTATATTTAAAGCATACATTGATAACAATTTCAACCTTGTGCCTTTTATATTTATTGTGAAAAAAAAATCACTTTTTCTTTTTTGATAAAACTATTTATATGAGCTGTTAAGTACAGATGTTTTTAGTTTTCGTGTTTCCGTTGAGTGTGTTAAGCTTAAATAAAATGCCTCGAGTCCGAAGACGTCCACAATATCACCATTTGAGCGATTTTGACCGGGGTCGAGTTGTTGCTTATTGAGATGTCGGTATGTCCTATCGCGAAATTGCCCGCCGTATTGATTCCACTGCAGCAACTGTAATACGTGTGTATCAGGTATAGACAGAAGAAGGTAGAGGAGCAAGAAGAAGACCAATTGGTCAACCAAGGCGTACCACAGAACGTCAAGATCGGCGCTTAAGACAAATAGCCCTGCGAGACCGTTTCGCTACTACGCGTCAAATCGGTGATCAGAGAATTGGAGAAGAAGGTAGGCCCGTTAGTATGCGAACCTTATATCGCCGCATTCAATCCTTTGGGCTTCTTTCGTACCGTCCAAGATTAGTGCTTCCTTTAACAGCGAGACAGTGTCGCCAAAGGTTGGACTGGTGCAGAGAACGGCAGCATTGGGAGGCAGAATGGCACGATGTCGTATTCAGCGATGAATCACGATTTTGTCTAGGTACGCATGATGGCCGTAGAAGGGTACGACGCTACCGTGGTGAACGACCTGATCTTAGGTTTGCTATTGAGAGGCATGTACACAGGACTGCTGGAGTAATTGTTTGGGGGGCTATTGCTTATGGTAGTCGATCACCTCTTGTATTCATTCGAGGCAGTATGACAGCTGCGCGTTATGTTGAAGACGTCATACGACCGACTTTGTTGCCTTATTTAGATGGCCGCCCAGACGTACTTTTTCAGCAAGATAACGCACATCCCCATATGGCTCGTCGAACTATGAACTTTCTTAATGAAGCTGGTGTTAATGTTTTGGCGTGGCCGCCCCGTTCGCCGGATTTAAATCCCATTGAACATGTGTGGGATATCATGGGAAGAAGAATATTCTCTTTGCACCATCCTCCACAGACTTTAGCACAGTTGATCGATGAAATTCAAGTAGCTTGGAACGAGATGCCTCAAGAAGACATCGACCATCTCATTTTGTCGATGCCCAGACGTCTACAGGAGTGTATACAGCAAAGGGGTCGCCAAACACATTATTAATTTTTTTTAGATTGTTTTTTAATAAAATTTCTTGAAAATGTAATCATTTTATTCTTGATGTAAGACTACCATACTGGCAAAAAATCAAGTTAAAATAATAACTCCTTCTGGGTGTTACGCTTCTAATGTCATTGAGTATATATAAAATTAATATTTTTTTATTACGTTTATTGCAGTTTTCGCTCATATGTTGTTTTTTTAACTTAAAATTGGTATCTAAGTGCGATTAACAAATTGAAGTTTATGTAAACTGAAGGTTTTAATCACGCAGGAGATATAATTAATATTTTTTTGTGAAATGACTAAAGGAAAATGCCGTATTTTTTTCTAACCAATAATTTGTGTATATCTATGAATATTTTTTTGACAAATCACTTGAGTTATCTGATTATGGTTTGCTGAACAGTTTGTGATTCTCGCATAGTTTTTTATTGGGTTTAAAGATTAGAATTAACTTTCAGGGGAAATTACTGAGCTACATACAGGCTGTTTTGATTTGGGTATTATTTTTTTTATATATATAAAGTGTCTCGATATTTTATTATGTTTTCTTAACTAGTCATTTTGTTTATTTGCAATCAACTTCCATTATATTTCCTACTGATAAAATCCATTTAAGTAATGTTTCATTAACATTAAAACAACGTTTAATATTGCTACAATGTTGATATTACGTTATTTGTTTGTTTTTTGCTCAGTGGGTTTGTTTATTTTTTATTAAAGTGTTTTTTTCTAAAATAATATATTATTATTTACCTATACTAACCTGTCCCTAGTTTCTTGGTTTGAGTGGGGATAAAGCCAATAGTGAGTTATAAAACCAAGTGGCGCCCAAAAGTAGTTTTCTGTTTTTTTTTTTTTTTTTGTTTAACCCCGACACCGCCTCCGCGTAAGAGCTGCCGAACGCGGTCACTATATTGCTGATTTATAGTGACATATTTAGAATTTGAATGGCGTCGTGAGCCTTAATGAAGAATTATACAGTATTTTTTTTAATATTTTACTCAAAATTAATTAACGAATCAAGTTACCTGAAGCTTTTTGCTAATTTTCAAGCCACCTTGTATTTATGATTTTCATAATGGTCCTCAAGGCCATAAATCATTATAACCATTTTTAATGTTCTGTGCTGTTACGACGACAGGTTTTATATTATTGGTGAATGTGGTTGTGACAACAATTTTGGAGCAGATCAGCTTTGTTAATTTTCTGAATTGAGCTCATTGAAACATGTAAATTGTAAATTTCGTAATGTTAGCACAAAGACACATTAATGCATGAGGTATAAGCCCACTGAACAAACACATTTAAGTAATGTTTTATCAACATTAAAATAACGTTTAATGTTCCCACTGAGCAAATCCATTTAAGTAATATTTTATCAACATTAAAACAACGGATAATGTTGCAAAATTGTTGATACAACGTTATTTGTTTGTTTTTTGCTCAGTGGGTTGCTACTATGTTGATATAACGTTATTTGTTTGTGTTTTGCTCAGTGGGAAGAAACGTTCAAAAAACCAACAAAATAACAGTATCAAAAACCAACAAGATAATTCAAATTTTGAACTCCATTGGTTTCTACGAAATCCCTTTGTTTCCACTATATAAAACTCAAATTGAGATCTTTAAAATGATATAACCAACCTGCGATATCCCCCTATTCCAAGAGTGCTTGTTTGTTTACTCTGGTGGTGGGTTGACCTCCTTTTTGCGTGGGTGTCGTCTGCACGGCGCAGCTTCCTAGTGTTACAGGTGAATGCTTCTTTCAACGCGAACGCCTGAATCTGGCGAAATTTACGTTTGAAAAAAATCGACTTTTAGTCGAAATTACGTAGTGCACTGATTGTAAAAGAAGGCAGTGGAGAATGGGTCCGACCGCATGGTGCTCGCCTGCCACAGCGGTTTTATTGATCTGCGCGAGGGCGGACGCGTTTTGTGGACACACATTTGCACAGAATCACGTAAATATTTTGATGTAATCAAAATACTAACATAACATAACATTTTAAGTATACATATCCCGATGTGTACGTTGTACATTTTCGGGCATTTAGATAAGCTTGAACATTTGGATTGGTTGCTCCGCTTCGCAACGCGACCAAGCTACATTTTCAGACTTATCTAAACTCGAAATTTTACTTCACACTTAATCAAGGTAAGGACGCTGGAGAAGTTGGGGGAAGAGAGGGAAAGCAAGAGCAAGAGAGGGGGCAGCGATTAGTGTAGATATAATGTATTATGCAAATAAAGGTCTTTTTTTTTACTTAATCAAGCAGTGAAAACACTTGATAGATTGACCTATTTTATACATGGTGGCGACCAAGCTGAAATGTTAAATATCTCCGACTTCCCTGAAGCCATTTTTTCCCTGATCTCTCAAAATACAAATAATGCACACAAATTTGTTTTAGTTCTAAATTTGAACTTAAAAATAACATCAACTCTGTTTATTTTGTCATAAATTTGACAATAAAGGGAACTCCAAAATATGTTTCTGATTGATCGTCTAACGAGGGTTTCCACTCCCAGACTAAGCATGAAGTAAAATTTCGAGTTTAGAAAAGCCTGAAAATTTGGATTTGCTGGGGCGCGCGAGCGAAGCGAGTCGCGCCCCAGCAAATCCAAATTTTCAGGCTTTTCTAAACTCGAAATTTTACTTCATGCGCCACGCGTATAAATCACTAACTTTAAATGAAACCTTAACCAATGGGTAAGACAGAAATAAATTTATTATGCCAATTACAAGAAAAGTGCAATAATGGACACTTCACCATTTTTTCTATGATGTTTAAAGGTTATTTAATGTGTCAAATTCGTGCTCCGAACAAAACTAACAATTTTTGTAAGTTCTTTATTGTAATATTTGCATATTTTATTGTATTATTCGCATATTTATAATTATTATTTATTTAAAAATTCCTTTTTACCGAAAAAGCCAGAATTTCCCCGACTTTTCCCGATGAATAAAATCCCCTGACTGTTCCAGTTGGTCGCTGCCCTGTTATGGAACCAACTACAAATTCTAATATTTTTAAAAATATGACATAATGTAAATATAAATATGTTTCCTAATTGTAGTTACAAGAAACGCGTCTTGTATCTTTAATTTTTTAATTTGGAATTTGTTATGATTGAAAGAAACATCAACCTATCTTAGTTATTCAGAATGGTTACTTTAATTTTAGTATATGTCTATCAGCGACGGCTCGCAGCCTAACTTCAGGGTCGGCCACAGCGCCAAGGCACACAAAATTTTAGGTTAGGATCGCGCTTTATAAATATCACCTTTCAATAACGGATACATATTACCTTGGGTATCAGACCTACCCTGAAGTTAGGCTGCGAGCCGCCGCTGATGTCTATAGCAACTTGCATAGTTTTAAAATGTTAAAAGTTATGCGGATTTAATAAAACTATCTCACCTTTAAACTACCGGGTGTGGCACTTAAGACGCCTCGGACCATAGCTCCTTTACGATAAAAGCTATCGAAAAAAATCTAAGAGCAAAGTGGTGCATAATTACCGTCGCTATGTTTCAAAAATATTTCTAATCATCAGTGGCGTGCCGTACTCCAGTGGCGTACCAAACTTATGTTTTTTTAAACGGAATGCCCTATTTTTTATTGCAGATTTGGAAAGTGCTCGAAGAGTACTTATTTTTTTATCAACATGTTATACCCTTCACTTTAGCGGTTTCGCTGTTCTAACCCCTTCTTTCAAAATTGCGCCCTATTTTTGAGATTGTTTTGTAGATTGACGCCGGCGCCTAAATTTTGAATTGAGGTACAGGTTAAGACCTCGTATACCTTCACATAATTTTTTTCGGGTAATTTATGGAAAAAAAATAATTTTTGATTGAACTTCGCATGTTGTCATTTTTTTCGAAAATTTCAAACGGCACCTCCCTAAAAAAATTACGGCGTTGTACAGCCAAAACTCTAAATTTTTCATTGGTACAAAAAAATTACACATTGCATAACAAAATTTCGGAGAAAAAAGGAATTTCATCGCAAATGTCGGGAAACGTTTTCCGTTCCCAAGAGTGCCATGAGAAAACAAAAACACAAATACGGTCAACATATGTACCTATTTATTCAACATGATATGAAAAATGCAGATAAAGAAAATTTAACAACTTAAACTAAATGTTCGAAATGACGACGTTCCTGCTGGAGGCATAACCGCAACTTCGACTCACAGGCTCTAGACACTGCCCTAAGGACTTCTGGTGATATACCGCGGAAAGCCGCGCGGATTCTCTCCCTCATATCCTCGACAGTAGTTGGTACCGTCCTGTAAACCTCGTCTTTGATATGGCCCCAAAGGAAGAAGTCAAGAGGAGTGAGGTCTGGTGATCTTGGCGGCCACCTCACAGGACCCCCACGACCAATCCAGGAGTCCGGAAACGTTTCAACGAGAAATTCCCGAACGACACGGCTATTATGTGCAGGAGCTCCATCGTGCTGGAAAACTATCTGTCGTAGAGCGGCTAGAGGGACATTTTCCAAGAGATCATCCAAGTCGTCGCGAAGGAACCTCAAATAACTGTTGCCGTTCAGGTGCCCCTCGATGAAATAAGGACCCAAAAGGTGTTCTCCAAGTATGCCTCCCCAAACATTCAGCGACCATCTTTGCTGGTGGTTTATCATTCGCATGGCGTGTGGGTTTTCATCGGCGTAATAATGGTAGTTGTGGCGATTGACATGCCCATTTCTATGGAACGTCGCTTCATCAGAAAATAATACGCGCATAAGAAATGATTCCTCCTGCTCAATTTTGTTGATAGCCCACAAGCAGAAATCTTGCCTCGCATGAAAATCTTGAGGTTGCAATTCTTGGTGCAGTTGAATCTTAAATGGACGGAATTTTTACTTTTGAAGAACACGATGTACGGATCGCGTTGAAATAACGTGATTCCTACTAATATCACGGATACTGGTATGAGGATCTTCAATAATTGCCTCCAGAACCTGCAGTTCATTATTTTCGGTAAAAACTGTCTTCTTTCTAACTCTCCTTGGCCGTTTCACACTTCCCGTAGTAGTAAATCTCTCCAACACTTTTTGAAACGCACGTTCATTTGGATGTGCCCTGTGCGGATATCTCGCAGCGTACACTCGTGACGCCAAGAAACAATTCTTGTTACATTCTCCAAGAATAAATATCATGTCAACCATTTCCTCTTGAGTTCGGAACATTTTTAGAACGTTTATCAAAAATGACTTATGGCTGCTACTGGCGTCTAATAATTTACTTTGACAATTACCAATCTTTTGTTTTCTCATGGCACTCTTGGGAACGGGAAACGTTTCCCGACATTTGCGATGAAATTCCTTTTTTTTCGAAATTTTGTTATTCAATGTGTAATTTTTTTTGTACCAATGAAAAATTTAGAGTTTTGGCTGTACAACGCCGTAATTTTATTAGGGGGGTGCATTTGAAATTTTCGAAAAAAATGACAACATGCGAAGTTCAATCAAAAATTATTTTTTTTCCATAAATTACCCGAAAAAAAATTATGTACCTCAATTCAAAATTTAGGCGCCGGCGTCAATTAGTTTCTCTACAAAACAATCTCAAAAATGGGGCGCAATTTTGAAAGAAGGGGTTATAACAGCGAAACCGCTAAAGTGAAGGGTATAACATGTTAGATAAAAAGATAAGTACTCTTCGAGCACTTTCCAAATCTGCAATAAAAAATAGGGAATTTCATTTAAAAAACATAAGTTTGGTACGCCACGCCACTGATGATTAGAAATATTTTTGAAACATAGCGACGGTAATTATGCACCACTTTGCTCTTAGAATTTTTTCGATAGCTTTTATCGTAAAGGAGCTATGGTCCGAGGCGTCTTAAGTGCCACACCTGGTATATTACTTTGTGGTATATCTCTAAAACAATTTACAAAAATAGAATAACATATAATTGCAGTGTATTTTTATCCAACTAATGTATTTAGTGTAATTTAACAAAGTGTTTTGTTTTTGTTGGTTAAAAATACATGGGTTCGAGGAATTAAGGATTAAAAATACAACCATTTATTTATTTACATGCGAAATAAAGGATATTCTAACATATGTTCTTTCTTATAAAATTATATTTATTATAGAATCAAATTATCTATATATCATACAAACTTAATTTAGTCCCAGTATTTAATTAATCCATCCCATCCAGCAGTCACCAACTTACTCGGCTCGTGGGGATGCCAGAGTGTGCTGATACACACATTATCATGGGCCTTCCACTTCTTGTAAAGCTTCGTTGTCTTCCAGTCCCAAATGTACGCCTTTCCATCAGCATCACCAGACACCAAATAACTAAAACAAAAGACAAACAAATCATGCATAAACCATAATTTTAATTATCATTTGACGAATAAAGCACTAATAACCTTTCTTCACATGTTTATTTGAATTACCAAATGTACATACATTAAACGTGTCAAGAAAGGTTATTGAATTGATCTTCATGTAACTCAATAATTTAATTTAATTATCACTTGAAGGCAAAACAAACGAAATATCATTAAATATGTGAATTAACAAAACAAATAAATCTTTCATTTGTTTATTCATAAAATGCTGTTGAAACAAATGTCAAATTAGTGAATGATCACTCTGTAAACCAGACCACACATATTAAACTTTAATGTAGAGTTGGATAAAAACAATCGAGATCTGTGGTTTTAAAATAACATTTTTCGACCCAACTCTCTATGACTAGCTGTTTTTAATAAAGTAAGCATGATATATAGGTGGTTTGGTTTACCCTGTATGATAAAAACTTTTTTTTCTGATATGATCATATTTTTGCTTACCTCATGTCTGGTGAGAAATCCAAAGAACAGGCATAACCAGCAACCATATGCCCTGTGAAAGTCTTTTTCCTGTTCATCTTAAACCTGTTCAAGGCTGAGAAAATAACAATCTTATTGTCCATACTCTGACAAGCAAGCCATTTTCCGTTTGGTGCAGGTGTAACAGCAGGCATCGAATGCATAGTTGGATCCGCTATGTATTTCATATCAACAGGAATATCCCTATGAATTAAAAAAAAATACAATAATTTTTCTCTTTAATCAAAAACCTTATTTTAATAAATTGTTAGTTATTACCATTTTTAACAAAATTCAAAAAAAGCTATTTGCTTCAGTAAGTAACATTTGTTATTATTTGCTCGTGGTAAATCAAAATAAAAGACAATAAAAAGAAGCTCACCATTCCCACACACGTAAACTTTTGTCATCTGATGTAGTCACAAACCTCCTGTTGTCGTCTACAAAAGTGATTGAATTTACAGCCCCTAAATGTCTGTCGTATTCTTGCACAATATCACCACTTCTTGTATCCCACTGTGAAAAATAAACAGACATCGATGTTAATAAACAATAGAAAAGCACATTCAGTGTAAGTACAAATGATGAAATAAACAAAGTATAAGAAGTTGATATTTTCTAATAAAACTTACACAAATAATTTTCTTATCTGAAGTGCCGGCCACGAATAGATGCTGTTTATTATTATCAGGATTGAACTTTACACAATAAGGAATCTTCCTGCTCGTGAACCTCGAAATTACGTTGCCTGTTTCTGTGTCCCATAATTTTATATACCTATCATAACCTATTAAAGAAAAATAAATAAACGACTTTAGTATAAAAATTCCAAAACAAATAAACTCGTAGAAGATGTAAAAATCTTGGCTTTAGAAAGAATTTGCAAAAATTATCTCAATTTACAAGCAAAGCATATTAATTTATACCATGCAATCGTTTAAATGATGATTTAGAGTAAGCCGCATTTTTTTTTGTGCGGTTGCCCAGAATGCCAATTGAATAATGGAATACATTTGAAGTTATGGTAAACTATGTGTAAACAGTCAGTACTGCCAATCTAATTTAAAATTCAAAGCCTACTCTAAATCATGTTATAAACAATCGCACGGGTTGACTTTCATATGCATTCAATGAGTTTTACCTTCAAACTGACAATATAAAAAAAGAGATAATTAGAGCTGATAGCAATAAATTAGGCTCGTTTTACACCATTTTATTTCTTCCACAAGAAAATCACTCATATTAACACATAATTCATTTTAATTAATTACTTACCTGCAGAAAGAAAATGTTTTCCAGAATTATTAAAATTCACATCTCTCACGGCTTGTCTGTGCCCGTAATACGTCCGTATACACCTTCTCTCGTTGTAAACCTCCCAAATCTATGAAATAAATCGAAATCATTATCACAAACCTTTAAAAATTTATACTGCCTTTCAAAAAAATCAGAACACGCAAGTATTTATTGCACGATTTTAATAAAATTTACACAATTTGATCATGTAAACGAACTGTAACGATGATCAAAAAATCAACTTGAAAAACAAAAAAACAAATGAATAAAAATTAATAATGTGTTGGGTCTCCACGATTTCCTAAACACTCATTAACACGTCGAGGCATGCTAGAAATCAGGCTGTCAATATCGACTTGGGGTCTTTCATTCCAAACTTCGATAATTTGACCTCTAAGTTCCATTACAGTGTTAGCGGGGCGCTGTAAGGTACTTATTCTAACACCTATCATATCCCAAACATGTTCTATTGGCGATAGGTCTGGAGAACGAGATGGCCAAGGTAACAAATTGATTTCCGCACTATCAAAATACTGTCTTATAATGGCCGCTGTGTGAGGTCGAGCATTATCTTGTTGAAAAATGGGGTTCTGCAAGCCATTTACATAGGGCACTAACACTGGCCGTAAAATGTGGTCAATATACCGAATCACGTTAAGACTTGCTTCTAAACAAACTAGAGGAGACCGACAACCATATGCTATCGCCCCCCAAACCATAACTCTCTGTGTAAGAGCCGTATGTCTTTCAACAGCAAATTGTAAAATTCTGCGTTTACCGCGTCGACGTCTCACTCTTCTGCGACCATCATGAGCCCATAAACAGAACCGAGACTCATCGCTGAAGATAATGTTATTCCATTCATGGGTCCAATGTTGTCTTTCCCTGCACCAATCAAGTCTTGCTCTGCGATGCTGCGAAGTAAGAGGTAGACACAATTGTGGACGGTAGGATCTTTTACCAAAACTGCGGATTCTTCTGTAAACAGTAGCCATGGATACTCTTTGGCCATTTAGAGCCAACTAGTCATTTGCCAATGCCCGCGACGTTGTAAATCTGTCCCTTAAAGTTGTATGGCGAAGAGCTCGATCTTCATGCTCAGTGGTGCTTCTTGGACGTCCTGATCCAAGTCTACGTCGATTCTCCCCAGCTTCGGACCATCTAGACCAGCAGCGTACGATCACCGATACACTACGGCCTACCCTTTCAGCAATAGCACGAACCGAAAAACCCGCTTCTCGCATTCCTATAATGCGACCCCTTTCAAATTCACTTAGATGATGATATTGTGCACGCCGACGAACACGGGGCATCTTTTTATGTTTTACAAACTGAAACGTCAAACTACTCAGAGGCTACTTGGATATTAGAAGCAATTACATTAAAAAATCAGCAGCTCTTCATAATGATGAAATCAAGGAAAAATACCATTAAATAGTAACCAAAACAATTGATTTTTTGATCATCGATGCAGTTCATTTACATGATCAAATTCTGTAAATTTCATTAAAATCGTCCAATAAATACTTTGTGTTCTGATTTTTTTGAAATTATTTAAAAAAAAATTAATTATTTTATTTAATTTTGATTAGTTACCTTTATTCTACAATCCATACTTCCGGATAATAATAAGTGAGCAGTTTTCGGAAACCACCGGACGACGGCGATGCCTTTTGAATGACCAGACCAGGTAAAAATATGTGCCTTTGGAAGGAAACACTTCTCCGGAGGCACATCTGACCTGAGATTAACGCCGACATCGTGCGGTGCATGTAAGTAAGATCTGCCTTGATAATCGACTGCATCTTTGACTGTAAAATTTTACGCACAAAATTAATACAAAATCAAGTTTAAAGTAACTATAATGAAGGAAAATTCCTATTCCTTTTGAATTTTATAAAGTGACATTTGGAGAAATAATTTGGATTTGTATTTTCTGTCAGTAAATAAAAATATAAACACTAAAAATGTGTGTATAATAGTAGATTGTTTGACAAGTTTTGGAAGCTTCGGTTTGCATAAGAATACCAACTTGCATTTACGAGCCCGCAGGGCAAGTAAATGCAAGGTATCAGCATGCAATGTAGCTTTCAGAACGTATTTAACACTCTGCTTTTCCTACGACCCAACAGTGGAGGCGTTAATTGTTCTTCGTCACTACTCATTTTATTTGAATAATTTTGATACTGACGTTTGAGGATTTCACTTTCAGATCTAGTTTTAAAAATTCAATTTTTAAGCGTGACATTACTTGTCAAAATACAAATATACAATTGACAACTTTCAATGCAAAGGTATAGCGACAATATGTCTGTTTCGGGAAGGGTCGTAGGAAAAAGAGATTTCGGAACGGCATTGCAGTTGGATCTTCATTTTTTCAATATCAAACGATTTCTACCTATTTATGCAAGTCTTCCATCACAATGTGTTTTATTGAATATCTAACATTTTCTATCAGAAAATTTCTGGTTGAGAATGCTAAATATTCAATAAAAGATACTACACACTTTATGGAATAAAAAAAAAACTTACTGTGCAATGTGGTTTTCTCTTCAATTGGTTTATCGTCAACCGGTTTCCCTCTCTTATTTTTCTTTGCTACCAACTCCTCCAATTCCGCAGATTCCTCTTCACTCGGCTTCATAACCCTCTGTTCATCAACAAACCCACCCCAAGGCCCCAAAAACCCATCAATATCCTCCGCATTGTCATTCTTCTTTCTCTTTCGTTTATCCAGCGGCCTCAATTTTGTACTCTCGAAAACAGTCTTACCCCCGGCATCAGTGGCCAATTCAGCAGAACCGATTATTTTATCTCCGGGAGGGGCGTCTTCTCCTACCGTTGGATCCAGTGCGAAACCGTAGCTGCTGAATGTGCGTCGTTGGTTTTCGAATTGAAAGGCACTCATGTGCGCAGGCTCAACATAACCGGCCAGCATGTTGCGCTCGGCAGCCATTTGACTTGTTTTGTATGGGTTCACGGGGCCCACCATCGGGGCAAAGAGTTCATCGTATTTCGGGTTGTGGGTGATTTCTTTGGATGTTGGGTCAATGTGTTGAACACATTCTTCACTACCCTAAATCACAAATTTAACAATAATAACATGTATTGTGCAATAAAAATCATACAAATCCCTATCAACTTAAGGGGGTTTTTGGATCGACAGTCATTCAACACATCTGATCTTGTGGATTCCGTAAGTGCTTCAGCCTCAAATTTAATATTATCCCAAAATGTGTGTTAAACATAAGTTTAAACAGTAAAAATTATTTAGTGCTTTTAATTTTCTATATACACACAACTTTATAATTAAATTACTTACTGTAGGGAGGACTATAGGTGCTGCACAAACTTGTAAACTCCTCTTCACAGAATACTCGCTGTCTCCGGGATCATCAGGAACCACTGCTGATGTTGACGGCGTTTCTTCATCAGATTTACCTTCATCATCACTACTAGCATATTGTTGTAAAGCCAACATCGTCCAATGTGTGTATTTATTACCCGATTTATAAATTAATAAACGTAATCGAATGCTTGTTGATGTTTTGACACTGGAAAAAATGAAGGTTATGTCACGAGTACCAACCGTATGTAATTAAAGTAGGTCAAACGCAACTTAACTATCAAGAAAAAATATGTATTTCAAAAACATGATTTCGTATTAAACAGCATTGACATGATTTATAAAAATATATTTAAATTAAAATTCATAAAATACAAAGAATAGTTGCGCAATTAACTAGGCAAGTTTGTTTATAGGCAACCCAATATACACGCTGTAATCGACCTATTGGCCTACTTGCTACGTTCACATAACTGCGCTATGCGTAAATTGTTTGTTTATAAATTGTTTAATTTAATATTCTGTCTGTCTTCTTCGTTTGCATACGTTTAGTATTTAAACTCTGATATTTTGAATAGATTTCTTAGTTAGACTCAAGAACAGTCGAATTTATAAAATGTCTAATGTTACTGTAATATTTAGATAGTCAATATTTTGAATGTTCCCAAGTGAAGATTATGACAGTTGTTTAATTAACAATTTTGTCTGAAATCACCAATCACACGATTTTACTTTCATTAAGTGATTATTAAAAGATGAGTTGATTTTCATTTTTACAGATTAACATTAGCTCAATTTTCAAAACTATCTGCAAATTTTTATTAATAAGACAGAAAATATGTGTGTAGCTGAATGATTTATGGGGCCACTTGCATAAACATATTGGACAGGAGTTCAAAATGGCATATTTTATCGTTCTGATGGAATTTACAAGACACTTCAATATGTTTATGCAACTGATTAATAGTTAAAATAAAAACACCAAGAAATAATTATTGTCCATCAGATTGACATATATTTGAAATATAATAGAATACATAATAAATATTTACGGATATACCAACAAATCTTATCCTAAAAACAATATCACACATTCTTTCAGTCTATATAATAATCACCATCGCTTATAAACTCCTCATTTCTTCTTGACTAGATCCATATATCACTCATTGTTACCGCCTTCACAGAACATAGAAGTACCATTAGCAGAAGTATACATAGAACATGATTGATTCCTCCGGAATAAAACATTAAAAAACATTGATTGTACATACATTTACGTGTTCGTCTCTTGCGGCTTAGTAACCCTTAACAAGGGGGTGGAATCTAACCAGGGTAAAACCTCTTCGCACTCGGGGAATTTCGCGAGAGTGAAATCGAAATGGTCTTGTTTTCTAGGGCTAGTCGGAGCCGAGATTGTTTGTATGGCGTGGAAACGCGGAATGCTTAAACAATGTCTTAAGCTCGGCACGCTGGCGCACGAGGGTTTTTGCAGTTTGTTTTCGTCTTTGAAAAACATGGTTAGCTGGAATTGGGCAAGGGTCGCCGTGGAATTGGCTAGGTTTTCTATGCAAGGGCAGGATGTGCTTGAGGTTTTCCAAGCTTCGCTACAGCAATCCAAGGAGTTTTCAATTAAGGAATTGATTGATTTTTTAATAGGGCTGTTGTCCGTTATCATCTCCAAACCTTTATTGCTCCTAATTTTGTATTCTAAATTATCCCCGCTGGCGAAGCGCAATCGTTTCGGGGACTCGAAGCTGGAACATCTTGGAATGGGGCTTTTTGCAATAGTGTTTTTGTTTTTTAGGGAACTTCGAGGGATTAGGCAGTGGCCGTTCGTGTCCAGTTGGCCGTTTTTGATTATTTTTCCGCTTGACGCTGCTCTTCTTCTTTCTCTCTCTATACTTCTCAGGGCTTTCATTTCGTCATCTTCGCCAACTAGGAAGTAAGTGTGTTGTTCGCCTTTACCTTTCATGTTGATTAAGCCTCTTTCCGAGAAGTGGTAGCCTCCAAGTTTTGCTAGTAAGTCTTTGCATTGTTGACTGCAGTGGATTTTCAAGGCTAGATTAGAATTTAATGATTTTAGAAAGAAGTAAAAATGTTTTACATATTTTTCTTTTATATATACATACAGAGAGTTTTATGTAACACCGAACATACTAAAATGTACTTAATGTTAATTTTCCTATGTTCGATGTGTACTGGGACGCATCAAAGCATTGAGTACGATGTGATTGGCTAGGATTTCTAATGGTTATATAGTCAACCCAATGTACACTCTTCACGTCAAAAATAAATTAAATTGGCTTGAGTGCATGTGTTAGACACTGGGTTTTTTTCGACGTTTTTGACCTTTTTGGGAACTTTTTTTAATAAAACTGTCTGCGTTTTTGTGTGAAAATAAAGAATCCAATATATGTTTCGTCTAAAACTTACCTTTTAGTCACAATTCGTGTTTTAGGTTAATGTTTTTATGAGATGTCCTTCTTGCCTTTTCTTGCAATTTTATGCCACATTTCCAGTGTAAACTGAATACACAGCATAACTTCCTAATAAATTGCTACATATCTGCACTAATTTTGTTCTTTTACTTGTATTTTAACGTGAATACACTTTACAAATTTAATGTTAACATCGTTAACATATAAACGGTGACATTTGAGATTTGTTTATCCAAAATGCAATTGTCACCGCTGGTATCGCCATGATTACGTGCGTAAAAACTAGGTGGCGCTAGTACACAATCAAATGCTTTTATATATAAAATTATATAACAACTAATAATAATATTTTCCAATTATTTGATATAAAATAAAGCAATTACACTACATTTGAATGAATTCAGTAATTTATTCATAAGTGAAATCAGTACATCTGACTCGGCGGCCGATAAAGTAGAGTGACCTTATCGACTGGAGGGAGTCATTTGTTTTGAGATGTTTGTTGTAAAACAATTTTTATTGTGGTTTGTAATTGCTGTCAGTTTGTTATTTAGTGTATTTGTGTCGTTTTTCGTGTCTTTTAGACTAACGGTAAGTGTTTGATTTGAAATATTAATAACAAAAAAAAAGTACACTTTGATACTGATGAGTAAGTAAAATCTGTAGTGGAATTTAAACATTTAACTTGAAACTATTTTAGTGTACCATAACAATGTGCAATAGGTATCGGATCATTCAAGAATTTGAACATGAAGAAAGAGAGCATTAGATATTTCGCGCGAAATTTCTAATCCTAAAGCCAAATATTTTTCGCTGAATTAAAAAAATTTATATATATTCATGTCTAATAAACATTTGAAATTACACTGCTTAACAGCAGTAACAGTTATACATCCTAACTCGGGCCCCCCAATCCAGAAACTCTGGCGGGCCGCATGATACCGCATTTGATACCTGAGTTTAGGCCCTATAGCAAACTTTGGCGATTCCATGCACTTCTAGGTTAGGTTAGGTTAGCAGAAAGATTTGCATAAAATTAAATGCATAAGTCTAATTGCTCACTTTAGTGATTCTATACACTTCTAGGTTAATTGAAAGGTTCATGATAGAATAAATTGTATATGTCTCTTTCTAAGCATTAGCGATTATATACAGGGTGGGCCACGAATAACGCCCATTAAAAGTTTTCGGGGTTCCTGACAGAGGAAAAATTTGAAAAAATTCTACATTGCACGGTTGAATGCGATCACCTCATGGAAAATATTTCGAATTTCTATCACTTCCGGTTGTACCGGAAATGGCTACCAACTTTGTTATTTTAAATAGAACATCCTATATATTAATTTTTTTTTAGATTCCCCGTTCAATTTTCTACCCTCTCATATCAATTTATGTCCACTTAACTCTTACAGTTTTTGAGTTAAAAATTTATTTGTCAAATATTGACCTTAAATAGACGTTTTGAAAAATGCCTATAACTTCTAGTAGGGACAAGATAGACAGACGAGCGGCATCTTAAATTGTTAGTTATAGATCCCTCTAGAGTTAAAAAAATTGACATCTGTCAATTTTGACAATAGGTATTTCAAAAATGTCAATATTTCAGTGCCCACTTAATAACATCATAATTCAATGTTTTCTAATGGAATGACCAATATTTTATCTCATATGGTGATTGGCAAGACAATTTAAAACATAAAAGTAATATGTCTCCCTATATCTAGAGCAAGTAGTTTTTGAGTTATTTCGAAATTTCTTTCCTCCCAGAATGCTTGCACAATTGAATAATTCCTGTACTATTCACACGTGCACCATAGTAGGCTACTGTCAATATTCGCTGAACCGAATCTGTCAAAATTTTTGAACGCTCCGTTCGAGTAATATTAAAATGAATAAGTATACCAATCAAGAAATTATGAATTTATTCGTCATACATGGTCAGTGCGACAGAATTGTTGAGAGAACTTGCAGAATTTTCAACAAAACTTACCCACACTTACCGCCGATGGATAGAAGAAAATTTAGAAGACTGGAGTCAAATTTTGTACAATTTGGAAAACTAAAAAAAAAATCAACCAAAGCCAATAACGCAGAACGAGGAAGTTCAAGTGAATGTTTGGGCTTATTTTCAAGCAAATCCACGCGAAAATATATCGTATGCATAATTATAAATTTAATTTGGTGCAAGAATTATTTCCTCAGGATGCAGTGAACAGGATTGATTTTTGTGAGTTTTTTTTGGTTAAAAATCAAGAAGACAATGACTTTTTAAAAAAAAATATTTGGACCGACGAATCAAATTTCTCTCGTGAAGGTATTTTCAAGAGAAAAAACAATCACATGTGGTCAACTAAAAATCCACATGCTACGCTTGTACATAAATCCCAACACAAATTTAGTTTCAACGTATTTTGCCTTTTGATGGACACGCGTGTTACTTTTTATTTGTGCCACGAAAGATTAAATAGTGGTAGATATTTACAAATTTTAAGAAATTTTGTAGAGAATTTTTTGGATGAGCTTCCTTCGAATTTAAGGATAAGTTCATAGTATCAGCTCGATGGAGCCCCAGCTCATTGCTCACACGAAATATCGCAGCAACTGACGAATATGTTCGAAGATAGATAGATTCGAAGGTTAGGTCCGTGGAACTGGTCCGCTAGATCTCCAGATCTTACTCCACTCGACTTTTTTCTTTGGGGTCGTATAAAAAATAAAGTTTATGGCACTGTCGTCAATACCCGTGAAGAATTGGAAGCAAGGGTGCGAGCTGCATTCGCGGAATTAAGTGCAGAAGAAATTAGGCGAGCAACAACAGAGGGTGTCGCAACACGTGCTGCACAGTGCTTATACGTTAATGGTCATCATTTCGAACAATTGTTATAATTTTTTTTCTGTTCTTGCATTTAATTATTCGTTTGAAAATTACTTTATTTCAATCTTCTTGCTTTTGTTTTGTTTGTAAGTTGTAAGTGTGGATAAGTTTCGTTGAAACAACAATTCTGTCGCACTAGCCATATATGACGAATAAATTCATAATTTCTCGATTGCTACACTTATTTATTATAATATTACTCGAAGTGTTTTAAATATTAACACGTTGAAAACGAATTTTTGTAGATTCGGTTCAGTGAATATTGACAGTAGCCTAGTATGGTGCATGTGTGAATTGTACAGGAATTATTCAATTGTGCAAACATTCTGGGAGGAAAGAAATTTCGAAATAACTCAAAAACTACTTGCTCTAGATATAGCGAGACATAATACTTTTATGCTGCAAATTGTCTTGCCAATCACCATATGAGATAAAATATTGGTCATTCCATTTGAAAACATTGAATTATGATGTTTTTAAGTGGGCACTGAAATATTGACATTTTTGAAATACCTATTGTCAAAATTGACAGATGTCAATTTTTTTAATTCTAGAGGGATCTATAAGTAACAATTCAAGATGCCGCTCGTCTGTCTATCTTGTCCCTACTAGAAGTTATAGGCATTTTTCAAAACGTCTATTTGAGGTAAATATTTGACAAATAAATTTTTAACTCAAAAACTGTAAGAGTTAAGTGGATATAAATTCATATGAGAGGGTAGACAATTGAACGGGGAATCTAAAAAAAAATAATATATAGGATGTTACATTTAAAATAACAAAGTTGGTAGCCGGATAGCCATTTCCGGTACAACCGGAAGTGATAGAAAGTCGAAATATTTTCCATGAGGTGATCGCATTCAACCGTGCAATGTAGAATATTTTCAAATTTTTCCTCTGTCAGGAACCCCGAAAACTTTTAATGGGCGTTATTCGTGGCCCACCCTGTATATGGAATCGCTAATGCTTAGAAAGAGACATAAACAATTTATTCTATCATAAACCTTTCTACTAACCTAGAAGTGTATAGAATCATCAAAGTGAGCAATTAGACTTATGCATTTAATTTTTTGCAAATCATTCTGCTAACCTAACCTAACCTAGAAGTGCATGGACTCGCCAAAGTGTGCTATGGGGCCTAGGTTAGGTTAGTATAAAGGTTTATGGTAGAATTAATTGCCTACGTTGCACGTTTGCACACGTTAGCAATTCTACATACTATTTCGTCAGGTTAGGTTAGCAGAAAGGTTTATGATATAATTAAACATGTGTCTTATTGCACACATTATACCTAATGGGTGTTTTAAGTGCAGCTAACTCAATTTCGACAAAAAAAAACGACTTAACTGGTTTTTGCGGCAAGCCACAGATTGACACATTCATCATAGTCGAATAAACAATATTTGGGAGCAGCTACTCATTTAGAAACATATTATAAAAGCTTTAGAAAGTGATCATTGTAAAGATAATTTCTATGGGCGTCCAAAAAACTCTACTTCACCAATTGTATTAAATTTTAACCACGTCACCAGTTATGGATTGTCTCTTGAAAGTTGAGAATTAAGTGGTTAGGTTAGTAGCAAGGTTAGCATTTGTATAATTTGCTTATGTCTCTTTACGCACATTGCCCATTTCATTTACTTCTAAATTAGGTTATGTTGGCGTAAAAGTTTGTAACGTTATAAAACTCGTAAAAAGTGAACACTGAAACTGTAATCCGAACACAACTAGAACAAATGTGCAGCAACAATTCGGTAATCCGAAAACACTATAAGAACTATAAGATAATAAATTAATAATGAACTATCATAAATAAATATCATGTGCAAATTTACATATATTTTACTGCATTTATATTAAAATTGTGTATTCATATACAGAGAGTTTAATGTAACACCGAACATTTTCATAACGAGAATTTTTCTTTTAAGTATCCATATGCATACGTTGCACATTTTTAGATGCTCGGTTTACTAAAAGAATTTAATTTGAAGCTTTAAGCGAGTGTTTCCACTCCCAGGCTAAGCATGAAGTAAAATTTCGAGTTTAGAAAAGCCTGAAAATTTGGTTTGGTCGCGTAGCGCAAAGCGCGGAGCGGCCAAACCAAATTTTCAGGCTTTTCTAAACTCGAAATTTTACTTCATGCGCCACCGGTACAAAACACTGACATATTACAAAGTTTAAAACACACCGCTAAACTTTACATTGAATGAGTGTTTTGTACCGGTGGCGCATGAAGTAAAATTTCGAGTTTAGAAAAGCCTGAAAATTTGGTTTGGCCGCTCCGCGCTTCGCGCTACGCGACCAAACCAAATTTTCAGGCTTTTCTAAACTCGAAATTTTACTTCATGCTTAGCCTGAGAGTGGAAAACACTCGCTTAGAGCCTCAAATTGAATTCTATGGATACTTCAAAAGAAAAATTCTCGTTATGAAAATGTTCGGTGTTGCATAAACCTCTCTCTATACATTAAACATAATACAATTATTTGAACTAATAAACTATAAAATCATAGCGCATGTACATAAAGTACATACATTGATGAAACAAACCAAATAAATCATACACTAGCGCCACCTGTTCTTTTTTATGAAATTATATCAATCTAAGGTAGTAGTCGGTATTACACATATTTTATATCAATAGTTGTCAACAAACGTCACTTTTAAAGTGTAAAATTAAATCAGTGTATTCGCTCAAAAATTAAGACAAAGTAATAAATTGGGAATAATACTTTAGAACTTGTGTCTATGTTGTAATGTGGGTCTATTTTATTCAGGAAATGTGTATAAAATCACACATATGAGCGATAGTTTATCAAAATCGACAACTTTAAAAATTAATTTCGCTTAAACGGTTTTCTAAAACATCGGACTTCAGATTCAGTGTTTTCTCATCAAAATACATATGTTTTAAAAATAAAGTTCAAAAATTGTACTGTCCAGCACATGCACCTTGACCCACAATTTTTCGCAACATTTCGTTGTTTAATTTAACATATTAAATACAATTTTACAAAAGTGTTATAGCTTAATGTTGTTATACAGCAACTAGTAATGTTGGAATTTGTAGAATCTAAACTTAAATTCTTGTAGAACTCCTACGTACAAAGGGTTTTTAAATATTAAATGATTTTGCAATAGTAAGGATATTCTTAGACACTCTTCGACATAACAGAAATTGTTTAATTTCATCTCTTCCGATAATATCGACGGACTTCTAACTCCTTGCTTGTGAAATTTATCCAAACAAAGTGTTCTAGAAGGTTCGAAATGATTGAAATAAATGGTAGTCTGATTGAACAGAAAATTTTTCAGAAAATAAATCATGGGAATTTCTTGAACTATTTTCTCCGTGATATAAGTTTACCAGAATAATATTTTCCTCCTTTGTATAGATTATTGATATGTTTAACTCTCCGTTCTTCGTCTACGTCTGCTTCAAGTGCTAGAACAGCAAATATCACTTGCTTGCGATAACTGACTATATTACAATTAGAAATAGTAGCCAATCACATCGCACTCAATGCCCAGTACACATCGAACATAGGAAAATTAACATTGAGTACATTTTAGTATGTTCGGTGTTACATAAAACTCTCTGTATGCATACGCTGTGAACTTTGTGACATTCGTTGTATTTTAAAAAATACAAATTTCAAGCTTTAATCGAGTGTTTTCCACTCCCAGATTGAGCATGAAGTAAAATTCGAGTTTAGAGAAGCCTGAAAATTTGGTTTGGTTGCGTACCAAATTTTTAGGCATATGAATTCATAAAATTTGAACTTTTCTCTTTTAAGGAACGTTAAAATTGTGTTTCTATCTTTTGTCGTTTGGAAGAAATAGATGTGTGAAATCTGTTCCTTTATTTTCTATCATGGTGTAATACACAAACGCGAATCTTGTACAATTTTGTATAATGGAAAAAGCACATGTTCTATTTGGTTTAGTCATATTTTGTGTATTACACCATGATAGAAAATAGTTACTATTTTCTTGTATAAGAAAATAGTGTCGTCTAATACAATCTTAATAACGGTGTATCATTTTAGATTATTACAAGCGATGCGTCAGCGAAGTATCGTGCTCTATACGAAAGCAGTGCGTTAAAGCTCTATTTCACATACCATTTTTTTACAATTTAAAACTTACAATAATTTACTTATATTATATTTGAATACGTACGAACTCCGGTCGATTCCATTCTGCTAGACGTGTTGACAGTATCTCCGAATAGACAATACCTAGGCATTTTTAGACCGACGACACCGGCACAAACCGGGCCTGGTTAAGGAAAAGTCGTAAAGATTTATATTTTTTGGCTTATCTAGTCGGAGAAATACTCACCTGAATGTATCCCGATACGCAGCATGAGTTTTTCGTTCGGCCGATGCCGGATCGTAAAGTTTTTTACGTCGGACAGTAAATGCAAGGACATCGTTGCTATTTCCGCTGCGTGCTGATTGCCGTTTCGGATAGGAAGACCGCTCACCTATATTAATAATAAATAGCCACAGTCCAATTTGTTTCATACGATTCGAACGTGAGAACACTGAATGTTATATCAGGTGTTCGGTTAAAAACCCGATCGAGTTGGCAGTGACATTTTCAAAACATTGAGAAGTAGGTCGTACGTGAATTTGTCAGTCGCTCCTGTCAATGTTAATCTAACCCAATTTTATAAAAGTGTTTTTAATTTTATACGAACAAGGTAAATTAATGAGCTACTGATTAACACAATCTGACGTTTATGTTAGATATAACAAAACGTAAATTAAGCTGCGACTTCACTTTTTTCGTTCCATTTCCATCATCAAAAAAGCAACGCCTTCTCGATTGGGTTTTTAAATAAACACCTGATAATAATAATCAGGGTATTTGTACTCAGTAGCGTAGCAAGGTCAGATGGTACACGACGCGGGAATATTTTGTCACCCCACACGGACACAAAGCAAATAATGGATCGGTGAAATATGTTTGATATACATTAAGAAAGGAAGACAATTTTATTATGTCAATTCATTATGTAATTTTGAAATGACAAGATTGTGATTATCGAGATACATTTTCAAGTTTTCAAAATTTGTCGATTAGTTTATACTATCTCATATTTATAATAGGCAGCTATTATTTTTTTTTTAATTTATTAATTCTCTCACGGGAAACCCCTTTTACAAAGAATATGTACAAAATAATAACGATAATATATAAAAATTGATAAAACGTATTAACATTAATAACTAAAATTTAATAAATGGTGGTAATAATTACAGCAATTATTCTATATAGAAATAATAAAATCTAAAAACAATAATAACATAAGGACAACTAATAATGAAATTGATTTATTATCCTGAAATATTTTGCATGATACCAAATCTAAAACTCCTTAGAGGACTGTTAAATATATCAAACCATTCACAGTTGTTATATAAATTAGCGAGCCTCATTATATGATCAATGGAGTTGTTGCGACCAAAGTTCGAAGAAATTTTTCGTTCGCGAAATAGCGGTCTTGATCGTAATAAACGGCTGTTGGCGGAAAAGTAAAAATCCAAATATTTTAAAATATCTGGACAATCAATGGAGCCGTTTATTATTATTATACCGTGCGTTTTATTTAAGTATGGCCATAGAGATTTACATGGTATAAATTGTACCCCATGTTAACTTTTGTTGTCGTATAAATTTGAAACAATTCTTTTGTTATATTGATAAATCAACATTTTTTCTACGAAATGTACAATGCTAAAAGAACATAAAAATATTACGTTTATTTATTTTAGCTTCCAACGTTGACATTAATAATACAATTAATTAAGCCACAAAATCAACTTGGCGAAAATGTCATAATGTAAGTATTTGTTTTGCTAAACTTGAAAGCCAATATAAAGAATTCTAAAATGTCTATGTCTTTCTGATCCAAAACAGGAATTGTTCCTTTGAGTACACATACACACATTTGCAAATTTTCAGGCATTCGTCGATTTTATAAAAGCGTTCAATTTGAAGTTTCGAATGAGTGTCTTCACTCCTAGACGAAGCATGAAGTAAAATTTGGAGTTTAGAAAAGCCTCAAGAATTTGGATTTGGACGCGTAGCATCCAAATCCAAATTTAGGCTTTTCTAAACTCGAAATTTGATTTCATGCGCCACGCCTATAAATCGCTGATTTTTAGTAAATGTCAAAATATACCGCTTTAGAAGTATTTTTTTACTTTCGAACTTGAAATCAGTGTTATATACGCGTGGCGCATGAAGTAAAATTTCGAGTTTAGAAAAGCCCCGTGAAAATTTGTCTCAGGTCGCTGCGCGACCCTCGACAAATTTTCTACGCGGGGCTTTTCTAAACTCGAAATTTTACTTCATGCTTGAGAAGGTTTAAATTATAAATAAAACATACAAATAATCAAACGCTATAATTATTAGGATATGTACACCTAAATGAGGCAAAATTCGCTGTATTAATAATACAAATAATTAAGCTACAAAATCAACTTGGCAAAAATGTCATAATGTAAGTATTTGTTTTGCTATACTTGAAAGCCAAAATTAAGAATTCTAACATGTTTATGTCCTTCTAACAATGAACATTTTGTAGAAAAGTTTTTGGTTTATTAATACAAACAATAAATGTTTCGAATTTGGACGACAACAAAAAACATGGGGTACAATTTTTACCATCTAAATCCCCATGGCCATACTTAAATAAAACGCAGGGTATAAGATATTATAAACTAATTGACAAATAGTAAAAATTTAAAAATTTGAATGAATGAATAAATATTTTTAACTTCACAATGAATCAGTGTTTTATACGCGTGGCGCATGAAGTAAAATTTCGAGTTTAGAACAGCCTGAAAATTTGGATTTGCCTGCGCGACTCGCTTTGTTCGTGCGCCGGCAAATTCAAATTTTCAGGCTTTTCTAATCTCAAAATTTTACTTCATGCTGAATCAGGGAATGAAAAACACTTGTGAGGATAATACTGAGACACCTCAATAAGAAGATGCTCAGAATTTGTAACGATTATAAAAATAAAAAAAAATTGTGTACAATTTTTTTTAAGGTACTATAAATAGCCCACATTGTTTGTTATATTCTTAATTTATGGTATTATTTGTGTTTTTTAGTGAAATTTTTAATTAAAAAAATGGTGATGTGTTAATCATACTACTTTCCCCCGTAAATTGCGTATTAAATCACTTTTAAAATATTTGTAGCATTATTATTTTCAAAATGTCTTCAACTTTTTGTTAACTACAAGTTTTATTTGAAACATTTTTCAATTGGATCAACACATACTGACACAAACCAATGACTAGATAAAAAACACTATTTATTGAATATCTGAAAAACTAAGAGTGCTATGACAAAAAGTGAAGATACAAAAAATCTTTAATATTATATTACCTACAACTTTTATTTGAAACATTTTCCAATTGTATCAACACACACACTGACACAAATCAATGACTAGATAAAAAACGCTATTTATTAAATATCTCAAAAACTAAGAATGCTATGACAAAAAGTGAGTCCACAAAAAATCTTTAGTTTTTCATTTCCAACAACTTTTATTTGAAACATTTTTCAATTGTATCGACACACACTGTCACACACCAATAACTAGATAAAACACACAACTTTTAAAATATCTCAAAAACTAAGAGTGATATGACAAAAAGTAAATAAACAATACATCTTCATTTTGTTATTGTCTACAACTTTTATTTGAAAGAATTTTTTGTTTGATGAACATTTATTGAAAAAATCTGAAAAAACTGAAAAACGCTAAGAGTAAAGTACCACTTCCGGTTTTCCGATTTTCACCAAAAGCTTTTCAGTTCTTCCGATTCTAACAAAAAGCTTAAGTTTCAAGTTTCATCTCGATATCTTTAGCGGTTTTTGCGGTACAGCGCACACAGACACACACACAGACACACAGACAGACAGACAGACATTTTTCAAAAATGGACTCAGGGGACCTCAAAACGGATATTTCCGGTAAAATTTTTGATTCGAAAATTTTCACGAAAACAATACTTTCCCTTTGTATTACATACGGGGGGAAGTAAAAAGAAACTAACTTCTTTATTAACGTAAGAGATAAGGTAAGCTACTTATTTTTGTTAGAAAAAAGATGATTGAGGCTTCCAACTTGAATTATTATTTACTGAAAATATTGCTTTTAAAGAAGGTATTAACTTTGAACGCTTATACTAAACACAATTTTCAAGTTACAAAAATCAACGCCAACGTAAACATTGTGCAGTGACTCTTGCTTAAATTTCTTAACAGATTGCATTAACTGAAAATTTGAGCTAATCCAATCCAATGATTAATCATTTTTAACATCAATTTTTTGCAATATTGAGTAACGATAAACAATCGATTGTTTAATGCTACTTATGATTGCGAAAATTAATCTAAAAATTTTTTGTAGGGAATATGATAAACATTTTTAAACCCAAAAATGTACTACAAATCAAATTATTGCTTATTTAATACAAAATATTTGATTTAAAGCATTTTTTTTAGTATTTTTTAATTTATAATCTAATGAATTCTGTTTTCTCAGTAAATTGAAAATATTTCAATTTTGACTTAATACGCTTAGAGCTCTATGTTTTATATAAATCTTAATCAATTTAATTTTCAAAGAAAGTATTTGATTACGGATAAAATTAGTTGTAATTTGGTGTGATTACGGATAAAATTACTTTAATTTGACATGAAATAAGTATTTGTAACTAATAAATTGTGCTTACTACAAACACTCAAAGTTAGATTTTAGTAAATTTATTAATTTTTAAAATTGAATTTGTGTTCAGTATTCCGGCACCAGATACCCACAGACGCGTTTCGGACTTCAAGGTCCTCTTCAGTGTGGTCCCGACCCAGTGCTGAGGAATACTGAACAGTTCTGACTATTTCAAGCCAATATGTGAAAACTGTTAATGATTTCGATAGCTAACGCCATCTAATGCTTTATAGTGGCATCGTCAGTGACACGAATGCACAAAGTGCATATACAGGTCACTGTTTCGTCCACGAGCGAGCAGAACTATGTTTGTGAAACCAGAAAACAAATATCAAAATTGAATTTGTGTTCAGTATTCCGGCACCAGATACTCACAGACGCGTTTCGGACTTCAAGGGCCTCTTCAGTGTGGTCCCGACCCAGTGCTGAGGAATACTGAACATTTCTGACTATTTCAAGCCAATATGTGAAAACTATTAATGATTTCGATAGCTAACGCCATCTAATGCTTCATAGTGGCATCGTCAGTGACACGAATGCACAAAGTGCATATACAGGTCACTGTTCCGTCCACGAGCGAGCAGAACTCTGTTTGTGAAACCAGAAAACAAATATCAAAATTGAATTTGTGTTCAGTATTCCAGCACCAGATACCCACAGACGCTTGAAATAGTCAGAAATGTTCAGTATTCCTCAGCACTGGGTCGGGACCACACTGAAGAGGACCTTGAAGTCCGAAACGCGTCTGTGGGTATCTGGTGCCGGAATACTGAACACAAATTCAATTTTGATATTTGTTTTCTGGTTTCACAAACAGAGTTCTGCTCGCTCGTGGACGAAACAGTGACACTTTGTGCATTCGTGTCACTGACGATGCCACTATGAAGCATTAGATGGCGTTAGCTATCGAAATCATTAATAGTTATTAATTTTTGTTTGTTTATTATAAAAGTTCACATTTTTGTTGTAAACATTTTTTATTTGAGAAAGTTAGTTGCTCGTATGGGTTCTAATATTAAAAGAAACGTCTGTGATTTTTTTGAAATTTAAAAAAAAATATATATAAAATATCAAGTGAAAATTTGAATTTTTGGGTACAAAAACCTCAAATTAATGACGAAAATTTATATTTTTTTTAAATGTCAAAAAATGCACAAGTTCTTTACAATATTAGATACAATAGTTGTATTTAATTCATTCCGAAAAATAATCGTAAACTCATCAGATACAATAAATATTTTGTAAACAGAGAGCTTTAATCACATTTTTGACTTTGAGTGCATGTACTGGACACAATTTTTAAGCTACAAAACTGTGCAACAGTTCCAATTAAATCAGTCTGTCCTACTGATTTAATTGGGACTGTTGAACACAATCCTAGGACTTAATCCCTAGGACATTTATGCATTTTTCTTTCAACATTACTTACCACCATATAAGCATCTCCAATTGTTTCAACTTTGTATACATCGTAATTTTCTATGATTGAATCGAAGCACGTATATAAATCGTTAAGAAAATCTACCACCTGAAATTACACACATAATTAATTATTTATTAATCCCACAAATAAGGTATTTCAAATTTTCATAAATTAAACTCGTTTTTATGGCTTAATACTATTGAAAAATTTGCAATTGCATACTGATGATATTTTTGAAATTAGTCATTTAATCGTAATTGAATTAGAATTAATTAATCGAATTAATATGGATACATGGACTATGATTGACGTGTTTAGTATCCTATGATATACAATTTCTACAGAGTGTATTTGATTATCAAATGCGTTTGTTCAATACGAGCCCTGTCCCACGTAAAAATTAACTTACTAGAACTGTAACGCTTGAAATGCAAAAATATTTAGATATATTTCTAAAATTTAAGTCCGCTATATACAGAAAGTTTTTTTTCTAAGAATACATATCCCGATTTACTGTATACGTTGTAAATTTTCAGATATTCGTCCTATTTGAAATAAGTTCAAATTGTAGTTTAAAACGAGTGTTTTCCACTCCTAGATTAAGCATGAAGTAAAATTTCGAGTTTAGAAAAGCCTGAAAATTTGGTTTGGTCCGCGAAGCGGAGCGACCAAACCAAATTTTCAGGCTTTTCTAAACTCGAAATTTTACTTCATGCACCACGCGTATAAAACACTGATTTCAAGTGAAATTCGTAATATACTACTAAGACAGTATGGTTAAGATATATATTTTAAACTTTACGATATTTTAGTGTTTTATACGCGTGACGCATAAAGTAAAATTTCGAGTTTAGAAAACAAACGCATGTACATAGTACATAGAAAATTTGAAGCAATATGAAAACTGAGATTTTTTTCATAATCTAAAAGCAATTCATCTTATTAAGACTAGTTTGAATAAAATTACTCGTCTTAATAACACAAATGTATCTTATTAAGATTTATTGGTTTAATTGGATTGGATTTATGGGTATAGCCAAAGGGCTGGGAAGGGAAAACATAAACATGAGTACAGTATTATGCTGGGAATTTTTCCTTTAAATATACACATATGTATGCATGAGCTGTAACTTTTCTAATAATCGTTTGTTTTTTAAAATAATTCATTTTAAACTCTCAAACGAGTGTTTTCCACTCCCAGATTAAGCATGAAGTAAAATTTCGAGTTTAGAAAAGCCTGAAAATTTGGTTTGGTTGCGTAGCGCGTAGCACTACGCGACCAATCCAAATTTTCAGGCTTTTCTAAACTCGAAATTTTACTTCATGCGCCCCGCGTACGAAACACTAATTTTAGGTAAAGTTCAAAATATTCTACTAAAGCAGTATGTTAACAACGTGTATTCTAAACATCACATCACATCAGTGTTTAATACGCGTGGCGCATGAAGTAAAATTTCGAGTTTAGAAAAGCCTGAAAATTTGGTTTGGCCGCTCCGCGCTTCGCGCTACGCGACCAAACCAAATTTTCAGGCTTTTCTAAACTCAAAATTTTACTTCATGCTTAATTTGGGAGTGGAAAATACACGTTTGAAAGTACAATTTGAAATTATTGTAAAAACAACGAATATCTAAAGATTTACAGCGTATACAGTATATTAAGATATGTATACTGAGAAGAAAAACTCTCTGTATATTTTCAACTTCACACCAAATCAGTGATTCACATGCCTGTCGCATGAACTATTGCAAATAGGTCATAAACATGCATCGTTTGAAGCCGATCTCTCGCAATTAAAATCTTCGTCAAAAGAAACGTATGAAGACATATTATCAGAACTAGAGGATAGGCATAATAGAGCTGCTAATGTAATCATTTTTAATCTCAACGAATCACCCTCAGAATCGAGCGATGATCGAATTAACCACGATAATGCTGTTATAAATAACATATTAGAATCTCGAAAATTAAACATAAAGCCTATAATAACAATACGGTTAGGTAAATCATCTATTAATAATAAGCCCAGACCGTTAAAAATCATTCTAGCCAATAAATATCAAGCTCAGAAGATATTAAAAAGTAATGCAAATGCTACAAATAAAACATTCTTATTTCAAGCCGACAGAACTTTAAAACAAATCGAATTCTACAAGTCTCTGATAGATGAACTAAATAGAAGAAAGTCTAATGGTGATTCGAACATACGAATCACTTATAAATATGGGACACCTCGCATTGTAAATGACACTCGTGGACAATCGAACACTAAGCGTTTAAAAAACTAAATATCTAAGAATTGTGGCGGCCTTAGAACTAAAATAGTCGACTTTTCTCTCGCGGTATGTTTAAATGATTACGATATTATTATTGTTGTCGAAACCTGGCTTTACGAAAATATTACTAATTCTCAATTACAACTACCCAATTATATTATTTATAGATGTGATAGAACAGTTGACGGTGTTATAAGGGGCGGAGGAATACTAATTGCTGTAAAAAAAATCATTCAAATCTTCATTTATCTCGTGTAATAATTCAATAGAACAATTATTTGTATTATTAAAAGTGAACAATTTGTCAATTAGTTTAGGTGGAGTATATATTACCCCAAATTCTTCCATAGATAAATATCAAGATCATTGTAATACCCTAGACATTGTTGAACGTTACGATTGCAATAATTTATTAGTTTTCGGCGATTTTAACCTACAATCAATTGTAAATTGGAATACTATGTCAGACCAAATGTCATATATGAACGCTAAAGCACTAGAATTAGCTAACTGCTACAATTTTTTAAACGCTAAGCAAATTAACAATATCGTAAATACACGCGGCGTTCTTCTAGATCTATGCTTTACTTCGTTGTCTGACATTTCAATTAATTCCCCACACGAGTCGCTACTCCCAATCAGTGTTCACCACTCATCCTTTTCATTCAATTCTATAAACCAAATACGCACTTATGAGAAAACTTATTTTTATAACCGGACAGACTAAATTTCAATTAATAACTTTTTTAATTCAATCGATTGGAGTTTTATATCATCAAATAACAACATGGACAGTAATATAGATTCATTTTATGATATTCTTCACTTTGCAATCGAAAATTTTGTTCCCTTCAAGTATGTTTGTCAAGAAGATAGGAACTACCCAAGATGGATGTCAAAAGAATTAATAGCCTTAATAAAAAAAAGGAACAAGCTCATTTGAGATTCAAGCAACACGGTCTTCATAACGATTATATCACTTTTTCCAGTTAAAGAGAGAAGTGCAAAACGACTTCGAAAAAATGTTACAAAGACTACTTATCGAGAGTCGGCTCATCTTTGAAATCAAATCCAAAATTCTTTTGGAAATACGCTAAAGATCTAAACAATGGTAGTGGTTACCCAAGCGAAATGAGATACAAAGATGCTGCTGCGGATAATGGCTCAAGTATTGTCAATCTATTTTCCCAATATTTTTCTTCAGTTTACAATCCATCTAGTAATATAAATACAACACCTCTTGATTGTCCATCGCATCAGTTACAAAACTGCAATCTCTCAATTAGTGTTCAAGAGGTCTTTAACGCAATTAGTAGCCCGAAACCGACATTTTCTAGTGGCCCCGACTTAGTACCTAACTACTTTTTACAAAATTGTATATTCTCGCTATGTCGGCCAATTCATGACCTGTTTATAAGATCTCTAGCTGATGGTATGGTACCGTCCAAATGGAAAACAAGTTACATTATACCACTGTATAAGAAAGGCCCTAGAGATCTTGTTGAGAATTACAGAGGAGTATGTATTCAGTCGGCTATCCCAAAGTTGTTGGATAAATTGGTTGCCGATCAATTGGCTTGGTTCTCCAGACAATTACTATCCACCAAGTAACATGGTTTCGTTAATGGCGGTTCCACTGTTACTAATTTACAAGCAGTTTGTTTCAAGGGCCTTAGAAGAACGTTATCAAGTTGATACAATTTACACTGACTTCATTAAGGCCTTTGACAGAATTGATACCAGCATTCTTCTGAGCAAGTTGCATTCTATGGATTTCTGTGTCAATACTTTAGCTTGGCTAGCTTCCTTTTTGAAAGATCGTGTCCAGTTTGTAACAATTAAAACTTTTATTTCAAATCCTATACACATAACATCAGGTGTGCCTCAAGGGTCGCATTTAGGGCCAATTTTATTTTTATTATTTATCAATAATCTACAAGATGTCTTCAAAAACTGCCAATTTCTAATATTTGCGGATGACTTAAAGTTATTCAAAATTATTCGCTCTGAAAATGACTGCCTTGGCATGCAATCCGATCTAGACCAGCTCTACAAATGGTGCGATGATAATCGTTTATATTTAAATGTATCCAAGTGCTTCGCTATGCCCACCTGTAATAACAAAAGGCAAATATTTCATACATACAACATCAATTCAATAAACCTTGAGAGAGTTGACACAATTAAAGATCTTGGAGTAACATTCAATTCGAGTTTCTCTTTTAACATCCACATCTCCAATATTATTTCGAAAGCTTTAAAAATGTGGGGATTCGTGTGGCATATAACTATAAATTTGGACACGGAATGTCTTAAAACTTTATACTGCTCCCTCGTTAGATCTCATTTTGAATATGCGTCGCCCGTGTGGACACCATTTACTAATTACAACATGGAACGTTTGGAAGTAGTACAGAGGAAATTTTTGCGATGTATTGAGTACAAATGCGGACATCGCCATGCTCGCGGTGATTACAAACAAGTAATGGAAGACCTCAATTTGTCAACTCTCCAAAATCGTAGAGTAAATGCCGACATTTGCCTTTTATATCGGATAATCAATGGGCACATTAATTCCCCCGGCCTGTTAGATGTCTTAACTTTGCATGTGCCTACAAGGAACAACCGGACCAATACATTATTTTATTTGGACTCTCATCGCACAGTTTCAGCATCGATGAACACGATTACCAGACTAATGAAGACCGGCAATGACTACAACCAATACCATTGGTTTGATCTCTTTGGATTGTCATTTCAACAATTTAAGGCTAGATTGAATCGTTTTTCGTAAGCGTATTATAATAATATTTATATTTTATATTCAGTCGATTTAAATTATTTAAATTAATTTTTATTTTTAGTTATCAATCATACATGTATATTTTAAATTATTTTCTGTTTCTTATATTTTTTTAAGCTTTTTGGATTTCTTTTATTGTATAATTTTGTAATAATGGTACTGCCGTAAATAAACATTATTTTTTAAATATTTCGAGTATTGGATTGGTCCTTCACCTCGCGATCAACAAAAATTTTGAGGCTTCTCGAAATGTTTACTTCATGCCTACTCAAGCAGTGGAAAACATATGTAAAAAAATCAAAGAAAACACCACAATAACAACGTGTATTCTAAATCACATCACATCAGTGTTTAATACGCGTGGCGCATGAAGTAATATTTCGAGTTTAGAAAAGCCTGAAAATTTGGTTTGGCCGCTCCGCGCTTTGCGCTACGCGACCAAACCAAATTTTCAGGCTTTTCTAAACTCGAAATTTTACTTCATGCTTAATTTGGGAGTGGAAAACACTCGTTTGAAAGTTCAATTTGAAATTATTGTAAAAACAACGAATATCTAAAGATTTACAGCGTATACAGTATATTAAGATATGTATACTGAGAAGAAAAACTCTCTGTATATTTTCAACTTCACACCAAATCAGTGGTTCAGTGGTGAGTATTGGATTGGTCCTTCGCCTCGCGATCAACAAAAATTTTGAGGCTTCTCGAAATTTTTACTTCATGCCTAATCAAGTAGTGGAAAACATATGTAAAAAAATCAAAGAAAACACCACAATAACAACGTGTATTCTAAACATCACATCACATCAGTGTTTAATACGCGTGGCGCATGAAGTAAAATTTCGAGTTTAGAAAAGCCTAAAAATTTGGGTTGGCCGCTCCGCGCTTCGCGGTACGCGACCAAACCAAATTTTCAGGCTTTTCTAAACTCGAAATTTTACTTCATGCTTAATTTGGGAGTGGAAAACACTCGTTTGAAAGTTCAATTTGAAATTATTGTAAAAACAACGAATATCTAAAGATTTACAGCGTATACAGTATATTAAGATATGTATACTGAGAAGAAGAACTCTCTGTATATTTTCAACTTCACACCAAATCAGTGGTTCACATGCCTGTCGCATGAACTAAATATTTCGAGTATTGGATTAGTCCTTCGCCTCGCGATCAACAAAAATTTTGAGGCTTCTCGAAATTTTTACTTCATGCCTAATCAAGCAGTGGAAAACATATGTAAAAAAATCAAAGAAAACACCACAATAACAACGTGTATTCTAAACATCACATCACATCAGTGTTTAATACGCGTGGCGCATGAAGTAAAATTTCGAGTTTAGAAAAGCCTGAAAATTTGGTTTGGCCGCTCCGCGCTTCGCGCTACGCAACCAAACCAAATTTTCAGGATTTTCTAAACTCGAAATTTTACTTCATGCTTAATCTGGGAGTGGAAAACACTCGTTTGAAAGATCAATTTGAAATATTTGTAAAAACAACGAATATCTAAAGAATTACAGCGTATACAGTATATTATGATATGTATACTTAAAAAAAAACTCTCTGTATATTTTCAACTTCACACCAAATCAGTGGCTCACATGCCTGGCGCATGAAGTAAATATTTCGAGTTTTGGATTGGTCCTTCGCCTCGCGATCTACAAAAATGTTGAGGCTTCTCGAAATATTTACTGCATGCCTAATTAAGCAGTGGAAAACATATGTAAAAAAATCAAAGAAAACACCACAATAAACGATTTGAATGAATGCCTCAAATAAAGAAAATTAAATGAGCTTCTTTCCAGGATATATATTTTTTGGCAACATTTTTGAATTATCTTAAGCTTTTAACTATGTATAGCATTTAAATAAAAACACTTTTTAACCTTTCTTCACAAATTTATTTTATACCAGATGTACATTTCGGTCACAAGGTGACCATTATCAATAGTTTGATACAGTATCAAACCATTGATAATGATCACCTTGTGACCGAAATCTACATCTGGTATAAAATAAATTTGTGAAGAAAGGTGCTTTTATTTAAAGTTATTATCATCTTCAGGGAACTCACTCATATTCATTAAGTATTGCATCTTGTGAAAATTCTGGCTACATCCATGGATATTTGTTAAAAAGTTAAATTTGTAGTCAATTCAGAAGCTAATAATTTTCCCTAACATGTTTTTATTTTCTTTTGGATTTATGATTGAAATAATATCAACATGATTACATGAAATTATACAAGTTTTTATTTTAGACTCGACTGCTGCGAGAATTTGTGTGTTGTTGGATCAACTGCTGTGAAAATATTACCCATTTCATATTCTTTATTGCCGCCTTTAAAATTCAGGAAGGCTCTCGTTTTAAGTGGATACTCGGTTTGAGTGAGACAAGAAAGTGGAAGCTAATAAGGTTTCTTCGCCCTCTTTTATTCTTGGTTTATATATTACACTCATTTCTCACACTCACCCTCTCTGACAATAATAATACAAGAAAAAAAATCGTCGTTACTAATTGAATCATGCTATTATTAACATCGAATTATACAAACATGAAAAATAATGTTTATCTTATTATACAGGGTAAGATTTTTTCAAGTTCTCTATGAGGATCTCCAAACCTATAAGAGATAGAGGAACGGTTAAATAGGTAAAGTAGTGTAGTTTTACGAGTTGAATAAAAAGCTGTTCTTTTCGAAAAAATCAAGTTTAACTAGATATTTTTATAAATGTGATAAGTGTCGAGTTTTTTAAATCGATTTTTCTCAGTAATTAAAAGAGATAGAAAACACTATTAATGGCAACGTTTTAGATAATTTTACACTAAATAATAAAATGTTATCAGGTTTTTTTAGCGACATTAGTTTTCGAGCTATAACACAAACTTACATTTTTTTTTAATGAAAACCATAGTTGGCTATGTCATGATTTAAATTGAAGTTCCAAATATCCTGCTTAAATTTTATCTCACGTCTGCAGCAATTTTCTTTACATCACTTACTGTCTTCCTGTCTACTGAATTTTAAAATAGTCTAGAAAAAGTATTAGGATTATTTTTATTAGAGTCAGTTTAGGTCTTTGCAGTGCCTTAAAAATGTCTTCAAACTTTTAATAAACATTTTAAAGTTTTGAAAGAATCTTAAAATAATCTTGCAATTCATATCATTTAGTAAGATTATAATTATTTAAAATCCTAATATTTAACATTTTTAAAATTTCCACAGCTCCAGCACACCCTCAACATCGTAATCGTAACGTTCTTTAATTTCAATGTAATTTATTTGAATTTAATTGAATTAATTTGAAAGAAACATTTTGTTGATTTTCATACAATTAGTTAAACAAAAAACGTTATAATTATTTATCCTCGTATGTTAAATGTCTTTATAGCAATTAAAAATATATTTAATTATTTATTTTAATAATTAAATAAAAGTCACTTGGTTTGTTTCACTACTATTTTTTATTCTCTCCGACTAGTTTCGACTTATCGTCAAGTGACTTTTATTTAATTATTAGTATTATAAACATGTTTCATCAAGTGATTAATGAGAACCAAATTGAAGATTAATTATTCCAGTTGATTGATTGAATATTTAATTACTTATTTGATTTGTATCTCTCTAGATATCGTATTTATGAAAGCGTTCATTCTTATCTTAACGGGTGTTTTCTACTACCTGATTAAACATAAAGTGAATATTTCGAGTTTAGTTTAGAAAAGCCTAAGCATTTGGATTAAGATTGGCGTTGCGACCAATCCAAATTTTCAAGCCTTTCTAAACTCGAAATATTTACTTTATGCGCCAGGGGTAGAAAGCACTGATTTACTGTAAAGCTCAAAACATACTTCATCTTAAATAATTATAAAACAGCATGCGATTAACAAAATATCAAAATAATTTTGTCTATATTTTTTGGGAATAAAAATTACAGCATACAATATAACTAATATGAATCATTAACAATAAATTGTTCAATCAATTCTAAAAATGTTTTAATAAGGCACACTAATGGATGCATGTTTCTGGTTATCATGATATTCATCAGTTTTCTACAGTTTACGATAAAAAAGTCTTTTAATTTTTTAATTGTTCGTTAATGCACATGTACATACCCCTAAGGCCTCTCTTAATATATCGCATTCCATTAACTAATCGAAAAATAGCGACAACGTTTTATCTTTAAAGTCCTCTATGGAGTTTATTTGTGTGGCTAATTAAGTGATTCGCCTAAAAATAATGACCTTTCGATTCCGTATGCACTTTTGATAAGTAAAACAAGTCATTTTCTAAGTGCGTTTAATTGTATGTGTATAAATGATTCCTTATTTCTCGCCTAGTTAAATGAAACGAGTTATAATTTCTTTATTTTTTATTTTTGACTAAAACTCCGATTATGGATTCAACATGAACAATTTGTGAAATTCATTGAATTTTATAGCATTTTACGATCGATTTTATCCGTAGTTCATGAGGGACCGAATGATCGAGAGAAGAACTATAAAAGGTAATTCTAATTTCACCGCGGCCAACTTTCATGGAAACTTTCCTCACTTTACTACGTGGATTTTATAGGTTTACGGAACAGGATATTAAAGCTATCTCGTTTTTACTTCAAATTTGCAACTTCCATACGGTTTTAAGCATTTTATCCAACCATTATTCCAAATTACTTGTACAAATAAGACCATTAACTATAATTCTGTAAAAAAAATCAATGAATAACTCAAACTAACTTTATAATATGTGTTTGTTTAAAACATCAGCTAAATTATTGATGGACAGCAGTTTTAATACTTAACTAAGTCAACTTGTAAATATAATTTTCAACTTGTTTCTCATCGATCACTTGATGAAACGTGATTAAATATTTTAAAAAATTAAATTTAAAATAAAATCACTTGGTATGTTTCACAAGTTTTAAAAATAGTAAAACATACCAAGTGATTTTATTTAAATTTAATTTTTTAAAAATGTTGTAAATATAACACTTTTTACTTTGTTTAACCACTATATTTTGCACTTAATTTGTGACTATAGTTTCGACTATCTAGTAGTCATTATCAAACTAAAACTTTTGTTTGATAATGACTACTAGATAGTCGAAACTATAGTCACATATTAAGTGCAAAATATAGTGATTAAATAAAGTAAAAAGTGTTTTATTTACAAGTGTATTTAAGATGTACCAAAAGGTGAAAGCCTACAATACAAAATAGTTTAGTCAAACTTTGCATTATTAATAGGAGTTGAAAGATTTTATAAAGCTGTCTACTGTCTATCTAGGAAATTAGTGTTTAGCGGAGCATTGAAACTTTCTTCTATACTAATTAGTAAGGCTAGGAATTTTTAAAATTTAGGAATTCGAATATTCATTGAAAAATATATTCAAATATTCGAATTATTCGAATATTCTAATTATTCAAATGTTTGGATATTCAAATAGTCATATATTCGAATGTTTGTATAGTTGAATATTTAAGCATTCGAATATTTAGATATTCAAACATTTAAATATTTAAATATTAGAATATTTAAATTAAATTATCTTTCCCCATTTCAAAAATTTAGAATCTTAATAATGTCAGCAATAAAATAGCACTTTCACTTGTCAATTAGTTAAAGACTATTCCACAATAAATCATCAAAATATATAAATAGAATTAGTATGTATAATTAGCTCAGACCAACTGAACAATATTATCAAAGCTAGTATATTTTAAACTTTACAATACTACAGTGTTTTATACGCGTGGCGCATGAAGTAAAATTTCGAGTTTAGAAAAGCCTAATTTGGCTCGGTCGCTCCGCTACGCTACGCGCCCGAGCCAAATTTTCAGGCTTTTCTAAACTCGAAATTTTACTTCATGCTTAGTCTAGGAGTGGACGACACTCGTTTTAGCATCAAATCAATTGATAATTGACATAATACATTGATTCTTATTTTATTGATGGAGAAAGTTTTATAACGTCAAAACAGAATGTCAATTTTGATAAAAGTTAATGAAGAAGCAGTCGTTTTTTATACTAGACGTCAAACAACAAATTAGTTTCGTTACTCCTGATACATTCGATTAGAAAAATAATGGTATTACACCATGAAGAAACATATTAAAGTGTTACATTTTAAACAATCCATTTCGTCAAAAATATCACCAAGTATTCAATTCATGACTTAATTTTACATTTCGATAATCGTTTTATTCAGATCAATATATAAAAAAAATCACTTACTTGTAAAGGTGTACTTTCAGCCGACATGCTCGTAAATCCGACGATATCGCTGAAGTAGATCGTAACCCAGTCGAAGCTCTCGGCTTCGACTTTGTTGCCTCTTTTGAGCTGTTCGGCCACCGGCCTGGGCAGCATCTCGTAGAGGAGGGCTTCTGTAAAATCGCAAACGATCCGTGTGATTTTTCTGCGATGCTATTTACTACATAATATATGTACTTTACAGGGGGTTCATGTTGGGCGCTTAATATTCCGCACACACGTTCCGCCTAGCGTGTGTGATTTATGGTCTGGAGGATTTACAAGGAACAGATAACCTAACAAGCTTATAAATATAATAAAGTTCCGTGCGCGCACTGTGAAAATCTCATATACATGTATATATTTATTGAGAAACTGTAATCTAAAAATCATAATAAATTTACATAAAAGTAGAATACAATGAATTGAACAAAATAAATGGAGAAAATTGAAGAACAAAATATAATTTACACCAAAAAGTAAGCTTTAAATTTAGCCAGAATTGCATCTTTATTGTTTGTTTATTGGATGTAACCTCTTAAGAAATCTAAATGTGATTAGTCCTTAAGAGTCAACAATAAATTTTATGTTTGTATCTAAAACAGCGACGTAGCAAAATGGAACTGGGCTCAGTTAAAATGTTAAAAGCTCAAAACTGCAGAGAATTTGAAATATTTTCAGCTTCGACGTCCATTGAACATTGTTTATTAATTAATAGTGCTGATAATTATGATATTGGTCTAAGTCAAGAATTAAAAAAAAAACAATTATTTCGCATATTTGTTTACTTTACCGTAATCTAGAACAATATTTACTAAATTGTAAAATTAAAGAATTTGAACAAGGTAGTTTTGGTGAGATTGAACAAAATTCAGTAAATGTTTATTTTGACAGTGGACTAAGTCAGTTGCACTCTTGTAAATTGGTAATTTGTAGAAAATTTTAATAATTATTTTTCACAAAGTAATAATAAAACTTAAAATGATTTTTTGATTTGATTTGCAGCTATACGGCGATTTTTCTTAAATTTATTGTTGATCTTATGATAAAATTTAATTATTGTTACAAGATTGTAAAATAGGTTTTCAATATTTGTACAAGATTGATAATATGATTTTATTCAAATTCACAAACGATTTTCACTTTCCCCGCGTAATACACTGTTTTTTTTAAATTGATAGAATGGTTTATTTTTCAATATTATACTCAAGTTAGAGCTGCTGCAATTTAAATTGCAGTACTTTGATTTTATTTTTTCCCACACTAAAACACAGTTTATTAATTTCTACATAACTAATTGATTTTACATTTATATCTTATAGCTTTAAAAAATGGTCTATTCCGTTAAATAAATAAATAAATTATTTTGGATAATTTTATAAATGTCTGAAGATTGGTACACAGCCAATTATTTAAGGTTATTTATTTATTGTATGGAATAATGTATTTATTTATTTTAGTATTCCTCTGAAAATGAAAATTTGTTGTTGTTTTCTGTTGTAATTCTGACGATCGATTCAGTTGTTACAATTAAATAGAAAAACTAAATAAATCACATTTTTGAAAATCATATTTTCATATTGTATTTCAAAAAACATTACAAAATTTTCTAAACGATTAAAAATGAATGAATTAGCGGTAGATAAACGCAGCTTTACCGAAAAGAAGAATTATACTTCATTTTTGTCAATTAAATAATAAAATAAATTCTTTTCAATTGCGAAAAAGTTATTAAAGTTCAAATTTGACAAACAACACAAAATCACAGTAAATGTTTGTTACATTAAAAAAAATCATTAATAATTACTGAAACATCAGATTATTATGAAATGTTTAACAATTATAACAGAAATGAGTTAAATTTACGTGTAAGCAGAAGCAACTTACTTTAACGGGGAAAAAATATAGCATCTAAAAGTCGAATCTTTATATTTTTCGATAATTGAGTCGCCTATTTCCAAAAACTCCTTAAACCATGGTCTTCAAATAAATTTAGGGGTTTTTGGAAATAGGCGACTCAATTGTAATTGACTCGAATTAATTTAGTCAGCCTTGAGCTTCTGTATTTTTATTTCTAATTGTTTTTTTTGTATTTCTAAAAAGTCTTGATTTCTTAACCCCCATAACCCATAAAGTGCCTACGCTACTGTAAAAAATACACGGATATTCGAACTAACACTGGATTTAAATAAAATTATTTAAAAATCTGAACGATGCGACCGGATTAGCAAACAATAATAAATAAAGCACCCCGGAAAGCGACTTCTGCGTCCATTATTGTGTATATCAATCGTTTCTCGCAAATGAAAAATTCATTACGCTTTATTTGGATGTCCCTGATGAAAAATATAAACAAGCATGTTGACATTCATGGGACGAATATTAATAAGAATCATATATCCGAATTTTCATTAAGCGTTTGAACTTTTCTTAGCGAATGTTTTACAGATTAAGGATTAGGTTTTTATTTTCAATTAAACCTGCTTCATTATAACGCTTTTATAAATATATTTTTGGGAGATATAGGTTATTTCATTTAAAATTCTTTTAACGTACTTTCAGAAGTATGTTAATTGATTTAATAATCTTAATTTAAATAGATTATTGACTTTAATAATGTAATTAGATATGTCTAAAAAAACGTATTCATAAACTGGTTGAATAAATACTTATTATTAATATTAAATTAAATTTACGATGTTTAGAAAATTAACTGTATCATCAGTTTAACCCAGTGGTGGGAAAACTTTTTTTAAGACGGGCCATTTGTAATAACCAGACAATCGTAGCGGGCCAAAGAATAATGCTTAATCGTAGGTAGGTAGTTTTTATGCGGGTCGTCACATTACGAAGTAAGAACGCGTTCCAACATTCTCACGACGGCACTCTTAAACGGGCCGGATTAAACCTTTCCGCGGGCCGGACTTGGCCCGCGGGCCGTAGTTTCCCCATCACTGGTTTAACCCATTAAGCGCAACATTATCAATTCTTTGCTTTTTGAATTATTAAATAAGTTAATTTGATCCATTACATTATTTGACCTGGCTTGAAAATGTATAAATAAAAATGGAAAATCTTGATTATTACTCATTTTAAAATTGTATTTTTAAGTGTATTTCTAACTTCACAATATTTCAGTGTATTATACGTGTGGCGCGTGAAGTAAAATATCGAGTTTAGAAAAGCCTGAAAGTTTGGTTTGGTCACTCCGCGAAGCGGAGCGGCCAAACCATATTTTCAGGCTTTTTTTATTACTTCATGCTTAATCTGGAAGTGGAATAACTTATTCGAAACTATAAATTGAACGCTGTTATAAAATCGACGAATGCCTAAACATTTACATACATTATGTATATTTAAAAGAAAAATTCCCAGTATCCAATATTATAAGTCATTCGTAAGAATTATAAAAAGAAGTGCAGAATTTTACTTGGAATCAACTCTTAGAGTTAACTTTATAATTGCTCGGCAGTTAATGAGTTAACCCTTTTAGCCCTGGAATTTTTCTGGTGCCTTCTGTACACTGCATATTATTTATTACTATCTCAGATATACAGAGAGTTTTTTTTTAAATCACCGTCATACATGTCTCAATATACTGTATACGCTGTAAATCTTTAGATATTCGTTAACAATATTTTCAGGCCTATCAAAACTCGAAATATAACTTTATGACTAATCAAGGAGTTGAGACACTAGTTAGAAGCTTTAAATTGCACATTTTTGTAAAATCAATGAATCCTTGAACATTTACAGGGTGTACATCAGGATATGTATACCTAAGAGAAAAATCCTCTTTGTATCAACAACATCAATAACAGAAATAATATAATTTTTATAAACACTGTTAATTTGTTGATACGTTGTTATTTAATTTATAAAAATTTGCTGAATATTTAAGTATTTTATTTAATTATTTGTTAATTTAGGTTATGTATTTTTAATTCAATCAATATTAATTTATAGAAAATAGGTTAAATATTTCTTTACAAACTCCACAAATTATTATTAACAACCTCAAGCACATTTTGTTTTTTTATTAATACTTTCTCAGGCGGTTTATTAAACAGAGAATTATTATCCAGTATAAAATTAATTGCCCAGAGCTTTTGCAACTAATCTGTTCGGACAGGAAATGTAAATTATATTTCAGTCTTGGTTAAATTTCAGGAATTCTGATTTGCGTGGCGCAAACCGTTGCCTGGATTTATGCGAGGCTTGAGCTCTTCGCATTTTGATAAGAGGAATTTTATGACCGCTCTTAGTTTGCGATGATAAGTTTTAACACTGAACTGGATTGGGTATTTCTATTCATCCTCTGTCTTTTGAATATCGGGCTCTGTTTGAGTTTGAGATTATAATCAAGCACCGGAGTCGGAGATGAATGGCTATGTGCAGTATGAATGGATGTTCTCCCAGTGTGCGGTTATTAATCATATACAAATATGGGTATTTTTGTGTGTATGCGAATATTATAAATTTTAGTGCCCAATATTCATGTTTTTAATTACAACATTGAATAAAAAAAACTCTTCATTCAAAGTGTTGATTTATTCAATGTGGTAATTAAAATCATAAATATTGGCCACACAAAAATTTCGTCCTCCGGTTTTTATTCCATGTGATAATTTAAATCATGAATATTGGACGCATTTTTAATGAGACCCAATTTTAGCAACGTGATAATTCAAAATAAAGTTTCGTTTATCTGTAAATGTGTTTAATATTATTGATTATGAGGAGTGTTCGAACAAAAGGTAAGATTTCCATCGTTGCTATTTTTTTAGAAATCACAAAATATGATTAAATGTTCCTTTTTGTTCAAAAACGGACATTTTGATTCGGTTTTTCTATGGAAATTCTTACTATTTGATACGCCAAATATAACCAAAATGTGTAGTTCATAAATTTACCCACGATTCTGCAATAGAAGCAACAACATAACATATAAAATTACGAAAAAAATATTCGTGAGCAACAATCCAAAAAGTGGGAATGTTACCTTTTGTTCGAACACTCCTCAATTATAATATTGGACACATTTTTAAAGAGTTGAAACTTTAGAGGCTTTTTTTTAAATAATTGTCTCTTAGAAACAGTTTATGCAATTGTTTTACTATGAAATAAATAACTTACCAGTCTTCTTTTTCTCTTCCTGTAGTTGGTCCGTTCGTTCATCTACTAATACTTCTAGGTTTGTGGCGTATTTTTCCATCATTGCCATCATATTGTCGAAAATGTTCGGTTTCCTAAATAGAATATACAATTTAAAAAAAGGAATACTTGTAAGATCAGGATGCCTATCAGAGGGGAGCAGAAGCGCTGGGTTATACAACATTAGAGACCTCAAGCCCAGTGCCGGATTTATCAAAAGGTTGATGACTTCTAGAGATTAATTTAATAAAATTAAATTAAATTAAAATAAAAAATCGGATGTACAAAATTACTACAAAACTATTTAAACGATCCCGTTTCAAAATTCAAGTAAACTCTGTTTTTTTTTTAATATCACCAAACTTAGGGTGTATTTAATAATAATAATAATAATATCTTTATTTACGGAAACTCAATTATTACAAAATACTACAATTTAAAATTTATATAAAAATAAATAAAATACAATAAAACTTAAAATAAATTAAATAAACTACAAATAAATAAGTCAATTATTACATATTTGTCACTGCATTCATGTCAACAACTTTTAAATAACGCATCAATTCCTGCTGAGACATAGAAAATAAATCAAAGTTAGAAATGCGTGAAAAATTATTAGCATAGCGCATAAATTGACTAAAACAATTGTTGATACCATAATTAGTTCTGTGGAACGGTATTCGGAATACCGGTCTGTAGCCTGATAATTAGTTATGAATTTACTGCGAACAGTTGCAGTCCTGCTTTAACAGTAGGGTATTTTAAACATCAAATTTTGAGATGTTGGTAAATGGTTATCAGTGTGACAAATAAATCATAATTTGTCAAATAAATTGTCACGATGCAGAGAGTTTCAAAAGCTACGTGCAACTTTACACGTACAGGGATTTTTTCTTTTAAGTATACTTTTACATATTCCATATAAACATTTTTAAAATTAATTAACAAGTGATCAAAACTAAGCAGTATATTTTGGCCTTTACTTTAAATCACTGTCTTATACGCGTGGCGCATAAAGTAAAATTTCGAGTTTAGAAAAGCCTAATTTGGCTCGGTCGCTTCGCTTCGCTACGCGACCAAGCCAAATTTTCAGGCTTTTCTAAACTCGAATTTTACTTCATACTTAATCTGGGATTGGAAACACTCGTTAGAGTCTTAAAATTGATAGTTTTTAATAAGATCACGAATATCTGAAAATTTACATTGTAAATCGTAACATGTATACCTAAAAGAAAAATTACTTGTATTTAGAACTATTTCAAAACTTGAACATATAAACGGGCATTTTATGAGTTAATCGACAGTCATATTGCTGTCAGATTTCCCTTCACATAACCTACAAATTAAAAGTTGATTTACAACATATTGTGTGATTAATCTTGCACTAACCTTGCCCTTTAACACACAACCTGCATCACACTACTAAATTCTTGAAATGTTAAATTTTATTAGTCGTATTTAAAAAAAAAAAACGGATTATACGTCTAGTATTTAGCATGCCTGACACATGAAATGAAAATTTCAAGTTTAGAAAAGAATTTTCAGACTATTCTAAATTCGAAAGATTTACTTATTGCTTGATCAAAAAAGGGGGCCGCTCATTCTAAAATTTAAATTAATCGTTATTAAAATCACTATACCTAATCTGATTAACTGTTACCTAACCCAGATGTCGGACTGTCAAAATTGTATATCTAATTTATATAAATTTAGAATATATAAATGTGGTTATTTGATTATTGTTTGTTTTCATTAGCACACAAAAGTAAACCTAACCAAAATCGTTATTAAAGCGAAACAAAAAAATGACAGTTCGAAGTTTTATTCAGAATTTAATTTGTGTTTAACCATTTTTGATAACTGAAAAGTTTAAATAAATATTTTGTTGAGTTTTTAGGCTTAAATAACTCCTATGAGAAGTTAATAAACTCGTTATACATTTACGTTTCTGTAAGTTAAAATAACTAAAAAAAAATAATGTGTATTTATAAATATAATGACATGTCATGGAATTGACACAACAACTACGGATGACAAAATGGCAACAGATATCGTAGTCAGTTGATTAAAGTAAATGTTTTCGAAATGATTTACAGTATCCAAGAAAAATGTCAATATTTTTATAAAATCACATTACATTTTCTTAATTATTTTACCTGTTCATTTTCTGACATTCGTTGATTTTTAAAAGAGTTCAATTTGAAGCTTTAAACGAATGTTTTCCACTCCCAGACTAAGCATGAAGTAAAATTTCGAGTTTAGAAAAGCCCCGTGAAAATTTGGCGAGGGTCGCGCAGCGACCCGAGACAAATTTTCTGGGCTTTTCTAAACTCAAAATTTTACTTCATGCGTCACACGTATAAAACACAGATTTTAAGTGAAGTTCGTATATACATAAATTTGACAATATTATAGTGTTTTATACGGGTGGCGCATGAAGTAAAATTTCGAGTTTAGAAAAGCCCAGAAAATTTGTCTCGGGTCGCTGCGCGACCCGAGACAAATTTTCACGGGGCTTTTCTAAACTCGAAATTATACTTCATGCTTAGCCTGGGAGTGGAAAACACTTGTTTAAAGCTTTAAATTGAACTTAAAAATAAACAGGGAATATCCACAATTTGTGTATTAATTCCATGGAGTCATTATTTAAAAAAAAAACATTACATTTTCTTGATTATTTCAACTTAGGAAAACGTAAAGTGTTAAGTGTAAACATTATTAAATGTAGAATTTTTCCCTCTACAAAAAAGTGAAATATATAGGAAAGCAAATATTTGAACACTTTAAAATTAACATGCGATATCCAATGTTGCGTTCGCCAAGTCAACACCCGGTATTTTCAATCCTGCTTTAGCGGTTTAAATTTATTTGTGATTTAGCACTACATTTTTAATTTCACGATCAAAGGCACTCGTTAGATGCTCTAAGCTTAAAGCTTTTATTATTAAAACAGCGAAACTCTAAAAATTAGCAAAATTAACGAAAAAGTTTCCATGGAAAAGGCAAATAATAACTAAACTATCGACTTGAAATTCCCTCCAATTTCTGTTTACTGTTTCCATCTCCAATTACTCGTTAGTAAATGCAGTAAAATTGTTTTGACTTGTTTACCTACTGCATTGAATTGATTAGTTAAATTAATTACAACATGAATTTAACGAACTGAGGGTATACTTATTACGTAGAAATAATGAGGAAACTATCGAATTCACGTAATAAACTTGAATTACACAAAAACTTGAAATAAGTGTTTATGTAATGGCCTCAACAATCCTGATGTTTATGTCATGTAAAAATATATTTGAATTATATTTTTGTCACAAATTCAATTCAAAAACAATAAAATTTAGAAGATTGATTCCAGCGAAAATGCTGCAGTACATAATTTTGTTTTGTTTTTAGTTTTCGAAAAAGCGTTTTTGCGGCTTATATATACTTGAATTTAAATAGTTTTAGATTTGAATTATCCTTGTTTAACATAAACTCTGTTTATGTGGCTCTAGATCAGTGTTTCCCAAAGTGTGGTCCGCAGATTGATGCCGGTTCGCAGGATATATTCTGCCGGTCCATCACAACATTTATTGTCCAATTTTTATACAAGGTGGCCAGAATAAGTGTGATAATCTTCAGGTAGTGTGATTCGTTGATTAATTTTGGATAAAAAATCTAAATAAAAAAATATAGTATTCTTCCTCGTAACATCTCACGAGGTCGTTAAAATATTAAACGTATCTCTGGAAATAAGTGTTATTTTCTATTATTTTGGAAAAAATCAATAGAACTTACAATCAATTACACATTTGTAAAATTTAAATGACATAGGCGATAAATAATAAATTGGAAACTTTAACAAATTAATAACTTCTTCAGAAGCATTTTTTTAATAAAAATAGACCTGGCAACTATGTATTTTCATATGTAACCTTATTAAATTTCACTTGACTTTGACATATACTTGTCATAATTTATTTGTGTAAGTTTGTATAAGTTCATCATACTTTTTGAAGATGTACACATTCAACGAGTATGCAGATATGTACATGATATTTGGATTCTGCAATGGTAATGCAACTAGTGCCAAAGATGAGTACCAAAGAAGATATCAAAATCGCCAACAGCCCTGCGTAAATACGTTTAGAAAATTAGACCAAAGGCTACGTACTTTTGGGTCGTTCGCTTATAATAACATAGATGGAGGGAGACCTGGGGAACGTCGCACTGTTCACCTAGAAGAACAGATATTAAATGCAGTTCAAGAAGATCCCAATATTAGTACGAGACAAATAGCTCAACAGTTAAATGTCCCCAGTAAAACAACAGTCCATGCAGTATTGAAAGAAAATTGAATGCGCCCATTTCATACAAGAAAAGTTCAACCACTGTATGAACTTTTTTTTGCAAGTTGAGTGGTTTTAATTTTATAACGTTTTGAAATGGGATAGGTTTTTCTGCCCCACCCTGTATATATTATCAAAAAACCCTTGTACCCTTACGGGTATTAGGTGTACAGAATAAAGTCTATCTAGTTCAAATCACTTCTGTTTCCTTGTACATGTACTAATTTCGCCCAATCCTTCTTGTTCTTCGCTAGTGTTCTTGCCTTGTTTACCGTTATCCCCTTTTGTTCTATTATCTTCTCCAATCCTTCTTCCCATATTTTTCTAGGTCTCCCCCTTCTCCTCTTCTTTACGGTTCGTGCGTTCCATACCCTCTTTGTAGTTCTGTTGTCATCCATCCTTTGCAGATGTCCCCACCAGCTCAGTTGTCTTCTTTCTATGAACTTTATCATTTCTTCCATTTCAAGGTCTTCTCTAATTATTGCGTTTTGTATTCTGTCCATTTTTGACCCTCCTTTCACGCGTCTCAGGTATTTCATTTCAAGCGCTTGTATCTTGCTCTTCTGTACTTTGTTCAGCATCGATGTCTCGCACCCAAAAGTCAGTATTGGTCTATAGATGGCTTCGAATACGTTTAATTTAGTTTTCTTTGATACTTCCTTACTGTATATAAAATTAGTTCTCATTGCGTGGAACAGCATTTATGTATTTTTTAGTCTTTTATTTATTTCTAGTTTGTTCTTTCCATTAGTTTTTTATATTTATTCCGAGGTACTTGTAATTGTCTACTTGTCGTATTTGTTCGCCATCTATTTTTATGTTTATTTGCTCTTCTTCCACGATAACCATTACTTTTGTCTTGGTTGTATTTATCCTCATGTCGTATTTGCTAATTGTGCTGGTCCATTCTAGTAGGTTGTGTGCTAGGTCCTTACTGCTGCTACCATATATGACAACATCATCTGAAATACCCCCTCCGATATTCCAACTGGGTTTAATTTATAATATCCAACGTGCAATTGTTTTGTCTTATTGCTGTATGTCTTTATTATTTCGTCCATAAATATTATTAATAGTAGTGGGCTCAGCCCATCTTAACCCATCATTTGTTTTGAACGGTTTTGATGTCCTGTTATTTTGTACAATAGAAGTTGTGTTGTTGTCATAAATTGTTTTTGTAAGTCGTAGTTTGTGGTTGATTTCATTTTTGTCTAGTATCTGCCATATTTTTCTTCTACTTACCGTATCACACGCTTTCTCTATCTCGATAAACGCTAGATATATGTTACTTTGCTGTTATTGAAGTTTTTCAGTGATTTATTTTATTGTAAAGATTTGGTCTTGGATGCTTCTGCCTCTTCTGAATCTGCTTTGCGAGTCGTGTAACTTTTTATTTTTTTATAATATTTAAAATATATAATAATATGAATATTGTCCGTGTTCATGAATATACAAAATGTAACTCCAAATCAATGGAATGCGGGGATTTTGATCAGGGTGGGGTACAAGACAAAAATTATACCAAATTAAGTTTAAAACTTAATAAATTTCAATTGCTTCTACGTAAAACATCACAGAATGATAAAAATCATAAGAATCAAAATCACATAATGTATTGATAATTTAATGTTCTTTAATGTTCAAAGATATTGTTGCTAGAGTTACGTGAAGTGTTAATTATGGATATGTAGGTAGTTAAATTCCTTTATATTCACTATTTTATTTTAATTCTAGATGTACACTTCTGTGCAATAAAATTAAGCACACAAAATATGTTACAGTTTAGAACAGAGATGATGAGTTTTCTAGTTACAAACATATGTAAATATGTTAATTTCCTTAATGTAAAAATGCTGCGTCATTTAGACAACAATTCAAAAATTCTAATTTTACCTAAAATAAAAGATAGTTATTCTATTTCGGCTTTGCTGTATTTATTATGAGCGTATTTGTTTTGTTTTGGTTTTGGTTTTTTAATAAAGGTGGTTTTTTCAAGTTGTGTTGTGCTGTCATTTATTGAAACTGCTGCTAGGCAATTAATACAGACCCAAATTATACAACTAGAATATTTTAAAAAATAGTTATGAGACTTGTGCTTAATTTTATTGCACAAAAATTCTAATTTTACCTAAAATAAAAGATGGTTTTTCTATTTCGGCTTTGCTGTATTAATTATGAGCGTTTTTGTTTTGTTTTGGTTTTGGTTTTTTAATAAAGGTGGTTTTTTCAAGTTATGTTGTGCTGTCATTTATTGAAACTGCTGCTAGGCAATTAATATAGACCCAAATTCTACAACTAGAATATTTTAAAAAATAGTTATGAGACTCGTGCTTAATTTTTTTGCACAGAAGTCTACATTTCAATAGTTAAACTATTAAAAAGGGCACCTCGTGGCTGAAATGTACATCTAGAATTAAAATGAAACAGTAAACATATAGGAATTTAACTACTTACATATCTATTCTTTAATGTTGATTACTTTCGTCAGTTTTAGTTATCTTTCCAAATTTGGAGATGAAGTATGTTTTTTAACTTTATAATAAATCATTGTTTAAAACGCGTGGCGCATGAAGTAAAATTTCGAGTTTAGAAGAGCCTGAAAATTTGGATTTGCAAATTTTCAGGCTTTTCTAAACTCGAAATTTTACTTCATGCTTAATCTAGGATTGAAAACACTTCTTATAAATACACAATAAATACCTTAATAAAACACTACATTCTTAAAAATGAGCAAATAAACTTGTTATATTTAAAATGTTTACTACATTACATGATGATTGGGAAATTGTAGTTCAATTGTTTTAGTGAAGTTTTAAAATAGTATCAACTATTTTGATGCATTCTACATAATCAAAAATGTAAAAACTACCATAATATATCAAATTCTATAGATTTGTCCAATCTGAAGACTGAGATTTAGAATTTTTTACTGATTTTTTTTAATTACATTCTATTTAGTTCTGTTTTTGTGATAATAGCCATTTATAAATCGCATAACTTTGATTTTAGTGAAATTATCTAATACAAAAAACAGTATTATAATAATAGTTATTTCTTAATAAATTCTAATCATGTAAAGTAGTTTTTATAACATATCTTAAAATCCAATGATTTTTAAGAAATCCAATTTAAAGACTCTAAGAAAACTAAAATTTCAGACAAGATGTTAAAGTTTTTTGTACAATAATATTAAATATAATTATTTCTTAGTAAAATTAATCTGAGATTTTGAACGAGTTTAGTATTGTCTGATTTTTTAATGATTATTGATAAAAGAAATCCAATGATTTTTATGAAAATTTAAACCCGAATATGTGATATTTTAAATTAAATTGTACCATAATATTCAAAAAATTATAGAAATCTTTATTTATGCAGGTATTTTACTTTTCTTTACAACAATAAGAAACATATAGTTTTCCAATACTTTTTATAATTTTTAGAAGGGTATTAGGTACGTACATTATTGTAATTGCGCCCTATCTATTAACCGCATCATACCACACTGTCATCTTGTAATGTCAATCATACTTATTGACATTACATTCACGTAATAGCTTTGACAAGTACATTACGTGCTGACAACTGAACAGCTGATTGCTTACCGTACAACCAAATGATATTTCTTTGACGTACAAGGAGTTTTTCTTTAAAGTATACGTATTCCAAATTAAGCTTATTTTCTTTAAAAAATCTTTAGTTATTCGTTGTTTTTTTAAAGAGTTCAGTTTAAAGCTTTAAACGAGTGTTTTCCACTCCCAGACTAAGCATGAAGTAAAATTTCGAGTTTAGAAAAGCCCTGTGAAAATTTGTCGAGGGTCGCGCAGCGACCCGAGACAAATTTTCTGGGCTTTTCTAAACTCGAAATTTTACTTCATGCGCCACGCGTATGAAACACTAAAATATTGTGAACTCTATGTATATTTCAACCTCACTTGAAATCAGTGTTTTATACGCGTGGCGCATGAAGTAAAATTTCGAGTTTAGAAAAGCCCAGAAAATTTGTCTCGGGTCGCTGCGCGACCCGAGACAAATTTTCACGGGGCTTTTCTAAACTCGAAATTTTACTTCATGCTTAGCCTGGGAGTGAAAAACACTTGTTTAAAGCTTTAAATTGAACTTAAAAAAAAACAGGGAATATCCGCAATTTGTGTATTAATTCCATGGATTCATTATTTAAAAAAAAACATTACATTTTCTTAATTATTTCAACTTAGGAAAACGTAAAGTGTTAAGTGTAAACATTAATAAATGTAGAATTTTTCCCTCTACAAAAAAGTAAAATACATTTTGTCTCTAAAATAAATAGGAAAGCAAATATTTGAACACTTTAAAATTAACATGCGATATTCAATGTTGCGTCCGCCAAGTCAACACCCGGTATTCTCAATCCTGCTTTAGCTTTATTTAATTGTGATTTAGCACTACATTTTTAATTTCACGATCAAAGGCACTCGTTAGATGCTCTAAGCTTAAAGCTTTTATTATTAAAACAGCGAAACTCTAAAAATTAGAAAAATTAACGAAAAAGTTTCAATGGAAAAGGCAAATAATAACTAAACTATCGACTTGAAATTCCCTCCAATTTCTGTTTACTGTTTCCATCTCCAATTACTCGTTAGTAAATGCAGTAAAATTGTTTGGACTTGTTTACCTACTGCATTGAATTGATTAGTTAAATTAATTACAACATGAATTTAACGAACTGAGGGTATACTTATTACGTAGAAATAATGAGGAAACTATCAAATTCACGTAATAAACTTGAATTACAAAAAATTGAAATAAGTGTTTATGTAATGGCCTCAACAATCCTGATGTTTACGTCATGTAAAAATATATTTGAATTATATTTTTGTCACAAATTCAATTCAAAAACAATAAAATTTAGAAGATTGATTCCATCGAAAATGCTGCAGTACATAATTTTGTTTTGTTTTTAGTTTTCGAAAAAGCGTTTTTGCGGCTCATATATACTTGAATTTAAATAGTTTTAGATTTGAATTATTCTTATTTAACATAAACTCTGTTTATGTGGCTCTAGATCAGTGTTTCCCAAAGTGTGGTCCGCAGATTGATGCCGGTTCGCAGGATATATTCTGCCGGTCCATCAGAAAATTTGTTGTCCAATTTTTATATATATATATATATATATATTATCAAAAAACCCTTGTACCCTTACGGGTATTGGGTGTACAGAAAAAAGTCTATCTAGTTCAAATCACTTCTGTTTCCTTGTACATGTACTAATTTCGCCCAATCCTTCTCGTTCTTCGCTAGTGTTTTTGCCTGGTTTACCGTTATCCCCTTTTGTTCTATTATCTTCTCCAATCCTTCTTTCCATGTTTTTCTAGGTCTGCCCCTTCTTCTATTCTTTACGGTTCGTGCGTTCCATACCCTCTTTGTAGTTCTGGTGTCATCCATCCTTTGCAGATGTCCCCACCAGCTCAGTTGTCTTCTTTCTATGAACTTTATCATTTCTTCCATTTCAAGGTCTTCTCTAATTATTGTGTTTTGTATTCTGTCCATTTTTGTAAATCCTTTCACGCGTCTCAGGTATTTCATTTCAAGCGCTTGTATCTTGCTCTTCTGTTCTTTGTTCAGCATCCATGTCTCGCACCCAAAAGTCAGTATTGGTCTATAGATGGCTTCGAATATGTTTAATTTAGTTTTCTCTGATACTTCCCTACTGTATATAAATTTAGTTCTCATTGCGTGGAACAGCTTTAATGTATTTTCCAGTCTTTTATTTATTTCTAGCTTGTTCTTTCCATTTGTTTCTATATTTATTCCGAAGTACTTGTAATTGTCTACTTGTTGTATTTGTTCGCCATCTATTTTTATGTTTATTTGTTCTTCTTCCCCGATAACTATTACTTTTGTCTTGGTTGTATTTATCCTCATGTCGTATTTGTTATTTGTGCTGGACCATTCTAGTAGGTTGTGTTCTAGGTCCTTACTGCTGCTACTATATATGACAACATCATCTGCAAATACCCCTTCCGATATTCCAACTGGGTTTAATTTATAATATCCAACGTGCAATTGTTTTTTCTTATTACTGTATGTCTTTATTATTTCGTCCATAAATATTATGAATAGAAGTGGGCTCAGCCCACCACCCTGTCTTAACCCATCATTTGTTTTAAACGGTTTTGATGTCTTGTTATTTTGTACAATAAAAGTTGTCTTGTTGTCATAAATTGTTTTTGTAAGTAGTTTGTGGTCGATTTCATTTTTGTCTAGTATCTGCCATATTTTTCTTCTACTTACCGTATCAAACGCCTTCTCTATGTCGATAAATGCTAGATATATGTTTCTTTGCTATTGTTGAAGTTTTTCAGTGATTTGTTTTATTGTAAAGATTTGGTCTTGGATGCTTCTGCCTCTTCTGAATCTGCTTTGCGAGTCGTGTAACTTTTTATTTTTTTATAATATTTAAAATATATAACAATATGAATATTGTCCGTGTTCATGAGTATACAAAATGTAACTCCAAATCAATGGAATGCGGGGATTTTGATCAGGGTGGGGTACAAGACAAAAATTATACCAAATTAAGTTTAAAACTTAATAAATTTCAATTGCTTTTACATAAAACATCGCAGAATGATAAAAATCATAAGAATCAAAATCACATAATGTATTGATAATTTAATGTTCTTTAATGTTCAAAGATATTCTTGTTAGAGTTACGTGAAGTGTTAATTATAGATATGTAAGTAGTTAAATTCATTTATATTCACTGTTTTATTTTAATTATAGATGTACACTTTTGTGCAATAAAATTAAGCACACAAAATATGTTACAGTTAAGAACAGAGATGATGAGTTTTCTAGTTACAAAAATATGTAAATATGCTAATTTCCTTAATGTAAAAATGCTGCGTCATTTGGACAACAATTCAAAAATTCTAATTTTACCTAAAATAAAAGATTTTTCTATTTCGGCTTTGCTGTATTTATTATAAGCGTTTTGTTTTGTTTTGGTTTTGTTTTTTTAATAAAGGTGGTTTTTTCAAGTTATGTTGTTCTGCCATTTATTGAAACTGCTGCTAGGCAATTAATACAGACCCAAATTATACCACTAGAATATTGTAAAAAATAGTTACGAGACTAATTTTATTGCACAAAAGTCTACATTTCATGTACGATGTACCCTTTTTCAATAGTTTAACTATTAAAAAGGACACATCGTGCCTGAAATGTACATCTAGAATTAAAATGAAACAGTAAACATATAGGAAATCAACTACTTACATATCTATTCTTTAATGTTGATTACTTTCCTCAGTTTTAGTTATCTTTCCAAATTTGAATCGCAGAAAAAACATGAACAAAATAAATCTTTATGTTATCTTGCAATATATTATTGCTGTAGATGAAGTATGTTTTCTAACTTCATATTAAATCATTGTTTAAAACGCGTGGCGCATGAATTTTATTTAAGCTTAACACACTCAACGGAAACACGAAAACTAAAAACATCTGTATTAAACAGCTCATATAAATAGTTTTATCAAAAAAGAAAAAGTGAAAATTTTTTTTTTCACAATAAATATAAAAGGCATAAGGTTGAAATTGTTATCAATGTATGCTTCAAATATAGTCACTCTGTTGCTAAAATATGAATTCAAAAAAATCATTCCTTCTTGGTGTTACGCTTCTAATGTCATTGAGTATACATTTGCAGACATTCGTAATCTTATTAAAAACTTTCAATTTAAAAACACTAACGAGTGTTTTCCACTCCCAGACTAAGCATGAAGTAAAATTTCGAGTTTAGAAACGCCTGAAAATTTGATTTGGTCGGGTAGCGCGTAGCGCTACGTGACCAAACCAAATTTTCAGGCTTTTCTAAACTCGAAATTTTACTTTATGCGCCACCCGTATAAAACACTGATTTAAAGTGAAGTTTAAAATATACTGCTTAGTTCTGATCACATGGTCATTAATTTTAGAAATGTTTATATGGAATATGTAAAAGTATACTTAAAAGAAAAAATCTCTGTATGTGAAAAACAATCCTTGTGTGTAAAGTTGTAAGTTGTAGAGTGCTTTTTTGAAAATCTCTGAATCGTGACAATTTATTAGACAAATTATGATTTATTTGTCACATTAATAATTATTTATTAACATCTAAAAATTTGATGTTTAAAATATCCTACTGTTGAAGGAGGACTGCAACTGTTCGCAGTAAATACACACAACGTTAGGTCATGATAAAAATAAAACAGAACAAACAGAACAGAACAAAAATGTATGATTTCTTGATGTACAGGGGGGCCAAGTGCCCTCCTCATTCTCTTTTTTGCTATGTGTGCAAATGCTGGTCTGTGACAAACTGGGACCAAAAATAAAGGTCCGCCCTATAAAATAGATAGTCGATATTAATCTTAATTCGTTTTTATATTTTATAATTATTCTGCAAACTATTGACAAACTAAATTTTTCTTTATGTTAATTGTCTTTATGTTAAACTGTACTGTTAAAGGCGGTATGTCACATTTTGCAGAAAGTCGATATTAATTTTAATTCGTTTCTATATTCTATAAAATAGTTTGGGAAGCGTTGCTGTAGATGACTCTTGAGTATGATAAACACGATCTAAAACAATCTTAAACATGATTTTAACGATGTCCAATGTTTTACAAGTTTCACATGTATTGAACACTTGCTTTGAAGTTTTCAAAAGTTCATTAAACATCTATATTAGAAGTTTTTAATGATCCTCGAAACCACTCATTATATTTTAACGCAGATAGACTTTTCTGTAACTCTTCCATTTTCAATTCCAAAGGATAACGAGAATACTTTTCTTGCATTAGCACTTGATTACATCACATAGTGCAAGAAACTTTATTAACTTTACGACGGAATAATTTAATTGATTCCAACCAGGACCGCCACGTCCGCATCCGTTAAACTCCGGGAATAAAATACTGAAACGTTCGCTGAAAATTTCATCGTTTTTCAACGTGTAATCCGAATGGACGTTAATTACGCGCAAAGGGTGATATATTGTCCAGCCTCCATCAAATAAAGAGATTATAATCACTTACATTCCTTTCCTGAGAGGCCTCAGTCTTGTCCGGATGCTCTTGAATTCCGGCCGGTCGTCCGGATTTTCCGCCCAGCATTCCTTTAGGCACTCCCTCACGAAATCAAAACTGTTCTCCAGAGATTCGAGCGGCGGCCTGCGAACAGAAAGCTCAAGAAGAAGAAGAAGTAAATCACTGCGACGCATATTCATGTCCCGGCTCTCGGCTGAAAGGAATAAGGGCGGGATTTGGCTTTAAATAAGAAGCGAGTCCGCTTTTTGCCCTCGTTTCAATCTGATAGCCAAAAATGGGACAAAACAAAACGCACACAAACACGGGATATATCTTATAAATGGATTTAAGGACTGCAATGGAATTGATTAAAGATGTATGTTTGTTTTTGTTTGGAGCTTTTTGAGAGGGAGACGGAAAGAAGGAAAGGATAAAAGAAGATAATTAGTTGGAGGAATCGCAGTTTTTCTTAAGAAATATGGTACCCGAAATAGCGATTATTATATCGGTATACCTCTTAAGGGGGGAACCCTGTGTAAACGCCTTAAAAATAGGCCCAACTTTAGGAGTACACTGAAAGAACATTCGCTAGGTTAATATACAGAGTGTACGTATTTCGACAGTATGTATATAGATCTCAGTTATTTGAAGAGACAGAGAGTCGATTAAATTGGGGCAAAGTTGCGTATTTTAGGGCCCAACAATAATCTTAAAACAATTTTGAAATATCTTTTTTTATTTTCGAGATATCATCAAAAAACTGTTATTTTGAACAATCGTTATTCTTTTTTTATTCAAAAACTAGTGAATCTGGACATTTAAACTATGACAATATTCAGGCACTTTTTATTGAGGAATCTAGTAGCTTTTTTTTTTTTAATAACTACAACATTTACATCCCTTTGATATTCTTTTGTTTTGGAAATACGTATTTTTAAAGTTATTTATGAAAAAGCACTAAATTTTTATAAACTGTCAAATATCTCTCATTTGGAGGTTTTGTCATTTAATGTTTTGTTCACGGAAATTTATGTAGAATCCAAAATTGTAATAAAAGATACAGTATTCCGTTTAAAAGAAAGTTGGTATTGACCTATGGCTAACTGGAAATCAAAAACCTTAAAAATATTTAAATTGAAAAGAGCACTTTAAGGCTGTGATTTACAATGGTTAAAATCATACGTTTTTGGTAGTCACTAATTCCAGCACCGTGGGTGTTTTAATTACTGTACAACATTGTATAATACATCAAAATGATCGTAAAACTTGAAGGATTGTATTGTCGCCAAAACGATTTAGATTATTAGTATTTTTGTAAAAACATCCTGCAAATTGCTATATATGAGTAATTTATTTACTCAATTTTCGACAACAAATACGCTTTCTACGGTAAATTCAAAAGTGTGTGTCCTTACATTGTACATTCAATTTGCTCAATAAATATTACCAAATATTTCCATTATATACTCGGTTATCCTTGTATGCTAGCAACGGCGAATTGTTGTTATACATAACAATCAGCTATTTTTAAATTTCAGGCCTATAGTTATCTGCAGGGTGTGGTAACATATTTACAAATTTTATTTCGGTTATTCTCCACTAGGTGGGTCTGTTAATTTTTGTTTAGTAAATTACATCTTGTGTGTGCGTTTATTTTGTGAGCGAGCGGCGACTATTTGATCAGTCATTATTATTATATATTATTTTCAAACTTCTCGAAGACGGCCCATTAATATTAATGGGTAATTAATCGAATATAGCGATAAAATGCTAAGAATCCTCTATTATGATACAAAATATGACCATTCTTATGATGATAACATCTTTTAAAAGGTGTATAACAGTTACAATATAAATCAAAACAACAATTCAAAAAATAAATTTCACTACTTAATAAATATATATATATATATATATATATATATATGAGAATTATCAATATACCGTGGTGCCTCCGGATATTACTTATAATATGTAATAAAAGTCAAAAAAAAATTAAAAATACAACGCATGATAAGGGAGAAGTAGCACTATTTACAATTTTAAAGAATTTAGTATTGGAAAAAGTTATTTGCAAATTTTGAGCTTAATAACATTTTCTTTAAATTATTTAATCATTTTATTATACTTATCTGAAAATACTTCGTTTCCATATGCCTCTAGAATAATGAAAACGTCGCTTTTTCAAGCCACCGCATGGAAAACATTTGTTTGTGCCCTCTTTTCGTGAGCTCTCAAATGTTCCCCTAGCAATGATGTATTTATCACAGACGTTTTATTTTCCGTCAGTGAAATACGTAAGTTTGGTTGAAATGTACACAGACTTAAAAGAAATTGATTTGCGATGATATTTTAATCCAAGCGGCACAAGTAAGCGTAGAATTACTACTAGTAAATACAAATATACTCAATGATATTAGAAGCGTAACACCAAGAATTTCAACCTTGTGCCTTTTATATTTATTGTGAAAAAAAAAAAAAATAACTTTTTCTTTTTTGATAAAACTATTTATATGAGCTGTTTAGTACAGATGTTTTTAGTTTTCGTGTTTCTGTTGAGTGTGTTAAGCTTAAATAAAATGCCTCGAGTCCGAAGACGTCCACAATATCACCATTTGAGCGATTTTGACCGGGGTCGAGTTGTTGCTTATCGAGATGTCGGTATGTCCTATCGCGAAATTGCCCGCCGTATTGATTCCACTGCAGCAACTGTAATACGTGTGTATCAGGTATGGACAGAAGAAGGTAGAGGAGCAAGAAGAAGACCAATTGGTCAACCAAGGCGTACCACAGAACGTCAAGATCGGCGCTTAAGACAAATAGCCCTGCGAGACCGTTTCACTACTACGAGTCAAATCGGTGATCAATGGATTGGAGAAGAAGGTAGGCCCGTTAGTATGCGAACCTTATATCGCCGCATTCAATCCTTTGGGCTTCTTTCGTACCGTCCAAGATTAGTGCTTCCTTTAACAGCGAGACACTGTCGCCAAAGGTTGGACTGGTGCAGAGAACGGCAGCATTGGGAGGCAGAATGGCACGATGTCGTATTCAGCGATGAATCACGATTTTGTCTAGGCACGCATGATGGCCGTAGAAGGGTACGACGTTACCATGGAGAACGACCTGATCTTAGGTTTGCTATTGAGAGGCATGTACACAGGACTGCTGGAGTAATGGTTAGGGGGGCTATTGCTTATGGTAGTCGATCACCTCTTGTATTCATTCGAGGCAGTATGACAGCTGCGCGTTATGTTGAAGACGTCATACGACCGACTTTGTTGCCTTATTTAGATGGCCGCCCAGACGTACTTTTTCAACAAGATAACGCACGTCCCCATATTGCTCGTCGAACTATGAACTTTCTTAATGAAGCTGGTGTTAATGTTTTGGCGTGGCCACCCCGTTCGCCGGATTTAAATCCCATTGAACATGTGTGGGATATCATGGGAAGAAGAATATTCTCTTTGCACCATCCTCCACAGACTCTAGCACAGTTGATCGATGAAATTCAAGTTGCTTGGAACGAGATGCCTCAAGAAGACATCGACCATCTCATTTTGTCGATGCCCAGACGTCTACAGGAGTGTATACAGCAAAGGGGTCGCCAAACACATTATTAATTTTTTTTAGATTGTTTTTTAATAAAATTTCTTGAAAATGTAATCATTTTATTCTTGATGTAAGACTACCATACTGGCAAAAAATCAAGTTAAAATAATAACTCCTTCTGGGTGTTACGCTTCTAATGTCATTGAGTATATAAATACGAACACAGGCGGAATGGGAACTATGAAAAACACAAACATTGTGAGTGATGATGTATAACTTACATTTTATTTTACTGAAAAGGCCAAATTTGTAAAATCGTCCACCTTATAGTATTGATTCGCCTCGTTAGAAAGATGTTTGGCTTTAAAAAATCCAATCAAATTTTAAATTTCTGGTATTCATTTTCTTTCGAATTAGTTGTATTTTTTCACTACCATAGAAATTACTAGTTTGAAAATAAACACATAATTTAATTTTTCAGATAAGTATAATTTATTCAGATAAGTATAATAAAAAATACCGTTCATTATACGTCCAGAAATGATTTTTTCCGTGCTTGCATGACTTTCCGTATTCGGCTTCGTCTCACACGGAAAATGTCACGCGCGCACTTAAATATTCATTTTTCTGGACTAGTAATGAAATATACTATTTACTTATTTATCGTACATTTTTGTCGCCAATTCATTTTAGACTATTGTATTTCCAATGGATTAAAAAGTAATGAATCAAATTGGGTAAAGTACGAACCATAACGCATAAATGTTCGGACACTAACTATTATTGTGAAAAATGTACATTACTTTGATTATTTCTAAATTTTAAACGATTATTTGTTCGAAGTTTTCAGATTTTCATCAATCAACTAAATATTGACGGGTCATTAGTTTTTTTTAATTTTCATCAATTTACGTAAATGTTGGTGATTTTCGTCAATGCCATAAGTCATTGGATTTCAATGTTTAGAAATTTATCAATTTTAAAGATTTTTTAAGTTATTGTCAAATTTCATTGTTATATGTTATCAATCTTTTGTCAATTTTCCCGCGCTCTCTCTCCTTGGCTACATATCAAAACCACGGGTTAAGTGAGAAATCAATTAAACATTGATAAATTAATTTGATTTTTGAAAATTGTTCTAAATCTGAATAAAAATGTATTGTAAATCTTACAAAGAAACCTATTATATAATTTGACGAAAATCTCGAAATAGTGAAAATCTTATGAAAATGTTATCAAAAAATCTTGAAATATTGAAAATTTCATCAATATTTTATAAATCGACGAAAATCTCCGTATATTAAAAATTTCATGAAGATTTTATAAATTGATGACGAATATTTTTTATGTCATGATTTGAATTATAATTTATTTTAATTTATAAACGCTTATGCCATCTACCTCTAGAATGAACAATTATTTACATTTTATTGTATTAAATGTTTTTTATATAAACGGACCAGATGGCCAGTATTAATAAACGTGTCATTCAAAACGGTCGTCTCTGAATATATTAATTTAATCCCATCACAGTATTATTGAACATAATACAACATGGCGCAGTCGGTTAGTGAAGTGAAATAGGTAATTAATACGAAATTAAGTAGTGATTAGCGTGTGGCGCGTAGATAAAAATGGATTCAGTAAAAGGTGTAGCCCCGATGACAATGGAAGGAAACGTGGCGGATAATTGGAAATTTTGGAAAAGCCGATTTACCAACTACCTTGCAGCAACGGAGTACACAAAAAAGAGCCAAGCAACACAGTGCGCGCAGCTTTTGCATTACATAGGAGAGGAAGGTTTTCGTATTTATAATACCTTTTCATTTGATGATAATTAAAAAGATGACTTGAACATTTTAATGAAGAAATTTGAACAACATTTTTTGCCGAAGAAAAATGTTGAATATGACCGCTACAAATTATTTTCGAGAAAACAGAAAAGTGGCGAATCTATTGAAAATTATGTAACAGAATTAAAAAATTTGGCATTGCCATGCGAATTAAACGACCTAAAAGACGATATAATAAAAAGCATCTTAATTTGTGGATTAATTAATGACGACATGAGACAGAGGTTATTGGAAGGGGATAATGCAACACTGGATCAAGCCATTGGAGAGCAAGAGATTGTCGACATGGTGAAGAGAAGGACGGAGAAGGGGAGATGGCAACAGCGCATCAGTAATCACCAGATGGCAACGTCGAGGTCCCAGCAGCAGCATCAGGATCGACGCGAAAGTGGAGTGCGCAAGTTTAGTGACGCGAAATGGAAATGTGTGAAAAAGCCATCCGAAATTTAAGTGTCCCGCTTATAATAAGCAATGTAATAAATGTCAGCGAAAAGGTCATTTTGCAGAAATGTGTAGAGTGAATTTTGTGAACGCCGACAATGAAGAGGAGCAGGGGAACGCAGTTTTCATAGGCAGCATAAAAACGGACAATTCACAGAAATGGATGGTAAAAATGTTGATTGATAATAAATATCCAATTAATTTTAAAATAGACACAGGCGCATTTGCCAATTTAATTCCCAGACATTTATTAAAAAATATAAAATCATTCAGATTAAATAAAACAGACGTAAAATTGACTTTATATTCAAATAATAAGATTAAAATCTTTGGAGAAATAGAATTAAATTGTTCCTATAAAGAGATAAATAAAATTGCAAATTTTTTTATTGTGGATGCTCCTCAATCACCAGCTCTTCTAGGTTTGGATGCTTGTGAAGAATTTGGTTTAGTTAAAAGAGTAGACAATGTTTATGATTCGTTAATTGATAAGTATAAAGATTTATTTAAAGGAATTGGGTGTTTTTCTGAACCGTATCAAATCAAAATAAATGAAAATGTTACTCCAACAATAAGCGCACCACGAAAGGTTCCACTAGCGTTACATAGCAAGCTAAAGAAGACATTAAATGACATGGAAAAACAAAAAATTATTACACGTGTGGAAAAACCTACTGATTGGGTTCATCCGACCGTCATAGTTAAAAAACCTAATGGAACATTGCGTGTGTGTTTAGATCCAACAGGATTAAACAAAGCCATTAAAGGGGAGCATTTTCATTTACCTACATTTGAGGAAATTTCAGCAAGAATGATTGGTGCTAAATATTTTTCACACTTAGATTCATCGCAAGCATTTTGGCAAATTTTACTCACTGAGGAAAGCTCAAAAATTTGTACGTTCGCAACACCTTTTGGAAGGTACAGATTTTTAAGATTGGCGTATGGATTGAAATGTGCTTCTGAAGTGTTCCATAAGAAATTTAAAAAGATATTTGATATGGAAGGTGTCGATGTATACATAGACGACTTAATAATTTGGGGTTCAACACTAACAGAACATAATCAAAGATTAAAAAAGGTATTAGATTTAGCTAGAAAAAATAATGTCAAATTTAACAGAGAAAAGTGTAAATTTTTTCAAAAAGAACTTTTATTTATGGGTCACGTGATAAATGCTGACGGAAAAAAGCCAGATAATTCAAAAATTAAAGTAATACTTGATATTCCAAAACCACAAGATGTAAAATCTTTACAAAGGTTACTTGGAATGGTCAATTATGTTGGAAAATTTATGAATAATTTATCTGCAATAACAGCACCTTTAAGAGAACTTATTAAAAAGAATTCTATATGGAATTGGACTAGGGTACATGATGAAAGTTTACAAAAACTAAAGTCAGTATTAACAAAATCTCCAGTTCTACAACATTTTAAAATGAATGAGAAAACAGTGTTGTCAGTAGATGCTTCCCAAGACGCTCTGGGTGCGGTATTATTACAAAATAATATGCCTTGTGCATATGCATCAAAAGCACTGACTGACACACAGAAAAGATGGGCGCAGATAGAAAAAGAGCTTCTTGCAATCTTGTTTGTTTGCGAAAGATTTTCTCAATATATATTTGGCAATTATTTCTGATTCTTCAGAAAACAGTGGTGTAACTTGTAATGAGAGTGAACATTATTCTAGTGACATTGAAATGGAATCTGAAACCTCGATGGACGATACATTTGTTTAAAATCCACCACAGAATACTAGTAGTGGAAGAGTCGTCAAGGTTCCAGATAGATTTGTTGCTAAATAAATGCGGATTAGTTTTAGTTTAGAAAAATATGATTTTGATTTTTGTATGTAAAAATTGAATGTATATTTTGCTTTTGAAAAATGGGAGATGTCATGATTTGAATTATAATTTATTTTAATTTCTAAACGCTTATGCCATCTACCTGTAGAATGAACAATTATTTACATTTTATTGTATTAAATGTTTTTTATATTAACGGACCAGATGGCCAGTATTAATAAACGTGTCATTCAAAACGGTCGTCCCTGAATATATTAATTAAAACCCATCACAGTATTATTGAACATAATACAACAAATTTCACAAACTACTGCAAATGTCGTGCAATTTTCATAAAATTTTATGTATGTTGAAAATCACGAAAAATCAAAAATTTCCTTAAAATTTTATAAATTGAAATATCAAAAATCTGATGGAAATCTTGAAAAATTGAAAATTTCATGAAATTTTTATAAATCGACGAAAATCTCCAAATATTGAAAATCTCATGAGACTTTTATAAATCGACAAAAATCTCAATATGTTGAAAATCTCATTAAAATTTTATAAATCGACAAAACGAGTGTCGTCCACTCCCAGACTAAGCATGAAGTAAAATTTCGAGTTTAGAAAAGCCCCAAGAGAAAATTTGTCACGGGTCGCGCAGCGACCCGAGACAAATTTTCGGGGCTTTTCTAAACTCGAAATTTTACTTCATGCGCCCCCCGCATACCACAATAATCTAACATTTGACATTTGATATTAACGTTTCATATTTTACATTAGACAGTTGACAATTGACATTTGCTTTGTCGTATTTACACAGATTGACTTTTTTTACAATTTATTGAAAATTTCTTTAATCGTTATTTTCGAGTGTATATTATTACATAAAAATTAACATATCTCGGAGTATTGAAAATCTTATGAAATTTTTTAAATCGACGAAAATCTCAAAGTATTGAATATCTCATGAGATTTTTATAAACCGACCAAAATCTCTATATGCTGAAATCTTATCAAAATTTTATAAATCGACAAAACGAGTGTCGTCCACTCCCAGACTAAGCATGAAGTAAAATTTCGAGTTTAAAAAAGCCCCAAGAGAAAATTTGTCGAGGGTCGCGCAGCGACCCGAGACAAATTTTCGGGGCTTTTCTAAACTCGAAATTTTACTTCATGCGCCACCCGCATACCACAATAATATAACATTTAACATTTGATATTAACGCTTCATATTTTACATTAGACAGTTGACATTTGACATTTGCTTTGTCGAATTTAGACAGATTGACTTTTTTTACAATTTATTGAAAATTTCTTTAATCGGTATTTTCGAGTGTATATTATTATATAAAAACTAACATATCTCGGAGTATTGAAAATCTTATACATTTTTTTAAATCGACGAAAATCTCAAAATATTGAATATCTCACGAGCTTTTTATAAACCGACCAAAATCTCTATATGCTGAAATCTTATCAAAATTTTATAAATCGACAAAACGAGTGTCGTCCACTCCCAGACTAAGCATGAAGTAAAATTTCGAGTTTAAAAAAGCCCCAAGAAATAATTTGTCGAGGGTCGCACAGCGACCCGAGACAAATTTTCGGGGCTTTTCTAAACTCGAAATTTTACTTCATGCGCCACCCGCATACCACAATAATCTAACATTTGACATTTGATAATCACGTTTCATATTTTACATTAGACAGTTGACATTTGACATTTGCTTTGTCGTATTTAGACAATTTATTGAAAATTTCTTTAATCGGTATTTTCGAGTGTATATTATTATATAATAACTAATATATCTCGGAGTATTGAAAATATTATGAAATTTTTTAAATCGACGAAAATCTCAAAATATTAAATATCTCATAAGATTTTTATAAACCGACAAAAATCTCTATATGTATGTTGAAATCTTATGAAAATTTTATAAATCGACACAACGAGTGTCGTCCACTCCCAGACTAAGCATGAAGTAAAATTTCGAGTTTAGAAAAGCCCCAAGAGAAAATTTGTCGAGGGTCGCGCAGCGACCCGAGACAAATTTTCGGGGCTTTTCTAAACAATAATCTAACATTTGACATTTGATAATAACGTTTCATATTTCACATTAGACAGTTGACATTTGAACTTTAGTATTTGACATTTGCTTTGTCGTATTTAGACAGATTGACTATTTTACATTTTATTGAAAATTTCTTTAAACGTTATTTTTAAGTGTATATTATTACATAAAAATTATAAATCGACAAAACCACAACCCGTATAAAACAATCATTTTACATTTGACATTGACATTTCATATTTGACATTTGACATTTGACACTTGCCGTATTTTGACAGAAAGACCTTTTCTACATTTTATTGAATTTTTGGGGGTATATTATTAAATAAAAATTACTAAAATATTATATAAATTTTGAATCAAAATATTGAACATTATATGTTGATGGTCAAAATTTATAAAAGGCCATTTTGCGGTATTTATGATTTTCTATTTTTATTTTAATTTTTGTTCATTTAATGGTCAAAAATTGATTATTAAAATCTTAGTCAATTTTATAATTTTTGTCGATTAACTTTAAAAAAAAAATTGATTTGATTTTAAATCACTTCCGAAGTCCAGAAAGACAAAAATAGTATCGCGTGCTCACAAAAACAAGTATCCATATTTTTTTATACGGGGCATTCAGATCTTCAGAAAGAATAAATCTGAAAAAATAGTGCCGCGCGCTCTTCAAAATATAGGTCGATACTTTTTTTATACGGGGCATTCAGTTTGCCGTTTGCACGAAATGCAACTGACAAGCGGGTAGGCTAACTTCAGGGTAGGCCAGAGACCCAAGGTAATATGTATCCGTTATTGAAAGGTGACTTTGTTGTGCAATTCCTTGTATAAATATAAAGCGCGATCCTAACCTCAAATTTTGTGCGCCTTGGCGCTATAGCCGACCCTAACCTTTATCTCTTGTACTCCAAAAATAGGAAGAAATATTACAATTTCATATATATTAACAAATACTTATTTGAACGTAATGTTTTCTGCATAGATTTCTCTTAGCTAGGCACAAAAATTTAGTTAAAAATATGGCTATTTGCTCCGTGAGATCGCCAATTTCTTTTCAACACTTGTCTGTTCTTTACTGCTCTGTGTCTCACTCTACTTAACGGCAACTTTAATTGGAAGTTCGTACACTTTCAATGTGAGGTTTCGGTGGGGCACCCCGTATAAAAGCTCGTCGTATGTAATAAAATGGTGATGTGTCCATCATAGTACTTTCCCCCTTAAATTGCGTATTAAATCACTTTTAAAATATTTGTAGCATTCTTATTTTCAAAATGTCTTCAACTTTTTGATAACTACAACTTTTATTTGAAACATTTTTTAATTGGATCAACACATACTGACACAAACCAATGACTAGATAAAAAACACTATTTATTGAATATATCAAAAACTAAGAGTGATATGACAAAAAGTGAATCTACAAAAAATCTTTAGTTTTTCATTTCCTACAACTTTTATTTGAAACATTTTTCAATTGTATCGACACATACACTGTCACACACCAATAACTAGATAAAACACACAACTTTTGAAATATCTCAAAACTAAGAGTGCAAAAAGTAAGTTAACAATACATCTTCATTTTGTTATTATCTACAACTTTTATTTGAAAGAATTTTTTGTTTGGTGAACATTTATTGAAAAAATCTGAAAAAACTGAAAAACGCTAAGAGTACAGTACCACTTCCGGTTTTCCGATTTTCACCAAAAGCTTTTCAGTTCTTCCGATTGTAACAAAAAGCTTAAGTTTCAAGTTTCATCTCGATATCTTTAGCGGTTTTTGCGGTACAGCGCACACAGACACACACACAGACACACAGACAGACAGACAGACAATTTTCAAAAATGGTCTTATTCGACTCAGGGGACCTCAAAACGGATATTTCCGCTAAAATTTTTGATTCGAAAATTTTCACGAAAACAATACTTTCCCTTTGTATTACATACGGGGGAAAGTAAAAAAGGGAAAGTATTGTTTTCGAAACTAATTTCAAATAAACCTCCAAATTTATTATTTTGTTTCAAAATAATAAATTTCAACTTTAGCAGAAATTTTTATTCAAAATTACTCTGCCAGAATCAACATAACAATTAATATTCCCTTTTCATGGTTACTGCCCAAACACACACATATGCAGGTTTAAGGGTTGTTCTGTTGAGGGACGCATGTTTATCTTGTCTAAGGGCTTTAGTTGGGGAAATGGGGTTTGCGCTTACCTAAATGGGGGCGAACTCGTGTGGTGGATGACACGGTTGAGTATTTCTGCGTAGGAGAGGTCCGTGTCGCCGAATGGGCCGTGACGGCTGTGCAGCTCGTAGAGGATGATGCCGAACGAGTAAACGTCGCCCTTCTGGCTACCGCCGGGCGGGTCGTTCGTGATGTAGCAATCCGTTGACCTCAGTATCTCCGGAGCACGATACAATAACGCTGAAGGGGAAAAAAAGCACAAAAATTGCTCATGCGGGAAAATTTAGGTCACTTATATATAACCGACAGTAATTGGAATAAACAATACAGACTCGACTTGTTTAAAACTGAAGGGATCTCTGACGTAAGTACTTGCGAACTTACAATTTGTTAGCAGAAATACTGACTTTTGGCGGTTAATGAGAGCATAAAGTTTGAATAAAAGTTTTTAATTGGTAAGAGGGATCTTCGTAAGGAGATATGTTTTTGGTCCTTTGAACCGGGTGCCCACGAAGTTTTCAACGAGTTTGTGTAGGAGCACTAGGAATGTCCATTCTTGAGTGAAGACAATTTTAATTGATTTTGTAATATATTACTTCACCATATTTTATTTTTAGATTAACAATACCAAGTGACTGCAAACAATTGCATTTTTCATTGTATGGTTAGCAAGTGTTTTTCAAAAGGATGCTGGTGAGCGGTCACACACACGGGTTAAAAATGAAACTTGTCATATTATAATATTACATGAGATAATATTTTCATTATTGTTATATACCGGGTGTTAACTTGGCGGACGCAACATAGGAGATCGCATGTTAATTTTGAAGTGTTCAAATATTGATTTCCCTATTTATTTTAGAGACAAAATGTATTTTACTTTTTTGTAGAGGGAAACATTTGAAATTTATAATTGTTCACACGTAACACTTTACGCTTCTCTAAGTTAAAATAATTAAGAAAAAGTAATGTGATTTTATAAAAATAATGACACAACATGGCATTGATACAACAATTGCGGATATTCCCGTTTATTCTTTTAAGTTCAATTTTAAGCTTTAAACAAGTGTTTTCCACTCCCAGACCAAGCATGAAGTAAAATTTCGAGTTATGAAAAGCCCCGTGAAAATTTGTCGACGGTCGCGCAGGGACCCGAAACAAATTTTCTGAGATTTTTTTTTTATGAGATTTTTATAAACCGACCAAAATCTCTATATGTTGAAATCTTATCAAAACTTTATAAATCCACAAAACGAGTGTCGTCCACTCCCAGACTAAGCATGAAGTAAAATTTCGAGTTTAGAAAAGCCCCAAGAGAAAATGTTCTGGGCTTTTCTAAACTCGAAATTTTACTTCATGCGCCACGCGTCTAAAACACTATAATATTGTCAAATTTATGTATATTCTAACTTCACATAAAATCTGTGTTTTATACGCGTGGCGCATGAAGTAAAATTTCGAGTTTCATTGATACAACAATTGCGGATATTCCCTGTTTTATTTAAAGTTCAATTTAAAGCTTTAAACAAGTGTTTTCCACTCCCAGACTAAGCATGAAGTAAAATTTCGAGTTTAGAAAAGCCCCGTGAAAATTTGTCGAGGGTCGCGCAGCGACCCGAGACAAATTTTCTGGGCTTTTCTAAACTCGAAATTTTACTTCATGCGCCACGCGTATAAAACACTGTAATATTGTCAAATTTATTTAAATTCTAACTTCACTTAAAATCTGTGTTTTATACGCGTGGCGCATGATGTAAAATTTCGAGTTTAGAAAAGCCCAGAAAATTTGTCTCGGGTCGCTGCGCAACCGTCGACAAATTTTCACGGGGCTTTTCTAAACTCGAAATTTTACTTCATGCTTAGTCTGGGAGTAGAAAACACTTGTTTAAAGCTTTAAATTGAACTTAAAAAAAAACAGGGAATATCCGCAATTGTTGTTTGTATCAATTAAACTCGAAATTTTACTAAGTTAAAATAATTAAGAAAAAGTAATGTGATTTTATAAAAATAATGACCCACCATGGCATTGATACAACAATTACGGATATTCCCTGTTTTTTTTTAAGTTCAATTTCAAGCTTTAAACAAGTGTTTTCCACTCCCAGACTAAGCATGAAGTAAAATTTCGAGTTTTGGAAAGGCCCGTGAAAATTTGTCGAAGGTCGCGTAGCGACCCGAGACAAATTTTCTGGGCTTTTCTAAACTCGAAATTTTACTTCATGCGCCACGCGTCTAAAACACTATAATATTGTAAAATTTATGTATATTCTAACTTCACTTAAAATCTGTGTTTTATACGAATGGAGCATGAAGTAAAATTTCGAGTTTCATTGATACAACAACTGCGGATATTCCCTTTTTTTTTTTTTAAGTTCAATTTAAAGCTTTAAACAAGTGTTTTCCACTCCCAGACTAAGCATGAAGTAAAATTTCGAGTTTTGAAAAGCCCCGTGAAAATTTGTCGAGGGTCGCGCAGCGACCCGAGACAAATTTTCTGGGATTTTCTAAACTCGAAATTTTACTCCATGCGCCACGCGCCGAAAACACTATAAAATTGTCAAATTTATGTATATTCTAACTTCACTTAAAATCTGTGTTTTATACTCGTGGCCCATGAAGTAAAATTTCGAGTTTAGAAAAGCCCAGAAAATTTGTCTCGGGTCGCTGCGCGACCCTCGACAAATTTTCACGGGGCTTTTCTAAACTCGAAATTTTACTTCATGTTTAGTCTGGGAGTGGAAAACACTTGTTTAAAGCTTTAAATTGAACTTAAAAAAAAAACAGGGAATATCCGCAATTGTTGTTTGTATCAATTAAACTCGAAATTTTATTAAGTTAAAATAATTAAGAAAAAGTAATGTGATATTATAAAAATAATGACCCATCATGGCATTGATACAACAATTACGGATATTCCCTGTTTTTTTTAAGTTCAATTTAAAGCTTTAAACAAGTGTTTTCCACTCCCAGACTAAGCATGAAGTAAAATTTCGAGTTTAGAAAAGCCCCGTGAAAATTTGTCGAGGGTCGCGCAGCGACCCGAGACAAATTTTCTGGGCTTTTCTAAACTCGAAATTTTACTTCATGCGCCACGCGCCTAAAACACTATAATATTGTCAAATTTATGTATATTCTAACTTCACTTAAAATCTGTGTTTTATACGCGTGGCGCATGAAGTAAAATTTCGAGTTTAATTGATACAACAATTGCGGATATTCCCTGATTTTTTTAAGTTCAATTTAAAGCTTTAAACAAGTGTTTTTCACTCCCATACTAAGCATGAAGTAAAATTTCGAGTTTTGAAAAGCCCCGTCAAAATTTGTCGAGGGTCGCGCAGCGACCCGAGACAAATTTTCTGGGTTTTTCTAAACTCGAAATTTTACTTCATGCGCCACGCGTTTAAAACACTATAATATTGTCAAATGTATGTATATTCTAACTTCACTTTAAATCTGTGTTTTATACGCGTGGCGCATGAAGTAAAATTTCGAGTTTAGAAAAGCCCAGAAAATTTGTCTCGGGTCGCTGCGCGACCCTCGACAAATTTTCACGGGGCTTTTCTAAACTTGAAATGTTACTTTATGCTTAGTCTGGGAGTGGAAAACACTCGTTTAAAACTTTCAATTGAACTCCTTTAAAAATCAACGATTGTCAGAAAATTTACAGCTAAAATAATTAAGGAAAAGGAATGTGATTTTATAAAATTAAATTGATCTACTTATTCTGTTATTTGGACTAATAATTGAATATTTCTATTATTAGACTATTCCTATTCATTACCGGTACAAAATAGCATTACTAACAATGAATGAATGCCTATTTTATTTCCTTTGGCGTATTCCTAAAGGGATGTTTATTCTGTAAATGACAAACGCACGTCACCGTCAAACACGTGAATACTTTAATGAATACAGCAAATACAGATCCGGTTTATTTATAGAAAAAAAAACGTTGTATTTTAGTTTTACGATTTTTTTTCAGTCTACATGCACTAATGAAAATTACGTTTACAGATTTAGAGGCATTAATTTAAAAGGGATAACGTGAGTATCAAATGATATCATGCCCAAATAAAAAAAATAATAATAATAATTTGATTGAAAATCTACATGCCAAGTTTAATCAAGTAGAAATATTTAATTAAAGTAACAAATTATGCTTTTTGAACATGTGATTCCACTCCATATTTAAGCATAAGGTATATTCCTTTTTTTTATTGGACAACCAGACTTGGGATTTAGTTTTCTTAGGTTCATTAATTAATTAGGTCGTAAAGATTAATTAAGTGGCGGAACATTAATTTCGGCATGATTTATCACTTTTCTGTCAAATAAATTAATCAATTGCAACATGGCGTTCAAATATCAATGCTATTACATGACAAGCAGTAGGGACCTGCTTGTCATGTAATAGCATTGATATTTGAACGCCATGTTGCAATTGATTAATTTATTTGACAGAAAAGTGATAAAACATGCCGAAATTAATCTTCCGCCACTTAATTAATCTTTACGATAGGGTAATTAAGCATATGGCAACCATGTGGAAAACATAACCTCAAACTTATTTCAAAGTTAAAAGTCAGAAATACAACCAAAGTATCCAACCAAATATCCAACATTACAAAAAAGTTACCAGATCTGGTTGGCTAACAAAAAAAATCGTTATGTGTCCATCATAGCACTTTTCCTTCGTTTAAATAATTGATAATTGGCATACTAAATTTATTTTGCTCTAACCAATTGGTTGAAGATTTCACCTAAAGTTAGTGATTTATACGCGTGGCGCATGAAGTAAAATTTCGAGTTTAGAAAAACCTAAAAATTTGGATTTGCTGGGGCGCGACTCGCTTCGCTCGCGCGCCCCAGCAAATCCAAATTTTCAGGCTTTTCTAAACTCGAAATTTTACTTCATGCTTAGTCTGGGAGTGGAAACTCTCGTTGGAAGATCAATCAGAAACTTATTTTGCAGTATTTTTTTGTTAAATTTATGACATAAAATAAATAGAGTTGTGTTAGTTCAAATTTAGAACAAAAACAAATTTGTGTACATTAGTAAAATTTACCGAACAAATTGCAAAAGCTTAAATTATACCAAAATAATTTAAAATATACACATTTAATATGAGTTTATTTGCTTCTTTATAATTTAAATGAACTTTAAGCTTCTGTAACTTCTCCCTAAATTGACAGATTTTGTTTAATCTTACGTAAAAACAAAACAATGACATTTTTTTAATAATACCCGCAACTCACATCACGATCTGATGTTTCAGTAAATTTTCAAAATTCTGTTCACAAAACATCAATTTAATGAGATTTTGTTTACTTTCTTATAATGTCAATCAATTTTAAGCTACTGTAACTTCTCCTAAAATAATCAGATTTTGTTGAACCTTACATAGAAACAAAGCCCAATCTTTTCTTCAATAACTCCTGTAAATCTCATAAAAATTGGGTATTTCGGTAATTTTTAAAAATTCGTTAAACGAAACATGAATTTATTGTGATTTTTTCCCATTTTCCCATTTTTTGTTTTTTAATAAAAAATCAAGTGGTTTTCAGTTTTAAATGGAATTTACAAGAATTGTTGAAGATAAAATGAAATTGAATTTGATTTTAATTGGCTAAAAAATGCGCTCAGCACTACCACTCAAAGTTAGACTTTAATGGATTTATTGATTTACTAATCAATGTTGCAAACAATTGGCCAATTAAAAAAAAAAACGCCTTAAATTTATAACGTTGTTTATCCACGATAATTTTTCATGATTTAAAAAACATGTCACATGAAAATCGTTATTATTTAGAGGCAAGTTTTGATTTTTTTTATCTGAAAAAATCAGATGTGTTGGTATTAACCTGTTTTTATCTTTATTACTAAAAAAACTCAACATTTGTTTTATTATACATTTTATTTATTACGGGTATATTAAAGAAAAAAATAGACTTAAATTATATATATTTATTTCCTAAGGGTATTTTAAAGAAGAAATCGACTTGAATTAAACTGGTGACTGGGCGCTTTTGCTCAGGCGCGCACCCAGGGGTTGGCTCGTGGGCTTGAGCCCACCCCAAGACTAACTAAACTGTAGTAAAAGCGCCCAGTCACCAGTTTAATTCAAGTCGATTTCTTCTTTAAAATACCCTTAGGAAATAAATATATATAATTTAAGGTTTAAATGCGTGAGCCGCCCCATAAGACCAGGATTTCTAGGTGAGCGCCTGCTTGTGCTAACCATAATTTTACATTAAAAAACATGCACTGTAGCTTGAATTGAAGCAGCTTATCTCTAAATCGATTGATTTTAAGCAGTTTTTAATTCAACGTTAAATTAAATTTTTAACAATACTTTACTCCAAGCAGCGCCAGTTTTACAATTTGTCTTCCTTTTTCAACTTTGTACTCGTGTAATTTCATTTCTAACGACCGGATTTTTTTTTCAAACTACAAAAAAAAATTGTTTACTTCCTAAGAAAATACATTTTGAAATAAAAAACCTACCTTTTGATTGATTTTTTATATTTTAATAAAAATGCATTGTTTTTTTATCATTACAATTACGTTGAAAATAATTTGACAACTTTAAACGCCTTTCGAGAGCTCGGATTTTGTTTTTCCAAACGTCAGAACAATATTTGTTTATTTCTTAAATAAATGTGTCTGGATTTTATGAAGATTCAGCTTTTGGTTGACTTATTATAATTAAATAAGGCCATATATTTAAAACAGATTTATAAAAAATATTTTAAAAATAACTAAAACAGCTACCACAATTTTTTTATTTCCTTTAATATTGATCATATAAAAAAATCTTGCTAAGATAAGTTGTAGATAATCGAAAAATATGCATTTAATATATACTGCCTTTCAAAAAAATCAGAACACAAAGTATTTATTGGACGATTTTAATGAAATTTGCAGAATTTGATCATGTAAATGAACTGCATCGATGATGCAGTTCAATTGTTTTGGTTACTATTTAATGGTATTTTTCCTTGATTTCACCATTATGAAGAGCTGCTGATTTTTTAATGTAATTGCTTCTAATATCCAAGTAGCCTCTGAGTAGTTTGACGTTTCAGTTTGTAAAACATAAAAAGATGCCCCGTGTTCGTCGGCGTGCACAATATCATCATCTAAGTGAATTTGAAAGGGGTCGCATTATTGGAATGCGAGAAGCGGGTTTTTCGGTTCGTGCTATTGCTGAAAGGGTAGGCCGTAGTATATCGGTGATCGTACGCTGCTGGTCTAGATGGTCCGAAGCTGGGGAGAATCGACGTAGACTTGGATCAGGACGTCCAAGAAGCACCACTGAGCGCGAAGATCGAGCTCTTCGTCGTACAACTTTGAGGGACAGATTTACAACGTCGCGGGCATTGGGAAATGACTGGTTGGCTCTAAATGGCCAAAGAGTATCCATGGCTACTGTTTACAGAAGAATCCGCAGTTTTGGTATAAGATCCTACCGTCCACAATTGTGTCTACCTCTTACTCCGCGGCATCGCAGAGCAAGACTTGATTGGTGCAGGGAAAGACAACATTGGGCCCATGAATGGAATAACATTATCTTCAGCGATGAGTCTCGGTTCTGTTTATGGGCTCATGATGGTCGCAGAAGAGTGAGACGTCGACGCGGTGAACGCAGAATTTTACAATTTGCTGTTGAAAGACATACGGCTCTTACACAGGGAGTTATGGTTTGGGGGGCGATAGCATATGGTAGTCGGTCTCCTCTAGTTTTTTTAGAAGCAAGTCTTAACGCGATTCGGTATATTGACAACATTTTACGGCCAGTGTTAGTGCCCCATGTAAATGGCTTGCAGAACCCCATTTTTCAGCAAGATAATGCTCGACCTCACACAGCGGCCATTACAAGACAATTTTTTGATAGTGCCGAAATCAATTTGTTACCTTGGCCATCTCGTTCTCCAGATCTATCGCCAATAGAACATGTTTGGGATATGATAGGTGTTAGAATAAGTAACTTACAGCGCCCCGCTAACACTGTAATGGAACTTAGAGGTCAAATTATCGAAGTTTGAAATGAAATACCCCAAGTCGATATTGACAGCCTGATTTCTAGCATGCCTCGACGTGTTAATGAGTGTTTGGGAAATCGTGGAGGCCCAACACATTATTAATCTTTATTCATTTGTTTTTTTGTTTTTCAAGTTGATTTTTTGATCATCGATACAGTTCGTTTACATGATCAAATTGTGTAAATTTTATTAAAATCGTGCAATAAATACTTAGTGTTCTGATTTTTTTGAAAGGCAGTATATATACATATTAAATACATATTTTTCGATTATCTACAACTTATCTTATCAAGATTTTTTTATATAATTAATATTAAAGATAAATAATAAAAATGCTAAGAGTAAGATGCCACTTCTGGTTTCCGCATTTTTACCAAAAGTTGATCGAATACTACTTTTGTAATAAAACGCTTAAGTATATAGTGTCATCTTGACAGCTCAATCGGCTTAGACTTTATCGTGGCGAAGAATGACAGAATTACAGGACAGAAAGACAGACATTTTTCAAGAATGGTCTTAATCAATTTGGGGGATCTCAAAATGGAAAATAATACTTTTTCTATGGGGAAAAGTAAAACACCGAATATACATACATTAAAGAAAGAGTTTTTTAAATATAGAAATCCCGATGAATTAGCTATATATTTTTAGGCAGTCGTTGATTTTTAATGGCGTTCAATTTGAAGTTTCTTACAAGTGTTTTCAGTACTTGCTTAAGCATGAAGTAAAATTTCAAGTTATAAAAACCCTGAGCTAAGCAGGATATTTTGAACTTTACTTTAAAATAGTGTTTTTAACGTGTGGCGAATGTGAACAAATTTCGAGTTAGGAAAGCCTGAAAATTTGGCTTGGTCGATTAATCAAGATGAAATACTCGTTAGAGGTTTTAAATTTAACGCTTGTATAAAAACAACTAATTTCTGCAAGTTTTTCAAACGCTGTTAAAGAGATATGATTTAAAAAAAAATCCCCTCAATAATTGCAGTTTAAACATAATAACTAAATACAATTCTATAACTCATGGTTAAAGAATATTTCAACCAATATCAATAAAACATTCTTTGCAAAAAAAGTTCAAGTAATGTGTGTTATTAACCCATTAACGGCCGAGCAGTTATAGAGTTAACTCTGAAAGTGGATTGTAGGTAAAATTCTACACTTCTTTATATGATTTTTACGAAAAACTTATTGTATTACATTCTATGAATTTTTCTTTTAAATATAAATAATGTATACGCTGTAAATGTCAGGCATTCGTCGATTTTGTATAAATACATGCAATATAAAGTTTAGAACGTGTATATCCACTCCCAGACTAAGCATGAAGTAAAATTTCGAGTTTAGAAAAGCCCCGCGTAAAAAATTTGTCAAGGGTCGCGTAGCGACCCGAGACAAATTTTCACGGGGCTTTTCTAAACTCGAAATTTTAGTTCATGCGCCACACATATAAAACACTGAAATATTGTGAAGCTAGAAATACACTGAAAACATTCCATTTAAATTAGTAATAATTAAGAAATTTAAATAACAAAATATTTACGTTTTTCTTCATACATTTTCAAGTCAAGTCAAATAATATAATATATCAAATTAAGATATTTAGTAATTTAATTAACATAAAATGAATAATGTTGCGTATATGCATCAATGGCACATAATGGGTTAAGGGTTTCATTTTTATATTTAGTCTCATAAGACTCTTGTACAAAAATAGTTGTAGATTGCAAAAATAATGGCATTTTTATTATTTCGTCAAGTACATTTTTTGTCGTGTAGCCCTTATTACAATTTACAATAAAACGCTTTAAAAACAGTTTAAAACATTTTAATTAGTTTTAAATAACAGTTTTCTTGATATTATTATTAGCGGTTTAAATTGAGTCAAAACAAGGATTGATTTATCACCGAATCCGTACGAATTAAATGAAGGTGTGAAATTGTAAACCCCCATAAATCTCCCACCCGGCGGATATCAATGGGGATTGTAAATCACGATTTTAGTGGATGAATCATTGTTATTTTGGCAAGGGGTCGTAATTTATCCCAAACGAATTGACCCACAAAAGCCGACGTAAACGCCGCAAATTTATAATTTCGTCCCGCAAAGGAAATAAACGACGAATACGGATTAAATTAAATAAAATGCAAAGAATTTGCTTTTACTCCTCTAAATGCAATTTAGTTAGAGAATAGAATGCACACAATAAGGTATCAAATTTAATTTAAATTAAATATCTTCTGAAGTTTTATTCTCCGACGGATTTAAAACCTACATGCCATTATGGTAATTGCGCCGGGAGATGTGAGTCAAAAGCCAGTTATAAACGTTTCCACGTGAACACAGTTTTATTAAATCTAATTCAGAGGAAATAATATTGCTTTCCACGAATTCATTCACTTATTCTGAGTAAATATGTTAAGATTTCGTTGAAATTAAAGCATTTTTATATCACGTTATGATAAAAAATCTGTCCTTTTCTTAAAGCATCTAAAAGCTTTTTATAAAGCATATAAAAGCTTTTATCCACAACCACTCTATAATATTATAATTATACATGCTAAGAGACAATAATAATGACGTTTATTATAAATAGGTTATGAAACCTGTGAGTAATATTTTGACTTATCACTGCTTAACTGTGAATAATAAGAAATCACTACAAAATCAGGATACCTCATGTTAATCAATTTTGACATAAACAAAAACAATTTATAAATTGAAAGCAAATTGTGTTAATTGTGTTGTGATAGTGTGGTTAATAGTTTATCGAAGGTGAAAGAAGCAACATGGAATCCGATCCTGACTTGTTGACACCCCCGGAAATAAGGGACGCGGCAGAAATCGCTTCCATCAATTTGTTGCCTAAAAAGTCTCGCAACATATACCAAAGTACATACAACACGTTTTGTGAATGGAAAAAGGAGAAAAAAGCACATTCTTCAAATGAGTCGGTAGTTTTGGTGTATTTTACTGAATTATCAAAAAAATACAACACCTCATCGTTGTGGCAGAAGTATTCGATGCTAAAAAGTACATTGAAAATCTTTGAAAACATCAATATTGGAAACTATGGCAAACTTCTAGCTTTTTTGAAAAGAAAAAATGAAGGGTTTACTCCGAAAAAAGCCAACACTTTCTCCCCAGAAAATGTTAACAGTTTCATTGCAAATCCACCGGATGACAAATTTCTTGCAACAAAAGTAAGTTTTAAATTATTTTAATATTTTTTTTTCAAATTGCAGTAATTTTGTCTTCAGGTTGCATTAATTATGGGTTTAATGGGCGCTTGTCGTTCAAATGAGTTGTATAACATGAAAATTAAAGATAAAGAAGACCTTAATTCCTGCTATATGATTAAGGTGCCAACCACAAAAACTAAAATTTGTAGGAAATTTACAGTATCTGGTAATTTTTACCACATTGTAAAAAAATATTTGTGCCTCCGAAAGCAGATAAACTGTGATTATTTCTTTCAAAATTTTCAAAATGGAAAGTGTACTAAACAGCGAATTGGTATTAATAAATTTACAAAAATGGGAAGGGATATCGCCAGTTTTTTGAAATTACCCAATCCTGAGCAATATACAGGCCATAGCTTTAGAAGAACCTCAGCCACCATTTTGGTTGATGCTGGTGGAGACATCACTGCGTTAAAACGTCATGGAGGATGGAAGTCAACTGCGGTTGCAGAAGGCTATATTAACGATTCTTTGGAAAACAAAAAGGAAACGGCCAGAAAAATTGCATCGTCAATAGAATCGACAGCAAATAATGTAACAGCTGCATCTTCCAGCACAAATTCCGTTAATTTCGATATTTTGGATCAAACCGTAAATCTTGGTGTACCCACTTCAATGCCCCCTATTGTGTTTAATAATTGTTCTCACGTTACTATTAACATTAATCCTAATAAATAGTATTATTATATGTATTTCTTAGTTATAATTAAAAGTAAATGATTTAATGAATTATGTTCTTATTCTTGAAAAGTTGCAGTAAGCAAGAATGAATATACATTTTGTGGTTGTGGATAAAGTATAGTATTCTACTCGCGCATAATGGCTATTAATCATTCGAATGATTTACTCCACTCGCCTGCGGCTCGTTCCGTAAACCCCATTCTCATGATTAATAGCTTTCATTATGCGCTTGTTGAATAATATACTATTTATGAAGCATATAAAATCAACATGCATATTTATGAAAATATATAAGCTGATGATTTAGCCAAAGGTAGCTAGGGAGATCTTTCAGCAAAGATCTAAAACATACCTGCAAAAATGAAGATCGATCATTTATTTAATTTACACCCTTCAGAACTTATCGTTTTCACAAGCACATACAAATAGAAACACAAATACATTATTGGAAAAGTAGAAAAATTGTACTCAGGAGACCTCAAAGCGTGAAGAACTACCAAACTTGGAAATTGTCATAATTACTATACTTCAAACAAAAAAAATTGCAATTTAAAAATATTTGAATTCGAGAAAATACGCTTACGCTTCTTATAGTTTGTAGACTTAAACATAATATATAAAATTACAAAAATGTGTAAAATGCAAACGATGATTAATAAGACAACTTAAGACAATAAATATCCATTGAAACAACTAGTTTTCGTGTAAATACACCTCCGGATGTTGAATTATTATTATTCTTTAAGATTTTAAATATTTTATGGTAATATTTAAAATCTTAAAGAATTAAAATATTTCATTGTATAATTCAATATCCGGAGGTGTATTTGCATGGGACGTAGTTGATTCAATGGATATTTATTGTCTTAAGTTGTCTTATTAATCATCGTTTGCATTTTACACATTTTTGTAATTTTATATATTATGTTTAAGTCTGCAAACTATAAGAAGCGTAAGCTTATTTTCTCGAATACAAATATTTTTAAATTGGAATTATTTTTGTTTGCAATATACACGAAAAAATATTTTCGTAATTTTATATACTAAATTACTATACTTTCTTAATTTTCTAAAAGTGAAAATATATTTGTGATTAAGTTCTGATGTACTTAATGATTTGTTTCGAGTTTCGCATAGATGACATCAATCTCAAACTTAAGTTAACAAATCACACCATCATTATATCAGCACCATTATTATTATTAATTAGATTTTACTTTAGGATATAGTAAAATCTAATTAATAATAATGGTGCTGATATAATGATGGTGTGATTTGTTAACTTGAGTTTGAGATTGACGAGGCGCAACTTCACTTGTGTTTATCCGTTCACTAACTTTAACAAATACCACGAATGCGTTCATCTCGCTCACACGCTCATGCAGTTTCGAAAACAGCTGAATTGATCAGCGAGATGAAAATCGCCTTTGTGTTATATCGCCAGCCATTTACAAGTTTCTGCTGGGTGTTAGTTGCAAGATAATTGTCCTTATATCTAACATAATTCGATCGATTACACAGTTTAATATAAATTGTTATAGTATATTATATACTGAGAGCTGTAAGACGCATAATACACACGAAAGGGAGAGTTTGTGCAACGAGCCACGAAGCATAATTCCTCAAATACGTAATTGCCTTACCACTCGAGTTGTATACTATACTTTTTTGAAGACCTGCATGTATATGTTATAAACTGTAGTTTAATAAAACTACATGTTATTAACTGTATACAGGGTGGGGCATTTTAGCGAGAAATGCGCCACCTGTGAGAAAACCAATATTACAGAATTATGGCTCCCTTCTGTACGATTATTGTTCACTAAAGTCATTTCTGAGTAAATTGCTTTGTTTTCGAAATACTTGCAGAAAACATGTTAATTGTCCTACACTGTAGAAATGCATCTATAATGACCAATAATACGAAATACCTTAGCCCATAAGTAATGATTACAGTTCGATGAAGTAATATAGATTATACACTGTACGGTCGAAATTATAGTTAGGTAATAAAAAAAAGTGATGTGTCCATCACAGTAATTTCCCTATCACCAAAACAATTAATAATTAGCATACTAAACTTATTTCACTTGTCAATTTGGTTAAGGAGAATTTCACGTTAAATCAGCGTATTGTACGCGTGGCGCATGAAGTAAAATTTCGAGTTTAGAAAAGCCTAATTTGGCTCGGTCGCTTCGCTTCGCTACGCGCCCGAGCCAAATTTTCAGGCTTTTCTAAACTCGAAATTTTACTTCATGCTCAGTCTGGGAGTGGAAGACGCTAGTTTGTTTTATCATTAAAACAATTAAAAATTGACGTAATACGTTTATTGTCGGAGAATTCTATATTTTTATCAATGTTAGTATTAGAAAATATCAAGCAATCTACTTTCCTTATCACCTAAAGAATTAATAATTGGCATAATAAACTTATTTCACTTGTCAAGTTGGTTAAAGATAATTTCACGTTAAATAATTACCTGAAATAAATAAAATTAGTCTCGTTTGATAAAAAATTAGAAGCACTTTAAAACACAACTCTCATTGACTTAAGTTTATATAGTAAGCATCAGAGGACATCAACATTTTCTCAAAAAATTCAAATTACGAGGTACAGATCTCTTAGGCTAGTTTATTACAAGGTAAAATACTGAGAAAAATGGTAAAAACCTCATCTTGATATCTATATTCTAACTTAAGATATAGTAAAAAGTTTGATATATTTGCCCATTTCCAAACACTCGCCATATAAAAATATATTTTGAAATCTAGCAGGCCTTAAGGCTCAATTGTTTTAAATTCAAGACGTCAAAACCGAGAATTTATAGAATTAAAGGAATAACTTTTCCTAATTTATATGATTTGTTAAGCGAATATGTAAGTAAATCATTCGCGCTTCTTTGCTGTCTTTTAGCACCCTTTTTAAAATGAAGGGAACCTGATTCTTTCAAGCGCTTTTTCATTCTTCTAAATATTTTGCTCGAATGTTTAACGACAATGCAACATTTTCTTGACACTCAAAATATATTTTTAACATATAGGATATGTGTTATACACGATTCCATTTGTTTCTGGATCTCGCCTAGCTATGGAAAAGTGACAGTTTAAGTATTGTAAATGGGGCTGGTTGTGTTTTAAATCAGGGTTTTTAAATGTCACTGTCAGATGTTCGATTTTAAGGTTATAATTTCTGACTATTGTGATATTACACTGTTGCCTGTTTTACAAGTTTTCAGATATAAAAGGATAATAATATGCAGTTTTAAGATTAACAAAATTTACTACTTGGTTTTTGTACATACAAACACAGCAATAATATTGTATATAACAAATATAATGAATTCGGCTCTGCGAACTTATTTCGTCATCCATTTGTATTTCTCGCTTGGGTCTTCCCGTTAACACATTTTGATCAACTTTATCCATCCACCTTAATTTTGGTCATTCATTTGTAGATTTGGATTACTTTGCCTAAAATGTTTGTAGGATTTCAGAATTTGTAACCATTTTGATTCAGAGATAATCTTTGGCATGTTAATATTTAACATGTGCCTGAAATTATTTTTTACTTTGACATTGACACAGCATTGCAACACTAGATTAATTTGATTTTATAATAAAATGCTCGAAGAAGCGACCGCGTGGCGAAATAATTGTTGCAAGATTAACAATAAACCTCTTGAAAATTAAAAAGAGGATTACTTATGATATCATAAATTATTGCAACACTGTTAAAATAAGGAATCAGGAGTGCCAATTAATAAAAAATGTAAATGTTGATACTGCAACATAACAACACGAAAGCATGGCTAGGCGAGATCCAGAAACAAATGGAACCGTGTATATATGCTTCTTCGTTAGTATACGACATTTTATTTTTTTAAAGTTAAAGCCTTGCACAAGACAAATTGTTGTAGTTTTGACAGATGTATTGTAACAATAAACCAATGTTATTATTTTGACATCTCATTGCCTACTATATTTTGAGATTTTAAGTAATCTTCGATTTATTTACATATTCGCAAAAAAAAAACACATAAACTGGGAAACAGGATCTCTATTATTCGTTCGATTCTCGTTTTTACGTCTTGAACATAAAACAAAAGGCCAACTAGATTTTATAATATATTTTATATGGCGCGTGGTTATAAGTGGGCAAATCTACCAAACTATTTATATCTTTGGTTAGAGTAAAGATATCAGGATGAGGTTTTTACCATTATTCTCATTATTTCACCCTGTAGTAAACCAGCGTAAGTAATTGTACCTTACAATTTGAATTTTTTGAGATCATCTAGTACATATGGATGTTGTTCCAAAAAACGCCCTCTGGTGGTTACTATAAGAACGAAATTTAACGAAAGTAAAATGTGATTTAAAGTGCTTTCTATTCTCTACCAATCGAGACTAATTTTAATAATGTCGGTTAATCCTAACTAAAGTTACATGCAGTTTATTAACCAAACTTTTCCGCTCGCCCCTACTTTAAATATGAGAGATAAAGAAACAAGTAAGTAGTAATTGAGTGAAAATTAGCGTAGATTACGATTTGAATAATTTCAATCTAGCTTAATTAGGCTTTTTTTGCGAAAAACCTGTTTTTGTATTTGGCAATAGATGTTACGCCCTCCAGCGGCAGAGTTTGGAACTTAAAAACTATTTCTAGCATTTTCTGTTTCCCACTTTTATTATGACATTTTTTAACCCAACATCCTACGCTGCAACGTTTCTGAGATACAACCGGTGGCCACGCTTAATCAAACACCCGGTATATGAGTCGTTCAGATGCAAAACTAGCCATACACATTTTTTTGATTTTGAGAATTTGGTATCCTTTGATTCTACTCGTCTCAGGCTACAATTATAAAAATAAATTGATCTTAAAAATCCATCTTAAACCCTATAAAATTAAGTTTAACAAATCCTGTAGAATGCAAAGCCTGCTACATTTTTCGGTTACAAAAGCTAACATATTTTTTCAATTGCAAGACCTGCCAATTTTTTACTTAGTTTTGACATAATTTTTATTCGGTACAATGCATATTATACACTATTTTGATTTATTTAAAAGGCACCGCAAAATCAGTTTTTCTCATTTCGCCACAAGTTTGTCAAAACACGTATGGATAGTTTTTAATCTGTGCGACTCATATATTTTTTCTATAAATAGTCACATAAAAACTGAATATAAATCAGAACAAAAAGCCTATATTCGGAACACAACTGGAATGAAATGTTTTATTTGGAACAGAAACGTTATGCACTATTCGAAACAAGAACGGTTGAATATCAATGTAGCGCCGAGTTAAGAAAATCAAAATTAATTCCCATATAAAATAATGCAATTAGATGGAGTTAGCTATCGAATCCATTAATAGTTAATAGTTTTCACATATTCACCTGATATTAATTCCCATTTAAAATAATGCTATTAGATGGCGTTAGCTATCGAATCCATTAATAGTTAATAGTTTTCACATATTGGCTTGACATAATCAGAAATGTTCAGTATTCCTCAGCACTGGGTCAGGACCACACTGAAGAGAACTTTAAAGTCCGAAACGCGTATGTGGGTGTCTGGTGCCGGAATACTGAAGACAAATTCAATTTTAATAATGCCATACTTACTTCTGCACGTGTCTAAAATTTTTGCGGGATCCTTGATGGACGGGTCCTCGGCTCCCCTTTTGAACTCCCTCAAGCCGAAATCGGAGAGTTTGACGACCCAGCGCGAGTCCACCAGGCAGTTGGCCGTGTGAAGGGCCCCGTGAAATCGGACCGGCGAGTCGTGCAAGTAAATCATGCCCTACCGCAACAGAAAACAATGAATGAGCGAACCCTTAGGACCTTGAATAAAACATAATTAAATTCACCCCACACGCCGCACTTTGCATACAAAATCGTGACACTGAAATTACCGAAAACACGGTACACATTACAAGAATATTAAGTGAGACGTTAATTTTGAAAGTGTCATTTTTTAATTTTTTTGTTGTTGACTGTAATAACCTTTTTGTTATACTTATCTGAAAACACTATGTTTACATATGCCTCTAGAATAATGAAAACGTCACTTTTTTTAAATCACCGCACGGAAAACATTTGTTTGTGCGCTCATTCCGTGCGCTAAGCATACCAACGATGTATTTTTCATCGACGGTTTATTTTCCGTCAGTGAAATACGTAAATGTCATTACAATGTACTGAGACTTAAAAGAAATTTATTTTGTAGCTGATATATTAACGCACACAGCACAAGTGTGCAAAGAATTACAACTAGTAAAATCGAGATATGGACGTAAACACTGACAGTTTTAATAAATGGCGGACTATAAAAAACATAATATATAGTGGAATTTGGGAGAGATGTACTATGACTCATTGATGTGGAATGTAGGGTTCAAATTTATTTAGAGTGTATGTTGAGAGTTGTCACAGTTGTGTCAAATTTTGACGTTGCATGCCAATGTAATACTGTTTAGGTCGCGAGTATATTTGTGTTCTTTCTTTTAGAAATGCTTTAAATCATAATTTCTTGTACATTTTGTCTTTGGAGTATACATATCCCAATTACGTGTTGTAGATTTTGAAAAATTCGTTGTTTTCATTAATTAGGTCAATTAGAAGTTAAAACGAGTGTTTTCCACTCCCAGGTTAAGCATGAAGTAAAATTTTCAGCCTTTTCTAAACTCGAAATGTTACTTCATGCGCCACGCGTATAAGACACTGATTTCAAGCGAAGTTTACTCGTTCACAATATTTCAGTGCTTTCAGTGTTCAATACGCGTGGCGCATATAGTAAAATTTCGAGTTTAGAAAAGCCTGAAAATTTGGTTTGGCCGCTCCGCGCTTCGCGCTACGCGACCAAACCAAATTTTCAGGCTTTTCTAAACTCGAAATTTTACTTCATGCTTAGTCTGGGAGTGGAAAACACTCGTTTTAAGCTTTAAAGTAAACTCTTTATAAAAAAGGGTATGCATATGTGTACCTAATAGAAAATTCGCTGTATGTATTTTTAAAAGAAAAATTCCTTGTAACTATTTTATGCGGCAGACCGGTATATTTGGTTCTATTTTCTCATCGACCGACATCCATCGGCATAGCCAAGAAGAAGCGTGCAAGAGAAAGCATCCTGTCCCATCCTTCAAACAATTAATTTTTAAAATACACTTTTTAATTAATTAAAAACTGACACAAACATGATAATAATTAACAATGAATTTTAACAAATATTGAAGAAAATTTTTAAAATTTAAATCTCTACACATTGAAAACTAATGACTTATACGTAAATTAATGAAAACTATAGAATCAGATGACTTTCTCCAGTATTTAGTGAATTAATGAATGTAACAAAATATCGGCAAAAATAGGAAATTTACAAAAATATTGAAAATCTGAAACTATTAAATTAAACAAAAATCGTGACAATTGCTGCAGTTTGTGCTGCGAATGTCTTTTATACTGACGAAAATCATCAGAATTAAAGAACGTTGACTATAATTATCAAGATATATGAGCAAGTCTAATAATTTCAAGTTTGACAAACTTGATAATCACAAGAAGTATTTGGTTTGAAATAATATTCGTTATTTTGCGACCTCTTATGTAAAAATAATAAACTTTTACTAAGATTTTAATGCCGATATCCTATTGTGTTTGTGGTCAAATTTTGTGTTCAAATTAAAACAAACAATATTAAGATAACTAGATAACTGTATTATTTATTTAAATGAGCCATACAATTTTAACGGACCGGCAGACCCTGTACTGCGAAGGCACCGGTTTAGGAAGCAGTGTTCTATATATTTTTTTAATTATTTACCATACAAAACTGCTTTAAAATCCAACGAGTTTTTTTTCAATAAGTCTTAACATTGATATAATTTTTCAGTAAACCAGTTGAGATATTTTAAGTCCAACTTCAGGATCTTAAAACGTGTTTATTTCTGAGCAAAGTTAGTGCTTTTGAAGTTCATTCAATAATTTATGATAAATTTATAACTTTCCAAACAAGATTACCTTAAAATAGTACGAAGTTTTTAATAAATCTTAACATTGACATGATTTTTCACAAAAAAACATTTGATATATTTTAATCGCGACTTTAGAATCTTAAAACTTGTTTATTTTAAAGGAATTAAAGTATTTGTTAACATTTTTCGAACAAGAAAAATCATCGGATTTTGAGGTAATCTGATGATTTTTATAGTAAAATATCAACGTTGACTGGATTTTTCAGAAAAACCATTCAAGATATTATACAGTCAACTTCGGGTTCTGAAAGCTTGTTTGTTTGAGGGCTAAATTAGTGCTCTTATAGTTGATTCCATAATTCATTATTGTTTTATAATTTTTCCAACAAGATTACCTCAAAATCTAACAATATTTTCACTAAATCTCAACTTTGACAGTGATTTTTCCAAAAAACTAGTTGAGATATTTTAATACCACTTTTAGAATCTTATATCTAAGGACAATTGAAGCTTTCGATAATTATTAAATAATTTATAATTTCCTTATAATTCCCCAAACAAGATTACCTAAAAATCTAACGACTATTCGTATTCATTTCTCTATATCATTTTTAGGCATTCATCGTTTCTGAACAGTGTTCAATTTAAAGCTTTGAACGAGTGTCTCCACTCCCAGGTTAAGCATGAAGTAAAATTTCGAGTTTAGAAAAGCCTGAAAATTTGGTTTGGTCGCGTAGCGCGAAGCGCTACGCGACCAAACCAAATTTTCAGGCTTTTCTAAACTCGAAATTTTACTTCATGCGCCACGCGTATTAAACACTGAGGGCACTAAAATATTGTGAACGAGTAAACGTAGCTTGAAATCAGAGTCTTAAGCGCGTGGCGCATAAAGTAAAATTTCGAGTTTAGAAAAGCCTGAAAATTTGGTTTGGCCGCTCCGCGCTTCGCGCTACGCAACCAAACCAAATTTTCAGGCTTTTCTAATTTCGAAATTATACTTCATGCGCCACGCGTATTAAACACTGAGGGCACTGAAATATTGTGAACGAGTAAACTTTGCTTGAAATCAGAGTCTTAAACGCGTGGCGCATTAAGTAAAATTTCGAGTTTAGAAAAGCCTGAAAATTTGGTTTGGCCGCTCCGCGCTTCGCGCTACGCGATCAAACCAAATTTTCAGGCTTTTCTAAACTCGAAATTTTACTTTATGCTTAACCTGCGAGTGGAAAACACTCGTTTAAACTTCTAATTGACCTTATTAAGGAACAACGAATTTTTAAAAATCTACAACACATAATTGGGATATGTATACTCAAAAGAAAAAATGCACAAGAAATTTTGATATAAAGCTTTTCTAAAAGAAAGAACACTAATATACTCGCAACCTAAACAGTATGACATTGTCATGCAACTAAACGTGTTAATATCTGAGCAAAATTAGTGCTTTTGAAGATGATTCAATAATTTATGATAAATTTATAACTTTACAAACAAGATTACCTTAAAATAGTACGAAGTTTTTATTAAATCTTAACAGTGACATGACTTTGCACAAAAAAAACAGTTGATATATTTTAATCGCGACTTTAGAATCTTAAAACTTGTTTATTTTTAGGGAATTAATTAAAGTATTTGTTTACATTTTTCGAACAAGAAAAACCATCGGATTTTGAGGTAATCTGATGATTTTTATAGTAAAATCTCAACGTTGACTGGATTTTTCAGAAAAACCATTCAAGATATCATACAGTCAACTTCAGGTTCTGAAAGCTTGTTTGTTTTAAGGCAAAATTAGTGCTCTTATAGTTGATTCCCTAATTCATTATTGTTTTATAATTTTTCCAACAAGATTACCTCAAAATCTAACGATATTTTCACGAAATCTCAACTTTGACAGGATTTTTCCAAAAAACTAGTTGAGATATTTTAATACCACTTCTAGCATCTTATATCTAAGGACAATTGAAGCTTTTGACAATTATTAAATAATTTATAATTTCCTTATAATTCACCAAACAAGATTACCTAAAAATCTAACGACTATTCGTATTCATTTCCCTATATCATTTTTAGGCATTCATCGTTTCTGAACAGTGTTCAATTTAAAGTTTTGAAGGAGTGTCTCCACTCTCAGGTTAAGCATGAAGTAAAATTTCGAGTTTAGAAAAGCCTGAAAATTTGGTTTGGTCGCGTAGGCCAAACCAAATATTCAGGCTTTTCTAAACTCAAAATTTTACTTCATTCGCCACGCGTATTAAACACTGAAAGCACTGAAATATTGTGAACGAGTAAACTTCGCTTGAAATCAGTTCCTTATACACGTGGCGCATGAAGTAAAATTTCGAGTTTAGAAAAGCCTGAAAATTTGGTTTGGCCGCTTCGCGCTACGCGACCAAACCAAATTTTCAGGCTTTTCTAAACTCGAAATTTTACATCATGCTTAACCTGGGAGTGGAAAACACTCGTTTAAACTTCCAATTGACCTCATTTAGGAAAACATCGAATTTTTAAAAATCTACAACACATAATTGCGATATGTATACTCAATAGAAAAAATGCACAAGAAATTATGATTTAAAGCTTTTCGAAAAGAAAGAACACTAATATACTCCCGACCTAAACAGTATGACATTGTCATGCAACTAAACGTATTCATATCTGCTTTTGAAGTTGATTCAATAATACATGATACATTTATAACTTTTTAAACAAGATTACCTTAAAATAATACGATGTTTTTATTAAATCTTAACATTGACATGATTTTTCACAAAAAAAAAAACAGTTCATACATTTTAACTCCGACTTTAGGATCTTAAAACTTGTTAATCTTTAGGGAATTAATTAAAGTATTTGTTAACATTTTTCGAATCAATAATCGAAATATTTAAATAACAAAATATTAACATTTTTCTTCACACATTCTAAAGTCAAGTCAAATAATATAATGCATCTCTTGAACTTATTTAGTAGTTTAATTAATAATTAACAAAATATCATATGTTCAATAAAAAAAAAACTGTAAAGTGCTATGATTTTACCTTTTTTAAATTTATGTTGGCTACACGCCTTAGAAATTGTCTTACAAAACGTCAGACATAATAATTAAAATGAATAATTTAAGAGTTGCCAACCTACAATATATTCCATAGCACTCTAGAGATTTTATTTTATTGAACATACGATATTAATAATATTGCATTATTGAATGGGTTAAAAGAAATAGTCAGAAAGCAAATTGCGCAAGGCGCTTGAATTTTGGAAGTTTCGATTACACGAAATAAACATTAGTAAACTTTAATAACCTAGGATCAATCTTAAACAATATCGTTTTAACTTCACTCTAAATCAGTGTTTTATACGCGTGGCGCTTGAAGTAAAATTTCGAGTTAAGGAAAGCCTGAAAATTTGGATTGGTCGACCAAGTCAAATTTTATATTATTTTTGTAATCATTGTAAAAGTGAATAATAGTTGATACGATAATAAATAAATAATTTACCTATTTTATCGTATCGGTCGTTTTTAGTTAAAATCACTAAGTTCACTTAATTTAGTATGTGCACTAGGTACATGTAATTAAGTATGTTTTGTATTGATAGAAAAAAAAATCACAGAGAATACAATTAAAGCTAATGCTTTAATTTAATTTCCGTTATACATTTTATGCAAATACCGTGCGATCGTGTAAAACATGATTTAGAGTAGGCTTTGAGTTTTAAATTAGATTGGCACTACTGCATGATAACACATAATTTAGCATAACCTCAAATGTATTCCATCATTTCATAGATGTATATACATCAGTTTTAAATTAGGTTAGCACCACTGACTGTTAACACATATTTTAGCATAACCTCAAATGTATTCCATCATTTCATAGATGTACATATATCAGTTTTAAATTAGATTGGCACTACTGACTGTTAACACATAATTTAGCATAACCTTAAATTTATTCCATCATCTCATATAACGTATGTTCAATTAAAAAAAATCTCTAGAATGCCATGGAAAATATTCTAGGTTGGTAATTCTAAAAATATACATTATAATTATTGTATCTGAAGATTTGTATGACAATTCCTGAAGTGTGTCGCCAACTTAAATTTTAAAAAAGATTATATCATGGCACTCTAGAGGTTATTTTTTTTATTGAACATATGGTATGTATATACATCTATGGAATGATGAAATTAATTTGAGGTTATGCTAAATTATGTGTTAATAGTCAGTAGAGCCAATCTAATTTAAAACTCAAAGCCTACTCTAAATCATGTTTTAAACGATCGCACGGTAGCATTATCTATATAAAAAATATAGAATTCGATTGTACAGTTTTTCCAGTATCAAATTTTATTAAATATAAATCACGCTATATATATTTTTTTTTTCGAGTGGGGCTAATATTATGTACATAGCGAACGAGGTAATAAATCCCCACTTTCCCGCCTTGTGTCATTAATATTTTATAATGTGACACATTTATCTATGTGCGTCGATGCTTTTTAATACGCCCCTTGTCCCAAAAAAAGGAGATGATTTATGGATTTTTTCGTCTTCACGAGGACAGCCCTGGTTATTGCGCGAAAAATTTATTAATTAGGGCCGCTCTATCGGGTTTCTTATATGCTTTCCAATTTTTTTTTACTTTATCCCAATCGATCAGTAAAATGTGACAGATGCGCGTTCAAGGTTGATGGCATTCATCATACCGCAAGAAAGTTTGGGGAAAAGTTTTGCGTTTGTTGCCAAAAAGTTTCCTGGAAGAATTTAATATTTATGTTTTCGATGGATATTAGGGGATATTTCATTAGATATAAGCTTGAGTTTAATGAACCGAATTCACAATGGCACTAGAACAATTAGTGTTTTATTTCTTGATTTGATTTTAGGGTTAACTAACTGTATTAATCAAGTAGGTAAGATATTGCCTATTATATTTTTGAGCGCGTAAAAATATTTGCTTGAAATCAGTGGCGTAGCTACAAGAGATGTTTCGAATATCGAAAATTGATTATTCACGAATACGAATATTTTTTTCTCAATATTCAGTAATACGAATATGAATTCGTGAAATCTAAAATTTTATTTTATTACGATAGTGGAATTTGGGAGAGATGTCCTATGACTCATTGATGTGGAATGTGTGGTTTAAATTATTTTAGAGAGTATGTCGACAGTTGTATCTGCAACGATTTTTTTTAGTTGTGTCAAATTTTGACGTTACATGACAATGTCATACTGTTTAGGTCGCGAGTATATTAGTGTTCTTTCTTTTAGAAAAGCTGTAACCATAACTTCATGTGATTTTTTTTTTTTTTAGTATACATATACCAATTAAGTGTTGTAGATTTTTAAATATACGTTGTTTTCTTAAAAGAGATCAATTTGAAGTTTAAACGAGTGTTTTAAACTCCCAGGTTAAGCGTAGCGCGAAGCGCCAAACCAAATTTTCAGGCTTTTCTTAACTCGAAATTTTACTTTATGCGCCACGCGTATAAGACACTGATTTCAAGCGAAGTCTACTCGCTTACAATATTTAGGTGCTTTCATTGTTTAATATGCGTGGCGTATGAAGTAAAATTTCGAGTTTAGAAAAGCCTGAAAATTTGGTGTTACCAAACCAAATTTTCAGGCTTTCCTAAGCTCGAAATTTTACTTCATGCTTAGTCTGGGAGTGGAAAACACTCGTTTTAAGCTTTAAATTTAACTCTTAAAAAAATGCGTATGAATATGTATACCTTAAAAAAATTATTGATTTATTATTGAATGTTTTATTTTTTTTATGGTTTAATAAAATAAAGTAGTGAAATATAATAATTTTTTGTTTGAATAAAGTTTTATGATAGCGTCCGTTAGGCCTAGAGGGCCGCTGTACAAAAATGTATTAATCCAATTACAATAAATCGTTTTAGCGCTACAAAAATTAATAATCCTCGAAATTCCGAGTTTCGGGTTTAAATGTTAATGACAGCGATAAATTCGTTTCAGGCGTGTCATTTTAAAGCGCAGAAGTTAAACAATTCGCACAAAATGCCACGAGTTAAATTATAGTAAAATCGATTAAAAATAAAAACACAAAGTTTTATAAAGAAATAATATAAACAAATATTTGCTGTCAAAATATTCACGTAATTCGTATGTGATTTCCTAATTTCTAAGTAATACGTCAGTTTAAATGGTCTAATTCTATAAATTGACAGGTGACGGCGATTGTTATCAATATTTTAAATCGATGTATATTCTAAGTAATGTTTGTATATTATTATGATTTATGATTTTAATCATAACTCTAGAATTAAAAAATAAATTCAATGTAGAAATCGGTACACCTCACGTATTTCTTAACATAATTAAGTTTTACTTGCACTTACCCTTAATATATCTCCAACTAAAGATGCAATGAACATGTTGTCAAGCTTCACGTCTTCATTTTCTAATATATCCTATGAAAAATAATTAAAGGGTTAATGGGAAAAGCAAATGAGTCCCAATTATAGAACTTTACAAGGAAACAAAATGGTAATTCAGAATTCTGTATGTTTTATAGGTTTTTTTTTCGTCGTGAATAACTAGTGATCCATTTGTTTGTTTTCCGTTAAAGTGGTAAACATTGAAACACGGCTCAATATTGATTAATTAATATCATCAAAAAAGATTTTTAGTACTTTTTGGACTCTGAAAGATTAGGAGGAATAACTAAATTTCCTCTTAATCCTTCAATTGGATTATATGTTTTTTAAGTAATTGTAATAATAATAATAATTAATAACTTAAAGAGTTACAAAGGGCCATCGACTGTAGTCTTTCAGTGATTAAATTTTACTTAATGGTTTAAAAATTAATGTAATACATACTTTCAGACTTCCCCTTGTGCAATATTCTGTGATGATGCAAATATTTGGAGGGTCTGTGCAGGCCCCAATGAACGCGTTCAGATTATCGTGTCGCAAATCCCTCATCTGAAAAATTAAAAATAGATTTACAGTCACGATTTCCAAACTAGCTGGAAAATATTACTACTCATTTGGAAATAATAAGTAATTCAAGATAGACATAAAACACATTGTTCAACAAATCCTAATGGACGTTTGAATAAGTTGTATATAAGAAAATATTATAAACCATACTTTCATATGGTAATGTTAGTGGTAATTAACGCCAGTAGTTACCACCGGAAATTTACCCTAAATTACGGTATATTGTCAAGCTGTTTAGGTAACATTAGTAATATGGTTTCGTGCGCATGCGCAAGAGATGATCAAAGATCTGAAAATACTGTCTTGCAAAAAATAGCTTTTCATTTTTACATAGCATATGCATAATTTCTTGATTTTAATGTTTATTTAATATTTTAATATCTAATAATAATTGTAATTAAAGTGATTTACTTACAAAATAATAAAATAATTAAATCAAATCGGTGATTTACACGCGTGGCTCATCTAAATTTTATAAGTAACATTTCGAGTTTAAGAAAGCCTCAAATCCAAGCATTCAGGCTTTCTAGCCTCGAAATATTATTTCATGCTTAATCAAGAAGTGAAAGACACTCTTTAAAGGCAAGTCATTACACTAAATGCCATTAATTTTAAATGTAATTTAAAATTATAATTTTGTATTATTTTGTATCAGTTCATCAATTCAAATGATTCTGTTGAAATTAGAGAATTTGACTATTAAAAAAAGTAAGACTTCTACTTTTATTTCAAATCAATTTTGATGATTTGTGATTTTACGTATATTTTTCAATTTATGTTAATTTTTTTATCATTACTAATTGTGTAATAAGTTTGTTGAGAATGTTTTTTTGGTAAATTTTTATCATATTTTGGTTTTTTGTCAGTTTGCATTAACTTGGATGACAATTTTAAAGACTTGTAATATTGTTTGCTGGTTTTAATAATTTAATTTAAAATACTAATTACTTTTATTACTTTAAATTAAAAAATATTCAAATTAAAAATGTATGAATTTGAATGGCAATTTTTGATATATTTGTTTTTTACCTTTATTGATTGATTTCGAAATTTCTTTGCTACAATTTTTGTCTGGATAGATCTCGATTTATTTATTATATTTATTTATATATTTCAACGAATTTCACCTCTTTAAAACACCATAATAATAATTATATAAAACATAAATAAACTAAATTCTATACAACTTCAAGATTACATTACATTTTTATCTATAATCGTTATTTTTCGCAAATATTAATAATGAGAGTTAATGTGATTAGCTTAATAAACAATTGACACCCTGGTTACGTTAGATGACAGATTCATACTTTTAGGTAAACAGTCTTGATTTTAATATTTTGATTTTATAACGAATTAGTTCCCTTAATTAAGCACGAAGTAAACATTTCAAGTTTAAAAAAGCCTGAAAATGTTCAGGGTTTTCTAAACTCGAATTAACTTGGATTAACGTAGGTTTACCGTGAAAACACGAACGTGTAACAATTTTCTTATATTTCGAATATAGGAAATTTTGAGGAGAAAAAAATGTTCTGCAAGAAATAGAACACTTATTTATTATATTACCGATAATATCTGTGCTTTTTAAATATTACAAATTATAATAAAAAAATCCAACTAAAATGAAATAAATTGATATCACCCATTTTTTTAATATGTATAGAAAACTTGTATTTTTTGGTTTCCCATTTATTTAGAATTTTTACAGTTTTTGGGATTACATGATTTTTTGCTGTATGCATAGTAAGTTTTATATCTAATTTTGCATTATCAATTATTACATTAATGTTTCCAGTAATATTACCGAGAATATTACCCAATTTTAAATTATTTATTCATTAGGTGTGGCCACAAGGCATGGTAACAAAAAACATACAGGTATATAGCCAATATATCGTCATACATAAAATTAGTCAAAAACGACATTTAAAAATGAACAAATATGAATATTAAAATAATTACCGGTAATTTTACATCATAAGTCATAATTCAGAAAGTACAATTTATATTGGGTGAGATGTAGTATGCGATATAAAAATATCAATAGCATTAAAATCTATTGCTGATTTTTTGTAATATTTTGTTGAGTGCTTGGCATGCTAACCTTAAATGAAATTTTAATAAAAACATACTATAATTTTAAATTAAATTTTTATACATTCTAATTCTTTTCATTTATAATATCATTTTATTGCATGGCTAATCAATAATTTCCCTATTGCGTCCAGAGCAAATATTCCCCTAATAACCTGATTATACACTTGTCTACCCACAGGAAACTTTTGATATTTATTCCGCATCCAGGCAGGAAAAACAAATCCATGCGCAGATATAAAATAAAACTTTTGTACTATAATGAAGGAAATTAATGGCCATACATATAAATAAGGACACAGCCAATTTAATCTATACATTTGTATTTTATTTACGCGCTTGATTTTCTCTGCGTTTGGGTAATTAACAAACATTTAATTTGAATACGTTTGTATTTAATGCGGGTTCGCATCCGTTTGTTTTCAAATAAATGGGATTTTCAACAGTTCAATGCTTCGCTTTACTAATTAGTACTTTTTTGCAGGAGAGACCTGTAATCATTTATAATTAATGCAGGCACAACTAAATTAATTATTTTTCATTAAATTAGGTGATATTTAGCCAATAAAAATTATCATATAATAAAAATTTAATCTTTTGTAAACATCTTAGATAAACTTAAGTTACTTATATCAAACTAAAATTATACAAGGAGTTTCTCTTTTAAGTATACATATTCAAATTATTCTATAAATCTTTACATATTCGTTGTTTTTTTTTCAAAGTTAAATTTGAGGCTATATACGAGTGTTTCTACTCCCAGACTAAGCATGAAGTAAAATTTCGAAAATTTTACTTCATACGCCACGCGTATAAAACACTCGATTATTGTGAAGTTGGCAATACACTGCTAAAGTGGTATTCTACAGAGGTATATTTTGAACTTTACTTAAGACCAGTGTTTTGCACTCGTGGTGCATAAAGTAAAATTTCGAGATTCATGCTTAATCTGGGATTGGAAAACGCTTCGCGCTACGCGACTAAACCAAATTTTTAGGCTTTTCTAAACTCGAAATTTTACTTCATGCTTAGCCTGGGAGTGGAAAACACTCGCTTAAAGCTTCAAATTAAATTCTTTTAATAAACCGAACATCAAAAAATGTGCAACGTACGCATATAGATACTTAAAAAAAAAATCTCGTTATGAAAATGTTCGGTGTTACATAAAACTCTCTATCGATACGCTGTAATATTTCTGACAGTCGTTAGTTTTTTTTTTAAGTTTAATTTGAAGCTTTAAACGAGGGTTTTCCATTCCCAGATTGAGGATAAACTTAAATTTCCTGATTAGAAAAGCCCGAAAATTTGGTTTGATCGCGTAGCGAAGCGGAGCGACTAAGCCAAATGTTCAGGCTTTTCTAATCTCGAAAATTTTCTTCACGCGCCACGCGTGCAATACACTGGTCTGAAGTTAAGTTCAAAATATACGCCTGTAGAATACTGCTTTTGCAGCATATTGCGAACTTCACAATAATCGAGTGTTTTATACGCGTGGCGCATGAAGTAAAATTTCGAGTTTAGAAAAGTCTGAAAATTTGGTTTGGTCGCTTCGCTTCGCGGAGCGACCAAGCCAAATTTTAAGGCTTTTCTAAACTCGAAATTTTACTTCATGCTTAGCCTGGGAGTGGAAAACACTCGTTTAAAGTTTTAAATTGAACTTAAAAAAAAACAACGTATATGTAAAGATTTATAGAATAATTAAGGTATGTTTACTTAATAGAAAAACTCCTTGTGTACTTTCATGTTTATGATATGGTAACTTTTATTGTAACATTTACAGAATAATTCGGGTATTAAAAGAAAAATTCCTGGTATATTTAAATAATGACGTCATTCAAATAAATTTTTGTCTTATAACATTTTTCTCTAAGGTGAAAATTTAAGCTACTTCTCTTATAAGCTAATTTTATTTTTCATCCATTGTAAAGACCGATATATTCAATTTGGAATTTCTTTATGGTACTGCTATTTTTAAGACAGGCAAATCGTTTTATATTGAATGACTTATTGTTGAAAAATGAATAATAAAAAACTTATATCCATCTGGGGATAGTTGTTATAATCTAAAACTTGATTGAAAAGAGGTAATTTAATAGAAATCCAATTATTTTGAATAAATAAATGTTACAAAAATACAGGAAAAAACATTAACAAAATTAATAATTTCTAAAAAATAAAATTGTTTCTATTAAGTTAAAATTTAGACTAAATTCTCGATTCCAAATTCCATTTTCAATAACATTTTTTCCTTAAAATTTAATTAAAGGTGCTTATCTCTTATCATACCTTTTGTTTTTATTTAAATAAAATTAAGTTCATGCTTAAAACATTAATTCTTAAGAAATTCTTGTATTCAATAAGGTGCTTTCTTTTAGTTAGTATATTCTATCTCATGTACCAAACCGACTTGTTTCTGGTAAGTATATTCATTTTTTATATACATGTAATTTAGTTAGTATTTTCCATCTCATGTACCAAACCAACTTGTTTCTGTTAAGTACACTTATTTTTATATGTTAATTTAATTTAGTTAGTATTTTATATCTTATATATCAAACCGACTTGTTTCTGTTAAGTTTATTTATTTTTATATTAATGGTGGTATATAGATATAAACGTTATTATTATTATTATTACAAAGTAGACCTTTGGATGGGCGAAGAGCTAAAAAAAACTCATATTTTTGCGTATTACTAAAACTTGTTTCACTGTGATAAAGGTTGCCTCGCTTTATACTTTGTTAATATTCGGCAAATAATTAGCAAACTTAATGTTTTCTTTAAATTAGATGAAATATAATAAATTACTCACCATTTTTAACTCCTTCTTCATTTCCCTCGTGATATCGATGGACTTTTTGTAGACTTTCTTGATGGCAAATACACGTCCTTTGTAAATGCCTATCTGTGTAAATATGCTGGAGTAGCGGAAGTCGGCATCCGGATTAGAGCTCAGGGACACTTGACTCGTCCTTATTAAAGGGTGCATCGCCTAAAGGATTTTAATTTACTCAAAATAACGTATTCAGCTCTCTCCATATGTGTGTTTACATATAAAAAAATGAGAATTCTACTTAATTTGCCCCATATTCCAGAGCATTATTTGTGTACGTGTGTGAATAAAATATTTAAATAAGGAATTTATTTAGTTCTGTGTATTCTAAAACTTGTTTAATATTCACTGAGAATAATAAATAATGCTTTATTGGAATAATATAACTGTATTCTTGTATATTTTTCATTTCGTGAAGTTTTGTGTTATATATGTGGGTCAAAATGGTTCCCTCTCCATATCCTAGAAACGGTTTTGAAAAATTTTGTCTAACTGTTACGGTTCCAAAGATGTTCTGGCTGGCTTGTTTTTAAATTGACACCCTGTATATATATATATATATATACAGAAAATTTAAGACTATTTTAAAGTTGAATTATTTTAAGATTTACATTATTCCATTACAATCAATACATTATTTTCTTGTCTAACTTTTCCATGTAATCAGAATATATCGTCTAGACCCAATCAAGATAATATTTTCCGATTACAGTTCTTCCATTCAATTAACTTTTGCAAAGTACAGCTGATTAATTAAACCATATCAAATAAATTTAGCAGTAAGTTTTCAACTGCACTTAATCAAGTATCAATTTCCAGGAGGCGGAAAAGCTCGGATGCACCGGGTTGGCTAAACTCCGCTTGCGATCCGGATTTAATTAAACCAGGACGCGAATTTATGAAACTCTGCAATACATATATGTGTAGATCGACAATTTTGCATTTATGCCTAGAACACGGGATACAGTTTTAACAATGGCGCGCTACCATAAAATTTGCACATTTTGAAAATTACACACCGAAATTGGTGTACACAAAAAAAAACATGGACGCAATGAAAGTTTTACGTTGGAAAATGGAATGTGTATTTTTTCTACTGAAATAAATTAAATGTATACTTATAAAACAGCACACTCTAGGCTTTAAATAACGAGTGTCTGTAAACTGTCGGCATCCCAGTAGGTTCTGACTTCAGAAACATACGTCGTAATTAGAGATATAATTACATTTATTTGACGTTTCCGAGACTCATCGAATCGTATGAAGTAATCTAAGATATGTAATTTGTTTATCAAAGCAACGGAGACGCTGACAGTTATACACTCTTTATGATTTGGATATTTATTAAGTAGACCCTTGTTCAAACCAATGTTTAAAATTAATTAACCTGACGTGTTTATTGTAACATTTTACTTACTCTTGTAATTTTAGGTCCCAAACAATTCGCGTTCGGTTCTTCGTTGATTTGTATCTCCCTGAAATCGACCTTCCACAAAAGACTATCCAGTTCCTGTTCGTACTTCCAATTCCTGTAGAAGACGAGTGCGATGATGATGATTATCAGGGAGATCCCTCCCGTGATTCCGTAGATTATTTCCGCCGTGTGAGCTGGAAAATTGTAAAATTACTCTTTAGTGATGCGACTGTAAACTATTGATTTTAGATTTCCAAGTGGAAGCAATACAACATAAAAAAAAAAAAACGTTAAGGTGAATTTATTCTAAACATGTTCACTTACTTATGCATTTCTCTCCTCTGAATCCGCATGGAGGAATTGATATAGGCGGTTTTCCACTGACCCAGTCAATTTCATCTGTTAGTTTTAAATGCTGAAACAAATAGAAGGGTAGGTATGTTTTATCAAAGGCATAGTTTGGAGGATTGACATGGTGTTTGCTAGTATTTAAAGTGTTTAATTTTTTGTTCTTCACATTGTTGATAGTTATAATTTATTAATTGAATGCATTATAACCGTGTTTTGTCATAATATTAAAGTAAACCAAATATATATAAAACGTATAAATTAATAACATTATTTTGGCTGCCTTTTAGGTGCAAATACTCCACTGTGTGGCGGTTGACTTTCAAAACCCCCCAAAGTTTCTTTTGACCAAAAAAAAACCCTTAGATCTCCGCCCATCGGAGTGACGGTACGCCCCCGGTAAAAGTAGTGGTTTTTACCGGGGGAGTACCGAATAGTTCAAATACGATTCGAATCCAGCCTAGTATTGGTTTTTAATAAGCATTTAAGTACTACTCTATTTTATTCGATTAACCCATTAACGGCCAAGCAATTATAAAGTTAATTCTAAAAGTTTATTTTAGATAAAATTCTGCACTTATGTTTTATGATTACTATAAATGACTTATTTATTTATTTACGTTTCGACTTTTACAATAATACAAAAATTAAACATATCGATAACAAACATACAAAAATGGGCGCTTATGCTGGCTTAGATACTACAAGATTATTCAAATAAACTAAAAGTTAAATTATACTTGTATGAGTTACAAAATACCTACGAACTATAAACTATGATGACACATGTTATTCATTAATAGAGTTTAAGTAGTCTAAACATTTTTTTACGAAACAATGAGATTGATGAATTAAACAAGTCAATATCATTCGGCAATGTGTTAAATAATCTCATAGTTCTACATATAGTATTGTTAAATCCGTAATTTGACGAATGGAATTTTATTTTAAAAAGATTATTATGTCTACGTAAATGAGGCGGCAATGTACTAAAATTAAGTTGAACTAACAAATTACTGCATATCAAATCTCCGTTAATTAAGTTATATAAAATACATAAATCAGCAACAAGTCTACGTGTGTATAACAAGGGAATATTTAAAACATTGCGAATGTACAATTTATCATAATTATTCAGTCCACTTCGATAGGCATAAAGTCTCAAGAATTTATTTTGGATTCTCTCCACTCTGGTGACATCACAGCTGACATGAGGGGACCATACAGGTGCAGCATATTCGAGTATAGGACGTACTAACGAAATATATAAGTGGCACAAAGTATTAGCTGAGAAATTATACGAAAACCGATTGACAAACCCCAACGTTTTACTGGCCTTGCATGTGATTTGAGATATATGTTCCTTAAAAGTCAATTTTTGGTCAAATAAAACACCTAAATCATTTACAACTTTAACAGATAAGAGCGAACTATTGTTAATTGTATATGTGTAATCAAAGATATTTCCTTTCCGGGAGTAAGTAATTTTACAACATTTCTTTACGTTAAGATCAAGTTTATTCATAAAACACCACCGTTCTAAATGCATTAGATCATCCTGAATCGCCTTACAATCACTTTCATTTAAAACTTGTTTAAATAATTTTAGGTCATCGGCATAAATAAGAAATGTACAAGCTTTAAAATTGAGCGAAATGTCATTGATGAATAATAAGAATAACAAAGGCCCGCAATGCGAGCCTTGGGACACACCCGAGGTGACATCAATACACCTAGAAACGTGGTTATCGATTTTAACAAATTGAGTTCTATTGGTAAGGTAACTTAATCCATTTCGTACTCATATCATCTCGACCCATGTTGGAAAGTTTAGAAACGAGTATACCATGGTGGACACGATCAAATGCCTTGGAGAAGTCGGTGTAGATGCAATCCACTTGACTTCCTTCTTCCAAGGCATCAAGAAGAAACGATTTAAACAGTAATAGGTTTGACATTGTCGAGCGTCCTTTACAGAAACCATGTTGTTCAGGTATTAATACATGTTCAAGAAACCATTTTAATTGATCTGCCACCAACTTGTCCAACATTTTTGCAATACAAGACTGTATAGATATCCCTCTGTAGTTCCTTATGTTATCCCGGTCACCGGATTTAAATAGCGGTGTAATAAAACTCGATTTCCATTGTATAGGAAATATTCCAGATTGCAATGATTTATCAAAAAGTGTCGTGATAGGCTTAGTCAATGTGAAAATGCAATTCTTTAAAAATGAAGCTGGAATTCCATCAGGACCAATACTAAGGCTGTCTTTTAAGTTTTCAATAGCACTAAACACAACATTCGTTGATACTGCTAGCATAGTAGATTTTACGGAGTTCCGATAATGCAATACAGGAACTACAGTTGAACTATCAACAGTATAAACACTTGAGAATAATTCTGCAAACAAATTAGCAGTAGATTCTGAAGTGTTTGATTTCATCTCATCAAGATACATTAGTTTGGGATACCCATCAGTCTTTCGGGAGGCATTTACGAATGTCCAAAATCTTTTAGAATCAAAAGCTAACTGACTCTCTACCTTTGTGAAATAAGCCTTACGGTAATAACTTGCTGAGCACTAAACATTGTGATCTTATACAAGAAAACATATTGTAATCATTAATCAGTGAAGTTCGCTTATATTGAGCATGAGCTTGTTTCTTCTCACGGATTAAAGATTTTAGTTCAGAATTAAACCATGGAGGATATTGACTATTCTTAATAATCATTTTAGGAACATATATGCCAATCACATTATATACAATGTTGTAGAATAGCAGAGTTTCCTCATTAATGTCGCTAAGATTTAATAAGCTCGACCAATCGGTACTCGCAAAAAAGTTATTTATTGAAATGTAATCCGCACTTTTGAAGTTATAGGTAAAATAATCGTAACTTAAATTTTCCATTTCTGTAAAACTAATTTCAATGTCATAGGCAGTGTGATGAATAGAGGTGTGGCATATGGGATCACTGCTGGAACTCGACTTTAAACTATTTATATTGGAGAAAAACAGGTCTAGTAAAACTCCGCGAGGATTTGGTGTGTTATATCAGCTAATGCACAGGTATTATTCGGTAGAGTAACCACATCCAGGGACTCAGACCAACTGGCGCTTGGCAAATTATAGTCACCGCAAATTAAAACTTTTTTATTATTAAATCTAACCAGTAAATTATCTATAGTAGAACAATGATTTTCGTAACAAATACTGTTGGAAGAAGGCGGTATATAGATTGCACCTAGAATTAATGAATTATTTATCCTAACATAGAGTTCTTCTACCTGCACATTGTCCAGATTTACTTTGTATGAATGTAGACTATCTCTTACAGCAATTAGAACACTACCTCCTTTAGATTTTTCACTAGTGAAACAATTACGGTCTTGTCTATATATCGTGTAATTTTGAAATGCAAGTTCTGCGTCATAGACAGAAGAATCCAGCCATGTCTCAATTAAAATTATGATATCATATGACGAGCAATTAACAGCAATAGCAATATCTGTGAGTTTAGACTTCATACCACCTACATTTTGCATATAGATAGCTAGTTTTTTACTGGCGAGGATACATTGACGTTGATTCGTTGCGAGGCGTTACCACTGGAGACATTGTTGGTATTTCCAGACACAATAGTAGGACGGTTGTTAATAAATTTAATATGTGCATTTACTTCTCCACTATTTCTTCGAACTGAGAGCTCAGCGTTTAATATTTTCAGTTCATTTCGTTGAGCAACAGTATGATCTGACGACAAACTGATATTCGGATTGTTATCAATTACTAGTTTGCGATTTCTTAATATTGTAGCATCTTGAAATTTGTTTTGAAGGATCACTTTTATAGGCCTTATTTTGTTGGATTTTTTGCCTAATCGTATAATTTTGCTAACGTTAATATTTAAGTCGGGTATACAGGATATAATTTTATTAAACTTAGACAAGTCGTTAGACTTCCTCTCATCGATATTCGTAGAGGAAGATTCAGCCACATTGTATAGTACAATGTTGTTCTGTCTTTCTTGTCTATCAATTATTTCACCAATGAGATCTTCGTTAGGGGTAGCCTTTAATTGTTCATTTTCGATTCGTAACTCCTTATTTTCTATTTCTAAATCTACCATGCGATTACTCAAAATGAACATGTTCTCTAGAACATTAGATATGGTCGCTGAAATCTCATCCTTAAATGCAGAAAATTCATTGTGTAATAATAATTTAATTGAAGTCATAGTTACAATATCACAGTTTGAGCACGTCCATTTATCACCATTATTTTTTTTTTCTTCTGATTTGAAATATGCAGTATCTTTATCCGACAAATTTAGACATTTCGTATGATACCAAAAAGAACACTTTCCCGAGCATTTTATTGCAGTCGAGACATTTTTTGGTGGGATAAATAACTTACATTGTCCGCACGTTATAGACATAATTACGGCTCAAATTTATATTAATTGTAAGGAATTTTACAAGGACACTCGCTTCACACCCAGGGGTCTATCAGGGTGACTAACTCAAACACACAAAAAGACCACGGATGGGAAGATGCAATGAAACAATAGGATGTATAAAGTAACATATGCAACTTTTCGTACACAAGCAAATGTAAACAATGAATTAAGTTAAGCGAGAATAGGTAAATTAATTCAATGTAGTTAATCACTGACCAAACCCACAATCGTAAAATTATGGCAAGCATAAGTTAAGGTAAAGCACTACTTATCAACCAAGACGGTTCAAATATAAACAACCAAAACGACACATGTTGGCACAATTATCTAGAGCTCACAGCACAGCACATAATTAGAAAGTTTGTTCATGAAAATTTTGTACAATTATCGTATTACATTCTATGAATTTTTCTTCTAAATATACATAAGGTAAAAAAACGTGAAATATGAAGTTTAGAACGAGTGTTTCCACTCCCAGACTAAGCATGAAGTAAACGTTCGAGTTTAGAAAAGCCCCGCGTAGAAAATTTGTCGAGGGTCGCGCAGCGACCCGAGACAAATTTTCACGGGGCTTTTCTAAACTCGAACGTTTACTTCATGCGCCACGCGTATAAAACACTGAATTATTATGAAGTTATAAATGCATTGATTTTTTTTAAATGAGTAATATCGTATGTTCAATAAAAATAAAACCTCTAGAGTGCCATGAAAAATTTTGTAGGTTAACAACACTAAATTTATATATTAAATTAGCGTAGCCAATATACATTTTAAAAAAGAATTAATCATGGCACTCTAAATGTTTTTTTTTTATTGAACATAATAAATTTTGTAAATATTAAACAAAAAATCTCTTGATTTGTTGCACCTTTTAGAAAATTTTACAAATCAAGTGATTTTTTAATTTAATCATATTTTGTGAAGTGTTTATTAAGAAACAAGTTAAAGATAACGAGTGTCCATAAACTGTTGGCATCCCAGTAGGTTCTGACTTCAGAAACATACGTCGTAATAAAATTCAGCAGTGTGACACTATCCAATGATATTTCGCAATCTACAACAAGTTAGTCTTACAAAGACTATATCAAACACCCATTGAAACAACTACTTCCCGGGCTAATACCTCGACGGACATTGAATGAGTGTTTGATATAGTCTTTGTAAGACTAACTTGTTGTAGATTGCGAAAAGAATCGCACTTTTAATGTTTGAAGTATTCTGCAACCAAGAATTGGCAATTTCATTTATACTTATGTTTGAACGGTAACGTGACCGCCAGTCTAAGGTGTCAAATTGTTTAGAGGGAATGGCAAAGCTATACTGATGAGAGATAAATCTCGAAACGCGTATATAGATGGCCTGAATAATTTGATCCAAATTGTTACATTTGCAGTAGGTTACTGTATGTAACAGCAAACACTTGTTGTATAATTCAATGTCCGTCGGGGTATTATCCCGGGAAGTAGTTGTTTCAATGAGTGTTTGATATAGTCTTTGTAAGACTAACTTGTTGTAGATTGCGATAAGAATCGCACTTTTAATATTTCCAAGATTTACCGTTTCGTATGGCATACTGTAAGATATGTAATTTGTTTTTTAAAGCAACCGAGATGCCGATAGATTATAGACACTCGTGATATTCATAATCAAAATCAATACAGTTTTATATTATTATTAATTGCTGACTAAGTATTTAATATATTATTTGTTAACATTGGCGTGTTTGCTAATGGTTAAGTAATTGGATTGAATTATATTCCGGCTGACGGTTGCGTTTAATGACTCATTCGAAATTTGTGTGTCGGATAGGTAATGTGTGGAAAATGAAATCGTCGATTGTTCAAGTTTTAGCGCTGTTTTTGTCCATTTGCTGGGTAAGTACCGCTGATTTAATCTCGTGGAATTGCCATTCATTATGCGTGGTGCATGCCGTGTTAAATTATGGTCAAGCTAGGTGCATTAGCTCTCGGAATTTATCGGAAATTTATGCAAAAATCTTGCATAATCAACTTGTATTTATGCACGTAAAATGCTCTCTGGGGGTGGCGAAATATGTTTAATTTTTGTGTTGTTCATGTTGTTGTAACATGAAAGAGGTGGATATGGGTTTGATAAATTTTGTAATTATACAATAAATAACAACAAAAAACCACAAATAAATTGTAATTAAAGGAATTAAAATATAAAGAGGTACAATAAATTCAATTTAAAACCTTCTGAATTTGCGTTTAGTCAATTAGTGGCATATCTAGGATTTCGTCTTAGAGGGGCCCAAACAATGTAAGATCAAAATAGTATGTTTTGATCTTTACTTTTAATAAGTGCTTTGTACGCCTGGCGCATAAAGTAAAATTACGAGTTAAGAAAAGCCTGAAATTTGGTTTGGTCGCTCCGCTTCGTGGAGCGACCAAACCAAATTGTTAGGTTTTTCTAAACTAGAAATTTTACTTCACGCTTAATCTGGAAGTGGAAGATGTAACATGAAAGAGGTGGATATGGGTTTGATCGATTTTGTAATTATGCAATAAATAACAACCGCAAATAAATTGTAATTGAAGGAATTAAAATATAAAGAGGTACAATAAATTCAATTTCAAACTTTCTGAATTTGCGTTTAGTCAATTAGTAGCATATCTCGGATTTCGTCTTAGAGGGGCCCAAACAATGTAAGATCAAAGTAGTATGTTTTGATCTTTACTTTTAATAAGTGCTTTGTACGCCTGGCGCATAAAGTAAAATTACGAGTTAAGAATAGCCTGAAATTTGGTTTGGTCGCTCCGCTTCGTGGAGCGACCAAACCAAATTGTTAGGTTTTTCTAAACTAGAAATTTTACTTCACGCTTAATCTGGAAGTGGAAGATACTCGTTAGTTTAAAATATATCACAACTGTTAAAATATGTATCACAACTCTTAACAGAAAACAAACAATAACATGATCATCGTTATAGTTCAATTCAAACTTGTGTCAAGTTGACACGATGGACAAATTGTCGGATGAAGCCGACTTGTGTCAAAACTATCATAGTATAAATGAGGAGTTTCGAACAAAAGGTAACATTTCCATCGCTGCTGTTTTTCGAGAAATCACTAAAATATGATTAAATGTTCCTTTTTGTTCGAAAATGGACATTTTGACTCGGTATTTCTATGGAAATGTTTACTATTTGATAGCCAAATTTAACCAAAATGTGTAGTTCATAAATTTACGTACGATTCTGTAAAAATACGACAAGCCAAAAAGTGGAAATGTTACCCTTCGTTCGAACACTCCTCAAATGTCAATATCGATAACCGTCAAAAATGAAGCATTTCGTCAATAAATGTGAGACATTTTGTGAATGAATGGAGAAAAAAATGGTGATATGTCCATTATAGCACTTTCCCCGTTAAAGATATGATGATTTAAATATGTATAATATGGAATAGTTTTACAAACTGAATTTATTCTATTTTTATTATTATTATTCCAAAACTATTCACAAAAAAAGTAATTTTGGTATTTTTTTCGCTACATCTCGGTTCTTGATCACCATCATATTTAAGCGTTATATATTTTTTACTTTACTGTAAATCAGTGTTTTATACGCGTGGCGCATGAAGTAAAATTTCGAGTTTAGAAAAGCCCCGTGAAAATTTGTCTCGGGTCGCTGCGCGACCCTCGACAAATTTTCTACGCAGGGCTTTTCTAAACTCGAAATTTTACTTCATGCTTAGTCTGGGAATGGAAGACACTCGTTACTTTAAAATATGTCACAAGTGGTAAAATGTGTGTCGTAACTGTCACAAAGAAAAAAAAACAATATGGTGATCTCATTATAGTTTAATTCAAACTCTTGTCAAGTTCTCATGATTTGTTTGTTTGGCCTATTTATGGACTAAATGTCGGCTGGCACCGACTTATGTCAACTGTCATTATAGTTAAAATATCGGCTGACGCCGACTTATATCGAGTTGACCCGATGAACTAAATGTCGGCTGGCGCCGACTTATGTTAACTGTCATAGTTTAAATGTCGGCTACCGACTTATGTTGTTATTATAGTATAAATGTCGGCTGGCGCCGACTTGTATGTCAACTGTCGTTATAATCCAAATGTCGGCTGACGCTGACTTATGTCAAGTTGACACGATGGACTAAATGTCGGCTAGAGCCGACAACTGTTATTTTAAGTCAAATTTAAAAATTTAAAAATTTAAAAATTCAAAATGTCGCAAGTGTCAATATACAGTCGATCGCATGGGCGTGCCCGGGCCCTCCTCTAAATATCAAAAATCATAAATTTTAAAATTGTTGCATTCAAGTTTTTACTAAAATTAAAATAAATAATTAATTATCTAACGATTACAAAATAAAATGTTCTTCACTAAGGAAATTATCACAATGGGCCTAATAAGGCCTAAGTGCAGTGCAGAAATGCGTACTCCCCAAAGAACCAGAAGGAAATTATTTACTTGAAAATTGACAAAAGCTGTCAAAATTGATTAAAATTTAGTATGTATAGTCTGCTCAGAAGATTTAACACAATTTGTCAATCAACCGAACAAAATAAAAGGTAGTATTTTTTAAACTTTACAAAATTGCAGTGTTTTATACGCGTGGCGCATGAAGTAAAAATTCGAGTTTAGAAAAGCCCCGTGAAAATTTGTTTTGGGTCGCTGCGCGACCCGAGACAAATTTTCTATGCGGGGCTTTTCTAAACTCGAAATTTTACTTCATGCTTAGTCTGGGAGTGGAGGACACTCGTTACTTTAAAATATGTCACAAGTGTTAAAATGTGTATCGTAACTGTCACCTTTGTGACAGTTACGATACACGAAAAAAACAACATGGCGATCTCTTTATAGTTCAATTCAAACTCATGCCAAGTTGGCACGATTTGTTAAATGTTGGCTTAGCCTACTTATGGACTAAATGTCGGCTAGCGCTGACTTATGTCAACTGTCATTATAGTTCAAATGTCGGCTGATGCCGACCTATATTATTTATTATTTAGATATAAAAGAAGCCCGGAAAATATTTAAAATTGTATAACAATGCACGGAACGATGAAAATCAATTTACATTTTACTGACAGATACAATAAACAGATTTTGTTTTGATCATTTGTTACAATCATATTTTGTTTTTAGAGCTTCTTGGTTGTATTGAACAAAACAGAAATATGTGAATAACTATCTTATTTATAATTTTTTATAACTATCTGGTTAAGAATCATCTTTTTTATTGTTTAATAATAAAATTTACAGTGTTTTATTCCAAACAACGAATATTTTTTTTATTATCTTAAAAACACGATGTTCAATTGTTTCTCTTAATTTGCTAATTATGTTTGTCGTTAAATTTCCTACTACTTTGCTCGTTTAACCAACTCTGTAACTGCAATAATAACAAAGTTGGCAATGGTGCGCCCTTAATTCTAAACATCATGACCCTGTATACATGTGTTTTAAAGCACCCGTACACGGTTTTTTTTTTTGAGAAAACGGCTAGTCCTAGAGAGTTGTGACAAAAAAATTATTACAAAAGTCGGTATAAAGAATCGAACGGTGATATGTTCTCTCCGAAAAAGGTTGACATGCCTGAGAATTCGCTTAAAAATATCAACATTTCCTGCTTCCATTGTCTTAGAGGAAAAGTACAAGAGTAAAAAAAGACTGTCAATATCAAACTACCGGCACAATTATCAATGCTAACTGATTAATAGCAATCAATTAAAAAAATCAGATATTTACAAAAATATTAAAAAAATTACTAAAAGAGCTACGACAAAAGTATATATTCATTAAATGCTCATTTTTCGATTATCTACAACTTAATAAACACATTTCTCACAATATTGCGTATATTCGATTGAATTCACTATGTCTGTTTTTAATACTATTATTTTGTAACTAAAGGCCACAAAACTGATTTCTTTTTTTATTATTTGTTGTTGTTTAATTTTAGACAACACAAGATGCAGTTATTACACCAATATCCTTGCATGATCCTTACAACGCAATCGAGTATGCACAAGAAGTAATAAACGCAGTGAACTATTTGTTGGAGGACGAACGAAGATTGACATTGGAACGCGTCACGAATGAAGAAGAGCGTATTGTTTTTAGAGCACAGGAAACTTTGTCTATTATTGAAGAGCTGGCGTTGATAAGTAAAATACAAATATACATAAATTGAAGGGCTTATTGTAATAGCATAATAAGCCACACAATAAAAAAATGCTGTATTATTCTTTGATTTGATATAAAAAGCTACAGTATGCTCATATTCGCATGCAAACCGGAACTTTCAAAACTTATCAAACAATGTACTATTAATTCTTAATATCATTGTAATACATTTTATATTTTTTTCTAGATTTCAAAGTCAAATATCTCAGTTCTGTTTACTTGTGGCATATCATCTTATTGCAATAAGTCCCACAATTCTAATAAAATATAAATATCTTCAATTTGGTTCTCATTAATCACTTGATGAAACATGTTTACAATATTGATAATAAAATAAAAGTCACTTAAAAGACTTATCGTCCTTAAGAATGACGATAAGTCGAAACTAGTCGGAGAGAATAAAAAATAGTAGTAAAACAAACCAAGTGACTTATTTTATTACCAATAAAATTTAAAAGTTTATACAGCATTTTTTTGGAAGTTTAAATGCACATTGAAACTCTAACAACTTTGAATCTTAATCGAACAAATACCAATATCTATAAAAAGATATGTTCGTTTGCTTTTTTGTGATTCCATATTTGTTAATGCAGAATATAAAATAAACCTCCAATTAAATTTGTATACCTGTTTCTATTATAGAATTAGTTTGTAAAAGCACTGAAAACTCCGTACAAAACATATCTGAAGCGAACAACCTGATACAGCGAACAATCCAAGAGGGCTACATAATGTTGGACGAATGTAGCGGAAAAGTATCGCACGATATACACCAGTTTACGAACGATGCATTAGGCGTAACATCAGCTGCAGCCTCCCATGCTCAGAAGCTCATAGATTCGGTATCAGACTGCGCGAAAGCGCCAGGTAACAAAATTGCCCATACATTATTGCTTGTCTACTAAAATAATATTGTTTCAAGGCTTGCGGAAATTTTCGTGCTACCGAGAAATTGCATCCGAGCAAGTGGTTCCCACGAAAATTGCAGTATTGGACGCAATAGAAGCAAAAAAGTTGAAGAACTTAAGGGTGATGGAAGTTGGGAAGTTCGGTGGGAAATGCGTCGATGAGATTTTGAAGAAATGTCAAGAAAAAGTTAATGGAATACTTACAATGGCCATACAATAATTGTGATTAATAAAATTGAAGAAACAAAAAATTGAACGAATCCACCTTTACATTTATATTTTCAAAATAAATACAGCTCAAAACCTTTTAATTATTGATTATGAAAATGAAAGAAAGGTTGACACCCCACGAAGTAAATTTTAAGAATTTAAGTGGGTTATACCCTTCTGCCTTACGATTTAAAAATACATTAAAAATATAAACCAAGATTTTCTTTTAAGTACATTCTAAAAAAAATGCATTTTGCTGATCACAAAACATATTTAAATGAATAAGCATTTGTGAAATTGATTAACATAAGATCAAATACGAGCAGTATATTTTTAACCTGACAACATTTTAGTGTTTTATACACGTAGCGCATGAAGTAAAATTTCGAGTTTAGAAAAGCTTGAAAATTTGGTTTGGTCGGTCCGCTTAGCGGAGCGACCAACCCAAATTTTCAGATCACAAACATATTCGAATGAATAAGCATTTGTGAAATTGATTAACATAAGATCAAACACGAGCAGTATATTTTTAACTTCACAACATTTCAGTGTTTTATACGGGTAGCGCATGAAGTAAAATTTCCAGTTTGAAAAAGCCTGAAAATTTGGTTTGGTCGATGCGCTTCGCGGAGCGACCAAACAAAATTTTCAGGTTTTCTTAAACTCGAAATTTTACTTTATGATTAATCAAGGATTGAAAACATTCGATAAACGCTTCAAATTGAAACCTTGTACAAAAATAAGGAATTTCTCTAAATGTTTAGCGAACAATAGTGATGGGTATACATAAAATTTGTGTACATATTAAGATATTTGACGTTTCTTATTGGTCATTGCATGTGAATAGATTAATAATTGTCTACGCTACTAAATTTTGTACAGACCATAATTGTACTGATTACAAAACAATTACACAAAACATAAACTTAATGTGTGTACTTTTGGTTTCTTAAACATAAAACAATTTGTACACTAATCGAACATCGAAAGTTAAAACAAGATAAATTCAAATTCAAAACTATTTGAATTCGAGAAAATAAGTTTACGCTTCTTATAGTTTGCACACTCTAAACATAATATATAAAATTACGAAAAAACTATAAAACGTCATAAGCAAAGCTATACTGAAGAAAGATAAATCTAGAAACGCGTCTATAGATGGCCTAAGACATAAGTTTTAATCCGAGTCCTTTCACTTCTAATTTGTTGCTATCTCTCCTTTTATTTTAAATTTGTATTGTTAGTTAGTTTGAAGAGAATTTGACCTAAACGTTACATATACTTTAATAGAGCGTTGTAACAAATCAAATTAAATAAGATTTTAAATATTTCATTGTATAATTCATATCCGGAGGTGTATTTGCACGGGAAGTAGTTGTTTCAATGGATATTTATCGTCTTAAGTTGTCTTATTAATTAAGACACTGTTTGCATTTTCACGAATAGTCTTTTCGTAATTTTATATATTATCGAAAGTTATATCAATTTTGCGTCCATTTCAAGTTATTTTATTTTAAAGATTTCCTTCTTACAATAAAAATTGTAGATATGACACTGCTTGATTAATCTCTTGTCTGCTTATCTTGGAAATATGAAACAAATCTCTGCGTAAATAACGAAATTACAGCCAGCATGTCAAGTCGTGTTTTATGTGATTTTTCGCTATATAATAGTCATTGCGCACTTGAGTGCCATAACACTTAATATCGTTACTAAGTTAATATTCTGTTAATAATATTAACCTATTAACGGCCGAGCAATAATAGAGATAACTCAACTTTCAGAGTTATCTCTATTCTGCATTTGTTTTTAAAATGTCTATGAAGACTTATTGCATTACATACTGTGAATTCTTCTTTTAAAAAGTGTTCAAATATTGGCTTCCCTATTTGTTTTAGAGACAAAATGTATGTTACTTTTTTGTAGAGGAAAAAATTCTAAATTTATGAATGTTCACACTTAACACTTAACGTCTCTCTGAGTTAAAATAATTAAGAAAAAGTAATGTGATTTTATAAGAATAATGACATACCATTGAATTAAAACAACAATTGCAGATATTCCCTGTTTTTCTTAAAGTTCAATTTAAAGCTTTAAACAAGTGTTTTCTACTCCCAGACTAAGCATAAAGTAAAATTTCGAGTTTAGAAAAGCCCCGTGAAAATTTGTCGAGGGTCGCGCAGCGACCCGAGACAAATTTTCTGGGCTTTTCTAAACTCGAAATTTTACTTCATGCGCCACGCGGATAAAACACTTTAATATTTTCAAATTTATGTATATTTGAACTTAACTTAAAATCAGTGTTTTATACGCGTGGCGCATGAAGTAAAATTTCGAGTTTAGAAAAGCCCAGAAAATTTGTCTCGGGTCGCTGCGCGACCCTCGACAAATTTTCACGGGGCTTTTCTAAATTCGAAATTTTACTTCATGCTTAGTCTGGGAGTGGAAAACACTCGTTTAAAGCTTCAAATTGAACTCTTTTAAAAATCAACGAATGTCAGAAAATTTTCAGCTAAAATAATTAAGAAAAAGTAATGTTATTTTATAATGACATACTATGGAATTGATACAACAATTGCGGATGTTAAAATAGCATAAGATATTGCTGTTACTTAATTAACGACAAAAAATAACGCAAACATCGTGATAACTGTGGTCTGTAGAATACCACTTTATTAGGAGGATTTTTTCTTGTATAGTGTAAATCATTTCGAAAACATTTACTTTAATCAAGTGACTGCAATATCTTTTGCCATGTTGACATCCGCAATTGTTGTTTCAATTCCATGGCAAGTCATTATTTTTATAAAATAACATTACTTAAACATTAGCCATATTTAGCAATAACTTTGGGTTTTGAAAAACTTGATTCTGAACAACTTTTATTTGAAACTTTTTTTGCTATTTTCAACGATACGCCCACTATAGACCGATTTCCGCTAAGTGACTCACCCTGTATACATAGAACCTAATAAACCTACCTGATACCCTCGTCGGCTTATAGATACAACTCATTAAATGCTAATCATTTTCTATGTATTTATTCACTATTGGTTTTGATTTACAAATTACCAAATTACCGGTAATTGAAACCAAGGCCATAGCCAGAAAAAAAATTCTAAGGGGGATATAAACATTTCGGGGCGGGGAGGTTTACTGGTAAAAATATTGTTTATGCTCTTTTAAGACCGCTTTTACATAGAAAAAATTAACATTTTGAAAATTTCGGGGAGGGTTTGAACCCCCATATCCCCTTCATTGGATACGACCTTGATTGAAACAGTCACATGGATATTTATAATAAGAGGAGAAATATTTAAATAAAAATAGTAGTCTCTTAAAGTTTTAGCTATAATTTTAATTAATACCATTTATCCTACTTTAATTCCAAATTAGTTGCCTCCAATTCGCAACGAAACCTCAGCGGAATACCATTAACTAATAATAAAAATAAAACTAGCAAACGGAATTGTATACAATTCCCTACAATGAAACTGTTGATTACTTACGGGTAATTTGGAATCGGTGGTTCTGAGTGTGAAAATGCCGACTGGATACAAGCCGAATTGGTTTTCGTTGTCGCGCAGCGGTTTCCGAGCGATCAGGGTGTAATTTCCTTCGGCATCCCCGTTTTCGTCCATGTAAACCATGTACCTGCAACACAAGAATGTCGAATTCATTAAAACCCGCCCGGTGTTTATTTCCTATTAGATACGGCGTTTTCATGAAACGCTAACCGAATGCGAACGCTCAATTCGCACCATTTCAAAAACATTTATATGTAGAACTTCGGATTAATTAGTTCAATTAGTTTTAGCTGAAGTTAAATATTATTGGATTATTGTAGTTAATATATATAATTACGAAAAAACTATTCGTGAAAATGCAAACAATGTTTTAATTAACAAGACAACTTACGACGATAAATATCCACTGAAACAACTACTTCCTGTGCAAATACACCTCCGGATATTGAATTATACAATGAAATATTTAAAATCTTATTAAATTTAATCTGTTAAAACGCTCTATTAAAGTATATGTAACGTTAAGGTCAAATTCTCTTCAAACCAACTAACAATACAAATTTAAAATGAAAGGAGAGATAGCAACAAATTAGAAGTGAAAGGACTTGGATTAAAACTAATGTCTTAGGCCATCTATAGACGGGTTTCGAGATTTATCTCTCTTCAGTATAGCTTTGCTTATTAGTTTAAATCCAAGTCCTTTCACTTCTAATTTGTTGCTATCTCTCCTTTCATTTTAAATTTGTATTGTTAGTTGGTTTGAAGAGAATTTAACCTAAACGTTACATATACTTTAATAGAGCGTTGTAACAAATTTAATTTAATAAGATTTTAAATATTTCATTGTATAATTCAATATCCGGAGGTGTATTTGCACGGGAAGTAGTTGTTTCAATGGATATTTATCGTCTTAAGTTGTCTTATTAATTAAGACATTGTTTGCATTTTCACGAATAGTTTTTTCGTAATTTTATATATTATGTTTAAAGTGTGCAAACTATAAGAAGCGTAAGCTTATTTTCTCGAATTCAAATAGTTTTGAATTTGAATTTATATTGTAGTTAAGTTTTTTTTTGTATAACTGAGTTGGAAGAACTACAAAAATGCAAGCATCCGTGTGTAATATAAAAACAAACAATTATCCCTTACTTTATTTAAGTTATGTGGAGTATTCATTCAGAATGAAAACAGTTTTTGTTCCTTACTTCACTTCATAAGGGATAATTACAATGAAAACACTTTTTGTTCCTTATTCACTTTCATTTTTATTCGATAGATGTACATTTGGAGTGCTAAGCACTCATTATCAATAACTAATGCTAGTTATTGATAATGAGTGCTTAGCACTCGAAATGTATATCTAACGAATAAAAATAAAAGTGAAGTAAGGAACAACAAGTGTTTTCATTGTAATTATCCCTTATTTTATGAACATACGATATATCTATTTATTTTAGTTGTCTCAAAAATATGATCAAATACGAATAACAAATGTATAATGGACTCTTCAGGAAATCCCACGATTTCTTATATTGTAGGAATCGTTTAAAGCTCATTTTACAGCTTTAAACGATTCCTACAATATAAGAAATCTTGTTATTTCCTGACGAGTCCATTATACATTTGTTATGATAAAAAAAGCACATAAACGAGTTTCTTATTTTATTATTTCTCACGATATCTTGCCAACAGAATAAAGGAATAAGAAATAATGATGTATGCATGGGGTATAGAAAATAAACCCTTTTATCGAGAAAAAGGGAATGTTAAGTGTAAACATCGTTTGGAAGCAGCGTGTGGGCTGGCGTAAAATAAAAGCCTTTCTAATCTAATGCTCACCCCATGGCACTTTTGTAATGCGTCCCTTTGATGCAGTCAATGATCGCTGTTCCGTTGCGGGGGTCGCCTCTTTCTTCGAGAACTGTTAGAAGGGCTTTCGAGTAGAGATGTACAGCATCGTACAAATAGGCAGCACCAGCCCTTATCTATAAAAATGTAAAAAAAAAATGTTAAAACATTGCAAGAACATAGTGTCTAATGATATCAGTTGCGAGAGACAAAAACTAATATAGCAAAATACCGTGCGATCGTTTAAATTATGATTTAGAGTAGGCGGCATTTGTTTATATAGCCAATTACAAAAAAACAAATAAACAATATCAAATAAACATATAAATAAATAGATTTTTTTAGGTTTTCTAAACTCGAAATTTTATTTCATGCGCAATGCGTATTAACCCATTAACGGCCGAGCAATTATAGAGTTAACTCTAAAAGTTGATTTTAGGTAAATTTCTACACTTCTAACGATTTTTTCGAATGACTTATTGTATTAAATACTGTGAATTTTTATTTTAAATATACATAATGTATACGCTGTAAATGCAAGTCCTTCGTCGATTTTGTATAAAAACGTACAATATGAAGTTTAGAACGAGTATTTCTACTCCCAGACTAAGCATGAAGTAAAATTTCGAGTTTAGAAAAGCCCCGCGGAGAAAATTTGTCGAGGGTCGCGCAGCGACCCGAGACAAATTTTCACGGGGCTTTTCTAAACTCGAAATTTTACTTCATGCGCCACGCGTATAAAACACTGAAATATTGTAAAGTTAGAAATACACTGAAAACATTTTTTTTAATGAGTAATAATTGAGATATTTAAATAACAAAATATTTACGTTTTTCTTTATACATTTTTAAGTCAATTCAAATAATATAATATATCAAATTATTTCATTTAGTAATTTAATGAACATAAAATTAATAATGTTGCTTATATGCATCAAAGGCGCTTAATGGGTTAAACACTAATTTATTGTAAAGTTTGAATTTCTTATATTTTAATTTGTCTTATGTTGTTTTATTATTTACTTATAGTTTAAGTGATAAATTGCATAAATAATAATTCTTTCTTATACAAAATTTAAATCAGTTATACTCGTCCTTTTGTAAATAATGAAAAACGGACCTATCAATATTTAATCTTGTTTACTAGCTTATTTGAAGACAATAGGTCTTCAAATAAGCTAGTAAACAAGATTCGAATTTCTTTTCACCTATTCCAAATCACACTGTATGTTACGTTTAAATTTCAATCTAAGCTTAAATTTTGAGAATTTAATATCATGAAATATATATGTTATATTTAGAGGAAGAGGTATTATCAATTTAAAAATAGGAACATTTTTACAAAAAAGCGGTACACGGAAGCTTAAGTTAAAAATAAAAACGACAGTACCGTTCGTTCATAATCAGTATTGCCAAGTTAGTGGAATTTAAATAAGCCTTTGATGAACAAATGGTGAATGCTCCGGGATATGCATATACTGGTATTCGGACATGCATTTTTTTCATTATGGAGAGATTTCAATTGCCCCAAAAGCTCTCCCTAATGAAAATACTTGTCAAACTTTTGTATGGTGATTTCATTGAAATATAATATGGACTAGTTTAGAGATAAAAATATAAGAGGAATAATTGGCGAGATTAGGCAGAGGAGGAAATTAGAGTAAAATAGTTGTAGTAAAAAAGTGTAGGAAATATACTAATACAAGTATATTATAGTTAGAGGCAGAGTTGTTTAAAAATTTTAATTAAAACAAGCAGTTTCTTTTTGCAAAACGTGTTTTTTTCAGCGTTTAATACATTAAAAATTAAAAACAACTTTAAAACATGTTTAAAACACGTTTAAAATGTGTTTAAAGCAGAACATACAAGGCATTTTTCTTTTAAGTATACATATCCCGATAATTACAGCGTTTTTTCAATTCGCGGGAATTCGTTGTTTCAAAGCGGTTTTTTGTGGCTTTTAACGAGTGTTTTCCACTCCCAGACTGAGCATGAAGTAAAATTTCGAGTTTAGAAAAGCCTAAGAATTTGGATTGGCCGCGTAGCGAAGCGGAGCGGCCAATCCAAATTAGGCTTTTCTAAACTCGAAATTTTACTTCATGCGCCACGCTTAAAAGCACTAATTATAGTGAAGTTAAAAAAACACACACATACAACAACGATTATAGGCAACTCAATATACGTTAGAGTTATTGGGTTGCCTATAATCACTGTTTTTAACATTTTTTTCAGCGCAGAATTTGACTTACGTTTTATTCACATCTATATATTAGATTGCTAAAGCCGTATATTTTAAACTTTAGGATATTTAAGTGTTTTATACGTGTGACGCATAAAGTAAAATTTCGAGTTTAGAAAAGCCTAATTTGGATTGACCGCTCCGCTTCGCTACGCGGCCAATCCAAATTTTCAGGCTTTTCTAAACTCGAAATTTTACTTCATGCTTAGTCTGGGAGTGGAAAACCCTCGTTTAAAGATTCAAATTGACATCTTAAAAAAAAACAACGAATGTCCTAAAATTACAGTGTATGCTTATGTATACCTAAAAGAAAAATTCCTAGTATTTAAAAATTACATGTATGCACACACAGTTCTTTACTGTAATAAAATATTATGTTTAATACTGTAATTTAAAATATCTTCAACAATTTAGCTAATATTTAAAAACGTAAACAACAAATCTTGATGAAGTAGTATAAAATATAATTTAGCAAATGTAGGATAATAAAAAAAACGTTTTCAACAAATTTAAAGTTTAAAATATATTTTAAACAAATTTAAGATTGTAACATGTTTAAAAACACCGTGTACACCACGACGGCTGTTTTTAAACATGTTTAAAACACTGTTTCAAAACAAAAGTGTTTTATACATAACAACCTTGGTTGGAGGAGAAAATTAAAGTAAAATAGTTGTAGTAAAAAAATTTAGAAAATGTACAAGTAATGTATAGTTGGAGGTCAAAAATGACATTATATAGTAAGAGAAGAGTAGTTGTAAAGTATAGCAGCAAAAATTAAAGAGCAGGAATTAATTATTAGAGGTAATATAAGAAAAAATTGTGGAAGCGAAAAATTGTGAAAGATCGTTGGAGGCGGAATTTGTTAGGAAGTAGTAATAAAGAAAATTTACCAGGAATTGCTGACAAAAAAATAAAAGTAAACGCTTGTGGGAAATAGGAAATTACAGACAGGAAAAATATTGAAACATAATAAATTGCGTATTATTCACAAATTTTACAGGGTAAAATTAAATAAAACATTATTTATATCTTACAATTTTCCCAGCGTTAACTCCCGAAAAATGGTTAAAGATCGTTGGAGGCGGAATTTGGTAAGAAGTAGTAATAAAGGAAATTTAGCAGGAATTGCTAACAATATAATAAAAGTAAAAGCTTGTGGGGAATAGCTAGAAAATTACAGACAGAAAAAATACTGAAAAATAATAAACCGGATATTATTCACAAATTTCACAGGATTAAATAAAATAAAACATTATTTATATCTTACAATTTTCCCAGCGTTAACTCCCAAATGATGCAAGGGATTCGAAAAATTAAACGGAGGCTTTTCCAGATATGTATTGACAAGAGCGGCAAAGTTCTCGAATCCCACCGGACTCGAGGGCACGACGCCCAAGTAACTCCTGAAGGCCCTTTGAGCCGAGGGGTCCGATTCGTCCGTGAGAAAGCTCTGCAAATACATCGCCGGATTCTTCTCGTTGTACTCGTCTATGTGGACGCCCACCACAAAATACTCCCCTGGAAAACAAAAATAAAACAAACAATTAAATTACAGTTCTCGGTTGAAACACAAACAAAACTTAACTTTCAGTTGCTTTCACATTGTGGATGTTATTAGTTTAAGCATAATTTTAATTAACATTAAATAGAAGTTTTATTTTAACATATACTCGTATATTTGCATACTACTTGATGATTTTAATATTAATGAGAGAATTCATACTCCATTAAAATTATTCGCAAAATAACAAATTGTATTTATAAGTTCTTAAATAAACAATTATATAAATTCAGCAGCCACGAAAGTACTGCACTTTAATCATCCATGAAAATTAGAGTGAGTTAGAAATTAAATACACTTACTGCCAGTAGTTCAATTGTGGCCTAACTTAGTTTAACCTATTAAGCGCCATTGATGCATTAACGCAACATTATGAATTTTTTTGGTTATTAAATTACTAATGTTCGGTTTTATCAACTTCAATTAAATCTTTTTCGTTGATTACATTTATTTACCTATTGGAACAGACATTTTCTATGTTATAAACATCAACGTCATGTAAATTAGTTGCTTTATTGATATGTACGTAACTATTACTAGATTTTAATCAATAAATATCTATTGATCGATTTAATTGACGTTGGTAAAACTTGACATCAACAAGTTAATTTAATAAATTGTATTATTTGACCTGACTTGAGAATGTATAAAGAAAAATTTTAATATTTTGTTATTTAAATATTTTAATTACTCATTTAAAAAAATATATTTTTAAGTGTATTTGTAACTTCACAATAATTCAATGTTTAATACGCGTGGCTCATAAGCCTGACAATTTGCATTGGCTGTATCGCTTCGTTTATTATACCTTTATGAAAAATTAGGCTATTAATCTAAATTGTTTTTTTTTTTAATTTGAAGTCTTTTTCCATTAAAACATTTATGGGTACTGTCCAGTTTTTAATTTTGTTTTCTATTACTTCATTTTCGCTTAAAATAAGATTGCACAACTTAGGCTGAAAGACTGACGGTAGATAGCCAAGGATTATATAATAAAATATAATTGTAAAAATGAACAAACTGTAATTTATTAGTGCACAATAAAGATGTTTATATATAAATGTGTTTATATATATATATATATATATATGTATATATATATATATATATATATATATATATATATATATATATATATATATATTTTTTTTTAGGTTTTCGCGAGCAAAATATAACTGGCTTGAGTTTTTTGGGCTGATTTCTCGCGTTGGTTGATTTATTTGCGCTCTACGTTTCGGCAGCATCACTTCTGCCATCCTCAGGAGCTTTTTTGTATACTGAGTGATAGATGTCACGTTGACCCTACATACAAAAAATCAGCATCCGATCCAACCACATACCTGGAAAAAAATACTAAAAACAAAATTAAAGCTGCTAACTTACCTGACGACGTGAAAAAAGTAATTACACCAAGAGAAAAGTCATCGATGTGCCCTAAATTGTACGGTCTTCCAAAAATTCACAAAGAAGGTGTTCCCTTACGACCAATTGTAAGTGCAATCGGATCGCCCACGCATAAATTATCCAAACTTATAGCAAAACAATGGCAACCTTTTATGGAACAAATGCACTCATTTGTAAAAAAACTCTTCTCTTTATATATATATATATATATATATATATATATATATATATATATATATATATATATATATATATATATATATATATATATATATATATATATATATATATATATATGTATCATTGTTTCTTCGGGTTTGGTCCCGCGTATTTTCTTGGCTCTGGTCCATTATATTTTTAATTCGACGTTTCGATGACGTCGCAGCCATCATCGTCAGCAATAACTATCAAAATTCCATTGCTCTAGCAACCACTTGTTTGACTTTTACGTACTACTTGATGCGTGAATTTCTGTCACTACTACATCATTAGAAGAACAAAACAGAAGAGTAACACGAAGCCAAACAAGAAATTCACGCATCAAGTAATACGTAAAAGTCAAACAAGTGGTTGCTAGAGCAATGGAATTTTGATAGTTATTCCTGACGATGATGACTGCGACGTCATCGAAACGTCGAATTAAAAATATAATGGACCAGAGCCAAGAAAATACGCGGGACCAAACCCGAAGAAACAGTGATATATATATATATATATATATATATATATATATATATATATATATATATATATATATAAAATTGCATTTTCAGTTAATTACTACCTTAAAACCGAAACTATTTTCTTATTCAGCACTACGAGTATTGATTCCCTACGCACTTAATGTTAAGAGTCATTAAACCAATAATTTATTCTGACTAATCGAATAAGAAATAACATCTGGAATTGATCGGACAAAACACAACTAGTTTCTATCTCCAGAATTAATAAATTAAGTGAGAGTAAGCGATGCGCGATAAAAGTGTCCTTCAGTCTCTCCGTCTTTTCTGTTTCCGGTTCTCACTGGCGGAATCGTCGAAAATAAATAAGCTTAGGGATCGGATAGGAAGGGTTATTTTCTGTGTTGTCCCTATCTTAATGAAGTCACCGCTTTCTTGTTTACGGTCCTTTTACGCCGTCTAAACGTAAATAAATTAAATTGCAGAGGAAATCATTACCGTATACAAAATAAATAGCGAATTCGAGATGAATTGTATTAGCTTTTGTTTTATTCAATTTAATTCATGCCAAAAGTCATCACTTTAATACTAACCAATAAATTGTTAAAAGAATAAAATTTTTATAAACTAGACATGTTAGAAGCAATTTTTATGTTTTAAAAATAAAGATAAGCTACTAAATTTCGAGTTAAGCCCCCTAAATAATCCCTTCCTTAAATTTTTTGTTTGAGTGACACTGTCAATTAATATAACTGAACATATTTGTTTGAAATGTACATTTAGCAAATGAAGAAAGAAATTACTACAATAGTTATTAGCAAACACTTCACGTAACTAAAAGAAGAATATTGAAGTCATTTGTGTGCATTTAATAGAATTTTACGGCAGTTAAAAGAAAATCGTAATAGTTAATATGTTTAAAATATCGTTCTGAAATTGTATGTCATTATCAAGAAAATATTGGTATTCTCGACTAAGCGTTAAATAAATCCAATTTTATAAAGAATTCATGGAAACTCAAATTAAAAAAAAAATCATAAGTTGAAAATCAGTTTACATGTATAAGCCGCTTATTTTGAAAGTGGCCTAACCACATTTTGCAATTTTTGTAGTTGATTGTAAAAATATTCATAATTTAAGGTTTTCTCTATAAACAAAAAATTGTGATTAAGTACATTTAAAATATATAATATATATTTTAAATATACTTAACCTCATCTTAATTTTGTGACTAAAAACCTCAATTTTTAAAACTAACTACAGTCATCAACAAAAAATGAAGAAATGAAGCTAGGCCACTTTCAAAATAAACGGCTTTTAAAAGTAATTACAGTCATCAACAAAAAATGCAGAAATTAAGTTAGGCCACTTTCAAAATAAACGGCTCATAGAATTTTGAACTGATGTTAAGCAAACATTGTTTTATAAAAATATTTGATAATCTAAAATACTCCATTAGAAATTTTTCAGTTATTTTCACATTAATATTGAATGATGTTGGTTAAGCAAATTTTATGAAATGTAAAATTAAAAAAAGCAGTAATTTGTAAACTTTTTGATACAACTTCGATATCCAAAATATCCCGTCAATGTTAAGTGAATTATTATATACAGATAGTTTTTCTTTTAAGAATACATATCTCAATATACTGTATACGCTGTAACTCTTTAGATATTCGTTGTTTTTACACATATTTCAAATTGACCTTTTAAAAGAGTGTTTTCCACTCCCAAATTAAGCATGAAGTAATTTCGAGTTTAGAAAAGCCTGAAAATTTGGTTTGGTCGCGTAGCCTAGGATGTTAAGCAAACATTGTATTATAAAAATATTTGATAATCTAAAATACTCCATTAGAAATTTTTCAGTTATTTTCACGTGAATATTGAATTATGTTGGTGAAGCAAATTTTATGAAATGTAAAATTAAAAAAAAGCAGTAATTTGTAAACTTTTTGATACAACTTCAATATCCAAAATATCCCGTCAATGTTAAGTGAATTATTATATACAGATAGTTTTTCTTTTAAGTATATATATCTGAATATACTGTACACGCTGTAACTCTTTAGATATAAATACTACAAATCGTTTAAACAGACATATACCACTATTTTCCATACCATTTCACAAATCTAACTATGGAATTAATAGTCCACTCTCTCGCTTTATGCGCACGTCAAACAAACTGTCGCTAAATCCAAACTTTAATCTTTTTAGTAAGTCTCTCTGTAAATTCGTATCCGGTCTCAAACGTATTCAGGTTTGTTGTTGTATGTAACTTGCCACATACATATATGTATATATAACATGAATGATCTACATTTTGTAACAGCTTTCAGTATTTTGTATATTTAAATGTATAAAAATGGATTTTTTTTCGTAAATAAATAAATAAATATTCGTTGTTTTTAAACATATTTCAAATTAAACTTTTAACCGAGTGTTTTCCACTCCCAGATTAAGCATGAAGTAAAATTTCGAGTTTAGAAAAGCCTGAAAATTTGGTTTGGTCGCGTAGCGCGAAGCGCGGAGCGACCAAACCAAATTTTCAGGCTTTTCTAAACTCAAAATTTTACTTTATGCGCCACGCGTACTAAACGCTGATGTGATGTGATGTTCAGAATACACTTTTTTAGCATACTGCCTGAGTAGAATATTTTGTACTTATAAACTCAGTGTTTTATACGCGTCATAAAAATGGTACTTTACCTAAAAAGACCATCGAAAACCCTGCTGTTTATCAGACATATAAGGCCTGACATGTGTATACATTTGGTCAAATAATACGCGCTCAAATTTTCTCAAGTCCACATTTTTTTCGCAGACAATTTCTTAGCAAGATATAGGTAATATATACTTTCTGGAAACCCCTTATATTTTTCTAATGTTTTTTTTTACAGGGTGTCTTTTCATATTTAATAAAAAAAAACATTGATATTACTAGTCTTGTAAATCCGTCTATTACAAGTCGACGTTCGGTAAAAGATGTAATAATTCATCGAATATTATGCTGAATCCAATATACTGCCAGAAAAAGGGTCGATGGAAATGTTACCCTACAGACAGCTTAGCTAATCTCATTTCATCGGCTCTGACACGAATCTAGAATTGCATCAGATCCAATATACTAGAAACGAATCTTTGCCAAATGTGGATAAAATTGATCACTTAATTGTTATTACATTGTAAAAAAAATGTAAATAACAAAAATAATTACATAATTCCATTTATGCCCAGTATTGTAAAACATTTTATTGCCTAAATAAAATTTACTTTAGGAATAAATTAATTTATTCCAAATATTTCGGTATTATAAACACAAAATAACTTTATTTGGCTAATAAATCTCCCCAGTAAAATATTTGTTTGTTTTTCTCCCAAGTAAATTTTATCCTATAAATAATTTGACAGTTAAAAGTTAAAAGTGTATTATATTATTATAATTACTTTAGATTCTACTAGTTGTGTTTATTAATTTCATTACGGTTATCATGTCTACCAAATCATTCGTGTCAGATTTAAGTTCACTCATAGTATCTTCCCTGACAGTGATTAATTCGAACCACAAGACATTCTAATGAGTCGAAGACCTAGAGTTTTTCAAATCAGACGTAACCAGGGATTTACATACTAATGCATACGCTTTTTAAAATTAAATCCTATTAAAGTTTTAAGCGAGTGATTTCCAGGCCCAGACTAAGCATAAAGTAAAATTTTGAGTTTAGAAAAGCCTGAAAAAGCCAGAACAAGAAATAGAAAGCTTAATAGAAATTATAAAAGACTCAAACGAGTGTTTTAGGCAAAGCATGAATTAAAATTTTGAGTTTAGAAAAGCCTGAACATTTGGTTTGGCTTTTCTAAACTCGAAATTTTACTTCATGCGCCACGCGTATTTAACACTGAAAACACTGGAAAATTGTTAACAAGTGAACTTCACTTGAAATCAGTGTTTTGTATACGTGGCGCATGAAGTAAAATTTCGAGTTTAGAAAAGCCTGAAAATTTGGTTTGGCCGCTCCGCGCTTCGCGACCAAACCAAATTTTAAGGCTTTTCTAAACTCGAAATTTTACTTCATGCTTAGCCTGGGAGTGGAAAACACTCGTTTAAGTCTTTTATAATTTCTTATAAGCTTTCTTTTTCTTGCTCTGTGTAATTCTGTCCTATTCCACAGTTATTCTCCATAATTATAAGGAATTATACTAAATTTCTAATTTGATTGACAATTTAATTTGAAATATTGACAATTCAATTTAACAAATTAGTGGTTCCAGCTATGGCCACAATGAAAATGTATTATTTTGGTCTGTAATCTACTAATTAAATTATTTGTTTCTAGAATTGCTATTTATTTGGTAGGTTTGCTTTATAATACGCAATTTTATTTGTCCATTAGTTTACTAGGTAAATAAATTTACTCCACATAATTATCTAATGATTTAATAATCTTTTATAATACCAGGCATTAGAGTAATTGTTTCGTGTATATAAATAAATTAAAAAATGCAGCCATGTTATTAAAATTTATCAATGATTATTGTATTTTATAAATAATTAAAATATTCACATCATTAGTAACAATTGGTTGTTTCTTTATTAGTGTACATCACAAACAAATGTGGTACACAGGTCAATACAGTTATTTACTACAATAAAATAGCCTAAAACTAAATATATTAACAGTAATTAAGGACTAACCGACACAGCAATAATAGTAAAATATTTCGTTTTTAAATTACAAGGAATATTGTTATTACAGTCAATTTATAAAATGAAATTAATATACATTCATATCGTCCGTTTACCTGTAGATCCTTCTAAGTATGAGAAACAAAACTTTTCAGAAGAGACAAAAAAACCTGCTGCCGCCACTATTCTCGAAGCCTGCTTTTAGATATTTTTTTAGGCAATACCACTTCAACGCTAGTTATAATGAAGAGAACATTTTAGTGTTTCATATTTTGTTTGTAATTTAATACAATAATTTCCGTAAAAAAAGCAAAATAGCCAAAACGTGGACTAAGAAGGTATTATATTTAAATGTGTTAATCATATGCACAAAAATATGAATTCGTATAAAGCAGTCGGCGATACACACCCATATAGCACAAGAAATGGATGTGTACTTCGGTTACCGAATCATAATGCAAAAACATTCGAAAGATCCCCAAACTATGCTAGAATAACTCTATACAATAAGCTTCCTTCAAAAATAAAAAATATAAAAATCTACAAACATTTTAAAAAACAGGTCTAATATTTCCTCGTGCAAAAGTGTTATTATACTATACAGGAGTTTATGACTGATAATTTATAATGTATATATATTCTTAGGATGGCTATATTTATCCCATATAATAATTGTATGCTTTTATGTATTAAGTGTTTTATCTTAGTTAAGTGTACTTACGCTGATATCCATGTAACATGGAATTTTTGATCAATAAAGATTTATTATTATTATTATTATTACAGGTGAGCTGACGATATGATAAATAATAAATGAATGTTTACAAATTCTAACAAAATATTTCCTTTTAAATTTAAAGTGCAAACAACTATTAAAGAATCAATGAACACTTGTTTTTTTATAACATCATCTAAATACATTTTTGAATACTATTATAAGCATAAACTACCCGGCCTGCAGACACATGCAGGGAGTTTTTCTTCTAAGTATACATATCCCAATTGTGCATAGTAAATGTTTAGATATTCGTTGTTGTTTAAGAGTTCAGTTTGAAGCTTTAAACGAGTGTTTTTTACTCCCAGATTAAGCATGAAGAAAAATTTCGAGTTTAGAAAAGCCTAAAAATTTGGTTTAGTCGCTCCGCGAAGCGGAGCGGCCAAACCAAATTTTTAGGCTTTTCTAAACTCGAAATTCTACTTCATGCGCCACGCGTATAATACGCTCATTTCAAGCGAAGTTTACTGGTTTACAATATTTCAGTACTTTCAGTGTTTAATACGCGTGGCGCAAGAAGTAAAATTTCAAGTTCGCGCTACGTGACCAAACCAAATTTTCAGGCTTTTCTAAACCCGAAATTTTACTTCATGCTTCATGTCTGGGAGTGGAAAACACTCGTTTTAAGCTTCAAATTTAGCTATTTAAAATAAGCGTATGGATATGTATACCTAAAATAAAAATTCGCTGTATTAATGCCGTTCAATCAGTAAAATTAATAAAACCCCTCGAATTCCTAGCAACGCCCTAAATAACGACCATTATTCACTCCCTTCCTCAACTCGACTCTCATATCTCCTATTCTCAGGATTACCTAATATTTGACATTTTCAATTTTATTTCGACTTTATCGACGTCAAGCAAAGAATCGAGATGGAAAAATTTTCTTTCTGCGAATGTTTTAAAAAGGCCGACAAAACGCGCAGGAAAGTGAGCTAACATAGAGACCCCCCTTTGACGGTGGAAATTGTTTGATGTGTATTTTTTAAATTGTTTGCGTTCGTAAAAGGATGTTAACAAAATTCGTTCTTTCAGTTTTTTTTTAAATTTAAATTAGAGGTGATCACATAGGTATGCTTTTACGGTGATTTTATGTACGCAAATTATTCAATTCTCGCCATTATGTACGTTGTCAATACTGCCAATATTTTGACAGTGTCTTCGAAGTATGACTCACGTTTGAATTTTCCACTCATTTTTGACGTCATCACTTTCCGACCCTATGGCTGATTTCCTTGCATTTTTGATAAAATTATAACTGTTTGAAGTTTAATTGAAAATAATTCAAACATTATTTATGTTGTATTTGTGGGTTTCCTCATATATATATATATATATATATATATATATATATATATATATATATATATATATATATATATATAAATTAGAATTAACGACCTGCTTATAAGTACCAAATAAGAAATAACAGCGCTTAAGGTCATGATGTAAAAGTTATTTTTTATCAAGTGAGTGTGCAAGGAGGACAGAAGACGACGACGATCGTTTCGCTCTTTTTATGAGCTCCTCAGGCCGCCACATCCATCATTCTATACACACTCACTTGATATGTAGAAGTTGTATATATACTGACTTCGCTAACCATAAGCCGGTATTGACGTCAGTATTTATAATTGCTACTGCATTGATAAGGGCATTGATCTCATTTTGCTTCTACAGTTAGTGTCGGTTTTTAGTTTAAACCATCGACTAGCATCGGAGCGGCGAGAAACCCGAACCAATGCGATGATAATATTCAGAACGCCGAATTAAATTAAATAAATTAGAATTAACGACCTGCTTATAAGTACCAAATAAGGTATATATATATATATATATATATATATATATATATATATATACCGGGTGTTGACTTGGCGGATGCAACATAGGAAATCGCATGTTAATTTTAAAGTGGTCAAATATTGGCTTCCCTATTTATTTTAGAGACAAGATGTATTTCACTTTTTTATAGAGGAATAAATTATAAAATTATGAATGTTCACACTTAACACTTTATGTATCTTTAAGTTAAAATATTCATGAAAAAGTAATGTGATTTTATAAAAATAATGACATACCATGGAATTGATACAAAAATTGCGGATATTCTCTGTTTTTTTTTTTGTTCAATTTAAAGCTTTAAACAAGTGTTTTCCACTCCCAGACTAAGTATGAAGTAAAATTTCGAGTTTAGAAAAGCCCCGTGAAAATTTGTCGCGTATAAATCACTATAATATTGTCAAATTTATGTATATTCGAACTTTACTTAAAATCTGTGTTTTATACGCGTGGCGCATGAAGTAAAATTTCGAGTTTAGAAAAGCCCAGAAAATTTGTCTCGGGTCGCTACGCGACCCTCGACAAATTTTCACGGGGCTTTTCTAAACTCGAAATTTTACTTCATGCTTAGTCTGGGAGTGGAAAACACTCGTTTAAAGCTTTAAATTGAACTCTTTTAAAAATCAACGAATGTCAGTAAATTTACAGCTAAATACAACAATTGCACAAGATATTGCTGTTACTTAATTACCGACAAAAAACATAACGCAAACATCCTGATAGTGACACGCTCGCTATTCTGCCGCTCCACCAACGACCTGTTGCCTGGTTTGGACACAATAAACTAAACAACGGTACCCGGCCGGCGCCCGATTCAAAAAGAGGCACGTAAAAATAACTGTTGTTGCCAACATTTTTATTCGGCCAATTTGAGTGGTCGCATTGTATCGGCGAGGGTGATTTACCTCGAAATTAACCTATTTGCGACAGGCATGAGCCGCGGGGAAGGCAAGGCGAGCATTCGAAAATTTGAAATTTCCTGACGTTTGTCAGATTCGGTCAGCCATAATAAAAATTGTATTTCGTCGTTACTTTGATGAAACTTTCTATGTAAGTTGGACAAACATTTTCAGAAAACACAAAAACTGTTTGAAAAAAAAAAGTTAAGTAGTTCTTTTCAAACAATTTTTTTAATGAATCATTGTATAAAATTAAGAGATAACTTTACTACATAGGAGGTTTCATAAACTCGTCGGGCTGATAACGTAGAGTCCTTTGCTATTAAAATCCTCAAAACAACGACAATTTATTATTTCGTTTTTCAAAATCTTTAAAAAACCGCTAAAAATCCATTTTCAGACCAATTTTGCTGCGTTTTTGTGTGAATTTACATCTTGCAGCCACAATTTCGACGCACCTTGCACCCTTGATACCTGTTTGCACTAAGGAAAATTTTAGATTGAGCTACATAAGACAACAGTTATCAAAATTAAAAATTTTTATATAAGAGATCTTGCACATTTTCCATGACACCATTATTGGGATGATTTTGCTCGTTTCAGAAAATATTGTACAATCCTTGTGCGTGAAATTTTTTTCCGAGTTCACGCATTTAAAACCACTCGCTCCTTCGTTGCTCGTGCTTCAAAAATTCGTTCATTCGCGAAAATTGTTTTTCCGCACCTGTTTTGTAAATAACTATTACATATTGTAATTTTTTTTACCAAGTTCCAGATGAGAAATTAAATCAAGAGAAAAATTCATAATCACTTCTTATTTATCGAATGCTGCCACTGTTGAGTAGATTATTTAATATCGATTTAATGCACATAAAATGCAAGCAAATATGAAATGCGAGTATATTCAAAAAATATGTTTTATGAAAAACAATCTACTCGATTTTATACAGATAAAACGGAAACAAATATTGAAGGCGAGAATATTGAAAAAAATATGTTTATGCCTTCAATATTTGTTTCCGTTTTATCTGTATAAAATCGAGTAGATTGTTTTTCATAAAACATATTTTTTGAATATACTCGCATTTCATATTTGCTTGCATTTTATGTGCATTAAATCGATTTCACAGTTGTTTTTTTTTCTTGCAAGGCGAGCCGTGTATCCCTCTTTCAAGATATTTCTTAAATGTCTATCCAGGAGGAAATTGTAAGGCTCATTAAGTCCTTATGCGGGCATAAAAATTCTGAATATGCCGAAATGGCTGAAGCGCGTTCACTTCACCATAAAATGTCGAAATTTGAAAATGCGCATATTCACCTTTATCGAAGAGTTTCCTCTCCTCCATTGCGATCATCAACTCCAAGTGCTCGTAGTGATGGCCCAAGATCACATAAACTGAAACAAATAAAAAAAAAATGTTTAATCATACAGAAAATTTGAAAAAATATTATAATTCTTAACATAACAAAGTTTATAACAATTAATAAAAACAATATAATTTTTACTTTCAACGCTACATACTTGATAAATTATTAAAAAATTGCAATACAAGGCGTTTGCTATAAATCTTTAGATATTCATTGATTTTTATAAGAGCTCAATTTTAAGATCTAAGCGAGTGTTTTCCAGTCCTAGACTAAGCATGATGTAAAATTTTCAGGCTTTTCTAAACTAGAAATTTTATTTCATGCGCCACGCGTCTAAAACACTAGTTTTAAGTGAAGTTTAAAATATGCATCTTTAGCATAGTGCTTTAGTAGCATGTTGTAAATTTGCAAATATTTTAGTGTTTTAGACGCATAAGCATAAAGTAAAATTTCTAGTTTAGAAATGCCTGAAAATTTATTTGCTTAAATAACCTTATATATTTTTTTAAATAAAAGTTGTGTGAAAAAGTTAAGCGTTTTATTTATATCACTAAAATAGATTATTTTTATTAAATAAATATGTGTTCTCAATAAATTAAACACAAATACCTTTAAATAGCTCGTTTACAAAGTAAATAAAACAAACTTTAAAAATTCACCTAGTAATATATTAATTAAATGTCTTTTTCACTTTCAATTTATTTAATTTAACTGAATGGAATCCAATAAAAACGGTCCATTTACTAAAATAAACATCCGGCCAGGCGGGGAGTGAATTATATGAACTATTAATTCTTGGGAATTATCTCTGTAAAAACAACTTTATTTCAGCATAATGACTTTCTATCCCATTCAATTCTTGAAATATTTTCTGTTGGTGAAAAGCGCACCTCACTTCCAGCTAAATCGCCACAACCACTAGAAATAATTGCGCGATTTATCTTGACAAGATTACCCAACATGACGTTTCCATTTAAAAGGCAAACATTAACCGTAAACTCTGATTTATTTTTTTTATTGTATATTTACTACATAAAGAAGGTTTGGGATGAAAGTGTATTTGCAGATTGAAGTACTAAATTTTCAATACTTTATTCATCTAATTTATATTCAAAATCTACAAGAGGAATAAAAATAAGCCCGCTTACATTTTTCTTGTTTTGCCGTTAATTTGACAATATTTAACGTGTTTAAAAGAAATTTAAAGTTGATTCACTTAGCGGATGATATCGTTAACGCTTGATTTAGTTGACTTATATTTTTAACTGTTTATTTTTACTTGCGGAATTTTGTTTATTTATATCTGTTTGTGTTATTATGAGTTTATACTTGAGTAATTTTTAACAAGAAATATTATTTTGTTAATTTATGTAAAAGGCGATTAGCGTAAAATAAATTATTATTATTATTATATTAATTGGGATTTTGGTTTTAGCGGCGGAATTAATTCAAAAATAGAATGAAGACGGAGACTTCATTGTAGAAATTTCTACGTAATTTATTTTATATATTTTTTTTAAATATATGTGCCTATATTTTGAGAAAATATGTTGGCTACTTCAGAGTAAAACTAATTTCGGGCAGTTTAAAAAAGTTGTCAAGTTGTAGAAATTATGATATAAATTTTGGCGAAATATAGGCACATATATTTAAACAAATGTTTTAAAAATAAATTACCTACAAATTTCTACAAGAAAGTCTCGGTCTTAATTTTATTTTTCGAAATAATGGCGCCGATAAAACCAAAAACCCAATTAATATTGAAAGAAGGGCTTCTAAAAGTTACTCAAGAAAAAACTGTCAAGTTTGTTATTTAAATAAATTGGGATTTGTTTAATTTTTCTCCTTCAACAATATGAAATAAACAATACTATACTAACAAAAACAATTTAAATTCAAAACTATTTGAACTCGAGAAAATAAGCTTACCCTTCTTATAATTTGCACACTTTAAACATAATATATAAAATTACGAAAATGTTATTTGTGAAAATGTAATCAATGTCTTAATTAATAAGACAACGTAAGACTTAAGTTGTCTTATTAATTATTTTAGACGAAATATTCATTTGTAAAACTGATTAACGTGAGTTAATTTAGGTTAGTTTACTAAAGGATAATTACCTATTATGAACGATATTTGTTTTTGAGTTTCGTGAAGAGAATAATCATAAATAATTAACACTGTTGTATCCTTTCTTCACACTTTATTTTCTAATGGTTAGATATATATTTCAAGTGCTAAGCACTCATTTTCAATAACCATATTACCTATTATGAAGTAATATACATAAAAATAGTAAACATATACAATAACTTTTGAACTAATGTCTCACCTAATACTTGCTAAGACATGTTTAATTAATTGGATAAAAATTAATCATGTGATTTATATCATACATTTAAAGTTAGAACCAAGTCAGAACAATTGCAAGTATTTTAATGATTTGTATAAATGAGTTGTATTATGCAGGGTGATGTATTAGCCTCTTTTCAAACTACATAATAATATTACATTTTGACCCAAAATGTATGTTTTAACAAAGGTTATCTATTTGTTTTTTCATGATAAATGTATAAATGTACAATATTAATTCTGAATGAAAGAAAAATAGCATTGGAGTAAATTTAAATTCAAAACCCCCATCATATTTTACGCTACCGGAAATAAATTGCAAATCGTGCAGTCGGCGCGTCGAATTGACGTTATCTATTTAAATGGATCAGCGCTTAAAACGTGACAACTGTTCCCTGGTTTCGTGTTGATTGCTTCCAATCCAGATTCCGATTCTAATTTGCTCGGTTTCACGATTTGAGGAGCGTTATTTTAGAACTTGATGAAATGTAACCGAGCGAATCCATTACTTTCCAACAATTATTTAACTTCATTACTGCAAAGATTTTCAAACGATACGACTGACATCTGAAATACAGTTCCAGCTCTTGATTTATTTTTTTTGGCTTTCCTTGCTTTGGCACAAAATCAAATCAAATCAAATCATTTATTGACACTTATAGCCACCCTGACACGTACATATCTATAATAGATTACATAGTATTTGTGGATGTGTTCGTCAAATTATATTATACACAGTAAATGCATACCTAAGGAGTAAATTAGATCAACACCGATAGAACAAATTCAACAAATGAATCACCTACAAGTAATATGACCCTTTGCTTGTAGGTGATTTAATTGTTGAATTTATTCTGTCGGTATTGATCTACTTTACTCCTTAAGTTTTTGAGATAAAACAAGGCAAATCATAAAAAATATAAATCAAGAGCTAGAACTGTGCTGAAGTGACTAATGAAAAAACGTATAAATCCAGTTTTAAAGTTTAAGTCATATTAAAACCAAGAAACAAAATAGCAGAGTAGTAATGTAGAATTACAGAAAATATACTGGGTAGCAGAACCTATCAATTAGAGCTCAATTTATCTTTGTTATTTTACAAAAAAAATAACAGTTCCCCTTGCATGTACTTACATTTTCTTTTAATTTGGCACTTTTCTTTGTTAATTAGCAAAAAAACAGTTCCCCTTGCATGTACTTACATTTTCTTTTCAAATTGGCACTCAATCAATCAGTGCTTTATCTGCGTGGCGATTTCAAGTGAAGTTCAAATATACATATATTTCACAATATTTTAGTGTTTTATACGCGTGGCGCATGAAGTAAAATTTCGAGTTTAGAAAAGCCCAGAAAATTTGTCTCAGGTCGCTGCGCGACCCTCGACAAATTTTCACGGGGCTTTTCTAAACTTGAAATTTTACTTCATGCTTAGCCTGGGAGTGGGAAACACTCATTTAAAACAACTCACATAAAATAAATTCATCAAAATAATCACCTACAAGTAATACACCCCTTTGCTTGTAGGTGATGCAATTGTTAAATTTATTTTGTCGGTATTGATCTAATTTATTCTTTAAGTTTTTGAGATAAAACAAGGAAAGTGACAAAAAAATAAAAATCAAGAGCTGGAACTGTACTGAAGTGACTAATAACAAATTGAGAAATCCGTTTCTAAAGTTTAAGTCGTATGAAAACCAAGAAACAAAATAGCAGAGTAGTTATGTAGAATTACAGAAAATATACTAGGTAGCAGAACCTATCAATTAGAGTTCAATTTATCTTTGTAAGTTTACAAAAAAAAAAACAGTTCCCCTTGTACATAAATATTTTTCAAATTGGCACTTACACCGTTTTGCTATTTAGTGCTATAATTTATATTTTAGACAATATTAGTTTTAAAATAACAAATATTTCTTTATTAAAATAAACAGCGCGAAATTGTTCAACATCAATTTATTTTTCTCTAAAAAATATATATCTCTACAGAGAATTTTTCTATTAAGTATACATTTGAATGCGCTGTTTTCCAATATTCGTTGATTCTTAAAAGAGTTCAAGTTGAAACTTTAAACGAGTGGTTTCCACTCCCAGGCTAAGCATGAAGTAAAATTTCGAGTTTAAAAAAGCCCAGTGAACATTTTCTGGGCTTTTCTAAACTCGAAATTTTTCTTCATGCGCCACTCGCATAAAACATTATAATATTGTCAAATTTATGTAAATTCGAACTTCACTTAAAATCTGGGTTTTATACGCGTGGCGCATGAAGTAAAATTTCGAGTTTAGAAAAGCCCAGAAAATTTGTCTCGGGTCGCTACACAAAAATAACAGTTACCCTTTACTTACATTTTTTTTAAATTTGCACTTATCTTTGTAAATTAACAAAAAAACAGATCCCCTTGCATGTACTCCATTTTTTTTCAAATTGGCACTCAATCAATCAGTGTTTTATCTGCGTGGCAATTTCAAGTGAAGTTCAAATATACATAAATTTCACAATATTTTAGTGTTTTATACGCGTGGCGCATGAAGTAAAATTTCGAGTTTAGAAAAGCCCAGAAAATTTGTCTCGGGTCGCTGCGCGACCCTCGACAAATTTTCACGGGGCTTTTCTAAACGCGAAATTTTACTTCATGCTTAGTCTGGGAGTGGAAAACACTCGTTTAAAGCTTTAAATTGAACTCTATTCAAAATTAACGAATGTCCGAAAATTGACAGCTAAAATAATTAAGTAAAGTAATGTGATTTTATGAAAATAATGAGATACCATGGAATTGATACAACAATTGCGGATATATCCAGTTTTTATTAAAGTTCAATTTAAAGCTTTAAACAAGTGTTTTCTACTCCCAGACTAAGCATGAAGTAAAATTTCGAGTTTAGAAAAGCCCCGTAAAAATTTGTCGAGGGTCGCGCAGCGACCCGAGATAAATTTTCTGGGCTTTTCTAAACTCGAAATTTTACTTCATGCGCCACGCGTATAAAACACTATAATATTGTCAAATTTATGTATATTTAAACTTCATTTATAATCTGTGTTTTATACGCGTGGCGCATGAAGTAAAATTTCGAATTTAGAAAAGCCCAGAAAATTGGCACTTATCTTTGTTAATTAACAAAAAAACAGTTCCCCTAGCATGTACTCCATTTTTCTTTCAAATTGGCACTCAATCAATCAGTGTTTTATCTGCGTGGCGATTTCAAGTGAAGTTCAAATATACATAAATTTCACAATATTTTAGTGTTTTATACGCGTGGCGCATGAAGTAAAATTTCGAGTTTAGAAAAGCCCAGAAAATTTGTCTCGGGTCGCTGCGCGACCCTCGACAAATTTTCACGGGGCTTTTCTAAACTCGAAATTTTACTTCATGCTTAGTCTGGGAGTGGAAAACGCTCGTTTAAAGCTTCAAATTAAACTCTATTCAAAATCAACGAATGTCAGAAAATTGACAGCTAAAATAATTAAGAAATAGTAATGTGATTTTATAAAAATAATGAGTTACCATGGAATTGATACAACAATTGCGGATATTTCCAATTTTTTTTAAAGTTCAATTTAAAGCTTTAAACAAGTGTTTTCCACTCCCAGACTAAGCATGAAGTAAAATTTCGAGTTTAGAAAAGCCCCGTGAAAATTTTTCGAGGGTCGCGCAGCGACCCGAGACAAATTTTCTGGGCTTTTCTAAACTCGAAATTTTACTTCATGCGCCACGCGTATAAAACACTATAATATTGTCAAATTTATGTATATTTGAACTTTACTTAAAATCTGTGTTTTATACGAGTGGCGCATGAAGTAAAATTTCGAATTTAGAAAAGCCTAGAAAATTTGTCTCGGGTCGCTGCGCGACCCTCGACAAATTTTCACGGGGCATTTCTAAATTCGAAATTTTACTTCATGCTTAGTCTAGGAGTGGAAAACACTCGTTTAAAGCTTTAACTTGAACTCGTTTAAGAAACAACGAATATTGGAAAATTTACAGCGCATTAATATGTATACTTAAACGAAAAATTCTCTGTAGAGACATATATTTTTTAGAGAAAAATAAATTGATGATGAACAATTTCGCACTGTTTATTTTAATAAAGTAATATTTGTAATTTTAAAACTAATATTGTGTAAAATATAAATTATAGCACTAAAAAGCAAAAGGGTGTAAGTGCCAATTTGAAAATAATTTAAGTACATGCAAGGGGAATAATTAAGAAAAATTAATGTGCTTCTATAAAAATAATGACATACAATGGAATTAATACAATAATTGCGGATGTCAAAATAGCACAAGATATTGCTGTTACTTAAATAACGACCAAAAATATAACGCAAACATCGTGATAATTATGGTCTGCACAATACTACTTAATTAGGAGGATTTTTTCTTGTATAGTGTAAATCATTTCAAAAACATTTACTTTAATTAAGTGACTGCAATATCTTTTGCCATTTTGACATCCGCAATTGTTGTATTAATTCCATGGCATGTCATTATTTTTATAAAATCACAGTACTTTTTTTTTATTATTTTAACTTAGAGAAACGTAAAGTGATACACGTTAAGCAAATGAATTCAGAATGGTTCCTTCTACAAAAAAAGTAAATACATTTTGTTTCTAAAATAGATAGGGGAGCCAAAATTTGAACATTTCAAAATTTACATGGGATTTCCTATGTTGCGTCCGCCAAGTCAACACCCAGTATATACTTAATAGAAAAACTCCCAGTATATATAAACTAATAAATTTCCCTGAAGCAATTTACTACAGCTTAGTTTGGACATACATCATTTTTTTTAGTTCCGTTCGATACGCAATATCGAAGGGCAGTAAAAATCGTATCACGCAAATGAAAATTTTTGTCATTGTATATATAAAAAAGAGGGTATTAAATATCGGCTCGCCCGCTGTTGGATACGAGAAAAATCCACGGAAAAAGCGTTCGTTATAGTTGCAATAAATGTCAGATTATGAGATACTAAATAAACGTACTAAGCGATTATGATCAATATTAGTTTAGTCGAGTCGTTTAAGATACTTATATTCAACAACTTTAGCATTGTTATGTTTGTTTTAGTTGGACTATAAGTATCTTGTAAAATCTCCCCTGAGTACATAAAATGGGGATAAGTATAGGATTAGTTTCTACATTTTTAACCCCATGTTAATAATCTCTTGTTATTATACAGGGAGTTTTTCTTTTAAGTATACATGTCCCGATTTACAGTGTGTAATACTTTAGATGCTGTAAATCTTTAGAAATTTGTTGTTTTTTAAGAAAAGTTCAATTTGAAGCTTTAAACGAGTGTTTTCCACTCCCAGGCTAAGCATGAAGTAAAATTTCGAGTTTAGAAAAGCCCCGTGAAAATTTGTCGAGGGTCGCGCAGCGACCGGGGACAAATTTTTTGGGCTTTTCTAAACTCAAAATTTTACTTCATGCGCCACGCGTATAAAACACTGATTTCAAGTGAAGTTCAAATATACCTGAATATCTCATAATATTAGTGTTTTATTTATTTCGAGCTTAAAAAAACCCCGAAAATTTGTCTCGGGTCGCGGTTTCTTAACTTGAAAATTTATAGTACCTTTGTCAATTTCAATAAAGTCTGTTACAATAAAGAAATATGTTCAAAATGTACCGTTTATTATGTACCACACCACAACAAAAATTATTATTACTAGTTGCAATAATTGAATTTTATTAATAATTAAAATAATAACTTGACACGCTTTGCACTAATGAATTGAGTGTAAATCAGGCTATGTACATACATTTTCTATTTAATTGTTATGAAATTATTGAAAATTTAAGAAAATTAAAATAATAACCTTCAGAGTGTAAAGAGCAATTGCCAATTAGGACAAACTTTATTTTTCTTATAAATCATGCAATTTTTCTACTTAACCCACCATTTAGTGATGCCACAGGTATATATTTTGCAATTACAAAATGTAACCAACATTTCTATACTAGTCAGAAAACAAAAAAGCCACACATATAAACCTAATTTTGTGCAATTAATAACAATTAATAGAAATGTAAACCCCCCAAATGATCATGCTTTTCTAAAGTCGAAATATTTACCTTACGCTTGAATCTTGGAGGCGTTCAATTCGTGGTACATTTTCAATTTGATATAAAGAAAACGCTTAACTTTTTAATAATACTTGGATTTTACTTTTGTGACTACTTTCATTTACACGGTAATCATCGTCAAACTAGGTTAATTTACTTTATGTTTGAGCAAGGAGTGTAACACCTGTTCGAAAAATATTGACATTAATAGAAACTCTAGGTTTTATAAATAAATACAAACTCTCCTGGTATTTTACGCAAATACGATTTCTCACAACTGGAAACTAGCACCAACCCAAGAAATCACCATTTTATATACAACACTACAAATAAACAGTTTACCCGGCGCATTCACAAGATGCACAAGAAATATCATTCGACCCGGTGCTTTCACCATTTCTTAAAGTATTTTTTTCAAACCGCCGTTTTTCCTTTACATCAAACATTTTCACCGTCGAACAATGGAATTACTTGAGAGCAATTCCTTCGTATTTATGAAATATAACTTTAGACGATTTATTGTCTGTAGAAATGCGTTTCCAGATCCGATGCAGTTATTGGAAACCAACTCGAGCGTTACGAGCCGGCTCGAGTTATGCGCGAGTCCGGAAAACGGAAATAAAATTCAATTATACGCGATAAAGTTTGATTGCCGTGCGTTATGTTTAAATAGTCGGTGACATCTGGCTGTTAGAAGGGATCAGTGTGCCTTCTGGGGAAGATTTAAACTAGAAATATAACTGTAATGCTACAGAATATGGGGGTATTTATCGATCAATATTTAATCTATATATATTTGAAGAGCAAAGTTTAGGAGCAAGGATTGTTAATTTTTTTTACAAATTGTACTAAACATAGAATTATGTACTCAAGTTTTTAAAGTTATTTGAAGCCTAGCCTTCATAGTTTACTCAGTATCCTAATAAAATAAATATCTGGGCTGGAATTTTTAATCATAATGTTATCGTCTTAGCCCTAACAATAGACGCAATAAACAAAGAAATAGGAGTAATTAAGAAAATTAATAATAATGGATATACTACGAGATTAATTTATAATTTAATAGAATGCTATAAATTAAAACAAATACAAAAATACATTTATGCAAAAAAATAATGAGCAGAAGAAATATAAGTTACTGGCCTTTTTCGGTAATATTAGTTTTAAAATTAGAAATATATTACAGAAATATAATATAATAGTAGCTTTTAAACAATATACAAAACTCAGGTATACAATTTTTAACACTAAAACAAAAACAGAGAGTAGCAAAAAATCAGGTATATATAAGTTGACCTATGAAACATGTAAAAGTGTGTACATAGGACAGTCTAAAAAAAATTTCGAAACTAGGCTTAAAGAATATTTAAGATCATATAAGTTGAAACACGATAAATCAACATTTTCTGATCACTTAATAGAAGAAGAGCATACTTTTGGCAAAGATGTACTTTTGTTATTACATTTCACTGAAAAGGTCCGTTCTTGATTCATATATTGGACACTTTTTTCTCATTAATCACTTGGTAAAACATTTTAAAATATAATGGTTTGTAAATTCAATTCACTTGGTTTTGTTTCACTTATATGTATTTTATTTTCTACTAGTTTCGGCTTAATGCCATTATCAATTCAATCAATCAATCAATCAATTCGTGATTCATTAGAAATTCACAAAGCCAAACACAATCCGGGAATTCCGCTAATAAACGACCAGACTAAACTGATGTACACTCTTCTCTTTGACGCGTTTCTACCTGATTCATAAATTTGTAAGTATATATAAGGACCTGTTTATACTCTAAGTTAAAATAATTAAGAAAAAGTAATGTGATTTTATAAAAATAATGACATACCATGGAATTAATACAACAATTGCGGAAATTCGCTGTTATTTTTTTTAGGTTCAATTTAAAGCTTTAAACAACTGTTTTCCACTCCCAGACTAAGCATGAAGTAAAATTTCAAGTTTAGAAAAGCCCTGTGAAAAATTGTCTTGGGTCGCGCAGCGACCCGAGACAAATTTTCACGGGGCTTTTCTAAACTCGAAATTTTACTTCATGCGCCACGCGTATAAAACACTATAATATTGTCAAATTTATCTATATTCGAACTTCACTTAAAATCTGTGTTTTATACGCGTAGCGCATGAAGTAAAATTTCGAGTTTAGAAAAGCCTAGGAAATTTTTTTGGGTCCACAAATTTCCACGGGGCTTTTCTAAACTCGAAATTTTACTCCATGCTTAGTCTGGGAGTGGAAAACACTCGATTAAAGCTTCATATTGAACTATTTTGAAAATCAACGAAAGTAATAGCTAAAATAATTAAGAAAAAGTAATGTGATTTTATAAAGATAATGTCATTTTTTTTGTATAGTTTAAATCATTTCAAAAACATTTACTTTATTCAAGTCACTCCATATCTTTTGCAATTTTGACATCCGCAGTTGTTTCAATTTCATGGCGTGTCATTATTTTTATAAAATCACATTATTTTTTCTTAATTATTTTAACTTAGAGAAACGTAAAGTGAAAAATGTTAACACGAATGAATTCAGAATTTTTCCCTCTACAAAAAAAGGTAAATACATTTTGTTTCTAAAATAAATAGGGGAGCCAAAATTTGAACATTTCAAAATTTACATGAGATTTCCTATGTTGCGTCTGCCAAGTCAGCACCGGTATAATATTATTGGTCCACTTGAAATTGAATAAAACTTACATTCAGAGACCTATTTAGATCTTTTAGTCACAAAGGTAGGACCCCCAATGAAAGAAGTTGCAAGAGAAAAATCAAGAGATCCGGTCCGAGCAAGATGGCTGTCCTGCGCATTTTAGTTTAGATGTTAAATAATTTTTAAATAATTCGGTTCTAAATCATTGGACTGGTAGAGGTCATACTATAAATTGGCTAGCCAGATCTCGACATTTGGCAACTCGCCACTTGATCTTGTGGGGACACTTTAATAGCAAAATTTACAAAAGGCGCTAAGCAGATGTTAATGCTTTGAGAGAAGCACTAGTTGTTGTACGTGTGTTAATTACTAACAGGCAGTTAGCTAATAAACGAAATAGTATTTACAACAGACTAGGTTATTTTTTAGCTGAAAACGAGGGGCTATTTGAGTATTTATTATAATTTGTTTTTTGCAGTTTTTGTTTATCTCTGCATTTTTAATAACACTCATTTGAAGCCTTTATGACTTAGTATTTATGTATTGCTGTATTATAGAAATAATTACCAAAAGCCTAAGAGTTGAATACACATGGTAATTTCCTATTCGAATTTGAGAATGGACACCCGGTATATTATTAAAAAATAAAATCTTTGTGTGTTAGCTAATAAACGAAATAGTATTTACAACAGACTAGGTTATTTTTTAGCTGAAAACGAAGGGCTATTTGAGTATTTATTATAATTTGTTTTTTGCAGTTTTTGTTTATCTCTGCATTTTTAATAACACTCATTTGAAGCCTTTATGACTTAGTATTTATGTATTGCTGTATTATAGAAATAATTACCAAAAGCCTAAGAGTTGAATACACATGGTAATTTCCTATTCGAATTTGAGAGTGGACACCCGGTATATTATTAAAAAATAAAATCTTTGTGTTTTATTATTAAAAATTTCAGATAAATAAACTTTAATGTTTCAATAAAAACATAGCTATAACCACGTTATCCAAAACAAACACCTCCCACTATTCTAACAAAATAAAAAAAGTTCCAGCTAAGAAAAATCTTTTATATCTCCATACAAATTTATGTTCATCGCTGGGAAATGTTGCGGAAAATTGCCGTAGTTATCTAAATCGTCGGCCAGTTAAAATCAGCGAGAATAAGCCGCCCGGGCAGCGCTGAAAGAAAATCGCCCGGGTTAAATCATCCAGATTTAGGTAATTACTTCCAAAATAGAGTTATTGCGGGATTTCTGTGCGGCTGCGAAAAAAAAAACGTGCGTGTTTTTTGTGGGGTTGTTGAGGGTTATGCTCAAACTGAATCGAACCGAAGTTTCGCTTTCCTTGTGTTGGTTAACCTTGACCCTGTGTGTGTTTGCCTGACCGTAAATAAACGGTCGAGTATTTGTATGGGTCTATGCGTGTGTGTGCATGTGGGGTTTGTATTCAGTAACAGAAATACGTGAATGAAATATCTCAAGAAGATGGAAATTGAAATTTAATATTGGCAATCGTATTTTATAAAAAAGACATGATATTCTCGTTTTTCATAAACTTAATTTAAACTACATATGTAGTTTTATGAAGCTTACAATTGATTTTATGATTCCGAAAAGTGATATATATATACGCGGATTATTTCTTAGGGGAGTTAGAAAAAATTGATAAAAATATGCCGATTTTTGTCTACCGCTAGAGTGGCCTAACCCCTTAAAATTAGCATGTTGTCGTCTTAATTATATCCTTATTTGGGATTAAATATATAAAAAGAAAATGACATACATTACGAAAAGTATAATGTTGATGCCGGTGTGAATAGACCATTTCCTACTTTTACCGTTACTTCATAAAAAAATACCAAACATTGGTAAAGTAGCGTGATCGCATCATAAATTAATTCGTTTTCTACAATATTTATTAAAAATTCTAAAAAGTAGATCAGTCACATCGTAGAAGATTCCTTTGTAAAGAGTTTTAATTTTTTCCAGTAATTTCTATAATAAAATAAATTCACTGGATTATCGCGCGATTTTAAATTTTCAGAAAACTTGAAAAACTTTTTACGCGTAACATCCTAGTAAGTTTGTTTTAGTAAACAAATAAATGAAAAAAAAAACACATATCTTTGCAAAGGAATCTTCTACAATGTGACTGATTTAGTTTTATAATATTTTTTTATAGATATTGCAGAAAAAATAAAACTTAAGACGCGATTAGGCTAGTTTACCAATGTTTGATATTTTTTATAATATAACAGTAAAAGTATAAAATATTTTACTCAGACAGGCATAAAGTTTGCACTATACATAAACTGTACCTATTTTTTTCAAAATATTTTATTTCTAAATAAGGATGTAGTTAAGACGACAATATGCTAAGTTGTATACGTTAAAAAGCGGTCGACTTCTTCTTATGTATACTTTAAGAGATAGTCGACCGCTTTTTAAACGTATTAAACTTAGCATATTGTCGTCTTAACTACATCTTTATTTAGGAACGAAATATTTTGAAAAAAAATTGGTATAGTTTATGGAAAGTGCAAGCTTTATCCCGATTATTACAGCGGTTAGTAAATTTGCAGAAATTCGTTGCTTTTATAAAAACAGTCAATCTAAAGCTTCTAACAAGTGTTTCCACTTTTTAAACTCAAAACTTACTTGATGCGCATAAAACACTGATTTAAAGTAAAGTTCACAATTTATTGTTAAGTTTAATCACACGTTACAATGATAATTTTTGTCATCGATGACATTTCGCACTAAGGTGGCATCATTTGAGGAAAAATTGACCACACTGTTGTGTAACCTTATGTAATTTTGATAAGACAAGTAATCAATTGCAAAACTTATCTATTTTCTTGTAAAAATTTACAGAAGCGTATAAGATTTACTTTTATGTTGAAATTATTTATTAATTATTTTCATAAGCAATTAAATTTCTTAACTTTTCTCCCTTCTAGAAAATCGAATTAATCTAATATTTAAAAAAATTTCAAGATGCATTTTATCAGATTTTCATACATAACTTTGATTATAGATCATGGATTAATATTTATGGTTTGATATTTATGGTTCGATATTTATTGTTTGATATTTAATTAGAATATGAATTAATGAAACACTTGTATCTTTTCTTCACTTATTTATTTGGAGTACCAAATGCACATTTCGATCACGATGTGATCATTATCAATGGTTGACAAATACAAACTTAAAAGCTAAAATGGGCTTAATATATACCTGCGGATTAGGAGGAGTAATTACGTAATGAGCGCGGGGGTTATGGAGTTAAGGGAAAACCGACAATTAGGCCGACATCTTAGATCTATTTTAAGTGTAATTGGAACAAATAATATAAAATAGAAAAACAGAAAAATAAGAAAAATACACAAGTTACAATATACATAAAAACATGAGAACATATAACAAGAAAAATACAAAAATTATTACAACGGAACGAGTTTAAGTAATGGGTTGTCTTAACTCCATAACCCCCGCGCTCATTACGTAATTACTCCTCCTAATCCGCAGGTATATATTAAGCGCATTTTAGCTTTTAAGTTTGTATTTGTCAACCATTGATAATGATCACATCGTGATCCAAATGTGCATTTGGTACTCCAAATAAATAAGTGTAGAAAAGATACAAGTGTTTCATTAATTTAAAACCATCTTCACGCAACTCAACAACAATTAAGTATTTAGAATATGAATATTCATAAAATTGATCTCATCTCACAAAGTGTTTACTTAGTATTTCAACGAATAACTCTGAATTTGTTGAAATGTGTCTATTCTAATATTTACATTAATTTACTGCATGAAGTGCTGTCAAATAATAATCTTTTTTGAGTTTTTCATAGTCATATGCAATATACAGGAAGCGTTTCTTTTAAGTATACATGTCCCAACTACAGCGCATATGCTAAACATTTATAGATTGTGCTTGTTTTTAAAAAGAGTTCAATTTTAAGCTTTAAACGCGTGTTTTCCACTCCCAGACTAAGCATAAAGTAAAATTTTGAGTTTAGAAAAGCCTGAAAATTTGGTTTGGTCGCTCCGCAAAATAAACTACTAAAGTAGTATGGTAAAGACCTATATCTTCAACTTTACATAAAATCAGTGTTTTATACGCGTGGCGCATGAAGTAAAATTTCGAGTTGAGAAAAGCCTGAAAATTTGGTTTGGTCGCTCCGCGACAACCAAATTTTAAGGCTTTTTTAAACTCGAAATGTTACTTTATGCTTAATCTGGGAGTGAAAAACACTCGCTTAAATCTTTGAATTGAATTTTTTTAAAAAACGAATAATGTTTGAAAATTTACTCAGTAGGCATATGTATGCCTAAAACAAAAGTTCCCTGTACAAAAGGTTAAATTACATGAGTGAATAAGTTCACTATTTCACATCACTGGATCAGGACCTTACTGATAAATAAGTTGCAGCACGAAATGCATCTGTAATTAATTAATACTAAAAAAATAACAATTTGATTGTATTTTTGTTTGTACGAAATTATGAATAATAAGAATATTTAAAAATTAATAAATAAAACGTCAGGTGTTATAAGATATAAGCAATTTCATGGATAAAAATTACAATATCAACATTTGTATTCTGAATAAATTCGCAATTTTAAATACAATTGTTGTTATTGTAATTTTTATCCATGAAATTGCTCATATCTTATTACACCTGAGGTTTTATTTATTAATTTTTAAATATTCTTTTTATTCATAATTTTGTACAAATAAAAATACAATTAAATTGTTATTTTTTTAGTATCAATTCGTCAACAAATTGTATTCTACACTTAAGAAGATGTTTTTATTATATATCAAAGATAATATCTTAATCCAAAAGGTTTTTGTTTCTTCTAGTAATTCAACTATTCAAAGAATTTATAGATGTAAATGAAATAAGTCATATCTCACAAAGTGTTTATAAATCTCGCCTGGTGCATTCAAGTGCATTTCATAGTCGTAAACCAAAATTATTGCCAGGACTGTTGCTGATAAATAGTACATTGCGTATAATTTTATTGCCACTTTATCAACCTAGACTCAAACACACATAACTCTAATTCAGAACTTTAATGTTTATTTTAATACCACTACCGAATGAAACATTTTAGTCCACAGAGATAAAGTATATACTATAAATAACATTGGAAAATGACTCACTTGATCAGCGAAATATAAATGTGTTAGGTCAATGTCTGCCAAACTTTTTTCTCAGCGGCACACTGAGGAAAATTAATTTATGCCACATCCCAATAAATTATAATACACTGTATGAATAATGTGACCGTCTATAATTTATACCAGGGTTGTTAAAAAAGATTTTTTTCATTTTAATTAAAACGAACAGTATTTTTTACAAAACGTGTTTTTTTTTTCAGTGAAACAGTGTTTGAAACATTAACAATGAAAGACATGTTTAAAACGTGTTTTAAACATACCCAGTCTTATTAATAGACCTTAGCATACAGCTTTAACACAGTTCCAAGGATAATAGATTACTATTGTTACTTTAAAACTAATAATTTAATAGCTCTGGTTTAAGTCTTACACATAACTTCAACTGTTTTAACAAAATGGGGTTATTTAGAATTTATTTACTAATGCAATAAATCATAAATGTATAAACCTTATCAGTATGTTTTGAACTTCACTTGACATCAATGTTTTATACGCGTGGCGCATGAAGTAAAATTTCGAGTTTAGAAAAGCCCAGAAAATTTGTCTCGGGTCGCTGCGCGACCCTCGACATCAGGGCTTTTCTAAACTCGAAATTTTACTCCATGCTTAGTCTGGGAGTGGAGACACTCGTTAGAAGTAAATTTCAATCTAATAATTTATCAAAAGAAATACATTCTCAGAAAGATAAAAAAACACACCTTCTAAATTGCTTGATTACAATGAAATTAGAGCACATGAAAATGTAATGTTGCTACGTTCATTCTATCATTATTTTAAAATTAACTAATAACATGTAGATTTCGCTCTATTAATACGAAATGTAAGTATCGTGTTGGTATGCGTCTAGTAGAGATTAATTAGCATTAAACTATAATGATATTAATGGCAATTCTATTAGGCTATTCTATTAGGCTAAACATGTTTGAAACACGTTTTAAATCACATTTATGCCCATATAATTGTGATATTTTATTAGGATAAAATTTTATTTTTATTAACGTTATTTCAAGTTTCTTCAACAATTTAACTAAAATTTAAAAATGTAAACAAAAAAAATGTAATGTAGTATACAATATAGTTTAAATTATTCAAGACAATAAAAAAAACTTTTTAAACAAAATTAACGTTTAAAACATGTTTTACAGCATTTTAAAATTTCAGACACGTTTAAAACAAAACCATTTAATACACGACGGCTGTTTTTAAACATGTTTAAATCAAAGTGTTTTAAACATAGCAACCCTGATTAATACACAGTTATCTTTATAATTGCATAAAATTGACAAAAACATGGTAAAATCGATATTAATATTAATACTAATATTTCAAAACCACTCGCAAGTATTTTTGGGAAACAAATTATTATTACTATTATTATTATTAAAAGCTATACCGGGTGTTGACTTAGCACTTAACACTTTACGTTCACACTTAACACTTTACGTTTCTCTAAGTTAAAATAACTAAGAAAAAGTAATGTTTCTTTATAAAAATAATGACATACCATGGAATTGATACAACAATTGCGGATATTCCCTGTTTTTTTTTAAAGTTCAATTTAAAGCTTTAAACAAGTGTTTTCCACTCCCGGACTAAGCATGAAGTAAAATTTCGAGTTTAGAAAAGCCCATAAAATTTGTCTCGGGTCGCTGCGCCCTCGACAAATTTTCACGGGGCTTTTCTAAACCTAAAATTTTACTTCATGCGTAGTCTGGGAGTGGAAAAAACTCGTTTAAAACTTCAAATTAAACTCTTTTAAAAATTAATGAATGTCAGAAAATTAACAACTAAAATAATTAGGAAAAAGTGATGTGATTTTATAAAAATTATGAGATTTTTCTTGTATAGTGTAAATCATTTCGAAAACATTCACTTTAATCAAGTGATTACGATAACTTTTGCCATTTTGACATCCGCAGTTGTTTATTCAATTCAATGGCATGTCATTATTGTTATAAAATTACATTATTTTTTCTTATTTTAGCTTAGAGAAACGGAAACTGATAAACATTAACACGAATGAAGTCAGAATTTTTCCCTCTACAAAAAAGGTCAATACATTTTGTTTCTAAAATAAATAGGGGAGCCAAAATTTGAACATTTCAAAATTTAAATGGGATTTCCATGTTGCCTCCGCCAAGTCAACACCCGGTATATAATATTACACTAGGTCTTTAACAAGTAGCAAGACTACTCTACATTTAAACATGTCTACTTGAAACTCTGAGATATGTTTTCTATAGTGTATTGTTATTGTAAATACAGTTTTGTAACTTACTTCTTGTATCTTTGTAGGTATCTTCGACTAACTGGTGGAAGGGGTTTTCCATATTGTAGCCATTCACATGCATGTAAGCGGTGTCCCAGGTTTTGCTGGCGATAACGTTCACCCCTGCTGCAGCTAGAGAATGCAATGTGATTCGTGCAATGTTTCCGTACTCGAAATCCGATGGATTTGGAGAATTCAAATATAGCAAAACGACCTGAAATAGGAATCTGATATTAAAATATTGACATAAAAAATGTAATTAATTATCTGATTATAAATGAATATCCACCTAATAATTTACTTTCTCATAACTCTATCTAAGGCCGTAGCTATCCCGGGGGGGATATACAAATTTCGGAGGAAAGGGGTTACTGGTAAAAATATTGATTTTGCTCTTTCAGGGCTGCTTTTACATCCAAAAATTTAACATTTTGAAAATTTCGGGAGGGGGGAGGTGGTTAAACTCCCATATCCTTACCCCCTAGGTACGGCCTTGACTCGGTCAAATTAACTAACAGTGGCAGCTCGTGAGAATTATTAGTGGTGGGGCTGCAGGCGAATTTAAACCCCCATATCCTCACTAATAATAATTCTCACGAGCTGCCACTTTTAGTTAATATGACAGAGTCAAGGCTGTAGCCAGGGGGGCCTTGACTCGGTCATATTAACTAAAAGTGGCAGCTCGTGAGAATTATTATTGGTGGGGCTGCAGGCGTAAACATACAAGGAATTCTTTTTTTTATTCGTGATAATTATAACTAGGTATTATGTGAACTCAGTTTGAATAAATTACATTAATAATCTAGATTTTTCCTTTCATATAAAACCTTTCCTTTCATTTTCCCTCTACATAATTATGCCATGTTTAGGAAAATACGAAATTTACTTTGAACTACTTAACAACTAACAACTTAAATGTTAATTAACATAATCTATGAAAAATCTGATACTGTTATACGATAGTAACTCCTTATACTTGCGTCTTTTTATATTATAATACTTTCAAGGTTGATTGTTTTATTTTCGAATCAGGAATTAAAGAAAGGGAAATTTATGCGTATTTACATTTCGGAATTTTCGGAGACCACTTATTATGATAATAAGCGTAAAATTGACGGCGGCAATTACCGCCGGCCAAACCGAAAACAATAGGCCGCTTTGGCAAATTTCCATAAACACTTTTTGCTCTTGTTTATAGATCTATCTTGGGACTTGGATAATTTACGTACTATGCAAATGCCGAAATGGATTTTAGTGTGTTTCAGTTATCTGGGATAATTAATGGGGAATTGTTTTCATCCCGATAGGCTGTTAGTGAAAAATTGTGGATGAATATAAAAATTTGTTGAGTAATTTTTTATTTCAGAATATTTTGTTTTCAGATTAAAAATAATAATTTACGGATGACACTTCAATTATCACTTTAAAAAAAAAATTATAAAAGGCAAAATAAAATTAATGAATAGACATATAATGTGCGATCGTTCAAAACATGATTTAGACTAGGCTTAGAATTTTAAATTAGATTAGCACTACTGACTGCTAACGCATAGTTTACCATAACCTCAAATTTAGTGAATCATTCAATGAGCATTCTGAGCAACCGCACAAAAAAATCCACCTCCTTTAAATCATAATTTAATCAATCGCACAGTACATACAAATTAAAATTTAATTTATAATTACTAAAAGGCTGCAGATTTTCAGGCCTTCGATGATTTTATAAATGCAATCAATTTAAAATTTCGAGTTTAGAGAAGCCTGAAAATTTGGCTTTGTTAATAAATTGTAGAAATGTTTCTATCGTCTAACCAAATTATGCGATTTCAAAATTCAAGCTTCAATTAATATGCTTTGGGACGTATAAGTATAATTAAAACAACAAACCTGAAAGCAAATTACTCCAGACACTTGAATTTTAAAAGATTTGGCTACACAAATAAACAACCTTGGTGCATATGAAATGCAAAAACTGGTTAGAAGTTTCAAATTTGAAATTTCTCAAACTTCTCAAGAAGCTTGTTGGTATCTTTTGTAATTCACTCCTAATAATGCTGTAAAACGCGAAACTAGTCGAGTAAATAGTAAAGTAAAAAATTGTGAAACAAACCAAGTGTAATTTAATTTAAACCTTCATTATCAATATTCTCAAGAAGTTCGCTAAATTTATAATCCCACTACGAGTTCCTGATATTCTCACGAATTATACAAAATTTATTTTAATAGATATCATAGATATGTTTTTCTAATTAATAATTATATAAAATGATGAAAATTATTACAAAGAATTAAGTTTGGAAAACTCATGGCCACTTTTTCTTCGTGTCAACTATTATAATAATTTGTACGGGATTTCTTAAAATAGTGACATACATACTTTACATCGGATTTCCGGTAACAGAAATAATATATTATTGTCAGTCAATTTTAAGAAAAATAAATTCACAAGTTAAATGTTTACTACATATCTGTAATACCCCTAAATATCACAGATACTTAGCATCTAAATTTGCATACAAAATACAATGCATTTATAAACGGGATTTGTTGGTGTTTTGGCCTTCTTTAAATTGAGTTTAAACGTATAAATTATTTAGCACATAAGAGAATCACATTTTTTAATTGCTTCCACTTAAATGAAGGAAATGTTTCCTTCTATTTTTTGGTGGCTACGCAGGGATTTCTGTATCTAAGTATAGTTAATATTTTTATCAGAAGTAACTAAATCTAGTAATTTTAGTGACAGTTTTATTGTAAATCTGAATATAAATCAAATTAAGAAATCATATTTTTCAGTGTCTTCGTGGTAGACACATGTTTGACAGTTGAGTGATTTTAATTTATTTTGGATAAAATATCGCATTTTCCAAAAAAAATATTAAAGCAAGCATTTTTTATGTCTGACCGATTAATTTTATTTGATCTTGTAATGCTTTTATCAGTTATTTTATCCTCTTGGAATATTTTGTCATATATTGATGTTATTTGAAATAAAACAACGCAGTTGGGAGGGTTTCACTTTTATTGTTTAGAACGGTCAATTCACTTAATAAATTCATTAATAATTCTAAAGACAAATCTGATAAAACTACGAACTCTGGTGTGTATTTGCTAGAGTGTGGAGATTGCCCTAAGGTATACGTTGGACAAACTGGACGTAGCTTCCCAGATCGCATTTCAGAACATCAAAAATGCTTTCAATTTAAGAAAACCTCCTCAACCTACGCCAATCATTTAATCGAATACCAACATAACTTTAACCCAAATTCAAAATTTTGCACGAATGTAACAAAAGTCGTAAATTAAACTTATTAGAAGAATTAGAAATTAATAAATATAACAAAAAAGGTATTCTATTAAATGACCAAATAGAAGTAAATAATTCACCCCTAATAAATATTTAGTCGCTCAAAATTGTTTGTATTAGTTTCAGCCTAATTACCTCATTACCCCCCCCTTCTATTAATTTAATTGCATTAGTATATAAGCTTTTACCTGTACTTTGTAAAATCATTATTTCATCTGCCTGATGAAGCCACTGTGTGGTGAAACATGTTGCAGTGTTCAACAATAAAAGTGAAACCCTCCCAACTGCGTTGTTTTATTTCAAATAGTATTATGGAGTTTCATCATGTATCCGCCTCATCAATTAAATATATATTGATGTGTAAAATTGAACTTTATAAGTAAGATTTAACGAATTTTAAACTATATGACTATTGTTAACAAAAAGTCTTTAATAACTTTTAGTTCCTTAGAATTTTATGTCTAACATTAATATATTAACAACTAGATAAATATAAAGTTATCTCCAAAAGTTGATTTTATGTCAAATTCTAAACTTTTTTTCATAATTTCAATGAATCACTTATTACATTCCATACTCAAAATATTATTTTTAAATATACATAATGTACAAGCTGCAAATTTTCAGGTTTACGTCGATTTTATAAAAACGTTCAATTTAAAGTTTCTACCGAGTGTTTCCACTCCCAGATTAAGCATGAAGTAAAATTTCGAGTTTAGAAAAGCCTTAAAATTTGGTTTGGTCGCTCCGCGAAGCGGGGCGGCCAAACCAAATTTTCAGGCTTTTCTAAACTCGAAATTTTACTTCATGCGCCACGCGTGTAAAACACTGAAGTATTGTGAAGTCAGAAATACACTTTAAAATACTTTTTTGAAATTAGTAATAATCAAAATATTTAAATAACAGAATATTTACGTTATTCTTCATAGATTCTCAAGTAAGGTCAAATAATACAATTTATCAAATTAACTTATTTAGTAATTTAACTAAAAAAAAATTAATAACGCAATTGCAAATTATTGATTTCAGGATAACATGTTATTTGACATCAACAGAATTATTTCAAGAGGATGCTTTAAGCTAACACAGCCGTTTCCTTTCCATGACCATCTTTTACTAAGATTAACTTTTGAAATCACGGTATTACGAATATTGAATGGAGTTTATAACAAACGGTTTAATTTAATATGTATTATACATTAATTTCTTACATAAAAGTGCAACACGCTTACAAAAAACCATAGTAGAATATTTTATAAAATTCTTTTGCCTTTGGTATTTTGTAATTTTATATCATATTAAATTTTACGAACAAGCACACGCAAATTGTAAATATCGATTGCGCACAGCTTTTCAGTTATTACTCGGATATATTTTCAAGCACTGTTAATCTTTTAAGCCTTTTAATTTATATTTGATTTACAAACAAAACATGTTAACAGTAAAACAATTTTCACAATTTTTCACTGTGAATGCATCATTTAATATATTCAAGTATTATTAATTATTTAAGCCCATCAATTGATCATTAAAATATCTGCATGATTTTCTACTACGAATGCAATTCTAACAAAATTAAAGTCTTATGTGTTATTATTATTAGCATAATTTAAATGAATATTGTAACTTTTGTTTTGGTGGAAATTTTTGAATATTGATTATTCAATAAAAGTCACTTGATTTGTTTCATTACTATTTTTATCTTCTTCAACTACTTGTAGTTTCGTCTTATCGTTATTCTTGAGGAGTAGGCAGAAAATTGCATAAGTCTATACTATTTAAGAATTTAAAGTTTATTTCAAATGTATATTATAATGACAATAATATCAGGTTTGCCCATTTCAGTCATATTTTTACCTATTTAATGTATATTAGTATAAAACTATAAGGAACTTTTTGTTGTATGTCCTTTTTAAAGTTAATTATTGAAGTGTAACTATGGAATATATAGCGTTGTCCAAATTAATAAAATCGCTAGGGTTTATTTCCAGGGAGAGTTTCTCAAACATGTCTAATTATTTGACAAATAAAGCACTAATAACCTTTATTCACACTTTTAAATAGTGTGAAGAAAGGTTATTAGTGCTTTATTCGTCAAATTAATTTGATCTTTACGTAACTCACAATCAATTTATGTCTAATCATACGTAATTTAACTTTTTTACTTAAACCTAAGGCAACATCACTGATTCTAACCTTTCATGCCCGTTTGCAACCAAGTCGATTAAGTTAATCAGAGATAAGTACTCCTTAAAAACACAGCAATTTTATATATAAATTATATATAAAACCACATAATGATAAAAGATGTTTAGGATATCTTACAAATGTAAAACATTCATATATTCTAGAATTATGACTTAATCATAGGTTTAAGCAATGATTAGTCGTTGATCAAATTTAATCAGTCGGGGTGCAAATGGGCCTTAGTCTGTCCAAAGGTAAGATATATTTTCAAAACAGTTATATAGCCTCGCAAGAAAATAGTTGTAAATTAATATTAAGATATTAAGTCTATAGAAGTACATTATTTTTTAAATGCTGTAATTTTGTAAAAATAAAAATAAATTCTAATTCATATTTTTTTAAATTAGAGAGTATTATTGCAGAATTGGCACTTACGCTCGTCCAATTGAAGTAAGTTAAGACGGACGCGACAGATTTCGAGATTTGTGTAATTGGCGGCCTTGTCCTCGCAAATGTTGGATATTTGCTCTTGTCAGATGTCTCATTTGCCGTACAAAACTGTAAGAAACAAGAAGAACAATCAACATTTATCTGACATCTTATTTCCTGTACTAAAAATAACAATAAAACATATAAAAAACAATCAACAAAAAGTTTTTTTATAACTTCAATAAAAGCAATAAACTATATTAGATATGGTATATTTAAAATTTTGTCTAAAACAAAATAATGTAGTAAAATTATTTAACATCACTATCTAGTGAAATATGTGTTAAAATTAACGTAAGCTAAAGCTAAATAACATACAATTAACGAACTTTTATAAAATTAGAAGACGAATAGATTTTTAGAATCCTCAAACACCGACATCGAATTACACCCAAATAAAATGTTTGCTAATTACAGTCAAAACATACATTTCGAGAACGCAGTTCTGTTATTCTTACTTTTTATAATTTTTTATCGATTGAATAAATATAAATAAAATGCATTTAGGCGCGGATCCAAGGGATAGTCAGACGACAAAATATGAAAATGGTTATGTATTTATAATACCAATTACTAGTTATTGAAATGACGAGTAAATATGAAAAAGATAATATATACAAATCGAAAAGTTAAACAAAAAGTGCATAAGTATATTATTAAATAGTAAACAGTTTTTGAATGTATTGACGTGATGATCAAACGTAAGAGGTAGGTGTATTTTGAAATTCACTTTAAATCAGTGTTTTATACGCGTGGCGCATGAAGTAAAATTTCGAGTTTAGAAAAGCCTGAAAATTTGGATTTGCTGGGGCGCGGCTCGCTTCGCTCGCGCGCCCCAGCAAATCCAAATTTTCAGGCTTTTCTAAACTCGAAATTTTACTTCATGCTTAATCTGGGAGTGGAAACCCTCGATAGACGATCAATTAGAAACTTATTTTTGAGTTTCCATTATTTTCAAATTTATGACATCAAATAAACAGATCTGATGTTATTTTTAAGTTCAAATTTAGAAGAAAAAAAAAATCGTGTGCATTATTTGTTAAAGTCTGAAAATTTGGTTTAGTCACTCCTCTTCGCGGAGCGAGCAAACTAACAAGATATATAAATTCAAATTGAAAACTATTTGAATTCGATAAAATAAGCTTACCCTTCTTCTAGTTTGCACGCGTTGTAACAAATCAAATTAAATAAGATTTTAAATATTTCATTGTATATTTCAATATCCGGAGGTGTATTTGCACGGGAAGTAGTTGTTTCAATGTATATTTATTGTCTTAAATTGTCTTATTAATTAAGACACTGTTTGCATTTTCACGAATAGTTTTTTTTTTTCGTAATTTTATATATTATAAGCAAACTAAATTTCAAGGCTTTTCTAAACTCGAAAATGTACCTCATGCTTAATCTGGGATTGGAAATACTCGTTAGAAGCTTCAAAGTAAAAGCATTAATTAAAACAACGAATGTCTTGTTATTAACATTAAAATAATTGTGATTAGTATACCTGAAAGATAAACTCCCTGTATGTATCCAGACTCAAACACAGCAACAAATATCTAAATTGAAATCGATAAAATTACCGAAATCACTGAATGGGATTTTTAGAATTTAAAAAAATTGTGAAAAACAAAAAATTTACGATTTTTAAATAACTACGAAAATTATAGAATTTGCCAAAAATGTCACAATAGTTGAACTATAAGATTATTTAAATTTATAAATAAAGCTCACAATTATAAAAATAATTTCAAAATACAAATAAAATAACAATATTAGTGAAAATTAATTATAATACATTAATTTATTTATAATTATGAATGAACACAATTTTGTTGTAGATTGTGTAAATAATCGCACTTTTGTAATAATTTATGTATTTATCTATTTTTAACTTGATCCATATACAATAAAATAATACAATTTAAAATTTTTACGTAGCTATATTTTTACGTAGCTATATTCGGTTTTTTAATTGGCCAACTAGATCTGGTTATTTTTTTATTATGTTGGATTTTTAGTTAGATGCTCTGATTGTAATTTTAATTTTCGCCATAAGAATAAATTTAAGGTTATGTTTTTCGCATGGTTGCCACGTGCTTAATTACCTTATCATTAAGTTTAATAAAGTGGTGGGACATTACTTTCGGCATTTCATTGCCACTTTTTGTCAAATAATGAATCAATCGCAACATTACATTCATAAATCAATGTCATTACAGGAGAAATAGTAGGGATACCCATATAATTAAAAAAGCTAAGAAAAAGAAATCACGAGCCTGGTTGGCCAATAAAACAAAAAACGAATATAGCTACGTAATTTTGTAAGTTTTTTTTTAAGAATTAAAAATAATCACAAATGTACACATTTAAGTCTAAAATTATTTTGTGACCAGCCTAACCTAAAAACACAGAGTACCAAAAAGGTAAATAATTGTTTGCATAATTTTAAACCTACAATCACAAAAACATTTTTCAAGTTACAAATTATCTAATAATAACGTTTACTATAGCTTAATTAAACGTAATTTTTTTTTAGTTTCCACTAAAAATGTCGAAATTAATATTGTTGCAATTTGCGCAAATCCTGTTGATACGGAAATGAGTGCAGTAATTGGTTCTATGCATTTGTTCATAAAATGGCTTGATGCTCCGTAATAGGCGACTTGGAACATGAAAGTTAATTAAACTTTGAAGGTCTGTACAGATTACACCAGGCGACAGTCATTTTGTTAAATTAACAACTGCTGCAGATTCTTATGTATTTTGCTACGCTCAAGCCTAATATAACTTGACGAATAAAACACCAATAATCTTCCTTCACACTTTGATTTGAATTACCAAATATTCATCTCGAACACAAAGTGACCATTATCAATGAATTAATACTATGCTAATCCATTGATAATGGTCACTTTGTGTCCGAAATGTTCATTTGGTAATACAAATAAAAGTTTAAAGAAAGGTTATTAGTTTCGTCAATTCGTCAATTTAATTTGATCTTTACGTAACCCAATCAATCAACTTATCCTAATGAAAGTTTCCCAAACGGGCTTAGTTTTGCTGTAATTTGCTGTAATAATCCTATTGATAGAAAGCAAAATGTATTGTTTTATTGTATTCTTTATTTGTTTGTGAAATTTTAATAAGGTGGTAGGTTTAAAAAAAAGTTGAACAAGGTTGAAATAGCTGCATAGACGTCTTTTAAAAAAGTTGTAACAATATTTCTTTGTAATAAAAAGGCCGAGAATTGTAAATAACTAGTTTCAAGACTCCTCAATATTGTATACAGCTCTGGAATGTAACACAGAGACATGTTAATACATATGTAGCTCTGGAATGTTACATGTCTCAAAAAATATTTTTTTTTGGGTTTACACTTGAACTTCCTTAATGAAAATCTTGGTGAACATTTCCACCAAGATATTTAAACAACAGAAAAGCATTACCAGGAAAAATTAAGTCCAAGGTTTTTTCTGTGAACCGCCATTATCCATTTATTTTGTTATGGTTTATCTAATTTATTGTTGTCGCGAAGATAAAATACCTTGTGTAATTATTTATTTACGGATTTCTCCATTTTACTGTATCAAAAATATGTATAACAACAAAATGATAATATATAGGTACATATATGTATGCATGTATGCATGTTTATTTTGAGGTTTTCCTTGGAGTTGGAATATTTTTTGAGTTTGGAATTTTTTTAAACTAATTAGGTTTTTAGATTAATTGAAATGTTTGTATATGCGTTTGTACACAAAAATCGTATTAAATTAGCTCAACAAAAATTTTTAGTATTTACAGCATTTTTAGCGATTTATCTGTAAACCGGTTTACCCTTATTAAAATCTTTAATTCATGCGCTACTGTAATTCATTGATAAATTTAAAACCAAATCTAAATATATGTTGTGGTTTGGATTATGAGATTAAATCAATTTAAAATTCATTAGGTGCTTTTGATCAACTATTCACTAAGTAATAATAATAATCTATTTATTGTCCAACAGGAAATATTTCCTAAAGACAAAAACAAAAATATAAGCCTTGTACATATAAAATTATAACAATAATTAAATCACATTAGAAACATAAGAAAATACTAATACAACATGGTTTAATTTCAAATCTAAAAACATAGCGTATTTAGTTTTCCATGTTTCTTATTTCGCACCTTCGCGCCCTGGCACTTCGCTAATCCAATTTAAAACACCGCTATCTTACAATTCCAGGAATCATCTTCAATTCAGTTACGTAACTAAGATTATTTTTAAAGATGTATTATAGCTCAAGTTTTATTGCATTAATTAAATTTAAATTATAATGATGATATTTTATATAAATAATGTGAGTAGAATTTATTTAATTAGACTAAAAATGCTCTTTATTAGTTACAAATTTAAAAATTATGTATATATACATGAAATCAGTACTCACTATTCAGTGGCGGCTCGTAAGAATTATAATTGGTGGGCTGCAGACATGAAGATTCGGGATTTTTTTTCAAGTACATACACATATCCCGGATACGTATGCATTTTGAGGCATTTCTTGTTTTTTTTATGAGTTCAATTTAAAGCTACTAACGAGTGTTTCAAATTCGTGATTAAGCGTGAAGTAAAATTTCGTGTTTGGAAAAGCCTGAAAATTATGTTTGGTCAGGCTTTTCTAAACTCGAAATTATACTTCTTGCGCCAGGCGTATAAAACACTGAAATATTGTAACATTTAAAATATTCTAGTTTGGCAGTATATTTTTAATAGTGCTTTAGCAGTTTATTTTTAATACTGATTACTGAGTATATTATTAATTTGCCAAAAGAAGTGTGTTTTATACGCCTGGCGCATGAAACACAGTTCAAATTTATAAAAGCCTGAAAATTTGGTTTGGCCGCTCCGCTTCACTACGTGACCAAATCAAATTTTATTTCATGCTTAATCAAAGTCTAATATTCAAAAGTTTTGGCCCCTGTGTTTAAATGCCAATAACACAAAAAGTATTTCTTCAATAATCAAAATTTAAAAATAAGCATAAAGAGCAATCAATTCTACGTAACATATTCTAATTTTGGTTTTTGTCCTTTACAAATATGGTTTATAATGACCTTAAAATGAAAAAAGGTAACCATTTTTTGGTATTATTTCAGAATACTTAATTTTATGAAATTGTTTCTCGGCATGTACTGTAGAAAAAAAATCATTTTAATATGCTATGTGTATCACCTTCCTGTATAAGAGCCCTTAATTTGAAGATTAAATATTCTATAATATTCGTTAAAATCAGGTATGGGCAACCTTTGACATGTTGAGGCCCAAACTTTAGCGTGCAAATACGTTCGCGGGCCGCGTTTAAAAGTACTTAGTGCATTTTATAGTAGTGATAATATTTTTTGTGATAGATATTAGACATGAAATAATACGACAATGTAATTATAGTACAATTTATTAAAATAACAAAATGAAATTAAAAAAAATGGTACATTATAATTGCAATTTGCAATTGTTACAAACTACGAAAGTTAAATACACCGAAATCAATAAGACACTTGAGCTTGAATTTGGGAAACTAATCCATCGATATTTGGATTAATTCCACTGACACAAAAACGTAAAGAATTTTCCAAATTATCGTCAGTCAGTCTTGTACGATGTGTTGATTTATTAACTTTCATCAATGAAAAGAACTGTTCGCATTTATAAGTACTGCCAAACGGACAAATCAATCTTCTTTCGAATTTTCTAAGCCTCGGAAAATTGTCTTCTTCTAGGTATTTTTTGTAGAAATCGCACAACTATACGTCTTCAAATTTGGATTTTAGGAGTGAGTTTTCTTGAATCTCGATCAACTCCATTTGTAAGTGTATTGGAGCATTTTGTACAATATATGTTGTAGGAGTAGCAAATAAACTGAAACAGTCTTCCATGTTTTTGAAGTCGCAAAATCTGTCCGAAAATTGTTCCGATAGTAACTTGAGTTCTTCAGCATATTGAGCATAAGCAATATTTTCATACGCAGAGAGCGTGTTGAAATGGTAACTGTTACCAGACAGCATCTGTGACTCCCACAAGCGTAGTTTGATCTGAAACGCTTTTAAATGGCTGTACAAATCATTTACTAACTGTCCTTGTTTTTGAAGTTTAAAATTTAAATCATTCAAATAGCCTGTAAGATCGACCAGAAATGCTAAGTCACATATCCATTTTGGGTCACTTAATTCAGATAGTGGTTTATCTTTTATTTTCATAAAGTCTGCTATCTCATTTCTAAGCTCGTAAAACCGTTTCAACATTTTTCCTTTGCTCAGCCATCTGACTACACAATAATATGTTACGTCGTTATATTCAGCTGATATTTCATCCAAAAACGCCTTGAACTGACGATGGTTAAGCCCTCGGGATCGAATAAAGTTGATGGTTTTTACTACCACATTCATAACATTCTGGAGTCGAATGGACTTAGAACACAAGTTCTGTTGGTGGATAATGCAATGATGGACTATCAAATCATCTTTTTGCACATTTAATTCTGTTGCTTTTTCATTCAAAATTCCGATGAACCCTTTACGTAAGCCGACCATAGAAGGTGCACCATCAGTGCATACTCCAATTAATTTGGACCATGGCAAGCCAAAACTTGTGAATACCTTTTGAACTTCAATAAAAATATCCTCTCCTGTAGTGGTTCCTTTTGGCAGCTGTAAAGCAAGCAATTCCTCAGTAACAGTGAACTCCTTATCAACACCTCGAATAAATATAGCCAGTTGAGCTGTGTCAGACAAATCGGTGCTCTCGTCTAATGCTATGGAAACTGATTCAAAACCAGCCATACGGTCAGTCAATGTTGTTTTTATATCATTAGCCATCACTTCTATACGTCGAACAACAGTTCGTCTTGACAAACTAATTTTTTCAAATTCTTTTTTTTTTTTCAGGACACATAATACCGCAAACTTCTAACATACACTCCTTGATAAGTTCTCCTTCGGCAAATGGTTTTAATGCCTTTGCCAATTTTAAGCTAACTATAGAACTAGCTTTCACAACATTATTAAGTTGTATAATTGAAATTGCCAATTCTTGGTTGCAGAATACTTCAAACATTAATAGTGCGATTCTTTTCGCAATCTACAACAAGTTAGTCTTACAAAGACTATATCAAACACTCATTGAAACAACTAGTTCCCGGGCTAATACTTCGACGGACATTGAATTATACAACAAGTGTTTGCTGTTACATACAGTAACCTACTGTAAATGTAACAATTTGGGTCAAATTATTCAGCCCATCTATAGACGCGTTTCGAGATTTATCTCTCATCAGTATAGCTTTGCCATTCCCTCTAGACAATTTGACACCTTAGACTGGCGGTCACGTTACCGTTCAAACATAAGTATAAATGAAATTGCCAATTCTTGGTTGCAGAATACTTCAAACATTAAAAGTGCGATTCTTTTCGCAATCTACAACAAGTTAGTCTTACAAAGACTATATCAAACACTCATTGAAACAACTAGTTCCCGGGCTAATACCCCGACGGACATTGAATTATACAACAAGTGTTTGCTGTTACATACAGTAACCTACTGCAAATGTAACAATTTGGGTCAATCAAGTTGTGTTATTTGTTTATGAAACATTTGTTGCTGTTTTTACAAATTTGCGGTAAGCTTCTGGATTTTGTCTGTTGTTAATTGTCCTATTCAGTGAGTGCAGCGTAGCATGCTTAGTTGAGTAATGCCTCTTTAAATTGAATTCTTTCATTACTGAAATGGACTCATTACACAGCAAAGAAATAGGATTACCATTGTGCAAGATAAAAAAGAATTCTTCAGTCCATTTTTCTTGAAATTGGCGACCCTCTGTATCTACTTTTCGTTTCTTTCCACCAGACATCATTTTTGTTTACTTTTCGTTCAATAAACTTAATAACAAACTATAGTTAGTAACCGCTCAAGATGCACACAAAGTCACAAAGCAAGTTGACGGCTCGAGCAGTTCGCTAGGATATCGCTTGTCCAAGTTATCTCCTCGGTAGCTCAAATAGAACTGAAGTAACGTTCGGCCATCCACCCGCTTATATAGGCAAAATGAACAAATAATCTGGAAAAAACTAGTTTAGAATAATTGAGAAGCAATAAATCTTTTGATATGTCGCCCGTGAGGCGGCAAACCTCAAAGAATTTGATCGAGCAAGTCGAGTGGCGGCGATTATCAAAGAGTGAGGCGGCAAACATCAAAGAATTTGATCGAGCAAGTCGAGTGGCGGCGATTATCAAAGAGTGAGGCGGCAAACATCAAAGAATTTGATGTTTGCCGCCTCACTGTCACCCCCGTGAGTATAAGTACCTAATGTAATATTTTTTTTAATTTGGTTTTTTCAAAATGTCTCGCGGGCCGGATCATATCTTACACCGGGCCGGATCCGGCCCGCGGGCCGGGGGTTGCCCATATGTGGTTTAAATAATGAATATATTATAAGAAAATATAATGGAAATGGATAGTGTTATTTTCGAAATTCTTGCACTGGGTTGTTGGTATTAATAAATTGGATCAATTTCTTACTTTGATATTTTAAAATATTTAGACGTGCCTTTTCTAAATGTTTTAGAAAAACATAGTAACTATTTCGTCTATAAATAATTTTGATTTTTAAAAAGAAGTAGGTTACGGTTTGAGACTTTATTTAAATTGTATTAAAACGTAATATGTGATATTATTTTGAATATTGTTATAAATAAATTATTAACATTAAAAATATAATTTATATACAATTTTAATTAACACCAATATAATCACAACATATGTATTTGTTTGTTTGTTAAAGTTTAGCATCGACTTAATCGTGAAACGACTTAAAGTTCTACTTTCTTAAACACTATTTACAATTAAAATTTATGAAACTATTCAACAAATTTGAAACATTAGTATATTATTGGAAAATGTTTAATTATTAACCTGTACAAAAATTAACTTTCTTTGCTTTACGGATTTTTTTTATTGCCCTTCAAACACAGGGGCGAAAACTTTTGAAGCGGATATTAGTTCGAAACTTCAAATTAAATGCGCTTACAAAAAGCAACGAACTCCTGAAATTTTACAGCGCATGCATCGGAATATGTAATTATAATGAAAAAGCTCCTGTACGTATAAATGATTTGAATAGATACCCAAATTACATACCCAAACATTTTAATAACAAGTTTCTTCGTGCAATTTCAAGCTAGAAAGTTGAGTAATATTTTACGTATATATTTTACAAAAATTGTCTCTTCGTTTATTTCTACAAGAAATATATACTAACTGGAGATAAATTACTACTCTAAGGAAATAAACTAGAACATGTCTAAAATACTTATCTTTCAATTTATACGCAGCGCTATAAACTATTTCTATTACATATGGAAATACGGCTAGGAGGAATTTAATATAGAGCCATGTAATAAATAATTAGCTCTCTCACGAAACTTATGCAAAGTGTAAAATAATGTATTCTTGGCATTGTTCAAAGAAAACAATTACACGGCTCTCGTACAGCTTGCAAGGCAGCGAATAACACAAACCCAGCAGCAATTTCCATAATTAAATTTCAGCGTACTAATTCTGCACACTATGTGGAAATCGTCACACTAATAAATTGATTAAGTAAGGTCCGTGTTAAAACAATACACACATTTTCACTTAATTAAATTATTATTGAAGAATGCACTTTTAAGTGTAATGAATTGCGAGTTAACCCATTAAGCGCCATTGATGCATGTTCTGTATTTTTTTATTAAATGTCAGTTAACTATATTTCACGTTCTATAAAATCGTGGATTTATGGAATGTATAAAAAAGTGAATGCAATTTAAAAACTCTATCCTAATATTTCTAGATTTTATTATCATGCTTTTCTAAGTGATGAAAATAGTGAACATTTTGAAGATGTGATCTGGTATTTGATGTTTATGATTTTATTGTGATTTCTAAATTAAATGCTGTTTTTAAATCCAACTTTATTTAATTTTTTTATTTTTAAAAATCAACTTCGGAGTGTCATAACATCAATTTAGTTAAGTTTAGTTAATTGAAGGATAAAATAGGTGATTATATAAATTCAAAAAAGTACATGTAAACAATATACAAAAAGTGCTGATGTGTCCATCACAGCACTTTCCTCGTTAAAAATATGATGATTTAAATATCAACAATATGCGAAATTTGCTCAAACTAAATATATTCTAGTTTTATTTAAATGAATTTGGACGAGTTACGGGAAGATGATAATTACTTGTTCTACTTTAATTATCATTATTATTTCAAAATAATTCACAAAAAAAATTATTCTTGCATTTTTTCGCTACATCTCGGTAAATATTGATCACCATCACATCTAAGCGTTATATATTTTTAACTATACTGTAAATCAGTGTTTTATATGCGTGGCGAATGAAGTAAAATTTCGAGTTTAGAAAAGCCCCGTGAAAATTTGTCTCGGGTCGCTGCGCGACCCTCGACAAACGACAAATTTTCTACGCGGGGCTTTTCTAAACTCGAAATTTTACTTCATGCTTAGTCTGGGAGTAGAAGACACTCGTTACTTTAAAATATGTCACAAGTATTAAAATGTCTATCGTAACTGTCACAAAGAAAAAAAATAACATGGCGATTTCATTTTAGTTCAATTCAAACTCGTGTCAAGTTGGCACGATTGGTTAAATGTCGGCTTGCACCGACTTATGTCAACCGTCATTATATTTTAAATAGTGGCTACCGCCGACTTATGTCAACTGTTATTATAGTCTAAATATTAGGCAGCGCCGACTTATGTCAACTGTCAATATAGTCCAAATGTCGGCTTACGCCGACTTATGTCAAGTTGATACGATGGACTAAATGTCGGCTGGCGCTGACTTACGTCAACTGTCATTATATTTCAAATGTCGGCTACTACCGACTTATGTCAACCGTTTTTAATTTTTTTTTTAATTTTTTAATTTTTAAAAACCAACTTACGAGTGTTATAAGATCAATTTAGTTTAGTTTAGTTAATCGAGGGATGATATAGGTGATTATATAGATAAAAAGAAAAAGTACATGTAAACAATATATAAAAAATGGTAATGTGTCCATCACAGCACATTTCCTGTTAAAGATTGATGATTAAAATATCAACTATATCTAAAAGTTGCTCAAACTAAATTTAATCTACTTTTATTATTATTATTTCAAAACTATTCACAAAATAAGTAATTTTTGCATTTTTTCACTACATCTCGGTAAATCTTAATCACCATCACATGTAAGCGTTATATATTTTTAACGTTACTGTAAATCAGTGTTTTATACGCGTGGCGCATGAAGTAAAATTTCGAGTTTAGAAAAGCCCCGTGAAAATTTGTCTCGGGTCGCTGCGCGACCCGAGACAAATTTTCTACGCGTGGCTTTTCTAAACTCGAAATTTTACTTTATGCTTAGTCTGGGAGTCGAAGACACTCGTTACTTTAAAATATGTCACAAGTGTTAAAATGTCTATCGTAACTGTCACAAAGAAAAAAAGAAAAATAACATGGCGATCTCATTTAGTTCAATTCAAACTCGTATCAAGTTGGCATGATTGGTTATATGTCAGCTTGCGCCGACTTATGTCAACTGTCATTATAGTTTAAATGTCGGCTACCTAGAACTTATGTCAACTGTTATTGTAGTCCAAATGTCGGCTGGCGCCGACTTATGGCAACTGTCAATATAGTCCAAATGTCGGCTGACGCCGACTTATGTCAAATTGACATGATAAACTAAATGTCGGTTGGCGCCGACTCATGTCAACTGTTATTGTAGTTCAAATGTCGGCTACCGCCGACTTATGTGAACTGTTATAATTAGAGCTCGGTTTTCTAAGCACAACAAAATGAAAAAAAAGCGCTTTAAAAAGCACCAATTTAAGCAAAAAAGCATTGTTTTATGCAAAAAAGCATTATTTTAAGCAAAAAAGGATTATCTCAAGCATTTTGTCCCACCAAAACCTCACATTAAAAGTATATGGACTTCTAATTGATGTATTGTAATGAAATTTTTAGTGAATATGTAATCATGTGTTCTCTATTTAATGAAGATATTTTAAAGATTATTCGACTTCCGCTTACACCGAACACTGGGCCAGTTTACAAATTTACGACGACAAAAATAAAATGTTCAAATGTTTCAAAATTAACTAAAACCACTTAGTATGTATTCTATGATTATCGAGTCACAATACTACAAATAAACAATTGTGAAAAAACAATGCTATTCGTTGCGGGTACCTGTCAAACATCTCTCTTTCCACTCGGTTGACAGAAGTCGATGCAACGCTCAATATTTGACCTCCTAACTACGGCTGCTTCGCGTATGTGCTCAAAAGTTAAAACATTTTTAGGATGCAGAATTTTGCACCAAGTATGCATTTACATGTACAATATCTTATTTGTAAAGAGTTTTAAATAATTAGGTTGTAAAATAAGTTTTGTTCAGGACTAACGTAAATGAAAAGAATCGCATAATAAACTGCTATACATTGATGTTTAAAAAAAGTTCCGCATAGTTCCGTCAAACTGTGTATTTTGTAAGACACAACAAACATTGATGATTCGAGAGAAGCAATAAACCCATCCCCATATTTCCCCCCTTGTTAAAATTTAACCTTTTTTCAGGTACTCATGATGACTATAATTTTCAAGAAAGAAAATTAAATAGGAATGAACTATTTTTAGTATTAAGAGATAAACATTTCTATCAGTTTTCGTCAATCAAGTGTAATGAACGATTAGTGCAATACGTGTTGGACAAGTTTGGTGTAAATGACCCAACTGACATTTTATTAAAACAAATAAAATATGTCATAAAAGTGTTTGTGACCAAACTTTTGTCCAAATGGCGTAAATGTAAGTCTATGTACGAACGTTTCAACAATAACAACGTAAATTGGCTCAGTGTTGAGTTGAAAATCCCAGGCATACATTCACCTACAATGGCACAACCCATTGTTTCGAAGATGAGCCGAGGCAGGCCAAGAAAAATGTGAGAAAAAAAAAACAGAGAAAACTTAAGCCTCTTGTTTCAAATCTAAGTTTAGAAAATCTATGTTCGGCTACAAAATCAAGTTTAGTGAAATCGGGCAAAAGAAGTGCGGCGAAGGTAATGGGACTTGCATTAAGTGCAACTCCAAAATGTTTGAAAATGATGAAAAAGGCTCACGATTCTTCGTCTTCTAAGGATGTAAGGCCATACAGTGCTGAAGAAGTATTAGGTCTCATAGTTGATCTTCATCTGACAAAAGAAGATTATAAAACGATGCGGCTAGGAGCAAAATCTAGAGGGGCTGATATATATCCATCATATCACGTGGTATCAGAAGCAAAACAAAAATGTTACCCATTGAATGTCAGAGTATCTGAGAACGAAGCTGTGGTGCCGTTACAGGATCTTTTAGACCATACTATGCAAAGACTTGCACAAGTTCAGTCGCAAGTTATTATCGAAAACATGGGCGGCACTAACAACACTCTTGAAATTATTTATAAGTGGGGTCTAGATGGCAGTGGAGGACACAGTATATATAAGCAAAACTTCATTAACAATACATTTTATGCGGATTCTAATATAATTGTATGTACAATTGTGCCCCTGGAATAATCCGAAAAGAATGAAAGTTATATAAAAAAAATATATTGGAAAAATCACACCGCTTCTTCCACCAGATACTGCCGTCCAATTTCATTTAAATTAAAAAAAGAAAATGGCGAAAATACGAAAGACGAATACTATGAAATTAAATATCAAATGAGCAATTTGCAGCCAACGAATATCACCCTTGGAGACAAAACAATTCAGTTTAGGCATGTGCTCATTTGCACCATGTTAGACGGCAAAACAGTCAACGTCTTAACTGAAACAAAAAGTATACAGGCGTGTAATGTATGCAAAGCCACGCCCATAATCATGAACAATTTAAAAAAGATTAAAGAAAGGGCCTGTGACGAAAGCTCATATAAATTCGGTCTTTCTGTTTTGCATGCGTACCTGCGAAGCTTCGAATACTTTTTACACATAGCATATAAATTGGAGATAAAGCAATGGCAAGCCAGAGGAAAGGAAGCACAAGAACAAGTTAAAGAGAGAAAGAATAAAATATGTCAGGATTTTTATAAAGAAATGGGTCTTGTTGTCGATTTACCAAAACGAGGTGGTGGTAACAGTAATGATGGGAACACGGCAAGAAAATTTTCAAAAACCCTGAAGTGAGTTCCCGGATCACAGGCTTAGATAAAAATTTGATTGAAAGAATGTCTAATATTCTTACTGTTATATCGTGTGGTCATTATATCAACGAAGGACGATTTAAAATATATTGTTTCAAGACCGCGGAGTTGGCGACCACACTTTATGGATGGTATAAAATGAGTGCAAGTGTCCATAAGTTATTGATGCATGGGGTTGACATAATAAAATCGCTTCCACTGCCTGTAGGTCTCCTCTCAGAAGACGTTATAGAAGCAAGCCATAAAAGTTATAAACAGCTCAGACAGTACCACTCGAGGAAAACGTCAAGATTAGATACAAATACGGACATTTTTAACTGGTTGCTTGTATCATCAGACCCTCTAATCAGTAGTTATAGAAAAAAAAACCAAAGAGACGAAAAAACAATTGAATGAGGTAGTATTAGGAATGCTTCGAATGCCCAACTGTCTCAATGAACAAACTTCGCGAGAAACTACATATGCTGTGATCAGAGATAATGACGAAGAAGATAGTGATGATATTGATTCTGCCTCCCCCTAAATTTGTTATTTTGCTAAAAAAAAAAAAACGCAATTTCATCATTTCTATAATAAATATACTTTTTCCAATATAAATTATTTTTAAATATGACGCGTAGATCTTGACCTATTAACCTGTAACACCTTATTTTCATTAAGCTACATTGAAAGAGCTTTGTCGTCTACAGCGCCATCAATAGAGAACAGAAAAAAATGTTTCAGATAAAAAGTGTCTATTTTTTAATGTAGAATCTGATTCCGTAAAAAACGAGGGTTCCCTTTTAAAATTCTGAAGTTGCCCCTAGCCTCCATAACAGGGGGGACTTGGAGGGATTGATATTTGAAGGGTTAGTTAGTTCAACTGCAACGATTAACTTTTTATTTAAACCTTTTTTTCATACGACGCATAGATTTTGACTTATGGATCTGGAACACTTTATGTGAAACACCCTGTATATCTAATATAGATTAATTTTAACATTAAGATCATCAGGATGGCATCCTAAGGTAATATGTGAGGTAAAAAGATGTTTTTGAACAGCATATTATATTTGTCGTCGTAAATTTGTAATTCGGCCCAGTGTGCACCGGGAGTAAACACCAACTTTCATATTTTGAATAGAATGGTATATATTTTATTTCGAATTTGGATTTTTATAAAATTCTGTGATAAAAATCGTCAAGTAACATAACCTACAAAATTTTAAAATGAGTCACAAAAAACACTAAATTTCTTTAAAATATCAAATATCTCGAAAACGGTTAAGAAAATCGAAGAGATGGAATGTTGGAAATGAAAAGGCAATATCCGAAGGTATCCAATGGTGTTTAATTTTTCAAATAATAATACACAGACTAATCAAATTTTCACACCACATTTGGTCAACTTTAAAACATTAAATCTCATTTTTTTTGTTTTAAAACCAAAGAAGTTAGGAAATGGGGAATACTAGTATAGATCAATGCAGAATTTAATTCTTGTGTCATTTAAAAAATCGAGATTTAAAGTAGACTAAATATGGAATGACATTTTGAACACTCTTTATATTATTATTCGAAAAATTAATCACCATTACCTTCAGATTTTGGCTTTCTATAGCCAACATTCCATCCCTTTGATTTGCTTTTGTTTGGAGATACGAATTTTAAAAAGAATCACAAAAAAGCACTTGCATTTTAAAAAGGAATACAATGTCAAATTTCTCGAAAACTGTTTATTTTACAGGTTATGTTAATTATGATTTTTTTCACAGAATTGTTTTTAGAATATAAATTCAAAGTAAAAAGTATATCATACCATTTAAAATAAGGAAGTTGGTGTTGACTTCCGGTATAACTGGATGTCAAATAATGTTGTAAATATTTTCATTGAAAAAAGCACATATGAATCACAAAAAGGACTAAGATGTCAAATATCTCGAAAACTGTTTATTCTCCAGGTTATATTACATTATAATTTTTTTCACAGAATTGTATTTAGAATCTAAATTCAATGTAAAAAATATAGCATACCATTTAAAATAAGGAAGTTGGTGTTGACTTCCGGTATAACTGGAAGTCAAATAATGTTGTAAATATTTTCGTTGAAAAAAGCACATATGAATCACAAAACAGCACTAAGATGTCAAATATCTCGAAAACTGTTTATTCCTCAGGTTATATTACATTATGATTTTTTTCACAGAATTGTATTTAGAATCTAAATTTAGATATATCATATCATTTAAAGTTAGGAAGTTGTTGTTGACTTCCGATATAACTGGAACTCAAATAATGTTGTAAATACTTTCATTTAAAAAAGCTAATATGAATCACAAAAAAGGACTAAGATGTCAAATATCTCGAAAACTGTTTATTCTCCAGGTTATATTACATTATGAGTTTTTTCACAGAATTGTTCGAAAAATTAATCACCATTACCTTCGGATTTTGGCTTTCTATAGCCAACATTCCATCCCTTTGATTTGCTTTTGTTTGGAGATATGAATTTTAAAATGAATCACAAAAAAGCACTTGCATTTTTAAAAAGTCAAATATCTCGAAAACTGTTTATTTTACAGGTTATGTTAATTATGATATTTTTTCACAGAATTGTTTTTAGAATCTAAATTCAAAGTAAAAAATATATCATACCAGTTAAAATAAGGAAGTTGGTGTTGACTTCCGGTATAGCTGGAAGTCAAATAATCTTGTAAATATTTTCATTGAAAAAAGCACACTTTTGACGTAAATTGACATTTTTCTCATGATTCGTCGAAAACGAAAATTTGATAAATTAAAATAAAAAACAAAAATTAAACGAGTGTCGTCCACTCCTAGAATGAGCATGAAGTAAAATTTCGAGTTTAGAAAAGCGTAGAAAATTTGTCGAGGGTCGCGCAGCGACCCGAGACAAATTTTCACGGGGGCTTTTCTAAACTCGAAATTTTACTTCATGCGCCACGCGTATAAAAACACTAATTCATACTAAAGTTTAAAATATTCTTTTAATTTCATAAAAATAATATAAAATGCGCATCAATTAAAATTGAAATTATTGAAATTTTTAAATACTTTTTTTAACAATGGTCGCATTATTTAGGGATTGTTGACACTTCATCACTTTTCGAAATTGTAGATTTGACATTTACAATAATTTTAATATTTGATATTATTATTTTTATTCTTTATTTATTTTATTGATATTTACAATAATTTTGACATTTGATATTATTATTATTATTCTTTATATTTCTAACAGATACATACAAATATCCAATTACAGGGAAATTAATATAATATGATGCTATGTTACTTAATTTTAGAACATACATATAATGATATGTTCATTTTGACATTTATCGACTCGAACATAAGTTCACCGAGATAGCAGATATTATTAGTCAGCGCAAACCGACATTGTAACGATAATTAGAGGTTCATATACTTTCAATGTCCGGTTTTGGTAGAAACACCCTGTATACAGGGTGTTCAGAATTAAGTGCGCACCATTGCTAACTTTGTTATTATTTAAGCTACAGAGTCAGGTAAATGAGCAAAGTTGTAGAAAATATAATACAATCACAATGGTCAAATTAGAGAAAACAACAATTGAACGTCGTATTTTTAAGATATTCAGAAAATAAACCTTTTTTTAATGGAACACCCTGTATGTTTTATTCAAGCCTAAAACTTTTCTTATTATTACTATAACCGACTCTGTAACTGAAATTATAAGAAAGTTAGCAATGGTGAGCACTTAATTCTAAACATCCTATATATACTGTTTGTGTCAGATAAGGGGCGAACATAAGGATTTAATATGTGAAACTACATTTATTTATTTTCCTGTTTCTTTTTTAAATTTTTGTTTACACTTGTAGTTTTTCTCTAAAATGACCATGTATCATTTTAGAGAAAAACTACAAGTGTAAACAAAAATTTAAAAAAGAAATAGGCGTCACATAGTATAATAAATCTACAATAAATCTAAAAAAAATTTAACATAAAGAAAAATTGAGTTAATAGTTTGCAGAATATATACAAAATATAAAAACGAATTAAAATTAATATCGACTTTCTGCAATTTTTGCAATTTATTTCAATTTCCTGTTAATTTATTTAGTTTGGTGAGAGAATAATTTGACCTGATGTTGCATTTTGCATATAAATTATGCATAGAACAGTAAAGCTGTCATGTAACTTAAATATTCATTGTATAATTTAATATCTGTCGGGGTATTAATAATAATAATAATAATAATAAACAAACTTTATATCTAAATAAATGGTCACAAAAATTATCACAATTTTGGAACATTAAACAAATTGTGTCATAACAAAAAAAAAACATACATATATAATTATATGCTGTTAAATACTCAGACAAATAACATTATGTAAATAAATTACATGCTTCAAAATATTCTTCCACACTGTATATCTCTGATTCCATGAGAAGTTTATATACCGCTGACTTGTATGGCTTTAACGAATCTAAATTCTTTATTTTGCTTGGCAGAACATTATAAAATTTAACACACCTATGAAATGAATTTCGCTCAGATAACGTGAGTCTGTGTCTCGGGTACAATATATCTCTATTTCGTGTATTGTGACACTTCTCTGTGTTGGTGCTAAATTGATGTTTATTTTTAAAAATAAACATCAGACATTCATAGACAAAGACTGCAAAGACTGTCAGAACTTTATTTGCCTTAAAAATACCTCTACACGGCTGCCTGTACTTTAATGAAAAAATAGTTCGTATACATCTTTTTTGTAGTACAAACAATTTCCCAATTGTTGAACTATTCCCCCCAAAAAATTATCCCAAATCTTAAAATTGAGTCAAAACATGCATAATATATTGCTTAATTTGTCTCAACATTGAGATATGATTTTGTTATATTTATTATATAGCACATTCTCGCAAGTTTAGTTACCACATGGTTCACATGTGAGCGCCAATCAAGCGATTCATTAATTATAATACCTAGGAATTTTATATCACTATTTAAATCAACAGTGACATCTTCTAAAACTAGCTGAGATGGTGTTTCAATCTTTCTCTGTTTTGTTTTAAATATCATAGCCTGCGTTTTGCCCCTATTTAATTTTAACATGTTTATTTTGAACCATTCAGCTAGTTTTCCATAGAAGCGACTACTTATATTGGCTAGCTCAATATAGGTTTTCGCTGTTACTATGAAACTGGTATCATCCGCATAGTTAGATATATGTGTACTATTATCTGGTAATGATACTGTATGTATGTCATTTATATATATTATGAACATAACAGGGCCTAAAATACTCCCTTGAGGTATTCCTACGCCCTCACATCTCTTTATTTTTGATTTATAAATTCTACCATCACTCTCTATTGCTGTTCTTTGTTCCCTATTTGCTAAAAATGACCTGAACCAATTTAAAGCGTTGTCTCTTATACCATAATATTTTGGCTTTTTTAGCAATAGACAATGATTGATAGTATCATAGGCCTTTGAAAGGTCCAGGAATACCCCAAGTGCTAATTCGCTATTTTCAATGGCCTGGTTAATATAGTTTGTAAATTCAAATACTGCGGTACTTACAGACTTTCCTTTAATATACGCGTGTTGCGAGTTATTCATGATATTGCAACTATTCAGAAATCTCATCAGATGGTCATAGATAATGATTTCAAAAATCTTTGAAAAGGACGACAGAAGGCTAACAGGTCTATAATTATCCATTACCTCAGCATCCCCTTTTTTATGTATTGGTTTTATTAAGGCAAGTTTTAGCTTATCAGGAAATATTCCGTGTTTGAACGAATTGTTTATGATATACGCAAGCACATCAGCAATTGAGGCAATACAATATTTAATTAAATTATTGGTAATCTCGTCATCTCCACTGCTTTCTTTGCTCTTCATTTTTCCTACTGCACGTATAACTTCTGCCCTTAACACTGCGGGTAATAGGATAAGCTTTTCATTATATTGTAATGACTGATCTAAATTACATGTTGGAATATCATCATTATCTGTTCCTATCTGTTTTGCTGCATTTAATAAAGAATTGTTGTAATTTTCTGAAATTATGGATGGATTACCTTTCATGATTTTATTGTTTTTTGTTTTATTTGTTATTTGGTTGTATATTCCCCACAAACACTTAGTCTTATTGTCAGCGTTCATAATTTTGTTGTCATATTTCTTACACATTAACGTTTTAAGAAGTGTATCATATTCGTTTTTTCTAATTTTGTACAACTGTTTGCAATTTTCATCAAATTGTGATAAAACGAAAAGAACATCTAAATCTTGTTTACACTGTTTTAGCTTTGGAGAGTCTCGATATAATTCCTTGTATGATTGTTTTTTAACATTTACGTTGCACAGAGGAAATGTACTATTAAAAATAATCCTAAACTCATTCATAAAAGCATTCCACTGAGCATTGACATCATTAATTTTTACATATTCCCAATTGCACAGGTTTAATTTATTTTTAAAAATAATTTTATTTTCCTCATTGTACAATCGCTTTAACTGGCGTTCACGCTGTGGTAAAACACTTGGCAACTGCATAGAGAATTTCTGCGCAAGATGATCGGAAATGTGCAAATTTATTACGCAGATGTATACTCACCACTATAATTGGTAACAATATTATCCAGACAGCCTTTGCACTCACCCACAATTCTAGTATGTTCATTTATCGTTATATTTAAGCCAAAAGAATTTACCATGGATAAAAAATGTTGTTTGTCTTCATTATTTTTTAATAATTCAATATTAAAATCGCCACACAGAAATAAAATTTTGCGTTCTTTCTTTACACATTCCAGCAGTCCTTCTAGTTGTCGATAAAAAATATCTTTGCTTCTATTAGGAGGTCGGTAAATCACTACAACAATTACGGAAAGCGAGCTGATCTCAAATTCACCCGCCGCGCACTCAAAAAAATTACAAACAGAAAAATTGTTTAACTGTTTTCGCACTTTAAAATTTATAGCATTTTTACAATATATTGCTGAGCCCCCATGTTGCCCACTATTTCTACAGAACGCTGTTGCTAATTTGAAATTGTTAACATGCAAAAGTTCTAATTCCTCACTAGATTTCCAGTGCTCCGAGACACATAATATCTCACAATCCCTTATTTCTTCCATTGCTTTACTTATTTTATCGGTACAGTTTTCCAGTGAACATACATTTTGGTGAATAATAGTGTGTCCTAGTCATTTCACATCTCTTTTGTTCACATCGTTTGGATGGATTTCTTCTAAGTTAGAGTCGTTTGAATTGGATCTTCGTATTTGAATTCCCGTTGGCCATGTAGACGAATCCATTAATAAATCCAAATATTTAAAATCCGCCCCGACCTTGAAAGCCTTGCTTCTCCCCTTTGTGACCAGTTCCTCTACTTTTAGCGGTGTAATTGGTTTCTTATTATTATTAGCTCGAGAAGTAGTTGTTTTAATGAATATTTGGAGACTTGTCTCAATGAGGCAACATTTTTGCAGAAAGTCGATATTAATTTTAATTCGTTTTTATATTTTACAATAAATTTGCAACCAGATTCAATTTTAGAGCTCCGTAAAGAATTTAATTCTATAGAAGGGTTTCATAGCCAAAAAAGTCCGAGAACCGCTGAACGGAATAAATGAATTAATAGTTCCTCTTTTGATCGTACAGATAAATAAGCACCAAATAAGCATATAAATGCAAAATAAGCATAAAACCAAACAATATCGGAAAAAAGCAAAATAACAAAAAATGTAGTGTCAAATGATTCAACTTTCTCTAATTCATATATATTTTAATAATTCATGTTGATGCTCTTAGTTTTCAGCATAAGTTGTTTGCTTAGAAATCCGAGCTCTAGTTATTGCATTCCAAATGTCAGCTGGCGCCGACTTATGTCAACTGTAATTATAGTCTAAATATCGGCTAATGCTGACTTATGTCAAGTTGACACAATGGACTAATTGTCAATCATTCTAGGGATTTACATTTATGAATTCACATTTTGACTATTGTGACATTATGACTGTAAGTAACTTGGTTGACTGTCTTTTGACTATGGAGGAATTTTGTCTGATTATGTTTCAATGGACTGTATTTTGACTATACTGGTATTATGACTTGGTTGACTGTCGTTTAATTTACTAGGATTTTGTCTGTAAATCACTCAATTGACTGTATTCACAAAAAAAATAATTCTTGCATTGTTTCGCTACATTTCGGTAAATATTGATACCATCATATCTAAGCGTTGAATAGTTGTAACTTTACTGTAAATCAGTGTTTAATACGCGTGGCGCATAAAGTAAAATTTCGAGTTTAGAAAAGCCCCGTGAAAATTTGTCTCGGGTCGCTACGCGACCCTCGACAAATTTTCTACGCGGGGCTTTTCTAAACTCGAAATTTTACTTCATGCTTAGTCTGGGAGTGGAGGACACTCGTTACTTTAAAATATGTCACAAGTGTTAGAATGTGTATTGTAACTGTCATAAAGAAAAAAAAATTACATGGCGATCTCATTATAGTTCAATTTAAACTCGTGTCAAGTTGGCACGATTGGTTAACTGTCGGCTTGGACCGACTTATGTAACTGTCATTAAAGTTTAAATGCCGGCTACCACCGACTTATGTAAACTGTTGACTATGGAGGAAGTTAACTGTCGGCTTGGACCGACTTATGTAACTGTCATTAAAGTTTAAATGCCGGCTACCACCGACTTATGTAAACTGTTATTAGTTCAAATGTCGGCTATCGCTGACTTTTGTCAACTGTTTGTGTAATACCTAATAAGTATTTAAAGTAGAATTATTTCTAAATAAAGACACGCTAATTCGTATGCTTGTGACTTAATTCTAAAAATACAAATCCTTAATGAGTTACAGCGGCCTTCTTGTACTTTCGAGCGTGCCCGAGGAGGTGATAAGCTATTGTGCACACGCAACGCGCGATTTAAATTCGCCTGATAAAGAGGAGAAAAGCGATGGCTGGCGAACGTTGAACTTCTTTCACTTAAAAAAGGGGGAGACTTTCTACAAACGAGATTTAAATATGCTCTTTAAAATACATCAAATTTATCACACAAACATCATCATCATAAATGTGTACTAAGTGTGTATCTGAAAAATAACACATTTGATAAATACATATAAATTAAAAAAAATGTTACACACACAAAAAACAAGTTTATTTCTCTTAACTTATTTTGTGTATGTGTATGTACAAAATCTAAATTCAAGATTTTGGACATATACACACACAAAAACAAGTTTAGAGAAATAAACTTGTTTTTTGTGTGTGCACAATCTTTAAATTAAATGTATTTAATGAATGTGTTATTTTGACAACGTGTTATTTATCAGATACAAATACAGACTTTAATTTACAATCAGATAGATATTTGTCACTTTCGATCTTCACATATACATATTTATCTTATACAGGGTGTCCACAAAGGGTCTGTCTGTTTTCGGTTAGAGGAGTACCAGTGTAACGGGGCGGTCGAACGGGAGTTGGCTTTATATGTATTTTTGAGAAAAATAATAAATTATGCTCAAGTTATTTAAATAATTAAATTACGACATATGCCACTTCCGGTCGAAACCCTATCACGTTCCGTTAGCTCAATTAGAAAAAAAAAACTGTAAACTTACCATGTTTTGAATCGTTTCGTCTCGAACCACTTTTTCACTCGGGGAATTTATGAGATTCAATTAAAATTTAATAAAAAAAAACTCTCTCTTTAAAAATCAACAATAAATAATAAATTTAAAAAAAATCAAACAGTTACAACAAATATAAGGTTAAAAAAAAGTTGATTAAGAGATGGAATAATTTTACAAAAAAAAATATGTTTAGACAAACAAGTTAAATAATAATGATTTAAAATCTCATAAATTCAAAAGAACTATTAACTGAAATTACCGTCGATCGGTCACCACCAAAAACACCACTTTGACTTGACACTTTGAAAACACTTGCATGGGTAATACTTCGAAGAATACTTTTTGAAGACGTTTTGAATACTGAGAGAATACTGAATATTTTCTGGCCGGCGTGCGACTTTATAGCATGAAAATTCACCAGGGGATGAGTTGGGGGTGGCAGAGCCCTGGAAGGGTATCATCACCCTTACCTCATTGGTTAAGGACGTGGTAGGGATGCTTACTCCCCGAGGCCCATGGTCAACCCTTGGTGTGGATGATCACTCTCAATTCTCATTGGCCGATCCAATGCTCGACGCTGATTTGCTGAGCGTCATTTTAGCAACAGCGGAATTGAGAGTGACCCTCTGATTTTGCAAATTATACGACTATTTTCAAATATTTTTATAATTTGCTTAGTCTTTTAATTTTGTACATTTGTGTACTATTTGGTGTTTTTGTTTTTGGTGGAGCGCTGATTGACGGTCTGGTGCTCTTTCAGCACTTTCATGAATTTAAAATGAAATGGTAAAAATAAAAATGTTTGTCTAAACTATTAAAAATACATATACAAAATATACCTACATATATGATGTTCGAAAATAAACGTCACGATTAATGCGTGTACTCAAATTATGTGACATAGTTAATTAATGAAATATATACAAAAGGAAAACTGATTTAAAAGTCTGATTAAAATTATATTTCAACTTATGAATATGTACAAATTCGATTAAGGCATCAGATTAGAATAAGTTAAATTACTTAAGAGTATGTTTAATTAAATTATGTTTGAGAAAAATATGCTTTGTTAAAACTGTACACTATAGAAATATTTTACGATGCCTTAATTAGGGTCGACGTATTTTCGGGACTGGAACACCGGGCGGTAACGGTGGGCATAATCTTCCCTTTTGTTGTCTGTAAGCCGGTGTTTTTCGCAATCCGCACGTTCGGGATATTAATAATCCCGATCGGACGGATTTGGGAATTTCGAAAAATTAGGAAATTTTGGTTTTATTGCTTGTCCAGCTGAGCTTTTAAGATTTTGTTAATCCGAAACTGAAATTCGGAGATTTTGCTAATCTGGACCGAAAAGGTTTTATTACCTATCCCGAAAATACGCCGGCGGTTTATTGTTTTATGACCCTATTAACAATACAAAAAGGAAAACATTTCTTTACAAACTTTACGGATTTTCGAATTAAATTACGTTTAATTTTTCTTATAATATCAAATGAAATGAAATGCAATGAGATCCGATGTTAAATTGAAGAAATTTATATCGCGGATTAAAAATTAAACGAGTTACGACGTGTCAAATTGACACGCCGGTAACACCAGCAGCGTGAGGGTCAACATTTTGACAACGTAATCTTTGGCACTTAATTTTCTAAAACTTTGTATAAAAATTAATATAAAACTTTATTATTTCTGACTTTATTAAAACCTTTTATTTAATTTACAAATACCCCCTTATTTGTAAATTAAATAATTTTTTTTAAAAAAGTCAGAAATAATACAGTTTTATATTAATTTTTAGACAAAGTTTTGGAACATTAAGTGCCAAAGATTACGTTGTCCAAATGTTGACACACGCAGCTGGCACTCCTCTAACCGAAAACAGAAATTAGGATCTACACATCTCTTTGGAAACTGCGGCCATTTCGGTGCGAATGTTGTCCTTGAATTGCAGTACAGCTCGTGGTTTGTTTTTATAAACTAACTCTTTAAGGTATTCCCATAGAATATAATCAAGAGGTGTAAGATAGGGACTTCTCGGAGGCTAGTGGATGGTGCCTCGACAAGAGACCACTTTTTCCGGGAAAAGGTCATTGAAAACCTCAAATGATTGGTTAAAGATGTAGCAAGTTACCCTATCTTGTTAAAACCATGTTTTCATATTAAAACCTTCAAACACCTGCAGTTGTGCAACCAAAAAGTTCCTTATCATGTAGCAATACCGTTCACAGTTGACAGTAAGTGCTCGCCCTCGCTGGTTAAAAAAATACCTTAAAGAAAAAGGATATAAAAAGAAACCAAGAACTGTACTGCAATTGAAGGACAGCATCCGCACCGAAAGGACCACAGTTATCAAAGAGATGTGTAGACGCTTATTGGCTAATTTCTGTTTTCGGTTAGAGGAGTGCCAGCAGCGTAAGGGTCAACATTTGAACAACGTAATCTTTGGCACGTAATTTTCAGAAACTTGTTCTAAAAATTAATATATAACTTTATTTTTTCTGAATTTTTAAAATTCTTATCGAGAGAGATGTGTAGACAGCGCGAGGGTCAACATTTGGTCAACAGTTGGACAACGTAATCTTTGGCACTTAATTTTCCAAAACTTTGTCTAAAAATTAATATAAAACTTTATTTTTTCTAACCTTTTAAAATTTTTTACCTAGAGAGATGTGTAGACAGCGCGAGGGTCAACATTTGGTCAACATTTGGACAACGTAATCTTTGGCACTTAATTTTCCAAAACTTTGTGTAATGTTAATATAACATTTTATTTTTTCTGGCTTTATCTAAATTTGTCAATTAATTAAAAAAAAAAATTATTAGTCCTCACAAAACAATATAAAATAATTTAATCGACAGTGTAAACATTAATTTTGTTTCTTGAATAATTTTCTCACTTATCACTTGGTGAAACATTTTTAAAAAGACGGAAAACACCTCGTCAACGACAATGAGGATATTTGGAATTCCCCAATCTTAAAATCCCTTATTACCTGACCATATATAAGCTTGTTGGTATCTTTTGTAATTCACTCCTGATAATGCTGTAAAACGCGAAACTAGTCGAGTAAATAGTAAAGTAAAAAATTGTGAAACAAACCAAGTCTAATTTAATTTATACCTTCATTATCAATATTTAATTTTGTTATTTTGTTTTCTGTAGTTTTTGTTGCAATAAATAATAGAGCAATCAAACTGAAATAATAAACTAAATTTAAAGCTATTTAAAAAAAGATAATATACAGGATGTCCACAAAGGGCAGGGGGTTTGTGGACATCCTGCATATTATCTTTTTTTTTAATAGCTTTAAATTTAGATTATTATTTCAATTTGATTGCTCTATTATTTATTGCAACAAAAACTACAGAAAACAAAATAACAAAATTATTGTTCACACTGTCGATTAAATTATTTCTTATTGTTATGCAAGAGCTAATAAATTTTATGTAAAATACCCATTTAAATGTTAACGAAAAATTGAAATTCTCATCAAAATCCACAGCAATAACAACACAGATCTCTCGGAATGCGGTCCACGAGAAACATAAACATAAAGGACTTTCAAATCGAGTTTTGTAATGTAATAAAGTGTTTCCTTCCTCTAACCGTACCTCGTGAATTATGTCTTTTATGCAAATGCCTGTACAAGTTTGTACAAGTGGAGTAAATACAAACAAAAAATAAGAAATGCATAAATACAAGTTGTTTTCGGTTTGAACGCGCTATTCTATTCTTACAACGAGCACAAAGCCAGAGTCGTTTAAAAGAGTGCAGTCAATCTGTTTAACAATAAGTGTCGGTTTCGGAATGATGGTTGTTTTTGGGTTTAAATTGTGTAAAAGTTGGAAAATTGAAGAAGGTTTTAAAATTATATGAAAACGAATTAATTCATGGAAATAGAATAAGGTACAATGACTGAAACATATTAGGGTAAAAATAAACATAGTGCTTTTCTAATTTTGTCATTTTATTACATTTTCCATTTAATTCATTTTAATCAGGGTTGTTAAAAAACGATTTTTTTTATTTTAATTAAAACAAACAGATTTTCTACATAATGTGTATTATTTTCATTGAAACAGCATTTAATACATTAACAATTAAAAACATGTTTAAAACGTGTTTTAAACACGTTTAAAACGTGTGTAACACATAACATACAGAGCATGTTTCTTTTGAGTATACATATCCCGATAATTACAGCGTTTTTGAAATTTGCGGGAATTCGTTTTTTCAAGGCGGTTAATTTGAGGACCTTAACGAGTGTTTACCACTCCCAGACTAAGCATGAAGTAAAATCTCGAGTTTAGAAAAGCCTAAGAATTTGGATTGGCCGCGTAGCGAAGCGGAGCGGCCAATCCAAATTAGGCTTTTCTAAACTCGAAATTTTACTTCATGCGCCACGCTTAAAAGCACTGATTTACAAAGAATACGCACATACAACAACGATTATAGGCAACCTAATATACGTTATAGTTATTGGATTGCCTATAATCACTGTTATAAACAATTTGTTCAGCGCAGAATTTGATTCACGTTTTGTTCATATCTACATGTTATATTGCTAAAGCTGTATATATTTGCCTTTACGATATTTCTGTGTTTTATACGCGTGGCGCATGAAGTAAAATTTCGAGTTTAGAAAAGCCTAATTTGGATGGGCCGCTCCGCTTCGCTACGCGGCCCATCCAAATTTTCAGGCTTTTCTAAACTCGAAATTTTACTTCATGCTTAGTCTGGGAGTGGAAAACCCTCGTGTTAAGATTCAAATTGAAATATTTAAAAAAACAACGAATGTCGTAATATTTACAGTGTATGCATATGTATACCTGAAAGGAAAAATGTTTGTATTTAAAAATCACACCTATGCACACACAGTTGTGATATTTTATTGTAATAAAATATTATGTTTAATAATGTAATTTAAAATATCTTCAACAAATTAGCTAATATTTAAAAACGTCAATAAAAAATCTTTATGAAGTAGTATAAAATATAATTTAGCAAATTTAAGATAATAAAAAAACGTCTTAAACAAACTTTACGTTTAAAATATGTTTTAAACAAATTTAAGAGTTAAAACATGTTTGAAACAAAACCGTTTAAAACGCGATGACTGATTTTAAGAATGTTTGAAACACTGTTTTAAAACAAGTGTTTTAAACACAACAACCCTGATTTTAATTTTTTAATAGTAAATCAATTTTATTTTCAGTCCATAGTGGACTGCATTTTTCATTCAAGTATGTATACATTATTTTTCTAAATGCCTTCAATTTTAAGCTTTTAATGGATCTTTCCACTGCTTGGAAACACTCGTTAGAAACTACTAACCAAGAAATAAACACACGACAGGACAAAAACTACTGGGACCAAATAAAAAAACTATCCAAATACAGAAAGACAGACATACTACAGAAACTACGACATCCGACAATAACCGAAGTGACATGTGACTCCAAAGAAATAGCCGACATATTTGCCAGGTATACCAAAGAAAACTTTTCTGAGAAACAGACGATAACATATAATGACGATTTTTATAATACCGTAAACTCCTGGTACGCATCCTTCATAAATATTCATAATCCCCATCTCCCTGATGATGACATAGAACACATTTTAGTGTGCTACATAAAGGTAAAAAAAGCGCGCCTGGTTATGATAACATTCCTAAAATAATCCTCAAATCCCTTCCAGAAAAAATCCATAAATATATTATCAAAATCCTTCATTTCATTTACCAAACCTAAACCATCCCACAGGAATGAAAGCATGGTATATTTACGTGAATATTAAAACATGATAGCGATGCGCTAGAAGTCTCTAGCTATAGACTAATTTCCCTGCTTCCAGTTCTGGGAAAAATATTTGAATCCATCCATCCTTAAAAATAAACTCCTAGCTCATATCTCAAATTAGATTCCTCCCTATCAATTCGAATTCCTCCAAAACAGGTCAACTACTCTTCCACTCACTATTCTAACCTTCTAACCTCCAACTAACAAACAGCACACCTCGAAAACAAAAAATCAGCTATATTATTCTTAGATATAAAAAAGGCCTTTAATTCAGTCCAGCATCGAGGTTTGCTGTTTAAGTGCTTAATATCTTATTACATTAAATTTATCTTATTGATCATTTCCTAAACAATCGACTCCTTAATATCTGTGTCCAAAATACCATCTCCCGGCATTTAATCCCCCAACAATGTTTTCCTCATGGCTCTCCATTATCTCCCCTCCTGTACAACATCTATGTTCATGACATATACAACCCTAACCCACAGTACCTTAATCCCTCTGCATATTTCCTTCTGATTGCTGACGACACTGCCCTTATAACACACCAACCCACCCTTCTTAAAGCTCTCTCGACTCTCCACGGGCTAATAGATTCCCTATCTCTTTGGTTTGCTCAATGGAGAATATCCATTAATCCCAATAAATCCCATCTATTCATACTCTTTCACAGACCGCTGAAATCCCCATTTAGCATAAACATATTAAACACCGTAATCAGCCCATTGCCTGCTTGTAAATACCTTGGCATCACTATTCGACCATGAAAACAATAATTCAAAATAGGGCACGGCATTTCAGATCGTTAACCTTCCAGAATAAAGGAATTACGACAAAAACAGCAGTCTACATCTACAAAATGAATTGCCGCTCCTTATTGGGATATACTTCAATCCTTTTTGTCAACCCGCGTCCCTCAAGATTAAATATGTAGCAGAACGATCAGCCCTCAGAATCCTCACAAAAATCCGACATCCCAATAACCCACTTCACAACCCCACCCAACACCTTACTGTATGAAAAAACAGATATAATCCCTATTCAACAACGACTTACCTAACTGACCCAAAAATTCGCATCTAACCCACACATCCACGACATCCTTAATCTTTTTTGTCTAGTACGAAACAACAATATTTCTCCCAATTCAACAACCCAGAAACCACCATTCACCAATTCATTTCATCTCACATAAATCATAACTAACCGACAAGACAATGACAACTACAACTCAGGCTGAAAGACTGACGGTCGATAGCCACGGATCTTAAAATAAAATATAAGTGTAAAAATAAACAGACTGAATTTTTTTTAGTGCACAATAATAGTATATTGTGTATCTAGTGCGTAAAGTAGACTTTTTACACAAGCGTGAAGATTGCGAAACGAGCGAAGCGAGTGAAGCAATCACGCGAGTGTAAAAAAGTCTTCACGCACGTGTTACACACTATACTTTTTCTACGACTACACGATTTAATAAATTCCAAAACACAAACAAACTATAACCGTAAAGTATTTATTTATCTTTATAATAATTATTATTAATTGTTACAGTGCAGTTGGTTAAGTACATTACACTACAACTTTCGTTGGATGTAGTATTTAGACAACTATTGTTATTATTATTGCTAATATTCAAAATTTTGTTTGAAACATCTTGCTTCTTTGTTATCGAATTTTCAACATAACTTTCTGCAACAGCAGAACTTTTCCAGCCTGCGTGCTTTCTTAAAGTTAACAGATCGGCACCAGCTTCAACTAACAGAGTTGCAGAAGAACGCCTAAAGCAATGGCCGGTATATTGCTCAGTATTTGGCAATTTTAAAAATTTTGCAACATCTGCGGGTACCTTTCCAATTTTATTAATGCCGATAACTTGACGGGTACATTTTCCTTTTTGATAATTAATGAAAAATTTCTTTTTAGCGTAATTTTTACGGCGTAGAGCTAAGTATTTTCTGTAGTATTCTATATGTAGTGTTACAGCAAATTTTCTTGAAATTTTAGTTTTATTGTCTGGTACAACTATGATAAGAGATGATCCAAAATCTTGAATATCCTCTACATTTAATTTATATAATTCGTCTCTTCTCAGGGCACCAGCAATTCTAAAAATTAAAACGACCTATAGTAAGAAAATAAATAAGAATTTTGAAAACAATGCTGCATTCCACTTACCTTATTTAATAAATATATATTATCGGGTGCTTCATTTATAAATTTAAGGATATGTTCTTTATCCAAAACTCGAGATTTCTTTGGAGTATATCCTTCACTTTTTCTCTTTAAAAATGATATTACTTTAGTATAATTACCAATGTTTATGTTATGGATGACATTTATTGTACTCTTCAACATTGAATAGTGACTCCAAAGTGTTGAGGGCTGGAATTTTGTCCCCAGTTCTGCGAGATATGTTAAAATTACGTTTTCCGAAAATGAATTAATTTCATGTTCAGTTCGCCATTCCATGAATTTTTTATAAATATTTTCATAAATGTCAAGAGATTTTTCCGGCAACAGCGACGAACTAGCAGCGTTTGCTGCCGCAATAATCCTTGGTGGGTTATTAGGCCTCTCTGGAGATAGTGATGTCTGCATTTTAACGTTCACCAATGTTCACCAACACACAAAACAGCACAAACTTAACTAAATGACATGTGTCATTTAAAAAATCACCGCCATCTAAAAATTGTTCACCGATGGTGAAAAGTGTATTGGCTCTTATGGCAGCGGTGCGTGAAATAAATCCCATAAGAATTGCATTGTACTTCACGCATCGGTATGAAAAATCAAATTTCACACATTTTTATCGATGTGTAAAATTGTATTTCACAAATAGGAGCAGAAAAAGATGTTTATATATTATTTAAAGCATATGCATCGGAATATGTATACTTAAAAGAAAAAGTCGCTGTATATAATTGTTAATTGAATTTAGAAATGTTATAAATGAATCAAATTGGCGTGCTGTTCCATTCTTGAAACTAGTTAGAGCAAATATAAAATTAGCGAAACAAACCAAGTGTTTTAATTAAAATTATTTCATTCCAATTTTAATGTTATTTACTAGATGTATGATTTCCATACATCTTTTTAAATAAGCCCTTATATTACACAGGATTTTTGCTCGCAACTTTCTTGCAATATAATTTTCTTATTTCCCCTATCTCGCATCTAATAAACTAATACCAGAGGGCGCGCGAGATTGACAAACTCCCAATATATATACATCCCAACTTTTCTGGATCTCGCGCAGTTATTAATATTATTCCAAACTTTCAGTTCTTTTGCTCTCTCTCTTTCTCTAGAAATAAACTTAATCTAACTGAATCAGGATTATGAGGTCGACACATTCTTGTGGCCTCCTCTCCCGAGAAACAAAACGATAACTTCCTTGTTAGCACGCCCGCTTGCTTACTGCAAAACTTGCCCGCAACACACATATCCAATTTCGCAAAAGCGGTTTACACCTTGGGTGTTTCAGTACTTTCAGTTTGGGAATTGTTATGTTTTACGTTTAGTGTTCTGCCCAGGATGTGTGGTAAAACCGCACGCGAAGTAAATTTAATGAGTTATGGAAATTGTTTTAGCATTTATTATGTACTTAGCAAATATATTTATTGCATAGTAAAGCTCAGAAAGTACATAATAAATTAATAAATAATGACGTTTTGTAATATAAAGTTTTGGTGGATGCGCTGGTAATGGCTGCATAAATTACATGTATAGCTATTTAAAGTAAAGTGTGATTTTTGTTACAATCTGCAACTAATTTGTCTTACAACGACTAATACAAACTAGAGATGGGTGAAATGGCTCTTTTCAGTGAGCTGGTTCATAAGACCTGGCTCTCTTTAAAGAGCTCGTTCGGTAAGCCAGCTCAAAAGAGTTATATGACTCAGTTACGAACTACCGATCCGCCGAGAGTTCTGACTCTTAGAGGTCAATCTGAATCGCCAACTCATTGAATTGAGCGATGCTGTGATTAATTATTTCAGTTATACATTGATTGTAATAACTTAATAATAATTTAGAAGTAGGATACAAAAAAAGTTCAATTAATACCGTTTCTGTTATTTTGGCTTAATTATTTATACTGGTAATTTCTTGAATAATATTTGCTCAGTCCAAATTTGAAATAGCTTATTACCAATTTAAAATTACTTATTTCCATTTTGATATTGATTATTCTCAATTTTCTTAACTTGAAATATTTACATCATATTTCTTGAATAATTTTCTCACTTATCACTTGGTGAAACATTTTTAAATATTGATAATGAAGGTTTAAATTAAATTACACTTGGTTTGTTTCACAATTTTTTTACTTTACTATTTACTCGACTAGTTTCGCGTTTTACAGCATTATCAGGATAATGCTGTAAAACGCGAAACTAGTCGAGTAAATAGTAAAGTAAAAAAATTGTGAAACAAACCAAGTGTAATTTAATTTAAACCTTCATTATCAATATTTACATCATGCTTAATCAATGAGTGGAAACCCTTGATAGAATAATATTGATCTCTCCAATAAACATTAAGAGTTGAAAGAAGAAAATCCAACTAATTACTTAATTTTACATTAAATTTACATCATTAATTAAAAATGGACTTCTGTTAAAAAAAAATATTAAACGAAAAATGATTTGTAAAAAATGGAGATACATAAATTAAAATAATGAATACAGATATTTCCCCTACTGAACACAAAACAAACAAATAACTTTATATCGATATTGTAACAACATTAAACGTAGTTTTAATATTGATGCAGCATTACTTAAATTTGTTTGCTCAATGGCTCAATGTTTGTTTGCAGAAAGGAATAAAGTTTATGTATTTCTGAATACATTTTGTAAATTTTATGCTAATTATAGAACTCATCTTTATCTTAAAAATTACATACATTATTTTACCTTTCCCCTTATGTAATACAAAGGGAACGTATTGTTATCGTAAAAATTATCAAATAAAAATTTTAGTGGATATATATATTTTGAGGTCCCTTGAGTTGATAATAATAATAATATCTTTATTGACAGTAAAGTGATATTTACAATATATTTACAATAATTTGAGATATCTTGTTTGAATGAATTAATATTAGGGTGTAACTGTACTATCGACCTAATGTTTTTCTGCCCACATTAATAATTAGTGTCTTGCGTCAGTCCTTAATGAGTGTATGGGTGAAATGATGAAATTGATTCAAATATGGTTGTAAACGTTTTTTTATATTAGGGAATAATAGTGGGATTTCGATGGAAACAGTAATGGGAAATAGTACGGTAGTTAAAATAATTTTTAGAAAATGTTTCGGATCGGAATTGGAGGCGATCTTTTATGGGGGGTTTGAGTTGATTAAGACCATTTCTGAAAAATGTCTGTCTATCTGTCTGTCTGTGCGTCTGTCTGTGCGTCTGTCTGTGCGTCTGTCTGTGCGTCTGACTGTCTGTCTGTCTGTGCGTCTGTCTGTCTGTCTGTCTGTGCGTCTGTCTGTCTGTCTGTCTGTGCGTCAATTGAGATATTCAAACTAAATAATAAACTCAAGCTTTTTATTACAATTCTAGAAACTGAAAAGCTTTTGTTTAATATCTGCAAACCAGAAGTGATACTTTACTCTTAGCGTTTGATAATATAAAAAAGTAAAGGAAAAAAATGTTGTAGAGATATAAAAGGCGCACATTTTTTGTATTTACACTTTTTCTAGTTGCCATCTTCGTTACATTTTATTTGTTTAAAAAAAACTGTTTTCGAAAAAAAAAATTAAATCAATTGATGGGAAATGCACTGTGATGGACACATCATTTAAAATAAATATCAACTAGATCAAGGTAAATATTATATATTTTCCAATATTTTAGTTTTTGATATGTTTGCACACAATCCAATTTCAACGAAGTCTGGGGATTACAGGCTATTACGAGTTGCAAACACATCCTGGTCGAATTCATCAAAAATCAAACAAATATAATTGAAAATTATTAATCCTATCCATAACAGAGAAAAAATAAATAAAATATTATAATGAGTATTAACTACAAAATCTGGCCACAGAGAAATAGCATTGTGAGGGATATTTAATAAATGACGTATGTGTGAATAAATACATGCTGGTCGAATGAATCGAAAATTAAACAAATATAATTTAAAATTAGTAAATCTATACATAATACAGATTTAATTAAAACAGATATTATTCCGAGTATTGCTACTGAACCTGATCATAGGAAAATAGCATTATTAGGAATTTTCATTAATGATGTATTTGCGTATACAGGGTGTTCATTTGAAAACTTCCCAACGCGGATTTATGGAAAACCACTGATTAAAAGTAAAAACCCCGAGACACGTCTAAAGATTTCCCAAGGGGGACAACTTTTTAACCAAAAACGACTTCACCCTCTTTTACCCTCTGCCCCCCGGGGTCATCCCCTTAAAAATTTTAAATGACAAGAGGTATCAAGTAATAGCTTGTTTGAAAGGTTTTTCAAAGTGCTTTATTTTGACGTTTGAATTTTTAAAATCGGTCGATTTGTTTACGGAAAAATTAGAAAAATCTTTACTTATCTTAATTTGTTCAGATAGAAAAAAAAACACACGAAAATATCACTTTTTATTTTATTAATAAGTGTTCAAAGACCAACAAAACTTGGCAGCAACCAAATAAAAACCCTAATTTTTTTCGCCTCCTTTTCATCAATACGGAGATAACATTTATTCTTATACCTGTTTAGTTTAGGTTAGTTGCTATGGAAAAGAAACAATTCCATTTGCTTTCAGTTACCTTTGTGACAATCTTGGGATAGTGAAAATAAATTTATTGATTCATATTTTACTTCCAAAATGGTTTACACACTAGCCGAAAGAGTGGAAATTATTCTAATTTTTGGTGCCCAAAATCAATGTGCTCGGCAAACTGCCGTCACATTTAACGCCAGACATCCGGACAAGGTAACTTCGCATAGGTATGTTTTGGACCTTGTTACTAAATTTACTCAAACTGGATCTGTTGCAAATAAAAAACGTAATCATCGTAGAGTTTTAAATGAAGCCGCTCAAATTGAAGTTTTGGGTCATTTTGGCATAAATCCTAATAGTTCATTACGCAAAATTGGTGATGCGACTGGTATTTCATTAGGCTCTGTACACACAGTTACTAAATTACATAAATTTCATCCATTCAAAATGCAAATATTGCAAGAGGTTAACCGAGGGTGATTTCGATAGGCGAGTTGAGTTTTGTGAACAAATGACTGCAGCGATTAATTATAATACCATTCATGTACAGAATATCTGCTTCACTGATGCATGCACATTTTATCTAAATGGATTTGTTAATAAGCATAACTGCAGGTATTGGAGCAATGAAAATCCACATGCTTTTGTAGAAGGGCATACTCAGTACCCCTAAAAAATTAATGTATGGGCAGGCATTTTAGGAAACAAAGTGATTGGACCATTGTTTATTAATGGGAATTTAAACGGAGGCATTTATTTAGATATGTTGGAAAATACCATCAATCCACTTATCACTGAAACCATTGAAACCCAAATCGGAGACGATGGAAACCCTATACTTGATGAGGCTGAAATATATTTCCAGCAAGACGGCGCTCCTCCTCACTATGTTCTTCCGGTTCGGCAATGGCTAGACGACGAATTTTCAGATAAATGGATTGGGCGAAGAGGGCCTATAGAATGGCCTGCTAGATCTCCTGACTTGTCGCCATTAGACTTTTTTCTATGGGGCCATTTAAAATCTATTGTGTTCACTCCCCAACCTGAAAGTTTAGATGAACTTCGTCAACGCATCACCGAAAGCTGCCATGATCTCCCACAACATGTTTTTGAAAATGTCCGGCAGGAATTTGAACATCGCCTATATCATTGTTTGGCCAATAACGGGCAACATTTTGAACACTTAATAAAATGAAAAGTGATATTTTCGTGTGTTTCTTTTTTTCTATCTGAACAAATTAAGATAAATAAAGATTTTTCTAATTTTTCCGTAAACAAATCGACCGATTTTAAAAATTCAAACGTCAAAATAAAGCACTTTGAAAAACCTTTCAAACAAGCTATTACTTGATACCCCTTGTCATTTAAAATGTTTAAGGGGATGACCCCGGGGAGCAGAGGGTAAAAGGGGGTGAAGTCGCTTTTGGTTATAAAGTTGCCCCCCTTGGGAAATCATTGGACGTGTCTCGGCGTTTTTTCTTTTAATCAGTGGTTTTCCATAAATCCGCGCTGGGAAGTTTTCAAATGAACACCCTGTAATGTCATGTTGATGGAGTAATTTTTAGTTGCGTTATAAAGATGAATAATTATACTATCGCAGAAAGAGGTTCACGGGTAAAACTTTAGATTCTGTATTAGTTTAAAAAGAATATAAAATGTATTTGCTGTGAATTTAAATAAATGGATTATATTTCAATGAAATTCTAAATGACTAAATTTTTCCTATGGCCTGGCTTAGTGGCTAACACTCGGTATACATGCTGATGGAGTATTTGTTAGTTGTGTTATAAAGATGAATAATTATACTATTGCAGAAAGAGGTTTATGGTTAAAATCTTTGACTCTGGTAATAGTTTAAAAAGAATAAGAAATGTGTTTGCTGTACATTTAAATAAACGAATTATATTTCATAAAAATTCTAAATGACCCAATTTTGCCAATTGCCTGGTGTAGTGGTTAACACCCAGTATACGTATAAACAATGACATCAAAGCCATAGCCGGGGCAATATAGGGGTTTAATATTTTCGTAAAACAAGTCGTGGTATTTTATAAAATTTATTATCTTTGACTAAATCCGGTGAATTGTGTAATAACCTAATGTCGTTTCAAATGTTTATTTTCGGTACGTTATATTACAGAAACATGTAAAAATATTTTCTAGACTCCTAATGAAATATACTAATTAATATTTACAGTATGAGTTCATTTATCAATTCGATTAAGCAATATAACATCTTTTTTACAGCTTTTTCTATTGTATTTTCATAATGTGACTTTTCAATTACTGTCAACAATTACAACACAAACTGCAAGTATTTTTAAAATCTTTATGATTTTCGTCCATTTTCAATATTTAATGTTATCTTTTCTATTACGAGCAAATGAATTTAAGTCAAAATGAACATATATTTTGATTTAGTTTGATTTGAACTGTGACAATGATTAAATTAGATAAACACAACATAAAATTACAGAAGCTTTGAATATATAATTTAAATTGACACTCGTAAAAAGTGAAATAAAGGCCATACTTTGATAAAATTAATAAATATTCTTAAGAGATAAAAACATTTTGTTTTACTGTAAAACAAAAATAAAATTAGTCGATTAAATAGGACCTTACAAAATTCCAATGTTTAATTAATTAAATAAATTTGTCGATTAATGAAATTATAAAGAAAATACATTTATATTTTGACATATCAAATTGAATAGATAATATTTAAATTAAAACAAACGAAAATCGCTGCAATTGTTTTAATAATAAACCGGCTAATGACCTTGCAGTCGAAGCCGGTAAGGTGGGAGAGGTTTTTAGTCGGTAGTCCTCCGCCTAAAGGGAGTCCGACACTCCGTCCGTAAATGGATTTTCCCCTCCCACACCACAAAAAAATAAAATAAAATAATAGTAAATACAAATTGTATTAAGTTGAATTGATTCATCACCAAAGTTCAAAATACGTAATAAATTAAGGCGATTGAAATAATAAATGTAGTTTAAAAAAAAATTGTAATTATATAAGTATTAAATTTGTGTTTATTCTAATTACATTTATTAGTGTACCTAGAAATGATTAAATAAAACATTCACGTGAATTTTATTAAAATATTTTCACTCAGGCTCAATCATCTGTTAAGAAATTATAATTTTCTTTGCAGTGCATCAAATTTATATAGTTATGTGCAAATATGATCAATCTTGTGCTTGCTAAATATTCTATTTCATTTTTATTTTAAAGTTTGTAAGGTATCATTAACTTAGACGAGTTTTTTAAAGATTCAAAGAATAAAAAAGTCTTAATAATTTACCTATAAGGATGAGTTATTTACTTTCCCTGTAAAGTAGGCCAAAATTTATGCAAATCTTACTAACTCTAAAGAATTGTATTCGATAATAATGTTATTAAGCAATCACTTAATTTTTACAATTATTTGCACAAAATATACCTGGATTTTTTAAGCCATCTTGTAACTTTTGTTTTAGGGATAAATAAAAGTCAATAAATATACGTAAAAAGAATAACTTCCATTATTTAATGACTATTTTTTGACGAGGGTTTCCCATCCTTAATTAAGCATGAAGTTTTATGTCGAGTTTAAAAGACACAATCTAAATGTTCAAGCTTTTCTAAACTTAAAATTTTACTTAATGCGCCAGGTGTATAAAACACTGATTTACAGTGATGTTTAAAAAAACACATATGCACTCTTGTTTCACCAGTAAAAATCAAAAAGACGATAAATCAAAGAACTAAGATAAGATTTAACATTTAAAAATATTTTTTTTAGGTATTATATTTTTTATATTAACAAATTATGGCCGAGAAATTATAGAGTTACCTCTAAATGTTAAAATTATGTCAAATTCTACTTTTCTCTAAATGATTTATATGAATGATTTATTGTGTTACATACAAAAAATATTTCCTATTAAATATACATATCGTATATTTATTTTTGTAAATTTGCAGGTATTCGTAGATTTTATAAAAGTGTTCAATTTAAAATTTCGAACAAGTATTTCCACTTTTAGATTAAGCATGAAGTAAAATTTCGAGTTTAGAAAAGCCTGAAAATTTGGTTTGGTCGCTCCGCGAAGCGGAGCGGCCAAACCAAATTTTCAGGCTTTTCTAAACTCGAAATTTTACTTCATGCGCCACGCGTATAAAACACTGAAATATGGTGAAGTTAGAAATACACTAAAAACATTTTTTTAAATGAGTAATATTCGAAATATTTAAATAACAAAATATTTAAATTTTTCTTGACACATTCTCAAATCAGGTCAAATAATACAATTTATGAAATTAACTTATTTAGTAATTTAATTAACAAAATTAATAAAGTTACGTTATTGCTCCAATGGCGATTAGTGGGTAAATCATTTATGACAAGGAAAACATATTATGTACATTCTTTTGTATATTTTGTTTCGCCTGACCATTTGAGGCAAAAGTTCCCCTATTTCCCCTCTTGTGGCTTGGTTATAGTGGCTAAATGTGGGTGTTTTATAGCAAATACGAGGGTTGCCTTTTATATTTCGGGATTAGAGAACAAAAATAAATATTAATCATTGAAAATCGCTTTATTGTTTTTCAAAATATTCCCCATTAAGATCTATACACTTTTGCATGCGTTTGAACCAATTGTCGAAGCACTTTTGCCACTCTGATTGAGGTATCTCCAAAACATGCATTCTGAACGCATCAACCGCTTCTTCAGATGTCGAAAAACGTTGACCTCTCATTTTATTTTTTACGGATGGGAATAAAAAGAAGTCATTCGGTGCCAAATCAGGATTATATGGCAGATGACTCATCAAATCAATGTTTTGCGTGCTCAAAAATGCAGTTGTTTGAGCTGATTTGTGAGAGCTCGCAATGTCGTGGTGAAGAGTGATCCGTTTTCGGCGGTTGGTTTTCCTGATTTCTTGGATGACACCTGGCAAACAAATGGTTGTGTACCACTCAGAATTGACTGTTCTGCGTTGTTCTAGTGGTACGGTTGCGACATGTCCAGTTTTTCCGAAAAAACAGGCGACCATTTGCTTGGAAGTGCTTCGTGCGCGAACAACTTTTGTTGGATTTGGCTCATCTTGAAACACCCATACGGTCGACTGTTGTTTACTTTCGGGCTCATACGCGTAAATCCATGATTCATCACCTGTCACGATGTCATAGACGTGTTTCGAAGCACCGCAATCGTATTTTTTGAGCTTTTCTTTGCACCAATCGACACGAGCCTTTTTTGAGCGATTGACAAATTGTGTGGGATCCAACGCGAACAATTTTTTTTGACATTCAAATGTTCATGCAATATTGAATGTATACTGGTCCACTAATGCCTAAGGCTGTCTCAATCTCACGATAGGTCACATGACGATCTTGCAATATTTGTTTGCGCACAGCATCAATGGTTTCCGGAACAACAACTGATTTTGGACGACCTCCACGAAATTCGTCTTGGAGTGAACTACGACCTCGGTTGAATTCACCATACCATTTCTAAACACTGGCCCTTGATGGAGCTTCATCGCCAAAAATTGAATTAAGTCCATCCATGCACTGTTGATGAGTTAATCCACGTCGAAAGTTGTAAAAAATAATCGCACGAAAATGTTCACGATTTAATTCCATTCTTTGGCTGAGATAAATCTTTTAAGTTAGTGTAAACGACACAAATAACGCTCATATGTCAAAATGTTCTGAGTACGTATAACCTCAAAAATGTCAAACTTTACGATAGAGCTCTCAGTTGTCAGATTGCAACACTAGGGTTGCCCAATCCCGAAAAATATCGGTAGGTAGAAGACATACAAAAAAGGATAGGGTATCCTTGATCTCTTTTTTTAAGAGAAAATCAATTGTAAAAACAAAAAATCGTCTATCGCCTATTGTTTTTAAGTTCCAAAAACTAGTATTTTTGATTTTCGATTTTCAATTTTTATTAATTACTCAGTTATTTATTATTTTTCTAAATACTTACATATGATATCATTGGCAGATTAAATGCTGCTGCCATGTATGCCTCGTGCTCGCAATATTCTTGGGGGCCGATGAAAACCGAGACGTTTTGTGTCCATAATGTCGCTACTTGTTCGACGCTGTAGATTTCCTTTCCGTAAGTCTCTGCCACGATGAACTCTAAACGGTGGTCTTTCTCGCCAAGACTTCCGTTGTTAACTTCATCCACAGCTAGAGAAATCGCACCAGAAATTGTCAGGCCGTGTCTTTGGTACTCATTATCTCCTGGAAGCCTCTGGGAGCCGGTGATATAGCCCATGGTGAAGACGTCGCATTTGATTTTTGGTAGTGTGGCCAAAGTTATGATTAAAATTGGCCACATTACTCTGGAAAGAAAAATAAAAAATAAGAATTGCAGTGTTGACAAGTGGATTATTGAGATTTTGGCTAACACTAAATACCAATATTTTTAATGGAAAATCTATTGTATTATGGCATATAACATAATTTTTTTAATACGTAATATTGTTAAACAATAAAGATAGGAATATTTGCATTGTTCTGAATACCTTGTATGTTTTTGATACTATTTAATTTATTTACACTAAACATCGTTGAAAGCAGACTATGTATTTCATTCCGTGTTATTCTAATTGAAGATGATGTATGTGTTTTATACGCGTGGCGCATAAAGTAAAAAAAACTTTAAAAAAAATAGCGAATATCTGCAATTGTTGTATCAATTCGATGGTATGTCATTATTTTTATAAAATCACATTACTTTTTCTTAATTATTGTAGCTGTAAATTTTCTGACATTTGTTGATTTTTAAAAGAGTTCAATTTGAACCTTTAAACGAGTGTTTTCCACTCCCAGACTAAGCATGAAGTAAAATTTCGAGTTTAGAAAAGCCCCGTGAAAATTTGTCGAGGGTCGCGCAGCGACCCGAGACAAATTTTCTGGGCTTTTCTAAACTCGAAATTTTACTTCATGCGCCACCCGTGTAAAACACTAAAATATTGTGAAATTTATGTTTATTCGAATTTCACTTGAAATCTGTGATTTATGCGCGTGGCGCATGAAGTAAAATTTCGAGTTTAGAAAAGCCCAGAAAATTTGTCTCGGGTCGCTGCGCGACCCTCGAAAAAATTTCACGGGGCTTTTCTAAACTCGAAATTTTACTTCATGCTAAGTCTGTGAGTAGAAAACACTTGCTTAAAGCTTTAAATTAAACTTAAAAAAAAATAGGAAATAGCCGCAATTGTTGTATCAATTCCAGGGTATGTCATTATTATTATAAAATCACATTACTTTTTCTTAATTATTTTAACTCAGAGAAACGTAAAGTGTTGAGTGTGAACATTTATAAATTTAGAATTTTTACACCTCAAAAAAGTAAAAAACATTTTGTCTATAAAATAAATAGGGAAGCCAATATTTCAAACTTTTAAATTAACATGCGATTTCCTATGTTGCGTCCGCCAAGTCAACACCCGGTATACGCGTGGTGTATAAAGTAAAATTTCAAGTTTAAAGAAGCCACTAAATTTAGATTTGCTGGCGAGGTACACTTCGCTTGCGCCGGCAAATCCAAATTTTCATCCTAACCTCGAAATGTTTCTTCATGCTTAATCAACAAGTGGAAACACTCGTTAGAAGCTTCAAATTGAACGCTTTTAAAAAAAAACAATAAAGACCTGATAATTCACAACATATAATTTAATGAAACATTTTCTGTGTGAACCTAATAAAATTATTACTTCGTGTTTGATCTACAAAAAAATGATTACATTTCAAACCATAAAAAAAATTACCTCGGTATAAAACACATTTTTTTCAATTACAGAATTTCAAAGTTGACAGGAACTTGATGTTTTGTATATCAACTTTTAGAAAGTAATAAAAAGACAAACGCAATATTTTCAATATGTATTATCCCTTAAACCACAAAAATCTTCCACTTGAAGAATTAGGAGTGATTGCTGACAAAGATATTTATTTTCATTTTTCTCTAGGAAAGAATCCCTTCATTTGAATGAATAAGCCGGGAAATTTATCATCCTCCTTAGAAATGGAAAAACTGGGGGATGAGTATTTTTCCTTCTAGAGAGCATTTTGCATATCGTTTTGTGCGCGTAGTGAGTGCGTGCGGAATTTCGTCGAATTTCAACTTGGCATATTTACGTTGCTTAATAATTCATAGAATCCTCCTTCATAACAAATTGTTATGCTCGGATTTTTAGCGTCTAAAATTGCAAAACATCAGCATACATATCCTATTCCAGATTTTCTTTATTTTAATATAAATTTAGGTTTAATCCATCAAGCGCCATTGATAATGCAATATTACAACAGTATTAATTTTTTGTTATTAAATTACAAAATAAGTTAATTTGATGCATTATACTATTTGGCCTGACTTAAGGATGTATGGAGAAAATGTATATATTTTGTATTTTGAAAATTTCTATTATTGCTCATTTAAAGAAAATGTTTTTAGTGTATTTCAGGTAAAATTCTGCACTTATTTTTATTATTTCTATGAATTACTTATATTACATGCTTGAATTTTTTTTGTAAATATACATAATGTATATCCTGTAAATTTTCAGGCAATCGTCAATTTTTTAAAAGCGGTAAGTTTAAAGATTCAAACGAGTGTTTTCCACTCCCAGACTAAGCATGAAGTAAAATTTTGAGTTTAGAAAAGTCTTAAAATTTGGATTTGCCGGGGCGCGCGAGCGAAGCGAGTCGCGCCCCGGTAAATCCAAATTTTAAGACATTTCTAAACTCGAAATTTTACTTCATGCGCCACGCGTATAAAACACAAACGTTAAGTGAAGTTTGAATATACATACATTTGACAATATTATAGTGTTTTATACGCGTGGCGCATGAAGTAAAATTTCGAGTTTAGAAAAGCCCAGAAAATTTGTCTCGGGTCGCTGCGCGACCCTCGACAAATTTTCACGGGGCTTTTCTAAACTCGAAATTTTACTTCATGCTTAGTCTGGGAGTGGAAAACACTTGTTTAAAGCTTTAAAAAGAACTTAAAAAAATAGGGAATATACATAACGTATATTCTGTAAATTTTCAGGCATTCGTCAATTTTTTAAAAGCGTTAATTTTAAATATTCGAACGAATGTTTTCCACTCCCAGACTAAGCAAATCCAAATCCAAATTTTAAGACTTTTCTAAACTCGAAATTTTACTTTATGCAAGACGCGTATAAAACACTGATATAAAATGAAGTTCAAAATTTAGATAGTAAATTTAAAAATGTCCCCGCTTATTACTTATAATAGTTACTTTCTAATAATAACTAATTAATTTTCTTGTGCAAATGTAATTTATTTGAACATTTATATGTTCGAATATTCACATACTTGATATTCAAATATTTGAATATTCGAATATTTAAATATTTCAAATATTCGACTATTTGAATATCAAAATGTTTGAATAATTAGAATATTCGAATAATTGAATATATTTTTGAATGTATATTCGAATATTTATATTGTAAAAAATCCGAGCCTTACTAAAAATAGTAAAATAACTTATTAATACAAAAATGTTGCATCCTTAGAAACGCATTACAGTTGTATGCTAAAGTCTAATAATTTGGCTGTTGTTTATTTATTTAGTATAAATTCAATCGAGAATTATTTTTTCTATTGAAATTAAATGTCTGCATTGAAGCTTATAAGAGATTTTTAAAGTTTCATAAAAATGTCCTTGCAATAAAATCTCTATTGAAACTATACGAACGAAAACTAAAATCAGCTTACATGTTTACTAAACAACATCACAACAACTTATTGAATGCGAAATAAACGCATCCTTCACAAAAATTCATTTTCACTCGACAACATGTTTTTGTCATTCATTCCGTGTAACACAAATAAAGTAAAACTTCCTTTTGCGTATTCGCACACATTTCGTTAGACGTGTGAATTCTTATTCAAACATATCATCAAAGTAACACGAATTATAAAGTAAATACGTTTTTTGGGCCATTATCCTCTCAACTCGACTGAAAGGGGATTTTTCGAAGTGTCGAGAAATTCTTTTGTGCGGCGAAAACGCGCGGATAGCTCGAATGTCTCATTGATGAGGGATGGGCTTATTAAAATCATATCAAAAAGGGAAGGGACGATTCATTCGAACGGAGACGTTAAATCGAGGGGAACAGTTTCATTTCTGAAACCGCAAGGGAACGGAATAATTCCGCATGAAAGCGAAAAGGATCTATTGTATTTAAATTGGATATTTTTATTGTCAGAGGATGAGAGTATAAAGGATTAACCTTTTACCTTGACCAGAGAAATATTGAAAAGTTATTGTTCGGTCGAAAAAAATTATACCTTGAACAGAAAAATATTGAAAGGATTTTGTATGGTACAAAAATGTAATTGTAATTTTTTTAAAAGTTTATTTCATTGTAGTCGAGGTTAAATAGGTACAAAATTAAGAGCGAGCCATTCACGAGCCATTTGTATATGAAACGTTTAGGATAATAATACTAATAATAATAATCTTTATTTTCAAGGTGTAAAAATTGTACAAAATGAAAATTGCGTCAGTTTGAGTCACATACGATTTAGATAATATAATATACACTACAACTAAAAATGTATAGTATGTTCAATAAAATAAAATCTCTAGAGTGCCATGGAAAATATTGTAGGTTGGCAACTATGAAATTATACATTATAATTAGCGTGTAGCCAACTTAAATTTTAAAAAAGATATAATCATGGCACTCTAGAGGTTTTTTTTATTGAACATACCATACATATAATTTATAAACAATTTAAAACACTAATTCATAAGAAATTCTTGTATTAAATACGGTTATTTTTCTATTAAATATTTTATAAGGCATTTTGAGAAATTTTGTGTTGTTCTTTAATTTTTTATTTCGTCCGGCAGAGCATTAAACAGCTTAATTGCTGAATATTATTATGATAAGTAAAGTTACGTTAGATATTGAGTAAAAAGCAAATCTTAAATATTTATGTAAACGTAGTGCACTAAATTGGAAACTGTCAATTTTTAAAACTGATCATAATTACACAAATAAGAATACACATGTGCCAGAAATTAATTTTAGTGAACTTTATTGATATATTTATTTTAATTGATAAGGATAAACTTAAGAAGATATTATTTTAATTATTTCATTGCTTATAATGTGTAATTAGTTTTATGATCGGTATTATAAACGATTAATAAGTCATTAGATAACTATTTGTGGATTAAATTTATTTACGTAGTAAACTAATGAGCAAATAAAATTGCGAATTATAAAGCAAACCTACTAAATAAATAGAAACTCTAGAAATAAATAATTTATTTAGTAGATTACCGACCAAAATTATACATTTTCGTGTTGGCGATAGCTGAAACCACCAATTTTTAAAATTGAATTGTTAATCAAATCGGAAATTTAGTATGATTTCTTCTATTTATGAAGAATAACCGTGAAATAGGTCAGAACTACACAGAACAAGAAAATGGAAGCTTATTAAAGGAACTTATAAAAGACCTAAACGAGTGTTTTCCACTCCCAGGCTAAGCATGAAGTAAAATTTTGAGTTTAGAAAAGCCTGAAAATTTGGTTTGGTCGCTCCGCGTTTCGCGCTACGCGACCAAACCAAATTTTCAGGCTTTTCTAAACTCAAAATTTTACTTCATGCTTAATCTGGGAGTGGAAAGCACTCGTTTGATGCTTTAAATGGTATTCATTTAAAAAAAAAACGTATGTATATGTATGAAAATCCCTGGTTATGTTAACGAGTTGCTTCTGACTTGAAAAACTGTAGGTCTTCGACGCCTTAGAATTTCTTGTGGTTGATATTAATCACTGTCAGAGAAAATTGTATAAGCGAACTTAAATCTAACATGGGTGGTATGATAGATATGATAACCGTAATGGAATGAATTAATACAAGTAGTAGAATCTAAAGTAATTATAATAATATAATACACTTTTGACTTGTACCTGTCAAATTATTTAAAGAATAAAATTTACTTGGTACAAAAACAAACAAATAATTTACAGAGGAGATTTATTAGCCAAATAAAGTAATTTTGTATTTATAATACCGAAATCTATTAAATAAATTAGTTTATTCCTAAAGTAAATTTTGTTTACGGAATAAAACGTTTCATAACATCAGGCATTAATGTAAATAATTAAATTAAAATATGACTACTAACATGTCACTTTTGTTTTTGATTATTTATTATTATAGAAGTAGAACTTATCTTATTTAAATTATGAACGGTGGAGGCTTCTACTTTAGTATATATGTTAACCAATAAAATAAAACTCTTTTAAGTGTTTTATTTTATTGAATTTCTTATTTATCATGTGAATTCATAATGTGTATCTAAATTTTTAGCCTGCAGTGTATGTAATTAATTACATTGAATTATTTAATTAGCTAAGTAAATTTACTTATAATTAGAATAACTGATTCAATGAAATAATACCGAGAATAATGTAAATCCCGGCGCATTCATCATTTAGGCAAATAATACAATATTGCAATGTACATTCAATTTCTACAGCAGCAACTAAAGACTAATTAATTAACAAACATAATGGTTTTATTTTTAAAACGAAATGAAACACACAGATTTATTGTCGCACAAAGGCTAGATTCAAAATACGCTTAAAATACCACGAATTCATCACATGTCACTCAGTTAGGGAAACTGAAACTCATCAGTGTTCTATCAAAACAATCCGTGAATGTTATATCAACGAGAACTGTGATTTAGTATTGAAGTTCGGAAATAAACGGATGTTTATATTTAGTCCGGTTTTATTTAGAAATTGGTGAAATATAAATACGCCATTGAATTTTTTGTAATACATATTTGGGTCAGCAATTCTCATTCATTAATTGATCGACGAGGCTAATAATTGCTAAAGTTAATAATCACTTGTATTAAATATCACTATATTGTCTTTAAATGTCTATTGTATTCTCACTACAGTTGTTTCGCCACACTGTGACTTCTTCAGGCGAAGACACGATACACAACATTAGTCTGTTCGGGTATATACATGGTGGCCGTATTTTACAATGTGTGGGGATCTCAGTTAATTAAAGAGATAGAAAATCGGTTAAGTTGCGTATTTTAGGGCCTAACAATAATCTAAAAACGATTTTGAAATAACTTTTTTTGTTTTCGAGATATTAACAAAAAAACTGATTTTTTGAAAAATCGTTTTTATTTTTTTATTCAAAAACTACTGAATCTGGACATTTGAAACTTTTACAATATAAGGCACTTTTTAATAAGGAATCTAGCAGCATATTTTTTCTAAGATAAATTACCAGAGGGAATTACCTGGGAAACTTAGCCAACTTTTGTTTTTCTTATGAGCGCCATTTTTTGATAGAATATTTTTTTCTGAACTCAGTGATGTATCACACTTAAAATTTATTTTAGATTTTATATTTAAAATTATAATATTTTCTTTTTTGCAAAGAGTGCCTTCGAAACATGACGTCATATCTATTAATCAATAAAATATTGACAGCAGTCGATCATTGTTAGCACTCAAAATTAATTAATAACTCTTTAATTTGGTTGGCGTTCACTTTGTCGGATATCTTCATAACAATTTAATTAAAACACTTAACTTTGTTTTACCACTTTTATAAATAAAAGTGGTAAAACAAAGTTACTTGTTTTAATTAAATTAATAATTGTCAATCTTTCTGATAATAATAATAAGTATTGATTATCACACAAAACATAAAGTAAAAAAATAGTGATGTGTCCATGATAGCACTTTCTCCGTTAAAGATATGATGACTTAAATATCAACAGTATGATCAAGTTGCACAAACTGAATTTATTCTTTTATTATAAATATTCCAAAACTATTCACAAAAAAAGTAATTCTTGCGTTTTTCACATCTCAATAAATATTGATCGCAATCACATCTAAGCGCTTTATATTTTAACTTTACTGTAAATCAGTGTTTTATACGCGTGGCGCATGAAGTAAAATTTCGAGTTAAGAAAAGCCCCGCGAAAATTTGTCTCGGGTCGCTGCGCGACCCTCGACAAATTTTCTCCGCGGGGCTTTTCTAAACTCGAAATTTTACTTCATGCTTAGTCTGGGAATGGAAGACAATCTTTAGTTTAAAATACATCACAGCTGTTAAAATATGTCTCGTATTTGTATTTTGTCATAAAATCACTATATTGACTGTATTGTATATAGTGATTTAAGTGACTTACAATCATATCACAATAGCCAAAATACAGTCCGTTGAGAGACATAATCAGACAAAATCCTAGCATAGTCAAAAGACAGTCAATTTAGCCACTTATAGTCACAATATTCAAAACACGGCCAATAAAGGTATAGTATGACAAAATCCTATGATAGTCTTGAGATAGTCAAGCTATTTATTAAGATTCAAAATGTCGCACTAGGATTTCGTTTATAAACAAATTCATTATCTATCAGTACAGTAATTAATCAGCTGAATCCTACTAGTTGTCAAATGAGTGAGTTACTGAACTGTTTCTAAGACACTCTTTACAAAAACCAAGATTAAAATTTTACATATAAAATGTACAATACACTACAAGTGTGATACATCATTGAATTCAGAAAATATTCGTGTTGGCTATAGTCCGTGGGTAAATGTTATAGTTATCTTAAAATAAAATATATTACCAGATTTCTCGTTAAAGAGTGCCTCTATCATATCAAAGTTGTAAATGTGTGGATTCAATAGTTTTTGAATAAAAAAATAAAAACGAAATTTAAAAAATTAATCCGTTTTTTGACAATATTTTTTAGATTATTACTAGGCCCTAAAATACACAACTTTGTCTTAATTTAACCGACTCTCTATCTCTTCAAATAACCGAGATCCTCATATATTCTGTTGAAATATGGGCACCTTATGTTCACAAGGTTTATGAGATTATGAGGGAGAAATTAAACATCTGCATGGTATTTAATTTCCGGCCTTTTTCTTCTTTAGGTGATATCCTGATTTTTTTGTCGAAGTGGTGGTTCTCTTCGATGAGGTGGTTCGCTTATGTAGAGTTAGTCTTCTTTTGGTCAAAACTGTTTTTATGTTCATTTATTTTATTCTCGAACGATCTTCCTGTTAGTCCAACGTATCTTTTGGGGCAGTCTTTGCAAGTTAAGAAATAGACACCACTTTGCTGAGTTTTTATCCGCGCTTATTAGTCTTTATTATTTCTAATTATGCTGCCTAATGAATTATTGGTTTTAAATGCAATATTAATATTGATGCTTTTTAACTTTTTTGCAACTTTCTCACTACTTTTTCCACTATATTTTATTGATTTATAACTAAAATAAAAACAATTTTTGTTACTTATTTCACCTTTATTTTCGTTCGTTAGATGTATGTACATTTCGAGTGCTAAGCACTAATTATAAATAAATATTAGTTATTGCTAATGAATGCGTAGCACACGAAATGTACATTTAACGAATAAAAATAAAAGTGAAGTAAGGAACAAAAAGTGTTTTTATTGTGATTAAATACTTTACATAACTCAAATAAACAATTAGTAATTTATAATTGTTTGAAGCTTTATCTTTAATAAGAGGATACATTAAATTGTTAATTATATTTCTTTGTGTTTTTGATATCATTTTTTAGAAACAGTTGTTATCAACAACTTTGGCATTTTCAACGAATTTTATAAATTTTGTAGTTATCTAAAAACCGTGAAATTATTATGTTTTCAAAATTTTCGTAAATTCTAATAAACTCATCTGGTGCGTTCTTAAATTTTTACGATTTCAATTTAGACAATTTTTTGTTTGCATCATCTGGGCCTGGCCACATTGAGGGATTTTTTCTATTAGGTATACATATCACGATTTTTGAATGTAAATTTGCAGACATTCATTGTATTTGTGAAAGCTTTCAATTTAAAGCTTCTAACGAGTGTTTACAATCCCAGATTAAGCATGAAGTAAAATTTCGAGTTTAGAAAAGCCTGAAAATTTGGTTTGGTTGCTCCGCGAAGCGGAGCAACCAAACCAAATTTTCAGGCTTTTCTAAACTCGAAATTTTACTTCATGCGCCACGCGTATAAAACACTGACTAAATGTGAATTTCAAAATACACCCACCCCTTATAGCTGTAGGCTTGTGAGTTTACGTGAAGTGATTATTACACTAAAAAAGACTGTCATTCCTTACTTCACTTTTTATTTTAGTCGTTAGATGTACATTTTGAGACACAAAGTGTTAATTATCAATAACAAATTCCTCTTGTGTTTAATCCTCCCGTCAATACATTTAACAAATGTTCACTATTTACTAATATACTTATCGTCGTTTAAGTTTTAACATAGCATATCTCAAAAAAACCGAAATTGAGTTATGCATATTGTTGGATTTATATTTCCTTTCCATTGTGTTTGTAGCAATAGTTCATCGGTCTGATGCTTGAAAGCACTACAATCGAGGTTCTTATTATTTTCACACATCTCAAATCAAAAATCGTCACATATCTTAATAATATATTATGTTACGGAGTGGTATGCAGCATATTAAATATGAGCGGACATGTTGCGCACGAGCCGCGCAGCGGCGAGTGCAGTATTCCGCGAGTATGTAATTGCCATACCACTCGAGAAACGTACGATACTTTACTTATACCCTAACAAAATAAAAAATGAGCATGAAAGAACAACTTATTCATTCAATAATTTTTAATAGTAACATAACATTGATGAAAACTAAATGACTACTTGATCAATATAGTTCAAAAAATGTCATTTGGTTGTGCGGTAATCAATCAGCTGTTCAGCTGTCAGCGTGTACTATACTTGTCAAAGCTATTACGTTCATGTGTAGGTAATGTCAATTATACGCGTTAAGATGACAGTGTGGTATGATGCGGTTACTAGATAGGGCGTAGGTAAAACAGATTTTTCGCTCTCCTGTAAAGTAGGGAAAAGGGAGATATGCGATGTTGAAACTTAATCGACGTTTTACACCTTTTGTTGTAATGCTTGGATTCATAACAATAAAATCGTAATTTCAATAACAGAAAATAGTATTATAAATACATAATCATTATTCGTTCAATTTTTTGTTGTCTGGCTATTTGAGAAGAGACATTTTTATATTTCACTCCTATTTATTATGAATATAAAAGCAAAATCATCACGAGCATCTACCAGTGTATATTACTAATTGCTCTAACTTAACAGCATCAACAAACAATTTCGTCTAATTAAAGGAAATATCCATATACGTAGTAAATTTTAATTATGACACAAATTTAGTTTAATTATTCATACGCATACTCGCATTATATTAATATCATGTGCCTAGTGCCTGTTGGTATTAATTAACGTTTATATTATAAAGTGGAGATAGGAATTTGGATAATTTCAAGATTGGAAACATGTTTGTGCTAGGGGAAATTTTAATACAAGTTTATTGATTATTTATTAATAAATCAGGTAGTAAAATTAGCTTACTATATTTTTTATACTTATTTAATATAAATAAGAAACGTTTGAAAAATTAATCAAGTTTAGTGTGTTTTTGTGGAAACAGGCAAAAACAGATTGAATCGAGGAGGCGGATACTTGCTGAATATCCATTACACTTTTAAAAACAAAACAAGTTAAAAAGAAGTCATTCATCTTATTTAATCTGCTCTTGATGCAACAAAATGTAAGAACATAATTGAAAAGTATTAATCTTGTTTAATATTTACTTAGTAGCAAAAAATGTTTACAAATAATTATACAGCGAATTTTTATTTTGAGTATAATTTGTTGAGAATGTTACTATTCTTGCAGATGTAATAAATAATAGCAGGTTTCCACTTTGTTTTTAAATCTTATTCAGTCAATATTTCTAAAACACGATAACCAGTTATTTGTTTGTGTTTGCCGTTAAAATAAGCACGCAATACATAGGATACTTTTTCTCATTAATAACTTGATATAACATTTTTAGATATATTGGTTTTGTAAATCAAATTTACTTGGATTTGTTTCACTTATATATAACACGATTTTAACTTTGTTTGTATAACTGAGAGTTTATTTGAGTTTGAAAATGACAAGTTACAGTTGTCGAAAGTATAGTCACTTAACAAAGTCTTAATTATACAGCAAAGTTAAAATCGTGCTTCATTTGTGAATTATGATGTATAACAAAGTAGAAGCCTCCATCGGTAACAGTGTTAATTCATATGTACTTTATTTTTCGACTGATAATAATGGCATTAAACCGAAACTAGTAGAAAAATAAAATGAATATTAGTTAAACAAATCCAAGTGAATTTAATTTACAAAATCAATATAACCCTACAATTTCCTACTGAAAGGACTACATTTCTGCTTAAATTATTAAATTCTTTGAAAACTCCTCTGTTTGATATTTGTATTTTGTGAACACCCTGTAGGTATATGGTAACCTCCTGAAAATAGGTCATCTTACTTTACAAGCATCACGAAAATTTTATGAGAATTACGTTTTTTTAAGAAAATCAAAATAAAACAGATTATATACTGTTTTCGATTTATACCTATGCTGTAAATTTTCAGGTATTTGTAAAAATTACACAGTGCGACAAATTCAAACTTTCTTTTTCTGAATTAAAATTTGAAAGCAAAAATTAAACATTAGTGTGAAAGAAAATATAGATCTTACTATTTTTTGCGACATAAGGTCATTGAAGGATTTTATTGAGGTCTCAAGTTTTGAAGTGTTTCATCAAAAAGATCACCTAAAATGTCCTATATAAAGATCAGATTTGCAATAAAACACGTAATTTTAGGTAGAGGAAGTTAAATAATATTAATTTAATTAGTTATTCACTTTTGCATTAAATAAAAAAAAAAAATGCATGAAACACAACATTTGATTTTCATGCGATTTTTTCATCCAAATTGAAAAACTAGTCGAATTAAAATAATTTAACTTTTTTTAGCCTAAAATCACGTGTCTTATTGCAAATTTAATCTTTATATGTATAGACCATTTTAGGTGATCTTTTTGATAAAAAACTTCGAAACTTCGGACATTGATAAAATCCCTAAATAACCTAATGTCGCAAAAAACAGTAAGATGTATTTTTCCTTTCGTACAAATTTTTTATTTTTGTTTTTAGATTTTAATCTAGAATTTTAGTGTCGCACTGTGTTATTTATGTTAGATCAATCATGAGTATATTTATAATTCATAATATTTCAGTATTTTAAAATGCGTTTCGCATGAATATTTTGAGTTTAAAAATGTCTGAAAAATTAAATCTGACGCCTCGCGCCGCTCGCACCGGCACGTCTAATTTATCAGGCTTTTCTAAACTTAAAATTTTACTTCATGATTAATCAAGATGTGGGAACACCAGTTAGAAGATTTAAAGTTAACGCTTTTATAAAAACAACGAGTGCCTCAAAATTTACAGTGTCACAATCACAATATGTATACTTAACCTATTAAGTGCAATTGCTGCAATAAAGCAGCTTTATTATTTTAATTGTATTAAATTACTAAATGAGTCAGTTTGATACATTGTATGATTTGACCTGACTTGAGAATGTGTAATGAAAAATGTAAATATTTTGTTATTAAAATATATCGACTATTACTTAACAAGTTTTCAGTGTACTTGAAACTTAACTTAACAATATTTATTATATATTTACATGAAGTAAAATTTCGAGTTTAGAAAAGCCTGAAAATTTGATTTGGTCGCTACGCGACCAAATCAAATTTTCAGGCTTTTCTAAATTCAAAATTTTACTTCATGCTTAATCTGGGAGTGGAAACACTCGTTTGAATCTCAAAATTTAACGATTTTATAAAATCAGCGAACACCTAAAAATTTACAGCGTATACATTAAGTGTATTTAACAGAACATTTCTTAGTATGTATTAAAATAATTCATTCATAGAAATTATAAAATAAAGTGCTGAATTTTACCCAAAATTAACTTTTCAAGTTAGCGTTAAGTGATTGCTCGTCCGTTAATTGATCAAAATAATTTTTTTTTGTACATTAATAATCCATATTATTAAGACCTTTGTTAATTCAAATCAGTGTTTGACTTTAAGAAAGTGTATCATTTTTATCTTATATAAATAATTTAGGTCTTGATAAAATAGATTACAAGGGAGAATAATCTTAACGGTCATTTTGCAAGCCATGGAGTCGATCCAGATGGAAATGGCTTTCATTTAAGCGTTGGACACATGTGAAGTTGGCGAATGTTCCTAACAGCAGGAGTGTACTTAGTTTCACAATGGGATATCTATAAAGGATATATCTCCAATTACTATATCTGATTGAAATCGGCGATTATAATATTGCAAACTTAGAACATTCTATAACATTAATAATCTAAATCTAATAATTTTGATTATACTGCTTGAGTTTGATCGGAGTGGAAACACTCGTTAGAAGCTTTAAGGTTGCGGTTTACTAGAGTGAGACAGACTATTTCCAGCCGTTTGCTAGATTGAGAGAGACCTGTATTATCATTTCCAGCACAAAAAGGTGAACGTAAGATGTAATGAATATTTTGTTTAATGAATGAATCAGAACAGTAATGGTGCTGGAACTAGTTACTACCAAAAACGTTGGATTTTACTTATAATAAATCGCATTCTGAAAATTAATTCAAATTCAAAACTATTTGAATTTGAGAAAATAAGCTTACGCTTCTTATTGTTTGCACACTTTAAACATAATATATAAAATTATGAAAATGTTATTCGCACAGAAAGAAGTTGTTTCAATCGATATTTATTGTCTTAAGTTGTCTTATTAATTAAGACATTGTTTGCATTTTCACGAATACCATTTTTGTAATTTTATATATATTATCGCATCCTTAAATTGAACGCTATTGTAAAATCCAAGAATCCTTGAAATTTCACCGCATTTACGATATGAACGAAGGTAAATCGGGGAGTGGAAATACTTGTTAGAAGTTTAAATAAAACTGAACGCTTTTCAAAAACAACGATTGCCTGAAAATGTACAGAATACACATCGACATATGTATGTGTACTAAAAAGAAAAACCTCCAAACAAAACTTTTACACAAAGTAACATTTTGTTTAAATTTAGTATTAATAAGGACACATAAAATAACTCCGTATAAATATAGTGTATTTCTCTTAAACCTCCCCAGACTAAATAACAAGAAACTTAAAATGTTAGTAAAGTTTTGTTTAATTTAGTTATTTGAATTACCTTTCTTCGCTTATATTTTTGTACATCTAGCATCGAAAAATAAAAGTAAAGAAAGGAATATAACTGCGTTTTAATTAAGTAATTAAAGTTTACTTTATTGTAATTAATAAATGTTATTCGAGACTATATCTTAAAAATATTGATTATTTTCGACATGTGTATCAGTTTTCACAAGAACTGTCGGCTATAATTAAGTTATATTATGATAATTATTAGTGTTTTGTAATTTTCAACGTATTTTATTAATTTGCATTGTTAGATATGCTAATTGTACTACTTTAAATGTGTGTATTAAAGGTTGTTGAATATTTTATATGAATAAAATTCTGAATAACTTTAAGATTTTCAAAAAAGTGTGTTTATTTTCACAACAATTGTTTCGCAAATGTATTGCTTCTTTAGGTGAATGAAAGTTTACATTTCTTGATTATATAAAAATTGGTAGTAACTTATTGGTAATAAATATGCAAATGATAAAATGTTTGAAAATATTCCACTCTTTTAGAAAAATTCACTTTCAAAGTTCTAATCATCGAATGACATTTTCTGACGCCTCTGACAACAAACAAAACTTTAATAAAATTTTTAGTTTCTTGTTGATTAGTCTGAGGAGTATTAGGTGAAATACTCTGTATATTTATTTATAAATGTTTATGTAATCATTTTATTGTTTTTATTTATGACACACACAAAATATTGAAATGGAGTAAATTAACTAATTACTTAAACTTAATAAACCTAAATCCAATATAAATAATGAATGACATTCCTTTAGTACACACATTTTATATGAACACACTTTAACTTTGTTTGCATTACACACTAATTATTATTAGTTATTAACAAGAACGCACTTTAACGTTGTTTGGTATCTTGTATAAGGGGGAGTGCCCATTGCTGCACTGCACTTAGACCTCATTAGGCCCATTGTGCTGCTTAACTTTGTATACACAACACACTAATTATTATTAGGTGGTTGTGTCTGCGAATTCAGTAATTGATCGCTGTATTATAAAACATAGTCTAAAAATAGAAGAACAGTTCCGGTACCCGATAGAAATTAATTAATTTAATTAAACACCAGAACACAAATTAAGGCGTAAAAGGAAGACCACGGAAGACGTACCTTTTATTTTATATTTATTTTAAAAAAGCTAAACTTTATTAAAATTAATAAAACATTTAATAATAATCTACATGATGTTACAATTGAGTGGTCTATCTGTAAAACTCACATTCTCCATTTTTTAATACTTTTAGAAAATTGTAAAAACACAAAAAGTAGAGAATGTGAGTTTTGCAGTTAGACCACTCAATTTAATTAAAAAAAATAAAAAATATAAAGTAAGTATATTCAATTGATTGAGTTACATCAACATCAAATTTAATTGATCAATGATGCAATATTAAATTTTGTTCGCAGATTTATTTTTACCACAATTGTATAAAACAATTGCGTTTTTAAATAAAAAAATATAAAATAAATTTAATCAAATGCTCTGTAAAGGTATGTTTTTTTTGCTTTGTGCTTGCTTTTGAAAGCGATAATTTAATAATGGGCTTCGTAACGGCCCATTATCCAATTATTACTTTTAAAAGTAAGCACAAAGCAAAATTGACAAGCGCAGCTCACTAATAAAATAAAATCGTCGGTTTAATAGTTAATACTAACTTTTTAATCAATAAATGAATTAAAGTTTAAATCGTAGCTGTTCAGAACATTTTGGTGGATGCGCCAGGTTAATCCATAGCATATCCTTTATTATTTAGATGTAATTAACAACGTAAATAAATTAACCCATTAATGGCCGAGCAATTATAAAGATAACACTAAAAGTTGATTTTAGGTAAAATAAAATCCTGCGCTTCTTTTATTGAAGATGAATAACTTATTTTATTACATACTGGGAATGTTTCTATTGGGTATTTATAATGAATACGCTGTAAATTTTTAGGCATTTATCGATTTTATAAAAGCGTGCAATTTGCAGTTTCAAACGTGTGTTTCCACTCCCAGATTAAGCATGAAGTAAAATTTCGAGTTTAGAAAAGCCTGAAAATTTGGTTTGGTCGCTCCGCTACGCGGAGCGGCCAAACCAAATTTTCAGGCTTTTCTAAACTCGAAATAAAACTTCATGCGCCACACGTATAAGACACTAAAATATTTTAAAGTTAGAAATACACTTATAAATATATTTTGTTAAATGAGTAGTATTAAAACTATTTAAATAAAAAAAATATATACATTTTTCTACTTACATTCGCAAGTCAGGTCAAATTCTTAAATAGGTCAAATAATACTACTAGTATGTATTAAATTATCTTGATTGATTATTAACTTGTTCCTTATTAATCACTTGGTAAGACATTTCTACTAATATAAAGGTTATAAATTTAAATTCACTTGGTTTGTTTTACTAATAAATCTTGATTAGTAACTTATTGCATCAATGGCGCTAAATGGGTTAAGGAAATAACACAAATAGAAAAATGACCTTATAATGGAACTTAGTGACCGCAAATTCTGTAAATGTGTGAACCAAAACCAGTTTACTAATGATAGCAAATTGCTGGTTATTTGTTGAGAGCATTTTTCACGATTTGCCAGTAAATCGATAAATTGGCAAGCCTGTACTGAAATTACAAATAATAATAATTTGAAATTTAAATTTAAAAGTTTTATTTTCAGAGAAGTCTAAACAAAAATGTTCTATGTTTGTTTAGACTTTTCTGAAAATATAACGTTCAAATTTATAATTTCAAATAATTATTACATTATTATTAATCAGCTTAATATTATTTATCAATTAAGGTGTTTACTAACGAAAAACGTAAGTAAACACCTTATTTGTAAGATAATATTAAGCTGCTTATTTAGTAATGTCCTCACAAATTATAGAAAGTTGGGAGTTTGACCCGAATTGTTACATTTACAGTAAGTTATTGTATGTAACAGCGAGGACTTCTATGGCCCAATGTCCGTTATGGTATTAGCTTGGGAAGTAGTTGTTTAACTGAGTGTTTGATTTAGTCTTTGTAAGATACATTTCTTGTAGATGGTCTAAAGAATCCACGTTTGATGTTTATAATTTAAATGTAATATATAAAATTGCGAAAATGTTTTTCGTGTAAAATCCAAACGAAAAACATTTTCGTAATTTTACATATAATGTTTAAAGTGTGCAAACTGCAACTGCGTAAGCTTATTTTCTCGAATTCAAATATTTTTAAATTGGAATTATTCTTTATAATTTATACAGGGTGTCCCCGAATGGTCTGTACAACGCTCTACCACATATTCTCTGAAACAAAATAAGACGATTTAACTAAACTTATCTCTATCCAAAAGTGGTTCCTAAGCCATCTACGAGGCCTCAAAGATATTATTTTTTTTCATTATTTTTCAAATATTTTTATTTTGGACTTAGGTAAGAAACCTAATTTAGCACACTTAATTACATTGATACCATGCACTTTTTGCGATATGTTTCTTTATCCTACGTTTAAAGTAAGTGGTCAAACTAGGACCATCGACTTCTTAAGATACCTAAATCTTTTTATTTAACAGGTCAAATCATAAGGAATACTTTTTTTCTGCAAGATCATTCAATTTTACATATTTTTTGTCTCTTATAAAATTTTGCTATTTTCCCCACACAAAAATATTTTTATTTGTCAAAAAAAAGTAATAAAATTATGAACAATATTTTGTTTCTCAAAACAATTAACAAAGTAGAAATAAAGATAGGTACCTAACAATAAACACAAATTTATTAGTTTCACAACAAATGTTCAAACTGATTGCCATTTTCAGCAATACAACAATTTACACGTCGCAAAAAATTAAAATGGACACGTTGTAAAACACCAACATTGTTTTTAACTGTTTGAAACGCATTCTGTATTCGCGCCCATAATTCGTCGTGCGTATTTATGGGCTTACCATAAACAATAGATTTAATAGTTCCCCACAAAAAAAGTCCATTGGGGTGATATCCGGGGAACGTGGAGGCCAAGGCACTGGTGCGTCATTGCCTCTCCCAATCCATTTACCGGGATACTTTTGGTTTAAAAAAGTACGCACTGGTAAAGTGAAATGAGGTAAAACCCCATCATGCATAAACCACATATCACGCCTAAGTAAAAGCGGCACATCCTCCAGTAAGACTGACAATTCCTGAAGATGTTGTAAGTACTGTTCTCCGTTTAAATTTTGTGGTAAAATTACTGGTCCTACAATAATATCATTTACTATACCGGCCCAAACATTTATTTTAAATTGCCGTTGGAAATGCATGGTTTCAGTTGCATGTGGATTATCTTCGGAATAAACATGCTCATTTTTAAGATTTGTTATACCTCTCTGGGTAAAACACGATTCGTCTGTAAACAAAATTGTGTTGGCGAAATTCAAATTGTCAATTTGGTTATTAACAATAAATTGGCAAAACTGAAGTCGCTTATCGTGATCCTGAGGCATTAGCTCTTAAACTTTTTGAATGTGATATGGGTATAGCAGTTGCTCTTTAAACACCTTATGCACAACATTTTTAGATACGCCTAGTTCAGCACCTAAACGCCGGGTACTTTTAGATGGATCTTCATCTATCCGTTCTAAAATCTCTTCTTCAACATCCACAGTTCGTACAGTGCGTCTTCTACCACAATCCCTCGCAGAGTATTCTAAGCGGCCAGTTTCTCGAAGTCGCCTTTCTACTGAAGCAAATGTTTGATGGTTTGGTATTCGGCGATTTGGAAATCTTTCACTGTACACTCTTACACATTTGCGGCCATTACCTTCACAAAACCCAAAAACTAAAACAATATCAGTTAATTCATTAATTGAGTACATGACTGACGTTGTCACAAAATCACCGATAACTGAATTTCACAGGTGTCTCAATTTCTATTTTTGTAAATAAAGAATCAGTTTTTTTTAGAATTTTATTTCTTTGTTGTTTTGACAAATAAAAATATTTTTGTTGTGGGGAAAATAGCAAAATTTTATAAGAGACAAAAAATACGTAAAATTGAATGATCTTGCAGAAAAAAAGTATTTCTTATGATTTGACCTGTTGAATAAAAAGATTTAGGTATCTTAAGAAGTCGATGGTCCTAGTTTGACCACTTACTTTAAACGTAGGATAAAGAAACATATCGCAAAAAGTGAATGGTATCAATGTAATTAAATGTGCCAAATTAGGTTTTCTTACCTAATTCCAAAATAAAAATTGAAAAATAATGAAAAAAAAAAATATATCTTTGAGGCCTCGTAGATGGCTTAGGAACCACTTTTGGATAGAGATAAGTTTAGTTAAATCGTCTTATTTTGTTTCAGAGATTATGTGGTAGAGCGTTGTACAGACCATTCGGGGACACGCTGTATATCACAATAATCGATCTTTCATTTTATTTCAACGGTATTTATTATTCTTTGTAATTTCTCAATGAAAATATTTATAAAGCGACTGCAGGACAACGATCGATGAAATTTTAGTTTAATTAAGTTTATTATCATTACTTATTTATCGAGTTATTTTCCTAAGTATTTTCTTCTTCTTTCATTTAACAAAGCAATTGAATAGATGCCATGTTTGTTTATTTCCTTTGAATGTTATTGATACGTTAAGATTGATATATTTAGAACAGCGATTTGTATACTGTACACTGTATCGGGAATTGTCTTAAATAAAGTCCAAGTTAGGAAATCGAGGTCATAAACATGATACCGAATCGGAATGCCCGCTAGCTTTTCCACGATAAAAGTGGAACCCGCTTGAAAATTTATGGAGACGATACTGTCGGCGTTTTATTTCAATCGTGCATGTAATTTTTAGCTTAAACATTACAATAATATTTTCTTGCAAGAATTGAAAGAAAAAACCAAAATATCTCTGTGGTCTCAGTGAATAAGACCATTTTCGAGTTGTGTTTCACCAGATTTGTTTATTATTTCCTTCTATCTAATTTAAGCTATTACGCCCACTGAGCAACGTTCCTGCAGGCAGACATTAAGCGTTTATTCAACGTTTTTTCAACTTTTATGCAACTTAAAACGCAACGTTTCGTGTTGCGCGGTAACATTAATGCAACGTGTCATGCAACCTACGTTGCATCAATGTTACCGCGCAACACAAAACGTGGCGTTTTAGGTTCCATGAAAGTTGAAGAAACGTTGAATAAACGCTGAATGTCCGCCTGCAGAAACGTTGCATGCTAACCTTAAAAAAAAATGTTGCTCCACCGCTGACAAAGCAACGCCTATGCAACACAAGCGATTACTCTTATTTGTATGTAACCCAATATACGAACATATGTATGTTAAGTTGCATACGAGAAATCCATAAAATCCGTATTGTATACAAAACGATGTGCAGCAATTAAGTGAACTTTATAGAAATGTTTCTGTCGCAATCCTAATGTAAAATTCATTTCTGGGTTTAAATGGGTCAAAAAATGTAAATACAACGTGTAATCGAACTAATGTACATCCTCTTAAGAGCGTATACACAAAATATTTTGACAGCAATTGCAGCAAAAATTAAATCGGAAAAAAATATTGGATTTTTCATAATTTTTCATGCATTTTTTACTTTTTGAGAACTTCTGGTCACCTGTGTTCATGTTATTTTTCGTGGATGCGTAAGTTGTTGTATTTTTTATTTACTTTTACTACTGCGAGGCGCATAAATCACTTCGCACGCACGCTGTCTCGAATGACTAGATGAAACTAGGTCACTCATTTGTGGTATTGTTTATTTACTGTTACTACTGCGAGACGTATAAATCACTTAGCACGCACTACACACACACACACACACACTGTCTAGAATTACTAGATGAAACTGGGTCACGTATAAAAAAAATCACAATACGTGTTCAAATTGACGTCCGCCGCACTCAATGCACATTTGGGCTCTACGTATCCAATTTGCACGAACAGTAGCAAACATTTTACGAGGTTTTTCACGAATGGTATTAGCCGCGGCGTTTACTCGTTGTATCAGCATTTCAGCATTATCAATTTCCGTAGTGTAGACTTCACTTTTAAAGTATCCCCAAAGAAAAAAATCTAAGGGGTTTAAATCCGGACTTCTTGGAGGCCATGGTACAGAGCCTCCACGACCAACCCAACGTCCTGGAAACTCATCATCCAAATATCTTCTAACGCGCCTTTCATAGTGAGCTGGCGCACCATCTTGCAAATACCACATTTTTCTAAGAACCGCTAAGGGTACATTTTCTAGAAGATCTAAAAGGCCATCTTGCAAAAATCGTAAATATCGTTCTCCATTCAAATTAAATGGGAACATAAATGGCCCAATTAATTGATCATTTAAAATACCTGCCCAGATATTAAGGGAGAAGCGATGCTGGAAATGAGTTCTACGCGTAACACGAGGATTTTCTATTGCATTAATATGCATATTATGGAAATTAAAACTTCCATTACGCCTAAAGCACGATTCGTCGGTCACAAAAATGTCTTTGATAAAGTTAGGATTTTGAACATTTTGTGCCAAAATCCATTGACAAAATGCAATTCTTTTGGGAAAATCATGGGGTTGAAGATGTTGTACACGCTGGTAGTGATACGGATAAAAATTATTGTCTCGTATAACACTGCTGACAAATGTGTGCGATACATTTAGCTGAGCGGCGATAATACGGGTACTTAAATCAGGATCCGCTTCCAACAGATTCAAAATTTCATCTTCCGCTCGCAAATATTGCATTGGACGGTCACCACCTCCGACGGCTCCGGCTCCGGCGACGGGCTGCAAACTTCCAGTGTCGCGTGCTTTTTGTAATAAATTTCTAAATCGGTTTGGCGGTGGTAAGTGTCGTTCAGGAAATCGCTCTTGATAAATTCTTACAGCTTCCGCGGAATTACACCGAGTTTCACCGTAAATAAGAAACATGTCTGCCATTCAATGTTTGAATAAACGTATCGCGCCATGTTACAAAATGTAGATGTTTCATGGAATAAGTTTCACCATAGACTAAACAGCAAACTATTTTTATGTTTAAAAATCATCCACCCTCGCCGCTCTTATCTAAACATTTCAATAAGAGTGGAGATAAAGTGAAGTGTGAACCTAATAAGGAAAAATATTGAATTTCATTAACACGTTTAGAAAATATTCGGAATTTAGTCAGCAATGGGTACTTATGAAAACGATAATAATAACATAGACATAATTCTTCACAATCTGACCCACTTTTCTCTGGATGGTGTAATTCGATATCCAAATCGTTTAAAAACTACCAGTCTATGTGGAATCTCTCTTAAAATACGCAATGTGCGCGTATACCAGATACCACAAACATGTGGCCTATTATTAACAATTATTTTTAATAATTATTTGTGAGCTATCTACTAAAGGTATGGTAATTTCAAATGCAGGTATTGTTTATTTAAACGCTGCCCCTTATGTGGTAGAGAGCCTGTACAGTAGTTCGTTTACACGCTGTATGTATTAGAAACAAGAAAAACTGTCTTAACAAAAAGTAATGTGCAGTCTAGGGGAGACAGTACCCCGGAACCTAAGTACCCAGTACCCTTAAACTCTGAAAACAATAAAATATTGTTAACAAGTGCAAGAACTTCAATTAAAATCAGCGATTTGTACCCGTGGCGCATGAAGTAAAATTTTGAGTTTAGAAAAGCCCAGGAAATTTGTCTCGAGACAAATTTTCACGGGGCTTTTCTAAACTCGAAATTTTACTTCATGCTTAGTCTGGGAGTTGAACTCTTTTAAAAACTCTTTTGAACTCTTTTAAAAAACAACGAATATCTGAAGTTTTACAACATATAATTGAGACATGTTTACTTAAATGAAAAACTCCCTGTATGTTCAATGCCCATGAAATGTGTAAACAACGATGCTGCATTACAGCAACAGTTTCAGCAATTATACAATGTTAAAAATGTAATGTTACCATTTTCAATATGTATCCAATGTTTACAATACGATGTTGCATAAATGTCAAATTGTAATGATTATATATCGTTGTGTTACTTTACCGCAATATTTTTAAAACGTTATAACCGTTATAAAATGTTAAATTTTAGTATAATTTTCAACATTGAGGTAACATATATAAATCAATATTGCACCTAAAACGTTTATACAATGTTTGTAACGTTGCTGAAAACATTGTTGTTATAATTTTAATATAACGTTTTATTTTAGTATTATGGTAAATATTCGTGCAATGTTTAAAATGTTTCCGTGATCAGTGGGAGTTTACTTGTAAATCGTGGATTTCCAGCTAAAATATTACAGAAAGACAGAGACAAAAAACCTGGAAAACTTAACCAAGTGCAGTAATGAGCACTTTTCCAATACCAGAACTACAAATTGCAATTAACCCACTATTACAGATATACAGGGAATTTTACTTATAAGTATACGTGTACATATCCCATTGTATACATGGTGAAATTTTAAGCATTGTTTAGTTTAAAGTACATAGCGTTCAATTTTAAGCTTCTAATGAGTATTTTTACTACTTTATTGAGCATGAAGTAATCGACATTTTACTTTATGCTCAATAAAGGAGTGAAAGTACTCATTAGAAGCTTCAAATTAAACGCTACTTTAAATTAAACAATGCTTAAAATTTCACCATGTATACAACGGGATATGTTTAGAAAAACTTGAAAACCAAACTTTTAGGATTTTCTAGACTCGAAATTTTACTTCATGCACCAGGCGTACAAAAATTTAATATATTACAAAGTTTAAAATATACGTCCTTAGTAGTATATTTTAAACTTCACAATATTTCAATGTCTGGCGCATAAAGTAAAATTTTGAGTATAGAAAAGCTTGAAAATTTGGATTGGTCGCTTCGCTTCGCTACGCGACCAATCCAAATTTTTAGGCTTCTCTAAACTCGAAATTTTACTTTATGATTTACCCGGGAGTGGAATCATTTTTTTAAAGCTTCAGTTTGAACATTTTTTAAAAGCAACGAATATCTGAAAATTTACAGCGTATATAAAATAATGTGATATGTATATTTAAAAGAAAAACTCCATGTATGTAAATAAATTAGTGATTTTCAATAATTATTTATATTTGAATTATTTGTATTAGAAACCCGGCTTTGGTAAAAATTTTAAATGGGCGAAATTTTACAAACCAGTAATTTTTACTGATACTGCAAAATCACAAGTCGCAATTTTAATAGCAATTGCGACTTGGAATTTTGCAGAATCAGTGAAAAATTACTGTTATCTGAAAGTGTATTTCACTGTGACTGTGACTGTGACTTTTACTTAAGCCATGATTGCTACCTAAAATCACACCTACTATCTAAACCCTGGGTCTCCAAACTATCTTCTTCGCGGGCCACAAATACAATTCTACATAATAAAGTCGGCCAAGATCCGATTAATTTTATAAAATTATGAAAAATTTAAGGAACAATTGTTACAATATTATAAAATATGACATTTACAAAAAAAATTACAAACAATCGCGGGCCGGATTCATGCAAGTCGCGGGCCGGATTTGGCCCGCGGGCCGTAGTTTGGAGACCACTAATCTAAACTATGACTGCGATTTATAACGTTACTGCTACTTAAAATCACAACTGTTAACCAAACGTGTGATTGTGACTCAATGAAAATGACACTGAAACAATGTGGTTTCAGCAGGATGGTGCCACTGCACATACGGTCAGGGTATCCATGCAGGCTTTTAACACTCTGTTTCCTAGGTATGTGATATTGCGCAACGGAAGCATCCATAGGCCCCTCAATGAATACAACACTGAAACAATGTGGTTCCAACAAGATGGTGCCACTGCACATACGGTCGGAGTATCCATTCAGGCTTTTAACGCTCTGTTTCCTGAGCATGTGATTACGCGCAACGGAAACGTTCCTTGGCCCCTTTGATCGAGTGATTATTTTTTATAGGGCTACCTCAAAGCGGAGGTCTACAGGAATAAGTCCAGCACCATTCAGCAATTGAGAACAGCAATCCGGGATGATTTGCTGTGATTCCAATTGATATGCTTCAGCAAACTATCCGAAACTTTCATCACAATGCCGTCCTCGTTGATTGACGCACTCTTAGAGTCGAGTGCGCCTTCAACAAGGACGGCATTTGACAGAAGTTATTTTTGATAAGTAATCTGTACCATATTTTAAAAATAAAATTCCAGTATCATTCTTAATTTTAAAATTTATTTTTCCCTTCTATGTTCAATATTGATTTTGTAGCTATTTGAAATACATCAGATTCAAACGCACCATCCTGTACAACTTATGATAAAAGTAGATAATTCGCACACTCAAAGTTTATATATTAAAATATAACTTTGAGTGTGCCAATTATCTACATTTATCACAAGTTGAATAATAGATTAATTATCGACATAATCTGACATTGATGATTTATTATGGCAATAATAAAATAAACTAACATTTGTTTTGTACACATTCAACATTTTTGTTTGTGTATATGTGTCTTCCGAAACTCTTGAAACGTAAACACGTACAACACCTGCTAAGTGTATTCCGGGCAAAACGTGCCTCTCGATCCATGCCATTGCTTAAACTGTTCCGCTGTAAATATTTGCCGAGATGAAACTTGTGACTAAAGCGGTTTGCATGTAAATCCCTTGGGAAAACTTCTTTCGCTTGTCTGGGGATTTTTTATCGTTTCTTTTTTGTGTATGTGTGTGACAAGTTCTAAACGGGAAAACATTGGGAAATGCTTCTGTTTAAGGATTATCCTCTTATAAAAAAAGAATGAAAGACAATATATTGGAAATTGTATATCTTGTGTATTATTTACATGGAATAAAATTATTAATAATTTTTAAAGAGATTTGAATCGAAATAATTTACAGTGCATTTTACGGCTACTGTCACAGAAAGTGTTTTTGTTCGGTTTATGTAGAAAATCGTTTCGGTTTTTAAAATTTCAATGAACACAGAATTTGTTTCTAACTAATGCGCTGTGAATTTTAAAGCATTCGTTACTTTTGAAAAGGGTTTAATTTAAAGCTTCTAACAAGTGTTTCCAATCCTCGATCAAGCATGAAGTAAAATTTCAAGTTTAGAAAAGCCTAAAAAATTGTTCTTTTTTCGTTTATGTTAATAAATTACAAGATTCGAAGAAAACGCTAAGAGTAAGTGAATGTTTCTGGATGTTTCCGATCTTTACCTATTTTTTACTGAGCGCCAGATATTATAGAATAGAACCCCAAATACAAAATTTGATGACAATCCCATGAGCCTTTTTCGCTGAAATCATGCCACAGGCTGAAAGACCGACAGACCGATTCATTGAGATAACACTTGATTTAGATTCCTGGGACCCCAAAATGGATATTTCTGTAAAAAAAATGGTGATGTGTCCATCATAGTACTTTCCCCCGTAAATTGCGTATTAAATCACTTTTAAAATATTTGTAGCATTATTATTTTCAAAATGTCTTCAACTTTTTGATAACAACAACTTTTATTTGGAACATTTTTCAATTGGATCAACACATACTGATACAAACCAATGACTAGATAAAAAACACTATTTATTGAATATCTCAAAAACTAAGAGTGCTATGACAAAAAGTGAATCTACAAAAAATCTTTAATATTTTATTACCTACAACTTTTATTTGAAACATTTTCCAATTGTATCAACACACACACTGACAAAAATCAATGACTAGATAAAATAACACTATTTATTAAATATCTCAAAAACTAAGAGTGCTATGACAAAAAGTAAATGAACAATACATCTTTATTTTGTTAGTATCTACAACTTCTATTTGAAAGAATTTTTTGTTTGATGAACATTTATTGAAAAAATCTGAAAAAACTGAAAAACGCTAAGAGTAAAGTACCACTTCCGGTTTTCCGATTTTCACCAAAAGCTTTTCAGTTCTTCCGATTGTAACAAAAAGCTTAAGTATCAAGTTTCATCTCGATATCTTTAGCGGTTTTTGCGGTACAGCGCACACAGACACACAGACAGACAGATAGACAGACAGACAGACAGACAGACAGACAGACAGACAGACAGACAGACAGACAGACAGACAGACAGACAGACAGACAGACAGACAGACAAACAGACATTTTTCAAAAATGGTCTTATTCGACTCAGGGGACCTCAAAACGGATATTTCCGCTAAAATTTTTGATTCGAAAATGTTCACGAAAACAATACTTTCCCTTTGTATTACATACGGGGGAAAGTAAAAATGGGGCGATAATTTTTGACCGATCCCAATACCTCCCTTACACAGTAGTGCGGTCGGTAACAATAGAAAACAAAGAGGAATAATTGTGAAATATTTTACTATTAAGAGCCTTATATAAGATATAACTTATCAAACTATATGCCTAAAATAATAATAGTTATACATCGAAACATCTTGTTATCATTAAATCCTATATCATAGGACACTCATTGATGGAAAATGTGTGGTTCAAATTTTTTAGAGAGTAAGTCGACAGCTGTATCTGCTACGATTATTCCTAGTTGTGTTAAATTTTGACGTTATATGCCAATAGTATACTGTTAAAGTCGCGAGCATTTTAGTGTTCTTTCTTTTAGAAAAGCTTTGTTTTTAACTTTTTGAGATTTTTTTCTTTTGAGTATTCATATCCCAATTACGTGTTGTAGATTTTTAAATATTCGTTGTTTTCTTAAAAGAGGTCAATTTGAAGTTTAAACGAGTGTTTTCCACTCCCAGGTTAAGCATGAAGTATATTAGGTATACATATGCATACGCTTTTTTTTAAGAGTTCAATTTGAAGCTAAAAACGAGTGTGATCCACTCCCAGACTAAGCATGAACTAAAATTTCGAGTTTAGAAAAGCCTGAAAATTTGGTTTGGTCGTGTAGCGCGAAGCGCGGAGCGGCCAAACCAAATTTTCAGGCTTTTCTAAACTCGAAATTTTACTTCATGCGCCACGCGTATAAGACACTGATTTCAATCGTAATTCACTCGTTTACAATATTTCAGTGCTTTCAGTGTTTAATACGCGTGGCGCATGAAGTAAAATTTCGAGTTTATAAAAGCCTGAAAATTTGGTTTGGCCGCTCCGCGCTTCGCGCTACGCGACCAAACCAAATTTTCAGGCTTTTCTAAACTCGAAATTTTACTTCATGCTTAGTCTGGGAGTGGAAAACACTCGTTTTAAGCTTCAAATTGAGCTCTTTAAAAAAAGCGTATGCATTTGTATACAAAATAGAAAATTCCCTGTATGTATACTTAAAAGACAAATTCCCTGTATTAACAGATTAATCCGATGACTATTTGCCAAATCTACTGAATGCGCATTCGATTCAACTAACATTTTCGTTTGAGCTTACACAAAATCAACGTAAATGTATTATTTATTAATTTTTCTGTAAATACCTAAACTATTTAGTAGATGTAGAAATTGGAATTATACCACTTAAACTCACATTTAAAACGATTGTGCACATTAATTAAAATAATTCGTGGCTGGGTTTTTGTAGATTCAGTTATACGCAGACATTGTCAAAATGTGACATTTAACCATAAAATTTTAAAGCTGCATACCGGAACATACGTTTTCGCATGTTCCATCTAAAAACCATAGCAAATATATTATGAAGTTTTCAGTTTCCTTTCACACACGTAATCTGATGACATCAAACTATTTTCGTATTACACGTATTGGTGCAGAAAGCACTACAAATCAAAGAAACCATAGGACACCCCTCGTGAATCGTACCTTAACTAAAATTTAATATAATATAAAATATTTGATTTAATTGATTTTCGAGTGTATTTCAAAATATATCATTTAATATATAAAAAAAAAACAATCAAAAATTATCCTTCTAAACATTAATTTATTTAAACTCTATTTAAATTAAACAGTAATCGTGTTTAAGTATTATCGATTTTATAAAATGACAAAACTATAAATCATTATTTGACATTTATATCTGTTTTATTCGAAATCCGTACAAGATTAATTTGCGAGGGCAAAGAAAGCGACACGGGATTTTCGACTTCTTGTCGAGAGGTGAAAGTTTCAAGGGCGATGGGGGCGGTTTTTCTGCGAATTTATAGCTTCGCATTTCCGACGTGAAAACGGTACATTTAGGCAACAAATAAAATGTAGGATCATTCCTCTCTCGATAGTTTATCAAACGCGGGAACGAAACGAAATAGAGGAGACGAAGAAGTTCTCTCAATTTTATGGATTTACCCACACATTCACTTGAAGTTTGTAGGCATCGATTCTTCTTGAAATAAAATTAACGATAATATATTGTTTATATGTAAAATTAAAGACGCATTAATTATGAAATTAATCAATTTCAGGCAGAAAAATTATTAATTGCGAGACTTGACTATATATCTTAGAATTATAGAAGTGCAAATTTGGCTTAACTTAGGAATGAGAAATTAAAAAGAAACAATTTTTAATTCAACACACTTTTTTAACATGAAATACACGAAAATGTTATTTAAATTAATACAGATTAATTAGAAATGAATATACTAATTAATTTTGCAAAGTACATAAAACAACAAATATGAGTTTATTACGAGACTTTAAAACTACCAACAGACAATTAAATGTTTATTAAAATAACAGATATTGTTGCAAAATGAATTAAATTTTATGTCACGGAAGCTTCTACTTTTAGCTTTAGTTTAGATAGGCCTGAAAATTTGGAGCGGAGTGACAAATCCAAATTTTCATGCTTTTCTAAACTCGAAATTTTACATCATGCTTAGTCTGGGAGTGAAAACACTCGTTCTAAACTTTATACATGTTAATTTAACAAGAAAACACTTTTAACTTTGTTTGTACAACACTTTCTTTTAAAGTTTGAAGTGTTTTATTATTGAATTAAATTTGATTTCATTTTGGACAGAAAGAAAAATGTACGAGAATAGAAGTGTAGAGTTGGCTAAAATTATGCAAAAAAAAAGAAAAAAAACCATTCATACTATAAATATTTACATGATTGTATTACTAACAAAAAAAATTGTTCATAAGAGAAAAAGTTAATATTAATGTATGATCTGTTTTTTTTTTCAATATGACCCATCAAATTTGACATTTCAAAAATGTATTGGTGTGATGCAGGTTGTGTGTATTAGGTTAGGACAAGATTAATAATAATAATAATAATAATAAGTAAGTATTTATTGCCCAACAGGAAATTTCCCAATTACAAGACAATGATAATACAATAAACAATGTATGTATGTACATAAATAAATTTAAATCTAAACAATATGAAGACGCTCGTGAGTGTGACAGCTATTTGACAGATTGTTCATCAACGATTTAACAGAGTCGTGCAGAATATCACAACAGGGTGGTAATTGATTACACATGCATGACATGATAAAAATAGGAGATTTTAATCTCACGTTAGTCCTATGGTTTGGGATGCTAAAAATAGGTTTTTGCCTGCTGCAAAAAACTGGAATATGCAGCCCAATCTGATTTAATAATTCTGGTGAATCTATTTCATTGTGCAATAATTTATGCATAAATAAGATAGATGCCTTATGCCTACGACATTCAAGAGAGTCTAAACTAAATTTATTGAGTAGTATGTCATGATCAAATCTTCTTACTGGATAGTATCCTTCAGTTTTATGAAATAAAAATTTTAAAAACCTGCGTTGTACGCTTTCAATCATCTTTATTTGGTTATGAGTTTGAGGAAACCAAACTAAGGCTGCATATTCCAGCTTTGAGCGTACATACGAGTTGTACAGGGTTTTTAATGCATTGATGTTCTTAAGACTAGACGAGTTGCGATGAATAAAACCCAATGACTTCAGTGAATTATTAACGATTGCCTCAATGTGACGACCAAATGTCAGATTACTGTCAAAATAGACACCCAGATCTTTAAATACCGTGACTTTCTCTAAATACATGTCATTAATTGAATAATTATACGTGATGGGGCTAGATTTTTTAGTGAACGACATATATTTGCACTTGTTAATGTATAAAGTAAGTCCATTATTCTCACACCATGAAGCAATCAATTTTAACTCATTTTGGAGCATTTGACAATCGTTTATGTCTTTGATCGAAGTATATAATTTTAAATCATCTGCGTAAAGTAGATGACGGCAAGTTAACAATTCTGAGAGGTCATTTATGAACATGTTAAATAATAATGGTCCTAAGATCGAACCTTGGGGTACCCCTGACGAAGGTGAATAGAATGTCACTGTTTTTGTATTTAAACCACGCGCGTTTTGATAATATGCAGTTATCCTAGTATTTCCTGTGGGCGTTGGACATCATTCAGATGTTACTACTCGAGGGTAACCTTTGATATATTTGATGGTAAGGTTTTCTTCTCCTTGTCCTTGTCTGGCTTTAAGTTCGTCACGAGCCTCATTGAGCCTCTTGCTTTGCAACGGTGTTCTGTCGGGGGCTACATGGATCTCTTCGAGCTTCAAGAGTCGACAACATTTCATGAAATCAATAGCCTTATATTTGTTCTTAAATTGAAGTTTAATGGGTCTGGGTTTGTTTCCAATTTTCAGTTGCTTCCTTACTTTCCCTCAAGACATTCGTAAGGTATGCTAAATCAGCTTGTTTACTGTTAGGGTTATTGGTTGTTTCTGGGGCATTGAAGACCATCACATTATTGGCACGTTGTAATCTGTCCTCCACTTCACGTACTACATCTTCAGCTGCATGGTTGTTATTGCTGCTAGTTGTAGTAGCTAAAGTAGCTATTTCACTCTTCAGGCGAGTATTTTCCTCTCTCAAAGCGGCAACTTCTTTCGTTATTGAAGTAACTGCTTCCATACAGGCGCATATTTGCTGTTTTATATTATCTGAAAACGGTTGAAACTGACTCTGGAATATATCCTTGATAGCTGACAGCGTTTCTGGTGTAGCAATTACATCCTGTTGACTAGAAGTATCAGTTGGTGAAAAATTCCATAAAGACATACAGTTTGCACACATCCATTTCCCGTCAGTAAATTTAGAACAGCTTTTTATTTTATTTGGGGGAATGAATTGGCCACACATAGCACAGACAGTCATTATAGATCTTTTGAATAATATTAATTAAGTAGGAAAGGATAAGTTAAGACGGGGGTACAATATTTCACACTGTATGGCCTGTTACAGTGACTAACAAAAACACCACAAAGGAGGGCCACGGAAAGGTAATCACAAATGTTAGAAATTTAAAACAAAAATCAGAAAATAAAACATCAATATCCCACGTGTAAGATACGCCATTGAGTTCACACGTGAGTAGGATGCGAGTGCGCACTGCGTGCGCCGCCGGCTCTCCGTACTAACCTCAATCAGCCAGGTGTTTTAATTTATAAAAACTCACCAACGATGGCGAGAACACAAAATCCGCTATTTATAGACTTTAAACTGCACTTAAACAAGACGGCAGAGCTCACTTTGCGAATTTAATAAACGCAGGGAAAACTGTAATCGCGTACATTAATAAGTCACATGTATGCACACACACCACACAGTTAAAAACAAGGTAAGGTAATAAAATTAATCATATGTTATGTTGTAAATCAACTTTTAATTTATAGGTTATGTGAAGGGAAATCTGACATTAATATGACAATTCAATTAACTTACAACGATTACGATTACAAATGACTCTACTTATCACGCCTCAAATTATTTGTATCTACTACCAGTTTAATAAAGTATCTCTTAGGATCAAGTAGGATGGAAGGATCAGGTAATATTCCTTGCTCAGGAATATCTGTCTTCTTTATTATCTGCCCATTTAGATGTTCAAATTTTGAAAAAGTTCTAAACACAATGAATTTTTCTATTTGGTATACATGTTACGATTTTTCAATGTAAATTTTCAGACATTCGTGATCTTGTTAAAAACTTTCAATTAGAAAACTCTAACGAGTGTTTTCCACTCCCAGACTAAGCATGAAGTAAAATTTCGAGTTTAGAAAAGCCTGAAAATTTGGATTGGTCGCGTAGCGCAGCGGAGCGACCAAGCCAAATCAGGCTTTTCTAAACTCGAAATTTTACTTCATGCGCCACGCGTATAAAACACTGATTTAAAGTAAAGTTCAAAATATACTTTGACTTTGTTTTGATCACATGTTTATTAATTTTATAAATGTTTATATTTAATATCTGAGAGTATACTTAAAAGAGAAAATCCCTGTATGTGTTGTAAAGTTGTTCTCTTTTTAAGCGTCTCTGCATCGTAACAATTTAATTGACAAATTATGATTTATTTTTCACCATGATAATCATTTACCAACATCTTAAAATTTGATGTTTAAAATACCCTACTGTTAAAGCAGCAGGACTGCAACTGTTCGCAGTAAATTTTGAGTTTAGAATGTGGATTTGGTGGATCATTTCGCTCCGCGCTCAAATCAAAATGTTTAGACTTCATTAAAGGTCAGTCATTTAATGCACTTAATTTTACATGTGTTTATTGGCTTTTGGCTCTAAGACAACGATAATGTGATTGACCGGTAAATCAAACCGATTTGATTGACAAATTTACTAATTTACCTGTAACTAAAAAGTCAAATTTGCAATTCCTAAATATTAATACTAAGAATTAACAACTTAAAAATAAAAACACAAAATCCGGTAACTTAGTTTTGCATTAGTTTTATTTTTACTATGTGACCAATTAAGGCTAGTCATTTTCAAACTAATCTAATATTACTAATATTAGCATGATAATAACTAGTTTAAATTGTCTGGCCACAAAGCGAATATGAAAGTGATACACAACTATCGCCTGGTTTCTCCAACGAATCTTAAAATCCGTTTTATATAAGTACTTCTTATCTATAAGTAGTTCTTAATTTTGTATTCCGTTGCACCAACCAAATTTATATATATCTTAGGTAAGAATTGGTTACGCTTCGTAACGTCGATTTGTATGTAATTTGACATGTTTTCTATAGCCAAATCTATTTCTAACCATTATCCACCGCAGCAGATTGTTTCGTGTCATTGAAAAGCTTAAAAAGCCAAAAGAAACTGGTGGATTTTATAAAAGAGGAGCGCACTCTATTAACGTCCCTTGTGTAGATCCATAAAATAGTGAAAATTATAACAACACACGCGGTGACCAACCGCGAAAAAGAAGAAGCTTGATAGCTTATTACATAAAAATGTAACGAGGATACATTTAAAACACGCAATGAGAAGTAGTGCTGCTAAAGAAAGGCAAGAAAGACATTTCTAAAACTGGTGGAGACGAATTTGTTGGAGAATATTTAACACAGTTTCTTTTAAAAGTCTAATTCCAGAAAAAAAACTGCTTGCAAATTTATCCTGTTGATAAATATGATAAGGTATTGCTTGCAAGTTATTTTCTTCTTCAATATCTACCATATCTACGAAATCTACATTATATCCAGTTGAAATAACACTTGAAATAATTCATCTGCCATTTTACATATTCACATTGACTGAAGTTACTCAGACGTTTAGATTAGTATCAGCTTCTTAATAAGCCAATTTTGGCGTCCTATAATGTAAGACCTTCTTATGACTTTAAGATCTGATTTATAGTTGGTGCAACACTTTAAGAACGTCTTACTTTTAGGATCGATTTTATCTAGATAAGATGCGTTTGAGAAACCGGGCGTAAGTTACAGGATTTTGTGCGTTTATTTTTAAGTTGCCAATTCTTAGTAGTGATATTTAGGGATTGCAAATTGCGGAGCGAGTTTTTTGTATTTTTATACTAAATGTATTGCGAAGTGAAAGCAACAGTAATTAACTTTTTTAACTTGAAAATACTTTCCAACTTCATTATTTACAAAAAAAGTAAGAATAATAGTTTGCTTAGTCAACTAAGTTATCAATGTTCACAATTAGCTTTCTTTAATTTTAATTGAATTAGAGATATTTTTTAAAAACAAATTTTACATTATATTAAACGTGGTCTATCGTCAGCAAAATTTCATTTTATTTTTGTTGTTACGTCAAATTTCGAAGAATATTAATAACTGATATGAAACTCTGGCGCAGATGTGAGCGGACTTGTGAGCAAAGCCCAGCCAGGATGATTAATCCGATATAACTTTCTGTCGGTATCGTAAAATCGCGGAAGCGGAAACGCTAACTCCTTCAGAAGTTTTGCCCGGCACGTGTGCTATGGACGTTTCTCTTATTTTCAGAAATCGGCAATTCATCTGACCGATCCATAAATATCCGATACATCAATTACAATTATGACTGCAACTCATGCACACAAAAAATCTATCATTCAGATAGATTTTTGTGTGCGTGAGTTGCAGTCATAATTGTAATTGATGTATCGGATATTTATGGAATGGTCAGATGATTGTTGATTCACGAAAAGTGAATAATGTAAATAATTTATTAACTGTGCGCCAAATTTTCAGGCTTCTCTAAACATGAAATTTTACTTCATACGCCACGCGTATAAACCACTGGTTTTAAGTGAAGTTCATGATATACGTCTTTAGTAGAATATTGTAAACTTCACAATATGTCAGTGTTTTATACGCGTGGCGCATGAAGTAAAATTTTGAGTTTAGAAAAGCCCAGAAAATTTGTCTCGGGTCGCTGCGCGACTCTCGACAAATTTTCACGGGGCTTTTCTAAACTCGAAATTTTATTTCATGCTTAGTCTGTGAGTGAAAAACACTTGTTTAAAGCTTCAAATTGAACCTCCAAAAAAACAGGGTATGTTTAAAGATTTATAGAAAATACGCTGAATTTGGAATACGTATACTTTTAAGAAGAACTACCTGTTGATGTAAAATACTTGAATTATTTCGACTTTCTGTTTAATTTAGGAGTAATTAAACATAAAGTCGAAATAATTTAAGTCAAGTATTTTGTCAAAACAACAAACTATTGGGCTTTGCGAACCTCAACAAATAAATTACCTATCAAATTCGGAAATAGAAACAACACAGTTGAGAGGGTTTCACTTATATTGTTAAATACGGCAACATGTTTGACCACACGGTGGCTTCAGCAGATGATTTTTCTGCTAATGAAGAAATATGTTACATTGTTCAACAATACAAAAAATCTAGAGCACTGCACTGGTCGGGTTTGGCCCGGGCCGGGCCTCGAAAATTCTCTCAGACAGGCCGGGACGGGCCTCCAATCTAAAATATGAGAACGGGCCTGGCCGGACGGATTTTTTTAAGTTTGTTTTTACTTTTATTTGCAAACTATATCTAGAAATAATTAAATATATATTTACAAGTGAAATAAATATTTATAAACTAATGTTTTAAAACTGTAAACATTTTGAATTATTCTGACTAAAATATGACCTGGCCGGGCCGGGCCTGTACTATGATTTACCTGGGCCGGGCCGGGCCTGTACTATGATTTACCTGGGCCGGGCCGGGCCGGGACCAAGTCAAATATTTAATGACCGGGCCGGCTGGGGCTCGGCTTGCAAAATTTGTTAGCGGGCCGGGCCGAAAAAAAAGGGCTCTAAGTGAAACTCTTCCAACTGGGGTTTTACTTAGATCCCTGCACGGGCCGAATATTTTTCGGCCGGTGCAGTTTTTTTTAATTTTAAATAGTATTATAAAGTTTTATCATGTATCCGCCTCGTCAATTAAATAATTAATTACATAATGTAAATACAGTTAGTTCTGTATTTATAATAATATTTAAAATTATAGCCGAGACAATATTTTTCATGTTGTTGACTGGATACATTTTATTATCTACTTGTTTCCCATTGATCCTTTTTTTTAATTTCTACTAAAATATAGGTTATTTATTAAGATTTACCTAATGTATTTTACTACTGAATTATTTTATTTTCTACTAGTTTCACCTTAATGCCATTTTCAAGAATGATATATTTTGTCTGGCCTCAAAATCTAGTATACGTGGTTTTGCTAAAATGTATTTTTTTTATTAGTATTTATTATTATTATTATTTATTATACTGACATTTTTATTTTCGAGGTTTTAAGAATGTAGATTGTTTCCCAGTTAAATATTTAAAATTCATTATCCAAATGGACAAACATATTTACTCTTCAAGTGGCAAATACTCACAATTAATTAACCCAATTGCACAAACATATTTACTCTTCAACGATTCACTCACTACTAAAATCAAACCGGTTTCAAGCAATAAATCCCATCTGCGGGCTCGACTTTACTTTACACCCCGTGGAATAACATGCATTATAATGTAGGTGTCCACTGTATTGACATATATCACCAAATAAAATCAATAAATTCACTACGGAAATGATAAATGTTCACTTTTTTCAACTTTGAAATTTTGACTAGAAACTTCAAAAAAACCTCACTGATTGCTGTTAACCATTGCAAGACTTCAATCTAACTTCAACTTAAAGTTAGATTTAATCGGATGACGATTATAATACATTAGCACATTACACTTAGACTCATATGAATTTATAGTATAACTAACATAAATTAATACACTCTTGGAAATTCATTTGGGATGAATTTAGTTTTTATCAACGGCTATATTTCACCGAAATGTTTGCTCACGTTAAATATTCCTCATACTTCTAGGTTAGGTTAGGTTGGGCAATAGAATAAATTGCGTAAATCTCTTTGCGAACGATGATTATTTGACTCAATATTTTCAAAATTTTCAAACTATTTTATTTTATTTATATAACATTTCCGGTAGAAATTAATTGCATATCTAAATAGTACTCGTCGAGTACTTTCGAATAATATTATTTTTATCTATAATAATACCCACGGGGTGTAAAGTAAATTCTTACCCATCTGCGAATTACTTTTATCAAAGGCGCAAAAAATGGTTCGATTCCAGTCGAGTCAAAATTAGAATTTTGATAAAATCGCAGTCTTGTGCGGGCTGTAGTGTATGTGTGTACGTCACTTCAGTTATTCAAAAATATCGACTTTTTACGTGAACTTTGGTGATAGTTACTAAGGACATTAAACTGGATGATGAAAAAGAATTAGGAATGTGAACCAGAAAGAGTAATTGGTGTAAAATACAGTGGATATTGTTTTAGTCATCAGAGGTTAGGATTTAAAGGATCGACTTTTATTTATAAACAAGGTTGGTTATGGTTGTTTTTAATTAGCAATATAAACATATCATTAATTATTTACTGTAAAATCTGTAAAAATAAGAGACATTTCAAATTACATTACCCCCATGGAGATATTTCAGTTCGGATTTCTTTTAACTCGACACATTTTTAAAGGAACATAAAAATTACAGTATTTACGGATATCAGTAAATTTTTTTTTTCAGTATCATAAAAATGTATTTATAAATAAAAATGTTAATGATTTTATATATTTTGAAAAATCAAACTACAATCAACTCTTACATATTAAAATAATTGACGTCTCTTAAACATACATTTATGTGAATGGTTTGAGGAATCTTTTTTTTTTACTTCTGTTAATGTCGTGCAAGGATTATTATTATAACTATATTTTAATATAGAAATATCTGTTCTTCGCACTAAATCTTCTTTCTAAATTAAAGCTATACTGATGAAAGATACATCTCGAAACGCGTCTATAGATGGCCTGAATAATTTGACCCAAATTGTAACATTCGCAGTAGGTTACTGTATGTAACAGCCAACACTTATATAATTCAATGTCCGTCGGGGTATTAGCTCGGGAAGTAGTTGTTTCCATAAGTGTTTGATATAGTCTTTGTAAGACTAACTTGTAGATTGCAAAAATAATCGCACTTTTAATGTTCTTTTTAAATATTTCAACTATCAAATAGTTTTCTTTGCCTTTCATCTTTGCATATTTTCAACAAATTTTTCGTACTTGTTTCGTACATTTTAAACTCTTGTTTCAATAGGTTGATAAGTCGTTGAGGTGTTGAAAATCCATATTCACTTTGTATAAATAAAATTCTGAATAACTTTATGATTTTCAAAACTATTATTTTAGTTGATTTCTACTCTATTCCTATTCGTATTTTCAGATCTTTTTCTCCCTTACCTTCTTAATACTTACATTTTTGCGACACCTAAATCTTTATTATTTAAATTTAAATCTTGATTGTGTATCGTTGTTTTAAGCTATACCGATTTAGAAACTTCTTTTTTCACAAATAAATTGATTGTGAGTTACGTGAAGATCAAATTAATTTGATAAATAAAGCACTAATATCCTTTTTATCACACTTGTGTGAAGAAAGGTTATTAGTGCTTTATTCGTCAAATTCTTTTTTCACATCAATAAAAATCTTATATAGTGCTTTTACAGACTCCAAATTTTCTTTGCGACTTTATATTAAATCTTCAGATCAGCAAAAATCTTCGTTTATTCTTCTACAGATTATAAATTTACCTTTTCATATGTTTGGCTCGAGAGTTGACCCAGAGCAGACCGTCCAGCTAGACGGTCTGCTCTGGGGACACAACTAAATAGTGCAGACCGTTTTTATGAGGTTTAATATGAATTCATGATATACAGAAAATGTTTTTTTTTTAAATATACTATTTAATTGCACCACCTTAATCTGTGCTTTCCTCTAATCCCCTTTACTTGGTTTGTATCGCAACCCTCATTCCTTTGGCTCATTTCTTAATTTACGTTTTTTCCTTATTTTCACTCCCACCGCTTTTGTATTATAATCTGCCGCCCCATATATAGTTTGTAATTTCTGTTTTGTATATAGTGTTAATCCATTGATAATGATCACTTTGTGTCCGAAATGTATGCAATTAAAATAAACGTGTGAATAAAGGTTATTAGTGCTATATTCATCAAATTAATTTGATTTTCACTTAACTCAATCAATCAACATATACTTACGCCGTAATTTTTCAGGTCTTGATTAATCATGTAGTTAAATTTCGAGTTTAGAAAAGCCTAAAAATTTGGTCTAAGGCTTTTCTGAACTATACATTTTACATCATGCACCACGCGTATAAAACACTAAAATATTATTAATTTAAAAATGCAGCTGATGCAGCACTCTCTATAGCAATATATTTTGAACTTCTCTTTAAATTAGTGTCTTATACGCCTATGCCCGTTTGCAACCAAGTCGATTAACCTAATCAGTTATGAGTACTTTTTAAAAACACAACAATTGTATTTACAATTGCATATTGATGAAGGAGACATGTTTAGGATATCTTACAAATTTATAACATTCTTATGTTCTAGAAATGTGACTTAATTAGAGATTGAATCAATGATTAGTAGATGATTAAAGCTAATTGGTCGGGGAGCAAATGGACCCTAGCGCATTAAGTAAAATTTCGAGTTTAGATAAGCCTTAACATTTGATTAGGTCGCTCCGCTTCGGTACGCGACCAAACCAAATATTCAGGCTTCTCTAATCTCGAAATTTTACTTCATGCATAATCAAGGTGTGTCCACTTGTTGGAAGCTTCAAATTGGATGTTTTTTTTAAAAACAACGAATGCGTAAAATGTGTGCATCAGGATGTGTATACTTAAAGAAAAAACATCCTTGCATGTAAATACAGCTATCACTTCAAACAACACTAACTAATTAATTTACTTTTTTTAGAATATCGTTAAAAATTAGCAAATTATGTAAATAAGTACCCTGTTTAAAATTAAACATTCCGAACGAGTTTTCGTCTACATTTTTTTTCTGTTTCGATTTCTAATTCTATTTTTAGCACCCGCATCGAAGACCTTATCAGCATTCGTCTATCAGAGACGAATACATAAACGCTAAATTATTGACGGCTGATTAACTAAACTAAACTAACCTTAATTCGTCACCGGAATAACATTAAACCTGACAAACTGGGACATTTCTGATAGTGATAATATATTTTTTATTCGCGATTAAAACACACACGTAAACGTAACACACAAAAATATTGAAATAAAATCATTTGCATACTTTTATTTTAATTTAAAGTATTAACGAAATGTTTGTTTCACATTTAAAATTTATAAAACAAATTATTCTCTTGATATAAACTAAAATTTGTTGAGAATTCAAAATGCATTGTACACTTGTTACTCTATTTTTTTGTAGTAATTTGTATTTATTTATTTTAATTATTGTTATAATATTGTCGGTTTAAAGATTAAACTCGATAATCAATAGCATGATTTCATATACACTTTGGTCTCTTATCAGGGTTGTTATGTTTAAAACACTTTGTTATAAAACAGTGTTTTAAACATGTTTAAAAACAGCCGCCGTGTCTTAAATGGTTTTGCTTTTTGTTTAAAACATGTTTTAAACGTTAAATTTGTTTAAAACGTGTTTTTATTATCATAAATCTGCTTAATTATATTTTTTACTACTTCATTAAGATATTTTGTCTACATTTTTAAATTTAAGCTAAATTTTTAAAGATATTTTAAATTACTTTATTAAACATTACATTTTTTACAATAAAATATCACAATTGTGTGTGTATATTTATAATTTTTAAATACAGGGATTTTTTAATTTAGGTATACATATGCATACACTGTACATTTCACGACATTCGTTAATCTTAAACGAGGGTTTTCCACTCCCAGACTAAGCATGAAGTAAAATTTCGAGTTTAGAAAAGCCTGAAAATTTGGATTGGCCGCGTAGCGAAGCGGAGCGGCCAATCCAAATTTTCAGGCTTTTCTAAACTCGAAATTTTACTTCATGCGCCACACGTATAAAACACTGAAATATCGCAAAGTTTAAAATATACATCTTTAGCAATCTGATATGTAGATGTGAATGAAACGTGAGCCCAATTATGCGCTGAGCAAATTGTTTAAAACAGTGATTATAGGCAACCCAATAATTCTAACGTATATTAGGTTTTCTATAATCGTTGTAGTATGTGTGTGTTTTTTGAAATACACTGTAAATCAGTGTTTTTAAGCGTGGCGCATGAAGTAAAATTTCGAGTTTAGAAAAGCCTAATTTGGATTGGCCGCTCCGCTTCGCTACGTGGCCTATCCAAATTCGTAGGCTTTTCTAAACTCGAAATTTTACTTCATGCTTAGTCTGGGAGTGGAAAACACTCGTTAAAAGCCTCAAATTAACCGCTTTGAAACAACGAATTCTCGAAAATTTTAAAAACGCTTTAATTATCGGGATATGTATACTCAAAAGAAAAATGCCCTGTATGTTCTGTTTTAAACTCGTTTTAAACGTGTTTTAAACATGTTTTAAATTAAATTATGAACTATGGAGGCTTCTACTTCGTTATACATGTTAATTCAATGAAATAAAACAAACTGAACAAACTTCAGTGACCCATATTCAATTAAAAATTCCGTAGAACTAACAAATAAGCTAACAAACTTCAAACTTCAAACTTCAATCAAATTACAAACTGGTATCATTCGACGTGACAAATATGTTTGCAAAAATACCTCCAAAAGAATGCATTAAAATAATAGAAAACTCATTTGATGAAAACAACGTCAACATCACCATAAAAACTGAATTTTTAAATACATTAGAGGTAATTTTAAACAATAATTATTTTTCTTTTGAAGGTAAATTCTACAAACAGACACAAGGCCTAGCAATGGGCACCCCCTTGAGCCCCTTGCTAGCAGAGATTTTTATGCATATAATTTATCTATATATAATATCCCCACGGTTCGTAATCATCATCATTAATTTCAGAATCATTAATTATGTTAAAAAACTACGTTTATTAGGTACGATGACAAAAGGATAATCAATTATATATATACTGATACTAAACCGTGGGGATATTCTATATAGATAAATTATAATATGAATTCATTATATATAGAAAATAATTACTTACTACTAATACAAATATCTAATCGTTACGGTAAGATAATAATTTAACATAAAATAACAACTTAGTAATTTTTTTTTAATTTCAGATTCAATATGGGACGTATAACAATCGATTTGGTGCCAGATATTCATTACTATTTAATAACGTTAAATGCAATGAATAGTAATCTACAAGAGGCGGCAGATCGATACAGATTCCAACGCAGAATTGAAGAAACGGGAAAGATTTTAGAATCTGTTTTAAGAAGACACATTAAACAACAAATTATCGGTTCAAAAAATGAAATATTATATGTGGACATTCAAGGCTTCCGGATTGATGATGAATTCACACCCAAAGAATTAACATTTACTTATGATGGATACAAAATTTCAACATTTTATTTTAAACCAGTGATACCATTCAACGAATTAAGCACAACAACAAAGAAATCAGTTCGATATTGCGAACGTTATCATCATACCATTCGTTATAGTAGTGGTGATAGTGAATTAAGCGCATTATCTGAAATAATTAAGAAATTTAAAGCGGATACTGTTGTTGTTAAAGGAAATCAAAAATTAAGATACCTTTCTAAATTCTATAAGAATATAGTTAATATAGAATGTGACCCTAATAGCCCCAAATTTGTAAAAACTAATTGTTGTTGTGTTGTTCATACTAATAAATTTAGTATATGTTCCATTGTTAATGCGGGAGAATTAGCTAAGTATGTCAAAAGAAAAATACAAGAAAATTGTAATTACCTTTCCTTCAATTATGAATAATATATGTTTTTTTAAGAGTTATTTATTTTTTTACTTACCTATTACCATGAATCTTCCTCTGACAAGTCCAGCCTTGACAAATCACATTATTGCACAACCTAGCACGAATTCTACGAAATTTTGCAAAACAAGTCGTGTCTTGTCAGAATTCTAAGAAATTGTATTGCATCATCATCAAAGTCTACACAACACTAGCTTGGTACAGCTGCAACCAACCTTTCATTTCAAATTTGCCGCCTCTTTTACAGCCTAAAACTAAGTTGGTAACACTGGAACTGGTTGGTAAACCTGTTAGATTTTCTTCACAACTGGCAACCCTGTAAAAAAACCTTCTGGTCATTGCTGACTTCTTCTGTGCAGAAATAATTGTTGACTTCTTCTCTGCAGAAATATTTTGGCAACACTGTTGGGGGACCTTTTGGTCATTGTCGAAAACACTTCTTCAGCAAAAGAACAACTTCTTCAGCTACTGAGGTGACCTTTGAGGTCAAATCTTTGGTGCTTCGGATGGACAGGCCATCGACTGTCACAGAACCCCGCTGTCGTAAAACAGTTTATTGATTTTATCAACAACTTTCACCTTAATATTAAATTCACCGCAGAAACAGAAGTTAACAATATTATTAAATATTTAGATATTTCCATTACTAGAGTCAATAACTCATTCTCTTTTGATATTTATAGAAAACCTACTTTTACAGATTCCCTCATTCCTAATAACTCTAGACATCCCCTTAAACACAAAACAGCCGCATTCAACACAATGATCCACCGAGCCTTAAGTATCCCTTTATCAGCTGTTTCGTTAAACAAAGAAATTAATACCATAAAACAGATTGCAACTAACAATGGTTACAACTCTAATTTAATTGACAACATGTTGAGAAAACATAATATCAAGAAAATCGAAAAATTATTATATGCTGGTAATCCATCAACATTGAAAACACCTTTCCGATCAATTACATATTTCGGTAATATTAGCCTACAATTTAAAAACATCCTTAAGAAACATAATGTTAACGTTGCTTTTAAAACATATTGTAAAACAGAAAACCACATTTTTAATAACAAAAGAAAACATTGTAGTCTTAGTAAATCCGGTATATATAAACTTGTTTGCCCCGATTGTGAAGGAGTATACATTGGTCAATCTGGTCGTAATTTTAGCACTCGGCTCAAAGAACATCAGCGCTCTTTTCGGCTTAATCAAATAGAAAAATCAAATTTCGCCAAACATCTAATCGATGAAAACCATTCTTTTGGCAAGGATGTACTTAAGATCATCCATTATGCCGAAAAGGGCCGAAAAATGAACCTCCTAGAATCCCTGGAGATACAGAAAGCCCGCGCTAATCCGGGAATCCCCCTAATTAACGACCAGGTCGATCTAGTGTATACCCCCATTTTTAATGCTATTTTGTAAATAACCATTTTGTGTATATATACCTGTACCATACCGTAATTTAAGTTACTCTGTTTGATAATGGCAAGTTGAATTGCCGAAACTGCAGTCACGAAAATTAAAATAGTGTGTTATACAAACAAAGTTAAAGTGTTTTATTTCATGTTTTAAATTGTTAATTTATTGAACGTATTTTTGAACAACCAAGAGGCAGGGTTGTTAAAAAATACGTTTTTTCATTGTAACAATCAGTGTTTTTTATTGAAACAACGTTTAAAAAATTAACAATTAAAAACATGTTTAAAACCGAACATACAGGGCATTTTTCTTAGATTTAAATCGACGGTATGAACAACCAATTAATAGATATTAACTGCCAGTTGTTTAATGGTGGCTTAACTTACATTAGATTGAATATATTTTAAACTGAGATAAAATAATATTGTCAGCCAGAACTTCTTGTAATTTAAAACTAAGTTTAAACTAATCTTGATTTGGCCTATGATAATGTGGCCTATGACAACTGGTCTGAGACGTATTAATTATATTACAAATTTAAGATATATTAATCTATTAATAATATTGGTGAGGTTCTTGTTTCAAGTTTAGCAATTTATGCATAACTATAAATAGGAGCTAATTAGCTTATATTAGTAATTATAGACATTACCTACAAATTATTCACACGTATTCGGATCGATTGAAGCTTCTGGATTAAGCAGCGAGTTGAGGTAACGCAAGTCAATCATGAGTTCAAATTCTCAATTATTGGTGAATATCAATTATAAATTTGCATAAAATAATGATGTTGTCCCAGTTGGATACATTGTAAAATCGATAAATATTTACTCAAAACACATCACTTGCTATAATCATCACTACGGTGTCCCCGTTTTAAAAATATCGACTCGCATAGAGATTTATTTAAAATAATTAAAATATTAAAACCACATTAGGTTAAAAATAAATATCTGCACTGCTAATGGTTCAAGATAAAACTTTCTTGTTTCAAAAAGCTTACCAATAAATAGACATTGTTTAATTTAAAAAGTACTTATCTACTTAAAGTTGTTATTTTTTGCATTGAATCAGCATTATCGAAACTAAATTAACATTTCTGAAAGATATAGTATGATAGTGTAGAAATAATAATATTTAAAGTTGATTTAGACTTGGTAATGATATAATTTTCTACTCTGCTGGTTGATCAGATAATTATTCGAACGCGCGTGTTATTTAGTGTTAGGTTCATTTGCACCCCGACTGACCTTAAATCAACCACTAATCATTGATTGAACCTCTGATTAAGTCATAATTCTAGAATATAAGAATATTTTAAATTTGTAAGATATCCTAAACATGTGTCTTTCATCATTATGTAATTTTGTATATAATTTATACATAGAATTGCTGTGATTTTAAGGAGTACTAATCACATTAACTTAATCGACTTGGCTGCAATCGGGCATTAGAGAGTTTTTATTTTAATCAGCAGATATTTATAAGTATCGCGTTGTTATTATATCAGCCAGGAAAGTTTTAGGTATAATACCAAAGAGGATTTTATAAAATTATATAAAATCCTCTTTGATAATAATACATTACTCTTTAATTAAATTGTCCTGGTAAGTTCTTTCAAAAATAAACAACCCAGGGAATTGCTCCATTTTCGTCTCACAGAGCATTCTACAAAAACATATAACTTCAATTCCCCGAGGGAATTATCACTGCTGATAATCCCCCAGCTTCCAATTGGCTCCAAGTGAAGAGACCCCTGCTTCCAATTGGCTCTGACTAAAAAAAAACGCTGCTTTTCAATGCTTTCAGTTGGCTCACATGATTTTTCAATGTCTGCCAACTTAACAAATATCATAAACGTAATATTATAGAAAGAGATAAATGAATTGAAGAAACAACACTCACAAACACATCAGGTATTTGGAACATTTTTGAGAATATTTGTGGGGTAAGAAATTATGAACTAATTGTACATTTAATAAATAATGTGTGTTATAAGTTATAATAATGTATAACTAAATTATACTTCCATGCATTAAATGACATTTCATCTGTGGGGTAAGAAATTATGAATTAATTGTACATTCAATAAATAATGTGTGTTATAAGTTATAATAATGTATAACTAAATTATACTTCCATGCATTAAATGACAATTCATCTGTGGGGTAAGAAATTATGAATTAATTGTACATTCAATAAATAATGTGTGTTATAAGTTAAAATAATGTATAACTAAATTATACCTCCATGCATTCAATGACATTTCATCTGTCACATTCTTTTGAAGTTTGTCTAAGAAATTATGAATTATTTGTACATTTATTAAATAATTTGTGTTATAACTTAAAATATTGTATAACCAAATTATACTGCCATGCACTCAGTGACATTTTATCTGTCACATTCTTTTGAAGTTTGTCTATATTATTTTCGTTAAAACATTTTATGCATACACCTAAGATTATACGTGTCTATTCAAGAACTTATCTGACCGAATGTACACTTCTGTGCAATTAAATTAAGTATACAAAATATGTTATAGTTTAAAGCGGACATGATGAGTTTCCTAGTTACGTAAATATTTCAATTTCTTAATGTCAAAATGCCGCGTCATTTAGACAACAATTCAAAACTTCAAATTCTAACAAAAATAGAAGATGGTTTTTCTATTAGACAAATTGTTTGATTGGTGAACATCAGTAAATACACTGTTTTCAGAGTTAAGAAACGTTGGGAGCAGTAAAGAAGTGTTATGGTGTTTTATTATTTATTGAAACTGCTGCTAAGCAATTAAAACAGAATTATACAACTAGAATATTCTAATAAATAGTTATAAGACGTGTGCTTACTTTATTGCACTGAAGTGTACCTCGGGCAATAATAATTACGTAATTTTGTTGTTTCCCCAAGTCTGTTGCTTCAGGTTATTGCCCTCCCGGCTTTGGGGGTAAACAGACTTTCGGGTTAAACAAAATTAATGCGTCATTATCATTACCATTGGGACATTATAGCTGATAATTTTTAGTATTTCATTAAAAAAAAAAAAAACAAATCAACATTTGATTTTCCGGCTTCAATACAGAGCTCAATTATCTCAGTCAGTAGCAGGCCCTCTCTGATTTTAATTAATTCTTCCTTTCTTCTCCTCATCGTTGCTCCTCCAATAAATACCTCCCCAATTTTCATCACTGCGAATAATTGTGTGCAATTAGCACACAGAACAGATAATTTGATTCGATGTTCCTTTGAAATCTGAATTTAAGATTTACTGAATTTAAACACCGTTCACGTGCATCAGTTTGCTGAACAGAGAAAGGAAATTATTTGCAGAAGATTTTGCTCGTTTGAAATTTGATTTTACATGGGTATTACACGCAGATCCAACAAGTGGTTTTGTTTGATGAGAATTAAATTTTATCGGAGTAAATATTTGGATGCGCAAATATTTAATTAAACTGAAATAACGTGTAAAATTTTCTAATATAATAGATGAATATTTAATTAATTAAATAAAGTGAAATGTTATATAAATTTGTAAATATTTATTGAATAAATTGAATTTATTTGGAATACAAATTAAATAAAATTAAATGTTTTATCAGTTACCTTTCAAAGACAGTTTTAAAATTTAGGTTAAATTCAACTAATCAATTACTTGTTTTTGTTCATTTGGTAAATTTTTACATTTCTGTCAATTTATCCCAATTTTTACAGTTGTAAAATTTTATATGTTTTGATTTTAACGATATTATTTAAAATAGTAATAATTAGTTCTGGTATTTGTTAAATTTTGACATACAGGAATTTTTTCTTTAGAGGATACTTTTACTCATTCCATATAAACAATTGCAATAGGTAATGTACTATTACAATTGTTTATATTCAATGAGTGAAAGTATCCTCTAAAGAAAAAATCCCTGTATGTAAATATTTAACAAATACCAGAACTAATTATTACTATTTTAAATAATATCCTTAAAATCAAAACATATAAAATTTTACAACGAGAGTGGTATGCAGCATATTACATATGAGCGCATATTACACATGTTGCGCACAAGCCGCGCAGCGGCGAGTGCAGTATTCCGCAAGTATGTAATTGCCATACCACTCAAAAAACGTACGATACTTTACCTACGCCCTAACAAAATAAACAACGAGCATGAAAGAACAACTTATTTATTGTAATAATTTTTAATAGTACCATGACGATGATGAAAACTAAATTACTATAATATAAAATTACGAAAATGTTATTCGTGAAAATGCAAGCAATGTCTTAATTAATAAGATAACTTAAGACGATCAATATCCATTGAAACAACTACTTTCCGTGCAAGTATTGCATTGCATATTGCATTTTCACAAAAAACATTTTCGTAATTTTATATTATATTTAAAGTGTGGAAACTATAAGAAGCGTAAGCTTATTTTCTCGAATTCAAACTCGTTTTGAATTTGAATTCATCTTGTACAAGGAATAAAGCTGTACATTTTCCGACATTCGTTGTTTTTTAAAAGAGTTCAATTTGAACCTTTGAACGAGTGCATTCCACTCCCGGACTAAGCATGAAGTAAAATTTCGAGTTTAGAAAAGCAGCGTAAAAATTTGTGGAGGGTCGCGCGGCGACCCGAGACTAATTTTCTGGGCTTTTCTAAACTCGAAATTTTACTTCATGCGCCACGCGTATAAAACACTGATTTCAAATAAGGTTCAAATATACATACATTTCACAGTATTTTAGTGTTTCATACGCGTGGCGCATGAAGTAAAATTTCGAGTTTAGAAAAGCCCCGTGAAAATTTGTCTCGGGTCGCAGCGCGACCCTCGACAAATTTTCACGGGGCTTTTCTAAACTCGAAATTTTACTTCATGCTTAGTCTGGGAGTGGAAAACACTCGTTTAAAGCTTTAAATTGAACTCTTAAAAAAACAACACATAACTAAAGATTTAAAGAAAATAAGCTGAATTTGGAATACATATACTTTAAAGAAAACTTCCTGTACATCAAAGAAATGTCATTTGGTTGTACGGTAAGAAATAAGCTGTTCAGCTGTCAGCACGTAATGTACTTGTCAAAGTTATTATGTGCATGTGTACGTAATGTCAATCATACTTGTCAAGATGACAGTGTGGTATGATGCGGTTACTATATAGGGCGTGGGTAAAATTATTAAACATGTAATCAAAACTAAGCAGTAAATTTTAAACTTAACTTTAAATCAGTGTGTTATACGAGTAGCGCATGAAGTAAAATTTCGAGTTTAGAAAAGCCTGAAAAATTGGTTTGGTCGCTCCGCGCTTCACGCTACGCGACCAAACCAAATTTTCAAGTCTTTCTAAACTCAAAATTTTACTTCATGGTTAATCTCGTTAGAGGCTTAAATTGAGAGTTTTTAATAAAACCAGAAATGTCTGAAAATTTACATCGAAAGATTCCCGGCGTTTATCATTTTATTTAAGAGATTTTAACATTTCTAGACTATTTCTATTATTAATTTTTTTCAACGAATTTTTTCAATTCTTATACCTATTTTCAATAGAATTGTAGTGTTTTATATTGTACAGTCAACACATTACGCTTTTACCCTGATATCACCAAAAACTAAACACAGTATCACAAACGCATGTCTGCCTTTTTGTTTTATTTTATTTATTATTATTTATACAGTTTATATTTATCTAAAATCAAGGTTTGTTTTGTCGATAAAGAAGTTGTAGATCTATAATTTACGCGAAAAAAGAATAGCACAATCATGATCTTGATTTTTATAGTGCTTTGTAGTCGTTATTGATAAGATCCAAATTTGTTTATAAAAGTATATGTTCAAGTTTACAGGCACTTTTCAATCCAGACTGGATTTTATTAAGAGATTAATTTTTCTTCATAATATAATCTTTGTAATTTAGTGATGCGAGTTATAAATCGAACCCTACACACACTAATTGTTAATTAAAATGGGAACTGATATAAGTTTGCTAATTAACGCTATTGGGTTGATTAATTGCACACTCCCAATTGAGACCACCGTTTTCTTACCATCATCGCGGCCACAACGACGGAATTATCTTTCATGACATCACTTGATTAATAGTGTATTGGGATATTGTTGTAAAACCCATTGTCCTTCCTCAAATTGCTTATTTCCTATTGTAATTACCACTGTTCACATAATTTCTTATATAATATAAACAATTATAAGTATTATAAATAAATCGTCCATATAAAAATAAAAGTAGCAAAACCCAGTCAAGTATAAATACACTTCAATACTTTTTCTTATAAATCGATAACACAATGATTATTCCTAGAAGTCAAGGCATTACTTTGAATAAGACGAACTAATACGTCTTAGGTGAATGATTAATTTGCTTGGCGTTCACTTTGTGGTACATCTTCATAACAATTTAATTAAAACACTAAACATTGTTTTACCACTTTTATTTTTACTTTTCAGTGACTATTGTTTCGACTACAAGCTAGTCATTATCAAACTTAGTGGGACTTAGTTTGACTAGTTTGTTGTTTAGTCAGCTTGTAGTTGAAACTATAGTCACTGAAAAGTAAAAATTAAAGTGGTAAAACAAAGTTAAGTGTTTTAAATAAATTGATATGTGAATGTATCATATAACTAAGAGGATTTGTTAATTTAAATTTAATTAATCAAAAGAACAAATATTTGCAATGCGTGTACAAACTTAAACATTCCATATTGCAGCTGAATTTATTTACTTAGATTAATTAAGTAGACAGATACTTACCACATGTGCACATTTAAATTATGTAAAGAAAGCCTTGACTTTAAATAGCGGCAACATGTGATTTCTTATGTATATTTAAAACTAAAGATAAAAAAATTACACAATTATTTCTCGTTAACATGCTCTGGATGTTTTTCTCAAATGTGTGTAATAAGTTGTTATTACTAATGAAAGAAGATGTCACCGTAAAATGTAAAGAGTATTATTGTTAGGTATGTCATACACAAAAATGCCATCTTTAAAATTGGTTTTCCTAATAAAACTGTTCTCAATGGAATATAGCTTATATCGATTGATACGTCTTATAGTCGTATCATACAGTGCGTTACAAAAGTCTGAAGTAATTTAATAACTTCTTTTCATTTACGAAATTCGGTAGAATTTATAACTTTTTCAAATGTGTAATAAAAACAATTATAAACTTAAAATCGAGATGTCGTCATTTTTTCTAGCTTACTTTAAAAAAGAAGTAAATTTATTGCAGCTTTATATAACGGAGATTTGAATATGATGTTAATTTTATATACAGAAAATTTCAGGCATTCGTTAATGTAAAATACGCATTCAATTTGAAGTTTATGACAAGTGTTTCCACTTATTGATTAAGCATGAACTAACATTTTAAGTTTAGAAAAGCCAAAAAATCTTCAGGCTTTTCCAAGCTCAATTTTTTTTTATGCTTAATCAAGGAGTAGATACACTTGTTAGAAGCTTTGAATGGATTACATGTATGATATCAACGAACATGTATACTTAATAAAAAAAATCCCTGGATAGAACGTTAAAAATCATTAAAACAAATATAATAACAAAATTTAATAATAGACAAAATTAACCCATGCAATAATGCAATATTATTAATTTTTCGTAAATAAAAATAATAAATAAGTAAATTTGATAAATTGTATTATTTGACCAGACTTAAAAATGTGTAAAGAAAATTCTAAATATATTGTTATTTAAATAATTCGATTGTTGCTCCTTTCAAAAAATGTCAGTGTATTTCTTACTTCACAATCCTTTAGTGTTTTATACGCGTGGCGCATGAAGTAATATTTCGAGTTTAGAAAAATCTAAATACTAATAATTAATTTTGATTCGAGATTTTTTCTTTAAAGTACACTTTCACTTATTCTATACCGGGTGTTACCTTAGCGGACGCAACATTGGAAATCGCATGTTAATTTTAAATTGTTCAAATATTGGATTTCCTATTTATTTTAGAGACAAAATGTATTTCACATTTCTGTAGAGGAAAAAATGCTAAATTTATGAATGTTCACACTAAACACTTTACGTTTCTCTAAGTTAAAATAATTAAGAAAAAGTAATGTGATTTTACAAAAATAATGACACCATGGAATTTGTAAAAATAATGACATCCCAAGGGAATATCCGCCCTGTTTTCTTGAAGTTCAATTTAACGCTTGAAACAAGTGTTTTTCACTTCCAGACTAAGCATAAAGTAATATTTCGAGTTTAGAAAAGCCCCGGAAATTTTGTCGAGGGTCGCACAGCGACCTGAGGCAAATTTTCTGGGCTTTTCTAAACTCGAAATTTTACTTCATGCTCAGTCTGGGAGTGGAAAACACTCGCTTAAAACTTCAAATTGAACTTTTAAAAATCAACGAATGTCAGAAAATTTACAGCTATAATAAGTAAGAAAAAGTAATGTGATTTTATAAAAAATAATGACATACCATGGAATTGATGCAACAATTACGGATATTCCCTGTTTTTTTTTTAATTCAATTTAAAGCTTTAAACAAGTGTTTTCCACTCCCAGACTAAGCATGAAGTAAAATTTCGAGTTTAGAAAAGCCCCGTGAAAATTTGTCGAGGGTCGCGCAGCGACCCGAGACAAATTTTCTGGGCTTTTCTAAACTCGAAATTTTACTTCATGCGCCACGCGTATAAAACACGAAAATATTGTCAAATTTATGTATATTTATTTATTTATTTCAACGGCTTGCCATTTACATTAAAAATACAATATACAAAAAAAAAAACAAATATGTACAAACACTAAACTTAAAACTAAGCAAGAAAAGTTACAAATCTTTTAAAAGGCGCTTTAATAATGAAAAAGACCCATTAAAATAGTCAAAATTTAAAATATTTGCGTGACGCAAAACCCGAACAGAAGCGGAATATTTCGCATAATCCGTGCGCCTGTAGCCGATATGGAATGTAATGTCAGACCGAAGAGAGCGCGGTGGAACCCGTATACCAATCAATTCCAACAGATCAGGGCAATCCAAATATCCATTAAGTAGTTTGAATACTAACTTAATGTCAGCTTCTACACGCCTTTGTTCAAGGCTGCGAAGGCCAAAAGTCGTCAAAAGAACCAAGTAGGGCTGATCGGTACTAAATTTGTAGGCAAGGTACCTTATAAATTTCTTTTGAACTTGCTCAATTTTATTGATGTCGCATTCAGTGTATGGAGACCATACCGTTGAACAATATTCCAAGTGGGGTCGCACTAACGAATTATATAGTTTTACCAGCGTTCTACTATTTGTAAAGTTCTTATTGTTACGCTTTACAAAACCCAGCATCTGATAGGCATTCGTGACAATATTTGAAATATGGTGTGGAAATGACCACCTTGAATCCACAGTGACACCTAAATCCCTTATTCTATCAACACGATTTATTGCTACATCGTTGAAAACATAATTTGTAATGACCGACCTTGTACTTCGTGAATAAGTAATGATATTACACTTTTTGATGTTTAGCGTTAATCTGTTATCGTTACACCAGCTATAAAAGTGATCAAGTTCCTTTTGCAGGTTCGTTGCATCAAGAGTCGATTTAATACGCATATAAATTTTCACATCATCAGCGAAAAGTAAACAATTGGCAATCTGAAAACATCTTGTAGCGTCGTTTATAAATATATTAAAGAATAAGGGACCCAGGTGTGATCCCTGAGGAACACCAGAAGTAACCTTTAGGGGTCTTGATGTTATTTGCCCAATTTTAATCACTTGCAACCTATCTGTTAAGTAGGACTCTATCCAACGTAAAAGAATATCAGTAATGCCAACTTAATGAAGCTTGTTGAGTAATAACGTATGATCAACAGAGTCAAACGCCTTGGAGAAGTCGGTATAGATGAAATCAACTTGAAAACCGCGTTCCAAGGCGTTGCCAATGTAAGAATCATATAACAATAAATTAGATTCCGTAGATGCCCCCATTCGAAACCTATGTTGTTTGTGAGAGATTGAAGATTGCAATGAATTCGTTAAGAAATCCGTCATCAATTTTTCAAAAATTTTTGGGATTGTTGCAATTATGGATATAGGGCGATAATTTTGAACAAGTTTGTTATCGTCATTCTTATATATTGGAATTATGTTTGTTAATTTCCAGCAAGGTGGAAAACAACCACTAGATAGTGACAATTTAAAAAGTAACCATATTGGTCTACTATTTCGAGTTTAGAAATGCCCAGAAAATTTGTCTCGGGTCACTGCGCGACCCTCGACAAATTTTCACGGGGCTTTTCTAAACTCGAAATTTTACTTCATGCTTCTGCGAGTGGAAAACACTTGTATTAAGCTTCAAATTGCACTCTTTTAAAAACCAACGAATGTCATAAAATTTGCAGCTAAAATAATTATGAAAAAGTAATGTTATTTTATAAAAATAATGACATACCATGGAATTGATAAAACAATTGCGGATATTCCCTGTTTTTTTTAAGTTCAATTTAAAGCTTAAAACAAGTGTTTTCCACTCCCAGACTAAGCATGAAGTAAAATTTCGAGTTTAGAAAAGCTCCGTGAAAATTTGTCGAGGGTCGCGCAGCAACGCGAGACAAATTTTTTGGGCTTTTCTAAACTCGAAATTTTACTTCATGCGCTACGCGTATAAAACACTAAAATATTGTCAAATGCGCGTGGTGCATGAAGTAAAATTTCGAGTTTAGAAAAGCCCAGAAAATTTGTAGGGGCTTTTCTAAACTCAAAATTACTTTCTTAGGGTTTTCAATGTTTATTCAACAGTTAAACAACAACAATATTAACAATCCTAATGAATTTTATGAAAATAAAGCGTTTTATTTGGATTTTTGCAATTTTTTTTAAGAAAAACAAAAATTGTCTAAACTGAGGCTGCTCTAATAGGCCTAGTTGTCAGAGCTCAGCAGGATTGGAATCTTTTTAGTAGATTTAATATACGTATTTAAATAGTGAAAACAGATTCGTGTTAGGATTCGTTTACATTTTTTTAAAGGGTTCGTATTTGAATCCAGATGTGGGTGATTAGTGTACTCATAAAGGGATTCAAATATTTACAAAGGGATTCGAATAATTATAAAACGATTTAAATTCTCCAAAATGATTCGAATTCTCAAAAGCAATTCTAATCAAGAAAAATAATTCGAATCCATTGTGATGTTAGACAATATATATCAATAACGTGAAATAATTCAAACATTAGGAGTATATTTTGAACGTCACTTTAATCAGTGTTTTATAAATCTCAAGTGTAGAAACAAAACTTACGGTAAAAAATCTATTTTTCATAATGAATATTTCAAGTAAAAGTGGCACATAACATTTTTATTGTTATTATACAAGGATTTCAATTGCTTGATTAAGCATTGCAGGCCTTTTTTCTAAAATTTACGTATTGTCGCGGCTCATATATACATTTATAAATCTAAACCTATTTTCTATCCGTATTTTTTGTTATTCTTTGTAAATTTATTTCATGCTAAACATTTATTTTTATTGCACCTTATTTATGTATATTTATAAATCTGCTATGCATTTCTAGAAATTAAATAAATTAACCTTTATTCGCGGATGTACCATTTTACAGAATATATAAATATTTTACAAAATAACAATTTAACACACAAAAGATAGAAACAAAAACATTAATGACAACAGAGTCATCTTTCAACAATTCTCATATACTGGGGAAATGTATTAGAAAAAATATCAAAGTCAGGATAAATTAATAAAGAATTAGCTGTACGCAAATTTTTGATAATACGCCTCTGAATTCAACGCATTTTTAATGGGCTGTTTTAAAATTAAACAGACCCTTTCTCACGCCGAAGAGTGTTGTTTTGGTCATTCAATATTTCGTGGAAATTGTACATCTGCAAACTCGCAAAGCAATTACAGTACGACCGCACGGTTAATTCTTAAAAAAGAAATCCCTTTCTTCACTTAAAGAAAGGGATAAGAAAAACACACCCATGAAATATTAGTGACCAATTAAAATGCTCTCCCTACTTTGTAAATACTTAATTTTTAATTTTTAGTTTCATTTTTTTGGAAGTCTATATCAACTCTTCAAACTGTCAACATCTTCGAAAAACAATATTTTTAAACCACAAATTCACAAGTTAGCAATAAGTAAGAAAATAGAAATATTTTGTAAATATTTCTACATTTTAAGGTGGTGTTTATATAAGTGCAACGAATGTTATTGTTCTACTTAAATTCACCCGCACCATAACTAGTGGCGATCTCTAGAACCAGTCAGAAATTAAAAGGAAATCGACCACACATTTTAATTAAAAAATCACGTACATAATGTTTATTTAGAATAGCACTGAATCAGATATTTAATCCAGTATCAACAATCAACAAAGTTTAGTGTTATAATAAATATTTAGGTTTTCAAGGATTTTATAATTAAACACTGATAACGATAGTATAGATGTTTATAGTTTGTAGAAAAAAAATGTGATTATTTTTAAAGGATTTGTATCCGTGATTGAAATAAACAGGATTTAAATATTTTATTTAAATCATATTATTCTGTTACCAGTTTTTTATTCGAGTATTTGTGATTCGAATTATATTAGCTGATTCGGATTCATGACTTAAATCCTTTTTTCTGAAGATTGGTTCCAGCTCTGCTATTTATCAAGGTCATTAAATTAGAAGAAGAATAAGAAGACAAATAGTGTACACTTTGTAATAAATTGCATATCTCATCTTATCAATAACAAGATATATTCTGAGGTTGCATAGGTTTCAACCTCACTCACCTCGCCATTTTTTAAACGCGTGGCGAAAACCATCAAACTCAAATTAATATCCATAAAAATATCTAGTGAATTATTGGAAGTTGACATGATTGTGCAAAACTTTACTTACCTGTATAAATGAGATTATTTAATATTTTTGCTATTGTATTTTAATAATGTATTAATTACATACATTATTCGAAACATAAATATTCACACAGCCCAAAAAAGTAGACGCGAACTGATTTTATTCGATATCCATACGCACGATTTACATCAAATCGCCCACACACAAAAACACATATGAAACGGCAACAACTTTTCTATAACAAGTTCGTTGATCTTTTTTCCTTATCTCCCGAATTTCTAATGTTATGTTCAGTTTTGTTTTTCTCTTGAAGTATTTTGAATACAAATAGTTGATATATTTTTATTCATGACCATTTAACCAATAATCAATCAATGAATAATAATTAAAGCATTGTGCAGGCAGTTCTAAAAATACAATTATTCATTAATTAATTATTATATTTTCTGACATAGAACACATTTTTTATTTTTAATCAGTGATTTACACGCGTAGCGTATGAAGTAAAATTATTCAGTTTAGAGAAGTCTCATAATTTGGATATGCCGCTCCGCTTCGCTACGCGACCAAGTCAAATGTTAAGGATTTTCTAAACTCGAAGTTTTACGTCATTCTTAATTTTTCTTTGATAAAAATGTTCATGTAAAAATCGCGATTATCTGTGACAAAAACCACAATTTTCTTACATTCTCAAAAAACCACAAAATTTTCCTTTATCATTATAAAAAATTTGGGCTATAAATTTTCCTTAGAAAAAAAATCTTAATGCACCCAGCTTGAATTAGAATTTCAATAAAATCGCTATTCAAAACAAAATGTCAACTTTGACTGCTTATATCAAAAATGATTTTAAATTAAAAAATACAAAGCAACTTACGAACCCTATCCCACCTAAGTTGGCATAATCTTTAAAAATTCACCTAATAGAACCAGAACGCTTTAATACGAAAATATTTTGATATATTTGTAAAATTTAGGTCCATTATATAGACGAAGGTTTTCTTCTAATTATATAGTATGGTTAATTAAAAAAAATCTCTAGAGTGCCATCAAAAATATTCATTAGAATTATTATGGCTGACGTTTTTTTACAGGGAGTTTTTCTTTAAAATATACGTATTCCAAATTCAGCTTATTTTTTTTTAAATCTTTAGATATTCGTTGTTTTTTTTAAAGATTACAATTTGAAGCTTTGAACGAGTGTTTTTCACTCCCAGATTAAGCATGAATTCAAATTTCGAGTTTAGAAAAGCCCCGTGAAAATTTGTCAAGGGTCGCGCAGCGACCCGAGACAAATTTTCTGGGCTTTTGTAAACTCGAAATTATACTTCATGCGCCACGCGTATTAAACACTGATTTCTAGTGAGGTTCAAATATACACAAACATTTTAACATAAAGAAAAATTTAACATAAAGAAAAATTTAGTTCGTCAATAGTTTGCAGAATATTTACAAAATATAAAAACGAGTATTAATATTAGTTTAGTTTGTTTTTCTATTAGATACATACATTTTACAATATATTATTGTTTTATACGCGTGGCGCATGAAGTAAAATTTCGAGTTTAGAAAAGCCCAGAAAATTTGTCTCGGGTCGCTGCGCGACCCGAGACAAATTTTCACGGGGCTTTTCTAAACTCGAAATTTTACTTCATGCTTATTCTGGGAGTGGAAAACACTCGTTCAAAGCTTCAAATTGAAATCTTTAAAAAAAAGAATATCTAAAGATTTAAAGAAAACAAGCCGAATTTTTAATACGTATATGGGACAAATTTTCAAGGGGCTTTTCTAAACTCAAAATTCTACTTCATGCTTAGTCTGGGAGTGGAAAACACTCGTTTAAAGCTTCAAATTGAACTCTTTTACAAAATAACGGTTGTCGGAAAATTTACAATTTATGCACGTTTACCTGAAAGAAAAAAATCCCTGTGTGTCAATTCCTGAAGTATGTAGCCAACTTTAATTTAAAAAAAGAATAAATCATAGCACTTTAGAGGTTTATTTTTATTGAACATATGATACACACTCCAATATACCAAATACGCTGTAAATTTTCAGCGATGCGGAGAGACCAAAGCAAATGTTCAGGCTTTTCTAAACTCGAAATATTACTTCATGCTTAATCTGGGAGTGGAAAACACTTGTTTAAAGTGAAGTTCAAAATATACTACTAAAGCAGTATAGTAAAGATATATATTTTGAACTTTACGATATTTTAGTGTTTTATACGCGTGGCGCATAAAGTAACATCTCGAGTTTAGAAAAGCCTGAAAATTTGGTCCAAACCTAATTTTCAGGCGTTTCTAAACTCGAAATTTCACTTTATGTTTAACCTAGGAGTGGAAAACCCTCGTTTAATGCTTCAATTTAAACTGTTTTCAATAATATGAATATCTGAAAATTTACAGCGTATACAGTATATTGGGGTATGTATTCTTGGAAAAAACTCCCTGTATATAGCGGATCTAAATATAACAAATATGTCTTAGCAAATAAACACTGAAATCTTAACCAAGTGTGTTATTTACTACAAGTATTACAAATATATCAAAATATTTTCGCATTTCAAGCTCTAGTAAGTTGTTTTTTTAATTTATTACTTGCATTATTTAAACCACTCGATTTATAAAATCCTCATCGTGTATATATTAAAACAGTCAGCGATTGAGGACAAAACAAGCCTTCATTTGAGGTGTAAAATGTTTTTGAAGCCTAAACATCGTGCTTATGACAAATACATATAATTTATTTCTGTGGGATTTATTACTATGTTGATGTTTTAAAAAACGAATAAAATATCTAAGGAGAAAACTAGTAGCTAAAAAATAAACTAAGAGTGATTACAGTTAACAGATTTATTGGCATTAATGGCACATAAAATTTAAAAATTAATAACAAAATGTTTTCATAGTATTAACAGTTTTTTCACCATCAAAATTGAAAATGTATAAACAAAAAATTAATAAAAAATACAGAAATAAAGGTAATTGAAATTGAGTGGTCTAACTGCAAAACTCTCATTCTCCACTCTTTGTGAAAATTAAGTTGGCGGTTTTTTTATGTCCGCCAAGTTTTTTGCAATTTGCCAAGATTTTCAAAAAGTGAGAATGTTAGTTTTGCATCTAGACCACTCAATTGTTCTAATTAAGGTATCCATCTATAGAATTAAATACATGGCTAATGATTATATTAAGTCTACAGTTATTTATTTATTTATTATATTTATTTATTAAAATTAAAAGCATTTTCGTTTGATTCTTACTATGTATCAAATGAAGTACGGTTTTTGATCAAATGAAAATCCCACATATCAGTTTGATATCAACATATTTCACTATTTGCCAAATGACTTGATTTATCAAAAGAAGCCACTGTTACTTATTTTATTTATTGTGTTAAACTTTAATTGGTAAATTGTTTCAGACAAGAATGGGTTAATTAATTAATCTTGATGTAATATGACTAGAATATTATAATTTGGTATATTACGTAAATAATTAGTGTTAAAATATTTTAGAGATACTTATATGGACTATATGGTGATCTCAATTGGTTAATGGAATTTACCGAGACCAATTAATGTCACATCAAATACGCGGATTTATTTGTTGAACGAGATTATCTAACTGGGTGTGTCGGAATATAGTGAAAGTGGGATTATTTTAGTACGCATTAAAATCTTAATTGAAACCTAAATTGTTTAATGAGTAATAAATGTTGTTACATTTGGAGTAGACATTCAGAGTCTGTAAACATTTGACTTTATTATTATTAAAAATAATGTAAAAAAAGGTTTGTTGAGATGTTATTTCTGCTTGTGTTTAAGTAAAGATACACGTTTATTAGATCCCATCCTGCTCAAAACGTGGGAGTACTTGAACATTATTTATTTTACATGAAATACAGGCAAATCATTCCCAGTAGTTTTTTTTTTTCGTTCGACATTTTTAACAGCAGTTTAATTGGCCAATAAAACACTTATAACTGTTCTTCACACTTTTATTTTCAAGTATACATTTTGGACAAACAGGGACCATTATCAATATATATTCCCGTGTTAATCCATAATGGTAATTTTGTGTCCGAAATGTACATTTAGTACTTTAAATAAAGGTGCGAAGAAACGGTTATTAGTGCGTTATTCGTCAATTACATTTTTATCGTCGCTTAACTCAATCAATCAACTTATGGCTACTCTTAACCCGCACTGGCGTTTCAATTTACAATCGTTTAATAATATGAAGAAACATGAAGTTGTAGTTTAAAAATATTTATTTTGGTACATAATTGTGCACTCTTGCTGGAAAAAAATGTAATTATCCGATAAAATGGTCTGTATTCATATTATTAACGATTCTTTTTTAAAAGAAAAAAGTGGATTTTTTGTAATTATACATTTTATGAGAAAATGATAATAAGAATTATATAATCACAAAATTATTGTCAATCACTCAAATCAAATCATTACGCCCTCTGCAATTTACTTTTAGATAGCTGTGTCAAGAAAGAATTAATAAATTCAAAATAATAACACAAAAATTAGTATTTTTAGTGTTTATAGGGTAGGGCGCACTCTTAACAGTAATTGCTGTTAAGAGCTTAGGATATGTGTTAAGCATGAAGTAAATATTTCAAGTGTAGAAAAGTCTGAGCATCTGAATTTGCCGGCGCTTGAAGTCAAGCAAGCAGTTTAAGCTTCTTTATTGAACGGAATCTCCTTTTACCAAAAAATAAACAAATCTAATTTACAATAGTAAATAATTAAATAAATGTTATTACTACAGATACAAAAAATAAAAATAATAAAATAAAAAAGAATAAAACACCGATGTATTTTGAAATCCATTCGAGATACTCAAATGAATTATTATTAATAATAATTTATCATAGATATTATTGGATTTACTATTAATAATTCATAAACCTTGCTATTAATAAGTCGAAATATTTACTCGATGCGATAACATTTCGGATTATTGTATTATTCATCTTCATTCAGCATTTTATTGTTAGTTTAAATATTCATGCAATTATTCTTTCTGTGTTCAAACCTAAAACATTACTTCCAAGCATGCTATCCATACATAATTAATCGATTATTCGATTGCCAATTGTAAAAAAACGAGGCACGTGACACTCGTCCTAATTATCCGGTGAAATTTTTATTGTGTCGTATTTAGATGCCATATGGCGCTCAAATTATCATGTCATTGTGTGACAGAATTTATTAAGATTAGTGTTTATGTCAATCACCTAAAAATAATTTCTCACAGTTGAAGTTAGTTAATTGAACATATTCAATATTAGAACATAATTCTTAAACATGAAACGAGTTGAATAAAAATATTTACGACAACACACAATTATTGAATATATTCATGACAGCAAATTATCAAACCACAAAGAATTTATTGTAAGTAAACACCTAAACACCTAAATGAAAGTATTTACGCAGATGATAATAAATATTCAAACTGAAAAAAAAATAGGAATACATATCCCTTCATTTTCTAATTCAAGGTAGAAACAAAGCGATTTAATATTGTGTAACATTGAGAGAGATAAAGTAAACTGAAAGCAGAGGGCGTTATTTTATGGAGGGGGAAATTTACTATTTAGTTGCAGTTCTATTTATTCGACACTCAAGGATTATACTGAATGATGCATCGGCTTAGGATATATAGGAAATTCAATATATATTTTAAAGAGGCCAATTATTGTCCCATATAAATTTTTAGAAAATATTGTATTGAAACTTTTTAAAGTACCAGATTAAATAAGAATACCTACCAATCCTGAATACTTTCTACTGAACCGTATTAAAGTTATTTTCAGAATTATGTCCTAAAAATTTTATTTGCATACGATCCTAAAACTGCAGTCATAAGTAAGTATAACGTCCTCAAAAAAATATAATAATAATAATGATAGTTACTGGTGACTGCAGTATTAAGATCTTGTACAAATTATTTCATTTTAGAACATAATTTTGCAAATAACTTCAAAACGGGTTAGTAAAAAGTATTCAGGGTTCATGGGTATTCTTATCTAATCTAGTACTTTAAAAAGTTTTGATATAAGTTTCTGCAAAAGTTTATAGGAAAGCCAATAATTGGCCCATTAAAAATTTACGTTGGATTTCCTATATGTAATAGACATCAGCTTAGGTTTACTCGGTATATAGTAAATACATGATTTAAGCAATTTTATTTATATTTAAAAAACGATTAATTGTAATAAAGTTAAGCATTGCCATTTCGTTTGTTTGAAATATAAAAGTCATTAGGTACATAAGAAAAATCAGTGACATTGTGACTTTTAATTTTAAACAAACTATTCAGTCAGTAAGATTATTTAAACTGAATATGGGTCTATTTTGTATCGTTATTTTTGTTTATAATAAATTTATACTTTTACAAAATATGTACCTTAATTTGCCTAAATATTTTTTTATATTTAATTTCTAGGTATAAATAAATAATTATAATTTATGTCCAGATGTCAACTACACAATTAAACATAAAAAATAATTATTGAAGACAGGGCGTTTATTTCACTCATATTTATTATACGAATAATTATATTGGCGAAATATACCAAGCGTTTGAATTAATTATGTTTTGTTATAAATAAATAAATATTTGATCATAGGTTGAGTGAGAATTTAATTCAAGATAAAGTATTACATAATTCACAAAAACCTCTGCAAATGGAGCAGGTGACTGTAATAGCAAACAAAGAATAAATAATTAAACAAATAAAAAATCTCTCAAATTTTATGTATTCAGTTTGTTTAAATACGTGTTGGATAAAACTGTAATTAATTAAGTTTGTAGTTACTATTACTTTGTAAATATAATTAATGGAATAATAAATAAATAAAATTGTAATTATAATTATATGAAAAAGAATTTAATTACTTTGTAATTACAATTATGGAAGAATTAATTAAATCAATATGTAATTATAATTATGGAGATAGTAATTAAATTACGTATTACTTGTAATTATATGCAAAGTAATTAAATTACTTTGTAATTAGGAGTAAATTTATCAAATTACATTGTAATTTAATACTTTTTAAATATAATTACTTTTCCATACAGTGGCTTCTGATGAAATATGGTGAAACAATTCTAGCTTTTTTTACAATACTAATTTGAAAGCATCTTTAAATTGATTTATTTATTTACAATTGATAAAGAACTTTCAACAATAATTAGGGTAAAACAATTCGAGCGTTTTTTACAATACTAACTTGAAACTATCTTTAAGTTGATTTATTTATTTGCAGTTGTTAAACTTTTAACAATCACTTGAATTAAATTAACGCTTACCGCCAGTTGAACTAATTTCTTAATTGCATCAGTATTTTTATTTGACAAAATAAAATATACATATTATTCAACTATAGATTGTACATGTTTATTATTTTATTGTCAAGCAGAATATAGTCCTTAGGTCTTTCCGCCAATTTTGTTTACTTTCTTTGTCTATTAGTTATTTTGATAAATTTTATATTAAAGTTTTGTTTCGCTTTAAGAGAATTGGGTTATGTGTAGATGGCTGTGAATAAATGTTATATCCATGAATATTTAATTTATGTTTACATGTGATGGAATTAACTTGTTTAGACTTTATTGTGTATTTACATATATTGTATAAAAGGTCAAGGGTTTAATCATGCTCACGTTTTTGCCAGGTTCGCGTGATTGAAGTTTATAAATAAAACGACAGTTAAAACATCGTGGAGGGTTTATGCAAATCGAGTTATAATTAGATTTAATAAAGATTAACGTCCGAAAATATGAAATTTGTTCGCCGAAAAACGTGGGCATAATTGCTCTTTAATCTCATACTTTTTGATTTAATTCAATAGCTTGCCTAGAGTAATAAAATAAGAGTAAAAGTTGTGTTAGTTAAATAATATTAAAAGATACGAATTTATGTAGGGAGTATTTGTTTTAAGTATACATATACCAATGTGTTTTTGAAAAGCGTTCAATTTGAAGCTTTTAACTAGAACGTTCACTCCTTGATTAACGCATTAACAGCTGTGCAATTATAAAGATAACTCTAAATGTTGATTTTAGGTAGAATTCTGCTCTTTTTATGATTTCTATAACTGACTTATTATATTACATGCTGAGATTTTTTCTTTAAAATATACATAATGTATACGCATTTTCCAGGCATTCGTCGATTTTATATCAACGTTGAATTTGAAGATTCGAGAGAGTGTTTCCACTCCCAGATTAAGTATGAAGTAAGATACGGTTTTTGCAGGCTTTTCTAAACTCGAAATTTTACTTCATGCTTAATCTGGGAGTGGAAACACTCTCTCGAATCTTTAAATTCAACGTTGATATAAAATCGAAGTTCGCTCATAGGATCTTCCCTGACAGTGATTAATTCGAACCACACGACATTCTAAGAGTTTTCTAAGTCAGACACAACCGGGGATTTTTATACTTATGCATACGTTTTTCTTTTTAAATTAGTTCCATTTAAAGTTTTAAACGAGTGTTTTCCACTCCCAGACTAAGCATAAAGTAAAATTTCGAGTTTAGAAAAGCCTGAAAATTTGGCCATTTCTATACTCGAAATTTTACTCCATGCGCCACGCGTATTAAACACTGAAAACACTGAAATAATGTGAACAAGTGAACTTCACTTGTAATCAGTGTCTTGTACGCGTGGCGCATGAAGTAAAATTTCGAGTTTAGAAAAGCCTGAAAATTTGGTTTGGCCGCTCCGCGCTTCGCGCTACGCGACCAAACCAAATTTTCAGGCTTTTCTAAACTCGAAATTTTACTTCATGCTTAGCCTGGGAGTGGAAAACACTCGTTTAGGTCTAATATAATTTCTAATAAGCTTTCTTTTTCTTGTTCTGTGTAAGTCTGTCCTATTTCACGTTTATTCTCTATAATTATAAGGAATTATACTATATTTCCAATTTGATTGACAATTTAATTTGAAATATTGACAATTCAATTTAAAAAATTGGTGGTTCCAGCTGTGGCCACAATGAAAATGTTTAATTTCGGTCTGTAATCTACTAAATAAATTATTCATTTCTAGAATTGCTAATTATTTGGTAGGTTTGCTTTATAAGACGCAATTTTATTTGCCCATTAGTTTACTAGGTAAATAAATTTACTCCACAAATAGTTATCTAATGATTTATTAAACTTTATAATACCGGGCATAAACAGACTTAATATTTTATTTTGATCATTTAAAATACATAAGAAATTTTAACCGTTTTTATTTTTTTAAAGTGATAATGAATTAGATAATAATTTGCGAGGAGTAACAGTGTTCGTTGATATTTTCAGCTTATCATCGAGAAAAAAATGTAAACAAGTTTAAGCGTAATTTTTTAGAATAATAAAAACACTCAGATGACTTTTAAAATATAATTTTCCGACCTTGAAGTTACATTCATTTGAAAACTTTAAAATTATTTGCGATAAAGAAATACCTAAATGTTTAAAGTTTTTTTAATAATGATTCACTTACTTTAAAAAATGTACAACAGAAAAGTTTGACTTTCTCTGAAGAGATACTACTTTAATTATTTAATTAAAACAACTCACCTTTAAATTAAGTTTGTAACAGTTTGAAACGTTCACCGACACATTAGCTTCATAAAAATCACTAACGACCACATATACCAACAAAAATTCGCCATAGATTATTTAAAAAGGAAGTACGTTGATACATTATCTAACCAAATTGTTCTAAATATTTTCTGTTTATTCTCAAAATAATCAATTAAAATGAATAAACACGTATTTTTTTAAGTTGTCAGGCTGTTTTTGTAAATCAATAAAAGTAAATGCATTTCAATCTTGGAATTATTTAAAGTTGTATAAATGTAAATAAAGTTGTGAAACTTTATTACGGTGAGCGCGCGAGTTTTCGCGGAGCGTCGTTATGTCGTTCCGTCACGGCGTCCACGGGTGTACTGACGGCGGAGCGTCGCGACGCCCGCGAAAAGTGTGCCGTCTTCGCGGTGGGAAAAGCATTTTTCCTTTTACTGTTGTTTTGCCAGTTGGTGTTTGCTGATGGTGCACATTTTACAGCACTGTGTCTCTGTGCGATTATTTCGCGCGCTGAATTATTAATTGGTACAAGAACTAGTTACTTAAAGACCTCATTCTTGTGATCTTATCTAATGCATGATGAAATATTTTTAAAATGCATTTAAAAATAAAATGATTATAAAATATTGTTATTAAGATCCCACTGACAAAGAAACGTTGCATGACACGTTGCATCAGTGTTGCCTTGTAACACGAAAAGTTAAATTGCATGAATGTTTAACAAACGTTGCATAAACGCTGAATGTCCGTCTGCAGGAACGTTGCATGTTAACATTTAAAGAAAAATGTTGCTGCACCGTTGACAAAGCAACGCCTATGCAGCACGCGATTACTCTTATTGCTATGCAACCCAACATACAAATGTATATATGTTAAGTTGCATAGGATAATTGCATAGAATCTGTGTTGTATACAACCCGATGTACAGCAAATAAAACAACGTTTAATGTTGATACAATGTTGATATAACGTTATTTGTTTGTTCTATGCTCAGTGGGAACCCACTGAGCAAAAAACAGAGAAATAACATTATATCAACATTGTAGCAACATTAAACGTTGTTTAAATGTTGATGAAACAATATTTACATGGATTTGCTCAGTGGGATTGTACATTACTTTTTGTAAGACAGTTTTTTTCTTGTTTTCTTGTTACTAATATATATTTGTGTTTTTGGCCTATTTATACCTAGAAATAAATATTGCATTAGGATTACGAAAGAAACATTCCTATAACAATGTTTCTTTCGTTATCGTAATGCAATATTTATTTTATTTACTATTAGCTTTAAAAAAACACTCACGACAGATAGAAGCACAATTGTTTAACCCATTTGAGAATGATTTATGTTTACAATCGCGTTTTATGCAGGTTAAACTAGTGAGAACGGTGGAATGGCGACGACGACGTCATCACCACCCTGGTCAATTGTAAGACAAAAGAAGCTGATTTGACAAGCACAGCGCTCTTATCGGCAAAAATTTAACTAGGCAATTATTTATATTCATGTTAAAAAACCACATTTATCACGCAAATCCCTGTTTAATGTACTTAAGTGTTAAATGCACCCTATTTATGCTGCCCACACAATTAAATGATGCACATATTATAATATTGTCGTGAATAATAGTCAATTTAAGTATGTATTTAGTTTGATTTATTACATTTAAATCAACATATGGATTTAAATGTTCAATAATATTCGAACGAGTGCTTTCCATTTCTTGATTAAGCATGAAGGAAATATTTCGAGTTTAGAAAAGCTTGAAAATTTAAATTGCTCGCGTAGCGAAGCGGAGCGACCAATCTAATTTTCAGGTTTTTCTAAACTCGAAATATTTGCTTCATGCGCCAGGCATATTAAACATTGATTTAGTGTGGAATTTTAAAAACACTGTATTCATCTTATTAATAAAACAAAATAATCAGAATTCTATTAAAAGATTGATAGTTTCTATTTCAATTTCTATACCTCAATTTAATTATATTACAGTGATTGCAATAAATTTGTTAAATACGAATATAGAAAAGTAAATTGAATTACAAGATTGTCAATTTTTGTTAAATTCCTCTAATTCATAATCAATGCATAGTCTCACTAATTTAGACACATTTTAGTTTTTCAAAAAAACTTGATCGTATTTAATTTGTATTGGGCATGTAAAACAAAATCTTAGCGGCGCCACTTAAAAATTTGCGACCCCTATTTGCAACACTATAATTTTGATTTTTTTTAACAAATAAAAATTGAACTCTCATAAAATATTTGTACAAAAATAAGTATCAGAAATGATTATATATTTTTATTTATTAGAATAAATTACATTTCACTCTGTAAAAAACATAGATTTAAAAATTATTGATATACACGGACTTACATTTTATTTGTATGCATTTGTTGAATGCATCATAAATTTAAATTAGTTTATCTGATTTCGTGTATTTGAAAATAGATAATTCACAAAATAGTATCATAAATTTGATATTTATATTAAGTGGAAGCACGTGATGCGGCAAATGAAAGCACTGGTGGAATTTATATTTCTGTAGTAGTAATTACTATCAGAGAGGTTTCGTATTACCTGGTTTAAATTAAATGATTATTAATTTACGTCTAGTTTTGATTGCAATCGGTATGATTATTAGTTTACATCTAGTTTTGATTGCAATCGGTAGATAATAATAATGAGTAGTTTTTCGATAATTTATATCGATAATTTACCTAATAATAATAGGAGTGATAACAGAAAATCGATAATTAGTCGAGTAGCTGAACATTACAACAATGCTTTGCATTGTTGTAATGTCAAAATCGATAACTGAAAAATGGCAATTAGGTGAAAAGCTTTTAAAATTACTGTCATTAGTTTTTTAATAAAAGTGTTGGGTCTTGGGTCCAAATCTTCTAAAGATATTGATGAGCTGATAATACATACACGTTCAAAAAATACGATGTATTTCTATTAGTTCTATTAGTAGAACGTATGCCAGCAAGATGTTTAACATGTTTTACCAAGAAAGAAATTATGTTCTGGATGGAAATATTTGCTTGTAGAGCTTGCTGGTATACTAAGATTCTTTATTGTTATTTTATTTGGTAAATGATCTACCCAAATATACCGCGAGCTTAGATGATCATAAAAAAAAAAATTGTACCTGTTACCGTTTAGTAATTCACCGATAATAATTAATATTATTTAACGTTTAAAATCAAAATTGCATCTGTGCATAGAAGAGCTCGAGCGCTTTTGATGTAGACGGTCGCGCTGAATAAAAAATAAATAAAAACTGTCCCTTACACGGATCGATAAAAATCTGACTTTTATGAGGTATAATAGAGAAAAGTTTGAGCTATTTTTTTGGCGATGAGCCCTACCCTCTGCGGTTCTATAAAATATATATATATAGGCCACTTAAAAGTTTAAATACAATAAAATATAGTTGTTATGTTTAAATAATTATAACTATCGTTAAATATTATTGATTAAAACACACTTAGTGGTATATTATAGACCAATGTATGTTTAATAAACTTTTAAAGAGACTGTATTGATATATTAAGTAAGTGCGATGTAATCAATTATCAAAACTCATTAACTTTTCGCGTGTTGTTCGCGATTTGAAATTGATCAACTTTAAACATTAATTGCACACAAGGAGTGTGTCCAAAAAATCGTTTACTTGAAATTTTATGAGGTTTGGAGTATCTACAATATAAAAGTATTTTCTTTATTTGTCAATTTTGACTTTTGTTTTGTCTTCCTGAACTACCGCTGGTGCGTTCGCTCGGATCGGCCACATTGTGCGACGTTACCGCTCGCCCACCACCTGCCCCAAAACATTTTTTTGATTTTATTGATTAATCAACATTTTTTCTAAAAAATGTGCAAAGCCAGGAGTAAACACATGCTAGATTTTTTTTATTTTCGCTTTCAAAGTTAAAATTAATAATACAAATAATTAAGCCAAAATATCAACTTGGCGAAAATGTCATAATGTTTTTCATGGGCTATAAATATAACCACTGAAGATTATCAATATTTATTATATGTTTGCGATTTAAAAAGGCACAATGAATGATTAATTTCATTTGTTTTGATAAACTTGAAAGCTAAAATACAGAATTCTAACATGTTTATGTTCTTCTAACAATAAACATTTCGTAGAAATGTGTTTGATTTATTAATAAAAACAAAACTTTGTTTAAAATTTGGACGCCAACAAAAGTTAACATGGGGTATAATTTTTACCATGTAAATCCCTATGGTTATACTTAAATAAAACGCACTGTATAATTTATTCTTAGGTGTATATACAGTGTTATCATCTCAGTTTAGAAATTGTCTTGTGTAAACATTTTGTAACAACATTAATTTTCTGAAATAAAAAAAAAAAACAAAAATAGGACACGCCATACAATAATAACTTTTAGCAATTCAAAAACGAATGCGTCTGTTAACCCATTAAGCGCCATTGATGTTATAACGCAACATTACTTAATTATTTTTTAATTACTCACTAAATAAGTTAACTTGATACATTGTATTATTTGAACTAACTTGAGAATGTGCGCAGAAAAATGTTAATATTTTGCTTATTTAATATTTCGACTATTACTAATTTTTGAAGTGTACTTCTAACTTAACAATATTTTAGTGTTTTATACGCGTGGCGCATGAAGTAAAATTTCGAGTATAGAAAATCCTAAAAATTTGGTTTGGCCGCTCCGCTTCGCAGAAATTTTAATTCATGCATAATCTGAGGGTGGAACCACTCATTCGAACTTTAAATTATACTCATATATAAAATTTGCAGCGTACAATAAGTCATTCATTGCAATCATAAAAAGAACTGCAGAATTTTTCCTAAAATCAAATTTCAGATTTACTTTTATATTTGCTTGACCATTAATGGATTAATATACCTTTCAGTCTAAGCCGTAACATTATTAGACATTTTTGAAAAAAAAAAAACTATCGTTTTAGTCATAGACATAAAACATCTTTGAAATTGAATGAGATTGAGAGTTGCAGTTTTAGTAACTCTTTTAGGCATTGGAAAATATTTTTACATATACATAACTTAACTCTATGATAATTTTAAAGATTTTTTATTGATTCAAATGTTAAGGACAAAATCGGCTGCATAACAACTCGGAAAATATTTATCCTTAAAACCTTATTACTGTTAGTTTTATGTTATTGTAGTGTTTTTAGAACAAAGCAAATCAGTAACGCCTGGCGCATAAAGTAAATATTTCGAGACTGAATATTTGGATTTGTCAGAGCTTGTCATTTTGCGGCGCCACACAGTGGTGCCCAAGCCCAGAAAATTGGAAAAAACCTCAATCCTTCAAATAAACTGTTTTGTTAGAATGTTGTTTTTTTAATAACTTTTAATTTAAATGTTCATAATAACATATTTTAGATGAAAATAAGTTATTATGAACATTTTTCTCATATATACATTCGTTGTCAATATAAGGGAGTTTAGTGATCTATGTTATTTCAGGCCATTCTTTGTTTTTGTCCCGTTCTCAGAACCATCCTTTTCCGGTCATAAATTCCGTTCCGTTTTCCAATATCAACACGAGTCCTGTTTTCACACCCTCGACAGATTTTCTTTAGCTGGATAAATATGCGTTATCCCCTTCGACGAATTCATCTTAAAAAAATGTAACGCTTTACTTTTATACATACATTTATCATGTTTCAATAAAACTAACACATGAATTTAACTTACTAATTAATAATTGCTATAAGATAAAAAATCGAGAATAACGAAACAAATGGATATTTGTTTATTTAATCATTGCAATTCTTAAAGTTATAAAAATAAAATGAAATGTTTTAAAACTAATAAAACTAATGAAAATTTCCCAAGAGTCGATAAATGAGACGCCTATTTTTAAAAACCCCTAAATTCATTTGTTTTCAATGGATTTAGGGGTTTTTGATAATAGGAAACTCAGATGTAGTAACATTTAATGATTTTTCTAAATATGTTCGCGAAAGCAAGACGACACATTTTGACACATAGTTAATCGTCATCGAAAAGTGTTAATAACTGAGATGATCGAAAACGTTGACAAAATGAATAAATATTGCAGAGGGATTATTTCAATAACATTTAAAACATAATCAAATGTTCATTCACTGTTTATAAAATTGTTCAAATTGAGCATGATGTACAGGGTGACCCAAATTCGATGTTTTTATAGGGTATCTCAGTAACCTGAATAGTTAGACAAAATCTAATACACACGTAATGACAATCGTATCGCATAATTATACAATTACCTTCAATTTAACGAATTAATTAATTTGATAAATAATGCAATATTTATCGAATTTTTCATTTAGGTTTACATATCATGATTTTTCGCAAAAAATTTAGACATTCGTTGTTTTTGTAAAAAAACTTTCAATTTGAAGCTTTTAACGATTGTTTACAATACCAGATTAAGCATGAAGTAAAATTTCGAGTTTAGAAAAGCCTAAAAATTTGGATTGGTCGCGTAGCGAAGCGGAGCGACCAATCCAACTTTTCTAAACTCGAAATTTTACTTTATGCGCCACGCGTACCAACACTGAAATATTGTGAAGTTCAAAGTATACTACTTAATTTTGATCTCATGTTGATTAATTTTGCAAATGTTTATATGGAATATGTCAAAGCATACTTAAATGAAAAAAAAAATATTTATATTACTGAATCAAACACTTACTATGTTTTTACCACAAAATATTTATTGTATGTATATATATTATATTACACAAATATACACATAAATTCACGACTTAAGTTTCGACGTTTGACGGTCATTATCAAGTGAAACAAATTACAAAAGGGGGTTACATTTATACAGGTAAAACAATTTAGAGTGAGGGTAGCAAAACAAATTAGGTTAAACAGGTACAAAGATTTACACATTAAAGGATTTCAAAGAGCGGTGTGTACACTAAATCGGTTTGTTCATTTAACAGATTAACTAGGGGGTTCTTGGTTCGTTTGAAAATTTCGGCGGATTCGAGCAGGTTAAGCTTTGTGCCTTGGGTACAGTTATGTAAAATTTTAATTTTATTTATTTCTGGAAATGAATGTTTGCACTCTAATACGTGGTTAGAAAAGGAACTGGAGTCTTGGTTCAATCTAAATGCGCGAAAATGTTCCGAATATCTCTTTTCGAAACTACGACCGGTTTGGCCTACATACACACTATTGCATTCGGAACAAGGAATTTCATAAACACCTGATTTCTTTAAAGGATTAATTTTGTCTTTTGAATTGAATAAAATGTTGGATAATTTGCAACTGGGTCTAAACGCAATTTGATGGTTTTGTTTTCGAAGAATGTGAGCTATTTTTTCCGTAATTTCGCCAAAGTATGTTTCTAACCACGTATTAGAGTGCAAACATTCATTTCCAGAAATAAATAAAATTAAAATTTTACATAACTGTACCAAAGGCACAAAGCTTAACCTGCTCGAATCCGCCGAAATTTTCAAACGAACCAAGAACCCCCTAGTTAATCTGTTAAATGAACAAACCGATTTAGTGTACACACCGCTCTTTGAAATCCTTTAATGTGTAAATCTTTGTACCTGTTTAACCTAATTTGTTTTGCTACCCTCACTCTAAATTGTTTTACCTGTATAAATGTAACCCCCTTTTGTAATTTGTTTCACTTGATAATGACCGTCAAACGTCGAAACTTAAGTCGTGAATTTATGTGTATATTTGTGTAATATAATATATATACATACAATAAATATTTTGTGGTAAAAACATAGTATGTTAAGTGTTTGATTCAGTGATCATGAATTACCACGTAGTTACGGTCGCAACCATCATTATGATATTTATATTACTTTGGTTATTTTCAACAAATCGCCTCCCACTGAGCAAATCTATTTAAGTAATGTTTTACCAACATTAAAACAACGTTTAATGTTGCTACATTGTTGATATAACGTTATTTGTTTGTTTTTCGCTCGGTGGGCTAACAGTTCATAATTTTCCTCAAGTCTAAACAATAAATCTTTACAAAAACAATGTGTTTGATTTTGACTCCTGTACAAGATTAAGAAACATACGATAATTATGAAGTAAACAGCGATTGCTGAGAAAACACGAAACGTAAATTTTCAGGCAATTGTATCTGATATACAGGGTCGCTACAAAGTATGGAAACACGGCTCTCACGTGAAAACGGCTAAAAACAGAACCAGCAAAATTGGGATTTCTAAATGGGATATTATCTTGAACAATTTGGCGTGAAAAAATCAAAAATGATTCTCAGGATTTTCACATACGGACGCCATCTTGAATTCTTTTAAATGGAATTCGATTTTTTTTATTTTACAACTTTTATAGACCTTATAATTCTGATTACAACCATATACCTTTTTTTAAAAATACTTGTCTTTTCATCGATAAACCGGACTTTGAAAAGTATGGAAATAGCCAAACGAGTACTTTTTCTAAATGCTGCAATACCACAAATGCATGTTCTATTTTTGATCAAAACTTAAAAAAATATTAAACAGTCAAATGAAAAAATAAAATATTAAACAATAAATGCTTCTTTATTTTACAATATATGTTCAAAGTGCTCTCCATTAACTTCTTGGCAGTAATGAATACGCTGGACAAAGTGTTATAATGAACTAGTTAAAATATTAGGACGAATATTTGCAATTTCGGTTCTTATGCGTTCTTCTAATTCTTGTATATTGTGTGGCCTGTTTCTATAAACTCGATTTTTCAAATGTCCCCACAGGAAAAAATCAAGTGGAGTTAAATCGGGCGACCTAGCAGGCCATTCAATTGTTCCTCTCCTGCCTATCCATTTGCCGGGAAAAGTTACGTCTAAATATTCACGTACTATTAGTCCGAAATGAGCTGGTGCTCCGTCTTGCTGAAACCATATGTTTTCAGCTGGATTAGCCTGAGTTTCATAATTTAGGAATATTTGTCTAAGTCTGGGAACAACCTGTTCTTGCAAAAGCTGTAAATATGTTTCAGATGTCAAATTGCCATTAATAACAAAAGGGCCGATAACATGCTGCCCAATTATACCACACCAAACATTAATTTTTTGTGGACGCTGCGTATGAATCTGCACCATCCAATGTGGATTTTGGCTGTTTCCATACTTTTCAAAGTCCGGTTTATCGATGAAAAGACAAGTACTTTTAAAAAAAGGTATATGGTTGTAATTAGAATTATAAGGTCTATAAAAGTTGTAAAATAAAAAAAATCGTATTCCATTTAAAAAAATTCAAGATGGCATCCGTATGTGAAAATCCTGAGAATCATATTTGATTTTTTCACGCCAAATTGTTCAAGAAAATATCCCATTTAGAAATCCCAATTTTTGTGGTTCTGTTTTTAGTCGATTTCACGTGAGAGCCGTGTTTCCATACTTTGTAGCGACCCTGTATATTACATCATCTTTATTCAGACATAAGTTCTATATTGTACATAGAAACAAATATAAAAAATGTATTTGTTAGTACGTCCTTGTCTGGGCTATTGACCATAAGTCGTTCTGCCCTTTGTCTTTGAAAATCGTTCAATTTAAAACTTTTAACGACTCTATATATATATATTCTCTTTTCTAAACTAAAAATGAGTAATGCCCTGGATATTATAATATATGAATTTATTTTAACATTACATTATTTTAGGTTAGGCCCATTTCCACAAGTGTGTAAATATTTAGAAATAAAAGTACTTTCTTCATACTTTTTAGTGAATAAATTTTAAAGTAGGATTGAAAATTCTATATTAAACAATCATCCTGATTTATTTTAGGAAATTAAATTATGAAATAATTGGACTTGTTAGCAAGATATTAAAATATATGTAGTTTATTTTTGACATAACAGATTTTATAATAATATCATTAAACATTCTAAAAATAGACACTAGCTTTATGAAATATCTTAGTGATTTCCAACATCAGCATTCCAATAATAGAACCTAGAGTTATCAAAGAATAAAAATCCCGATGCATAAATATAACTACATTTCATGCCTATTACACAAACAAGAATATAACCTAGCTACGCGAAATAAGCTAAAAAAATAACAGATCCACTTCCCTAATTTACATTTATGGAGGCTTAAACCCTGTAATCTAATGGCATTTAGAACGCACTGGGGGAAACTGGAAACTGAAACATAAAGGTAACACCGTCTTGCTAGCAGCATCATAAAATCTGATACAGGTTCAAGCTATATTTACTAATAATATACGTCAGGGATTTTATAGTAGCGTTGAAACTTTAAACTTAAATTTGTGAATGATTTATATATATACATCATCTTTATTCAGGCATACTGTTTACAGTTATATTTTTTATTTATACAACTATTTACAATTCCATTAATGTGTTTGTACGTCCCTGTCTGGGCTATCGACCATTGCTCTTTCTGCCCGTATATAATAATAATAATAATAAACAGTTTTATTCGCAATCTCAAAATAAATATAAAAATTAACAATACAATTCTTTTACATTACAAATCATAAGGTGAGATTCTGTCTAAGTCCTAAATTAGACTTATACTGTTGTTCCATCTAAACTTTTTCCATTATACACAAATATGATTTATTTATTGTTATTTATACTAGTATATTTTGTATAATATTGTTACTTTGCCGGTGCAGGTGCGTATTAAAGGGGTATTCTGATAAGAAACAAAGTAACATGTCGAGTTTAGAGGAGCTTGAACATTTGGATTTACCGGCGCGAAGCCAAGTGTAATGCGTATAAAACACTAAAATATAAAGGTGTTTAAAATATTTTGTTGATGTTTGATCTCACGAACATTTTACAAATGTTAATTTCGTCTAAACTTGCGTTTTTGAAATTTGATTCCAAGGAAGAAATTAATTAAAAGAAAAAAATCCCTGCATGTTCCTTGGAGTAAAAAATATTCATTCTTGAGAAATTTACCATAATTGTGGCAACAAATATTAAATCATGATTTTATAAATTTTTATTTATTTATACAGATCCATTAATGCTTAAGGAGAAAATAAACTAACGTAGGATATAACTTTGTGTCATACATTACATCATAATTTACGTCATTTAATAATTGTTTGTTATGGAAGCGAAACATACCGTTTTTATCTGCGTGGGATTTGCGCTGTTATGAAGTAAATACTTATTTTTTAAGGTCGGAATTTCATATGTTATTTGGCCATAAGAACGAACAATGATTAATCTTTTACAATAATGAAAATAGATCTTTAAAACTTATACATATTGCACATTAAAGCTTTGCGATTAAATTGACACTATTCTTTTTTTTAAATGTTTCTTAAATTATATATAAATCAACTAATGGAACACTCTTAAATAATCACATAAATCCGTGCAATACTTCCATAGAAAACATTATTTCTTCTACACATTGCTTTAATTTATTGAAGTAATTATTATAAACATGTTGTATAAAATAGATTATTCTAAAATAAATGATAAATAAAATTAATCGTTGCTTAGAAATCTCCATAAGAGCAATGTAAATGTTGATTATGCTTTTAATAAATAGGAGGCAGCATAGTGCTATTTTAGTAATATCTTAAAATTATACAGTAATTTTCAAAAACATGTGGAAAGAAATTGGGTTTGATATGTAGAATTCGTGTACGGCATTTGTTGCGACACGGGTTCCCGGTGCGCGGCCTTGAATTGCGAATGCGAAATGTGTTGTTGATACACAACAAAGAAAGACATTATTAAAATATTTCCTAATACATTCTTTAAATATAAGTGCATTTCTGGATTCATGTTTTGAATCGGAATGTGGAATGCCGGTATATGTTGATTCAAGTGATGAGTCGGAAAAATTCCATTTTCAGTTATTTACCAAATTGAATGTGCAACACTCGGCGATTTGATTACCGAGGCACTTAGATAGCTTAGCGTCTAGAGTTCGAATTCGTTTATTATAATTTCTTATTTTTTGTACGGCTCAGCTTACTCAGCTTATAGTGCCGCCTACCCAGCCTACCTACGCATCTATTCCTTTTGTGTGCTTCATTGCAATTTACCAAATTAAGGAGTGCAGCACGCGACAGTCATGTATGATATATGATTTTTGATAGTAATCATTTAAATCACCTATGTAGTTGTAAATAACATGAATATATATTTTATGTTGCCAGAATTCAAATGTTTGTCTACTATATAAATACAGGGAATTTTTCTTTTAGGTAAACATGTTCATAAGCTGTAAATATTCCGACATTTGTTGTTTTTTGAAAGAGTTCAATTTGAAGTTATAAACGAGTGTTTTGCACTCCCAGACTAAGCATGAAGTAACATTTTCTGGGCTTTCCTAAACTAGAAATTTTACTTCATGCGCCACGCGTATAAAACACAGATTTTAAGTGAAGTTCGAATATAGATAAATTTGACAATATTTTAGTGTTTTATACGCGTGGCGCATAAAGTAAAATTTCGAGTTTAGAAAAGCCTAGAAAATTTTCACAGGGCTTTTCTAAACTCGAAATATTACTTCATGCTTAGTCTGGAAATGAAAGACACTTGTTTAAAGCTTTAAATTTAACTTTAAAAAAACAGGGAATATCTGCAATTGATTAATCAATTCCATGGTATGTCATTATTTTTATAAAATCACATTACTTTTTCTTAATTATTTTACCTGTAAATTTTCGGACTTTCGTTGGTTTCTAAAAGAGTTCAATTTAGAGCTTTAAACGAGTGTTTCTTACTCCCAGACTAAGCATGAAGTAAAATTTCGAGTTTAGAAAAGCCCCGAGACAAATTTTCAAAGCTTTTCTAAACTCGAAATTTTACTTCATGCGCCACGCGTATAAAACACAGATTTTAAGTAAAGTTCGAATATACATAAATTTGACAATATTTTAGTGTCTTATACGCGTGGCGCATGAAGTAAAATTTCGAGTTTAGAAAAGCCCAGAAAATTTGTCTCGGGTCGCTACGCGACCCTCGACAAATTTTCACGGGGCTTTTCTAAACTCGAAATTTTACTTCATGCTTAGTCTGGGAGTGGAAAACACTTGTTTAAAGCTTTAAATTGAACTTAGAAAAAAACAGGGAATATCTGCAATTGTTTTATCAATTCCATGGTATGTCATTATTTTTATAAAATCACATTACCTTTTCTTAATTATTTTAGCTGTAAATTTTCGGACATTCGTTGGTTTTTAAAAGAGTTCAATTTAAAGCTTTAAAAAGGTGTTTTTCACTCCCAGACTAAGCATGACGTAAAATTTCGAGTTTAGAAAAGCCCCAAAAAATTTTGTCGAGGGTCGCGCAGCGACCCGAGACAAATTTTCTGGGCTTTTCTAAACTCGAAATTTTACTTCATGCGCCACGCGTATAAAACACTTTAATATTGTCAAATTTATGTACATTCTAACTTTACTTAAAATCTGTGTTTTATACGCGTAACGCATGAAGAAAAATTTGGAGTTTAGAAAAGCCCAGAAAATTTGTCTCGGGTCACTGCGCGACCCTCGACAAACTTTCAGGGGGCTTTTCTAAACTCGAAATTTTACTTTATGCTTAGTCTGCGAGTGGAAAACACTTGTTTAAAGCTTTAAATTGAACTTAAAAAAAACAACAGGGAATATCTGCAATTGTTTTATCAAATCCATGGTATGTCATTATTTTTATAAAATAACATTACCTTTTCTTAATTATTTTAGCTGTAAATTTTCGGACATTCGTTGGTTTTTAAAAGAGTTCAATTTAAAGCTGTAAAAAGGTATTTTTCACTCCCAGACTAAGCATGACGTAAAATTTCGAGTTTAGAAAAGCCCCATGAAATTTTGTCGAGGGTCGCGCAGCGACCCGAGACATATTTTCTGGGCTTCTCTAAACTCGAAATTTTACTTCATGCGCCACGCGTATAAAACACAGATTTTCAGTAAAGTTCGAATATACATAAATTTTACAATATTTTAGTGTTTTATACGCGTGGCGCATGAAATAAAATTTCGAGTTTAGAAAAGCCCAGAAAATTTGTCTCGGGTCGCTGCGCGACCCTCGACAAATTTTCACGGGGCTTTTCTAAACTCGAAATTTTACTTCATGCTTAGTCTGGGAGTGGAAAACACTTGTTTAAGGCTATAAATTGAAATTAAAAAATAAAACAGGGAATATCTGCAATTGTTTTATCAATTCCATGGTATGTCATTATTTTTATAAAATCACATTACTTTTTCTTATTTATTTTAGCTGAAAATTTTCGGATATTTGTTGGTTTTTAATAGAGTTCAATTTAAAGCTTTAAAAGAGTGTTTTCCAATCCCAGACTAAGCATGACGTGAAATTTCGAGTTTAGAAAACCTCCGTGGAAATTTGTCGAGGGTCGCGCAGCGACCCGAGACAAATTATCTGGGCTTTTCTATACTCGAAATTTTACTTCATACGCCACGCCTACAAAACACTATAATATTGTCAAATTTATCTTCATTCTAACTTCACTTAAAATCTGTGTTTTATACGCGTGACGCATGAAGTAAAATTTCGAGTTTAGAAAAGCCCAGAAAAATTGTCTCGGGTCGCTGCGCGACCCTCGACTTATTTTCACGGGGCTTTTCTAAACTCGAAATTTTACTTCATGCTTAGTCTGGGAGTGGAAAGCACTCGTTTAAAATTTTAAATTGAACTCATTAAAACAACAACAAAAATCTAAATATTTAAAGAAAATAATTTGAATTTAGAATACGTATACTTTAAAGAAAAACTCCCTATATATACTCATATGGAATTTCAAACTAAAACGGCATCTGTTTCGTTATACAGTTGTATGTATGCCGATAGAAATTAAAATCGTGAATATTTATCCAGTTTACTTGTGTCTTCTGTAATTTAATACCCATTCATTCATTCGCACAGCGCTGTGTAAACAATCAAATAACGCGCTCCGCACTCATCATTTTTATTATTCTTTGGATTAATATTCGGCAGGCACTGTAAACTAATACATAGCCAAAACTAATTTCTGTAATTTTGCTATTTCTGCGCCATCTCGTATCGCAGAAACACACAACCAACAAAAATTGGCCTTCTTAAAAAGTATGTAATTGTAGTTGCATACATTTTTTTTCGAAAAATTGTTAATTAAAACATTCATAATGTATAAGAGAATAAATAATCTAATTATCAAATAGGGGGAATAATTAGAAATATATAATAAGATTAGTTAGAATAATATAATTAATTAATAGATAAAAAATGATATTGTATCTCAATATATTACAATAATTCCAGTTATTACATTGAATTCAATACATTTAAATTTAATTTTCTTGCTATACGATTATTGTATTACATAATGTTATGTTATTAATGTTTAATTGGCACTAATGATTAATTTACAACAGTTCAACACTAAATACTAATATATTTATAATTATTACTGATTAAATGTTTATAACCAGTTCAATCAACCTACTTACCTGTATTTAACTTTATATAAATACTTGTACATCAATTATCGAACACTAAAATATTATACAATAATTTAATTTTGTAATAAACGTTGATTGTTTTATTACATATTTTATTTCATTTGTTATTTCATAAGTAGGTTTAATTAAAATCAAAAAAACGTACCAATAAAAAAAGCATAGGAGGGGCCAGATACAAGATATTTCATAAATTTAAATCATGAATTATAAAATGTATAATCAACATATAAATTAAAGATATCTGTAGGTGAATACGATATTCTGTAATAATTTAAATCATTAATGAATTTCTAAAAGCAGAAATCTGCAACAATAACATATTACAGGTTTCTACATTTTACATTGCCGGAAAGTAGAAACGATTAAAAGAAACAATAATAGATGGAGCCGCATGTACGATAACTAGAAATTATTATCCATACCATTTTAAACAGTTATAATATTTTACTAAGCGACTAGTGTACGATATCTATACGTTTTTATTTATATTATTCTAAAGATAATGAACATTTTACGAAGCAAGTTAATAATATTTTATCGGAGACATGAAAGAAAGACTATAATCTGATACATAGTAAAGATTACATGTTAAAGATTTTGAACTCATTAAGCACCATTGATGCAACAACACTACATTATTAATTTTTGTTAATTAAATTATTAAATAAGTTTATCGACCTAACTTGAGATTGTGTGAAAAAAAATGTAAATATTTAGTTATTTAAATATTTCGATTACTACTTATTTAAAAAAAAATGTGTCAGTGTATTTCTAACTTCACTATATTTCAGTGTTTTATACGCGTGGCGCATGAAGTAAAATTTCGAGTTTAGAAAAGCCTGAAAATTTGGTTTGGTTGCTCCGCGCTTCGCGCTACGCGACCAAACCAAATTTTCAGGCTTTTCTAAACTCGAAATTTTCCTTCATGCTTAATCTGGGAGTGGAAACACTCGTTTGAAACTTCAAATTGAACGCTTTTATAAAATCGACGAATGCCTGAAAATTGACGGCACATACATTATGCATATTTAATAGAATTATTTTCAGTATGTAATAAAATAAGTCATTCATAGAAATAATTAAATGAAGAACAGAATTTTACATAATTTTAACTTTTAGAATTAACTCTATAATTGCTCGGCCAATAATGGGTCCATATAGCAAAAATTATGAATGTATCAAATGCAACATTCATTTAAATTGTAGTTTTATTATTTTATATTGGCTTTAATTCAACTTTTGTTTCAGTTTTGTTTTATAATTTTTAATTACATTTCGTACAACTTCTATAGATACAAATAGCAAAAATTATAAACGTGAAAATAGCAACATTTGTTTAAATTGTATTTATATCATTTTATATTAGCTTCATTCACCTTTTGTTTCAGTATTATTTTTTCAATAATTTTTAATTAGATTTCGTACAACTTTTATAGATGATAATAGCAAAAATTATAAATGTATAAAATGCAACATTTATTTAAATTGCATTTAAATAATATAATATTGGTTTCATTCGAATTTTGTTTAAGTCTTATTTTATAATTTTTTATTAGATTTCGTACAACTTTAATAAATTGCCCGTTTTCTGAGTAATTTTTTTGCTAATTATATATATTACTAGATAAAGAGAAAATTAATAATTTTTGCTATCTGAGCCCATCCTCAGTTAAATAACCTAGCCTACTATTATACTACTATTATAACCATGAAGTAACATTTCGAGTTTAGAAAAGCCAGAAAATTTTGCGAAGCGAAAGTATGAAACAAGATAAATTCAAATTCAAAACTATTTGAATTCGAGAAAATAAGCTTACGCTTCTTATAATTTGCACACTTTTCACATAATATATAAAATTACGAAACTGTTATTCGTGAAAACGCAAACAATGTCTTAATTATTAGGACAACTCAAGACGATAGATATCCATTGAAACAACTACTTCACGTGCAAATACACCTCCGGATATTGAATTATACAATGAAATATTTAAAATCTTATTTAGTATGATTAGTATGATTAAACATGAAGTAATATTTTGAGTTTAGTAGTGCTTGAGAATCGAAGCAAAGCGACCAATCCAAATTTTGAGGCTTTCCTAAACTCGAAATTTTACATCATGTACCATGCGTATAAAACTGAAATAATCTGAAATTCAAGAGATATTACTTATTACAAATGTAAATGATGCCTGAACATTTTTTAGCATATACATAGGGATATCTATACTGAAAAGACGAAATTCCTGTATAAATAAAACGATTAAAACACAATTTTAAATTCCTTATGTTTTAAAAATGTCAATATTGCCAAAAAGTCTTTTAAACTTTTAAATAAATAATAAAATATCAAAAAACTTAATTGTTGTAGTTAACAATTCAGTCGCCCAGATGCAAAACCAGCCATACACATTTTTTTTATTTTTAGGTTTTGATATTCCTGGATTCTATTCGTCTCAGGCTACAATTTTAAAAATAAATTGGTTTTCAAAACCTTTTTTAAACCTATTAAAATTACATTTGAAAAATGCCGTCGAATGCAAAACCTGCTTCATTTTTCGGTTGCAAAAGTTGACATATATTTACAGTTGCAAATCCAGCCAACTTTTTACTTAGTTTTAATTAATTTTTCTTTTTCCCAATCGATACAACGCTCATTCAACACTATTTTGATTTATTTAAAAGGCGGTGCAAAATCGGTTTTTGTCATTTTGCCACAAATTTGTCAAAACACCTATGGCTGGTTTTGCATCTGGGCGACTCAATTTATATAAAAAAGAAACAATAAAGGCTTTATTATTATATTTTAAGCTTAAGCTTTTTGTAAATACTACATTATACTTAATTATTTTTCTCTGTCGAAAGAGCTAACATAAGGGTATTGTTTTAAATTATATTTATTTTAATCAAATTTAGAAACGTGAGATATTCTATTTCCCCTTTCCGAAGGAAATACGGAAAGGAATGAAACAAATATCAACAGGGAAATTCCATTGAGGTTCATCCGGTCAAAACTCGGGAGATATTAAAATCCGGACCACTTTTATGTAACGGAAGGAAGGGCTTTTGAAGGTACATCTCTATTAGCATTTTAAGGGATGAAAGGCGAGGGCAGAAATTTTACGTGTTTGCATATCGCGTTTTTACGATGATAGTTTCATTTAAAATAAACGCCACGACCCAGTTTTTTTAATTAATATTAAAAGAAAAGTTCTGTCCGGAATAATTTCCTTAACTACATTTAAAGTGTGAAATTAAATGGGATACATAGTTTTCTAAAATTATATTTATACTTAAATTATATTGAATACTTTAATTTTCTTTGAGTTACAGCAATTTAAACTAAACCAAAAATTAATACCAGTTTTTGTAGTTTTAATCGCCGTTATTTAAATGGGCTAACCTTTTCAAAAATTATACATTTAGATGAGTTTTGTATGACTTAAGATCAATAACCCTTGATTGATTCATATACAATTTTTTTTAAAATATACATATTCTGATGTTCAATTTAAAGCATCTAACGAGTGTTAGAACCATGATTAAGCATGAAGTGAATTTTCAAACTTTTTTTTTATTTAGGGGCAAGGAACGGTAGTTAGGGTTAGTTCTGCTCTAGCACCGCAGCCGTGTGGCTTATTGTACTTCTTCCGTTTCCGTAGTTAATCAAAGAGCTCTGTTTTATTACCTAATTCCAGCAGCTTTGCGATCATCTCGCCCTTCGGGAAGTGGGTTGAATTCCCTTGGACAAGGTTTGCTTCCCTCTAGATAGTAAGTGCCTGGCACTCGAATAGTACATGAGGCGTCTTCATCCTCTTCATAGCATAGTCTGCATATTGGATCTTCTGTAAACAGATTCATGTTATGCAGATGTTTCCTTAGGGTGCAGTATCCAGTTATCATTCCTGTCCAGTTATCATGCAGTTGCTAGTTCTTGGTAGGGTTTTTCCATCAGTAGTTTACTGTGTTTGTGCCCTGTCAGGTTTTTCCAGCGCTCGGTGTGTCTTTCCAAAGTCCACTCTCTTACGCTTGGCCTTATTGACTTTTTGGGGATCGGTAGTATCGGTTCTGATCCAATGTAGAGTCTACGTGATCCAATCTTTGCCAATTCGTCGGCTATCTCGTTGCCATCCTCCCCTGTATGTCCCGGTGTCCACCGTAGAGTTACGGTGTTTACGGTCGCTAGTTTCGTCAGGTTTTGAATGCACTCCCATGTTAGCTTAGATTGGATTTTGTAGCTTTCAAGTGCTTTTAGAGCAGCTTGGCTGTCTGTGAGGATCAAAATCTGTTGCCTCCTATATCCCCGTCGCAGGTTTTCCATAATACATTGGTTATCGCGAAGATTTCGGCTTGATGATTTCGAGTTTAGAAAAGCCTGAAAATTTGGATTTGCCGAGCTGAAGCGAAGCGTTGATTTGGTAAGGCAAAATAAATATTTGTTAAATTAAATAACGTGATATAAGGCTGCGCTCAACCCGTACTGTCGTTTCAATTTACAATCGTTTAATAATATGAAGGCACATGACGTTGTGGTCTTAAAATATGTATCTTGGTAGATAATTATGCACTCTTGCTGGAAAAAATGTAATTATCCAATAAAATGGTCTGTATTGATATTATGAACGATTCTTTATTCAAAGGAAAAAGTGCATTTTTTAATAACGATACATTTTATGAGAAAAAAAAAATGATATAAAAATTATATAATCACAAAATTATTGTGGAGGGCATGATGAAATCACATTTCAAAGTTTTTTAATTTTTTTAATTTTATTTTTAGCTATACTAAAATAACAAATAAAATCAAATCATCATGCCCTTTGCAAGTTAATTTTAGATAAATGTATAAATAATGACTAAAAAAATTCAAAATATTAACAAAAAAATCAGAATTCCTAGTTTCCATCGGGTACGCACTCATAAAACTCAAGCAGAGTATTTTGATCTTCGAAATAAATTAGAATTTTATTCGAGTGGCACATGAGGTAAAACTTCGAGTTTAGAAAAGCCTGAAAATTTGGATTAGTCGCTCAGCTTCGCTACGCGACCAATTAAATTATCAAGCTTTTCTAAACTCGAAATTTTACTTTATGCTTAATCAAGGAGTGGAAACACTCGTTAAAAGATTTAAATTAAACGCTATTATAAAATCAGCGAAGGCATAAAGGTTTACAGCGTATACATCGCGACATGTATACTTAAAATTCGCAACATGTATACTTAAAATTCTTTGTACAAGAAAATAATGTTTATGTGGTATTTTTATTTAAATTTCTGTAATAAATGCATAATATTTTATTTTATATTTGTATGCTACATTTTAATTATATTCAAACCTAAATTGCGAAACTTTTTTAGTTTAGTGAAATATTCACTCGATTTATATGCACCCAAACACGCATATAGTCTGCTCCTTTTAATGACATAGACAGCAATTACGAACTTTTCTAATTTGAAATTTAATTAAGCAGTCACCCGACTTCCGATACTACCAATCATGAATAATTTATACGATCCTCGCTTTATTCGAATCCTGAAAAATCTCCCCGAGCAGAAGCAAGAGCGGATCCAGAGAGCAATTTTGGAAGGGACAATTATCTTTCAAAGACAGTATTAAAATTTAGGTTCAATAATAATAATAATAAACTTTATTTTTCGAACAAAAGATTTATTATATAATGTGAATCCTATATTTATTTATTTATTTACGAAAAACTCCTTTAAACAAAGCAAATAACATGTGTGTACAATATTAGATTGAGAACATACTATTAAGCACTTATTGTAATATATAATATAATATATAAGTAGGGTAAATACAAAACAAAAAAGAGAAGACAACAGAAATAAATGTTCATATTATACAAATACATACATATATATATATATATATATATATATATATATATATATATATATATATATATATATATGTATCACTGTTTCTTCGGGTTTGGTCCCGCGTATTTTCTTGGCTCTGGTCCATTTTATTTTTAATTCGACGTTTCGATGACGTCGCAGTCATCATCGTCAGGAATAACTATCAAAATTCCATTGCTCTAGCAACCACTTGTTTGACTTTTACGTACTACTTGATGCGTGAATTTCTTGTTTGGCTTCGTGTTACTCTTCTGTTTTGTTCTTCTAATGATGTAGTAGTGACAATTTCAATATTATTTTCGGAAGGGGATGGATTTTGAATTTCTTGGTTGTTGTTCGGAGATAATATATTTTGACCAGAATTTATACAAGTTTTCCAAATTGGTGGTAGTCTTTTAGCATCATCTCTTTGATTTAGACTGTTCGGCCTCTTTTCAATTTCTATCGCTTCTCTAATAATCCTCGCGTGGAAGAAGTCTTTCTTTTTTTTTTTTTGAAATTCTCGTTTTTTCGAAATTTATTGTATGTTTAGAAAAGTTTACGTGTTGAAATAAAGACGATTGTGGATCACACTTTCTTACTGCTAAAATGTGTTCATCTCGACGAGTACTAATTTTCCGGTTTGTTTGTCCTACATAGCTCTTCTCACACATACCACATGGAATTTCATATACGCCTTGAGCTTCAAGTGGGATAATTTCTTTTGGAGTTCGGAGTAAATTTTGAATTTTTGTGTGTATATTGAAACAAGTTCTAATATTGTATTTGGAGAGGACTTTTCCGATTTTATCAGTTGTTCCTTTAATGTAGGGAAGGGTGACGTTGCTACTCGGACTTTCACTTCTTGTTTTCGGACTTTTGTTTCTGTTTAATTTATTGATTGTTATTTTGGAAAACCCATTTAGCATTAATGCCTTTTTGACATTGGATATTTCATTATTTAAGTGGTGTTCGTCCGATAGCGTACGTGCTCTTAGTAGAAGCGATTTTGCCACAAACGCTATTTGAGCTGGATGGTGATGTGACTTCGCATTCAAGTACCTGGTTGTGTGTGTAGGTTTTCGGTATACGGTGTAATTTAAGTTTCCATTAGGATTTCGGATAATAAGAGTGTCCAGAAAGGGTAAACGTTTGTTTTCTTCAACTTCCATTGTGAATTGAATTTTGTTGTGGATATTGTTTAGATGCGATAAAAAATGGTTGAGGTTCTCAATACCATGTTGCCAAATAACGAAAGTATCATCCACGTATCGTAGCCAAAGTTTAGGTTTTAGAGGGGAAGAATTTAGTGCTTTAGTTTCGAAATCTACCATAAATAAATTTGCAACTTTTGGTGATAGAGGAGAACCCATTGGTGCACCTTCCAATTGTTTGAATTTTTGTCCTTTATATGTAAAGAAAGTGTTTTTTAGGCAGTGTGACGCAAGATCTAAAATTTCGTTTGACTGATGATACTTGGATTTTATTATTGCTATCGTCTCGTCAATTGGGATTTGTGTAAAGAGAGATTTAACATCGAAACTTACTAATATATCATTTGCATCTAAAATTTGATCTTTAATTTTGTTTACAAAATCTGCGGAGTTGATTATGTATGAATCAGCGTCTTCAGTTAGTGGCTGCCATATTTTAGCAATTTATGCTGCTAATTTAACTGTTGGAGAACCAATTCCGGAGACGATTGGTCGTAAAGGAACACCTTCCTTGTGTATTTTTGGTACACCATAAATTTTGGGGCAAATAGAAGATTTTTCCCAAGGAATTAGCTTCAACGCTGTATTTTTATCAATTTTGGAATTTTTAATTTTTGACTTCGTTGATTTTTCTAAATAGGTGATCGGATCTGTTTCGATTTTTTTGTAGGTTGAATCATCTAAGAGGGAACACATTTTTTTGTCATACTCGTCTGTTTGCATAATGACGGTGGAATTACCCTTGTCCGCAGGAAGAATTATAATAGATCTATCTTCTTTTAGTGATTTAAGAGCAGACATTTCTCTTATTGTTAAATTATTTCGTGGTGGTATGGCTTTTTTTAAAATAGTAGCTATTTCTTGGCGAATGTTTTCAGCAATGGTATTATCTGATCCTTTTATACCCATTTCAATATTGCAAATAATGTCCTCGTTTGGAATGAATTTAGGTGTAACCGCAAAGTTGAAACCTTTTGAAAGAACTTTTTTCTCTGTTTCGTTTAGAATTTTGTTTGAAAAGTTACACACTGTTTTTAATTTACAATCCGGGAGTTTTTCTTTATTACGTAATTGGAGTTTATAAAATTATTGTTTTTGGTTTTTTGATTTTAAATCTTTGCTCGTTTCTGCTCTAAAAGCTGCCAATCTTTCAATAATGTTCCAAATAGATGGATGGATTAAATTGCTGAGATAAAGATGAAGATTATATAAAGTTGTACCTACTTGGTTAATTTCAGATCTTTTTCGTTGAATTGATCCTCTCAGCAGGCATTCACTCGTTCTAGATAAAATCCGTCTTGTTTTATCGTTGTTTGTATGGTATTTTAGTCTGACAAAATTGGGCGTTAATTTCTTGTCTCTGCATCTTGATAGAAATGTTAGATCGCACAGAAGCTTCGCGTGCTTAGTACGTAGTTTTTCAAATTTACGTGTGGAATGTAGCATATTCTCCCCGTAGAGGTTTATTATGTTAAAACGTAGATTTTCGCGGGCGTAACATGTATCACTGTTTCTTCGGGTTTGGTCCCGCGTATTTTCTTGGCTCTGGTCCATTTTATTTTTAATTCGACGTTTCGATGACGTCGCAGTCATCATCGTCAGGAATAACTATCAAAATTCCATTGCTCTAGCAACCACTTGTTTGACTTTTACGTACTACTTGATGCGTGAATTTCTTGTTTGGCTTCGTATTCCTCTTCTGTTTTGTTCTTCTAATGATGTAGTAGTGACAATTTCAATATTATTTTCGGAAGGGGTTGGATTTTGAATTTCTTGGTTGTTGTTCGGAGATAATATATTTTGACCAGAATTTATACAAGTTTTCCAAATTGGTGGTAGTCTTTTAGCATATATTGCTAAAATATGGCAGCCACTAACTGAAGACGCTGATTCATACATAATCAACTCCGCAGATTTTGTAAACAAAATTAAAGATCAAATTTTAGATGCAAATGATATATTAGTAAGTTTCGATGTTAAATCTCTCTTTACACAAATCCCAATTGACGAGACGATAGCAATAATAAAATCCAAGTATCATCAGTCAAACGAAATTTTAGATCTTGCGCCACACTGCCTAAAAAACACTTTCTTTACATATAAACGACAAAAATTCAAACAATTGGAAGGTGCACCAATGGGTTCTCCTCTATCACCAATAGTTGCAAATTTATTTATGGTAGATTTCGAAACTAAAGCACTAAATTCTTCCCCTCTAAAACCTAAACTTTGGCTACGATACGTGGATGATACTTTCGTTATTTGGCAACATGGTATTGAGAACCTCAACCATTTTTTATCGCATCTAAACAATATCCACAACAAAATTCAATTCACAATGGAAGTTGAAGAAAACAAACGTTTACCCTTTCTGGACACTCTTATTATCCGAAATCCTAATGGAAACTTAAATTACACCGTATACCGAAAACCTACACACACAAACAGGTACTTGAATGCGAAGTCACATCACCATCCAGCTCAAATAGCGTCTGTGGCAAAATCGCTTCTACTAAGAGCACGTACGCTATCGGACGAACACCACTTAAATAATGAAATATCCAATGTCAAAAAGGCATTAATGCAAAATGGGTTTTCCAAAAAACAATCAATAAATTAAACAGAAACAAAAGTCCAAAAATAAGAAGTGAAAGTCCGAGTAGCAACGTCACCCTTCCCTACATTAAAGGAACAACTGATAAAATCGGAAAAGTCCTCTCCAAATACAATATTAGAACTTGTTTCAATATACACACAAAAATTCAAAATTTACTCCGAACTCCAAAAGAAATTATCCCACTTGAAGCTCAAGGCGTATATGAAATTCCATGTGGTATGTGTGAGAAGAGCTATGTAGGACAAACAAACCGGAAAATTAGTACTCGTCGAGATGAACACATTTTAGCAGTAAGAAAGTGTGATCCACAATCGTCTTTATTTCAACACGTAAACATTTCTAAACATACAATAAATTTCGAAAAAACGAGAATTTTAAAAAAGACAGACTTCTTCCACGCGAGGATTATTAGAGAAGCGATAGAAATTGAAAAGAGGCCGAACAGTCTAAATCAAAGAGATGATGCTAAAAGACTACCACCAATTTGGAAAACTTGTATAAATTCTGGTCAAAATATATTATCTCCGAACAACAACCAAGAAATTCAAAATCCAACCCCTTCCGAAAATAATATTGAAATTGTCACTACTACATCATTAGAAGAACAAAACAGAAGAGTAACACGAAGCCAAACAAGAAATTCACGCATCAAGTAGTACGTAAAAGTCAAACAAGTGGTTGCTAGAGCAATGGAATTTTGATAGTTATTCCTGACGATGATGACTGCGACGTCATCGAAACGTCGAATTAAAAATAAAATGGACCAGAGCCAAGAAAATACGCGGGACCAAACCCGAAGAAACAGTGATACATGTTACGCCCGCGAAAATCTACGTTTTAACATATATATATATATATATATATATATATATATATATATATATATATATATATATATATATATATATATATATATATATATATATATAAAATCGTCCAAATCCAAATGGTGTACCAAACAATACTAATAACACTAATGAACGGCCAATCTCAACGCTAATCCCAGGTAGCAAATAAATCATGTTACAAAAAAAACAGAATAAAAATAATTTTAAAATTCTGTTATAGAAATACAAGTAAAACGCAGTAATTCAGATGTGTACGTAGTGTACACTCTGATCTCCCCTTACAAGTTTAAATATAAGAAATACGAAACTCGAAATTCCACTAATCAATTATTCCTTTATAATTTGACATTTTTGACAATTTGTTAAATTTTTATTGCTATTTTGTGAAAACTTTCACAGTTCTGAACTTTTTGAAAAATTTTATGATGTGTGTTGGTTTTACGATTTTATTAAAAACAGTAATAGTTATTTTAAATTTGTAATTTTTGTTAAATATTGACATACAGGACGTTTTTCTTTTTAAGTATACTTCACATATTCCATATAAACGTTTGTAAAGTAATGAACATGTTTAGTATAGTTTGAACTTGACTTTAAATCTATGTTTTGTAATTCTATGTTTTGTTTCGAGTTTAGAAAAGCCTGAAAATTTGGTTTGGTCGCGTAGCGCTAAGCGCTACACGACCAAACCAAATTTTCAGGCTTTTCTAAACTTGAAATTTTACTTCATGCTTAATCTGGGATTGAAAACACTCGTTAGAGGCTTCAAATTGAAAGTATTTAATAAAACGACGAAAGTTTAAAAATTGACATCGAAAAATTGTGATATGTATACTTATAAGAAAAATCCTCTGTATTTATGTTTCCATTTTATTAATTACTACATTTCTATACTATATTTATTAATATTTTTTAAGGAATTTTTTAAATTCTAATAGCTATTTTCAATAAAATTGTAGTATTTTGTATTGTAAATGGATCTCGAAAATAAATAAATACATTTTATTTGGTCGAATTGTACGAAACATTACAGTCATTGAAATAATTATAATTGCATTTTATTTTAACCCCCTGGATCCGCGCCTGACCCGAAGTTGTCGGCCGTTTGCAAATGTTAACGTGTTCAGAGAGAAATCGGGCCAATTCATTCTTATTATGCCGTCGTAATTGTTGACAGGCATATTTTTCAGGATTGTGAAATTGTCTGGCATTTTACTAAAACCGTCAAATGTCTTGAAAACGAATGCAATATAAATAAAAGTAGAATTAAAAGAACTAAAAAAAAAACCGACTTCAGTAAAGAATTTATAGTTAAAAACAAGTAATGCGTGGCAGAGCTGGGCAGGATTTGTATCATTCAGGATTCGAATCCTGGATTCGAATTCTTTAAAAGGATTCAAAAGAGGCGTTCGAATACTTTAGTTCAACTGGATTCGTGATCCGGATTCGTTAAATTTTTTCAAGAGGATTCGTATTCGAATCCAAATGTGGGTGATTTGAATCGTTATAAAAGGATTCGAATATTTATAAAAGGATTCGAATACTTACAAAAGGATTTAGATTGTCAAAAATAATTCGATTGCGAATAATAAAAATAGAATTGGGTTATACCCCAAATATTTCTTTTAGAGTATTACCGAATTCTTGTTATCCTCGCTTGTGGAAAGCGACGATAACAAGGATTAACATGAAAAATGTCTTTTGTGTGTTTTTAAATTTATCGTTAAATCACTGTATTATATGCGTGGCGCATGAAGTAAAATTTCGAGTTTAGAAAAGTCCAGAAAATTTATCTCGGGTCGCTGCGCGACCCTCAACAAATTTTCACAGGGCTTTTCTTAACTCGAAATTTTACTTCATGCTTGGTCTGGGAGTAGAAACGCTCGTTCGAAACTTCAAACTGAATGCTTTGATAAGAACATTAAATGACTGAAACTGTTTTTAAAGATAATAATTTAGTTTTCAAAATTTTGTTTAATATTATTTGAAGTAAAAGTGACATGGTAGCCACAATCTGAAATATTAAATTTTTCCGACATTTCCCAGATTTAAGATTGTTTTACCTGGCCTTTTACTATAACTTTCTTCTGTGGGAAACCCCCATTTTGTTAAATTGTTTTTATTATTTTTGTCAATATTTAAGTTAATTTTATACATTTTTACGTGTTTTGTAATTTGCCTGCTGATTTTGACAAATTTAATAATATCATATGGCTTTTTTGTTAGTGTTTTGTCCAATTTGAATATAATTCCATGACTTTTCACTGACTTTCCCGGTTTTAATGATATTCAGTGAATTTTTTATTTGCGTAATTTTCAGGCATTCGTCGATTTTATAACAGAGCTCAATTTGAAGTTTTGAACAAGTGTTTCCACTCCCAGGCTAAGCGTGAAGTAAAATTTCGAGTTTAGAAAAGCCCTGTAAAAATTTGTCTCGGGTCGCGCAGCGACCCGAGACAAATTTTCGGGCTTTTCTAAACTCGAAATTTTACTTCATGCGCCACGCGTACAAAACACTGATTTGAATTAAAGGTCGGAAACACACAAATACATCTTTAATCACAGTAACGGGGATCAGATATTTAGTCTGTTATCAACGATTCAGTGTTAATAATAAATAATTTGGTTTTGAAAATTTTTGTTAAAACAACTGGTAACGATATTTTTACTTTTCCAAAGGTAAACAAATAAAAATGACATTTGTATTTAATTGATGAGGCAGATACATGATGAAACTCTATAATATAACATTTGAAATACAATGACTGAGTTAAGAGCCTTTCATTTAATTAACGTACACTGTTCTGCGAGTTTAAAAATATTTCAACTATATTTATTGTTTGCTTGAGTCAAAATAATTTAATTATGGAGCAATAATAATATATTAGCTGCTAATCGCACATAAATAACGATATCATTCTGAACAAACGTATCATGCAAGAAAATCATTGAATAGTCATCATAAATCACGTAAACAGAATTAAATTGGTCGGGTGATTCGAGAGCGGTTAGGATAATTTCACCACAAATCAATAATTAATAACGATTCAATGAACGTGCGCCAATAAAATTATCATTGTGCATACTAAGCTATCTGAGTCAATTAAACTAGACACATTTTCTCGATAAAAGTCGAAAGACTAAATGCTGACATGTGCAATAAGTAAATGATTTATGTTAATTGATTTGTGTAAATTGGAAATAAGGTTCAACTTTTATAGGAAAATCTTTGGACGTGTATTCAATAACATTGCATATTAAATTGAGAGGTATACATATTTAATTGACATTTGTAGATAATTGTACTTATACCAATTTTTAAGAAATCAGCACTTAAACTATTTTCCAGCCCCTCAATTATCGTGGAAATTAACTTATATTTGCGGATACATTATAGCACAAAAGAGCTACAGTAAAGATTGTTTATATAAAACTTGTGTGTTTTTTTATTGTTTACAACTTATAATTGAAACGTATTTTCTGTGGCAAAGATAAAAGTTGTGTACTTTTCAATATCTATTTTAAGCGAAAAACATTTTCGTAATTTTATACCGGGTGTTGACTTGGCGGACGCAACATAGGAAATCGCATGTTAATTTTGAAGTGTTCAAATATTGGCTTCGCTATTTATTGTAAAGACAAAATGTATTTCACTTTTTTGTAGAGGGAAAAATTCTAAATTTATGAATGTTCACATTTACCACTTTACGTTTCTCCAAGTTAAAATAATTAAGAAAAACTAATGTGATTTTATAAAAATAATGACATACCATAAAATTGATACAATTGCGGATATTCCCTGTTTATTTTAAAGCTTTAAACAAGATTTTTCCACTCCCAGACTAAGCATGAAGTAAAATTTCGAGTTTAGAAAAGCCCCGTGAAAATTTGTCGAGGGCGCGCAGCGACCCGAGACAAATATTCTGGGCTTTTCTAAACTCGAAATTTTACTTTATGCGCCATGCGTATAAAATACTATAATATTGTCAAATTTATGTATGTTCGAACTTCACTTAAAATCTGTTTTATACGCGTGGCGCATAAAGTAAAATTTCGAGTTTAGAAAAGCCCAGAAAATTTGTCTCGGGTCGCTGCGCGACCCTCGACAAATTTTCAGAGGGCTTTTCTAAACTCGAAATTTTATTTCATGCTTAGTCTGGGAGTGGAAAACACTCGTTTAAAGCTTCAAATTGAACTCTTTTAAACATCAACGAATGTCAGAAAATGTACAGCTAAAATAATTAAGAAAAAGTAATGTAATTTTATAAAAATAATGACATATCATGGAATTGATACAAGAATTGCGGATGTCAAAATAGATATTGCTGTTACTTAATTAATGACAAAAAACATAACGCAAACATCGTGATAACTGTTGTCTGCACAATACCACTTTACTAGGATTTTTTTTTTTGTAAAGTGTAAATCATTTCGAAAACATTTACTTTAATCAAGTAACTGCGATATCTTTAGCTATTTTGACATCCGCAATTGTTGTTTCAATTCCCCGGCATGTCATTATTTTTATAAAATCACATTACTTTTTCTTAATTATTTTAACTTAGAGGAACGTAAAGTGATAAACGTGAAAGCGAATGAATTCAGAATTGTTCCCTCTACAAAAAAGGTAAATACATTTTGTTTCTGAAATAGATAGGGGAGCCAAAATTTGAACAATTCAAAATTTACATGAGATTTCCTATGTTGCGTCCGCCAAGTCAACACCCGGTATAAAACTTGTGTGTTTTTTTATTGTCTACAACTTATAATTGAAACGTTTTTTCTACGGCGAAGATAAAAGTTGTCTATTTTTTAATATCTATTTTACACGAAAAACATTTTAGTAATTTTATATATTATATCTACAAATTTTATAATAAACAATTTTAAATATAATTAATGTTTAGGAATGTATTCCAAATAAACTAAAAATTGCTAAGAAGAAACTCCTACTTCTAATTTTCAGAATTTAGAGATAATTTGATACAGATCTAAGTTTGTGTAGAAGCTAAATATAAAATTTCATAAGTCTAACTCATTGAGTTTTTTAGTTATCATGTTAACCGGCACTGATGATGTTAAATTACCGGTAATTTAAAATTGGGTAACATTTTCGGTAAAATATTACTAAAGTAAGATATACAATAAATAAGAAATCAAAAAGTAAAATTTATAGTAATTTAATTGTTTTTATTCAATGTGTAAAAGTAAGAAAGGGAGCCTATAAATATTGAAATTAAAATGCAAACATGTTACTTGGAATTTTTTAATATTATTTTTAAGTTTTAAAATGCATGCTGTTATGAATGACAACGTGTTTTATTTCTTTAAGAACAATTTTTTTGGACATTTGAAATTATTAGAAAATTATAAAACGATCACGTTTCGAACTTCACATTAAACGATTGTTAGCGCGCCTGGTGCATGAAGTAAATATTTCGAAATTGAATTTGTGTTCAGCATTCCGGCACCAGGTACCCACAGACGCGTTTCAGACTTCAAGGTCCTCTTCAGTGTGGTCCCGACCCACTGATGGCGTTAGCTATCGAAATCATTAATAGTTTTAAATATTTCGAGTTTAGAAAAGCCTGAAAATTTGGATTCGTCGCTCCGCTTCGTGGAGCGAGCAATAAAATTTTCTGGCTTTTCTAAACTGGGAATATTTACTTCATGCTTAATCAGGGAATGAAAAACACTCGTTTAAAAAACAAAATATTAAAATCAAGATTGTTTACCTAACATATGAATCCGTCATCTAACTAAAACAGAGTGTCAATTGTTTTATAAGCTAATCTCATTGACTGTTAACCTCAACATTAACAAAAAATGACAATTTTCAAGAAATAATAATGTAATCTTAAATTAATATGGAATTTAGTTTATTTTTTGATATCATTATCATTATGTTGTTGTATAAAAAAGAAATCTGTTGCAATACATAAAATAAATCTTTCATTTAACTAAACCAGAGTGTCAATTGTTTTATAAGCTAATCTCATTGACTGTCAACCTCAACATTACCAAAAGATGACAATTTTCAAGAAAAAATAATGTAATCCTAAATTAATATGGAATGTAGTTTATTTTTCGATATCAATATTATTATGTTGTTGTATAAAGAAGAAATGTGTTGCAATACATAATATAAATAATTCGAATTGAATCAAGACAAAACGTTAGCAAAATATATCTCAATTTGTGTTAATTTGGGCAGGTTTTTATCAATTTCTATAATGTTTGTTAGTTTTATTAATTTTATTTAAAAAAAATTATAATTTTTGTTTAAAATTTTAAAACATTATTATAATTAAAAATTTATGATTTTTGTTATCACACATTTTTAATTAAAATAATATTTTAAAATTTTTAATACAAATTATTAGTATTTTAAATTAAATTAATAAAACTAGCAAACATTATAAAAATTGATAAAAACCTGCCCAATTTAACGCAAATTGATAAAATCACAATTACTATTTTACCAGGAATATTAGACAAAAATAGTATAATAAAATAGCCAAACTTGACTAAAAAATAGAAACAAACATTCTCAACAAACTTATTGCACAGTTCGTAATAATTAATCAAATTAACAAAAATTGACAAGTGTACGTAATAGGTAACCATACACAAATCTTCAAAACTGATTTGAATCAAAAATAAAATTCGTAAATTTAACAAATATACACACATAATGAAATCGTCATTATTTTTAATTTCAATAAGATCTGTTGGAATTGATTAACTTGCTATAGAATGATAAAAATCTTCAGAATTTAAAATTACATGGAAAATGAATGCTATTTAAATTAATAACTTGGCTTTAACGAGTGTTTTCCACTCCTAGATTAAGCATGAAGTAAAATTTCGAGTTTAGAAAAGCCTGAAAATTTGGATTTGCCGGGGCGCGCGAGCGAAGCGAGTCGCGCCCCCGGCAAATCCAAATTTTCAGGCTTTTCTAAACTCGAAATTTTACTTCATGCGCCATGCGTGTACAACACTGATTTGATGCGAAGTTTAAAATAGACTATTATTATATATTTTTTAAATAAACCATTGCAATAATTATTATCATTAAAAATAAAACGATATTTATTCTAAGAAATAATTTGTTGAACTTTTTTCATCTACTACTCATGCGCACAGAAGAATGCTACCAATGTTACCGAAACAGCTGGGTAATATATAGTAATTTATGGTAAATTACCACTAACATCACTAACTGACAATTAAAAAAAATGCGTTTTTCGAACTCTGGGAGGTCCAAAACGTAAAGATTCCTAAAAATCTGATTTTTTTATGATTCCAAACGGTCTCTATTCGAGAAAGTAAAAATTGACATAAATCAATACAGTCTTTTTTATCATTCAAAAATCTTCTAAATTGATATTTGCCTCAAAGGCGTAGCTACCGTGGAGCAGTTGGACTGCTTCGAATTTTGTAGAAGCAAAATTATTTTAGAAGAAATAAACATTTGAAGGGCTTTTTGTAATAACATGATAAGCTACACAACCAAAAAATGCTGTATTATTCTACGATTTGATTAAGAAGTAATATAAATAAACAGTATGCTCGTATTCCCATACAAACCAAAGCTTTCAAAATTTGTCAAACAATCTACTATTTATTCTTAATATCATAGTAATAAATTTTACAAAATATAAAAACGAATTAAAATTAATATCGACTTTCTGCAAAATGTTTGTCTCATTGAAACAAGTCTCCAAATATTCATTGAAACAGAGACTTGGAGACTTGTCTCAATGAGACAAACATTTTGCAGAAAGTCGATATTAATTTTAATTCGTTTTTATATTTTGTAAATATTCTGCAAACTATTGACAAACTCAATTTTTCTTTATGTTAAATTGTCTTTCTGTTAATATATTTTACATCTTTTTCTAAATTTCCAAGTCCAATGTCTAAGTTCTGTTTACTTGTGGCATATCGCGTTATTACAATAAGCCCGTCATTTATAAAATTTATTAATATGACATCGAACATAAAATCAAGCTGAGTCAGCTATTATAAACTCGAAATTTTATTTTATTTTTAATCAAGAGTTTCCACTTGTTAGATATTTCAAATTAAACGCTTTTATAAAACGAGAGAATTCCAAAGCAATTATTAAATTTCCAGAAAATAATTTTACATCAACTAAATTATATTGAAAAAAGTAGGTACTAAAACCCTTTTCTCAAAAACAAGGGCGCGATTTTACCAACTATAGAGCGCTGCGTATTTATCGCTGCAACTGGTGTTCATTATAACAAAACTTTCAAGTGCAATAAAATTGCATCCACAAACAATACCCCTTGGCGTTTACAAACTCAGGTCCGTTAATATTTGTGCTAATTAATAAAACCGTGACGCAAACTTTCAAATATAGGCCACATCAAGAAGTAGACTATTAATAAACGCCAGCTGAGGGGAGGAAAGAAAGTGAAGAAAAAAAAAACAAAAATATCCATTACATAATGAGCGGCACAACAAACACAATTAATTAATTAGCGTGGACAATTAATTAGTTTGAGTTCAAAAGCGCATTCGCGAGCCTTATGATAAATTATGTCGGGATTTCATGGCGAGCTGAAATGAGCCTTAAGTGTATTACATTTAAGGGTGAATAATTAAAGTCGTTGCATGTACCTTTGTTAGCTATTTCTAGGTTGAATTTACATATAAATTTGAGCTTCACATTCATTTTCAGGTTGTTCCAGCCACACTGTTTGTTAATTAGACGTTTATGGACTACAAATGAGCCCATTATTATGACATTTTCAGGTACGATTTTGTTTTATTTGTATATATAAAATTATTATTAATAATATTTTTCAAATACAGCGATTTTATTTTAAGGGCGGCATATCCCGGTGTATAGGCTGTAAAGTTCCAGGCAGTCGTTATTTTTTTTATAAAATCGCTAAATTTTATTGACATTTTCAGGTACAATATTGTTTTATTTGTATACCGTGTGTTGACTTGGCGGACGCAACATAGGAAACCTCATGTTAATTTTAAAGTGTTCAAATATTGGCTCCCCTATTTATTTTAGAGACAAAATGTATTACACATTTTTTTAGAGGGAAAAATGCTAAATTTATAAATGCTCATACTCAACACTTTACGTTTCTATAAATTAAAATAATTAAGAAAAAGTAATGTGATTTTATAAAAATAATAACATGCCCTGGAATTGATACAAGAATTGCGGATATTTCCTGTTTTTTTTTTAAGGTTCAATTTAAAGCTTTAAGCAAGTGTTTTCCACTCCCAGACTAAGCATGAAGTAAAATTTCGAGTTTAGAAAAGCCCCGTGAACATTTTTCGAGCATCGCCAAGCGACCCGAGACAAATTTTCATGCGCTTCATGCTAATACAATTTAAGTGTGAAGAATCACTATTTGTGACTCAATTTGGTTAATTTGCAAAAGTTCTCTTCTAATTTGAAAAAAACTATTTCGCCTGTGGCTCGCAATTTTTAATAAAATTAATCACTAGTGACATTTCCTATCCTATCAACTTTCGTACAATTAGTAGAAGATTTTCAACAGAATATCAATGACATAAGGAATACTAAGGTTTGCATGAGTATCTTAAGAATAAGTGAAATTAATTTTAAAGATTAGTAAATACCGTATACCTATAAAATTAAAAAATGTTAATATTTTGAAAACGTATTGTATTTTATACTAATAAAATGTATTTTTTAGTTAATTTCTCCAATAATAATAACCAATAAAAAAATGTTTGTATTAAAGAATATTATTAATTTTATTAAATGCAAAATATCAACATTTTGGGGAAATGGACTACACTTTTATTTTTTTCTGTATCATTTAATGTTTGAAACAATTTTTTAGTTTAAAACAATAAATGATACAGAAAAAAATATTTTTGTGGTAATTAAAAAACGAATGCATGTCTAATTTTTTTTATATAAAAATATGATACGTTAAGTATAACAGGAGTGGGCACGTATTAAACACTCTAGTTACATAGTATAAACAAATTATATTTTTATACTAGAGGAAAATCATAAGTTGATAAGACTCCAACTTTTTTTATTTATTTATGAAATTTCCATTTTAATTATTAATCAACATAAATATACGTTGTTTTTAACGATTTCAAAACTTATTAGCAATGTTCAGTCATCTATATCAAACCTATGCTTTCTCCTTAATTGAAACAAAAATTAAGAGATCCATAAACCTTAATCTTGGCAAACTAGTCCCTCCGGAAGGATTATTTTTTTATCAGCAGACAAATCGTAAGTTAAGCGGACGATTTGCCTACACATCAAAACCGAAAAAAAAAACTTTTCCTCGACAAGGAAAAACACTTTATTCTAAAACCCCTCGGTTTTTCGGTAAATAAAACCGTATTTCTTGGGCCGTATAGTTCACGAATTACGGCCATGGAGTTTGGAAATTAATTAAAAAAACAGTGTTTCTTGCGTCCGGTTCTTTTATGGGAGGAGGATTTGTATTAATGGGCATTACATCTTGCTAAATTATGCCTACACGGACGAAGTTGCGGCTTATTTTTATGGATTGGAAACGTTATTTTCCAACATCCGCGTTTTTATTTAACTAAGCATTAAAAATATCGTTTTAATAAGGAAACGTTTTGAATGAAATTTAGTTATCTTAGTTTAATTAAAAATACTTATAATAATTTCATTGTATAATTAAATATCCGGAGGTGTATTTGCACGGGAAGTATTTGTTTCAATCGATATTTATCGTCTTAAGTTGTCTTATTAATTAAGACATTCTTTGCATTTTCACGAATAACATTTTCGTAATTTTATATTTTATAATTAACAATAGTTTATTAGTTTAAATTAAAAAAAATAGTTTATTATTATTTACCCTAATAACTGCCAAACAATTATGATTATAATCTAAATTATATTATAAACGTTGATTTAAGGTAAAATTCTGCACTTCTTTTATTGATATCTATGAATGACTTATTATACTGGGAATTTTTCTTTTAAATATACATGATGTATACGCTGTTAATTTTTAGGCATTCGTCGATTTCATATAAAAACGTGCAATATAATAATATAATAATAATAATACGTTTATTGACCATATCCAGTACAAGTATAATTACAGAAATCTTAAGATAAATTTAATGGTCAAAGGGTCCTGAATCAGTTTCAGTCCAAGGTATATAACCAAACACTAAACCTGATATTCCTTCAGGCCGTACAATAATAGACAGTACAATACAAATAATATACAATACAAATAATATAGCTAGTAATAATAAATTATAATGCACTTAGAATTTCTATATATTTCTGCTTAAAATCCGTGTATGAGCCAAATCTAAACTGTACCGAGTTCATGCAACTTGTAATTGTATAGGTAAAGCACATTTTAAATAATTGTAATCTATGCTTTGGGATGGATAGGAGCCCTCTACTTCGAATATTTATGTTATACACATCACTTCTATACGTTATTTTGTTGAAGAGATATGGGGGCGTTTTTCTGGATATTATTTTGAAGTAGAAACAAGCCGTATGTAGTTTTCGCCTATTGTGCATGTCCAACCAGCCACACTCGGGCAATCTGTGAGCTATACTGGTTCTCTTATTACCACCAAAAATAAGACGCAAGCATGAATTCTGTATTCTTTGGATTCTATTAATATCTATTTTGTCGATAAATTCATGATAGAGTGTGTCACAGAAGTTAAAGTTCGAAAGCACCAAGGAATTACACAATATAATTTTTGTACTTTTATTTAGAAGGTGTCTGTTTAGGAATATACTCTTCAGTGCGATGTACGATTTTCGTATTAGATTATTGGTATTATCTTTGAATTTAAGTTTTGAATCTATAAATACCTCAAGATTTTTAACACTCTCATCTATAGATATCGTTTGACCATTAACTACTATCTTTAAGTTTTGTATCGCGTTTGTACGTCTTGTTGTAGGTCCAAACACGATAGCCTTAGTGTAAATTGAATAAATTAGTGGTCCCAGAATTGTACCTTGTCCTACACCAGACATTATTTGAAGGGGAGACGAAACACTATCATCAATCACAACCCTTTGTGTTCGTCGATTCATTAAACTATCGAGGAGTGCAACTGCCTCAACGCTCAGACCTATATAATTTAGTAATGCTGATAATGTTTCGTGGTTGATCATGTCAAACGCCTTACTATAGTCTAATAGAACTAGTGCAGTAACGTTTCCAGTATCGGTGGCATTTACAACATCATCAACAATGTGAGTAAGGGCACTACAGCAACTGTAATTTTGCCTGAATCCAGATTGGTTCCCAGGCAATATATTATACTCCTTAATGTGATTACTCAATTGTTTTTCAATTACCCTTTCTAATATCTTTGAAAGTGTTGGGCGAATATTGATTGGTCTTAAGTTATTTATTGTTTCAGGATTTTTATGCTTTGGTATAGGTGTGACAAGTGATTCATTCCATAAATTAGGAAAATGAGAGCTTTCAATGCAGGCATTAATAATGTGTGTAATATACTCTACTATGGCAGGGCAGCACAACTTTATTAACTTACTGTTGATGCCGTCAATACCAACTGCCTTAGATTTAATTGTCTTTATTATATTAAGAACTTCTATATCCGTGACTGACGAAAATTTTAATAAAGTAGGGAATGCTCTTTTTTTATTATTTCTATAAAATAATAGTTGCTCATTATCTGGTGGTAATGTCGAAGCTTCCGTAGCCAATTGCCGATTTATTAGATTCACATAATTCAATTTGTTTGGTATAATGTAGTTTTTCTTTTGGTATACGTTGAGATTTCTCAGTTCCTTCCACATGTGTTTTTTTATCCTCACCCGTATTTTCACATGCAAATTGTAAATAGGCCCTTTGTTCAGCACGAATTGCTTTAGATGTCAGATTACGCATGCTTTTATAATATTCATAATGAACTGGATTTTTTGATTTTTTATGACTTGTGCTAGCATTGTCTCTGATTTTCATCATCTGTCGTATATTGTATGTCAGCCAGGGAGTCGGCTTTTTCTGCGCGCGAAAAGTCTTTATTGTTGCATGCCTATCAAAAAGAGTAAGTATTTTTTTATACAAGAGTGTTACTTTATCGTTTATATTATTACAATCATATATTTCAAACCAGTTTAATCGGTAAAAGTCAGTTATAAATAGATCATCATTAAAGTTTTTAAAATTACGCGTGCTAATTAACTTTGGCTGAATTTTTAATTCGCCAATTTGACATTCACAAAAAAATTAAAGAATGATCGGATAGGTGCATGATATCTGAAACACCGGATTTACTTATATTACAATATTCATTGGTGACAATTAGGTTTAATAGAGACTCTGAAGCTTTAGTTACTCGAGTTGGTCCGCTTATTAGTTGTTTGAGGGATAAGGCGTTAAATATTGAGTTGAAGGATTTACTTGCGCAAGTAATGTTTAGCATATTTATGTTAAAGTCGCCTACACATATCATGTAATCATTTTGAAGACTATGTTCCATAACAGACTTTTCAAATACACTTAAAAAATCCTTAACATCGCTTTTTGGTGGCCTGTACATTACACCTAATGCAAATGATTTTTGGTTTATAATTAATACTACCCAGAAATGCTCGATATGTGGTAATGATTCAGCTTGCACAACAGAGTGATTAAAACAATTTTTTATATAAAAAGCAACGCCACCCCCATGGCTAGGGCGATCATTACGTATAAGCTTATACCCATCCAAAGCAAGTGCGTTGCTCGAGTGTGCGTCAGTTAACCATGTTTCTGATAAGGCTATTACATCGAAATCGGTTACCTGGCAATTTGTTTTGAATAAATCGATTTTTTTTAAATTGATCGTATATTTAAGTGACATATTTTTAAAGCATTTATATACATTATTTCAATATTAGTTTGACATACGTATACTAATTATAAAATATTAATAATCATAAATATTTAGTGTGAACTCCGTCATTTTAATTAAAATTCATTCAATTGTTTATTTTAATGATAAATTAACCAAATACAGTTGAATAATTAAATTTTATTATTAGACAAGGATTCGAGTTGTTCCATTGTTTTGATTCTTCTTTTGAGTCCGTCCATATTTATAATGACGTCCCCATTAGCACTCCAGACTTCCCGTTTTCCATATTTTTCTACGGCTACTTTTAAAATTGATGTTCGTAATGCAGTGAGGTCTTCTGTTATCGCAATGGAAGAGCCTTTCAACTTCTTTTTATTATTAAACGACTTTTGCGGTTACAAAATTTTACAATAATGCGATTTTTATTATTCTTATTCTTATTTCCCGACCTGTGAATTCTATCAATTTCTAATGAGTCTGAGTGTATTAGAAGTTTGTCGCTAAATAATTTTGACACTGATTTAGCTAAGTCTTCATTCGGTTGTTCTTTGAAACCATGTATTCTTAAATTATGGCGCCGACTGTGTTGCTCAACTTGATCGATTTTATTTTTAAATTGAGTACGCTGCGTATCCATTTCCACGTTCAATTTTACGATATCTTTTTCTAATTGATTTAATTTATCATTAACGTCCTTCATGACCGTTTCCATCGCAGCCTTAATCGCTGTAGATATAGTTTTGTGAATGAACGATTGGAATGATTCCTTATCAAATGCGTCGAAGATGACTTGTTCAATGTCGTCTATTTGCTACCTCGTGAACATTGTGTTTAATATCAATATACAAGTTCTTCTACTTACGCATAGAGTGAACAGTCGGACACTTGTTACACACGCACTATGATGATTACTTTGGCGTAACGTAGGACTTTTATTGATTTATTTAACTCGTTGAAATTCAATTTTAGACGGAGTGATACACTGATGCGACTACTCAGCTAGGTGCGCCATGGGATGGCCATGTGATATGAAGTTTAGCACGAGTGTTTAAACTTCCAGACTAAGCATGAAGTAAAATTTCGAGTTTAGAAAAGCCTGAAAATTTGGTTTGGTTGCTCCGCGAAGCGGAGCGGCCAAACCGAATTTTCAGGCTTTTCTAAACTCGAAATTTTACTTCATGCGCCACGCGTATACATCACTGATTAAAAGTGAAGTTCAAAAAATACTGCTTAGATATAATTTGAAGTTAATAAATTTTACAAATATTTATTTCGCCCAAATTTTAAAAATTTTATTTAATTATCATAAGTGATTGTAATTAAATATTTTTATATATTTAATTTAGCATAATATTCAAGTTAATTTTATTCTTGACTGGGTTGTTATGTTTAGAACAGTTTCTTTTAAAACAGTGTTTTAAACATATTTAAAAACAGCTGTCATGTTTCAAACGGTTTTATTTTAAACATGGTTTGAATCGTAAAGCTGTTTAAAACATGTTTTAAACATAAAATTAGTTTAAAACGTTTTTTTATTATCTTAAATTTATTAAATTATATTTTATACTACTTCATTTTTTGTTTACATTTTTAAAGTTCAGCTAAACTGTTAAAGATATTTTAAATTACATTATTAAACATAACATTTTATTACAATAAAATATCAAATATGTCTGCATAAATGTAATTTTAGGTATACATACGCATACACCGTAAGTTTTCAGAAATTCGTTGTTTTTTAAAAGATTTCAATTTTAATCTTTAAACGAGGGTTTTCCACTCCCAGACTAAGCATGAAGTAAAATTTCGAGTTTAGAAAAGCCTGAAAATTTGGATTGGCCGCGTAGCGAAGCGAAGCGGCCAATCCAAATTAGGCTTTTCTAAACTCGAAATTTTACTTCATGCGCCACACGTATAAAACACTGAAATATCGCAATGTTTAAAATATACGGCTCTGGTAATCCAATATGTATATGTGAATAAAACCTGAGTGAAATTCTGCGCAGAACAAATTGTTTAAAACATGGATTATAGGCAACCTACTAACTCTAACGTATATTAGGTTGCCCATAATCGTTGTTGTATGTTTGTGTTTTTTGAGCTTCAGTGTAAATTAGTGGTTTTAAGCGTGGCGCATGAAGTAAAATTTCGAGTTTAGAAAAGCCTAATTTGGATTGGCCGCTCCGCTTCGCTACGCGGCCAATCCAAATTCTTAGGCTTTTCTAAACTCGAAATTTTACTTCATGCTTAGTCTGGGAGTGGAAAACACTCGTTAAAAGCCTCAAATTAACCGCTTTGAAACAACGAATTCCCGCAAATTTAAAAAAACGCTGTAATTATTGGGATATGTATACTCAAAAGAAAAATACCCTGTATGTTCTGTTTTAAACACGTGTTTAACATATTTTAAACACATTTTGAACATGTTTTTATTGTTAATCTTTTAAACGCCGTTTCAGTAAATAAAAAACACGTTTTGTTGAAAAAAAACCTGTTTGTTTTAATTGAAATTAAAAGCACGTTTTCTTTAACAACCCTGATTCTTGATCATTTCTATTGTTTTAAAAAAATCTTGAGATTATTTTCATCACATATTTCATAAATAAGTTTAATTATGTAAATGTTTATTTAATTACATAAAATTATTACTTACACAACTTTGATTAAGATTAAACCAAGAGATACAATTAGGAGCAAAAAGAATGGAAACTTCTGACAAAATCAAGTGGTCCGCTTTTCATTAAAATTTGTGTTGTATTTATGCCTCCCTAACTTCAGTTCGTTCACTGACAGTGACGTTTTGTTAATGTTTAATTACAACAAAAAGACACATTTACGAAACGTAAATTGAAGGGTTTCAATTTTTTTGCTCCAAATCGTACCCATGTATTAATATTAGATAAAAATAATGACATACACAGATTCTTGAATTAATTTCTTATCTGGCACTTGGTGAAACATATAAGAATATGTAAAGTTATTTAAAATTTGGTATTGTTTCACAAATTAAAACTTTATTCCGAATAGTTTCGGTTTGTTAGACCTCGAAAATGGTCTAACAAACCGAAACTAGTCGGAATAAAGTTTTAATTTGTGAAACAATACAAAGTGCTTTTCAATTTAAATAACTTTACATATACTTAGATTCAATAAATTTTAAAAAGTACCATACGACGCGTTAATATTAGAAAACTATTGCATGGATTTAATTAAAGCACTATTTATAAACCCACCCTAAATTCCATTCACTTTAATCACGACACTAGAATGTGCGAGTATAACCTTTCCACACTCACTTCAACTAAAACCAAACTTGTAATTGCGCCATTACGAATTTATAGATTCAGCCATAATCATTAAACAATCTGTGCGAAATGAGAAATTTCGCGCGCTATCCAATTGAAATATCCCAGTTATAACTCTACGTAATATCACCTCTAGATGTTCATGCCCTAGCAAAATTTTAATTAAAACCGTCGAGTGGATTAAATGTAATGCACAAAAAAGTAACAATTGTTTTAGTGTTCACGTGAGTAATATAATTTTAATCGTATTAAAGAGAACTAATATTAATTAAGGGGTAAAATTACTCAGGTGTATATAATAATTAACGAAAATTTATACTAAATTAATTCAAACTAGTTTTGTTATCATTGTTAGAATAATGAAAGGATAGAATTAAATTAAATTACGTTTTTATACGCCAGTGTATACGATTATAGAGATAAAACGGAATTATAATAATTAAATATGTAACTGTATGTTTTTGAGTTTACGTGAAGTGAATATTACACTAAAAAAAACTGTTATTCCTTACTGCACTTTTTATATGTAGTAAATTTTTGTAGAAATAATTGCATGTAGATTATAAAATGTATAAACAATACATTTTAATTTACCCATCATTTTATATTAATACATTGGTTTGAATTGGACAAAAAAAAAATCATGAATATTACGATGAATTTTTATTTTATATCAGCAATTTTTGATAAAATAAAATGTTGATAAGATCAATAGAAATTGATAAAATTAGATGTTTGGAAAAAAAACCCAAATTATCGATTTGATTGAAAATTACAAAAGCTAATTCCGGTTTAACAATAAACTTTTGGATATAAATAAGTTATGTTAAATTATCATATTTTGATCGCAGGAATCTATGGTTAAGCCATTTTCCTACATTAACGAGACATTTCCCTACATTAACGGATATCGTGATTTTCAGTTTTTTCCTTAATAATATCTAAGTTATTAAAAGCTTAGAGGTTAACTCAATAAAATCTAACCAAATTATGAACTGTGGAGACTTCTACTTCGTTATACATGTTAATTCGATGAAATAAAACACTTTAACTTTGTTTGTATAACACACTATTTTTATTTTCGTGACTGCAGTTTCGGCAATTCAACTTGCCATTATCAAACAGAGTACAGACTCTGTTTGATAATGGCAAGTTGAATTGCCGAAACTGCAGTCACGAAAATAAAAATAGTGTGTTATACAAACAAAGTTAAAGTGTTTTATTTCATTAAAATCTAACCACATAAAACTGCAAAGTTTAGTATTTTTAACCAAAATAATAATAACACAGTTGACCATACAAAATGGGATTTTTATTTTATTAAATATTGTCTATTCCGACTAATTCAGTTTGGTAGATCATTTTGAAAAAAATAGTACAAATATAATCCCAAAATATATATATTTTAGATTCGCTCGCCGACAGCCGCAGACGTACTTTTGGCAGAGCTCAAAGTGTGAATAGTAAAAAATCGAAAAGTGACATCGCCGTGCTTCCACATGAAACGTGCAGAAGCCGGCTCCGAGGCAGACGGAGAAGGGAAGTTCATACATCCCAAAAAACACAGAAAGCCCGGTAGGCCGCCTAAAAAAACAGCCGCGGGGAATAAAACACGTACTCCGGGGAGTGAGAAAACGTATGAGGCAGAAAGCGAGAGCAGCACTTCAGGAGGTAATGTCTAGTGAAAACACCAATCCATACATTTCACAAATCACAAAAATACTATCCGGTCAAACTACAAACAGCATACAACCTCCATTAAATCAATCTACTTCCAACACACAAAAAACAAATTTAAGCCATACTTCTCGTACACTCGTCACACAGCCAACATCAACTAGTCAAACATCAATAACCACACAACTTCCAACATCTACACCAACGTTAAAGACACACTCAAAAACACAATATAAAAACACTTTCACCATAACAACTACGAACGACATGTCACGTGTCCAATTCGTACAAGCATGGTTTAATCAGAAATTTACTGATGATGCATTGATTATTAAAACACAATCTGGATTCTTATTAAAATCCAATGTAGCGAAACAACAATTAGAAAATAACCTAAAAACTCTGGAAACATACAAAGTCGTCCACACGTTCCGCGACATCAGTGCGCAAATGTCCAGCGCATCAGCACCACCATCTCAGCCTGGCACGCAGGCGTCATCATATTCTCCCTCCTACTGCTGTATCATCAAGAGCGTCGAGCCCGAAATACAAGACGAGACCATCAGGCAGCAGCTTACAGTCCAAGTAATCGCGCACAGATACTGCCGCCGCATCATAGCGAAAAATGACAACATAAAAACGTTCATGATTTGTGTAATAACACCTTCTCATGAATCATTTACAAAATTATTACACGACCAATTTAAATACCTTTGTAAAATCTACCCTGTCATTGAAAGTCGTCCACCGGCGCCGATTCCGATTTCACACGGAGCATGGTCAACCAAGTGCCCGAATAGGCCCCTTCAACCCATCCAAGGCATCCCGAATGTAAAAATACAGTCGGCAAATAAAAAATCATCAGCTATCGACCCGTCCCTTACGAAAAATACACGCATACATTCATCACTAACATTACATGACTATATCATTGACACATACACTACAAAAATTAACTCACCCTCAAACGTAGACAGAGAAGCCCTTTTAAAAAAACTCAAAGCCAGATTTATGGACTCATTCAGAATTGACACACATGTAAATTTCTCGGGGAACAAAATGTTTATCGTCATGTTCGACATGGATGCACCAAATCATATTCCACCAGTAGCCCCTACATCTTCCATTCATACAGGTTTCACCCAAGTATCCTCCAATGGCTAACTACATCAATTTTATATATACAAACATTAACTCAATTCATAACAAACAGCATCTCCTTAACCATTTCCTAACTAATAATCCTATTCACGTAAACATGTTGGTTGAAACGAAATCCACTAAACCCATTTCCTTTTCTAACTGGTCTATTATCCAAATCCCTGCATCCACCCCTAACCAAAACCAACGAGGTGGCTCAATAGTTGCAACAAAACCAGAAATTAAATTGGGTAAAGCAAACCCTCCCAAAATAAACAATATTTTAAATGAATGTCTCCATTGCACTATTGATCTGCCCTGCTTCCCCCTCCATATTTTCCTAGTATATATCCACCCCACTTCTCCCATCGAAGATTTCATATTTACCAAGGCATCCTTATTCGATAATGTCATCATAATCGGGGATTTTAACATTAACAAAGCAAAATCTAAACATCTCTCCTCCTTTATTTCAAACTCAAATTTTGTACGTATTAAAACCCCTCCTATATTCCTAATGCCAAATAATCCCGACACAACTCCTGATATCCTGCTATGTACAAGTAATGTACAACACTTAATTCATAATGTAACACTAAATCCTGATCTAGGATCCGACCACCTCTCAATTAAATTCTCTCTTAGCAAAGATCCCCCCGCTTCCACTCCCCCCACATTTATTTATAGACATAAAGACTGTGACATTGACAAAGTGACAAGAGAAATTACAAACTTTATACAATCCCATCAACAAATAAACCAAACATCCATTTCCCTATTTCTAGCAAAACTATCAAATAGTATACACAAACATACACCAATTTATTCTAAAAAACCCTACAAATATCCCCTCCCAAAATTTATTTTACTAATCAAGTACAAAAGACAGATGTACAGGGACATCCGACTAACACAAGACTTTAATTTGAAACAAACATTTAACAAATTAAATAGAGACATACAGAGACTAATCAAAGAATACAAGACTGACATGTGGATAAATACGTGCAAGGATATTAACGAAAAACAGGGTAAAGAATACTGGAATGCGATTAAGAAATTAACCAAGTACCGAAAGACTGATTTCCTCCAGAAAATAAAACATCCCATAACACATGACATCATCACTGACCAACAACAAATTGCTGATACTTTTGCGGACTTCTTTGAAAAATCTTACAAAATGACTAATGACGACTCATATGACAACGACTTTCTAAATGACGTAAACGACTTGTATGTGTCCCTGAAACAAGCTCCCGAACCCCGCACCCACAACGACGAAATAAAGGAGGAGCAATATTACGCATCACTCCAAAAAGGTAAAAATACAGCACCCGGGTATGACAATATCTCCTGTATAGTCCTAAAATACCTTCCAGAAAATATACACTCTCACATCTTAAAAATCTTTAATTATGTATTTCAGACACAAGAATTGCCACGGGAGTGGAAGCAGGGTACTATTATCTGTATCCCTAAGCCCGAAAATGACCCTCTTTCACCTTCTAGTTATCGTCCAATTACACTGCTTCCGGTCCTTGGCAAGGTGTTTGAGGACATAATTAAAGATAAAATCCTGGACCATGTTTCAAACCTTATTCCCCCATACCAATTTGGGTTTATCAAACACCGATCCACCTCGCTTCCCCTGTCCATCCTAACTTCAAACTGCCAGACAGCACACCTCGAAGGAAAAAAAAAAACGCCGTTCTTTTTTTAGATATTAAAAAGGCTTTTGACTCGGTATGGCATCGAGGTGTGCTGTTTAAATGTCACTCACTAAATTTGCCTCACCACCTTCTGTATTTAATTGACAGCTTCCTTTCGCACAGATCCATAAACATCAAAATCCGCAACACCCTCTCAAGATCCTTTACCCCCGAAAAAGGGGTTCCCCAAGGCTCACCTCTTTCACCTCTTCTTTACAACCTATTTGTCCTAGATATGTATAATCCAGACCCAAAATTCCTTAACCCTAACGCGTACCCTCTGCTATACGCAGACGACACAGCCCTTATCACACACGCGCCCACGTTTGAAAAAGCATTAACCACCCTTCAAGACCTTATCGACACTATTCAAACGTGGTTCGCAAAATGGAGAATTTCTATTAACCCTAACAAATCCAAACTCCTTATCCCTTATCACCGCCCAAACAATTCGCCATTTTCAATTTCCCTATTTAATAACCTAATTTCACCTTCCTCTACCTGCAAATACCTAGGCGTGATTTTCGACCCCAAATTTACTTTTAAAACCCATGCCCTAACCCTTAAAGACAAAGTCAAGAAGAGATCGCGTCACTTCAGATCTCTTACATATAAAAACCAAGGAATCTCGACCAACACCGCGGTCCATATTTATAAAATGATTTGTCGCCCTCTTCTTGACTATGCAGCCATCCTTTTCCTCAATCCACGTCTATCTGTGCTAAAACACATTCAGGTTGGTGAACGTTCAGCCCTACGTTCATTGACTAAGATGAGACACCCCAACAATCCCTTACACAACCCTTCGAATACTCTCCTCTACGAAAAAACAAATATAATTCCCATTAAACAACGCCTAATTTACCTTGCCGAAAAATTCGCAACCAACCCATATAATATAGAGACCTTACTCCATATGTGCCTGCCACGTAATCCTGACATCCTTCCTAAATTCAAAAACCCAGCCACCACCATATTTCAATTCATCTCGTCATTTCATCAGGACACTAACTGACGTACCTACTGACAATTTCATGACAATTGACAATTTTGGCGGAAAGACCACGGGTCGATAGCCGATTGGCAACAGGATCAGCACTCATACAAAATAAAATAAAATAATTAATTATACATGTTATGTAATACCTACTGTTGTCAATAAAGTTGGTTTGTTGTTGTTGTATATATTTTATTATTTTTTAAGTTCGGCTTTCAATTGCCGAATTATATTATTTTAATTTTATCAAAGTAATAAGTTGTATGATTTTTCTGTGATTTAACAGGCATTATTTTTAGTATCATAATGTAAATAAAACAAATATCCTATTAATTCAACTATTCATTTGTAAAAAATATTTAATTATTCTTTATTCTTATATAAGTTTGTACTCGTGCGAATTATTCTGGTTAACATAAACTGTAATTTTAGATATATTACAAGAAAATATTTGTTCACTACGAGATTTACATTGTCTTATTAAATATTTTTTATTAAATTAAATTAAGTATATCTTTTTAATTTAAATTAATAAAACATATTTAATAAGACAATGTAAATCTCGTAGTGAAAAAATATTTTCTTGTAATATATCTAAAATTACAGTTTATGTTACCCAGAATAATTCATCACGAGAACAAATTTATCTAAGAATAAAGAAAGGGCAAGTCCTGAAATTTCAAACTAGACATTGATTAATTTCGGAGTGAGGATGATCCCAGGAAAACCGTCCTGGGCGGAAACTAATTCAAACAGCGCCAACCTTCCGAGGTTAACGTTATAATTTATGCGCCTAAGATATAAACTCGTCATAATACAATACAAACCTCTCATGTACTTATAACAAATCTCTAAGCAAAATTATCACAAGTAATAATAATAATTAATGATTGAAGAAATAAATTCATATTTGTAAATAATACACATAAATATTTTTTTAAATATTCGTATAAATATACTGTGAATTTTCAGATATTAGTTCTTTTTATATACAATTTGAAGATTCTAACCAGTGTTTTTTACTCCCAGACTAAGCATGAAGTTAAATTTCGACATTAGAAAAGCCCCGTGAAAATTTTCTATGCTTTTCTAAACTCGAAATTTTACTTCATGCGCCACGCGTATAAAACACTGATTTAAAATAAAATTAAAAATATACTGCTTAAGTTTGATCTCATGATAATATATATTACAAATGTTTTGTTCGTATCCCTAAATATTGCAAAATTTTAGCGAAAAAATCGAAAGTAAATTGCTCCACCTTTCGGATTTTTTCTTATAAAACTAACATATCTCAAAGGAAATTGTTCGAATTTTGAATGCGCAAGATTTGGGCGAAATAAATATTTGTAAAATTTATTAACTTCAAATTACATCTAAGCAGTATATCTTTACTTTATTTCTCACTTTCTAAGCAGTATATTTTGAACTTCACTTTTAATCAGTGTTGTATACGCGTGGCGCATGAAGTAACATTTCGAGTTTAGAAAAGCCTGAAAATTTGGTTTGGCCGCTCCGCTTCGCGGGCTTTTCCGCTTCGCAGGCTTTTCCAAACTCGAAATTTTACTTCATGCTTAGTCTGGGAGTGGAAACACTCGTGCTATACTTCATATTGCACGTTTTTATATAAAATCGATGAATGCCTAAAAATCAACAGCGTATACAACATGTATATTTAAAAAAAAATTCTAGTATCTTATACAATAAGTCATTCATAGATATCATTAAACTAAGTGCAGAATTTTACCTTAAATGAACGTTTAGAATATAATTTAGATTATAATTATAATTTTTTTGCAGTTAATAGGGTAAATACTTATAAACTATTTTAAAATTTTTAGTTTAACTATTAGACTATTTTTATTTATACTAATATAACTAAATTTCATTTAACCTCCGCCCCTTAAATATATTTTTAAAAGCAGCTTTACTTCTCCAAATATTAATTGAAACGAATTAAGTGTATATTAAATCAAATTTTAAAATTTAATTTCATATTGTGGAATATCTAGCGAAGATGTTAAAATTTCAATTATGGTTAAAACAAATAATCACAGTATACAAATTTCCGTGTAGATTCTATGAATTTTATGTTAATTTAATAATCTGTTGATTTTTTACAATAGTTTCAAGGAAAATGTTCTTCGAATCGTTGATTTTATTACATCATTTCAACATTGGCTTAATATTTTAAAAAGAACCATTAAGATAATTTATTTTTTTTAGTAATTTGAAGCTCCTAAGGAGTGTTTCCAATCCCAGACTAAGCAAGAAGAAAAATTTCGAGTTTAGAAAAACCTGAAAATTTGGTTTGGTCGCTCCGCGCAGCGGAGCGACCAAACCAAATTTTCAGGTTTTTCTAAACTCGAAATTTTACTTCATGCGCCACGCGTATAAAACACTAAAATATTGTGAAATTAATAGGTATATTATTGAATCAGTACTAAAATATTATAGAAACCCTCGTTAGACAACTAATCAGAAACTTATTTGATCAGAAATTATTCTAAATTAAAGGAGTTTAATTTAATAAAAAAATACGCTGATTAAATAAATTTATATCAGATCAAATTTCAATTTTGATTTGATTTTTTGGAATATCCATCGAAGGAAGATATTAAAATTTCAAAAAAATTTCAAAAAATTATCAAAGTATATTTAATTTTGTGTTGATTTTATAAATTTTATGTTGATTTAATAATCTGTTGATTTTTCACAATTGCTTCAAAGAAAATGTTCTCGGAATCGTTGATATTATTGCATAATTTTAACTTTGGCTTAATATTTTAAAAAGAAGCATTAGGATAATTTATTTTCTTAGAAGTTTGAAGTTTCTTACGAGTGTTTTCAATCACGAGTTTAGAAAAACCTGAAAATTTGGTTTGGTTTCAGGTTTTTCTAAACTCGAAATTTAACTCCATGCGCCACGCGTATAAAACACTGAAATATTGTAAAATTAACAAGTATAAAATTGAATCAATATTAAAAATTTACTCGTTAAAAAAGATTAATAAAATACTGCTAAACAAGAGGCTGTTATAAACTCAAAATCAAGGGATGGAAACACTCGTTTTGAGTTTTGAATTGAACATTAGGTAATTTCAATTTAAAACACTTGTTTAGTTTCATGTTGTTGTAAACTAAGCAAGTGTTTTAATTTGAAATTATTACCTAATATTATAATTTCGTTTCATCAAGAGTGCACTGAACAAAGTATTTTCTGTTTTTAATTGAACGTTGGTAGAAAGTTAGAGCTCGTTGCATTTAATTGAGCGAGAAATTAGAACACATAAAACCAAAATTAATAATAAGCGATTTATTTTGCTTTCTAAAAACAAATCATGTTATCATAATGTCAATATTTCTAGGCAAATGACAACTTTTTAGATTTTAGCAAATCAAAAGAACAAGTTCGTTTAAAAATTATAACTACAAGAAAAAGACCAACGCAAATAAACATGTTATGTTTTCTCATAGTGGTGACCAATCTAAAATGATAAGTTTTCCGAACTTATCCCTTATTTAAGATTTTTTTCGTTAACCCTTTCATTAATTAATCTAAAATGATAAGTTATTCGAACTTCCCACTGAGCAAATCCATTTAAATAATATTCCAACAACATTAAAACAACGTTTAATATTGCTACAATGCTGATGCAATGTTATCTGTTTGTTTTTTGCTTAGTGGGATCCCTGATTTAAGATTTTGTTTCATTAACCCCTTCGATACGTCTTGTATTTATGTGCTTTCTGTGCGACGAGCGTATATTTTCAAAAGCCTGTAAATCATAAGCGGAAAGCGTACCAAGTTTGTGTACCTCTTCAATGAGCAGTCTATACAGTGTGTAATTAAAAAATATCGATGGTCAATTTGTGTTTGTTTGGTTTTTGCATTTTTGTAAAAATCTGTTACAGGCAGATCTTTTATTTTTCATTTGTATATAAAGTTTGGGCCCGTTTTCGTGGGACACACGGTATATGCCGGTATGAGCCTGTAGTATGAAATACGTACGGGTACGTGTTGTATTTTCGAGCACCGTACACAGGGCACTTATTTGAAATTCAAACTGCTTAGGGAAAGGGTTAACAATTGATAACACTGATTTACAACAATATGCTTAAGTGGGTTTTCATTGTTGTTCTTTACTAACTTCAGTACGCTGAATTCGAATCCGATGCTTATTAAAGCCCATAGTCGCCAGATTTTGAGATATCTTATCTCAAAGTCGTCAAAATGGACCATTTGTGTCATTTTTGGGCCCTCTGTAACTAAACCTCCCGTGACTTCTGGTCGGTAAGTATTGGTTCGTTTCTTTCAAAGTGGCCAAAATGGGAAATTTGTAACATTTTTGGGCCCCCAGTAACTAAACACCCCTTGGTTAAGTGGGTTTTCATTGTTGTTCTATATTAATTTGGGTACGCAGAATCCGAATCGAGGCCCATTTGGGCCCAAAGTCGCCAGATTTTGTGATATCTTATCTCAAAGTGGTCAAAATAGGAAATTTCTAGCATTTTTGGGCCGCCAGTAAACCTTCCGTGACTTCTGACTGGCGAGTAATGGTACATTTTAAAGGCATAGATCTATACTTTTAGAATCAAAAAAGAGAATACTATTAACTCGCTTAGTTTTTAAGCAATTTTAAAAACCGTAAAATATATTTTTGTTTATTTCGCGCTTTAAATTAAAAAACAATCGGTCCATCTAGAGTCAAAATAAACGCCTTTAGACAGCCGACAGGCCGACGGCGACGGTCATTTCGCTGCGAAGTTTGAAATTGGTAATCGAAGATTGAATTTTAATTGCAAATCGCAATTTGCGATAATATAAGCAAATTCATCATTGTTGCAGGGATTCTCTTTCTTGATCATCATACAAACAAATTACAAAAACAAAATGCAGAAATAATACATTTATATATAAATAAGATGAGACCGACTAAAACGTCCTCCTCTTCGAGACTCTGCCCTTCCAAACAAAAATAATGCCAAACAATAATAAAAACCCGACTAACAATTTTTGAGTTTGCTCAAAAACTAAACAAGTTAATTGTATCTTGAACAAGTTTCTCATCTTTCACGTGGTGAAACATATTTAACTATGATTTAAAAAAGAAAACACTCGGTTAAATTCAGTGAAATTTAACCAAGTATTTTCCTTTTTAAATCAAGTTAATTGTATTCTCTTTTTTTATTCTAAAAGTATAGATCTGTGCCTTTTAAATGCACCATTAATCGCCAGTCAGAAGTCACGGAAGGTTTACTGGCGGCCCAAAAATGCTAGAAATTTCCTATTTTGACCACTTTGAGATAAGATATCACAAAATCTGGCGACTTTGGGCCAGAGCTGGTCAGGATTCGAATCATTCAGGATTCGATTCCTGGATTCTAATCCTTTTAGAGGATTCAAAAGAGGTATTCGAATACTTTAGTGAAAACGGATTCGTGATCCGGATTCGTTACATTTTTTTAAAAGGATTCGTATTCGAATCCAGACATAGATGATTCGAATCCTTGTAAAAGGATTCGAATTCTTATAAAAGGATTCGAATCCTTATAAAAGGAATCGAATCCTTGTAAAAGGATTCGAATCCTCATACACGGATTCAAATCCAGCTAAATAATTCGAATCATCGCTATTCAGGCTGGGATTCGAATTCGATTAATTCAAATAGTTAAATATTCTAATATGAATATTTAAATCACTAAATTATTCATATTTGAATATAAATATTTAAATTTTCGAATAATTCAAATATTTGTGAATGGATATTTGGTTACTTAACCATGAAAAATATCCAACGTTAATAGTATATTTTTAACTTCACTTGAAATCAGTGTTTTATACGCGTGGCGCATGAAGTAAAATTTCGAGTTTAGAAAAGCCCCGCGAAAATTTGTCTCGGGTCGCTGCGCGACCCTCGACAAATTTTCGCGGGGCTTTTCTAAACTCGAAATTTTACTTCATGCTTAGTCTGGGAGTGGACAACACTCGTTTTAATTTTAAATTTAACTCTTTTAACAAAATCGACGTATGTAATATAATAAATCATTCCTTGAAATCATAGAAAAAGATTTAAAATTTTACCTAAAATTAACTTTTAGAGTTAACTTTATAATTTGCTCGGCTCCTAATGGGTGAACATTCTATTTCTAAAAAAAAAAACGTTTTTATTTAATATTAAAGTTGCATTTAATACAATAACAAACTGTGAATAAATCGACATAAATCTAGAAATATCGAAAATCTCGACATGTAGAAAATCTTGACGGTCCACTCCCAGACTAAGCATGAAGTAAAATTTCGAGTTTAGAAAAGCCCCGTGAAAATTTGTCGAGGGTCGCGCAGCGACCCGAGACAAATTTTCACGGGGCTTTTCTAAACTCGAAATTTTACTTCATGCGCCACGCGTATAAAACACAGATTTAAAATGAAGTTCAATAACACATATATCATCATTAATTAAATTCATTATATAATCAGATATTTAGTCGGTAAATGAACATTTTTGTTAATAGAAACTGATGGAATAAAATATTACTGGTTGCAAATAATAGATTCAAATTTATTTTTAAAGGATTTGTATCCGTGATTCAAAAATGAGGATTCGAATCTTTGATTCGAATCATATTTTTCACTTACGAATCCTTTATTCGAGTATTCGTGATTCCAATCATATTAGGTGATTCGGATTCGTGATTCGAATCCTGTTTTTGAGGATTCATCTCAGCTCTGCTTTGGGCCCAAATGGGCCTCGATTCGGATTCTGCGTACCCAAATTAATATAGAACAACAATAAAAACCCACTTAACCAAGGGGTGTTTTAGAATCTGTTTATCTGTGTAATCATCCAAATATTTTACATGTTTACTTTACAATAATTAGGGAAGAAATAATATTCGCATAAATAGGAATTAAGATTTAGTCTGTAAATGAGTAGACAGGCGTATTTCTCTATTGAAAACAGCATTGTATTGTCCTTTTTATTATGTTTACTACCCTTTATCCCCTTAAGAACAACCCATCAAAAAGGACGATCTCACCCCCTGAAAGCTTACACACCTCCATTGCAATCGGCGTTTGGAATTTGAGGGGTAGTGAAAGAAAAAAACACGAAAACACGCATGTAGTGATATGTCTAGAAGTCACACGGGTATCGTAAAGAATTGGGATTCGGCCGACTTCCTTCTTCCAGTCCTCGTTTATTTTAATGCCGGGGCCAGGACTTTACCACCCTGAACGTTGTTATGTCCTGGCCATTGCACCACATAATCTCGTAGCTGGGGGGAGGGAAGTGTGGATTTCCGGTTTACATAAAGCGCCTCCGCGAATTGGGAACAATGGGTTTTTATATGGTAGTTTTGCATAGTTTTCAATACTCTCGTAAAATAAATTGGCGAACACGAGGGATGGGAAAAGTGGAAAATAAAAAAGGGGGGATATAATATGTAGTTTGCTGCATAAGCATATGTTGGATCAATCATGTGTGAAAATAGGTACAAAATGACGAATAAAGGAGGCACTCAAAAAATAATAAAAACAATATTTATTAATTATAATAAAAAAGAAGCATCAGTTGTTTACTATCAAAAACTATAAAAAAACAAACATTAAAAGTGCGATTCAATCTACAAGTTAGTCTTACAAAGACTATGTCAAGCACTTATTGTAACAACTAATTCCCGAGCTAATACCCCGACAGACATTGAATTATTCAAGTGTTTGGTGTTACATACAGTAACTTACTGCAAATGTAACAATTTGGGTCAAATTATTCAGGCCATCTATAGACGCGTTTCGAGAATAATTTGACCCAAATTGTTACATTTGCAGTAAGTTACTGTATTTAACAGCAAACACTTGTTGTATAATTAAATGTCCGTCGGGGTATTAGCTCGGGATGTAGTTGTTTTAATAAGTGCTTGACATAGTCTTTGTAAGACTAACTTGTAGTAGATTGCGAAAAGAATCGCACTTTTAATGTTTGAAGTATTCTGCAACCAAGAATTGGCAATTTCATTTATACTTATAAAAAAAAACAGTTTGGATAATAATAATAATAACTCCATAATAACTCTATTATTAATAACTCCATTAATACACGTATATACATCGGATATTAGAACACATTTTTTAATCATTTATTTAATGTTGTTCTAGCTCAGTGGTTCCCAACGAGGGAACTTTTAGAATTTTATGTAAACCAAATGCATAAAAGTTTATTTTTTGGTTAAATATAATTTTTTGGTTGAAATTATGTAAAATGTATGTATTATGATTTTATACAAAGTTTTTAAAAACATATATTTGAACTATTAATAACACAAGCCAACAAATTTTCACTTTTTGAAAGTTTATTTCGATCTGACATCTAATTTTGTATAATTTTGATCTGCTAAATTTAAATCCGAGTGTCATTTTGCCCTATCACGTAAGGTTTTTTTTTATCAATGTTGAAAATAAATTAATAAAATATTTGGTCAAAATAAACGCTACTTTTATTGATACAGAGACAAAAAAACAAATTGCAAATAGTAAACTAAATTGGAAGAAGTCTTAAACAATCTTTAATTTCTTTTCTTTAGAGAACATCTTTACCTCTTGGATCTAAAACTTTGTTTAGTGGATTTTATTTTGTATTCCAGGGCCGGATTGTCCCTTTTTATTGACCAGCAGTAATCAGCCATCATTGAAACATTCCACCAACCTTGATACCTGCGTTGTTTTCTTTCATGTCTTGGTGGAACCTCTCACCTTGCTCCTTACTCACATCACCAAGATTTTCGGGAAAGTAATCAAGATGCGAGTGTAAAAAGTGAACTTTTCCTCATATAACATCAAATTCCATACATTTTTGTAGCATGTTTTTCCCAATTTCCTTGTAGTTAGGATCCTTGTTGTTTCCCAATAAAACCTTCAATAACATTAGCAAATGAAATCCATGCATATTTCTCAATTTTGGTCATGCTATTAACAAATTCTTGATCTATCGTTAATCTCCTTATTTGAGGACCGACAAAAATTCCTTCCTTTAATTTTGCATCTGGAATAGCAAGAAATTTTTTACAACGGTATTTGAAACAGTCTCCATCTTTATTTAAAGCTTTAACATATTGTTTCATTAATCCTAGTTTAATATGCAGTGGAGGTAATACGATTTTTTGGGGATGTTGATCCACAGACTTTCGTGCAGAACATTTTTTATCCGGGAGTTAAATTACCTCTTCTTATCCAGTCCATTTTCTTCCAATGTTGGTGTCTACTTCGACTGTTCCACTCACATAAAAAACATGGGTACTTTGTATACCTTAACTGCTGTCCTAGTAGACAATTTTCAAATCCCCAAAAATTTTCCAACTATGATTATTGTAAATTCAAATTCAAAACTATTTGAATTCGAGAAAATAAGCTTACGCTTCTTATAGTTTGCACACTTTAAACATAATATATAAAATTACGAAAAAACTATTCGTGAAAATGCATACAGTGTCTTAATTAATAAGACAATTTAGGACGATAAATATCCAATGGATATTTATCGTCTTAAATTGTCTTATTCATTAAGACACTGTTTGCATTTTCACGAATAGTTTTTTCGTAATTTTATATATTATGATTACTGTATTTGATTTTTTCAAGCATTATTTTAAGATTCTATTGATTTGTACACTATATAAGTTCAGTGACTTAGCAATTTTAAGAATGTTATTTATTTTTTATTCGCAAATATTTAAAAAAACTATAAATATGACACCTACTAAATTTATTAAAAAATTGTGATAGAAACAAAAAAATGTTGATTCTTCATTAGATTAGATACCAAAACTTAAAAAAAAATGAACAAATCCAAATCACAAAATTTTTTGTTGGCCTACGTAATTTCTATTTTAATTATTAAAAATAGGATACAGTTTTCTTGTGGGACAGACAATAAAACTAGTTTTACGGGCTCCTTTAATAAAAATGATACATAACGTGGCGCACTTTACGAGCTGTTCTCCCTTTTCGCACACGTAAGGGCTGGCCATAAAACGTTGAACTATGCGGAACGACGGCTCGTGTGTGGATTGCGCGACCCGCAAAGTGGGACGTTTCTTGGAGGGGGCGGGGGTGAGTTTGCACCCCTCGGCGTCCCCATTAGCGAATTAATTTAATGTTTCACGCTAATCTGTCAAAAGGGACGGAGAGGGCCAGAAGCGCCGTCCCGGAGAAAGCGTTTTAATTAAATTCAAATTACCTCCGCAACTGAAATAGAAGAAGGGGCCTTTTTTTGTTTATTCATTATTAATTTTGTAAACGAAGTAGAATTTTATTAACACATTTTAATTACTTTGATTAAAACACTTAGAAGCTTTCTTCGAGACTTTATTTTGGAACCAAATATCAGAGCTGGGCAGGATTCGAATCATTCAGGATTCGAATCCTGGATTCGAATCCTTTTAGAGGATTCAAAAGAGGCATTCGAATACTTTGGTTCAACTGGATTCGTGATCCGGATTCGTCATATTTTTTTAAGAAGATTCGTATTCGAATCCAAATGTGGGTGATTCGAATCCTTATAAAAGGATTCGAATATTTATAAAAGGATTCGAATCCTTATAAAAGGATTTGAATATTTATAAAAGGATTCGAATACTTACGTAAGGATTTGAATCGTCAAAAATTATTCGGATTGTGAGGATTAACATGAAAATGTGTCTTGTGTGTTTTTAAATTGTTCGTTAAATCATTGTTTTATACGCCTGGCGCATGAAGTAAAATTTCGAGTTTAGAAAAGCCCGAAAATTTGTCGAGGGTCGCGCAGCGACCCGAGACAAATTTTCACGGGGCTTTTCTAAACTCGAAATTTTACTTCATGCTTAGTCTGGGAGTGGAAACGCTCGTTCGAAACTTCAAATTGAATGCTTTGATAACAACATTAAATGTTCAACATTGTTTAATATTATTTGAAGTAAAACTGACATAGCAGCCACAATCTGAAATGTTACATTTTGTTCGACATTTTCCTGATGCAGGATTTTTTCCCTGGTCTTTTAATTAAACTTTCTTTTGCGGGAAATCCTCATTTTTTTCAACTTGTTTTCGTTGTTTTTGTCAATATTTAAGTTAATTTTATAAATTTTTATGCTTTGTAATTTGCCTGCTGATTTTGACAAATCTAGTAATACCATATGGCTTTTTTGCCAGTGTTTTGATTAATTTGAATATAATTCCATGACTTTTCTCTGACTTTCCCGGATTTAATGATATTCAGTGAATGTTTTATTTACTTCATTTTCAGCCATTCGTCGATTTTATAATAGAGTTCAATTTGAAGTTTTGAACATGTGTTTCCACTCCCAGGCTAAGCATGAAGTAAAATTTCGAGTTTAGAAAAGCCCCGTGAAAATTTGTCGAGGGTCGCGCAGCGACCCGAGACAAATTTTCGGGCTTTTCTAAACTCGAAATTTTACTTCATGCGCCACGCGTACAAAACACTAATTTAAAGTGAAGTTCAGAAACACACAAATACATCTTTAATCAGAGTGACATGGAATCAGATATTTAGTCTGTTATCAACGATATTCAGTGTTATTAATAAATAATTAGGATTTGAATATTTTTATTAAAACAACTGGAAACGATATTTATATATTAATGGTTGCAAAAAAATAATAAAATCAAATTTATTCTTAAAGGATTTGTATTCGTGATTCGAAAAAACTGGATTCGAATCTTTGATTCGAATCATATTTATCTCTTACGAATCCATTATTCGAGGATTCGTGATTCGAATCATATTAGGTGATTCGGATTCGTGATTCGAATCCTTTTTACAAGGATTCGTCCCAGCTCTGCCAAATGTACATTTCGAATACAAAGTGTCCATTATCAATGGTTTCATACTAATTCCACTGAATACAAATTTATACAGAGCTGCAACCCCAGCTAAAAACAGCGTCGCGCATTTTCGCCCTCTCGCGGATGTCGACATCTAGTTCGACTGTTGAAAACTCATTAATAGCTGAAGTGAGAAGTATTCTATATATAATCACAGAAATACACTTCATCGAATAGCGTGAATACTCATACAAGCGATTTAATTGCCGAAATCGTATCTCTGTCATTTTAGAGAGTAAAAACACTCTCCGCTCTCTCTCAAGCACACCTACCGCGACGGGTATCGCGTTCATATTTTCGAACAGACAATAACATCACTTGTTTATTGTCATTAGTAAACCGTTTTTGTGTCTAGAAAAATTAATGCTCCGCATCTGCGTTCTGGCGTCTTATATCTTGGCGTTTTTTAAATTTAATTTTGATTGATTTTCGAGCATTGCAGATTTACGATTTGATTGTGGTGAAAGAGCGATTGAGACGATAAGTCTGATGCATAGAAAAATAAAATAATGTGCATTATTATATACCGGGTGTAACACAAAACATATTTGTTTATTATTAAGTGTGTTTAAAATAAAAACAAATTTGTGTTTAGTAGTAATGAGGAAACTTTTGTTACGCTTTTGGTTTTACAATTTTTATATTTTAAATGAAACGCTATATAAATTCCATTAATTTTTGCAATGATTTAACAAGTTGAGTGCCACGCGAATTAACGAGAACTTAGAAAAAATAACAACTTCGAATGATAGCGATAAAATGGGTAGCGCTAAAATTGACTAATTTTTATCAATATTATTAAACAAATTTTGGATGCATAGTAATTCTAAATTAGTTAACAGAGACATGTCATATGAAAATGCACAGATTTGGCACACACCAAAGCATAGTTCATAATATTCGTCGGTGCGTATTTAGCAATAAATAAATACATTCAATATAATTTATACTTTTAAAAACCTGCAATATTACGAATAATTAATAAAGTATTATATTTGCAGTATTCACTAAAACAATTTTGTTCTTATTTACGAATAGTAAATTGAAAATTAAATTGTTTGGTGTTGTAGGCGTTCACTTTGTGGTACATCTTAAATACACTTGTAAATAAAACACTTTTTACTTTGTTTAACCACTGGATCAGATCCAGTGGTTAAACAAAGTAAAAAGTGTTTTATTTACAAGTGAAAATTAAATTTATTTTTATATAGAAAAATGATGATGTATCCATCATAGTACTTTCTCCCGTAAATTGCGTATTAAATCACTTTTAAAATATTTGTAGCATTATTATTTTCAAAATGTTTTCAACTTTTTGATAACTACAACTTTTATTTGAAACATTTTTCAATTGGATCAACACATACTGACACAAACCAATGACTAGATAAAAAACACTATTTATTGAATATCTCAAAAACTAAGAGTGCTATGACAAAAAGTGAAGATACAAAAAATCTTTAATATTATATTTATTTATTTATTTATTTATTTCATTTATTTACGGAATCTCCTTTTACATAAATTTATAATATTAGTATATTTATGTATACAGAGTGGATAACAGAAAAATAACAATTGTATTAGACATGTTCATGTTACTCTTACTTTACGCGAGTTAAAATGATCATAATAAAAAATACTAAAGAGTGAATACATTATTTAGACATAAAATCAACAAATCGGTACAAAGACAAATACATAAACAACTAAGAAATTGTACAAATAACATATTGAAATTAATATCAGTAATTGATGAGCAATATATCACAGTAAAGACTAGATTGTATAATATAATATCGAATTAAAATTATATGAGTTTACAAACTAAATAATTAAAATTAAGATAAAACATTATTAATAATAGCGGATAAATTGATTCGTTTCAAATTAGCCTTAAATGTTGAAAATGAAGAATGATGTAATAAAAAATGATTGTTATTGTTTAATTCGTTACAGTAACTCATCATTCTGCATATTGGATTAAATTTTGCGTAATTAACTGCATGATAGCGAAAATAAAATACAAATTTCGATCTATTGGGACCTCTAGCAGGCACATAAAAGTCTAATTGTTCTAATAAGCTTTGGCAGTCTATCTCGCGGTGTATAAGCTTAAATAGAAAACACAAATCATTTATTATTCTTCTATTTTCCAACGAGCTGAGACACAACATATTATGCATAGTACTATTGCTAAATTGGTATCTAATGTTGTCTAGCCTAGCAGAAACTAAGCGCAAAAAGCGACTCTGTACTTTCTCCAGCTCTGCTGAAAGTACCCTCGTATAAGGAGACCAAACGACAGATGCGTATTCCAAGTGAGGTCTGACCAAGGAAGTATATAATTTAAGTAAAACGGAAACATCAAAATCTTTCGAAAAGCGTCCAATAAAACCAAGGACTCCCAGTGCTTTGTTAGATATGGGTTTAATATGATGGCTAAAGTTTAAATTATAATTAAATATGACACCCAGGTCCTTGATATTATCAACGCAAAGCAATGCATGATTACATATCGCATAATTAAATTCCATTCTGTTACGGCGATAAAATAAAATTGAGTTGCATTTTTGTAAGTTAAAAAATAATTTGTTAGTTTCACACCACGTGGACAAACTATTCAGATCCAACTGTAATTTATGTTGGTCATCCAGGCATTTAATAGATTTAAACAATTTCAAGTCATCGGTAAATAGAAGATAATTACTATATTTAATATACTGGCCAATATCAATAATAAATAGTACAAATAATACTGGTCCGCAATGGGAGCCCTGTGGGACCCCAGAAGTAATACTAATTTCTGTAGATTTTGTATTACCTATCTTGACTACCTGTTTTCTATCTGTTATCTAGCTTATTAACCATTTAAAAATAGTGCCCCCAAAACCGAGAGACGCTAATTTATGTAACAAAATTCGATGATTCACACGGTCGAAAGCCGAAAGTCCGTATAAATAGCATCAACTTGACACCCCTTCTCTAAAGCGTTCGACAGGTATGTATGGTAGAAAGTAAGATTTGATACAGTTGATCTATTTTTCATAAAACCGTGCTGTTGATCAACTATTATATTTTTACAGTTCCACACCATTTGTTGAGAAATTAACAGATCTAATATTTTTGGTATTGTAGATTGCAAGGCTACTCCTCGATAATTTTCAATATTCTCTTTTCTACCACTTTTAAAAATTGGTGTCAAGTAGCTACTTTTCCAACTTTAAGGGATAATACTGGAAGATAAAGATAGATTAAACAAATCAAGAACTGGTTTAGCTAGAGTATATTTACACTTTTCCAGAAAATAGGCTGGAATCCCATCAGGGCCTGCGCTGCATGATTTATCCAGATTAGACAATGAGTTAAAGACGTCAGTAAGAGTAACATTTACATTGCAAAAATTTATTATTGGTTGATTTTCAAAATTGGGTACCACAAACTGATCATCAATTGTATACGCCGCTGAAAAATATTCGGCAAATAATTATACTGAATCATTAATTGAGTTTGCAAATTTATCTCGTAAATATAAGTTTTTCGGAAGACTAGATGAGTCACGGCACTGATTTACGTGTTTCCAAAAAGACTTAGGATTAATGTTTATATTTGCTTCTGTTTTAGCAATATAGGATGTGTACAATTTATTGTTAAGTCTCTTGCACTTTGACCGTAATTCATTAAAATATACGTAATCAGTTTGAAGACCAGAACTTTTAAAAACAGCATGAGCATTCTTTTTTTGTTTAGTTAGTTTAATTAAGTTACTGCTAAACCAAATTGGAAAAGTTGAAACTTTTATTAATTTTAATGGTACATGCCTTTCAAATGCACTATATACAATGTTATTGAAATTATCAGTAGCAATATTAATATCATTAGTGTTCAAAGCATGAACCCAATCGATAGAAGAAAAATAATTATTTAAAGCAAAATAATCTGCACGTTTTAAATCGTGAATCCGAATTTCTGGCATAATAATATATTCAAACTTTTGATTATTTACCTCTAAAATATATTAATAATGGTGTACATCAGAACGGCATAATTGATCAATAGCCTTTGCAATTTCTATATCTTCACCAATGTTTGAAAAAAATAAATCCAAATAATTGCCTCTATTATTAGGAATTCTATTAATTTGAGTTATATGGTGGTAATTTAACACATTAGATAAAACATAAGCTTGATGTGAAATATTTTCATTGGCTAAAGTTTTGTTCGATTTAATGCTCCAAACCGCGTTAGGCAAATTATAATCTCCACAAAATAGAAACTTACAGTCATTGAACTTACTACAAATACCATCTAAAGATGTTGCATGATCCTCATAATACTATAGGCTTGCTCCTGGCGGAATATATGTAGAACCAATTATAATGTTTTTAGCTTTATTAACAAATAAGTGTTCTACTACTTCAGATGCAACCAAACGCTCGCTAGATATATTACGCCGCACCGCAATGAGTACACCACCACCCCTAGACTTAGCACTATTTGTCGGAGATCTATCTAATCTATATATTACATACCATTTAAGTTCAAGTTCTGAATCGTGAAAAGATTCGTCTAACCAAGTTTCAACTAAGACAATTACATCATAAAGTAAACAGTTACAATTTAAAATAAAATCACGAAGTTTCGATCTTAATCCGCCGACGCTTTGGAAATAAATTTTTAGTTTTTTGATTTTGTTTGAATAGAAGTTATTTTTGGGTTTCCATTAAAAAACTTTATAGTGATGTTTGATTCACCCCTTTCTTTGCGCTGTTGTAATTCTTCACGCAGTTTCCTTAAATGTTCGCACTGCATAACTGTTAGATCATTAGCGAATTTGATGTTGCCTGAATCCACTACTCTGCCTGCCCTCAATAGTTGAATAGCTGATTCATTGTTAGCGAATATTAGTTTGATTGGACGAGGATTCCTGTCTAATTTACCTATTCTCATAACGTTAATTGGATTAACAGAGATTTGTGAATCTACTGTGTTTTTAATTGCAGCCAAATCTTTGCTTATTTTTTCTTCTATTGTTCCCGAATTTTCCGGCACATTATAAACCATAACGTTGGCGGCTGTTTTGTTTCTTTCGTTTATTTCAGCGATTAAATTAGCATTAGTGATATTATTATTTGAATTACCTGAATTGTTCGATTCAAGAATCTGTATGCGGTCCTTTAGTGAAGCAATTTCACTCTGCAGTTCTTGGATTGTATTCCTCAGCTCGTTTTTAAATAATGTGGGTAATTCCTCCTTTAGCACCTCTCGAATAATGGACGTCACTGAGTTTCGATCCATTCCATTAGACTGAGCGATAGAGACGCGCGCAGCTGCATTGCCGACTTCGGCATTATTACCTACAACTTTTATTTGAAACATTTTCCAATTGTATCAACACACACTGACACAAATCAATGACTAGATAAAAACACTATTTATTAAATATTTTAATAACTAAGAGTGCTATGACAAAAAGTGAGTCCACAAAATATCTTTAGTTTTTTATTTCCCACAACTTTTATTTGAAACATTTTTCAATTGTATCGACACATACACTGTCACACATCAATAACTAGATAAAACAAACAACTTTTAAAATATCTCAAAAACTAAGAGTGCTATGACAAAAAGTAAATAAACAATATATCTTCATTTTGTTATTATCTACAACTTTTATTTGAAAGAATTTTTTGTTTGATGAACATTTATTAAAAAATCTGAAAAAACTGAAAAACGCTGTGAGTAAAGTACCACTTTCGGTTTTCCGATTTTCACCAAAAGCTTTTCAGTTCTTCCGATTGTAACAAAAAGATTAAGTTTCAAATTTCATCTCGATATCTTTAGCGGTTTTTCCGGTACAGCGCACACAGACACACACACATACACACACACACACACACAGCCAGACAGACAGACAGACATTTTTCAAAAATGGTCTTATTCGACTCAGGGGACCTCAAAACGGATATTTCCGCTAAAATTTTTGATTCGAAAATTTTCACGACAACAGTACTTTTCCTTTGTATTACATACGGGGGAAAGTAAAAAGAAAATTACTAGTCGCCCCACCGGCCTCCTATTTGGTTTGGATAATCTAACCTAACCAACGTATTTATTTTAAGGCGCATATATTTTTTCCATGGCATACACGTTTTCTAAAATAGTTACAATAAATGTTCATTCTATTTAATGGGCCCGTTCATGAAAATGTTCAGCATTCAACATGTTTGGATTTGTTTGTGATGTATGTTGGGATCTAATTTACGATCCTCCGGTTGGTCTATTTTGTACGATTGCAAAAATCCCAAACACGTTCTCAATTAACAATCCGGTTATCAGTGAATACCCTAACAGTTGGCAGTAAACTCCCAACTGTTGTGTCTGATGAACAGGCCCAATATAAAGCCATTTAAATTGTACCGCTAATAAAAATACTACAATATGATTGTCATTGATGATACATTCATATGTCGATTAACGTATATAATGTTTATAATATATCATGTAAGTTATTTTCGAAGTTACATAATGAAATAAAACATAATTTTAGATAATTGTTGGATAAATAAATATTTCGTTTAACAATCTCTTAACTTTCACAAATCAATCCCCACAATAAATAATAATTATTAGAAGCAATTTATGGTATTGTCGTAATTTTTAATTTTTTCTATTAAATAATTATAACATGATATAATTAATAGTTTGCATATTCATAAATATAATTAGTGCTTCAATTAATTTGTTACAATGTAAACGTATCCTGGCATTAGTAAAGTTCGGCCGAGAAAGCAAAAAGGAGACAGGATTGTGTGAATGTGTGTATGTTTATATTAAACATCCTTGACGAGATAACGCTGCGGCGCGGCGGCTCCCGCTGGCAGTGCCGATCGGAATCACATTCACCAAGCAGTTCATAAAGTCTCCACCGTATCCGCCGCATTTTCCAGCCGATAAATACGGCTAGTGCGTGACGCTGAAAACCCTACTGGTTACCACTCTTTGTAATAATTACTCAATGCTAATACGTATTAATAATTTTACGATTTTTATATACCTACAAAATTTACAGCGCCCGTTAACTCCCAGTGGCGTAAACATAGATCACTAGATATAAATTATTATACACAACAATCTTATTAAAAATTAAGAATGTAAACATAGTTTAGATGAGAATACTCTTGATCTTTTGTTACATATTGTAGTTACATTATGCATTTCTTACGTAATATGAGAAAAAAACAAATTTTCTCCTCATTGTAGCTACATTGTGTACTTCCTCCGCCATAAAAAGGAAAACACCAACCCGTATAAAAAACCTCACTTTTAACTTGAGCCATTACGATTATCAACCGTTGTTAAAATTTAACAACCCCCTCTTTCAATCCCGAGTGCATTTTAACTACACCCTCCTTGTTCTCGCCTGCACTAAGCGTAATTAAAAAAGCTCAAACTTTCCCATTTATCTGCAATATTTCAGGAAAATTGGTGTACAAAATATTACAAAATGATGGTGAATTTACGTTTACGAGACATCCAGGCGTCGCTCATTTAATACATTACACGAGTAAAATGGTAAAATTTCCTTAAAAGGCCAGATAAAGCATGATAAATGACGGGCCTAAAACTAGCCGCATAATTTAACCCGGAGAAAAAAGTTTTCGTATTTTTTTTGCAAGATAATGATATAAATGAGGATGGTGAATCAATGAGATTGAGTTTGCTTTTGTGGCTTACTTAAAACGGGAGGTTGCTTTCAGGATTTAATTACGGTTTTCCTGAAGTTTCGCGTGGGTGTTTTTGAAATAGACGTTAATATTGGGTCTTATCATTTTTCAATATTATAAATGAATTTACTCTATATAAAATGACTAAATTATCAATTAATTATAATGTTAGTATAAAAAAGTAGATATAATATCAAGGTCCATAAGTAGATTTTTATTTTCCTCTACGTGATATTATGTTTTACAATGTAATGATAAAAAAAACCTTTATTGGCATCAAAACTAAAACACATCTCCAAATAAATACAATGCAAAGTAAATTTATGTTTACTACCACATTCCTTACATCATTCTGCAATGTTATTAATTTTGTTATTTGTTTTAAGTATTAGTTAATGTGTGTTGCTTTTTATTATTAATTATTATAATTAATAAATTACGGGCTATCTATAGTGTTTAAGTTTTATCAATTTTAATTGCAGAGATTTTAATTTAAATAGCCCTGTATATATCTCTCTGCAATTAAAATTTAGAAAACTTAAACACTATAGATAGCCCGTAATTCATTATTTATAATAATTAATAATAAAAAGCAACACAAATAGAACCACAAAAATCAACTTAGAATACTTAAAACAAATAACAAAATTAATAACAAATATAGTATCTTTGGTTATTATAGCTTTCTTATTTCGAGGGTAGAGGGGGTAAGGGGAAAGAGTTACCAGCCCCCAATAGTCAAACGATAAAATATAAAATGAAAAAAGTTTACTATTTTGTCGTTATTAAAATGACTATTAAATATGAAAATGATAATATCTCAAAATCCAAGAGTTACAAAAAAAAGATGTGTAAGAATATAGTAAATAATAAATGTTTCTAGAATGTATTGAAGTGAGGATCAAACGTAAGGGGTGAGTATATTTTAAATTAACTTTAAATCAGTGTTTTAGCGTGGCGCATGAAGTAAAATTTCGAGTTTAGAAACGCCTGAGAATTTGGTTTGGTCGCTCCCCGAAAATGATTTTCACCAAGTTACATTTGGATTTTTTTCACGTACAAATTTTTCTGTGCTGCTATAATGTTTTTGAATTAGCTAGTTCTATCAATAAATGTCATCAATTAAATTAAACATTATTACAATTTATATACAGTGAATTTTTCTTTTAGATAAATTTTCCGACTTTCGTTGTGTTTTAAAAGAGTTCAATTTGAAGCTTTTAACGAGTGTTTTCCACTCCCAGAGTAAGCATGAAGTAAAATTTCGAGTTTAGAAAAGCCCTGTGAAAATTTGTCGAGGGTCGCGCAGCGACCCGAGACAAATTTTCTGGGCTTTTCTAAACTCGAAATTTTACTTCATGCGTCACGCGTATAAAACACAGATTTTAAGTTATGTTCAAATGTACATAAATTTCGTAATATTTTAGTGTTTTATACGCGTGGCGCATAAAGTAAAATTTCGAGTTTAGAAAAGAATTTGGAAATTTTACTTCATGATTAATCTGGGATTAGAAACACTTGTTAGAAGCTTTAAATTTTAAGCTTTGATAAAAACAACGAATTTCTGAAAAATTACTTTGAAAAATCGTAATGTGTATACCTAAATCAAAAATTCCCTATATGAGGCCATTTCCAGATACAGCAAAAAAAATAGCTAAATTGGAATATCAGCAAAGAGATGACTCAATTTAATTTAAAAAAATAGGATTGGAAAAATCATCATCATTTAAAGAAAAAGAAAATTTAAGGACTTTTATAAATCGATGGATTCGTAGAGTTAATAAACAAATAGTGAAATTAATTAAAAATTGTGTAAAGTAAATTTACCAATCAATAAAATTCGTAAATATTGACAATTTCAACCAAAAAGAAAATGTAGGAAAAATATCTCAATAGTAGTTTTGAAATGTGTAAAGATTTTTAATTTCATTTTCAAAAAAGGAAGTTCCCACGCTCCACCCTTTATAATATTTATTTAAGGCAGTGCCTTTTTTTTACAAAAAGCATAATAAAGAAAGTTAATTAAATAACGGCAAATTTTTTTTTACGAAAATCATAACAAGAAAATAAAGTAAATAACATAAAAATAAAGTAATTCATTCTATATTAATATTAACTAATTGACAAAAACAGGTATTTAAGATACGCTTAAAAAAATCGGCAGTAAAAGTTAACAAATCATTCATGTTAACATTTATTTAAATAATAATAATGATATTATCATTATGATATTTTCTATAAATCAGTAAATAAATAGATATACGTACACATATACATTTATAGAATAGGCCAAGAAAATGTAGAAAAAATTGTAAATACTAATCTTATAAACAACTTCAAAATTAATTTACAGAGTAGAATAGATTATTAGTACATTAACATTTACAAATTGACAAAAATAGATAGTATAGATACGCTTACAAAAAAATCAGTAATAAAAGAACATTTTCAAACTCGAAATTTTACTTTAAAATTAATTTACAGAGTAAAATAGATTATTAGTACATTAACATTTACAAATTGACAAAAATAATAAGTATAGATACGCTTACAAAAAAATCAGTAATATAAGCTGACAAATCTAATAATTTTAAATGAAACTAAAATTTATTTAAATAATAATAATACCAATATGGTATATTCTATAAATTAATAAAGATATACATGCCCATATAAATTTTTATTCACTTTACATTCAATACTTTTCACTTTTATTTTCAATACTAATAAAATTTACAAATATATTTATTTCGGTAATTGACAATGTCACTTAAACAAAAATTTCAAAAATGGGATTATTTATGGGCCTTGAATCAAAAATTAGTAGTTTATATTTATTTTTAAACATAAAAATTGCTTCTAACATGTCTAATTTATATGAATTTGTTTCTTTTAATAAATTAACATTATTTATATTAAATTTATGTCCGGTAGTTGAGGTATAATGTGTTACTGAAGATTTATGTCAGAGCTGGGACGAATCCTAGTAAAAAGGATTCCAATCACAAATCCGAATCACCTAATATGATTCGAATCACGAATACTCGAATAAAGGATTCGTAAGAGATAAATATGATTAAGCAAATTTTCACGGGGCTTTTCTAAACTCGAAATTTTATTTCATGCTTAGTCTGGGAGTGGAAAACTCTTGTTTAAAGCTTTAAATTAAACCCAAAAAAAAGAACAGCGAATATCCGCAATTGTATCAATTCGTTGGTGTGTCATTATATTTATAAAATCACATTACTTTTTCTTAATTATTTTAGCTGTACATTTTCTGACATTCGTTGATTTTTAAAAGAGTTCAATTTGAAGCTTTAAACGACTGTTTAGACTAAGCATGAAGTAAAATTTCGAGTTTAGAAAAGCCCCGTGAAAATTTGTCGAGGGTCGCGCAGCGACCCGAGACAAATTTTCTGGGCTTTTCTAAACTCGAAATTTTACTTCATACGCGACGCGTATAAAACACAGATTTTAAGTGAAGTTAAAATATATATACACTTGACAATATTATAGTGTTTTATACGCGTGGCGCATGAAGTAAAATTTCGAGTTTAGAAAAGCCCAGAAAATTTGTCTCGGGTCGCTGTGCGACCCTCGACAAATTTTCACGGGGCTTTTCTAAACTCGAAATTTTACTTCATGCTTAGTTCTGGGAGTGGAAAACACTTGTTTAAAGCATTAAATTGAACTTTAAAAAAAAAACAGGGAATATCCGCAATTGTTGTTTCAATTCCATGGTATATCATTATATTTATAAAATCACATTACTTTATCTTAATTATTTTAGCTGTAAATTTTCTGACATTTGTTGATTTTTACAAGAGTTTAACTTGAAGCTTTAAAACAAGGGTTTTCCACTCCCAGACTAAGCATGAAGTAAAATTTCGAGTTTAGAAAAGCCCCGTGAAAATTTGTCGAGGGTCGCGCAGCGACCCGAGACAAATTTTCTGGGCTTTTCTAAACTCGAAATTTTACTTCATGCGCCACGCGTATAAAACAGTGATTTAACGAGACATTTAAAAACACACAAAAGACATTTTTCAAATTAATCTTCACAATTAATTCGAATTATTTTTGACGATTCAAAACCTTTTGTAAGTATTCTAATCTTTTTATAAGGATTCGAATCACCCATATTTTGATTCGAATACGAATCGTCTCAAAAAAATGTAACGAATCCGGATCACGAATCCAGTTGAACTAAAGTATTCGAATGCCTGCAATTTTTCGTACAAATCGATAAAATTAAATTTATTTATTTATATACGAGATCCATTTAAAACATAAAATACCACAATTTTATTGAAAATAAGTAAGTGAATTAAAATATTATAAATAAAAATGGTAAAAGATGTTGAAATCAGTAAAAGGATAACATAACTACTATGAATTTGTCTTTTAGGTATACATGTCAGGATTGGTTGATGTAATATTCACACATTCGTTATTTTAATAAACACTTTAAATTTGAAGCCTATAACAAGTGTTTTTTTATCCCAGATTAAGCATGAAGTAACATTTTGAGATTAGAAAAGCCTGAAAATTTAGTTCGGTCGCTCCGCGACAATGATTTTCATTAAGTTACGTTTGGATTTTTTTCACGTGCAAATTTTCTATGCTGCTATACTTTTTTTGAATTAGCTAGTTCTTTCAATAAATGTCATCAATCAAATTGAACATTATTACAATTTATATACAGTGAATTTTTCTTTTAGATAAATTTTTCGACTTTCGTTGTTTTTTAAAAGAGTTCAATTTGAAGCTTTTAACGAGTGTTTTCCACTCCCAGACTAAGCATGAAGTAAAATTTCGAGTTTAGAAAAGCCCTGTGAAAATTTGTCGAGGGTCGCGCAGCGACTCGAGACAAATTTTCTGGGCTTTTCTAAACGCGTATAAAACACAGATTCCAATTGAAGTTCGAATATACATAAATTTCACAATATTTTAGTGTTCTATACGCGTGGCGCATGAAGTAAAATTTCGAGTTTAGAAAAGCCCAGAAAATTTGTCTCGGGTCGCTGCGCGACCCTCGACAAATTTTCACGGGGCTTTTATAAACTCGAAATTTTATTTCATGCTTAGTCTGGGAGTGGAAAACACTCCTTTAATGCTTCAAATTATTTGTAATGGGACACAATTTACACATGTATTAAAATTCCTAATACTCTTGAAAATATTAAAATTATTGGTAATATTATTTATAAATTGTTATGACTTTCACTCGAAATTATTTTAATCGCATCCAATAAGTAAACTATTTGCTGAATTAACTCAGAAATGCTGCTATTAATACACCTCCTTGAAACTCCATCGTCTAAAAATAAGACGTTCATTGTAGGACTATTAAATAGAGCATGTAAGTATCCAACACCATAACACTTACTGAAACGTCCTGAAAGGCCGTTTTCTGATAGTTTTTATCGCTGAAACGCACGAACGAGGGTTCAACAAACCACGCACGGACGATATTTTTGCAATAATAATAAAAATCGTTTTTATTAAAAAATATTATTTTAATATATTTATAACAAAATGTAAAAATAATAATATAAAATGAATCCTGTATAGAAGAAATAATGTCTATTTGTAGATGGTTTCAAGTAATCTAAAAAATGGCTTGTGGAATAAATCTTTGATATTTTCGTTACTCCAAAAGTCGTGATGATTAAAAATAATCCCATCTTGTTCCGGAATTTTAATTAGTCTTTTTTCGGTGGATGAAATTGCTTCGTGGAATTTTCTAACTGACTAAAACAAAAGTAGATTTTTCAGCATTCACATCAAATTAATGGGCGATAAATACTACTGACTAATATAGTAAGCAGAACATTTTGAGTTATATCTAGAGAATTTTTATTATATGATTGTCGAACATGCGCAAACATGATATGTTAATTTAAAAATATATTTTATCTACCACCTTACCAAAAACGTTCCTTCTATGCATTGTTTAATATGCGTGAAGCTCTACTTTTTAGGAATAATGTATTAAATCATCAATGCATTTATAATAAGAGTTACGTTTTTAAACAATATATATTGTAATATATAAAATAACGAAAAAACTATTCGTGAAAATGCAAACAGTGTCTTAATTAATAAGACAATTTAACACGATAAATATCCATTGATCGTCTTATCGTCTTAAATTGTCTTATTAATTAATTGTCTTATTAATTAAGACACTGTTTGCATTTTCACGAATAGTTTTTTCGTAATTTTATATATTATGTTTAAAGTGTGCCAACTATAAGAAGCGTAAGCTTATTTTCTCGAATTCAAATAGTTTTGAATTTGAATTTATCTTGGTTGAATAGTTATTGTGTTATGTATGATGAAATTATAAATTAAAATCTGAGGCTTCATTAAAATTGTATTTACTTTATTCAGGGTATATTCCCCGCATTTGCTTATTATTCAAGAAAATATGTCAGCTTTGTCTTGCGATTATATATTATTATGTAACAAAACTATCAGTATTATTATATGTTAAGTTATGTATATTCACGAGTTTATTTGATCTAATGCTATAGCATTAATGTTTCTAATTTTGTTGGTTTTTGTATTTGTAAACTTCTACCGGGGATATATTTGTATATCATTTAAGTTATATTTACATTTCTCTGTAATTGATACCTGTATTTGTTAAATAATTAGTAAATAAATAAATGACAGTTCATCGACTCCTGAAAAAAACATGCGCACCTAACCAAAACATAAAATAAAATAATTGTTGCGAAATATCTAAGTCATCACAAATAACTAATGAGATTTATAATAATATCTAATTATAAATAAAATAATAATAATTTCTTATCTCTATTCTATTATCATGATGTTAATACGTGAAAGACACCGCGTGAGACGAGTCTCAACTAAGCGATTGTCATAAATAAAAAACAAGCATTTTAATACCTTAATTAACTTTTCTTAAGAATAAGAAAAATGTATCTAAATACGTATTTTTTTAATTCGTGTATGAAGGGCGATTGTGGACTTGTGTCTTAAACTCGCACATCATGTATACACTAGTCAACTAAATGACTAAACTTAATATTTTTTGAAACGTAGGTTGTATTTAAATAACAATATATCTAATTGTACTTTAACTTTTTAAATTCGACTCTTTAAGATAAAAATAGTGACAAAATTACAATAGTGTAAGTGTATACAATAAGCATTTAAAAAAATCTCAATACTGCCAGGTAGAGATAATGATATCTTTATATCAAATGGCAAATATTATTGAATTTAAACATTTTTTACAACAATTTTCAGTTACATTTTTATTTTTTTTTATTTGTGAATTTACCTGTTGCGAGACTAACAAATCATGATCACTGTAAAATATGTACATGGGTAAATCGATGTTACTCAAATTATATGCTGGTGGGTTGAAATTATTGTAGACGATATAATTTTTCCTCCATCCATGATCATATCGTGTAAATTTTCCATTATTTCCCAAAATTTGCAGGTAATGGTAAATTGACTTCATGGAAGATGATGATAATTGTGAAGCTAATATTGGTACAATTTCCTGAACAAAACAAAAGTTTAATAAATAGTAACTTACAAAGCAAATACGGTAAAACAATTTTCCCGCTTGAATTCATTTTTAAAACACTAGAGACGAAGAAGGAGGACCCTGTGCACCCTGTTCTAGTCCTTGTTTGCCTGATCTAGCAAACCAAGAAATACATTTTCCCGCATTGCAAAGACTGCATTAAATACCACTTTTTACAGCGCTGGGCATGGGCGTAGGCAGACATTTTATACATATACCTGCTGCCACCACTATTTTCGAAGCCTGTTTTTGGATTTTTTTTATGCAATATCACTTAAATGTTATTTTAGTTGTATTGAATGAAATAGTTTAGTGTTTTATATTTTTTTATAATTTAATACAATTATTTAAGTAAAAAAAGCAAAATAGCTAAAACTTGGACTTAGAAGGTATTACAGGTAAGACGACGATATATTGTAATGAGTCAATAGGGAATTGACTTATTAAAATACATTATTATTTACAATATTAATGTTTAGATAATACACGTAGATAAACAATTTTACTTACAGATAGTCGAGTAATGCTACTACTTCCCAAACTCCGCTCCAGCATTTTTGTACAAATGATCACTGTTGGATATCTCGAGCATAATTTTATTAAAAATGGCTGAAGAAATTTGTTGTTATTTAAAGCTTGAATATCGAAATAATTCATGATTCCCTAAAACACATTTATAAAAATACTTCTACCTTCAAGACTCTTGAAAATTGATGATTTAGGAAATCATATTATTTTTTCGTAGAATATTAAATCTTTGAAGACTATTCACTATTCAGATGTTTACTTACTTGTAAAATATTTAAATGTCGAGCTAAATACTTAAGTGGGCTTTCGTAATTTTCAAAGAAAATCACAGGAGCAATATTTACGAAAGCTTTAATGTGTTTTTGGGCGTGGATTTTATTGCGAGTTGCGTAGATTGCTGATATAGCACCTCCCATTGAATGCCCGATATACAATATTTTATTGGAGTTTGTAATTTCAGAAATTTTCTGAAGTGTTGCTGGTACATCAAAATCAGCCATTTCCTCAAAACTAAAACAATTGTTTGAAAACAAAGAATATACAGGGAATTTTTCTTCTAAGTAAACTAATCCCGATGCATACTCAGTAAATATCTAGGATTCTATTTTTCAATTTGTAACTTTTAACTTATGTTTTCAGTCACTGAGTTAGCATGAATCATACGCTAGGCGTACAAAACACTAATTTAACGTGAAGTTATAAAAATACTACTAGCAGTATGCTTTAGCAAATTATTTTAAATTTAACAATAAATAAGTTTCGTAAGTTTTCGTAGGTTAAATTTCGAGTTTAGAATAGCCTGAAAGCTTTCCTAAACTCGAAATTTTACTTTATGGGAGTGAAAATACTCGTTAGAAGTTTCAAATTTAACGCTTTTCAAAAACAACGGTTATCCTTAATTTTACAGAGTATACATCGGGATATATAAGTATACTTAAAAGAATAACCCCCTTTATGTACCTGAAATTCCAATAATCTGCATGTGCAATATTAGGGTTGATGTGATTTCTTGAATAGGGACTTCCTCTGCTATTTCCAAGAAAAACATCGAATCCGTTTTCTACTAACTGAAAAACTAAAAAAGGAGTAGCCCTTAGTCATTTGTTTTGAAATGTTTAAAATTACAATTTACAAATGTTGTATAATAGCCGTTAGCTGTAATTTGTTTATAAATGTTTAAAATTCAAATTTACAAATGTTGTATAATAGTCTTTCAAGTGTTGAGTAAATAAAAATTTACCTAAACTAGATTTTCCTTCAGTGAGAAAATTTCCAGCGTCGCTCATTAAGCCATGTTGAAAATATACAACTTTCTCCCCGCCGTTTTCTTCATTTTTTAAGATTCTGAAGAAGTTTAAAATGTAACCATCCGAAGTTATAGCTTCGTAGATTTTATATTGGTAGCCGTTATCAGTTATCATTTGCATCTATAAAAATTGTTGATGATATATATCTGTCTTACTAGACCTTAGTAGACATTTTTACACTTTAGCAGAACTTTAGAAACACTACTTTCTACTAACTCTACTGTAAACATTTGACTAATGTTTAGAAGTTGTATGGCACCAGAAATTATCGAATGTAATAACCTCTAGAGCAGTGTTTCCCAACCTTATATGACTACCATGTACATAATTTTTAACATTTAGGTGACGAGGCAGATATATGATGAAACTTTGTCATACGTATACTTTAGGGCAATCCCTACACCAATATACGCCAGAGCTCGTGGATTTATCAAATTTGTCATTTTAATTATTGATACATTTATTCTTTTAATTTAATTCCTTTCTACAGAACGAATATGTCTCAATAAATTCATTAATAATTTGGAAGACATAATAAATGTTTGTTTCTAGGCATGTAAACAATTACTTTAGGTCACATGAATTAAAACAGAGGGCCTAATCCTTCAAAATTGGGTATATATTTAGACTGCGACATTATCTTTTATAATAATTTTACATCTTTAACTGCGTTTTTTTCGAGAATAAAAAAATAGTTGTTTTAAAATTTTGGTTGGGTAGCGACCAAACCAAATTTTCAGGCTTTTCTGAACTCGAAATTTTACTTTATGTGCTGGGCGGATAAAACACTAAAATATTGGGAAATTCAAAATATTCTTGCTTATTCATAGTATATTTTTGTTTCTGCTTTAGCAGTTTATTTTTAATACTGATTTAGCAGTACATTTTTAACTTCATAATATTTCAATGCTTTATACACGTGGCGTATGAAGTAAAATTTCGAGTTTAGAAAAGCCTAAAGATTTGGATTGATCGCTCCGCTCCGATTCGCTCCTCTCCGCTTCGCTACGCAACCAAACCAAATTTTAAATCTTTTTTAAACTCGAATTTTTACTTTATGCTTAATCAAGAAGTGGAAACACTCGTTCGGAACATGAAATTAAACGCTTTTATAATATGCAACGAATGCCTAAAACTTTACAATGCATGCATCGGAAAAAATAATATGAATAAAATACAAATTAAGGAAGAGTTGTTTGTTAAAATCACCTGATTTTGTTTGTTTATTGATATTAATTCGATGTTTGGTTCAAATTTACTCGTAGTTTTCCACACTAGAATGATCTATTATCTATTTGTTTACTGAACAGCATCGTGTTACTTGCACGGAAATGTAAATTACAAATTCAATCATTTATTTTTATTCATTTAATATTCATTCCACTTAAAATGAAACACGTTGTTAGATATTTTATTATTTTATGTTATAGTTAATTGAGAAATGTATATAAATAAATTATTTAATAAATCTAAGACAAACTAGTCTTATAAAGACTAAATCAAACACTAGTTGAAACATATTCGATACTTGTTCTGCTACTTTCTTGCTAAAACTAGATTTTCACATTCGGTAAAGTTAAATACTTGTATTGATTCATGTTTTTATTTTCAGATGCCTGACACGTGTTTCGATCCGTTACGATCATTTTCAAAGTTAAAAACATTAAAAATGATCGATCGAAACACGTGTCAGGTAACTGAAAATAAAATCATAGAACAATACAAGTGTTTAACATTACCCAATGTGACTAGTGAAAACATTTATTATTTATTTAGTTTTTGTAAGACTAGTTTGCTGTAAATTGCATAAAGAATCGTACTTTTAATATTTGAAGGATTCTGCAATTAAGTATTCGCAATTGCATGTATACTCATAAATAAATTATTTGCTTTCTTATAAATATTTACCGCACTAGCGCCAATTGCTGGATTATAAAAGCACTCTTGGCTGTCGAAACTAATGTAGGCTTCGTTAGATCTGCAATAATTGGCCTCATATTGGTAGAGATTAAATCCTCGAAAGAGCAAGAATAAATGAAGTACACGCAGCATGATTATTTGAAACGAACTTTATAAATAATTGCATGAATATTATTGCCCGCAAAATAAGTTTATCTCTAGATTATTTCAATTTGCATACGATGATACCGCGGAAATAGGCGAAAACTTGTGATTAAAAGAAATCGTAATTACTTTACGAGATACTTCTTGAATTAATTTTCCAATTAAGTTATTATTATTCAAATTAGACCTATTTTTAAAATCATTGGGTAATGGGGCGTTAAAATAAGGTATTTAATTTCTCAGTTTAATCGATCAATTAAGTACCTTGATTGTTACAAACGGCTGTTAAAGTAATTATATTACAAATTATTGACGTTCATTAAATGCAAACAACAATAAGAGGCATTGCCTGATAAACTGACATTCAAAGTCAAGTATTGTTGGACAGCAAAACATCTTCTTACACAAATTTGATTTAAATATGTATAAGTATTTACAAAATATGAAAACTAATTAAAATTTTATCGACATTCTGCAAAAATTTTGTCTGGTTAAGACTTTTCCGAATATTCATTGAATCAACTACTTGCCGAGTTAATACTCCGTCGACATTGAATTAAACAATAATCATTTGAGTTACACAACAGATTTACTGTTAAATAGTTATATGCAAAATATAACATCAGGTCAAACTATTCTCTCACAAAACTAAATGAACAATTTAGTCAGAAAGTCGATATTAATTTTAATTCGATTTTATAACTTGTTTAAATGTTAATAACACTGGTCTGCAAAACAATTTTTTTTTCGAGCCCTAACACCATTCCTGCTGATTCTTATGTAAAATGACCTCCTAAATCCGAATATGACCTCCGTTTTCCCCCATCACCCACCGTTTTCGGGGGAGGCCCCCCCCCCACCTATTTTTATCACTTTTCGATAATTTGGAGGGATGAAAAGGATTATTTTAGCCTTTACATTACTTCTGAGGGGCTAGAGAGGTGAAAAGTTCCTAAACATGAATATTTGTAGCAAGGAGGTAGATTTTGGGGGGGGATTTGCCCCCTTAAATTGTAAAAAATCATTAAAAATTATCAATTTTTTCCGTTTTTTTCGCAGTTTTTTCACTTATTTTCTACATATTCCAGCTTCCATTCCCCCTCATCCTCCCCCAAACACCCCCAAATAATAATAATATATTGCAACTATATATAGTAACAATAATAAAAATATATAGCAACAATAATAAAAATATATAGCAACAGTTCGGGAGATTCACTGTACCACGCTGGCGCTCTCAATACTCCCCCCGTTTCCCCCATCCATTGGAGGGGTGAAAAGGATTATTTTAGCTGTAAAGAATAATAAATAAAAAGTAAAATAATAAATGTAAAGAATAATAAATAACTAAGATAAGTACCTTCATTTGGTGCTTGCTTTCCTTTTATACCCTGAGGTAGAAGTTTCTCGTATCAAAAACCAGCAGTACTCTGCTAACATGCTCGCATTCCACTTCCCCGAAAATCTCCTCTCGAACTTAGAGATGTCTTGATGAAACCGTTCCCCGTGTTCATCCGAAACTGCTCCAAAACTTCATGGAAGAAGTCCAGGTGTGAGTGAAGGAAATGCACTTTACGAGACATGTTACACCCCATGGCCTTGTACGCTGACAGCAATTCCTCGACATGAGCGACATAATCATCACTTTTGTTGTTACCCAAAAAGTTCTCACACACGTTTTGGAATGCAATCCAAGCTCGTTTTTCTTTTCGATTCGGGTGTTCAATAAACGTCGAATCTTGGAAAAGTTGTCTAATCTGGGGGACCACGAAAACTCCTTCCTTGATTTTAGCCTCACTAAGACGAGGGAATTTTGTTTTAAAAAATTGAAATGCATCACCGGTCTTATCCATTGCTTTCACAAACTGTTTGATCAATCCGAGTTTGATGTGCAAAGGCGGCAAGTAAATATTTTCCTTCGGCACCAGAGCAAATTCCTGGGCAAACCTGTGTGCGCGAGGTATTGAGAGCGCCAACGTGGTACAGTGAATCTTCCGAACTGTTGCTATATATTTTTATTATTGTTGCTATATATTTTTATTATTCTTGCTATATATTGTTGCTATATATTTTTATTGTTTGGGGGAGGATGAGGGGGAATGGAAGCTGGAATATGTAGAAAATAAGTGAAAAACTGCGAAAAAAACGAAAAAATCGATCATTTTTAAGGATTTTTTTACAATTTAAGGGGGCAAATCCCCCCCCCAAATCTACCTCCTTGTTACAAATGTTCATGTTTTGGAACTTTTCACCTCTCTAGCGCCTCAGAAGGAACGTAAAGGCTAAAATAATCCTTTTCATCCCTCCAAATTATCGAAAAGTGATAAAAATAGGTGGGGGGCCTCCCCCGAAAACGGTGGGTGATGGGGGAAAACGGGGGTCATATTCGGATTCAGGAGGTCATTTTACATAAGAATCAGCAGGAATGGTGTCAGGGCCGATTTTCATGCCGACCAGTGTAATCTAAAGTGTATTTTTAACAATAATTAGGTATAGTAAACCACGTGAAAAATGAGAAACTTATTCAAATTTTTCACCATTCTAGAAATTGTAAAAGCGCAATCAACCGTTTAACCCATAGTTATTGTACCCTTGCTTTACCCAACGATTGTACAAGCAAGCCTTACATGGTAGTTGTATAAGCGTATGATTTATTCCTGTAAAAACATGAAGTATACATCACCATGAAGAAACAATAAGGGCTCATCATGCCTTCGTGGAGCCGGGATGATATTGATTCAACGTGTTTCTAGTTGAAAGAAATTACATTGCCAGATATATATTGGGTATTCGCGTGCGGAGTGACCGTTACGCCGGCAGTATCCCGTGATTAATGCCCACCATTTTCATATTCCTCTTTCTCGAAAATCGCAGAAAATGATTTTGCCGGATTTATTCCATCTCGATATTGCATAAACGAGAAAAAAATCCACTGGATCGCTAAAAGGCCATTTATAAAAAAAATCATGTGCTATAGATAAAATATTCACTCACAAAAAAATGATTAATTGTGTGGTTTCACAAAATGTGAATTTATTGAACTATTATGAAATGGGATGGAATAGCTCACAAAGCCTAAAGTAAAGACCAGTCCACAACCAGTAAAACGGGGTGATTTCCAAAATTAACATTTTTTGGCGAGGGTAGCAAAGTTGAGCATTTTTTATTCGATTGAGGACTGAGACTAATGCTTAATATTGCATTTATTTTTTGTCATTAGTCATGACTGTTTATTCTTACATTAGGCAAAGAAAAATTTAACAGTTTTTTTTTCTAGTGTTCACATTTCGTATGATTTAGAACAAATTCTAATATACTTTGATGCAATATTTTATATTTAATGCACTGAGAAAAATCTCTGAACTTAATCGGCTTCTGTATGCGACGCAGCGCCGGGGAAATATTTTAGCCTCATGAAAGTGTGTCGCAGGATATTTTTCTAGCAGGACTATTCGAGGGGAATAAAGCAACTGCACTTCAAAGTTTCTAGTTTGCTAAAGTATTGCCAGCCCGTCCATTTAATCATTTTCGTGCGCATAGTGCACTAAATTTTCCAACGCGCTCTAAAAAATCCGACATACTAAACAAAACTGTTTCACGAATATTTCACAGTTTTGCATTTGTTTGTAAAAACTAGTTTAGTGTGTAAAAAATATGCCCAGCAATTCAAAATGTTCAATATATAAAAAACTAGTTTTATTTTATTTTGTAAGTTATGTACAGCGAAATCTACATAATACAATTAAAGGGCTAATTGTAATAACATGGAGCCACACAAACAAAAAAAATCTGTTTTATTCTTGAATTCGCTTAAGCAGATATACCGGGTGTTCACTTGGCGGACGCTACATATAAAATCGCATGCTAATTTTAAAGTGCTCAAATATTGGCTTCCCTATTTATTTTAGAGACAAAATGTATGTAACTTTTTTGTAGAGGCAAAAATTCTATATTTATGAATGTTCACACAACACTTTACGTTTCTCTAAATTAAAATAATTAAGAAAAAGTAATGTGATTTTATAAAAATAATAACATACCATGGAATTGATACAACAATTGCGGATATTCCGTTTTCTTTTTAATTTAATTTAAAGCTATAAACAAGTGTTTTCCACTCCCAGACTAGGCATGAATTAAAATTTCGAGTTTAGAAAAGCCCCGTGAAAATTTGTCGAGGGTCGCGCAGCGACCCGAGACAAATTTTCTGGGCTTTTCTAAACTCGAAATTTTACTTCATGCGCCACGCGTATAAAACACTTGAATATATTGTAAACATTAAGTATATTTAAATCTCACTTGAAAGAGTGTTTTATACGCGTGGCGCATGAAGTTTAATTTCGAGTTTAGAAAAGCCCAGAAAATTTGTCTCGGGTCTGTCTCGACAAATTTTCACGGGGCTTTTCTAAACTCGAAATTTTACTTCATGCTTAGTCTGGGAGTGGAGAACACTTGTTTAAAGCTTTAAATTAAACTTAAAAAAAAAACAAGGAATATCCGCAATTGTTGTATCAATTCCATGGTATGTCATTATTTTTATAAAATCACATTACTTTTCCTTAATTATTTTAGCTGGCAATTTTCTGACATTCGTTGATTTTTATACGAGTTTAATTAGAAGCTTTAAACGAGTGTATTCCACTCCCAGATTAAGCATGAAGTAAAATTTCGAGTTTAGAAAAGCCCCGTGAAAATTTGTCGAGGGTCGCGCAGCGACCCGAGACAAATTTTCTGGGCTTTTCTAAACACGAAATTTTACTTCATGCGCTACGCGTATAAAACACTGTTTCAAGTGAGATTTAAATATACTTATTGTTTACAATATATTTTAGTGTTTTATACGCGAGGCGCAAGAAGTAAAATTTCGAGTTTAGAAAAGCCTAGAAAATTTGTCTCGGGTCGCTGCGCGACCCTCGACAAATTTTCACGGGGCTTTTCTAAACTCGAAATTTTACTTCATGCTTAGTCTGGGAGTGAAAAACACTCGTTTAAAGCTTCCAATTAAACTCGTATAAAAATCAACGAATGTCAGAAAATTGCTAGCTAAAATAATTAAATAAAAGTAATGTGATTTTATAAAAATAATGACATACCATGGAATTGATACAACAATTGCGGATATTCCCTGTTTTTTTTTAAGTTTAGTTTAAAGCTTTAAACAAGTGTTCTCCACTCCTAGACTAAGCATAAAGTAAAATTTCGAGTTTAGAAAAGCCCCATGAAAATTTGTCGAGGGTCGTGCAGCGACCCGAGACAAATTTTCTGGGCTTTTCTAAACTCGAAATTTTACTTCATGCGCCACGCGTATAAATCACTGTTTCAAGTGAGATTTAAATATACCTAATGTTTACAATATATTTTAGTGTTTTATACGCGTGGCGCATGAAGTAAAATTTCGAGTTTAGGAAAGCCCAGAAAATTTTTACGGGGCTTTTCTAAACTCGAAATTTTACTTCATGCTTAGTCTGGGAGTGGGAAACACTCGTTTAAAGCTTCCAATTAAACTCGTATAAAAATCAATGAATGTCAGAAAATTGCTAGCTAAAATAATTAAGGAAAAGTAATGTGATTTTATAAAAATAATGACATACAATGGAATTGATACAACAATTGCGGATATTCCCTGTTTTTTTTAAGTTTAATTTAAAGCTTTAAACAAGTGTTCTCCACTCCTAGACTAAGCATGAAGTAAAATTTCGAGTTTAGAAGAGCCCCATGAACATTTGTCGAGGGTCGCGCAGCGACCCGAGACAAATTTTCTGGGCTTTTCTAAACTCGAAATTTTACTTCATGCGCCACGCGTATAAAACACTATAATATTGTCAAATTTATGTATATTCGAACGTTATTTAAAATCTGTGTTATATACGCGTGGCGCATGAAATAAAATTTCGAGTTAAAAAAAGCAGAGAAAATTTGTCGAGGGTCCCTGCGCGACCCTCCACAAATTTTCACGGGGCTTTTCTAAACTCGAAATTTTACTTCATGCTTAGTCTGGGAGTGGAAAACACTCGTTTAAAGCTTTCAATTAAACTCGTATAAAAATCAACGAATGTCAGAAAATTGCTAGCTAAAATAATTAAGGAAAAGTAATGTGATTTTATAAAAATAATGACACACCATGGAATTGATACAACAATTGCGGATATTCCCTGTTTCTTTTTAAGTTTAATTTAAAGCTTCAAACAAGTGCTCTCCACTCGCAGACTAAGCATGAAGTAAAATTTCGAGTTTAGAAAAGCCCCATGAAAATTTGTCGAGGGTCGCGCAGCGACCCGAGACAAATTTTCGGGGCTTTTCTAAACTCGAAATTTTACTTCATGCGCCACGCGTATAAAACACTATAATATTATCAAATTTATGTATATTCGAACGTCACTTAAAATCTGTGTTATATACGCGTGGCGCATGAAGTAAAATTTCGAGTTTTAAAAGCCCAGAAAATTTGTCGAGAGTCCCTGCGCGACCTTCGACAAATTTTCACGGGGCTTTTCTAAACTCGAAATTTGACTTCATGCGCCACGCTAATAAAACACTGAAATATTGTGAAATTCATAATATGCTACTAAAGCAGTATGCTAACTACGTATATTGGGGACTTCAATTTAAAACTATTGCTTTCTATTTTTTAACAGTTAATGCAAATTTGTGTAGTGGCAAATATTAACAATATAGAATTACTTATTTTTGAAGGCAATAACATGATAAACCACAATATTTTAAAATAAAATTGTTTTTCAGGAGACATACATTTATGTATCCTCTTTCTAAGCATATTTGTCAGAAAGATAACTAATAAAGACTGTTATTCCTTACTTCACTTTTTTTAAAAAAAGTAAAGTAAAGTAAAGTAGTAAAGGAATATCAGTCTTTTTAATGTAATAATTACTTTAGGTTAACTCAAAAACATACAATAAGAAACATACCTACTAAACTTATTAAAAATGCTTTAATTTTTAATTTTATGGTAACACATTTTACACATTTTTAAAAAATGTAAAACTTCAATAACTCATTTTTGTTTAATTGTGGCATATCACGTTATTACAATAAGCCATTCAATTAAAATTATATTCAGCTATTTTTACTTCCCTCCAAATGCAAAACAAAGAGAAAGTAGCTTTTTTAGTTATTTTATTAAAATTGTTTTAAAAATGTGAACTTTATGAAATAATTACTTTGAATAAATGAACTGTTGCTATAAATGACGTTAGTTTGACCATGATTATTATTTTGTGGAAAAGTGAAAACACAAGTGAAGCGTAGGAACAAAGTTTAACAGGAATAACAAAAATGTGTTGAAAAATAAGGTACGTGAACGCTATTGATTTCAAGTATCTAACATGGGGGAAAGTTTTATGATACACATAACAATTTTATTTATTTTACAAAATGAACTACCACTTTATACATTTCGTAAAATAAAAAAAATATGAATATAATTTTATTTAATTATGTAAAAAGGATGCACAGCAAAATATACTGCAGTAGTTCATTAATTCTGTAAAATAAAAATATAGCTGGATATAAATCCACATCAAATTCCCAACTCGCTGAACAAATCAACAATTTCTATTACGCTCGTTACAAAACTGCAAAATTACCATTCGTTCCCATCCCCCAGGGGAAAGAAACACAGAATCCCTTTTTGAATATTCAGCCCGAATTAATTGTACATGACGCGAATCCCGCAGGAATCAAAACAAGAAATTTTAAGTCCCTCCTAAATTGGAATTTTCTGGAGGAAACTCCCAATAACCGTGATTTAATGGCGTTAACGGCGGGCCCCCTTGGAATCGGCGCTCGCCGGGTTTTATGCCGAAATTTATATTACTTCACAAACTGCGCCACTTTGTCGAAAGGACTTGCAAATTTTCTCAGTGCACGTTACTGTTGTGAGGGTATTATGTATTTAAGCCCCGGTCATGGAAAATTGAGTCTTTTGGAATGGCGCGTATTTACCGTTATGCTGTGAATATTTGATTTTGTTTGAAGTAGAAGAAATCTCTTGGGTGGGATTCTAGGATAAAATAGGAGAATAATATAAAAAGAGTACGGTGTAATAAGAAGTGAGATCGTGTTGATTATATGAAACAAACAGTGAAAAGTCATTCAACTTTGAAGTTTTCCAACAAATATTATACTCGTACACAGAAGAGGGTCCTGAGAGCAATTTTGGAGGACAATTACCTTTCAAAATAGTTTTAATATTAAGGTGAAATTCCGCTAATAAATTGCTCGTTTAAAATTTTACATTTTTGTTGATTTGCTAAATTTTTACATTATTTTTTAATTTGTCCTAGTTTTCACAGTTTTAAAGTTTTTGTAAAATTCTATGATGTGAGTTGGTTTTAACGATTTTATTTAAAATAGTAATAATTATTTAAAATTTAGGTTTCTTGTTAATACAGGGATTTTTTCTTTTAAGTATACTTTTACATATTTTATATAAACATTTGTAAAATTAATGAATATGTGATCAATCATAAGCAATATATTACAAACTTCACATTAAATCAGTGTTTTATACGCGTGGCACATGAAGTAAAATTTCGAGTTTAGAAAAGCCTGAAAATTTAGATTTTCCAGAGAGTTTTATGTAACACCGAACATTTTCATAACAAGAATTTTTCTTTGAAGTATCCATATGCACACGATGCACATGTTTCGATGCTCGGTTTATTAAAAGTATCTTATTTGAAGTTTTAAGAGAGTGTTTTCCACTCCCAGGCTAAGCATGAAGTAAAATTTCGAGTTTACAAAACCGAATTTTCAGGCTTTTCTAAACTCGAAATTTTACTTCATGCGCCACCGGTACAAAACATTGACATATTACGAAGTTTAAAACACACCGCTAAACTTTACATTGAATCAGTGATTTGTACCGGTTACGCATGAAGTAAAATTTCGAGTTTAGAAAAGCCTGAAAATTTGGTTTGTCTGCTCCGCGCTTTGCGCTACACGACCAAACCAAATTTTCAGGCTTTTCTAAACACGAAATTTTACTTCATGCTTAGCCTGGGAGTGGAAAACACTCGCTTAAAGCTTCAAATTAAATTCTTTTAATAAACCAAGTATCGAAAAATGTGCAACGTATACATATGGATACCTCAAAGAAAAATTCTCATTATGAAAATGTTCGATAAAACTTTCTGTATGTGTACTTAAGGTGGAGTATTTTATATTTTTTTCAAAAAATCGATTTTTTTTATTACATAAATTTAATGCCACATGTCTGAAGAATATTTGGTTAAAATTATATGGCGGTCCGTGCATTAGTTCCTTCGCTATACGGCTTTCAATGAACCATTGTCAAACTTCAAACGCGTTTATCTCGAAACAAGATTTTTCAAATTTGCGGGAATTCTAGCGTGCGAACCGTTCAACCAATCGACTTCTAGTTTTGACTGTCTAAAAGGAAATTGAATTTATGGGCCTCTGAACCTTTAAAATCGCAACATTTGGATGACTAACGATTTTTAACGGCATGCCAAAGTTGAAAAAATCATGCGAAAATTCGTAATTTTTTTTCAAACGGCCGGCATTTTGTTTCTATAAGGAATTTTTTCATGTTTCTTAGGTTCAGATGCCTCCTTGGAGTTTAAACTTTACTTATTTTTTCGTTTCATGCTTCTAGCAATAACAAATATTTTTAAAACATGACTTCTCGGAGCCGCCATTATGGACGCCATTTTAAATTATTATACTTCGAAAAAATTCCATTTTGTAGACAAGAGATGAATAAACATTGTGCCAAAAACCGCAAGTGTCTAAGTCTTTTCAGTTTCCCCAAAAAAATTGCCAAACATCAGGTAGTTTTGGCACAATTATAAAAATACTCCCCCTTAAAAGAAAAATTCCATGTATGTATTCGTTGGTATTTTAGATTTTAGTTCATATTATTCAACCTTATTAGACAGAGACGAAAATGGATCGTAGTAAATTACTTTCCGATAACCACACAACTGCAACAATTCTAGCGATTCCAAACTAGTGTCTATAACTCATCTAACTAATAAATTAACAGCTTATACGAAGAGCTATTCGAAATTATAAATCTTGTCAGAGTTGTGGAGATAATTTACGGATGGTCGTTCGTCATCCCACGTCGTTTTTAAATACTCCGGTATCAATCAAGGCGTCGATAATTATGTTTCCTGATTAATATTTCCTTGTGGAAAGTGAAAAGCGCCGGAAAATCTGGAACCTTACCGCAATTACATCCTATCGACACGATTTTACCCGCCTATGCTTCATTGATTTATGTGCGTCGGAATAAATAAATTTTCACAAATCAGCCAGGATGTTGGAATCGTTGCGTTATTAAATTTTTGCTTATGGGGGTGTTAAGAGTTTTTTTTTTCTCTCTGCAATTTCAAATATTTTGATTGATTGAGTTTAGGAATGAAAAAAATAGGAATTCTTAGAAATGATTTTTTTTTAAGTTCCTGTGTTTAAATTAGAGTAGAGCATGCCAGTAAACCGAATTAATGATTTACCGGTTAAACATCAAAAATGCTCTCTAAAATGTATCCAAAATCAGCCGTTTTTCAGGGAAGTCGCTAAATTAAATAAAGGTATTTAATAAATTTATTTGTAAATAAAACACTTCTTACTTTGTTTAACCACTATATTAAATATAGTGGTTAAACAAAGTAAAAAGTGTTTTATATACAAGTGTATTTAAGATGTACCACAAAATAAACGCCTACAACACAAAACAGTCAATTAATTAGTATTCGTTTTTTGCACAGCATTGAATAATTAAATGTTAAACTATAACCTCCTCGAAAGACTTAATTAAATATAGAATTTAAAAACTTGAAACTAGAGTCTATTTGCTTCTAATTTTTCATATGTACCTTTTAATCCCTTTTCAAACAAATGAACATTCCTTTGAAAATGGTCTAACAAACCGAAACTAGTCGGAATTAAGTTTTAATTTGTGAAACAATACCAAGTGTTTTTAATTTAAATAACTTTACATATTCTAATATGTTTCACCAAGTGCCAGATGAGAAATTAGTTCAAGAAATTTGAATCCCTATCAATCTTAAGCCAGTTTGTATTTCTTGATTCTTAAATCTCACATAAAAATCGTTTACGTCACACTTTAGTCCTTTTAAAGCATTGACTGCTAAATCTCATTTAAATTCCATTTCATAAAGCTTCTTTCAGGACTCGTTAAAGTAATTTTCGAGTAGTAACTCATAAACCTCTCTCGTGTTTAAAACACGGTTTTTATATTTCTTGAATAATTTTCTCACTTATCACTTGGTGAAACATTTTTAAATATTGATAATGAAGGTTTAAATTAAATTACACTTGGTTTGTTTCACAATTTTTTACTTTACTATTTACTCGACTAGTTTCGCGTTTTACAGCATTATCAGGAGTGAATTACAAAAGATACCAACAAGCTTATATATGTTCAGGTAATAAGGGATTTTAAGATTGGGGAATTCCAAATATCCTCATTGTCGTTGACGAGGTGTTTTCCGTCTTTTATTGCCCTATTTATTTCTAGGCCTTCCCTGAGGTTTAAATTACGGCCCTTATTACCTGAATATAGAATTTTGAAATTATTAACATCTATAAAGTGGTTGTTAATTATACAATGTTTTGAAATCCCTGTACACTGTTTGTTATTTATAATTGATTTTTTATGTTCTGTTAGTCTTGTCTGAAAAGTTCTTCCTGTTTGTCCTATGTATAATGCATCACATTCACTGCACTTTAGTTCGTACACTCCACACTTTTTTAATTTGTCTATGGGGGTTTATTGTTTATTAGCAGTTTTCCTAAATTTGTCTGGTTAGTGCATATGATGCGAAATTCATTACCCTTTATATTGTTTATATGATATTTTTATGATATATAAAGTATTTTTTTAGCATTTCCCAAGCTCAAGGCTTAAATCCCACACAAGTCTTTTTAGAGTTTTGACTCTAAAATCATACTCTTCTTTCCAGTCTCTCTAGTCTTTTAAGTCTAATTCAGACGTGTTCTAAATATCCGTATATTATTATTGTTTTGATTTTACATTTCTTACCTGTCTTTTAAGGCTGTCTTAAGTTTCTTAATCTCTTGACTCTTAACTTACATATTTGAGTGGATTTTAACAGATACTTAAATAATATTCACTTTAGACATTACAATGTTTCTGAAGTTATATCCAGACATCTTTTAAATATCCCATACGTAGTTAATTATTGTTTTGGATTTAAATTTCCTCTGTCATTTAAGACTCTCTCAAGTTTCTGAATCTCTTGACTCTTAACGTACACATTTGAGTGGGTTTTAAACAGGTTTGAAGTATACAATAGCTGATGCAGTAAAGCAGTAAAATTTAAACTTCATAATATTTAATACGCGTTTAGAAAATTCTGAACGTTTGGACAAGAGCTGTTACCGGCGCTTTTCCGTAAGCGTCGTCAACTTGTTCATTCAGCAATATTTCAGCTGCAACATAACCACGGGCGTTATTTTGTTACATATTTTAATATTCGGAACAACGGTCCCAATTCACCTCATTCTATTTTTCAGTACACAATATTGCTTCATTCTCTATTATTTTCCAAATGAGTAAAGTTCGCGCCATTCATTGATATTATTTAAGTTAGATAGGTTGCCTAGTGGAATCTCGTCAAATAGCGCCCTCAAACATCAGACAGCTCAACTCAGCTCAAAACTCCAATCGGCCATCCATGGGTAGAACTCTACGGCATCCGCTATTTCCAGTTCCAGGGTTGTCCAAAATATATACGGATTTCCCGGTTATCCCCGAGTTCGCCACATCTGCGATGGGACGCCGCTACCTGCGACCGGCCCGATCGCGCGAGCGAAACGTACGTGCGAAGCACAAAAGAATCGGGCATGACGTCAGGGGTTATAAAACCGCCGAATGCAAAGGATAGGAACATCCCCTACGTGGTTTGCGTATGTAGAATACATACGCGAACGTCACAACCCTCATCGGACAACTGAGAAGAAGACGATTCGAACGACACCAAACACGATATGGTTAGTTCCAACAAGAAGGATATAAACCGCGAGCTGTCATGATATTTAATTGTTACTAATTTGCTTTTAGACGAGGTTTCACATAGCAACAAATATGTATAAACAATTACTATGCTCCCCGTTATGCTTGGACGAAGTTTCATAAACTTCTATTCAGTATTTTCCTTCTTATTATACATTTTCTAAGTCCAGGCATAACACCCCTATTGTTTATATGTTTTTTGGAGTTGGTAGGCGTAATTGTTTATGCATATTGTTGCTAGGTATACCAAACGATGCGCTTTATCATTCCACATCGTTGGTATTACTTTTAGGCAAATTCGGTCAACCCCTTCGGCTTAATTAAATTAAACGTCTATTAAACCCCGTTCTTAGCTCGAATCAAAATATGTCATATATGCCCGGACGCAGAATCATATCGCGCATATAATGACATTTTTGTATTTCAAAATATTAATATTTAATATTTATTTTGGCCATTTTTTTTTCTGCCAAAGAAAGTTGGTGGTCGCCAGAGGGGAAGACGGAAGAGGGTTGACCAAAAACCAAATAAATACCGCCGGCCTCAAGGGCTAAACTCACTTCAAAAAAGTCTGTTGACCCGTCAACATCACTACGAAACAGTCTTTGAACCGCGCATCGTCACTACGCTAAATTTCGGTCCGCGTCCGCGAAAGTTTTTACAAGTATTCTTTACGACCCAGTGGTCGTACGTAAGTTATTTTTTTAATTGTATTTCTTGTTTTTTTTTGCTTGTTTATTTTTCTATCTTCATTTGTAAATTTATATTAGTTGTTTAATTTGTTTCGTGTTAATACATTGTGTTACTCTTTGACTAAAGTTTTCATTTACTTTTAAAGTTCAATTTCAAACCTTTCATTTACCTTTTAACTTAGAATCAGTGAAGTGATTACCCTGGTAAGCATAATTTTATTATTCAGTGACTAAATAGCTAGCCGGAAGTTGCGATGTGGGTCTTCGTTTAACACCTCAATTGTGTAACGAAGATTTTATATAAATTCCAACTGCGAAGCACCCCACCCCGTAACAGAGCAAACAAAATATGAATGACATATTTTCGTAAACAAACAGTTAACGCATGGGCCGCATTCATACTCACCTTAATCCTGATCTAGTCGATAAAAACTAGACACATACTAATAAAAGAAAATACTATAAAACAAACCAAGTGTTCATCAAGAGATTACAGTTCAAAAAATACTTATAACACATTTTTATTTCAAATTAAAGCTACAGTAAATAATTTGTTTGATTATATAATTCGACTAGTATATTTTATTTATTTTATTTTATTTATTCTCTCACAGGAACCCCTTTTACAAATATTATTATTGTTTTTTTTTTAATCGACAAATAGTTTCTGTCGAAATGCGATTAAGTTGAAGGATGTCGTGTAACGGACTTGATCCTTAATCCAGGACGTGTGTGCGAGAGGCACTGGAGATGCGGGGATACAAATAGAGAAGAGACTCTGCAGGAATCCGGATGTTAGGCAACTAGACGATGCCTCTCGGACCGAAGTTCGCCTCAGTGACCACGACATCAATCACAATTCCTCCCCCCAAGGCTCTAGGCCAACGATGTGCATTCAAGCTTGTCCCGGATAAATGATCTATCCTCACGTCCACTACAGGAAACAATTCCGTGTAGTAGGTACTTACAAGTTGTAATTCAATATTTACAACTTTACAGAAAACGATCAAAGTTTAATCAAAGATATAAAGTAATATTCTTTTACCTACGCCCTATCTAGTAACCGCATCATACCACACTGTCATCTTGACAAGTATGATTGACATTACGTACACATGCACGTAATAGCTTTGACAAGTACATTACGTGCTGACCGCTGAACAGCTGATTGCTTACAGTACAACCAAATGGCATTTCTTTGATGTACAGGGTTTTTCTTTAAAGTATACGTATTCCAAATTCATCTTATTTTCTTTAAATATTTAGTTATTTGTTGTTTTTTTTAAGAGTTCAATTTGAAACTTTAAACGAGTGTTTTCCACTCCCAGACTAAGCATGAAGTATAATTTCGAGTTTAGAAAAGCCCCGTGAAATTTTGTCGAGGGTCGCGCAGCGACCCGAGACAAATTTTCTGGGCTTTTCTAAACTCGAAATTTTACTTCATGCGCCACGCGTATAAAACACTGATTTCAAGTGAGGTTCAAATAAATATATAGTTCACAATATTTTAGTGTTTTATACGCGTGGCGCATGAAGTAAAATTTCGAGTTTAGAAAAGCCCAGAAAATGTGTCTCGGGTCGCTGCGCGACCCACGACAAATTTTCACGGGGTTTTCTAAACTCGAAATTTTACTTCATGCTTAGTCTGGGAGTGGAAAACACTCGTTTAAAGCTTCAAATTTAAGTCTTTTAAGAAACAACGAATGTCGGAAAATGTACAGCTCTATTCCTTGTATATTGATCAAGTAGTAATCTAGTTTTCATCATTGTCATGGTACTATTGTTTATTTTGTTAGGGCGTAGATAAAGTATCGTACGTTTTTCGAGTGGTATGGCACGAAATACTGCACTCGCCGCTGCGCGGCTCGTGCGCCTCATGTCCCCTCATATGTAAAATGCTGCATACCACTCTCGTATACGTATCCGCAATATACTAACAAAACGTTTGAACACAATATAGTAGGCGTGATCACTACAATGGGATTATGTTGAAGAAGCCTAGTAATCGTGTCTATAGATAAATAAAGTGCATATTTTGTTAGATCAAGGTTTCCTAACCTTTTTCTAAAATCGACCTCTTTTGTAGGACTATCTTTATCGACCCCTTAATGTTTCCGAACTTTTTTTGGCACATAATTTGAAATATTGCAATATTTGCCTTGAATGGTAGCATTCTTATACTTTTTTATACATTTTGATGATTCTGATCGTCTGTCTTTAATGTTAATGATTTTTTTCAGTTTTATTAACTAAAAGTAATTTTGATCCGGAAAAAAATATAGAAAAATATATTTGAAATTTTGTTCTCTTGTAAGGTATAATTATTACTATAAAAAAAAATACTTCTAATTCAATACATCAAGAAAATATCTTCAATATAACCTTAAATCAATGTTTAGTACGCCTGGTGCATGAAGTAAAATTTCGAGTTTAGAAAAGCCTGAAAATTTGTATTTGCCGGGGCGCGACTCGCTTCGCTCGCGCGCCCCGGCAAATACAAATTTTCAGGCTTTTCTAAACTCGAAATTTTACTTCATGCTTAATCAAGGACTGTAAACACTTGTATAAACTCATTGCATATTTTTTTATTAAAAAGCCAAAATGCTGAAAATGTTTATTTTAAAAATTAACTAAAATTATGCAAAATTCCTGGAAATGGTCGAAGTTTTTAGATGTAACAATTTTTGTAAATTTACAGAAGCTACTAAGATTTAAAAAGTTGACGAAAAGTCATGAAAAGTGTCAAATTTAGAAATTCTAGAAAATGCACGACAAAATACAGGTCTTAAAAAATGACGAAAATCTTGATTTAATTTATGAAAATTATAAAAGTATTTATATTCAACGAAAATCTAGTATGATTACGAAGACTATCAAGATTTAATAAATCGATTTAAAATGTTAGAATTTTTTGGAAATTCATGAAAATAGCCAATAATTTGATAATTTAAAAACAGAAATTCTGAAAATTATCTATTTTTTTTTGAATTAGGAAACATTTAATAAATTCAGTAAAACCGTGAGAATTTTAAAAATCATAGGAAATTTTGGAAACATGAACTAATGTTTGTAATTACATTTACCAAAAATATTCCAAACTTTGAAAATCAACTAAAATCTTGAAAACATTTTCAAAAAACTAAACGAGTGTTTTCCATTCTTAGATTAAGCGTATGGTAAAAATTCGATTTTAGAAAAGCCTATAATAAGTGAAGATATTGGCATTTTACATTGAGAAATATCAAAAATGCCAACTGTCATAATAATCTAAATGTCATGTGACATTATAAACTAAATCTGACGTTATAAACAGTGGGGATTCAATTTTAAATATATCATAACTGTGAAAAAAGTCAAAATGTATCATAATTATCACATACAAATTATATTCATATTATCATAAAGACAATTTAACATAAAAAAATTGAATTGTCAATAGTTTGCAGAATATTTACAAAATATAAAATCGAATTAAAATTAATATCGACCTTCTGCAAAATTAGTAGTTGTTTCAATGAATATTTGGAGACTTGTTTCAATAAGACAAACATTTTGCAGTAAGTCGATATTAATTATAATTTGTTTTTATATTTTATATTCATATTCATACATTTTTAACAAAAAATGTTTGTACAAATTTTACAACTGACACAAAAACATTATCAACTCACGGCAAAAATGCCTGTTTTTACATCAAACGTCACCATCGTGTTGTTATAAGAAGACTAAACATATTTCTGACTCTTTTTTCCGTTTTTAACTCCACGCATGGTCACAAAGCTTAATAATTATTTATTTATTTATTATTTATTTTTTAAATAGACTCCGTTTAGTCTATTTTAAAAACAACTAACATAGTACAACTAAATATATAAAATTACACATTAAAACATAAATAAAACTATAAATAAAAAAAAACAAGTAAAAATTACGACACATGCATGACTACAGTCTAAAATAAATAACTAAAAATATATTCGAAAGTTAAAACCATGACAAAATGATTATCATCACTTAAAACACTTTTGACTTTGTCAATTTTTGTCAGTTTACTTGTATAAACTGACAAAAATTGACAGACAACGTCCGAAGTTTTGACACTTTCATAAATGTTTTTTTTTTTTAGTGCTTTAACTATTGTTTTACACACGTCAATAGTAACAATATATATAATAATCGTAAATATGAATAATAATATCTATACCTACGTGACAAAAAATTTAAAAAAATAAAAAACAGATGTCAGGTGTGAGAAGAAGTGTGAGATCACCAACCCCAAACAATAGAAACTTAAAATATCATGATTTTTGTTGATTTTCAAGAATTTTGATAGGAATTCTAATGATTTGAACTATGTGATTTTCGAAAATAAATTTTATCTTAAAACTCAATAAATTTTGTAGAAATGATTAACCAAATATTTCAGTTTTCTATAAAACTAAACAATTAAAGCTGCTATAGTTTGTTATGTGTTGTTTATGTAGTTTTAAATAAAAAATAATATGTTACATACTATGTAACATACTATTTTTAAAAATTTTCATTAAATTTAAAGTTATGACGGTTTATATAGATATTTGAAATGCACACAAACTGCCGAGATTTTATAAATTGATGAAACGTCATAGTAAGTATCCAAATTGTTCAAATGGAAGAAAATCCTAAAAATGATCAGTTTTCAAGAGTAATTAAAATCTTGTTTCAGTTAATCCTCAAAATTCTGATTATTTTCATGATTTTCTTTAATTCTTTATATGATTTTTATGCTTTTTGTTATTAGTATAAATGAAATTGCCAATTCTTGGTTGCAGAATACTTCAAACATTAAATGGCCTGAATAATTTGACCCAAATTGTTACATTTGCAGTAGGTTACTGTATGTAACAGCAAACACTTGTTGTATAATTCAATGTCCGTCGGGGTATTAGCCCGGGAAGTAGTTGTTTCAATGAGTGTTTGATATAGTCTTTGTAAGACTAACTTGTTGTAGATTGCGAAAAGAATCGCACTTTAATTCTTTTTGTTATTTTTGTCATATAATACAATATGTATATGTACACTAATGTAATAAAATGGAGATTCTGTTAATAAATAAATAAATAAAATAAATAAATAAATAAAATTTTAAAGATGTTGACATTATTCATGACGTTTCATCAATTTCTTAAATCTCGGCAGTTTTTGTGCGTGCCCTAAACTTTCGTAAAATTCAAAAACGTAGACGAACTTCATAACCATCCACGCTTTTAGTTAATTTTCATATTGTCGACAATTTTTCAGTCAATATTTAAAAATTTGACGGTTTGCGTGGGTTATTAAGATCTCCGTTAATCTTCAATATTTCGACATCTTCTGAAAACTTCTAAGATGTAACAATTTGCCGCCTTTTATGATTTTTTTAAAGTATTTATAAAAAAAAATATTTTGACGACTTTCGTCAATTTCATATATTTTTGTTGATTTTCAATTTCTAGGACGTTTTACATGAATTTTCAAGATTTAGATATTTGAGATAATTACGCTTTTCGTGAATTTACAAGATTTTTATCGATTTTTATTAAAATTAATGATTTAAATTTTTAATGGAAAAAATCATAATTTGTTTTTTTATTGCTAAGACATTTCATAGTTTTTCCTAATACTTATCAACTCACAACTTTTCTTAATATCGCATTTTTTTGTATAAAACAGAAAAACACAAAATAAGCTATTGACAATTGTTGAAAGAGTGTCTTCCACTCCCAGACTAAGCATAAAGTAAAATTTCGAGTTGAGAAAAGCCATAAGAATTTGGATTTGGACGCGTAGCGTCTAAATCCAAATTCTGGCTTTTCTCAACTCGAAATTTTACTTCATGCGCCACGCGTATAAAAACACTGGTTTATTCTAAAGTTTGAAATATTCTTATTCTCATTTCATATAAAATAATATAATATGCGCATCACTTAAAATTAAAATTATTAAAATTTTTAAATACTTCTTTTTAACAATTTTCGCATTTTCTTAAGGATTGTTGACATTTCATTATTTTTCGAAATTTTTAACTATTTTGACATTTTTAATAATATTGACATTTAATATGTCACTTTTGACATTTATCGACTCAGGCATAAGTTCATCGATACAGCAAATATTAATTTATATTATTTTAACAATAATGACACTTCACATAAGTCGGTGCCAGCTTTTCAACTATCAATGACAGTTAATATTAGTCGGCACCAGCCGAACAACAATGACACTTGACACAAGAAAAATAATTTTTTAATGAGAAGATGCTTAGATAATATTGAAGAAATATTTGGTTCAAAATTACTCCACATCATTCGTAGTCTACACGATCTTTGAATTTAAAATAAAATATTTAAAAATAATAATCAATATTTTAGTTGCATTTATAAGTTTCGATAAAGTCAGTTTTCATGTTGTTATATTTGGTTGTCGACGCTTTATGACGACCCCCAATCGACCACCTGACCATCATCGACCCAAAATCAACCCTTTGCTCATCAGGGGGTAGATACCGACCCCGTCGAGAAACGCTACTTTAGATATAGCATATCATGCTTTCGCAATACTTTATTTGGCTGTTCTTTTCAAATTTTAATTGAATATTAAGTTCCTTATTTTGTGTAAAAGGTTAGTTTGATATTTATAATGAATTTAATTACTGTTTTTCCCTGACGAGCTCGTCCACAAACTACAGCCCTACCTTTTTGCGTCAAAGCGATACCTTCGAGACAGCTCTTGATTTTTCCGCAGACTCGGATATGATCTACAATCGCCCCTTTACCAAGGAGGAATTGGAAACGGCATTACGCCTAACCAAAGAATCTTCCCCTGATAATATCCTATACGAGATGATCCGGCAGCTACGAAATGATCCGGCAGCTACGAAATGATCCGGCAGCTACCAACTCACGTCATGCTGGAATGCTTGGAATGCTGGACATCTTTAACCGTATCTGGAATCATGGGTGCTATCCACGAGCCTGGAAGGAGGCTGTTGTAGAGCCCATTCTAAAACCAAGCAAGGATCCGACCCAAAAGTCAAGTTAACGCCCTATATCTCTTACATGCTGCCTGGGTAAGCTGCTAGAGAAAATAGTAAACGCCCGCTTGGTTTGGATTCTAGAGTCTCGTGGACTCATTGTCAACTACCAGGCTGGGTTCAGAAAACGTCGCTCCACTGTTGACCACCTAGTCCGACTAGAAAATGCTATTCAAAATGCATTCCTCACCCGTCAACATTTAGTGGCGATATTTTTCGATATTGAGAAAGCGTATGATATGACGTGGCGATACGGAATTCTCCAACAGCTGCACAAGTGGGGATTGAGAGGAAATCTCTCATTATTTATCTCCTCGTTTCTCAGCGATCGCAAAAATCGGGTGCGGGTGCAAGACAAGTTATCGTCCACCCACATACTCGAAAATGGCATTCTGCAAGGCTCCACGATTAGTGTTACCCTGTTTGCAATAGCGGTTAATGGGATTGCAGCATCCTTTAGAGCACCAGTAGAAAGATGCCTATATGTTGACGACCTTGCTATTTATGTCACTGGCCCAACTACTGCCTTCTGCGGTAGAAAACTGCAAGACGCGATAGATGGGATAACACACGACGCTGAGCTGAGAGGCTTTACATTTTCCCCGGCCAAAACAGGGTGCGTACACTTTTGCCGTTTGCGCAGACCTCACCCGGACCCTCGTATCTTTGTTGGCGGATACCGCATTCAATGTGTAGAAAGTCATAAATTCCTAGGACTTACATTCGATAGTGCCCTTAGGTTTCGGAGGCACATCGACGCACTGGCTGCCAGATGTAAAAAAGCAATTAAAATCATCAAGTGTCTAGCCAACATTAACTGGGGGGCGAGCAGGGAAGTACTACTGCGGCTGTATAAAGCCTTGGTACTGTCAAGGCTCGACTATGGCTGCATGGTCTATGCATCTGCCCGAAAGACCCGGTTAGAAGTCCTAGACAGCATACATGGAACAGGCATCAGACTCGCCACGGGAGCCTTTAGAACCTTACCACTTAGAAGTCTCTGCTGCGACTCGGGAATTATGCCACTGCACTACTGGCGCCTTGCATTCGCTCTGCGATATGAGGCGTCGGTAACGGCTGACCCGAGTCATATAAATTACTGTATTTTCGTCAACAACGAACAGTATGGGGCATACCTCCGTAGGCCCACAATAACAAGACCGGTGAGTGTTCGAGCGCGTGCGTTTAGAGAAGAGTGGCAAATAGACAGTCCAGCCTGCTTACCTTTCGGGTGGGGTGATGTTCCACCATGGACAATAAACAGAGTACAAGTTATCTGGGACATGTTGTCCCTTAGCTGAGAGGAATCTGATCCCCAGGTCATCTCAGCCCGATTTGACGACATAACAATACAACACAACTCACCTCATGCAGTGTATACTGACGGCTCCAAAACTTTGAATGAAGTGGGGTCCGCGATTGTCATGGATAACGCGGCACATTCATGGTCGCTTCCCGCAGTTTGTAGCGTATACACTGCAGAATTGTTCGCAATATAGCAAGCGCTGCGCTACTTTGATATGTCGTGCCACGAATCATTCCTCCTAGTCTCAGATTCCCAGTCTGCGATACTTAGCATCGCAAATAAGAAAGTGGATGATAAGTTAGTGCGCGATATACTGTCGACATACCAGCACCTGGTAGCAAGATCCCGAAGTGTAACCTTCGTCTGGGTACCCTCACATAGAGGGATCAAAGGTAATGAGCTAGCAGACGCTGCAGCCCGTCTGGCGGCTGAACAGGATCATCCAGACCTCGCATTTTGCCGCCCTGATGACGTACAAAACTACATTAAGTCAGCGATAAACGGCTTATGGCAGCAAGACTGGATACGCCTTGAGAGCAAACACGTAAACACGTAAAGCCATCGGTTGCAGCATGGAGATCACTGGATCCGCTAACGAGAAGAGAGGAGGTAGCTCTTGTCCGTCTCAGGGTGGGTCATACTAATCTGACCCATTCCCATCTTCTTACCGGCGACCCCGCACCAACATGCGACATATGTCACAACCCTCTTACGGTGAGGCATATATTGGAAGAATGTAGAGTCTATGCAACTCAACGCGATAGACACAGGCTTCCAAATGATATAGCTAGGACATTAGAACAGCGTTCGTGTAAAACCGTCATTGAGTTTCTTAGGGAGACAGGTCTATTTAAGAAAATTTAGGTGTGAAATGTGCTGAGCGTCCTTGTCTTTATATTTGACATTTTGTCTGTCTGACTTTTTACATCAGACATGTTACCTGCGTTATTTATATTTATTACACTTTGATTTGTGTGTTTTGTATTTGTACTGTCCCAGCGTACGAGCCATATACACCCGGTCGTTTTATTTTCTTTTGTTTTATTTTCTTTTGTTTTTTTTTTTTGTTTTTTTTGTTTTTAAAATGTTTACCTTAGCTATAGTAAACCGGCCAATGGCCACAGTAGTCGACGCCAGTTTAGCAATAAAAAAAAATACTGTTTATGAAAGTCAGGCATAAACAGTAATTTATTTCATTATAAATATCAAACAAAACTTGTACACAAAAAATGAACTTAATATTCAAGTTGGAACATACCCCTTGTAACATGTTATTAACTTTTGGATTAAACCTGCACTGGAAAATCTCGTATATGTTTTAAAGCCAAATACACTTTACGAAGTGACGTGAAATAAAATCCATCTACGGCAGGAGCGCGAGAGAAAAAAAAACAAGCCGCTTGTTTCTGTATATTAGATTCATCGGGGCCCTTTACGTCCCTAATAACGCATTCAACATTAAATATGGAACACATTACACATTCAAAATATCACATTTGCATGCTTCCGTTCCCCGCTTCTCGTCTACATATATTACATTAAATATATCTAGAGTTCGGTTCGTTCTCATCAGCGGATTTCAACTGAATTCGTGTGTTTTACAAAAGTGCGCTCCTTCATTTTTTTTCTCTGTGTGCCCAGTTACCTAATTTATCGTTATTTTATTCATAAGCGGATTTTACATAAATTGTGTTTGTATTGTTTGTAATTTCTGTACAAAGATTTATTATTACTATATTTGATCCAGTGTATAAAAAATGCACGAAATTGCTTTCTATACCTGTACTTGGAGTGGTCGTAAATTTCGAGGTTTCACAAGTAAAGAAAAAGTAAGTCTAATATATTGTTCAAAGACACGCTTGTACCAATGTAAAAGACATGCAATTATTTCTTTAAAAAAACATACTAAAATAAATCCTTGTTTGTTTTATCAAGAAGTCAACTACCGTTTGACAATTTTAAAATATAGTTATGTTAAGTGAGTGTAAAAATACTTGGAAATTTTTCAAAAAAAAAATAGTTTGTTTTTGTTAGACCATTTTTGAAAGAAAAGTGCATAGTCATGGGCGCCCACAGAATCTCTTACAAAATATAATAATAATATAAATAAAGTTTATTGTTTTTACGTTTATTGTGAGGCAATTTTTCTGGTTAGCAAATTTCTAAGAATTATTATTTGCCAAAAAGATAGAGCATATTGTTTATTAATCGTTGACTATTGATAAAACAGTTACTGCAGTGTTTCAAAACTATTTTTTAGCATGCCCCATCTTATTAATTAGAATGCCTACTTCTACATATTTTTTTACTCTACATGCAGGTCACATAATTTATAACAGAGAAATATTTGTATAAATTTGGACTGCGACTTTATCCTTTATTTATTATATTTCTTTAACTGGACTTTTGACACAAGTGACAGATGTATTAGCTGTTTTTGAACTTATAATTAATCAGTGTTTTATACGCCTGGCGCATGAAGTAAAATTTCGAGTTTAGAAAAGCCTGAAAATTTGTATTTGGGCGCTACGCTTAGCTCCGCGCCCAAATCCAAATGTTCAGGCTATTCTAAACTCGGAATTTTATTTCATGCATAATCAAGGAGTGGAAGACACTCGTTAGAATAGTATTAAAGTCTTTAATAAAAACAATGGTCCTGTTTAATTAATTTTAATAAAAAATCATGTTTTTTCTAACAGTCTTAACTTATTTATCTTATTTTAAATATTGTAGCAGATTCTGCGAATCATTTTTAAATTTTATAGAAAATGTTTAGGCTGTTGTATACTCGAAATTTTACTTTATGCGCCAAGCGCACAATACACTAAAATATTGTTAAATTTAACATTTACTGCTAAATTAGTATTAAAAATAAACTGCCAAAGCAGGATATAAGTATACTGTTAAAAAAGTATATTTTTAATTTCACAATATTTCAGTGTTATATACACCTGGCGCATGAAGTAAAATTTAGAGTATAAAAATGGTGATGTGCCCATCATAGTACTTTCCCCCGTAAATTGCGTATTAAATCACTTTTAAAATATTTGTAGCATTATTATTTTCAAAATGTCTTCAACTTTTTGATAACTACAACTTTTATTTGAAACATTTTTCAATTGGATCAAAACATACTGACAAACCAATGACTAGATAAAAAACACTATTTATTGAATAACTCAAAAACTAAGACTGCTATGACAAAAAGTGAAGATACAAAAAATCTTTAATATTTTATTACCTACAACTTTTATTTGAAACATTTTCCAATTGTATCAACACACACACTGACACAAATCAATGACTAGATAAAAAACACTATTTATTAAATATATCAAAAACTAAGAGTGCTATGACAAAAAGTAAGTGAATAATACATCTTCATTTTGTTATTATCTACAACTTTTATTTGAAAGAATTTTTTGTTTGATGAACATTTATTGAAAAAATCTGAAAAAACTGAAAATCGCTAAGAGTAAAGTACCACTTCCAGTTTTCCGATTTTTACCAAAAGCTTTTCAGTTCTTCCGATTGTAACAAAAAGCTTAAGTTTCAAGTTTCATCTCGATATCTTTAGCGGTGTTTGCGGTACAGCGCACACAGACACACAAACAGACAGACATTTTTCAAAAATGGTCTTATTCGACTCAGGGGACCTCAAAACGGATATTTCCGCTAAAATTTTTGATTCGAAAATTTTCACGAAAACAATACTTTCCCTTTGTATTACATACGGGGGAAAGTAAAAAATCAACGAATACCTCAACATGCATACGGAAAAATCCCTGTATGTTTAAATTCGCAGCCCTACCAATAACAATTCTCAGAATCAGCCACTGATATTAAGTAAATCATAAAAGAATTATATTGGATTGCTTCTTTAACCATCATAACATTTTGCCTTTGCACTGTGTGTGATTCTAGACTTAATCTTGTTCACTGGATGTCTTTGAAAATAAATCATGTCCATTAACAAAAAATAATACAATATTTCAGTTTAATAAGAGCATTAGAACGAAAGAGAACAAATCAAACTAAACAGGACAAAAAATATTGAATCAGTAGTTGAAATGATAAATTTCCAATTTATAAGAGTCATAGAGTTTATGATTTATTTGCGTGCATTAGTTACGGTGACACGGTCTATTGGATGAACAATTGGAATCTGCAACTATCTGCGTGATTTACGCGTTCCCATGGTGAATATATTTTCGAATTAAATTTATGCTCGCTAACTTTCCGTCCGCGTCTGGACTGAAATAAATGAATTACGAATTACGTGACGACAATTATGATATAAATGCGGGTCAACAGCATTAATTAATTCTGGATTTGTGAAATTCGCACGGAAAGTTTTTACTGAAGGAAACTATAAAATTGAATGTTAATAGCTGGACACGTGGTCGAAATATTATATCTCGTAAGTATGACTTGAAATAATTGTAGTTAGCACAATATTGATAATAATTATTGGTTTTCCGTTAGGCAAATAAATATTATTATTATTGGACAACATATAGTGGACATATCTTTAGTCAACTAAAGTGGATTTATTTTTAAAATGCTACAATAGGCGTGTCTTTAGACCAGGCTGACAACCAATTCCGGATCTGGATTCGTTAATTTCAAAAGGATTCGTTGTAGAATCCATATGTAGGATTCGAATCCTCCAAACGGATTCGAATCGTCAAAAATAATTCGATTTTATGCTGAGGATCCGCATGAAAATTTGTTTTTGAACTTCATGTGAAATTAGTGATTTATTTACTTCAAAAACAGGATTCAAATTTTTTATTCGAATCATATTCTTCTTTTACGAATCCTTTATCCGTGTATTCGTAATTCAAATATTATTTTTAGGATTCGTTCTAGCTCTGCAATATCATGAAAAATAAAAAAAAATATCTGGAAAAATATTTAGTGAAAATCCGGAAACCGAAAGTGTAAATCATTGTCAACCTAATTAGCTAATCAATAAAATGTAGGTTTGACATCTTTTTAAATTTAGTAGTATAAATTAAGCATCCTAATTCGTGGAATCAATTACAGAAAACATCAAAATTAAAAACCAATTTCTCAAATATTACAAGTTATTAATTTAAAAACATATTTTTATTTCATATAAACTCTATAAAAGCAACAGACGATTATAAAAATTAGAAAAAAAAATTCAAAATTGTTAAAATTAACATTTTGCAAATCTTTACCAAATAATAGTATAAAACTAATTAATTATTACAGAATAAAAAACACACAAATAATGGCAGAAGTTAACGATGGAAAAAAATACTTAATTGACAAATGCAATGATAAACAAAAAATCATTTAAGTCAACTTAATCAAAAACAATATTGTCAATATTGACAAATTCAAGAATAATACGACGTTAAAAATATTAATTAATAATAATCAACAAACAAAATTAAAAAAAAACAAATAGGACCAAAATTGACAAAATTTTAATTTAGATAATTTTGTTCTTATTATATGTATTATTTTAATATTCTAAGAGGTTATCTGTTTGTAATATTATTCTCTAAATGGGTTGTCCTGTTGTGTAATAAATATTTTTATTAAATTAAAAATGGTGATGTGTCCATCATCGTACTTTCCCCCGTAAATTGCGAATTAAATCACTTTTAAAATATTTGTAGCATTATTATTTTCAAAATGTCTTCAACTTTTTGATAACTAGAACTTTTATTTGAAACATTTTTCAATTGGATCAACACATACTGACACAAACCAATGAGATAAAAAACACTATTTATTGAATATCTCAAAAACTAAGAGTGCTATGACAAAAAGTGAGAATACAAAAAATCTTTAATATGTTATTACCTACAACTTTTATTTGAAACATTTTCTAATTGTATCAACACACACATTGACACAAATCAATGACTAGATAATAAACACTATTTATTAAATATCCTAAAAACTAAGAGTGCTATGACAAAAAGTGAGTCTACAAAAAATCTTTAGTTTTTTATTTCCTACAACTTTTATTTAAAACATTTTTCAATTGTATCAACACATACACTGTCACACACCAATAACTAGATAAAACACACAACTTTTGAAATATCTCAAAAACTAAGAGTGCTATGACAAAAAGTAAATGAACAATACATCTTTATTTTGCTATTATCTACAACTTTTATTTGAAAGAATTTTTTGTTTGATGAATATTTATTAAAAAAATCTGAAAAAAACTGAAAAACGCTAAGAGTAAAGTACCACTTCCGGTTTTCCGATTTTCACCAAAAGTTTTTCAGTTCTTCCGATTGTAACAAAAAGCTTAAGTTTCATCTCGATATCTTTAGCGGTTTTTGCGGTACAGCGCACACAGACACACACACAGACACACAGACAGACACACAGACAGACAGACAGACAGACATTTTTTAAAAATGGTCTTATTCGACTAAGGGGACCTCAAAACGGATATTTCCGCAAACATTTTTGATTCGAAAATTTTCACGAAAACAATACTTTCCCTTTGTATTACATACGCGGGAAAGTAAAAAGACGTAATCACTGAAAACAACATAATAACTGAAAATAATTTTCTTATTAATAAAAAAATTATAACTTTTTACATCTACATCGATAAAACTTATCGAAGTGATTCTAATCAAATCCTCAAATTGAGGTAAACAATCAAAATCAATAATATATACATGAATTTTCCGAAAAAATTACAAAAAACATAAACTTTCAATAGAATTGTCAATATAAACATTTTTAATTATGTTTAAAATATTTTTTTATATTTTAAGTTGTACTATATTATGTATTTTTTAATGTACTCCGTTGACTGAATAAATAGATCAATAAATTGGTCAAATCTTCAGAATCAACAAAATAGTATAATGATATTTTTTCTGCATTATTTTTTTTTTGTAAAAAAATGAAAAAATTTCATTCTCACCCAGAAAACATTAAAATTAAAAACGAATATCTCAAAAATGACAAGTTATTAATTTAAAAACATATTTTTATTTCATAAAAAAGCAACAGACGATTATAAACATTGAAAAAAAAAATCAAAATTGTTAAAATTACGGGTCTGTCAACTTGGCCCCCCCCAACTCAAAATTTTTAAATAAAAAATATTGCGCCCGAAAGGTCTTAACTTGCGCTCACTTGCGCCCAAATATTAAAACTTGCGCTGTTAAGGGTAGAAAGTTATAGCGATTTGAAAATAGGGGGGGCTAAGTTGACGCCAGCCCCCCCATCTCGGAATTTTTAACTTTTTCTTTCATAAATACATTCTATGGAACTTGCGCTGTCGATACCACCTAATTTTACAAGTTGCGCTGCAAAAATACACCCCCTATAAACGAAATAAAGGAGGGTGCCAGCCCCCCCACTTTACATTTTTTAAGTTTTATTGCATTGTACACAAAGCTTAGAAGTTGCGCTCACTTGCGCCATCGAAATTTCATCAATATCAGTTCTCATGAAAAAGTTATGGCATATTTTATATATACTCGAATCCAGTGCGCGCATTCCCATAATCTCCATGCAACTACAGAAGAGTAACACAATAAACATACTTAACTCACAACCACTGTCCATCTTCATCGAAAAGCATACATTATACAACCAAAACAGTAATTTTCTATAATTTTTGCATATTTATTCCAGTGCCGTATCATGGTGGAAATATATATTTTTATTATTACTTAAATAATTTTATTTCCAGAACAAATAACAATAATTCGATTCAATTAATAAATATAACTTTAACAATGTATTTAAAATGCATTTCTGCTGATTAGAAAAGTTGCGCTGTTTTCCCAGTAGCGTTACAAATAATTTATTATTCAAATTAATTAAATATTTTTAAAACCAAACGTGAAAATTTAATTTTTTTAAGTGATTTTACTTAAACAATGCATAAGAAATGCATCTATGCCAATGAGAAAAGTTGCGCTGTTTTCCCAGTGGCGTCACAATTAATTTATTATTATTTAATTAAATTAAATATTTTTCACACCAAACGGAAAATGTTTAATTCTCTAAGTGATATTACTTTAACAATGCATAGGAAATGCATTTATGCTAATGAGAAAAGTTGCGCTGTTTTCCCAGTGGCGTCACAAATAATTTATTATTATTGAATTAAATTAAATGTTTTCAAAACCAAACGGAAAATTTTGAATTTTCTAAGTGATATTACTTTAACAATGCATAGAAAATGCATTTATGATAATGAGAAAAGTTGCGCTGTTTTCCCAGTGGCGTCACAATTAATTTATTATTATTGAATTAAATTATATATTTTCAAAACCAAACGGGAAACTTTGAATTTTCTAAGTAATATTACTTTAACAATGAATATGAAAATATTTAATTTAATTCAATAATAATAAATTAATTGTGACGCCACTGGGAAAACAGCGCAACTTTTCTCATTAGCATAAATGCATTTCCTATGCATTGTTAAAGTAATATCACTTAGAAAATTCAAAATTTTGTGTTTGGTTATGAAAATATTTAATTTAATTCAATAATAATAAATTAATTGTGACGCCACTGGGAAAACAGCGCAACTTTTCTTATTAGCATAAATGCATTTCCTATGCATTGTTAAAGTAATATCACTTAGAAAATTCAAAATTTTCTGTTTGGTTTTGAAAATATTTAATTTAATTCAATAATAATAAATTAATTGTGACGCCACTGGGAAAACAGCGCAACTTTTCTCATTAGCATAAATGCATTTCCTATGCATTGTTAAAGTAATATCACTTAGAAAATTCAAAATTTTCTGTTTGGTTTTGAAAATATTTAATTTAATTCAATAATAATAAATTAATTGTGACGCCACTGGGAAAACAGCGCAACTTTTCTCATTAGCATAAATACATTTCCTATGCATTGTTAAAGTAATATCACTTAGAAAATTCAAAATTTTGTGTTTGGTTATGAAAATATTTAATTTAATTCAATAATAATAAATTCATTGTGACGCCACTGGGAAAACAGCGCAACTTTTCTTATTAGCATAAATGCATTTTCTATGCATTGTTAAAGTAATATCACTTAGAAAATTCAAAATTTTCTGTTTGGTTTTGAAAATATTTAATTTAATTCAATAATAATAAATTAATTGTGACGCCACTGGGAAAACAGCGCAACTTTTCTCATTAGCATAAATGCATTTTCTATGCATTGTTAAAGTAATATCACTTAGAAAATTTAATGTTTCACGTTTGGTTTTGAAAATATTTAATTTAATTCAAAAATAATAAATTAATTGTGACGCCACTGGGAAAACAGCGCAACTTTTTTCATTAGCATAAATGCATTTCCTATGCATTTTTAAAGTAATATCACTTAGAAAATTCAAAATTTTCTGTTTGGTTTTGAAAATATTTAATTTAATTCAATAATAATAAATTAATTGTGACGCCACTGGGAAAACAGCGCAATTTTTCTCATTAGCATAAATGCATTTCCTATGCATTGTTAAAGTAATATCACTTAAAAAATTCAAAATTTTGTGTTTGGTTTTGAAAATATTTAATATAATTCAATAATAATAAATTAATTGTGACGCCACTGGGAAAACAGCGCAACTTTTTTCATTAGCATAAATGCATTTCCTATGCATTGTCAGAGTAATAGCACTTAGAAAATTCAAAATTTTCCGATTGGTTTTGAAAATATTTAATTTAATTCAATAATAATAAATTAATTGTGACGCCACTGGGAAAACAGCGCAACTTTTCTCATTAGCATAAATGCATTTTTTATGCATTGTTAAAGTAATATCACTTAGAAAATTTAATGTTTCACGTTTGGTTTTGAAAATATTTAATTTAATTCAAAAATAATAAATTAATTGTGACGCCACTGGGAAAACAGCGCAACTTTTCTCATTAGCATAAATGCATTTCCGATGCATTGTTAAAGTAATATCACTTAGAAAATTCAAAGTTTCCCGTTTGGTTTTGAAAATATTTAATTTAATTCAATAATAATAAATTAATTGTGACGCCACTGGGAAAACAGCGCAACTTTTCTCATTAGCATAAATGCATTTCCTTTGCATTGTGAAAGTAATATCACTTAGAAAATTCAAAATTTTCTGTTTGGTTTTGAAAATATTTAATTTAATTCAATAATAATAAATTAATTGTGACGCCACTGGGAAAACAGCGAAACTTTTCTCATTAGCATAAATGCATTTTGTATTTATTTTTAAAGTAATATCACTTAGAAAATTCAAAGTTTCTTGTTTGGTTTTGAAAATATTTAATATAATTCAATAATAATAAATTAATTGTGACGCCACTGGGAAAACAGCGCAACTTTTCTCATTAGCATAAATGCATTTTTTTATGCATTGTTAAAGTAATATCACTTAGAAAATTCAAAGTTTCCCGTTTGGTTTTGAAAATATTTAATTTAATTCAATAATAATATATTAATTGTGACGCCACTGGGAAAACAGCGCAACTTTTCTTATTAGCATAAATGCATTTCCTATGCATTGTTAAAGTAATATCACTTATAAAATTCAAAATTTATTGTTTGGTTTTGAAAACATTTAATTTAATTCAATAATAATAAATTAATTGTGACGCCACTGGGAAAACAGCGCATTTTTTCTCATTACCATAAATGCATTTCCTATTCATTTTTAAAGTTATATCACTTAGAAAATTCAAAGTTTTTCGTTTGGTTTTGAAAATATTTAATTTAATTCAATAATAATAAATTAATTAAGTGTTTCATTGTGTAATAAATTAATTGTGACGCCACTGGGAAAACAGCGCAACTTTTCTTATTAGCATAAATGCATTTCTTATCCATTGTTAAAGTAATATCACTTAGAAAATTCAAAATTTTCCGTTTGGTTTTGAAAATATTTAATATAATTCAATAATAATTAATTAATTGTGACGCCACTGGGAAAACAGCGCAACTTTTCTCATTAGCATAAATGCATTTCCTTTGCATTGTTAAAGTAATATCACTTATAAAATTCAAAATTTTCTGTTTGGTTTGAAAAATATTTAATTTAATTAAATAATAATAAATTAATTGTGACGCCACTGGGAAAACAGCGCAACTTTTCTCATTGGCATAGATGCATTTCCTATGCATTGTTTAAGTAAAATCACTTAAAAAATTTAAATTTTCACGTTTGGTTTTGAAAATATTTAATTAAATTAAATAATAAATTATTTGTAACGCTACTGGGAAAACAGCGCAACTTTTCTAATCGGCAGAAATGCATTTTAAATGCATTGTTAAAGTTATATTTATTAATTGAATCGAATTATTGTTATTTGTTTTGGAAATAAAATTATTTAAGTAATAATAAAAATATATATTTCCACCATGATGCGGCACTGGAATAAATATACAAATATTATAGAAAATTACTGTTTTGGTTGTATAATGTATGCTTTTCGACGAAGATGGACAGTAGTTGTGAGTTAAGTATGTTTATTGTGTTACTCTTCTGTAGTTGCATGGAGATTATGGGAATACGCGTACTGGATTCGAGTATATATAAAATATGCCATAACTTTTTCATGAGAACTGATATTGAAGAAATTTCGATGGCGCAAGTAAGCGCAACTTCTAAGCTTTGTGTACAATGCAATAAAACTTAAAAAATGTAAAGTGGGGGGGCTGGCACCCTCCTTTATTTCGTTTATAGGGGGTGTATTTTTGCAGCGCAACTTGTAAAATTAGGTGGTATCGACAGCGCAAGTTCCATAGAATGTATTTATGAAAGAAAAAGTTAAAAATTCCGAGATGGGGGGGCTGGCGTCAACTTAGCCCCCCCTATTTTCAAATCGCTATAACTTTCTACCCTTAACAGCGCAAGTTTTAATATTTGGGCGCAAGTGAGCGCAAGTTAAGACCTTTCGGGCGCAATATTTTTTATTTGAAAATTTTGAGTTGGGGGGGCCAAGTTGACAGACCCTAAAATTACCATTAGGCAAATCTTTAACAAATAATAATATAAAATCAATTAATTTCTAATTTTGTACAGAATAAAAAAACACATAAATAATAGCAAAAGGTAACGAAAAACAAAACTTAATTGACAAATGCAATTATAAACAATACAAAAAGTAATTAAATAGATGGCATCAAATAATTGATTAACCATATGATATTATTTAATTTGTCAAAATCAACAGGCATCATAAAATTTACAATCTTGACAAAATAATTTTGTTAAATTGTGTGCATTGTTTTTGTCAATGTTTGAGCCGGTTTTATAATTCATTACGTGAAATTATAAATCCAGCTTAAATATTGACAAAAACAATGCACACAATCTAACAAAATTGGGTTTCCAACAGAGGAAACTTATATTAAAGGGTTAGGGTGAAAAATCTTGAATCAGGGAAATGTCGGAAAAATTTAATATTTTAGATTGTGGCTACCATAACAGTTTTACTTTAAATAATATTAAATAACATTTTAAAAACAAAATAATTATCCTCATAAACATTTTCAGTCATTTTATTTTCTTATCAAAACATTCAGCTTGAAGTTTCGAACGAGCTTTTCCACTCCCAGACTAAGCATGAAGTAAAATTTCGAGTTTAGAAAAGCCTAAAAATTTGGTTTGGTCGCGTAGCGCGTAGCGCTACGCGACCAAACCAAATTTTTATGCTTTTCTAAACTCGAAATTTTACTTCATGCGCCACGCGTATAAAACATTGATTTAACGAGAAATTTAAAAACACACAAAACAAATGTTTTAAGTTTCTATTCAACTTCTATCATTCTCCGTCAATAAAACGACAATTAACTTATTATAAATTAATAATTGTTTCAATGATATAACAAACGAGTGTCTTCCATTCCCAGACTAAGCATGAAGTAAAATTTCGAGTTTAGAAAAGCCTTAAAATTTGGCTCGGGCGCGTAGCGAAGCGGAGCGACCGAGCCAAATTAGGCTTTTCTAAACTCGAAATTTTACTTCATGCGCCACGCGTATAAAACAGTGATCTAACGAGAAATTTAAAAACACACAAAACAAATGTTTCATGGTAATCCTCACAATTAATTCGAATTATTTTTGATGATTCGAATTGTTTTGTAAATATTCGAATCATTTTATAATTGTTCGAATCTTTTTATAAATATTCGAATCCTCTTATAAGGATTGGAATCACCAGCATTCGGATTCGAATACGAATACTCTTAAAAAAATGTAACGAATCCGGATCACGAATCCAGTTTAACTAAAGTATTCGAATGCATCTTTTGAATCCTCTAAAAGGATTCGAATCCTGATTGATTCGAATCCTGCCCAGCTCTAGTATGTATTAAAAAACAAAGAAGCCTATTACTAATTCTCGTCAGTCGTCTATAAAAATCTGCATCATTAGATCATCGAATTTAATACTGGTACATTACATTTAATTAGAGATCAGACACTCGACATTAGAGTACAAACTACCTGATACCTCCCAATAATAACATTTAAGTCTGGAAAGTTAGGCTCGTTTCTGTTATTCCCTTCTTCTCGTTAATAGCCTTTGAGTTCGTTCTCCCAAATTTAAATGGATTATACGGAGCGGGGTGCGCATATAATCCAAACGAACGAGAATAGAAAATCCTCGCAATAAGGGCATATGAGATCCCCCCGCCCTGAATTACGTGTGTAATAACAATTTATCCCCTTCTGGTGGTGAAGGTGGATACTTTCGAGATCCGATCGAGGATCATCCAATTGCCGAATTAATATGATTTGCATGGGTCGTGAGTGAACCCTCGGACGTTCTAATGACAATTAATGTAAGGGGCTTTGAGTGCTGCAAAACATTTAGATACCCTAATATGAGGGGTTAAGTTGGTAGATGGGGATGTTGCATCGATAATTAAGGGACTGTAATAATTTCTTGTAATATAAATACTCAACGTTGGACATGTTTAATTCGCTCTGAACAGAGGACATTGTAAATATACTTTAAATCATTTTTACATTCATAAGTACTTATGAGTATAACATTAACTCAAAATCAAATTATGTTCTTGAAAATATATATCTATCAATCTTAGAAATAATGGAAATGGAAAAGTGCTCAATTACTGCGATTCGTAAAGCTATTAATGTAAAAAGGAGAGTTGTTCAATATTTGCAATATTTATTATAGAGAAAAATTGACTTTGCCCATAGTTTCCAGGATATTTACATAATATATAAACGAATTAAAATTAAAATCGACTTTCTGCAAAAATGTAGTCTCATTAAGACAAGTCTCCAAATATCTATTTAGGACTGCGAGGAACTTCAAGTGGATATTAATAATGTGTCTAGGTGGATTTTTATTAATGATTTAAGTGGAAATATAGATACATGTAAATTAATAAGTTTTAACAAGCACATAAGACGTATAAATTATGATCGATAATTTGATTGTTGAAACAGTGGATACTATTAGAGACCTAGGTGTCCATTTTGACAGTGCATTACATTTTTCTGTGCAGATGAAGGCCGTATGTGGAAAGGCAATGCATTCTTTAGGTTTTATCATGCGAAATGGTAAACATTTTAATATGAGAACTTTGCTGGTTCTTTACAACTCATTTGGACGATCTACTCTTAAGTATGGATCTTAGGTGTGGTTTCCATATCATAATGTGCACATTCTAAAATCGGAAAGGATACAGAAACGATTTGTTAGATATCTATCTTATAGATTTAATGAGAACATCAATATAAAGTCAATTCAGGGGCGTTATACAATATCAGGAATCTGCTTTATTCAAAAACCTTTGAATGGCTATGTTGATGCTCCTGGTCTCGTAACTTTAATAAATTCCAACGTGTATCCGCATGGTATAAACCAGTGATGGGGAAACTACGGCCCGCGGGCCAAGTCCGGCCCGCGGAAAGGTTTAATCCGGCCCGTTTAAGAGTACCGTCGTGAGAATGTTTGAACGCATTCTTACTTCGTAATGTGACGACCCGCATAAAAACTACCTACCTACGATTAAGCATTATTCTTTGGCCCGCTACAATTGTCTGGTTATTACAAATGGCCCGTCTTAAAAAAAGTTTCCCCGCCACTGGTATAAACCATAGGAACGCTCCTTTATTTCGAGTCAATTTTCATGGGACAAATTTTGGACTATTTTTCACCAGTTGAAATAATTGTTAGGACTTTAAATACTTTATATTGTAATCTCGATTTTGACTTGTTTCATAGGTCCCTACGTTCATGTACACAGCTAATTAGTTTATAATTTCATTAATAGGTGCCTCTTTTCAGAATTTTTAAAATTATTGTTCAATTCTAATAATTTAACGTTCAATTTGTAATTTTTCATATAGTATATATATTAAAAGTGCGATTCTTTTTACAATCTACAACAAGTTAGTCTTGTTAGACTATGTCAAACACTCATTGAAACAACTACTTCCCGAGCTAATGCCCTGACGGACATTGAATTATACAAACAGTTTTTGCTGTTACCTACAGTAACCTACTTTAAATGTAACAATTTGGGTCAAATTATTCTGGCCTGAATAATTTGACGCGAATTGTTACATTTGCAGTAGGTTACTGTACTTGTTGTACAATTCAATGTCCGTCGGGGCATTAGCTCGGGAAGAACTTGTTTCAATGAGTGTTTGATATAGTCTTTAAAAGACTAACTTTTAGATTGCGAAAAGAATCGCACTTTTAATGTTTAAAGTATTCTGTAACCAAGAATTGGCGATTTCATTTATACTTATGTTTGAACGGTAACGTGACCGCCAGTCTAAGGTGTCAAATCATTTAGAGGGAATGGCAATGCTATACTGATGAGAGATAAATCTCGAAATGCGTCCAAAGATGGCCTGAATAATTTGACCCCAATTGTTACATTTACAGTAGGTTACTTGTTCTATAATTCAATTTCCGTCGGGGCATTAGCTTGGGAAGTAGTTGTTTTAATGAGTGTTTGATATAGTCTTTGTAAGACTAACTTGTTGTAGATTGCGAAAAGAAACGCACTATATATATATATATATATATATATATATATATATATATATATATATATATATATATATATATATATATATATATATATATATATATATACTATGTATATATATATATATATACTATGTATATATATATATATATATATATATATATATATATATATATATATATATATATATATATATATATATATATATATATATATATATATATATTAGGGTGGTCCTTAGTTACTATCGTGAAAAAAAATGTCGATTTTTTTTTGCAGGACCGGCTGAAATTGTTCTTTTTAATGAAAAAACGGTGTTCCCAAAGTCTTATGTCAATAAAATAAGTTTAACCCGTGCCGTAAAGCGATTAAATTTGCTTATGATTTTTCCACAGAGTATAATTAAGGAGACTAATACTCCGTGGTAGTGTACAGCTAACTCAAGTTTCTAGTCAGATTTATACAGGAAAATATCGTTTTATACATAACATATATTGTAGGAAGATGTATAAATAATGAATAAATGTATGTATAAATAATTAAAATGCAACATGGCTGCCAAAAAGTAGTCAGCTGTTGGAATGTAGTTCTAGATTTTCCCGCACTGTAAACATACCAGCTGTTTAATACGATTGCGTTGTAATTGTTTTACTTTTCTCAAATTCGGTAACGTGTTTCGTATTTCTTCAAAATGCCGCGATCTAAAATATATTTAATCGGTACAGTGAAAAATCAAATTCTTGGTAGCAAACTCCCTTCACAGAAAGATTGTTTGAGTGTTTTATTTTATAACATGCGAGTAGTGAAATTAAATATATCGGATGCTGCGAATTTATGTATCGATGAGTGTTTAATTTTTTGGAAGAAAGCTCGGATTCCAACAAAAGATCGAAGTGATTGTGTTAAAAAATTGAAGAAAGTATATGAAACTTGGAGAAATTTAGAAAAAAGCTGCAAACGAATCAGTGAAACACATAAAAACAATGTAAATACGTTTGAAGAAAATTTGAATAATTTATTTGATATTGCCCATGCAAATGCTTTGGACTTGATAATTATTGAAGAGGACAAAGCGTTTTTGCTTGCACAACGAAAACCGAACAGAGAAGGTAGTATGCTTGGGATTGATTTAAAAGTAACGGCATCAGAAAAAAGAAAAGCCGAAAGAGAAGAAAGGGAAGAACTAAAAAAGCGGAAAGGTAAAGCAAAAATGGAGAAACTAACATTAGGTGATTTTGTGAAACAAAATTTAGTTCAGACTTCCACCTTTTTGAGTTCAGATTCAGAAAATACCGATCCAGAAAGTGTTTCGAATAAAGAAGATCTCCGGATGGGAATTTCTGGCATCACTAATTTTCCTGGTCCTAGTATATCCAACAAACATTATAATCTCTCCCAAGTTTCTCCTAGGACTGTTGTTCAAAGAGCGAAAATATCAATTATGACTGAAAGACTATCAGCAGCCTTGGATAAATGCAAAGTAAGTGATCGAGATGCGGTTCATATATTAAGTGCATGCGTGGAAAGTTTGTCGTTAAACCCGATGGATTACATTATAAATCGAGCATCAATAAGAAGAGAACGGCAGCGAATTCTCGAAGAGACTGCGAACAAAATTCAAGCAGATTTCTTAGAATTGAAAGTCGATTATGCTATAGTGCATTGGGATACAAAATTACTTCCAAATGTCACTGGGATTGAAAAAGTCGACCGGCTACCTGTTATAGTAAAAACACCAATAATTTAGCAGCTATTGGGAGTTCCGCAGATTCCTTCAGGAACTGGTCAAGAAATTGCTAGAGCAGTTTTTGATACATTGGAAAACTGTTCATTACAAGAAAAAGTCCAGGCATTTTTTTAATGGAGCTTGTGCACTGTTGGAAATTAAATTGGGACATGATATACTGTTTTTAGCCTGCCGTCATCATATTTTCGAATTGATTTTACAGGCGGCTATTTCGACAACGAAATTATTTTCTTCAACTGGCCCTGATATTCTATTATTCAAGAAATTCAGAGCATGTTTTCCAAAAATCAATTCCAGTAATATATCGAACTGCGACTCCTGCATGGAGTTGGTAAAACTTATTGATGAAAAACGCGATGAAATTCTCCATTTCTGCATCACAAAACTCAAGGATGAACAACAGCCTCGCGATGACTATAAAGAGTTCTTAGAACTCACCGTAATCCTTTTGGGAGGAACTCTTTCTAACGGAAATAGAATACGTCCACCAGGCGCATATCATCAGGCAAGTTGGATGAGCAAAGCGATATATTCATTGAAAATATTTTTATTGCGAGGTGAATTCACCTTAACACAACATGAGGAAAAGGCCTTAATTAGGATATGCGGTTTCATTGTAGTAAATTATATTAAGCCTTGGTTTACTGCAAATAAAACAACAGAAGCCCCATGGAATGACATTTCACTACTCAAGACACTGAAGAAATACATAGAAAAGGATGCTGATATTGCAGAAGCTTGTTAAAAAAAAAATAATAAATCATCTTTGGTACCTGACAGATGAACCGATCCTCTTTGCTCTGTTTGATGAAAACGTACCACTCGAAGAAAAACAGAGAATGGCTGAAGAAATTCGCGAATACTTGAATAATGATCAAATAAAAGACATCGAAGACGAAATTTCTTCTTCGAAAAAATATTTATTATCTTATACAGAACTATCTAATTTTTTTAAGAAAAATTTACCAATTGATTTAATAACTAAAACTTCCTTGAAATTATTTAAACGTTTTAATATGGATACTTCATTTCTCCTAATTGATGCCACTCAGTGGTTTCATAACGACGGTTATATGAAAGGGAAACAAATAATAAGTTCCATTGATGTAGTTAACGATTCTGCTGAAAGGGGAGTCAAATTGATGGAAGAATTCAACAAATTATTGATTTAAAAATAAAAATAAAAACACAAATTTCCTTCCTAATTGTGCGTTTTCAACTTTTTCATCGCTTTGCGGCACGGGTTGATATTTATTTTTCATCTTGAAACTTGAAAAATACTATTTTTTCAGTAAAAAGAACAGTTTCAGGGGGTCCTGCACCCAAAAGTCCGACATTGAAAAATAAGGACCACCCTAATATATATATATATATATATATATATATATTCATATATATATATATATATATATATATAATATGTTTCATATTACAAAGATGGCATGCCGTCTAGTAAAATATTAAATGTATTTATAGATTAGAACATTTTATTTATTCTATTTTTGGAAAGTTTGTGTATATATATATATATATATATATATATATATATATATATATATATTTTGTAAGCAATTGTAAAAGAAGTGAATTCGCTAAATAAATTAATTAATTCATTGAAACAACTCCTTCTCGAGCTAATACCTCGACAGATTTATTGTGGCTATCTAACCAAATCAAAAATAGTTAAAATTAAAAAAATCTTATTGACGAATTCACATGTTCAAAATATTAGGCAACTACGTAATTAAATTGAAATTTATTTTTGTATACAATTTTTTCCGTAGTTCCCTTATTTCTATTGTTTTAAGATATTTTAGAAATATTCAGGGTTTATTATGTTGTATCATCATCGATATTTCTCAAAAAGCAACCCACTTGAAGAATTTCCAGTGTTATGTGTATGTATGTGTGGGAAAAAAAAGGAGAAAACGTAGTCAGCGAATATTTTCGTAAAAAGGATTGGCAGCTCTAAGCAGAATTGACAAAACAGGAAAAATGTAAATTATATTGGGGTGCCTTATTTATATTATAATACGAGGGTCCAATTTTATGCGATCATTTCTTCCACAGAAAACAGCCCCACTAGAACTTTGCTTCGATGGACGTTTATGATAAATATTATTTTGTTTATTTTCCAGATTTGTTCATATTTACTTATTTATACATATTATTTTCAATCACCACATCACATAAAATAAAAAGCAATAGGTTGATACAAAATCTGATATTTATTTTTATTATTAAAGAAAATTGATTGAATTGGCTGCATTGAACCTACCATGATTTTATTAGTTAATCGTTTGTATAAGTAAACTCTAACTGCTCGAAATTTCTATGTACTAAATGATTTTAACCTGCACCCGGTGTATAATTAATAATAAACTGGTTTTCAACTAATTAGTCAATCAATTTTAAAATAATATAAATCCTAATATCTTTAATAAGCGGCATGCAATTAATTATTATTAACCAGGAATTGTTTGATTCATCGTTTGTTATTTCTATGTACTAAATGATTTTAACCTGCACCCGGTGTATTAATAATAATAAACAGGTTTTCAACTTATTATTAAATCACTTTTAAAATAATGTAAATACTACTATCTTTATTAAGCGGCATACAATGAATTATTATTAACCAGGAATTGTTTGATTCATCGTTTGTTATTCCTATGTACTAAATGATTTTAACCTGCACCTGGTGTATTAATAATAATAAACAGGTTTTCAACTAATTATTCAATCACTTTTAAAATAATGTAAAAACTACTATCTTTAATAAGCGGCATGCAATTAATTATTATTAACCCGGAATTGTTTGATTCATCGTTTGTTATTTCTATTTACTAAATGATTTTAACCTGCACCCGGTGTATTAATAATAATAAACAGGTTTTCAACTAATTAAACAATCACTTTTAAAATAATGTAAATACTACTATCTTTAATACGCGGCATGCAATTAATTATTATTAACCAGGAATTGTTTGATTCATCGTTTGTTATTTATATGTACTAAATGATTTTAACCTGCACCCGGTGTATTAATAATAATAAACAGGTTTTTAACTAATTATTCAATCACTTTTAAAATAATGTAAATACTACTATCTTTAATACGCGGCATGCAATTAATTATTATTAACCAGGAATTGTTTGATTCGTCGTTTGTTATAAAAGAAGTAAACATGTGATTTTATATTTTTATGTACCTAATGATTTCTACATCGATTTAGTGTATTAAAAAAAATAAACAGATTTTCAACGATTTATTTGACCACGTTTTAAATAATGTAAATGCTATCTTAAATAGTTGGTGTGTAATTAAACCATTAGGCGTCACTAATGCAATAACGCAACATATTTTTTTTTGTAAATTAGTTTACTAATTGGAATAATTTAAAACATTGTATTATTTACCCTGACTTGAGAATGTGTGTAGAAAAGTGGTAATATTTTGTTATTAAAATATTTTTATTATTACTCATTTTAAAGAAGTATATCCAAAAGTATTTCAAACTTTCCACTATTTCAGTATTTTATACGCGTGGCGCATGAAGTAAAATTTCGAGTTTAGAAAAGCCCCGTGAAAATTTATCTCGGGTCGCTGCGAGACCCTCGACAAATTTTCTACGCGGGGCTTTTCTAAACTCGAAATTTTACTTCATGCTTAGTCTGGGATTAGATGACACTCGTTAGTTTATATAACGCTTGGATGTGATGGTGATTAATATTTACCGAGATGTAGCAAAAAAAAATGCAAGAATTACTGTTTTGGGAAATAGTTTTGGAATAATACAATTGAATAAAAGTTGAATAGAATTAGTTGGAGCAACTTTTCGATATTTATTTATTTTTATTATTACTCATTTTAAAAAAGTATTTTTAAATGTATTTCAAACTTTCAACTATTTCTGTGTTTTATACGCGTGGCGCATGAAGTAAAATTTCGAGTTTAGAAAAGCCTGAAAATTTGGTTTGCAGGCTTTTCTAAACTCGAAATTTTACTTCATGCTTAATCTGGGAGTGGAAACACTAGTTCGAAACTTCAAATTGCACGCATTTATAAAATCGTCGAATGCCTAAAAATTTACAGCGTATACTTAATGTATATCTATATCTATATATATCTATACATATATATATCTATATATATCTATAAGAAACATTTCCAGTATGTACTATAACAAGTCAATTATAGAAATTATAATTATATTATAATTATAAAAATATAATAATAATATAATTATAAAAATAAGTGCAGAATGTTACTTAAAATCAACTTTTACAGTTTATTCTATAATTGGTCGGCCCTCAATAGGTTAAGTATTAATAATATCTTGCTACATGTTTTGGTTCGCTTATAAATGCGTATCTATTGAACTGATGTTCTAAACAGTTATATTGAAGTCCTTATTAAACATGAATTGAGATTTCGAGTTTGGAAAAGCATGAAAATATGAGTTTTACGGTGCGAAGCAAAGACTGGCACGCCGTCTAGTCCAAGTTTTGAGGCTTTTCTAAATTGAAAATTTTACATTATGCGCCATGCCTATAAAACACTGACATATTGTGCCGTTAAAAATATACTTTGTCGATGTGTACGCTTAGGATTCATAGCCCACTTAGTTTGATTGCATATTTGATCTTAGATAAATACATTTAAATAAATGACAAACGTATATAATAGTTATAGTTTGATTTGATATTTGATCTTACATAAATGCATTAAAATAAATGACAAACGTTCATACCGTGTAATTTATTTCATGTTGAGTTTATATTATAACTAATATTGTAATAATACAATTTGTTTTTACATTATTAATCCCCTGTCAATCTTGTAATAATATGATTTGTTTGTAAATAATTAAACAAACTCGATTTTAAGTTTTCGTCCTTATCTGGAGAAATTACATTAAAGTTGGGCCCATAAATCATATTCGTTACAATCCACGAAGAGGATCCGTGTAATCCAGACATATATGATTTCAACTTAAGCCATTAGCAAATTATACTACACACTAAAACTATTAATTTAAAGTTGAAAATTATATTTAGCGAGGACGTGTTGCTGGCGAGCTTATTAGTTTACAAGGAACGTCTTCTTAATTAATAATAAAAGTTTTGTGATTAAAGTGTATCCACAGAAACTTTCCTAAAAGTTAATGATGTAAACCAAATTTTTAAACGTTATTTTTTATGATAAAATGGTGTTAAATTAAATACCTACATATTTTTTGTCAACATTCTACAGGGCTCGTTTCATATTTAATACTGTGGCATGATTTTTCAAACTGTGGATAGCGACCCTCTGGTAGACCGCGAGTCAATATTTGTGGGTCGCGACAAGATCTTGAATGCATTTTATTCAGATTTAATTTGTTGTTGAAGTGTTTATTTCTAGTTAGTATAGTCTTCTGAGCTACTAAGTCTCGACTGGCAAATGTCAGAGAATATCTACTTAAAAATCACCAAATACTAGATTTGTTTGTATTGTTAATAATAATAATAATAATACTTTATTGTCCTACGGATAAACCAATACAGGACAAGTAACAAAATTGTAATTATAACTTATATCTAACATTAATAATAATTAACAAAAATATTTCTTTCGAAATGACTAAAATAAGAATATTTTATATTGAAAGTACACAATTTCAATTTCCAGATTTCTGGTTACTTAAAAATAATATTTAATTGTTAAGTTAACATTTATAACCGTTATTAAATTAACCAAGAATGTACTGACATGTAAAGTAGAAACAGTTGCATGGGTAAGTTTCAAAAAGCACTTGTTATGTAACAAAATCTAACATAACCGCTAAGCAACTACTCACTTCACTTGTCATAAAGGGTGTCCCAACAAGAGAGCCGGATTTAATTATAAAGAAAAACATATTTATTTTTTGAATTAAGCAAACATTTTTGTTTCAACATAAAGAAAAATAGTTCCGATTAAACATGAAATACAACATCAGGCAAATGGCCACCATTCACTCTGGCACAGTGTTATTCTTTTGTTGAAATTTTGAATAACGTTTTCGCATAAATGTGGCTGTATTTCACCAATAACGCGCCGGATTTCCTCTTTAAGATGTTGAACTGTATCAGGCTTATTTGCTTCACATAGCCCCAAAGAAAAAAGTCCTAAAGAAAAAAGTCCATCGGCGTTAGATCGCACGATCTTGGTGGCCAATGTTGATCGCCAAATCGAGAAATGACACGGCCTGGAAATTTGGTCTGCAGTAACAGTGCTGTGTGGCAGGTCGCACCGTCTTGTTGGGAAAACATGTGCTCCACATCAATTACATCCAATTCGGGCCACAAAAACTCCGTTAACATTTCCCGATACCGCACACCAGTAACAGGTAGCGCATTTCCAGCCGCATTTTCAAAGAAATACGGCCCAATCACTCCGCCAGCCCAAAATGCGCACCAAACCGTTACTCAGGGTGAATGCATTGGCTGTTCGAGTACCACACAAGGATTTTCAGCACCCCAAATCCGACAGTTTTGTTTATTTACGTATCCGTCGAGTTGAAAATGTGCCTCATCTGAAAAAATGATTTTCTTCGAAAAATCCGGATTAATTTGATGATGTTCCAACACCCAATCAGCAAATCCACGGCGCTGCTCATGGTCCCTTGGCTTGATTTCTTGCACCAATTGAATCTTGTACGCGTGCAAATGCAGATCTTTTACCAAAATTCGTTGCATAGTGGTTTTGGAAATGTTTAATTCTTGACCACGATGCCGATTGGAAGTTTCTGGATTCTCGGCCACAGATTCCCTTACCGTGTCTATATTTTCGAGTGACCGACAAGGACGACGACGAACAATGGTCTTCTGATCCATCAGCGTAAATTTGGTCTCAAATTTTGTAATTAAACGCCTCACTGTCGATTCATTTGGCGCATAATGGCGACCGAAAACTTGACGTAATATGCGAATTGTTTTCGCAAAACTTTCACCATTTTTGTAATGTGTTTTTACAATAATTAAACGTTGTTCGTTTGAATACTTCTCCATATTCTTAAATCGCGTGGTCTGTACTTGACAACTGTAAAAAAAAATCACCGTACAACTCGTATTAACAAAATGGTGGCAAATTTATATCCGGCGCTCTTGTTGGGACACCCTTTAGAAAGCTAAAGCGTAATTAGATTAAATAACAGTTTAGTTAACAACTCTCTACAATGCAAAAAGCTAGTTTACATAACAATCACTTAGGTTAGGTAATAACAATAACCTAACATATGAATCTACCTAATAACCTAAGTACTTTATGTTGAACTTAACTAATTAGTTTTAGTATTAAATATAAACAGTAGCAGATACTTAGGATAGGTTACGTTACATTTAGATAAATTATAGCAGTAACCTCATCTAATATAAGTATCTATTTATTACTCTGTAGTATAGGGTAATACAAATTTTCGGTCTGAATCCAAAAGTGAAATCACCAGATTTGTTTACAAAATTACTGATTTTTTAAAACATCCAGTGCGCTAGGAGTGAGATTACGTTTTATAAAAGTGGGACGCAATGTACAGAAGTTAAACATAAACCCTTTATGGGTGTTCACATTGCTAATATGTCGCATGCTTGTAGATTATAAAAAAAACTCATCAAAGAAAAACTAAACAAAAAGTAAAAAATGTTAGTTTAGAAATAGAAGGTTTTGGTAAACCATGGACTAAATATTAAAAATATTGTTAAAAACTAAAAAATAATATTGACATAAGAGATACAAATTTTTAAAAACATAAAAATATCACATTTACTGATTACTGATTTTTTAAAACATCTAGTGCGCTAGGGGTGAGATTACATTTTTTAAAAGTGGGACGCGATGTACAGAAGTTAAACATAAACCCTTTATGGGTGTTCGCATGGCTAATATCTCGCATGCTTGTAGATTATAAAAAAAACTCATAAAAAAAAACAAAAAGTAGAAAATGTTAGTTTAGAAATAGAAGGTTTTGGCAAACCATGGACCAAATATTAAAATTATTGTTAAAAATTGAAAAATAATATTGACATAACAGATACAAATTTTTAAGAATATAAAAATAACATATTTTATAATACTGTCAAATGAACTTACACATAAAAAGAATGAAAATAGTGAAAAATAGATTACTCGAATTAAATAAATTTTACTTAGTTTTATGTTGTTGTCAACGCACAATCCTTTGATAGTAGCAATATTTTATCGAGTTCTCCTTTTTCAGGAATAAAACTGTGCAAATAAATGAAAACCACTTAGTGTCAAGAAGAAAAAAAATTGGGAAAAAACACTGTCTTTTCTGGAGTGGAATTATAAATTAATGTTTCTATCATGCAGTGGTGATAACTCAAGTCCGCGAGATGCTATCAATTTGGGGGAAGGAGAAACTGGACGGACTAACATTACGTTCCTTTGTTAGGAATTTATAAACCCATTTAGATTCACTGTTATTGATAATAATCATATTATAATATGACAAAGAAAAATATATACGAGTACCGACCTATATTTCATATATCCAATTTTTTGTGTGAATGGTTTAATAATATAATTTTTAATATTCTTTATATCACAATTACCAGAGCTGGGCAGGATTCTAATCATTTAGAATTCGAATCCTAGATTCGAACCCTTTTAGAGGATTCAAAAGAGGCATTCGAATACTTAAGTTCAACTGGATTCGTGATCCTGATTCGTTACATTATTTTAACAGGATTCGTATTCGAATCCAAATGTGGGTGATTCGAATCCTTATTAAAGTATTCAATTATTTGTAGAAGGATTTGAATATTTACAAAAGGTTTTGAATCGTCAATAATAATACGAATTAATTGTAAGGATTACCTTATTTTTCTTTTGTGTGTTTTTAAATTTCTCGTTAACTCACTGTTTTATACGCGTGGCGCATGAAGTAAAGTTTCGAGTTTAGAAAAGCCCAGAAAATTTTGAATCACCTAATATTATTCGAATCACGAATACTAGAATAAAGGATTCGTAAGAGATAAATATGATTCGAATCAAAGATTCGAATCCTGTTTTTTAGAATCACGAATATAAATCCTTTAAGAATAAATTTTATTTTATTATTTTTTTGTAACCATTAATATATAAATATCGTTCCCAGTTCATTTAACAAAAATATTCAAAACCTAATTATTTATAATTAACACTGAACATCGTTGATAACAGTAAACATCTGATTCCCTGTTACTCTGAATAAAGATGTACTTGTGTGTTTCTAAACTTCACTTCAAATCAGTGGTTTGTACGCGTGGCGCATAAAGTAAAATTTCGAGTTTAGAAAAGCCCGAAAATTTGTCTCGGGTCGCTGCGCGACCCGAGACAAATTTTCACGGGGCTTTTCTAAACTCGAAATTTTACTTCATGCTTAGTCTGGGAGTAGAAACGCTTGTTCGAAACTTCAAACTAAAAGCTTTGATAAGAACATTAAATGACTGAAAATGTTTTTAAAGATAATCTAGTTTTCAACATTTTGTTTAATATTATTTGAAGTAAAACTGACATGGTAGCAGCAATCTGAAATGTAAAATTTTTCCGGCATTTCTCTAATTAAAGTTTTTTTCCCTGACATTTTAATATAACTTTCTTTTGTAGGAAAACCCAATTTTGTCAAATTGTTTTCATTGTTTTTGTCAATATTTAAGTTAATTTCATCAATTTTTACGTGTTTTGTAATTTGCCTGCTGATTTTGACAAATTTAATAATATCATATGGCTTTTTTGTTAGTGTGTTGGTCAATTTGAATATCATTCTACGACTTTTCTCTGACTTTTCCGATTATAATAATATTCAGTGAATTATTTATTTAGGTAATTTTCAGGCATTTGTCGATTTTATAATAGAGTTCAGTTTGAAGTTTTGAAGGGGAGTTTCCAAACGGCCCATTGGGGTCTAATTGCTGTGTCTAGGTACACACCCCCTTTATGATCCAGGGGTGTATCCACTCCCGGGCTAAGCATGAAGTAAAATTTCGAGTTTAGAAAAGCCCCGTGAAAATTTGTCGAGGGTCGCGCAGCGATCCGAGACAAATTTTTGGGCTTTTCTAAACTCGAAATTTTACTTTATGCGCCACGCGTACAAACCACTGATTTGAAGTGAAGTTTAGAAACACACAAGTACATCTTTAATCAGAGTAACACAGAATCAGATGTTTACTGTTATCAACGATGTTCAGTGTTAATAATAAATAATTAGGATTTGAATATTTATGTTAAAAGAACTGGTAACGACATTTATATATTAATGGTTACAAAAAAATAATAAAATCAAATTTATTCTTAAAGGATTTATATTCGTAATTCGAAAAATTAGGATTCGAATCTTTGATTCGAATCATATTTATCTCTTACGAATCCTTTATTCTAATAATTATGATTCGAATAAAATTAGGTGATTCGTATTCGTGATTCGAATCCTTTTTACGAAGATTCGTCCCAGCTCTGACAATTACTAAATATTTACAAAACATGAAAATGATTTAAAATTAATATCGAATTTCGCTGAGACTTCTAAAAATATTTATTGAACTTGACTTCTCGAGCTAATACCCCAACAGATATTGAATTATACAATGAATATATGAGTTACACGACAGATTTACTGTTCTATGCATAATTTATATGCAAAATGTAACATCAGGTCAAATTATTCTCTCCCCAAACTAATTGAACCAACAGACAATTGACATTAATTGAAAAAATTACAGGGTATAAACATTAATTGAACGAATCTTAGGCGATCTTAAAAATAAAGTTTTAAGCCATCTATACTAAATATTTGTTGATTTGCTGAATAAACAAAGGCCTGTTGGCACAACGACTGATAAACTTTATTCATAGGTTAAATCCCTAGAGCTCCATATTTTGCCGGGTAATTTGAGTGAATGTGTTGCATGCCGATCGAAGAGTGCAAATTTGATAAGTATTAAAAGCCCGACAGCCGGAGGCTGGAGGGCTTTTATTATCAAATTTGCACGATTCCTCGCCATTCAACACATGCACGAAAATTACCGGATCAAAATATGGAGCTCGCGGGGTTTATGTCAAGATTATTTCCCAAATGAGCTGTAACATATTTTGAAATAAATATATTTATTTTCATATAAATTCAATAATCAAAATAACAAAGATAGTATTATCAATATCACAAGAAACAGACTTATTCTGACTTATTATTAAAATTTGAACAATTAATATAAAAAGTACAATTATTATACACCATTGGAGTAGTATTAGAGGTACTGGCTTCAGCTGATGTAATCTTCGTCCCAACAGTGGTGGTCTCATGATTGTTTCTTATTTTATTTATAATTTTTGAATGATGCTCAGTATTAAGATGGAGATATGGTTTTATTGACTGAGCGTTTGAATGCCCCGTTATTTTAATTAACTCTTGCTCTCCAACACAGTTTTGCGCTAGATTGCTGACTGCTGTTGAGCGATTTGAATGGTTAGTAAATTTAATATGTGCTGTGTCCAAACCAATTGCTTTCGCCGCATTTTTTGTCCATACTGAAATTTGGTTTCTTCCTAGAGGGCAATTTTTATACCAATATTTTTTATTGTTTGATGTCCAGTATTTGTTGCACGTCAGAAAGAGCCTTCGTGTAATTATATTTTTTGATCTTTTTGAAATTAATTTTTTAAACAATCTAACAGGGCAAATATTTTCATTGCTACTATTAGGTATCAGCCATTTGGTCTCAGCTAATTTATGTGACCCACCCTGTGAAGTTTTATTAAAAACAGTATTGTATTCAATTCTTCCTAAAAACAGAAACCACTTATAAATAATAATGTAAACTTGTATGCTTCTATTAATTTTTACCTGTTAATTCACCTTTATTGTCCCTCTCTTCTCTAAAATAATCCACAAGGCAATTGGAAGCTTCTCCGCCCCTCCAAGCTAGTTCTACTGCCGCAATGTGATAGAACTTGCGTTGTAATCCTTCAGGTTCTTCTTCGTTGAACGAATTTATTATAGAATTGTGTTCCTCTGGGGTAAATGCAACGGCACTTCTTTTTCTTTTCGAAGGATCCTGTTGTAATAGCTTTCTTTTCGCATCACGAGCACTTCTTGCTTGTTGAAATATTAAATCATTAAATGGATCAAACTTAATATTATACCTTTCGAAATAAAACTCTTGTAACTTCTTTGCTGTGATGTTCCACATGGTTTTGACTACTCCTTCTTTGTAATCGGTCCCATCGATTTTCTTCATATTAAATGCATAATCTGTTAATATCTTGTTTAAATCTGTGACAGTTTGATTTTGTGTCAACTGATATGACTTTTCATTGCAAAATGATTTAAATTGACTCCATATAGAATCGTGGGTTTTCTTCGTATTTTTGGGGGTGTGGTTTTTAATAGCCTCGATGATGCTTTCTTGTTCTGTTTTCCCAAATCGCGCCATTACATTTTGGCAATTTAAGAATAAATTTTGAGAATAAATAAATTGTTGCTAGGCAAAAAGCTAGCTGCGGTTTAATCAACCCCAATATTCAAGGGAAGCTGCATGCAGTTTAATCAAGAAAGTTGAATCGTTATTGGTTGATATTTGAATTTTCTTCAAATTTGATTGGTTTTTAAAAATTGCGGGAAATAATCATCATTATTTAAGTCTCCCATCATGTCAAAATCCAAAAATATAATAATCATATAAATTTGTAACATATTCCAAACATATCTTTTTTTATCAATACGCAATGGTGTAAATTATTATTTTTGTGAACAAGGTTGTTGTGTTTTTACGAAGTAAAATTGAGCAATTGTGGTAGAACTAAGCATAAATCAAAAGTAAAAATTATAATGTCGGGTTTCACTAACGTCAATTAAATCGAAAAATAGTTATTCATCGAATAAAATCTAGTAATAGTTAAACACATGCCAAAAAAATCAATTAGTTCATATTTGTTGACGTTTATGACATGGAAAATGTCTATTTTAATCGGCAAATAAATTTAATCTGTGAAAATGATTTAACTGACGTTGGTGGAACCCGACATAAGTGAATTTAAATTTGACATTGATTTGAAGTTCCGAGATGAACTTCAAATATTTATGCAAGTGGCCCACGATCTTTTAATCTTTACTATAAAATTACTATCAGCAGTTTTTTTAAGTCATTAATTATTATCGCACGAAAACATGACAATATGTTAATACTATACTATCTCATTTTCATGTGAATATTCATGGAAGGAATTTTCCATTCACGATTCCCCGTGTCTCGTAAGGTTAAGAAGCACACACATTTTTTTCCTTCCTGTTTTTGTTTGCAGGGCGTTGCAGATGCTTGAATTAATGTGCAAAAGGTGGTCGTAAACATCAACACCCTCAGTACAACGTCCTGACGACGAGATGTAGTCGTATATTAAGGATCTATTTTAGTTCCACGTCGAGACTTGCAAGTACGTAAAAGAAAGAGTGGATGTGGATTTTATAAACAAGAGCGAGTCTATGAAATTTAATGAAAGTTTATTGAATATTTGTCAGGCGGGACGTGTTAATTAGGAAATGTTTTGGAAATGGGCGAATTTAAGGTGTGCACATAATTTAAATAGATAATAAAAACTTTGTGGGCGTTTATTAGTAATTAGTTGTACGACATGAAGGGATGGGCGTAGCCAGGATTTTCACCAGGGATGAGCAAATGACAAGAAAATATGTTAAACTTGAATAATTCCAATTCAAAAATATTTGAATTATTTTCTCGAATTCAAATAATTTTGAATTGGAATTTTTCAAGTTTGACATATATTCTTGTTACGCTTCTTATAGTTTGCACACTTTAAACATATTATATAAAATTATCGCGTTTTAGATTTTATGTTAAACTATCGTAGCACGCCTGACGCATAAGGTAAATATTTCGAGTTTAGAAAAGCTTGAAAATCCAAATAAGTATTTACTTCATGCTTTATCCAGGAGTGGAAAACACTCGTTAGAAAATTCAAAATATTATGATTAAACCTAACATACAGAGAGTTTTAAGTAACACCGAACATGCCAGGAAATGTTCACTGTAAATTTTCCTATGTTCGATTTGTTCTGGGACGCATCAAAGCAATGAGTGCGATGTGAATGGCTACGATTTCTAATGGTGATATAGTCAACCCAATTTACATTCTTTTTCATTGGTTACGATTTTTAGTAGTTCTAATGTAAATTAGGACTAATGTAAATAAGGTACATGTAACGTCAAAATAAAATATGTCAGTTATTAAATCTTGTGCGTTTATGGTAAGTGCAGTGTGTGGGAATATGGAACTTACATTTTTTGTCAAATGCAAGACATCAACATTTCAAGACAATCATGATTATTACTGTCCTGAAACATACAGGAAGTTTTTCTTTTAGGTATACGTATTTAAAAGTCAGCCTATTTTCTGTAAATCCTTGTTCATTTAAGCTCGATTTAAAGCTTTAAACGAGTGTTATCTACTCCCAGACTAAGCATGAAGTAAAATTTCGAGTTTAGAAAAGCCCCGGGAAAATTTGTCGAGGGTCGCGCAGCGACCCGAGACAAATTTTCTGGGCTTTTCTAAACTCGAAATTTTACTTCATGCGCCACGCGTATAGAATACTAAAATATTGTGAAATTTATGTATATTAGAACGTCACTTGAAATCTGTGTTCTATACGCGTGGCGCATGTAGTAAAATTTCGAGTTTAGAAAAGCCCAGAAAATTTTCACTTGAAATCTGTGTTTTATACGCGTGGCGCATGTAGTAAAATTTCGAGTTTAGAAAAGCCCAGAAAATGTTCACGGGGCTTTTCTAAACACGAAATTTTACTTCATGCCTAGTCTGGGAGTGGAAAACACTCGTTTATAGTTTCAAATTGAACTCTTCTAACAAAAACAACGTGAACATTTTGTTTTAGGTAAACATTTGCGTAAGCTGTAAATTTTCCGACATCCGTTGTGAGTGTTTTCCACTCCCAGGCTAAGCATGAAGTAAAATTTCGAGTTTAGAAAAGCCCCGTGAAAATTTGCGAGGGTCGCGCAGCGACCCGAGACACATTTTCTGGGATTTTCTAAACTCGAAATTTTACTTCATGCGCCACGAGTATAAAACACTGGTTTCAAGCGAGATTCAAGTATACATAAATTCACAATATTTTTGTTTTGTACGCGTGGCGCATGAAGTAAAATTTCGAGTTTAGAAAAGCCCAGAAAATTTGTCTCAGGTCGCTGCGCGACCCTTGACAAATTTTCACGGGGCTTTTCTAAACTCGAAATTTTACTACATGCTTAGTCTGGGAATGGAAAACACTCGTTTAAAGATTCAAATTGAATTCTTTCAAAAAACAACGAATGTCGGAAAATTTACAGTTTATGCATGTTTACCTAAAAAAAAATCACTGTATCTTTAATTCATTGTAAGTTACGCTACCAATAAAGTAATAAATACACCTTCATTATCTTCATTGAGTATTATGTTAGCAAATAAATGAAAATTGCAATGTTTGCCAAATAAATCAGCACACCTAACACCCCAGTGTTGTTTTGTTGGCAGCAGTACTAGGTGCGGTACTTGCAAACCTGCCTCGCCACGCTCTTAAAATTTGGAATATTTATATTTAAAGCTGCCGAAAGGCCGTTTTGTAACTACAACGGGCCTAATGAGGCCTAAGTGTAGTGCAGAAATGCGCACTCTCCAAAGGACCAGGCAGTTTTTGGATGGCATTTTTGCTGGTACACCCAAAGCAAAGCAACGTACTTGGGGTGGTCCTGATCAAATGGTTTACACAATACGCTGAATCGAAGTTCTTAATAATCTTCAGTGAAATTGAAGCAATGTATAAACGTATCTTGAAATATTAGCAAACGGAAGTAACAGGAATCTGTATTTCTATTATTTTTGCGATTAAGCTAAATCTGTTCTCCTCTTTCTCATTTTCCTTTCTGTTTAAAATCAACATTCAATTAGTGATGTAGGCGATTTTTGAATGACACATTTTATTTTGACGTTAAATGTAAGTTGCGTCAGAACTACTGAAAACTAAAATTTTGTTAGAACTACTAAAATTAGCCAATTAAATCGCACTCAATGCTTTGATGCATCCCAGACCCCATCGAACATAGGAAAATTTACATTGAATATTTTCTGGCATGTTCGGTGTTACATAAAACTCTCTGTATAAGTATGTCGTCCAACAAATGAGATGAGCTTCGAAAACAATTGACATTCTGAATTGTTTTCTAAGCTTATTGACAGCGATCATCAACATTTGCAAAAAATTACAATTTCAGAGAAAAAACGTATTTATGTATCTGCATAGAATTTAGTAAACTTCTTATATCATTATTATTAAAATGTTTTTTTTTTGTGAATAGGTAAATTTTTTTGACATAAATAAATAGAATTTTATTTATTTCAACAAATATAATATTAATTAATGGATTCCATAGTGGCATCGTCAATGACACGAATGCACAAGTGTATATGAAGGTCACTGTTTTGTCCATGAACGAGCTAAACTTTGTTTTTGAAACCAAAAAACAAATATCAAAATTGAATTTGTGTTCAGTATTCCAGCATCAGATACCCACAGACGCGTTTCGGATTTCAAGGTCCTCTTCAGTGTGGAGTTTGCCACTATGGGGCATTAGATGGCGTTAGCTATCGATTCCATTGGCTTGAAATAGTCAGAAATGTTCAGTATTCCTCAGCACTGGGTCGGGACCAAACTGAAGAGGACCTTGAAGTCCGAAACGCGTCTGTGGGTATCTGGTGCCGGAATACTAAGCACAAATTCAATTTTGATCAAACTAATTGATAAAATGCAACTGAATTAAGGCACAACATCAACATTAATAAATAATAGTAAAAAAGTTTTGAAAATATAAAAATTAAATTTCAGATATCTCAAAAATGTACACAAAAAGTGGGCCATTTAATAATTTCTTTTTGAAATTGCTAATAAAACTACACCTTTGAAAATTGTCAAATGATTGTTGCTGTATTCAAGAAAGTTCAATGGCCGCCGCGGCTAGCTTAACAGTAGTCCATCCTTTTCATCCAAATTTGCTGTACATTTTCGATTGTTTGTGGCTCTATTTGGTAAATAGTTCCACCAATGTTTTTCATCAATGCGTCAATTGTTTGTGGATCCTTGAAAAACAACAGTTCTTAACATACCTCCTACAAAAAATAGTCCAACGGCAACAAATCGCAGCTGCTCGATGGCCTATTAATGTCTCCAAAACGACTGAAAAACATTGACAATTTAAACATAAATATTAGAAAAAAAAAACATAAAAACCTCAAAAAACTTATTACGCAATTCGTAATAATTTATACAATCAACTAAAATTATTAATAATAATAATAATAATTTTGATTGATGTTTGTACATAATTACATGTTTACACAAGTCAAATAAGTAGCTAATTAATCAGAATACACATATAAATTAGGAATAAAATTGAGAATACAAAATAAGTTAAAAAGGTATTAAATTAAAAAATACATTTAGACATACAGAGAGTTTTATGTAACACCGAACATGTTCGTCCAATACAATTCGACACATTTATTTGTTAAGTTGTGTGTAAATTGGGTTACCTATATGGCCATTAAAAATTGTAGCCAATCAATCGCAATTAATGCCTCAACTTGTACACACGGGGAGTTTTTCTTTCAAGTATACATGTCCCAACTACACCGTATATGTCGTAAATCTTTATATACACGTTGTTAAAAAAAATCAATTTGAAACTTGAAATGAGTGTCTTCCACTCCCAGACTAAGCATGAAGTAAAATTTCGAGTTTAGAAAAGCCTGAAAATTTGGTTTGGTCGCGTAGCGCGAAGCGCGGAGCGGACAAACAAAATGTTTAGGCTTTTCTAAACTCGAAATTTTACTTCATGCGCCACCGGTACAAACCACTGACATATTATGAAGTTTAAAACACACCGCTAAACTTTACATTGCATCAGCGTTTCGTACCGGTGGCGCATGAAGTAAAATTGCGAGTTTAGAAAAGCCTGAAAATTTGGTTTGGCCACTCCGCGCTTCGCGCTACGCGACCAAACCAAATTTTCCGGCTTTTCTAAACTCGAAATTTTACTTCATGCTTAGCCTGGGAGTGGAAAACACTTGTTTAATGCTTTAAATTATTTTTTTTTAATAAACCAAGCATCGGCAAATATACAACGTATGCTTATATATATTTAAAAGAAAATGTCTCGTTATGAAAATGTTCGGTGTTACATAAAACTGTCTGTATATACATATATCACATACAAAAAGACTATCAATAACAAAATAAGTAAAAAAAAAACGTATATTATTGGCATCGCTACGAACAAGCATATCTGCTGATGTCACTTAGAAATTCCTTTGAGTAAAAGTATGCTTTCGTGATAAAAATGTGTTTTAATTTTAGCTTACATTTCTAAAGGTCTAAACTTCTAATCGTTTCTGGTAAGGCATTGTAATATTTAAAAAAAAATAAAATCGTGTTCCTGTCCGCGATTGTGGATGAGACATAGATTATTTGTCAACCTTGTATTGTATGTGTGTATATCCTGGTGCCTCTCAAATTCATGCAAGTGACTTTTTGCGTAGATGTTACACTCCATGATATACAAACAAAGCAAAGAAAGCACTTTAAGCTCTTGAAAGAGTAGTTTAGTATTATCGCGGTAACCTGCCCCCAACAATACACGTACGGCTTTGCGCTAGATGCCAAAAATTCGATCCCCACACTATGAGCCCATAGCGCAAATGAGACTCGAAGAAGGCATGGTAGACCGTTTTTAGGACATCACCAGACACCTCATTACTAAGCATTCTTACTTATTTTTTAGATAGTTGGTTACCATGTTCTGACCAAGTAAGTTTTTGATCCACATATTATACCTAGGAATTTCACCGATTCCTAGTAGTAAGCTAGACGTTCTATGTGACGCAGTGTAAAAACCATATTCACTTTCTTGTCCAAGTTTAACTTTAATTTATTTTGTTCAAAATATTCATTAGTCTGAAGCAAAGCCCGACGATTTTTCTGCACACTGTTCTTCTCAGAAATACCTATACTTTTAATGGTAGTATCATCAGCGTATAAAATTGGTTTACTCTCCATACTGTGGTAGATCGTTAACGCAGATAAGAAAAAGGAGAGGCCCAAGGACTGACCCTTGCGGGGCACCCTCGTTAACCAAGGAATCCTCTGATGTTTCATTATTTCATTATTGCACGATACATACATATTAAAAAATATATTGTTTACGTATATTACTCAAAATACACAAAATCGTAAAAATGTTAAAATGTTAAATTTAGTAGGTCACGTAGCGCGCGTAGCGCTACGCGACCAAACCAAATTTTTAGGCTGTCCTAAACTCAAAAATTTACATCATGCGCCATGGGTGTAAAACACCGATATATGTGAATTACACTGTTATTAATTGATTTTAAGCAAATCACTAGAATAAGTATATACTCATATATTATACCTACTAACAGTAAATGAAATCAAATTGTATTTTCTCCAGGAAACTTTTATCTTTAATTTTCTCTTGTAAATGCGGACAAGAATATTACCAATCTTACCAAAACAGCTGGGTAATATATGGTAATTTACGGTAAATCACCAGTGGTAATTACCGACTAGAACAAAATAAACTAGAATACCTACGGCTAATATATTTCTCTTTCAATTTGTACTAGGGTTTTTTTTGCAATTTGTCTCAGTCTATTTCTACAAAAATATATTACTAATACAAAATGAACTAGAAGACGGTCAAAATACAGGTTTTTTTTTTTTTTAGGTATACATATGCGTACACTATAAATTTTACGACATTCGTTGTTTTTTTAAAAGATTTCAGTTTGAATCTTTAAACGAGGGTTTTCCACTCCCAGACTAAACATGAAGTAAAATTTCGAGTTTAGAAAAGCCTGAAAATTTAAATTGGCCGCGTAGCGAAGCGGAGCGGCCAATCCAAATTAGGCTTTTCTAAACTCGAAATTTTACTTCATGCGCCACGCGTATAAAACACTGATATATCGAAAAGTTTAAAATATACGGCTTTAACAATCTAATATGTAAATGTCAATGTCAATGTCAAATTCTGCGCTGAACCGATTGCTTAAAACAGTAAATATAGGCCACCCAATAGCTCTAACGTATATTGGGTTGCCTTTAATCGTTGTTGTATGTGTGTGTTTTCTTAACTTCGCTATAAATAAGTGTTTTTAAGCGTGGCGCATTAAGTAAAATTTCGAGTTTAGAAAAGCCTAATTTGGATTCTTAGGCTTTTCTAAACTCGAAATTTTACTTCATGCTTAGTCTGGGAGTGGAAAACACTCGTCAAAAGCCTCAAATAACCGCTTTGAAACAACAAATTACCGCAAATTGAAAAAACCCTGTATTTATCTTTTAATCTATACTGCAGCCTAAATTACTGCCGAGAGTTACTTCTAAAAGTTGATTTTAGGTAAAACTTTGCACTTCTTTTTATGATTTCTATGAATGACTTATAAAAACTCATATTGGGAAGTTTTCTGTTAAACAGATTATACGCTGTAAATATTCGTTGTTTTTGTAAAAGCGTTCCATTTGAAGTTTCGAACGATTGTTTTCACTCCCAGACTAAGCATGAAGTAAAATTTCAAGTTTAGAAAAGCCCCGCGTAGAAAATTTGTCGAGGGTCGCGCAGCGACCCGAGACAAATTTTCACGGGGCTTTTCTAAACTCGAAATTTTACTTCATGCGCCACGCGTATAAAACCCTGAAATATCACGAAGTTAGAAATACACAATATACAAATAATTAATATAATGCGTTATTGCATCAATAGCGCTTAATAGATCAATATACGAGTCGCCACTGCAGCTTTTTCATTTTTTATTACATAAAGTTGCCAAATAATCAAGTTAATGATGTACAATAAAAGTGGACAAGGGAATATATATATATATATATATATATATATATATATATATATATATATATATATATATATATATATATATATATATTTAAAATAACTGTTTTTAAATAGAATATAGAAAGACATGAAAAAATTAGTTGCCCCGGGCTTAACCTTTTTCTTTAACCAAACGTCTAGAACCCGAAAACTAGTCTATAATCTAAAGCGCGTAGGGTCCAAAATCCAGATTAGTTCGTGGACTCCAATCTTTAGCACTCTATAAACAAGACCCAAACTATAGAATAGATGCATGTAATCTATAGTTTCGAGTCTACAACGATGTGACTAGATTTCAGGGTACTAAAAATTAGTGTCAATAAACTAATTAATCTAGAGACTAATCTAGAATCAATATACTATCGTGTAGAATCCAGAAACGTGTCTAGAATCTAAAGTATGAAGGGTCCAGAATCTAGGCAACCTCCTAAAGTCCAAAGCCTAGTGCCTGGAGACTTCAGATTGAAGGCTAGGTCGACGACCTAAATTCAAAGTTTATAGATTAGAGGTCGACCTATTAAAGTCAAAGTTCGGAGTGCATAAAGTACACTATTTAGAGATTAGAGTCAAGAGGATCACTAAAGACTCTAGAATAAAAAAAGTTTAAGTTTAGTTTAGAGGCTAGAGCGCGTAGAGTACAAAGTAAACATTAGTCTTGATGTTACAGTCTAGAAACTAGAGACTCTAGGTTGGAGGCTAGGACAGCCGCAGAAAGTCGAAGTTAAGTTTAGAGAGCCTAGTAGTAGGAGTACGAACCTTAGAGTTAATTCTAGATATTCGAGCGTAGAGGTTGTTTAGACTACAGATTGGAAGCTAGGTTGATCGCTTAAAGTCGAAATTTAGTTTAGAAAGCCTAGAGTACAAAATGGAGTAATATATCTATATAAGACCTAGACTCAAACTGGAGTCCAGGTCTTATATAGCTAGGTCGACAGCATAAAGTCGAAGATTAAAGTTTAGAGAGCCCAGAGTGTAAAGTTCAAAGATTCGAGTGTACAGGTAGAGTCTACGTCGACCGCTTAAAGTCGAAGTTTAGTCTAGAGTTTAGATTACAAAGCCTAGATAGTGGAGTCTAGATATTAAAGTTTAGAGGCTGTATGTAGACTCAAGATTGAAAGCTAAGTCGACCACCTCAAGCCATAGTTTGGAAAGCCTATATTACCTAAGTTTAGAGATTAAAGTTTACAGGTAGACAACATTTAGATTATGGATTTGAGATTAGAATCACCGTTTAAAGTCCAAGTTTAGTCTAGAGTTTTGGAGCACAAAGTTTAGAGATTGGAGTATTTATTATAGTCTATATGCCAAACACTCCAGATTAGAGGCTAGGTCAACCATCTAATCGTAAATTAGTCTAAAGTTTAGAGCCTAAAGTGGTCTAGATATTAGTCTGGAGGCTGTCTAGAGACTCCGGACTTGATGCTAGCTTAACCGCCTAATCTACGTTTAACCTAGAGTTTAGAGAGTCTGGAGTACACATCTTAATATGTGATATTAGTATAGATGCTGTATATAGATTCCAGGCTAGGTCGGCCGCCGAAAGTTGTAGTTTTTAGAGAGTCTAGAGTACCAAATTTACAAATTAGAGTCTACAGGTAGACAAGCCTCTACTGTGAGTATGTTTGTTTACCTAAGACTAAGGGGTCTTTTTGAATAATTTCATTTGCGTCACGCTGTGCAGGAGAGAGCTATACAAAACATTTTAAAGTAAAAATATCGTTTGTCTTACACTTTAATGGTCAAATATCGATAGAAAAATAGATTTATTGTTAACCCAAAACTAAAATTATTTACATAATACTGAGAAATAATTGTACCTGTAATGGATCTAATGATACTGAGGCAAGGCGTTCCCATTGTTTGTATTTAATTTAAAAAAATATTTACATATTTATTGAGGAGGGAACAGGATGCCACAATTTCTGTGCAAAATTGCAGAATTTATTTCATCGTAAAAATATGTTTATTGAGAAATTAACAAAACGAATAAGCACAACGTCTTAACCGTGTGAAAAACAGAACTAAGGTATATTAAATGGTTTTTCTTTCATTTGGGTTACTAATTTACATTGACTTATGTAGAATCAATGTAAACTTTTCATACACTTAATCTTAGAGGCACTGCTAATTAGTCATTAGAATGTGTATACTGTTTTAAGTCCTCTCATCACAACCCTTTGTATAATGATACCATAATTAGTGGTAATAAATATTTCATTTTGGGCCTGGCGCCTGGAGCCTCTTAAGTGCTAAGTCGGCTATTGCAGTAACTATTAAACTCTAAGATTTACTATACACCACTGATTTATTTTTCTATATAATTTTATTTAATCCTCATGATAATGGAATTCCAGAAGAAGAGCACTCGCATATAAAAGATTCTTCTGAAGATTCTTTTCGTCGTTTCCCATCCATCCCACTGCTAACAGTATCCAAATCTGACCTCTTCTTCGCCGCCTTCACATCTCGGATATCTTCTTTTATTACCTTTAACTCATCCTTAATTTTACAAGGAATATAGGGCAGCAGTTTTCCTTCCATTTTTGCCAAAAACCTCACAACTACAGCACCAACAGGCAATGCTGTTTCAATTCCGGATAAAGTCCTATGATCCAGCTTCGTAATATCCGGAAGCAAATACCTAATAACAGTTCTCGTATTTCCATATGTTGGTCTCTCGTAAATAGGATTCCCGTACAACGTCAAATTATGCAACGCTTTTAACTTCCTCAATTTGAAAACCTCGCATAATTCGGAAATGTTGTTATCGTGCAGATATAAAATTTTCAAGTTTTTCAATTTCATCAAACACGCATCGATTTCCGTTATTTTATTGTGGGATAAGTCCAGGAAGGCTAACCTTTCCGGGTATTCCAAAACGTTGTTTACCATTCTGTCGATGTTTTTGATGTTGGCTATTCTGTTGGTGTTAAGCCAGAGGGTTCCGCTGAGGTACTTTATGTGATTGGAAAGCTCGATTTTGCCGAATCTCGTACGGGTCGCGTCGTTCGGTGTGAAATTTTCGATTTTTTCGTAGCGTTGGAAAGTGTAGTCGACCGGCATTGCTGAGTCGTTCAAGGATTTTTCGGTGACAAAGTGGTCGACGTAGGGTTTTCGTACAACTCTGGATTTTTTATGTTTTGGTTTTATGGTTTTCCCCCCAGGCATTTTTGACTTTTGAATAAATCATTTAGATTAATATATTATTTATGTTAAAAACCATGACAATTACTTTTTTTAGACATCTGTTTACGTATTGTTGGTGTAAAGGTAAAAGTCGCTAAGCAGCAGCGTAACTGCTAATCACTGTCCCTATATGAAAGAGAGTACCACAAATTAGCATCCATTTTGAACCTTAAAGGCACCAAATTCAAACTAAATCATTCTATACAAAATTGAAACCTAATTTTTACTACCCGGGGTAATGAGGTAGATAAATTATGTGTGAAAAGAACTTCTAAATCGCCAAACACAACTATATAAACAAAAAACGCACGCGTTATTTTCGGCGAAATGACGATTTCACCTGACGTTTGTTTAAGCATAGTGTTCCAACTAATGTTAGACAATTAAATGATGAACATTTCATCAATTAATAAATCGTAAATATTGTTTATTTATTTATTTCTAGAGTGAATTGAGAATCTGGGTTTAAGTATATTTTTTTATTAATAAATATAATGCACCTAGTGTTTTACTGGACACGCACACGACTGTTTCAAGCGTTGTGATGGAACAGTCATGACGCGACGCCATGTTGACGCCCTTACATTGGCCATATCCAAGGACGGTCGAGTACACGGTAAGAAGGATCGACAGAATCGATGATTTTAGAGTGGGGATAGAGATCGCTTACGTCACAAATACGCGCTTAATTTTAATTTGGTTACTTTATGGTAAACTTTAGGTAAACATGCATAAGCTGTAAACTTTCTGACATTCGTTGATTTTTAAGAGAGTTCAATTTGAAGCTTTAAACGAGTGTTGTCCACTCCCAGACTAAGCATGAAGTAAAATTTTGAGTTTAAAAAAGCCCTATGAAAATTTGTCGAGGGTCGCGCAGCGACCCTCGACAAATTTTCTGGGCTTTTCTAAACTCAAAATTTTACTTCATGCGCCACGCGGATAAAACACTGATTTTAAGTAAAATTCGAATATACATAAATTTCACAATATTTTAGTGATTTATACGCGTGGCGCATGAAGTAAAATTTCAAGTTTAGAAAAGCCCAGAAAATTTGTCTCAGGTCGCTGCGCGACCCTCGACAAATTTTCACGGGGCTTTTCTAAACTCGAAATTTTACTTCATGCTTAGTCTGGGAATGGAAATCACTAGTTTAAAGCTTTAAAATGAACTTAAAATAAACAGGAAATATCTCAAGATTTACAGAAAATAGGCTGAATTTGGAATACGTATATTTTAAAGAAGAACTCTCTGTATAATGTAAATACATATTTAAGGGTCTTTTCCACTTTTTGACTTTGACGAAATTGAGTCAGCTCTCCCTGGCGGGTTATTTTGTGCATTATTTCGACTGAATTTTACATTTTAATGTGTACATCACGATATATTTCACTGAAACCGGTTGGTCGACACTTAACACTAACACAAAGTCTTATTTTAATAACACTTATTTTTAACACAAAATATTAAAAATCTATCCATGAAACTACAGCGAAACCGGAAAGAGAGGTTATGATAGACTCAAAAACGTAGCCAATTAACGTCATTGTTCTCTCTCGCACGAACCATGGCCTGCGGGGAAAGGGGTAGAGAAAAAACATGGAAAGATTCAATTCTGTCATACCTTGTAACACGTATGTGTTCATATGTGTTACGCATATCGATGTAACTTGGGCCTTATCAATTGCGGTACTCTTTTACACAAAACGAAAATAAGGGGAGCGACACGTTAATACCCCAATCAAATTTATACATTTTGAGAGAGGAAAGATGTTCTGTAATCCTTTCTCTGTCAGTTTTTACAATGTCTGTCAAGTGTATTTTGGTTTTAGTGTAAATAATAATTGTGTGTATTGTTTCCTCCTGGATCTTATTTGAACAAATATCGAAATCGATTACAATGAACAATAGGTAGGGTGAAGTTTCTCAATATTGAAAGAGTTTTTATTATTTTTAGCCTACATAACTGAAAATAGCTTTAGTGTAATGTTTTGTAGTTTCAATTTGGCTGTCGAACTTTAACCATTCATTTCAATAAAAACATTAAATCGTTGTTAATGTTTTTATGATTCTTTTAATTTACGTAAATATATCATATTGTGGGTAAGTAAATGGTCTTGATTTCTCCAATTAATTTTATAATTGCTTACTAAACAAAAACAATATAATTATGGGCTAGATAAACATTTTAAACTGTGTTCATCTCTGAAATGCAGTTTAAATTAACATTTTCTATTGTTTAATGTCATGTTGAACTCTATTCAGGATAGAACTTAGTTAAAAATATTTCTGGAATTGGTCCTAATTCACATACCACTCATACATGCAAACAAAAAACGTATACATGTATACGGAACTGTGCTTATGGGTTAGTGTTAATTTGGTCGAGAATTACTAGATGGCGCTAGATCGAGCCTTAAAACAAGGACAACGGGATATCGCTTCCTGTCTTCTTACATGCTGCGGACCCGCAAAACGCCCTCAATGTGTGTCTTCTAACTTTTCTGGTTAGGTAGCAGAGCTAAAATTCTAATAATTCAGGATTGAAATCCAAATTTTCAGGCTTTCTAATCTTGAAATATAACTTCATGTGCCACGCGTATAATACATTGATATATTGTGAAATTTAAAATATTCTTGTTTAGAAGTATATTTTAAATCCTGCTTTAATATTTTTTTTAAATATTGATTTAACAGTGTATTTATAATTTTAGAATATTTCAATTTATACGCGTGGCGCATGAAGGTAAATGTCCTGTTTAGAAAAGCTTGAAAATTTAGTTTGGTCGCTTCGCTTCGCTACGCGACCATACCCAATGATTAGGCCGGTCGTCCACTGGAAGCGACAACACGCGGCTACTCGCTCACGCGATACGAGCAGCAACGGGCGGCTGCAAGAGTAGCGGCTACACGCGACAGGGGTCGTACACTGCATGTGACTTCGCGCTGCTCAGTTTGTTAGAACCGTCAAAGTTGTGAATTTAAAATATATTTTTAATGGATGCAGGGGATTTTTATCTTCTGGAAAATCCCTATGTGATTAGGGGTATGATTGGAATTCGAAAAAGGCGATCATGTTGGGAAACCCAATATTAAAAAAAGGGAATCACTGGGAGAATTTCATCATCTCCACAGCGATCTAGAACAAGATCCCCAGAAATTTAGTGACTATTATCGAATGACCTCAGAAACCTTCAAATATATTTTGAAAGCTGTAGAGCCCATTGTTGCTAATAAGAGTAATTTCCGGAAGACAATATTACCAGCGGAACGTCTAAGTGTATTTGTTTTTTTAGTGTTTACGCTTATTTGAATATTTATATAATTTTAAAATCTACCTAATTACGATGAATCAAAAAATATGCTGAGTATAATTCTCCCGACCTACCACAATACAACAATAAAATATTTACATTTGAAATTGAAACGATCATGAGCGATACAAAACGCCGCACCCGTCGACCGACCGGCCCGACGGGCCTGACAAAATCCTAAACGTCGCCCGCCCGAAATTCACCAAACACCATCAAGCAAATACCAATATTCAGCCTACACGCGACCCGGAACTCTCCGGCCCATCGGTATTAGTTGAACATTGCAAGAAATTACAAAAATATAATCATTCCAAAAAAATACATACGCACAAAATGTTCAAATAACAGCACAACCGACACAATTAAACGAAACCTAAGAACGTGTGTTGAATGGATAGTAACAATATGACATCAAGATTTCTGTAATTTTACAGAAAACGCCATAAGTATTAAGAAAAATGCAAGAGACGGCAGCACTTTACAGAGGACATTTTTATGATTTACAGAGGTCATAAGCACTGCTGTAAAATTTCGCACAGAGCATGTTTTTATTTCTAACAAAACCTTTCTTTTGATTTAAATGTTCATAAATAATATAAATAGTACACTAAAAAGAATCACAAGCTATGCTATTTTCTTTAATTTTATTTTAATGAAATTCATGCTATTATAGAAAAATCAACTCAATGGATGAGTCGACTAATCCTTTATTTGCTTATATTGAAAATATGAAATAAATAGCTGTGTAAATAACGAAATTACAGCCGTAAAATGGAAACGTAAAGGCGCAGGACTAGACACGGCTACGAGCGACAGATCCCATTTCGGCGCAAGAATCCGCATGTCCGCGCACGCTTGCAGTCGACGAGATTCATTGGATTTACACATGTCGGGATCTGTCGCGCGTATACGCATGTTGCCGCTAGGATCGCGTGAGCGCGTAGCCGCGTGTTGTCGCTTCCAGTGGACTACTGGCCTTAGGCTTTTCTAAACTCGAAATTTTACTTTATGCTTAATCTGGGATTGAAAGCACTCGTTTAAAGCTTCCAATTAAGCTATCAAAAAAAAAATACAACTTGTGTCGGAAAATTTACAGCACATACATACAGAGAGTTTTATGTAACACCGAACATTTTCAATGTACATTTGCGTGTTTGATTTGTCAAGCAAGAGCAATTAATACGATTTGACACCTTCAATTTTTAGGTTATGTGTATATTGGGTTGCCTATATGACCATTACAAATTGTAGGCAATCAATCGCAATTAATGCCTAAATTTATTTCAGTACAAACTGTGCCAATTAGAGCGTATGTGCCTTAAATATTTAGATAATCGTCGTTTTTTTAAAGAGTTCAATTCGATACTTAAAACGAGTGTTTTCCACTCCCAGACTAAGCATGAAGTAAAATTTCGAGTTTAGAAGAGCCTGAAAATTTGGTTTGGTCGCGTAGCGCGAAGCGCGGAGCGACCAAACCAAATTTTCAGGCTTTTCTAAACTCGAAATTTTACTTCATGCGCCACCGATATAAAACACTGACATGTTGCGAAGTTTGAAATATATTTTGAGCTTCAGAGTGTTTCAGTGTTTTACGCCGGTGGCGCATGAAGTAAAATTTCGAGTTTAGAAAAGCCTGAAAATTTGGTTTGGTCGCTCCGCGCTTCGCGCTACGCGACCAAACCAAATTTTCAGGCTTTTCTAAACTCGAAATTTTACTTCATGCTTAACCTGGGAGTGGAAAACACTCGTTTAAAGCTATAAATGATTTTTTTTTAATAAACGGAGTGTCAGAAAATGTAAAACATATGCATATGTATACTTCTCTGTATGAAAATTAACATTGATAATGTTCGGTGTTACATAAAACTCTCTGTATGTATATTAGAACAAAAATTCGCTAAATAATGTTTTCTTTACAAAAGTCAATCGCTTGTGATAAGTCTAAAAGTATACACAGTTAATCAAAACCGCCTAAAAAATAGATCATTAAATAATTTCTGAGGAAATCTAACTATTTTGTCAATTAAGAAATATCTAGTGAATATTTGAAGATTCCTTCCTTTGTACCAGTTTAGGCCGGTCGTCCACTGGAAGCGACAACACGAGGCTAAGCGCTCACGCGATCCTAACGGCAACATGCGTATACGCGCGACAGATCCCGACGTGTGTAAATCCAATGAATCTCGTCCACTGCAAGCGTGCGCGGACATGCGGATTCTCGCGCCAAGCGTATAGCTGCGTCAAGTCCCAAGGAAATGGGATCTGTCGCTCGTAGCCGCGTCTAGTCCTGCGCCTTTACGCTTCCATTTTACGGCTGTAATTTCGTTATTTACACAGCTATTTATTTCATATATTCAATATAAGCAAATAAAGGATTAGTCGACTCATCCATTGAGTTGATTTTTCTATAATAGCATGAATTTCATTAAGATAATATAAAATAAATTAGCATAACTTGTGATTCTTTCTAGTGTACTATTTGTATTATTTCTGAACATTTAAATCAAAAGAAGGGTTTTCTTAGAAATAAAAACATGCTCTGTGCGAAATATTACAGCAGTGCTTATGACCTCTGTAAATCATAAAAATGCCCTCTGTAAAGTGCTGCCGTCTCTTGCATTTTTCTTAATACTCATGGCGTTTTCTGTAAAATTACAGAAACCTTGATGTCATATTGTTACTATCCATTCAACACACGTTCTTAGGTTTCGTTTGATTGTGTCGGTTGTGCTGTTATTTGAACATTTTGTGCGTATGTATTTTTTTGGAATGATTATATTTTTGTAATTTCTTGCAATGTTCAACTAATATAATCGGTATTAGTTGAACATTGCAAGAAATTACAAAAATATAATCATTCCAAAAAAATACATACGCACAAAGTGTTCAAATAACAGCACAACCGGAGAGTTCCGGGTCGCGTGTAGGCTGGATATTGGTATTTGCTTGATGGTGTTTGGTGAATTTCGGGCGGGAGACGCTGAGGATTTTGTCAGGCCCATCGGGCCGGTCGGTCGGCGGGTGCGGCGTTTTGTATCGCTCATGATCGTTTCAATTTCGCGGACCATATTTTTGTTCTCGCGAACCACAAGGAACCACTGCCTTAGACAAAATGTGTATGTCACCATGGCTCAATAAGCAGTTCAATTATTGTGATTAAAATCTGTGAAAAATGCGAATTTATAGCGTTTTATACACAGTTTTAATTTCGCTGAGAGTTTTCCAAATATGTATTGAAACAATTACAATAATACCCCGACAGACATTGAATTATACAATAGATATCAGACTTACACGACAGCTCTTCTATGCATAATTTATATGCAAAATGTAACATCACACATTCACATTTTTAGTTCGTTCAAATATTCTGCAATCATTGGTAAATTCATTTTACTTTTTGTTAGAAAACGTCTGTGATGATGTGATAAACATACATTTAAAATATGGTTTATTTCATTGAATGTTATTTGTGATAACTAAGGCATTAAAAACAAACATACTAAATTATGTTTTTATGAAATCTTGTGTCAAAATAAAAAATTAGATTATAAATCATTGAATGCTGTAACAAGAAATAATATAAATTGTAAAATAAATCGACAAAACATGTAATTATCTTCATTGATTCTCAGCAAAAATAAAGAATTAGCTGGGATTTTAGGTGAAATTATAATTTACTTTGATTTGGTAATTTCAAAATCATTCCAATACGAACAAAATTACGATGAATGAATAAAGATGCTGATTAGATTTCTCCCGACCTACCACAATACAATATTAAAATATTTGCAACATGATCGCCTTTTTCGAATTCCAATCATACCCCTAATCACATAGGAATTTTCCAGAAGATAAAAATCCTCTGCATCCATTAAAAATATATTTTAAATTCACAACTTTGACGGTTCTAACAAACTGAGCAGAGCGAAGTCACATGCAGTGTACGACCCCTGTCGCGTGTAGCCGCTACTCTTGCAGCCGCCCGTTGCCGCTCGTATCGCGTGAGCGCGTAGCCGCGTGTTGTCGCTTCCAGTGGACGACCGGCCTTAGTTACATTGAACATGCATTTTGTATACCGGAAATTTGCCGTCAAGTTAACTTCATTTACACTAACATGAACTATTGACCTTACAAACCTAACCTCAATTTAACTGAGTGCAGCACAAATGAACAAAGCTAATAATAAAATGAGAAAAAATTGTGTTTTTTTTTTTGTTGATGATTTATCTTTCTGTAATCTACGTTAAACTAATTTCTTAAATTAATTTCTCATCTGGCACTTGGTGAAACATATTAGAATATGTAAAGTTATTTAAATTAAAAACACTTGGTATTGTTTCACAAATTAAAATTGTATCCGACTAGTTTCGGTTTGTTAGACAATTTTCAAACGAATGTGTCTAACAAACCGAAACTAGTCCTAATAAAATTTTATTTTTTGTGAAACAATACCAAGTGTTTTTAATTTAAATAACTTTACATATTCTACGTTAAACTATATTTTGTATATTGACGATTTAGGTAAAATGAATTAATAAATTTAAAATGTTTAGCTACTATTTTAAATCTCTCATGGCAGGCTTTTTGGTAGATACGGTCCTGAGTTTAGCAAGCGGTTTGATACATTTATATACAGTAAAACAACAACTATTTTAAATTATTTAATCGCATTTTTCTTCAATAGGACAACAAACACATTCATCCTCCAAATCTTGAAGATCCTCTTTAGTATCACTCCCTTCTCTAGTTTTGTGTCCACTATTTCTTCTATACTCTAAATCTTGATATTTCTTTCTACCTTCCTTAGCAAAATGTTTGTTTCTTCTAGTCTTTTCACTAGAACTCTTACAAGGAATATAAGAAGGAACCCTTCCTTCCTTTTTCTCCAAAAACCTCAACAAATGCGCACCTACAGGCAGCTCAGTCTCAATCCCAGCTAACCTATTAAAATCCAATTTTTTAATTTGGGGAAGAATATTTTTAACGACGGTCCTCATATTCCCCAACCCCTTTTGCTCGTAAAAAGGATTTCCAAACAGAGTTAAATGCTGCAACTTCTTTAATTGCCTCAATTTGAAAACTTCTTCCATTGTGCCGATTTTATTATCGTGTAAATAAAGAACCTTTAAGTTTTTAAATTTTAAAAGCCCTTCATCGATTTCTTTAACCTGATTGTGGGATATATCCAAGAAGCCCAATCGATCCGGATATTCGATAACGGATTCTATCATCTTGTCGATGTTTTTAATACTGCGGATCAAATTGTTGTTCAACCAAAATGATTGGCTTAAGAATTTCTTGTTCTGGCCTAAACTGATTGTGCCCAGCCTGCTCCTGCTGGCAAATTCCGTTCCTGTTTCTTGGATCTGCTTCGATCTTTTGAAGGTGAAGTCCACCGGCATCGCCGTGGCGTTTGTCGATGTTTCTGTGATGTGGAAGTCCACATGTTCTTTTCTGATGGTTCGGTCCCTTTCAACAAGAGGTTTCTTAGGGATTCTGTGTTTGGGTTTTGGGTTTTCCTTCTTTACATCGGACATTGGTAAAGGATAATAATAATAATATTGACGTGTATAAATAATGAAGTTTGATTATTATGACATACGTATGCAGATAGAGAGATTATTGATGTGGTTGTCATAGTTGTGGAATTAGAGATCAGTTGTACTAAAAAAACTGAACACAATTTATCCTCCAAAGTTCAAAGTAAAATTTGCAGAAACAAAAGAACACGTCTCTTAAAAATAGTCACAATTATTTTGTGCAGTATTCTCAAAAACAAACAAACATGAATGATAAATAACAAAACTGAACACAATTTATCCTCCAAAGTTCAAAGTAAAATTTGCAGAAACTAAAGAACACTTCTCTTAAAAATAGTCACAATTATTTTATGCAGTTTTCTCAAAAACAAACAAACATGAATGATAAATAACAAAATATTTTTAATTTTTATGATGTGTACCTAATAGCAGTTGTGTACGTTTTAGTCGATCAATCACTAATGATTAGAGTTGGGCATTTTTTAGTTGATTGATGACTAAGACTAATGACTAATTATGCATTTGTTAGTCATGCCTAATAATTATTAATATTTCAGTGTTTAATACGCGCGGCGCATGAAGTAAAATTTCGAGTTAAGAAAAGCCTAAAAATTTGGTTTTGTCGCTCCGCTTCGCGTAGCGACCAAACCAAATTTTAAGGCTTTTCTAAACTCGAAATTTTACTTCATGCTTAGTCTGGGAGTGGAAAACAGTCGTAAAAGGTTCAAATTGAAAGATTTAATAAAAACAACGAATGTCTGAAAATTTGCATTGAAAAATCGTAATACCTGTAAGAAAAATTCTCTATATATGGCCAACTCCAGATACAGCAGAAAAAATAGCTAAATTGGAATAGCAACAAAGTAACGAATGAAATTGATTAGACAAAAATCAAGGTTGGAAAAATAGTCAACATTTAAAGAGGGTTACCGTACACTTTCCCGAATATATTTTCCCGAATGACCTTTTTCCCGAACGCCATATTTCCTGAAAATAGAAATCCCTAATCCCATTTCCCGAATCCAGTTTCCCGAAAGGTATTGTTCCTGAATAAAATTTAAACTATTTAGAACAGAATATCATCGTACGGTTTACACTTATAGCAGTCCACTTTCGAGGATAATGCGTTTTGCAAATTTGTTACAGCGTTTTGAAAATTTTGATTTATTTGCTGATTCTATAAATACATTTAAACGTAATTTGCTGCGTACCAATTTAGAAAGTATTTTTGCAAAACTCCATCACCTTTATATTTTTTGTTCCTCATTATTGTGCATAATGTACCTATTTTTAGGTAAATAGACTTTAGGTATTAGATATAAGTTATATTTTGTAATCATTGTATAAAATTGGAGATTTTCTGTTTTCGAAAGAAATAAATACAATAAATACAATTTTAAAACCTAAACAAATTAAGTGTTTTATTAAAGTGATATTATGGAGTTTTAACAACTAACAGCCTCAACTAAACAGTAAATATAAGCTAAATTCTGACTTCAGTTTCTGGAAGTATTCACCTAAACTAGAAAAACCCTATTTGGGTTTTGATAGTTTAGTTCGGAAAAAACATCATTCGGGAAAGTTGATTCAGGAAAGTAGTATTCGGGAAAGTGTTTTCGGGAAATGTATTATTCAGGAAAAACGTAATTCGGGAAACATTTTCCCGAATATATTGGGAAAATGTATTCGGGAAAATGGGCGGATACGTTTAAAGAGACAAAAAAATTTGTGTACTCGTAAAGTTGATAAACAAATAGAGAAATTTAATAAAAATAATAAAAAGTAATTAATTACAATACATTTTCTAAAAATTTTCAAAAAACATGAATTTTAAATGAAGTCGAAAGTAACGAATATTTAAATTTATCAATCACAAAAATTCTTAAATATTGACAATTTCAAACAAAAATTAAATGTAATTACAATTTTTTCGATATTTGTAATTATTTATATAAATCGATCAAATTAAATTTATTAATTTATTCACGAGATCCATTTACAGTATAAAATAATACTTTTTTAAAAAATAGGTATGAGAATTGAAACATTATTAATAAAAATAGTCAAAAAAGTGTTGAAATCAGTAAAATAAAAAGACTCACCTGTAGTTGCCCGTATTTAGGTAATTTGTCTTTTAAGTATACATATCAGAATTTATTTAAGTTAATATTCAAACAGTCGTTGATTTATTAAAAATTCAATTTAAAGCCTCTAACAAGTGTTTCCAATACCAGATTAACCCATTAAGCACCATTGGTGCATACACGCAACATTCTAAATTTGTTGTTAATCAAATTACTAAATAAGTTAATTTTATATATTATATTTATTGACCTGACTTGAAAATGCATGAAGAAAAATGTAAGTATTTGGTTATTAATTTTTTTCGATTAATACTTATTAAAAAAAATACATTAGTGTATTTCTAACTTCACAATATTTCAGTGTTTTGTACGTGTGGCGCATGAAGTAAAATTTTGAGTTTAGAAAAGCCCCGTGAAAATTTGTCTCGGGTCGCTGCGCGACCCTCGACAAATTTTCTACTCGGGGCTTTTCTAAACTCAAAATTTTACTTCATGCTTAGTCTGGGAGTGGAAACACTTGTTCCAAACTTTATATCGCACGTTTTTATAAAAAACCGATTAATGCCTGAAAATGTACAGAGTATACATTTTGCATATTTAAAAGAAACATTCTACATACTGTGATTTTTTCTTTTAAATATGCAAAATGTTTACACTGTAAATGTTCAGTCATCAATCGACTTCTCTATAAAAACGTGCAATATGAAGTTTAGAACGAGTGTTTCCACTCCCAGACTAAGCATGAAGTAAAATTTCGAGTTTAGAAAAGCCCTGCGTAGAAAATTTGTCTCGGGTCGCGCAGCGCCACGCATATAAAACACTGATTTAAAGTGAAGTTAAAAATGCGCTGAAAACCAACCCAACTTCGATATTTTTCAAAATTGGATGTTTTCTTTCCTATCCATGCTGTAAACCTTCAGATATTCGTTGTTTTCTTGTAAAAAAACTTAGATTCTCTGTAGTCCTTCGGTCTCCGAAGACCATGATTGGTCCTTCGAGCTATCGCCTTTGCGAAATGGTAATTAACTTAGTAATCTAGAGGGATCCTTCAATTTAAAACTCCTAAGAACAAGTGTTGTCCACTCCCAGACTAAGTATGAAGTAAAATTTCGAGTTTAGAACAGCCCCGCGTAGAAAATTTGTCGAGGGTCGCGCAGCGACCCGAGACAAATTTTCACGGGGCTTTTCTAAACTCGAAATTTTACTTCATGTGCCACGCGTATAAAACACTGAAATATTGTGAAGTTAGAAACGCACTGATGTATTTTTTTTAATGAGTAATAATCGAAAAAGTTAATAATAACTTATTCATAGAAATCATAAAGAGAATTGCAGAATTTTCCAAAAATCAACTTTTAAGGTCAACTCTATAATTGCTCGGCCGTTAATGGGTTAAGCATGAAGTAAAATTTCGAGTTTAGAAAAGTCTTAAAATTTGGTTTGGTTGGAGCGATCAAACCAAATTTTCAGGCTTTTCTAAACTCGAAATTTTACTTCATACGCCATGCGTATAAAGCACTGATTTAAAGTGAAATTCAAAATATACTGCTTAGGTTTGATTACATGTTCATTAATTCTACAAATGTTAAATGTGTGAAAATATACCTAAAAGAAAAAATCCCAGTATCTCGATATTTAAGAAAATTCACAAATTTTAAATAATTATTACAAATTAGGACAAATTGACAAAACTGTAAAAACTTAGAAAAATTAGCAAAAGGTAAATTGCAAAGTGAAATTTAACCTAAATTTTAAAACTGTCTTTAAAAGATAATTGCTCTTGACTAATGCTTGATGTCTACTTAAATCAGTATGTCATACCAAATGACCAACATTTGTTAACATTCAAATTAATTTAGTTTATTTTTAATATGGATTTCAGATTTCGTTTTTATGCCACTGGTTCTGGTTCTGGTGCAAAGGGGAGTGTGCAGTTCTGCACTGCACTTAGGCCTCATTAGGCCCATTGTGCCACCTCTAGTAGATCACCTATCCTCAGTTTAGCCAGCCCACCTTGTTTAGGTATTCTAGCATAGCTGAGGTGGGTAGATCTCTTATGTAGGCCATTGTAGGCCATCTATCACCTAATATGGACTCCCTGATTGACGATAGTGCCGGGCATTCACAAAGAAAATGCCATGCAGTCTCGTCTTCCATGCTGCAACCTCTACAAGATGGGGAGTCAATTATCCCCATCCTATAGAGGTGCCCGTTTAGTCCACAGGGACCAGTAAGGATGGCAGTTAAGCGCCTGAGATTCCCTCTAGCCAGCTGCAGGTACCGTTTCGCTGATCTCTCATTGGGACACACAAGTGTTTCCTTAGAGAGTTTGCAGCCCTCGATATCATCCCAACGCAACCTGAATTTCTCCAGGGCATTGGTTTGTAACATGTTACACAGGGAGAGAGGAGCTAACCGCACTAGCGGCTCCGGTGAGAGTAGATTCATCCCAGCCGCAGCTCTTGCCAGCGCGTCAGCTCTCCCGTTACCTGTGTCTGTATCATGCCCTTTCACCCAACAGACTTCAATGTTGTTGTGCATTGCTGCCTGTCTGAGTTTCCCGTGGCACTTTATTTCGGTCTCTGATGAAGCATAGGCTTTCTGCAGAGACAGAATCGCTTGCCTGCTATCCGTTAAGATTAGTATGGCTACATTTGTCACCTTGCGGATTATGATGTACTCAGCCGCAAGTGTTATTCCCATCAGCTCCAGTTGCGTGATGGTTCCATGAATTCCCATCGGAATCTTTGCTTGGATTTTTAGGGTTTTAGAGAAAACTCCAAGGCCCTATCCTTCTCTCCTATTAGATCCATCTGTGTAGATCCTTATAGCAGACTCTCTCATCCGCTTAGTGGGTTGAACAGTAACGTTGTAGGGTGTGTTCCGTATTAGTGTTGGTACACAGCAGTCATTAACAGCCTCTAAAAGAGGTATATCTCTACAGACATTCCTCCAGAGGTGTCCTCTAACTTCCCCACAGCTGTTACTGTTCCAAATCCCACTGCACTGAAGGCGAAGTATAGTCGCCATGGCCTCCTTCTCCACGGGGATATCAAGTGGTGGAAGGCATAGCATGACTTCCATCGCCATCGTCGGAGTAGTGTGCATGGCGCCTGTTACACTAAGACAGACTGTCCGCTGCACTTGCGAGAGTTGCTTCCTTGTGGTCTTCTGTTTGGTTCTGGGCCACCAAACTGAAGCTCCGTAAGTCAGCATGGGCCTTATGACAGCTGTGTACAACCACAGAGTCGTGCGTGGTTTCAAACCCTAGGTTTTCCCCACTGCCCGACGACATTGCCAGAAGGCCCTTATAGCTTTGTCTGTTTTGATGTCGATGTGCGCTTTCCAGCTCAGTTGCCTGTCGAGAGTGATGCCCAGGTATTTCACCTCGTCGCTCTACTGCAACATCGTATTCAATAATTTTGGTGCTCTTTACGACACCTTCCTTTTCTTGGTGAACAGGACCATCTCCGTTTTGGCAGGGTTTACCGATAGGGAGTGATCATTGCACCACCTAGAAACTATGTTTAGAGCTCCTTGCATCTGTTTGAAGACGCCCTATATGACGGCGTCTTCAAACTTGCCACATACTAATATGGCCAGATCATCAGCATAGGCTGTCACAAACAAGCCTACTTGCTGAAATTCGTCTAGTAGGCTGTCCAGTACCATGTTCCATAATAGTGGTGATAAAACACCTCCCTGAGGACAGCCTCTGTCAATTTTACAGGTAATATGTTGTGTAATAATAATTAAATTGAAGTCATAGTTACAATATCACAGTTTGAGCACGTCCATTTCTTACCATTATTTTTCTTTTCTTCTGATTTGAAATGTGCAGTATCTTTATCCGACAAATTTAGACATTTCGTATGATACCAAAAAGAATACTTTCCCGAGCATTTTATTGCAGTCGAGACATTTTTTGGTGGGATAAATAACTTACATTGTCCGCACGTTATAGACATAATTACGGCTCAAATTTATATTAATTGTAAGGAATTTTACAAGGACACTCGCTTCACACCCAGGGGTCTATCAGGGTGACTAACTCAAACACACAAAAAGACCACGGATGGGAAGATGCAATGAAACAATAGGATGTATAAAGTAACATATGCAACTTTTCGTACACAAGCAAATGTAAACAATGAATTAAAATTAATTCAATGTAGTTAATCACTTCCCAAACCCACAATCGTAAAATTATGGCAAACATAAGTTAAGGTAAAGCACTACTTATCAACCAAGAAGGTTCAAATATAAACAACCAAAACGATACGTGTTGGCACAATTATCTAGAGCTCACAGCACAACACATGTACTTAAATATATTTATATATATATATATTTTTTTTTAAAGATCAATTTGAAGCTTTAAAAAAGGATTTTCCACTCCCAGACTAAGCATGAAGTAAAATTTCGAGTTTAGAAAAGCCCCGTGAAAATTTGTCTCGGGTCGCGCAGCGACCCGAGACAAATTTTCTGGGCTTTTCTAAACTCGAAATTTTACTTCATGCGCCACGCGAATAAAACACTAAAATATTGTGAAATGTATGTACATTCGAACTTTGCCCAAAATCTGTGTTATATACGCGTGGCGCATGAAGTAAAATTTCGAGTTTAGAAAAGCCCAGAAAATTTGTCTCGGGTCGCTACGCGACCCTCGACAAATTTTTACGGGGCTCTTCTAAACTCGAAATTTTACTTCATGCTTAATCTGGGAGTGGACAACACTCGTTTAAAGCTTCAAATTTAAGTCTTTAAAGAAACAACGAATGTCAAAACATTTACAGCTTACCTAAAGTTTACCACATTTACATTCAGCGCGCATTTGTGACGTAGGCGATCTGTACCCCTCTATATTCGAACTTCGCTAAAAATTTATGTTTTATACGCGTGGCGCATAAAGTAAAATTTCGAGTTTAGAAAAGCCCCGTGAAAATTTGTCTCGGGTCGCTGCGCGACCCTCGACAAATTTTCTACGCGGGGCTTTTCTAAACTCGAAATTTTACTTCATGCTTAGTCTGGGAGTGGACAACACTCGTTTAAAGCCTCAAATTTATTTTTTTTTAAAAACAACGATTGTCAGAAAATGTACAGCTTATGCATCTCACTGAACAAACACATTCAAGTAATGTTTTATCGACATTAAAACGTTTAATCTTGCTATAATGTGGATATAACGTTATTTGTTTGTTTTCTGCTCAGTGGCATGTTTACTCAAAGTTTACCATGAAGTAACCACATTTAAATTCAGCGCGCATTTGTGACGTAAGCCATTTCTACCCCCACTCCAAAATCTTCGATTTTATCGATCCTTCTTACTGTATACTTAACCGTTCTTGGTTTGTGACTTTCGCCGGCTGGGGATATTTCGCTTTTTACGATTGGAAGTCTTTTGTGGTCTTAAAAAAATAGGGATATTTCTTGTTTAGTTGATGGGCCAACTGATTGGCTGTCAATTTAAGTTTCAATATTAGATTTTATCGATCCTTCTTACTGTATACTCAACCGTTCTTGGTTTGTGACTTTCGCCGGCTGGGGATATTTCGCTTTTTACGATTGGATGTCTTTTGTGGTCTTAAAAAAAATAGGGATATTTTTTGTTTAGTTGATAAGCGACCTGATTGGCTATCAATATAAGTTTCAATATTAGTATTGTATTAAACTAATAAACGAACAAGCCGATGTCTTGTAATTCGCCACTGTTTAATCATATTTAATCGTAGAATCATTGTTAATTTGTTGTCACACTTGAAAACGACATAAATACTTACGAATGTCGAGTCGTAAAAGTATATAATAATAAAGTGGTGGAAAAACTCCTCAATCAGTGATTAATTTAAATTTGGTTTGAGTGTTTGGATTTAAAACAAGTTTATTTAAACCTGAAGAGTAAGTAGCGTATAAACTATTAATTAAAACACTTGGTATTGTTTCACTGATTTGGTGTGTCGCGTTTTATTATGTGAAAGTTACGAACCTGGACACATTGATCTCTTCCCACTGATGAATTTAATTTTCTTTCTATAGGATGTGAGAGCATAGGCAGTCACAAACAAGCCTACTTGCTGAAATTCGTCTAGTAGGCTGTCCAGAACCATGTTCCATAATAGTGGTGATAAAACACCTCCCTGAGGACAGCCTCTGTCAATTTTACAGGTAATATGTTCTCTTCCCTGTTCCACTGTGACTATACGATTGGCTAGTGCATTGCCAATCCATTCACACATTTTAGATGGTACTCCGCGCTTGCTTAGCGCGGTTCCTATCTTCGGTATGGTCGATTTATCAAACGCACCTTCTATGTCAACAAAAACACCTAGGGTGGATTCTTTAACACCCAATGTTCTCTCGATTCTGCTCACTACACTATGCAGGGCTGAATCAGTGGACCTCCCCCGTGTGTATGCATGTTGTGTCGCCATCAGCGGCTGTCTGACTAAAGCTGATGTTCTTATGTGCCATCCACAAATCCTTTCCTGTGTTTTAAGGAGAAACGAGGAAAGTGTAATTGGTCTGTATGCCTTGGGAGCAGTATAGTCTGCTCTACCGGGCTTCGGTATGAAAACAACCCTGGCTCGTTTCCAGACCTTAGGGACTGGTCTGTATGCCTTGGGAGCAGTATAGTCTGCTCTACCGGGCTTTGGCATGAAAACAACCCTGGCTCGTTTCCAGACCTTAGGGACTGGTATGTTCATACGAGTTAAAGTATTTAGATTAAAAAAGAAGAGAAAATGAAAACATTTTGATTTTTTTTAATCCGCCATTTATATTAAGAGGAGAAAAAGAAAACATTTAGAAATATTAGATAGAACTTAAGTTTTAAATCTAGTATTTATGTTCAAATCAAATCAAATCAAATCATTTATTTGTGCCAAATAGTATATATAAATACTTTACACACGTCAGAAAATAAATATACAATATAAAATGGCTAAAAATACAACATATTAAAATTATTAATAAAATAACAAACCAAGTATAACACATTAAAAATCGGTAGGTATAAAGTACAATATACAACAAATAATAATAAATTAAATTGTACCGTGATATTCAAGAAAATCATTAAAATTATATTGTACTATATTTAAGAGAAATGACTTTATATGCACCCTGTACGGTTTGTTCCTAGTTGTTACGCTTAGCTTATTGTAAAATTAAGGACCGAAATAGTTATGACCATTTTCGGTTCTTTTTAGCCTGAGTGAAACTAAAATTGATATCTTAAACTTAATTTTAACCAAAATAAGTATTATGTATTTGATTATAATTAAGTTTAAGATGTCAATTACATCGAACATAAATACTAGATTTATAACTTATGTTTTATCTAATATTTCTAAATGTTTTCTCTTTTTCCTCTTATTATAAATAATTCTCAGATGAGAAATATAGATCCGTCTTTATTATATGTGACACATATCTGCTGTACATTATCGCGGCAATAAAAAAATGACATAATTTGGCAACTGGCCCAAAGTCCTCACCCGGTGCACTTCTTATGTGTGTATTAATACACACTTGAAACTTTTTTTATATTCTCTCGCGCACACGAAATAGGCGTGATAAAACACAACCGCGAAACTGTTAAATGTTATATCGTATACTTAAGCGGATTAATTTATGATTGACAGGAAACGTTTCGTTTCTTTGACTTGAAATAAGAAATATAGATAGATAGTAAATATCCAATAATATGTATGATATATCGTAAGATTAAATGTATAATGAGTAGTTTAGAAAGTATTAAGGTAAGTTACCACATAAAGACAATTTAACATAAAGAAAAATTGAGTGTGTCAATAGTTTGCAGAATATTTTTAATATATAAAAACAAATTAAAATTAATATCGACTTTCTGCAAAATGTTTGTCTCATTGAGACAAGTCTCCAAATATTCATTGAAACTACTACTTCTCGAGCTAATACCCCGACAGATATTGAATTATACAATGAATATTTGAGTTAAACGACAGCTTTACTGTTCTATGCATAATTTATATGCAAAATGCAACATCAGGTCAAATTATTCTCTCACCAAACTAAATGAAACAACAGGAAATTGAAATAAATTGAAAAAATTACAGGGAATGAATTTTAATTGTCTTAAGCCATCTATAGACGCGTTTCGAGATTTAACCCGAATATTCATTGTATATTTCAATATCTGTCGGGGTATTAGCTCGAGAAGTATTTGTTTCAATGAATATTTGGAGACTTGTCTCAATGACACATTTTGCAGAAAGTCGATATTAATTTTAATTCGTTTTTATAAATATAAAAAGATTTAGACAAATAATAATAGTAAAATATGTGAGTAATTGTAAAGATGCAATAAACTTAGAAAATATTCTAATTAAGATTGTAAACATTTATCAAAGTTTAATAATAACTTCTAGTGTAACTTTATTAAACACTTAATTTGTTTAGGTTTCCAAATTATATTTATTTTACTACAGCAATTGTTTTACAACACAATGGCTCCATTAGGTAGATTATTTTAATGTTCGTTTATACAGGGTGGGGCAGAAAAACCTCTCCGATTTCAAAACGTTATAAAATTAAAACCACTCAACTTGACAAAAAAAAAATTATTAACATATCGCAAATTTTATGCCATTTTTATATTTAAGTTTTGAAAAGCACATCACTCAAATGTCGTCCTTGGGAGCGGATACACTGATTTAGGCGCTCGCGGTAGCTTTCCATGACTTTCACCGTCATTTCCTCCGGAATTTCTTCAATTGCCCGAGCAATTTCCCTTCGTAAAGTAAGAAGGGTCCTTGGTCGATGCTGGAATACCTTGGATTTGAGGTAACCCCAAAGGAAGAAGTCACATGGAGTGAGATCCGGTGAGCGCGGCGGCCAGCCAATATCACCTCTCAAATGAACTGAGGCGTCCGGGAAACGTTTCCCTGAGAATGTCCATTGATCGTCGCGATGTGTGGGCGGTTGCACCATCCTGTTGAACCCACACATTTTCGACGCCATTTTCTTCCATTTTGGGTTGAAGAAAATTTTCCAGCATGAAACAATAGCGCTCGCTGTTGACCGTTACGGTTTGCCCATTTTCTTCAAAAAAGTAAGGCCCCCAGACGCCTAGGCGGGAAAGAGCACACCACACAGTCACATTTGGGCTATGGAGGGGTTTCTGATGGATTTCCCGAGGATTTTCGTCACTCCAATATCGAAAATTCTGCCTGTTTACGGCGCACAGTGGGCTGAATTGGAAAATTTTTGGACATTCACTAAAATAGAGCCATTTTAAAGAAATTTCAGCATTAAATTCATGAAATTATATTTTTTACGTAATAAGTAAATATTTAAAACTGTAATAATGAAGGGTGTCACTAATTATTTCTGTTAATTAGTTAAATATTATTTTTTCTTATTAAATTAATTTTTTATTTGAAATTGTTTGTCGAATTTAACGCCTTATCTGTTCAGAATTATATTAATAGTTAAACAAATATAATAATGAGTATGTACAACTGATGTATTTTTAAATAATTTGTAACAATGCATTTCTTAAATAATAAAACATAACTTTCATTAACTGTAAGAAAAATATGGTAATAATATAAACATTTAAATTGAACCTAATATTTACAAAAAGAACAGGTATATATTTTGATGGAGACAGAAAAGAAAATAATTTTAAAACTAATTTTTTTAACATAGAAGAAATAAAATAAAATGGTATTAAAAAAGTATAAAAGTCGCATAGAAATTAGGTTTCTGCTTCTTTCTCTTCTCTTATGCCGAATTCATTATCACCACTATCATCTGCGATATCAGATGAATCTTTAACAAATGTTACATCCGAGTGGTCATCTTTTAACAAAAATTTTGCTTCATGTAATAAACTAAAACTTCTCTTCTTTTTTGATCTATAACTTGATATTAATGGATCAGAGGCAATTAATAGAGCATGAATTAAATCGGTATTATTGTCAATTCGTGAATTTTTTCTGCTATTGAATTCCCGATATCGCCGAAATAACTTGTGGTTAGTTTCTTGTGCATCCTCCGATAATTGACCAATTGGTACAATATGGTTTTTAATAACTTCTGCTCCGTGTAATAATAATTTATGTAACGTGACAGGCATATAAAACCAGCCGTACAAATTGGTATACAATTTCGCTGTTTCAAAGGTATAAATTTTAAAATTGTCTTCATTTATTGCCAATCCTGATGCAATTACCTGTAATATTACATATAATCTTTTAATTAGATCAATATCTAATTCAGTGATTTCAGCAGACAATTTAAAATTTTTAAAGAAAATTCTGGCTGTATTTCCATCATGTGTTTTTCCTGATCCCTGTTTCACAATATCAATTAACAAACCCATTTTGCTTCTAAAAGTATCCTGAATCATTTGTTTCCTTTTATTGCGCAACATTTTTATTCGTTCATCACGAATTGACCATGTTTTAAAAGGTAAGTTATATGATATATGAATAAGGCACTCAAAACACCGAATCCATGCATGAAGCGGCGATAAACCAAACTGGTAATTTTCTTCTATGCATTTTCGATTTTGAACAAATGATAAATTGTTCATCATTTTTGGTGTCGCTTTGCATATAAAGCAACACATAGATGATTTATTGTCCGTCAAAACATTGCATATTTTTGTGTCAACCATGGTAAAAATCATTTTATGTATTATAGAACAGTAATTTTGAATTTTAGTCGGCTTGAGTTGTGCAATTTCTTGATTAATTTCATTTACTAACCGTAATGTAGATTCACAAGTTTCTTTCATAAAATGAAATTGTATGGGTCTGCAATAACGTGTGGAAGACGGAGTTTCATTTTGCCACACAGATAATTTTGTTTTTTCATCAAACAATTTTATTGGTACCATACTACAAATAAAAACGGAGGAATCATCACTGCCATTGTTTGCAAATTTAATTTTATATTGTGACTGATTAGAAGACCCATCACAACCCCATTTTGTTATCATTGTTAATTTTGTATATTTTTTTATCTGTGGGTTTACAATTACCAGTCGTTCTGCTGTTTTATTTAATAGGTCTTGAAGATTAATTTTGACATACAATTCATTAATATTTATGGATTCTCGAATAGGATAACATTCATTTTTTAATTTTTGTAGACTATAATAGCTAGGTAAACAGTTACTATACTCATTTAGAGAGCTTCGTATTAGATTGTACTGAAATTTTGATAATTTTGCGTCAACATATAAACTTAAAACTTTTTCTTTTGGCATTGTTTTTTTCGCATAAAGTGTTTTTTAGTAATTGCTCACAATATAACTTTATCTTCTTTAGATGCTCTGGGTGATTATTTAGGAAATCATAAATAAATTTCCCTTCGCTGGACATGTTCTTCTTAACCATATATGTTAAATATTCTATCGGAATGTCTTTTAATGATCCTGTTCTTCTTTTCTTCTGTTTTTCACTTAAATTTTGAAACTTTTTCCTTATATTGGGTTCTCCTTTAGAATTCCTTTGAACAAAAACTTCTTTTGGCCAAATAATTTTCATCTCCAGCCATTTCATGTTTTTTGATATAAATCTCTTCTCCTGATGTGCACATTCCCTCCTTTTCTTGTTAATTTTATAGCAAAATAGTCGAATTTTCTCCTTCAGCATAACGTTAATATGTTCGTTCATACCTCCGCTTGAAGCACATATTAATGCATCCAACGCAGCAGTTGCATCTTTAAAACCAACGTTCTTTAAAAAATTATACAAATCTCTGTTTGTTTTTATATTTTCCATAACTTTTTAGACTTATTAATTAAATACTGAGATAATTAAATTTCACTGTCAAGGTACTGTCAGATTGTGTTGGGTAAGTTAAGGTGACTTGATAATATAAATATAATTTTACTCAAACTGTAATTCCTTTCATATTTTATTGATTTAAATTGATAAATGGACAAGAATGGAAGAGTTTTTTATAGCACGTAAAAGCTAAAAGTTTGGTTATTACTAAACTATTAACAGAATGTTGGACAAAGTTGGACATTTTTTTAAAACTTAATATAACTTCATACATTACAATTTTTTTATTCTCTTTAAAAATGAGTGTGTTCTCCGGGGGTACACCTCATTGTGTTAAAAGTAATATCCTATTTTGAAGCTAATACAATTGCTTTCCTATGTAAAAGATAAAAAAGCTTTTTTTTTTTCTATTAAATGGCAATGCGCATTGATTATTTAAATCGCTTTTTAGAGGGTTTGTAGATTCAAACATATTGTTTAACTTTGAGTTTATATTACGGCACTATATTTTTTCGTAAAAATAAATTACCCGCAATTTATAAAACTCTATACTATCTATTCCAACTTCTATGTAAAAAAATAATTATATTCCAAAATATGTTTTTTCGTGAATGTCCATATTTTTATATAGAGTCGATCCACTGTGCGGCGCCACAAAGGTGAAAATGGGCTTCGTCCGTGAAGAGCACAACATCGTCTATTGGGAGTTCTCGGAGATTGCGACACAGGTTTATACGGGTTTCAAAATCCCTTTCAATTAATTCCTGTGCAACAACCATTTTGTAGGGATGCATTTTGAGGTCCCGGTGCAAAATTCGCCGAATACTGCGGTTGGATGTCGCCAAAGCGAGCGAATGTTTTCGTGCCGAACGACGCGGGGAACGTTCAATCGCGGCTCTCACATTGGCCACGTTTTCAGGTCCTGTTGCTGTCCTGGGACGTCCAGGCGACTTCTTTTTCAATGCTGAACCCGTCTGTCGAAAATTTGACACCCACACTTTAATCGTAGCGTGATGTGGAACAGGATCATGACGCCCGAGTCCGAAATGAATTCGAAAAGCACGTTGTGTAGCAATTATCGAACCGCCGTTTTCGATAAACCGCTCAATAACAAAAGCACGATGTTCACCAGACCAAGGCATGTTGATTAATGACAAATGGCCCTGTTCCCTCTTCTGAGAAAAAGGGATTTGAAATCGGATAGCTTTTTCTGCCCCTCTCTGTATCTTCGTAGACTAATATACACTGTATATTTGTTTCCCAATTACTTGGTTTAATTTAGTTAAAAAACGATTACTAGTAAAGGTTTTGCGAGTTAAGATATGAAACATTAATTTTCAGTAAATTTCCATAACTTATTGAATCAATTTAGACAGTCAGTAATTTTGTTTATTGGCGTTAAAACAGCCTATTTTGTCCTTAACAAACTGTTTTTTAACTTTTTATTGTTTTTATTGTTTAACCTATAACCTATTAACTACTTATAGCAGCCACTCCTGAGGTTCATGCGTTTTGCAAATTTGTTACAGCGTTTTGAAAATTTTGATTTATTTGCTGATTCTATAAATACTTTTAAACGTAATTTGCTGCGTATCGATTTAGAAAGTATTCTTGCATAACTCCGTCACCTCAATATTTTATGTTCCTCATTATTGGGCATAATAAGTAAATAAAATTAAGGAATTAGATATAAGTTATATTTTGTAATCAATGTATAAAATTGGAGATTTTCCGTTTCCAAAATAAATAAATAAACCTTAATGAAACACAAAGCATTGTTTACTTTTTACCTACTTGTTTGAACGGTATTTACTAAGTATTGAGTAAGAACTTTGTTCAAGAGTTATAAACTGTGTATTTTATGACAATGCCAGATTTGGTTACTCATTTTAAGTTTAAATAAAACTGATTTTCTTTAATTTTACATAACATTATTGGGTGATTAAAAAACACTTAGAACCTTTCTTCAATACATTATTTTGTAACCAAATGTACATTTCGGACACGAAGTGTCCATTATCAATGGTTTGATACTAATACAAAAAATATACATTTTACACTGATTTATATACACTAAAAAATGAGGGAATTAGAGGGTGTCGGTAGGGGGTGTGGTTATGGTGGTAATAAACTAATTTTAGCCGAAAAAAGGTTATCTGTGGGTAAGTGGGTACGTGTTTGATGGGGATTCCAAGGGATTAGGAAAACACCCGAGTTTCAGGTGGACACACTAAATCTAATAAAACATTTTCGAGCGAAAATGCTCGAAAATGTTTTATTAGATTTAGTGTGTCCACCTGAAACTCGGGTGTTTTCCTAATCCCTTGGAATCCCCATCAAACACGTACCCACTTACCCACAGATAACCTTTTTTCGGCTAAAATTAGTTTATTACCACCATAACCACACCCCCTACCGACACCCTCTAATTCCCTCATTTTTTAGTGTATATAAATCAGTGTAAAATGTATATTTTTTGTATTAGTATCAAACCATTGATAATGGACACTTCGTGTCCGAAATGTACATTTGGTTACAAAATAAAGTATTGAAGAAAGGTTCTAAGTGTTTTTTAATCAAAGTATAATTATCTTCAAGTAACTCAATCAATCCAAATATTATTGGGTGAATTTTACCTGTCTGTAATTTTGTTGTATACCTATGTTAGCTTTTCAATGAAATTAGCCCAATGTTATATTGAGTTACATTGAGTTACATTGAGATGTTTTGTAAAGCAAATACAAAAATCATTTCATGATCTGTATTCCGGCACCCACAAAGCGACGACACGGAAATGTCTAAAATCCTCCGATTTCTATCTCTTTCCTAAAATATTGGAGGGTAAGGGGAAAGAGACTGAGCACTCAGGGGGTAATCCATTATGGACACCAACCGCATCTTTTGGGTGACAATGTCAACCCGATATTAGGCGACCAGACCAAAAAGTCTAAAATCATCCGATTTCTATCTCTTTCCTAAAATGTTGGAGGGTAAGGGGAAAGAGATCGAGCACTCAAGGGGTAATCCCTTATGAATACCAACCGCATTTTTTTGGTGTCAATGTCAACCCGATATTAGCATGTAGTAAGAAGTCCATCTGTTTCCAGCCGGCGCGTGGCGTTATCTTTTGTCCGATTTGGGGTGGTTTTGATAGGACGATTTATTTGATATTTATGAAATTATTTAAAATGTAATTATAATTAATACGACATTTGTAAAATAAAGTCGAGAATTATATCTACGTGTACAATTTTAGGTCAATAGAATTTTTTAAAACGTATCTGACGTTTACATCTCGGTAAATATTGATCATCATCACATCTAAGCGTTATATATTTTTAACTTTACTGTAAATGAGTGTTAAATACGCGTGGCGCATGAAGTAAAATTTTGAGTTTAGAAAATCCCCGTGAAAATTTGTCTCGGGTAGCTTCGCGACCCTCGACAAATTTTCTACGCGGGGCTTTTATAAACTCAAAATTTTACTTCATGCTTAGTCTGGGAGTGGAAGACACTCGTTAGTTTAAAATACACCACAATTAGTAAAATATGTATCGTTTAATGCCCGTCTTGAGGGGTGATATGTAAGCAAATTATGGGTGTTAGGAGTTGTCAAATAAGTGAATTACTCAACTGTTTCTAAGGCACTCTTTACCAAAAACGAAAGATTAACATTTTACATATAAAATGTACAGGGTGAGCGAAACTCGATGTCTCAGCTGTATTATAAGAGAAGGAAAAACGATAAAAAAAATCTGAAAATAGGTTCATAAATGAGATTAAGTATGCAGGGGCGGCCATACCTATGGTACAAGGGGTGCACAGCACCCGGGCGCCAAGCCCTGGGGGCGCCGAAGATCTGGACCTTAGCTGTTTGTTTGATTTTGAGTGGTCAATGATTGACCGAGTCAATTCCATCACTGTGTAGGTATACTCGTACCACCGTACGATTATTCCCTTACATACACCAATTTTTTTTTTGAGAATTACCGCGCGGGCTTCGTGTGCTTCTGTGCGTGCTAAATACAAACTCTACCTACTAACTCTAGTACATCAAGTGCTTCGTTCAAAAAAAAGACAGCGCTAAAAATGGCGATCGCCTGCATGCGGCGGGGCGCCTTTAATTTGGCGGAGCGCCTTTAATTCGGCGGGGCGCCTTTGGTTTGGTGGGACGCCTTCGGTTAAGCGGGGCGGGGCGCCTTTGGTTTGGCGGGGCGCCTCTAATTTGGCGGGGCGCCTTTGATTTGGCGGCGCGGCAATTGTAAATGTGTACTATCGATGAAATAGGTATTTTCTTATCAAAGCACGAAAGCTGATCTTTTTATTACGACTCTGAGCTGAGGCAAATAAACTAAAGGAGTAATAAAAAGATACTTTAGTACTGAGGTTAATACTATCGCAATCGGAAATGTCCTACAACAGTTGCAAATTTAAGGTAATTGTTCAATGAATTTTACAGTTTTATTCAATTTTGTTAATTAATCTTTTTAACTAATCAAAATTAAAATTGATAAAAAATTAGATCGACATTATAGCAAAGTAGACTAACTAATTTAGCGTTAATTGAATACGAAATGCACATCGAAAGCAGTGACATTATTAAGGATTTTGCCAATGCAAAAGCACGAAAAGTACTATCTGTTTTTGTATGTAAATAAATTATAACATGACAAAATGTGTTGTTTGTAAGTCCTCAAATAAAAATTTTCTATTCCAGTCGATACAGTTTTTAATGCCAAATTGTGAATAAGCATTATATTATGGGTCCTTATATACCGGGTGCTGATCCGACCGCTCGGTAATAGCAATTTACATGTAAAATCGCACTTTGGCAGTTTCCTGCTCCCCTAATTATTTTAGAGCAAAAGCATTAGAGATCAAAGTTGTTCAGAATTTAAAATGCTATATGACAGATCGGTATTTGTTTTCAAAATAGAACTAATAGTACAAGAAATCGAAGATATAAATTAGTAATAATTTGAAAAAAATAGCAATAGCCATGACTTTATAACAAAATTTTGCGTCATCAACAACTATCAGTTGTTTTTAATAAAATCAAAATAAATGCTCAAAAAGACCTCCATTAGCGGCTAAACATTGACCAAGTCTATCATAAAAATTTCTGCGAACATTTGCAAGTGGCCGGTTCGTTATTTTGTTGCATTCTTCCGTAATTTTGTTTTTCAGAACCTCGATGTTAGCATGTCTTGCACCGTATATTTTTGATTTTAAGTGGCCCCATATAAAGTAGTCGTTTGGTGATAAGTCTGGTGAACGAGCTGGCCAATTCACCGGTCCAGGTATTTGAATAGCAAACATTTAAATACTCAGTGACGTCTCTTGTAAAATGCACAGGACATCCATCCTGTTGAAACCATACCACATTTTCTCCTGCGACAGCATCTAAGGCGGGGCCAATCTCCGATTGAAGCAGTTCAAGGTATTTTACCCCGTTTAAGTGCCCATCAATGAAGAAGGGGCCTAGTTTAATCGTCAGAATTTACATTTTCAAAAATCGAAAATGTTTATTCATTTCTTAAACATTTCAGATACTTTAGTCCAAATTTAAAACTAATGAATTTAATAACACCAACATTTTGGAACTTCGCGCCTGCTTTATAACTCTAATAGCGTGGCGGTCAATTTGCTTAATATTACTTTAGGAAAACTACGTAGCCACCTTCCAGAGTTTGACTTGTAATATATCGCTAATACCGGGTAAATTTGTGATTGGAGTAGGCTCTGATTTTTTTTGTTCGCATACGGCAGTGTTTAAAGGGTATGACATAACTAACTCAAATTATTTGATTTAGAATTTATTTTTTATGGTTTGTTCTGATGGTGAATTTAGTTAAGTCGCACTGTAGTACAGTTGTTTAATAATATTGACGGTATTTAAAAAACATATATTTTAATGTGTTATTTATGATATTGACACTCCTACCGATTTCCTTCATGTGGCATCAGCTTGCCTGTGAATGTGTTTATATGTATTGTCTATTTTAGTTATATTTTTATTCTATATTCTATTTCTATATGTATCAAATTTTGTATTATTACTGTATAATGGTTTATCCGTAAAATAAATCATATGATACATCTTAATTAAGATAGATAGCGCCACCAATTGTCCAAAAGTCTTAACTGAATTAAACACATCCGCAATGCGAGCAATAGATTGCATTGTGCTATCTATTAATTTGCATCAGTTCATTTTAATTGCATGTATGTATAGAGCTATTAATATGCATGATCTTATGTTAATTGTATAATTTCATGTATGATTTTACGTTAAATGTGTAGTAGACGTATATAATTCGCTTATAGAAATGCACTCATTCTACAACCCTAATTCTGATGATAACCGGGCAATTTAAATGATAGCCAAATTATTTAAAATATTGTTTTTGTTATCTGGGTGAATTTTACATGAGTATAATATAATGGAAAATTGGTTGGATTAAAAAACAAACGACAATTTTCCAGGCTAAATTTCCGCATTCCCCTCTCCCTGTTTATATTAGGCGACATCTGAGATCATAAAAGGCGCAATCTGTGCCATCGCCTTGTCCTTGGGCCCTTATCCCTTTCGGGGAAGGGCCCTTTCGCCGCCCTTCCCTTCGTTCGCGTTTCGACACGTTCGCGCGATACATTTTCCAAGTATGCGTGAATTTTATGTTTTGATATCACTTTAAAAGGCCCGCCATTACCTTCACTCACCCGTATCACGTGCAACAAAATTTATTCTGAAATAATATTTAATTAAAAATCTTATCAAATAAAGATTGTTAAAAATGACAGAAATTAAATTATAGCATGAACAGATATTTTAAAATTTACATAATTTCAAATACTAATATCTGTATGTGGGAGGTAAACTACACAAAGTACTCCTAATAGAGTACAAATTTTACTTCATGCTTAATCAAGAAGTGGAAGCATTCGTATGAAATACCAGGTGTTGACTTAGCGGACGCAACATAGGAAATCCCATGTAAATTATGAAATGTTCAAATTTTGGCTCCCCTATCTATTTTAGAAACAAAATGTATTTACCTTTTTTGTAGAGGGAAAAATTCTGAATTCGTTCGCGTTAACTGTTATCACTTTAAGTTTCGCTAAGTTAGAATAATTAAGAAAAAGTAATGTGATTTTATAAAAGTAATGATATGCCATGGAATTAAAACAACAATTGCGGATGTCAAAATGGCAAAAGATATCGCAGTCACTTGATTACAGTAAATGTTTTTGAAATGATTTACACTATACGAGAAAAAATCCTCCTAATAACGTGGTATTATGCAGACCACAGTTATTACGATGTTTGCGTTATGTTTTTTGTCGTTAATTAAGTAACAGCAATATCTTGTGCTATTTTGACATCCGCAATTGTTGTATCAATTCCATGGTATGTCATTATTTGTATAAAATCAAATTACTTTTTCTTAATTATTTTAGGTGTAAATTTTCTGACATTCGTTGATTTTTAATAAAGTTAAATTTGAAGCATTAAATCTGTGTTTTTCACTCCCAGACTGAGCATGAAGTAAAATTTCGAGTTTAGAAAAGCCCCGTGAAAATCTGTCGAGGGACAGACTAATTTTCTGGGCTTTTCTAAACTCGAAATTTTACTTCATGCGCCACGCGTATAAAACACAGATGTTGAGTGAATTTCGAATATACATAAATTTGACAATATTATGGTATTTTATACGCGTGGCGCATAAAGTAAAATTTCGAGTTTAAAAAAGTCCAGAAAATTTGTCTCGGGTCGCTGCGCGACCCTCGACAAATTTTCACGGGACTTTTCTAAACTCGAAATTTTACTTTATGCTTAGTCTGGGAGTGGAAAACACTTGTTTAAAGCTTTAAATTGAACTTTAAAAAACAGGTAATATCCGCAATCGTTGTATCAATTCCACGGTATGTCCTTATTTTTTTAAAATCACATCACTTTTTCTTAATTATTTTAACTTAGAGTAACGTAAAGTGTTAGGTGTGAACATTTGTAAATTTAGAATTTTTTCTTCTACAAAAAAGTGTAATACATTTTATCTCTAAAATAAATAGGGAAGCCAATATTTGAACATTTTAAAATTAACATTCGATTTCCTATGTTGCGTCCGCCAAGTCAACACCCGGTATATAATATAAAGTAAATTAAAATTTGTACAGGGATTTTTTATTTTAAGTATGCATATCCTGATAATTACAGCATTTAGCAAATTATTTATTTATTTATTTATTTATTCACTAGATACCTCTTTAACATCGAAATAATACAAAATAAGAAATAACAAAAGTTTAAGAGCCGCAGAATGACTACACACAAATTGGTAGTATTTCGTTGTTGATACTTTAAGTTGCCGGCTTTAGTAAAAACAACGAATTTCTGCCAATATACCAAATGCTGTAATTATCAGGATATGTATACTTAAAACAAAAAATCCCTGTACAAATTTTAACTTACGTTATATCATATATTTAATTTGTGATTTTTTTGCACGTTTGTTTTTCTATCGATTCGCTACAATATATTTTTTAAGAGAATTATTGTATCACAACATATAAATAATTATTTACTAAATTTAATGCGATTCAAATGTATTCATGGAAGAGGCAAGATAGACGAAACCCGCTAGGGATTAGAAAATAATAATAAAAAAATCCGTCCAGTCGTCTGACCCGAAGTCACCTCGCAGTTGCTGATACATTATTCACAGCCCTTGAAAGTACACGCGAGTCTTGGCTGCACTCTCCTAGCCTTATTTATAATGCATTCAGGAGCATCAGTGTAAAGAAGTGACAATTGTAAGATTGTTGCAAAAAATGAATTGAATAAAAACCGCTAGTTAATAAACATACCATCTTCATCATTATTAATATGATGAATTCATATTTATGAGGTGACCATAAGAGTGTGCTATTAAAATTAAAAATTGAATCTAAGATCGAGAGCAATTTTATAAAATTCATATTAATAAATCGTTAAAATTATTTGTTATATCTTGTTATTGTACCATTCCGTAAATGAGTGGTCTAATTGCAAAACTCACATTCTCAACACGTGTACTTTGAAATGGCGAACATGAAAAAACCGCCAACTCAATTTTCACAAAAAGTGGAGAAAGTTAGTTTTACAGTTCACTCAAATATTATATTTTATTCAAAATATAGATACAATTTCAGATTAGATTCAGAACATTGTTGTCGCATTACAAATCATAATTAAACAATTATCAACACCTTATCAAAAATATTATAGGTATTTTTTTTAAATGTACAGAGTGGCCCAAATTGGATGTTACTATAGGGAATCTCGGTTATTAGAAAAGACGGAAAAAAATTGATAGCGCATCATTAAGCCCTTTTTGAGACAAACTCAATACCGAAAACAGAAACTAGCTATCGTCTTTTGTTTTCAAGTTAGGTATAGCAAAAAATGCAATATTTTCCATTTTCTATTTTTATTAATATCTCACACATTTATTATTTTATCAAGATAAGAAATGTATATTTTGAATTGCAGGTATTTTTTCGAGGAGAATCAACTGTAATTTACAGATGTTTTTTATCTCAATTAATTTAATAGTATTTCGGTAAAACATTGGGATTAAGCCCAACTTTAGTTCATGAGAATTAGAAATATTTAAAATTAAATAAAAATATAATATATCTCAATAAATTGCAAATATAACATCAATATATTTTATGTCCACAAAAAGAGAAAAAATAACCAATTTATTAACAGCACAGCTAACTATGACAATTATTTAACAAAATATAACTTGGTGCTGTATCTCTTACACATTTAGACATTTGGGCATTTGGACTATAATGACAGTTGACATACAAGGCTATAATTATAATTGACATAAGTTGGCGGTAGCCGACATTTGAACTATAATAACAGTTGACATAAGTCGGCGCAAGCCCACATTGTAAGAATCGTGCCAATTTGACACGAGTTTGAATTGAACTGTAATGAGATCGCTATGATATTTTTTTTCTTTGTGACAGTTACGATTCACATTTTAACAGTTGTGATGTATTTTAAACTAACGGGTGTCTTCCACTTCCAGACTAAGCATGAAGTAAAATTTCGAGTTTATAAAAGCCCCGCGTAGAAAATTTGTCGAAGGTCGCGCAGCGACCTGAGACAAATTTTCACGGGGCTTTTCTAAACTCGAAATTTTACTTCATGCGCCACGAGTATAAACCACTGATTTACAGTAAAGTTTTTTAACCTTACTGATTTACTGTAAAGTTTCTTAACTTTACTGTGTATCAGTGATATATACGCATGGCGCATGAAGTAAAAGTGGAGAATGTTAGTTTTACAGTTCACTCAAATATTATATTTTATTCAAAATAAAGATACAATTTCAGATTACATTCAGAACATTGTTGTCGCATTACAAATCATAATTAAACAATTATCAACACCTTATCAAAAATATTATAGGTATTTTTTTAAATGTACAGGGTGGCCCAAATTGGATGTTACTATAGGGAATCTCGGTTATTAGAAAAGACGGAAAAAAATTGATAGTGCATCATTAAGCCCTTTTTTGAGACAAACTCAATACCGAAAACAGAAACTAGCTATCTTTTTTTGTTTTCAAGTTATAGCAAAAAATTCAATATTTTCCATTTTCAATTTTCATTAATATCTCACACATTTATTATTTTATCAAGATAAGAAATGTATATTTTGAATTGCAGGTATTTTCTCGAGGAGAATCAACTGTAATTTACAGATGTTTTTTATCTCCTTTAATTTAATAGTATTTCGGTAAAACATTGGGCTTAAGCCCAACTTTAGTTCATGAGAATTAGAAATATTTAAAATTAAATAAAAATATAATATATCTCAATAAATTGCAAATATAACATCAATATATTTTATATCCACAAAAAGAGAAAAAATATCCAATTTATTAACAGCACAGCTAACTATGACATCTATTTAACAAAATATAACTTGGTGCTGTATCTCTTACACATTTGGACATTTGGGCATTTGGACTATAATGACAGTTGACATACAAGTCTATAATTACAATTGACATAAGTTGGCGGTAGCCGACATTTGAACTATAATAACAGTTGACATAAGTCGGCGCAAGCCCACATTTAAAGAATCGTGCCAATTTGACACGAGTTTGAATTGAACTGTAATGAGATCGCTATGATATTTTTTTTTTCTTTGTGACAGTTACGATTCACATTTTAACAGTTGTGATGTATTTTAAACTAACGGGTATCTTCCACTCCCAGACTAAGCATGAAGTAAAATTCCGAGTTTAGAAAAGCTTTACTAAACTCGAAATTTTACTTCATGCGCCACGAGTATAAACCACTGATTTACAGTAATGTTTTTTAACCTTACTGATTTACTGTAAGGTTTTTTTAACTTTACTGTGAATCAGTGATTTATACGCGTGGCGCATGAAGTAAAATTTTTCAACTTTACTGATGTACTGTAAAGTTTTTTAAATTTACTGTGAATCAGTGGTTTATACGCTTGGCGCATGAAGTAAAATTTCGAGTTTAGAAAAGCCCCGTGAAAATTTGTCTCGGGTCGCTGCGCGACCCTCGATACATTTTCTACGCGGGGCTTTTCTAAACTCGAAATTTTACTTAATGCTTAGTCTGGGATTATATGACACTCGTTAGTTTATATAACGCTTAGATGTGATGGTGATCAATATTTACCGAGATATAAAAAAAGAATTGTATTTGGGAGAAATAGTTTTGGAATAATAATAATAAAAAAAGTAGAATAAAATTAGTTTGAGAAACTTTTCCATATGAGGCATTCTTTTACAAATCGAACGGATTTTATAAAAAAATATTGGGTCTATTTTTTTATTTGCTTCAATTTTTTTCATGCGTTTCTTATACAAAATAAGCCGACCCGTATTTCAGCGATTTTTTTTTTTCATCAGTATTTTCGAAAATACATTGCATTTCTTTAGATCGTATAGAGCTTAGCTATGGCTCACTTTATAGGTAATAGAATTATCTTCTTAATAGTGTTAATTATTATTACATTTGTTGTTAATTTATAATTATTATAAGCAATTAAAATATTTAATGTCATATTGCTTCTAGATGTCGACACAGTAAAAAAATTAAAACAATACCATCGTATTCCTTGTTTCATTCTATATAAAAATCATATCTATTTAGAATGGTCATTTGGTTCCATCAGTATGAAATACAATAATTTGTACGGTAGAACGCAATATGCGGCGCGCGGCTGCAGGAGCTGGGTCTGTGGCGTCGTACTGTACCTGTCATTAAATGTGAGAGAAATTTAAAAAAAAGCTAAAAAATATAATAATCGACCATTATTTATTATTATTCCATAAAATAATAATAATGATACGATTTTTAATAGTATGATTGATATTAAGATAATAATGAAACTAGCAGTAAGGAAAGAAATAGGTTGGGCAAACTTTAAATAAATAAGTGAATAAATCCAAAATAAATTAATAATCTAAATATATTTATTAACCAATCGTCACTGATTTATTATACATTATCCATGTTTACTTTTTCATAATATTTGCATATATAAATATGTCGTGCAATGAAAATTGTTTCGCTTGCAATTTGTTTTTGCTTAATGGTATTACACAATGAAACCCTAAAGTACCTTTGATAGTCATAGCTTTCTTGAAGCGTGTTTCTAGAATGTTTTCTTCGTTGTCATACTCTTCGTTAGTAACAAATCGGCAAGCCATATTTGGCAACGATTCACTTGCCCAAGTAAACAAATCTTGCGGAGTTTGAATCGGATTGTTAATCCGTTGAAGGCTAGCCCTAGAGGCTAATCTTTTGAAAGTTCTGCCCAAACCATCACACGGTCCTTTGCCATGGGACGTCGGGAAGAAGTGCCATTCTGCTGTTAAGCCAAAGTCTTTTTCGTGGTGACATAAATTAATTAAATTCTTCTTATTTTTATACTGTGCGCTTGCCCCATCAGAAAAGTAAATAATTTTTTAATGTCTATCAAATAAGTTCTTATAAATTGAATTAAATGTCTTTGAATAACGTGAAACGCAATGACATCATGGTGCAAACATTCAGAAATAATGATCAAGCTATTCATTTTTATTTCATTATCAGTATCGCGATAATATATTGCAAATGGATGCACTGTTGCTTGATCATTGTTCCAGTGTATGCCTTAAATGAAATTTTGGCTTACAAAAGCGTAGTTTTCCGAAAAGTCACAGATAAAAATACATTCGTTTCGCGGCAGACTCTGTTTTTTATTATTCAAAAATTCATTTTGTTTTTTACAAGAAACGAATGTAGTAATAATTTGGATAAACCATTTTCTAGCTTTTCTAAGTACACTTCAACGGGAGATATTAAGGTCTGCAACGTAGTCCTGTCAACAGTGGTCCATTGCTTGTATGTTACAGAATCAATGAGATTATCGTCACACGATTTTTCTATTTGTTGTATAACGTTTGTGATACCAGGACACGTATCACATTCTCCTAGATAACATACTGTTGAAGATGGATTACAAATCATACGATTAAAACAGTCATTGTATTATTTCAATGGTTGCGGTGAATCTCGTTAATCTTCCAATATTTGCACCACCAATTAATAACTTAACATATTCATGGATGGCGCAAACGCAGACAGAATGGGTACCACTTGCTCCCGCTAATACGCAATGTTTTGGTCGCAAAGTTGCAAATTTTGAAAAACTGCACTTCACACCTGGATTTGCAGTCTTAAATTCTTGGAATAGTTCTTTTAAGTTATTCAAAACCAATCTTCTTTGCATGTGAACTTTTTGTTCATCGATTTTTACGGAAACTGTATCCGATTGTCCGGGCAATACTCGGCTCTGCGTATCCGATTGATAAAATGCAATTATAGATTCTATTACGCTCCTTTCTAAGGTCGGATGGGTTTTAGGATTTAGAGTTGATAGTATTCCCTTTTCAGCGGCAGTTCTTTTTGCAACGATAATCATGTGATTTGTGGCTTCAAAATGTTGTTTAATTTTTCGGAAAGACCAATAACTGAAAATTGTCAGTATTCGTATCCGCATGGTTCTATCTTCAGTTGTATTGTATAGTTCTTTGAGTTTTTGTATAATATTGGCCTCATTTTAATCTTCATCTTCATCGCCGGCTTTATCACTTTTTCTATAAAGAGGAATATTACTAAAAACTTTCGTTTTTAGTGCTTCAGTTATATTTTTTAATTTTTTTGAAGAATATCTCGTTTGACGCATTTTGTCTTCTTTGATAGGTGAAGTTCCTATAAAAATCAACCCTTTATTTAGCTCTCGCATTGACATTTTTGAAACTTGTGGGTCTTCCGTTGAATATGGTGAACTCTCTCCACTTTCAACGACGTTTTGGGCATCTTCACTCGTACTCGAGGACTCTGCCGCTCCAGGACTTTTCTAAAATGTACAATTCTATAATTGCCTTTAGAATTACCCTTTTATTTATAGGACATTATTCGAGAAATCAATGCCGTATTAATAAATTTAACTACGACAAATAAAATAAATGACCTATAAGAGGAAGTAATTCATGAATACCTGTTGGTTTTCCCTCACAATTGTACTGGAAGGTGTACATTGTCGGATTCGACAAGAAGTACAAATAAGCATTTGTAGAAATTCTTCTGATACCGTGTACAGAAGAATTCGAGTAGTTTCTTTTTTGTCACTTTTCTCAATGTCTGTTGTCTCGTTTTCGGATGGGGATCCGGTTTATATGGATTACAGCACGCATCCCTCCGGACTTTCGGCAATTTTTTTGATGTTTTCGGCATTGTAATTCAATCTTCACTGTAAGTATGTACACGATAGAAAATAGAACTCATTGGATACTAAAATGCGCTTCATTGAATGATAATACGCTACTTACATTTGATCACAAAATATAACACTTCAAATCACATACTGCATTTAAAAATGCACACTGTTAAAATTAAGTCAGCGTATAATAAAACTTAAACTGTAAGAATCGAATTCGTTTACATTCAAGAGTCAAAGCTATACTGTCAGATTTAACGACACCAGGCGTGACAACCTACAGATGTTTACAAATAGAGAGAGAGAGAGAGAGATGTTTAGTGTCTTAAAATAGACTACCGTACAAATTGTTTTATTTCATACTGGTGGAATTAAATGACCATTCTAAAAGGATATGATTTTTATATAAAATGAAACGAGGAATACGATGGTATTTTTTTAAATTTTACAGTGCCGACATCTAGAAGCAAAATGACATTAAATATTTTAATTGTTTATAATAATTATAAATTAACAACAAATCTAATAATAATTAACATTATTAAGAAGATAATTCTATTACCTTTACAATGAGCCATAACTGAGCTCTATAAGATGAACAGATGCGGAGATATCACGATCTAAAGAAATGCATAATCAGCGAGTTTTCAAAACTTTGAACGTCTGTATTTTTGAAAATCCTGATGAAAAAAAAAATTGCGGAAATACGGGTTGGCTTATTTTGTATAAGAAACGCATAAAACAAAATTTAGGCAAATAATAAAATAGACCCAATATTTTTTACAAAATCCGTTCGATTTGTAAAAGAATGCCTCATATAGTTGATATTTAAATCATCATATCTTTAACTGAGAAAGTGCTATGATGGACATATCACCATTTTTTGAAAATAAAATAAAAGACTTTATAGATTTGAAAACTATTTACTGTTATTTTTCTCTTATCACACAACACGAGAAATTTAATTTTATACCGTTTACAAAATAAACATCTTGTATCAGTCAAATTCGGAAGTTTTGGTCTCTCTTTCAAGCATCTTCAATATGCCGAATATTGACAATTTCAGCTCGAATGTTGTTTTGTAAGTCTTCCAGGGCCTGTGCGTGATTGGTATAAATTCTGGATTTGAGATTACTTTAAAGAAAATAATCACAGGTGGTTAAATCAGGCGAATCAGGCGAGGAAGTTCTAGTTGTGTGGGCTGTGACCTCATCCTGTTGAAACCACACACACATTGTCCACTTCCTCGAGAGTAGGCAAAACAAGTCTTAGATTATTTGCTAATACCAATCTGAATTCACGTTTACCGTGAAAAATTGGCCTGAAAATAGGCTTCTGCGGTAAAAGTGCGCTTCTTCCTCGACCAAAGCATATTTGCGACTAGAATTGACAGGGACATAAAATTCCCATTGAGGCTCTTCTTGTTGGCCCTATCTTGTTGAAACCACACACACATTGTTCAGTTTTTCGAGAGAAGACAAAACAAGTCCTAAATTATTTTCCAATAACAATCTGAATTTACGTTTACCGTAAAAAATTGGCCGAAAAATAGGTTTCTGCTGTAAAAGTGCGCTTCTTCCACGACCAAAGCATTTTTGCTACTAAAATTGACAGAGGTAAAAAATTGCCATCCAGGCCCTTCCATTAAGTCCTTCGCCACCTTTCTATTTCTATTACTAGCTATTTATCAAAAAAGATTCTAAGCCCCACCCTATATTAGTAAATTTAAAGAATTGGAAGCTTCTATAAAAACAACAAATGCCTAAAAATGTACAACAAAAATTGTGATATATATACCTACAAAAAATAACCTGTATCATAAAAATGTATATATGAATACCAATGTCAATATTTTTTTCTCTTTTGAAAAAAAAAGTAAGGGTGATCATAAGATTTTATTAAAAAAAACTTAGTTTCTGGATTATAGAAATCTCGAGCGACATTTATAACGTCTACAATACATTAAAATCAACTTGAACATATTAAAATAACTGACGTTTCTTATACATCATTGTATTCGAATCTGGTTAATTATTGTGCCGAATATTTACTTTAAATATTTATGGAATTATGGAAAATGTCGATTTTCTGGGCTTTTCTAAACTCGAAATTTTACTTTATGCGCCACGCGTATAAAACACTAAAACTGTGAAATGTATGTATATTCGAACTATACTTGAAATCTGTGTTTAGTACGCGTGGCGCGTGAAGTAAAATTTTGTGTTTAGAAAAGCCCAGAAAATTTGTCTCGGGTCGCTGCGCGACCCTCGACAAATTTTCACGGGGCTTTTCTAAACTCGAAATTTTACTTCATGCTTAGTCTGGGAGTGGAAAACACTCGTTCAAAGCTTCAAATTGAAATTGTTAAAAAAAACAACGGACGGCGGAAAATTTACAGCTTATGCATATGTTTACCTCAAAGAAAACTGTTCCAATTTCTTACCCATCAAGAAATATGGTTGAAACAGGATAGAGCATTATCACACTACGCGAAAATTTTGCAAGATTTTGTAAACATAGCCTTCGTTTCAGTGGCGTAATTTGCCGTCCCCTGATTTAGGTATTTAAATCTAAAAGGCACAAAAATGTACAGTTATTATATTTATGGCAAGAATACATTTAATATTAAATGAAACAAGTAATTACTTTTTTCCACTGGTTTATTTTAATCACCAGATGTACATTTCGTTAACTTGGTAAACGAAAAGTACACTTGTGTGCAATAAAATAAAGTGCACAAAATATGTTATAGTTTAAAGCGGACATAATGATTTTCTTAGTTACGAAAATATGTAAATATATCAAATTCCTTAATGTCAAAATGCTGCGTTATTTGGACAATTCTAAAATTCGAATTCTAACTAAAATAGAAGATGGTTTATTTGTTTCAGCTTTGTTCTATTTATTACGAGCGTTTTTTTATTCAATAGGTCTTAGTTTTGGTTTTTTAATAAAGGTGTTATTTGTAAGTTATGGTGCTTTATCATTTATTAAAATTGCTGCTAGGCAATTATCACAGACCCGAATTACACAACTAGAATATTGTGAAAAATAGTTTTGGAGACTTGTGCTATATTATATTGCACAGAAGTGTACACCTAGCAGAGCTGGGCAGGATTCGAATCATTCAGGTTTCGATTCCCGGATTCGAATACTTTTAGAGGATTCAAAAGAGGTATTCGAATACTTTAGTGAACACGAATTCGTGATCCGGATTCGTTACATTTTTTTAAAAGGAATCGTATTCGAATCCAGACGTAGATGATTCGAATCCTTATAAAAAGATTCGAATTCTTATAAAAGGATTCGAATCCTTATAAAAGGAATCGAATCCTTATAAAAGGATTCGAATCCTCATACACGGATTCAAATCCTCCCAAATAATTCGAATCATCGCTATTAAGGCTGAGATTCGAATTTGATTAATTCAAATAGTTAAATATTCTAATATTTAAATCACTAAATTATTCATATTTGAATATAAATATTTAAATTTTCGAATAATTCAAATATTTGTGAATGCATATTTGGTTACTTAACCATAAGAAATGTCCAACCTTAATAGTATATTTTTAAATTCACTTGAAATCAGTGTTTTATACGCGTGGCGCATGAAGTAAAATTTCGAGTTTAGAAAAGCCCCGTGAAAATTTACTCCATGCTTAGTCTGGGAGTGGACAACACTCGTTCTTAGAAGTTTCAAATTAAAGGAGAACTTTAGATTACTAAGTTTATTACTATTTTACAAAGGCTACAGCTCGAAAGACCAATCATGGTCTTTGGAGACCGAAAGACTACAGGGAATCGACGTTTCTTTACAGGAAAACAAAGAATATCTGAAGGTTTACAGCATGGATAGGAAAGAAAACATCCAATTGTGAAAAAATATTGAAGTTGGGTTGGTTTTCAGTGCATTTTTAACTTCACTTAAGATCAGTGTTTTATACGCGTGGCGCATGAAGTAAAATTTCCAGATTAGAAAAGCACCGCAAAAATTTGTCTCGGGTCGCTGCGCGACCCTAGACAAATTTTCTATGCGTGGCTTTTTTAAACTCGAAATATTACTTCATACTTAGTCTGGGAGTGGCCAACACTCGTTTGAACTTTAAATTTAACTCTTTTCTAAAATCGACTTATGTACTATAATAAATCATTCATTGAAATCATAGAAAAAGATGCGAAATTTTACCTAAAATTAACTTTTAGAGTTAACTTTATAATTTGCTCGGCTCTTAATGGGTGAATATCCTATTCCTAATAAAAACCGTATTTATTAATTATTAAAGTTGCATTTAATATAATAACAAACTGTGAATAAATCGACGAAAATCTAGAAATATCGAAAATCTCGACATGTAGAAAATCTTGACGGTCCACTCCCAGACTAAGCATGAAGTAACATTTCGAGTTTAGAAAAGCCCCGCGTAGAAAATTTGTCGAGGGTCGCGCAGCGACCCGAGACAAATTTTCACGGGGCTTTTCTAAACTCGAAATTTTAGTTCATGCGCTACGCGTGTAAAACATTGATTTAAAGTGAAGTTAAAGACGCACTGATAACCAACCCAACTTCGATATATTTCAAAATTGGATGTTTTCTCAGGTTAAATCAGTGTTTAAAGTGAAGTTAAAAACGCACTGTAAACCAACTAAACTTCGATATTTTTTCAAAATTGGATGTTTTCTTTCCTATCCATGCTGTAAACCTTCAGATATTCGTTGTTTTCTTGTAAAGAAACTTCGATTCTCTGTAGTCCTTCGGTCTCCGAAAACCATGATTGGTCCTTCGAGTAGTAGCCTTTGTAAAATAGTAATAAACTTAGTAATCTAGAGTGATCCTTTAATTTGAAGCTTCAAAGAACGAGTGTTGTCCACTCCCAGACTAAGCATGAAGTAAAATTTCGAGTTTAGAAAAGCCCCGCGTAGAAAATTTGTCAAGGGTCGCGCAGCGACCCGAGACAAATTTTCACGGGGCTTTTCTAAACTCGAAATTTTACTTCATGCGCCACGCGTGTAAAACATTGATTTAAAGTGAAGTTAAAGACGCACTGATAACCAACCCAACTTCGATATTTTTTAAAATTGGATGTTTTCTTTCCTATTTATGCTGTAAACCTTCAAATATTCGTTGTTTTCTTGTAAAGAAACTTCTATTCCCCTTAGTCCTTCGGTCTTCGAAGACCATGATTGGTCCTTCGAGGTGTAGCCTTTGTAAAATGGTAATAAACTTAGTAATCTAGAGTGATCCTTTAATTTGAAACTTCTAAGAACGAGTGTTATCCACTCCCAGACTAAGAATGAAATAAAATTTCGAGTTTAGAAAAGCCCCGAGTAGAAAATTTGTCGAGGATCGCGCAGCGACCCGAGATAAGTTTTCACGGGGCTTTTCTAAACTCGAAATTTTACTTCATGCGCCACGCGTTTAAACACTGATTTAAAATGAAGTTCAATAACAGATATATCAATAATAATTAAAATCATTATTTAAGCAGATATTTAGTTGGTAAATGAACATTTTTGTTAATAGAAACTGATGATATAAAATGTTACTGGTTGCAAATAATAGATTCAAGTTAATTTTTAAAGGATTTGTATCCGTGATTCAAAAATGAGCATTCAAATCTTTGATTCGAATTATATTTTTCACTTACGAATCCTTTATTCGAGTATTCGTGATTCGAATCATATTAGGTGATTCAGATTCGTGATTCGAATCCTTTTTTTGAGGATTCATGCCAGCTCTGACACCTAGTGATTAAAATAAACCAGTGGAGAAAAAGGTTCTCTTTGTCTATTTTTAATTAGATAGTGCGCCTCTGTCGCTATATATTTTCTCAGAAAATGTCTCAGAAATAATAGCCACGATGTCAGTTTTATTGAATTATGTTCACTAATGAAGAATCAATATTATTTTAATAACTTTATCTAATAGCAAGATAAAAATACGTAATTCAAGTAATAAAGCACATTCTTATAAAATCATTCTCTATCTTAATACCCACATTAACGCCATAGAACGCGCCCTTATCTCAATTCATCAACAATCGGGCGCCCCTTTCCACCGGTGCGATCTCGCAGAGACATCATCGTCGCCGGCAATCACTTATCGCCGATTTTCGGCAAAACACCGATAAAGAGACAAGAAGCGCAAGGGACGGGCCGACGGCGGCGGAGGCGGCGGTGGCGGGCGTCTGGAGTCAGTTCGGGGCGTCGCGACGCGCGCACCGCACGGACTTGTGCTTTTCCGCTCGGCACCGGAGAGAGGACAGTAGATTATCAACGTGTGCCGGTGTCAGTCGGAATTCGCGTCCAGACGCGCGGGATTTTCATAATAATAACAAGGGGAAAAGTCGCGCGAACTCCCAGGTTTTTTGGGAAAAGTCGACGGGCGTCTTTGCGCTCTCTCCTGTTCGTTCACCTGCGGGCAACGCCGATGCCAAAATTACGCTCGCACCTGCAGATTTTTTGAATTTGGGTGAGACTATATTTTCTCGTTTACATTTTGGCATCGTTTAATTGACAGGGCATCAATCCAATGAATTAAAAAAAATGAACAAGACAAATTTAATGAGATATTCATTAACTAACAAATTGTCAACATATACTGAAACTTTTAATTGGTAACATAATTTTAATTTTATCTTTGCAATTTATCAATTTAATTCATGAACCAAAAACGTTCTTAAAACATAATTCGGTAATTTAATTTTATGTGTGTATGCTCTAATTAAGTTCAAACTAGACACTATATCACACACGTGTGCAAATACAAATTTTAATTTAATAATAAAACACTTTTAACCTTGTTTGGTGTTAGTGTTTTATTTACAAGTACTTTTAACCTTATTTGTATAACACTTTTTTATTTTATGTGACTGCAATTTTGGCAACCGTAGCTTGCCATTATCAAACGTGTAGTGACCACATGTTTAATAATGGCAAGCTAAGGTTGCTGAAACTGCAGTAACGTAAAATTAAAAAAAAAAGTGTCATACAAACAAAGTTAAGTGCTTTATTGTTAAATTAACATGTATAACGAAGTACAAGCCTCCACCATACAATACAAATTTTAATACTCCTGTTGAGAATTAAAAAAAAAGAAATCCCGATAATTACAGCATTTGATAAATTTACAAAGGATTCGTTGTTTTTATAAAAGCGGCAAATTTAAAGCTTTTAACGAGTGTTTCGCCTCCTTGGTTAAGCATAAAGTAAAATTTTAAGTTTAAAAAACTTGAACATTTTGTTTGGTCGCTCCAATCCAATCATCCCGTGACTCTAACACATTTTCTTTACCTGTTCCGAACACTAACTAACACTCTATTAAAATCACCAATTTTCCATTCGAGTAGATATGCTAATAATAATAAGTTTATCTATAATTCTAAATTTAATTTTAAGTTATACGTTTATATATATATATTATATTATAATTAAATTGTCCTGTAATTGGTTTATCTGTTGGGCGATAAAGTATATTATTATTATTATTTGAAGCTATCCTTAACTCTAAATTTTACTTCGTGCGCCACGCGTACAAAATACTGATTTAAAGTGAAAGTGCAAAATATATTGCTAAAGTTTGGTCTCACGGTAATAAATATTTCATATTCACGATTACAAATTCGAGTAATTTTATTTTCCAAATAACTTCAAGAAATTATTTTCCTTCGCATGAATTTACATGAAATCCAATGGGTGCTGATTTTTAGTATTTTCATTATGTTGCTTCAATTGTAGTTATCCAAATTGATTTAATTAGACTTAATTATTCCATTTGATTTTAATCAATTTCCTTAAATAACGATGATTTTTTTGTCTAAATTGACATTCTAAGATTATCTTTGATTTTTTAGGGAGTTTGGCACACAATTTGAAATATTGGAATATTTACAATATTTTACCTTTAACAGTGACATTCTTATACTTGTTTGAACTTTTTGATGATTCTGATCAACATTCTTTAATACTTATGATTTTCGTCACTTATAATACCTAAAACTAATTTTGATTAAAAGAAAACGGAAAAATTAATCTTTATTTTTTTGTGATTAAATATTATTATTATTATTATAAAAAACACTTTTTATTTAATGCATAAGGTACGTTTTGAATTTATCTTAAAATCAATGTTTAGTACGCCTGGCACATGAAGTAAAATTTCGAGTTTAGAAAAGCCTGAAAATTTGGAAATCCAAATATTCAGGCTTTTCTAAACTCGAAATTTTACTTCATGCCTAATCAAGGAGTGGAAACACTTTTTATAAACTCATTGAACTCTTTTTTAGAAACACTGAATTGTTTAAAAATATATTCAATTTTCAATTTTTGTGATTAATTATTATTATTATTATAAAAAACACTTCTAATTTAATGCATAAGGTACGTTTTGAATTTATCTTAAAATCAATGTTTAGTACGCCTGGCACATGAAGTAAAATTTCGAGTTTGGAAAAGCCTGAAAATTTGGAAATCCAAATATTCAGGCTTTTCTAAACTATAAATTTTACTTCATGCCTAATCAAGGAGTGGAAACACTTTCTATAAACTCATTGAACTCTTTTTTAAAAACACTGAATTGTTTAAAAATATATTCAATTTTCAATTTTTGTGATTAATTATTATTATTATTATAAAAAACACTTCTAATTTAATGCATAAGGTACGTTTTGAATTTATCTTAAAATCAATTTTTAGTACGCCTGGCACATGAAGTAAAATTTCGAGCTTAGAAAAGCCTGAAAATTTGGAAATCCAAATATTCAGGCTTTTCTAAACTCGAAATTTTACTTCATACCTAATCAAGGAGTGGAAACACTTTTTATAAACTCATTGAACTCATTTTTAAAAATACTGAATTGTTTAAAATTATTTTCAATTTTCAATGATTTTCCAATACTTTAAAATTGTCATTATAATTTCTCTATGTTTAGCAGTTTTTTTAAACCTTTACAATTTTTTCACTCTGAACATGTTCGGAGTAAAAGAAATTAAAAAGTTAATTGCAATTTAAACAAAATGCGAGACATATTTTTTTTTATACTGGGTGTTGACTTGGCGGACGCAACATGAAATCCCATGTAAATTTTGAAATGTTAATATTTTGGCTCCTCTATTTATTTTAGAAAGAAAATGGATTTACCTTTTTTGTAGAGGGAAAAAATCTAAATTTATTCGTGTTAACGTTTATCACTTTACGTTTCTCTAAGTCAAAATAATTAAGAAAAAATAATGTGATTTTATAAAAATAATGACATGCCATGGAATTAAAACAACAACTGCGGATGTCAAAATGGCAAAAGATATCGTAGTCACTTATTTAAAGTAAATGTTTTCGAAATGCTTTACACTTTATAAGAAAAATGTCATTATTGTTATAAAATCACATTACTTATTTTTAATTATATTAGCTGTTAAATTTCTGACATTCGTTGATTTTTAAAAGAGTTCAATTTGAAGCTTTAATCGAGTGATTTCCACTCCCAGACTAAGCATGGAGTAAAATTTCGAGTATAGAAAAGCCCCGTGAAAATGTAAAAACGAATTTTCTGGGCTTTTCCAAACTAGTAATTTTACTTCATGCGCCACGCGTATAAAACACTAAAACATTGTAAAATTCATGTATATTCGAACTTCACTTGAAATCTGTGTTTTATACGCGTGGCGCATGAAGTAACATTTCGAGTTTACAAAAGCCCAGAAAATTTGTCTCCGGGCTTTTCGAGACTCGAAATTTTACTTCATGCTTAGTCTGAGAGTGGAAAACACTCGTTTGAAGCTTCAAATTGAAATAGTTAACAACGGACGTCGGAAAATTTACAGCTTATGAATATGTTTACCTCAAAGAAAACTGTTCCAATGCGTTTTTTTTATCTGGGTAAACAGGGATTTGTATATCAAAATAAAAAATTCCGAAAATTTAGAGCAAATTTCAGCTTATTTTCTTTAAATCTTTAGATATTTGTTGTTTTTTAAAAGAGTTCTATTCGAAACTTTAAACGAGTGTTTTCCACTCCAAGATTAAGCATGAAGTAAAATTTCGAGTTTAGAAAAGCCCCGTGAAAATTTGTCGAGGGTCGCGAAGCGACCCGAGACAAATTTTCTGGGCTTTTCTAAACTCGAAATTTTACTTCATGCGCCACGCGTATAAAACACTAAAATATTGCGAAATTTATCTATATTTTAACCTCACTTGAAATCAGTGTTTTATTCGCGTGGCGCATGAAGTAAAATTTCGACTTTAGAAAAGCCCAGAAAATTTGTCTCGGGTCGCTGCGCGACCCTCGACTATTTTTCACGGGGCTTTTCTAAACTCGAAATTTGACTTCATGCTTAGTCTGGGAGTGAGAAGCACTCGTTTAATGCTTCAAATTGAACTCTTTTACAAAAAACAACGAATATCTAAAGATTTAAAGAAACTAAGCTGAATTTGGAAAACGGATATTCAAATCCGAACGTTTAGGCTTTTCTAAACTCGAAATTCTACTTCATGCTTAATCTGGGATTGGAAACACTTGTTAGAGGCTTCAAATTGAATGTTTTTAATAAAACAACGTATCTACGAGTTTATAAATTACCTACGATATTATAAATTGGCATACTTAACGCTAATGAAAAATAATATAAAAACGATTTCTTTTCGCAACCAATTTTAAATAATTTGTCTAGTAGATTTAAATTATTTGTAAGACAAACTAGTTTTTACCAAATCTTGGAAATTTCTGACTTACCTTATATTGATATATTTTACCAGCTCCATTTTATAAAATGTGAAGAAAGAAAACAAAAATAGATAACGCAAACATTATTCTAGCTTTAAGTTTTTAAAATAAATTCAACTATTTTTATAATATATACAACTTTATTTAATAAAATGTTCAACTTCTGTATGGGATAGTAAACAATGGGCACTTTCATCAAAATATTCAACATTCAACATGTTTGGATTTTTTTGTGATGTATGTTGGTATCGAATGAACTGTACCCCGGTCAGTCTTTTTCGTACGATTGCAAAAATCCCAAACACGTTCACGATTAACAATCCGGTCATCAGAGAATTGCCTAACAGTTGGCAGTAAACTCCCAACTGTTGTCTCTGATGACGGGCCCAATGTTTATAAATCCACATAAACGCAATAAACCTTCGTTTTTATCTAATCCAACATTTTACTCCAACCGTTGTCACACACACACATAAATAGCCAAAAAAAAGCCAATCTACAGCTCTCGTGGTATTTAAACGGTTGAATTTAAATTCACCTTAAACAAAAAAAGGACACTCGAGTTAATTTGAGAATCGCTTAAATCCTTCTCTGAGTGCAAGGATTTATTTAAATTGCAAATTGCCGCGTTTTTTGTTTTGCTTTTATCTCATTACGCTCACTATATATTTACGTAGAGGGTGTCAAGTGAATTTATACTTTAATTATAATAATAAAGAAAAAAAAAGGGAAGGATAACGCACTTCCGGGTGATATTTAAATACGCCTTGCTGGCATACTAAGCACTTTACTTACACATGTTTTGCCGCAAAAACCGGCAAAAATTTGAATATTCAAATGAGAAAACCGCGCAACGGTGGAGGGAATACATTAACGCAGATGCTTGGGGCTCTTTTTGTGAAAAGAGGGAATTGTTTAAACATTAGGCGATTTTTCGTTTAGGCGAACGAAATGGTTGAATGAAAGTTTGTAAACTTTTTTTGTACGTATTTTGTTGTTAAATGATAGTTTTAAAAGAATCCATAGCAAATATTTAAACGATTATAAATTTTGTTTACAAAAAAATCCATAGCGAATATTTTAACAATTTTTATTTTATATAATAGTGTGGTGCCCATAGTTTAAGGCACAAGATCCGTGTTACACTTACGTAACCTCAATGGCCACAGCAAAATAGGGTTCTTTAGAATATATTAAATTATAATTCAATAAATCATAAATAAATGGAGCTAATCGGTATATTTTTAACTTTACTTGAAATCAGTGTTTTATACGCGCGGCGCATGAAGTAAAATTTCAAGTGTAGAAAAGTCTGGAAATTTGATTTGGTCGCCCCGCTTCGCGGAGTGACCAAACAGGCTTTTCTAAACTCAATATTTTACTTCATACTTAATCTGGGATTGGAAGACCCTCTTAAGAAGTAAATTTTAGTATAAATTCAGCTGAAGAAATACATTTTCACAAACATAAACAAATACAGTGTAACATAACCTCAAAATTTAACTAGAGTAAAGTAAAGATAATAAAATGCACCGTTTATTTTATCAATACTTCAAAACTGACTAATAGCATGTAGATTTTGTTCTATTATTACGAAACATTAGTATCGTGTTTATACAAGTCTAATAAAAATTAACTAGCGTTAAATCATAATAATGATATTAACAGTAATCCTAATAATTAGGCTGATAAACACTGATTTTGTTTAAAGTAAAAATATATACTATACTTATATTTATGTTTCATAGCCAGCTCAGCTTAATTTGTTAATTTCTTAAATTATTGTTTAAAAGGATCATCTATTTTACTGGTCGTCAGATCATTAATTAATACGTTCTACAGTTGACACAACTATAAAACTATACCTTTTCAAGTTCAAGATGGCTCTAAACTTATTCAAGTTGGCACTAACCGAAATCAAGTTCTCACGATTCAAATTCAAGTTGCATTTGATTTGTCACAACTTGATTTTGATGATTGACAACTTGAGTTTATTTATTGCTAACTTGTACGTGAAAAAATTTAATGTAATTAATAAATTTTACATTTTATCACTTCTACGGTCCATTCTTTCTACAAGTCATCAGATTTGCAGTTTATCAGTTAATTATTTCTACAGCTCGAACATTTTTCATTTAACGAGTTTTTGTGCTTGTTACTTCGAACGATACTTATTATGTTATGTTATGGGGTCGGTGGGTCGTGTGGCCTCTGGGCCTTCCGAAATTACCTCGACCTGAAAGATCTTTTATAATTATCCCTGACCTACTTGAGTCCCTCAATGTCTAGACTTCTTGCATAGTCTACAATAACTTGAGGGTTAATGTGTACCATGTCATCAGGCTTTAAAGTGACCGATGACAAGTAGTTCCCTATTTAAAGGGACAGGGCAGAGCATTCATAAAGTAGGCGCTCTGGTGTTTCTTGTGCCTCGTTGCAGAATCTGCAATTAGCATCAGTTGTTTGACCCATCGAGAGATACATAGTTTTAATGGTAATTAATACTAAAAAATCGTTGTTCTCCAGTTCAACAAATCTTTAGTTAGGTTATCAGGTACAAGATTTAGTGCTTCAGAAGGTAATTATTTTTATATTGGTCGTCAACAACTGTAGAACTAATACAATTGTAGAAAACGCTCCAGTCTCAATTACGCACACAGCATTGATGGAAATGATTTAGCTAAATCAGCAGAGCTGAAAGATTTAGGAGTGACATTCGATAATAGGCTTGCATTCAACTCACATATCAGTAACGTTTGCTCCAAAGCTTTAAAAATGTGGGGTTTTGTCTGGAGGGTGTGTAAAGATTTGGGTCCATCGTGTTTAAAACGATTATATTGTGCATTGTTCGCTCCAACGTTGAATATGCTTCGGTAATATGGTCTCCATATTAATCAACACAAAAAAAGTGGAACAAATACAACATAAGTTTTTACGTAGCATGGTGTTCAAATTGGGTAGATGTCATAGGCAATGTTGTTACGAGGAAATAATGACCGATTTGAACATTAGACCTCTAGCTGATCGTCGCTTAACAGCAGATTTATGCATGATCTACAAAATAGTAAACAATTTAATTGATTGTCCTAATATTTTGTAGCAACTTCATTTTTATACTCCATCCAACTGCCGAAATCTGAGGAATACGCCCATTTTCCGCTTGCAGACATTCACTACAAACTACTGCCACTACAATCCACTGGCCAGAATGATGAGGACAGCAAATAGCTTGGCCGTAGGGAGTGGTTCGATTTATTTAATTCAAATTTTGATAGTTTTAAGTGTAAACTGAAGAGGATGCTTTAGATTTGTGATTTTTATTGTTATTATTTTGTGAATAGTTTAATTTTTTGAATGGCTCGAATTAATAATATTAATACTATTATTTAATTTAATGTAATTTTGATTGTTGTTTGAATTATTAGTACTCTATTTTTGTTAAAAGGGGTGTTCCCGTATAAATAAATAAATAAATAAAATAAATAAATTAATTAATTCTACAGTCATCAGTTCCGTTATTCTGCAGTTTAACAATTTCTTAGTTCATAAGTTCTATGGTTTATTGCTTCAGAAGATAATCGTTTCTGTTGGTCTTTAACAACTGAAGAACAATTAATTAATTCTACAGTCATCAGTTCTATTGTTAATTACTTCAAAATATATTTTGTTTTACCAGCCATCACTTCTAAAAATCCACTGTTCCGCAATTATATAGTTGATCATTAGTTCTGCCGTTCATCATTTTTCAGGGGATCTATTCTCAACACCAATGCATTTTGTCATTGGTAAGTCTATTTATATTTACTAAAGTGACGTTATTTTGGATAGAATTAACAAATTCGTATAGAGTAAAATCACGTCATCTTAAAGAGACAAGTTGTCAATGGCAAAACTCATCGGTTAGAATAAGCTCTCGGTGTAACAGTTAATTAAGGCTACAAATCATAAATTCCATAATCAATCAGTTTTACAGTTCACCACTAAAAAATATCAACAGTTTTACGAGTCATCAGTTTATTCGAGTTTGTAATAATACGGATTATCAGTTCTACAGTTAATCAGTTCTAAAGTTTCTTTGGCCGACAATTCTACAGTTTGTTATGCAATTTATCTATTCTTTAGTTGATCAGCTCATAACTTTCTCAATTCCTGAGTTCTACGGTTTATTGCTGCAAGAGATCACTTATTACTAAGGTAACTGATGACCTGTAGATCTCAAGGAAGGTAAAATGATTGATCTTTTAGACTTGATTAGTTTTTTACTTCAATATTTCATAAATTCTAGAATCAACCAATTCTAGTGATTATTACTTCGTACAATACTGAGTTTGAGGGCCAGTTGCAGCAAACACGTTGAACTGGTTAATTTATTATTGAGTTAGCTATTGATAATGGGTATATAGTACCCGAAATGTACATCTAGCATCGAAAAATAAAAGTGAAGAAACGAATATAACTGCGTTTTAATTAAGTGACGTAGAACTGATTCATCTCTGAACTCGAGTTCAAAGTAACATTAGAACAGTAGGAACGGTCATCTTGAACTCAGGTTCAACGTTTTCTGCTGCAACTGGGCCTTAATGGTCATCAGTTCTAAAAATTCCTAGATTTGCAGTTCAACAATTCTACAGTTCATCCCTACTTCAGATCATTGGTCTATCAGTTCTATAGCTAAACAATTCCACAGTTGCTGATACCGTAGAACCAATGGAGTAAATACATTTTGCAGTCAAGAGTTATATTGGTCATTATTTCAAAGATAAACCAGTTCAACGTTTTCTGCTGCAACTGGGCCTTAATAGTCATCAGTTCTAAAAATTCCTAGATTTGCACTTCAACAATTCTACAGTTCATCCCTACTTCAGATCATTGGTCTATCAGTTCTAGAGTTTAACAATTCTACAGTTGCTGATACCGTAGAACTAATGGAGTAAATACATTTTGCAATCAAGAGTTATATTGTTCATTTCAATTCAAATTAAAAACTATTTGAGTTCGAGAGAATAAATTTACGCTTCTTATAGTTTGTTATTTCTTAGTTGGTTTGAAGATAATTTGACCAAAATGTTACTTATACTTTGATAGAGCGTTGTAAAAAAATCCCAAAAGATTTTAAATATTTCTTTTTATAATTTAATATCTGGGGGTGTCTGCGCGGGAAGTAGATGTTTCAATGAGTATTTATTATCTTAGGTTGTCTTGTTAATTACAACGTATTGTTTTCATTTTACACGAATATTGTCGTAGTTTTATATAATTTATTAGAGTTTATTACTTGAGAAGATCATCAGTTCTACTAGTCATTGGTTAATAAAAGTTAGGAATAGAACAGTTAATTAGTTATTGATGTAAAATCAGCAGTTCCTCACTTTTAGAATTAATCAGTTCTACAGTTTTTAATTCTGCAGTTCAACAGTTTGCTATGCAATGTATTTATTTTACAATTCATTCCTTCACAACTTAACTACTGCAGTACATCCGTTATTTTTTCTTATAGTCATTTTTCCATTTTCATATTTGCCTTTTAACATTTTCATGCGAATACAATACCTTATTATTAAATCGCTTTATTTTTACGTTATCCTCAATCTGACAAGAATACGTAATTGGTTTGAGAAATTATGATGACACACAAATGAAACAAACCCGCACAATTAATCCCAGGTTAATTCCGAGGGTAAATATTAGGATTATTAAAGCACACACAGAACGAATGGAGGCAATAATGTGATGGTTCAATGAACGTGCGCCGGGGATGAGAAGGACACAATTAGAACCGTGTTTGCCGATTGGAATTTACATAAAGCGATCCGTTTGAAAGATTCCATGTCGAGAGCTCTATCAGATTAATAAATGAGCTTACTGTTTGTCTGGGTTTTTGAACATAAGGAAAGGAAAATAATGAAAATTCGTGTTATTAATAATGAATTGGTTTTATAATAAAATATAAAGCAAAATTTACAAAGGTATCTTCAGCATATAGATTAGAAGGCAGGTTACCTTTTTTATATAAATGAAGACATTATTAAAATGTAGATAAAATGTGTTTACAGACTTTAAATATAAAAGTGATTAATTTGAAATTTCTATCAAGTGTTTCCACTCCCTGATTAAGCATAAAGTAAATTTCGAGTTTAGAAAAGCCTAAAAGTTTGGATTTACCGGAGCAGGCAGGCGTATAAAATAATGATTTATAGTAAAGTTCAAAATATAATGCTTAGTATATACAGGGTGTTCATTTGAAAACTTCCCAACGCGGATTTATGGAAAACCACTGATTAAAAGAAAAAACGCCGAGACACGTCCAAAGATTTCCCAAGGGGGACAACTTTTTAACCAAAAACGACTTCACCCCCTTTTACCCTCTGCCCCCGGGGTCATCCCCTTAAAAATTTTAAATGACAAGGGGTATCAAGTAATAGCTAGCTTGTTTGAAAGGTTTTTCAAAGTGCTTTATTTTGACGTTTGAATTTTTAAAATCGGTCGATTTGTTTACGGAAAAATTATAAAAATCTTTATTTATCTTAATTTGTTCAGATAGAAAAAAAAAACACACGAAAATATCACTTTTTATTTTATTAATAAGTGTTCAAAAACCAACAAAACTTGGCAGCAACCAAATAAAATCCGTATTTTTTTTCGCTTTCTTTTCATCAATACGGAGATAACATTCATTCTTATACCTGTTTAGTTTGGGTTAGTTGCTATGGAAAAGAAACAATTCCATTTGCTGTCAGTTACCTTTGTGACAATCTTGGGATAGTGAAAATAAATTTATTGATTCATATTTTACTTCCAAAATGGTTTACACACTAGCCGAAAGAGTGAAAATTATTCTAATGTATGGTGCCCAAAATCAATGTGCTCGGCAAACTGCCGTCACATTTAACGCCAGACATCCGGACAAGATTACTTCGCATAGGTATGTTTGCAAATAAAAAACGTAATCATCGTAGAGTTTTAAATGAAGCCGCACAAATTGAAGTTTTGGGTCATTTTGGCATAAATCCTAATACTTCATTACGCAAAATTGGTGATGCGACTGGTATTTCATTAGGCTCTGTATACACAGTTACTAAATTACATAAATTTCATCCATTAAAAATGCAAATATTGCAAGAGTTAACCGAGGGTGATTTCGATAGGCAAGTTAAGTTTTGTGAACAAATGACTGCAGCGATTAATGATAATACCATTCATGTAAAGAATATCTGCTTCACTGATGAATGCACATTTTATCTAAATGGATTTGTTAATAAGCATTACTGCAGGTATTGGAGCAATGAAAATCCTCATGCTTTTGTAGAAGGGCATACTCAGTACCCCCAAAAAATTAATGGATGGGCAGGCATTTTAGGAAACAAAGTGATTGGGCCATTGTTTATTAATGGGAATTTAAATGGAGGCATTTATTTAGATATGTTGGAAAATACCATCAATCCGCTTATCACTGAAACCATTGAAAACCAAATCGGAGACGATGGAAACCCTATACTTGATGAGGCTAAAATATATTTCCAGTAAGACGGCGCTTCTCCTCACTATGTTCTTCCGGTTCGGCAATAGCTAGACGACGAATTTTCAGATAAATGGATTGGGCGAAGAGGGCCTTAGAATGGCCTGCTAGATCTCCTGACTTGTCGCCATTAGACTTTTTTCTATGGGGCCATTTAAAATCTATTGTGTTCACTCCCCAACCTAAAAGTTTAGATGAACTTCGTCAACGTATCACCGAAAGCTGCCATGATCTCCCACAACATGTTTTTGAAAATGTCCGGCAGGAATTTGAACATCGCCTATATCATTGTTTGGCCAATAACGGGCAACATTTTGAACACTTAATAAAATAAAAGTGATATTTTCGTGTGTTTTTTTTCTATCTGAACAAATTAAGATAAATAAAGATTTTTCTAACTTTTCCGTAAACAAATCGACCGATTTTAAAAATTCAAACGTCAAAATAAAGCACTTTGAAAAACCTTTCAAACAAGCTATTACTTGATACCCCTTGTCATTTAACATTTTTAAGGGGATGACCCCGGCGGGCAGAGGGTAAAAGGGGGTGAAGTCGTTTTTGGTTAAAAAGTTGTCCCCCTTGGGAAATCTCGGCGAATTTTTTTTTATTCAGTGGTTTTCCATAAATCCGCGTTGGAAAGTTTTCAAATGAACACCCTGTATAGTAGAGTTCACTAGAAGTGTCCTGCGATTACAGATTTAAAATCTATGGTACAATTTCTCTTCTAGGTATTTTCATATTCACATTATTTCTTCCACTTTTGTTATTGCAACTTTCGCTAATCGCTCTTAACTAGGGGATTTATATTATTATAGTTATTTTAATTTGAACTTAAATGTCACAGGACATCTCTGGTAAACTGGATTAAATGTACGTATATTACGTATAGCCGTCTGAGCTTGTTTATACTTTTGATATCCCGTTAACCCATTAAGCGCCATTATTAATTAATAATGTTTTTTTGAATTACTAAATAAGTTCATTTAATACATTTTTTGTTTTAAAATTAATACAAATCTAAATATTTAATAACAAAATATGTACATGTATCTTCACATATTGTCAAATAATACTTTGTAGGATTTCATAAAATCTTTGAGTTTGAAGTTTCAAACGAGTGTTTCCACTCCCAAATTAAGCATGAAGTAAAATTTCGAGTTTAGAAAAGCCTGAAAATTTGGTTTGGTCGCTCCGCGAAGCGGAGCGGCCAAACCAAATTTTCAGGCTTTTCTTAACTCGAAATTTTACTTCATGCGCCACGCGTATGAAACACTGAAATATTGTGAAGTTAAAAATACAATAAAACCATTATTTGTTTTACTATAGATAATAATAGAAATATTTAAATAACAAAATATTTACATGTTTCTTCACATATTCTCAAGTCAGGTCAAATAATACTTTGTATTATATGTGAAGAAACGTTTAAATATTTTGTTATTTAAATATTTAGATTATTAATCATTTTAAACAAATAATGTTTTCAGTGCATTTCTAACTTCACAATATTTTAGTGTTTTATACGCGTGGCGCATGAAGTAAAATTTCGAGTTTAGAAAACCCTGAAAATTTGGTTTGGCCGCTCCGCTTCGCGGAGCGACCAAACCAAATTTTCAGGCTTGTCTAAACTCGAAATTTTACTTCATGCTTAGTCTGGGAGTGGAAACATTCGTTCGAAACTTCAAATTCAAGGATTTTATAAAATCGACGAATGCCTAAAATTTACAATGTATACATTATGTATATTTAAAAGAAAAATTCCCAGTATGTAATATATTACACTTGTTATAATAAGTTATTCTATATTTAGTTCAAAATTTTACCTAAAAGTAACTTTTAGAGTTAACTATAACTGCCTGTTAATGGGTTAATATATTTTAAAAATTTCTATTTCTATTATTTCCTGTTAAATATTTTTGGTATTTAACATTTGAACCGTGTCTTAAATATGTATTTACTGTAGAAGCTATCTTAGTTAATATCCAACGTTTTTATGCAAAAATAAACAATTGCGAAAAACAGATCGCAGAATTGGAAAACAATCCAGTTTGGAAAGTTATTGGCTATTCATCACCCTTGATCGTATTTCTTTTATCCTCCGAGGTGTAAACAAACACCAAGGTTTACTTTGACTTTTACGAGAAAAAGGAAAATGCACAAATATTTCTCCACATAATTCATTAAAAACCACTTTAAATTCGCCAAAAGAATAAATATTTACCCACTAGAAAGAACGTGAATGTTGCACGTCCTAAAAATAATACGGATTTAATTGTTACTTTTCCTACAACAAAAAACAGAGTTTATAAGTGAAAATAAATAAATAAAGAATTTTTTGAATATCTTCAGGTTAAAGATAACATTGAATATACATGACGTACATAGAAGAAATGAGAAACTCATCAAAGAAAATGAATTGCATCATTAATCCGAAGACATTTATAGTATGTATTTATTAATTCCATTTCTCCTATGTAATTAATGTATATTCAATCAAATGTAATACATAAATTAAAACACTTATTTGTTCCTTTCTTCACTTATTTTATTTTACTTGTTAGATGTACATTTCGAGTACTACGTACTCATTTTCAATAACAGAATGCCTTAAAACTAATTTACAATCGTTTATATATGGTTTGAGGATTAGTGGAAAAACCTTAATCTAATTATGTCGGTTACCTGTTTGGGGTGGATTGGTGTTAATGAGTGTCGGTGATTTACAATTTTCCGAAAGGAGGGTTAAAAGAGGATTATCTAAGGGACTCAGGTCAAAATTAAGTAGTTTGTTTTTGTTTTTATACATTTCTATTGATTCCAACATATTTAATCGATAACTGTTTGATTCTTTGAGTAATTTTACATTTTTTATTGGGAATTGATGGCCGGTTTCATAATTATGGTATGCTATCGCGGATTTTTCGGGGTTTCTATTTTTTATATGATACGTGTGTTCTTTGAATCTTTTTGATAAATTCCGTTGAGTCTGACCTATATAAACTTTTTCACAATTGTTACATTCTATCATGTAAATTCCTGATTTATTTAAATTATCCCTGTTATTCGATTTTTTGTTTAATAATATTTTGCTGTAGTTAGCAGTTGTTAATTTGAATTTTTTGAATATTTTGTTGATTTGGTGGTGAACTAGAGGGTTGAAAATGAATTTAACAAATTTGTTATTCTTAATGTCGCTGGTTTCTTTTGAGGTATTCAGCTTTGTGGTATTTTTAATCAAATGTCTTTTCATATGCCTAATAATGAGTTTTTCAATTATGTTCCTTTTATATCCTAATGAAGTTGCAATGTTTTTAATGAATTTTAATTCGTTTTGTCTGTTTTCTTTTGAAATCGGTAAGTTTATTGCGTTATAAATCATACTATTGAATGCTGCGAGTTTATGCCTGATGGGCGTTGTTGATGAAGAGTGAATGTAGTTGTATGTGTGTGTTGGTTTGCGATATATATTAAAGTTTATTGTTTTTGTATCTGTATTTTTAATAATTAATAAATAATTAATAATTAATAAATCTAGAAACTATTAAATTAATAAATCTAGAAACTACTAAAAATACAGATACAAAAACAATAAACTTTAATATATATCGCAAACCAACACACACATACAACTACATTCACTCTTCATCAACAACGCCCATCAGGCATAAACTCGCAGCATTCAATAGTATGATTTATAACGCAATAAACTTACCGATTTCAAAAGAAAACAGACAAAACGAATTAAAATTCATTAAAAACATTGCAACTTCATTAGGATATAAAAGGAACATAATTGAAAAACTCATTAATAGGCATATGAAAAGACATTTGATTAAAAATACCACAAAGCTGAATACCTCAAAAGAAACCAGCGACATTAAGAATAACAAATTTGTTAAATTCATTTTCAACCCTCTAGTTCACCACCAAATCAACAAAATATTCAAAAAATTCAAATTAACAACTGCTAACTACAGCAACACAAAATTAAACATATTATTAAACAAAAAATCGAATAACAGGGATAATTTAAATAAATCAGGAATTTACATAATAGAATGTAACAATTGTGAAAAAGTTTATATAGGTCAGACTCAACGGAATTTATCAAAAAGATTCAAAGAACACACGTATCATATAAAAAATAGAAACCCCGAAAAATCCGCGATAGCATACCATAATTATGAAACCGGCCATCAATTCCCAATAAAAAATGTAAAATTACTCAAAGAATCAAACAGTTATCGATTAAATATGTTGGAATCAATAGAAATGTATAAAAACAAAAACAAACTACTTAATTTTGACCTGAGTCCCTTAGATAATCCTCTTTTAACCCTCCTTTCGGAAAATTGTAAATCACCGACACTCATTAACACCAATCCACCCCAAACAGGTAACCGACATAATTAGATTAAGGTTTTTCCACTAATCCTCAAACCATATATAAACGATTGTAAATTAGTTTTAAGGCATTCTGTTATTGAAAATGAGTACGTAGTACTCGAAATGTACATCTAACAAGTAAAATAAAATAAGTGAAGAAAGGAACAAATAAGTGTTTTAATTTAAGTTTACAACTTCACATAACTCGAAACCAATTACTAAATGTAATACAGGTGTTATACAGGATGTAAATCTAACTCCTTTCAATGGCGTAAAAAACAAATATGGCTGCCATAAAAAAAATTAAACTTTAATGTCCTTTTCAAAACGGAACACCCTGCACAGGCCCAATTTCGATGTTTTCATATGGTATCTCGGTAACCTGAAGAGTTAAAAAAAATTGATGTGCACGCCATGACCTCTGCTAATCCTATTGTTATTTTTTCAGAAAATAAGGTTATGACGTGTATATCAGATTTTGTCTAACTATTCCGGTTACTGAGATACCGTATAAAAACATCGAATTTGGGTTACCCTGTACAAACGCGACTTTTTCGTTGTTATTTTGGGTTGATTTAGAATTCCAGCTTACTTTCTTACTAATTAATAAAGTTACGGCAAAAAGAAAATTTCGAAGATTTTGACATGTTTCGCACTATAATATTTTTGTATTTTGTAAATGTTCACAATCCATGTCAATTTATGCAACTCTCCATATTTTATCAATTTTTACAATTTATTTAAATTGTTAAATCTCACGATACCAGTTTTTATAATTCTAAACACAAGCTTTATAAACTTTATTATTCAAAGTATATATCCACTGGTTTAAACTACACAATAAACAAAATGTTTGTTTATTAAAATCACTATGAGTCCACAATAAGACAATGTTTTAAGAAAATATATTGCGAAACTTTAAAACCATAAATTTTGGTCCGAATCCAAGAGAATCTGTAATTCCCACCCTCGCTTTCTCCTAAGAAACTATTTATCATCAAGTGAGAGTGGAAACTGTAAAAATCAAAATCAATAGCGTGTCTCAGCTGTTTATGAAGGGATCTTTATTAAAAGCGTTCCGCGTCGTTAAAATTTCCATAAAATGCCCACCCCCCGCTTTCCCATCCTCCCCCCATTCAGACGAATTTGAGAAAAACCCGATTGGCAATTGTTCCCCCCTTTCTCTCTACCCCGTCGTAAGATGCATATTTTCGCCGGGCCCTCTTCAGGAGCGTTTCAGGGCGCAATGACTCGCGAGGACTTATTTGAATATTCCCTTTTTCTTCTGTAAGGGCATGTAAATGTTCTCGACGGATATTGAAAAATAGTGTTTTTTTTTTTGGGATCGAACTAAATTTGTCTTGTTCAGTCTAAAAGTGTATTGTTTGTTGGATTTGAGAGGAATGATTTTTTTCAAATAGATTTTTCACTCAATATTTTATTACAGCAATGACACTTAATTTGTAAAAGTTTTCAACATTTTTTTTTAGTGTGCTAAAACAATTGTGGCTTTATCAGGTAGACAAATGATTTTTGATTGGTAGGGCTGCAGACATTAACATTCGGAGAATTTCTCCTTTAAATATACATATTCGAATGCGAATGCATTTTGAGGCAGGCGCGGAACCACGGGGGAAATTACACCCAACTCTATAACTCTTGTATTTATTGACCGATTTTATTGAACTAAAAACCAAATTCAATGGCCGTTTAGATACCTAAAAATGACATAAATTTTGATTTTTTTTCAATACTAACTTCATTCCCAAATAATAGCCAACTTAAGATTTTTAAATGGCTGCCTATAATGTTTAATTTTATTACATTAGACCAGTGGTCTCCAAACTACGGCCCGCGGGCCAAATCCAGCCCGCGACTTGCATGAATCCGGCCCACGATTGTTTGTAATTTTTTTTGTAAATGTCATATTTTGAAATATTGTAACAATTGTTCCTTAAATTTTTCATAATTTTATAAAATTAATCGGATCTTGGCCGACTTTATTATGTAGAATTGTATTTGTGGCCCGCGAAGAAGATAGTTTAGAGACCCAGGCATTAGACATTATTTTTCTAAATCCAATACTGCTCAACTTCTTATTTTTGTTTAATGTTTTGTTGGATTTTTTTTAAATCTTCTATTTAAATATATATTTTTTAAAAATTATAATTAATGTGCCTTGTAAAAAAAGTGACACATGTCATCTATTGTGAGGTTATGCCATTAATAATAACGAAAGAACAAATAAGTATCTACGTTACAACTTAATGTAGAATAAAAGTAAAGGAAAAATGTAAATATTTTGTTATTTCAATATTTAAATTATGACTCTTTTTTTAAGTGTATTTATAACTTCACAACATTTCAGTGTTTTATACGCGTGGCGCATGAAGTAAAATTTCGAGTTTAGAAAAGCCCCGTGAAAATTTGTCTCGGGTCGCTGCGCGACCCTCGACAAATTTTCTACGCGGGGCTTTTCTAAACTCGAAATTTTACTTCATGCTTAGTCTGGGAGTAGAAACACTCGTTCGAACGTTAAATTTAACTCTTTTATGAAATCGACGTATGTAAAATCATAGAAAAAGATGCAAAATTTTACCTAAAATCAACTTTTAGAGTTAACTTTATAATATGCTCGTATAACTGAGTTTTTTTTTATTGTGACTATAGTTTCGACAACTTTAACTTGTCATTATCAGACTACAAGTAATTTAAAAATAACAATTTTGAAATTGTTATTTTTAAATTACTTGTAGTCTGATAATGACAAGTTAAAGTTGTTGAAACTATAGTCACAATAAAAAAAAAACCTCAGTTATACAAACAAAGTTTAAGTGTCTTATTTAGGTTAATATTCTATTCCTGAGAAAAACAGTATTAATTAAATATTACAGTTGCATTTATTATAATAATAAAGTGTGAATAAATCGACAAAAACCTAGAAATATCGAAAATCTCGACATGTTGAAAATCTCGACGGTCCACTCCCAGACTAAGCATGTAGTAAAATTTCGAGTTTAGAAAAGCCCGGCGTAGAAAATTTGTAGAGGGTCGCGCAGCGACCCGAGACAAATTTTCACGGGGCTTTTCTAAACTCGAAATTTTACTTTATGCGCCACGCGTATAAAACACTGAAATATTGTAAAGTATAAAAAATACTAGCCTTTATTTTGTTGGGTTGGTTGACAAATTGTGTTGAATCTTCTAAGCTGATTATACATACAAATTCTATTTATAAATTTCGATTAGTAGTAGAAGTCCAATTTCGTTTCAAGGCACACTACATTTATTGTCAAAAAATCATCAAGATGTATTATACATTTTTTCTACCATAAATATTAAATTAAAATGAATATATCGAGCATAATTGGATCTAGAAAAAAAATGTCCAATATAATAATATTAAAAAAAAGTATATGCAGCCATTTAAAAATTTAAAGTTGTCTTTTATTTGACAATGAAGTTAATTTTGAAAAAATATATAATTAGTGTCAATTTATGGTACTGAAACTGTGATTGACTTTGTTTTTTAGTTTTAGCCATAAGTCTGTTATTTATCGATTCATTTGAACGAACTAAAAAACAAAGTCAATCTCAGTTTCAGTACCATAAATTGACACTAATTATATATTTTTTCAAAATTAAGTTCATTGTCAAATAAAAGACTGCTTTAAATTTTGTTGATCGTTTTTTATCGAATACCCGGTATATGTGTATATGTATATATGTATAAAACATCGAAATATTGTTTTTTTTTTTTTGGTCGGAACCACCCTGTCAATCTACAATAAATTAATGCTTTATAAACAAATTCTTAAGCCCGTATGGACATATGGCATCCAGCTGTGGGGTTGTGCCAAAAAGAGCAATATAGAAATAATCCAGCGATACCAAAATAAAGTACTGAGGAGTATTGTCAATGCTCCTTGGTATTTCCGAAACAGTGACCTCCACAGGGACTTGGAAATGGATAATGTTAATGAGACAATACACTAATTTGCCAAGAGTCATGAACAGCGACTTCTTCAACACGTCAACATCGAAGCCATCCAGCTCCTCGATAACACGAATTTGACCAGAAGACTACAGCGGACTAAACCGTTCGAGTTAGTTTAATATTGTGTTAGTGCAAAAGCAGAGCATAGTGCTAGTGTACACATTAATTGGTGTAATTAAGTTATTAAAATCTAAGGGATACTAATGAGTAAACCCTTAGTATTAAACCTTTAGTAAATTAAGTTAGCTAAATATTACTCATTGATCCACTTGTGATCAGATTGTAATTATAGTAAAATACAACTAAGTGTTTTGCAAATAATAAAAAAAAAACAATATTTCAGTGTTTAATACGCATGGCGCATGAAGTGAAATTTCGAGTTTAGAAAAGCCTTAAAATTTGGTTTGGCCGCTCCGCTTCGCGGAGCTGCCAAACCAAATTTTAAGGCTTTCCTAAACTCGAAATTTTACTTCATGCTTAATCTGAAAGTGGAAACAATCGTTCGAAACATTTTAAACGCTTGAAAGCAAACGATCATTTGATCTAATGTTAATTGGATATTACATTTTTTGTTTTATTTTAGTTCATTTAGGACTGCAATTTTTATTGCAGCTTGTATTATTAAGTACGGTTTTTCCAGTAATTAAGAAAGCATGGCTGTTCTATTACTTTTCTAATTTTGTGTATTACTAATTTTCGAAAGAACATTTTTTCTTCGACCGAATATCTGTACTTATGTTAGATTTCACTTAACTTTATTAAATTTTATTTAAAGATCAAATTTATATGACAATTAAGATATATATTTTCGAATTGTTAACAGTGGAGGCTTCTACTTCGTTATACAATATTATGTATAGAGACATGACACTTAAACTTTGTAACCATAATGTTTAGTATACAGATATGTACCTGACCAATTGTAAGTTTTAATTACTTTTAGTTTGATAATGATACGTGAAAATTGTCGACAACAATGTTAATTATATTCCCGTATCATTACCAAACTAAAAGTAATTTTATCTAATAATTGGTCAGATATATATTGAAAAAAGTCTCAGTAATAACATTAATCAGTGATTAGTACTTCTTAAAAACACAAGATTATTCAAAAATTGTTTACAAAATCGCATATTGTTGAAAGATGCATGTTTAGGATGTCTTACAAATTTATAACATTCTGAAGTGGGTTTACGACTTCCACCAACTTACTGACTTAAAGTAATTATATCGTTACAGCCTTAGAAGCGGGATTTGAAGTAGACTCAATATATACAGATTACTCTAAGGCTTTTGACACAGTAGATCATAGCATCCTTCTTTCGAAACTTAAGCTTATCGGAATCGGAGGATCCATGTTAGATTGGATACAGTCTTACTTATCCGGAAGGTCACAGGCCGTGCTGATTGGTAGTGTTATATCGTATGAAATACTTGTAATTTCAGCGGTTCCCCAGGGATCTCACCTTGGACCTCTTTTATTTAATATCTTTATTAATGATGTGGTTGATTGTTTCCATAATTCCCAGTGCTTGCTATTTGCAGATGATATAAAATTATTTTTACGAATCGCTCATGATAGATTTTCTCTGTTGTTTCGGTAAGAATTAAATAGATCTTCAGTTTGGTGTAATAACAACCGTATGAATCTCAACCTCAAAAAATGCAATTGTATAACCATTACTAAAAAAAGGGCTTCGATAGTGAGAAACTACTATATCTCTAACGTCCTTTTATTGCGCGTTTCAGTTATTAAAGACTTGGGTGTATCATTGTCTCACAACTGGAACTTTAACAACCATTTACGCAACATAACTGCTAAGGCATATCGTGTTCTGTTTTTTTTTAAAGTAATAGCAGAGATTTCGCAAACATTCATACTTTTACGACCTTGTATGAATCCCTTGTCCGCACCCCCCTCCCCCCCCATGGAGTACTGTTGCACTATTTGGAATCGTCATAGCAAATCTGACATAAAAATGGTCGAGAGTCCAAGTTAAATTTACTAAATTTATCTCATACAAGTTTGGGATTATCGGCTCCTACAATAACGTCCAACAATCCTTAAACATCGGTTCGTTAGAACAGAGACGAAGGAATGCAGACGTAATGCTAGGATACCATTTAATAAATGGGACTATTGATTGTTCCTATTTACATAGCCAGCTTAAAATCAATGTGCCAGCTAGAAGTTTGCGTTCCTTTGATCTCTTCCATATACCATATTGTAGGAAGAACTATGGTAAAAATTTTGGTATGGCCAGAATCGCCAATAATTGTAACGCCATCAATCTCGACTTTGCTGCAATCAGCCGAAATGCTCTTAAGAACATCCTCCGACAGGGTGGATAGTCTGCATATTTTAATCTGTTGTTTGTACTTAAATGTGTTGTTTGTTTTTTACTCGTTATGTACTTATATTTAATATGTATTTTTATTTATATTTTAATTTAGTTTTAGCTTTAAGATATTAATTTAAATGGACTTCCGTTAAATAAATAAATAAATATATTCTTGAATTATGACTTAATCAGAGGTTTAATCAATGATTAGTGGATAATTAAAGTTAATCAGTTGAGGTGCAAATGGGCCTAAGTATCTTACGTCAGGATTCGTCAGCCAAATTTATTTCTTGATCAAAATGAACATTTGCCATGTCATCAATGTCAACAATTGTGAATTGACTGTTTTTTTTGCCAAATATGTAACTATTACTGAACTCGATAAATAACCATTGTTCGATTTACCTGTTGATGGTGAATCCCGGCATTATTTGTGTGTATACTTACAGTTGTAGCACCGTCAATCGGTGTTCATTTAACATTTTTATGGGATTTATTTAACTGTATTTAAAATTAGATTTAATTATTCTTCTTTTTATTCTACATTGGGATCCCGGTGCACAGTGGTCCCAGATCCAGAAAAGCTGGCCATAATATAAGGCCTTAAGGAGATTTGTCTAAAATTGAAAATATCGGGGTATTTGAGCATGCTTATTCAAAATCTGATTTTGAAATAATAAAAAACAAAATGGCGGACCATATATGACGGACAAAATAATAATTATGTTTCTTTTTTCCATAAAAAAACAGCACACCCGTGTTTTTTGAGCATGCAGTTCAGAACCTGATGTTAATATAAAAAAAAAAAACAGCACACCCGTGTTTTTTGAGCATGCAGTTCAGAACCTGATGTTAATATAAAAACAAACATAATAGCAAATTTTTTTATAAAAACAGTAAATCCGTGTTTTTTTAAATGAATTGTTTTGAATTCGGCCATTCACCTGAAATTGTTTTTATTTTAATTAATTTTTATTTACTTCACCCTGTATGTATAGATTATTGTGATAAAAGAATAAAGCGAAATTCGAATCGGTTAAATTTGAAACCGGCCCGCTTCCGTGTTCGTGTTTGTTGTGTGTTTTTAAATTTCTGAGTATACTTTGTATAAAACACAATAACGAATGCATTCTTGCCGAAAAGATCTTTATAATGACTAAGAGGGGGCGGCGAATTTGGCCTACGCCCCGGGCGGCTGAAACCCACGCTACGCCACTGCTATAATGACAGTTGACATTAAGTCGGCGCAAGCCGACTTTTAGTCCATCGTGTCAACTTAACATAAGTCGGCGTCAGCCGACATTTATACTATAACGACAGTTGGCATGCAAGTCGGCGCCAGCCGACATTTGGTCTATAATAACAGTTGACACAAGTCGGCGGTAGCCGACATTTAAACTATAATGACAGTTAACATAAGTTGGCGCAAGCCGACATTCAATCAATCGTGGCAACTTGACGCGAGTTTGAATTGAACTAGATTGAGATCGCCATGTTATTTTTTTTTTCTTTGTGACAGTTACGATACACACATTAACACTTGTGACATATTTTAAAGTAACGAGTGTCTTCCACTCCCAGACTAAGCATGAAGTAAAATTTCGAGTTTAGAAAAGCCCCGCGTAGAAAATTTGTCGAGGGTCGCGCAGCGACCCGAGACAAATATTCACGGGGCTTTACTAAACTCGAAATTTTACTTGATGCGCCACGCGTATAAACCACTGATTTATAGTAAAGTTAAAAATATATAACGCTAGATGTGATAGTGATCAATATTTACCGAGATGTAGCGAAAACATTTCTTTTTTTGCGAATAGTTTTGGAATAATAATAATAAAAGTAGAATAAATTTATTTAAGCAACTAACCAGATAGGACCCTTCATAAAAAAAGCTGCAGTGCAAACAAAATAGCACCTAATGGCAGCTAGTTTTTTGCTGCTTATTTTCACAATAGCATTACAAAAAAGGTGGCATTAAGCTTTAGACCGAACACGGCAGAGCAAATAACTTTTTCCTTGTTTAAAATAATATTTTTATTATTTTTTATGCAGGTTTTCATTGGCAAAGATTGTTAATTATCAAAATAATAAATTATTTCGACAATTGTTATTATGCAGTCAATAATTCTACTTACTTTAAGGAAATGAATCGATTTCACAGTTCTAAATTCCGTTAACTACACGCTTATCAATCCACGAATACAAACTCGTAAAAATCCCACAATTGTGCTCGCCAGATGTGCACTGCCCCAGGGTCACTTTTAAAATTGGCACTACGGTTAGATATAAACGGTAACTGAATATAAAATTTAATAAACCTAATACTAATCCATTGAAATGGTAACGTCAAAATCCACAGATAGTAATTTTATTTTTTTACTTTTGGCCAGCATTTCGGGATTCTGATCTACTGTGCGGTGGGGTAGTGGGTAGAGGCCCTGCCTCCTAACCCAGTGGTTGCGGGTTCGAGTCCCGCCGGGTGGTGTTGTCATTTTAAAGTACAAAATGATTGCACCTGGGTCTATCGATGTGAGTGAATGATGTGTTTTTGTGGCGTCTAAATATAGTTAAATACAAAAATATAAAGGTGAAATGGTGGGATGGTCTTGAACCAATATTCAGTAAATGTATATAAAATTATTTTTTTTATAAAATATTAACCTTATGTTATCCGTTGAATAAGTAAATAAAAATAAAATAATATGGAGGATGCATGTGAATAGTTGTAAATTCAATAAAAATGTTACTTGACAAACATTGCATTTTCTCTTTCTTAAAAGTATATTTTCTTGTAAAATATTGGATTAAATTATTTAATGGTGGGGTTGAAATATGAGAGATAGATGTGAGGTATTTCATTTCAATACTTTATGATAATGATGGAGAAATGGGGAAGTAGTGGGAGGTGAAGATTAATGATGATTTTCTGTGCTCGAGCGAATATTAATCGTCATATCTGGGTCTAAGTGGATGAAAGTTGAAGAATTTATTTCATGGAAAGTAATATCAATTTCCTCAACACGCCTAACATAATCCATTAATTCATACTTGACTCGAAAAAGTTTGATAGAATTTGAACATCTTGTACTTCAATAATATGTACATATTAACCCATTAACGGCGGAGCAATTATAAAGTTAATTGTAAAAGTTGATTTAAGGGAAAATTCTGCACTTCCTTTTATAATTTCTATGAATGACTGAAAATTTGGTTTGGTCGCTCCGCTTCGCTCCGCTGCGCGACCAAACCAAATTTTTAGGCTTTTCTAAACTTTAAATGTTACTTCATGCTTAACCTGGGAGTGGAAAACATTCGATTAAAAGTTCAATTCAAAATATTTGCAAAAACAACGATTATCTGAAGATTTACAACGTATAAAGTATATTGAGATATGTATACTTAAAAGAAAAACTCTCTGTATATCTGAGATAGTAATATATAATATACAGTGTACACAACATTTTTTTTGGGCACCAGAAAAATTTCAGTGCTGAAAGATTAACCCTTCCAGCACTGGAATTTTTAAATATAAATTTAAGGAACTTTAAAGTAGACGTGATTTATGTATGCCTACTTTAATGTGTGTAATTGAGTATTTGTAAATTCACTTAAATAATAATAATAATAATAATCTTTATTCATACTACGCCATTACATGAATGGTACATCCATTCAAATCAGTTTAAAATACTACAATTAACATACAATACATAATTACGCAAAATAGTTATAAACAAGGCACAGTTTGAAAATAAAAGGACATTACAATGTAAGATCAGTATCCGTCAAATAATCTAGAAAAATATAATAACAATTGTTATTGAGAATAGTTTTGATTTGTTCTCTAAATGAATTTCCTTCTAATTCTTTGATTTGTATCGGTAGTTTGTTAAATAATTTTGCTCCAATGTATTGGGGTGACTTTTCAAATTTGGCATAGTGGGTTTTATTAGGTTTATCAAGATTCTATAAAATGCAATATCGATTTTTAAATATGATCGTTTTTTTAGAAAACTATTAAGAAAATATACAGTTTGAAGTTTCTAAGAAAAAATCTGAGACTAAAAAACTAGATAAAAAATATTCCATTCTAAATTCTACAACAATCGCATATTTTCTCTATTAAAACGTTATTTCAATTTCGATAATGCATAAATCACTTTTTAAATTCAAATTCATATTTATTCAATATATTCTTACAGGTGATGTTCACATTTATTCACACTATTGTGTTTCTTATTACACTTATAATTATCACTAGTTGTGTCTGGTGGTCAAAATTTTAACTACAAGTACTTGTTTTATGTTTTCTATTTTTTTATTCTATTTGAATATTACAACATTCCTTTAACGATCAAATACAATTCAATTCAAATTAAGCTTATAGTAAGTAATTACTTCTTGTGAACTTAATTAAAAGACTTTAGTTCAACAATTAAAATCCACTCGCCATTTCAGCGAATTTACATGAAAAAACGATCGAATAAGACTTTTAAATTTTCCCATTGTATTCGCTTGAAATTACAGCTTTGATCGTAATTGGAATGTGATAAATTATGTATCCGGTTCATGAATATGTCGATAAAACTAGTAAGTTTCAAAAGGAAACAACGAGATAAAAACTGACTTATCTTTAATTATCCTCAGTTTTCAGTCAAATATAAATTGAAATAAATATACAGATTTTCTTGAATTAATTTCTCATCTGGCACTTGGAAACAATACAAAGTGTTTTTTAATTTAAATAACTTTACATAAATATATAAGTATAATTCATGTAATTTATTGAAATAGAATTGAATTGTGTACGTGACTTATACAAAAATTGAGAAAATTAAAAGAAGGTTAAGTTATATTAAAACCAGCAAACAAAATAATTATGAGGATTTATAAAAAGTATACTTTGTAGGATTACCGATCAATACAAACTCTATTTCTCTTTGCTAATTAACGAAAAAAACTGTTTCCCTTGTATGTACACTTCTGTGCAATAAAATGAAGCACACAAGATACGTTATAGCATAAAACGGACATGACCTTGTTACGAAAATATGTAAATATCCAAATTTCCTTAATGTCAAAATGCTGCGTTAATTAGACAACATTACAAAAATTCGAATTCTAACTAAAATAGAAGATGGTTTTTCTATTGCGGCTTTGTAGTATTTATTATAAGCGTTTTTTTCAAAAGGTCTTGGTTTTGGTTTTTTAATAAAGGTGTTATTTTCAAGTTATGGTGTTTCATCATTTATTAATACTGCTGCTAGGCAATTAACACAGAGCCAAATTATACAACTAGAATATTGTGAAAAATAGTTATGACACTTCTGCCCAATTTTATTGCACAGAAGTGTATTTTTTTGAAATCTCAATTACACCCCTCTGCTTTTAAGTGCCTCAATTGATGGTTATAATAATGTAAATATAAATTTAACCTTATTTTTATGTTTTATGCTAACTCTCTGGTTAAATTGTTAATAATCTATTGTTGTAACATGATATTTATATCTGGATTAATCATCACCTAGCATTTTTTTTTTAATCAGACTAAAATTACAAACCAATCCAATACGAATACCTCATAATACCCGTTCGATGAACGCAATTAATTAGCGTCATCGCGCTCACCTTTAATTAAAACGGCATTTCCATAATGAAGATACGAGTTGCCCAGCGTAAACAGATAGGGGAGAATATCGACAAAAAAATATGACATTCGAGCCAAGTTTCATGGGCTCTAATTAACTCTCCGTGTCCACGAAATTAATACAAATACGAGTTGTACTTTATCACGGACTGCTAGAATTTGCAATCGCGTATCAGATGTAAATATTTGTTGTGAGATAAGGAATTGTTTGTGCGGTGGGGAATTTTATAATGTTTAAATTAAGGAGATAAATATGTGTTAATAACCTGGAGTAAATTAGATTTCAATAATATGCTTATTATTTATTCAAGTTCACGAAATTAAGCAGGAGTTATTCGTACGTACGTTTAACGTGCGAATAACATAAAGTAGATATTAGGTAAGGTTAGGCATGGAAAAACAATAGATGCGGTTTTATATAAAAATAAGTACGTTTAAATATTCTCCTCTTTGTAGAAGAGATTTTACTTCATAGTGTGTTAAAAGCAAATACTCCTAGAAATTAAAGTAGGCGTGACTATGAGAAACGTATAGTAGGCGTGGTCAAAATGCACGTATTTATATTAAATAAAGATTAATTTAAAAACTGTAACTGAAAGATTTCATATTCAAATTTGATTTTTGTTAAACTTCTTCATTTGTAAATATGATGTTTATTGTAAAAATCAAGTATTTTAAAAACTTCATACTGATATTTGATTTTAGCATGATTTCTTCAATAAAAATAAAGTCTAACAGAAATTCTTTTTACAAAATATTGAAACTTAACCGTAAGACATTTGAAATAGGTTTTCTGCAGAGTACCGGGTTTACCCGACGTTATTTAAATCTAATAACACTGTTGTAAAGTAAAGTTTTAAAAGTATATTTTAAACTTTACTTTTAATCAATACGCGTGGCGCATGAAGTAAAATTTAGAGTTTAGAAAAGCCTGAAAATTGGGTTTGGTCGCTCCGCTTCGAGGATTCGCCAGATTTTATGGCTTTTCTAAGCTCTAAATTTTACTTCATCAAGGAGTGGAAACACTGGTAAGGAGGTCCAAATTGATCGATTTAAAAAAACACTAATCCCTAAACAAAAACAGCCTACAAGTTGCCGATTTTTATTGTCCAGCTTAACCTGCTAAAATATTAAGGATACAAAAAAAGTTTAATATGAGACTTATCAAACGCGACGTGATTTACGAGATAGCACTAATTATGTTTTTTCATAGTCTACCCATTGTCGGGAAAAGTGTCATTTTTTTAATGCAATGCCCTGTATATTCTTTGAGAATCAGATTCTAATTATCTTTACAATGATGTAACACAAGTACTTTTTATGTTATAAATTATGCAAATTTGCGAAATAATTTAGGTAAAATCGTAATTGTAATACACGATTGTAAAAAAAATTTTATTAAGAATCTGAATCGAAAAAAAAATTACTAGGCCTTTCATTAAAAAAGAAAATATATATTTTAACATTTTTCTAAAAAATTGTAGGCCATGGAAAAAGTGACTTGTTCCATCTTGTAAATCACGTTGCATATGATAAGTTTTATATTAAACTTTCTTTTGTATGTTTATTATTTTAGCAGATATAAGCTGAACAATAAAAAATCAGACACCGTGTATACCGGGATATGTATACTTAATTTTTTTTACATTGATGACATAGATAATGTTTATATAACGCGAAAAATATATTGAATATTTACACACAATTTAACTGAAGCTGATAAAACCGGGCAGTAAAATTTAGTTTATTTAAATATTTTTATTCGCGCCTACTATAACGTCATCTATGTACGTTATAGTAGGCGTGGCTAAATATATTTAAGTAAAACAACGACTGCTATAACGTATGCAGATGACGTTATAGTAGGCGTTACATGAACTGTACATCAGCAATTCCCAATATGAAGTTACACTAACTTAAACTGGTGACGTCATAAACTTGAACTCAGTTCATCTTTGTGCTGTACAAACGAAAAAATCTATAGAATGCGCTGTTGGGCTTAGATTAGAAGTTAACTTAAATAGCACGCATAGACTTGCACTGAAAATAGTCATCTATATTTTATCAAAAACATACTAAACACGTTTCTGAGGGACTATAGTTCCGAAATTTGTGATTAAATTAAAAAAATCAGGTATTCAGTTAAAAACCCGATCGAGTTAGCGATGAAATGTTCAAAGCATTGTGAAGTACGTGAATTTGTCAGTCGCTCCTGTCAATAATAATGTTAATCAGTTTTATACAAGTTTTTTTTGTATTTTATTCGGTATTTAATTGCCCACTCACACGAAAGAAAAAAAATCAATAGAACAACTATAAGAACAAGGTAAATTAATAAGCTACTGATTAACACAATCTGTTAGATATGACAGAACGTAAATTAAGCTGTGACACTTTTTCGTTCCATTTCCTTTTATCAAAAAGCAACGCCTTCTTGATCGGGTTTTTAAATGAACACCTGGTATATCTGAAAATTTTCCTAAAAATACCAGACTTCAAAAACCTGCCACTGGAAATAATTCACCAACATTCACAATTCAGCTCGCGTCTCATTTTCCATTTTGAGGATTTAATGAGCTCTAACGGAGTTTCGAAAAAATTAATGGATCGCTCGGGAAATAAATGTGTTATTTAATCGATGCATTCGGAAGCACGGGAAATAGTTAATACCCCCGCGCATTGTGTATGTGATGTTTCAAGTTTATGCATGGAAATTCTGAATTTCCATTGTTTAATGGGTGTTTATCACCGTTACAGTTTGTTAATAACTGACGACAGTTTTATTACACCCCCCGACTATGAGGCATTAATGGATGTTTATTACCAGTTTCATTTATTAATAACTAAAAGAATTTATGGAGGGAGTATATTTAACTATTACTCTGCACGTGGTTTAGGTTTTTTAACATATAAAGCGCAATTAAATATTTTTTAATTTTATATTTATCGTCATCATTGGAAAACAATTTATTTTTTTATAAGTAGTATAAATTAAGATAAATTTGATTCGGCTACTTTATTACTTGTTCTTTATAGGAATGTTTTGGAACGGCTACTACATACAGGGTCGGCCCAAATAAAAACGGGGCCCAGTGCAAACTTAAGTTGTTTTCCTTCATGCGCCACGCGTATAAAACACTAAAATATTGTCAAATTTATGTATATTCGAACTTCACTTAAAATCTGTGTTTTATACGCGTGGCGCATAAAGTAAAATTTCGAGTTTAGAAAAGCCCTGTGAAAATTTATCTCGGGTCGCTGCGCGACCCTCGACAAATTTTCACAGGGCTTTTCTAAACTCGAAATTTTACTTCATGCTTAGTCTGGGAGTGGAATACACTCGTTTATAGCTTCAAATTGAACTCTTTTAAAAATCAACGAATGTCAGAAAATGTACAGCTAAAATAATTATGAAAGATTAATGTGATTTTATACAGTGAGTTTTATTCAACACCGTACATTTTCATAACGAGAATATTTCATTTAAGTATACGTTGTACATTTTCCGACGTTCGGTTTACTAAGAGAATTCAATTTGAAGCTTTAAACGAGTGTTTTCCACTCCCAGGCTAAGCATGAAGTAAAATTTCGAGTTTAGAAAAGCCTGAAAATTTGGTTTGGTCGCGTAGCGCGAAGCGCGGAGCGGCCAAACCAAATTTTCAGGCTTTTCTAAACTCGAAATTTTACTTCATGCGCCACCGGTACAAAACACTGACACCTTACGAAGCTTAAAACACACCGCTAAACTTTACATTGAATCAGTGTTTTGTGCCGGTGGCGCATGAAGTAAAATTTCGAGTTCAGAAAAGCCTGAAAACTTGGTTTGGCCGCTCCGCGCTTCGCGCTACGCTACCAAACCAAATTATCAGGCTTTTCTAAGCTCGAAATTTTACTTTATGCTTAGCCTGGGAGTGGAAAACACTTGTATAAAGCTTCAAATTGAATTCTCTTAGTAAACCGAACGTCGGAAAATGTACAACGTATACTTAAATGAAATATTCTCGTTATGAAAATGTTCGGTGTTGAATAAAACTCTCTGTATAAATAATGACATACCATAGAATTGATACAACAATTGCGGATGTCAAAATAGCACAAGATATTGCTGTAACATAATTAACGACAAAAATATAACGCAATCATCGTGATAACTGTGGTCTGCATAATACCACTTTATTAGTAGGATTTTTTCTTTTATAGTGTAAATCATTTTGAAAACATTTACTTTAATCAAGTGACTGCGATATCTGTTGCTATTTTGACATCCGCAATTGTTGTTTCAATTCCATGGCATGTCATTATTTTGATAAAATCACATTAATTTTTCTTAAGTATTTTACCTTACAGAAACGTAAAGTGATAATCGTTAACACGAATGAATTCAGAATTTTTCCCTCTACAAAAAAGGTAAATACATTTTGTTTCTAAAATAAATAGGGGAGCCAAAATTTGAACATTTAAAAATTTACATGGGATTTCCTATGTTGCGTCCGCCAAGTCAACACCCGGTATACACGGTTGGAAATATAAAAACAACATCAGATGGCATTTTCAGTTAGGATGGTTGCACGCGGAGATCAACTGATTTATAACCGGGAATGCCGGATCGGCGTAAAACTGAAACTCTGTATACACTTTACGATACATTCGCGTCCGTGCTTTGAATCCAAAAGAGCAGCCGGGATTTTATGCTGGGAATCGATTGAATGATTTTTTTTTTCGCCGTGATTGTGTGTACTCATCCTCTCATTGTCAGGGCCAATGTCGCTCGCGTTCTGCCCTTTAGGGATTGTTTTACGAGATAAAAATTTTACGGGCTTAAAGCGAGCACAATCGAGATTTGACCGAGAGTTTTTGTGTTGATGTACATATGTCGGTGATAAACTTGAAATCGCATTGGTCGTAAAATTAAATTTAGGAGAATTTAGTTTTAGATATGAAAAGTTGACTTTATTGCTTTTCCGGTATATATTTCATATTAGACATAGCATATTGTTGACGAACTGAAAAAAATAAATAATAATTTTAATCAATACGAACCTGCAAAGTAACGTGTTTCCGTCAAACATATAAACTTGTTTGAATGTTAGATTCAAACATGTTACACGTTTATATCAAGCATTCTAACTTGTTCGAATTTTTGATATGAACACGTTACTTGGCAGACTGGTATACTTTTTTTAGTATAAGTTGGCAATAAAATTTCCGCTACAAGTCACAGACGACTGGCGTAATTTATTTAAAAGGAAAATGTTTATTCTCACAAGTTGTACCCTATTCTTTTTTCTTCTAGTATTACATAATTACTATAATCCTTACATGTATACATATGTAACATTTTTTTATAATAGCATTAGAAACTTTGTCCAATCAACCATGGTTCTAATAGAAAATTGTTTAACAGTACGAATATTCTCGTAATTTTATGTTATACAGGGTGGCGCAAAACTACCGATATGGTTTGAATGTTTAATAACTTTTTTAATTAATGGTTAATTATTATTATTATTTTTTTTTGTTATACAGTTTATTGATGGGGAATATTTTTGGCTTAAGTATAAAAGATTATATCCCGCGAGTTGTGGCCATTTTCGGCTTCGCTTCCAGTAGACTTTCCATAACTTTTCGTAAAATTTCCGGTGTTATGGCTTAAATTTCATTGCAAATGTTTTATTTTAGCTCTGGTATGGTTGTTGGCTTATTCACGTATACCCTTTCTTTCAAATAACCCCAAAGAAAACAGTCTGGAGCTGTTAAATCCGGTGAACGTAGGGGCCAATTGAAATCGCTTCTGCGCGAAATAATGCGTTCGCCAAAGAGGTCCCGTAAGAGAGTAATTGTGTCCCTTGCAGTGTGGCGGTGGCTCCATCTTGTTGGAACCACAACTGTGGATGGTTTTCTACAGCTGGCCTCAAATAATTGTCCAGCATCGGTCGATATTCAGCACCAATAACCGTAACTGAGGCGCCATGTGCATTTTCAAATAAATATGTACCAATGATCCTTTCAGACGATACACCGCACCAAACAGTACACTTAAGTGGGTGTAATTGTCGCTGATGAACTGTTCATGGATTCTCCGTAGCCCATATCCTGCAATTTTGCTTGTTTACGAAACCATTCAATTGGAAATGGGCTTCATTGCTCATTATCAAATTGTTAATGAAATCGCGATTTTCTTCTGCTTTTTGTCGCAATGAAATAGAATAATCAAGCCGTTGTTGGTAGTCTATCTGCTTCAATTCTTGCCCAAGCTTAACCTTATATGGTAACATGTGCAGTGGCCAAAATCCTCTGAACGGACCTCCGCGATAGCCCCAGTTGTGCAGAACGTCTTCTTGTTGATGTTTCTGGACTGTCCTGCACACTATCCACAACACGTTGGATATTTTCTTCCGTGTGGACCGTACGTGGTCTTCCGGTACATGGAAGGTGTCTTACTGTACCATGTTGTCGAAAATTTGCAACCAGGTGGTTTATGTTGATGCTGAAGGTCCAGTTGATTTTAAAAATAAAATTCAACAATTTTTTATCGCTGTTCTGTTGTGTACTGTTCCATTTCAAATTCCCTAAGTTTGCTTCACAAAATTCTGAAATAAAAATAAAAAATATAAATAAATTTAAAAAGTTATTAAACATTCAAACCATATCGGTAGTTTAAACTGTTTTAGAAGAATGAATAATTATTTATTCCTTTTTCTGGAATTCACTGTTTAAATAATTTAAAAAATGATCAATATTTCTTTGTGAATATTTTATATTTATTTTTGTATGCTAAAATACACGAACAAATTCACAAAGGGCGCAAATCCTAAAAGATTCTTAATTATTATTAATCCACCACAAGATTACAATAAAATAAGGATACGTTTCTTGATCAATCATTTGAATCTTGAAATTGAAGTATGAATACTCGATCATTCAAAAATATATTTAAAAGCGAATATTGGAATATTTAACATAGTCGAATATTTTAATAATTAGAATATTCGAATATTTCGAATATACAGCAATTTAAAAAATGCTCAGCCTTATTTTGAACTTCACTTTAAGCCAGTGATTTATACGCGTGGCGCATGAAGTGAAATTTCGAGTTTAGATAAGCCTGAAAAAATGGTTTGGCTTTTTTTAGGCTTTTCCTAACTCGAAATTTTACTTCATGCTTAATCTGGGAGTGGAAAACAATCGTTTTAAGCTTAAAATTTACCTATCAAAAAAAAACAACGAATAACTGAAGATTAACAGCGTATACGTTGTAATTGGTATACAGGGAGTTTTTCTTTTAAGTATACATATACCAATTACGACGTATATACTTAAATCTTTGAATGTTCCTAGTTTATTAAAAGAGTTCAATTTGAAATTTTAAATGAGTGTTTTTCACTCCCAGGCTAAGCATGAAGTAAAATTTCGAGTTTAGAAAAACCCAGAAAATTTGTCGAGGGTCGCGCAGCGACCCGAGACAAATTTTCTGGGTTTTTCTAAACTCGAAATTTTACTTCAGGCGCCACGCGTCTAAAACACTAAACTATTGTGTAACATATGTATATTTAAACTTCACTTATAATCAGTGTCATATACGCGTGGCGCATGAAGTAATATTTTGAGTTCAGAAAAGCCCAGAAAATTTGTCTCAGGTCGCTTTTCTAAACTTGAAATTTTTATTGATGTTTAGCCTGGGAGTGGAAACACTCATTTAAAGCTTCAAATTGAACTCTTTTAATAAACTATGAATATCGAAAAATGTACATGAATACTTAAAAGAAAAATTCGTTGTATGTATACTTAAAGTAAAAACTATCTGTATTTCGCTCAAATTTAAAAATACTCAATATGTAGAAGATGCATACATATTAAATTAAAACCGTTTCAGATATTTTTACTTAGGTAGTTACACAGGTTATTTCTTTAGTAATATTTGTTTAGTCCCAATTTGTATTTGCCAATTAATAATTTGATATTGATTGGTCTCAATTTAAAGTTGAAAAGGTGCAATACACTTTTTTAATTCTTTCTTATATATATATATATATATATATATATATATATATATATATATATATATACATATATATATTAGCGATATATCAAAGAAATATCGCTCATTTTGCATGAAAATATCGAAATTACAAGATATCGATATATATCGAACATCCATCACTACTGTAAACTATTTCTTTAGAAGAAATGTCTTACTATTAAATAGAAGCAAATACATCCAACATATACGAGCAATTTTATTATTCACAGAGTCTGCTGAATCTACATCCATATAGTTGGATATCCACTAGGAATACCAATAAATACTTTACAACCTGTAATAAACGACAGTAATTTCGATAATGCATCTAAATACGATACACGCACACAAACGAACACAGCCCGAATGCAATTTCCTAATAATCCAGCATTCGTGTCAACTTTACGACCAGTAAATTATAACCGAGTTCTAGGAGGGCTTGTTTGTCTAGACGAGATCGCAATAAAACGCGACACTTTGGGAATTATCATCTAGTAGGCATTGATTGGACGTGACCCAGATGAATCCAGAATCCTGAATTTAACAGAATATTCCGAATTTATTCATATTTATTGACTTAATTTTTGTTGAAAGATTAGAAAAAACTCACCTGAATTCCTAATTATGCAAGCCGATTGGCGTTTATCAGTTTGATTTATATCAACTTTTTAATTCTACATTTTTAGATAAAGTCTGAATCCGGAAATCCAAAGATTAAACGCTAATCTAATTGTAATATAAATTAAACATTAGATATAAACAATAAATATAAATAATGCACGATTAAAGTAGATGATTTATAAAATCCTGTAAATTTCAGAAAAGTATATTAGAATAATTTTACAAATATCTTACTCTTATTTTATTTTTGCATATTTAGAGTCAATGCAAAGTTTTGAGATTGATTGTAAATCTGCAAAAATATTCACGATAGAGGATTGCTATCCACTATCGTGAGAAATTGCTATTCTCCATCATGAATATTTTCGCAGATTTACAATCAATTTGAAGTTTTGAACGTGTGTTTCCACTCCCAGGCTAAGCATGAAGTAAAATTTCGAGTATAGAAAAGCCCCGTGAAAATTTGTCGAGGGTCGCGCAGCGACCCGAGACAAATTTTCGGGCTTTTCTAAACTCGAAATTTTACTTCATGCGCCACGCGTACAATACACTGATTTGAAGTGAAGTTTAAAAACACACAAATACATCTTTAATCAGAGTAACAGGGAATCAGATATTTAGTCTGCTATCAACGATGTTCAGTGTTAATAATAAATAATTAGGCTTTAAATATTTTTGTTTAAACAACTGGTAACGATATTAATATATTAATGGTTGCAAAAAAATTATAAAATCAAATTTATTCTTAAAGGATTTGTATTCGTGATTCGAAGAAACAGAATTCGAATCATATTTATCTCTTATGAATCCTTTATTCGAGTATTCGTGATTCAAATCATATTAGATGATTCGGATTCGTGATTCGAATCCTTTTTACGAGGATTCATCCCAGCTCTGCTCAAAATGCATACTCATTTGAAAATAAATGTTTATGTTTATTCAGTTCTGCATTCATCATTTAAACTTGAATTTAGTGGATTGATCTGTTTCACGAAAGTTAAATTATCAATTCAGCATGGTTTTTAAGATTAAAAACACAAAATACTGAATTATACAAAATGAACTGAATCCTTTACAAAATTGGAAAAACTAGCAATGCGTTTCATACTTGCTGATTGCTGATCTACAGAATAATCTGAATTTATAAAGCCCATTTTATTTGATCATATTTTACAAAGTAGCTGAATGGCCGAACCTATGTCAATAAAGGAAAAATAAATTCTGTAGTAATATAATATTCTGGTTCAGCGAGCTTTATTTCTGATTATCCCGCTGGATTCAGGGGATGGGTCATGACTTTGCTTAATCCATAAAATTAAAAACACTGGGCGCTAATTGAAAAACCGGATGAATTAACGCTATTACAGGAAATTGCTAATTAATCCCCCGACGATAGCTTCCGTTGATTAACTGTCGTATTGGCGGGATTTATTATCTGCAGAATCAATATTTGTTATTAGATTATATTGAATACAACTCAATTTTACTTTAAAAATACTGAAAATTCCAATTAAATGTCGAGAACATTAATTCGTTTCTATTTTGAAAAAGAAGAAACTTAAATTATAAATAAAAATAATTAACAAATTTATTATATTGTCGTGATATTTAGATAATAAATAAAATTGAAACATTAGCAAATTCAATAATTTGCTGTGAAGAGAATATACACAACAAAGTTTATTAAATAATAATGTTTTTCAAAACATTTAAAGTGCGATTCTTTACACAATCTACAACAAATAAACAAAGACTAAATCAAACAGTCATTAAAACAACAACTTCCCGAGCTAATGCCCCGACGGACATTGGATTATACCATACTTGTTTGCTGTTAACCTACAATTCGGGTTAAATTATTCAGGCAATCTGTAGACAAGTTTCGAGAGTTAACTCTCATCAGTATAACTTTTCTGTTTACTCAAAACCCAGAGTTAATAGAAACACGTATTTTTAAATTTAATTAAAACAGTTTTTTTTAATAAAACAAGTTATATTCATTAAAACAGCGTTTAAAACTTTAACAATTAAAAACATGTTTGAAACAAGTTTTTTTTTTCCAATTTAATTAAAACGAATCAAACAGTTTTTTTTAATAAAACGTGTTATTTTCATTAAAACAGCGTTTAAAACAATACCAATTAAAAATATGTTTAAAGCACGTTTCTATTTATAATTTAATAAAAAAAAAACAGTTTTTTTAATAAAACGTGTTATTTTTATTAAAACAGCGCTTAAAACATTAACAATTAAAAACATGTTTAAAACGTGTTTAAAACAGAACATACAGGGCATTTTTCTTTTGAGTATACATATTCCGATAATTACAGCGTTTTTTAAATTTGCGGGAATTCGTTGCTTAAAAGCGGTTAATTTGAGGCTTTAAACAAGTGTTTTCCACTCCCAGACTAAACATGAAGTAACATTTCGAGTTTAGAAAAGCCTAAGAATTTGGATTAGCCGCGTAGCGAAGCGGAGCGGCCAATCCAAATCAGGCTTTTCTAAACTCGAAATTTTACTTTATGCGCTACGCTTAAAAACACTGATTTGCAGTGAAGTTAAAAAAAAAAAACACAAACATACAACAACGATTATAGGCAATCTAATATGCGTTAGAATTATTGGGTTGCCTATAATCACTGTTCTAAACAATTTGTTCAGCGCAGAATTCGACTCATGTTTTATTCACATGTACATGTTGGATTGCTAAACCGTATATTTTAAACTTTGCGATATTTCGGTGTTTTCTACGTGTGGCGCATGAAGTAAAATTTCGAGTTTAGAAAAGCCTAATTTGGATTGGCCGCTTCGCTTCGCTACGCGGCCAATCCAAATTTTCAGGCTTTTCTAAACTCGAAATTTTACTTCATGCTTAGTCTGGGAGTGGAAAACCCTCGTCTAATAATTCAAATTATAATCTATTTAAAAAACAACGAATGTCGTAAAATTTACAGTGTATGCATATCCATACCTGAAAGAAAAATTCCCTGTATTTAAAAACCACATTTATGCACACATATTTGATATTTTTTTGTTATATAAATGTTATGTTTAATAATGTAATTTGAATTATCTTCAACAATTTATCTAAAATTTGAAAATGTAAACAAAAAATCTTAATGATGTAGTATATATAAAATATAATTTAGTAAATTTAAAATGATAAAAAAAACGTTTTAAATATGTTTTAAACAAAATTAAGATGTAAAACATGTTTAAAACAAAACCGTTTAAAACACGACGGCTATTTTTAAACATGTATAAACACTGTTTTAAAACAAAGTGTTTTAAACATAACAACCCTGCTCTAAACAAGTTGATACTTTAAACTGACATACACGTAAACCATGTAGTTTCATGTTTTGAAGTATTCTACAAACAAGTATTGGCAACTTCATTTATACTTCTTTTAATAATTCTTGTACCTCAATCATTTATTGACGCAATCTTTTGCGTTTGCGTTTAGTTGCAGATAAGTTCCCCTTATTAATTCATCTGCAACTGAACATTAAATAATTATAAAATATATATCACAAAAACCAAACCTGGTCATTACATGAAAATTTTATAAAACTGAGCAGTAAATGTAGCTACTTAAGACCACATTACGTTATAAGTATAAGTTAAAATATTTCATTGATTAAGCTTATTCCTTCAGAAGCCTTTGCTTGTTCTGACATGTAGTTGTTAGGGCTCGTACAGTGGGGAACAGAAAAATAGAATAAATTCAGTATTTAAATGATTGTGCGTATTTCTTAAAAATTCCGAGACATGTCAGTTTTAGGTTATGAAATGACATCGTTCAATGTGAACATTTCATCCCTAAATTCAACCTCCTGCGAGTGACAGCTGCAAGCCAATCGAAACGGGTGGATGTTGTAAGTAGCTTGCAGGTAGAAGCGCAGGAGAAGGCCTCGGATTGGTTGGTTAATAACAGGCTCAAACTTAATAGTAGCAAAACCAAATGCTTGACCTTCAGTCTCGCAAAAGGAACCGACCCAAACGACAATGCGAAATTCCTTGGAATCCTATTGGATAGTCGCATGACTTAGGCATCACACGGTGATGCTCTTGCTAGCAAACTGTGTTCCAACATTTCCCTCATTCGCAGCCTTTCTAAAGTAGTCTCTAAAGAAACACTTCGTGTAGCATACTTTTCACTATTCCAGAGTCACATATTGTACGGGTTAATAGCATGGGGTCACTCTGCGATAAGACATCGCATATTTGGGCTACAGCGTAAAGCTTTACGTATCATGATGGTTGTGGGTACTCAGACGAATGTCGTCCGGCTTTTATAGAGATGCGGATACTCACGTTCCCGTGTCTATATATCCTCGAATGCTTGTTATATATTAAATATTATTTGCATCTCTACGAAAGCTGTACTAAAGTACATCAATACCCAACTAGACGAAATTCAAATATGTACGCTAACACCATCAGGCTAAGTAAAGCTCAAAACGGAATCAGATACCATGCTATTAAGTTTTATAATGTACTGCCGGACAACATCAAAAGCCTTTCACTCCGTAAATTCTCATTAACCATGAAGGAGTTCCTAAATAAGCATGCATTTTACAGCTTGGAGGAATACTTAGATTTTAACTTTGAATTGTATGTGTTTTAATCATGTCATTATTTATTTACTTATTATGCATGTAGGTCCTATGTTAATGTTTTCTGTTTTCTTTTTAAATTGTATATGACTTATGTAAAACTATCATGTTAATACATTAATAAATGAAATAAATAAATAAATAAAAACCCCAAATTTTCTAATTGGAAGTAGGGGCGTGTGATATTTCATGTAAAAGGTCTATGCATTCTTATTCATAAATGCTAGGGTTTTGAAATGTAAAATTGAAAGAAAACAAAAATTATCTAATTAACGAAAATTGTTACAACGCCTCAGATGTTGATTAAGGTTAACAGACATTTTTATGTACGATTATAATGCAGACACGGCGCTCGAGGCATGCGTTTTGAATAATTCCTACATTAATTAATTTTTAGGGGGTTGTAGCGAAGTTCGTCAATCAGATATTATTTTTTCCAATCATTTATTCAATAATTTTTAAAATCATATCACTTTTAAATAGAGAATGCAATACTTTCCAAATTAGGTATCACGAGCCCCTACTCCCAATTTTTTAAAAAATGGGGCTGCAGTTGTCACTCGCCGGTAGATCTAAATTTTCAGATTTTTCTAAACTCGAAATTTTACTTCATATTTAATCAAGGAGTGGAACACCCGCTTACCCAATGGTATCCTTAAATTTTATCCTGAACCATAAATGTGAACTTCTTAGAGAAACCTGCTAGTGTCACGCATTCAGTATTTTTAAGATTTTGTCTAATGATTTTTAAAGCTCTACCTTGAATTTTGACACAAAATTATCACTTTTGAGATTTTGTATCTGGTCCACCAAACGTTCAAAGAATTTATCTCGACTTTTGATTACTGTTATCATTTCTAATCTGTCAGTATTTACCTATTGCTTGAATTCCATGTTTTCAGACAATCTTCTTAGTTTGATTCGTTGAACATGTCAAGTAATGTTTATGTACCTGGACATTTCGTGCAAATATTCATGCAATCATGGTTATTATGTCACAAACAATCAGTCTATTATATCTTTGAAAGAAACATTAAGTTTATCTCCATCAATCATTAACTTTACGTTTCGATGATGTAACACCGAACATGTTCATCCAATATAATTGACACCTTTACTTTTTAAGTTATGTGTAAATTGGGTTGCCTATATGACCATTAAAAATTGTAGCCAATCAATCGCAATTAATGCCTCAACTTGTACACACAGGGAGATTTTCTTTCAAGTATACATGTCCCAATTACACCGTATATGTCGTAAATCTTTAGATACTCGTTGTTAAAAAAATCGATTTTAAACTTGAAATGAGTGTGTTTCACTCCCAGACTAAGCATGAAGTAAAATTTCGAGTTTAGAAAAGCCTGAAAAATTGGTTTGGTCGCGTAGCGCGAAGCGCGGAGCGGCCAAACCAAATTTTCAGACTTTTCTAAACTCGAAATTTTACTTCATGCGCCACCGATACAAAACACTGACATATTACGAAGTTTAAAACACACCGCTAAACTTTACATTGCATCAGTGTTTCGTACCGGTGGCGCATGAAGTAAAATTTCGAGTTTAGAAAAGCCTGAAAATTTGGTTTGGCCGCTACGCGCTTCGCGCTACGCGACCAAACCAAATTTTCAGGCTTTTCTAAACTCGAAATTTTACTTCATGCTTAGCCTGGGAGTGGAAACACTCGTTTAAAGCTTCAAATTAAATTCTTTTAACAATCCGAGCGTCGGCAAATGTACAACGTATGCTTATGTATACTTAAGAAAAAAATCTCGTTATGAAAATGTTCGGTGTTACATAAAACTCTCTGTATATTGTGCGTCCCCGACGCTCCAACTAAAATACACCATTTCGGACGTAAAGAAAAAAACTTGGATCTTTCAATTTTGCAATCCAGGTTAGCTGCCTTAAAGCAACATAGATTTTATTCAAATTACAGAGAATAAATCGCTTTTGTTTTGCTACTTTTTTGCCATTTACCTTAACTGAAACACAATCCTTTTTCCCAGGAAATTATTCACTGTTTTCATAATACTTTTAAAATTGGTGGACTTTCTGCACTGTATCTTCTTTAATTTTTGTTATTGACACGTTTGCAACGTGTTAACATGAAACCTAAAGTTGCTCACTTATTGATTTCTTGGGTTTTGGAGTTATTTAGAATTAACTTGAAACTCCTTATCATACTATGCATTTTTGTTTGTCTTTATACTTTTGAGTATTTTTTCAATTAAAAAAATGATAAAAATTCAATAGAACAGATTTTAATTATAAATTGAATTACAATATTTTGTGTTGTATTGGACATAAATAAAATGTTTAAAAAAATACTTAAAAATGGTTATTAAAAGTAAAAAGTTACCAAATAATAAAATTTTAAGGAATTATTCAAACAAGATAAATTCAAATTCAAAACTATTTGAATTCGAGAAAAAAAGCTTACGCTTCTTATAGTTTGCACACTTTAAACATAATATATAAAATTACGAAAAAACTATTCGTGAAAATGCAAACAATGTCTTAATGGTGATGGCCTAAGACATTAGTTTTAATCCAAGTCCTTTCACTTGTAATTTGTTGCTATCTCTCCTTTCATTTTAAATTTGTATTGTTAGTTGGTTTGAAGAGAATTTGACCTAAACGTTACATATACTTTAATAGAGCGTTGTAACAAATCAAATTAAATAAGATTTTAAATATTTCATTGTATAATTCAATATCCGGAGGTGTAGTTGCACGGGAAGTAGTTGTTTCAATGGATATTTATCGTCTTAAGTTGTCTTATTAATTTAGACATTGTTTGCATTTTCACGAATAGTTTTTTCGTAATTTTATATATTATGGAATTTTTCAAGTTTACGCATTGTTAAATAGGCGCGAAAAGAACCATTTTCAAAAATTCGTAGCTACCAAAGTACTTAAATATACAGGTTTGAATGTTTACAGTAGTTTTATGTTGCATCTTAGTATAACATATAAAAAAAATAGATTTTTACCGTTTCCCCCACCAGAGATATTAAAGCCTGAAGTTAACAAAAATTTCGAAAATGTGGTAACTAATACCAGGGTTAAAAGTACTTTTAATACAAGATATTTAGTTAGGTTTATAATCATGACAAAAATCAACTTTAATATACATCGCCTTATACTCAAAAATTACCTCCAAAAGCGGCCTCTTGAGAAATGAATACAGTTGTTTTTAATAGCAGTTTTGAAGTATCGAACTTCAAAATATTTAAATAGTGAAAAGAAGACAAAATACAGAACCGACTATAAGAAAAACAATGGTGTTTTAATTATTAGTCTATGACTTACCAGTTCTGAGAAAATGAGTTTGACGTAAGAGCTTGCAAACTCAAAAATCGGCTTGCGCGGTGAAACAAAGATGGCCGCCATTTTCAAACGGTTGACTCTAAAAACATTTTAAAAATTATTTTGAATTACTGATTCCATATGTAATTGATGTTAAAAATATCAATGTGTTCTAAAATGGCCAAGCAACCAAATTATTTTTTCTGGACCATTTCTTGACCCTATGGCAACTTTTTACGCCCAATAAAATGACGTTTTTGTTTTCTTACACCAAATTCACTTTTTTCTTATGAGTGCATATGGAGATATGAATATTACTGATTCCGATTTCAATGGTGTGCCACTTGTGTACCTTTGGGAAAAAAATATTTTTTTGTTATATACGACAAGTAAAGTAGCAGTTTATGTCAATAAAGAGTGCTTATTTATAAAACAAAATATACCATATACAGAGAGTTTTATGTAACACCGAACATGCTAAAATGTACTCAATGTTAATTGTTCTATGTTCGATGTGTACTGGGACGCATCACAGCATTGAGTGCGATGTGATTGGCTACGATTTCTAATAGTAATATAGTCAACCCAATTTACACTCTTCCTGTCAAAAATTAATTAAATCTGTCAATTGTTATGTCAAGTGCAACATGTTGTAATATGAATATTTTAGTTCAACGGAATACATATCAACTTCTGTTATAATTTTAATCAGTAAAATACTTAAAGAAGGCATAAAGAGTAATTTAAAAGAACCAAATAAATAATTCTACTATTCACCTTTTATTAAATACTTAGCCAATAAGTTAAAGAATATAGTTTATTAGAAACAAGTAATATTTATAATAAATTTTCAAAATGACCTCCTTCGCGCTCTAAGCAATATGCTAGACGATGATAAAATGATTCTACAGCATTTCTTAAAAAAATTGGATTCATTTCTTCACATACTAACCGTACTCGAGTCTGTAGTTCTTCCACATTTTTAATTGGATCATCACTATAAATTTTTGTTTTCATATACCCCCACAGAAGAAAATCATTTGGAGAAAGGTCGGGCGAACGTGCAGGCCAAGATATGGGACCATATCTTCCTATCCACCGACGAGGAAAATGCTGGTTCAAAAACCGCGTTACCTCATTCGTAGAGTGTGGAGGAGCTCCGTCCATTTGAAAAAAATGAGTTATTAATATTTAAATTCTGTATGCTTGGTATAATATCACTTTGAAGAAGTGTTAAAAATTTACTAGAATTTAGATTTCCGTTAATAAAAATGGGCCAATCAAGGGCGTGTCAATAATTCCAATCCATACATTAATTCTCTTGTTGTACTGAGTATGAGTTAAATTTTGAAGGTAGGTATTACTTGTAGACCATACCTAAAAGGAAAGGAATAATGGGTCTAGAAAGGATACAATTAAATAGGAATAACTGACCTGTAATTTTGAGAATTTACTGATCCATCCAGACAAAAAGATGCTTCGTCAGTAAACACTATTTTCCGCAAAATGTCGTTATTTTCATTTACCATATTAAATAAAATTTCACAAAAATTTGATCGCTTAATTTTGTCATCTTCATACAGCAACTGGTGATTTTGAAATTTGTAGGAGCTAAACTTAAATTCTCGTAGAACTCTATCTACGGAGGATTTTAAAATATGAAGTGATTTTGCAATAGTATTTAAAGATACTATTGGACATTCTTCAACATAACACAAAATGTTTAATTTCATCTCTTCTGATAAATTTGACGGTCTTCTTACTCTTCGTTTGTGAAATTTATCTAAACAGCCGGTTCTATTAAATTGTTTTATAAGGTCCGAAATGGTTGAAATGAATGGGATTGGGCGATCAGGAAATTTAACAGAAAATAAATCTCGGGAATTTCTAAAACTGTTTCCTTCATGATACAAGTTCACCAGAAAAATCTTCTCCTCCTTTGTACACATTGTATAACTATCCGTTCTTCTTCTGAGTCTGTTTTAAATGCCAGAACAACAAATATCACTTGCTTGAGATAACTGACAGTTTTAATTTATTTTTGAAGGGAAGAGTGTACATTGGGTTGACTATATTACAATTAAAAATCGTAGCCAATCACATCGCACTCAATGCTGTGATGCGTCCCAGTACACATCGAACATAGGAAAATTTACATTGAGTAGATTCTAGCATGTTCGGTGTTACATAAAACTCTCTGTATATCGATAATAGTCATATTTTTAAACAAACTGCAAGCATCACCTAGTAACGGAATTATTTACTGGTTATCATAGCGACTTTGTCAATGACTTTTTTTGACAAAAGTAGACATGTGGCACATCATTGAAATCAGTGTTAAAAATGATGTTTAATGATATGCATATATCCATATGCGCCCATAAGAAAAATGTGATTTTGATATAACAAAACAAAAACGAAAAGTCCATGAAATAAAACAGTTACGTCATTTTAAGAAAGTTTTTACAGTTTGGTTATAACTTGAAAAACAACTGAGTTACAGCTACTTCATAAAAAGTCTATTTTATTAACTTCCGGTTATAGATCGAAAATGGTTAGAGATAGATCAATTTTCTTTTCACCATTAAGTAAAACACGAAAATGTGACTCTGGCTCGCGAAAACGATATTTCAATATCTCTTTAATTAAAAACGTTTTCCATATGCGGAACCTACAAAATGCAAATGTACATCGGGATATGTATACCTACCTAATAGAAAAATTCCCTATATATCAACCTATCTATTGAATATGCCAACTTCACATATCTATTTATTTCTATTCGTTGTGTGAGAAAATTATTGAATGCGGAGACAATTCTAATCGATTGCACCGTTTTTTCTTTGTTCTCTTCTCATTTTTATTGAACTTGAAATGGAATGTACGCGCAATAAATAATTCGCCTATTGTTCAAGTGCAAGCGGATCGTTCAGATGCATCCACCTAAATGTGGAAGTATTCAGAGACAAGCTGGCCCCTAATATATTCCCGGGGAGCAATAAAAATTTTATCACACCCCGCCATCCACCCTTTATATTAAACCCGGACGCCCGACCATCCTTACGAACTTGACCGTGACACTGAAACTCTGCATATCTTAAATTTTCAGCATCGATTATATCTGAAAATAGAGTTCATTTACGACAAACAACATCGGTTTGTTTTTTTCAAACGTTAAAAGAATAAGCTTTTGCTAACCCTTTGGGGACTAGTGTCGTGTCAGAATACCACCAATATTATTGTATCATTGAGTTCAAATGTTTATTTTGTTTAAACGATTTACTGCTCAGTTGTTTCGTGAGTGGTGATGTAAAATTACCGGTAATTTATAATTGGGTAATATTCTTGGTAATATTAATTAAACAGTTGCTAATTTATTACTTTAAATTATCAATTGAGGGGTTTATTGTAATAACATGATATGCCACAGATAAACAGAACTGAGATATCCGACTTTGAAATTTAGAAAAAAATGTAAAATATATTACTATGATATTAAGAATTAATAGTAGATTGTTTGACAAGTTGTGAAAGCTTTGGTTTTCATGCAAATATACAGTAGCATACAGTAGCTTTTTATATTACTGCTTGATCAAATCGAAGAATAATACAACATTTTTTGGTTGTGTGGATTATCATGTTATTACAATAAGCCCTTCAATTGTTAAATAAATAAATGGGAAACCAAGAATTAAAGTTTATAGTAAGTTCATTGCTTTTATGAAGTGTGTAAAAGTAAAAATGGTAATCTATAAATATAAAAATACTAAAAATAAAATTCAAAAATGTTACTTCGATTTTTTTTATTATTATTTTAAAATGCATAATGGTATAAATAACAAAGTGTTTTATTTCTTGTAGAAACTTTTTTTCGGATATTCGAAATTATTAGAAAATCGTTAAACGATCGCTGTTTGAACTTCACAATAAACCAGCGTTAGCGCGCCTGACGCATAAAGTAAATATTTCGAGTTTAGAAAAGCCTGACAATTTGGATTGGTCGCTCTGCTTCGGTAATTTTCAACGTAAATTACCTCTAACATCACTAAATGTAAGGTAATTTCATCCAACAGGATAATCAGTGAACTTTTGATTTTCAATCAATATTTTGTAATAAAATATATAAATTTACGAAAATGTTCGTGTGATTTTCAAACAATAAGTCTTGATTAATAAGACTGCTAAGACAATAAATATTTTATAAGCCTAAGTTATTCTGAAATTTCACTACCATTTAAAAATAGTAATAACTGTTTTTATTATGCACAACTATTTCCTAATTTATGTACACTTTCTTCCTGCAGGTTTCCAGAAGTTTTCAAAGGGAGAGAAAATATACAGGTAAGAGTGTAGATAGCTTTTATTTTTTAAGTGAATAATCTGTACTTTAGGCAAACTTCATTAATAGGCTTTATATTAAATCCTATACACTTCATATATCGTTTGCGGATTCTCAAAAGTTAAGTGCCTCGACAGTTCTACTAGCACTTAATCCGTTGCAAACTTATTGATGTATACTCTAATAAAACTTGTAAACTTGAAATTAACTAAACAGCGTCCATGGCATAAATATTCAGATTACAGGCGGACAGTCTACAATCTGCAAGTTTAAACTAGTTCCGAACTAGTTGCAATAAATGGATTTATATTGTTCGAATATGAAAATGACTTGAGCTGAGTTTGTTTGAAATTTATATCCCAATTATAATAATCTCACTTTGGACACATTCATCTGGTTATGATTTAGAGATAAAATTCTTAAAACTGCATGTAATTTAGAAGCGAACTTTACTTCTGAAATATAAATGTTTTAAGCTAATCTAAAAAATCCCTGTATTTATTACAGACATTTTTTCTTTTAAGTACAAGCTCACTTTGTTGGAAATTTATATCCCAGTTAAATTAATCTCCCTATAGACACATTGATCTACTTATAATCTTAAAGCTGTGTAAAATTTAAAAGCAAACTTTATTTGTGAAAGATCAATATTTTAAACTAATCTTAAACAAATCTATGTATACATTACAGAGAATTTTTTCTTCCTGTACGGATGCGAGAGAAAAAACTAGTACAGCTAAATAGTTGGCTATGTGAACTAGACTCACTTTGATTTTTCAAATTGTTAATCAAATCTGCGGAAACGTCATTCGAAATTTAATTAACATCGACATGCCCCAATTGACTGAAATGCAAAAAGCGATAATAACGATCCGTTTAGAAAGGAGATTAGCATTAGAGACATTGCTAATGAAGTGCATGTCAACAAAAGCACCGTCTTGTTGACCAAGAAAAAATTCAATAAAGAAAAACATTTTAACTTTGTTTGTATAACACAATATTTTTATTTTGGTGACTGCAGATTCTGCAACTCAACTTGCAAATAATCATTCGTGTACATACCGGGTGTTGACTTGGCGGACGCAACATAAGAAATCCCATGTAAATTTTGAAATGTTCAAATTTTGGCTCCCCTATTTATTTTAGAAAAGGTAAATACATTTTGATTCACCTTTTTTGTAAAGGGAAAAATTCTGAATTCATTCGTGTTAACGTTTACTACTTTACGTTCCTCGAAGTTAAAATAAAGTAATGTGATTTTATCAAAATAATGCCATGCCATGGAATTAAAACAACAATTGCGGATGTCAAAATAGCAAAAGTCACTTGATTAAAGTACATTTTTTCGAAACTATACAAGAAAAATTTCAATATTTTTATAAAATCACATTGCTTTTTCTTAATTATTTTAGCTGTAAATTATCGGACATTCGTTGATTTTTAAAAGAGTTTATTTTGAAGCTTTAAACGAGTGTTTTTCACTCCCAGACTAAGCATGAAGTAAAATTTCGAGTTTAGAAAAGCCCCGTGAAAATTTGTCGAGGGTCGCGCAGCGACCCGAGACAAATTTTCTGGGCTTTTCTAAACTCGAAATTTTACTTCATGCGCCACGCGTATAAAACACAGATTTTAAGTGAAGTTCAAATATACATAAATTTAACAATAATATAGTGTTTTATACGCGTGGCGCATGAAGTAAAATTTCGAGTTTAGAAAAGCCCAGAAAATTTGTCTCGGGTCGCTGCGCGACCCTCGACAAATTTTCACGGGGCTTTTCTAAACTCGAAATTTTACTTCATGCTTAGTCTGGGAGTGGAAAACACTTGTTTAATGGTCTACATTGAACTTTAAAAAAACAGGGAATATCCGCAATTGTTGTATCAATTCCAAGGTATGTCATTATTTTTATAAAATCATATAACTTTATCTTAATTATTATATCTGTAAAGTTTCTGACATTCATTGATTTTCAAAAGAGTTCAATTTGAAGCTTTAAACGAGTGTTTTCCACTCCCAGACTAAGCAAATCTGTATTTTATACGCGTGGCGCATGAAGTAAAATTTCGAGTTTAGAAAAGCCCAGAAAATTTGTTTTGGGTCGCTGCGCGACCCTCGACAAATTTTCACGGGGCTTCTCTAAACTCGAAATTTTACTTCATGCTTAGTCTGGAAGTGGAAAACACTTGTTTAACTCTTTGCTGCACGAGATTTCACACATTTTAAAGGGCCTAGTTGCACGAAAAAAATAAAATAAAAAATATATATTTTTTAAATTTATTCCAAGAAATAAAAACAAACAAAGTATTTCAGATAAAGAAAATAAAAAAATATTGCCAAAGTGTCACTTACAAGGTGGTCTATATTTTGCAGCATTGTGCAACTAGCAACAATACCTACAAATATTGTTTTCAACAAACAGGTAAATAATTAACATTAATTATTGTTATGATATTTTTGAAAACAAGTTTTATTTTTTCCGAGGCATAACGCGACTTCACATACCGAGCAAGCCCAATCAGATCGAACAGGATTTGCCTTTGTACTGCAAAGTGCACATCTTCTGCGGGTGGATCTAAGTGGTTGGTGGGATGATGAAGTGAATCTTACTTCCGGAGGCACCTTGCGACTCTTCTTCTGAATAGCTTCCCCCACAAGTTTCTTCTTTTCTGCTAAGATCTACCAGTTTCTCCGCAAGTAAACCATATATTACTCTTAGTCTAAATTGCTTTAGGGTTATAGGTGGCAATTTCTTTCGTTTATATAATATATAACTATTTACAACAGAGCAATCTAAAAAATGCCAAAAGATTCTCATCCACCATGTTTTGCTTTTTCTGTCTATTTGGTAAGTTGATTTAAGTTGGTCGAGTCTATCGACACAATTCATATTTTTATTATATTCTATTAGAGCGTTTGGGCATGGAACTTGTTTTGACGATCCGTCTTTTTCTCGCCTTTTCACTTCGTTTATGGCTTGTGGATCATGAAAGTTCGAAAGTATGTGTACGGATCGCTTGTCTTTCCATTTCACAATACTAATACCATCATTGCTTATGTTATAGTCATATTCTCCTTGTTTCAGGTACTTATCTTCTCTTAGTTTAGGCAGGTTTTTTCGGTTTGCCACCACTGTGCCACAGGCATAAATACATTTTTCTTTTAGTTCCTTCAATAAATTGTAACTAGTAAAATAGTTGTCAAAATATAAGCAATGGTGTTTCTGCTCCAAACCTTCCATTAGACGTAATACTACCTTTTCTCCTAGTCCATATTCTACATAGTCTTCTGTTTTTCCTGTGTAAATATCGAAGTCACACAAGTAGCCCTCACTGTCAGCTAAAGCCCAAACTTTATAGCCTAGTTTGATAGGTTTTTTGGGCATGTATTGTTTGAGTGCAATTCGTCCTTTAAATTTGATCATTGATTCGTCTATAGAGGAGCAGCAATGGGGTTTGTAATATTTCTTAAAATTCTTCTTTAATTCAGATATAAATGGACGTATTTTGTATAGTCTGTCGTAGTTTGCATTGTTTTTGCTTGGCATTGATGAATTATCATTCAAGTGGATTTGGTTTAGAAGCCAACTGAATCTATTGACAACCATGAACTGTGAAACGTACGAATCGTGCAAATCTTCGCTTACCGACCAGTAATCACGGTAGCTAGGTAACCTTTTGATACCCATAAGTATATTAAGCCCAATGAAGCTTTTTTATTTCAGCAAGAGTTGTCTGTGAGTAGCGCTTATTCGTAAGTTGATGTTCTTGTTCAGCATAAAGATTAGTTTGAAAAGTAATATTATTCAATATTTCGTCTGTGACTAGTAGATGAAATAGCTTATATGGTGTACAATTAATGCTGTCAAGTTCCTCAACTTCGTCTGCTAAGCCACATTGTGACTGGAAATTAAAAGGTGGTCTTATTAAGGAAATATTTCCAATTTCCCAAGAAACATTACCTCCTTTCTGTTGAGGTAACGAGTTTGCACGTACAAATGCAGATAGGGGTATATCATCCTCAGAATGTTCTGACTCAGGTACAGCACCGATATCATCAATATTTTCATTTTCTTCAACATCTGTATCTCCGTCTTCCGATTCTGAACCACTCAGTATGTCGTCAGGTAGATCAGTACTATATATAAAAGTATATGCTTCATCAGAAGTTAATTCAGCTAAATTGATAAGTTTATTAGGTCACTGACTATAGAGGCTTCTACTTCGTTATACATTGTTGAACATAAATAAAACACTGTTTATCACTTTGTTTGTATAACAATTTACCAATTGTTATACAAACAAAGTGATAAACAGTGTTTTATTTAAGTTTATTAGGGTCCATAAAACAGTCTATCTGTAACAATAAATTTTAGAATAAATTGTACCTAGCGGCATAGTGGTTCATAATTGGGAATCACCAAAAATTAATAATTACAATTAATTGAATGTAAATTTTTATTACAATCATAATAAATACTAACTAGTGATATAAATGAACAATTCTATACAATGATGTTATAATAAATAAACATACCTTAGTTTCTGTTCAATATTGAAATTAATATACACAATAACCTCACTTTCTCACAAAAACACTGCATGTGACGTTGAATGTTTGATAACTAAAGAGCGGGATCTCTTTCAGTTGGTAATGGAACTATGAAAAAGAGGTTAGGATAGGTGGTTCATATTCATATGCAGCAAAGAGTTAATGGTCTACATTGAACTTAAAAAAATCTGGGAATATCCGCAATTGTATCAATTCCATGGTATGTCATTATTTTTATAAAATCATATAACTTTTTCTTAATTAGTTTAGTTGTAAAGTTTCGGACATTCATTGATTTTCAAAAGAGTTCAATTTGAAGCTTTAAACGAGTGTTTTCCACTCCCAGACTAAGCATGAAGTAAAATTTCGAGTTAAGAAAAGCCCCATGAAAATCTGTCGAGGGTCGTGCAGCGACCCGAGACAAATTTTCTGGGCTTTTCTAAACTCGAAATTTTACTTCATGCGCCACGCGTATAAAACACAGATTTTAAGTGAAGTTCAAATATACATAAATTTAAGTATAAATGAAATTGCCAATTCTTGGTTGCAGAATACTTCAAACATTAAAAGTGCGATTCTATTCGCAATCTACAACAAGTTAGTCTTACAAAGACTATATGAAACACTCATTAAAACAACTACTTCCCGGGCTAATACCCCGACGGACATTGAATTATACAACAAGTGTTTGCTGTTACATACAGCAACCTACTGCAAATGTAACAATTTGGGTCAAATTATTCAGGCCATCTATAGACGCGTTTCGAGATTTATCTCTCATCAGTATAGCTTTAAGGTTTCAAATTGTTTAGAGGGAATGGCAAAGCTATACTGATGAGAGATAAATCTCGAAACGCGTCTATAGATGGCCTGAATAATTAGACCCAAATTGTTACATTTGCAGTAGGTTTCTGCATGTAACAGCAAACACTTGTTGTATAATTCAATGTCCGTCGGGGTATTAGCCCGGGAAATAGTTGTTTCAATGAGTGTTTGATATAGTCTTTGTAAGACTAACTTGTTGTAGATTGCGAATAGAATCGCACTTTTAATGTTTATACATAAATTTAACAATATTATAGTGTTTTATACGCGTAGCGCATGAAGTAAAATTTCGAGTTTAGAAAAGCCCAGAAAATTTGTCTCGGATCGCTGCGCGACCCGAGACAAATTTTCACGGGGCTTTTCTAAACTCGAAATATTACTTCATGCTTACTCTGGGAGTGGAAAACACTTGTTTAATGGTCTACATTGAACTTTAAAAAAACAGGGAATATCCACAATTGTTGTATCAATTCCAAGGTATGTCATTATTTTTATAAAATCATATAACTTTTTCTTAATTATTTTAGCTGTAAATTTTCTGACATTCATTGAGTTTCAAAAGAGTTAAATTTGAAGCTTTAAACGAGTGTTTTCCACTCCCAGACTAAGCATGAAGTAAAATTTCGAGTTTAGAAAAGCCCCGTGAAAATTTGTCGAGGGTCGCGCAGCGACCCAAGACAAATTTTCTGGGCTTTTCTAAACTCGAAATTTTACTTCATGCGTAACGCGTATAAAACACAGATTTTAAGTGAAGTTCAAATATACATAAATTTAAGTATAAATGAAATTGCCAATTCTTGGTTGCAGAATACTCCAAACATTAAAAGTGCGATTCTATTCGCAATCTACAACAAGTTAGTCTTACAAAGACTATTTCAAACACTCATTAAAACAACTACTTCCCGGGCTAATACCCCGACGGACATTGAATTATACAACAAGTGTTTGCTGTTACATACAGCAACCTACTGCAAATGTAACAATTTGGGTCAAATTATTCAGGCCATCTATAGACGCGTTTCGAGATTTATCTCTCATCAGTATAGCTTTAAGGTGTCAAATTGTTTAGAGGGAATGGCAAAGCTATACTGATGAGAGATAAATCTCGAAACGCGTCTATAGATGGCCTGAATAATTAGACCCAAATTGTTACATTTGCAGTAGGTTGCTGTATGTAACAGCAAACACTTGTTGTATAATTCAATGTCCGTCGGGGTATTAGCCCGGGAAGTAGTTGTTTCAATGAGTGTTTGATATAGTCTTTGTAAGACTAACTTGTTGTAGATTGCGAATAGAATCGCACGTTTTAATATTTATACATAAATTTAACAATATTATAGTGTTTTATACGCGTAGCGCATGAAGTAAAATTTCGAGTTTAGAAAAGCTCAGAAAATTTGTCTCGGGTCGCTGCGCGACCCGAGACAAATTTTCACGGGGCTTTTCTAAACTCGAAATATTACTTCATGCTTAGTCTGGGAGTGGAAAACACTTGTTAAATGGTCTACAGTGAACTTTAAAAAAACAGGGAATATCCGCAATTGTTGCATCAAATCCAAGGTATGTCATTATTTTTATAAAATCATATAACTTTTTCTTAATTATTTTAGCTGTAAATTTTCTGACATTCATTGAGTTTCAAAAGAGTTAAATTTGAAGCTTTAAACGAGTGTTTTCCACTCCCAGACTAAGCATGAAGTAAAATTTCGAGTTTAGAAAAGCCCCGTGAAAATTTGTCGAGGGTCGCGCAGCGACCCGAGACAAATTTTCACGGGGCTTTTCTAAACTCGAAATTTTATTTCATGCGCCACGCGTATAAAACACAGATTTTAAGTGAAGTTCAAATATACATAAATTTAACAATAATATAGTGTTTTATACGCGTGGCGCATGAAGTAAAATTTCGAGTTTAGAAAAGCCCAGAAAATTTGTCTCGGGTCGCTGCGCGACCCTCGACAAATTTTCACGGGGCTTTTCTAAACTCGAAATTTTACTTCATGCTTAGTCTGGGAGTGGAAAACACTTGTTTAATGGTCTACATTGAACTTTAAAAAAAAAGGGAATATCCGCAATTGTTGTATCAATTCCAAGGTATGTCATTATTTTTATAAAATCATATAACTTTATCTTAATTATTTTAGCTGTACATTTTCTGACATTCATTGATTTTCAAAAGAGTTCAATTTGAAGCTTTAAACGAGTGTTTTCCACTCTCAGACTAAGCATGAAGTAAAATTTCGAGTTTAGAAAGCCCCGTGAAAATTTGTCGAGGGTCGCGCAGCGACCCGAGACAAAATTTCTGGGCTTTTCTAAACTCGAAATTTTACTTCATGCGCCACGCGTATAAAACACAGATTTAAAGTGAAGTTCAAATAGACATAAATTTAACAATATTATAGTGTTTTATACGCGTGGCGCATTAAGTAAAATTTTGAGTATAGAAAAGCCTAGAAAATTTGTCTTGGGTCGCTGCGCGACCCTCGACAAATTTTCACGGGGCTTTTCTAAACTCGAAATTTTACTTTATGCTTAGTCTGGGAGTGGAAAACACTTATATAAAGCTTTACATTGAACTTTAAATAACAGGGAATATCCGCAATTGTTCTATCAATTCCATGGTATGTCATTATTTTTATAAAATCGCATTACTTTTTCTTAATTATTTAAACTTAGAGAAACGTAAAGTGGTTAGTGTGAACATTCATAAATTTAAAATGTTTCCCTCCACAAGAAAGTGATATACATTTTGTCTGTAAAATAAATAGGAAAGCCAATATTTGAACACTTCAAAATGAACATGGGATTTCCTATATTGCGTCCGCCAAGTCAACACCCGGTATACCTGTAACATACCGTAATTTAAATTACTGTTTTTGATAATGGCAAGTTGAGTTACCGAAACTGCAGTCACGATAATAAAAATATTGTGTTATACAAACAAAGTTAAAGTATTTTATTTTATTGAATTAACATGTCTTACAAAGTAGAAGCCTCCACCGTTCATAATTTAAGAAAAATTTGTTGTTAACCTGTACATGACAAGTTTGTTTCACAAGGAAAAAAGAAAACGATATTTTTGATGTAGTTAAAGCTTCCTGTTATAATAGTTTTTTTCTCTTGCAACTGCACATCTACATTTTTCAAAGTATCTTAAATTAATTTCTCACTTAACCCGTCGTAAATCATTTTTAACTATTAATTAAAACATTACGATGGTTTTGACCTTTACTACGTGGTAATCCATATTAAAATTAAATGGAACTATTACTATGTGTTTTACAACTTTTACGAAAGTTTAATTAAAACACTTAGTATTGTTATCGGTGAAACAATACCAACTATTTTAATTAATAGTTTATATTCCAAAGTTTTTGCTCCAGAATTTTGATTTAGTTTGAGGTAATAAAAATGTGTACAAATTAGGATATGCAAGTTTACAAAAAATTAAAACCATGTAGTAATAAACATGAATTAGAAATATGTTGAAACCCGGAAACATGTAATTTATTTCCATCAAAATCCTTTTTCATTGATAAAAACACCCTGTCGGTTTTTACACGCTATAAATAATTACGTAAACAATTCAGTAAATATAAGATAAAAAACAGGTCGTTTACACAAACCTAGTCTATTTTTACGCAGCGGCACGCTATTTTTACGTTAATTAAAACGCTTTTTTCGCAAATTAGCAGCGCGAGCAATTTGTAATCGCGCACTGATTAAAACCGTGCAAATTTCTGCGATAACGATCGAGATAGCATTGCGAAAGGGATTCCTAAAATATTTATGAACGGGACTTTGAATGATCGCCGTAATTTATTTAAGAAAGGCGGGTGTTTTATTTTTATACGAGTATCGTTGCTCTGATTTAGAGATTTTTGTTTCGCTTATAAAATAAACTAAAAAAATCGGCATTTCTATGAAAATTACAAACAATAATAAATTTTAAAGGGTAATTCTTTTACAAAGAGTTTTTCTTTTTAGTACACACATACGTATACAGGGAATATTTCATTTTAGTATACATATCTTGATATTCGCGCTATAAATTTTCAGGCACTCATTGTTGTAAAAGCGTTCAATTTGAAGTTTTTAACAAGTGTTTTCACTCCTTAGTTAAGCATGTAGTTAAATTGCGAATTTAGAAAAGCCTGAAATTTTAGATTGGTTGCCTAGCGAAGCGGACCGACTAATCAAAATTTTCAGGCTTTTGTAAACTCGAAATTTATGAAGTAAAATTAAGAGTTTACAAAAGTCTGAAATTTTTGATTGGCCATCCGTATAAAACACTGAAATATTGTGAAGCTCCAAATACACTGTTTATTATAGACGTGTGTGAGTTATACTTGAATATGTAAGGCATTTACATCGATATATATATATATATATATATATATATATATACATAAAAGAAAATAATCCTGTATGTTGTATATATATACATATATTAATTGTACCTAGCTCAGTGTTCAAACACTTATATTTTCTTTTACCTCGACAAATGTAAACTATTATATATAAGTTACACGAATAAATCTTACTTACTTACTTACAAAACCTTCAGGTATTCCTTGTTTTTTTTAAGTTTATTTTGAAGCTTTTCACTTCCTGATTAAGTACGAAGTAAAACATCGAGTTTAGAAAATCCTGAAAATGTAACTAAATTTTCAGGATTTTGTAAACTCGAAACTTTACTTCATGCGCCACGCGAATAAAACACTGAATTAACGTGAAGTTAAAAATATATGGCATTGAAATATTGCCTTAGGAGTATATTCTGAACTTCACTCAAAACCAGTGATTTATACGCGTGGCGCATGAAGTAAAATTTCGAGTTTAGAAAAGCCTGAAAATTTGGTTTAGTCGCGTAGCGCTACGCGCTACGTGACTAAACCAAATTTTCAGGCTTTTCTAAACTCGAAATTTTACTTCATGCTTAATCTGGGAGTGAAAAACACTCGTTTTAAGCATCAAATTAAACTCTTTTAAAAAACTACGAATGTCGGAAAATTAAGAGCATATTCATATGTACTCGGAATAAAATCAACATATAATAATTTTTAATTCAACTATTCTTAATTATTAGTAATCATATATCTTGAACTTATTTATCATTAATTACGTGAAACATTATCTCTTTCTACATTCTCTGAAAATGGCTACAAGACGAAACTGGTCGGAATAAGTAATATAAAAACGTCAAACAAATCAAGTAATTTTTAATTGATTTTAATTTATAAAATATTAGTAATTATATTTTAATAATACCAGTTTAGAATAATTAAAACTAGTTTTTCAGGTTAGATGGCCTAACTAAAGTTCCATGTTTTGAGTTGTGTCATTTTTGATGTGAGCGAGGAGTATTTAATGGATGAAAAGTCTTTGAAAATTCATGCATAATGTATATTCACGCGGATATCGTAACAGGCTAACTTTTTGGAGTTGGAAGTGGATTACCAACTTTCGTATTTAAATAATATAATAGCTTAACGACCACAGACGTTATTAACATATATTTATTCTTACTCAGTTGTTGCATTCATAAGCGTCTTTTTAGTATTTAAAAGAGGCAGGTGCACAAGATTAGAAAAAGGAAATTTAATGGAACTTCACAATATTTCAGTTTTATACACGTGGCTCATAAAGTGAAATTTCGAGTTTAGAATAACCTGAAAATTGGATAGTCGCTCTGTTTCTCTACGTGACCAATGAAAATTGCATGCTTTTCTAAACTTAAAATGCTACTTCATGCTAATTCATTAAGTAGAAACACCCGTTAGAAGCTTCACATTTAACCCTTTTATAAAAACATGGAATTCCTGAAAATGTACAGCATTAAGATAGGACTGTGAGTGATTAAATCATGGAAAAATTAATGCAAACTGTAAATTGAAATTAATTAGTCTTACCAATATAATTAATTGATTGTTTTATTTAATAACTTGGAAACAAGAATAAAATATGAACTGCAATTAATTTGCTACTGCTAAGACTAAACAAGTAGTAGTTTGATGAGGTAAAATTTTGAGTTTAGCAAAGCCTGAAAATTTGGTGTGGCCGCTCCGCGCTTCGCGCTACGCGACCAAACCAAATTTTCAGGCTTTTTTAAACTCTAAATTTTACTTTATGCTTAAGCTGGGAGTGGAAAACACTCGCTTAAAGCTTCAAATTAAATTCTTTTAATAAACCAAGCATCGAAAAATGTGCACCGTAAGCATATGGATACTATAAAGAAAAATTCTCGTTATGAAAATGTTCGTTGTTACATTCTCTGTATATGTTTTTTTTAAACTTGAAGAATTTTTGAAAATAATAATTCATCGAGTGCAGTTGCTTTTGTATAAATATTGCTCATGGCTGCTGTATTATACATTCTTGACACTTTGGTGTTTAATGAAAGGCAGCGGGACATAATAGAATAACTGATTCATCTGCTGCAGGAAGCAGAGCTGTGGAACTCTCGCCGTTTCGCTGCGGAGGAGGAAATATTAGCAGGGACATTTTCCAGGAAATATTTATATTTAGTTGTGATACTGCAATGTTTCCGCTCCGCTAAGTTCGCAATAAAAGGAATGACAGTTTATCGTGAAACGATATAAATTGATAACATTTCATCCAACCATTAGGATAAATTGAAATGGTCAATTATTTGCTGAATATTTAAAAAATGTATCTTTCTTTGCAACGTTCTATCTCGTTGAGCCTTTTTCGCATTATTAAATCCATTCCAAATACGCCACGAGGCTCAAAATAAAATGTCAAGTTTAGGAAAGCCTGAAAATTTAATTCGTGCTTAACCTATTAACGGCCGAGCAATTATAGAGTTAACTCTAAAAGTGGATTTTAGGTAAAATTCTACACTTCTTTGTATGAGTTCTAAGAATGACTTATTGTATTACATTCTATGAGATTTTCTTTTAAATATAAATAATGTATACGCTGTAAATGAAAGGCATTCGTCGATTTTGTATAAGAACGAGCAATATAAAGTTTAGGACGTGTATTTCCACTCCCAGACTAAGCATGAAGTAAAATTTCGAGTTTAGAAAAGCCCTGCTTAGAAAATTTGTCGAAGGTCGCGCAGCGACCCGAGACAATTTTTCACGGGGCTTTTCTAAATTCGAAATTTTACTTCATGCGCCACGCGTATGAAACACTGAAATATTGTGAAGCTAGAAATACACTGCAAACATTTTATTTAAACGAGTAATAATCAAGATATTTAAATAACAAAATATTTACGTTTTTCTTCATACATTGTCCAATCAAATAATATAATATATCAAATTAAGTTATTTAGCAATTTGATTAACATAAAATTAATAATGTTGCGTATATGCATCAATGGCACATAATGGGTTAATCAAGGAGTGAAAACTCTTTAAACTAATAAATGAAAACAAATCCTTTGTTGACTAGGCATATTTTGGTAAAATAATATCTTAAAAATCACTAGATTTTGTAAACCAAACCAAATTGTTCAAATTCGGGAGTGGAAACCCTCGTTAGACAATCAATTATAAACTTATTTGATCAAAAATGTTTCAATATGAATGGAATTTAATTAAATAAAAGAATGCGGTAGTATAAATATATATCAGATCAAATTTTAATTAAATAAAAAAATACGCTTATAATATAAATATATATCAAATCAAATTTTAACTTTGGTTTGATATTTTGGAAAATTTAGCAAATATATTTTAATTTTAATTACAGCTAATCAAAGTAAATTGATTTCTGTATAAATTTTATCAATATTATGTTGTTGATAATCTGTTGATTTTCTACAATTGTATCAATGAAAACATTCGCCTAAAAACCTTGATTTTATTGCATAATTTTAACTTTGGCCTAACATTTTAAGAACATGCGTTGAGATAATTTACTTTCTTAGGAATATAAAGCTCGTCAGAAGCTGTTTTTAATTCCAGATTGAGCATAAAGTAACATTTCGAGTTTAGAAAAGCCTGAAAATGTACAGCTTATTCATATGTTTTTTGTGGTAAAACCGTACAAGATATCAAACAATATCAATAAACAAAAAAGCTTTGAAATGAACCAATCTTTAAATAATATTGTTTTAATTCTTATAAGGTGTGCCAGTAAAAACATATTTTAGTTTTTATGTTGTGATACTACTGTTTTTCTGGCTTTTCTAAACTCGAAATTTTACTTCATACGCCACGCGTATAAAACGCTGATTTCAAGTGATGTTCACAATATACTTTAGTACTACTGCTTTAGCAGTATATTTGGAAATTCACGTTAAATCAGTGTTTTAGACGCGTGGCGCATGAAGTATTATTTCGAGTTTAGAAAAGCCTGAAACGACCAAACCAAATTGTCAGGCTTTTCTAAACTCGAAATTTTACTTCATGTGCCACGCGTATAAAATACTCAAATATTGTGAAATCAATAACAGATTTTGAAATCAGTATTAAAATAAGAACACATTTTAATTTTTATTTAGGGAAGATATGATATTCCCATCTAAATTGATTAACATTTAAAATCATAATTATACAATATACATATCGCTATTTTGTTTTGATAATGCACAAGTGAAATTTGTTAATTTTTTAGGAGTAGCCTGCAAATGTTTACAAGACACTTTTATTCAAATATTCATGTCTCTATCTAAACTCGATTTCTCTTATATTTTGCTCGTATTTTTAATTGTGTCTCTTAAAGCTGTATTCATTAAATAAGTGTATTAAAAAAAATCAGTATTTTTAGTTGTACTACTATCAAAGGAAAGCAGCAATATGTATTTTTTATGCATTTTTGAATACATACATTAACTGTGATAGACAATATGTTATGAATATTGCTTTTTATTAACTGTCTGTTACCTATTCATTCCCATGTTATGTGCTTACATACATAAAATGATTTTTTTCAAATTTTAATATTATACAATTATAACAGTATAACACCGTTTAGAGCAAACTGTTTGCTATAACCGATACTACTGCATAAAGAGAACATCAGCTACAACGTACAAATATCACTGGTCCCTTAAAATTAGCTATAAACGATGTTAACTGTATTTTAGTGTTTTATTTACCTGGCGTTTAGAAATATTTTTTCTAAACTCAACATTTTATTAATGCTTATTCAAGGAGTGGTCACACTCGTTAGTAGCTTAAAATTGAACTCATTAAAAAAAAAACGCCTCAAAATGCATACGCCTTTAAATATGTATACTTGAAAGAATAATCCACTGTGCGACTGACCATACCGTAATAACGAATATAGTAATACTATTCAAGTCTAAAACTTGAGAGTTAAAGATGAAGTTCTCTTTATGTCAATCAAAAATCTAATATGTAACGCAATCCGTTAAAAAAAGAAATGAGAAAAGTCGTATAGATTCATATTACGTAAATAAACCCCCGCACGCCCAAATTAATATCATCGAGCTTTTTAATCAGCCCGGATGGAAAAGGAAAATTAGGGAAGAGCCGTAAGAATAATTGCCGACATTTGAAAATTCATGGAGTATCACTTAGTATTAATTAAAGGGCCCTGAGGGGGTGGAGAGCGAAGGTCCCCCCATTATTCGCCCAATTCGTGCACTTCCCCGAAAACCGGCTTATTGATTGCACTTCAATGTCACGGCCCAGTTTAAGACTTTCTGGGTCAAAGTTCCCATTCGCATTATCTTCGAATCTATTCAGAACTTCCCGCGACAGCCAGTACACGATGATGATTTAATTTTCTAAAAACAAACAAACAATTAATCGGAACCGATGAAGAATTCAATTCAAAATTACTTTTCTGTAAATAGCATACATACATATATACACGATTCCATTTGTTTCTGGATCTCGCCTAGCTATGGAAAAGTGTTTTAAATCAGGGTTTTTAAATGTCACTGTCAGATGTTCGATTTTAAGGTTATAATTTCTGACTATTGTGATCTTACACTGTTGCCTGTTTTACAAATTTTCAGATATAAAAGGATAATAATATGCAGTTTTAAGATTAACAAAATATACTACTTGGTTTTTGTACATACAAACACAGCAATAATATTGTGTATAACAAATATAATGAATTCGGCTCTGCAAACTTATTTCGTCATCCATTTGTAGTTCTCGCTTGGGTCTTCCCGTTAACACATTTTCATCAACTCCATCCATCCACCTTAATTTTGGTCATTCTCTCTTCTGTTGGCCCTCAGTATTTTTTTGTAGAATTGCAAATTTATTCCCACCCTCTTGTAATACTGATAATTTTCATGTCAAACAATTTATTTCTACTTTTATTATTTAGTCAAGAGAACCTGCATCTGAATCTTCTGATGTTTGTTCTGAGCCAGATTCCCCAAGCGAAATAATAAAAGGAGGAATGGTTTCAAAAGAAAGGTTCCCCATGTGTTTTGTCCAGTCATCCGAAATAAATTTTTCACAATGATCACAGAAATTTTGCCACATATCGGATGTACATTTTGAGAGAGACTCAAGCCATAAATTCTGAACACGATCCTTAGATGGTTGCTTAGAATTTATGTGCTTATTGTAGTAAGTCTTACAAAACCCCCATGCCATTTCAATTTGATTGTATTGACAATGGTATGGCGGTAATCTAAGAACTTCGTGCCCGTTCTTTCTCAAAATGTCATCAACTACGTAAATTTTGTCATTTGATCGATAAGGTATAAATAAAGCCCATAGTTTCTTTTTGGTTAATTTTGGATTGAATTTTACATTGTGTTTAACCAACCACTCCTGCATTTCGCATTTCTTACAAGAAAATGAAGGAGTTTTGTCTAATTGCACAGAATGGTATGCAGCATTATCCATAATAACTACACATTTCCCTGAAAGCTTAGCCAAAGCAGGAATAAGTTGATTAACCACCAAATTTTGAAAAGTATTACCATCCATTGCGGCATGGTAATCTCGGTCATTGTTTTTCGAATGTAATAAGAAATCGCACCCATCCAAAAACCCACCCCTATACCCAGCATGTAGAATGGTGAAGCGTTTGCCTTCATTTTTGAATTTAGTTGGATTACTTTTCATATCCGTTTCATGTACCCAGCGTCGAACCACGGATCCATTCTGATATATCCATGTTTCATCCAGGTATACGAATTGGATATCTTCACTGGAATTTTGATACTGTAAAAATTTTCTAAGGAAAATAATTTTAGCTGCAACAACATGTTTTTGTTCACAGAGAATTTTGCGCCCATTAATTAATTTGAATTTATACCCCATACTTTTAACACCCTATAAAGTGTTGTTCTATTCCCATGGAACTCATAATTTTTTTTCATATCATTCAAAAGATCTCTCAAAGTAAAATACTGATTTCTAGAGTTATATTGCCAAATTAGTTGTTGCAGATCTTTTCTAGCTAGGTGATTCCAAAAATGGCTGTTTTTAGATCGTTTGCCAGAAGTAGTAGATTTCAATTCGTCAGGTCTTTGTCGTAAAATTAATTGTAATGAAGATCTCCCTACCTGAAACGTAATTATCTTTAATTAAATATATATGATAATTAAAATACTAGACATACCCCAAAAATATCTATTAAAATCATAATAATATTGTGATGCTGTAGATTTGGATTACTTTGCCTAAAATGTTTGTAGGATTTCAGAATTTGTAACCTTTTTGATTCAGAGATAATCTTTGGCATGTTAAAATTTAATATGTGCCTGAAATTATTTTTCACTTTGACATTGACACAGCATTGCAACACTAGATTAATTTGATTTAATAATAAAATGCTCGAAGAAGCGACCGCGTGGCGAAATAATTGTTGCAAGATTAACAATAAACCTCTTGAAAAATAAAAAGAGGATTACTTATGATATCATAAATTATTGCAACACTGTTAAAATAAGGAATCAGGAGTGGCAACTAATAAAAAATGTAAATGTTGATACTGCAACATAACAACACGAAAGCATGGCTAGGCGAGATCCAGAAACAAATGGAATTTATTATACAGAGAGTTTTATGTAACACCGAACATTTTTATAATAAGAATATTTCTTTTAAGTATACATATGCATTTCGTTGTACTTTTTCCGATGCTCGGTTTACTAAGAGAATTCAAATAGAACTTTAAACGAGTATTTTTCACTCCCAGGCTAAGCATGAAGTAAAATTTCGAGTTTAGAAAAGCCTGAAAATTTGGTTTGGTCGCGTAGCGCGAAGCGCGGAGCGGTCAAACCAAATTTTCAGGCATTTCTAAACTCGAAATTTTACTTCATGCGCCACCGCTACAAAAGACTGACATATTACGAAGCTTGAAACACACCGCTAAACTTTACATTGGATTAGTGTTTTGTACCAGTGGCGCATGAAGTAAAATTTCGAGTTTAGAAAAGCCTGAAAATTTGGTTTGGCCGCTCCGCGCTTCGCGCTACGCGACCAAACCAAATTTTCAGGCTTTTCTAAACTCGAAATTTTACTTCATGCTTAGCCTTGGAGTGGAAAACACTTGTTTAAAGCTTCAAATTAATTTCTCTTAATAAACCGAGCGTCGGAAAATGCACAACGTATGCATATGTATACTTATAAATATTCTCGTTATGAAAATGTTCGGTGTTACATAAAACTCTCTGTATGTATACAGGGTGAGTTTTTTTCGATGTTCTCTATGGGGATCTCGAAAACTATAAGAAATAAAAAAACGGTTAAATGGGGAAAGAAGTGTAGTTTTATAGGACGAATAAAATGACACTTTCAAAATATTTGAAAAAGTAAAGGGTAACTAGATATTTTGAATAAAGTAAAATGTGTCAATTTTTTGAAACAATATATCTCCATTATTATCATAGATAGAAAAAAACTGTAAAGGACAAAGTTGTGGAAATTTTTACACAGATTAATAACAAAAAATAAAAAAAAAATTCGCCCATATTTTGGGAGATATGACACAAACTTATCTTTTTTTAAATAAAAACAATAGTTGGCTATGGCCTCATTGGAAAGGTTATTTTTTTTCCTTTAATCCGATATAACATATTCCATAGTTATTTTTAAAATAAAATAAGTTATAGTCGTTTTAATTTTTCCATACACCAAAAAATAGTTAGCCATGAAAAAGACAAAAGTAAAACAGTTGCGGTTGTTTATAGCAACGAAATCAATATTTAATTTATTATCTTTCTTTAGATTTGTCAAAAGCAACATAAAGTAAAATAATTCCAAAATTATCAAAATAATACTAGAAGAAAATTTTAAATATTACATAAGATGCTCAAAAAGTACACCATTATTATTATGGCATAAAGTACATCTTTTTAAAATCAAATTTGTGGCTTTTTTGACTTTTCTTCTGTCAATAGAATTAAATGTTTCAAGTACAGCTAGTCTAAGATCCTCCACGGATTGATATGATTGTTGATACACTTTGTTCTTCACATAACCCCACAGAAAAAAGTCTAAAACGGATAGGTCGGGTGATCTAGGTGGCCATAGGATTGGTCCATTTCTTCCCACCCATGAATTAGGAAAAGCATCATTTAAATAGTTTCGCACAGCCAACTTGCTATGAGGTGGAGCTCCGTCGTGTTGAAACCACTTCAATCTTGCCCGTACTGATAAATTTAAATCATCGAGCATATCTTCAAATGTTTCTTGAAGAAAACGAAGGTAATCATTTCCATTCAATGTGTTATCAAAAATATATGGGCCGAGAATTCTCGATCCGAACACACCGCACCATACATTAAATCCAAATTAAATTTGTGGTCTACGTTGTGCAACTTCTCGTGGATTCTCCTGACTCCAAACATGTTCATTGTGCCGGTTAATAATCCCACAATTAGTAAATCGCGTTTCATCTGTCCAAATTATTTTTGTAGGGAACGTATTATCCTCTTGGCACATGTTTTTGTACCACATACAGAAGACCATTCTCTTATTGGTATCACCGTCATGTAAATTTTGTGAAATTGATACCTTATATGGGTGATATTTGTGTTTTTTCAAAACTCGTACTACAGTCCGTTGAGATATGCTTGCTTCTGTTGCAATTTGTCTGGTCGATGTGGATGGATCTATCATCGCCAATGCTAATACGTTTATTTCCGAAACTTCAATAATTTCGTTTTTTTCAAGTTTCGGCTTTGTAAAGGATCCGTACTCACCCAAATTGTGGTAAATTCTTCTAAATGTTGGTAAAGATGGCTGCCGACGATCGATATATTGATTATAATATTGTTCTGCAGCATCCGCAGCGTTTGTATTACACTGAATGTAACAAACAAGCATATCACGCTTTTCTTTGTTGGAAAAATTCATTATCACTTTAAAAAACTTTCAACACCAAATAAATACAAAAAAAACTTATCGAAACAAACCAAATATGGAAATGAATTAATATGTGTTTAGAATAAACAACTGCAATTGTTTTACTTTTGTCTTTTTCATGGCTAACTATTTTTTGGAGTATGGTAAAATTAAAAACGACTGTAACTTACTTTATTTTAAAAATAACTATGGCATATGTTATATCGGATTAAAGGGAAAAAATAGCCCTTTTAATAAAGTCATAGCCAACTATTGTTTCCATTTCAAAAAGGTAAGTTTGTGTCATATCTCCCAAAATATGGGCGAAATTTTTATTTTGATTTTTTGTTATTAATCTGTGTAAAATTTTCTACAACTTTGTCCCTTACAGTTCTTTTCTATCTATGATAATAATAGAGATATATTGATTTCAAAAAATTGACACATTTACTTTATTCAAAATATCTCTTTACCCTTGACTTTTTCAAATGTTTTAAAAGTGTCATTTTATTCGTCCTATAAAACTTCACTTCTTTCCCTATTTAACCTTTTTTCTATCTCTTATAGTTTCCGAGATCCCGATAGAGAACATCGAAAAAAACTCACCCTGTATATATATATGTATATCGTTCTTTAACTTATGCTAAGTTCTGAGTCTTAGGCCCAGTTGCACCAAAAACGTTGAACTCGAGTTCAAGCTGAACTTAGGTTCAAGATGACAGTTCCTATTGTTCTAGGAACTTTGAACTCGAGTTTCAAGTTGAACCAGGTTAACGTGTTTGGTGCAACTGGCCCTAAGATATAGTCAGAAGTGAGTACATTTAATTAGAGTCTATTATTTTACTACCAGTCCATATATTTTATTACTCTTAAATTTCAAACGAAAATATTAAACTTTTTTATCTCAGTAAAATTTTAAATAAAAATCAACTTTTTAATTTATTCAGTGACCTATATATGGACCTGGGCTTAGTGACCTATATATCCACTTGTGCGTTCGTGTCATTGACGATGCCACTATTGAGCGTTAGATGGCGTTAGCTATCTAATCCACTTAATAGTGTTCACATATCGGTTTGATATAGTAAGAAATATTCAGTATTCCTCAGCACTTGGTCATGACCACACTGAAGAGGCCCTTGAAGTCCGAAACGCGTCTGTGGGTATCCTGTGCCGGCTTCAAGCCATTATAAAGGAATGTTCTTTCAATATGACTTTTAAACACTGAATGTTTTTACAGGTAAATTATATCAAGCTGTTGCTATACAGGGTGATTCAGAACAATGTTTAACAAAAAACATATCTTTTGCAGGGAGTCATTTAAAGGATTTTTTATTTTAAGTTCACCTGATTAAAAGTGTATAAAATAAAAAAATATTATTAAATAAAATCCAACAGTTTGAACAAAATTCGAAATAAACATTTTTAATATCTAATAATATCTAAACTCAAAATTTTACTTTACGCTTAATCTGGGAGTGGAAAACACTCGTTAGAAGCTTAAATTTTATCTCATATGTGAATACAACAAATTTCTGATAAAGAATAATGCTCAAATACTGAAATTTCCTCTATTTGAAAGAGTTAAAAAGAGAATAGATAACTCCATCCACCATAAACACCATTTTTATACTAGAGACAAGCTGTTAACAATAATTTTAAGCTTATTTAATCTTGATTTGGCCACTTTTAAAATAAATAAAATTTAAATTCATGATAATGAAAGGAAAAAAAAATACGTTCCGATCAATTTAATTCAATTTAGACAGAAATTAATTAAAGATAAGGATTTTTTCAGTTAGACTTATTTTCTATTCAAGAATAAAATTGATATTTCCAGAAAATAATTGATTTACAAAAGCATTTAATATTTATCCAATGAGTGTTTTCCACTCCTTGGTTTAACAAATCACTGGTTTTGTGTGAAATGTAAAATGATTCTGAAACACACACATTAACTTAAATATTGTAATTAAAGTTAATGTGTGTGGATTGGATTAAAATGTGTGTGGATTCGATTAAAATAATCGTAAACTATCCGGTTTTAATTATGATGACGTATATATCACCTTTTATTTACTATTACTTTTATATGCACTAAATGTGTTTTACTTTTCAAGCGACTGTTCATTTGTGGATAAAGTCATATTCCTTTAAATCATAAGAGGAAAAACTAAATTCTGTTCAAAATTCAATAATTGGATTCAAATAATCGTAACTTATCCAGTTACAATTATGATGTATAAAATGTCACCTTTTATTTGCTGTTTATTTTATGTGCACTTAATGAATTTTACTTTTCAAGTGACGATACATTTGTTAATGAAATTATATTTCTTTAAATCATAAGAGGTCAAACCTAATTTTGTGCAGAATTCAATAATTGGATTAAAATAATCGTTAACTGTCCAGTTAGAATAATGATGACGAATAAGATTTCACCTTTTTATACTATTAATTTAGTATGCACTTAATTAGTTTTACTTTTCAAGCGACGATACATTTGTGGATAAAATCATATTTCTTTGATTTATAAGAAAAACTAAATTCTGTGCAGAATTCAATAATTGGATTAAAATAATCGCTAACTGTCCAGTTAGAATAATGATGACCTATAAGATTTCACCTTTTATTTGCTATTAATTTTATATGCACTTAATGAGTTTTACTCTTTAAGCGACGATACATTTGTGGATTCAGTTATATTCCTTTAAATCATAACAGGAAAAACTAAATTCTGTGCATTTGTCAAATGTGACATAAAGGAAAAAGATCTGGGATTACATTTCTCCCCCTTTTTGCTGAAATACGGCCATCACTTATCTTGACCTTATATACAGATACTGTACAAGTCCACTTAACCTAACAAACATTTATTGCTGCTGTCTCGGTTAAATTCACCCCGAAAAACGAGCCCGTATTGAATTCGCGAATTAAATCGACGAGTGTATTTAACGCAAATCCCGGCGCATCCACCATAAAATGCGAAATTTAATAGTTGCTAATTTGCATATGAAATGCGTGAGTTTGATTACAATTTCATAATTAAGTTGCTAATATGGATATGTTTAAATTATAAATTTAATCAATTTTATTGTTTGAAAGCTGGGTACGTTTTTTTAAATTGTAATGAAAGGATCGATTTAAACACAATAATTTTCGTTGTTGTGGAATAAACCGCACTGGGTAATTTGAATTATATTACAATAATTGTTATTGTGAAACAAACCGCGCTGATTAATAAAATCAGCGCGGTTTGTTTCACAATAACAATTATTGTAACTTAAACCAAGGATGTCATCATGTTTCAATAACAGCTAAGCTATTTATATCTTAAGATTATTTATTATTTTTCTTTGTTTATCTTTTTCCTGGCCTTAGTTACATAACGATTAGCCAACATTAATTTTTCTTTATCTATATTATTTTAATTAGTAACTTATTCGTAAGTTATATTTAACATACAGGAAATTTTTATAGTATAGTTTACCTATGCTGATGCACATAAATGTTAAGGCATTTGTTTTTTTTATATTTCAATTTGAAGCTTCTAACGAGTGTTTCCACTCCCAGGTTAAGCATGAAGTAAAATTTCGAGTTTAGAAAAGCCTGAAAATTTGGTTTGGTCGCGTAGCGAAGCGAAGCGACCAAACCAAATTTTCAGGCTTTTCTAAACTCGAAATTTTACTTCATGCGCCACGCGTCTAAAACACTGATTTAACGTGAAGTTCCAAATATACTGCTAAAGCAGTAGTGCTACAGTATATTGTGAACATCACTTGAAATCAGCGTTATATGCGCGCGGCGCATAAAGTAAAACTTCGAGTTTATAATAGCCTGAAACACAGTAGTATCACAACATAAAAACTAAAATATGTTTTAACTGGCATACCTTATAAAAATTTAAAATAATTTACTGCAAAGATTGATTAGTTTGAAAGCTTTTTTGTCTGTTGATAATGTTTGATATCATGTACGGTTTTGCCACAAAAATATATAATACGAATATCCTTAATTTCCTTAGCAAAATCCCAATACAAGCAAAATACAGTGAATTTTTCTTTTAGGTAAACATATGCATAAGCTGTAAATTTTCCGACATTCGTTGTTTTTTTAAAATAGTTTAATTCAAGGCATTAAACGAGTGTTTCAACTCCCAGACTAAGCATGAAGTAAAATTTCGAGTTTAGAAAAGCCCCGTGAACATTTTCACGGGCTTTTCTTAACTCGAAATTTTACTTTATGCGCCACGCATATAAAACACAGATTTCAAGTGAAGTTCGAATATAGATAAATTTTACAATATTTTAGTGTTTTATACGCGTGGCGCATGAAGTAAAATTTCGAGTTTAGAAAAGCCCAGAAAATTTGTCTCGGGTCGCTGCGCGACCCTCGACAAATTTTCACGGGGCTTTTCTAAACTCGAAATTTTACTTCATGCTTAGTCTGGGAGTGGAAGACACTTGTTAAATGCTTGAAAAATATAAAATATAAATATCCTCAATTTCATTGCTAAATGCCTAATACAAGCAACATACAGTGAATTTTTCTTTTAGGGAAACATATGCATAAGCTGTAAATTTTCCGACATTCGTTGTTTCTTAAAATAGTTAAACTTAAACCACTTAACGAGTGTTTTCCACTCCCAGACTAAGCATGAAGTAAAATTTCGAGTTTAGAAAAGCCCCGTGAAAATTTGTTAAAGGTCGCGCAGCGACCCGAGACAAATTTTCTGGGCTTTTCTAAACTCGAAATTTTACTTCATGCGCCACGCGTATAAAACACAGATTTCAAGTAAACTTCGAATATACATAAATTTCACAATATTTTAGTGTTTTATACACGTGGCGCATGAAGTAAAATTTCGAGTTTAGAAAAGCCCAGAAAATTTGTCTCGGGTCGCTGCGCGACCCTCGACAAATTTTCACGGGGCTTTTCTAAACTCGAAATTTTACTTCATGCTTAATCTGGGATTGGAAACACTCGTTAGAAGCTTTAAATTGAATGCTATTTAGAAACAACTAATGTCTAAAAATTTTGATAGTACACATCGGAATATGTATACTTGAAAAATGTATGTATTTGTATTTATATTTCATTTATTTTTATTTTAAGTTTTATAATTTAATTGTACTTAAATGGACATCCGTTAATAAATAAATAAATAAATAAAATAAACTCAAAGAACTCGCATATCTCCGTTGAAATTTAATAAATGAATTATTTACTTTATTCACTTGTACTATGGTTAAATAAATGAGTATTGCCATTTCAATACTCATTTATGTAACCAAATTTCACGTAAATAAAGTAAATTCAAAATATTTCTCTTTCGTTTAAAAATAAACAACATTAAGTGCACACAAGAATATTATCACTTGCTGGGTTTTACTTGTAAATCAACGAAACGAACACCGTCTGAAAACTTTAACTAAAAAAACATCCAAGTATACTTTCCACTAAGTTTCACCCGTATCGTCAAATCGATACATTAACGCTTGGATAATTTCATATTTATGGTTTACACGCGCGGACAGATGAACTATCCAGTCCAGAAAAAAAGTAAAAAAAGCGCGCGTGTGTTTAACTTCTCTTTTTCTATTATACACAGAAAGTTTAGTTGGCAGTAAATAAACAGGGTTTTCATCAATGCTAAAAATAATTATAGACTCGCCTCACTCTGCTAGAGAGTATACAGAAATAAAATAACAATCGAGAGGAGGAAAATATATGGAACACAATGCGGACGTCGGGATTTTTTTTTATGTTATTACCAGCATCATTATTATACTCCTGACTTTTCAGGAAACACGGAATTGACGAAATTCAAGTCTGCTCTTTGTTCGATTGTCCATTGTGCTCAAGTGTGTGAATTTATTGAATAAAGTGGATATTTGAAAAGAGATTGCATGAAATGTCGATTGCACACAAATGGTATTTTCTTCTTAAAATTATCTGAGACGTAACTTCTACTGTTTTGAAAATATATAAAAACGAATTAAAATTAATATCGACTTTCTGCTAAAATTTTTGGAGAAGTCTCAACGAGACTACATTTTTGCAGAAAGTCGTTATTAATTTTAATTAATTTTTATATAATTTGTAAATATTCTGCAAACTATTGACAAACTTGATTTTTCTTTATGTTAAATTGTCTTTATATTCTACTGTTTTTCTGTAACATCAAAACTATTAATGCGTTATAGATTTCTGAGCTATGTTTATACAATATTTAAATGTGATGATGCTGCGAGTGGCACTTTTAAAACGGCAACAATTGTAGATAATATCTTTTTAATCCACAAAAATTGTCAATCATTTTTAAAACAATGAATAAAATGTCTTTAAAATTCACATGCAATATACAGGGTGCCCGTTTTTCGAGCCGCACTGTGGGGATCTCGCTTATTTGAAGAAATAGAGAATCGGTTAAATGGGGGCTCAATTGCGTATTTTATTGCTTACTAATAATCTGCTAACACATTTTAAATATCATTAATTGTTTTGTTGTATTTCTACAAAAAACTGAAAATTTCTACTTTCTATGTTGTCCATATTCTCTTGAAATAAGCGAGATCCCTATAGTGCCGCTCGGAAAACGGGCACCCTGTATATTCGATATAAACATTTATGATAAATCAATATTTTTAGGCTGTTTTAAACTCGAAACTTTCATACTTTAAAAATGTTTGTGTTCCTTATGGCAGAATGAAATAGATAAATACAGGGTGTCCCGTTAATGTGAGGAAATGGCTTAACCATAGATTCCTGGGATCAAAATATGATGATTTAACATAACTTATTTATATCCAAAAGTTTACGGTTAAGCCGGAATGAGTCTTTAAAGTTCAAGAAAATATTAATTTTGTTCATAACAATTAAACGCTTTGTCTGATCCAACTAAAATTTATTATGGTTGATTATTTATTTATTTATTCCAACAGTTTACAAAAAACTTATTACAGGATAAATTACATTAAATTAAATCATATTCGCGCTACACATGCGCCACGCGTATAAAACACTAAAATATTGTGAAATTTATGTATATTATGTAAACTGGCCATTAGCCGTTCGTAATTTTTTTTTTGTTTTTAATTTTTTTAATTTTTTATAATTATCGTTATATACGAGTGTATATATATATATATATATATATATATATAAATATATTTTTAGATTAGTCTTTATATATAATTTAGTTTAATTTTTCATATGTTATAATAGTTATATTTTAAAATTTTCCCTGTAATTAGATTATTTCTTTTGGGAATAAATAAATAAATATTCGAACTTCACTTGAAATCTGTGTTTTATACGCGTGGCGCATGAAGTAAAATTTCGAGTTTAGAAAAGCCCAGAAAATTTGTCTCTCTCCCTCGACAAATTTTCACGGGGCTTTTCTAAACTCGAAATTTTACTTCATGCTTAGTCTGGGAGTGGAAAACACTCGTTTAATGCTTCAAATTGATCTCTTTCAAAAAACAACGAATGTCGGAAAATGTACAGCTTATGCATGTTTACCTAATAGAAAAATTTACTGTATTTTGCTTGTACAGGGCGCGGCAGGGAAACTTGCTGATTTGAAAGGTCAATAAAAGGAACAGTATTTCACATATCGATTTAATTATTTTTTAATCGCATTGTTCACATCTTAAATTATTGTTTCAAGTAGTTTTAAAAATGACATCGGACAAATGGCGGCCCTCATTAGCGATACACTGATCCACCCGCTTTTTGAAGTTTCGCTCCACTCTTTCGAGCATATCGACGGGAATGTTGGCGATGGCTTGGCGAGTGTTGTGCTTCAGGGTTGTAGGGTCTGTGGTTTGTCATTATAAACAATGGATTTGAGATATCCCTATAAAAAGAAGTCACAGGGAGCTAAATCGGGGAAGCGCGCCGGCCACAGTACGTCACCCCTCAAGAAGATTAGGCGCTCGTGGAAGTGTTCCCTCAAACGTTCCAATAAAGTTCTCGCTATGTGTGCCATGGCTCCGTCCTGCTCGAACCATACGTCCCCAAGTTCCATTTCTTCAAGTTTTGGGAGAAAAAAAAAAATGAATAAAGGAGAGCGCAAAAACGACGGCCTCACCCTCTTGACGTTTTCTGGTGTTCTGGAAGTCCATTGACCTCCAGGCCCTTTTTTGCCGGCCAGGAACGGGACCCATGGGATGAATATTGAACCAAGTTCGGAACGCACGTTCTGTGGCAACCACCGAACGGCTATTGGAAAAGTAGGCCTCGACGGCGAACGCACGCCCCTCCTTTGTCCAACGCATGACGACAAGCGGTAACAAAACTTCAAGACCCCCTCTATCGAATGAGACCTGCCCTACCCTTTTCTGACCACTTCTCACTCATTGGCGCCCAATTCAAATAGCAAGTTTCCCTGCCGCACCTTGTATTAGGATTTTGCTAAGGAAATTGAGGATATTCATATTTTATATATTTGTAGCAAAACCGTACAAGATATCAAACATTATTAACAGACAAAAAAGCATTTATAGGAACCAATCTTTGAAGTAATATTTTTTTAATTTTTATAAGGTGCGCCAGTAAAAATATATTTTAGTATTTATATTGTGGTACTACTGTTTTTTATACTTCTTGTCAATCAATGATGACCATTATAACTTAAATGATGTGTTATATTATAATAATCAATTATAATAAATTTCAGTCAAATCGAATATAGCGCTCAATCGTTACAAATAAAATCAATATCTTTTTAAAATTCCGGCTTAACCGTAAATTTTTGGATATAGACAAGTTGTATTAAATCATCAAATTTTTATCCTAGGAATCTGTGGTTAAGCCATTTCCCCAAATTAACGGAACACCCTATTCCGTTAATTTGAAGATAAAAAAATAAAAATTTAAAAAGGTCCTTAAATGTTTGCTTTAATTTTATATAAATTATCATTTAGATCAATTTTTACAATCCGACAAAACTTTTAAACTGTTTCAAATTCGACAATCCCAATTTCGCAACGGCCACCTTTCCAACGCAAGTAGCAATATTTGAAATTACTAAGCATTCATCCTCATTATTCCCATTCTTCTCCTGACATTGCTTAACAATCCTCACAACATTATCAACCTTAAACCCTTTCGCCGTCATAATTTTCTTAAAACCATCTAATTTCAGCGTGTTATCAGCATTAATCACTTTAAACTTTACCAGCATGCATCTGATATAGCATTCAAACGAACTCGGATTCGTCAGTAATTTCATGATATTTATGAAATCAAATTTAAATTCGCCAATTTTCGACTCCTCGCTACAAATTTTTGAGTTTTCGGATAGGGTTTTCATGCTGGACGTCGCGAAGCATTTTTGGATTAAGTTGAATTTTTCACAGCTGTCGCTTTCTTTGGTTGCTTCAGTGATGCATTTTTCTAGGCCTAATGGTTTTAGGTTTTCGTAAAAGGGGATTTTGGACGTGTTGATTTCACCGTTTTCGGAGCTAAAGTTGAGTTGTTTGGCTAAGCAGAAAGGTGCGCATTTTCTGTCTTTTGCGCAAGTTTGCAGAATGGATAGGTCTTTGCTATTCACGCCGAAATCTAGGAATGCCTTATAAAAAGAATACTTTAGAAATTACAAATAATCAGTAATATGAAGAGTTTGCAGGATGGATAGGTCTTTGTTATTCACGCCGAAATATAAAAATGCCCGATAAAGAGAATACTTCATAAATTACAAATAATCAGTAATATAAAGAGTTAAGACGTTTGATAATTTAAATAAATGATAGTTAAACTTTTATTGTTGAACACTGCAACATGTTTCACCACATAGTGGTTTTATCAGGCAGATGAATACTGATTCATCTGCCACTGTGTGGTGAAACATGTTGCAGTGTTCAACAATAAAAGTGAAACCTTTCCAACTGTGTTTTTTTATTTCAAATAGTATAATGAAGTTTTATCATGTATCCGCTTTATCAATTAAATAATTAAATTATTGATCATCTACGAGGAAAAACTTAAGAGTAATTTTGGTAGTAAATTGTACAACAGATGTTCATAAACTTACTTTAGTTAGAAATAGTAGTCCAAAATAGTGTAAAATAAAGAGATGACTTAATATTTTTCGATAAGTTTCATAAATCATTAGAAGTGTGTTTATTTATAAGATATTGTTTAAAAGGGGCCTCTTACACCTTCCACCTAATCCTTTCAGCCCTGGAATTTTTCTGGTGCCCAAAAAAATATTTTGCACACTGCATATTATTTATTATTATCTCAGATATACAGAGAGTTTTTCATTAAAGTATACATATCTCAATATACTGTATACGCTGTAAATCTTCAGTTATTAGTTGATTTTACATATATTTCAAACTGAACTTTCAAACGAGTGTTTTCTACTCCCAGATTAAGCATGAAGTAAAATTTCAAGTTTAGAAAAGTCTGAAAATTTGGTTTGGTCGCGTAGCGCGAAGCGCGGAGCGACCAAACCAAATTTTCAGGCTTTTCTAAACTTGAAATTTTACTTCATGCGCCACGCGTACTGAACATTGATGTGATGTGATGTTCAGAATACACGTTTTTAGCATACTGCTTTAGTGGAATATTTTGAACATTACCTAAAATCAGTGTTTTGTGCGCGTAGCGCATGAAGTAAAATTTCGAGTTTAGAACAGTCTAAAAATTTGGTTTGGTCACGTAGCGCTACGCGACCAAACCAAATTTTCAGGCTTTTCTAAACTCGAAATTTTAGTTTATGCTCAATCTGGGAGTGGAAAACACTCGTTTAGGACTTCAATGTAAAATATTTTAAAAAACAAACGATTAAACGATTTAAAGTATACATATCTCAATATACTGTATACGCTGTAAATCTTCAGTTATTTGTTGATTTTACATATATTTTAAACTGAACTTTCAATCGAGTGTTTTCCACTCCCAGATTAAGCATGAAGTAAAATTTCAAGTTTAGAAAAGTCTGAAAATTTTGTTTGGTCGCGTAGCGCGAAGCACGGAGCGACCAAACCAAATTTTCAGGCTTTTCTAAACTTGAAATTTTACTTCATGCGCCACGCGTACTGAACATTGATGTGATGTGATGTTCAGAATACACGTTTTTAGCATACTGCTTTAGTGGAATATTTTGAACATTACCCAAAATCAGTGTTTTATGCGCGTAGCGCATGAAGTAACATTTCGAGTTTAGAAAAGTCTAAACATTTGGTTTGGTCACGTAGCGCTACGCGACCAAACGAAATTTTCAGGCTTTTCTAAACTCGAAATTTTAGTTCATGCTTAATCTGGGAGTGGAAAACACTCGTTTAGGACTTCAATGTAAAATATTTTAAAAAACAAACGATTATCAGAAAAGTTACAGCTCATGCACACATGTATGTATATTTAAAAGAAAAATTCCCAGTATGTTTACCAAATTTTAGTGGTGGCAAATGCCACCATCAAAGCCAAACGGGTTATAAAGCCAATTACACAAACATTTAATAAAGATTTAATTTATTTCTAAACTAAGTTTAAAATAACGTTAGAAAATATATTTTTGTTTACATTTTTGGGCAATTGTGGCAAATAATATTGCTAAATGTGTGTTTGTTCTAATTAATTAGTAGAATTATTGAGAAGGAACACACATTCAGCAATATTATTTATTGTTACATATCCCACAGCAATTTACTCAAATTTCGAAAGCGCAACATTTTGTTAGACGAAAAAAACACTAAAAATGTGAGATCAAGCATAAGAAGCATATTTTAAATTTCATAGTATTTAAGAGTTTTACCGCGTGACTCATAAAGTAAAATTTCGAGTTTAAAAAAGCCTGAAAATTTGAATTAGCCAATTCGCTACTCATATTTAGACTTAAAATTTTGCTTCAAGCTTAATCAAGAACAGGAAACACTCGTCAGGAGCTTGAAATTCAAAACGGTGAATGCCTATAAAACTTGAATGAAAAATTCCCTGTATTAATTCTGAGAGATAGGTATGTCATGTTCTGAAAGAATCGTAAATATAAATGTCAAAGATAAATGTCATGTTATTGATTTACATACATTATGAGTTTTTAAAACTAATAAAAAATACTTACGGATGATTGCATAAAGCATAAAACAGCAAAAACGGTGAACACTTTGATATTCATCTTGATTAAAAGTACTTATATTGAACGATAATTTTGATTTATTTCGAACGTGTTTTTATTTGAAATCGAGTGCCATTAAGCTTTCTTTTTTTTGTGAATTAGTTTGTAACAATTTCATGGTCAAAATGATTGTAAATTAAATAATTTATGACAAAACAAAAGTGTTCATAAACGATTATAATAAGTTCGTGTCATTGCAACAATGGGAATAGTTTTTGAATGAAAATGTTATTGAAATTAACAGATTAAAAAAAGTCATACTTTGAACAATAATTTAAAAAAAAAACACTACTTGGGATATTTTATAATAATTTTAAATTATTTTCTCTGTTTTTTAAATTCTGTTGAATATTTTAATAAAAGTGTACAAGAAATGTACACTTTTTGATCTCGCAACTTTAACTTTCGAACATATATTTTTATTTGCGGTAGAAAATTATTAAAATATGCTTAAATGTTCAGGTTAATAATCTAAAAATATAATAATAATAATAATAATAAATGCCTTTATTTGTCATACAAAAAATAAATACAAACTAAATATTTATAAGCGTAGGCGAAGTTCAGTCAGCTTAACATGTTACTGATCTTCCACTTAACCTACTAATTTGGATACTTTTAAGCTTCCACCGACAGTATCAAAATAATAATATATCACTTGAAAACGAAATTTTGGACGTTAAATGTTGTCATAGAATTATTGACAACATTTAACGTCCAAATTGTCGTATTCAGGTGATACATTTTTATAAAATTAAGATCTTATAAGAGTAATCTTTGTTTTTCTTGAATAAAACCTTCATTATCAATAGTAATCTTTGATTTGGTTGGCGTTCACTTTGTGGTACATCTTTATAAAATAATAGTAAAACACTTAACTTTGTTTTACCACTTTAATTATCTTTTTACAGTGACTATAGTTTCGACTACAAGCTAGTAATTATCAAACTGAGTCTCTGTTTGATAATGACTAGCTTGTAGTCGAAACTATAGTCACTGTAAAAAGTTAATTAAAGTGGTAAAACAAAGTTAGGTGTTTTAATATTATTTTATAAGAGTAAGATTTTAAGTTAATGTTAAAAATATACAGGGATTTTTTTTTTTTAAGAATACATACCCTGACACGTAATCTATAATTTTTTGGGCATTCGTTGTTTTTGAAAACGGTTCAATTTGAAACTGCTAACGAGGGTTTCCACTCCTTGATTAAGCATGAAGTAAAATTTCGAGTTTAGAAAAGCCTGAACATTTGGTTTGGTCGCGTAGCGCGAAGCGCGGAGCGACCAAACCAAATTTTCAGGCTTTTCTAAACTCGAAATTTTACTTCATGCGCCACGCGTATAAAACAATTAATTATTGTGAAGTTTAAAATATACTGCAAATGCAGTATGCTAAAGTAGTATATTTTCAACTTCACATTAATCAGTGTTTAGCGCGGGTGGCGCATGAAGTAAAATTTCGAGTTTAGAAAAGCCTGAAATATTACTTCATAGAGTGGAAACAATCGTTAAATTGAATTGTTGTAGACCAGTGGCGTATTTAGGAATTTAGGCTAGGGGGGGGGGGGGGCTGGGACTTATATAATATAGTAATTTATCTTTTATTTTAGTAAGTATGTATAACTTAATGTGTAGCCAAAATTTTACAATAATATTTTATCACGTCTATTCTTTTGCCTCGCTAGATTATCTAAACACTCTGCAAATCGATTTCATGCTGTCGATGAACACTTAAGACTACCAATCCATTAAGACGATTCTAAAACAAATGTTACTCATATTCATAGCATGAATCATACATCTGTTATGTATATTATCTATGTTACTGATAAGTATGTATATTATTTTAAATAATATATTGTGAAGTCAATAGGGAGGGCCCAGGCCTCCAGGCCCCCTTATAAATACGCCACTGTTGTAGACTTAAAAGAATTCTTAAGATAAATTCTCTGTATAAGTTATATTTATATTTTATAAATAAATAGTGAAGAATATTAAAAAAAACGTATACCCGTATAAAATCATTACACTTTTTTTTATACATGTATACACATTTTTTACTTACTTTATAAAACTGATTCATTAAATTTGTATGTCGGATATGGAGATATTTTTCACTTCATGAAAATTGTAGTAAATTCCTCGCTATCCAGCGAGTAGAAGTTATTACGCTGAATAATGCATGCATGCTCTGGGCCTGTTTCGCCTCGTACATACTTTTCATAAAGCATCTCTCGCGAAATACAAATCCTCCTATTATTTAATATGAACTCGTCTCTTTCGCTCAGGGATCTGACAATGTTTGCGTCTGCCGTTAGACTTTAGTCTAGACACTGCTCTCTAACGCAACACGTAATTCGATACAAAGGGCGAACCTTTTTCTACCCTCTTTAGCAGAAATGCACCGCCGCACTCACTCAATGTTGTAAATGTTAATTGAAATGCTCTCTCTTTTTAAATATATTTTAATAATTGGAATGATTCAACCACTTTTATTGCAAAGGCCTCAATTATACCTAATTATAGGGTGTACTAACCCTTTGTGCATTAAATTAACAGTGGTTTAAAGTTACAATATATTTGAGCTAATCAATACATGTGAGCACAAGCTTAATAGTAGCATTCATTTTTTACGAATCAAATATTCCATAATCAGAATCTTTCTTTATGTTTTCGAACACAGTGATAAAAATTAGAGCAATATCACTTTTTAACTAGATAAATTTCAACAGGAGTATCGCGTATTTATTTACGAAGTATAAACTTAGTTCTTATCTTTATGTGTCAGCGTATCCTCGGGCCAGGCGTTGTTGCTGGTAAATATTTATAACGTAAAACATTAAAATTTAAATGGAACTTGTATTCCGCACTTTCTTTTATGTTCCACGCGGTTCAGTTAAGTGAGTGATTTATTCGCCCATAAAAATACCCTCCATTATTGTAATATTCTGCAGAAACGAAAAAAATCTATAAAAAAATCGACTTAAAATAGAGATTCATCACGCTAAGTAGCTTCATGTTTTTATAAAATATATGATCAGAGTTGAAAATTAAGTTAAGGTATGATTCACGAGAGGTTTCCTTGATTTGTAGTGCTTTCTGCACTAATGCATGTAATACGAAAATAGTTTGACGTCATCAGATTACGTGTGTGAAAAGAGACAGAAAACTTCATAATATGTCTGCTATGGTTTATAGATGGAACATGCGAAAACGTATGTTCCGGTATGCAGCTTTATAATTTTAAGGTTAAACGTCACGTTTTGACAATGTCTTTGTAAAACTAAATCTGCAAAAACTCAGCCACAAATCAGTTTAATTAATGTGCACAATCGTTTTAGATGTGAGTTTAAGTGGTATAGTTCCAATTTCCACATCTACTAAATAGTTTAGGTATATATAGAAATAAATAATGGATTTATGTTGATTTTGTGTAAGCTCAGACGAAAATGTTAGTTGATTCAAATGCGCATTCAGTAGATTTGGCAAATAGTCATCGCATTAATCTGTTAATACAGGGAATTTTTCTTATAAGTATACATACAGGGAATTTTCTATTAGATACACATATACATACGCTTTTTTAAAGTTTAATTTGAAGTTTAAAACAAGTGTTTTCCACTCCCAGACTAAGCATGAAGTAAAATTTCGAGTTTAAAAAAGCCCCGTGATAATTTGTCGAGGGTCTCTCAGCGACCCGAGACAAATTTTCTGGCCTTTTCTAAACTCGAAATTTAACTTCATGCGCCACGCGTATTAAATACTGAAAGCACTGAAATATTGTGAACGAGTAAACTTCGCTTGAAATCATCGCTTAGACGGGTGGCGCATGTAATAAAATTTCGAGTTTAGAAAAGCCTGAAAATTTGGTTTGGTCGCTCCGCGCTTCGCGCTACGCAACCAAACCAAATTTTCAGGCTTTTCTAAACTCGAAATGTTACTTCATGCTTAACCAGGGAGTGGACAACACTCGTTTAAACTTCAAATTTACCTCTTTTAAGAAAACAACGAAAATTTGAAAATCTACAACACGTATTTGGGATATGTATACACAAGAAAAAAAATCACAAGAAATTATGATTTAAAGCTCTTCTAAAAGAAAGATCACTAATATACTCGCGACCTAAACAGTATGACATTGTCATAAAATAAAACTGTTACAAAAATACACTGTTACATCAGCATTTAAAAAAAAAGACTGCTAAAGCAGGATTAAAAATATATTGCTAAATAAGAATAATTTAAACTTCACTTGAAATCAGTGTATTATACACGTGGCGCATGAAGTAAAATTTCGAGTTTAGAAAAGCTCAGTGAAAATTTGTTTCGGGTCGCTGCGCGACCCTCGACAAATTTTCACGGGGCTTTTCTAAACTCGAAATTTTACTCCATGCTTAGTCTGGGAGTGGAAAACACTCGTTTTAAGCTTCAAATTGAACTCTTAAAAAAAAGCGTATGCATATGTCTTCCTAATAGAAAATTCCCTGTACGTATACTTAAAAGAAAAAATTTTGTATTAACTGATTACTCCGATGACTGTTGGCCAAATCTACTGAATTTTCTACGCGGGGCTTTTCTAAACCCGAAATTTTACTTCATGCTTAGTCTGGGAGTGGACGACACTCGCTTATAGCTCTAAACTGAACTCTTACTCCTTATAAATAATTTGCCATGTTTTTCAGTAGTTTTTATTTCAATTAAAAAAAAAAACAAGGAACGAATTTTGTCTAATAGCCTTTAAATAAACACAACGCATTTTATCTAGACAATGTGCAAAATGACAGACAAATGCAATTTTATTTGGCTATTGTCTAAAACCCTTATCCAATTTGCAGTTTGTCTAGAAAAAACGCGTTTTATCTGCAACGTGATTATTAAATTAATTTCCCAATATAAAAATGTATACAATTGAATGAATTGGGTGAGTTACATGAAGATGATAATAACTTGAAATAAATCACGTTTAATATTTATTCACAAAGTTATTCATTACCACGTTACGTTATTGATAAAAAATAAATTTGTGCAGGACGGTTAAATGTGTATTATTTTAAGTTGTAAACAATTGATCAAAAACTGGAATAATTGGGGAATTAATTAAAAACAGCCTGTCATAATTTAAACAGTGCGGCACTTTGAAAATTGAATATTAATTAATATTCAGACACACATTACAGAATCATGATTAAATGTTAAATGTGTTGGAATATGTGTTGCATGTATATAAAACAAATAACCTACATTCTGATAAATGCTATGCTTTAATTTGGAATGCTGTTGGAAATTATGTTCTCTGCAAATTATTATAAATATTTAATATTAGCTTTCTGAAAATTTATTTTATGTACACGTGTATTTAATTAATATTATTAATTAATTCACGTGCCAAATTATCATTAAAAATAAATTGTGCACATATTGATTTTACTATACTCATACAGTTTTTTTTAATTAGCGCAGAAATTTGGATTATTTTACCTATACTTAAAATTCATATCCTCACATTTTGGACAACAAACACTTATTTTCTCCAATTTACAACCCATTTTAATGAATTAAAATTAATTACTAAGTAATACTGCTTAGTAATTAATTATAATTCATTAAATTGGGTTGTAAATTAGAGAAAATAAGTGTTTTCTGTCCAAAATGTAGGTATATGAATTTTTAGTATAGGAATATATCGTAATCCAAATATCTGCGCGAATTAAAAAAAAACTGTAAATTATACACACATAAGCAATACAGAGCATTTTTCTTTTAAGTATACACATCCCGATAATTATATCATTTTTTAAATTTGCGGGAATTCGTTGTTTCAAAGCGGTTAATTTGAAGCTTTTAACGTGTGTTTTCCACTCCCAGACTAAGCATGAAGTAAAATTTCGAGTTTAGAATAGCCTAAGAATTTGGATTGGCCGCGTAGCGAAGCGGAGCGGCCAATCCAAATTAGGCTTTACTAAACTCGAAATTTTACTTCATACGCCACGCTTAAAAACACTGATTTACAGCGAAGATAAAAAACACACACATACAACAACCATTATAGGCAACCTAATATACGTTAGAGTTATTGGGTTGCCTATAATCACTGTTTTAAACAATTTGTTCAGAGCAGAATTTGACTCACGTTTTATTCACATCTATATTTTAGATTACTAAAGCCATATATTTTAAACTTTACGATATTTCAGTGTTTTATACGTGGCTTAGTCTGCTAGTGGAAAACTCTCGTTTAAAGATTCAAATTGAAATCTTTTAAAAAACAACGAAAATTTACAGTGTATGCATATGTGTACCTGAAAGAAAAATTTTCTCTATATTATGTAAAGTGAATTTCAAAATAAATTACCTAAATTATAGCAAATTTCTTTAGATGAGCGAACATTAAAAAAAAATTGTCAAATGTAGACACATAAGCAATGCAGGGATTTTTTCTTTTAAATATACTTATTCCGATTTGAGAATTTGTTTGTTTATACTTCCAGATTAAGCGCCTAAAAATTTGGTTAGATCGCGTAGTAAAGCGGAGCGACCAAACCAAGTTTTCGGGCTTAAACACAGATTTTAAGTGAAGTTAAAATATACTGCTTTAGAATTCTGCCTAAGAAGTATATTTCACGGATTATACGCGTGACGCGATACGCTTCATGCTTATTCAGTTTTTAGTAATTATATAAATTATTTTCTTCACTATGTGAGCTATTTAATGTTATTAAAATGAAATTTTCTTAAATTCGCAAAAATTTTTTTTTTCAATATTAAAAAATAATATTTGAAAGTTTTGATTTGCCGGCGCGATACGCTTCATGCTTATTCCCGAAGTGAAACTACTTGTACGTTTCAAATTCAATGCCAAAATAATTAGGTATACATTTAATTATCCTAGATATCAACAGTCCTGAGTAATATTTAAAATCATTTACAAACACGGTGTGTATTCTATACAAAAATAAACACAAACTGAAAATTACAAGTTAAAAGAGTCAACACACTCCGTTCGCAGCGTATTTGTTGTTTGCAATTAGATTTTATCAAAGTTTTCATAACTGCAACGTCTGAAAGTAAATTCCATTAAGCCCACTTTACGTTGCACTTTTCTATATAATATAAAGTTATCGAGCCCTTAAGACTCAAATAAGGCTGCAATATATCGCAGCAGACAGCCGGGCCCTTTCGGTGCAACGCTAATAAAAACCAAACGGATGTTTAGTATTGTTTCATTAAGCGTTTACTGGACACACATAAAAACTGAGAAGCACTTTTTCAAACACGTTGACTTATGGCGGTGGTTAAATTTAATCTTGCTTTTTAAATAAATATAAACTGGCTGTGGTTCAAAGATGTATTAAAGCTCGCTGTCGCTCGCAATTTTATGTTTCAGAGATTTCTAAAGCTCACTTTTACGTCATGCGCAAAATTAAGTTTTAAGGTGATTCTTGAATTTTGGAGGCGGTTACTTCGTCGTACATTTTCAGTTTTGAAAAACACTTAACTATTTTATACCAATTTTATTGTACTTTTGTGACTAGATTCAATTACGTAGGTAATCATTCTATAATGAAGTGTATAGTTTAGTTAGCAAGAATTAATTATATTTAAGCTTAAATTACAGCCAAACACAGAATGATGTTTATAATAGACCCTGCCCCTTTTGTACTAATTTCATTTTATTTAATAATAATAATAGTAATAATAAATGCCTTTATTAAAAAAAGAGGTATGATACAGTATATATAAAAGTGTAGGCGAACTTCAGTCAGCATTACCTATTCATTTTTTTTTCTTGAATAACTTTCTCATTTATCACTTAGTAAAACATTTTAAAATAATATTAAAATTTATTCTTTAACAAACAAACCAACTGTTTTTAATTTATCCTTTATTATTATCTATTACAGTTCTTCCACTTAACCTGCTTAAAACATATCATAAGTAATAAGTGAGAATTTTATAAGAAAAAAACAAACAATATTTTACAGCTTAAAGCATAATATTTCATCATAAAAAGGTAATTTTATTTTATCTGAATTCCAGTTAAAGTTTATTCTTTAATTTAAAAGAAGTATTTATGTGTATTCGAAACAAACGAAACAAATTTCTCATTAAAAAATTATTAATATTTGTAAGTTCCTTTTAAGTCCTTGTAAGAAGAATTTATTTATTGTGCTGTGAATATTGTTTTTTCTTTCTACTAATACTCATATGTATTACTCATGTTATACAGGGTGGGCCACGAATAACGCCCATTAATAGTTTTCGGGGTTCCTGACAGAGGAAAAATTTGAAAAAATTCTACATTGCACGGTTGAATGCGATCACCTCATGGAAAATATTAATATGTCCACTTAACTCTTACAGTTTTTGAGTAAAAAATTTATTTGTCAAATATTGACCTCAAATAGACGTTTTGAAAAATGCCTATAACTTCTAGTAGGGACAAGATAGACAGACGAGCGGCATCTTGAATTATTACTTATGGATCCCTCTAGAATTAAAAAAATGGTCAATTTTGACAATAGGTATTTCAAAAATGTCAATATTTCAGTGCCCACTTAAAAACATCATAATTCAATGTTTTCAAATGGAATGACCAATATTTTATCTCATATGGTGATTGGCAAGACAATTTGCAACATAAAAGTATTATGTCTCCCTATATCTAGAGCAAGTAGTTTTTGAGTTATTTTTTTAATTCTAGAGGGATCTATAAGTAACAATTCAAGATGCCGCTCGTTTGTCTATCTTGTCCCTACCAGAAGTTATAGGCATTTTTCAAAACGTCTATTTGAGGTCATTATTTGACTAATAAATTTTTAACTCAAAAACTGTAAGAGTTAAGTGGACATAAATTCATATGAGAGGGTAGACAATTGAACGGGAAATCTAAAAAAAATAATATATACGATGTTCTATTTAAAATAACAAAGTTGGTAGCCATTTCCGGTACAACCGGAAGTGATAGAAAGTCGAAATATTTTTCATGTGGTGATCGCATTGAACCGTGCAATGTAGAATTTTTTCAAATTTTTCCTCTGTCAGGAACCCCGAAAACTTTTAATGGGCGTTATTCGTGGCCCACCCTGTATATAAGTAATACACGTGATTATTAGTAGAAAAAGACAATATTCTACAGCATATTAAATAAATTCTTCGTACAAGAACCTAAAAGGGACTTACAAATATAAATAATTTTTTATTGAGAAATTTGTTTCATTTGTTTCGAAAATACATAAATACTTCTTTTAGATCAAAGAATAAACTTCAACTGGAATTCAGATAAAATTAAATTACCTTTTGATGATAAAATGTTATGCTTTAAGCTGTAAAATATTGTTTGTATTTTTCTTATAAAATTCTCACTTCTTACTTATGATATAAACCAACTGAAATCCAGATATAATTAAATAACATTTTGATGATAAAATGTTTCCACAACCTAATCAAAATTGTTTTACATAGTTTATTTTTGTTTTTTATTAAGAAATTCCTGTGAAAAATAAATCCTCCGCACATTTTTTTTTATATCTTGCGAAAATCAATAAGATCTTCTCATCCTGAAATTTCCAGAGGTCGAGTCAAGGTCGTGTAAACAGAAAATTTATCGAGTTCTGAAGTACAATTAATTTCCAGCGATTCGCAATCTTGGCGCCCGAACAATTTCTTTGAGATATTACCGGATACAGTCGAAAATTATCATGCCGCGATAAACGCCCACAGCATCATCAATCAACCGCCATTAAAACAAATCCCGCCCTCGCGCAACTATGATAAATTAATCCGGCCCATTCACTAGCCTAGAACACAAAATCCTAGATACGCGCCTAAACCCCGATTATGTCGAAGCGAGACGATTAAAGCTCGTTCTTAACGCTTTATTGAACTTGTGGATTTAAAATGAAACGTATAAATTAATAACATTCCAAATCATTAATAATATAAATAGATTACTCAATAAACATAAAAATTAGTAACTACATTTATATAGTGCGTTTTAATTAAGTATTTACATGGTATAAAATGGTAACTTTTGTTGTAGTATAAATTTGAAACAATTTTTTGGTTTTATTGATAAATCAACATTTTTTCTACGAACTGTATAATGCTAGAAGAACATAAAAATGTTAAGTTTATGTATTTTAGCTTTCAACCTTGAAATTAATAATATAAATAATTAAGCCACAAAATCAACTTGGCAGTAATGTCATTATGTAAGTATTTGTTTTCCTGAAATTAAAACCAAAATACAGAATTGTAACATGTTTATGTCCTTCTGATCCCAAAAGAGGAACTTTTCCTTTGAGTATACATACACACATTTGGCAATTTTCAGGCATTCGTCGATTTCATAAAAGCGTTTAATTTAAAGTTTCGAATGAGTGTTTCCACTCCCAGACGAAGCATGCAGTAAAATTTCGAGTTTCGAGAAGTCTCAAGAATTTGGATCTAGACGCGTAGCGTCCAAATCCAAATTTTGGCTTTTCTAAACTCGAAATTTTACTTCATACGCCATGCCTATATATCACTGATTTCAAGTAAATGTCAAAATATACCGCTTTAGAATTATTTTTTTACTTTCGAACTTGAAATCAGTGTTTTATACGCGTGGCGCATGAAGTAAAATTTCGAGTTTAGAAAAGCCCCGTGAAAATTTGTCTCGGGTCGCTGCGCGACCCTCGACAAATTTTCTACGCGGGGCTTTTCTAAACTCGAAATTTTACTTCATGCTTAGTCTGGGAGTGGAAACACTCGTTAGAAGGTTTAAATTATAAAATAATAGAAATTTATTAAACGCTATAATTATTAGAATATGTACACTTAAAAGAAAAATTCGCTGTATTAATAATACAAATAATTAGGCTTCAAAATCAACTTTGTGAAAATGTCATAATGTAAGTATTTGTTTTGCTAAACTTGAAAGCCAAAATAAAGAATTCTAACATGTTTATGTCCTTCTAACAATGAACTCTTTGTAGAAAAGTTTTTGATTTATTAAAAAAATAAAAAATGTTTCGAATTTGCACGACTACAAAAATTATCATTAGGTACAATTATTACCATGTAAATCCCTATGGCCATACTTAAATAAAACGCATGGTATACAACCTAATCGTTCTTGAAAAATAGTTTAAATATTTTCATTTGTTTTTCATAAATATAAAATTAAAGTGACTCTTTTACAAGCAAGGCTGAGTTAGTTTTTAATGATAAATGTACTAATCTAAGTAGTGTATTTGTAACTGCACCAAACTAAATTTTCAGGCTTTTCTAAACTCAACATTTTACTTCACGCTTAATCTAGGAGTAAAAACACTCGTTAGTAGTTTCAAATTGAACGTTTTTATAATAACGACGAATGCTTAAAAAATTATTTAACGTCAAGTAAATTGATATGCATTTACTAAATCAATGTTTACATTTTTAATGTTTTGAAAAATAAAGATTATCGTCACCGACATGCGTCGATAGTAGCAAAGAAAGTCACTAAGCGCAAAAAATTTCAAGATTGAGAAAATCATATGTTTTATATTACGTGTATTTTCAGGGAATAAAAGAAATAAAGTGTACATTTATATACAGTGTGGAAATTAAGTAGCGGATAAATTCGGTAACTCCGTTAATGTATATGACAGAGAAAAAATCTAAAAGACGTATAGCGATTAAAATCACTATGCATGTGAAAAATATTTTTTTAGATTTTTCAAAAAAAGTTTGTAATCTCTGTGACGTCATCAATACTTTTTTCAAATGACAACCTATATTTTTTATTTTTTATTTCGGTACAGTTTTTTAATAGGTTTTCAACCATGTAAAATTTTGTATAGCTTACATAAGAAAAAATACAAGAAAAGCGGTCTTAAAGTTAAAAAGTAAAGATGAATTAAATTAACAGACTAATCCTAGTTATCGGGGTTTAAAACAAACAAAACATATTAGGGCTTGGACAATTATATTAAATGTTCAAACTGATGGACATGCACCATCTGACAATACCCAAGACGGTAATAAAATGCATTCACCACGTTTTGAAGCATTTGAGGCTTTATTAAACTACACTCATGCAGAATTCTTTCTTTAAGGTCCTCTAAATTATCAGGTCGATTTTTGTATACCATGTTTTTTAAGTGCCCCCACAGAAAAAGTCCAATGGCGTTAGATCAGGGGACCTAGCCGGCCATTCAATTGGACTTCTTCTTCCAATCCATCTTCCTGGGAACACTTCGTCTAAATAACGTCGCACATCCAATGCATAGTGTGGCGGAGCACCATCCTGTTGCAGCCAAATATTATTGTTTGGTATGTCAGGGTCGTGTTCATTCGGAAATAATATCACTAATGCATGTACTAATTCAAACTGTAAAAAGTCTAGGTATCGTTCCCCAGTCAAATTAGCGTCGAAAAAGAATGGCCCTAAAATCCTGTCACCGATTATTCCTGCCCATACGTTTAGCTTTTGGGGATATTGTGTATGAGCTTCATGCATCCAGTGTGGATTTTCTCTAGCCCAATATCGACAATTATGCCTGTTGACAGGTCTATGTAAGGAAAAACTTGCTTCATCCGAAAATATTATACGCCGCGAGAACATTGGATCACGAGTGCATATTTCCATCATTTGTTCACAGAATTCTTGCCTAAGATCAAAGTCTGTGTCTGATAACTCATGGACCAAGTTTAGCTTATAAGGATAAAATTTCTGCTTTTTTAGAAGTTTCAGTACCAATGTATGGCTCAGATTGTAGTTTAACGCGATATTTCGACTAGTTGAATGCGGATTATCTTCATATTCCAGTAATATATATATTAAGCTGCATATCTTCGGTTAATGTTGTCAAAGGGCAGCCAGTTTTTGGAAGATCCTGAACAGTACCATGTTCTCTAAATTTATTTTCAATTCTACTGACTGCGGATTGGGTTAATTGGTGATCGGGATATGTGTCTCTGAAAATTCGACATACTTCTTGATGTGTTCTAACTCGATCACCATACCCAATTATCATTAAAACTTCAATTCTTTGCTTCTCTGTCAGCGATGGCATTTTGGTTAAACAAGATACTTACTACGTATTAAATACTCGTACTATCCACGGGGAATGAAAAACGCACTAAACACTTTGCTTGTACACAAGCACGTGACACATGTCAAAGTGAACACACTGTTTTGTTTGTTTTAAACCCCGATAACTAGGATTAGTCTGTTAATTTAATTTATCTTTACTTTTCTAACTTTAAGACCACTTTTCTTGTATTTTTTCTTATGTGAGCTATACAAAATTTTATATGGTTGAAAACCTATTAAAAAACTCTACCGAAATAAAAAATAAAAAATATAGGTTGTCATTTGAAAAAATATTGATGACGTCACAGCGTTTACAAATTTTTTTTTTTAAATCAACAAAAATATTTTTCACATGCGCAGTGATTTTAATCGCTATACGTCTTTTAGATTTTTTCTCTATCATACACATTAACGGAGTTACCGAATTTATCCGCTACTTAATTTCCACACTGTATAAAGTTTCAGTAAATATATTATTATTATTGTTATAGACTTACAAAAACACAAAGCATTGCAATATTGAATTTAAATCAGGCAAATGTATAGTCAACACGGTAATGTGTTGACTATACATTTGCCTGATTTTAATTCAATATTGCAATGCTTTATGCACCCTGACATCATGAACTTTTTTCTTTGTTTACTTAACTAAGGTTTGTTGAAACAGGAAACATGCAAGTGTTTGGCATGTCGGTATATAAATTAAATCTTGCATGACTATTTTGACAAGTGTCATGTAAGTACCTACACTTGTCAAAATAAGTAAAAAAGCTACGATATAACGGACAAGCTCAAACACTTATTATCAATGTTTCAAAGTTCTTTAAAAGAGGAAAGAATGAGTTTCTCAAAGGTAAGAGTGTGTTGGTTCGTAAAATGTATTATTAAAGTCATCATCTGTGCTATAATTTTTTAGATATTCGTTGTTTTTATAAAAGAGTTTAATTTGAAGCTTTAACCAAGTGTTTTCCACTCCCAGGTTAAGCATGAAGTAAAATTTGGAGTTTAGAAAAGCCTAAAAAGTTGGTTTGATCGCGGCCAAACCAAATTTTCAGGCTTTTCTAAACTCGAAATTTTACTTCATGCGCCACGCGTATAAATCACTGATTTCAATTGAAGTTCAAAATATACTTCTAAAGCAGTGTGCTGAAGACGTACATTTTAAACATGGCAATATTTCAGTTTCAATGTAGGTACAATTATCAGAAAGTTTTAAAAATACAGGTAGAATTCAGTATTTTTATTAAATACTATAACCATTTTTAAACATTAAAAGTGCGATTCTTTTCGCAATCTACAACAAATTAGTCTTACAAAGACTATATCAAACACTCATTAAAACAACTACTTCCCGGGCTAATACCCCGACGGACATTGAATTATACAACAAGTGTTTGCTGTTAGATACAGTAACCTACTGCAAATGTAACAATTTGGGTCAAATTATTCAGGCCATCTATAGACGCGTTTCGAGATTTATCTCTCATCAGTATAGCTTTGCCACTCCCTCCAAACAATTCGACACCTTAGACTGGCGGTCACGTTACCGTTCAAACATAAGTATAAATGAAATTGCCAATTCTTGGTTGCAGAATACTTCAAACATTAAAAGTGCGATTCTTTTCGCAATCTACAACAAGTTAGTCTTACAAAGACTATATCAAACACTCATTAAAACAACTACTTCCCGGGCTAATACCCCGACGGACATTGAATTATACAACAAGTATTTGCTGTTACATACAGTAACCTACTGCAAATGTAACAATTTGGGTCAAATTATTCAGGCCATCTATAGACGCGTTTCGAGATTTATCTCTCATTGATTTAACGAGAAATTTAAAAACACAACAGACATTTTTCACGTTAATCCTCACAATTCTTTCGAATAATTTTTGACGATTCAAATCCTTTTGTAAATATTCGAATCCTTTTAAAAATATTGGAATCCTTTTATAAATATTCGAATCCTTTTATAAATATTCGAATCCTTTTACAAGGATTCGAATCACCAACATTTGGATTTAAATACGAATCCTCTTGAAAAAATGTAACGAATCCGGATTACGAATCTAGTTGAACAAAAGTATTCGAATGCCTCTTTTGCATCCTCTAAAAGGATTCGAATCCTGAATGATTCGTATTCTGCCCAGCTCAGGTATTTACTTTTTTTCTTGTATTTAAAAAAAACGTGATAAATGTACAGTGTTTTTATTTCCTCATCTAGAGTTGGTATTTTTCTTTTTAACACAGTGTCAATGTATTTCAATAGATAATTCAATCAAAAATAAGCAGCTCACAATATTAAAGCAAAAAAAGGCCATCTAGCAAATGAGTAAAATATAATACACCACACGAACACTAATACCATTTATTCCACTTTTTCCTATTTCTTTTGGGATATCATTTCCTACGTTGCTCGCGGGAAAACTTCAACAATCCCACGAGATAACACGATATACACACGCTCGATATTTCTTTTCTTTTCTTCGAGTTAAAAATAATAGACTGTTTCTTTGTGTGTGTCTTTGTAATTAAACGAAAATAATTCACCTTAAAAAAAAACTAACGAATGTTCTTTCTGGAATTAAGTTTTCAGTTTACACTTGGTGAAACATATTACAACAAAGAGTTAGTTTACTAAACACGAAAATACATTTAGATTAGTTTTACACAATTTTTACTTTGAATTAATTATTATTATTATTATAGTTTCGGTAATTTATGTATTGCATTTGTCAAAAACTAATGATAATTATTTTTTTAATTAGTTACTTACGTATTTATTTTTCACTTTCGCTACCTTTACAATCTTCTCGCATATTATTGACATTTAAAAAATAATTATTGTAGATGTGAGCGTCATCACAAATTAGAACATAATAAAATAAAATGAAGATTTACGCGTTAAATTGATACATTCAAATTTATTACAATAAATATGCAAATAGAAGTTATGTCATTCAGGGAATATTTCTTTTAAGTATACGGTGTATACGGTGTATTTTCAGGTATTCGTTGTTTTTGAAAAGTGTTCAATTTGAAGCTTCTCACGATTGTTTCCACTCCTTGATTAAGCATGAAGTAAAATTTTGAGTTTAGAAAAGCCTGAAAATTTGGTTTGGTCGTGTCACGCGTACAAGATATTGAAGAGGGCACTTCGATTTTGACATTTTAAGAACACTTAGAGTCAAAATTGACAGTTTTCAATTAATTTACTGATACAAGTAGAGATATAAATCATATTTTTAAATTATTTTTAAGAGAAGTTACAGACAGATTTCAAGATGCCTTTTGGAGGTCAAAATTGTAGAAATATTTTTTTTTCTTGAAAACTACATATATTTGCATAAAATATGTTGAATTTAAGCGAGGAATCCAATAAATTACTAATATATAGGGTGTTCTATTTAAAATAAGAAATTTGGTGCTACTTCCGGTGGAACCGGAAGTGATATAAAATTGAAAATATTTCACATATGGAGAACTGATTCAACCGTATGACAAGGATTTTTTTCAAATTTTTAGTGCAACGGCAACCCCATAAACTTTTAACGAACGGTTTAGCGTAGACACCCTGTATATTTTATAAAAACAACGAATTCCTGCAAATTTACAAAACGCTCTAATTTTGAGATATGTATCGTTACAAAAATGTCCTTTTTTTAGTTTACATTTTTAAGCAAGGACTTGTTTCAGTTTGATTTTAAACACATTAATCTTTTAACATTGTTATATGTTCTGAACTTAATGTTTAATGCCTCAACAATAATATTTCTAAATTTATTATATTATATATAATTTTGATTTATGTGTTTAAATTACATTCTATCCGCAGGATGTGAATATTTTCGAAAATTGACGGAATTTCGCAAAACATTGACGCAAGTTTGTTTCATAAGTCAATCATCGAAAACTGTTTAAGTACGCTGGATAAACACACGGTTTTTTTTTTCATTCTATTCTTGTGTTGTGAATAAGTCGTTAATTCCTGCTTTGTTTACATTTTCTTAGTAAGTTTTGATAAAAAGGAACCATGATTAACATTTATTAAACGCGTTTTTATCATACCAGATAATTTTGAATAATTACATTTTGGGGGCATTGCCTTCTTTCTATACTTTACTAATTGAAGTTATTTAAAACATTTTGAGATATTTTAAATACTTTTTGTAACTTTATATGGCTATATCATTTATAATGTATTTGTTTAAACCGTGGATAATAACAATATAATTCCTCTCATTAAATTCGCAGAAAATAACTAAAATATGTATACTTCTAGCTCATAATGGAAAATTAGAAAAGAATCACTTTAAGTTTACAGTGTATTTCTAACTTTACAATATTTAAATGTTTGATACGCGTGGCACATAAAATGAAATGTCGAGTTTTTAGACATTCGTCGTTTTTTAAAAAAAGTGTTTAATTTGAAGTTTCGAGCAAGTGTTTCCACTCCCAGACTAAGCATGAAGTAAAATTTCGAGTTTAGAAAAGCCAAACCAAATTTTCATGGTTTTCTAAACTCGAAATTTTACTTCATGCGCCACGCGTATTAAACACTAGAAGCTCTGAAATATTCTGAACGAGTAAACTTCGCTTGAACTCAGTGTCTTATCCGCGTGGCGCATGAAGTAAAATTTCGAGTTTAGAAAAGCCTGAAAATTTGGTTTGGTCTCTCCGCGCTTCGCGCTATGCGACCAAACCAAATTTTCAGGCTTTTCTAAACTCGAAATTTTACTTCATGATTAGTTTAGAAGTGAAAACAATTGTTCGAAACTTTAAATTGAAAACTTTTTTAAATGCGACGAATGTCTAAAAATTTACAGCATATTTGTATATTTGAAAGTAAAAATCCCAGTATGTAATATAACAAATTGATTGTGAGTTACATGAAGATTAAATTAATTTGACGAATAAAGCACTAATAACCTTTCTTCACACTTTTATTTGATTTACCAAATGTACATTTTGGACACAAAGTGACCATTATCAATGGATTAACACAGTGTTAATCCATTGATAATTGTCACTTTGTGTCCGAAATGTACATTTGGTAATTCAAATAAAAGTGTAAAGAAAGGATATTAGTGCTTTATTCGTCAAATGTAATATAACACAAGCCATTCTTAGAAATCGTAATAATTAGTTTAGAATTTTTCCTAAAATCATCCATTAAAGTTAACTTTATAATTGCTCAACCATGAATGGCTTTCATTAATTATTTCCTGTTACAGATTTAATAATTCTAATTAACATCAACTTCTCCGCACACTGACATAAAACACATTCGCCGGAAATCCGGTATTGAATAATTCACCAGAGCAATAATTACAAACATTCCCACATCTGCAACCCTTTACATACACACGAAAATTAATAGCTTCGAATCCCTTTAATCATGATTGACTTTCGAAAGCGACCGCCGATCGAATTTAGATTAAATAACACATTACTTGTTTAATGTGCATGTACAATTACAGCGAACTGAAATATGTAGTTCACAAATTAACCAACTCTTGAATATTGAAAGGTTTGGCTATAAAGTATCAACTTTTACTTTGAGCTGCAATGCGCGATCGCTTTCAGCCAGTTTGAAAACTATTGCTAACTAAAGCGATACAAAGTCGAGTTTGGAAGTTTGAAATGCGGTGTGCCGGAAATCATATTGTAAGCGAGTTGTTGCGGTCTTAGGAGAAACTTGTTTTTAAATAATTTAAGGTTATATCGGACACTTTTTTCTCATTAATTACTTGGTAAAACATTTTAAAATATAATGGTTTGTAAATTAAATTCACTTGATTTTGTTTCACTTATATGTATTCTATTTTCTATTAGTTTCGGCTTAATGCCATTATCAGAAAATAAAATACATATAAGTGAAATAAAACCAAGTGATTTTAATTTACAAACCATTATAATTTAAGGTTAGTTTGATTTAAAATAAGTTTACACTAAAATTTATTATTTAAGCAAATATTACCTGCTGTGTTTTAAATTCATGAGTTACAAGTAGTGATATCATTTTGACTGCTAACAATGATTACTGCTGTCAAGATTTTATTGATTAATCGATATGACGTCATTGTTTCCAAGGCACTCTTTGCAAACAAAAAATATTATCATTTTAAATATCAAATCTAAAATAAATTATAATTGTGATACATCGCTGAGTTTAGAAAAGAATGTTCTTTAAAAAAATATGAAAATATGTATAAAATGGCGCCCATAAGAAAAACAAAAGTTGGCTCTGGTCTTCAGGTAAACGTTTTAGTTATCTTAGAAAAAAATATGCTACCAGATTCCTCATTAAAAAAGTTTCACTTTCGCTACCTTTACAATCTTCTCGCATATTATTGACATTTAAAAAATAATTATTGTAGATGTGAGCGTCATCACAAATTAGAACATAATAAAATAAAATGAAGATTTACGCGTTAAATTGATACATTCAAATTTATTACAATAAATATGCAAATAGAAGTTATGTCATTCAGGGAATATTTCTTTTAAGTATACGGTGTATACGGTGTATTTTCAGGTATTCGTTGTTTTTGAAAAGTGTTCAATTTGAAGCTTCTCACGATTGTTTCCACTCCTTGATTAAGCATGAAGTAAAATTTTGAGTTTAGAAAAGCCTGAAAATTTGGTTTGGTCGTGTCACGCGTACAAGATATTGAAGAGGGCACTTCGATTTTGACATTTTAAGAACACTTAGAGTCAAAATTGACAGTTTTCAATTAATTTACTGATACAAGTAGAGATATAAATCATATTTTTAAATTATTTTTAAGAGAAGTTACAGACAGATTTCAAGATGCCTTTTGGAGGTCAAAATTGTAGAAATATTTTTTTTTCTTGAAAACTACATATATTTGCATAAAATATGTTGAATTTAAGCGAGGAATCCAATAAATTACTAATATATAGGGTGTTCTATTTAAAATAAGAAATTTGGTGCTACTTCCGGTGGAACCGGAAGTGATATAAAATTGAAAATATTTCACATATGGAGAACTGATTCAACCGTATGACAAGGATTTTTTTCAAATTTTTAGTGCAACGGCAACCCCATAAACTTTTAACGAACGGTTTAGCGTAGACACCCTGTATATTTTATAAAAACAACGAATTCCTGCAAATTTACAAAACGCTCTAATTTTGAGATATGTATCGTTACAAAAATGTCCTTTTTTTAGTTTACATTTTTAAGCAAGGACTTGTTTCAGTTTGATTTTAAACACATTAATCTTTTAACATTGTTATATGTTCTGAACTTAATGTTTAATGCCTCAACAATAATATTTCTAAATTTATTATATTATATATAATTTTGATTTATGTGTTTAAATTACATTCTATCCGCAGGATGTGAATATTTTCGAAAATTGACGGAATTTCGCAAAACATTGACGCAAGTTTGTTTCATAAGTCAATCATCGAAAACTGTTTAAGTACGCTGGATAAACACACGGTTTTTTTTTTTCATTCTATTCTTGTGTTGTGAATAAGTCGTTAATTCCTGCTTTGTTTACATTTTCTTAGTAAGTTTTGATAAAAAGGAACCATGATTAACATTTATTAAACGCGTTTTTATCATACCAGATAATTTTGAATAATTACATTTTGGGGGCATTGCCTTCTTTCTATACTTTACTAATTGAAGTTATTTAAAACATTTTGAGATATTTTAAATACTTTTTGTAACTTTATATGGCTATATCATTTATAATGTATTTGTTTAAACCGTGGATAATAACAATATAATTCCTCTCATTAAATTCGCAGAAAATAACTAAAATATGTATACTTCTAGCTCATAATGGAAAATTAGAAAAGAATCACTTTAAGTTTACAGTGTATTTCTAACTTTACAATATTTAAATGTTTGATACGCGTGGCACATAAAATGAAATGTCGAGTTTTTAGACATTCGTCGTTTTTTAAAAAAAGTGTTTAATTTGAAGTTTCGAGCAAGTGTTTCCACTCCCAGACTAAGCATGAAGTAAAATTTCGAGTTTAGAAAAGCCAAACCAAATTTTCATGGTTTTCTAAACTCGAAATTTTACTTCATGCGCCACGCGTATTAAACACTAGAAGCTCTGAAATATTCTGAACGAGTAAACTTCGCTTGAACTCAGTGTCTTATCCGCGTGGCGCATGAAGTAAAATTTCGAGTTTAGAAAAGCCTGAAAATTTGGTTTGGTCTCTCCGCGCTTCGCGCTATGCGACCAAACCAAATTTTCAGGCTTTTCTAAACTCGAAATTTTACTTCATGATTAGTTTAGAAGTGAAAACAATTGTTCGAAACTTTAAATTGAAAACTTTTTTAAATGCGACGAATGTCTAAAAATTTACAGCATATTTGTATATTTGAAAGTAAAAATCCCAGTATGTAATATAACAAATTGATTGTGAGTTACATGAAGATTAAATTAATTTGACGAATAAAGCACTAATAACCTTTCTTCACACTTTTATTTGATTTACCAAATGTACATTTTGGACACAAAGTGACCATTATCAATGGATTAACACAGTGTTAATCCATTGATAATTGTCACTTTGTGTCCGAAATGTACATTTGGTAATTCAAATAAAAGTGTAAAGAAAGGATATTAGTGCTTTATTCGTCAAATGTAATATAACACAAGCCATTCTTAGAAATCGTAATAATTAGTTTAGAATTTTTCCTAAAATCATCCATTAAAGTTAACTTTATAATTGCTCAACCATGAATGGCTTTCATTAATTATTTCCTGTTACAGATTTAATAATTCTAATTAACATCAACTTCTCCGCACACTGACATAAAACACATTCGCCGGAAATCCGGTATTGAATAATTCACCAGAGCAATAATTACAAACATTCCCACATCTGCAACCCTTTACATACACACGAAAATTAATAGCTTCGAATCCCTTTAATCATGATTGACTTTCGAAAGCGACCGCCGATCGAATTTAGATTAAATAACACATTACTTGTTTAATGTGCATGTACAATTACAGCGAACTGAAATATGTAGTTCACAAATTAACCAACTCTTGAATATTGAAAGGTTTGGCTATAAAGTATCAACTTTTACTTTGAGCTGCAATGCGCGATCGCTTTCAGCCAGTTTGAAAACTATTGCTAACTAAAGCGATACAAAGTCGAGTTTGGAAGTTTGAAATGCGGTGTGCCGGAAATCATATTGTAAGCGAGTTGTTGCGGTCTTAGGAGAAACTTGTTTTTAAATAATTTAAGGTTATATCGGACACTTTTTTCTCATTAATTACTTGGTAAAACATTTTAAAATATAATGGTTTGTAAATTAAATTCACTTGATTTTGTTTCACTTATATGTATTCTATTTTCTATTAGTTTCGGCTTAATGCCATTATCAGAAAATAAAATACATATAAGTGAAATAAAACCAAGTGATTTTAATTTACAAACCATTATAATTTAAGGTTAGTTTGATTTAAAATAAGTTTACACTAAAATTTATTATTTAAGCAAATATTACCTGCTGTGTTTTAAATTCATGAGTTACAAGTAGTGATATCATTTTGACTGCTAACAATGATTACTGCTGTCAAGATTTTATTGATTAATCGATATGACGTCATTGTTTCCAAGGCACTCTTTGCAAACAAAAAATATTATCATTTTAAATATCAAATCTAAAATAAATTATAATTGTGATACATCGCTGAGTTTAGAAAAGAATGTTCTTTAAAAAAATATGAAAATATGTATAAAATGGCGCCCATAAGAAAAACAAAAGTTGGCTCTGGTCTTCAGGTAAACGTTTTAGTTATCTTAGAAAAAAATATGCTACCAGATTCCTCATTAAAAAGTGCCTTTATCGATCGTAGCAGTTATTTAACCTAGTGTCCCCGTATTAGCGAGAGTAGCGAAAATTGACCGTTAGGCCGTTAGGCGCCAAATTCAAACCAAACCAATCATATTTTATAATGATTGATGCGCGTCCTGTTAATTTGATTTAGTTTGAATTTGGCGCCTAATGGCGTCAAGATGGATGCTAGTTTGCGCTACTCTCTTAAATACTGGGACACTAATTTAAAGTTCTAAATGTCCAGATTCAGTAGTTATTGACTAAAAAATAAAAATGATTTAAAAAAAATCAGTTTTTTTGTTGATATCTCGAAAACAGAAAAAGATATTTCAAAATTGTTTTGAGATTATTGTTAGGCCCTAAAATACGCAACTTTGCTTTAATTTTACCGACTTTCTATCTCTTCAAATAACTGGGATCCCCATACATTCTGTCGAAATACGGACACCCTGTATATGGAGCTTTGTTTTAATTTATACTCTTAGAAAAAATATAGTATGTTAACAATGCACGATGCTCTATTACGCACTAGTTTTGGTTTACAATACTAGCCTACTACATATATTTATACTTGTTAAAATATTAATGTATTTTAATATTTTATGCTTTTCTTAATTTTTGATTTTAAATTGTGATTACCTATTTTTTTTTATTCGAAAACTGAAAGCCATTACTTAAATTGCGCTTCTTTGTCAATGTGTGCATACATCTCATTCATTCTAAAAAACGCAGCACCGGATGTGCATTGATATGGAGGCTGTATATTATGTGTGTGTTTTGTCCGCAAACAATGGAGAATTATTGGGATTTGTTGTAACTATGGATGTCTATTGTGTTTGCCTGTCTTCGATATTTCTACGTAAATCGGTAACGAACACTAATTATAATTTAAGGTCATGATTAAACTGAAACCATTATAATTTATTGTTATGTTATGAATGATATGCGAAGACTGTGGCAATGAGGTGGTCAACTCAGACGACATTTTTTAATGAGTTTAGTATAAACTATTTGTATTAGTAACCTTCTTTATTATTTTAAATTCGGTTTAGTCATGATTAAAAAAGTTTGATTAAATAGTAAATACACTATTAAAAATGTAAATCCAAAACTGTTAATTTCAGTCAACCCCTTTTCAGTAAAATCAATCAATTAAACTTTTGGTTATAAATATATTAAATATTACATTTTCTTGAATTTGTATGTTTATACAATAGTTCATTTTGAACTTTACTTTAAATTTTTTTAAGGTTGAGTGGTAGAACACCAACATCTCCAGGAGATAGAGCTGGGACGAATCACGAATCCGAATCACCTAATATGATTCGAATCACGAATGCTCGAATAAAGGATTCGTAAGAGATAACTATGATTCGAATCAAAAATTCGAATCCTGTGTTTTCGAATCACGAATACAAATCCTTTAAGAATAAATTTGATTTCATTATTTTTTTGCAACCATTAATATATAAATATCGTTACCAGTTGTATTAACAAAAATATTCAAAACCTGATTATTTATTACTAACACTGAAAATCGTTGACAACAGACTAAATATCTGATTCCCTGTTACTCGGATTAAAGATGTATTTGTGTGTTTTTGAACTTCACTTTAAATCAGTGTTTTGTACGCGTGGCGCATGAAGTAAAATTTCGAGTTTAGAAAAGCCCGAAAATTTGTCTCGGGTCGCTGCGCGACCCTCGACAAATTTTCACGGGGCTTTTCTAAACTCGAAATTTTACTTCATGCTTAGCCTGGGAGTGGAAACATTCGTTTAAAACTTCAAATTGAATTCTATTATAAAATCGACGAATGCCTGAAAATTACGTAAATAAAAAAATCACTCAATATCATTAAAACCGGAAAAGTCAGAGAATAGTCATGAAATTATATTCAAATTGTCCAGAACACTAACAAAAATCCATATGATATTATTAAATTTGACAAAACCAGGAGGCAAATTACAAAACACGTAAAAAGTATAAAATTAACTTAAATATTGACAAAAACAATGAAAACAATTTAACACAATGGGGGTTTCCCACTAAAGAAAGTTATATTAAAAGTTTAGGGAAAAATATCTTGAATCAGGGAAATATCGATAAAATTTAACATTTTAGATTGTGGGTCCATGTTAGTTTTACTTTATATAATATTAAACTAGATTATTATCTATAAAAACATTTTTAATCATTTAATGTTTTTATCAAAGCATTCAGTTTGAAGTTACGAGTGAGCGTGTCCACTCCCAGACTAAGCATGAAGTAAAATTTTTAGTTTAGAAAAGCCCCGTGAAAATTTTCTGGGCTTTTCTAAACTCGAAATGTTACCTCATGCCAACGCGTATAATACAGTGATTTTACGAGAAATTTAAAAACACATAAAAGACATTTTTCAAGTTAATCCTCACAATTAATTCGAATAATTTTTGACGATTCAAAAGCTTTCATAAAGATTCGAATCACCAACATTTGGATTTGAATACGAATCCTTTTAAAAAAATGTAACGAATCCGGATCACGAATCCAGTTGAATTAAAGTATTCGAATGCCTTTTTTGAATCCTCTAAAAGGATTCGAATCTTGAATGATTCAAATCCTGTCCAGCTCTGCTGGAGATGTATGTGCTGAAATTCGCCTTTTTCCTCTATGTTAATAATGTATGTAAATGTAAAATATAAAGGTACATTTTGTAATTGCAATATAGTGGACATGAGATTAAAAAAAATCAATTTTTTATATGCATGTCGCATTTTTATATGCGTTGCGGTGGAAAATCCAAATATTTAGGCTTTTACAAACTATAAATTTTCTTTAATGCTTCAGCCAGGAAAGAAAAACACTCCTAAGAGCTTTAAATTGAATGCATTTCAAAAACAACGAATGTCTGATAAATTTCAACATATGGGTATGCACACTTAAAAGAAATATTCTTTTAATCGATTGTCATTAAACTTGTAACTTGGAGATTTAATAAAACACAAAGCTGTAACATAACATCAACGTTATCTTGAACTTTATTAAAGGAATCTCCATTAAAAACAATTTAAAATTAAATTAGTGTTGAAAATAACTTATAAATTTGTACATAATAATTGTGTAAGTATTTACTTAGATACTAATAAATTAGTTGCATTAAACAAGTAATTACATTTATAATTATAGAATAATTAGTATTTTTATGTAACGACACTTTGAATTAACATTTATTTGTATTTGAAAAGTTGGCAGATGCACTTTTTTTCTTTGATAGTACAAAAAAAAAACTATGAGGTTTTATTTTCTTTTCTTGATAATAAATTGCCTACACATATTTGTTTAAAAGTAAACAAATATGTGTAGGCAATTTATTATCAACAAAAGAAAATAATTGTTACTACATATATCGATGTTGGGATATGCACAATATTGAAAATATGACATAACTGAATCTCTAGAAGTGTAATAAATTGATAAGCGAACACATATTCCGTTGACGTTATCTGCACACTTTTAATCCCAAACTAATTATTCAATATAATTGGCGATAAGAACCAAAATAAACGCGCCTATTTTTGGATTATCTCCCGATAATTATATTATAGCTTTATCGTAATTAATCCAAAACACAAACACAAAAAATACACAAAGAATTAAAGTCGTAAAAAAACATTTTGCTTATTCTACAAAAAATAAGTAATAATTTTATTTTACAGCCGATTTTATTTTCATTGAAATCAAAATATCCAACTTTACGGATGGTGTGCCTTTAATCTTAACTAATCTAAAGCTCAGCACACAAAGCGCTCATAAAAAAAATCGCGACAAAATTAGTTTTATAATCAATAAAAATTAATTTATATTTTTTCAGTCTAGATCTAGTCATTTTATGAAAATTATAACTAATAAAATATAGACATAACAACCCTATGCAAGGAAGCTATAATTTGTAAAACTGGTAGAAAGACAAGCAATTATTTAGTTTGTTTTACTTCTTTTAAAGTGTCGTATGAATTAAAGTGTTTAATGTTATTCTAATAAGTGTTTCTAATCCTTAATTAATCATTTTGATTTATTTTAAATAAAACACTTATTACTTTCAAACATTTTATTGTACTCACGCCAATTGTTTCAAGCGAAGAATTCTTGTTTTCGAATATTCGTGACTCGAATTATAATAGGTGATTCGGATTCGTGATTCGAATACTTTTTACGAGGATTCGTCCCAGCTCTGATATGAGATTGTTAAAATTTTTATATAAAAAATAAGTAAGAAGGCCACAAAGTTAATTCATTGTTAGTTTATAGTTATTTCCCAATATACAGTGAAATGCATTTAATTAATATCAACATTCTCTAACTATGTTAATGAGAATTCAAAATTTGATTCGGATTTTGCGAACATCGGTGTGATTAATTCAGACACGTGTACGTGTAACCCGATTCACAGCGCTGTTGTTAATTTATTAGCTTGTTTTTTGGATTTAATGGCATTCCTGGTTACTCCAAAATTCCCAACTGCAACGGTCATACCAGTGTGCGCAATAATGTTAAATGTGTCGTCTGTACACGTATGTGACATGTATGTATAATGAATGTTGTGTGAATTACACACCTTTGAAATGCTACGTACACACAGCATCTCCTATTGCGCGAAACGAGAATTAACTTTGTGAATGTTTGCTTTTTTAAACTCGAAATTTTACTTCAAGCTTAACTAAAAAGGATATACACTCCGAACCGACTGCTTTTGGAAAAAAAAACGAATTCCTGAAAAAAAAAAACTAGCAAACACTGTAATCATCACGATATGTATACTTAAAAAAAAGTTCCCTCTAGAAAATATTGTACTTTGTTACTTGGGTCTAAATTTTAATTCCTGGAATTTACGACAATCGTGACTTATCGTGAAAAAATAATTGCCTTTTCTTAAGTCTTTAGCTAATTTTGACATGTTTTTTTTTTTATGTTGAACAATTATTTTAGTTTATAGTTGTTACTCTGTAATTGGGTTTTTTCCTGTTGGGTAATAAAGATTATTATTATTATTATTAATAATTTCTCACTTAACCCGCGGTGAAACATATTAATTCAATAGTAGAACTTTGATTTAAACACAGGGTTTGTTTCACTGATTTATTTTTATATTTATGTTTATTTAAACATAAAAATAAATCAGTGAAACAAACCAAGTGTTTTAATCAAAGTTCTACTATAATGTTTTTTTTTTATCTAGAGCGCCTCCCTGGCTAAAATCATTTAATGTGGTTTGTTGCATTAAAAATATAAGACGTATACAGGGAGCTCTTCTCTTTTGTATAATATGGTAATTACAGCGATTTTGCTGTAAATCTTCAGATATTCATTGTTTTTTTTTTAATTCCATTTAAAGAAATAAACGAGTGTTTTCCACTTCCAGATTAAGCATTAAGTAAAATTTGTGTTCAGGAAAGCGGGGCGATCAAACCAAATTTTCAGGCTTTTCTTTTACTTCATGCGCCACACGTATATAACACTGATTTAATGACGAATTTTTGGAAAAGGATTCGGATCACGAATCCGAATCACCTAATATGATTTGAATCACGAATATTCGAAAAAGGATTCGTAAGAGATAAATATGATTCAAATCAAAGATTCGAATCCTGTTTTTTTGAATCCCGAATACAAATCCTTTAAGAATAAATTTGATTTTATTATCTTTTGTAACCATTAACATATAAATATCGTTACTAGTTGTTTTATCAAAAATATTAAAAATCTAATTATTTAGTAATAACACTGAACATCGTTCATGACAGACTTAATATCTGATTCCGTGTTACTCTGATTAAAGATGTATTTGTGTGTTTTTGAACTTTACTTCAAATCAGTGTTTTGTAAGCGTGGCGCATCAAGTAAAATTTCCAGTTTAGAAAAGCCTGAAAATTTGGTTTGGTCGCGTAAACTAGAAATTTTACTTCATGCCTTATCTGGGAGTGAAAAACACTCGGTTATAGCTTTAAAAAAAACTCATTAAAAAATCCACGAATGCTGGAAAATGTATGCATATCCAAAAGAAAATTTCCTGTATTTTCTGTTTCTATTAAAATTAGTGAACAATAAATAAAATAATTCCGTTCGAGCCAGCCGATTTTAATTAAAATCTGAATTGAAATCCAGCGTTTGTTCCTCCTTTGCTGTTGCGCTTTTAATTAGTGCAGTTATACCGAAATGCAACCGGGTCTGTGTTGCGGGAGTCACAGACCCTCCGGACTCTTCCGGTCTAATTGCGAAATTCCGTTTCGCAATCCGAAAATTAAAACACCTTAATTAGATATAAAAGTAGTATAAGCTTTTATAAAGAGGACACAAATTGCGTGAAATGCTGATGTATACTGCATACGATCTAATCTGATAATACGATAATACCCGTTTTGAGCTCCGGATGGGGAAGAACGCAATGTTTCACTTAGAATAAGCTCCACGGGCCCGGCCTGTGTGCGATTTCCATTTTTATTGCTACGACCGAATGTTATTTTTATCGGATACGTTTCAATGTGCGTTTTTTTTAAATAATGAATAAATAAAACTTAACTAGTCGATTTAAATTATCGACTAATTTTTTTTATTCACCTAAAGTGGTTACCCGGCGCATTCACCAAATAGTAGATGTAATTAAAAAGATCTAATACCTACATCAGGGGTGTCTAACCTTTTTCGTTTACTAGCCTGCATTCACCAAAGATGAGTTGTTTGGGCTACAATAAAGGAAGAGCATTAAAAACATTTGACATATTTCCTCTCACAACAAGTGAATAGGCGAAAACAATAAAATATTATCAATTAAAATCGCAAATAACAGACTGAATATTTTATTCTATGTTATTCTAATTAAAGATGTCAACTTACAGAGATATCGCCGATTTAAGTCAATACATCCAATGTATGTAGAAAATTACATTATAACAACTAGTAACGATATGCATTGACGTTTTCAAATTGAATTAACAACACCGACATAAAAAAACGATATCAAAAATCTAACAAAATTAAAGACATTTACATAAGACTTCATGGGATAAACAAAAGAAAAGCAACTACAATAAAAACAAAAATTAGATCTTTTCGTTTTTAGATTTTTTTTATTAATTTCACTTTTTATGCCGTTCTCATATTTTGATATATTTGACTTTTCAAATATGACACTCAATATGTTATTATACGGTAAGTTATAAGTTATTGTTTTATTTATTATATTTATTTGTATTGTTAGTTATTTATTATTGTGTATTTGTATTGCGTCCGTATTTCAACAAAATATATGAGAATCTCGGATATTTATAGAGATAGAGAGTCGGTTAAATTAGGGCAAAGTTGCGTAATATAGGGCCTAATAATAATCTACAAACAAATTTGAAATATCTTCTTTCGTTTTTGAGATATTGTCAAAAAACAGAATTTTTGAAATTTTATTTTTATTTTTTTATTCAAAAACCATTAAATCCACACAATTACAACTTTGACATTATACAGGCACTTTTAACGACAAATCTAGTAACATATTTTATTTTAAGCTAATTATAACATTTATCCAGGGACCATAGCCAACTTTTGTTTTTCTTATGGGTGCGATTTTGGATTTTACTATTTGGAAAGAACATTTTTTTCTGAATTCAATGATGTACCACACTTATAGTTTACTGTACAATTTACATGCAAAATTTTTATCTTTTGTTTTTTGTAAAGAGTGTCTTGGAAACAGTTGAATAACTCACATATTTGACAATTCCTAGGACCCATAATTTGCTTACATATTACCCCTAAAGACGGCCATCCGACGATACATATTTTAACAGTTGTGATGTATTTAAAACTAACAAGTGTCTTCCGATCCCAGACTAAGCATGAAGTAAAATTTCGAGTTTAGAAAAGCCCCGCGTAGAAAATTTGTCGAGGGTCGCGTAGCGACCCTCGACAAATTTTCACGGGGCTTTTCTAAACTCGAAATTTTACTTCATGCGCCACGCATATAATCCACTGATATACAGTAAAGTTAAAAATATATAACACTTAGATGTGATGGTGATCAATATTTACCGAGATGTAGCGAAAAAATGCAAAAATTACTTTTTTTGTGAATAGTTTTGGAATAATAATAATAAAAATATAATAAATTTAGTTTTTGCAACGTCGACAGTTTGATTACGTTAGACGTCAGATCGTGAAGTTAAATTTGGTAAGGTATCACTTTGTAAAGTTGGATTGGGTAGGATATCACTTTTTCAAGTTAGGTTAGATGCCACATTGTCAAGTTAGTCGTTAGGTGCGATATAACATTGTCAGTTTAGTTTAGATTAGGTTTGATGTCACTTTGTGAGTTAGGTAAGATGTCACATTGTCAATTTAATAGGATGTTACTTTGTTAAGTTCTATTAGGCAGGATATCACCTTGTCAAGTTAGGTTAGATGTTACATCGTCAAGTTAGTCTTTAGGTACGATACAACATTGTCAGTTTACTTTAGATTAGGTTAGATGTCTCATTGTCAATTTAGATTAGGTTTGATGTCACTTTGTGAAGTAAGGTAAGATGTCACATTGTCAATTTAGTTTAGATGTTACTAACTTGACAAGATAATAGATAGGATGTCTCTCTGTCGACTAAATACAAATTTCGAGTTTAGATAAGTCTGAAAATTTTGTTCCATCACTCCGCTTCGTTACGCGACCAAACCAAATTTTCAGGCGTTTCTAAACTCGAAATTTTACTTTATGCTTAATCAGTGTCGGCCTGGGCCTAAGGGGCGTGGTGGTATTATGACCCAAAGGGCCCGCCGCGGCCTAGGAACAGGGCAGATGATACCATCAGGTCAACCAACAAACCAAATAATCAAATAGGCAAGAGTTTTTAGAAGTTTGTATTTTCAAATACATAAATTTTAAAATAGAAAGGACCAATTAGTTTGAAGTTAGCCAATCAGTATTTTTTTAAAAGAGAAGTAGTTTCTGCTAGGTTGTCAATCACTTGTTCGGTTGCTGTTTGATCTAAACTATTTTCGCCAATCTCTTCCTGCTCTTCGTCACTCTGAGAATCAGAATCGTTTTTTTATTGCTGCATTCATTGAAACCTTTCAAAAATAATTCGAGCAGTTTTCGATCCACATCAGCAATTGATGCAATTGACTTTAATGAACCATTGGGAATTCCATTTCTAAATATTTTTGGAAGTTTTTTGGATCCAATCAAGCAGTGTTCTTCATTAAATGCTCGTTGAAGTTGAATTTTTCAATTATTTTAATTAGAGCCGTGTTGATGGTCACTTTGTACACGGTAATACAATAGAATCACTTTGTGTTCGCAGACAGTAGTCCCACTATGTCTTGGCATACCTCATCGTGTTTTTTCGGTTTCCTAGATGTTCTCCGTAACGGCAACGTGGTCTGTATTTCAAAATCGATGTTCTCTCTTGAATTATATCTTGAATTAGGGATGCAAACAAACTTGCTGCATTGAAAACATCGTCAAAATAATCCAGTTGTTTCCGCAAATTTGTCTCCAAAGTTTTGATAAGTTTCTAAGCTTTAAAGTAGTCTAGTGTAAAAGTTTGAAGGTATTGGCTTACCGGGGTTGATAATTCGAACATTTTTTTGAATACGAAGACTGTCAGAATAGTTTAAAATTTCAAAAAGGAATCCATCAATGCCATTTCTTGAAATGAAACCATTGGCTCGAACTCCGTGCTCGAAGGTACAGCACTTAGGGTCTTTATGAACGCAACATATCGGGGATTTTCCAAGATGGTGGTCAAAGCTTTATCCTTGGCCCACCATCTCGTTTTTCCGATGTTCTGCAATCTTCTCAACTTGTCTGTACCAGTTGTTATTTCTGCGATTTTATCCACCCACACAGAAGTGCGCTTAAAAGATTCGTGAATAAATACACTTGTAGACACCAAGAGGCCGAATAAATTCTCTGCATCAGTACAACTTGATGTGGCGCCTGCCAATCTTTCATGGTGATGTGGTGTTTTCTCACTTTTCGTCCGAACAGGACACAATATTTTATTTAACGAAGGAGGCAAAGTATTTTTAAAAATCAAAATAATTGTAAAAATAATCGATTTTCTAGAAGAATAAAAAATATTAGATAAAAACAGAATTAAAAATAAAGAGACACAAAAATTAGGATGTAAATCCGAAATAAAATTCTCGTGTGATGGAAACAATGGATCTCATTATTTCATCTTAATAGATAATAAAGCAATAAAGAGTACCCATTCTAAAACCAGGCAAGGATCCGACCCAAAAGTCAAGTTACCGCCCTATATCTCTTACATGCTGCCTGGGTAAGCTGCTAGAGAAAATAATAAACGCCCGCTGGTTTGGATTCTAGAGTCTCGTGGACTCATTGTCAACTACCAGGCTGGGTTCAGAAAACGTCGCTCCACTGTTGACCACCTAGTCCGACTAGAGAACGCAATTCAAAATGCATTCCTGACCCGTCAACATTTAGTGGCGGTATTTTTCGATATTGAGAAAGCATATGATATGACGTGGCGATACGGAATTCTCCAACAGCTGCACGAGTGGGGATTGAGAGGAAATCTCCCATTATTTATCTTCTCGTTTCTCAGCGATCGCAAAATTCGGGTGCGGGTGCAAGACAAGTTATCGTCCACCCACATACTCGAAAATGGCATTCTGCAAAGCTCCACGATTAGTGTTACCCTGTTTGCAATAGCGGTTAATGGGATTGCAGCATCCGTCAGAGCACCAGTAGAAAGATGCCTATATGTCGACGACCTTGCTAATTATGTCACTGGCCCAACTACTGCCTTCTGCGGTAGAAAACTGCAAGACGCGATAGATGGGATAACACACGACGCTGAGCTGAGAGGCTTTACATTTTCCCCGGCCAAAACAGGGTGCGTACACTTTTGCCGTTTGCGCAGACCTCACCCGGACCCTCGTATCTTTATTGGCGGATACCGCATTCAATGTGTAGAAAGTCATAAATTCCTAGGACTTACATTCGATAGTGCCCTTAGATTTCGGAGGCACATCGACGCACTGGCAGCCAGATGTAAAAAAGCAATTAATATCATCAAGTGTCTAGCCAACATTAACTGGGGGGCGAGCAGGGAAGTACTACTGCGGCTGTATAAAGCCTTGGTACTGTCAAGGCTCGACTATGGCTGCATGGTCTATGTATCTGCCCGAAAGACCCGGTTAAAAGTCCTAGACAGCATACATGGAACAGGCATCAGACTCGCCACGGGAGCCTTTAGAACCTCACCATTTAGAAGTCTCTGCTGCGACTCGGGAATTATGCCACTGCACTACAGGCGCCTTGCATTCGCTCTGCGATATGAGGCGTCGGTAATGGCTGACCCGAGTCATATAAATTACTGTATTTTCGTCAACAACGAACAGTATGGGGCTTACCTCCGTAGGCTTACAATAACAAGATCGGTGAGTGTTTGAGCGCGTGCGTTTAGGGAAGAGTAGCAAATAGACAGTCCAGCCTGCTTACCTTTCGGGTGGGGTGATGTTCCACCATGGACAATAAACAGAGTACAAGTTATCTGGGACATGTTGTCCCTTAGCCGAGAGGAATCTGATCCCCAGGTCATCTCAGCCCGATTTGACGACATAACAACACAACACAACTCACCTCATGCAGTGTATACTGACGGCTCCAAAACTTTGAATGGAGTGGGGTCCGCGATTGTTATGGATAACGCGGCACATTCATGGTCGCTTCCCGCAGTGTGTAGCGTATACACTGCAGAATTGTACGCAATATGGCAAGCGCTGCGCTACTGTGATATGTCGTGCCACGAATCATTCCTCCTAGTCTCAGATTCCCAGTCTGCGATACTTAGCATCGTAAATAAGAAAGTGGATGATAAGTTAGTGCGCGATATACTGTCGACATACCAGCACCTGGTAGCAAGATCCCGAAGTGTAACCTTCGTCTAGGTACCCTCACATAGAGGGATCAAAGGTAAAGAGCTAGCAGACGCTGCAGCCCGTCTGGCGGCTGAACAGGATCATCCAGACCTCGCATTTTGCCGCCCTGATGACGTACAAAACTACATAAAGTCAGCGATAAACGGCTTATGGCAGCAAGACTGGATACGCCTCGAGAGCAAACTCCGTCACGTAAAGCCATCGGTTGCAGCATGGAGATCACCGGATCCGCTAACGAGAAGAGAGGAGGTAGCTCTTGTCCGTCTCAGGGTGGGTCATACTAATCTGACCCATTCCCATCTTCTTACCGGCGACCCCGCACCAACATGCGACATAAGTCACAACCCTCTCACGGTGAGGCATATATTGGAAGAATGTAGAGTCTATGCAACTCAACGCGATAGACACAGGCTTCCAAATGATATAGCTAGGACATTAGAACAGCGTTCGTGTAAAACCGTCATTGAGTTTCTTAGGGAGACAGGTTTATTTAAGAAAATTTAGGTGTGTAATGTGCTGAGCGTCCTTGTCTTAATATTTGACATTTTGTCTGTCTGACTTTTTACATTAGACATGTTACCTGCGTTATTTATATTTATTACACTTTGATTTGTGTGTTTTGTATTTGTACTGTCCCAGCGTCCGAGCCATATACACCCGGTCGTTTTATTTTCTTCTATTTTTTTTTTATTTTTAAAATGTTTACCTTAGCTATAGTAAACCGGCCAATGGCCATAGCAGTCGACGCCGGTTTAAAGTGGGAGGGGTTTTAGTCGGTAGGCTCTCAGTCATGTGATTGAAAGGAGTCCGACACTTTGTCCATAAAAGGATTTCCCCCTCCACCTAATAAAAAAAAATAATAATAAAGAGTAAATCGTCATAAATCTATAATAAAATTATCGTGTGATGTAAACAAAGTATCTCATCATTTCATTATAAAACAACATTCAAATTTGAGAAAAATTGCCATACGTTGAAAAAAAAAACAACAAAAATGAAAAAGGTACCAAACAATAAAAAAGTGAAAAAACGATGGAAAAAAGTAAAAAAAAAGTAGAAGAGTGGAAAAATTGAGTACTTTTTCCACGCTAAGAAAGTTTTTTTAACCAAAATATCTTATTTGTTTTATTCTTCTGGAAAACTATTATTTTTTACCATTATTTTCGATTGGGAAAAAATGTCTTTGCGTGCCTGAGTAAAATAAAGGTTTTTCTAAGAAGACATTAGCGCAACTTGCTGCTGGTACAACTTGACTTAGAGCCGGCACGCGCTCTTCTAGTAAATTTTAGGACGTAAACAGTTTTTGTTGTTGTGCGTTTTACTGAAAATGCCGACTGCGACGCTTAAAGGCCTGCCATAGAACAATGTATTTTACGTATATCACCTTTTTAGCGTCCAGTGTAATGATAATTTTGGCGCCCGGGCTCTCTCGGCTCTCCCTATCCCATTAATGCGGCCCTGAGTGTATAAACTATTTCGCGTGTAGTAGGTAATAAGCCTGGTGGGACCCGCGCAGGCTAGGGCCCGGGTGGCAAACGCCACCCTGACTATATGGCCAGTCCTGCTTAATCAAGGAGTGAACATACTCGTTAGAAACTTTAAATTTAAACTTATTATAAATCCAAAAAATGTCTAAAAATGTACAGCGTATACATAGGGATATGTATACTTAAAAAAATCCCTGCATTGTATACAAGTATTTTCTAAACACAAAAGGTCGTTTAACCTAATAGGCACAAATTACTATCGCCCTAACCCTCTTACTATACACAGATAAGCACCAATTAACCTACTAATATAAATTAATTAATTATCATCTTATAATTAGATTATTTCCGCAGTGAGATTAAACTCAATTGAGCTTCTCTAGTTAGAAATTAGGACCCATCTGCTAAATCCACACATGTATTTGTCTCCTAGTGTGCGTGTGCGCTTATGTGAATCTTTCAGGCACAATCTGCTAAATTCGAACATATCTATATACGTATGTAAGTGTATGTGTGTGTGAGTGTTGTTTACTAGAGATTCCCCCCTTTAATTGTTATGCACGACTATAGTTATTAAATTTAATTGTACACTTTCGATCTAATGGAATTAGCGGAGCCGGAGAGTGCGGGATTTGTGTCCTGGATTCTCTATTAAGTTTAATATCTGTTTACGTTCAGAAGCTCGGATATAATCGCGTTTTCCTTTAAAGACAAACACAGAACAAACTAAGCACGCATACAGGCACACCAACGCTTAAGATAGGGTTGTTAATTGAAATCGATTTGTTTTCCAAGATAGTTAAGAAAAATTGTGGGACAAGAATGTATTAGTTTTAAGAATTAGTAAGTTAAAGCATCTTGTACATGCAATAATTTTATATGGTAAGTTCTTTGATTTTTATGAGATTTTTAGTAATATTATTCAACATAATATATAAAATTACAAAAAAAAATGTGTAAAATGCAAACAATGTGTTTAAATTAATAAGACAACTTAAGACAATAAATATCCATTGAATCAACTTCTTCTGGATATTTATTGTCTTAAGTTGTCGTATTAATTAAGGCACATTGTTTGCATTTTACACAAAAAACATTTTTGTAATTTTTTATATTATGTTGAATAATATTATCTCAAACAAATGAAAGAAATTGGCATAAAATTTTATATATTATGTTTAAAGTGTGAAAACCAGAGTTGTTAAAAAAACGTTTTTATCATTTTAATTAAAACAAATAGTTTTTTTCAACAAAACGTGTTTTTTCATTGGAACAGCGTTTAAAACATTAACAATTAAAAACATGTTTAGAACGTGTTTAAGACGTATTTAAAACATGTTTAAAATACGTTGAAAACGTTTTTAAAACAGAATACACAGGGCATTATTCGTCTGAGTATACATATCCCCATAATTACAGTATTATTTTAAATTTTCGGGAATTCGTTGTTTAAAAGCGGTTAATTTGAGGCTTTTAACGAGCGTTTTCCACTCCCAGACTAAGCATGAAGTAAAATTTCGAGTTTAGAAAAGCCTAAGAATTTAGATTGGCCGCGCAGCGAAGCGGAGCGGCCAATCCAAATTAGGCTTTTCTAAACTCGAAATTTTACTTCATGCGCCACGCTTAAAAACACTGATTTAAAGTGAAGTTCAAAAAACACACACATACAATAACGATTATAGGCAACCTAATATATAGAGTTATTGGGTTCCCTATAATCACTGTTTTAAACAATTTGTTCAGCGCAGAATATGACTCACGTTTAATTCATATCTACATATTGGATTGCTAAAGACGTATATTTTAAACTTTGCAAAATTTTAGTGTTTTATACGTGTGGCGCATGAAGTAAAATTTCGAGTTTAGAAAAGCCTAATTTGGATTGGCCGCTCCGCTTCGCTACGCGGCCAATCCAAATTTTCAGGCTTTTCTAAACTCGAAATTTTACTTCATGCTTAGTCTGGGAGTGGAAAACCCTCGTTTAAAAATTCAAATTGAAATCTTTTAAAAAACAACGAATGTCCTAAAATTTACAGTGTATGCATATGTGTACCTGGAAGAAAAATACCCTGTATTTAAAAATCACATTTATGCACACATATTTAATATTTTATTGTAATAAAATGTTGTGTTTATTAAAGTAATTTGAAATATCTTCAACAATCTAGCTAAAATTTAAAATTGTAAATAAAAATACTTAATGAAGTAGTATAGAATATAATTTGGCAAATTTAAAATTTAAAGAAATACGTTTTAAACAAATGTAATGTCTAATACATGTTTTAAACAAATGTAAGTTTTAAAATATGTTTAAAACAAAACCGTTTAAAACACGACGGCTGTTTTTAAACATGTTTAAAACACTGTTTTAAAACAAAGTGTTGTAAACATAACAACCCTGGTGCAAACTATAAGAAGCGAAAGCTTACTTTCTCGAATTGTGATATTTTTGAATTAGAATTATTAATATTATTTAATCAGAATTATAAAGAATGTAGATTTTTTCACTTTTTTGCAAAGAAAAAGTATTGTAATCGTCTGAGTACGCTTGCGCTGCACCGTTACCACCCGTACCCGTAAGTAATGTTAGCGCAGAGAGCTCGAACGGGTTAATAGCAAGAAACTCCACTACTGCGAATACACCAAATGCTCCAGCCGTACGAAATAACAACACCGCGAAACCGCAGAGCGCCAAATCACAAAGCGCGCCAAAATCAGCTATAACAAAAGAAATAGACAATGGAGTAGAAACACAAAACAATACAACACATAACAACATGCTAAATAAAAATGAAGAATGGACTAAAGTAACATATAAAAAGAAAAAAGAAATAAAAAGAGACACAATATATACTATTGTGGGCACAAACAACTCTGTCAATATGGTCCCTCCAAAGTATGCTTGGCTATATATTGGTAATTGTATTACCTCGATAACACCGGAAATATTAGAAGAATATATAAAAAACCAATACCCAGCAATTAAAATTAACGAAATATGTGAATTGGAAATAAAAGGTAATAATAAATATTTTAAACTAGGAGCCGACTACAATGATTTAAATATTCTAATGTCAGCGGACACTTGGCCGGAGCGGCTGAAGATCCGAAGATACAATTTTCCAAATAACAAAAAACTATCTGAAAAAGAAGATCCTAATTTTCGGAAAAAATCGGAACTGAAAAAAAAAACATAACAGAATTCATACAAATGGTACAACTAAACATACAATCTGTAAGACTTCACAACATGGAGGCACCATGATTTTAACCCGATCCACGCTGGAATATGAAATTATTCACTCTATAGACAATTTATCTGTAGAAATTACATGCGAAGTGTGCGCAATCAAATTAGCCCACCCAAAATTGATATTCGTTTCACTCTACCGTTCACCTTTAGGAAACTTCGATGAATTCCTTACCATATTTGAAACTACTTTAAATAAATTAGGTTCTCTTCATACAACAGCGGTTATTAGTGAAGATTTTAATATTGATTTTAATAATAAAAACAATAATAATTTATTCAATTTTAAAACAATTATAAATTCTTATAATTTTAAGGTAACCAACTATGCTGATACAAGAACAACAAGTCATACAAGTAGCTGCATAGATAATGTACTAATAAATGGCAACTTAAAGTACAATTGCAAAGTATTCGATCCAGCAATTTCTGATCATAAGGCTATAGTAACTACAATATACGTAACACTGGGTAAAGATAAAGTAAAAAGTATTGCAGGTAGATTCATTTCACCATCAAAGATATTTAATTTTAATCACACATTAGCAAACATAGACTCCTCTGGCTTGTTGAAGAGGAATGATAAGAGAGTATTTAGTGAGTTTTTTGTACAATTTTTGGATATTTTTAATAAACATTTTCCTATTAGAAAGAAATGCCTAAAAGAAAGAGAGTCTAAATCTAAATTTTCGTCAAATCAAGTTTGGTTTAACGATCATTTAAAAAAACAGTTAGATACTATAAAGTCACTTACAGTTATTTACGATTGCACACATTTAAGATGCATTAAAGAAGAAATTAAACGACTAAGTCATCAATACAATCTCGACTTAAATTCAGCAAGAAAAGAGCACAATCAAAATAAAATCATTAATTCAATAAATAAACCGAAAGAAAAATGGAGTATTATAAACAATGCATCCAAATATAAGAATATACATCAAGCAGATAAAGTAACTGCAAGTGATTTTAATGAGTATTTTGAAAAAGCGATTTTAGATATTAACACTTCATTACAAAGTGATGATAAACATTTTAAAGCCCTCTTTAAAAACCATAAAGTGGACACACAACATTCATTCTTTCTTGAGCCTGTCACAGAACAAGAAATAAGAAATATAATTTCTAGTTTAAAGAATTCCCACACCCAAGATATCTATGGGATGTCGATTCAAATTTTAAAAGATTCATCTCAATACCTAAGTGCTATACTAACACACTTAATTAATATTTCATTCTCGGAAGGTATGTATCCTAACGAATTAAAACTGTGCAAAGTATTACCGATACACAAAAAGGGTAATATTAACGAAATTAGTAACTATAGACCTATAACCTTTACCCCCGTTTTCTCAAAAATATTCGAGGCTGCTATTAATGATCGTTTATATAAATATCTAACTAAATATTTGAGTAACAGCCATCACGGTTATGTTTCAGGAAGGTCAACTGTTACAGCCGTAATAGATCTGATAGAAAACATATATGAAGGATATGAAAGTGGGGAAATAACAACTGCAGCTTTCCTTGACTTGAGCAAAGCTTTCGACACAGTGTGCTGGAGCAAACTTTTGGAAAACTTGAATACTACGGTATTAGATAGATAGATAGATAGATAGAATACCCCGGTATTCCTCTATCATTGATCAAATCATTCTTGGACAACAGAGAACAAGCGGTTTATTTTAAGAACGAGAGCTCCAGGACAACTGTGTTAAAGCAAGGCCTACCTCAGGGAATCATTTTAGGCCCACTGTTATTTCTAGTATATACAAATGATTTAAATGCTAATGTAACAACAGCTGATACGTACCAATATACCGATGACACAACGTTAGTCAGGAAGTTTAAATCAGATTCAGCAGCGGAAGAATTGCCTCTAGAATCTGAGGCAATACTTTGGTTTAAATATAATAATCTTTCGATTAATGAAGATAAGACAAAAATACTTTCTTTCTCACCACGATCCGAATGTAACACAGACACAGCTATATTTCTGGGTATTACATTAAACCCAACTCTCTCTTGGGACCAGCATGTATACAAGATCGGCAGCAAAATAAGCAGAAACACATACTTGCTATATAAAATTTCTGAACATGTTAATCCCCCTATCGTTCGTACTGCATATTTTGCATACATACACAGTATTATACAAAATAACATAATCTTATGGGGGGGGAAACCAAACGGCACGAAATAAAATATTTGTCCTACAGAAAAAATGCATTAGGATCCTTGTGGGTTTAAAACCAAAAAAAAGCTGTAAAGGCCATTTTGCTGCTCTGAATATAGTTACAACTCCCGGCTTATATATCTTATCGTGTTTGTTATATATCTATGATCGGATAGCCTCTTATACTTATCACGAGGATATCCACAACTACAATACTAGAAATAACAAAAATATATACCTTCCGAGATGTCATTTGTCTAAAACAAGCAAGAGTTTTAAAATTCTTTCAATAGAATTTTATAATCACTTACCGAGACAAATTAGAACTTTACCAAGAAAAAAATTCAAAGATTCAATCCAAAAGATACTAATAAAATCCGAATTATACAGCATAAGTGGTTACTTTGAAATCGATTTGAATAATACCTAAGAATTTTAACCCATCATTCATTGTGTATGTAATTATTCACTTGTCACTTATATTTTAATCTGTCTGTTCTGTCCCCATATACATTTTATCTTAATTTTAATCTGTTTGTTATGTCCCCACATACATTGTATCCTAATTTTACACATATTATTTTATTTATTCCCATATATTTTGATACAATAGACATATTTTTATATACTTGATCAGATATTTAGTTTTAGTTTATAATTATATAGATAATTTTAATCATTAAGTATACTTTATATATCTCGTGTTCGACAAAGCCAAATATGTATTTACATTATTTTTGGAAATAAACATTATTATTATTATTATTATTAATCGTAAAAAAATGACTTCGACATTTTAATGGATTTTTCTAACGTTTTGGTCCTCCATGAGTCCGAAAATCGATGTCCTTATGTCTGTCTACGTGTCAGTTATAATTCAAATTTAATTGTCCAATCTTAGTAAAATTCTAGATTTGAGAGAACCTACTGTCATTGATAAGAAGGTTCTAGATTGGAACCATGGAGAACCCCACAAGTTGTAAAATAAGACTGAAGTAATCGGTATTTCTTGTGGTGAGGCAAATTTATTTGAAAAATTACCGATTGACGGAATACTTGAAAAACTATAAAATATTTGAAGAACACAGCCTAATATATTTGTTTCTAGTTTTGATGAGTCGATTGAAACCTTTTTTTTTAAATGAATGTCAAGATTGTGAATTGAAACTTTGAATATAACTGCATTCTTCAGTTCTAAAAAACTTTTGATAAAATTAAATCTTTGATAAACCTACTTACAGATACTGGTAAATTGTATAAAATGTTTTCGAAAATGTACCGGTTATTAACTTTTTTCTATAGTATTTCGGTAAATAAGTGTAGTTTCTTGATCGTAAAACGTTTTAATCTGTCCATAAATCTCTTAGAAAACGCATTCTACTCAGTTGAACATTTTTTGCAGAAAGTCAGTGAAGGAATATGATGTTTTGTGAATTTACTGGTGTATCGATCTCTTTTTCTATTTATTTATATTTTTTTTGTGTTTCTTTAAATGTTGGTATAATTTTACAACAATAAGTGTTTCTTAACTGTATGTTTTTGAGTTTACGTAAAGTCATTATTACACTAAAAAACACTGTTATTCCTTACTTCACTTTTTATTTGTATCGTTAGATGTACATTTCGAGATAAAAAGTGCTCATTATCAATAACAAAACAAACAGTTTGTTATTGATAAAGAGGAGCTTGTGTCTCGAAATGTACATCTAACGATACAAATAAAGAGTGAAGTAAGGAATAACAGTCTTTTTTAGTGTAATAAGTTTATTGTTTAAATATTATTATGGAAAATATTAATGTTATTTGACATATGTAAGACTTTATGTTGTTGGCACTAATAAAGATTTCTATTCATTTCTATTCTATTAAAGCAATTGTTTAAAACAGTGATTATAATAATTATTATTGTAATTTTCGTTTTAAACTTTACATTAAATCAGTGTTTTACACGGGTGGCTTCGCTTCACGGAGCGACCAAACAAAATGTTCAGGTTTTTCTAAACTTAAAATGTTCCTTCATGTTTAAACAGGGAGTGGAAACACTCGTTTTTAGCATTTATAAAAACAACGTTGCCTGAAACTCTACAGTCTATATTTTTTCTACTAAGGGCATTAATTTTTCCGAATATGCTTCAAATATTTTATGACAAAATTAATCTAAATATATTATTTTAGCCTGATATAAGTAACTTAACTCTATTTAAAAATGTATAATAGTATTATAGTTTTATGACTTCTTAATTTTGACTAGCTGAAAATCACCAAATTTTATACAAAAAATTAATAATAATAAATACAATTATATTCATTTTCATCACAAACAATTCTTTATTTTACGCCCCTGGAGCAATTACTAACTTCTGTTTATATTGCATTGAAAATATTTTACACAATTTTCAGTAAATTATTAACCTGAAATATATATTTAAAATTGTTAAATAATATCAAACTTGTCTTGTGTATAATATCTTGTGATTTATTTAAAAAAAATCAAATTAAACGAAAACTGTTGTTTTCGTCCAGTCTATCTGAGGTGAATGTGTAAACTAAGCACCAGCTCTGAATGAGCAATTGATTTCCACACCGAAGCCATTTCAAGCTTTCCACTTAAATTTCCTGCCCCTAACAACAGAAAGAACTGTACGCAACTCAACGACCGTATTTTTTTATTCATTTTATTTAACCCCGTAAAGTTTCCTCACATTGTTGTTTCACTCCCGCAAACATCTTAATTCGGAATTCTGTCGAGGTAGGAAGGCAGTCCAGGTGACGGCATTTCCATAAAACACGCAAGTCCAGGGAAATACGTTTTTGAGTGGGATATTGAGTCGAGGTGAGGATTTTTGCGGCGATATGGACGGCTTGAAAAGGGTCTTTCCAAAGTAATCTATAATTTAACGCTCCTGGGCTTTCGATTTTTTTTTTTTCGTCAGAGAGACTTTCCATTCGGGATAAATATGAGGTCGGTTGAGGTATCAAAGGTTAAGGTCGCGATACTTCAAGGAAGTGAAAAATACGTTAGAGGGAAGTGGCTGATGATATAAAAGGCAACGTCAAAACCAAATACAATTACTTTATTGTGGTAAAAAAAAAATTAATGACAGGACTTTTCATAAAATTATCTCGTATCTTAATAATCTTTATTGTGTGTTAAGAGCAAATAAAAGCTTTACACTTATCAAATACAATAATTCTTAATAAGTAATGTAATTCTAATTTCAATTACAGTTTTTGAAGAAAGGAAAAAAATGTATCAGGTATTTTTGAATTAATACATTTTACGTATATAATAGATTGTAATAAAAAAATAAATTTAAAAAAATAAATAACTTGTGCACTTCATTTCTTTAAATACATAGTTATAAAATTTAGTTTTAGATTTATTTAGTGCTGGACAATTTCCAAGATAAGATTAATAAATTATTACTAAATAAATAAACAGAGGAAACACAAGAACAACATGCATATATATTACATGCCCACTATCGGAAGGGTAACAGTTAAAAAATAAAATGTACAGATAAATTAATCTACAGGTGACTAGAATGGAAAATAAAATTGTAATAACAATACATACAATCCAAAATATTTGTTTCAAGAAAATAATTGTTAAATATAAAGAAACAAAAATTAATTAAACTGAGAAATTTGCATAGTTTATCTATTGTGTTAAATGCTGGATATAGGTCATTAAACAACTTAACTAAATACAAGAATTGTTTTTTTTTATTCAATGTACAAATCCCGACGATTACGCCTTGAATATTCAGACATTTTTTGTATTTCAATATTTAAAATGTAGTGTTGCGCGCCGGTCAATTGACCGCGGTCAAAATTGTCAATTGACCGGTCAATCGACCGAAACGATTTTGACCGGTCAAAATCTGGTCAAAATCTCTATGCTTCAATAACTGCTGTTGCACAAGCGGCGACGGGGTGGGGATAATTCGCGTCGAGACCTGCGTAGCTGTTTACTGTAATCGTAATCGGTGCTGATGACAAGGAAAAACACAATGAGCTCAGGAAAGAAACGAACAAATCCACTTCACGAGGTATGGAAGTATTTTACCAAAAATTCGGAATGTACTACAACAAAAGGTATGTATCATTCATCTTCTTCCACACTTTTCTGTAACGGTTAAGGCTCCGTAGTAAGGTTATGCTCTGCCTCTCTCCAATTTATAAAGAATACAATTATTACGTTGTTATTTAATAAACACATATAGAATTTATACAATTTTTTTTTCCAATACTTTTATAATTATTATAAGAAGAGCCTGATAAAACTATATTTTTAAATTATATCCGCATTGAATATACAAGATGAATTGCTAATTATATTTATTATTTTTCATCATTATTTATAATCCTACTTGCTAATTACTGCCACATATTTAGTTATTTTATCTTAAGTTTTCGGAAAACGTACTTAATTTAAAATCTATAAATGCATTCACAAATAGCAGGATTGGCGTATGATTGATGAAATAACCAACTGAACCATGACTCAGAAAGAGCTGCAATTTTTTAACTGAATCACTTGACTCGCTGATTCACTTCGCTGATCTGATTCATTGAGTCAACTAACTCATGAGTTACCCATCTCTACTACGTAGCCTTCCTGTAGGCTTATTTTAAATACCTCCTATATTGGAGATCAATTATATTTCTCACTTGCACTGTCTCGTACATGTTTATTATATACTTATTTTTCTTTTTAATATGCTTTTATTAGGTTTACTTGTAAGTTTGTCTGTACATATGTGTCAAATCTAGGTATATGATTTTCACCTTCTTGTAATTATCGTATTGAGCTGAATATTGGCATATATACAGGGCTTTCATTTCAAAACTAGCCACCCAAAATTAAAAATATCTTTAAAAGAACAAACACGTTAATTTATATTTACGGGGGGGACACAGCTTACAGGTATCTGTGACAATACAGTTTCAACCTGAAACTGCAGGGTGACAGGTACCTATAAAATGTGTCCCACCGTAAATATAAATTAACGTGTTTTTTTTTTGTTTTTTTCTTTTAAAGATATTTTAAAAGTTATTTTGGGTGGCTAGTTTTGAAATGAAAGCCCTGTATGTAAATCGAATGACAATGCAATATTATAGTGGGCGATATTAATAAAAATAAGTATTTACTTATAAGCAAATCCTGCCAACTAAAAGGTGTGCTTCTAAACAAAACGGTTCAGTAAATGGTACTTTTTTAATAATACAATCACTAATAAATGCTTTTACTTATGATTGATAAGCATACATTCTTTCTATAAGTATTTGTTACGCTTTTTATCTATATACAAATAAGGGATTACTTAGACATATGTCAAAATAAGCAAATGCTTATCACCCGGTATCATTAAGGCATGTTATAACTTTTTTTTCACAATTCACATTTGATTTTTCTACTTTTTCGCGATTTTTTTGTGAGTGTAATTTTGCAGCAATTGTAATGCGGTTTTTTGCAAACGATAAAGAATACCATGTACTTTCATAGACAAATTTTCATAAAGTACTATGATGGGCACATAACCATTTTTTTGTTTTGTTTTAGGGACATGCAAGTACTGCTCACGTATTTACGTTACCCACGTCGATAGGATGGTGAAACACCTGATCAACTCGTGCAGAGCGTGTCCAGTTGATGTAAAGGAAAAACTAGCATGCCTTTCTAGTTCCCATGAGCCACCTACGAAGAAAACGCAAGTACAGAGTAGTGGACGCTGCGGAAGTGCACTCTTTTGCCACAGTGATGTGAGTTTCGAAATAACACCAAGGTCTTCGTTTGGTGAAGAAGAACACAATAATTTGCCTGAAGCGAGTTCGTCCACAGCAGTACTCCCGTGAAAACAAAGCCTTCGCAACCTCGAAGTCTAAACATTACTTCCTTCATGGATCGGATGACGTCAGAAGAAAAAAAATCTCTCCAGCGACATTTCGCAAGAGCGGTGTATGCCTGTAATTTGCCTTTCCGTATTGTGGAAGATCCCTACTATATAGAGTACACAAAAAAGCTCCGGCCGCTCTTTACCTTGCCAACCAGGAGGGCATTGGCAGGCCCACTTTTAGATGATATTTCCACGGAGACGCAAAAGATCGTGAGTGATAAAATTAACGAAGCCTCTCATGTTGCTATAGTCTCAGACGGGTGGAGTAACATCAGGAATGATTCCATCATAAATTTCATGGTAACTACGCCTAAACCCTTGTTCTACACATTCGTGCCCACACTGGCGCAACGTCACACTGCGAAATACATAGCAGATGAGTTTGAGTCGGTTATTAAAGATGTGGGTTGTGTAAAGGTATCCGGCATTGTAACAGATAATGCACCGAATATGAAGGCAGCGTGGGCGCTGATAAACGCATCTCACCCTTATATTCAAACATACGGTTGCGCAGCACATACATTGCAAATTTTTATTCGTGACGTTGAAACTCATGAGTCATTCAGAAATCAATTTGCCAGAGTGAAGGAAATTGTAACATTTTTTAAAAACAAATATTTGCCAGCAGCTTTGTTCAAGAAGTATAGTGAGCAGGAAGGAATAACGTCATCGCTTGCTAGGGACTGTGCTACCAGGTGGGCTTCAACTATAAATGTTTTAAAGCACCTTTAGGTGTGTAAAACAACTTTACAGGTTGTTGTTGTGGACGAAGAAGTGGCTAAAAACTGTACACGAGAGATTAGAAGCAATATTTTGGACGATGAAGTGTTCTGGGTGAAAAACGAGAAGTTTTTAACCCTGCTACAGCCCGTGGCGGATGCCATACAGCTGTTGGAAGCCGATGATAGTACCCTTTCCGATGCACGGAATCAGTTTCAGACACTAAATGCACACATAGAACAACATTTAGACGATTCGCCGTTCGTGAAGAGAGAAGGAAACAAAATTAAATGTAAACTTGCGGAACGTATGCAGCAGCTAATAACAGTAGCCCACAATGTAGCATACTTAATAGATCCTAGGTTTTTGGGAAATGGCTTGACCACTGAAGAGGAAAACGAAGCAAGCGACGAAATATTTCGTTACGGTTCTCACTTCCATGAGGCCGACCCCGAGAGTGTAGCCAGTGAAATAGTAAAGTTCAAGGCAAAAAGTAACCAATACAAGGCCAGCAGGAAACTGGTGGAAGGGAAATATTCGATCCTGCCTTTCCCAAATTGCACAGAGGTTTTTATCCTTTCCTTCGTCTACTGCCTGTGCCGAACGAAACTGGTCGGTGTGGGGAAATGTTCACTCTAAAAAAAAAAAATAGATTAAAGACCACAATTGCTGGAAAGATTGTAGAAGTTTATCATAATCTGAGACTTTTAAAAAATATAGATGCAGAAGACTTAGAGAGAGAGGAATTTCAGGACGATTTTATCCCACTACTGGCCACTGAAAGTGACAGTGACAGTGACAAAGAGACAGCTGGTACTGTAGATACTTTACTGGCTCCTACCGAGGAGGATTTAGAAGATTGTTAAATTCCAATTCGTTATTATTATGTTGTTTTTGAATTTTTTTTTTAATCCTCAAAAATGTATTATTTTATTTATTTTTGTTTCGTTTTTGTCCAAATACACGTTGTGTTCGTTTCTAAATAAACAGCCATATGTTTTCTTATTGCCTGCAATACCAATATTAAAAAGGAATAACATTATAATATTAATATTAATGTGTTTTAACATAATTGGAGAAATAAAGATTTTGACCGGTCAAAATCGGTCAAAATTGTCAATTGACCGGTCAATTGACCAAAAAGAATTTGAATGGTCAAATGAACAACACTATTAAAATGTAAAAAACTTGTGATATGTTAATATCAGAGCTGGGTAGGATTCGAATCATTCAGGATTCGAATTCTGGATTCGAAACCCTTTAGAAGATTCAAAAGAGGCATTCGAATACTTTAGTTAAACTAGATTCGTGATCCGGATTCGTTACATTTTTTTAAGAGGATTCGTATTCAAATCCAAATGCGGGTGATTAGAATGCTTATAGAAGGATTAGAATATTTATAAAAGGATTCGAATATTTATAAAAATATTCGAATATTTATAAAAGGATTTGAATACTCACAAAAGGATTCGAATCATCAAAAATAATTCGAATTAATTTTGAAGATTAACATGAAAAATTTGTTTTGTGTATTTTTAAATTTCTCCTTAAATTACTGATTTATACGCGTGGCGCATGAAGTAAAATGTCGAGTTTAGAAAAGCCCCGTGAAAATTTGTCTCGGGTCGCTACGCGATCCTCGACAAATTTTCTACGCGGGGCTTTTCTAAACTCGACATTTTACTTCATGCTTAGTCTGGGAATGGAAACGCTAGTTCGAAACTTCAAACTGAATGCTTTAATAAGTGATAATGACTGAATGTTTTTAAAGATAATAATCTAGTTTTCCAAAATTCTATTTAATATTATTTGAAGTAAAACTAACATTGTAGCCACAATCTGAAATGTAAAATTTTTCCAAAATTTCCCTGATTCAAGATTTTTTTCCGTGACCTTTTGATATAACTTTTTTTTTGTGGAAAACCTCCATTTTGTTAAATTGTTTTCATTGCTTTTGTCAATATTTAAGTTGGTTCTATAAATGTTTACGTGCTTTGTAATTTTTATGATGCCTGTTGATTTTGACAAATTTAATAATATCATATTGATTTTTTGTTAGTGTTTTGGTCAATTTGAATAAAATTCCATGACTTTTCTCCGACTTTCTCGGTTTTAGTGATATTCAGTGAATTTTTTATTTACGTAATTTTCAGGCATTCGTCGCTTTTATAATAGAGTTTAATTTGAAGTTTTATCCGAGTGATTCCACTCCCAGGTTAAGCATGAAGTAAAATTTCGAGTTTAGAAAAGCCTGAAAATTTGGTTTGGTCGCGTAGCGCTACGCGCTACGCGACCAAACCAAATTTTCAGGCTTTTCTAAACTCGAAATTTTACTTCATGCGCCACGCGTACAAAACACTGATTTGAAGTGAAGTTCAAAAACACACAAATACATCTTTAATTAGAGTTACACATAATCAGATACTTAGTTTGTTATCAACGCTGTTTAGTGTTAATAATAAATCATTAGATTTTGAATATTTTTGTTAAAACAACTGGTAACGATATTTATATGTTAATGGTTGCAAAAGATAATCTATATAATTACAATAATTTAATCTTAAATGATTTGTATTGGATTTGGATTGGAAAAATCTAAATTCGAATCATATTTATCTCTTACGAATCCATTTTTCGAGTATTCGTGATTTGAATCATATTAGGTGATTTGGATTAGTGATTCGAATCATTTTTACGAGGATTCGTTCCAGCTCTGGTTATTATGGGGGGGGGATTAATAACAATGCTGAATAATTTATGATGATTTTATAAATTATTGAAAATTTATGATAAATTTGTATAACAAGCTTGGAATTTTATACTTACATAAAAATTTTGAAGATTGATGCAAATCTTAGATAGTCACACTTACATGAACAGTTCAATGATTAATTGAAATCTTGAAAATTTACAAAAATCGTCATAATTTTAAAAATTAACGAAAATCTTGAAAAATTAGTGACAGACGTCTAGATTTTGAAAATTATCGTATGTAATACCACAAGAGGTTGGTTTTGGCCGGATATTTTTTTATTTAGACGAGTGCGTGGTTGCCTAGCAATTTTAACGAGAGAAAACTTGGATGACAAAAACACGAGAGCGAAGCTCGAGTGTTTTTGTCTATACAAGTTTTCTCGAGTAAAATTGGAAAACCACGCACGAGTTATTAAATGAAAAAATATCCTCCCAAAACCAAACCTCGAGTGGTATTTGATAAGATAATTCCACGACAAAGGTGTATTGTCATTCTATTTAGCGGCACTGTTAAATTTATATTACTTATAATTTCCTCCTTGGAAATTGTTCCGAAACGATTTGTGTGACAATTATGCATTACGTAGTGATTTGACGGATTGAACTTAACGTCACTAATTCAGCGCGATCGTACAGTCGTTGGCATGGAGAACGTAAATAAGATAATTTTAAAATATCCACTTGCATTTTTACTTCTGCGATTTTGTTTGTTAGCAAATATGCATGATTTTAGGTTGGAATGGAATTATCGAAAATATTTGGAGTTCAGGAAAACTGTTAGAATTTATAAAATTAACGGAAATCTTAAAAATTTACGAAAAGCGTTTACATTTTTGAATTTGTCTAAAACGTTGAAAATTCGAGATTCTGAAAATTTTCTAAAAACATGGAAATTCATGCAAATTAACGAAAGTTTAAGAAAATTGCTAATGATTTCAAATCTAACGAAAATCTAGAAAACTCATGAACAGTTTCAACATTTATAAAATTTAAGAAATTAACGAAAATCGTCAGAAAGTTGAAAATTAACAAAAATCTTCGAATTTCACGAAACGCGTCAAAATTTTAAAAACTAATAAAAACCTTGGAAACGCACAAAAACTGAAAAATTAACGAGAAGTATCAGCATTTTAATATTTACAAAAAGCAAAATTTCGAATTTAGAAAAGCCTGAAATTTGAATTGGTTGCGTAGCAAAGCGAAGCGAAGCGACCAAATCAAAATTTCAGGCTTTTTTGCCTTATGTGCGATCATCCCTAAAGAGTTTAAATAAATTTGTTAGTATTCCAATAAACACATTGATATTTCTCCTCCTTTAAATATCTAATCAATATATAGACATTTATTTACGGCTAAAGCACGTCAGAGCAAGTTTAGAAATAATTTTCCATCCCACGCAAAAATCCCACCTCATGACACACACAGAGAGGGTGCTTTGATCGTTCAGTTGGCAATAATGCAGCCGGGAAGTGTCTTTCCTGTATTACACGCAACTTTATGACGCTTTTGAGCGTGAACTTGGGGCCGCTATTGATACTCCAAACTTCGTTCTGGGCACATTTAGTTGGAAAATTCGCTCGTTGTTATTAATTATGCATCGATTTCGCAAACGAGGTATTTCATTAATTTCCTAATTGGGCTTTTGTGCTGCGAAACAATTTTAAATATGAAACTGATCGGCCCAGAAGTATCGCTTACACGTTTTTAATAGCATTATTTTATCAAGAATTTGCGTTGAGTGAAAATAGATATTAAGGTGAGAAAATATTTAGGAGACTTCATATTGTTTTATTAATTTTAGGTCGAAACATAATTATATAATTTGGAATTAAAACACTTGTTTCGAATATATGTATTTAATTATTGTTTATTATCTTTTATGTCTGTTGCTTTTATTAATCAATTAACTAATTCATTATGCTTTTTTTATTATTTGAATGCTGTTTGTATCTTTCATCTCTTTACAATTATATATAGGGCATTCCACGCCAAATCGGATACCATCTGGCTTTTGCATCTCCGCTTTTTTTCATAATTTTTTATGTTATAGTGCCAAATGAGAGAGGCCTCCGTGATTTTTTTCAATTTTATTTGTGTAGTCGCTTTTGAGATATCGATTTTTGAAAAAAAAAAACGTTCCTTTTTTTTAAATGCTAATAACTTTTCGAAAAATGGGCCGATTTTAATTTTTTTTTTAATTATTGTTTTTTCAAAATACTTTTTGAATATAAAATACAAAATTATTTAAAAACCATATTTCTACACAATTTTCAAATTTTTAATATAAAATGTTGATTTCAAAAAAACACGTACTGATTGATTTTCTTGATTTTTTTTTTCTAAAAGACTGTTACTCATTCCACAACTTGTAAGCCTAGTCCGATAATGGGATAACAATAGGATCTACTTTTTTTCGAATTTTTAAAATTACATGTTTCGGCTATCAGTACTAAATGTTAATAATAACCTTTCTCTCAGGTTCACCAGCAATAGTTTTAGCCATTTATGAAATGTTGCTTAATGAGTGACAGTTTTTCAGAAAAAAAATTCAAGAAAATTGCTGAACGATTTTCTTTCTTTATTGGATTTCAACATTTTATATTAAACATTTGAAAATTTTATAGAAATATTTTCAGAATATTTTTGTATAAGTGACCTTGGTTATAATCCATTAAATTATTAAGACCTATCAATTACATTTCGTAAATGGCAGAAACTATTGCTGATTCACCTAAGAAAATGGTTATTATTAACTTTTAGTACTGATAGCTAAAACATGTAATTATAAAAATATAAAGAAATATAGATCCTATTGTTATCCCATTATCGGACTAGGCTTTAAAGTTGCGGAATGAGTATTAGTCTTAAAAAAAATCAAGAAAATCTATCAGTACGTGTTTTTGGAAATAAACATTTTATATTAAAAATTTGAAAATTTTATAGAAATAATTTTTTTTGGATTTTATATTCAAAAAGTATTTTGAAAAATAAAAATTAAAAAAAATGGTTAAAATCGGCCAATTTTTTGCAAAGTTGTTATCATTTAAAAAAAAGGAACGTTTTTTTTCAAAAATCGATATCTCGAAAGCGGCTGCACAAATAAAATTGAAAAAAATCACGGAGGCCTCTCTCATTTGGTACTATAACATAAAAAATTATGAAAAAAATTAAATATGCAAAAGCCAGATGGTATTCGATTTGGCGTGGAATGCCCCATATATTTTTCAGTATTTTAACCTGTTCTGTCCCTATACACTCATTAATGTTAGGTCTAGTTGTTGGGTTCTTGTATTAATGTATTCATGCAAATTTGTATTTAACTCACCTAGAAATGTGCTATTATTCTTTTGGAAAATAAATAAATAATAGGTTGATTCATAAGGCGTTAAGGTGTTGAAATTCCATATTCACTTTTTTTTTTTTAGTTTAGAAACTTTGTGTTGTTACAAATGTTTGCACAAGTCAGATACGATAATAAAATGATTATATTATTATGTACTTAAAAGTGAATTAAATAACTATAAATAATGTGTAAACAAATATAATGCTCGTCCATGTATAAAATCAATATTTTAAAGCTTAATTCTAAAGGCAACACAACAAATTAAAAATGTGGGTAATAAGTATCGAGTGATCATTAAATAAAACAGATGATAAATAGTATATATACAACAAACACAGACACTTTAAAATATAAATAAATTCGAGTTATTATAAAATTAATTAAAATTGTGTATAAAAACAAACACAAACAGTTTAAAAGTATAAATAAATGACAGTTCTTATAAAATAAACGAAATCAAGAGTTTCTAGACTATGTGGTTGAGGCACTTCCCTACCGCCTATTTTAATTCAGAGATGCGTAGTTATCTGCCAGGCACTCGTTATTGTTATAGAACGCTTTTTCACAGAAATACGATTTCATTCTAACTTTAAATTGGTTATTATTCAGTGCTTTTATTGATTCAGGCAATTTGTTGTAGACTTTAGGTCCATAATAGTTGATGCCATTTTGCGATTTGGATAAACGTAGCTGTTCAGTGCAAATACTTGATTGGGTTCTTGTATTGTACCCATGAATATCGCTATGTAGGCGATAAGAACTCCTATTTTGGTGGACATATACGATACACTCTAGAATATATAGAGATGGCAATGTGAGAATACCCAGACGAGTGAAGTCTTCTCTGCAATCCTCTTGGTACCTCAAGCCTGCTACCACTCTTACCGCTCTGCGCTGTAATCCAAACAGTCTTTGAGTTATGGCCGAGTGTCCCCATGCAATAATGCCATAACTTAAGTGTGATTGACATAAAGAGAAATAGGCGGTACACACTGCTGACTGTGGTATACAATTTTTCAATTGCCTCAAGAGATATATATGACGGCACACCTTGTTTGCTATTTCTTCCCCATGTGTTTGAAAGTTCAACTTTCTGTCTAGGTGTATTCCTAGAAACATGACGCTATTTTGGCCATCGTTATTGTTACCGTCTTTTTTTTAATGAAAATGTGAGAATTACCGTTTTATCACTATTACATGTTAACTTATTTACCGCGAACCATTTCGCTGTATAATTTTTATTGATGATGTTCGTTTCTAAGCCTGCATTTATGTCAGAATTTTTATTTAGCAATGTTGTATCGTCTGCATATAAGAAATATTTTGAATTTGGATTGGAGGATGGTAAATCATTTATGTAGATTGAAAAAAGTATTGGTCCTAGGATGGCTCCTTGTGGTACACAAAACTCTACGTTACTCTCATCTGATGATCGTTGATTTAATGTGACAATCTGCCTTCTATCTGACAGGTATGAGTTAATTAACCTACAGCTATCGGGATGGAAATTGTAAAAATGCAGTTTTCGCAGAAGAGTGCACCGATAGACGCAATCGAAAGCCTTATTCAGGTCTAAGAAGGAGGCAGTAGTATGTACGCCCTCTTCAAAGTCATCGGTAATTTCCTCAGCAAGAGCAATGACCGCATCTGACGCCGATCTTCCTCTGCGAAAACCATACTGCTGTTCTGAGAGAAGATTTTCATATTTAAGAAAGTCTACAATTTGCCTAAGCAATACTTTTTCAAATACTTTAGATACTATAGGGAGGATAGAAACCGGCCTGTAATTATTGACATCATTTATATCTCCTTTTTTGTAAATAGGCGTTATACGAGCTCTTTTTAAAGGTTGTGGAAAAATTGAGTCCTTAATACAAACATTTATTATTTTTGTTACTGGTATCACAATAACATCAACTATTTGTTTTAATAGTGCTGTTGATATTCCGTAAATGTCGCGACTTTTGGAATTCTTCAATTTACTTATAATGTCCCTTACTTCCACAAACGTGGTTTCTTTAAAGACAAAATAATTACTGCTGTAATTGAGGTTACCACCAATCATTGCATCAATTGGATCTTCATTTACTGTTGGCAGTTTCTTAGATAGCTCATCAGCTACATTAGTAAAGAAGTTATTAAAATGATTAGGATTAATATCACAGATTTTATCACATTTATTGTTATTACGTGTATTATTAATTACCGTCCACATTGCCTTTATGTTATTAAAAGAACTGTCTATGTATGATTTGTTCGCGTCTATTTTTGCATTACGGAGTGCTAAATCGTATTTCTTTTTGTAATTTAGATAGTTTTCTCTGAGTTCTCGGTTTTTTATTGACGATTATCGAATTAAATGTAATGTTTCACGCATTCCGCGGAGACTATGATTGAACCATTTAATTTGTTTTTTCGCATTATTTGCGGTTTTTCTTTCGGGAAAGCTACTAATAAAATGATGATGTCATATATCCGTTAATATATTAAACTTACTTTCACTTGTATAGTGATTATTTTCAATAAATCCCCAGTCTTCAGAGTTGCACAATTTATAAAATGTGTTTATACCTTGACTAGTTAATGGTCTTATGATAACATTGTTAGATTTGTATAAATACAACTCTAAATAAATTTTTGATGTTCAAAAATGTGTGTTTATTTTCACAATTGTTTCGCGAAACAATTGTGAAAATTTACACACCTATTTTAAAATCAAAAAGTTATTCAGAATTTTATTTATTCAAAGTTACCATATGTAAGTTTTTTGATTAATGATAAGGTCCATGACGAATTCTTAAAAGACTTGTTTTAAAAGGAATTCAAAATATCCTAATGTTATAATTTCGTTTAATCTATCAACGATGCATTGCTCCGACACTTCTATTGAAAATTAAACAAAAAACATTTATAAAGAGACAACATATCATTTAACAAAATTACGAGTTTAAAAAAGCCTCAATATTTTTTTAGTCGCGTAGCGAAGCGGAGCAACCAAACCAAATTTTTAGGATTTGTTAAACTAGAAATTTTACTACTTCCACCACGCAGTATGGTAAAGCCGTATATTTTGAACTTCATTTACTACCAGTGTTTTTTTTTATTTATTATGTGATAACTAGAGTTTTGTAGGCGTGACGCATAACGTAAAATTTAATGCTTTTGTAAACTCTAAATTTTACTTTATGCTTTATCTGGGTATAAAAAACACTAGTTGAAAGCTTCAAATTGAATTTAAAAAAACAACGAATGTTGGAAAATTTACAGCAAATATAAAGCATACCAATTTCTGAAAATAGTGACATTTTTAGTTTTAAAATATTTAAATTCTGTGAAGAGCATTTAAAATTAACAGTATTGTTTTAAGTTAGATACTTTTTTATTTTTTTCTCACTATTTCAGAGATAAAACACGGCCGACATATTTAGTTAAGCAATAAGTCATGACTAACGATTATTTCAATCATCAGTTGATTGATGATTATTAGTCAACAACATAAATTTATAACTAATAACTAGAAAATAAGTCATTAGTCTTAGTCATCAATCGATTAAAATATGCCTAATTCTGTTGAAAACTTATAGTGTATACATCGGGATATGTGCTTTAATTATAGAAAGGTACTTTAATAAAAAATCCAGACCAGAAAATAATTATAGTTAATATTTATAACTAATCTTCAGAGCTGGGACGAATCCTTGTGAAAAGGATTCCAATCACGAATCCGAATCACCCAATATTATTCGAATCACGAATACTCGAATAAAGGACTCGTAAGAGATAAATATGATTCGAATCAAAGATTCGAATCCTGTTTTTTCGATTCACGAATACAAATCCTTTGAAAATACATTTGATTTTATTATTTCTTTGGAACCATGAATATATAAATATCGTTATCGGTTGTTTTAACGATAATAGTTGAAACCTAATTATTTAATATTAACACTAAACATCGTAAATAAAAGACTAAATATCTGTGTTACTCTGATTAAAGATGTATTTGTGTGCTTTTGAACTTCACTTGAAATCAGTGTTTAATACGTGTGGCGCATGAAGTAAAATTTCGAGTTTAGAAAAGCCCCGTGAAAATTTGTCTCGGGTCGCTGCGCGACCCTCGACAAATTTTCTACGCGGGGCTTTTCTAAACTCGAAATTTTACTTCATGCTTAGTCTGGGAGTGGAAACACTCGTTCAAAACTTCAAATTGAACTCTATTATAAAATCGATGAATGCCTGAAAATTACATAAATAAAAAATTCACTGAATATCATTAAAACCGGGTAAGTCAGAGAAAATTCATCGTATTTTATTCAAATTGACCAAAACGTTAAAAAAGCTATAATAATGATAATAATAATTCTTTATTAACGGACAAGCCATTTACAATGTAGAGCCAAAAACATATAACTAAAATGTAAGACACAAAACATGAATCACAAATATGCACAAAGACACATATGTTAATCTGCGTAAACCACAATAGGGTTATAACATTTAGTGCACACCATCCGCGAGACTCCTCCTAATTAAACCTATATGATTTTATTAAATTTGTCAAAATCAGCAGGCACGATAAAAATTACAAAACACGTTAAAATGTATCAAAGCAATTCAAATATTGACAAAAACAATGAAAATAGTTTAATAAAGTGGGGGTTTCACACAGAAGAAAGTTATATTAAAAGGTCAGAGAAAAAATTCTTGAATCAGGCAAATGTCGGAAAACTTTAACATTTCAGATTGTGGCTACCATGTCAGTTTCACTTCAAATAATGTTAAGCAAAATTTTGAAAACTAGATTACTATCTTTAAAAACATTTTCAGTAATTTAATGTTCTTATCAAAGTAATCAGTTTGAAGTTTCAAACGACCGTTTCCACTCCCAGACTAAGCATGAAGTAAAATTTCGAGTTTAGAAAAGCCCCGCATTGAAAATTTGTCTCGGGTCGGCTTTACTAAACTCGAAATATTACGTCATGCGCCACGCGTACAAAACAGTGATTTAACGAGAAATTTAATAACACACAAAACAATTTTTTCATGTTAATTCGAATTATTTTCGATGATTCAAATCTTTTTGTGAGTATTCGAATCGTTTTGTAAGTATTTGAATCCTTTTGTAAGTATTCGAATCCTTTTATAAATATTCGAATCCTTTTATGAGAATTCGAATTACCCACATTAGGAATTCAAAAATGTAACGAATCCGGATCACGAATCTAGTTTAACTAAAGTATTCGAAAGCCTGCTTTGAATCCTCTAAAAGGATTCGAATTAAGGATTCGAATCCTGAGTGATTCGAATCCTGCCCAGCTTTGCTAATCTTAACTAGCAGGAATGACAAGCATCAAATAATTTGTTTGGGTTTTCCTCAGATTAGTTCATAATTCGTCCGGCATCCTTATTTACTTCAAAAACATTGTGATGCTGAAACACATACTGCACATTTATGTGTGTGATTAACGTAATCAGGTTGATTTTACGTTTGAAATCACATGATTAATCTCCTTTAAATAAAAAAGGGCCTTGATAACGATCATATTAAAAAACAGGCTTTAATTACATCCCGCAAGGACAAAAATTAAAAGCAATTTTAAGGGGGTAAATTTAAAACGAAACGTTAATTTCGCATTAACCGAGATGAAGTAAATTATCCAATTACCTGGCATAAATTAAAAGCCAGCGGGGGTGGCTATTACATTAATTACTCACAAAATAGAATTTCATGGCGACACTGAAATTTGAATAAGAATAAAGAACGTTTGGCATTCATACCTTTAGAATACACCCACGTTTTAAATGGGCTGTGATTCGGTAAATTTTACTTACCGTCCGTCAAAGAAGAATACAATTTGTAAGGATTTGCAATGGGGAGAAAGAAAAAGGATATCAAACGAGATTTACTATAATTTCTATCATTAATCTTGATACTGGTGACTTGCAGACAAGTGAAAAAATGTAGTTGGGGTTGAATTAGTTTTTGATTTAAAAATAAAACGGTGACGTAGTTATATGCAGCGCCCCGAAGCAAGTAAAAAAACAACAAAATCGCTGAATTAATATGTAAAATAGCGTAAATTAAAATGTATACTGAATGACATTAGAAATGCAACACCTGGAAATAACCATTCTTCGTAAACAATATTTTTTGTGCAAGTTTAATGTGTAAAAAGAATGCTATGATAAAAGTTGCAACCTTTTATCTTTAACCTTTTTTTGGAAAAAATATAATCGTATCCATCAGTTTCATATTAAAATACGTTTAAATAAACGATTCAACAACTAATTTCATCAGTTTTTAAATTTAACTGCGTCGACAAGATGCCCAGAGTACGAAGGCCTAGACAATTTCGGCATTTAAGTGATTTTGATCGGGGTAGAAGAGTTGGAAAATTGCGCGTCGTTTAAACCGGAACGTAACCACTGTTACGCGAGTGTGGCAAGCATGAACTGAAGAAGGTCGAGAGTCGAGAATAAGGCCTCGTGGATAACCAAGGCGTACTACAGAGCGCCAGGATCGCCGACTGCGACTTATGGCTCTTAGGGACCGATTTTCCACAACTAGACAGCTTGGTGACCAATGGTTTAATGAACACGGTAGACCAGTTAGTATGCGAATTCTTTATCGACGTATCAGGTCATTTGGGTTCATTTCATACCGCCCTCTGTTAGTCCTACTTTTAACTTATGCACACCGGCGTCAAAGATTGGAGTGGTGCACAGAACGCCTATGGCAGCCGATCACCTCTGGTGTTCATCCGCGGCAATATGACAGCAGCTCGTTACGTTAACGATGTCTTACAACCATATCTTGTACCATACCTAGAAGGGCTTGGAAACGTGTTGTTTCAACAAGATAACGCACGTCCTCACATAGCACATCTAACGAGGGACTTCTTGGAAGCTGGTGCCATAAATGTTTTACCTTGGCCGCCCAGATCTCCAGATTTAAACCCAATAGAACATGTCTGGGATATGCTAGGTCGGAGACTGACAAGCTTACCGAACCCTCCACAGACTCTGGCTGAGCTGCAGCAGCAAATTCAGGTTGCTTCGGACGAACTACCTCAGGAGGAAGTCGATCACCTCATCGAATCGATGTCCAGACGTGTTAATGAATGCGTTCGAAATGGAGGTCGCCAAACACATTATTAGGTGTAATTTACTTGTTTGTTTTTTGTTTTGATTCAAATTGTTATCATGCATTAATTAACTTAAGACCTAATAAATAAAGATAAAATCAACTGCAAAAAACCGTTATTTCTAGGTGTTGCATTTCTAATGTCATTCAGTATATATAGATATTTTTTCTTTTAAATACAGGAAATTTTTCTTTTAGGTATACATAAGCATACGCTTTTTTTAAGAGGCCAATTTAAATGTTTAAACGAGTGTTTTCCATTCTCAGGTTAAGCAAGAAGTAACATTTCGAGTTTAAAAAAGCCTGAAAATTTGGTTTGGGTTGCGTAGCGCGAAGCGACCAAACCACATTTTTAGGCTTTTCTAAACTCGAAATTTTACTTCATGCGCTACGCGTACTTGACACTGAAAACAATCATTACTTGATTTGGGTTTCTGGGACCCTAAAACATATAATTCCGTTAAGAAAATAGGAGCCAATTGTGTTTTTTTCTTTAATTTGTAAAATAATAGACGGTTTCATTACGAGCTGTTTGGTGAATGCGCCGGGATAAAATAATATAAAACACTGCAGACTACATTAAAATAATCAATAAAGGCAATTAATTTAAAAAAATCATAATTTAGACCATTGCCAATAAATAAATTGTTATGCAAAAAAATAACTAGTTAACTAAACGTTCTCTTCATTAATATTATTATTTCGGACAAACCGCCCACGCAAGGCCGGGCAACATTGTTTGCATATTATAGAATATGCGCATATTAAAAACTTCCGCACAGAGAGAGTTTCATTCCCCCATTCATATTCACGGAAATGAGGCAATAACGCGTGTGTGTAATGATAAATCGTCTATCGAGGGTTCATTTAGAATCCAGTTATTTTTATTTGTTTAATTTTTCATGCGAACTAAATCACGTTCTATTTTGCAGGTTTTCGTGCAAAAGGCACGGATTTCGTTGAAGTTCGCATAAAAGTAAGTTTGTTTTCAGTTTTAACGATCGTTGTTTGACTTGGACTTTATATCAAAATATGTTTTTGTTACCTGAGTGTTTAGTTGTGTATTTTTTACGTTGTTGAATGTAGTTTTAGAGAGAGAAAAGAACGCGTGTATATTATTTCTAATTGCCGTACTCGCGTGAATAGTGTATTGTTTTAATTTGTGTGCATGTTTAGTGACTATTGTTCGATGTCTCGCTGTTGAGTTAAAACTAGTCACAATTTAAAATAATAAGTTAATATAAAAAGGTATTCAGTGATTATAATAAAGGAAAACACTTGGTTAAATTTCACAAATATTTTGGTTTTTTATTCGAACTAGTTTCAACTTTGAGTCATTCTCAAGGAGTACAGGAAATTACATTTTTACAAATTATTATCATATACAAGAGAGAGGTTAATTTAAATGTTATGGTTAGGCAATAAGGGCTGTCATGATGGGTGAGCGCCACAGATCTTCGATGTCATTAACTATTGGTTTTCTCTGTTTTATTGTTTTCTGGATTTCCAGCTCTTCGCGATAGCTGAGAAGACGTACTTTATTGCCTGTATATAAAATCTTTAGCGTTGGGTTATTAGGAATTTCAAAAAACGATTGGGAAAACACAAAGCTCCAATCCTAAATAAAAAATATTGTACTGGGTTAGCTAAATACTGTATTGACAATAATCACTTTGATTATTGTCAATACAGTGTTTAGCTAACCCAGTACAATATTTTTTAATTTAGGATTGAAGCTTTGTGCTCTTCTAATCATTTTTTGAAATTCCTCCTGGTTGGGCCAATGTATATTGAGTTACAATCGCCGCACTGGAACACTCCACACGTTTTAAATTTATCAGTTTTTGGTTTGCTATTCACCAGATAATATTTAAATATTTTTGGTTTGCCTAAACTTACTGGGTTAGTCATGATTATGTTAAATTCTTGCCTTTTAATACATTTTTTAACTTTTGGAGAAAAGTCGCTAACAAAATCTAACTTACACCAACTTGTGTTTTCTTTCTTGTTCCGGATATATACATTTTTTTGGAACTGTTTTAATTTTTTTATTTGCTATCATATTCATAATTAATTGCTCACTATATCTATTATTTACAACTATTGTTTTTATTATGTTTGTTCCACCTGAAAAGTCTTTTTCGCTTTGAGGGGAAATATTCAGTGTTAATTATTTAAAAAATAATATCACTTGCAGTGTAGAACATAACAAGCAGTAAAGTAAGTCTCACTAACAGCCCTCTTTTCCATCAATTTGTAAGACGTCGAGAGGATAAATGAGGGCATCAATTTAAGAACTAATTAGGGCCGCATTGTTTTCGCGCCCAAACACCCCCTTCAGTTATTGAACCCGGCCACTTGACCTAAATCATCCACTTTCACTTTTCACATTAGCGACTTGGCAAATGTTTGACTTGTCCTTTGCAAATGTTGTTTCCTCAACTGTTGAATTTCCACAAAAATGATTTGACCAATAAAATACGAGCACTTGTGCAAACATTTACAAAAGCGAAATATTAAGTATATTATTATTTATCAATAATTAGTAATTGCAAGGACAAATAATGTAGATCAGTTCAAACTGCGACAGGCGCCTTAATTTTAAATACAAATAATTATGTTAGTTGAAATATGCTATACAATTCATTTTCTATAAAATAAATTAACGTTAAATCAACTTAATTAACAAATTAATCGCTATTGATGCATACATGCAACATTGTTAATTTTATGTTAATTAAATTACTAAATAAGTTAATTTATTATATTATTTGACCTGACTTGAAAATGTGTAAAGAAAAATGTAAATATTTTGTTATTTAACACTTTTATTATTACTCAATATAAAAAAAATGTCAGTGTATTTCTAACTTCACAATATTTCAGTGCTTTATACGCGTGGCGCATGAAGTACAATTTCGAGTTTAGATCCAGATTTTCAGGCTTTTATAAACTTAAAATTTTACTTCATGCTTAATCAAGGAGTGGAAACACTCGTTAGAAGCTTCAAATTAATTGCTTTTATAAAACCAACGATTGCCTAAAAATTTACAACCTATACACTTCTGTGCAATAAAATTAAGCACACAAAATATGTTATAGTTTAAAACGGACGTGATGAGTTTCCTAGTTACGAAAATATGTAAATATGCCGATTTCCTTAATGTCAAAATGCTGCGTCATTTAGACAACAAAAAATTCGAATTCTAACTAAAATAGAAGATGTTTTTTTTATTTTGGCTTTGTTGTATTTATTATGAGCGTTTTTTTTTCAAAAGGTCTTAGTTTTGATGTTTTAATAAAGGTATTATTTTCAAGATATGTTGTTTTATCATTTATTCAAACTGCTCCTAGGCAATTACCACAGACCCAAATTATACAACTAGAATATTGTGAAAAATAGTTATGAGACTTGTGCTTAATTTTATTGCACAGAAGTGTACTATTATGTTCACTTAAAAGAGAAATTCCCTGCATGTATACTTTATTGTAACATTCCCTTTATAGTTTCTAACGTTTCGTAAATAATTTTTATAATATTTATCTTCAGTAAACTTTTACACAATCTCTCTCTCTCTATCTAGTTTAAATATCATCTTCAAAATACTATCTTACATGAGGATAAGATCACGTCATCTGGATATTTCCTTGGAGTGAATCCGCTCCAATAATAGAAATATTTGCGTGCCTATTTAATCCTCTCGTTCTAGGCTTTGGATATATACATCCGGCTTTCGGGGCTTTTGTTGCACGCCGAAACAATTCAGCAATTATTTCGAAAATGAACACGCCTAGAAACATCGCAATTACTGGCTTATGAACGGAGGTGTATTATTAAGTTCTATTGCTTTTCCAATCGTAGGAAATTCTGGGTGTTATTTGTTCTCAAAACAAGCTATTAGTAGTATTAGTTGAAGATAAAATTAGAGAAAGTTTAATTGGATTGCATTCCAGGATTTTATTAAAGACAAATCTAATTAAAATGTCGAAATAAATACAAATTTTCATAATCAAAGTCATGCTTTTATATAAAGTAAAAAGTAAAGTCAAACTTTCACAATTCCCGAAATTTTACTTTATGCTTAATTAATAAAGGAGGGGAAACACTCGTTAGAAGGTTTAAGTTAAATTAACCGGTTTTATAAAAACATCGAATTCCTGGACATTTACCAAACATCAGGATGCATACTTTATGCTTAATCTGAGATTGGAAACACTCGTTTGAAACTTTAAATTAAACGTTTTTAAAAAAACGACGAATCTTTGAAAATTTTAAAACTAAAATCGTAGTATGTATAGCTGAAAGAAAAATGATCTGGACATTTGCTTAATCTCTTAAAAAGGTTTCGTTAACAAATTATTACAATCAAATTACTGAAATTTCCTTCTATTACTCAATTTCGTCTTTATCCAACAGGTGTAATTTATTATAGACACTCGTCTCTGTCGGTCTTTACGACCGAATTAACAACCTTCGTGTCCTTGAGTTTCCAATTGCGAAATTGCATTTCCATAAGGTAAATATTTATTTAACAGTGTTCGTTTCAGTAAATTACTTACGCACAGAAGAAAAATTGAAGTAATTATTTCTCGAGTGAATAAAAAAAAAAACAGCGTTTTACCTAATTATACCCAAATCGATAATTAAACTGATTTGCTATTATTGTAAGTATAGGTGTAGCCAGGATTTTGACCTGAATCAAAAACGTGACAAAAAATATGCCAAACCTAGTTTAAATCTTAAGAAATGTCATTTATTTGTGTTATTATTACACTGAGCAAAGAAACGTTGCATGACACGGTGCATCAATGTTTCCGCGCAACACGAAACGTTGCGTTTCAAGAACCGTTGAATAAACGCTGAATGTCCGCCTGCAGGAACGTTGCATGCTAACGTTCAAAGAAAAATGTTGGTTCATCGTTGACAAAGCAACGCCAATGCAACACGAGCAATTACTCTTATTTGTATGCACCCCAACATACGAATGTATGTATGTTAAGTTGCCTACAATAAATTCATAGATTCCGTATTGTATACAACCCGATATGCAGCAATTAAGTGAACGTTATAGGAATGTTTCTCTCGTAATCTTAACGCAAAATTCATTTCTGGGTTTAAATGGGTCAAAAAATACAAATATGTATTGGTAACAAGAAAAAAACTGTCTTACAAAAAGTAATGTGTAGTCTAGGGAAGACAGTACCCCGGAATCTAAGTACCCAGTACCCTTAATCTCTGAAAACATTAAAATATTGTTAACAAGTGCATGAACTTCAATTGATATAAGCGTCTTATACGCGTGGCGCATGAAGTAAAATTTCGAGTTTAGAAAAGCCCAGAAATTTTGTCTCGGGTCGCTGCGCGACCCTCGACAAATTTTCACGGGGCTTTTCTAAACTCGAAATTTTACTTCATGCTTAGTCTGGGAGTGGAAAACACTCGTTTAAAGCTTTCGGTGGAACTCTTTCAAAAAAACAATGAATATCTGAAGATTTACAGCATATAATTGGGACATTTTTACTTAAATAAAAAACTCCCTGTATGTTCAATGTCCATGAAATGTGTAAACAACGATGCTGCATTACAGCAACAGTTTCAACAATTATACAATGATAAAAATGTAATATTACCATTTTCAATATTTATCCAATGTTTACAATACAATGTTGCATAAAAGTCAAATTGTAATGATTGACGCAATATTTCTGAAACGTTATAAAACAATGTTAAATTTTAGTATCATTTTTAACATTTAGGTATTATATATTAATCAATATTGCACGTAAAACGTTAATACAATGTTTGTAACGTTGCTATATAAATAACCTTTATTTGGCATATGACCCTAGCACTTCCAAATCTAATTATTTAAATAGCAATAAATTAACAATTCACTCTTAACTTATAAACTAAACTTATTAACTAAAGCTTAATCCTCCTCTTCCTACGTCCTCCTTTCCCTAGCTACTCCTCCCTGGCCTTTGATTTACCATTTCCATTATCGCGCCCATACCCTCTCCGCTCTCACACATACTTTTATTTCGACTCATACCTTTAATCCCTTCCGTTACTTGCAAACCCGTACATTCCCTCGTCCAGTGCTCCCATTCATCCTTCTCTATCCCGTAAAACACACACTTCATATATTCTTCTCCCATCCACCATTTCATTCCTCTTTCCCCGTTCCCACATCTAAATCGTGCCAGTAGCCGAGCCTCTTCCTTGTTCAGTCGTTGGAAATAACGCGGGGGCCCAACCATCAGCTGCAATTCTCTGTAATGTGGGTTAGAGCTACTCCGATCTATCCGATCTTGTCGTACTTGCTCTCTTCCAATACTCTATCTCTAGCCTCTCCCCCGACGCAATTTTCTGCTCCACTACTAGCCACGACCACCCTACTGTATGCCCTGCTCGCATTCTTCTGCCAATCCCTATAACTCACACCCCATGCTTCTTTTACCAACCTTTCTTCCCCTAACATACTTATCTTTCTCTCAAACTTTACTACTCTCCTTGCTGTCTCCCATTCCACTGTCATTCTTTGGCACTCCTGCAGCACTATATAACTTGATGTTGTAACCTCTACTCCTATAATGCTTTTTAAGTACTGCAGGTGTACCCTTTCTACATTTTCCTGCCCAGTTAGTCCCCATACTTCTGACGCATACATTATTATTGCCCTTATACACGCATCCCACCATACCAGTTTCATTCGTACATAACGTTGCTAAAACTTTGTTGTAATAATTTGAATACAATGTTTTACTTTAGTATTATGTTCAATATTCGTGCAATGTTTAAAATGTTTCCGTGTTCAGTGGGATAATATCATTTTGAGGCTGCGGTGGTTGAGTCATTAGATTGGACCATTCGCTCACTGTAGAAATGCGAGTTCGAGTCTCGCCTGGGCAGGCGCGCACCCAGAAATTGTTCTAAAGAAAATTATTTGTCCTGGATGCCATGGGTGTTAATTGTGTTGTCCACATTTTTATTATTATGAAAAATTATAATCCTTAACTGGTCATAACTAAATGGCTTGAGTCAATTCCCTAATATTCATCTCATCCCCAAACCCGATTTCCATCCATCACCCTTCCTTAAAAAACAAAAAATAAAAAAAATATATATTTTATACCATAGGTTTGCACTTCTTGTTTGAGCATAAACTAAAATTTCTATTTGCAATTTGCAGGCAACTCGAAAATAGAGCAAGTGCATTTCTCTACCCTCCCATGGCAACGCCCATGATTTTTTAAGTCAAAATGAAGCAGGTATTTGTTTTTAAACTGTATATTGTGTCAATGCGTTTGATAAAAATCCGTTCAGTGTAGTATTTTAATGAAATAATAATTTTCTATTATTGTATTATGTATTATTAAATTAATAATAATATTAAAATGAAATAATAGCAGAGTGTTTGTGCCTTGCGATAATTAGCGAAGGTATCTTTCCCAACCTTGAAACTTATCGCATAACTCTCGACGGGAACAATACACCAAAGGGGAGTTATGGATCTCATTGAGCCACCGAATGCTAATCCCAATTATAACGTCTCAAGTTCAGCAGAAACTTGTCTTTGGCATTATGTTCCTCATCAAATTAATGAATAATTATTTGTGTTACCTCTACACAAGCTTTACATTCATTGAGATAATATAGAGTTATGAATACATTTGATTTAATTAAATTATAATTTGATTTCTATATATAGAAAATAAAATGGGTTATAGGGTCAATTATTGTATACACTGTATTCTCTTGGTTGTATACAATTTCCATTTTGAGTGTGTTAACAGTTTTTGTTATATCAATTTATTATTATTTTATAAATAATATAATATTACAATTGGAATACTTTTAAACTTTTTTTGTATAACTGACACTTTTTTAGACAGTTTTAGAACACATAGCTAGGGAGGCGATTTAAAACTCTTAATTATGATGATTCTCTTCAAGTTGCACTATAGGTACAGAGATTTTTTTTAAGTATACAAACATGTATACCGATATAAAGGGTTATTCACAAAATAGCTTAAATATTATTTTACATAAAAGTTACAAAACGGGCAATATTTCAGTCAGGCTTATATTGGATTACTGAATTTACTAATATTTAACTTGTATTTTAAAAACAAATGTTTACTCTTATCATAATTAAATTGGAAAAAAAGTTTAACTAATTATCATATTTACCCATTAATCGCCAATGATGCATACACGCAACATTATTAATGTTTTGTTAATTAAATTACTCAATAAGTTAATTTAATATATTATATTATTTGAGCTGACTTGATTATGTACGAAAAAAATGTAAATATGTTGTTTTTTAAGTATTCCGATTATTACTGATTTGAAAAAAAGTGTTTTCCGTGTATTTCTAACTTCGCAATATTTCAGTGTTTTATACCCGTGGCGCATGAAGTAAAATTTCGAGTTTAGAAAAGCCTGAAAATTTGGTTTGGCCAAATTTTTTGGCTTCTCTAAACTCGAAATTTTACTTCATGCTTAGTCTGGGAGTGGAAACACACGTTCTAAACTTTAAGTTGCACGTTTTTTATATAAAATCGACGAATGGCTGAAAATGAACAGCGTATAAATTATGTCCACTTTTGTGCAATAAAAATAAGCACAAGTCTCATTACTATTTTTAACAATATTTTAGTTGTATAATTCGGGTCTGTGTTAATTGCCTAGCAGCAGTTTCAATATATAATAAAATAGCATAACTTGAAAATAACACCTTTATTAAAAAGCAAAACTAAGACCTTTTGGAACAAACGCTTGTAATAAATACAACAAAGTCGAAATAGAGAAACCATCTTCTATTTTAGTTAGATTTCGAATTTTTGATTTGTTGCGTAAATGACGCAGCATTTTCACATTAAGGAAGTTTGACATATTTACATATTTTCGTAACTAGGAAATTCATCATGTCCGTTTTAAACTGTACCTATTTTGTGTGCTTAATTTTATTGCACAGAAGTGTATATTTAGGAGAAACTTTTACAGTATGTAATACAATAAGTTCTTTGTAGAAATTATAAAAAGAAATGCAGAATTTGATCTAAAATCAACTTTTAGAGTTAACTCCATAATTGCTCAGCCATTAATGGGTGAAATTAAAACCCGCGGAATGAAAAAAGCTATATCTATTATAAGGGATTAATTTGTATTTGTGATATACTAAATAGTTACTTACGAAATAAAAAATTAATACAACTGTTAAAATCGGTTGGATGATGTAAGAAAATGCCAGATTAGATTTTCCGGATCGTGTTCTCTTCTACTTTTTTTCTGTCATCATCATCGTCTAGTTCGGATATTTTCATTCGACGTCTTTTGGAGCATTAAAGAGTTTGTGGCGTATCCCTCCGGTTCGGGATCAGCCAACTTAACGGTAAGTGGATCAACAACCTTTCAAAACGAAAACCATTTTCAGTCCGTTCGGTTATGTCCTCTGGGATATCGAGTTTTTTACGATTTAAAATTGTGAAAGACTATTTGAATTGGAATATCTAACAAAATATAACTTTATTAAACATAAATGTGTAATAAAAGATTTAAAAAAAAATTAAGTTCATTTTAGAGCATCCATGTAAAAAGCGTCCACATTATTTTGTTCAGTGGGGGGTAAACATTTGTTTAACCCATTAACGGTCGAGCAATTGTAGAGTTAACTCAAAAAATTGATTTTTAGTAAAATTCTGCACGTCTTCCTATGATTTTTATGAATGACTTATAGTATTACACACTGGTAATGTTTTTTTTTATAGTAATTATTTTGCTTTATGAATTTTCAAAAAATAATTATACGAATATAATCTGTTGACGTATACATACGTTTTAACCTATTGAACGCCATTGGTGCAAAAACGCAGCATAATTAATTTTTTGTTAGTTAAATTACAAAATAAGTTAATTTGATACATTAAATAATTTGACCTGACTTGAATCTATTAAGAAAAATGTAAAAATTTTTTGAATTGTGGAGGCTTCTACTTCGTTATACATGTTAATTTAACACAATAAAACACTTTTAACTTAGTTTGTATAACACAATTTATTTTTTATGTGACTGCAGTTTCGGCAAATTCAACTTGCCATTATCAAACATGAAGTTTGAGTGTTTGATAATGGCAAGTTGAATTTGCCGAAACTGCAGTCACATAAAAAATAAATTGTGTTATACAAACAAAGTTAAAAGTGTTTTATTGTGTAAAAATTTTTGTTAACGGTGGAGGCTTCTATTTCGTTATACATCATAATTCACAAATGAAACACGATTTTAACTTTGTTTGTATAACTGAGACTTTAGTTTCGACAACTTTAACTTGTCATTTTCAAACTCAAAGTGATTTAAACTAACAATTGTACTGGTATATATACTTAAAATTAAGGTCTTAGATTGCGTTAAAAATGGGTGTATATATTGGGTCAAGCTGGTCGTTGATGACAGGGATTTCCGGATTAGCGCGGGCTTTGTGAATTTCCAAAGACTCCAGGAGGTCCATCTTACGGCCCTTTTCGGCGTAATGTATAATTGACAGTACATCCTCGCCAAAAGTATGATTGTTTTCAATTATATGTTTGGCAAAAGAGGACTTATCAATTAAATTAACCCGAAAAGAACGAAGATTTTCTTTGAGTCTTACCTTAAAATTACGACCAGATTGTCCTATTTACACTCCGTTGCAGTCTTTACAAGTAAGTTTGTATATCCCTGATCTGTAAATATATATTTTCTATTGCTTTTTTGGGTTAAAAATAAGATTCCACACACAGATTGTATAGAATTAATTAAGACTTCCTTTGATAAACTCAATATTAATATTTCAATTAGAAATAAAAACTATTTATCATTTGAAAATAAGTTTTACAAACAAACAGATCGACTTGCAACGGGCTCCCCCTTGAGTCCATTGTTAGCCGAAATTTCTATGTACAATTTAACAGATCTCATATTAAATTCTCCATTAGGTCAAAAACATATAAAAATGTGGTTTAGATACGTCGATGATATTTTAGCTTCATTTATAGGAACAGATAGACAACTAACCCAATTCTTAGATTTCATTAACACCCTCCACCCAAACATAAAATTTACAGTCGAAACAGAAATTAATAATAACATTACATTCTTAGACCTTTTAGACAAAAACTAATCTTATTGTAATTATAATAAGGAATTAAATATCAGATAAAAAAACACACTGTTTATCCGCCCCTTTCACGGGAGGTTTAAGGGGAGGTTGAATTGCATAATTGATTGTCGTCTTTGTTCGAGTGCCAGTGTAGCGTTGGTAAGTTGATTGAATCCGCTGAAAGGATTTTTTTATAGACCCGCTCGCTTCGCGAAGCTATAAATCAAATCTCGGAGTAAAAGAGGAGCGAAGAAGAGAGAGAAAAAGTCGGGGGAATATTGTAATGGTAATAGCAAACGGCACAAGGAACATCTTTAATTGGATTTAAAGAAATCCGGATATTTTAATTGGGATATCTAAAAGTAATCCGCTGTTCACTCACTGATCCAAATCAAAATAGTTCGTGATAAATTTTATGAGGAGATATTACTCGTATTTCCACTAGAAGTGGAAATACCAATATTTATTTTTCATAAAACTCTACACCACATATAGGCAACCCCCGGCCCGCGAGATATTTTGAAAAAACCCAATTAAAAAAATATTACATTAGGTACTTATACTCACGGGAGTGACAGTGAGGCGGCAAACATCAAATTCTTTGATGTTTGCCGCCTCACTCTTTGATAATCGCCGCCACTCGACTTGCTCGATCAAATTCTTTGAGGTTTGCCGCCTCACGGGCGACACATCAAAAGATTTATTGCTTCTCAATTATTCTAAACTAGTTTATTCCAGATTATTCGTTCATTTTGCCTATATAAGCGGGTGGATGGCCCGAACGTTAGTTCAGTTCTATTTGAGCTACCGAGGTGATAACTTGGACAAGCGATATTCTAGCGAACTGCTCGAGCCGTCAACTTGCTTTGTGACTTTGTGTGCATCTTGAGTGGTTACTAACTATAGTTTGTTATTAAGTTTATTGAACGAAAAGTAAACAAAAATGATGTCTGGTGGAAAGAAACGAAAAGTAGATACAGAGGGTCGCCATTTTCAAGAAAAATGGACTGAAGAATTTTTATTATCTTGCACAATGGTAAGCCTATTTGTTTGCTGTGTAATGAATCTATTTCGGTAATGACAGAATTCAATATAAAGAGGCATTACTTAACTAAGCATGCTACGCTGCACTCACTGACGGGACAATTAAGAGCAGACAAAATCCAGAAGCTTACCGCAAATTTGAAAAAACAGCAACAAATGTTTCATAAACAAAGAACACAACTTGATAATGTTGTGAAAGCTAGTTTTATAGTTAGCTCAAAATTGACAAAGGCATTAAAACCATTTGCCGAAGGAGAATTTATCAAGGAGTGTATGTTAGAAGTTTGCGGTAATATGTGGCCTGAAAAGAAAAAAAGAATTTGAAATAATTAGTTTGTCAAGACGAACTGTTGTTCGCCGTATAGAAATGATGGCTAATGATATAAAAACAACATTGACTGACCGTATGGCTGGTTTTGAATCATTTTCCATAGCATTAGACGAGAGCACCGATTTGTCTGAAACAGCTCAACTGGCTATATTTATTCGAGGTGTTGATAAGGAGTTCACTGTTACTGAGGAATTGCTTGCTTTACAGCCGCTAAAAGGAACCACTACAGGAGAGGATATTTTTATTGAAGTTCAAAAGGTATTCACAAGTTTTGGCTTGCCATGGTCAAAATTAATTGGTGCACCTTCTATGGTCGGCTTACGTAAAGGTTTCATCGGAATTTTGAATGAAAAAGCAACAGAATTAAATGTGCAAAAAGATAATTTGATAGTCCTTCATTGCATTATCCACCAACAGAACTTGTGTTCTAAGTCCATTCGACTCCAGAATGTTATGAATGTGGTAGTAAAAACCATCAACTTTATTCGATCCCGAGGGCTTAACCATCGTCAGTTCAAGCCGTTTTTGGATGATATATCAGCTGAATATAACGACGTAACATATACTCAATGACATTAGAAGCGTAACACCCAGAAGGAGTTATTATTTTAACTTGATTTTTTGCCAGTATGGTAGTCTTACATCAAGAATAAAATGATTACATTTTCAAGAAATTTATTAAAAAACAATCTAAAAAAAAATTATTATGTGTTTGGCGACCCCTTTGCTGTATACACTCCTGTAGACGTCTGGGCATCGACAAAATGAGATGGTCGATGCCTTCTTGAGGCATCTCGTTCCAAGCAACTTGAATTTCATCGATCAACTGTGCTAGAGTCTGTGGAGGATGGTGCAAAGAGAATATTCTTCTTCCCATGATATCCCACACATGTTCAATGGGATTTAAATCCGGCGAACGGGGCGGCCACGCCAAAACATTAACACCAGCTTCATTAAGAAAGTTCATAGTTCGACGAGCAATATGGGGACGTGCGTTATCTTGTTGAAAAAGTACGTCTGGGCGGCCATCTAAATAAGGCAACAAAGTCGGTCGTATGACGTCTTCAACATAACGCGCAGCTGTTATACTGCCTCGAATGAATACAAGAGGTGATCGACTACCATAAGCAATAGCCCCCCAAACCATTACTCCAGCAGTCCTGTGTACATGCCTCTCAATAACAAACCTAAGATCAGGTCGTTCTCCACGGTAACGTCGTACCCTTCTACGGCCATCATGCGTGCCTAGACAAAATCGTGATTCATCGCTGAATACGACATCGTGAGATTCTGCCTCCCAATGCTGCCGTTCTCTGCACCAGTCCAACCTTTGGCGACAGTGTCTCGCTGTTAAAGGAAGCACTAATTTTGGATGGTACGAAAGAAGCCCAAAGGATTGAATGCGGCGATATAAGGTTCGCATACTAACGGGCCTACCTTCTTCTCCAATCCATTGATCACCGATTTGACGCGTAGTAGCGAAACGGTCTCGCAGGGCTATTTGTCTTAAGCGCCGATCTTGACGTTCTGTGGTACGCCTTGGTTGACCGATTGGTCTTCTTCTTGCTCCTCTACCTTCTTCTGTCCATACCTGATACACACGTATTACAGTTGCTGCAGTGGAATCAATACGGCGGGCAATTTCGCGATAGGACATACCGACATCTCGATAAGCAACAACTCGACCCCGGTCAAAATCGCTCAAATGGTGATATTGTGGACGTCTTCGGACTCGAGGCATTTTATTTAAGCTTAACACACTCAACGGAAACACGAAAACTAAAAACATCTGTACTAAACAGCTCATATAAATAGTTTTATCAAAAAAAATAAAAAGTTAATTTTTTTTTTTACAATAAATATAAAAAGCACAAGGTTGAAATTGTTATCAATGTATGCTTTAAATATAGTCACTCTGTTGCTAAAATATGAGATCAAAAGAATCATTCCTTCTTGGTGTTACGCTTCTAATGTCATTGAGTATATTATTGTGAAGTCAGATGGCTGAGCAAAGGAAAAATGTTGAAACGGTTTTACGAGCTTAGAAATGAGATAGCAGACTTTATGAAAATAAAAGATAAACCACTATCTGAATTAAGTGACCCAAAATGGATATGTGACTTAGCATTTCTAGTCGATCTTACAGGCTATTTGAATGATTTAAATTTGAAACTTCAAAAACAAGGACAGTTAGTAAATGATTTGTACAGCCATTTAAAAGCGTTTCAGATCAAACTACGCTTGTGGGAGTCACAGATGCTGTCTGGTAACAGTTACCATTTCAACACGCTCTCTGCGTATGAAAATGTTGCTTATGCTCAATATGCTGAAGAACTCAAGTTACTGTTGGAACAATTTTCGAACAGATTTTGCGACTTCAAAAACATGGAAGACTGTTTCAGTTTATTTGCTACTCCTACAACATATATTGTACAAAATACTCCAATACACTTACTAATGGAGTTGATCGAGATTCAAGAAAACTTACTCCTAAAATCCAAATTTGAAGACGTAGAGTTGTGTGATTTCTACAAAAAATACCTAGAAGAAGACAATTTTCCGCAGCTTAGAAAATTCACAAGAAGATTAATTTGTGCGTTTGGCAGTACTTATAAATGCGAACAGTTCTTTTCATTGATGCAAGTTAATAAATCAACACATCGTACAAGACTGACTGACGATAATTTGGAAAATTCTTTACGTTTTTGTGTCAGTGGAATTAATCCAAATATCGATGGATTAGTTTCCCAAATTCAAGCTCAAGTGTCTCATTGATTTCGGTGTATTTAACTTTCGTAGTATGTAACAATTGCAAATTTAAAGATTTAATTATAATGTACCATTTTTTTAAAATTTCATTTTGATATTTTAATAAATTATACCATAATAACATTGTCGTATTATTTCATGTCTAATATCTATCGCAAAAAATATTATCACTACTTTAAAATGCACTAAGTACTTTTAAACGCGGCCCGCGAACGTATTTGCACGCTAAAGTTTGGCCCTCAACATGTCAAAGGTTGCCCATAACTGCTCTACACATTCTCTTTGTGTTGCAATACTGTTTTTAATACAAAATAACCGTTGGGATTTTATTACACTCCTAAGAATACATAATACATAAGATTATTATTATTATTATATATTACTTGTGTTTCCACTAGAAGTGGATATACCAATATTTATTCTTCATAACATTTAATACGAAATAACCGTTGGGATTTCAATACACTCCTAATAAATTTACTTTTGGTTTGATTTAAACAATTTAATACCCTTTTTAAATATATTCGTCCACGGAATATATTTAGAGGACGTATTAAATCAGAGAAGTAGTAAATTTATTAAGAGTGTATTAAAAATTTATTTCACTGTAACCAATTAGTTCAAGATTTCACTTGAAGTTAGTGATTTATACGCGTGGCGCATGAAGTAAAATTTCGAGTTTAGAAAAGCCTGAAAATTTGGATTTGCAGGGGCGCGACTCGCTTCGCTCGCGCGCCCCTGCAAATCCAAATTTTCAGGCTTTTCTAAACTCGAAATTTTACTTCATGCTTAGTCTGGGAGTGGAATCTCTCGTTAGACGATCAATCAGAAACTTATTTTGTAGTATAACTTATTACATAAAATAAATAGAGTTGATGTTGTTTAATTTTGTTGTTCAAATTTAAAACCAACATAAATGTGTGTATATTATTTCTTTTTTAGAAAACTTAGCGTCTACAGTTTTAAAATATAAATTATGATAAAAGTTATAAAGAATGATCCAGCCTTGTTTTATTGCAGAATTAAATAAAATTAAACATTTGACGAACAAATTGTTAAAGCTTTAATTATAACGAAATTATGTAAACTGATGCTTAATAAAGAATCTACTACAGAAACAATTTTAATAATAATATCACAAAGATTACCTAATTATAAATTTAACAATTTACATTGTAACTTTGAAAAAAAAAAATCGAACAATTTTTAACAAAATTGGATAAGTTTTAAATGATCAGACATTGTTCAAATAAATTAAATGTATTTAATAAAAAAGATGACTCATATAGTAAATATATATCACAAATTAAACACTTTTAGTTTAAAAATGAGAAGTTGACGTTATGGAAACTATAGTCTGAGTTATACAAACATAAAGAAGTTAAAGCCTCTATTGTTAACCAATATGAAGGGTGTATAGCCTCACCTAAAATTCCCCAGACAAATTAACAAGAAAATATTTTTTTATTAAAGTAAAGTTTCCTTTCGAACCTGCTAAAAAGTTTAAGCGTATTTTATAACTTTTTTCAACAATTTGATATATAAATGTTAACCAGAATTAAGTTATATTCCTGTTAATATTAGTGTTTTATAATTTTCAATGTATTTTAAGTTTTTGGAGAAGAAAAGCACGTGTTTTGTTCTATGATCAGTTTCCTGACACGTGTTTCGGTCTTAAAAGATCATTCTTAAAGGTTAAACTGGAACAAAACATCTGATTTTCTTTACTAAATTTGTACATCCGGTTCCATCAAGAGTGTAGCGCCCAGGCATTAGCTATATTTTAAGTTATGTATGCTAATTTTGAAAACGTGAACTACCTGTAATACGTGTATTAAAAGTTCTTGAAAATATAAAAATAGGTTATGCCTTAAAAATGGCCAATGCAATTTAAAATATGCATATGATAAATATGTCTTAAAATATTCCATTCTTTTAAAAAAAGTCACTCATAAAGTTTTGATCATCGAATCACATTTTCTCACGGATCTGACAGCGATACTGCAATTATGAGTTATACTAATTTCATCCTAATTTGAAGCCTTGAATAACATGTATTGAATAAAACAAACAAAACCTTAATAACATTTTTAGTTTTTTGTTAATTAGTCTGGGGAGTTTTAAGTAAAACACCCTGTATAAAATTACGACAGTTCATATATAACGCAAACAATACGTCATATTTAATAAGACTACTTAAGACAATAAATACCCTTTGAAACAACTACTTCCCGTGCAAATACACCGCCAGATATTGAATTATTGAATGTCATTTCTTATTTAATTGTTCATGTTTATTTGTTAGTTGATTTAAAGAGAATGTAATGTCACATATACATTGATCGAGCGTTATAAATCATAAAGATTTTATATATTTCATTGTATAATCTAATTGGTTATAATTTACTTATTTGTCTATTAATTTATTTATATATTTATTAGTATTTTTAGTTGCCTAATTATTTGTTTATTTACTTGTTTATCTATTTCTTTATTTATTTTACTATTAACTCAAAGCGTAATTCCGGTAATTTCGTAGGTTTTTGTCTCAAATATTCAACTTTCATGTTAGTATTAAGTAACATATTGTATTGACAAGTGTAAAGCTTCTTGCTGTTAACACAATAAATTTATTTATTTATAAATTTATTTATTTATTTATAATATCCTGTGGTGCACTTGCACGGGAAGTAATTGGTTTAATGGGTATTTATTGTCTTAAGTAGTTTTATTATTTAAGACGAATTGGTTGCATTTTATAGGAACTGTCGTAATTTTATATATTATGTTTAAAGTGTGCAAACTTTAAGAAGCATAAGCTTATTTTCTCAAATTTAAATAGTTTTTAGTTTGAATTATAATAAATGTATTCGTTTTATTTTTAATGATAGAAAGATGATCGAGGCTCTCTAATTATTTTGTTTCTATAGTCTATTTAATAACCAGGCGGACTAAAGGCGAAAGTTTAATTTCTCATTTGGTTTTTAATTATAAGGATTTAATATGTACTCTAAAATTTTGTATTACTGTGTAATACAATAAATGTAATTAGTTTTAAGATTTACACATGTACAAATATATTGTGTTACTCTGCAATTTGGTGAATAAATATATTATTATTATTATTAAAAAAAGTCACATTTACACTATAAAAAGTGACCAGAAAAGTAACCAGAAATATTTTGGCAGTAAAAATCAATTTATTTGAAATTATTTTACCCATAACATACCTTCAGAAATTATATCTGGTAAAAAACACAAAAACTGAGGCGAAACAAAACAAAGGCACAAATAACTGACAAACAACACAAAAACTGAAACGAAACGCGTGGAACCGGTAGAATGCAAGTAACAGTGACAGATCAGCTGATCATAACAACCGCCATTGGCATTTTAAGCAATTTTGACCTGTGTAAAAACGCCGCCTTTTGACCAATCACAACAACGTATTTTCGCGACTATAACTTGATTTAGTCCGCCTGGTTATTAAATAGAGTATAGTTCTATCTATTATTTATTTTATTATTCATTTCAGACCCTATTCTTTTTTTAATTTTTAAGTGAGTTTAATAAACTATATTTAAGAGATTGATTTAATTACATGTTATTAAATGAAGTGTAAGAAAACTGTTGGTTAATTAGATTATTAAGATCTGGATTAAACATCAGGAACGTTGGTAATTACACCAATTAGAAAACAATTACGGTCGATTACCGGTGAACATTAAAGCCTCCGAAGTTGAACACATCCAGACGACCAACGGTGGTGGTCAAAGGTCCTTTACGAGCCGCCTCACGGCCGGCGGCGCAATCGCCTTTAATTGAAACGACCGGAAATCTGCGCCGGTTGGCGGAACTAACCTAACCTGACCCCGGACCGTAAATTTTAATCTGGGATTAAACCCCTAACACATGTGTGCGACGAGTACGAGGGAAAAAAAAGTGGAAGAATATTAACATTTCCGATGATGTATTGGGCTCGGAAAAGGCGAAAACGTCTGTTTAATGAAATTGGGAGGTTTTTTTGATTTATTCCCAAACGGCTGTTGTGGTTATATGGGTTTTGGGACGTGAATTAAATTAAGTTACATGCGTGAAGGCATATTTTGTATTAAAAAATCTAACGTATAAAGAAATGAGATAATAATCATTGAGACACCTTAATTATTTTCTATATTTACCGCATCCACTTTGGTAGGTTCGTTAATTAACAAAATATGTACAGGACAATTATTATAAACGCTAACTTTACACAAAGGTGAAAGAAAATAAAAAGCTTTTAAATAAATTTACATAAAAGTGAAAAAAGTTTTTGAACGAAAAGCCGCTCAAAGTGGTTTGAAAAAAATATTATAATATTATAAATAAAATATCTTTATTCTGGTAAAAGTGTTTACAATAATTTATACAATAAATACTTAATATTAGAACATGCGTCAATGAAGAAGAAAATATACAGGGATTTTTTTATTTCGGTATACAATATACATAAGAAATAGAATACATCGCATTGAAACAGCCGTGAGTATGTACAGGGAATTTTTCTTTTAGCAAAACATATGCATAGTCTGTAAATTTCCCGACATCCGTTGGTTTTTGAAAGAGTTCAATTTGGAGCTTTAAACGAGTGTTTTCCACTCCCAGACTAAGCATGAAGTAAAATTTCGAGTTTAGAAAAGCCCCGTGAAAATTTGTCGAGGGTCGCGCAGCGACCCGAGACAAATTTTCTGGGCTTTTCTAAACTCGAAATTTTACTTCATGCGCCACGTGTATAAAACACTTATTTCAAGTGAGGTTCAAATATACATAATTTCACAGTATTATAGTGTTTTTTACGTGTGGCGCATGAAGTAAAATTTTGAGTTTAGCAAAGCCCAGAAAACTTATATCGGGTCAATGCGCGACCGTCGACAAATTTTCAAGGGGCTTCTCTAAACTTGAAATGTTACTTCATGCTTAGTCTGGGAGTTTTAAACTCAATTAGAGTTTTAAATTGAACTCATTTATGTACACCCAGATTAAAAAAACGCATTGGAAGAGTCGTGTGTATGTACAGGGAATTTTTCTTTAAGGTAAACATATGCATAAACTATACATTTTCCGACATCTGTTGTTTTTGAATAAAGTTCAATTCAAAGCTTTAAACGAGTGTTTTTCTCTCTCAGACAAAGCATGAAGCAAAAGTTCGAGTTTAGAAAATCCCCGTGAAAATTTGTCGAGGGTCGCTTAAATCAATTAATTGTTGTTCTAGTTTATAATTAACAAAAATAATAAAAATTACATTCATTAAAATAAGCAGAAACTTCGTGTATTAACTTCGCTTGAATCAATAATTATCGTAATGTTGTAATTTTTAATTAACAAAAATATAAAAAATTGCATTAATATGAGGAAGCAGAAACTTCGTTGATTTAATTCGCTTAAATCAATTAATTATCGTAATTTTTTTTATTATTATTATTTGCAAAACACTTAGTTGTATTTTACTATAATTACAATCTGATCACAAATGGATTAATGAGTAATATTTAGCTAACTTAATTTACTAAAGGTTTAATACTAACGGTTTACTCATTAGTATCCCTTAGATTTTAATAACTTAATTACACTAATTAATGTGTACACTAGCATTATGCTCTGCTTTTGCACTAACACAATATTAAACTAACTCGAACGGTTTAGTCCGCTGTAGTCTTCTGGTCAAATTCGTGTTATCGAGGAGCTGGATGGCTTCGATGTTGACGTGTTGAAGAAGTCGCTGTTCATGACTCTTGGCAAATTTGTGTATTGTCTCATTAACAGTATCCATTTCCAAGTCCCTGTGGAGGTCACTGTTTCGGAAATACCAAGGAGCATTGACAATACTCCTCAGTACTTTATTTTGGTATCGCTGGATTATTTCTATATTGCTCTTTTTGACACAACCCCACAGCTGGATGCCATATGTCCATACGAGCTTAAGAATTTGTTTATACAGCAGTAATTTATTGTAGATTGACAGGGTGGAGTTCCGAGCCACATTTGCCGACGACACTGCTATATTGGCTGTAGGCAAAGATCACGAAGAAGCAGCAGTAAATCTGCAAACCTCGATAAATAAAATTAACATCTGGACTAAACAATGGCGAATCAAATTGAATGAGACTAAATCGGTCCACGACAATTTCACAAATAAAAGAAATCAACATATCCCTGTTAGTATGAATGATATCCAGGTACCATATGCTGATACAGCAAAATATTTGGGTTTTACACTGGACGCTAAGCTACGCTGGAGAGCTCATGTCAAAAAGAAAAAAGAAGAACTGGACATCAAATTTCGAAAAATTATCGTAATGTTGTAGTATATAATTAACAAAAATATTAAAAATTACATTTATTTAAAAAAGCAGAAACTTCGCTCATTTATTTCGCTTAAATCAATTGATTATCGTAATGTTGTTTTATAATTAACAAAAATATTAAAAATTACATTAAATAAAGAAGCAGAAACTTCGTTCATTTAATTCGCTTAAATCAATTAATTATCGTAATGTTGTAGTTTATAATTAACAAATATATTAAAAATTAAATTAATTAAAAAAAAGAAACTTGGTTCATTTAATTCGCTTAAATCAATTAATTATCGTAATGTTGTAGTTTATAATTAACAAAAATATTTAAAACTACATTAATTAAATAACGCAGAAACTTCGTTCGTTCAATTCGCTTAAATCAATTAATTATCGTAATGTTTCAGTTTATAATTAACAAAAATATTAAAAATTACATTAATTAAAAAAAGCAGAAAATTCGTTCATTTAATTCGCTTAAATCAATTAATTATAATAAGGCACGATTGAAATCAATTTAAAATCTACATTATGTAGAATAAATTAATTACTAACTGAAAAATTTTAAATGAATAATCCTAATTCAAATTCCATGTTTAACATCACAGAGAACCAATCGTTAATTCTCATTATACTCTTTTGAAATTTTATCCGCACAGCGCATGTAAACATCCCAGGTTGGCAGGATCGTAAAAAAAAAACCGGATCGTCCTTGATTCTCGCACACGTGCTTCCACTTTTCCGCTGCCATAAATTTTCACAAAGTTTCATGGTCAATGGCTTTTGCAGTCTGATAAATTGGCGTTTTTTTTGTTGTTGTGAATTTACAACCGCGGGGGTTAATTTCATTTTTTTTTTTTCGAGGTTAATATACATGGAGGATGATGCGAGGATGGAGGATTCCATTACTGTAAATTGATTCATTTCCACGAGGGATGAAATTCCCACAAAAGCAGAACACGATGTGCAAATTGCGAATTTCACGGTTCGATTTAATCTTATTCGATAAAATTGTAAGGGTACTTTAAATACAGGGACCGACTCTTTTAAGTATACATATCCCGATGGATGCGTTGCAGAATTTTAGGCAAATTTCAATCGAGTGTTTCTACTCCTTGATTAGGCATGATGTAAAATTTCTAGTTTAGAAAATTGGAAATTGGTCGCGTAGCGCTTCGCGCTACGCGACCAAACCAAATTTTCAGGCTTTTCTAAACTCGAAATTTTACTTCATGATTAAACAAGTATTGAAAACCCTCGTTAGAAGTTTCAAATTTAACTCTTTCAAAATCAATAGATGCTTTAAATTTTACAATGTATGTATGGAGAATGTATACATAAAAGAAAAATTCCTTGTATGTACATTTCAGACGCAATGTGATCATTCACAATGATTTAATACTGAAATGTTGTGAAATTTAAAATATATTAATAGTATATTTAAAAGTTTACTATATTTTAGTGTTATGAATTTACAATAAGTCTCATATAAACCGCTAACAATGAGTCGTTATAAGATTTATAAGATCATTAATAATACTTTATATTAATCTATTTTCTATACATCTATACATTTTAGAAATGTTAATTCTTTTAACTAAATCTCAAAAAATCGGGCAAATTCCTTTAAGATATGGGAGTATACTTAAAAAAAAATCTCTGAATATGAATATTTTATCCAAATGAAATGATTTAAAAGAAGTTCGTTACTTTAAGAAATGTATTCTAAAGCAAGCAATTAATTTATTCCACATGATTTCACCTTTAACAAAAATACCCATCATCAGAACAAGGAAAAAATCCATTTCAATAACACACAGACAGAAAAAAAAGTTAAGGGAAAAGCCCAACGGAGCGTCCCGACATTGAAATGTCGATTTAGCCGGTGCTCTCTTATCTCTTACTTTCCTTTTACATCGCAGAGGAGATAACTCGTTTCGAGTGTATGGCGAGAGGAGTACGTATATATATATGAAGAGGGAGAGAGGGGGTAGAATGGAAACATTAAAGTAACCCCTGGCAATTCCCCAAACAGCTGTTCAGTTAAGGGAGAAGTCGTCACTTCGGGCCGGTTTTGAAGCTTGACCGAGCACACTCGGACACTCCATTTGCGAAAAATCCACCCCAACAAGTTGTAGGCCGGTATTCGGGTCACGTATCTTTTAAGGGGCTGAATAAGTAAGCCCACCAAATCACTAAACGTCTTCAGAGGGGTATTACGGGATCACACTGATGCAATGATAAAAAATAAATAGCGATGTGTACATCATAGTATATTACTTATTATAGATTTTACGATCTATAAATCAAGATTGTTTTTTATTTCCTGCTATTATATCTAAATCATAATTTAAATAATCGCACGGAAGTTTACGGTATACAGGGTGGCCGATTTATCTGAAGACATTAAAATATTTCGAAAACTACGCACAGGATCAAAAAAAGTTCTGAATAAAATTTGTTCGCCTGGAAGAGGGTCATCCAATAATACTTCTATTACTTGGGGTGGGGTGGGGGCAACTTTGAAATCGTAAATGGGAACCCCCATTTTTGATCGCTGATTCGGATTCCCCATAAAAAATATTAACTTTTATTTGAAACATTCTTTTCGATTCGTGACAAATGACGCTATAATCGCAAGAAACCTGATTTTTGCGAATATTTCGAGAAATTACACATCGGATCGAAAAAAAGGAAAAGACGTGTTTAATTTTTTAAAAAGCTATTCAACGATACGAAACTAGATCCACCCTCCCCCTATCCCTACCCCATTGTGGTGAAAATAGAAGTTGCTTCAAAATCGTGATTGGAAAACCCTATTTTTTATAGCAAATCCTAGCTTTCCAAGACGAAATCCATTGATTCCAATTTATTGTTGATATTACATTTTCGATCATTTAATTATGATTTAGAGAAGGCCGCTTATTTTTTTGTGCGGTTGCCCAGAATGCTAATTGAATGATTTAATAAATTTGAGGTTATGCTAAACTATTTGTTAACAGTCAGTAGTGCCAATATAATTTAAAACTTAAAACGTACTGTGAATCATGTTTTAAACGATCGCACGGCATTTCTCGCCATTTTCTTCAGTTTAACCACATTTAATTGCACAATATAATAATAATAATAATAAGTATTTATTGCCCAACAGAAAATTTCCCAATTACAAGACAATGATAATACAATAAGCAATGTATGTATGTACATAAATAAATTTAAATCTAAACAATATGAAGACGCTCGTAAGTGTGACAGCTATTTGACAGATTGTTCATCAACGATTTAACAGAGTCGTGCAGAATATCACAACAGGGTGTTAATTTATTACACATGCATGACATGATAACAATAGGAGATTTTAATCTCAGGTTAGTCCTATGGTTTGGGATGCTAAACATAGGTTTTTGCCTGCTGCAAAAAACTGGAATATGCAGCCCAATCTGATTTAATAATTCTGGTGAATCTATTTCATTGTGTAATAATTTATGCATAAATAAGATAGATGCCTTATGCCTACGACATTCAAGAGCAGTGATGGGGAGACTACGGCCCGCGGGCCAAGTCCGGCCCGCGGAAAGGTTTAATCCGGCCCGTTTAAGAGTGCCGTCGTGAGAATGTTTAAACGCGTTCTTACTTCGTAATGTGAAGACCCGCATAAAAACTACCTACCTACGATTAAGCATTATTCTTTGGCCCGCTACGATTGTCTGGTTATTACAAATGGCCCGTCTTAAAAAAAGTTTCCCTACCACTGTTCAAGAGTATCTAAACTAAATTTATTGAGTAGTATGTCATGATCAAATCGTCTTACTGGATAGTATCCTTCAGTTTTATGAAATAAAAATGTTAAAAACCTGCGTTGTCATCTTTATTTGGTTCTGAGTTTGAGGAAACCAAAGTAAGGCTGCATATTCCAGCTTTGAGCGTACATACGAGTTGTACAGGGTTTTTAATGCATTGATGTTCTTAAGACTAGACGAGTTGCGATGAATAAAACCCAATGACTTCAATGAATTATTAACGATTGCCTCAATGTGACGACCGAATGTCAGATTACTGTCAAAATAGACACCCAGATCTTTAAATACCGTGACTTTCTCTAAATAAATGTCATTAATTGAATAATTATACGTGATAGGGCTAGATTTTTTAGTGAACGACATATATTTGCACTTGTTAATGTTTAAAGTAAGTCCATTATTCTCACACCATGAAGCAATCAATTTTAACTCATTTTGGAGCACTAGACAATAGTTTATGTCTTTAATCGAAGTATATAATTTTAAATCATCTGCGTAAAGTAGATGACGACAGGTTAACAATTCTGAGAGGTCATTTATGAACATGTTAAATAATAATGGTCCTAAGATCGAACCTTGGGGTACCCCTGACGAAGGTGTATATGCAGTTGATTTAAATGTGTTATATCTAATTACCGCTCTGCGTTCAGTGAGATAAGAGTTCATTAGTGATATTGATGATTAGCAGAACCCGAATCGGCTTAATTTGGCCAGAAGGATGTTATGAGGAACTTTGTCAAAAGCCTTTGACAGATCGGTATAAATGACATCAAGTTGCCCTTTAGAATCTATAACTTCCGCGATGTTATGTGTCATTAAACAAAGATTTGTAACCGTCGACCGTCGCGGAATAAAACCATCTGCACAGTTGATGGGTATGGTTTAATATGTTAATATATTTGATCGAATAATATTCTCTCAAACATTTTGGCAATGTGTGGTAAAAGTGCTATAGGACAGAAATTATCAACGGTTTGTGGTTTTACTGGGGATTTTGGTATTGGGCAAATTTATGCAGCTTTTAATCGATGAGGAAAGACTGCAGTACGAATTGATAAATTAAATAAAGATGCAAGCGGGTCACATAGTAAAGTTGCACAGTCTTTTAAAAGGAACGCTGGTAAGTTATCCGGACCAGTTGAATAAGTGTTAGGCAGTCTTTTGAGATGTGTCAGGATATCCTGGGCTGATATGGTATAAAATAGAAAATTGGGATTGAAGGTTATATGAATATCTGTCAAACTATTTGATGAAGAGTTATGGACTGAAGCAAAGTAATCGCGAAAAGTGTTAGCAATAAGGCTAGGTTCCTCAAGAAGAATATTTTCGTGAAGTACTGAAGAGGTAAGTCTCGATTTACTTGATTTTTTAGAATTTACAAAGGACCAGAATTGTTTGGGATTACCGACGAGCTGATTTTCAACTGTAGTGCACTACAGTATATTATTTGAGTAACACCATATTCATTTGGCCCAATTTTTTAGTATGGTTTCCATCTGCTTCAATCTTTCCTGAATAAATAATATTATAAAATTTGATTTTCTTCAATTTTGTTCACAGACCTTCGATTTGACTCTTTCTGACATGAAATTTAAACTTAGTAATTTTTAATCATTGTTTTTTAAATTAAAATTGTTTTTTAATATTAAATATCACTGCAGATATGCTTCTTCTTTAAAAAAAAGACGTTATTGTCTTAAGAGAACATTTCCAATTATTGTTTTTTCCAACGTTAAAATAAATCTTTATCACTTATAAATGGAAATAAGTATTTAATTCTCAATCATGGCTGCAGCTTATATCGAAATTCCACAATTTGATTGACAAAGGATAAATTGACGAATTAAGCACTAATAATCTTTCGAATGATTAAGTTTGATGTGGGTGTTTACGGCTCAGGCGGAATAAAATTAAAGTATTTTATTTGATTCCTAAAATAGTTTTATTTTGTTGAGCCCAAACCGTTAACACCCACATCAAACTTACTCCTTCGTCAGATTTTACGGCCTTACTTCCCTAGTGGTCTAATAACCTTTCTTTACACATTTATTGGAATTACCAAATGCACAGGGTGGCCCGAATTCGATGTTTCATATTTCATATTCATAGGGTATCTGGGTAACCTGAAGAGTTAGAAAAAATTTGATATCCACGTCATGACCTCTTTCTTTAACATATTAATCAATGGCGTTGACAGATTATGGCGAACTTGATTAGTTTGGAAGATATCAAGCGTTTTTCAATTGTTGGCGATTTTAAATTATGTCTTTATCTTAATAACTATAAGATATACAAAAAACAATTCAATGGTCATTTGTAAAGTTTTCAATGTAAAATGCAGTAGCGTACTTACCATTTTATTCTGATTTTTAATTCGCTGAGTTTTGATATAAGGTTGCATTTTTTTTTTAAATGGAACACCCTATATTTTTGTCATATATGTCATTGAATAGCACATTAAAAAAGCTTTACGTTTATACAGAAAGCTTTATTTAACACCGAACATTTTCATAACGAGAATATTTGTTTTATGTATACATAAGCATATGTTGTGCATTTGCTGACGATTAGTTTATTAAAAAAATTAATTTGAAGCTTTAAACGAATGTTTTCCACTCCCAGGCTAAGCATGGAGTAAAATTTCGAGTTTAGAAAAGCCTGAAAATTTGGATTTGCCGGGCGGAGCGAAGCGAGCCCGGCAAATCCAAATTTTCAGGCTTTTCTAAACTCGAAATTTTACTTCATGCGCCACCGGTACAAAACACTGATGCAATGTAAAGTTTAGCGGTGTGTTTTTAACTTCGTAATATGTCAGTGTTTTGTACCGGTGGCGCATGAAGTAAAATTTCGAGTTTAGAAAAGCCTGAAAATTTGGTTTGGCCGCTCCGCGCTTCGCGCTACGCGACCAAACCAAATTTTCAGGCTTTTCTAAACTCGAAATTTTACTTCATGCTTACTCTGGGAGTGGACAACACTCGTTTAAAGCTTCAAATTAAATTCTTTTAATAAACCGAACGTCGGTAATTGTACAACGTATGCTTATGTATACTTAAACGAAAAATTCTCGTTATGAAAATGTTCGGTGTTACATAAAACTTTCTGTTTATGTAAAATTAAGTTTTTTTTCGTTGAAAAATTGTGTTTTTAACTCTGAAGCTTTTAGATAAATATTTTATAATCCACACATAATATAGTGTGCTAAAGTGATAACAATTTGAAATAATACTTTCTTGTCTTTGTTTTACATATGGGAAAAGAAAAAAACAAACAAAGAAAACAGAAAAGTAAGCGTGTACAAAAGTTGAAATTTATTTTTATAAGATGTATTTTTTAGGAGATGTCTCCGAGTCTCAATTTATTTTAATAAATTGTAATATTTTTGGAAGAAGTCTCGGAATGTGAATTAATGTAATTTTACATATGAATGTAAAAGTAAGTGTGTAAATAAATTGCATTTTTTTAAGAAATCTCTGAATCTGGATTCATCGATTCTTGTTACACACGTAATTTGGTGTGTAAACAAAAAATACAATTTTATTCAATTATTTCATAAAATGAAAATACATTAGGTGATTTTTATTTTGAACATCACTTAAATTAATATGCGTGGCGCATGAAGTAAAATTTAGAGTTTGGAAAAGCCTGAAAATTTGGTTAGGTTAGGTCGCGTAGCGCTACGCGACCAAACCAAATTTTCAGGCTTTTCTAAACTCGAAATTTTACCTTATGCTTAACCTGGGAGTGGAAAACATTCGTGAAAATTTAAAAAAAAAATAAAAATACACATTCGATTTTCTTCAAACAAACATCGAATTTGTACCCTGTACATGTCAGACACAAAAATGTTAATCTATTGATAGTGTGTTAATCCATTGATATTGGTGACTTTGTGTCCGGATGTTACTTTTGCTAATTGATATAAAAGCGGCTGGGTACTAGTACTTTATTCGTTAATTTAAAATTCCTTAAGAAAACTATTTGGGTATGAATTTTAACCAAATTTTTTAAATTATTTGAAAGTAACTAAAATTTACAACTCCAATATTTCCTAAAATAAAAATAAGTATTTCTAATGTTGTTAACGATTATTAGGTTAAAACTCTATGATCTGTCGTCATCAAGTAATATTAGCATCGGCAGTTCCAAGGCCGTGGCCAGAAAAAAAAAACTGGAAGGGGGTTATAAAAATTTCGGGAGGGGGAGGGGGGTGAGGTTAAATGTAAATGAACTGTTATTTGTTAATTGTAAAAATATTGTTTTGGCTTTTAGAGGGCCGCTTTAATATACAAAAATTTTACATTTTGAAAATTTCGGAGGAATTTTAACCCCCATATCCCCCTCCCCTGGCTGCGGCCTTGGTAGTTACTCAAAACTTAATGTGTTATCTAACGGTAATTTAAAAAATTATAAAAATATCTATATCGGGAATATTTTTATGATTTTTACAATGTCTGTTTATTTTATTATTTATTACGTTTATTTAATACTAATAAACTTTATGTCCGACTGGATAATAAAGTTCGATTTATGATATAGTTTTGAGGGATATAAAGTATTTCTTTATTATATTAGTATAATAAAATTAACAACTGTCAAACTTTGTAACTTTATTCGAAATACTGTAAAAACTATATCGTATAGAAATGTATTTGGTTAAAATGAATATTTATTTAATTATCGCGATGGTGGCAATGGTCAAGATCGACAGGCCCGAGTTCAACGCCTACTGTTGGCACTTTGGATGTGTTTTTTCCCGTTTTATTGTTTCACCTTTTCCACTTTTTTTTAATTTCTACTGCAGCAGAAATCGATCTTCGATATTAATATTACTCCAAGTCAAAGGTTATTCATGAATTTTCTTGTATTCACTTTCTTCAATTGCAACTCTGTAGCACTTAGCAGTCGGACAGAAAGCTTTGTAAGCAATTCGTACATAAATAAATATTAACTCGCCCTATACAGGAAGTTTTTCTTTTAAGTATACATATCTTAATTACAGCAGTTAATCTTCAGATATTCTTTGTTTTTTAAGAGTTCAATTTGAAGCTTAAACGAGTGTTTTCCACTCCCAGGTTAAGCATGAAGGAAAATTTCGAGTTTAGAGAAGCCTGAAAATTTGGTTTGGTCGCTTGGTCGCGTAGCGCGAAGCGCGGAGCGACCAAACCAAATTTTCAAGCTTTTCTAAACTCGAAATTTTCCTTCATGCGCCACGCGTATAAAACACTGAAATATTGTGAAATTATTCCTGATAAACAAGAATGTCTTGAATTTCACAATAATTCAGTGTTTTATACGCCTGGCGCATGAAGTAAAATTTCGAGTTTATAAAAGCCTGAAAACCTAATTTTCAGGCTTTTCTAAATTCGAAATTTTACTTTATGCTTAATCTAGGCGTGGACACACTCATTAGTAGCTTCACTTGAAAGAACAATTATCTGTGTGTTTATATCTGCAGCCCCAAAATTAAAATTCAGTTGAACCACCACTGATATAAGTATCAAAAATAAATATTTTAGTCATTATTCTTCTAAGGTTCTTTAAATATACATTATATTTTTGTAAATTTAATAAAATACTTCCAACTTTACCCAAATTAAAACTGATCCTACCTTCATAAAGAAAGAAAACCAAGCCACCACTCCCGATATCCTATTATGTACTAGCAATTTAAAGCCCCGTATATACTCAGTTCAATTATTTCCCGATTTATGTTCACACCATCTTTCTATTTTATTCAATATAAAAATTAATCAGAATCCTACCCAAATAATACCTGAATCCATTCCAGACTACAATCGTTCAAACATCTCACTTATAACAAATGATCCCCTGCAATTTATTTCCAAACATCCTGATATAGATCCATCAACCACTCCTAATTTTAATGATCCAAATCAATAGATCGTCATACTCCTAAGATCCCTAGACAATACTACAAATACCCAGAGCCCAAATTCATCCTAAGACTAATAAAATACAAATGACAGTTATAGAGAGACTACAGACAGTTAAAAGACGAACAAATTAAATTGACATTTAATAGACTCAACAAAGATATAAAAGAATGATACTTGAATACAAAACGCATAAGTGGCTTGCAATAACATCAATGACTTACAAGGACACAAATATTTTACAGAAATTAAAAAACTCAGCAAATATAAATTTTTCCACAGTATAACAGAAATTATTGACCCGCCAACAAAACTGAAACTAACAACGAACAAGGACATATCAGAAACATTTGCAAACCATTTTAAAAACGTATGCAGAATGACATTTGACTCATCCTTTGATCATGCATTCTACAATTTAATAAATACCTGATATGAAAATCATTTTTTGACTAACTTACCTACCCCTTCTCCTACAGACGACAAACAAGGAGAAAATACCTACTTTGAAACTCTTAACAAATGCAAAAATACAGCTCCTGGACACTACGAAGTACATCGATAAATTTTAAAAGCGCTTCCTTATCCCATCCACTTATACATCCTTAAAATGCTCAATTACAATTACTTTCAACAGGAATATCTGTCTATCTCCTGAATGGAAATACGGCATTGTCACGTGTATCCATAAACACAATACAGATCCCCTAGCAGCAAATAAATATTGCCCCATGACCCTCCTACCTGTCCTTGGAAAGATGTATGAATTACTATTAAAACACAAAATCCTTAATCAAATGAAAAATCATATTCCCCTTTATCAATTTGGCTTCTCCTTAAACGCTCCACAACACTTCCTTTAACTATCCTGACGTCCAACTGCCAAACCACACACCTAGAAGTAAACAAATCCGCCGTGCTATTTTTAGACATAGCTAAAGCCTTCGATTCCGTATGGCATCGCGGACTATTATATAAGTGCAGTACCCTTAACCTACGTAATCACCTTATCAACCTTATCCAAAAATTCCTTCTAAATCGTACACTAAAAATCCGAATCCGAAAAACGTTATCCTCTACATTCTACCCCGAATAAGGTGTGCCTCAAGGATTCCCACTATCCCCACTTCTATACAATATTTATTGCTACCACCTGTATAATCCTAACCCCAACTTCATTAACTTTAATCGCCCTTCCCTCCAGTTTGCCGAGGATACCGCCCTAGTTACCCACTCCTCTACCCTGGCTCGAGCCTTAGAATCACTACAAAAAATATTAGATAAAAGCTCCAGGTGGTTCTCCAAATGGAGACTTAAAATAAATCCTAATACATCCCAACTGTTCTTACCCTACCATCGAATACCACTAAATCCTCTAACAGTATTCATTAATGGAATAATACTCACCCCTTCACCCATTTGTAAATACCTTAGTATTCATTTGAACCCTAAATTTTTCTTTATGAAGCACACATCATTAATGAAATCAAAGGTTATAAAAAGAGCTAAATATTTTCGCTGCCTCACCTACAAAAATCAAGGAATCAGAACAAAGACCTGTACCAGAATATATAAAATGATATGCTGCCCCATCATTGACTACAGCTCAATCATATACATTAACCCCTGTAAGTCCACCCTTAATAACCTCGAGGTAGCAGAGAGATCTTCTCTCCGCACCTTGACTAAGCTTCGCCACCCCCAAAATCCTCTTCATAACCCTTCTAATATCCCCCTCTATCAAACAACAAACATAACACCAATAATAGATAGACTTCGATTTCTCGCAACACGTTTCGCATGTAACGAAAGTAACTTCGAAATAATTGAAAAAATATGCATCCCGAGAAATCCCGATATACCTCCGAAATACAAAAATCCTCTCATTACTTTATTTGAATATATTTCCTCTCTACATCCCAATATTCAACCTTGAATTGGAATTCCAAAAATAACAAGTCAATGGGCAGAAAGACTTTTGGTCGATAGCCCTTACTTGGGAACTTCGTATATTGACAATACATAAATGTATATATCGATTAATTTAAATTTCATGTATTCTATAAAAAAAATGTATGTACATTCTAAAGTAATAAAGATTTGATAGCAGTATATAGATTTCTGAATAGAGATAACGTATTATGTATTCACTTTTATTATTTTGACAAAATTAATTATAAATACACAGGCTTTAAAAAAACCATAGAACGATGTTAATCATAAAAATGGATATTTGTAAGTATCGGCTAGGAAAATAAATAATAATAATAATATTTAATACTAACTAGTATATTGTTTTCATATACCTTAATCATTTGATGTACTCAGTATTTTAGATTTTGTATAGAATAGATATTTGTAAGTAGTAATCGAGTATTTTTATTTGTAATCGGAGTGGAACGTTTCGAATGTCAAAAGTCATTTATTTGTTTCTATACTAATCTTTAGAAAGCATTATTACACTGTTTTGAGTATTAGTATCATTAGGATTTGTACTAACTGATCCGACAAAGAATCGGAAGACTGTCTACCAAGTGCTTAGAGTAAAATTATTTTTTATGCGTTTTAAAAGTAAGTTTGAGAATTTAAAGTTGGGTAATATAAAATAGTAAGATGTATTCAGTTTTATTGGATAATTATATAGAGGAACACGTAAAGGGTCCGACGGGTTGTTATCCTGACCGCGTCCTGAAAGTTAGCGCAACAGCGCCAGTCCCTAATGGTCCCATTCCTGTCCTGAAATAGCTTGAAAATGGCTGAAACTGCTGTAATATAAAACACCGAATGCTAAGCTCTCGCTTTAATATCGAAACGCGTTATTGTTTATGTCTAATTAGTATAGTTAAATCGTTTATCCAAATTTTAAACGATTTATATTATTAGATAGGAAAACAATGATAAATTGTTTTTTTGTTGTTGATGGTACTTAACTGTGTTGTTTGTTTTTTTTTATTTACTTATATTTATTATGTATTTATATTTATATACCATTTTAGTTTTAGCTTTAAGATATTAATGTACTAATTTTAATGGACTTCCGTTAAATAAATAAATTTTTATATGATGCAGGAAAGGGCAATTGCGTAGGATATAAAATCAGAAGGGCAATTTTGAACTATTTATAGGATTCCAAAGGAAAATAAAGCACTTTTTATGTTCTAGAGAAGTGGATTTACGTAGGAAATAAAAACAGAAGGGCATCCTTAAAATTCCCAAAACAGATTAACCTTCATACAATACGCAATAATATTTGTATGCTGGTTGGTGCTGTTTTATTTTTTGCCGTTCGGAAAATTGGTTTAATTACCGAATATCCTGTGTTCGTTCGCTGTCCGTCTCTGCTGGGAATGTAAAAATCCAGCTTTTAATTCCCATCAGTTCGGGAGTGAATAAAAAAAAATAACAGCACGTCCAATTTAATCGACTGGATCTGATTTTTCGATTTACTGAAAAGCGATCACAATTTGACACATTCGAATAAATCACGATACTGCGAAATTTACTTTCGGGTTATAAAGTTTTAACAATGAGTGTGATGATGGATTTTTCTGTCACATTAAAAAATACGAATTCTGAGTAAACAAAAGGAAAAAACAATCACGAAATGCAATATTTACAATGTGAAACGTATGTGATTGATGAAAATTGTATTTGGATTTATTTACTTGTAAAATCACGCCGTGAAATATTAAAAATTAAAGTCTTACGGTGGTGTAGTCAGATTTTGCTGGACCTTACGAAAGTAATCTTTGTTTATCAACCCAGTTAAATAAATTCAATTATTACTATGAATCGTTATAACAAATTGATTCAGACAAGGCAGATGATCGCAGGTCGACTAATTTAATATGTAAAATAACTATATAAAAATTATATACACGTTTTTTTTGTATACATATCCCAATTACAGCTTATAAATCTTCTGGTATTCGTTGTTTGTTTAAAGAGTTCAATTTAAAGCTTTAAACGAGTGTTTTCCACTCCCAGATTAAGCATGAAGTAAAATTTTGAGTCTAGAAGATCCTGAAAATTTGTTTTTTTTAAGATCAATTTGAAGCTTAAAACTATACTTACTTTGAACTTCGCTTAAGACCAGTGTTTTATACGCGTGGCACATGAAGTAAAAATTCGAGTTTATAAAACCAAATTTTCAGGCTTTTCTAAACTCGAAATTTTACTTCATGCTTAGCCTGGGAGTGTAAAAATCTCGTTTAAAGGTTCAAATTGAACTTTTTAAAAAACAATGAATTTACACTGTATATTTAGAAGAAAAATTCTCTGTATTTTATAAACTGTTTACAAATTATATACAAGGAGTTTTTTTAAGTGTACACAACCCAATTACCGCCTATACATTTTTAGGTATTCGTTGTTTGTTTAAAAGAGTTTAATTTGAAGCATTAAACGAGTGTTTTCCACTCCCAGGCTAAGCATGAAGTAAAATTTCGAGTTTAGAAAAGCCTGAAAATTTGGTTTGGTCGCTCCGCGAAGCGGGGCGACCAAACCAAATTTGTCAGGCTTTTCTAAACTCGAAATTTTACTTCATGCGCCACGCGTATAAAACACTGAAATATTTTGAAGGTTACAATATGCTACTAAAGCAATATGCTGAAGACGTATATTTTGAACTTCACTTAAGACCAGTGATTTATACGCGTGGCGCATGAAGTAAAATTTCGAGTTTAGAAAAGCCTGAAAATTTGGTTTGGTCGCTCAGCGCTACGCGACCAAACCAAATTTTCAGGCTTTTCTAAACTCGAAATTTTACTTCATGCTTAGCCTGGGAGTGAAAAAATCTCGTTTAAAGGTTCAAATTGAACTTTTTTAAAAACAATGAATTTACACTGTATATTTAGAAGAAAAATTCTCTGTATTTTATAAACTGTTTACAAATTATATACAAGGAGTTTTTTTTTAAGTGTACACAACCCAATTACCGCCTATACATTTTTAGGTATTCGTTGTTTGTTTAAAAGAGTTTAATTTGAAGCATTAAACGAGTGTTTTCCACTCCCAGGCTAAGCATGAAGTAAAATTTCGAGTTTAGAAAAGCCTGAAAATTTGGTTTGGTCGCTCCGCGAAGCGGGGCGACCAAACCAAATTTTCAGGCTTTTCTAAACTCGAAATTTTACTTCATGCGCCAGGCGTATAAAACACTGAAATATTTTGAAGGTTACAATATGCTACTAGAGCAATATGCTGAAGACGTATATTTTGAACTTCACTTAAGACCAGTGTTTTATACGCGTGGCGCATGAAGTAAAATTTCGTGTTTAGAAAAGCCTGAAAATTTGGTTTGGTCGCCCCGCTTCGCGGAGCGACCAAACCAAATTTTCAGGCTTTTCTAAACTCGAAATTTTACTTCATGCTTAGCCTGGGAGTGGAAAAATCTCGTTTAAAGCTTCAAATTGAACTTTTTTAAATACAACGAATTTACAGAGTATATTTAAAAAAAATGCAGAGAATGTATATATTGTAAAGGACATTTTACTGATATTTCGGTGAATTAACTAACTCTATTGTATCGGAATATATGGATGCATTATATTTAAGCTTCAGTAAACAAATTTAATACGATTTTTTTCTGTACAAAACATGTGACTGATTGTAGATGATATGTTTGTTTCAGTTTAAATTTAGTCTATGAAGTAAAGTTTCGTGTTTGTGTACTATCATCGAATCGGAAGATAGCTAATCTAACGATTAATATCAACATCTTAAATTCAGATTTATACACGCTTTAATAACATCCAAACTTATTTTTTTTAAATTCTGTATTGTGGAGGCTTCTACTTCGTTATATATGTTAATTAGACAATAAAACATTTCTTACTTTGTTTGTATAACACTTTTTATTGAATGTGACTGCAGTTTCGACAAATTTAACTTGTCATCAAACATCAAGTTTAATAATAACACGCGAAATTTTTCAAAACTGCAGTCACATTCAATAAAAAGTGTTGTACGCACAAAGTAAAAAGTGCTTTATTCTTTTTTTTAATAACATTATCAAGACGAAAATCAATGACTTTTCCCTCACCGAAAACTTTTTACGATGTACACTTTTTTCTCAGCGTAAGCAAGTTTACAACGTTCAGTCTCATCGAATTACGCCGATAAATCCGAACTAACAACTTTTACTCCATCTTATTTTCAACCCTCTGCTCGTCGTTTTTCTCCTCGAGATTTTTTCACTGCACTATTTCAATCAATCATCCTCCGACTTTATTTTAAGCAAATTGAATCCACCGCGAACGCGATCGCGTAAAAAGAGAGTCTGATTTGCACAGACAAGCCGTAAAACTTGAATGAAGTGAAACTTTCGCGAACGTTAGACGCGTATAGGTATGTATGAGGGGGATTTTTTTTTATATTCCGTCTCTTAGTATGATAAATGTATTACCTACTTCAAGATTGAGTTTTATGTATTATTGAATAAATGCTTATTTTGTGATTCCATTTTCTTAATGATTTCCATTTTTTTGTGCTTAACCAAATCAATAAAAACTGAATGGGCTTATAAATATACAGAGACTTTTTCTTTTAAGTATACCTTCATTTCCCCAAGGAAATTGCTCGAATTTTGTAAGCGTAAGATTCGGTTTGACGAAATAAACGTTTGTATAAATTATTACACAACATTGGCATTATGTTTCGGTATGAGTTACGTGAAGTTGAATTTAATATTAAATGAAACAAGTAACCCTCTTTGTCCACTAGTTTATTTTAATCACTAGATGTACATTTCGTTCACTAAGTGAACATTTTCAATAGCTTAGTACAATTATTGACAATGTTCACTTGAAATGCACATCTAGTGATTAAAATAAACCAGTTGAAAAAAAGGATTACTTGTTTCATTTAATATTAGCATTATATTTTGAACTGTATAATATTTCAGTGTTTTATACGTATTATACTTCGCGTTCGCAAATCTAAATTATAAGGCTTTTATAAACTCGAAATTTTGCTTCATGTTTAATCAAAAAATGAATACACTCAATGAAAATAATTCCCTGTATTTAATAGTGAATACGCCGGGTTTAATAAATAATATTGTCTGCAATACTTCGAACATATTTGTTATTAAGTATATTATACAATGAAACCAAAATGAAAATGAAAATGAATGAAACCACGAAGCGGAGCGACCAAACCAAATTTTCAGGCTTTTCTAAACTCGAAATTATACTTCATGCGCCCGCGTACACAACACTGATTTATGTGGAGTTCAGAATGTACGCTTTTAGTATACTGCTTTACTAGTATATTTCAAGCTTCACTTAAAATAATGTTTTATACGGGTGGCGCATGAAGTAACATTTTTAGTTTAGAAAAGCCTGAAAATTTTACTTCATGCTTGATCTGGGAGTTTATAGCTATAATTTGAACACTTTACAAAAATACCTGAAGATTTACAATTATTAAGATATGCATACTTAAGAGAAAAACTTCCTATATGAGTAAAAAATATGCTTTAGATCGTGACAATAATAACGAATATTAGAATACAATAAATATTCTATCTACAGCAAAAGTGGAAAAGTATTAGCAATTATATTTCTTAATTTCAAAATAAATTGATATTATTATTAGAATACATTTGATAACCTAATGGTCAACTATGTAACATAGATAGCGTTCGCATACTTCGAATGTTATTTGAGCGGAATTCGAACATGAAACTGGGTCCATTGTAGCGTGTTCATGCCGGCTGAACACAGGACGCGATAAACGGAAAATTTGATACAACGTCCCATCCAAGAACTTTTGCTAATTGAATAGTGTCAGATCCATTGTTCATTTTACCAGATACTATCATTACAAGTTTACATGATAACTTTAATTAATATTCATAATAGTTTTGTAACTTACAAAATATTAAATGAATTCACTGTCAACTAAAGCAAATGAATTGATTAAAACTTCTATACGTTTTATTTTATGTTATATCAACACGTTAAAATATAAAAAAAATAATATGAAAATTAAGGAAATATTTAAAACACATGTATGCATGAGAAATAGGTAATTGTTCTTTTAAGTATACATAACCCGATAATTTCAGCGTTTGGTAAATTTACAGGAATTCGTTGTTTTTATAAAAGCTTCTAAAGAAATAGCAAAGCCTGAAAATATAGATTCGTCGTTCTGCTTTGCTACTTGACCAAGCCAAGTTTACATGCTTTTATAATATATATATAATTAATAAAAGATAAAATGAAGTATCTACCTTTCAAGTTTGAAGACCAAATAAGAATAAGAAGATTAATAAGAGCGAAACGATCGTCTTCCGTCTTTTATGTACGCTCACTTTATGAATTCATATTTTTAATGTGATCTAGTCAACCATAAAATAATATGTATATATATATATATATATATATATATATATATATATATATATATATATAGGGTGTCCCGGATAGAAACATATTTTTGAGGCCAAACTTACTTGAATTGAACAGCTTCACAACGTAAAATAATTTTTAAGTATACAGGCTGTCCCATACAAGTGGTGCTGAAAGTAACAACATATTTTTAAATGGAACCCCTATATATTATTTAATTTTTAGATATTACTATTAATTATACGTATGTTTTATATAACATTGTATATACCTAAACCTAACATATTTCATAATATTTACAATTTAATGAGTAAAGTTAGATTTTTAGGTTATCAGATTTGAATTTATATCTCAGTTACTAGTAACTTTAAAAATAATCGGTACGGTACTATCATAATTTATACCAGGCGCTATTCTCAGCCGTAGTCAATTTTAATTTTGCACTTACTTTGTAGTAATTATAACTTGTCAATTTTAAGAAAGTTGAAACAATAAAAACTATTTTTTTTTCAAATGGCACACCCTATATTTTTATACGGCATATTATTCGTCTTTTAGTCTTTAGTCATTATAACCTGTCAATCTTAAAAAAATTCAAACAATAAAAACTAATTTTAATTAAATGACACACCCTATATTTATATACGGAATATTATTCGTCTTTTAAGACGAATATTATGCCGTATAAAAATATAGGGGGTGCCATTTGAAAAAACGAAGTTTTTGTTGTTTCAATTTTCTTAAGATTGAGAGGTTATAATTACTACAAAGTAAGTGCAAAGGTAAAATTGACTTCGGCTGAGGATATCGCCGGGTATAAATTATGAAAGTACCATACCGATTATTTTTAAAATTACTAATAATAGAGTTATAAATTAAAATCTGATAAACTAAAAATCTAACTTTTTTCATTAAATTGTAAATATTATGATATATGTTAGGTTTAGGTATATACATGTTATATAAAACATACGTATAATTGTTAGTAATATCTAAACATCAAATAATATATAGGGTGTTCCATTTAAAAAAAATATTTTACTTTCAGTACCACTTTTATGGGACATCCTGTATACATTAAAATAATTTTGGGTTATGCAGATCTTCAAGTCAAATAAGTTTCGTCTAAAAAATATTTTCCTATCTTTAACGAGAACGGAGATATCCTTCGAACACGCACTAATGGGACACCCTGTATATATATATATATTATATATATATTTAAAATTAAATAAAAATACCTGCTCATTTCTTGATATATGAGACGCCTATATATATATATATATATATATATATATATATATATATAATATATATATATTTAAAACGAAATAAAAATACCTGCTCATTTCTTGATATATGAGTCGCCTACTTCCAAAAACCCCTAAATCCTTTATTTTCAAATGGATTTAGGGTTTTTTTTGAAATAGGCGATTCATATTATTATGAGTTACATTTTATAAATTATTTTGTAATTCACTTATTAAAGTAAAGAAAAGAATGAAATATTTAATTCGTTTACAGTAGGTTGTAAATCATAGGAAACCCCCACTGGAAAGTTTTAATGGAGGCCGATGCAGAAAAAAGAAACGGCAGGAGACCATTAAAAACTTTCGGATGAAAAGGTGTTTATCTGCACGGAGAACAATTTCGAAATGGGGGGCGCTCGCGCGTCTTTTTTTTCCTCTCCTCTTTTCTCTAAACGCTACAGTTTAATCTTTCCAACATTAATTTTAAGACTAAATGCCAGAAGTTTTATGGTGTAGCGTTATTACTCGGTTACTCTATCATGCGAAAAAATGGAAATAAGAAAAATGTGAATTAAGTGTAGTCGCTTGTACTTTATTCTGAATTTATCGCTTGGTTGACTTTATTACAAGTTTGATATCTTGAAAAATTTGCCACATATTTATTAATAAAAAAAGAGGAATTTTTATATACGCAATTCGCAAATATCTAGAAACATAATTTTTTCATTTAAGTGTGCTTATTTATACAAGTTAAATACGCTGTAAATTTTAAGCATTCTTTTACGACACTTGTATATAATTTATGCAATCAGTTGATTTTCAACATTGCTATTATTTTTTATTATTATAAATCAATGTTTCCTACACCAAAACTAAGTTAATTTTCTTCAATTTGGCTCTTATTAATCACTTGATGAAACATGTTTACAATATTGATTATTAAATAATAGTCACATGGTTTGTTTCACTACTAATTTTTTATTCTCTCCCACTAGTTTCGACTTATCGTCATCCTTAAAATTGACGATAAGTCGAAACTAGTCGGAGAGAATAAAAAAATAGTAGTGAAACAATCCAAGAGACTTTTATTTAATTATCAATAATTTAATTTATGTCTTAACAATAATTATTATTTGTGTAATAATCTCTAGTTTCAATTTTTTTTTTGTAATTCCAAAACGAATTGAGGCACTCTCATTAATTAGTACCGCTTTCTAACAATCTGTTTAAGCTCCACTTAACTTAAACTTTAGAGCTGGATTTAAAAAAAAAATGTATTAGGAACATACCTTTGTGTCAAGGTGATTCAGCTGGCCACATACTGCTTTCTTAGTAAATTCAGTCAAGGCTAGAACTTGACTGAATTTATTAAAAAAGCAGTATGTGGCCAGCTCTTTAATTGGTTAATTGGTTTTCATTCTGTATTTATGTAATCTTTAGAACATAAGTTATCTATTTTAACATACAAATATAGTTTTTACATAGTTTAATGATTTTAGTAATTTTTTTAATCAAAATCAGATGTTATGATTAAAAAAAATCATATTAAAAAACCTCGCAGTTTGAAAAAAATATGCAATTTTTATGTAATTTAAACTAAATAATTTAAATGTAATTATAACTTTTGTAGATTTATTAATATCAAACAATATAGGCAGAGCTGTTCCGAGTACAAGTAAAATGTACTTAAGTACTAAGAACAAGTAGTCTACACAAAATATACTTAAGTATTAAGAACAAGTACGTAATAATAAGTAATTGAGTATATATATATATATATATATATATATGTATATATATATATATGTATATATATATATATATATATATATATATATATATATATATATATAAATATACATATATACATATATATATATATATATATATATATATATATATATATATATATATATTTATATATATATATATATATGAGTATAAAGTACTGAGTACGATAAATAAAATCACCAAATTACTGTGTGTGTTTACAGTCGATTAAATATGTGTTTGTATACTGTATACCGGGTGTTGACTTGGCGGATGCAACATGGAAAATCGCATGTTAAGTTTAAAGTTGTCAAATATTAGTGTCCCTATTTATTTTAAAGACAAAATGTATTTCACTTTTTTGTAGAGGGAAAAATTCTAAATTTATAAACGTTCACACCTAACACTTTACGTTTCTCTAAATTAAAATAATTAAGAAAATGTAATGTGATTTTATAAAAATAATAACATACCATGGAATTGATACAACAATTGCGGATATTTCGTGTTTTTTTTAAAGGTTCAATTTAAAGCTTTAAGCAAGTGTTTTCCACTCCTAGACTAAGCAAGAAGTAAAATTTTGAGTTTAGAAAAGCCCCGTGAAAATATGTCGAGGGTCGCGCAGCAACCCGAAACAAATTTTCGGGGCTTTTCTAAACTCGAAATTATACTTCTTGCGCCACGCGTATAAAACACAGATTTTAAGTAAAGTTTGAATATACATAAATTTGACACTAATATAGTGTATTATACGCGTAGCGCATGAAGTAAAATTTCGAGTTTAGAAAAGCCCAGAAAATTTGTCTCGGGTCGCTGCGCGACCCTCGACAAATTTTCACGGAGCTTTTCTAAACTCGAAATTTTACTTCATGCTTAGTCTGGGAGTGAAAAACACTCGTTTAAAGCTTCAAATTGAACTCTTTTAAAAATCAACGAATGTCATAAAATTTACAGCTAAAATAATTAAGAAAAAGTAATGTGATTTTATAAAAACAATGACATACCATGGAATGGATACAATTGTGGGTGTCAAAATAGCACAAGATATTGCTATTACTTAATTAACGACAAAAAATATAACGCAAACATCGTGATAACTGTGTTCTGCATAATGCCACTTTATAAGGAGGATTTTTTCTTGTATAGTGTAAATCATTTCAAAAACATTTACTTTAATCATGTGACGATATCTTTAGCTATTTTGACATCCGCAATTGTTGTTTCAATTCCATGGCATATCATTATTTTTATAAAATCACATTACTTTTTCTTGAATATTTTAACTTAGAGAAACGTAAAGTGATATTTATTTTAGAAACAATATGTATTTACCTTTTCTGTAGAGGGAAAAATTCTGAATTCATTCGCGTTAAGAATGAATTTAGAATTTTTCCCTCTACAGAAAAGGTAAATTCATTTTGTTTCTAAAATAAATAGGGGAGCCAAAATTTGAACATTTCAAAATTTACATGGGATTTACTATGTTGCGTCCGCCAAGTCAACACCCGGTATAAAACCTCACAATATTTCAGTGTTCTATGCGCGCGGTGCATAAAGTAGAATTTCGAGTTTTGAGAAACCTGGTTTGGTCGCGTAGGGTTACGCGATGCGCGACCGAACCAAATATTCAGGCTTTTCTAAACTCGAAAATTTACTTTATGTGTAATTTTGGATTGGAAACACTTGTTGGAATAATTCTGATGAACTTGAATAGAAACATGTGGAAGATTTAAAAATTACCACCAGAGTCTGGTTTAACCTAACATACATTACAGTCAGATGTATGTAATCCAACTCTAAAAGTGACATCTAACCTGATCTAACCCAACTCTATAATATGACATCAAAACCAAATACAAATCAACACTTTTAGTAAATAACACACTTGGTTAAGATTTCACTGTTTATTGATTGACACTACAACAATTGTTTCGCCACACAGTGGCGTCATCAGGCAGATGAATAATTATTTTTATTCATCTGCCTGATGAAGCCACTGTGTGGCGAAACAATTGTTGCAGTGTCAATCAATAAACAGTGAAATCTTAACCAAGAGTGTTATTTACAAAAAATGTTGAAATCGACTTTCACTAAGTAACAGCCTCAACTATTAAATTATCAAATACAAATCTACAAAATGAATTGTAACCTAACCAAACTCCATCAAATAACCTAAACTCAGGCAACTTCACAAAGTAACATCTAACCTAACTAAATCTAACTTCACAATATTTTAAATTAACCTCATAAAATGACATCTAAACTAACCTAATCTAACTCTACACAATATATCTAACAAACCCAATCCAACTTCAGAAATTGAATTCTAATCTAACTTCACAAATTACTTCTAACCTAACCCAACTCCACGAAATGACGTCCAACCCAACTCCACAAAATTACATTTAAATCAAACCCAACTCTAAATATACGTCAATATTCTTAATTTTCTTATTATTACGTTTATGTTGTTATTTCACTTTAATTTATGTCTTTACTTTAAAAATGTTATCGGATTACTTACATATTTAATAAGATTAAATTTATTTTAATTTTAATGAAGATCCTAAGCTAACATTAGTAACTGTCGTATAACCTTACCTAACCTTATTAACCTAACCTCACTTTTTGTGTTGTGTGGACTATGATTATTGAAACAATTGACGTGGCAATTGGTAGGGAAATGTAAACGATGTCAAGATATCAAGATATAAAATATGACGTTTGTTATAAATAACTTACAAGATTTCAAGTTCGTCTCGCTTGATTTGACATTTAGAGTTAAATTAACTTAAGTAGGCACATGTAATCGAGATTGAATTTGGGTACAGTATTCCGGCACCAGATACCCACAGACGCGTTTCGGACTTGAAGGTCCTCTTCAGTGTGGTCCCGATCCAGTGCTGAGGAATACTGAACATTTCTGACTATATTGGCTTGAACACTATTAAATGAATTCGATAGCTAACGCCATCTATTGCCCCATAGTGGCATCGTCAATGACACGGTGCACAAAGTGCATATACAGGTCACTGTTTCGTCTACGGAGCTATACTCTGTTTGTGAAACCAGAAAACAAATATCAAAGTTGAATTTGAGTTTAGTATTCCGCACTAGATTCCCACAAACGCGTTTCGGACTTCAAGGTCCTCTTCAGTGGGGTCTCAATCTAGTGCTGAGGAATACTGAACATTTCTGACTATCTCAAGCCAATATGTGAACACTATTAAATGAATGCACTTTGTGCACCGTGTCATTGACGATGCCACTATGGGGCAGTAGATGGCGTTAGCTATCGAATTCATTTAATATATGTAATCGAGTTCATTTTGCGATATTAAAACGAGTCGAGTACAAGTACCTAAAAAATACAATTGCAATTTATAGAATATCAGTAAAATTGAATTTGATCAGTAAAATTGAATTTGATCAGTAAAATTGAATTTGATCAGTAAAATTGATAAAGTAGCTAACATCCTAAATATGTTAATCAACCGAATGTATTATAATATATTATTATATATATCTTTATTATTCATAATATTTTTGCATTCTATTATGTGGGTTTGTTAACAAACAAATAAACAAAACATACGTTAACAAACCCACGACAAATTTAATCTTCAATAAATAATTTGTTGACCTCACTTTTGTTAAGATTTTATTTTTATTTTCTTAAATGAAGCAACACTTTTGTCACTACACATGTCTCCTTGGATACGCCCATCATATTGACTAATATTTTATTGGAATTCGTTTTTTTCTTGCAGTCGGAAATATTTTACTATATTTTTACTATTTTAAGATATTAATCTGATAATTTTGACAGCTTTAGTGTTATCGAAGATGGAGCGTTTTACCAGTTCTACTAAGGTTTTATTAAATACAGGAAAACCGCAAGAAACAATATCTTTTGAAGACATCAAACTTACAAATAGTAATCTTATTGGACCCCTATTTCATTGCATCAAATTTTATAAACTTAACAAAATTGTGACTTGAATTTATAAATCATATTATTTTTGCAATGGATTCAAGAACCTACAAAATAATAAACACATTCAACACACAAAAACCTTATTCACAAATAATGTGTACAACTGCTAATTGATGATAGAGATATGTTTAGGATATTTTACAAATTTATAACATTTTTACATAATTTTTTGAATGTTGACTTATTTTTTTATTTTTTATTTATTTATTTCAACGGCTTGCCACTTACATTAAAAATACAATATACAAAAAAAACAAATATGTACAAACACTAAACTTAAATCTAAGCAAGAAAAGTTACAAAGCTTTTAAGAGGTGCTTTAATAATGAAAAAGACACATTAAAAAAGTCAAAATTTAAAATATTTGCGTGACGCAAAACGCGAACAGATGCGGAATATTTCGCATAATCCGTGCGCCTGTAGCCGATATGGAATGTTATGTCAGACCGAAGAGAGCGCGGTGGAACCCGTATACCAACCAATTCCAACAGATCAGGGCAATCCAAATATCCATTAAATAGTTTGAATACTAACTTAATGTCAGCTTCTACACGCCTTTGTTTAAGGCTGCGAAGGCCAAAAGTCGACAAAAGATCCAAGTAGGGCTGATCGGTAAATTTATAGGCAAGGTACCTTATAAATTTATTTTGAACTTGCTCAATTTTATTCGCATTCAGTGTATGGAGACCATACCGTTGAACAATATTCCAAGTGGGGTCGCACTAACGAATTATTTAGTGTTACCAGCGTTCTACTATTAGTAAAGTTCTTACTGTTACGCTTTACAAAACCCAGCATCTGATAGGCTTTCGTGACAATATTTAAAATATGGTGTGTAAATGACCGCCTTGAATCCACAGTGACACCTAAATCCCATATTCTATCAACACGATTTATTGCTACATCGTTGAAAACATAATTTGTAATGATCGACCTTGTACTTCGTGAAAAAGTAATGATATTACACTTTTGATGTTTAGCGTTAATCTGTTATCGTTACACCAGCTATAAAAGTGATCAAGTTCCTTTTGCAGGTTCGTTGCATTAAGAGTCGATTCAATACGCATATAAATTTTCATATCATCAGCGAAAAGTAAACAATTGGCATTCTGAAAACATCTTGTAGCGTCGTTTATAAATAAATTAAGGAACAGGGGACCCAGGTGTGATCCCTGAGGAACACCAGAAGTAACCTTTAGGGGTCTTGATGTTATTTGCCCAATTTTAATCACTTGCAACCTATCTGTTAAGTAGGACTCTATCCAATGTAAAAGAATATCAGTAATGCCAACATAATGAAGCTTGTTGAGTAATAACGTATGATCAACAGAGTCAAACGCCTTGAAGAAGTTGGTATAGATGGAATCAACTTGAAAAGGTTTAATTAAAGATAAGTAAGCGTAGGTGAAGTCTTACGTTATATTATTTTTATTATGAAAACATGTTCCATGGTACTCTACTATTGTCAAAACTAAAATAAAAATTGAAGCAATACATTAATCATGAAATTTCCTTAATTTTTAGAGGCTAAATATTGATTTGTAAAGGAAACAAAAGTGTGTATTGTTCGTTCTATACACAAGTAATTTTTATTTTGAGTATACAAAAATACACTATAAATTTTTCTACATTCGTTGTTTGTTACAAGAGTTCAATTTGAAGCTCAAAACGAATGTTCTCCACTCCCAGATTAAACATGAAGTAAAATTTCGAGTTTAGAAAAGCCTGAAAATTTGGTTTGATCGCGTAGCGCGAAGCGCGGAGCGACCATACCACATTTTCAGGCTTTTCTAAACTCGAAATTTTACTTCGTGCGCCACGCGTATATAACACTGGTTTTAGGCGAAGTTTAAAATATACGTATTTAACATAATGCGTTAGTAGCATACTGTGAATTTCACAATAGTTCAGTGTTTTATATGTGTAGCGCATGAAGTAAAATTTCAAGTGGGCGTGGAAAACACCCGTTTGAAGCTTTAAATTGAACTTAAAAAAAAAGCACAAGGAATATCTGAAGATTTACAGCATACACATTTTAATTGGGATATGAATACTTAAAAAAACTCCCTGTATGTGTTTTAACACATCTGTCAACAATATTGTTTTTCTTAAATTAACCTAATTTTTTGGTGGTTGGTGAAATATAATATACTAATGCCCGGTATTTTAAAATGTTTTATTTGCTAAATAAAATATACTTTAGGAATAAATTAATTTAATCTAAAGATTTCGGTATTATAAACACAAAATAACTTTATTTGGCTAATAAATCTCCTCAGTAAATTATTTGTTTGTTTTTCTATCAAGTAAATTTTTTTCTCTAAATAATTTGACAGTTAAAAGTCAGAAGTGTATTATATTATTATAATTACTTTAGATTCTACTATTTGTATTTCTTAATTTCATTACGGTTATCATGTCTACCAAATCATCCGTGTCAGATTTAAGTTCGCTTATAGTATCTTCCTGACAGTGAATAATTCGAACCACAAGACATTCTAAGGAGTCGAAGAGCTAGAGTTTTTCAAGTCAGACATAACCTGGGATTTTTATGCTAATGCATACGCTTTTTTAAAAATAGTTTTATTTAAAGTTTTAAACGAATGTTTTCTACTCCCAGACTAAGCATAAAGTAAAATTTCGAGTTTAGAAAAGCCTGAAAATTTGGTTTGGTCGCGAAGCGCGAAGCGCGGAGCGACCAAACCAAATTTTCAGGCTTTTCTAAACTCGAAATTTTACTTTATGCGCCACGCGTATTAAACACTGAAAACACTGAAATATTGTGAACAAGTGAACTTCACTTGAAATCAGTGTCTTGTACGCGTGGCGCATGAAGTAAAATTTCGAGTTTAGAAAAGCCTGAAAATTTGGTTTGGCCGCTCCGCGCTTCGCGCTACGCGACCAAACCAAATTTTCAGGCTTTTCTAAACTCGAAATTTTACTTCATGCTTAGCCTGGGAGTGGAAAACACTTGTTTAAATCTTTTATAATTTCTAATAAGCTTTATATCTCTTGTTCTGTGTAATTCTGTCCTATTCCACGGTGATTCTCTATAATTATAAGGAATTATACTAAATTTACAATTTGATTGACAATTTATTTTGAAATATTAACAATTAAATTTAAAAAATTGGTGGTTCCAGCTATGGCCACAATGAAAATGTGTAATTTCGGTCTGTAATCTACCAATTAAATTATTTACTTCTAGAATTGCTATTTATTTGGTAAGTATAAATGAAATTGCCAATTCTTGGTAGGTTTGCTTTATAATACGCAATTTTATTTGCCCATTAGTTTACTAGGTAAAAAAATTTACTTCACAAATAGTTATCTAATGATTCATTAATCGTTTATAATACCAGGCATTAGTAAAGTTATTGAGAGTAAAAATAAGTTTACATCTGTGAATAAAGTTATCGCAATAACTGTTTATTTTTTTATGTTCTAGCATACTATTTTAGCACTTTCCTTACATCAATAACACTAACTTTTTGCGTACACAATAAATTCGTTCGAACTTTTCACCGCGATCTCTTTCCCTTGTGAGTCTGTGAGTGTGTGTGAATCTTGAATTACCTGTCTGGGCGGCATTTTTCCTCCCTGGGCGTGAAATACGAGCCCTTCCATCGTAAAATACAACACTTCACTGGTGCGCCCATTATTCTTGTTTTATGTGTATAAAAAGCAAACACTTATTAGGGCGCTGAGCAGTGGAAGAAAAAAAAAACTTAAAATATATCATCGCCTGCGAAAAAGAGAGCGCGAATAAAAATGGATGGGGATTTTTTGTTGTTGTCGTCGTCGGTGTTGTGATGCCCTGAAAGAGTAATGGAGTAGGTGATGTGGTGACATCCTCACGCCATAAATTATCGCCGTCTGCATTTTTACAGTTTGACGGCTGTATTTTACATATCGTAAAAATGGTAGGGAATTTGATTCAGTGAGATGTACTGGCTGCAATTTATGGAGGAAATGATAAAATTTAAAACGAATTGGATTTTTCTAAAAAAACAACCACAAAATAAACATTTAAACAAGTATTTTAACACAGTTTTTCTTCTCTATTTTGCCTATTTCATATAATAATAATATTTATTACCTGTAAAGTTAATTATTTAGTATTTTCAATATTTAACACTTATTTAAATATTAAGTAGGTTCTTTTATTCTGGGTGAGGTTAAAATAACTTGATGTTTTTATATAACGAATATCAATTCTATTTTCTTAACTGAGAAACTTGTGAATATTACAATATAATATATTTAGAAACTTTAACTAGCTTGCTTAACAAAGTTTATTGAATTTAATCGGACTAAATAATATTTTTACTGTCTTGCGTTCGAGAGTCAAATCAGAAGTGCCCGAAATAAATCTAATAGTAATGAATAATGGTTCTTCGTTAAGCAAACAATGCGTAAGGAGGAGCACGCATAGGCCGGGGTGAACTTTATCATCTTTAGCGGAATTTTTCCATTAAGTACAAATTCTAATTAACTATTTATTCTTCCCAGGCTTATCTGTGCTCTAGCATTAGCAAATGCATTCTGATAATAACATTTAGCAATGAATAATATTTAAGTAAAAATAAACAACAAACATCAATAAGTGAAACAAACATAAATAACTTTAAATATGATTATCAAAAAAGCACGATACTAAAGTATTAAATTATATAAATGAAATAAATATACAGATGGGTACATTACATACCCAAGAAGATAAATCCTAATTACAAGGCAATATGTACAATAATATATTTCATATATTAAATTCACTTGGTTTTGTTTCACTTATATGTATATTATTTTCTACCTGTTTCGGTTTAATGCCATTATCAAGAATTATCAGTATTTTATATGCGTGGCGCATGAAGTAAAATTTCGAGTTTAGAAAAGCCCAGAAAATTTGTATCGGGTCGCTGCGCGACCCGAGACAAATTTTCACGGGGCTTTTCTAAACTCGAAATTTTACTTCATGCTTAGTCTGGGAGTGGAAAACACTCGTTTAAAGCTTCAAATTGTACTCTTTTAAAAAACAACGAATGTCGGAAAATTTACAGCCCATGCATATGTTTACCTAAAATAAAAATTCACTGAATAAAGTCAACACATTACCCTGTTACCTTGACGTCACAAAAAACAAAACACAGTATAATGAACGCGTGTCCATGTTTTTGTATGATTTTATTACTTCATATATTTGACAAACCTGTCAGCGAGCAATCTATTTCAAAAAAAAGAACGAGAACGAACTGACACACACAGAACAGTAAACCTCAGTTAAACTGGATGTTAACAATGTGTTCATTATTCAATTTGCCACAATATTCAAGAAAATATACATTAATAATCACACAATCATTTCTTCTTTTTTCTGCGAAAAATTGTATCAATCAATAATGGGCAGAAGTATTGCACTAAGAGTAAGTAAAAATAATTGAAATGTTAGAGATAAACAGGATCCAGAAAGTTACAAATTAAAAGGATCCATACTTTTAATTTCTAACTCTATTAATCTTCTCTATTTCTAACATTTCAATTATTTTTACTTACTTTTAGTGCAATACTTTCGCCTATTATTAGAAATCCGACATGTTTTTTTTTTAATAGTTTCGCCGCAGTTCCACTGAAATATTGAGCATTTACGTAAAATTGGCGCATTTGAAGTATTTTGACAGGCGTCATGAATGTCATGATGATAGAAACCCCAACTTAACATTCAACGTGCCAAACAATTGAAGATGTTCTGTTTCAACCAGAATCCATTGATTGAAAACAGATAGAAGGTAATGACGTCAGGGTAGAAGGGTAATGTGTTGACTTTACTACAGTCTATTTCACGAATGTTCACACTCACGTCATCAATTATAAAATTCCGAATCAATCTGTTCAAGGTCATATGTAATTGCGCGCATTGGCGTAACGTTAAAAAGGAGTTTGGTGTTTAATTTTTCTACTGAATCCTGCATTGAATCCATAGAAATTGCATTCCAACATGTAATCTTAGGAAGAACTCATGCCAATGAATACGTTATTGGAATGCACTTACAAAATAAAATCCCAAAAGAATGATTACTGTTATGCGATTGACATTATTCCATTAACAATAATAATAAAATGCAATACAATTAATTTTAATTAAAAAAATATTTATTTTCACTTCTATCGCGATTTCATGATTTTTAAAATGGACGCGATAGAAATCTTGTTTGTGTGGGTGTTCATGAGGCTTTTTATTTTAAATTATCTAATTTTCAAACCACGATTAAAAATAGTTAACCACGTTGGATATTAACCAAATAGCGACCTTTCCTCTAAAATGACCGGAGAAGCAGGAAAATGCATAAATGTGGTATTACATGATAAACCCGTATTCTTGATCGAATTAACACCCGGAAATTTGGTGGAAGTTGATTTAATCATTATTACTGCCTGTTACATCATCGTCTGAACTACTCCCATCCCCAATACGAATAATAAATTCTGCACATTATCCAGAACGTTTTGGCTGATGTACCATCTGTCGATAATTGATTCTGTGCGTCTAACAATAGAGTCCCACCTTTCCGGAGTACTTTTTTGTAAGGATTTGTGCCAAATGACCAACACTTCATTGTCTCCATATCCTTTTCGCCTATATGAGCATCATAATATTGTTTTGCCTGTGCCCATATTAGTTCTATGGCGTTAAATTCGCAGTGATATGGTGGAAGTCGCAATATTTCATAGCCATGTTCGAGCAGATATTCGTCTACCACATATCTGTTAGGTCTAGCATATCGTTTGGCTAGGGCTAACAGTTCCGCCTTGAACTTGTTACTTCCACAGGTTTATTGCTATCTTGTAGCCAATGTGTGATTTGTGCCTTTGTCCAACAAATTTTGGGCTACTTTTCTACGAATACGCTGTGGTAAGGTGCATCCATAACCAGTCTACAAGTTTTGAAGTTGTTGCATAAATAAGGGAAGCATTGTCCACAAAACCTGAACTCTGACCCGCATGCAAAATAACGAAGCGCTTTCCCTCACCGACAGTTCTCCTTATTTTAACAATTCACCTCGTAGACTGCATCTAAAGGTAAAAGGGGACCTCCATTGCATTTTTCCTGGTTGAAGTAGTCCATTACTTTAATAATCATATCTCGGGCTACTTCAGTAAGTCTTTTTTCAGGCATTTTGAGTTTATGGTTATAAAAAACTAGATCTAATCACAAAACAATTAATTCTATACGTACATACACTATGAAAAAACACGAAAAACTCACAAAAAAACTAAATCAAACAGAAATACTTGGAAACTTGAAAACTTGGAACGGATAGTGACGCTACTGACGTTTCAGGGAAGCGTTGTGCTGGGGTAGACAACTACTATAATGGCGTCTTTGTCTAATGCATCGCCTCATGTTTCCAAACGGTGAGCACTGTTGTCGGTACTTGTATCAGGAGTCACAAGACATACGTTTCTATTATTCACTATGATGATGCGCATATAATATTATAAAATGGTAGAATAACTGCTTGTCTTTGATTCGTACATAAATTGATGACGTGACTGCCAACATTCGTGAAAAATACTGTATGTAAGTGTTATCAACAAATAATCTAAATTTTCCTTAAAAAAGATATATCATTCGTTGGCTGTTAGATTACAGCAGTGTACCCGTAAAAGCCTCTCATAAAAGTCATGGAAAAGGGGTAAATAAAACGGAAAAATTGCAAACAGCAAATGGAGTTGTAAAATAAAGGATAACGATCGGGATAAAATCGGACGATAAGAGGGGCGCTGAATCCCCGAACAAATTCCCCGACACAGTCAAAATTGAAAGGAGATTAATTTGAATAGGTGCTCGATCGGGTCGAGGATCCGTTAAGCACAAATTGAAATCTGCTTTAATAGCTTTGCCTCAAGGAAAGAAAGAAATTATGCGATTGTGTCGTTAGATTGGATGCTTACGGTATTATTTGTTGAGATCTAAAGATGTGATCGGGATTTAAATTACATTTCTTTCAATAAGAATCATTTCTATCTTGCGTTTGCATTGTATTTTTTATTGTTTACTTTTTTTTGTCATCACACCGAAATACATTAATTAAAATAAATGTGATTAAATAGTAAAAATATTTGATTGCAATCTAGGCGTAAGATAGCTAAACGTGGCGCAAAGCGTCGAGGTTAGCTTTATTCCGAGATGCAATTAATTTTTTACCAAGGAATGCATGCTATTTTGTTAATAATCAGTCATATATTACAAAAATCAACAAATTGGTTGTAATAATTTTATATTTTTTGTATTTTCATTATTTTTTATTACTGTTTGCATTATTTTTTATGATTGTAACTTTAAATAGTGAACAGTATTCATGATTAATGTGTTTTGTCTGTGTGATGACACATGGCATGTTATTGTCTAGAAATTTGCATTGCAGACGTGTATATGCTCGTCCCTTTTGGGAACGAAAGGGAAATTCCCGACGACTTGCACTTTCAGGTCACGTAAAATAGTTTTAAAACTTTCGTTTTGGTCGGTACCACCATATGCCATACACGCGGCTTCTGGAAAACCGATGTATGTTAGGAATTTTCCACACACGAGGAATTCATCGATACTCAAAGAGAGTTCGCACGTGTGAGTAAACAACATTTTTTGTTAGCCACTGGTAAATCGAAAATTTTAGTGTTGAAATATTTACAGAGGGCATTAAATAAACATAATTGAAACTATTCTAAAAACCCGGGCATGTCTATGTTCCGACAACAGTTTTCACTCCTAGAACAAGCATGAAGTAAAATTTCGAGTTTAGGAAAACCTGAAAATTTGGCTTTTCCGGCTTTTCTAAACTCGAAATTTTACTTCATGCGCCACGCATATAAAACACTGATTTTAAGTGAGGTTCAAATATACATACATTTCACAATATTTGAGTGTTTTATACGCGTGGCGCATGAAGTAAAATTTCGAGTTTAGAAAAGCCCAGAAAATTTGTCTCGGGTCGCTGCGCGACCCTCGACAAATTTTCACGGGGCTTTTCTAAACTCGAAATTTTACTTCATGCTTAGTCTGGGAGTGGAAAACACTCGTTTAAAGCTATAAATTAAACTCTTTTAAAAACAGAACGAATATATAAAGATTTAAAGAAAATAAACTGAAATTGGAACACGTATACTTTGAAGAAAATCTCCCTGTAATATATATAATATATTAAAAAATATACTCAGATTGTTGTTTATGACAGAATGCCTCAAATTTTAAGATTATTACAGACAACAACAATAATTAGGAAATTGAGTTAAGCTACTTTTAAAATAATTATCTCAATTGTTTGTAAGAGTTTTAAGGAAAAGGAATTACAATAATTATGTTTTAGGGAAAAGTAATTATGCATGTCAAACACTAAACTATTGTGAAGTTAAAAATATAATCAAAATATTTAAACTACAAAATATTTACATTACCCTTCACACAGTCTCAAGTCAGGTCAAATAATGAAATGAATCAAATTTACTTATTTAGTAATTTAAATAAGAAAAAAATAATAATGTTGCGTTGTTGCAATATTAGCGCTTATTGGGTTAATATAAATTAAGTAACCTTTTGCATCTACTTATAAAAGGTGATCCAGATTGGACTTTAGGATTTGCCTTTGAATAAAACACAAGATATTTGAAAAATCCGAATTTTATTGTTAATAGTGTAAAGCAGTGGTCTCCAAACTACGGCCCGCGGGCCAAATCCAGCCCGCGACTTGCATGAATCCGGCCCGCGATTGTTTTTAATTTTTTTTGTAAATGTCATATTTTGAAATATTGTAACAATTGTTCCTCAAATTTTTCATAATTTTATAAAATTAATCGGATCTTGGCCGACTTCATTATGTAGAATTGTATTTGTGGCCCGCGAAGAAGATAGTTTGGAGACCCAGGGTGTAAAGTATAGACTTAGCAATTATGTATGAAATATGATCTCGTCCAAATTCCCTCCACGACTCTGTTGACATGATACCATTCTTTTAGCAAAGTTTTTCTTAACAAGTTCCGATAAATGCGGTTAGATTTCAGGAATTGCACGTTTGATGTCCTCCTTAATTCTAGAATCGTAACAAGTGTGTTGACATAAACCCTTCCTTTTAAATTGCCCCAGAGGAAAAAGTCTAGTGGGGTTAGATAGCAAGACCTCGCTGGCCAATTGATGTCGCCCCTCTGAGAGATAACATGGCCAGGAAATTTGGTTTGAAATAAAGTGGCTGTTTCACGTGCTGTGTGACATGTGGCTCCATCTTGTTGAAATCACATGTAATTTAAAGTCTAGTGGGGTTAGATCGCAAGACCTCGCTGACCAATTTACGTCGCCATGTCCAAATTCCCTCCACGACTCTTTTGACATGATAACATTCTTTTAGTAAAGTTTTTCTTAACAAGTTCCAATAAATGCAGTTAGATTTTAGCATTTTGTTGACATAAACTCTTCCTTTCAAATGGCCCCTGAGGAAAAAGTCTAGTGGGGTTAGATCGCAAGACCTCGCTGGGCAATTGATGTCGCCCCTCTGAGAGATAACATGACCAGAAAATTTGGTTTGAAGTAAAGTGGCTGTTTTGCGTGCTATGTGACATGTGGCTCCATCTTGTTGAAACCACATGTCATTTAAGTTCAAATCATTGGTTTCATGAAAGAATAAGTTGACTGTAACAGCGCTACAGGCTTCGTTCACAAAAAAGTACGTACCAATGAATCCTGTAGCCCAAAGTGCACACCAAACAGTGCTTTTTTTTGGATGCATTGTTTTTTCTTGAAGAGCATGTGGATGTTTACTACCTCAAATGCGGCAGTTTTGACGATTCACATACCCATTCAAATGAAAATGGGCCTTAGCTCCAAATGATTTTCTTGTAAAAATCAGCATCCACTTTTTTGTTTTCTAAAACCCAGTTAACAAATGTACGGCGTTTCAGGCGGTCCGCTAGGTCAGTTGAATTTTATACGCCTTTAATTGAAAGTATTTTTTTAAATTCGTTTAATAGTGCCATATGAAACATTTAATTGCTGTGAACGATGACGGATTGACGTGCTTGGTTCTTGCACACTATGACGTATATATCGAATGTCCCAACAGTTCAAAAACCCGCGTACAGTGATGACGTTATACACAACGTATGTGAGATCAAAGCTAGAGTACTGTGCGGTAGTCTAGTCGCCATTTTACAATACTCATATAAAACAGCTCGAACGCACGCAGAAAATATTTGTCAAGTTTCTTTATTATAAACTCAACCATACTTATCCTGATGACTCAGTTAGCTACAATGATATGCTTTTGTTGTTTAACTTAAAATCACTCGAAGAGAGGCGCACGATGGGTTCCATTGGCGTACTGTACAAAATATTACAGGGTAGGATTAATGACCAGAATCTATTGGCCTTAATAAATATATTCGTGCCTAGAGTTTCCAATCGCGGGCCCCTATTGTTTCAGTGTAGTCGCAGTAAGACAAACCTATATTATAATACTATGATGCGATTATATAACAACTATATCCAATCCGGCTTCGATCTTGATATTTTTACCAGCAGCCTGCTTGAAATTCTATTGTGTATCTCCGCTTAGTCTCAAATATAAAAAAATAAATAAATAAATAACTAAATACATATATTATGCTCTCATTTATTTTTATTATTTTTTTTCTCTATCAGTTATAATGATTCTTGGTTATATTGTTTAATTATATCTGTATATCTTTGTTTTTTTTTTTTAGTTTTTTAGTCTGTATATATATATATTTTCTGCAATCTTCAATCTTTTAATTTTATATGTTTTTTTTAGTTAGTTTATATTTTTTGTAATCTTCATTTTGTAACTCTTGAATGTTTAACGTTAGTTTGTAAAAATACTTACTTTATTTTTTATGTAATTTTTCCCTGTAATTGGATTTATCTGTTGGAAATAAAGGTTATTATTATTATTATACGAGCAATATTTATATCTAGACAATCTCTGTGTTGACAGTGAACTCTTGGTGTATTAATAAGTATACCACTTGTATCAAATTTTTGCAATAGATGAGGAATTTGCACGCTTACTTGGAACATTATTGAGTCCAAACAGTAGTCGAAGTTTTCTTCACGTTATCGCGTTGCCACACTGTATACGGCGCCATGATGAATTTGCCATGTGCTTAGATACCAACTGTTGAAGTGCAAACTTTCAACATTCATAGAATGAAAATGGCGCGCATTCAAATCCTAAAGCACAATTTGGATCACCCTTTACAAAATGTAGCCTCGATAGAATAAAGTTATTATTAACGATTAGGGTGTATTTCCTATAGGTTTCTAGGTCCTGTCGAAGCAATCAGAACTAAAATGAAAGAAAGTATTGTCACAGTAAATATGTAGAAACGATAAATTTTGACTATTCAATAAGAAAATGATATACGTTTTTAATTTCGCAGCCTAATTTTACCTTCGATCTGACGTTTTAATGAAGTCTTATCCCAACTTAGTTTCAAAAGGGCCCGTATTCACAGCACCGATGCAATTTGTCATCGGTAAGAAGTTGCACTCCAATGACGTTATTTTGGAAAGAAACCGTATGGAGTAAAAAGACATCATTTTGCTGCAAGTTCTCACCGATAACAAATTGCATGGGTGCTGTGAATTCAGGCTCTGTTGTGCTATGCAAGAAATGTTTCGTGATGTATATTATACATTCGTTGATTTTATAAATAGTTCAATTTGAATTAGACGAAATAAATCATAAACAGCATATTTCAAACTTTATAATATTTTAGTGTTTTATACGCGTGGTACAAAAAGTTATATGTAGAGTTTGAAAAGGTTTCCTTTACAAATAAAGATAGGTATAGAAAATTCTAGTATGGATCAATGTAGAATTAAATTCTGTATCTGAATATGTAAAATTTAATGGTTTAAAGTCAACTAAATGTGGAATCAAATTTGAATACTGTGTATATTATTATTCACAAAATATTTCACTATTCGGCTATTGGCTTTTTATAGCCAGCATTACGACTATTCATTTTTCTTTTGTTTTTAGATTTGAATTTTAAAGTATATCCTAAAAAAACACTATTTTTGTGTTAAAATGTCAAATATCTCGAAAACGGTTAAACTTAAAGGTTATGTTATATACTGATTCATTTATGTTTATTTATTTTCACAGAATTTGACGTAGAATAGAAATTTGCAATAAAAAATATACCGTTTGATTGTTTCTCACTTATCCCATTGACGGCTGAGCAATTATAGAGATAACTCTAAAAGTTGATTTTAGGTAAAATTCTGCACTTCTTTTTATGATATTCATAAATGACTTATTGTATTACATACTGTGAATTTTTCTTGTAAATATACATAATGTATATGCTGTACATTTTTAGGCAATGGTCGATTTTATATAAAAACGTGCAGTATAAAGTTTGGAACCTGTTATTCCACTCCCAGACTAAGCATGAAGTAAAATTTCGAGTTTAGAAAATCCTAAAAATTTGGTTTGGTCACCAAACCAAATTTTCAGGTTTTTGTAAACTCGAAATTTTACTTCATGCGCCACGCGTATAAAACACTGAAATATTGTGAAGTTAGAAATACACTCACATTATTTTTTTAAATGAGTAACAATCAAAATATTTAAATAACAAAATATTTACATTTTTTTCTTACATTTTCAAGCCAGGTCAAATAATATACAGGGTGGGCCACGAATAACGCCCATTAAAAGTTTTCGGGGTTCCTAAAAGAGGAAAAATTTGAAAAAATTTTACATTGCACGGTTGAATGCGATCACCTCATGGAAAATATTTCGACTTTCTATCACTTCCGGTTGTACCGGAAATGGCTACCAACTTTGTTATTTTAAATAGAACACCCTATATATTAATTTTTTTTTAGATTCCCCGTTCAATTGTCTACCCTTTCATATGAATTTATGTCCACTTAACTCTTACAGTTTTTGAGTAAAAAATTTATTTGTCAAATATTGACCTCAAATAGACGTTTTGAAAAATGCCTATAACTTCTAGTAGGGACAAGATAGACAGACAAACGGCATCTTGAATTGTTACTTATAGATCCCTCTAGAATTAAAAAAATTGACATCTGTCAATTTTGATAATAGGTATTTCAAAAATGTCAATATTTCAGTGCCCACTTGAAAACATCATAATTCAATGTTTTCAAATGGAATGACCAATATTTTATCTCATATGGTGATTGGCAAGACAATTTGCAACATAAAAGTATTATGTCTCCCTATATCTAGAGCAAGTAGTTTTTGAGTTATTTCGACATTTTTTTCCTCCCAGAATGTTTGCACAATTGAATAATTCCTGTACAATTCACACATGCACCATACTAGGCTACTGTCAATATTCACTGAACCGAATCTAGAAAAATTCGTTTCCAACGTGTCAATATTTTTGAACACTTCGAGTAATATTATAATAAATAAGTGTAGCAATCGAGAAATTATGAATTTATTCGTCATATATGGCTAGTGCGACAGAATTGTTGTTTCAACGAAACTTATCCACACTTACAACTTACAAACAAAGCAAAAGCAAGAAGATTGAAATAAAGTAATTTTCAAACGAATAATTAAATGCAAGAACAGAAAAAAAATATTATAACAATTGTTCGAAATGATGACCATTAACGTATAAGCACTGTCCAGCACGTGTTGCGACACACTCTGTTGTTGCTCGCCTAATTTCTTCTGCACTTAATTCCGCGAATGCAGCTCGCACCCTTGCTTCCAATTCTTCTCGGGTATTGACGATAGTGGCATAAACTTTATTTTTTATGCGACCCCAAAGAAAAAAGTCGAGTGGAGTAAGATCTGGAGATCTAGCGGGCCAGCTCCACGGACCTAACCTTCGAATCCATCTATCTTCGAACATATTCGTCAGTTGCTGCGATATTTCGTGTGTGCAATGAGCTGAGGCTCCATCGAGCTGATACCATGAACTTATCCTTAAATTCAAAGGAAGCTCATCCAAAAAATTCTCTACAAAATTTCTTAAAATTTGTAAATATCTACCACTATTTAATCTTTCGTGGTACAAATAAAAAGTAACACGCGTATCCATCAAAAGGCAAAATACGTTGAAACTAAATTTGTGTTGGGATTTATGTACAAGCGTTGCATGTGGATTTTCAGTTGACCACATGTGATTGTTTTTTCTATTGAAAATTCCTTCGCGAGAGAAATTTGATTCGTCGGTCCAAATATTTTTTTTTAAAAAGTCATTGTCTTCTTGATTTTTAACCAACAAAAACTCACAAAAATCAATCCTGTTCACTGCATCTTGAGGAAATAATTCTTGCACCAAATTAAATTTATAATTATGCATACGATATAGTTTCAAAATTCTTCGCAGTGATGTTCTGCTTACTCCCAAATCCTCCTGGCAACTACGGGTGGATGCGCGTGGATTTGCTTCAAAATAAGCTAAAACATTCACTTGAACTTCCTCGTTCTGCGTAATTGGCTTTGGTTGATTTTTTTCAATATATTTTATTCAATTGTGCAAGCATTCTGGGAGGAAAGAAATTTCGAAATAACTCAAAAACTGCTTGCTCTAGATATTGGGAGACATAATACTTTTATGTTGCAAATTGTCTTGCCAATCACCATATGAGATAAAATATTGGTCATTCCATTTGAAAACATTGAATTATGATGTTTTTAAGTGGGCACTGAAATATTGACATTTTTGAAATACCTATTGTCAAAATTGACCATTTTTTTAATTCTAGAGGGATCTATAAGTAACAATTCAAGATGCCGCTCGTCTGTCTATCTTGTCCCTACTAGAAGTTATAGGCATTTTTCAAAACGTCTATTTGAGGTCAATATTTGACAAATAAATTTTTTACTCAAAAACTGTAAGAGTTAAGTGGACATAAATTCATATGAAAGGGTAGACAATTGAACGGGGAATCTAAAAAAAAATTAATATATAGGGTGTTCCATTTAAAATAACAAAGTTGGTAGCCATTTCCGGTACAACCGGAAGTGATAGAAAGTCGAAATATTTTCCATGAGGTGATCGCATTCAACCGTGCAATGTAGAATTTTTTTCAAATTTTTCCTCTGTTAGGAACCCCGAAAACTTTTAATGGGCGTTATTCGTGGCCCACCCTGTATATTAAATTAACTTATTTAGTAATATAATTAACCAAACATTTATAATGTTGCGTGTACGCATCAATGGCGCTTAATGGGTTAACCCGTGGTAAAACATTTTTGAACCTAATTCTGGATATTTAATTAAAATACTTGGTTTGTATCAGTAAAACAATCCAAGTGTTTTAATTAAATATTCAAAATAAGCATAAAAAATATAGTATTTTATTTAAATTAAAGAAGGTGGCGTTGACATTCGGTATAACCGAAAGTCGAACAATCTTAAAATATAATTATTGAAAAGAGAATACCCGGTTACATCCATGCTGAAAATCTCGTCACAATAGATCATTTAGAAGTCTATATACTATAAATGTAACTAGGCTTCTTTTGATAAAATATCTATAATATACTGAATGACATTAGAAATGCAACACCTAGAAATAACGGCTTTTTGCAGTTGATTTTATCTTTATTTATTAGGTCTTAAGTTAATTAATACATGATAACAATTTGAATCAAAACGAAAAACAAACAAGTAAATTACACCTAATAATGTGTTTGGCGACCTCCATTTCGAACGCATTCATTAACACGTCTGGGCATAGATTCGATGAGGTGATCGACTTCCTTCTGAGGTAGTTCGTCCCAAGCAACCTGAATTTGCTGCCGCAGCTCAGCCAGAGTCTGTGGAGGGTTCGGTAAGCTTGTCAGTCTCCGACCTAGCATATCCCAGACATGTTCTCTTGGGTTTAAATCTGGAGATCTGGGCGGCCAAGGTAAAACATTTATGGCACCAGCTTCCAAGAAGTCCCTCGTTAGATGTGCTATGTGAGGACGTGCGTTATCTTGTTGAAACAACACGTTTCCAAGCCCTTCTAGGTATGGTACAAGATATGGTTGTAAGACATCGTTAACGTAACGAGCTGCTGTCACATTGCCGCAGATGAACACTAGAGGTGATCCGCTGCCATGGGCAATAGCCCCCCAAACCATTACACCTACAGTGCGGTGTACATGTCTTTCAACAGCAAACTCAATAGTGGATCTTTCTCCACGGCGTCTCCTTACCCGTCTACGACCATCATGCATCCCTAAAGTGAATCGCGATTCATCGCTGAAGACGACTCTGTTCCATTCTTCCCTCCACCCTTGGCGTTCTGTGCACCACTCCAATCTTTGACGCCGGTGTGCATAAGTTAAAAGCAGGACTAACAGAGGGGTATGAAATGAACCCAAATGACCTGATACGTCGATACAAAGTTCGAATACTAACTGGTCTACCGTGTTCATTAAACCATTGGTCACCAAGCTGTCTAGTTGTGGAAAATCGGTCCCTAAGAGCCATAAGTCGCAGTCGGCGATCCTAGCGCTCTGTAGTACGCCTTGGTTATCTACGAGGCCTTGTTCTCGACTCTCGACCTTCTTCAGTCCATGCTTGCCACACTCGCGTAACAGTGGTTACGTTCCGGTTTAAACGACGCGCAATTTCCCGGAACGAAACACCACCATCGCGCCACCCAACTATTCTACCCCATCAAAATCACTTAAATGCCGAAATTGTCTAGGCCTTCGTACTCTGGGCATCTTGTCGACGCAGTTAAATTTAAAAACTGATGAAATCAGTTGTTGAATCGTCTATTTAAACGTATTTTAATATGAAACTGATGAATACGATTATTTTTTTTTTCCAAAAAAATGTTAAAGATAAAAGGTTGCAACTTTTATCATAGCATTCTTTTTACACATTAATCTTGCACAAAAAAAATTGTTGACGAAGAATGGTTATTTACAGGTGTTGCATTTTTAATGTCATTCAGTATATAAATGTGCCGTTTAGATCAGACAACCCTGTATTTAAAATTTGATTCTGAAAAGTGACAAATGAGAGTGAATGCATTTATCATTTTGAAATATTGAAAGCATCTAGTTAGAAATCCGTACAGGGAGGCAAAGTCTCATGTAACACAATTCCAACCGGAAATTGCCACTGGCGGATGTAAGCGTGGTCTCCGTTTAATTCTCGGCAACAAGCCTGACCGATATTCACCGGAAACGGAACACACGTGCTCGCACATACACACATCAAATGAAAAACCCGTACTTGCGAAAGTTAATTGAAGATCATTGAAACTATGAACGACAAACATACGCAAAATTAAAATAAATATGTAAGGTAGTATTTTATGGAGAAAATTAATTAAAAGTAGCTAGTCTGAATAAACAACATTTTTCCTATGAGAATTGAAATATGAAATGTATATTAGGTCTGCTCGTTGAACTAGTGCAGACTTTCTTGCACTTTTTTCACTTTTTGCACTGAATCTGGTTGTTATATGCACGGCTTTGAACCGTAATTTTTTGCGTTCCGGTTTTTTCCGGTTTAATTAATAAAATATATATAGGTTCGGTTCCGGTTTTTGTTCCAGAAAATATAATGTTTTTTGCGGCTTTCGGTTCAGCTCCAAGTGATTGGTTTAATTTTTGAAATGATTTTATTATAAATTGAAAAAAATGTTTCCATCATACCATCGTCCTCCTTATGGATATAATGATTCAAACAAAAAGAAAATGGAAAAGTGCCTTAAATTGAATTTGTTGCACTTTTATTATTATTATCACATTTACAAAATATTCACAAATAACATATTTCTGCATTTTTTTGTGGCACTTATAGTAAAATTTCGAGCTTAGAAATATTTCGTTTTAAAAAAAGATAGGAATGGAAAATATTAGTATGGATTAATGTAGAATTAAATTCTGAAATAGAATATATAAAATTTAATGGTGTAAAGTTGACCAAATGTGGTGTTCAATTTTGAACACTTTGTAAATTATTATTTACAAAATAGTTCATTATTCGGGTACTGGCTTTTTATGGCCAACATTATGTCTTCTCGTTTTTCGTTTGTCTGGATATTCGAATTTAAAGTAAAACCTAAAAAAGCACATTTTTTTTGTTAAAATGTTAAAAATCTCGAAAACGGTTAAACGTAAAGGTTATATTATTGATTGATTTTTTTCACAGAATTTGATGTAGAATAGAAATTTGCAATATATCTTAGTAAATATCTGTCACATCTCAGCAGTATATGTTTTTAAATTTCTCGTTAAATCACTGTTTTATACGCGTGGCGCATGAAGTAAAATTTCGAGTTTAGAAAAGCCCCGTGAAAATTTGTCTCGGGTCGCTGCGCGACCCTCGACAAATTTTCTACGCGGGGCTTTTCTAAACTCGAAATTTTACTTCAAGCTTAGTCTGGGAGTGGAAGACACTCGTTAGTTTTAAATATGTGACAACTGTCAAAAAGTGTGTTGCGAGTGTCACTAAGAAAAACAATAACATGCCCATTTATTAATATATTTCAAATAATAGTTGTTTAAAATTGACAATGGTCCTAACGTCGACAGACGCCGATTTGTGTTAAGTTTGATATATTGGACTAGATGTCAATTCAAGTGGACAGGATGGACTAATGTAGGCTGACGGCGACTCATGTCAAGGTGACACAATGGATTAAATGCCTTTCTGCAAAAATTCAGTCTTATTGAGACTTCTCCAAATATTCATTGAGACAACTACTTCTCGAGCTAATACCCCGACAGATATTAAATTATACAATGAATATTTGAGTTTCACGACAGATTTACTGTTCCATGGATAAATTTTTGCAGAGTCGATATTAATTTTAATTTGTTTTTATATTTGTAAATATTCTGCAAACTATTGGCAAATTTAATTTTACTTCAATTTTTCATTGCTAAAAACATTGTTCTTTTATAATGACTAGTTGTAGCTCTCATTTTTCTTCTTTTGCGTATTTAATGGCCTTGGCATTTATAGTCTGTTAACCAGTACCGGTAATAATTAAATGCATTAATGTTTAAAAAAAATTACACAAATAAATACAGAAAGATTTATGTAACACCGAACATTTTCATAGCGAGAATTTTTCTTTGAAGTATCCATATGCATACGTTGCACATTTTCCAATGCTCGGTTTATTAAAAGAATTCAATTTAAAGCTTTACGCGAGTGTTTTCCACTCCCAGGGTAAGCATGAAGTAAAATTTCGAGTTTAGAAAAGCTTTAAAATTTGGTTTGGTCGCGTAGCGCGAAGCGCGAAGCGGCCAAACCAAATTTTCAGGCTTTTCTAAACTCGAAATTTAACTTCATGCGCCACCGGTACTAAACACTTATTCAATGTTAAGTTTAGCGGTGTGTTTTAAACTTCGTAATATGTCAGTGTTTTTTTTTGTACCGGTGGCGCATGAAGTAACATTTCGAGTTTAGAAAAGCCTGAAAATTTGGTTTGGCCGCTCCGCGCTTCGCGCTACGCGACCAAACCAAATTTTCAGGCTTTTCTAAACTCGAAATTTTACTTCATGCTTAGCCTGGGAGTGGAAAACACTCGCTTAAAGCTTTAAATTAAATTCTTTATTAAACCGAGCATCGAAAAATGTGGATACTTAAAAGAAAAATGCTCGTTATGAAAATGTTCGGTGTTACATAAAACTCTCTGTATAAATATAAGTGTAGTTGTTATATGATAATAATAAGTATAAATGAAATTGCCAATTCTTGGTTGCAGAATACTTCAAACATTAAAAGTGCGATTCTTTTCGCAATCTACAACAAGTTAGTCTTACAAAGACTATATCAAACACTCATTGAAACAACTACTTCCTGAGCTAATACCCCGACGGACATTGAATTATACAACAAGTGTCGCAAGAATCGCACTTTTAATGTTTGAAGTATTCTGCAACCAAGAATTGGCAATTTCATTTATAGTTATGTTTGAACGGTAACGTGACCGCCAGTCTAAGGTGCCAAATTGTTTAGAGGGAATGGCAAAGCTATACTGATGAGAGATAAATCTCGAAACGCGTCTATAGATGGCCTGAATAATTTGACAATTGTTACATTTGCAGTAGGTTACTGTATGTAACAGCAAACACTTGTTGTATAATTCAATGTCCGTTGGGGTATTAGCCCGGGAAGTAGTTGTTTCAATGAGTGTTTGATATAGACTTTGTAAGACTAACTTGTTGTAGATTGCGAAAAGAATCGCACTTTTAATGTTTGATAATAATAATACAAGGAGTTACTGTGGTTAAATAATAATAATATTATTAGGGTGTAGACTAAACTCACAAAATTTGCAAAGTTAGAGTGGTATTAATAGTAGTTAGTTTTATAGAAAAAATAAAGAAGACGGGTATTTGCCGCAGTAATAAAATAAAATAACAAATCTGACAACTATTTCTCCGTTAGTTTTTCAGAGCGTGACTGACGTAGGAAATTAAAAACGTTTCCGGCGTAAAGCATATTTCCGCAATTTCCAAAGATGTTGGACATCGTTCAAGTTTTGCACTTTATCACGCACTCGGAGATTTAGGAAAGATTCCCGCTGGCTTTTATATATTCAAGTTGTAAACATAACTTTATTAACTTTTCTTATTCTTCGTATAATGAATTACAAAAAAATAATAACATGCAAACGCTGTAAATTTCTAAATATTCATTGTTTTTGAAAAGAAGTAAAATTTAAGTTATAAACGAGTGTTTTCCACTCCTAGATTAAGCATGAAGTAAAATTTCGAGTTTAGAAAAGCCTAAAAATTTGTTTTGGTCGCGTAGCGCGAAGCGCGGAGCGGCCAAACCAAATTCAGGCTTTTCTAAAGTCGAAATTTTACTTCATGCGTAACGCTTATAAACACTGATTTATTGTGAATTTAAAAATATACATCTTTAGCATACTGCTTTAGTAATATATTTTAAACTTTACTTGAAATCAGTGTTTTATATGCATGAAGTAAAATTTCGAGTTGAGAAAAGCCCGAATTCTTAGGGCATTTCTCAACTCGGAATTTTACTTCATGCTTAGTCTGGGAGTGAAAATCACTCGTTAGATAACTTTTTCACGTTTTTAGTTATTTTACAAAAACTCAATTGTTTTCAAGATTTTCAATTTTTTAGATGTGCTCTTTGTTTTTATGAATATCAAACATTTTGGTTTAGTCAATTTTCAAGAATAAGTTTTTGTTACTTTCCTAAATTCTCGTCAACTATTAACGCCTTCCGTCAATTTTGCAAGATTTCAGAAAATTTTCAAAATGTTTTAGTTTTTTTTTGTATACCTAATATACAATTTCCGTTGATTTTCAAAATGTTAACGGTCTTTTTTTAAATTTTTACATTTTTCATGAATATCCGTCAATTTTTCAATTCTTCTCGGTTTTTATTTATTTCCTATACAGCGTGTAAACGAACTACTGTACAGGCTCTCTACCACATAAAGGGCAGCGTTTAAATAAACAATACCTGCATTTGAAATTACCATACCTTTAGTAGATAGCTCACAAATAATTATTAAAAATAATTAATAATAATAGGCCACATGTTTGTGGTATCTGGTGTACGCGCACATTGCGTATTTTAAGAGAGATTCCACATAGACTGGTAGTTTTTAAACGATTTGGATATCGAATTACACCATCCAGAGAAAAGTGGGTCAGATTGTGAAGAATTATGTCTATGTTATCGTTTTCATAAGTACCCATTGCTGACTAAATTCCGAATATTTTCTAAACGTGTTAATGAAATTCAATATTTTTCCTTATTCGGTTCACACTTCACTTTATCTCCACTCTTATTGAAATGTTTAGATAAGAGCGGCAAGGGTGAATCATTTTTAAACATAAAAATAGTTTGCTGTTTAGTCTATGGTGAAACTTATTCCATGAAACATCTACATTTTGTAACATGGCGCGATACGTTTATTCAAACATTGAATTGGCAGACATGTTTCTTATTTACGGCGAAACTCGGTGTAATTCCGCGGAAGCTGTAAGAATTTATCAAGAGCGATTTCCTGAACGACACTTACCACCGCCAAACCGATTTAGAAATTTATTACAAATAGCACGCGACACTGGAAGTTTGCAGCCTGTCGCCGGAGCCGACGGAGGTGGTGACCGTCCAATGCGATATTTTCGAGCGGAAGATAAAATTTTGAATCTGTTGGAAGCGGATCCTGGTTTAAGTACCCGTATTATCGCCGCTCAGCTAAATGTATCGCACACATTTGTCAGCAGTGTTATACGAGACAATAATTTTTATCCGTATCACTACCAGCGTGTACAACATCTTCAACCCCATGATTTTCCCAAATGAATTGCATTTTGTCAATGGATTTCGGCACAAAATGTTCAAAATCCTAACTTTACCAAAGACATTTTAGTGACCGACGAATCGTGCTTTACGCGTAATGGAAGTTTTAATTTCCATAATATGCATGTTTATGCAATAGAAAATCCTCATGTTACGCGTAGAACTCATTTCCAGCATCAGTTCTCCCTTAATATCTGGGCAGGTATTTTAAATGATCAATTAATTGGGCCATTTATGTTCCCATTTAATTTGAATGGAGAACGATATTTACGATTTTTGCAAGATGACCTTTTAGATCTTCTAGAAAATGTACCCTTAGCGGTTCTTACAAGAATGTGGTATTTGCAAGATGGTGCGCCAGCTCACTATGAAAGGCGCGTTAGAAGATATTTGGATGATGAGTTTCCAGGACGTTGGGTTGGTCGTATAGGCCCTGTATCATGGCCTCCAAGAAGTCCGGATTTAAACCCCTTAGATTTTTTTCTTTGGGGATACTTTAAAAGTGAAGTCTACACTACGGAAATTGACAATGCTGAAATGCTGATACAACGAGTAAACGCCGCGTCTAATACCATTCGTGAAAAACCTCGTGAAATGTTTGCTACTGTTCGTGCAAATTGGATACGTAGAGCCCAAATGTGCATTGAGTGCGGCGGACGTCAATTTGAACACTTATTGTGATTTTTTTTATATGTGACCCAGTTTCATCTAGTAATTCTAGACAGTGTGTGTGTGTGTGTAGTGCGTGCTAAGTGATTTATACGTCTCGCAGTAGTAACAGTAAATAAACAATACCACAAATGAGTGACCTAGTTTCATCTAGTCATTCGAGACGAGACGAGTGCGAAGTGATTTATGCGTCTCGCAGTAGTAAAAGTAAATAAAAAATACAACAACTTACGCATCCACGAAAAATATCATGAACACAGGTAACTAGAAGTTCTCAAAAAGTAAAAAATGCATGAAAAATTATGAAAAATCCAATATTTTTTTTCCGATTTTATTTTTGCTGCAATTGGTGTCAAAATATTTTGTGTATACGCCCTTAAGAGGATGTACATTAGTTCGATTACACGCTGTATATGAATAAATTAAAAAAATAAATTAATAAAATAAATGTTGGTTCATTTTTTAAAATTTTGACACTTATCATGAATTCCCCTTAATTTTTTAAATCTTGGCAGTTTGCATGAATTTAGTAAATTTTCGTCAATCTAAAAAAAGAAGAATTAATAGAAATGAAAGAATAAAAATAAAAAGAAAACTGATTAAATAATTAAATCATTTTTCGACATTTTAAAAAATGATAAAAACAATAAACGTAAATAGTTTAGATTTTAAATATTAAAAAAAATGTAGGAAGTTTATGAAAACCGTTCAAGAATTTAAAAGTTAACGAAAAGTAAGGATAACAAAGTTATAAAAATTAACGGAAATCTTGGAATAATATGATAAATGTCATTATTATTAATATTAATTTAGGAAATTCATTAACATTGCCAAAATTTGAAAAATGGACAAAAATTTATGAGAAATTGACGAAAATCTGCGAAATTTAGGAAGATTGTCAGAATTTTGAAAATTAACAGAAAAACCTTGATATATTGGAAATCTGGAAAAAAATGTATAATTTGACGAGTATTGAAAATCTTACGAAAATTTCTTGTGAAAATTGTATAAATCGAGAAGAATCTTGAAATATATAAAATCTCATGAACATTTTATAATTTGACAAAAATTCAAAATATCGAAAATCTTACGACAATTTTGAAATATTTAAGACTCATGAACATTTTATATATCGAGAAAAATCTTGAAATATTGAACAATTGACTGAAATCTCGAAATATAATTTGATAAAAATCTCGAAATGTTGGAAATCTGATAAAAACTTTAGAAACCTGACAAAAATTTCACAATTCGACGAAAATATTGATAAGTTAACTAAAATGTTATAAATCGATGTAAATTTCGAAAATACATGAGTTCTGAAAAAGTATGAAGAATTCTCAGCAATTGTGAAAACTACAACTTATTGAAGCATACATTAAATTATTTTTTATTAAGTGATCAGTATGTTTTTAACTTTACTTTGAATCAGTGTTTATACGTGTGGCGCATGAAGTAACATTTTGAATTGAGGAAAGCTTAAATTTCTCATTAACTAATATCGAAACTGACAATTTCTTTCAACGTTATTGACATTTCTCGATTTGATATAATTTGACATTTTTGAAATAAATTGAAATTTTTCTCGTGTAACGTGTTAAAAACGTCAATTCTACATAAATTAAAATTTACCTCTTGTAATGTGTCTAAAACGTCAATTCAACATAAACTAACATTTACCTCTTATAATGTTTTAAAAACGTCAGTTTGACAAAAATTAACATTTACCTTTTGTAATGTGTCTAAAACGTCAATTTAACTTAAACTAACATTTACATTTTGTAAGGTGTCAATAACGTTAATTTAACTTAAATTGTGTTTTTCCTCGTTTACTACATTTTTAACGTAAGATATGTATTTCTGACGAAAGGTGGACACTCGACATTTCGTAGTAACTCGGACTCTTAACAATTTTTAACATTTTTGTAAAATAAAACTGTCATGAAAATAACTCTGTCAAATCGAGATAACTTGTTTATGTCGACAGGCAGAGAAAAACTTAAACAAAAGCGATATTGACAGAATAATGTCACGATTGTCAACTCTCCAATTGACGAGTGCAATAAGTTTAGTATGTCAATTGTCAGTTGTTCAAATGGCGGGGAAAGTGCTATGATGGATACATCAGCATTTTTTAAAGTAAGTTGTCTGGCCACACTACCAAATTAATTTTGATAAGTAATGCAAAGAAAAAGTACAGGGTGTCTGTTTTTCGAGCTGCACTATGAGGATCTCGCTTATTTGAAAGTATGGAAAATTGGGCAAAGTTGCAGAGTTGAAAATCTGCTTCCACATTTGAGGTATCGATTGAATATTGTGGATATCTTATTTATTTTTTATTTGATGCAAGTTTTATAAAAACTTTCATAGGTTAACTTTTTATAACTACGGTAAAGTGGGGCAAGTTGTCACAAAAGACAAATAATGTTGTTGGGAAATAGTAAATTGTTATACAAGTTTTGAAAGCTTCGTATTGCATGCAAATACCAAACTGCATTTACGAGCCCGCAGTGCGAGTAAATGCAAGGTATGAGCATGCAATGCAGCTTTCAAAACGTGTTTAACACTCTGCTTTTCCTACGACTAAACAGCAGCGGCGTTAATTGTTCTTCGTCACTACTCATTTTATTTTAATAATTTTGACACTAACGTTTGAGGATTTTACTTTCACTAGTTTTGAAAAATGACAAGTAATGACACGCTTGAATATTGTTTAAGCGTGTCATTACTTGTCAAAATACAAAAATATAGTTGACACCTTTCAATGCACAAGTATAGCTACGAAATATCTGTTTTCGGAAGCGGTCGTGGGAAAAAATAATTGTATAATGGAAAATAATATTAAAATGTCTAATGTCATGACTAAATTTTTAATTCCTCATATCCGGATTATTTCCATTAACCCAATAAAATTTTAATAATACATCAATAACCTATAAACCTGATATTTACCCTGACCTTTTAATAAAAATCCTCTATTCTACAGAAAGAAGAGTGTGTGTTTGTTCCGATATGGGTCAACATAAAATAATTGACTATAAAACTGATCATAAAATCCCACCGGTTACATTGTGGCGTGTGTGCACTGCTTCTACTTGAAATATATTTTATGTAATATAAATAAACACCCGACCAGTTATATATTCTACGCACGTTGACGGATTTACATCGATAAACATATTATTTAATGGATTTAGTTGAAAACCTGGACATTTTTATATCAAGTCGTTAATAAAAAGTTTAATTTAACGGTGTGTAAAGTAATCAATTATAATGCGATCTTGTTTACTAAGGGTGTGTTACATAAATATTTGCACTTTGTTTACGTATATAATATGTAATTTTATGGGTTTGTTTTTCATTGCTTGTACATCCATAAATATCCATTTGCAAAATATACATACAGTGTTTGGAATTGAAACTGAAATATTATATAACTGAAACAAAAACAAGAAACAATTATAATATTTCGCAAAATTATTATTGTTTTTTTTAATTTCAGTACGGTTTTGATTTAATTGTTTGAAATTGTTATTGACCGAAACACTTGTCAGTATAATAAATAACTAGAAATCACGAAGGGAAGTAACGGTCGTATTTGTTGGGAAAACAAAAAACTTTGTAACGGAAAATTCACTTACTTGAATAAAAAATTACCTATTATACTTGTCGAATTCCTTGTTACAAAGTTTTAAGTAATATGAATATACCTATACTCTGTTTTTTTTTATAACATGACTTGGGGTGTATTTATTGCGAACAGGTGCAGTCCTGCTTTTACACTACATTGGATTTTAAGATGTTGGTAAATGATTATCAATATGACGAATAAATCATAATTTGTCAAATAAATTGTCACGATGCAGAGAGTTTTAAAAAGAGAATGCTACGACTTCCAACTGTACAACACATACAGGGATTTTTATTTTTAAGTATACTTTTATATATTCCATATAAACATTTGTAAAATTAATGAACATGTGATCAAAACTATATCAAAGTAAATTTTGAACTTTACTTTAAATCAGTATTTTATACGCGTGGCGCATGAAGTAAAATTTCGAGTTTAGAAAAGCCTGATTTGGCTTGGTCGCTCCGCTGCGCTACGCAACCAAGCCAAATTTTCAGGCTTTTCTAAACTCGAAATTTTACTTCATGCTCAATCTGGAATTGGAAACACTCGTTAGAGTCTTTAAATTGAAAGTTTATAAAAGATCACGAATGTCTGAAAATTTACATTGAAAAATCGTTACATGTATACCTAAAAGAAACATTCCTTGTATTTAGAACTTTTTCAAAATTTGAACATATTAACGTCGAGAAAATGTAGAAGGCAGAAATTCCTGAGCAAGGAGCATTTACCGGATCCTCAAAGACAATTTATTAAATTTGTAATCGTAATCTTTGTGAGTTAATTGAATTGTCATATTACTGTCAGGTTTCCTTTCAGATAACCTACAAATTAAAAGTTGATTACCAACATAACAGGTGATTAATCTTGTCCTAATCTAAAACACATAACCTGCATCACGCTACTAATCTTGTCCTAACCTAAAACACATAACCTGCATCACACCACTAATCTTGTCCTAACCTAAACCACATAACCTGCATCACACCACTAAATTCTTGAAGTGTCAAACTTGACTGGTCAAATTTTAAAAAAACAGGTTATATTATAACATATCTAATAAGTATCTTTTAAATTTCACTATATTGCATTGCTTTTGTGCATGGCGCATAAAGTAACATTTTCAGTTTAGAAAAGAATGAACATTTAAATATCGCTTCGCTGGCGCCGGAAAATTTAAATTTTAGGATTCAACATATATATAATCGAGTGTGTTCTTTTCAATGAAAATATTTTCAAGATTATGCGACTTCTAATTATACCAGAAGTCAACAGCAACTTCCTTATTTTATACGGAATGCTATATTATTTTTTACAAATTTAGATTTATTATAAAATTCAATGCTCAAAATCAAAATGAAAAAAGTAATATAACCTCCAAACTTAACCGTTTTCTAAATATTTGCTTTTTTAAATAAAATAGTGCTTTTTCGTAATTAACTTTAAAATTCGTATCTCCGAACAAAGAAAAATCACAGATGTGCAATATTGGCTACAAGGCTGTAGCCAGAAAAACATTTCGGAGGCAGTTATACTTTCGGAGGGGAAAGAAGGTTAATCAGGGATTCGACCCTTATTTCTTTCGTTCCGGAAAAAAACAACGATTTTGTTATGGTTTTCAGTTCAGCTCCTACAAGTATTTGTTTTAATTATTCAAATGTTTTTACTTCATACTAAAAATAAATAAACTAAATTAAATAAAATCTCATTATAGATATGATAATTTAAATATTAAGTATATGGAATAGTGTCTCAAACTAAATTTGTTCTACTTTTATTATTATTATTATCGCCTTTACAAAATAAATATTCTATTACATGTTTTCGCTATATCTTAGTAAATATCTATCACATCTCAGCAGTATATATTTTCAACTTTACTTTAAATCAGAGGTTTATACGCGTGGCGCATGAAGTAAAATTTCGAGTTTAGAAAAGCCCTGTGAAAATTTGTCTCGGGTCGCTGCGCGACCCTCGACAAATTTTCCACGCAGGGCTTTTCTAAACTCGAAATTTTACTTCATGCTCAGTCTGGGAGTGGACGACACTCGTTTAATTTTATTAAAATTTTCGACATGTCGAGAATTTCATTAATTTGTAAAATTTTCATGAAATATTTAATATTTCGTCAGTTTATAAAATTATTTCCACTTAAATGAAACTAATGAAAAGAAAATAAATTAAAAGGTTTTTATAATATTATTTATTTAATTTTATTTTAGAGAAAACAAGATAAATATGATTTGTTGAATGTGCTATGTAATTTTGAACAATCTGTATATTATAAATACAAAAATAAATCACCATTGGGTACCTTTGGATATAAGCTTTTAATAGCCAATAATAAATTCCTTCGATTTTCTTTTCTTCGGAGATTCGAATTTAAAAGTGACATATAAAAAAGCAACACATTTTTAAAAATTGTCAAATATCTAGAAAACTGTTTAATTTGGAGGTCACGTTAATTTCATGAGAAAATAATTGACAGTTCTTAAGCTATCAACTAAGTACAATATTCGTTTTGTCTCCTGCCCCTTTCTCCTGGAAATTTTAATTCGATGAAAATTGTTGAAATACACTTGAAATTTTCGAGCGCAGCGAGAGTATTCGTATATTCAGGTTAACTCAGTATGAATTGCATTAACCGAGTTTAGTTCGCTAGAATGTAAAGTGCATTACCAATTATCACTCTATAACTGAATACTCTCCCTGAATGTAATTACGTTTTAGCTATAATGGGTGTATAAATTAATTTTACTTCAAAGTTTCCTTTAAATTTGCAAGCTAAAGTGTTCTCGATATTATTACTATTATGTATCTATACAACTTCACTTAATCTTATTATGGAAATTATTCGATTCTGTTGTGGATTTAAGCATTGTTTTCAAGAGTTAAGGTACAATGAAACAATAACAATAAAAATAAAAATACCACAAAAATATACAGCATTATTAATAGACCTTAGCATACAACTTACACACGATTCTAAAGATGATATTAATTTTTGTATTATTTAAATAATTTATTAAATTATTGTTGTTAGTTTATAAATAATAATAATATGACCATATAAAAAGTGAGGCAAATTTGTAATTTATATAATTAATATTTATACAGCGTGCAGCATTTAACATGTTTTTCGTAAATATTTCGAAAACAAAGCATTTTACGCAGAAATGACCTATTTAAAAAATAATCGTACAGAAAGGGGCCATAATAAAAATTAGTTGACATTGTTTTAGAGACGACAGCGCCACCCGCGAGAAAACCAATATTACATGGTTTTCTCGCGGGTGGCGCTGTCGTCTCTAAAACAATGTCAACTAATTTTTGTTTTTAACGGGAGCCCCTATATTTGATTGCAGATTCAGATTCCACGTAAAAAAATAAGAATAATTTATTCAACTATTTTTTGTCAGCCTGATAGATGGCGCTGTAATCGCGAAGAATGATAATGCGTTCGGATGTTCGTGTGATTTGCGGGATAATTTAAATTGAGATAAATTGGTTGAAAAAACAAGTGTTTCGAAACAGGCAGAAGCCTCTCTCCAGGTCGATAAAATCGATGTCCGAGCTGGACGCCATGTTGCAGAAAGCTTTATTTTAGTTCAATTAAAGACATTTTCCATAAAACATACAATATTGGCTAAATCCAGTTATTTTTTATAAAGTTAAATGATACAATTCTTAATCGTGAAAATGTTAATGCTACTCATCATTTGTACGTGCTAACACTCTAAAAACAAACGTTTCATTCTGAGCTACCAGAACATCTTTAATGTTTCACCTGTCTTGATTACAGCGCCATCTATCAGGCTGACAAAGAAATAGGTTGAGTAAATTTGTCTTAATTTTTTACGAGAAATCAAAAAATTGAATATGGGTTCCTATTAAAAAAATTGAGTTGACCTTGTTTTAGCTACAACAGCGCCACCTGTGAGAAAACCACTATTACATAATTATGGCCCTCTTCTGTACGATTATTTTTTATTCAGATCATTTCTGCGTAAAATGCTTAGTTTTCGAAATATTTGCGAAAAACACGCTAAATGTCCCGCCTTGTATTTAATAGCTGAGAGTGTTACTCCGTGAAATTCCATATCAACACTTTTAGTAAATAACACACTTAGTTAAGACAATATTACATATTTATGGCCCCCTTCTGTACGAATATTTTTCATTTAGGTAATTTCTGCGTAAAATGCTTCGTTTTCGAAATATTTGCGAAAAACACGCTAAATGCCCCACCCTGTATTTAATAGCTGAAACTGTTACTCTGTGAAATTCCATATCAACTCTTTTAGTAAATAACACACTTGGTCTATTTGTTTATTAGTTGACACTGCAACAATTGTTTCGCCACACAGTGGCTTCATCAGACAGATGAATGACGAATGATAATATTTATATCATTAATCACTAATGTACATATCTGATCAGCAAGATTTAAACAGATTTAAAAAAATGAAAATGGTGTCACCTTCTTTACTATTTTTAAATACAATTACTTCAACCCCTATAAACATACTATACCTTCTTAAGTTCAAGTTGGCACTAAACAAATTCAAGTTGGCAATAATCAGAATCAAGTTATCACTAATCAAATGCAACTTTAAGGTGATTAGTGACAACTTGATTTTGATTAATGCCAACTTGAATTTGTTTAGTGCTAACTTGAACTTAAAAAGATATAGTGGCATAAAAACGAAATCTAAAATCCAATGAATAGAAAATAAATTAACTAAATTCGAATGTTTACAAAGTTTGGTCATTTGGTGTGACATACTGAATTAAGTAGACATCAAGCATTAGTCAAGAACGACTATATTGCAAAAACAGTTTTATAATTTAGGCCAAGTTTCACTTTTAAAACTTACAAAAATACCAAAAACGTATATTTTTTGTTATTTTCGTAAGTTTTTACATTTTTGTCAATTTGTCCTAATTTGTAATATCTATTTAAAGTTTGTGATTTTTGTTAAATATCGAGATACAGAGATTTTTTCAATTAGGTAAACTTCCACATATTCCATATAAACACATTCGTAACATTAATTAACATGTAATAATAATAATATTTTATTTAACGCTAACTGCATTAACAAAATATTATACATAAAGTAAATATAAGTACACAATATAAAACTAATAAGTATACTATAGACAAATAAATGGAGGCAAATAACACAGAACAAATGAAGTCATTCAAAATTACTTCAAACCTAAGCAATATATTTTAAACTTTACTTTAAATCAGTGTTTTCATATTTATTGATGCAACAACAATGTACATGTTTTACACAGGTCAGTTCTTAACTAAATACTATTTTTTTTTTATTATTATTTGCAAAACACTTAGTTGTATTTTACTATAATTACAATCTGATCACAAATGGATCAATGAGTAATATTTAGCTAACTTAATTTACTAAAGGTTTAATACTAAGGTTTTACTCATTAGTATCCCTTAGATTTTAATAACTTAATTACACTAATTAATAAATAATAATAATAAAAAAAAAACAATAAACTACATATCAAAGTAAAAATAAAAAAGTAAAAAAGACTGCATTTTAATGCAGCGTTTAAACTGCAATTACAGTTTAAACGCTGCATCAAAACTAAATTCAAGATAATCCTCCCAGCAGTAAAAGGCATTATTTGATAAGAAATCCTTCAGTACTCGGTAGAACTTCTTGTGTGGTCATTCCTGGATGATTTTTGGCAGGACATTAAAAAATTTAATAGCGTAGAAACGTTCTCCCGTCCGAGCTTTGGTCAGCCTCATAGCTTTTAAATACAGATTTGATTGTTGTCGAGTGCTATATTGGTTGATATCACTGCATGTCAGGTAATCATCGATGTTAAGTTTAATGTGGGAAAGGCAAACAAGTATGTAAAGTGATGGGAACGTCAATAAATTCCGATCAATAAATGCTTGCCTGCAGTCGACTGTATAGTTGATCCCAGCGATGACTCTGATTGCTCTTCTTTGGAGACCAAAAATAAGGTGTCGGATGGCGGAGTGTCCCCACGCAATAACCCCGTAAGTTATCTTACTTTGGAAGAGAGAAAAGTATGTCGTCCGAACAACATCTTTAGACACCAAGGGTACTAGACTGCGAATAAGAAATATACTGGAACATAACTTTGCAGCAAGTGTGTCCCCGTGGGTACTCTATGTTAGAGATGAATCAACATGAACACCAAGAAACTTCGTATAACCTTGCTGCCGCTCACTACCCTTAAGCGAGAAAGTTAGCGTAGCAGATTTGCTGTTGTTCAGTTTCAGGCGGTTATTTAGGAACCACTTTGAGACTTCATTAAGTGATTGATTGTGCAAAGTGGTAACAGATGTCAAATTTGGCGCTTTCGTAATTATGGAGGTGTCGTCCGCATATAATATCGTTTTGGAGGCTGATATTACACGGGGTAGGTCGTTAATGTAAAGTAGGAATAATAGTGGCCCTAATACAGAACCCTGCGGTACCCCATGTTCTATAGCTGACGTTTCCGTTGGATAACACACTCTGTGATCTTCCAGAGAGATAGGACAGTAAGAGCCTACAGCTGTCTGGGTGTATGTTGTAAAAATAGAGTTTCCGTAACAGTATTTCGTGAGAGACACAGTCGAAGGCTTTAGACAAGTCCAGGAAAGTGGCCATTGATACTAAGCCATCCTCAAATGCATCAGTAATTGATTCACCGAGATTGAATATCGCCGCCGCTGTAGATCGACCCTTTCTGAACCCATATTGTTCATTTTCTAGCATGCCCGTATCTTCTAGATAAGTAACTAATTGGTTCAGCATAATTTTTTCAAATATTTTCCCAAATAGAGGCAATAGTGAAATTGGACGATAGTTATCGGGATCGTCTACCTCCCCTTTCTTGAAAATTGGTATTACGATGGCTCGCTTAAAATCATCTGGAAACACGTTGTTTCTTATACATTTATTAATCGTTTTGGTAAGTGGGGATAAAATAGCGCTGATTACCGACTTGATTAGATCAATTCGAAGTTCGAAGATATCTTTAGAAGAGCTATTACGGAGCTTCAACACCACATCTCTCAGATCATTCATTGATATTTCCTTAAACTTGAAGAAATCACAAATACGTTTAGGACTAATACACATTAAGTTGATAGGGTCCACATCTGATTTAGGTAACGAATCAATAATTTTGTTTGCAATATCAGTGAAGTGAGCATTAAACATATTCGCAGAAATAGTAGGATTTGTTTTTGTTTTGTTCGGTCTAACGGAGTTAATAACTTTCCATATCGCCTTTGGCTCAAAGTTATTGTATTTAATGTAAGAGTTATTTACCTCCAGCTTACTCCTTTTAATAGCGTGTCTATAAGTATTTCTAAAACTGTTTTTCCGCAGTTTAAGTTCCAGATTACCAGTTTGGTTGTACGCTTCTGCAATTAATTGAAGGTTTTCTCTCATAGCTTTTAGTGAACTATTGTTTTATACGAGTGGCGCATAAAGTAAAATTTCGAGTTTAGAAAAACATGAATTCTTTTTGCATGAAAATCCTGATACTTATACCTAAACGACTAATTCTTAGTTTTTATGTTTAAATTTTATTGATTTTAACATTTCTATACTATTTTTATTAATTATTTTTTAATTCAATGAAATTGTGGCGGTTTTTACCATTTTTATTAAATTTAACTCTTTGTTCAATAGCAAGTTCATCGATTGATATAAATCCACAAATTTTTCCTATCTCTAAATATTGACGATTTTTCCAATCTTGACTTTCTTAATAAATTTCAGTCGTTTTATTTTTTTTTTTTTTTATTGTAACTAGAGCTATGCACATACAGATAATTTTCCTTTTAGGTAAACATATTAGATTATTCGATGTACATTTTCAAACATTTGTTGTTTTTATAAAAGATATCATTTTGAAGCAACAAACGAGTGTTTTCCACTCCCAGACTAAGCATGAAGTAAAATTTCGAGTTTAGAAAAGCCCCGCGTAGAAAATTTGTCGAGTGAATTTTTACGTGGCATTTCTAAACTCGAAATTTTACTTCATGCGCCACGCGTATACTATACTGATTTAAAGTGAATTTCTAAACACACCACCAAGTTAAAATTACATTATTTTGTTACCTTTAATAGTAAACACGTACCAAGAATTATACAGTTATAATTCTTAAAAATATTTTCTCATTCTGAACCATCTATTCTATTTGATAAAAATTGCATTGTTTATACCTACAAAAGAGTTTTTTCCACTTCTAGACTAAACATAAAGTGAAATTTCGAGTTTAGAATAGCCTGTAAAATTTGGTTTGGTCGCTCCGCGATGTATATTTTCAGACATTCGTTGTTTTTATAAAAGCTATCAATTTAATGATACAAACAAGTGTTTTCCACTCCCAGACTAAGCATGAAGTAAAATTTCGAGTTTAGAAAAGCCCCGCGTAGAAAATTTGTCGAGGGTCGCGCAGCGACCCGAGACAAATTTTCACGGGGCTTTTCTAAACTCGAAATTTTACTTCATGCGCCACACGTATAAAACACTGGTTTAAAGTGAATTTCAAAACACACTACTAATTTTAAAGATAAAGTTAAAATTAAATCATTTTATTACTTTTAATAGTAAAGACGTACCAAGAATTATACAATTATAATTCTTATAAATATTTTCTCGTTCTGAACCATTTGATAAAAATAGCGTTCGCATTTTTCGTAGAATGTTTTTGAAATTTTGTTAAATATTTAGCTTAACACATATATTCATAAAAATAATTTCTTTTTAACCTTGTATTCTTATTTTTATTATTATTAAAAGGAAAAAAGTAACCAATCATTAAATACAAGAATATTTTAATGGTTCCATCTAAATAAGTCAATCAAGCTTAAAAAAATACCACTAGACTTTGATTGAATGAAAATCAATCTAAATCCAATTTACACCCTCGAAACTGAAAATAATGAATTTTTGTTATAATTCCTTCTGCTTCAACAAGATGTTCAACAGACATTACTTGTTTATTTCATATGATTTACGTTTCACGATAAAACCCACATGCTACGATCACTTTTACAAACACACACACACACATATGAAAGTGGAAAACGGTAACCAACATGCTATGATTCGTACACACATGTAACTGTACTAATAACGCTAATTCACATGATATGACTCTTTCATACACACGTGTATGAAAGTATATAACGTTATAACTTGATACACAGCTTGCATGTTTCGCCGATTCTCCGGACATAAAGTCTGGTACTAATTTTATTAGCGTTGTTAATATTCGATAATGGAGCAACAAGCAAAGTAATTGCATAACAAATTGTGTTTGTTGTGTTTGTAATCCAATTATAATGTCATTGGCTTTCGCATCTAATTACCCAGTGGAAATTAAGTTAGTAATTTAGATAAGTACATTTTTTTAACATAACATAATCTAATATTAAATAAAGTTAAAAATGTTGAATAAAATGTAAACCTAGAATCTTCAAGTATTTTAATTAGAGAGTATAATATTAGAATTATATGCATTGTTCCAAATTCTAGTGCAATGTAAATAATGCAAATTTCGGAAAAACCCCTAAATGTTTTTTATCGCCAATCGGCACTAAATACATCTATTATTATCGCCATTTGCGGCACTAAACCGTCCCATTATTTTACTACTTTCAACAAGTAACATTATGGGACAATACTAACAAAATCTAAGGAGGTCGAATCCTGTCAGTTTAGTTGTCAAAAAAAAACATGAGTAGTGAAGAGTTTGAAATACCATGTACTCCACCAGAAATACGCGAAAGAGCGATAGAAACAACGCTCGAAATTCTTCCAAGTAAGTCTAGACATATTTATAATCGTCAACACGATTTATTCACAAGTTGGTGTGACAGAAATAACATTAAAAAAATTAGCGAAAACGTTCTCTTGACATATTTTTCTGAAAAATCCAAGGAATATAAAGCAGCAACATTATGGTCATATTATTCTATGTTAAAAGCATCTCTTTCGGTAAAAAACGACGTTGATATAAGCCAATATAAGAAACTTACGGCGTTTTTAAAACAGAAATCAAAAAATTATACGGCAAAAAAATCGAAAGTTCTCACACAAGAAGAAATAATACAGTTTCTATTGAATGCACCAAATGAAATATATTTAATGATGAAGGTAAGATAGTAATCAATTATCGAAGCATATTTGTTATTAATGTAGATATTATTTTAGATTTGTGTTATTTTTGGCGTTGCTGGAGCCTGCCGTAATAATGAATTAGTAAATCTTAAAGTTGATGATATAGAAGACAAGGATACTGTATTGATTGTGCATATAAGACACACGAAAACTAATAAACCAAGAGTATTTGTCGTAACATCAGAGTTCGAAGGACACGTTAAACCGATTGAGTTATATAAAAAATATGCCAAACTTCGTCCCGCACAGACCAAACATGATAGATTTTTTATTACATATAGAAAAAGTAAATGCACAGTGCAGCCTGTGGGTATCCACACTTTTGGAAACATACCATGTAAAATTGCGAACTATTTAAATTTGCCAAATCCGTCAGAATATACTGGTCATTGTTTTCGGAGGTCGTCTGCTACTTTGTTTGCTAATGCAGGGGGCAGCAAAGAAAATTTGAAACGTCATGGAGGGTGGAAGAGTGATACCGTTGCTGAGTCCTATGTTGAGGAATCAATATTGAACAAAACGAAGATTGCAAAAACGATTTTGGGTAGTGATCAAATTGCGCACCGTTTTGATATCAATGACAACACTGCCACAACTTTACATCAAAATGAAAATATTCGTTTTCCACAAAATTTTTCCGTTGATGGGTCAGCATCAGGAATAAATTTAAATAATGCCACAGGATGCACCATCAATTTCCACATATACAACAAATAGAGTGGTTTAATATCTTGATTAATTCGTAGTGTTTGTTTAAATAATAATACATATTTTCTATTTTTTTTTTAATTTAAATAAAAAATCCTATACTTTTTCATTTATTTTTAAGATTGGCGATAAAATTTTGTATGCACCACGTCAGTAAAATATCTTTATCGAACTCGTCTTTATTCACCTCGCTCGCTCCGCTCGCTCGTCTCATAACCTCAGACTCGTTCGATAAAGTCTTATTTTACTGACTTGGTACATAAATAATTATTATCTATTTAACCCATTAAATGCCAATGCCAGGAAACTGAAAATATAATCATGAACCACAGCTAGTGTTTTTTTTTTTACCAAATTTGTACACCCAGTTCCATGAAGAATGTAGCGCAACAAGCATTATTTGCACTAAATGGCTTTACATTTTTAAATTACTAACCATAATTCATTTGGTTAATAAATTGTATAATTTGACCTGACTTTACAATGTGTTAAGAAAAAAGTAAATATTTTGTTATCTAGATATTTCGAGTACTACTCATATTTAAAGTGTTTTTATAACTTCACAATATTCCGGTGTTTTATACGCGTGGCGCATAAAGTAAAATTTCGAGTTATGAAAAGACTGAAAATTTGGTTTGGAAACTCCGCTTCGCGGAGCGGTCAAACCAAATTTTTAGTGTTTTCTAAACTCGAAATTTTACTTTATGCTTAATCTGGGAAGTGGAAACACTCGCTTAAAACTTTAAATTGAACTCTTTTATAAAATTATGTATAGTTAAAAGAAAAAAGTCCACTATGTTGTATAATAAGTCATTCATAGAAATCATAAAAAGAAGTGCAGAATTTTACTTAAAATCAACTTGGATTGCTAAAATTCTTAAAGAGCGCTGTTGTTTCCTCATTCTAAACTTCAAAATCATTCAATTATTGTTATAAGGGATAACTGATATATTTTGACGTAAAATTATATTTTATTATTTTTTAAAAGAAACCCTTGACATATTTTTTTAATATAAACTCCTAAATTACTGCAAATATTGAAATAAAAACAAATTAAATGTAAAATGGTGTGTCACAATTTATTACACAATAGATTTATGGTGGACGCGCCGGGATTTGTTTATTGATTATATTTTCAGTTAATTTTATATTAATGCATTGTATTTATTTTTTACGAATGCATATCGCGATATACAGAGTTTTTTTAAATATGCATATCCCAATTATAGCGTACATTCTGTACATCCTCAGATATTATTATTATTTTTTTAATAGATTAAGCTTGAAGTAAAATTTCGAGTTTAGAAATGACTGAAGACCAATTTTTTGGGCTTTTCAGAATCTTAAAAATATTTCTGTTTAGAAGTACATTTTTAATCCAACTATAGCCGAATACTTTTAATGCTGATTTAGCAGTATATTTTTAATTTTACCATATTTTAGTGTGTAATACGCGTAGCGCATAAAGTAAAATTTCGAGTTAAAAATAGCCTGAAAATTTTGTTAGGTTTTCTAAACTCGAAATTTTACTCCATGCCTATACAAGTAATTAAATTAAAGCACTCGTTCGAAACTTAAAATTAAACGCTTGTAAAAAAAGAAACGAATGCGTGAAATTTGACAGCGCATGCGTTAAATTGTGTAGGTACAGTTGAAGAAATAATCCCTGTATTTATTTTTTTCAAATGTAAAATTTCAAAAAAGTGCTGAATTTAATTAAACCGCCTTCTGTCTCTAATCATCAACGAAACCCTAAAGGTGATGATTAGAGTTAAAACAACTTGTTAAATTGACCTATAAGTTGTTTTCTTATACACCTAGTTTTAAGTTAAAAACATTAGAAACATAAGAATATTAAATGCATTTGGGTGAGTTATGTGACGATCATAATTACTTGAAATAAAACATATTTTATCTTTCTACACAGATTGGTTCTTTACCAGATGTACATTTCGGACAAAGAGTGACCATTATCAATGGTTTGATACTTTGAAATGTACTTTTGGTTAAGAATACATTTGTGAAGAGAGGTCATAAGAATATTATTCTTAAAAACAAACCATTTTTTTTACTTTTATTAAATTTAATAAATAATCCAGCAAACATTCATAGAATCTATCATTTTCCAAGCAATCAAAATTTAACTGAACATAACTAAATTAACAAATATCTTATATAATTGTATTAATTTATATAAAGCGTTGAATCCATAAGTATGTAACTTTGATACCACTTGTATGCATTTCCCTGATCGATCCATTCAATACCCAGTATGTAACCTAATCTAAGAATCAGTATTATCAGTTGCTAACTGAAAATCTAGAATCACGTTAGACATTAGATAATTACGTTAAGTTAATCAAGGTGTAAAAGTGCAAGTTAGATTAGGTTATCTAAGTATTGTGAAATTCGGGAAAGATGTCCTATGACTCATTGATGTGGAATGTGTGGTTAAAATTTTTTAGAGAGTATGTCGACAGTTCTATCTGCAACGATTTTTCCTAGTTGTTTCAAATTTTGACGTTACATGACAATGTCATACCGTTAACGTCGAAAGTATATTAGTGTTCTTTCTTTTAGAAAGGCTCTAAATCATCATTTCTTGTGATTTTTTTTTTGAGTATATATATCTCAATTACGTGTTTTAAAATATTCGTTGTTTTCTTAGAAGAGGTCAATTTGAAGTTTAAACGAGTGTTTTCCACTCCCAGGTTAAGCATGAAGTAAAATTTCGAGTTTAGAAAGCCTAAAAATTTGGTTTGGTCGCGTAGCGCGAAGCGCGGAGCGACCAAACCAAATTTTCAGGCTTTTCTAAACTTGAAATTTTACTTCATGCGCCACGCGTATAAGACACTGATCTCAAGCGAAGTTAACTCGTTCACAATATTTCGGTGCTTTTAGTGTTTAATACGCGTGGCGCATGAAGTAAAATTTCGAGTTTAGAAAAGCCCAGAAAATTTGTCTCGGGTCGCTGCGCGACCCAGGCTTTTCTAAACTCGAAATTTTACTTCATGCTTATTCTGGGAGTGGAACACTCGTTTTAAGCTTCAAAGTGAACTCTTTAAAAAATAGCGTATGCATATGTATACCTAATAGAAAATTCCCTGCATGTTATGCAGAGAATAATCCGATGACTATTTGCCAAATCTACTGAATTCTCATTCGATTCAACTAACATTTTCGTTTGAGCTTACACAAATTCAACATACATGCATTATTTATTTCTGTAAATACTTGAACTATTTAGTAGATGTGGAAATTAGAATTATACCACTTAAGCTCACATTTATAACGATGGTGCACAATAAATAAGATGATTTGTGGCTGGGATTTTGCAGATTTAGTTTTACGAAGACATTGTCAAAATGTGACGTTTAACCTTAAAATTTTAAAGCTGCATACCAGAACATACGTTTTCGCATGTTCCATCTAAAAACCATAGCAAACATATTATGAAGTTTTACGTTTTTTTTTCACACACGTAATCTGATGACATCAAACAATTTTCGTATTACGCGTATTGGTGCAGAAACCACTACAAATCAAGGAAACTGGGACACCTTTCGTAAATCGTACATTATTTGATAACTAACGTAACCCAACTATTATACAATAATCTATGAATTTGAGTAATAATCAGTCTTATTTAATTATCGTCGTTTATGTAATATACTTACTCGATATTGATTTTTTACATTAGTGAACGTTTTGTGCACTCTTTATTCGTTCTTTTCCGTTGTCATCAGTTCTTGTTTAATTCTCTTTGTATATTTCAGACCTGATTTTTGTTTATTAGTATTCTGTAGTCGTAAAAGTTCTTATCAGATATCTTAAATCCTATTTAGTCCTCATCAGTCCTATTCAGTTCTTTAGTTTGAGTCTTTCTCCATATATTACGACTATTATCAGTTCTATTTAGTCTTTTATCAGTTCTGTATAATCCTTATCAGTGCGCTATAGCCGTGAAGATTTTCAATCGACTTTCTGCATCCTTTACAACCGTGCTAGTCAGTCTTTGTCAGTTTGTCAAATGATTTTGATCCTTTTGCATCGCATTAGGTCTATTCAGTCCTTATCAGAATGTTATGCATCCTTTACATTCGTACAATTCAGTCCTCATCAGTTTTTTAGATAAGTTGGATCCTCCTGTTTCCCATTAGCTGTATTCAGTCCTTATCAATATTTTACAGTCGTGAGATTTTTTAACAATATGTTTGAGTAACTTTCAGTTGTTAGCAGTCCTCAGCACTACTTTCCTCACTATCTCTTTCATTCATCATAAGTTCTGTTTAGACTTTATTACTATTAATCGAGGTGGCTGATAGTTGTTGAAAGTTCATATTCATTACTTTAAGTAAAACACTTTGTTTATAACTTTAAAAAATTGTTTATTTTGTTTTCACAACAAATGTTTCGCCACACTGTGGCTTCTTCAGGTGAAGAACAAGTGATTAACTTAACCTAATTACAACGTATATATAGGGCTAGCTGATAAGTAAGAGGGGTGGGGGTTACAGTTTTAAATTGAGCAATGGGGAGTTATTAATATCTGTCTGATCGTTTAGTAATTGATCGCTTAATTTTCATTTGTTTATTTCGGTGCTTTCCAGGATGTTTAATTTTCTTCCTTTCTTCTCGATGTGTAGTATTTGGAAGTCTTCGTTGAAGTTGTGGCCTTCATCTAGCAAGTGGTTGGAATAAGTCGAGTTGTTTTTCTTTTTCTCGAAGCTGGTTTTATGTTCGTTCATCCTTTCTTGAAACTCTCTCCCAGTTTGGCCGACGTATACTTTAGGGCAGTCACATTAAATAAAAAACAAAAACAAACAATAATAAATTCAATTTACCCCTTAATAAAAAATAACCCCCAAACAGATTATTCATCTTTCACATACACAGGCAAAGAAATTAATATTATCACTAAAAAATTAGAAAAACTAAATATTAAAATTGCGTATAAAACAGACAACAAATTAGGAAAATACATAAAAAATAATAAAGATAGAATATCCAGAGCTCGACATAGCGGTGTCTATTTGTTAAGTTGCGGTGACTGCCCTAAAGTATACGTCGGCCAAACTGGGAGAGCCTTTCAAGAAAGGATGAACGAACATAAAACCGGCTTCGAGAAAAAGAAAAACAACTCGACTTATTCCAACCACTTGCTAGATGAAGGCCACAACTTCAACGAAGACTTCCAAATACTACACATCGAGAAGAATGGAAGAAAATTAATCATCCTGGAAAGCACCGAAATAAACAAAAGAAAATTCAGCAATCAATTACTAAACGATCAGACAGATATTAATAACTCCCCATTGCTAAATTTAAAACTATAACTCCCACCCCTCTTACTTATCAGCTAGCCCTATATATACGTTGTAATTAGGTTAAGTTAATCACTTGTTCTTCACCTGAAGAAGCCACAGTGTGGCGAAACATTTGTTGTGAATACAAAATAAACAATTTTTGAAAGTTATAAACAAAGTGTTTTACTTAAAGTAATAGACTTTATTAGATCTGTACAATCCTTATCAGTATAATATAGTCAGCTATAATATAACAAGGGGTATGATTATGATCGATAATATTCATAAGTGAAACCGAGCTGCAGATTCATTGTGCTGCTCCGGTTTCACGAATGAATAGTATCGATAATTAATCATACCACGAGTTATATTTGATGAGAGAATACAACGATTAAACACCAAACAATCCAAATCTAAGGCTTTTCTAAACTTGAATGTTTACCTCTTACATTTGACAAATCATTTTCGAAGCAACCCCCACAATAAGGTGATAGAATTCTATTACCGATGTGATAACATACAGAGAGTTTTATGTAACACCGAACATTTTCACAACGAGAATTTTTCTTTGAAGTATCCATATGCATAGGTTGCACATTTTACGATGCTCAGTTTATTAAAAAAAACTAATTTTAAGCTTTAAGCGAGTGTTCTCCACTCCCAGGCTAAGCATGAAGTAAAATTTCGAGTTTAGAAAAGGCTGAAAATTTGGTTTGGCCGCGTAGCGCGAAGCGCGGAGCGGCCAAAACAAATTTTCAGGCTTTTCTAAACTCGAATTTTTACTTCATGCGCCACCGGTACAAAACACTGACATATTACGAAGTTTAAAACACACCGCTAAACTTTACATTAAATCAATGTTTTGTACCGGTGGCGCATGAAGTAAAATTTCGAGTTTAGAAAAGCCTGAAAATTTGGTTTGGTTTGGTTTTCAGGCTTTTCTAAACTCGAAATTTTACTTCATGCTTAGCCTGGGAGTGAAAAGCACTCGCTTAAATCTTTAAATTAAACTCTTTTAATAAACCAAGCATCGACGAATGTGCAACGTATGCATATGGATACTTCAAAGAAATATTCTCGTTATGAAAATGTTCGGTGTTACATAAAACTCTCTGTATATCTATTGAAATCGCGGATTGGAGGGAATCTAGCCATGTGACGCATGAGTTATATTCTCGTGGCATTGTTTAATTGGCATCCTGGTACCGTTGCAATCGTGCTTTTCATGCCTTATCAATTTTGCAGTTTGATCCTTTTTTATCTCATTAATTCTGTTTAGTTCTTATAAGTATTTAGTCCTAACATTTCTTAACTATTGTCCTAAGTTATCATCAGTCCTTGGCAGTTCCTTAGTTTAAATGATTTGCTATCACCTTCGGTCATTATCTCTATTCTGCAATTGTGAAGGTTGTTTATAGTGTTACTGAGTCTATGAAACCAAATCAGTTTAATTCAGTTCGTATCAGTTCTTTATTTTGAGTTCAGTTGTCATTGGTTCTCAGTTTTATTGAGCTCTTATAAGTTCTTCTCTTTGAGTTCAGTTCTAATCGGTCTTAGGTTTCATTCAGCTCTTACCAGTTCAATATTTTAAGTTTAGTTCTCATCGGTTCTCATTACTTTTATTCAGTTGTTATTAGTTCTTAATATGGAGTTTAGTTCTTATCGGTTCGAAGTTTCATTCAGCTCCTATCAGTTTTTTACTTTGAGTTCAGTTCTCATCGGTCGTTAGTAGTTTCATTGAATTCTTATGTTTTTACTTTAAACTCAGCTTATATCGATCTTTAGTTTCATTCAGTTCTTATCAGTTCTTCACTTAAAGTTCTGTTTTGATCGGTTCTCAGTTTCATTTAGTTCTCATCAGTTTTTCACTATGAGTTCAGTTTTTATCAGTACTCTAATCGTGTGAGTTCCTTACAATTTTCTTGATTATTTTCTAAAGATGTTCTTCAGGCGTAAAACTTCTTGATAATTTTCATTTCAGAGCTTATTCGTTTTTTTCTAAGCTCGTTTTTAAGCAAAATATCGTAAAAACACACGTATTGATTATTTTATTTAACTGATCTTTAAACGCCTAAGAAGATGATCCTTTAATCAAAACTATCCATCAGGAAAAGGATTATAAACTTCCATAAGCCGACCCATCCGGACTTATCTGAAACTAATTAATCTGTTTGAGATTTTGCTAATCCGCGCAATTTATAATGGGAAGACTGTGTATGGAATATGGGGACGATAAACGGGACTTATCACGGACCGTTCGGGACGGGACGTTATTTACGGCCCGAAATCATGGATAATGGGAATCAATTTGCGAAATTGGAGAAAACTAGTTGAATCGGCCGGGAGAATGAGCAGATTTGCTGATATACTAGAATACGGGGGACGTCGACTCTGTTTCGGATAAAAGGTGGATTTTATCGGGCCGGTCACATAAACAATAACTTTTATTAGGTTAGGAGATAGGGAGAGATGACCTATCAAAATAATAAAGAAAATTATGTCAATTGCACGGAAAAAATACGATTGATTATATAAGAAACAAATTTAAAAAGAAAAGTATTCATAAATAATTTAGAGATTAACTTATCAAACATTATTTTTGTAAAGTTTATTAATCATGTTATATATTATTGGTCTTTGTCCCCTTCACAGTACTCCTCTCCCTACCACGCACTATTTCCAGCGGTGTTTCGATTTTGAGAAGCAGTCCTGGATAGTTTGATTTGAGATGGCCTGTAATGTCTGTGACAAATTTGCTTTGATGTCCTTAATACTCTGAAAAGGGCGTTCTATCAGAACTGATTTGAATTTCGGAAATACGGAAAAATCGCATGTAGCTAGGTCTGGCAAATAAGCAGGGTGTGGGAGGACAGTCATCTGATTCTTAGCACAAAACTGACAAATTACCAAATCCGAGTGTGCCCGTGCATTGTCGTATTGCAAGAACCAAGAGTTGTCTTGCCACAACTCTGGTCTCTTTTCACGTATGTTTTCAAGCAAAACGCCCTGATAGAACAGACGGTTCACTGTTTTACCTTAAGGCAAGAATTCAAAATGCACAATTTAATGAAAGTCGAAAAAAAAACTGTAAGCATCACTTTGATATTGGATCGACACTGACGTGCTTTCTTGGGACGTGGGGGTCCTTTGCCAATCCATTGTGATGATTTGAACTTTTGTCTCATTGTGGTAGCCCTAAACACAGCCTTAAACACAGCTTTCGTCTCCCGTTATGATTTGGCTTTTCTAAACTCGAAATTTTACTTTATGCTTAGTCTGGGAGTGGAATACATTCGTTTTAACAAGAATAATTCAAATTCAAAATTATTTGAATTCGAGAAAATTAGCTTACCAAACCAAATTTTCAGGCTTTTCTAATCTTAAAACTTTACTTCATGCTTAACCAACAAGTGGAAACACTCGTTAGAAGTTTAAAATTAAATCCACATAACTTAAAATCATATGACAAATAATAAAATACTTAGAAATGAATCTTTCTTATATCGTTTTATGCATTGAGTGAAACGTTTCACTATTATTAATAATATCTTCAAACCTAGCATTTACTAGATCTAACAATATAAGTTAACAATAAACTTGTTAAAGTTAATTTCTATTAAATAGAAAACTTATTTGTGAAAACTTTACATCTCGCGTGAAGGAGATTGCGATTTTGCCGCTTGTGCTCTCTTTCAACACGAGCGAAAGTTTTTAAGTTGACTTGTTATTAATAAGATCCCCGCGTCTGTCTAACACTGATCCAGGTAACTTCGTTCAACTTCCCGGAAGATTATTTCCAACGAGAAAACTTGACGAGATAACGATATAACAGGCATAAAAATATTATCTTGATTTTATTATGCTACCCAGACAATTTCTGATATCTTAAAAAAGCATACAACAAATGCTTTAAGTTAAAAACTTTTTCACTAATTCCATATTAAAGAATAGTTATTTTATCTCAGTAACTCAGATTATATCAAATTTACTACGATTAATATCTTTTAAAAGGGCAGGTGGTGGCCGAGCGGTAACGTCGCCGGGCTGTATCGCTCGGCGAGCCACAAGTTAGGGTTCGATTCCCGTGCACGGGGAGACTTTATTTGAAAAATAATGTCTCGTCGTGACCCTGGGTGTGGTATAAATGTGTGTGATTGTCCGAATGAATAGTTAAATAATACAAATTGTAATAAATTAATTGATACAAAAATAAACATTGATAATGGCTAATGGGCAAGTTCCCAAGGCCAAGCAAAAGCCAAAAAAAAAATATCTTTAAAAGGAAGAAAACATCCAAATGATTGTAAAAATAACTAATTAGTGTGTTTTACATCTGACTGATTTTTATAAAATTGCAAAATTTATTAAAACTAACAAAAATTATTAACATTCAAGTTTAACCTCCGAGTTTTTATTCAAATTTTATTTTCATTCTTATTTAACAATGTGTAAATAACATATCCTTAAAAGCTATTTGCAGCTTTTATTTTGTCATTTATAAAAAAATCTGAAATATCTGATATTTGGATTTGTCCACAAAATTATTGAATTCTAGGGTCTAGTTTATTTTTATAAATCACGTATTGTGAATATTAGTTCAAATTATTAGAATGTATTAAGGCAAAATGTTTCATATTGCTGTACAGAAACGTAAAATATCTCATCTGGGGTACATTTAGCTACATTTAGCAAGTACAATCGGCGCACATAAATCTGAAAGCCAAAATTTAATGGTGTAATTTATTCTTTACATCATCATAGTCCTTCGTCGATTACTGTCAATATTCAATATTCTCCCCTCTCTTTGTAATACCACTGTCCTAAGCCAGAATTACAGGAATTAATTTTAGTAACAAATACCGTGACAACCAAAGAGCCCTCACATTTGGGTTTCGTCGACTGTACATGACACAAATTATAAATTATTAACAAATTATGTTAAAATCAAAATTGCAACACTTAAATCCAATATCCAACTGTAACGTTATGCAAAAATTATAAATAATGCTCATCAAGATAATCACCAATATTGTAAAATTCTGTAATTTTATTTACTTACTTGAAATTCTCAGAATTTTTCAAGATATTACCTTTTTTGTAATCGAATATTCTTGTAATTAGAATTTTCTTTAAAGTAAAATGTATGATATTCCTATATAAGCATTTATAATTGGAAATATCTAGATAAGTTTTGAGCAGGATTTTATTTGGAAAATGATTAAACAAATTTTGCAACATCAAGATTCGCCTAACTGTCATAATTTTTTAAGAAATAACTATTTCTGATAATGTATGTAGTACAGAAGAGCGAAGAAAGTTGTGTAAAAATCTGAAATATATTTTTTTTTTATATTTTATATAGAAACTCATTTTCATGTCAAGCGTTTTTGTAAGATTTTGAAAATAATAAAATAATTTTTGCAATTTCTTATATTGGCATTAAACAAATTTTGCAACATCAAGATTTGTTTAATTGTCATAATTTTAAGAAATAACTATTTTTGATAATGTACCTAATACAGAAGAGCGAAAAACGTTGTGTAAAAATCTAAAATAAAATATGTAAACATTTTTTTATTAACTTATATTTTATATAGAAACCCAATTTCATGTCACGAGTTTTTGTAAGATTTTTAAACTAAAAAAAATATTTTTGCATTTACTTATATTGGCATTAAACTTTTTTATATTGTTTTTTACTCTGAATGTAGTCAACATATGTATGTACAATTTAAAAAATATTAAATATCAAAAGTGCGATTCTTTTCGCAATCTACAATGAGTTAGTCTTACAAAGACTATATCAAACACTTATTGAAACAACTACTTCCCGGGCTAATACCCCGACGGACATTGAATTATACAACAAGTGTTTGCTGTTGTATAATTCAATATCCGTCGGGGTATTAGCCAGGGAAGTAGTTGTTTCAATAAGTGTTTGATATAGTCTTTGTAAAACTAACTTGTTGTAGATTGCGAAAAGAATCGCACTTTTAATGTTTGAAGTATTCTGCAACCAAGAATTGGCAATTTCATTTATAATAAATATTAATTTTCAATTTTCAAAATATTTGAAAATAAAGTTTCAATTGTTAGTAAAAATTCTGTTTCAATTAAAAATTCAATGAGTTTAAAAAATGTGTTTCCACTCCCAGACTAAGCATGAAGTAAAATTTCGAGTTTAGAAAAGCCCCGCGTAGAAAATTTGTCGAGGGTCGCGCAGCGACCCGAGACAAATTTTCACGGGGCTTTTCTAAACTCGAAATTTTACTTCATGCGCCACGCGTATAAACCACTAATTTACAGTTAATTTCAAAATATATTTTATGCATTGAATTAGAAGCTTTTTACAACAATAATATTAATATAAGAAAAAAAAGATATCTTTTTCCACATTTTAATTTGAATCAAAATTAGTTTTTTAAAATAATTAACACTGATTACTTTTTTGTATTTACTTTTTATTTTAAACTGTGACTAGTTTCGGCTCAACATCGAGCCATTATCAAACTGACTACTTAAACTAACATTAGGATCTTATATATACTAAAAATTATTTATCAGGTAACAAAGTGTCGAAAAGAGGAGTATATTAGTGTAGCAAAAATTTAGTTTTAGTTAATAAAACTGACGAAAATCATTAGCACTAAAGAAAGTTTATCAGAATCAGTAAAAAGTACAAATAAGTATAAGAATGTCACGGTTGAAGTTAAAATACAGTAAATATTGCAATATTTCAAATTGTGCGCCAAAAATTTGCCTATAAATGTCAAATTTAAACGCAATTACCACCAACACCGCTAGGTATTTATTTGCATAGAAAAGGAGGTCGATGATTGAGAAAGGTTGCAAAGCCCTGTACTAGAGTATATTCAAAACGATTCAACTTACAAAACTGAACTTGAAGACTGAGAGCATTAAAATAAATCTAATAAAACTGATGACAACTGTAATGGACTGTAGAAAACTCAGAGGAATTGAAGATACTCTGACAAGACTTAGGGAACTGAAAATGGCACACAAAAACTAATAAATACTCTGAAAAACTGAAATAGACTAAAAAATTAAATAAATTAAGAGGATTAAAAAAACTGACAAGAACCGAGAAGGCTTAAAGTGATTATATTATGTCTTGATATTTAACAACTAAAGAGGACCGATGAAGACTCAGAGCAACTGAAAATAACTTCAAAGCAATAATGTAAACTGTTACCGGCGTTTTACCGGAAACGCCGCAACTATGATTATTTCGGCGATTTAAATATTATTATTCTTTCTCGCGATAACAACGGACCCCACATTGTTTTTAATCACCTTATTTTCACCTTCATAATCATTTAGTATCAAATGAATTAAGTTCGCTTACATATACGGAGTGTTCGGGTTTTTGTAAATATTATTTGTAAATATAGGATTAGTTTATTTTCATATTTTTATTAGGGTTTAGATTTTAGATTTATGACCTTACGCGGCACAAATCCCTTTTGGATCACAAAACGCAAAATTCCAAGCAGCGGCCCTAATCCGGGGAAATTTCACAATTAGGGCATTTCGTGATCACAACAAAAGCACAACAGATTTGCTCCCGAAATGCTCACAGCTAGGCACCGCCCTCCGGATTACGAAAGAGGCTGCATTTACAACCTAGCTGCTTGGAATTCGGATTAAGGGAAAATACCGAATATTTATTCATGTTTATTTTTCTTTTCTATTCGCGGATTGTTTTATTGATAGCTAAATCAATCACGTCAGACATAGTAGATACGTAAATTATTGTACATATTTTATAACGGCCGATCATTTCACTTATGTAAACATACGATAATTTCTAAACTCACTAATAACAGAAATATGAAAACTTGCACACTTCAAAGTGACAACAACCATAAGATTTAGAACCAGGATATATATAGATATATGTATGTATATGTATAATAATAATAATTAGCAGCATTAATTTAATATATAAAAGCTATGATTATTAAACAAATAATTAGCAATTCGGATGCCGATTGCATCATCCGTTTACGCCAAGGCGCGTAATGATCAAGCGCAACTCACTTGCGCACGGCACCCCTAACCGCTGAACCAATTAGAGGCAGGAGCCTTAACCACCTCCAGCTCTCACATTCCTCCATGCGAGAATTACGGGAAGGGAGAAGGTGGTTAACAAAACTGTTGGTTCACGGGGGTGAAGAACAATCGTCTTGAGTCTGGTGAATAGTGCGGTAACCAGTAAGTAGTGTTGTATAAATCATTGTTGTTTACGAAGTGGTCGAACCGTTAAGAAGTAGTCGCTTCGCGTAAGGTGTAGTTTTATTTAATTGTATATATATATTTCTCTGATTGTAAATTCGTTATTTTTATTTGTTTATTTGTAATAAACAACCTTTGTTAATGTTTTTCGGAAACCTTAATCTTTCATTTAACGAACCTTTTGCATTTACCTGAAAATACGAAATATATATATATACACAGTGAGTTGTTCCTGTAAATGCTGTTCCAGGACCTGATGTTTAGGGTGAGTTATTTATTATTATATTTTTCTCTTTCATTATATTTAAAGTAACTGTGTGGTACCTCTGCCTACGAGCTGCTAGGTAATCGAGGGTGATCCGATTTTGAGTATAAGGCCAATAACTTATTGAATATTATTTCTTTCAAAATCGGGGTGATTGTTTCCCAAGAGCCGACACCTTAATTTTCCCCCTTTGATAAATGGCGCCCAACGTTTAATTTTTATTTCAACTATTTATCCGTGATAAATGAGATCCATCGTACATTATTTTCTTTGATTATCTAACTGTGATAAATGTAACCAACGATAATAAATTCATTTGTACTAATTATTCAATAGGTAAATTTCACATAACGTACATTAACCTTGTTCAATTTGGTTTATACATTTATCCCATTAGTGTCATTACTTATTAAATTTAATTTAATTTTTGTACTACAATTTTCTCATTTATCATTGTTTAGTTCATTGCTCACGGCCCTGAATAAAATTTGTATATTTATTACTTACAAAATTGTACTAATAGTTTCAATTAATGTGAACGATTACTTTTAAAGTTGATACATTTTTGGAACTGCTTTTCCTTTTAACTTAATATTCTTTTTAATCTTAATAATAAAATTCCTTACATTATTAATGTTATAATTGTTATTGTTGGTACACCAACACAAATTTTTAAAACTGTTGGTAATATAAATTTTATCAACTTTGGAATTATAATCGTTATACATTTAAACGTACAATTTTAGTTTCTCTCAAAGTAGTAAATATCACAACATTGGCCAAACATCCTTAATTCTCGTTGTTAAACTAATTAAAAGTTTCTTGCAGGAAGTGAAGTGTATATTTAAATGTTTATTTATATTTAATTATTCGAAGTAAACAACGAGAATTCATACACCCACAGTTACTAGATAGGTTTTACAGATTTATCACATTACGTACGTACGGTTTCATAGTGTTACGAGTTTATATATAAGTTCAATTAACTTAATTATATTTGCAAACAAATAAATAACTCAATGCACAGAGTACCCGAAATTCATTTTGTTTAAAAATTATTTGAAAACTCGACGGGGCCGAGTTATACATATTTATTTAAAGCTTTTGCTTATAATTTAATACAAAAACTCGTACATTAATGAACACGTACAATCTTCGCTCAAAAATGTCTGCGACTATGGAGGAGATTCTAAGCGACCACGACACCGTATTCGACAATACCATATCCGACAACACTACATCCGAATACGCCGCGTCAAACGGCACAGTAATGAACGCCGGAAACAGCCGTCAAGAGAGCCGCCCATCCTCAAGCGTTTCCAATGCACTAGAATTGTCATATGAAGCAATTAACAAAAGAATTGAAGAAACCGAGCGGGCTCATCAGGCTCAAATGGCGCGATTAGCCGCCGAAAAGGAGGAAATTCTGCGCCAACAGAGAGCGGAAGAAGAGCGTCCGCCCCCGTCGTGGAAAGACTTCGAAGAATTGCGGAACTATTTCTTGAAAAGAGAAGAAAAGTTCACTAAGGAGGCGAAAGAAAATCGAGACCAGATAAACTTCCTCCAGGAGGAGCTGACAGACCTTGAAGAACGCGTTCCATCACGCCTTTCAAACGCGAGTTCCGAAAACCTCCGTCGAAACCGCTTACCGACGCCACCGCGTAATCCTATTCAAGTCGAAGCCGACATCCACATAGCACCAGGACAAAGCAAGAATTCATATCCTCCTCAAACCGCGACTTTCTCCGACCCCACCACAACGAATTTATGGCCCAAACAGGTGCTTGAATTGCTTCGCGAATCAAACACCCACGCTGAAGAAGACAAGATTATGTTTAATGGCCGCAACCCCAGAAAATTCATTTCCCAGATGGAAATGGAGTTTAAAGGGCTTAACCTTAGAGATGAGGTGAAACACAGGAGAACCTTAGCAAGGATGGATACAGACGACAGGAAGAAATACGGAGAATACTTCACGGACGATGTCTCTTGGGACGAAGCGAAATCGTTATTTATTGACTCCATTGATCCAGTCTCAGCGGCGCTGGATGAAACTAAGGAAGTATTAATGAAGCCTCAAGGAAACACTTCACCGGGATTATTCGCCCTACGAAAACGAATCTTGTTCGACCGACATTTATCTTTCTGGGATGAAGAAATGAAGACCACCGTCATGTGGGAACTAGCATCGGATTCGTTGAAACAAGCGATGATTTTTATGCCAGCGAGCGTATCGGAATTTGTTGCTAAAGCTGCGAAACTTTCATCGAAAAAAAAGAACACACATGTCGAACAAAGTATGAAAACCGATCCGCCCCCGGCAAAAACCCACGCCCCAATAAACCACAATGCGAACCAACAGAAGGAGAACTACACCAATTCGTCAAAAAGCCGCTATTATAACCACTATAATAAACGACCGCGCTCACCAAGACTGTATCCTCAGAATTATGAAAAAAAGCAATCCAATCCAAAATCAACCAGCCCAAACAGAGTGCCAAATGTCGAAGTACAGCCTCCGAGAGCAGCATCACCACAGAAAACCGCTGCCTCCACGTCGAACCGCCCCCGCAAGCCACCCCTCTGCCGAATTTGCAAGAACGGATATCATTGGCATAACGTTTGCCCAAGCAGGTCGGGAAACTACCAGGAGCGACAGGATCAGAGATAAACACTGTACAACCCTCCCCTGCCGCCTCCGTACGACGACAACGAAATTCTCAACTAACAAGATTCAAGCTCCAGAACACAAATTCACGAAAAACTGCGACACGCATCCGGCACCTCCACCAGAACATAAATACACATTCGTGGAAAACTAACAGGTACGCCCGGCACATCCACCAGAATTTCGGCACAAACCCGAACAGCGAAAACGATACGAATCTCGACCAAACTGGCAACCGAGTCGAGCAACACCAGCAGAAAAATGCAAACTTATCGCGCGATATAAATCAGGAGGCCGGTCCATCATCATTAATAGCGCAGTGCCCATCAATTTCGAATAATACGTGCCCGCGAGATAACATACGCGAAATAGACAGTGATATAGACACTCAACCCTTATGTGCTTTTTCGTCAAATGTTACTAAACTCGTGTTATTGCCATTAATTATGCAAGATCGAACAATATCTTGCCTGCTTGACTTGGGAGCATGCCAAAATTATATTCAACCGGGAATCGCAAAATGTGTACGCGAAATACACATGAAGGCAAATTTGGCTGGAAAGGATATCACCGCAGATGTGACAGGGATAGCATCTTTTAAGTTCCAACTTGGCACGCAACATTTTTCCGAGGATTTCCTTGTGTTTCCTGATCTTCGATACGAAGCAATTCTGGGAATCGGATTTTTCCTCAAGCACCACGCTGTGATTGATTGCAGTAAAGCATGCATTCATCTCGGCACCGGATTACGCCAGACAATCCGGTGGACCGAACAGCAAGATAAAATGGAATGTGTTCAAGTACCGGAATTTGATTGCGACTTTACAGGAAAAGCAGCGCATGATGTCAAAGATTTGCGCGCATTTTCCAGCCCAAGGATCAATTCGCTCACCGCCCACGAACATCAGAGCACAAAATACAACTGACATCCAACAAACCAATCCGGATTCGACCGTACCGGGTAAATACACTGCGAAAACAAGAAATCGACCGACAAGTAGATGACCTCCTCGCACAAGGAATTATCGAGCCAAGCACAAGCCCATACGCGTCCCCCATTGTCTTAGTACAGAAAAAAGATGGTAATAGCCGATTCTGTATGGATTACAGAAAAGTCAATGCGGTGACAATATCGGACAATGCCCGTGATACAGGAAACGCTAAGAGATCTCGGAGATGCTAGTATCTTCTCTACGTTAGATTTAAAGAGCGGGTATTGGCAAATCCCAATGGAAGAAAACTCCAAACAATTTACAGCGTTTTCAACACCGGATGGAGGGCATTATCAATTCCGCGTAATGCCCTTCGGGCTCAAAAATGCTCCAGCAACATTTCAGCGCTTGATGTCCCAGGAAGTCCTCGCTGGAATGATACATGATTTCACAATGGTGTACCTGGATGATATAATTATATTTTCCAGGACACCAGACGAGCATATCAGACACCTCGCATTAGTGTTTGAGAGATTGGATCAATTTGACCTCCGCTTAAGCGTAGATAAATGCTCGTTTGGAAGAAGTTCGCTGGAGTATTTAGGACACATCGTCGATACGGACCTGACACGACCTTTGCAAAAACACCTGACGCAAATTAAAGATCATCCCATTCCGAAAACACGCCGCCAACTAAGAAAATATCTAGGTCTTTGCAACTGGGTCCGACAATACATTGTTAATTATGCTGATATTACCGCTCCATTAAACAATCTACTTGCCACAACACGCCCGTTTAAGTGGACACCCTCTGCAACAGCAGCTATGGAGATGCTGCGCGAACGCGTTCAACAACCACTTAAACTTCACCGGCCGTTACCCGATTTACCTTACACCGTGCAAACCGACGCGTCGATGATAGGAATTTCCGCCGTTCTGTTCCAGACGACCCCCGCCGGCGAAAAAAGAATAGTTTCGTTCGATTCACGTAAGTTAAACGATGCAGAGACGCGTTATCACATAAATGAACAGGAATGTCTCGCACTTGTGTTTGCCCTGCAAAAATATCGCCCACTCCTCGAAGGACAGCATTTCAGTGTCGTCACAGACAGCAAGGCACTAACATGGCTTGCGAAATTTAAGGACGTAAAATCAAAACTTACGAAGTGGGCGTTACAACTACAGAGTTTTGATTTCGAAATTATTCATTGCGCGGGAGAAGAAAATCAGCTTGCTGACCTTCTCAGCCGCGATCCGGAACATTTACCTGTAGATCCATTACCGGAATTAGAATCGTTTTTACCACCGCAGGTAAACGTGATAGAACAACCTATAGTTTTCTTTGTTCTAGAAGCGCAGACATTGGACGAAGAAATTCAAGATAAAATACAACTTCTTGCTGACCCAGACCACCCAGATTTCGCTAAATACAGCGAAACGATGGAAGTCATAGACGGACATCTCTTCCACCGCCCGATGTATGGCCGCGACCGAGCCATTTACGTTCCTGCTACAGCAGTTCCTCGAGTCTTACACGCGATGCACGATGAGGCTATTCACCCAGGACGTGACGAAACCTTACGCTGTATTCGAAATCGCTATTATTGGCCCACTCTGCCTAGTGATATTCGAAACTACGTAAAGAATTGCCTCATCTGCATTGCCACGAAGCGTGGTAAGAATCAAAAACGCGCACCAATGAGAGCGCGTATACCCTTCGCACCGTTTGACACCGTCGCCGTAGATTTAATGGGACCATATCCTGCTAGCACCGCGAAGAAAAGATTCATACTTGTGGTAACCGACCTTTTTACGAAATGGATTGAGGCCTTTGCGATTGGTCAAGCACGTTCCGGTAACATATTAAAATTACTAGAGGAACAAGTATTCCATAGGTTCGGTTACCCAAGAGTTATAATCAGCGACAATGGACCGCAGTTTACTGCAAATCGCTGGCGAGATCAACTGCAAAGTTGGGGAGTGGAAGCATACTACACTCCCGTGTATCACCCACAGGCAAATCCGACAGAACGAAGAAACCAGGAGCTGAAGAAATGTTTGAGGATTCGTATGCAAGGCCAGCCTGGAAATAAATGGGCTCGGTACATTCCAGAAATCCTGTACGAGCTGCGTTCAAGAAGTAATGCCGCAACAGGATTCACGCCTGCCGCCGCGCTGTTAGGCTATAACTTACCTCGCCCAGCAGAACGAGAAATCCCGCCCACCCAACCGCCACTCCAGGACGACGAGAGAGAAAGAAGATGGGAAAATATAAGAAACAGCCACCGGCGATATGTACAGCGATATGATGAACCAGATGAACAATCACAATTCACTATCGGACAGCAGGTTGTCATCCGAAACCATCCCATAAGCGACGCGAAAAATCCAGCCGGATTCGCGCCGAAGTGGTTAGGACCGTACACGGTCCGAGATCGATTCGCCGGACGCGTTTATCTCATCGAACGTGACGGCCACAACGTCAGAATACACGCGGACGACATACGGCCAGCGCCACAAGAACCTGTCCCACCAGCCCAGATTCAGGATGACATCTCTCTCCCCGGAGCCATCGCCCAAGATGCCACCGAAGAAGACGAAGTTGCCGAAGAAGCCGAGGAACGCGCCGAAGAAGAAGACGTGGCCGAGGAGGACATCGACGACCCAATTCCAGGGCCATCCACTGCAGCATGTGGTAGTTTCTAAAGTGATTAGTTTTCCAGCGACTTGAACGTTTTTCCCGGAAAATTAAAACACTTTTCCCGCAACGCAAGGTTCACTTGCGAATTCTTGCTAGTTTCCCAGGAAGTGAGAGGACATTTCTAAAGTGACAATGTAGATACTCATAGGATACTTAGTGTAAATAGTTTCATTCGTATCGACATCACACTTCCGACTTCACAGACTTTAAGAGTGTGTTAAGACTGTTTTACTACACCCTACCAGAAAAGAGTGAAACAAACTATTTTCCATTTACCGCCTCCAGAAACTATCGGAGAAGGGAAGCGACGCCGATCCCGCTTCCGTAGTGGAGAGAACATTTTCGTTTGGAAAAGAATCGAAGCAAAAGGTGCGAACGACCCGCGCCATAACACTAAATCCGCGGAATCCGCGGCTACACGACATATCCGGACACCACCACGACGCATCAGTACTGACAATGGGCAGTTATACCATTGTGGCGCCCACACAATCAAACAGGAAACCAGGAACCATTAGGCAGAAAGCCGAAGAAATTAGCGCTATTCTTTTTCGCGCTACCCCGAATTTATCAAGCGAACCGAACACCAGTGTATGTACTTCTTCTTTCTAATATATATATTTTTTTTGTCTTTCTTTTCAGATTTACTTCTTTTATGTATTGTTAACGAACTTAACTCATTTCACGGGGCCGAATTGTTACCGGCGTTTTACCGGAAACGCCGCAACTATGATTATTTCGGCGATTTAAATATTATTATTCTTTCTCGCGATAACAACGGACCCCACATTGTTTTTAATCACCTTATTTTCACCTTCATAATCATTTAGTATCAAATGAATTAAGTTCGCTTACATATACGGAGTGTTCGGGTTTTTGTAAATATTATTTGTAAATATAGGATTAGTTTATTTTCATATTTTTATTAGGGTTTAGATTTTAGATTTATGACCTTACGCGGCACAAATCCCTTTTGGATCACAAAACGCAAAATTCCAAGCAGCGGCCCTAATCCGGGGAAATTTCACAATTAGGGCATTTCGTGATCACAACAAAAGCACAACAGATTTGCTCCCGAAATGCTCACAGCTAGGCACCGCCCTCCGGATTACGAAAGAGGCTGCATTTACAACCTAGCTGCTTGGAATTCGGATTAAGGGAAAATACCGAATATTTATTCATGTTTATTTTTCTTTTCTATTCGCGGATTGTTTTATTGATAGCTAAATCAATCACGTCAGACATAGTAGATACGTAAATTATTGTACATATTTTATAACGGCCGATCATTTCACTTATGTAAACATACGATAATTTCTAAACTCACTAATAACAGAAATATGAAAACTTGCACACTTCAAAGTGACAACAACCATAAGATTTAGAACCAGGATATATATAGATATATGTATGTATATGTATAATAATAATAATTAGCAGCATTAATTTAATATATAAAAGCTATGATTATTAAACAAATAATTAGCAATTCGGATGCCGATTGCATCATCCGTTTACGCCAAGGCGCGTAATGATCAAGCGCAACTCACTTGCGCACGGCACCCCTAACCGCTGAACCAATTAGAGGCAGGAGCCTTAACCACCTCCAGCTCTCACATTCCTCCATGCGAGAATTACGGGAAGGGAGAAGGTGGTTAACAAAACTGTTGGTTCACGGGGGTGAAGAACAATCGTCTTGAGTCTGGTGAATAGTGCGGTAACCAGTAAGTAGTGTTGTATAAATCATTGTTGTTTACGAAGTGGTCGAACCGTTAAGAAGTAGTCGCTTCGCGTAAGGTGTAGTTTTATTTAATTGTATATATATATTTCTCTGATTGTAAATTCGTTATTTTTATTTGTTTATTTGTAATAAACAACCTTTGTTAATGTTTTTCGGAAACCTTAATCTTTCATTTAACGAACCTTTTGCATTTACCTGAAAATACGAAATATATATATATACACAGTGAGTTGTTCCTGTAAATGCTGTTCCAGGACCTGATGTTTAGGGTGAGTTATTTATTATTATATTTTTCTCTTTCATTATATTTAAAGTAACTGTGTGGTACCTCTGCCTACGAGCTGCTAGGTAATCGAGGGTGATCCGATTTTGAGTATAAGGCCAATAACTTATTGAATATTATTTCTTTCAAAATCGGGGTGATTGTTTCCCAAGAGCCGACACCTTAATTTTCCCCCTTTGATAAAACTACATCGATTTCATTTATCTTAATCTTAATAAATGAAATCGACTAACCACCGCTAAAAATGAACTAAAAAGAACTGATGAAAACTGAAAAGTACTAATGATTACTGTAGATCAGTGGTCTCCAAACTTCGGCCCGCGGGCCAAATCCGGCCCGCGACTTGCATGAATCCGGCCCGCCATTGTAATTTTTTTTGTAAATGTCATAGTTTGAAATATTGTAACAATTGTTCCTTAAATTTTTCATAATTTTATAAAATTAATCAGATCTTGGCCGACTTTACTACGTAGAATTGTATTTGTGGCCCGCGAAAAAGATAGTTTGGAGACCCAGGCTGTAGAGCACTAGAGTGTATTCAAATCTATTGTAGCAACCAAATGATTCAAGAGATCTGAGACTAATTATACCTGTAAAGCACTAGGGTGTAACAAATATAATTAGACTATTAGTGAGGAGGAAGAATTAAGAAGATTAGAAAAGACAAGTAAAGACTGATGAAGACTCATAAGAACAGAAGATATCTGTATGGCACTAGAGTAGACTAAAATTGGATGAAATAATAAATTATAATAAGAAGAACTAAAGACATTCGTTAATTGCAATGAACTCGTAAAGACGTCTTATTAATAAAGATAATAAAGAGGGCTTATTAGGACAGATCTAAAAGTACTGATTTGGACAGAGATCTAAAAATTCAAATAACGACTGAAAACTACTCCAGATGTAATATAGATTTCTGAAAACATCCGAGCAATATTGAAAAAAAAGAGTGTAAATACTAATTGCAGAAAACTATCTAGTGATATTCTATAAACCTTAAACATTAAATAATTCTGGATATTTAATTAAAGCACTTGGTATACTTACTTTAAACTTAAACATTAAATATTATAGAAAGCTGATGTGTATTATTACTGTTTATAATACACACTTATGTATACATAAGTGTGTATTATAAACAGTAATAATACACTTATGTATACATAAGTTTTAATTAAATATCCAGAATTATTTAATGTTTAATGTTTATTGAATATCAATAGATAGTTTTCTGCAATTATTATTTGAACAATATCATTAGTTAAACATTTCAAATATTTCATTAAAAGCACATCTATACCTCTCCTGCAATATTAATATTTATAAATTGCAGCGAATATTCCATTAAATACATCTAAATCAAATAAATACGACCGGGAATATTCGGAGTTCACGCAAACAGGACAGACAAACAAGATTAGCATAATTCCGCATCTCAGCGTGGGGGGGCGATCAATGGGCACTCGGACGAAATTTATAAGTCTCACATCTGTCCCAGAAAACGAGAATTATTCAAAATATCCAATATCGATAAAAAGGCGAGCGACCGCCCTGAAGACAAAATTGCAACTCACAAATGGCCATTCTCATAATCAGACCACGAACAAACACATCAAATTTTACCTAAGCTCTTTATGTGGAATAATATACAAGTAGGTCAATTTTTAGTCCTAGAAAATCCATAACATGAGATACAGGGAATTTTTCTTTTAAGTATACAGATTCATATGCTATCAATTTCCTGACATTCGTTTAATTTAAATACTTTAAAAACTTAATGTATTTAATTTGAAGCTATGAGCAAGTGTTTTCAAGTCCCAGATTAATATAACTGACAACAATCATAACCATTATAGAAAGATGATCAGAATTATTAAAACGTATAAACAACAACAACCGTTCAAGGTAAAATACGACAAATATTGCAATGTTTCAAATTGTGTGCCACAAATAGTTCTATAACATTAGGGGGTCGATGAAGATCCTTCAAATGGGGTTGATGGTCAAAAGGTTGGAAAAACCTAGATTAGACTAAACTAAAATAACAATATTGTCATATATAAGAAAATTATCATAATTGCAAACCTTCAAATCCGTAATCTCTATTTGCCCCAATGCTTGAAGCAAATTAGGTTTCGATTTATTGTATGTTAATAAAGAATAACATTAAATAATTAGTCGTTAACTTGTTTCTCATTGATCACTTAGTAAAACATTTCTATTAATATATAGGTATTTGATTGAAATTCACTTGGTTTGTTTTACTAATAAATTGTTTTATTTTCAACTAGTTTCGGTTTAATGTTATTTTCAAGAAATTAATTTCTTGAAAATGGCATTAAGCCGAAACTAGTTGAAAATAAAACAATTTATTAGTAAAACAAACCAAGTGAATTTCAATCAAATACCTATATATTAAATAATTAGATACAATAGTCATATTTTCTCGGTTCAAGAAACGAATATTTTCCCATTTTATTACAAACATCATAGAAATAATTGATAAAATACTCAACAAGAAAACACGATATTTAAATTAACGAATCGTTAAAATTAAACTCTCTAAAAAAATCACTTACATAAATTTTCTCTTGTTGCTGTTTACAAGCCGTGAAAAAATATTTTGACGTCGCGCGGATTAAACCTAAAAGCAAGTTCACTTATAATTCCAGAACACACTTGACAAACTCCCTGCGAACAAGCTATTTTCGCTGCCGGTACGTGTATTAATGCTGGATATAATTTCACGTTTACGCTTCGCAACACTTGGCACAGTGTGTGACAATTTATAAAACATTATTTACGATTGGACGTTTTTCATTTCTGCTTAAACATGAATGAAATATAATTTTTTCGCGCGTTACACTGAAAAATGTATTTTTTGTATGTGTGAATGACTACACCCCCCTGAAAAAAATATATATAAATGATATATTTTTCCTGAAAGTGATTGATTGTAAGCTTGTGGAGAACGTGTTTAGTTTTGTTATGAGATTTTTTCGAGGGTATAATTTGTTGTTGTTGTGAATGAGAGGTGATTTTTTTCTTGAAATAGATGATCAGCGCTTTCTTGTATTTTAATAAAAAATATGTTATCAAGATTTTAGAATTATAAAAAATTCTTTGGAAAATTCAATAATCTTAATACAAACATTTTAAGTTTACAACGGAAATTATTATGATCTGCTTAATTTTGATTTTGATTTTAATTTTTATTTTTGGATGACATACTGGAAATATTACTTCAAAATATTACATTAAGAAGTGGATAAAATCGTTTCCATTTAACTAGCTTTAAAGCCTAAAATTGAACGCTTTTATAACATAAAATCAATGAATATATGAAAATGTACAGTGATTACAGGCAACCCGATTACTCTAACGTATATTAGGTTGCCAATAATCGTTGTTGCATTTGTGTGTTTTTTTAACTTCACTTTAAATCAGTGTTCTTAAGCGTGGCGTATGAAGTAAAATTTCGAGTTTAGAAAAGCCTAATTTGGATTAGCTTCAAATTAACCGCTTTGAAACAACGATTCCCGAAAATTTGAAAAACGCTGTAATTATCGGGACATACCGGGTGTTGACTTGGAAGACGCAACATAGGAAATCCCATGTAAGTTTTGGAATGTTCAATATTTTTTTTTTATTTATTTGTAAAAGGACATATATACAATATGTATTACAATGGTCATCGAATAGTAGTGGTAAATTATCAATTAAAATAAATAAATATATAAACAAAGCTACAGATAACAGTAAAACAAGGTAGTACTAAACAGTGCAGGCAGAGAAATGCCTGCAGATGTCTTGTGATTAGAGGAAGAATGTTACTGGTTGATTTTCTACTGGTTTAAGTTTCTGTCTTGGAGATACTCGCTGACTGAGTAGTATGCCTTTTCTATTAGCATATATTTGAGCAAATGTTTAAATTTGTTAAAATGTGTCAGCATTTTTATATTGCATATTGGCTCCTCTATTTATTTTAGAAACAAAAAGTATCTACCTTTTCTGTAGAAGGAAAAATTCTGAATTCATTCGTGTTAACGTTTATCACTTAACGTTTCTGTAATTTAAAATAATTAAGAAAAAGTAATGTGATTTTATAAACATAATGACATGCCATGGAATTGAAACAACAATTGCAGATGTCAAAATGGCAAAAGATATCGCAGTCAAGTGACTGATATTTTCGAAATGATTTACACTATACAAGAAAAAATCCTCCTAATAAAGTAGTATTATGCACACAGTTATCACGATGTTTGCGTTATGTTTTTTGTCGTTAATTAAGTAACAGCAATATCTTGTGCTATTGACATCCGCAATTGTAACAATTCCATAATATGTCATTAGTTTTATATAATCACATTACTTTCTCTTAATTATTTTAGCTGTAAATTTTCTGATATTCGTTGATTTTTAAAAGAGTTCAATTTGAAGCTTTAAACGAGTGTTTTCCACTCCCAGACTAAGCATGAAGTAAAATTTCGAGTTTAGAAAAGCCCCGTGAAAATTTGTCGAGGGTCGCGCAGCGAGCCGAGACAAATTTTCTGGGCTTTTCTAAACTCGAAATTTTACTTCATGCGCCACGCTTAAAAACACTGATTTATAGTAAAGTTAAAAAAACCCACACCAACAACGATTATAGCCAACCTAATATACGTTAGAGTAATTAGGTTGCCTATAATCACTGTTTTAAGAAATTTGTTTAGCACAGAATTTGACTGACGTTTTATTCGCATCTACAGATTAGATTGTTAATGCCTTATATTTTAAACTTTACGATATTTCAGTGATTTATACGCGTGGCGCATGAAGTAAAATTTCGAGTTTAGAAAAGCCTGCTTTGGATTGGCCGCTCCGCTTCGCTACGTGGCCAATCCAAATTTTTAGACTTTTCTAAACTCGAAATTTTACCTCATGCTTAGTCTGGAAGTGGAAAACACTCGTCAAAAGCCTGAAATTAACCGCTTTGAAACAACGATTTCCCGCAAACTTGAAAAACGCTGTAGTTATCGGGATATTTATACTGAAAAGAAAAATGCCCTCTAAGTTCTGTTTTAGACATGTTTTAAATGAGTTTTAAACATGTTTTTAATTGTTAATGTCATAAAGACTGACTTTCAAGTTTAGAAAAGCCCAGAAAATTTGTCTCGGCTCGCTGCGCGACCCTCGACAAATTTTCACGGGGCTTTTCTAAACTCGAAATTTTACTTCATGCGCTACGCGTATAAACACTATAATATTGTCAAATTTATGTATATTCGACCTTCACTTAAAATCTGTGTCTTATACGCGTGGCGCATGAAGTAAAATTTCGAGTTTAGAAAAGCCCAGAAAATTTGTCTCGGGTCGCTGCGCGACCCTCGACAAATTTTCACAGGGCTTTTCTAAACTCAAAATTTTACTTCATGCTTAGCCTGGGAGTGAAAAACACTTGTTTGTAGCTTTAAATTGAACTTCAGGAAAAAACAGGGAATATCCGCAATTGTTGTATCAATTCCATGGTATGTCATTATTTTTATAAAATCACATTACTTTTTCTTAATTATTTCAACTTTGAGAAACGTAAAGTGTCAAGTGTGAAGATATATAAATTTAGAATTTTTTCCTTTACAAAAAAGTAAAATACATTTTGTCTCTAAAATAAATAGGGAAGCCAATATTTGAACACTTTAAAATTAACGTGCGATTTCCTATGTTGTGTCCGCCAAGTCAATTGATTGATTCATAGGAATATCTGTACATTTTACATAGATATATTAAAAAATTAAAATTTGTCATTCTGGTATTAATTAAATCTTCAAAATTTACATTTAACTTATATATCCCTAGAAGGGACAAATTTCAACATTCGGAAAACAATCTAAATATTACAGACGAGCAATTGCATAAATTTCAACGTTCGGAAGAAAATGTAAATAAGATCAGAGATGCTCTTACAGATATTAAAAGGATTGTGCACTAATATTTATTCAATATTTTATGTTATTTATATTATTCACTATTTTTTTAAAGATATTTTTATGATTTTTTTCTAGTATTTTAAATTGTAGTAATTTATATTGTAAATGGATCTCGTAATAAAATAAATTAATTTAATTCTATTGATTTATACAAAGAATTACAGAAATCGAAGAAAAATATAACTTATTTATTAATTTCGAAAAAAACTAAAATCTTTAATTTTAAACAGATTACAAAACATTTCAACATAACCTAATTGTAATATTATGTTAATTTTGCAAATTTTATTGATTGATACATTATTATCTTTATTGCTTTTGATAATCGTCAAATAAGTTATTTACAAGTTATGATTTTTGTCAATTTATAAAAAACGTTGATTGTCATAATTTTTGAATATTATTTTTATCAATACAAACAATTGTTAAACTGTTTATTAAGTCTTCGATTTATAAAAAGCTACACATTTTTCAATGCTGACAACTTTTCCTATCTTAATTACTTGTCAGCTTTTATTTGACTTTTGTCAACTATTGCAATTTTCGTTGAATTTAATAATCATGACGTATTATTCTTAAATTTGTCAATTTTGACGATTTAAATCAGATTAATATTTTCTTTTAACATTGTTAATTGTATTAATTGTAAGTACAAAATATCTATTTGAATTTATAAATTAACGAGTTTTATCGGTTGAGTTAAATCTTCTTTTTTTACTAGTATTATAATTATTAGTTTTGTTAGTTCTAAGAAATCTTCATGGTTTTCAACAATTTTCCACATTGTCAACTCATTCTGGAAATTTTGTAATGATTTTAATAGTTTTGAGAATAATCGTGATTTTTTGTATAATTTCTGTTGATTTTTAATTAAACAATGATAATTATCTTTGTTATATTTCCATATTTTCATCAAAATTCATGAACATATCGAAATATGACAAAGATAATTTTTATTGTCAAATTAAAAATCAACGTAAATTATTCAAAAAATGACGATTCATTTTCATTTAATTTTTACAATGTTCACATTTTAAATTTAACTAATTTTGACCAGGGTTGTTAAGAAAAACGTTTTTATTTTCATTTCAATTTTTTTCCAGTTTTTTTTTATAAAACGTGTTTTTATTTATTGAAACAGTCTTTAAGACATTAACAATTAAAATCATGTTGAAAACTCATTTAAAACATGTTTAAAACAGAACTTAGAGGGCATTTTTCTTTTGAGTATACATATCCCGATAACTACAACGTTTTTCAAGTTTTTTTTTTTAAACATAAACACAATTTATTTCAATAAAGACTACAATACATAGTATAGGAACGTCAGAACAGAGTATAGAAAATATAGAATATAAGAGAAATATTACATCAACCTAATCTAGTTTTTCGCAATTAAAATTTCGTTTAGATTATAAAATGCATGGTTAGTAAAAATGCACTTCAGGCTCTATTTAAATAGGTGGCGGGAAATCGTTGTTTCAAAGCGGTTAATTTCAGGCTTTTGACGAGTGTTTTCACTCCCAGACTAAGCATGAAGTAAAATTTCGAGTTTAGAAAAGCCTAAAAATTTGGATTGGCCGCGTAGCAAGGCGGAGCGGCCAATCCAAATCAGGCTTTTCTAAACACGAAATTTTACTTCATGCGCCACGCGTATAAAACACTGAAATATCGTAAAGTTTAAAATATACGGCATTAGCAATCTAATCTGTAGATGCGAATAAAACGCCAGTCAAATTCTGTGCTAAACAAATTGTTTAAAACAGTGATTATAAGCAACCTAATTACTCTAACGTATATTAGGTTGGCTATAATCGTTGTTGGATGTGTGTGTTTTGTGAACTTCACTTTAAATCAGCTTGGCACATGAAGTAACATTTCTAGTTTAGAAAGGCCTGAGTGTTGTGTCGCAATGGAGTGCGGTACAGAGACATTCTGACTGTTTTCTGTGGCCGCAATTAGACGATTTCGACTTGGGCGAGCTTTGGTTCCAGCAGGATAGAGTAACATGCCACATCAGCCGTGAAATTATCGATCTTTTGCACACTAAGTTTGGTAAACGTGTTATTAGTCGTTTTGGAGACATTAATTGGCCATTGCACAGTTGCGATTTGTCGTCGTTGGACTATTTTTTGTGGAGATATGTTAAGGACCGTTGTTACTCCAATGATCCACAAACAATTGACACACTGAAGGAAAACAGTCGTTGAACTATTCGTCAAATAGAGCCACAAACAATCGAAAATGTATAGCAAAATTAGGTGAAAAGGATGCACTACTGTCACGCTAGCCGCGGCGGCTATTTTACTGAAATTGTTCTCCACAAATAATCGGAAGGTTAACTTTCTTGAACAATCATTAAAAAATATTAAACGGTGTTGTTTTTATAGCAATTTTAAAAAGAAACCATCGGTGACCCACCCTTTACATTGTATAATTTTTGTCTCCTGTATTTTTGTTATTGATTTTGAATAAAGACAATTTATTATTATTATTATTATAAGTGTTGAAATAATCCAAGAACCGACTAATTGAAATTTGAATATTGTTAATAATATAAAACAGCAACATTAATCTAAGAATAATAAATCACTTAGATAAATAAATGAATTCTTGTGTGGGCGAAAAAAAAAACAATATCACAACATCGTAGGGATGTCCGAGGAAATTTGTTATAATACGAATTTTTAGTGATGTCCAGGCAATATGAACAATATTATATTCTTTTATGTCCACTCATTTCGAGAATGGGCCGTATAAAGAGAAAATGTGATGTCTCCTCCTCACAGGCAGGACGAAATAAAACGAATATAAAAACTCGCATTCCCGTACAAATTCCGATGTCATATAAGCTCACATTTAATTCCATTTTTTTTTCTGTTTGCTTACAGTTATCGCCAGTCGTGTGTCAGGTGTGTTAAATTAAACAGTGTGGACGTGAATGTTGCGAAAATAACGAAAAACATCGAGCGGAATTAAAGGTAGGTAAAATATTTGTAGAGATATATTTCATCGAAATCAAATTTTGAGCGATTCACAGGCTTCCATCTAAAAAAAATTAATTGAGCTTCTTACCAGATGAATAATTTTTTTTTGTACTTACTTGCATCGTTTCACTTTTATCTGGTAAAGATTATAGTTTATACATTTTTAAATTGTTGTTGGGCCATGTTGGCCTAAAGTATAATTAAAATAAGAATATAATCTGATTGTTAGCATCCGTTCACTTGATCTGGTGATGATTATTCATTTAAAATATTTCTTTCGCCCTCCTGGCTTAAAGTATATTTATAATCAAAATAATTACCGATTGTCTCTTCTTAAAGTCTTTTCATAATCTTCAATTTTATACAAAACCCCCGCAAAAATTAGATGAGTTTTTAAGATGCAAAAAGTATATAATGTGTTAAGCAAATCCATTAATCGCTATAAAATATTACAAAGATTTGCATAAGCAGGCTCCAATTTATGATAAACAATTTTTAATGTATGTTCGAAAGCGTAAACGCCATCTAATGCCCATTTTTTGCACAGAGAGTATTATGTAACACCGAACATATTCATAACGAGTTTTTTTTTTTTTTTTGAAGTATCCACATGCATACGTTGCACATTTTTCGATGCTCGGTTTATTAACAGAGTTTAATATGAAGCTTTAAGCGAGTGTTTTCCACTCCCAGGCTAAGCATAAAGTAAAATTTCGAGTTTAGAAAAGCCTGAAAATTTGGTATGGTCGCGTAGCGCGGAGCGGCCAAACCAAATTATTAGGCTTTTCTAAACTCGAAATTTTACTTCATGCGCCCCCGGTACAAAACACTGACATATTACGAAATTTAAAACACATGGCTAAACTTTACATTGAATCAATGTTTTGTACCGGTGGCGCATGAAGTAAAATTTCGAGTTTAGAAAAGCCTGAAAATTTGGTTTGGCCGCTCCGCGCTTCGCGCTACGCGACCAAACCAAATTTTCAGGCTTTTCTAAACTCGAAATTTTACTTCATGCTTAGCTTGGGAGTTGAAAACACTCGCTTAAAGCTTCATATTAAACTCTGTTAATAAACCGACCATCAGAAAATGTGCAACGTATGCATATGGATACTTCAAAGAAAAATTCTCGTTATGAAAATGTTCGGTGTTACATAAAACTCTCTGTATGTGCAAAAAATGGGCATTAGATGGCGTTTACGTTTTCGAACATACAATAAAAATTGTTTATTATAAATTGGAGCCTGGCTAAGCAAATCTTTGTAATATTTTATAGCGATCAATGGATTTGCTTAACACATCATATACTTTTTGCACAGGCCATAATAAATTGTCAAAGATGTTCAGTATTTCTCAAGCACTGGTTCGGGACTATACTGATGATGGCGTTGAAGCCTGAAGCGCGTATATAGTTATTCGGCGAATGAATGAGTACTGAACACAAATTTAAATTTTTAATCTCTGAAAATTTTAGGATATAAAGAAAGGAACTGTGTAAACTTTGTTAATTGTTACCATTCTTTTACTCCAATATTCCTCTACAAAGACCTATAAAATTAGGTCAAACTTACATTTTAGCAATAAATCCTATTTTAAAAGTTTACCTTGTGTTAGTGTATTATACACTTGGCGCATAAGGTAAAATTTCGAGTTTAAAATGCTTGAACATTTGGATTTATTGGCGCGCTATGTTTGGTTCGCGCCGGAAAATTCAAATGTTCAGGCTTTTAAAACTCGAAATTTGCTTCGTGCTTAATCAACGAGTGGAAACCATCATTAGAGACTTCATATTGTACACTTTTGTATTGACAGAGTCAATAATATGCATTAATAATAAATTAGATTTAGATTAATATTACTAAAAGTCATCAAGGGATGTGTTTCTGCCTTTGATATACATTATTTTATTAATATAATTTTCCAGGTTAACAAATTATTTTAAATCTATACCTTAAACGATATCATTACTTACCACAACAACAATTCCTATTCCAATTAAATAATACAATCTTATTCCTCTCGACGTGCACACAAAAGCACAATTAATAATCTATAATAATAATATATAAGATTAAAATTAATATTACTAAAAGACATTTGGGAATGTGTTTCTGCCCTTGATATACATTATTTTAGTAATATAATTTTTTCAGGTTAACAAATTAATTTAAATTTATACCTTAAACGATATCATTACTTACCACAACAACAATTCCCATTCCAATTTAAGTAAAACAATCTTATTCCCCTCGACGTGCACACATAAGCACAAACACGCGTACAGTAATGTATAAATGTTGACAGGCATTAGGCGTCTAGCGGTTAATGGAGTTTGCACAAAGCAAAATGATATTAGCGGGGGCAAATATTTACATGTAATTAAATCAACTATGCAGGTCTCACTTTTCCGCTCCGGCTGGGATTAATTTATTAATTGTGCTCCTAATGTTACGGTGGAAAATGGTTTCATTTCAAAAATTAAATATCCGCACACCGCACATCAAGTCGGGTTTTCGTGCATACGCTTTTGATTATTTACTTTCGTGTTTTGGTTGTGTTTACTAAATATGCTAGTATGTTGGATGTATGTTTAAAGTTGAAGCTTGTATTTTAGAGTGGAGATATGTTGAACTATGTATACGAGAATATTTATCAAGTTAATAAACAAATAGATACAACGGTTTAGATTTAAGCAGAAAGAGAAATACATTTTATCTACAACCTTACTAAAAAGTTTCATATATGCATCGATTAATTTGCGTAAAGCTCAACTTCTAAACACTATATATAAACAACCTTAATTAGCATCAAAAACTAACATACATTTCAGTGTACAAAATGAACAAAAATATATATAAAACCAACCAATAAACACAAATTAACAAAAAGAGAGAAAAAAAAAAAACAAATGCTTTTTCTTCCAATATTACAACTAAATTTGCCTGCTTTTAAATTCCATACGTCTCCCCCTTTACTTATTTATTTATTAGATTTTCCTGATAGCTACGCTAGCCTGCTTCTAATAATATTATTTAGGCACTAATAACTTTTATAAATCTTGCACATTCAAAATTCAAGTTTTTTTTTGACTCAATTATGTATAATTTAAGGAAAAAATCAAAAAAAAAACTTCAGGTGATGGAATTTCTAAAGATTTGCTTAAACCAAAGATATAACTGTAATATTTTCTAACGATGTTCTCACCAGATAAAAACCTTTTTGTTTGTACTTACTCGTTTCACTTTTTTCTGGTGAGGATTATAAACTCAAGTGCATAGAAATCGGCCCACTCATTCATTTTTATTGTTAATAATAAAATCATTGTTGCAAAGTAACAAACAAAACGTTTTACGATAAAATAGACTATCAAATAGACATTGAAAGGTAGAACGGCTGACATTAAGCCATCTGGCCATAGACCACTGGTGTAGTTTAAACATTTTTAAATTGTTTTGCGCCATTCTGGCTTAAAATATAAATAAAATAAGAATAAGAATATTTCAAATTCTGAACTATTTGAATTCGAGAAAATAAGCTTACGCTTCTTATAGTTCGCACACTTTTAACATAAAATATAAAATTAAGAAATATTCGTGTAATATGCAATCGATATGTCTTAATTAATAAGACACCTTAAGATAATAAATGCTGTTGTATTAATAGATATTTATTGTCTTAGGTTGTTCTGTTAATTAAGACGTATCGTTTGCATTTTACACGAATATTTTGTAATTTTATGTATTATAATAAGAATAACATCTGATTGTTTGCATGATTTCACTTGATCTCGTGATAATTATTATTATAAAAAAAATTTCCGCCCTTCTGGCTTAAAGTATAATTTTAATCAGTTAATTACCGATTGTCTTTTTTAAAATTTATATAACGGCAAATATCTTAGAAGCAGCGCTTTCACGACGACTTAGTTCATTCATATATGGTGAATGCGCCGGGAATACTTGCCTTTCTAAGTTTTCTTATATTAAAGCCTGCCTAATTATTTTTGCATGCAACTGCCATATTCATAATGAATATTTGGTGCTGCAATGTGAGGTATTATTATTCCAAATTCACAAAACGATTAAAATTGCAATTGCGAAATATATGAAGTTATAGCCGTCAGTCAACTTTGTAGAGATGTTTTTATCAACACTTTTCCTTTAAATTAGTGATGGGCAAGATCGATTAAAAAGAATCAACTATTCGATTCATCTAAATGATCGTATTAGTCGATATTTTCAAGCAGCTCGATTAGTTACGTACAGTTCTATTTAATAAAAAAGTGTACACTTACTGTTTTGCATTAGAAATTTCGATCGTAATTCAGGTAGTTGCTATGGTAAATGTTTCAAGTTTTAAAATCTACTAATACAGTTTAAAATAAGCTAGAATCACATTAGCAAAATACTGTCGAAATCGGGTTCAGTATGTGTAGCTTTTTTATTGAATAGAACTGCACAGTTCTACTCAATAAAAAACGTACAACTACTTAGCTCGATTTCGATGGTATTTCAGTAAAGTGATACTGGCTTTTTGAATGTATTAGTCGGCTATAAAATTTGAATCTTTTTACTACAGCAACCGCTTAAACTATAATCCACATTTACAATGTAAAACACTAAGTTTATTGAATAGAACTGTATATGAGTTGATATTTGCTTATGGTAACTGGCCTAACCTAAAACCACTCTAATCATCATTTAAGGTAATGTCTAGTTACCAAAGAAAGGTATTAGATCATATTTTCCTGGAAAACGCACATATATTATAAATGTAAGTAATATGTTAAAATGTATACTAAATATTCATATAAAGATATTATGTAATATACATGTATATTTGATGTAATATAATTTATATAAATGTTATTATATGATATATACATAATATTTATTATAATTATATTATAATATTCACATATTCAATAGAAGCAATTGAAAAATTAGTGAACATGTGATCAAACCTAAGCAGTATATTTTGAACTTAAGTTTAAATCAGTGTTTTATACACGTGGCGCATGAAGTAAAATTTCTAGTTTAGAAAAGCCTGAATATTTGGTTTGATTGCTGCGCTTTGCGGAGCGACCAAACCAAATGTTCAGGCTTTTCTAAACTCGAAATTTTACTTTATGCCTAATCTAGCATTTTAAACACTCGTTAAAGGTTTCAAATTGAAAGTTTTTAATAAAACAACGAATGTCTGATGTGCATCACTCACAATTGCGATTAATTCTCTTTTCACGAATCTCACAGATATAAAAATAAATAACGAATTTAAAAGTATATATAAGTTTATATCACGTATATTAATTTAAAAAACGTATAGACAAATTACATAAAAACTATAATGATATAGATAAAGTATTAAACAGTTATTGATATTTTACGTATACATTATATAAAGTTTTTTCTATAATGTACATGTGAATTTATATCGCTAAAAATAGCGGACATTTATCAATACATTTGTTCTCGGTTTCCACCAGAAATTATATAATATTTCTAAGATATTACATAATTATTATGTATAAATTATCTGATTTGGTTTGCTGGGTTAGATTATTTATAAGTTGTTGAATCTATTTTTAGATCAAATGACGTATTAAAGTATGTTATACACTATACAATAGCTTAAAGTCATAGTACTGTTTATTTTCTAATTCTTTTTTTATTAAGTTTTATAAATGGCATGTAAAAAAATGTTGCCTACAAATCTCTGATTTCTAAATAATTATAATATAGAATACACCTAAGCCATTTGTATGCGAAACAATCTCATAATTAAATTTTATTATTATTCAAACTCAATTTATATACAGTTGAATATGCACAGATCTTAAAAGTGATAAAATAAAAGAAGTGCTAATATTTTATAGAGTATAAATAATTTCATTAACCTGTGAGTTAATAAACTACATTAACTCAGAGGTTAATGAAATTATTTATACTCTTCAATGTTGGCATTAATGTTGGCATTAAATTTAGTTTATTCTAACATTAAGGTTGCAATTTATTATGGGTAAAATCCAATGTTTTTGATAGTCACTAGTTCCAGCACCATTGATGTTTTGATTATGGGGCAATATTACATGATATATCAAAATAATCCTAAAACTTGGGGGATTTTAATGTGACCAATTTAAAACGATTCAAATATTTCCTTTTTTTGTAAAAAAAGTCCTGAAAATAGCTATTTTAAGGTCATTTATTTACTCCTTCGATTAAAGTTCTCTTAAAGTTGATTTTATGTAAAATTCTGGGCTTATTTTTATTATATCTATGAATGACTTATTGCAAAACATACTGTGATATTTTCTTTCAAATATACATAATGTATATGTAATAACATTTTAGACATTCGTAGATTTTATAAAAGCGTTCAATTTAAAGTTTCGAAAGTGTGTTTCTACTCCCAAATTAAGCTTGAAGTAAATGTTCAGGCTTCTCTAAACTCAAAATTTTACTTCATGCGCCACTTGTATAAATCACTGAAATATTGTGAAGTTAGAGATACACTGAAAACGTTTTTTTTTTTAAATAAGTAATAATCTTAATGTTAAATAGCAAAATATTTACATTTTCTCCATACATTTTCAAATCAGGTCAAATAATACGATCAGTTAATTTGATCGTATTATTTGACCTGATTTGAAAATGTATGGAGATTATGTAAATATTTTGCTATTTAACATTAAGATTATTTAGTAGTTTAATAACAAAACAATTATTAATGTTGCATTATTGAATCAATAGAAATAGTTTAATGGTTAAAGCTACAAGTCAGTACACATCCTTTTCGGTTGTTATTTTCAATATGTTGTAAAATTTTATTTTGTTTACCTTCTGCATTATTAGTATGTTTTATGTCATTTATATTTTTCAGAAATTTTGTTTGGATTGATTTATTTCAGCACATCTGCATTATTTATGATATTTTGTATACGATATCGTACCTATACTGAAAACAGGGTACTGATAACGAATCATAAATAATAAACAGTATGCAGGAAAATTATTATTTTTATTACAATGAATTTATATTCTCTTTTAAATATTTACGAAAAATTTATTTCCTATCAAATATTAATGATTTATAATAAATAATTGTTATTTGTTTTATATGAGTTTAGTTTTATCTTTAAGCCAATAAAATCCAAACATTTGCAAATATGTTCTAATATTTCTGCATTTTGCGTACGTTTTATGTTTGCAACCCCTCAGCCCTTAAGAACAAGCAGCCACTAATCTCAAGTTAAAAGTTACAAGAAAAAAATTCTGTATACAAATGATTAAACATTTTCTGGTTTAATGATGAATGGATTTATCTTTATTTCCAACAGTGACACACTTGACCATTTGAGATAAAATACAAACATTTGCAAATTTGTTATAACATTTCTGCATTTTGCGTACGTTTTACGATTGCAACCCCTTAGCCCTTATGGACGAGCAGCCACTTATCTCAAGTTTGAATTTCAAAGAAAAAATATATCTATACAAATGATTCAACATTGTTTGATTTAATGATAAATGGATTTTTCTATATTTCCAACAATGACACACTTTACCATTTGAGTCTTATGAAGATATCTCAGCATAATTCTGCACATTTCCCCAAAAAGCGGACGTTTCCGTTTCGCTGCCACCATTCACATTTTATAGGTGTTAAAATCCCCATTCAGGAGCGATTTCGCATGAGAGCTATCCCCCAATAAAAATCTTTTCAAACCACTTTTTAAATCCCTCACTTGCTTTTTTTAGTGTCGGTGCTTTCCATCGTACGCATTTGGTTATCAAATATCTAAGATAAAAAAAAGCTGATATAATGAGTAATTTATAGTTATAGCGGGATTGTTTTAAGAATCACCGATTTTATTACTGGTTTCTACTCCTACTAAATTATATCTAGTGATGATTGTGGTATTTATGGCAGTAATTTCACTAGCAATTTTCGGTATACTATCCAATGGTTTTGGTAACATTTAAATGGCTTATGGTAATAACGTGATATGCCACATGTAAACAAAAATGAGTTATTGGAATTTGAAATTTAAAAAAAATGTGTAAAATGTATTACTATGAAATTTAAAATTAAAGCATTTTTAATAAGTTTCTCAGGTATCTTTCTGAAAAATATGTTTAGAAAGGGAATACAAAAATGTAATTGTCTTCTGAAAAACAATTTTATTTTAAAATATTGTGCTTTTTCATGTTATTGCGTACAAAAATAAGTGTAAATGTTTTTACAAGAAAATATGTAATTCTATATTGTTAATATTTGCCACCACACAAACCTGCATTAACTGTTAAAAAATGGAAAGCACTGCTTTTTAATTGAAGTTTAAAATATACGTCTTTGGCATACTGCTTTAGTACCATATTGTGAATTTCACAATATTTCAGTGTTTAATACGCATGGCGCATGAAATAAAATTTCGAGTTTAGAAAAGCCCCGTGAAAATTTGTCTCGGGTCGCTGCGCGACCCTCGACAAATTTTCTACGCGGGGCTTTTCTAAACTCGAAATTTTACTTCATGCTTAGTCTGGGAGTGGAAAACACCCGTTTACAGCTTCAAACTGAACTTAAAAAAAAAGAAACAACGAATATCTCAAGATATACAGCATATACGCTGTAATGTAGAGGTGGATAACTATCGATAGTCGGCACCATCGATAGTGTTCGATAGTCAGAACACATACTATCGATTACTATCGATATTTATCGATAGTTCAGGAAAATTAGTTAAATTATTTATTTTACAATTTATTTTATTGTGGGTCTAACAACCACTGATTCTTATTAAAAAACAGAAGCATGTTAATATTTTTTGGTTTAAGTCTTGATCTTCTGTCGCTAATGATCAGGCCAGCTGTACTACATTCTCTTTCTGACTCCGTCGAAGATGCTGGAATGCATAGGTATTTCAGGATTAACTCGGGAATGGGTTGAAGTTCTTGGCCATTCACATAAAAAAACGAAATAAATATACACAATGATTAACCTATTATCTAATATATTTCTTACTTTACAAAATACTAATGGATCCGTTTCTTCAGCTGCATTGTCCCTTTCCAGATATTGCCTCTTCCTAATTATTATATCAGCGCCATCAGCGATAACGCTTCTGAATTTCTCTTCTACTCTTCGGGCGACGAATGACAACAATGACTTCTTTTGTAGAGTGCTCCCCTGATTTTGATGTTCTATTTCGTCAACACAACTTTTAACATGTGAATTCAGAATCATTTCCTGTTCTAACAAAGTTGCCGCCTTGTTTGCATTTTCTAAATTATTAAATCCTTCCATCTTAAATCTCGGATCAAGAAGTGTTGCAATTCTTGTTACTGATCTGGTCTCATATGCAAATAGTCTTCTTCTTGTTGATTCCATCAAGCCTTTGCAGAACTTCTTCCCTTCCGATGTAGCCATACTTGTGATAATATCATTTAAAGATGTAAAAATTCCAACTGTCAGTGGTATTATCAAAGATATGGTAACATAACTGGACCCGGATACTTTTTTTGTTGCCTCATCGAACGAGAACAGTGCAGCTTCAAAATCATTAAGAATAGATATTTAATCAAGAGTAAACGGAGAAGGAGCTTTTCTCATTTTCAATAGAGTTCTATTTATTGCATCACTAGTTTTTATAATTCTTTGTATCATATATAATGAACTGTTCCAACTTGTAGAAACTTCTTGAATTAATTTCAATGGCTCTTTGCTACCCTGAATACTTTTTTGCTCTTCTTTAAATTTATCAGTGGCTGAAGTGCTGCTTTTAAAAAATCTGACAATTTCTTTGCATTTGGTCAAAACCCTCTGAACATAATCACTGCTCAGATTATCTTGTACAGCTAAATTAAGGGTGTGAGCAAAATATGGGAGGTGGGGCTTCTTCAAAATTTCACATGTTTTAATCATGTTAGCAGCATTGTCAGTTACTATACATGTAATTTTATTTCCTATATCCCAATCTTCAAAAATCTCCTGCAGTGCATTAGCAATATTTTGTGAAGTATGATTCGTATTTAGTGGCCTTGCTGTTAAGACAACAGACTTCAATCTAGAATCAGATATGAAGTGACAAGTGGCTGACAAAAACGACTCTGTGGAAACTGACGTCCAAGTATCACATGTTATTGAAAGATACTTGATACCACTTAGTATTTCTCTTAGTTTGCTTTGGGACTTAGTATACAAATTCTTCATAACAGATTCTCGAATAGCAAATTTACTGGGGATAACATAACGAGGGTCAAGAAGATAGATACATCTTCTGAATCCGGTATGATTAACAATATTGAAAGGTTGAAAATCTTGTGCAATCATCATTGCAAGAGCACAGTCCAGCTCTTTCTTTCTCTTTGATGAACTCTCGTATTTAATAGATCTCTTAAAGAAAGGACTTATTGATCTATTGAGACTGTGCTGAGGTTAACTGTGTACTCGAGCTGGAAGTAGAAGCAACAACAAGTTCCTCATTTTCAACATCATTCCTATTTATAGGGTGGAATATTTTCAAGTGGTCAGCTAAGTTACTCGTATTGCCGCTAGTTTTATATTCCTTACCACATGTTATACATTTAGCTAATTTACTGTCAGATGAACGTTTGAAATATTTCCAAACTTTCGAAATCTTTGGTCTTTTATTAGATATCCGTGACACAGATGTTTCCGATTCTGACCCTGGCTGCCCAGAATGGGAGTTTTCATTTTGAGGCAACACTTCCGGAGTAGAATTATTGTCCTTCCTAGTCATACCTCCACTTGAGCCTATGAAATTTAAAATGATACGTGAAATTTTGATTCTCATAAAAAAACTTTCTGTGACTATCGACTTACAGAACACACAAAATTAACCACGTTCGTGTTATATGTTGCACATATTACAATTCAATATATATATATTTTTTTTAATAATTCAGTCTTTTAGAGACATGGCGGCTCATTATGATTTTTATGTGAGACTAATTCTAAATTATATGAAACTGAATTAAATTAAAAAATGAATTATTATAATAATCAGTCAATTAAATACCCAAAATTTTTATTTCTTAAAATTTTAAATTTACTTTACTCGAAATTCAAGCAGTTTATATAAAAAACATTAATATAAGATATCCACTTCCTTGTAATCAATATTTGTTAAAATGTTTTTCTAATCTTTTTTATATAAAAGAAATATCGGTAGAAACATAATATGGTTCCAGATTACGTGGTCCATGAAATATGTCACAAATATAAATATATACACATTAGGTTTCATTCAAATGAAAATAATATATATTTTTTTTTTTTCAGGAAATTGTAAATATATATTAAAATCATTTTTAAGTTTATGAAAGGTTTGTAGCTACGTCGTTTGGTTTAAAATGATGATTATTTTTAATTTAAGAAAAAATGTCTATTGGAGCAAAATTGTTTCCATGTTGTGGAAAAATACATTTTAATAAATATAGAAAACATACAAAATTGTTCTTTGTAATTTTCGTAAAAAGTAAAAGAAATAGTGAAAACTACAAAGCGGTGAAAAAAATCAAAATGCAAAATAATGCTTCAAGAATAGAAGTTATTTTGCTTTTATTGGGAATTTATCGTAGCGCAGTTTATTTAGTTAACTAACATTACGATAATATTATCCGAAAAAGTTGTAAAAACACTTGAATATTTGAGAGAAAACGGCCCGATTTGTACACGGCCCATGTATATTTTTCCACACTGTACACATGGCCAGTCCGCGCCTGTACAGTTTACCTCCTAACTAACTACTCTTAACAAAGTTCTGAAGTTAAAAATTCTCGCATATTTCATGCATTCTACACCTATATTTTGAGCACTTACAACAGTTAAGGTAAACACAACTTCCGGTGATCGGTTTTTTACGATACGCTTTTTTCTTTAGGTTTTTAAATAAGGCCGCTATTAATTTGAAAATCTCTGTTTGTTCTCGAGATAGTACCCACAGACAGACACAAACACAAACACAGCCCCCGACATTTTTTTAGAAATGACCCGATTCATCTCGGGGATATTTTTCCGTTAAAATTACGAATTCGAAAAAATCACGATTAGAGAAGTGACAAAAATAACAATAAAAAGTAATGATACTTACATTCTCCTGTTTTGTTGTTTTTCTTCATCAGAAATCTATCCATTTTGTGCTTGCAAATATCTGGTTTGGCAAACACGCATTGATAAACACTACAATAATTTCACTTCACAAAACACGGGACTTCCCAATTCCGAACAAATACAGATATATTTTCCCTAATTTAATTGCTACTTACTAGATGGCGCCAGGCAGTAATAGTCACGTCAATACTCATTACACAATTTTTTTACATATCATTTCGTCGCACGTCGATCGTGGTGTACACCACTACAGCCCATATTAAATCCGTGTAGTTAATAAAATATCGAAAACTATCGATAGTAGAAATAATATATCGATTATTTTCGATAGTCAAAACTATCGATAACTATCGATAGCGCTATCGATAGTTATCCACCTCTACTGTAATGTGAAAATGTGATTTTAAAGAAATATATTGCGCACATTAAAATATACTCTAAATTTAGAAAACTGATACAAAACATGTCAAATTAATATAGTTTCTATTATTTTTGCGTAATTATATAAACTGGTTATTACTTGAATAATATTAGCTCAATCCCAATTTGACATTGCTGATTCCCAGTTTGGTGTTGTTTATTCCCAATTTGATTATGATTAAACTGGCAGCTATGCTTGAAGTCCCAATTTAATATTGGTTATTCCCAATTTGATAGTAATTAGTTTCAGTTTGTAGAAATTAATTCATGGGTATTACTAATGAATAAAGAAAATATTATTAGTTAATCAATGGTATTACTGAGTTTCTCTCTGCAATTGTTCGTGCATTTGCATTATGAACCCAACTCACGAGGTTTAATACTTTCCTTGCTTTTTGCTCTTGAATATAATTTTCCTAATTTGCTCATCCTTTTTCATATGGCTTGTTTAAAACTTTTGTCACTTCTTTGTCTCCAAAGAAATGGCGTTTTTTTTTCAGGTGTTGTTTCTGTTACTCTGGTTAATGTTATCATGTTATTACTGCAATAACATGGTAAGCCATGTTAAAAATTTTGATTTTTTTTTGGTAAAACATGATATGCCATAAAAAAATTAAATACATAGCTTACTTGTATCTGAAGACCCACCATCGTTTGGTAGCACAAAGTCTTAATCAATAACACTCTCGTCAATTGTGCCATGCATTTATCACTTGAACTCAAACTCTCACACGAAATCGATTTTTTTGGAATGTGTAATAATACCTGTTGCCATTTTGATGTGGTTTATTATGTTTTAAAGTGATATACAGAGAGTTTTATGTAACACCGAACATTTTCATAACGAACATTTTTGAAGTATCCATATGCATACGTTGCACATTTTCCGATGCTTGGTTTATTAAAAGAATCCGATTTGAAGCTTTAGGCGACTGTTTTCCACTCCCAGGCTAAGCATGAAGTAAAATTTCGAGTTTAGAAAAGCCTGAAAATTTGGTTTGGTCGCGTAGCGCGAAGCGCGGAGCGGCCAAACCAAATATTCAGGCTTTTCTAAACTCGAAATTTTACTTCATGCGCCACCGGTACAAAACGCTGATTCAATGTAAAGTTTAGCGGCGTGTTTTAAACTTCGTAATATGTCAGTGTTTTGTACCGGTGGCGCATGAAGTAAAATTTCGAGTTTAGAAAAGCCTGAAAATTTGGTTTGGCCGCTCCGCGCTTCGCGCTACGCGACCAAACCAAATTTTCAGGCTTTTCTAAACTCGAAATTTTACTTCATGCTTAGCCTGAGAGTGGAAAATACTCGCTTAAAGCTTCAAATTAAATTCTTTTAATAAACCAAGCATCGAAAAATGTGCAACGTATGCATATGAATATTTCAAAGAAAAATTCTCGTTATGAAAATGTTCGGTGTTACATAAAACTATCTGTATATACAAAACCCCTAAAATGTAATAAATTGATTCTAGGTTTAGATACGATATCTGTTGGATAATTCATCTACTGTGGCTTATTATATAACTGCTTAATCAAATCCAAGAATAAAATAAATTTGTTTGTTTGTGTGGCTTATGATGTTATTACAACGTGCCTTTTATTTGTAACAGTTATTTGTTGGGCGTGTGCAATTGATTACTTTATATAAAAAAAATCATTATTCACGGTTGGAAGATATTTATTATCAAATATTCAAATTTATTTTAATATTATGTTGGCGTTATCCGATCTTCAATCTAAATAACGACATTCTACTTACCGATCCAAATTATAAGGCTTATCTAATCTCGGAATATTCACTTCATGCTCAAACACGGAGTGCAAGCACCTGTTCGAACGCTTTAATAAAAACACAGAGGAAAATCGAACTGCTTTCAAATTCTTTATTCAAATTGCAATTTCCGTGCATATTTTATATTTGCTAGGTTTCAAAATGCAACAACAGCACGATCCGGCTGTTCTACCGTTTAAAATTTCACACGTGACACGCCCGGTTAACCCCAGAACTACTGCTGACATTTATTTGAAAAGCGCCGGACGGGGCGCTTAAAAAAACCCTCTTCTAGTTCGACAATTCCCGAGCACGAAATCAAATTACTACACTCATGCATGAATAATAAAAAATCGTCTAGATATCCCTTTATAAAGGTACATTCAAGGAAATAAAACAAAATTCTTTAAATAAATATACACAGGGAAATTAAATTTATCAAAGGATATACATTAAATATTTCCAAGGATTTATGATACATAAAAAAATAATTTATAAAATTCGTTAAATTTCTAATAAAAACCCACAGAGATTTCGTAAATAAATACTTCCCTTTGATCGTCAAAGGTGGTTAAAGGTAAACGTTCCCAGACGAGTGCTCTCGCGTGTCTTTTGTCTTTTACGGGCGGTTGGTTGCGCTTTCGAGGGCCGTAATGGAAAATATTCGGTGTCATTTTGCATAAAGTATTTCGGCGTGTTTTACGAGCGGCTTTTATTAAGTGTCTACTTTATCGCGGTGCAGTTTCGAAAAGTGCGCTCGCGCTTGAGTTTTATGCGCTCTGTTATGCGGTGTGCTCTGAAGAGAGGATGGATGATGTGATACGGAAATTTTTATGGGAGATTTTCAGCGACAGATGTTGTCGGATGGGAATAATGGTGAATTAAATGCGAAACAAACCAAGTGTCGGTGTTTTTATTAGAATACACTTTTGAAAGTAACTTTGTTACTTGGGCGTATCCACAAGGGGCGCAGTTTCAATTACAAAATTATTCACATAACTATTTGAATATAGTTATTATATACAAATATTTTGATTACTCGAAAAATATTAGAATAGTTTTAATTTTTAACATTTCCCAGCCTTAATGGTACAATCTAAACTTCACTTTAAATCAGAATCTAATACGCCTGATGTACAGGGTGGTAACTTCGTTGATATTATAGGGTATAGGCTAAACGATAAGAAATACAAAAAAACTAAGATATGTGTCCCTTTCTCTTTTTTAGTTTAATAGCGCAATCAAATCTACGCTAACTAGATTAAGTTAATAAATACATTCTTACATAAATTTGAAATTTTATTAATAAAACTGCGCCGAAAATATTATATTTTTTTATTGCGGGAGATTACAATATAGACTTAAGCAATCTATCAAAAACAAAATCTGTACAATTCATTAATTTAATACAATCTTTTAATGCGCGAGCGGTAATAAACCAACCTACTCGTATAACACAGAATACAAACACATTAATAGATAATTTCATTACTAATAAAAATTGTCACTTACAATCTTCTGTATTTTAAACTCACATTTCAGACCATCTTGCTCAAAAAGTATTTTGGCATGAAATACTTCCTAATGAAAATATTTTTTTTATTATTATTTGCAAAACACTAAGTTGTATTTTACTATAATTACAATCTGATCACAAATGGATCAATGAGTAATATTTAGCTAACTTAATTTACTAAAGGTTTAATACTAAGGGTTTACTCATTAGTATCCCTTAGATTTTAATAACTTAATTACACTAATTAATGTGTACACTAGCACCATGCTCTGCTTTTGCACTAACACAATATTAAACTAACTCGAACGGTTTAGTCCGCTGTAGTCTTCTGGTCAAATTCGTGTTATCGAGGAGCTGGATGGCATCGATGTTGACGTGTTGAAGAAGTCGCTGTTCATGACTCTTGGCAAATTTGTGTATTGTCTCATTAACAGTATCCATTTCCAAGTCCCTGTGGAGGTCACTGTTTCGGAAATACCAAGGAGCATTGACAATACTCCTCAGTACTTTATTTTGGTATCGCTGGATTATTTCTATATTGCTCTTTTTGGCACAACCCCACAGCTGGATGCCATATGTCCATACGGGCTTAAGAATTTGTTTATACAGCAGTAATTTATTGTAGATTGACAGGGTAGAGTTCCGACCAAGCAGCCAATACATTTTTCGAAATTTGATGTCCAGTTCTTCTTTTTTCTTTTTGACATGAGCTCTCCAGCGTAGCTTAGCGTCCAGTGTAAAACCCAAATATTTTGCTGTATCAGCATATGGTACCTGGATATCATTCATACTAACAGGGATATGTTGATTTCTTTTATTTGTGAAATTGACGTGGACCGATTTAGTCCCATTCAATTTGATTCGCCATTGCTTAGTTCAGATGTTAATTTTATTTATCGAGGTTTGCAGTTTTACTGCTGCTTCTTCGTGATCTTTGCCTACAGCCAGTATAGCAGTGTCGTCGGCAAATGTGGCTATCGTATCATGGTCTAATTCAGGTATATCGCTGGTGTATAATAGGTAGAGGACTGGTCCTAGCACACTGCCCTGTGGCACACCTGCCTTTATTTCTTTTAGTTCAGAGTAAGCATCTTCCTGCTTAATTCTGAAAACTCTATCTGAAATGTATGATTCTAGTATTTGTGAACATAGTCTGGGTAGAAGTTTTCTTAATTTGTATTTAAGTCCGTCGTGCCACACTTTGTCAAAAGCTTGCGCTACATCAAGAAAGATAGTAGAGCAAACCTTTCTTTCTTCCAGTGACTATTCAATTACGTTCGTTATTCTGTGGACTTGATCTATAGTTGAATGACATTCTCTGAAACCAAACTGATGTTCTGGTATTATGTTTTTGCCTTCAATAATTGGTTTTAATCTTTTAAAAAGTATTTTTTCAAACATTTTTGAGATTACAGGTAATAAAGAGATTGGTCTGTACGAAGAAACTTCATTTGGTGATTTTCCAGATTTAGGAATCATTATCATTTCTGCTACTTTCCATATCTTAGGAACATATTTTAATCTAAACGATGCATTAATAAGATATGTAAGTGTTACTATTGCTTTACGAGGTAGTTGTTTCAGAATTTCGCCAGTAATTAAGTCAAATCCTGGAGCTTTCTTAGTGTTAATGTGATCTTTAATTATCATTTCAATTTCTCGTGGGGTAGAGGGTCTGATTTCACCTTCTTCCTGGGTAATATTTTCCCAGTCCAGAATGGCTACACCCTCATTCGGTTGGAAAGTCCATTCAAGATATTCGGCAAACCTATTAGCTTTTTGATTATTGCTTTTTGCATATGTCCCATCTGCACTTCTAATTGGAGAATTCTGCAAGATTGGTCTCTTTAGTCTCTTAGTAGCTTTCCAGAGTGAATAATCAGTTTTACCCTCATTTGTTAGTCCACTTAGATATTCTCTAATAGTCATTTTTAATTTTTTGAATTTCTCTTTTGAGTTGTTGTGTTGCGTTATTTACTCTAGTTTTATCTGCTTGGCATCTAGATTGGTGCCAGATTCTTCTGAGTCTTCTCTTTTCGAAAATAAGGGCTCGAATTTCTTTGGGGTAAATATTACGTTTGGTTCGTATGGTAATAATAGGGGTATTATCCCATGTAGCTTGTTGGATATTATCAACAAATTTTTCCGCTTCATAGTCTAGCTGGTCTTCGTTTCATATTGAGGATGACAAGTTGATAGTGTCTTCAAGTTGAAGTTTAAAGCTCTGCCAATCGGTAAATTTGTTAGTTAATCTAGCAGGTATTTCCTTTTTGTATAATACTATCGCTTAGAGTGAGGACAATCGGAGAATGGTCAGAATTCATATCCCAAGCCTCTTCCACGTGCAAGTAGTTAACAGACACATTTCGTGTTATGAAAAAATCAATTAAATCTGGAATTTTATTAGGATCTGTAAGCCAGTATGTTGGTTTGCCACTTGAAATTGTTTCGCATTTTAGTTGGTTGACTGCCTGTAGTAGTTCCTTTCCTTTTGTAGTTGTCAGTCTAGATCCCAATTGAATGTGTTTAGCATTAAAGTCGCCTCCAATGATAAATCTATATCCCTGTTTATTTAGAAAGTCTAAATATTGTTCTTTTTTGAGAGCATGTCTAGGCGGACAGTGAAAATATTAACACAAAGAAATGTCGAAAATTTAATTCAATGAATAGAAATAAATTTGTAAATTATCTTGGAAATATAAATTGGAACATAATTTATGCAAATAATAATGTAAACGATGCTTGGCTAAATTTTGTGAACATCCTCAATGACGCATTAAATACATGCTGTCCAAAAGCTACTCGGCCTAAGAAAAGTAAAAATATATACGCTAAACATTCCAATAATGAAATCATAGGCGATATGAAAAATATACTGGATTATTTAGCAATTGCAAAAAACTACAATGATGACGCTAAGAAGTTATATCCTCTCATAAAAAAAGATTACGATACAGCAATACGCAACCATAAAAAAGAACAAATAGCAAATCGAATTATAAAAAGTGATAATAAAGGGAAAACTACATGGGCAATAGTAAATGATTTAATAGGAAAAAATGAAATCAGATTTCAAGTCAATTCACATATTAAAGGTAAAGAAGAAGAATTAAACGAATTTTTCAATAAAAGAAATTTTATCGCAAATGTAAATAATACGTACAACTTTAAAGTAGATCGTCAGCTTAAATCGCTTTTCTTCTACCCAGTTACAGAAACTGAAATTTTCAATATCATAATTTCACTAAAAAACAAATCATCCTGTGGTATCGATGAATTAACATCTAAATTAATTAAATCATCGACTTATGAACTCACTAGTCCCTTGACCCACTTAATAAATTTTACTTTCGAAAAAGGCATATTTCCGGATTGTCTAAAAGAAGGTATAATTAAACCAATTTAAAAAAATAGGTGATCCAAGTAAATTTAACAATTATAGGCCTATTACCTTACTATCTGTTGTATCTAAAATAATAGAGAAAGCTATTGGGGAAAGAATAATGAATTACTTTATCACTAATAAATTATTTAATAACGCTAAAAACGGTTTCATAAAGGACAAAACAACCAATTATCTAAAGCATTTGATACTGTAGATCATAAATTGCTATTACAAAAAATGGAATTCTATTGTGTAAGAGGATGTGCACTGTCGGTCATTCGTACATATTTGCTGAACAGAACTCACAGAGTAAAGATAAATAATAATGTGTCAGGCCCAAAAACTATCAATATCGGTGTGCTGCAAGGTAGTATTTTGGGTCCAATTCTGTTCGTCATCTATGTCAATGACTTGCCTATGAACATAAATATACAAAATGCTTTTATAACTACTTACGCGGATGATACTAGTTTACTCATAAGTAGTAAAAATGATATGGAACTAGCACAAAAGGCTACAGATGTTACGGGGTGGGGTGCTTCGCAGTTGGAATTTATATAAAATCTTCGTTAAACAATTGAGGTGTTAAACGAAGACCCACATCGCAACTTCCGGCTAGCTATTTAGTCACTGAATAATAAAATTATGCTTACCAGGGTAATCACATCACTGATTCTAAGTTAAAGGGTAAATGAAAGGTTTGAAATGGAACTTTAAAAGTAAATGAAAGCCTTAGTCAAAGAGTAACAAAATGTATTAACACGAAACAAATTAAACAACGAATATAAATTTACAAATGAAGATAGAAAAATTAACAAGCAAAAGAAAAAAACAAGAAATACAATTAAAAAAATAACTTACGTACGACCACTGGGTCGTAAAGAATACTTGTAAAAACTTTCGCGGACGCGGACGCGGACCGAAATTTAGCGTAGTGACGATGCACGGCTCTAAGACTTTTTCGAAGTGATGTTGACGGGTCAACAGACTTTTTTGAAGTGATTTTAGCCCTTGAGGCCGGCGGTATTTATTTGGTCTTTGGTCAACCCTCTTCCGTCTTACCCCTCTGGCGACCGCCAACTTTCGTTGGCCGATAGAAAAATGGCCAAAATAAATATTTAATATTAATATTTTGAAATACAAAATTTGTCATTATATGCGCGATATGATTCTGCGTCCGGGCATATATGACATATTTTGATTTGAGCTAAGAACGTGGTTTAATAGACGTGTAATTTAATTAAGCCGAAGGGGTTGACCGAATTTGCCTACAAGTAATACCAACGATGTGGAATGATAAAGCGCATCGTTTGGTATACCTAGCAACAATATGCATAAACAATTACGCCTACCAACTCCAAAAAACATATAAACAATAGGGGTGTTATGCCTGGATTTAGAAAATGTATAATAATAAGGAAAATACTGAATAGAAGTTTATGAAACTTCGTCCAAGCATAACGGGGAGCATAGTAATTGTTTATACATATTTGTTGCTATGTGGAACCTCGTCTAAAAGCAAATTAGTAACAATTAAATATTATGACAGCTCGCGGCTTATATCCTTCTGGTTCGAACTAACCATATCGTGTTTGGTGTCGTTCGAATCGTCTTTTTCTCAGTTATCCGATGAGAGTTGTGACGTTCGCGTATGTATTCTACATACGCGAACCACGTAGGGGATGTTCCTATCCCTTGCATTCGGCGGTTTTATAACCCCTGACGTCATGCCCGTTTCTTTTGTGCTTCGCACGTACGTTTCGCTCGCGCGATCGGGCCGGTCGCAGGTAGCGGCGTCCCATCGCAGATTTGGCGAACTCGGGGATAACCGGGAAATCCGTATATATTTTGGACAATCCTGGAACTGGAAATAGCGGATGCCGTAGAGTTCTACCCATGGATGGCCGAGAGGAGATTTGAGCTGGGTTGAGCTGTCTGATATTCGAGGGCGCTATTTGACCAGATTCCACTAGGAAACCTATCTAACTTAAATAATATCAATGTATGGCGCGAACTTTACTCATTTGGAAAATAATAGAGAATGAAGCAATATTGTGTACTGAAAAATAGAACGAGGTGAATTGGGACCGTTGTTCCGAATATTAAAATATGTAACAAAATAACGCCCGTGGTTATGTTGCAGCTGAAATATTGCTGAATGAACAAGTTGACGACGCTTACGGAAAAGCGCCGGTAACACAGAATTATTTTCAATAACACAGAATTGGACTGAGAGTAATAAATTATTAATTAATACATTGAAAACAAACTTGGTCATATTTACAACAAAGAACAAAGATATTCCTCAAAATATCACAATAAATCAGTCAAGCTTCAATATTAAAACATCCACAAACTTTTTAGAAATGGAAATTGACAAAAACTTGAACTGGACGAATCACTGTACCAAGCTTTCCTCGGGATTGAATTCCGTATGTTATTCATTAAGAATTCTTAAACAAGTCCTGGATACAAAAACCCTTATTACAACTTATAGAGCAAATTTTGAGAGTGTAATAAGGTATGGTATAATTCACTATGGGTGCTCAAAATCAATAAGTAATTTATTTACCATACAGAAACGTGCTCTCAGAATAATTTTTAATCTAAAATATCAAGATAGTTGTAAAGGATTGTTTAAGAATGCATGTTTACTTACTATCCATAGCTTATATATCTATTAAACGTTTATTTTTAACTGTAAAAACAAAGATAAATTTATGGCATTTAATAATACACATAATTATAATACCCGTTTCATGGATAAATATGCGTATCCTAAACATAGACTCACTCTATATGAGAGCTCACCCATGTATGCGGCATTGAGGCTCTTTAACAATTTACCTGAGCAACTGAAAACAATAACATCGCTAACAAAATTCAAAAACAAATTAAAATCATATTTAATAGAAAAAGAATATTACTCTGTTTTAGAATATTTTAATTAAGTTGTATTCTTACTTTAGGTACTATGTATGTAGTCTGACGTATTCATTTAGCGAGTAAGTGTCCTGTTGACTGTTATATTTGTTTTATAATAATGCTGTGTTATATGATCTCACTATAATGAATAAAGTATATATTATTATTATTGGTTTAGAAGATACAGGGTGATTCTCAAAATCTACTGGTTTTTATTATCTCTTATGACTCGGTTATTTATAGAGATAAAAAAATATTTTAAATACGACAGTTTTTTTAACTTTTTACGTATAATCCAGAAGTGTACTTAAAAAAAGTATAAATGTTTTAATTTTTGAGATTTTATCAAAACTAGCATTTTCTTAAATCGGACACCCTGTATCTGAGTATCTTAAATGCATTTTTTCTTGTTATTGCAACAATGTGTAACACTTAATATTTTGCTTTGTACTAAATAGCTAAAATACCAAAAAAACAAAAACAAAAAAGATTTTCTAGATCGCTATGAATTTAATAATTATTTTTTTCTTTCATTGTTGGTGTATTAAAAACCCAGTTAACAATAATATTGAAACATTGATAAACTAAAACAACAACAACTACAAAAAACAAACAAAAATGTGTAATATTTAACAATTATCTCATATACTTATACATGGAATTTGTCTTTTAAGTATACATATGCATGCGCTGCAAATTTTCCGATATTCGTTACTTCTTAAAAGAGTTCAATTTGAAACTTTAAATGAGTGTTATCCACTCCCAGGCTAAGCATGAAGTAAAATTTCGAGTTTAGAAAAGCCCCGTGAAATTTTGTCGAGGGTCGCGCAGCGACCCGAGACAAATTTTCTGGGCTTTTCTAAACTCGAAATTTTACTTCATGCGCCACGCGTATTCAACACTGATTTCAAGTGAAGTTTAAATATACAAAAATTTGACAATATAATAGTGTTTTACATGCGTGGCGCATGAAGTAAAATTTCGAGTTTAGAAAAGCCCAGAAAATTTGTCTCGGGTCGCTGCGGGGCTTTTCTAAACTCGAAATTTTACTTCATGCTTAGCCTGGGAGTGGAAAACACCCATTTAAAGCTTCAAATAGAACTCCTTTAACAAACTAGGCATATCGGAAGATGTTAGTATATACGCTGTAATTGGGACCTGTATACTTAAAAGAAAAACTCCCTGTATAACAATTAGCATAGATGCTTAATCACAATAAGTGCTGAAATTGTCTTCCATTGTGCTCCATGCATTTTTGGAGTCGGCCTGTAACTGAACGAGTGGCGGTATAGATGTGAATATTTGGCCCTCTTTCAATGCAATTAATAAAATTTGCTTTAAGTTCTGCCACAATATTACTTTAGGTTTTATTTATATATTTCATTTTTGATAAATCCCTAAAAATGAAAGTCAAGTGGCTTATGGTCGGGGGGACGCGAGAGCCATCTGTTTGGTCTATATGTACTAAGCCAATTTTCGCCAAAATCGGCAGTTAGGAAGTGCCTTACCATCAAGTCATGATGGCCTTTCAGGCCGAAGTGTGCACCTTCTTTGGCGATGCGGCCACTAAAACCTAACCTAACCTAACCTAAGTGCCTTACCATATGGCTAGTATGTGCTAGAGCACCGTCTTGTTGTAAATAAACATTATTTCTTGTATTTAAAGGCATGTTATTCAACTCGATTATTACACATTGTTAAAAAATTTGGATGTATCCTACAGTATTCCAATTTTTGTTAAAAATCCTGTAGTTAAGGACTCTTTGATATAGCGCCACCCATACATGGAACTCAAACCGTCCGTTTACATCTAGCAACGAGACTAACGAGGCTTTTATATCTAGCGAAGACATTTTTAATCGACATAACAATCGATATTGGTCAAACATTAATCCGTATCAGTCGTCAGGGTACAACATGAAGACCGTCTGATAAGGATTTATGTTTGACCAATATCGATTGTTCTATCGATTCAAAATTTCTTCGCTAGATATAAAAGCCTCGTTAGTCCACATTATATTTTGAACAAAATTGGGATTCCGAATGATCTGTTGCAAAAACGAGTGTTTTCCACTCCCAGACTAAGCATGAAGTAAAATTTCGAGTTTAGAAAAGCCCCATGAAAATTTGTTGAGGGTCGCGCAGCGACCTGAGACAAATTTTCTGGGCTTTTCTAAACTCGAAATTTTACTTCATGCGCCACGCGTATAAAACACTAAAATATTGTGAAATTTATGCATATTCGAACTGCACTTGAAATCTGTGTTTTTTACGCGTGGCGCATAAAGTAAAATTTGTAGTTTAGAAAAACCCTGAAAATTTGTCTCGGGTCCCTGCGCGACCCTCGGCACATTTTCACGGGGCTTTTCTAAACTCGAAATTTTACATCATGCTTAGTCTAGGAGTGAAAAACATCCGTTTAAAGCTTTAAATTGAACTCATTTAAAAAGCAACAGATGTCGGAAAATTTACAGCTTATGCATATCCTTACCTAAAAGAAAAATTCACTGTATGTTGCTTGTATTAGGATTTTGCCAAGGAAACTGAGGATATCATATCCATATTTTATATTTTTGGGGCAAAACCGTACAAGATATCAAACATTATTAGCAGACAAAGAAGCTTTCAAATGAACCAATCTTTGAAGTAATATTTTGTTTAAATTTTTATAAGGTGCGCTAGTAAAATCATATTTTAGTTTTTATGTTGTACGACTACAGTTTTTTATACTTCTTGTCAATCAATAATGACCATAATAACTTAAATGATGTGTTATATTATGATAATCAGCAATAATAAATTTCAATCAAATCGAATATAGCGCTCAATCGTTACAAATAAAATTATTAATATTTTTTTGAACTTTAGAAACTATTTCCGGTTTAGTCGTAATATTTTCGATATAGATAAGTGGTGTTAAATCATCATATTTTTGTCCCAGGAATCTGTGATTAAGCCATTTTCTCACATTAACGGGACACCCTGTATAAATATTAGTTATGCGTATGTATAAATAAACCAACATTTTTTTTTAATTTCTTCAACACATTCAAATTTAATTAAAACAAAGATTGAATTGACATTTAACAGAGAGATAAATTATTGCTCTGAGTATTGAAAGTTTTAGTTTCGCACACACACACACACACACACACACACACACACACTATCATATATAGAGGGACCCCAATTGAGACCATCAATTTCCGTGAGAAATTCTAAGCTAGGGCGAAGCCATGAATAAATTTGATTTAACGACAACACCACCCATTGCTTCTCGCCGATATGTAAATAGGAGGACATTCGGGACTACATTAATTGGTTCTTGTATGTACCGCTCGATGTTTAGATGATATTCAGAATGGGGAACTTTACGGGCTTCCAATTGAATTTAATTATAATTTTGCACTAAAGAGGTTAAATATTGATTAAGCACGAGTCAATTAATCATTACTTATACAAGGGATCAGTGAAATAAAGCAAAATGTTTAGATAATTGTATAAATTCCTATTATGATGGATTGTGGGCTTGATGTATAGTATTAATTTAATAAGCCAGATTTGAAAAAGATTATTTTGTGTAGTTGAAGTTTAAATTGCAGAAAATGTATATTTTCACAGACACTCGCCCACACACATAGTATGGTTTTTGAACTGAAGAACATATTTTATCAGATCTTTTATTTAATTAACAAATGAATTACCAGTTAGGTTAGCTGATTCCTTTGAAAATGTTCTAACAAACCAAAGCTAGTCGGAATAAAGTGTTAATTGTGGAACAATACTGAGTGTTTTTAATTTAAATAACTTAACATATTCTAATATGTTTTACCAAGTGCCAGATGAGAAATTAATCCACAAAATCATTCAGGGAATTATTCTTTTAAGTTTACATTTCGATGCATACTCTGTAATTCTCAGGAATTGGCTGTTTTTATAAGAGTATTGAATTTAAATCTAAAAACGGGCGTTTCCACCTCATGATTAAGCATGAAGTAAAATTTCGAGTTTAGAAAAACCTAAAAATTTGGGTTGGTTGCGTAACGCTACGCGATCAAACCAAATTTGTATAGCTCAGTAAATACTGAGAACAGGACACATATTCATATGAACTCTTTTGCTTGAAATGATCTCAAGAACATGTTTCTTAAGTGCCGGGAGAACATCGCGAGACACCCTGTATACGCGATAAAATTCAGCCGTAGAATCCTCGCACGCCACTTACACTAATTACAAAATAACTTTCGTGTCAACATTAAAGACGCACACTCGGGGCACACGGATGTACCGAACACGTGACGTGACAATGACAGAAACACTAATTACATTAAAATTCCCGTTTATGAAATGAGTCTTCGAGTAAAATCATGTAATGAACCGGATGATAATTACAATCCTGGCACGAAAATAATCCACCTAAAATAGCTGAGGTTTGAAATAAAGTGTAGAGAATTGATTTAGTGCGTGCAGGCAGAATATATGAACGTCATTTTTGTGGGCTAGGGTCGATAGCCCTAAGGAAATAAGATCAAATATAATAACGTTAATGATTATTATTCACTCAAGGCCGTAGATGGGGGAGAGGGGGATATGGGAGCTAACCGCCCCCGCTCCCAGAAATTTTCAAAATGTTAAATTTGACTATACCGGGTGTTGACTTGGCGGACGCAACATAGGAAATCCCATGTAAATTTTAAAATGTTCAAATTTTGGCTCCCCTATTTATTTTATAAACAAAATGTATTTACCTCTTTTTGTAGAGGGAAAAATTCTGGAATTATTCGTGTTAACGTTTATCACTTTACGTTTTTCTAAGTTAAAATAATTAAGAAAAAATAATGTAATTTTATAAAAATTCTGACATGCCATGGAATTCAAACAACAACTGCGGATGCCAAAATTGCAAAAGGTATCGTAGTCACTTGATAAAAGTAAATGTTTTCGAAATGATTTACACTATACAAGAAAAATGTCATTATTTTTATAAAATCACGTTACTTTTTCTTAATTATTTTAGATATTAATTTTCTGACATTCGTCGATTTTTAAAAGAATTCAATTTGAAGCTTTAAACAAGCGATTTCCACTCCCAGACTAAGCATGAAGTAAAATTTCGAGTTTAGAAAAGCCCCGTGAAAATTTGTCGAGGGTCGCGCAGCGACCCGACACAAATTTTCTGGGCTTTTCTAAACTCGAAATTTTACTTTATGCGCCACGCGTATAAATCACTAAAATATTGTGAAATTTATTCATATTTGAACTTCACTTGAAATCTGTGTTTTATACGCGTGGCGCATGAAGTAAAATTACGAGTTTAGAAAAGCCCAGAAAATTTGTCTCGGGTCGCTGCGCGACCCGAGACAAATTTTCACGGGGCTTTTCTAAACTCGAAATTTTACTTCATGCTTAGTCTGGGAGTGGAAAACACTTGTTTAAAGCTTTAAATTGAATTTAAAAAAAAAACAGGGAATATCCGTAATTGTTGTATCAATTCTATGGTATGTCATTATTTTTATAAAATCACATTACTTTTTCTTAATTATTTTAACTTAGAGAAACGTAAAGTGTTAAGTGTGAGCATAAATAAATTTAGAATGTTTTGCTCTACAAAAAAGTGAAATACAATTTGTCTCTAAAATTCTAAAATAAATAGGGAAGACAATATTTGAACACTTTAAAATTAAGATGCGATTTCCTATGTTGCGCCCGCCAAGTCAACACCCAGTATAAGAGCTGCCCCGTTAGGTCAAAAACAAAATGTTTACCATTAACCCCGCATTAAAATGTTTATATCCCCCCTCCATTTTTTTCTTCAGGCTACGGCCTTGAAAGTACTATATACGAGGTGTCCCATAAGTGTATTAACTCCAAAACGTTACGACTTAGACCAAATGTAATTTAATAATATGACATTACATTTTGATATAAAAACAAGACAATATACAGGATAGTCTATTTAAAGTATGCAAGTTACATCCGAAAGTGTTCATATGAAGTACTTAATATATAATTAAAAAAATAATATTGTTATTAGATATAAAATTATTGGTGTTGAGAGATAGAACTTACAATAAATCTGTGTTTCATACGCCTGGCGCATGAAATAAACGTTTCGATTTTAGGAAAACCTGAAAATTTCAATGTAATCAAAAAGACAAAAATACATTATTTAGATTATCTTTATAAAATGGCCAAACTTGTTGATTTCAGCCAAATAATAAACAACATTAACATGTTTAAAATAGTGTTAGATTAAAAAATATAAATGGAAAGCAAATGAATTCCAACATTTTCTTATCTTATTTGAATTTTATTAGCAAAATCATTTAATCAATGAGACATTTCTAGTGTAAAATAGAGAAAGAAACATGTTATATTAATAAAACATATAATATAACGAACTAAAAGTTTGTTATTGATAATGAGCACCCTGTGTCTCGAAATGTACATCTAACCATACAAATAATAAGCGAAGTAAGGAATAACAGTCTTTTTTAGTGTAACATTTTTACTAAATGATTTATCTACATGTTTTATCAATTAATTTAGGAATTCAGGAACAACAGTCTTTTTTAATGTAATAATCAAAAACATACAGTTATAGATCTTCCAGCGCTATATGAAAAAAATGACTTCAAATTTGCAATAAATTTTTATACTTTTATAACACCATAAACCATAATCCTCAATAAAGGTATCCCTCAGCAAACAGCTTATTGCATGCTCGGCCGTGAGTCGGCTGCATAATTTCAGGTCCGTATTAGAACATTTCATTCCAATGACTGACGTAGATATGTAAAAATGCACATTCGGTGGTATTCTCTATCGAAAACGTTAAATTTAACGTTTGACAGCAGAGTTAAATCTAGTCTAAAATAAAGGGAAATTGATTAAATTCCCTATCATTTTAATAGTTTTTGTTGAACTTATAATTTAATTTACACCAGTTGTCACCATTTATTTTAACGAGGATATCAATAATTAAATTTTAACGTTTTCGAGATAGATAGTCCAATAAATGTATACCAAGGAAAACACTTTAATTTGCAGCTCTTGCGATACAAACGTCAGTTATCTGATTGAAAGAGATAAATGACGGTTGCAACTTGTTTTCTAGTCGATAAATTGTTTCATACTCTTATTAGCATGAAGTTCTGTTTCTTAACACTTCTTTATCAATTTACATCTTATTAATTGATACACAATCTACATCCAAAATATGTCACCCCTTTATGATTGAATTTTTGTTAATCGCATGTTATTTTTGTATGTATATAAAAGTTTTATAAAAATTATGTATTTTTCTTGATGGTCGATAAGTATATATTAATTTAATTATAATTATTTAATTAGTAATTAAAATTAAAAATGATTCAATGTTGTATATACAACTGTATATATTATATTTTATTAAAGCAGTATTTTCAAAAATCGTAATTATAGCCAAAATAACTGAAAATCAAATGAAATAATTTTGACATTTTAAAAATATATCTAAATATCATTTATTTTTTTAAGAAATTAACTAACGGCCCTAACTTTAACTTATACATTTTTTATTTAAAAAATATTGGAATTAAATATATACAATAATATTAATTACTCTTTTTAAATATTACAAAGTATCAATTACAATAATCGAACTCAATTGTCCATTAGCGTGAAATAGTGAATGAGCGGCTCTTAGCGATTATACAGGTAAAGGTTATTAAGAAAATTTTATTAGGGCCAATGACAGGATTATATGTATATAATCCTGTCATTGGCGGAATTAAAAGGTACTGGGGATATCCCAGATTAACTCAACTTCTGAACATCTCGACATTCCTCGAAAAACTAATGGTCAATTTGACCCTTTATGCAATAAGGAACCAAGAGGCCCAGGATTAAAAGGTATTGGGGATATCCCAGATTAACTCAAATTCTGGACTTCCCGATAAAATGATTGTTCATACCAATTTCTACTAAAAGTATACTTTTTCGTGTGATTTATAATACATATTTACAGTTGTTTTTTTTTTCATTTTTATTTTTTTTGATTATTGCTTTCATGATTTTAATTAAATAATCGATCATTTTTAAAACTGTCCAATCCAACACTCTATACAAACAAATTCTATCAATTAAATTATATTATAACTTATTTCTAAATGTATTTTATTGCCATCTTTTAAACAAAAGTAATACTAAAATGTTCATTGCTCTTATGGAGGTTTTGAAAATACAGCATTTCAAAGTGAGGCGCCTAACTTTTTGAAATGGATGTAGGTATTTTCAAATGTTTGATGGTTTGATAAATCACACAATTTAATATTAGTTAATGTTAAAAGAGCATAAATGTTTTGAAATTTTCATTCTTACACTTAAATGAACTCAGTTAAACAATCAACATTTTTAATCTCAACATCTCTGAACATTTTTTCTTCCGCTGTTTGCCTCGCGCCCCGGGGACAACACACCTTGTAGCGGCCCTGTTCATTTCGGTCATGAATTTTCTATGCAAATCATCTGGCCAGCGCAGGTTAGTTTTATTGCGGTTATGGTCATAAACCCCCAATTATCATTTACAAGTTAACCGCAAACTGAAGTCATTGTTTTCATATAGCGCTGGAACTACTATAACAAAAAATGTTACTTTTTGTACCCGGCGCATCCACCATTATTTCTTATGGGTTAAACGTCAAAACAAAAAAAAGTTTACAAAATGAGTTGACAAACCGGATTTTAAATTATAAAAACATACGGAGATTATTTCTCTTTAGGTATATATTTCGAAAACAAATTGCTTTAGACGTTCGAATTAATCAAAATAAGCATGTAAAATTAATTTACATAAGATCAAAGCTAAGCCGAGGTATATTTTAAACATCACTTTAACTTTGAAAACAAATTGCTTCAGACGTTCGAACTAATCAAAATAAACATGTAAAATTAATTAACGTAATATCAAAACAAATTTTGAGTTTCAAAAAGCCTAAAAAATTAGTTTGGACGGTCCTCTTCGTGATACGCGACCAAACTAAATTTGCAGGCTTTTCTAAACTCAAAACTGTACCTTATGCTTAATCCAGGATCGGAAACACTCGCTAGAAGCTTTCAATTGAACGCTTTTAAAAACAACGAATGCCTTAAAATTTACGGCATACACATCAAGATATGTATACTTTAATAAAAAAAAATCCTGCATGTGTTTATGAACTTATAACTTAGTTAACAAATAATATAAAATTGTAAAAATTTCAGTTTAATTTAATAAAAAATACATGGCTTGCTATATTTCATCATATCACGTTTATGTAAGAAATAAGACGCACAATAGAGAATTAAATTGCTTGAATAAATACATTATTTTTTTCATTCGTACCTTACGAACACAATATGTAAAAACATTGCTTTTGAAATGTTTAATTTATATGGTAATGTACAACGAGGCTCTCAAAAATATAATCGAATCTCATTTGTTATTATTATGTGCGTTTTAAAACGCCAAATTTAACTCTCGTTTTTTATTTAATGAAAAAATAAAAAATACACCATTTATTAGAATACACAAATATTTGTTTTTAAAGAAATCATTAAGGTCATTGTTTTGAAATTTTAACCATTTGTATTTTTCCCAGTTTAGGTATTTTGTTCTGGCTTACACAACATTAGATAAAAAAAACAGGCGTATCATTAATTTTAAATGTTTTTTTTTTCTTGATAATGCTGTAAAACGCGAAACTAGTCGAGTAAATAGTAAAGTAAAAAATTGTGAAACAAACCAAGTGTAATTTAATTTAAACCTTCATTATCAATATTAAATGTTTTTTCTTTAAAAATGCCTAATTTTACTTAATCCTTTTAAGAATTAACTCATTTTTTTATAATTGCTAAAAACATATGAATATCTCAACCAATATAAAATTATTGATCATTTCTCAAAGAAATAAATAATTGAAAATGGAGTATTTATTTATTTTCTTTGTATATTGGTTAAACATTAATAACACGTTTTATATACATACCGGGTTTTGACTTGGCGGACGCAACATAGGAAATCCCATGTAAATTTTGAAATGTTCAAATTTTGGCTTCCCTATTTATTTTAAAAACAAAATGTATTTACCTTTTTTGTAGAGGGAAACATTCTGAATTCATTCGTATTAATGTTTATCACTTTACGTTTCTCGAAGCTTCAAATTGAACTCTTTTTGAAAATCAACGAATGTCAGAAAATTAACAGCTAAAATAATTTTATAAAAATAATGACATGCCATGGAATTGAAACAACTGCGGATGCCAAAATAGCAAAAGATATCGTAGTCACTTGATTAGAGTATTTTTTTTTTTCGAAATGATTTACACTATACGAAAAAATGTAATTATTTTCATAAAATCACAATCCTTTTTCTTAAATATTTTAGCTGTTAATTTTCTGACATTCGTTGATTTTTAAAAGAGTTCAATTTGAAGCTTTAAACGAGTGTTTTCCACTCCTAGACTAAGCATGAATTAAAATTTCGAGTTTAGAAAAGCCCCGTGAAAATTTTCTAGGCTTTTCTAAACTCGAAATTTTACCTCATGCGCCACGCGTATATAAAACAGATTTGAAGTGAAGTTCGAAAATACATAAAATTGACAATATTGTAATGTTTTATACGCGTGACACATAAGGTAAAATTTCGAGTTTAGAATAGCCCAGAAAGTTTGTTCCGGGTCGCTGCGCGACTTCCCGTGCAAATACACCTCCGGATATTGAATTAGACAATGAGATATTTCAATTTTCAATAAGATTTTAAATATTTTATTGCATAATTCAACATAGGGAGGTGTATTTTTATTATGTTTAAAGTGTGCAAACTATAAGAAGCGTAAGCTTATTTTCTCTAATTCAAATAGTTTTGAATTTGAATTTATCTTGTTGGAAAGTAAAAAGTGTTTTATTGTGATTTTTATTATAATTAATAGGTACGTTATTATTCTTAGATATGTAATATTTATTTTGTTATATTTTGTTCGAATATTTCGCATAGAATACAAAAATGTACTTACTTCTCTTCTTTTATACATAACATAAAGTTTTATAAAAGGCTTGTACGTTTTTTTGTAATATAACTGAAATTCAAATTGAGACATGTCCTGCTTAGTTAGTCATGTACGTATGTGATTCATACCCATATTTTATAGGCGCATAAATTAAATTTATATACTCCAATTTTTTTATTGCTCACTGTGCCAGCGTACATAAAAGTACTGTCGTAAAATTCTTGAATTATTTAAACTACACAGAACATTAATTAAAGTTTCCAAGTATATCAGTTGTTTTTTCATTTGTTACACAGGCAAAAAAATGGAGCTTTCAGTTGTTGCTATTAAATTTATAACATTCTTTATAAATTAAAATGATTGAAAATTTTGATAAATACACAAAATACTGAGTTTTTAGTTATTGCCATTAAATTTATAACATTCTTTATGAATTAAATTGATTGAAAAAGGTGGCAAAGACAAAAAATATGGAGTTATGTTATCGATGTTATTGCGATTAAATTTACAATATTCTTTATAAATTAAAATGATTGAAAAAGGTGAGAAATACACAAAATATTGAGTTTTTAGTTATTGCCATTAAATTTACAACATTCGTTATGAATTAAAATGATTGAAAAAGGTGGCAAAGACAAAAAATATGAAGTTATGTTATCGATGTTATTGCGATTAAAGTTATGACATTCTTTATAAATTAAAATGATTGTAAAAGGTAAAGTTTTCAATATTAATTTTAATTAAAATTTAATATAACATGTTAATCTTTGTTTATTCAAGAATATGATTGCAAAATACATAGTTTTATTATTAACTTAAATTGAAATTCAATATAATAGAATTGTTTAATAAAGTATATGACAAGAAAGAAATGAATAATAAATAAAAGTGTACAATAATTCGAAGTTGTTTTATTTTTCATCAAATTACGTATCGTTAAAAAATTTATTATGGCTTAAAGAATTAGATTTTGTTTAAAGAATCTAATGTTCAAATTTAAATATTTGTAAGAACGTAAATTATATATTATTTTTGTTGTTCTTACTATTATTTATACTATTATTGATTTTTACATGAAAGTTTTGTTTTTCTTTGTCAATTTTATATTTATTAGTACCTGATAATTCTTTACACTATTTTATTAATAAGTATCTTGCGTATTTTGTATACTTATTTTTAAAAATAAAGATATTAAAAAAGATAATGTAATGAGAAATATTCAAAATTAAATATTATTCGTAAGACCAGCCCTGTTTTTAAATTTGATCATTTATTTGGCATAAATACAAAGTTTACACAAGTTAAAACAACAGGGATACATAATTATTTCATAGTAATAAAAACACTTGTTTTGATAAGCGCAATATTTACTTGTATGAAATAAACGTTCATAAAATATATTAACGTGCGATTAAATATAACCAGTGCATTTCGAACTTCTTAAAATGTAAGTGTTTTATACGCGTGGCGCATGAAGTAAAATTTCGAGTTTAGAAAAGCCTGAAAATTTGGATTTGCCGGGGCGCGACTCGCTTTGCCCGCGCACCCCGGCAAATCCAAATTTTCAGGCTTTTCTAAACTCGAAATTTTACTTCTTGCTTAATCATGGAATGGGACACTAGCTTTAGGCTTTAAATTATTATTATTCATAAAAAAACGAATACCTAGATATTTACTTCGTTTACATCGAGATAAGTAAGTATACATGAAAGAAAACGTTCCCATATAAGTAACAATTTTATCGTAGATGTAAAAAGTATCGTTTGAAATTTAGATATAATTTGTCATTTCCAATCGCGTTTGTATTAATACAGCGTTTATTAGTTACAACGATATCGTGCGGATTTCTAGTTGAATAATCATCGGTGAAATAGGGTTTTGCGGTTTAATTAATAGATTGTTTATGTAACGGCGTCATTTCGAAATGGAAATCGGCAATTTAATGATGTTTTGTGTATCTGATTCCAATGCGCTCTAGGCTAATCACATCGAAATTATTGTTATTTTATTCACAATTAATGCACACAAAATATCAGTTTTAGCACAAACCGTGATTTGCCTTTTGATATTCGATTGCTTTAGAACTAGAAATAATTATATTTAATAAATGGCGCATAAAACAAAGTGATTTCGATAATCTACATTAAATTCTATAGTCAGAAATAATTGATTTTAAGAATAATTCCACTAATGCTATATTTCACTATTATTACTAGAAATCATTAAACGTATCCAACAAATAATTCCAGTAAATGTATATTTCAACCAGATCACTGGAATTATTTTTTAGATACATTTAATGTTTTCTAGAAATAATATTAAAGTACGTCATTATTTGATTTGTTCTAAAATCCAAATATTTCTGGCTAATGATTTAAATTATATTCTATCATTTAAATCATCTAAATCGATTTATGTAAGGTCATTAAAATTAAAAAAAACACTTGGTATTGTTTGATAAATTAAAACGTTATTCCGACTTGTTTCGGTTTGTTAGACCATTTTCAATGTGTGGAATGTGGCACATTCCTTTGAAAATTGTCTAACAAACCAAAACTCGTCGGAGTAAAGTTTTAATTTGTAAAACAATACCAAGTGTTTTTTTTATAAATTTAAATAACTTTACATGTTCTAATATGTTTTACCAAGTGCCAGACAAGAAATGAATTCAAGAAATTAAATCGCTTTATTTTTAAGCGACATTTCTAAAATATAATTGTTTCCGTATAATTTTATATCTCACTTATTAATATCTTAAAAGTGTCAATGCCAAGCTTTCTTAAGCCGACGGGAAATTTAACGTCGACGATTTGTATCATAAATTTTTACAACCATTTTAGGTCGACATATTTTCATATTTGCACTGGAGAAGACCAGACTAGCGAGGGACAGTCTTTCTGTGTTAGAAAACTGAAAATATCAGACTATGGTGCACAATCTGTTAGGCGCCAAATTCAAAGACATTTATTTGACAAAAATTATGGGACTTTTCTTTAAAACGTTTATTAATCGTAACTAAGTTGACGAGTAATAAACCATCTACTGCAGTGTTTCTTTTTTCTTCTATGCCCATCTTATACATTTTCAGGCTTGTCTAAACTAGAAATTTTACTTGCACCACGAGTATAAAATACTAATTTAAAGTTTAGTTCAGAATATATTGTTTTGGTTTGATCTCATGTTAATTAATTTCACAAATCGCTGGCTCAATACTACAAGGTTCAATGTGACATTTTTTTGGGCTTTTCTAAACTCAAAATTTTACTTCATGCGCCACGCGTGTAAAACACTATAATATTGTCAAATTTTTGTATATTCGAACTACACTTAAAATCTGTGCTTTATACGCGTGGCGCATGAAGTAAAATTTCGAGTTTAGAAAAGCCCAGAAAATTTGTCTCGGGTCGCTGCGCGACCCTCCACAAATTTTCACGGGGCTTTTCTAAACTCGAAATTTTACTTCATGCTTAGTCTGGGAGTGGAAAACACTCGTTTCAAGCTTTAACTTAAACTCTTTTAAGAATCAACGAACGTCTGAAAATTTACAGCTAAAATTATTAAGAATAAGTAATGTGATTTTATAAAAATAATGATACAACAATTGCGGATTTTGCCTGCTTTTTTTAAAGTTCAATTTAAAGCTTTAAACAAGTGTTTTCCACTCCCAGACTAAGCATGAAGTAAAATTTCGAGTTTAGAAAAGCCCTGTGAAAATTTGTCGAGGGTCGCGCTGCGACCCGAGACAAATTTTCTGGGCTTTTCTAAACTCGAAATTTTTCTTCATGCGCCACGCGTATAAAACACTATAATATTATCAAATTTATGTATATTCGAACTTCACTTAAAATCTGTGCTATGTACGCGTGGCGCATAAAGTAAAATTTCGAGTTTAGAAAAGCCCAAAAAATTTGTCTCGTGTCGCTACGCGACACTCGACAAATTTTCACGGGGCTTTTCTAAACTCGAAATTTTACTTCATGCTTAGTCTGGGAGTAGTAAACATTTGTTTTAAGCTTTAAATTAAACTCTTCTAAAAATTAACAAATGTCAGAAAATTTACAGCTAAAATAATTAAGAAAATGTATTGCTGTTACTTAATTAACGACAAAAAAACATAAGGCAAACATTGTGATAACTGTGGTCTGCATAATACCACTTTATTAGGAGGATTTTTTCTTGTATATGTATTTATGTATTTTTTTCCAACTTTGTATTATATATACACAGTATTGTAAGAAGTCATTATATAATGTTTTGTTCTACTTTTTATATTTTATTATACACACCTGACGAATGTAACTGATTATGCACTTAAGATGAATAAACTACCACTACTACTACTACTACTATAGTGTAAATCATTTTAAAAACATTTACTTTAATTAAGTGACTGCGATTTTTTTTGTCATTTTGATATCCGCAATTGTTGATTCAATTCCATGGCATGTCATTATTTTTATAAAATCACATTACTGTTCCATAATTATTTTAATTTGGAGAAACGCAAAGTGATAAACGTTAACACGAATGGATTCAGAATTTTCTCCTCTATAAAAAAGGTAAATACATTTTGTTTCTAAAATAAATAGGGGAGCCAAAATTTGAACATTTCAAAATTTACATGGGATTTCCTTTCCTTTTTCCTATGTTGCCTCTAGTAAGTCAACACCCGGTTTGTGCACACAGCGAAATTTTTATATAGAATATGTGAGAGTAAAATTAAATAAAAACATTTCTGTACAGTAAATTAAAGAATATTGAATACATATAAATTACCTACTTAAAATAAATGCTTTTTGTTCTGCAAATTTTTCTGTACCAACAATATAACGAAATCTTCATACATGCAGGCTAAGGATAAAATAATTTATAATTATAGTCGTTAATAAACCACCACATTATTTAATATTTTATATGAAACTGTCAAATACATTAATTATTGTAGTAATTCCTTTCTCCACTGATTACTACTACAATAATTAATAAAACACTTTACGTAACTAAATACTAAAAATTATCCCTATTCTGGATACTTCCGTTGGATAATAAAGATGATTATTATTATTATTAAAAGAAGAATACTGTTAAATACATTGATTATTTCTAAAATGTCCGTATCATCTGCATTTATATTAAACTTCGGGAATATGGAGTTTATAATTTCATTACCTTCCACTGCATTTATTTCTAATGAGTTTATTTGTTAAAATAAAAAACAACACGTAAGTCTAATGACTCGAAAAAACTACCCCAAAACGTTCCACCGTTAATCTTGCACGTAGTAAAGACCGGGTAATAATTGTAAATAGCTGCATTCGAACGGATGGCGTCCTGCTTGAAAACGGCACTAAAATGGCAAAAAGCCACGACGGACTTTTCCGTCTTAATGCGCTCTTGCGAGCTTCGCCATTTTAGTTGTAGGATTTTTTTTTACAATCGTTTCATTTATCTGAAATTGCCCTAATCTCTGTGTAAATGTGCACTAGTTCAGCGGTCGCCAAACCTTGCGAACCACTAAACTAAAAAAATATATCCGATGGACCACCATAATATATTTTTTACTTAATGGAAAATGTCAATTTGTAGCAAAAACTATAATTCAAGATTTTATTTTTTTAATTGAAAATAGTGGATCTTTCTTCATTTTATAATAAACTTCGGGAACTTATATTCTAAATATCAGAGGACAACGTGTATGTATTTTGTAGTATATAACGAACAATAATTTTGTGTAAACATTTATTAGATTCTCCTTTATCTCGAAAAATATATTTTCGGTTTTGATGTTTCAAGCAAGCTCGATTGTTTCACCTTTGTCTTTATCCGAACCACTTTAATTCAGATGAAATACATAAAGTGTATCTGCATTTATTAAGTGAGCACAAAATATAAATAAATCCATTTTAAAACCCAGTTTGCCCATAGTTTTGACATTAAGACAAACCAACTAATATTATACTGAAAATATTTCAAATTCTATGTTTCAAGTTCTGAATATTTCATTAAAACACTTGGTTTGTTTCACTAATTTATATTTTCTCCGACTAGTTTCGACCATTGGTCATCTTCAATTTTCCTTCAAGATGACCAATGGTCGAAACTATTCGGAGAAAATATAATGTAGTGAAACAAACTAAGTGTTTTGATTAAATATCCAGAATTAGATTTAAAAATGTTTCACCACGGGTTAAGTGAGAAATTACTTAAACATATTCCATGTTTCATGTTAGAGTTGAACATTTAGGAAGTACCTATTGTCGTAAACCTTAGAAAATCATAATGTGTATTGCACTTTCCCCGTCATTTTAACAATTAATATTTAATGTACTAAATTTAGTTCACTGTAACCACCTGGTTAAAGATTTTACTTGAAGTCAGTGTTTTATACACGTGGCGCATGAAGTAAAATTTATAGTTTTGAAAACCCTAAAAATTTGGTTTAGTCGCTCCGCTTTGGTAAATACTTAAATAAAGATACACATAATATCTTTTCTGTTTTCTTTTTACCCTCTTAATTGTTGAAATCAGTTTTGGTTTAATTGAATAATCTATTTGTATTTTTTTTTCTGCTCATCGTCTGCTAAGGACATTAGCGCTATACATACGTACACACATTCAACAAATCTTAAAGCTAATATCACAGATGGCATAGCACATTCGACCAACCTTAAAACTAATATCATAGATGACATTATCTAATTGTATTGTATTTTTTTTAAAGATATCGTTTATAACGAGCGTAAACTATTTTGAATGGTAAATACACAAATAAAGATACTATACTATAAAACAAATAATGGCAAATTGGGTCATAATATACTATTTCGAAATAGCAACATATTTTTCTCTAATATTATTATGATAACAACATATTTTTCTCTTTAAGTAATACTTTTCTCGGAACGACATATTTGAAAAGACGTCTTTTTCAATTTCAAGTCGCCGAACGGCGGGGTTTCTGGTGTCTAGTTTCGGTTTGGATGCACTTAAGCGCACCGCAGTTCACACTGAAAGTCCATTCCGATTGAAATCGTAAAATTTTATATTTTTCCTTTAAAAGGATACGCTGCGCTCGTATTTTATTTGTACAAACGTGTCTGTATTATGCAATATTTCCAAGTCAGTCTGACTGCAATAACACGCAGTGAACATTTTTGGATTTATTTGAAAATAATTAAATATTCAAAAATTCGGATATATGCAAATGTTGATTATAATTTAATATTTATGCTAGAAAAAATGTATGATAAATCTTGTTCACATAATTTTTTGACAATAAATGCAGTGAGCATTGAAACAAAATGGGACTTTTAATACTGATCAAAATTTATAAATAGAATTAGTATGTATACTCAATGACATTAGAAGCGTAACACCAAGAAGGAATGATTTTTTTGAATTCATATTTTAGCAACAGAGTGACTATATTTAAAGCATACATTGATAACAATTTCAACCTTGTGCCTTTTATATTTATTGTGAAAAATAAAAATATTTCACTTTTTCTTTTTTGATAAAACTATTTATATGAGCTGTTTAGTACAGATGTTTTTAGTTTTCGTGTTTCTGTTGAGTGTGTTAAGCTTAAATAAAATGCCTCGAGTCCGAAGACGTTCACAATATCACCATTTGAGCGATTTTGACCGGGGTCGAGTTGTTGCTTATCGAGATGTCGGTATGTCCTATAGCGAAATTGCCCGCCGTATTGATTCCACTGCAGCAACTGTAATACGTGTGTATCAGGTATGGACAGAAGAAGGTAGAGGAGCAAGAAGAAGACCAATTGGTCAACCAAGGCGTACCACAGAACGTCAAGATCGGCGCTTAAGACAAATAGCCCTGCGAGACCGTTTCGCTACTACGCGTCAAATCGGTGATCAATGGATTGGAGAAGAAGGTAGGCCCGTTAGTATGCGAACCTTATATCGCCGCATTCAATCCTTTGGGCTTCTTTCGTACCGTCCAAGATTAGTGCTTCCTTTAACAGCGAGACACTGTCGCCAAAGGTTGGACTGGTGCAGAGAACGGCAGCATTGGGAGGCAGAATGGCACGATGTCGTATTCAGCGATGAATCACGATTTTGTCTAGGCAGGCATGATGGCCGTAGAAGGGTACGACGCTACCGTGGAGAACGACCTGATCTTAGGTTTGCTATTGAGAGGCATGTACACAGGACTGCTGGAGTAATGGTTTGGGGGGCTATTGCTTATGGTAGTCGATCACCTCTTGTATTCATTCGAGGCAGTATGACAGCTGCGCGTTATGTTGAAGACGTCATACGACCGACTTTATTGCCTTATTTAGATGGCCGCCCAGACGTACTTTTTCAACAAGATAACGCACGTCCCCATATTGCTCGTCGAACTATGAACTTTCTTAATGAAGCTGGTGTTAATGTTTTGGCGTGGCCGCCCCGTTCGCCGGATTTAAATCCCATTGAACATGTGTGGGATATCATGGGAAGAAGAATATTCTCTTTGCACCATCCTCCACAGACTCTAGCACAGTTGATCGATGAAATTCAAGTTGCTTGGAACGAGATGCCTCAAGAAGACATCGACCATCTCATTTTGTCGATGCCCAAACGTCTACAGGAGTGTATACAGCAAAGGGGTCGCCAAACACATTATTCATTTTTTTTTAGATTGTTTTTTAATAACATTTCTTGAAAATGTAATCATTTTTTCTTGATGTAAGACTACCATACTGGCAAAAAATCAAGTTAAAATAATAACTCCTTCTGGGTGTTACGCTTCTAATGTCATTGAGTATATAATCAGCTTAGAAGATTCAACACAAACTACTTTGCAATATTTTAGTGTTTTATACGCGTGGCGCATGCAGTAAAATTTCGAGTTTAGAAAAGCCCCGTGAAAATTTGTCTCGGGTCGCTGCACAGTGGTTCCAAATGTCGAAAAGGTGGCCAAAACCTGAAGACGTCATTCAAATTGCATGAAATTTCGCTTGAAGGGTATTTTGAAGTCGCTTAATACAAGCGTTCTCAAAATTAAAAATAACAAAATGGCGGATCCAATATGGCGGACCAAAATACAAAAAAAGGTCTTATGTTCATGAAACTTCGTATATAAGGTATTTTGATGTCGCTTATGAAGAATCTTTACACGAAATTTTATAAAAAGAAAATGGCGGATCCAATATGGTGGACAAAAATGAAAAAAGGTCATATATGTATGATATTTCGTACATAGGGTATTCTGACCTCGCTGATTACGAATCTTTACACAAAATTAAAAAGAAAACAAAATGGCGGATTCAATATGGTGGAAAACATTTAAAAAATGGTCATATTTGCATAAAATCTCGTATATATTCCTTATTGTTAGATTACATTAATATTCGTCGTCGGACGAGTGCGCAGAATCGTCGTCGCTGCTTTGCGCTTCACAGCTCGGCGTTTTCAACAGACTTACAGCTTCAGTGTCTAACGCTTTGAGCTTTTTCAACGGCAATTTTCGGATGCTCGAAATAACAGGATCCGAGGCTACTAAAAGCCTCTGGAACACGTCCTCCATAGTTTTAGTGCGGCTACATTTTCGCGCGAAATCCTGCCGATACTGTTTTATAAATTTATTGCAAGATTCTTGAGCTTCTTCAGACATTTGTCCAATTGGTAGAATTGAAGACTCAAGAATCTTGTTGCTGTGCAGTAAAATCTTGTGCACCGTAGTTGGCATAGAAAACCACGGATACAGCTGTACATAGAGACGAGCTGTTTCGATACAATAAGCCTCGTACATGGGAATATCGATGTCAAAGCCGCAAGAAAGAACTTGTAAGATCACGTGAAATCTTTTAATCAATGAAAGGTCGAGCGCAGTAATACCTGCAGACATTTCCGCGTTTTCAAAAGAACGGCGCGCGGTGTTCCCGTCATTCGTACTGCCATAGCCCTGTTTCGGAATATCTATCAAGAGCCCCAACTTTTGACGGAAACCTTTTTGAACGTTTTTTTGCGACTTTTGACTTTTGCTTTGTCATCCCAGCGACTTTGCCACTTCTTCACATCCAGCCTGTATGAAATGTGCAGAAGGCACTCAAAAAATCGAATCCAAGCATGCAAACTGGATATCCCAAATTGCAAATGCTGTTCTTTTATGGGTTTTCGTAAGATGTCATCAATATTGTTGAATTGTTTGGAAGTGCAGTCGCAAAGGTAGCATCTCTGACTTGATGATGTGCAAGTCAGTGAGTTGCAAACTTTGCCATCAATCATGGTGAGCATCACTTTGTATGCAACATTCACTTCCTTTCCGCCAATAATTGTTTGGTAAGGTTTCAAATTACGCTCTTGGTCCTTAACGTCATTGACTATAAGTCTCGTAGACTCAGCAGTTTCGTGCAAAAATTCGATTTTTAATGGCCGACAATATCGAGGAGATGAAGGACGCGGATTCTTCCAAATGACGATTTCTTTCTGTGTGGACTTCTCAACAGCCAGAATCTGAAGCGGCACGATGGAAACAAAAAATATATTTGCGTTGGTTTTGGTGCCTTCAGCATCGTCATCGAATTTTTGCTTGAAAGTGCTCTGTCCCGAAGCTTGAAGTTTCACTTCAGCAGAAGTTTCTGTGATGCGCATATCTACAGCCGGGGGATAACAATCTTTCTTAGCGTCTAAAACGTTCTTGTAAGACGGAAATAATGATCAATTATGACTTATGCCCGCAGCTCTAATCGTGTTGTACATATTCTTCGACAATCTACCCTCGATAAGGAGCGATAGAGCCTCATCTTTGGTCAATGGTTTTTCGCGTTTCGCAGTGAAAGAATCCCTATACCTCGTTGCTGTGGTTGGACTTCCTTCAGCAATATCCTTCACCAGCTTTACTGCATCCACGTTCACAGATTCGCGTAAACTCATTTGCAACATGTATGCCAACTCGTCGATTTCGTGTTCGGCTCGCATGGTCTGCGTTCTCCTCCTTTTTGATCTTTCACTGGAAGCTCCGAAACTGAGAGATGGACGTCCCCCTGAACCACGTTCAGGTGTATCCTCACCTTTACTCGTAGATGCTGTTGCGCCCTCAGGAGTCACTGTAAAAATAAAAATAAGACCAATTTGATTATACATATTGATATCGAATTAATTTATAATGTATATGTTATTGACAAGGCTTACATTGCAGAGGTTTTCTTGAATCTTCTTGTAGCTCGACATCCACTTCCAGCCACGTTGCATTCGCGGCCAAATACCTGTCCAGCATCCTATGGCTTTTTTCGTATCCTGTTCGCATTTTATGAAAAATTTTCCGCAACACAGCTTTCCCATTGGCAGATAAATTGAACGGTTTTCCGATTTCCTTTTCCAGATGTTTTTCAACCAAGTCAATCAGCACCTCGTTTCTTTCGAAAGAGAGTTTTTTATTAAGTCGAAAATTTTCCGTCTTTTCAAAGACATTGGCTGTGCACATTTATCTGAAAATGATTTCAATGTTGAATTATTATTGAAGTATTATGTATTTATTAATTATAGTTAATAAAAACATTAAGTAGAATATTGTCTGATAAACATTTCAATAATACATTTAAAAAAATGTTTTGGTCCCTGTATATTCATGAAAAAGAAACATTAAAAACTAACAAAACATCTGTTTTTGTCCCCGTATATTCATAAAAACGAAACGCTGTTTGGAATTTAATCTCTGTAATAAACAATTAAATTCATTATTTTTGTTTCACACTATTTCAATTTAATTGCAATTTTTCTAATTGTAATGCAGTTATACGATTATTATTAATTGTTAATCATTAATTGTTAATCTTTATTTTTACTAATTTATTCCTTAAATGTAATTATTTTAACAAAAAAGTAGCATTGATTTGTAAAGTATGTACTGTTATGACACTTGGAGTAATTTTGCGCTTTTTTTTAGAAAATAATAAAATAAACAAAATCGGACAAACTTGTGCAACTTTTGAGACGTGAACCTAATAATAAAATAGTTGAACTATACTGGACAAATAGTTAGAGAGTGGGATTCCGCGGGACTTCGGAATTATCTAATGTTAAAGATTATAATTCGTAACTGAAACTTGAAAAAATGGTGATGTGTCCATCATAGTACTTTCCCCCGTAAATTGCGTATTAAATCACTTTTAAAATATTTGTAGCATTATTATTTTCAAAATGTCTTCAACTTTTTGATAACTACAACTTTAATTTGAAACATTTTTCAATTGGATCAACACATACTGACACAAACCAATGACTAGATAAAAAACACTATTTATTGAATGAATATCTCAAAAACTAAGAGTTCTATGACAAAAAGTGAATCTACAAAAGATCTTTAGTTTTTCATTTCCTACAACTTTTATTTGAAACATTTTTCAATTGTATCGATACATACACTGTCACACACCAATAACTAGATAAAACACACAACTTTTGAAATAACTCAAAAACTAAGAGTGCTATGACAAAAAGTAAGTAAACAATACATCTTCATTTTATTATTATCTACAACTTTTATTTGAAAGAATTTTTTGTTTGATGAACATTTATTGATAAAATCTGAAAAAACTGAAAATCGCTAAGAGTAAAGTACCAATTCCGGTTTTCCGATTTTCACCAAAAGCTTTTCAGTTCTTCCGATTGTAACAAAAAGCTTAAGTTTCAAGTTTCATCTCGATATCTTTAGCGGTTTTTGCGGTACAGCGCACACAGACACACACAGACACACAGACAGACAGACAGACATTTTTCAAAAATGGTCTTATTCGACTCAGGGGACCTCAAAACGGATATTTTCGCTAAAATTTTTGATTCGAAAATTTTCACGAAAACAATACTTTCCCTTTGTATTACATACGGGGGAAAGTAAAAACGTATTCTACATGTTAAATTTTCTAAATACGACAGAAAATTTTCGGTAAACAGATAAAATCGTTTATATGTACTCACTTTCATTAAATGTGGTCATTTTCTTCCGACCCAGGGCACTGTTACACAAAAAATTTGGTGCGAGGCTACAGAGCGCTCAGCCCTTGCACGCGCGGCGCTTGGATAACAATGCGCGTCGAGAGCGCCACGTGCAAGTCTGAGGGTTATGAAGCGCGGTTTCTATTAGGTCAGGTACCAACCTACATAACTAGACCCGAAAAAGTCCCTAAATAAAAGATGGATTTTAGGACATTTTGGCCACCTTTTCGGCATTTGGAACCACTGTGCGCTGCGCGACCCTCGACAAATTTTCTACGCGGGGCTTTTCTAAACTCGAAATTTTACTTCATGCTTAGTCTGGGAGTGGGCCGTCAAGATTTTCAACATGTCGAGATTTTCGATATTTCTAGATTTTTGTCGATTTATTTACAGTATGTTATTATATTAAATGCAACTTTAATATTTAATAAATACTGTTTTTCTCAGAAATAGAATATTAACACATTAAGAGCCGAGAAAATTATAAAGTTAATTCTAGACGTTGATTTTGGGTAATGATTGCTTTATTATATTACGTACGTCGATTGTATAAAAGAGTTAAATTTAAAGTTCGAACGAGTGCTTCCACTCCCAGACTAAGCATGAAGTAAAATTTCGAGTTTAGAAAAGCCCCGCGTAGAAAATTTGTCGAGGGTCGCGCAGTCATTGAAATATTGAAATAACAAAATATTTACATGTTTTCTTTATTTTTATTCTACATTAAGTTGTAACGTAGGTACTTATTTGTTGTTTTATTATTAATGGCATAACCTCACAATAAATGACATTTGTCACTTTTTACAAAGCACACTAATTAAAATTTGAGAGAAATATGATTTTAAATAGAATATTTGAAAAAAATCGACCTAAACATTAAACAAAAACAAGAAAGTGAGCGTTATTGGATTTAGAAAAATAACGTCTAATGTAATAAAGTTAGAAAATTATAGGCAGCTATTTAAAAATCTCAAGTTGGCTATTATTTGGGAATGAAGTTATTATTGAATAAAATCAATATTTATGTCACTTCTGAGTATCTAAACAACCATTGACTTTGGTTTTTAGTTTATTAAAATCGGTCAATAAATACAACAGTTATGGCGTTGGGCGTTTTTTTATCGAACATCCAGTATACATATTTTTTTATTGATTAAATAAATATTATTATCAAATATTTCAAATTTGCAATGATTGATCAAAGCTGAATATTACTTTTTCTTTGGTGCCTTTTACTGCAAAAGTGTAGTTACAATATTATATATTATTTGTGTAAATATAATATAATATAACAAAAGCTTAGTAGGTTATTAAATTTTGTTTAAATAAATATAAACATCTGATTAAAATATTCAAATGTTTTGTGTCATACATCGTTATTTAGTTATCCTAAAAATATCTTATTTACGATGCATCTTGTTAAATTTTGCATCTTTTTGCGATTACTAAGATATTTAACACTTTTGTTAGGTTCAGGTTTATTGTCAATATTTCTTAAAATACTGTTAATATCTAATACATTTTTAAATTAAAGTTGCAGATCTCATAAAATCTATAGAATGAATATATATATTATACTTTTCCATAGCTCTAATAACTAAAGACCTATGCAATTTTTTAGAGTTTGAAATATTTACGTTAATTCAAATCAACTTATACAAAATTATTTTAAACAACTCAAAATGTATACATTTTACACAGGAAGGTTTTCTTTAAGGTATGCATATCTCAATTAGAGCGTATGAATATGCTGTAAATCTTCAGATATTCGTTGTTTTTTGTTAAATAGTATAGCTTAAAGCTATAAACGAGTGTTTTCTACTCCCAGGTTAAGCATGAACTGAAATTTCGAGTTTAGAAAAGCGTGAAAATTTGGTTTGGTCGCTCGGCGAAGCGGAACGACCAAACCAAATTTTCACGCTTTCCTAAACTCGAAATTTTACTTCATGCGCCACGCGTATAAAACACTGATTAATTGTGTAATTCAAAATATTCTTGTTCAGTTAAATAGATTTAATTTTTTTAAAAATTTAATCAGGTCCCAGAAATATTGAATAAAGCTCACAATGAATTATTTAATACAGGGATTATTTTCTTTTTAGTATACTTTCATATATGCCATATAAACATTTATAAAATTGATATGTAAATGGTACTTTACTTGAAGAAACCATCGAAAATGCCAGTGTGTAGCATTTTCGATGGTTTCTTCAAGTAAAGTACCATTTACATGTTATCAATTTTATAAATGTTTATATGGAATATATGAGTACATAATTTTACATAATGTTTAACAACAACAACAAAAGAACAATGAGCATTAAAACTATTTACTTGACAAAATCTACAGAAATCTTTTTCTTTTAAATATTTAAAAGAAAAAGATTCCTGTAGATTTTACCAAGTATTTAATTTTAATGCTCATTGTTTTTTCTTTTGTTGTTGAACATTATGTACAAATCCCAAAAAACATACTCTAATAGATGGCGCTGAAAACCGTTATCGATAGAGTCAACATTGGTTTAAAAGGAGCACTTTAAAATTTTAATTTACATCTAAAATATTTATTATTTTATATTCCTTTTTGGTTTATAGTAATTTCAACAATTAAAAGTATTGTGCAATAGTAATTTGATTCGTGTTAAAAATTCGTGCATGATTCTTATAGTCAGTGGCGTAGCGAGGAAGGGGTTACGGAGGTTTAGAACCCTCACCTAGTCGCTGCTATTAATTTTATTTTGTATTTTGTAAGTCGCCGCGTGTTTAAAATCATTGAAAATTTGTGCGTAGTAAGCATCTGCACACGCTCTGATTTAACGCGAAATTATATTGTAAATAGTTGTTTTTTATGCAGTTTCTATAGAAATATTTTATGATTATGCAAATTATATTATTCTGTCTAAACTTCTAAACTGCTTTTTCTTTCTGCGCCTCTGATAGAACATCCCCCCCCCCATGTAAAAATCCTGGCTATGCCACTGCCTATAGTAGTTCCATTTTCTTCGCAAAGGAAATAACTACAAATGAATTTACATGCATTTTAGATGTTTCGTATTTATTGAAATTGTATTCTATACATTACGTTTACTTTGTTATAGTAGCAAAACAAACCTTTGATTTACCTTTGATCTCGTATTATACGTCATATTTTATATATAGCATAAGTTGTAACTGCAATATATTATAAAAGTATTGAATTTAATAAAACATCAAACAAACTAGAAAACCAACTTTTTCTTTTATGTATACCTGCATTAATTGAAAATATTTCAATAACATGCAAGTAGAGTAAGAGAGACGAACATCCCTCATTATTATAGATACATGTTCGTTATATTTTCACCGAGATCAAAGCGGCTCGCGTTTTCCTTTTTGAGCTCCATTATTGTTATTTTTTTTCCACTTACATGTATTAAACAGCGTTCTGATTGTCTGCCATCGGAGATAAAGCCGCCCACTCAATGTTTTCCGAAATGGGAGGGGCACAAAAATAAGGAAATCAGTATCTAATTTTTTATCCCCCCCACCCACGCGGTCCGGGGGATAAAACCTGTCAAGATGAATGTGGCCACGTCTGGGATTTCCCCCCAAAGTTATAAATGATTCGTTCGTATTACTGCGAAGACGGAGTTTAATAAAAAAAAATGAGGGAGAGAAAAAGAGAGAAAGAGAAATCATGATAGTGTTTTTGACTTTGATCGGATGTGATTTAGTTCGTCTGTATTTATTATTCGGTTTGAATAAGTTTTTTCTTTTTTTATCGAGTTTTTGCACTACTTGATTGAGCATGAAGTAAATATTCCGACTTTAGATAAGCCTAACATTATGGATTTGCCATAGCGAAGCGAAAAAGAGCGAGTATGCTATACTAAAATTAAAATATTTACAATTTAATTAGAACACTTAACTTTAACTTACCACTTTTATTTTACTTTTCAGTGACTATAGTTTCGACTACAAGCTAGCCATTATCAAACTAAGTAGTCGAAACTATACTTTTCAGTAACTATAGTTTCGAGTATAAGCTAATCATTATCAAACTAAGTTTGATAATGAATGGCTTGTGATCGAAACTATAGTCACTGAAAAGTAAAATGAAAGTGGTAAAACAAAGTTAAGTGTATTAATTAAATTGTTATGAAGATGTACCACAAAATGAACGCCAACCAAATTAAAGATTTGAAATATTACATATGTTCGAAAGCATAAACGCCATCTAATGCCCATTAGCTTAAGTGAATGAATGAGTACTGAACACAAACTCATATTCAAAATATTTACTTCATACACCAGGCGTGTCAAACACAGACGTATTGTGAAGTTCAAATACTAAACATGTTTGAACAGTTTCGTGAAAAATTAAGCAAACAAACCACTTTATTAATTTTTTTCCTAATTGTTTAATTTCAAACACAGGTATATCTGTGTTTGTAATTAAACAATTAGGAAAAAAATTATTAAATGTTAACCGATTTTCAATTGCCATTTGAAAGTTCAGTCAAAAGTAAATCATATACTTTTTATTATTATTAGTATTAATAAGATGTTTTTCGGTAAACTATATAAATCAATTGATTCGCTAAGCCAATTAAGTACGACATTTCGCTGGCTTAATATTACAATTGCCTAGTTTCTAAAAATGTTTTTACTTGATCGCTTTTGTATAAGTTTGTAAACAAATCTCTGGCTCAATATTACAATTTTCTATGTCACATTTTTTTCGATATTCAATTTGTGATATTACAAGGCTCTATGTATGCATAGAACCTTGTAACATCACAAATTAAAAATCAAAAAAAATGTCACATAGAAAATTGTAATATTAAGCGGGCGATTTGTTTATAAAATTATACAAAAGCGATCATGTAAAAACAATTTTATAAATATTTAAAAACTAATAAAATATAATATAAAATGGTTAAAATCCTAATTATTTATTGTTTGCACTGAAAATCTTTAATTATAGACCAGCTAGCTGAATCCGTGTTACTCTAATTACAAATGAACTTTGTGTTTTTAAAAATTACGTTTAATCAATGTTTTATAGGCTTTACAAAACTCGAGATTTACTTCACGTTTAATGAAGGGGCGAAACCCCTCTTTGTAAGTACGTCATTAAATGCTATTCATTTTACTAATATTTAATGACTTTGACGTCTAAAACAACGAGATTAAGATAATCAGTAAATTATCGGTAAACTTCTTTTGATTCACAAATGATCCAAATTGAAAAAGTCAGTAAATTTAAAATCCTTAATTATAGTAAATGAGACTTGTATTTAGATTTTTATTTTTAGTGTATACAGAGAGTTTTATGTAACACCGAACATGTTCATCCAATACAATTTGACACCTTTATTTTTTAAGTTGTGCGTGAATTTGGTTGCTTATATGACTATTAAAAATTGTAACCAATCAATCTCAATTAATGCCTCAACTTGTACACACAGGGAGTTTTTCTTTCAAGTACACCAATTACACCGTATATGTCGAAAATCTTTAGATACTCGTTGTTAAAAACAAATCAATTTGAAACTTGAAATGAGTGTCTTCTACTCCCAGACTAAGCATGAAGTAAAATTTCAAGTTTAGAAAAGCCTGAAAATTTGGTTTGGTCGCGTAGCGCGAAGCGCGGAGCGGCCAAACCAAATTTTCATGCTTTTCTAAACTCGAAATTTTACTTCATGCGCCACCGGTACAAAACACTGACATATTACGAAGTTTAAAACACACCGCTAAACTTTACATTGCATCAGTGTTTTGTACCGGTGGCGCATGAAGAAAAATTTCGAGTTTAGAAAAGCCTAAAAATTTGGTTTGGCCGCTCCGCGCTTCGCGCTACGCGACCAAACCAAATTTTCAGGCTTTTCTAAACTCGAAATTTTACTTCATGCTTATCCTGGGAGTGGAAAACACTCGTTTAAAGCTACAAATTAAATTCTTTTAATAAACGCAGCATCGGCAAACGTACAACGTATGCTTATGTATATTTAAAAGAAAATGTCTCGTAATGAAAATGTTCGGTATTACATAAAACTCTCTGTATATTACGATGCATTCGTTGTAAAATTTTTCTCTCTTTTTCTGAACTTTTAAGTGCCTCTTAAGTCTATCGTTTAAACATTTTCTCAGTCTTATATTTCTCATATCTCTCCCAAAACTGTCTTAAATCTTTATCTGTTCTGTTGTTACGCAAGTAAACAAACAGTCTTTAACTTCTCACAATTATCCCGAGTGCCTCTTAAGTCTATCGGTTTTCAAATATCTTTAAATCTGCAATGAGTGTTTCCACTCCCAGAGTAAGCATGAAGTAAAATTTCGAGTTTAATGCCTCTTAAGTCTATCGTTTGAACATTTCCTCAGTCTTATATTTCTCCTATCTCTTCCAAAATTGTCTTAAATGGTTATCTGTTCTGTTGTTACGCAAGTAAACAAACAGTCCTTTACTACTCACAATTCTCTTGAGTGCCTCTTAAGTCTATCGTTTTTCAAATATCTCTAAATCTTCAACGAGTGTTTCCACTCCCAGGCTAAGCATGAAGTAAAATTTCGAGTTTAGAAAAGCTTTAAAATTTGGTTTGGTCGCGTAGCGCGTAGCGCTACGCGACCAAACCAAATTTTAAGGCTTTTCTAAACTCGAAATTTTACTTCATGCGCCACGCATATAAAACACTGATTTAATGTGGAGTTCGAAATAAACTCTATCGTGATATCGATAATAAATTTTACGACAATTTATTTCATTGCCTTAATTATATTTTCTTAGGCATTTTAAGATTATCTCGAGTCTCTTAAGTTCGAGTACATATCAATTACTTAGGTTAGATCAGATGTCAAATACTTAGAATTAAATAAATGTTAGGTATTTACGTTAGGTTAAATCTTAATTTGGTTTAGTTCGATTACCCCTCATTACTCAAATCTCTGTCTCTTAGGTATTTTCAGACTTCAGTGCGTTTCTTGTTTTCAAAAAACTCTGACAAGTACCCTCTTAAGGTATTCTCAATACTCTCTTACAAAACTTCAGGGTCTTTCATTTCTCAAAATCCTTCCATGTATCTCCTAAGTTTTTTGCAAGCCTCTCATTGCTTAAATTACTCCCTCTTAGGTGTTAAGGGGCTTTCTCGAGTGTCTCAAGTTGGTTTAAATGTAACTTACGAAGGTTAGCTCAGATGCAGGTCGCATAGGTTAGGCTCTATAACTGTCGCTTAGGTTAATTGCATTGCTACTCAAGCCTCTTGTTTATGAAAACTCTTGTAAACATCTCTTAAGTCTTTCTAGAAAAACGGGTACCTCCAATAACTCTCCCTTTTTTTCTATTTCTCTCTCTTACTCTCTCTTTCTCTCGGTCTCTCATTCTCTCTCTTGCTCTTTCTCTCTCTCTTTCTCTCATTCTTTCTCTCTTTCTCTCTATCTTTCTCTCTCTCTCTATCAGACACACACTTAGTCTGATTTGAGTATTTTTCAAATTTCAAAACTTGCTCTAAAGTGTTCTTAAGCCTTTAGTTTCTAAAATATATAACTACTCTCGTAATTTTACTCCTTTCTCAGGCCGCTGTAATTTCTGTAATCTCTCTCAAGAGACACTGAGTCTTTCCCAAGTCTTACGTTTCTCATATCTCTACTTAACTGTCCAAGTCTTTGTCAAACTGGTCGCTTCTCTAATATAATGGTTTGTAAATTAAATTCACTTGGTTTTGTTTCACTTATATGTATTTTATTTTCTACTAGTTTCGGCTTAATGCCATTATCAAGAATGATGTACAAATGGATTTGTTTGCGAATATATACAGTTTCGAGTTTTAGGTTTTATTGGGTAATAAGGGCATTTAATATCGGGGAATTCCAAAGGTCTTCGTTGTCGTTGACCACATTTTTACTTGCCTTTATGGCTTTTGAAATTTCTAAACCCTCCCGGTAGTTAAGCGTTCTCTAATAGTCTCAAGTCTTTTATATCTCAAGTGTCTCTTAGGTCTATGAATATTCAAGCCTCTCTTGAGAGACTCTTAGGGCTTATATTTTTTGTATCTCTACTGTTTTAGTCTTTCTTAAACCGGTTGTTTCTTAAGTAAACAAAACGTCTAAAGTCTTTTATATATCAAGTGCCTTTTAAGTCTATCATTTCTCAAGTCTCGCGAGCGAGACTCTTAGGGCTTATTCTTCTCATATGTCTACCCAAACTGTCTTAAGTCTGTCTAAAACCGGTTGTTACTCTTATAAACAAAAAGTTTCTCATATCTCACAACTCTACAAGAATTCATTACTTTTTAAAAACGTTAAATTTAAAGATTTAAACGAGTGTTTTCACTCCCAAATTAAGCATGAAGTAAAATTTCGAGTTTAGAAAAGCCTGGAAATTTGGTTTGGTCGCGTAGCGCGAAGCGCGGAGCGACTAAACTAAATTTTCAGGCTTTTCTAAACTCGAAATTTCACTTCATGCGACATGCGTATAAAACGCTGAAATATTGTGAATTTGAAAATATAAACTAAATCAGAATAAAAAAAATCTGCTGTATCAGGATTCAAAATATACTGCTGAACAAGAATATTTTAAATTTCAAAATAATACAGTGTTTTATACGTCTGGCGCATGAAGTAAAATTTCGAGTTCAGTAAAGCCTGAAAATTTGGTTTGGTCGCTCCGCGCTTCGCGCTACGCGAGCAATCCAAATTTTCAGGCTTTTCTAAACTCGAAATTTTACTTCATGCTTAATCAAGGATTGAAAACACTCGTTAGTAGCTTCAAATTGAACTCATTAAAAAGCATTATTACTCTACAGAAAGTTTTATGTAACACCGAACATTTTCATAACAAGAATTTTTCTTTGAAGTATCCATATGCATACGTTGCACATTTTCGATGCTCGGTTTATTAAAAGAATTTAATTTGAAGCTTTAAGCGAGTGTTTTCCACTCACAGGTTAAGCATGAAATAAAATTTCGAGTTTAGAAAAGCCTGAAAGTTTGGTTTGGTCGCGTAGCGCGAAGCGCGGAGCGGCCAAACCAAATTTTCAGGCTTTTCTAAACTCGAAATTTTACTTCATGCTCAGCCTGGAGTGAAAAACACTCTCTTAGAGCCTCAAATTGAATTTTTTTAATAATCGGATCATCGGAAAATATGCAACGTATGCATATGGAAAAAATCTCGTTATGAAAATGTTCGGTGTGACAAAACTCTCTGCATGTATACTTGAAATAAAAAAATCCATTATATTTAATAAAATAATTGATAATGAGTTCAACTGTTATTCCGGTTGAATTAACACTAACGAACTAATGCGCTTTTCGCGTTTGGTAGAAACGCGGAGTGCGGTATAATGAAAATTTATTTGCACTGGAAATTAGCGCGCATCCAAAACTGTATCAATATTTACTTGGAAATTATAGGCGCGTGAAACCCGGGCGCGATATGAAATTACATTTATCAAAGTCAAACACAATTCGGGCACCGAATATCATCGGTTTTGCCTTTGTTGCAACTCATTCCCGCAACAAAGCCAGAATATCTAATCTAATCGACATCAATAATATTAACTTTCATCACATACAACAGAAAAATAATGTAATGATAGATATTATAAATTATTTTGTAATTCAAGTTGAATTAAACACGCGAGCATAGAATTATAATCATGTATTTTTATATGATAAAATTTAAATAATTAAAAAAATAGACCTTTATTGGCATATCCTAAAGCTATCTACAATGTCAGCACTATATTCTTACACTCTCAATACTATATTATTACCCCTCTCCTCCCTCCTTTCCTTTCCCTCCCTAACTTCTCCAGCGTCCTTACCCCTGCATATTAGCAATCTGTTTTCCTAATTCTAACCCTTAGCGAAGCAACGTCTTATGGCAAAATATTTCTTTATTATATTAAGCATTCTGCATTCTATTATTTTTCTTCCCTTCACATCTTGCCCTCTTTCTCCCGTCCCACTTTCTCCAGCGTCTTTACCCTAGCTCCGTCCTCCCTCATCCATTCCGTCACCCTTCTATTCCCTTTCACTCCCACCCATTCCTCACTCACACCCTCACACTCCTCCGCCAAGTGCCTCCACGTATCCTTCCCCCATTCACACAACCTACATCTCATATATTCTTCCCCCATCCATCTCTTCCTTCCCCTCTCCCCAGACCCACACCTTGCCCTCACCATTATCACCTTTTCATCCCTGTTCCACCCATCCTCACTCATGTATCTCGGCACCCTCCCATGTACTTGCCATCTTCCAAAGATATCATTATATTCACTTTTGTCTATCCGTCCCTCTCTCTCCTGCGCTTCCACCTCCTTCATCTTCTCTCTCATCCACGCCGCCACCTTCACCCCCCTACCCAACCATTCCTGTACCTTCCTCTCTGCCAGTCCTCCCCTTTCATACATTCTCCTTCCCTCTTCCCTCCACCTCCCCCCTTCTACTTTCATGCACGCCTCCCATACTATTCTCACCAATCTCTCCTCTTCTACTCCGCATAATTTCATTTCATACTTCACCACTCTCTCCACCGCCTCACATTCCAATCTCTCTCTATTCGTTTCCTGCAGCAGTATATGTCCCGGTGTCGACTTCTCTAGTCCCAGCATCCGTCTCAGGAACCATAACTGTTCTCTTTCAATCACCTCATACGCTCTCGTTCCCCATGCTTCTACCCCGTACATTAGTATCGGTCTCACACACGCGTCCCACACCTTGCATGTCACCTTAATACTATTCTCCATCCATCTCCCCCATTTTCTCCATGCCATTCCCCATGCTCTCCTCGCTATTTCTTGTACCCACCTTATATGCTCTTCATACCCACCCGTCCCTTTAAAAATAAATCCCAAGTATCTGAAACTTTTCACTCTCTCAATCACCTCTCCCTTCCATTCTAACTCTCCCACTCTCCCCTCTCTCCCTTTATTCCTAAACCTCATCCATTTCGTCTTTCCCACATTCACACACATTCCTCTCTTATCCATATATCTTTCCACCCTTTTCAACATGCCTTTCACTCCCTCCCAATCTCTCGCCATCAACACTATATCGTCTGCATAGGCCAGTAACCATACTTTTTCCTTTCCAATCACCACTCCCCCTTCCTGCCCCTTTCTCAACACCTCTTCTAGTTCACTTATGTATATATTAAACAGGACCGGACTCATGGGGCACCCCTGTCTCAAGCCCTTCCATGTCCTAAACCTTCCCGATACTTCTTCCCCCAACTTCGCTTCCACCCATGTTTCCCTATACACCTCCCTTACACACTCAACCACTCCGTCACTCACTCCCTTTCGCCTCAGACACTCTACCATATCTTCCCTCGGTACTGAATCATACGCCGCTTTCAGATCTACAAACACCGCATACACACACCCTTTCTCTTCCATCACTTTCTCTGTTATCCTCGCTAGGGTAAATACCTGGTCCCTCGTTCCCCTCCCCTTCCTAAATCCCCCTTGCGACTCTGGCAGCATCCTCTTCTCTTCTACCTCTACTTCTAATCTGTTCTTCACCATAATCATCAGTATTTTGTATTCCGTGCTCATAATCGTCACCCCTCTATAGTTCTCTGCTTTCCTCTCATCCTTCCCTTTATATATCGGGCAAAGCCTGCCTACTCTCCATGCCTCTGGCATGCTCTCCCATCCCCTCCATATTCCATTTACTAGCTCTCGGAATTTCTTCTTCCCCCCTTCTCCTATCTCTCTCCACATTTCTGCCTTCAATCCATCTCTTCCGGCCGCCTTTCCTCCCTTCACCTCCTTGAACGCTCTTTCTGTTTCCTCTTCCGTAAATTCCTCTCCTCCAATCCCTCGCCCTACTTCTCTTACTGTCCCTTGTTCACCGCACTCCTCCTTACACTTTCTGGTCCAGTCTTCTAACGACACCCCTATCCTCCTATTTAATTAATTAAATATACACGTTTGATTATGTCAGATCAAGCACCAAATGTTTTTATTTTTATTGTTAATAATTAATAAATGCTATTGTTTATAAGTATTTACATTTTTAAATTTTAAATTAATATTAATATTAAATTAATAAATATCAATCAAAACAAATTCAAAATTACATAAACGCAATCAGCCCAGCCACAGAAAATAAATCATACAAAATTTTAAAATTTTTTGGTACAATTAGTTCAAATATTAGAAATATTTTCAAAAATGAGACATTGACATTGTATTTAGATTAATTTAATTTTGAATGCGAAAACTCCAATAAATAGGGGTCCGTAAACTTGGATCCCATTTTTTTAAATTTTGAAATCAAAACTATTGCACCATAAAGGTCTTAAGTTACATTGCAAAAATTAAAAGTTGCGCCAGCAAGAGAAAAAAGTTACAATGGTTTGAAATTTAGGGGGTCTAAAATGACGCTAGCTCCCCCAATTTAAATGTTTCAATATTTTATGTATGGAATCTATCCTGCGAAAGTTGCACTATCGAAACCTCTAATTTTTATAAGTTTCACTAGCTAAATATACCCCCTGTGGAAGCGATAAGTTAGGGTGCCAGCCCCCTCCCTTTTTTTGAAATTTCAACAAATTTTTTTACTTATCTTATCGCCTAGAAGTTGCACTAAGTTGCACCACAAAAAATATTATCCTAACACTGAAAAGAAAAAAGTTATTTAAGCTTAAACCAGTATGCGTATTACCAACTTAGTATAGCAAGTCCTATAAAGCTCGCAATTTATTGCAAAAATAAAGAAAACCATGTACATATTCATATAATTCTTTAAGCTGCAACTTGTTAGAGACTTAGTCGAACATTTTGCATAACATTTTTTTCCAGTGCAACTTACGCGGGGTTGAAAAAGAGCAATTTTACCCCATTTTAAACGATTTTTGCAATAATAAAGAAAACTGTTTGGAAATAAATATGTTTCTGTGCGGTGCAACTTGCAAGAGACCAAGCCAAACATTTTGTAGATCTCAGTTTTGCAGTGCAATTTACAAGGCTTTGAAATACTGCAATTTTACCCCATTTTTGGATTTCAGGTTTATAGTGCAATTTACAAGGCGTTGAGACCCCATTTTTTACGTATAAAACAGATTTCAAGTGAAATTTGAATATGCATAAACTTCACAATATTTTTGTGTTTTATACGTGTGGCGCATAAAGTAAAATTTCGAGTTTAGAAAAGCCCAGAAAATTTGTCTCGGGTCGCTGCGCGACCCTCGACAAATTTTCACGGGGCTTTTCTAAACTCGAAATTTTACTTCATGCTTAGTCTGGGAGTGGAAAACATTCGTTTACGGCTTTAATTTGAACTCATTTGAAAAACAACGAATGTCGGAAAATTTACAGCTTATGCATGTTTACCTAAAAAAAGAATTCACTGTATGTGACACTATAATCTGTTTAATAACTAGGAGGAGCGTTTTAAATTTCACGCGCCAAAACCTACAACTCTGATTGGCCGAGAGCGCGCCCATTTTACATTATGCTAATTACGTTATTATTAGACGCAACAGCTGACATAACTTAAATTCGAAGCGTTACCGAGTTGCAACTTTGTCTGTTTCGTAATAACCATTTGTGCGGTGTTTCTTTAGCATAGTTAAAAGTTAGTTTTGTTTATATTGTTGTTATGGATTATGGACCCAGTACAAGCTCGGTGATAATATCACCTTCACCTCCAAAAAAGCGTAAGAAGTTGGATTTGGGTCATTTATATGTCTGAAAAACAGTTCATAATAAATATGTGTAAGCAGATGATAACAGATGATCCTCATATGAAAATGACTGTTGTATCAGACACTGCTGGTGCAGTAGGTAAGATATCAAATAGCATAAGAATATGCATCAAATAATAAAATGTTCAATTTTTAGGAGTTGTAAATTCCACTGTCTATCGTACCATTAGTGAATGTGAGAAATCCGCAGAGATTTGTAGCAGCTTGTAACAGCGTGGAGGACATAATTACAAGTTTTGATGACGTAGTGAAGAGATCCATGCATAGTTTCTTCTATAAAAATGAACTGCCAACTTTGAATAAAGTTTTAAAAGAAGTAAACGATCATGCAGGCATGCCGGAGATGAGTCGTTCTACCTTGTATAGTTTTATGAAACACATCAATTTTAAGTAAGATAGAGACCAGAGCTGTGCAGGATTCGAATTATTCAGGATTCGAATCCTGGATTCGAATCCTTTTAGAGGGTTCAAAAGAGGCAATCGAATACTTTAGTTCAACTGGATTCGTGATCCGGATTCGTTACATTTTTTTAAGAGGATTAGTATTCGAGTCTTAATGTGGGTGATTCGAATCCTTATAAAATGATTCGAATCCTTGTAAAAGGATTCGAATACTTACAAAAGGATTTGAATCGTCAAAAATAATTGTGAGGAATAATATGAGAAATGTTTATTTGTGTGTTTTTAAATTTCACGTTGTATCACTGTTTTATGCGCGTGGCGCATGACCTAAAATTTCGAGTTTAGAAAAGCCCAGAAAATTTGTCTCGGGTCGCTGCGCGACCCGAGACAAATTTTCACGGGGCTTTTCTAAACTCGAAATTTTACTTCATGCTTAGTCTGGGAGTGGAAACGCTCGTTTGAAACTTCAAAGTGAACGCTTTAAAAAGAACATTAAATGATTGAAAATGTTTTTAAAGATTATAATCTAGTTTTCAATATTTTGTTTAATATTGTTTGAACTAAAACTGACTTGGTAGCCACAATCTGAAATGTTAAATTTTATCGACATTTCCCTGACTAAAGATTTTTTTCCTGGCCTTTTAATATAACTTTCTTCTGTGGGAAACCCTCATTCTGTTTAAAAGTTTTCATTGTTTTTGCTAGTAAACATTTTAATTTTTACGTGTTTTGTAATTTGCCTGCTGATTTTGACAAATTTAATAATATCATGGCTTTTTTGTTAGTGTTTTGGTCAATTTGAATATAATTCTATGACTTTTCTCTGACTTTACCGGTTTTAATAATATTCAGTGAATTTTTTATTTATGTAAATTTCAAGATTTAGTCGATTTTATAATAGAGTTCAATTTGAAGTTTTCAACGAGTGTTTCCACTCCCAGGCTAAGCATGAAGTAAAATTTCGAGTTTAGAAAAGCCCCGTGAAAGTTTGTCGAGGGTCGCGCAGCGACCCGAGACAAATTTTCGGGCTTTTCTAAACTCGAAATTTTACTTCATGCGCCACGCGTATAAAACACTGATTTGAAGTGGAATTCCGAAACACACAAATACTTATTTAACCAGAGTATCAGGGAGTCAGATATTTAGTCTGTTATCAACGATGTTCAGTGGTAATAATAAATAATTAGGTTTTGAATATTTTTGTTAAAATAACTGGTAACGATATTTATATATTAATGGTTGCACAAAAATAATAAAATTAAATTTATTCTTAAAGGATTTGTATTCGTGATTCGAAAAAACAGGATTCGAGTCTTCGATTCGAATCATATTTATCTGTTACGATTCCTTTATTCGAGTATTCGTGATTCGAATCATATTAGGTGATTCGGATTCGTGATTCGAATCTTTTTTACGAGGATTCATCCCAGCTCTGATAGAGACACATTATTATATAAATTGCATATTATATTATGAACATAATGTAAATATATTTTATTTCGCAGATATATGGCGAGATGCCGTATAAGGATTTTAATTGAACTGACCATATTGTACGATAGAAAAGAAAATACTTAACCACAATTTAGAAGTACAAAATGGATATTTGATTTTAATAAAAGAATAATTATGAAATTATTTGAAATTGCCACCAAATTTATCTAGTGATATTTCTGGTAACTTTTTATAGTGTAAATTGGGCTTTGGCACTTACTCCTTCTAGTTTTTAAACAGACAATACTTACGCCAGCATCCATTCTGCGGATAAGGAGTCCTCTCTGTTAATTTCTAAGATGCATTTTTTGATGAACTGCAACCATTTTGCTGAGAAGTGAAATGTAATTGACAAACCGTGATATGATTTTGACATGTAGGGAAATGTAGTGTTATATAGGGAAATGTATTTAATAAATGGGAAATATATTTGAGATGAAGAGATACATGTTCGATATAGTGAAATGCAATAAAGAAACTATGTAATAAATGTTCACAAAATCATTTCTTTAAAAAAAAAACATTTTTTGGTTGACATATTAATTGTTTAATAACGCAAATTGTAAATAATAAAACACACAATATATTATGTTATACTTCAGATTGTGCGTTGGTAACTGCCGTGCTAAATATTTAACAAAAATATCAAAATAATCATATTATAATTGAATTTGTGTTCAGTATTCCGGCACCAGATACCCACAGAAGCGTTTCAGAGTTCAAGGTCCTCGTCAGTGTGGTCCCGACTCAGTGCTGAGGAATACTGAACATTTCTGACTATATCAAGCCAATATGTGAAAACTATAAATGGATTCGATAGCTAACGCCATCTAATGCTCCATAGTGGCATCGTCAATGGCACAAATGCATAAAGTGCATATACAGGTCACTGTTTCGTCCACGAATGAGCTAAACTCTGTTTGTGAAACCTGTAAACAAATATCAAAATTGAATTTGTATTCAGTATTCCCTCACCAGATACCCACTGAAAACCAATTCAATTTTAATATTTGTTTTCTGGTTTCACAAACAGAGTTTAGCTCGTTCTTGACCGAAACAGTGACCAGTATATGCACTTTGTGCATTCGTGTCATTGATGATGCCACTATGGAGCATTAGATGGCGTTAGCTATCGAATCCAATAATAGTAATCATATCATGATATATTTTTTAATCATTTCCTCAGTAATTATTTAAGGAATGCATAATAAATAATAAACAATACGATGTCTACATTAATTTATTCTCAACTATCTTTGTATAGAGCCTGGGTCTCCAAACTATCTTCTTCGCGGGCCACAAATACAATTCTACATAATAAAGTCGGCCAAGATCCGATTAATTTTATAAAATTATGAAAAATTTAAGGAACAATTATTACAATATTTCAAAATATGACATTCACAAAAAAATTACAAACAATCGCGGGCCGGATTCATGCAAGTTGCGGGCCGGATTTGGCCCGCGGGCCGTAGTTTGGAGACCACTGGTATAGAGTTTAACAGAATTCAGTATACTTGTATATTCATCCATATTTGATCATAAATCATTTCGACATGAGATGGTTCAATTTAAAAATAGACATTTTATGTTTTTATTTCGAAAAAATAAAAGGAAAATAGCGCGATATAACATCATCATAACAGATATGTTTTCTTCCACTGCGGAGATATTTATGATGGAACATAGGGACCCTTATAATCTCGTTATTCGCTGGACGCTCGAAAAGTCGGAAGTGTTTTATAATATATGGATGGGAAGTTTTCGTTCGCATTCCTATTCACGTTACGTGCATGTTTTCCACTTTCCAAAGAAAGTTTTTTTTCTTGCCTTTTTCGTCAGTGTGAATTTTTTAACTATGAGAATTTCTTTAAAGTGGAATTTGTAATGTACATTCTTTAATGTGGAATGTGTTAGTGGCTTATACATTCTTTAAAGTGGAATGTGTTAGTGTAGTATACATAAGCGACAGTAAAAACATAAGCGTACGTCAAAATTATGATAAGGATTGTTTTGTTTTTAACATATTACAACGCTTTAAAATGTTAACTTAATGTTAAATAAACAATTTTTCACTTATATCAAAAAAGAAAATCTTGCATTAAAACAATAATTTTCTTTTTTGATTTAAGTAAAAAAGTATTTATTCAACATTGAGTTAACATTCTAAAACGTTGTATTATCAATCTTTTATACAAATTTGTGATGTATTAATAAATTAATTATGATTTAATACTCATAGCGACATCTCTTGAATCGTTGTAAATCGAATTTATATTTCTTTTGTGTAGAAAGTATTCATTGTAAATTTACCTGCGGTCGAACACGTGCGAAATAAATGATAATTAAAGTGTCTTTGTGTGTGTAATTATTTATACTAATAATCACCCCCAAACACAACAATTATTGTGAAAATTCAGGAATCTTATCTTACTTTCAAAGTACACTGCTACAAAGAAATTAACTCACTTCCTCCAATTTCTCTATAATGTTAGAAATGTGTACTATTTTTGTGTATACCACGTTACTGTCTTTGAAATAACGAAAAATGATTTTGAATACTGCGTTAATTTTGACAGGTTGCAAAAAATGAAATAATATAAACTCAAAGCTAAACATAAAAAGATTAGATTTTTAAGAAATTCTGAGGATCTGCGTTAATTTATGGGAGTAGTGTATGTTTAATTTCATATATATTGTTTTTCTAATAAAAAAGCCTTCAACTTTACTTGAAAAATAACTCGATTAATAATACAAATTATTTTGCTTTTTTCGGTTTAACATTGATTAATCAATAAAATAAAACACTTTAACTTTGTATAACACAATATTTTTATTTTTGTGACTGCAGTTTCGGCAACTCAACTTGCCATCATCAAACAGAGTGACTGCAGTCACGAAAATAAAAATATTGTGTTGTACAAAGAAAGTTAAAGTGTTTTATTTTATTGAATTAACATATATAACGAAGTAGGAGCCTCCACCGTTTATAATTTGATTAATCAGTTTAATAACCAATTACATAAAAATTCTAAACTGCTGTTCATCTCTGAACTTCAACTCAATATCAAACTTGATTCCATTCAAATTGGCAGAGATGACAAACAAAAACAAGTTTGATAAGTTGATAATATTTTATAAATATTTAAACTGTACAAATATTCATTTTCAAACTAAAATAAATTTAATTGTTTTGTGTTGTACGCGTTCACTTTGTGATACATCTTAAATACACTTGTACATAAAACACTTTTTACTTTGTTTAACCACTTTACTTTGCAATTAATTTAGGACTATAGTTTCGACTGTCTAGTAGTCATTGTCAAATTAAAAGTAAATAAAAATTACATATTAAAACCTATTTATAAATATAAATACAGTGGATAAACAAAGTAAAAAGTGTTTTATTTGCAAGTGTAAAAATAACCTCATTACTTCTTAAATTATTTAAGAAAACATGAGTTTAATAAAATGTAGTACAATTTATCAAAAAATTGATGTGTAATTTATACGGTGAGAATTTTTTTTCGCTGAACATAGGTTTCTTGTGTTCAGTTTTTGAAAGTCTATGTCAATACATTACGAGCAATTACGACATATCTAAGTAACCTCTGATAAAATATTTATTATTAATGTCAAAACTGATTGTTTGCAAAGTACTCATAATTTGCACTTGTGTTTTGCAGCGTGTTATTCAAAGAAGAAAGAAATTGCCATTGTACGCTGGTACAATTGTAATAACAGTATGAGGCAAGTACGCAGTTTTGTTTTCTGTAACTTATCCCGATAGATCAATACCCTATGTCGGAACTATTCAGAACTATTAAGAACGCATGGTTTCAAATGGACGGCGCTACACCACATTCCACAGGCCCTGTTACACGTTTCCTAAATGAAACCTTCCAGGATCGCTGGTTTGGAAGATTTCGACCCATAGCTTGGCTACCTCGGCCGATTTATCGCCAAACGATTTCTTTCTTTGGGGTTAGCTCCTGTACAAAATCTAGAATAATATAGCAACAGAGAGTATAAAAGAACTAAAAAACAGAATAAGTATCGCCTGCAATGAAATAAATCCATTTTTTAAGAAATACTGCACAAGGATTTTACAATCGGTTGGTATATATCTTGGAGCAGGAAGGTGGTCACTTTAAAAAATTTTGGTAAACCTTAAATAAAATGTCAGTCCCTTCAAAAGTATAAATTATATATCTGTAAGTTTGGTCGTCTAATCTTTGAAATTAATAGAATAATGTATTGCCATGGACTTTCTAATACTGAACATAGGAAACGTATGTTCAGCGAAAAAAAAAAAAAAAAAAATCCCCACGGTATATAATCATCTTTATTTATTATTGCTTTGTGTATTTTTTATTTTTGATACATACATACAAGGAGTTTTTCTTTTAAGTATACATATTCTGATGTGTAATCTGTGAATGTTTAGACATTCGTTGTTTTTAAATAGCATTCAGTTTGAAACTTCTTAATTAAGCATGAAGTAAATTTTTTAGGCTTTACTAAACTCGAAATTTTACTTCATGCGCCAGGCGTATAAAACACTGAAATATTGCGAAATTCAAAATATTCTTATTTAGCAGTATATTTATAATCCTGCTTTAGCAATATATTTTCAATACTGATTTAGCAGCATATTTTTCGTTATATTTTAGTGATTTTACGCGTGGCGCATGACCTAAATTTTTGAGTTTAAAAAATCCTGAAAATTTGGTTTAGTCTCTCCGCTTCGATACGCGATCAAACCAAATTTTCGGGCTTTTCTAAGCTCGAAATTTTACTTCATGCTTAACGAAGGAGTGGAAATACTTGTTTGAAGTTTCAAACTGAACACTTTTATAACGAACGAATGCCTAAACATTTACAGAATATGCATCGAGATATGTATACACGAATAGTATATAAAAATGTTCTGTATATTGATTAAAAAAATATGTGCGCCATATTTGCAATAAATTCCGTGCTGAAATTTTATCATTTATATAACCTTCTCAATTAAAACAGCTTTTAAATTGAACTACAATTCAAATAATTTGCACATTGGAATTGCAATTTAAATTGAAATAAATAAAAATTCAAGTTTTAGATATAAAAAAAATCAATCTAGTTCGCAGCAATCAAGCGCGATTCAATTAATATTTATTTTGGTCGTATTATATATTTTCAATTATCAAAATCATATTTACACAAGTGTTTTCCAATGATGAACAAAAATTCATTTCCTGTTAGTTTATATGAGAAATGAAAAAAATCATATTTCTAATATTTATAGTAAACAAATTTTTTTTTTTTAAATAATTTCTTACATAACTAAAATATAAAAACAAACAAATGATTTGTGTATTTAATTAAAAATCTCACATAAATAAAAAATAAAAATAAAAACAAACAAATGATTAGTTTATATAATTAAAAATCTCACTTAAATAAAAAATTATGAAAATTATAAAAATAATTTGAATAACACTGTATGTAGTATCCAAGCTATATATTTTAAATTTCGCAATATTTCAGAGTTTTGTACGTCTGGCGCATGAAGTAAAATTTCTAAACTCGAAATTTTATTTTATGCGTAATCAAGGAGAGGTAGCATTTATTAGAAGTATAAATAAAATCGAAACAACACAATGGCCAGATTTGCTGAACACTTTGTAAACGTATAGAAGGTATCTCACAGTAAACGACTCTTATAGCAAAAAACACTTATTTTCTACACATGAATTTGTGCACTAAGATCCAATATATAATTGACATAATGTTGACTTTGGTAGAGAACAGTCAAACATTTGACAAAATTAAGTAAATGAAGTTAGTATTCCTAGATTTTAAAATTCAAGTAGTGAAGTAGAGAATATTAACTTAATATTTTTACTTTTTAAACATCGCGTAACAATCAAGATAACTTAATCGTGATTAACTTTTTAGCTATAATTAAGTACCTGCGGTGGAAGTGGGCATAAGCTTCCACCGCAGGGGTTTAATTATGGCTAAAAAGTTAATCACGATTAAGTCATAAATTGGCTTGCACGGTTTCCTAATAACCTCAAATAGTTAATCACCCGATTTCGACCGATTAACATTCCGAGCATTCGTCGTGAAATCAGCGTAATAACTTCACGACGTTGATTTCCGTGAAATTATTTATTGTTTACTTGTGTTTGATTATTTTAATTTTCATTTGTTTATTTCAACTCTTTGGACACGTATTGTGCTTTTTTATTAAGCAAATGTGCGATAATAGTATATTACGTAAAGAGAGTGGTATGCAGCATATTACATATGCCGCGCAGTATTCCTCGAGTATGTAATTGCCATACCACTCGAGAAACGTACAATACTTTACCTACGCCTTAACAAAATAAACAAGGAGCATGAAAGTACAACTTAATTATTGTAATAATTTTTAATAGTACTATGACAATGATGAAAACTCAATTACTACTTGATCAATATACAGGGAATAAAGCTGTACATTTTCCCACATTCGTTGTTTCTTAACCCTCTGTCGGGCGCACCTGATCTGACAGGCACAGGCCAAGAACTTTAATTACTCACTCGCCACCGGCGCGGCGTCGGTCACCGCCCCTTCCAGTACCTTACGGTCTCGATGAGGCGGCTGATCTCCCCCTACTCAGTTTCTCATGTGACACCGTGGTGAGTAGTATCATCGTTCGTGTTCTGTTAGGCTCATCGCGCCTGATTTCGTCATATATTTTAAGGTACGTATTTTGTTGTTTATTCTATCTCAATTGTTTACTTAGTTAATTTCATGATATGAAACTATTGTGCTTGTGGATATTTTATAGAAAAAAGTAAAAAATATAGAGGTGGCCTTTAGAGCACATTGTCATAATTTCCATTTTTTTTCCTTTTTTGTTCAGGTTCTCCGCTCCAATGGCCAAAAAAGTTTATTATTTCTCAAACCCGAGTCATGTCGATGAATTAAGGCAGTTGTTGGAGGATGAAGATGAAGGAGACTACTCACAGACTGAAGATTTAGGGGAAGAGGGTGACATTGATTCTGATGATGAAGTTGAAAAATGTGTTCTCAATTCAGAAACTGAGCAATCTGGTGAGGAGACAGATGAAGAAACAAAGGAAAACGTGTATATGGGGAAAGATGGAAAGACCAAGTGGGCCACTAAGCCACAAAAAAAAAGTCGACGTCGGGGGTCCCACAACGTTTGCATTCACCTTCCAGGAGTCAAAGGAAATGCAAAGAATGCTAAAACTGTATTTGAATGTTGGAATAATTTATTCACTGGCGAAATTCTGGAATTGATTGTCAAATACACAAACCTGTACATTGACTCCATAAAAGATCAATTTTCTAGAGAAAGAGACATCAGACCCACTGATGTAATTGAAACAAAGGCATTCATCGGTTTACTGTATCTAGCAGGAGCATATAGAGCGAATCGCCAGAGTCTGGAAGAACTTTGGGGGAGAGAAGGCGATGGCATCGAAAAATTCAGGCTTGTTATGAATCTCAAACGGTTCAAGACACTTATTCGTTGCCTTCGTTTTGACGACCGAACAACCCGAACCGAAAGAAAAAAATATGACCGCCTGGCTCCAGTTCGAGAAGTTTTCGACAAATTTGTGGAAAATTGCCAGAAGAGCTATACTCCTGGGGAGAACCTCACTATAGACAAAATGCTTCCAGGCTTTCGAGGGAGATGTGTATTTCGGCAATATATACCCTCAAAACCAAGAAAATATTGCATAAAACTTTTTGCCCTTGTTGACGCGCGGATGGTTTACACAGTCAATTTAGAAATTTATGCTGGATAACAGCCTCCAGGATCTTTCTGTCTCAGCAACAAACCAAGTGGAGAATAGCTGAGCCCGTATTTGAATCTGGCTGGAACATAACGGCGTATAATTGGTTTAGCGACCTTAATTTAATCGATGATTTGAAAACAAAGAAACTTTCATACGTTGGAACTGTCAGAAAAAATAAAAGACAGTTGCCAACAGCCTTTGTAAACGTTAAAGGGAGAAAGGCAAATACCAGTATGTTTGGCTTCAGCGATGATAAAGTTTTGGTTTTGTACATCCCGCGCGAAAGAAAAAATGTTATTCTTGTATCAACCCTGCATGACGATGACAACATTGATCCTCAATCTGGCGAAAAAATGAAGCCTGAGATTATCACATTCTACAATTCAACCAAGAGTGGTGTTGACACTGTAGATCAAATATGTGCTACTTACAGTGTAAGCCGAAACACCAAGCGGTGGCCAATGGTGATATTCTTTACAATGTTGAATATTGGTGGGATAAATTCAACCGTCATTTATCTCGGGAATAAACTTGAATCTAAACGAAGACGATTATTTCTGAAACAGTTGTCACACGAACTGGTGATTGATCAAATACACAGAAGAAACATGAATACCGCTGGAATACCCCTTGGCCTACAAGTTCGGATGAAGAGAATCCTCCCTAAAGTTGATCGAGAACAATCACCGCCTCCCCAGCCTTTCAAAAGACGTAGATGTGTCACTTGCACTGAGGAGACGGGAGTGAGAAGACTGTCTCAATATCAATGTCGAAAATGTCACAAAAGCATCTGTATGAGCCATCAAATGTTGGTCTGCCAGCCTTGTTTTTCTTTATGCCAATGCATAAATTCGAATGAATGAATGTGTTTTTTTAGGTAGTTTTAATGTTTGAAAATTATTATTTTATGCCCTTTTCAAAATTTAATTACTTTTGTTTTCTTTTATTATTTTAAATACAGTATTACTTATTTTGTAGTTATTAAACGTATTTTTGCATCAAATTTCTTATTTTATTTAGTACACATCCTTTTAAAGCTCAGTGGTTAATTTTAGGGAGTTTAAATTAATATTTGTATCTAAAAACGGTCATTTACAGACTGCCCGCTATGCACATTGCGTCCGAACTCGGGTGGTCCAGAGGTGCGCCCGACGGAGGGTCAATTTGAAGCGTTAAACGAGAGTTTTCCACTCCCAGACTAAGCATGAAGTAAAATTTCGAGTTTAGAAAAGCCCCGTGAAAATTTGTCGAGGGTCGCGCAGCGACCCGAGACAAATTTTCTGGGCTTTTCTAAACTCGAAATTTTACTTCATGCGCCACGCGTATAAAACACTGATTTCAAGTGAGGTTCAAATATACATAAGCTTCACAATATTTTAGTGTTTTTTCAAATCATTGAAAGTGACCATTTTTGTATCCGAAATGTACATCTGGTTACAAATTAATTGTTGAAGTAAGGTTGCAAGTGTTTTAATCAAAGTTATTATTATTTATTTATTTATCTTAGGGAAATCTCCATTTTACAACATATGTAACAATATAATTTCATAGAACAAAAAATAAAACAAATTACAAAAATACGGGAAGAGGTATTGAAGAACGTTCTAAATAATAATAATGAAATATAAACAAAATACATAAGTCAGTCAATCCAAATGCCTAAGTTTAACTTATTTAATATTAAATTATTGACAATCGTGCAGTTTCCAATATGTAGTGTTTTCCGGGTATTTTCATATATTCTACATTCACTGGAATTTTGTATATACCATACACACTTCTATTTTATAATATTCCCAGAATTTTAATTACATTTTTTAAGTGATACAATTCACCCCACAAACATCTACTTATTTATTTATTTCTCTTCTAAATTGTTGTTCACTTTTCTTTCCCCACAAAAATGAGAGTACATTTAGCTCGAATACAGTTTCCACTTGAAGGCCGAATTTTCCAATTAAACAATCTTAATTACTTTACCTCGATCGTCCCTGAAAAAGAAGGACTTTACTCGGAAAACCGAAGGGGTAGAATGCGAAAACTCTGGGAACTATCGATTTCAATCTAATTAATTTAAAGTTGTGTTTACTGGGAAAAATATATAATTAGATGTTTATGCTTTTAACCGATGCGTTTTTCTCCGAAGTTCATTTATGGAGACTTGTTCAGTAGGAAATTATCATTATTTCAAGCAGAAATCGGACTCGTTATTTTTATACCTTGAATACGATTCTACAAAACAAGTTGCAGCAAATATTACGTGGTCACAGAGTAAATAAATATATAGGGTGGAGCAGAATAGTTGTAAAAAAATACATTTTGTTCAGGGGCGCATTTGAAATCAAATTCAATAAACAGATCGGTTTTTTGTTTTGAGTTTTGCAAAGTAATAAATTATTATTGATAGAATTTAACAATTTAACCCCTTAAGCACCATTGATGCAATATTGCAACATTAATAATTTTTTTCTGATTAATTTACTAAATAAGCCAATTTAATACATTATATTATTTGATCAGACTTGAGAATGTGTGAAAGAAATGTAAATAATTTGTTATTTTTTTAAATACTTCCATTATTACTCATTTTAAAAAGTATTTTTAAGTGTAGTTCTAACTTCACAGTATTTCAGTGTTTTATACGCGTGGCGCATGAAGTAAAATTTCGAGTTTAGAAAAGCCCCGTGAAAATTTGTCTCGGGTCGCTGCGCGACCCTCGACAAATTTTCTAAGCGGGGCTTTTCTAAACTCGAAATTTTACTTCATGCTTAGTCTGGGAGTGGAAGACACTCGTTACTTTAAAATACATTAGAACTGTTAAAATATGTATCATATAAGTATTTTGTCATTAAATTACTATATTGACTGTATTTTATATAGTGATTTAAGTGACTTATAATCATCACATCACAATAGCCGAAATTCAGTCCATAGAGAGACATAATCAGACAAAATCCTAGCATAGCCAGAAGACAGTCAATCAAGCCACCCACTTACAGTCACAATAGTCAATAAAGATATAATATGAGAAAATTCTATGATAGTCCAAAGACAGTCAAGCAATTTATTCAGATTTAAAGTGTCACACCAGTTTGTTTATAAACAAATACATTTTCTATCAGTACAGTAATTAATCAGCTGAATGCCCGTCTTCAGGGGTGATATGTAAGCACATTATGGGTCCTAGGAGTTGTCAAATGAGTAAGTTACTCAACTGTTTCCGAGGCACTCTTTGCTTGCAAAAAAATAACATCTGTAAATATAAATGATAGGCAATATAAGTCAACGGATGCTTGCCCGGCAGTTGGTGTGCCTCAAGGAAGCATTTTGGGTCCGCTTTTATTTCTATTATTTATTAACGATATGCTCTCGATGATAAATGCTCACATCACAATGTTCGCTGATGACACGACTTTATGCTTAAAAGATAAATCCTTAAATGAACTAAATATAGCAGCAGAAGACATTTTAGGACAACTAAGTTCATGGCTCGAGTCTAACAATTTAATGGCAAACACATCAAAGACGTATGTCATGAAAATTAAAGCGCCAATGGGCGCAACAAATGTGTCCTTAAATGGTGAGAAGATAAATGAAACCAAAAACGTCAAGTTCTTAGGAATAGAGATACAAAATGACATGAAATGGGATACCCATATAAACAAAATCTGCTCAACAATCTCAAAATATGCGTATCTAATATATTCAACTAGAAGCGACATTAACCAAGAAGCTGCCAGGTTGGTATACATGGCATATTGTCAATCACGGTTAATATATGGCATTGTGTTTTGGGGTTGTACTACACAGACGAATGTTCTAAGAGTGTTTGTAATGCAAAAACGGATAATTCGGGCAATGTGCAATAAGAAGCCAAATACAAGCTGCCGCGAGTTGTTTAAGACACTCAAGATCATGCCACTGATCAGCCTGTATATATTCGAATCTATTTAATTTATAACAAATAATATGCATCTATTTAATATAAATCAAAATATACACTCATACAATGTCAGAAACCAAAATATTACAATTCCGAAGCACAAACATAGCTATGTAGAACATTCCTGTGTGGTACAACCTATCAAACTATACAATAACTTACCTCGTTGCCTCAAAGTACTGCCTACCAAAAACCTAATAAAACAGCTAAAACTCATTATACTCGAACAGAGCTTCTATACAATAGATGAATATATTAGATACTGCAGTGACAATGCATTGATACTGGTGGTTTCATCGCTTACCATTCTTACATTCTGTGTTATGTCTCTATTTATAAAAATATTTTAATCTCTATTGTTATTTATAAGTTTTATTTATTTTTTTACTGTATTTTATCTCTGCACATATTTATTAACTATGTTTTATCTATTTTACAACTTGTGAGTGTTACTATTTCTTAGATCTACAAATATTTTAATCTATTCACCTTGTTATAAGTTTATTTTTTGTGAAGCATGTGTTATTATTTATAACTACATTAATTTCATTTCTATATTTACATTACTATTATTGTACGTCTTATATTATGCTATTATTAAGTTAATTGGCTCAACATCACTGTCGACTCACCCATGAAAGTAAAAATTCTTCTTGGAAATAATTGAATTATTATTATTATTATTATTATTATTATTAAAAAACATAAGATACAAATTTTACATATAAAATGTACCGGGTTCGCAAATAAGCGAGGTAAGCGGCTGTATCTCAGAAACTAACGATCGTAGAGAGTTACGGAAAGAAATTTTATAGGTAAAGTGGGCAAGGGAAAATGCTGGAAATTATTTTCAAGTTTCCAAGATGGCTGCCAGTGGGCGTTTCCACCATCTTGAATTACATAAAGATACGTTTCTCGCGATTTTCCCCAATGAATTTAACAAAAAAGTATTTGCGTTTTAATGTTAACTTAAAGTGGAACATTTTTTGTATAAACAATTTTTCTCTATCTTTCGAAATAAAGTGGTGGAGGGTATTTGAATGTTGTTTTATATAAATGCCTGTAACTTCGAAACGGCTTAATAAATTTGGATAAATTTGGTATCATTAAAAAGAGCATTTCTTGGGTTTTTAGGTTTCTCGTAATTATGACAGTTGTGACCTACACGGCCGCCGATAGAGGGCGTTATTCGATATTATAACCAAATTATTGGATTTTCTCAAAAAATTTAAATGCGATAATGATATGATTTTTTTAGACTAGAAAATAGACAAATGACCAACTTATAAGCATGCGCAAACCCCATCTTAATATCTTTTTCCTAACTAAAATTATTAAAAAAATATACTAAACCAGAAAAATTCATATATCCCCATTTAAAAATGCATCGGCTGCGTTCGATAAGAAGGCAAGTAGTAGGCCATTGAAATAAAAGACAAACTCCTCTTTAAAATATTCACAAGAAATGTTAGTTTATTTAGTGCTGTGATTTTAAGTCACACGTTTTCGTATTTATAAGAGATTGTCCTTTTAAATAAAGTTGTGATGAAAAGGAGCGATTCTGTGTTTAAATTGCCTTCCGTCATATTCCACACATTGTTCCAGTCTTTCTTGAGTCGACAGAACCGCAGCCTCGATTTCTGCCGCTGATAGTTGACGAATTGAGTTTCGAATTCTGTTTTCCATATCCATTCGTGTTGTTGGTGGAGTTTGAAAAACAATATCTTTTAAGCGTCCCCACAAGTAAAAATCAAGACATGTCAAGTCGGGAGATCTTGCCGGCCAAGGATATAGGCTTCCCCTTCCTATCCAGCGTTCTCAAAAGGTCCCGTTAATATGGTTTCGGACATTAATTGAATAATGTGCCGGACAACCATCTAATTGCAGAAACATAGTTGCGAGTGGCACATCTTCCAACAAAATTGGCAAGTCGTTGATCAAAAACTCTAAGATGCGGTTACCAGTTAAAGCTTGACCAAAAAAAATAAGGTCCAATAATTCTGTCCCCAATGATACCGCACCACATATTTAGGCTCCAGCGTCCTTGGTGCTGCACTTTTCTTAACCAATGTGGATTTTCAGCGGACCAATAATGCATATTATGACGGTTTACTCTACCATCACTACTAAAGGTAGCCTCGTCGGTCCAGAGAATTTCCGTTAAGAAATTTCTGTTTTCCTCAAGCATGCCTAGCATCCATTGACAATAATTTAATCTATTATCGAAATCTTGTTCATTTAGCGCCTGGTGCAAGACTATGTGGTAAGGATGTAATCTAAAAGTAAAATACAACATATGCGTAAAAATATTATAATCAGAATAACACTGAATTATGTATCTGAGAGTATGTGCTAAGATACTTTGAATAAGATAAAATTATTTACCTATAATCTTTCAAAATATTTCTAACAGTTGTTCGTGCTATTCCCAAGTCTAGAGACAATGTTCTAGTTCCTACATGTCTATCAAATTCTATGTAAGGCAAGACATTGATAATGTTTTTTTCGGTCCTTCCATTGCGACGCCTGCGACGTTTAGGACGACGAAATCTTCCAGTATCGCGTAATCGCTGTACCAAGCGCGGAAACATTCTTCTCCCGTTGTGACGGCGATGCAAGACAGTACGCGGCACGGTATCCAGCGTGCCGCGTACTGTCTTGGAGCTATGGCTGCATTTTGAAAATACTCGAAATAAATCGCAATACTGTCAACGGCTTTATTATTTGTGAGAGGCATTTTGATTAAAAAGTACTCAAATTATGCGCAATCAACAATATTGGGCTGCGTGTGACAAAAGTTTGACGTTACTTGGCAATATTTTTGTTAGGCGATTGTCGTATCTATGGCCTACTACTTGCCTTCTTATCGAACGCAACCGATACATTTTTAAATGGGGATATATGAATTTTCCTGGTTTAGTATTTTTTTTTTAATAATTTGAGTTGGGAAAAAGATATTACGATGCAGTTTGCGCAGGCCTATTGGTTGGTCATTTGTCTATTTTCTAGTCTAAAAAAAGTCATATCATCGCATTTAAACTTTTTGAGAAAATCCAATAATTTGGTTATAATATCGAATAACGCCCTCTATCGGCGGCCATGTAGGTCACAACTGTCATGATTACAAGAAACCTAAAAGCCCAAGAAATGCTCTTTTCAATGATACCAAATTTATCCAAATCCATTAAGCCGTTTCGAAGTAAAAGGCATTTATTTAAAACAACATTCAAATACCCCCCACCACTTTATTTCGAAAGATAGAGAAAAATTGTTTTTACAAAAAATGTTCCACTTTAGGTTAGCATTAAAACGCAAATACTTTTTTGTTATATTCATTGGGGAAAATCGCGAGAAACGTAACCTTATGTAATTCAAGATGGTGGAAACGCCCACTGGCAGCCATCTTGGAAACTTGAAAATAATTTCCAGCATTTTCCCTTGCCCACTTTACCTGTAAAATTTTTTACCGTAACTCTCTACGATCATTATTTTCTGAGATACAGCCGCTTACCTCGCTTATTTGCCCACCCGGTACAATAAACAATAAGTGCGATACATCATTGAATTTAGAAATAAATATTCTTCCAAAAAATATAAAAGTTCAAAACAGCGCCCGTAAGAAAAAGAAAAGTTGGCTATGGTCCCTGGGTAAATGTTATAGTTATCTTAAAATAAAATATGCTACTAGATTGCTCGGTAAAAAGTGCCTCTATAACGTCAAAGTTGTATATGTCTGGATTCAATAGTTTTTGAATACAAAAATAAAAACGAATTTTCAAAAAATCCGTTTTTTGACTACATCTCAAAAACGAAAGAAGATATTACAAATTTGTTTTTAGATTATTACTGGGCCCTAAAATACGCAACTTTACCCCAATTTAACCGACTCTCTATCTCTTTAAATAACCGAGATCTCCATACATTCTGTTGAAATACGTGCACCCAAGTCCTCTGAGTTCATTGCTAACATGCATTTTTTGACAATTGAAATGTAATAGTCAAACTGTGATAATTTTTTGACACATAGGGAAATGTAGTAGTGTATAAGGAAATGTATTTGATAAATGTGAAATATATTTGTCATAAAGGGGTACATATTCGATATAAAGTGAAATGCAATAGAAAAACTCTGTCAAAATTCCCCGTATGTAATAAATAAGTCATTCATAGAAATCGTAAATAAAGTGCAGAATTTAAATTTTTTTAATTCTTTTTGCTTCTTTTATAAAAAAAAAATACAAATTTGTTTCTCATTTTTACACAAGGCAAGAAGGTATTTTCTGTTGTTTCAAAATAATAACGTTTTGAACTCTGTTTAAAATAGTGAAGACTTTTTGGTTCAACTAGACCTTAAAATTGTTTTGTTCTACTAAATAGAAATTGATTCGTGTATTCAGTTTAAGAATATTCACATTACGTCCTATTGTTCTTAACCACTTGAACTTTAATGATATATAAATTAAGTGCGCCAATAAAGCGGAAATGAACGTGCAGACATTAAAATTTCAAGAAACTACTCGCCCCCTTAACAACAATCGGATCCCCTACGCGTCCTTAAAACGCAAAACTGTCACCGTTGAAGAACATCCCCTTAATGACAAACGCTCACCCATAAATCCGCTTCATTGTCGCAGCCACACGTATCCCCCATCCGCCCTGATTTATATCCCTTTATGAGACACATTGTTCGAAACATAAAGGCATCCCCCCGAATTTTGGCGCGCCTTTATTAAAATACAAGAGGTCACGAAAATAACAAAAAAAATATATCGAATGATAGAAAGAAATCGTAATCAGCAACATGTGTTGATATATGGTTGGTCAGGAAAGTAATGAAAATATTTTTTTGCGCTAAGCCGAAGGGCAGTGTTGCCAGCTCTAAATCATCAAATGTCTAAAAGTCTTATGTTAAAAATCACCAGAAATCATTTGACTTTTCAGTTTTTTTTATTAAACGAATTTCAATATTGTTACCAACGAAAAACTCTGGAATAATTAAGAACTTTGTGAGACTAAGGAATTTTTAAAAAGGTGTTGATACTATTTTTCTCTTTGGACATATATTTGCTGATTTAAAAAAATTTTATAAACAGTTTTAAGCAATATCTTTCTGAAATATTGAAAATTTTATCAAAATTTTATGAATTTAGGAAAATCCTAGAAATATTGCAATATCTGATGATAATTTGATAAATCGACGAAAATCTCAAATTGTTGAAAAGGTAAGAATTTACTATACACCCCATGGGTATTATTGATAAAAATGATATTATTCGAAAGTACTCGACGAGTACTATCTAGATATATGCAACTGAAATGGTTGCTATCAATTAGAAAGCCTACTTTTTAGAAAACCTACGTTTAAAGAAAAGTACAATTGCTTAGTTGACACAAACCATTCTGAAACTAAAAAAATGAACCTAACTAGAACGAACATTTAGCTAAGATGAAAACAATTTTGAACAGTGATTGACATTTACATTTCAGATTGTAAGTAAATAAATTAGGCGTTTCAAAATCTACTGAGCATGAAATTATCCTAGCAAAATTGCAGATGTTTCGAGAGTCTGTGCTAAATCTTGACACTACGAAACATTTTTCGTTGGTTCAATAATAAGGGATTTTGGCAAAAGAAAACTCTATTAGCTTAAATTTTGCTGGGCGACCAAACCAAATTTTCGGGCTTTTCTAAATTTGAAATTTTACTTCATGCGCCACGCGTACAAAACACTGATTTAAAGTAAAGTACAGAATGCACGTCTTCGGCACACTAATTTACTAGTGCATTTTGGACTTCAGTAGAAATAAGTGTTTTATACGCGTGGCGCATAAAGTAAAATTTCGAGTTTAGAAAAGCCTGAAAATTTGGTTTGGTCGCCCCGCTTCGCGGGACGACCAATCCAAATTTTCAGGCTTTTCTAAACTCGAAATTTTACTTCATGCTTACTCTGGGAGTGGAAAACACTTGTTTAAAGCTTAATTTTGAACTCTTTACACAAATATCTGAAAATAAAAAAAATCAACTAATGCCTTACAAATAAATGTAAATTTTGAGGTACGAATCCTTAAAACATATATGCCTTGATATATTAATATTAATACACATAAAAGGAATAGTAGGTAAAACATATTTATAAATGCGATTTTCTATTATTTGCAATATACGTTTAACTAGCGAATAAATTAATACACAATGAAAGATATTTATTTATTATACCGGGTGTTTGATTAAGCGTGGCCACCGGCTGTATCTCAGAAACTCAGATAGACTCTCTGTATATTGAATAATTTAAGATTAAGAACCAAATTTTCAGGCTTTCCTAAACTTGAATTTTTATATCATGTTTAATCTGGGAGTGGAAAACACTCGTTAAAAGCCTCAATGCGAACTCTTTGCACACAAATATCTGAAAATATAAAGTTATTATGATATGTATACTTGAAAGAAAAACTCCCTGTATATTGAATAAATTAATCCCTGTTTCTGTGTTCATTTATGTGTGAGTTATTATTTGCAAAAAAATAGCAATTTACTCTCCTTGTGTATAACCTTATTACGTGTATATTGACAAATTATTAATGGTATTAATTTGTTGGATGTTTTTTTTTTTTTATTAACGCCCGGAAATTTAATTCAGTGTTTCATAAAAGCCGGACCATTAGAATGGTATCCACGTGCCATTAAATGGCAAATTGCCTGTATAATTGCCCGGGCTGGCGATTGTGGCTTTTTGGCTCGATGAGAAATTTCGTACGGGCAAATGGGGTAAATTAATAAACCCACGCTTGTGGATATAATTGACGTGTCATGCACAATTGATTCGCTTCCCCGAATGATTGAATGACACAATTTTGATATAACACCGTTTATTATTGAATACGACATTAAAATTGATTCACTCGGTTAAAAGAACTGATTTTACATCATTAAAAACAGACGGAAAATAATATTAATAAGTTAGTTATCTATAGAAATATATTTGAAATTTGATAATTAAATAAAAGTCACTTGGTTTGTTTCACTACTATTTTTTATTCTCTCCGACTAGTTTCGACTTATCGTCATTTTCAAGAAGTAATACAGAAAATTATTTTACAAGATATATATACATATTTTTGTGAGGGTCAGGTAATAAGGGCTTTAAGAATTGGAGAGTTCCAGATGTCTTCGTACTCATTTACAATGTGTTTTCCCTGTTTTATTGCTTTGCTTATTTCCAGGCCTTCTCTAAAATTTAATTTTCGTCCCTTATTACCCGAATATAATATTTTGAAATCGTCTGAATTAAAGAAGTGGTTGGAAGCGATGCAATGACGGGCAAACCCCCTTGTTTGTTTGTTATTTACGATGGATTTTTTATGTTCCTCAAGTCTTTTTTCAAAACTTCTACCTGTTTGCCCAATGTATATTGCATCGGATTCACCTTATTTTATTTCGTAAATACCGCATTTTTATTTTTATTGGTGGGTGGTTTATTTTTTACAAATAGTTTTCTAAGGTTAAGTGGATTCGTCATAATAATATTCAATTCATTCCCCTTTATGCACTTTTTTATTTTTTGCGATAGGCTGTTGATAAAATTTAATTTATTCCAGTTTTTGTTTTCAATATTACTATCATTGTATAGATATTTGAATAGTTTATTTTGTTTTTTTCTCTTTATTAATTTGTCTATGATTTCTGGATTATAACCATTATTAATTGCTATTTCTTTTATTAAATTTACTTCCTGTTGAAGTAACTAGTCGGAGAGAATAAAAAATAGTAGTGAAACAAACCAAGTGACTTTTATTTAATTATCAATATTGTAAGCATGATTCAGCAAGTGATTAATGAGAACTAAATTGAAGATATTTGAAATTGCTTGCAAATTGTTAATTCCATTATTGAGAAATCTTAAAAGATATAGTCATAGTGTTTTAAGATTTCTTCATATTAAAAGTACAAATTTTCCCCACACACAAATTTGCGCTTACATATAATAATAAATAAAAAAAAAAAACACTGGACAGACAAAGATCAAATTTACATGACAAACAATTTTTTTTCTACACCTTACTACTAGATTGCTAGTACATAAATTACTAAATTTGCTAGTATAACATTTTTAATGAATAAAAAAATAGTGGACAGACAAACATACAATTTATATGAAAAACAATTTTTTTCTTAGTCGATTTATGGGGGGGGGCTAACTAAATAAAATTGATATATCTATCATAGTGCTTTCCACCATGTTAGATACTTGACCTTTCACCTACCTTAACAAATGTTTCTTATTAATGTTAAACATTGTTCATAAACCTCACTTATGTTTTTACATTTCCACAAAATATTAATACGGCAGGGTCAAAAATTACGTATATAGCAAATGATCAAAGTAATTAATTCGTAAAATTCACATTTTGAAAACAATAATAAAAAAATAACTAAAAAAAAGCTTCGACGTAGAGTGAAAATGCAACAAATGTTAATTTTTAGATTATCTACAACTTTTTATCACATGATTTTTTTATATGCTCAATATTTACGAAATAAACCTTTTTACATTATTTTAATTATAATTTTACACACTTACGCCCGGTACTATAAACGATTAATAAATCATTAGGTAACTATTTGTGGAGTTATTTAACTAGTAAACTAATAGGCAAATAAAATTGTGTATTATAACCAAATAAATAGCAATTCTAGAAATAAATAATTTATTTAGTAGATTACAAACTGAAATTATACATTTTCATTGTGGCCATAGCTGGAACCACCAATTTTTTATATTGAATTGTCAATATTTCTAATTAAATTGTCAACCAAATTGGAAATTTAGTATAATTCCTTATAATTATGACGAATAACCGTGAAATAAGACAGAATTACGCAGAACAAGAAAAAGAAAGCTTATTAGAAATTATAAAAGATTTAAACGAGTGTTTTCTACTCCCAGGCTAAACATGAAGTAAAATATCGAGTTTAGAAAAGCCTGAAAATTTGGTTTGGTCGCGTAGCGCGAAGCGCGGAGCGGCCAAACCAAATTTTCAGGCTTTTCTAAACTTGAAATTTTACTTCATGTACCACTGATTTCAAGTGAAGTTCACTTGTTCACAATATTTCAGTGTTAAATACGCGTGGCGCATGAAGTAAAATTTCGAGTTTAGAAAAGCCTGAAAATTTGGTTTGGTCGCTCCGCGCTTCGCGCTACGCGACGAAACCTAATTTTCAGGCTTTTCTAAACTCGAAATTTTACTTCATGCTTAGTCTGGGAGTGAAAAACACTCGTTTAATACTTTAAATGGAAATAATTTTAAAAACGCGTATGCATAAGTATAAAAATCCCTGGTTATGTCTGATTTGAAAAACTCTAGGTCTTCGACTTCTAGAAATAAATAATTTAATTAGTAGATTACTGACCGATATTATACATTTTCATTATGGCCATAGCTGGAACCACCAATTTGTTAAATTAAATTGTGAATATTTCAAATTAAATTGTCAATCAAATTGGAAATTTAGTACAATTCCTTATGATTATGAAGAATAACCGTGGAATAGAACAGAATTACACAGAATAAAGAAAGATAGCTTATTAGAAATTAAAAAGACTTAAACGAGTGTTTTTCACTTCCAGGTTAAGCATGAAGTAACATTTCGAGTTTAGAAAAGCCTGAAAATTTGGTTTGGTCGCTCCGCGCTTCGCGCTACGCGACCAAACCAAATTTTAAGGCATTTCTAAACTCGAAATTTTACTTCATGCTTTGTCTGGGAGTGGAAAACACTCGTTTAAAATTTTAAATGGAACCTATTTTAAAAACGCGTATGCATAAGTATGAAAATCCTTGGTTATGTCTGATTTGAAAAACTCTAGGTCTTCGACTCCTTAGAATGTCTTGTGGTTCGAATAAATCACTGTCAGGGAATATACTATAAGCAAACCTAAATCTGACATGGATGATATGGTAAAAATGATAACCGTAATGATAATAATAAATACAAGTAGTAGAATCTAAAGTAATTATAATACTATAATACACTTTTGACTTTTATCTGTCAAATTATTTAGAGAATAAAATTTTCTTGGTAGAAAAACAAACAAATAATTTACTGGGGAGTTTTATTAGCCAAAATAAAATATTTTGTGTTTATAATACCGAAATCTTTGGAATAAATTAATGTATTCCTAAAGTAAATTTTATTTAGCTAATAAAACGTTTAATAATACCGGGCAATAATAATATATAGTTAACAATTTAATATTGGAATATTTATATTTGATTTACTTAATTACAATAAATTCCATGCCCTGTAGACAAAAACAATTAGACGTGGTTATATAAAGATAGATCAATCAGCTTTAATCGTTTTATAAATGCTTTAAACGATATACAGGACAGCTCAAAATGGGGTAATATACAAACCAAATTACATAATTTTATTATATGACAAAAGAGCATTATTGCTGGTGTAGTTGTTACGATGAAATGTTTGTTTAATGATTTTTTATAAACGTGTATTAGATAGGATTTGAAACTAACTTTAAACCAGTCAGTAATTCATTGCAGTATATTGGCCGTTTATTATTTTGAAAAGAATTCCCAAATCAGATAAAAAAAAACCTCTCATTCACAAATGTTAAGTTTAACAAAGTTAGCGTAAAATTGCGACTATAATTAATTCTGGAAATTCTCAATCTAAATGATATTGACAACAACAATCTGTTTTGTACCTCCTCTATTTGATCAATTTTATTGTTATAAAATGGTGACCAAACAGAGGAAGCATATTCTGGTTGAGTTCTTACCAGAGAAAGAAGTAAATGCTTGTACGTGTTCATTGAATGATTCTTACCAAATGCAATGCTTTGCAGCTCATGCGGTCAATGTGCTTCGTAAATGACAAGGTACAGTCAAATATTACTCCTAGGTCTTTGACATATGGGACTGTGGATAGCTGGTATCCATTGATTTCATAATTTGATTTAATGACATAACCAGGACCAAAGAGAATAGATACGCACTTATCATTATTAAAATAGAGACTGTTATTCAAGCCCGATTGAAAAATATTATTCAAATCTTGTTGCAAGACTGTAATGCCGTTAGTGTTTTTGATTTTACGAAAAATTTTAAGATCGTGTGCAAAAATAAGAAATTTACAATGCTTGACATAAGACTTCAGATCATTAATGAAGAGTAAAAATAGTATTGGTCCACAATGCGACCCCTGCGGTACACCTGATGTTACGTTAATTTCTTTTGAAATAAAATTATTGATTTTTACATACTGTAACCTGTTTGACAAAAAGCTTTGTATCCATTTAGTGATGTTTACTCCAAAGCCTATTCGCTGCAATTCATGCAATAAAATATCCTGCGAAACGCGATCAAAGGTTTTAGTGTACACCGCATCAACTTAGCAATTTCATTCAAAGGCATCTAAGTTGTATGATTGGTATACAAGCAAATTTGATATTGCGGATCTCCCGTAAGAAAATCCATGCTGCTTTTCACAGACAAATTGTTTGTAATGAAACGATAATTGATCAGCTATCAATTTGTCAAACATTTTTGGCATAACAGATTGAAAGGATATTTTTCTGTTTGCAATATTTTTCCTATTGCCACTTTTAAAAATAGGTCTTGTAAAGCTTTGTTTCCAAATGGAGGGGATATTATAGAAAAATCCAAAAAAATTTTAAGTGTAAACTACCACTTCCGGTTTCCGCATTTCAGCAAAAGTTAATAGTATACTACTATTGTAATAAAAAGTTTAAGCTTATAGTGTCATCTTAACAACTCAATTAGTTAAGACTTTATCGTGGCGACAGAAGGACAGGATAGAAGGACAGGAGGATAGGACAGGAAAGATGAACAGAAAGAGAAAAGGACAGAAGGACAGAACGAGAGAAGGACAGGATAGAAGGACAGGATAGAAGGACAGAAAGACAGAAGGACAGAAGGACAGAAGGACAGAAGGACAGAAGGACAGAAGGACAGAAGGACAGAAGGACAGAAGGACAGAAGGACAGAAGGACAGAAGGACAGAAGGACAGAAGGACAGAAGGACAGAAGGACAGAAGGACAGAAGGACAGAAGGACAGAAGGACAGAAGGACAGAAGGACAAAAGGACAGAAGGACAGAAGGACAGAAGGACAGAAGGACAGAAGGACAGAAGGACAGAAGGACAGAAGGACAGAAGGACAGAAGGACAGAAGGACAGAAGGACAGAAGGACAGAAGGACAGAAGGACAGAAGGACAGAAGGACAGAAGGACAGAAGGACAGAAGGACAGAAGGACAGAAGGACAGAAGGACAGAAGGACAGAAGGACAGAAGGACAGAAGGACAGAAGGACAGAAGGACAGAAGGACAAGAGGACAGAAGGACAGAAGGACAGAAGGACAGAAGGACAGAAGGACAGAAAATTTGATAATGTTCGCGAAAATAATACTTCGTTTTTCATGTATTATTCTAAATTGTTTTTCATTTATTAATAGTTTCTTCTCTAAATGTGTTAATATAATATGATCTTGTTATTTTAATAAAAGTATCCATGTTTTAATAACGAATCATTTAGATAAATATTTATAAATTCTAGTAGAAAACATATATAAGTATTCTAGTTATGAAGAAACGTTTATACTAAATCGCTAAATATATTACGCATTGTACTCGTTGTAAATGGACTCACGCTATTTTACAAATAAATAGTTCATATATTACATTTTATTATCTAATTTTATTATAAGTGCATCCGGGCTAGGTACGGACAAAAATTAAATTTCACGTTGCTGTTTGCTAAATTTGTTAAAATAACCTAATTTAAAAACTGATGCACGTTCCGGGCGAGGCAGCAAATCACAAAAAACTAATAACACTTGTTTGTATTCCATTTGGGCGCCGTGTAATCACAATCATTATTAGCGGGGCGCGAGCGCGCGATAATAATATAACTGGAAGTCAGTGTTGCCCTTTTCATACAAAATATTTTTCATTTTACCCCGTCTGGATAAAATTTCCCGTCACGTACCGAAATTAATGTTTAATTTTCTTTCCTCTGCTTTACAGAGTAGACTCTGTCAATTCTAAAGCGCATTATTAATATAATAATGTTTCTTACGCTGAAAGATAAATATTAATAATGTAGTAGATACAAAATAGTCAGAAGGATAGTTATTTTTAATGAGCTACAGCCATGGGCATCCGCAGAATCTTTTTCTTTTATTTATTTAATTATTGCAGTTCTTAAAGTTATGAAAATGGCATGAAATTTATAAATTGTAATAAAATTAATATATTAATGAATGAATCCATTGATAATGGTCACTTTGTGTCCGAAGTGTACATTTGGTAATTCAAATAAAAGTGTGAAGAAAGGTTATTAGTGCTTAATTTATCAATTAAATTTCATCTTCACGTAACTCAGCCAATCAATTAAAATTTCTTTGTTTGTATAACAATTGGTTTATTTGGTGAGTATAGTTTCGATACTACACGTATCATTATCAAACCGTTAGTAACAAAAAACTACAAAGGAACATTATTTATATTTGCAAATTTTCTAATAACAGCGTTAAAGAGGGGGGTGTATTTAAGGTCAAGCTGGTCGTTAATTACGGGAATTTCCCGATTAGCGCGGGCTCTGTGAATCTCCAAAGACTCCAGGAGGTCCATCTTTCTACCCTTCTCGGCAAAGTGAATAACTGAAAGTACATCCTCGCCAAAAGAATGGTTATTTTCAATCAAATGTTTGGCGAAAGATGACTTATCAATTAATCTATGCCGAAAAGAGCAAAGATGCTCACTGAGTCTGGTCTTAAAATTATGACCAGATTGACCTATATACACTCCCTTACAATCATTACAGGTTAATTTATATATTCCTGATTTGTAAATACTTGGTATCTGAGTCTTATGGTTAAAAATATGATTTTTAATTTTTGTAAATGGTTTCATCGCTATATTTAATTTGTGTTTTGCTAAAATATTTTTAATTTTGTTATTTATATTTCCAAAGTAAGTAAGGGATCGTTATGTTGCTTGTGTTTTAGGTTCGATTCCGGCATATATGTATTTTCTAATAAGTTTAATTTTGTATTGATTAACTATTTTATCTACTATTGACGTAGTATAGCCATTTGAAACGGCTATACTTTTAATGATAAGTCATCTTTCGCCAAACATTTGATTGAAAATAACCATTCTTTTGGCGAGGATGTACTTTCAGTTATTCACTTTGCCGAGAAGGGTAGAAAGATGGACCTCCTGGAGTCTTTGGAGATTCACAGAGCCTGCGCTAATCGGGAAATTCCCGTAATTAACGACCAGCTTGACCTTAAATTCACCCCCCTCTTTAACGCTGTTATTAGAAAATTTGCAAATATAAATAATGTTCCTTTGTAGTTTTTTGTTACTAACGGTTTGATAATGATACGTGTAGTATTGAAACTATAGTCACCAAATACCAATTGTTATACAAACAAAGTGATAAACAGTGTTTTATTTATGTTCAACAATGTATAACGAAGTAGAAGCCTCTATAATCAGTGAATTAATTAAAATTTCGTCAATTTAATTACTCAATAATTTGATTTTTAACGAAATATTTAGGGAATTCTTGTTTTAGGTTAGGTATACATAGTACTAATAGATATTGTCATTTTTTTAAATTATTATTGAATACAAAAAATGTATTATGATGATTATAAACAATTCATATTATGATTGTAACTTAATTACAATAAACTAATTCCTATTTTCTCAAGAGAACACAATAACAAATTCGTCTGTTTTCACAATACGTATTACATTTCGTAATTCTGTTTGAACGTAATTACTTTATGAAAATAACGGTAATTTTATACGGGGTATGTATTTGTGAAAATAAATTAAGGCTGTGTTTATCCAACAAACAGCAAGCAAGCCCCCGACGACAAGAGTTGCGGTATGCAAATTGCGATAATATCAAAATCCAAACATGGAGATTAGTATATCAGCATTGTAACAGGCGAGGCCGACAACCTCCCTAATTACCAACAGTTATAATGAACGCGTTATTTAACATTTAATTTAGGGGTTGATGATATTGCGCGAGATTAACGTGAATATGCGTATTTTATTATGTAAGTGTGATTTGTGTTGCCATCAAGAGAAGTTGATGACATTTATAATCTCTTACTTAAGCTGAATTTTCTGTTTAAAAATTCGCAACAAAAACTCGCAACATAAAGTGTATTATTCTTATTCTTGAAAATGGCATTAAGCCGAAACCAATCAATATTAAATACTAATTATTTTATTGAGTTATGTGGAGTATTTAATCACAATAAAAAACACTTTTATTCCTTACTTCACTTTTATTCGTTAGATAATGACTGCTTTGCACTCGAAATGTATCTATCGATTAAAAATAAAAGTGAAGTAAGGAATATTTAATCATTTATTTGCAAAACAAACTAAGAATGTCATTTATTAATTTCGCAAAGTGTGCAAAATGCATTTTTGTTTGAACGCTCATTTTTGTAATAGGCTTCAATCACTTTAACACGTTCGATTGTTAGTCTTTCCAAGGTTGAAATTGCTAAATACTGAACTTGTACAATTTTAAAACCAGATGTCAAAAGTCATTTGCATTTAAACCTCATATACATTTAAAATTGGTCAAAGCTTTTGGAAAAATTAACATAAAAAACAATTAAAAATTTTGATTATTTACTATAAATATTTCGATAATTACAATCATGAGCGTAGTTAAAGAGGGTGTAGTCCCCATCCCCTGCATAGAAGCAGTTTAATAATGGTATTTTTTTTTTTTTATTGGAAACTACGTTATTGAATTAGTTTCAAAATCATAGTCTTTACTTAAAAATAGAAGCAGTTTAATTACGCGTTTATTAAATATTTCGGAATGTTTTTTTTTGTAATTTTTAGTCAAAATTATTATTTATTGAACATTCTCGAGTGTTTTTATAAAACTGTAAACAATCGATGCGGTTATGTGTTGCCTTTGATTTGGTTGGCGTTCACTTTGTCTCACATCTTTATAACAATTTTATTAAAACACTTAACTTTGTTTTACCATTTTTATTAATAAAAATAAAAGTGGTAAAATAAAGTTAAGTGTTTTCATTAACATTTTATGTATTATTTTAAAATTGATTTTGTTTTTGTAAAGAAAACATATAATCTCTTTTTGTAGGTATTCTAAATTAAAAGTTTATTTAAAATTAAATTCATTTATAAAAATATTTTATTGCTAAATTTGAGAAAACAAAATGTATTATATATTAATTTTATCAAAGTTGACATTAAAATATTTGCTTGCTAAACTTAAAAAAATTTATTGTCATTTTCTGATTTTGTTTGAGTTGAAATTTTTTGCTTAATTAGAATAATTTATGAAAATATATTTTTTCTAATGCCCGGTATTATAAACGATTAATAAATCATTAGATAGCTATTTGTGGAGTAATTTTATTTACCTCGTAAACTAATGGGCAAATAAAATTGCGTATTATATAGCAAACCTACCAAATAAATAGCAATTATAAAAATAAATAATTTAATCAGTAAATTACACACCGAAATGATACATTTTCATTGTAGCCATAGCTAAAACCACGAATTATTTAAATTGAATTGTCAATATTTCAAATTAAATTGTCAATCAAATTGGAAATTTAGTATAATTCCTTATATTTATGGAGAATAACCGTGGAATAGGACAGAATTACACAGAACAAGTAAAAAAAAGCTTATTAGAAAATTATAAAAGACTTAAACGAGTATTTTCCACTCCCAGGGTAAGCATGAAGTAAAATTTCGAGTTTAGAAAAGCCTGAAAATTTGGTTTGGTCGCGTAGCGCGAAGCGCGCAGCGGCCAAACCAAATTTTCAGGCTTTTCTAAACTCGAAATTTTACTTCATGCGCCACGCGTACAAGACACTGATTTTAAGTGTTCACTTGTTCACAATATTTCAGTGTTTTCAGTGTTTAATACGCGTGGCGCATGAAGTAAAATTTCGAGTTTAGAAAAGCCTGAAAATTTGGTTTGGTCGCTCCGCGCTTCGCGCTACGCGACCAAACCAAATTTTAAGGCTTTTCTAAACTCGAAATTTTACTTCATGCTTAGTCTGGGAGTGGAAAACACTCGTTTAAAAACTTAAATGGAACTAATTTTAAAAAAAGCATATGCATAAGTATAAAAATCCCTGGTTATGTCTGACTTGAATAACTCTAGGTCTTCGACTCCTTAGAATGTCTTGTGGTTCAAATTAATCCCTGTTAGGGAAGATACTATGAGCGAACTTAAATCTGATACGGATGATATGATAGACATGATAACCGTAATGAAATTAATACATACAAGTAGTAGAATCTAAAGTAATTATAATAATATATTACACTTTTGACTTTAATCTGTAAAATTATTTAGAGAATAAAATTTACTTGGTAGAAAAACAAACAAATAATTTACTGAGGAGATTTATTAGCCAAATTAAGTTATTTTGTGTGTATAATACCGAAATCTTTGGAATAAATGAATTTATTCCAAAAGTAAATTTTATTTAGGAAATAAAACGTTTTATAATACCGGGCATAAATCTAAGAAAAGTTAATTCTGTCACAAAGTTAAATTTCTTTTTAAAAATCTAATTATTTATAAATATATTTCTTTGATCAATTTGGGAAAACTCAATAGTCCCTAATTTTGTGTCAAACTTGAAATTCTGTTTAAATAGCTCTTTAATTTACTGTTACTCTACAAAGTGACATCTAACCCAACTTCACAATTCATCAATTAAACTAACCCAACCAAACAAATTTGTATCTAAACTCTCTTGACTTTTACAGATAATTGGGTTAAGTTGAACGAGAAATTAGTTGGGTTAGGTTAGATATAAAAATGAGCGTAACAAATTTCTATTAATAATACGAATACTGGGAAATTTTCTTTTAGCAATACATATGCATACGCTTTTTTTTAATTCTACTTGAAACCTAAAACAAATGTTTTCCATTCCCACGTTGAGCATAAAGTGAATTTTCAGGCTTTTCTTACCTCAAAATTGTATTTCATACGCAACGCGTAAAAAAAAATGCTTTTCTTTTTTTGAAAGCGAGAGATTTAGTTGCAGGAAATACATATTTGTAAAATTTATTAACGCGAGGTCAAACTAAAGGGGTTCATTTTGACATTCAATTTGAATCAGTATTTTATACGCATAGCGCATGAAGTAAAATTTCGAGTTTAGAAAAGCCTAATTTGGATTGGTCGCTTCGCTTCTACCAATCCAAATTTTTTGGATTTTCTAAACTCAAAATTTTACTTCATGCTTAATCAAGGATTTGAAACACCCGCTAGAAGCTTCAAATTGAACGTTTTTCATAAAATCAATGAATGCCTGAATATTTACAGCGCACACATCGGGATATGTATATTTAATAGGAACATCACTTGTGTTTTAGTAGAAAGGCTTTCCACGACCAATCGAAAATGTTTGGATTTTCTAAATTCAAAATTTTACTTCATGCTTAATCAAGCATTTGAAACACCCGTTAGAAGCTTCAAAATGAACGTTTTTCATAAAATCAATGAATGTCTGAACATTTACAGCTGACACATCGGGATATGTATATTTAATAGGAACATCACTTGTGTTTTAGTAGAAAGGCTTTCCACGACCAATCGAAAATGTTTGGATTTTCTAAATTCAAAATTTTACTTTATGCTTAATCAAGGATTTGAAACACCCGTTAAAAGCTTCAAATTGAACGTTTTTCATAAAATCAATGAATGCCTGAACATTTACAGCGCACACATCAGGATATGTATATTTAATAGGAACATTATTTGTGTTTTTGTAGTAAGGTTTTATTTACCAAGTGATCACTGAGATTGTTTCTCAGTTAATGAAATATATTTTTTTATTATTTTTTCAACTATATATTGTTTTTGAAAAGTTTTTCAAATTTGTATTAAATTATTCTCAATGGCATTTAACGTTTACAATTTAAATCATCTCATAGCCATAAAAGTAGGTTATAAAACATTAAAACTTACACAACATTTCTTGGCACAGCATCGCAAGTCATAATTCAACAAGTACATACATGCAGCTTGTAAATATGTTAACATTATAATAACCACTTTGTGTGTGCAAGCTTTACGTGCATCTGGGTGAAAAGATTTATGATCTGCTCTATCATAAATGCGCATAGCTTTTAATGATTATTTATTACGTTAATAAAAGCAGGTCAGTTTGCTAATACGTGACGCTCGAGTGAATAATGGACATACCTTGTCATTTAATTAGAGATACAAGGTGTTGATGATTTCGGTTAATTACGTGATGCATTGATGCCGTTACTCTGTTTGTGTCAGCAAGTTTCTATTCATGAATTTTCAATTTGAATCAGTTCAATTATCCATTCAAGGTTTAATTAGAAAAAAATATTTAATTAAAATGTATGCTTTCAATTCAATTAATATGTATGAAAGCATTTGGTTTTAATATTTCAACTTTAACTTTATTTACGGAATTTTCTATATAATCAATTTTCAATTAGTTTAAGATAATCTACATGTTTGTATACAGGGTGCCCGTATTTTGACAGAATATATGGGGATCTCGGTTATTTGAAGAGATAGAGAGTCGGTTAAATTGGCGAAAAGTTGCGTATTTTAGGACCTTACAATAATCTGAAAATAATTGGAAATGTCTTTTTTGTTATTGAGATATCAACAAAAAACTGATTTTTAATAAAAGCAGGTCAGTTTGCTAATACGTGACTCTCGAATGAATAATGGACATACCTTGTCCATTGCTTATTTTAGAGCCTTACAATAATCTAAAAAGAATTTGAAATATCTTTTTACTTTCCCCGGTATGTAATACAAAGGGAAAGTATTGTTTTCGTGAAAATTTTCGAATCAAAAATTTTAGCGGAAATATCCGTTTTGAGGTCCCCTGAGTCGAATAAGACCATTTTTGAAAAATGTCTGTCTGTCTGTCTGTCTGTGTGTGTGTCTGTGTGCGCTGTACCGCAAAAACCGCTAAAGATATCAAGATGAAACTTGAAACTTAAGCTTTTTGTTACAATCGGAAGAACTGAAAAGCTTTTGGTGAAAATCGTAAAACCGGAAGTGGTACTTTACTCTTGGCGTTTTTCAGTTTTTTCAGATTTTTTCAATAAATGTGTATCAAACAAAAAATTCTTTCAAATAAAAGTTGTAGATAATAACAAAATGAAGATGTATTGTTCACTTACTTTTTGTCATAGCACTCTTAGTTTTTGAGATATTTCAAAAGTTGTGTGTTTTATCTAGTTATTGGTGTGTGACAGTGTATGTGTCGATACAATTGAAAAATGTTTCAAATAAAAGTTGTAGGAAATGAAAAACTAAAGATTTTTTGTAGATTAATTTTTTGTCATAGCACTCTTAGTTTTTGAGATATTCAATAAATAGTGTTTTTTATCCAGTCATTGGTTTGTGTCAGTATGTGTTGATCCAATTGAAAAATGTTTCAAATAAAAGTTGTAGTTATCAAAAAGTTGAAGACATTTTGAAAATAATAATGCTACAAATATTTTAAAAGTGATATAATACGCAATTTACGGGGGAAAGTACCATCATGGACACATCACCATTTTTTGTTTTTGAGATACAAAAAAACTGATTGAAAATAAAAGTTTTTATTTTTGTACGCAAAACTACAAAATCTGGATATTTAGAACTTTGACAATATACAGGCACTTTTTAATGAGGAATCTAGTAGCATATTTTTTTCAAGATAACTATAACATTTACTCGGGGACCATAGCTAACTTTTTTTTCTAGATATGAGCGCCATTTTGGATTTTCATACTGTTTGAAAGAATATTTTTTTCTAAACTCAGTGATGTAATACACTCATAATTTATTTTAGATTTGATATTTAAAATTATAATATTTTCTTTTTTGCAAAGAGTGCCTTCAAAACAATGACGTCATATCTCTTAATCAATAAAATCTTGACAGCAGTTAATCATTGTTAGCACTCAAAATTATTTAATAAATGTCAATCTGTTGTAATAATAATAATTAGTATCGATTATCACATAAAAGTTGCACAAACTAAATTTATTCTACTTTTATTATTATTATTATTGAAAAATTATTCATAAAAAAGTGATTCTTACATTTTTTCGCTACATCTCGGTAAATATTGATGACCAGCACTTCTAATCGTTATATATTTTCAACTTTACTGTAAATTAGCGGTTTATACCCGTGGCGCATGAAGTAAAATTTCGAGTTTAGAAAAGCCCCGTGAAAATTTGTCTCGGGTCGCTGCGCGACCCTCGACAAATTTTCTACGCAGGGCTTTTCTAAACTCAAAATTTTACTTCATGCTTAGTCTGGGATTGGAAGACACTCGTTAGTTTAAAGTATATCACAACTGTTAAATACATGTCGTCGGGTGCCCATCTTCAGGGGTAATATAATCTTTTAAATATTACTGTACCAAGGTTTTCCTCTAGGGGTAGTAGAACATTTTAATATGCAAAACCGAATACAGCTCACCATTCCTGTTCTCCGTTATTAAAAATGTTGACATCATATCATGAGGTTCAATACGGTGTAGATATCTTTAATAATAGTAAGCCAGAATTTTTACTTAATCTTAATTTATGTTTGTTATAGGTTTAAGTTATAGGTTTAAGTTGATTTATTGCATACTATTTTTTTGTTTTTGCATTACTATATTTTCCTTTGTAGTTAGGCTTAATTTATATTTGTTATAGGTTTAAGTTATAGGTTTAAGATGATTTATTGTGTACTATATTTTGTTTTTGCGTTACTATATTTTCCTTTGTAATTAGGCTTAGGTCTGTTGAGGAAATAAATAAATAAACAAATATATATGTAAGCAAATTATGGGTCCTAGGAGTTGTTAAATAAGTGAGTTCCTCAACTGTTTCAAAGGCACTCTTTACAAAAAAACAAAAGATTAAAACTTTACATATAAAATGTACAATAAACTATAATTGTAATTCAGAAAAAAAATATTCTTCCAAATAATATGAAAATCTAAAATGACGCCCATATGAAAACAAAAATGGCATATGGTCCCTATAGTCTGTTTAAAAACTAGAAGGAGTAGGTGTCAAAGCCCAATTTACAATATAAAAAGTTACCAGAAATATCACTAGATAAAGTTGGCGGCAATTTTAAATAATTTCAGTTACTCTTTAAATAAAATCAAATATAATGTAAAAAATCTTTAAAAATTATTAATAAACAATATTTTTTTCATACAATTTGTCTATTAAATTCAAAATAAACAAATAACTAAATTTTGGACTACATAATAATAATTAAAAAACTAAAACTTTTTTAAATCTTATTTATTACAAAAAAATAAATATTATACATGTGAGTCAAAATCATCATACAAAGGATATTGTTCATTGAGTGGACAGAGGGTTGGGGCAAGGGAGCACCGATTAGCATCCGCGGACCGATTAAACAGTTTTGGACATTGCGCTTCTTACCCGAGCACCACGGCAAGGTCAAGCACTTAGCACTGGAGTCAACCAGTAATTCCGGGAATTACTGGAGGGCTACAAGACCAAGTCAAGAAGCAGACACTTTAACACTGGGCACAAGACGAGTGTTCCAGGGTTATATACGCTTCGAATTAAGGTTATGTCAGCTCTTACGTCTAATAATGACGTAATTAACATAGTGTAAGATGGGCGTGCTCTTAGCCAATCAGAGTTATAGGTTTTGGCGCGTGAAATTAAAACGCTCCTCCTAGTTATTAAACAGATTATAGGTAAATGTTATAGTTATCTTAAAATATAATATGTTACTAGATTTATTGTTAAAAAGTGCCTGTATAATGTCAAAATTATAAATGTCTAGATTCAATAGTTTTTGAATAAAAAATAACGAAATTTAAAAAACTCCGTTTCTTGACAATATCTGAAAAACGATAGAAGATATTTAAAATTTCTTTTCTGATTATTATTGGGCCTTAAATTACGCAGTTTTGTCCCAATTTAACCGACTCTCTATCTCTTCAATTAATCGAGATCTCCATACATTCTCTTGAAATACGGATACCCTGTATAACAATAATTCAAGTATTCGTGTACTTATATTTTATATTATAAAGCTTATTTTTTTAAATTAGACACTACTACACACGTACCTTTTGTAGTTTTTCATGTGACTACAAAAACCTTTCAGTTTATATATTATTAACACTTATACAGGGAGTTTATTTTAAGTCTACATATTTATTTATTCACGAAAAACCTATTCATAAATAATATAATACATACACTATAAACCTTACCTATTATAGAAAATATGAATATACATGTCTGCAATATATGACAAATCGGAATGAACAACAATAATATCCCGATGTATACTCTATACATTTTTAGGCATTCAATGGTTTTATAAAAGCGTTGAATTCAATGCTTCTAACGAGTGTCACCACTCCTTAATCAAGCATAAAGTAAAATGTAGTGTTTAAAATAATAATGCAGAACTACTAACTAATATAACTAGTAATACAATACATAACTAGTTATATTAGTTAATAGTTGTGTGGTTGTAAATTTTCTGTATATTGTATTTACGGAAAATCAGTGGTACAAATATTATTATTCTACTTATTTACCCTTATTGATAACAGTGGCTATCACCGTAGAGAATTATCTTTAAACATTGTTCCTCCGGATCCGATATTCTCTAAAACAAAGATAAACAATTGGATACTATAGATGTTGCATGTATTTAATGACTTTTACCCTTGAAACAACAATGATTTACCGGTAAATTATTGGTACACTGGTTTTGAGTTACAAATGTTTGAAGTTTCTGGTTATTGAAATAGTTGGTAAATTTATAATCCCTTTAATTATATTTAATATATGCATGCATTAATGGTAAACGCGCCGGGATAATAAATTAATATTAAAAGAAAATAGTTATACAGAGAATTTTTAAGTATTTTTGATACTATGTAAATATTCATATGTTACTTGTTTTTATAAAAGTGTTTAATTTAAAAATTTAAACGAGTGTTTTTACTCTATGGTTAAGCATAAAGTAACATTTTTAGGCTTTTCTAAACTCGAAATTTTACTTAATGCGATAGGCGCATAAATCACTGATTTCTTGTGCTGTCTGCTTAACCCATTAACGGCCAAACAATTATAGAGTTAACTTTTAAAGTTGAATTTTTGTAATATTTTGCACTTCTCTTTATGATTTCTATGAATAACTTATTATTAATTTTTTCGATTATTACTCATTAAAAAAAAAATACATCAGTGTGCTTTTAACTTCAAAATATTTCAGTGTTTTATACGCGTGGCGCATGAAGTAAAATTTCGAGTTTAGAAAAGCCCCGTGAAAATTTGTCTCGGGTCGCTGGCGCGACCCTCGACAAATTTTCTACGCGGGGCTTTTCTAAACTCGAAATTTTACTTCATGCTTAGTCTGGGAGTAGAAACACTCGTTTTAAACTTCATTTTGCACGTTTTTATGAAAAATTGATTATTGACTGAACATTTAGTGTATACCGGGTGTTGACTTGGCGGACGCAACATAGGAAATTGCATGTTAATTTTGAAGTGTTCAAATATTGGCTTCCCTATTTATTTTAGAGACAAAATGTATTTAACTTTTTTGTAGAAGGAAAAGTTCTTAATTTATAAATGTTCACACTTAACACTATTCGTTTCTCTAAGTTAAAATAATTAAGAAAAAGTAATGTGATTTTTTAAAAATAATGACATACCATGGATTTGATACAACAATTGCGGATATTATCTGTTTTTTTAAAGTTTATTTTAAAGCTTTAAACAAGTGTTTCCCACTCCCAGACTAAGCATGAAGTAAAATTTCACGGGGCTTTTCTAAACTCGAAATTTTACTTCATGCGCCACCCGTATACAACACTATAATACTGTCAAATTTATGTATATGTTTGAACTTCACTTAAAATCCGTGTCCTATACGCGTGGCGCATGAAGTAAAATTTCGAGTTTAGAAAAGCAAAGAAAATTTGTCTCGGGTCGCTGCGCGACCCTCGACAAATTTTCACGGGGCTTTTCTAAACTCGAAATTTTACTTCATGCTTAGTCTGGGAATGGAAAACACTCGTTTAAAGCTTCAAATTAAACTCTTTTAAAAATCAACGAATGTCAAAACATTTACGGTTAAAATAATTAAGAAAAAGTAATGTGATTTTATAAAAATAATGACATACCATGGAATCGATTCAACAATTGCGGATATTCCCGGTTTTTTTGTAAGTTTCATTTAAAGCTTTAAGCAAGTGTTTTTCATTCCCAGACTAAGCGTGAAGTAAAATTTCGAGTTTAGAAAAGCCCCGTGAAAATTTGTCGAGGGTCGCGCAGCGACCCGAGACAAATTTTCTGGGCTTTTCTAAACTCGAAATTTTACTTCATGCGCCACGCGTATAAAACACTTTAATATTGTCAAATTTATGTATATTCGAACTTCACTTATAATCTGTGTCTTATACGCATGGCGCATAAAGTAAAATTTCGAGTTTAGAAAAGCCCAGAAAAAACGGGGCTTTTCTAAACTCGAAATTTTACTTCATGCTTAAACTGGGAGTGAAAAACACTCGTTTGAAGCTTCAAATTAAACTCTTTCAAAAATCAACGATTGTCAGAAACTTTACAGGTAAAATAATTAAGAAAAAGTAATGTGATTTTATAAAAATAATGACATACCATGGAATTAATACAACAATTGCGGATATCAAAATAGCACAAGATATTGCTGTTACTTAATTAACGACGAAAAACCTAACGCAAACATCGTGATAACTGTGGTCTGTATAATACCACTTTATTAGGATAATTTTTTCTTGTATAGTATAAATCATTTCAAGAACATTTACTTTAATGTTTAATTAATTAATGTTGTTTCAATTCCATGGCATGTCATTTTTTTTTTATAAAATCACATTACTTTTTCTTAATTATTTTTAACGTAGAGAAACGTAAAGTGATAAACGTTAACACGAATAAATTCAGATTTTTTCGCTCTACAAAAAAGTCAAATAAATTTTGTTGCTAAACAGGGGAGCCAAAATTTGAACATTTCAAAATTTACATGGGATTTCCTATGTTGCTTCCGCCAAGTCAACACCCGGTATATACATTTTACATATTTAAAAAAAAATTCACAGTATGTAAAATTTTTCTTTTAAATATGCAAAATGTATACACTGTAATGTTTTAGGCATCAATCGATTTTTTATAAAAACGTGCGATATAAAGTTTGGAACGAGTGTTTCCACTCCCAGACTAAACAAAGTAAAATTTCGAGTTTAGAAAAGCCCCGCGTAGAAAATTTGTCGAGGGTCGCGCAGCGACCCGAGACAAATTTTCACGGGGCTTTTCTAAACTCGAAATTTTACTTTATGCGCCACGCGTATAAAACACTGAAATATTGTGGTTAGAAATACACTAATGTATTTTTTTAATGAGTAATAATAGAAAAAATTAAATAACAAAATATTCACATTTTTCTCATACATTTTCAAGTCAGGTCAAATAATATAATATAAAAAATTAACTCATTTAGTAATTTGGTTAACAAAAAATTTATAATGTTGCGTGTATGCACCAATAGCGCTTAACGGGTTAAGGATATTGCTTTAGGAGTATATTTTTCAATATTACAGTATTTTATACGCCTGGTGCATGAAGTAAAATTTCTAGTTTAAAAAAGCCTGGAAATTTTGTTTGCGACCAAATCAAATATTCAACCATTTCTAGATTCGAAATTTTACTTCATGCTTAACCAAGGAGTAGAAACCCTAGTTGGAAGCTGTAAACTGAACCTTTTTAAATACAACGAATGCCTAAATAATTACAGAGTACACATCGAGATATGTATACTTATAAGAAAGTTTATTATCTGTCAGTAATATTTAAATAATAAACATATATTATTAATAAAAGCATGCGAAGTAAGGTTAGATTGAATGTTTAAATCTAAAATAATGATCGTATATATTTTATTTTCAGATGTGCGACTCTCTTTATGAAAGCTTCGGAAGAAAATAAAATAAAAATCATTGCGTTTTCCGGACGTCGGATCCAGCGAAAGAGAGGGTATAACATTATCGGGGCTTATTTATAATCCCATCCCTGATGGCTGATATCAGAAAATCCGGGGGATATCTGACAACTGACGGCCGAAATGAAATATCACCTCGTGTCAGAAATGTATCGGTTCGCAATAAATAATTGCACGTATAACGTATGGAAATTTGATAGTTATTTTATCTAATAATATTGATGATGCCTAGCAAATACCTACAGATACGTTCAATTGATTAAAAAGATATCATATGTTCAATAAAAAAACCTCTAGATTGCCATGATTTAATCTTTTTTAAATTTAAGTTGGCTACACACTTTAGGAATTGACATATAAAACGTAAGAAATAATAATTATAACGTATATATTCAGAGTTGCCAAACTAGAATATTTCCCATTGCACTCTAGAGATTTAATTTAATTGAACATACGATACATAACCAGCATTTACACATGTACAGGGTGGTTTTTTTCGTTGATATTAAAGGGTATAGGCTAAACGGTACTAGATCCAAAAAAAAACTAAGATATGTGTCCTGTTTTATTTTTTAGTGTTTAGTTTAATGGCGCAATCAGATCTACACTAACTAGATTGGTTTATAAGATACAGGGTGATTCTCAAAATCTTCCGATTTTTATTATCTCTTATGACTCGGTTATTTATGGAGATACAAACAAAATTTAAATACAAAAGTTTTATGACTTTTAACGTAGAATCCAGTGGCGTAATTAAAAAAATATAGATGTTTTAATTTTTGAGATATTATCAAAACTACTATTTTCTTAAATGGGAGACCTAGTATTAGCCACCAAACCTGGCCATAGTATTATTTCAATGTTAATAATAACTCGATCAGGAATTCATATTTAAATTTTTGTGTAAATAATTAATTTTAAAATAAGTCAAATAAAGAAATCTCTATTTTATATGAGAAATTATTTATTTAATACACAAATAATTTAAATAAACTGCGATATACAAATTTTAACAAGCAATTCCATTTTCTTTTCATACACATTTACAAGAAATTCAGAAACATGGGCGGCGTGTTGCATTTTGATAAAACGCCAAACAAGAAACTTCGATACAGGCAACGTATATAACTTCCTAAAGCGCCTTTCAGTCGCAATTGTGCGACGATTTTAAATGGAAAACTATTTTTCCTGCATTCATTCCCGCACAATATCGAAAACTTTGGAGAATGCGAATTTCCCTGAAACTTTGTATTAAGGTGTGCGCTTTATACACGATTTTAACATAAAATATCTATGCGATTTGGGTCACAAATCCCATAGAATCAGGATTTGTGGATTTTTATCGTTATTCGGAATAAGTTGTGGTTGTTTGAGGAAAAGAGGTTTTTGGCAAGGAGGAGAATGGTGCATGCCAAATAAGGGTATTAAAGTTGATTTTTAGTGTGAGAAATTGTTCATAAGAATATTTAACTTTAGTAATTTTATGTTTAATCATAAATATCTTTAAATGAAAAGACAATATTGATATCGTGTTGAATGGAACGTTTCATTTTAATACAATACATTACTAGTTATACTTGTTTGTATTTTAAATTATTTTATCACTTTACATAAAAACGACTACTTATTAACAATTTAATTAAAATACTCAACTTTGTTTTACCACTTTTATTTTACTTTTCAGTAACTATAGTTTCGACTACAAGCTAGTCATTAATAAACTAACTTAGTTAAATAATGACTAGCTTGTAGTCGAAACTATAGTCAATGAAAAGTAAAATAAAAGTGGTAAAACAAAGTTAAGTGTTTTAATGAAATTGTTATGAAGATGTACCACAAAATGATCGCCAACCAAATTAAAGATTTTACTACTTACTAGTTGCATCCACCCCTAAGGTGTCTAACCTTTTGCTTTTATTGGGCTACATTGCCAAAGAAGAGTTGTCTTCGGTTGCAATTAAAAAAAAAAACATTTATTATTAACACTAAAAATCATTGATGCAGAGCAAACATCCGATTCAGTGTTATTCCAAATAATCATACTTATATATATATATTTTTTTTTAATTTTGCTTGTAATCAGTGTTTTATACGCTTGGCGCATGAAGTAAAATTTCGAGTTTAGAAAAACCTGAAAATATGGATTTGCCGGGGCGCGACAAGCTTCGCTCGCGCGCCCCGGCTAATCCAAATTTTCAGGTTTTTCTAAACTCTAAATTTTACTTCATGCTTAATCAAGGACTGGATGACACTCGCTAAAGGTATGTCGATAAATGTTATTAATTTTTCATGTATTTAACGATTTTTATCCCTAAAACAATGATGTGATTTTTCGGAAAATGATCAGTAAAACAGTTTTGAATCACAAATTTCGTCGCGAAGTTTATGAATAAATTAAAAAAAAAAATATATGCCAAGCGTATACACTAATTTAAAGTGAAGTGAAGTGAAAAAATACATAAGTGTTAAAGCTGATTATTTGGAATAACACTGAATCAGATGTTTGCTCTGTGATCAATAATTTTTAGTGCTAATAATATTTTTTTTTAATTCAGCCCAAGACAACTCGTCTTTGGCAATGTAGCCTAATAACAGTAAAAGGTTGGACACCCTTGGAGTAAGGGGTTAATATGCAACAAATAAGTAATGGTTTCCTGTTTAAAGTTGACAAACATACAAAAGCTATCAAATAAAACTGCTACCGGCGCGTAATTTTTTAATATAACTGTCAAAAATTATAAAAGTGCATATTTTTTTGGTATATGAAATACTAACGACTGAAATAATAATTAAATTAATTGGTAGAACACGTTAAGAAATACACGACATAATTTATTTAATAATAATAAATATGTATTCATAAAATCAACACTAGAAATATAAGAATAATTCCAATTCAAATATAATTGAATTTGAGAAAATAACTTAACGCTTCTTATAGCTTCCACACTTTAAACATAATATATAAAATTACGAAAAAAAATCAACTTTAATAAGGGTTTTACACTCCTTGATCAAGCATGAAGTAAAATTTCGAGTTTAGAAAAGCCTCAAAATTTGGATCCAAGTCGAAATTTTCATGCTTTTCCAGCCTCAATATATTTACTTTGTGCGCCAAGACTGATTTAAAGTAAAGTTTAAAAACACATCAAAACCATCTTTAATCAGATTAAAAGAACCCATTACTCCAAGGGTGTCCAACCTTATACTTTAATTGGGTTACGTTCAGCAAAGAAGAGTTGTCTTGGGATGCAATAAAAAAAAAACAACAAACATTAATTATTAACAGTAATAATCATTAAAGACAGAGCAATCATCTGAATGAGTGTTATTTCAAATAATCAGTTTTATCACATGCATTTTTTAACTTCACTTTAAATCAGTGATTTATACGCTTGGCGCATGAAGTAAAATTTGGAGTTTAGAAAAGCCTAAAAACTTGGATTTGCCGGGGCGCGGCAAAATATATTTAGTAGGTACTATAATAGACACATTACAGTTTTGTTTACAAAAAAATTATCGTATTAATTTACGTCATCATTAAATGAATGTATTTTACTTTCCTATTAAATACGCATTCTCGTAAAAAAGTGAACTCGCCGAAATTAAAGATTAATAATAAATTAGGTATTTAATATGTGTGCACTAGAAGTTTATATCGTTCAATGTAACAAACAAACTACTCAGACTTGGTAATTGTTTACAGCGGTTATGAAAACTAGCTTGACGCAAACACAGTGCTCAGAGTTAATTGTTTTACAGGGAAAATTTCAGCGTGTGTCTGCTTTTACAGCTGTAATTCATGTTGCACATAACACCCTATTTATAGTTTTACGACCTGAGCAATTTTACAATCTACAATGGAATAAATTACACTGGTTTACAGCCAAAATGTACATTCAATACCACTATATTTTTTGTATGTATTTTTGCCCTCTAAACTCGAAAATCACATTTTTCTGTTGTAGATAGGTTTTCGAGATTTGAGTTTTTGAATTATTTGGTCGTTATTTTCGAATGTAGCTTCACATGTTAGGCCATATCTCGAGTTATAAACGTCCGGTTAGGTCAGACAAGATATTAAATTAAAGGTAATCGAATCTTCAACAATCGCTTTTAAAATTGTTTTTCAGTTGGTTCAGTAGTTTAGGTGTTATGGGCTAATAAGTATGAACAACGTCGATATTTGGGCCAAAATATAAATCGATAATTTGCTATATCGAGATGCTAAAATAGAAAACATCAAATTATGTCCAGTTTCTTATTGATTACATATACACGTTGTCCCCTGGTATTTTGAATATGAGTAATGCTGTGTGTTTGTAGCCACTGTGATTTTGTTCTTCTCGATTACTATAACAATTTATAAAAACAAATTAAAACTAATATTGACTTTCTGCAATAATTTTGTTTCATTGAGACAAGTCTCCAAATATTCATTGAAACAACTGTTACCGGCGTTTTATCGAAAACGTCGTAACTTGATTATTTTATTCACATTCGCGAAAACATCGGACTCCATTTGTTTTGCTCATTTCATTTCATAATCATTTTAATTCCAAATGACTCAAGTTCGTAACCATTCATTCGATGTTCTTTTGTATATATTTTTTTCTTGTAAATATGTAAATTAGTCCAATATTGAATTCCCCCGAACGTGACCAACAATGACGACTTGCAAACCACCCCATCATTAACCGCGCGACCAGCACCGGCCGATGTTTACAACCCCGAGGAAGGTCATAAAATTCCGCACCTCCGAGGACCAGCGCCATAAAACCCACGGCGCGCTGTAGATGTTTACGACCATGAAAACAAAGCCTTTGGGAATTTCTCAAAATTTCGGGAAAACAGCGAGAACAAAGGTTTATGGTCGTAACATCTGCAGCACAAACTTCGACACGCCGGAGCAGTCGGAAACCAGAGGCCCAAAACTTTTGGCCTCAACTAAATATGAAAACTCCACCCTCTGCTTCTTCCACCACGTTCTCGACCAATCACCGTCACCCCCAAGATACATGGCGGGGGTGAAGACAGCGGTGGTTGGGAAGATAAGAGACAGCGGAAGACAGAGGAAAGACAGTACAGTTCGGAAAGTCAGTACAGTTCGAAAACTTGATTCGGTCATCACAAGTCAGTCAAACTCCAGACATCAAGTTCAAAAATGCATTCAGGATACATGAAGTGAAGTTCGAAATTATATCAAGTGAAGTTATCATCATTTGTAAGTCGTCGCGTACCTATAAGTTGTCGGTGTCATTATTCATTGAATCGTCACATCACGTTCGTTCAATTTCATTCATTTGTTCATTTCATATATTTTTATCATCGTTCATTTTATCATTGTTTGTTTAGCTTAATCATTGTATTTCTGTGTTCATTTGTTTCATTCATTACATTTTTGTTGGTCCTTTTTTTTTGTGTTAATAAATTTTAAGTGTTGTTTTTTTAAAACAATAGTCATTTTAAATTCATACAAAATTCAAACAACCTTTTTTGTATATAATAAAAATGAGTGCCTTTTGACCAAGGATATTTAGGTAAGTCAATTTATTATTATTATTTTGTGTGTGACCAATCCTGAGCCACCGGAGTGTTACGGAGGAATGTCGTTAGTGCATAACTCATGCTCTTTATAAAAATTAGCACAACAGCAAGCGACGTCCCGCACCCCGATAACAATTTGGCGCCCAACGTAATAAATTTTATCAAAAATTTAAACCCACGACCCTAGTTAAATCTCATTTGCTAAATTAACAATTTGGCTACCAACGTTAAAATTTCGTAGAAAGTTAACTCACGTCCCTGAATTGCACTGTAACAATTGTCGTTAACATTTTGACAAAAACGCTCTTTATCTCTCAACTTAACGTGCTAGTGATTTGATATATTGAAATCTTTGTTTAACATTTTATCTTCAACAGTTACTCATTAGATTAATTTCATTCAAAATCACATTCAAAAACAATTGTTACATTTCGATATTGTTGCTCGATTAACGATAAACTATATGCTCAAATTTTATCATACATATAATGTACCTTGATTTTAATATTTTTATTTTCAACGTGTTCCCAAACTCATTCTGCTTATTTTCTCATTAAATTTAATTAATCACTTTGTGATGAAAATTCATTTTTTCATATTTATTTATCTTAAGCAGAAATCCATTTAGAATTAACTCATATAAAGTATATATAGTAACATTTTTACATTAATATTTCAAAATATTTGTGTGTTAAAATAGTTCAAATATTTAATTTAAGAAAGTACCATTTATGTAAATAAAATTCAGCAATATGGTTTACTTTCATCATTCATTCATTTTATAAATTCATTTAAGCGAAATTTGGACTGAGGAACCATTTTACAAGTGATTTGTTTTAACATTTTTTTTTCACACTTACGATTATTATCTATGACTTGTTTATTTTCTAACATTGTTGTGTGTTTTATCATGTTATAGGTAATATTACCATTGAGTATAAAGCATTGTTCATAATATTTTATGTACAGACTTTAACCATTTAAAATAGCGACGAGGCCGCGTACTCCATAATTTGTTTTTCTTCAGACTATTACATTTTCGTAGTCAATTAATTATAGAACATTTTTCATGAACCCTTCATTTGACTGTATTAATTTGTATTATTTAACCGTTTTGACTCTGTTCATTATTTTCCATTTTTATTATTAAATCAATTGTTTAAATTAATAATTAAAATTGCGACGGGGCCGTGTTTCATATTAATTATCATTGATACAGTAACTGTTTTTTAAATTATTTTTCATTTTCGTCTTATTAACTATATGTTCTGACTTAACCATTTTTTAATTAATTTTGTCGCTTCAACACTTAATTTTCAATGTAAGCAGTTATTAATTACTTATTAATTAATATCACCACTTTAAATTTTGCAAGCATTAATTAAAATCTTACGGGGCCGTAATAAGTAATCCAAAAATCATTTTCATTGTTTTGCTTTTGTATTCTCACGGGACCGATTAAATCATGTCAGTACATTCAGAAATTGAATTCGATCGTGCTTCAGCGACAACAATGCTCAATCAGCATCAAGATGCCTCACAGGAGGGAAATCCGTTCGCATCCCAGCACTACGAGGTGCAAGTTGGCATTCGGCCACCACCGCCTCCACCAGGTTTCGAGTACAGGCTCACTCGTGTTGACGAACCCCGCAGAGATGCCCGCATTGCCCACGTCGAATCGAGAAGCGACGTTTCTCGCGCAGACCAAACACATACGCGACACTTCGAATCTCGAAATCCGTTTCTCGATTACCGCTCCGACACACCGGATACACATCGCGAATTACAACAATTGCGCGACTATTATGACCAACACAGAAAATCCGAGGAGATTCGCCGGCAAACTCACAGAGAGTACATGGAGCTCATGCGTGAGTTTAAACGCACAGAAGAGAAACCTACTGAGTATTTCGATGGAAAGGATCCGCAGACTTTCTTAGAGGGCATCCAGAGGGAATTTTACGGACTAGACCTGACCACGAAGGAAAAACATCGGCGAACACTAGCTCGTATGACTTCCTCCCAAATTTCGGAGTATGGGAGCTTCTTTCAAGAGGGAATCTCATGGGAGCGAGCAGCATCTCTTTTATGCGACGCCATCGATCCGGACATCACCCAATATGAGGAAACCGTTGAGCTGCTGACGAAGAGGCAGAACAACACCGCCGCAGGACCATTCACCATCCGAAAACAATTGCTATTCCGGAAATACGGCAATAGTTGGACGGAAGAGTACATGACGAAGGTTACGTGGAAGTTATCTTCGGACAGGCTGCGCCAGGAGCTCATCTTCCGCCCAACAAACATGAATGAGTTCGTCGAAAAAGCGGTTAGAATTTCAAATAGGCTAGCGTTTTATAACGAACACAAACAAACCGTAGCCTCAAGGGAGCAGCCGCATAAGCAAAACTCTCCTAGAAAATTCCCATATCCTCAACAAAATCCACAACACTCCCCAAAACAAATACATTATTCTTCAAACCAAAACCGACATTATCAAACAAATAACCCATCATCCTCTAATCAGAACCGTCATCCAACATCCCAAAATATCCGTCCGACATCCCCACAAACTAATCGTCGTCCTCAACATAATCAAAATCGTGCTGTGAATAACATCGAAACTCAGGAGGACCGCCCACGAACACCATCACGCCAAAACAAACGAAATCCGCGGCCGATTACACCACCGAATCCAAGCGAAATCCCTCGCAGCCAATCAACTGCAAATCAACAATCATCATCACGGCATAACCGACCGAAATCACCACCTCCTCCTTTTTGTCTGAAGTGCAAAAAGGGTTATCACTGGCACAATCAATGTCCGAACATGCCGGGAAACGGGATAGCGGGCGGCCAGTCATCGAATCACCGGAATTAAATTCCCGACTTTTCACCGCCCGACAAAAACGACCTCCACGCCGACCACGCCGACCAAGGACCGCGAATACGGACACAGTGCCCAGTGTAAACCCACAGACACCAACCAGTGCAAATAATAGTGAAATTGTAAACTCTAGTGTACCTCCCCCTCGCGATATAGACGCTCTATCCCAACACAACACAGTTTCGCCGTTATTATCATTCAATCAGCCAAGTCGATTGATTGTGCTTCCGATCACAATCAAGAATCAAACAATTGCTTGCTTGCTCGACCTCGGTGCCGGACAAAATTACATACGCCCTCATCTCTCGGACAAAATAACTCCCATCCGGGTAAAAGCAAATTTAGCAGGTGCAAATACAACTGCTGACATCACAGGTATCTCAACAATCAACTTCCGGCTGGGCAACGCGCATTATTCAGAAAATTTCCTGATAATGCCAGAGTTGAGATACGATGCCATTCTAGGAATAGAATTTGTCAGGAAGCACGAAGCAGTAATTGATTGCCATCGTCACTGCATGCACATCGGCACCGGCTTACGTCAGACGATCTTTTGGCCTGAAAAGCAGCCACAAAAACAAACCAACCCACCAACATTCGATCATGGATTTACTGGAGAAGTCGCAGCAAATTTCCAAGATCTCATTAATCGCTTTTCACACCTGTTTTCACCAAAAGACCAATTCGCTCATCAGCCTCATAGTACGGAACATAAGATTCGGATGAAACACTTAAACCCCGTTCGAACACGAATTTATCGCTATTCACCGAATAAGAAGCAGGAAATAGATCATTTAGTGCAAGAACTACTCGAAGACGGTATCATCGAATCCTCCACGAGTCCATATACTTCCCCAATCGTTTTAGTCCCCAAGAAGGATGGAAAAAGTAGATTCTGTGTCGATTATCGAAGAATCAACGAAGTCACTATCTCGGAATCGACACAAATGCCAGTAATTCAGGAAGCACTGCGAGATTTAGGCGATGCCCGCGTGTTTTCAACACTGGACTTAAAACAGGGTTACTGGCAGATACCAATGGAGCAGACTTCCAAGCAATTTACGGCTTTCGGGACACCTGACGGAGGGCATTACCAATTTAGAGTAATGCCTTTCGGACTCAAAAACGCCCCAGCGACGTTCCAGCGCATGATGAGTCAGGAAGTGCTCGCAGGAATGCTTCACGAGTTCACAATGGTATATTTGGACGATATTATTGTGTATTCGCGCTCTGAAGAGGAACATATACGACATATCTCATTGGTTTTGGAACGCTTGGATCAATTCAATTTACATTTGGGAAGAGACAAGTGCATTTTTGGAAAATCCTCATTGGAGTACCTCGGCCACAACGTGGAAATCGACGTAACCCGCCCACTAGAAAAGCACTTGTCACAAATTAAAAATCACCCTGTTCCAAAAACCAGGAAACAATTGAGAAAGTTCATCGGCATTTGCAATTGGATTCGCCAGTACATCGACGGTTTTGCCGAAATAGCCGCACCACTGAACGAGTTAACTGCCACAACGCGACCATTTCGATGGACTCCGGAAGCTACGCGCGCCATGGATCGTCTTCAGGAAGCAGTTGGAAAACCGCTTCGCCTTCATCGCCCTATGCCGGATCTCCCCTTCACGGTTCAAACCGATGCCTCTCAGTTGGGCATAGCGGCAGTGTTATATCAAACCGATCCCGATGGAATGAAGAGAATAATTAGTTTCGACTCGGCCAAACTCAATGACACACATCGTCGTTATCATATTAACGAGCAAGAATGCATGGCTTTAGTGTGGGCATTGAAAAGATATCGGCCATAACTCGAGGGACGACACTTTAAAGTTAGGACTGACTCCAAGGCTCTAACGTGGTTAGCTAACTTTAAAGATCACCGATCGAAATTGACCAAATGGGCACTTACCCTACAGACATTCGACTTTACCATTGAACACTGTCCTGGGAAGGATAACCAGCTTCCAGACCTGCTCAGTCGCGACCCCGACGAAGAATCCACAGGAGATATCCCGGAAATCGAAAACGATCATCGCCCTGTCATTAACGTAATAGAGCCAACTCTGGTACAATACGTTAAAGATTCCCAAAGAGACGACATTTACACACAAGAAATTCTGCAAATCCTAGCTGATCCGGACCACATCAACTGGGAACAACACAATACATCATCAGAAAACATTGCAGGTTTTCTTTATCACAAAGCCACTGAAAACAACGACCGAACATTATATGTCCCGGAAGCTGCTCGCGAACGTGTGCTCCACTGCATGCACGATGAGTCAATTCATCCAGGAAGAGATGAAACAACTCGTTGCATACGTTCAAAATACTACTGGCCGACTATCCCGTCAGACGTTAGGCGATACGTTAAAAACTGTTTGATTTGTATAGCTACGAAACGAGGAAAACCCCAGAGAGCCGCTCCCCTCAAAGCGCGAATCCCGATCGCACCATTTCATACAGTAGCCGTGGATTTAATTGGACCACTTCCGGAGACCACAACACATAAACGCCACGTCTTAGTGATCACGGATTTATTCAGCAAATGGGTAGAGGCATTTGCGATTGGACAAGCGCGAGCTGGGATAATTACACGCCTGATGGAAGAACAGGTATTCCACAGATTCGGATATCCACAGGCAATTATTTCTGATAACGGTCGCCAATTCATATCCACTAAGTGGAAACAAGAATGCCGTCGATGGGGTGCTACACCATTTTACACACCCGTATATCATCCCAGAGCAAATCCCACCGAACGGCGCAATCAGGAGTTGAAGAAGTGCTTACGCATTAAAATGCAGGAACAGCCTGGAAATGGGTGGGCGAAATTTATTCAACCGATCCTGTTTCAACTACGGACACGAGCAAACGCAGCCACAGGCTATACTCCGGGAAAGGCCTTACTCGGGTATGAACTCCCACGTCCTGGTGAAAAAGACATCGACGTTGACCAACCAGCAGAAGCACCAGCAATCCATCAGAGAGAAGAACGTCTGACAGCTATTCGAAATCAACAACGCCGATACGTCAGACGTTACGATCGACCAGAAGAGGCCGCACGATTTCAACGAGGTCAACCAGTTTATATTAAAAATCATCCTTCATATCAGCCAAACAATCCTGCGGGCTTCGCTGCTAAGTGGTTGGGACCCTTCATTATCGACGAAGTCATCGACGGACGCGTGTTCCGCATCAAAAAAGGCAACCAAATCGTCACAGTGCATGCAGACGACATACGACCTGCACCGTGCCACGCTGTCCCTCAGCCGAATCTTCCACGTCGCCGCCGAAGACGCCCACCAAACCGACAGCAGGAAGCAGACGAAGACAGTGAAGATGTCGACGATCCCGTTACAGCACCACCAACCAGCCCCGAACCGGATTCGCAGGAATAACGGGTAATGAACTTAAGGACGCTTTAGTGTGCAAGTTTATCATCGCTATAAGGACGCTTCAGTGCGCGTAGTGGCTCTTCTGTACATAAATCCCGCGAAACATAGTGTGGTTCCGTAATCAAACTTTACCCCAGTGGCCTTATAGACATTTATACAATGCATACATTTTACCCCCATGCCACTACTCCAGAGAATCACCCTACAGGATGAGGGTTTCATCTAGAAACATCCTGTGACGCCGGACGGTAACCATTTTATCATCACCGTCTCATGGAAAATTTACATCACTCATTTTCCCTCACGCTGGCTCATCTTCGCAGAAAACGTCTCAAAAATTAAGGCGTCGAGACGCATATTCGCCTGCCGCCAGCAAACTGTCAATGGGCAGTTATCCCCATTGTGGCGCCCACATTCAACGTCCCTGGCTCATCTCCGGATCCGCATCATTGCTAACCAGGACGTTACATCCAGCCGTTCATCATCAAATGGATTACGTCCCAACTAGGCGTAATTCGGACGCTGGAACGTCATGGATGTTGCTGTGTAATGTTCACCTCAGAACGCGTTTTTTCGCATCATACCAGCACTCCACATCATCATCATCATCATCTGGATCATCTTCGGATCGGGCATGCCAGGCGCATCCACCGAAACAGGTGTTGGCCCAACGCTAAACGCAGACTTCAGCCCGGCACCTCCACCAGATGAAAGTCATCGAGGCCTGGACATCATCCTCATACAGGTGTTAGTCAGACGCTGAACCCAGACGTTAGCCGGCACCTCCACCAGGTACTCGTCAAACAGAAGGTCGCAGTTTTCCTGTGCGGGATTGATTCGCACGATTCCAGCAGGAAGAACATAGGCAGATGCCTGATCATTTTTGAGCTTGCTCATTAATTGTTCATCATTCTGCGCCTTCCACATCGAAATTAATGGATGAAGATCTTTTTGTATATTTTTGTATATATTAGTTTTAAGCATTTTCATTCAGAATCATTCATGTAAACGAACTTTACTCATTTACGGGGCCGAATTGTTACCGGCGTTTTATCGAAAACGTCGTAACTTGATTATTTTATTCACATTCGCGAAAACATCGGACTCCATTTGTTTTGCTCATTTCATTTCATAATCATTTTAATTCCAAATGACTCAAGTTCGTAACCATTCATTCGATGTTCTTTTGTATATATTTTTTTCTTGTAAATATGTAAATTAGTCCAATATTGAATTCCCCCGAACGTGACCAACAATGACGACTTGCAAACCACCCCATCATTAACCGCGCGACCAGCACCGGCCGATGTTTACAACCCCGAGGAAGGTCATAAAATTCCGCACCTCCGAGGACCAGCGCCATAAAACCCACGGCGCGCTGTAGATGTTTACGACCATGAAAACAAAGCCTTTGGGAATTTCTCAAAATTTCGGGAAAACAGCGAGAACAAAGGTTTATGGTCGTAACATCTGCAGCACAAACTTCGACACGCCGGAGCAGTCGGAAACCAGAGGCCCAAAACTTTTGGCCTCAACTAAATATGAAAACTCCACCCTCTGCTTCTTCCACCACGTTCTCGACCAATCACCGTCACCCCCAAGATACATGGCGGGGGTGAAGACAGCGGTGGTTGGGAAGATAAGAGACAGCGGAAGACAGAGGAAAGACAGTACAGTTCGGAAAGTCAGTACAGTTCGAAAACTTGATTCGGTCATCACAAGTCAGTCAAACTCCAGACATCAAGTTCAAAAATGCATTCAGGATACATGAAGTGAAGTTCGAAATTATATCAAGTGAAGTTATCATCATTTGTAAGTCGTCGCGTACCTATAAGTTGTCGGTGTCATTATTCATTGAATCGTCACATCACGTTCGTTCAATTTCATTCATTTGTTCATTTCATATATTTTTATCATCGTTCATTTTATCATTGTTTGTTTAGCTTAATCATTGTATTTCTGTGTTCATTTGTTTCATTCATTACATTTTTGTTGGTCCTTTTTTTTGTGTTAATAAATTTTAAGTGTTGTTTTTTTAAAACAATAGTCATTTTAAATTCATACAAAATTCAAACAACCTTTTTTGTATATAATAAAAATGAGTGCCTTTTGACCAAGGATATTTAGGTAAGTCAATTTATTATTATTATTTTGTGTGTGACCAATCCTGAGCCACCGGAGTGTTACGGAGGAACGTCGTTAGTGCATAACTCATGCTCTTTATAAAAATTAGCACAACAGCAAGCGACGTCCCGCACCCCGATAACACAACTATTTACTAATATTTGAGTTACACGACAGCTTTACTATTCTATGCATAATTTATATGCAAAATACAACATCAGGTCAAATTATTCTCTCACCAAGCTAATTGAATTAACAGGAAATTGTACTAAATTAAAAAAAAATTACAGGGAATGAATATTAATTGTCTTATGCCATCTATAGACGCGTTTTGAGATTTATGCCTCATCAGTATAGCTATGCTTTAGACTTTCAATACAAAGAAATATTAAATTAAATAGGAAACTTACAGGAATATCGAAGTGTGTCGTCGAAACAGGTACACAAAACTGGGGCGAGTTATTCATAGGTAAAGGGATTAAGTCATTAGTAGGTGCAAACAATTTGATACCTGTGAGAGGTACAGTTTAACATAAAGAAAATTTAACATGAAGAAAAATTGAGTTTGTCAATAGTTTGCAGAATATTTACAGAATATAAAAACGAATTAAAATTAACAATTTGCCATGATTGTTATACATACCATTTTTAACGGTACAGTTTAACATAAAGAAAATTTAACATGAAGAAAAATTGAGTTTGTCAATAGTTTGCAGAATATTTACAAAATATAAAAACGAATTAAAATTAACAATTTGCCATGATTGTTATAGCACAATGCAAATCAATTTGACTTAGATAGCGCTATTTTTTTTTAAATTATGACAACGAAATAGAAAACTCAAACTGTTAAATGGTTTTATGGAGGTCATTTCCATGAATGAAACCGCAAATAATTTATATGTTTTGGCATACGATGTGACACTAAACACCAGTTTAGTCTTTCATGTTATACATTTGTTTGAGGAAACTGGTTCTGTAAATCCACCATGTGAGTGCTCAAAGGAACGGAGACTTCAAAGTGAAGAAGCTAAAATGCGGGTATTTATGGTTCGCAATACGCTAACAGAAAAAAAAAACTTTATCAACAAGAGCTCTTGCAGTAAATTAAAAAATTAATGCAGAAACATCAAAAGTGCTTAGACTACTTAAAAGGAATGGTTTAAGGTCTTTTAAAGTTAAAACGACACAAGAAGTTTTTACAGCTGACCATAGTCGTCGAATGGAATTTTATGAGGATGTGATACATTGGTTCAATATTTTATTACAAATTAAAAATGTCTACTGATTTCCCGTTATTTAGTGCATTAAAATTTTTGACTCAGTTATGCAAATAAACGAGCGTGGTAACTTATTGCCAAATAATGCATTCAAATGCCCGTATTTAAAATTTCATGGGATAACACATTACATTACTTACATTCAAAATTTCAGGTCAGAACGTAAAGATCGCACTTTTAGGAGAGAAACAAGGTATTGATAAAGAAAATCTATGGATAAATACCGCAGTAATAAGCAATTGAGTAAAGGTACCAAAATTTGAGTTTTCTCTGTTTTTGTGTTTATCCCCTATTTACCGAATTTTTCGTTTGATTTTTACCATGTAACAAATAAAATTCCCTTCATATTAAATGAAAATCCCGCGTGACAGTTTTGTATTAACTATTTGTCAAATTATTATTAATTAAATAACTCTTTTAACTCTTTTGTATTCACTGACTTTCTTTTTTTAATAAATGAAATTACCGTTTTATTAAAAATAATTACATAATGTGTAAGGACGTTAAATACAATAAATTTTTTTCGAAAGTATTTCGAGCGAGTATTTCCACTCCCAGATTAAGCATGAAGTAAAATTTCGAGTTTAGAAAAGCCATAAAATTTGGTTTGGTCGCTCCGCGAAGCGGGGCGACCAAACCAAATTTTATGGCTTTTCTAAACTCGAAATTTTACTTCATGCGCCACGCGTTTAAAACACTGAAATATTGTGAAATTAATACAATACTGCTAGATCATTATTAACGAAATTACCGTTTTATTAAAAATAATTACATAATGTGTAAGGATGTGAAAACAAGGAATTTTTCTTTGAAATGTTTCGAGCGACTGTTTCCACTCCCAAATTAAGCATGAAGTAAAATTTCGAGTTTAGAAAAGCCATAAAATTTGGTTTGGTCGCTCCGCAAAGCGGGGCGACCAAACCAAATTTTATGGCTTTTCTAAACTCGAAATTTTACTTCATGCGCCACGTGCATAACACACTGAAATATTTTGAAATTAATAATATACTGCTAGATCATTATTAACTACATATTGCTAAAGCAGGATTGAAAATATACTGCTAAACAAGAATATTTTTAATTTCACAATATTTTAGCGTTTTATACGCGTGGCGCATGACGTAAAATTTCGAGTTTAGAAAAGCCTGAAAATTTGGTTTGGCCGCTCCGCGCTTCGCGCTACGCGACCAAACCAAATTTTCATGCTTTTCTAAACTCGAAATTTTACTTCATGCTTAATCCGGAAGTGGAAAACACTCGTTTAAACCTTCAATTTGATCTCTTCGCAAAAATACCTGAAGATTTACAGTTATTATGATATGTATACTTCAAAGAGAAACTTCTTATGTAATATTGCTTCCCGCATATAAATGTATATCAGAAAATACCCGGAAGGCGTGACCGCCGAAAACATAAAATATTTAAACCCCTCGCGTAACATTTTCCCTTCATAATAAAAACATCTTGTATAACAACCAAACACGCCTTTTAAAAGGGGATTCGCCCTTAAGGTGAGGGCAGCGGCGGGGTTAATCGGTCGAAATAATTCGGGCACAGGGAAGGAACTTAGGAAACATTCGATAGTCCTTGAAGGCGCCCCCCTCGCCTCCCCTTAACGATTAATAATTAGGTTACGCATCGCCGCCTCAAAACCTGATTAAGTACGGACATTATTTAATTATGTTAAAGGCCGACCGTGAAAAGTTTAAATATGGAAACTTCAGAGAAGAGAGAGGGAGTGTAATTAGGTTTTAACGCCCGAAACATTGACAAAGTTAGATATTGGGTATTTTTTGTCTGTTTAAGAATATGGTATTATTGCAAAATAAATACTTAAGAACGTATTGTTTGATTGTTTTAATATTTGAAATGCTATTATTATTATTTTTTAAATGATGTGTCCATCTTAGCACTGTCATCATTATGATACGATGATCTAAATATTAATAATATGGAAAGTGTCAAACTCAATTTGTTCTACTTTTATTATTATTATCACATTTATAAAATATTCACAAAATACATATTTTTGCATTTTTTCCCTATATCTTAGTAAATATATATCACATCTCAGCAGTATATAGTTTCAACTTTACTTTAAATCAGTGGTTTATACGCGTGGCGCATGAAGTAAAATTTCGAGTTTAGAAAAGCCCCGTGAAAATTTGTCTCGGGTCGCTGCGCGACCCTCGAATTTTCTACGCAGGGCTTTTCTAAACTCGGAATTTTACTTCATGCTTAGTCTGGGAGTGGAAGACACTCGGTACTTTAAAATATGTCACAACTATCAAAATATGTTTTGCGAGTGATACAAAGAAAAACAATAACATGACCATCTAATAATATATTTTAAATAATAGTTGTCTTAAATTGATAATAGTCAGCTGAGCTGATTTGTGTCAAGTTTAATACATTGGACTAAATATCATTACAAGTTGAGAGGATATATTAATGTCGGCTGACGGCGACTCATGTCAAGTTTACACAATAGACTTAACGCCGAGTATCGTCGTCTTAAGTCAAATTGACACGATAGACTAATGTCAGTCAATATAGTGACTTACAGTCGTAAAGTCACAATAGGGAAAATACATTCCATATAGTGATTTAATGACAAAATCATATTATAATGAAAAGACTGTAATCCAAGTTACTTACAGTCATAATATCGCAGTAGTGAAAAGACAGTGAATAATGACAATATTGGAATAAGTTGAAATATAGTCAACCTAGTGACTTACAGTGATAATATCACAATAGTCAAAATACACTCGATAGAGACATAAAATGACAAAATCCTAGGATAGTCAATAAACAGTCAACCAAGCGACTTACAGTTATAATGTAACAGTAGTCAAAATATGGCATTGTAAGATAAAATCCTACCATAGACAAAAGCAGCCGAGTCTTAATAAGTTAAAAGACAGCCAACCAATTGACTTACGGTTATAAATTCACAATAAAAAAACAGTTAATCGAAAGTTTGATTTATAAAATCCAATCATTGTCAAAAGACAGTCAATCAAGTGAATTACAGTCATAATGTCACAATAGTCAAAATACAGTCGGTAAAGATATAATATGAGAATATCATGTGAAAGTCTAAAGTCAGCCAACCAATTGACCTGCATCAAAATGTCACAAATGTCAATATACAGCCAACAGAGCGTTTTAATGACGAAATCATTCTTAGAGACTTATAGTCAATATTGCAATAGTCAATATACAGTCGATAAAGAAATGCAATTACTAAATCGTATGTTCAATAAAAAAAACCTCTAGAGTGGTATTATTTCATGTTTTCGTTAATTTAAGTTGGGTGTAATTAATTTATCATATAAAATCAGAGTTGCCAACCTTCAATATTTTTTATGGCACTCTAGAGCCTACTTTTTTAAAAAACCGATAATTTTTTTTTGTTCAGTTCCGGTTTTCGTGAAATAATTCTATACATGTTTTACGTTAACCAGAACATATGTTACTATTTAACACACCATTCTACAACATTAAGCACCATAAACCGCATGGTCAGATTAGCCAATTTATTGTGTTACTCGCCACATTTTGCGTTGTTTGGGACAACATTTAACATGTTTAAAAGAAATTTAAAGTTGATTCACTTAATCGTAAACGTTTGATTTAGTTGACTTACATTTTTAATTGTCTCTTTTTGCTTGCGGAATTTTGTTTATTTGTATCTGTTTATGTTATTATGAGTTTATACTTAACTGACTTATATGACTTTATACTTAAGACACAGCTAAATGTCCACTTTATCAAAATTGAACGATATTTAATAAAACAATGGAACATTAGTAAAAAGATAAATTCAAATTCAAAACTATTTGAATTTGAGAAAATAAGCTTACGCTTCTTATAGTTTGCACACTTTAAACATAATGTATAAAATTACGAAAAACTATTCGTATGTACTCAAATTCAAATAGTTTTGAATTTGAATTTATCTTGTTTGAACTGTACCGTAAGGTAAATAATAAGGTCCCACATTCTTCATACCTGCAAATGACATAATCCCCTTTCTTACCTATAATTACCGACCATATTTTTCACTCATTCCATTTCTGTGTACCTGTTCATTCCACACACAACACTTTTTCCAAGTAAGTTTATTGTAATTTTATTCCTAATTTTTTTAAAACGTCATAAGCAAAGCTATACTGAGGAGAGATATATCTCGAAACGCGTCTATAGATGGCCTAAGACATTAGTTTTAATCCAAGTCCTTTTACTTCAAATTTTTTTTATCTCTCCTTTCATTTTAAATTTGTATTTGTTAGTTGGATTCAAGAGAATTTGACCTAAACGTTACATATACTTTAATAGAGCGTTGTAACAAATTAAATTAAATAAGATTACAAATATTTCATTGTATAATTCAATATCCGGAGGTGTATTTGCACGGAAAGTAGTTATTTCAATGGATATTTATCGTCTTAATTTGTCTTATTAATTAAGACATTGTTTGCATTTTCACGAATAGTTTTTCGTAATTTTGTATATTATGATTAGTAAAAAGTCCTATTGAAATGTATCGTATTTACTAAGTTGTAATGGCTGCAGTGTTCCGAAACAAAATGATATTTTATTACAGACAGTGCAATGTTTTCTAAAGATTTGTTGCAATTTATTGAAAACTGAAGTAAACTCAACGATTTTGTAACTAAACTAACTTAATTTATCAACCTAATCACCTTCAATAATTTTATATATTGTATTAAATAGTAATTTTAGACCTATAAGTCTTATTTAATGATTTTTGAAAATATATAACAGTACGTTTCTAGTGCATCAAAAGTTATTGAAACATTCAATTTTCATGAAATTTATCAAAATTATGAAAAAAAAAACACTGATTTTCTTTTTTTGTAAACAGAAATATATTTCGCCATCTTTTATTTTTGAAAGTTGACTAGAATTACGCTAAAACAGCAAAAATTAATGTCTCAATCATAAATCATTAAAAATGATTAAAACATTCAATACTCTGAAATATTCAATAAGTGGGGGCACACAAAATGAGTTCTATTTTCGTGGAAATAAAAATAAAATTTAAGAACTGTGAATGTGTAATTAGACTTAGACAATTTCCATATTTATTATTAAAATTAAATTGAAATGATTTTAATCAATGTTGAGCTTTTATTATTTGTATTACGTGTGATTCTGCCCACAAACCCGAAGGTAACGGGTTCGAATCCCGTCCTGTAGAATCGTTTATGAGTAATAAATGTGTTGTGACGTCCTAGATGTAATATCGAATTTGAATAGGTTACAACACACATGAATTAATACGAATAGAAATTATGTATTTTTAATAAATGATTACTATGAACATTTTCAGTATCATTTTTAAGTGAATATAACAAACAATAATTGTGTTTATTTAATAAAAATACATAGTGATATAATCAAAGTATCATTTATGTATCAATTATTTGAACTCAAATACCACGTACTTTGATTTCAAGGGAAAAGGCAAGAAGAAGAATCTTCGATTTGGAGGATTTATTAACAATAGTTTGCTAATGTAAAAGAGCGAAACAAATATTTTTCTTATGTTAATGATATTGTCTATGTGTTTTTAAAAGAGCGTTCAATTTGATGCTTTTAACGAGTGTTTCCACTCTCAAACTAAGCATGAAATAAAATTTCGAGTTTAGATGGGCCTAAAAATTTGGGTTGGTCGGGTAGCGCGTAGCGTTACGCGACCAAACCAAATTTTCAGGCTTTTGTAAACACGAAATTTTACTTCATGCGCCACGCGTTAGAACATTGATTTAAAGTAAAGTTTAAAATATAATGTTTAAGTTTGAGCTATTGCAAAACTATATTCTACTTCATGCCCAATCGAATGCCTATAAGTAGTGCTAGTAAATATCAGAGCTGGGCAGGATTCGAATCCTGGATTCGAATCCTTTTAGAGGATTAAAAAGCGGTATTCGAATACTTTAGTTAAACTGGATTCGTGATCCGGATTCGTTACACTTTTTTAAAAGGATTCGTATTCGAATCCAAATGCTGTTGATTCGAATCCTCATAAAAGGATTCGAATCCTCATAAAAGGATTCGAATCCTCGTAAAAGGATTCGAATCCTCATAAAAGGATTCGAATCCTCGTAAAAGGATTCGAATCCTCATAAAAGGATTCGAATATTTATAAAAGGATTCGAATGGTTACAAATGGATTCGAATCGTCAAAAATAATTCGAATTAATCGTAAGGATTAACACGAAAAATTTGTTTTGTATGTTTTTAAATCTCTCGTTAAATCACTGTTTTATACGCGTGGCGCATGAAGTAAAATTTCGAGTTTAGAAAAGCCCCGTGAAAATTTGTCTCGGGTCGCTGCGCGACCCTCGACAAATTTTCTACGCGGGGCTTTTCTAAACTCGAAATTTTACTTCATGCTTAGTCTGGGAGTGGACGACACTCGTTTGTAAGTGATAAAATCAATTAAATTAATGATTTGTGTCAAATTTGACATTTTGATAAATTTTGATAATTTTTGCCAGATTTGAGATTTTTAATTGTTCTTCGATAATTTCGCCAAATATAACATTTTGATGAATATGAATTGACAATTCCAATCAAATTTTTACATTTAACATGTCGATTTATAACATTTTTATAAGATTTTCAACAAATCGATATTTTCGTAAAATTATCATCATTTCGAGATTTTCGTCGATTAATCAAATTATCAGATTTTGCAATATTTCCTCAATTTATCGAATGTTGATGAAATTTTCAATATTTCGAGATTTTTAATTAATTTATGAAAATGTTTATCAGATTTTCAACATATCTTGATTTTAGACATATTGTCATATTTATCGATTTCTAAAATTTTGATGAAATTTTCGATATTTCGAGATTTTCTCGTCAAATATATAAAATGTTTATATGTAAGATTTTCAATATTTTTATTTAGATTTGTAACGATTTTCAAAAATTATCGAATCATTACTCGAACACACAAATTTGAGATTTTTTTTTTTCTACAAGACATATTTAATCATTTTTGACATTGAATGATATTTTTGATATTTTTTACCTTTTGAGAAGACATTTTTGACAATAGATTATATTCTTGATATTAGACTACGTTTTTTACCATTGGATGTCATGTTTCACATTAGATGCTACTTTTGATAAACGATGACATTTTTTACTTTTTTACTATTTCTGATGTTGACATTAAATGACGTATTTGACATTAGATGGCAGTTCTGACATTTTATATTTTTTTACTTTTTTGACATTAGACGACAGTTTTGACATTTGATATTTTTGATATTACATATTTACTTGTTTTACATTAGATAACAATGTTTATATTATTAGATAACTTTTTTGACATTATTACTGATTTTAACAGAAATTTTCGTTTTTGTATGAACGTTTTTGTCAAACTGTCACGTACTGACATAAAAAGATAATTTTCACGTAAATCGATTTTATCAACACGCCGAATTTTTTACGTTTTAGATATTTTTTATATTTACGAGATGACATTTTGGTCATTTTGATGTTTTTGGCAATTTTAAATAATTTTGATATATTGATATTTTGATAACTTTTAAATCTGAAAACAGTTTTAATATGTTTTTATATTTTTAACTTTACTTGAAATCAGTGTTTAATACGCGTGGCTCATGAAGTAAAATTTCGAGTTTAGAAAAGCCCCGTGAAAATTTTCTACGCAGGGCTTTTCTAAACTCGAAATTTTACTTCATGCTTAGTCTGGGAGTGAAGACACTCGTTCGTAAATTTTCGAATTATCATATATTGTCATAAAGTTGTGTATTTATTTTCAAAAAAATATTTTTTGGTTTATTGAACAAAAACAAAAGAGCTGAAGTGAAAAGTGTTAAGGTAAAAGTGGTTTATTTTTTCGTTGGCTACAATTTTTGTTTGAAATATTTTTTGATTTAGACGTGAAAGCCATAATCGGTGAGTTGTTGATCTCCACTAGATTTTTTAGTTTCTAATTCAAAAACAATAGAGGTGAGGTGAAAAACGTTTAGGTAAAAGAGGTATATTTTTTCGTTGGCTACAACTTAAGTTTCAAACATTTTTTGACTTAGACGTCAAAAGCCATAGTGAAATTCGTTTAATAATAATAATAATAATAATAATAGTTTATTCGTGCTGTAAACAAAAGTTTTACACAGGTCAGACAAGAATAGACAGATGTTATCAGTGCGAAAAATAGAACATTGTAAAATTACAAGAATAAACATATATGATTAAAATATAACACAAATAAAAATGAACTAGACGCACAAGTATATTAAAATATAATAAATTAGAGGACAGCTCACTTTAAAATTACAAAAGTAAACATATATAATTAAAACCTCTTCTTGCAATACTAATAAATATATAATTTAAAGTAATAATAGTGATACTTCTATCACTACTACTAGCAATAAAATACAATTAACAATCGAACTTATAGAAGTTAGAATGTATGGCCTAGAAAATCATCCACGGAATAAAATGCGTTTCCTAGTAATATTATCTTGATCCTTGATTTAAATAACTTTTCATCAAGGGTCCGATAACTATTTGGTAAAACATTGAAAAACTTTAAGCCATAGTAGTTCATACCATTTCTCGATCTCTGAAGTCTTAAATTCGGTACGTATAAGTTGTTTTGCGTTCTAGTTTGATAATTGTGATTGCAGGATTGCAGTATATGATTATCGTAGCAAGACTTGACAGATAACAAACAATGCAATATGTATAAACTAGGAAATGTTAATATTTTGAGTTTAATAAATGCATCTTTAAAATCTTCTCGAAACCCCAAGTTACATATGATTCTAACGGCCTTGCGCTGGAGTCCAAACATTCGGTGTCTTATTACAGAATGACCCCAGGCAACTATGCTATATGTCAGGTGGGACTGAAATAGCGCAAAATAGGCAGTTTTCAGCATATCATGGGTAATATTATTCCTTAAACCTCTTAAGATATAGATGCTTTTATTTAACTTCGCTGCCAGTTAATCGCCATGTCGATCCCATAGAAGCAGGTTATCAATATAAACACCTAGGAATTTAACAGCTGTGTTAAAATTTGTTAGATAGTGATTATTTTACGTATAGATTGATGTTTCAGTTTTGTTAATATTAAGACTCAATCTATTAGCAGTAAACCACTCTGTAGCCTTTAATACGAATTCCCTATTTTGTTTATTTGCTGCATCGATACTACTTGATGCATTAATGATAGTTGTATCATCAGCGAATAAAATGACTTTACAGTCATTCATGTATTTAGGGAAATCATTGATATAAATAAGAAACAGAAGTGGTCCTAGTGTTGCGGGACACCACAAGCCGTTTCAAGAAGATCAGATGTCTGACCTCTATAAGTGACCGCTTGCTGCCTTCTAGATAAAAAAGAAGGCAAAAGGCCACAGCTCTGGGGGTTGAAATTGTATGTGTACAACTTCCGTAAAAGTAATGTATGGGGAACACAGTCGAAGGCCTTAGAGAGATCAATGTACGTAGCAAAAGCAAATTCACCGTTTTCAAATGCATCAATAATGGATCCTGTAAGGTCCAGTATGGCATTAAGTGTGAATTTCCCCTTCCTAAATCCGTATTGTTCTTCACTAAGGATATTATTGCTTTCAAAGTGTATTATTATTTGCGTAAGCATTATTTTCTAAAATATGTTCGAGAAAATGGGGGGGGGGGGTAAAGATATAGGCCGGTAGTTATTGCAATCATTGAGGTTACCTTTTTTTGTGAATCGGGATAATCTTTGACACTTTAAGGACCTCCGGAAATACACTTGATGTTATACTACGATTGATTAATTTTGTAAGTGGTTCTATTAGAACGTCTATGGTATCTTTGATTAAGTTAATCGAAATGCCGTAAATGTCTGTACTTCGATTATTCTCCATACCTTTGACTATATCCCTCATAAACGCCTCAGACACTAAACTAAATGAAAAAGACGGTGGGTTAGATAAGAAATATTGATTGACCAGAGTTATAGGATCTATATCACAGATAGGTAGTTCGTTGTTAATTTTAGTAGGAACATTTACAAAAAAATCATTAAACGTATGGGCTGTTATATCACATTTATCTATCACAGACACGGATTTTTTCCTATGGTTATTCAATATATTCCACATAGCTTTTACTGGATTACCTGCTGATGACACTAATCTATCATTTGCTTTTAGTTTGGCCTGTTTAATTGCATTTATGTATGTTATCTGCATGTCTTTTTTTAATTGTTTCATTTGAGCATTGTTAACTTTTGCACTAGCCTGATACACTAAGTTTAAATTTTCTCTCATAGTTTTTAAATCATTTGTAAGCCAGTTGGTTTGGTAAATTTTTTGGACTTCAATGGAAAACAAATTTTAAAATACACTGGCGAAAGAAATTAACGCATCATTTGTGATTTTTTTGATATCTTGAAATCGAGTTTTCTTTGAACACAAACATATTTTTACAATAAGAAATCTTATCAAGCATGCTGTTTTACATGTTGTGTTTTGTCTTTTGTTCTCATGGTTTTCTGTCAATAAATAAAATGAAGCACTTTTCATTATTCTGACTGTAAGAAAGGTTCATATAAAATTTCTTTTTGAGTTTGTTTTCAAGTAATTGTTAAAATTAAGTGCTAAATAGTGAAGAATGAATATGGATAGACTTCCGAATCTAAATTTAAGCAGTGAAGAAGCTGTGATTGTGGTTACACTTGCAGAAGAAGGTAGGAGTCAGCGTTACATCAGTCAGCGTCTTGGTGTTAATCAATCGACCGTATCCCGTGTCTTGAAGAGACATCGGGAAACTCAGGCATACTCAAGAAGGCCAGGACAAGGGAGAAAAAGGGCCACAACTGCTGTTCAAGACCGTTTTTTAATGATGCAGACGTTACGCGAACGGTTTATTACGGCTCCTAGGCTACAAAATATGCTCGCAGAGTTCCACAATGTTCATGTAAGTTCCGTTACCATCAGAAAAAGGTTACGTGGTTTTAATTTAACATCGAAAACAGCGGCAAAAGGACCACAATTAACCGCAGACCATCGCAGAGCCAGGTTAACATTTGCGCAAGAACATGTAAACTGGTTACAGGCCGATTGGGCTAATGTTATGTTTAGCGACGAGTCCAGATTTTGTCTTTACGGCAGTGACAGACGAATGCATGTGTACAGACGGCCAGGTGAACGTTATGCGCAGTGTAACATAGTTCCGACTGTTATGTTTGGTGGAGGCTCTGTTATGGTGTGGGGTGGTATCACTTTAGAGGCTCGTACGGAGTTGGTGGTCATACCAAGAGGAAGCATCACGGCAGCGTCTTATATTGCAAACATTTTAGAACCATCCGTAATGCCTTTTGCTCCCTTTGGAGGAAACGATTTCCTGTTTATGCATGACAATGTAAAACCACACAGTGCCCGAATTGTACAACAGTATCTTGACCTAGTGGGTATCAACACAATGCAATGGCCAGCCAGGAGTCCCGATCTTAATCCGATCGAACACCTATGGGACGCGATGGGCAGACGCCTTAGAGCACTTCCTCGGCGTCCAAGCAATCAACAAGAGCTTGGACAAAGATTGCAGGAAATTTGGGAAGATAGTAACCAGGATGAAATTGGATCATTAATTAACAGTATGAGCCGTCGCTGTCAGGCAGTTATTCGAGCAAGAGGAGGAAACACTAGATATTAAGTCTTATAATCACATGTTCACTTTTTTCCTCTTTTTATTTATGACATTATTTTAGTCATTAATGAAAGAAAATGTCTTGAAAATTATTATTATAGTTCAGTTGGTTTTGTTGTTATTTTTTTTGTTTTTAAACATCAGAACTTTATTTTTAAATTAAAAAAATTAATGTGATGCGTTAATTTCTTTCGCCAGTGTAGTTCAGAAATATATACATTAATTTAGTCCAACTATTATTTATATCTAAATGGTAAATAATGCTCCAATCGACATTACTAAGCATATTATAGAAGTAAAAAAACATCTAATGATTTCTGGTGATTTTTAACATAAGATTTTTAGACGTTTGATGGTATAATTAATATTGAATTACTGAAATAAAAAGCGAAACTAGTCGAGTAAATAGAAACAAATAGTGAAACACACCAAGTGTTTTTAATTTAGCCTTCAATATTATACTGCAATAAGTATAAATTTTTAATATATTCGTAAATATACGGTAAACAATGTAAAATATTTATTAAATTAAAATATTTAGAAAATAACAATACAATAAATTTTATATTATTATTATTATTATACTGGGTGTCCGTATTTCAACAGAATGTATGGGGATCTCGGTTATTTAAAGAGATAGAGTCGGTTAAATTGGGGCAAAGTTGCATAATTTAGGGCCCAATAATAACCCAAAAACAAGTTTGAAATATCTTATTTCCTTAATGAGATATTGTCAAAAAACGTATTTTCTGAAAATTCGTTTTTATTTTTTTATTCAAAAACTAATACATCCAGACATTTACAACTTTGACATTATAGGCACTTTTTAACGATAAATCTAGTAACATATTTTATTTTAAGATAACTATAACATTTACCTAGGGACCGTAGCTAACTTATGTTTTTCTTATGAGCGCCATTTTGGATTTTGATATTTTTTGGAAGAATATTTTTTACTGAATGCAATGATGTACCACACTTATAGTTTATTGTACATTTTATATGTAAAATTTTAATATTTTGGTTTTTTAAAGAGTGCCTTGGAAACAGTTGAGTAACTCACTTATAGGGCAACTCCTAGGACCCATAATTTGTTTACATATCACCCCTGAAGACGGGAATTCGACGTTACATACTTTAACAGCTGTGACATATTTTAAAGTAACAAGTGTCTTCCACTCCCAGACTAAGCATGAAGTAAAATTTCGAGTTTAGAAAAGCCCCGCGTAGAAAATTTGTCGAGGGTCGCGCAGCGACCCGAGACAAATTTTCACGGGGCTTTTCTAAACTCGAAATTTTACTTAATGCGCCACGCGTATAAACCATTGATTTGAAGTGAAGTTCAAAAATACACAAATACATCTTTAAACAGAGTAACACAGAAATTTAGTCTGTTATCAACGATGTTCAGTGTTAATAATAAATAATTACGTTGTGAATATTTTTGTTAAAACAACTGATAACGACATTCATATGTTAATAATTGTAAAAAAATAATAAAATCAAATTTATTCTTAAACGATTTGTATTCGTGATTCGAAAAAACGGGATTCGAATCTTTGATTCGAATCATATTTATCTCTTACGAATCCTTTATTCGAGTATTCCTGATTCGAATCATATTAGGTGATTCGGATTCGTGATTCGAATCCTTTTAACCAGGATTCATCCCAGCTCTGGTAAATATATAGTCCTTAAGCAGAAATTGGGGGGCCCGCTAAAATATTTCGAACCTGGACACCCACCATGCCGTCAATACGCCACTGCTTGTTCTGAATCACCCTGTATATCTTGGACAGAATTAAAAATGTATAAAAGTAACGAAATACTACTCTAATACAAAAACACACATTTTTTATTAACATGAAAAATTATATATAAAAACAATAAATTATTCTCTACCTATTAATAAAAAAAAAAAAATTAACAAAAATCATTCATGATAAACATTATAAATTCCAACATTACTTGAATCGTTAACGTGAACCTGATTAAAATTATCATCACTATCCTCAAATCCCTGACTAACATCCCTGTAATCCCTGTGCACGTACCTAAAAACCTGCAGAAAGCACATCCTGAAACCCTTATCAACCCTGACAAATACGTAAACGTTGACCATCGCGTTTAAATAACCCAAACACGCGGCGACAATCGACAAATAATACAAAACATAATAATTATCAATAATATTATCTAACAACAAGCACAACCAACTGGGCAGCCAACAGATGACGTATGCAGTGACTAGCGTCATGTTGAGCTTCATCTTCTCGTGAGTGTGGTAATGTCTAGTGAAGTACTTAGTCACATGCATGGAAATACAGATGAACAATAGAACAGCGTAAGAGAAGAATAAGGTGTGATGCGAGAAAAGCGTGTAGTGTTTCCTGATGCACAAACTGGAGAAACTTATAATCCCACTAAGGGCTAAAGCCCAAACTACACAAATCACCAGCATGTGGAACTTTCCTGTGCGCACGCCGAATGTGTTCAAAAACCAGTTCATGCATAACACGATTATAAAAGTGATGCTGGCTATTTGTAGAATTGAGGCCAGCTCGAAACTGATGCAGATGACTTCTTCTCCGACGAAGAAGTTTTCGAAAGCTGAGAAGATTCTGTAGAAACATGGGGTTAGCAGGAGGTAAACAGCGTCGCCGATTAGCCAGTTCATCACGTAGGTATTGGTCGGGGTTTTCATGTTTTTGAAGCGGTTGATTATGTAGATGACGATTCCGTCAGCGACGGCGCCGGCCAGGCATATTATGGAAAAGATGATTTCATGGAGGATCATCGACATTGATTCTTCTGGCGTTACGTCCGAGTCGAAAGTGAAGTTGAAACTTAGGTTTGAAATTAGATCGTAATCCATTGTATTTGTTTCTAGAATCTTCTGATATTTCAATTTCGAAATGTATCCACCTAAAAACATAAAAGATGTTTAGGTTTTTTGTTAATCTGACGAACAAATGACTTATTTTTTCTAATGAGTCAAATTTGAGTTATCTCATAATAAAATTACAGAAACGCAGAGTATGTGATAATTATACAAACTTTTATTCGGAACATCACATTTAAGAAATGTGCAAAAAAACGTATTTTAGATTTAATAAATTAACAGGATAAACTGTGATTTTATGTTGGGACAAAAAACATAATTAACTAAAAACAAAAATGCAGACGTTTTTATTTGATTAATGAATTGCGCAAAATTACGGAATCCTTGACCTTTTATTGGCGATAATAAAAATACAACTAAAAGTCCAATTCTAATTGAATGTACAGAGATTATTGAGAAATTAATAATATTAACGTTCGAAAAACAAATTTAAGCGAGCAATTGGAATTAACATTACAGATTCAAAATTTATAATTTGTTTCACAATAATTAAACTGATTTAATACTATAAAATAAACTAGTGTGCTTAATTCTGTTCAAATTATTAATGCTCGGGTTACCCAAGGTTGGTTGAATTTGATGCAAAGGTTCAATTTATGTGTCAAATAAAATTACATTTTTGTCTGCAATAATGTCAAATATTTATTATCTAATGATTTTGTGGTCTTTAGTTAGTTATTGTTAAATATTTTCTGACAAAGAATTAGTATTCGATTAAAGTTTGCGAAACCCTCTCACTAAAAGTCAACTGAAAATTTAATTGAAGAATGAAATAACTAAAGCATTGAATGAACAGTATTATTTAATCAATGGCTAAAGTTAAAACGTACTTTCAACTCTGTTTAGAATCCTTAGCTATGATACCAACCGCCGGTTCCATAATAATTGAGTCGCCTGGATGCAAAACTAGCCAAACGTGTTTTGACAAACTTGTGAAAATGTGACAAAAATTGATTATGTCAAGAATTGATTATAAGACTCTGCCTTTTAAATAAATTAAAATAGTGTTGAATGAGCGTTGTAGCAAATAAGAACAAAAACTTTATGTAAAACTCAGTAAAAAGTTGGCAGGTTCTGCAACTGAAAAAATATGTGAGTTTTGGCAACCGAGAAATGTAGCAGGTTTTGCATTCGAAAAAATGTTTTCAAATTTAATTTCAAAAGGTTTAGGATGAGTTTTGAAGATCAATTAGTTTTTAGAGTTATAATCTGAGATGAGTAGAATCCAGGGATACCAAAATCTGAAAATCATTAAATAAGTGTAGGGCTGCTTTTGCATCCGAGTGACTCAATAACAAACATTGTTTTCAAGTTGAACTTGACTTTAAATTCATATGTATTTCTTATGTATTATTTAGAGACACAAAAATACAAATTTATCATTTAGTGGTAATTTAATATTTCCTCTGACGACTGTATATATAAAATAAATATTTGAAATAAAACAACGCAGTTGGGAGGGTTTCACTTTTATTGTTGAACACTGCAACATGTTTCACCACACAGTGGCTTCATCAGGCAGATGAAATAAAGCCACTGTGTGGTGAAACATGTTGCAGTGTTCAACAATAAAAGTGAAACCCTCCCAACTGCGTTGTTTTATTTCAAATAGTATTATGGAGTTTCATCATGTATCTGCCTCATCAATTAAATAATTTAAATAAATATGGTGGAATTTGTGATTCGCTCCGCCATACACATTTGTTTTTAATTAAATGAAACCTTTTCCTCAAACAGAATTTATTAATACATTCTTTAACGTACAAGAAATGTTCATTGAAGTTAATACAAAAAACTTGTATTCATTAAAAACTGATTACTCTGCTTGCAACTAAAATTCCCCATTACTCAAAGTATGAATAACTTTTAAAAAGCAAGAAGCCAACGTATATCCTTTCGGGCGGATTTTAAATCAATTTTTCCTTTTCATAAACTCTACCGAAAAACTTTACAGCTTTCATCAATTAATTAAGCAAATATCTCGAATTCCGCGCGCGAAATTATTTACCTGGTCCGGGGGAGAATAAATTAAGATTTCATGTCTTTTCGTCTCAGATAAATAGAAAGTTTTGGATAAATTAGATCGTTAGGGTTTTCAGAGGAGTGATTTATACGAGTTTTAAGTGTTTGGATAAGTTTCACACGGAATAAAATAGAAAATAAGTTAAGTATTTCAAGTATTTTATAAAATTATTTAATTTGTATTGGAAAATAGAATATAAGTTATGTTAAGGAATAATATTTATAGTATTTTATAAAATTATTTCATTTGTTTTGGAAAATAGAAAATAAGTTATGTCAAGAAATAATATTTATAGTATTTTAAAAAAATATTTAATTTATATTGGCAATCATGGTTTTTTAAGTATTTTAATTTGTATTGTATTAATTTTAAAATTTCTGCCTTAACAGATTATTTGTAATGGGCAGATAATTAATATTCAAACAATATACCGGGTGTTTGATTAAGCGTGGCCACTGGGTGTATCTCAGAAACTATGTAGTATAGCATGTTGGGGTAAAAAATTGCATACTAAAAGTGGCCAAAACAAATAACTGGAAATTAGTATTAAGTCCCCATCTCCGCCGCTAGAGGGCGCAGCATCTATCGCTATTACAAAAACATATTTTTATCAAAAAAATGCTGAATTGAGCTATGTCAAAAATATACAAATCGTAATCTACGCTAAATTTAACTTAATTTTAACTACTCATTTGTTTCTTTAACACGCACATATTAAACAAGGGATAGCGGGAAAGTGTGATTATTAAACTGTGTGTAACATTTGTTAGGATTAACCGAAATTAATTAAGCTAGTCTCATTTGAGAAATAATTGAAAGCAGTTTAAATCATTGTTTACTCTCGTCTACTTTAGTTCTAATAGAAAGCGCTAGAGGGCGTATTTTGAACAACCGACGTATTTCCTATATTTTCTTAAAAATTTCAAATTATAACCTATAGTTTTCTTACGCTTGTTTATTACAGGAAGGAATACTGAGAAAAGTGGTGAACACCTCATCCTGATATTTTATCCTAACTAAAGATATATTGAAAAGTCTGGTAAATTTGGACATTTTCAACCGCTTACCATATAAAAATATATTTTAAAATCTAGTAGACCTTTAGGTTTTTTTGTTTTATGTTCAAGAGGCCTGAAACAATAATTTAAAGAATAACGGAGATCACTTTTCCACGATTAATTATACTCTCAAAATATAGTAGGCTATGAGATTAGCAGAATGTTTAAAACAGCGTATATTTACTGCAATTAAAAACACTTACAATACATTATTAGAACAATAACAAACAAAATAAAAAAAAAAACGAATACAATAATTAAATCTAGCTTCGCTGGTAGAAGGTGCAATCTCTACCACAAAGGATGAAAATAAGATGTTAGTCAAAATGCCATATAAGCTGCAAACATGTAAATATTAATCTACTCTAAATTTTGCTTGATTTTAATTACCTTCTCGTTTCTTTTGCTTTTACATAAGATGCACATGAAAATGGAAAAGTCTATTCATTAAAATGGTTGTAACTTTAGTTAGGTTTAACCGAATTTAATAAACTTTGACAGAATTAATAAACAATTGAATGCACGTTTAAACACTATGTAGTCTGATTTAATTGAGTGTCTATAGTAAGGATCAGAGGGCGCTATTAGTACAAGATACCCCATTTTGCACATTTTTCAATATATCTCAGGTTAGGATAAATATATCAGGATGCGGTTTTCGCCAGTTTTTACACCATTTCTTATTTCAATTAACTATTGTAACTTACGTATACCTTCCAATTTAAAAATTTAAAGAAAACGCAAAATATACGTTAATTGTCTTAATCGCACCCTCTGGCGCTTAATATCGAAACTAAAATAAACTAGAGTGAATTATGTTTTAAAGTGCATTCAAGTATCTATCAAATAAGACTAAGTTTATTAAATTCAGTGGAACGTAACAAAAGTAACAGGTGATTAAATAATTATTTTATAAACATTGTTTTAAATAAAATGATGCTGCATATTCCATCCTTTCATAGCAGGCAGTCTTCTACATTTAAACTATTAGTACATAGAACTGATATTGGTCTAAAATCACCTGTCAGTATTGTATCTAGATGTTTTAATAAAATTTCTTCTTCCTGTGATATATTTCACGATAAACTAAAAACTCTACTGACAGCCTTAGACCAAATACAATTACTATGAGTTGTATTTATTAAAATGTAAGTAATTATTTGTATAGGGTCCTACTGTAATGCACACTCACATGGTCCTCATTTTGTATTATTTATGTATTACTTTTATATATTTTATAATTAATTTACTTTATTTGTAACTATATTGTCTTATAATTAGGATATGTTGCCTGCTGGACAATAAAGATTTATTATTATTATTATCTTTTACTAAATAGATAGCTCCCTCTTGCGGCAAAGCTATGAACTTAAAATGATTAAATGATGTCCAGCGATTTCTCTAAGCCACTTTTACAATGAAATTTTTATCGCAACATGCTGCGATGTATAGTTTCTGAGATACAGCCGATGGCCACGCTTAATCAAACACCCGGTATATTTATATACAGGGTGTCCCACGAGATAGTAGACACGCAATATCTCATAAACGGTTTATAGTACAAATAAGAAATTTGGAACATTTAAATGGCTCAAAATAGGGAATCATTTTGTACCGTTAGATTTTTTTCCAACTCTTCAATACCGAAGAATTTACACCAACTTTACAAATTTAAATGCGATACTCTGTAAACCTACATATTTTTTAAAGATAATTGAAAGAGAAATTTAATGGTTCGAAATTATATGGGGTTTTATTGAATCATAATGCAGTAATAATTAAATAAAATGACTGCTTCTAAATTGTATTTTGCTGACACATTTTCATTTATATGTATTACCTTGTAATTACTTATTTTTTGAAAATAAATTACTATTATTATTATTATTATTATTATTAAATAATCATTGTCGCATCAATTGACAAAATAATATAGGAACAATCTAACAAAACCAACACGCAGCATAATAAATGAAAATTTTACAGACTCAAACCATAAGATGTTAAAACTGATTTCTACTTTCATTCATACAAAATTCAAATTCCGTCAAAAGATTTTGAGTACACGAGACTTTCTAATTGAGAACAAACAATTTACATGAATATTTGACGATTATGATTGTTATTAACAAAAGAATAATCTATTACACAGTAATTATTTATGATATTTCGAATTAACAACAAAAAAATCATTTTAGACGTTATTATGATTTTTTATGATTGTTATTTTCATTTGTTAGTCCATCTCTTTTAATCTAATTTAATTATTACTGTAATATGTATCAGTAAAATTCCTTATAATTTGGTATCATAAAATTTGTCTTCTAATTATCTTTGCAAAAAATCTATAAATATACAGGGTGCCTCATTTAAATTTTTAAAGTTTGTGTCATTTCTTCGGAAATAAAGAGTAAGAAAAAACATTTAACTCTATAGAAATATTCACTAACTTGAACCATTTAAATGTTATAAATTTCATGTTGGTACTATTAACCGTTTATGAGATATGGTCTATCTATTATCTCGTGGGACACCCTGTATAAGAATTCTTGTCTTTTTTGTACATCAAAGCAAATTTCTTCAATTTTGAAAGCACAAGATTTTATTGGACCAAATAAACTTGACTCCGCGAGTGTACAATACTGTAATACCGCGAATGTAAAATACTGGTTTTAATTAAATTTCAAAATATACGTTTGTACTATACTGCTTTAGTAATCAATTGTAAACTTCACAATATTTCAGTGTTTTATACGCGTGGCGCATGAAGTAAAATTTCGAGTTTAGAATAGCCCAGAAAATTTTCACGGGGCTTTTCTAAACTCGAAATTTTACTTCATGCTTAGTCTGGGAGTGGAAACACTCATTTAAAGCTTAAAATTGAACTCATTTAATAAATGACAACGAATATCTGAAGATTTACAGCATATACGTTGTAACTGGAATATGTATAATTAAAAGAAGAAATCCTTGCATTAATAATTGAAATCCTGCTAAAGTTTTTAGTTTGATTTTCGTCTATGTTTATGGTTTCGATTATTTTTTATAGGAGTTATTTAAATTATGGTGATTTTCATGAAATCCAATTCTATCAAATCCAATTTATTTATTTCCAAATAGAAGAAATGAAATATTGCATTAGGGTGAGTCAAGTTTATTTAATATAACCATAAAAAAGTACCAATAGTAAAAATATTTAATTGACAGACTCACAAAAATACAACATAGACAAATAAATTATATTTTTAAAATGTTCTTTTTTTATATCTATGTTGTTGATTTTTTCAAGTTAGAATAATTTTCCAATGATCAATTGAACTTTAATTTTTCTTGACTTATAATTTCTATCGCTTTCGTCGGGTTACTTATTCTAAGTTGTTCATTAATCTTTAAAGATTTCAGTTAAAAATTCCTATTTTAACGAACATCAGTGATATTTATAAGTTTTCGTAAATTATCTAGGATTTTCACTTGTTAATTTAATCAATTTCACTTATTTAAATATCTTCAATTTAATTAATTAATAAATTTAATAAATAATGCAATATTTCGGGTAATTTTCTTTTAGGTATTCATACAGGGGATTTTTCCTTTAAGTATACATATCTTGATGCATACTTTGCAAATCTTCAGGCACTCATTGTTTTTCAAAAGTGTTTAATTTAAACTATAAACGAGTGTTCTCCACTCCCAGATTAAGCATGAAGTAAAATTTCGAATTTAGAAAAGCCTGAAAATTTGGTTTGGGGGCGTAGCGCGAAGCGCGGCGCCACCAAACCAAATTTTCAGGCTTCTCTAAACTAGAAATTTTACTTCATGCGCCATGCGTACAATACACTGATTTTACGTGAAGTTGTATATATTTTATACTTTACAATATTTTAGTGTTTTATACGCGTATCGCATGAAGTAAAATTTTGAGTTTAGAAAAGCCCAGAAAATTTGTCTCAGGTCGCTGCGCGACCCTCGACAAATTTTCACGGGGCTTTTCTAAACTCGAAATTTTACTTCATGCTTAGTCTGGGAGTGGAAACAATGGCATATAGCATCAAATTGACCTCTTAAGAAAAAAACAAAAAATATCGGAAGATTTACAACATATACGCTGTAATAGAGATATGTTACTTAAAAAACATCCCTGTATTACGATTTTCGCTCTAAATTTACACATTATTTGTTTTTGTAAAAGCTATTTTAACTGCTTAACGAGTGTTTCCAATCCCAGATTGAGCATGAAGTAAAATTTCGAGTTTAGAAAAGCCTGAAAATTTGGATTGGTCGCGTAGCGAAGCGGAGGCTTTTCTAAACTCGAAATTTTACTTTATGCGCCAGGCGTACAAACACTGAAATATTGTGAAGTTTAAAATATACTACTTAGGTTTGTTCTCATGTTGATTAATTTTACAAATGTTTATATGGAATATGTAAAAGTATACTTAAATGAAAAACCTAGTACATATATGGTTCCTCATATTAATATTAACATAAATTTTATTAATTTTACTATTTTTATTTGCATCACTTTAGTTATTTTCAACTAATTGCGTAACAGTTAAAAATGTTGCTTAAGTCTAAACAATAAATCTTTCTAAAATCTTAACTTTTTTGAACATAATTAATATTACTATTTTTATTTCCATCATCTTGGTTATTTTTAACAAATTACGTAAACCTTAAAAATTTTGCTACACATTTTTTTGTAAATAGGGTACCTAGAAATGATAAAAATTTCGAGAAATGTTCGATAAAGTTAAGATTTTAAAAAGATTTAATGTTTAGACTTAACACTAAATCTTTATAAAATCTTAAATTTATCAAACATTTCTTGAAATTTTTATCATTTCTAGGTATCCTACTTACAAAAGGAATGTGTAGCTGATTTCGACTTCTGTTGTTGTTGAGAAAATTTCTAATCATATAATAAAAACTATCACTTAGAATAAAAAGTATCCATATCATAATACATACGCTCTTAATTTTCACGCAATTGTTCTTTTGGATCATTGTTTATTTTGAAGCTTTTGGCGACTCTTTGTTTGTACTCTATTTATATTCAAGTTGTTGAGTATTTTCCAGATTTCTTCTTATTGCGTAGATAGTAAAATGATATGTTTTAAAAATGGCTAATGCCCGTTTGATTCAATAATAACAGGCAATTTGTACGTTATTCGGCCTTTGAAAAATTGTCCTCAAGGTCAACACAAGCCGCACACACTTCACTTGAAGCCAATTTATAAAAACCATACACTGACATGCCAATGTTTAAAAGCTCGATATATTCACTCGCCATTGTTTATATTTACCTCTAATGTCACACCATCTCTACATAAATAACAACATAATCTCTTTCGAATGTATTTGCATGCGCCGTTTAAGTGGTGCGCGTCCCGTTTATCGTTTAAGTTTAACGCGGTAAGTCGGTTTTGTTGCGCGTCTTGTCGCCGACTAAAGTTACGTGTGTGCACCTTTTTGATAAGGGACGAAGCCGGCCAATTTATCTGTTAAATTCGCATTATGTAAAAATCGTTCTGTCGCGCGACCTTTTTTGCGCGTATTGTGTTTGCCCGGTGCACACGCGGAATACCCGAAGGCGAAACAAACAAGGCAACACGTAAATTGCTTAATCTTTGTTTTAGCCGCGGATCGGCACACATGGATCCTGTTTGAAGGGACTTGATTGGGTTCAGAGAGAGATGTGATTATCAACTTCTTAATCTCACTAGAAAAAAACCTATCTAAAACGATCGCGCACGAAAAAATCTCATGCGAAGAAGACCCCACGAGGAAAAGAGGAAAAAATCCCACGCGAAAATTACCCGACGATGAAATATCCTACAAGAAAAAATCCTATGTAGAAATAACCTCACACGGAAAGAACCCTACGAGGAAACAGCTGTTCCGAGTAAAAGTAAAATGTACTTGAGTACTGAGTACAAGTACTCCACGCAAATTGTACTAGAGTACTAAGTACTAAGTACGTGGCACATACATTAAAATTACGCGTCCAAATACAATGTTCAGGCCTTTATAAACCCGAAATGTTACTTCATGCTTAACCTGGGAGTGGACGACACTCATTAGAATAATTCTGACAGATTTTAATAAAAACTGGCAGGATATTTAAAAATTACTACCTGAATCGCGACGACACGAAAATATCTAAAATCTTCCGGTTTCTATCTCTTTCCTAAAATGTTGGAGGGTAAGGGAAAAGAGACCGAGCCCTCATTATGAACACCAACCGCATTTTTTTATGTCAATGCAAACCGATATTAGCAGGTAGTAAGAGGTCCGTTTGTTTTCAGCCGGCGCGTAGCGTTATCTTTTGTCTGACTTGGGGTGGTTTAGATAGGAATATTTATTTGATATTTATGAAATTATTTAAAATGTAATAATAATTAATACGACATTTGTAAAATAAAGTCGAAATTATGTCTACGTGTACAATTTTAGGTCAATAGCATTTTTTAAAACGTATCTGACGTTTACATCTCGGTAAATATTAATCATCACATCTAACCGTTATAAATTTTAACTTTACTGTAAATCAGTCGTTTATACGCGTGGCGCATGAAGTAAAATTTCGAGTTTAGAAAAGCCCCGTGAAAATTTGTCGAGGGTCGCGCAGCGACCCTCGACAAATTTTCTACACGGGGCTTTTCTAAACTCGAAATTTTACTTCATGCTTAGTCTGGGAGTGGACAACACTCGTTCTTAGAAGTTTTAAATTGAAGGATCACTCTACTAAGTTTACTAAGTTTATTACCATTTTACAAAGGTTACAGCTCGAAGGACCAATCATGGTCTTCGGAGACCGAAGGACTACAGGGAATCGAAGTTTTTTACAAGAAAACAACGAAAATCTGAAGATCTACAGCATGGATAGGAAAGAACACATCTAATTTTGAAAAAATATCGAAGTTGGGTTGGTTTTCAGTGCATTTTTAACTTCACTTTAAATCAGTGTTTGAAACGCGTGGCGCATGAAGTAAAATTTCGAGTTTAGAAAAGCCCCGTGAAAATTTGTCTCGGGTCGCTGCGCGACCCTCGACAAATTTTCTACGCGGGGCTTTTCTAAACTCGAAATTTTACTTCATGCTTAGTCTGGGAGTGGAAGACACTCGTTAGTTTAAAATACATCACAATTGGTAAAATATGTATCGTTGGATGCCCGTCTTCAGGGGTAATATGTAAGTAACTTATGGGTCTTAGGAGTTGTCAAATAAGTGAGTTACTCAACTGTTTAATACACTTAATAAAAGACTAACACTTTCTTCACTAAAAACATTTATTTACGCTAAATGTACATTTCGAACACTACGTGTTCATTATCAATAGCTTACTGAGTAAATAACAATAAAGGGGCGGGATACTTATACCTAAAGGGATTATGGGAAAAACCGTGGGTGAGGTTAGCACTTGTGTCTGTCGCAGTTATTTGTCGGAATTACCTCTAACAAGGGATTATTCAGGGGACTTAAATCAAAATTCAGCAAATTATTTTCGTATTTCTTCATCTGAATAGCTTCCAATATATTTAATTTTTTATTTGAAGAATGTTTTAATAATTGTATATTGTTTTCCGAAAACTTATGACCGGTAGTTATAGTGTGATGTGTAACTGCTGATTTTTCAGGGTTAAGGTTCTTTATGTGATAATTATGTTCTTTAAATCTAATAGCTAATGATCTTTGAGTTTGTCCTATGTACAGTTTTTCGCAGTTGCAACAATTTATCTTATATATACCAGATTTTTGTAAATTATCTATTTTTGTAAATGTGTTTCCTAATAATGTTTTCAGTTGTGTACTTGCATAAACAGCTGGACGTAGATTGAATTTTCTAAAAAGTTTAATAAAATTATTTTCAATTGTTGGGGTATATATAAGTCTACAATATTTACTTTTTGTTTTTTCAACTGTTTCCAAGGCACTCTTTACGAAAACAAAAGATTAACATTGTACATATAAATTGTACAAGGTGAGAGACTCGATGTCTCAGCTCTATTAATAGAGAAGGAAAACCGATAGAAAAAATCTGAAAAGAGGTTGATAAATGGGATTGAGTAAGGTTCATTTTAATCCGAAATTGCATATTTTTCTAAATTTTGAAAGTGAAGTAATGATGTCATCGAATATTTTTTCCCGAGAAACATACCTAAGTATATTTTTGGATATTTCAAAAGAGCTAATTTTTCTATACTTTGTAGAGACAAAAATTTGCTATCTTCTTTCGTTAAAAAATTAAAAGCAAACTTAAAAAAAAGTATTATTAAAAATTCCAAATTGTCACAACTTAAACAAGTAGCTTTTGGAAGCAAATAACAAAGCAGCATCTGTCAAAAATTAAACTAATGGTTGACAAATATTGTTTTGTTGTCATTTGATTTTAGATTTCAGATTTTTCTATCGTTTTTCATTTTCATATAATAGAGCTGAGACATCGAGTTTCGCTCACCCTGTACAATAAACTATAAGTGTGATACATCATTGAATTCAGGAAAAAATATTCTTACAAAAAATATGAAAATCCAAAAGATAATCCAGAAAACGTAAACACCATCTACTCGCAATAGCATTGTCGATGGTACTCACAGAATGACTATTATAAATGTCAATTGATTGTGCATTTTAAAATCCAGTAGAAAACTAAACATCTATAACCATTTTAGTAGTCATGTGTAATTTACATATAAATTGACGAAGTGAACGCCATCTGTTGCTAAATTTTTAGCAGTGCTATTGACAGTAGATGGTGTTCACGTCATTAATATATTTTTATACCGGGCTTTCATTAATTCCCGAACCCCACGTGACCAACAATAATAGGCAACCAAATGTACAAGGTGGTATGGCTCACACAAAAATTCCCTAGATTTAAAAATATTTATTCGCCGGCGTATTTTTATGACGACTGAAAATATTATATTTAAAATTATTAAAAAATAGGCTCATCTTCAAAAATGTAACTAATTTTTATTAATTTTTTTTCTTAAACACGAACAGAACATACAAAGTTAACAACAAATAAAGAAACAACAAATATTAAACCTAATAACTAAAAAGATTAATAGCTTAAAATTAAGAAAAAATTATAATAAGTTTTCTATATGTCCTCCTTCTTCTCTTACACATAAATTTATCCTACGCCGCATATTATCAAACACATGATGGAGTTCATTTTCGGTGATATTTTGTACCTCTTGCATAATTGCTACTTCTAAATTTTCGAGAGTATGGATCCTATTTTTGAAGATATTACTTTTTATTCGACCAAATAGATAATAATCTAAAGGTGTCAAGTCTGGACTGCGAGGAGGCCACACACCTCTACTAATTATTCTGTTTTCATAAAATTCAGCTAAATACCGAATGGTTGCATTTGCAGTATGTGCTGTGGCCCTATCTTGCTGAAAATAGCCCAATCGAAGCTCATCGTCGTGCATTTGTCCAATTGCTTCTTCTAAAATTAACCGATACCGTTCAGCAGTGATAGTTTCTCTAAAAAATATTGGGCCAATTATCCTTCTCCTAGACATAGCTATCCAAATTCCTAGCTTTTGGGGATGCGGAGGTGTTTCGTCCAATACATGGGGATTTTCTGTCGCCCATGTCCTGTAATTTTGGCTGTTCACGTACCCAGATAAATGTATCCACGCTTCATCAGAAAAAAACGTAAGATCAAGTACGTCATCATTATTTAACTGTTCATTAAACCACTGGCAGTATCGTACTCGCTGAATAAAGTCTGGTGGATGTAATTGATGCACTACTGAGACTTTGTAAGGATGCATATTTAGTGATTTTGTGAGTGCTTTATGGCAGGTTCCAACAGAGAGTCCTATAAAGAAGCACATTATTAATTTACGGTTAATTTATACTGGAATTTTTAAATATAAAAACCCCAAACAATAGGATTTGTTTTACCTGATTGGGCTGCCAATTTCGGTACGGATTTCTTAGGACTTCGTTCCATCCTCACTCGAATATCTTCGACAACATCATTAGTTAAGACTGTCGGTCTACCAGTGGATTTTCCTTTGCAAATGCAATGTTTGTCTTCATATCTTTTAATAAGAACTTGTTTATGATGTTTAAAAGTATCATACGCAATTACCGCATCTGGAAATTCTTCATGAAACTGCTCAATGCAAGACTGCAGAGAATAACTCCAGTTGCCGTCAATATTACGTGAAGCACTACGAAAATGTGCCATCAAAATAAACGCGTCTTGCTCCGTTGTAAATACCATTTTCACAGTATTTGCTTATCCTAGCAAATTGACTCTGCAAAATAAATAGAAATAAAACTTAATGTTTCAGAATAATTAAACAATTTTTGCTTACCTGAAAATTCCGGGCGAATCTTGTAAGATCTCAAAGGTTGGTTTAACGATGCACCGCGCATAAACGTTTATGTCAAATTTGACTTTAGTAACGTTTGGTTACTTTTTTCAAAGCCTCCAACGTACAAATACAATAATTTACGCGGCAATTTTAAATTGAGTCACGTGGGGTTCGGAAATTAATGAAAGCCCTGTATATACAGAGAGTTTTTTGTAACACCGAACATTTTTATAACGAGAATTTTTCTTTGAAGTATCCATATGCATACGTTGCATATTTCCCGATGCTCAGTTTATTAAAAGAATCCAATTTGAGGCTCTAAGCGAGTGTTTTATAGTCCCAGGCTGAGCATGAAGTAAAATTTCGAGTTTAGAAAAGCCTGAAAATTTGGTTTGGGCGCGTAGCGCGAAGCGCGGAGCGGCCAAACCAAATTTTCAGGCTTTTCTAAACTCGAAATTTTACTTCATGCGCCACCGATACAAAACACTGATTCAATGTAAAGCTAAGCGGTGTATTTAAAATATTGTAATATGTCAGTGTTTTGTACCGGTGGCGCATGAAGTAAAATTTCGAGTTTAGGAAAGCGTGAAAATTTGCTTTAGCCGCTCCGCGCTTTGCGCTACGCGACCAAACCAAATTTTCAGGCTTTTCTAAACTCGAAATATTACTTCATGCTTAGCCTGGGAGTGGAAAACCCTCGCTCAAAGCTTCAAATTAAATTCTTTTAATAAACCGAGCATCGAAAAATGTGCAACGTATGCATATGGATACTTAAAAGAAAAATTCTCGTTATAAAAATGTTCGGTGTTACATAAAACTCTCTATATATGTTCATTATAGCACTTTTCCGTCATTAAAGAATTGATGATTCTCGTACTAAACGTATTTCACTTGCTAATTGGTTGGTCGCACATGAAGTAAAATTTCGAGTTTAGAAAAGCTTAATTTGTCTTAGTCGGTCTGCTGCGCTACGCCCGAGCCAAATGTTCAGGCTTTTCTAAATTCAAAATTTTACTTCATGCTTAATCTGGGATTGGAAACACTCGTTAGATCAATCATATTAAGACATTATTAAAGATTTTAATTGCGAGACATTGAGAGCAATTTATTGTGGTTTGGTGAGATCTAATTTGGAATATTGTACTTCTATATGGTCACCCTATTATAAAAAATACTCGTACAAGGTTGAAGCTGTGCAAAAGAAATTTTGTAGATATATTTCATTTAAATTGTATTTACCATTTACGAAATATGAATCGGTATGTATCTATTTAAATATAGAACACTTGGAAGTACGTAGATCAAAGTTTGATCTGTTTCTGTTGCATAACATTATTTCCGGTCATACTTCAACTCATTTGCTCCAATGTTTAAACTTTCACGTTCCCACTAGATCATCTAGACAAAAACCAATTTTCAAATTACAGACCGTATCTTCGATTTATAAATACCACAGTCCTATATACCACTGCGTGAGATTGGCTAATCAAATGAACAGTCATGATATATTTGATTTATTTAGTTCATCCCATATTATGTTTAAGAATATTGTAAATAAAATTCAGTTCACGAGCAGTACACTGTCTAATTAATTGTACTTGGTTGAATGTATTTAGGTTTAAGTTTAAGTTAGTCTAATAATAATATAAATATGTAACTTAATGTTTGTTAGTGAATTCCTAATGTTAATATTTTGTAAAAAAGGTGTTATCCGTTTATAAATAAATAAATAAATAACCAGGGTTGTTATGTTTAAAACACTTTGTTTTAAAAACAGTGTTTTAAACATATTTAAAACAGCCGTCGTGTTTTAAACGGTTTTGTTTTAAACATGTTTTAAATCTTATATTTGTTTAAAACATGTTTTAAACGATGGATTTGTTTATTTTTTTATTATCTTAACTGCTTAAAATAAATATTTGCTAAATTATATTTTATATTACTTCATTAAAGTTTCTTGTTTGTTTTAAAATTCTAGCTAAATTGTTGAAGATATTTCAAATTACATCATCAAACATAACATTTTATTACAATAAAACTGTGTGTGCATAAATGCGGTTTTTAAATACTGGGATTTTTTTTTCAGGTATACATAAGCATACACTGTAAATTTTTCGACGTTCGTTGTTTTTTGTTCAAGATTTCAATTTGAATCTTTAATCGAGGGTCTTCCACTCCCAGACTAAGCATGAAGTAAAATTTCGAGTTTAGAAAAGCCTGAAAATTTGGATTGGCCGCGTAGCGGCCAATCCAAATTAGGCTTTTCAAAACTCGAAATTTTACTTCATGCGCCACGCGTATAAAACACTGAAATATCGTAAAGTTTAAAATATACGTCTTTAGCAATCTAATATGTAAATGTGGATAAAACTTGAGTCAAATCCTGCGCTGAAAAAAATGTTTAAAGCAGTGATTATACGCAACCCAATAACTCGTAACGTTTATTAGGTTGCCTATAACCGTTGTTGTAAGTGTGTGTTTTTTGAACTTCACTGTAAATCAGTGTTTTTAAGCGTGGCGCATGAAGTAAAATTTCGAGTTTAGAAAAGCCTAATTTGGATTGGCCGCTTTGCTTCGCTACGCGGCCAATCCAAATTCTTAGGCTTTTCTAAACTCGAAATTTTACTTCATGCTTAGTCTGGGAGTGGAAAACACTTGTTTAAAGCTTCAAATTAACCGCATTAAAACAACGATTTCCCACAACTTTAAAAAACGCTGTAATTATCGGGATATGTATACTTTAATGAAAAATGCCCTGTATATTCTGTTTTAAACACGTTTTAAACGCGTTTTAAACATGTTTTGAAATCGTTTTAAACCCAGATCATAACCTTATATTGTATTTTTTTATTGCTAGATTAGCGTGCTCTATTTAATCGATTTGATTAAAACGTAACCAAATAATACCATTGCGTAACATATTGAATAATGAGTTAAATTGTTGGAGTCATCAAATGAACATGAACGACTATTTAGAACGCTTTAAAAAGGGAAAAAGGGAAACTACCTGATATTCTAACAGATAAAGTCATAAATTGTAACCTAAACCACACCATAAATTGTGGTTTCTTTTCTTCCGTTATACTCCTGCGCTTGTAGGATTCTTCAAAATTTGCTGGTTTAGATATTTTGGAGAGGCCCTCCTGAATCTGATCTAACCGAACATACATTATATTTCACACAATACTTAATTGTTGTTGAGTTGCGTGAAGATGGTTTTAAATTAATGAAACACTTGTATCTTTTCTTCACTTATTTATTTGGAGTACCAAATGCACATTTCGATCACGATGTGATCATTATCAATGGTTGACAAATACAAACTTAAAAGCTAAAATGCGCTTAATATATACCTAATCCGCAGGTATATATTAAGCGCATTTTAGCTTTTAAGTTTGTATTTGTCAACCATTGATAATGATCACATCGTGATCGAAATGTGCATTTGGTACTCCAAATAAATAAGTGAAGAAAAGATACAAGTGTTTCATTAATCTAACTCCACAAAGTAACTTAATCTAATCCAACTCCACAACTCAACATCTAAACCAAACCCAATTACACAAACTGAATTCTAACCTAACCTAACTCTGTTAAATGACATCAAACCCAATTCCATAATGATTTTCTATTATTTTCTAGATGTTCAATATAGATTATTGAATCAATAATTTATATTTAACCCGTTTGGTGCATTTCAAATTATTATTATCTTCTGGTTAAATGCAAACTGGCGTTAATTCAGATGCAGGTACTTTAAACCGACGCTTCCGCAATTAATTAAATAACGCCGCTTAAATGTAATGTAATCTCGGCAATAATTGCACTTACGTGACCCTCCTGAAGAGACCCGCATAAAACACTTTGAACAATCATAAACTTGAGGCGGCAAGGAGAGAGACTTAACAGCGCAAGAGTCTAAAGTTAATGACTGATCCGGATTATCTCATCATTACACCCAGAATGGAAATCACGGTTGCGATTTTAGTTTTATTAACGCAATTGCTGGAGGAAGATAATTGGCTGAATAAAGTGCATGTTTAATGGTAATTATGCACTCCCGTTTATATTTATTAACAAGAGAGATACATTCTTACACCATAAAGTAATGAAAAAATCCATAAACTATGATCTATCTCTTGCATGCTATGAAAAGTAATAGAGGGTTGGCCTTCAGTTCTCTAATGATAAGTGATTACCTATAAAGGCTGTAGAATGACTGATAAACAGGGATGGACGGCGTCAACAATGTCACGTCGACAATGTCATTGTCGACGCGTCGAATTTTACGTCGACGTCGACTGTTTGTACTTCCTGACATCGACAATGGTTGTAATTAGTATAAAATTTGAACTACTTCCCAAATAATAATTTGAACTACTTCCCAAATAACCCAAAACCGCAACATGAATGTCATAATAACATAACCTTTAAATAGACACTAAAAAGGACTGTTATTCCTTACTTCACTTTTTATTTTTATCGTTAGATTGATAATGAGCACTTTGTGTCTCGAAATGTACATCTAGCTATAAAAATAAAAATTGAGGTAAGGAATAACAGTCTTTTTTAGTGTAATAATCACTTCACATAACTCAAAAACATACAGTTATACACAATTCCATTTGTTTCTGGATCTCGCCTAGTCATGCTTTCGTGTTGTTATGTTGCAGTATCAACATTTACATTTTTTATTAATTGCCACTCCTGATTCCTTATTTTAACAATGTTGCAATAATTTATAATATCATAAGTAATCCTCTTTTTAATTTTGAAGAGGTTTATTGTTAATCTTACAACAATTATTTCACCATTCTGTGCAATTAGACAAAACTCCTTCATTTTCTTGTAAGAAATGCGAAATGCAGGAGTGGTTGGTTAAACACAATGTAAAATTCAATCCAAAATTAACCAAAAAGGAACTATGGGCTTTATTTATACCTTTTCGATCAAATGACAAAATTTACGTAGTTGATGACATTTTGAGAAAGAACGGGCACGAAGTTCTTAGATTACCGCCATACCATTGTCAATACAATCCAATTGAAATGGCATGGGGGTTTTGTAAGACTTACTACAATAAGCACATAAATTCTAAGCAACCATCTAAGGATCATGTTCAGAATTTATGGCTTGAGTCTCTCTCAAAATGTACATCCGATATGTGGCAAAATTTCTGTGATCATTGTGAAAAACTTATTTCGGATGACTGGATAAAACACATGGGGAACCTTTCTTTTGAAACCATTCCTCCTTTTATTATTTCGCTTGGGGAATCTGGCTCAGAACAAACATCAGAAGATTCAGATGCAGGTTCTCTTGACTAAATAATAAAAGTGGAATGAGGGCTTAAAAATTGTTTGACATGAAAATTATCAGTATCACAAGAGGGTGCGAATAAATTTGCAATTCTACAAAAAAATACTGAGGGCCAACAGAAGAGAGAATGACCAAAATTAAGGTGGATGGATGGAGTTGATCAAAATGTGTTAACGGGAAGACCCAAGCGAGAAATACAAATGGATGACGAAATAAGTTTGCAGAGCCGAATTCATTATATTTGTTATATACGATATTATTGCTGTGTTTGTATGTACAAAAACCAAGTAGTAAATTTTGTTAATCTTAAAACTGCATATTATTATCCTTTTATATCTGAAAATTTGTAAAACAGGCAACAGTGTAAGATCACAATAGTCAGAAATTATAACCTTAAAATCGAACATCTGACAGTGACATTTAAAAACCCTGATTTAAAACACAACCAGCCCCATTTACAATACTTAAACTGTCACTTTTCCATAGCTAGGCGAGATCCAGAAACAAATGGAATATATAATACCTTTAAATAGTAACTGTTAATTATAATTGCGTAAATAAATAAAAATGTGGTAGTAAATGTTTTTTTAATAAACTTTACAAAAGTACATATTGCAATAAATAAATAAATGTTACACGACCATATCTTCATTCGCCCGACTGTAACTCAAATCCACCGAGTATTTATCATCATCGCTGTCGCCCGTGGCAAAATTCGCCACAGACTCGCTCTTGCGCAAATTGCACCTGGAGCACTTCAAACAAAACTCGCGTACGTGTTTGTCTGCAAAAAATAAATAAGCGCAGAAAATTCCGGCAAAGATGAACTCCAGAGGCTGCAGGAACCATTCCATTACGCCGAATACCGTCTTTGGATACCCCATCATTTCAGCCACATCCAAGCACGTCAAAAACATATACACCACCACAATATCCACTCTACCGTTCTCGCTCGAGTTCCTCAAACAATTGTAAATTCGCTTCCCAATTACCAGCACCGCACTCGTTAAATAAACAGTCAGAATAACGATGTCGATTGGGTGTGAGTTTTTGTAAGTCCTGCATAATAAGCATGATAAGACTGAGACGAATCCGGATAGAGCCCAGATTAATCCTAGGAGAATGCAGAAATCCTTTATCCTCAATTCTAGAATGCAGTTGAAAACTAGGATGAGGAGGATGAGTGTGGATGAAATCTGGTGGAGGATTTGAAAGGAGTTCAGGGTGCAGATGTGGTTTTGTGTAAAGATTTGTTTCGAGTATGATGTCAGGAGGACAATGTGGCCTAACAAATCAGCGAACGAATAATTGAGGATTATTATGTTGAGCTTCGTTATTGTCTTTCTGGTGTGGAGAATTAGGAAAATTAACAGCAAGTCTAGCAAGATCCCAAGGCACGAACAAATCGTGTTTATTATTTCCAGCGTTTCCATTTTGCGACTTTGGTTTCTGAAATGTAACAAAGAACAGTGTTAATTAACTACACTAAGATGGGTTTTATCTAGAGGCGTAGCCACCGCTGTTTTTACAATTGCAGAAAATGTGTGGTTTCTTTAATAATTATAAAACATGCTCATTTTTGCCAAACATCAGATTGTTATGTTTAGCAAAAAGCATTTTTTTTAATTAATATTAATGAACGCACACATTTTCTGAAACTGTAAAAAAAAACGTAGTTTTTATTACTTTTTAATTGTAATTGCGATACATTTATAGAGGGTCACTAAAAAGTATAGATACAGCTAAATATCGTATGTTCAATTAAAAAAAAAAAACCTTTAGAGTGCCATGATTTAATCTCTTTAAGGTTGGCTACACGCTTTAGGAATTGACATATAAACCTTCAGACATAAAAATTCTAATATATTTAATTTCAGAGTTGCTAACCTACAGAGCTGGGACGAATCCTCGTTAAAAGGGTTCGAATCACGAATCCGAATCACCTAATATGATTCGAATCACGAATACTTGAATAAAGGATTCGTAAGAGATAAATATGATTCGAATCAAAGATTCGAATCCTGTTTTTTCGAATCACGAATACAAATCGTTTAAGAATAAATTTTATTTTATTATTTTTTTACAACCATTAACATATATATATATATATATATATATATATATATATATATATATATATATATATATATATATCGTTATCAGTTGTTTTAACAAAAATATTTACAACCTAATTATTTATTATAAACACTAAACATCGTTGATAACAGACTAAATTTCTGTTTTACTTTGATTAAAGATGTATTTGTGTGTTTTTAAACTACACTTTAAATCAATGGTTTATACGCGTGGCGCATGAAGTAAAATTTCGAGTTTAGAAAAGCCCCGTGAAAATTTATCTCGGGTCGCTGCGCGACCCTCGATAAATTTTCTACGCGGGGCTTTTCTAAACTCGAAATTTTACTTCATGCTTAGTCTGGGAGTGGAAGACACTCGTTACTTTAAAATATGTCACAACTGTTAAAGTATGTATCGTCGGATGCCCGTCTTCAGGGGTGATATGTAAGAAAATTATGGGTCCTAGGAGTTGCCAAATAAGTGAGTTACTCAACTGTTTCCAAGGCACTCTTTGAAAAACCAAATAATTAAAATTTTACATATGAAATGTACAATAAACTATAAGTGTGATACATCATTGAATTCAGTAAAAAATATTCTTCCAAAAAATATCAAAAACAAAAGTTAGCTATGGTCCCTAGGTAAATGTTATAGTTATCTTAAAATAAAATATGTTACTAGATTTATCATTAAAAAGTGCCTATAATGTCAAAGTTGTATATGTCTGGATTCAATAGTTTTTGAATAAAAAAATTAAAACGAATTTTCAAAAAATACGTTTTTTGACAATATCTCATTGAGGAAATATGATTTTTCAAACTTGTTTTTGGGTTATTATTGGGCCCTAAATTATGCAACTTTGCCCCAATTTAATCGACTCTTCATATCTTTAAATAACCGAGATCCCCATACATTCTGTTGAAATACGGACACCCAGTATAATAATAATAATAATATAAAATTTATTGTATTGTTATTTTCTAAATATTTTAATTAAATAAATATTTTACATTGTTTACCGTATATTTACGAATATATTAAAAATAAATACTTATTTCAGTAATTCAATATTAATTATACCATCAAATGTCTAAAAGTCTTGTGTTAAAAATCACCAGAAATCATTAGATGTTTTTTTATTCAACGAATTTCACTATGGCTTTCAATGTCTAAGTCAAAAAATGTTTCAAACAAAAGTTATAGCCAACGAAAAAATATCCCTATTTTACCTAAACACTTTTTACCTCAGCTCTTTTGGTTTTGAATTAGAAACTAAAAAATGTAGTGGAGATTTGTTGATCTCCACTAGATTTTTTAGTCACCGATTATGGCTTTCGACGTCTAAATCAAAAAATGTTTCAAACAAAAGTTGTAGCCAACGAAAAAATAAACCACTTTTACCTAAACACTTTTCATCTCAGCTCTTTTGTTTTTGTTCAATAAACCGAGAAAGATTTTTTTGAAAATAAATACACATCTTTATGACAACTTTATGATAATTCGAAAATTTACGAACGAGTGTCTCCACTCCCAGACTAAGCATGAAGTAAAATTTCGAGTTAAGAAAAGACCCGCGTAGAAAATTTACTTCATGCGCCACGCGTATTAATCACTGATTTCAAGTAAAGTTAAAAATATAAAAACATATTAAAACTGTTTTCAGTTTTAAAAGTTATCAAAATATGTCAATATTATTTAAAATTGCGAAAATCATTAAAATTTCATCTCGTAAATATAAAAAATATCGAAAACGTCAAAAATTCGGCATGTTGATAAAATCGATTTACGTCAAAATTGTCATTTTATGTCAGTACGTGACAGTTTGACAAAAACGTTCTTACAAAAACGAACATTTCTGTTAAAATCAGTAATAATGTCATAAAAGTGATCTAATAATATAAAAATTGTTATTTAATGGAAAACAAGTAAATATGTAATATCAAATGTCAAAAAAGTAAAAAAATATAAAATATCAGAACTGCCATCTAATGTCAAATACGTCATTTATTGTCAATATCAGAAATAGTAAAAAAGTAAAAAATTTCATTGTTTATCAAAAGTAACATCTAATGTGAAACATGTCATCTACTGTCAAAAAACGTAGTCTAATATCAAGAATATAATCTATTGTCAACAATGTCATCTCAAAAGGTAAAAAATATCAAAAATGTCATTCAATGTCAAAAATGATTAAATATGTCTTCTAAAAAAAAAATCTCAAATTTGTGTGTTCAAATAATGATTCAATAATTTTTACAAATCGTTATAAATCTAAATAAAAATATTGAAATCTTACATATAAACATTTTATATATTTGACGAGAAAATCTCGAAATATCGAAAATTTCATTAACATTTTATAAATCGATAAAATTGACAAAATATCAAAAATCAAGATATGTTGAAAATCTGATAAACATTTTCATAAATTAATTGAAAATCTCGAAATATTGAAAATTTTATCAATATTCGATAAATTAAGGAAAATTGAGGAAATATTGCAAAATCTGATAAAAATTTGATTAATCGACGAAAATCTCGAAATGATGATAATTTTATGAAAATATCGATTTGTTGAAAATCTTATAAAAATGTTATAAATCGACACGTTAAGTGTAAAAATTTGATTGGGAATGTAAATTCATATTCATCCAAATGTTATATTTGGCGAAATTACCGAAAAACAATTAAAAATCTCAAATCTGGCAAAAACCATCAAAATTTATCAAAATGTCAAATTTGACACAAATCATTAATTTAATTGATTTTATCACTTACAAACGAGTGTCGTCCACTCCCAGACTAAGCATGAAGTAAAATTTCGAGTTTAGAAAAGCCCCGCGTAGAAAATTTGTCGAGGGTCGCGCAGCGACCCGAGACAAATTTTCACGGGGCTTTTCTAAACTCGAAATTTTACTTCATGCGCCACGCGTATAAAACACTGATTTAACGAGAAATGTAAAAACATATAAGACACAATTTCATGTTAATCCTTACGATTACTTCGAAATATTTTTGACGATTCGAATCCTTTTGTAACTATTCGGATCCTTTTATAAATATTCGATTCCTTTTATGAGGATTCGAATCCTTTTATGAGAATTCGAATCACCAGCATTTGGATTCGAATACGAATCCTTTTAAAAAAGTGTAACGAATCCGGATCACGAATCTAGTTTAACTAAAGTATTCAAATACCTCTTTTGAATCTTCTATAAGGATTCGAATCCCGAATGAGTCGAATCCTGCCCAGCTCTGCTAACCTACCATTTTTTCCATTGCACTCTAGAGGTTTTTTTGATTGAACATACGATATTTTCAGAACGATTTAGCAGAACTCGTTGAAATTTGGGATTCAGTTTTAGAAGTGTTTAAATTCAATCATCTCGGATTTTTTTTTCAATTTTCTACCATCATTAATTTTAAAAATACAAGGCTAACTTGATTTTTTTAAATGACAAGGGTGGTCAAATTTGTTATTTTTAAAAGATATTTTTTTTTTTCTGAATTCAGTAATGTAGCACATGTCCACCTTTATTTTTTATTAAAATGTAAAAAAAATTCAAAAATGTATTGTGTCTAAGTATTTTTCTTCCATTAAAATATGTTCTGTTTCAGTTAAATGTCTTATTTTTACATTTATTATCAACTTTTATTTATTTTTTAGTCAACGTTCAGGCGGCAAAGAACTAGCGATATATAAAGACAACATTTCCAAGACTTACAAAATTTTACATTTTTAAACATTTTGTTAGTTCAATAATTTTGTTTTAAGTTTCGTTTAAAATAAGAAATAAAATTATTTTTTGAAAACTAACAAATTTGACAATCCGTGGTCAAGTAAGCCTTATATTTTCAAAATAAAAGATGGTAGATACTTTAAAAAAAATTGAGATTATAGAATTTAAATACATCTAACTGTATGAAAAATAAAAATATTTAGCTGTATGCATACTTTTTAGCGACCCTGTATGTATACCTATAGCCAGAGCTGTTCCGAGTACCAATAACATGTACTCGAGTACTGAGTAAAAGTACTCTACGCAAAATGTACTCGAGTACTAAGTACAAGTACCTAACAAAAAGAACTTAAGTACTCATTTGAGTACAAAGTACAGAGTACATCGAGTGACTAAGAAATGTGATAATAATAAATGAAAACATTAAAACACAACCTTACAATTTCGTGCTTACTTAGATTAACCTAACTTAATTTCACAAAATGGGTTAGGTTACTTGACAAGTTGAGATGTTAGATTAGGTTAGATGGCAAATCGAGAAGTTGGGTTGGAGGACATATTGTAAAATTGGGTTAGATGACAGCTTTTTATGTAAGGTTAGAGGACAAATAGGTAGATTCTATCTAATTTGGTAAAGTTGAGTTAGGTTACCTGTCAAGGTGTAAAGCTAGGTTAGATTAGATGACAAATCTTAAAGGTAAATTACGTATTTAGATTAACCCACCTTAATTTTACAATTTGGGAATGTTGGGTCTGATTAGTTGTCAAGTTGTGATATTAGATTAGGTTAGATGGCAAATCGTAAAGTTAGGTTAGAGTACGCATTGTGAAATTAGGTTATATGTCAGGTTATTTCTAACCTAACAACCTGTCATCTAACCTAATTTCACGATGTGTAGAGGACAAATTGTTTTATTCTATCTAATTGGGTAACGTTGAGTTAAGTTAGCTGTCAAGTTATAAAGCTAGGTTAGGTTAGATAACAAATCATAAAGTTGGGTGAGTTAATTATTTTGAAATCAGGTTAGATATTCTTCAACCTGTGGCCTGCTGCCGATCCTTGAAAACTTAAACATAATTTCTAAAAAAAGTGTCATTGATCCATACTACAAAATAATTAGCAACAACCTAACCCAACCTTACAATTTAGAAATTGTTTGTACACTAATAGCCTTAAATCAAACTTGTTATTATTTACTTTTTATTACTTATGGCATGTTTTAACTAAGTTTAAAATAATGAAATGAAACACTTAGTTCTCTACGTAAGAAGTACATTTTTTGTAATGTTTAATTTAATTTACTTTAATTTAAAAGTTTTATAAGTATCTTCTTCAGTTATGCATTGATTCCCACCCATCCCACATCTTAAGTATCATGTCTCCTCTATTTGTTAACTGTATATTCCTAATTGTCAAATTTAATATTTACAAGCTGGTTGTAAGTAAAATAAGTATGATGATTAAAAATATTTCTTAATTACCAGAAAACAATTATGTCTAAAAACAGAAATAAATTTTACATTATCACCAGTGTTTTATGCGTCTGGCACATAAAGTAAATATTTGAAGTTTAGAAATGCCTGAAAATTTGAATTTACTGGTCGTTCCATTTCGCTGCGCTAAACCAATACTAAACCAATAATATTAAAATTTTAAACATACGGAATGAAGTATTTTTGTTTCAGGTATGTGGATCGATTTACTGATTCCAGAGAATAATGTGATTTAAATTGTAGTTGGGTAAGTACGCTAAACGTTTATGTAGACAAAGCTGCCTACGTTATATTAAAAGCTGCTCTATTTATTTGACTTTATTTCTATATTAATATTACAGTATATTAAAAGTGCAAGCGTCAATTTCGGTCATATTTTGTATAAGCAATTTCAATATTTTTTTACTTATTTTAAAAAAGTAAAATTTCTTGATTTTCAAACATTAAAAGTGCGATTCTTTTCGCAATCTACAATAAATTAGTCTTACAAAGACTATATCAAACACTCATTGAAACAACAGTGTTTGATACAGTCTTTGTAAGACTAATTTGTTGTAGATTGCGAAAAGAACCGCACTTTTAATGTTTGAAGTATTCTGCAACCAAGAATTGGCAATTTCAATTATTCTTGATTTTCAATTATATGAGTGTTGAATCACTACAATTGGTTTGCAAATTTATTGCTTCTTCAGGTGAACAGAGTTATCAAACAATATGTTGTTTTGGAAAATAAAGATTTTTTTTAAATAGGTAAAGAAACATGGATTTTCAATACATATGTTAAACGCCTCAATGAACAACGATTTCAATATAATTAGAAATTGATAGAACTGACAAACAAAGATAAAAACGCTAGGAAAAGGTTACACATTTACTCAATCAAAATTCATAAAAATAATTAAAATTGTTAAAAAAAATTACAATGAAAAATCTTCAACCAATTAGTTAGAGTGAAATACATTTTGTATGTCATCGTAATTTAAACAAATAATACCTGACATACAACATTTATTTCATTCTAACTAATTAGTAAAGATTTCACTTGATGTTAGTGATTAATACGCGTGGCGCATGAAGTAAAATTTCGAGTTTAGAAACGCCTGAAAATTTGGATTTGCCGGGGCGCCACTCGCTTCGCTCGAGCGCCCCGGCAAATCCAAATTTTCAGGCTTTTCTAAACTCGAAATTTTACTTCATGCTTAATCTGAGAGTGGAAACCCTCGTTCGACGATCAATCTGAAACTTATTTCTCAGCTTCCTTGATTGTAAATTGTATGATATATAATTAATATAGTTAAAGTTGTATTTTTTTAGTAAAATTATAACAGACACAAATTCGTGTGCATTATTTGTGTTTTAGTAAGCTTAGCGTCTACAATTTTGAAATATAAACCGTGATAAAAGTTATAGAGAAACCTTGTTTTATTGCAAGGTCACATTAAATCATACTTTAAAAGAAAAAAATTGCAAACGCTTAAATTATGAGCAAATTTTGTAATATAAAGCTTCTTAAATTTTGCAGACGCGGCTACATTTTTAATTTTGATGTTAAGAAAACACTTTTTTATATTACTACTTTTATTTTACAGTTATGACTAGTTTTATTTACACGATAATCATTACCAAACTAAGTCAGTAACTAGTTTTATAATATTTACCGTGTGATTGAAACTAGTCCAAGTCAAATAAAAGTGGTATAAAAAAGTTAGTGTTTTTTTTTTATATTAAAATAAAGCTTAATAAATAAACTACTAAATAACCAATTTTAATATTAAAACCACACAGATTATGAAAAACTTAATTCAACAACTTTTATTGTAACGCTGGAAAATAATGTAATCGAACAATTATTAACAAAATTGTAAAAATTCAAAGTAATTATTTATAATAAATGGAATTTAATTTATAAAAAAATACATTAATTAAATAAATATATATTAAATCAAATTTTAACTTTGACTTGATATGTTGGAATATTTTGTGAGTTATAGACACTTTAATTATAGCCAATTAACGTTTATTTATTTCTGTAAGGAATCTATTTTCTATGTTGATTTGATAATCTGTTGATTTTTTACAAGTTATTTCAAAGAAACCGTTTAACTAATATGCGTTAAGATAGTTTAATTTTTGTTTAATCAGACAAGCAGTCCTTAAGAAGTCCGAAAATAATTAAAAAAATGAATCCCAAAAGCAAGATCAAAACGATTTCATTCAAAGCACCCTTCAGCAGATTATGGAGAAATTAACAAAAATGGATGAACGTATAAGCAGACTTGAACATAGCACTAAAGGAGCTATTCCCAAAAACTCCAATGTCAAGTAACCTTACGATTATGGAATGGAATGCCAATGGACTCTTGCAACACCAACAAGAATTGCAAGCAATCCTAGATATACAAAATATTGACATATGTCTTATATCCGAGACTCATTTTACAAGAGAGACCTTTATCAAATTCAATGGATATAAGGTATATCATACCATACATCCTGGAAATTCAGCCAGAGGTGGTAGTGCTATCATAATCAAGGAAACAATTAAACATAACCAAGATATGGGATATAAAACAGATGAATTTCAAGCCGCTTCTGTAAATGTTAAAACAAAAACATACTAGATACTAGATCTAGACTGACAACTACAAAAGAAAAGGAACTACTACAGGCAGTCAACCAACTAAAATGCGAAACAATTTCAAGGGGCAAACCAACATACTGGCCTACAGATCCTAATAAAATTCCAGATTTAATTGATTTTTTCATAACACGAAATGGGATATGAATTCTGACCATTCTCCGATTGTCCTCACTCTAAGCGATAGTATTATACAAAAGGAAATACCTGCTAGATTGACTAACAAATTTACCGATTGGCAGAGCTTTAACTTGAAGACACTATCAACTTGTCACCCTCAATAAGAAACGAAGACCAGCTAGACTATGAAGCGGAAAAATTTGTTTATAATATCCAACAAGCTACATGGGATAATACCCCTATTATTACCCCACGAACCAAAGTAATATTTACCCCAAAGAAATTCGAGCCCTTATTTTCGAAAAGAGAAGACTCAGAAGAATCTGGCACCAAACTAGATGCCCAGCAGATAAAACTAGAGTAAATAACGCAACACAACAACTCAAAAGAGAGATTCAAAAAATTAAAAATGACTCTATTAGTGAATATCTAAGTGGACTAACAAATGACGGTAAAACTGATTATTAACTCTGGAAAGCTACTAAGAGACTGAAGAGACCAATCTTGCAGAATTCTCCAATTAGAAGTGCAGATGGGACATATGCAAAAAGCAATAATCAAAAGGCTAATAGGTTTGCCGAATATCTTGAATAGACTTTCCAACCGAATGAGGGTGTAGCCATTCTGGACTGGGAAAATATTACCCAGGAAGAAGGTGAAATCAGACCCTCTACCCCAAGAGAAATTGAAATGATAATTATAGATCACATTAACACTAAGAAAGCTCCAGGATTTGACTTAATTACTGGCGAAATTCTGAAACAACTACCTTGTAAAGCAATAGTAAAACTTACATATCTTATTAATGCATCGTTTAGATTAAAATATGTTCCTAAGATATGGAAAGTAGCAGAAGTGATAATGATTCCTAATCCTGGAAAACCACCAAATGAAGTTTCTTCGTACAGACCAATCTCTTTATTACCTGTAATCTCAAAAATGTTTGAAAAAATAATTTTTAAAAGATTAAAACCAATTATTGAAGGCAAAAACATAATACCAGAACATCAGTTTGGTTTAAGAGAATGTCATTCAACTATAGATCAAGTCCACAGAATAACGAACGTAATTGAAAAGTCACTGGAAGAAAGAAAGGTTTGCTCTACTATCTTTCTTGATGTAGCGCAAGCTTTTGACAAAGTGTGGCACGACGGACTTAAATACAAACTAAGAAAACTTCTACCCAGACTATATTCACAAATACTAGAATCATACATTTCAGATAGAGTTTTCAGATTTAAGCAGGAAGATGCTTACTCTGAACTAAAACAAATAAAGGCAGGTGTACCACAGGGCAGTGTGCTAGGACCAGTCCTCTACCTATTATACACCAGCGATATACCTGAATTAGACCATGATACGATAGCCACATTTGCCGACGACACTGCTATACTGGCTGTAGGCAAAGATCACGAAGAAGCAACAGTAAATCTGCAAACCTCGATAAATAAAATTAACATCTGGACTAAGCAATGGCGAATCAAATTGAATGAGACTAAATCGGTCCACGTCAATTTCACAAATAAAAGAAATCAACATATCCCTGTTAGTATGAATGATATCCAGGTACCATATACTGATACAGCAAAATATTTAGGTTTTACACTGGACGCTAAGCTACGCTGGAGAGCTCATGTCAAAAAGAAAAAAGAAGAACTGGACATCAAATTTCGAAAAATGTATTGGCTGCTTGGTCGGAACTCCACCCTGTCAATCTACAATCAATTACTGCTGTATAAACAAATTCTTAAGCCCGTATAGACATATGGCATCCAGCTGTGGGGTTGTGCCAAAAAGAGCAATATAGAAATGATCCAGCCATACCAAAATAAAGTACTGAGGAGTATTGTCAATGCTCCTTGGTATTTCCGAAACAGTGACCTCCACAGGGACTTGGAAATGGATACTGTTAATGAGACAATACACAAATTTGCCAAGAGTCATGAACAGCGACTTCTTCAACACGTCAACATCGAAGCCATCCAGCTCCTCGACAACACGAATTTGACCAGAAGACTACAGCGGACTAAACCGCTCGAGTTAGTTTAATACTGTGTTAGTGCAAAAGCAGAGCATAGTGCTAGTGTACACATTAATTAGTGTAATTAAGTTATTAAAATCTAAGGGATACTAATGAGTAAACCCTTAGTATTAAACCTTTAGTAAATTAAGTTAGCTAAATATTACTCATTGATCCATTTGTGATCAGATTGTAATTATAGTAAAATACAACTAAGTGTTTTGCAAATAATAATAAAAAACAAGATGTAAATGCAATTAATTCTAAGTCAATTATGTAAATTTCATGTTGATTGTATAATACTTCAATTTTTTGCAATTAAAAAAAAAACATTCTCCTCAAACCGTTCATTATATTGCATAGTTTTAACTTTGGCTCAATATTTTAGGAAAATGCGTTACAACATTTTAACTTTCTTTAAGTCATATGTAAGTGCAATCAATTATAAGCAAGTTTTGCGAATTCTATGTTAATCGTATAACTTTTTGATGTTTTTTTAAATTTATACAAATTAAATTACTCATTTTACGAAATTTTAATTTTGATTTGATATTTTGAGAAATCTAGTGGAGATTTTTAAATGTAAATTATAACCAATCAAAGTTTATTAATTTCTGTGTAGATTCTATGAATTTTATGTTGATATTTTACAATTGCAATCAATTCTAAGTCAATTCTGTGAACATTATTTTGAATCTATTATAATTATACATATAATTTTTATTTAATTTTTAACAATTGTTTTATAGAAAACGTTATATTATATTTGCATAATTTAGACTTTGGCTTCATATTTAAAAAATGGTGATGTGTCCATCATAGTACTTTCCCCCGTAAATTGCGTATTAAATCACTTTTAAAATATTTGTAGCATTATTATTTTCAAAATGTCTTCAACTTTTTGATAACTACAACTTTTATTTGAAACATTTTTCAATTGTATCAACACATACACTGAGACAAACCAATGACTAGATGAAAGAACATTATTTATTAATTATATGAAAAACTAAGAGTGCTATGACAAAAAGTAAAGATACAAAAAATCTTTAATATTTTATTACCTACAACTTTTATTTGAAACATTTTTCAATTGTATCAACACATACACTGACACAAATCAATGACTAGATAAAAAACACTATTTATTAAATATATCAAAAACTAAGAGTGCTATGACAAAAAGTAAATCTACAAAAAATCTTTAGTTTTTCATTTCCTACAACTTCTATTCGAAACATTTTTCAATTGTATCGACACATACACTGTCACACACCAATAACTAGATAAAACACACAACTTTTGAAATATCTCAAAAACTAAGAGTGCTATGACAAAAAGTAAGTAAACAAAACATCTTCATTTTGTTATTATCTACAACTTTTATTTAAAAGAATTTTTTGTTTGATGAATATTTATTGAAAAAATCTGAAAAAACTGAAAAACGCTAAGAGTAAAGCACCACTTCCGGTTTTCCGATTTTCACCAAAAGCTTTTCAGTTCTTTTGATTGTAACAAAAAGTTTAAGTTTCAAGCTCATCTCGATATCTTTAGCGGTTTTTGCGGAACAGCGCACACAGACTCACACACAGACACAGACACACAGACAGACAGACAGACATTTTTCAAAAAAGGTCTTATTCGACTCAGGGGACCTCAAAACGGATATTTTCGCTAAAATTTTTGATTCGAAAATTTTCACGAAAACAATACTTTCCCTTTGTATTACATACGGGGGAAAGTAAAAATGTCTTAACTTGCAGACATCTGTTTTAAAGAAAAACAAACAAATAATGTTGTATTAACTAACATTGAAGCAACATTAAACGTTGTTTTAATGCTGATGAAACATTACTTAATTGTGTTTGCTCAGTGGGTAATATAATGTTTTCTTTAAAAAGAATTAAAAATTAAAGTATAATATAATCAACATGAAGTTCACAGAATTGTCTTTGAATTGATTGTAATTGTAAGCAAATTTTGTGAAGAAAATCCATCAAACCCCCAATCACTAATTTTTACGAAATTTGAACTATGATTTGATATCTTAGAAATCCCAGTAAAGATATTTAAATATCGATTGCAGTCAGTCAAGGTTTATTAATTGATGTGTAAGTTTATTCAAATGTGTTCTTTGATGTTGATTATTTTTGTCAGATTTTGTCAATTCCGCAATTTATATTAAAAAAGAAAATGAGATTGAACAAAAATTCACTTTTATCGAAACTGAGTGGAAAGTAAGAGTTCTACGACAAAACTTGTATGAACAATAAATGTTAATTTTTTAATTATCTACGACTTTTCATAAAATGTTTTTCAGATCCTTATATTGTAATAAAAAGTTTAAGTTTGAAGGTTCATCGAGGTGAAACTTCAATCTTAAGCTTTTTATTACAATATAAGGATATGTTTTTTTTTTCTTCAAATATTTATTATTGTTTACGTTTTTATATAGGTTATATAAATTCCCAGAGAACATGCTAAAAGACATCCTATATAAATTACATAAACATGAATCATTATTTTAGATGAATTTTGATTTACACAAAGTTTTAATTGACTTGATTTATTCTCTATATTTCTTGTATCATTAAAAAAGTTGCCTAAAGGTGTTAATTCATTAAATTGTTTTTTAATAATGCAAGAATTATATAGGGTACCTTAAAAAAATATAAAGATTATTTAAAAAAAAATTACTTACCTTTAATTCACATTTTCTTATTTAAATAAATCTAACCTACAAATTTGATCACGTATGCCAAACTTCAACACATATTTCTTGTATGCTTACAGCATTAATCTATGAACTCTCGGGAATTGATAACATTATTTACCAATTATTAACATGACGGTAATGAATTTATTTATAGATTTGTGAGCGGCTTATCAGCGTTGAATAATTTATTCAAACACTAACGTAATCATATTTATTTGTATCTCGTTAAATGTGTAAACAACCAAACCTGGACAGTGTATTATATTGATTTTATTTATGCGTCTTACATGTGTTTTCCACTCTTTGATTAAGCATGAAGTAAAATTTCGAGTTTAGAAATGCCTGGAAATTTTGTTTGGTCGCGTAGCGAAGCGGAACGAGCAAACCAAACCTTTAGGCTTTTCTAAACTCGAAATTTTACTTTTTGCACCAGGCGCATTGAGCATTGATTTAACATAAAATCTGAAATAGCTGCATTGGCATGCATATTGCATCAGAAGTATATTTTAAACTTTCCAATATTTCAGTGTTTTATACACGTGGCGCATGGAGTAAAATGTGGAGTTTAGAAAAGCCTGAAAATTTGGTTTGGTCGCTCCGCTTCGTAGAGCGACCAAACCAAATTTGCAGGCTTTTCTAAACTCCAAATTTTACTTTACGCTTATTCTGGGATTTGAAACATTCGTTTGAAGCTTTAACTTGAACACTTTTTAGAAGCAGCGATTGCCTAAAAACTTACAACGTTTTTTATTAGGATAGGCCCACTTAATAGAAAAATTCCTAGCAATTTTCAGCAAATTGAATTTAAAGTCACACTATTCAATATATACAATTGGTTAATAATATGTAAAATCAGATGATTTAATGATTTAAATAATATTAAATAAATATAGGAAATATTTCTTATAAGTATACATATCACGATTTTTCGATGTGATTTTTCAGACAATCGTTGTTTTATTAAAAAAATATCAATTTGAAGCTTCTAACGAGTGTTTCCAATCCCAGATTAAGCATGAAGTAAAATTTCGAGTTTAGAAAAGCCTGAAAATTTAGTTTGGTCGCTCCGCGAAGCGGAGCGGCCAAACCAAATTTTCAGGCTTTTCTAAACTCGAAATTTTACTTCATGCGCCACGCGTACAAAACACTCATTTAAAGTGAAGTTCAAAATACACTGCTAAGGTTTAATCACATATTCATTAATTTAACAAATTATTATATAGAATATAAATATAAATAAAATCAGTTGACTTGTTTTACTCAGAAAAAGGCAATTACAAGTGATTTAATTTTGTTACAAATATTTATTCATGTTTTACCAAGTAATGATAAACAAGTTAAAGATATATAATAACAGTAATAACAATTTTCAATAAATTAATACGATAGAAAACTTCAGAAGAACCATTTAAATACAAAAATTGTTCGTACTTACAATCTAAAACTAATTATTATATTTAGTAAGCTGTTTCAAGACGACAATAATAAACAATGACGTTAAATTAACTACATAACAAAAGTGTTCATTAAACGATAAAGATTTTTGCAAAAAATACAAGAACCACGTTATCACAGCAACACCAGCTATCAAATAAGTCTCATCCATCTTCCTGCTCCCACAACAAGTCATTCCAGTCACGAAAAATATCGTCAGAACCAAATTTATATATACAAAAATTTCTACTTTATCATAACCGTTATTCATTAAATTCTGAAAGTACGGACATAATAATACGTTGATTGTTATAAAAACGTAAGTCACGTGTTTCTGCGTGAACTTTGTGAATATATTTGTTTCTTCGTAATCTTCGATGTTCTCGTTGACGTAGCTGCAAAGTAACATTATGATGACTAATATTGAGTAAGCTGAGAGGGTTTTGTCGAGGAAATCCAGATAGGGGTCGAGGTTGTGGATTGAGGTGTCCTCAAGGAGGTATTTGATTAGGTAAAGTGTCATCCGGATCATTTCGTTGATGAGCCATTTGTTGAAGATTTGTTGGTATTTTTGGTTGATTCTAAGTGTGTGTAAATAGAGAAGAGAGCATGATGATAAGATGCCAAGAATTATGCTGAAGTATTTGAAGACGTTTTCGTATCCTGTTGACATTTTTTGAGGATCTTTACTTGTTTCTAAAAAAAAAAAAAAAAAAATACGAGTTAACAAAACTGTAACAAAAAGCGATAAATATTAGAACACTGATTCCTGTTGACATGTTTTGAGGATCTTTAGTTGTTTCTAAAGAAAATACGAGTTAACAAAATTGTAACAGAAAGCGATAAATATTAGATCATTGATTAAAATACTTGGTTTCTTTCACTGATTTTTATTTCTAATCTAATCTAAGCCTCCATTTCTTCAAACTATAATCATTGCTTGCTTTTAAAATCCAAATTGATGATAATAAAATTCTATCTTTAAATGAATCCAGAAAATAAAGGTCATGTAATGTTATTAGTTATATATGTACTTAATGACTTTTAAACTACAGGTTATCAAAAAAGTTGGCAAGTTTTCAGTCTCTAGTGTTATAAAGGGTGTCCCAACAAGATTTAAATTTGCCGCCATTTTGTTAATACGAGTTGTACGGTGATTATTTTTTTGACAGTTGTCAAGTACAGACCACGCGATTTAAGAATATGGACAAGTATTCAAACGAACGCCGTTTAATTATTGTAAAAACACATTACAAAAATGGTGAAAGTTTTGCGAAAACAATTCGCATATTACGTCAAGTTTTCGGTCGCCATTATGCGCCAAATGAATCGACAGTGAGGCGTTTAATTACAAAATTTGAGACCAAATTTACGCTGATGGATCAGAAGACCATTGTTCGTCGTTGTCCTTGTCGGTCACTCGAAAATACACACAGTAAAGGAATCTGTGGCCGAGTATCCAGGAACTTCCATTCGGCATCGTGGTCAAGAATTAAACATTTCCAAAACCACTATGCAACGAATTTTGGTAAAAGATCTGCATTTGCACGCGTACAAGATTCAATTGGTGCAAGAAATCAAGCCAAGGGACCATGAGCAGCGCCGTGGATTTGCTGATTGGGTGTTGGAACATCATCAAATTAATTCGGATTTTTCGAAGAAAATCATTTTTTCAGATGAGGCACATTTTCAACTCGACGGATACGTAAATAAACAAAACTGTCGGATTTGGGGTGCTGAAAATCCTTGTGTGGTACTCGAACAGCCAATGCATCCACCGCGAGTAACGGTTTGCTGCGCATTTTGGGCTGGCGGAGTGATTGGGCCGTATTTCTTTGAAAATGCGGCTGGAAATGCGCTAACTGTTACTGGTGTGCGGTATCGGGAAATGTTAACGGAGTGTTTGTGGCCCGAATTGGATGTAATTGATGTGGTGCACATGTTTTTCCAACAAGACGGTGCGACCTGCCACACAGCACGTGAAACAATGGTGTTACTGCAGACCAAATTTCCAGGCGGTGTCATTTCTCGATTTGGCGATCAACATTGGCCACCAAGATCGTGCGATCTAATGCCGATGGACTTTTTTCTTTGGGGCTATGTGAAGCAAAAGGTGTATGCAAATAAGCCTGAAACAGTTCAACATCTTAAAGAGGAAATCCGGCGCGGTATTGGTGAAATACAGCCACATTTATGCGAAAACGTTATTCAAAATTTCAACAAAAGAATAACCCTGTGCCTGAGGTTTCGTGGTGGCCATTTGCCTGATGTTGTATTTCATGTTTAATCGGAACTATTTTTCTTAATGTTGAAACAAAAATGTTTGCTTAATTCAAAAAATAAATATGTTTTTCTTTATAATTAAATCCGGCGCTCTTGTTGGGACACCCTTTATAATTAAAAAATAAATGGCACACAAAAGTTCAGTGTTTTCTTTACTTCTCTACTTATTAATAAAATGTATAATGAATAGAAAGTCTTTGAGTTCAGGATTATTTTAAATTAAATTATGTGAAGTATATGCAAAATTAAAGCATTTAAATTTTAAAGACAACTCAAGTCTAGAAATGTCACAATTTTTCTCTACTTATTAATAAAATGTATAATGAATTGGAAGTCTTTGAGTTCAGGATTTTTTAAATTTAATTATGTGAAGCATATAAAAAATTAAAGTATTTAAATTTTAAAGACAAATCAAATCTAGAAATGTAACAATTTTTCTCTACTTATAAATGAAATGTAAAAAGAATTGAAAGTCTTTGAATTCAGGATTGTTTGTGTATAATGAAGTATATGAAAAATTAAAGTATTTAAATTTTAAAGACAAATCAAGTCTAGAAATGTAACAAAAATGAATGAATCAAGCTTATCTGACTTTCCAATGTCACAATTTTTCTCTACTTATTAAAAAAAATGTATATTAAATTAAAAGTCTTTGAGTTCACAATTTTTTTAAATTTAACTATGTGAAGCATATGAAAAATTAAAGTATTTAAATTTTAAAGACATATCAAGTCTAGAAATGTCACAATTTTTCTCTACTTATTAATGAAATGTATAATGAATTGAAAGTCTTTGAGTTCAGGATTTTTTTTTAATTTAATTATGTGAAGTATATGAAAAATTGAAGTATTTAAATTTTAAAGATAAATCAAGTCTAGAAATGTAACAAAAATGAATGAATCAAGCTTTTCTCACTTTCCAATGTCACAATTTTTCTCTACTTATTAAAAAAATGTATAATGAATTAAACGTTTTTTAGTTCACATTTTTTTTAAATTTAACTATGTGAAGCATATGAAAAATTAAAGTATTTAAATTTTAAAGACAAATCAAGTCTAGAAATGTCACAATTTTTCTCTACTTATTACTAAAATGTATAATGAATTTAAAATCTTTGAGTTCAGGATTTTTTTTTTATTTAATTATGTGAAATATATGAAAAATTAAAGTAATTAAATTTTAAAGACAAATCAAGTCTAGAAATGTAACTATTTTTCTCTACTTATTAATAAAATGTATAATGAATTGAAGGTCTTTGAGTTAAAGATTTTTTAAATTTAATTATGTGAAGTATATGAAGAATTAAAGTATTTAAATTTTAAAGACAGATAAAGTCTAGAAATGTAACAAAAATGAATGAATCAAGCTTTTCTGACTTTCCAGTTATTTTTAATCGGAAATGTTATTTAATGATCTTTATAAAAATTAAATACTTTACCAAACCAACTGTAAATAAAATCCATAATGCTTTTCACCAAGAACACTAACAAACTAAACTTAATCGGTATATGTATAACTAAACTGAACTCAATCGAAAGTTACGAAAAAATCAACACGTATGATGTGTATAAAATGGAATAATCTAAAATTCTTCCGAATTATCTTAGTCAAATATTTTAAACCCAATCACAATCCAAACAACTACCACTTATTCATTATTTCTATTGTAAAGAGAACAAAATAATACGTAAGTTTCGTTTGTGCTTCCAAATATTAATGATTCTATTTAAAATAATTGGTGAAACTAAATTAAAACTAACTCTTTAATGATAATACTTTATATCAGTTCCATTAGTTTTACAAATTCTAATCGACAAGGTATTACTTTTTAATTATAAATGTACAGGATTTTTGTCTTAAAAAACGTGTTGAAATTATACTTCTTTACCATGCTGCGGTATATTTTAAACTTCACTTGAAATCAGTGTTTTATACGCGTGGCGCATGAAGTAAAATTGCGAATTTAGAAAAGCCTGGGAATTTGGTTTGGTCGCTCCGCTTCGCGGAGCGACCAAACCAAATTCTCAGGCTTTTCTAAATTCGCAATTTTACTTCATGCTTAACCTGAGAGTGGAAACACTCGTTCAAAACTTCAAATGGGACAATATGAAAATTTACTTTAAAGAAAAACCATATTTAATTACGTGAGTTTAACTAGTTTATTTATGTAAATAAGTATGTAATTATTGTATGCAATGTAAAAACTGATATGTAAAACTAATTTTTATTTTCTGTTTCCTTATTGTAAATATTTCTCAAATTAATTATTTTTATAGAACAAAGTCAGTTTACTGACTCTAATTTATTATATTTGTTTATTGTGAATATCCACCAAATGTAGTTATTTATAAAGCTTACTTAAACAATGAACACACTAGATTTTATTATATTTTATTATTTATTAAAGCTTAAGAAACACACAAATTGTTTTTCTATATTGTCAAAATGTTTCTTAAATTTACTCTTTATAAATCCTTTAAAACTCACTTACTGTATTTTTATTTAGTAATGACTCGATTTATTGTAACTCGATTAAATTTCCAAAATCTGTCTTTACTTTGCAAAGTGAGTATTTGAATATTCAACCAAAATTCAAACATGATTAAATATTTTCGCATCTAACTTGACAATACTCCAATCCCTAAACAATTACTTTTTTTGCTTCAAAAACAGAATTCAGAAATAACCAATTTATCAATAAGTTATAAATTTATGGGCAGAAAGACCATTGGCTGTAAGCCTGTTGTCAATTTAAATTTTAATAATCAATATTACTGTTATTTTTATATTTTAATACAATGAATTGTCACATGTAATACCACTAGTTGTTTGAAATTTTCGGAAAGACTTTATTTTTAACGAAAGCTCAGTTGCCTAGCAATGGAACGAGATGAAACTGTCCAGAGACAGACAGAAGAAGGACACCAGCTCGTAGAGCGAGTGACTTTTTCTGACGGTTCCATCGAGTTGAATTGTTTAAGGCAACTAAGCTTGAGTGTAAAAAAAGTCTTTCTCGACGAAAATTTTAAAGATCGAGTGGTATTCGAACGATTATTTAATGAAATGAATTGCAATGTGAATACCTGCCAGATCTGCATGTGATTGCCTTCAAATCGAAATTGTGGACAGTACAAAATGCTAAGAATTGTTTCCAAATCTATTTGTGGTTTTTGACGGTGTATATTGGAATTGTCTTCTTTACTAATTCATCAATTTTTTGATCTGTGTTGTGGCCGATACGATTCATTATAAAATTAATGATTAAATATGATAGGTGACAGATTTACATACGCGATAAAATAATCGATTAGACGAATTTGGCAAGACCACTGCGATAGCAAATTTTTTCACGGAAAGACCATAATGACAACCAATTAAAGCCCGTTATTTAGATTTGAATTAAATAGGCAATAAATATTTCATTGATGTTGCTGTTATTCCTTATAAATAATTACTTATAAAACTTAAGAAGCACACATTGTTTAATCTTTTTTTGTTGAATTATTCCTTAAATGTAATTATTTATAAATGGTAAACAACCCACACACTATTTCTTAAATTTATTTCTCTTAATTGCACATGATCCTAAAATTATTTATTTATATAAGCATAAGAAACTCACACACTGTTTTTTGTATTGTAAAATATCAGGTGTTCAGTTAAAAACCCGATCGAGTTAGTTGTAAAATTTTCAAAACATTGTGAAGTAGGTCGTACGTGAATTTGTCAATTGCTCCTATCATGTTAATATAACCCAGTTTTATAAATGTTTTATATTTAATTCTATATTGCAATTATTGCCATTGTTTATTTAGTTGTGAATACAACTGATTTATAAGAAAAATAACAGAACACCTATAAGAACAAGGCAAACTAATAAGCTACTGATGACAAAACGTAAATTGAGCGGCGACTTCACTTTTTCGTTCCATTTCCTTTTATCAAAAAAGCAACGCCTTCTTGATCGGGTTTTTAAATTAAACACCTGAAATAGTGTAAGTAAATACACTATATACACGGTGTTTTTTTTTTAATTATGTAGATATTCCTCACATTTAATTACATTACATCATTACATACAAAAAACGGGGAGCCCGTTTAATAAGTTTAAGTTTATTAACCTGGCTCCCGGTTTTTTTTTTGTATGTAATTAATTATCAATTATATAACTCACACACTATTATTAATTTCGCTTATCTTTATTACAAATAATCCTTTAAATGATTTATTTTTGAAAGCTCAGCAAAGTCACACTTTTTTTTATTTTTTTGTGCAAATATTTCCTACAATTAATTTTTTGAAAATTTTAAGGAACTCACACACAGTTTTTTCATATTTATTGTGTACATTTTGCTTACATTTAATTATTTATAAAGTGTTGAAATCTTGCACACTCATACACACATACCTGTTTTTTTTCTTTTTATGTAAATATTCCTTAAACAAAATATTTATAAATCTCACACACTGTTTTGTTTTAAATATTTATTGTGTAAATTTTGCTTACATTTAATTCATTACAAAAGATAGAAAGCTCACACACACACACACACACACACACCTTTTTTATATAATTATTTATAAATCCCAGAGAATTGTCACACGATATTTTCTATTCATTATCGTAAATATTTGTAAAAATCTCTTACAGTTTCGTACTTTTTTTTGTTTTCTGCGAAAATACTGAGTAGTTTCTACACCATAACTGTTCGTTGTTTTGGTATAAACAAAAGGTCGCCAGCGAAAATTGATAATTCCTCCACTTGAAAGTTTTATCAAGTACACGCCTAAATACATAATACATTAGAACTGATAAGATAAGTTCATTAAAGAAGTTTTGAAATTTGCTCTTCGAGAAAAAAACCCTTGAAAATTGTGAATTCAGAAAGTGTTCGGGAGGTTTAATTAAAATCTATAGGATTTCCGTTATTTTTGTGAGTTTGACGGAAGGAAATATGGTTTAGCCTGGAGTAACTTAACGTTGTATTAGAATTTGTAATTATTTCGAACTAAAGCAATAATTGATTTGTAATAATTCAATGACAAATAAAGACTTATACTAAATAAATCTAAGATATATTTTTTTTAATTTTTACTACAGTTTTATCATTAAAGCTTCGGAATGATTGTAATTCATAAAAATGTCGATTTTTTTTTGTCTTAAAAATTCCTCTTTCAAGGATTGCTAAACTTAAAATTTTATCTTATGCGCTACGCGTATAAAACACTGATTTTAAGTAGTTCAAAATATATTACTAGAGCATTATGCTAAAGACGTATATTTTAAACTTTAGAATAATTCAGTGTTTTTGACGCTTCTCGCATGTAGTAAAATTTCGAGTTTAGAAAAGCCTGAAAACTTGGTTTTCGCTACGCAACCAAACTAAATTTTCAGGCTTTTCTGTACTCGAAATTCTACTTCATGCTTAACCTGGAAGTCGAAAACACTTGTTCAAAACTTCAAATTGAACTTTTTAAAAAAAGCGTAACTCGAAATGTTTCTTCATGCAGCACGCGTGTAAAACACTAATTCCAAGTGACATTCTAAATATACTACTAAATTATTTTGCTAAAGATGTATATTCCGAACTTTACATCAAATCAATGTTTAATACGCGTGGCGCATGAAGAAAAATTTCGAGTTTAGAAAAGCATGAAAATTTGGTTTGGCCGCGTAGCGCTACGCGCTACGCGACCAAACCAAATTTTCATGCTTTTCTAAACTCGAAATTTTTCTTCATGCTAAGCCTAGGAGTGGAAAACCCTCGTTTAAAGCTTCAAATTTACCTCTTTGTTAAACAGCAACAAATGTCTAAAGATTTACAGCATATACGCTGTAATAAGGATATGTATACCTACATAAAAAATTCCCTGTATATTGGAGAGATTATTTCAATTTGATGGAATTTATTTCTCAAGCTTCTAATATTTTGTAGATATATACAGTTCATAACTATCGATTTAATTAATATGTTTTAATTATTGTTAGAAATGTTTATTTTATTGATTTGCAAGTGTGAGTTTATTTTGTATTCTATTACTCGTATCAGTTTTTGTGGTGTAAATGTTTCCATCCCCTGATCAATAAATGCTCATTTTTAGTTCCCCGGCCCTGTAAATGAGTACGATTTTTCAATGCGGTCAATTAGAAATAGAACGATAAAATTACCAATATCATACCTCTGGCACAGCCACGAATACGATGGCCAGAATGTTTTTGTTTTAATCCGGAACAATTGATTAAATAAAATACTTCTAAATTTTCTTGACAAGAATTCTATTTTTTATTTAGTGTAGTGAATTTTCTGTTAAAATAACCTTTTTAAATGTATTTAGTGTATTATCTTAGCGATAACTATTTCATAATCAATTTCAATGATTCGTTACACAACGAGATACGTGATTTTTAAAGCACTGCTATCTAAACGCAATGAAAGAAAAAAATTTAAAAATAGGTTCAAACATGTCCTGTATACATTAAATTCTTTAGAGTGACTACAAAATCCGCCAATTCTGACAAAATCCTTCGGAGTGACTAATTTTTATTTTAAAGTATAAGTATTTGGTGGAATTCGGGAGAGATGTCCTATGACTCATTGATGTAGAATGTGTGGTTCAAATTTTTTAGAAAGTATGTCGACAGTTGTATCCACAACGATTTTTCTTAGTTGTGTCAAATTTTGACGTTACATGATAATTTCATACTGTTTAGGTCGCTAGTATAAAGTGTTATTTCTTTTAGAAAAGCTATAAATCATAATTTTTTGTATTTCTTTTCTTTTGACTATACATATCCCAATTACCTGTTGTAGATTTTTAAATATTCGTTTTCTTAAAAGAGGTCAATTTAAAGTTTAAACGAGTGTCTTCCACTCCCAGGTTAAGCATGAAGTAAAATTTCGAGTTTAGAATAAACTTTCTAAACTCGAAATTTTACTTCATACGCCACGCGTACAAGACACTGATTTCAAGCAAAATTTACACGTTCCCAATATTTCAGTCCTTTCAGTGTTGAATACACGTAGCGCATGAAGTAAAATTTCGAGTTTAGAAAACCCTGAAAATTTGATTTGGCCGCTCCGCGCTTCGCGCTACGCGACTAAACCAAATTTGCAGGCTTTTCTAAACTCGAAACTTTACTTTATGCTTAGTCTGGGAGTGGAAAACACTTGTTTTTAAGCTCTGCGAGATCCTAAGGGCCAGCATGAGTTTGGCCCTATGATATCTGCCGAAAGTATGGAGGCTAACCAGGGTGGTTTTCATACTAAAGACTGGCAGAACAGAGTATTCTCGTACAAAGTCGTACAGGCTTATTAGTCTGATGTCATTTGTACTGAAGACAATGGAAACAATTATGGACAGGCAGATCAGAGATCGGATACTGGTGTCTAACCCTTTATACTAGGATCAATATGCCTATCTTCCAGGAAGATCAACGGAGACAGCTCTCAGCCGACTAACAAGGAGTGCTGAAACTGCTCTGGAAAACAAGGATATCCTACTTGCTGCCTTCTTGGATATAGAAGGTGCGTTTGACAATACATCCTTTAACTCCATAACCGCTGCCATGAGGAAGCGGAGGAAACTAGCTGCAGGTGGATTCACAAGACAAAGGATGGTTTACACTACGTTTACTGACCAGACAATAGCATCCAGGGTGGCCGGTGGTTGTCCTTAGGGAGTTCTCTTACCCCTGCTGTGGAACCTGGTCATGGACGGACTGCTAGTGGAGCTCAACAACGAAGGATAGTCTTTCGTAGGATACGTAGACGACCTACTTATTCTCGTTGGGGCAAAATTTACCAACACAATCAGAGAGCGCATGCAACGCGCATTTATCGTGGTGAACAAATGGTGTACTAGAGAAGGACTTAAAGTCTCACCCTTGTACCATTTACACGCAGGAGGATACTGGAGGGCATAGGACCTCGCTTTCTAAATGGTGTTAACCTAGAAATGTCGGGTGGGGTAAAGTACTTAGGAGTAATTTTTGACTCCAAGCTCACCTGGACCTCGCACATTTCAAAAATCAAACGTAAATCGAAAATTGCCCTTGCGGTAATAAGACGAATGTACGACAAACAATAGATGCTCAGACCAGGGATGGTATACTGGCTGTATACCAGAGTGGTCAGACCCGCAATCATGTATGCTGCCTTGGTGTGGTGGCCTAAAGTCACGCAACAAACAACCATACAAACCCTCAGCAAGATTCAAAGGCTTGCTGGTGTCCGCATAACGGGGGCTATAAGAACCACGCCCACTGCAGCCATAGAGATGCTCCTAGACCTTACATCATAATGGGGGAGGCAAGATTGGCACTCCACGGGCTGCAGCTATCATCAGTCAACATAAGAGTTGACACGCCACACAGATGACTTTTGACAGACATAGGGGACCTCTCTTGTAGATGAGGTCGGACCATATGACAGTCAGATATCTTAAAAACGCACTCGTCAAAGTCACTATTCCAGACCGCAACGAATGGAACAACTTTAGGAAAGACATTCACAAACATAGCGTGATCTGGTATACGGATGGTTCTAAATCAGGCAAAGGACTGGATCGGGAATCTACAATGAAAACATGAAGACAGGCTATGCCCACTCGCTGGGCTACCTGGCATCAGTCTTTTAAACTGAAATATTCGCAAATATAAAATGTGCGAGAACCAACATAGGAAGTAACTGTCGTGACAGGCAAATCTATATTATGTCTCATAGCCAGGCGCGCTGAAGGCTCTAAAGAGCCAAAAGACTTCATCTAAACTGGTGTTAGACTGCTTCGACACACTGAATCATCCGGCGAGACAGAACAAAATCATACTTGTCTGGACGCCGGGTCATTCAGGTATCGAGGGAAATAAAAAAAGCTGACGAGCAAAACAGGGAGCTACCATATCATTTATGGGACCTGGGCATCACAAAAAAGTCGAATCGCCTCGAAGTCAGAAAGTGGATTCGAAACAAACACAAGGAATACTGGGTAAACAGACCAGGCCTTAACCACAGTAAGGCAATTATAAATGGACCTCACTCTAACCAAGCTGCAGAACTACGGACACTAAGTAGGGCACAGCTAAAAACAACGATAGGACTACTGACAGGCCGATTTTCCTTAGGTGCTCTTTAACAGCCAAAGAGCACATAAGAAAAGTCGGTCTATATAACGGCGACACCAGCTGTCGGCCCTGTGATAGGGCACCGGAAAAAACAATGCACATTCTGTGTAGCTGCAATGCGCGTGAAAACAAAAGACAACTTATATTTGGAAACAGTCAAGTGGTACCAAATAATTTCCACACGCAACCCCTGAAGGACCTGAACAAGCTAGTGCAGAGGATCGAGTTAATTAACAGATTAATCCGATGACTATTTGCCAAATCTACTGAATGCGCATTCAATTTAATTAACGTTTTCGTTTGAGCTTACACAAAATCAACATGCATTATTTATTTCTGTAAATACCTGAACTATTTAGTAGATGTGGAAATTAGAATTATACCACTTAAACTCACATTTGAAACGATTGTGCACATTAATTAAAATGATTTGTGGCTGGGTTTTTGCAGATTTAGTTTTACGAAGACTGTCAAAATGTGGCGTTTGACCTTAAAATTTTAAAGCTGCATACCGGAACATACGTTTTCGCATGTTTCATCTGAAAACCATAGCAAACACATTAGGAAGTTTTCTGTCTCTTTTGACACACGTAATCTAATGACATCAAACTATATTTTCGTATTACATGTATTGGTGCAGAAAGCACTACAAATCAAGAAAACCACGGGACACCTGTCGTGAATCGTACGTTATATGTCCCAAAGCATAGTATCTAAATAAATAAAGGAGCTCAATTTGTAGCTTAAAATAAGTAAAGCCGCATTTACACATTTTTCTGCTCTCCTGGTTATACAGATAATTTATTGGCCATTCAAATAAAAGACATTTATTACTATTATAATATAAAACATTTTATTAAACTAACATATTTCTTCAAACAAAATCATTAATTTGTTAAGCTCTGTCTTCTGCATCTTCAGGATTTTGCGAATTCAGCTCGGCGTCAATTTTATAATTATTCCTCCTTAAAATAGCCATAAACGCCATGTTGAAATTCTTATCCTTAAAAAGCACGTACATCAGCATATAAAAACCGTTCATCAAATAACTATTAATCAAAAAATCTGCAGCCAAAGCAAACACCCTATAGGAAATAAACATACTCGTGAGGACTAACACCAAAATGAAAGCATTGTACGTGTAAATCCTGCAGAGATTAAATCTAAAAACGTATTCCTCATCAAGAATACTGCTGTTTCTCTTGCAAATCGTGATGATTTCGAAAAAGATAACTGTAATAAAAAGCAACGCGTACAATACTACAATCGAGATTTCGAAGTATTTTATTTCAAAATCCAAATAACAAACTAAAGATTTCATGAATGATATTATTAGCATTGGTATGTACAGAGTTTGTAGGATTCGTTTTGTAGATATGCTTTCTTTATTCATAATGGGATTTATCAGCAAGATGAAGATTAGTATTATGCAGGAAATTATTACAGTGATGCCGCCATTTTGGAGGCAATGCATGCTCCCGAACATTGTTATGGCCATTGGGTATAACATTAGAAATATTCCGTCGTTTATGCAGAAGTTCATCAATATTATATAGGTTTTCGTGTGGAGGATTTTCGATCTTGCAACCGTGTAGATTATTATGCTGTCCGATAGCAAGCCGATGAAGGCCAAGAGTAGGGTTGATACGTGGCGTATTATTTCATAAGTGGTTGGATAGTATATGTAGTCTTCCATCATTGTGTCGTTGTAGAATTCACGTTCAAGTTCCTCCTCCATTTTTGTCTTCAGCTGAAACAAAAAAAAGAGAAATGTATAAAACTAATTAAGTTACTAAAAAGAAAATTTAGATTATTTCAATTCTTCCACTTTGATACACACACTAATTCATACTAAATAATGTAATTTTGCTAAAATAATGGGCGTTCCAATAAGATGGATCGATGTTAATAAAGAATACGACAATGTTATTTGTTAAAAAATGTACTTTCTTTATTGAATCATGTTATTTGGCACATGGCAATTATGTGCAAAAGATAATATCAGCCAAATCTTCGCCAAGACTTTGTCAGCACACCTCCACTCGATAGTCAAATTATTTGACTCCATCTCTGCATAATTGCACAAATATACCCTATTATCTTATTCTTCATATAGTAAATAGTTGTTGGCTTGTTGGCATAGATCTTACTCTTGAGATAGCCCTAAAGGAAGAATTCGAAAGGCCAGCTTAGTGCCTAACTGACTTCGCTGTTTTGAGAGATGATGCGATTCAATAAAGCCATTGTTGCATTGTCTGTGTGGCATATGACGCCGTCCTGTTAAAACCACAAACTGTCGACATCCATAGCATCCAATCCAGGCCATAAAAAGTTGATTATCATGGCACGGTAACGCTCACTATTCACCATGACAGATTTCCCGGTATCATTATCAAAGTAAAAGGATCGAATGATTGGCCAGCAAAAAATGCAGGCCAATTAGTGACCTTTTGTTGATATTTTTTTCAAGAATCATCCTTGGATTTTCATCGGCCCTAATGCGGAAATTTTGCTGACCAAAAAAAATTGTGAAGTGCGCCAACTTTTTTTTTTGTTTGAATACTAATTTTCGTGATAGGCTTAAATAATTTTAAGAGAGTGTTTGATTGTAAATCTTTCCATGGTTGAAATTGCCAAAGTCTGAACTTCTTAAATGTTAAAAAACAATGAAAAAGAAACAGTTAGCGTTAAGCCTCATTTACATTGGACCGTTGTTAAATGTAAATGAGGCTTAACCCTGATTGTTTCTTTTTTATTGTTTTTTAGCATTTAAGAAGTTCAGCCTTTGGTAATTTTAACCATGGAACCAATGACGTAGAAACGAATTTCGGAGGGGGTTGTACAAATTACGGGGGGGGGGGGGATAATCAGGGATTCGAACCTTTATTTTTTTCGTTCCAGAAAAAAATAACGATTTTTTACGGTTTTCGGATTAGCTCCAAGTGAAATGTTTTTATTTCATATTAAAAAAAATGTTGATGTGTCCATCATAACACTGTCCTCATTAAAGATATGATAATTTAAATATTAAGAATATGGAAAAGTGTCTTAAACTAAATTTGTTCTGCATTTATTATTGTTATCGCCTTTAAATAATATAAATATTTTTTACATTTTCTTTGCTATATCTTAGTAAATATCTATCACATCTCAGCAGTATATATTTTCAACTTTACTTCAAATCAGTGGTTTATACGCGTGGCGCATGAAGTAAAATTTCGAGTTTAGAAAAGCCCCGTAAAAATTTGTCTCGGGTCGCTGCGCGACCCTCGACAAATTTTCTACGCGGGGCTTTTCTAAACTCGAAATTTTACTTCATGCTCAGTCTGGGAGTGGACGACACTCGTTTAATTTTCGTTAGATTTTCAACATATCGGGAATTTCATTAATTTGAAAAATGTTCATGAAATGTTTAAAATTTCGTCATTTCTAAAATTTTCATCAGATTTTCAATATTTTTATTTAGATTTAGAACAATTTTCAAAAATGCATTTTTTTGTCGATTTTTTTTAAAGATTCGTCGTTATTTACATGAATTGTCATACATACTTTGATTTTTTCAACACTACAAAAGAATGTCTTTATAAAGAAAAATTAAAATTTGTGTGTTCAAATAATTTTCAAATATATTGATGAATTTGATAAATTAGGATATCAAATTCATCAATATATTTGAAAATTATTTGAACACACAAATTTTAATTTTTGTTTATTAAGACATTCTTTTTTAGTGTTGAAAAAATCAAAGTATGTATGACAATTCATGGAAATAACGACGAATCTTGAAAAAAAATCGACAAAAAAAATCTCATGAAAAATTTTATAAAAACTTCATTGAAAAATGTATAAAAAAAATCCATAAATATAAAAAAATGTCGGCTAGGACATTGTATTATTTTTAATCTATCAATATTTCTCACCTAATTTGTCAATTTTGACATTTTTTAAATTATTAACCTGTCAATATCTTTCACCTGACTTGTTATTTTCACATTTTTGATATAGTTTTAACTTAAGTCAAAATCAGTGTTTTATGTGGGTGGCGCATGAAGTAAAATTTCGACTTTAGAGCCCCGTGAAAATTTTTATCGGGTCGCTGCGCGACCCACGACAAATTTTCCACGCGGGGCTTTTCTAAACTCGAAATTTTACTTCATGCTTAGTCTGGGAGTGGAAAACACTCGTTAGTTTAAAATATGTCACAACTATCAAAATGTGTGTCGCAAGTGTGGTAACTAAAGACAATAACATGACCATCTAATAATATATTTCAAATAATAGTTGTCTCAAATTGACAATAATCACCTGACGCCGATTTGTGTCAAGTTTAATACATTGGCTAAATGTCATTTCAGTTGACAGGATAGACTAATGTCTGCTGACGGCGACTTATGTTAAGTTGACTTAATGCCGACTATCATCATCTTAAGTCAAGTTGACACGATACACTAATGTCAGTCAATCAACTGACTTACAGTCATAAAGTCACAATAGTGAAAACGCAGTCGATATTAATGATTTAATGACAAAATAATATTATAATCAAATGACAGTTAACCAAGTGAGACAGTCACAATATCGCAATAATGAATCTGCAGTGAATTAATAACAAAGTCCTTTTTATTCTCAAAAAAATTTAAAAAAAAACAGAGGTGGAACTAATATTCTTTTTTTTTTTCAAAACCGAACGAAAACTAGAATTTCTAGGTAAAAAAATCTGAAATGATCTTAATCGAGTGAGGAGACCTCGAAACGAATATTTCCGCAAACAGTTTGGATTTAAAAATTACAAAAAATAGAAACTGTTGTAAAATTAAACAATAGTTCACGTCCGTGTTTAAACCGAAATAAACCGATATTTTTTTTTCGGTTCAGTTCCGGTTATCGTTCCGACAAAAATTACGGTTTTTTAAAAGCCCTGGTATTAATGACAAAAATATTGTGTTTGATCTTACAAGGCCACTTTTACATACAAAAAATAACATTTTTAAAATTTTGTATTTTGTTATAACATGAATAATATAAATACATATTAACAAAACAACAAAAAATAGTTTTTTATTTACTAACGTTAAAACATAAAAAAAACTCTCAAATAACTAAAGATGCATTATACTGGAATTATATTATACTATTATAATTATACTATTATTATAATAACAGTGGTCTTAAAACTGAACCCTGAGAAACATCTCGTAATATGTTATGAAAATAAGAACGTTTTTCGGAAACTTAAACATTATCATTTACATGGCCTCTTTACAAACTTCAGCAATGAAAAGTAGGGTTAATTTCACGAAGAAATGTTCAATAAGCACGGGTTCTATCTTTTTTTGTTCAAAAGCTATAGCGCATTTAAAATAAATTATAAAAGCGTTAATTTGCAGCTTCTAATGAGTGTTTCAGTCCTTAATTAAGTATGAAGTAAAATAATAAAAAAAATGTCATAGTAGTTGGATAATCAATTATAAGTTTGAAAAGTATGTAATAAATTCGATTTATCGCTCTAGGGCTTTAAAAATATACAATCGCGCGTGGAATTGATTGAGTTGATAGGTACGGTGAGTGAGGTTAGGTTAGGTTCACATTTCCGCGATTCAAGTTAATTATCTCGCAAATGGAGCGTGCTATCGAATTTGATGCCGAACGTCTTTTATTTGAAACAATTTTTCTTATTTTTTACAACTTATTTTTTTTTACAAGATTAGATGATTAAGGAAATCTCGGATTTTGTTGGATATCAGCAGGGATTGTTGGGGGATGAATGAGCTTTGTGTTAGAGTTAACAAATAAAATCTAGCTGTTTTTAACTAAATTACAGACGCTCAAAGTTCGATTAAAGTTGTGTTGATTTATTAGAAATAAGTTAAAGTTATTGTTTTCTTTGTCGGGTTAAAGAAAACACAAACTTTAAGATTAATTTGGTTTTTTTTGCTACGACTTTTGTGATTCGATATGAAATAAATATAAATCTGTAAAATTATGCGTTGGATTTCTTGATTGTAAATTGTTTTTCGTTCTATGGCATTACAAAATTACAAAAACGCATTGAAAAAGAAAAAATAATTTGCTGGAATTTTTATTACATTTAAAAATATCTCTCAAATCAATTAAATTACAAAACTATAAAATGTAATAAATCGTTTTTTGTTTTTTTTTCTGCTGATGCGACCAATAAAACCTATAATTTATCATTTGAACGAAAATATTTTACAAAACTAACAAAAATTAACAAAATAATCTCTAAAAATATCTCTCAAATCAATTAAATTACAAAACTATAAAATGTAATAAATCGTTTTTGGTTTTTTTTTCTGCTGATGCGACCAATAAAACCTATAATTTATCATTTGAACGAAAATATTTTACAAAACAACAAACAAAAATTAACAATTGTAAATTGTCGAAAATTTTGACGGTCCACTCCCAGACTAAGTATGAACTAAAATTTTGAGTTTAGAAAACCCCCGCGTACAACATTTTTACGGGGCTTTTCTAAACTCGATATTTTACTTCTTTACCACTGAATTCAATAACGTTTAAAATATTCCGCTTAGAAATGATTCTTACAAGATTAATCAAAAAGGATTCTCTTGCAAATGTTTGCCCATTTGGACATGGATAATTTAATGAATGATATGCTAAATATTTCGCAATTTTTGATAGTTTTGACAGTATTTTGCTACGTTCGACTGTTTTTACTTTGATCACTTTCTGATGACAGTAAATCACTAGATTGTCACTGAAAACTTCCAATAACCTGAATTTAGCCACGTCTGACTCACACACAATTTGTCCTATCCAAAAGTGGTAAACACTGGATTTGATAACAAAATCACTGACTTGGCAACCCTGACTACCGTTTTTTCTCGAGTTTTCGAAAAAAAGAGAGTTGAACTAAGTTTATCCAGTTTTTAGCCTGCGTCCTCACCCAATCAAAACGCTAATATCTTTTTATTACCATCAAATTAAATAAGATTTTAAATATTTCATTGTATAATTCAATATCCTGAGGTGTATTTGCACGGGAAATAGTTGTTTCAATGGATATTTATCGTCTTAAGTTGTCTTATTAATTAAGACATTGTTTGCATTTTCACGAATAACATTTTCGTAATTTTATATATTAAACCATATAATGAGTTCACTCTGTGAGACAAAAAATAGTGTATACTAACAAAAATCTTGCCGCTATTGAGCAAAATATTGAAGAAGATCCAAAAATCTCGGTTAGGTATCGTGCACAGCAATTGATTGGTCCACGTTTTGAACAATTTTAACACAAAGAAATCGTTTATTTTTGACATTTCGGGTGAAAATAATTGATATATCATAAGTTTTTATCAAATATTTTGACTCTTGACATTTATTATATCGTGTTTTATTGTTTTTAATTCAAATTGGAAACATTAAAATATGCAAAAGTCCCGCGATATCCCCACTATTTTTATTTTTTGGTATTCTTCAAACCTTTGTTAAATAATTGACAAAGGTTTAAAGAATACCAAAAAATATGTGTGGGATATTGTGAGACTTTTACATATTTTAATGTTTGCGATTTGAATTAGAAACAATAAAACACTATAATAAATGTCAAGAATCAAAATATTTGGCATAGCCCATGTAAAAAATATGTACATAATGACACAGGTAGGGTCTGATACACCCAATACTTTAACACATCTGGGAAAGGAAAATGTTTTCTGTTTTTTAATTCTCATTAAAAAAAGTCATTAAGTTTGATATAAATTTTATTCACTAAATAAATTCTTAATCTATAACGTATAATATTTGATTAAAATACAATATCTTAATGCCTGCATTTAAATCATAGGTTATCAACCTTATTTTGCCCACCGCCCACTTTGAGATCTTTTTTTTTATCGAGACCCCCCCCCCCCATTTTTTCTCTTACCATCTGTCGCGAATCTGAGACAGCTATTGCTACGATTATATTTAAACGTGTAATTATTATACTCCTCCTAATTTTCTCTGCGACTTTAACTGCCCCCCTGAAAGTCCTCGTTGAGAACCTATGATTTAAATCATTACAGAAAAATAAATAAATCCCATCTTTCTTAAACATAAACTATTATGTCTTCAAGCGCTTTCTTCTTCGTCTACAGGATTTTGCGAATTCAAAGACACGTCAATTTTATAAGTATCCCTCCTCAAAATGCTCATAAACGCCATATTGAACTTTTTATCCGAAAAAAGCACGTACATCAACATATAAAAACTGGTCAGCAAGTAACTCAAAATCAAAAAATCCGCAGCAAATTCGAACCATATAACAGTGAAAAAACCCCCTATCAGTACCATCATCAAAATCAAAACGTTGTACGTGTAAATCCTGCAGAGATTAAACCTAAAAACATATTCCTCATCAACAACACTACTGTTCCTCTTGCAAATCGTGATGATTTCGAAAAAGATTACAGTTATGAAAAGAAACGCGTACAATACTATAAGCGAGATTTCAAAGTTTCTTATTTGAATATCGAAATAGCAGAGCAAAGATTTCGTGAATGATAATGTTAATATTGGAATGTATAGAGTTTGTAGAATTCGTTTTGTAGTTATGCTTTCCTTATTCATGATCGGGTTGATGAGTAAGATAAAGATTAGAACCATGCAGGTGATTACTACGGTGATTCCGCCTTTTTGAATGCAGTGCTGGCCGTTCCAGTAGAGAGAAGAACCAATCGGGAATAAGATTAGGAATAATCCGTCGTTTATGCAGAAGTTCGTGAGAATTATGTAGGTTTTCGTGTGGAGGATTTTTGATCTTGCAACCGTGTAGATTATTATGCTGTCCGAGAGTAAGCCGATGAAAGCGAGGAGGAGGGTTGATATGTGGTGGATAATATAGTAGCTGCTTGGATAGTACTCGTAGTCATACATTATTGTGTCATTGTAGAATTCGTGTTCGAGTTCTTCCTCCATTGTTTCCTTAGCAAAAACAAAAAAGGAAATTTGTGATAATTATGAAGTTACTAAAAAGTAAATTAGGTAAACTGAGGTTTGTTGAAGACTTCTATTTTGTTACACATTCACATTCATAATTAAAAAAAAAAGATATGGTTGCAGCCCAAAAACTATTTAACAGACTAACAATAATCTGGTTACCTAAACAACTTTAAAAATATCTGGTAAAACACAAATATAATAAATTTTGTTTTTTACACATATAGTGATGTTAGTGGTCATTTATATCGGTAACTACCACTGGTAATTTATCCTAAATTACGTTATATGTTATATCTCGATTATTATTTATTTAAAAAAAAAATTATCAGTGTATTTCTAACTTCACAATATATCAGTGCTTTCTACGCGTGGCATATGAAGTAAAATTTAGAGTTTATAAAAGCCCCGTGAATTTTTTTTCCGGGTTACTAGCGCGACCCTCCACAAATTTTCTGCACGGGGCTTTTCCAAACTCGAAATTTAACTTTATGCTTAGTCTGGGAATGAAAATACTCTTTCTAGACTTCATTGCACGTTTTTATACAAAATCGACGAATGCCTTACATTTACAGCGTATACATTATGTATATTTGTAGAAATCATAAAAGAAATCATAAAAATATGCAGAGAGTTTTATGTAACACCGAACATGTTCATCCAATAAAATTTGAGACCTTTATTTTTTAAGTTATGTGTAAATTGGGTTGCCTATATGACCAATAAAAATTGTAGCCAATAAATCGCAATAATAATAATAATAATAACATCATTTATTTCCGGTGTACGTACAGTAACAATTATAATACAAGTATAAAGTTGGTACAGCACAAACATGGAAACACGTCACATCAATTTACATACAGTACTAGTATAGCCTAGTTAAAAAGTCCTGTGTATTATATGGCTCCAATGTGCGCAATAGTTCAAAAAGCATACGCTTCATCTTATTAAAAGTTTCTGCGTTCTTAATATCTTGGGGAAGATGATTGTAAAATTTAAGACAATTGTAAAGTGGTCCTTTCTGAAACATAGTTAATTTATGCGATGGATACCTGAACGTAATACCATGTCTAGTATTGTGGGTGTTGTGTAACGCATATTGGGAAAATAACTCACCGTGCCTACATAGAAATTTAATACATTCATATATGTAAATGGCTGGAACCGTCAATAAGCCTAATCTCTTGAATACTCCTTTACAGCTGTCGCTTTGTTTCATATTTAACATCGCACGAATTGCACGCTTTTGTGATATTAATACTGAACGGCTTAGTGTACTACTACCCCAGAACAATATTCCATATTTAATGTGGGAGAAGAAGTTGGCATAGTAAAAAGTTTTAACAATTTGGTCATTAGTATTTCTTGCAAGAATCCTTAAGCCGTAGCACGATTTGCTAAGCTTAGATGTCAGATTTTCAATGTGTGCTCGGTAGCTTAAAGTTTCATCAAGTATTACACCGAGAAACTTTGCACTAGTTGAAAATTTGAATATATTATTATTTAGAGTTATATGCTCTGGAGTAATTAATGATTGATTTGTTTTGAATAGAATCGTTTTAGTTTTCTCAGTATTTAATATGAGTTTGTTTTGTCTAAACCATTCACTGATGTCTTTCATAATTATATTTCCCGATTCAATAAAGTCCATGTATGTTTCACCAAAAAGTAATAAATTTGTGTTATCGGCATAGCAGGCTATTCCACAGTTTGCATGTATACTGTCAAATATGTCATTAAGGAATATATTAAAAAGAAGAGGGCCTAATATACTCCCTTGAGGAACCCCCATATCCATTGCTAATTTTCCAGATGTTTCTTCAAGTATGCTATTGTTTATTTTAACAGACTGAAACCGATTACTTAAATATGAACTAAACCATTCATTAGCGGTCCCACGTATGCCATAATAGCTAAGCTTGGTAATTAGAATTGCGTGTTGGATCGTATCAAACGCTTTAGATAGGTCCAGTAGCACACCACATACTACTTTTTTATTATCTATAGCTGATAAGATTGATTGAATATACTGAAATAATGCTTTTACCCTTAGTAAATCCGTGTTGAAATTTGAAAAGTAAGTTATTGCTGTGGAGGAAATTGATCAATCGCTTCGACATTATAGTTTCTAATATTTTTGAGAACGTGCTTAGGATGCTAATTGGTCTGTAGTTATCAAAATCGTCAATGTTTCCACTTTTGTATATTGGTTTTATACTGGAATACTTTAGCATATCTGGGAATGTACCTGTGTTAAATGAGCTGTTAAAGACATCAGTAAGAGGCCCCACTATGGTATTAATACAGACTTTTATTAAAGCTATGGGTGTACTATCATATCCACAACTTTTCTTATTGTCCATTTGAGCTACAACTTTAAATACTTCCGACATGGTGACTGGTTCGAGTAACAAGGTACTACTATTAATTGGAATATTGCACATATATGGATCGCTGTTTGGGCATAGTTTTCTATCCAGCATATCTGGTGCAACGTTTTTAAAATACCTGTTGAAATCATTGGCTTGTTCCTCTATGTTATTCGATTTTGGTAGAGTATATTTGATCTTGTCTTTTGTGTTCACAACATCTCTTATTATTTGCCATGCCACTTTAGCTTTATTTGATGAATTTGTTAATTTATTTTCATAGTGAGAACACCGTTCTGTAGTAATTGCTTATATTTTACAATCTCTTTTTTTAACTCAAGTTTATACTCAGGCATATAATGTGAAAGAGTTTCATAGATTTGCATATGATTTTTACATTGTATTGTTTCTGCAGACTTAAATTTAATATGTTTTTTATTATGTGCTGAAACGTTCTTCAATGGGAAATGCTTGTTTACATACATTAGAAAGGTTGAAATAAAATATGTATATTGATTATTAGTGTCTTGTGATCTCTTAACACGTTCAAAAGATTCACTTTCAATGTTGGTACAGAATTCTTGTAACGCCTGTTCAGAGTATAGTCTGACTTTGTTATGATGTTTCGCAAGATTATCTGCAAAATCTAAAGTTTGTGATATAATTTGCGCCTTATGATCAGATATAAATCTATTGACAACATTAGTACAATGATTATTATAGTTACCATTTGTTATAATGTTATCAATACATGTTGCAGTACCATTGTAATGTATTCTGGTAGCGTGGTGTACAGTTAAAATAGCATTATGTGCTTTCAGCACGTTTTTGAATTCTCTGGTCTCATGAGAATTCTGCAGTATATTTATATTAAAATCACCAGCAATAAAGTATAAACTATTTGTTGATGTTACATAATCAAGAATTTGGTCTAATTTACAGAAGAAAGGCGCAACATCACACTAAGGAGGCCTATAAGTACAGATTACATAGATTTTGTGCTTAGAAATTTGAAATTCCGCACCCGCGCATTCGAATATTTTTTTCTCCGAAATGGAGTTTATAACTTTTAGTTTATTGCCGATTATTCCCGTTTTACGGTAGATTGCAACACCATCATGTTCTTTATTATCTTTACATAAGTTTGATATTAACCTAAAATTACGAATATTGCATATTTGAAGCTGTTCACTGGATTGCCAGTGTTCCGTTATACATAAGACGTAAACGCTATTTAAATCACTCACAACATCAATTATCTCATTTATGCAATTACTTAAGCATTGAAGATTTTGGTGCAATAAATTAAAACTATTATTTTTTCCGTTTTTGTTTTCTTCCGGTTGATGAATTATGTTGTTGGACTTTTCCTCCTGCGTTATATGAAAAAATTGCAACGGGAGAAAGCAATTCCATTCTCCCAGAGATTTACATCCATTAGTTTATCTAGGTACGACATAGGTGCTGCTATCTTGAAACTGCTGAATGTAGGGTTTGGGTGCTTTGGAGTTATTTTCTCGCATATTATTTCTTCAGTGTTTAAGCGTTTGATTAAAACAGTTTTTAAATCCTCCGCTGATGTTTGTACGGGATAGCGTGAAACATGCAGCCATGCTCTTTTTTCAACAGCCTTAAATTTTCCATCAGTCTCATTAACTCTCTTTCCGACTTGTGTGACGCGTGTTTTGCGTTTTCGCTTCGGGTCCACCAGCGTAAAATCATCAGTGTCCGTTTTTTCTGCCTGCGCCTGATGTTCAGCGGAAGTGCTCTCGGTAGTGGGGGATTCTGCGTTCATCTGCTGTGGAGTTCTTACAGGAACCTTCCCTGGTGCTTCGACGGTTTGGATTCTTCTACTATAGCACAATAGGTGGCAGGTCTACAGGGTTGGTTTGTATCTCCGCTAGGTTTATTTACATTATTTCCTATAGATATCTAACTCAGCCTGATTCTGGTTAATAATCGTAGAGTGTGCCTCTAACGTATTATTAATTTTCACTAATATTTTGTATAAGGACTGACCTTCTTGGAGAAACTTGTGGTATGTTTGACATAACCACACTATATTCTTCTTTCCATTTAAGAGTCGTAGTTCGTTATTATTTAGGCCTGTACACTACTAACGATAATTAATGGATCTTTGGAATCACCTTTCCTCTTGGAGCAAATAAATTTGTTGGTCCCATGCAGGACAACAAGATCAAAACAATTATTTTATCTTGAGTCTCACAGGACAGTTTCCGGATCTCACAATTCGATGACTCGCTTAATGGCTCTTGCGAATGAATATTGTGCCCATCCATGGTTTGACCTTTTCAACACAACTCTATCTAATTTAAAGTTTAGGCTAAAACGTCATTTCTAGTTTGTGCAATTTATGTTATTTCTATGATTTATGTTATTCAATTTATGTTATTTCTATAATTACTATATATACACGCACAATTACGTCGATTAGCTGTTATATTTGATTTTTATATATATTTTTTTTAATTAATTATATTACGTTGTAATTTTATGTACAAATGGTGTTTACCGTAAATAAATTTACTTTACTTTACTTTACTTTACTTTACATGAACCATGTACAGAACCGTTGCACAATCCATAAAATCTTGTAACTATATCACTCGATGATATTTCACTTTCACAGGTTTTACACGTTAAATTATTCTTTACAGTTTGCTCATCTGACGCCATTGCCAGACGCGCAATTAATCCCCCAACGTGTACACACAGGGAGTTTTTATTTCAAGTATACATGTCCCAATTACACTGTATATGTTGTAAATCTTTAGATATTCGTTGTAAAAAAAAATCAATTTAAAACTTGAAATGAGTGTGTTCCACTCCCAGACTAAACATGAAGTAAAATTTCGAGTTTAGAAAAGCCTGAAAATTTGGTTTGGTCGCGTAGCGCGAAGCGCGGAGCGGCCAAACCAAATTTTCAGGCTTTTCTAAACTCGAAATTTTACTTCATGCGCCACCGGTATCAAACACTGACATATTACGAAGATTAGAACACGCCCCTAAACTTTATATTGCATCAGTGTTTTGTACCGGTGGCGCATGAAGTAAAATTTCGAGTTTAGAAAAGCCTGAAAATTTGGTTTGGCCGCTCCGCGCTTCGCGCTACGCGACCAAACCAAATTTTCAGGCTTTTCTAAACTCGAAATTTTACTTCATGCTTAGCCTGGGAGTGGAAAACACTTGTTTAAAGCTTTAAATTAAATTCTTTTAAAAACAGAGCTTCGGCAAATGTACAACGCATGCTTATGTATACCTAAAAGAAAAATTCTCGTTATGAAAATGTTCGGTGTTACATAAAACTCTCTGTAGAATTTACCTAAAATCAATTTTTTGAGTTAACTCTATAATTGCTCGGCCGTTAATCGGTTAATCTGGGGGTTTAATACACTCGTTAAAGACAAGTAATTTTACATGCAGTTTTAAACTATAAAGTTTTCTTATCATGTTATATTGTGTTTGTCAATTTCATCAATTTTTTTAAATCAAACATGTCGACGATTTTTGTTAGTATTCAACTTTGTTAAATTTAAGAATTTTATTTCTTGTAAATAAATGTTAACGATTTGTGTGTGGGTATTTTTGTTAATTTTATTAATTGCCAGGAATTGTGTTATAAGTTTTGTTGGGGATTTTTTTTGAGCTAGGTTTTTCCTGCTGTTATTACAAATTTGTGTTAAATTGGACAGTTTTAAATATTTTCAATAAATAAATTTAACACCAAGTTAGATATACATTTTTTAAATTAAAGAAATCCTTAATCGATAAAGTATAATATTTTATTAAACTACAAAATCTTAACACAAACATTAAAATCGTTACAGAAAAACAAATGAATCTAATCTCTTCAACTAAAACTATTAAAAATTCAAGCGCTTTCTTCATCGCCCACAGGGTTCTGCGAATTCAAAGAGGCGTCAATTTTATAACTATCCCTCCTCAAAATGCTCATGAACGCCATGTTAAACTTCTTATCGGTTAAAAGCACGTACATTAACATGTAAAAACTAGTCAGCAAGTAACTGAAAATCAAAAAATCAGCCAACAAATCAAGCATCCTGTAATTAATAGTTGTTCCCAATAAAATCGCTATCAAAATCAAAACGTTATACGTGTAAATCCTGCAAAGATTTAACCTAAAAACATACTCCTCATCAAGAACACTGCTGTTCCTCTTACAAATTGTGATGATTTCGAAAAAGATTAGAGTTATACAAAGTAACGCGTACAATACTACAAGCAAGAATTCAAAATATCTTAATTGAAAACCTAAACAACAAAGTAAAGATTTTGTAAATGCTATAAGCAACACTGGTATGTACAAAGTTTGTAGGATTCGTTTTGTAGTTATGCTTTCCTTATTCATGATCGGGTTGATTAGTAAGATGAAAATTAGAATCATGCAGGAAATTTCTACGGTGATGCCGCCTTTGTGGAAACAATGGAGGCCAGCGTAAGACAAAGCACCAATCGGAAAAAAAATTAAGAATAATCCGTCGTTTATGCAGAAGTTCATCAGAATTATGTAGGTTTTTGTGTGGAGTATTTTTGATCTTGCAACCGTGTAGATTATTATGCTGTCCGAGAGCAAGCCGATGAACGCGAAGATAACGCCTGCTATATGGTGTATTACGTAGTAACTGCTTGGATAGTACTCGTAGTCATCCATTATCGTATCGTTGTAGAATTCGCGTTCGAGTTCTTCCTCCATTATTTTCTTTAGAAGAAACAAAAAATTATACATTTGTAGTAACCATTAAGAAGACTTATGTTAAACTTCAGATGGATACACTAACACTTCCTTTAGAATTATTTTTGTTTTGCTAAATGTAGGAACAACAGTTCCGAACGTTAACAATATCCCTTCATATTCCTTTGCGCAAATAACCGATAAAACTGTCTTTACATTTTTAAAGTAATTACCAAATAGATTTTCATCAGAAAATGACAATTTACCTGCTTTTATATTAAAAGATTATGCTTCTATTCTATGTTACCCGCTCTCAATAATATTTAACCTATGTATAAAACATCTGTATTTCCTAGTAAATTAAAAATTGCATCGATTTGTCCCATTCCAAAAACGTCACTTAATCAACGAAACATAACAAACTACCGTTCAATAGCAATACTATCTCACATCACTAAAATATTTGAGAAAACTCTCTATGATCAAATCTATTTCCACGTTTCTCCATACCTATCTTCTTATCAGCATGGCTTTATTCCAAAACATTTCACAGCAACTAATTTGACCATTATTACGCATGATATAGCCAAATCATTAGATTCAGCGAGGCAAATTGATGTAATATACAGAGAGTTTTATGTAACACCGAACATTTTAATAACAAGAATATTTCTTTTAAGTTTACATATGCATTTCGTTTTACATTGTCCGACGCTCGGTTTATTAAGAGAATTCAATTAGAACTTAAAACGAGTGTTTTCCACTCCCAGGCTAAGCATGAAGTAAAATTTCGAGTTTAGAAAAGCCTGAAAATTTCGTTTGGCCGCGTAGCGCGAAGCGCGGAGCGGCCAAACCAAATTTTCAGGCTTTTCTAAACTCGAAATTTTACTTCATGCGCTACCGGTACAAAACACTGACATATTATGAAGCTTAAAACACACCGCTAAACTTTACATTGAATTAGTGTTTTGTACCGGTGGCGCATGAAGTAAAATTTCGAGTTTAGAAAAGCCTGAAAATTTGGTTTGGCCGCTCCGCGCTTCGCGCTACGCGACCAAACCAAATTTTCAGGCTTTTCTAAACTCGAAATTTTACTTCATGCTTAGCCCGGGAGTGGAAAACACTTATTTAAAGCTTTAAATTGAATTCTCTTAATAAACCGAGCGTCGGAAAATGTACAACGTATGCATATGTATACTTAAAAGAAATATTCTCGGTATGGAAATGTTCGGTGTTACATAAAACTCTCTGTATACTGATATGTCAAAAGCGTTTGACAGGGTGGGCCATCAATTGTTAATAGGTAAACTTAGCTACTTTTGTTTTTGTGACAATTCAACCTCGCCTATAGCATCTTATCTTACAGATCGTGAATCGTATGTCGCAATAAACAATTTTAAATCGAACTCATACTTTCCAAGTTCAATTGTATCCCAAGGCTCGATTATGGGTCCTTTGCTTTTCAACCTTTTTATAAATGATCTTTCTTATTTATTAAAGTGTAAACACCTCTTATACGCGGATGACTTAAAGATTTACTCAACAATTGCCAACCCTGAGAAGAATTATTGTTATTTAATTAGTTCAATTTAGGTTTATATGATGTAAATTTAATATGTATAAATACATTTAATAAATATTACTACTAGAACCACTACTACAAAACTTCAGCTGTATTTCGAATAAATCACTAAATAGAAAACATAAATAAAACTTGGAAAATAATGCTGATAGGCAAAGAAATCATTCTAACTTTATTCTGCTTATTTTAGTTTAAACTAAAATTGAAATTTTTACGTGCAAATTCACTACACATATCTAAAATATCAGAAAACAAAACCTAAGCTTTGCCGTTCACTAAAACGTAAGTCAAATTTAAGTTATACTTGCCGTTTTGTTATGTATGTATAGAAATTTTTCTAAATACAACCTACTGCGCTGAATTTGATATTCCATATTAATATTTAAAATATTGTAGACAACCAACTAAATTCTGTCAACATAAAATATAAATTCAAGTTATTTGCAACTGCATTGGTGTTATACATGTTAATTCAATAAAATAAAACACTTTAACTTTGTTTGTACAACTTGCCATTATGTCTGTTTGATAATAGCAAGTTGAGTTGCCGAAACTGCAGCACGAAAATAAAAAATATTGTGTTATACAAACAAAGTAAAAGTGTTTTATTGAATTTAAATTTAATTATAGTTTTACATGATTTAAAACCTTAGACTTTAAGTTTAGCTGTTGACACAGTAAGCAAAACTGCTGCGCGCTGCACACCTTAATTTGATATATTGATTGCAACGAACCACACAAAAAGAATAGATGTGAACACGAGACGGTAAACACTCCAAGCCGAGTAGGCGATACGCCAAGCTGAGTAGGCGATACGCCAAGCTGAGTAGTTTAAACCTCCGCTCGGGCAGGCGGTGGCCAAGCGGTAACGTCGCCGGGTTGTATCCCTCGGCGAGCCACAATTCGGGTTCGATTCCCGTGCACGGCGAGATTTTATTTAATAAATAATTTCTCGTCGTGACCCTGGGTATGGTAAAACAATAAAAATGAGGCTGGTCAATATGAACACTCGAGTTCAAAGACCATATTTAATATTTAACAAAAAAGGGGAATAAGAATAATCTAATTCGAACTCGGGACCTAAAAAAACGCTAATCTGACTCGGTGCCTTGGTGATCAAATCGCTGATTGCCGCCATACAATTTGGTAAATTATAAATGAAAAAGGAATTTTTCAGACTCAGCACTTGAATCAACATTTACTGGCATTTCACATTCCTATTCAAAACATGAAACCAGAAATACAGTTATATTTACAAAATGTATTGGGAAATGTTTATAAAATGTCTTTCGTTGTTGTGTATCAATAACATAATGAATGAACGGTCCGCGTCAGAAAAAATACATTCGCAACTTTGAGTCTGGAGCTGGGAGCCAGGAGCCCGTGTTGCGACAGATGTCGTACACAAATTATTCATATCAGTCCTAATTTCTTTTCACATGTTTCACATATTTCTAAAAAAGCACGATGCTGCCCACTATTTATTGAAAGTATAATCAACATTTACATTTCTTTCATGGAGATTTCTAAGCAACGATTAATTTTAATTATCATTTATTTTAGCTCAATCTATTTAATACAACATGTTAATAATAATTACTTCAACAAATTAAAGCAATATAAAGAAGAACACGAAACATTCTTATGGAAGTAATACACGGATGTAAGTAATCATTTGAAAGTGTTCTATTATTTAATTTATATATAATTTAAAACACATATATTTTTTTTAAATACTTTAAATTTATTCGCAAAGTTTCAGTGTACAATATGTATAGGTTTTAACTCTCTATTTTTATGATTGTCGAAGATTAATCGTTGTTCGTTCTTATGGAAAATTACATGTAAATTTCCGACCTTAACATAAATCTAACACCAAGTTAGGTATACATTTTGCAAATTAAAGAAATTCTTAATAGATAATTTCTAATATTTTATTAAACTACAAAATCTTAACAGAAGCATTAAAATCATTACAGAAAAATAATTAAATCTAATTTCTTCTACCAAAACTATTAAATATTCAAGCACTTTCTTCTTCACCTACAGGATTCTGCGAATTCAAAGAGGCGTCAATTTTATAAGTATCCCTCCTCAAAATGTTCATGAACGCCATGTTAAATTTCTTATCCTTAAAAACTACGTACATCAACATGTAAAAACTAGTCAGCAAGTAACTGTAAATGAAAAAATCACCTAACAAATTAAATATCCTATAATTGATAGTTGTTCCCAATAAAATCGCTATCAAAATCAAAAGGTTATACGTGTAAATCCTACAGAGATTAAACCTAAAAACATACTCCTCATCAAGAACACTGCTGTTCCTCTTACAAATTGTGATGATTTCGAAAAAGATTACAGTAATGCAAAGCAACGCGTACAATACTACAAGCGAGAATTCGAAATATCTTAATTGAAAACCTAAATAACAAAGTAAAGATTTTGTAAATGCTATTAGCGACACTGGTATGTACAGAATTTGTAGGATTCGTTTCGTAGTTATGCATTCCTTGTTCATGATCGGGTTGATTAGTAAAATGAAAATTAGAATCATGCAGGAAATTTCTACTGTGGTGCCGCCTCTGTGGAAACAATGGAAGCCAGCATAGGACGAGCCACTAATCGTAAATAAAATTAATAATAATCCATTGTTTATACAGAAGTTCATCAGAATTATGTAGGTTTTCGTGTGGAGTATCTTTGATCTTGCAACCATGTAGATTATTATGCTGTCCGAGAGCAAGCCAACGAAAGCGAAGATAATGGTTGCTATATGGTGTATTATGTAGTAACTGCTTGGATAGTACTCGTAGTCATCCATTATTGTATCGTTGTAAAATTCGCGTTCGAGTTCTTCCTCCATTATCTTCTTTAGCAGAAACAAAAAATGATAAATTTGTAGTATTCATTAGGAAGACTTTTGTTAAACTTTAAATAAATACACTAACACTTTCTTTAGAATATTTTTTGTTTTGCTTAATGTACATTTTGAGTACTACGAACTTATTACACTGGTCAACAAAATTTTACTTTTTGTCTGGTAAATTGGGGAGAGGAATGTTGTTGCTCACGTTATTTTTTGCACTGATTTTAACATTTCCAGCATTTTTTTGTAACGGACCCAATATTTTATAATATAAATTTAAAATAATGCACATGCTTAAACAGTGTAAGTGCATTTCGATAGAATGTATGGGGATCTCAGTTTTTTGTGGAGATAGAGAGTCGCTTAAATTGGGGCAACTTTGCAAATTTTAGGGCCTAACAATAATATAAAAACAATTTTAAAATATCATTTTTTGTTTTCGAGATATCAACAAATAATGTGATTTTTTGAAAAATTGTTTCATTTTTTTATTCAAAAACTACTGAGTCTGGACATTTAGAACTTTGATAATATACAGGAACTTTTTAATAATCTAGTAGCAATTTTTTTCTAAGATAACATTTACCCGAAAACCATTGTAAACTTTTGTTTTTCTTATGGGCACCATTTTAGATTTTAATATTTTTTGAAAGAATATTATTTCCTGAACTTAGATTTGATATTTAACATTATAATATTTTCTTTTTTGCAAAGAGTTTATGTGAAACAATAACGTCATATCTGTTATTCAATAAAATCCTAACAGCAGTCAATCATTGTTAGTAGTCAAAATTATTTAATAGCTGTCAATCTTTTATAATAATAATTATAAGTATCGATTATCACACAAAACATAAATTAAAAAAATGGTGATGTGTCCATCATAGCACTTTTCCCGTTGAAGATATGATGACCTAAATATTAACATTATGCAAAAGTTGCACAAACTAAATTTATTGTACTTTTATTATTATTATTCAAAAACTATTCACAAAAAAAGGTAATTCTTCTATTTTCACTACATCCTAATAAATATTGATCATCATCTCATTTAAACGATATATATTTTTGACTATACTGTAAATCCGTAGTTGCTAGATACGCGTGGCGCATGAAGTAAAATTTCGAGTTTAGAAAAGCCCCCTGAAAATTTGTCTCGGGTCGCTGCGCGACCCTCGACAAATTTTCTACGTGGGGCTTTTCTAAACTCGAAATTTTACTTCATGCTTAGACTGGGAGTGGAAGACACTCGTTAGTTTAAAATACATCATAACTGGTGATGTATTTTAACAATAATTATGTGTCCTAGGAGTTGTCAAATGAGTGAGTTACTCAACTGTTTCCAAGGCCATCTTTACAAAAAAACAAATGAAATATTTATCCGCTTCGCTACGCAGCCAAACCAAATTTTCAGGCTTTTCTAAACTCGAAATTTTACTTCATGTGCTATGCGTAAAAACACTGAAATATTGCAAAGTTTAAAATATACCGGTATAGTACAATGTCTTAGAAGTATGTTAAGAACTTCACTTGAAATTAGTGTTTTATACGCGTTTGAATCTAAATTTAGGCTGTTCTAAACTCGAAAGTTTTTATCCTTAATCAAAGAATGAATACACTCGTTGGTAGTTTTAAATTGAACTGTTTGAAAAAAAACAATGAATGTCGGAAAATTACAGCATATATCGCATGATCAATTAAAAAAAGAACTCTGAATGCCAGGATTTATTTTTTTATTAAGTTGGCTACACGCTTTAGGAATTGACATATAAAACGTCAGATAAATAATTATTGTATATAGTTTCAAAGTTGCAAACTTACAATATTTCCTATGGCACTCTAGAGGTTTTTTTTATTGAACATGCCATACATTGGGATATGTACAAATGATTGTTTTAAATCGTCACACCTTTCTACCGGTCTCTGCATTAAAAATACTTTATATTAGGTTAGCTGTATAATTATTTATACAGGGAGTTTTTTTAAGTATGCATACCTTAATATTCTGTATATGTTGTAAATCTTCAGATATTCGTTGTCTTTGAAAATAGTTCAAATTAAAGTTTTAAACGATTGTTTTTCACTCCCTGGCTAAGCAATCAGCAAACACTGATTTCAATGTAAGTTTAAGATATGCTACTAAAGTAGTACGCTGTAGATGTGCATTTTAAACTTAGGATATATCAGTGTTTTATACGCGTGGCGCATGAAGTAAAATTTCTAGTTTAGAAAAGCCTGAAAATTTGGTTTGGTCGCGTAGCGCTACTCGAAATTTTACTTCATGGTTAATCTAGGAGTGGAAACTCCTCGTTTTAAACTTCAAAATCTGAATATTTTTCTCCGTATGGAAATGAACATTTAAAAAAATCCCTGTAAGTATACTTAAAAAAAAAACTCCTGGCATATATATTTTTAAAAACAGACGAGTTTTATGTAAAACTTATTATTTTTATGATTTCCTATTTATTTATTTTTTTTAATAGAAAGACAAATTATATAATATCACGAAGACTTGATGAAACTCCATTACATAGTGAAACATAATACAAAAAATTTAGTAGGTTTTTACATTGTAATATTACGAAGGCTTGATGAAAATCTATTACATAATGAAAAATTAAACAAGAAATTTAATAGACTTTCCTATTCAATTTTGACAGTTTTTTTTTTAAATTTATTTTCATTATTTTTGAAACATTTCTAGTTAAAATCTCCTTAACCTTCGAAAAATCTCAACTATAAACACACTGATAAATAATATTTGTTGTACAAAACAGCATAAGGCGTATATACCAACACATTTTCATCATTTTATATATTAACTATCGCTAATTAATTAATTAATTAATTGTATCATACCTTTTTTTAATTTCTGCACGTTATTAAATTAAATCCGTTTATAATTTGAGCACCAACATGGAAACACAGCCAGACGTCTGCTCCACACTCGTATTTTTTAATTGATAGTAATTATTGGTTTACGGATTTATCAATAGCACGAAATGTTGTTGTATTTGCGTAATGGAAGAGATAACATTTCGTGTGTCTGCGTGTGTTGCATGATAAATAAACGACGGAAAACCTTCTGTTTAAATCGCACGTTTAGATGGAATCATATTCAATTATAATTGGTATAATAAACATTTAAATTTAAGTTATAACATATGTTCGCAAGAGTTTTCGAGTAATAATCTACAAAATAGGAAACGCTTTTTTAAATGCTTAGTTAAAAAAAATGATAATGTGTACTTCGTGATATGTATACTTACGAAGTATAAGTACGCTTATCAAAAAACACGTGTATTATTGTGTGTGTACTTACAACAAATATCGTATCTTCAATAAAAAAAAAACCTGTGCCATGATTTTTTTTTTTAAATTTAAGTTGGCTACACTCTTTTTGAATTGACATATAAAACGTTAGACATAATATTGTAAGTATACATGAAATTGCCAGTTCTTGGTTGCAGATTGCGATTCTTTTCGCAATCTACAACAAGTTAGTCTTACGAAGACTATATCAAACACGCATTTAAACAACTACTTCCCAAACTAATATCCCGACGGACATTGAATTATACAACAAGTGTTTGCTGTTACATACAGTAACCTACTGCAGATGTATCAGTTTGAGTCAAATTATTCAGGCTATCTATAGACGCGTTTCGAGATTTATCTCTCATCAGTGTTTCGTTCCTGAAGCTCAATATTTTATTTAATGTTTAGTTCATCATTGAAATGCTAATAGATGTCGCGTAGAACGCTGAAAACGGAAAACGAGCAATTATCGTTTTTCAGACTGATGCTAACTGAATATCGACTTGACCTTGAAGTGGCCGAAGTCGATGGCAAACGAAGTTGATGGCAAATGTTATTATCAACTTTTTATCTGCCGCCACCTTTCTGGCATATTACCTTAAATTTTCCCATTGTTCTTTGTAATGCGTATACTTTTAAGAAAAACTCCCTGTATGTACATAGGTGAAAAATTTATAAAATTGGAGATAGAAATATGAATCTGGGATTTAGATTATTTAAATTATTCGTTGAAACTGGATATTACTGATAGAACTCATTGCTAAATAAGAGGTATAACTTATTTTTTGTAAACTTTCTTAAAATCAAGTTTTATGTATCCCTTTGCTGTAGATATTGTACTACCAAGAACTTAAACTATATTACTAAGAATTATATACTATGTTATAGAATATTAATAGTTATGAAATTTTTTGGAATTTATACACTATTGTGTGTAAGCACCTTATACGATCACTGTACTTTCTATAATTAAATTTCTATGTGCAACAAATAATTATTGTAATAATTATTCTAATAATGTAACTATTTATTGCGTTTCTTTCACTAATCGTAGGAAAAGATGACTGTAAAACTTGAGTGGATATGGCTTATATCTCACTCGGCATTTGGGGTACTCGCCTACGGCGACGTGCCCTAAACTTGCTATCGTGAGATATAAGCATCACGTCCACTCTCGTTGTACAATATACTATAATTTGATACATTGTATTATTTCACCTAACTTAAGAATGTGTGTAGATAAATATACATTTTTTGCTATTTTAATTTTTTTTTTATTACTCATTTTAAAAAAGTATTTTTAAGTGTATTTCTAGTTTCATAATAATTCAGTTTTTTTTATATCCGATTGTACATTATAACCGGCGCCATTATAAGCGAGTTTGGCTGCATTAGGCCAATATTACATATATTTTATATATATACACTATTCTTGAAATGAACCATCTGAAAAGAATAGCTTAAAACAACGAATGTCTGGAAATGTACAGAGTTCACATCGAGATACATATACAGGGTGGGGCACGGGAACCAATTGGTATAGAAAGGAGAGGCGTGGGCTAGGTGACGTTGCATTCCTTGGCTCATAATTTATTTAAGGTGTAAAAGAAATTTTCCCTGTACAGGAAGTCAAAATAGGATCTTACGCTACATGATTTTTCAAGTACTTGATGGATTTGACTTATTAATTTTATTATACGAACAAATATAAATAAGTTTACACGTATTTATTATTATTTATTGAACATTAATTTAGCTTGAATTTCGAATATCATGAGATAGTTCAAAATAGTATTTTTTTTAGTTAATGCTTGTTTTCTATTGTATTCTTTTTATTCTGCCATTTTCATAGGATATATCAAAATCGTAATTTTTCAGTGAATGCTAAATATTTTAAGACATTCTGTTGTATATTGTAATTTTTTTTATATACTTCAAATTAGTAGTGTCTCAGTGAATACTTAAAATTTTAAGATTATCAGATTTTTTATTTATTGTCTTCATAATATTTTCAAACTGTAAAAATTGTTACCAAACTCAAACAAACATTATTTAAATTGCCAAACCCTTTCGTTAATTACCTCCGATAATGAAAACGACAATTAACAAAGAGAATACAGATTTATTTCAAGTAAATATTAATATTTCAAACAAAAATATTGGTATAACAATTATCCATAGTACTATTAAGTATTTAACTGCCACTGACTACCGGACATGTCCACATGTGACTTTTTTAATATGAATACCTGAACCAATTTGTTTACAAGGACATTAAGTGACATTAAGTTGATATGGTGAACACATTTTTTATCCCCCAGTTATAAAGACGGAATATTGATCGTCAGCATTCGTGGTTTAAAAAAGATGGTGCCACGACACACACTTCGAGAGCAACAATGGCTGTTCTTCGACCCCTCTTTCCAAATCATTTCATTTCAAGATTTGGTAACGTGTTAAGGCCCCTTTGGAGCGCTGACATGTCTACATATGACTTTTTCTATGGGAATACCTGAACGAATGTGTTTACAAGGACAAGCTCCTTATATTGATAGGCTTGAAAGAGGCGATCCGTCAGCAAATCACCCGAATCAGAAGAAATCTTCTGGAAAGAGTGGAGACTAATTTTCTTCAACGCCTTTAACTTGCATTGATGAAAATTAGTCTCCACTCTTTCCAACAGGTCTCTATTGATTTGGTGATTTGCTAACGGATCGCCTTTTACAAGCAGAGTTGTTAAAAAAAAAAAAAATAATTTTAATTAAAACAAACAGTTTTTTTAAACGAAATGTGTTTTTTTATTGAAACAGCGTTTAAAACATTATTGATTAAAAACATGTCTAAAACGTGTTTAAAACACGTTTAAAACAGAACATACACGGCATTTTTCTTTTGAGTATACATATGCCGATAATTGCAGCGTTTTTTTAATATGCGGGAATTCGTTGTTTCAAAGCGGTTAATTTGGGGCTTTTAACGAGTGTTTTCCACTCCCAGACTAAGCATAAAGTAAAATTTCGAGTTTAGAAAAGCCTAGGAATTTGGATTGGCCGCGTAGCGAAGCGGAGCGGCCAATCCAAATTAGGCTTTTCTAAACTCGAAATTTTACTTCATGCGCCACGCTTAAAAGCACTGATTTACAGTGAAGTTCAAAAACACACACACAACAACAATTATAGGCAACTTAATATATATTACAGTTATTGGGTTGCCTATAATTACTGTTTTAAACAATTTATTCAGTGCAGAATTTGACTTACGTTTTATTCACATTTACATATTAGATTGCTAAAGCCGTATATTTTAAACTTTACGATATTTTAGTGTTTTATACGTGTGGCGCATGAAGTAAAATTTCGAGTTTAGAAAAACCTAATTTGGATTGGCCGCTCCGCTTCGCTACGCGGCCAATCCAAATTTTCAGGCTTTTCTAAACTCGAAATTTTACTTCATGCTTAGTCTGGGAGTGGAAAACCCTCGTTTAAAGATTCAAATTGAAATCTTTTAAAAAAGAAACGAATCTCGTAAAATGTATAGTGTATGCATACGTATACCTGAAAGAATAAATTCGCTGTATTTAAAAATCATATTAATGCACACACAGTTGTGATATTTTATTGTAATATTATGTTAAGTTTAATAATGTAATTTGAAATATCTTCAACAATTTAGTTCAAATTTAAAAATGTAAACAAAAAATCTTAATGAAGTAGTAGTAAAATATATAATTTAGCAAATTTAAGATAATATAAAAAACCGTTTAAGCAAAGTTAACGTTCAAAACATGTTTTAAACAAATTTAAGATTTAAAACATGTTTTAAACAAATTTAAGATTTAAAACATGTTTAAAACAAAACCGTTAAAAACACGACAGCTGTTTTTAAACATGTTTAAAACACTGTTTTAAAACAAAAATAACAACCCTGCTTACAAGTCTATCAACGTACGTGACTTGTTCTTGTATACACGTAGTTTTAGATAGAATAGAATAGAATAGAATAGAAATATTTATTCGTGCTAATAACAATAACAGTCTTACACACGTCAAAAATAATACAATTAAATAATTACATCACAGAATATGTTATAATACATAGAAAATTAAAATAATCTTATGTTAATAACCTTTAACATGTAAAGATATCGATACTCATTGTATGCATAAATTCCTCTAAGGAAAAAAAAGCATTGTCAATCAGAATTTGTTTCATGCGAGATTGGAAGGCTTTAAGCGGCAGACATTTCAAATTATCAGGTAAGACGTTAAATAACCGAAATGAGTGAAATCGCGGTCCCGTTTTAGCTTTGGATAAGCGGAACGATTTGTAGCGATAGTCCTCTCGTTTGCGGGTTTCATACTCATGGATGGCTTTATTTTTCGAGAGTAAGTATTCATTTCTTTTAATGTAAGATAAACATTCAAGTATGAACAGGGAAGGTGCAGTTAAGATTTTGAGTTGAATATATTCTTCACGACATTCTTGTTGGTAGGACAATCCAGCTACTATACGAATTATCCTCATAGAAGAAAGTCAACGGAACTGGTCATCACATGCCAGATTTAATGTTCCAAACGTAAATAATAATAAAATGCTATGTACACTTTTGTGCAATAAAATTAAGTACAAGTCTCATAACTATTTTTCACAAGATTCTAGTAGTATAATTCGGGTCTCTGTTAATTGTCTAGCAGCAGTTTCAATAAATGATAAAACACCATGGGGCCGTATTCTTTTCTCGTTATTAAAGTCGTAACTAAGCTGTTATTAGTTAATCACGACGTTAGCACTAATCATAAATTTAATAGCGGGTCTATTTATTTCTTATGTTTATGTCGTATTTAGCTAATCACGACGCGTCATGTTTTAAAGGCGAAAATAGATATGGCAACGTCGCAAATACGTAATGAGCGTGACGTCACTTCAAATTGTAAAACAAAACAACGGACAACATTCAAAACAACGTACAGAACGTTGTGTGTAACGTTTTTAGTGTGGACAAAAATTAAGATGTAAGTAAAAATACTACAAATTTTCAACACAATATAATAAAATAACTCTAATCAATTAATTTTGCCATATTTGAAAATAAAAATGCTGTTTTAAACTTTACATCATAGCTGTTTATATTCATCTTAAAATGTTGACAAGAATCGTGCTTTATACGTACTTTACATGCTTTTATTTTTTATCATTATTTAATTAGACAAACCATAATAATTTATAATTCTTCCACCCTAGAATGACTACCAAAAGCAAAAGATTAAGGAACTAGAACTTTTCAGTAGATGAAAGAGATATGATCACTGAATTTGTGAAAGAGAATGCCTCAATTTTAGAAAGTAAAACTGCCGAACCCAACATTTTCAAAAAGAAGAGAAAATTATGGGAAGCGCTGGCTGAAAAAATGAGAGCCGCAGGGTACAATCGATCCCCAAACAAATTAAAGGAAAGTTATTTCCGCATAAAGCAACGAGCAAAAACAAAAATATCTAAGTTTAGAAAAGAGCAGCGCAAGACTGGTGGTGGTGAAGGACCGTCTGCGGACGATGTGCCATAAGAGACAGACTGGACAATTTATAACATTGCGTCAGCTGATTTTATAGAAGATATTTCCACATTTGACTCTGATGGCATTCAGGTGAGTCTTATAGTAAAATTTTGTCATATAACATTTTTGAATGTATGTAATAAATTGTTATAGATACAGGAGACGGACTCAATCCCTAACGTCGGCGTCGCTTTTCCCACACCTGAAGAAACAACTTGTGACCGTTTTGAGGGATTAATAAATCCAAAAACTGGACATATTGAATCCGAATACCAGCAAATGAAGAAAGTTTTGATATTAATTTATTTATTTAGAATTTGATGAGCACACTTAATATTTACGCTTGATATTTAAATTGTGTTTTTTAACAAACCTATTTGGTCTTTATAGTATTCCATCTCCAGAACCTACTCAAAATCCTACCTGTAGTATACAACAAGAAAAAATGAACAAGAAGAGAAACAAGAACATGACTCAATTTGAAGAAGAAATGCTACGCCTTAATAAAAAACATATGGAAGCAAGAATTGAATATGAAAAGAAGATAACTGAAAAAGAATTGGAAATTTTAGAAATAAAAAAAGAAGCAGAAATTGCCAGGCTTGCAATATTAAGAAAACAATTAGAAAATAGTAATACATTACAAAATATTGCTAACATTTAAATAATAAATTCAAAAAATAAATTGTGTTTTGTTATAAATTACATTTATTCATATATAAACATAAATAAAATATATATTCTATATACAATAATGCTTTTATTCTAAAAATATGAATTAGTAACTATTCATTGTAATGTAACTCTAATACAAAAACCCTAAAATGAGCTTTGCACGAACTGGTAAATAAATTTAAGTAAATAAAATAGTTAAGTAAAAAAGAAAACTGATAACATATTGTGAGATGAATTTTGTTTTAAATTTTCCAAAAGTTTTGAGATAACGCGAAAAATTTTTTATTTTATAACAGGAATACTACTTAATTAAAGTGCTCCTCAATAAATCTATTCCTGAAGATGTTTCCACGCACGGATACCTGCTGCTCTGCAGGTTGATGCAATGGCTCTTCGTGTTCAACATTTTCTTCTTCGTCGTCATCATCATATTTCCAATCCTCATCATCGAACTCTAATTTAATGTTGTATAGCACTGCCATTGCAGCAATGCATGCTTTGGCCGTTTCTAATGAAATTTGCATGCCATTTTGGAGAGCTTTAAACATACCTTTCCATCGGCCAAAACAACATTCTACAATAACGCGAGTTGATTTATGGGCTTTATTGTAGGCTTGTTCCGCGTGTCCTTCTGGATTCAATAAAGGCGTCAGCAGGTACCGAGTACAGGCATAGCCACTATCACCAAGCAATATGCCCTTCTTTTGATTATTCTGTAAATTTTATAATTAGAAATCCTTCTGTAACACTGAAAATTAATCTACCTCGAATGCCTCCTGAACTTTACAATTGTTCCATACACGTGAATCATGCGTACTTCCTCTCCATCTAGCAACCACATCAATAATCCGGGTAGCAGCATCACATATAATCTGTAAAATGAAGTGTTAATAAGGAAACATTTACTAAATTATGTAAGTAATACCTGCACATTTAATGAATAAAACCCCTTTCGATTGCAGTAGAGTAGAGTAGAGGTTGATTGCCATGAGGGTTTTTAATTTTAATATGGGTGCAATCTATGCATCCTACAATACCTAGAAAGCCAGCAATATTGTAGAATGCTTCATTAGTACTTTGTTGTTTTGGCCACTTTACAAATAGCTCGAGTTTAGAAGCTATTGCTCGGGACACTTAGGCTATTATCCTGGAGACCGTTGATTGGCTACATCCATGTAAATCTCCTAAAAATTTAAAAATTATCTTACATACGTTACCATATGTATAATAATGAAAAATAATTAAACCACACGTACTTACCAAGTTCTAACTGGTAACATCCCTTAGCGAAGTATCTTAACGTAATAAGTACCTGTAAGGCAGGCGAAATATTTATTCCGCGCTTGGTTAGGGGCTCTAAACGTTCTTCCACCAACTCAATCACAAAATACACCGCTTCTTTAGTTAAACGATAGCGGTTACGGAATTCGCGCTCAGTCCATATATTTCGCGCACAGCAGCTATGTCTTGTATGTTACGTACAAAATTCGCCATGATTTATTTCTAAACACGTCTAATCACGACTTTAAAGACGGCCCCGGTCGTGTTTAAAGGTTTTGTTTAAATTTGACAGCTGTCATATTTAAAATCGCTGTGATTAGCGCTAATCACGAGAAAAGAATAGAGTCATTATTAAATGTCATGTTTAAAAATTTAACAACGGCATTACTAAAATAAACATAAGAAAAGAATACGGCCCCATAACTTTAAAATACCACCTTTATTAAAAAACAAAACTAAGACCTTTAAAAAAAAAACAATCGTAATATTGTTGTATATATTAAGCCGAAATAGAAAATCCATCTTCTATTTTACTTAGAATTAGAATTTTTGAATTGTTGGCCAAATGACGGAGCATTTTGACATTAACAAAATTGACATATTTACATATTTTCGTAACTAGGAAACTCATCGTGCCCGTTTTAAGCTAAAACATATTTTGTGTGCCTAATTTTATTGCACAGAAGTGTACTTAGCTATTTTTACCAATAAACTTCTTCTGAAGCAAAATATAAACATTTTATACTTATTCCAAAACCAGTTGATTCCCGTGCCCCACACTGTATTTAAAAGGATTAGCTGTATGTAACATAGCTTAATCTTGATTTTTTATCCGCATATAATATTGATATACACGTATTAGGATAATAATAAATACCCGCCCTTTAAATCATAAAATACATTCTAGTTAGTACATTTAATCGATTGTCTTAATTGAATTACCTGAAAATGTAATTCACACAATCAATATTACTATATTTCCGCAATGATATTTGAAATTGTTTGAGTGCGTTTGCGGGCAATTAATTTGCGACAGTTAAGGCGAGTTGACGCAATAAAGTCCTTCTTTTTAATAAAGTCGTTTCTCTCTTGTCAGTTTTCCGTAACACGTTTCAATAAAAACCCGCGTAATTGAAACTAGGGCTCCTATTTGTGTGGATGACCAAATTGCGAAGCTATTTTTACGTAAGTGAACTGGATGCATTCGAAAGCAATAAAATCCACGAGTTAATTGTCTTTTAAACGCCGGCGTTACTCGTTAAAATTCTTAAATTATCTTAAATTACTTCCGTAATCCTGACAGTAGAACGGAGATTAAGTTGTTTTTATTTGAAGAAATTCAATAGTTTTTTAATTAAGAAAAGTTTACGACTTGAGCGTTATAGGAGACTTGTTTTTTTTTTTAAGAAATACAATAGTTTTTAATTAAGATAAATTTACGATGTAAGCGTTATGGGAGATTTCTTTCATTCTATCCACGATAAGCTAATAATTACCCTAATATATTAAAATTGCTAAGCATTTTTACAATTTAGAAGCAGCTTAAATGTTATAAAAGTTAAAGTTAAAACAAAATTAATTAAATATTAAAAAATTGAATTTGTGTTCAGTATTCCGGCACCAGATACTCGCAGACGCGTTTCGGACTTCAAGGTCCTCTTCAGTGTGGTCCCGACCCAGTGCTGACGATGCCACTATGAAGCATTAGATGGCGTTAGCTATCGAAATCATTAATAGTAAATATTAATAAGATGATACATATGGTATTATTGAGCGATAAGTCTCTGCTAAAGCATCGCGCATATTTCGATAATGTTTTTTACCCTACAAAGTATCCTAATCAATATAATTTGCCTAAACATAGACTTACAAATTTTGAGAAGGGTTGTTTTTATATATGTATAAAATATACAATCACTTACCTTGCTACATAAGAAAAATTACGGAATGCCATAAGTTAAAGCATTGCCTCTTTGATTTATTATGTAACTTGTTACCATACTCGTTATCTGAATTCTTAGATAAAAATTTTAATGTGTATTTTTTTGCTTTTTCTAGTTGTGTACTTTCTTTTGAGTTAAGTATTTCATAACCCATTAACGGCCAAGCAGTGATAGAGCTAACTCTAAAAGTTGAATTTAGGTCCAATTCTGCACTTTTTTTATGATTTCTATGAATGACTTATTCTATTACGAACTGTGCATTTTTCTTTTAAATATAAATAATAAATACGCTGTAAACTTTCAGGCATTCGTCGATTTTATATAAAAACGTGCAATATGAAGTTTAGACCAAGTAATTCCACTCCCAGACTAAGCATGAAGTAAAATTTCGAGTTTAGAAAAGCCCCGCGTAGAAAATTTGTCGAGGGTCGCGCAGCGACCCGAGACAAATTTTCACGGGGCTTTTCTAAACTCGAAATTTTACTTCATGCGCCACGCGTATAAACACTGAAATATTGTGAAGTTAGAAATGCACTGACGTGTTTTATTTTTAAATGAGTTATAAGTGAAATATTTAAATAACACATTTTCAAGTCAGCTCAAATAATATAACATATCAAATTAACTTATTTAGTAATTTAATTAACAAAAAAATAATAATGTTGCGTGTAAGCATCACTGGCGCTTACTGGGTTAATTCATCTATGTGACGTTTTACATTACAATTATATATTTTGTATAAATTTGTAAATGTGAATAAAGGTAACTGTATGTTTTTGAGTTTACGTGAAGTGATTATTACACTAATAAAGACTGTTATTCATTACTTCACATTGTATTTTTATCGTTAGATGTACATTTCGAGACACAAAGTGCTCGTTATAAATAACAAAGCTTTTGTTATTGATAATGAGCACTTTGTGTCTCGAAATCTACATCTAACGATAAAAATAAAAAGTGAAGTAAGGAATAGCAGTCTTTATTAGTGAATAAAGGTGATTATTATTATAAGTTTTACTCGGACGAAAACAAATGGTCATCGATTTGTAACATCGATTTGTTTTAGTTTTAGTAATCCTTATTATTTGCAGATTGTAAAACGATTTTCACTTTCTTGAAATATTCTGCACACGATTTTAAAATCAGCAACGAATATTTTTTTTTCTCAACTTTTCAAATATAAATTTGGAAATAAATTATACTAAAACATATTTAAATATTTATTTAATTTCTTACTTTACCCGTCGTGATTTTTTATTTTTATTGGTTATGGTATATCATATTTAATTAGAACACTTGGCTTGTTTCTCCTTGATGATAATTAAAGGTCGAAATTAGTCGGAGTAAATATGAAATCAGTGAAACAAACCAACTGTTTAAATTAAATATACCATAACTAATGCGTATTTGTATTAGACTAACTATTCACACAAACATGCTATTTAATGTGTTGTTGTATGTAATAATAATTGAAGCGTTTTGGCGTTTTGTGGGAAAATGTAAGACACGCGTTTTGTGTGCATGTAATCTTGCATGAATTCAAGCCCACCTACGTCCAATTTGTTAAAGCGGCCGTCTCGTCAGCAAAAACTATGCAAATTAGTTGGTTTCATTCAACTATTATGTCATGGAAAGTTATTCATCCTCCTCAAAATTCTGACACACAGACAGCTTACAAGGAGCGCGCTAACTAGAAGCAATAAATTCGAATTAGCCGCGTTATTTCTGGAATGCGACAGATTATTAGATACATCAAGAAAATTGAAAAGCAACATTTTTGGTTATTAAATTAAACTGGAAAAGCCGAATCGACAATCTCCACTTTATGGTAAAAATTATTGGTAAAGTTGAAATTAAAAAACTATATAAGTGCTCTAATAATCTAAAGAATTGATTAAAACATCTGTAAAATAACATATTTACTTAATTAATAAAAGTGGAAAAAGTAGAAATTGCAAACTTCTATTTTTAGCCAAAATTACATAATCTGTTGATAGTGATTATTAATTTAGCTAATACTTATTTATACTATTGATTGTGAAAAACTCATTTAAAATTATTCAATTTAAATAATGTGTCCATATGGGTAATTGCATCTCAAATCAATGCAATTTAAGTACACATTTCATACTATTACATTTTAATAAAACAAAAAAGATGCTCTAATCAATGCCTGCATATAGATATAAAGAAAAATTGAATTTGCCAATAGTTTGCACAATATTTACAAAATAGAAATATAGATACAGAAAATGTAAAAAAAAGGTTTACCCATATTGAAGATACAGGTGTGGAAACCTAAAAAATGCGCAAAAATGCAGAACACTAACAGCATTATTATAAGACGATAGCATACAGCTTTAAGGTTGTGGTTTACTACTAGAGTAGTAGTAGTAGTAGTAATAGAGTAGAGTGAGACAGACTCTGCCCAGCCATTTGCTAGCGTGAGATAGACCTATATTTCTATTTCCAGCATAAAAAGGTAAACGTAATATATCATAAACATTTTTTTAATAATTGTTAAGCTAATTGATTGCAGAATGTACGAACACCCTTGAATTTTACGTAGTATAAGTTTTTTTTACTAAAAAGGAGTAAATAAATAACTCAGAAAACAGCTATTTTCTGAATTTTTTTTACAAAAAAACTAAATATCTTAATCGTTTTAAACTGGTAACATTAAAATGCCCCAAGTTTTAGGATTATTTTAAAGTATCATTTAATGTTGTCCCATAATCAGAAAATGAATAGTGCAGGAACTAGTGACTACCAAAAAGGTTGGATTTTACCCATAATAAATTGCAACCTTATCATGGTTTTAAAGATAGTCACATTTCCGTAATAATTAAATATTTTTTCTATAAAAAATGTCAATTTTTTGTAGATAGGGTTGTTTAGAATTTATATAATTATATTATTATAAATGTGGTGTATTTTGCATTGCACTTTAACACAGTCTTATTATACGCCTGGCGCATGAAGTAAAATTTCGAGTTTATAAAAGCCTAAAATTTGGATTTTCCGGTGAGACTCGCTTTGCTCACGCGCCTGCAAATCCAAATTTTCAGGATTTTCTAAAGTCGAAATTTTACTTCATGCTTAACCAAGCACTCAGAAGCTTCAAATCGAACGAATGATGAACTGATTGCGTGTATATCGGGGTAAGTACATGTAGAAAAATGTCCTATTTGCCAAGTCAAGGTGTCAAAAATTGAGAACAGTCCAAAATTTTGAAAGAGTGAAAAACATTAATACTTTTAGAAAAAAAAAATGAGTATTTTTGTATTTAAAGTTAATATTTCAAGTGAAGTTCGAACAAACATAAATTTCACAATATTTTAGTGTTTTATAAGCTTGGCGCATGAAGTAAAATTTCGAGTTTAGAAAAGCCCAGAAAATTTGTCTGGGGTCGCCGCGCGACCCTCGACAAATTTTCACGGACCTTTTCTAAACCTGAAATGTTACTTCATGCTTAGTCTGGGAGTGGTGAGCACTCGTTTAAAGCTTGAAATTGAACTTTAAAAAAAAACAAGAAAAATCTAAAGATTTACAAAAAAAATAGGCTTAATTTAGAATACGTATACCTAAAAGAAAAATTCGCTGTATGTTTTAAGGTTAGATGGTGCCTTCCCTATTGTTGTAGAGCGGAACTTCTTATTTTAACAAATGCAAAAACGACTAGATGATAATTCTGTGGTTTTGAGGAAAAACCAGTTAAGTCTCTGTTTTGGTCAAATTGAGTTAAGTGCTCACTTTAATAGATATTCATCAATATTTTAATTTTCTGACCTCGAAACGTTATCATCTGAAATAGGTTTCGCGTAATTTGAACAAAACCTAACCAGTAAAGTGCCATTTTTGAGGAAAAACCAGTTATGTGATATTATTTTAAGGAAAACCCAGTTATGTTCCATTTAGATGCACGTTAAATTAATAACAAACATTTTTACGAGTTAACCATGATCAATGCTTTTTTATGAAATATAAATGAAAGCAGATGGATATTTGGAGATATTTTAAGGTACTTATTAAGAAGTTGACTTGTAAAACTTTAAACGCGACTAACTCGAAATCATGAAAAAGTGACTTGACTGACTTTTCCTCAAAATAACAGAATTATTTTGTTTTACGCTGTAGAACTAGCTAACTTAAATTTGAGTTATTAGAAAAAAAAAACAATGTTTTATACATAGTTCTACTCCCTTTCGTGTCTTTTTATCGCATCCTTTTGAAAATTTTAAAAGTCCGTAATTTATCATCTATCATCTGTCTAAGAAAAATGTTTATTTAGTGGCTCAGCTAGGATTTCGTCTTAGCAGAGGAAAACAACGTGAGGTCAAACTTTAGCAGTATGTTTTGAACTCCACTTTGAGTCAGTGTTTTGTACGCGTGGCGCATGAAGTAAAATTTCGAGTTTAGAAAAGCCTGAAAACTTGGTTTGGTCGCTCCGCGCTTCGCGCTACGCGACCAAACCAAATTTTCAGGCTTTTCTAAACTCGAAATTTTACTTCATGCTTAATCTGGAAGTGAAAGACACTCGTTAGTTTTAACTATATATCAGTTGTCAAAATGTGTATACTAACTGTCAAAAGAAAAGAAAAACAATAACATGACAATCATTATAGTTCAATTTAGGCTTGTTTCAAGTTGACACGATGGACTAAATTTATTTCTTTAAACTTATTTGTTAAATTTATTATCTAAGTTTTATTAATATACGTTAATATAAATTTGTAATTTAATAATTTTGTTGTTTTCTTTCTATTTAAATATTTTTAATATTCATTTTTCAGTTACATATGCGATTTTAATCTGTGAAAATTTATCTTGAAATTGAATTATTACTAATATGATACATATCTGGTCTAATCTATTAATTAACCATATATTTAATTTATCTACATTTTCCTAATATTTTTTTTATTATTAATTACTTAATTTATTAATCACAATGTTAACATTGCATGTTGATAAAAATGTGTTGTTTGCTAGTTTTGTTGTTTACTTTTTTGTTTCAAATTTAAGTCAGTGACAACATTTACGAAAACAACGATATTACATATAGTTAATTTACGAATGTTTAAGTGAAATCGTGAAATAATGAATAAAAAACTAGAAATTGTTGAAAAATAAAGAAACTTTCCAATAAGAATAAAATCATAAAACGCTAAAAAGGTTCACTTGATTGTTTACGAACGTATTAGAAAATCATGGAAACTTAAATACATTTTTAAAAACTTTTACGTGTATTTATTCAATGGACATTTAAATTTTAAATTCTATTCTTTTTAACTCTTAGTTTTTAGATTAAAGCTAGTTTTAAGTTTTATACCTTAACTATTGTAATTAATCTTTATATTTATGTATTTTTGTAAATGGCTTTCATTCATTTGACAAATAAATCAACAATGGACACACCGTATTTTAACATTTATTGAAAATCAGCTAAATTCATATTAGATATTACTTTTATTACAATTAGTAAACACTGCTGAAAACACATCGTGAACATTTTATTCGTATTATTAACGGCCTAGCAATTATAGAATTAACTCTAAAAGTTCATTGTAGAAATCAGTTTGCACTTCTCTTCATGACTTCTATAATTAACTTATTATATTACATATTGGGCTGAAATTTTGCAGGCATTCGTCAATTTTATAAAAGCGCTCAATTTAAATGTTCGAACGAGTGATTTCGCTCCCAGGGTTAAGCATGAAATACAATTTCGAGTTTAGAAAAGTCTGAAAATTTGGTTTGGCCTTAAACGAGTATTTTCCACTCCTAGATTAAGCATGAAGTAAAATTTCGAGTTTAGAAAAGCCCCGTGAAAATTTGTCGAGGGTCGCGTAGCGACCCGAGACAAATTTTCTGGGCTTTTCTAAACTCGAAATTTTACTTCATGCGCCACGCGTATAAAACACTAAAATATTGTGAAATGTATGTATATTTGAACTTCATTTGAATTCAGTGTTTCAGCGCGTGACGCATGAAGTAAAATTTCGAGTTTAGAAAACCCAAAAAAATGTTCACGGGGCTTTTCTAAACTCGAAATTTTTATTCATGCTTAATCTGGGAGTGGAAACTCTCGTTGACAATTAACCAGAAACTTATTTAATCATAAATTATTTAAAATTAATAGAATTTAATGTAATCAAACAATACGCTGAAGAAAGAAATGTATATCAATTCAAATTTTAATTTTTATTTCATATTTTGGGATACCCACCGAAGATATTTAAATTTTGTTTATGGCCAACTTTATCTGTGGCATCTAATATTACAGAGAAAGTATTCATCAACGTTTCTCCGGCATTTTTTATAACCCATTAAATGTTTGATAATGGAAGAATTCAAAGAATTGGATAGTACGCGATGTCTCAAAAGGGTCGCGGTTCAAGGTTCACAATAATACATAATTCGCGCGCTGCGGATAAATTTATTCGGGCGAGTAAATAATGTGTCAGAAAGACTTGAGTAATTTAGATATCACCAGTACTTTGTTGGATGCACGTCGCGCTCCCAAAAAATCACACCACAGAGCGAGATCAGTTCTTATCGACCGAGAAGCACCAAAACATTTGTTTTTAACGGAGGTAAATCGACAATTATTTATTATTTTCTCAAACAACCTGGTAACGATTCATTATTTTTCATCTTCTTCGAAATACTTTTTGCTTCTTTCTCTTTTTATCTGAATATTTTCACTTATTAAATTGATAATGCTTCGAAATCAACACACATATCACATATCACCTAAAGTATATAGGGTGTCCTGTTAATGTCGGGAAATGGCCTAACTAGAGATTCCTAGGATCAAACTATGATGATTTAACATAACTTATCTATATCCAAAAGTTTACGGTTAAGCCGGAATTAATCTTTAAAGTTCAAAAACATATTATTAATTTTATTTATAACAATTGAACGCTATATTCGGTCCGACTAAAACTTATTATGGTTAAATATCATAACACAACACACCATTTCAGTTAATATTGTCATCATTGATTGACAAGAAGTATAAAAAAACAATTGTACCAGAACATATAAACTAAACTATGTTTTTATTGGCGCAACTTATAAAAATTAAAAAAATACATATTGAAAAATTAGTTCATTTAGAAGCTTTTTTGTCTCTTAACAATGTTTGATATCTTGTACAGGTTTGCCACAAAAAAATAAAATGCAATTAATTTTTTTTATTATTAAGTAAAAACGAAATCTAGTTTTTCGGGTGATTAATAATATATGTTTTTTCTTTGTCGCCGCCATTGTTTAACAAACGTCAATTGTGTATAATATTAACTAAATAGTGTTTTTTGAGAATTAATACTTATCTTCATTATGGTTTATATTTATTCATATTTCTCTGGAGCAATCAGATACAGAGAGTTCTTCTATTAAGTATACGTATTCCAAATTCAGCCTTTTTTCTGTAAATGTTCAAATATTCCTTGTTTTTTTTTAAATTAAATTTGAAACTTTAGGCGAATGTTTTCCATTCCCAGACTAAGCATGAAGTCAAATTTCGAGTTTAGAAAAGCCCCGTGAAAATTTGTCGAGGGTCTCGCAGCGACCCGAGACAAATTTTCTGGGCTTTTCTAAACTCGAAATATTACTTCATGCGCCACGCGTATAAAACACTAAAAAAATGTGAAATTTATGTTTTTTCAAACTTTACTTGAAATCAATGTTTCATACGCGTGGCGCATGAAGTAAAATTTCGAGTTTAGAAAAGCCCAGAAAATTGGCCTCGGGTCGCTGCGCGACCCTCGACAAATTTTCACGGGGCTTTTCTAAACTCGAAATTTTACTTCATGCTTAGTCTGGGAGTGGAAAACATTCGTTTAAAGCTTCAAATTGAACTCTTTTAAAAAACAACGAATGTCGGAAAATTTACAGCTTATGCATATGTGTACCTAAAAGAAAAAATCACTGTATGTTGCTTGTATTAGGATTTTGCTAAGGAAATTGAGGATACCATATTCATATATCATGTTTTTGTGGCAAAACTGTACAAGATATCAAATATTACTAAGAGAGAAAAAGCTTTTAAATGATCCGATCTTTCAAGACCTTTTAGTTAGTTGAAGTGTTTTCTATTAATTATTGCAGTAATTCCTTTCTTCACTTATTACTTTTATTATACTGGATGTACATTTCGAACACTGGGTGTTCATTTTTAATAGTAATAAAATTAACAAATATATTTATTTCTTTAATTAACAGTGTCACTCAAATAAAAATTTCAAAGAGGGGATTATTTATGGAGGCTTGAATCAAAATTTAGTAGTTTATCTTTATTTTTAAACATATAAATTGGTTCTAACATGTCTAGTTTATGAAAATTTGATTCTTTTAATAATTTAACATTATTTATATTAAATTTATGTCCGGTAGTTAAGGTTTGCTACTAAGGATTTATTGGGGTTAAATGATTTTATATGGTATATGTGTTCCTTATATCTATTTATTAAATTTCGTCTTGTAGGGCAAACATACATTTTATCACAATTGTTACAATTTATTGAGTAGATACTGGATTTTTCCAAATTATTTATTTTTTGTGAAGAATTGATTTTATTTTAATTTGTGAATAGTACGCAGGAGTTATGTTAAATTTCTTAAATACTATGTTTAATAAACATAAATTTGGTTCGTAAATAATTCTAAAAAGCTTTTCACATTATGGAATTTCAATAATTTCTAAATAAGTTGCACAGTGAATTTTGTGTTTATTTAAATGTTTGTTTATCAGTTTTGAATAATTTTATAAGAATTAGAATCGCCTACATTTGGATTCGAATACGAATCCCCTTAAAAATATATTACGAATCCGGATCACGACTCCTTCACTAAAGTATTCAAATACCTTTTTCGAATTTTACAAAAGGATTGGAATCCAGGATTCAAATCCTGCCCAGCTCTGATATGTATTATAGTGCAGCAAAAAAATGATGAACGGTAGTGAAAAAGAAGTTAACAACATAATCCAACTAAATCCGATAAAAATTTCATAGAATAGAGTTTATCAAAATGAAAGATCGGCTAGATTGAATAAAATTACAGCTTATCAAAATTATTACAATTATAATAGCGAAAGATAAGGTTTAAGTAGAAATTTTATATTTATCTTTATGTTAAGATAAACAATATATACAAGCCAGAAAATAAAGTACAAAGCAGCACAATTTATGATTATTTTGTGTTTTTCTAATGGTCTGTTTTTAACTCATTAAAACAGTTCATATATTTTACTTAGAAATATCTAGGTGGTTAGTTACAAACATTTTAAGTAGACTTTTATTCAACTCAAATAAATTGATGTAGACGTTTAATTTGTTTAAAATGGTTTTTCTCTTAATGACATGTATAATAAACCAAACATAACTTGGTGTGAAACCCATTTATTTACCTGAGTTTTATGCACTTTAAGTTATTTCGAAAATTAAAATAGTCTTAAATGATTTTCTTTCAATACTTGAAAAATAATTACTTGTTTCTAAATTCTTTAAAATAATTACTATCGTCATTGCTCGATTTAAACTCTTCACTTGAATTTCAAACTACCTGTCTTCATGAGATCATGTCTCAAGGAGTCAGCCAGGGAGTTTGAAATTCAAGTCAAGAGTGAAAGTTCATAATAAAATACAATCAAGTAAACTGAGTTAACTTAAACTCAATGATGTACCGTAATATAATTTAATCTTAGCTTAATTATAAACATTTAATTTATATACTAAAATGATTGTATAGCTCTGAACTAATGTCCATTAATAAGGTAATAAAAGCTGCCTCATTAATGCAATATTAAGGAAATAAAACTGCCTTAATTATGGACATTAGTTTAGAGTTTTACGATAATTTTAGTGTACGAATAAAATGTTTATAATCAATCAAAAATAAAACTATGCTACGTCGAAGCTAATATTCAAAAACAATTATTAATATGACAGATTTAAAGTAACAGTGGCGTAGATAGCTATTTGCGATGGGGGGATTTGACTTAGTATTTTGTTCTATAAATTTAGTTTTCTAAAGTTTTTCAAAAACAAGTAGGCACTAAAATGGTTCTATTTTTTACTTAAATGATAATAAAATTAAAATATAAATAATCACAAAATATTTTTCTAACAAGGGATGTTACCTTTAAAATACTTTGTTTTAAACATGTTTAAGAAATAGGTTTTTTTTAAATTAAGTGTTGTGTTTTAAATGGTTTTGTTTTAAACGTTTAATTTGTTTAAAATGGTTTTTCTCTTAAGAATAAATCAAACATAACTTGGTGTGAAGCCCATTTATTGACTTCTTCAACACCACGTTTGGCAACAATAAAAGATGAATGAGTTGCTTTTAAACATTAGAATAAATGAGTGTTTTAGACGCGTGGCGCATGAAGTAAAATATCGACATTTTACTTCATGCTTAACCTGGGAGTGGAAGACACTCGTGTGATTATTGTCTTCAATAATTCTATTTTAAATATTGTGGTAGATTTATTAATTTTCAATATTTACAATTTTCTGTTTTTATAAGAGAAATTAGGGAAATATAATCTAATGCAAGTAACAAACTTGACAAATATATTTAAATCTAAACTATAATTCGCAGAATATCGCACAAATTAAAAAAATAAACGGAATTCAAACGAATAAAAATAAAATTACAAACATTTATCAAAATATGCAAGGCAAAAATAATCGGTAGTTACAAATACGCGTGTACAATTTGGAGCAAAAAATGGAAATCTTAGATTTTACATTTTGTAAATGTGTATTTTCGTTCTCATTAAACATTTATAAAACGTCACTGTCAGTAAACGAATTTAAGTTAGAGGGGCATAATTACAACACATTTTTTAATTTTATTTTATTCATACTATACCAGCAATTTTTAATTTTACTAATTTTACCTAATTGTGTTAAAATGCCCCACTTTCATTCAGTCGTCAGATTTAAGGAGACAAAAACTTAAATACAATAATAATCAGTAATGCACATTTTGTGTCAGTGCTGAAAATACATAAATATTTTGCGAAATTTAATGTGCTATTACTTTATTACTTTTAAAATCTCACATTTTGTTGTAAAATTAATTAAATTTGTTACAAAAATGATTAGTTAGATAATCGTTTGTTAATTAGAAGATATCAACCCATTAACGGCAAAGCAATTTCAGAGTTAAATCTAAAAGTTGATTATAGGCAAAATTCTTGATTTTTTTTATGATTTCTATAAATGGCTTATAATATTACATACTGGAAAGTTTACTTTTAAATTTACGTAATGTATACACTGTCAATTTTCAGGCATTCGTCGATTTTATTACAGCGTTCAATTTGAAGTTTCCAACGAGTGTTTTCATTCTGGATTAAGCATAAAGTAAAATTTCGAGTTTAGAAAAGCCTGAAAATTTGGTTTGGCCGCTCCGCGAAGCGGAGCGGCTAAACCAAATTTTCAGGCTTTTCTAAACTCGAAATTTTACTTTATGCGTCACGCGTACAAAACACTGAAATATTGTGAAGTTAGAAATACACTAAATAATACTTTTTTAAAATGAGTAAAAATCAAAATATTTACATTTTTCTTTACACGTTCTTAAGTCAGATTAAATAATACAATATATCAAATTTAGTTATTTAGTAATTTAATAAACAATCAATGCGCATCAATGGGTTAATTTTGAAAGTATTTAAACATTAATTATTTAATATCACTTTAATAATCAGTTAAAATTATATTTAAATTATCTAACCTGTTTTTATCTGTAGGTTTAAGCCAAATACTGAATGGTTTTGTTAGAAACGATTCCAATAAAATCTCATCGAAATTTAGAGACTTAATAATATACAGGGATTTTTTGTTTTAAGTATACTTTCACATATTCCATATAAACTTTTGTAAAATTAATTAACATTTGATCAGAACTTACTCAAACTATATTTTAAACTTTACTTTAAATCAGTGTTTTATACGCGTGGCTCATGAAGTAAAATTTCGAGTTTAGAAAAGCCTGATTTGGCTTGGTCGCTCCGCTGCACTACGCGACAAAGCCAAATTGTCAGGCTTTTCTAAACTTGAAATTTTACTTTATGCTTAGTCTGGGAGTGGAAATCACTCATCAGAAATTTTAGATTAAAAGTTTTTAATATGATCACGAATGTCTGAAAATTTACATTGAAAAATCATAACATATTTACCTAAACGAAAAATTCCTTGTATTAATAAATATAATAGGCAATTTAAATAAATACAATTATTATTTACAAAATAATAATTTATCATATATGTTATTTTTTTCTATGTAATTTTCTATGTAATTGGCCACCCGTGTGAATAAATAAATAAATAAATAAAATTAATAGCATTTCTTTTCTTTAATAATGAGAATTTAGTAATGTTTCTTACCTTTGTTTGTATAACTGAGACTCTATTAAGTGACCATAGTTTCGACAACTTTAACTTGTCATTTTCAAACTCAAACTTTAAATTTGAAAATGACAAGTTAAAGTTGTCGAAACTAATAAAGTCTCAGTTATACAAACAAAGGTAAACTCGTGTTTCAATTGTGAATTATGAAGAATAACAAAGTAGAAGCCTCCACCGTTAACAGTTTAATGTTTCTTGTTTTAATCGCTCTTTACATGAAGAAGAACCTGTTTTATATAAAAGAAACGTGTTTGTTTTGATTTTTGCCCCGTAAATCCGTTCTATCTACGCTGTTGTGAAGTAATAATCAAGAATTGTATGATATACTAATTATCAAAAATAATCAAAATGGTTACGATTTATACTATACTAATATAACATAATATTATATATAACAGATGCACGCTGTAAAACTCACTACTCTCTTTCAATCTTTAATTTTTCAGGTTTTCTTACCATAACCCCCTGAAAATGGAAGCAATAATAAACTTATCTTCGAACGAAACTTTCGATACCGAAGTTAGCGCCGTACCCAGCACAGTAACTAACATCCTGCTAGTTTGCACTGCATCCCTTGGCCTTCTCTCAAACTTGATTATAATTTACACAGTTCTAAGAAACAAACGCATGCAAACGCGAACTAACATCTACCTGGCCAACTGGGCTTTCGTCAGCACGATCTGGATCCTCGTGGAAACCGTTCTACCAAGATTTGTCATAGCTCACGATGGAAACTTGAGGATAATCCTATTTTTCTTTTCAAATGCCTGCCCCGTTTGCTGCCTGATAATTTCCATTTTATTAAACACTGAAAAAAGCACGACGAAGATGTGCTTCTGTGTTTATTCAATTCTCCTATCGCATTTTATATCTGCAGCTAGTACAGTTTTACATCATTATACTACACTCATATACGTTGTTCCTTGGTTAGCCCTTTTAGGATTGTTAATATACTGTATTGTTTTTGATTTAAAAATTACTTGCGGAAACAACAATGATAAAACCTCTAATGATTGGAAGTTGAAATTGTGTTTTATGAGATTGCAGTACTGGTTTCTTTTTGCGATGACGTTGATTTTTATTGTGGACCAGTTCTCCTTGACTAGAGAGCTTATTGTGGATTTGTTGCTAAACGCGATTCCACTTTGGAGTTTTGCTATGTTAGTGTTTTTTTATAGGGTTGATGAGAAGATGAAGTTTTGTATCCAACAAATGTTTTTGTGTACTACTTATGACGTTGGTGAAGACATTGCTAATATTAATTAGGATTATAGCAATACTATTTAAAATAAATGACTGGTTTTGATACTTTGTGAATAATCAATAGTTTTATTTAAATGAATAAGATGTACCATAAAGTGAACGCCTACAACACAAAATGGGCAATAAGATCTGATTCTTTCAATCGTGACATGAACCAAGTTTAGCTAGTTTAATTAAAACAAATCTTAAGTTCCTATTAATTAACTGGTCTTGTACACGTTATATATTTATATATGATATATCGTATGTTTAATAAAAAATAATTCTAGAGTGCCATAGAAAATATTATAGGTTGGCAACTTTTAAATTATGTATTAGAATTATTATGTCTGAAGTTTTATATGTCAATTTCTTAAGAGCGTAGCCAACATAAATCTAAAAAAAAAAAAAAAAAATTATGGCACTCTAGAGGTTTTATTTTTAGTGAACATACGATATTTTTATGTAAAACCGAACATGCTAGAGAATTATCAATGTTGAATTTCGCATGCTAGATTTTCTATTAATTATATTATTAACGTGAGATTAAACCTAATATCAACTAGAGCTCTGCAAAAAACTTACACGTAGTAGATAAGTAGTATAAGGTACGATTCACGAGAGGTGTCCCATGGTTTTCTTGATTTGTAGTGCTTTCTGTACCAATGCATGTAATACAAAAATAGTTTGATGTCATCAGATTACGTGTGTGAAAAGAGACAAACAACTTCATAATATGTCTGCTATGGTTTTTAGATGGAGTATGCGAAAACGTATGTTTCGGTATGCAGCTTTAAAATTTTAAGGTTAAACGTCGCATTTTGACAATGTCTTCGTAAAACTAAATCTGCAAAATCCCAGCCACAAATCATTTTAATTAATGTGCACAGTCGTTTTAAATGTAAGTTTAAGTTGTATAATTTCAATTGCCACATCTACTGTATAGTTTAGTTATTTACAAAAATAATTAATGCATTTATGTTGATAATGTGAAGCTCAAACGACAATGTTAGTTGAATCGAATGCGCATTCAGTAGTCATCGGATTAATCTGTTAATACAGGGAATTTTTCTTTTATGTATATATACAGGGAAATTTCTATTAGGTATATATATATATGCATACGCTTGTTTTTAGACTTTAATTTGAAGCTTAAAACGAGTGTTTTCCACTCCCAGGCTAAGCATGAAGTAAAATTTCGAGTTTAGAAAATCCCCGTGAAAAATTGTCGAGGGTCGCGTAGCGACCCGAGACAAATTTTCTGGGCTTTTCTAAACTCGAAATTTTACTTCTTGCGCCACGCGTATTAATCACTGAAAGCACTGAAATATTGTGAACAAGTAAACTTCGCTTGAAATCAGTGTCTTATATGCGTGGCGCATGAAGTAAAATTTCGAGTTTAGAAAAGCCTGAAAATTTGGTTAGGTCGCTCCGCGCTTCGCGCTACGCGACCAAAACAAATTTTCAGGCTTTTATAAACTCGAAATTTTACTTCATGCTTAACCTAGGAGTGGAAAACACTCGTTTAAACTTCAAATAATTTAAAAGTTAACCTCTTTAAAGAAAACGACGAATATTTTAAAATCTACAACACGTAATTGGGATATGTATACTCAAAACAAAAAAATCACTAGAAATTATGATTTAAAAGTACATTTCGTGCTTTGCTTAAATTTTTAAATTGTATTTAATGAAAATTCATTACTTCACAAATATTAAATCGGATTATTCTGTTAATACACGGAATTTTTCTTTTAACTATACATACAGTGAATTTTCTATTAGATATACATATGCATCCGCTTTTTCTAAACAGTTCAGTTTAAAGCTTAAAACGATTGTTATCCATTCCTAGACTAAGCATGAAGTAAAATTTCGAGTTTAGAAAAGTCCTGCGAAAATTTTCTGGGCTTTTCTAAACTCGAAATTTTACTTCATGCGCCACCCGTATTAAACATTGAAGGCACTGAAATATTGTGAACGAGTAAACTTTGCTTGAAATCAATGTCTTGTACGCGTGGCGCATGAAGTAAAATTTCGAGTTTAGAAAGCCTGAAAATTTGGTTTGGTCGCTCCGCGCTTCGCGCTACGCGACCAAACCAAATTTTCAGGCTTTTCTAAACTCGAAATTTTACTTCATGCTTAACCTAGGAGTGGAAAACACTCGTTTAAACTTCAAATTAATCTCTTTTAAGAAAACAACGAATATTTAAAAATCTACAACACGTAATTGGGATTTGTATACTTAAAAGAAAAAAAATCACAAGAAATTATGATTTAAAAGTACATTTCGTGCTTTGTTTAAATTTTTAAATGGTATTTAATAATAATTCATTATTTTACAAACTTTAAATCGGCTGCAGTTTTGTAAATAATTAAAATCTGACCTATGCATGTTTATGTTTAAGCAGTGATTTTTTTACACCGGCTCGGAATCACCGTCTAAATTAATTATATTAATTCTAGCACTATCATAATTAGTCAATTATTGTTAGTGTTGTTTTTTAAGAATTCAATATTTTCATTTGTATGAAAAGATCTTAAAGCACATTTTCTGTATTAATTTAGGCACTTGCCTGCTCAATTAATGCCTTAATTCGCGGAGCCTTGAATAATTCGGTGTGCTCTACATAATTTTAGATCACACTAATTAGGATATTTGGATTGTTGCGTCACTGGATTAAGACAGAAAACAAGAAATTTTATAATTGGTTTAAATTACATGTTATAATAGGAGAAATTTACGGTCAGAAATGAAGAAGTCACAAGACACAATTATACACACAATTTATACGAGAAGAGGACGTAAAGGCTGTTAATTTTTAAAATAAGAAACGCGCTTTACCGAGAATAAGTGATATGCCTTTAAAGGGATTTTACCACTTGCGACAATAAAATCCTACAAGTTTCAGCATTATTTTGATTTATTATGCAATGCTGTCCCGTAATCAGAACATCAATGGTGCTGGAACTAGTGACTACCCAAAACGTTGAATTTTAACAATAATAAATCGCAACTTTAAACGGCCATTGCCTTTGGTTTTCAGTTCAATAAAATCAGTTAATATATAACAGATCGCGTAGGGTGTTTTTTGTCAAACACTCGGTATAAATGACGGCATTAATTTTTACAAAAAATTAAGTGAATCTTAGTTATTTTTTAAAAATTTCCTATTTTTATGTTTAAATGAATATCATCCTAAAGCACATTTTATGTAATAATTTAGACACTTGCCTCCTCAATTAATGCGTAATTCGGTGTGCTACACATAATTTAAGAATTCACTAATTAGGATATTTGTACAGTTGCGTCACTAGATTAAGACAGAAACAAAGAAGTAGAAAATTGGCTTAAATTATATGTTATGAGAAAATTACGAGTTTCAGACGAAGAATTCAATAAACATAATTTTGAAGTTACAAAATTATATTAAATAACTGCGTTGACAGTCGCAATGTTAAAAAATTTCGTGTTTTCCGCCCCCCTTATTGCAGTGAGTTAATTAATCCGAAACGCCAAGCGAGAAGGATTTACGGAGCTCATTGTTCTAATATAATGTGAATAGTAATTGATTCTCACGACAGTCAATTAGTTAAACACTGCTGGATTGCCAAACAGGTAAATTTGGTAGTTGCCAAAACCATTTAAGACCCTCGCGACAGTTCACAAAAATATATAATTAAAGCAGTTCTAAAAGACAACTGCAATCGAGCAATTTAACAATTTAAATGCTGTAAGAGTTAAAAATAAAACGATATGAGAATTTTAGTAACACTAATTATTATAACACTAATTTGTGAAGAGTTTATAATTTCTTTTCTTCTGGAAAAACTAAATCCATGCGGGTAGCCAAGAAGCTCTACCCTATCGAGCTTCGCTTCGCTACGCGACCAAACCAAATTTTCAGGCTTTTCTAAACTCGAAATTTTACTTCATGCTTAATCTGGAAGTGGAAAACTCTTATTTATAGCTTTAAATCGAACTCTTCAGAAAAAAACAATGAATATCTGGAGATTTATAGCAAATACGTTGTAATTGGGATGTGTATACTTAAAAGAATAACACTTATTCTTATGTCTTTAAGCAAACCAATTTAAATATAAGATAAACGACCATTCATACTTCAGAAACTAAATTTTAACAAATAATACTTACTTGTCACAATATCTTCAACTTAATCTGACATTTTTCCTTAGCTCGATTCTATTAAAGATATTGAACTTGTTAACTAGTTTTTTTAAAACTCTATTCTATTAATAATAGCAACTCTAATTTCTTTAAGAAACCACATTCTTCAGATCTTTTTCTTTCAGAATTCCACATTCTTCAGATCTACTCTTTTCAAGACTTTCAACCAAATTTTGCCCATTCTATTCTTCTGAAGACCTACAACATTATTATCCACATTATTCAGATCTTTCTTGCTCAACATTTTTATTTTCCATGTTGTTTAGGTCTCCTCTTCTCAATACCTTCAAATTATTTTCCCCATTTTTCAGATCTTCTCGTCTCAAGATATTCAACTTGATTTGTCATATTGTTTAGATCTACCTTTTCTGTTCAAGATCTTCAACTTGATTTACCACATATTTAGATCTACTCTTTTCAACTCATTCATTATATTTTTTACATTCTTCAGGTCTCCTCTTTACAGAATCTTGAAATATTTACTACATTCTTGAGATATGCTCCTCTTAGGATTTTCAACTACAATTCCCACATTCTTTAGATCTACTTCTTGAAACCTTAGACTTCATTTTCCAAATTCTTTAGATCTTCCTCTCTCAAGATTATTCAATTAATTGTCTCATGTTCTTAAGATCTACTTTTCTCAAAATCTTTAATTTAATTTTTCCATTTTCTTGGATCTACTTTTCTCAAGACCTACAATTCAATTTTTTACAACTATAATTGCCACATTCTTTAGATATACTTTTCGAAACTTTCAACTTCATTTTTAAAGTTCTTTAGAACTTCCTCTCTCAATATTTTTCAACTAATTGTCCCACGTTCTTTAGATTTACTCTTCTCTAAATCTTGAATTTATTTTTTCCTATTTTTTAAGTCTACTTTTCTCAAGACCTACAATTTTATTTTTCACAATATTCCGCTTTTCCCCTTTCAAATTTACAAGTAATTTTCCCACAGTATTCAGGTTTACTTTTCTTAAGATCTTTAATCTCTAGATTTTCTTTTATCAAGATCTTTACTTTTATGTATCACATTCTTTAGATCTACCTATTCTTCTCAAGACCTTTAACTTTATTTTCCACATTCTCCAGATATACTTTTTTGATACGTTCAAATTAATTTTCCACATTCATTAGATCTTTTTAAAATGTTTATCTAAATTTCACACTTTTTTCAGATCTACTTGTTTAAAGATCTTTAACTTAATTTCTCTATTCTTCGGGTCTGCTCTGCTCAAGACCGTCAACTATATTTTCCACATTCTTCAGATGTTCCTGTCTAACGATTTTTAACTCATTTCGCCCATTCTTTAGATCTACTTTTCTTAAGAATATAGTTGACGGTTTTGAGAAGAGTAGGTAGATCTTAAGAATGCTGAAAATAAAGTTAAGGGTCTTAAGAATAGTAGACCTGAAAAATGGGAAAAAATAGGCTAAAGATATTTTTTCCCATTTTTCAGGTCTACTATTCTTAAGACCCTTAACTTTATTTTCAACATTCTTCAGATCTACCTACTCTTCTCAAAACCGTCAACTTTATTTGCCACATTATTCAGATCTACATTTTGGAGACCTTCAAATGAATTTTCCACATTCTTCAGATTTTTTTTTCGAGACCTAATTAATTTTCCACATTCTTCAGATCTTTTTAAAATGTTTATCTAAATTTCACACTTTTTTCAGATCTACTTGTTTAAAGATCTTTAACTTAATGTTCCCTATTCTTCAGGTCTGCTCTGCTCAAGACCGTCAACTTAGTTTTCCACATTCTTCAAATCATACTTCAGATCTACTCATCTTAAGATCTTCAATCTATTTTTTTCCATTCTTCAAGTCTACTCTTCTTAAGACCCTTAACTTTATTTTCCGCATTCTTAAGATCTTCTCTTCGTAAGATTCAACTTTATTAACTATTTTCTTCAGGTCTACTCTTCTCAGGATCTTCAACTTTCTCTTCTTTCTCTGAGCCAATCTCCTTCAACAAAAAAGCAACCTCTTAAACCCTAAAATGTTTCAGAAACAAATCATTAAAACCAATCAAAATGTCCACGAAAGACGATCTACTCACCTTCTTCAACGAAACCGACGTGCCGGCCGCGTCAGGCCTAAAAGTGACCTTCGACGTCCTAGTAGCGATAGCAACCATCATAGGCCTCCTCTCGAACGCCTTCGTTTTCTATATGGTATGCCTCAACAAGAGCATGAGATCCCGTACCAACATGATAATGGCAAACTGGGCAGTCAGCGACGCAATTTCAACAATAATGGCACCTTTACTGACAAGATTCTTCCTCCATCCGGATGATACAGCAATGTGCGTGGTGGTTAATTCCAAGCACATCTTCGCCATTAACTGCCTTTTACTGTTCTTCGTCTTAAACACGAAATTATCTTACGTCATAACATGCGGTGTGCAATACAGCATGACTTTAATCTTCATTCTAGCAAACATCGAGCTCTGCATACGCGATAGCGTGCAGAGGATCCACCTCACGTACGTTGTAGCTTTTATTGTTCTACTAGCAACTTTACTGTTGTCTTTATTAGCTGATGTTTATTTAAACGTAAAAAACAAACATCATGATGAGGAAACGACGTTCAAGCACGGGTTGGATAGGATTAATTACTCGAGCTGGATTTTCTTCATCGCCATTTTCTTCCTTGATAGAATGGTGGATACCTATCTGTTCAAGGAATTGTTGGATCTGCTCCCGCCTCTAGTTTCTGTGATTTTGATTAATTTCATGTACAAAAAGGATAAGAAGATTAAGAAGTGTTTGAAGAATGCGATTAGGTGCAAGACTACGACTTTTGAAGAGGAAGCTGATGGGAATGGAAAAGGGGAGCATTTAAACGAGTTGATCAGCACCAGCGTCCCATAAGGGTTTATTATTTTGTATTGTAATCATTGAAGAATATTTTGCGTTCATTAAGGAATTTTTCTAATTATTATCACACTAGTTGCACCAAAAAAAAAACTGTGTTTATTTCTAAAATTCTAAAAACCGATTTTTAAACGCTTCACAAATAATTTTCTTGTATTGTAGGCGTTAACTTTGTGGTACATCTTAAATACACTTGTAAATAAAACACTTTTTACTTTGTTTAACCACTGTATTTTTTACTTAATTGTAACTATAGTTTCGACTATCTGGTAAAACTTTTAGTTTGATAATGACTACTAGATAGTCGAAACTATAGCCACAAATTAAGTGCAAAATATAGTCAAAAATTACTGCAAATAGCAGTGATTTTTTATATCATTTACTATGTGATTTTGAAATGCTATAAATGTTCATCTCAAGTTTTGAAATGGTAACCATTATCGACATATTAAATATAAAATTAAGTTGGGTTGGCTATGAATTTTAAACATAAGTACAGTATAATTTAAATTTCACACTAGAACATTGTTTTATACTCCTCTCGCATGAAGTAAATATTTCGAGTTTAGTAAAGCCTGAAAATTTGGATTAGTCGCTTTGCTTAGCTATGCGACCAATCCAAATTTTCAGGCTTTTATAAACTGGAAATATTTACTTCATGCTTAATCAAGGAGTGAAAAACTTATGTTAAATTATCCAATAAAACATGCGAATACAAAATTTGAATGCCTTCAATTATGAAAATCACTAATAGTAGTCACAACATTCATGAATGAAATGCCACATTTTGCCGTTTTATGTATTAAGCTTTCAGCCAAGTATAGCATATGTTTTGTCTCCCAAAATCATAATTGCTTTCGTGAACTCAGTTTAGAAGTCAATATCTATAAATGACTCGATTTTAAAATGTCTTTTCTTTGTTTTTATAAAAAATAAAAAAATAATCTAGTTCAGAGACGAATATTAATTTCAAGAATGTTAACTATGGTAAGTTCATCTTTGAATTGCTGTTCAAAATTTTATTTTCTGTTTAAAGGTGAGTATAAATAAAATTGTCAATTCTGGATTGTGGAATATTTTAATGATTTTTTTGTCAATTGGATAAGTAACGTGAAGATCAAATTTAATTGATAAATATAGCACTAATAACCTTTCTTCACACTTTAATTTTAATTACCAAATGTACATTTCGGACATTTCCATTGATAATGGTCACTTTGTGTTCGCAATGTACATTTGGTAATTTAAATAAAAGTGTAAAGAAAGGTTATTATTGCTTTATTTATCAATTGAATTTCTTATGGTTATGAAAATAATCGCATTAAAATATTTCAGTGCAAAATATTTATGCTATTATGACTAAACTGCCAAAGCTGTTAATAACATGTTCTACTGTACTAAAATCTGGGGCTACACTGCCAAAGCTTATAATAACATATTCCAGATTGAATTTATGTTCAGAATTCCGGCAAGCAATACCCTCAGACGCATTTCGGACTTTATGGGACTCGTTAGTGTAGTCTTGATTCAGGAATACTTGACATATCAGATTATATAAAGCCTATATGTAAACCAATTCGTAAATGTCACAGCTAACGCCATCTAGTGCTCGAATCGAATTAGCTGTTATATTCTATTGTAATATAAACATTTTAAAACCAGTGTAATAATTATTTTTTAGTGCAACGGACATTAAATTTTTATTTTAGCAATCATGATTCATTTGTAATTAAGTTTTAAGTGCTTTTATTAAATCGAGCTTATGTTTCATTCATTAATTTATTCGTATACATTATATACGGGATACTTTTTGTGTATTCCTTGTAAGATTAAAAAAAATCAGCATTTTGTTCGAACCTTTGGGATTGTTACTTAAGACATGTATGTACAATTACTAGTAGATGCTTTTGCTACTTAAACAATTGAAGATTTTTCTGCACGTATTCATCCTTTTGTAATTTGTTTTTTTTTTATCTATTTATTTTAATCACGTTTAATAAAACAAAGAATCAATCGATATTTTATTTTTATTAAATTACTACCAGATTATTATACAAACATTGTTTACTTTCAATACATAACAAAATCAGAGATGCTTTTAAATAAAAACAATACGTTTTTTCTTTTAGAAAGTATTTCAACTTGATTATGATACAAAAATTGGATTTTGACGCACAAATTTAACTGCTTTTTTAAAGTATAACATGAAATAGGCGCAAGATGAGCTACAATATTAATAATAATAATAATAACAAGTCTCAGTCCCTCGCACAAGCGCTGAGCTTATACGAAGAAAACACAATGAGATAAAAAATTACCCTTACAAAATATATACGTTTCATTGCAGGCTTTGTAACCTTACTTTTAGGTCACTCCTCGTAATAGAGGAAAACTGTAGTGTACATTAAATTGCCTATATAAAGGTAACTTTTTCTGTAAATATTGAGAGAAAAAAATGGGAAATCTCTTCAATTACGCAACACTAATTAATTTCTCATCTGGAACTTGTTGAAACATTTTACAATATGTAAAGTTATTTAAATTAAATTTACTTTAAATAAATTTACATTTTAAAATTAGTTTCCAAAATCTTTTTGAAATCTGGTATTTTCCAAATAATTCCCTATTATTTTTTTTAACAATATTTCTAAAAAAATTGCCATTGTTTCCCTACACACAAAGATACTCAATTATTTTTTAAAATGTCATTATTTTTTCCAATGTAAGTGAATTTTATAATAATACTCACGTTGTTTTTTTGTTTGTTGTGTTTACTTTGCACAAATTATAATTTATTGGAATGATAATGGCAACTTCCTGTATGATGATGTGTTGTGTGTGGCGACTTGATCAAAACTGAATGATTTCACGTGGAGCATATTTTTTTAATTCTAATTACATAACACAACAGAATGTGACCTTCATTCTTAAAAGACTTATAAACTGGGTTTACAGTATACATGTATTATATAAAGAATATGAATTTATGTTAAGTACTTATTCAATCACCGGATAACTATATACGCGTTTCAGACTTCAACGCTATCATCAGTATAGTCCCGAACCAGTGCTTGAAGAATACTAAACATCTTTGACCATTTATTATGGCCTGTGCAATTTTCATATGTTCGAAAGTGTAAACGCCATCTAATGCCCATTAGCTTAAGTAGCATCAAAGATGTTCAGTATTCTTGAAGTACTGGTTCGGGACTATACTGATGATGGAGGTAAAGCCTGAAACGCGTATATAGTTGTCCCGTGAATGAATGAGTACCGAACACAAATTCATATTCTTGATACTTGTGTTCTATAAAATAAAGCCCTGTTATGGACGAACAATTGCTGTATACAAACGTTTAGTTTGCCAGCTATTGACGATGCTACTTAAGCTAATGGGCATTGGATGGCGATTAGGCTTTCGAACATATGTATTAAATAAATTATTCAATTTTTAACATCTTCTTTTGTTAGGAGTTTGTATATTAAAGCTGTTGCTTGTTATAATGTCGAGTGACAAAAGGGGAAAATACACAAAAAGGTAAGAACGTTTTGATAAAAATATTTTTTTAACAAATCCCAGAAATTGCTATTATTGTTAGAGTTTATTAGATGACAATTTCTGTGAAATATATAAATTCAATTATAATATAATGCAAGAATTAATAAATTTAATCATTTATTTATAATTTACGTGTACAATAATAAATATTCGAGTTCATTGTTCTCTTAAGGAATCCAAGTTAATTTTTAACAACTTGAAAAAACTCTACACTTTTGTTTTTAGACTATAGAATTTGATTTAGGCAGGTTGCATAAATTATTTTTTGCATACTTTATTGTCGTCATTGATTTCACACACTAATAAATATTCTATAATCTGTTTTTTTTTTAATATAACCAATCAAGTTTGACAATACAAGAATTAAGTGGTGTGATGCAGGTTATGTGTTTTAGGTTAGGACAAAATTAATCACATGTTATGTTGTAAATCAACTTTTAATTTGTAAAGTTAATGCTTTTTGCTCTACACTCTTGATGGAACCGGATATTCAAATTTGGCCAAGAAAAACACTTGTTATGTTCCATTATTCTATTTTCAGTTTCCTGGCAGGTGTTTCCACCTTTACAGATCATTATCAAAGGTTATACAGTATAACCTTTGATAATGATTTGTAAAGATCGAAACACGTGTCAAGAAACTGAAAATAATTAATGGAACATAACAAGTGTTTTTCTTCACCAAATTTATAATTTGTAGGTTCTGTAAAGAGAAATCTGACAGTAATATGACAATTCAATTAACTCACAAAGATTACGATTAGAAATGTACAGTTGCGAGAGAAAAAAAAAACTAGTACAGCAGGGAGCTTTTGCCACTTCTAAAATATAGTATTTTTTTATTGTGAAACAAACTTGTCATGTACAGGCTAACAACATTTTTTTTCTTGGCCAACAAGACGGTGCTTTTGTTGATATGCACTTCATTAGCAATGTCTCTAATGCTAATACCGCCTCTAAACGGGTAGTTATTATCGCTTTTTGCGTTTCAGTCAGTTGAGGCATGTCGACGTTAATTAAATTTCGTTTGAAATTTCCGCAGATTTTTCAATTTGATTGACAATTTGGAAAATTAAAGTGAGTCCAGTTCACATAGCCAAATATTTGGTTATACTAGTTTATTTCTCTCACACCTGTACTTATTTATCACCGCCTCAAATTATTTGTATCTACTACCAATTTAATAAAGTGTTTCTGAGGATCAGGTAAATGCTCCTTGCTCAGGAATGTCTGTCTTCTTCATTATCTGGACATTTATTGAAAAAGTTCTAAACACAAGGAATGTTTCTTTTAGGTATACATGTTACGATTTTTAAATATAAATTTTCAGACATTCGTGAGCTTATTAAAAACTTTCAATTTGCAGACTCTAACGAGTGCTTTCAATTCTAGATTAAGCATGAAGTAAAATTTCGAGTTTAGAAAAGCCTGAAAATTTGGCTTGGTTGCGTAGCGCAGCGGAGCAACCAAGCCAAATCAGGCTTTTCTAAACTCGAAATTTTACTTCATGCGCCACGCGTATAAAACACTGATTTAAAGTGAAGTTCAAAATATACTGCTTAGTTCTGATCACATGTTTATTCATTTTACAAATGTTTATATAGAATATATGAAAGTATACTTAAAAGAAAAAATCCCTGTATGTCTTATAAAGTTGCAATTTGTAGCGTTCTTTTTTTAAGCTCTCTTTATATTGGTTTGTAAATTAAATTCACTTGGTTTTGTTTCACTTATATGTATTTTATTTTCTACTAGTTTGGGCCTAATGCTATTATCAAGAATGATGTACAAATGGATTTGTTAGGGAATATATACAGTTTTCAGTTTTATTGGGTAATAAGGGCATTTAATATCGGAGAAATCCAAAGGTCTTCGTTGTAGTTAATCGCCTTTTTACTCGCCTTTAAGGCTTTTGAAATTTCTAAACCCTTCCAATAATTAAGCGTTAATCCCTTATTACCTGTGTGGAGAATTTTTAAATCGTTTGAAGAAAAGTGGTCATTAGATGTGAAACAGTGTTCATAAAAACCGGTGGTTTGTTTTTTATTATCTATATCTTTTTTGTGTTTTTTTAAGCTCATATTAAAAGACCTGACAATGACAATTTATTTAAGAAATTATGATTTACTTGTCACATTGATAATCATTTACCAACAACTCAAAATTTAATGTTTAAAATTCCCTACTGTTAAATCAGGACTGCAACTTTTCGCAGTAAATACAACCTAAGTTTGGTCATATTAAAAGAACAGAGTATAGTTTGTCGATTTTTCAACAATTTTCATTAATGGTTTCAAATGTAAGCCTCTGTAATTTTCCTTCCTTTGGTTTGATCAACATTTGTTTTTTTGCGAGTACATAAACAAAATCATGATATTCCGCATTTTGTAAAATTATAATCAACTTTAAGGTTCTGTATATTTATTTTAAATACACAAAAAGTTGAGAACATAATAATGAAAATTTATATATTTTTTCTTGTTTTACTGCGAAACATTGTTATTTGTTGTTGTTTATATGTCAGTAACATGGTGCAAAATTTATAATCAGCGTTTATTTCTATACAAAAATTATTAATAAGTATAATTAAATTAAACATTTGTTGGAAGCGCATAATCATCATCTGTTAAATTATTGCCAGCATCGAGCATTTCCCGATCGCCAGATTTCCTAAATACGTTAAAAACAGCAGTTTTAAAATTCTTATCAGCAACCATGATGTAAATCAATAAATAAACAGGCGTTAACAAATAAGAAACCATGGCCAATTGCCTGACAAACTGGCTATTGAGTATTTGCTCACTAAACAAAACATAGAAAAATATTATAATAAAAAAATTGTAAATAAAAATCCTCGCTAAATTCAAGCGAAACACTGTTTTCTCTCTTAAAGGCGTAGTTTTCATTTTCTTGCATTTATTGCATTCTTTAACTAAAACTGTGATTAATAATATCAAATTTGTTATTAGGAAAATGCAAAGAGCGGGCATAATTAAACGCTCTAATTTACATAGAATAATTAATCCTGCGAATAACAGAAGTGTTGTTGCGTAAGTCGCTCCTAAAATAAGCTTCAACGAATAATTTCCATTGATTAAAGTATTGCTGATGATCATCAATATAAGTATCGTGCAGTTTAACGGAAAGAGAATGTCTATGTGGATTTTGAAGCATCCGCTGAAGAACAAATGAAGGACTTCTCGCAAGGCTGTAAAGATGAGGAAGAGGATTTCATTTGCTGACCAGTTGATGAAGATCCAGTAAGTTTTTGTCTGAAGACGTTTGTTGATGGAAATTGTGAAGATTATTAAAACGCATGTGATGATCACCAGGAAGATGACTATGTCCATAAAAGCGTCAAGCGCAGTGTATATTACTGGTTCCATTTCGTCTTGAGCCGTTTCGTTGGTTGGAAGAGGAAAATCGTCCATTTTGAGGGTTGATCTAAAAGAAATCATGATAATAATAACACTGGTTTACACAGTTTATATACCTTAGCTGCAAGTTAGAATTTCTTATAGATGTTGAGCCACTGAGTTCAGAAAAAATATTTTAACAGAAAATAGTCTGAATTTGGAATACGTATACTTAAAAGAAAAACTCGCTGTATGTATAAAAACAATTAAAATATTTTAAGAAGGAAGTTATTGTTACTGCAAAAATGTTCAGCAAAAATATTAAAGGAAATCGTTTGACATATATTTAACAAGGTGAAAGATATTTGGGATATAGTTAATCTCAATTGATCAATAGTGAAATGCAATAGAAAAACCTTGTAAATCACCACTGTTTCATATATTTAGAAATGCCAATAAAGTTTTTGATAAAGTCTTCTAAAGTAAACATAAACGTCCGGTCTTAAAATATATTTATAAGTTTTTACATTGTTGTATACGATTTAAGTTATATTTAGTTACATTGTCCTGTAATTGGTAAATGTTATTATTATAAGAGTAAGTTGTAGACCAGTCACTTACAAGTAAATAATATAAATATCATCAATTTTGAACAAGAAGATAATCAAAATATTAAGCAAACTGATCATGATTTATGATGACAAATATTTGATGATGCCATGACCACCATTTAATAAACTATATAATTTTGTTATTTCTTTAAAAATCGTCTACATACTTTTTTTTAATTCATTTGATAACAATTTATCATTGTTTTTTTTTTTTTTCTTGAATAATTTTCTCACTTATCACTTGGTGAAACATTTTTAAATATTGATAATGAAGGTTTAAATTAAATTACACTTGGTTTGTTTCACAATTTTTTACTTTACTATTTACTCGACTAGTTTCGCGTTTTACAGCATTATCAGGAGTGAATTACAAAAGATACCAACAAGCTTATATATGGTCAGATAATAAGGGATTTTAAGATTGGGGAATTCCAAATATCCTCATTGTCGTTGACGAGGTGTTTTCCGTCTTTTATTGCCCTATTTATTTCTAGGCCTTCCCTGAGGTTTAAATTACGGCCCTTATTACCTGAATATAGAATTTTGAAATTATTAACATCTATAAAGTGGTTGTTAATTATACAATGTTTTGAAATCCCTGTACACTGTTTGTTATTTATAATTGATTTTTTATGTTCTGTTAGTCTTGTCTGAAAAGTTCTTCCTGTTTGTCCTATGTATAATGCATCACATTCACTGCACTTTAGTTCGTACACTCCACACTTTTTTAATTTGTCTATGGGGGGTTTATTGTTTATTAGTAGTTTTCCTAAATTTGTCTGGTTAGTGCATATGATGCGAAATTCATTACCCTTTATATTGTTTATAATTTTATTTGACAAATCCTTAACATAATTAAGTTTGGCCCATTTTATTTCATTAATTTCTTCGATATAGAAATGTTTCATCAATTGTTTTTTCTTTTTCTTTTTTAAGATGTTATCAACAATTTCAGCATTATATCCATTGTTGCGAGCTATTGTTTTTATGGTTGCTAATTCGATGGCGAAATCTTGATTACTCAATGGGATGTTTATTAGCCGATTTATGTATGAGTTAAATGTACTAAACTTAATTTAGTTTGTGTGATTTGAAGAATTGGGGATTATTGTGTCAGTAAATGTATCTTTTCTATATATTTTAAATTTAAATGGTTAGTGTCAGTTTTTTCTATTGTTAAATCTAAAAAGTTTAAACTATTGTTGATTTCTGTTTCTGATGTAAATTGAATTTTTCGATTTATTGAATTTAAATATTGTTCAAAAGAATTTAATTGTCGGTTTGTGCCTGTCCAAATGCAAAAAATATCATCCACATACCTACTCCAGAATAAAATGTTATTTTTATTTTTAAAATCAGGATTGCTGAACATTGATTGTTCAAAATCGGCCATGAAAATTTCGGCTAAAAGGGGGGATAATGGTGACCCCATAGGTAGGCCATCAGTTTGCGTATATATGGTGTCATTGAACTCAAAGTAATTTTGTTCTAGGCAGATGTTGACCAATTTCATCATTTCGGACTTTTCGTCATTGTTGTTATCTGACTTATTAATTAAATTGATTATAACTGATTTTAATTCCGACGTTGGTATTGAGGTAAATAAACTTTTTACATCGAAAGACACTAACTTTGCGTTTTTCGGAATATTTAATGGTTTTAGTCTTTGTACAAGTTCCACTGAGTTTTTTATAGCATACTGTGATTCAAAATTTACAAATGTAGGAAAACGAGTATTTAAAAATTTACACAATTTGTAAGCTGGTGCATATATATATGACACAATTGGTCTCATGGGGGTACCCTCCTTATGTAATTTAGGTAACCCATAGAGGACTGGAGCTTTTGGGTTCATTCTAATAAGGTTGTAATTTGAATGTTCTAGTAATTTTGTGCATACTTTTAAAACGTTTTTTATTTCTAACTGGAATTTACTAGTAGGATCTTTTTTCAAAGTTTTAAAGTCTGATTGAAGTAGCTGTTCTGTTTTTTGTAAATAATCTTGTTTTGTTAGAATTGTTATTGTATTACCTTTATCCGCTTTAGTTAATATTAGATTATTGTTTTTGATTTTATTTTGAATGTTTTTTATGATTTTTAGTTCAGAATTTCTTTTCTTATGTATGGTATTTTGGGTGTTCTTTTTATGATTGGTAATTAATTTAGCAACTTTTAATTTAGTTAGTGATGTTGCGTTTTCTGATTTTAATTTGTTGCAAATTAAACATGTCTGCGTCTAAACCTAACGTTTCGATTTCTTTGTTAGTATCTAATGAGGGATTATATTTTAAACCTTTTCCTAGAAGTGTGGTTTCAGATTTGTCAAATAAAACATTTGTTAGGTTGACTAGAACATTCAAATTACAACCTTATTAGAATGAACCCAAAAGCTCCAGTCCTCTATGGGTTACCTAAATTACATAAGGAGGGTACCCCCATGAGACCAATTGTGTCATATATATATGCACCAGCTTACAAATTGTGTAAATTTTTAAATACTCGTTTTCCTACATTTGTAAATTTTGAATCACAGTATGCTATAAAAAACTCAGTGGAACTTGTACAAAGACTAAAACCATTAAATATTCCGAAAAACGCAAAGTTAGTGTCTTTCGATGTAAAAAGTTTATTTACCTCAATACCAACGTCGGAATTAAAATCAGTTATAATCAATTTAATTAATAAGTCAGATAACAACAATGACGAAAAGTCCGAAATGATGAAATTGGTCAACATCTGCCTAGAACAAAATTACTTTGAGTTCAATGACACCATATATACGCAAACTGATGGCCTACCTATGGGGTCACCATTATCCCCCCTTTTAGCCGAAATTTTCATGGCCGATTTTGAACAATCAATGTTCAGCAATCCTGATTTTAAAAATAAAAATAACATTTTATTCTGGAGTAGGTATGTGGATGATATTTTTTGCATTTGGACAGGCACAAACCGACAATTAAATTCTTTTGAACAATATTTAAATTCAATAAATCGAAAAATTCAATTTACATCAGAAACAGAAATCAACAATAGTTTAAACTTTTTAGATTTAACAATAGAAAAAACTGACACTAACCATTTAAAATTTAAAATATATAGAAAAGATACATTTACTGACACAATAATCCCCAATTCTTCAAATCACACAAACCAAATTAAGTTTAGTACATTTAACTCATACATAAATCGGCTAATAAACATCCCATTGAGTAATCAAGATTTCGCCATCGAATTAGCAACCATAAAAACAATAGCTCGCAACAATGGATATAATGCTGAAATTGTTGATAACATCTTAAAAAAGAAAAAGAAAAAAACAATTGATGAAACATTTCTATATCGAAGAAATTAATGAAATAAAATGGGCCAAACTTAATTATGTTAAGTATTTGTCAAATAAAATTATAAACAATATAAAGGGTAATGAATTTCGCATCATATGCACTAACCAGACAAATTTAGGAAAACTACTAATAAACAATAAACCCCCCATAGACAAATTAAAAAAGTGTGGAGTGTACGAACTAAAGTGCAGTGAATGTGATGCATTATACATAGGACAAACAGGAAGAACTTTTCAGACAAGACTAACAGAACATAAAAAATCAATTATAAATAACAAACAGTGTACAGGGATTTCAAAACATTGTATAATTAACAACCACTTTATAGATGTTAATAATTTCAAAATTCTATATTCAGGTAATAAGGGCCGTAATTTAAACCTCAGGGAAGGCCTAGAATTAAATAGGGCAATAAAAGACGGAAAACACCTCGTCAACGACAATGAGGATATTTGGAATTCCCCAATCTTAAAATCCCTTATTACCTGACCATATATAAGCTTGTTGGTATCTTTTGTAATTCACTCCTGATAATGCTGTAAAACGCGAAACTAGTCGAGTAAATAGTAAAGTAAAAAATTGTGAAACAAACCAAGTGTAATTTAATTTAAACCTTCATTATCAATATTATCATTGTTTATGATGTTTAATGCAGTCATACAATCATTTTCTAATTTAATCCAATGAGCTTTTTAAATAACTTTTATCTTACAATATTTGTATATTCAATGTGAAACATACCTGTGATATACAATTTCTGATTACGTGATAACTGATCTGTGATATTTTAACTTACAATATTTGTACATTCAATGTGTAACATTTCTGTGATGAAACTGTGGTAATTAGTGTAACAATTTTGAAATTATAAACCCGTTCACGTTAATTTATAAAGCCGTTTGCAACACTGAGTCAGTTCTTTAAACTATTTGGGGATTTACTTCATTATTACTCATTAATACTATTTAGGATTACCTAGGATTATAAACAAGTGTGTAAATGATTGTATAATATAAACATTATAATGGAGATTTCCATAAATAAAGTTAAAGTTAAAGTTAACTGCTGATCAAACACAATAATGTTTTATGAACATTGTTGTGTACTTAAAATTCTAATGCCCGTTTGCACCCAAGTCAATTAAATTAATCAGTGATTAGTACTTCTTAAAAACACAGCTATTTTATGTATAAATTATTTACCAAATCGCATAATAATAAAAGAGACATGTTTAGGACTCCTTACAAGTTTTAAACATTCTTATATTCTAGAATTATGACTTAATCCGAGCTTTAATCAATAATTAGTGGTTGATTGATGTTAATCAGTTGGGGTGCAAATGGACCTAAGAGAACAATATCAATATTTTGCGTAATAAAAGCTAGCTAAAAAAATAACTCACATTTTTTAATTTATTTAATCCGACTTATTTAATAATCTTGTAAGAACAGAGAGCACCGTTTAATACAACTCGCACGCACTTCAAAACCCGGACCGCAATAATAAAATCCTTCCATCCTAACAACACACATGCAGTAAACATTTCTAAAATTAAAATCCTCTCTTTTAAACACACACATATACACTGACACACTATTTTATTTCTGAACGCCTCTTATGTTACACAATGACAATTACCGAGTTTATCAAAGCATGAAAACTGTAACTCACCTCTATTTTCTACCAAAGATTGGAGATATAAATTGTAACACGATGACAGCCAAATTTGATAAATTGTATTTTTTCTGCAATTAATAAACAATAATACAATTTATTATTATTTTTTTCGCTTTAGTAAAATACATTGAATAAATGCAAAAAAACAATTAGTCATTTCTGGCAAAACCAACAAAGCATGAAAACTGTAACTCACCTCTTTTTTCTAGCGAAGATTGGGGATATAAATTCCAACACGATGACAGCCAAAGTTGATAAATTGTATTTTTTCTGCAATTAATAAACAATAAGACAATTTATTATTGTTTCTTCGATTTAGTAAAATACATTGAATAAATGCAAAAAAATTACATTTGTGAATTTCTAGCAAAACCAACAAAGCATGAAAACTGTAACTTACCTCTTTTTTTCTAGCGAAGATTGGAGATTAAATTCCAACACGATGACAGGCAAATTTGATAAATTGTATTTTTTCTGCAATTAATAAATAATAGGACAATTTATTATTATTTTTTCTTTTTAGTAAAATACATTCAATAAATGCAAGAAAAACATTTGGAAATTTGTAGCAGAACCAACAGCCGTTTTTGAAATTGCCAAACTTAACACCATAAAGTTTTAACAAAATCGCAAGCGACATCTATTATACAAAAATTGGATCATTAATTTACAGGTTTAATTACACAAAGTGTAAATACAGGAAACTAATTGTGCCTTGGTTGAGCTACACCTTAACACATTGAGAATGAATCTAATAAAAAAATAGTTAAAAATGACATAACATAATTTTACAAATCTGGATAGTGTTAGGTCACATGACGTTTCGACTGTTTTCAACCAATATGTCAACAAAATATGTTTGACATTGTAAAGGGTGCGGAATTTCGGTGAATTTGAACAAAAACGTGATGACCAAGAAATAGAAAAACTGTTCTCAATAATCGAACATATTACGGACATCAAAGACACACAAGCACCTAAAGCGCAAACTGTCTTAGACTCCACTGTGGATAAATTATCCACAAGCTTAGATAAAGCTCTGTTGGGTTGTAGGAGAATAACCGATTTAGAAAACAAATTTAAAACAGGAAGATCGTTGGAAATAAGTCGCGAGGATCGAAAAGTGGAATGGAGGCAGTTTGTTGACAACATAACATTCGAGTGTGCTGATATCGATCAGATTTATCGGGAAAAGGAGGAGGAGGTTATTAAGTTTTACAGCAATTTGGATAATAAGCTGGACATTCCTGCTGTTTGATCATCATGGCGACTTTTACGTTAGATGACTCGATCATTTACATTAAGCCTTCAGTTAGATTGCTGAAGTACATAAATAATATAAGAAGGAGTAACATGCCTTTAGGAATAAAGAATGCTCAGTCGAAGGTACAATTGGACATTACAAACCGCCCTCCCGTGGATCATACAGTCCTGACAAATAGAGAAGACAAGGAATTTTTAAAAACTGTGGAGAAGATTGAGCAACAACATGTGTATCAGGTTAAGGCGGTGGAAATAAAAGAGGATGATAAATTGCTCAATTTGGAGGATTTGTATTGGCTGCACGATTATATTGTCGAGGGAAATGAGAAGAACAAGAGGAAGACTTATTTCCACGAACTGCTTCAAGGATCGGAGGTTGTCGTGCCAAAGAACAAGGTGGAAAGGAATCCTAATTTGGAGCTTAGGTGTCAAAAGTTAAAGGCGCAACAGGAGAATATGCGGTATATTGCTATGACCAAAAATGTTGACTGTGTCAGGGTCAACCATCCTGAAGACACTATTACATTTCAAATGAAACAAATAAACACCCATTTAATTGCAATAATGCAGTTTGTCATGTCCGTACTGGCTGGATTCGCATTCGGCTTCATTGGTCTGGAATTAATGATCGGAAAACTGGACATTGGATTCCGTCTCCTACTCGGCATCATCTGCGCCTTGATTATAGCCCTAGCCGAGCTTTACTTCCTGGCAAAGAAGCTCAACGAAGAGATGGAGTACGAGAACCCTGCCAACGCGTCTTCCAACCCGGGAAAATTTAAAGCTGAATAGACATGTGATTTTTTGTACCAAATTATATTTGCTTTCTTTTAGAGTTTCTAAGGTGAACAGTTGGTTTTGTACTGCGACGGTTGATGTGATGTGTGAGTCTTTTTGTTTGTTAAAAAAGTAATGTTCTTAAGGTTATTCAATCTGCCTCGGCCTTTTTAAACGATTTTAGATATTCGTTGTTTTTTAAAAGAGTTATATTTAAAGCTTTAAGCAAGTGTTTTTCACTCCTAGGCTAAGCAGGAAGTAAAATTTGGAGTTTGGATAACCCTGAAAATTTGGTTTTATCAACCAAAACCAAATTTTCGGCTTTTCTAAACTCAAATTTTTAAATCATGCGCCACGCTTATATATTAGTCACCGATTTGAAGTTTACTCTGAATGCATATGTATAAAAATTCCCGGTATATATAAATTTCTTTATTCCCCGATTGTAGCAGAAATTTAAAAACAAAGTGTATCTAATATTAATTAATTAATTAATGTGAACTATTTAAAAAAAACATCTGCCAACTGGCTATCAATGTAATTTTGAAATAGATTATGTTATTTGGTTGGTTTATATTACATACACTTTGTTTTTATATTTTGGTCTTTCCGCCTAAACTTTTTATTTGTCACTGTCATTTTGGGTATAAATAAGGCTCATGATTGTTAATGTCATCCGTATCGTCTTTTGTGGATATTAGTTCTATTTTTTAAACTATATTTAGAATCTCACTGTGGGTTATTTCTATTTAATTAAAATACTTTTATAGTTTTCGCACAAATCGACAATTTTACTTGTTGGACTTTGAAAAAACTAAATTTAATTAAATTGAAAAAAGAACTAAGACAAGGTATGTCTAATCAACAATAAACAAATTTATCTTGGATGTCGAACTTCGAAAAAATTTAATATAATTGAATTGAAATAAACCTGAAATGAGGAATGACAATATTAAAATAAATTATTGTATAAAACTGCCGAAGACAGAAGGAATTCCCTTAAACGCCTTTGTTCTTTGCGTTAATGTAATTATGTGGTTCTATTAGCCACTAGTAGTTTTTTGTTGTTGTCTGTGCAATAAATTGAAAATAATATCAAAGATGATCAGTAGGATATGTTGACATTGTACTTAGTAATTTTTTGACAGTGTTGAATTATTTTCTAACAAATACATGAATACAGTATAATAGATAAACGCACTTGAAGAACAAGTACGGGGATTTGGAGATGGAATGCATGCAATAATGCCGAACTGATCTCTTGAAGATGGAGTGCATGCAATTGAAGGACATGATCAAAGTCGGCACTTAGCAAACATCAGGAGGATCAAATAGATGGAAATCGGGATCGTGCGTTTGTCATGTAACCTAACACAGAAGATTTTTGAAGATGGCACTGATGCCAAAAAACGCATGGACGGAAAAATCATGTTTATTTATTTTCCCGTCCATGCGTTTTTTGGCATCGGTGCTATCTTCAAGAATCATCTGCACCTCCTGCATGATCCCGATTTCCATCTCTTTGATCCTCCTGATGTTTGCTAAGTGCCGACTTTGATCATGTCCTTCAATTGCATGCACTCCTTCTTCAAGAGATCAGTTAGGCATTATTAGTAGGTAACACAGAAAAGGTAGGAAACCTAATTCTAGCTAGATTAGGCTGGATACAAATTACTCAAGTTAAATAATTGATGATTACGTAAGCAACTAGAGTTAAGTTTGACCTAAGAAATTGGTAACCTAACCCAATCTAAAAATTGGTTCCATAGGTTCCCAACCTATTTTATTCTACCGCCTCTTTTTGCAAAATACATTACTCACTGCCCCCCATAAATGTTAATGATCAACTTTTTATTACAAAAGAAGGATTTAAATATTACATTTATACATAAAAAATACTTGAATTTGCAATTTGTTTATAGAATATATACACAATATAAAAACGAATTAAAATAAAATCGACTTTCTGCAAAAATGTAGTCTCGTTAAAGTAGTTGTTTCAATGAATATTTGGAACAGTCTCAACAAGACTAAATTTTTGCAGAAACTCGATATTAATTTGAATTCGTTTTTAGTACGAGTGTCTATAAGCTGTCGACAACTCTGTTGCTTTGAAAAACAAATAACTATCTTAGATTAAGTCATACGAGTCGGTGAATCTCGGAAACGTCAATAAATTTAAATATATGTCTATACACGATTCCATTTGTTTCTGGATCTCGCCTAGCTATGGAAAAGTGACAGTTTAAGTATTGTAAATGGGGCTGGTTGTGTTTTAAATCAGGGTTTTTAAATGTCACTGTCAGATGTTCGATTTTAAGGTTATAATTTCTGACTATTGTGATCTTAAACTGTTGCCTGTTTTACAAATTTTCAGATATAAAAGGATAATAATATGTAGTTTTAAGATTAACAAAATTTACTACTTGGTTTTTGTACATAAAAACACAGCAATAATATTGTATATAACAAATATAATGAATTCGGCTCTGCAAACTTATTTCGTCATCCATTTGTATTTCTCGCTTGGGTCTTCCCGTTAACACATTTTGATCAACTCCATCCATCCACCTTAATTTTGGTCATTCTCTCTTCTGTTGGCCCTCAGTATTTTTTTGTAGAATTGCAAATTTATTCCCACCCTCTTGTGATACTGATAATTTTCATGTCAATCAATTTTTAAGCCCTCATTCCACTTTTATTATTTAGTCAAGAGAACCTGCATCTGAATCTTCTGATGCTTGTTCTGAGCCAGATTCCCCAAGCGAAACAATAAAAGGAGGAATGGTTTCAAAAGAAAGGTTCCCCATGTGTTTTGTCCAGTCATCCGAAATAAGTTTTTCACAATGATCACAGAACTTTTGCCACATATCGGATGTACATTTTGAGAGAGACTCAAGCCATAAATTCTGAACACGATCCTTAGATGGTTGCTTAGAATTTATGTGCTTATTGTAGTAAGTCTTACAAAACCCCCATGCCATTTCAATTGGATTGTATTGACAATGGTATGGCGGTAATCTAAGAACTTCGTGCCCGTTCTTTCTCAAAATGTCATCAACTACGTAAATTTTGTCATTTGATCGAATAGGTATAAATACAGACCATAGTTCCTCTTTGGTTAATTTTGGATTGAATTTTACTTTGTGTTTAATCAACCACTCCTGCATTTCGCATTTCTTACAAGAACATGAAGGAGTTTTGTCTAATTGCACAGAATGGTATGCAGCATTATCCATAATAACTACACATTTTCCTGAAAGCTTAGCCAAAGCAGGAATAAGTTGATTAACCACCCAATTTTGAAAAGTATTACCATCCATTGTGGCATGGTAATCTCGGTCATTGTTTTTCGAATGTAATATAAAATCGCACCCATCCAAAAACCCACCCCTATACCCAGCATGTAGAATGGTGAAGCGTTTGCCTTCATTTTTGAATTTAGTTGGATTACTTTTTATATCCGTTTCATGTACCCAGCGTCGAACCACGGATCCATTCTGATATATCCATGTTTCATCCAGGTATACGAATTGGATATCTTCACTGGAATTTTGATACTGTAAAAATTTTCTAAGGAAAATAATTTTAGCTGCAACAACATGTTTTTGTTCACAGAGAATTTTGCGCCCATTAATTAATTTGAATGTATACCCCATACTTTTAACAACCCTATAAAGTGTTGTTCTACTCCCATGGAACTAATAATTTTCTTTCATATCATTCAAAAGATCTCTCAAAGTAAAATACTGATTTCTAGAGTTATATTGCCAAATTAGTTGTTGCAGATCTTTTCTAGCTAGGTGACTCCAAAAATGGCGGTTTTTAGATCGTTTGCCAGAAGTAGTAGATTTCAATTCGTCAGGTCTTTGTCGTAAAATTAATTGTAATGAAGATCTCCCTACCTGAAACGTAATTATATTTAATTAAATATATATGATAATTAAAATACTAGACATACCCCAATAATATCTATTAAAATCGTAATAATATTGTGATGCTGTAGATTTGGATTACTTTGCCTAAAATGTTTGTAGGATTTCAGAATTTGTAACCTTTTTGATTCAGAGATAATCTTTGGCATGTTAATATTTAATATGTGCCTGAAATTATTTTTCACTTTGACATTGACACAGCATTGCAACACTAGATTAATTTGATTTAATAATAAAATGCTCGAAGAAGCGACCGCGTGGCGAAATAATTGTTGCAAGATTAACAATAAACCTCTTTAAAATTAAAAAGAGGATTACTTATGATATCATAAATTATTGCAACACTGTTAAAATAAGGAATCAGGAGTGCCAATTAATAAAAAATGTAAATGTTGATACTGCAACATAACAACACGAAAGCATGGCTAGGCGAGATCCAGAAACAAATGGAATATATTATAATTACGTATTTTTCTGAATTCAAAACCTACAGGGATGCCGACAGTTTATTGACACTCGTTATTTTTATTATATTTCTAATCATTTCGTATCAGAGACAAGTTGAAGCCTGATTTGACTAATATTTTCGAAGCCCTTTAAAATGTAATTTCCTATCTACATACAGGGAGTTTTTCTTTTAAGTATACATATCCTTATTAGAGCGTATATGCTGTAAATCTTCAGGCATTTGTTGCTTTTAGCCAAAGAGATAAATTTGAAGCTTTAAACGAGGGTTTTCCTCTCCCAGACTAAGCATGAAGAAAAATTTCGAGTTTAGAAAAGCCTGAAAATTTGGTTTGGCGCGTAGCGCGTAGCGCTACGCGGCCAAACCAAATTTTCAGGCTTTTCTAAACTCGAAATTTTTCTTCATGCGCCACGCGTATTAAACACTGATTTGATGTTAAGCCTGGAAGATACATCTTAAGCAAAATGATTTAGTAGTATATTTAGAACGTCACTTGGAATGAGTGTTTTACACGCGTGGCGCATGAAGAAACATTTCGAGTTTAGAAAAGCCTTAAAATTTGGTTTGGCCGCGTAGCTACGCGACCAAACCAAATTTTAAGGCTTTTCTAAACTCGAAATGTTTCTTCATGTTTTGTATGGGAGTGGATAGCACTCGTTCAAGGCTTCTCTTAAAAAAGTAACGAACATCTGAACATTTACTGGGTAATTAGGATATGTATACTTACTATAGCTTTATTTTTAGAAACTTCAGAATAAATCAGTCTTTTATACGCGTGGCGCGTGAATTAAAATTTCCAGTTTAGAAAAGCGTAGCGTCCAAATCCAAACGTTCAGGCTTTTCTAAACTCAAAATTTTTTTTCATGCTTAATCAAGAACTGCAAAACATCTGTTAGAATAATGTTGAGGACTTAGATCAGTGCTTCTTCACATGGGGAATTTGTGTTTGAGGAGGAGGAGCAATTAGAAAGTAATTGAATTGCTATAATCATTAGAGAAAAAAGCAAATGCACGAAAATCGACCAGATATCATTATCATTCAAGATTTTTCTTATATTCATCAACATTTAATCAAGTCTGTAAAGTTTTATTAGATATTATTAAATTTGGAATAAACATTTTAGAAAACAGAAACGAGATATTTGAATATTCTCTGCTAATTCTTAAAAACCTTATGTTTTGAATAAATTGCTGTCAGTATTAAAGTAATTTAAGAAATTCCTGAATTTTCAATTTATTGACACTCGTTTTTTTTTCTTATATTTCTAATCATTTCGTATCAGAGACTAATTGAAGCCTGATTCGACTAATATTTTCGAGGCCCTTTAAAATGTAATTTCCTATCTACATACAGGGAGTTTTTCTTTTAAGTATACATATCCTTATTACAGCGTATATGCTGTAAATCTTCAGGCATTTGTTACTTTTAGCCAAAGAGGTAAATTTGAAGCTTTAAACGAGGGTTTTCCTCTCCCAGACTAAGCATGAAGAAAAATTTCGAGTTTAGAAAAGCGTGAAAATTTGGTTTGGCGCGTAGCGCGTAGCGCGAAAAAAAAGCAAATGCACGAAAATCGACCAGATATCATTATCATTCAAGATTTTTCTTATATTCATCAACATTTAATCAAGTCTGTAAAGTTTTATTAGATATTATTAAATTTGGAATAAAAATTATAGAAAACAGAAACGAGATATTTGAATATTCTCTGCTAATTCTTAAAAACCTTTTGTTTTGAATAAATTGCTGTCAGTATTAAAGTAATTTAGGAAATTATTGAATTTACATTTTTTTTTTAAATAATTGAAATTGTCCGCTGAATATCGTTGTAAGCGCCAAGTTTATACGGAATATAGTAATAACCTATTGAATTTTTCTTTCATTTCTAGGTTTTAAATAGCAAATAAAAAAAGTGTTTGTCTTTTAAATTATAGAAATAAAAGAAAAATTAAATACGATATTTAATTAAGCGCCAACTTTTGCGAAGTAAGATTATACAGATTATTGGAATATCCTATTGAATTTTCCATTTATTTCTATGTTTTAAATGTCAAATAAAAAATGTGTTTGTCTTCTAAAACAGAAATAAAAGAAAAATTTAATAGGATTCCGATATTCCGTATAATTTTACTCTGCAAAAGTTGGCGCTTTCAACGGTATTCGGCAGACCGCTTCAATTATCTGCATAAATTAGCTTTTCTTGATTTTCACATTAAGACACTTTTCAAAATTCACAAAACTCGCAAAAATACGTATCAATACATTTTTCGACATACCTTTTACAATTATCATTAATTACGCCTACTTACATACTTTCTTCTGAATTTAGTCTCTATAAGAATATTACACACAAATCCACTATGTCTGTTGCGAAATTATTTTTTTTCTTTTCTTAAACACTTCGAACTTATCACAAAGAAAAATTTCTAAAAACTAAACTTTACAGAAGATTGAGTGTTGTGACGAGCCAAAACGGACGTAGTTTACGCTGTTAAAACGATCATTTTCGCGTTTATTGCTCGTCTGCGTCCAAATATAAAAATGAAAGCATCGCTCGTTCATGAATGTTTGCAAACTCTTTTCGATGATCTAACTCGTTCCGTAATCCGATTATGTTTATTCATCAGCGTGTATGCGCGCCGACAATTGTAAACAGTTGTTGATTATCATTGATGCTGTATGTTAATTACTAAAGCGTAATTAACGCATTTTAATTGCATTCTACGCTTGTTGATTTATTCAATAGCGATAATCAGCGTATTTTATTAATACAATGTTTTAAAATAAAATATAATATGTATGCATAAAAAGCAGTAATTATTGAACGTTGTATCACAAATAATCACATATTGTAGATAAAATATTTGAAAAAAAAAAATAGGTATACTTTACAAAAATTACAAATTACTTATTTATTATAATAAAGTCTTGAATTATTTTTTTTATGCAATATCTACAGCTTATTTTATAATGAAAAACTAATGCTAATACATTGAAAATATTTGATGCAAAGATTTGGGTCATTTTTCATTTATTTATTTCCCAAAATAAATGCATTAGAATGCAGCGCTATTTAGAATTTATTTAATTATATACTATACCTATTTTTTTTCTTTATTGTTTTTTGGCTTTTGCCTGGCCTTGGGAACTTGCCCATTAGCCATCATCAATGTTTATTTTGGTATCAATTAATTTATTACAATTTGTATTATTTAACTATTCATTAGGACAATCACACACATTCATACCACACCCAGGGTCACGACCAGACATTATTTTTCAAATAAAGTCTCCCTGTGCACGGGAATCGAACCCGAACTTGTGGCTCGCCGAGCGATACCGCTCGGCCACCACCTGCCCATACTATACCTACTCAATATATTCTGAACTTTAGTTGAAATCAGTGTTTTATACGCGTAGCGCATGAAGTAAAATTTCGAGTTTAGAAAAGCCTAAACATTTCTTAAGTAAACCTCTAACATGTTGAAGATTTATTTAAGTAACGAAGATTATTCAAAGTTTAAAAAGAACGAGAGAAAAGCCAAGCTTGAGATTTCTTATAGAGTATGATTATTTTCGTTAATTTCGTTATTTTTCAAAGATATGTGACTTTTGATCATATTTGCTATCTTCGGTAATATTTATAAAATATGTTAAAATTTACTAAAAATTAGATTACAGATTTTTTAAATGACTAAAAATCTAATGAGTATTTTATTTAATAGTAAATTGTAACAAATCTTTCAAAATTATTTAATCATGTAATATTAATCGTCATATTTTATAATCTTAAATTTTAGAAAATGATTATATTTTTTTACGAATTTGATTTTATTGAAATATTTTTTTATCACAAATATTTGAAAATTGATGAAAATGATTGATGAAAGTAAGTAAAATCTGGTGGATTTCTCCAAAAAATAACTTAACATGTGAACTAGATTTACAGAGAGTTTTATGTAACACCGAGAATTTTGTAAGTATACATAAGCATACGTTGTGCATGCTCCGACGCTCGGTTTATTGAAAGATTTGGAGCTTTAAACGAGTGTTTTCCACTCCCAGGCTAAGCATGAAGTAAAATTTCGAGTTTAGAAAAGCCTGAAAATTTGGTTTGGTCGCGTAGCGCGAAGCGCGGAGCGGCCAAACCAAATTTTCAGGCTTTTCTAAACTCGAAATTTTACTTCATGCGCCACCGGTATAAAACACTGATACAAAGTTTAGCGGTGTGTTTTAAACTTCGTAGTATGTCAGTGTTTTGTACCGGTGGCGCATGAAGTAAAATTTCGAGTTTACAAAAGCCTGAAAATTTGGTTTGGCCGCTCCGCGCTTCGCGCTACGCGACCAAACCAAATTTTCAGGCTTTTCTAAACTAGAAATTTTACTTCATGCTTAGCCAGGGAGTGGAAAACACTCGTTTATAGCTTCAAACACTCCGCGCTTCGCGCTACGCGACCAAACCAAATTTTCAGGCTTTTCTAAACTAGAAATTTTACTTCATGCTTAGCCAGGGAGTGGAAAACACTCGTTTATAGCTTCAAACACCAAGCAATTTTTAAGTATACATAAGCATACGTTGTGCATGCTCCGACGCTCGGTTTATTGAAAGATTTGAAGCTTTAAACGAGTGTTTTCCACTCCCAGGCTAAGCATGAAGTAAAATTTCGAGTTTAGAAAAGCCTGAAAATTTGGTTTAGTCGCGTAGCGCGAAGCGCGGAGCGGCAAAACCAAATTTTCAGGCTTTTCTAAACTCGAAATTTTACTTCATGCGCCACCGGTATAAAACACTGATGCAAAGTTTAGCGGTGTGTTTTAAACTTCGTAGTATGTCAGTGTTTTGTACCGGTGGCGCATGAAGTAAAATTTCGAGTTTAGAAAAGCCTGAAAATTTGGTTTGGCCGCTCCGCGCTTCGCGCTACGCGACCAAACCAAATTTTCAGGCTTTTCTAAACTCGAAATTTTACTTCATGCTTAGCCAGGGAGTGGAAAACACTCGTTTAAAGCTTCAAACACCGAGCATTTTTTAAGTATACATAAGCATACGTTGTGCATGCTCCGACGCTCGGTTTATTGAAAGATTTGAAGCTTTAAACGAGTGTTTTCCACTCCCAGGCTAAGCATGAAGTAAAATTTCGAGTTTAGAAAAGCCTGAAAATTTGGTTTGGTCGCGGAGCGCGAAGCGCGGAGCGGCCAAACCAAATTTTTAGGCTTTTCTAAACTCGAAATTTTACTTCATGCGCCACCGGTACAAAACACTGATGCAATGTAAAGTTTAGCGGTGTCTTTTAAACTTCGTAGTATGTCAGTGTTTTGTACCGGTGGCACATGAAGTAAAATTTCGAGTTTAGAAAAGCCTGAAAATTTGGTTTGGCCGCTACGCACTTCGCGCTACGCATCCAAACCAAATTTCCAGGCTTTTCTAAACTCTAAATTTTACTTCACGCTTAGTCTGGGAGTGGAACACACTCATTTCAAGTTTCAAATTAAACTCTGTTAAGAAACAACGAGTATCTAAAGATTTATAGCAGATACGCTGGAACTGGGACATGTATACTTGAAAGAAAAGCTCCCTGTGTGTACAAGTTGAAGCATTAATTGCGATTAATTGGCTACAATTTGTAATGGTCATATACGCAACTCAATTACACACAACTTAAAAATTAATGGTGTCAAATTGTATTGGATGCAACTGTTCGGTGTTACATAAAACTCTCTATATATTGATATTTCTTTAAATTTACACGATTCTCAACAAATCTAAAGAAAATTCGAATCTTTTTCTCAATGTTTATATTTTTAGAAAATGTTAGAGATAAAGGAAATTTCATGTTTTTCGTAGTAATCAAAATAAGTAAAAATGAATAACTTTCCAGAATAAAGGGTTTTGTGCTCCAACGCAAACAGCGGTAAACTTAAATAATTCTGGCAGCAAGATTGAAAAACTGACATTTGAAATGTCACTGTCACATTATAATTCACAGGGATTCTAGAACCAATATAGCCAATCTTGTTGTTCCAGTTCTACTCTGAATCATTTTTTTCGATCGTATGGTAGTTAAGGCGCACTTAGTGAATTTTGCCTTTAAATTTGCGATATTCAATGATGGAAACTGTAAATGACATATTTAATGTAAAATTCACCAAGTACATACAAAATCATTTAATACAATACAATACAATACAATACTGCTTTATTTTATATAAATACAAAGAATAATTACATCGTATAATATATAAAATAGTGTCAAAGGAAACATCACTATGACTTAAAGTTAAAGTATTCCTCTAATGAGTATGGTTCAACTTTGCATACATAGGAATACATTTTTTTTTGTAGTGTTTGAGATTTTTTTCTTTTTTTATTTCACAAGGTAGGTGGTTATGAAGTCGTAGGCATAAATAGTGAACGCTCTTTTGGGTATGCGTTAATTTTACCCGTGGATATATCATATTCACTTTGTTACGTGTGTCATAATTGTGAGTTATTTCATTACTTGTGAAGTTAGAGTATTGAAGGCGCATGAAGGTTAAGCACTCGTAGATGTGCATAGCGACAACAGTTAGTAAATTTAATGCTTTGAACCAATGTCTACAAGAGTCTTTGGGTCCTAGCTTACAAATATTTCTAAGCGCACGTTTTTGCAATATCAAAACTCTATTTGTGTCTGTACTACCACCCCAATGTATGATTCCGTATCGTAATTGTGATTCAAAATTGGAATGGTAAACAGTTTTTGCAAGGTTGGTGTCCACGTTTTTTGTCAGCACTCGCAGCATGTAGCAGACTTTACAAAGTTTTTGGCATAGGTTTTGTATGTGCTGCCCCCACTTCAGTGATGTATTTAGTGTAACGCCTAGAACCTTTGTCGAGCTCACTATATTGTAGTTACTGGAGTTGATGCAAACTGTGTTAGGTAAATTTTGTGCGTTGTGTATTTGAAATAACATGAATTTGGTTTTATTTTTATTGAGAAGCAAGTTGTTTTGCATGAACCATTTCTCTACATGCTGTAATATATATGTTGCATTTCGTTTCAGTTCAATGAAGTCTGAACCTTTGACTGCAATGTTGGTATCGTCAGCATAGTTTACCAAGGAATAATGTTGTGAAGTTTCGTATTCAAAAATATCATTTATATATAAATTGAATAGCAAGGGGCCCATCACGTTTCCTTGCGGAAGGCCGCAGGTAATTATTTGTGGAAGAGATGTATAAATGTTGTTTGATTGTGTTATTTTAACGATTTGTTGTCTGAAACTTAAATATGACTGTATCCATTGGTTGGCTATACCACGTATACCATATAAATACAACTTGTCTAATAATCTATTGTGTGGAATGCTGTCAAACGCTTTTGACAAGTCTAGAAATATTCCACAAGCAAGTTCATCGTTATCTAATGCGTTGTAAATTAACTTAGTGAGGTTAAATAATGCTGTGTTGATGCTTCTTTTCTTGATGAAGCCGTGTTGATTGTCGTTGAGTAAATGATATTTATTGAAAAAAGTTAATAAGCGTTTTGTCATTACTTGTTCAAATATTTTTGAAAAAGATGGAAAAACGCTTATTGGTCTATAATTGGAGAGGTCGTTAGAATCACCTTTTTTGTGAATAGGTCTTACTACTCCCGTTTTTAAATTGTTGGGAAAAGTACCTGTAATAAATGAATTAGTGATAATATGGGACAGGGGTTCCGCTACATATTTAATAATTCGTTTTATGAGAAAGAACGGGATGTCATCAAATCCGCTACTTTTTTTATTTGCACAACTCATGACAATGTTTATTATTTCTTGTTTATTCGTTGGGTCCAGAAATATTGAGTGTTGATTGTTCGACATGTTTATCTCATCTCCCTGTTGATTTACTGACGCTATGTGTTGTGCACTATTTATAAATAATGTATTAAAGTTGTTAGCTATCTCACTTAAGTTTCCGGTAGGTACAGCGGCCCTTCACATTGTTAGGCGTTAAATCTTTTACTACTCCCCAACTGGCTTTACTTCGGTTTTCGGCATTAATGATTCGGTTTGTATAATAATTACGCCTGCTTATATTCAACTGTGATGTGAATTGTTGTTTGTAAGTTTTTAATATCGTCTTAAACGAGTGGTTGTATAAGGCAATTGTTTCGTAAACTAGTATTTTTCTTTAAGTTATTGTAAATGGGGATCACCGTAGATATTATGTTTTCTATTTGTTTGCGTAAAAGTTCGAATGGGAAAGAACATGTCAAAAGCGTCTTTAAAAATAGATAAGAAGGTGTTGTATTTGTTATCTGTACCACTAATACTGTAAACTGAATCCCAGGTCGTGTGCATTAGTGAGTTTTGAAAGTCTTCAACAGCATCTTTATGATACGTTCGTTTGGATATAAGTTTGATTTTGATACTATTAATATTTGGTACAATTGGTACATTTACAATTTGACCCATGTGGTCAGAGATCGCCGTTTATATTATATTACAGTTTGCATCAACACAATACTTACGTGATAATAGTAAAACATTATTATTTATACAGAATTTCTAAAACATTTCTGTATCTGGTGAACTGTACTTTGTAGTCGAGGGGAAAACTGCATAGAAAAACAGTTTTATCATTATTTCATTACACATTTCATGTTAAAATTTTGCAATTATTTATTTATTTATTTATTTGTCAAATCAACCATTTACAGAAATACATAAATATAAACATTGATTACAATAGTAAAGGTATATAATTTAAAACTAACTTAAATCTAATAACTAAGGCTTAAAAAATGTCCTATACAGTCTGCTGATTCTGCATATTTTGTTAACTTATATTTTGTCCCAATTTTCTTTTTTAATTCACTTCAACATATCAACTCTAGTTTATTTTATTTGTAAACATTTTTATCACTTTGAGAATTTTCAATTTATTTTATTTTATATTATTTGTCAAATCAACGGTAGCCATTTACACAAACACAAAAATAAAAAAAATGATTTAATTATGATTTAATTAGTTAAGGTATAAAATTTAAAATTAACTTAAATTAGTGAGATTTAAGCTAATTTTAAATTTTATACCTTAACTAATTAAATCATAATTAAATAATTTTTTTTATTTTAGTGTTTGTTAAGAAAGATCGAAGAGATTTTAAATTGCCATTAAAAAAATCAAAGTCAATTTTATTACAGCATAATCTACTTAAACTGAAGTAAGTGCAATAGTTTGTTCTGTGCATTTAAACAAATAATGTCGTAGAATTCCGCAGTGGACGGTTTGGAACATGAATTAAATTCAACAGTTCTGGGCAGCACGTCAAACCATTCATTAGTTTATATACAAAAATTATGTCCGTATTAAACCGACGCTGCTCAAGCGTTTGCAAACTGATATTTAATAATATTTCAGTGTACGACATACCGGGATAAAACTTAAATGCAATGAACCTGAGAAACTTCTGCTGTACGCATTCTATTTAATGTTTTCCAAATTGTGTACGGGGTGACCATATAAATGAACAGTACTCAAGGTGGGGCCGAACTAGGGAAACATTAAGTTTGACATAAGTATTTATGTTATTAAAATGTCTGCATTGCCTTTTTACAAACCCCAACACCTGAGATGCTTTAGATGTTATTATATCAATGTGGTTGTTAAAATTCCATGAGTTATTGAAGGTCACACCAAGATCTCTTATTGAGTGTGTATGATTCAATTGCGTATTCGACAGGAAATAATTTCTCTGCGTTTTAATTTTCTTTTTAGAATAAGAAAGAACAAAACATTTAGAAACATTCAACTTTAAGCAATTTAAAATGCACCAACTACTGAGGGAATTCAAATCATGTTGTAAATTATTATGTGAACAAGTATCCTTAATAGGAGTGTATAACTTGAGATCGTCTGCAAAAAGAAGACAATTAGAATGCTGAAATCAACCGACAATATCGTTAATAAATATATTAAAAAGTAGTGGTCCTATGTGTGATCCCTGTGGGTCACCGGAGGTCACAGATATAGGACGAGATAAGAAGTCATCCATGCGCACTAATTGTGATCTATCTGTTAAATATGAATAGATCCACTCAAGCATAGTGCCATGAATACCAGACTTAGCAAGTTTTTCGACCAGGATACCATGATCCACACTATCAAACGCTTTGGAGAAATCCGTGTAGATGGTATTTACTTAGTATCCTTCTGCCAAAGATCTAGTGACAGCCTTACCGAAGATAAGTAGGTTTGTTATGGTAGAGTAACCTGATCGAAAACCATGCTGTTTATTTGTTAAGATAGAGTCTAAGTCATTACAAAGATATACTGTAACTATTTTTTTAAATATATTAGGAATGGATAACAATAACGATATTGGACGGTAGTTCTCTGCTACGTTTCTACTGCCTGTCTTAAAAAGTGGCGAAATAAGTGAATGTTTCCAAATTTTTGGGAAAATACCAGTATTTAGAGATTTATTAAAAAGTAACCACAACGGCGTAGCAAGTGAAAATGCGCAATTGGCTAGAAATATAGGTGGTAATCCATCCCACCCCACCTTACCACTCGATGTTAAATTGGTTAGTTCCTGAAGAACACGGGAGATGAAAATATCTTCAATTTTGTGTAGTGAGATGTGGTTATAGCTAAGATTACTAGAAGTAGTGTTACGAATTAATGTTGAGGTGTTATAGACAGATCCAAAAAAATCAGCAAATAGATTGACAATATCCTGAGGATCATTATACGTAACCCCATCCTTGATTAAACGGTCTGGAACTTCAGATGATGATCTGTTTGAGTTGACATAACTCCGTTATTGTTTATAGAATATTCTACGGAATCAACATAATTTTTGAAACAAGCCTCTGTAAGTTCTTTGCATTCAATTCGAGCAATATGAAAAAGATTATAGTCATCCTTGCGCTGTGATTGTTTGTACATTTTATGTAGTTTCTTTTTAACTAATACTAATTCAATTAGATCACGACTAAACCATTTTGGAAATTTAAATTGGTTTGAAGATCGCACTCGAATAACAGGAACAAATTTATCAATAGCTTCAAATATGACTTCGTAAAAAATATCTAAGTCAATATTCAGATTATCATTTATGAAAAGTGAGTCCCAACGTATATTAATAAAAATATCATTTAGATTGCCAAAATTACTGTTTTTAAAGTCGTATTTGAAGCTAGTATAAAATCTAGTATTGCTTACTACTAAAGATAAATTTAGGCTTAGAACTAAGGCAGGATGGTGATTGTCACAAGTGACGAGAGGTAAATCAGCTAAAGAAACATTACTATGTTCAGCTAAATCTGATTGAATGAATATGAGATCAAGTGTAACACCATTGTGATTTAAAATGTTATTTATTTGCATTGCATTCGCATAACCATATCCAATGGCAATTTGGTTTGCTGCCTGACTAGATGAATTGGTATAGACACCATAGTTGCTGTTTTCCCATATATTGTTAGGGAGATTAAAATCGCCAATAATACACAAATTGTGATTTGGATATTCGGTGGCTAATTGTTCAATCTGGGTACGATGTTGTTCATAAATCCTAATGTCAGAAGCGGGAGTTATATAGACCGCGCCGAATATAGCGTCAGTGGTGCCAAGGCGTACAGAAATAAAGATTTCTTCAAACTAACTAACTTCTGAGCATAATAGATGAGAATGTAATGAGCTCTTAACTTAATTATACAAGTTAGTTTAACTAAATAAATTTTATATTCAACAAACTCTTAATAATGCCGTACATTGTTAAGAGTTTGTTTAAGTACACAATGATTATTTATCTGGATGTTGGCTTGTTTCAATATTTGTATTCATTAAAGTTCTCTCGATCCTAAAACAACGCAACATTTCGGTAAATATTGAATTTGCTAAATCCATCCACCGGAGTATTGGATGATTCGGACCGCGGCTGGCTGCAAAAAAATATGCAAATTTTACTACGTTGCGTTTGACTATGTATGAAGTGAGGTATTGCGGAACATGATTAGACGGCGGTTTTAATTTACCGTGTAAACTTAAACAAAAATACGAGCACGCACAGTAAATAACCATAATGAATAATCAGAATTGTTAATTATTAATGAACATATATATATATATATATATATATATATATATATTTTTTTTTGTTCGAATAAGCATTTCTAAGAATTTATATTTTTCCGTCCTTTAAAATTGATGCTTGCATGAAATTGAAAATCAATCGATTCTGACGTTTGTGACGTCTATTTCATTTTGCCTTGAGAGATACCTATTTTTTTACACTATTCCGATGTCTCATGTATTCGTGATAAATCGTACATAAATGCATTTTCAAAAACTATCTTCTTTAAAATGCATTTATGTCCGATTTATCACGAATACATGAGACATTGGGATAGTGTAAAAAAATAGGTATCTCTCAAGGCAAAATTAAATAAACGTCGCAAACGTCAGATTAATCGAATCTGACGTTTGCGACGTTTATTTAATTTCATGTAAGCATCAATTTCAAAGGACGGAAAAATAAAAATTCTTAGAAATGCTTATTCGAAAAAAAATAAACATTTTATACACACAAAATACAACTGATTGGAAACAGATTTATATCAGAGCAAAATTTGCATATTAATACAGATATTCATTGTCAGTGCCTTTCAGAATAAATGTAAGGTCGGAGGCAACAAATATTGTTGACCCATCAAAGAAAAATATATTTTCAAAAAAGAAACTGGGCCTTTTTTGTTTTATCTAGACGCCTTATTTTATTTCACATATTTAACTTCTCTATTTTAATCCATTAAGCGCCATTGGTGCAATAACGCAACGTTATTATTATTATTTTAAATTAAATTATTAAATTAGTTAATTTGACTGTATTATTTAACTTGACTTAAGAATATGTGTAGAAAAATGTAAATATTTTGTTATTTAAATACGTTTATCTTAATTATTTTAAAAAGTGTATTTAAGTGTATTTTTAACTGCACAATATTTTAGTGTTTTATACGCGTGGCGCATGAAGTAAAATTTCGAGTTTAGAAAAGCCTGAAAATTTGGTTTGGCCGCTCCGCGCTTCGCGCTACGCGACCAAACCAAATTTTCAGGCTTTTCTAAACTCGAAATTTTACTTCATGCTTAGTCTGGGAGTGGAAACGCTCGTTCCAAACTTCAATTTAAACGCTTTTATAAAATCGATTCCTGAAAACGTACAGGGTATAGCTTGTATATTTAAAAGAAATAATCCCGGTATAAAATATAAAAAGTTGTTCATAGAAATCATAAAAATAAGTGGAGAATTTTTACTAAAATCAACAGTTAATGGTTTAACTCCTCTATTGGCACAATCATAATGAATATCGTAAAGATGTACTCACTTGAAAAACAGAAATATAATAAAGTAAAAATTACTTATAATTATTAATAATAAAAATAATCAATAATATTCACCTACCAAGAATCGCTTCCAGTGTATGACGTAATAATAATCAAAAATTGTGATAGTTTTAAAAGCAACATCAACTATTTATCACTATATTGTAATTAATATTATGAAGTAACAAAAATCGTAAACTACTTAAAAAAGAAACTGGGCCTTTTTTGTTTTATTTAAACCTCTTATTGAATTTCACATATTTAACTCCTCTATTTTAACCCATTAAGCGCCATTGGTGCAATAACGCAACGTTATTATTATTTTTTTAAATTAAATTATTAAATCAGTTAATTTGACTGTATTATTTGACTTGACTTAGGAATATGTGTAGAAAAATGAAAATATTTTGTTATTTAAATACGTTTATCTTAATTATTTTAAAAAGTATTTATAAGTGTATTTTTAACTGCACAAAATTTCAGTGTTTTATACGCGTGGCGCATGAAGTAAAATTTCGAGTTTAGAATAGCCTGAAAATTTGGTTTGGCCGCTCCGCGCTTCGCGCTACGCGACCATACCAAATTTTCAGGCTTTTCTAAACTCGAAATTTTACTTCATGCTTAGTCTGGGAGTGGAAACACTCGTTCCAAACTTCAATTTAAACGCTTTTATAAAATCGAATCCTGAAAATTTACAGGGTATACTTTGTTTATTTAAAAGAAAAAATCCCAGTATAAAATATAAAAAGTTGTTCATAGAAATCATAAAATTAAGTGGAGAATTTTTACTAAAATCAACATTTAGAGTTAACTCCATAATTGCTCGGCCGTTAATGGTTTAACTCCTCTCTTGGCACAATCATAATGAATATCGTCCAAACTTTAATTTAAACGCTTTTATAAAATCGATTCCTGAAAATATACAGGGTATACCTTGTATATTGAAAAGAAAAAATCCCAGTATAAAATATAAAAACTTGTTCATAGAAATCATAAAAATAAGTGGAGAATTTTTACTAAAATCAACTTTTACAGTTAACTCCATAATTGCTCAGCCGTTAATGGTTTAACTTCTCTATTGGCACAATCATAATGAATATCGTAAAGATGTACTTGAAAAACATCAGAAATATAATATAGTAAACATTAATTATTAAAATATAAAAATAATCAATATTATTCACCTGAAGTAATTAGTAAATTAAGTTAGCTAAATATTACTCATTGATCCATTTGTGATCAGATTGTAATTATAGTAAAATACAACTAAGTGTTTAGCAAATAATAAAAAACAAATATATACAGAGAGTTTTATGTAACACCGAACATACGTGGTACATTTTCCGATGCTCGGTTTATTAAAAGAATTTAATTTGAAGCTTTAAACGAGTGTTTTCTACTCCCAGACTAAGCATGAAGTAAAATTTCGAGTTTAGAAAAGCCTGCAAATTTGGTTTGGTCGCGTAGCGCGAAGCGCGGAGCGGCCAAACCAAATTTTCAGGCTTTTCTAAACTCGAAATTTTACTTCATGCGCCACCTGCACACAATACTGATTTAATGAAAAGTTTCGCAGTGTGTTTTAAACTTTGTAATATGTCAGTGTTTTGTACCGGTGGCGCATGAAGTAAAATTTCGAGTTTAGAAAAGCCTGAAAATTTGGTTTGGTCGCGTAGCGCGAAGAGCGGAGCGGCCAAACCAAATTTTCAAACTTTTCTAAACTCGAAATTTTACTTCATGCGCCACCGGTACAAAACACTGACATTACGAAGTTTAAAACACACCGCAAAACTTTACATTGCATCAGTGTTTTGTACCGGTGGCGCATGAAGTAAAATTTGGTTTGGCCGCTCCGCGCTGCGCGCTACGCGACCAAACCAAATTTTCAGGCTTTTCTAAACTCGAAATGTTACTTCATGTTTAGTCTGGGAGTGGAAAACACTCGTTTAAAGCTTCAAATTAAATTTTTTTAATAAACCGATAATCGGAAAATGTACGACGTATGTTCGGTATTACATAAAACTCTCTGTATATTATTCACCTACCAAAAATCGCTTCCAGTGTATGACGTAAAAATAACCTAAAACTGTGATAGTTTTAAAAACAACAGCAACTATTTATCACTATATTGTAATTAATATTATGAAGTAACAAAAATCGTAAATTACTTAAATTTACGCAAAACACGATGACGTAAACGTAATCTGTTACTGCTCAGTGGTATTATCAACACTTTTGTTACCTAAATTTAATTTGTTTGATAATTGAATAAAATTTTATTATTATTTAAAAATCGTCATTAATTTGCAGAACAGTAAATTTAATATTATTTTGATTATCTATTTTATGTAGATAAATTACAATTACAATAAAATAAAACAAACTTAAATATCACTTAATATAACAGCAGACTATTTATGATTTTCAACTTTTTATTTACTCACTACAATTGTTTATTTGCTTAATTGTGCGGATTGTCCGAAGATTTATATAGGCCAAACCGGGAGAGCATTCAGTGAAAGAATAAATGAACACCAAAAAGCGTTCACTCATCAAAAAGAAAATTCAACTTACGCAAACTACCTAATTGAAGAAAACCGCCATTTTGACAACAACTTCAAAATCCTCCACATCTCTAATAAAGGACGGAAATTAAATTTATTGGAAAATTTAGAAATAAATAATCATATAAATTCAGGAAACTTGCTGAACGACCAGCTTGAACTCTCCAACTCCCCCCTACTTAAACTGAAGAAAAACACCCCCTCCACCCACACTTCTGAAATCTGTATATAATGTAAATTAGTTTGTAAAAAATGTATTATATTTCTTCACCTAAAGAAGCTACAGTGTAGCGAAACAATTGTAGTGAGTTAATAAAAAGTTGAAAATCATAAATAGTCTGCTTATATTAAGTGATAATGGATTTTCAAAAATAAGTGCCTTAACAATCAACAAAACTTAAATATGACAAAGGAAAAATGCAAAAAATCAATATTTTCTGTAATATTTAACATACATTAATAAACGTTACAATACAAATATTTATTTACGTATAAAAATAACAAACAAAACTAACTAAAGTTCTGTAAAAAGGTATCAAAAGGTTATGAAAGTTAGCTAATAACGTATTAACAAGAGATATATTTATTTATCTATATCATAGAAAATTTTACAAAATAATTACATTAAAACTAACAATAAGCGTATTTAGGGAGGTAAACTTGATTCTCACTCGATTCACTCTCAATTAACGTGATTGATTAACTTTAAAAAGGTACAAATAAAAAAAGCAAAGTTAATCAATCAAGGTACATATTACTTCAATAAATTCTTCTATTTTTACAACATTTATGTACAAAACAAGAATATGAACTTTACATCGAAGAAAAAGTTTCATAAATTTGCCTAATTTTCTGTTACAAACAAATATTAAGAAAGCTGAAACAATAATATTATCATATTTTCAATAAAAAAAAAACCTTTAGGGTGCCATATAAAATATTGTAGGTTAGGAACTCTGAAACTTGACAATTAATTATTGCATATGCTTCGAAAGCGTAAACGCTTTCAAAACATTTGCAAATTGCACAGGCCGTAATAAATGGTCAAAGATGTTCAGTATTCTTCAAGCACTGGTTCGGCACTATAGTGATGATGGCGTTGAAGCCTGAAACGCGTATAAACTTATCCGGTGAATGAATGAGCACTGAAGACAAATTCATTTTTTTATATTTAAATTAATTATTGCATATATTATTTGACTTTCCGCAGGCTTTAGAGATCAGATTCGATAAGTTTTGTTTTGTTTGTTGTTTACGGTTTCGTGGTTATGTCTGAAGTTTTATATGTCAATTCGTAAGGCGTGTATATGTCAATTCCAGAGGTTGTTTTTTAATTGAACATACGATATTATTAGTCTTATATTAAAAGCGTTTATTTTGTCATTTCTGTAAAAAATAACAGTTTTTAACTTTGCTTAACAGCTTTATAAGCGCTGCTCAAAAGCTAGTACGTTTGGAGGCTGCGATAATATAAAATTTTCCTTGCAGAGAAAAAATGCTTAATATTCTATTTTTAACATCTACATTTTTTCTATTACGATTGTATTTCAAAGGTATAGTATCTAACCCGTAAGATTTGTGGATTGTAAATTTACCGATTATTCAGTTAGCGTTAATTCGATAAATTTAGGAATACAAACCGAATTATCAATTTTTTACAGGCAAATCACAATATTTATGTTTTAAGGGTATAAGTCGTGATAAATAGAAAATGAACAGCATATAATGACTTAAAAGCAGTAGATGGCATTAGCTATCGAAATCCATTAATAGTTTTCATATAATGACTTATTTTTAACTAGGGTTTCCAACGCTAAATTAGGCATGAAATAAATATTTCAAGTTTGGAATAGCCTAAACGTAGTCTAAATGTAAATTTTCGATACGGCAAATCCAATTTTTTAGGCTTTTCTAAACTCTAAATTGTACTTCAAGCGTAATTAGGAGTGGATACACTCGTTAGAAGCTTTAAATTGAACACGTTTATAAAAACAACAAGTGGTTGAAAATGTACATACATAGGTAGGTATACATCGGCATTAAATAGTTAAATTTTGCATGTATACCGATCAAATAGCTTTATTGATGCCCGGTATTATAACCGATTAATAAATCATTAGATAACTATTTGTGGAGTAAATTTATTTACCTAGTAAACTAATGGGCAAATAAAATTGCGTATTATAAAGCAAACCTACCAAATAAATACCAATTCTAGAAATAAACAATTTAATTAGTAGATTACAGACCGAAATTATTTATTTTTATTGTGGCTATAGCTGGAGCTACCAATTTGTTAAATTGAATTGTCAATATTTCAAATTAAATTATCAATCAAATTTTAAATTTAATATAATTCTTTATAATTATGGAAAATAACCGTGGAATAGGACAGAATTACACAGAACAAGAAAAAGAAAGCTTATTAGAAATTATAAAAGACTTAAACGAGTGTTTTCCACTCCCAGGCTAAGCATGAAGTAAAATTTCGAGTTTAGAAAAGCCTGAAAATTTGGATTGGTCGCGTAGCGCGAAGCGCGGAGCGGCCAAACCAAATTTTCAGGCTTTTCTAAACTCGAAATTTTACTTCATGCGCCACGCGTACAAGAATTGATTTCAAGTGAAGTTCACTTGTTCACAATATTTCAGTGTTTTCAGTGTTAAATACGCGTGGCGCATGAAGTAAAATTTCTAGTTTAGAAAAGCCTGAAAATTTGGTTTGGTCGCTCCGCGCTTCGCGCTACGCGACCAAACCAAATTTTCAGGCTTTTCTAAACTCGAAATTTACTTCATGCTTAGTCTGGGAATGGAAAACACTCGTTTAAAACTTTAAATGGAACTAATTTTAAAAAAGCGTATGCATAAGTATAATTGTGGCTATAGCTGGAGCTACCAATTTGTTAAATTGAATTGTCAATATTTCAAAATAAATTGTCAATAAAATTGGAAATTTAGTATAATTCTTTATAATTATGGAAAATAACGGCGGAATAGGACAGAATTACACAGAACAAGAAAAAGAAAGCTTATTAGAAATTATAAAAGACTTAAAGGAGTGTTTTCCACTCCCAGGCTAAGCATGAAGTAAAATTTCGAGTTTAGAAAAGCCTGAAAATTTGGTATGGTCGCGTAGCGCGAAGCGCGGAGCGGCCAAACCAAATTTTCAGTCTTTTCTAAACTCGAAATTTTACTTCATGCGCCACGCGTACGAGACACTGATTTCAAGTGAAGTTCACTTGACACAATATTTCAGTGTTTTCAGTGTTAAATACGCGTGGCGCATGAAGTAAAATTTCGAGTTTAGAAAAGCCTGAAAATTTGGTTTGGTCGCTCCGCGCTTCGCGCTACGCGACCAAACCAAATTTTCAGGCTTTTCTAAACTCGAAATTTTACTTCATGCTTAGTCTGGGAGTGGAAAACACACGTTTAAGACTTTAAATTGAACTAATTTAAAAAAATAACGTATGCATAAGTATAATCGTGGCTATAGCTGGAGCTACCAATTTGTTAAATTGAATTGTCAATATTTTAAATTAAATTGTCAATCAAATTGGAAATTTAGTATAATTCATTATAATTATGGAAAATAACCGTGGAATAGGACAGAATTACACAGATCAAGAAAAAGAAAGCTTATTAGAAATTATAAAAGACATAATCGAGTGTTTTCCACTCCCAGGCTAAGCATGAAGTAAAATTTCGAGTTTAGAAAAGCCTGAAAATTTAGTTTGGTCGCGTAGCGCGAAGCGCGGAGCGGCCAAACTAAATTTTCAGGCTTTTCTAAACTCGAAATTTTACTTCATGCGCCACGCGTACGAGACACTGATTTCAAGTGAAGTTCACTTGTTCACAATATTTCAGTGATTTCAGTGTTAAATTCGCGTGGCGCATGAAGTAAAATTTCGAGTTTAGAAAAGCCTGAAAATTTGGTTTGGCCGCTCCGCGCTTCGCGCTACGCGACCAAACCAAATTTTCAGGCTTTTCTAAACTCGAAATTTTACTTCATGCTTAGTCTGGGAGTGGAAAATACACGTTTAAGACTTTAAATGGAACTGATTTTAAAAAGCGTATGCATAAGTATAAAAATCCTTGTTTATGTCTGATTTGAAAAACTTTACTTTTTCGACTCCTTAGAATGTCTTGTGGTTCTAATTAATCACTGTCAGGGAAGATACTATGAGCAAACTTAAATCTGACACGGATGATATGGTAGACATGATAACCGTAATGAAATTAATAAATACAAGTAGTAGAATCTAAAGTAATTATAATAATATAATACACTTTTGACTTTAAACGGTCAAATTAATTAGAGAATAAAATTTACTTTGCAGAAAAACAAACAAATAATTTACTGGGGAGACTTATTAGCCAAATAAAGTTATTGTGTGTTTATAATACCGAAATCTTTGGAATAAATTAATTTATTCCTAAAGTAAATTTTATTTAGGGAATAAAACCTTTTATAATACCGGGCATAAATGTACTAAAAGAACAGTAAAAAATCAGCAATCTATTTATAAATTAGGCAGAGCATTTTTTAACATTTACCGATCAATCAGTTTACTGGTTTTTGAATCCCTGGTGAAAATGTTCTTTATTCGCGTTTTTCAGCCTGATAATAGAGGATGTTTGTCACTGAATTATATAAACTCACGATTGTTGATTTACTAAAATGTCTTTACCATTTTCTTCTGGTGCCCTTGCATTACTTTCAAAATCCGCATTTTCCTCCACCCTCTCAACATTTTCCAAATCCTCCCTTTGCTCATCCACTTCGCTAAAACCTAAAGTAGCATCAATATTATACTTATCCTCTTCCTTCCTAAACAAATTCAACAAGCAGATCTGAAACTTCTTATCAACATACGCCAAATAAAAAAGTATTACGCATGAAGTTAAATACCCAATAACATGGAAAAATTGAAAATACAACCTAACCCAATAACCCAACTGGGCAAATTCTATGAAAAAATAACAAATCCCTGAAATTAAACCGCAATACGTGTAAATCCTAGCCACGTTCATCCTCAAAGCCATTTCTCTGCTCAAAATATCCGCTTTACAACAACACCTCCAAATGTTTTCTTTTGAAATTACAGTTATGATTAAACCTAAGTACATCAAAACGGCTGCCAGTGGTAGGAACATGAAATTGTAGCGCATCTGACAGGAAATTAGACAGATTATCAAAATTGCCAGCATTACGGAATAGAACACCGCCATGTTAATCAGGTTGACCCTCAACGTGTATTGAAACGATGATTTTGATATTAAAGCAAACACGAAAATGATCACAATTATCAAAAATATCGAATCGATGTCCGTTATCATGCAGAACGTTTTCGCCGAGTCCATCGGGATGTGCAGGAGGCCCAAAGTGAATTTTGTGTTGAGGATTACTGAGAGTAACGTTAAGGTGTCGGCGATGGCGAAATTCATGAGGATTAAGTTGTGGTTTGTGCGCATTTTTTTGTTGGTGGATATCATGTAGATGATTAGGGCATCTGCTGTTATTCCCACGAGGGCTGCTATTATGAAGAAGCCTTCGTGGATGAAGAGGTGAGATGGGATTGTCTCGATGGTTGTCCCATTTTTTATTGTAACGTTTTCCCAGATTGGTTCCAATATTTCATCCATTTTATGAGGAGGGATTTGTTAAAGAAAACTGTGAAAAAAAGACAAACATTCAAATCTTCTTTTATTAAAATTATTATAAAGATACATACATTTATTAGCAAAAAAAGACTATTAAATTGCAAATTTTGCATAACATTTTATAATGATGCATAAATGTATATAATAAAATTCCAAGTGTTTTAATTAAATATCCAGAATTAGATACAAAAATATTTCACAACTGGTTAACTGAAAAATTAATTAAACATTATATAATAAGTATTACAAGAATAATATGATCAGAAAATAACCATTAAAAAATATTTGTGTGTAAGCAGATATTGTTATTACCATGAAAAATACAATGATTGTTATAGTAGCATGGCTATAGGGGACAGGGGAAACTCCTCAACCCTCTCCTCTACATCAGAAATGTCATTAACTTAAATCATCAATAAATTAGCAAAAATTATGAGGAGTTCGCTACTCTAAACACAAAAATCATACTGGGAGGAAAAGCGACCAGACCAAAAAGTCTAAAATCTTCCGATTTCTATCTCTTTCCTAAAATGTTGGAGGGTAAGGGGAAAGAAACCGAGCACTCAAGGGGTAATCCATTATGAACACCACCGCATTTATTGGTGTAAATGTCAACCCGATATTAGCAGCTAGTAAGAAGTGATATTTAAGAAATTATTTAAAATGTTATTATAATTAATACATTTGTAAAATAAAGTCGAGAATTATGTCTACGTGTACAATTTTAGGTCAATAGGATTTTTTAAAACGTATCTGACGTTTACATCTCGGTAAATATTGATCATCATCCCATCTAAGCGTTATATATTTTAACTTTACTGTAAATCAGTGGTTAATACGCGTGGCGCATGAAGTAAAATTTCGAGTTTAGAAAAGCCCCGTGAAAATTTGTCTCGGGTCGCTGCGCGACCCTCGACAAATTTTCTACGCGGGGCTTTTCTAAACTCGAAATTTTACTTCATGCTTAGTCTGGGAGTGGACAACACTCGTTCTTAGAAGTTTCAAATTGAAAAATCACTCTAGATTACTAAGTTTATTACCATTTTACAAAGGTTACAGCTCGAAGGACCAATCATGGTCTTCGCAGACCAAAGGACTACATGGAATCGAAGTTTTTTTTACAAGAAAATAACGAATATCTGAAGGTTTACAGCATGGATAGAAAAGAACATCCACTTTCGAAAAATATCGAAGTTAGGTTGGTTTTTAGTGCGTTTTTAACTTCACTTTAAATCACTGTTTTATACGCGTGGCGCATGAAGTAAAATTTCGAGTTTAGAAAAGCCCCGTGAAAATTTGTCTCGGGTCGCTTCGCGACCCTCGACAAATTTTCTACGCGGGGCTTTTCTAAACTCGAAATTTTACTTCATGCTTAGTCTGAGAGTGGAAGACACTCGTTAGTTTAAAATACATCACAATTGGTAAAATATATATCGTTGAATGCCCGTCTTCAGGGGTGATATGTAAGCAAATTATGGGTCTTAAGAGTTGTCAAATAAGTGAGTTATTCAACTGATTCTAAGGCACTCTTTACAAAAAACTAAAGATTCACATTTTACATATAAAATGTTTATATTAAAACACTCTCAGAACTAAGGTACCCTTCATTTGTTTTAAACCCGTTATAAGAATATAATAAAACGAAAAATTAACCACAGTAATTAACCACTGTTAAAATATATTGCTATTATTTGTTTTTACTAAATACGATCATACATACCTTTGAGATTTGAGATTTTTTTTTTAAGTTATACAAAAACAAGTACAAAAAATGAACTTATGTTCATTGTAGCACTTTTTCCCTCATTTAAACAATTGATGATTGGCATACTAAACGTATTTCACTTGTTAATTAGTAAGTTATAGACCATTTCACATTGAATCAGCGTTTTATACGAGTCTCGCATGAAGTATAACTCAAAATTTTACTTCATGCCTTATCTGGGATTGGAAACACTCGTTAGATGATCAATCATAACCTAATTTTGCATTTTTTTAGTGCTAGATTGGCGTGCTTTATTTAATTGATTCGATTAATGTGTTCAATTGTTGGAGTCATCAAATAAACATGAACGACCGTTTAAAACGCTCTAAAAAGGGAAACCTAATATTCAGATAAGGTCATAAATTGTAACATCAACACCCCATAAATTGGGGTTTCTTTTCTTCCATTATACTTTCGCGCTTGTAGAGGGTGTCTCTCTTCAAAATTTGCTGGTTTAGATATTTTGGAGAGGCCCTGGAGGAAAACACTTATTGTATAATGAAACAATCGTGGTAAAGGTGTTGTTTTAACGAGTGTTTGGATTTGTCTTTGTAAAATGAATTAGATATAGACTCCTAAAATAATCACACTTTCAATGCTTTAAAGTGTTCTACAAATTAGGGATGCGATTAAAATCCAGATATTCGTGGTATCCAGGGTGAAATGAAATAAAAATTATTCGAATAGCCGAATATTTGAATATTTACTATCCAGATATCCGCATTATCCGGATATCCGCAATATTAGGATATTTCGAATATCTGCATTATTATCCGCAGCCAAACGTAGAATCAACGTTGCTTAGCACGGTAAGAAGTACGAATGTTCCGATTATAAATAAATATCGATATTGGGTATCGATTATATCGTATAGCCAAGTATCGATACGGTAAAATATCGTAGGGAAAAATATCGATATTTAAATTATCGATTTGAAATAAAACAACGCAGTTGGGAGGGTTTCACTTTTATTGTTGAACACTGCAACATGTTTCAAAACACAGTGGCTTCATCAGGCAGATGAAATAATGATTTTACAAAGTACAGGTAAAAGCTTATATACTAATGCAATTAAGTTAATAGAAGGGGGGGGGGATAATGAGGTAATTACAATAAAAGTGAAACCCTCCCAACTACGTTGTTTTATTTCAAATAGTATTATGGAGTTTTATCATGTATCCGCCTCATCAATTAAATATTTAAATTATCGATAATTTTCATACCAGATATTTAAGATTTAATATTTACAATTATTTTAAGCCGTAAATTATTTTTTAATTGCATTCATCTGAGATTAATACTTTTTCCAAGAATATTTTATTGACGGTTACGAAATTATCAATATTCACCTTTTACAAAATAATAATATTAATATTTCAATGTGTTATACGCGTGGCGCATGAAGTGAAATTTCGAGTTTAAAAAAGCCCCACGAAAATTTGTCTCGGGTCGCTGCGCGACCCGAGACAAATTTTCTACGCGGGGCTTTTCCAAACTCAAAATTTTACTTCATGCTTAGTCTAGGAGTGGAAAACAATCGTTTTGTCGACTTGTAAAATGTTCATTAGATTTTTGATACTTTGTGATATTTGTCGATTTAGAAAAATTGCATGAGATCAATACTTCGAGATTTTCATCAATTTACAAAATGTTCATGAAGATTTTCGATTTTTATAGATATTTGTAAATTTTTCAATTTTTGTCGATTTATAAAATTTTAATGAAATTTTCAATATTTCAAGATTTGCATAAAGTTTTCGCTACTTTGAGATTTTTATAAATTTATAAAATTTTCAATAGTAATATATGAAGTGCATTAAAAATGATCGAAAATTTTGCACGAAAAGCCGTTGGCTAGAAATTGCATGAGTCCATTTTGATTGTGATTTGACAAAAAGTGCCCGAGACGCGAAGCATCGAGGGCACTTTTTCAGTCAAATCACAAGGCAACGAGCTTTGAGTACTAAATTTTCAGAGCATTTTTAATGCACGAAATGTATTTAATAGACTATTTCCTGAAAAATACGATTTTTAATCAAGTTGACGTATTATTTAAAATATTAATTATCAATCAGTGTCACTTAATGTGTCAACATGAATCGCTTCGGAAGTTTTTCTTCGAAAGATATATCGAAAAATATCGAGAAACCTTATTTTTTGTTCTGGAAATAGTCGCATAAATTATTCTCACTACTTTCCAGATTCTTTTAAAAGAATAACTTTCGAATCGATTAATTTTGAAAGATTGAGAGAAATTGATTGATACCTGACATGTGACGTCACAACAGTGCAATTTTCGCTGTAATTTTTCGTAGAATTTTCACCTACTATGCAATATTCGCTGAAATTTAATTGTGATTGGGCAATGAAAATGAATTCTCGTAATATGATTGGTAGACATTTTTTGAAGGAAATAGTCATCAGATTTTCGTAAAATTTTCAATTGTCGATTTATAAACTTTTAATAAGATTTTCAAAGTTTTGAGAATTTTGTCGGGTTTTCGATATTTCGAGATTTCGTAAATTTATAAAATTTTCATCAGATTTATAAAATGTCAATGATTTTTCGAGATATTTGTAACCTTTTCAATTTTTGTCGATTTTTAATATTTTAATGACATTTTAAATATTTCGAGATTTGCATAAGATTTTCGCTATTTCGAGATTTTTATTAATTTATAAAATATTCATCAGATATTCGTAAAATTTTCAATTGTCGATATTTTTAATTTTAATGAGCTTTTAAACATGGCAAAATTTTCGTCAAATTATAAAAAAAATTAGTATTTTCGTAAGATTTCAAGATTTTTAATATGTAGAAATCAGAGCTGGACAGGATTCAAATTAATTAGGATTCGAATCCTGGATTCGAATCCATTTAGATGATTCAAAAGGGGCATTCGAATACTTTAGTTCGACTGGATTCGTGATCCGGATTCGTTACATTTTTTTAAGAGGATTCGTATTCGAATCCAAATGTCGGTGATTCGAATCTTTATGAAACGATTCGAATATACAGGGTGTCTCAGACCACCCGTACCAGCCTTTTATTTCGACAACGCTTGGTCGAATGTGACTGGGACTAAACATTTTATTACCAAAGTGAACCCAAGGAATCCACTAATGAATTTATTTTTTACCGGAATAATTAGGAAGTACCCGGAACCGGAAGTAACTTTAAAATTTCAAATGGCAACATAGGTCGAGTATGGTATTAATTGATAGGTCTTTTTAAAAGAAACAACTTTTATTAAAATGTTTTTTTAATATTTTGCATATTTACAAAAACAAACTAAAAAAACTAAATTGAAAATTAGTTATCCATTCAACACTCAATTTTCTCAAGTATGCTTTGCTCTTTTGTTATGTCAAAATAATTGATGTTCGTGAATATTTGAAGTAAAATAAATTATTATTATCAAAGTATTGAATGTGTCAACATGGTTTTACAAACCTCGAAGGTTTTGATATGCTGATGATATTAGGTGAAAATGCGGACCAATTATTTGGTTTCCTAAAATACCACACGTGTTGATTATCAACTTCTCTTAGCCAATGATGGTTTTCATTACTCCAGTAGTGAGCATTCTGTAAATTAACAACTCCGTTCCTTTTGAATGTCGCCTCATCTGTCCATAAAATTTTGTAATGGAAATTATAATTTTTATGAGACATCTATTCACAAAAATTCAACCTATCTTGAAAATCCCGCTCTTCAAGTTTCTAGTGTAAAGAGATATGGTGTAGATCGAATTTGTTTGTTTTTAAAACTCTCCAAGCAGTAGAGCGACTTATTCCAGCATCGATTTCAATTCTTCTAGTCGAGATGTTCGGGTCCAGAGCAATTGCTGCAAGAATATCTGGTGCTCTTTCATCTTGTACACGTTTTCTGATACTTCGACCGTTGTTGTGGCTGGGCTGTAGCTTACTGTCTTAACTCATTCTGCAAGGCGACGAAAAACATTTTTTGACTGGCTCGTTAAGAATATCGCTCAACATAAATTCGCTCAGCAGCACGATAGTTTTGGCCGCATTCACCTAATTTCATCAGCATATCAAAACCTTCAAGGTTTGTAAAAACCATGTTGACACATTCAATACTTTGATAATAATAATTTATGTTACTTCAAATATTCACAAACATCAATTATTTTGACATAACAAAAAGGCAAAGCCTACTTGAGGAAATTTAGTGTTGCATGGATAACCAGTTTTTAATTTAGTTTTTTTTTTGTTTATTTTTGTAAATATACAAAATACTAAAAAAACATTTTAATAAAAGTTGTTTCTTTTAAAGAGACCTATCAATTAATACCATACTCGACCTATGTTGCCTTTTAAAATTTTAAAGTTACTTCCGGTTCCGGGTACTTCCGGATTATTCCGGTTAAAAATAAATTCATTAGTGGATTCCTTGGGTTCACTTTAGTCATAAAATTTTTTGTCCCAGTCACATTCGACCAAGCGTTGTCGAAATAAAAGGCTGGTACGGGTGGTCTGAGACACCCTGTATATAAAAGGATTCGAGTACTTACAGAAGGATATGAATCGTCAAAAATAATTCGAATTAATTGTGAGGAACAACATGAAAAATGTCTTTTGTGTGTTTTAACATTTCTCGTTAAATCACTGTTTTATACGCGTGGCGCATGAAGTAAAATTTCGAGTTTAGAAAAGCCCAGAAAATTTGTCTCGGGTCGCTGCGCGACCCTCGCCAAATTTTCACGGGGCTTTTCTAAACTCGAAATTTTACTTCATGCTTAGTCTGGGAGTGGAAAACACTCGTTTAAAGCTTTGAATCAAACTCTTTTCAAAGAAAACAAATGTATTGCTTAGGCGTATGCTTACCTAAAAGAAGTTATTTTCTTTAAATCTTTAAATATTCGTTGTTTTCGTGTTTTCCACTCCCAGAGTAAGCATGAAGTAAAATTTCGAGTTTAGAAAAGCCCCATGAAAATTTGGCAAGGGTCGAGCAGCGACCCGAGACAAATTTTCTGGGCTTTTCTAAACTCGAAATTTTACTTCATGCGCCACGCGTATAAAAGAGTGATTTAACGCGAAATTTAAAAACACACATAAGACATTTTTCATGTTAATCCTCACAATTAATTCGAATTATTTATAACGATTCAAATCCTTCTGTAAGTATTCGAATCCTTTTATGTTTATATTTATTTTCTGGGCTTTTCTAAACTCGAAATTTTACTTCATGCGCCACGCGCATAAAACATTAAAACTTTATGTATATTTGAACCTCACTTGAAATCAGTGTTTTATACGCGTGGCACATGAAGTAAAATTTCGAATTTAGAAAAGCCCCGAGAAAATTTGTCGAGGGTCGCTGCGCGACCCTCGACAAGTTTTCAAGTCTTCAAATCTTCAAATTTTTTAGTCTTCAAATGTTCTAGTCTTCAAATCTTCTTAGTCTGGGAGTGGAAACGCTCGTTCGAAAATTCAAACTGAATGCTTTGATAAGAACATTAAATGACTGAAAATGTTCTTAAAGATAATAATTAGGTTTTCAAAATGTAGTTCAATATTATTTGAAGTAAAACTGACATAATATGTTAAATTTTTCCGACATTTCCCTGATTCAAGATTGTTGTCCCTGGCCTTTTAATATAACTTTCTTCTGTGAGAAACCCTCATTTTGTTTAATTGTTTTGTCACTATTAATATTTAAGTTAATTTTATATATTTTTACCTGTTTTGTAATTTGCCTGCTGATTGTGACAAATTTAATAATATCATGTGGCTTTTTTGTCAGTGTTTTATTCAATTTGAATATAATTCCATGACTTTTCACTGACTTTCCCGGTTTTAAAGATATTAACTGCGTTTTTATTTATGTAATTTTAAGGCATTCGTCGATTTTACAATAAAGCTCAATTTGAAGTTTTGAACGAGTGTTTCCACTCCCAGGCTAAGCATGAAGTAAAATTTCGAGTTTAGAAAAGCCCCATGAAAATTTGGCGAGGGTCGCGCAGCGACCCGAGACAAATTTTCGGGCTTTTCTAAACTCGAAATTTTACTTCATGCGCCACGAGTACAAAACACTGATTTGAAGTAAATTTCAGAAACACACAAATACATCTTTAATCAGAGTAACGGGGAATTAGATATTTAGTCTGTTATTAACGATGTTCAGTGTTAATAATAAATAATTAGGATTTGAATATTTTTGTTCAGACAACTGGTAACGATATTAATATATTAATGGTTGCAAAAAACTATAAAATCAAATTTATTCTTAAAGGATTTGTATTCTTGATTCGAAAAAAAACAGGATTCGAATCTTTGAGTCGAATCATATTTATCTCTTACGAATCCATTATTCGAGTATTCGTGAATCGAATCATATTAGGTGATTCCGATTCGTGATTCGAATCTTCTTTACGAGGATTCACCCCAGCTCTGGTAGAAATAGACGTCAATTCACAAAATGTTCATCAGACTTTTAATATTCCAAAAATGTTCTCGATTCTCATCAATTTTTAAAATCTTTCTCAGTTTTCTAAAACCTTAGCAATTTTCGTCCATTTCTCGTAAATTCTATCGTAAATCGTAAATGTTCAGTAATGTGAATACTTTTTATAATAATAATAATACATTGGATAAATTTTCTAGATTTTAGTCAATTTTTAGAAGAACGTTGGAGCTTTTAGAAAATTTCTCATTTTACATGAAATCTCAAGATTTTCGAATCATATTTATCTCTTACGAATCCATTATTCGAGTATTCGTGAATCGAATAATATTAGGTGATTCGGATTCGTGATTCGAATCTTTTTCACGAGGATTCACCCCAGCTCTGGTAGAAATAAACGTCAATTCACAAAATGTTCATCAGACTTTTAATATTCCAAAAATGTTCTCAATTCTCATCAATTTTTAAAATCTTTCTCAGTTTTCTAAAACCTTAGCAATTTTCGTCCATTTCTCGTAAATTTTATCGTAAATCGTAAATGTTTAGTAATGTGAATACTTTTTATAATAATAATAATACTTTGGATAAATTTTCTAGATTTTAGTCAATTTTTAGAAGAACGTTGAAGCTTTTAGAAAATTTCTCATTTTACATGAAATCTCAAGATTTTCGAATCATATTTATCTCTTTTTTTAGAAGAACGTTGAAGCTTTTAGAAAATTTCTCATTTTACATGAAATCTCAAGATTTTCGAATCATATTTATCTCTTACGAATCCATTATTCGAGTATTCGTGAATCGAATAATATTAGGTGAATCGGATTCGTGATTCGAATCTTTTTTACGAGGATTCACCCCAGCTCTGGTAGAAATAAACGTCAATTCACAAAATGTTCATCAGACTTTTAATATTCCAAAAATGTTCTCGATTCTCATCAATTTTTAAAATCTTTCTCAGTTTTCTAAAACCTTAGCAATTTTCGTCCATTTCTCGTAAATTTTATCGTAAATCGTAAATGTTTAGTAATGTGAATACTTTTTATAATAATAATAATACTTTGGATACATTTTCTAGATTTTTGTCAATTTTTAGAAGAACGTTGAAGCTTTTAGAAAATTTCTCATTTTACATGAAATCTCAAGATTTTCGAATCATATTTATCTCTTACGAATCCATTATTCGAGTATTCGTGAATCGAATCATATTAGGTGATTCGGATTCGTGATTCGAATCTTTTTTACGAGGTTTCACCCCAGCTCTGGTAGAAATAAACGTCAATTCACAAAATGTTCATCAGACTTTTAATATTTCAAAAATGTTCTCGAATCTCGTCAATTTTTAAAACCTTTCTCAGTTTTCTAAAACCTTAGCAATTTTCGTCCATTTCTCGTAAATTTTATCGTAAATCGTAAATGTTTAGTAATGTGAATACTTTTTATAATAATAATACTTTTGATAAATTTTCGAGATTTTAGTCAATTTTTAGAAGAACGTTGAAGCTATTAGAAAATTTCTCATTTTACATGAAATCTCAAGATTTTCGCCACTTAAAAAAAGCTCTTCATAAATGTCCAAGCTTTATCGATTGTTGAAAAAATTGATGATTTCAATTTTAAATAGAAAAATTCGTTTTTTTTTCGTTTTTACCAAATTTTATTTATCAAGAATATGAATTTGTGTTCAGTACCCATTCATTCGTCATAAATTGGCATTAGGTGGCGTTTGCGCTTTTGAAACATATGTAAATTTTATTTGTTTTCTTCATAATCATCATTTTACAACTTTTCTTAATATTACTATATTTTGTCTACAACAGAAATAAACAAAATAAGATATTGGCAATTGTCGACCGAATGTCTTCCACTCCCAGACTAAGCATGAAGTAAAATTTCGAGTTGAGAAATGCCCTAAAAATTTTGATTTGGACGATATTCAAAAATCTTAAGAAATTCTCAAAATATTGAAAATTTCATAAACATTTTATATTTTATAAATCGAGAAAAATCTTAAAATGTTTATAAGATTTTCAATATTAAGAGAATTTTGTAAGATTTTTGACAATCTTAGATTTTCGTAGTTTTCACAATTTTCTGGGTTAAACGTCAGTTCTAAAAATGTTGAAAATTTTCATGAATGTCATATCGTCGGTGTAATTCTAATACCTTATAACCCATATTTTGGATTTTGGAGTTATGAGCTAATTCTATAGTAAAAAGTGTACTAAATTGAGTAGAAAATACTTTGTAAGCCATAGAGCTACAGCAAAACCGCTAATTGCTCTATGGCTTTCGAAGTATTTTCCACTCGATTTAGCGTATTTTTTACAATGGGAATAGCTCATAATCCCAAAATCCAAAAAATAAATGAGTTACGAGATATTAAAATTACACCGACGATATATTCTTTAATTTATGAATTTCCAAAATAATTGTAAATTTGAACATTTTGACGCCTTTCGGATTTTTTTTTTTTTTAGTTATAAATATCATGATATATATTATAAATGTCTTCAATTTTCAAAATCCTAACGCTTTTCGTGTAGTTTCAAAGATTTCCGTTAGCTTTCAAATTGTTAAACGATTTTCATAAACTTCCTAGATTTTCATTATCAAAAATCGCCAATTTCTTAGATTTTCGTTATTTTAAAAAAAGTGTTATACATTTCATAATTGAATTTTCAAGAACTGAGTCTATTTGAAAAATCTTGGTAATTTTCGAGAATTTTCTAAATGTTCTTTAAACTTATAAATGTTGACGCTGTTCGCGAATGTTCACAATTCTGTCGGTTTTCCTGAATTTACGTTGATTTTAAAAATCTTCGGTCGGTTTTCGTGAAATTAAAAAATTCAGTGATTTTTTCAAGATGTTCATTAATTCTAAAAATCATATGTAAAGGAAACTTTTCGCAATGAACGTCAACATTTTGAAAATTGCCGATATTTCAAAAATTGACGAAAATTAATTAAAATTGCTAACATTTTAAAAATTACCGAAAAGTGTTTAGAATAGAATAGAATAGAATATTTTTATTTCCAGAAAAAATATGCGTACATTCATGGGAGTGTTAAAATTTGTAAATCACTGAAAAGTGTAAATATTTTAAAAATCTACGAACACTTATGAAATTCAAGATAACCTTAAATATTTTGAAAATCAACGGATATCTATTAAATTAAGAAAAACTGTCAGAATTTCGAAAATTGATAAAAATGCAGAAAATTCTCGAAAACCGCCACAACTTTGAAAATCGACTAAAAATTTAGAAATTCATGAATAATTGTTGAAATTTTAAAAATTTATGAAATTTACAAGTACAAATTAAAAAATTAACGAAAATCTTATAATTTAAACGGAGCGACAATATTTTAAAAATTGACAATAATAATTTTAAAAAATATACGAAATATGATGTTTTGCTTTTATCAAAACCATACTTTTTTGCTTGTTGAAAAATATGATCCAATCTTTATAAATTTTAACAAATATCGGTTGCTATTTTAGCAATTGACTGGTCCAACTGCAAAACACATATTGTCCACTTTTTTGTGAAAATTGAGTTGGCGGTTTTCTTCGGTCCGCCATGTTAAAGTACACGTGTTTTTTGCAATTTGCCAAAAGTTTTAAGAAGTGGAGAATTTGAGTTTTGCAGTTAGACCACTCAATTATTATATCAACAAAACGATGAATTTTGTTAAAATTAGCAAATATTAGGTATGGGATGAGAAACTAATAGACAAGGTTTAGCATATGCAAAAAAATAAAGAAAATTTAACATGAAGAAAAATTGAGTTTGTCAATAGTTTGCAAAATATTTACAAAATATAAAAACGAATTAAAATTAATATCGACTTTCTGAGAAGTAGTTGTTTCAATGAATATTTGGAGACTTGTCTCAATGAGACAACAATTTTTTTTTTGCAGAAAGTCGATATTAATTTTAATTCGTTTTTCATAACCGTTAACTTTTTATTCAGAACACTTTTTGCTTCAATGCACTAGTTCAAAATTATCGCTACTGGCGGATTAAAATTGGATACCCTGTATGCAAGAAAAGTTATTCAACGATGTGACATAAGGAATTGTTAATTAACTATGACATATTACTAGGTACTATTGACATAATTGATAATGAAGGTTTAAATTAAATTACACTTGGTTTGTTTCACAATTTTTTACTTTACTATTTACTCGACTAGTTTCGTGTTTTACAGCATTATCAGGAGTGAATTACAAAAGATAGCGACAAGCTTATATATAGTCAGGTAATAAGGGATTTTAAGATTGGGGAATTCCAAATCTCCTCATTGTCGTTGACGAGGTGTTTTCCGTCTTTTAGTGCCCTATTTATTTCTAGGCCTTCCCTGAGGTTTAAATTACGGCCCTTATTACCTGAATATAAAATTTTGAAATTATTAACATCTATAAAGTGGTTGTTAATTATACAATGTTTTGAAATCCCTGTACACTGTTTGTTATATATAATTGATTTTTTATGTTCTGCTAGTCTTGTCTGAAAAGTTCTTCCTGTTTGTCCTATGTATAATGCATCACAATCACTGCACTTTAGTTCGTACACTCCACACTTTTTTAATTTGTCTATGGGGGATTTATTATTTATTAGTAGTTTAGTAATTTGTCTGGTTAGTGCATATGATGCGACAAATAAATAGGGCAATAAAAGACGGAAAACACCTCGTCAACGACAATGAGGAGATTTGGAATTCCCCAATCTTAATATCCCTTATTACCTGACTATATATATATACGCTTGTCGGTATCTTTTGTAATTCACTTCTGATAATGCTGTAAAACGCGAAACTAGTCGAGTAAATAGTAAAGTAAAAAATTGTGAAACAGATCAAGTGTAATTTAATTTAAACCTTCATTATCAATATTTAAAAATGTTTCACCAAGTGATAAGTGAGAAAATTATTCAAGAACTATTGACATAAAATTACAAACTCTCAAACTTTACGAAATTTCAATTAAGTGTAGCTGATTTTTTTAAATGGTACCATATAATTTGTTGCCACCATTCGACTCAAAATCTAGTCTCACTCTATTAAGTCATTCATATCTATGAATTTTTATAAAAATTATCTTACAACTACGGATAAACATTATTAGAAAACAAAAAAACAAAAAGGGAATAAAAATTTGAATTGAATTGTGTCAAAAAAAACTTTTACTTTTAAAATCCAAGTTACAACTTGTTTCTTTATATCATAGCCACTTAACTCGAGACTTGTCATTCTCTTGAGCATAGAGGGCGCTATTGTTTGTGCTTAAGTTGCGAAGCACAAACAATACGCTCTCTGTGCACAAGAGAATGACAAAACCGTAACTCAATCTTATTTAGTTTCGAAATTTTAGTTTTTTGTTGCAAAATATCCTAAAACATTGAATAAAATGTGCCTCACTGTTAGATAATTAAAAAAAAAACAAATAATATACAGCGTCGTCTATTTAAACTAAGCAAGTTGCATCCGCTAGTGTTTTAATGCGCACCCTGAATACAGGGTGTTTCGCGAAGTTCTCCCGGCACTTAAGGGGCACGTTCTTGAGATCATTTGAAACAAAACAACAAATGTATCTAAATTAACAAAACAAATAAATGAGTCGCGTACTTCCAAAAACCCTTAAATCTGTTAATTTTAAATGGATTTAGAGGTTTTTAGAAACAGGCGACTCAAATATTAACATTGAAAAGACGATATAATTTATGTTTTTGTGAAATCATAAGAATTTCGAAAATAAGTTGGCAAAAAATCAAAATATTTGCAAAAATGTTGAGCAATTCTGTTCAAATCAATCAGTTAATTAAGAGCTAAGGAACGTTAACCAAAAATACTCGTTTGAAACGTAAGTAATTACGTGATCAAAAAAAAAAATGTGGGAATATAGTTGAAAGGATTGCTTGTTTAATTCACGTAACAAAATGAATGAATAACTAGTAGCATTTTTTTGTTTTAATTAATGAGGAAACAACAAATAACTTACCCGAGCCAAAAAATGCGAAGCATAAACAAATTAATCGCCATAATTTTCATGAACGAAATTTTCTCATTTAACTTGCACACACATACACTTACATTTTTGCTATTTAAACAATCACCGTTTTCAATTTAACACACACTCACACACGTGCACATACATTTTAACGTGTTTATCCCACAACCTGCTAATTTTAGATGCTGATAATGACGAAAAGGTTTACCGCGCAGATGTTCTCTAATAAAAAAAAATAATAATAACAAGCACTCACCTGAATTAAATTAAGTATTCATTATCCAATACACTCAAGGTAAGACACTTTTGTGGGTTGGAAACCAAACAAAACAGAGGATATCTCCTGCGGATGAGCCAGCTCGTGTTGTGAACGTAAACTGGACGTTATTAAAAATACCGCAAATATTGACCAATGGGATTATTCCCGGCAATTGTCACGTACTCTGAAAATAGTCGAGTGGGCTCTGGCGGTGGGCTAATAATAAAAACGCAGCTAGATAGTGCTTCTTGGATAGATGCATGGGATGCTGCTGATGCGTTTTCTCCAGATTTCAGGGCCCCTAATCACAGAACCGGTGCAATTTGTCATTGGTGAGAATCGCACTAAATTACGTCATTTTAGTGCAATTTTGAGAAGAATTTACCAAACCGTATAGAGTAAAATGACTTCACTTCACACCAGGGTTGTTATGTTTAAAACACTTTGTTTTAAAACAGTGTTTAAAATATGTTTAAAAACAGCCGTCCTGTTTTAGACATGTTTTAAATCTTAAATTTGTTTAAAACATGTTTTAAACGTTAAATTTATTTAAAACTCTTTCTATTATCTTTAATTTACTAAATTATATTTTATACTACTTCTTTAAGATTTACATTTTTAAATTTTACCTCAATTGTTGAAGATATTTCAAATTACATTATTAATTATAACATTTTATTACAATAAAATATCAGAATTGTGTGTAAATGAATTTCACTTTTAAATACAGCGAATTTTTCTTTCAGGTATACATATGCATACACTGTAAATTTTACGACATTCGTTGTATTTTTTAAGGTTCTAATTTGAATCTTTAAACGAGGGTTTTCCACTCCCAGACTAAGCATGAAGTAAAATTTCGAGTTTAGAAAAGCCTGAACATTTGGATTGGCCGCGTAGCGAAGCGGAGCGGCCAATCCAAATCAGGCTTTTCTAAACTCGAAATTTTACTTCATGCGCCACACGTATAAAACACTGAAATATCGGAAAGTTTAAAATATACGGCTTTTGCAATCTAACATGTAGATGTAAATAAGACGTGAGTCAAATTCTGAGCTAACCAAATTGTTTAAAACAGTGATTATAGGCAACCTAATAACTGTAACGTATATTAGGTTGCCTATAATCGTTGTTGTATGTGTGTTTTTTAGCTTCACTGTGAATCAGTGGTTTAAAGCGTGGCGCTTGAAGTAAAATTTCGAGTTTAGAAAAGCCCAGAAAATTTGTCTCGGGTCGCTACGCGACCCTCGACAAATTTTCACGGGGTTATTCTATACTCAAAATTTTACGTCATGCTTAGTCTGGGACTGGAAAACCTTCGTTTAAAGATTAAAATTAAAATCTTTTAAAAGAAACAACGAAAGCGTAAAATTTACAGTGTATGCATATATACTGCCTTTCAAAAAAATCAGAACACCAAGTATTTATTGCACGATTTTAATAAAATTTACACAATTTGATCATGTAAACGAACTGTATCGATGATCAAAAAATCAACTTGAAAAACAAAAAAACAAATGAATAAATATTAATAATGTGTTGGACCTCCACGATTTCCCAAACACTCATTAACACGTCGAGGCATGCTAGAAATCAGGCTGTCAATATCGACTTGGGGTATTTCATTCCAATCTTCGATAATTTGACCTCTAAGTTCCATTACAGTGTTAGCGGGGCGCTGTAAGTTACTTATTCTAACACCTATCATATCCCAAACATGTTCTATTGGCGATAGATCTGGAGAACGAGATGGCCAAGGTAACAAATTGATTTCGGCACTATCAAAAAACTGTCTTGTAATGACCGCTGTGTGAGGTCGAGCATTATCTTGCTGAAAAATGGGGTTCTGCAAGCCATTTACATAGGGCACTAACACTGGCCGTAAAATGTTGTCAATATACCGAATCGCGTTAAGACTTGCTTCTAAAAAACTAGAGGAGACCGACTACCATATGCTATCGGCCCCCAAACCATAACTCCCTGTGTAAGAGCCTTATGTCTTTCAACAGCAAATTGTAAAATTCTGCGTTCACCGCGTCGACGTCTCACTCTTCTGCGACCATCATGAGCCCATAAACAGAACCGAGACTCATCGCTGAAGATAATGTTATTCCATTCATGGGTCCAATGTTGTCTTTCCCTGCACCAATCAAGTCTTGCGCTGCGATGCTGCGGAGTAAGAGGTAGACACAATTGTGGACGGTAGGATCTTATACCAAAACTGCGGATTCTTCTGTAAACAGTAGCCATGGATACTCTTTGGCCATTTAGAGCCAACCAGTCATTTCCCAATGCCCGCGACGTTGTAAATCTGTCCCTTAAAGTTGTAAGAGGAAGAGCTCGATCTTCACGCTCAGTGGTGCTTCTTAAACGTCCTGATCCAAGTCTACGTCGATTCTCCCCAGCTTCGGACCATCTAGACCAGCAGCGTACGATCACCGATACACTACGGCCTACCCTTTCAGCAATAGCACGAACCGAAAAACCCGCTTCTCGCATTCCAATAATGCGACCCCTTTCAAATTCACTTAGATGATGATATTGTGCACGCCGACGAACACGGGGCATCTTTTTATGTTTTACAAACTGAAACGTCAAACTACTCAGAGGCTACTTGGATATTAGAAGCAATTACATTAAGAACTCAGCAGTTCTTCATAATGGTGAAATCAAGGAATAATACCATTAAATAGTAACCAAAACAATTGATTTTTTGATCATCGATGCAATTCGTTTACATGATCAAATTCTGTAAATTTCATTAAAGTCGTCCAATAAATACTTTGTGTTCTGATTTTTTTGAAAGGCAGTATATATATACCTAAAAGAAAAATTCCCTGTATTTAAAAATCAAATTCATGCACACACAGTTCTGATATTTTATTGTAATAAAATGTTATGTTTCCGCTTCGCTACGCGGCCAATCCAAATTCTTAGGCTTTTCTAAACTCGAAATTTTACTTCATGCTTAGTCTGGGAGTGGAAAACACTCGTTAAAAACTTCAAATTAAATTCTTAAAAATAACAAATTCCCGCAAATTTAAAAAAACGCTGTAATTATCGAGATCTGTAAACTCAAAAGAAAACTGCCCTGTATGTTCTGTTTTAAACACAATTTAAACATGTTTTTAATTAAATTATTGTTGTTACGTGAAGGTGAACGAAGTTATTAAATAAAAGAATTGAGTCTCCTTTCTTCACAGGATTTATTTAAAAATCGCAAATGTACATTTCGGTCACGATGTGATCATTATCAATGCTTAACTATTTACAAAAACAAACGGAAAATTTATACCATGGATACAGATTCGGATTATAATTACAATGTTTCGGATGACTGGGATTAGAGCGCTGGGATCAATTCTACAAAAGGATTTTCTAATGGGCTTAAATCAAAGTTTAATAGCCGGTTTTCCACTTTTTTCATTTCTATTGCCTCCAAGGTATTAAGCCGGTAATTACTGGAGAATTTTAATCATTTCATTTTATCTATTGAAAATTTGTGACCTGATTCGATGGCGTGGTAAGCTAACGCTGATTTATCTGCATTAAAGTTTTTGATGTGTAAGGTATGTTCTTTAAACCTGGTCTGCAAATTGCTATTAAACTTTGATTTAGGCCCATTAGTAAATCCGTTTCTAGAATTGATCCCAGCGCTCTAATCCCAGTCACCCGAAACATTGTAATTATAATCCGAATCTGTATCCATGATATAAATTTTCCGTTTGTTTTTGTAAATAGTTAAGAATTGATAATGGTCACATCGTGACCGAAATGTACATTTGCGATTTTTAAATAAATCCTGAGAAGAAAGGAGACTCAATTCTTTTATTTAATAATGTTTTTAATTGTTAATGTTTTAAACGCTGTTTCAATGATAAAGAAACAGGTTTTGTTAAAAAAAACTGTTTGTTTTAATTAAAATAAAAAAAAAAAAACGTTTTTTAACAACCCTACTTCTCACCGACGACAAATTGCATCGGTACTGTGAATACGGGCCCAGTTTCTACAAAAACAAAGGAGATTTATTTCAAATTATTGGAGTTATCAGTTTTTTAAAGTTTAATTTAGTAATGATAACGAACAAAAATAATAAAGAGGGAAGTTCTTCTTTTAAAAAACGTGAAAGAATTAGTGAACATAATTTCTATCAATTTTAGTATTTCAACATTCCCCCTTGTTTGTAGTTTAAAGTTTAAAATTTCGACATTTTATTGCATGTAATGAACAAATAAATGCAATTAAATGTCGAAAAACAGAATTAGTTATACAAATGTAATCGCAGAGTAACCAAATATTAGGTTTTACTTAATTGTGTGCAACACAAAGTGTTTTTTTTGTTGTTGTATTTTAAACTCAGTAGTATACATAAATGTATTGTATTTAATATGTATATATTATAGTTGTATAAGTGGTCTTATCCGTTAAATATATAAATAAAAAAGTATATTCTTACATAATTTTGATCCATAATGCCCAACGATCTAACTGTCAACATCGCTTTATTTTTCGAGTTGTTAAAATAACAACTATTTTCTTCCGTATATATAATGCACCAGGAAATTATTACTTTCAGGGGTATATTTGGAACTTCACAACATTTCAGGTTATCTACGCGTAGCGCAAGAAGTACATTGAAGTTTAGAAAAGCCTGAAAATTTAGATTTGCTGGCGAGTTACGCTTCGCTTGGCGCTGGAAAATCTAAATTTTCAGACTTATCTAAAACACTAAAAAAGACTGTTATTCCTTACTTCACTTTTTATCAAAAAGTGAAGTAAGAAATAACAGTATTTTTAGCGTAATAATCACTTCACGTAAACTCAAATACATACAGTTATTTTCTAAAACAAATAATTTAAAGTTAAGTTCAAATTATAAATTTATTTAAAGTGAAGTTCAAATTATACTGCTAAAATTTAATGTCACGTTAATTTTCCGGCTTTTTAAAACTCGAAATTTTACTTAATGCTTAATCAATGTATAGAAGCACTCGTTAGAAGTTCTTACCTGGCCGCTTTTATAAAAACAATGTATAGAATACTAAACAATATAAATAGATAATTATTTAAAAAGCAATCCGCATGCACTTAATACCACTTAACATATTTCAATGGAGTTATGTGGTGATTCCATTACCTTTTCGTTTATCGCGAATTTCATTCGCTTCTACATTACAGGTAAATTTATAAATATTTTTATTATTAACCACAAACAATTGATGATTTATATTTTGGAATCTACAGGAAGTAATAAGTACGAAGAATGAATAAATAAAAATAAATAGATACCAGCACAAAAAATTCGCTCGCTAATGTCTGAGCAGCTTTATCAATTACAATTGGCGATTAAAATTTTAAAATCAGTGCTTGATAATGCACCAAAGGGAACGGCAACATTTCGTATTCTTTTTACTATTTTTTTAAGTTTTCGGAAGTTTTTAAACACAGTAAGTATAGTATTTTAAATATGTATTAATTTTTTAAAATATATGTATACTTAATTGTTGTTGAGTTGCGTGAAGATGGTTTTAAATTAATGAAACACTTGTATCTTTTCTTCACTAATTTATTTGGAGTACCAAATGCACATTTCGATCACGATGTGATCATTATCAATGGTTGACAAATACAAACTTAAAAGCTAAAATGCGCTTAATATATACCTGCGGATCAGGAGGAGTAATTACGTAATGAGCGCGGGGGTTATGGAGTTAAGGGAAAACCGACAATTAGGCCGACATCTTAAATCTATTTTAAGTGTAATTGGAACAAATAATATAAAATAGAAAAACAGAAAAATAAGAAAAATACACAAGTTACAATATACATAAAAACATGAGAACATATAACAAGAAAAATACAAAAATTATTACAACGGAACGAGTTTAAGTAATGGGTTGTCTAGTGGGCTCAAATCAAAATTTAGCAGATCAGCGTTATGATTTTTCATGTAAAAAGCTTCGTACAGGTTTAAATAATAATTTGTGGAGAATTTTAATAGTTTAGTGTTGTTGAGGGAGAATTTATGACCTGTTTCAATAGAGTGATGGGCAACTGCAGATTTTGTAGGGTTGTTGTATTTGATGTGTGATGTATGTTCTTTGTATCTCGTAATGACATTTCTTTTAGTTTGGCCTACATAAATTTTACTGCAGTTACAACATTTGATGGAGTAGATTCCCTGTTTTTCCAAGTCGTCTACTGCATCAAAGGTGTTACCCAATAGTGACTTTAAATTTGTGTTGACGTAGTAAGCAGCTGTAATTTTGAATTTTTTAAATAGTTTATCAAATCGGGTTTCTGAATCAGGTACATAAATTATCCTAGCGTATGTGGTCTCTTTGCTGTTTAAATTAGTTAACCGGGTAGAACAGGTAATTTTTTGTTTAAATAAATGTCTATTAATTAATTTATTGATGGTGTTAATGTCGTACTTTAAGTTAATTGCAATTGAACGTATGAAGTCGAGTTCCTTTTTTCGGTTTGAAGGAGAGAGGGGTAGTTTAATTGCTCTGAAAATCATGCTATTAAACGCTGCCATTTTATATTTTGTAGGTGTACATGACTCTGAATGTATATAATTATATGTATGTGTGGTTTTTCTGTAGATATCGAACTCTAGTTTACTATTATTTCTTGTAATTAAAATGTCTAAGAAAGGGAGAGAATTATTAACTTCTGATTCGTATGTAAAATTAATACTATTATATAAACTATTTAAAGAATTAATAAAGGTATCTATGTCGAAGTTGTTAGGTACGATTGAGAAAATGTCATCGACATAGCGGAACCAGAAGTCGGGAAAATTATTTATTGTTCTTTACTTCTTATAAGAGAACTTTTGAGGCTTATCTAAACTCGAAATTTTACTTCATGCGCTAAGCGTACAAAACACTGACTTGATGTGAAGTTTAGAATGTACGTCTTTAGCATAATGCTTTACTAGTATATTTTTAAATCCACTTGAAATCAGTGATTTATACGCGTGGCGCATGAAGTAAAATTTCGAGTTTAGAAAAGCCTGAAAATTTGGTTTGGTTGCCCCGCTTCGCGGAGCGACCAAACCAAATTATAAGGCTTTTCTAAACTCGAAATTTTACTTCATGCTTAGTTTGGGAGTGGAAAACACTCGTTTAAAGTTTCGAATAGCCCTCTTTTAAAAAACAACGAATATCTAAAGATCTAAAAAAAAGCTAAATTTGCTGTAAATTTTCTGAATTTTATATTTTGGTATACAAATCCCTGTTTACCTAGATAAAAAAAAAAAACGCATTTGAACAGTTTTCTTTGAGGTAAACATATGCATAAGCTGTAAATTTTCCGACATCCGTTGTTTTTTTTAACAATTTCAATTTGAAGCTTTAAACGAGTGTTTTCCACTCCCAGACTAAGCATGAAGTAAAATTTAGAGTTTAGAAAAGCCCCGTGAAAATTTGTCGAGGGTCGCGCAGCCACCCGAGACAAATTTTCTGGGCTTTTCTAAACTCGAAATTTTACTTCATACGCCACGCGTATAAAACACAGATTTCAAGTGAAGTTCGAATATACATACATTTCACAATGTTTTAGTGTTTTATACGCGTGGCGCATGAAGTAAAATTTCGAGTTTAGAAACGCCCAGAAAATTTGTCTCGGGTCGCTGCGCGACCCTCGACAAATGTTCACAAGGCTTTTCTAATCTCGAAATTTTACTTCATGCTTAGTCTGGGAGTGGAAAACACTCGTTTAAAGCTTCAAATTGAACTCTTTTAAAAATCAACGAATGTCAGAAAATTAACAGCTAAAATAATTAAGAAAATGTAATGTGATTTTATTAAAATAATGACATTTTTCTTGTATACTGTAAATCATTTCGAAAACATTTACTTGAATCAAGTGACTACGATATCTTTAGCATTATATGTCATTGTTTTTTATAAAATCACATTATTTTTTCTTAATTATTTTTATTTAGAGAAACGTTAAGTGATAAACGTTAACACTATTAAATTCAGAATTTTTCCCTCTACAAAAAAGGCAAATACATTTTGTTTCTAAAATAAATAGGGGAGCCAAAATTTGAACATTTCAAAATTTACATGGAATTTCCTATGTTGCGTCCGCCAAGTCAACACCCGGTATAACTTTGATAACATTGATTGTTTTAAAATAAATAAGCTTTGCTATAAACTCGAAGTTTTGATGGATTGAGAAGTTTTTAAACATACTTTATTTTTAACAATAATAATGTCAAACAAGATTAAGAACAGTTTTTATGTTTTTATTACAAAATTGATTAGAATGAAATTCTAACAATGAATTATTCTCATATTCAAACAGATAATAAATTACATATTTAATAATATGGTATGTTCAATAAAAAAAACCTCTAGAGTGCCATGATTTTATCTTATTTTAAATTTAAGTTGGCTACACGCTTTAGGAATTGACATATAAAACGTCAAACATAATAATTATAATGTATAATTTCATAGTTGCCAACCTACAAAATTTTTCATGGCGCTCTAGAGATTTAATTTTATTGAACATACTATATTAATAATAGCACATGGCTCTTTTTAAGACAAAAATACAAAAATTATATTATTATAAATGTAGGCAAAGTTCAGTCACCTTAACCTGTTACTGATCCTTCATTTTATAAAAAAAACGTTAGTTTTCAAATTTTTAAATATGTAACTATTTAAATATTCAAACAAGTTGTTGTTAGTTGATTGATTGAACTGCGTGGAGATCAAATTAATTTGACGAATAAAGAACTCATAACCTTTTTTTACACGTTTATTTGAATTACTAAATGTACATACATTTCAGACACAAAGTGACCATTATCAATGGAATAACACTGATAATGGATACTTTGTGTCCCAAATGTATGTAAATTTAGTAATTCAAATAACCGTGTAAAGAAAGGTTATTAGTGCCCATTTTGTCAAATTACGTTGTTGTTATCAAATGTTATATTTAAGTATCCAATTATATTTATAACAGTTTTATACTTAGAGTAAAAATACACATTTAATGAAAAATTAATATTTACAGTAATTCCCTGAAATATAATTTTTTTAAAATTATATATTTCTTTCAATCTAATATAATTATCAACTGCTATCATTAAAGTAGGTACTTAAAACGTACTAATCTGTAAGACTGATATCCAATCACTTTTGTTTATTTAATGCTCTTATGCAATTTGATTTGATAACCAACTACACACGTTATCAATTACACGCTTGACTTATTTCATTCCCTCGAGACAGTCGAAAAAAAAGTATATTTTACATGATACATTAAAACAGTCTCAATCAATTAACATTGTCACAATTATTTCACGATAAAAATGGAGGTAAGTAAGAATTACTGATAACACTTCAATAGTTTGCATAAATTATACTTAATATATGCATTATTAACATTAAATATTGAAAACAATTTAAAAGGTCTACTATTGAAAAAACAATGAAATATACTTCTATTTAACTTATTCAATTCTATAAAACTAACGTATAGAATATGAAGAAAATAAAATTGACAAACAAGATAAATTCAAATTCAAATCTATTTGAATTCGAGAAAATAAGCTTACGCTTCTTACAGTTTGCACACTTTAAACATAATATATAAAATTACGAAAATTACCTGTTCATTCCACACACAACACTTTTTCCAAGTAAGTTTATTTTAATTTGATTTCTAAATTTTTTAAAACGTCATAAGCAAAGCTATACTAAAGAGAGATAAATCTCGAAACGCGTCTATAGATGGCCTAAGACATTAGCTTTAATCCAAGTCTATTTACTTCTAATTTTTTGTTATTTCTCCTTTCATTTTTAATTTGTATTTGTTAGTTGGTTTGAAGAGAATTTGACCTAAACGTTACATATACTTTAATAGAGCGTTGTAACAAATTAAATTAAATAAGATTTTAAATATTTCATTGTATAATTCAATATCCGGAGGTGCATTTGCACGGGAAATAGTTGTTTCAATGAACATTTATTGCCTTAAGTTGTCTTATTAATTAAGACATTGTTTGCATTTTCACGAATAACAATATCGTAATTTTATATATTATGATAAAATTGACTGTATAGTGAGTGATTTTTATTGTTGAACTGACGTAATAATAAAAAATCAGTAACTAACACTAACATTAAAGATAATAAAACTGACTATACACTAAGTGATTTTTATTAGTAAACTGATGTAATAATAAAAATCATTAACTAACACTAACAATAAAGAAAATAAAACTGACTATACACTAAGTGATTTTTATTATTAAACTGACGTAATAATAAAAATCATAAAGCATTAACAAAAAACACTAACATTAAAGGAAAGAAAATTGACTATACTGTAAATGATTTTTATAATTAAACTAACGTAATAGTAAAAATCATAACCTAACACTTACATCAAAGAAAATAAAATTGACAACACACTAAGTGATTTTTATTATTAAATTGACGTAATAATAAAAATCATTAACTATACAGGGTGCGAGTAAAGTATGAAATATTACGAATAAAAACAACCTCAACCGATATTCTTAAAAACGCTAAAACAGTTCAAATTTTAGTCATTAATGAACGTACACTTATGTTTGACGAGTGACGTCATCGGCAATTTCTTTAAATGGATTTTTGTTTATTTGGAAACTTCTCTAGAGCTGCTAATTCTCTTTACATATATATTTTTTAAATACTCGTCCTATAATTATTTATAATTTTTAACTTGAACTTTTGTGCTTGCTATTTCATGGTATTTTGTGACCTAAGTAGATTAGTCACAAAACACCATGAAATAGGAAGCACAATAGTTCAAGTTAAAAATTAAAAAGAATTAAATGACGCGTATTTTCAAAAAAAGAAATATGTGACTGTAAAGAGAATTAGTGGAACCTGAATTTAAGTTTCAAACTTATTAACATGTCAAATAATAAACAAAAAGCAATTATTTGGAGTTTTCGATTAAAAAAAAAATTGATAGAGCAATTATGAATTTTGTGTGGATCTTTATCACCATTTTTTCTATCTTGTTTGTAGATCAAATAACGCGTATTTAAATAAAATATGACTGTAAAGAGAATTAAAAGCTCTACAAAAGTTGCAAATAAAAAACAACGAATTCCTTTTAAAAAAATTGCCGATGACGTCACACATCAAACAATAGTGCCGTCACAATATTTTTGGGGGCGTAAAAAGGGCGCATTATTCAACAAAAATCGGCCTGTTTCAGCCAGGGTTGTTAAAAAAAACGTTTTTTTTTTCTTCCTTTTAATTAAAATAAACAGTTTTTTTTTTACAAAAAGTGTTATTTCACTGAAACAGTGTTTAAAACATTAAAAATTAAAAACACGTTTAAAACATTAAGAATTAAAAACATGTTTAAAACACTAAGAATTAAAAACATGCTTAAAACGGGTTTTAAACTTGTTTAAAACATGTTTAAAAATAATCAGCATTATTAATAGACGTTAGCATAAGCTTTAATACAGTTCTAAGGATGATTTCGACATATTCGGAACAATAAAACATTTTAGTAGATATTGTAAGTTTACAACTAATAATTTAATAACCCTAGTTTAAGTCTTGTACATAACCTCAATTTTCAAAACAAAATCGAGTTATTTGGAATTCATTTAATAATGCAACTTCACTTGAAATCAGTTTTTTATACGCGTGGCGCATGAAGTAAAATTTCGAGTTTAGAAAAGCCGGAAAATTTGGTTTGGCCGCGTAGCGCTACGCGCTACGCGACCAAACCAAATTTTCAGGCTTTTCTAAACTCGAAATTTTACTTCATGCTTAGTCTGGGAGTGGAGACACTCGTTAGAAGTAAATTTCAATCTAATAATTTAAAGGAAGAATTATATTTTCACAAACATAAAAAACAGTCTGATGCACCTTCTAAATTACTTGACTACAATGAAGTTAGAACACTTGAAATTGTAATGTTGCCACGTTCATTTTATCATTATTTCAAAACTAACTAATAGCATGTAGATTTTGCTCTATTAATACGAAATGTTAGTATCGTGTTTGTATGCGTTTAGTAGAGATTATCAAGCACTAAGCTATAATGATAATAACGGCAATTCTATTAATAAGGCTAAACATGTTTAAAACACGTTTGCAATCACATCTATTTGGCATCAAAAAATTACTTACAATGCAGTGTACAAAATGAACAAATATATATAAAATATTAACCAATAAACACAAATTAACAAAAAGAGAGAAAAAAAAGTAAACAAAAAACAAATGCTGTTTCTTCCTAAATTAAACTAAATTTGCCTGCCTCTAGATTCCCTACGTCTCCTTTTACTTATTTATTTATTAGATTTTCCTAGTGGTTACGCTGGTCTGCTTTTAATAATATTCTTACACATAATTGTAATATTTTATTATGATAATATTTTATTTTTAGTAATGTAATTTGAAATATCTTCAACAAATTATTTTAGTTAATATTTAAAATTACGAACATGTTAATCGTGTTTTAGTTAGTTTGATGAAGATATTTCAAACGACATTATTAAAAACGTAAACAAAAAATGACTAATTTAAGATAATAAAAAAAAACTTTTTAAGCAAATTTAACGTTTAAAACATGTTTTAAACGAATTTAAAATTTAAAACATGTTCAAAACAAAACAAATTCAAAATTTAAAACATGTTCAAAACAAAACAAAACAAAGTGTTTAAAACATAACAACCCTGGTTTCAGCCTTATTAGTAAACCAGTTGAGTTCGTTTTTATTCGTAATATTTCATACTTTACTCGCACCCTGTATAGGTAATTCACATTTAATGACTATTACCTTTAAATTGCCTATATTCTTTCTACAAATTAATTAATAAAAATATAAAACACAAAAATGATTTATTTTATTTTTACAAATCGCCAATGGCTTTCTTATTATCTACTACTATCTACTAAGCTATTTTTACACAAAATTGCTGATTTAATTAATGAATTAAACGACTTATGCCCAATTGCACTAACGTCAAACTTAATCTCGAGTTGGGTTAGACGAAATAAATATTAGTCAACATTATTAAAGTGAAATCAAACAGAAAATCTGCTCAGCTTGATTTTATGTTTGATTTTATTTTAATTAATTTAACAAATGTCAACATTATTAAAGTCAACATTATTAAAGTGAAATCAAACAGAAAATCTACTCAGCTTGATTTTATGTTTGATTTTATTTTAATTAATTTAACAAACGTTTAATCGTAGAACACTTGGTTTGTTTCACTGATTTCACTGATAAATCAGTAAAACAAACCAAATGTTTTAATCAAAGTTCTACTAATACAGGGTGGGGCAGAAAAACCTATCCGATTTCAAAACGTTATAAAATTAAAACCACTTAACTTGACAAACAACATTTTTATTAACATATCGCAAATTTCATGCCATTTTTAAATTTAAGTTTTGAAAAGCACATCACTCAAATGTCGTCCTTGGGAGCGGATACACTGATTTAGGCGCTCGCGGTAGCTTTCCATGACTTTCACCGTCATTTTCACATGAATTTCTTCAATTGCCCGAGCAATTTCCCTTCGTAAAGCAAGGAGGGTCCTTGGTCGATGCTGAAATACCTTCGATTTGAGGTAACCCCAAAGGAAGAAGTCACATAGAGTGAGATCCGGTGAGCGCGGCGGCCAGCCAATATCACCTCTCAGAGAAATGAGGCGTCCGGGAAACATTTCCCCGAGAATGTCCATTGATCGTCGCGATGTGTGGGCGGTTGCACCATCCTGTTGAAACCACACATTTTCCACGCCATTTTCTTCCATTTTGGGTTGAAGAAAATTTTCCAGCATGAAACAATAGCGCTCGCTGTTGACCGTTACGGTTTGCCCATTTTCTTCAAAAAAGTAAGGCCCCCAGACGCCTAGGCGGGAAAGAGCACACCACACAGTCACTTTTGGGCTATGGAGGGGTTTCTGATGGATTTCCCGAGGATTTTCGTCACTCCAATATCGAAAATTCTGCCTGTTTACGGCGCCACAAAGGTGAAAATGGGCTTCGTCCGTGAAGAGCGGGTTTAAAAATCCCGCGGGGAACGTTCAATCGCGGCTCTCACATTGGCCACGTTTTCAGGTCCTGTTGCTGCCCTGGGACGTCCAGGCGACTTCTTTTTCAATGCTGAACCCGTCTGTCGAAAATTTAACACCCACACTTTAATCGTAGCGTGATGTGGAACAGGATCATGACGCCCGAGTCCGAAATGAATTCGAAAAGCATGTTGTGTAGCAAATATCGAACCGCCGTTTTCGATAAACCGCTCAATAACAAAAGCACGATGTTCACCAGACGAAGGCATGTTGACTAATGACAAATGGCATAAAACCGGCTTTCTAACGGTTTATACCTCACTACTCTACCTGTTCCCTCCTCTGAGAAAAAGGGATTTGAAATCGGATAGCTTTTTCTGCCCCTCCCTGTAATTAAATATGTTTCACTGCGGGTTAAGTAAGAAATTAATTCAACATAACAAATGTTTTATTTTGTCAAACCGAACTATTTTAAACTTTACAATATTTCAGTGGTTTGTACGCCTGGCGCATGAAGTAAAATTAAGCAGAAGTAATACGCAGTTTCAGGCTTTTCTAAACTCGAAACTTTACTTCATGCCTAATCCATTTTACTCCATGCTTAATCAAGGAGTAAAACACCTTTTAAAAATATACCATGAAGTAATTAATTTAAAACATTCAGTTCCTCAAAGACCAGTTTTATTACTTCATGCCTAATCAATTTTACTTCCTGCTTAATCAAGGAGTGAAACACTTGTTAAAAGTATATCATGAAGTAATTAATTTTAAACATTCAGTTCCTCCAAGACCAGTTTTATTATACTCAATATTTACACAGATTGTATTATATAAACATTTATTTTTATTTTTAGATACTAGACATTCCATTAGACAAAAAACTCTCAGAAAAGCTAACACTCCTGGTGCCATACCTCTACACAGACACACTGAAACTCCTGCTGATTTTAGAGCTCTTGAACATCTCCCTCATCATCTACAACTTTTTCGTACTGTTCGGACTCAAAATCTCCACAAAAACCCGCACAATTCTTGGCAATATATTCACATTAGAGCTAATCACGAAAATTCTACACTTAACCTCAATATATCTAATTTGCGACCGAAATACTATCACATTAAAACACGCAATCATATTCGCAATATTATTCTCAGCAAATTTCGCCTTTTATTTCCTCAATAAATTGATATGCTACGCGGTTTTAACAAATGATAAAATCATGAATTCGGAAAGTTTAAAGAATTGGAAGGTTTTGCTTTGGATTTATTTAACCATAATTTCATCAGTGGGTTTAGGAGCTCTCACTTTTGTTTACGAGCCCAGTTTACTCACAACTTATGCTGCTGTGCTAATTTTAGTTGTAACAATTTTAATTTTATACATTTTTATAAGTCTTGTTAAAAGAGAATATAGGAATCTTCGTAAATGTAATGAGGTTAGTGAAGGTGATAAAGTGAGGTTGATTTTATTAAGGATCATGATTTATATTCCTTTCCTAGTTTTTAATTTGTGCTTTGTTATGATTAGGAAACAGAATATTTTGGATGTGTGTCCCGTTGTGATGTTTTTGTATTTTATTTATTTGAGGAGGATTAGTAACAGGAAGCTTAGGGAAGAGATCAAGAAAAACGATGGTGAAATTAAGGATGTTAAAAAGTCTGTCAAAGAAAAAAAAATTAAGGATGTGAAAAATATAAGTAATAAAAGTAATGAGGATAAGAAAAAGGTTATTAATAAGAAAAACGATTGATTTTTGTACATTTTTTATTTTTATCATTTATACATTTTGTTATGTTTATATAAATAAATGAGCATTTTTTTACAACAATTTACACAAATTATTCATTTAATGTTTTCCCACAACAATATAAATAAGAACTATTATTATTTTATTTTAACTTTAAAATTTTATTATTTTTAAATAACTGTTTTTAAATGACAATTCGAAACTTAATGTTGAAAAATGTCCAGTCTTAGTAGTTAGTATAAATTAAACTTTCTTAATTTCAGTGTTTTGTGTGCCTGGCGCATGAAGTAAAATTTCGAGTTTAGAAAAGCCTGAAAATTTGGATTTATATTCAAATTATCAGGCTTAACTAAACTCGAAATTTTACTTCATTACTCAAGGAGTGGATACACTTGTTAGATATTTTAAATACTGTAAATAGTAATGAACATATTTTAACTGCCAATATAACCACAATAATATTGACTCTAAAAATATAAGATTAACCATGTCTAATCTAGTGACATTCTCAGGATTTATATTATTGTGGTAATATTTACAGTAAAAATATTACTGTGATCTCAAAAGATATCTCAGCTCTGATTAAAAATAAAAACAATGTCATCACCAAAGAGGCCTAACTTTAAGAGCTGTATAATCAAAAAATGTTTTAATATTAAGCGAATTTTTCTTTTAAATATACATAAAAGAATTTATTTTTAAGCTTTAAACGAGTGTTTTCCACTCCCAGGCTAAGCATAAAGTAAAATTTCGAGTTTAGAAAAGCCTGAAAATTTGGTTTGCTCGCGTAGCGCGAAGCGCGGAGCGGCCAAACCAAATTTTCAGGCTTTTCTAAACTCGAAATTTTACTTCATGCGCCACCGGTACACAACACTGATTCAATGTAAAGTTTAGCGGTGTGTTTTAAACTTGGTAATATGTCAGTGTTTTGTACCGGTGGCGCATGAAGTAAAATTTTGAATTAAGAAAAGCCTGAAAATTTGGTTTGGCCGCTCCGCGCTTCGCGCTACGCGACCACACCAAATTTTCAGGGTTTTCTTAACTCGAAATTTTACTTCATGCTTAGCCGGGAGTGGAAAACACTCGTTTAAAGCTTCAAACTAAATTTTTTTGACAAACCGAGTGTCGGAAAACTACATACAGAGAGATTTATGTAACACCGCACATTTTCTTATAGAGATTTTTTTTTTAAATATACATAAAAGAATTTAATTTTAAGCTTTTAACGAGTGTTTTCCACTCCCAGGCTAAGCATGAAATAAAATTTCGAGTTTAGAAAAGCCTGAAATTTTGGTTTGGTCGCGTAGCGCGAAGCGCGGAGCAGCCAAACCAAATTGTCAGGCTTTTCTAAACTCAAAATTTTACTTCATGCGCCACCGGTACGAAAAACTGATATATTATCAAGTTTAAAACACACCGCTAAATTTTACATTGAATCAGTGTTGTGTACCGGTGGCGCATGAAGTAAAATTTCGAGTTCAGAAAAGTCTGAAAATTTGGATTTTTATTCAAATTTTCAGGTTTAACTAAACTCGAAATTTTACTTCATTACTCAAGGAGTGGATACACCTGTTAGATATTTTAAATACTGTAAATAGTCCTGAACATATTTTAACAGCGAATATTACTACAATAATATTGACTCTGAAAATATTATTAGATTAACCATGTCTAATCTAGTGACATTTTCAGGATTTATATTATTGTGGTAATATTTACAGTAAAAATATTACTATGATCTCAGAAGATATCTCAGCTCTGATTAAAAATAAAAACAATGTCATCACCAAAGAGGCCTAACTTTAAGAGCTGTATAATCAAAAAATATTTTAATATTAAGCGAATTTTTCTTTTAAATATACATAAAAGAATTGAATTTTAAGCTTTAAACGAGTTTTTTCCTTTCCCAGGCTAAGCATGAAGTAAAATTTCGAGTTTAGAAAAGCCTGAAAATTTAGTTTGGTCGCGTAGCGCGAAGCGCGGAGCGGCCAAACCAATTTTTTTAGTCTATTCTAAACTCGAAATTTTACTTCATGCGCCACCGGTATACAACACTGATTCAATTTAAAGTTTAACGGCGTGTTTTAAACTTGGTAATATGTCAGTGTTTTATACCGGTGGCGCATGAAGTAAAATTTCGAGTTTAGAAAAGCCTGAAAATTTTGTTTGGCCGCTCCGCGCTTCGCGCTACGCGACCAAACAAAATTTTCAGGCTTTTCTAAACTCGAAATTTTACTTCATGCTTAGCCTGGGAGTGGAAACACTCGTTTAAAGCTTCAAACTAAATTCTTTTGACAAACCGAGCGTCGGAAAACTACATACAGAGAGTTTTATTTAATTCCGAACATTTTCACAAAGAGAGTTTTTCTTTTATATATACATAAAAGAATTTAATTTTAAGCTTTAAACGAGTGTTATCCACTCCTAATCTAAGCATGAAGTAAAATTTCGAGTTTAGAAAAGCCTGAAAATTTGATTTGGTCGCGTGTCAGTTTTTTATATCGGTTTCGAATGAAGTAAAATTTCGAGTTTAGAAAATTTGGTTTGGCCGCTCCGCGCTTCGCGCTACGCGACCAAACCAAATTGTCAGGCTTTTCTAAACTTGAAATTTTACTTCAAGCTTAGCCTGGGAGTGGAAAACACTCGTTTAAAGCTTCAAACTAAATTCTTTTTACAAACTGAGCGTCGGAAAACTACATACAGAGAGTTTTATGTAACACCGAACATTTTCATAAAGAGAATTTTTCATTTAAATATACATAAAAGAATTTAATTTTAAGCTTTAATCGAGTGATTTCCACTCCCAAGCTAAGCATGAAGTAAAATTTCGAGTTTAGAAAAGCCTGAAAATTTGGTTTGGTCGCGTAGCGCGAAGCGCGGAACATCCGTTTTCTTTATTATTAAAAATTTCACTCCAAATCACAAAACATCACAGACTTTAATAATATAAGAAACAATCTGGGCTATTTATTTTACCTAATACAATGTTTGCACATTTTTTTTCCACTTATAAACATTTCAAGTTCTTATTGAGATGTCTCAGTATTATACTCACGAGTGTCTTCCACTCCCGGATTAAGCATAAAGTAAAATTGAAAAAAATATATGTTTGCAGTAGTTTTATAAACCCACAATATATACTCAATGACATTAGAAGCGTAACACCAAGAAGGAATGATTTGTTTGAATTCATATTTTAGCAACAGAGTGACTATATTTAAAGCATACATTGATAACAATTTCAACCTTGTGCCTTTTATATTTATTGTGAAAAAAAAAAATATTTCACTTTTTCTTTTTTGATAAAACTATTTATATGAGCTGTTTAGTACAGATGTTTTTAGTTTTCGTGTTTCCGTTGAGTGTGTTAAGCTTAAATAAAATGCCTCGAGTCCGAAGACGTCCACAATATAACCATTTGAGCGATTTTGACCGGGGTCGAGTTGTTGCTTATCGAGATGTCGGTATGTCCTATCGCGAAATTGCCCGCCGTATTGATTCCACTGCAGCAACTGTAATACGTGTGTATCAGGTATGGACAGAAGAAGGTAGAGGAGCAAGAAGAAGACCAATTGGTCGACCAAGGCGTACCACAGAACGTCAAGATCGGCGCTTAAGACAAATAGCCCTGCGAGACCGTTTCGCTACTACGCGTCAAATCGGTGATCAATAGATTGGAGAAGAAGGTAGGCCCGTTAGTATGCGAACCTTATATCGCCGCATTCAATCCTTTGGGCTTCTTTCGTACCGTCCAAGATTAGTGCTTCCATTAACAGCGAGACACTGTCGCCAAAGGTTGGACTGGTGCAGAGAACGGCAGCATTGGGAGGCAGAATGGCACGATGTCGTATTCAGCGATGAATCACGATTTTGTCTAGGCACGCATGATGGCCGTAGAAGGGTACGACGCTACCGTGGAGAACGACCTGATCTTAGGTTTGCTATGAGAGGCATGTACGCAGGACTGCTGGAGTAATGGTTTGGGGGACTATTGCTTATGGTAGTCGATCACCTCTTGTATTCATTCGAGGCAGTATGACAGCTGCGCGTTATGTTGAAGACGTCATACGACCGACTTTGTTGCCTTATTTAGATGGCCGCCCAGACGTACTTTTTCAACAAGATAACGCACGTCCCCATATTGCTCGTCGAACTATGAACTTTCTTAATGAAGCTGGTGTTAATGTTTTGGCGTGGCCGCCCCGTTCGCCGGATTTAAATCCCATTGAACATGTGTGGGATATCATGGGAAGAAGAATATTCTCTTTGCACCATCCTCCACAGACTCTAGCACAGTTGATCGATGAAATTCAAGTTGCTTGGAACGAGATGCCTCAAGAAGACATCGACCATCTCATTTTGTCGATGCCCAGACGTCTACGGGAGTGTAAACAGCAAAGGGGTCGCCAAACACATTAATAATTTTTTTAGATTGTTTTCTAATAAAATTTCTTGAAAATGTAATCATTTTATTCTTGATGTAAGACTACCATACTGGCAAAAAATCAAGTTAAAATATTAACTCCTTCTGGGTGTTACGCTTCTAATGTCATTGAGTATATCAGAAGCTAAAGAACTCATGATCATGAGCCTAGAAGACGTTATTGTTTACATTATAAAGTTGCTGTGCTTATGTTAGGTGGCTATGAAATAATAAAAATTAAATTTATAATTGTTCAATCGAGTGTAACTCATTCATTCACCGGTTAACCATATACGAGTTTCATTCTTCAACGCTATCATCAGTATAGTCCCGAACCAGTGCTTGAGTACTGAACACAAATTCATATTCCTGATATTTGTATTCTATAAAATAAAGCCCTGTTGTGGACGAACAATTGTTGTATACAAACGTTTAGTTTGCCAGCTATTGAAGATGCTACTTAAATTGCACAGGCCATAATAAATGGTCAAAGATGTTCAGTATTCTTCAAGCACTGGTTTGGGGATGCGTCACGGCAATGGAGATTCCGATTTTGGACAATAGTTCTATGGAACATTACAAGATGGCGATATTTTCAAAGCAACTCCTTTTCGATGCAACACATTTCTTTATAATGAATTTTTAAGCTATTTTTGCGCGCTTTTTGGGCCTGCCCGCTCTATCATTTCCACCGTTTTTGCCATTTGTTGCCGCCAATTCAGGACTTTGCCGCGATCGCGGATTAACGGATCTTGTGAAGGCGCGGGTTCTTTACATGAGAGGGATGAAGCGCTCATTATCTACGCTCTCAGGCACCCTGGAGAGAAGACAGGCATTACGTCATTGTGTCGGATGGGACCGCCCTTGGACGGAGTAGAAAGCTTCTTCGCGGAAGAGCTTATTCATCAAAATTATGCGAGGACACGTTCTAGGCGAACAATAGGGCCATAAACGGTCAAGGCGGACATCCCAAGGACGTACAGGTGCACAGCACGAACAAAATTAGCTGCAACAGAGCGTACGAACATTCTTCCCCCGGAAATTGTAAACACCAATGGGGTGGTACCTAGATCATCTCACTCTTCCGAAGAAGGGAGAAGAACCACCCCCAACAGCTTCGAAGAGAGCAAAATAAGAAATAAGAAAAAACGCATCACTCACCATCCAGAAACCGAACCGCAAACATATATTTTCATTCCTCTGCGATAGAGATTCATTTCTTAGTTTTTTACTTTAAATAAATCGTGCAAAATCAACACTTGATTTTATAATTAATGGGAGCTTCCCATTTGGTCCTTCGAATTATAGTGTAAACTTTAAAGTCTAAACACCATTTCTATTGGCTTTTCTTCGAGAATAGGTGCGGATTTAAATTGTTCGATAATTTATGTTTCAACATTTTACTCCAATTAAGAATTATTTTCCTTTGTTTATAATTTCTATTATCAAATGGATATCTCTGTTATTTATAATTATTACATGTACTGTTGTAATTTTTTTGTTTACCTACTTATTTGTTGAATAAGTTTTCTTCATAATATAGTATTTTTAAATAACATTACTGTTTTATTTGTACTTATTTTATTTTTCTCTGTTTGTACTTATATTAATGAATTTCTACAATGTTTTGAAAATATCAATAAAGGTAGGTGTTAATTAAATAGGTATTAATAATACAATAACGAATATATTCAATTTCACATTCACATACATAAAAGTGGCGTCCAAGTGTGGGTGAATTTCAAATAACAGTTGTCTGTATTTCTCACTAACCCATACACATATCTCACATACCCAACAGAGATATACTTGTTTGGTTAGTGATAGTTATCAGAAACGCTGACGAACGTAACCTCCAAATTTGATATAAACACTGAAGCTTTTAACGATGTAAGCTCTTAAAATAATATCTAATGATAAAACAAGTGTTTTCCACTCCCAGACTAAGCATGAAGTAAAATTTTGAGTTTAGAAAAGCCCCGTGAAAATTTGTCGAGGGTCGCGCAGCGACCCGAGACAAATTTTCGGGGCTTTTCTAAACTCGATATTTTACTTCATGCGCCACGCGTATAAAACACTGGTTCGAGGTGAAATCCGAATTTTTAAATGTAATGTATTCGAATATTTTTTCCAATGCACGTTAATTTAATTTTTGAAAAAATAATTCTTAAAAAAAGATTAATATTACTAATTGTGTGACTGAGTTATGTGGAGTATTTAATCACAATAATAAACACTTTTATTCCTTACTTCACTTTTATTTTTATTCGTTAGATGTACATATCGAGTGCAAAGCACTCATTATCAATAACTAATGGATCAACAGTCCGTAATTTTAATCCCCTAATGTTTTTCAGCCTTGCGACACCTTATGTAATTAAAATTGGGTTTTTACCATCTTTGTCAGGTATATATAGTTGCGCACCTAGTTGTAAGACCATTAGTTATTGATAATGAGTGCCTTGCACTCGAAATGTACATCTAACGAATAAAAATAAAAGTGAAGTAAGGAATAAAAGTGTTTTTTATTGAGATTAATTTTAGTTTATTTTAGACGATTCTATTTTTGAAAATAAACATATTGGGTATTACTAAATTCAGAAAAAAATATGGTTACATTTATAATGTAATAAAAATGGTTGGTTTTTAGTTCAATACAATCAGCTAATAAATAACGGACTTATGGCGTTGGGCGTCTTTTATCGAACACCCGGTATTCATTATAGGTGCATCGTCGTATTACATTGTCTGTGAGTTGTTTTAAAAGGTATTCAAAATGTACATAATACTAATAATTATGATCTTTATTCATAAGCAGGCAAAAGCCTAACAATAATAATAATTACAACGGAAAATTACAAGAAAAATATCACGATAATGATTGTATATAACAAAATGCAATTCATACTTATATTACATTAGTTATAATTTCTATTCGTGCAAAATCCTAAAAACATCCAATTATAACTATTATTGTTTTCTATTCTGTTCTCAAACTGCCTTTCGGAATTGTGTGTGCATTTTTGATACTTGGGTTTGCTGATAATCTCAAATTTCGCTACTGAAGTAATAAATTTAGGACCCCATTCTAAATACAGTCAATTTTTCTCTTAAGTGCATTTATACACATATCCTTATGTGCACTCTGTAAATTTGCATGCATTCGCTGTTTTTATAAAGCTTTAATTTGAACCAGTGGCCGGTGGCCAACTTCATTTTAAACTAAAACGCCAAGGTATTGCATTCCGGTATTAAAAGGTGAGCCCGTTTCGCTGATAAATGCATGTATTAATGACGCAGTTCTGTGACGTAAGAGCATTGAAAAACAAAATGCATATGTATTGAATTTAACCTCAGATTTTGTATCTTGGATTTGAGCTTCACATGAAGTTGCATCCGCCACTGATTTGAACTTTTTAACGAGGGTGTCTCCTCCTTTGTTAAGCATAAAGCAACATTTTTTGTTTAGAAAAGCCTGAAATTTTACTTCATGCGCCACGTGTATTAAACACTAATATAACGTAAAGTATGTTTTGAAATTAATTTGAAACCAATGTTGTATACCTGTGGCGCCTGAAAATTTGGTGTGGTCGTTTCGCTTCGCTACGCGGCCAAACCAAATTTTCATTTTCTTCTAAACTCGAAATGTTACTTCATGCCTAATCAGTGAGTTTCTTGATAACTTACAGAGAATACATAGGTATATGTATACTTAAAAGAAAAAATCCCTGTATGTCTGTACATTGTAGGCAATCAAACATACGATACGGCATGCTCATAAGGAACTACTTAAAACATAAAAACGTTTGATGTTTAGAATCAAATTATATTCACTGTATATTTACACACTATATTCACAAATTTTTACAACCCTATAAAATAACAATAGTAAAAAATTACGCGGTAACTTTATTCGTATCCAACTCATTAAAATTAATATTAACGGCGGGATTTTCAAACCCAGTTTCGTTACACTCATCAGCAAACGTTATGGTAGCATCAATATTATACCGATTTTCCTCTCTCCTGAAAATATTCAACAAACACAACTTAAAGTACTTATCCGCAGAAGCCAAATACAACAGAATAAACAGCGGGCATAAATATCCTATAATCAAAATATACTCCAAAATAACACCATAACTAGGATGCACAATCATCGGGTGTGCAATGAACAAGAGCATAATACTAGAAAACCATACATAAGTGAAAATCCTCCCGATATTCATTCTTATCATTTCCCTTTCCGCTACAGAACTGGGTTTTTTACTGCAGCACTTAATAATTTCTTTAATGAACATAGTTATTGTTATGATTACAATAGCTAGACCCGCTAGGAGGTAAACTATTGGGAAGTGCAAACCTAACGCGCAAATAGTGGTGCTGATAATCAACAAACAGCCTAGGATTGCGTAAATAATCCCGATGATCACTTTAGTTGATATTTTCTTCGTTTTAATTAGAGTATCTGAAATGATTGCAGCCACGATCAGCCATGAAGCAAATTGGCTAACTGCGTCTATGTGGTTGGCAAAACATCCGAAGGTGTGGTCTGCTAGGAGTCCTGTGAGTGCCAACAGGCCCGAGAGGATTGCTGGTGTTCCAAAGAGGTAAATCGCATCGTTTATCGCTAGATTCATGATTAGGATATTTGTTCTTGATTGCATTTTCTTGTTTTTGGCAACGACGTAGATGATGAACGAGTCTGAGATTATTCCGATTAGGCAGACAGTCAAGACTATGGCTTCTTTGGCGTAGTGTAAGGGTCTTAGGATGTCTTCGGTTGTGTTCGTGTTGTTGGTTAAGATGTAGTCCACTTCTTCCTCCATTTTGGTTTTTGTTTTTTAGATCCTAAAAAACAAATATAACAACTTATTTTTACATAATTAAAACATATACTAGTATATTCAATCCACTCTACGTTTACTAATGTATACGCTGTAAATTTGTATTTGGTTATCAATTTTAACAGAGCGTTCAATTTAAAACTTCTATCGAATATGCCCAGTCCTATATTAAGCATGAAGTGTAATTCCGAGTTTACAGAAGCTTGAAAATTTGGGTGGTCGCGTAGCGAAGCGGAGCGACCAATCCAAATATTCAGGTTTCTTTTAGTTTGCAAAACATTAAATATAATATATAAAATTTATTTATACCGGGAGGCCATGAAATTATTGCCTACATAATTACTCAGGTAATATTATAGACATTTGAGTTTTGGGATGTATATTTAATTTAACTATAGCTTTATTTTGGCATAGTATTAACTAGAAATACTACTTCCGGTTTTGCCTGAAGTGATATTATTTTTATAATTATGAATTACTACTCCAACTTTTTTTTAACCTGTCATATTGCTCCCTAAATTCCCTTTTCAATGATGTACAACAAGTTGATATTTACGTTGAAACTAACCTCAAAATTAATATTTTTTCGAAATTGACTTAGCAGGCCGCGGAATTGTAAATAGAATGAAATATCACAAAGTGGAAAATTTGGTTTGGTTGCTCCGCGCTACGCGACCAAACCAAATTTTCAGGCTTTTTTAAACTCGAAATTTTACTTTATGCTTAACTTGGGAGTGGCAAACACTCGTTTAAGGCTTCAAATTGAACCTTTTAAAAAAAAAAACAATAAATTTCAGAAAATGTACAGCACACAATTCTGATATGTATACCTAAAGAGAAACTCCTTGTATATACTTAAAAGACTAATTTAAAATCTATTACAAAACTAATGACAATTCTTTGAGTTATATTTTCAATGAAATATTATTGTTGTAAATCCCAGCTGATGTTATGTTTTGATCAAAAAAACTATGTTTAATTGTTTCCGCTTTAAACTCTCAAGGTCTAACGCTTCCAACGCGAACGTGTCAATTTATTATTCTCTGGGTTTTTGAGCTGTTATGAAAAATGTACGCTTGAGATAATTGCAGTAATTTTCACGAATTACTTCGACTCGAGTCATTATTATCAAACAACTGAATAACTGAAAATAACATTCCATGTTGTATCAAAACAAATTTTCAGACTAACTAATAATCAGTGTGATAATTAAATTAAAAATATTTACGCTTTTATACTATCGTTATGACTAAGTGTTTAATGTATGAATTACACATTGCAATATATGTATTTCTTATAGGCATAAGTAATTTATGAATTCACTTTAAATGTAGGTGGAACTTATTTTAATAAATTTGTATAATTTACTAAACCAACATTTCTTTTTCAGATTAATTCGTGCTGATCTGTTATACTGGGTATGTAGCAAAACGTTTTACGTTTAAAAAGCATATTAGACTTTAAAATAATTTCAAATAATAGATATGCATAAGCTGACTAAACAATAAGTATTATCACAATTTTATATTTTATAAGGTGAATCAACTTTTCATTTAGAATTTTTTTTCCCGTAGAAAACTGAAGAGCAAAAAAAGGGTTAAACTATTTGGTCCGTCCATAACTAAAGAGGAAAAACAACCGGTCTGACATACAGGGAATTTTTATTAAGTATACATATTAGGGCGGGCCGAATTGTAAGGAAGTTTTTTTTTAAAGAGTGAGTCTAATTTCTAAGAAAAAAAGTCCACGAGACTAAAGGTCTACGGTGAATTTCAAGCCGTATTAATTTTATTTGACGATTTTACTGCAGCCGGTTGTAATATTTATTTGGATTTCCGTTCTGATTTATAATATTTTCTATGGTTTTTTATATTAATAAATTTGACATTGCAAGTATAATTTATTCTCGCAGTTTGTTTTAGTGCAATTCATGTGCGACTGGGCTCGTATAGTAACTTTGAAAGCAAAATATGACTTTTATAGTGAAAAGTAAATAAAAAATATTATATTAGACATCTATTATAACTTTACAACTAAAATTTGACTATTATAGTAATGTGTAGATACTTTAAAGTAATTTTTTTGTTCAATAGTCGCATTTGCATCTGTGTTATAACTAAAATCGGACGATTATAGTAATGTGTAAATATTTTGAAGTTAGTTTTTTTCATTAGTCTCATTTGCATCTATATATACTCGCAGTTAAATAAAAAAAAATTTAGTAATCTGTAGTAACATTGAAACTATTATTATTTTCATTTTATATTTTATTTTTTATTTTATTGATTTAATTCCATCACAGGTCGAAGCCTAATTACAAGAGAATTGTAATAGAATTAGAATGATATATATTCAAGATAAATTCAAATTCAAAACTATTTGAATTCGAGAAAATAAGCTTACGCTTCTTATAGTTTGCAACTTTAAACATAATATATAAAATTACGAAAAAACTATTCGTGAATATGCAAACAATGTCTTAATTAATAAGACAATTTGAGACGATAAATATCCATTGAAGCAACTACTTCCCGTGCAAATACACCTCCGGATATTGAATTATACAATGAAATATTTAAAATCTTATTTAATTTGATTTGTTACAACGCTCTATTAAAGTATATGTAACGTTTAGGTCAAATTTTCTTCAAACCAACTAACAAATACAAATTTAAAATGAAAGGAGAGATAACAAAAAAATTGAAGTGAAAGGACTTGGATTATAACTAATGTCTTAGGCCATCTATAGACGCGTTTCGAGATTTATCTCTCTTCAGTATAGTTCTGCTTATGACGTTAAAAATATTCACTTAAAAAGTACAATATGACAATTATTGTGATGTGTAGTCATTTTTATGCCTAAATTTGTTTGGATTATCTATTATAGTCATCTGTACTTACTTTAAAAACAAAACCCGACATTTGTACTTACTTTTAAAACAAAACCTGACTATTACAGTCATTCACAGTCACTTTAAAACCTATATAAATGTGTGTTGGTGAAGTGTTAATTTAACGTTGACACATTCTGATTCGAACAGTTTTCTAAAAATAAATGAGGTTGAATTGTAATCTTATGCTGCAATTTTTAAACGACACATATTTCATACGAGCATTATTTTAATTGTACAAACTATCAGTTTCCATTTACACTTTCAAATGTATTTGCACGAATTGGTTTACACAAGCCAATTTGCGGAAATTCTTTGAAAGTTTTAAATATGATTTCAAACTCGATATAAAAGTTAACGTTAAGTTTGTCTATTACATGGAGATATCTGATATGTCTATTATATGGACATGTGTGAATGTATATATTATGATGTCCACATATATGTTTAATTCAATCCAAACAAAAGAAGCAATTATTCTAATCAATGCTTCAATATTTAAATTTTTTATTATATCTATATATGTAAATGTGCTGTGATATATACAGGGAGTTTTTCTTTTAAATACACGTATTTCAAATTCAGCCTATTTTCTGTAAATCTTTAAATATTCCTTGCTTTTTTTTAAGTTCAATTTGAATCTAAAAATGAGTGTTTTCCACTCCCAGACTAAGCATGAAGTAAAATTTCGAGTTTAGAAAAGCCCCGTGAAAATTAGTCTCGGGTCGCGCAGCGACCCGAGACAAATTTTCTGGGCTTTTCTAAACTCGAAATTTTACTTCATGCGCCACGCGTATAAAACACTAAATTATTTTGAAATTTATGTATATTCGAACTTCACTTGAAATCTGTGTTTTATACGTGTGGCGCATGAAGTAAAATTTCGAGTTTAGAAAAGCCCAGAAAAGCCTGAAAATTTGGTTTGGTCGCGTAGCGCTACGCGACTACGGGCTTCAGGCTATTCTAAACTCGAAATTTTACTTCATGCGTCACGCGTATTAAACACTAAAAAACTGAAATATTGTCAACAAGTTAAAATCAGTGTTTAATAGGCATAGCGCATGAAGTCAAATTTCGAGTTTAGAAAAGCCTGAAAATTTGATTTGGTCGCTTCGCGCTTCGCGCTTCGCGCTTCGCGCTATGCGACCAAACCAAATTTTCAGGCTTTTCTAACCTCGAAATTATACTTCATGCTTAACCTGGAAGTGGAAAACACTCGTATATAGCTTCAATTTGAACTTAAAAAAAACGAATATCTAAAAAACCAAAGCACATAATCGGGATGTGTTTACTTAAAAGAAAATGTTAAATATTAATCAAACTAAAATAAAGAATTGTTTCAATTAATGCATTAATGTTTACAATTTAAATAAATTGTAAAGATTGAAGCAAGCATTAATTAAAATAATTGTTTATTTTGGTTTGGTTTCATTTTCGAATTAATCATTCTTAAGGGTATTTATTAATAAAATTGTGTACACATTATAAAAATCATTTTCCCTATTGACTAATTAAGAAATTGAAAACTGCACAAAAACATTAAACGCGTGTCTGCTTACATTAATATTTAACAATTTTTTCAACCGTAAAAAAACTTTCTTCTGCATTTCTGGGTTAAATGCTTTCACTTACATCTTCCATATTAAGCTAACGGGACTCCCAAATGATTTTACAAATACATACATATTTATATGCCCTACTTCATGTACTTTATAAGTGTTAGCACCGTTTTAATTGGTCAGAAAATACAGGTTTAATAATTGTTAATAATATGCAAAATTATCCAAATTTTAAATTAATTTTAATTAAAATTTGCATGCTGAACAAATTATAGTGTGAATTTTATGTGCAAATAAATAGATTAAATGATGTTAGATTAGTTTCAAGAAAATATATAAATAGTCATTATTTGATGATTACATCGTCGATTCTATAGTGATTTTCATTAAATATATAGAATTAACAGAACTTAATGATGTGTACATTTACATAGTTTACATTATTTCCTTGCTTAATAATAATGGGTCTATTCATTAAGTGCAGAGTATACATTAACACTTAAGCAAGATAATATAATGATTGGTTAATAAAATTAATACAGAAATTAAATATTTCTTGAATAACGTTTAACAATTACTTATCAAAAGGTGAAACATTTTGATAATAAGACGAATAACAATTCAAAACACTTGGTTTGTATTACATGATTGGTGATACAAAATAAAATTACTAGATAGAGCTATTTTTCTTGTAACTATGCCTACATATCTCAAAGCAAATTCTTTTAGGTGCATGCATTTTTTAAATATTTGCTTAGACGAAATTACTATTTGTAAAATGTAATAATTTTATATTAACAATAAGGCGTTTATTTAAAACCTTACAATATTTTAGTGTTTTGTACGCGGGGCGCATAAGGTATAATTTCGAGTTTAGAAAAGCCTGAAATTTGGATTTGCCGCGGTGCCTTGCATCGTTCGCGCTCCGTCAAATCTAAATTATCAGGCTTTTCTAAACTCCAAATTTTACTTCATGCATAATCAAGGAGTGGAAATACTCGTTAGAAGCTTTAAATTAAACGTTTTTATACAAACAACGAATCCCTTACAATTTATATAGTATACATCGGGCTTTACTAAAATCTAATTGTATATAATGCCATTTTTGCAATAAACCCTAATTTGTAAAAGCTTTTTCACATGAGATTTATTTCGAAATGTTTGTAATGTTGTAATCATTTTAATAAAGCCGAAGTTTTAAGGATTACAAATATTCGAATATATCATTAATATTTTGTCGTTATGAGAAAACAAGTGAAAATTTTAGAGAAAAAGTCGTAGTTTTAAAGATTACAAATATTAAACGATTTCATTAATTTTTTGTCGTTGTGAGAAAACAAGTGAAAATCTTAGAAAAAAATCGTAGTTTTAAGGATTACAAATACTAAAATATACCATTAAATTGTCTCATTCTGCAAAAACAAGTGAATATCTTAGAGAAAAAGAGTCATAGTTGTAGGGATTGCAAATATTAAAATATTTCATTAAAATTTCTCATTGTAAGAAAACAAGTGAAAATCTGTCTTAACACAGCCGTTTAATTTTATAAAAATATCTCTAAGTCACTTTCAATTAATTTCCTGTCAATTGATTCAAATTCGTGTCACTTTAATTACTGCTTCTCATCGCGCAATGTTTTACTTAATTTGTGAAAAGAATTAACAATTTCGACATTTCCCACTTGATTTCTCAACGTAGAGAGAATACAATAACATACGATTGTGTTATTTGCTAATATTTGCGGTCTGAGGTGTAATTACGTCTTTGTGCAATGATTATACATTATTTCCTGTAAAAAAGACGCCAATATCGTACGTGATTATGTGTGTGTTAATTTAATAACATAAAAGAACATTTCAGAATGAAATATGTAATGTAATAACATTAATTGCAGAACTAATTGTTATAAAGGATAAAGCAAGTGTTATTTTTGATATATCCTTTATTAAGTATAAATTAAATTGCCAATTCTTGGCTGCAGAATACTTCAAACATTAAAAGTGCGATTCATTTCGCAATCTACAACAACTTAGTCTTACAAAGACTATATCAAACACTCGTTGTTGTTTCAATGAGTGTTTGATATAGTCTTTGTAAGACTAACTTGTTGTAGATTGCGAAAAGAATAGCACTTTTAATGTTTGAAGTATTCCGCCGCCAAGAATTGGCAATTTCATTTATACTTTGTTTGAACGGTAACGTGACCGCCAGTCAAAGGTGTCAAATTGTTTAGAGAGAATGGAAAAGCTATACTGATGAGAGATAAATCTCAAAACGCGTCTATAGATGGCCTGAATAATTTGACCCAAATTGTTACATTTGCAGTAGGTTACTTTATGTATCAGCAAACACTTGTTGTATAATTGAATGTCCGTCGGGGTATTAGCCCGGGAAGTAATATGGTCTTTGTAAGACTTTGTAAGACTAACTTGTTGTAGATTGCGAAAAGAATCGCACGTTTAATATCCTTTATTATTATTATTATTGGTTCAAAATGTTTAACCAAGTGATAAGTGAGAATGATATTCAGGAAATATTAATTGCAGATTTTTAATAACAAAGATTCAATGTGTGTTATTGGGTTTAAAATTATATATTTACCTTAATATTTCTATGAATTTTAAGTGTATTTCAGTAGGTTACAATAATATCAATAAATTGTTGAATATTCTAGAAATATTATAGATTATTGAAATATTATCTCAGGTCTCAAAATGTTAGAAAGTGTAAGACACAGCTATACTAATGAGAGGGGAAATTTTAAAACGTGTCTATAAATAATTTGACCTGATTTCATACATTTTACAGTATGTACATTTCCTGTCATTCTTTGTTTTTCTAAGGAGTTTAAATTAAAGCTTTGAACGAGTGTTTTCCACTACCACATTAAGCATGAAGTTAAATTTCGAGTTTCGAAAAGCCTGTTGATTTTGTTTGGTCGCGTAGCGCGTCTCTCTACGAGACCAAACCGAAGTTTTTTTTTTTTGCTGAACAAGAATATTTTGAATACCACAATATTTCAGTGTCTAATACGCGTGGCGCATGAAGTAAAATTTCGAGTTTAGAAAAGCCTAAAAATTTGGTTTGGTCGCTCCGCTACGCGGAACTAAATTTTAAGGCTTTTCTAAACTCGAAATTTTACTTCATGCTTAATCTGGGAGTGGAAAACACTCGTTTAAGTCATTAAATTGAATACAATTAAAACAACGAATGCCTGAAAATTTACAGCGCACAGCGCGATATGTACCAGTATAATTCAATAAAAGAATTTCTTGCATATCTTCTACAATTTATTCTAAGGTGTATTTGCACGAAAAGTAGTTGTTTCAATGGATATTGTTTAAGTAGTCTTATTCATTATTAAGTATTGTTTGCGGTTAATACGAATATGATATTGATTTCATATTTATATAATATGTAATATCTTTGAGGCAGGTATTATAAAAAGCAATTGAAAAAATTATACAAGCAACAGTAGATCTTCTACAAGCTGTATGAGTCAAGAACTACAAATGTTAGTGCAAACCTTAATTAAACCTACTATAATTACTTGACAAAGAAACAAAATTTGTAGATTTACTTCGTAAACATAATGTTTCTTTATTTCACTTACAATTGCAATAATTTTTTGCATGAATTAAATTATCATTTCAAGCACTTTTAAGTTTTATAGGAGATATTTAATTTAAAAATCTATATTTTTTTATTTCGATTAACTCTCAACAAGATTTACAATTAATTTTTTTATGAGTAAAGTTTTATCATTTTAGATTGGTTTTCACATCATCTATTTCCCTAATTAAAAATTATTACACGATACGACAATTAAGTTAATAATATAGGAAACATAGCGGAAATAAACGCATTTTTGCGGATATCTCCAAGAACAAAAGAACTTCGACAAAAAGTATTAAGATACTAGTTGTATTTTTTTATTAACTGCAGCTTTTTAAAAAATGTGCACGATTTATATTGTCCCGTTTTTGAACCATTTGGGATTAAAATTTATTACATCTGTAAACAGTTTTATAGTGGTATGAGTGGTATTTAAATTTTTTTATGATTTTTAGTGTCAATTCGTTCCATTATAAAATGTAGCGTTATTATTGTATTATTAAATTGGAGATTCCGTTAAAAAAAATTAAATTAAAACATTTATAGCATTTCTTCAATTTGGTTCTCATTAATCACTTAATGAAACATGTTTAAAATATTGATAATTAAATAAAAGTCACTTGGTTTGTTTCACTACTATTTTTTATTTTCTCTGACTAGTTTCGACTTATCGTCATTCTCAAAGAGTAATTACTCCTTGAGAATGACGATAAGTCGAAACTAGTCAGAGAGAATAAAAAATAGTAGTGAAACAAACCAAGTGACTTTTATTTAATTATTAATTTATAGCATTTATTTGAAACATTTAAAAATATATCAATATTAAGCAAAATATTTTAAAAAAATGCCCCAAAATATTGCTTAAACTTGATACAGATCTATAATTTTTGTGTCGTATTCCAATATAATATTTCATGTGTAGGTCTAACTCATTGCAGAAAAACTACGACAAAAAGTATTAATATAAAGTTGTGATTTTTTTACTATTTGTAGCATTTATTTGAAACTTTTGAGATCAATATTTAGCAATATATTCTAAAAAACTATAAATTGTAAAGATGTAAATTCGAAATTTAACCAAAAATTGATACAGGTCTACAATTTTTGTGGAGAAGTCAAATATAAAATTTCATAGTTCTAACTTATTGCGTCTATAGGAGAAAGTAAAAACGCTCTTTCAATGTTGTGTTGAAAAGGGAAATTTTAAAAATATCTCCTCCGTTTATAGTTTTAAGAATTTCATCACTTATAATCATTTTCTAATTGTCACAGTATACCTAATAAACACAAATTATAACAAATGTCAGTTATGATATTTTAAAAGTGGTTCACATTTCTTTCTACAATTGGTATTACAAAAGCCTGTGTATTTAAATTAAAATAATAATTACCTTACTTGACTTGACAGTTAATAAGCTTTCTTTAATTGACATGAATTCACATTACATAGTTAAAAATCTAAACACGAATTTTATGTTAAAAGATGCCATTATGTTAGAGAATACGTCTATTATTTATTTTCAGAACTGAAACAATAATAAAAATTCATCAAGTATTAAGGTGTTATTGTAATGTACCAATGTATTATGTTAATGTCTTTATTATTATATTATTATTATTTAATGCTCTGTCTTATTGTATATTTTCGATTATCTTATTTATCTCTTATATTCATAACTCTTTTTTTATGTATATTGTGTTTATGTTTATTTTATAATTACGAGCGAACGCAGATAATACTGGGAACAGAAAACATTTAATTCCTCTTTTGAAACTTTCTAATTTTCCATCAATAGTCATTATCTTATCTTATCTAATTCTTTGTTCGGTATTATGCGCGTCCGCACTAGATTTATTTTATTTATTTATTTATTTAACGAAAGATCCATTTTACAAAATAGATTTTAACAAAATTTTATAAGAGAGTTTAGCAGAGTTAGTTTCTAGACTTCAAAGAAGAAGGTTAGAATCAGTCGATAATTCAAAACTCTAAAAGTTTTAATTTATATTCTAAATTATAAATCAAGCTAACTGTTAAAGTTGAATTTCTAAGTCTCAAATAAAACAACACTTCTGTTAAACTTGGATAATTACTTCACTGAAATCACACACACAGAATAGAACTTAAAACAAATAAAGAGTACAGCAAGAGTATTCTTTACATTATTACTAAAAGTCAGTCGTGATTGACTAGTGGAAACCTAAGTTAAAAAAGGTTGAAAAAATTATTCACTTTCTTTGATATTTTAAAATGTCGGAAGTGAAATCACAGCTGGTTTCCTAATAGTAATGATAATCTTTTTTTTAATCTGAATAACGTGTTCCTTGCTAGCAAAGAAGTAAAATCAATTCGTTAACAGGAATAACTTGTAACATTTATCATTTTAATTATAATTTAGAATCAATGTAAATAATTAACATCTTATTTAGTAGCTTATTTGATATATTAAATAATCATTTGACCGATTTTCAGTATGGGAAAAACAATAGCTGATTTAACTTTTATGTAATTTAAAATAGTTAATAAATACAATTAGATGAAATACTCTAGCCCGTGAAAATTCGCTCTTTTATCTCAAAAGTTTGTTTCTTGAATAAGTTTCTCATTTATCACTTGGTGAAACATTCTGAAATGATATTAAAGGATAAATTAAAAACACTTGGTTTGTTCCATTATTTAGTATAAAACCAAGTGTTTTTAATTTATCCTTTAACACTATTTGAAAAGTTTAGCTAAAACTAAATTTCCAAATATCTGTTTATTATCTTAAACATATTTGTCACATTATTATGTATCTGCTTATTTTTAAGCATTCATTCTACAAAAATTTAAGTAGTGTGTATATGTACTTACTCAATCATTTAATTTACTACAAATATATTATTTTAATTTACAGGAATATTTAGTTTGTTACGTGTAATTGAATTAATGATTACGCAATTATTTACCCCAGATATTTGACAATTTCTTCTTCAAACAATATTTTGCAGCACTTTAAATCCAGAGAAATTCCTCAACCGCAAAACGCACATATTCACTTGTTTCAACAATAACACACCGTCTGACATTAATTTTAGTGAACACACGTCGAGCGAACGCAGAATGTGCCGGTGGCCTAAATCCGCTTCATCATCGTTTAAATAGAAAGTCGCGCATCGTCCACTTCAAACGTAACCGCTTCATTCTTTACTTCACACAATAATACTTGTGATTTTTTGTATACAAATCGCATAAAAATAAATTGCTTACTTTAGAAAATAATACATAACTATTACAATAATATTAATGTACCGTTGATTATAATGGCTTTCATTCTTTACTTCAGACATTCTTAGGTTTAAAGAAGATAGAGCAAAATAATATTTGTTACTTCAGAAGTTAAAAAACACAATAATAGTGAGGTTAAAATAAACAGAGTAAAATAAAATTAATTACTGCAGAAGTTAACACTTAACAAACACATTCATTCATTTTTGTAAAATGTTTGTAAAATAATTAATTTATCTTTCACTATGTTCTCATTATTTACTTGGTGAAACATGATTAAAATAAAATTTGAAATAAAAATCACATAGTTTGTTTCACTAACTTTAGAGTTAGTGAATCAAACATTGTGATTTTTATTTCAAATTTTAATTTAATCATATTTCATCAAGTAAATAATAATAATAATAATGATAATAATAGCTTTATTCACGTATGCTACATAATGCAATGACACAATACATTGTATATGATAGATGTGAAGCGTCAAAATAATATCAAAACAAATTTTGTATAGTATGTACAGGTACACTTTTGCCACCGATCGAGGTTAAAACTTGAAGTCATTAATTGTGTATACAACTCTATTTAGTAGCATATTTTTTATGACCTTTTTAAATTGTGGAAAACCAAGATTTTTAATGTCATTATCTAATGTGTTGTAAACTTTTTTACCTTCGATTAAAAATGATTTATTATATAGAGTAGTAGTGTGTTTATCAATTCGTGTTAAGTCACAGTGTCTTGTTTTGTAATTATGATTTTCGCTATGGGTAGCGAACTGATTTAAATTAGATTTAATGTAACAAACCATTTTGTAGATGTTGATTGCTGGAAACGTTAATATTTTATAAGTTAAGAAGGCATTTTTACATGATTCTGCTCTGTTTAGATTGAACATAGTCCTGATAATTTTCATTTGGGCTATAAATACTTGATTTGAATCAGAGCTCCTGCCCCAAGCCAGGATATTGAATGACATATGGGAGTAGGCCATAGCATAGTAGATAGACAAAAGAGTATCAATATCTGTTTGTTTTTTCATTTGAAGAATCCCATAGTGGGCTTGACTTAGCTTTTTACATACATAATCTATTTGAGTTTTCCATCAGAGGCTATGATCCACATAAGTACCCAAATATTTTACACAACCGCTCATAATATATTCCACATTATCAACATTGATTGTGAAGTTGGTTGGTAATTGTTTTCTTTTGCTTACATGCATACACATAGTCTTTGCAGAATCGAGCAGCAGTTTATTGCGTTTACACCATGAGTTTATTTCAATTATCACCTTTTCAATGTTAGCTTTCAGGTCAATAGGATTATCAGATGATATTATGACAGCAGTGTCGTCTGCAAACAATGAAATGTTGCCTGAGACGTAATTTGGTAAATCATTGATGAAAAGTAAAAATAAAAGTGGCCCAAGGACCGATCCTTGGGGTACCCCGTAATATGTATATTTAACTGAGGACTTTTGTTGGTTGACTTCAACATAAAAACTCCTTTTAGTTAAGTACGATAGCAGCCAGTTCGATATGTGGCCCCTGAAACCGTATGCATTGAGTTTTTCTAATAATATGGTTGGGTCAACCCTATCAAATTCACGAGTTAAGTCAAAGAGCAAAACAATTACCAACTTAGCTTTGTCTATTTCGGATATAATATGGCCAACAAAGGAGCAGAGTGCAGTCTCAACTGATTTTCGAGGCATGAATCCATGTTGACTTTCATTTATTATTCGATTTTGTTTTAGGTATGCATACATTTTATTGAATACTATCTTTTCAATAATGAGAATATAGTGAAAGATAAATTAATTACTGATTTGTAGAAACTTTCCTTCTTTACACATAAAAACACTGTTATTCCTTTCTTCACTTTTTATTAAAAGTGAAGTAAGGAATAACAATCTTTTTATGTGTAATAATCACTTCACGTAAACTCCAAAACATACACGTATTTTCTTCTTTACTTCACAAAATAATTTCGAGTTTTTTTTTATAATATCGTAGTAAAACACAAGGTAATCTGTTGCTAATGCTAAAAATACTAAAGTATTAAATATACTATACTGTGTATATTTAATACTTTAGTATTTTTAACAATAGCAACAGATTACCTTGTGTAATTGTGCAGTATTTATTTCTGAAGTAATTAATTTTATTTTACTACTTTTACTGTTATATGATGTAATTTTCAGGAATTCGTTGTTTTTATCAATTTAAAGCTTTTAACGAGTGTTTCCACTCCTTGATTGCATGAAGTAAAATTTCGAGTTTAGAAAAGCCTAATGGATTGGATTATTTAGATATACAGGGATTTTTTTTTTCTAAGTATATATGCTGTCAAATTTGTAAAATTTTCGGCATTCGTCGATTTTTTAAAAGAGTTTAATTTAAAGCTTTAAACAAGTGTATTCCATTCTCAGATTAAGCATGACGTAAAATCCCGAGTTTAGAAATGCCTGAAAATTCGTTGTTTTTATTTAAGAGGTAATTTTGAAGCATTAAACGAGTGTTTCCACTCCCAGATTAAGCATGAAGTAAAATTTCGAGTTTAGAAATGCCTGAAAATTTGGTTTGGTCGCGTAGCGCGAAGCGCGGAGCGACCAAACCAAATTTTCAGGCTTTTCTAAACTCGAAATTTTACTTCATGCGCCACGCGTATAAAACACTGGTCTTAAGTTAAGTTCAAAACATGCGTCTTTAGTATACTGCTTTAGTAGCATACTGTAAACTTCATATAAAATTAGCGTTTAATACACGTGGCGCATGAAGTAAAATTTCGAGTTTAGAAAAGCCTGAAAATTTGGATTGGTCGCTCCGCTTCGCGGAGCGACCAAACCAAATTTTCAGGCTTTTCTAAACTCGAAATTTTACTTCATGCTTAGCCTGGGAATGGAAAACACTCGTTTAAAGCTTCAGAATAAACTCTTAAAAGAACAACGAACATCTGAAAATTTGCAGCATATACGCTGTAATTGGAATATGTATACTTAAGAGAAAAACTATTTGTATGTGTTTTTGAACTTTCAATGAATATTTCATTCGCGTGGCGCTTTAAGTAAATATTTCGAGTTTAGAATAGCCTGAAAATTTGGATTGGGACCAATCCAACATTTCGGGCTTTTGTAAACCATAAATATTTACTTCATGTTTAATCAAGGAGTGCCAATCTTAGGTAGACAATAATCAAAATCATATTTTGTAGTTGTTCTCATTGTAAAATTATAAGTTATAGGTAATGGAGTCGATGATTGCATTCTATAGAAAGTATTTGTCATCATGTGTAACAATAATAATAATGTTTATTGCCCAACAGGTAACCAATTCCTAATTACAAGACAATTTAGTATAAAAAAGTTTTAAAACTATAAACTAAAAATAATAACATTTTATTTCGTAACTAACAAATATTCTAATCCTTATTAGATCAATGGTTGAAAAAATACGTCCCAAGTTGGTGGAAATTGATTAAACGAATTGCAGATCACGTTAATAGGCGATTTCAATCAAAAATTAGTTCTATTATACTTCATATTAAATGTGGTCTTATATCTACTATGGAAAGTTGGAATATGCAAGCCAACTAACTAGCTGTAAAATATCAGGGCTGTCAATTCGATCATGTAGAAGCTTGTGTAAGAACGTGATGCCTAGTCTGTGACGTCGGCATTCAAGAGATTCGACATTAAATTTGTCTAGCAATAGTGAATAACTTTAAAGTGCAAAAACTTCAGGAACTTACGTTGAACACTTTCTACTAGGTTAATCTGAAGTTGAGTTTGTGGATACCAAATAAAAGATGCATATTCCAATTTTGAACGGACATAAACATTAAATAGAGATTTCAAAGCATTCGGATTTCGCAAATTTGCAAAATAACGATGTGTAAATCCTAATGCTTTGAAGGAACTCTTAACAAGAGTTTGAACGTAAGGATTAAATGTAAAATTGTCATTAAACCAAATTCCTAAATCTTTGAAGACTGTGACTTGCTTAATAGAATTATTGCTAACTATATAATTAAATGAAATTGGTTTAATTTTTTTGGTAAAGGATATAAATTTGCTCTTATTGCTATTCAAATTAAAATTATTAATACTACACCAATTCGAGATAACATCAAGTTGATTTTGTAAGCGTTGACAGTCAGCAGGGTTAGCAATTGTTGAATAAATGTTTAAGCCATCATTGTAATCATTAAATAAACCTCTAATTAATTGTAAATTCTAAGAGTATAAGAACAATCACAATTTTTGTTTTTTGGAGTTGAATACAAAAAAATACTTTTTAAAGAATTATAATAATTTTAAATGATTTTGAACACGAATTAATTTTTAATTAGTCTTTGAATACAATTCTACGAAAAAATTGATTTTATATAAAAACGAATTAGTCATTAATCATTAAATAAACTTCTAATTAAGTCTAAATTCCAACATATAAGAATGTTTTAAATTTATGAGATATTTCTTGAAATCCCTTATTACCTGACTATATATAAGCTTGTCGGTATCTTTTGTAATTCACTCTTGATAATGCTGTAAAACGCGAAACTAGTCGAGTAAATAGTAAAGTAAAAAATTGTGAAACAAACCAAGTGTAATTTAATTTAAACCTTCATTATCAATATTTATGAGATATTCTAACATTGTCTCTTTGGTCAATATGTGATTGTGTAAACAATACCTAAATAAAATTGTTGTGTTTTTAAGAAGTATTAACCACTGGTTAGATTAATTGACTTGGGTGCAAACAGGTGTTAGAGTCACAAAACTTATATAAGTTTGTGCTGTAATAATAATTTCAACCTGGGAATTCTTAAATATCATGAGAAAACATCCTTGATGGTATAACAACTGTTACTTCATGCATAATCTAAGAGTGGAAGACACTCATTAGAATGATATCACGGACTTTAAAAAAAACATATTAATTATAAAAATATGTTTTTTTTTTTGGTGTTTCGAAGATTTGAACTAAATAAAACACTACCTAACACTATCTTCTCAATATTTTATCATTGTGAAGAAAGTATTAGTATTTTATTCTAAGTGTATTAGAAAAAAAATAATATCTATGGTTCTATTGCAAATTAATGATTTTTTAAATAGTATTACTAATTTCTACGAATTTTTAATATTTATTCCAATTTAAATATAGGTTGTTTGCAAATAATTTCTATTGTTGATTTTATAAATGAGATTAACTTAGTATGAGTTCAATTTTAATTTTGGATCATTTTTAAGAATACTATTATTCTTATCAATTTTCTTAAACCGACTTATATTTTATAAGAGGAATTATGGAATTTTAAACGTAACAAATTGAAGAGTTTCTTGTTGAAGTTAGGTGAAGTGTTAGTTACAAATATGTAAGTATTAGTTAAATTCCTTTATCTTCACTGTTTTATTTATACTAGATGTACACTTCAGGCATGATGTGCCCTTTTTTAATAGTTCAACGTATTTTTGAAAAACTTACTTATATTTGATCTTGCGGTATTAAATTAAAAAATGGTGATGTGTCCATCATAGTACTTTCCCCCGTAAATTGCGTATTAAATTACTTTTAGAATATTTGTAGCATTATTATTTTCAAAATATCTTCAACTTTTTGATAACTACAACTTTTATTTGAAACATTTTTCAATTGGATCAACACATACTGACACAAACCAATGACTAGATGAAAAACACTATTTATTGAATATCTCAAAAACTAAGAGTGCTATGACAAAAAGTAAAGATACAAAAAATCTTTAATATTTTATTACCTACAACTTTTATTTGAAACATTTTCCAATTGTATCAACACACACACTGACACAAATCAATGACTAGATAAAAAACACTATTTATTAAATATCTCAAAAACTAAGAGTGCTATGACAAAAAGTAAGTGAACAATACATCTTCATTTTGTTAATATCTACAACTTTTATTTGAAAGAATTTTTTGTTTGATGAACATTTATTGAACAAATCTGAAAAAACTGAAAAACGCTAAGAGTAAAGTAACACTTCCGGTTTTCCGATTTTCACCAAAAGCTTTTCAGTTCTTCCGATTGTGACGAAAAGCTTAAGTTTCAAGTTTCATCTCGATATCTTTAGCGGTTTTTGCTGTACAGCGCACACAGACAGACAGGCAGACAGACAGACATTTTTCAAAAATGGTCTTATTCGACTCAGGGGACCTCAAAACGGATATTTCCGCTAAAATTTTTGATTTGAAAATTTTCACGAAAACAATACTTTCCCTTTGTATTACATACGGGGGAAAGTAAAAATGGTGATGTGTCCATCATAGTACTTTCCCCCGTAAATTCCGTATTAAATCACTTTTAAAATATTTGTAGCATTATTATTTTCAAAATGTCTTCAACTTTTTGATAACTACAACTTTTATTTGAAACATTTTTCAATTGGATCAACACATACTGACACAAACCAATGACTAGATAAAAAACACTATTTACTGAATATCTCAAAAACTAAGAGTGCTATGACAAAAAGTGAAGATACAAAAAATCTTTAATATTTTATTACCTACAACTTTTATTTAAAACATTTTCCAATTGTATCAACACACACACTGACACAAATCAATGACTGGATAAAAAACACTATTTATTAAATATCTCAAAAACTAAGAGTGCTATGACAAAAAGTGAATCTACAAAAAATCTTTAGTTTTTCATTTCCTACAACTTTTATTTAAAACATTTTTCAATTGTATCGACACATACACTGTCACACACCAATAACTAGATAAAACACACAACTTTTGAAATATCTCAAAAACTAAGAGTGCTATGACAAAAAGTAAGTGAACAATATATCTTCATTTTGTTATTATCTACAACTTTTATTTGAAAGAATGTTTTGTTTGATGAACATTTATTGAAAAAATCTAAAAAAACTGAAAAACGCTAAGAGTAAATTACCATTTCCGGTTTTCCGATTTTCACCAAAAGCTTTTCAGTTCTTCCGATTGTAACAAAAAGCTTAAGTTTCAAGTTTCATCTTGATATCTTTAGCGGTTTTTGCGGTACAGCGCACACAGCCACACACACAGACACACAGACAGACAGACAGACATTTTTCAAAAATGGTCTTATTCGACTCAGGGGACCTCAAAACGGATATTTCCGCTAACATTTTTGATTCGAAAATTTTCACGAAAACAATACTTTCCCTTTGTATTACATACGGGGGAAAGTAAAAAATCTATATTTTGTCGACAGATATCTTAAGCTTTCAAAATTCGAACGCATGGGACCAATTTTGGTTAGGATAAATGAAAAAATGCCTGTATATTCAAATAATAAAAGTGCGATGAATGTTGCAGGCTACAACCAAGAATTTTCAAATTATTTTACATTTCATTGTCATTCATTTAGAGTCTTATTTCGTGTAAAACACAAAAAAACAAATGATGACATGCTCTAAATAACGATACTAGTTCCAAAACCAAATTGAAAGTGATACTATGTTACGTTAATGTTTTTTTGTTTTAATTATATTGAATTGAATTTGTTTCAATTAATAAACAGAGATTATGTAGTAAAAAACGCTTGATTTAAACAAGTTCATTGATTGAGTCACCAGTCTTAAAAATTACTTGATTTATGTGACTTTTTAAAAAATGACATAAATTAAGTGGTCTGAATAGACTAAACTTTTGCAGAAAGTGAATATTAATTCGTTTTTATATTTGGAATTAAATATTTGGTCAAATTAAATTCAAATAAAAATTACTTGATCTATGTCACTTTTTAAAAAAATGAAACAAATAAAGTGATCAATATAAGTTGATATTTAGAGTGAAGATAAAATTATATGTTTGATCTTTACTCTAGATAAAATTATATTGACCACTTGATTTGTTTCATTTTTTTAAAAGTGACATAGATCAAATAATTTGTATTTAATTTGACAAAATATTCAATTCCAAATATAATCACGAACTAATATCGACTTTCTGCGAAATTTAGTCTATTTAAGACTTTTCCAAATATTCATAGAAACAACTACTTCCTTGGCTAATACCCCGATGGATATTAAATTATGCAAGTAATATTTGAGTAACACAAACAGATTTACTGCATAATTTATAACCAAATTGTAATATCTGGTCAAATTATTCTCTCACCAAACTGAATGAGCAAGTAGGAAATCGGAAATGTTGAAAAAATGGCAGGGAATGAATTAAGTAATTTTTATTTGAATTTAATTTAACAAAATATTTAATTCCAAATATAAAAATGAATTAATATTGACTTTCTGTAAAAGTTTAGTCTATTTAAGACTTTTTAAAATATTCATTGAAACAACTACTTGCTGAGCTAATACCCTGAGGGATATTGAATTATACAATAATTATTTGAGGAACACAAACAGATTTACTGTATAATTTATATCCAAATTGTAATATCTGATCAAATTATTCACTCACCAAACTGAATAAACAAGTATGAAATCAAAAAAGTTCAAAAAATTACAGAAAATGAGTATTAATTGAAAAAATCTATAGACTTGTTTCGAGATTTATTTCTCATCAGTATAGCTATGCTTTAGACTTTCAATACTACAAAAATTACAAACTAAAAACAGATTAATTATGTTTCATCAAGTGACCAATGAAAAACAAGTTAAAACTACGCTCTGTCACTTAATTTATTCTTTTTTTTAAAAAAGTGTAATTTTATCGTTGGTTACTTAACTGGGTTTTAACGGTTTTTAAGATGTTTGGATTTGTGTTATTTTATCATTGGTTACTTAACTTGTTAATAACCATTTTTAAGATGTTTGGTTTTGTGTTATTATTTACTAATTTGAACAAATATCGATTTTTTTTTCATTTTATTTTTCTCCTCAATTTATTAAATAATGTATTCTTTAAATACATCTAAAATTGCTTAAAGTCTAAAAAGTTTACTTAAAAATAAATATTAAGCAAACTTTGCCTTTATTATTAGTTTATTTTTGTTTTAATGCAAAATTTGAAAGCGAATTTGTCGACAATCTGCAATAAGTTTTTCTTGTTGAGACTTTTACAAATATAGATCGAAACAAATACTTTAACCCACTAACGACCAAGCAATTATAGAGTTAACTCTAAAAGTTGATTTTAGCACAATTCTGCACTTATTTTTTTGATTTCTATAAATGACTTATTGTATTATACACTGTGAGTTTCTTTTAGATATACATAATGTTTTCGCGTACATTTTTAGGCATTCGTCGATTTTGTATAAAAACGTGCAATATGAAGTTTATAACGAGTGTTTCCACTCCCAGACTAAGCATGAAGTAAAATTTCGAGTTTAGAAAAGCCTTAAAATTTGGTTTGGTCGCTCCGCTAAGCGGAGCGGCCAAACCAAATTTTCAGGCTTTTCTAAACTCGAAATTTTACTTCATGCGCCACGCGTATAAAACACTGAAATATTGTGAAGTTAGAAATACACTCACGTTGTATTTAATTCCATTTTTCTTCATACATTTCCAAGTCAGCTCAAATAATATAATATATTAAATTAACTTATTTAGTAATTTAATTAATTAACAAAACATTAATAATGTTGCGTGTATGCATCAATGGTGTTTAATGGGTTATTCAGTATTAATCCATTGATAATGATCACCTTGTGACCGAAAAAATTGTGAAGAAAGGTTAAAAGTGTTTTAATTAAAGTTATTATAATCTTCACGTAACTCACCCAAATTCAATTAGGGTTATTCAATATTTGAAAAAGTCTCAACGAGACAAAATTATTGCAGGAAGACGATAAATTCTGTTTTATACTTTGTTAATATTCTGCAATAGTTGGCAAATTCATTTTTTTTTATTTTTATTAGTATATCCGGCGGACCATTTACAAAAACATTAATTTACAATAGTAATATCACAATATTTAATAAATATCAAAGTACTCAAAATAAATAATAAACAAAAGTAAATAAAAAAATAGAAAAATATAATATAATCACCTAAAGGATAAATACACAATATAGCAATTCAAAGGATCATAATAAAACATAACATTTACTTTAAGTCACAGACAATTATAGTTGTCTGTGCTTGAAGTTTTAATTTAGATAACTATATGGTAACATAATTTTTCAAAAATACTTACTTTTTAATACTAATCCAAACAGTGTAATCCAAAAAAAAAATGTTATAAACTAACTCACTTTGCGCATAGTTCTCACTGTAATGCAGTCTTCACTAAGCGCGAGCGAAGCGAGCGCCATGCTGAATCCACCCCCACCTTTTTTCTGCACAATTATCTCTCTCTTATTTCCAGTCAATGGAGTTTTATTATCATCCTCATCTGCGTTGAATTTATGTTTTGCAAAAAAAATAATTATTAAATAATTTATTTTCGAGTTGCATAACAGATGAAGGTCACGTCCTCGTAATTTTGAATCAAATCAAATTTATACGGATCTGATTAGATTTTGGTCCGCTTTGTGCAATTTAGCATTGTAAATTAATGCATAGCTGTTTGTAATAATTCATTAATCTTAACGAATCGTAATGCATAGCGTCAGATATTTAATTATGAACTGAAATTGATTCAACTATTAATTATGAAGGATTTAATGTCGGTTGTTGATTCTATTGTGATTGGTTTAATTTGATTTTGGGCGAGGTTTATAGGTTTGGGAAATGCTTTACTAATCATTCGTGTTTAAGTAAAATTCATGTTGTGGTATTATCTCCTTCTGTGTTTAATTAAATGGAATATTGTAAGTCTTATTTACATCGGGTTTTAGATATTAAAAGGTGACTTTTTAAACTGATAATTGAACTATTTATTTTATAAGTGGCCTAATTTTTTGTTGTTAACTGTAATAACCTTTATAATTTGTGGTTTTCAGTCATAAATGACAATTTGTGATTACGTATATTTAAAATATATAATATATAAAATTACGAAAAAACTATTCGCGAAAATGCAAACAATGTCTTAATTAATAAAACAACTTAAGATAAGATTATATATTATGTTTAATATGCACACTAACTATAAGAAGCGTAAGCTTATTTTCTCGAATTCAAATAGTTTTGAATTTGAATTAATCTTGTTTAAAATATGTATTATATATTTTGAATAAACCTAACCAGAAAGTATTAATTATGATAAAAATCCAATTAATTATATATGTTCGAAAGCGTAAACGCCATCTAATGCCCATTAGCTTAAGTAGCATTGTCAGCTGGCTAACTAAACGTTTGTACACAGCAATTGTTCTTCCACGCTTTGTTTTATAGAATAATAATATCAAGAATATCAATTTGTGTTCAGTACTGATTCATTCACCTATTAATTATGATGGAAATCCTCAAATTATAAAGATTTTTTTTAACTATTTTTGTACAACTGAGATAATTATTTTAAAGGTAGCTTAAAATTAATGTTATTTTATTAATATACGTTAGTATTTTAACGTTGAGCGTTATTAAATGTCAACTTTTACTATGTCGATCGTAATTTTGTAGATATTAAAAAATAAGCCTTTAATAAGTTTTAATCTGTATTTCTGTTTTTGTAACTAAAATTGAAGTCTACTTTTCTAACTTTACAGTAAATCAATTTAAAATTTGATTTGTCGGCCCCTTCGCGCCCGAAAAATCCAATTTTTCAGGCTTTTCTAAACTACAAATATTTACTTCATGCTTAATCAAGGAGTGGAAACTCTCGTCAAAAACTTGTGTTGAAATGTTCTTAATTGTAAAATATATGAGCTAAAATAAATAGAGTCTCTAATTTTTTCATAAATAGAAATATAGTCTTTGTGTTTAACACATTAAGCGCCATTATTGAAATAACGTAACATTATTATTTTTTGCTTAGATAAATGACTAAATAAGTTAATTTAATACATTGTATTATTTCACCTGACTTGAGAATGTTTTAAGAATAATGTAAATATTTTGTAATCAATATATTTACAATTATTACTCATTTTAAAAAAAGTACTTTTATTGGTATTTAACTTCACCATATTTGAGTGTTTTACACGCGTGGCGCATGAAGTAAAATTTCGAGTTTAGAAAAGCCTGAAAATTTGGTTTGGTCGCTCCGCGCTACGCGACCAAACCAAATTTTCAGGCTTTTCTAAACTCGAAATTTTACTTCATGCTTAATCTGGGAGTGGAAACACTCGTTCGAAACTTCAAATTGAACACTTTTATAAAATCGACGAATGCCTGAAAATTTATAGCGTATACATTAGATATACTTCAAAGACAAATTCTCAGTATGTATTATAATAAATAATTCATAGAAACCATAAAATGAAGTGCAAAATGTTACCTAAAATCAAAGTTGATTTTACGTAAAATTCTACACTTTTTATGTTAAGATATTTTTTATGTTTAGAAAAGTTAACTCTATAATTGCTTGGCCGTTAAATAGTTAATATTAGAACAAACACAAATAATAAAAACAAAATAATTATTATATATAAATATTATATTAAATAGTTTGCAATATTTTTGTCTCTCTAACACTTTCCCAAATATTCATTAAAACAACTACTTAGAAAAGCTTCAATGACACAAAATTATTACACGAACTCGATAAATTCGCTTTTCTGTTTTTTAAAAAAATATTCTGCAAATAATTGGCAAATTCAACTTTACTTTTCAATAAATACAAATGTTGAGCATTATATATGTTATAGTCAACTTTTTGCGTCTGCAATTTTGCTTCCAGTTGATCGATTTCCATTTTTATAAAGATGATTTTTGAGATGTTCCTAAAAATTAAATTGCCGATTTTTATAAATATCTTAAAAATCGTCTTTATAAAAATGGAAATCGATGAACTGGAAGCAAAATTGCAGAAGCAAAAATTTTACTATAATTGTTGAATAGTTGAATGTTTTAAGAATTTAACACAATAAAACACTTTTAACTTTGTTTGTATAACACAATTTATTTTTATGTGACTGCAGTTTCGGCAAATTCAGCTTGCCATTATCTAACATGAAGTGTTACTTCATGTTTGATAATGGCAAGCTGAATTTGCCGAAACTGCAGTCACATAAAAATAAATTGTGTTATACAAAGTTAAAAGTTTAATAGTTGAGGCTGTTACTTGTTGAAATTCCATATCAAAAACTTTTAGTAAATAACACACTTGGTTAAGATTTCACTGTTTATTGATTGACACTGCAACAATCGTTTCGCCACACAGTGGCTTCATCAGGCAGATGAATAATAATAATTTCATTATTGATCTGCCTGATGAAGCCACTGTGTGGCGAAACAATTGTTCCAGTGTCAATCAATAAACAGTGAAATCTTAACCAAGTGTGTTATTTACTAAAAGTTAAAAGTGTTTTATTGTGTTAAATTAATATGTATAACGAAGTAGAAGCCTCCACAATTCAAAATATGTTTTAAGAATTGTTTACAGAAAACATAAATTTTATGCATTTTCAAAAACCATGTAAGAAAGTTCCAGGATTTTTATATTAGATTTCGTAAAACTGGTTACCACTCAATTTAAAAGTATCTAGACAATTTTAAAAAGAGTATTATTTTGTATGTAAAATTAAATATCTGTGTTGGTGAACTTTGAACGTCTGCAATTTTACTTGTAAGAAGTCGATTCAAAATTTTATAACGTTATAATAAAGTTCAATAATATTTTAATATTTTATTTGAAATGAATCAAAACCTAAATATATTTTTATTTAAAAAACATTATGCAGGGTGTCCCACAGAAACCGCACATTAAAAGTATCGTATGTTTAATAAAATAATACCTCTAGAGTAAATGAAATAAAACACTTTAACTTTGTTTGTCTAACACACTATTTTTATTTTCGTGACTGCAGTTTCGGCAATTCAACTTGCCATTATCAAACAGAGTAACTTAAATTACGGTATGGTACAGATATATATACACAAAATGGTTATTTACAAAATAGCATTAAAAATGGGGGTATACACTAGATCGACCTGGTCGTTAATTAGGGGGATTCCCGGATTAGCGCGGGCTTTCTGTATCTCCAGGGATTCTAGGAGGTTCATTTTTCGGCCCTTTTCGGCATAATGGATGATCTTAAGTACATCCTCGCCACAAGAATGGTTTTCGTCGATTAGATGTTTGGCGAAATTTGATTTTTCTATTTGATTAAGCCGAAAAGGGCGCTGATGTTCTTTGAGCTGAGTGCTAAAATTACGACCAGATTGACCAATGTATACTCCTTCACAATCGGGACAAACAAGTTTATATATACCGGATTTACTAAGATTACAATGTTTTGTTTTGTTATTAAAAATGTGGTTTTCTGTTTTACAATATGTTTTAAAAGCAACGTTAACATTATGTTTTATAAGGATGTTTTTAATTTTAATTTTTAATTTTAATTTAATTAAAACAGATTGCAACTAACAATGGTTACAACTCTAATTTAATTGTCAACATGTTGAGAAAACATAATATCAAGAAAATCGAAAAATTATTATAAGCTGGTAATCCATCAACATTGAAAACACCTTTCCGATCAATTACATATTTCGGTAATATTAGCCTACAAATTAATAACATCCTTAAAAAACATAATGTTAACGTTGCTTTTAAAACATATTGTAAAACAGAAAACCACATTTTTAATAACAAAACAAAACATTGTAATCTTAGTAAATCCGGTATATATAAACTTGTTTGTCCCGATTGTGAAGGAGTATACATTGGTCAATCTGGTCGTAATTTTAGCACTCGGCTCAAAGAACATCAGCGCTCTTTTCGGCTTAATCAAATAGAAAAATCAAATTTCGCCAAACATCTAATCGATGAAAACCATTCTTTTGGCGAGGATGTACTTAAGATCATCCATTATGCCGAAAAGGGCCGAAAAATGAACTTCCTAGAATCCCTGGAGATACAGAAAGCCCGCGCTAATCCGGGAATCCCCCTAATTAACGACCAGGTCGATCTAGTGTATACCCCCATTTTTAATTCTATTTTGTAAATAACCATTTTGTGTATATATACCTGTACCATACCGTAATTTAAGTTACTCTGTTTGATAATGGCAAGTTGAATTGCCGAAACTGCAGTCACGAAAATAAAAATAGTGTGTTATACAAACAAAGTTAAAGTGTTTTATTTCATTGAATTAACATGTATAACGAAGTAGAAGCCTCCACAGTTCATAATTTAAATATATTGTAGGTTAGCAACTCTGAAATGATACATTATAATTATTATGTCTGACATTTTATATGTCAATTCCTAAAGCGTGTAGCCAACTTAAATTTCAGAAAGATCAAATCATGGCACTCTAGAGTATTTTTTTATTGAACATACGGTATATGGACTCAAAATGAATATATTGTAATTAGATTTTCAGCATTTATGTAATTGACTTTGTTCTTTTCACTGCAAGTATTTTCAAAATTATACAACTTCCAGTTATACCGGAAATCAACACCAACTTATTTATTTTAAATTGAATGCTTTATTTTAAGTTTCTAATTTTGTTCCTTTTCATGATTCACTTTAAAATTCGTATCTCAGAACAAAAAAATGGTGATGTGTCCATCATAGTACTTTCCCCCGTAAATTGCGTATTAAATCACTTTTAAAATATTTGTAGCATTATTATTTTCAAAATGTCTTCAACTTTTTGATAACTACAACTTTTATTTGAAACATTTTTCAATTGGATCAACACATACACTGAGACAAACCAATGACTAGATAAAAGAACATTATTTATTAATTATCTCAAAAACTAAGAGTGCTATAACAAAAAGTGAAGATACAAAAAATCTTTAATATTTTATTACCTACAACTTTTATTTGAAACATTTTTCAATTGTATCAACACATACACTGACACAAATCAATGACTAGATAAAAATCACTATTTATTAATTATATCAAAAACTAAGAGTGCTATGACAAAAAGTGAATCTACAAAAAATCTTTAGTTTTTCATTTCCTATAACTTTTATTTGAAACATTTTTCAATTGTATCGACACATACACTGTCACACACCAATAACTAGATAAAACACACAACTTTTGAAATATCTCAAAAACTAAGAGTGCTATGACAAAAAGTAAATGATACATCTTCAATACATCTTCATTTTGTTCTTATCTACAACTTTTATTTGAAAGAATTTTTTGTTTGATGAACATTTATTAAAAAAATCTGAAAAAACTGAAAAACGTTAAGAGTAAAGTACCACTTCCGGTTTTCCGATTTTCACTAAAAGCTTTCTAGTTCTTCCGATTGTAACAAAAAGCTTAAGTTTTAAGTTTCATCTCGATATCTTTAGCGGTTTTTGCGGTACAGCGCACACAGACACACAGACAGACAGACAGACAGACAGACATTTTTCAAAAATGGTCTTATTCGACTCAGAGGACCTCAAAACGGATATTTCCGCTAAAATTTTTCATTGAAAATGTTCACGAAAACAATACTTTCCCTTTGTATTACATACGGGGGAAAGTAAAAAAATCGGAGGGATGTAATGTTAGCAATAGAAAGCCAATACCCGAAGGTACAGAATGGTAATTTATTTTTCGAATAATAACATACAGAGTCCTCAAAATGTGATACCATTTGATCAACTTTAAACCCTTAAATTTCGATTTTTCAATGGAGTACACTGTACATTTTTACATATTCTTACAGAGAATTAAATTCTGCACTGATCTATACTAGCATTCTCTATACCCATCTTCTTTCGTTATGAAGAAAAAAATAGAGAAGAGGGGTAAAGGAAATGCTAGTATAGAATAAATTATTAAAATATGATAATTTTTCACGATATACGTATGTATGTATAGAGTATAATAGTTAGAATATCATCATTCTGTGGTAAAAGAAAATCTTTAATTATGCATTTCTTTGCGTATTTACGAAATGTGATTACATAACGTAACGATTTGAATAAAGGATGTTATTTAATTACACGGGACGGGTGTAATTTATAGCAATTTTCCAAGAAAATCCAGGTTCAATTCATTTTCGCGTTAGTCGTCGGCAATTGAAAAGGTTATTAATTAACGCCTACGCTATTTGCAATGATTACGATTTTGCTCCATTAGAGATATATACATATATTTTATAATTGAATTGCTGAATGTAACATCTAATTTATTGTGTATGAGAATTACATTCAACAACATACACAACTGAATAAAAAACAGTTATTAGCAATTATCATATGGCCTAAATTCGTAAAAATTCATTAATTTGCATAAATGAATTGGGTTGCTAATCTAATTTATTGTGTATGAAAATTACATTTAACAACATACACAACTGAATAAAAAACAATTAGTAGCAATCATCCTATGGCCTAAATTTGTAAAAATCCATCAATTTGCATAAATTAATTGGATTTCTGAATGTAACATCTAATTTATTGTATATGAAAATTATATTTAACAACATACACAACTGAATAAAAAACAATTAGTAGCAATTATCGTATGGCCTAAATTTGTAAAAATCCATCAATTTGCATAAATTAATTGGATTTCTGAATGTAACATCTAATTTATTGTGTATGAGAATTACATTCAACATCATACAAAATTTAATAAAAAACAATTAATAGCTATTATCATACATATGGTCTAACTTTGTAAAAATGTATTAATTAGTTTGAATTCAAATATAATGTTTTCATAATATTTATATTATGACAATCGTCATATATCATGCGATGAATAATAAATTGTACGATAATTGATAAGTTTTGTCTTCGATAAATTTTCTCACTGAATTTCAGTAGCAGTTCTAGGATTAAGACCCCCTTAGAACCCCTTCTAGCCAAAATATAAATTAAGAAATGATATAACAAACATAGTAAAATTACAGGGTAGCCCACGGGAACCAGATGTTTTTTTTTAAATCATCAGTCCTTTTGTTTAATGAAAACGCAACTTTATTATAAAAAAGTTTACGTAAGTAGATGCTATTTGAAATACATTCTATGCATAACAAATAATGGGTGCATTCATGTAATCTCAACATGTTTGGATTTTTTTTACGCATTACTCAGTCAATTCTATTTGTACACTTGAAAAAATGACGAAAGTTTTTTCTCGTTGATTGTTAATGCAGTTATTATTTGAAAATCCATTATCACTTAATATAATAACAGACTATTTATGATTTGCAACTTTTTATTTACTCACTACAATTGTTTCGCTACACTGTAGCTTCTTCAGGTGAAGAATGTAAATTAGTTTGTGGAAAATGTATTATATTTCTTTACTTGAAGAAGCTACAGTGTAGCGAAACAATTGTAGTGAGTAAATAAAAAGTCGAAAATCATAAATAGTCTGCTATTATATTAAACGAAAGTTTTTGCTGTTGACAGTGCATTCATCAGAAAATTCCCCAACTGTTAGCATCAAACTCCCAACAATTATATCTGATTTGTCTACTCCATTTGTAATAAATTTTGATATTACATGTTGTTTTTAATACCGTTAAAATTCCATGTTATTGTAAATTCAAATCCAGATACATTTTAAAATGCGTTCATCATAATTTTTAAACAATTACATCTCCCGTTTTAAATATTTATGTCCTCTTCTTAGATAGAGCTTATTTCATTTAGCTAGGCGAGGAATGCGGGCATTTTAATATCTGTGAAGTTTATCTGTTTTAAATAATTTTCCTAAAAATAATTTCATCTCAATACTGCAATATTCCTTTGATAAATTAAATAAGTCCTTTCTTAGAATTTTTGGTTTTATGTGGACAAATATATTCCAATTTCTCGCCTAGCTAAGTAAAATGAGATCTACCTTGAATACATGACAATCATCTTTGATTGAGCGTCTGCAATTTCGTTCAAAGTTAAACTTGTTGCCATTGTCTTGCCCGCGCTGTTTATAAGTGCTGCATACCTACTTTAAATACAGCAGTTTGTAGCATGAGCGGATCCAGAGAACAATTTTGAAAGGGAGCATTCATCTTTCAAAGACAGGTTAAAATTGTAGGTTAAATTTCACTAATCAAATACTCTTAAATGACTAAATTTCTACATTGTTGTTATTTTGTCCTAATTTTCAGTTCTAAATTTTTTGTAAAATTTTATGAGGTGTGAGTACAAAAGCGTACATTCATCTTTCAAAGACAGGTTAATAATGTAGGTTACATTTCCATGATCAAATACTCTTAAATTACTGAATTTCTACATTGTTGTTAATTTGTTCTAAATTTTTTGTAAAATTTTATGAGGTATGAGTACAAAATTAATAAACGTGTGATTAAACCTGAGCACTTGAACTTTACTTTAAATCAGCGTTTTATACGCGTGGCGCATGAAATAAAATCTTGAGTTTAGAAAAACCTGAAAATTTAGTTTCGTCGCTCTGCTTCGCTACGCGACCAAACCAAATTTTCAGGCTTTTCTAAACTTAAAATTTTATTTCACGCTTAATCTGGGATTGGAAACTCTCGTTAGAGACTTAAAATTGAGTTTTTAATAAAACAACGAATGTCTGAAAATGTACATCCAAAAATCGTTATATGTATACCTAAAAGAAAAGTTCCCTGTATTTATCTGTATATTATATTGATTTCAACATTTCTATACTAGATTTATTAATATTTCTAATTCCAATACGTATTGTCAATAAAACTATAGTATTTTATACTGTAACCAGATCTCAAGAATGAATAAATTAATTTAATTATGGTTTGTGCACTTTGTTGGAATATGTAGAAACATCACATGCAATTTCTGTAATTTTGTTTTAATTTTTACTTTCAATTTAATGTATACTTTATTTTTTTTATTTATTACTATGTAATATGTGTATGCGGGATCAGCTGTTAAGTAGGTACATGTATATCGTAATTACTCGTTTGGAAAAACAACGAAAATATAAAACTCTTATATGTTCTCCCTTTTCCTCCATATGCAAAACAAAGGGAACGTATTGTTTTATATACAGAGAGTTTTATGTAACACCGAACATTTCCGTAAAGAGAATTTTTCTTTTAAGTATACATATGCATACGTCGTACATTTTCCGACGCTCGGTTTATTAAAAGAAATTAATTTGAAGCTTTAAATAAGTGTTTTCCACTCCCAGGCTAAGCATGAAGTAAAATTTCGAGTTTAGAAAAGCCTGAAAATTTGGTTTGGTCGCGTAGCGCGAAGCGCGGAGCGGCCAAACCAAATTTTCAGGCTTTTCTAAACTCGAAATTTTACTTCATGCGCCACCGGTACACAACACTGATTCAATGTAAAGTTTAGCGGTATGTTTTGAACTTCGTAATTTGTCAGTGTTTCGTACCGTTGGCGCATGAAGTAAAATTTCGAGTTTAGAAAAGCCTGAAAATTTGGTTTGGCCGCTCCGCGCTTCGCGCTACGCGACCAAACCAAATTTTCAGGCTTTTCTAAACTCGAAATTTTACTTCATGCTTAGTCTGGGAGTAGAACACACTCATTTTAAGTTTTAAATTGAACTCCTTTTAAAAAAACAACGATTATCTAAAGATTTACGGCATATACGCTGTAATTAGGACATGTATACTTGAAAGAAAAACTCCCTATATGTACAAGTTGAGGGATTAATTGTAATTGATTAGCTACAATTTGTAATGGTCATATAGGCAACCCAATTTACACATAACCTAAAAATTAAAGGTGTCAAATCGGATTTTATGACAATGTTCGGTGTAACTCTCTGTATACTCCAATCAACAGTCCGTTTTGGAACTTTAAATATTTTGTTTGATTTATTCTTATTACTTAAATTATAATTTAGTATTAATCTACGTGCAGATTAAATGAATCCATTGCATTTCAAATTTTTAATTCTGTAAAAGTTAATAATAAATTGAACTATTTAATTCGCTGGTACACATTTATTATATACAACTGTGTATACAATTCATCAAGGTTAGATACGTAAAAAGTAATATAACTATTGAAAGAAATGATTCTAAAGGATTCTTGAAGATAAATAACATTTTAAATAAGATTATTTGTGCCAAAATATTTCCAAGGTAGCATCTAAAAATATCATATTATATACATTGAATTAGGTTTAAACAAAATTGTTTTAGAATTATAAGAATATTTCGAACCTGATTATATACATTTTCATGTTAGCGTTATTATCTAGATACTTAATTTTCATTTTAATCTTTCTGGGACTATTAATTAGGTTTCCTTCAATCAAATAAAAATACCACACTTCCGTTTTTATTCTAATACTTAATCCATTAAGCGCCATTGATGCAATGACGCAACGTTACTACATTACTTTTTAATTACTAAGTAATACAGTTAATTTGTTCATCAAGACAGTTCACAAACAGTACTCACAAGCACTCACAAGTAGCACTCAACTACATTTTTTCAAATAAATTAAATTCAAGATAGAGCAGAAAGACTTCTGGCCGAATAATTTTGTTTTTGATGTTATATAATTTTTACGAGTTTGATCAAACTTTTTATTCCTTGAAATTAAGAATCTTATAATAGGTATTACGAAACTTATTCTTAATATTTGTGAAAATTGATAATACTTGTGATATTTGGTCGATCATCATAATCGTCCATGTCTTTTATTGATAAATAATTATAAGTAGAATGATCATTACATATGGTAAATGGTCTTAAGGGAACTTTAACAGCTTCTTTTCAAAATCTTTTTTATTTATGGTTCAAATAAATTAAAAATTTGAATGCTTACAATAAATATAGTTATAAAACTTTTTTCTTATGGATTGTTTGCATTTATAGTTTTTGTGTATTAGATTTGTATTTTAGAATTTTTAATCCACATTAAAATTTAATTCCAGAAAGTGTTTGTATTAACTTTATAAATACAGATCTGTTTAAATAACTAAAATAAATAAGAAATAACAATGTTAAGGAACACAATAAAACACTTTTAACTTTATTTGTATAACACAATTTATTTTTATGTGACTGCAGTTTCGGCAAATTCAGCTTGCCATTATCAAACATGAAGTGTGACTTCATGTTTGATAATGGCAAGCTGAATTTGCGGAAACTGCAGTCACATAAAAATAAATTGTGTTATACAAACAAAGTTAAAAGTGTTTTATTGTGTTAAATTAACATGTATAACGAAGTAGAAGCCTCCACAATTCAAAATAAATTTTAAAGAAGTTCAATAATTTTTTACAGATCTGTATGCATTATTGTCTAGTTTTTTCTACCCTAAATCAATATAGATGACTAATATATCATTAACTTGTTTCTCATTTACCACTTAGTAAAGCATTTCTACTAATATATAGATTTATAATTGAATTCACTTCGTTTTTTTTTTTTTTGGTAACTACACATTTTTTATTGCGAATCCTGGTCACTAATTAGGTCTTGTATAAAACAAAAACGTATTGGACACCTTAATGCGATAAACCCCCTTAATTTCTATATAATTCGATTTTTGAATAAATAAAATTATATATTATGTTTCTACAGTATTATGGTCACAAGGCTCAAAAGGGTTAAGCAATAAAAAAATAAATTTGAAAAATCCGTGCGATATTTATTTTCTTTTGTATAAAAATACACATCATACAATTTCTATAATTCTAATCTATACACATATTACTATTAGGTCAGGAGATGATTTTATTCAGGTTTATTTAGGCAAATATATCGATATTAAAATGTATACATTTCAAAATTCTAAGGCCGACTTGCACCGGAAATGTTAACAATAATCATCCACTAATAATTTATTAAATCTCTGGCTAAGTCAAACGTCAAGAATATAAAGTATATTTTAAATTTGTAAGATATTTCAAACATGTATCTTTATTTAATATGCAATTGTGCAAACCGTTTATGAAAAATAATGTTATATTTTAAAGAAGTGCCAGTTGTTTTTAATTGAGTTTATCAGCTGCAGTGCAAGTGGCACAGAACTGTTAAAACTCTACACAAATCAGTGTTTTATTGATTTTATTTGTCAAACTTAATACTTAAAAACTTAGAATACAGGACTTACAAAGTCGTAAAAATATGTTTTTTTTTGGTTTATTTCTCTAGATGTACATTTCAAGTACTATTTATTTAATAAAACACGTTAGTAATCCTTTTTCTTCACTTTTCTAAACCAGTGAAGAAAAAGGATTACTAACGTGTTTTATTTTATTAAAATCATCTTCACGTAACTCACAACGAAACATTTTACTATTTATTTATTTATTTTAACGGCTTGCCATTTACATAAAAAGTACAATATACAAAAAATATATATACATACATACACTGAACCGTATTCATTATCTAAAGCTTAGTATTGATAATGAGTACAAAGTACTCGAAATGTACATTTGTAAAAATAAAAATACTGTAAAAAAGTGTTAGTGCTTCATTCTAAGTTCATTGATTCAAATCTTCACGCATCTCAAAGAAACATATATGAGTCACCTAGAAGCAAGGAGGCGTAAGTGACTAATACAAAAATTGAAAAATTTAGTATTAATGTAGAACTTATAATAAAACCCACAAATTAAATAAATAAGTGGTTGTGTGGATTTACAGAAAATATATTTAGGGGCAGTACATATTAATGAAAGCTCAATATCTCTTTGCTAATTAATAAAAATAACTGTTCTCCTTGCATGTACTCCTTTTTTTTTCAAATTTGCTTCTAAGCGTCTCATTTCTGTTATGTACCTAATGAATTTTACTTCAATCTATTCTAGTAATACATCATCAGTCATCAGTAAATACAAGTTATATTTATATTATATAAAATGAACAATTTATGAAAATGTCCCTTAACTAAAAATATTTACACTTCGTTTCTAAAACGCCTAATAAATACAATTACCTCTCATTGGATAAATACAGTAATTACAAACACGCCACTGTGTTTTTCGACATTCCGGTTAAATAAACCGTGCGTTAACCTTCCTGATAGCAAGGTTTCGAAACGAGAAACCCTCAATTACATCGAAAGTAGTAAATTTCCTGCTCGGCATCGCAAGTCTTTCTCTACGACCAGTCAGAAAGTGCAATTTAATTGCGGAATTACAAAATCCGTCCCCATTGTCTTAACTAAATACATGACTAGTTACATAAAATGATAACTTCACATTTACGAAAGTAAAATATCATTATTAAAAGAAAATGTTTCCTGTGGAATTCTGTAAAATCGTTCATGTGTAGACATTTCTGTCAGAAATAATATAAGAAGACAGTTGAAAGATTGTACTAAGCTATGTATTTATAACGCCACTTTAAAATTCGTTTACTCAATTTTTAAAATAGGATTACTTTTCTTATAATATATAAAATTACGAAAATTCGTGTAATTCAAATTCCAATTGAAATGGTTTTGAGTTTGAATTATTCTTGTTTAATTTTCTTACATTTAAACTTTCATAATATAAATTACAGTACTTTTGTATTAACAACAATACAGGAAATTTGTGTTTAAAGTATACATATACTGATATAGACGCTGTTATATATATATATATATATATATATATATATATATATATATAAATATAAAATAAAACACTTTAACTTTGTTTGTATAACACAATATTGTGTTATATTGTGCTATACAAACAAAGTTAGTGTTTTATTTTATTAAATTAACATGTTTAACGAAGTAGAAGCCTCCACCGTTCATATTTAAATATATTTATTGGCAGATTGTAAACAAAAAATATAAAAACAGTATATATAAATTATTTAAAAAATATATCTGCCAATTGGCTGGACTTTCCGCCTGAATTTGTTATTATCTTTCACTGTCATTTTTGGTGTAAACAAGGGTCATGATTATTATTATCGTTCTTATATACGCTGTTAATTTCGAGGTATTCGTTGTTTTTTGATAGCGTTTAATTTGAAACTTCGAACGAGTGTTTCCATTCCTTGATTAAGCATGAAGTAAAATTTCGAGTTTAGAAAAGCCTGAAAATTTGGTTTGGTTGCGTAGCGCGAAGCGCGGAGCGACCAAACCAAATTTTCAGGCTTTACTAAACTCGAAATTTTACTTCATGCGCCATGCGTACAAAACACTGAAATATCGCGAAGTGCAAAATATACTGCTTTAGTATAATGTTTTAACCGAATATTTTGAACTTCTCGATGTTTTAATGTTTTATACGCGTGGCGCATGAAGTAAAATTTCGAGTTTAGAAAATCCTGAAAATTTGGTTTGGAGTGGAAACCCTCGTTGGAAATTTCAAATTTAACATATTTAAAAAGCAATTAACGCCTAACATTCTACAGCGCATACATCTAGATATGTATACTTAAAAGGAAAATTCATGTATGTTTACGTTATTAGGTCTTTCTACCCTTTTATAACATCATATGTTCAATAAAAAAAAACCTCTAGATCTTTTTTCTTTTTTTTTTCAAATTTAAGTTGGCTACACACTACAGGAATTGACATATAATACTTCAAACATAATAATTATAATGTATATTTTTAGAGTTGCCAACCTAGAATATTTTCCATGGCACTCTGGAGATGTTTTTTTTTTAATTGAACATACGATATTATTACATTTTTAATTTTTCACAAATATAGACTTGAATCCTTACAAATATATTGTTATTTTTATTCTTCAGACTTTTTCGTTGCGAATACTGATTTCCAAAGAAGTCTGATCAGTCGAATAATTGACAGACTCGTTGATTTGCACACTCCTGCAATTGAACAAAGCCAAAAGGCTGTCTTTAAACATTTCGTTGAATTTGAAGAGGTAGAAAGCCAGGGCGATGTTTTTGCCGACTTTCACTGACGTCCCGAATGCCAAAATGAAATGTTTGAAGATGGAATCGGTTTTGAAGCTGAATTCGGCCGCTATGTTCACCACCCAGCTTGTTAAGCACAGACACATGAAGATCGTGGCGAAGTTTAAGCGAAAAGCGCCATCTCTTGTGATGTCTCCTTTATTTTTACACCTAAATAACAAACAAAAATAATAAAGATTAGTACAATTTTATAAAAATTATAAAGGGTTTTCCAATTTAATTAAATCAAAACAAGATAAATTCAAACTCAAAACTATTTGAATTCGAGAAAATAAGCTTACGCTTCTTATAGATTGCACACTTTAAACAGAATATATAAAATTACGAAAATCTATTCGTGAAAATGCAAACAATGTCTTAATTAACAAGACAACTTCCACACACACCACTTTTTCCAAGTAAGTTTGTTTTCATTTTATTCCTAATTTTTTTAAACGTCATAAGCAAAGCTATACTGAAGAGAGATAAATCTCGAAACGCGTCTATAGATGGCCTAAGACATTAGTTTTAATCTAAGTCGTTTCACTTCCAATTTGTTGCTATCTCTCCTTTCATTTTAAATTTGTATTGTTAGTTGGTTTGAAGAGAATTTGACCCAAACGTTACATATACTTTAATAGAGCGTTGTAACAAATCAAATTAAATAAGATTTTAAATATTTCATTGTATAATTCAATATCCGGAGGTGTATTTGCACGGGAAGTAGTTGTTTCAATGGATATTTATCGTCTTAAGTTGTTTTATTAATTAAGACATTGTTTGCATTTTCACGAATAGTTTTTTTCGTAATTTTATATATTATATCAAAACAATATAATTTTTATGAAATAGTGCCAAAATATTTATTTCAAAACAAAGTACAAACTCCACGATTAGTTGTGGAAAATGAAATGGTAAATGGTCACCTCGGCTTCTTCTGCAAATGGCTATTTTTCTAAAATAGTTTTGCATTACATTTTCGCACAACTCTAGCTCTATTTGGCAATTTTTTAGCGCTTAATTGTTTGTGGGACTCTAGCTTAGACCTTTTTCCTTCATATAGCTTCAAAGAAAAAAGTCTGTTGGTGTTAGATCGCACGATCTGGATAGTCAGTTTATGTCTCCGTTCCGCAAAATAAGGTACTCAATAGTGCAACTGTTTCGTGGCTTGTGTGGCTCGTAGCACCATCCTGCTGAAAATAACGATTTTCTACCTCTATATTCTCCAATCTTGGCAAAAAAAGTCAGTTAGCATATCAAATTTAGTAATAAATTTCACAGTGGCACGACGAGAAGGTGATTCATACAGATCGAAAAGACGACGAACGCTGCAAACTGTCTGGGCGAAATTTGCATTGATAACGAATTTTCGCTATTTTTATAAGTTGTTGGAGCATACGTCTTTCCATTTTCTCAAATCGTACAGTTTTCACTTGATAAGTGTCAAACAATCAAGGCCCTCCATTTAACAGTTTAAAAATGCAAAGGAATTTAAAATGGGACCTCTTAATGGAAACCCCTATATGAATGATTGTATATTTTTGAGTTTACGTGAAGTGATTATTACACTAAAAAGACTGTTATTCCTTACTTTACCTTTTATTTGTCTCGTTAGATGTACATTTCGAGACACAAAGTGTTCATTATCAATAACAAACTTGTATCAACAGTTTGTTATTGATAATGAGCGCCTTGTGTCTGGAAATGTACATCTAACGATACAAATAAAAAGTGAAGTACAAAATAAAAGTCTTTTTTAGCCTATATGAATGAATTTAGTTTTTGGGCAGAACTAGACAGAAATAAAAATAGCTACGAAGGAACTTATAAAAATATATTAGGTAGTTGTCACAAGAACATAAAGTATTTATTTGAGCTACTAAATCTGAAATATATTAATTAATCTGATTTGCAGAATAACTGGAACTTTTATAATGTATTGTGGCTTAGCACTATCTTCAGCCGATCCCTTCAATTGTTAGTAGCTTTGTGTACTCACTACAATGTAATGTTGTGAGATGTTTGTAATAAATAGTTACGACATACCTTAAATAATATTTGGTGAATAAAACAATCAACAAAGCGGTGATGAATGTAGCGTAGACCGAGCCCTGTACGAAAGTCAGCTCCCCTCTGCAATACTGCACATTGATATAAAGCACTATTACCATGAAATTCCATATCAGGACTAATAGGATCCCCTGGGAGGCACATTTCATGTTAAACAGGCAATTCGACACTAGGATTATCACGAACGTCATCGTCACTATCTGCAAGGATATCTCCAAATTCGTCAGGACGCATTGTATGTGCTCGTAATGTCCACTTTTATACGAAAAACGCACGATTCTTTTATCAACGTAATATACTAAAAGCACGATTAGTGTGAGCAAGTCCGCTATTGATACGTTCAGGATGTATAAGTTTGTTTTCGTTCGCATTGTCTTGCTGCGAGAAATAGTTATTATTAGGATTATGTTTGCTAGGATGCCTAGTAAATCGATTACTGTTATGATTAGTTCGTAGATTATTTCAGGTTCTTTCTTGATATCCTCCAGAAGGGTCATCTTGTTATTTTATTGTTAGTTGCGCCTGTAAAGAGAAATTAAATGGGCATATTAGCGGATGTTATCCTCTAAGCGGATGACTAATAAATAGCAAAAATTAAATTCTATGCAAATTACAAATACAAATCTTTTAAGTTTTCATATATTAATTTCAGCGTATATACTTAAATCTTCGGATATTCGTAGTTTATTAAAAGAGTATAATTAGAAGCTTTGAATGAGTGTTTTCCACTCCCAGTAAAATTTCGAGTGGAAAATACTCGTTTAAAGCGTTAAATTGAACTCCTTAAAAAAGCATATGAATATGTATACTTGACAGAAAAATTCCCTGTATATATTTTGACCTACGATTGTGCAATACTTTATCCTTCAATACGGCTATATTGTGAACTAATATTTTGACCTACGATAACGCAAAATTTTATCTTAAGACAAGGCTAAACAACGTGTCAGTTTTTCGAGCGGCACTATGGGGATTTTATTAGCCTTATTATGACCTGTATCTTGATCTATGACGGAGCAATACTTTGACACGTGATAAGGCTATATTGTGACGATAAGGCAATATTTTAACCTATGTATAACGGTTATATTATGACCTACCACAAGTCACATAAACTACTGATCTTCCACTATTTAATGTATAATTTCGATTGTAGCATGCAAATATATTTTCAGGCTTTTCTAAACTGAAAATGTTACCTTATGCGCCACGCAATTCATTTTAAATTTCCAAAACACACCCGTTTCGAATAAAATTACTAGAAGTTGAGAAAGTGAATTTACAGCTGTAAAATAAACGTTTGCAATAAGTAGCTAGACCGCCGATTAGCCGATTCCGAAACCTCGCAAGTGCAAACTGTCAAATCTTATAGGAGACACAAAATACAAGTTAATAAAATAACTGCCAGTCTAAGGTGTCAAATTGTTTAGAGGGAATGGTAATGCTATACTGATTAGAGATAAATCTCGAAACGCGTCTATAGATGGCCTGGTTAATTGTTATATTTTGAAAAGTTTTTTCTATAATGTTACATTTACAGTAGGTTACTGTATGTAACAGCAAACACTTTTTGTATAATTCAATGTCCGTCGGGATATTAGCTCGGGCAGTAGTTGTTTTAATGAGTGTTTGATATAGTCTTTGTAAGACCAACTTGTTGTAGATTGCGAACAGAATCGCACTGTTAATGTTTGAAGTATTCTGCAACTAAGAATTAACAACTTCATTTATACCTACAAGATAATTGTTTTAGGATCTGCGTAATCCTGATTTTTTTATAGTATATATAAGTTCATCATGAGCTATTTTTAGTAAGTATTTTGAGTAGATGGTTTATATACTCAATGACATTAGAAGCGTAACACCCAGAAGGAGTTATTATTTTAACTTGATTTTTTGCCAATATGGTAGTCTTACATCAAGAATAAAATGATTACATTTTCAAGAAATTTTATTAAAAAACAATCTAAAAAAAATTAATAATGTGTTTGGCGACCCCTTTGCTATATACACTCCTGTAGACGTCTGGGCATCGACAAAATGAGATGGTCGATGTCTTCTTGAGGCATCTCGTTCCAAGCAACTTGAATTTCATCGATCAACTGTGCTAGAGTCTGTGGAGGATGGTGCAAAGAGAATATTCTTCTTCCCATGATATCCCACACATGTCCAATGGGATTTAAATCCGGCGAACGGGGCGGCCACGCCAAAATATTAACACCAGCTTCATTAAGAAAGTTCATAGTTCGACGAGCAATATGGGGACGTGCGTTATCTTGTTGAAAAAGTACGTCTGGGCGGCCATCTAAATAAGGCAACAAAGTCGGTCGTATGACGTCTTCAACATAACGCGCAGCTGTCATACTGCCTCGAATGAATACAAGAGGTGATCGACTACCATAAGCAATAGCCCCCCAAACCATTACTCCAGCAGTCCTGTGTACATGCCTCTCAATAGCAAACCTAAGATCAGGTCATTCTCCACGGTAGCGTCGTACCCTTCTACGGCCATTATGCGTGCCTAGACAAAATCGTGATTCATCGCTGAATACGACATCGTGCCATTCTGCCTCCCAATGCTGCCGTTCTCTGCACCAGTCCAACCTTTGGCGACAGTGTCTCGCTGGTAAAGGAAGCACTAATCTTGCACGGTACGAAAGAAGCCCAAAGGATTGAATGCGGCGATATAAGGTTCGCATACTAACGGGCCTACCTTCTTCTCCAATCCATTGATCACCGATTTGACCCGTAGTAGCGAAACGGTCTCGCAGGGCTATTTGTCTTAAGCGCCGATCTTGACGTTCTGTGGTACGCCTTGGTTGACCAATTGGTCTTCTTCTTGCTCCTCTACCTTCTTCTGTCCATACCTGATACACACGTATTACAGTTGCTGCAGTGGAATCAATACGGCGGGCAATTTCGCGATAGGACATACCGACATCTCGATAAGCAACAACTCGACCCTGGTCAAAATCGCTCAAATGGTGATATTGTGGACGTCTTCGGACTCGAGGCATTTTATTTAAGCTTAACACAGTCAACGGAAACACGAAAACTAAAAACATCTGTACTAAACAGCTCATATAAATAGTTTTATCAAAAAGGAAAAAGTGAAATATTTTTTTTTTCACAATAAATATAAAAGGCACAAGGTTGAAATTGTTATCAATGTATGCTTTAAATATAGTCACTCTGTTGCTAAAATATGAATTCAAAAAAATCATTCCTTCTTGGTGTTACGCTTCTAATGTCATTGAGTATACTATTTTGGTAAATTAACCCATTAAGCGCCATTCATGCGTACACGCAACATTATAAATGTTTGGTTAATTATATTACTAAATAAGTTAATTTAATATATTATATTATTTGACCTAGCTTTAAAATGTAAGGAGAAAAATGTAAATATTTTGTTATTTGAATATTTCGGTTATTACTCATTTAAATAAAAATAATGTGAGTCTATTTCTAACTTTACAATATTTCAGTGTTGTATACGCGTGGCGCATGAAGTAAAATTTCGAGTTTAGAAAAGCCTGAAAATTTGGTTTGGCCGCTCCGCGACGCGGAGCGGCCAAACCAAATTTTCAGGCTTTTCTAAACTCGAAATTTTACTTCATGCTTAGTCTGGGAGTGGAATCACTCGTTCTAAACTTCATACTGCACGTTTTTATATAAAATTGACCATTGCTTGAAATGTTACAGCATATACATTATGTATATTTAAAAGAAAAATTCACAGTATGTTATACAATAAGTCATTTATGGATATCATAAAAAGAAGTGCAGAATTTGACCTAAAATCAACTTTTAGAGTTATCTCTATAACTGCTTGGCTGTTAATGGGTTAATATTACCTGACTTATGAGGAAATATTTTTGAAAAATTGGGACTTACGAGGTTTCGAAAGTAATTGATTAATATTGAACATTTTGAAAGCATTCATTCGATGATTTTTAAATGTATCCAAGAAGATAATTTCAAACGTTCAAAAATAGATTGATTTGCATAATCAAATAATATTATTATTGTACACGGTTATTTTTCTCCTAAATAAGTACATTCACCGACAAATTTATTGCTCAACGTGTTTCAAGCGAGGCCGATGAATTGTTTCACCAACCTTTGCAAGAATTTTGTTTGTTCTTTCAGTAAACGCTTATTGCAGCAATAAATAATAAATGTGGAAAAATGGAAGCCGAGTAATAACGGATTTCCGAGAGTTACACAATCCAATAAATAACAAGAATTAAAATTGTCTATTCTTCCTCAATAATTTTAATTTTTATAAAGAGAAATTACGAAACATCTTACATTTTCATTTTAGAAATTGTTTATTCAAAGTTATCAAACAACCAAAATTGCAAATACAAATAAAATCAGATAAGTGGAGAAATTGTGTTTTGCATTGATTTGTAAATTGTGAAAAATTAAAGAAACCTTGTAATTTTGCCAAAATTATAAATCAATATAGCAGGTGGAGCCTGGTACTTCGTTATACATCATAATTTACAATTGAAACACGGTTTTAACTTTGTTTGTATAACTGAAACTTTATTAAGTGACTATAGTTTCGACAACTTTAACTTGTCATTTTCAAACTCAAAGTACAAACAGACTCTCAGTATGAAAATGATAAGTTAAAGTTGTCGACACTATAGTCACATAATAAAGTCTCAGTTATACAAACACAGTTAAAATCGTGTATCAATTGTCAATATAGCAAAGATTATTGAGAGATGAATGAACCTTCGTTTTAACGTTAGAACAAAGCGATGTGATAAAAATTTATTAGTACTTAGTTAATTTACCTAGTTAATTTACAATATATAATTTTTCAATTCAGAAGTTTGCCAGAAATCGTATGTATAATTTTGACGTTTCACGTGAAAATAATTGGCATATCATAAGTTTTTAAAAAATATTTTGACTCGTATTTAGACAATTATACCTAAAATCAGCTTTTTAAGTTAACTATAATTGCTTGCCCGTTAATGGGATAACCCATAGTGATACATTTATTTAATCTGATTATTGTAAAATTAATGAAAACACGAGATGTATATCATTAAATTTATTGTTTACTTAAAAAAAAATGAATCAATTCAACTGACATCTCTTTCGACAAATACATTTTATCTACGAATAAGATTTAATTGAAGTTTTTGAAACAGGTGATAAGTGTTTTAAATTGACCATAGTTTTATATTATGCTTAATTAAAATTTATATTTGTGCAGACTCTTAGCAAAATTGAATTAAAATTATTTATAACGGTTTCATTTTTTTCCAGTACCTAAAGACTGTTTTTGGAAATAAATCACAACTTAATGTGCTGTGCTTTTTTTATTCACTCATTTCATTATTGGGAAATATCTGAGAGATAATAAAATGAAAACGGGGGAAAAACTAGGTAATCGTAATGGTTTAGTCTACTACGGTTGAAACCATTAAGTAATTAAAACGCGATCATTCCGTAAAACGCAAACATTCAGCGAAAAAAAAAAAAAACACTCTCGTTCTCCGTATCAAGGTAAAATCGGAGGAAAGTGAAATAAATACGTTCAATAGCGTTTTAATTAACAATGGTTGTGAATCGAGAAACGAGACCAAAGTAATTGATGATTGAAAAGTCGTACACACCTAATTATAAACGGTATCAATGCATAATAATTCATTGTGATGGAATAATAGTGTGTTATTTAAGATTGTTTTATGTAGATAGTAATTATTTATTGGTATGTTATTTGTAGGTCAAAAAGGTATTGTAATCTATGAATTATTGAAATGTATGCTTTAACTATCCAAAATCCTCGGGCACCATTTCGACGTCTATTTCACGTCGAATCCATTTACATTACGAAATAAATGTTTATTTTTTCGGCACTTATAAGCAGAAAACGTGGGATTTAAAAACATTGCAGTCTACAAATGATCGAAATTAATCGATTGCGTGAATCTAGTGATATTTTATTCATTTCCGGTAGTTATATTTTTGTGTTTTTAACGTTTTCAACAAAAAAAAAGAAAGAAGCGAAAAACGTTTTATAAAAAAATATTCATCAAAGGGTAAAAATCTGCTGCGCGTTCATTTATGGTTAATTTAAAAACATAAAATTACAATAATATTCGTATGAATACAGATACCTAAAGTGGAATTTAGAAACATTACAGTCTACAAATAAATAACCGAAATCTATCAATTGCTTAAATCTAGTGAATTTTTACTCATTTCCAGTAGGTATATTTTTTGTCTTTTCAACGTTTTCAACAAAAAAAAAAAACAAGGAAGAAGCGAAAGAACTTTTATGAAAAAATATTCATCAATGGGTAAAAATCTACTGTGCGTTCAATTAAGAATAATTAAAAAATATAAAATTACAATAAAATTCGTATAAATACATATACCTACAAAAAGTTTTTCTTTTATGTAGGCATATGCTGTAAATTTTCTTAAATTCGTTGTTTATAAAAATGGTTAAATTTGAAGGTTAAAACAAGTGTTTTCCACTCCTAGATTAAGCATAAAGTAAAATTTCGAGTTTAGAAAAGCCTTAAAATTTGGTTTGGTCGCGTAGTGCATAGCGCTACGCGACCAAACCAAATTTTCAGGCCTTTCTAAACTCGAAATTGTACTTCATGCGCCACGCGTATAAATCACTGATTTAAATTGAAGTTTAAAATATACTACGCGACCAAACTAAATTTTCAGGCTTTTCGAAACTCGAAATTTTACTTTATATGCCACGCGTATAAATCACTGATCCTAATTGAAGTTTAAAATATACTACTAAAGGAGTATGAAAAACACGTATATTTTAAACTTCGCAATATTTCAGTGATTTATACGCGTGGCACATGATGTAAAATTTCGAGTAAGCATATGCTGTAGATTTTTTGACATTCGTTGTTTATTAAAATAGTTTAGTTTGAAGGTTTAAACAAGTGTTTTCCACTCCCAGATTAAGCATGAAGTAAAATTTCGAGTTTAGAAAAGCCTGAAAATTTGGTTTGGTCCATACTAAATTTTCAGGCTTTTCTAAACTCGAAATTTTACTTTATGCGCCACGCTAACAAACCACTGAAATAATGTAAAGTTTAAAATATACGTCTTTACCATAATCCTTTAGTAGTATATTTTAAACTTCAATTAAGATCAGTGATGTATACGCGTGGCGCATGAAGTAAAATTTCGAGTTTAGAAAAGTCTGAAAATTTGGTTTTGTCGCGTAGCGCTACGCAACCAAACCAAATTTTAAGACTTTTCTAAACTCGAAATTTAACTTCCTGCTTAATCTGGGAGTGGAAAACCCTCGTTTGAAGCCCCAATTTGCACTATTTTAAACAAAGAACGATTATTTGAAGATTTAAAGCATATACAGTTTATTGGGGTATGTATATGTATGTAAAAACTCCCGCTATATCATAATTCATAAAACGAAACACTGTAACTATGATTGTATATTTGACACTTTATTAAGTAACTATAGTCGCAAATTTAACTTATCACAATCAAACTAAAAGTTATAAAAACAAATTTAAAACAGATTCTATTCCTAGTTTGATAATGACAAGGTAAAGTTGTCGAAACTATAGTCATAATAAAAACCTCAGTTATACAAATAATGTTTGTGTCTTATTTGTGTACTTAAAAATTAATTCATTTTTTAAAATAATTTCCTTTTAAGTACGTTTGTTTATTTTCATCACATACAAATTTTTTATGACCACGGATATGCGAACATTAAATGTCAAATTAAATCCGTTTCAATTTTTGTTGTTGTCAGTAGTGGATTGTTAATAATAAACACCTGCACCCAGAGGTTTATCATTTCAATGCCAAACAGGTTCAGCTCGAACTCGTTGAAGCATTGAATTAATTTTCAATCTACGATTTATCCATCCAGCTTAGTTTTACAACAAATATTTATTTATTTTATTGTTCTGTTAATTAAGTAAATCTACCATTTCGTCCTGCATAATTTAAGATTTAATATTTAATTAAAACCTTTCTATTGTTAAAAACGTCATAATTTAAGAGTTACAAGATTGTTTTCATTTTTTTTAAATCATAATTTCTCAAAATTAAAAATAAAGAATATATATTTTTTAAAAAATGTAGGTTGACTAAAATTTAATTTTACGGAATTCTAATAATTATAAAAATAGGATTATTAAAACTCGGAATTTAATTTAAACATGCTCATTCTAGTATCCTAAAAGCATTTCGTTTCAAAAATAGCATTTGCATTTCTAACTTACTACTAAATGTAATATTATACTGTTTTGTATTGTAGACATTCACTTTGTGGTACATTTTAAATACACTTGTAAATAAAACACTGTTTACTTTTACTTTTAAGTTTGATAATGACTACTAGATAGTCGAAACTATAGTCACAAATTAAGTGCAAAATACAGTAGTCAAACAAAATAAAAAGTGTTTTAATTACAAGTGTAATATTATACGTTGATATTACAGTTAATAGTAAGTTATAAATGCAAGTGTATAACATTATTACATTTAATAGTAAGTTATAAAAGATCGCGTGTCGGTCAGATGTACACAATATAAATTTGAGGTTTAGAGGAATTATATCATCTCCTAAATTCAAAACCATTTTTCTCAAGAGTTGTTTACACTATGTTTAATAAAATCCCCTCTAACCTCAAACAACTGTCACCCTTTGTTCTTAAAAAGGCCGTATCTCGACAAGTTAAATCTGAAAAACTATGTATTAGATCTTGATTTCAGTATATTTTTGATTTAATTTGATTTTGTATACTTTGTTTATTTAACAAAGGTCTAATTACTTTTATTTAAGCTTAATTATATATCTACGTACTTGAGTTTGTTATTAATAATGAGCACCATCTCGAAATGTACATCTAACGATACAAATAAAAAGTAAAGTAAGGAATAACAGTCTCTTTTAGTGTAATAATCACTTCACGTAAACTCAAACACATACAGTTAGTTAGGTACCTACGTATGTACGTACTCCTCTATCTTTTTTTCCTTAAGCAGAAAAGCAACCCACTGAGCAAACACAATTAAGTAATGTTTCATCAACAATAAAACAGCGTTTAATGTTGCTACAATGTCGATATAACGTTATTTGTTTGTTTTTTGCTCAGTGTGAATTAAATTGATACTTGGATGGTTGGAGAAGTTCAACCATCCAAGTATCAATCGACAAGGTAGCAACATTAAACGCTGTTTTATTGTTAATAAAACATTACTTAATTGTGTTTGCTCGGTGGGTTGCTTTTCTACTTAAGGAAAAAAAGATAGAGGAGTACGTACGTACGTACTCTACATTGTATTATATTTTTGTTCTTAGTTTTAAATAAAGACAATTTATTATTATTATTATTATTTATTATAAGTGTAATATTTAAAACGAAATGCTTTTAGAATACAAAAATTAATTGTTTTAAATTAAATTCCGAGTTGGAAGGTAATGCATTTTGGATTTGAACTCTACGAAAACTTTTTCTAACGTAATTTCAGTACGTAGTTAGATAATGCCTTTTTTTACAGATTTTACTCACTGCATTGCTGAATACGCGACACTAGGGCAATTATCCTTTCACGTGCTCGAAACTCGTGAAAACGTTAACCCAATTCCTGCGTTGATTTTTTGTTCAATTTTTTTCGCAGGATAGTCACAGTTGATTTAATTGGAAACTTTGTGGTTTATGTATTTTTGAATGTCCAGAAAAGGAATGTAAGAGTAATTATTCAAATTGGGTTTGTTTTAATTATAAATAAAAAGTTCTCTGAAATGTTGGAAATTCTTTATTTTGTTCTGTAAATTTTAAATGGTAAAACAGTGGGAGACATAGTTAAAAAAACAGACACAGTTTGAAGATAAGCTTAGAAGGCTACAAAGAAAGGTTGTGAATATATACTATATAAAACTACGTTTTTTTTAAATACATGTTATGAAGACAAACCCGTCTGAGAAATCAGACTGTGAATATGAATGAAAAGAAAGTTGAAGAATACTGACTGTAAATACATGCTGATAAGACAGAAAATTAAGACAAATTTAGAAGACTATAAAGAAATTTTAGAACTTCTCTATTTTATCATGCGATTTATAAGTGATAAATCAATACAAGATAGTGTTAGGAAACAAAGAGAGTATGAAACAAGCTTAGAAGAAAGACTGTAAAGATGCACTTAAAAACTATGTTTTTAAAAATTCCTACCATGAAAACAAGCTTAAACCGAGGAAACAAAGTGTGAAGACAAACTCAGATTACTCAGAAGAATACAAAGAAAACTGACTGCAAATGCATGTAACAACTTTATATTTGCAGTCGGTCTTCTTTGTCTTTTTCTAAATAATCTGAGTTTGTCTACACAGTCTGTTTCCTCAGTCTAAGCTTATCTGTCATGAAGACAGTCTTAAAAGAATTCGAATACAAGATGAGATGACGAAGAAGAAATTCTGAGAAGACAGAAATAAACTTAGACGATTGACTGGGAAGCAGATGCGGCTCTTCCATAAGGGCTGCGGGACAGTAGCATACTGACTTGTAAGACTGCCTGAAAAGACAGGCATTAAAGACAAATTGAGATGACCGAGAAGAAAATCAGAGAACACAGACAGATAAGACATACTTTTCAGACTGATTAAAAAAATATACTATGAAGACAGGTTGGAAACAAAGAACTGTGACTACCTAAACAGACTATGAAGATTATATGAATAGACATAATATGAAGACAAACTTTATAGACTATTAAAAGTAAAACAATAGTCTTCACAGTGTTTCTTCAGTCTAAGCTTATCTGTCATGAAGACAGTCTTAGAAAAACGCAAATACTGGATGAGATGACGAAAAAGAAATTCTGAGAAAACAGAAATAAACTAAGAAAACTGACTTAAAAGCAGTGGCGGCTTCGGGATAGCAGCATACTGACTTGTACGACAGCCAGAGAAGACAGTCATCAATGACAAATTGAGATTACCGAGAAGAAAGGCAGAGAACACAGACAGATAAGACATACTTTGAGACTGATTAAAAAAATATACTATAAAGACAGGCTGGAATCAAAGACCTGAAACTACCAAGACAGACTATAAATATGATCAGAATAGACATAATATGAAGACAAACTTTAAAGACGAAGACGATATGTTGAGATGGATGACCGATGCTTAGAAGTCAAACTAAGAAGATGGACTAAGCATCTATAAAAGAAATGGAAAAAACACACAAGATAGAATAAAAATATCGATAGAGAATCAGACTCAGAATGCAGACTGACATGATTTAGACAAAATAGAGAACATAGGCCGAAAATGTATATACAGGGTGTCCCATTAGTGCGGTCTCGGAAGATATCTCAGCTCTCGTTAAAGATAGAAAAAAAATGTTTTCACCAAATTTGCTTGATTTTAAGAGCTGCATAACCTAAAATTATTTTCAAATATACAGAGTGTCCCATTATTCCATACTTAATACCAACTTTGTTATTTTAAATAGAACACCCTATATATTATTTTTTTATTTGATCCGCCTTTAAATAACCTACACAAAGATATATCATTATTGGCACTTTAGGTTATTTGTTACTTCAGAAAAAAATATTTTTTGAAAATTTTGGCAGTTTTAGTACTTTACTTAAAAATTCACTGTGTCCTTATTTTTTAAGATATCAGTCTGTAATTTTACACACATATGCAGTAAAGAATGCTCTATCCATTGACTATAACACATTATAATATTACTTATAAAACCTAATAAAAAACTACCTTCTAATATTTAATATTTAAAATGTACATAACTTCATTTTCTTAAATGGGACACCCTATATTTCTTTACTTTATCAGATTCGAAAAGAAAAATGCTTTATTTTTTGTATACCCTATATTTGACAGAAAAATGTTAATATCTCCAAAACTAATGAAAATAGATAAAGGGTATGATATACAAGAAATAAAGCATTTTTTATTGCGGATTTGATAAAATAAAAAAATATAGGATGTCCCATTTAAAAAAATGAAGTAATGTACATTTTAAATATTAAATATTCGAGGGTAGTTTTTTACTAGGTTTTATAAGTAATATTAAAATGTGTTATAGTCAATGGATAGAGCATTCTTTACTGCATATGTGTGTAAAATTTCAGACTGGTATCTTAAAAAATACGAACACAGTGAATTTTTAAGTAAAGTACTAAAACTGCCAAAATTTTCAAAAAATATTTTTTTTTTAAGTAACGAATTACCTAAAGTGCCGATAATGATATATCTTTGTGTAGGTTATTTAAAGGCGGATCAAATAAAAAAATAATATATAGGGTGTTCCATTTAAAATAACAAAGTTGGTATTAAGTATGGAATAATGGGACACCCTGTATATTTGAAAATAATTTTAGGTTATGCAGCTCTTAAAATCAAGCAAATTTGGTGAAAACATTTATTTTCTATCTTTAACGAGAGCTGAGATATCTTCCGAGACCGCACTAATGGGACACCCTGTATATATATATATATATATATATATATATATATATATATATATATATATATATATATATATATATATATGTATCACTGTTTCTTCGGGTTTGGTCCCGCGTATTTTCTTGGCTCTGGTCCATTATATTTTAAATTCGACGTTTCGATGACGTCGCAGTCATCGAAACGTCGAATTAAAAATATAATGGACCAGAGCCAAGAAAATACGCGGGACCAAACCCGAAGAAACAGTGATACATGTTACGCCCGCGAAAATCTACGTTTTAACATATATATATATATATATATATATATATATATATATATATATATATATATATATATATATATTAATAGACTATGAGTATAAACTGAAAAGACATATTGTAAAGATAAACTTAAAATACTTTAATGACAAATTGAGATGACTAAGAAGATTGATTGAGAAGAAAGACCTAGAAGGCAAATATATAAGCCAGACTTTCTTAAAAAAATACTGTGGAAACAAATTGGGAAGAGAAAGCTAAGCGACACATTGTCACGACAGACTATACAGATAATCTGAGTAGACATAATATGAAGACACACTTTGAACACTAAGACGGTAGAATGAGATAGAAGATCGAAGCTAAGAAGTCAATCTGAAAAGATGAAATAATAATACAGACTATCAAGACAAATTTACACAGATCGAGAAGATATATCAAGAAGAGAGGCTGTACAGACAATTAAGACAAAGTTAGAAATATGACTAAGATAGGTCAGAAATAATCGCTTATAACACAGACTATAAAAGCAAACTTAGTGAATTTTAGTCTTAGATGAAGATGGACTGTAAGGATGAACTAAGAAAACAGATCGAGAAGATATATTAAGAAGATAGACTTTACAGACAATTAAGACAAAGTTAGAAGACAAATAAGATTAAGACAGGTCAAAAATTATTGCTAATAACACAGACTATAAAAGTAAACTTGGTAAATTTTAATCTTAGATATACTGAGAAGATGGACTCTAAAGATAAACTAAGAAAACAGATGAAAATGTGCAGGCCAAAATGCGGACTGATAACACATACAGAGTATCTCTTTTCTTATTTAAAAAATAAATTGCGAAAACAAAGATTTATTTCATGTAAATATTCAGGAATGCGTCGTTTTCATAAAAAGCGTTCAATTTAATGTTTGGAACGAGTGTTTCTACTCCCAGACTAAGCATGAAGTAAAATTTCGAGTTTAGAAAAGCCTGAAAATTTGGTTTGGTCGCTCCGCGAAGCGGGGCGACCAAACCAAATTTTCAGGCTTTTCTAAACTCGAAATTTTACTTCATGCGCCACGCGTGTAATACATTGAACTATTGTAAAGTTAGATGTACACTTTTTTTTTTAAATGTGTAATGCAGACTGATAAGATATACTGAGAAGATTGACGTGAGACTATGAAGACAACCATAGATATATAAAAAGATAGACTAAGAAGACTATGTAAGATGACAAACTTTGAAAACTAAGAGATCCGCTAGAGAAGACAAGCTTAGAAAACTAAGAGATCCGCCAGAGAAGACAAACTTAGAAAACTAAGAGATCCATCAGAGAAAACAAACTTAGAAGACTAAAAGAACAGTCTATGAAGACAAACATATGTGACAGAGATTACTGGATAGATTCAGAACGCGATACTAATAAAATGAAATCAAAAATAGTAATTAATTAATATACTCTATACTTGCTGTGCTATTTTCCTGGTGGATCCATATTTTCAAATTGGGTAAAGTAAAATAATCGTTGTATTCCATATTTTATCAAATTCAAATTAGTTTTAGTTATGAAAAAGATCTTGATGGATCAAAACACGTGCCAGGCAACTGAAAATAAAAATATATACAAATCAAGTGTTTTACTTTATCCAATATGTCATTGATTAAATCAAAAAATCAGTTATCTAAATCGAATCAATCCAATAAACCTAAATAAAACCCAAACCAATTACACAATTCCTTTTACCAAACTCTAATTTAAAAAGCATACATGCGAAATACGTGACTGTGTAACAAAGGAGCAGTTTTTTCTTATAGAAATCTCGCAACAAAATCGAAAGTATGCATTTGTTGAGGGTTTATGTAAAATTCAATTAGAAGTTGTGCTCGAGAACGCCAGAGAATTTGTGTTTGATCGCGTGCTGCATACAAAGTTAAAATATCAGTATCCACTTGGAAATAACGAACTAACTTTACTAGTAATGGCATAATTAATTAAATGTTACGCTAACGCGATACAATAATTTTAACCGATAACACACACATACACTAATGCAAGAGGAAAGGCTTTAGAATTGTTTAATTAGGTGCTTGTTTTGTTTAATCGATACGGGTTTTGTGTTAGGGAGATTTATTTAGTTTGGAAGTGATGCAAGATAAATCGCAGAGGTTAATTTAGAAAATATGAACTGGGTAAGTTAAGGAAATTCAAAAGACAAGAAGCATATAGAAATAGAGAGAGATAGAGAGTAAGGAAAAAGACAGCAACTAGTTGAGGCATTAAAATAAGTTAAAAAGCTAGACGGACTAAAAAAACTGTGGAGAAAACTAAGAAAGTAAAAATCTTGAGTATCTACTAAAATTACTGTACAAACTAAAGTTTATTTTTTTAGTTTGTACAGTAATTCTAATAGATACTTAAGATTTTAATTTTCTTAGTTTTCTCCTTAGTTTCTTTAGTCCGTCTAGCTTTTTCACTTATTTTAATGCCTTAACTGGTTGCTAAATATGATGAAAAAACAGAATAATCGGAAAAGTTTGCAAAAATTGAACAATTTATAGGCGTTGCCGAAGAGGCACATAAGCATATTTACTATTAGTCAATTGAATTTTATCTCAAATAAGTTTTTAATATGGTTTTATAGACAATTATTGATGTGAGATTAAAGAGAATGAAGTAACGATATCTCCCAGGGGCATAGAAAACAGGAGATGGCAAAATCTAAAGAAAGTAAAGAGTCTGAAGTGATTGCAGAAACTGAGAAGACTAGGAAGATTGAAGAGACTGAATGAAACGCAAACAATGAAGATAATGGAAAAACTGGCATAACTAAAGTAACTAAATTGACAGAAGAGATTATAGATGCTGGAGAAGAAATAGAAAATGAAAAAAGTTAAGACTGTAGAGAATAAGGAAACTGAAAGCTGGAGAGATAAGAGACGCTTTAGAATGTTAATACCTAATGACAGTGAAGGGTTTAAAGAGAGCAAAGAAAATCCAGATAATGGAGAGATAGAAGGTACTTAATATATCGAAGAGACTCAGGAAGCTAAAGAGACTGCAGAAACTAAAAAAAGTGAAGATTAAAGTTACTGAAAAAACTGATATAATGAGCTAAAGAGACTGCAGAAACTGAAGAAAGTGAAGATTAATGTTACTGAAAAAACTGATATATTAAGCTAAAGAGACTGACGAAACTAAAGAAAGTGAAGATTAAAGTTACAGGAAATACTGAAGACGCTGCCGAAACGAGATAAAGAAACAAAAAAAATATTGAAGACACTAAGATACCTGAAGAGACTGAATAATTTAATAAAAAAAGAAGTGTAAAGTTCGGAGTGAGTGAAGTAACTAGAGATACTAAAGACACTAAAACTTAAGGAAATGAAGAAACCAAAGATACTGCAACACAAAATACTAAATACACCGAGTCTCAATATATTAAGCTAAAAAGACTGCAGAAACTAAAGAATCTTCACTTTCTTCTAAAGTTGCTTGAAAAACCGAAGACGCTGCCGAAACGAGAGAGCTAAAGAGACCAAAAAATACTCAAGATACTAAGAAACCTGAAGAGACTGAATAATTTTAAAAAAAGAAGTGCAAAGTTCGGAGTGAGTGAAGTAACTAGAGATACTGAAGATACTGGAAAACTTAAGGAAGTGGAGAAACTGAAGGTACTGTAACAGAAAATACTAAATACACTGAGTTTCAATATATTAAGCTAAAGAGACTGCAGAAACTGAAGAACACTTTCTAACTAAAGTTACTTAAAAAACTGAAGACGCTGCCGAAACGAGAAAGCTAAAGAGACAAAGAAATATTAAAGATACTAAGAAACCTGGAGAGACTGAATAATTTAATAAACAAATAAGTGCAAAATGCGGAGTAAGTGAAGTAACAAGATACTAAAGATATTGAAAAACGTAAGAAAGTGGAGAAACTGAAGACACTGCAACAAAAAATACTGAATACACTGAGAAGCCTGGGGAGACTGATGAATTTGAAATAAAAAGAAGGCCGACGCTTGGAGTTAGTGAAGAAATTAGAGATACTGAAGATACTGAAAATAAGTTAAAGAAGTCTGGAGAACCTGAATAAACTTTAGAAACTAGATAACTGGAGAGACAACACATACTTAGGATACTGAGAGACCAGAAGCAACTGCTTTATTTGATAAAAAAAAGTAGTGAACATTTTGGAGTGAGTCATGAAATTAGGAATACTAAAAACAACTATTAAATTTTCTCCTCTAAAGATACTGTATAAAACATTGAAACACTTCAGTGGTCTAACTACAAAACTCACATTCTCCACTTTTGAAAACTTCTGGCAAATTGCATAAAGACACGTGTACTTTAACATGGCGGCCATTAAAAAGCCGACAACTCAATTTTCACAAAAGGTGGAGAATGTGAGTTTTGCAGTTAGACCACCCACTTCTCAATATTGATTAATTAGGTTGAATAATACAGAAGAAATTTAATTGATTAGGGAAACTGAAAAGACTACAGATTCTGAATAAAGTGCATAGTCTGGATTATCTGAAGAAATAAAAGTGATACTAGGAAAACTGAAAAATGCCTCTATAAGTGAAGACATCAATGAAACTACTGAGATATTTAATTAAAAAGATAAAGCAACTATTTGGTGTAAGTGAAAAAACTAGAGATTCTAAAGATTCTGAATAAAAAGTAAACAAGTGAAAAAACTTAAGATACTGGAGAAAGTAGAGGTCGATAAAATAGAGGATATTATTGAATTGATTAAAGGAACTGAGGAGACTACAGAATCTACAAATTTTGATAATACTGAATAAATTTGAGAAAGTCTCCACTTGAGTTAGGATATTGGAGAAACTACAGGTTAAAAAGAGAAAATATAGTTTTGAATTGATTAGGGAAACTGGGGAGGCAATAGACTCTGAAGAATGTGAAGACTCTGAAATATTTGCAGAGATTAACCCAGTAAGCGCCATTGATGTATACACGCAACAATAATAATATTAAAATAAGTTAATTTGATATATTATATTATTTAACCTAACTTGAAAATGTATGAAGAAAAAAGTTAAATATTTTGTTATTTTCATATTTTGGTTATTACTCATTTAAAAAAAAAAATTCAGTGTATTTCCAACTTCACAATATTTCACTATTTTATACTCGTAAAATTTCGAGTTTAGAAAAGCCTGAAAATTTGGTTTGGCCGCTACCACACCAAATTTTAAGGCTTTTCTAAACTCGAAATTTTACTTCATGAGAGTGGAAACACTCGTTCTAAACTTTATATTGCACGTTTTTACATAAAATCGACAAATGCGTGAAAGTTTACCGCGTGTGCATTATGTATATTTATAAGAAACATTTACAATATGTAATACAATAAATCATTCATAAAAATCATAAAAATAAGTTCAGAATTTTACCAAAAATCAACTTTTAGAGTAAACTCTATAATTGCTCGGTCATTAATGGGTTAAAGAGACTAGAAAAACAGAAGAAACTTTAAAAAAATGTTAGAAACTAAATGCACTGGTCTGATGAAACTATAGAAAATACTGATGGAAGTCAGGAAACTAAAGATTCTGCAGAAACTGAAAAGTCTAGAGTAACAACTTTAAAAACTGAGGGATTCTAAAGATGCTGAATAAAACTCAAGCAAGTAGAAAAACTTAAAACACTAGAGAAAGGTTGCAAAAGAAAGAAAATATTATTGAATTGATTAGTAAAACTAAGGAATCTGAAGAATTCTGAAGATACTGAATATAATAAGTGGAAACACTTTAGATCCTGGAGACACTAGAGGTTAAAAAAGACAGAATATATTATTGAATTAACTAGATTTACTAGGGATACTACAGAATCTGAATAGGGAAATAGCCTGGAATATCTGAAGAAATAAAAGAGACTAGGGAAACAGAAGTAATTGAAAATAAAACGTAAGAAACTAAGGAAACTGATCTGATGAAACTGGAGGAGGGATTGAAGAGATACAAAATAGTTATGAAACTGTGAAAACTATAGATACTGCCGAAACTGAAAAGTTTAAAGTAAAAACTTTAGAAACAGAGGGATTCTAAATATGCTGAATAAAACTCAAGCAAGCAGAAAAAATTAAAATACTAGGGAAAGGTTGCAAAAGAAAGAAGATATTATTGAATTGGTTAGTAAAACTGAGGAATCCAAAGAGTTCTGAAGATACTGAATAATGAAGTGGAGAAGCTTTAGATACTGGAGACACTAGAGGTTGAAAAAGACAGAATATATTACTGAATTAAGTAGATATACTGGAGATACTTCAGACTTTGAATAAGGAAATAGCCTGGAATATCTGCAGAAATAAAAAAGACTAGGGAAACAGAAGTAATTAAAAATAAAACGTAAAAAACTGAAGAAACTGATCTGATGAATCTGGATTTTGAAGAGATACAAAATAGTTATGAAACTGTAAAAACTATAGATACCGCAGAAATTGAAAAGTGTGGAGCAAAAACTTAAGATACTGAAGATTAAAAAGACTCGAGTGAGTCAAAAAATTAAAGAGCATTTTAAGAATAAATAGACTACTATTTAAGATACTGATTGTAACAAAACGAAGTGCCTTTTAACTTTTGACCGAATTTTCAGGCTGTTCTAAACTTGATATTTTACTTTAAGCTTAACTAATAATTAGAAACTCTCGTTAGAGGCTTCAAATGAAACGCTTCTATAAACTTAACGAATTTCTGAAAATGTGCCAAAAACTGTTAGCATGAAATATGTATACTTAAAAGAAAATTGTCCTGTATATGTAGAATAATCATTCGCAAATACTAATACTAAATGGCTTTCAACTTTTGACCTGTGTCTTGTAAATATGTATTTGTAGAACAAGCTAATCACACTTTTCTTTTTTAGAAAGGAAAGCCATTTCCATTTTCATTCCGTTCGAGTAAATTATATAGGAATCGTTGGGCGGCTGTGATATTTCGAATTCACTGGGTAGATTATAATTAACGTGCACTGAGAATATTAATGCGACATTAGCATACACTGCATGTAAATAAAGTTCAGCGGTAATTCTGTACGAATTCCATACACACGTTTAAAAGTCGGGCACGTTTTAAATGGAACTAATTGAGATAATGGGTTTTCAGGAAGATATTTTCTAATTCAGCCATGCACATCTAAAACAAGCATAATTTGAATTTACAGAAATTCTTTGATATTTTTTCCTTGGAATTTTATTTAAACCATGCACATAATTTTAATTTACAGAAATTCTTTAATATTTTTTTCCATGCATTTTTAATTCAACCATGCACATATAATAATTTGAATTTACAGAAAATCTTTAATATTTTTGCCTTGGATTCTATTTTATAAATAACATTATTAATTTTAATTTTTTTATTATTATTATTAGTCTAATTTAACCGTTTTCGAATCTTTAATAGTTTAAAATCCCAATGGCGAGCACGATAAAACAAACGAACAGTATACATATTTCAGAATATCTTTGCTCAAATATTAACAAGCAAATGATTAGAGAATTCTTTTCAATGTGTGTATATAATAAATTGATGGAGAAATCAATCACGCTTGAATTGCTTTTCCCTTGGTAAAAGTATTTGTGCTGCATGACTGAATTTGTGCTTTGTTTTTTGGGAAAATATTTGTCTGTGAGAAATACAACACACTTTAATAATCTATTTGATTTTCTATTAAAATGTGAATATTAATGAATAATGTTAACTTATGCGTTTATATATTTATTATTTAAAAAAAAATGAATGCTATTTTTAAAAAGGATTAGCCGACTGTTTTAAGAGCTGACAAATTTATAGCATATTTCAGTGTTTCCCAAACTGTGGTCAACGTGTCGATTTTTGGTGGATCGCAACATGATCTAGAATGTATATTATTTTAGTAACAAGATCCAGAGTTTCAAGGATCGAGCAGTACATTTTGAACTTTATACCAAATACGCCTGACACATGATATACAATTTGCAGTTTAGAAAAGCCTGGGAATTTTACCTCATCCTTAATCAAGAAGACCTAATGACACGTATAATTTGCGGCAAGAAAATGGAAACCCTAGAATTTACATTTGTAAATGTCTGTTTTGTCATCTAACATTTTAAAACGTCACTGTCAGTGAACGAATTGAAGTTAGAAAGGCATAATTACAACACATTTTTTTGTGAAAAACAGGTCGCTTGATTTTATCAGGGGTTTCCATTTTTTGCTCCTAATTGTACATATGATATAACCTCATTTTTAAATTGTAATCCTAAAATTTACATTTTGTAAATGTATTTTTTGTGATTTAACATTTTAAAACGTCACTGTCAGTGAATTAAAGTTAGAAAGGCATAATTACAACACATTTTTTTATGAAATACAGGCCGCTTTATTTTCTCGGGGGTTTCCATTTTTGGTCCTAATTGTACATATGATATAACCTAATTTTCAAATGGAAACCCTAGAATTTACATTTTCTAAATGTCTGTTTTGTCATTTAACATTTTAAAACGTCACTGTCAGTGAAAGAATTGAATTTAGAAAGGCATAATTACAACACATTTTTTTATAAAAAACAGGAAGCTTGATTTTATTAGGAGGTTCCATGTTTTGCTCCTAATTGTACATATAATAATAATAATATAATAATAATACATTTATTTTCAGTGTTTTTGCAAATACAATAAAATGAAATTTCATATATACAGCAATTACATGAAAACAGGTCAAGACACAACAACAAGTTATATAACACAATATAACTATTCTTAATACGAATTCTAAATGATAGAGTAATATGCATCTAAGTTATATGGTTCTATCAATAGCAGTTTATCGATCAACAATTTTTTCATGACTGCGTACGACTTTGCTGTTTTTATTGCGCTAGGCAAACTATCATAAACTTTAATACATGAGTAATGCGGGCTTCTCTCAAACAGACACAATCTATGGGATAGAAGACTGTATTCAACACCATGTCTCGTATTGTATATATGTGGCATTAGGTGTTTTTCAAATAAGTATTTATGCTTCCATAAAAACTTTACGCATTCAAGAATATAGATACCTGTACACGTTAACAGTTTTTTACTTCTGAATAATCCCCCACAACTGCTATCAAATTTAATTTTGCAGATAACACGTAGAGCACGCTTCTGGGCCCTGTACACTGCAGTCATATCTGATGTTCCTCCCCAGAATATTATACCATACCTAATTTTTGAATATATGTAAGCATAGTAAAACATTCCACAAATTTTCTCATTTGTGTTCCTGGATAGAATTCTAAGGCCATACGTTGCTCTACTAATCTTGCTAATTACATGCTCAATATGGGGTTTGTAACTCTGTGTTTCATCCAATATAATACCTAAAAATTTGCACTGATTTGTGAATGGATAAAGTGTGTTATGTTCTGTGGGGTTGAAGTTCTTTGACTTGTTTTGAAATAAATACAGTTCGTTTTCTCTGCATTAAGTATTAAACAATTATCGGCAAACCACTTTTCTATTTTACGCATTATCACATTTCCTGTATCGATTATGCCACTGAGTGTGGATCCAAAAAGAATGATATTAGTGTCATCTGCGTAACTGATAAAGTGGCAGTCATTTGCTATGCTATTGAGGTCGTTAATAAATATTATGAATAATAGGGGACCCAGGATACTCCCTTGGGGAACGACCATATTAGTGTCAATCGTGTCAGATAGTACGTTTACGCCTGTATTAGTGTCCGTGATTTTTACAAATTGTTTCCTGTTTTGAAGGTATGAGCAAATCCATTCATTTTCTTTCCCTCGTATGCCATAATGATATAATTTTGTCAATAAGATAGAATGGTCAACGGTATCGAACGCTCTTGACAAGTCTAGAAAAACTCCGCAGACGGTATTTCCCTTATCTACATGTGAGTATATACAGGTCAAGTAGTCAAACAGTGCTGTGTCAATGGATTTTCCTTTTATGAAGCCATGCTGGGTGTGACTAAGTAATTTATGTTTATTAAAAAAGTCAATTATTTGTGAGGCTACAAGCGATTCTAAGATTTTAGATAGTGTAGTCAGTAAGCTAATGGGCCTATAATTTTCGTATAATTGAGGGTCGCCTTTTTTGTAAATAGGTGTGATTATAGCAAACTTCATTTTGTCAGGAAAAGAGCCAGTTTCAAGCGAGTGATTGAAAATATGCTTTACAGGGTCAATTATACTATTAATACATTTTTTTATTATTGCAATTGGGGTATCATCTATACCATAACTTTTTTTGTTGTCCATTTTGTTTAGGGTGCTTATAATTTCTGAGTTGGTAATAGGATGCAGGTGAAAAGATTTGTTATGCAGAGGTATGGTGCATAGGTATTGCGTTCGATTAGGAATTATATTGGATAGCATATTTGATGCAACCTCTTTAAAAAAAATATTAAAATTATTAGCCAGTTGTTCAGGATTATTCGTGTTTGGTAATAATGATTTTTTATTGGCTCCATTGCTCGTAAATTTCGAAATCACTTCCCATGAGGCCTTAGATTTATTTGGATTTTTTTCCAATTGTTTTTCATAGAATGAATTTTGTTCTTCCTTTAGCAGACTGTTATATTTGATTTTTTCTTGTTTTAATTAATATTTATACTCTGGGTAGGAAAAGGACAGAGATTCCAAATATAACCTAATTTTATAATCTAGCTAGTGTTAGGTTAAATTAACTCATTAAGCGCCATTGATGCATACACGGAACATTATTAATTTTTGTTAATTAAATTATTAAATAAGTGATTTAATATATTATATTATCTGACCTAACTTAATAATGTATAAAAATATTTTTGTTATTTAAATATTTTGATCATTAATTTTTGTTAATTAAATTATTAAATAAGTGATTTAATATATCATATTATCTGACCTAACTTAATAATGTATAAAGAAAAATGAAAATATTTTTGTTATTTAAATATTTTGATCATTCCTCATAAAAAAAATGTCAGTGTATTTCTAACTTCACAATATTTCAGTGCTTTATACGCGTGGCGCATGAAGTAAAATTTCGAGTTTAGAAAAGCCTGAAAATTTGGTTTGGCCGCTCCGCTTCGCGGAGCGACCAAACCAAATTTGTAGGCTTTTCTAAACTCGAAATTTTACTTCATGCTTAGTCTGGGAGTGGAAACACTCGGTCTAAACTTCATATTGCACGTTTTTATAAAAAATCGACGAATTCTTGAAAATTTACAGAGTATACAATATGTGTATTTAAACGGACAAATCATAGTGTGTAATACAATAAGTCATACATAGAAATCATTAAAAAAAGGGTCGAGTTTTACCTAAAATCAACTTTTAGAGTTAACTCTATAATTGCTCGGCCGTTAATGGGTAAAACTGTGTGCTAATTTAGTAATACTAAATTTGACAGGTCATTCATTAATCTAATGGAAGAAGAAGAACCACTACAGCAATATTATCTCAGAAATTATATTTTAATTGATTCATTCATCAATAAATTATTCTTCGCAAATTTTTAATATTACTCGTACTAACAAAATGCATTTCCTTGTTTCAGATCGGCCACTATTTTCTCTAGCACATTTAGTGTGTAAGTACCGAATGATTTCATTATTCTGCAAAAGGTAAACGCATGCTGAATCGAATTCGAATTCAATTCCGCGATATTAATTCGGAAGCATTAATTGAGCTTCGGATAAACATTGCTCTATCGTAAAACCAAACGGCCATATTAAATTTAATGCCGTGTAAATATAACCGGAACATTACGAAAAATCCAAACGGCAATTAATATTTCGCGGAATATCACCCATTTATCGCCATCCCCCATATTTGTTTTATCGTCCGTAAAACGATAAATAAAGTTTTATTTCCAGATTCTCACCTCGAAATATATATTCTTTGGTTCAGCAATTACGAGTTTTTAGAAATAGATATCCTTAATTTATCATATGAGAAATACTAACGTGAATTATGTAGAATATTTCACCAAAAATTGTTTAATAATTCAGACAAAAATATAGAATAATTCACTCAAACAGTTTATAAATAGAATATATCAGTCCAATCATATTTTTATAATTTTTTTATTTCATAAATAACCAGTTTTAGAAAAGGTCTAATTTTAGGTCAAATCACAATGTTTATACGGGGAAGTTTTTTTTAGGTATACATATGCATACGGTTTTTTTAAACAGGTCATTTTGTCTAAAACAAGTGTCTTCCACTCCCAGACTAAGCATGAAGTAAAATTTCGAGTTTAGAAAAGCCTGAAAATTTGGTTTGGTCGCTCCGCGAAGCGGAGCGGCCAAACCAAATTTTCAGGCTTTTCTAAACTCGAAATTTTACTTCATGCGCCACGCGCATTAAACACTGAAATCACGAAAATAATGTGAAAAAGTAAACTTCACTTGAAATCGGTGTCTTATACGCGTGGCGTATAAAATAAATTTTCGAGTTTAGATTGCTTGATTGTATAATGAATTTTAAATTGATTGATTAGTTAATTAATTAATTCATTTATTGTAACTTTAAGGTGGGAATTAGCACGTTTCATATTTTTACGTTTTTGAACTATTTAGGATTGAAATCCAATATATTTGTAAATATTTCTGTAGTTTAAAAATGATTTCTCACTTAAAATAGTTTTGAAATGAGTTGACCAGATGAAAAAACAGCCATACGTGTTTTGCAAGTTTGTGGCAAAATGACAGAAATCGATTTTGCAGCATCTTTTAAATAAATATAAATTTAAATAGTGTTGAATGAGCGTTGTGTCGAATTGGAACAAAAAATATATATAAAACTAAGTAAAAAGTTGGCAGGATTTGCAACTGACAAAATATGTTAGCTTTTGCAAATGTAGCAGGTTTTGAATTAGACAGGATTTTTCAAACACAATTTTAAAAGGTTTAGGAAGGGTTTTGAAGATCGATTTGTTTTCAAAATTGTAGCCCGAGGCGAGTAGAATCCAGCAATATCAAAACCTCTAAATCAAAAAAGGTGTATGGCTGGTTTTGCATCTGGGCGACTCAAATAATTCTTCACTTTTAATGATTGCGAAATAATTTCTCACTTTCATTGGTTTTAAAATAATTTGTCACTTTTAATAATCTTAAAATAAATTGTCACTTAATAATTTTAAATAATTCCTCACATGATTTTAAAATTTGTTTTTATTTTAATGAGTTTAAATTAATTTTTCACGTTTAATAAATCTAAAATAATTCTTGAACCTTGAAGGCGTTTACTTCGTGTTTGAGAATAATTACAATATAATTGAAACCAGTGACAAAAGTAAAATAAAAGTGGTATACAAATGTATGAAGAAAAATATAAATATTTTTGTTACTAAAATATTTCGATTATTACTCATTAAAAAAAAATGTGAGTGTATTTCTAACTTCACATTATTTCAATGTTTTGTACGCGTGGCGCATGAAGTAAAATTTCGAGTTTAGAAAAGCCTCCGCTTCGCGGAGCGACCAAACCAAATTTTCAGGCTTTTCTAAACTTGAAATTTTACTTCATGCTTAGTCTGGGAGTGGAAACACTCGGTCTAATCTCCATATTGCACATATTTATATAAAATCGACGAATTCCTGAAAATTTACAGCGTATGCAATATCAATATTTAAAAAAAAATCACGGTGTGTAATACAGTAAGTTATTTATAGACATCATAAAAAAGTGCAGAATTTTACATAAAATCAACTTTTAGAGTTAACTCTATAATTGCTCGGCCGTTAATGGGTTAAAACTGTGTGCTTAATTTATTAATACTAAATCTTTATATCAGAATCTGAAAGAATTCCTTACTTTCAATAAGTTTGAAAGTCGATATTAATTTTAATTCGTTTTTATATTTTATAAAAATTCTGCAAACTATTGACAAACTCAATTTTTCTTTATGTTAAATTGTCTTTATGTTAAGTTTGAAATCATTTCTTACTTTCAATTATTTTATAATATTTCTCACTGTTAATTATTTTATAATATTTCTCACTGTCAATGATTCTAAATTAATTCCTCTCATCATATAAACAACTCGACTTAATTCTCACTGTCGATGATTTTAAATCAATTCCTCACATCATAAAAACAACTTGACTTCATTTCTCACTATCAATGATTTTAGATTATTTCCTCACATCATATAAACAACTTGACTTTATTCCTCACTTGATCCAACACTCTTAAATCCTCACAAATCACTGCTTTTATAAAATCACACAAGCATAGTTTTCATTTCCCGTGTATATTTTTTTAAATTTTATTGTGGTCCGATAACTGATCCCTGTGGGATACCAGAAACGCGCACCTGGCACGGTTTAATGTGACTGGACGTAATCCATATTTCGCGCTCGGATATTTAGCTTTTCTTCAACGTAACGCACCGGTAAGTTCACTTGCCGCAAGAAAGTGCCGTCGGTGTGTTTTGTTGTCTGTCGGATTTTTCCTCTTTTTTTTTTCGGTTCTGTTGTGGGGGGACGTTTACCAACATTGCCGCGAGAGTTGGCGGCCTTGTCCTTCCGCTTGGTATTTTATATATGGATCAAATTCAGATTGATCGAATTCTTAGGTATTCCAATAAATTGTTTTGGTTCCTATTTATTTATGTAACTGCGCAGAGTGTGATGTAATCAATAAAAAAATTGTTTGTTTAATCAAATTAGGCATTAAACTGAGTGTGTGGTTTTTAAGGGTAAATTAAGTAACTTTTTATAAACAGTTTTTTTTTATAATCCTTGATATTTTGGTATTCAGAAAGTTACATGCTCATTGCTAAGTATTTCTTTATTTTTAATTAATTGGGATAAATACGAGTAAGCATCCTTGGATAATCAAGATAATCATTAGCAAACATTTTTATGAAATGTTTTTCTGCACGGATTTTATTCAAATATATAACTTTAAAAGGTTTTTAAATCGAAACTATTTTAATTTAGCAATCTCAAACATTTTTCTGATAATCCTGTTATAATCCTTGGACTATTAAAATAATCAATAGCAACGCTTTTTATGAACGATTTGTTTTACACAGATTTCATTTAAATAAATAACAACGAAAGGTATTTGAATCTAAACTATTTCAAATATACGTATGTTCAATTAAAAAAAAAACCTCTAAAGTCCCATGATTTAATCTTTTTTTTAATTTAAGTTAGCTATACCCTTTAGGAATTGACATACAATACGCCAGGGATAATATTTATAATGTATAATAATAAATAAAAATTTGTTTATTAGCCAAATAGTACTAACATAACATACATAGTTGATATGAGTGACTAAAATTACAAAAAAGATTACTACTAGCTAATCTTAAGGCGGGATTCAGTTTTGGAGTATACCCCAAACTGTTCTGCCATCCAAACCTTAGAACTAATAAGATATACAATATGAAAAGAATTAAACATAATGTGATATCTATATAAAATTTAAAATATAATTTCAGAGTTGCCAACCTACAATATTTTCCTTGTTTTTTTTTTTATTGAACATATGATACAAAACTCATGACATAAGATTTTTATCAAAATACTACAAACATTTTAATGCAAGGTATTTTTTAATTAATTGAAGGGACAGGAGCATTCTTTTTGTTTGGCTTAAGTTTTATACCATTTAGCCACTAACGATGATTGTGTATTCATGATATATTTGGACTTCACGACAAGTTCACACAACACCCAGGGACACGACGAGTTATTATTTTTAAACAACTCCCCGTGCACGGGAATCGAACCCAGTCTGTGGCTCGCCGAGCGAAGAGCATTTTTAAATAACCATGAAAGTTATTTGATATAAAAAAATTAATTCATTTTTTTTTTTAAATAAAACATTCTACTGAACTTTTGTACATTGTCGTTCTTTTAGGGATATTAAACGACCACGCTTAATTTCAGAAAATAACAGATTCCCAGGAAAGAGCGTAATTTTTCGAAGAGGGCGGAAAAAAGGGACGGGCATTTATCCCCGGGGAAAAAAGCGCAAGAATTTATCTTAGGGCATTAAAAATGTTTCGCTGTGAAAAATAAGTCCACTCTGCTCTTGCAAGTATTTTGATGAAAACGTCTGCGAAAGTAACGCCTGCAGGTATAAATATTTTTTATCTCGCACAATACAGCAACTTAGAGGTAAGGACTTTTGAATATAAATCATAAGATTTATTAAGCATAAAGGTAACTGTGTATCAGAGCTGGGCAGGATTCGAATCCTAGATTCGAGGATTCAAAAGAGGCATTCGGATACTTTAGTTCAACTGGATTCGTGATCCGAATTCGTTACATTTTTTTAAGAGGATTCGTATTCGAATCCAAATGTGGGTGATTCGAATCCTTATAAAATGATTCGAATCCTTGTAAAAGGATTCGAATACTTACAAAAGGATATAAATCATGAAAAATAATTCGAATTAATTGTGAGGAATAACATGAAAAATGTTTTTTTGTGTGATTTTAAATTTCTCGTTAAATCACTGTTTTATGCGCGTGGCGCATGACGTAAAATTTGAGTTTAGAAAAGCCCAGAAAATTTGTCTCGGGTCGCTGCGCGACCCTCGGCAAATTTTCACGGGGCTTTTCTAAACTCAAAATTTTACTTCATGCTTAGTCTGGGAGTGGAAACGCTCTTTCGAAACTTCAAAGTGAATGCTTTGGTAAGAACGTTAAATGATTGAAGATGTTTTTAAAGATATTAATCTAGTTTTTAAAATTTTGTTTAAAATTGTTTGAAGTAAAACTGACATGGTAGCCACAATTTGAAATGTTAAATTTATCCGACATTTCACTGACTAAATATTTTTTCCCTGGCCTTTTAATATAACTTTCTTCTCTGACCCCCATTCTGTTTAATAGTTTTTATTGTTTTTGCTAATATTTAAGTTAATTTTATAAATTTCTACGTGTTTTGTAATTTGCCTGCTGATTTTGACAAATTTAATAATATCATATAGCTTTTTTGTTAGTGTTTTGGTCAATTTGAATATAATTCCATGACTTTTCTCTGACTTTCCCGGTTTTAATGATATTCAGTGAATTTTTTATTTATGTAAAGTTCAGGCATCAGTCGATTTTATAATAGAGTGCAATTTAAAGTTTTAAACGAGTGTTTCCACTCCCAGGCTAAGCATGAAGTAAAATTTCGAGTTTAGAAAAGCCCCGTGAAAATTTGTCGAGGGTCGCGCAGCGACCCGAGACAAATTTTCGGGCTTTTCTAAACTCGAAATTTTACTTCATGCGCCACGCGTACAAAACACTGATTTGAAGTGGAGTTCAGAAACACACAAATACATCTTTAGCCAGAGTAACAGGGAGTCAGATATTTAATCTGTTATCAACGATGTTCGGTGGTAATAATAAATAATTAGGTTTTGAATATTTTGTTACAACAACTGATAACGATATATACATATTAATGGTTGCAAAAAAATAATAAAATTAAATTTATTCTTAAGGGATTTGTATTCGTGATTCGAAGAAACAGGATTCGAAACTTCAATTTGAATCATATTTATCTCTTACGAATCCTTTATTCGAGTATTCGTGATTCGAATCATATTAGGTGATTCGGATTCGTGATTCGAATCCTTTTTACGAGGATTCGTCTTAGCTCTGCTGTGTATAAATTATTGAGATAAACTAAAACCAGTGGCACTGGCGATCTAAATTAAATATTATCAAGTTTTTATTTTAGAAAAATTAAAACGTGTCTAAGTTAGTAAAATTATTCACTTATTTATTTTAAAACTGACAAAGAGTTAAATAAGAATTAAAATGTATCAGAAATTGACAATTTGATAATAATAAATGTATTTGCAATTAACACAAGAGTTATACATTTATTATATGAGTACATCATACAACTTAATGTTATTACTTATCTACAGTAATTATAAATAGCATTAGTGCAAATAGTACTAAGAACAACTAAAAAGTTTAGTATTAATAAGACAACTTAATTGTAGTTTTCGAAAACAAATCCATTTATTATATTTCTTGAAATAATCTACAAGCAAGAATTGGCAATTTAAGGGATTTTTTATAAAGCACCTTTGTAGATTTAAGAAGGAGTTGAAGTTATTTTAGAAACGAATTATTCTTTTGTGATTTTTTAAAAAGAAACGTTCAAGCGCCCTTTCGGCGCCCGTATGTCTTGCATATTTTGCCTCGTGCTAACCCTGCGCTTCTAATCGCATAAACTTGCGTGATTAACCTTCTACAAGTATACTAATTGAATTGATCTCAAACTCAATTCACTTTTTCCCTTGTCGCGTAATTACAAACTTAATTATAATAATTACTTCCTCATGACTCGATTCCATGCATAATTCAGGAAGGAACACATTTTTATTTTACACCTATAAATTATTTTGCCATTATTTATGTAATGTTTGTAAATTAGAATAATTTAATTGAAAAATTATCATAATACTTTAGATTTATTTGAATTTATATTCTACAGAAAGATAGAAGTTTTAAGATAACTCAATGTTGAAAATATGACAGAAGTTTTAATTAATTTTTGACAATGTCTTGTTAAAACGAAACTAGTCAATAATTTGATTAATTTTTTTAAGTCGTAATACCAACGAAGTATTTTATTTAAGAAAAGTATTAAACATATCGCAAAGTAATCGCTTCCACAATAAATCATTAACTTTTTTTATTTCATACGTGAAAACAAACTGTATGAAATAATAAAAATTAATATCTCATTCTTTGCGCTATTTAGTACTGTATTTGTTGTCTTACTTCATAAATACATTCAAACATTCATAAAAATAAGAAGGTGTCGAAAATAATCGAATTTTTAATGTTGGTTAAAAATATTTTATTACCAAGTAATTATAAATGAAATTGCCAATTCTTGGTTGCAGAATACTTCAAAACATTAAATGTGCGATTCTTTTCGGAATCAACAACAAGTTAGTATTACAAAGACTATATCAAACACTCATTGAAACAACTACTTTCCGAGCTAATACCCAATGTGGACAAAATTGCAGAAGCTATAATATGACTATTCTTCATTATCTGAAGAAACTACATTTTATTTAAAGGACATTTTTATACAAGGAATGTTTCTTCTTAGTATACTCGTACATATGCATACTGAGAAAATATTCTGAATATCGTTGTTTTTTAAAAAAAAGTTCAATTTGAAGCTTTCAACGAGTGTTTTCCACTCCCAGACTAAGCATGAAGTAAAATTTCGAGTTTAGAAAAGCCTGAAAATTTGGTTTGGTTGCGTAGCGCGAAGCGCGGAGCGACCAAACCAAATTATCAAGCTTTTCTAAACTCGAAACTTTACTTCATGCGCCACGCGTACAAAACAATGACTTGATGTGAAGCTCAGACTGTACGTCTTTAGCATAATGCTTTACTAATATATTTCGAACTACACTTGAAATCAGCGATTAATACGCGTGGCGCATGAAGTAAAATTTCGAGTTTAGAAAAGCCTGAAAATTTGGTTTGGTCGCCCCGCTTCGCGGAGCGACCAATCCAAATTTTCAGGCTTTTTTAAACTCGAAATTTTACTTCATGCTTAATCTGGGAGTGGAAAACACTCGTTTTAAGCTTCAAATCAAACTATATAAAAAAGGTGTATGCTTGAAAGAAAAATTCCCTGTATAACATATCTGTACAATTATTATATACTGCCTTTCAAAAAAATCAGAACACCAAGTATTTATTGCACGATTTTAATAAAATTTACACAATTTGATCATGTAAACGAACTGTATCGATGATCAAAAAATCAACTTGAAAAACAAAAAAACAAATAAATAAAAATTAATAATGTGTTGGGCCTCCACAATTTCCCAAACACTCATTAACACGTCGAGGCATGCTAGAAATCAGGCTGTCAATATCCACTTGGGGTATTTCATTCCAAACTTCGATAATTTGACCTCTAAGTTCCATTACAGTGTTAGCGGGGCGCTGTAAGTTACTTATTCTAACACCTATCATATCCCAAAAATGTTCTATTGGCGATAGATCTGGAGAACGAATTGGCCAAGGTAACAAATTGATTTCGGCACTATCAAAAAACTGTCTTGTAATGGCCGCTGTGTGAGGTCGAGCATTATCTTGCTGAAAAATGGGGTTCTGCAGCCATTTACATAGGGCACTAACACTGGCCGTAAAATGTTGTCAATATACCGAATCGCGCTAAGACTTGCTTCTAAAAAATCTAGAGGAGACCGACTACCATATGCTATCGCCCCCCAAACCATAACTCCCTGTGTAAGAGCCGTATGTCTTTCAACAGCAAATTGTAAAATTCTGCGTTCACCGCGTCGACGTCTCACTCTTCTGCGACCATCATGAGCCCATAAACAGAACCGAGACTCATCGCTGAAGATAATGTTATTCCATTCATGGGTCCAATGTTGTCTTTCCCTGCACCAATCAAGTCTTGCTCTGCGATGCTGCGGAGTAAGAGGTAGACACAATTGTGGACGGTAGGATCTAATACCAAAACTGCGGATTCTTCTGTAAACAGTAGCCATGGACACTCTTTGTCCATTTAGAGCCAACCAGTCATTTCCCAATGCCCGCGACGTTGTAAATCTGTCCCTTAAAGTTGTAAGACGAAGAGCTCGATCTTCACGCTCAGTGGTGCTTCTTGGACGTCCTGATCCAAGTCTACGTCGATTCTTCCCAGCTTCGGACCATCTAGACCAGCAGCGTACGATCACCGATACACTACGGCCTACCCTTTCAGCAATAGCACGAACCGAAAAAACCCGCTTCTCGCATTCCAATAATGCGACCCCTTTCAAATTCACTTAGATGATGATATTGGGCACGCCGACGAACACGGGGCATCTTTTTATGTTTTACAAACTGAAACGTTAAACTACTCAGAGGCTACTTGGATATTACAAGCAATTACATTCAAAAATCAGCGGCTCTTCATAATGGCGAAATCAAGGAAAAATACCATTAAATAGTAACCAAAACAATTGATTTTTTGATCATCGATGCAGTTCATTTACATGATCAAATTCTGTAAATTTCATTAAAATCGTCTAATAAATACTTTGTGTTCTGATTTTTTTGAAAGGCAGTATATATTTTTATTTCAAGCAACAAGTTTGTAATAATAAACTACATAAAACGATTTAACTTATTTCAAAACAGTTTCAAAATCTAAAATAATCGATCTATCCTTAAACTGTATTCAATGTCGAAAATTAACATTTTTACATTTTTTATATTGAAATTTTACGATTTGATTGTATCTGAACTAGGGATTGTAATACTGTTAAATCGTAAAAATATGCTCTCCAAAAATTTACCGATTTATTTGTAATTTTTATATTTATTATTAACACCGAAAATCGTTGATGAGACTAAAACATAATTCCGTGTTATTCTAATTAATCAAGATGTATGAGTTTTTGAACCATACGTTAAATCAGCAAATCAGGCAAATCCAAATTTTCAGGCTTTTCTAAACCCGAAAGTGTACTTCATGCTTAACCTAGGAGTAGAAACACTTGGTAGAAGTCTTAAATTGAACGCTTCTATAAACACAGAATTCCCGAAAACTTGGTAAATTAAATTAAAAAAAAAGGTATTTGCCATGATTTTTAAGGAAACTTGGTTTTCAACTACTTTCCTACACTTTGGTTTTTAATATTTTAACATAAACTAGAAATTATGTTCATGATTCTCGTAGAAATAAATGTTTTTAAATACCCTAACTGAAAAACCCTTTGTTGGCACTGCTACTCAACATTTTTAGGCTTTAGGCTTTGGTAAACTCAAAATGTTACCTCATGCTTAGCCAAAGGTTGTAAACAATTCTCAGAGATAAATGATTAAATCTTCTTAATTGTCCGTGTGTAATAATTCTTGCTCCAAAAACAACGATATTGTGATTTACCCGTAAATTGTCGCGGTTTTGATTCACAAATTTACCGAATTGCCGGCAATTGAAACAGTAAATTTACTGTCAATAATCTAAAATATAAATCGATGTCGAAAATTTTACGTATATTTTAACCCTTTCGCTACGCAGTTTAAATTTCAAATGCATGCCCCGAAAACACAATGCGTATGTGTACGTACTTCGTAACACAGGCTCATACCATAAAGCTAGGTGTTAATTGCTACAATCAGCCTGTAACAGATTTTTTGCAAAAATGCAAAGAACATTATAAACAAAAGTTGGCCATGGATTTTTTTTCAATTATACACTGTATAGAATGCGCATTGAAGAGATAGACGAACTTCCGAAAATATACGCTCTTCGCACATGGAGCACATAAATACAAAACGTATGGATACGCTTCGTGCGAAAGGGTTAAACATATCTTTTCATAATATATAAAATTACGAAAATGTTATTCGTGAAAATGCAAACAATGTCTTAATTAATAAGACAACTTAAGATAATAAATACCCATTGAAACAACTACTTGCCTTGCAAATACACCTCCGGATATTAAATTATACAATGAAATATTCAAAATCTTATTTGATTTGATAACATTGAATAACATTTTCGTAATATTATATATAATGTATAAAGTGTGCAAACTATAAGAAGCGAAGGCTAATTTCCTCAAATTCAAATGGTTTTGAATTTGAATTATTCTTACATCTTTTCATTTAACGTACATAATTTATATCTATTTACTTTAATATGTTTTGAATTGAATACAAATGAAAAGTATATAATAATCATATTAAAAAAAAAATAAGTAAGTACTAATAATCATTTATCATTTCTCCTCATTTAATATATGTTTTATTTTTCCTTTATACAACCAACAAAATATTTCCCCTCATCCCTGGGGAAAATTTCCCATTAATTATTTTTCAGGGATTTAAGCGATCGCGGGATTCCCATTTTTCATGCCCGATGAAACTAATTTTCGAATGTCCCTCATCTTTCCCGAATTTCCATTAAGCTGCTCTTCCCTCATCGCCGGCGACGTTATTTTCTTTCGTAATTAATTCATAAAGCTTTTTCGGCGAGAAAGTATCTCGAGAATGTAAGTTGTTTGCTGACTCGGAAAGTTCTTAATTGAAAATATGAAATTTTTGTTACGAAAAAAATGACGTATTTATATAAAGCAGAAATAATTAAAAGTAAATTCTTTTTATTAACAAATTTTTGTTATGAAAAAAATGACGTATTTATATAAAAGAGAAATAATTAAATGTAAATTCTTTTTATTAAATAAAACCTACTTTTGTTTAATCTGGTATATTTTCAGAGGGAATAAAATGATATAGGGTGTATTTCAATTAATCTACAGGCTCTTATGTATCACACAAAAACAAAAACAGGCTCTTATGTACCACACGAAATGTGTTTACTCTATTTCCGCGAAAAGAGATACTTTTATAAAACGCGAATATTTGAAAATAAACTAGTTTTTTTTTTAAATAAAACCCATTTCTGTTAGTCTGGGATACTTTCAAAGAAAGTACAAAGATATATAGAGGTTTACTCATATTTCAATAAATTAACAGGTTCTTATACCGAGTGTTCGATAAAACACGCCCAACGCGATAACTCTGTTATTTATTGACTGATTTTATTGAACTAAAAACCAAAGGCAATGGTCGTTTAAACACTAAGAAATAACATAAATATTCTTTTTTGTTTAGTAATAACTTCATTGCCAAATAATAGCCAACTTACATTTTTTAAACGGCTACCTGTAATTTTTTATTTTTATTACATTAGACATTATTTTTGTGAATCCAATAATGCCCAATATGTTGGTTTTTTAAAATATTGTCGTCGAAAATAAATTTAAATAAATCTTCTATTTAAAATTATATTTTTAATAATAAAATAATTGTGCCTTGGTAAAAATAGTCAAATACATATATTTTAAAAGCTAAGACTTCTCTTTGAACTAATGTTTTATGCCCGTGGCGCATGAAGTAAAATTTCGAGTTTAGAAAAGCCCCGTGAAAATTTGTCTCGGGTCGCTGGCGCGACCCTCGACAAATTTTCTACGCGGGGCTTTTCTAAACTCGAAATTTTACTTCATGCTTAGTCTGGGAGTGGAAAACACTCGTTTCATTATTAGACATTATTTTTCTAAACCCAATAACGCACAATATGTTGTTTTTCAAAAATATTTTTGTTGAAACAAAATTAAAACAAACCTTGTATTTGAAATTATGTTTTTCAAAAATTATTATTAGTATGCCTTGAAAACAAAAACAAATGTTATGTATTGTAAGGCTATGTCTAACTATTCAGGTTTGACATAACACATCAATTTACATTGTTGATGTAAGAAAACAGGATGTAACCAACCTAACCTACAAATTTGATGTAAACAAACAATATTTAACCAACCTAACCTACAAATTTGATGTTAACAAACAAGATTTAACAATCCTAAACTCCGAACTTGATGTTATCTAACTGGATTCAACAAATATAATCTCAAAGATTGATGTAAACAAACAAGATTTTACAAACGTAACCTCCAAATTTCATTTAAACACTCGAGATTTTAACGATGTAAGCTCTAAAATTGATTTAAACGTTGTGGAGTCTTTGATGTATTATGTCAAACCTTATAATAAAAGAGATTTGTCACTTTTTTCCAAGGCACACTGATTATAATTTTTGAAAAATATAATTTCAAATAGAAGGTTTGTTTTAATTTTGTTTCGACAACAATATTTTTGAAAAACAACATATTGCGCATTATTGGGTTCAGAAAAATAATACCTAACGATAAAACGAGTGATTTCCACTCCCAGACTAAGCATGAAGTAAAATTTCGAGTTTAGAAAAGCCCCGCGTAGAAAATTTGTCGAGGGTCGCGCCAGCGACCCGAGACAAATTTTCACGGGGCTTTTCTAAACTCGAAATTTTACTTCATGCGCCACGGGCATAAAACATTGGTTCAAAGAGAAGTCCGAACTTTTAAAATTCATGTATGATAATATTTTTTCCTAGGCACGCTAATTTTATTTTAAAAAATATAATCATAGTTTGAAGATTTATTTCAATTTATTTTCGACGAAAATATTTTTGAAAAACAACATATTGGGCATTATTGGATTTAGAAAAATAATGTCTAATGTAATAAAAATAAAAAATTACAGGCAGCGGTTTAAAAAATGTAGGTTGATTATTATTTGGCAATGAAGTTATTATTGAAAAAAATCGATATTAATGTCATTTCTTAGTATTTAAACGGCCTTTGCCTTTGATTTTTAGATCAATAAAATTGGTCAATAAATAACAGAGCTTTTGCGTTGGACGTTTTTTAGCGAACACCTGGTAAACTGGATGTGTTGGGGGGTACAGAAATATGTTCTATTTATTTACCTAAAATTGTAAATTCTCGAATTTGTTTAATTTTAAGTTATTTTCATTATAGAATCGAGTTATTTGGGAATATAAAATAAAATAATAAAATTCAATAAAATCGGTCAATAATTAACAGAGCTATCGCGTTGGGCGTTTTTTATCGAACACCTGGTATACTGGATGTGCAGGGGGTACAGAAATATTTTCTATTTATTTACCTAAAATTATAAATTTTTGAATATGTTTAATTTTAAGTTATTTTTATTATAAAGTCAAGTTATTTGGAAATATAAAATAAAATAATAAACATTTTCTTAGTCATTTACTCAAAGCGTATTATTTTGTTACTATTCTAAATCTATACCAATAAAGATTAATGCTATTTAGAGAATTATAAACTTATTTTAAATACAATCTAAATGTTTGCAAATATTATGTGATTATATATCATTCTTCTTTACATAATTTTACGCCGAAAGGGACGTTAATTCCAAATAGGAGGCTTCATTTCTCCCCATGGAAATTCTGTCGTAACGACCCTGTACATTTTCCGAGCCGACGACCATCCCAGAGTGTATTCAACAGGTGCCACGCAGCCCAAAGGCAAACAGAAAAAAAACATCGATCGATTTTCCCCGACACGCCGAAATAAAAAGATTAAAAGTTTTAACTTCTGTTATAGTTAATTCGAACAAAAAAAATCACTTAAACTTTTAAAAGCATTTTCTTTTATGTAATAAGAAACCACAAAAGAAATTAAACTACAAATCTGAATTTGGGATCTTTGTTATCTTTCAATTTCAATCACAAGTATTGTTCTGTTCATTCAGATACATTTGTATACCAGGGTTGTTTAAATGTTTAAAACACTTTGTTTCAAAACAGTGTTTTAAACATGTTTAAAAACAGTCGTCGTGTTTCAAACGGTTTAGTTTTAAACATGTTTCAAATCTTAAATTTGTGTAAAACATGTTTTAAACGTTGAATTTGTTTAAAACGTTGTTTTTATAATCTTACATTTTCTAATTTATATTTTATACTGCTTAATTAAAATATTTTGTTTACATTTTTATATTTTAACTAAATTGGTGAAGATATTTAAAATTATATAATTAAACTTAACATTTATTTTATTACAATAAACTATCACAACTGTGATACATATTACATATTAGATTGCTAAATCAGTATATTTTAAACTTTACGATATTTCAGTGTTTTATACGTGTGGCGCATGAAGTAAAATTTCGAGTTTAGAAAAGCCTAATTTGGATTGGCCGCTCCGCTTCGCTACGCAGCCAATACAAATTTTCAGGCTTTTCTAAACTCGAAATTTTACTTCATGCTTAGTCTGGAAGTGGAAGACCCTCGTTTAAAAATGCAAATGGAAATCTTTTAAAAAAGCAACGAATGTCGTAAAATTTACAGTGTATGCATACGTATACCTGAAAGAAAAATTCCCTGTATATAAAAATCATATTTATACATTTGTATATACAGGGAATTTTTCTTTCAGGTATACGTATGCATACACTGTAAATTTTACGACATTCGTTGCTTTTTTAAAAGATTTCTATTTGAATCTTTAAACGAGGGTCTTCCACTCCCAGACTAAGCATGAAGTAAAATTTCGAGTTTAGAAAAGCCTGAAAATTTGGATTGGCCGCGTAGCGAAGCGGAGTGGCCAATCCAAATTAGGCTTTTCTAAACTCGAAATTTTACTTCATGCGCCATACGTATAAAACACTGAAATATCGTAAAGTTTAAAATATACTGCTTTAGCAATCTAATATGTAGATGTGAATAAAACGTGAGTCAAATTGTTTAAAACAGTGATTATAGGCAACCCAATAACTCTAACGTATATTAGGTTGCGTATATATGTTGTTGTTGTGTGTTTTTTTTAACTTCACTCTAAATCAGTGTTTTTAAGCGTGGCGCGTGAAGTAAAATTTCGAGTTTAGAAAAGCCTAATTTGGATTGGCCGCTCCGCTTCGCTACGCGGCCAATCCAAATTCTTAGGCTTTTGTAAACTCGAAATTTTACTTCATGCTTAGTCTGGGAGTGGAAAACACTCGTTAAAAGCCCAAATTAACCACTTTGAAACAACGAATTCGCGTAAAATTAAAAAACACTGTAATTATCGGGATATGTATACTCAAAACTCTGTATGTTCTGTTGTAAACACGTTGTAACATGATCAAAACGTGTTTACAACATGTTTTAAACACGTTTTAAACATGTTTTTAATTGTTAATGTTTAAACGCTGTTTCAATTAAAAAACACGTTTTGTTAAAACCACTGTTTATTTTAATTAAAATTAAAAAAACGTTATTTTTATTAACCCTGTTGTACACAGGGTATACAGGGGATGCATTTTAGAGGTGCAACATATGGACAACTGTTTTATTTGAAGAGATATTGAAAACCCGTTTTTGTGAGCCAGAATTACTGTTTCGTGTTTTAATTAATGGCGAAAAGAAAATTGATGTATCTCTCATCTCATTTCCGCTCTATAACCGGAAGTTAATAAAATATCATTTTTATAAAGTTACTGTAACTCGTTTGTTTAACAAGTTATAACCAAACTCTAAAAACTTTCTTATGGCAACTTTTCACGCCTATTAAAATGACATGCCTGTTTTATTTTAAAGCAGCTTCGTTTTTAAATTAGATCCTAATTCAAGAATAAATTGCTCTTAGGGTCAGTTATTTAAGTGTGGTTTACGTTAGGCTTAGTTTAAATTGCAATGGTATTCAAACTTTACCTTAAGCTTAACCTGGTTTAAGCCACTATTGAACAACTGGTCTTTAGCTTGTACGGGAAATTGTATCAAGTGCGTGTGTATGTGTGTATGAAATTATATTTCACACCTCCGAGGGATTTCATTCATTTCATTTCACGCATTCATTTCGGTATGTAAAATTGATATTTTATTCATACAGTATAAACAAACGTTATAACGAAAGTCTGCAACTTCTTCTATTGTTAAACTTCTTCTAATTTTTTTGTACCCTTGAAGAAATTCTTTTGAGAAAATCAGGTTTCCGATATCTAGGATAAGGATTTCTGGATAATCCTTTGCAGATAATCGTAAAGCACAAACCCAAAGATTTCACTTGAAAAGAGGGTTTCAGGTGAAATCTTTGATTCTGTGCTTTACGATTATCTGCAAAGGATTATCCAGAGCTCAGAAAATGTGAGCTTTAAGCCCCCGCTCGCTAAATACAAGCCTTGGGTGTCCTTGCGTCAACGTCAAATTAATTGTTATCGAGCACTAAATTAATTAGAATCCTCATGTAAAATGTAACGCCTCAAAATTGTGTACACGGGCAAAGTTTAGCGCCAGACAAATTAATTGAAAATATGATATTGATAGATTAAATTTTTTCTTTACAAAAATAACAATTAACCTTGTAAATAATTAAGGACTGTATTACAAAAAATTATGTGTTACGTTTCTTAAAAATAATTTGATTTTAAGTAATTATTTAATTTAGGAACGAATGTCTATAAACTGTCGGCATCCCAGTAGGTTTTGACTTTAGAAACATACGTCGTAATTAGACATATAATTAAATTTATTTGACGTTTCCGAGCTTTCCGAATCATATGACTTTAAATTATGAACTGTGGAGGCTTTTACTTCGTTATACATGTTAATTCAATGAAATAAAACACTTTAACTTTGTTTGTATAACACACTATTTTTATTTTCGTGACGGCAGTTTCGGCAATTCAACTTGCCATTAATGGCAAGTTGAATTGCCGAAACTGCAGTCACGAAAATAAAAATAGTGTGTTATACAAACAAAGTTAAAGTGTTTTATTTCATCATATGACTTTATCTAAGATATGTAATTTGTTTTTCAAAGCAACAGAGATGCTGACAATTTAGAGACACTTTTTAGAATATTTAAGTATAGAATGAAATTATTGAAAAATTAGTTAAGTTGACTATAATCGCGTTTACTTTACTTATGCCCGGTTGCACGAACAAATGTAATTAAATTAGTTAATTCGTGTTAGAAAAACCTATAATAATTTTTAATGTAAATTAAATTCATTTGTTAAACGAGAATCTGATAGTCGCTGTCAGTTTACAAGTGGTGTTTGGGTAATTGCAAAAAAACAGTTGCATTTGCCCACACGAATTGAAGTTTGCGTATACGAATCTTTTCAAATAAACCTATTATTAAAAAGTTATTCGCAAATGCATAATTGCGTGCACGAATAATTTCAAATTAACCCTTAACGTGAGGGTTAATTTGAGGCTTAAAAATTATTTTAACAAGTCGACTTAAATTAAACTTGTGATTTTAAGCGCTTGTGCTAAACACAATTCTTTAATTACAAAAATGCACTTAATCTCAAACTAAAGCTCATTTGATTCTAAACATACTGTTTTGTAACGAATTTCAATTATCCTAAAAATGTATTACATTCTTAATATTTCTCCAAAAATACTCACAATTACAAACCATTCACTTTACGCACTCAAAACTTACCTAAATTTCTTAACCGATTAGATTAATTCAAAAAGCATTCGATTCGGAATTAAACAAGCTTTAATTTGAGGTACAATTGTTTTCAGAGGGCTGAAAATTGCGCTCAGCACAAGCGCCCAAACTTAGACTTAAGTGGATTTAACGATTTTCTTTGGTTACTAAAGGTTGCTAAAATCGGTGTAAATATTTTTTTCTCGGGAAAATAAATAGCCCTCATTATTTCTAATATTGTTAGAAAGATCTTTGATTTTTTTTTAATTTTATAAAAATTAAAAAAAAATCACAGGAAAATGTAATTTTTTGCAATTTTTAGGTAACATTTTTTATTTTTTTTTAAATTTAAAAAAAAATACATGCATTTTGTTTAACATTAGTGCTAACGTGGGGTAGTTATTTTTCCCAGAAAAAAATTCCTAACACACCCAGCTAGAATTAAAATTATTTTAACAAGTCGACTTAAATGAAACTTGTGACTTTAAGCGCTTGTGCTAAACACAATTCTTTAATTACAAAAATGCACATAATCTCAAAATAAAGCTCATTTGATTCTAAACATACTGTTTTATAACGAATTTCAATTATCATAAAAATGTATTACATTCTTAATATTTCTCCAAAAATACTCACAATTACAAACTATTCACTTTAAGCACTCAAACCGCTCACTTGCCTAAATTTCTTAACCGATTAGATTAATTCAAAAAACATTCGATTCGGAATTAAACAAGCTTTGATTTGAGATACAATTGTTTTCAGAGGGCTGAAAATTGCGCTCAGCACAAGCGCCCAAACTTAAACTTAAGTGGATTTAACGATTTTCTTTGGTTACTAAAGGTTGCTAAAATCGGTGTAAATATTTTTTTTCTCGGGAAAATAAATAGCCCTCATTATTTCTAATATTGTTAGAAAGAGCTGTAATTTTTTTTAATTTTATAAAAATTAAAAAAAAATCACAGGAAAATGTAATTTTTTGCAATTTTTAGGTAACATTTTTTATTTTTTTTAAATTAAAAAAAAAAATACATGCATTTTGTTTAACATTAGTGTTAACGTGGGGTAGTTATATTTCCCAGAAAAAAATTCCTAACACACCCAGCTAGAATTAAAATTATTTTAACAAGTCGACTTAAATCAAACTTGTGATTTTGAGCGCTTGTGCTAAACACAATTCTTGAATTACAAAAATGCACTTAAGCTCAAACTAAGGCTCATTTAATTCTAAACACGCTGTTTTTTTTTTCTGAATTTTAATTATCTTAAAAATTTGTTACATTCAATATTTCTTCTAAAAATCTCACTTTTACAAAATATTCACTTTACGCACTCAAAACGCTCACGTGCTTAAAATGTTCAACCCATTAGATTAATTCAAAAAGCATTCAGATTCGGAATAAAACCAGCTTTAATTTCAGCTGTAATAGTTTTTAAAGGCTTAAAAATTGCGCTCAGCACAAGCGCCCAAAGTTATACTTTAGTGGATTTATCGATGTTCTATGCACACTAAAGGTTGCTAAAACTGGTGTAAATTTTTCTTTTTCTGGGCAAAATAAGTAGCCTGAATTATTTATAAAAAAAAAATCTGAATTTATAGATAACATTTTTTATTTATTAAAAATCTGTAAAAATTACACGCATTGTAATAAATGTGGAAGGTTTATTTTTCCCTGAAATAAATTCTTTACACACCTAGCTCAAATTAAAAAAATATTCGTTTTTAAGTTAATTTCTAAAGATTTTTATTTTATATGGTTACTACTTCATTTTTAGGCAGATTATTTTTTTTTCTGTATTGGTTAATTAAAACTGATTAAAAAATAGATTATTTTAGAATTTCTAAGAATACAAAATTATTTCGACAATTAAGAAATATTGGGTGAGTATTTGAATATTAAATATTTTTACGAAATGTTTTATTGCATATTATCTATTTTGGTTTATAAATATATGATCGAAATAGATTATTGAATACAGAATATAATGAAATAAAATTAAAATATCTCTGAGTAATCAAAACATATAACTCATCTGAGTTTTTTAAGAAGCACGCGATGCGGGATTATAAGAGCTACAATTTGAGGTGTGAATGGGTCAGGACCACACTGACGAGGACTTTGACGTCCGAAACGCGTCTGTGGGTATCCGGTGCCAGAAAACTGAACACAAATTCAATTTGGTTTATTATTCTATTATAAATCCATAATATATTCGTACATTTCTTACCGCCGAAGCGAGATTTTAACCTAAATAGGAAAACCTCAATCATTATTCACAATAAATCCCCCTCGTCGTCGTGATTTATATTTATATAAAGAGAAAATATACCCATAGATATTTATGTGGGCACTGATGTAAAAATGGATATAAAGTTTGATGTATCGAAGGCTATACCGTCTTTTTGAGCGATAGAGATACAGATCCCCGCTCTCTACGAAGAAAAGCCGATATTTATACGTGAAAACTCTTCCATTATCGTAAATGAAATCTGCCCCCAAAGAGCCGATACAAACAAAAGCGGCATGTTATGTTTTCGATCGCGGGGAATTATTTAATAAATCTCACAACATCCTTTGTTGGGACTGAGAACGCTTCTAATGTAAGATTAAAAACTCTTTTAACTAGATGAAGCGCTTGTGTGGAAATCGGATGGAAAATCTTAAAAACAGGGTTTTTTCTGAATTTGATTATGAAGTAAAATTAGGAGTTTACATCAGACTAAAATTTTGGATTTGGGCGCAAAGTGAATTGTAAACTATTTAAAAAATTAAGTCGAGTCAATTTAAAAAAGGGCTATTCAAAATAAATTAACGGATTTTAAACATTAATTTCTTTCAAACTACAAAAAATAGAACCACAATTCCAACGTTCCTGGAAAAAGAAAAGTTTAAATTATTATGCATTTAATATGAGCTCTATGTATTACACGTTTTTTTGATTTTTTTGGGCTTCTTCTGAAATACGAATACGCTAGACATTTTTATTTGATGTGCGTGAACGTCTCGTGCTTTTCTGTTTACAGATGCAACCATCGATGCCACTGGTAAATCTGCTTATGACGAGGGGGTTGTTTATTAAACGTGCCTTTAAACTTCTATAATAAACCCTAGTTTTGCTAATTGCATCACACAAAATGCTCTTTCTTGTTGTGTAGCCATTTTACTACAGACAATTAACATGACAAGCAACAACGCTCAAACTGCTCAAATTTTATACTTTCTTCTGTCCAGGAACGTTGGAATTATGGTTCTGCCTTTTGTAGTTTGAAAGAAATAAATGTTTGAAATCTGTTCCTTTATTTTGAATAACCCTGTGTTAGGATTTGATAAACATTACTTGTTTTTGGGGAGAAAGGAGGAGAAAATCCTTATGGATACCTTCTGTTATCCCACCCACGTCTGGAAAGGATAACAATTGGTTATGTCAGACTCTTACTGACTAGAACCCCCTCTAGTATTACAGATTCAAGTTGAATTTTCAATACTTGAATGATATTGACTGATATTTGGCTTTGGAATGGATTTGACGGTTTGTAATTACTGGAATAGTAATCGTTTAGTGTTATCGAGTATTTGATAATGAAGTGTAGCGTAAGCTATTTTAAAAATAAAGTCAAGTCAGATATGTTCGAAAGCGTAAACGCCATCTAATGCCCATTAGTTCAGTATTCCTCAAGCACTGGTTCGGGATTATACTGATGATGCCGTTGAAGCCTGAAACGCGTATATAATTATCCGGCAAATGCACGAAAACTGAACCCAAATTCATATTCTTAAAGTCAAGTCAATTTATATTAGGATTTAATAAAGAAGTAAAATTTCGTGTTTAAAAAAACGAGCCAGAAAATGTAGATTTGGAAGCGGAGCAAACCGTAAGTTATTTAAAAAATAAAGTCTAGTTAATTTCAATTAGGACAAGTAACAACACAATTAGGACAAGTAACAACATTAACATTAAACATTAAAACATTAAAACTTACTGCGTAAAAATAACTTGTCCTAGATGATTTCAAATATTTTGTCACAAAGCATTAAAACTTACTGCGTGAGATAATCCTAGATGATTTCAAATATTTTTTTCTTTCTTGTTTTGATGCAAACGCCACGACTTTCACGTTATTTCTGTGAACATTCTTCCCAAAATTGGTGGATTTTAATTATGCAACACCAAATCAAATAGAGGTGGTATCGTTTGAGAAGAAGCCGCGATTATGCAAGGAGAATATCTGAATTATTTATGTCATTAACATTTCAAATTTGATATCATAAAAACTTGGTGTTACTGTATAATATTTACATCCAGTGAATTTCACCTATTACCACTTTTACATTACATTGAATAAGAGGAAATTATGAAATTATCTAAGAATATAATAAATTGTACATTTTTATTGCATTGATATAAAATTTACTAATTGCGTAGGAAAATAGGTACTTAATAAATGTTACCGGTATTTGGTATAAATGTAAAAAAGTTCCATTTGAAGATTTAAACGAGTGTTTTCCACTACCAGGTTAAGCATGAAGTAAAATTTCGAGTTTAGAAATGCCTGAAAATTTGGTTTGGTCGCTCCGCAAAGCGGTTTTCAGGCTTTTCTAAACTCGAAATTTTACTTCATGCGCCACGCGTATATGACACTGATTTAAAGTGAAGTTCGCTTGTTCACAATATTTCTGCTTTCAGTGTTTAATACGCGTGGCGCATGAAGTAATATCTCGAGTTTAGAAAAGCCTGCAATTTTACTTCATGCTTAGTCTGGGAGGGGAACACTCGTTTAAAGCTTCAAATTGAACTATTTTAAAAAAAGGGTATGCATGTTTTTTTTTACTTCATGCGCCACGCGTATATGACACTGATTTCAAGAAAAGTTCGCTTGTTCACAATATTTCAGTGTTTTCAGTTTTTAATACGCGTGGCGCATGAAGTAAAATTTCGAGTTTAGAAAAGCCTGAAAATTTGGTTTGGCCGCTCCGCTTCGCGGAGCGACCAAACCAAATTTTCAGGCTTTTTTAAACTCGAACTTTTACTTCATGCTTAGTCTTGGAGTGGAAAACACTCGTTTTATACTTCAAATTGTACTATTTTAAAAATGGCGTATGCATATGTATACATAAAAGAACAATTCCCTGTACAACCATTTAAATGATCATTCATATCACCATTTGAATGATCATTCATATTACCATTTCAATAATCATTATTAATATTATTCAAATGATCATTCAACTAATCATCAAATAATTATTCGAATGATAATAATAAATGAATAAATAATTGATGATTTTAATAATCAAATAATTCGATTATTTTTACTCGAGTCGGCCTATCACTGCAATGAATGCCTAAAAATTGGCAACATATACATTGGGATATGTATACTTAAAAAAAATTACCTGTATGAGCAATGCTCCAGAAACTCGAATTTTAAATACGTAAAACTAGTTTACAAGAAATAAACATTTGTAAAATTTATTAACTTGAGATAAAATTTTCACAAATTTAGGCGCCTGCAGCAATTTCATTATCATTTTTTTTTATCAGAAAATTCGAGCAATTTTAAAAGTGCACAATTTGGTTATTAGACGAAATGAAAATTTAGAAAATTTAATAACGTGAGATCAAATGTAAGCAGTATATTTTGAGCTTTGCGTGTTCGACTCTGGTGATCATAGACAAGTAGCAAAACAAATTAAATATAATAATTAATATAACCGACACTCATCTCAATATAGTTCAGTTTACGAGAGGTGTCCTGTGACATTTAGGTTCAAATTAAAATAGTTATGATAATATTAATCTAATACTTTGTTTTGCATAAATTGCAACTGAGCACATAAAAGTAGATGAAATAATATTTAAATGAAAATACCTTAAAGAAAAGTTGTACCATAGATTAAAAATTTGTAATCATGGAAAACTTCTCGTGAATTGTACTATATTTACTTATTTCTAATAAAATTGTGGCCTAGTTTGTTACAGTCATAAAAATTTTAAATAATTCTTTCAGAATATTTTTTAATAACCATTTCAAGATATCCAGAATTCAAAAAATGTAATCAACTTTTGATTTATTAAATATTTGTTGCAATTTCCCTACTGCCTATTTTAGGGGTCGCAAATTTACACATATTTTCAATCACCCTGTATTAAGTGATCATGTATTTTTTTAAATGTAAGTGCAAGATAATTGTGATCAATTTTGATATTTAACATAATTTCTGTAATTTCCTATTATTTTTCATAACATAAAAAAATAAAAACATACATACAATTGTAAAGTGCTGTTCAAAGACATTTATTTTAAATTTTATATATTTAAATAACAAACGCTTGTATTTGGGGTTGTAAATTTATCCTTGAAGAAATTAATCTTGTATTTTCAATGCATTAATATTGCATCAATATTTACTTTTTAAATTTATTTTACATTTTAGATTTATACCGGGTGTTGACTTGGCGAACGCTACATAGAAAATTCCATGTAAATTTTGAAATGGTTAACTTTTGGCTCCCCTATTTATTTTAGAAACAAAAACCTTTTTTGTAGAGGGAAAAGCCCCGTGAAAATTTGTCGAGGGTCGCGCAGCGACCCTCGACAAATTTTCTGGGCTTTTCTAAACTCGAAATTTTACTTCATGCGCCACGCGTATAAAACACTATAATATTGTCAAATTTATGTATATTCGAACTTCATTTATAATCTGTGTTTTATACGCGTGCCGCATGAAGTAAAATTTCGAGCTTAGAAAAGCCCAGAAAATTTGTCACGGGGCTTTTCTAAACTCGAAATTTTACTTCATGCTTAGTCTGGGAATGGAAACCACTCATTTAAAGCTTCAAATTGAACTCTTTAATAAATCAACGAATGTCAGAAAATTTACAACTACAATAGCAAGTCGTTCGAGTGATTAATAGCCATTATATGCGAGTTATACACTATACTTTGCTTACAACAACAACAATATATAGCACAACATTTATTATACATATTCATCAAATACTTGTCAGTCTAAATGGTCGTTTTTTCTATAATAATTTGACAGATAAATGATGACAGATTGCGGTACTATGATTTGAATGTATAATAGGGCAAATTTTACTTCACCTCAAATATATTCATAATGGTGTTTAAGTAAAATGAACCCAATTACACATTTAGATCATAGTACCGCAATCTGTCATTATTTATCTGTCAAATTATTATAAAACAAAACCGACCATTAAAAGTTTTAAATTGTATCAGTAATATTTTTTTATTTTGCAAAATTTAAATCATTTCATTATTTACAAAAGCACAGTGTAAATAATGAAATTCGGACTTTTGTTTATTTAACCTATTACTTAAAATGAACTACTGAATGATTTATATTTACACCTATTTTGAATCACCCTGTATTAAGTAATAATGTATTTTCAAAAATGTATGTGCAAGATAATTGTGATTAATTTCGATATTTAACATAATTTCTATAAATTACTATTATTTTTCATAGCATAAAAAAATAAATTAGTTTATTTTACAACAAGCATATAATGATAGCTATTATTCACTAGAACGAGGTTTGCGGAACGAGTCGAAGGCGAGTGAAGCAAGTCGTTCGAGTGATTAATAGCCATTATATGCGAGTTATACACTATACTTTGCTTACAACAACAACAATATATAGCACAACATTTATTATACATATTCATCAAATACTTGTCAGTCTAAATGGTCGTTTTTTCTATAATAATTTGACAGATAAATGATGACAGATTGCGGTACTATGATTTGAATGTATAATAGGGCTAATTTTACTTCACCTCAAATATATTCATAATGGTGTTTAAGTAAAATGAACCCAATTACACATTTAGATCATAGTACCGCAATCTGTCATTATTTATCTGTCAAATTATTATAAAACAAAACCGACCATTAAGACCAACGCGTATTTGATAAATATATATAATAAATGATATATCGTTCAACAATAAATAATTCTCACACAGTCTACCCCAGTGTTTCCCAACCTTTTTTGTGCCATGCCCCATCTTCGCCTTTCTAAAATTCTCATGTCCCCCCTTTGTAACATAATTTTTATTATACAAAAATTGAATTTCTAACTTAAGAAACTTAAATTAGGAAATAATCACTAGGGAATTGTTGACGAAACACAGTAGGTAAATTTATCACACATTTAATGAAAAACTGAAATTTGAACTCCATATAATTTTAATCAATATCTTTTCAAATCCATTTGTTATTTTTATTTAATTTTAATGAGAACCTTGCCCTTGATGTTGGCTGCACAAAAATTTTATATTAGGCTCCAAGTTGGTTAGCTTCAGCCTCAAGTCGCCACGTTGTGTTATACTTAGCCGATTTCTTTTTTTTATTAATAAATCATTTACTGCACTAAATCCACATTCAACCAAATACGAAGATGGAAATGGTAGCAACAGTTTTCTTGAACATTTGGTTAGATTTGGGTATTTGGTTTCTGTTTCTTCACAAAGCCAAGCGATTGTTCCTTTTAAATTAAATAGAGTCTTAACTGACTCATCATTTTGTAATTCTGCAAGTTCTTCCTGATACTTCATGTTTGATATGTCAGACAAATCTACTAACATTGGCTGCATCATCCATGCTGGAAAATGAATTTGTTCTAAATCAGAAAATCTTTCCTTCAAATCAGCCGAAATAAAATTAAGATGATTGACTATAACAAGTATAGCAGTATCAGTCACTTCACATTGTTTGAGCCAGTAAAACTGTTCGAAGTTTTTGTTGTTGATTTGTTTTTGACATAACTCAATAACGGCAATGAATCCAAATATCTTTGCTTTTGCATCGACCAGAGTTTTATTTTTTCCTTGAAGTTGTTTGTTTAAAATATTAAGTTTTTCAAATATATCGGCTAAGTAACTTAAAAATGCTTTGCCATCGATCGTTAATAGATACTTCATTTCAGGTTTTTCTGTTAAAAAATCACCAAGAGTATCATACAGTTCAATGAATCTTTTCAGGCAGTTTCCTTTGGAAAGCCATCTAACGTCCGTGTGCAGTAAGAGTCTCAGATGGTCTTCGTTTTGTTCTTCACAAAATAGTTTGAAAAGACGCTCGCATTTGGCATTCGCTTTAATAGCATTAACACACTTAATAACTGAATGTAGTATTTCATTCAGAATAGGCGAGATGTTCTTAGCTACCAAGTTTTCCCTATGAATAACACAATGCACAATAATCAATTCTGGATTAGCATCTTTCAGCAATTTTAGGCAGCCATTTTTTTTGCCCATCATATTAGGAGCACCATCTGCAGCACAAGATGTTATATTTTGCATTGGTATATCATTCATATCAAAGTAGGTTTTTAGTTCATTATATATATCTTTTGAGGTAGTGGTGCTTTCTAATTTTCTACAGAATAACATTTCTTCAGCAAATTGCCCTTTATCAATATATCTCACGTAAGTCATCAATACTGCCTCACTATCTCTCAAAGTTGATTCATCCATTTGCACTGAGAAATTTCTTGTTTTTAGCTTCTCAACAAGTTGTTTTTCAACATCTTCACTCATTTCGTCTATTCTTCTGCTAACAGTATTGTTACTGAGCGGCATTGCTCTTACATCTTTATCATCTTTTTCAAGAACCGTTTTAAGAAATACTGATATTGACGGTTTTATTAAATTCTCTCCTATGGTATGATTTTTTCCATTTTTACCGATGAGTAAAGAAAGTTGATAGCTAGCCTCAAGGACGCGATTATTAGTTGAAGTATGAGCAGTAAATAGAGTCTTTATTGTTGTTCTCTTTTCAAAACTTTTCCTCAAAGTTTTGAAGTAATTCAAATCGGAATTGATGTGAGCACTATGTTTCGCTTTCAAATGTGACTCAAGACGACCTCGTTTCATTGATTCGTTGGATAAGCATTGCTGACATAAAAGACAAAAAGGAATCCGTTCATCGTGGATAGCGGGTATGAACCCAAATTTTAAATATTCTTCCGAATATTGACGAATTTTCTTTTTGCTTGCACCACTCATTTTACCGAGGGCTGAAAGAGATAAATACGAGTATAAGGTCAAATAAAAACTAAAATTCGAGTATGTATATCACAGCACGGAAACTCAATGTTATTTTTTGTAGTCTGCATACTTAGCGACATCTAGGCGGCTTGGTAGCTGAAGTAGCTGAAAACGCGCCATAATTTAAATCGTTCAAATATATAGAATTGAATGCTTATTAAACTTAAACCATTAAACTTATTTAATATATAAAATCATATTAAATAAAAACAATTTTAAAATGTTTTAACTATTTATAATGGTATTAATAAATAATTTAAACAAATGCTTCAATTTAAACAGACTTTACATATTAAATAATAGTGGTATAAATAACGGCAATGTTCATAAATATCCTGAATTGATTTCGATAATAACTTATCGTTTTCACTTCAACATTAAATCATGTTGTTTAGTTGAATGTGAAAATCGAAATCCTCTGGAAGAAGCACTTTCATCATAATTAATAATCGCGCACGATGGTTTCCATTGCAACAATGCAATCAAATGAAATCAAAATCATCAAAATTTAAATATGATACATAAATTTTAAGAATTTTTAGTTGCGCAGCTGACTCAACTTTTCAGAATTATTCTCATCTATAAGTCAGCAGTATATATGGTTGCAGTCATTGTTTTTATTCATTTAAATGTGTTTAAATGTGATAACTGCTGCCATCATACAACATGGTAGACAAGCATTTTCTCAATCTGAGAATTTGCCATATGAGTTTCACTACCCTGATGTATATCACAAAAATATTCAAATAAATAAATCTATATATATAATCAAATGTAAAATGCTGCTTCAACCCAATCGTGTTTAAACACGATTGGGTTGAAGCAGCATTTTACAATTGATTATATATATTTTACCCAAAGGACTCCGCATTTTTCTATTTAATAAATAAATATATAATCAAATACTTACCATTTACATCTGAAAAATTTATGTACTTATTAAATTTTGAAGATTTAACAACAGTTTCTCCTGACACTTATTTCAAATTAACACTATCTGAATGCTGTGAAACACTAGGAGTTGTGATTGCCACTCAGTTGCAAATAACTACGATTTTAACATACAGCTGACGACAGACTGGCGTCGCAAGCAACGCATTGTTGCCATTACTACTAAGTGTTTCGTCCAGTATAGGCAACAATGTACACATACAGATGTGTACATGTCTGACACCACGCGAGCAGGATGTCAAATAATATTTGAAATATGAATAGCCATAGATAAAAGAAAGAAATTATAAGACTAAGGAAGAGACGGCTAGAGAAAAGGTAATTACAGCGGACGCGAACGCAAAAAGTAAAAAATAAAATAAAAGTAAAAAAATAAAAACAAGCTTTTATTTAAATTCGCTAAAATGCGATAAATCTGTGTCGAGTACATTTTCAAATTGCCCCCCTTAAACAATCAAATTGCCCCCCTGTGGGGCGTGGGCCCCACGTTGGGAAACACTGGTCTACCCTTTCGCCTAAGTTACATAGAAACACGCTCTTTGGACAAAAAACTAATTCGTCCGTTCGGATGGAGTTTTCACGGTGTTAACATTTGTTCCGCTTTAAAAAACACTCGCGACGGATAGAAGCACAATTTTTTAACCTATTTGAGAATGATTTATGTATACAAACGCGTTTTACGCGGGTTAAACTAGTGAGAACGGCGGAGATGTTGACGCGATTACTTCGTACTTTAACAAAATGACATCGACGGCGTCATCACTACCATGGTCAAATGTAAGACAAAAGAAGCTGTTTTGACTAGCACAGCGCTGTTACTGCATATCGGGAAAAAATCTAACTAGGCAATTATTTATATTCGTGTTAAAAAACCACATTTATCACGCAAATCCCGTGTTTAATGAATTAGAGTGTTAAATGCACTTCATGTATGCTGCCCACACAATTAAATAATACATATATTATAAGATTGTCGTCAACAAACATACATATTAATTAAACATCTTTATAATTTAGTCAATATTCTCAGTTTCAATTTTACAATTTTAACGATTTTTGTTGATTTGAAGAACGAATAATTAAATTTTACTAAAAGTTGTGCAAGTTTCAATTAAGTACACTTGCTTTTAAGTAGTACGATGCCTGCAAGATGGGCGGCCCTAATTGCGGTTTCAATATCGCGTGGGCCGCGCGTGATGGAAATATTCGCGGGTTTAAATAATAAAGAGTTATGGGGAGGTAATAATTTAATCACGAACAGAGATAAATCAGTTTTATTAAACACAAATCCACGAAATATCGAGGTTGCGTGAACGGATTCACTTTCATAACTCACACATTGTTTAATTTTATTTGTGTTAATTATTGTGCGGTCTTTGAAATGCAGATGCGTTCGAAATTTATTACTTTACATCAGTTTCTGCCAAACTTTTTTTCCCCGACCACAGAGAATTCGTTTCGCGACACACGCAATTAAAATTCTTATATAATTAAAATTATAGGGAGTTTTTTAAATACAGGGTGCAGCAAATTATTATTGTTTTTAGATTTTGGTATTTCTATATAGAATAATTGCTGTAATTATTACCACCATTTATTAAATTTTAGTTATTAATGTTAATACGTTTTATCAATTTTTAAATATTATTGTTATTATTTTGTATATATTCTTTGTAAAAGGGGTTTCCCGTGAGAGAAAAAATAAAATAAAATAAAATTAAATTAAATTGCCCGCACACATTTTTTAAATCGTCGTTTCATACACTAGTTTAATATTTTGATTGAATTTCAACACCATTTTTTTCCATTGAATTTCACCACAATTTTTTTCAGATAAATTCATCTAAAATTAATACATTCTGATCAATTTATGAAAATGTCATTTCATATCGTTAATTTCCATCAATTATTATTTAAAAATAAAGAGAAAGACAATTAACTGTATGTTTTTGAGTTTACGTGAAGTGATTATTACACTAATAAAGACGTTTATTCCTTACTTCACTTTTTATTTTTATCGTTAGATGTAAATTTCGAGACACAAAGTGATCATTATCAATAACAAACTCATGAATACAATTATTATCATAATGCGTCGATTTTTTATTCATTTTCATATTATGACATTTTGTGTAACATTTGGCAAATATTCTTCGATTTTGACATATGCAGATGCTTTCGAGATTTATTACTTTACATCAGTTTCTACCAAACTTTTTTTCACCGGCCAAAGAGAATTCGATTCGCGACACACACAATCAAAATTCCTATTAAATTAAAATTAAAATTTCTCCTTCACCCCTATGTAAATACCTCGGTATAAACTTTGATCCTAAACTCACTTTTATTCCTCACTCCAAAACAATAAAAAACAAAATACAAACTAGAGCACGCCACTTTAGAGGTTTAACATATAAACATCGTGGTTTATCAACAAACACCGCAGTTAAAATATACAAATGTATATGCAGGCCGATACTCGACTACGGTTTCATCTTACTTGCTCTCACCCAACCCCGATCCATCAACAACATCCTTATTGCAGAAAGAAGTTCCCTTCGTATATTGACAAAAATCCGCCATCCCTTGAATCCTCTCTATAACCCCTCCAATGAAATGTTGCTAGAAAAAACACAAATAATTCCTATGAACGAGCGCTATCCATATCTAATAGAACGTTTCCTTAAAGCACCACTAAACATTAAAATCCTAAAATTGTTCTGTCAACCCAGAAATCCCTTAATCCTGCCCAAACGCAAATTTCCAGAATCCACTATCCTCCAAACACTCCTCATCCTACATCAGTCACTAACTCAATAGCATCATCACATTCATTAATTAATCTCATAACAACATATTAAATTACTCTAGGCAGAAAGACTTCCGGTCGATAGCCTTTTCGCATTATGTAAAATAAAAAACAATAATGAATGTTCATACAATGTAATATATTATTTCCCGAATAAAGATGTTATAAGTTAAGTTTTAAATACAGGGTGCAGCAAAATTTCCCGCACACATTTTTTAAATCATCGTTTCATACAAAATTTTAATATTTTCATTAAATTTCAACACATTTTTGTTCCATACAAAATTTTAATATTATCATTATTTCATCTGCCTGATGAAGCCACTGTGTGGTGAAACATGTTGCAGTGTTCAACAATAAAAGTGAAACCCTCCCAACTGTGTTGTTTTATTTCATTTGATATTTTCATTGAGTTTCAACACAATTTTTTTCAGATAAATTCATCAAAAAATTAATAAGTTCTGATCAATTTATGAAAATGTGATTTCATATCGTTAATTTCTATCAGTTATTATTTAAAAATAAAGATGAATACAATTATTATCATAATCCATCGATTTTTTTATCATTTTCATATTATGTTATTTTGTGTGACATTTGGCAAATATTATTCGATTTTGACATATACAGATGCTTTCGAGATTTATTATTTTACATCAGTTTCTGCCAACCTTTTTTTCCCCGGCCAGAAGAGAATTCGTTTCGCGAAACACACAATCAAAATTAAAATTACAGGGAGTTTATTAAATACAGGGTGCAGCAAAAATTCCCGCACACATTTTTTAAATCGTCGTTTTATACAAAATTTTAATATTTTCATTAAATTTCAACACATTTTTGTTCCATACAAAATTTTAATATTTCCATTGAGTTTCAACACAATTTTTTTCAGATAAATTCATCAAAAACTTAATAAGTTCTGATCAATTTATGAAGATGTCATTTCATATTGTTAATTTCCATCAATTTTATTTTAAAAATAAAGATAATTTCAATTATTATCATAATGCATCAATTTTTTAATTATTTTCATATTATGACATATTGTGTGACATTTAGCAAATTTTCTTCGATTTTGACATATTTAGACATTTTGTGTAACATTAATGTCCGGTTTCACCAACTTCAATTAAATCTTATTCGTAGATTAAATCTATTTGTCGATTGGAATAGACATTTCCCATGTCATAAACATCAATACCATGTGAATCGATTGATTTTTTGACATACAGTCTGTTTGATTTATTGTGACACAGCACATATGTCCGTTATTAGTACAGATAGAAAAAAAAGTTAAAGACAATAGTTTTAGTATTTTTCATGATCTATTCAGTAGCATTGTCAGAAAAACAATTGAAAATCAAATAAACACGTGAAAGCTATTAGCTTCATTTTCTTTAATCTAACACCCTGTATATTTTGTTTATTTCAAATAGGAAATAACCTTAGCTTTATAATGATACCACATAAGTACCCCTTCATTATACAAATAACGCGACAATTGCAAATAAATGAAATTTATCAGTTGCCATGGATAACAATTGACATAAAACAATTTGTTAACGCTTTAATGGTAAAGTGGTGTAGTAACTTCTCGTCTTGCGTGTTGTTGATTCAAATCTTTAGAGATGGGTGATAATTACTATTCTAATGATGAAAAAATGGATATGCTAAAGGTCTTCGTTAGATGCAACGATAATTCTAGAGAAGCTAGTATCACTTATGGAAACATATATCCAGAAAGAAGACAACCACATTATTGCACTTTTGCAAGACGAACAAAATTTACGGAAAAATGGGTGTTTTAATAATAAATTACGAAGGAGAAGACAAGAAAGAGAAAATAATAATGAAGTATTGATATTGGCCAATTTTAGAGCACATCCACGTAATTCAATACGCGAAGCAGTGGCTGACTTAGGAATAAGTATGCATAAAATATTTCCTATTCTGAGAAAACATAAAATGAGACCATATAAAATTAAGTTAGTACAAGGTTTAAGAGATGGTGATTCTGACAGGAGGATAGTATTCTGTAATTGGCTTAGCAACAATCAACATTTATTAAATTTAATTCTTTGGGGCGATGAATCAAATTTCAACAACAACGGAATCTCCAACCGAAAAAACGACCATTACTGGGATACTGAGAATCCACGTCAAATTCGAGAATACAGATTCCAACAAAGATTTGCAGTTAATGTGTGGCTTGGTGTGTTAGGTGATACCATAATAGGACCATTTTTTTTTATCAAGGAACGTTGAATGCGGAGCGATATGCCAACTTTTTTACGATAAAATTTGAAGATTATTTAGACGATATCCCCCTAGAAATACGTCGAGATATGTGGTTCCAACAAGATGGAGCTCCTCCCCATAACGCAAGAAATGTCAAAGATATTTTGGAAAGAAAGTTTGGTTTGAAATTGATTGCAAATGGTGGCCCCATAAACTGGCTAGCAAGATCGCCAGATCTGTCTATTTTAGATTTTTTTATTTGGGGATTTTTAAAGCAAAAAGTTTATGTTACTCGTCCAGAAAATCTAGACGATCTGAAAAATCGTATTCGTATGGCATGTGGCCAAATAACACCACGGATGTTGCAAAAAGCACGACGAAATTTAATGAAGAGATGTGAAGAATGTATTGCAAACAACGGACGTCACTTTGAACAGACACTTTAAATAGTTATTCATGTCAACTGATAAATTTCATTTATTGGCAATTGTCGTGTTATTTCTATAATAAAGGGGTACTTATGTAGTATCATTATAAGGCTAATATTAATGCCTATTTGAAATAAACAAAATATACAGGGTGTTCCATTAAAGAAAATGAAACTAATAGCTTTCACGTGTTTATTTGATTTTCAACTGTTTTTCTGACATTACGATTGAATAGATCATAAAAAATACTAAAACTTTTGTCTTTAACTTTTTTTTCTCTCTGTACTAATAACGGACATATGTGCTATGTCACAATAAATCAAACAGACTGTATATGTAACTATTACTTTATATTAATCGATGAATAACTGGTCGATTTAATTAACATTGGTGAAACCTAGCATAAGTGAATTTCTATAATTATGACATTTTCAGACACTCGACATATTTTGACGTTTGTGGCATGTTCTGATATTTGTGTAACATTTGGCAAATTTCTTCAATTTTGACATATTTAGACATTTTGTGTAACATTAATGTCCGGTTTCACCAACTTCAATTAAATCTTATTCGTTGATTAAATTGATTTGACGATTAGAATAGACATTTTCAATATCATAAACATCAAAGTCATGTGAATTGATTGATTTTTTGACATGTATGTAACTATTAATATATTTTAATGGATGAATAACTATTGGTCGATTTAATTTACGTTGGTGAAACCTGGCATAAGTGAATTTCTATAATTACGACATTTTCAGACATATTTTGACGTTTGTGGCATATTATCACATTTACGTGGCGTCAATAAAAAATTAAAAATTGATTAATCAATCAATTAATACAAACTTTAATTAAAATCTCGAAATATTGAAAATTTCATAAACATTTTATAAATTGACAAAAATCTATGAATATCGAAAACCTTATAAAAATTTTATAAACCGACAAAAATCTAGAAATATCGAAAATTTCGACATGTTGAAAATCTTGACGGTCCACTCCCAAACTAAGCATGAAGTAAAATTTCGAGTTTAGAAAAGCCCCGCGTAGAAAATTTGTCGAGGGTCGCGCAGCGACCCGAGACAAATTTTCACGGGGCTTTTCTAAACTCGAAATTTTACTTCATGCGCCACGCGTATAAAACACTGAAATATTGTAAAGTTTTAAAAATACTACCTTTTATTTTGTTCGGTTCGTTGACAAATTGTGTTAAATCTTCTAAGCTGATTATACATACTAATTCTATTTATAAATTTTGATCAGCTTTTTTGTCAATTTTCAAGTAGATTTTGCGTTAGTTAAAAACATTTTGCTTTCTAATCGTTAGACACATATTTCGAGTGCTAAGCACTCATTATCAATAACAACTCAGTGTTAATGAATTATTCATTTTAATTTTGGTGAAAACTTTCCTGCAACATCTTTAAAATGTATGATTTTTTTGTATCTAGAGGGAGGCCCGGGCAATTTTTCTATCAATCATTTCTAATTTATGAATGTGATTTGAATTTTGTTTGTTATCTTCATCTTGTGTTAAGGTAGGTCGTGTAAGTGTTGGGCAATGGATTCTGTATGATATTTAAGAGAAAGTAGTTTACCGGCGGCTTTTGGACGAGCCGGTCGTTTCGCAGTTCGGTTCATTGTGTTTCGGCATTTGCGTTTTGCGCGCAAAATGTGATCGGCTTTGGGATTTGCGATGATTGTATACGCATTATTGGATAGCGATAATTTAGGCATACCGCGGATTTTATTTCTGAATGGTATGTACCCATTTTCAGAATGCATGTCTAAATTGATTGGTCTGGGATTTGAATATAAATAGATGTATACAAATAACGTAAATCAGTGGTGCTCAAAATGTGGGCCCGAAAATTCACTCGTTTTACTTCTCCCCATATATAAAACAAAAGGGTATTGTTTTATTTAGCTTTGAAAATTAAGTCAAGAGTGATTTTTTAACATTTAAAATACACGTACTTTTATTCCAGTATTATCAATTAATTGAATCCTAAATCAAGTGATACTTGAAAAAAATAAGTAATCACAATATTTAATACACGTAATTATGTCATGTACTAAGTAATTTAAATAAATGCAATTAGTAATTTCTTTATTTCTTATTTATACGAGATATGCCAGTGTACATTTTAATACCTATAAACCGGTTTACTGATAAATCGTAAAAAATGGTCTTTAAAATTTACTGGTAATTTGCTGGTTTTAAACTTAAGCAGTATATTTTAATCTTTATTTAAAATCATTGTTTTATACGCGTGGCGCATGAAATTAGATGTGTAGTTTAAAAAAGCCTAAAAATTTGGCGCTCACACGCCCTGGCAAATACAACTTTTGAGGATTTTCTAAACTCGAAATTTTACTTCATGTCTAATCAAGAAGCACAAACACTCGTTAAAAGCTTGAAAGTGAACGCGTTGTGCGACTTGGTTGATGCGTGTTCCAGAGAAAGGAGAAAAATAAAAATTTCGGAAATCACAAACAATTATAATTATTTTAGACATAAAAATGCATTTTATGTACCTGGATTTGAGTATTTGCTCTAACAAACTATAAATTTAATTTCGATGCTAGATTTTCATGTTATTAACAATAATTGTTAAGCCAGGGTTTCTCAACCGGGAGGGCACGCTCCCTTAGGGGAGCGCGGCAGGATATCAGGGGGCCACACAGATTTCCTAAAGAGTAAGTGAAGTGAAATAAGGCTATAATAGTGTTTCAATCTAACTAAACAAAATCAGGGAGGGAGGCGCGCAGTGCGCAGTTATGAGAGGGGAGCGCGACCTAAAAAAGGTTGAAACCCCCTGTGTTAAGCTATATATTAGCAATTAATGTTAATTACAAATATGGCGATTTTAAAAAATTAAACACAAATTTTAAATAGATTTAATTTATTCATAAACTTTGTGCATCTGTAATTTCGTTTATATTTCATCGATTTTTGTTGTTAGCCTGAAAACAAAATCTGTTTATATCGCATCACTACTAAGTTTATCCAATTATTGTTCTTTTTTTTGCAGTAAAAATCTAGTATACAATATTGGTTTAACATTTTTGTCAACTTTCAACTTCTGCAATGTTATATACTTCAGTTTCTTAATATTTATACTTCCCACGATAAAACAATGTTTATTTGTTTCTCAATAATTTGTACAAATTTCATTAACATTTAAAGTTTTGGTGATATTTCAAAGTTTGCTTGTAAATAAGACTCACATTTTTACTTTTCCCCATATGCAAAACAAAGGGAAAGTATTGTTTTCGCTAAAATTTTAAAATCAAAAATTTTAGTAGATGTATCCATTTTGAGGTCCCCGAGTTGATTGAGACCATTTTTGAAAAATGTCTTTCCTTTTGTCATTTTGTCCTTCTGTCGCCACAATAAAGTCTAAACCGATTAAGCTGTTAAGATGACACTATAAACTTGAGCTTTTTATTACAATAGTGGTATTCAATCAACTTTTGGCGAAAATGCGGAAACCAGAAGTGGTAGTTTACTCTTAGCATATTTTTTTTAGTTTTCTTAAATATTGATCATATAAAGAAATCCTATTAAGAAAAGTTGTTGATAATCAAAAGACTAGTATTTAATATTTTGAGATTTTCGTCAATTTATAAAGATTTCACAAGATTTTCAAAGATTTATAAAATGTTCGGATATATGTGTATATCCGAAAATGTTATAAATACACTGGCGAAAGAAATTAACGCATCACATTAATTTTTTTAATTTAAAAATAAAGTTTTGAAATAAAATAACAACAAAACCAACTAAACTATAATAATGATTTTCGACACATTTTCTTTTATTAATGACTAAAATAATGTCATAAATAAAAAGAGGAAAAAGGTTAACATGTGATTATAAGACTTAATATCTAGTGTTTCCTCCTCTTGCTCGAATAACTGGCTGACAGCGACGGCTCATACTGTTAATTAATGATCCAATTTCATCCTGGTTAATATCTTCCCAAATTTCCTGCAATCTTTGTCCAAGCTCTTGTTGATTGCTTGGACGCCGAGGAAGTGCTCTAAGGCGTCTGCCCATCGCGTCCCATAGGTGTTCGATCGGATTAAGATCGGGACTCCTGGCTAGCCATTGCATTGTGTTGATACCCACTAGGTCAAGATACTGTTGTACAATTCGGGCACTGTGTGGTTTTGCATTGTCATGCATAAACAGGAAATCGTTTCCTCCAAAGGGAGCAAAAGGCATTACGGATGGTTCTAAAATGTTTGCAATATAAGACGCTGCCGTGATGCTTCCTCTTGGTATGACCACCAACTCCGTACGAGCCTCTAAAGTGATACCACCCCACACCATAACAGAGCCTCCACCAAACATAACAGTCGGAACAATGTTACACTGCGCATAACGTTCACCTGGCCGTCTGTACACATGCATTCGTCTGTCACTGCCGTAATGACAAAATCTGGACTCGTCGCTAAACATAACATTAGCCCAATCGGCCTGTAACCAGTTTACATGTTCTTGCGCAAATGTTAACCTGGCTCTGCGATGGTCTGCGGTTAATTGTGGTCCTTTTGCCGCTGTTTTCGGAGTTAAATTAAAACCACGTAACCTTTTTCTGATGGTAACGGAACTTACATGAACATTGTGGATCTCTGCGAGCATATTTTGTAGCCTAGGAGCCGTAATAAACCGTTCGCTTAACGTCTGCATCATTAAAAAACGGTCTTGAACAGCAGTTGTGGCCCTTTTTCTCCCTTGTCCTGGCCTTCTTGAGTATGCCTGAGTTTCCCGATGTCTCTTCAAGACACGGGATACGGTCGATTGATTAACACCAAGACGCTGACTGATGTAACGCTGACTCCTACCTTCTTCTGCAAGTGTAACCACAATCACAGCTTCTTCACTGCTTAAATTAAGATTCGGACGTCTATCCATATTCATTCTTCACTATTTAGCACTTCATTTTAACAATTACTTGAAAACAAACTCAATAAGAAATTTTATATGAACCTTTCTTACAGTCAGAATAATGAAAAGTGCTTCATTTTATTTATTGAAAGAAAACCATGAGAACAAAAGACAAAACACAACATGTAAAACAGCATGCTTGATAAGATTTCTTATTGTAAAAATATGTTTGTGTTCAAAGAAAACTCGATTCCAAGATGTCAAAAATATCACAAATGATGCGTTAATTTCTTTCGCCAGTGTAGTTGAAAATTTTATAAATTGAAAAAATCTCGAAATAAAATTTTCGGATATATGTGTATATTTGAAAATGTTATAAATCGTTGAAAATCTCATGAAAATATTATAAATTGACAAAAATCTCGAAATGTTGAAAATCTCATAAAAATGTCATCAAAACTAAGAAAATCTAAGATATTTACGAAATATCTGACTGATTACAACTACTTTCCTTTTGTTTAAAAAATTGGCATTATTATTTACATTCAAAAACCTAATTCTAACCTCTCCTTAGTTGTTAGTTTGTATTCTTTTAATTTTGGGTACATTTTTATAAGCTCTGTTATAAAAAAAATCCAAAATATCAACTTGGCTTTCAACTTAACCCATTAAGCGCCATCGATTCAATTACGCAACTTTATTAGTTTTTTTTAGGTAAATTACTATATAAGATAATTTGATATACTGCATTATTTAACCTGACTTAAGAATGTGTAAAAAAATGTTAATATTTCGCGTAGTGCCAAAATAAATGTTCGGGCTTTTCTCTACCCGAAATTTTACTTCAGGCTTAATCTGGGAGTGGAGACACTCGTTAGAAGCAACAAATTGAAGGACCGAATACCTAATGACACTTCTTCGAAGTTTCAATTTCCACATGAAGCTACGCCACTGCTAAGAACATGTAGTTGTTATTGGTAAACACAGCTATTACACAATTTTCTACAAGATATAAATCTCAGTCATCCGTGTTTGGAGATCCTGTCACGTATATCTGTTTTTCATTATATTTTTTTGTTCGTTTTATTTCTATAGCAGCCAACAAATAACATCTATTTATTTTCCTTCCATGTGTCGGAATGTGGTGCATTTCAGTGCGGCCAATACGGGATTAAATATTTTCTTGGCAGCCGATATCGGATAGAGAACTAGTCTAGACTTGATACAGATGTAATTCGAGGCATAAATTTCCATTTTTTTTCCACGGCCTCGCTCCCATTTCCCGCCATCTCCCAACGGACAAGCATTATCGACAGCCCATCAATAATGACCATATGCCTGGATGTTATTCCAGATATCAAAACAAGCGATCTGAATACGGAATTAGATGGATTTATTGGAATTTTAACAAATCACACCGGATTAAAATTAGCATGAAATAATAGTATTGTAATAAAAATAAATGTGGATGGATGGTTGACATTTCGCACTATCAGTTTTATTGTCAATTATTTATTTAACTAACTGACTACCCCATTATCACCATAAAACTTCAGAGAATAATTTTTTATAGAAAAATAATATAATAAAAATCAGTTTTATGCCCGGTATTATAAAACGTTTTATTCCCTAAATAAAATTTGCTTTAGGAATAAATTAATTTATTTCAAAGATTTCGGTATTATAAACACAAAATAATTTTATTTAGCTAATAAATCTCCCCAGTCAATTATTTGATTGTTTTTCTACCAAGTAAATTTTATTCTCTAAATAATTTGACAGTTAAAAGTCAAAAGTGTATTATATTATTATAATTACTTCAGATTCTACTACTTGAATTTATTAATTTCATTACGGTTATCATGTCTACCATATCATCCGTGTCAGATTTAAGTTCGCTCATAGTATCTTCCCTGACAGTGATTAATTCGAACCACAAGACATTCTAAGGAGTCGAAGACCTAGAGTTTTTCAAATCAGACATAACCAGGGATTTTTATACTTATGCATACGCTTTTTTAAAATTAGTTCCACTTAAAGTTTTAAACGAGTGTTTTCGACTCCCAGACTAAGCATGCGCCACGCGTATTTAACACTGAAAGCACTGAAATATTGTGAACAAGTAAACTTCACTTGAAATCAGTGTCTTGTACGCGTGGCGCATGAAGTAAAATTTCGAGTTTAGAAAAGCCTGAAAATTTGGTTTGGCCGCTCCGCGCTTCGCGCTACGCGACCAAACCAAATTTCCAGGCTTTTCTAAACTCGAAATTTTACTTCATGCTTAGCCTGGGAGTGAAAAACACTCGTTTAAGTCTATTATAATTTCTAATAAACTTTCTTTTTCTTGTTTTGTGTAATTCTGTTCTATTCCACGGATATTCTCCATAATTATAAGGAATTATACTAAATTTCAAATATGATTGACAGTTTAATTTGAAATATTGACAATTCAATTTCACAAATTGGTGGTTCCAGCTATGGCTATAATGAAAATGTATAATTTCGGTTTGTAATCTACGAATTAAATTATTTATTTCCAGAATTGTTATTTATTTGGTAGGTTTGCTTTATAATACGCAATTACATTTGCCCATTAGTTTACGAGGTAAATAAATTTACTCCACAAATAGTTATCTAATGATTTATTAATCGTTTATAATTCCGGGCATTAGAAATATAAATGCACGATAGAAAATTTTTTCAGGAACTCAATATCAGTCCGTTTTTATATTTTCTAAATACTCTGCAAACAATTGGCAAATTTAATTTTATGTCATATTTTACTTATTTCAGTTTGGTTTCAAATTTAGTTTATTGAAGAGAAATGTAGTTGGCCATTAACTACATTTCTCTTCAATAAACTAAATTTGAAACCAAACTGAAATAAGTAAAATATGACATAAAATTAAATTTGCCAATTGTTTGCAGAGTATTTAGAAAATATAAAAACGGACTGATATTGAGTTCCTGAAAAAATTTTAATGGAATAATTTCATTACAAATCAATACCATTATTGCTTTGTAATGAAATTATTCCATCGGCTTAAATATTGAATATCCCCAAGAAGTGCAGCCTTCTAAAACACGAAACCCTAACTTCCGTTGCCTGCCCCTAAAAAAAAAATAAAAAAAAAACACGATTTTCTATATTAAATTCTACAGTTAATGTAATTAAAAATGTCTATCATGATCCCATTAGATACCCTCTTTATTAGTCTACGCAGAAAACTAATTATAATTAGGTAATTAATTAAATCGCCAGATTAGTTATCTGCGTCGTTCACATATCTTAATGAAGTTTCGCAAGTTGGGGCGAAAGACCTCATCGATCAAAAGGTTTTATAATTTAATTGTCGCCGGCAATTTAACATCCCGTGGAATGAATTATTATGTGTTCGCATGGGCCAATTCAATTTTCGTTCCCCCTAACAAATTTTATAAGTGCAATTTGTCACGCCCTGAGTTTAAATTCACACAAAGGTTTAAGCGAAAATATAACATTTATTTTTCTGTGTAAGCAATTCTGCTATCATTGTTTTATTTAACTTTTAAAAATAAATTACATAGGTACAGTTGCGAGAGAAAAAAGCTAGTACAGCCAAATATTTGGCTATGTGAACTGGACTTACTTTGATTTTTCAAATTGTCAATCAAATTGACAAATCTGCGGGAATGTCAAACGAAACTTATTTATCGTCGACATGCCTCAACTGACTACAACGCTAAAAGCAATAATAACGACCCGTTTAGAGACGGTATTAGTATTAGAGACATTGCTAATGCAGTACACGTCAACAAAAGCACAGTCTTGTTGGACAAGAAAAAAACAAATTTTCAGGCTTTTCTAAACTCGAAATTTTACTTCATGCTTAACCTGGGAGTGGAAAAGACTCGCTTAAAGCTTCAAATTGATTTCTTTAAAAAAAAACAACGAATGTTAATTTTCAGGCTTTTCTAAACTCGAAATTTTACTTAATGCGCCACCGGTACAAAACACTGACATATTACGAAGCATAAAACACACCGCTGAACTTTACATTGAATCAGTGTTTTGTACCGGTGGCGCATGAAGTAAAATTTCGAGTTTAGAAAAGCCTGAAAATTTGGTTTGGCCGCTCCGCGCTTCGCGCTACGCGACCAAACCAAATTTTCAGGCTTTTCTAAACTCGAAATTTTACTTCATGCTTTGCCTGGGAGTGGAAAACACTCGCTTAAAGCTTCAAATTGATTTCATTTAATAAACCGAGCGTCGGAAAATGTACAACGTATGCATATGGAATCTAAAAAGAAAAATTCTCGTTATGAAAATGTTCCGTGTTACATAAAACTCTCTGTATGTACATGTAAAAGAAAAATCCACTGTATAATTTCTCTAAAGCAGTTTTCTTTGATGTGGCCAATACTCCACAATTGATGCAGAGGAGTACTTTGTATAAATACATGGATTCATCTTCTAGAAAGTGGAGGTAGTGCGAGTAGTTTCCTGTTATCTCTCTCATTGAGGATCATTTGATTCCCGTTGATTTTAGAAATAATTCGCTTGCAGATACGATGAGATATTCCATATTCTATAATTACTGTTCATCTCTGCATCTGATATTTCCAATTCAACGTCCTTAATAGCATACACTGGGATTCCTTTAATTATACATATCCGAATGTATACGCTGTAAATTGTAAGTGTATGGTTTTAGAGATAATTGAGTATTGAATATATCCCAAGTAGAAAAATAAAATAAAAAAAGTTGTAAATAAAATAAGTTCTAAAGTTAAAACTTTACATATTGTAAAATATTTCACCAAGTGCCGGATGAGAAATTAATTTAAGAAATTAAATAAAATAAAGTATAGATTTAGATAATCTTTCACAAAAATATTTGTTTTATTATCAAAAATAGATACAGAAGATACGTTTACAAAAAACTGTTAGGATGAGCAGATAAATCTATCAAACTCAGTATAATATATATATATTTATTTATCCATGTATTAAACAAGATAAAATTAGGCGAAGAACAAACTAAATTACATGTTCTTAACATTCAGCTAACGGAGTAGTGCCTGGCATAGTTGCACGATAAATATCCTTCTAAAATATCTTTATATATCTTGTTTTAGACGGAATATTAAATTTTAACATACCTTATAACTTGCCATATAAGTAAAACTTGGTTATTTTTTAGTTATTATTATTATTACGTACTTAATCACTGTTAATATTATCCATTTCATTAGAATGAATGTATTCTGATAGGATATATAAAATGATTTATATTTTATTTTAACATCAAAGAAAGATTATTTCATAGATATTTCAATAAAAATGAAAGTAAACATTTTAAAAGTCCTGGAGGTATTTTTATAAATGTTGTGTATATTGTTATTTTAAATTATATTCAAAAATACCCGATCAACAGTTTTTTGTGTTATTTTGAAATAAACCTATGATTTATTTACATTTTTATATCACAAAATACTGAGCAATAATTAAACCTTTATTCGTAAAAGAAAAGAAATCATCGCTCAGTTTTTTGTGATATAAAAGTTTTAAATAAGACAAGTTAAAAAAATTATATCTTAGTGAAAATTTGTATGGATATTCACCAAATGTTGCTCTTTTGAAATAATGAGTTTGTGATTACTAAATTTTCAGAGCATCGTAACTTAAAATCTTTTTTTAAGATATCTTAATCCGCCCATAATTTCAGAAAGATATCTAAAAAAAATATTTTAAGTTACGATGCTCTGAAAATTTAGTATCCACAAAATGTAGATAAAATTACTTCTCTTTGACGTTTAATTGAAAATACTCAAAAACTATTGATATTCTTAAAATAAGTAAAATTACTTTTCTTTGATGTTTCTTTCAGAATAACTCGAAAATTATTGAAAGGGTATTTTTAGATTTTTCATTATTTCAAAAGAGCAACATTTGGTGAATATCCATACAAATTTTCACTAAGATATAATTTTTTTAACCTGTCTTATTTAAAACTTTTATATCACAAAAAACTGAGTGACAATTTATTTTCTTTAACAAATAAACTTTAATTTATTGCTCAGTATAATATATATATATTTTTTTTTTAAATCCAAAAATAATCAATCCATAGTTTTTAAGTTGTTTTGAGTTGAACGTCAAAGAGAAGTAATTTACTTGTAAATAAAACACTTTTTACTTTGTTTAACCACTGAATTCAGTGGTTAAACAAAGTAAAAAGTGTTTTATTTACAAGTGTATTTAAGATGTACCACAAAGTGAACGCCTACAACACCAAACAGAAGTAATTTAATCTAAACTTTATGAATACTCAGTTTTCAAAGTATCATAACTTTAAATCTTTTTGAGATATCTCACTCAAATTTTTGTAAATGTTTATGAAACTATGTTGTTTAAGAATATGTTAAAATATACAAATATTCTATCGATAGTTCTACAGTTATTTTGAGTTGAACGTCAAAAGGGGGTAATTTAATCTAAATTTTGTGGATAATAATTTTTTTTTCTGAATACTCAATTTTCATAGTGTCATAACCTTAAATATTTTTAAGATATCTCTTTAAGAATATGTCAACATCTAAATATACCTTATCAATAGTTCTTCAGTTATTTTGAGTTAAACGTCAAAAGGGGGTAATTTATTCTAAATTTTGTAAATATTAAATTTTCAAAGCATCTTAACTTTACATTTTTTCGAGATATCGTACTGAAAATTTGTGTGCATGTTTATAAAGCATTGCTCTTTAAAAATATGTCAAAATCAAAAGATACCCTATCCATAGTTTTAGAGTTATTTTGAGTTATACGTCAAGGAAATGTATTTTAAATAAATTAATAAATCGTTTATTGACGGGATTATCCCCAATTTCAAAATTAAATACATAAAATGTACAAGTAATATCACTTCTAACTAACTAAACAATTAAAAATAATATTACAAATCAATAAGTCAGATCAACATAAAACAAATTTGTTTGAATATAAATGCCCATAATTAAAATTATAATAAACATAACAAAAATTACTAAAATTAATTCAACTAAATCAATAATTTTAAATTTCGTTTAAATAAACTAAATTCGCTACCAATTAAATTAAAACGTGAATCATTATTAAGCTGATTAGAAGTTCTTAATAGTCTATTAAGCGGATTATTAAAAGTATAATTAGTTTTATTAATGCCAAGCTTAAATAATGCAAAATTCCTAAATTTTGTACAATAAGGATTCACATTCAAATTGACCAAACCTAGAAGCTCCGAACATTGTATATTTCCTGAGAGTAATTTGTGGAAGAAACATAGCTCTAATTCAAGTCTTCGAGACTGTAATGTCTTGAGATTTAAATCATTTAAGATTAAGTAATAATTGCTGGGATCAATGAAACCTAATTTGAACGAAATCATTGTTATACATTTTTGTTGCACACATTCAATTTCTGAAATTTGAGTAACGTAAGAGGGGGACCAGACAATACTACCATATTCTAATTATGACCTTACCAACGAGCAATATAAAATTTTAATAATAATAATAATAATAATAATCATTTATTTCTCAGCAGAATAAATTCTATTTACAGAGAAAAATACAGTTTTTTTTAAATATACTAACTAAAAATAAACATTAATTATAATTAATTTAATAGTTGATACATTGAACATATAGCTATTTCTGAAGATGAATCCTAGAATTCTCATAGCTTTCCGAGTGATTATTTCGATGTGTTCTCTAAAATTTAGCTTTGAATCAAAAACAATTCCTAAATCTTTAATACTGCCAACCTCGTCCAAACTTAACCCTTTCATATAGTATGTGCAGTTTAAATTGGTATTTCTTCTAGAAAATACTATATGTTTACATTTATTTATATTAAGGTCGAGATCATTACGTTTACACCAATCAATCAAGGTGTTAATATTGTTCTGAATTATAATCTGATCTCCCTGACAGACAATTCGTTTATATAGTTTAAGGTCGTCTGCAAAAAACAAATATTTACAGTATTTAAACAATTCGCTCAGATCATTAATAAATAGCAGGAAAATAATAGGCCCACAGTGCGTGCCCTGGGGGACACCAGAATAAACTGCTATAAATTTAGACGTAATGTTACCTATTCGCACTGACTGAGACCTGCCTGTTAAAAATGAGTCGATCCACTTAACAACATTTGCGTGAAATTCTAATCCACTGAGTTTATCTATTAAATGACGATGATTGACTCTATCGAATGCTTTGGAGAAGTCTGTGTAAATAGCATCAACTTGATAGCCTGCCTCCAAAGCATCTAGAAGATATGATTGATAAACCAATAAATTAGTTACTGTTGAGCGACCTGTATAAAAGCCATGCTGTTCAGGAATAATAAATTTTTTTGACATCCACTTTAATTGGTTAGAAACCAATTTATCGAGCATTTTTGGAAGTACCGACTGAAGTGCCACACCTCTATAGTTACTAATCTCATCCTTCTTACCAGACTTGTACACAGGCATTATAAAACTATGCTTCCACATTTCAGGAAATATACCAAGTGATAACGATCTTTCGAAAATTAAATAAATAGGTTTGTTTAATGTGCAGACACATTTTCTAAAAAAGTCACCAACAATTCCTTTAGGCCCACTGCTATAATTATTATGCAAAGAAAATAATTTATTAAAAATGTCAATTTCACTAATAGAAAATAATTCACAGCTGGCACTTGAACTACACTTAAATGACGATAACCCACCAGATGCTGTTCCAGGTTTTTTATAATTTGAAGCAAAACTGTCAGCAAATGAATCCACTATATCCTTGAGGGTATTGAGAGTATTGCCATTCGACAACATTGTCTTTGGGTAACCTGCTTCCTTCTTTAGATTGTGGGTATGTCGCCAGAAATTGGACGGTTTAAGGTTGATATCGGATTCAATTTGTTTGTAATATAAACCTCTTAAACTGTTGCTAAGTTGTTTACATTGAGTTCTTAAATGTTGAAACCTTCTGTAATTCTCCCCTGTAGGTGTCGTTTTATAATTTAGATGAGCTTCTTTCTTATCTCTTGTTAATTTAACTGAACTAAACTGGATAATTGTTTGTGTGAATAATCTTTATTGGTACATATAAATCAATAATATAATACAAAATATCATAAAAATTCCGCGTTATTTCATTTATATCAGAATTCCCGAATACATTGTTCCAGTTAATTTAAGAAAGTTAATTTTTAATTTCAATGTAATTAGCTTTCCTAAAGTCGTGAATTGAATGTGGCGGAATATAACTATTTTTTGTAGAAACGTTCACTGATAAAGCTACTGCTGTATGAAGATATGAATTATTATCCAAAAGATCAATTGCGTTTGATAAATCGAGGTCGATGAAGTCAGAAAATACCAAATCAAGAAGAGTTCCACGTTTATTTAACACGTTATTTTTCTGACTCAAATCCAAGAAGCTGTAAGTGTTTGATATAATATCCAAGTTGTCATTTGCTGTGCATCCATTTAATAATTCAATCTTAGCATTATGCCATGATTTAATATTTGCTATATTGTAATCACCGCAAATAATAAATTTAGAATCGCTATAGTGCATTCTAAGCAATTCTATAGAATCGCAATGATATCGGTATTTATCTGCATTTAAGCCTGGAGAAATGTAAATTCCCCCAATAACAATATTATTTGCACCAACAGTAACAAGGCCAAACAATTGTTCCACACGATCTTCTGAAAGGGCCAATTCTCGGGAACATAATGCTTTCTTAACAGCTATTAAGATTTTTTATTCGAAATTTTGGGGATACTGAATTTTTAAATCATCATAACTTTGATTATTTTTAAGATATCGCACTGAAATTTTCTGTAAATATTTATGAAACTATTTTCTTTAAGAATATATCAAAGTCTGAAAATAACCTATTGATAGTTTTTGAGTTATTTTAAGTTAACGTCAAAAAGTGGTAATTTGATCTGCATTTTTTGGATATTCAATTTTCAAAGCATCATAACATTAAATCTTTTTGCGATATCTTACTAAAATTTTGTGTAGAAGTTTATAAAGAATTCTTCTTTGAAAATATGTCAAAATCAATAAACAAGCTATCCATAGTTTTAGAGTTATTTTGAGGTATGTCAAAGAAAAGTACTCTAATCAGAATTTTGTGAATACGGAATTTTTAAACCATCATAACTTTAAATCTTGTGAAGACATCTAACTAAAATTTTCTGTAAATATTCAATTAATTATGCTCTTTAAGAATATGTCAAAATATAGAAATATCCTATGTATAGTTTTTGAGTTATTTTGAGTTAAACGTCAAGAAAGAGTCATTTTATCTAAATTTTGTGCATATGAAATTTTCAAAGCATAGAATCTTTTCAAAATATCTTACTGAAATGTTGTGCAGATGATTATGAAACATTTCTCTTTAAAAACTTGTCAAAATCGAAAAATACCCTATTTATCGTTTTAGAGTTATTTTGAGTTATACGTTAAGGAAAAGTATATTAATCAAAATTTTTTGTATACTGAATTTTTAAATCATCATAACTTTAAATCTTTTTAAGATATCTTACTGAAATTTTCTGCAAATGTTTATGAAACTATGCTCTTTAAGAATATGTCAAAATCTAGAAATATCCTATCGATAGTTGTTGAGTTATTTTGAGTTAAACGTCAATCTAAATTGATCTAAATTTTCTGCATATAAAATTTTCAAAGCCTCATAACTTCAAATCTTTTCGAGATATCTTACTGAAATTTCGTGTGGATTTTTAAAATATATTGCTTCTTAAAAACATTCTAAAATCTAAAAATACCCTATCTATAAGTTTAGAGTTATTTTGAGTTATACGTCAATGAAAAGTATTTTAATCGAAATTTTGGGGATACTGAATTTTTAAATCATCATAACTTTAAATCCTTTTAAGATATCTTACTGAAGTTTTTTGTAAATATTTACTAAGCTATGCTCTTTATGAATATTTCAAAATCTAAAAATACTTTATTGATAGTTTTTGAGTTATTTTGAGTTGAACATCAACTAGGGCTAATTTGATCTACATTTTGTGGATATTCAATTTTAGAAGCATCATAACTTTAATTTTTTTCAAGATATGTTACTGAAATTTTGTGTGAATATTTTCGAAACATTGCTCTTTAAACATATGACAAAATCGAAAAATACCCTTCCCTTAGTTTTAGAGTTATTTTGAGTTCTACGTCAAAGAAAAGTATTTTAATCGAAATTTTGTGGATACTGAATTTTTAAATCATCATAACTTTCAATATTTTGAAGATATCTTACTAAAATTGTGTGTGGATATTTATGTTCTTTTAAAACATGCAAAAATCGAAAGGGTACTTTTCGATTTTCACATATTTTTAAACAGTAATATACAAAGAAGAGCAATATTTTTGATAGTTTTAAGTTATTTTTGGTTAAACGCCAAAGAGAGAATTTTATCTAAATTTTGTAGATACTCAACTTTAAAAGCATCGTAGCATTTAATCTTTCTGTAATATCTTAATAAAATGTTCTGCAAATGGTTATGAAACACTGCTCTTTAAGAATATGTAAAACTAAAAAATACACTGTTTATAGATTTTGACTTATTTTTTAATTTAACGCCAAATCAAAACGTGTAAAACTGACGATATTTTTATTATTATTTTTTTTTAATCTTTTGCCTTTTATACCTTTCGGTGTAAGGCATGAATTTATGTCTTTTATTGTTTTTTTATTATTGTGTTGCCGAGTACAATTCTCTCCATTATTTCCTGTCTTGTGTTTTGTCCTTTATTCCTTTCCACGGTATACCTTTCTTTTCTGCTCCTTCTTTAACTCCATCAATCCATGTTTTTCTTGGTCTTCCTTTATAGTTTTTTCCTGTTGTTCGAGCTTCAAATATTTTTTTTGTTGTTCTCGTGTCCTCCATTCGACATATATGTCCGAACCATCTTAGTTGTCCCTCGATTATTTTTTCGTTTATATCTCCGATCTCTAAATTTTGTCTGTACGTTTCGTTCCTTATTCTGTCTTTTCTTGTTTTGTTTTCGATTTTCCTGAGGAACCTCATTTCGCTAGCATTAATTTTTGTCTGCTGATTCTTTATTATCGTCCACGCTTCGCTGCTGTACATTATTGTTGGTCTTATGACTTTTTTTACGATTTCAGTTTTGATTTTGCTGGGTATTTCTTTATTTCCGAAGAAGGTGGTTTTTGTCATATTAAATAATTTACCTGCTTTCCCTATTTTGTCCTTAATCTCATCATCTATCTTTCCATTTTTTGATATTATTGTCCCTAAATATTTATACCTATCCACTTGTTTTACTCGTTCCCCTTGTATTTGTATGTTGTGTGTTTTGTCTTGTTTCGAGATTATCATCGTTTTGGTTTTTACCGTATTTATTTTCATGTTAATTTTGTTTAGTTCGTTTGCTAGTATGTCTATGTTATATTGGAGGTCTGTTTCCGTTTCTGCTAGAATGGCCATATCATCAGCAAACATAAGTTCCCCTATCTCTATTTTATTCATTTTCCAATGTCCTACTTTGATTGGCCGCATCTTAGTTTTTGCAATTTTTATGGCTTCGTCGAGTATGAGTGAGAATATTAGAGAGCTTAGTATGCACCCTTGTTTTACTCCTGACTCATTCCAGTGATTCTTCGTTGTTAGTCCTAACTATATTTTTATTGTCGTTGTACAAACTTTTGATTAGCGCTATTGTTGTTTTATTTATCCCTCTTTTCTTTAGAGTATTCCATATATCTTTCCTCCTTATTCTGTCAAATGCCTTTTCCAGGTCAATGAAACACATATGGATATCTCTATTTTTATTTATAAATTTTTCGCTCATCTGACGTATTACGAATATTAGGTCCTGCGTAGTTCTTCCTCGTCTAAATCCGCCTTAGGTATCCTCTATTGTATCCTCTATTTGGTCTCTAATTCTTTTTTCCAGTATTCTTGTCAGAATCTTAGCTGGCACACTCGTGATTGTAATCCCCTGTAGTTTTTGCAGTCTCTCTTGTCTCCTTTCTTGTATATGGGTAGTATTATCCCTGTTTTCCAGTCTGTTGGTATTTTGACGCTTCTAATTATACTATTAAGATATTGTGTAAAGTATGTGATTCCTTCTGGGCCCATATATTTTATCATTTCGGTGGTTACTTCGTCTATCCCTGGAGCTTTTCCGCATTTCAGTTTTTCCATCGCTTCCATAACTTCTACTTCTGTTATGTTTTCCATTTCATGCAGTTCGTTATTATCATCTGGGTCTTCTATTGCGTCTGCCCCCTTTTCGGTTAATTCTTCAAAGTATTGCTTCCATCTTTCCATGATTTTGTCCTCTTCTGTAATTATGTTTCCATTTTCATCTTTTATATTTACCATATTATGTTCTTTTTTTTGTTTTAGTTGTTTCAGTGTCCTGTAAAATAGTTTTTGATTCTCTCTGTAGTTTTCGGTCATTTTTCTTCCAAATTTTGTCCATGATTCATGTTTAGCATTTTTAACTAATATTTTGACTTCATTTCTCTTATCTTTGTATTTTTCATAGTCCACTATTTTTTTGGTATTTAGGTATCTTTGCCATGTTTCTTTTTTGTCCTTGATTTTTTGTTGTATATCTTTCGTCCACCATTCCATTCTCTTAATGACATTATTTGTAATTTATGTTATACCACAGGTTTCTTTAGCAGCTTCTAGCATATGTTTTTTCAGTATTGCCCACGTTTCCTCCACATCGGTATTTATTTCTCTCTCTTGTATTTTAGTTTTTAATATCTCCTGATATTTATTTTGATATTCTGTCTCTTTTAGCTTATATGTTCTTATTTTTTCTTTTATCTTCTTTCTTCTTTTGTTGGTGTATTCCTTCATTCTTTGTTTTATGTCCATTTTCAACAAATAATGATCGCTTCCTATCTCAGCTTGTCTAGAAACTTTTATATTTTCTACTATATTCCATTTATTTCTGCTAATTAAAAAATAATCTATGATAGACTTTTCCTTCCTTGCCGGTTCCTCTCGAGTGTATTTGTGTATGTTCTTATGTTTAAACTTAGTGTTGGCTATTACTAGATTGTTTTCAATACTCATATCTATTATTCTTTTTCCATTATTGTTTTTAACGTTTTCTCCTTCTGTTCCCATTACGTCTTCTATCCCTTCATTTTTGTTACCCACTCGTCCATTTAGATCTCCCATTATAATTATGTTTTGTGACCCCTCATCTATTTCTTTCTGTAGTTTTTCAAAAAAAATATCTTTTTCTTCTTTTTTTGCATCCTCGTTTTTTCCGTATGCGATTATTAGTGACCATGTCTCCTTACCTATCATGTCTATTTCTATTGACAGTATCCTTTCGTTTACATATTTTTCCCTTTTTATATCTTTTAGTCTATCTGGTGCGATTATCAGTCCCACTCCCCCTTTCGCCCTTTCCTTTTCTCCTACTCCTGACCACATCATCCAGTATCCTTTATGAATTCTCTTTATTCCACTCCCTTTCTTTTTTGTTTCTGTTATACCTAATATTTCTATCTTGTATTTTATCATTTCTTCTATTAGTTCTTCTTCTTTTCCCGTAATGCTTCTTATGTTCCACGTTCCTATTCTCATTTTTGTGAATTCTTTGTCGTCTTTTCTTATTTCTCTTTTCTTTTCTTTGTCTTTATTTTTCTGGCTGTTCTTTTTTCTCGTGTCCTTATTTATTGCTATTGTTGTCCAATTACCTCTGCTTCCCTCGAGTATTAGTTTTTTGTTTTCTCATTATCTTCTTTCTCCATTAGTCCATTTTCTTTGTGGTTCCAGAAGTATTTCTTTCCATTTATAGTCAGTTTTTTGTATGCGACACTGACTCTGTTTCCCTTTTCTTTTTCTTCTTTTGCGATATTCCTAATTTCTCGTTGGATCCTTCTTTCATCTATTGTCATCGTTATCGATGATATTTTTATAATAAGATAAAATTTCAAATCTCTCTATAAAATTTTGTGTAGAATATTCAGCAACTATTTCTTTTTCACTAAATGTAAAATTATAAAAGAAGCAGAGATATTTGAAATATAACCACAATTGGGACATTTTATCAATAATTTAATTACCATTAATATCAATCAACATCAATTTCACAGAGAAATATACAGTCCCGTCTTCTATAGCTCAGTTACTAATTAAGTTAGAATTTTGATATTTTGCAGACTTATATCATAAGGCGCATTTCAGAAAAATATTTTTGATTATACAGGATGTCCCAATAAAGTGTGGCATCATGAAGATGTATTTTTTTAGATTACATGCTGTATATTTTGTTCGTTAATTGGGTGCCATTTATGGATACCTACACACCCTTAAAATGTTATAGAAATCGGTTCAGTGATATTAGCAAAAAAACAATACTAAAAAATCAGTTTTGTACTGTTTGTTTAGGAAATTAATAAAAAATTAAAATAGTGCCTCGATAATAAAATTATGCAAGGTACTTATTAAATAAGGTCTGACGGTCCTGTTATCCAAGTTTGATTAGTATGAATTATATAGTGTCCAAAATTCAGTTTTAAACTTTTTAAACTTTAAAGCATTTTATTTTTCTCATTTTAACTTGGAGCCCTTGTATATTTTTTCATATTATTTTCATACTTTTTCATACTCTTTCATACTTTTTTAAACAATAAAATTATTTGACATGTCTCTAAAAATATTTGTGTGGAATATTCAGCAGAGATTGCTGTTAAAAAAATAATTTAAAAAAAGTTATTTTAGCTTTTACAACATCAAAATTCAGCTTATTTTCTTTAAATCTTTAGATATTCGTTGTGTTTTTAAAAGAGTTAAATTTGAAGCATTAAACGAGTGTTTTCCACTCCCAGACTAAGCATGAAGTAAAATTTCGAGTTTAGAAAAGCCCCGTGAAAATTTGTCGAGGGTCGCGCAAATTTACTGGGCTTTTCTAAGCTCGAAATTTTACTTCATGCGCCACGCGTATAAAACACTAAAATATTGTGAAATGTATGTATATTTGAACCTCACTTGAAATCAGTCTTTTATACGCTTGGCGCATAAAGTAAAATTTCGAGTTTAGAAAAGCCCAGAAAATTTGTCTCGGGTCGCTGCGCGACCCTCGACAAATTTTCACGGGGCTTTTCTAAACTCGAAATTTTACTTCATGCTTAGTCTGGGAGTGGAAAACACTCGTTAGAAGCTTCAACAAATATCTAAAGGTTTAAAGAAACCAAGCTGAATTTAGACAACGTATACTTTAAAGAAAAACTCCCTGTATATATCAAAAGAAATAAATCCCATTTTATTCTTGCGTGGTTAATATCTCGTCTATTTATTTATCTTATTTAAAATGGAGTTTGAAAAATAATGGTATCGATGATTTAATTTTTTTTTTAAATTGTACTTCAATATTTTAATTTATTGTAAACAGTTATTAATGTGTGATCATCGTGATAAATTCATCGCTATCAATCTTAAAATATTATAATAAAATCTACGTATAAACCATTTATTTTCATCAAAAAAAAAATGCTTCTCTCTCATTTAGCAAACCCCAAAAACCAGCTGAGCTTTTTTCATTATCCTCAGACTGAAATTATGTCGGTCTAATTAATTCGGTCTGGGGACAATAAAGGCGTGATGAAAATGCCTCTTCCGTTTTCTGCCGCCGGATATCGAAGGATAAAAGAACGAATTAGCGCCGTCCCCCCAATCCGGAGGGGTTAATTCCCCTCCATTGCGAAAATGAAACTTTCAGGTTGAAATAATTTATAAACCCCCCGCGTGTTGTCTCGGTAGTCTCTCCCTGTTGTGTCCTCAATGGAAAAGATCTCGCGTTCGCTCCGTTTGAATATGATGAGCAAACCGAATTGTTGGATTAAAACATGAAAAAAGCGAATTAATCTTGTATTTTATACTGAATGAATGAGAAACATTGTGGTGTTTCTATTATAATACTTTCTTCGTTGAAGATGTGATGATTTTATACAGGAAATTTATCATTCAAGTATACACATCCCGAAATTTTTATCGTTCAGTAAATTTGCAGGATATGGTGAAAGGGTATTGATTAATTAATTCATTCATTACAATTAATAACCTAATTCCTAATTCCCTAATGTCAAAGAAAACATTGTCGCAGCTCTCTTTTGTTTGAAGTTAAATTTAAATTATTCATAGGTTCAAAAAAAAATATCTTAGTGAATATTTGTATGGATATTCGAAAAATCGAAAAATACCCTTTGAATACTTTTCGAGTTATTCTGAATGAATCATTAAAGAAAAGTAATTTTACCTTAATTTTAAGAATAATAAAATTTCCAAAAATTATAACTTAAAAACTTTTTCAAATATCTTAGTGAAATTCTATAGAGAATGTTTACAAAACATTGCTCTTTAAAACATATCAAAATTTGAAAATACCCTATCAATAGTTAAACATCGAAGAAGAGTAATTTTATCTACATTTTATGGGCACTTTTTGAAAATGTCTGTAAACATTTATGAAACATTGTTTTTTCAGAATATTGCAACATCGATAAACACCCTATCGATATTTTTTGAGTTATTATGAATTAAACGTAAAGAAGAAGTAATTTTGTCTAAATTTTGTGGATACTAAATTTTCAGAGCATCGTAACTTAAAATGTTTTTGAGATATCTTTTTGATATTTTGGGTGGATGTTTATAATATATTGCTTTTTAAATATGTTAAAATCAAAAAGTAACCTATTGATGGTTTTTCGGTTATTTTGAGTTTAACTTCAATTAAAAGTAATTTAATCTAAACTTTATGAATACTCAATTTTCAAAGTATCATAACTTTAAATCTTTTGGAGATGCTTTACTACAATTTTCTATAAATGTTTATAAAACTATGCTCTTTAAGAATATGGCAAAATGTAAAAATATCCTGTTAAGAGTTTTTGAGCTATTTTGAGTTAAACGTCAAAAATGGGTAATTTGCCCTTATCACACACGCGCCCACGTTTGAAAAAGCATTAACCACCCTTCAAGACCTTATCGACACTATTCAAACGTGGTTCGCAAAATGGAGAATTTCTATTAACCTTAACAAATCCAAACTCCTTATCCCATTCCACCGCCCAAACAATTCGCCATTTTCAATTTCCCTATTTAATAACCTAATTTCACCTTCCTCTACCTGCAAATACATAGGCGTGATTTTCGACCCCAAATTTACTTTTAAAACCCATGCCCTAACCCTTAAAGACAAAGTCAAGAAGAGATCGCGTCACTTCAGATCTCTTACATATAAAAACCAAGGAATCTCGACCAACACCGCGGTCCATATTTATAAAAGGATTTGTCGCCCTCTTCTTGACTATGCAGCCATCCTTTTCCTCAATCCACGTCCATCTGTGCTAAAACACATTCAGGTTGGTGAACGTTCAGCCCTACGTTCATTGACTAAGATGAGACACCCCAACAATCCCTTACACAGCCCTTCGAATACTCTCCTCTACGAAAAAACAAAAATAATTCCCATTGAACAACGCCTAATTTACCTTGCCGAAAAATTCGCAACCAACCCATATAATATAGAGACCTTACTCCATATGTGCCTGCCACGTAATCCTGACATCCTTCCTAAATTCAAAAACCCAGCCACCACCATATTTCAATTCATCTCATCATTTCATCAGGACACTAACTGACGTACCTACTGACAATTTCATGACAATTGACAATTTTGGCCGAAAGACCACGGGTCGATAGCCGATTGGCAACAGGATCAGCACTCATACAAAATAAAATAAAATAATTAATTATACATATTGTGTGATATCTACTGTTGTCAATAAAGATTGTTTGTTGTTGGGTAATTTGTTCTAAATATTGTAGATATTAAATTTTCAAATCATCATAACTTTAAATCTTTTTGAAATACCTTACTGAAATTATCTTTCAATGTTTATGAAACTATGCTCTTTAAGAATATCACAAAATCTAAAAATATCCTGTTATTAGTTTTTGAGTTTTTCTAAGTTAAACGTCAATAAGGGGTAATTTAATCTAAATTTTGTAGATATTAAATTTTCAAACCATCATAACTCTAAATCATTTTGAAATACCTTACTGAAATTTTCTGTAAATGTTTATGAAACTCTTTAAGAATATAACAAAATCTAAAAATACCCTGTTATTAGTTTTTGAGTTATTTTGAGTTATACATCAATAAAAGGTAGTTTCATCTAAATTTTGTGGATATTAAATTTTCAAAGCATCATAACTTTAAATCTTTTTGAGATACGTTCTGAAATGTTCTGTAAATGTTTATGAAACTATGCTCTTTAAGAATATCGCAAAATCTAAAAATACCCTGTTATTAGTTTTTGAGTTTTTTAAGTTAAACGTCAATAAGGGGTAATTTAATCTAAATTTTGTGGATATACATTTTCAAAGCATCATAACTTTAAAACTTTTTTAGATACCTTAATCAAATTTTCTGTAAATGTTTATGAAACTATACTCTTTAAGAATATCTGGAAATCTAAAAATACCCTATTGATAGTTTTTGGGTTATTTTGAGTTAAACGTCAATAAGGGGTAATTTAATTTAAATTTTGTGGATATTAAATTCTCAAAGCATCATAACTTTAAATCTTTTTGAGATATCTTACTTATATTTTCTGTAAATGTTTATGAAACTATACTCTTTAAGAATATCTCAAAATCTAAAAATACCCTATTGATAGTTTTTGGGTTATTTTGAGTTAAACGTCAATAAAGGGTAATTTAATCTAAATTTTTTGGATATTAAATCCCATCCTGAAATTTTCATCGTTCAGTAAATTTGCAGGATATGGTAAATGAGTATTGATTAATTAATTAATTCATAACAATTCCTTCAATAGCTAGTTAATAAAATACATTGTCGTAGCTCTGTTTTGTTTGAATTTAAATTTAAATTATTTAAATCAAGTGGAAATCGATGAAAATTGTTTCCCTTGTTAATTTTGTTTGATTTGTATTATTTCTTTTGTATAAATTAACACCAGCTCATGCCAATTAATTACATTTATTTTTGCTTCGGAAACACTTAATGAGCTTCCTCGCCGGCGGTCTATTGTTATTGGAGCATTTCTCTCCCTCTTTTGCACACAGACAGTGCGCGCATTTGCATAATTGATTTTACGATAAATGATGGAAATTTTATTCGGCTGCGAAGTGAAGAAAATTGCTGGATCGCTAATTAGTATTTTTTTTTTGGTAATGGTTTACGAGCTCCTCTCACATTTAATTGGCACATTCTGAAACTAAAATTATATACATATGATTCGTTATATTTATTTACATTTTATTTTGTTATTAAAAAAAATTGAGTATTCCTGGTCAAACAAAATTAATATAATTTACAGATTGTTATTTAATTTTTAATCATAACTAGTAGGTCATAATTAAAAAACTAAATGACATTTTCAATTGACACATTTACATAATTCTGAAAAGTACTAGTTTGTTCTTTTCACATTTCTAATCATTTCATTATCTTTTCACTTTAGAAAATTGAACGAATTATTTTTCATAAAGAAAAATTGAATTTGTCTATAGTTTTCAGATTATTTCCAAAATATAAAAACGAAATAAAATGAATATCGACTTTCTGCAAACTACAAACATTACTTTTCGATAGGTTATCAAAATTACTTCAAATTCTTAGAATTTATCAAGAAATAAAAATCTTTTGCCACAGAATGAGTTTGAGCATTTGCTTTATTGTGGAAGCGATTACTCTGTAATACATGTTTAACCCTTTTATTTAGATAAAATACTTTGTTATTATCACGAATTCGATATTTATTGGATAGTAAATAAAATAGTTATAGATTGTCGAACTTGACATTAAATAACAAATATCATAAGAAAACCTCTAAAAGTGTTACACTGTGCGTAAGAAGGCCACAAATCTTTATAAATTCATAATTTAGAAATTATTTTTTAGCTCTAATTTTTTTGATTAGTTTTACCTTCTCTAATAGTTACAGAATTGCGTTGAATATTTCAGAATAAAAATATTCAACGCAATTGTGTAACTTTTAGAGAAGATAAAACTAATAAAAAAAAAATACTGTAATTTGCTACAAATTTATTTTGTTTTGTTATTAATTTTGTAATGTCATGTTATTATTTAAAATATACTTAATAAATAAATAAAATACGTGAAAGAGCTGTTGGTTTTTTTTTGTTTTAGTGAGAAAGAAAAACAACATGTTAATACCAACACGTCTGATTTTGTTAGCTTAAAAAAAATCAAAACTTTTCCCTAAATAATAACGATTTTCTTGTACATTTTTTTTGACTGTTTGGTGTTGTAGGCGTTCACTTTGTGGTACATCTTAAATACACTTGTAAATAAAACACTTTTTACTTTGTTTAACCACTGAATCTTACATTTATTTGTGTGACTAGTTTCGACTATCTAGTAGTCATTCTCAAACTAAACTAAAGTCACTTTAGTTTGAGAATGACTACTAGATAGTCGAAACTAGTCACACAAGATTCAGTGGTTAAACAAAGTAAAAAGTGTTTTATTTACAAGTACATTTTTTTGTTTAAATTCTTAAAAAAATATCGTGGATAAACAATATAACCAATTTGAGATTTTTTTTCAAAAAAGACAATTGTTTGCAACATCTATTAGTAAATCAATAAATCCACTAAAGTCTAACTTCGAGCGTTAGTGCTCAGCGCATTTTTCAACCGATTAAAAATATCAGCGGCTTAAATTAAATATTATTTTATTCTCAATAATTCTCATGAATTTCATTTGAATATAATAACCGCTTGATTTTTTATCTAAGAAAAAAATGTGAAAATGGAAAAAACTCACAATAAATTCATGTTTTGCTTAACGAATTTTTAAAAATTACGGAAACATCCGATTTTTATGAGATTTACAGCAGTAAACGAAGAAAAGATTAGGGTTTGTTTCTATGTCAGATTAAACAAAATCTGTTAATTTTGGGGAAAGCTACAGAAGCTTAAAATTAATTGAAATTATAAAAAAGTAAACAATATCTCACTAAATTGATGTTTTGTTTAAAGAATTTTAAAAAAATTACTGAAACATCAGATTTTTATAGGATTTCCGGGTATTATTAAAAAAATGACAGGGCTTTGTTTCTACCTAATATTAAACAAAATCTATCAATTTGGGTAAAAGTTACAGAAGCTATAAGTTGATTGAAATTATGAAAAAGTAAATAAACTCATATTAAATATATGTATTTTACATAATTTCGGTATAAATTAAGCGCGCAGCGCTACGCGACCAAACCAAATTTTTTAGGCTTTTCTAAACTAGAAATTTTACTTCATGCGCCACGCGTATTATACACCGAAACCACTAAAATATTGTGAACAATTGAACCTTACTTGAAATCAGTGTTTTATACGCGTGGCGCATGAAGTAAAATTTCGAGTTTAGAAAAGCCTAAAAAAATTGGTTTGGTCGCGTAGCGCTGCGCACTACGCGACCAAACCAAATTTTAAGGCTTTTCTAAACTCGAAATTTTACTTCATGCTTAGTCTGGGAGTGGATTCCACACGTTTAAAGCTACAAATAAACTATTTTAGAGAAAGAACGAATACCTGAAAATTTACAGCATACAATGTGTATGTATACTTAAAACAAATACTCCCTGTATATTGACTGTAATTTGACTAAATATACCATACTCTAAAAATGGTGACTGTTATTTGATAACCTTGAAAATTGATTCAAAATATAATGTTTGGTCATTAGCAAAACATTTTTTTAAAATATCATATTTTCATTTTTTTTTTTTTTGATGACGAAAATGTTTTATCAGTTTTGTTAAAACTATACTGATAATACTGATTATACATACAGGGAATTTTGATTTCAAGTGTACACATGCACACGCTTTCTTTACGAGTTCAACTTAAAGCTTTAAACGAGTGTTTTCCACTCCCAGACTAAGCATGAAGTAAAATTTCTAGTTTAGAAAAGCCTGAAAATTTGGTTTGGTCGCGTAGCGCGAAGCGCGGAGCGGCCAAACCAAATTTTCAGGCTTTTCTAAACTAGAAATTTTACTTCATGCGCCACGCTTATTAAACACTGAAACCACTGAAATACTGTGAACAAGTTAACCTTACTAGAAATCAGTGTTTTATACGCGTGGCGCATGAAGTAAAATTTTGAGTTTAGAAAAGCCCTGTGAAAATTTGTCTCGGGTCGCTGCGCGACCCTCGACAAATTTTCTACACGGGGCTTTTCTAAACTCGAAATTTTACTTCATGCTTAGTCTGGGAGTGGAAAGCACTCGTTTAAAGCTTTAAATTGAACTCCTTAAGAAAGCGTATGCATGTGTATACTTGAAATCAAGTAAGCTTTTAATGAAACTATTTTAAAGAATGAACGAATACCTGAAAATGTACAGCATACAATTGGAATATGTATACTTAGAAGAAAAACTTCGTGTATATTGACTGTCATTTGACCAAATAGACCATATTCTGACTATAGTGACTGTTATTTAATAACCTTGACTATACTGACTACATCTTGACTATATTGACTATGTTCTGCAGCCCTTATAGACGAGATGCTACTGGTTTTCTCCATCAGTTTAAGAATATAAATCAGACCACAGAGAAGAGCACCTAGATATTTTAAACGTGCTTACCAGAATCCGAAACTTTTTTTTGGCTTTTGCCTGGCCTTAGTTACTGGACTATTAGCCATCATCAATTGTTATTTTATATACATTTATTAATTAACTTATTATTAAGTATAACATACAACTATATATTTGGACGTCACAACACATTCACACACATCCATGATACCGGAGACGAGTATTTTTCGTTTCCCTGTGCTGGGAATCGAACCCAGATCACCTCCGTGACCGATTGGCGAAACCGGCCGCTCAACCGCTCGGCCACGGCGGTCCCAAATACGAAACTAAAATGTATTCTTTCTGTTTGTATAAAACAGAGCAAAAACTAATATATTATTTTTAATACAATTAAACAGGCGCCTTTTTAATGATCGACTTAATTAAAGTCCGCTGCCTTTCCTGAAGTTTTCTATCCTAAGGACAGACGTTTCAATTTAGCAAGACGGCGCGTGGTCGGCATTAAATAAATCCACGGATTTTTATGTGCTTTCCCTGCCCTTTTTTTCGAAAGGACGTCGAAGGGTGCGGGGGTTGCGAGGGCGGCGACAAGACATAAATTAGGGAGAGCCCGAGAACGAACAGGGTGTATTAGTTAGTTCCTTGACGCCTACGCACAAATCTTTTCCCAATAAATTACTAAAATATAAGCCGAACTTTGCGAAAGGTCAATGCTCGACCTTCTTCCCTGCGAACTTTAATTCCTCCCTTCTCCCTCTCTCTCTCTCCATCACCCGGTTCCGGTTTCATCCCCACAATCAATCCGTAGATTAGCTTATGTGTTTGATGAAATTGTTACGCAAGGGCGTCGAGTACGTGAGGCCTGTAAAGTGATTACGATCGGCGTAGGGAAAATTACAAGGTTGCGGTCGGGTTAGGTTAGGTTAGGACGCCCTTAGGTGAATTAGAGGCGTGATGAACTGTGGAAGGACGGACGTCTTCTGGTTTCCCTTTTGGTCTATTATTCCAACCCTGGTGGATGCCGTCGGGCTTAAATAAAGAAATGGGATGGATGGCGGGGAATTGGGAGATAAGGGAAACTTAACTGCGGATCTTGCTTTTCGTCGGAGGCCTAGAGAATAGGGGATGTTTTCGGTGATTGTGTTTTTATTTAATCTACTGCACTAATTTTTATAGGGGATCCTGTAATTTGTGTCCATCCTACCTATTAATTTAAATGTTAAGAATATCGAAAATTGAGAGCGACCAAACCAAATTTTCAGGCTTCTCTAAACTCGGAATTTTTTCTTCATGCTTTAATCATGCTTAATCAAGAAGTTTCAAATTTAACTCTTTTATAGAGGCTGTTTTTTTTTTTTGGAGGTATAGAACTGTGAACTGAAATTAAACTCATAAAAATCATGTTAACAGCCATGGTATTGGTTTTATTGAAAAGATAATTTTATGCCATTACTGCTTATACATTACTAGGGGCAGATGGGCGCCATCAAAACGGCCAAACCAAATTTTCAGGCTTTTCTAAACTCGAAATTTTACTTCATGCGCCACGCGTATGAAACACTGAAATATTGTAAAGTTTTAAATACACTTAAAAATCCCTTTTTCAAATGAGTAATAGTCAAAATATTTAAATAAGAAAATATTTACATTTTTCTTATTTTTCATACATTCTTAAGTCAGGTCAAATAATACAATGTATCAAATTAACTTATTTAGTAATTTAATAAGCACAAAATTAATTGCATTAATGGTGCTTAATGGGTTACATTCAGTTTATGAAATTTAATGAAAGAATTTAATAAATTACTTCAATCAAGCTGTAGATTGTAACATTTAAATAAAAAAATAAAATTACCAAATGAGCTTATATTTACACACACAGACCTTTATATTCGTGGTACGAATTATATAAATTCATCCTTTGTTGGAATTATGTATTTACAGGGGTGGCTTATATTCCACAACCGTTGTTTTTTATTTACTGTTTTTGCCCTTGGCAATAATTTTCAGATTTGACGGCTAAATGTAAATCCCCCAGCGGAAAAACGCCGGATTGGTCTTTTTTTATTAAGTCTAGGCTTACTCATTTTTATATGAAGATAAAAAAGTTTGCTAAATTGTTCTCCGGGGGATTTTCGCACCGCATAAAAATTATCCTTTTTTTCTAACGCGCTCTAAACATGTTGGAAAATATCAAACCAACACCTATGATATTTTTCAATGCGTTTTGAGCTTGTACGAAAAATAATAATTCCTAATGTGTGTTCCAATAAAAACGCAACTGAAAAAATTAGGAGTTTAAGATTGAATTTCAGTTTAGGCATGGATAATCGCGATTGCACTTGGCAATAATTTTCAGATTTGACGTCTAAATGTAAATCCTCTAGTAGATAAACGCCGGATTGGTCTTTTTTATTAAGTCTAGGCTTATTCATTTTTATATGATGATAAAAAAGTTTGCTAAATTGTTCTCCGAGGGATTTTTGTTCCGCATAAAAATTATCCTTTTTTCTAACGCGATCCAAACATGTTTGAAAATATCAAACCGACACCAATGATATTTTTCAATGCGTTTTGAGCTTGTACGAAAAATAATAATTCTTTATCTGTATTCGTATAAAAACGCAACTGAAAAAATTGGGAGTTTAAGATTGAATTTCAATTTAGGCATGGATAATCGCGAGATATGTTTCGGACTTACTTAGTCAGGGTGAAATTTGTTTATGTTCTCTGTGAGGATCTCGGAAACTGTAAGTGATAGAGAAACGCTTAAATGGGCAAAGTAGTGCAGTTTTACGAGCTAAAAAAAATAGTTAAACAGTTTTCGAAAAAAGTCAAGGGTAAATACATATTTTGAAAAATATGAAAAGTGTAAAATTATCTAAAACATTGCCATTTGGAGTTTTTTTTATCTCGTTCAATAACTGAGAAAAATCGATTTGAAAAAATCGACACGTGAAAATTTTCGATTTTTTTTTTTAAATATATAGTTATCCTTGATTTTTTCAAAAATTTTACAAATGCCATTTTATTCAGCTAGTAAAACTGCACTACTTTGCCCATTTAACCGTTTCTCTAGCTCTTATCGTTTCCGAGATCCACATAGAGACTGAGCTGGGTACTTTTAACTTATTCAATACATTAAATGAACAAAATTTTAATTTCATTGATGATACAAAGACAAACATTCACTTTAAATTCAATACATTTATGGACATAATAAGCGAGGGCATTGTCAACAGTTTTCCAGAGAAGAAAATTAACAATACAAGTAATAATACTAGCAGGATATATTGGTATAATCAAAATTTAAAGGAAATGAGGGAAACACTGCTACTACTGAAGGAAGCAAGTAATTGATCCCCTGATATAAAAATAAACTACGTAAATTATAAAAAATCATACAATAACGCAATAAAATCAGCAAGAATAAGTGCAAACGTAAATTTTATCAAAAAATCAAATAACTACCCCAAAGCTCTTTGGTCAATGATTAAAAAAAATAAAGGTGCCACTAGTATTATTCCTATATCACCTGATGAGTTAAATATTTTCTTTAGCACAGCTGCAGAGAGGATAGTCGAGAGTCTTCCGGTGTCTGATAATGATCCTATAAAATTGATGTGTGCAAGCCCTATATGCACCGTTGATTATTTCAAATTTCATGAGGTTAGCCCGATTGAGGTAAGGAATACTATACAGAGCTTAAATAATTCAAATGCTAAGGATATTTATGGCATGACAACAGGGCTCCTAAAAAAGATCACTAATGTACTTATACTCCCCCTTACTAAATTATTCAACTACTGCATCAATTTTTCAGTTTTTCCGGATAGCCTCAAGGTGGGTTGCATCATTCCAGTGTTCAAGAAAGGCTGCAGTACAGACCCTACTAACTACAGACCGATCTCTTTACTGCCTATTTTTTCCAAAATCCTGGAAAAAGTATTATTCAAACAGATTACTGACTTCATTGACAGATATGACATACTAAATAAAAATCAATTTGGCTTTCGCAGGGGAATGTCTACTGCTGACGCGGTCGGTGCCTTACTGGATAACGTCCTGGATGGATTTAACTCTAGCGAGTCAACAATGGCGTCTTATTTCGATCTCAGTAAGGCATTCGATTGTGTCTCACACGACGTTCTTCTGCGTAAGCTTTACTTTTTAAACTTCCATCCTACCAGTAGCCGTCTCATTGGGTCATATCTTGTCAATAGACGCCAACGAGTAAAATTAAATGGCTGTCTGTCGGCGGAGGTGAGCACATTTTATCACGGGGTACCACAGGGTTCAATTTTGGGTCCCTTATTATTTCTGCTTTACATAAACGATCTGCCGTATCACGTGAGGAATGCAAAACTGATCCTCTACGCCGACGACACCACATGCCTGAATCAATCTTCTGGAATCCAGAGTTTGGTCGCCCGTAATGGGGAGGCAAATCTTGAAGTACTGGAATGATTCAACACCAATAGACTTTCTTTGAATGCGGGAAAAACTGTAAACCAGGTATTCTCTTTAAGCACAGATGCCACAAACAACTGTTCAATAAAGTTCCTGGGTATCAATTTAGATTCCAAATTAAATTGGCATGCCCATGGTGACTACATTTAAAAAAAACTATGCTCTGCTATCTTCCTGTTACGTAATCTGACGAATTCCTTACCTCAATCTTCTCTAAAAACAGCATATTTTGGTATGTTTCACAGCCACATAACCTATGGAGTAGTATTGTGGGGACACTCGTCTATGATGACTCGCCTATTTTCTCTGCAGCGTCGTGCCATCAGAGTGCTGGCAAATGCCAGCTACAGAGATGATTGCAAACAATTCTTCATTAATATGGGAATACTCACTTTACCGTCTGTCTTTATTCTGGAGTCATTAAAGCATATTCGCAAACATATCGACTCGTACACTACCCATCAACATATTCACTGCTATTCCACAAGAAATAGCAGCCTACTTTATCCTGAATATCATCGCATATCCAAGGCGAGAAGTGCCACCAACTATTATGGTCCTAAGTTGTTTAACTTATTGCCACAGCACATAAAACACCTGTCTGTGACAAATTTTAAGACAAGGATTAAAGCCTACCTCTTGAAAAAGGCATTCTATACCATTGATGATTGCTTGTCCAATAAGTTCCTAGATTTTGTGTAATTGTTTTTCTTTTATCTGTCCATATATATACATATATACATGTTCATGTTGATTGTCTACTTTTATAGATCAAAACATGTTAAAGGTTTGAACTCTGACGTGTGTAAACTACTGTAATAACACAAATTTTATAATAAAAATAAATAAAATAAAAGAGAACATGAAAACAAACTAACCCTGTATAGGGAATGTTTCTTTTAATATTGTGACATACAGAGAGTTTTATGTAACATCGAACATGTTCATAACGAGAATGTTTCTTTTAAGTATACATAAACATACGTTGTACATTTGCCGACGCTCGGTTGATTGAAAGAATTTAATTTGAAGCTCTAAACGAGTGTTTTCCACTCCCAGGCTAAGCATGAAGTAAAATTTCGAGTTTAGAAAAGCCTGAAAATTTGGTTTGGTCGCGTAGCGCGAAGCGCGGAGCGGCCAAACCAAATTTTCAGGCTTTTCTAAACTCGAAATTTTACTTCATGCGCCACCGGTATAAAACACTGATTCAATGTAAAGTTTAGCGGTGTTTTTTAAACTTCGCAATATGTCAGTGTTTTGTACCGGTGGCGCATGAAGTAAAATTTCGAGTTTAGAAAACCCTGAAAATTTGGTTTGGCCGCTCCGCGCTTCGCGCTACGCGACCAAACCAAATTTTCAGGCTTTTCTAAACTCGAAATTTTACTTCATGCTTAGTCTGGGAGTGGAACACACTCATTTCAAGTTTCAAATTGAACTCATTTAAAAAAAAAACAGCGGTTATCTAAAGATTTACGGCATATACGCTGTAATTGGGACATGTATACTTGAAAGAAAAACTCCCTGTATGTACAAGTTGAGGCATTAATTGTGATTGATTGGCTACAATTTGTAATGGTCATAGAGGCAATCCAATTTACACATAACTTAAAAATTAAAGGTGTCTAATTGTATTGGATGACAATGTTCGGTGTTACATAAAACTCTCTGTATGTGTTGTACTTTTTGAGGTATTCGTTGATTTTAAAAACGCTTCCAATGAGTGTTTATATTTCTTCATTAAGCATTTAGTAAAGTTTCGAGTTTAGAAAAGACGGAAAATTTGGATTGGTCGCGTATCGAAGCGGATGGACCAATCCAATTCTTAAACTCGAAATGTTACTTCATGCGCCCTACGTATAGAACACATAAATAAGGTGAAGTTTAAATTATACGCGGCTTGATTTTATTTTTGTTAATACATTTTCCGAAATGTTTATTTCGCTCAACCAAAAATTAATTAAATCAACTTTTTGACAATTTTCAAGTAGGTCATTTTATTAGTTCAGACACGACATTTAAATTTTTCTGAATATTTGCTTGCTTCAATAGTGTGCATCATCATTTAAATAACTAGTATGGAAGTTTTTCTCATTTCATCCATCTTGTATTCACTTATGCATGTCACTCATCCATCACCCGTTTCCAACGTTTATTTTCCGCAACTGGCTCGCGGGTCCAAAAAAAAGACGAGATACATCACTGTTGCAGTCGTAAGCCGGGCTATCTGTTATGCTTCATTAGAATTTATGCGGAATAGAAACGTGAAAGTGACGCCGTGCAATTTGATGGATCTCCTTCGAGCCGAATGTAAATGGCGTTACATGGAACGGAAAATGATAATGGCGGTCATAAATTTTCTTTATCTGAATGTTTGGAAAATTGCCGGTTTTTGTACGAACGCCCGATTAAGTTTTGATCGTTCCCAATGTAATCCCATTCATCCAGAAAGTTCCAGTATATGAAAATAGTCGATTGCTATCCATGTATAAATAATACATATTTGGTGACGAGTGTCGCCATCTATTGCTCGTTAACACAAAGAAAAATGTCAATGAATATTTGGAGGTCTCAACGAGACTAAACTTTTGTAGAAAGTCGATGTTAATTTGAATTTAGATACTGGAAAATTTGACGAATAAAGCACTAATAACCCTTCTTCACACTTTTATTTAAATTACCAAATGTACATTTCGGACACAAAGTGACCATTATCAATGGATTAACACTGAATTTGGCAATTCAAATAAAAGTGGGAAGAAAGGTTATTAGTGCTTTACTCGTCAAATTAATTTTATCTTCCCGTAACTCACAATCAATTTATTTAGCTACTGGAATACATAGACATATTTTATCTATAATAACAATAATAAATCACAAAAGTAAATTAAACTCAGATTTGATATTCTCTGTAAAAATAACAAAATTAACTTAAACTTAAGCATTAACAAGAATTGATGGAAATTATCATAATTTTACAATCAAGTCTATTTTTTTTAATTTGGATGAAGTTATAAAAGCACAATATGTTTAAATTTTTTTACCTCAATTACCTATTCATATTTTTATGGATTTACTTAATTTCGCATACTTTTGATGTCAAATACCTCCCCAGTGAAAATTCTGGCTGCAACCCATGAGAATCAATCTATCTAATTATTGCAAACTAGATTCTAACCTTTAATTGAAAGCCTATTCACTGATTTAATTTTGAATTATGCTTATCAAATAATTGACTCATAGCAAACAGCCCAATATCTATCAAGTCCATTCTTGTGTATAAATTTGCGGCTGTGTCTGTTACTGAAATAGCAACACTTGTCAATGTGTACATAAACAGTGTGTGCTTCACCACCGCCACCTACATATAATAGTCCACATGAATGCGGTTAAGCAATTATGGCACTCCTGGGGCTGCCCCGGTGAATACTCCTGGAGGGAATGCAGGGAATAGGGTATAATGGGCTCATCCACAATACGACTACCCTTTCCCTATGGACGAAGGGATGCATAATTATTTCAGTGTTTAGTTTTGTTAGTGAGACCACCACGGATACAATTATGCCACAATGGCGCGTCCCTAAAAGGGCTCGTTTTGTTATTATTTAATTTAACAAAAGGTGAGTGTTTATACTGAGCGTATAATAATAATAATCAACTCATATTTTGTAGGAAGTCGTGTGAAAATTCATTATGTAGAACAATAAAACAGGGATTTTTCTTTTAAGTATATATATTCTGTAAATGTTCAGGCATTCGTTGCTTTTAAAGAGAGAGCACTATCGATCCATGATTACTGACTTTTTGGTTCCCCAGTTGAATGGCGTTAATGTGGAGGAGCTTTGGTTCCAACAAGAAGGCACAATGTGCAACACAGCGCGCGACACAATCAATTTATAGCAGGAAACATTCACTGGCCGCATAATCTCGCGTAACGAACCCGTGAATTAGCCTCCACGGTTGTCTGATACACCTATGGACTACTTTCTATAGGGAAGTCGCTAATGTACGCCAATAAACTAACGAATTTGGATCAGCTGGAAGTTAACATTCGTCGTGTTATTGCAGATATAACGGCCCTGGCTGCTCGAAAAAGTAGTCGAAAATTGGACTTCCAGATTGCACTTCATTCGAACCAGCCGCGGCTCTTATCTGCCCCAAATAATATATAAGCAATAATGGCAGAAAATTATCTTTCCAATAAAACCAATAACATGGCTCTTAACATGATTTTTATGAGTTTAATTTCAGTTCAAAGCTCTATACCCCTAAAAAAAAACACCCTTTATAAAAGAGTTAAATTTGAAACTTCTTGTTTAAGTATGATTAAGCATGAAGAAAAAAAGCCTAAAATTTGGTTTGGTCGCTCGCAATTTTCGATATTCTTAACATTTAAATTAATAGGTAGGATGGACACAAATTACCGGATCCCCAATAAAAATTAGTGCAGTAAATTAAATAAAAACACAATTACCAAAAACATCCCCCATTCTCTAGGCCTCCGACGAAAAGCAAGATCCGCAGTTAAGTTTCCCTTATCTCCCAATTTTCCACCATCCATCCCATTTCTTTATTTAATCCCGACGGCATCCACCAGGGGTGGAATAATAGATCAAAAGGGAAACCAGAAGACGTCCCTCCATCCACAGTTCATCATTCCTCTAATCCATCTAAGGGTATTCTAACCTAAGCTAACCCGACCGCAACCTTGTAATTTTCAGTGTTTTATACGCGTTTTTGTATATTTGAACCTCACTTGAAATCAGTGTTTTATACGCGTGGCGCACGAAGTTGTAACGTTGGGTAGTAATTAATAAAAGACTGATAACTGATTAATAGGTGTTTACTCTTATAGGTCTTAAATTCAACTCATCATTCTCCGGTATGAGCCGGGTTATATCTTTATACAACCAAAACTATTCAACTAACCCGCACATACATTTGCATACAATAAAATATGCACTAAGAGTTGCATATCCTTACACCCCCTCCCTTAAGTCTATTTTTACATATTGGATATATATATATGCAAGTTATTTACATAAAATTATTATTTAACACTATATCTAATAACATAAAATTATAAATTCTGCAAAAATACGAAAACACTAAAATAATACATGTTCTAATTAACACTTAAATTACACATTAAAAAAGAAATATATAAATTATATTTTCAATCTGTCTGGCTGTTTTAACTTATTTCTGTCCCTTAACTTCATCCCCTCAATCAGCATATGTTGTTGCGTTCTTCTGTAAAGTCTATTATTTTCTGATTTAACTACAAAGCTTCTAGGTTGTTCACATGTACTCACTACTTCTCCTTTTTTCCACACATTCCCTAATCTAAATCTTACAGGGCCACCAGCAATAATGTCACCTGGGTTTCTGGAGTTGCGATCGTAATAGCTCTTGTTTACTTTCTGTTTATTTTCAAGTAACTGGATTACTTGCTCTCGCGCTATTACTTCTGCTAAAAGCAACTTGTCAACCATAGGCAAATCATCTTTTAATCTACGTGAAAATAACAACTGAGCCGGAGAAAAACCAATATCTGGTATAGGGTTATTTCTGTATTTGAACAGCGATTTTAGAAAATCTACATCGTTTAGACACTTTTTAAACATGTTTTTTACAATTCCCACGCATGTTTCTGCAAATCCATTACTTTGAGGGTAATTAGGGCTTGATGTTATAAGTTTAATGTTAATATTCTTCAAAAATAGAACAAATTCATGACTATTAAACGGGTTATTATCAGAAACCATCACCTCTGGTATTTCATGACATGAAAATATTTCTTCTAAGACTTTAATTACATTATTAGCAGTCTTATTTTTTAACTTTTTTACCTCAATCCATTTACTGTAATAATCACCGACAACCAAATACAGTTTATATTTAAATTCTGCCAAGGTCTAGATGGGATTTCATGACACCATAAGGGTAATTTTGGATTAGAATTTCTGAACGTAATACATATTTCACAATTTATTATGAAATCTGTTATGTCTCTTGACAATCCTGGCCAAAACATACATTCATTAGCTCTTAATCTACATTTATTAACACCTAAATGCCCTACATGCAACCAATTAAGGATGTTTTGTCTCATGCTCATAGGTATTATTAATCTATCTCCATAAAATACTAACCCATTACTAACGGTGAGTCTATCTCATATACAAAAATAATGTTTTTAGTCTTTGCTTTCCAATTGTTTCTCATTATTAGGCCATCCATTTTCTAGATAATTTTTTAACCGTTTTAGAGTTAAATCATTCTCAGTATTTTCATTAAATTCTTTAAATCTATTGTTACTTAATCTTCTCTCCAAACTATTAACCACTAATTCTTTTTCCAACTGATTAATAAGATTTAATTCTTTGACACAATTTCTTGACAAAGTATCTGCTATAAACAAATACTTGCCAGGTACATATTTAAGTTTTAAGTCATATTTTAAAAGTCTTAATCTTATTCTTTGTAAACGACTCGGTATTTTATTTAAATCTTTTTCTAAAATTGACACTAGCGGTTTATGATCTGTGTGAATGATAATAGCTCTACCATAAATGTAATAATTAAATTTTTCACATGCAAACAGTATGGCATTCAATTCTTTTTCAATAACAGCATATCTCTTTTCAGCATCTGATAAACTTCTCGAAGCATAACATACAGGTTTATTGTCTTGCATTAAACAAGCTCCCATTCGCATGTTACTTGCATCAGTCTGAATTATAATAGTTTTATTCGTATTAAAATGAGATAAAACAGGTGAGTTAGTAATTATTGATTTTAAATTTTCTAAAAATTTTGTATGTTGGTCAGTCCATTCAAAGATTACGTCATTTCTAGTCAATAGTCTTAGAGGTTCAGTTAATTTAGTTAAATTTGGAATAAATTTTATTAAGTATTTTAATAAGCCTAAAATTCTAAGTAAATCTTTCTTATTCTTAGGATTTTCTAAGTTATTTATAGCCTCAATTCGTTGAGGGTCAATTTTTGTGCCTTCTTTATTAATTATAAACCCTAAAATTTTTATTTCCTTTACACAATATTGAAATTTATTTGGATTAAAAGTTATACCAAACTTCTTTGCTTTATTTAAAACTTCTGCCAAAATCTTATCATGCTCCTCTTTAGTTTCACCAGCTATTATTAAATCATCTATGTAAATTTTATTTCTTAATATATCCCCAAATACCTCATAATTTTTTTCTCTGAAACACTTCTGCTGCTGTGTTTATACCAAACGGCATTCTTAAAAATCTAAATCTACCTAAAGGAGTAGCAAAAGTACATAATTTTGATGATTTTTCATCCAAGACAACTTGATAAAAAGAATCTTTTAAATCTAAGATTGAGAAAAATTCTTTACCATTCAAGTCATCCAATATCACATCTGGCGATGGGATCTGAAAATGTTCCCTTTTTATAAATTTATTTAAATGCATAGGATCCAAACATATCCTTAAATTACCATCAGCCTTTTCTGTAATTACTATATTATTAACCCACTCAGTCGGTTCTGATTCTTTACATATCACATTATTTTTAATTAGCTTATCTAGAGAATCTTTTAATTTTGGAAACAGTCTACTGGGAATTCTCCTGCTCGGTTTTACACAAGGTTCAGCATTATCGGTTAAAATTAATTTTTGTAAACCTGGAAATTTACCTATCCCTTTAAATACTCCAGAATATTCATTAATGATTTTGTCTTTCGAATACTGATTTTCTAAACAATTTACCTCTTTAATAAGTTTGAGTTCATCTCGGCTTGTTCGTAGACCTAATATTGGTTTATCCCCCGACCTTGTTACAATAAATTTAATGTAATGATGCTGATTATTTACGATGCAGTCCAAGTTGATTTTACCATCCACCGGCAGCTTTCCACCACCGTGGGCATGAAGTGTAGTTGAAGTTTTCGTTATTTTATCCAGAAGTTTCTGATTGCCCTCCAGAATCCTCGCAGGTAATACATTGCAATGTGCTCCCGTGTAAACCTTAAACACAACATTTTTTTTTAATTCGACAATTTTTACTGTTTTTGTTATTTCCAAATCATTATTATTATTTTCAGTATTTAATTGATCCACAGTTATAATTGATTAAACTAGAAAATCATCATCTGACTCTGATTCTAAATCTCTATTTTCCTTAATACATCTAACTTTTTTACTGACATTGCCAATCTTCTTTTTGAATAAACACCCTACTTCATAATGATTAATTTTTTTACAGAAATTACAAATTTTTCCGTATGCCGGACAATTATTTTTATTGTGAACTGTGAATTGTGAAACATGAATACTCACGATTTCCATTGTATTTATTTTTATCTAAATTAAAAGTTTTCATTTTATTATTATTATTATCACCAACTTTATATTTATTATACTTCGTATGAGTACTTAATTTTTTTATATTGTCGACTTCTAATGTCCTACTCGGTTCTGCTGACATCTCTGAAGTTCTCGCTTTTGTTTCCATGTAGATGCTGCACATTTCCTCCGTCTTTGCTAAGGTTAAATCCTCGGTCTGCAGTAGTTTTGCTCGCAGGTTATCTTCTTTGACGGACATCACGATTTTATCACGTAGCATGTTGTCTTCCTCCTTGAACTCGCAGGTGGACGCCAATGTTTTTAATTTCGTTATAAATTCTCCGATGGGTTGTCCTTCCTTTATCTTGGCCGATAAGAATTTGTATCTTTCGTATATGAGGTTTTTTTTTGGTTCGCAATATTTTGTGAATGCCTCTATTACGTCTTTCAGTTTTGATTTATTTAAATCAAGTTTTAATGTATTAAAAATTTCTAATCCTTTGTCTCCAATTAGATTTAAAAAAATTGCGATTTTTACACTTTCCTTATCAGACTCACTTTTTCCAGCCGCCATCATGAAGATGTTGAATCTTTGCAACCATGTGGTCTAGTTCTTTGCGACGTTTCCCGAAAAATCCATTTTATGCGGAATATTTAACGATTCCATTTTTTTTATTTGTATTAATAACTTATTTTTGTTCACACCTGACACCATGTAACGTTGGGTAGTAATTAATAAAAGACTGATAGGTGTTTACTCTTATTGGTCTTACATTCAACTCATCATTCTCCGGTATGAGCCGGGTTATATCTTTATACAACCAAAACTATTCAACTAATCCGCACATACATTTGCATACAATAAAATATGCACTAAGAGTTGCATATCCTTACAAAGTAAAATTTCGAGTTTAGAAAAGCCCAGAAAATTTGTCGAGGGTCGCGCAGCGACCCGAGACAAATTTTCACGGGGCTTTTCTAAACTCGAAATTTTACTTCATGCTTAGTCTGGGAGTGGAAAACACTCGTTACAAGTTTCAAATTAAGCTCTTTAGAAAAACAACGGAGGTCGCAAAATTTACAGCTTATGCATATGTCTACCTAAAAGAAAATGTTCACGTTGTTTTTTTTTTAAGAGTTCAATTTGAAGCTATAAACGAGTTTTTTCCACTCCCAGGCTAAGCATGAAGTAAAATTTCGAGTTTAGAAAAGCCCTGTGAAAATTTGTCGAGGGTCGCGCAGCGACCCGAGACAAATTTTCTGGGCTTTTCTTAACTCGAAATTTAACTTCATGCGCCACGCGTATAAAACAGTGATTTAACTAGAAATTTAAAAACACACTAAATACATTTTTTATGTTAATCCTCACAATTAATCCGAATTATTTTCGACGATTCAAATCCATTTGTAAGTATTCGAATCCTTTTATAAATATTCGAATCCTTTTATAAAGATTCAAACCACCCACATTTGGATTCGAATACGAATCCTTTTAAGAAAATGTAACATTTCCGGATCACGAATCCAGTTGAACTAAAGTATTCGAATGCCTCTTTTGAATCCTCTAAAAAGATTCGAATCCGGGATTCGAATTCTGAATGATTCGAATCCTGCCCAGCTCTGCCATTATGTTATATAATATGTTATTCATAGAAATCATAAAAAGACATTTACCCTTATCCGTTAATTGATTAAGTAATATCTGTACTATAGTATTAAAAATGTCACTTTTTGAAAGATATAATTCATTTTCATGAATAATGATGGCATTAATTAAGAAATATGACTAAGATTATTATTACTAGATTTTTTTAGTTTACTAAAATGAATATCATCAAATACAGCAAATTCTAACAATTCGTTTTTTCTATTTAGTTTTGTAGATGGTGTTTTGAGGATAATTTTTAAGAGGCAGTATTGCCAATAAACAGATCAATCAATCAATCAATGTTTTGGTCTATAAGATTGTATAATACAAAATTAGATAAGTCATAATAATAATATAAAAAAATATAATTGGTAATATACAGATTAAAAGTTATAAATATAGAATATGTAAAATGAAATTAAAATATATGCTAGTAAGGAGACCTAGGATGAATCCTCAAAAAAAGATTGGAATCTTCTAATATTATTCGAATGACGAATACTCGAGTAAAGGATTCGTAAGAGAAAATATGATTCGAATCAATGTCAGGGCAATTTATTATTTCAGATTAGTCAATTATGAAAAGAACCAAATAGAAAATTTCAGTAATTTGTTGTTTTTAACAAAGCATTACATTTGAAAATTTAAAGCTCCTGACGAGTGTTTCAACTTAAGTTAAGTAAGGTTAAGCATGAAGTAAAATATGGAGTTTTGGAAAGCCTGGAAATTTGGATTTCGGCGCGGAGCGAAGCGTAGCATCCGAATCCAAATGTTCAGGATTTTCTAAACTCGACATTTTACATCATGAGCCAGTCGTTTTAAATACTGATTAACCGTAAAGTTTAAAAACACATAAATCAAATGTTCATGCAAATCCTAACAATGAATTAGAAATACATGTAATATATAAAATTAGAAAAATGTTCGTATATAGTGCAAACAATGAGTCAAAACAAGCGTAAGCTTATTCTCTTAGATTCAAATAGTTTTGAATTTGAAATATTTATGAATGAATTTGAAAAATTTATGAATACTTTAGAATTATTTTTGATGAGTCAAATCCCATTGGAGGATTCGAATCTTCTTGTAATGAGCCAGTCGTTTTAAATACTGATCAAACGTGAAGTTCGAAAACACAAAATTCAAATTTTCATGCGAATTCTAACAATGAATTAGAAATACATATAAAATATAAAATTAGAAAAATGTTCGTATAAAGGGCAAACAATGAGTCTTAAAACAAGCGTAAGCTTATTCTCTAAAATTCAAATAGTTTTGAATTTGAAATATTTATGAATGAATTTGAAATATTTATGAATAATTTAGAATTATTTTTAATGAGTCAAATCCTATTAGAGGATTAGAATCCTCTTGTAAATAAGTATTCGTATCATGAATCCTTTTTTACTGAAGTATCCGAATACCTCTTTTGAAATATCTAAAAGGGCTCAAATCCTGATTGATTCGAATTATGCCCAGCTCTGCTAGAAAGTCAATAATTGGCAAGTTTTATATCTAATATCAGTTCATTATGGAGTCATTGTGGCTGAAATTGTAATTTAGATTGGATTAAATAAAACTTACGATTTTAAGCGCTTGTGATATCCACAATTTTCAAGTAACAAAAACGCACTTTAACTCAAACTTTAACTGCTTTAAATCTAAACCAGCTGTTTAACTTAACATTCTTTGAGTGATTTTCGTTTTTCTAAGAAAACTAGTGTTCAGGAGTAAATAACTTTATTCAATTTGTATTTTTTATGATAACATTGTGTGATTCTTGGGGAAGTCATCTTGACAGGCATTTGGTAGAAATATGAGCAATAAATAAACGCTAATTCCTATTTTTATATTCTAAATTTCTATTTTGTATATTTTTCTTACAGACATTTCGTTACCATACAAGAAACACGCGTTTTGCAACTTATATTTTTTGTACATTTGGAATTGTAATACCTTATTGTAATTCCGGTGTTTAAATACAACATTTTTTTTAAAACTCATATTTTATTTAAACACTATTGCCGAAACTAGCGGTTGTGTTTTCAAACCAGGAGACGGATACCATTGGACAAAACAACTAGCTTTTTTAAAATGTTCCCTTTACGCACTCAAAACTCCTTCTTGCTTAAATTTTTTAACCGATTGGAATAATTTAAAAAGCAGTTAGTTTAGGATAAAACGGGCTTTAATTTGAGGTTCAACAGTTCCTAAAGGGTTAAAACTTGCGTTCAGCATAAGGGCTCAAAGTTAGACTTTTTTTGCTAAAAATAAAATGTTAACGCCAATTTTTTGCAGACTCCAGTTACGATAGAAACCAATAAAGGTTTCTATCGTAACTGGAGTCTGCAAAAAATTGGCGTTAACATTTTTTTTTTTTTTAGCAAAAATAAGCAGCTTACATTGTTCCTAATGTTCATATGTTTGTCCGTTAATTTTTTGATTTTTTTGTTTTAAAATAAAACATTTCACGCGAATACGTTTTTGATTTTATGCGAAAATCTCAAATTTTTGATAAAAAAAATATTTTTTAAAAAATCGAAAAAAATCACACGAATTCTTATAAATGTTAGTATTAATTTAAGGCGTTTATTTTTCCCAAAATAAAAATTCTCAACACACTCAGCTTCAATCAAAGTAATTTAATAAGGTCGATTAAATAACACTTTTTTGAGCGTTTATGATGACCAGTATTTTCAATTAAGAACAACGCACTTTAACTAAAATTGAAGCTGCCTTAAATCTAAACCAGCTGTTTTATAGAGAAGTTTAATTATCTAACGCCCGGTATTATGAACTTTTTTTAAACAGACATTTAGTTAAACGATGTTTAGGTTAAAGGTACATTTAAAATTGTCATGTGTATCGTATGTTTAATGAAAAATAAACTCCTAGAGTGCATGATTTTATATTTTTTAATTTTGAGTTGGCTACACACTTACATATAAAACGTCAGACATTATAATTATAATGGATAATTTCAGAGTTGCTAACCTACAATATTTTCCATGGCACTCTAAAGGTTTTATTTTTTTGAACGTACGATATTATGAATCTTTGTAAAGGATTTTTAGGTAAATCTCACTTCAAGATCTGTTGGCAATAGATTGTGTATGGGGTTTTGGTAAATTTTATATTTGCAGTTAGGTAACACTGAATTATAATCTCTAATTTTTGCAGTCAGTTCGTTTGTGTGTCGATTATTAAAACACTTGTTTGGTTATACAGGGAATTTTTCTTTTAGGTAAACATATGCGTAAGCTGTAAATTTTTCTACATCCGTTGATTTTCAAAAGAGCTCAATTTGAAACTTTAAACGAGTGTTTTCCACTCCCAGACTAAGCATGAAGTAACATTTCGAGTTTAGAAAAGCCCTGTGAAAATTTGTCGAGGGTCGCGCAGCGACCCGAGACAAATTTTCTGGGCTTTTCTAAACTCAAAATTTTACTTCATGCGCCACACGTATAAAACACTGATTTCAGGTGAGGTTCAAATTTATATATATATATATTCACAATATTTTTGTTTTGTACGCGTGGCTTCTAATTGAACTCTTCTAAAAAAAACAGCATGAACATTTTCTTTTTGCTAAACATATGCATAAGCTATAAATATTCCGACATCCGTTGTTTTTCAAAAGAGGTGAATTTGAAACTTTAAACGAGTGTATTCCACTCCCAGACTAAGCATGAAGTAAAATTTCGAGTTTAGAAAAGCCCTGTGAAAATTTGTCTCGGGCAAATTTTCTGGGCTTTTCTAAACTCGAAATTTTACTTCATGCGCCACGCGTATAAAACACTGATTTCAAGTGAGGTTCAAATATACATAAATTCACAATATTTTTGTTTTGTACGCGTGGCGCATGAAGTAAAATTTCGAGTTTAGAAAAGCCCAGAAAATTTGTCTCGGGTCGCTGCGCGACCCTCGACAAATTTTCAAGGGGCTTTTATAAACTCGAAATGTTACTTCATGCTTAGTCTGGGAGTGGAAAACACTCGTTTATAGCTTCAAATTGAACTCCTCTAAAAAAAAAACAATGTGAACATTTTCTTTTAGGTAAACATATGCATAAGCTGTAAATATTCAGACATCCGTTGTTTTTCAAAAGAGCTTAATTTGAAACTTTTAACGAGTGTTTTCCACTCCCAGACTAAGCATGAAGTAAAATTTCGAGTTTAGAAAAGCCCTGTGAAAATTTGTCGAGGGTCGCGCAGCGACCCGAGACAAATTTTTGGGCTTTTCTAAACTCGAAATTTTACTTCATGCGCCACGCGTATAAACCACTGATTTCAAGTGAGGTTCAAATATACATAAATTCACAATATTTTTGTTTTGTACGCGTGGCGCATGAAGTAAAATTTCGAGTTTAGAAAAGCCCAGAAAATTTGTCTCTGCTCGCTGCGCGACCCTCGACAAATTTTCACGGGGCTTTTCTAAACTCGAAATTTTACTTCATGCTTAACCTGGGAGTGGAAAACACTCGTTTATAGCTTCAAGTTGAACTTTTCTAAAAAAAACACCGTGAACATTTTCTTTTAGGTAAACATATGCATAAGCTGTAAATATTCCGACATCCGTTGTTTTTTAAAATAGCTCAATTTGAAACTTTAAACGAGTGTTTTTCACTCCCAGACTAAGCATGAAGTAAAATTTCGAGTTTAGAAAGGCCCCGTGAAAATTTGTCGAGGGTCGCGTAGCGACCCGAGACAAATTTTCTGGGCTTTTCTAAACTCGAAATTTTACTTCATGCGCCACGCGTATAAAACACTAATTTCAAGTGAGGTTCAAATATACATAAATATACAATATTTTTGTTTTATATAGCGCATGAAGTAAAATTTTGAGTTTAGAAAAGACCAAAAAATGTGTCTCGGGCTGCTGCGCGACCCTCCACAAATTTTCACGGGGCTTTTCTAAACTCGAAATTTTACTTCATGCTTAACCTGGGAGTGGAAAACACTCGTTTATAGCTTCAAATTGAACTTATCTAAAAAAAAAAACAACGAATATCTAAAGATTTAAAGATAAGAAGCTGAATTTGGAATACGTATATTTGAAAGGAAAACTCCCTGTATATTAGTTTGTATTACGTATCTAATACAATGTTGAAGCGACATCATTCTTTCAAAAATAAACATATTCATATCACTAATCCTTTTTTACTGAAGTATTCTAATACCTCTTTTGAATCCTCTAAAAAGATTAAAATCCTGAATGATTTTAATCCTGCCCAGCTCTGCTAAATAGTCAATAATAGGCAATTTTTATATCTACTATCAGTTTATTAGGGAATCATTGCGACTGAAATTGTAAGAATAGTGTCTTACATTTGATTAAACTTATGTAAAAGGCATAATCTTTGCATCTTCTTCTGAAAATTACAAAAAAATAACTGCGCGTCAAAATCAAATAACATTTAAAGCGATTTTTTTAAATATAAGGTCGGCGTATTAGGACCAAAATCTGCAATTTAAATTTCACTATATTCCAAACACGTTTTACATGTACAAGTATCATTTGTACACACAATCCCAGAAGATTTCACTTATACATTGCTCCGTACACAAATTCACGTCTTTAACGCGCAGTGTGAATCGAATCGAACTTATCAACTAAATGATAAATTGTCCGAACCGAAATTCGGTCACGTAAGTTATTTATTTCATTTGGGCCCTACTGTCTCTGCATGTGTGAGTGTATCGGAAAAGTGCAATATCTCATGTAGCTATTACCGCTCGTAGCTGGAAGACGGAGTCGTCCAAATCTCTTTTCACAAACTGCAATTTATTATGACCGTTTCCATTCGTAGAAGGACGGCCGTATATCCAATTACTTCTAAATTTCATCAGATACGGAGGGAGATGGGGGATGGATTTAATTTATTCATTTCGGCAATTTGATACCTGCTGTTCCCGGAAGGAAGGTTTTAATTGAATCCTGGAAACAAGTATTGATTTTTTTACTTCCAGTTTTACACGTACTTCAAAGTGTAAGACTGAAAGTAAAAAATAAATAAACATCTCCGAGATACAATAGTTTATTTTTCATCGACCTGTATTTATGAGTTAGATCAATAATCCAACTCATAAATACAGGCCAACTTCTCATCGGTGGATTATTGCATTCCCAATGAACCCTATTAACGCACTACTTTATATAAATAAACGATTGATATAAGGTAAGACGACAAAACTCATAAAAAAACATTTTAAGAGACTGCCACTAGTGCAATTATATATAGTAGCACTACACTCCATGTGGAGTCTGGCTGCTTTTTTTCTGAAGCTTTTATGATCAGATTTTTTTTCTTCTCTTCCAATTTTCGATTATAAAAAATTCCTTTCACTTTGTTCACTATATCTTTTCAATCTTTTCTATTTTTTGTCTTTGCTTTCCAATTCTTGATTCTCATTTTCCTAATGTCATCTTCGACTTCATCCCTCCATCTCGATCTGGGTCTTCCTTTTCTTCTTCTTCCTCCCGGGTTCCATTCAGCCACTGTCCTAATTGTAGCTGTTGGTTTCGACCTCCATACGTGTCCCAGCCATCTTAATCTTTGTGCCTTTATGTTCCTTATTATATCTTCCTCCCTCATTTCTTGCCTCAACTCTCTGTTCGTCATTCTGCGATATTCATTGTCATTCTCCCTTACGGGCCCAAGTATCATTCTCATTATTTTTCCTTCCATTATTAATAAATCATTTTGTTCATTTTGTGTCATTGACAGTGTTTCAGCGGCGTAAGTCATTATTGGTTTGATCATTGTTTTTTGTTGCTATGTTGCTCTTTAGTATGTTCATGTTAGCATATACTGCTCTATTAGCCGCTTGTATTTTTTCTTTAATTTCTTCTTACCTCTTTTCGTTGCTTGTTATCTGTACTCCCAGATATTTAAATTTGTCAACCACTTCAAATTTATGTTTTCCTATTTTCACATGTCCGTTTTCATTGCTTTTTCCGCACTTCATAAATTTTGTTTTGTCAGTGTTAATTTTTATTCCCATTTTCTTTGCTTCTTTCTCTATGTCTTCCAGTACCGATATCATTAGTTTCCTTTGCTTCGCGACTACTACTATATCGTCTGCATATGCTATGATTTGTGTACCTTGCGTCCTCAATGTTATTTTGTCACTATTTCTGAGAATATAGGCCAGTGCTAGGTTAAATAACATTGCTGAGAGAGTATCACCTTGGCGCACTCCTTGATTTATTGGGAATTCTTCTGTTTCTCTATACTCTATTTGAACACTGGCCACCGTTCCTTTCATTGTCATTTGTATTAGTCTTCTTAGTTTAGCATTAATTTTCATTTCTTCTAATGCTGTTGTTAATGTGTCTCTATTTGTCGTGTCAAAGGCTTGTTTAAAATCAACAAAGATCAATTCAATATTTATGTTATGTTCGTGAGTTTTCTCCATGACTTGTTTGAGTGTATGTATTGCATATATGGTTGCAGCTTTTTTTTGCTAATCGCTTCTGTATAATTGCGGTCAATATTTTGTATGTGGTGTTCAACAGTGTTATACCCCTATAATTTGTACATGTTTGCCTGTCCCCTTTTTTGTGTATTGTTACTATTGTCCCACAATTCCACTCCTTGGGCATTTATTCACATTGCCAGATATTCTTGATGAGCTTGTATATTGATTTTTCAAGTAGTTTTCCACCATGTTTTATTAGTTATATAATAAGGACGTCTTTTCCTGGAGTTTTTCCGTGTTTGCTTTTCGTAATGATTTCAGCTATTTCTTCTTCTGTAGGTTCTTTTATATCTTCTATTTCATTTTCGTTGTGCTCTTTATCTAGTACATCTTCATTTTCTTGTTCCGTCGATAATAATTCCTTGAAGTATTCTCTCCAGATTTTCTTAGTTTCTTCTTCGTTTTCAGCTATTTTTCCAGTCTTACTTTTTATGTTGCTTGTTTTTTAAGTGCAATTAGTGCAAATTAATAGACCTTGAATGAATTGAAACACAAATTCACGCGACACTCAGGAGCAGATCCTGAGAGAAACTTTGGGGCGACAATTACCTTGCAAAGACAGTTTTAAAATTTAGGTTAAATTCCATTCGTATGGAGTTTTACATTTTTGTTGATTTGGTAAATGTTTACATTTTTGTCAATTAACCAAATTTTCACAGTTCTGAAGTTTTTGTCCAACTTTATGATGTGTGTCAGTTTTGACGATTGTATTTAAAATAGTAATAATTATTTAAAATTTGTGGTTCTTGTTTAATATTGACAAAGGGATTTTTTTCTTTTTAAGTATACTTTCACATATTCCATATAAACATTTGTAAAATTAATGAACATAAAATTAAACCTAAGCAGTATATTAATCATTTGTAAAATTAATAAGCACGAAATTAAACCTAAGCAGCATATTTTTAACTTGAAAATAAATCAGTGTTAAAATTTCATTAAAATTTCGAGTTTAGGTATGCCTGAATATTTGGTTTGGCGACCAAACCAAATTTTCGGGCTTTTCTAAACTCGAAATTTTACTTTATGTTTAATCTGGGATTAGAAACACTCCTTAAGGGCTTCAAATTGAAAGTTTTTTTTTTAAACAACGAGTATCTAAAAATCTGGATCGAAACACCGCGATATCATTTAATTGAATTTAAATTTGTATACTATTTTCTGGCGAATTTTTAAATTTTTATTACGTATTTATATTAAAATTGTAGTATTTTATTTGAAAATGAATCTCAAAAATAAATAGATAAATTTAATTTGATCGATTTTTACGAACAATTACAGACAATAAATAAATTATAATTGATTTTTTGAAATTGTCAACATTTATGCATTTTCTTGATTTGTAAATGTTTGTTTCTTCTGACGATTTCAATTAAAATGTACATTTTTTAATCATATTTCGAAAATGTATAAAAATTGAATTTGATTCATTTTTACCCAGTTTTATCGATTTATAAATATCCACAAATTTTCTTTTTCTTTAAATTTTCAAGATTTTTTCAATCTTGTTTAAAATTTCTCATATTTTAAGCAATATTGCTAAACATTTTTGTTTGATTATTGGTCATAAATAATTTAAAATTCAACAAGTATTTTCTACTTGTCGTATTTTTTTCTAGTCTATTGAAATTCTACAATTTTATACTAAATGTATGAAATTGTAGAATTTCAATAGAAATACACATCTCCGAAATTTATTTTTTATAATATGACGGAAATTCATTTAATTTCACATAATTAAATTGTTCATGTACAATTTATTACGTCTGTTATAAATAATTTCTAGAATTAAAATGAAGTGGCAATTTTTTAATGCGATTTTAATAGAGTATACATATATTTTAATCAGGGTTGTTAAAAAAGGTTTTTTTCATTTTATTTTAAACAAACAGTTTTTTTTAATAAAACGTGTTTTTTTTTTCATGAAAACATCGTATAAAACATAAACAATTAAAAACATGTTTAAAACACGTTTAAAACGTCTTTAAAACAGAACATACAGGGCATTTTTCTTTTGAGTATGCATTTTCCGATAATTACAGCGTTTTTTTTTTAATTTTCGGGAATTCGTTGTTTAAAAGCAGTTAATTTGAGGCTTTTAACAAGTGTTTTCCACTTCCAGACTAAGCATGAAGTAAAATTTCGAGTTTAGAAAAGCCTAAGAATTTGGATTGGCCGCGTAGCAAAGCGGAGTGGTCAATCCAAATTAGGCTTTTCTAAACTCGAAATTTAACTTCATGCGCCACACTTAAAACACTGATTTACAGTGAAGTTCAAAAAATACACATACAACAACGATTATAGGCGACCTAATATACGTTAGAGTTATTGGGTTGCCTATGATCGCTGTTTTAAACAATTTGTTCAGCGCCGAATTTAACTCACGTTTTATTCACATCTACATATTGGATTGCTAAAGCCGTATATTTTAAACTTTGCGATATTTCAGTGTTTTATACGTGTGGCGCATGAAGTAAAATTTCGAGTTTAGAAAAGCCTAATTTGGATTGGCCGCTCCGCTTCGCTACGCGGCCAATCCAAATTCTTAGGCTTTTCTAAACTCGAAATTTTACTTCATGCTTAGTCTGGGAGTGGACAACCCTCGTCTAAAAATTCAAATTATAATCTTTTTAAAAAAACAACGAATGTCGTAAAATTTACAGTGTATGTAGAAAAATTTCCTGTATTTAAAAATCACATTTATGCACACATATTTCATATTTTCTTGTAATAAAATGTTATGTTTAAAAATTTAATTTAAAAATATCTTCGACAATTTAGCTAAAATTTAAAATTGTAAACGAAAAATATTAATGAAGTAGTAGTATTAAAATATAATCTAGCAAATTTAAAATAATAAAAAAAACGTTTTAGACAAATTTAACGTTTAAAATATGTTTTAAAGATTTAAAGCATGTTTAAAACAAAACCGTTTAAAACACGGTGACTGTTTTTAAACATGTTTAAAACATTGTTTCAAAGCAAAGTGTTTTAAACATAACAACCCTGATTTCAATACTTTTGAAGATTTGAGCTTCAATTGTAGACATACATCGTTTTGTCAACTGAAAAGGTATAAGGACCCGAGAAGAACATGTTTCTATTAAATATTGACAATTCTGGACAGTTTAGTCATACATTTTTTAAATAAAATGTCCCATTTATTCTTTTGGTTTTCGCGAGTTTTGCCACTCAATCGAGGAATGGAAAGACTTAAAACACACAAGGTTAATCAAGAAATACATTTTTTTATTGTTGTGTGGGCTATGGTGATTTTTATTTACTAAATTCAGAAAATGCAGAACAGTTTTCTTCTATATCTTGAACAAGTTTCTCATCTTTTACGTGGTGAAACATATTTAACTATGATTTTAAAAGGAAAACACTTGGTTAAATTTCACTAATATTTTGGTTTTTTAATCCAACTAGTTTCGGCTCAAAGTCCTTAAGAATGACTCAAAGTCGAAACTAGTTGAAATAAAAAAACAAAATATTAGTGAAATTTAACCAAGTGTTTTCCTTTTTAAATCATAGTTTTTTTCGCTTCTTGCGCGAAAAATAAGTGTTTTAATGGATATTTATTTATTGTCTTCCTACTCGACGAATATCATCGTAATTTTATATTTTATATTTAAAGTTCTACAAACTAAAGCATAAACTTTTCGAATTCAAATAGTTTTAAATAAATAGTATAAACCTCTAACCGTAAAAAGTTATTGTATCAATCCTCGTTTGCATAAAAACCAAACCTCAATATAAATAGATGTACCAATTTAATGTCTTAATCTTGATGTGACCCACATGGTCCGTCCACTCAATAGTCGGCCCTTTTATTTTATTAATGAAATATTTTATTGGGGCACTCGCGAGAACGTCCCGTCGTAAACCGCCCCCCGGCCGGTTGTTTTCCCTAGCCGCGGCCCTAATTCAATTTGGGCCTGTTTTATGCTGGCTTTACGGCCGTGTTTAAGGATAATAATTAAATATACGGCCAAAACGGATATACTGGGGATCACGGATTTTTATTCGGGCTATAAAGAATGCATCAAATTTCATTAAGGTCAGATCTCGGTGGGATTGTATCGTTTCAACTGCTTATTGTGAAATTTCAAAAAAAGAAAATAAACTTAAATAAATCCTTAGTAACACTTCAATATATTGAAAATTGGATACTTAAAATGTTCTTATCACTTTTTGTCGTGGTTGAATAGAGAATTATATTTTTTGGGTTAAGATAGCCAAACTTGTAATTATAAAGGGTTTTTCATTTCACTATTGATCAAATCAGATTCACTATATCCCAAATTGTCAAATACAGGGAATTTTTCTTTCAGGCATACATATGCATACACTGTAAATTTTACGACATTCGTTGTTTTTTTTTAAAGATTTCAATTTGAATCTTTAAACGAGGGTTTTCCACTCCCAGACTAAGCATGAAGTAAAATTTCGAGTTTAGAAAAGCCTGAAAATTTGGATTGGCCGCGTAGCGAAGCGGAGCGGCCAATCCAAATTAGGCTTTTCTAAACTCGAAATTTTACTTCATGCGCCACGCGTATAAAACACTGAAATATAGTAAAGTTTAAAATATCCTGCTTTAGAAATCTAATATGTAAATGTGAATAAACCGTGAGTCAAATTCTGAGCTAAAAAAATTGTTTAAAACAGTGATTATAGGCAACCCAATAACTCTAACACATATTTGGTTGCCTATAATCGTTGTTGTATGTGTGTGTTTTTTGAACTTCACTGTAAACCAGTGAAGAGTGATTCCGTATGAAAAACGCATTACTTAAAAATTGGCACTTACGACTTTTTGCATATGGAACACTTCAATTGTCAAAAATTGAAAAATAATACTGATACGTTAGATTACTATAATATTTTTATTATAAAAATATAAAATTACTTTTCCGGGATTATCGGAGAGAAAAAAAAAAGAAAAAAGAAATTTGTAGCTCAAAATCAGGACTAGGGCTAAAAACTCGGAATTGTCCCGGGTTAAATCGTTACGTAAGATTTTGAATTAAACATAAAATTGAATTAAGTATATACAGAAACTGGTAACTATAATGGAAATTGTGTTTTTTTAAGAATACATATTCCCTTGTATACGCTGTCAAATTTAAAGCTTTTATTATTTAAAAAAAAGGTAAATTTGAAGTTTCCAACAACCGTTTCCAGTCCTTGGTTAAGCATGAAGTTAAATTTCGAGTTTAGAATAGCCCGAAAATTTGTTTAACAAATAAAAATTCAATAAATTACTACAGTAATTGCTCATTAAAAAGGCGTTTTGTTTTAAATGTTGCTTTTTTCGTGTAGGGAATGTTCTATTAAGTATACACACCCCTTCATATTTTTTAGGCTAAATGAGAATTTGTAATTTTACGATATTACATTGTTTTAAATGCGTGGCGCATGAAGTAAAATTTCGAGTTTAGAAAAGCCTGAGAATTTGGTTTGGTCGCTCCACTTCGCAAAATGTTCAGGCTTTTCTAAACTCGAAATTTTACTTCATGCGCCACGCCACGCGTAAAACAGTGTATTGTCGTAAAAATACAAAATACAAATGTTAATTTTGCCTTAAAATGCACAGGGAATGCGTGTAGGGAATTTTTCAATTTAGTATACATATCACTTAATAGAAAAATTCCCTACACGAAAAACGCAACATTTAAAACAAAACGTCATTTTAATGAGCAGTTATTGTGGTGATTTATTTCATTTTTATTTGTTTGAATTTTAAATTAGATTGGCACTACTGACTGTTAACACGTATTTTACTATAACCTCAAATTTATTCCATTATTCAATTAATGATTCTTGAAAATGGCATTAAGCCGAAACTAGTTGAAAATAAAACAATTTATTAGTAAAACAAACCAAGTGAATTTCAATCAAATACCTATATATTAATAGAAATGTTTTACCAAGTGATCAATGAGAAACAAGTGAACGATAAAAAAATAATATTTTAAAAATTTCGGAGAGGGGGTTGAACCCCCCATGTAAGTTAAATTAACAATTAAGAAAGATTGACATAATTTTTGATTTATACCCCTTCCTACTTAGAATCAATTACGCCCATGCATGGCATACGTTTCTGTAAATTGTAATCCATTATTCTTCGTGAATTAAGCACACTCCATGTTTACCGAAACCTGAATTTTAGTCTGAATCGCCCGCAGACCATAAATTCGAAAGCAGGTCTTGCCTCTAAAACCGCACCCTCTACATCCACCCCTATATACTGAATTAACACGCTGAAATACCGAGGCACATGAATGATTGAAAACAAGCTAACAAAACAAAAATCTCAAGCATCCGACACGTGCGCGTCTCGATTAATTAAAAATTCAGGTATACGTAATAAGAAAACGTATATAATGTGAAAAAATACCTTCGTAGCGATTTATTTAGAGAATTACTGAATTAACACGCTGAAATACCGAGGCACATGAATGATTGAAAACAAGCTAACAAAACAAAAATCTCAAGCATTTGACACCTGCGCGTCTCGATTAATTAAAAATTCAGTTATACGTAATAAGAAAACGTGTCTGATGTGAAAAAATACCTTCGTGGCGATTTATTTAGAGAAAATAATTTGTTTGTTACAGCTCACAGAGTCTAAGGTTAACGGTTGTTATTTTTACTTGCGCAAAAATACCGATGAGAAGTTGGCCATAGATTTCCAGCCACGAATCCGGCGCCTCCACCATTTATAAAACTATAATTTTACTAACGTATTACAACGAATACAATAAAATTTCATAGAAACAATTGATAATTTAATTAAATGTAATGCTGAGATAGCTCTTACAACTTTCAAAAGTTATGATTTAGCATCTGGCATTAAAATTTGTATCTGTAATAAAAAAGGACATTTCAAACATTTTAAAAATGCTGTTTGGGGAGGTTTAGAAACGATTTTAATAGCCACAAATGTCCTCAGTAGTGTTATTACCAATATAAAACAATAATTGGAGGACCATCTTTCTTCAATTTTTTTTAACATGTTTTTCTAAAACGCCCACCTGAAGACTTGGCTTATTTTTCGAAAAATAAAAAGTTGGTGTTTGGAGCCTTTTAGAAATGATTTAGTTGGCCACAAATGTTCTCCATAGTATTAGTAACTATATTAAACAACAATTGGAGGACCATCTTTCTTTAATTTTTTTTTAAACAATTTTTTTCCAAACCGCTCTCCTGAAGACATAGCTAATTTTTCGAAAAATAAAAAGTGGGTGTTTGGGGCCTTTTAGAAATGATTTTGTTGACCACAAATGTTCTCTATAGTATTAGTAACAATATTAAATAACAATTGGAGGACCATCTTTCTTAATTTTTTTTTAACAATTTTTTTCCATACCGCTCACCTGATGACATGGCTTATTTTTCGAAAAATAAAAAGTTGGTGTTGGGGGCCTCTTAGAAATGATTTTGTTGGCCACAAATGTTCTCCATAGTATTTGTAACCATATTAAATAACAATTGGAGGACCATCTTTCTTCAATTTTTTTTAAACTATTTTTTTCCAAACCGCTGATCTGAAAACATGGCTTATTTTTCGAAAAATAAAAAGTTGGTGTTTGGGGCCTTTTAGAAATGATTTAGTTGGCCACAAATATTCTCCATAGTATTAGTAACCATATTAAATAACAATTGGAGGACCATCTTTCTTCAATTTTTTTTAAACATTTTTTTTCCAAACCGCTGATCTGAAGACATGGCTTATTTTTCGAAAAATAAAAAGTTGGTGTTTGGGGCCTTTTAGAAATGATTTTGTTGGCCACAAATGTTCTTCATAGTATTAGTAACCATATTAAACAATAATTGGAGGACCATCTTTATTCAATTTCTTTTAAACTATTGTTTTCCAAACCGCTCATCTGAAGACATGGCTTATATTTCGAAAAATAAACGGTAGGTGTTTGGGGCCTTTTAGAAATGATTTTGTTGGCTACAAATGTTCTCCATAGTGTTAGTAACCATATCAAACAATAATTGGAGGACCATCTTTCTTACATTTTTTTAAACTATTTTTTTTCCAAACCGCTCATCCGAAGACATGGTTTATTTTTCGAAAATAAAAAGTTGGTGTTTGGGGCCTTTTAGAAATTATTTTGTTGACCACAAATGTTCTTCATAGTATTAGTAACCATATTAAACAACAATTGGAGGACCATCTTCCTTCAATTTTTTTTTTAAACTATTTTTTTCCAAACCGCTCATCTGAAGCCGGATTCGTGGCTGGAAATCTATGGCCAACTTTTCATCGGTCACAAAAATGGGATTATTATTAGACAAAGCATGCATCAATAAAATTGAATCAAAGAGCAAAGAAGAAGATACTCAAGATGTGACTTAATTAATGAATGTATACAAGGCCGTAGCTAGAAAAAAAATTCGGGGAGAGATATATACATTTCTGGGGGAGGTTTTACAGGTAAACATATTGTTTTTGCTCTTCCAGGGTTTACACTCAAGGCCGTTGTTTATGCTCTTTCAGAGCCGCTTTTACATACAAAAATTTTATATTTTGAAAATATCAGGATATGGGGGGGGGGGGTTGAACCCCTATATGAGGGAGATATGGGGGTTTAAACCACCCTGATATTTTCAAAATGTAATATGTTTGTATGTAAAAGCGGCCTTGAAAAAGCAAAAACAACGGCCTTGAGTGTAAACCGTGTTCAAAGATAAGTTATTAAATGCTCTTAGTTCTCCATGTATTTAATGACTTTTCTTCCTTAAAAATACGATATTGTGATGTACCAGTAACCAGAATATTTAACCCATTACGTGCCATTGATGCAATAACGCAACATTTTTTGCTTATTTAATTACTAAATAAGTTAATTTCATACGTTGTATTATTTGACCTGACTTGAGAATGTGTAAAGAAAACTATATATATTTTTTAATATTTTGATTATTACTCATTTTAAAAAAGTATTTTTGGGCTTATTCCTAACTTCACAATATTTCAGTGTTTTGTACGCGTGGCGCATGAAGTAAAATTTCGAGTTTAGAAAAGCCTGAAAATTTGGTTTGGCCGCTCCGCTTCGCGGAGCGACCAAACCAAATTTTCAGGCTTTTCTAAACTCGAAATTTTACTTCATGCTTAATCTGGGAGTGGAAACACTTGTTCAAAACTTTAAATGGAACGCTCATATAAAATCGACGAATGCCTAAAAATTTCCAGGGCATACATTATGTATATTTACCTACGCCTTATCAAGTAACCGCATCATACCACACTGTCATCTTGACAAATATGATTGACATTACGTACACATGCACGTAATAGCTTTGACAAGTACATTACGTGCTGACAGCTAAACAGCTGATTGCTTACCGTACAACCAAATGATATTTCTTTGATGTACAAGGAGTTTTTCTTTAAAGTATACGTATTCCGAATTCAGCTTATTTTCTGTCAATCTTTAGTTATTCGTTGTTTTTTTTAAGAGTTTAATTTGAAGCTTTAAACGAGTGTTTTCCACTCCCAGACTAAGCATGAAGTAAAATTTCGAGTTTAGAAAAGCCCCGTGAAAATTTGTAGAGGGTCGCGCAGCGACCCGAGACAAATTTTCTGGGCTTTTCTAAACTCGAAATTTTACTTTATGCGCCACGCGTATAGAACACTAAAATATTGTGAACTCTAAGTATATTTGAACCTCAATTGAAATCAGTGTTTTATACGCGTGGCGCATGAAGTAAAATTTAGAGTTTAGAAAAGCCCAGAAAATTTGTCTCGGGTCGCGCAGCGACCCGAGACAAATTTTTCACAGGGCTTTTCTAAACTCTAAATTTTACTTCATGTTTAGTCTGGGAGTGGAAAACACTCGCTTTTTTTTAAAAAAACAACGAATGTCGGAAAATGAACAGCTTTTTTCCCTGTATATTGATCAAGTAGTAATTTAGTTTTCATCATTGTCATGGTACTATTAAAAATTATTACAATAAATAAGTTGTTCTTTCATGCTCATTGTTTATTTTGTTAGGGCGTAGGTAAAGTATCGTACATTTCTCGAGTGGTATGGCAATTACATACTCGCAGAATACTGCACTCGCGGCTGTGCGGCTCGTGCGCAACATGTTCGCTCAATACCGCTAAATATGCATACGATGTTCTTAGAGCCTGCTACGAGGGCAGAAATTATCTCAATCGTAAACAGCATGCCTAACAAACAAAGCTCTGGCTATGACGAAATACCTATTCTGATCATAAAAAGATCTATCTCACATATTGCGGACCCACTCTGCGACATCATTAATACTATGTTTGAATCAGGAACGTACCCGAAATACCTTAAATGTACGAAAATTCTACCTATATTCAAACCGGGGGAACCCAATAAACTTGAAAATGATCGCCCAATAAGTCTCCTACCGGCGATCTCGAAACTATTGGAGTATGTTATATATTTAAGATTAATAAATTTTTTCTTAAAATATAAATTGTTATCTGAAACACAACATGGGTTCTTAAAACATAGAGGCATAGAAACAGCAATATTTGACTACACTAATTGGATTCTATCAGCTCTCGAAAACCGAGAGGTAGCATGTGGAGTGTTTCTAGACCTGTCTCGAGCCTATGATTGCATTGATCATTATAGATTACTTTCAGAACTATATCAGTATGGTATCAGGGGTTCTTCGCATGACGATAAAATCCTATTTGAGTGACAGATTTCACTTTACCTATATCAGGGATCAAGATTTAGAGGTCGAATCAAACAAACTATATATTAACAAGGGAATCCCACAAGGGAGTATTCTAGGCCCTTTATTATTTATTATCTACGTCAATGATATACCCAACAGTTGTAATCCAAAAAGTAAATTACTTAATTACGCTGACGACACCGCAGCCCTAATTCATGGATCGTCCTACTACGAAGTAGCAAATTTAGGTAATCAAACTATGTCAACAATTGAAAATTGGTTCACAGATAATGGTCGTCTTCAATAACCAAAAAACGAAATGTGTGTATATCAGATCGAATGAAGCCCTAGTAACACCGGATTCAATCGATCTAAATACTAAACAATACAAATTTGTTAAAGAGACTAAGTTTTTAGGGATTGCGCTAGATGACACCCTATCCTTTTCTGCACATATATTATCAGTATGTAACAAAGTTAGCAGAGCATGCTACGGTCTACGAGTCTTGATTACAAACACTAATCTTAACATAGCAAAACAGTTTTATTATGCAAACATTCACTCGCAGCTACGATATGGTGTTATATTCTGGGAGAACAGTTCAACAGCCGAAAGAGCATTTATGCTACAGAAAACATCAGTTCGTATTATGTATAGGTTGAAGTTTAGAGATTCATGTAGAGGCATTTTTAAACATAATAACTTGCTTACACTTTGCGGTATGTACATATATGAATGCATCAAGTTTTTATCCAAACATCGAGAAAAATTTTGCAAAAGTGTAATGTCATCATCATATGACACTAGACATGGCCAAACTTATGCAGTTCCGAAACATAGACTGGCAAAATTCGAAAAAGGTTGCTACTATTCCTCAATCAGAATGTATTTTATGCAGTTCCGAAACATAGACTGGCAAAATTCGAAAATGGTTGCTACTATTCCTCAATCAGAATGTATTACCATCTTCCAAGCTCTCTGAAAGAACTACGAAGTTTCAACTTATTGAAAGAGAAGTTATTTAAATTATTATGTGATATCAAGCCCTACAATCTATAGGAGTTTCATGCATATACGTTTTAATTTATTATTGTTGATCACATTACTTATAATATTTTATACTGTTATATTTTATTTACACTGCATGTCGTTGTGATTGTTTTATTACACTGCATGTCGTTGGGTTTTATACATTGTTTTTATATTATACCTGTTTTTGACGTTTTTACATGTACTGATACTGTGTAAGTCTATTGGTCATTGCAAAATAAATAATTACTTACTTACTTACTTACTTACTTACATATGTAATATGTTGCATACCACTCTCGTTATGTAATATACTATTAAAAGAAAAATTCGCAGTGTGTAATACTGCGAATTTTTCATAGAAATGAAAAAAAAAATGCAGAATTTATTCTAAAAACAAATTTTAGAGTTAACTCTATAATTTCTGGGCCGTTAATGGGTAAACAAATTTACCGATAATAATGTTTAATCATTTATACGAAAATTCGTCAATCGTTATTAGGGATAGTCTGATTTTGTTACTTTAAGTTACTTTACTTTCAACGTAATTATTTATCACGTTTATTTTCTTTCTCTTTTCAGATAATTTGCTGTAACACGATGTCAACTACCATAAAAGAGTCAATTCATTTTAAAGAGGAGTAGATACACGGATAAAAATTGGAAAGAGAATTCAACCTTAAAGTGAGTATAAAGTTTATGTTTATCTATTTACTTAAGCGCACTTCAACCAGATGAGCAAAATTTTCCATCACTTTTTCCTATAAATTCTGGTCGTTACGCATTTTTAAAGCTCCATGAATATGCCTATAATAAGAAAAATTATTGCCTGTAGTTAAAAGAAAATTAGGTCTCTTTTAATGTCATTCCATGTATATTTTACACAAAGTTCGTGTTTTAAATTTAGAACATATAAATCCAAGCCTCTCACAACTCAAGCCTTTTTATATAAAATGTATGTTTATCTATTTATGTAAGTACACTTCAACCAGATAAACGATATTTTTTATTACGTTTTCCTATCGCTCCGGAAAACAGACATATCGTCTAAATACATTTGTATTGGAAGTTGTCAATTGTATATTTGTATTTTGAGAAGTAATGCCACGCTTGAAAATAGAATTTTCAAAACTAGTTTTGAAAGTGAAATCCTCAAACGTAAGTGTCAAAATTATTATAATAAAATAAGTAGTGACGATTAACGCCGCCGCTGTTTGGCCGTAGAAAAAGCTAAGTGTTAATCACGTTCTGAAAGCTACATTAAATGCTTATTCTTTGCATTTACTCGAGCGGGCTCGTAAATGCAAATTGGTATTGTGGAGAAAGAAAATAAACGTAATAAATAATTACGTTGAAAGTAAAGTAACTTAAAGTAACATAAAATCAGACCATCCCTAATAACGATTGACGAATTTTCGTATAAATGATTAAACATTATTATCGATAAATTTGTTTACCCATTAACGGCCCAGAAATTATAGAGTTAACTCTAAAAGTTGTTTTTAGAATAAATTCTGCATTTCTTTTTTTCATGCAAACCGAAGCTTTTAAAACTTGTCAAACAATCTATTTTAAAGCTCCATGAAAATGCCTGTTATAAGTGTCAAAATTATTAAAATAAAATAAGTAGTGACAACTAACGCCGCCGCTGTTTGGCCGTAGAAAAAGCTAAGTGTTAATCACGTTCTAAAAACTACATTAAATGCTTATTCTTTGTATTTACTCGGGCGGGCTCGTAAATGCAAATTGGTATTCGCATGCAAACCAATGCTTTTAAAACTTGTCAAACAATCTATTTTAAAGCTCCATAAAAATGCCTGTTATAAGACAAATTATTACTTGTAGTTAAAACAATTGAATTTGATATTTGTGTAAGTTACTACTAATACATTGACGAAATCTGCGTCAAAACAATTTTATAATCAAATTCTATAATGCTTAATATTTAAATTCAAATAAAATTTAGAATTAGTACAACCCTGTAATAGGAGAAGAGGGTTTTTCCATTTAGTAAAACTTCATGGTCATCACGTGAAGACCATAGGTTTTAATAAATGGAAAAACTATCTAGATGCCACGCGAATCACGTGGTTTTTACTTTTATTAAAACATGTCACGTGGTGCAAATTTGGCCAATTTTATTGGTTCTCAATACTTTAAGTGAAATAACTTGGTTTTATTATTGGGAGAAAAAATATTTTGTGGATACATATACACACAATATATACTCATTTTAAACAGTGTATGTTACAGAAATACGTCTGTTAGAGTACTAACCCTGAAAACTTACTTTGGTCGCTCCGAGAAGCGGAGCGACCAAACCAAATTTTCAGGCTAAAAACATTTAGGCTAAAACATTAAAAATATTGTGAAATGACAATATATACTGCTAAGTTAGTATTAAAAATATACCACTAAATAGGAATATTTTATATTCCACAATATTTCAGAGTTTTATGAACCAATGAACCAATGGCGCATGAAGTAAAGTTTTAAGTTTAGAAAAGCCGGAAAATTAGATTTGGTCGCTCCGCTTCGCTACGCGACTAAACCAAATTTTTAGGTTTTCTAAACTCGAAATTTTAATTCATGCTTAATCGAAGAGTAGAAAAAGTCGTTAAAACATTCAAATGAAACGGTTTTCAAAAACAAAGAATGTCTGAAAAAGTATAAATCGGGAAATGTTTTGGTAAATATTCCCTATGTTTAAAATGACTACAAATTAGATAATTTATTAATTTCTGAGTTAATTAACAACTTACATGAACTTGGTGATGTAGGAAAAATGTCAAAATCAGGTTCACGATTAATTTGATAATAGCTCGCTGTTGAGCCGAAACTAGTCACAGTTTAAAATAATAAGTGAATACAAAAAAGTATTCAGTGTTAATTATTTGAATATTTACAATGTTTCACAAAGTAACCGCCTCCACCACAAGATATTTAAAGTATTTATATTTGTAACAATTATTTTAAGCGGAACAAGTATCCATAATTTATTTTCATACAAACAAATTAATATTATATCTTCAAAAATTAGTAAATCGATTTATGGTTTGAGAATTCTGCTAAGATACAGTCATTTCTCTATTTCAAAAATATTCTACTACTCCAATATATATTCGCATCTTAGATACGGGATTATATTCTGGGGTAGTAGTACAGATGCTACTAGAGTATTCATTTTACAAAAAGAAGCCATTCGAATACTGTATGGACTCAAGTACCGCGAGAGCTGCAGAGGTATTTTTCGTAGTAATTGCCTTCTTACGCTATGTGGCTTATGCATATTCGAATGTGTCAAATTTCTTTGGCGTAATAAGCATAAGTTCAGTGGAAATGTTATGGAAAATAGTCGTAATACTAGACATGGTCAAGTTTATCGCTTACCGAAACATAGGCTAACAGTGTATGGAAGGGGTCCGTTTTACTCTAGCATTAAGATATTTAACTTGTTACCAAAAGAAATAAAAGAAACAACTCGATATAATATCATGAAAAGTAAACTACATGCGTGGCTATGTTCTATTGAACCCTATTCCTTGGCAGAGTTTTATGCATCGCTGTAAACATAATAGTTATTTTAAGTATCATGTGTGTGTTTATATACATATGTAACTGAAACTGACAATTTTCTCGCTACAATGTAACATTTGTGTAAGTTTGTATTGAGAAATAAATACTATTCTATTCTATTCTATAAAGTTTCATATAAACTTACAATGATTATGCTAACTATGCAATTTTTTAAGTGTATTTTTAATAATGAAACCAATTTGTAAAAAAGTCTACTAATTATATAGATTTTTACTTTAAATTCACTTGGTTTGTTTCACTAATAAAATTATTAGTAAAACAAACCAAGTGAATTTAAATTAGAAACCTATATATTACTAAAGGCAAATGTTGTTTCAGTTTGTTTAAACAATATTTTTCTTAGTTTAACGACGATAAAACCTTTGCAACTATAACATTTTTTTAACGAGTGTACCTGAAACCTTCTACTGTCTTTAAAAAAGTTAAAACGTTACATAATTTGTCCGTTTTTTTTTTCTCCTCTTTCAACGACAAACAAATCTATTCGAGGATTTTTCCGGGATAAAGTTCACTCGAGTTACAAATCCTCGTCGCATGTGATATTGCAGCGTTTTGCATGCAAGGGCCATCGAAAGTGATTTAGATGCGGGATCGGATTTTCCCCTTTTGCGCGTTTTAGGGCCTGAGATATGCGCTCGGGCTTTTTTTGCTCGTGGGTCGCCAAAGTTTGTTGATAGGATGTAGTTTATGTGACTGATGGAGGATGTTGGAGATATAAAAGAAAATAGTGGTTAATAATGGCTTGGGACGGAAAAAAATATCGGTTTAATTTTATTGAATTACATAATACTGTCAACGGAAAGCGAAAAGTGAATAACTCGAAAATTCCTGATTTTGGGTATTCTTTAAAGCCCAGTTGTTTAATAGTGGTAGTCTAGGTCAGTTTAGATTAAGCTCAGTTTATATTAAATTTACCCTAATGCTATTTAAACCAAGCCTAACGTAAGTCACGATAGAAAAACTGCTCTTAAGAGATTGCAATTCTTTGCAGATTAAAAAAATATGCCTGTGATTAATTTCTTGCTTATGAAAATGATTGTTATTATGTAATTCCGATTAAACAGAATTAAGTATTTGCGAATTCTAGTTCGATTACGCATACTTTTTTTCTATATTTGCGAATAAGAATACGAATTCGAGTAATTGAATTTATATAATATGCGAAATATATTTTTTTTTCATACAAAAAATTGTCATATACGAAGTTGTTGTTAAGAAATAAAAAATATGTTTTCTAACGTTAAAAAAATTTACTTAATATTAACCCGTTAAAAGGCCGAGCAATTATAGACTTAGCTTTTAAAGTTAATTTTGGGTAAAATTCTGCATTACTTTTTATGATTTCTATGAATGACTTATTGTATTACATACTGTGCATTTTTTTTTAAATATACATAATGTATACGCTGTACAGTTTTAGGCATTCGTCGGTTTGATATTAAAACGTGCAATATGAAGTTTAGAACGAGTGTTTGCACTCCCAGACTAAGCATGAAGTAAAATTTCGAGTTTAGAAAAGCCTGAAAATTTGGTTTGGTCGCTCCGCGAAGCGGAGTGGCCAAACCAAATTTTCAGGCTTTTCTAAACTCGAAATTTTACTTCATGCGCCACGCGTATAAAACACTAAATTATCGTGAAGTCAGAAATACACTGACATTAATTATTTTTAAAATGAGTAATAATCGTAATATTTAAATAATAAAATATTTACATTTTTCTTAGTACATTTTCAAGTAAAGTCAAATAATTTAATATACCGGGTGTGGCACTTAAGACGCCTCGGACCATAGCTCCTCTACGATAAAAGCTATCGAAAAAAATCTAAGAGCAAAGTGGTGCATATTTACCGTCGCTATGTTTAAAAAATATTTCTAATCATCAGTGGCTTGCCGTACTCCAGTGGCGCACCAAACTTATGTTTTTTTAAATGGAATGCCCTATTTTTTATTGCAGATTTGGAAAGTGCTCGAAGAGTACTTATTTTTTTATTTAACATGTTATACCCTTCACTTTAGCGGTTTCGCTGTTATAAACCCCTTCTTTCAAAATTGCGCCCCATTTTTGAGATTGTTTTGTAGGGAAACTAACTGACGCCGGCGCCTAAATTTTGAATTGAGATACAGGTTAAGACCTCGTATACCTTCACATAATTTTTTTTCGGGTAATTTATGGAAAAAAAATAATTTTTGATTGAACTTCGCATGTTATCATTTTTTTCGAAAATTTCAAATGGCACCCACCTAAAAAAATTACGGTGTTGTACAGCCAAAACTCTAAATTTTTCATTGGTACAAAAAAATTACACATTGCATAACAAAATTTCGGAGAAAAGGGGAATTTCTTTGTAAATGTCGGGAAACGTTTTCCGTTCCCAAGAGTGCCATGAGAAAACAAAACACAAATACGGTCAACATAATAGTATATACCTATTTATTCAACATGATATGAAAAATGCAGATAAAGAAAATTTAACAACTTAAACTAAATGTTCAAAATGACGACCTTCCTGCTGGAGGCATAACCGCAACTTCGACTCACGGGCTCTAGACACTGCCCTAAGGACTTCTGGTGATATACCGCGGAAGGCCGCGCGGATACCAACTACTGTCGAGGATATGAGGGAGAGAATCCGCGCGGCCTTCCGCGGTATATCACCAGAAGTCCTTAGGGCAGTGTCTAGAGCCTGTGAGTCGAAGTTGCGGTTATGCCTCCAGCAGGAAGGTCGTCATTTTGAACATTTAGTTTAAGTTGTTAAATTTTCTTTATCTGCATTTTTCATATCATGTTGAATAAATAGGTATATACTATTATGTTGACCGTATTTGTGTTTTTGTTTTCTCATGGCACTCTTGGGAACGGAAAATGATTCCCGACATTTGCGATGAAATTCCTTTTTTCTCCGAAATTTTGTTATGCAATGTGTAATTTTTTTTTACCAATGAAAAATTTAGAGTTTTGGCTGTACAACGCCGTAATTTTTTAAGGGGGGTGCCATTTGAAATTTTCGAAAAAAATGACAACATGCGAAGTTCAATCAAAAATTATTTTTTTTCCATAAATTACCCAAAAAAAAATTATGTGAAGGTATACGAGGTCTTAACCTGTACCTCAAATCAAAATTTAGGCGCCGGCGTCAATTAGTTTCTCTACAAAACAATCTCAAAAATGGGGCGCAATTTTGAAAGAAGGGGTTATAACAGCGAAACCGCTAAAGTGAAGGGTATAACATGTTAAATAAAAAAATAAGTACTCTTCGAGCACTTTCCAAATCTGCAATAAAAAATAGGGCATTCCATTTAAAAAAACATAAGTTTGGTACGCCACTGGAGTACGGCACGCCACTGATGATTAGAAATATTTTTGAAACATAGCGACGGTAATTATGCACCACTTTGCTCTTAGATTTTTTTCGATAGCTTTTATCGTAAAGGAGCTATGGTCCGAGGCGTCTTAAGTGCCACACCCGGTATAAAATTAACTTATTTAGTAATTTTAATAACAAATTAATAATGTTGCGTGTATGCACCAATGGCGCTTAATGGGTTAAGTAAAATGTAGTTATTTATTTTTAAAAAAGGTAATAAATAAAATAAAAGTTTATTTTTAAATAATAAAATATCAACTTATTATTATATTTTATTTTAAAGAAATAATTAAGAAGTGAACAAACTTTGCTTCTTTTTTAGAAAATAAATTCAATATCTGGTAACAAACCCACAGAAGCATGAATTCGATTAAAATCATACAAAATTTAGAATAAACAGAATTAGGTATCTGCTATTACGAATATGAATGCGAATACTTAGGTAGAAATTCGAGTAATTTTATTTAGGAGAAAATTCCGTAAATAAAGAATTTATTATGCGAAATCCTAATGTTTTTCATACAAACAATTGCCTCTTTAAAATTTCTAACTACTTTAACAAGGCAAGTATTTGTATGAAAAATAATTTTTTCACATAATAAATTATTTATTTACGGAATCTCCTCCTAAATAAAATTACTCGAATTTCTACGTAAGTATTCGCATTCATGTCCATGGACCCGGATGGAATCTTTTATTATTATTATGCTAAATCTTAATTTTCTTCATACAAACAATTGCCTCTATAAAATTTCTAACTACTTTAACGAGGCAATTATTAGTATGAAAAATACATTTTTCACATAATAAATTATTTATTTACGGAATCTCCTCATTAATAAAATTACTCGAATTTCTACTTAACTATTCGCATTCATGTCCATGGACCCGGATGGAATCTTTTATTACTTATAATAAGACCCCACCGGATTCGAACCCACGACCTTTGGTTTTGTGGGCAGGGTATCTACCCACTACACCGCCGTTTCCCCGAGGGTAAAAATTGATGTTTCAGGTGTTATTAAATTTCGCAAATATTGTTAAAGAATTAATTAATTAGATAATAATGGCTAATAATTATAAGAAAGTTCTTAAATTTTGGAAGCGTTCACTTCGTGGTACATTTTCAGTTTGTATATAGAAAAAACAGTTAAAATTTGTATACCACTATTATTATAATTGTATGGCTAGTTTCAATTACACGGTAATCCAACTTAGTTAGATTAGATAATGATTACCGTGTAATTGAAACTAGTCACAAAAGTAAAATAAAAATGTATTAAAAAGTTAAGTATTTAGTTAATATAAAAATTAGAAGAAAGTGTTGGCAGAAGCAAAATCGATCAATTTTAAATTAAAATTTATGGTTGTTTAAAGATAAGTGAAAATATTTAATTTTTAAGAATGCGTAAATTTTATGCTATTGTTTTTAAATTACAAAAACACACATGAGCCCGATAATTTATTGAAATTCAAATAATTAAAAAAATCTATGTTACAGTTAATCAAAGTTGACTGAAGTATAGATTATTTTTTTATTACGGAAAATGTAAGACAATGTTAAAAAATTATCAATCTTTTTTCAAAAGATGGAAACAATAAAATTAACTGTAAATTGGATTAAGTAAAAATTGTCTAAAATACAGTGCGATAATTTAAATTATGATTTAGAGTGGGCGGCATTTTTTTATGCGGTTGCTTGGACTACTAATTGAATGATTTGAGGTTATGCTAAACAGTGTGTTAGCAGTCAGTAGTGCCAATCTAATTTAAAACTCAGCCTACTTTAAATCATGTTTTAAATGATCGCACGGTATCTTTCCCTACGGAAGAGTAATTTATTTATATTTAAATAAAAATCTAAAAGAGGCAGGAAATTATAGTTTAAGTATACAACTATTAGTATATATACAGGAATTCGTTGTTTTTATAAACGCGGCCAATTTAAAGCTTCTAACGACTTTTTCCACACCTGACGTATAAAACACTGATTTAAACTGAACTGCAAAATATACTGTCCAAGTTTAATCTCAACAACATGTTTCCAAAAGAAATTTGCACGAATTTTGAAAGCGCAACATATGGTTGAACTAAATAAATATTTGAAAACTTATTAACGTGAGATCAAACTTAGGCACTACATTTTAAACTTTAGAGTGTTTTCCATTCCCAGGTTAACAAAATTTTGAGTTTAGAAAAGCCTGAAAATATGGTTTGGTCGCGTAGCGCGAATGGCGGAGCGACCAAACCAAATTTTGAGGCTTTTCTAAACACGAAATTTTACTTCAAGCGCCACGTGTATTAAACACTGAAAATACCGAAATATTGTGAACAAGTGAACTTCATTTGAAATCAGCCTGTTATACGTGTCGCGCTTGAAGTAAAATTTCGAGTTTAGAAAAGCCTGAAAATTTGGTTTGGCCGCTCCGCGCTTCGCGCTACGCGACCAAACCAAATTTTCAGGCTTTTCTAAACTCGAAATTTAACTTCATGCTTAACCTGGGAGTGGAAAACATTCGCTTAAAGCTTCCAGTTGAACCCTCTAAAGAAACGATAAATATCTGAAAATGTATAGTATATAATTGGGATATGTATACTTAAAAGAAAAACTTCCTGTATATATGTATACTTGAAAAAAAGATTTCCGATAACATTAGAAAAAAAATCGACTGAATATTAACTAACATTCAGTAAAATATTGACTGAATATTCACTAACATTCATAAATGTAATAAATATAATCGTTTATCTTTAAATTATAAAATATCAACTGATTATTATATTTTATTAAAAAATGCTATTAGCTGTTAAAAGCTTATTAAAGGAAACATTCATTTTACGATATGTGTACCGTAAAATTAGACGAAGAGAGCTACTGCTGAAGTTTTTAGTTTTAGCGACAAAATCACGCAGTTCCGTAAATATAACACGCAATAATGATTACAGACAAACAAAAAGTTCCTCTTATGAAAGTTCCTGATTAAATAACAATAGTCGATACGCAATTATTATTATTATTATAAAAATAATATTAACAGAGAGTTTTATGTAACACCGAACATTTTCATAACAAGAATTTTTCTTTGAAGTATCCATATGCATACGTTGCGATGCTCGGTTTATTAAAAGAATTTAATTTGAAGCTTTAAGCGAGTGTTTTCCACTCCCAGGCTAAGCATGAAGTAAAATTTCGAGTTTAGAAAAGCCTGAAAATTTGGTTTGGTCGCGTAGCGCGAAGCGCGGAGCGGCCAAACCAAATTTTCAGGCTTTTCTAAACTCGAAATTTTACTTCATGCGCCACCGGTACAATACACTGACATATTACAACGTTTAAAACATACCGCTAAACTTTACATTGAATCAGTGTTTTGTACCGGTGGCGCATGAAGTAAAATTTCGAGTTTAGAAAAGCCTGAAAATTTGGTTTGGCCGCTACTCGCTTCGCGCTACGCGACCAAACCAAATTTTCAGGCTTTTCTAAACTCGAAACTTTACTTCATGCTTTGCCTGGGAGTGGAAAACACTCGCTTAAAGCTTAAAATTAAATTCTTTTAATAAACCGAATGCATATGGATACTTTAAAAAAAAATCTCGTTATGAAAATGTTCGGTGTTACATAAAACTCTCTGTATATATATATATATATATATATATATATATATATATATATATTTATATATATATATATATATATATATATATATATATATATTATCATTTGCTTTTTACCTATCGGTGTAGGCTTTACATATTTTTTACATTTCTCGTTCTACATCACTTATTTATAAAGTCTTTCCACTCCTTTCGGTTTCCTGCTAAAACCTTCGCTTGTTTCATTGTCTTTCCTCTGTTGTTTATTGCTTTTTCTATTATGTTGTTCCATGTCAGTCTTGGTCTACCTCTTCCTCTCTTGTTTCCCGTTCTTGTTTCCCACACTTGTTTTGTTTGGTTCGTGTTTTTCATTCGTGTTAGATGTCCCCACCAGCTAAGTTGTTTCTTTTCGATATGAGTGTCTAGTGCTTCTATTTCCAATTCTTCTCTGATATCTATATTTCTTATTCTATCTCTTTTCGTTACTTGTTTTACTCTTCTCAGATATTTCATCTCCACAGCCTGTAGTCTACTTTTATCTCTCTTTGTCAACTTCCATGTTTCATTCCCAAACGTCAAGACAGGTCTGTATATAGTTCTGTATATTGTCATTTTGGTCTTTCTGCTTATCTCCTTTTTATTAATGAGTATATTATTCATTGCGTAGTATGCTTTTATTGTTTTGTTTATTCTGTTTGTTATTTCTTCTTCCATTTTCCCGTCTTCTGCAAGTTCTACTCCTAGGTATTTAAATTGTTTTACTTGTTCTATCATGTGTTGTTCTATTTTTATATTTATGTGCTCTTTCTGTTTTGCTATTACCATTACTTTGGTTTTGTTGTAGTTCATTTTCATACAGTATTTGTCTAGGTGTGTTCATTTTCTGCAATCACTACCACATCGTCTGCAAACGCACCTTCTGATATTTTAATCATTTCCATGTTTTTATATCCTATATTCGTTTTAATTATTTCTTGTTTCATGCTCTTCATTATTTCATCCATATATAGTATGAATAAAGTTGGGCTGAGTCCACCTCCTTGTCTTAATCCAGTATTTGTCTTAAATGCATTTGACGTTTTTCCCTTATATATTATTTCGTTATTGTTATTGTTATATATGTTCTGTATTATTTTGATTACTTTGTTTTCTATCCCTCTCCTCTCCAGTATTTTCCATAGTTTCTTTCTTGGTATCATATCAAAAGCTTTTTCGAGGTCTATAAATCCTAAATATGTAGCTTTGTTATTTTCCATCCTTTTTTCTATGATTTGTTTTATTGTGAATATGTTGTCTTGTATGGATCTTCCTTTCCTAAAACCACTTTGCGAATTTTCTAACGTCTGTTCTATTTTTTCTATTATCCTTCTGCTAATTGTCTTTTCTAGGATTATCATTTCTATACTAATTAGTGTTATGCCTCTATAGTTTTTGCATTTTGTCTTGTCACCTTTTTTGTATATTGGCACAATTTGTACTGTTTGCCAGTCTTTTGGTATCTTATTGGTCTTCCAAATTTTGTTCAGTATCTTCAGTAATTTATCCATTCCCTTTTCTCCAAGGTTCTTAATCATTTCTGCTATAATTTTGTCATGGCCTGCTGCTTTTCCCGTTTTTAATTCTCTTATTATTTCTGTCAATTCATCCTCACTGATATATTCCTCTTCTGTTTCTAAGTTATTCGTGTCACTGTTATTTTCCATCTGCTCGGTTTCACTGCTTGTATTTAATAGGTCTTCAAAATGTTCCTCCCATCTTTTTATTATTTCTTCTTCTTATTTTAGAATTTTTCCATGTTTGTCCTTTATCTATCTTGTTTCTTGTCCTTTTTCTTTCCTATTTTCTTTTATGATTTTGTAGAATAGCTTTTGGTTTTCCTTTGCCTTATTTTCCATTTTCTCGCCAAACTTTTCCCACTGCTTAGACTTTTCTATTTTTATCTCATCATTTACTATTTTTCTCTTTATTTTGTATTTTCCGTAGTTAATGCTGTTTTTGTCATTTATGTATCTTTGCCATGCATTTTTCTTTTCTTTTATTTTTTCTTTGATGCTCTCCGACCACCAGGCTGTTTGTTTTTGTATGTTTGTGCTTTTCTTTACTCCGCAGACATCTTTCGCTGCTTCCACCATACTTCACTTTAATTCGTTCCACATTTCTTCTATATCTTCACTGTTCTTACTTTTATCCAGATTTACCTCCACTTTCTCCTTATATTGTAATGCTGTTTCTTTCTCTCTTAGTTTGTATATATATATAATAATCTTTATTAACAGAGGTTAACATACAAAATTAAAATAATTCATATTTACCAAATAATAAAAATGCCCCCTGAAAAATAGCTATCGACCATAGGTCTCTCAGTCCGTCTTTGTCGTTTAACTGTTTATACAAATAAGTAGTAAAGCGTCATGAACACTAATGTCATCTTAACTGTCTTTGTTTATACGTGAGGAGGAGTTTATACGTAAGGAGTCATTCGTCTGTGTCAATTGGCAGTTCTTCAATGTCATGATCATTAATGTCAATGGGAAATGTTGATGAAATGAATTCGTAAATCGTGATGTTTTAGGGTTATGCTAGGATTTCGGGGTATACATGAATGGTTTATGATGTCAGAAATGAAGGGATTCTTAGAGAATTTGTAGGCAAGGTGTTGAAGGCGTTCTTTGACGATGAGGTTGCATTTTTGGTATAGGAGTGCATTAGAAGGATTATGAAGAGGATTCAAAGGCTGTCTGATTTTTGTGAGCACTCTGAGGGCTGATCTTTCAGCTACTTGGAGATTGTGTAAAACAGTTAGGCGAGGATTGAAGAACAGGATGGCGGCATAGTCGAGAAGAGGTCGGCATATTATTTTGTAAATATAAACCGCAGTTTTTGTTGTGATTCCATGATTTTTGTAAGTTAATATTCTGAAATGCCGAGCTATTGCCTTAAGATTTTGGAAATGAGGCTTGAAGCTGAGTTTAGTGTCAAATCTGATACTAAGGTACATACAAGTGTTAGATGGGGAAATGTAGTTGTTGTTTATTACTTGTAAATAAAACACTTTTTATTTTGTTGAACCACTGTATTTTGCACTTAATTTGTGATTATAGTTTCGACTATCCAGTAGTCATTATCAAACTTAAAGTTTGATAATGACTACTAGATACTCAAAACTATAGTCACAATTTAAGTGCAAAATACAATTGTTAAACAAAGTTAAAAGTATTTTATTTACAAGTGTATTTAAGATGGACCACAAAGTGAACGCCTACAACACAAAACTGATGAATTTTAAATCATACAAAACTGTTGTTTATTAGTATTTTAAATAGGGATTGTAGAGGGTGGTAGTATGGAATAAAGAGTTGGGATTTGTTAGGATTTATGGTTATTTTCCATTTTGCGAACCATAATTGGATGCTGTCGATCAGTTGTTGCAGAGTGCCCATGGCCTTGAGGATTGTAGGAGCGTGGGATATAGGGCAGTGTCATCGGCGTATAGCAAAGGGTAGGCAGTTTTATTTAGGTAATTTGAATTGGTATTATACAGATTATGCCCACATATGTTGTAGAGGAGGGTAAAAATAATATTTATTGGGTTAAATTATAATATAATATTATGATGATGTAACTTATACGCTACTCTAAAAGTAATATTCATGTTACCCGGCGCATTCGCCTTTGTAAGCGATTTGTAGTAAATATTTCTCCTTCCAAGAACATTTTGGATAGCTTACTAGATTTCGCACGAGTATTTTTCTTGTGATGCATGTTTAAGTGAAATATCCATTACAGTGTACACATCTTAAATGCATTTTCTCCTATCGTAATATCTCTTTCTCAAAGGCTTTATTGGAACAAAGTCCTGTCATGTCTCGTCCCAGTTTGGAAGATAAATTCCGTACACTCCCAACGAGTGCACACACATTGCAGTTATATGAATTTAGAGTATCCCACTTATCCCCACTCTAACACAATATATGCACCAATATCGAGTTCTTTGTAAAAAAACACACAATTTCTACTAGCTAACACAAACGTACGGGCAATTTGTCTTTTCAATATACATCCCGATGTGTATGTACAGTTAAGAGAGAAAAAAACGAGTACATTGCTGTACTAGTTTTTTTCTCTCTTAACTGTATTTGGCTATATGAACTTAGAGACATTACTAACGAAGTGCATATCAACAAAAGCACCGTATTGTTGGCCAAGAAAAAACATTTTGTTAACCTATACATGTACAAGTTTGCTTTACAAAAAAAAAAATACGATATTTTAGAAGTGGCTAAAGCTCCCTGCTGTACTAGATTTATTCTCTCGCAACTCTACTGTGTAAATTTTCAGGCATTCGTCGTTTTTGAAAAGCGTACAGTCACAGAATTTAAATATTTAAATATTAAAACTGTCACTATTTTCAGATATGTTTAAGCTTTATGTGCATACGCTGTAAATTTTCTGCAATTCGTTTTTTTTAACAGAGTTAAATTTGAAGCTTTTAACGAGTGTTTTCCACTCCCAGATTAAGCATGAAGTAAAATTTCGAGTTTAGAAAAGCCAGAAAATTTGGTTTGGTCGCGTAGCGCGAAGCGCGGAGCGGCCAAACCAAATTTTCAGGCTTTTCTAAACTCGAAATTTTACTTCATGCGCCACGCGTATAAAACACTGATTTCAAGTAAAGTCTAAAATGTACTGCTAATAAAGTCTGTTAAAGCAGTATATTTTGAATTTCGCGCTAAATCGATGTTTTATATGCCTGTCGCATGAAGTAAAATTTCGAGTTTAGAAAAGCCTGAAAATTTGGTTTGGTCGCGTAGCGAGGATTGGATCATGACACACTTCTCAATAAATTTAGTTTATCTCGTTGATTGTTGAGGCACTTATATTTTGAATATCCATTATTACTTAATATAATAATAATAGTAAACTATTGATGATTTTCAACTTATTATTTTATTCACTACAATTGTTTCGCTACACTGTAGCTTCTTCAGGTGAAGAAATATAATACAAACATTTTTACAAACTTATTTACATTATATACCGATTTCAGAAGTGTGGGTGGAGGGTGTATTTTTCTTTAACTTCAGTAGGGGGGAGTTGGAGAGTTCTAGTTGGTCGTTCAACAAATTTCCTGAATGAATATTTTTATTTATTTCTAAATTTTCCAATAAATTTAGTTTCCGTCCTTTGTTGGAAATGTGGAGGATTTTAAAATTGTTGTCAAAGTGGTGTTTTTCTTCAATCAGGTGGTTTGAATATGTAGACGTGTTTTTCTGATGAATAAATGCTTTTTGATATTCGTTTATTCTATCATCGAATGCTCTTCCAGTTTGGCCTATATAAAACTTTGGGCAATCAGCGCAATTAAGCAAATAAACCCTACAGCGTTGACCCTTTATAGTTTTATCCTTATTGTTTTTTATGATTTTTGATAAACTGTTGGTAGATTTAAATGCGACATTTATTTTTAATTTTCTTAAATAATTACTGATTTTTTGGCTCAAATAGCCATTATATGTTATTGATCCATAATTTTCATCCTTGCATTTCGTTCTGGGGAATATTAATTTATTAATGATTGCCTTTTCTTTGTTAATGATTAATTTGTTTATTGTTTCTAATTTAAAATTATTTCTAACCGCAATGTATTTAATTATGTTGATTTCGTTTTCAAAATTTTGTTTTTTCATTGGTATTGAAAATGCTCGGTGAATCATGGATCGATAAGCAGATAATTTATGTTGAATAGGGTGAAAAGAATTATTATTTATTGTCGTATCCGTGTGCGTTGGTTTATGATAAATTGAGAAATCGTGTTTATTATTGTTTTTTATTATGGTTAGATCTAGAAAATTTATTGTGTTGTGTATTTCGGTTTCTATAGTAAATTTAATTTTATTGTGTTGAAGGTTTATTTCCTTTAAAAAGCTATTTAAAATTCTATCCGTGCCAGTGAATGCAACTAATACATCGTCAACATATCTCCACCAATAGAGGCAATTTGTAAATTGAGGCAATTTGCATATTTTCTTTTCTATGCTATCCATAAAAATTTCTGCCATTAAAGGGCTTAGGGGGTTTCCCATTGCTAGACCATCTGGTTGAGAGTAGGTCTGTTCCTCAAATTGTAAATAATTTTGATGAATGCAAATATCTAACAGGGATAATATTTCATTTGTTATTACTGGATTTACGTTCTTTGAAATAAGTTGGTTTTTTATTAGTTGTTTTACTTCTATTGGAGGGACGTTTGTGAATAGATTTGTTACATCAAATGACACGAATTTTGAATTAGGTGTAATTTAATATCTTTGATATTATTAACAAGTTCCATGCTGTTTTTTATTGAAAATTTAGATTTAAATTCCAAGTATTTAATCAGAATGGAGTTGAGTTTTTTTGCTATTAATTCACATGGTGCATTAGTATAAGATACTACTGGTCTTATTGGATTATTTACTTTGTGAAGTTTTATAAAACCATATAATTTAGGTGGTTGTGGATTCATTTTAATAGCAAAATATTTTTCATTATCTGATAGAATATAATTAATATTATTCAATGTTTTTCTGATTGCTTGTTGGAATTTTTTGGTCGGGTTTTGTTTAATAGGTATAAAGTTGTTGGTTGTCATAAAATCTTTGACTTTATTTGAATATTCTATTTTATTAATTGCAATTACGGTGTCTTCACAAAAGCTGACAAAGGAAATACGGTAATTGCAATTAATAAAATAGAATATTCAAATAAAGTCAAAGATTTTATGACAACCAACAACGTCAAAATATATCGTCTACAACACGTCTACATATTCAATCCACCTGATTGAAGAAAACCACCACTTTGACAACAATTTTAAAATCCTCCACATTTCCAACAAAGGACGGAAACTAAATTTATTAGAAAATTTAGAAATAAATAAAAATATTCATTCAGGAAATTTGTTGAACGACCAACTAGAACTCTCCAACTCCCCCCTACTGAAGTTAAAGAAAAATACACCCTCCACCCACACTTCTGAAATCGGTATATAATGTAAATAAGTTTGTAAAAATGTTTGTATTATATTTCTTCACCTGAAGAAGCTACAGTGTAGCGAAACAATTGTAGTGAATAAAATAAAAAGTTGAAAATCATCAATAGTTTACTATTATTATTATATTAAGTGAAATTTAGTTTAGAATCACTCGAATTTCATAAACATAAACCATCTATCTTATTTATTCATAAATTATTACACTATGCAGTAGACTCACCAGACTTATTAAATTAAATTGGGTTGCATATTCCAGCTTTTTGCAGCAGGCAAAAACCTTCGTTTAGCAATCCTATCCATAGGACTAACCTGAGATTAAAATCGCATATTGTTATCACGTCTGGAATATCTAATAAATTACCACCCTGTTGTGATATTTTTTACAACTCTGCGAAATGTTTATTAAATAATCTTTCACATATACATACACACTAGCGTCTTCATATTATTTAGACTTAAATTTGTATGTACATACGTTAATTGTTTATTATATTTTATTATATTTTCTTGTAATTGGGAAATTTTCTTTTGGCCAATAAAGACTTATTATTATTTTTAGTTGATTGATGATTAATCAGTTATAAATTAACAAAATAAATGTATGACTAATGACCACAAAATTAGTCATTAATCATAACTAACAAATGCAAAATTAGTCATTAGTCTTAGTCCTCATTTGACTAAAAAATGCGCAACTCTGGTTTATATATGTAATTGAATCGATGTATTTTTGTGAATCATTTCAGTCTAAACGGAATTAATTAATGCAAGACCCAATTCAGATCGGATCGATGATGTTTTGTTAAGCCACTAAAGGAAGAAAGAATCTGCACGGAGAAAAGGGTTCGATTGATGGGCGATTTCATTGTAATGATAGTTGGGGAATGTTTTGGGTGGTGAGTGATTGATTAATTAAGCCTCGTTTAGGTTCATTGAGAGGGGATTAGATGGGGCTCGGCGGAAATTAATCGTTTTGTGTACGGCCGGTTAAAACGTGTTTATCAAATTCCTACATCTATTTTCTATTGTTCAACTGGAAATCATTAATTGCTGCGATGATTGTGATTATATACACGAGGGATGTTCCGAATATCGATGTCCTATTCGATTTGGCAAATATTCACTTAAATTCTGATATTCTTATTTATATTCGTGTTCTCGAAATTTATTACGAATACTTGGATACTATTCGTATAATAAAAATCATTAAATTTAATCACCGAGTGTGAAAGCACATTCTGTGCTTACTATAATGTAGGGCTGAAAAGTAACGACCTGAGTTATAAATAAATATTTATATTTTTGAGTGGTCCTTGCATTTTCATCAAATCACCTACTGCTCTTCTTTGATATTAAAAATATTTAACTAATAAAGATATAATCATACTATATTATTCATGTTTTTTGTTGCATATGTTTTTATCTAAAAAAGTAATTATTCTGCAAACTATTGGCAAACTCAATTCTTCTTTATGTTGAATTTGTCTTTATGTTAAAAAGTTTATGACAAAATAAGCTATTGATTATTTCATTTTAATTAAAACAAAAGTTTTTTTTTACAAAACGTGTTTTTTTCAATAAAACAGTGTTTAAAACATTAACAATTAAAACCATGTTTAAAACGTGTTAGTACACAGTTCTAAGGATGATATTGATATTTTCGGATTAATAAAACGTTTTAGTAGATTACTATTGTAAGTTTACAACTAATAATAGTTTAAATCTTATACATAACGAATTTATGATTTATTGCATTGTTGAATGAATTCTAAATAACCCTATTTTGTTATGACTATTACATAACAAAATAGGGTTATTTATAATTTATTCAACAATGCAATAAATCATAAATTATAAACCTTATGGGAATATTTTGAACTTCACTTAGAATCACAGTTTTATAAGCGTGGCGCATGAAGTAAAATTTCGAGTTTAGAAAAGCCATAAACTTGGTTTGGCCGCGTGGCGCTATGCGACCAAACCTAATTTTCAGGCTTTTCTAAACTCGAAATTTTACTTCATGCGATTTGGCAAATATTCACTTAAATTCTGATATTCTTATTTGTATTCGTATTCTCGAAATTTATTACGAATACTCGAATACTATTCGTATAGTCAAATTTATTAAATTTAATCATCTAGTGTGAATGCCACATTCTATTTAGACAATAATGCTGGGCTAAAAAGTGACGACCTGAATTAAAAATAAATATTTATATTATTAAGTGGTCCTGGCGTTTTTAATAAATCGCCTACTGCTCTTCTTCGATATTGAAAATATTTTACTCGTAAAGATATAATAATAAAATATTATTCATGTTTTTTGTTGCATATGTTTGTATCTAAGAAGTTTGTTATTTACTTTTAAAAAAGGAAAATTTTATTGTGAAAATCTAATGAAAAACCCTGTAATTAATTTATATTTTTGAGAAAAAAACATGAACAATTTAGTTTGATTTTTAGTATAAATATTGTTATTTTAAAAACAAAATAGAAATCTTTAATTTGGCTAGCGTTCATTATATTTAACATCTTCATAAGAATATTATAAACTAGTCATTATTAAACCAAGATTGAGAATGACTAGCTTATAGTCGAAACTATTGTCACTGTAAACGTTAAAATAAGAGTGGTAAAAATGAATGGCCGCATCAATAGACGTTAATTGAAAGATACAAAATACTCTACTAAAGATAAATAGAGTTTTATGAAGTCCCTAAATCTGTCTACTATTAACTCTTAACACATTAATGGACGATCAAATATAGAGTTAATTCTAAAAGTTGATTTTAGGTCAAATTCCAAACTTAATTTTATGATTGATGTATGATGAATGTCAAATTTTTTGTTTAAATCTACATAATGTACACGCTCTAAGTTTTCGGGCATTCGTTAATTTTATAAAGGTATTCAATTTAAAGTTTCGAGCGAGTGTTTCTACTCCCAGATTAAGCATGAAGTAAAATTTCGAGTTTAGAAAACGCTGAAAATTTTCAGGTTTTTATAAAATCCAAATTTAACTTCATGCGCCACGCGTATAAATTACTGAAATATTGTGAAGTGAAAAATACACTTAAAAATACTATTTTTTAAACGAGTAATTATAAAAATATTTAAATAACAAAATATTTGTATTTTTCTACACTCTGTCTCAAGTCAGGTCAAATAATACAATGTATTAAATTAATTTATTTAGTAATTGTTTTTTTTAAATAAGCGCTAAATAGTCGATAGTTTAAAATTTAAGTAATTACTATATGCCTTACTAAATAACACTTTTCATTTCATTTATTTACGGAATCTCCTTTTACATAAATTTATAATATTAGTATATTTATATATACAGAGTGGATAACAGAAAAATAACAATTGTATTAGACATGTTCATGTTACTCTTACTTTACGCGAGTTAAAATGATAATAATAAAAAATACTAAAGAGTGAATACATTATTTAGAGATAAAATCAACAAATCGGTACAAAGACAAATACATAAACAACTAATAAATTGTACAAATAACATTATAATTAATATCAGTAACTGATGAGCAAAATATCTCAGTAAAGACTAGATTGTATAATATAATATCGAATTAAAATTATATGAGTCCACAAACTATGTAATTGAAATTAAGATAAAACATTATTAACAATAGCGGATAAATTGATTCGTTTCAAATTAGCCTTAAATGTTGAAAATGAAGAATGATGTAATAAAAAATAATTGGTATTGTTTAATTCGTTACAGTAACTCATCATTCTGCATATTGGATTAAATTTTGCGTAATTAATTGCATGATAGCGCAAATAAAATAATAATTTCGATCTATTGGGACCTCTAGCAGGCACATAAAAGTCTAATTGTTCTAATAAGCTTTGGCAGTCTATCTCGCGGTGTATAAGCTTAAATAGAAAACACAAACCATTTATTATTCTTCTATTTTCCAACGAGCTGAGACACAACATATTATGCATAGTACTATTGCTAAATTGGTATCTAGTGTTGCCTAGCCTAGCAGAAACTAAGCGCAAAAAAGCGACTCTGTACTTTCTCCAGCTCTGCCCTCGTATAAGGAGACCAAACGACAGATGCGTATTCCAAGTGAGGTCTGACCAAGGAAGTATATAATTTAAGTAAAACGGAAACATCAAAATCTTTCGAAAAGCGTCCAATAAAACCAAGGACTCCCAGTGCTTTGTTAGATATGCGTTTAATATGATGGCTAAAGTATAAATTATAATTAAATATGACACCTAGGTCCTTGATGTTATCAACGCAAAGCAATGCATGATTACATATCGCATAATTAAATTCCATTCTGTTACGGCGATAAAATAAAATTGAGCTGCATTTTTGTAAGTTAATAAATAATTTGGTAGTTTCACATCACGTGGACAAACTATTCAGATCCAACTGTAATTTATGTTGGTCATCCAGGCATTTAATAGATTTAAATAATTTCAGGTCATCGGCAAATAGAAGATAATTACTATATTTAATATACTGGCCAATATCATTAATAAATTGTACAAATAATACTGGTCCGCAATGGGAGCCCTGTGGGACCCCAGAAGTAACACTAATTTCTGAAGATATTGTATTACCTATCTTGACTACCTGTTTTCTATCTGTTAAGTAGCTTATTAACCATTTAAAAATAGTGCCCCCAAAACCGAGAGACGCTAATTTATGTAACACAATTCGATGATTAACACGGTCGAAAGCTTTAGAGAAGTCCGTATAAATAGCATCAACTTGACAGCCCTTCTCTAAAGCGTTCGACAGGTATGTATGGTAGAAAGTAAGATTTGATACAGTTGATCTATTTTTCATAAAACCGTGATGTTGATCAACTATTATATTTTTACAGTTCCACACTATTCGTTGAGAAACTAACAGATCTAATATTTTTGGTATTGTGGATTGTAAGGCTACTCCTCGAAAATTTTCGATATTCTCTTTTCTGCCACTTTTAAAAATTGGTGTCAAGTAGCCACTTTTTCAACTTTGAGAGATAATACTGGAAGATAAAGATAGATTAAACAAATCAAGAACTGGTTTAGCTAGAGTATATTTACACTTTTCTAGAAAATAAGCTGGAATCCCATCAGGGCCTGCGCTGCATGATTTATCCAGATTAGACAATGAGTTAATGACGTCAGTAAGAGTAAAATTTACATTGCAAAAATTTATTAATGGCTGATTTTCAAAATTGGGTACCACAAACTGATCATCAATTGTACACGCCGCTCAAAAATATTCGGCAAATAATTGTACTGAATCATTAATTGAGTTTGCAAATTTATCTCGTAAATATAAGTTTTTCGGAAGACTTGATGAGTTACGGCACTGATTTACGTGTTTCCAAAATGACTTAGGATTAATGTTTAAATTTGCTTCTGTTTTAGCAATATAGGAGGTGTACAGTTCATTGTTAAGTCTCTTGCATTTTGACTGTTTGACCGAAGAAAAATAATTATTTAAAGCAAAATAATCAGCACGTTTAAAATCGTGAATCCGAATTTCTGGCATAATAATATATTCAAACTTTTGATTATTTACTTCTAAAATATACGGATAATGGTGTACATCAGAACGGCATAATTGATCAATAGCCTTTGCAATTTCTATATCTTTACCAATGTTTGAAAAAAATAAATCCAAATAATTGCCTCTTTTATTAGGAATTCTATTAATTTGAGTTATATGGTGGTAATTTAACACATTAGATAAAACATAAGCTTGATGTGAAGTATTTTCATTGGCTAGAGTTTTGTTCGATTTAATGCTTCAAACCGCGTTAGGCAAATTATAATCTCCACAAAATAGAAACTTACAGTCATTGAACTTACTACAAATACCATCTAAAGATGTTGCATGATCCTCATAATACGATAGGCTTGCTCCTGGCGGAATATATGTAGAACCAATTATAATGTTTTTAGCTATATTAACAATAATAATATTGTAGTAAGGATTATATAACATATAATTATTAACGTAACATTTTAGTAGATGACTATTGTTAGTTTACAACTACTAATTTAATTAGCTAAAATATTGTACTAAGGATGATACAACATTTTAGTATTAATAAAACATTTTAGTAGAATACTATTGTTAGTTCACAACTAATAATTTAATAACATGTTACACTTGTTACTCCTTGGTTAATCATTAGGTTTAATTTCGAGTTTAGAAAAGTTAAATATACCGGCGTGAGCGAAGCGCGAATATTTAGGTTTCTGAACTCAAAATTTTACTTCATGCACCAGGTGTATAAAACACTAAATTAATGCAAAGTTCAACATACAGAGAGTTTTATGTAACACCGAACATATTCATAACGACAATTTTTCTATTAAGTATACATATGCAGACGTTGTACATTTTACCACTCTCGGTTTATTAAAAGAATACAATTTTAAGCTCTAAACGAGTGTTTTCCACTCCCAGGCTAAGCATGAAGTAAAATTTCGAGTTTAGAAAAGCCTGAAAATTTGGTTTGGTCGCGTAGCGCGAAGCGCGGAGCGGCCAAACCAAATTTTCAGGCTTTTCTAAACTCGAAATTTTATTTCATGCGCCACCGCCACAAAACACTGATTCAATGTAAAGTTCCGCGGTGTGTTTTGAACTTCATAATATGTCAGTGTTTTGTACCGGTGGCGCATGAAGTAAAATTTCGAGTTTAGAAAAGCCTGAAAATTTGGTTTGGCCGCTCCGCGCTTCGCGCTACGCGTCCAAACCAAATTTTCAGGCTTTTCTAAACTCGAAATTTTACTTCATGCTCAGTCTGGGAGTGGAACACACTCATATTAAGTTTCAAATTGAACTCCTTTAAGAAAAACAACGATTATCTAAAGATTTACGGCATATTCGCTGTAATTGGGACATGTATACTTAAAAGAAAAACTCCTTTTATGTACAAGTTGAGGCATTAATTGCAATTGATTAGCTACAATTTGTAATGGTCATATAGGCAACCCAATTTACACATAACCTAAAAATTAAAGGTGTCAAATCGTATTTTATAAACATGTTCGGTGTTATATAAAACTCTCTGTATATTGCTTACGATGTATACGTGTACTTTTACAGTAAATTAACGTTGATTATATTATGTTTATTGTTTATTTACAACTATTATTTAGGAGAAAATTATGTTCTGGCTGTAACACAAAAAATAATGTTTTTTCTCTATTTATTTATTTTTACGCAGCCAGGGGATACTAAAATTATTTTAATCTTGTTGCGCTATTGCCCTACGGACTTCCCTCTATGAATACGCCACTGGATCTGAATTATCTTTCCTTTGATACGCAAAAACAGGGTATACATATATAGGATTTCTTTTTTTAATAAAAATACACACTATATTTATTAAAAAAAAAAAAACAGGAAAAACAAACAAACGATATTTATTTATTGTGTGTAACCACCTAAGGGTTCAGATTTTCTTCCCTCATTCCTACTTTCATTTTTTTTTTGTTTCTATTGTAATCGATTCCCGTCCGGTCTTATCGGGGTATTGCAACTAAATAAACAAAGTAAGGCAAAACGAACGGTCGTAAAGTTTCGGCCAATGAAACTTCTTCTATACCATACATCGCACAAAGCAGATAATACCCGATTTCGCCGTCTCCCGTTTTCCTATCTGCACACACAACCAGAGAGAGAAAGAGAATTCGAATTATTGCCCTAGCCGCCCGCGTGTTTGCTTTCGAGTGGCCTGCATACAATTCCGATTCAAGAGAAGTTTAATAAATGCACTAGAGTTGCGAAAGTTTTGAAATATTCGCGAGGGAGGGTTGTAATAAAATGTGGTTTTATTAAATTTAATTTGATGTTTTGCATGGATGAATTATAAAACGAGGAATTTAATTAGTATATGTACATATTTCGTATTAAGCTCGAATATATTCAGTCATACGTAGTCAAATGTTCTACAAATCCATTTGATAAAAAGTTAAGTTGTTAAAACTGTATTCTAGCGTTGAATAACGAATCAGATAGAAGCGCAACTGCATTAAGGTGACCATACGTCCCGACTTTGCTGGGACTGTCCCGAACTTTCTATGAATTCAACAACTCGTTTTTTTACTCAAATAAAACACTTAATGATTTTCAATTAACTGTGTATTTCACGACAATTGTTTCGCAGCATTGTTGCTTCTTCAGGTTTTTTTTTTTCCGGAGTTAGAGCGTTCGTCTCCATTTGTCCCGAAAAAAGCTTTGTATTGTATTGTTTCATAGAAATGAATTCCGCGAGACTATTTGAACGATATTCATATGGATATGCTAAAGTATCAATATTTTCATGCAAAATAATCGATATTTATATCAATATTTCATTTCTCGACATATCGCTAGTATCGATAACATATGGCCGATATCATTACACATGATACTAGTTATTGATCTATTTTATTTGGAGCCGCAAGTTACACCTCTGTTAACTTAATCCAAGGATCAAACCTTTGGTGTCTATTTTACAATTGCGAGGCAAAGCATCGTTGTGTGTAAAGCTGAGTTACTTCATTGTTAATCTGCCCCGTGCTTCGAGCTTGGGTTATACCTGTGGTGAGCCATTTCTATGAATATAGATTATTAAATTTGTTGTGACAAATTCATTTTCAATTTTGAAAGTAGAGGCTAGCTTGGTATGGATAAATCCAAGAGATAGACGCACACGCCCAAATAAACAGTAATGTCAACTGAGTGAAAAATCTGTAGGCAAAAACTGGAACAATAGTAAAATGGCAAGACCGTTTACCATTGGTTTAAACTAGCCATTACAGTACCAGAGGGTCTACATTACCATAGGTGTAACTATTGATTGTAAAAGCTGCCCTAAGAAAGAAATGAGACGTTTTATATACAGTAAAAATCTACGTCCCACAAAAAAATGAGGTTATGGTTTCAAGGGGAATTAACCTATGTTTTATAAAATGCTTTTCTAGTTAAAATTTTCCGAAAAAAAAAGGAAAATGTAAAAAGTACACACTGATTTTTGGTTTACGTATATTCTCATATCCTAACGGAAATTGCTCGAGAACATCGAATTTTGAAAGATTTTGAAAGCGGAATATTTTGAACTTCACTTTAAATCAGTATTTTATACGCGCGGTGCATGAAGTAACATTTAGATTTTAGAAAAACATTCGAAATTCATCTCAGTCGCTTCGCTTCGCTACGCGACCAAGCCGAATTTCGCATCCTTTTCTAAACTCTAAATTTTACTTCATGCTTGATCAAGGAGTGGAAACACTCATTAGAAACTTTAAATTGAACATTTGTGTCGAAGAAATTACAAAGGTTGTTGAAATTAATAAACACGACAAAAATCTGCAAATCTTTTACAAAAAAAAAGAATATTTTCAATCAGTGTTCATGAATTCTGTCGCTTAAATATATCTCGAGATTTTCATTTTGAAATTGTCAAATTTCAAGATTTTTTTTTTAAAATTCGTCAATTTCGCTATAATGATAATTTTTATAAATATCGAAATTTTGATTAAACAAATTATGGAATGTTATAATTTTTGAACAATTATTGAATTTTTTGTCGAATTTATGCTTAAAACTTGATAAAAAATTTAATTTTTGCTCTAGAGCAGTGGTCTCCAAACTACGGCCCGCGGGCCAAATCCAGCCCGCGACTTGCATGAATCCGGCCCACGATTGTTTGTAATTTTTTTTGTAAATGTCATATTTTGAAATATTGTAACAATTGTTTCTTAAATTTTTCATAATTTTATAAAATTAATCGGATCTTGGCCGACTTTATTATGTAGAATTGTATTTGTGGCCCGCGAAGAAGATAGTTTGGAGACCCAGGCTCTAGAGCGTTAAAAACATGAAATTGGGCGTAGAATTAAATGGAGCTATAATCTTAAACTCTATTTAATTCTACGCAACAAATTCAATCCGGAAACTAGAACATTGGGAATTTAAGTAAATTTATTGCATTATTGTTGGTCTTGTGTTTAAAAACTAAAAAAAAATCAAATTTTCCTCTAGAACTTTCAAAACTTGGAATTACCCGTAGAATAAGTAGAAATTAAACTCGGGAGTTTAGAATAGATTAAGTCACTTACTAAGATTCCAAAAACTTAAAATTATTTGTAGAATTAATGCAAGTCTAAGATAATATAAGCCGCAATTAAATGATAAAGTTAAAAATGCATTTACAGAAATTCATTCACATTTGAAATTATTAATTTATATGTTGGTATTGTGTTTAAAAAATGGTTAAAAATTCAATATTTGCTATAGACTCTATAGAGCGTTAAAAACTTAAAATTGGCCGTAGATTTAAATGGAGTTTAAGATTATATAAGCCACAAATTAAATCCGGAAATTAGAACATTGGGATTTTAAGTACATTTATTGCATTTTTTTGGTGTTTAAAAATTAATAAAAAAATCAAATTTTTCTCTAGAGCTTTCAAAACTTGGAATTACCCGTAGAAGAAGTAAAAAGTAAATCCAGGAATTAAGAATAGATTTAGTCATTTACATTGAGATTTTAAGTAAACTTATTATTTTTGTGGCATTTATGTTTGAAAATGACTAAAAAATAAAACGTTTGTCCTAAACCTTTATAAGCTTTGGAATTAAATGAAAAATTAATCAGAATTAAGTATATTAAAAAAAGAAATTAAATCCGGGAATTAAAATAGATTTACAGCTATTTACATGGAGATTTTAAGAGAAATTATTACATGTCTTTATGTTTGAAAATTAGTAAAAATGCAATTATTGCTCCAGAAATTAATAAATTTTGAGTAAGGCGTAGAATTAATCAAGAAAATAAAAAATACATGTACAGCCATTGATGTGGAGATTTTAAGTGAAATTATTGCATTTTTTTTTTATTGGAATTATCTTTGAATAGATTTAGTCATTCACATTGAGATTTTAAGTGAAATTATTATTTTTGTTGTATTTATGTTTAAAAAAATGATCAACAAATAAAATGCTTGCCCTAAAGCAGTGGTCTCCAAACTACGGCCCGCGGGCCAAATACAGCCCGCGACTTGCATGAATCCGGCCCGTGATTGTTTGTAATTTTTTTTGTAAATGTAAAATTTTTAAATATTGTAACAATTGTTCCTTAAATTTTTCATAATTTTATAAAATTAATCGGATCTTGGCCGACTTTATTATGTAGAATTGTATTTGTGGCCCGCGAAGAAGATAGTTTGGAGACCCAGGCCCTAGAGCTTTAGCATTGGGATTAGGGGAAAATTAATCAGAGATATTTAAGATAATATAAGCAGTAATTAAATCCTGGAGTTAATAATGCATTTACAGCGATTCACATATGACATTATTGATTTTTCTGTTAGTCTTGTGTTTTAAAAATGGTTAAAAATTCAATTTTTGATCTGGAGCTTTAAAAACTTGAAATTATTCGTAGAATTAATCTAAGATTAAGATGATGCGCGCAGAAATTAATTCCGGGAATTTAAAATAGATTTACAGTTGAAAGATGTCACCATTTGGTAATTTTTCACAAATTTTATATCTTTATCTCTTAAAATGTTTGTGAATTTTCAATTTTGTATAGTATTCATTTATTACTAACAATACTGACTATATACTGACTGTCATTTTGATATATAGACCACATTCTGGCTGTTTTTTTTTTATCAACAAAACTACAGATTCGAACAGTTTTCACAAAAAGTATATTGTGAAGTAAAATACAGGGAATTTCTCTTTTAAGTATACATATGCATGCGCTGTAAATTTTTTGATAATCGTGTGCAAAGAGTGCAAATTGAAACTTTAAACGAGTGTTCTCCACTCCTAGATTAAACATGAAGTAAAATTTTGAGTTTAGAAAAGCCCCGTAAAAATTTTCTGGGCTTTTCTAAACTCAAAATTTTACTTCATGCGCCACGCGTATAAAACACTAAAATATTGTAAAATGTATGTATATTTGAACTTCACTTGGAATAATTGTTTTATAACCGTGACGCATGAAGTAAAATTTCGAGTTTAGAAAAGCCCAGAAAATTTGTCGAGGGTCGCGCAGCAATTTACAAAAATTAATTTATTATGAAAATCACAAAAAAATATTGATAAATTAAAAAACTTTTTTCAATTTTAGACTCTAAAAGATGATTTGTGTTTGTTCTAATATTATACAGAAATTTTTAGCTCCTAAGTATATAATAAGGAAAACAAAATGTTGAGATCTCATTTAAAGTCTAAAAATTGTCTACTATCTAGTATCGAAAAGTATTAATATTTCGAATATCGATGCTTTTTATTAGGATATTTTGACGTATCTCATTTAAGATCATAAATTGTCTAGTATCTAGTATCGAAAAGTATTGATATTTTGAATATCTAATGCATTTCATTACAATATTTTGACGTATCGATACTTTTCATTGCGATATTTTGAGGTATCGATACTTTGCTATACGATATAAATAGATCTTCAACTTTTTTTTTTTGATCGGAACATCCCTAATTTGAACACATTTTAAAGAAGTATTTTTCAACAATGCGACTTTTGCTTTAATTAACCTCACTTTAGTTTGTTTCCCCTCGTAATTCCAATTCACGAACATTTCAATACCACTTCTGCTTTCCACCCCTTTTACAAGGCCAAATTTTACAATTAAAACAACCCTCTTCCCACAAAGTGAATTATACTATCAAATGCTGGCGATAAATAACCGCGTGAATAAAATCTCTATCGGGGGGTTGGAACTGTTTTGGGGGCGATGCTAATTGGGGCGTTAATTTAATGCGGATTTATGCGAAAAGAGGGTGGAAGTGTTTACCCCTCTTTTCCGGCGGGATCTTTTCGCGATTTTAATTCGCTCAAAGTGGGCATTTGCGGAATTAAGTGAATTCATTCCCGTATTTTATTTTTTTTTCAGCGTTTCGCTTTGGTTACAATTTATATAAAAGGCGAACGCGAAAGTGAAACAAATACTACAATTATAAATAGGAATTCAAAGAGATATTTTGATGTATTAGAATAATATTTCGGACTCAAACTGCAAATGCTGAAGAAAAATCTATCTTTAGCATGTCCAATTTGATTTCGGAATATAATTTTAAGTATTATTTATACAGGGAGTTTTTCTTTAAGTATACATATCCCAATTACATCTTGTATACTTAAAGCTTCGTATATTCGTAGTTTATTAAAAGAGTTTAATTTAAAGTTTTAATTGATTGTTTTCCACTCCTAGGCTAAGCATGAAGTAACATTTCGAGTTTAGAAAAGCCTCGTGAAATTTTTTCGGGGGTCGCGCAGCAACCGAGACAAATTTTCTGGGCTTTACTAAACTTCAAATTTTACTTCATGGGCCACGCGTATAAAACACTAAAATATTGTGAAATTTATGTATATTTGAAGCTTACTTGAAATTAATGTTTTATACGCGTGGCGCATGAAGTAAAATTTCGAGTTTAGAAAAGCCCAGAAAATTTGTCTCGGGTCGCTGCGCGACCCGAGACAAATTTTCACGGGGCTTTTCTAAACTCGAAATTTTACTTCATGCTTAGTCTGGGAGTGGAAAACAATCGTTTAAAGCTTCAAATTGAACTCCTTTAAAAACTACGTTTTCCACTCCCAGACATTAAATCTTTAAATCTTTAGATATTCGTTGTATTTTTTTTTTACGAGTTCAATTTGAAGCTTTAAACAAGTGTTTTCCACTTCCAGACTAATACGCTCGAAATTTTACTGCATGCGCCACGCGTATGAAACACTATAATATTGTGAAATTTATGTATGTTTGAACTTCACTTGAAATCAGTTTTTTATACGCGTGGCGCATGAAGTAAAATTTTGAGTTTAGAAAAGTCCAGTAAATTTTCACGGGGCTTTTCTAAACTCGAAATTTTACTTCATGCTTAATCTGGGAGTTGAAAACACTCGTTTAAAGTTTATGCATATGTTTACCTAAAAGAAACATTCCCTGTATATACAGGGTTATTCAAAATAAAGGAACAGATTTTAAACATTCATTTCTTCTAAATTACAAAAGATAGAAACACAATTCCAACGTTCCTGGAATTTGTTATGCATTCAATATGAGCACCATGTGTTTCCCGTGCTGTGGATTTTTTGGGCTCCTTTCGTTAACTGTACGAATACGCTCGACATTTTCATTCGATGTGCGTGGAAGGACCCCGTATTTTCTGTTTGTAGATGCAACCATCGTCTACGAATTTTCGATGAAACTGGTAAATCTGCTTATGACGAGGCGGTAAAAAGCACGTTAAACTTCAATAATGGACTCTAGTTTTGCTAATTGCAGCACACAAAGTGCTTTTCTTATTGTATCGCCATTTTACTACAGACAATCAAAATGACAAGCAACAGCGCCAATGCGGCCGTGGTTGGAACTTCTGGATAGACTGTTAAAATTTGAACTTTTGTCTGTCCAGGAATGTTGGAATTATAGTTCTACCTTTTGTAGTTTGGAAGAAATAGATGTTTAAAATCTGTTCATTCTATTTGAATAGTTCTGTATATACATACACAAGATAAATTTTAGTTGATTACAACTATTGAAAATGTACACTTGGTAAGCAAAATGTACATCTAGTGATTAAAATAAACCAGTGGAGAAAAAGTATTACTTGTTCTTTTTAATATTAATTTCATCTACACGTAACTCATACCGAAACATTCAATATACATTTGTTTACATTACCATAATCTATAACAATAAAAAATAAGCAGTTATTTTTTATCATTACTTCTAATGATTAATATACGTTTTGTAACTTAGCGGAATGAAAAGCGGATTTATTCTATACGCTTTAATCCTCATAATAGTTTTTAATCACGGCTGTACTTTTGGTGGATGCGCCGGGAACGGGAGAATTCATTCAGTGCCTTTCGGATCGGATAAGGAAGTTAATTACGGACGGGAAATGACTGTCATTTGTCAAAACGTGAAAAAATAGAATGGGGGATAAAGGTGGCTGAGTAGAGAGAGATAGAACGAATGTGGAACGTGTTCGCACGTGTCTATAGACTTTTTGATTGGATTAACGCGAGCACTTCAATTTCGTTTGGACGGAAAATCCGTTCTGCACACGAAAAAGTGAAGGGAAAAATCACGCACTGAAAACTCTTTTATTTCTTCTTAAGTATTTAGAGTAGAGAGTAAATACAGGATAGATTAACCACAAGCAATTTATTAATAATCACGAAATATAGGCTCAAAGAGCTTTTGTAACTCTATTTGGGTCCAAAAAATGGATTATTTCTACCAAAAATAAAATGATATTAATTATTTGAACCGAAAGCAATTAAATTAAATACATTTAGATTATTTTGTGAAGTATGTTTAAACAATTAAATACCGTAATTAGAATTAGCCTCTCCTCGTGTATATATTGTTTGTAAAAGACTAATTTTCTTCTGTATTGTATAAGCTTCTACTTCGTTATATATGTTAATTTCACAATAAAACACTTGACTTTGTTTTTATAATACTATTTATTGATTGTGACTGCAGTTTCGACAAATTTAGCTTGTCATTATCATTATCAATATCAAACATGTTTAATAATGATAAGCTAAATTTTTCTGCAGTTACATTCAATAAAATGTGTTATACAAACAAAGTAAAGTGTTTTATTCTGGACTAATTTTCTTTATTCCTTAAGAATGACTCAAAGTAGAAATAGTTGAAATAAAAAACCAAAATATTAGTGAAATTTAACGGGCAGGTGTTGGCCGAGCGGTAACGTCGCCGGGCTGTATCGCTCGGCGAGCCACAAATTCGGGTTCGATTCCCATGCACGGGGAGACTTTATTTCAAAAATAATATCTCGTCGTGACCCTGGGTGTAGTATGAATGTGTGTGATTGTCCGAATGAATAGTTAAATACTACAAATTGTAAATTGTAATAAATTAATTGATACAAAAATATATAGATTGATGATGGCTAATGGGCAAGTTCCCAAGGCCAGGCAACAGCCAAAAAAAATAACGAAGTGTTTTCTTTTAAAATCATAGCTCAAAATGTATCACCGCGTGAAAGACGAAGTTTATTCAAGATAAATTCCCTCGTGTTTTTAATAAAAATATTTTTTTAAACAGTCTACAGTGTTTGTTTTTTACCTAAGTATTTAGCTTTTTGTAAAATAAATAACATAATAGGTCAATATGTTTTGTGTGTTTAATTTACAAGAAAATGTTTAAAATAGAAATTGTAGCTACTAATTTAACGAAACCGAAAGAACCAACAGCTATTAGCTTATATAAAATAATAAGTCAAAACCGAATTATTTATTATTAATACTGAAAATCCTTCATAATAAAATAAATATATGATTTAGTAGAAACTTAAAAATAATGAATGTGTTTTTAAAATTCACTTCAAATCAGTCTTTAATACGCGCTGCGCATGAAGTAAATATTTCGAGTGTAGAAAAGTCTGATCACTTGGATTTTTTTATAATTGTAAATATTCACTTCATGTTGAAGTAGAAACAAGTGGCGGCTCGTGAGAATTTTAGTTGGTGGATCTGCAGACATACAGATAATTGCCTGTTGATTCATTTAGTTTGGTGAGAGAATAATTTGCCCTGATGTTGCATTTTACTTATAAATTATGCATAGAACAGTAAATCTGTCGTATAACTCAAATATTCATTGTATTATTCAATATCTGTCGGTGTATTAGCGCGAGAAGTAGTTGTTTCAATAAATATTCTTAACTAAACTAAATGTTTGTAGAAAGTCAATATTTATTTTAATTCGTTTATATATTTTGGGAATTTTTCTGTCAAGTACAGTCGACGCAACCCAAATGTGAGCGCTCTTTAGGTATCGTGGTATTTGTTACTAAAATTCATTCCTGTAATTCTGGCTTTGGCCAGTGGTATTACAAAGAGAGAAGAGAATATTGAATATTGATAATTATTTTTGAGAGCTGTCGAATTTAATTGCGACAAACAACTATGATACAAAGTTTAAATTACACTATTAAATTTTGGCGTTCAGATTTGGGTTGCGCCGACTGTACCTATACATATTCTATACATTTTTAGAAATTCGGTGTTTTTCTTATGAATTCAATTTAACTGTTTCCTCTAATTGGTTAGGCAAAAAGTAAATGATCAGGCATTTTTAAACGCACTGTATTTTATACTCAATAAAAAAACAGATAAGTATTGATCTATTACGTTACTTTCTGTGCATCCGTGATTGACATGCTTCTAAAATCCGTTGAATAAATACATTTAAAAATATCCACCTGTCTTAAGTTTGTCTTTCAATATTTCGCTTAGAAATTTCCTCATGGGAATTGAGTTCCATAATCCAGTTCGGATTGTTTAGATAAAATATCACAACTCTTAAACTTTTAACAAAACGCAGACCTTGTTTGATCCAAAGGCACGTAAGTAATGTAATTGGAAAAGTTTTGATTAGAACATGGGCTTTTCTTTCATTTGTTTGACTTGGTAATTAGAAAATTGAATTCGATTTTCTATCGCTCAAATAGCGAGATTGTACAAAAGTATCATCGATTTTTTGTTTAAATTGACATTAATTAAAACACATTGTTTATATAATGCTGATATCGATATTTGAATGTTGTTCACATAATTTTTTTTGTTGAGTAAAAGAATAGATACAGGGTGGAAACTTTAACTTTCATAACATCGGTATTTATGAAATGAGAAGTCCCAAAAAAAAAACCCTCAGTCGATTTTTGTTTTTTATTGCGCAATTTTTAGCGTCTTCAAAACAAGTATATCGTCACTAGCCTTTTACGTATGAAGTCATAAGCAATTTTTTGAAATAGAAACAATTTATTTTTATTTCACTAAATTTGTAGCCTATTTCATTCTCTTTGAGACCATGTAAAAATATTTCAAGTGCAAAAGAAGTGCAGAATTTTATCAAAAATCCGCTTTTAGAGGTGAATCTATAATTGCTCGGCCGTTAATGAGATTAAATCGTGTTTGTACGGGTCTAGTTGAAACTAATTAGTATTAAACTATAATGATATTAACGGCAATTTTATTAATAAGGCTAAAAATAACCATCCATTTATATTTCAATAAAGTTACCTGTGTAAAGTTAATTAAAGGAAAGGCACTTGGTATTGTTTCACAATTAAATCTTTATTCCGACTAGTTTCGGTTTGTTAGACCATTTTCAAAGGAATGTGTCCTTTGAAAATGGTCTAACAAACCGAAACTAGTCGGAATAAAGATTTAATTGTGAAACAATACCAAGTGCCTTTCCTTTAATTAACTTTACATAGTGTAATATGTTTCACCAAGTGCCAGATGAGAAATTAATTCAAGAAAAAAAAAAGTTACCTGTTTTTTTGTGTATGTTTTAATTCCACCCGTATATAATACAAACTCCACAGAATTGTTTCAACTCTAATGAAAATAATAATTTCATTGTTCGTTTAAGTTTACCAATAAAAATCTTCTGCACACACAAAAGCTCAAATTGCAATTTTAATAAACAAAGAAAGGCAGAAAGAGAGAAAAACAATACTCACGCGATTTGTAATAAAGTTTATTAGCTCGAATTTTCCGGAAAGGAAAATATTTTCCCACAGGAATTTGCTCGGGTTTCCCCTCCCGAGTGCAATAATTTAAATGAAAACAATCAGCGTCGCTTTTACTTTATTTATTCAACGCACTTTCGCACGAAAAGTGCTCCACTTTTAAATCAAGTGCGTACCGTGGGTTGATTTTACCCACGAAAAATTAATTAAACCCCTTTGTTTTAATTCACACCGACCGCTTTAACCTGGAAAACAACTTTATAGAGTTAATGAAAAAAAATAAATGTTTTTATAACATAATAATAAGTTTTTTTTCAAGCTTAAGTAAAGCCAGTTGCATAAAAGCGTTGAACTTTACATCTCTGATCCATAGAGTTAACGAAAAAAAATAAGTGTTTTTTTTTTTATTGTATCATTGGCTTCGGCTTTCGCCATACAGCCATCTGCCAGTGTATTATTTTCATTTAATTAATTAACTGATTCTCACACTGATTTAATTCGTTTGGACGCCACAATACAATCATACCACATCCATGGACCCGGATGGAATAATTTATAATTCATAAATCATTCCACCGGGCGGGTTTCGAACCCGCGACCTCTTGGTCTGTGGGCAGGGTCTCTACCCACTCGGCCACCGAGGCCCCAAAATAATTATAATTATTATTATTATATGATAATAAGTTTTTTTCAAGCTTAAGTAAGCCAGTTGCATAAAAGTGTTGAACTTATTGTAAATTTTATACAGGGTGTCCCAGATCACCCGTATCAGCCATTTTTTTTTTTTTTGAGAAGACGGCTAGACCTAGAGTGTTGGGAAATAGATTACAAAAGCCACTGTGATATCAATAACCGTAAACTAAATTGTGACAATATTGTGTACAGATTGATTAACAATTTCAAGATATAAATGAATGGCTTATTGTAATAACGTGATATGCCACAAGTAAACAAAAATTATTTTTTGCAGTTTGAAATTTGTTAAAAATATATAAAATGTATTACTTCGAAATTTAAAATTATAGTATTTTTAATAAGTTTATTAGGTATCTTTCTAACAAATATGCGTAGAAAGGGGATACAAAAATGTAATTGTCTTCTAAAAAACAATTTTATTTTAAAATATTGTGGTTTATCATGTTATTGCCTACAAAAACAAGTGTAAATGTTATTACAAGAAAATATGCAATTCTATATTGTTAATGGTTTAACCACACAAATCTGCATTAACTGTTAAAAATGGAAAGCACTGGTTTTAAATTGAAGTTCAAAATATACGTCTTAAGCATACTGCTTTAGTAGCATATTGTTAATTTCACAATATTTCAGTGTTTTATACGCGTGGCGCATGAAGTAAAATTTCGAGTTTAGAAAAGCCCCGTGAAAATTTGTCTCGGGTCGCTCCGCGACCCGAGACAAATTTTCTACGCGGGGCTTTTCTAAACTCGAAATTTTACTTCATGCTTAGTCTGGGAGTGGAAAACACTCGTTTATAGCTTCAAATTTAACTCATAAAAAAAGAAACAACGAATATTTCAAGATATACAGTATATACGCTGTAATACAAAGATGTATATTTAAAAGATAAATTCTATATTTTGCTCACAGTTAAAAATACTCTAAATTTTTTAGAAAACATATCAAAATAATACAGTTTCTGTTATTTTTGCTAAATTAATTAAACTGGTTATTTCTTGAACAATGGTAGTTCAATTACAATTTTAAATTGCTGATTCCCAATTTGATGTTGTTTACTCCCAATTTGATTGTGATTAACCTGGCAGCTATGCTTAAAGTCCCAATTTAATATTGTTTATTCCCAATTTGATTTTGATTGATTAGTAGTAGCATATTGTCTTCTGAAAAACAATTTATTTTAAAATATTGTGGTTTATCATATTATTGGCTACAAAAGCAAGTGTAAATGTTTTTACAAGAAAATATGTAATTCTATATTGTTAATATTTGCCACCGCACAAATCTGCATTAACTGCTAAAAAATATAAAGCACTGGTTTTAAATTGAAGTTCAAAATCTACGTCTTTAGCATACTGCTTTAGTAGCACATTGTGAATTTCACAATATTTCAGTGTTTTATACGCGTGGCGCATAAAGTAAAATTTCGAGTTTAGAAAAGCCCTGTGAAAATTTGTCTCGGGTCGCTGCGCGACCCTCGACAAATTTTCTACGCGGGGCTTTTCTAAACTCGAAATTTTACTTCATGCTTAGTCTGGGAGTGGAAAACACTCGTTTATAGCTTCAAATTGAACTCTTAAAAAAAGAAACAACGAATATCTCAAGATATACAGCATGTACGCTGTAATGGGAAAATGTATATTTAAAAGAAAATCTCTCTATATATTTGTCACATTTAAAATAACTCTAAATTTAGTAGACTGATACAAAACATGACAAATTAATATAGTTTATGTTATTTTCGCTAAATTATTCAAATTGGTTATTTCTTGAATAATATTAGTTTAATCTCAATTTGCAATTGCTGATTCCCTAGTTGATGTTGTTTATTCCCAATTTGATTGTGCTTAAACTGGCAGCTCTGCTTGAAATCCTAATTTATTCTTGCTTATTCCCAATTTGATATTGATTAGTATTGATTTGTAGACATTAATTTATGGGTATTATTAATGAATAAAGAGAATATTATTAGTTAATCAATAGGATTACTGAGTTTCTCTCTGCAATTGTTTGTGCATCTGCATGGTAAACCCAACTCACGAGGGTTAATACTTTCATTGCTTTTTGCTGTTGAATATTTTTAACCTAATCTGCTTCTTATTCACATGACTTGTTTATAACTTTCGTCTCTTCTTTGCCTCCAAAGAAAAATTTCGGGTTTTTATCAGGTGTTGTTTCCGTTACTTTGGTTAATGTTATCATGTTATTACTGCAAAAACATGGTAAGCTATGTTAAAAATGTTGATTTTTTTTGGTAAAACATGATTTACCACAAAAAACAAATAAAATACGTAGCTTACTTGTATCCAAAGGCCCACCATCAAAATTTTAATCAATAACACTCTCGTCAATTGTGCCATGCATTTCATCACTTGAATTCAAAGTCTCACACAAAATCGTTTTTTTTTTCGGAAGGTGTAATAACACCTGTTGCCATTTTGATGTGGCTTCTTGTGTTTTAAAGTCATATTTATACAAAACCTGAAATGTAATAACTTGATTTTAGGTATGGTGACGATATCTGTTGGACTAAGACCACAATTCATCTACTGTGTACTGTTAATCCAGCGAATTATTATTAAATAACTGCTCAATCGAATCCAAAAATAAAACAGAAATTTTTGTTTATGTGGCTTGTCATGTTATTACAATAAGCCCTTCAAACATAGATACAATATTGCTACAATGTAAATATTAGATTTTTTCTACTAGGGCTGGGCCGTTGTTTCTGTTTTATTACGTCAAAATTTAAAGTTTTTGAAAATAATTATGATTGATTTATCCATTCACTGGAAAACGTTTTCGAGTTTAGAATATGATTTCTAGATTTCTTACTTATTTTACTAAAACTGCTCTAATTTATAAGATACTCAGCTGATTTTATTTATTCAAAAAATATGCGATTAAGGATTAGACAAGCTTTAATTTAATGTGTAAACACTCTCTAAGACTTGAAAACTGTGCTAAGCACGAGCGCTCAAAAGTAACTTTTGATGAGTTTATTATTTTTCTTAAATTTTTAAAAGTGGAATAATTTGATTAAATATCTGTTTCTTGAGGAAATAAACAGGTTATATTATTTTTAACATTGATAAGAGGATCTGTAATTTTTTTTTGGATTTCTCTAAAACATGTTTTAAAGAAAATCTCGATACACCAAAAACTCTACAAAAACTAGAAATTTTTGATGATTTTTTTCATTTTTAATCAAATCTGAAAAAAGCTGCAGACTCTCTCGATAGTATTAAAAATAGCTGAAGCTATTTGTTTGTCTGATAAAAAATTTATTTCACTGCAATTTCGACCATTTAAAATTATACAGGGTGTCCCAAAAGTTTGGAAACGGTTGAATATCTCGAGAACACCTCATCGGATCAAGATGGTATAAAATACGTCTTTCTTTATTTTTAAAGCTCTATTTAGGCATATAAGGGGTAATTGCTGTTTTTTTAATCAAAGTAATTTTGGTTGTCTCATTTTTTGATCCCTGATCTAAAATTGGTTTTGTTATTGTTATTAAAAAATCATTTCGTTATTTTGGCTTTTTCCCCACTTTTTACTAAGATCAAAATTAACTTTACAATACCGTCGGCATTAGGGTGACCCGATGTGCACCACGGGGAGGTTGCATGATCGGATTTTGCATATCATGTAGCCCTGAAAAGGGCTGATTGTTACACTTCCGGTGGTTTGATGTTGCATCTCCGCCGCCAAATCGTCTTCTTCCTTATCGCAAATGTTCAAACTGGCCGCCATTTTGGCCTTGGCACTGGCCCAGTCGGCTGTGAAAATCGTTGATCACGTTGGTCCTCCTGCATTATGCGATATACTGAAGTCTTGCTGATGCCTTGAGCTTGCGACACTCTCCTTACAGAAATATGAGGGTCTTTCACGAAATGCTGCAACACTTCCACCTTCTGATCTTCGTTTGATGCCGTTCTTGGCCTGTCACTGCGTTCGCGATCCTTCACTGCTTCAGTATCATCAAATCGTTTCACTGTTTTTTTAACCGTCGATTTTGACACTGGATCACGATGCGGATTGGATGCATTAAACATCCTTGCCACCTCCTCGTAAGATCTCACATTCTCCCCGGACCCACGCATCATTAATAATGATATGCGTTCACTTTCCGATAACCTCATCTCAAAACGACAGATAGCAGCTTCATTAATTTAGCTTTAAAGTTTTGAGCTATTACCCATTTCTTAGAATTTCACGGAGTCGTCGAGAACGTCAACATTGACAGTCCAAAATAAATGCTCAATAACTACACTTCAGTGCTTTCATTTAAAATTGTAAACATGACAAAATGGAAAACATTTTTCGACGATAAACTGAGCGAAAACATCCTTTTCCACCCTCCAAAAAGGGGTTAAGGTGTGGATATTTTGCAACATCATAAGGAGTTTTTGATAGACAATGAAACTCTGCAAGAAAAATCATTTTTGTCTAAAAGAAATGGTGGTACTTTTTTTTAAAATACCACTTTTTCTACTTTTAAAGGGTGTGTGTGTGTGTTCGTGGGGGGGGGGGGGGCAATTTGATAAATTCATAAACCGTATTTGATACAAAATGCAACAGTGCAAGAAAAATATTTTTTTTCGCAGAAAAATTCAAAACTACCATTTGCACCACCAAACGGGATTGGGGAGGGAGTGATAAAACAATTAAAAAATAGGAGTTTCCATTTAAGTTTTCTAAACTACCCCCTCGAACCACCCCACAGAGGGGTGTGGGTGGCTATCGCACAGCATGCCTAAATAGAGCTTTAAAAATAAAGAAAGACGTATTTTATACCAGCTTGATCCGATGAGGTGTTCTCGAGATATTCAACCGTTTCCAAACTTTTGGGACACCCTGTATGAATGCTGAAAAAAAAATACAAATTCTAACTTTTCGTATCCACAATGACGACAATTTTTTTGATAAAAAGAAGTCATTAACATCAATTTAAAGCTTGTTTAACCCTAAGGACAATCTATTAAAACAATTTTTTTTCGCTTTATAAATTTAACTTCACACAACCGTTTTATGCGAAAAAACAAATTTCTTCATGTTTGTACGACGTTTTTTCTACTCCATTTTTTTCTACTCCATTTTTTCTACTCCGATTTTTCTACTAATTTTTTTCTACTATTGTTATTATCTACCCAAAATAATAATACTCAAACGTCAATGAAAAACTGAATTTTTATTAAAATGTAATGTAATGTCCGACGTCTTTAAGGTACAATAAAATTTCATTTTTTCGTTCTTCGTACTGAAGCACCACGTCGCTGATTCGGTCTTCTTGCTGCTGTCTCGATTGATTCCTGTCTTTTTAATTCGTTTGCCTAAATCCAGTTCACGGATCATACACTCAGTGTCCGCTTGTTCCTTTAAAAGTTCTTTCATAAATGTGTATAAACTCGGATGATTTTTGCCCACAACAATTTAGAACCGGTTATGCCAGCCTTCAGAAACATTGTTGGTTCGGGATAAATTTTAAAGACTTGCATCGTACATATTCCACAGCTCTGGTGGAAATCTTGGTGATGTAGCGCGTCGTCTACCTCGCGTAGTTCTTCCGCGTACATAGTTCTCCTGCCAGAATCAGAAAGGTGTAAAAAACTGAAGTTGTATATTAATTATACATTAATTACCGCGTAATAATCTATGATCGGTTTGAAATCTTCCGCAGCTTGTCGCTCAAAAGCAGCGAAGGTTCGAACGACATCTTCGATTGGCACAAATGCGGTTGCGCACATCATTTGGGCAGCTATCTTAATTTTTCGTTTATCATTTCGGTCACTATAAGCTTGTTGTAGACCATGTTCTTGAATGCGTCGAAATACTGCTTGACGTAGGTGGAAGAAACAAGCCTTGACAGTAGTGTTGCCGATGGATTTAGCTGCATTAATAATGGCCATTTCGAAATCTGTCATAACGACAACCGGCACAGTACGAGGAATCCCAGATGTTTGACATGCAGCGTTAACCACTGCAAATACTTTTTCGTATGCCTCCTCTTTTTTGCCGTCCATTAAGGCGTATACTAGCGGTAATGCCACAATGTGGGTTACTCCACGGCGAATTTGTTGGAAAGAGGCTAAGATGGCGAAAAGTTGGAAAAAAATATGAGGCACGACCTGAAAATAAAATTAACCGGAATCAACCGAATAAACCGAAATCAAATCAAATCAAATCAAAATTTAAATCAAATCAATCAAGCTACCTTGAAGGTCCCATCGACGTACCAATTGGAACTTCTCATGAGGCGCCTCAAATTTTCTTTTGTCGCAAAAATAATTAGTCGCCCGACCGATTCTATTTCATCCGTATCCCAAGAATCGTACAGCAAAAATTTTTCGCCACCTGCCGTATCCCGATACCTTTGTGGAATTTCTTCCAAATCATTTATGTCAGTGGGGTTGGTCGGCATGTATTGGAGTCTTTGGCGTTGGATAGCTCTGGTTAAGTTAGGTCGATCAGGAAGCAAGGCTAATATTTCGGAAGGCACATCATGCAATTCGCTCCGGAGCAGTTGCACAGGTGGAGCTTCCAAGTGATCTTCCGCTTTGCGTTTCAGGCGATTCTGAAGGTAAAAACCCCGTGAACACCATACCACCAACCTGATTCATTAATTCAACCTTTATTTTCTCGGCTTCGACTTGTTCCATGTTGGGTGCATGTCCCTGGTGAGGCGATTCATCCGGACCCCTCAAGAGTTCAACGGCTTGACCGTGGGTTAAATAAGAACGGGTCACCGCTCGAGCGCTGCACTCCGGATATTGGCGGCACTTCCATTTTACTCGCCCGTTTTTTTCATTGTTTTTGGAATACAAATATCCCCCAATGTGCAACAACGTACTTCGAGATGTTTTAATCAGTTCCACGTCCATAATTTTAAAAGAAGTTGAAAGAATATTATCAAAGTTACAAATGTGTCAAATTATGAATGAACGTGAAGTTGTCATGAAGATGTCAGTGTTCTAATGTTTTTCGAATGTTCGAAAATGCAATAAATTAATATTGGTAGAAAAAGAAATTAGTAGAATTTTTTATGCAGTAGGAAAAAGATTAAGGTAGAAATAATTATTAGTAGAAAAAAAGGAGTAGAAAAATTGACGCCCTACGTTTCTTCATTTTTCACTTATTTTACTAAAAGTGCTCCAATTTATAAAATTCTTAGCTGATTTTTTTTATTAAAAAAATACGCGATTAAAGATTAAACGAGTTTTAATTTGATGTACAAACACTTTTAAAGACTTGAAAATTGTGTAAAGCACAAGCGCTCAAAAGTAACTTTTGGTGGGTTTATTATTTTCCTTGTATTTACAAAAGTGGAATAATTTGATTAAATATTAGTTTCTTGAAGAAATAATCAGTTTGTATCGTTTGTAACATTAATTAGAGTTTGTGAATTTTTCTGAATTTTTCTAACCAATTTTTTTTTAAGGAATATCTCGATATTTTCCATATCTACCGCTTACAAAAATTGGAAATTTATGATAATTTTTATTTTTTTATTAAAATCTTACAATTTAAACCTGAATTTAACCTTTTAAACATATTGAATTTACCTTATATGAAAATCTTATTCTTTCACCGTTATTTATTTCCTGTTTCATGAAAATATCACGATAATAAATAATTAGGTATAACTTGTATTTTATGAACTCGCGTGTATCTATGATAGCCAAACTATTTATGTAATTTACCGTAATTCCGGTTAATAAATTATCTTCGAATTACGCATAAATTTTGCAAAGCATTTTATTACGATTTGCCGATAAAGCGGTTTACAGTTTACCAGTATTACAATCCCTATTATTTGTTGGGGCTCTGCTGAATCTTGTGTTTTGGTGTAGGCGTTTAGACTCGTATGCGAAATTTATTTTAATATTAGATTAAAATTACGTTATTTCTATTACGTTTACGGAGATCAAAAACGTATAGCCATGATAACAACAATTCGCTGTCTTAATTTTTTTTTACAAGGTTCTATGTGACATTATTTTCGATTTTTAATGTATGGTGTTACAAGCCTCTATGTGCAGTCGACGCAACCCAAACGTGAGCGCTCTTTGGTTATTATGGTATTTGTTACTCAAATGCTTTAAAAACTGCCTACTTCGGTACATGCCACTCAGTTATATCATACTGCATCCTTGCCTGGGGTCACTCTGCCATCAAAGAGAGAATATTCGGATTGCAAAGACGTGCAATCAGAATTGTAGCCGGTGAACAATATCGCGAAGAATGCAGGCCATACTTTGTAAAACTAAAAATTATGACGTTACCCTGCTTATATATATATATATATATATATATATATAAATGCCTTGTTCACATTAAGAAAAACATCGAGTCATATTAGTGTGTCGCCTCTATACATACATATGATACTCGTCAAAGAAATGATATATATATATATATATATATATTCAATATACACGGCTAAGTAAATCAAGGGATGGACCTAGATACTGGGGACTTAAGTTTTACAATAAATTACCTGCTATTGTCAAATGCCTGCCACTGAAAAAATTTAAAAGTTATCTGAAAGACAATTTGAGCTCAACACCATATTTTACATGGGAAGAGTTTCTTCGAGCGTAAGTGATGTAACTGTGATATAGTATAGTCTGTAATATTATTTTCTCTTTTTTATTTATTTTTTTTGTACTATTTATTTATTTATATATTTATATTTATAGTCTCTATTTAATTTATTTTTTATATACCTGACCTTTTATCATATTTTATCTACTTTTATCTTAATTTTAGACTCTAAATTCATATTTATATATTTTTAAACTGATTTTAATATGTTTAACACATCTCCTGCTACCACTACTTTTAGTATGTTACATTACATTATATTCTTTTCTTTATTTGACTTATGTAAACATTACTTGTATGTACTTGCATCAATAAACTATTATATTATTATTATTAAATTCATTCCTGTAAATCTGGCTTTGCCCAGTGGTATTACAAAGAGAGGGGAGAATATTAAATATTGACAATCATTTGACGAATAAAGCACTAATAACCTTTCTTCACACTTTTATTTGAATTACCAAATGTACATTTCGGACACAAAGTGACCATTATCAATGGATTAACACTGATAAAGGTCACTTTGTGTCCGAAATGTACATTTGGTAATTCAAACAAAAGTGTGAAGAAAGGTTATTAGTGCTTTATTTGTCAAATTAATTTGATCTTCACGTAACTTACAATCAATTTATTGACAATCATTTTTGAGAGCTGTCAAATTTAATTGCGACGAATGACTATGATGCAAAGTATAAATTACACCATTCAATTTTGGCGTTCAGATTCGGGTTGCGCCAACTGTACATACATCCTTGTAACATCACAAATTAAACATCAAAAAAATGTCACATAGAACTTTGTAATATTAAGCCAGCGAATTATTAAACTGGTTAATCATGGCATAAAGGATTAATAAAATTAGAGTCTTGATGTGTTTTTAGTGCCAACAACAAAATATATGATTTCAATTTATCAACAAACTGATTCTTAATGATAGATTTTAAGCGGCATTTTAATTATATAAAACAAACACTCCGCGCCCAAATCTAAATTTTCAGGACTCTTTAAACTCTAAATTTTAATTCATGCTTAAACAAGGAGCGCGAACCGCATAAAATAAAACACAAATAATAGACATATCTTATTATTTAAACTTAGTTTGGCATATTTTTTATCTCGTGCGTCATGATTAATATAATAAAGCGGTGAATCAAAGATAATTTCTACTAAAAATGTGCGACGATTAAAATTCATGGTCTAATTTTAATTATTCCTGGGATGCGAGAAGTGGGTTATTGTCTGGAACAAATTAAAACTTTTCATTAATTGAGTGCGTCCCTGCAGCACGACTGATATTATTATCGCATCGTTTCAGCAAACGGGAAAATTTATTTTACAACGTAAAAGCAATGATATTATTATTGTTCCATTCATCAGAAAAAATAAACGATAAAACGGGCGTTAAAAAAAATTAAAAAGTGAAATTGATTCATTAGTGTCGTTAATTATTCATTGATGTTTCATCAATTTATATCGACAAACAAACAACACAAACATATATTCATTAAGGATTGTAAATTTATTGACTTTTTCAATTACCGGTTATTCTGTAAATTTCTGAATTAAAACCAGATTACCGCATTTTTTTATTTACATTTTAAGAAAATGTCTTTTTATTAAAAAAAACTTTTGCGGCCTCGGTAGCCGAGTGCTCACAGATGTCGCGGGTTCGAATCCCGTCCGATGGAATAATTTATGAGTAATAAATTATTTCATCCAGGTCCATCGATGTAGTGTGAATGTATTGTGGCACCCAAACGAATTAAAAATATGTGTGAGAATTAGTAAATAAATTAAAATGATAAATAATACAATGGCAGATGACTGTATGGCGAAGCCCGAGGCCAATGAAAACAAAAAAATCCTTTTTTATAATTGCAAAAGCATTTTAATTTCTATAAATTACATAAGCTCTATAAATAGTACTCAAAATGCATTTTACATTATAAAAATGTTTGGCTCATTATAAAAATGTATACAGAGATTATTTTTTTAAGTGTACCTAGTCCAATACGTATGCTGTAAAATTTCCAGCTTTTATTGCTTTTTTTAAAAACGTTCAATTTGAAGTTTCGAATGGGTGATTCCTATCCTTAATCAAGCATAAAGTAAAATTTTCAGGCTTTTCTAAACTCAAAATTTTACTCCATGCGCCCACGCCTAAAAACACAGAAATATTGTGAAATTAAAAATACACAGTAGCGTATTTTTAATTTCAGTTTTTAATTTAATTTATTGAAATCAGTATTAAATATATACTGCTTAAACAGGATTGAAAATATACTGCAAAACAAATATATTTCCAATTTCGCAATATTCAGTGTTGAATACACGTGGCGCATGAAGTAAAATTTCGAGTTTAGTAAAGCCTGAAAATTTAGTTTGGTCGCTCCGCTTCGCGGCTTTTTCAGGCTTTTCTAAACTCGAAATTTTACTTCATGCTTAGTCTGGGAGTGGAAAACACTCGTTTATAACTACAAATTGAATTTAAAAAAAACAAGAAAAATTTACGAATTTACAATGTATACTGTAAATCAGAGCTGGGCAGGATTCGAATCATTCAGGATTCGAATCCTTTTAGAAGATTCAAGAGGCATTCGTATACTTTAGTTCAACTGGATTCGTGATCCGGATTCGTTACATTTTTTTAAGAGGATTCGTATTCGAGTCTAAATGTGGGTGATTACAATCGTTATAAAAAGATTCAAATCCTGGTAAAAGAATTCGAATACTTACAAAAGGATTTGAATCGTCAAAACTAATTCGAATTGATTGTGAGCAATAAAATGAAAAATATTTGCTTGTGTGTTTTTAAACTTTCTCGTTAAATCACTGTTTTATGCGCGTGGCGCATGACGTAAAATTTCGAGTTTAGAAAAGCCCAGAAAATTTGTCTCGGGTCGCTGCGCGACCCTCGACAAATTTTCACGGGGCTTTTCTAAACTCGAAATTTTACTTCATGCTTAGTCTGGGAGTGGAAACGTTCGTTCGATACTTCAAAGTGAATGCTTTGATAAGAATATTAAATGATTGAAAATGTTTTTAAAGATAATAATCTAGTTTTCAAAATTTTGTTTAATATTGTTTGAAATAAAACTGACATGGTAGCTAAAATCTAAAATGTTAAATTTTTCCGACATTTCCCTGACTAAAGATTCATTGCCCATTCTGTTTAATAGTTTTCATTGTTTTTGCCAATATTTAAGTTAATTTTATACATTTTTACGTGTTTTGTACTTTGCCTGCTGATATTGACAAATTTAATAATATCATATGGCGTTTATGTTAGTGTTTTGGTCAATTTGAATATAATTCCATGACTTTTCTCTGACTTTTGCGGTTTTAATGATATTCAGTGATTTTTTTATTTGGGTAAATTTCAGGCATCAGTCGATTTTATAATAAAGTTCAATTTGAAGTTTTGAACGAGTGTTTCCACTCCCAGGCTAAGCGTGAAGTAAAATTTCGAGTTTAGAAAAGCCCCGTGAAAATTTGTCGAGGGTCGCGCAGCGACCCGAGACAAATTTTCGGGCTTTTCTAAACTCGAAATTTTACTTCATGCGCCACGCGTACAAAACACTGATTTGAAGTGGAGTTCAGAAACACACAAATACATCTTTAACCAGTGTAACAGGGAGTCAGATATTAAGTCGGTTATCAACGATGTTCAGTGGTAATAAATAATTAGGTTTTGAATATTTTTGTTAAAACAACTGGTAATGAAATTTATATATTAATGGTTGCAAAAATATAATAAAACCAAATTTATTCTCAAAGGATTTGTATTCGTGATTCGAAAATACAGGATTCGAATCTTCGATTCGAATCATATTTATCTCTTACGAATCCTTTATTCGAGTATTCGTGATTCGAATCATATTAGGTGATTCGGATTCGTGATTCGAATCCTTTTAACGAGGATTTGTCCCAGCTCTGCTGTAAATTCGTAAATTTTGCGTGTTTCAATATATCTACCGTTTTAAAATTCAGCCAAACCAAATTTTTTTCTTCAATAAACTCGAAATTTTACTTCATGCTTATTAAATGTTAAAACGTTTAAAACTCATTAAAAGAAAAAATGAAAGCCTTAGAATGCATACACATCGGGGCATGTATACTTGAATGAAAATTCCACGTATTAACTTTATTGTGTCTTTTTCCTTCTATAAATACGAAACGAGCTTTTTCTGTACATTTTTCGTGTAAACGTCCCAAAAAGCCCTCCTAATAAAATAATAATGCGATGGATTTATTGTTGTTGATAAAAGGAAGTAAAGGCTGTGAGGGAATAGGACGGATAAATGAAACATTTGCCAGGGTAATTTGTAGAGTCGGTTCTGTACAATAGGAACGCACACTGCCATAAATATTGCTGCCTTTTTTGATAATTATCACCGCCATAATTTACATTTAATTGCACGACGAGGCAAAACAGTCCCATTTGTGTGGGTTTTTGTTGCCAAATTATTGCACGGAATCACTGCCCATTTAGATAAATGTTTAAAACAAAAGGAAACTGCTTAATCTTAATTATCTTTTATTAACTGCAATAAACAAAAGATTGAAATTTATTGCCGTGTTTTACAATTGAATAATCGATTAATTTAGAAACAATACTCTCCTCTAGGCCGATGATACTGCGTTAATCGCACATGCCCCCACTCTCCCTAAAGCTCTCAGCACCCTTCAGGGCCTAATCGACACTATTCAAACGTGGTTCGCGAAGTGGCGAATTTCCATAAACCCAAACAAATCCCAGCTCCTGATTCCTTTCCATCGACAAAACAACTCCACCTTCTCAATTACCATAAACGACCAAGTCATCTTCCCCTCCGCCCCCTGCAAGTACCTAGGTATTCATATTGATCCCAAATTCACATTCAAAACCCACTCCGCAATCCTTAAAACAAAAGTCAAGAATCGGGCGGCCCACTTTAGAAGTCTGACCTTCAAACAACTAGGCATCAGTACAAACACAGCCGTACATATATATAAAATGATCTGTCGCCCTTTACTTGACTATGCCTCAATCCTTTATCACAACCCCCATCATACCACCCTAATGAATTTGCAAGTCGCCGAAAGATCGGCCCTTAGAGTGTTGACCAAAATCCGACACCCCCAAAACCCCCTACATAACCCATCCAATACCCTACTTTATGAACTAACAGCAGTCGCTCCCATCGAAACCCGACTATCACACTTAGCTGAAAAATTCGCCTCAAATCCTATCCTCTACAATCTCCTTCACCCTTTATGTATCCCTCGAAACCAAAACATCACTCCCACGCGTAAACGTTTCACCATCACCATTCATGATTTCATTGCATCATTCCATGACATTAGTGATCATGACGATTTGCGAACAGTAATCATCTGACAGACATTGGACGAAACTAACAAACAAGAGGTTTTTTACACAAGAACGGACAAGGACAAATATTCAGTGATTTTTTTATTTGGGTAAATTTCAGGCATCAGTCGATTTTATAATAAAGTTCAATTTGAAGTTTTGAACGAGTGTTTCCACTCCCAGGCTAAGCGTGAAGTAAAATTTCGAGTTTAGAAAAGCCCCGTGAAAATTTGTCGAGGGTCGCGCAGCGACCCGAGACAAATTTTCGGGCTTTTCTAAACTCGAAATTTTACTTCATGCGCCACGCGTACAAAACACTGATTTGAAGTGGAGTTCAGAAACACACAAATACATCTTTAACCAGTGTAACAGGGAGTCAGATATTAAGTCGGTTATCAACGATGTTCAGTGGTAATAAATAATTAGGTTTTGAATATTTTTGTTAAAACAACTGGTAATGAAATTTATATATTAATGGTTGCAAAAATATAATAAAACCAAATTTATTCTCAAAGGATTTGTATTCGTGATTCGAAAATACAGGATTCGAATCTTCGATTCGAATCATATTTATCTCTTACGAATCCTTTATTCGAGTATTCGTGATTCGAATCATATTAGGTGATTCGGATTCGTGATTCGAATCCTTTTAACGAGGATTTGTCCCAGCTCTGCTGTAAATTCGTAAATTTTGCGTGTTTCAATATATCTACCGTTTTAAAATTCAGCCAAACCAAATTTTTTTCTTCAATAAACTCGAAATTTTACTTCATGCTTATTAAATGTTAAAACGTTTAAAACTCATTAAAAGAAAAAATGAAAGCCTTAGAATGCATACACATCGGGGCATGTATACTTGAATGAAAATTCCACGTATTAACTTTATTGTGTCTTTTTCCTTCTATAAATACGAAACGAGCTTTTTCTGTACATTTTTCGTGTAAACGTCCCAAAAAGCCCTCCTAATAAAATAATAATGCGATGGATTTATTGTTGTTGATAAAAGGAAGTAAAGGCTGTGAGGGAATAGGACGGATAAATGAAACATTTGCCAGGGTAATTTGTAGAGTCGGTTCTGTACAATAGGAACGCACACTGCCATAAATATTGCTGCCTTTTTTGATAATTATCACCGCCATAATTTACATTTAATTGCACGACGAGGCAAAACAGTCCCATTTGTGTGGGTTTTTGTTGCCAAATTATTGCACGGAATCACTGCCCATTTAGATAAATGTTTAAAACAAAAGGAAACTGCTTAATCTTAATTATCTTTTATTAACTGCAATAAACAAAAGATTGAAATTTATTGCCGTGTTTTACAATTGAATAATCGATTAATTTAGAAACAATACTCTCCTCTAGGCCGATGATACTGCGTTAATCGCACATGCCCCCACTCTCCCTAAAGCTCTCAGCACCCTTCAGGGCCTAATCGACACTATTCAAACGTGGTTCGCGAAGTGGCGAATTTCCATAAACCCAAACAAATCCCAGCTCCTGATTCCTTTCCATCGACAAAACAACTCCACCTTCTCAATTACCATAAACGACCAAGTCATCTTCCCCTCCGCCCCCTGCAAGTACCTAGGTATTCATATTGATCCCAAATTCACATTCAAAACCCACTCCGCAATCCTTAAAACAAAAGTCAAGAATCGGGCGGCCCACTTTAGAAGTCTGACCTTCAAACAACTAGGCATCAGTACAAACACAGCCGTACATATATATAAAATGATCTGTCGCCCTTTACTTGACTATGCCTCAATCCTTTATCACAACCCCCATCATACCACCCTAATGAATTTGCAAGTCGCCGAAAGATCGGCCCTTAGAGTGTTGACCAAAATCCGACACCCCCAAAACCCCCTACATAACCCATCCAATACCCTACTTTATGAACTAACAGCAGTCGCTCCCATCGAAACCCGACTATCACACTTAGCTGAAAAATTCGCCTCAAATCCTATCCTCTACAATCTCCTTCACCCTTTATGTATCCCTCGAAACCAAAACATCACTCCCACGCGTAAACGTTTCACCATCACCATTCATGATTTCATTGCATCATTCCATGACATTAGTGATCATGACGATTTGCGAACAGTAATCATCTGACAGACATTGGACGAAACTAACAAACAAGAGGTTTTTTACACAAGAACGGACAAGGACAAACAATTAAAATTCAGGCGGAAAGACCAATGGTCGATAGCCAATTGGCAGAAGAATTTATTTGTTATTTTAGCCATCAGAATTATTTTTATGTTAATTATTTATTGTACAATCTGTCACTAAAGATTTATATATATATATATATATATATATATATATATATATATATATATATATATATATATAGAAACAATAAACGAGTTGGTATATTATAAAAAAAATCGTAAAATTCAGGGTGTCCCATTTTAAAGTACCACCTGGAAGAACTATACATCGAATAAAAAATGTTTCAAATAAAAGTTTAATGAATTGGAGGATACGTTTTGCAATCTACAACTAATTTGTCTTACAAAGAAAAATCAAAACACTCATTGAAACAACTACGTCTCTATGTAATACCCCGACGGTTTTTAGATTATACAATGAAGGGTTTACTGTTACATTCAGTAACCTATTTTAAAATCAGATCAATATACATATACACGGTTTAATGATTTGGAGGGGGACATCAAATTCTGTAAGAAAATTCAACCTCTTATCCCCAGGGAGACTGGGGAGGGGTAGCTTTAAAATCCTTAATGCAAACCCCTATTTTTTATTCGGATTTGGATAGAGGGTAAAAAAATAAGCTTAATCTAAAACCATTTTCTGTTACTTTGATACATGGCGTTGCAATCAACAAAATTGAACAATTGATACTTGACATATTAAATTTATTTTACTTTAACCAATTAGTTAAAGATTTCACTTAAAGATAATGATTTATACGCGTGGCGCATGAAGTAAAATTTCGAGTTTAGAAAAGCCTGAAAATTCGGTATTTGCTGGGGCGCCACTCGCTTCGCTCGCGCGCCCCAGCAAATCCAAATTTTCAGGCTTTTCTAAACTCGAAATTTTACTTCATGCTTAGTATAAGAGTGGAAACCCTCGTTTGACGATCAATCAGGAACTTAGTTTGCAATTTCTTTTATTGGCAGATTTATGACGTAAAATAAATAGAGTTGATGTTATTTCTTACTTCAAATTTAGAACGAAAACAAATTCCTTTGCATTACACATTGGAACATTTTCGAGGGCATCGAATGTAATTTAAATTCTGACTTCAGTTTCTAAAAATGCCCACCCAAACAAACAACACCCTATTTGGGTTTTAATAGTTTAGTTCGATTTTTTTTTGAGCAATAAAATGAAAAATATTTGTTTGTGTGTTTTTAAATTTCTCGTTAAATCACTGTTTTATGCGCGTGGCGCATGACGTAAAATTTCGAGTTTAGAAAAGCCCAGAAAATTTGTCTCGGGTCGCTGCGCGACCCTCGACAAATTTTCACGGGGCTTTTCTAAACTCGAAATTTTACTTCATGCTTAGTCTGGGAGTGGAAACGTTCGTTCGAAACTTCAAACTGAATGCTTTGATAAGAATATTAAATGATTGAAAATGTTTTTGAAGATAATAATCCAGTTTTCAAAATTTTGTTTAATATTCTTTGAAATAAAACTGACATGGTAGCTAAAATCTGAAATGTTAAATTTTTCCGACATTTACCTGACTAAAGATTCATTCCCCATTCTGTTTAATAGTTTTCATTGTTTTTGCCAATATTTAAGTTAATTTTATACATTTTTACGTGCAATATTTTCGAAGTCATCGAATGTAAGCTAAATTCTGACTTCAGTTTCTAAAAGTACACAGCCAAACAAGCAAAACAAGCAAAACCCTAGTTGGGTTTTGATAATTTAGTTCGATTTTTTTTTTTCTATACCATCATGAAGTTTTTTGCTCGAGCTTTGGTTTTGCACGGCTATATCTCGTAAATTATTAGCGACTTCTCAATACAATCTTCAGACGAAATGTTCTTCACACCAAAATACACAACTTGTGTGAACATATCGAGGCCAGATGTTTACTCTTTCTGGGTGTTTTTAGTGCAGAAAGCTCGACCAAATGGATTTTTTTACATTTTCGACCATAACTCACAAACCGTACATATTTTAGCATAACTGTCTTCAACACAAATCTTGACTAAATCAACACGAGTAACTTTGCTGAACATTGCAATAACCTACAATCGATCCTCATAGTTCTTTTGGCCGTTGTAATGAATTTCGCGACCAAATAGTACATTTCACACCAAAATTTCAGCTTTCGTCAGCAAATATGTCTTTTTTTCTGTTAAAATATAATTCGTAATTTCTATTTTGGGGTGAAGAGCAATTTGTCTTAAGATTCCATTGAGAAATTCTCAATAATTTATGAGATATAGCCGTGCAAAACCAATGCTCGAGCAAAATAACTTCATGATGCCAAAAAAAAAATATTCGAACTAAACTATCAAATCCTAAATAGGGTTTTGCCTGTTTGGGTGGGCATTTTTAGAAACTGAAGTCAGAATTTAAATTACATTCGATGCCCTCGAAAATGTTCAAATGTGTAATGCAAAGGAATTTGTTTTCGTTCTAAATTTGAAGTCACAAATAACATCAACTCTATTTTACTTCGTAAATCTGACAATAAAGGAAATTACAAACTAAGTTCCTGATTGTTCGTCTAACGAGGGTTTCCACTCCCTGATTAAGCATGAAGTAAAATTTTGAGTTTAGAAAAGCGTTTTATGAGGATTCGTCCCAGCTCTGTTAAGTACCTATTATTATGTACTTGTACTTAGTCCTTGAGTACATATTTCACAGAGTACTTGTACTCAGTACTCGATTACATTTTACTTGTACCAGGAACAGCTCTGCTTGGTATTTTTAATAATTTACAAGATCATAATGGCGATCACGATAAAACAAACGAACTGTATATTAAATGGATAACAAACATTAATAATATTTTAATTTTCAGGTTCTCACCACATGAATTAAAATGAACAGCTCACTAAACCTAACGAACGAAACCCACTATTGCCCTGAGGACACCGGCCCAAGCACCAGCCTAATATGCCAAGAAATACTATACGCAATCGTTTGCTTCGTGGGACTAGTGGGGAACACATTGGTCATCTACGTCGTATTAAGATTCTCCAAAATGCAAACAGTCACAAACATGTACATAGTGAACCTAGCCATCGCAGATGAATGCTTCCTAATAGGCATACCCTTTCTCATAGTCACCATGATGAAAAGCTCCTGGATCTTCGGAGATTTGACCTGCAAAGCGTATTTAATACTAACGAGCATAAATCAGTTTACCAGCAGCCACTTTTTGTTTATAATGAGCGCTGATCGGTATATAGCGGTGTGCCATCCGATTTCATCGCCGAGATGGAGGACTCCTTTTATATCAAGGGTTGTTTCCTGTCTGGCGTGGACTTGCAGTATAATTTTGATGATACCAATACTGATCCATTCGAAGGAAATTGATGTTATCTGCATCGATCCGGAAACGATGAAGGGAGTGACGAAGATGTCTTGTATCATAGATTGGACCCCGAAAACGACGCCTTTCGCTTCGGCTTTCATTGTCTACGCTTTCGTTTTCAGCTTCGCCATACCTTTAAGCCTGATCCTAGTCTTCTATTGTTTGGTCATCAAAAAGTTGAAAACAGTCGGCCCGCAGAATAAATCCAAGGAGAAGAAACGATCGCACCGCAAAGTCACCAACTTAGTCCTAACAGTCGTGACGGTTTACATAATCTGCTGGACACCTTACTGGATTACCCAAATCGCGCTGACCTTCAGCGATTCCGGCGAATCTGAAATCCAATCGAACCATTTCGTCGTCACCATACATTTACTGGCCGCATGCTTGAGCTACTCAAACTCCGCGATGAATCCAATCCTCTACGCTTTCTTAAGCGATAACTTCAAAAAGAGCTTTTTGAAGGCTTGCACCTGTGCTGCCGGTAAGGACATTAACGCTACTCTCCACTTGGAAAACAGCGTTTTCCCGAGGAAAAACAGGCAGTGTTCTGCGAAATTCAGGCAGACCAGGGGGACGTCGATATGCCCGAATAATGAGGATGATTTGGGACCTTTGGTTAGTAAAGGCGACCCTTCGACGTCGGCCATTACAATGACCTCCAGGTCGATTAACGTAAATTCGAATGACAACAAGGATGGACAGAAGGATACGATTGTTAAGAACGGCTTGGCGATTACGTTCAGTGCGAATTTATAATTTGGTACTTAGGGAACATGTTGATAGGTTTTAGGATAAGTCTTTTTTATATACGAACAACCTCCTTTTGAAAAAAATACAGGAAAGGAGAATGAACTGATCAGACCAAAATAGTAATGTTTGCAATCGCTAACAAATTACATGAATTAAGAAAGAAACGAAGGAAAGGAAATGGGATGTCGGGTTAATAATGATTGTAGTATGAGAGCCATACAATTTTGTTTCTGAGTTGAAACTAACAAAGAAAAAAACAACCAGCCTGAAAGCTTTAATTTGAGCCCAACTCTGATGAAATAAAACAAAACACGTTATTTACGAAACAAACAATAAAGTAATTTATCCTTCGTATACACTAGTGATGTTAACGCCCATCACTAGTGTATACGAAGGATAAATTACTTTATTGTGTGTTTCATTCGTGTTTTAAATGATTGTAATAAGCAAATGATCGGTACTTGAATTATTATGATAATCGACTGATCATTTAAATGATCATTCCAATAATATGATTTTAATAATCATTCGAGTAATATGACTCGAATGACATTTAAATCATCATTCGAATGATATGATTGAATGATTATTTGAATGATCATTAGAATAATGATTCAAATGATAATTCAAATAATTATTTAACTGATAATTCAAGTGTTCAGAAAGGACAATGAACATAATTTTGAACAAATTTATGTTTTCTATTAAGTATTTATTGTTCCTCAATAATTATAAAAATGGTTACACTTTAATTATCATTCATACAAATATTTAAATAAATGCTAAAACGATCATTCATACAGGGTGGTGTTCTTCCAAGTACACATATCCCAATTATATACTGTAATTCTTAAGATATTCGTTGTTTTTTCTTAAAGAATTTAATTTGAAGCTTTAAATTACTGTTTTTACTCCCAGATTAAGCATGAAGTAAAATTTCGAATTTAGAAAAGCCTGAAAATTTGGTTTGGTCGCGTAGCGCGAAGCGCGGAGCGGCCAAACCAAATTTTCAGGCTTTTCTAAACTCGAAATTTTACTTCATGCGCCACGCATATAAGACACTGATTTTAAGTGAAGGTTACTTGTTCACAGCATTTCAGTGTTTGTTAGTGTTTAATACGCGTGGCGCATGAAGTAATATTTCGAGTTTAGAAAAGCCTGAAAATTTGGTTTGGTTACATTTGGTACCTGAAAAATTTACATGAGTGTCCACGTGAAATGAGTCCATAAATCTTGTTGTAAGTTTTTTAATAAGTGATTCTTTGTCTGTTGTCGGTTTGTTAATTTTTATCGTGTATATGTCTATGATGTAGTCGTGCACTGTGATGGGATTGTGAATTCGCAAGTTTCAGGTCCTTGTCTAATTGTACTGATTTATTATTTTGAGAAATTATCTTCACGTTGGGTATTCCCTCGATCGGTTTCAGTGGCCTCTTCGTGCATTTTGTAGACCAGGCACCATGATCTGTCTCTCCACACGATTTGCATTTAATAGGCAGCTTTGTCAGACATGTTGAGGTCGGGAGTAATTTTTATTTGTATTTAATTTGACAAAATATTTAATTCCCAATACAAAAACGAATTAATATCGACTTTCTGCAAAAGTTTAGTCTATTAAAGACTAATATTTATAGAAGCAACTACTTCCTGGGCTAATATCGCGACCGATATTAAATTATACAATTAATATATGAGTACTACAAACAGATTTACTGCATAATTTATATCCAAATTTTGTGAGAGAATAATTTAAACAGATGTTCTGTTCAAATTATTCTCTCACAAAACAGAATGAACAAGTAGGAAATTGGAACAAGGACCTGACGAAAAACTTGCGAATTAACAATCCCATCACAGTGCACGACTACATCATAGACATATACACGACAAAAATTAACGAACCGACAAGACAGAGAATCATTTATTAATAAACTTAGAACAAGATTCATAGACTCATTTCATGTGGACACTCGTGTAAATTTTTCAGGTAACAAAATATGACCAAACCAAATTTTCAGGCTTTTCTAAACTCGAAACTTTACTTCATGCTTAGTCTGGGAGTGGACACACTCGTTTAAAACTTCATATTGCACGTTTTTATATAAAATCGACGAATGCCTAAAAATGTACGCGTATACTGTATGTATATCTAAATGAAACTCACAGTATGTAATACAATAAGTCATGCATAGAAATCACAAAAGGAAGTGCAGAATTGTATCTAAAATCAACTTTTAGAGTTAACTCTATAATTGCTTGATCGGTAATGGGTTAAAATGTGATTCTATTCATAAACTTACAACTAATTTGTCTTACAAAGGCGAATTTTGATTGAAACAATTGAATTCGTCTTTGTAAGACAAATTAGTTGTAGATTTGCTAAAAGAATCGAACTTTCAACATTTTTGAAATGTTCTACAACCAAGTATTGGTGTTTTATTATATTTTATGTTATTTTATTAATGAGTGATGTTTACATCGTAACATTGTATCAATTATAATTCTGTATTTGCTTATTTGTATTGTATTATTTCAATGAGTACAAAATATACACTGCTAATATTTTACATTTCATTTAGACGTATTCATCTTATTAACTATAGCTTTTTTACCTGATAATTGTAATACATGTTCATATACTTTGATAGAGCATTGTAACAAATTAAATCAAATTTAAAATATTTTATTGTATATCCGGAGGTATATTTGCACGGGAAGTAGTTGTTTCAATGGGTATTAATTGTCTTAAGTTGTCTTATTAGTTTGCATTTCACACGAATAGTCCTAATTTTTGTATATCATGTTCATCATGTCTACAAATAAAATAAAGGCTGTCGCAAAATTTAAATCATTTGTAGTTTTGCAAACAATGAAAGTCGGACCTATGTTTATTCAACCGATTGTCTTTTAATGAGACCCTGAACAATATGTGCATTCTCTTACACATATTCTGAATGAATGAACCCTGTATAAATTAAAATGAGAAGACTGTCAAAGTTATAATTAAAATTTGTGATGCGATAAATCCAGATATTTCAATAATGGACATTTTTGGAGTTAAACATTTTATGGCGTGAACTAAGAGGCATATTTTTCGGTTGTTGTATTTTCACCGATGGTAGGTAAAAAAAATCTTCTACTTCCCGTAGGTGAAGATAAAAAAATGGCTCACGTCCATTTCCAAAATTGAAATCTTCCACTCTGTGTGGGTGAAGAGCCTAAAAAAGGCCTCAGTTCAATTTCCAAAACTAAAACCTTCTATACAGCGTAGGTGAAGAGTAAAAAAAGGTATAAAACAGTTCTAATTAAAATTAGTGATGGGATTAATCATAATATTTTAATAATTTCAATTTTTGGTACGATGCATTTTAGGAGGTGAACTGGGAGAAACATTTTTCAGTTATTATACAGGGCGAGTCACAAAGCGGAAATCGGTCTATAGTGGGCGTATCGTTGAAAATAGCAAAAACAGTTTCAAATAAAAGTGGTTCAGAATCATGTTTTTCATAACCCAAAATTATTGTTAAATATGGCCGCCTTGCGGTTATACCGGAATTAAACACCAACTTCCTTATTTTAAATAGAACACCCTATATATTTTTACATTTTTGGATTGCATTGGGTATCAGTTGGACCGTTTTCGAGTTATTTAATTTTTTTGATAAATTTGAGGATTTCAGAGCTCGACGCCATTAACAATATCTTCAAAATGAAATAAGTCAGGGTTGTGCGGCTTACGGTTTTGGATTCGGGAAAAAATGTAGTATTTGTTTAAGTTTTTGCCATTAGTCAGATTTTCTAAATTGTACCGAGTCTGTCGACGGTATTCTTCAGTACTCCAAACATGCATAACTTCATTTTTTTAAACGGAACCATCTATCTTGTGACACTATATCTGATGCGAAATTAAATTTCCTTTTTATTGATACCGGGTTGTTGCCATATCCTCTCAACAGTTTTTGAGAAATTTGCGATTTTGTAAAAATGTTAATACATTTCGTATTATCGCGTTAGCCCTGGATACTGATGACGTTTGGCGATTTTGTTTTGACTCGCTTGTCCGACAAATGTCAGAAAATGCTTTTCTAACAAGAATGGATTGATGGTTTGCATCTTGGGTAATAGTTATAATAATAACATTGCTTGACTCAAGAATTTTATTGATGGTAGGAAAAAAAAATCTTCCATTCCTCGTAGGCAAGGTCGTACCCAGGGGCGGATATGGGGCGGATATTTCAGGCTTTTCTAAACTCGAAATTTTATTTCATGCTTAACCTGGGATTGGAATGCACTCCCTTAAAGCTTCAAATTGAATTCTTTAAAGAAAAGCAACGAATATCTAAAGATTTACAGTAAAACCAAATTTTCAGGCTTTTCTAAACTCAAAATTTTACTTCATGCTTAATTTGGGAGTGGAAAACACTTGTTTGAAGCTTCAAAATATTTTCCTACTTCTCATAACGTCTCGATTTGTAAAAATCCTATTATTGATTTTCTGCGTACTTGATATTTTTTAATTTAAAACGTATTATTAGCTGCCATTCATGTTTAAAATTTAAGTTTAAGAATACATGACGTTCCCATAAAAAATACGTATAAAATTTTAAGTAGAGCTTCATTTTCAAGGAAAAGTGGTATAATCTGCAATTTGTTTTTTTTTTTACTCGTAAACAATTTAGAAGTAATATTGTATGGTCTACACTTCCGTTAGTGTATCTAAAAAGTGTTGAATTGAAATGTAAGCCATTTGTAGAAAAAATCACAATGCTTGCTAGGTTAAAAAAAATATATTTTTTCTAATACGCTTGTAAAAGTTGAAACGAAAAAAATGTATAAGCCAACATCAAGGACTGAAGGATTTGTAAAAAAATATAAAGGCGATCAGTATTTTTATATATTTCAAAAAGAAAAACTTGCAGGGTAACTAAACTTAGTAGGAAAAACAAACATTAGAATAAAAATTGCATGTAACTGTACTTTTCCTTTTTTCAAATAATATGATAAATCAACACACACGAAAACAACTTAAAACTGCATATCCCATCAAAGTAAATAAGTAAATACTACTTACATGTATTAATGTCATGTTTCTGTGTATATCCGAAAGACATGTGATAAAGATAATAATAAATGATCCAAAAAATGTTCAAGAAAATAATTAAAGGTGTTCAAAAACGGAAATGTTTGGAGTAGACTGTGATGCGGTAAACATAAGTCGTAACTTAACTTGAAAACACCCGTTATTTTACAACATTTAGCTGTTGCAGAGATGAAATTTATTAAATGCAGAATACAGCAAATTGAGTGTTATCTTCAAAACCATCGATTTATTTTTTTATGTACAAAAACTGACATACTCACATCGCAGCCTATTCCAAACATACCAACGAATAGAATTAATTTGTAAATAATTAAATATAAAGGTATAGCTTTAGTTAAATCAATACTTCTCAGTGAGCCATTAACAAGTATGCAAGTCTAAATATGCAGAAACATTGATAGTAAATCACTAATTTGTATGCTCTTAGTTAAAAGAAATTCAAGGAATTCTTAGCCAACTCCGCTTGATTTTCAAGTTAGTTTTTGAACACTCTTTAACTTACTTTCCCCTTTTGTATTACCAAAGTACAAGCTTAATTCAATTGATTTAAAGTTAAAAGTCATTTAGTACTTCTGGTAGTACCTGTACTACCAAAGTACAAGCTTAATTCAATTGATTTAAAGTTAAAAGTCATTAAGTACTTTTAATAGTACCTGTACTACCAAAGTACAAGCTTAATTCAATTGATTTAAAGTTAAAAGTCATTAAGTACTTATAATAGTACCTGTACTAGCAAAGTACAAGCTTAATTCAATTGATTTATAGTTAAAAGTCATTAAGTACTTCTAATAGTGCCTGTACTACCATAGTACAAGCTTAATTCAATTGATTTAACGTTAAAAGTCATTAAGTACTTATAATAGTGCCTGTACTACCAAAGTACAAGCTTAATTCAATTGATTTAAAATTAAAAGTCATTAAGTACTTCTAATAGTACTTGTACTTACTGATTTTTACTTTTATACTCTGGTATTACAAATGGAAAAAAGATGCAACGCAATGCAATTTAAAGGACTCTATCATTTGAGCCCGTGGGGTCCTTGGAAATTGCATTCGATAAAATTGTCTTGGTGCAGCGAAAAATATTTCAAAGAAAAAACAAACAAAAAAATTATTGAATAAACTACGATGATCGAGTGTTTAATGTTTTAAATGTTTATATAAAGAAATACATGTACTTAATGTGTATGTATGTAGATATGAGCTGTGATATTAACATTTATAATTATTAATAATTAATGAACAAAAAAAAGGTATTGTATATAATCACACAGGATTTTATGTAATGAGATTGCACGCATTAAATTTACTAATGTATAAGAGATTATATTGTGACCATGTTCTCATGTTATATACATAAATAAATTAACAATTGTATGTACTCCGATGTTTTGTTTAATTTACCCATTTTTTTAGCACCTATTTTCTTTTGTTCTATTGGCATAGGTTTAACCATTTATCCACTAACGTCGAGAACCTTATTAAAAGTTATTTAAAAGTAAAAGTAATAGCATTTACACTATAAACATTAAACCTAGGGAGTCTTTATAAAATACATTATTAATAGTAATAGACATTAAGTGAATTCAAGGCCGTAGTCTGGAAAAAAATTCGGAGTAGGTTATAAAAATTTCGATGGCTGGGGGGGGGCTACGGCCTTGAGTAAATACAATTTGAATTCAAAGTGACACGCGTTTAAGTAATATTTCATCTACATTATTTAAATCAATATAGAGCAGATGTTTCTTGTAAGTACCCACTGAACACGGAAACATTTTAAATATTGCACAAATATTGAACATGACACTAAATTAAAACATTGTATTCAAATTATTACAACAAAGTTTTAGCAACGTTACAAACATTGTATAAACGTTTTCCGTGCAATATTGATTTATATACATTACCGAAATGTTAAACATACTAACATTCAACATTGTTTTATAACGTTTCAAAAATATTGCAGCAAAATAACACAATGTTATATAATCATTTCAATTTGACTTGTATGCAACATTGTATTGTAAACATTAGATATATATTGAAAATGGTAACATTGCATTTTTAACATTGTAAAATTGTTGAAACTGTTGCTGTAATGCAGCATCGTGGTTTACACATTTCATGGACATACAGAGAGTTTTTCATTCAAGTAAACATATCCCAATTATATGCTGTAAATCTTTAGATATTCGTTGTTTTTTAAAAGAGTTCAACTGCAGGCTTTAAACGAGTGTTTTCCACTCCCAGACTAAGCATGAAGTAAAATTTCGAGTTTAGAAAAGCCACGTGAAAAAGACAAATTTTCTGGGCTTTTCTAAACTCGAAATTTTACTTCATGCGCCACGCGTATAAGCCGCTTATTTCGATTAAAGTTCATGTACTTGTTAACAATATTTTAAGGTTTTCAGAGTTTAAGGGTACTAGGTAGTTAGATTCCGGGGTACTGTCTCCCCTAGACTATACATTACTTTTTGTAACACAGTTTTTTAAATGTTTTCTTGTTACCAATATATATTTGTATTTTTTGATTCATTTAAACCCAGAAATAAATTCTGCATTGACATTACGAGAGAAACCTTCCCATAATGTTCACTTAATTGCTGCACATCGCGTTGTATACAATACGGATTTTATGCATTCATCGTATGCAACTTAACATACATACATACATAGACACATACGTTCGTATGTTCGATTGCATACAAATAAGAGTAATCGCTTGTGTTGCATAGGCGTTGCTTTGTCAACGGTGCAGCAACATTTTTCTTTGAACGTTAGCATGCAGCGTTCCTGCAGGCAGACATTCAGCGTTTATTCAACGTTTTTTCAATATTCATGCAACTTAAAACGCAATTAATTGTTTATGATACTGATTACATTATCTCATTGCAAAGTTAAAGTATAATTTGTACTATGATGTATTGATTAAGTATCAATAACAATAAATATCGATATAGACATATTGAATTGAATCACTGTTTAGATCTAATCTTTTAATTTACATAACAAAGCCTGATATAAAACAATAAATATAAAAATATTTAATCATTAACTTAAATGTCAATTTATTTTTAAACTTTGAGGGCATGTGCAATATATAAAAAAAGCATTTTCAACGAATAATAAATATCTCTTACATGTAGTAATAAAATAGAAATAGTGTTGACTGGAACCGCAATATAGACAAGCCAATCTACACGTCTTTCCCTGTTTAGTGGTATACTGGGTTGCATGTATTACAAACCTATAATATATATATATATAAATATGAATAAACTTATATCACGGTTCATAAACCCATCGACGAAGAGTGTTGCCAAGTCAGCGGAAATCCGCTAGATCTGACGGATTTTAAATGCAAATTGCGGAATATTTATTTTCGATTTAGCGGCTAGCTGATTTACCAGCGGAATTGTTATTGGATAATTGAAAAAAGTAGTGTAATATTTTTTATTTATTTTAATAATATATATAATATTATTATATTAAATACAAAGGTAATTCTTTTAAATAAAGGTTAAATGAAATTAGGAATTATAATATTAATTTTTATCTAGGCACTTATTAGAAAATGATCAAGAAATTTCATTTGTCCATAAATTTTGAAACAATTGTAGATACACCGGGTGTAACACAAAACAGAATCACCCCGGTTTTTTAAATTGACATATCAATATGAAATTTTCTACATTTATACTAAAAATAATTTGGAGTTCGGTGGTTATTAGGAAACTTTAATAGCACTTTTAAAATTTTAAATAAAACACCCTATATATTTTTTTTTGTTTTCGGGTACAGGATCTCATTTTATATACAAAACAATTGTTTTTTCAAAAACATTACTAGTGTCATATTTAAAAAAATTGCATCTAAGTGGGTGTGATCATCCTAATATCTTTTGTTTCGTATCATAGATATATACAAGCATTTATTATAATTTGGTTAGTTTTGTTTTTGTTATGTGTACAAGGAAAAGTTATAGGTTGCTTGATTAAAATAATTATTATTTGTTTTCGGATACAGAATCTCATTTTACATACAAATTAATTGTTTGAGGATGGGGAGATGTGCCCGATACATAAAGGAGGGGATCAGAAGGATGCGGATTGCTATTGGGGGGGGGTAACAGTGATGAGCACGGGATACAAGATAACTATGATGGTGGTAAAAAATAGGCTAGAGGAGGAGGTGGAAGAAAAGGGGCTGCTGCCGGAGACGCTGGGGGGCTTTAGGAGGGGAAGGGGGATGAGGGAGCAGGTCTTTACCCTGGCAAGAATGGTAGAGAAGGTGATGGAAGAGAAAGGGAGCGTGTATGCGGTGTTTGTGAGGGGTGAGTGAGGGAATGGTAGAGTGGCTAAGAGGAGTGTATGAGGAAACATGAGCAGTCGCAAAAGTGGGAATGGAAGAGTCGGAGAAGTTTAGGACGTGGGAGGGGCTTAGGCAGGGGTGCCCATTGAGCCCTTTGTTGTTTAACCTCTATACGAGTGAATTAGAGAATGTGATGAGGAAGGGGCAGGCGGGGGGATGATTGGTAGAAGTAAGGTGTCGATGTTGGCATATGCGGATGATATGGTGCTGGTGGCAAGAGAGTAGAAAGGGATGAACGATATGCTGAAAAGGGCGGAGAGGTTTATGGACAGGAGGGGGTTGAGCATGAATGCAAGAAAAACGAAATGGATGAGGTTCAGAAATAAAGGGAGGGAGGGGAGGGTGAAGGAATTAGAGTGGAAGGAGGAGGTGATTGAGAGGGTTAAAAAATTCAAGTATTTGGATTTATGTTCAAAGGAACGGGGGAGGGGTATGAGGAGCATGTGAGGTGTGTGCAGGGGAAGGCTAGAAAGGCGTGGGGGATAGAGTGGGAAAAGTGGGGGAAGTGGATGGGGAACAATGTAAGAGTGGCGTGTAAAGTATGGGATGCGTGTGTGGGGTCAGTGTTAATGTATGGGGTGGAAGTGTGGGGAACGAGAGGGTATGAGTGTATGGAAAGGGAGCAGTTGTGGTTCTTGAAGCGTATGTTGGGGCTGGAAAGATCGACACCCGGATACATAGTGCTGCAGGAAACGAATAGAGAGAAACTAGAGTGTGAGGAGATGGTGAAAATGGCTAGATATGAGATGAAGTTATGAGATCTGGAGGAAGAGAGATTTATTGAAGGCGGTGTGGGTGGTGTGCGTGAATGGGAGAGAGGGTAGATGGAGGAGCTAAAGAAGGAAAATGTATGACAGGGTAGGTTTGTCGGCGACGAAGGTGATGGAATGTCTGGGGAGTGGGGTAAAGGTGGATGCGTGGGTGAAAGAGAAGGAGAAGGAGGTGGAAGCACAAGAAAGACAGGGGTTTATAGAGAGGAGTAAATACAACGATAAGTACGGGAGGTGGCAGGTGCATAGGAGAATGCCGAGGTATTTGGTGGAGGGGGGGTGAAGTAGGGAGGAAAGGGTGATGCTGGCGAGGGCGAGGTGTGAGTCAGGGGAAGGAAGGTGTGGATGGGGAAGGAGTATGGGCAGTATGTAATGTGTGAGCGGGGGATTGATACGTGGAGTCATTTGGCGGAGGTGTGCAAGGGGGTGAAGGAGGAAAGGGTGGGAATAAGAGGGAATAGAAGAGTGATGGAATGGATGAGAGAGGATGGGGCCGGGGTAAGGACTCTGGAGAAGTTGGGGGAAGAGAGGGAAAGCAGGAGGAAGAGAGGAGGCTGTGATTACTGTAGATGTGTTGTAGTATTATGCCAATAAAAGTCTTTTTTTTTCAAAAAAATTACTAGTATCATATTTTTTTTCAAAAAATAAAATTGCATCTAAGTGGTATCCTAATATCTTTTGTTTTATATCATAGATGTAAACAAGCCTTTTTTATAATTTGGTTAGTTTTGTTTTTGTTATGTGTACAAGAAAAAGTTATAGCTTGCTTGATTAAAACAATTATAAATAAAATTCCTGATTTTACCTATTTTTGTCTTTATTCACTAGTTTCATAAGTCTCAAATAAATGCATTTGAAAAGGTGGTATATTAACATTTAAGAAAATCATAATGATCCGCCATGTTGCCATTTGAAAAAAATGAGATATTTAAAAAAAAGATCCAATTGCACTTTAAAGGCCAAATTAAGAAACAAAAGTTGGTAATATTTGTTTTGTAGACGTCTATGATACGAAACAAAAGACATTAGGGCGATCACAGCAACCTAGATGGATTATTATCTAAAAAAAAATATGACACTTATAATTTTTTTTAAACTCGCATATATTGTGAAGTTAGAAATACACTGAAATTTTTTCTAAATGAGTATTAATCAAAAAATTTAAATAACAAAATAATATAATATATGAAATTAACTTATTTAGTAATTACTTTAACAAAAAATTAATAATGTTACGAGTTTGCACCAAAACTGTGCAACGAAAATAAGTTTTGTACATACGGTTATAAAGGAGACTGGCCGATTTTTTCCCTCTACCTCTACTTTTTTAAATTATAATACGCCCAAACTAAAGTTAAAATTGAATAGTAAAAATTATCCGTTTATAATTAATTCTTAAAACGTTACTGATTATTTAAATTAATTAAAGTGCATGTCATTTAGTAGATTGATATAATATTATTGTTGTTTTAAAAAAATTGTGACTATAGAACTTGTGGTCGTAAAGTTGTAATTTTTTTAAGATAACGCTAATTTTGCGCACCGGCCGTCTTTAAGAAATTTTATTTTGAGGGTGAATTGTGCCTCATGGAGTTCATCAAAAAATCTAAAACTTTAGTTTTATGAGTTTTGAAATATCCTTAATATAATGCCTTAAGTCGATGCCTTTTTTATTTTTCAATTTTTTCCAAAAAACGCCAGTGGATCCCGCGAGCTCGCGCTGACACTATGTGCAATGGCGCCTAATGGGATAAATTGTTTTGTGAATATAACTGCGTTTTCAGCAGTAAAATCTAAGAAATATTAAGCAAGAAAAATGGAATTGAAAATCACTCCGAAATGATTTTTTTTGGATTTTGGCGGATTATTATTTAATATTTTTAAGCATTTATCAAAGGAAGTGAAGTGATATCTAAAAATCCAGAAATACGGTTGTAGTTTTAAAGTTATTTTCTATTGAACATAAGAAAAAATGTAATTCTATAGAAGATTTAAACGAAATTGAGATTTATACAAATGCAAGTTTGAAACCGCTATAAAATATTTTCATAAAATGTGATTGTGGCACAGTTCACATATATCCTGTTAGCGAGTCTCTGTACAAAATTTGGTAACAGCGTTTGGATGCTGCATCCAGAAGCGAGACCGGTGATTGGTTTATAAAGCAGGGTTATTAAAAAAAAAGTTTTTTTCATTTTAATTAAAAAATTTTTTTTTAAAATAAAGTGTTTTAAACATATCAACCCTCTTATAAAGTCGTCTGTCTTACTCGTACCCCACACTTGACCATAGTCTCTCGTTTTCTACTTGGTTTCCAGTTCTCCTATAAGCATTGGCTCCCCTTGATATTGGGCAACCATAATGTTTTTAAAATGTGTAAAAATCCAACTCCATTTGCAGTTTTTTTTGCACCCCTTGCGCCTATGATTAGGCTAGTACTTCTTAAACAATTTAACATATGCGATTCATTTTTTAAAATATATTTATTTATTTATTATATGTATACACACCCGAATGGGTAGAGCGGCATTTGATTATATATATATATATATATATATATATATATATATGTATTTATTTATATACGGGACCCCTTTTACAGAAACAAGAACTAAAGTTAATTAGTATATACAATACGTTATATTAAATTAAAGTAAATTATTTTTATGGAATTAAACTATTTAAACATATACGTATATTTCGACAAAAATAAACTTCTATTTGATCATAATATCTAATAGTAAAAACAGATGGCGCCTAGTTTACAAACACGACGTAAAATCCTCGTGCGCGCGAAGCAATAAACCCGCACAAGCGCTCGGCCCACTCCGTAGTTCCCACCGAATGCCGGAGCGCTAAGTCCGTAATTTTCAAAATGTGCCATACACACACGCATGCACTGCCCAAACACTAACTCGCCAAAAGAATAAGAAAAGCGCGCACGCGGACGAGTCTCGCGTATTCCGAAAATTTCCCAAAAAAGGGCAGCTAACTAACTCACAACTCAAATCGACCGACTGAGAAATTTTAAAACATAACAAATACGATGCAAGAAAATCTTCTTCGCGAATAACGAAAATACGAGTATTTATTGATTAGTGGTTTAATTTAGTATTTAGTGCGAAAATGTGGCTGGAAAGTGTTGTGATTTTTCTGTTTAGTTCTCTGTTTGCTGTGAATAGTTTTAATTTGGATACTGACAATTATGTTACGCACCGGGGACAGAGCTCTTCTATGTTTGGATTCACCGTCGCGACGCACAAAGAAAGAGGGAGAAGTTGGTAAGTTGACGCTTTTTATGTTTTTTTACCTACGGTTTATGATTTAATTTTAGAATAGCAAGATGTTTCAACTCAAAGAAATAACTTTTACCCTAGAGCACCTTTATGGAAATATGATATTTAAAAACTTCTCTCTGTAAATAAAATCATACTGTCTTAATAACAAATGAACACTAATAGGGACTTTTTAAACTCCACTAAGCATCATAAGCTTATATTAAAAGACACTTTTTCTTGTACAAGAAAATAGTATATTATTTTCTATCATGGTGTAATATGGCCAAACAGAAATCTTGTGCTGTTTTGTATAATAGAAATAAGACATGTTCTATTTGGTACACCATGATTGAAAATAGTAAATAGTAGTTTTGTGTTTTATACGCGTAACGCATGAAGTAAAATCTTAAGTTTATAAAAGCCTGAAAATTTGGTTTTCTTGTACAAGAAAATAGTTCCGTCTAATACAAGCTTTAAATGTCATCAAACTTTCTTCTGAAATCTAATAAGCTGGTAATTATAGTAGTTTATTAAAGTGTAAATTAATGTAAGGCGTTTTTGAGTTTTCATTTACAAGTGACGATTTTTTACTATAGACAATTATAATTGTCTTATTATTCTTAAAACACTTTAGTAATAGTGATGTGCATACCTAAACAGTTTTAAAACTTTAAGTAAAGTTAACAGTTGTAAGATTCTAATTCAATTGTTTCAACCCTTTCAGCCCTAAAATGTTTCTGGTGTCCAAAAAAATGTTTTGTACACTGCATATTATTTATTACTATCTCAGATAAACACAGAGTGTTTCTTTTAAGTATACATATGTCAATATACTGTATACGCTGTTAATCTTCAGATATTCGTTGTTTTTACAAATATTTCTGTCTGTCTGTCGTTTGTTTTTTAAATTAGTTTAATTTGAAGTCTTAAACGAGTGTTTTTCACTCCCAGATTAAGCATGAAGTAAAATTTCGAGTTTAGAAAAGCCTGAAAATTTGGTTTGGTCGCGTAGCGCGAAGCGCGGAGCGACTAAACCAAATTTTCAGGCTTTTCTAAACTCGAAATTTTACTTCATGCGCCACGCGTACTAAACACTAATGTGATGTGACGTTCAGAATACACGTTTTTAACATACTGCTTTAGTAAAATATTTTGAACTTCACTTAAAATCAGTGTTTTATACGCGTGGCGCATGAAGTAAAATTTCGAGTTTAGAAAAGCCTGAAAATTTGGTTTGGTCGTGTAGCGCTACGCGCTACACGACCAAACCAAATTTTCAGGCTTTTCTAAACTCGAAATTTTACTTCATGCTTAATCTGGGCGCGGAAAACACTCGTTTAAGACTTCAAATGAAAGTAATTTAAAAAACAAACGATTATCGGAAAAGTTATAGCTCATGCATAGATGTATGTATGTTCAGAAGAAAAATGCCTATAGTATGTTTACTAAGTATTAATGGTGGCAAATGCCACCGTCAGGGCCAAAAGGGTTTAGATATAAATAAGGTTTTAGTGAGGTCTTCAAATGTTCTTCTAAAATCTAATAAGCTGGTAATTATGGTGGTTTATTAAAGAGTAAAGTAAAGTAAAGTAAGGCGTTTTTTACTACTACTAATAGTAATGTGTATACCTAAACAGTTTTAAAACTTTAAGTAAACTTAACAGTTGTAAGATTCTAATACAATTGTTTGAACCCTTTCAGCCCTTGAAGTTTTCTGGTGTCCAAAAAAATATTTTGTGCACTGCATATTATTTATTACTATCTTAGATATACAGAGACTTTTTCTTTTAAGTATACTTATCTCAATTTACTGCATACGCTGTAAATCTTCAGATATTCGTTGTTTTCACAAATATTTCAAATTGAACTTCTAAACTAGTGTTTTCCACTCCCAGATTAAGCATGAAGTAAAATTTCGAGTTTAGAAAAGCCTGAAAATTTGGTTTGGTCGCGTAGCGCGAAGCGCGGAGCGACCAAACCAAATTTTCAGGCTTTTCTAAACTCGAAATTTTACTTCATGCGCCATGCGTACTAAACACTGATGTGATGTAATATTCACAATACACGTTTTTAGCATACTGCTTTAGTGGAATATTTTGAACTTTACCTAAAATCAGTATTTTATACGCGTAGCGCATGAAGTAAAATTTCGAGTTTAGAAAAGCCTGAAAATTTGGTTTGGTCGTATAGCGCGTAGCGCTACAGGACCAAACCAAATTTTTGAGAGATGTTTTATACAATTCTACAATGTCTAGTAAAAAAAGTGTTTTCATTTCTCATAAGTGGAACAAAATAAATCTTTTCTAAAATCCAAATATTTATTAAATGTTTCCAGGCGCTTTTCAGAAAACAATTCAATATGAAAATGCATTTTATAAGAAATAATCGATTCATTTTAAATTGTATGCAAGCAAAATTTAAGACATATTTATTGTTCATTGTAATTTTCATTTTCATCTTTACTTTCTAATTCATTTGATCATATCGCATTTCTTTGAAGAAGTTTAATGACACTTCGCACTTCATTGATCACAATCACATTAAATTGAAGGTTAGTACATCATAACGATTTAGCAAATTAAATGCATGGTCAGCATATTTATCTATTAATGGACTATTCGAGTCATGAATATTCTAATTATGGCATGACACATTTAGGTTCTAATTTTGTAACATTGCCGAAATTTATTTTAATAAATTCGAGTGCAGTATTTTACGAACAGGTGGTTTTCCAATCCACGTGTAAGTATGAAGTAAATATTTCGAGTTTAGAAAAGCCTGAAAATTTGGATTAGTCGCGTAGCGAAGCGAAGCGACCAATCCAAATTTTCAGAAGTTTTTATTATAATAATAAAAAATGGTGATGTGTCCATCATAGTACTTTCCCGCGTAAATTGCGTATTAAATCACTTTTAAAATATTTGTAGCATTATTATTTTCAAAATGTCTTCAACTTTTTCATAACTACAACTTTTATTTGAAACATTTTTCAATTGGATCAACACATACTGACACAAACCAATGACTAGATAATAAACACTATTTATTGAATATCTTAAAAACTAAGAGTGCTATGACAAAAAGTGAAGATACATAAATTCTTTAATATTTTATTTCCTACAACTTTTATTTGAAACATTTTCCAATTGTATCAACACACGCACTGACACAAATCAATGACTAGATAAAGAACACTATTTATTAAATATCTCAAAAACTAAGAGTGCTATGACAATAAGTGAGTCCACAAAAAATCTTTAGTTTTTCATTTCCTACAACTTTTATTTGAAACATTTTTAAATTGTATCGACACATACACTGTCACACACCAATAACTAGATAAATCACACAACTTTTGAAATATCTCAAAAACTAAGAGTGCTATGACAAAATGTAAGTAAACAATACATCTTCATTTTGTTATTATCTACAACTTTTATTTGAAAGAATTTTTTGTTTGATGAACATTTATTGAAAAAATCTGAAAAAACTGAAAATCGCTAAGAGTAAAGTACCACTTCCGGTTTTCCGATTTTCACCAAAAGCTTTTCAGTTCTTACGATTGTAACAAAAAGCTTAAGTTTCAAGTTTCATCTCGATTTCTTTAGCGGTTTTTGCGGTACAGCGCACACAGACACACACACAGACACACAGACAGACAGACATTTTTCAAAAATGGTCTTATTCGACTCAGGGGACATCAAAACGGATATTTCCGCTAAAATTTTTGATTCGAAAATTTTCACGAAAACAATACTTTCCCTTTGTATTACATACGGGGGAAAGTAAAAAATTAAAGTAAAATGTTATTAAAATAAGTTTTTACAAATAGATCAAAGAATTTTCTTGCGAGAAAAACTTAAATTGTATTAAACATGATTTCAACGTATACCTTCAGCAGAACAGATATTCAGAATTGCCAATTTTATCAAAATTCTAACATAGGAGAGTAGTGCAATTGATTTAAACCCCATATATAAAGTAGCCTTTTATTAGATGGCAACATGAAGAACTCTAACCATTTAAGATAGAGCACCTTCAATAGAGCAAGTAAAGTTTTTATGATAGAAAAATATTGACGCCATAAATAAGGTTTTTTTATAATAATATTAGAAATGAAGACAAAAAAGTTATTGAATCAAGTTTTTACAAAGAAATCAAAGAATTGTCTTACAAAAAGAAATGTTGAACTATATGTAACATTTCTATGAAGCTTTTATTATAAAAAACTGATAATTGTGAAGTTCAAAAAATTATTATCATCTTGAATTATAATAATTAAATTAAAACTATATTAACCCATTAATAAAGCAATAACGCAACCTTATTAATTTTTTATTAATTAAATTACCAAATAAGTTAATTTTACTCATTGTATTATTTGACCTGACTTGAGAATGTACGAAGAAACATGTAAATATTTAATTATTTTGATTATTTCCCATTTTAAAAAATGAATATTTAGGTGTATTTCTTTCTAACTTCACAATATTTTAGTATTTTACACGCGTGGCGCATGAAGTAAAATTTCGAGTTTAGAAAAGCCTGAAAATTTACTTCAGTAGCATAAAATATGTTGCAATTTGAACGAGGAACCCAAAAAATTACTAATATATAGGGTGTTCCATTTAAAACAACAAATTTGGTGCTACTTCCGGTGGAACCAGAAGTGATATAAAGTTGAAAATATTTCACATGAGGAGAACTGATTCAACCATATGACAAGGATTTATTTCAATTTTTTTGTGCAATGGCAACCCCATAAACTGTTAACGAACGGTTTAGCATAGACACCCTGTATAAATATATATATTATTTTAAACAAATATTGAATTGTATGAAACAGGTTTTTGTTATAACGATATATGAAATAAAAACTGATAAGTTCCTGACATTTTTTAGAAAAATATCGAAGAATTTTCTTACGTGAAAAAATGTTGATTTACTTAAAACATTAGACACGTTTTTGTAATTTAAAACTGTTTAATTGTATTAAACAAATCTTTCAGTTTTTTTTATTGTAATGATATGAGAAATCAAGAGTGAACCCTATTGACCGATGTAAAGATAGCCACGGATTTTCCAGCCACGGATTTTGGCGCCTCCACCATCACACGAATTATAGAACAGATTCCCCAGATTTTCAAAATTTCATAACTCCCAAACCACATATTTTATTTTCAAAATTTCTTCAATAATTCATTAAACAATATACATAGAGCGAGTATAAATAACCAGAATTTTGAAACTCTCAATTGTTCTTTATTTAAACAAGATATTGCTGTCTCGCGTATGTCACCTTTCATACCAAATATTAAAAAAATCATATCTCTAAAAACTCCTATTTTAATTTCCAAATTTCTTCACTAATTGTTTAAACAATATATCTAGACCGAGCATAGATGGTCAAAATGTTGTCACTCTTATTTGTTAATTATTTATATAATATATTGCTGTCCCGCGTATAGCACCGTTCATACCAAATATTAAAAAAATCATATCTCTTAAAAATCCTATTTTATTTCCAAATTTCTTCACTAATTATTTAAACAATATATCTAGACTAAGCATAGATGGTCAAAATGTTGTCACTCTCATTTGTTAATTATTTAAATAATATATTGCTGTCCCGCGTATAGCACCGTTCATACCAAATATTAAAAAAATCATATCTCTTAAAAATCCTATTTTATTTTACAAATTTCTTCACTAATTATTTAAACAATATATCTAGACTAAGCATAGATGGTCAAAATGTTGTCGCTCTTATTTGTTAATTATTTAAATAATATATTGCTGTCCCGCGTATAGCACCGTTCATACCAAATATTAATAAAATCATATCTCTTAAAAATCCTATTTTATTTTCCGAATTTCTTCACTAATTGTTTAAACAATATATCTAGACCGAGCATAGATGGTCAAAATGTTGTCACTCTTATTTGTTAATTATTTATATAATATATTGCTGTCCCGCGTATAGCACCGTTCATACCAAATATTAAAAAAATCATATCTCTTAAAAATCCTATTTTATTTTCCAAATTTCTTCACTAATTATTTAAACAATATATCTAGACTAAGCATAGATGGTCAAAATGTTGTCACTCTCATTTGTTATTATTTAAATAATATATTGCTGTCCCGCGTATAGCACCGTTCATACCAAATATTAAAAAAAATCATATCTCTTAAAAATCCTATTTTATTTTCCAAATTTCTTCACTAATTGTTTAAACAATATATCTAGACCGAGCATAGATGGTCAAAATGTAGTGAAGAAATTTGAAAAATAAAATAGGATTTTTAAGAGATATGATTTTTTTAATATTTGGTATGAACGGTGCTATACGCGGGACAGCAATATATTATATAAATAATTAACAAATAAGAGTGACAACATTTTGATCATCTATGCTCGGTCTAGATATATTGTTTAAACAATTAGTGAAGAAATTCGGAAAATAAAATAGGAGTTTTTAGAGATATGATTTTTTTAATATTTGGTATGAAAGGTGACATACGCGGGACAGCAATATATTGTTTAAATAAAGAACAATTGAGAGTTTCAACATTCTGGTTATTTATACTCGCTCTATGTATATTGTTTAATCAATTATTGAAGAAATTTTGAAAATAAAATATGTGGTTTGGGAGTTATGAAATTTTGAAAATCTGGGGAATCTGTTCCATAATTCGTGTGATGGTGGAGGCGCCAAAATCCGTGGCTATCTTCACATTGGTACCCTATTGTGGTTTACGCAGATTAACATATGTGTCTTTGTGCATATTTGTGATTCATGTTTTGTGTCTTACATATTAGTTATAAGTTTTTGGCTCTACATTGTAAATGGCTTGTCCTTTAATAAAGAATTATTATTATTATTATTATTATTAAATGTTCTTAAAATTAGTTTTCACAAATAAATCAAAGAAATGTTCTTACGAGAAAAACTTGAATTTTATTAATAAATATTTCTGTGAAGTTTTTATAAAAGAATAATATAGAATTGTATAAAAGAAACATTTATTATAATATAAGTATGAACAGTTATTAAATGAAGTTTTCACAGAAAAATGAAAGAATTGCCTTACGAGACAAATGTTGAATTGTATGAAACATTTCTGCGGAGTTTGGTATTATAATGATTAAAGAAATAAAGACTAAATGGTTCTTAAATTAAGTTTACTATAATTAAAATACTAACTGAAAACTTATATAAAAGAACTTTACATCAAACTTTATATTTTCTTAATAAACAAAAAAGAAATTAAGACTTAATTGTTCAACAAAGAAGTTTTCATAAAATTTTTAATTGAAATTGCTGAAAAAAAATCCTCTCAAGAAATACACACGATAAGGTCAATTAAAAAATTAAAGTATTTTAAATTTTCTTATGTAAGTGTGTTAATTAATTGTAGGGACAAACATCTAGGGCTTACAAAACACAACAAAGCAAACAACTTTTGTTAATAAATGTGTAGTCAAAAGTGTTTTCTTTAGAAAATAAAGCTTCTTAAAGATTAATTAAAAAGAACCTGACAATAGGCAATCCAAATTGCATTGTTAATTGTTTTGCACAAGTCACACAGAATTATAAGAAATAAAAAACGATCTAGATATTCGAGCATTCAAATAACGTACATTTTGACACACTTTAATATTTTTGTGATATGTTTTTTTTTACTTTTCTTGCATTAATTTACGTCGTAATTGAAACAAATGGTAGGTAATAATTGATGTTGTGTACATTTAGGCGCTTCTTTCAAAATCTTTAAGAATATCTATCCCTGAAAAGAAACAGTTTTGACTAAACATTTATCAGAGCTGGGCAGGATTCGAATCATTCAGGATTCCAATCCTGGATTCGAATCTTTTTAAAGGATTAAAAAGAGGCATTCGAATACTTTAGTTCAACTGGATTCGTGATCCGGATTCGTTACATTTTTTTAAGAGGATTCGTATTCGAATCCAAATGTGGGTGATTCGATTCATAAAAAGATTCGAATGTTTATAAAAGTATTCGAATACTTACAAAAGGTTTTCAATCGTCAAAAATAATTTGAATTAATTGTAAGGATTAACTTGAACAATTTCCTTTGTGTGTTTTTAAATTTCTCGATAAATCACTGTTTTATACGCGTGGCGCATGAAGTAAAATTTCGAGTTTAGAAAAGCCCCGTGAAAATTTGTCGAGGGTCGCGCAGCGACCCGCGACAAATTTTCTGGGCTTTTCTAAACTCGAAATTTTACTTCATGCGCCACGCGTATAAAACAGTGATTTATCGAGAAATTTAAAAACACACAAAGGAAATTGTTCAAGTTAATCCTTACAATTAATTCAAATTATTTTTGACGATTGAAAACCTTTTGTAAGTATTCGAATACTTTTATAAACATTCGAATCTTTTTATGAATCGAATCACCCACATTTGGATTCGAATACGAATCCTCTTAAAAAAATGTAACGAATCCGGATCACGAATCCAGTTGAACTAAAGTATTCGAATGCCTCTTTTTAATCCTTTAAAAAGATTCGAATCCAGGATTGGAATCCTGAATGATTCGAATCCTGCCCAGCTCTGATAAATGTTTAGTCAAAACTGTTTCTTTTCAGGGATAGATATTCTTAAAGATTTTGAAAGAAGCGCCTAAATGTACACAACATCAATTATTACCTACCATTTGTTTCAATTACGACGTAAATTAATGCAAGAAAAGTAAAAAAAAACATATCACAAAAATATTAAAGTGTGTCAAAATGTACGTTATTTGAATGCTCGAATATCTAGATCGTTTTTTATTTCTTATAATTCTGTGTGACTTGTGCAAAACAATTAACAATGCAATTTGGATTGCCTATTGTCAGGTTCTTTTTAATTAATCTTTAAGAAGCTTTATTTTCTAAAGAAAACACTTTTGACTACACATTTATTAACAAAAGTTGTTTGCTTTGTTGTGTTTTGTAAGCCCTAGATGTTTGTCCCTACAATTAATTAACACACTTACATAAGAAAATTTAAAATACTTTAATTTTTTAATTGACCTTATCGTGTGTATTTCTTGAGAGGATTTTTTTTCAGCAATTTCAATTAAAAATTTTATGAAAACTTCTTTGTTGAACAATTAAGTCTTAATTTCTTTTTTGTTTATTAAGAAAATATAAAGTTTGATGTAAAGTTCTTTTATATAAGTTTTCAGTTAGTATTTTAATTATAGTAAACTTAATTTAAGAACCATTTAGTCTTTATTTCTTTAATCATTATAATACCAAACTCCGCAGAAATGTTTCATACAATTCAACATTTGTCTCGTAAGGCAATTCTTTCATTTTTCTGTGAAAACTTCATTTAATAACTGTTCATACTTATATTATAATAAATGTTTCTTTTATACAATTCTATATTATTCTTTTATAAAAACTTCACAGAAATATTTATTAATAAAATTCAAGTTTTTCTCGTAAGAACATTTCTTTGATTTATTTGTGAAAACTAATTTTAAGAACATTTAATAATAATAATAATAATAATAATTCTTTATTAAAGGACAAGCCATTTACAATGTAGAGCCAAAAACTTATAACTAATATGTAAGACACAAAACATGAATCACAAATATGCACAAAGACACATATGTTAATCTGCGTAAACCACAATAGGGTACCAATGTGAAGATAGCCACGGATTTTGGCGCCTCCACCATCACACGAATTATGGAACAGATTCCCCAGATTTTCAAAATTTCATAACTCCCAAACCACATATTTTATTTTCAAAATTTCTTCAATAATTGATTAAACAATATACATAGAGCGAGTATAAATAACCAGAATGTTGAAACTCTCAATTGTTCTTTATTTAAACAATATATTGCTGTCCCGCGTATGTCACCTTTCATACCAAATATTAAAAAAATCATATCTCTAAAAACTCCTATTTTATTTTCCGAATTTCTTCACTAATTGTTTAAACAATATATCTAGACCGAGCATAGATGATCAAAATGTTGTCACTCTTATTTGTTAATTATTTATATAATATATTGCTGTCCCGCGTATAGCACCGTTCATACCAAATATTAAAAAAATCATATCTCTTAAAAATCCTATTTTATTTTTCAAATTCCTTCACTACATTTTGACCATCTATGCTCGGTCTAGATATATTGTTTAAGCAATTAGTGAAGAAATTTGGAAAATAAAATAGGATTTTTAAGAGATATGATTTTTTTTAATATTTGGTATGAACGGTGCTATACGCGGGACAGCAATATATTATTTAAATAAATAACAAATGAGAGTGACAACATTTTGACCATCTATGCTTAGTCTAGATATATTGTTTAAATAATTAGTGAAGAAATTTGGAAAATAAAATAGGATTTTTAAGAGATATGATTTTTTTAATATTTGGTATGAACGGTGCTATACGCGGGACAGCAATATATTATATAAATAATTAACAAATAAGAGTGACAACATTTTGACCATCTATGCTCGGTCTAGATATATTGTTTAAACAATTAGTGAAGAAATTCGGAAAATAAAATAGGATTTTTAAGAGATATGATTTTATTAATATTTGGTATGAACGGTGCTATACGCGGGACAGCAATATATTATTTAAATAATTAACAAATAAGAGCGACAACATTTTGACCATCTATGCTTAGTCTAGATATATTGTTTAAATAATTAGTGAAGAAATTTGTAAAATAAAATAGGATTTTTAATAGATATGATTTTTTTAATATTTGGTATGAACGGTGCTATACGCGGGACAGCAATATATTATTTAAATAATTAACAAATGAGAGTGACAACATTTTGACCATCTATGCTTAGTCTAGATATATTGTTTAAATAATTAGTGAAGAAATTTGGAAATAAAATAGGATTTTTAAGAGATATGATTTTTTTAATATTTGGTATGAACGGTGCTATACGCGGGACAGCAATATATTATATAAATAATTAACAAATAAGAGTGACAACATTTTGACCATCTATGCTCGGTCTAGATATATTGTTTAAACAATTAGTGAAGAAATTTGGAAATTAAAATAGGAGTTTTTAGAGATATGATTTTTTTAATATTTGGTATGAAAGGTGACATACGCGAGACAGCAATATCTTGTTTAAATAAAGAACAATTGAGAGTTTCAAAATTCTGGTTATTTATACTCGCTCTATGTATATTGTTTAATGAATTATTGAAGAAATTTTGAAAATAAAATATGTGGTTTGGGAGTTATGAAATTTTGAAAATCTGGGGAATCTGTTCTATAATTCGTGTGATGGTGGAGGCGCCAAAATCCGTGGCTGGAAAATCCGTGGCTATCTTTACATCGGTCAATAGGGTTCACTCTTGATTTCTCATATCATTACAATAAAAAAAACTGAAAGATTTGTTTAATACAATTAAACAGTTTTAAATTACAAAAACGTGTCTAATGTTTTAAGTAAATCAACATTTTTTCACGTAAGAAAATTCTTCGATATTTTTCTAAAAAATGTCAGGAACTTATCAGTTTTTATTTCATATATCGTTATAACAAAAACCTGTTTCATACAATTCAATATTTGTTTAAAATAATATGTATATTTATACAGGGTGTCTATGCTAAACCGTTCGTTAACAGTTTATGGGGTTGCCATTGCACAAAAAAATTGAAATAAATCCTTGTCATATGGTTGAATCAGTTCTCCTCATGTGAAATATTTTCAACTTTATATCACTTCTGGTTCCACCGGAAGTAGCACCAAATTTGTTGTTTTAAATGGAACACCCTATATATTAGTAATTTTTTGGGTTCCTCGTTCAAATTGCAACATATTTTATGCTACTGAAGTAAATTTTCAGGCTTTTCTAAACTCGAAATTTTACTTCATGCGCCACGCGTGTAAAATACTAAAATATTGTGAAGTTAGAAAGAAATACACCTAAATATTCATTTTTTAAAATGGGAAATAATCAAAATAATTAAATATTTACATGTTTCTTCGTACATTCTCAAGTCAGGTCAAATAATACAATGAGTAAAATTAACTTATTTGGTAATTTAATTAATAAAAAATTAATAAGGTTGCGTTATTGCTTTATTAATGGGTTAATATAGTTTTAATTTAATTATTATAATTCAAGATGATAATAATTTTTTGAACTTCACAATTATCAGTTTTTTATAATAAAAGCTTCATAGAAATGTTACATATAGTTCAACATTTCTTTTTGTAAGACAATTCTTTGATTTCTTTGTAAAAACTTGATTCAATAACTTTTTTGTCTTCATTTCTAATATTATTATAAAAAAACCTTATTTATGGCGTCAATATTTTTCTATCATAAAAACTTTACTTGCTCTATTGAAGGTGCTCTATCTTAAATGGTTAGAGTTCTTCATGTTGCCATCTAATAAAAGGCTACTTTATATATGGGGTTTAAATCAATTGCACTACTCTCCTATGTTAGAATTTTGATAAAATTGGCAATTCTGAATATCTGTTCTGCTGAAGGTATACGTTGAAATCATGTTTAATACAATTTAAGTTTTTCTCGCAAGAAAATTCTTTGATCTATTTGTAAAAACTTATTTTAATAACATTTTACTTTAATTTTTTACTTTCCCCCGTATGTAATACAAAGGGAAAGTATTGTTTTCGTGAAAATTTTCGAATCAAAAATTTTAGCGGAAATATCCGTTTTGATGTCCCCTGAGTCGAATAAGACCATTTTTGAAAAATGTCTGTCTGTCTGTGTGTCTGTGTGTGTGTCTGTGTGCGCTGTACCGCAAAAACCGCTAAAGAAATCGAGATGAAACTTGAAACTTAAGCTTTTTGTTACAATCGTAAGAACTGAAAAGCTTTTGGTGAAAATCGGAAAACCGGAAGTGGTACTTTACTCTTAGCGATTTTCAGTTTTTTCAGATTTTTTCAATAAATGTTCATCAAACAAAAAATTCTTTCAAATAAAAGTTGTAGATAATAACAAAATGAAGATGTATTGTTTACTTACATTTTGTCATAGCACTCTTAGTTTTTGAGATATTTCAAAAGTTGTGTGATTTATCTAGTTATTGGTGTGTGACAGTGTATGTGTCGATACAATTTAAAAATGTTTCAAATAAAAGTTGTAGGAAATGAAAAACTAAAGATTTTTTGTGGACTCACTTATTGTCATAGCACTCTTAGTTTTTGAGATATTTAATAAATAGTGTTCTTTATCTAGTCATTGATTTGTGTCAGTGCGTGTGTTGATACAATTGGAAAATGTTTCAAATAAAAGTTGTAGGAAATAAAATATTAAAGAATTTATGTATCTTCACTTTTTGTCATAGCACTCTTAGTTTTTAAGATATTCAATAAATAGTGTTTATTATCTAGTCATTGGTTTGTGTCAGTATGTGTTGATCCAATTGAAAAATGTTTCAAATAAAAGTTGTAGTTATGAAAAAGTTGAAGACATTTTGAAAATAATAATGCTACAAATATTTTAAAAGTGATTTAATACGCAATTTACGCGGGAAAGTACTATGATGGACACATCACCATTTTTTATTATTATAATAAAAACTTCTGAAAATTTGGATTGGTCGCTTCGCTTCGCTACGCGACTAATCCAAATTTTCAGGCTTTTCTAAACTCGAAATATTTACTTCATACTTACACGTGGATTGGAAAACCACCTGTTCGTAAAATACTGCACTCGAATTTATTAAAATAAATTTCGGCAATGTTACAAAATTAGAACCTAAATGTGTCATGCCATAATTAGAATATTCATGACTCGAATAGTCCATTAATAGATAAATATGCTGACCATGCATTTAATTTGCTAAATCGTTATGATGTACTAACCTTCAATTTAATGTGATTGTGATCAATGAAGTGCGAAGTGTCATTAAACTTCTTCAAAGAAATGCGATATGATCAAATGAATTAGAAAGTAAAGATGAAAATGAAAATTACAATGAACAATAAATATGTCTTAAATTTTGCTTGCATACAATTTAAAATGAATCGATTATTTCTTATAAAATGCATTTTCATATTGAATTGTTTTCTGAAAAGCGCCTGGAAACATTTAATAAATATTTGGATTTTAGAAAAGATTTATTTTGTTCCACTTATGAGAAATGAAAACACTTTTTTTACTAGACATTGTAGAATTGTATAAAACATCTCTCAAAAATTTGGTTTGGTCCTGTAGCGCTACGCGCTATACGACCAAACCAAATTTTCAGGCTTTTCTAAACTCGAAATTTTACTTCATGCGCTACGCGTATAAAATACTGATTTTAGGTAAAGTTCAAAATATTCCACTAAAGCAGTATGCTAAAAACGTGTATTGTGAATATTACATCACATCAGTGTTTAGTACGCATGGCGCATGAAGTAAAATTTCGAGTTTAGAAAAGCCTGAAAATTTGGTTTGGTCGCTCCGCGCTTCGCGCTACGCGACCAAACCAAATTTTCAGGCTTTTCTAAACTCGAAATTTTACTTCATGCTTAATCTGGGAGTGGAAAACACTAGTTTAGAAGTTCAATTTGAAATATTTGTGAAAACAACGAATATCTGAAGATTTACAGCGTATGCTTGAACAATTTCCTTTGTGTGTTTTTAAATTTCTCGATAAATCACTGTTTTATACGCGTGGCGCATGAAGTAAAATTTCGAGTTTAGAAAAGCCCAGAAAATTTGTCGCGGGTCGCTGCGCGACCCTCGACAAATTTTCACGGGGCTTTTCTAAACTCGAAATTTTACTTCATGCTTAGTCTGGGAGTGGAAACGCTCGTTCATAACTTCAAACTGAATGCTTTGATAAGAACATTAAATGACTCAAAATGTTTTTAAAGATAATAATCTAGTTTTCAAAATTTTGTTTTATATTATTTATTTTGGTCAATTTCAATATAATTCCATGACTTCTCTCTGACTTACCCGGTTTTAATGATATTCAGTGAATTTTTTATTTACGTAATTTTCAGGCATTCGTCGATTTTCTAATATAGTTCAATTTGAAGTTTTGAACGGGTGTTTCCACTCCCAGGCTAAGCATGAAGTAAAATTTCTAGTTTAGAAAAGCCCCGTGAAAATTTGTCGAGGGTCGCGCAGCGACCCGAGACAAATTTTCGGGCTTTTCTAAACTCGAAATTTTACTTCATGCGCCACGCGTACAAAACATTGATTTGAAGTCAAGTTCAAAAACACACAAATACATCTTTAACCAGAGTAACAGGGAGCAGATATTTTGTCTGTTATCAAAAATGTTTAGTGTTAATAATAAATAATTAGATTTTGAATATTTTTATTAAAACAACTGGTAACGATACTTATAATTTAATGGTTGCAAAAGTATAGTAAAATTAAATTTACTCTTAAAGGATTTGTATTCATGATTTGAAAAAGCAGGATTCGAATCCTTGATTAGAATCAAATTTATCTCTTATGAATCCTTTATTCGAATATTCGCGATTCGAATCATATTAGGTGATTCGAATTCGTGATTCGAATCCTTTTTACCAGGATTCGTCCCAGCTCTGACATTTATTAACAAAAAATTCTTGTTTTGATCTATATTTTAAGCCCTAGAAGTTTGTCCCTGCAATTCATTAACACCCTGTGTAAGAAAATTTAATTCAATTTATTACATATGTTACGAATCAATAAAAAGCAATTTATTAAATTTAAATTTGCTGAAATGGAGATATAAATTAGAGTTTCTCCATATACAATCTTCGTGTAATTTAAAATAAAGTTACGAAAACTGGCATTTTCTTATGATAAATATAGATCCTTAATTTTTAAATGAAATTTATAATCAAAAAATGCAGAAAAAAATTAATTTTGTAAAATAAAGACAATGGTCTTTCTCTTTTGTTAAAGTTAGAGACAGTCGTTTTTTATATGTGTTAATTTTGATATGTTTTCACTCACTCTAATCAGTTATTCAGTTAACAAAAGCCGTAATGAAGGGAAAATCATACGGCCCATTAAAATCGAATCAAATAATTATGAGAAATTAAGAATGAAAACTCGAAGAAGTTTTCTTAGAATTCAAAATTAAATGATTAACAAAATATCTACAGCGTGTAAACGAACTACTGTACAGGCTCTCTACCACATAAGGGGCAGCGTTTAAATAAACAATACCTGCATTTTAAATTACCATACCTTTAGTAGATAGCTCACAAATAATTATTAATAATAATTAATAATAATAGTCCACATGTTATAATTTTAACTCCGTAAATATAAAATAATTTATTATAGAAAATGAAGAGTAGTGATTTTTTAAAGAATTGTTTATTAAATTCATAATTTTCTTAAAAAAATCGTTTGCAGAAAAAAACATATGAACTTCTTCTTTGAAAATTTTGTTTATGTAAGTTAAATAATAGGATCCGCAAAAGTAAAGACTGTTCTTAGAATTCAAAATAAAACGACCCACAAAATGTCCATTTAATCTTAACTCCGTAGAATATTTTATTACAGAAAATTAAAAGTGTTGAATTTTTAAGGAAATTTTCATTAAATTCATAATTTGCTTAAAAAAAATCGTTTGGAGAGAGAATATAAAAACTTCTTCTTCGAAGATTTTGTTCATATAAGTTAAATTAATACGATCCACAAAAATTAAGAATGTTCTTATAAGGAATGAACATTTTCAGAAGACGAATTGCTTATCAGAGAAAAATAAATTAGACTATATTTATCAACAATAAAGAAACAGTACTTTTCAAAATTCTATAATAAATAATTTATCAGAAATTAATGAAGAAAAGGTATCTCTAAAGATTTGTTTGTTGTATATAGGTAATTCAGAAATTGTTGAAAGAAATAAATGCATTAGGAAAATTAAAAAACGAAGACTTCAAAGACTTCATCAGCCCCTGAAAAAATCAGCATAAAAATGATGAAATCCACTTTAATGTACACTTCTATGCAATAAAATTAAGCACACAAAATATGTTATAGTTTAAAACGGACGTGATAAGTTTCTTAGTAGATTTGTTTGTTGTATATGGGTAACTTAGAAATTGTTGAAACAAATAAATGCATTAGGAAAATTAAAAAACGAAGACTTCAAAGATTTCATCAGCCCCTGAGAAAATCAGCATAAAAATGATGAAATCCACTTTAATGTACACTTCTATGCAATAAAATTAAGCACACAAAATATGTTATAGTTTAAAACGGACGTGATAAGTTTCTTAGTAGATTTGTTTGTTGTATATGGGTAACTTAGAAATTGTTGAAACAAATAAATGCATTAGGAAAATTAAAAAACGAAGACTTCAAAGACTTCATCAGCCCCTGAGAAAATCAGCATAAAAATGATGAAATCCACTTATAATCTATGCAATAAAATTAAGCACACAAAATATTTTATAGTTTAAAACGGACGTGATAAGTTTCTTAGTAACGAAAATATGTCAATTTCCCTAATGTCAAAATGCTGCGTTATTTGGACAACAATTCAAAAATTCGAATTCTAACTAAAATAGAAGATGGTTTTTCTATTTCGGCTTTGTTATATTTATTACGGGCATTTCTTTCAAAAGGTTTTTAATAAAGGTGTTATTTTCAAATTATAGTGTTTCATCATTTATTGAAATCGCTGCTAGGCAATTAACACAGACCCGAATTATACAACTAGAATATTCTGAAAAATAGTTAGGAGACTTGTACTTAATTTTATTGCACAGAAGTGTACAACATTTGTCATAACTTTAGGTTCCAAATAACTTTAAAATTATATTATATATTAGACCAATTATGCAATTATTTTTAAATTTTAATAAATTAATAAAATTGAATTCCTTTCATAATAAAGATTTTTGCTATACAATAATGAACTTCTTACCATATCTATCTCTCAGTTCTTAAAGAAACATTCCGAAGGATTTACACCTACAGTTCTTTTCTTGTTTAATTATAATTTAAAATATTATACTTAAACATAAACGAAACACTTTCGTATATATAAATTATGAAATCTGAAGAGTTCTTTAAATAGATTTTTAAATAATGCAACATTTATTGAATTAATTTCTTTAGAAGTGCAATTCTTTTCGCAATCTACAACAAGTTAGTCTTACAAAGACTATCTTTGTAAGACTAACTTGTTGTAGATTGCGAAAAGAATCGCACTTTTAATATATGTTAATTAAATAAACTCCTAAGCACAAATTAAAATCGATAGCTTGACTACTATTTTTTTTTTCTTAGAGCGTTTTTAGATGGGAACACTATTTTTCAGGATACTGTCAGAGATTAATTTAATTTTAGAAGTTAAAATGTGTTTTCAAGATTTTTAAAATATTATCAGTCGCGGGTAATTCAAAACTCTAGATAAGATCGAAAAAAAGTCAAGATTAAAGACTGAATTATCTGCAAAAAAACTGTTTTGACCATCACAAACTAGTTTATATGGCAAACTTGATATGCAAAAAAAGTATCACACATGCATATTTAATTAAAAATTCGACGAAATCTCCTTTTAAATGTTAAAAACAATATTTGACGAGAAGAAAAAGAAATGTTGTCTTATAGCTATTTTCGCGAAATAACCTTCGGTTTTATTACTTTCATAAAATCCTATTTGCATGCATGTGTCATATGCTCACACACGTAAATAGACCTCCAGCACTTCGGAAAGTTTACTTTGCATTCGACGATTCGGTGTAAAAATAAAATTATGAACATACAATGAGAAGAGATTTATATTTAGGTGTTACAATTTTCTAATTTATATACACAAAATTTAAAAAGAGAAGAACAATGTCTTTTTCTTTAAATTCATAAAAAATCGCTAATTTGCATTACGTGTATTTCAGTTATGTCGAATTGTATATTTTTGAGTTTGCGTGAAATAATTATTACTCTAAAAATGACTGTTATTCCTTACTTCACTTTTTATTTGTATCATTAGATGTACATTTCGAGGCACAAGGTGCTCATTATCAATAACAAACTGTCGAATTGTATCAATAATATGTTTTTATTTTGCAAAATTAAAATCAGCTGTAGTTTTGTAATTAACGAAAATAGGACCTATGTTTATTTAACTCATTGTCTTTAAATAAACACCTGAACAAGAGGTGTATTTTAGTCTTTCCACTCTTCAAGAATTTGAATAAAAATCAAGTCAAATAGTGAAACCTGGTAAAATAAAAAAAAATGTGATATTCAATTGGTTTTGTGTTTCGCTTTTATTAAACTCATGCTTATAAAAATCACATTAAAATGTTGCTTACATAGTTCTAAACTCACTATACAGAGAGTTTTATGTAACACCGAACATTTTCATAACGACAATATTTCTTTTAAGTATACATATGCATACGTTGTATATTTTCCGACGCTCATATTACTAATAGAATTCAATTTAAAGCTTTAAACAAGTGTTTTCCACTCCCAGGCTAAGCATGAAGTAAAATTTCGAGTTTAGAGAAGCCTGAAAATTTGGTTCGGTCGCGTAGCGCGAAGCGCGGAGCGGCCAAACCAAATTTTCAGGCTCGAAATTTTACTTCCTACGCCACCGGTACAAAACACTGATTCAATATAAAGTTTTGCGGTGTGTTTTAAGCTTCGTCATATGTCAGTGTTTTGTACCGGTGGCGAATGAAGTAAAATTTGGAGTTTAGAAAAGCCTGAAAATTTGGTTTGGCCGCTCCGCGCTTCGCGCTACGCGACCAAACCAAATTTTCAGGCTTTTCTAAACTCGAAATTTTACTTCATGCTTAGCCTGGGAGTGGAAAACACTCGTTTTAAGTTCTAATTGAATTCTCTTAATAAACCGAGCGTCAGAAAATGTACAACGAAATGCATATGTATACTTAAAAGAAATATTCTCATTATGAAAATGTTCGGTGTTACATAAAACTCTCTGTATATCTTTCTAAATGTTTTTGTTTTAAATTACGCACAAACTTTTACAAAGAATTAAATTTGACAACAATAAAGTTTCAAATTTGTTGCATACTTTCTAGAATATGTTATTCATCCTCAAATCTATAAAAATGGTATCAGATTGATATTGATAATTAATTATTAATTAATGTAATGATACTTGAAATTGAAAAACATATTCGAATATGAATAATATTAAATGTCGATATGGATTACCACGAAGTATCGGTGAAAACCATCGTGATGAATGATATTTTCTAACACTAAATAAATTACATATTCAATAGTTGAATTTTGAAATATTTAATTATTTATTGGTGTATAGTTTTATTGGTCTATATCAGTGATGGGGAAACTACGGCCCGCGGACCAAGTCCGGCCCGCGGAAAGGTTCAATCCGGCCCGTTTAAGAGTGCCGTGGTGAGAATGTTTGAACGCGTTCTTACTTCGTAATGTGACGACCCGCATAAAAACTACCTACCTACGATTAAGCATTATTCTTTGGCCCGCTACGATTGTCTGGTTATTACAAATGGCCCGTCTTAAAAAAAGTTTCCCCACCTCTGGTCTATTTTGTATTGCAAAACATGTCATATTTGATTATTCGAATCTTTTAATTCCCAGCCTAAATTTTACTAGATTATTGTGTTTGGGAAATCAATTCTATTTTCTTTTCGAATAATGAAGTTGATAACTTTCTTTTAGGACCGTAGAGGCCGTGGTTTATCTGCGCTCGGGAAAAACGATAAATAATTTAAAGCACATAATGGACCCTCTGTGGCAATAAAAGAGTAATTATTGTGGTGATAAGGGCACTATACGAGGACTAGAAAAGTGATAAATAAGACGTCTGTGCATGTAACTACACATGTTACGAGATTTGAACCGCAACGTTAATGAACTCGAATAATTATAGCTTTATTATTACATGTCTATAACACTTATAAAATTAATCACTTGCAACACGATTACATATAAAAAGATGCAATTAGTAAAACATGTGTATGTATATATATTTTTAATTAAATCTTGTAATTGTTTTATTTCTATAACAAAATTTTAGAGAAAGAAAGGTATTTGCATCCAATCTAATTTGAAAGAATTTTTCGAAAGAACATTTTCACTAGTGGATTCCAAAAAGGATACTTATTACGTTTCAAACAAAGTTAATTTTATTTCAGTGTAGCGTATTTTGATTTTGCATAGTTCATTTTGATAAACGGGACGATTCTGCAAGAGAAATATTAAATTTAACGTATCCCGATGCAAGCACTGTAAAATTTCCGATATTCCTTGTTTCTTTAAAAGATTTTAATGTGAAGCTTCAAACGAGTGTTTTCCACTCCCAGATTAAGCATGAAGTAAAATTTCAAGTTTAGAAAAGCCTGAAAATTTGGTTTGGTCGCTCCGCGAAGCGGAGCGACCAAACCAAATTTTTAGGCTTTTCTAAACTCGAAATTTTACTTCATGCGCCACGCGTATAATAGACTGATTTAACGTCAAGTTCAAATTATACTGCTTTAGCATACTGCTTTAACAGTATATTTTAAACTTTACAATATGTCAGTGTTTTACACGCGTGGCGCAATAAGTAAAATTTCGAGTTTAGAAAAGCCTGAAAATTTGGTTTGACCGCTCCGCTTCGCGGAGCGACCAAACCAAATTTTCAGGCTCTTCTAAACTCGAAATTTTACTTCATGCTTAATCTGGGAGTGGAAACTCTCGTTAGAAACTTCAATGGGAACTTATTTACAAAACAACGAATGAATCAAAATTGATAATATTTTTCACATCGGGATATGTATAGCTAAAAGAAAAAATTAATGTATGTTATACTTCAACTTCACATTCTAAATGGATTTGGTGTCTGTTATGTATTATGTAAAGTTATTGAGAGTTTAAACACTTAGTATTTTTCACAAATTAAACACTTTATTTTTATACACAGAAAATAGTCAAAGTAAAACCATTTTTATACCAAAACTGGTATAAAAACGGTTTTACTTTGACTATTTCTGTGAAATATTTTAACAAACCGAAAATTGTCGGAATAAATTTTTCATTTGTGTTCAACGCTAAGTGTTTTTCCTCTCAATAACTCTACATAGTATGTTTCACCAAGTGCCAAATGAGAAATTAATTCAAGCAATCTGTTATGTATACTTAAAAGGTAAAATTAAAAAGCAACATTTAGGTACGGAAAATTTATCATTTTGCTTATTCTGTAAGCAAAATGTTAAATTTTCCGTACCTAAATGTTGCTTTTTAATTTTACATTCTAAGTATACATAACAGATTACTTGAATTAATCAATTCAAAGGTGTTTTCTAATATTTTCTTTACTTCAACACAAAATATTCTTACTTATTTGTCCTAATTACTTTTACATGTAAGTTAATTCACGATTTTTGTTTAGGTAAATATTCGTTACCTTGACATTCTCTCCTGAATCTATTTTTATTTTTTTGACGCAATCTTTCCCGATTGCACAATTTCCAGTTCCAGGTCATTGTTTGTAAACAAGGCGGTGATAATAAAACTCTGCTGCAAGATTTTAAAATATTTATCTCGTGCACACACACACGCGCATAAAACTGCACATACCAGGCGAGTGCGATGTTTGAGTGTGTTAATCTTGCCATTACGTGAATGTCAAGTGTAAAGAGCTTTAGGCATTCTAGCCACACATTAATATTTGCATAAAATAACCTTCGTCGGATTTTTCCTAGTAGATTGAGTTTGTCTTTATAAAAGAAGTAAAAATATTTTACTAAAAAGGTATAGTTTTGCTGTGCTTGAAGTAATTAGTCCGACTTTAGAAAACCTAACATTTTTACTTGTAAATTAATAAATCACTTTTGACTTTGTGTAACCATAATATTTTTGAACTGATAAAACACAGTTTAATTTCCTTTCTTCTTTAATTTCCTTTCTTCACTTATTATGTGAATCAAACTGCATTTTATTAGTAATATTTTTCACTAACCCAACACAGGTTTGATTTTCTTTCTTCACTAATTTAGTAAAGAAAGGTAATCAAACTGTGTTTCATTAGAAATATTCTCCACTAATAAAACACAGTTTGATTTCCTTTCTTCACTAATTTAGTACAGAAATGTAACTAAATGGTGTTTTATTAGTGACTTATTACTATTACAATCAAAATCTTAAATTAAATATGTAATATACAAAGTCGACAAAAATGAATAAATAATAAACGTGACTCGTTAATTAATACTCAAAAGAAATTCTAACCTCATGAGGCCAATAACAATTAACTAACAATGCAAATGTTTAGTCGATAGTGCCAATAACAATCAACCAACGTTACAAATGTTTAGTCGAAAATTTTGAAGATACTCATTGTATGTTTAACAATGAAAGATATCTTCAAAATTTTCGACTAAAGATTTGTATTGTTGGTTGGTTGTTAATGGCGCCATCGACTAAACATTTGCATTGTTAGTTAATTGTAATTTTTTGGTTTTAGCAATTTTTTCTTGATTTTGTAAATGTTGACGATACTTTTTAATTATTATTGTTTTTTATAAATATTCTATTAATTTTAATCTACTTTGACAATACTAATAATTCTTGTCACGTGTTTAATATACTCATTAATTCTCATCAATTTCGATATTTTATATGGTTTCTATTTTTTTTATGGTATTTGTACATTTTTTATAATACTATTTAGCGAGTTGGTCAATTGGAACGATTTCTATTTTGCAAATGTTGACGGTTATTTTGATTTAATCACTTTCCACGAGTGTTTTCTATTCTGTTTCATTCTGTTAATTCAATCTTACTCCTAAATTTGAATACGTTTCTGATAATTCAACTAAAAATTAATAAAAGAAGAAAAAAATGAAAAGGAAGTAATAGAATCTAGTCATTGAATAATTGCTATATTGTTCAAAATATTGCGCCACTGGTCACATAACTCAAAACAAATAGTGAATACACTGTATTTTTGTTTTTTCTGACTGGACTATTAATCTTTCTTAAAAATTTGTAACATTACGGGGGGGGGGGGGGGGGTAACTTGGGCCCAAACCTAAAAAAGTTAACTCTTTTTCGGAAAAAATTGACGTTACTGAGATTCAGGCTTCTGTGCTGGAAATTAGCTCTGGTTGGGTTTCTTAATGCTGATTGATCATCCTTGAGTTTTTTGAACTGAAAGAAACGCATTCTTCCTATATTTGAATCTGCTAAGCTTCTCTCTTAAACGTCCTTATTAAAGAAATAAAATTTGGCTTGATTTCTTTTACGTGTGTATTTAAGAAGACAGCACAAAACAACTAAACATTTGACTTTATAGACGCGGTTTTTCATGAAATATTCACAATTTCGGCCACAAAGTATAAAATAACTAGATGAAAATTATGATTTAAAAAACTATGATAAAACCAGAAGAATTCCATCATATTTGTCTAAAGAAAGTATAAAATGTTACCTATAAAATCATTCGGTAAAGAGTTATTCATATTATCAAACACAAACGTCAACAAACGAACGCATTCAGGATTCCAGTCGTGTCGTTGAGGCGGTTTCCTGGAGGCAGTCTACAAACCGGCGTCCGTTCCCTTTTGCTAAATATAATCTTGACGGGTGCGCCTTGCTAAAACAAGACTAATTGCCTTGGCAAGGAGCCATTCAGTATATAAAATCGTGATGTGTTTGTGTGCACGACCCATTACCAAAACTACCGATGCCCAATGATCACATAACGACAATTGAATCACTCGAGAGTGACTAACACAGTAAAATATACAGGGATGTTTTCTTGTAAGTTATACGCTGTAAATTTTATTGCATTCGTTATTTTCGAAAACCGTTCAATTTGAAGGTTCTAAAAAAGGTTTTCAATTCTGGAGTAAGCATAAGTAAAATGTCCAGTTTGGAAAAGCTTGAAAGTTTGGATTTAGGCGGGAAGCGTATAGAACACAAAAATATTGTTGCTTCAATATTCTGATTACTTCACAATATTTTAGAGTTTTATACGCGTGACGGATGACGTAAACTTTCGACTCAAGAAGCCTGAAGAAGCCACAGTGGGGCGAAACAATTGTAGCGAATGCACAATATATATTTGAAAGTGTTTAAATTGTTTTATTTATATAAACATGAAGATGAACTTTCAACATTTATCAGTCTTATTAATCAATTTTTTGTAAAATTTCGAGTTTAGAAAAGCCTAAAAATTCGGAAAATCAAAGAGTGTAAGAAACACTCGTTAAAACCTTTAAATTAAACGGTTTAATAAAATCAACGAAAACCTAAAAAATTACAGCATATACAGTGCAGGCCAAAATACATTATACATTACATTATATGAACAGACATAAGAAATTAAAAATGTTCTGAATTTATATTAATATAAAATCGCATATGCAAGATTTCGACAGAATATATGGGGATCTCAGTTATTTGAAGAGATAGAGAGTCGGTTACAAACTAATTCAGAGTAGGCATTTAATCCACAGTCTAGAGTTTAGAGTCGACAATCAAGCGTCTAGATACCAAAATACTAAAGATCGGAGTCCTAAAACTAATATACAGATTTCTAGGACTCGAAATAAAGAGCTCTCTAATGCTTAAGAGAAGACAATGTTCATTTCCTAGAATCTAGACATTTTGTGGAATTATAAAAGGAGCTATGCGATCGGAGTCCTAAAACTAATATACTCGAGGACTCGAAATAAAGAGCTCTCTAATGCTTAAGAGAAGACAATGTTCATTTCCTCTAATCTAGACATTTTGTGGAATTATAAAAGGAGCTATGCGACCTTAAATAAACATCTCTTATTTTAGGTCTTCTATGACTTGATACTCTTCTAGAGATTAGAATCCAGAAACAAATTCGACAATCTTCAATCAAGCATCTAGATACCAAAATACTAAAGATCGGAGTCCTAAAACTAATCTACAGAAGATTTCTAGGACTTGAAATAAACAGCTTTCTAATGCCTAAGAGAAGACAATGTTTGTTTCCTAGAATCTAAACATTTTGTAGAATTATAAAAGGAGCTATGCGACCAAAAATAAACATCTCTCATTTTACGTCTTTCAAGACTTGATACTCTTCTAGAGATTAGAATCTAGAAACAAATTCGACATTCGACAATCAAGCGTCTAGATACCAAAATACTAAAGATCGGAGTCCTAAAACTAATCTACAGAAGATTTCTAGGACTCGAAATAAACAGCATTCTGATGCCTAAGAGAAGACAATGTTCATTTCCTAGAATCTAGACATTTTGTGGAATTATAAAAGGGGCTATGCGACCTAAAATAAACAAATCTCATTTTAGGTCTTCTAGAGATTATAATCCAGGAACAAATTCGGAGTGAGCATTTAATCTACAGCCTAGAGTTTCGAGTCGACAGTCTTCTGTAGATTAGTTTAAGGTTCCTATCTCAAGCCTTTTGGTATGTATACGACCAAAATGCTTGAAATAGGAACCTTAAACTAATCTACAGAAGGACTTCTAGGACTTATCTGTCTATAACTTAAAAGAAGAGCTAATGTTAGCCTAGAATCTAAACATATTTATGACTTCAGAATAAACATCTCGGACTTCAGAATATAGTATTTGGACGTAAGAATAAATAACTTGCCACGACCTAATATTTATATCTGTCGTTTTAGATCTTCTTAGATTTAAAACTATTTTTGAGTCCAGAAACTAATTCGGAGTAGTCATTTAAACCATAGTGTTGACATTAGAGTCAATAATCAAGCGTTAAGATTTCAAAATGTTGAAGATTAAAGCCCTAAAACTAACACAAACAGCCATCAACGGTCTAATGTTCACATCTACTATTTTCGGTGTTCTAAGGCTTGAAACTCTTGAAGAGTCCAGAAACGAATTCGGATTAGGCATTTAATCCATAGTCTACAAATTAGAGTCGATAGTCAAGCATCTAGATATAAATATGCTAGAGATTAGAGTTCTAAAATTAATCTACAGACTAGCGTAAAAAATTCAGTCTAGAAATCCATCTTGAATTAGGCGTCCAGAATACAAAGTCTAGAATCCAGAGTCTAGAGATAAAAGCTCGAGAAACTAGAAAGTTGTCTAGAGACTAAATACAAAAAACTAGTCTATAGAGTCAAACGTCTAGATACTAAAAAGCTAGAGATTAAAGTCCTAAAACTTGTATCTTCACTAGAGCGTCTAGAGTTCAAACAGTCTAGATCTAGAGTCCAAAAAGTCTAGATCTAGAGTCCAAAAAGTCTAGATTTAGAGTCCAGAAACTTGTCTAGGTCGACCGCCTGCATTTCAGAGTCTAGAGTTTAGTGCACCTAGAGTACACATGTTACAGTCTAGACATAAAAGTGTGGAGTATAGAGTTAAAGACCAAAATCTAGATATTCGATTCCAGATTGGAGTCTAGTAACTCTAGCTTAGAGGTTTGGTTAATCGTCTAAAGTTCAGATTCTAGAAGTCTAGAGTTTAGAGTTCAGAAGTAAAGGCTAGAGTGAGAATACAAAGTCTAGAATCCAGAGTCTAGAGATAAAAGCTCAAAAATGTAGTCTATAGAGTCAAAAGTCAAACGTCTAGATACCAAAAAGCTAAAACTTCTGTCTTCACTAGAGCGTCCAGAGTTCAAAAAGTCTAGATCTAGAGTCCAAAACGTCTAGATTTAGAGTCCAGAAACTAGTCTAGGTCGACCGCCTACATTTCAGAGTCTAGAGTTTAGTGCACCTAGAGTACAGATGTTACAGTCTAGATATAAAAGTTTGGAGTATAGAGTTAAAGACCAATATCTAGATATTCGATTCCAGACTGGAGTCTAGTAACTCTAGCTTAGAGGTTTGGTTGATCGCCTAAAGTCCAGATTCTAGAAGTATAGATTTTAGAGTTCAGTAAAGGCTAGAGTCTAAATTCGGTGATTATAATTTATAGATTAGTCTATAAATTCTAAAGACTGAAGACAAAGGACTAGTCCATAGAATCGAAATTCAAGCATCTGGATACCAAAAAGCTAGAGACTGAGTACTACAACTTCTGTCTTCACTCGAGCGTCTACAGTACAAAAAAGTTTAGATCTAGAGTCCAGAAACTAGTATAGGTCGATTGCGTGAACTTCAGAGTCTAGGTTTTAGTGCGCCTAGAATACAGACATTATAGTCTAGATACAAAAGTCTGGAGTATAGAGTGTATTGGGGCAAAGTTGCGCTTTGTAGGGCCTAACAATAATCGGAAAACAATTTTGAAATATCTTTTTTTGTTTTCGAGATATTAACAAAAAACTGAGTTTTTGAAAAATCGTTTTTATTTTTTTATTCAAAAACTACAGAACCTGGACATTTAGAACTTTGACACTTTTTAATAAGGAATCTAGTAGTATATTTTTTTAAGATAACTATAACACTTACCCGGGGACCATAGCCAAGTTTTGTTTTTCTTATGAGCGCCATTTTGCAATTTCAAATTTTTTTAAAGAATATTTTCTTCTGAACTCAGTACCACACTCATAATTTATTTGAGATTTGATATTTAAAATTATGATATTTTCTTTTTTGCAAAGAGTGCCTTGTGAACAATGACGTCATATCTAATCAATAAAATCTTGACAGCAGTCAATCATTGTTAGCACTTAAAATTAATTAATAACTGTCAATCTTCTGTAATAATAATAATACGTATCGATTATCACATAAAAGTTGCACCAACTAAATTTATTCTACTTTTATTATTATTATTCCAAAACTATTCACAAAAAAAGTAATTCTTGCATTTTTCGCTACATCTCGGTAAATATTGATCACCATCACATCTAAGCGTTAAATATTTTTAACTTTACTGTAAATCAGTGGTTTATACGCGTGGCGCATGAAGGAAAATTTCGAGTTTAGAAAAGCCCCGAGACAAATTTGTCTCGGGTCGCTGCGCGACCCTCGGCAAATTTTCTACGCAGGGCTTTTCTAAACTCGACATTTTACTTCATGCTCAGTCTGGGAGTGGATTACACTCGTTAGTTTAAAATACATCACAACTGTTAAAATACGTATCGATGGGCATCCGACGATACATTTTTTAACAATTGTGATGCATTTTAAACTAACGAGTATAATCCACTCTCAGACTAAGCATGAAGTAAAATTTCGAGTTTAGAAAAGCCCCGCGTAGAAAATTTGTCGAGGGTCGCGCAGCGACCCGAGACAAATTTTCACGGGGCTTTTCTAAACTCGAAATTTTACTTCATGCGCCACGCGTATATATTCAGGGTTGATATGTAAGCAAATTTTGGGTCCTTGGAGTTGCCAAATAAGTGAGTTACTCGACTGTTTCCAAGACACTCTTAACAAAAAGCAAAAGATTAAAATTTCACATATAAAATGTACAATAAACTATTAGTGTGGTACATCATTGAATTTAAAAAAGATTCTTTAAAAAAATATGAAAATCCAAAATGGCGCCCATAAGAAAAACAAAAGTTAGTTAGTTATAGTTATCTTAAAATAAGATATGTTACTAGATTAATCGTTAAAAAGTGCCTGTATAATGTCAAAGTTGTAAATGTCTAGATTCACTAGTTTTTGAATAAAAAAATATAAACAAAATTTTAAAAAAGCTCTTTATTGACAATATCTCAAAAACGAAAAGAGATATTTCAAATTCGTTTTCAGATTATTATTGGGCCCTAAATTACGCAACTCTGCCCTAACCGACTCTCTATCTCTATAAATAACCGAGATCCCCATACATTCTCTTAAAATACAGACAGCCTGTATACAGTGCAGGAAAAAATACATTATGCATTATATTATATGAACAGACATAAGAAATTAAATACGTTCTGAATTTATATTAATTAAAAATCACAAATATAATACAAATGTTATTTATGTGTCATATTTGGAATAAATAAATTATACGAACACCTATAAAATAATATTTTAACCATCAAATTAATAATATCAACAATCTTGTGTACTTTCTTTTTACTAAAGACAAAAATTGAAAATGTTGCAATCTTATTCAAATTTAATAACAAAATATTTAACGTAATTACCAAACCAATTAAATACTGTAAAAAACCTTTGCTCGCGCTGATAAATCTATGATTTTTGTTAGAAGCCATTATCAATGCATTAATTGACAATTAAATACTGTAAAAAACTTTTGCTGGCGCTAATAAATCTATAATTTTTGTTAGAAGCCATTATCAATGCATTCATTGATAATGACTTCTAACAAAAATCATAGATTTATTAGCGCGAGCAAAAGTTTTTTACAGTATTTAATTGGTTTTACAGGATGCTGACAAGAACAAGAAGATCTAATTCTTCTTTTAATTCAGTTTAAAGTGGCAGTACACATTTATATAAAATCTCAAACATTTTAGTCGACCCAGGCCTCACATTTTCTCTGAAATGTGCTAGTCTTGCTTGTCTTCAAAGCCTTTTCGACCAGAGTAACAAATCTTACTCTAGACATAAATAATTTTAATTACCCGCATGTTTACAACCATCGATAAAACGAACGAATCGTTTTTTTTTACATTCATTCAAAAGTTATCTGTTTAATAGGAAACCAGAAACGGATACAGACAAACGTTTCGATTTCGACGTTTACGTGTGTATTTAGTGTCGACCCACACGTTCGCAATACGTAACGTATTATTCCCCGTGGGCGGAAAACGGGCAATTTTGAAATTGAAATTTAAATTCACATTCGGCCTTCTTTCACTTCATCTTTGGGACCTGAATGGCGGTGCCCACGCTTTCTTGCTTCCATTCACACTCACACATAACTACACATACACGTGTTGATGTCTTATTTCATCCCGACGTAATGATCTCGACTACTTAAATATAATACCTGAGGTTATGAGATGATTATACTTGCGCTTGAAATGACCCAGTACTTTAAGATTTATTAATTTATTCTAAAAATGTATTATTAAATTATAAATCTACACGTGAACACAAAAATTAGCACACTTAGCGAGTACATTTTTTTAAATTTATTTATTTATTTGCAAATAAAACATACATCGAATCTACAACTTAATATAAATATAATTAATATCTGCAAAAAGGACTAACAACAACTTAAGTTGATCTAGGTCTTAGCCCTTTATAATACAGGTTAATAGCGACAGTAATAATAGCGCATTTATAAATGTTTTATATTATTTTTTTTTTATTTTTGTTTTTGTTTTTGGTGTCTCAGAACGTTGGCCTCAAGTATGATGGTGGTGTGTTAATTCAAGATTACAACATTTCTTATTATTATAATGATGATCAAACATTATGTAATTACCGCTTGAAGTCCCCTAACGAGTGTTTGCAATCCTAGATTAAGCATGAAGTAAAATTTCGAGTTTAGAAAAGCCTGAAAATTTGGTTTGGACGCGTAGCGCGAAGCGCGGAGCGACCAAACCAAATTTTCAGGCTTTTCTAAACTCGAAATTTTACTTCATGCGCCACGCGTATAAAACACTGAAATAATGTGAAGTTTACAATATGTTCTTAAGGCAGTATGGCTAAGACGAATATTTTGAACTTCACTTACAGCCAGTGTTTTATGCGCGTGGCGCATGAAGTAAAATTTCGAGTTTAGAAAAGCCTGAAAATTTGGTTTGGTCGCTCCGCGCTTCGCGCTACGCGACCAAGCCAAATTTTCAGGCTTTTCTAAACTCGAAATTTTACTTCATGCTTAATCTGGGATTGGAAACACTCGTATAAAGCTTCAAATTGAACACTTTTAACAAAACAACGAATGTTGAAAAATTTACAGCGTATGCATGTAAAGCCTCTACATTTTTTAATAATAAACATTTTTATTCACTGATCATAAAACCATAATATAAAATACAAAATAATACAGCTATGATATGGAATACGTCAATTAAATAATTGATAATAGCAATAATAATAATTCCTCTGACACTTAACAATTTAACAATTTAACAGTATATATACGCTACATATTTAATAATGATAGGTTATTTTCTACTACATGATAGTATCATTCAAATATTCATCAATTGAATAATAACATTTATCAATCAGCAGATTTTTAAATACTCTTAAAACAGTGACATTAAAATTAAAAATATTATCAAGGTATACAATTACTTCAAGAAAAATAATACCTAATGACAAAAAAAGGAAAGATTATTATTTTTTGTCATTGCGTTTATATTATTTCATTTTAATTTAATTAAAACACGCCACTGGACACCTCCAGAACGTCTATTAATTATATAAAAAAAAGTGATAAATAGTTTTGTCTGGACACGAGTGCATGTGGGATTATGTTGTATGATTAAGCGGCCATTGCGTAAACGGCTCATTAACTTTACGAAAAGGAAAAAAAAGTGGGCTTTTCGGTGCAGTCTGTAATTCGATACTTTTTCTTCTAATTGTCTTGTCTGAAAAGGTGATACCTAGTTGGCATGTGGTAAATAAAGATTAATTATTCTTCCAGAAATGTTTTCTTTTTTGTACAGTTCTTCAACGAATTTTATGGCTCAACTTTAAATTTTGTTGAATTAAAAATCTAAAAAAGTGAATTTTACCGAAGTGTATTTTATGTATGAATACAATATTTTAAATTAAACATTATTTTATTTGTATACTGCTTTTTTCCTTTTAGGTATACATATCCCGATGTACAGGGTGGTGCATTTTAGAGGTGGAAAAACTTATGAAAAACTTTTTTTATATGAAGAGATATTGAAAACTATTAATGATTTCGATAGCTAACGGCATCTAATGCTTCATAGTGGCGTTAGCTATCGAAATCATTAATAGTTTTCACATATTGGCTTGAAATAGTCAGAAATGTTCAGTATTCCTCAGCACTGGGTCGGGACCACACTGAAGAGGACCTTGAAGTCCGAAACGCGTCTGTGGGTACCTGGTGCCGGAATACTGAACACAAATTCAATTTAGATATTGAAAAACCGTTTTCGCGATCCAGAGTCACCTTTTCGTGTTATATTCAATGGTGAAGAAAAACTTAATCTATCTCTAACCGTTTCCGCGCTATAACCGGAAGTTGATTTGTTTCAATTTTGGGTGCTGCCTATAACTCCGTTATTTAACAAAATACAAAAACTCTGATGACACTTCTCTACAGCAACATTTTACGCTGAGTATGAAAATATTATTTGTTTTTTTTACTCTTCTTAGTTTTTGAGTTAAACTTCTATTTTCTAAATTGTGACTATAGTCAAAAATATGATAGTTTGATATAGTTTATTTCGTAGAATCCAAAATTTGCTTACCCTTTATTGGTTTTTTGTAAAGTTATAGACAATTTCGTAAAACTGTCTTAGCTTGCCATGGAAAAAACATTTAAATTGTGACTATAGTCAAAAATATGATAATAGAGTTTATCTAGTAAATTCAAATAATTTATACTATGTTTAACTATTATTGGTTTTTTGTAGAGTTATAAAAAATGTAGATGCTTGCAACGTGTTTGCTTTAATGTAATTACCTGGCCTTTCTTTAGTAAAACCTCCCTTCGTTACTAAAAACATACGTTTTCGAATGTTCTATCTAAAAACCATAGCAGACATATTATAAAGTTTTCTGTCTCTTTTCACACACGTAATCTGATGACATCAAACTATTTTTGTATTACATGTATTGGTGTAGAAAGCACTACAAATCAAGAAACCATCTCTCGTGAATCGTACCTTATGTTTAGATTTCATAGCGAACTCTGTTTGATTTTATATTTGATAGTTCTTACTATCTAATATAAAATTGACTATTAGTAAAAACTTGAAAAGTATGTATCAAGAAACATGTGTTTTTCGAAACAAACTTTTAAGTTTTTACTAATATTCAATTTGTCATTTCAAAAGCACATTGTAAGATGATGATAAAAATTATTTACCTAGTGTTGCTGCACCGTGACTACGCCCATGGAAAACACCAAGGAAAGAAAAAGGAGACAGTCAGTATTTCAGTATTCATTTTCTTATAATCCTGGTGCTATGCATAATTTTTCCTCTGACAAGAATAGTGTATGTAGTAGCACTTTTAAAAAAGAGAAAGCCAGTGAAGATTTATGTCCATCTAGTTCAGACATTTTGATATGATAGATTAAACGTGTTGATGTTGAGTTATGGACGTGAAATTTCGTTGATGGGAGTGAGAGCTGAAAGCTGAAAGCGACCTCCCGCGTTTTATGGAATCGTGAATTTTGTAGTCAATTACGGTGGAATTTTATTATTATGCCGAGAGTATCTTATTATCTCAATTCATTTGTGGGAACGAGCCAAAAGATCCTATTTCCGAAAATTTTAGAACGTTAATAAATATCATTAAGTAACGAGATCGTGACCGCCCACACTAACAAATTGTACACACAGGCGAAATATTTAATGTTTTCGTAATTTATATTATTTATTACATTTATATTAAATACATCACATTTTGGAGAATTCTGGATTCAAAATATTTACTCAGGTATGTCAAAAATCCATTCTATTTGAAGTTTAGATTCGATGAGAGTTGTAATATTTTTAGACTGGAGATTAACCCATGTATGGCCGAGCAATTATAGAGTTAACTCTAAAAGTTGATGTAATGTCAAATTCTGCACTTATTTTCCATAATTGACTTATTGTATTCCACACTGGGAATATTTCTTTTAAATATACATAATGTATACGCTGTATATTTACAGGGAGACCCTCAAAACATCCACATTATTTTTGCTAGCCGTAACGCTAGTCTTCCTATCTGTTTGTTTGGCATAATTTTGATAATGATAATGATAATGAATAAAAAATGAAAGTACTTGTTAGTATGTACCAGAGCTGGGACGAATCCTCGTAAGAAGGATTCGAATCACGAATCCGAATCACCTAATATGATCCGAATCTCGAATACTCGAATAAAGGATTCGTAAGAGAGAAATATGATTCGAATCAAAGATTTGAATCATGTTTTTCGAATCACGAATACAAATCCTTTAAGAATAAATTGGATTTTATTATGTTTTTGCAACCATTAACATATAAATATCGTTACTAGTTGTTTTATCAAACATATTCAAAATCTAATTATTTATTATTAACACTGAACATCGTTAATAACAGACTAAATATCTGATTCCGTGTTACTCTGATTAAAGATGTATTTGTGTGTTTTTGAACTTCACTTCAAATCAGTGTTTTGTACGCGTGGCGCATGAAGTAAAATTTCGAGTTTAGAAAAGCCCCGTGAAAATTTGTCTCGGGTCGCTGCGCGACCCTCGACAAATTTTCTACGCGGGGCTTTTCTAAACTCGAAATTTTACTTCATGCTTAGTCTGGGAGTGAAAACGCTCGTTCGAAACTTCAAACTGATTGCTTCGATAAGAACATTAAATGGCTGAAAATGTTTTTAAAGATAATAATCTAGTTTTCAAAATTTTGTTTAACATTATTTGAAGTAAAACTGACACGGGAGCCACAATCTAAAATGTTAAAGTTTTCCGACATTTCCCAGATTCAAGATTTTTTTCCTGGCCTTTTTATATAATTTTATACAACATTATTACCATTGCTTTTGATAATCAAAATTTCGGAAACAAATCCGTACCGCTGAATGTATTAACACAATTCTATATATATTCTTCGTCTCTTGAAGAATCCAAAATCTGAGTATTCTTCTGTGAAATGAACGGCCCTGGCTTCACAGCACTGTCGAATACGCGATTATTTCTTTTTAACATTTGACAGCATCTTTAGGTTGTTTTATAGCCGGTTTTATCTATTTAAAGTGTCAATAAGCCGACGAACTTTAAAGTCGACTTTTACTTTAAATTTGCATTATGAAACGGAATTTAACGTTAAAGTCGACTTTAAATATTTAATGTAGTTAAGTTAGAAACATGTACGTTTGTTCAAATCAACTTATCCGATACTATTTTAAATGACACAACTAATATTTTCTAACTTTCGGTTTATTTATTTTATATAGGGAGTTCTTTTAAGTATACACATGTCAATTACTGCGTATATGCTGTAAATTTTCAGATATTCGTTGTTTTTTTAATGTAAAGTTCAATTTAAAGCTATTAACGAGTGTTGTCCACTCCCAGACTAAGCATGAAGTAAAATTTCGAGTTTAGAAAAGCCCCGCGTAGAAAATTTGTCGAGGGTCGCGCAGCGACCCGAGACAAATTTTCACGGGGCTTTTCTAAACTCGAAATTTTACTTCATGCGCCACGCGTATAAAACACTGATTTTAAGTGAAGTTTAAAATATTATAATTCAGCAGTATATTTTTAATCCTGCTTTAGCAATATTTTTATTAAAACCGGATTTATCTATTTAAAGTGTCAATAAGCCGACTTAAACTTTAAAGTCGACTTTTATTTTAAATTTGCATTATGAAATGAAATTTAATGTTAAAGTCGACTTTAAATATTTAAAGTAGCTTTAACTTGATTATGAAACCGGCTTCTATGGGAAAATCCCAGTTTGATAAATTATTTTTGTAAATATTTAAGTTGGTTTTATAAATGTTTACGTGTTTTGTAATTTTTATGATGCCTGTTGATTTTGACAAATTTATTAATATCATGTGGCTTTTCTATTAGTGTTTTACTCAATTTGAATAAAATACTATCCCTTTTCTCTGACATTCCCGGTTTTAATGATATTCAGTGATTTTTTTATTTACGTAAATTTCAGGCGTTCGTCGATTTTCTAATAGAGCAATTTAAAGTTTTGAACGAGTGATTCCACTCCCAGACTAAGCATGAAGTAAAATTTCGAGTTTAGAAAAGCCCCGCGTAGAAAATTTGTCGAGGGTCGCGCAGCGACCCGAGACAAATTTTCACGGGGCTTTTCTAAACTCGAAATTTTACTTCATGCGCCACGCGTACAATACACTGTTTGAAAGAGACAAATTTTCATATTTTCTAGTATAGTCACAATTTAAATGTTTTTTTCATGGCAAGCTAAGACAGTTTTACAAAATTGTCTAAAACTTTACAAAAAAACAATAAAAGGTAAACAAATTATATATTTTGGGATTCTACGAAATAAACTATATCAAACTATCATATTTCTGACTATGGTGACAATTTGGAAAAAAGTTTGAGGTTATAACTCAAAAACTAAAAAGAGTAAAAAACGAATTACATGTTTATACTCAGCGTAAATAATTGCATTGGAGAAGAGTCAACAGAATGTTTGTATTTTGTTTAAGAACGGAGTTATAGGCAGCACCCAAAATTTAAAATATCAACTTCCGGTTATAGCGCTGAAACGATTAGAGATTAATTTTTTCTTCGCCATTGAATATAACACGAAAAAGTGACTCTGGGTCGCGAAAACGGTTTTTCACTTTGTTAAAATGTACTTCTGTAGATTGTTAATTCAACAAAATGTAAAGTTGAGCCATAAAATTCGTTGAAGAACTGTACAAAAAAGAAAACATTTCTGGAAGAATAATTAATCTTTATTTACCACATGCCAACTAGGTATCATCTTTCTTGTATGGGAAACTTCCAGTTTCTTAAATTGTTTTTGTCAATATTTAAGTTGGTTTTATAAATTTTTACGTGTTTTGTAATTTTTATGATGCCTGTTGATTTTGACAAATTTATTAATATCATATGGCTTTTTGTTAGTGTTTTGATCAATTTGAATAAAATACTATGATTTTACTCTGACTTCCCCGGTTTTAATGATATTCAGTGATTTTTTTTTATTTACATAATTTTCAGGCGTTCGTCGATTTTATAATAGAGTTCAATTTGAAATTTTGAACGAGTGTTTCCACTCCCAGACTAAGCATGAAGTAAAATTTCGAGTTTAGAAAAGCCCCGCTTAGAAAATTTGTCTCGGGTCGCTGCGCGACCCGAGACAAATTTTCACGGGGCTTTTCTAAACTCGAAATTTTACTTCATGCGCCACGCGTACAATACACTGTTTGAAATAAAGTTCAAAAATACACAAATACATCTTTAATCAGAGTAACACAGATATTTAGTCTGTTATCAAAGATGTTCAGTGCTAATAATCAATAATTAGGTTTTCAATATTTTTGTTAAAACAACTTATAACGATATTTATGTTAATGGTTGCAAAAAAATAATAAAATCAAATTTATTCTTAAAGGATTTGTATTTGTGATTCGAAAAAACAGGATTTTAATCTTTGATTCAAATCATATTTATCTCTTACGGAATCCTTTATTCGAGTATTCGTGATTCGAAACACATTAGGTGATTCGAACTTTTGATTGGAATCCTTTTCATGAGGATTCGTCCCAGCTCTGGTATGTACAAAATTTAAGAAATTTAAATACCTGTAATATTTTGCAGTTTGTCCATTAAAATATGCAATTTACATTAAAAGTGGTGTCCTCATTTTGAATAAAAATGTCTTCTATTTAACTACAAATAAGTCACAAATGTATTTCAAGCTCGTTGATAATGAGTGTTTTGAATGCTGCGATTAACCAGAAGACGTAAAAAATTGAGATAAGTAAATTAGCCGCGAGTATAAAGGAGCCGTTTTCAAAAACAATAACACCCAGTGAGAAAATTATCTCTCGCATGTGTTCAAGCAAATCGTCCTGATAAAAGCATATCAATTGCTCTTTCCTGTTTTCCACAAGAGCAGACTAATGTTGTCTGAATGACAAAACTCCAAAATTTTGCACGTGATTAGTTTTTACTGATTTTGATATATTAGAATTACAAATACATTGACTGAATATACTTTTACATAAATCTACAATGATAATTAAAGAAGTAATAATTATTTAAAACAAACAAGTAAAATTGACATGGCTAGACAGACAAATATATATCAAACATTAAAAGTGCGATTCTTTTCGCAATCTACAACAAGTTAGTCTTACAAAGACTATATCAAACACTCATTGAAACAACTACTTCCCGGGCTAATACCCCGACGGATATTGAATTATACAACAAGTGTTTGCTGTTACATACAGTAGCCTACTGCAAATGTAACAATTTGGGTCAAATTATTCAGGCCATCTATAGACGCGTTTCGAGATTTATCTCTCATCAGTATAGCTTTGCCATTCCCTCTAAACAATTTGACCGGGAAGTAGTTGTTTCAATGAGTGTTTGATATAGTCTTTGTAAGACTAACTTGTTGTAGATTGCGAAAAAAATCGCACTTTTAATGTTTGAAGTGTTCTGCAACCAAGAGTTGGCAATTTCATTTATACTTATGTTTGAACGGTAACGTGACCGCCAGTCTAAGGTGTCAAATTGTTTAGAGGGAATGGCAAAGCTATACTGATGAGAGATAAATCTCGAAACCCGTCTATAGATGGCCTGAATAATTTGACCCAAATTGTTACATTTGCAGTAGGTTACTGTATGTAACAGCAAACACTTGTTGTATAATTCAATGTCCGTCGAGGTATTAGCCCGGGAAGTAGTTGTTTCAATGAGTGTTTGATATAGTCTTTGTAAGACTAACTTGTTGTAGATTGCGAAAAGAATTTTAATGTTTGAAGTGTTCTGCAACCAAGAGTTGGCAATTTCATTTATACAAATATATATCATTTGAATGACCTAGGTAGCACAATCGTAGAATAAAAAATCATTCCCATATTCGAGGTTGCAAACAACAACGGATCTACAGATCAGTATTTTGTGAAGGATTTGTTAAATTAAATGAATTTGAAGCAATAATAAAAAAATCATTATGTATTTCCAAATTTAAGTGTATTTTAAAGAAAAAATTACTCGAAGAAAAATAAGAATTCTTCTTCTTCTTCCTTCGCGTATTTAATGGCCTTAGCATCTAAGCCCTGTTGACCAGTCACAGTATTAATTAAACAAATGTTTGTTTAACCACTTAAATAAATAAATATAAGGGTAGTTATTAAAGGAAAAGGTTATAGGAATGATTGTAGTTATTTTGGTAATTCATTATTGGAGTATCGACTGAATTTAAAATTTGGACTAACGCTCTTCTCGAGGGATAGGAAAAGGAAAATACACGTGCAGTTAGCAGGATGAGGTACACTAGAAGGGAATGTAAGGAATAGGAATATGAAAATGGATGTGACTGAAAGGATGCAAAAGGATAGGAGTCTAACCACGTGCTGGCTTTGCGTTTTAAATTGTGCGCAGCGGTCCGGCCTGCTCGGGATCGGGATTCCAAAATAAGAATTATTGTTATTTAATTAATTCAATTTAGGTTAAAATAAATAATGTATATTTAATATGTATAAATACATTTAATAAATATTGCTACTACTACTACAATAGATAATGTTCTCTAAATGTTACTTTTGCATTACTAATTTACTTTTAAAGCTAAACGTGCGGGCAATAAACAAAATTAAAAGAGTAAATAAATAATTAAAAACGTTAAAGTTAAAATAAATTATTTAATAATCTATAGATACATAATTAACTAAAAATAACAGATTTAAAAACGTGAAATAAAATCTATATAAATAATAAATTTAAAAATTGAATACATTTTATTCAGTAACAAAATCAGCAACATAAAGAATATTTTAAGAAATTTGTTAAAATCGTTAACGTTAAAAACCGTTATTTGTATTTAATTTTAATTTGGCGTGATTTTAAGTAGTTAAAGTAGTTTAGAATTTAAGTTAATAGTGAAAATCTAGATGTGGTTTGTTTTATATTTGAATTAAATTGTGTAAATATAATACTAATGTATTAGCACCAATAAATTATCATCAATGTTTGTAAAATAGGGTATACTTTAAATATTTAAATTACAACTAGATGCCCACGCAAAGTATGCAAAAACAATAGAATATCTCGTCAGTTAAACGTGGGAAATCTTACAAAAAACATATGTTCTACTAATAAACAAAATTCGGAGAAAATGGAATGGCTGTAATAATGGCGGGATGTTGCTTCATAAATACCACAGTAAATTGAAATATTAGCATAATATTTAAATATAAATCGAGTCTATTAAAACGAACGTGTTTTTATGAACTATTTTTAAACCAGGAAATATTATTTAATAAGTAAGTTAGTTCTTTATTTTGCAAGCAATTATTTATTTTAATTTGTCAATTTGTCGAAACTAGTAGATGTTTCAGCCAATTGGCAAATAAAAGTAAATAGTTGCTTGAAAAATGAAGAATGTATTTAAGCATTTTATTCGTTTGTAATTTTTGTCGTATTTTAATACACGAAAAAATTAACGTTTAGATAGAGTCGCTTGCAAAATAATGAACCTTTGTAAGAATTGTATCCGTTTGTAATTTTTGTCGTATGCAAAAAAAAATCAATATTCGGAGTTGTTAAAGTTGATAAATTTGAATAAAACTATTTCAAGTTTACATGCATCCAACAACTGAACAAATTAAAAGTTCTTGTCTAGTAAATAATCTATACATTCCAATTAAAACTTTCTAAATTCGAAATATTTACGAATCACCGTATTTTAAGCAGAATTTTGCGTATCAGTTTCTTATACGCGTGGCGCATGAAGTAAAATTTCGAGTTTAGAAAAGCTTGAAAATGTATGTCATGTTCAACCTGGGAGTGGAAACACTCGTTCGCAACTCCAAATTGAACGCTTTTATAAAACCGACGAATGCCTGAAAAAGGACCCGATCAAAACATTCACAGGGTCTCCCTCAAGAATGCCCAATAATAACATTTTGAATTTCTTGTAAAAAAAACACATCGTTCGTATTAGCATAGTGGGCTTTGGAAACAAAATCAATACAATTGGTTTTAAAATTAATATTTACAGTTAAGCATATTTTTTATTTAAAATTGAATTTTTTTTAATGGAGTAACTGCGAAATATTACAACTATACTAGAATTAGGAAGAGATGTCCTATGACTCATTGATGTGGAATGTGTGGTTCAAATTTTTTAGAGAGTATGTCGCCAATTGTATCTGCAACGATTTTTCCTAGTTGTGTTAAATTTTGACGTTACATGATAATGTCATACTGTTTAGGTCGCGAGTATATTAGTGTTCTTTCGTTTAGAGAAACTTTAAATCATAATTTCTTGTTCATTTTTATTTTGAATATACAAATCCCAATTAAGTGTTGTACATTTTTAAATATTCGTTGTTTTCTTAAAAGATGTCAATTTGAAGTTTAAACAAGTGTTTTCCACTCCCAGGTTAAGAATCTTTGATTCGAATCATTTATCTCTTACGACTCTTTTATTCGAGTTTTCGTGATTTGGATTATATTAGGTGATTCGGATTCGTGATTCGATTTCTTTTTCGAGGATTCATACCAGCTCTAGTACATACTAACAAGTACTTTAGTTTTTAATTCAAAAGAAATTATCAAAATTATGCCAAACAAGTAGATAGAAGACCAGCATTACAGCTGGCAAAATTAGTGTAGATGTTTTGATAGGGTCTCTTAGAATTTACGAAAGGAAGTAACAGTCGTAATTATTAGAAAAACAAAACTTTGTAACGGAGAATTCGACCACTACCAATAGGCAATTTTATAGTAGAATAAATTTATTCATTCATATATTGGCTAAATGAAAGAAATTAAATTAAGAAAATAACAAAGAAAATTATCAAATTACAAATACATTTCTTTTTGATCAAATTTAAAATTAGGTCTTCAAAACGAAAAAAAATAAATAGGATGAAACGTAATTAACTTGAAATAGTTTGGTTTCTTTGACAAATAGAAGAACTTGTCTTCAAAATAAAGCAAAACAAATTATTATTGGACTCAACAATACGAAATTTCTGAACGGAATTTAAAATGATTTTAGAAGAATAGGAGGAACAATATTTTAAAGTGTGATTCAGAGATTAACTCAGTTCAGCATATGTGTAGCATGAATAGATTAACATGAAAAATTTGTTTTGTGTATTTTTAAATTTCTCCTTAAATCACTGTTTTATACGCGTGGCGCATGAAGTAAAATGTCGAGTTTAGAAAAGCCCCGTGAAAATTTGTCTCGGGTCGCTGCGCGACCCTCGACAAATTTTCTACGCGGGGCTTTTCTAAACTCGACATTTTACTTCATGCTTAGTCTGGGAGTGGAAACGCTCGTTCGAAACTTCAAACTGAATGCTTTGAAGGACATTAAATGACTAAAAATGTTTTTAAAGATAAGTTTTTAAAACGAAGAAAAATACATAGAATAAAACGTAATTACCTTGAAATAATTTGGTTTCTTTGACAAAGAGAAGAGCTTGTCTTCAAAATAAAGCAAAACAAATTAAAAATGGACTCAACAATACGAAATTTCTGAACTGAATTTAAAATGATTTTAGAACAATAGGAGGAACAATATTTTAAACTGTGATTCAGAGATTAACTTAGTTCAGCATATGTGTAGCATGGATGGATTAACATGAAAAATTTGTTTTGTGTATTTTTAAATTTCTCCATAAATCACTGTTTTATACGCGTGGCGCATGAAGTAAAATGTCGAGTTAAGAAAAGCCCCGTGAAAATTTGTCGAGGGTCGCTGCGCGACCCTCGACAAATTTTCTACGCGGGGCTTTTCTAAACTCGACATTTTACTTCATGCTTAGTCTGGGAGTGGAAACGCTCGTTCGAAACTTTAAACTGAATACTTTGATAAAAACATTAAATGACTGAAAATGTTTTTAAAGATAAGTTTTTAAAACGAAGAAAAATACATAGAATAAAACGTAATTACCTTGAAATAATTTGGTTTCTTTGACAAAGAGAAGAGCTTGTCTTCAAAATAAAGCAAAGCAAATTAAAAACTCAATAAAACGAAATCTCTGAACTGAATTTGAAATGATTTTAGGAGAAAAGGAGGAACAATATTTTAAACTGTGATTCAGAGAATTACTCAGTTCAACATTTGTGTAGCATGAATGAAGTTTCTTAAGAAATTCAATCCTTTACAAAAATCTCAATATTTACAGCAAACACCTGTAAATTTATAAACACCCAAATCTTTCATTCATTATTTTCTACCTGCGTGTTGAGGGGTAATTATATTAACCGGAATTGACATTACCAATTATTTCGCGTATTTTCCATGTCCGAATTGTTGAATAGGATTAAGTAGGGAAAGTTGGGCGTGAAGATTAATGGCAGGCGGACGAAGTTTACAAAATACCTTAATTACCCAAACGCGAGCTTTTATTGCGGGGTTGTATAATGGAGATAGAGGCAGGTGATTGCTGTGTTTGGGGGTGGGTTTTCCCTAATTTCATTCAATTTGTGCACAATTGGTTAGGGAAGTTTCTCTTTCGATAATATCTTTAAGGAGATTTTGATAAATGAATTGGTTAATGATGATAATTGTAAGTGATTTTGTAGATATTGATTATTTATTGAGAATATTTCAGGAAAAAATTAAGCGTTACAAACAATATTTATTGTCAGACGGATACAAAAATAAATTAATACATTGTAAATTCTGTATTGTGGAAGCTTCTACTTTGTTATACATGGTAATTTCTTAATAAAACACTATTTACTTTGTTTATAAACACTTTTTTATTGAATGTGACTGCAGTTTCGACAAATTTAGCGGGTCATTATCAAACATGAAGTTTGATAATGACAAGCTAAATTTGTCGAAACTGCAGTCACATTCAATAAAAAAGTGTTATACAAACAAAGTAAAAAGTGTTTTATTGTAATACATTGTAACTTTAAATTGGTTCTTACGAATCATTTCATGAAACATTTTAACTAATAATAATAAATTTGAATTTAAGTCACTTGGTTCGTTTTTAACCCATTAAACGCCATTGATGCAATAACGCAACATTATAAATAAATAGCTTATTAAATTACTAAATAAGATAATTCTGATACAGTATATTTTTTGACCTGATTTAGGAATGCTTGAAGAAAAATGTAAATATTTAGTTGTTTAAATATTTGGATTATAACTTATTTTATAAAAATATTTCTAAGTGTATTTCTAACTTCACAATATTTCAATATTTTCTACTCCTGGCGCATAAAGTAAAATTTCGAGTTTAGAAAATCCTGAAAATTTGGTTTGGCCGCCCCGCTTCGCGGAGCGACCAAACCAAATTTTCAGGATTTTCTAAACTCGAAATTTTACTTCATGCTTAGTCTGAGAGTGGAAACACTCGTTCAAAACTTCAAATTAAACGCTTTTATGAAATCAACGAATGTATGAACATTTACAGCGTATAGACTATGTATGTTTAAAAAAAACTTCGCAATATGTAATATAATCAGTCATATATAGAAATCATAGAAAGAAGTGCAGAATGTTACATAAATTCAAGTACCCTTAATTCAAATTCACTAATAGTTAATACATTGTTTTGTAAAGAAATAAATAAGCTTAAATTCCGTTAGAATTTCTCAGGGAATGAACTGGCTTTGAAACCGGAGCTAATAAATTATAGTGGAAATTATATAATATCTGAATATTATAAACAATAATAAAAGACGCCTATTGTAAAATTAATGAAGAGTGTATTTTAATTACTTCTGTTCTTCTTGAGATAAAATTAAAAAATTGTCAGAAAATCGACGTGTAAAATTTTACACATCGATATTCTGACAATATATTAATTACTTCAACATTTTAATAAATAGAGAAAGCACTATTTAAAAAAATATTTTTTTTAGATTTGATTCTTCAGAATGTGTTTGTCACTCCTTGAATGTTTTTAACAAAACAACGAATGTCTTATATACGTAACTCAACATTGCACTTGATCCCTTATTCACAGGTGGTACAGATATAAAGGAATTTAGCTATTATATATTTTGTATATAAATTTGGAAAACTTATAGATATATTACATAAGAACTATTATATATATATATATATATATATATATATATATATATATATATATATATATATATATATATATTATTGCAGAATTATCGATATTTTACGCATAAATTATATAATTTTTTTTATATAATATTTATGTAAATTTATATCCCTAAAAATTGCGAACATTTGTCTATATATTTGCTTTCGATTTTATCCAAATATTATAAAATATTTTCAAGATATTGCATGATTATTATGAATATATTACTGGCTAGATTGTTATAAACAGGATTTATTAGATTTTTTCATTATTAATATTTTTCTGTATACAAATTTCAATTAGCATAACATCTGGATATGTCAGTGTTTTTCTTTTTTTTTCTGAAGTGGCAAATTCCGGACAAAGGGATTTTGTTCCGCACGTGTTTCCCAGAAGGTGTCTGTCGGCGCACCGTCCGAAAACTGTAGGGTCTTTCTTGAAACAAGCGTGGAGAGGAAGTTGTAAAATCACAACATGTGCCTTTAATATGACTTCAAAGTCGCACACTCAGTTTGTTCCGCCCACATTCGTTTCCACCCCGTAATCATTCAATGAATTGCATGCAGACTTTTTGAATGAATCGCTTTTGACTATGGTATTACAAAAAAATTCCTGTAATAACTTTACTTTATTGGTGCTATTAAATAAGTTTACACAGGTCAGAAATACATATATAAGTAATAGGATAAAATAAGACAATAAAGCCTTTAACCATATAATAACTGCTAACGCGTATTTGCTCTCCTTGGTTAATCATGGAGACCGTTTAATATTAGGGTGGACCAAAATGAAAAAAACGCGGTGTTCGATATAGCTCAAAATTTGCAGTTATTAGTTTTTTAAATTAAATTAAATTAAATAAGATTTTAAATATTTCATTGTATAATTCAATATCCGGAGGTGTATTTGCACGGGAAGTAGTTGTTTCAATGGATATTTATCGTCTTAAATTGTCTTGTTAATTAAGACATTGTTTGCATTTTCACGAATAGTTTTTTCCTAATTTTATATATTAGTTTTTTTTGTTATCTAAACGAACAAGTTTCTGGGCTGTCCCGTTCATTTTCACATATTTTAAAATTCTATATAGATGCTAAAACCACTCTAACATGTATATACTTTCATCCATAGTACACTTTATTAAAGTTTTTACAAAATTCGTAAATGGTCATTGAACAAGATCTTTTAAGCAATATTTCCATATCTTATTTACTTCGTGTGACTGTTTCTGCATGTTCTGTCGAAATTTGTTTCGAATCTGAGAATTATGAAAGTCCATCTGATATGAATATTCTGAGAGCACGCGAGAGAATGTGTAACCCCGAAAACAAAAACACACGCACCGAGTTATCGTAATGTAGTATCTTTATAGAGGTATGATGATAGTATTATTATGGGGGCACCTGAATGATGACATCGTGTGCGCTCCGAGGTGGGTGAGGTTCTCGGACACCCACCAAGTTATCTACAAAACCTCCTGCATCGGCTACTGTAATCGATATTTATGTGCCTGTATTGTTTTTAAATGTTGGAAGAAAAAACGATTTTGCTCAACACACACACATACACAAGTATAGATGTTCCCTGGCAAGCGATAAAGATATTCTACAAGAGTATATTGAGACTTTCAGATAAGTTGTGTAGATATTTATTCTCGAAGAAACAAGAAAGAATTTGAATTGGCGACCAATCCAAAATTTCAGGCTCTTCTAAACTCAAAATTTTACTTCATCCTAGCCTGGGAGTAAAACACACTTGTATTCAAATTGAATAAAAAAAAAAAAAACAACGAATATCTGATGATTTACAGCTTATAATTTAGATATGTATACTTTAAATAAAAACTTTTTGTACAACATACAGGAAGTTTTTCTTTAAAGTATACATATCCCGATTTACAACGTATATGCTGTAAATCTTCAGATGTTAGTTGATTTTTTTTTAAAGTTCAATTTGAGGCTTGAAAAGAGTGCTTTCCACTTCCAGACTAAGCATGAAGTACAATTTCGAGTTTAAAAAAGCTTGAAAGTTTAGTCAGGCTTTTCTAAACTCGAAATTTTACTTCATGCGCCACGCCTATAAAACTCTGATTTCAATTGAAGTTTAAAATATATTACCAAAGCAGTATACTAAATACCTCTATTCTGAACTTCACATCAAATCAGTGTTTAATACGCGTGGCGCATGAAGTAAAATTTGAGTTTAGAAAAGCCTGAGAATTTGGTTTGGTCGCTCCGCTCCGCTATACTTTAGACCCTGCTATCTTTTCTGTACGATGCATATTTTTGAGATATACGTTATTCTAGGTTAAATGAATCACCCGATATACTTTTTATATATTATTCATTATTTTATAGAATTAGACAAAAAATTATACACAGTGGATTTTTTCACAAAAATGGTTAATTAAATCAACTTGGAAATATTATAAGCGCCCACTTGTATGATTAAAAATTTAATTAACACAATCTTAAAATTTTGGATTCCACCCACACACATACCAATGGCGCCGATTTTATTTTGAACTCTCGGAAAGTGTTACACAGACCTCAATTTCTTCACTCCAAATCCATTTTTTTCGTTTTCAACCAAATATTCCCTCAATTTTAGCGAAAAAATTATAAAATCACTAACATAAGGAGTAGATGTGTGTTGTCTTTATTGGTGTTAAACAATTCGGCCTTGGTACGTACGGTTGGCATAACGCGAGATTCAGCTTTGCTGAATAGTGATCAGGTTGCACAACAATAACTGGGACAAGCGGGCGTGTAGATGATCGTTACACTTGCTCATTTTTTTATACGATAATTGAAGATGTATTACAATTCATAGCCGTAAATAAATAAATCTTCCGAACTCGCCAATTATCTGATTAAGAACTCGTTTTAAAAATTTAATTTCCTGATTGGATGATATTTTTTCTCTAAAGGAAGTTTCGTCAGTGTGAAAAAATAAAACGTGTTTTAATTAATAGTTCGGGGTTTCTTAGTTTTGTACTGATAAAGATACAGGGATTTTTTTGTAATTATACATATCCCGATAATTACTGTTGTTTGGTATGTTTGTAGGAAATCGTTGTTTTTATAAAAGCGGTCAATTGCAAGCTTCTAACAAATGTTTCCTCTCTCTGATTAAGCATGTTCTAAAATATCGAGTTTAGAAAAGCCTAAGAGACCAAAACAAATTTGTATGCTTTTCTAAACTCGAAATTAGGGGACCCATTCAAAACATCCACGCAATTTTTGCCACCCGTTGCACTGGTCTTCATCTACTTTTTCACATCATTTTAATAATTTTTATAATCTAAAAAGTTAAAGTATTTACTGGTATGTACTAAGTTTTAGAAATCTAAAAATATATGTTAATATTTCGCGGTTTCTTCATTAAAACATAAAATTTAAATTAAAATTATGCGAACTGTAAATATTTTATTTAAAACCAATCATGTTAATGTGATCCAGGCACACCAATAGAATGCTACAAATCGATTTTGCAAATGGTGTAAAAACTGTGACAAGTTAAATTAAACTGTCTTTTACAGAAAAAAAATAAAAATTGAAAAATGTATTTTAAAAACCCACTATGCTAAAACAAAAAAATTATTTGGGCAACAAATCGCTCTTTAAAATTTTTTTCTTAGGAATTCTTCAGAGAAACTCTGTGGAGGTTTTGATCGGGTCCTGAAATTAGGCTTCATGCTTAATCAAGGAAAAGAAACACTCGTTAGTAGCTTGAAATTAAATTTATTAAAAAATCTAATTCCTCGAAACTTTTAAGCATCCGGATATGTATGTATGTACACTTGCAAGAAAATTCCTTCTATGTTTATTTCTGCAGCTCCACCAATAAAAATTCGCAGCTGCCACCGATGACCATACTTAATCAGAATTATCACTTTTCTTTGATCTGCATCTCATTCATTAAGCACTGCCTTATGGAAATTATCAAATACTCATTTAATGCGTTTTCTTTACAACAAAGGTATAAATATCATAAAATTACATTTCATTAAATCGACCATGGCCTGATCTCATCCAAGATCGACCTTGCGGAAATCGCTCAACTCACACCCAACTGAAAACCGAAAGGATTATGTCACACGGAAACCTGTTGAGACACACACGCGCTCACAAATGCAAATTTTGTTGCGAAACCTCGAGAAAGAAAATACATCCCACTGTATCCGATCTTGCGCTAATCTTGTTGATTTTGATCAAAACACGAATCCGCCTATAAATACAATCGGGGAAATTGAATCGCTGCCAGATCCTCCTGATTCATCCGACTTATTTTTGTACCGCACTCAGGTGTGTTTCACCATTCTGGACTTCTTGTAATTTTATCTCAGACTTAAGGTTTAAAATGAGTTCATCTGTTGAAAATAAATAACAAAAACGAACCTCTGGAGCAGGGTTTCTCAACCGGGAGGGCACGCGGCATGATATCGGGGGGGCGTGGGGTTATGAGAGGGAGGCGCGACCTAAAAAAGGTTGAGGACCCCTGCTCCAGAGAGAATTTACATTAGACTGTAAAGGTCAATAACTAAACGCTCAAACCGTCAAAATTTTCTGAAATGCCAATTTTCATGTCTTAATTTAAAATATTATCTAAGATCAGAGTTGGGCATTAGTTGACCAAATTTAAAGTCATGATTAAAACTAATGACTAAATTAGTCATGAATAAAAAAAATAGTGATGTGTCCATCATGCACTTTCACAATCACCTAAACAATTACATTACTAAACGCTCAAACTGTCAAAATGTTCTGAAATGTTAATTTTTATACCTTAAAATACAATATTATATAAGATCAGAGTTGGGCATTAGTTGACTAAATTTTTGGTCATGATTAAAACTAATGACTAAATTAGTCATGAAAAATAAAAGTGATGTGTCTATCATAGCACTTTCCCTATCACCTAAACAATTGATAATTGACATAATAAACTAATTTGACTAATAAATTGGTTAAAGACCATTTCACATTAAATCATTGTTATAGACGCGTGGCGCATGAAGTAAAATTTCGAGTTTAGAAAAGCCTAATTTGGCTCGGTCGCTCCGCTTCGCTGCGCGCCCGAGCCAAATTTTCAGGCTTTTCTAAACTCGAAATTTTACTTCATGCTTAATCTGGGAGTGGAAGACACTCGTTTGTTTCATCCTTGAAACAATTTAAAATTGACATAATAGGTTTATTGTCGATTAATTGACGAAGAATGTCAAGTTAAAAAAGATTAAAAAAATAATAGCTAAATGACAGTCAATTTAATGATGAAATACTATCAAAATGCCATAATAGTGAAAATACAGTCGACTATGATGAAATACTATCAAAATGTCCTAATAGTGAAATTACCGTCAAAATGTTACAATAGTCATTTAATGATGAAATATTATCAAAACGCTATAACCGTACAAATACAGTCGTCTATGATGAAATACTATCACAATGTCATTTTAGGGAAATTACCGTCAAAATGTTACAGTTGTCATTTGATGATGAAATACTATGAAAATGCCATAATAATGAGAATACAGTCGACTATAATTAAATACTATCAAAATGTTATAATAGCGAAATTACCGTCAAAATGTTAAAATAGTCATTTAATGATGAAATATTATCAAAACGCTATAGTAGTAAAAATACAGTCGACTACGATGAAATACTATGAAAATATCATTATAGCGAAATTACCGCCAAAATGTTACAATAGTCATTTGAGGATAAAATACTATCAAAATGCCACAATAGTAAAAAAACAATCGAGTATGATGAAATACTATCAATATAATAATCATATTTTTACTTTAAAAGGACTTCAATAGTCAAATTTTTCTTTCAATAGCCAAAATAGGCTTTATCCTGACTATAGATCACTATATTAGCCATATTTTTACCTAAATAAGACTGTAAGGGTCAAGTTTTCTTTTCAATGTGACAATAATAGTTAAATATTTGTTTCAAAGTGAAGATACTAGTCAAATGTCGAGGTTATTATGGACCTTAGATGACTATAATAGTTACATTTTGACCCAAGACTTTGACTATTGCAGTTCTTTAATAGTCAAATGATCGTTATAATGTGATGCTAATATTAAAATTTTCGTATCAAAGTGACAATACTAGTCGCATGTTGGCAGTATCGGGACTGTAGATCACTATAATTGTCACATTTTGACTATAAAAAGACCACATTAATCAAATTTATGTTATAATGTGGCGATAATAGTGAAATGTTCTTTATAAAGTGACGATAATAGTGTTAAACTGACAGCAATAGTGAAATTTTGGCTTAATGGTTTGATTTAGATTTTTTATAATTTTTATGACAGTTGGCATTCGTGATATTTTAATGGTGAAATGCCAATTACTTTACTTCAAATCAGTGATTTGTACGCGTGGCGCATGAAGTAAAATTTCGAGTTGAGAAAAGCCCGAATTTGGATTTCCAAATTCTTCGGGCTTTTGTCAACTCGAAATTTTACTTCATGCTTAGTCTGGAGTAAAAGATACTCGTTTAATATTTTTAAACTGTTAATGAATTTACAAGATTTTAGTTAATTATCAAAATTTTGACGATTTTTGGTGAATTTCCATAATTTTACTTAATTTTTAACGCTTTTAGTAAATTTACAATATTTCTTTTAATTTTCGAAATTCTTACATATTTCGTGAATTTCCGTTAATTTCAAATGTTTCTATACTTTTCATACATTTTTTCAAGTTTCCATCAATTTTCAAATTATTGGCAATTATCACAAAGTTCCCAAATAATCGTTACTTTAAAAATTGTTGATTTTTTTATGAAATTCCAAGATTTCCTTAGTTTTAAAAATTCTGTCGGTTTTCCTAAATTTCCATTAATTTAAAAACATTGATAATTATCATAAATTTTCCTTCAGTTTTCATGAATTATGATGAATTTCTTAAATATTCGTTAACTTAAAAAAACGTTGAAGTTTTTTATGAAACCTTAAAATTTCCGTTAATTTACAAGATGAATTTTCAAGATTTTTGTTATCAAAGTTTTAGCGATTTTTGCCAACTGCAGGTTCTGCAACGAGGCACAAGAAACAGCGGAGCACCTACTTTGTGAATGCCCTGCCTTGTCCCTTCAAAGAGGGAACTACCTGTCATAGGCCACTTTAAACACCGAGGAATTGGTACACATTAACCCTCAAGTTATAGTAGACTTCATAAGAAGTCTAGACATTGAGGGAATCAAGTAGGTCAGGGATAGTTACAAAAGATCTTCTAGGCCGAGGTAACTTCGAAAGGCCCAGAGGCCATACGACCCACCGACCCCATAACATAACATAACATTTAGCGATTTTTAGTGGATTTCCATAATTTTACTTAATATATGAAAATTACCAAGAATTTGAAAATTGAAGGAATTTATGAAAATTTATAACTATCGAAATTTTGAAAATTAGCGGAAATTCAGGAAAACCGTCAGGGTTTTTAAAATTAAATTGAGATTCACTAAAAATCGATTATAACGATCATTTGACTATTGAAGAACTGCAATGGTCAAAGTGTTAGGTCAAAATGTAACTATTATAGTCATCTAAGGTCTACTATAATGGCATGTTGATAGTATTTTATCATTATATGACTATTGTAACATTTTGACGGTAATTTCGCTATAATGATATTTTGATAGTATTTCATCATAGTCGACTGTATTTTTACTATTATTGCGTTTTGATAATACTTCATCATTAAATGACTATTGGAACATTTTGACGATAATTTCGCTTTTATAACATTCTGATAGTATTTCATCATATCATCATTCATTCTTACTATTATGGCATTTTGATAGTATTTCATCATCAAATGACTATTGTAACATTTCGACGGTAATTTCGCTATAATGACATTTTGATAGTACTTCATCATAGTCGACTGTATTTTTACTGTTATAGCGTTTTGATAATGTTTCATCATTAAATGACTATTGTAACATTTTGGCGGTAATTTCATTATTTAGACATTTTTATAGTTTTCGTCATAGTCGACTGTTTTATCACTATTATTGAATTTTGATAGTATTTCATCATTAAATTGACTGTAATTTACCTATTATCTCTTGAATCATTTTTAACTTGTATCAAAATTGACATTCTCCGCCAATAAAACGACAATAAACTTATAACGTCAATTTTCAGATGTTTTAGTGATGAAACAAACGAGTGTCTTCCACTCCTAGACTAAGCATGTAGTAAAATTTCGAGTTTAGAAAAGCCTGATTATTTGGTTCGGGCGCGTAGCGAAGCTGAGCGAAGCGGAGCGACCGAGCCAAATTAGGCTTTTCTAAACTCGAAATTTTACTTCATGCGCCACGCGTCTATAACAATGATTTAATGTGAAATGGTTTTTAACCAATTTATAAGTGAAATAAGTTTATTATGTCAATTATCAATTGTTTAGGTGATGGGGAAAGTGCTATGATAAACACATCACAATTTTTTTTTTTATTCATGACTAATTTAGTTATTAGTTTTAATCATGACAAAAAATTAGGTCAACTAATGCCCAACTTTGATCTTAGATAATATTTTATTTTAAGGTATGAAAATTGACATTTCAGAACATTTTGACAGTTTGAGCGTTTAGTAATGTAATTCTTTAGATGATGGGGTAAGTGCTATGATAAACACATCACTATTTTTTTTTATTTATGACTAATTTAGTCATTAGTTTTAATCATGACTTAAAATTTGAGTTTGAGATAAAATTACAAGTCCAGAATGGTGAAACACCTGAGTGCGGTACAAAAATAAGTCTAAATTTTCGAAATTCTGACGTATTTTCTGAATTTCCATTAATTTCAAATGTTTCGATACTTTCCATACATTTTTTAAATCTCCTTTAGTTTTCAAATTATTGGGAATTTTCACGAAGTTCCCAAATAATCGTTAACTTAATAAATGTTGAGTTCTCATGAAATTTCAAAATTTCACTTAATTTTAAAAACCCTGACGGTTTTCCTGAATTTCCACTAATTTTCAAAATTTTGATAGTTATAAATTTTCAAAAATTTCTTCAATTTTCAAATTCTTGGTAATTTTCATAAATTTCGTAAACTGCAAGATTTTCGTTAATTTTCAAAATTTGTATGGAAAGTATCAACGGTTTTATGTTTAACAAAAATTTAGGAAATTCAGGAAACCATAAGATTTTTAAAAATTTAAAGAAATCCTGGAAATTTACGAAAAGCGTTGTAAACTAACTAAAACTACCTAAAATCTTGAAAATTCATCGACACTTTAAAAAAAACTAAACGAGTGTCTTTTAATCCCAGATTAAGCATAAAGTAAAATTTCGAGTTTAGAAAAGCCTAAAAATTTGGATTGGTCGCGTAGCGAAGCGGAGCGACCAATCCAAATTAGGCTTTTCTAAACTCGAAATTTTACTTCATGCGCCATGCGTATAAAATACTGATTTAATGTTAAGTTCAAGATATACGTCGTGTTAATTAATTTTGCAAATGTTTATTTGGAATATGTAAAAGTATAGATAAATGAAAAACAAAATGAAACCTATCCAGATTCATTTCTAGCTCGTTCATGACATAAAACTTGCCTTTTTTTCGATTTTTCAACTACAAAATATGAACCCAAAACTTCTTAGGTTGTTTATATGTAATAAAGTTAAGAGGTCTAAAACATCCCTGTCACTTTCGTTGTCTGAAATCACTTTGACAAATATTATATGATCTGTCAAATTGTAATTAATTCGAAAAATTCACATTTTTAAAACAATATATACATCTTTATTTATAGAATATTCATAATCTTGAGAAAAACAAACAGATTATAATTTTTTTGTATTGTGGAGGCTTCTTCTTCGTTATACATGTTAGTTTAACAATAAAACACTTTAACTTGGTTTGATAATGACGAAAAATAAATAAGTGTTATACAAACTAAGTTTAAGGTGTTTTATTGTTAGATTATAAATTATATACAGAAATTAAAATTGATTTTATAAAATGGCTATCGACCATAGGTCTTTCAGCAATTTTTTAAAACAATTTTAATAAAATATCTGAAAAAGCTACGACATAAAGTGAATACGCAAAGTGAATTACAGACAGACATTTTTCAAAAAAGGTCTTAATCAACTCGGGGGACCTCAAAATATCCACAAAAATTTTGATTTGAAAATATTTACAAAAACAATGCTTTCCCTTTGTTTTGCATACAGGAGAAACTAAAAAAGCTATATATGAATATTTGAAGGAGTTTGTCATCTGTCATATTCTGCATCTGTGCCGATCGTTTGCGTGTAAAAGTTATCCATTTCTTCATGCGTCATGCGTATAAAACACTTATACATTATAAAGTTTACAATATGTTACTACAGCAGTATGGTAAAGACGTATATTTTGAACTTCACTTACAACAAGTGTTTTTTCATACGCGTGGCGTATAAAGTAAAATTTGGGGTTTAGAAAAGCCTGAAAATTTGGTTTGTTCGCTCCATAAAATACATTTTCCGTGACTCAACGTTTAGAGGATGTCTTTTTTTGTCACAATTGATCGATTTTGTTTATGCCAGTGTTATATTTTGGGTCCTGCTGGGATGTATTGCACAAAGAATTGTCATATTGGAACGGGATTTTCGGTTAGATCTTTAGTTGAGGTCAAAACTTCGGAATAGATATACAAGCATAATATCAGAATTGATTGTGATTGTATCAATAATGTGTGGATAAGTATTATGTTATATTAACTTTATTATAAAAATAGTTTCATGATGTATTCACAGCTTGATTCAAAACGTTCTGATTTATAAAATTCACAACAAATTGTATTCTTTTCAAAAGCAATCGATTCAGGACTAATTTGAGGTAACATTTAACCTTTACACATTAATATTTTTGTTAAATTCAATCCTTTCACTATTAAGTAGATTTTTAGGCTCCAGTTAAGTAAGACCGAAAGTAAATTGTGCTTGTACTTTCGAAGTATCAGACACCCTTTCTCGTCAATTAAACTAAAAAAAACAACTTCAAAATTTCATTAAATCCTAAAAAATAGGTTAACAGGTCAGGTTTTCAGCCCGTGTCCATTAATGCACTATTAATATCGCTATTGATTCTGGCTGCACATAAAAACGGGACGAAGGTGCGCCCTTTCCTGTCTCAATCTATCAAATTAGTTTACTAGGTTAGGAGATGGATTGTATTGTCGGCGGTAATTGCCACTTTTAAAGTCGGAACACTTTTTTTCCTGGGGCCCACCGGCTACCCTTTTACACGGTCCGTGCCCTCCTCCAATTTTGATGCATAGGTGCTAATTATTGCTCGGCCTCACGATAATAACAGTTGATGTTTCCTTTGTCCGAATCTTGTTCGTAATTGCTGTTATTATCGGAGCATTACAATCAAAACATTATCAAGATATACGAGTGGTATTATGTTTAAAAATCTATAACGATTTTTGAATAAGCTTTTAATTTAAGGATTTTGTATTTTATATCAATAAAGTAAAACCCTCCTAACAGTGTTGGTTTATTTCAAGTTTCATACATTTACTTAAAAAAAAGTTGCTGGTTGATTGTTCAATAAGTGCGAAAGTGTTGCCAACACTAGATGTCTAAATATATCATCTTAAAAATCACTAGTAATCAGTACATTGTAAAGAGTGATTTTTATTTCAAGTGTACCTGCATGCCTCAAAGCAAACTGCTCGAGTTTTAAGAGCGCAAAATTTGGTTATATCAAATAAATATTTGAAAAATTTAGTAACGTAAGACCAAATATAAGCGCTATATTTTAAAGTTCACTTTAAATCAGTGTTTTGTACGCGTAGCGCATGAAGTAACATTTCTAATTTAGAAAAGCCTGAAAATTAGGATTTGCCAGTGCGCACCTATCCGCTCGCGCCGGCTAATCCAAATTTTCAGGATTTTCTAAACTCGAAATTTTACTTCATGCTTAATTACGAAGTGGAAACAATCGTTTGAAACTTCAAATTGAATATTGTTTAAAAAAATAGTGGTGGAGTAAATGGAAAGATAATCATTAACGAACGAACGTTTTTTTTTAATAACTTTCGTTTGATATAAAATATAGATGAGTCACATACAGAGAGTTTTATGTAACACCGAACATTTTCACAAAGAGAATTTTTCTTTTAAGTATACATATGCATACGTCGTACATTTTCCGACGCTCCGTTTATTAAAAGAATTTAATTTGAAGCGTTAATCGAGTGTTTTCCATTCCCAGGCTAAGCATGAAGTAAAATTTCGAGTTTAGAAAAGCCTGAAAATTTGGTTTGGTCGCGTAGCGCGAAGCGCGGAGCGGCCAAACCAAATTTTCAGGCTTTTCTAAACTCGAAATTTTACTTCATGCGCCACCGGTACACAACATTGATTCAATGTAAAGTTTAGCGGTGTGTTTTAAACTTCGTAATATGTCAGCGTTTTGTATCGGTGGCGCATGAAGTAAAATTTCGAGTTTAGAAAAGCCTGAAAATTTGGTTTGGCCGCTCCGCGCTTCGCGCTACGCGACCAAACCAAATTTTCAGGCTTTTCTAAACTCGAAATTTTACTTCATGCTTAGCCTGGGAGTGGAAAACACTCGTTTAAAGTTTCAAATTAAATTCTTTTAATAGACCGAGCGTTGAAAAATGTACGACGTATGCGTATGTATACTTAAAAAAAAAATTCTCATAAAAATGTTTGGTGTTACATAAAACTCTCTGTATGAATAATTTTTTACTTAGATTCTAAAAAAATACATTTTTTCATAATTTTTTTATAAAATAAAGATGAGTCACATGAATAATTTTTTACTTAGATTCTAAAAAAATTACACTTTTTCATAATTTAAAAGATTAAATTAGAGCTCATTTAATTCCAAATCTGCTAACTTAAAGTAATGACGTAGACAAAAAATGAATGATGCACTGAATAAGTATTTTCATATAAATAAACGTTTCGGGAATTATTCACTATCTTCACAATCTCTCTGGTTTCTAAAATGTCCACTCAATTTTAATATTTCGAAAAGTGTATAATTCTCTTGTGTGCTTTTTCGATTCGTAAAAATTGTGTTTTGTTCAATCGATTTATTTTCCACGATTTTTAAAATAGTAAAAAAGTAAAAGTTAATGTTTAAAAGAGCGTCTGTGAATTTTTTAGATTTTTCATTGCTCGATAATGCCTAATATTCCAATACCTTAACCGGCCCCGTTGCCTCTGGGGGCCGCCCCTCATTACGGGGTCTTGCACCCCCTAGTTACGCCACTGTTTGCGTATTCAATGTCTTTAACTTTGCAGATCTGTCAACCAGAAGAGACTTTCTTTATAATCTGCAAACTAATCTGTCATTCTTAAACATTTTCCATGAACTAAGATATCTCTTATAAATTTCTTTGAAACAGGAAATTAACGTTTCTTATCCACACAAACACTCACGCACACAAACGGTATACTTGTTATAAAATGTGCTAACAAGGTCGACCTTTTATCCAGTCCCACCATGAGCAATTTAGCGCCTCTGAAAGGCCGATTTCATTTCGATCGTTAATTTTTTATCATTCTCCTCCTCGCGCCCGACGATTTATGAGGTCTCCTCCTCATCCTACCAGGCTAACAAATTGCCCAGCATAGAGGTTTTATTATTACCCGATGACCCATTTTTACTAACAAGCACAAATCTTCCTCGCAACAGGAAGGAACTATCATTTCACGATTACGGGATGACAGATAATCTGCGTGCGTATACATATTATATCTTCACACATTTGTTTTACTAATCGTGATGTAATTTACGTTTTCCTTATACAGTGATATAATAAGCTATTTTGATCATTGAAAGTGATACCTATTATTATTATTTCCGGATTTATGTATGGCAAATTTTGTACAGCGTATGCATATAAAGCCTATACATTTCTGAATATAGTACCATTTTTAGTTTTAAAAAATTAGGCAAATCCAAATTTTCAGGCTTTTCTAAACTCAAAATTTTACGGCATGCGGCACTCGTATAAAGCATTGAAATATTGTGAAGTTAAAATATACTGATGTTATGTTAATACATTTTACAAAATTTTATTTCGTCTAAACAAATCAAAATCCGACCGCTTGCAATTGCTCCAATTTGCTGATACCTACCGTCACACAAGTACATCATGTATTGTATTTTTACTTTTCAATAAAATTTTGCTGTTTTTTTGCTCAATTATTGCCAACAAACAATCCTCGGACAAAATCCAAAGAATCCATAAATTATCCATTCCAGCACGCATCATTCCAATTGCAAATTGATCTCGATTCCGATTCCACACAACTCCACTAAAAATAACCCGCATTTTTTACGCAATAACAATAAATACCCGCCATACCTCATCACAAAAAACCCCTGCCATTCCAGGCGAATTATTCAATTTGCCATTATGCATTCTTATTTCGTTTTTTTTTGACTTGTCTCTCTTTGAAGTGCCTTCGCATTCCTTTTACTGCTACAGCAGGAAAATTAAAAGTCGGTCGCTCCATAAATATCGACAATTAAAACGTCTCGTGGATTTCGCCTTGATTGAAGCGTTTTGGGAGAGCGACGCGAAAAAGATGAGTTAAGGTAATGGGGCTCGTTAAGTTGATTCATGCAGATCGTTTTGCTAATTTTATGGGTTCTGATGGGTATCTTGATGGCGAAAGAGGCGGTGTTTGGACTAAAAGCTGCCTTTTCGGACGGCTCGCTTCATTCTTTATTGGGGTTTAAATGAACTGATTCATCGGTTCGATTGGGTGAAAATTATGGGAGTTGATTTATTTTAATAAATTTTGACAACTTGAATTGATCATTTTGTCTAATTTTCAAAGACATATAATATCAATATCAGTGGCATCGGTTCGATTGGGTGAAAATTATGAGAGTTGATTTATTTTAATAAATTTTGACAACTTGAATTGATCATTTACTAAAAATAACCCGCATTTTTTTACATACAGAGAGTTTTATGTAACACCGAACATATTAAAATGTACTCAATGTTAATTTTCCTATGTTCGATATGTACTGGGACGCATCAAAGCATTGAGTGCAATGTGATTGGCTACGATTGCTAATTGTAATATAGTCAACACAATTTACACTCTTCCCTTCAAAAATAAATGAAATCTGTCAATTATCCCAAGCAAGTGATATTTGCTGTTCTAGCACTTGAAGCAGACGTAGACGAAGAACGGAGAGTTGAACATATCAATAATGTGTACAAAGATGGAAAAGATTATTCTGGTAAACTTATACCATGGAGAAAACAGCTCAAGAAATTCCCAAGATTTATTTTCTGAAAAATTTTCTGTTCAATCAGACTACCATTTATTTCAACCATTTCGAACCTTTTAGAACAGTTTGTTTGGATAAATTTCACAAGCGAGGAGATAGAAGTCCGTCGATATTATCGGAAGAGATGAAATTAAACAATTTCTGTTATATCGAAGAGTGTCTAATAATATCCTTACTATTGCATAATCATTTAATATTTAAAAATCCTTTGTACGTAGGAGTTCTACAAGAAATTAAGTTTAGATCCTACAAATTCCAACATTACTAGTTGCTGTATAACAACATTAAGCATTAACTTTTTTTAAATTGTATTTAATATGTTAAATTGTGTTTACTGATGAAGCGTTTATATCTTCTTACCTTCTTTAACTAGTATTTCACCGATTAAAAATATAACAAAAGTTGATAACTATTCCGTTGTACTAAAATATTCATAATACAACATATTGTGGTTGACATAATAATTGACAAATTTAATTTATTTTTAACGTGAAGAGTGTACATTGGGTTGACTATATTACAATTAGAAATCCTAGCCAATCACATCGTACTCAATGCTTTGATGCGTCCCAGTAAACATCGAACATAGGAAAATTAACATTAAGTACATTCTAGTATGTTCGGTGTTACATAAAACTCTCTGTATAAGGGATTTTACGAATGTACAGAATTAGTTAATCGCAAAAACGAATATGAATGCAAACCCTTTTTTTCAATGTTTGTGATTGCGAATGCCAATACTTTTTCTCAATATTCGCAAATATTAGGGATTTTAGGAATATACAGAATTAGATATTTATTTATTTATTTATTTGTCAAATCAACGGAAGCCATTTACAAAAATACATAAATATAAACATGAGTTACAATAGTAAAGGTATAAAACTTAAAACTAACTTAATCTAATAACTAAGGCTTAAAAAATTTCACCTATACTTATTTTATCCTAATTTTCTTTTTAATTCACTTCAACATATCAACTTTAGTTTATTTTATATGCAATCATTTTTTGTCTCGTTGAAAATTTTCCAAATATTTTATTTTATTTTATTTTATTTGTCAAATCAACGGTAGCCATTTACAAAAACACATAAGTATGAACAATGATTTAATTAGTTAAGGTATAAAACTTAAAATTAGCTTAAATCTCCCTAAGGGTTAAAAAGGATCGATGAGATTTTAAATTGCAATTATTCGCAACAACGAGTATGAGTGTAAATTCTTTTTTCAATGTTTGCGATTACGAATGCGAATACTTTTTCTCATTATTCACGAATAATTCGTATAACCAGTTCGAAAATTTTAGTTTTTTAATAAATTATAAGTAATAAGAGTTTTATGTAACACCGAAATCTTTAGATACTCGTTTTTTAAAAAGTGTCCAATTTTATACTTAAAATGAGTGTGTTCCACTCCCAGACTAAGCATGAAGTAAAATTTCGAGTTTAGAAAAGCCTGATAATTTGGTTTGGTCGCGTAGCGCGAAGCGCGGAGCGACCAAACCAAATTTTCAGGCTTTTCTAAACTCGAAATTTTACTTCATGCGCCACCGGTACAAAACACTGATGCAATGTAAAGTTTTGCGGTGTGTTTTAAACTTCGTAATGTCAGTGTTTTGTACCGGTGGCGCATGAAGTAAAATTTCGAGTTTAGAAAAGCCTGAAAATTTGGGTTGGCCGCTCCGCGCTTCGCGCTACGCGACCTAACCAAATTTTCAGGCTTTTCTAAACTCGAAATTTTACTTCATGCTTAGTCTGGGAGTGAAACACACTCATTTCAAGTTTAAAATTGAACACTTTTAAAAAAAACGAGTATCTAAAGATTTATGGCATATACGCTGTAATTGGGACATGTATACTTGAAAGATAAACTCCCTGTATGTACAAGTTGAGGGATTAATTGCGATTGATTGGCTACAATTTGTAATGGTCATATAGGCAACCCAATTAACACATAATTTTAAAATTAAAGGTGTCAAATTGTATTGGATGAAAATGTTCGGTATTACATGAAACTCTCTGTATATGAATATATGAATTCGTAGAAAACTATTATTAAAACAAAAAGCTTAAGTTTAAAGGATATTCTTAACATTTCAATTGGTTTAGACTGTGAATACTGTCACAGACGAACAGATGAACAGATGAACAGATGAACAGATGAACAGATGAACAGATGAACAGATGAACAGATAAACAGAGGAACAGATGAACAGATGAACATACGAACAAATGGACAGACAAACCGACGGACAAATGAACAAACCGACACACATTTTTTTTTAAATGGTTTATTATTACATTTTAGTGGATCAATCCATTATATAAAATGTTGCGAAATTATCACAAAATTCAATGCTTTGTCGATATTTTTTCACCCTGTATAGAACAGTTTATGTGTGATGTTACCGAATGTGTTTTCTGAATTTGTGTTAACTTATTAGTTTGTACCCTACTCACTTACACTGTAAACCAATATTTAGTTTATTTATATTTCTATGTAATTAGGCTATGCTTGTTGAGAAATAAATCATTATTATTATTAGTAACAGAATTATTGACAAATAAGTTAAATAAATAAACTAAAAATATTGAAAATTTATTAAAATAACATCGAATTGCTACGATTAATAACAAAACAATATAAATAGCATGTTATTGCTATTTATATTGTTTTGTTGTTAATCGTAGCAATTCGATGTTTTTTTAATAATACAGAATTTTTAAAATAATATAAAATTGTAATGAGTTCGTCACTATCAACAAACAAAAAATCGTAAAAACTAATGAAATCAACAAACAAACAAAAAAACATTCCAAATTCAACATAATTAACTACATATATTGTAGAATAATTTTAACAACCTTTATTAATCCATAATAATCTACTGTTATTGGTCTCGTTAAATTTAAAGAACCTTTTTAATTAGGAAAAAGATCAACATTATATTTTACCGAGTGTTAACTATCAAAAAAATTTAGGTTTTAAGTATACAACTAGCAAACCAAATTTTTAGGCTTTTAAAAACTCGAAAATTTACTTCATGCGTAATCAATGAGTAAAAGTGAAGTAAAATTTCGAGTTTTTAAAAGCCTGAAAATTTGGTTTGGTCGCGTAGCGAAACGGATTTACTGTATAATAAAATATCATATACATCTTCAAACTTTTCTAATGTCGAAATATTTTCTTCATGCTTAATCGAGGAGTGAATAACACTCGATAAAATAAAAAAAAGACCTTTATTGGCATAATCTCCACACCTTTACAATTATTTACACATTTACATTTGATTACCTCACCCACATTCCCGTATCCCTCTTACCCTCCCTTCTCTTTTCCCTCTCCCTCCCCAGCTTTTCCAACGTCCTTACCCCGCTCCCATCCTCCCTCATCCATTCCACTACCCTTCTATTCCCTTTCGCTCCCAGCCACTCCTCTTTCACCCCCTCACATTCCTCCGCCAAGTGTACCCACGTATCCTTCCCCTGTCCACACAACACACACCTTCCATATTCTTCCCCCATCCATACTTTCCTTCCTCTCTCCTCCGATCCACACCTCGCCCTTGCCACAATCACCCTATCCTCTCTACCCCATCCCTTCTCTATCAAATACTTCGGCACCCTCCCATACACCTGCCACCTCCCATACATATCATTATACTGGCTTCTGTCAATACACCCTTGTCTTTCCTGCCCTTCCACCTCCTTCCCTTTCTCCCTCACCCACTCATCCACCTTCACCCCATTTCCTAGCCATTCCATTACCTTCGCCTCCGACAGCCCTACCCTCTCATACATTTTCCTCCTCTCCCCCCTCCATCTACCCTCACCCCCACCCACACTCGTCACCCATACATCCTTCACCAATCTCTCTTCATCCAGTTCCCACAATCTCATCTCGTACCTCACCACCCTCACCATTGCCTCCCACTCTAGCCTCTCTCTGTTGGTCTTCTGAAGCACTATGTAGCTGGGCGTGGACCTTTCCACCCCCAATATGTGCTTCAGGAACCACATCTGCTCCCTCTCTATCACCTCGTACCCTCTCGTCCCCCACACTTCTACTCCATACATTAGCACCGCTCTTACACAAGCATCCCATATCTTACACGCAACCGTCACATTGTTCCCCATCCACTTCCCCCACTTGCCCCACGCCATTCCCCACGCCTTCCTCGCCTTACCCTGCACCCACCTCGCATGCTCCTCATACCCTCCCGTTCCTTTAAACCAAAACCCCAAATACTTGAAACTCTTCACCTTCTCAATAACTACCCCCTTCCAATCCAATTCTTTCACCTTCCCCTCCCCCCCTTTATTTCTAAACTTCACCCACTTCGTTTTCCCTACATTCACATTCATTCCCCTTTTATCCATAAACCTCTCCACTCTCTTCAACATCTCTTTCATCCCTTCATACTCTCTTGCAACCAACACCACATCATCCGCATACGCTAGCATCCATACCTTCCTTTTACCCATCACCACTCCCCCCACCTGCCCTTTCCTCATCACCTCGATAAAATAATATTAATCGGTTATAAAGAACACACTGAATTAAAAATTGCAAAATCAAACTAATTAATTTTGTCGAATACTTGAAATAGAGTGTACAGCTCTCATAATAGTTAATTTAGATTGTGTTTATGTTCATACAATTACTGCATAATTTAATTAAAGTCAATTACATGCTTGGTGAAGCCCCCAAATAAATTATCGCCCATGTAAATTCCGCTTAATCAAATTCCTGTCTGGGGGAGGGTGGCGTAAAACAATTCATTTCCGCCCTCATGTTGTGCTGCATTTGATCTTTACCCACAGGACTGGCGGCAATAATTATGTTATCAATTTGAAAAACGCCTATCGATCATACTAAATAATTAAAATAGAAATTGTGCTTTGTTTCAATTCATGTCCAAAACGCTCAAGGAATTAAATAAAATGAAGACAAGGAATATGTTTTATAATATATAAAATTACGAAAATGTTATTCGTAAAAATGCAAACAATTAATAAGACAACTTAAGACGATAAATATCCATTGAAGCAACTACTTCCCGTGCAAATACACCTCCGGATATTATATTATACAATGACAATTAATTAAGACATTGTTTGCATTTTCACGAATAACATTTTCGTAATTTTATATATTATGTTTAAAGTGTGCAATCGATAAGAAGCGTAAGCTTATTTTCTCGAATTCAAATAGTTTTGAATTTGAATTTGTCTTGAAGGAATATGTTAGTGACAGAATCTTTGATTTAACGTCTGTCCACATTGCACTCTACTGAAACGAGCCAAAGAATATAAAAATATAAATAAGGTAATTGTTGTGGCGTTCACATACACATTATAAACGCAAAAATAAGTAACTTTGTTTTGAATAATTTCGAAATAGTTTCGAAAATTAGTCAATAGTAGGGAGGTTAGATATATATTGATCAGAGCTGGGCAGGATTCGAATCATTCAGCATTCGAATCCTGGATTCGAATCCTCTTAGAGGATTCAAAAGAGGCATTCGAATACTTTAGTTCAACTGGATTCGTGATCTGGATTCGTTACATATTTTTAAGAGGATTCGTATTCGAATCCAAATGTTGGTGATTCGAATCCTTATGAAAGGATTCGAATATTTATAAAAGGATTCGAATACTGACAAAAGGTTTTTAAATCGTCAAAAATAATTCGAATTAATTGTAAGGATTAACTTGAAAAATGTCTTTTGTGGGTTTTTAAATTTCTCGTAAAATCAGTGTTTTATACGCGTGGCGCATGAAGTAAAATTTCGAGTTTAGAAAAGCCAAAAAAATTTGTCTGTTTTTGCGAAGCACGAATACAAATCCTTTAAAAATATTCAAAACCTAATTATTTATTATTAACACTGAACATCTGATTAAAGATGTATTTGTGTGTTTTTAAAATTCACTTTAAATCAGTGTTTTGTACGCGTAGCGCATGAAGTAAAATTTCGAGTTTAGAAAAGCCCGAAAATTTGTCTCGGGTCGCTGCGCGACCCTCGACAAATTTTCACGGGGCTTTTCTAAACTCGAAATTTTACTTCATGCTTAGTCTGGGAGTGGAAACGCTTGTTCGAAACTCCAAACTGAATGCTTTAATCAGAACATTAAATGACTGAAAATATTTTTAAAGATACCAATCTAGTTTATAAAATTTTGTTTAATATTCTTTGAAGTAAAACTAACATGGTAGCAGAGCTGAGCAGGATTCGAATCATTCAGTATTCGAATCCTGGATTCGAAACCTTTTAGAGGATTCAAAAGAGGCATTCGAATACTTTAGTTCAACTGGATTCGTGATCTGGATTCGGTACATATTTTTAAGAGGATTCGTATTCAAATCTAAATGTTAGTGATTCGAATCCTTATAAAAGGATTCGAATATTTATAAAAGGATTCGAATACTTACAAAAGGTTTATAAATCGTTAAAAATAGTTCGTATTAATTGTGAGGAATAATTTGAAAAATTTCTTTTGTGTGTTTTAAAATTTCTAGACAAATCACTGTTTTATACGCGTGGCGCATGAAGTAAAATTTCGAGTTTAGAAAAGCCCAGAAAATTTGTCTCGGGTCGCTGCGCGACCCTCGACAAATTTTCACGGGGCTTTTCTAAACTCGAAATTTTACTTCATGCTTAGTCTAGGAGTGGAAACGCTCGTTCGAAACTTCAAACTGAATGCTTTGATAAGAACATTAAATGACTAAAAATGTTTTTAAAAATAATAACCTAGTTTTCAAAATTTTGTTTAATATTATTTGAAGTAAAACTGACATGGTAGCCACAATCGGAAATGTTACATTTTTTCGGCATCTCCCTGATTTAAGATTTTTTTTCCCTGACCTTTTAATATAACTTTCTTCTGTGGGAAACCCCCATTTTATTAAATTGTTTTCATTGTTTTTGTCAATATTTAAGTTAATTTTATAAATTTTTACGTGTTTTGTAATTTGCCTGCTGATTTTGACAAATTTATAATATCATATGGCTTTTTTGTTATTGTTTTGGTCAATTTGAATATAATTCCATGACTTTTCTCAGACTTTCCCGGTTTTAATGATATTAAGTCAAATTTTCATTTACGTAGTTTTCAGACAATCGTCGATTTTATAATAGAGTTCAATTTGAAGTTTTAAACGGGTGTTTGCACTCCCAGGCTAAGCATGAAGTAAAATTTCGAGTTTAGAAAAGCCCCGTGAAAATTTGTCTCGGGTCGCGCAGCGACCCGAGACAAATTTTCTGGGCTTTTCTAAACTCGAAATTTTACTTGATGCGCCACGCGTATAAAACAGTGATTTAAAGAGAAATTTAAAAACACACAAAAGAAACTTTTCAAATTAATCCTCACAATTAATACGAATTATTTTTGACGATTTAAAAACCTTTTGAAGTATTCGAATCCTTTTATAAATATTCAAATCTTTCTATAGGGATTCGAATCACCCACAATTGGATTCGAATACGAATTGTCGGGCTTTTCTAAACTCGAAATTTTACTTCATGCACCACGCGTACAAAACACTGATTTGAAGTGAAATTCAAAAGCACACAAATACATTTTTAATCAGAGTTACAGGGAATCAAATATTTAGTCTGTTATCAACGATGTTCAGTGTTAATAATAAATAATTAGGTTTTGAATATTTTTGTTAAAACAACTGGTAACGATATTTATATATTATTGGTTGCAAAAAAAATAATAAAATCTAATTTATTCTTAAAGGATTTGTATTCGTGATTCGAAAAAACAGGATTCGAATCTTTGATTCGAATCATCTCTTACGAATTTTTTATTCGAATCATCTCTTACGAATCTTTTATTCGAGTATTCGTGATTCGGATTCGTGGCTCGAATCCGTTTTACGAGGATTCGTTCCAGTTCTGATATTGATACATGAAAACAAATCAACTAAACATCAAAAACTTATAAGATTAATAGAAATTTAAATAAACGTATACATTAACTATATTACAAAGAGTGAAGCTAATCTGTTGTTTTCATGTTTACTAGATATCAGGCGAAAGCATTGATTTTATAAAGGTTTTTTTATAGATCCTTTTTAGATTCATCGTATTTGAATAAAATTTATTCGTAAAGGATTTGTATTTGTTGTTTTAATGTTTGCTAGATATCAGGCGAAAGCATTGATTTTATAAAGGTTTTCTTATAGATTCATCGTATTTTTCTCTTACTTTCAAATAAATAAAACACGAAGAGATGATTTCACGTGAACACCTGACTGGAATCTATTGTGGAAGTAGACAAAACGAGTTTTCCTTGTAATTCTAGAATCGGTTTAATCTGTTTCATTGAACCGAGAAAATGTCCTTTGTAGGCAACTTTCAAGTTTTTCCTCAGTGTTTTAACTTTTTATTCGACGTACGCAACGTAAAGCAAAATAAGCTTTATTTATACTCTGAAGACTTAAATTATTCATATTAATCAATATTAAATCAAAATTATCATCCTATTTAGAAATCATAAATAAGTATCTTGAACAAGTTTTTCTCCTGTCACGTGGTGAAACATATTTAACTATGAATTAAAACAGAAAACACTTGGTTAAATTTCACTAATATTAGTGAAATTTAACCAAGTGTTTTCTTTTTTAAATCATCATAAATGTGTACTATACAGGGTGTAGAACTTAGGTTCTCAACGTGGGCGATAACGCCCCGCTGTGGGCGTTTGAGACTTTCAGGGGGGCAGTAGAAAACCCAGAGTAAATTAAGGGGCGTATAATATTACACGTTCAAATATAATCGTGGCATCGCTGATTCAGATTGGCGACAGATAGTAAGTTAAAAAAAATAAAGGGCTCTAGAAAAAACAAATATTCTCAAAGTGGGCGGTGGGCAAAATAAGGTTGAGAACCTATGGTGTAGATGGCAAGAACGAAACACAGAATTTTTAATGTTAACTTCTTTGTGGTGTAAAATTAATGTAAATATGGAAGAAAATACGTGTTTTATTTCGAATCCATATTTTATACTTTGTATTTAACGTTATAACCAACCAAATCTTATCTAACCAAAAAATGATATTATACTGGCTGGACGAATAAAGCACTAATAATCGTTCTTTACACTTTAATTTAAATTAACAAATGTACATTTCAGACACAAATCGATGGATTAAAACTTATCAGTGCCAGCAAAAGTACGGATGATTTATAATTTATATTGAGCATAGATTGCTTGCAAATTCTGACAAAAAAAATAGTTTATCAATAAAAAACGTTTTAACTTTGTTTGTATAACACAATTTCATAAAAATGAATAAAATTCACAGTAGAAAGTGAAAATAACAATAATATTAAATACCTAGATCTATCTATCACCAAAATAAATAATATATTAAGTATTTACATTTTTAGAAAACCTACTTTTACCGACTCAATAATTCCTATCCACTCCAAACATACCTATAAACACAAAATAGCTTCTTTCAATTCTGTGATCAGAAAGCCTTTTAAAATCCGTTGTCAGAAAGTTCTTTTAAAAATGAGGTTGACCTGATCAGGGCTATATCCATTAATAATGACTATGGGCATGTTTTAATTGACAAACTCATAAAAAAACATTCATTTTCAAAAATTAAACTTATATTGTATGCGGGTATTCCATATATAGTAGATAATTGAAATTAAAAATCAATTACTTATTTTGGGAATGTTAGTTTCCAAATTCAAAATATTTAAAAAAAGCACAACATAGAAGTAGCGTTCAAACCTTTTTGCAAAATTAACTATTATATTTTTAATAACAAAACCCCTCCCACACAACAAAATAATAATAACAAAACCAAAATAGATGTAAACAATAGATCAGGAATTTATAAATTAACTTATACAGATTGTCAAGGAGTTTACATCGGTCAATCTGGTCGTAATTTTAATATTTGGCTAAAGGAACATTTCTGCTCTTTTCGTTTGAGACAGTATGATAAGTCGTCTTTTGCAAAACACCTGTTAGATGAAAACCATACGTTTGCAAAAGATGTACTTACCATCATTCACCATGCCCAAAAGGGTCGGAAGATGAATCTCCTTGAAGCATTAGAAATACACAAAGCCCGCGGTAATCCGGGAATCCCTTTCATTAACGACCAGGTTGACCTAATGTATACACCCATTTTTCCAGCTGTTTTGTAATTTGTTTTTTTTCTAACCATTTTGTATACATACCTGTTTTGTACGAGTTTTAGTCACTTCATGTTCGATAATGGCTAAATTTGCCGAAATTTGCTAAATTTGCCGAAACTGCAGTCACATAATAATAAATTGTGTTATACAAACAAAGTTAAAACGTTTTTTAATTGATAAATTAACATGTATAACGAAGTATAAGCCTACAAAAATAAATAGTTCTTTTTTGAAATGATAAATCTTTCTTTTTGTGTATATTTCTGGAATTATGAATTCTCGATTCGATGTTGTCGATAATGAGTTGTAAATTAATTCCGAACGTGTGCGTTTTCACTTTATTGATGGCCTCCTGTCACGAAATGATTTAATTGTTGTTAATATGTGCCTGGATGCGTACATCAGGTGTTCTTTTATGGATACAACGAAGCATTCGAAATTGGCGAAGCCACTTCTTACATGCTGTATCAGTAATGTCCGATAAATATCCTTCCATTGTGATGCAAATTCGACTTATTGTAAAGTAGAAAAATATGGAATTGTCAATATAAACAACTTCTGTAAATAATTTTTGTATGTATAATACTTAAGTACGTTACTGTTTTATTTTTCATTGCGCGCATAAAAAATGAAATTAGTCAAAGTATTAAAAATGTAAAGTATTTGTCAAAATTTACATTGCTCTTGTGTAGATTTCTAAGCAACGATTAATTTTATTTCTCATTTATTTTAGATTAATTTATTTAATACAACATGTTTATAATAATTACTTCAATAAATTAAAGCAATATGAAGAAGAAATAATGTTTTCTATCGAAGTATTGCACGGATTTATGTGATCATTTAAGAGTGTGCGACAAAATTTACATTGCTCTTATGGAGATTTCTAAGTAACGATTAATTTTATTTATCATTTATTTAAGATTAGTTTATTTAATACAACATATTTATAAAAATTACTTCAATAAATTAAAGCAATATGAAGAAGAAATAATGTTTTCTATGGAAGTATTGCACGGATTTGTGTGATCATTTAAGAGTTTCCATTATTTGATTTATATATAATTTAAGAAACATTTTTTTGAAAGAAGAATAGTGTCAATTTATTTGCAAAGCTCCAATGTGCAATATGTATAAGTTTCAAAGATCTATTTTCATTATTGTAGAAGATTAATCGTTGCTCGTTCTTATGGCCAATTAACATGTGAATTTCCGATCTGAAGTCAATTTTGCCGTTGCAAAGGCGTTGGTGTAAAGCAGGAGTACCAATATTTTTGAGGTTGGGAGTTACGTTCAATTGAGATGATTGATGGCGGTCAACGTTGTTTTTTTTTTATGTGAAGTTTAAAAAATAAAATTGTTTCATGTAAATTTGTTGCTAAAGTAACAAAAATACGTTTCGTTGATTACATTTTGTTACTATATTCAAGCTTCGATAATTTTTTTGATAAAAATGGAATTCGTAGAGTTAACTGATTGTAATGTTTCCTAGTTGATTCTTTGATGCTTACTATTTTCGTTAGATTTACTTAATTCTATCAATTTTATTTTAAAAAAAAAAACACGGAAATCTTTTATTAATTTTTATTACAATTTTAGGAGTGTTTTTAAAATTCACAGTATGTCAGTGCTTTATACGCCTGGCGTATGAAGTAAAATTTCGGCTTTTCTAAACTCGAAATTTTACTTCATGCTTACTCATGGAGTAGAAATCACTCGTTTAAAGGTTTAATTTCATCTTTTATTAAATACGACGAACTACTAAACATTTTTAGTGTATTCTAGTATATTGAGGTATGCATACTTAGAAGAAAAACTCCCTGTATATAGTGGACCAAAATATTACAAAATGTATCAAAAGACAATTCTAGTAAGTGAATTATTAAAGACTGCCAACTGGCGATTATTGTTGGCAGTTGCAATTAACAAAAAAATTTTCAAGAATAAATTACAAAGTGAAAAAGTTGGCATGGCCTCATTTAATGAACAACAAACAATCTTTATTAATTACAAACAATTGCATAACATGTATATTTATATATAAATTTATAAAAAGTTGATATTTAGTTGCTAATCGACTATCGACCCGTGGTCTTTCTGCGAAAATTGTAAATTGTCATGGTAGTGTCATTCGGTACGTCAGTTAGTCTTGATGAACTGAATTGATATATAATAGTGTTTAGGTTTTTGAATTTAGCATAGATGTTAGAGTTGCGTGTGAGGCACAGGTGGGATAAGGTGTCTAAGTTAAGGGGGTTGGTTGCAAACTTTTCGGATAGGTGTTCAAGTCTTTGGTTAGTAGGGATTATTTTAGTTTTTTCGTACAGTAGGGTATTTAAAGGATTCTGTCGGGGATTATTGGGGTGTCTCATTTTGGTGAGTGTGCGAAGGGCTGAACGTTCAGCAACTTCGATTTGTTATAGGACTGCGTGACGAGGATTGTGGAAAAGGATAGCTGCATATTCAAGAAGAGGGCGACAGATCATCTTGTAAATTTGGACTGCGGTGTTAGTCGAAATTCCTTGATTTCTATATGTTAGTGATCTGAAATGCCGCGCTCTCTTCTTAACCTTGTCTTTAAGGTTTAGGGCATAGGATTTAAATGTATATTTAGGGTCGAATATCACACCGAGATATTTGCAGGATGAGGATGGCGGGATTCGATTGTTGGAAATAGTGATTGAAAATGGAGAATTATTGAGGCGGTGAAAAATGATCAGGAGTTTGGATTTATTGGGGTTAATTGAGTTTCTCCATTTTGCGAACCACGTTTGAATAGTGTCGATAAGTTCTTGAAGGGTATTGAACGCTTTTTCAAACGTGGGCGCATGTGTCAGTAGGGCAGTGTCATCTGCTTATAGCAGGGGATAGACACGAGGGTCAAGGAATTTTGTGTCGAGATTGTAAATATCTAGGACAAATGGGTTGTAAAGAAGAGGTAAAAGAGGTGATCCCTGGGCAACCCCCTGTTCAGGAGAAAATAATCGTGAAATCGTGTTACGGACTCTGATGTTAATGGATCTGTGTGAGAGGATCATTTAATGAATTATTCAAAAGAAAATAATTTCTTTTAAGATTATTTATTCTATTCTTTTAAAATAATCGTACACCTATGCAAACATAGCTTATGTCGCTTTCAATTGAATACTTAATTTTACATTCAGTAATATTTACTCAGCTGCAGTAGTTTATTTACTGCAAGTAGTACATTTTTGACCGCATCTTACGCGTTCTTGAAAATTGTCCTAAAAAAAATCGCAACCTTATGGTCAGATTCCTCCGAGAATCGGGTCATACGGTGCCCACTTTTGTTGACGTCACACGTGTGCCATATTAGGCCGGGACAGACAACACAAATGCCATTGAATGTCAGGCGCGGTTTTATACATATACACCGATATGGAGACGTAAAAAGAGCTCGAGCTCTTCTGCGAAATAAAAATGCGATCGCGCTTTGGCGCAAGTGAACTCCTTCGGCTAACGCCAAAATTGGCAAATGGCTCATTTGAATTTTTCATTGTTCAACTCCAAGCACGGATGTAATTTATTGCATGCACGTAGAGGATTATATTTAATTCACAACTCGCATCCCACTTCCACCTTATGCTCTATCCTGTTGACTTATTTTTAATTCCAAGCAAGAGGGAGTTTATGGGTTTTATAGGATGTCTTTTGTTTTCAAATTATTATTAAGAAACCACAATGGAAAACTATACTAAGACATTGCAGAGAAAATGTAAGGCCTTGGGCAAATAATATGTTTAAGGCCCTTCTAAATGTTAATCAAAAACGGATAATTTTTTTCATAAAAGAGGAGCGACCAAACCAAATTTTCAGGCTTTTTAAACTCGAAATTTTATTTCATCCACCATGCGAATAAAACACTGATTTATTCTAAAGTTTAACAACAGCTATGTCATTATTTATAACCTGAAGTTGCTAAACGTGGAGTTACAGATATGAAATTAAAGTAGAGAATATTAATAATAATAATAATAATAATAATAATATGATTTATTGTCCATTGATGTACAGTCGGTAACAGGCACATATGAGACATAGTGACTGATAACAAATAATTACAGCTAATTATACACACATAGGTGAAATATTTATTTAAATCGTAAATCGCTTTCTCGCTAAGAAATTGGAAGAGCATTTTTTTAAACAAAGCAAACATATTCATACCTCCACTTTAATTTCATATCTGTAACTCCACTTTTAGCAACTTCGGGTAATAAATGATGAAATAGCTGTTTTTAAACTTCAGAATAAATCACCGTTTTATACGCGTGGCGCATGAAGTAAAATTTCGAGTTTAGAAAAGCCTAATTTGGCTCGGTCGCTCCGCTTCGCTACGCGACCGAGCCAAATTTTCAGGCTTTTCTAAACTCGAAATTTTACTTCATGCTTAATCAAGGAGTGGATGGCACTCGTTTTCGTTCACCAACATTTTTCAATTTTTAGCTTCGGTAAAAGAGGTAGTTATTAAACTGGAATAATCAAAAGTGTCTATTTCTCTACTAATAGTGTCTAACTCAAGCAACTTTAAATATTCGTTTAAACCCTAAATGGCGATATCTATTACACGCCTATAAATGATATCTTGACGATAAATTAATCACAGCATGAAAGGTAAACTTGCCGTGTTAACGAACAAACAAAAAAATCATCATCCAGATTTGGATTAATTTCATCATGTTGGAACAGCTGTTTCCAATACAACGTAATCGTTTTCGAGTAATGGTTCTCAATTAATCAGAACACACGAACGGGTTGTGTAACTTTATTTCTGCGAATTGAAACATTGCCAGAATGCATTTCATTAAATCAATAAATGAAAAAAGTATCCATAAGCAATTTTATAAAAAAAGAACTAAATTTAAAAACTGAATAACAAATGAATACGTATTTGAACTAATATCATGCTATATCTAAACAAAACTTTATATAGAATGTTAGAATGACGTCTTGTTTTTTTAGTTGCATTTTTTTTATTCTTAATAATCATTTTCATTATTCTCCGTAAGCAAATGGTGAAGAAATGGTTTATATAAATTCTGTTATTCAGTAGATATGAATAATTGTATGGATGATATGTCTTAAAGCTAAAAACGTAAGTGAATAAAAGTAAAGTCTCGTTATAAACTCGTTTTTTTTTTTGTTGAAAAACTTGATATTATTAATAATCGCTCTCTATACTTTCTCTAAACAATTAGTGAAGAAATTATTTGACTAAATTCTGTAATTCAGCAGTTATCGATAATTAAATGATGATATGTTTTAAATCTACAAACCCAAGTAAGCAAAAGTAAAGTCTCGTTTTAAGTATCGTTTTTTTTTTTATTACAATATTTATAATTGTTAATTATAATATTGCATAAACAGTTAGTAAAGAAATAATTTCAATTAAATCCGTCAATAAATTATGAGTGTTGAAACAATTCAATTTTAACAGCTGATTAGCTTTATTTAATTGATTTTATATGTAACCATATTGAAAAATTGAAAATAATGCTTTCTTTGTGACTACAAAAAGTAATTAAAAATAATTATAGTGCCCTGGTGAATGCGCCGGGAAAATTGTTAGAATTGTTGCCAGCTTCATACACACATAAAGTCTCCATTTAAGTAAACTGATTACAAATTCGATAGTTTTAGTATTTTGCATTTTTGTTTTTAATTTGTTATAACATTTTCATTTTGATTGTTTTATAAGGCACTTCAACTATAGCTGCCATTCGCGTATAATTCTAACAATTTCCTATGTAGTTAATGACTGCTTATAAACGTAGAATAAACTCTGTAATTTTTGTGTTTTACATTTGTTTTGCATTTTGTTTTAGGGTTTTGGTGGGTGCGCCGAATGCCCAGAGCGGACAACCCGGGGTGAATAATGGCGGTGCTGTGTACAGATGTAGTGTAGATAGCGATAATTCTTGCCAAGAAGTTCGTTTTGATGAAAAAGGTAAGCGCATTCAGATAACACTCAAATTGCGTGTTTCCTCTTGGATTTAATCAAGTAATGTGTTCTTTCCAACGCATAAATCAAATTCTGCATTCGTGGAAATAATCTACTAATATAAATAATATAGATGTTAATATAATTGAAATATTACATATTATTAATCTTCTTAACTTCATTATTAGAATGGATGTATGTTTAAAGAATTAACCGTTACAATTAAAGTACTAGTTTCGAATAGGTTTTTCCGAGAAAAGTGAAAACTACGCCTTTAACTCTTTAAACACACATGATTAATATTTATAAGTTACAAAAAATTTGTTAAAATATGAAATTTAAAAATGTTTGTTGAACATTAACCCATTAACCTACTAACGGCCAAACAATTATAGAGTTTACTTTAAAAGTTGATTTTTGGTAAAATTTTGCACTTCTCTTTATGATTTCTATGAATAACTTATTATTAATTTTTTCGACTATTACTTATTAAAAAAAATACATCAGTGTGTTTCTAACTTCACAATATTTCAGTGTTTTGTACGCGTGGCGCATGAAGTAAAATTTCGAGTTTAGAAAAGCCCCGTGAAAATTTGTCTCGGGTCGCTGCGCGACCCTCGACAAATTTTCTACGCGGGGCTTTTCTAAACTCGAAATTTTACTTCATGCTTAGTCTGGGAGTGGAAACACTCGTTTTAAACTTCATTTTGCACGTTTTTATAAAAAATCGATTATTGACTGAAAATTTACAGTGTATACATTTTACATATTTAAAAGAAAAATTCACAGTATGTAGAATTTTTCTTTTAAATATGCAAAATGTATACACTGTAAATTTTCAGGCATTAATCGATTTTTTTTAAAAACGTGCGATATAAAGTTTGGAACGAGTGTTTCCACTCCCAGACTAAGCATGAAGTAAAATTTCGAGTTTAGAAAAGCCCCGCGTAAAAAATTTGTCGAGGGTCGCGCAGCGACCCGAGACAAATTTTCACGGGGCTTTTCTAAACTCGAAATTTTACTTCATGCGTCACGCGTATAGAACACTGAAATAGTGTGAAGTTAGAAATACAATGATGTATTTTTTTTAAATGAGTAATAATCGAAAAAATTAAATAACAAAATATTCACATTTCTCTTCATACATTTTCAAGTCAGGTCAAATAATATAATATACAAAATTAACTCATTTAGTAATTCGGTTAACAAAAAATTTATAATGTTGCGTGTATGCACCAATGGCGCTTAATGGGTTAATCCTGTGCGGTATCTTGATCGTTACAGCACCAATCATGCCATATGGCATCATTGGGCGTTGTTATAAAAAGTTGACATTCATTAGTAACAGCTGATTTCTCCAGTTATGTCAAAATCACCACTGGGTTAACAAAAAAACATTGGAAAACTATTCCTTTCCAACTTCTTTTTGTATATTGACCTTGAAGTTTCCAAGGCCATTAAACAAGGAAAAAAAGTGGAAAAGGTACAGTTTTCCAATGATTTTTGCTAAAGACTTTTTCACTCAAGTTAAAATTAGGGCTAATTAATGCAATAACGCACCATTATTGATTTTGTTCTTATTAATTATTAAATTACTAAATACGTTAATTTGATGTATTGTATTATTTCACCTGACTTGAGAATATGTAAATGAAAGTGTAAATATTTTATTATTTCAATATTTTGATTATTATTTATTTTACCAAAGTATTTTTAAGTGTACTTCAAACTTCACATTATTTCACTGTTTTATACGCGTGGCGCATGAAGTAAAATTTCGAGTTTAAAACAGCCTGAAAATTTGGTTTTGCTTGTTTTTAATTTTTAGTCAAGTTTGGTTATTTTAGCATACTATTTTTGTTCAATATTCCTGTTAAAATAGCAATTGTTGTGTTTTTGTCAATTTGTGTCAATTTTTTGCAAATGTTGAGGTTGGCAGTCAATGAGATTAGTTTAGAAAATAATTGACACTCTGGTTTAGTTAGATAAAAAATTCATATGTTGGGTAAACAGTCTTGATTTTAATATTTTGATTTTTTAAAGAGTGTTTTCCATTCCCTGATTAAGCATGAAGTAAAATTTCGAGTTCAGAAAAGCCTGAAAATTTATATTTTCAGGGGCGCGCGAACGAAGCGAGTCGCGCTCCGGAAAATCCAAATTTTTAGGCTTTTCTAAACTCGAAATATTACTTTAAGCGCCACGCGTGTACAACACCGGTTTGATGTGAAGTTCGAAATAGACTATTATAAAATATTTTTAAATAAACCACTTTAATAATTATCATTATGTAACAGTATATTAAAAAAATCGATATTCTTTCTGGGACTACACCGATTTGGTGCAAAGTTAAAATAGACTATTATTAAATATTTTTAAATAAACTACTTCAATAATTATTATCATTATGTAACAGTAAATAAAAAAATATATTTCTTTGGGAAAGAATTTGTATACCTTTTTCCATCTAATGTTACCAAAACAGCTGCGTAATATACCGTAATTTACGGTAAATTACCAGTGGTAATTACCAACGTAAATTATCATTAATTAGGGCATTTATTATCATAAATTGAATACATAACTAGATAATCTCGTAAGTTAACGAAAACAGAAAAAACCTGTCAATCATATTTTTTCCTACATAAAACTGCATAATCTATTTAAACGGTAAATTAATATCAAGATCCATCAAAACTGTGTGCAAACATCGCATAAATGAAGCAATTTCCATGACTATACCTTTCTACCCACACCGTGTAGGTACACCATTATATCATTAATGTCAAGAAATTTTACCTCGATCCATTGCCAGTGCAATTACAGTGTTACATAATAAATAATAAATATACTAAGCGCGAGATGAATAAAGGGGATTTTACGGTATTCGCCTCGACCATTGAGGATTTCAGTCGACCGCTCGTAAATTTCCATAAGAGATCAAATTAGAGGTCGAGCCTCGTAATAAACTTCAATTTGCATATCCTTCTTAAGCCTTTTATCAAAGTTATTTGCAAATTGTCGATATGGATTTTGTAAGTACCTATCTTTAATTTAACGATGTTTTGGGGCAAGGCTGTAGCCAGGGGGCCGGGATATGGGGGGTTCAAACCCCCTCATGAAATTTTCAAAATATTAATTTTTTGTATGTAAAAGCGGCCCTGAACGAACAAAAACTATATTTTTACCAGTAAAACCCCCTTTAAACGCCTCCTCTATCGAATTCTTTTCTAACTAGGGCCTTGTTTTGGGGGAGTTCAAAGCCAATCTTTTGAGTAGATTTATGATGAAAATGTTTAAACCTGGCTTCATAAAATATGGTTTCAATGTTAAAGGAGTTCAGCTCTTTCAAGAAAACAATTAATTGGCATAATGCACGGCTTGATTTTTACTTGAAGGTTACTTGTTCACAATATTTTAGTGTATTCAGTGTTTAATACGCGTGGCGCATGAAGTAAAATTTCGAGTTTAGAAAAGCCTGAAAATTTGGTTTGGCCGCTACGCGCTTCGCGCTACGCGACCAAACAAATTTTCAGGCTTTTCTAAACTCGAAATTTTACTTCATGCTTAATCTAGGAGTGGAAAACACTCGTTTAAAGCTGCAAATTGAACTCTTTATAAAAAGCGTATGCATATACCGGGTGAGCATTATCAATCCGGAATAAATGACGTTTGAAAACTTATAACAATGGACAAATTCAACGTCAAGGATAGTTATATGTATATAATTAATTATATTATCATATGATCAATTAAAAAAAAAATCTGTAGAGTGCAAAGGAAAATATTTTAGGTTGGCAACTTTGAAAATAACCATTATAATTATTATGTCTGATGTTTTTTATGTCAATTCCTGAACTGTGTAGCCAACTTAAATTTGAAACAAACATGAAATCATGGCACTCTAGAGGTTTTTTTTAATTGAACATATGATATAATCAATTATATAAATATAACTATCCTTGACTTTCAATTTGTCTATTGTTATAAGTTGTCATACTTCATTTGCAAATTGAATATCAATTATACTATAAAAAAAAGAATTTTCATAGTAAAAACCTTTTACACTATAAGGAATGTGTGTGATTTATTTTGTTTTACAGACGAAGAGACGTTTACTCTAAACAACGAACCCAATACTTAAAATACTAGGTATTGGGCCCAAGAAAATCTGTATATTTGTTTTAACACAAGGATGCAGTATCCTCACAAAATATTTGGGCGGGAATTTTCAATAATACAATTATTCGACCATTTGAAATTATCGTAAATTTAAACTCTAGATCAGATTTAGAACTTTTTAACAACAATGTTGGCCTCGTAGTAGGAGCAGCAACACGTGACAACCAGGAGGTTTGATTTCAACACGATGGCTACCCAGCGCATTTTGTAAAGAAAAAAAAATAGATGTTCGGGAATATTTAAACCAAACCGTGACAGATTAACAGGCCTGCTATATCTCCTGATATACCGCCTTCTGATTATTTTCGAAAAGCAACATTTATCATTTGATTACGGCACTCAACTATTGATTCTTTGAGGAATTTAATTTTTAAAGAATGTGCATGTATCAGAGCTTAAACACAAACAAATGTGAGTAATGGATTTTATAATAGGTTAGGGTACTGTTTGGCGCAAAATAAAGGTTAATTAAACATTTTAAAGAGAAGTTCAATTTATTTTTAATCTTTAGTTTGTAATTAAAATACAACTAAATTAAAGAATTTGCCCCTTTTATGAATGGTTACGTTTCGGATTGAAAATGCTCACCCTTAATTATCTGTTCTGGATGAAAAATGCGTATTCTTAATTATTTCATATGTTTCGAATTGAAAATGCTCACCCGGTATATCCTTACAAAAAGTACCTGTATAATAGTAATTATTTATTACACATTGTATTGATTCTGTTGGTCTACTGATAATATAATAAATACTGTATCGATTTCTATCAGAAATTTCTTGGTGAGGCACTGCCTCACCTGCCTTACCTGCCTTACCTGCCTTACCTGCCTCACTTTACCAGCCGCCATTGGAAGTAATAGATGTATAACTAAACAATTTGACGGAAAGATATATATCCAATAAATTGAAATGTTTGTAGTTAGAAACTTTAGTGCAAGATAGCGACCACATCAAACATCCTTGAACACAGGAGTTTTTCTTAGGGTATACATATCCCAATTATTGGTAGTATCAATTTGAAGTTTAAACGAGGGTTTTCCACTCCAAGGTTAAGCATGAAGTAAAATTTCGAGTTTAGAAAAGCCTAAAAATTTGGTTTGGTCGCGTAGCGCGAAGCGCGGAGCGACCAAACCAAATTTTCAGGCTTTTCTAAACTCGAAATTTTACTTCATGCGCCACGCGTACTAAACACTGATGTTTGTAGTTAGAAACTTTAGTGCACGATTGCGACCACATCAAACATCCTTGAACATACAAGGAGTTTTTCTTTTAAGTATACATATCGCAATTATTGGTAGTAGATTTTTAAATATTCTTTGTTTTCTTAAAAGAGATCAATTTGAAGTTTAAACGAGGGTTTTCCATTCCCAGGTTAAGCATGAAGTAAAATTTCGAGTTTAGAAAAGCCTGAAAATTTGGTTTGGTCGCGTAGCGCGAAGCGCGGAGCGGCCAAACCAAATTTTCAGGCTTTTCTAAACTCGAAATTTTACTTCGTGCGCCACGCGTACTAAACACTGATGTGACGTGATGTTCGGAATACACGTTTTTAGCATACTGCTTTAGTAGTATTTCGGACATCAACTGAAGTCAGTGTTTAATACGCGTGGCGCATGAAGTAAAATTTCGAGTTTAGAAAAGCCTGAAAATTTGGATTGGCCGCTCCGCGCTTCGCGCTACGCGACCAAACCAAATTTTCAGGCTTTTCTAAACTCGAAATTTTACTTCATGCTTAGTCTGGGAGTGGAAAACACTCGTTTACAGCTTCAAATTGAATTCTTTAAAAAAAGCGTATGCCTATGTATACCTAATAGAAAATTCACTGTACGTATACTTAAAAGAAAAGTTCCCTGTTGTACAAGTTTATAAAGTTAAACAAAATCAATTTTTATAATAGTTATATTGTTCGTATTTTTGTGTCGTCTCTGTAATCTTAATTAGCATGTCTGAATGAATGTTGCAGATAAATCTCGAGCGGAGTTGTTAATTAGCGCGAGTACGTGTGGTCTTAGATGCAAAACGGCCGATGCGAATGCCAATTACTGTTCTCTCGCGGCCATTACTGTCTGGAAATATGTCTGTATTATTTCATCTATTTATTACCTGGAAGTTTTCAATGCTGAATTACCCTTTTATTTATCGCCGCTTCTTCGGCTAATAGAATACCGTGGATGCCACGGTGCGATTGTTCGCTGCTAAAGGAGACAGAACTAAATATGGTACAATATCGAAATTGATGGGGTTACAGCAATGGTTATGGTGTTTAAGTTGATTTATTAACACTTAATGTAGAATTTTTTTTAATATTTAGATTTGATTTTACTGTGATCTACGGTTGTTAGTTAGAACTAAGGCTGGTATTCGAATACAAAAAGTACCAATAATCGAATATTCAAATATGAATTTTTCGATCACTAAAATATTTACATATGTAAATTTCCAAACATTTTATTAGGTTTTTTTTTATTATTCGAATACTTAAATTTGAAATATTCCCAGTCTCAATAGTATATTTAAAACTTCACTTGAGATCAGTGTTTTATACGCGTGGCGCATAAAATTAAATGGAAATTTTACTTCATGATTGATTCATAAATATGATGATGGGAAAGGATAATACAAGATTTTGTGATTTTGAAAGACCATTTGTACCTCAAAAAAGGAAATAGGGTTGGTATTACATTTACTGCTTTTCTAAATACGTTCAATTTCAATCTAGAAGTGGAAACACTTTTTAGAAGTTTAAAATGTTTGGAAATTTACATATGTTAGTGATCGAAATATTCATATTTGAATTTTCGATTATTTAGAAAAACAGTAAATGTAATACCAACCCTATTACCTTGTTTTGAGGAACAAATGGTCTTTCAAAATCACAAAATATTGTATTATCCTTTCCCATCATCATATTTAACAATCCTTTCATACCCATAAAACGCTTAACAAACATGGAGTTTACGCGGCGAAGAAAACACTATCTGTATCAAATAAAAACCGATAATAATATCAAAACACCATAATAATACAGCTCCGCACGTTACGACGTCCATTCATTAAACGTTCGTGCACTTAATAGTCCACATAAATTCACATTAACATCTGGCTTGAGGTCTATTTATACACCGTGCCGAGTTTCTCTCGGCCAAATTTAGTACAACAGTTTCCGAAGGGAAAAAATAAGGAGAGATGCACAATTTGCGGCAGATTATGCACACAGCAGGCCGTGGCGTGAAAGTGCCCGGGATTTAATTAATTAGCTCATTTCGAAATTAATTTGATTTTTATGGTCTCGTTTCGCACAGAGATATTTGCTCGGGGTTACGTTTTTCGGCGGAGAGGTTTTGATAACCTTTGGAGATATGCATTTGCGAATTTTCAATAAAATGGCATAAATAAATGACATCAATCGTTGTATTAAGATTGAACGTTTTTTTAAATAGATAAATAAATACATCTTGATAGTTGGCAACATGACATACATGAAAATAACTAGTAAATATGTAGTTACTATAAATCGGCTAGTTGAAAACTAGGTAGGTTTGATGAATGTCAAGTTAGTTTTCATGACTTAAGTTTAGACGAAACCTCATGAAAAGGATTCCAATCACGAATCCGAATCACCTAATATGATTCGAATCCCGAATTCTCGAATAAAGGATTCGTAAGAGATAAATATGATTCGAATCAAAGATTCGAACCCTGTTTTTTCGAATCGCGAATACATATTCGTTAAGAACAAATTTGATTTTATTATTTTTTTGCAAACATTAACCTAAAAATATGGGTATCAGTTGTTTTATCAAAAATATTCAAAACCAAATTATTTATTATTAACACTAAACATCGTTGATAACAGACGAAATATCCATGTTACTCTGATCAAAGATGTATTTGTGGGTTTTTGAACTTCACTTCAAATCAGTGTTTAGTACGCGTGGCGCATGAAGTAAAATTTCGAGTTTAGAAAAGCCCCGTGAAAATTTGTCGAGGGTCGCTGCGCGACCCTCGACAAATTTTCTACGCGGGGCTTTTCTAAACTCGAAATTTTACTTCATGCTTAGTCTGGGAATGGAATCACTCGTTCAAAACTATAAATTGAACTCTATTATAAAATCGACGAATTCCTGAAAATTACGTAAATAAAAATTTACTGAATATCATTAAAACCGGAAAAGTCAGAGAAAAGTTATGGTATTTTATTCAAATTGACCAAAACACTACCAAAAAAGAAATATGATATTATTAAATTTGTCAAAATCAAGAGGCATCATAAATGGGGGTTTCCCACAAAAAAACTTATATCAAAAGGTCACAGAAAAAAATCTTGAATCATCGAAATGTCGGAAAACTTTAACGTTTTAGATTGTGGTTACTATGTTAATTTTACTTCAAATAATATTAAACAAAATTTTGAAAACTAGAACATTATCTTTAAAAACATTTTCAGTCATTGAATGTTCTATATTTTGTGAAACGAACCAAGTGATGTTTTTAAAATAATATTTATACTTATATATTGAATGTTCTTATCAAAGCAATCAGTTTGAAGTTTCCAACGAGCGTTTCCACTCCCAGACTAAGCATGAAGTAAAATTTCGAGTTTAGAAAAGCCCCGCGTAGAAAAATTGTCGAGGGTCGCGCAGCGACCCGAGACAAATTTTCACGGGGCTTTTCTAAACTCGAAATTTTACTTCATGCGCCACGCGTATAAAACAGTGATTTTACGAGAAATTTAAAAACACACACAAAACATTTTTTATATTAATCCTCACAAATAATTCGAATTATTTTTGACGATCAAATCCTTTTGTAAGTATTCGAATCCTTTTATAAATATTCGAATCCTTTTATGAGGATTCGAATCACCCGCATTTGGATTCGAATACGAATCCTCTTAAAAAAATGTTATGAATCCGGATCACGAATCCAGTTTAACTAAAGTATTCGAATGCCTCTTTTGAATCCTCTAACAGGATTCAAATCCAGGATTCGAATCCTGCCCAGCTCTGCTTAAGTTATATGAAAATAACTTATGTTAGTTAAATTAGGTATAATTTCAGTTACATACCGTTAGCTAGATGAAAACTTTGTAGCATAAATGACAGTTAGGTTAACTATATGGCAGTTACATGGCCTCAGCTAGATGGCAATTTTAGTAGGTTAGATGACAATTAGGTTATTTTATATGACAGTTACGTAGCTTCAGCGAGATGGATATTAAGTAGGTTAAAACAGTGATTCTCAACGTGTGCCATATGGCCCACCAGGGGTCACAGCCAATTTTTTAGGGACCACAGAAAAAATACACACCATTAGGGGGCCATAGAGACCTCTGAGGGGGCCATGAAAATCCGTTACACATATATCATAACAAAACAGCCGTTTCATGCTTTCATTTGTGGTTTATAACTATTTAAAGTAGCTTCAATAAAATGATTGCACTTTTGAAATTGTGTAAATATAATTTTCATATCAAAAAAATCGTTCTACTAAAGGAAAAGTATTAAAATAATTACAATAAATCTTGGCCAAAGATCAACGTTGTTGGTCTTTGGATTTCCCCGATTATGATCGCCCTTATTACAGTCGGCTGGTCAAGAGAGGCAGGTGAGGCAGTGCCTCAGTAAGAAATTTCTGATAAAAATGGATATAGTATTTATTACATTTAGTAGACCGACAGAATCATTACAATCTGTAACATATGAACATTAAAATACAAGGAATTTTTCTTTTAAGTTCTTAACTCAAAATTTTACTTCATTAGGCACGCGTATTAAACAATAAAAACACTGACATGTTGTGAACAAGTGAAATTCAATTAAAATCAGTGTATTATACGCGTGGCGCATGAACTAAAATTTCGAGTTTAGAAAAGCCTGAAAATTTGGTTTGATCGCGTAGCGCTTCGCGCTACACGACCAAACCAAATTTTCAGGCTTTTCTAAACTCGAAATTTTACTTCATGCTTAACCTGGGAGTGGAAAACACTCGTTTAAAGCTTCAAATTGAACTCTTTAAAAAACAACGAATATCTAAAGATTTACATTATACAATTTGGATATGTATCTATCCTTAAAATAAAAACTCACTGTATTAATAATTTATAAACATTAAATATTTATATTCCATGTAGTTATTAGTTTAAAAACGAATTAAAAATGTATCAATTTTAATTAATAATGCACTATTTTGTTATACGATACAAAAAACAAAAAAATCAAATTTAGATTTAAAGTTACAATAAGACTCTTATTCACGTTTACAGAGTGAACCCAAAATAAGTTACGGCCATCAACTTCATTTTCTCAAACGCAAACACCTACTTTCTATATCATTTTTGAACTCTCCATCGAATTCTAAGTGTTTCGTGTACCATTTCCTATACCTAAACTCAAAAGTTATTAACAAATTTACAATCAATATAAACTGTCCTATTTCTGAGGATTATTTTTGAATCGAGCAAAACATTAAAACGTGTCTTTATTTTGTTTTTTTATCGAATGGCTAGCTAGATCTCCAGATCTAACCCCATTAGATTTTTATCTATGGTGTTATCTGAAATCTAAAGTCTGCTTCAATCAACTGAAACGTATTGAAGAATAGAATTAGAGTCAAAATATAAGAAATCTGGCCACAAACGTTGAAGTTTAACGAGCATTTAAAGATCGACTTGCCTATTGCCAGGAAGTTAATGGTCAACAATTTCAACATTTAATTTGATTTATTATTCTGTTTTGTAATAAGTCGTTCCACAGAAATTTTAAATCAAAAATGGGTGTTTGCCTTTGGAAAAGTGAAGTTGATGGTCGTAACTAATTTTTGGTCCACCCTGTCTACATGAATTTACCATAAAAAAAAACCGCAGCCAAAAATAAACAACGACGTGTACGAGCGTTTTTCCAAAAAACAAACCCCTGAATTTTAAATAAATTTGTTCCATCCTACACTGTACAAAACTGTATAAAAGAAATTAAATTGTTTTGTTATGCATTCATCAGTTCTGAGCTGGATTAGATATATATTTTTCTGTCAGATTGTTTAGTTAAATATCCATCAGTTGGGAATTTAGGAACCTCTGAATTCAAATGACAGCTAGACATCTATTTGTCAACTTATGAACTATAATCAGGTTATAATCTGACAGATACCGTGCGATCATTTAAATTATGATTTAAAGTAGTCGGCATTTTTTGTGTGCGATTGCCCAAAATGCTAATTGAATGATGAAATACATTAGAGGTTATGCTAAACTATGTGTTTACAGTCAGTAGTGCCAATCTAAATTAAAACTCAAAGCCTACTCTAAATCATGTTTTAAACGATCGCACGATCGATATCAGTCATTAAAGTCGATTGATTTATTTATTCATCAATTTGTAAACTAACTTGTTAAAGCAATAAGGACCAATTCATGGTACGAATACTCAAGTACTGAGTGCTAGTACTCTAAACTGAATATACCTCCTCGAGAACAAGTACGCAACAATAAGTACTTAAGTGCCTATCTAAGAGCAAAGATTGGAAACATTTTCTGGCGACCCAACTTACAAACGGCGAAACTGAAATATCGTTGGGACAAAATTAAAACAAACTCAAGTTTGTGAACGTTTTGTGATAATATCGTTAAATTTAATATAAGGAAAACACTTAACTTTTTTATACCACTTTAGTTTCAATTACACGGTAATCATTCTCAAACTAAGTACTTAGTTTGGCAATGATTTCCGTTTAATTGAAACTAGTCACAAAGTAAAATAAAAGTGGTATACAAATGTTAAGTGTTAAGTGTTCATATCAGATGAAAATGTACCACGAAGTGAACGCGTCCAAGATTCAAGAATATCGTTTAAACTTGGAGTTTTCAGAATAAATGGGAATCCTACAAAAATTGATATATATTAATAAAACCAACACATATAGATCAAATATTTATTGTAAAGAGTTACTTGAAATATTTAGTAAAATCAGATAATACTTGGTTTCTGTCCCTTCGTGATTTCAAGTCAAGTAGCTAAAAAATGAGGTCAAGTTGTGGACAACAAAACCTTTCTTTAAATGTATCTGTATTAGTGCGTACGTGTAAAATAGAAAACCGGCGCCAGATAAACATTTTATCAACATTTTGCGGTTAATTATTGCGGTGTGAATTTGTTTATTTATTACTGCATCGTTGCATAAAATAAACATATGTATAAAGTCAAAGGCGTTGTTTGTGGGAGGGTATATGGGGTCAGCTGCTTTCTCTAGAAAAATTAAAATTATGAAAATGTACAATTTATAAAATAATAATTTACTAGAAATATTTTTAAAATTATAAAAAAAATATTATTAAGAACAACAAACTATTAAAAATGCTGGTAGCTCAAGACCAATTTGAAAAAGTCTGTTTTTTGTTAATTTTCTAAATGTTTTATTATTAATTTTTGTCAATTTTTATAATTTTATCAAATATTAAGTTGTGATGAACTTCCATTGTTCTAAAAATCCAAATAATAAATATAACAAATCCGTGGAAATATGTAAATAATTCATAAATAAATTCATCAATTGATTTTCATATTTTTTTTAAAAGGTTTCTTCTACGTTTTATTATAAAAAAATGCTAGGACACGTAAAATCAAGCACCCTATACAAAAACACTTAAAATATTTTTTAATATTTATTTGTTTATTTATTTAACGTATAGAACGTTTATTTAACGTATAAACTTTTACAATTTTACAAAATTATAATACTCCTAGACAAATAACAAAAAAAGCATCTAAAAACAATAAATAATGTCGCATGCATTCTAGAATTTTTGATAGAAAAATAGACAAACTTGATAAAGTAGCAAAACAAAATTTAAATGTGATCAACGTAGTCTATTTGGCGACGTGAATGCCATCTACTCACCATTTTTATGAATTATATTCGTGGTAGAGCCATTCACACTGTATAGTTTCATTCGATGATTTTAGTAAAATTTTAAAATTTTAATAATTTGAGTCTATATTCATGATTTTTGTTCAATGTTTAAAATGATTTTATATAATTTTTGAATTTGTGTGTCATAATTGGGAGGATTAATACACTTTCACAGTTAACCCGTATATGTCGATTTTTTAAATGTTTATATTTATAATTATCCTCAATTTTCATAAGTTTGCTCAAGTTTCACAACTTAGTTGACCTTGACGGTATTCGCCAATTTTCACAATTCAGTATTTTTTCCGTTCATTTTCAAGATTTCCATATTTTTGGGTCTTTATAAGTAAACGACATCTTTTCCTGTGATAAAATATCGAAACAAAGAAAGGACTGTCAACTAGAATGATTATGTCAGGCGACGTTAATGACGAAACAACTTCAAAGACAGTAAATTGTACTCTACTTTCGTGTAATGTCAAAATTTGCAATTTTTATCAATAAATAGTAAAATAAAAATCAAAGCAGTTAAAGTAATAATAAAAACATAAATTAATCACTCATAAAATCACTTAACAGTTAATTCATTATTTGTTTTTCACAACAATCGAGTTATATTGCAATATTTTTATACATTTTCATTTAACTTAACTATTTTTGTTTGTTACAAGTAATGTTTAATTTTTCATCGTTTTAAAAAATGTGTTTTAATCCTTGCCCCCTCCTGGGAAATTACATAACTGCGTTCATGTATAAAACACACAAACCACACCGCGAAATTGTGGTATAAATTACGCTATGAATTGGAAATATGTGTGACACAATTACGAGTATCTAGAAATGAATAAAATATTTTATAGGTTACGACTTGAAACTATCTTCTAACATTTCTTGACTTTTCTACAACATTCTACTAAATCTTATGGAATATTACAACTTTTATTGGGAATTTTCTGAATCCAGAAGATTTAGTAGAACGTTGTAAAACAGCCAAGAAGAGTTAGTAGACAGTATCAAGTACCTACTATATCAGTATTAATTATTTAAATATTTAAAATGTATCACAAAGTAACCGCCTCCACCACGAGATATCTACTATAGTTTTCAAACATCAAATAAAAAGACCACAACAAAATATTCAATTAATTTATTAATAAATTCTTAGACTCCACTAGACTTTACATCTTCTACTTACGTTTATCAATAAGGAAGGTTTTTTCAAGTGTCTTTTTTGATAACGGCTGCTGGTCCATTTGCCATTCAACTTTAACTTATACAAGACATTTAAAGCATACGTCAGTTTAACCAATAAGAATATTTATAAAATATATTAGACTCAAGTAGGTTTAGTAGAAAATGTAAGATGCTGTAATTTAACTATGGCTTTTTCAGATAAAGAAATTAGTGATTTTCTTTATCTAAAAAAGCCATAGTGTGGCAAAACAATTGTTGCAAAATAAGAACAATAAATTAGTTATTTAATATAGTTTACTTTAACAATCAAGTGATAGATTTAGTAGAATATTAATGTCCGGTTTCACCAACTTCAATTAAATCTTCGTTGATTAAATTTATTTGTCGATCGGAATAGACATTTTCCATGTCATAAACATCAATGTCATGTGAATTGATTGATTTTTTGATATGTATGTAACTATAACTATATTTTAATCGATGAATTACTATTACTATCACGTTGGTGAAACCCTCCAGAAGTCTAATAAACGAATATCTTCCTCGAATCACCTCCAACTTTTAGACTTTTTTATTTTACAAATAAGAAGATTTTTATAAAATGCTAAGTACCTTGAATAATAAATATTGGTTTAAATATATTCAATGCATTTCTTGTTCAACACTATTTTATGATATAAACAAAAGATTTTATCTTGAACCAGTTTTTCACCTTCTACGTGTTGAAACATATTTAACTATGATTTGAGAATGACTCAAAGTCGAAACTAGTTGGAATAAAAAAAACAAAATATTAGTGAAATTTAACCAAGTGTTTTCTTTTACAAATTATTTTCAAATCAAAAGATTTTTATAAAATACTCATTGCTCAAAGTACTACTAATTTCATGTTTTGTTTTATACGTTTCAATTCTTGAATTTCTTCAAAGAAAATCTGTTTTTATTTTTCTTTCAAGCACTAATTTCTTTGTGCTTAAAAAGTATTACCATGTAATATTTTTCACTGCTTTATTTTAAAGGCAAAAGCAAATAGTTGTATGATAATTTTATGCTGGTCAGCATCGCTTGAATGGCATAGGAATAATGAAGAAGTAAACCGCATTTGTGGCGACAAGTCTTCAGCGCAACATAAAAATAGCGCATGTTATGAATTGCCGATTTGTGCTCTTTTTCCAAATCGTTCGCATAATTAATAATTCATGCCGTTCACGAGAAAATCCATTTGATTTATCGTCTCAGAGAGAAAAGGCAGCGGCATTGCAAACTGCTAGATTTTCCAATAAGGAATACGAGTATTACAAAACGCTTATTTCCAATGTAAATTGGCAATGTACCAATGAATGCGTTTTCACTTTGTTTTGTACAAATGTATTGAAAACAATGTATATTCCAAAAAAGTACAGATAGAGATAAAACATTGCCGTTTAAATGATATTCCGAAAAAGGAATTACAAGTTGGTGTTTAAATATGAAGCCAATAAAAGTATGGTTAAGTCACTGAAAAGTGGTTAAAAAAACTACAGAAAGTGTGAGAAATAAGAGGAATATTGTGCGGAAGGAATTGCATATTTTTTAAAACAAAAATATACAGGAAGTTTTTCTTATAAGTGTACATGTCCCGATTATAACATAATGCTGTAAACCTTCAGATATTGAGTTTTTTTTAAAAGAATTAAATTAAAAGCTATAAACGAGTATTTTCCACTCCCAGATTAAACATGAAGTAAAATTTCGAGTTTAGAAAAGCCTGAAATTTTACTTTATGATTAACCTGGAAGTGGAAAACACTCGTTTAAATCTTCAGGTTAAACTCTTTAAAAAAAAACAACGACATTCGGAAAATGTACTTCGTTTGCACATGTATACTTAAAAGTAAAATTTCCTGTATATACCAATGTATAAATGAAATCGTTATATTTTTTTGAAATTGATTTATGCAATAGTTCCAATTTACATAAATTTTGAAGTTATGATATTTATCGACTTTTTGCCGTCAGTTTTGAATTAAATATTACATATTTTTGAATAGCGGCATTAATTTTATCTAGTTTTTTGAGAATAACTAATAACTTTTGTATTTGTATAGCTTGTTTCCAATTTGTTTTCATTTTTTAAAAAAGCTAAAAAGAACTCCGAAATATTGATAAGAAAATAAAATAATAAAATGCTGTATTAAAACACAAATCTTGTTATTTTTGAATATTTAAATAGCATTACTGTTGCTATTCCCAAATCAAAATGCTTTTTTAATTTTAATTTTGCAATTATTACCAAAAATTATGTAAGTGATTGATTGTTCTTGTTATAATTTTACTTTGTCATTTTATAATGATAAAAAATATGTATTTCTCAAGACAAAGTAATTTATATTTAGAATTTCACAAGTTGAGAAAAGTCTAAAAATGTTTAAGTCTAAAAATGTTGATTTTCTGCGTGCAACTCTTCGCTTCGCACCCTAATTTCCATTCATTTTAAAACTCGCAATTTTATTTCATGTTTAATAAAGGTGTTGAAACACTTAATAGAAGTTTCTATTTTAAGGTTTTTTTAAAAGTAGCGAATGGTAATTACGTTTTCGCTAATTTTAATTTAATTAATTTTGTTACTTTAAGTTGATTTTAAGTCATGCTTCTTAAACAAGGAGTGTAAACGTATGTTGAAAAATAAAATATTTTTTTTTTAGTGTACTATGATATTTATTAAATTATCATTATGATTTGCTAATCTATAATAAATGTTTCAACTTTTGTCATAGAAAATGCTCAACTAATTTCCCATTGTTTCAATTCCAGGTTTTCGCTAATTTTAATTTAATTTATTTCGTTTCTTTAAGTTGATTTTAAGTCATGCTTCTTAAACAAGGAGTGTAAACATATAATTAAAAATAAAACATAACAGTAATAGTTGACATTTCTTAAGATTTAAATTTATTTTTTGTTGCTTCGTGTCTTTTTTAAACGACTTACGTAACTTTTCTTAAATAATTGTATTAATACGATTTTCATTGAAAAGAATTGAAACATGGTTATAAGATTTAGAGACAAGTCACATTAATAAATAATATGTTTTAAAATTTACTTAGGATGCTTTAAAAATAAAGAGCTCAATTTATTAAAAAAGTCTAACAAAGTATTTAATCATATTTATTATTTAGTGTGTAACTAACTTGCTATAAAACGAAATAAGCGCTTTAGTAAATAAAAATAGGTGGGAAAATTACTCAAAACAAACATACATTCATTTAAGTAGTCAATTAAAATTCCAAGTGCATTGTTAATAATCGTATTTCCAGGAAGTGAAAATAATCTTCGCTTAGAATTTTGCGATTGTGATTAAAATGTTAATAATATAAATATATAAATGTAAACTTTTGTGGTTAATTTGTTACAAGAAAATCATCCTATTAATATAAATTATTTAATATTTTTCTAATCACCAATTTAATCAGCAATTTAATTAGAAATTATAAAATTAAAATTATTTAATAAACTCAGGAACAAGGAGACATTTAAAAATAAGAAAACAGAAAAATAAACTGTCTGGTTATAGCGCCAAGATTATTTTTGTAATATTTGTCACCTATTGAGCAAGTGGCTAAAGTAGATATATAGGTAAATATATTACTGCAGCAATATTTTTATGCATTCTTTCTAGGTCATACATAATGATGAATATGTGAAACGTAAACGTACTGATAAAAATAAGTTTACCTAAATACTTATTAATAATAAGGAAAAAAGGTTATAGAATTCATAGAAATTTGATAATAAAGGGTGTTCAAAACCTCTAAGGTTTGCCGTAGACTGTGATTCAGTAAATAATTATATTTTTAGGCTCAGATTTTTGAAGAACCAAGTGCATATGGTAAAAATTAATGCAATAAACGAAGATCCAAACCCTACAAATAATGTTTTTTTTTAAATGTTCACCTTAATACTTTATAGGTACCAAGAATTCATTTTCAATTTATTAAAGAAGATATACAGGGTGCCCGTATTTCGTCAGAATGTATGGGGATCTCAGTTATTTGAAGAGATAGAGAGTCGATTAAATTGGGGCGAAGTTAAGGGCCCAATAATAATTTATAAATAAATTTGAATTATCTTCTTTAGTTTTTGAGATATTGTCAAGAAATTGTTTTTTTTAAATTTAATTTTTATTGTTTTATTCAAAAACTATTGAATCCAGACATTTAGAACGTTGACATTATACAAACACTTTTTAACGATAAATCTAGTTAAAGTTACCACCGTCCCTTTTTTACCACCAATTCTTTTTACCACCAACGTATTTACCACCGTATTCTTTTTACCACCAATATTTCACCGCTATTTAAAATCGAATTAGAATAACAACTGACAACTTCAATTCGTAACCTGTCAATGTCATTATCGGTTTGTCATTCGCCTAAATCGTTGGTCACTCGTCAAAATTTGCATCGTTCTGTAAATCATGGCAAGTTATCAAACTGTTGAGTTATTACAAGGCGTAAAAAATCCATTCCTCCATATCGATGGATATATGTATCACAAAACGGAAGAAAAAAAAGGAAGAATATTTTGGAGATGCAAGCAGTATCCGGAAAACACCGACACCGAGGCAATGTTCCGGGAATTGGACCTTGGGCGATAAATTAAACGTACGGAAAACCTTGCCAGAATTAAAACTGAGGATAGGATTACAAATATAGTCCGAGATTACGATGTCAGAAAAGAAGAAGGGGAAATTGCAGAATACTTAAGGGCGATCGGTCACAACATACAATTTTGAATAAAACTGATTTTATTTGTAAAAAAGTGTTTTATTGTATAATTATTGGTACAAATATTAGTGGTAAAACTGTATAGCGGTAAAAAAGTATGGTGGTAAAAATGCGGTGGTAAAAATGGATTGGTAAATTTGGAGTGGTAAAACTGTACCCCTACTGAGATCCCCATACATTCTGTTGAAATACGGACACCCTGTATAAAAAGGAATATTTTTGACAACACTGTTTTTAAAATGTTCTCCTTAATATTTTATGGGTACAAAAAACTATATTTTCAATTTATTAAAGAAAATATATAAAACGGAAGATTTTCCACAACGAAAGTAACTTTTTCAAGTTAATTATTAATTATGATTATCTAATTATTTTTTCATGCAGGGTGATTCAAAATAGGTGTACAAAAAATCACATCTTGTTCTGAAGCTAATTTAAAGACAATAGGTTAAATAAACATACGTCTGATTTACATTATTCACAAAACTACAGATGATATAAATTTTACAAAATAAAGAATTATTATTAATACAACTGAACAATTTAAACATAACTGAATAATAAATATTATACTACAAATAAAATAATACAAATTCAAACTTCACTTAAAATCATTATTTTATATGCCTGGTGCATGAAGTAAAATTTCGAGTTTAGATAAGCCTGAAAATTTGGATTTGGAGCGACCAATTCAAATTTTCAAGCTTTTCTACACTCGATATTTTACTTCATGCGCCAGGTGTATGAAACACTGAAATACTCTGAATAAAAAATATACTGTCTCAGTATCAATTTTAAAGTATATTTTAAACTTCGCAAAATTTCTGTGTTTTATACGCGTGGCGCATGAAGAAAAATTTCGAGTTTAGAAAAAACTGAAAATATGGATTGATTGCTTCGCTACGCGACCAATTCAAATTTTCAGGCTTTTCTAAATTCGAAATATTACTTTATGCTTAAACAATGAGGGGAAACCTACGTTAAAAAATAAAACAAAACATTAATAAATTACATTTCTTAAGATTTATTTAAACCAAGTCTAACATATTTTGTTTTTAATATTCATTCAAAATAAAATACGATAAAATCGACTCGATTTGGTTTGGATTTAAGTAGGTCCACATGCAAGTCAAAAAATATTATTCCTCTACAAACCAAAAGAAGAAAAATATCTTGTATTATTATGTTTATTGTATTTCTCTTCTATTGCACAAGAAAATTAAATTGAATTTTTAATTTTATTGTCGCAATTAAAACGAATACTTACTCATCATAAAAATATAGATACAATTTCCTAGTAAGTTTCATAATGCACATACACAATTTATATAATTGCATATAATCAGTTTTAACAAAAATGCTTATTGAATATAATGCTATATTTCTTATTATTTTTTAGATTGATGTTAAAAAAAGATACGAATTTTAAGAAATATATGCGATTGAAAACACAATAACTGCATGTTTTTTGAGTTTACTTAAAGAGTAGGTATAATCAATGAATTAAACACTGTTGTACCCTTCTTTCTTTCTTCTTCTTAAAGGTAAAAATAGATACAATAGTGTTTAATTTATTTAAAACAAAATTATAAATGCTAAAAGCTGTTGGAAATTATATAAAATATAATTGAAATTTAATTTAGACACTCGTTTTACTTATTCAAAACAAAATTAGAAATTTCAAAGCTGTTGAAAACTATGAAAAATATAATTTAAATTTAATTTAGACACTCGTTAAATTTATTTAAAACAAAATTACAGAAGTTAAAAGCTGTTAAAAATTATGAAAAGTATAATTTAAATTTAATTTAGGCACTCGTATAAATTAAAAAAATTATCGTTTTTAGATACAATCAATTAAAACTTTTAATATATTGATAAACCTTGTTTTTATTTAGCAACAATAAAATTACATAAGTTCGAAAGCAATTTTTTTTTTAATTAAAATTTAAGTTATGGAAAAAATGCAATATTTCTCTATTTTATATATCGATAAACTTTGTTTTGATTTAACAAAAATAAAATTACTTGAGTTCAAAACTGATTTATTTTTTATAAAAATTTAAATTATTGCAAAAAAATGTAATATTTATCCACCAGAACGAATAATGGTTAATCTTGTATAGGTTTCAAAGTTCTATTTTCATTAGAGCTTTGAAACTCACACATTTTGTACATTGAAGTTTTGCTAACAAATTGACACTACTTTTTCCTAGAAAAAAAGTTTCTTAAATTAAAAACAAATTAATGCAATAAGCAATGATAAAAGTTATTTATTTATTCTTTTTTACGGGAGTCAATTTTTACAAAATATAAGTACGAATTATTAAAATCTATTGCTTCATCACATTTTTATAATTTTTTAAGTTTTTGGCATTAATCTTCATTTTTGTTTTGAATTGTGAATATTTTGCATTTAACACATAACAAGACTGGAAAGATAATAATATACACTTAAATTCGAAAGCGAATTGTAATATTTGCAATTTCCTTGCATTTGCAAATGTTTTTTTTAACTTACATCCAATGACGTTTTCAAGGTTAAATTCAATAATAATATTATATAAATAATGTACACATACATCAATTTCAATCTATTTTTATAAATAACTCAATGAATATTTTTTGTATTCACTATAATTATTATTTTATGATCAATGAGTTGTTGTTTTATATACATAACTATAAAAATGTGGCAACATTCTTGTGAAATCCTTTCTGTTCACATTAAGCCCACAAAACGCCCACTATTTAAATTTAAGCGCCTACATTTAGCCGACTTAACAATTATTAATTAGGCATGTGTTGGTAAGTGTGAGTGCGTGAAATACTGCAAATTACTCTACAATGTAATCAATGATAATTAACCGCACGAACATATGTTCTATAATAAGTAATTATACGTTACACACAAATAGACTTATGCAAAGAAAAATACACGTTTCTCAGAAAATTAGATAGGATAATAAATATGGTTTTACAAATGAATCCATCAAAAGTCGAAATCACTATGTTATTTTGAGTTTGGAGGGTCCATCAGTAATAGATACATGCCATTACTTTACAGTTACAAATAAATACACATATACAGAAAATTAAGTAGGATAATAAATATGGTTTTACAAATAAATCTATCAAAAGTTAAAATCACTATGTTATTGTGACTTTGGAGGGTCCGTCAGTAATAGATGCATGCCATTACTTTACAGATGCAGATAAGTACACGTACAGAGAATTAAGTAGGATAACAAATATGGTTTTACAAATGAATCTATCAAAAGTCAAAATCACTATGTTATTTTGACTTTGGAGGGTCCATAAGTAATAGATGCATGCCATTACTTTACAGTTACAGGTAAATACACATATACGGAAAATTAAGTAGGACAATAAATATGGTTTTACAAATGAATCTATCAAAGTCAAATTCACTATGTTATTTTGAGTGTGGATGGTCCATCAGTAATAGATGCATGCCATTACTTTACCGTTGCAGATAATAGTATATTACGTAACGAGAGTGGTATGCAGCATATTACATATGAGCGGATATGTTGCGCACGAGCCGCGCAGCGGCGAGTGCAGTATTCCGCGAGTATGTAATTGCCATACCACTCGAGAAACGTACGATACTTTACCTACGCCCTAACAAAATAAACAATGAGCATGAAAGAACAACTTATTTATTGTAATAATTTTTAATAGTACCATGACAATGATGAAAACTAAATTACTACTTGATCAAATACAAGGAATAAAGATGTACATTTTCCGACATTCGTTGTTTTTTAAAAGAGTTCAATTTGAAGCTTTAAACGAGTGTTTTCCACTCCCAGACTAAGCATGAAGTAAAATTTCGAGTTTAGAAAAGCCCCGTGAAAATTTGTCGAGGGTCGCGCAGCGACCCGAGACAAATTTTCTGGGCTTTTCTAAACTCGAAATTTTACTTCATGCGCCACGCGTATAAAACACTGATTTTAAGTGAGGTTCAAATACACATAGAGTTACAATATTTTAGTGTTCTATGCGCGTGGCGCATGAAGTAAAATTTCGAGTTTAGAAAATCCCAGAAAATTTGTCTCGGGTCGCTGCGCGACCCACGACAAAATTTCAAGGGGCTTTTCTAAACTCGAAATTTTACTTCATGCTTAGTCTGGGAGTGGAAAACACTCGTTTAAAGCTATAAATTGAACTCTTAAAAAAACAACGAATAACTAATGATTTAAAGAAAATAAGCTGAATTTGGAATTCGTATACTTTAAAGATAAACTCCCTGTACATCAAAGAAATGTCATTTGGTTGTACTTTAAGCAATCAGCTGTTCAGCTGTCAGCACGTAATATACTTGTCAAAGCTATTACGTGCATGTGTACGTAATGTCAATCATACTTGTCAAGATGACAGTGTGGTTTGATGCGGTTACTAGATAGGGCTTAGGTAAATGCACATAAACAGAAAATTAAATAGGATAATAAATATAGTTTTACAAATAAATCTATCAAAAGTCAAAATCAGTATATTATTTTGACTTTGGAGGGTCAAGCAGTAATAGATGCATGCCATTACTTTAAAGCTACAGATAAATACACATATACAGAAAATTAAGTAGGATAATAAATATGGTTTTACAAATGAGAATCTATCGAAAGTAAAAATCACTATGATATTTTGAGTTTGGAGGGTCCATCAGTAATAGATGCATGCCATTACTTTACAGTTGCAGATAAATACACATACAGAAATTTAAGTAGAATAATAAATATGGTTTTACAAATGAATCTATCGAATGTCAAAATCACTATGATATTTTGATTTTGGAGGGTCCATCAGTAATAGATGCATGCTATTACTTTAAAGTTACAAATAAATACACATATACAGAAAATGAAATAGGATAATAAATATAGTTTTACAAATGAATCTATCAAAAGTCAAAATCACTATATTATTTTGACTTTAGAGGGTCAAGCAGTAATAGATGCATGCCATTACTTTAACTCCAACAACACCATTGTCAACCACTGAACCGTTAAACAAGTTTGGTCACTTATCGGTGAAAGACTTAATCAAAGAAAATTACGAAGTAAAAGAAAAACTTAAATTAATGGAAGATACGCTAAATGACTTAAGAGACCTAAATATAGAAAAAACTAAAAGTCAGTCCGAAATCTTCAAGAAAAATTCCCAAGTACTTATACTATCTGATAATCATGGCAAACACATATCAAATGTTTTCAGAAAGGCAATCAGTAACCATATCAACCAGCCGAAAATTACATCGATTTTCAAACCATATGCTACGTTTAATAGCGTAATCAATGATATAAACACCCTAACTAAACAATTTACACACAAAGATCATGTACTTATAATGGCAGGGGCGGTTGATGCTCTAAAAGGAACTTCTCTTAACAACCAGCAAGTAAGACAACATTTATCGTGTGCAATAAATCACACCAATGTCTACCTTACAGAAAATCCGCAATGGAAGCGCAGACCTATACTCAATAAATTCATGATTACAATTAATAAGCAATTAGCTCAACTTGCAAAAGACTTAAGCTGTGTATTCATAACCAATAACTCAGTGTCTGATAATTACTTTCGAATCTCACATAGATCCAAACACTTACTGGTTAAACACATACTAGACAAGATACAAATCAAAGAGTTTGACTCCTAAAAAGATCACATAGCTACATCTTCTCCAAAAAACTGAACATCCTCGACGTCGATGGAAACAGTATTGACAATACAACTGCAAACTGTCTTAATATAAACATCCAATCTCTTCGCTCCAAATTAAATCAAATTGACGTAATCCTTAAAGACACAACATTAAATATTTCTGTACTATGTTTATGTTTATGTACTGGTTAACCGACGATGCTATAAAAACCACTGTCTTCTCAAACTTTCAAGTAGCAACCAGCTATTCTCGAAAATCAACATCCGGCGGTAGAATTCTAATTATGGTCAAGAATAACATAGCATTCACATCCTTAAATATCAGCCAATTTTCATCGAAGAAAAACTGCGAAATAGCGGGAATTGAAACATAATAATCACAGTCTATAGATCTCCTAATGGCGATCTCAATCAATTCTTGTATACACTCTCTGTTGTACTTGACTCCATCAAGCAAAATAAAAAGCACATATTTGTGATTGGCGACTACAATATTAACATCAATACTTCCAATCGCAATACAGAGAGCCTCGTGGATGTTATTCATAGCTATGATCTAGAATTCATGATTAACTTTCCCACACGCTTAAATAACTGCATTGACAACATAGCGACGAACTTTCATACTATGTCATCTTATCCTCTTGAAACAGGATTATCAGACCACAGAGGAATTATTTTTACCATTCCACTAAACAAAAATCAAAATCCCAAACATAACAGACCGATAAGACAAATCACTGCGGCTGGAAAACATACCCTGTTTAAACTATTGGAAGAGGAATCATGGGGCTTTCTGAATATAATAAGTGATACCAACGAATGTGTGGACACTTATTATATATTTTGAGTCTTGTTTTCCACTCAAAACAACCAAATCGGACATACAGGAAAATCATATCAGATGGTATAATAATTCTTTAAAAAAAATGAGAGAACACCTACAGCTACTATCCGAAATATACAACACCACGCGTGATCCAGAAGTACGAGTATTAAGGAACAATCATAGGAAATGTTACAGGCGAGCAATTGAATGTAGCAAATTGCAGGTCATAACTTGTACATTGTAAAGAACAACTTTAAACCAAAAGCCGTGTGGAAAATTATTAATTGCTCAAGACCCTCGAAATCAATTACGCGTCCAACCACTTCTGCAATGACCTTCAATGAGCACTTTACTGAAATTGCTGATAATATTATATCATCCTTACCTCATTCAAATACAGACCCAATAACCTTAATGTCTTCAGAATTTAATAGCAGTACTCAGTTTTTCAGTTTCAATCAAATTTCGATGAATATTGTCAGAGATTCAGTAAGTAGATTACGACCCAGTTCAAGCAGGGACATCTACGGATTACGAATTGATGTCATCAAATCCGTATTAAACACTATTTTATCTCCACTCACAAAAATGCTCAATATGTGTTTTAGAAATAACACCTTCCCGGATGCTTTTAAGAGAGCCTTGGTCATACCGGTCCTTAAGAAAGGAGATCCAAACGATCCTGACAACTATCGTCCAATTTCTCTGCTGCCCTTGTTTGGCAAAATATTTGAAAAAATCTTGCAAGATCAACTGTCTACTTACCTAGAACAATCAAACATATTAAGAAGCGAGCAATATGGTTTTAGGAAAGAACGTTCAACGGGGATCGCTTTATCGAAATTAGTTGAAGAAATTATCAATGTCTTCGAAGATGGATCTATAGCAAGTGCTACATTTCTAGACCTGTCTAAGGCTTTTGACAGCGTATCTTACGACATTTTACTGCGCAAACTTTATTTTTACAATATTCATCCAGACACTTGCAGGATTTTACTCTCATACCTCACTGGAAGGACTCAGAGGGTACTATCAAATGGATTCATGTCTGAGGCCTTGCCCATTAAATACGGTGTACCACAGGGATCTATTCTTGGGCCTCTGTTGTTTCTGATATACATCAATGACTTACCTAATGCGACGCCAAACACCAATACAATATTATATGCAGACGATACCACTGTTATTAACAAATCTAAAGATTACTCTATTGCTAATAATTTGCATGATAAAGCACTCGGGGAGGTATCGGAGTGGTTCATATGTAATCGACTAAAACTGAATATCAACAAATCTGCTTCCCTAACGTTCACATTAAGGAAATATGAATCAACTAAATATGAATCAACTAAATTTCTTGGCTTTCACATTGATTCCTTTCTATCTTGGACTACTCATGGGGATATACTCGCTAGAAAGCTTAGTTCGAGTATATATCGTATTAGAAACCTGGCACCCATAGTATCAAGGAACGTAGCTCGTACGACATATTTCTCGCTATTCCAGTCCAACATCACATATGGGATACTTACTTGGGGTCATGCCGCTATTCGACACCGAATATTTGGTCTTCAGAGAAAGGTAGTAAGAGTGTTAGCTGGCCTGAACTACTGTGATGACTGCAGACAAGCTTTCATTGATTTAAGAATATTAACATTCCCATCACTATTTATTCTTGCCTGCTTGTCTCATATTAGACACAATTTGGATAGCTACCAAACTTGTAGCGACATCAATAAGTACCATACTCGCCAAGAATCAAACATATATCTACAAACAACAAGACTCTCGAAAGCGAAGACTGGTACTAGATTCCACGCTGTTAAATTCTTCAACGCACTACCGAAAAACATACAGCAATTGCCTCCCAAGCAATTTGCAAATCGTCTGAAAACGCTACTTGAGGATAAAGGTTTTTACTGCTGGGAAGAATTCCTTATATTTGATTTTAAAACTCATTTTAAATTGTGAACTTCCGTATGTTACTTCAATATGTTATTTTAATGTGTTATTTTAATGTGGTATTTTAATATATTGTTTTAATATGATATTTTAATATGTTATTTCTTATTAAGTTATTTTAATATGTGACAATAGATCTATTTACTTATTTACTTCGATGTTTCTCACTATACAAACTAGCTTATAAGGTTTTATTATTATTATATTTTTTATCATTATATACTCGTAGGTTAAGGTGACATATGTAAAACATGTACTTTTGTTAATACATCAATAAATATGAATATGAATATGAATATGAATAAAGCTACAGATAAATACACATACACAGAAAATTAAGTAGGATAATAAATATGGTTTTACAAATGAATCTATCGAAAGTCAAAATCACTATGATATTTTGACTTCGGAAGGTCCATCACTAATAGATGCATGCCATTACTTTACAGTTGCAAATAAATACACATACAGAAAATTAAGTAGGATAATAAATATGGTTTTACAAATAAATCTATCAAAAGTAAAAATCACTAGATGCATGCCCGTACCTTACAGTTGCAGAAATACACTGTTTCAAGAAATTAACGCACCACCTGCAGTTTTTCGAAAATTTTAGAAATGTCTATTTAACGTCTTTGAAATAACAAAGCAGTCTTTGAATCTTGTGTTTATTTTGACAGGTTCCAAAAAAAATGAATTCAAATGTACGCAAAGCTAAATTTATAAATAAAATAAAACACTTTAACTTTGTTTGTATAACACAATATTTTTTTCTGTTTGATAATGGCAAGTTGAGTTGCCGAAACTGCAGTTACGAAAATAAAAATATTGTGTTTTACAAACAAAGTTAAAGTGTTTTATTTTATTGACTTAACATGTATAACGAAGTAGAAGCACCGTTCATAATTTAAATTTAAAAAGTACATTTTTTTAAGAAATTGTAAGGTGGTGCGGTAATTTCTTGAAGCAGGGTATATTTTTTTGAATCCCTACTGTATTTCATTCTTATTCATTACATAAATTGTTTACACATGTATTTATCAATTACGTAATTTATCTTGAAGGAAATGTGTGTGATAAATTAACGGTGATCGTTTTATTTTAGGGAATGTAAAATTTTTTCTTATATTGACCGTGGAACTGGAGCAAGCCGACAATTAATTTATTAAGCGGTGTGTGTGCATTTATATAATTTATAGGGCAAAAAGAAAGTATTAGCAAAATGGAAAGTTAATGGACAATAAATATGTTAATCCGTGCATTTTGGTGCGGTTTTATCCCAAAAAATACAGTAATTATAAAAATAACGTATACTTAAAACATGCTTGCGAATCTTTATGGAAGAGTCGTGAATATTTAATGAGTTTCAAAAATCAAATTTTATTGTCTGGAATTTTATACATGGACAGGACCGTATTAGGCAAAAAGAGCATAAAAATGGCGATAATGGTATTTTTGTTTAAATTTAAGTATTGCGATCGAGGAACTTCAACTCCAGCTCTGCACCTAATAAAATAAATTAATATCTAAATTAATTAATATCTAAATTATAGCTATACTGATAAGAGATAAATCTCGAAACGCGTCTATAGATAGCCTAAATAATTTGACCCAAATTGTTACATTTGCAGTATGTAACAGCACTTGTTGTATAATTCACTATCCGTCCGGGTATTAGCTCGGGAAGTAGTTGTTTCGATGAGTGTTTGTTATAGTTTTTGTAAGACTAACTTGTTGAAGATTGCGAAAAGAATCGCACTTTTAATGTTTAATATCTAAATATATAGGAGGAAAGGAAATTGAGTCCTAATAAAAAGGAGTGTGATTTGTATATTGTATAAAATATTGGGTTAGAGAAATAAATATCTAAATATCCAAAAGATCCCTAGTCGATAACGTTTATATGCAGGATGTATTTTAAAATTACTGAATACTTATATTTTAGATACAAAAAACCCTAAATTTTTAATTTTATTTATTCCAACATTGAGGACATTTTTTTCTAGGTATTGTCGTCTAAATTCAAATCTGACGTTTTAAATGTTTATAAGGCAGGGCAGGGCAGGTGGTGGCCGAGCGGTAACGTCGCCGGGCTGTATCGCTCGGCGAGCCACAAGTTCGGGTTTGATTCCCGTGCACGGGGAGACTTTATTTGAAAAATAATGTCTCGTCGTGACCCTTGGTGTGGTATGAATGTGTGTGATTGTCCGAATAAATAGTTAACAAATTGTAATAAATTACAAATTGTAATAAATTAATTGATACAAAAATAAACATTGATGATAGCTAATGGGCAAGTTCCCAAGGCCAGGCAAAAAGCCAAAACCAAAAAAAAAAATGTTTATAATTGAATAAAACAAAAATAAAGTATTTTTTTCAAATACACAAATAAAAATAAAGTCGTTTATTTGTTAAAATGTTCTACCAAATAAAACAAAATCTGAAGTTGAATTTAATATATCATTTTTTAACTGAAACAACCCTATTGTTTTCTTTTTGTCGTCAATATTTCATAGAAAAAAAAGCACTTTTAGCCTTTTGACAATGTAGAGGGAGTTTTTCTTTTAAGTATACTTATCCTAATTATATGCTGTAAATCTAAAGATATTCGTTGTTTTTTTTTAAGAGTTCAATTTGAAGCTTTAAACAAGTGTCATAGACTCCCAGACTAAGCATGAAGTAAAATTTCGAGTTTAGAAAAGCCCCGCGTAGAAAATTTTTCTCAGGTCGCGCAGCGACCTGAGACAAATTTTCACGGGGCTTTTCTAAACTAGAAATTTTACTTCATGCGCCACGCGTATTAAACACTGATTTCAAGTGAAGTTTAAAATATTCTTGTTTAGCAGTATGTTTTTAATCCTACTTAGCAGTATTTTTTTAATACTGATTTAACATTATTCATTTTATAGATTTTTATGAAACTTGCAATTTTTATTTGAAGTTTTTTTTTAATTAACAGTATTTTAAGAAATATTGACAATAAACAAGGCGTGTTTACTTAATTTTTACACCAAACAAAAATGTTAAATAAGATTTAAAGTGAGTAAGGTGGTTAAAATTATTCAGCAAAGCCACTTAAGAAAAGTGAGATGATTGAGGTGGTTAAAATTATTCATTAGCCACTAAAAAAAAGTGAGATGATCAGAATGGTTTATTGGAGTTATTGTTTTAGATACTGTCTTAGGACATGTCATGTCTGTATTTTTTCTCAAATAAATAAATAAATAAATAATACTGTTATTTTAAATGTAGTTTTACTTTGAGGAAAAACCACAAAAATAATAGTTACGGTTCTTTGGACATGTCCTGTCTGTATCTTTTTGCTTAGATAAATAAATGAATAAATAATGCTGATTTATCAGTATTATTTATGCTATTATTTTTGTGGCTTTTCCTCCAAGTTAAATCACATTTAATATATATATATATATATATATATATATATATATATATATATATATATATACAGGGTGTCCCAAAAGTTTGGAAACGGTTGAATATCTCGAGAACACCTCATCGGATCAAGATGGTATAAAATACGTCTTTCTGTATTTTTAAAGCTCTATTTAGGCATGCTGTGCGATAGCCACCCACACCCCTCTGGGGGGTGGTTCGAGGGGGTAGTTTTGTAAGGGTGGCACTTTTCCTCCTGCATTATGCGATGTACTGAAGTTTTGCTGATGCCTTGAGCTTGCGACACTCTCCTTACAGAAATATGAGGGTCTTCCACGAAATGCTGCAACACTTCCACCTTCTGATCTTCGTTTGATGCCGTTCTTGGCCTGCCACTGCGTTCGCGATCCTTCACTGCTCCAGTATCTTCAAATCGTTTCACTGTTTTTTGAACCGTCGATTTTGACACTGGATCACGATGCGGATTGGATGCATTAAACATCCTTGCCACCTCCTCGTAAAATCTCACATTCTCCCCGGACCCACGCATCATTAATAATGATATGCGTTCACTTTCCGATAACCTCATCTCAAAACGACAGATAGCAACTTAATTAATTTAGCTTTAAAGTTTCTGAGCTATTGCCCATTTCTTAGAATTTCACGGAGTCGTCGAGAACGTCAACATTGACAGTCCGAAATAAATGTTCAATAACTACACTTCTGTGCTTTCATTTAAAATTGTAAACATGACAAAATGGAAATAAATTTTCGACGATAAACTGAGCGAAAACTTCCTATTTCCACCCTCCAAAAAGGGGTTAAGGTGTGGATATTTTTCAACTCCATAAGGAGTTTTTGATAGACAATGAAACTCTGCAAGAAAAATCATGTTTGTCAAAAAAAAAATGGTGGTACTTTTTTTTAAAATACCACTTTTTCTACTTTTAAAGGGTGTGTGTGTGTGTGTGGGGGGGAGTGGCAATTTGAAAAATTCATAAACCGTTTTTGGTACAAAATGCAACAGTGCACGCAAAATATTTTTTTTCGCAGAAAAATTCAAAACTACCCTTTCCACCACCGAACGGGATTGGGGAGGGAGTGATAAAACAATTAAAAAATAGGAGTTTCCATTTAAGTTTTCTAACTACCCCTCGAACCACCCCCCAGAGGGGTGTGGATGGCTATCGCATAGCATGCCTAAATAGACCTTTAAAAATAAATAAAGACGTATTTTATACCATCTTGATCCGATGAGGTGTTCTCGAGATATTCAACCGTTTCCAAACTTTTGGGACACCCTGTATATTTATATATATATATATATATATATGTATATATATATATATATATATATATATATTAAATGTGATTTAATTTGGAGGAAAAGCCACAAAAATAATAGCATAATCTAAAATAAAACTATTCGAGTTATAGGAAAGGATTACTTCATTGTTTGTACATAATAAAGTAAATATTTAATTTTAGGAAACCTATCTTTTTCCTGATTCACGCGTGAAAATAAACTATGGTGAACACAACTAAAAATACTCTTCCTTTAAATAAATTATACACCCACACACACAAACCTGTCTCTAAGAAATGATTATACTTTCTTGTTTGTTTATACAAATTTATTGATTTCTGATTTCCAACGTTTTACTGCTGGCGTTTAAAACACAACCTATTAAGCGCCATTGATGCAATAACGCTACATTATTAATTTTTTGCTTATCAAATTACTAAATAATAATAATAATATATTTATTGTATCAGAACATGAAAACATGTATTACAATAGTCAATATTTAGAAGTATACAAAGTTAATTTGATATATTATATCATTTGACCTGACTTAGAAGTGTGAAGAAAAATGTAAATAATTTGTTTCAGTTGTGCCATTATCAAAGTAGAGCAGCGATATTATTTTAACCACTTTTTTATGAAGATAAGTAATTTTAATTTTCCAAACTGTCAAAAATGACAACAGAAAAGTTAAAAATTACAGTGTTACCACTATGAAAGAAAATGCTTGCCAACTGCATCAAAATAGTCCAAAATAGAACTGATTCCATTTAGTAAGATGAGAAATTGTAATAATTTGTCCAATTAAAACTAAATATTCTAAGAAGCGACTTGTTTAACTTATCCATCAATATTTTTTTATCACTTCTCTTTAATTCAAGAGTCAAAGCACTTTGTGAATTAAACACCATCTGTTAAACATGTTTTGGTAAATTGCAATTCAGGAACGTGACGATTTTGAAGCGTATTGTTCTTCCTGCCACACGTATATACAAATGTTATATACCTTATAAATGGCGAATTTAAACGTCCGTAATAAAAACATGATCTCAATATCCCCCCATTGTATGGAGATCTCAAACACGCTCGCGTGCTCTATATATAGAAGAAACTTTTATTGTCCAGCATAAAATCATCTCTTTTTGTCTTCGAGAAGATATTATCTCTTCACCGAATCGTATTCAATACACAATATCCAACAATGAAAAAAAGTAGATTGAAGATATTGTCCGAAAAAATAAAGAAACACATTAAAAACGAATTGTATCAGTGGTTATAATATAATATAAATTTTCAAATAATTTTTTTTACACTGTGCTCAATAATGGATTACGTGAAGCTTGATTTAAATCACTTCACGATAAATTTAATTTAATCTAAGTTTAAGCAACTATGGAACAATTAATCCTAAATATAATTTTTAATACTAGACAATTAAACAAGAAGAAAAAAATGGAAATACAAATTATATACAGGGTGTCCTATTTTAAAGTACCACCTGGAATATCTTCAGAGCCATGCACCGAATGGCAATTTTAAGCAACTATTGAACAATTGGTCCTAATTATAATTTTCTATACTAGGCAATTAAAGAAGAAGAAAAAATTGTAAATACAAATTATATATAGGGTGTCCTATTTTAAATTACCACCTGGAATATCTTTAGAGCCATGCACCGAATGGCAGTTTTAAGCATCTATGGAACAATTTATCCTTAATATAATTTTCTATACTAGACAATTAAAGAAAAAGAAAAAATTAGAACTACAAATTATATACAGGGTGTCCCATTTTAAAGTATCACCTGGAATATCTTCAGAGCCATGCACCGAATGGCAGTTTTAAGCAACTATGGACCATTTGGTTCTAAATATAATGTTCTATACTAGACAATTAAAGAAGAAAGAATTGGAAATACAAATTATATACAGGGTGTCCTATGTTAAAGTACCATCTGGAATATCTTCAGAGCCATGCACCGAATGGCAGTTTTAAGCAACTATGGAACAATTGGCCCTTAATATAATTATCCATACTAGACAATTAAAGAAAAAGAAAAAATTGGAACTACAAATTATATACAGGGTGTCCCATTTTAAAGTATCACCTGGAATATCTTCAGAGCCATGCACCGAATGGCAGTTTTAAGCAACTATGGAACAATTGGTCCTAAATATAATTTTCTATACTAGACAATTAAAGAAGAAGAAAACATTGGAAATACAAATTATATACAGGGTGTCCCATTTTAAAGTACCACCTAGAGTATCTTCAGAACCATGCACCGAATGAAAAAATGTCTCAAATAAAAGTTTAATGATTTAGAGAAGATCATCCAATTCTGTAAGAAAATTTAACCCCTCACCCCTAGGGAAGGCTGGGGAGAGGTTAGCTTTGAAATCTTAAACCCCTACTTTTTATTACAGATTTGGATAGAGCGTGGAAAAGTAAGTAAGCTTTATCAAAAAACACTTTTTGTTACTTTGATAGACGGCGGTGTAATCAAGAAAATTTAACAATTGATAATTGACATACTAAATTTATTTTACTCCAACCAATTAGTTCAACATTTCATTTGAAGTTAGTGATATATACGCGTGGCGCATGAAGTAAAATTTCGAGTTTAGAAAAGCCTGAAAATTTGGATTTGCTGGGGCGCGACTCGCTTCGCTCGCGCGCCCCAGCAAATCCAAATTTTCAGGCTTTTCTAAACTCGAAATTTTACTTCATGCTTAGTCTGGGAGTGGAAACCCTCGTTAGACGATCAATCAGCATCTTAGTTTGCAATTTCCTTAATTGTCAAATTTGTGACGTAAAATAAATAGAGTTGATGTTATTTCTTATTTCAAGTTTAGAACGAACACAAATTCCTGTGCATTATTTGTGTGTTACTAAACTTCGAGGAACAAATTGGAAAAGTTTAAGTTATGTAAAATATATATTGATTTGTAAATTAAATTGACTTGGTTTAGTTTCACTTATATGTATTATATTTTCTACTAGTTTCGGCTTAATGCCAATATCAAGAAAATAAAATACATAGAAGTGAAACAAAACCAAGTGAATTTAATTTACAAACCAATATATTTTTGAAAATGTTTTACCAAGTAATTAATGAGAAAAAAGTGTCCGATATGTAAAATATAGCCTAATAAATAATTGCAAACGTTCAAAATAATCAGAAATTATTCAAAATGACTATTCATTTTAATTCAATTAAAAAAATACTCATAAGTATTTCAAATCAAAATTTAGATCGTATTTGATGTTTTGGAATATCCCGTGACGATATATAAATTTCGATTGTAGCCTATCAAATTTTGTTCTATAGATTTGTAGATTCGATAAATTTTATTTATTTTTATTTTTACAAAAAGGACGCGCGCACACCGCTTTCATTAGTTTCGAGAAATTTACATAATAAAAACAATTTTGTTGATTGCAGCGCCATCTATCAAAGTAACAGAAAATGGTTTTAGAATAAACTTACTTTTTCACTCCCTATCCAAATCTTTAACAAAGAATAGGGGTTCACATTTAGGATTTCAAAGCTACCATGTCACCAGCCTCCCCTGGGGGTAAGGGGTTGAATTTACTTACAGAATTGAATGTCTCCCTCCAAATCATTAAACTTTTATTTGAGAAATAAATTGATTGTGAGTTACGTGAAGATCAAATTAATTTAACGAATAAAGCACTAATAACCTTTCTTCACACTTTTATTTTAATTACCAAATGTACAAAAAATAGGGAAAAGGAATTCAACATCATCCATAGTATCGCGATAAATCTCAAATATAACCCCCAGACTATTGAGAAATTAATTAATATGCACAAATTCAAAATTAAACTTCATAATACCACCTCTCTTTCACCGATTAACCCCAACACAGATACAAAATTCATTCGATTAATTTATTCCCCCAATTGAGAAAACCACTTCAACAAATTATACAAAAAATTCAACCTAACCCCCGCGTTTTATGTTAATTCTAAACTACGGCAACTTTTGGGGAACACATTCAACAAACCAGATGAACTAGACCAATCTGGTATTTATTCAATCGATTGTTGTAATTGTGATAAAGTTTATATTGGTCAAACACAGCGTAATCTAAATACCAGATTCAAAGAACACTTAGCACACGCCAAATATCATAATTATGAAAAATCTTCAGTGGCTAACCATTTACTAGAAACCGGCCACAAAATCACAATAAAGAACATAAAATTATTAAAACAATCATCAAATTATCGATTAAACATGTTAGAAGCCATTGAAATGAAAAAACAGGAAAATAAATTATTGAATTTTGATTTAAGTCCACTTCACAATACATTATTGGATTTAATTGCACCACCTTAATCTGTGTTTTTTCCCCTAATCCACTTTACCTGGTTGTACCGCCACCCTCATTCCCTCGGCTCACCTCTTAATTTACGTTTTTTTCCTTTTTGCACTCCCACCGCCTTTGTATTATAATCTGCCTGTCTATATATATAGTTTCAAATTTCTGTTTTGTATTTAGTGTTAATCCATTGATAATGGTCACTTTGTGTCCGAAATATACATTTGGTAATTCAAATAAAAGTGTGAAGAAAGGTTATTAGTGCTTTATTCGTTAAATTTTATTTGAGACATTATTTTATTTCACAAACTATATTATTAAGCGACTTTGGCAATTTGTTATTTTAGAACATAATAATATCAATTTTAAAAAGTTCTATAAACTTTTTGGGGAAAAGCGGCAGAATTTAAAAATTATAGTTATATTTTTCTAGCCAGAACTTTATTTTTATTTAGCCAATATTTCGCTGAACTTTTATCAGCTTTTTCATGGCAAGTTAAAACTAAAATAAATAAATACAATGATATTTTTTTATAAAGAGATATTAAAATTAAGAGAGAAAAAGAGAAAACATTATACCTAAACATAATGAAAAATACACTACATTAAACTAGGCTTTTTTAGATAAAATTAAAAATTGTCAGATATTGACGTGTAAAATGTTTGTGTATAAATAATTGTTTGTTATTAAAAATTAAAAAGCTAACGTTATTGATTTCAAATGTCTAAATGTTGTTTATTTTAATTTTAACAAGTATTATAAATGGCAAAAAAACTACTAAATGACAATTTCAATTTTATTCTGTAATTTTAGATTTAAACTAGGCATTATTTTTCTCGAACTCGTGGCTTTAATTTTTGCATAATACTCACGAAGACCAAGATCAATGCACCCATTTCTCAATTCACTGCAAAGTTTGCTGATTACAAACCCGCTTTGCTCAAAAAGGCAAGTCCATCTGTAAAAGCCATTGTAAAAGCCATTAGTTTTCAGCCTGAAAATCCGAGGTAATGATACTAATGATAGTGCCAGACGTTATTTACTCATGCACAAGAATCCTCCCATGGAAATGGGCAATCTTATGGGTGTTTTGTTTGGTTATTGAGCTGTTCATCATTTTCCAGAATCGAACCCGATCATTAGGACATCAAAAGATTCAAGCATTATGCTGTCTGAAATTACACGCCTCGATCGAAAGTCAATTATTTCACAGAGGGAGGAGGAGTTTTAAAAGTTATGATGATCACTTCATTAATTTTTTCGATTGTAATTAATAAACATGTGTAAATAGATACAGATACATACGCAGGTAGATGTAGATAAAGAAATCATTTAAGATGATTTAAAAAAGATATTTTTTAAATACAGTTCTTCAATAAATACAGCACATTATGCCAATAAAGGTTTTTTTTTAATAAATACAGTATTAAAAGACATAAATAAAAATAAGTGCAAAAAGTACGATAAATTGAGTGAAGACAGAGACTTCAATATTTGAATAAAAGTGTCTTGTAAGCTTTTGCAGGCACCTCCAGAAAAATTAACACATGTCACTTGTGCCATTATTAAAGCAAAGCAGCGATATTATTGTTTCAATTAAGTGTTTTAACCAGAAGTATGCTCGTTAAATGAAAAATTAGTTTAAGCAATATTCCTTGCTCAGAAATATTTGTCTTCTTTATAATCTGCCCATTTATATGTTCAAATTATAACAAAGTTCTAAATACAAGAAATTTTTCTTTTGGGTATACATGTTACGATTTATCAACGAAAATGTTCAGACATTCGTGATCTTTTTGAAAGCTTTCAATTCAAAAACTCTAACGAGTGTTTTCCACTCCCAGACTAAGCATGAAGTAAAATTTCGAGTTTAGAAAAGCCTGAAAATTTGGCTTGGTCGCGTAGCGCAGCGGAGCGACCAAGCCAAATCAGGCTTTTCTAAACTCGAAATTTTACTTCATGCGCCACGCGCATAAAACACTGGTTTAAAGTGAGGTTCAAAATATACTTCGCCTTAGTTCTAATCACATGATCATTAATTTTACAAATATTTATATGAAATATGTGTAAGTATACCTAAAAGAAAAAATCCCTGTATGTGTTGTAAAGTTGCAAGTGGTAGCGTTCTCTTTTTTTGAAAAACTCTGCATCGTGACAATTTATTTGACAAATTATGATTTATTTGTCACATTAATAATCATTTACCAACATCTCAAAATTTTATGTTTAAAATACCCTACTGTTAAAGCAGGACTGCAACTGTTCGCAATAAATACACCTTAAATATGGCCATATTAAAAAAAAACCGTAGATATGTAAACTCTGTTTTTTTTTTTAATACAACCAAACTTAGGGTGTATTTATTGCGAACAGTTGCAGTCCTCAGTATATTTTGAATTTCACAATATATCAGTGTTTTATACGCGTATTGCATGAATTTCAGCCCTTTCTAAACTCAACTTTTTACTGAATGCTTAATCTAGCAGTGAAAACACTCATTAGAAACTTCTAATTGAACGCTTTTATAAAAATGGCAAATGCTAAAAAATAAAGATTAACAATTGTTTGTAACCTCCAATATTAGTAAAGCAATAGCTTCGTGTAATGAATTTTATTAAAAATTCACTGTAATTAATAGTATTTTGGCATACTTTTTTACATTTTCTGATAAGTGTATTCACACGTTATATTCAATAATTCACACGATTAGTATACAGGGTGTCTACGCTAAACCGTTCGTTAAAAGTTTATAGGGTTGCCGTTGCACTAAAAATTTGAAAAAAATCCTTGTCATATGGTTGAATCAGTTCTCCTCATGTGAAATATTTTCCACTTTATATCACTTCCGGTTCCACCGGAAGTAACACCAAATTTGTTATTTTAAATGGAACACCCTATATATTAGTAATTTTTTGGATTCCTCGTTTAAATTGCAACATATTTCATTCGAACATATGTACACTTATCTCTTATAGTTTTCAAGAAAAAAAAAATATTTTTAAAATTTTTACCTCTAAAAGGCATCTTGAAATCTGTCTATAACTTCTCTTAAGAAAAACATAAAAATATGTTTTGTATCTCTACTTGTACCTAGAGGATGCCTCTATGATTATATGAATTGGAAATTGTCAATTTTGACAATAAGTGTTCTTAAAATGTCAATATCTAAGTGCCCTCTTCAATTTGTGGTAATTCAACTTTTTTAAATGGAATGACCCATTTTGTATCACGCGGTACGATTGGGGGGAAAATTTCCTTCAAAAAAGTATTTACAACGATACTCCCAAAGCAAGTAGTTTTCGAATTATTTCGAAAAATCGTTTTTCGTCGCATTTATGCAGGGTATAATGCGCGCATAAGTCGCAATTGAATTTTAGTAGGCCAGTAGTATGCTTTTATTTTGTCGCGATTGTATTGCAAAATGTCAATTAATGAAAAGAATTAGTACAAAATTTTACAGAAATCAAAAAAATGAATAATTACACAAATCAACAAATTATCAATTTATTCTTTATATATGGCAACTGCCAAATGAACCACATTTGATTCTAATCTTCTAAATCTTGTTTTATTCATCGGCGGCAAATGTGGATAAGTTTCATTAAATACTCTACATGTTCGAGTAACAATTCTATTGCAGTTGCCATGTATAAAGAAAAAAATTGATAATTTGTTGATGGTTGTATTTATTTATTTTGTTGATTTCTGTATAACTTTGTACTAATTGTTTTTTTATTTTACATTTCGCATTACATACGCGACAAAACAAAAGTATTACTACTGCCCACTAAAATTCAGTTGCGACTTATGCGCACATTATTCGAAATAATTCGAAAACCACTTGCTTTAGGAGTATAGTTGTTAATACTTTTTTGTAGGAAATATTTCCCCCAATCGTACCATGTGATAAAAAATGGGTCATTCCATTTAAAAAAATTGAATTACGAGATATTGAAGAGGGCACTTCGATATTGACATTTTAAGAACACTTATTGTCAAAATTGACAGTTTCCAATTAATATACTCATAGGGGCATCCTCTAGGTACAAGTGGAGATATAAATCATATTTTTATCTTAGTCTTAAGATAAGTTACAGACAGATTTCAAGATGCCTTTTAGAGGTCAACATTTTAGAAATATTTTTTTTGTTTGAAAACTATAAGAGATAAGTGTACATATGTTTGAATAACATATGTTGCAATTTAAACGAGGAATCCAAATAGTTACAAATATATAGGGTGTTCTATTTAAAATAACAAATTTGGTGCTACTTCCGGTAGGACCGGAAGTGATATAAAGTCGAAAATATTTCACATGAGAAGAACTGATTCAACCGTGTGACAAGGATTTTTTTCAAATTTTTAGTGCAACGGCAACCCCATAAACTTTTAACGAACGGTTTAGCGTAGACACTCTGTATTATAGTAATAGAATTTTCCTCTATTTTCTTACATCTAATAAATCTAATGAAACCAAACTACCGTGCGATGGCTTAAGTTATGATTTAGAGTTGGCAACTTTTTTTTTGTTCTGTTGCCTAGAATGCTAATTCAATGATAGAATAAATTTCAGGTTATGGTTACATAGTTTACCATAACCTCAAATTTATTCTCTCATTCAATTATCATTCTGGCAACCGAACGAAAAACTGTTAGTTAACAGTCAGTAATGCCAATCTAAATTAAAATTCAAAACCTACTCTAAATCATATTTTAAATGATCGCACAGTATTTCTTTTGTATTATTTTATAATACGCACGATTATAATATTGTAATAAATATTTCAAAAGAAATCGTTTTATGTGATTAGATTTATTAGAAGATGTAAGAAAATACGGCAATGTTGGATTAACTGGAAGTGAGTAAGTAAAATCCAAAAAAAGAGCAACAACATGTGACAGGTTCTTACGTCTTCTAACATAGCGGTGTACCGTTGGTTGTAACTAGTCCTCTCAACTTTTTTTTCCATGCTGTTTAGTGAAACAATTCCTTTTTGTCGCAGGTCACAACGTCGACCTGAAGGGCAATCCCATCGACAGCAAATCGGGCCAATGGTTCGGAGCGACTCTCAGCAGCGCTGGCGAGGATGGACCAATCGTCGTAAGTACAATATTAAATACATATATTTAAAAATAAGTGCCATTCTTGTATTAGTACTGTTACAGTTTATATATGTGTGGTATAACTGCAAAATTCACATTCTCTACTTTTGACAATTTTTGGCAAATTGCAAAAAAACGTATTAACAAATGTAATTTCTTTAATTTTTTATAGAAGATTTTTGCAATCTGTCAAAAATGGAGAATGTGAGTTTTGCAGTTAGACTACTCATACAGGGAATTTTTCTTTCATTAACCATAATCGGTAATTTTTAAGAGTTTAATTCGAAGCTTTTACCGACTGTTTTCCACTCCCAGACTAAGCATGAAGTAAAATTTCGAGTTTAGAAAAGCCCCGTGAAAATTTGTCGAGGGTCGCGCAGCGACCCGAGACAAATTTTCTGGGCTTTTCTAAACTCGAAATTTTACTTCATGCGCCACGCGTATAAAACACTGATTTCAAGTGATGTTCAAAATATTCTCAGAAGTGCTTAACTTTCTTTTACTTTTAAATTAAGTGATAAAACAAAGTTAAGTGTTTTATTATTATTTCATATAAAGATGAACCACAAACTGAATGCTAACCAAATCAAATATTTTAAAATATTATTTTTTAGCAGTATATTGATAATCCTGCTTTAGTTTTTAATTCTGATTTAGAAGTATATTTTGAACATCACTAGAAATCAGTGTTTTATACGCGTGGCGCATGAAGTAAAATTTCGAGTTTAGAAAAGCCCAGAAAATTTGTCTCGGGTAGCTGCGCGACCCTCGACAAATTTTCACGGGGCTTTTCTAAACTCGAAATTTTACTTCATGCTTAGTCTGGGAGTGGAAAACACTCGTTTAAAGCTTCAAATTGAACTCTTTTAAAAATCAACGAGTGTCAGAAAAGGTACAGCTAAAATAATTAAGAAAAAGTAATGTGATTTTATCAAAATAATGACATACCATGGAATTGATACAACAATTGCGGATATTCCCTGTTTTTTTTTAAGTTCAATTTAAAGCTTTAAGCAAGTGTTTTCCACTCCCAGACTAAGCATGAAGTAAAATTTCGAGTTTAGAAAAGCCCCGTGAAAATTTGTCTCGGGTCGCGCAGCGACCCGAGACAAATTTTCTGGGCTTTTCTAAACTCGAAATTTTACTTCATGCGCCACGCGTATAAAACACTGATTTCAAGTGATGTTCAAAATATTCTTAAAAGTGTTAGCTTTCTTTTACTTTTAAATGAAGTGATAAAACAAAGTTAAGTGTTTTATTATTATTTCATATAAAGATGAACACAAAGTGAATGCTAACCAAATCAAAGATTTTAAGATATTATTGTTTAGCAATATATTTATAATCCTGACTTATTTTTTAATTCTGATTTAGAAGTATATTTTGAACTTCACTAGAAATCAGTGTTTTATACGCGTGGCGCATGAAGTAAAATTTCGAGTTTAGAAAAGCCCAGAAAATTTGTCTCGGGTCGCTGCGCGACCCTCGACAAATTTTCACGGGGCTTTTCTAAACTCGAAATTTTACTTCATGCTTAGTCTGGGAGTGGACAACACTCGTTTAAATCTTCACATTGATAACCTTGAAAAAAACAACAAATATCTGAAGATTTACAGCATATAATTGGGATATGTTTACTTAGAAGAAAATGAATATTTACAATAGAAGTTTGGCAATAAATATCTTTATTTATTGCCAAACTTTTATTGTAAATATTAAATATATTTATTTATTGCCAAACTTTTATTGTAAATATTGAGCGAGTTTTACTTCTAAGTAAACATATCCCAATTATATGCTGTACATCTTCAGATACTCGTTGTTTTTTTTCAAGGTTATCAATGTGAAGATTTAAACGAGTGTTGTCCACTCCCAGACTAAGCATGAAGTAAAATTTCGAGTTTAGAAAAGCCCCGTGAAAATTTGTCGAGGGTCGCGCCACGCGTATAAAACACTGATTTCTAGTGAAACAAAATCAATCAAAAATATATAAAGATGAATTTGCCAAATATTTTAAAGTAGAGTAATCTAAAAACTGCAGATAAAAATGATATTAGAAGAATACAAACATTTAATACAGTTCTTGTAAACTATTAATGAATTCGATAGCTAACGCCATTTAATGCTCCATAGTGGTATCTTCAATGACACGAATGCACAAAGTGAATATACAGGTCACTGTTTCGTCCACGAACGAGTGAAACTCTGTGAAACCAGAACACAAATATCAAAATTTAATTTGTGTTCAGTATTCCGGCACCAGGTCTGGCACCAGGTCGGGACCACTCTCACGAGGACCTTGAAGTCCGAAACGCGTCTGTGAGGATCTGGTGCCGGAATACTGAACACAAATTCAATTTTGATATTTGTTTTCTGGTTTTCTGGTTTTACGTTATCCAGATTGATTTACACCGCAATCTGCTTAAGCTCCTCATCAAACTTTTATCTATTTACTAAGAATTATTCAAATTATATTATTTATTATTTATTTCCCAGGGCGGTTGAGGTCTTCAATTTGGATTCGACTTTCAATTAGTTTAGGTAGTTAATAGAATTAAATTAAGTATTGTTACTTTTATGTATGGGTGCAATGGGTGGGATTGTTTTGAGTTGTTTTCAATCAGACATAGGATCTTCGGGCTTCAACGCAAAGCCCTGCGAGTGATGAATAATCTGGGATACCGGGAAGACTGTCGACGTTCCTTTATTGATATGGGAATCTTAACTGTACCTTGTTTATATATATATGAATGCATTGTCTATGTAAAAAAAAAATCAACACTGCTATAAAACAATCTTAAGCACAAATAGTTACCGCACGAGACACGGACATGACATCCATCAAAACGCAGTCAGATTAACAAAATCTCAAACCGGAGTCCGTTATTACGGCATAAATTTTTTTAATGCCTTACCACCAGAAATGAAAACCTTGTCGACTGAGAAATTTTATACACGAATCAAAGCCGTTTTGCTTGAAAACGCGTTCTACAGCTGGGAGGAATTTTTAAATTTTATATCTTGATTCTCTGTTATTCTGTTTTGACTTATCAATTCTAGTTTTTAAGTTTTAAATTTTGGATTTTAAATTATAGGTTTTAAGTTTTAAATTTTAAATGTTGAGTCTTAAATTCTAGAGTTTAGGTTTTAAATTTAAATTTTGAATTTTACATTTTAAATTATGTGTTTTTATTTGAATTTCAGATTTTAAATTTTGAGTTTTGTGCTTTAATTTTAATTTAGGAATTTTAAGTTTGAAATCTACAATTCTACACACATTCAGTTTCTATAACTGTTTTTTTAATACTGCGCTTTGTATACAATTTACTATGTTGTGTCATTAATGCTTTTTAGGCACTATCTGCTTCTTTTGGCGTCCCTCTCTACATTATTGAATGTTTCTATGTTTTATTTCGGTAATTTACATGAGTACGTATTTGAATATAATTCAACATCTATTTGTTTATATTTTATACATATTTTCATTTACAGTTGAAATTAAGTACCTAGATTTAAGAAACATGTATTTGACAAGTGTACAGCTATGCTCTTAACACAATAAAACATTAAATGTGCGATTCTTTTCGCAATCTACAACAAGTTAGTCCTACAAAGACTATATCAAACACTCACTGAAACAACTACTTCCCGGGCTAATACCCCGACGGACATTGAATTATACAACAAGTGTTTGCTGTTACATACAGTAACCTACTGCAAATGTAACAATTTGGGTCAAATTATTCAGTTTGATATAGTCTTTGTATATAGTCTTTGTAGGACTAACTTGTTGTAGATTGCGAAAAGAATCGCACTTTTAATGTTTGAAGTATTCTGCAACCAAGAATTGGCAATTTCATTTATACAATAAAACAAATCAATTGTTTGTATTTTGTATTAATTTTATAATTTGTAAAGAAGTTTTTTTTTGTTAATAAATAAATAAATAGATTACTTTGATCTATCCAAAATTGCATAGGTTCTTCTTGCACTAAGGTACAGAAATATATTCGTCTGCATTATTACATTGTTTTAAAACAATTTCTCAGGCAATCTTTCTAGAATACAGGTATCCAAACTACCAGCAGTTTATAACGGTTGTTTGTCAAAGTTTCTTAAATAGTTATAACATTATTTCGATTTTTACCTACTCAATTCTGTAGTAGCCAGTGAAGAAAAAGTTTGAAGACCCCTTTTCAAACGATATTTTAGTGTTTGCGTAGTTACTTCTGCAATTTAAATAAAAATACCTTAAAATATCCATTATTTTCTATCAAAAATAAATCTCAACAATCTTAAAAGTATACAGCGATTTTTTTCTTTCAAGTATATATTTGCATGCAAAGTAAATTCAACGACATTTGTTGTTTTCAAAAGAGTTAAATGTGAAGCTTTAAACGAGAGTTTTCTACTCTCAGATTAAGCATGAAGTAAAATTTCTAGTTTAGAAAAGCCTGTAAAATTTGGTTTAGTTGCTCCACTCTAGGACCTATTAATAATATAATAGTAATTAATAATGTTTGTACTATGTTTAGAGTTAAAAGTCAATCATCAATTATAATGTGTATCGTTTTGTGTTGGTCGTGTTTTTCAAAGTGCATCATCATCAATCGAGTTAGCAATTGATTTATTTGATGGAGGTCTTAATGACATCCTGTATAATTTAAGAAGTCGTAATTCATCTCGTTCAGCTGATGGACTCCAATCAAAAGGTACTGCGATCAAAGCCGGCCGTTGAAAACAATGAAGTGCAAATAGTGAGACATAATTAAAGCCAATTATTTCATCATGAACTTCCGTTAATTAATTACTAGCATTTTTGTTTTACTATCATAAGAAACTCTAGGATTATAATGATGTTTATAAAGTATAAAATAAACGTATTCGAATCACCTAGAAGCAGACGGACTAATAAAAAAATTGAGTAATCCAGTTTCAAAGTTCTTTATAGAAAATTTACTGGGTAGCATCAATTAATGGAACTTTAATTGATGCTGCCCAGTAAATTTTCTATAAATCTAATTAGGAACTCTGCTATGTTGTTTGTTGATTTTATTATAACTTGAACTTTAAAACTAGATTTCTCAATTTTTTATTAGTCACTTACGCCCCTATTCCTCTAGGTCAGTGGTCTCCAAACTACGGCCCGCGGGCCAAATCCGGCCCGCGACTTGCATGAATCCGGCCCGCGATTGTTTGTATTTTTTTTTTGTAAATGTCATATTTTGAAATATTGTAACAATTGTTCCTTAAATTTTTCATAATTTTATAAAATTAATCGGATCTTGGCCAACTTTATTATGTAGAATTGTATTTGTGGCCCGCGAAGAAGATAATTTGGAGACCCAGGCTCTAGGTGATTCGATTGTGATTATTATATTCTTCATACACATCTCTTTGCTAATTAACAAAATATCTTTTCAAACAAGATAAATTCAAATTCAAAACTATTTGAATTCGAGAAAATAAGCTTACGCTTCTTATAGTTTGCACACATATAGATGGCCTAAGACATTAGTTTTAATCCAAGTCCTTTCACTTCTAATTTTTTGCTATCTCTCCTTTCATTTTAAATGTATTGTTAGTTGGTTTGAAGAGAATTTGACCTAAACGTTACATATACTTTAATAGAGCGTTGTAACAAATCAAATTAAATAAGATTTTAAATATTTCATTGTATAATTCAATATCCGGAGGTGTATTTGAACGGGAAGTAGTTGTTTCAATGGATATTTTTGGGAAATAGTTGTTTCAATGAATATTTATCGTCTTAAGTTGTCTTCTTAATTAAGACATTGTTTGCATTTTCAAGAATAGTTTTTTCGTAATTTTATATATTATATCTTTTCATCTTGTTTCTCATTGATCACTTGATGAAACATGATTAAATATTTAAAAAGAAAATAAATTTTAAATAAATTCACTTGGTATGTTTCACTAATTTTACTTCTTTATTCCGACTAGTTTCGGCTATTAGCCATTTTCAAGGAATTCCTTGAAAATGGCTAATAGCCGAAACTAGTCGGGATAAAGAAGTAAAATTAGTGAATCATACCAAGTGATTTTATTTTAAATTTAATTTTTTTAAAAATAACAAAATATCTGTTCGTCTTGCATGTACCCCATTGCTTTCAAATTTGTACTTGTACTCCTTTGCTTCTAAGTGCCTCATTTGTTTATAAACTGCACATTTTAAAACAAACACAATTTTAATAGTTAAAAATTATAATTTGATTTAATAATTTGAAAATTATGAAATGAAATAATTTTTTCAAATTAGTAAATCATGAATGATGTTATAACAAGAATATGATTAATTAATGTATTAGATCATTGAGTCTTAGTAAACAAGTAAGTGGGATTGAAATCCAGATCGAATTATTTAAGGTAGCCTGCCTTTTTTATCGGTTGAGTAAGTAAGTGACTTAAACTTTGTGTGGGTGCCATCCACGAATCGCTGATGAGACATAACAATAATAACACGACCTATGACGAAACGCGTTTGTTGTTTAAATCGCGATTCATTGTAAATAACCACGAATTTAGCCATATGGTCAAAAATAGTAACTGCATAATGATTTTTTTATGAAATCATAGATTATGTAAGTATTAGTGTCAGCTTGTAAGAGTTTTTATTTGTGGCGCTGCAGACATAAACATACAGGGATTTTTTTTTTAAGTATTCATATCCCGATATTTATGCATTTTAAAAATCAGTAAGGAAAAGCGGCGCCTGGGGCCAAATATCCAATTTTGAAGCTTTAAACAGTCCTAGACAAGATTGCGTTTGAACGCTACGGGTCTTAATTCAAACGCTCAGGCTTTTCTAAACTCGAAACTTTACTTAATGCTTAAGCTGGAAGTGGAGAACACACGTTTAAAAATACTTAAATCGCTTGCATTTGAGATTTTTTGGCGCGTAGCGTCCAAATCCAAACTCAGGCATCTCTAAACTCGAAATTTTACTTCATGCTCCCCGCGTAAAAAACGCTGTATCAGTGGGAAGTTTTCAACTTTTACTCTCGCAGTTTATGGCGCCCAACAAGGGCCAAGCGTTAAATTTGCACGCTCGCGATTTATGGCGCCCAACTAGGGGCCACAGCTTTAGCCTGGCCCCACGTTGGGCGCCAAAAAACCTCAAATTCAAGCGTTTCTAGTATTTTTACACGAGTGTTTTTCACTCCCATATTAAGCATAAACTAAAATTTTGAACTGGTGTATATATACAGGGTGAACGAAAGGGTATGGCCAAACCTTCAGGAAACATTCCGCACACATAGAGGAAGAAAATATGTTATATAGCAGGGATGTTCAACCTTTTGTCATACGCGAGCTACTTTTGCATACCAAGTTATTTGGCGATCGACAGGTTATAGATAATAAAAACAAATAAAAATCAGTATATAAAAAAATATTTTCTTATAAGTATTCCTTAAAATTTATTGTAAATTGCTCGAATTTTGATAGCGCGAGGTTTGGTTTAAATTTATTAAAGATAAGCAGTATATCTCAAACTTCGCAATATGGTCAGTGTTTTATACGCGTGGCGCATGAAGTAAAATTTCGAGTTTAGAAAAGCCTGAGTTTGGATTTGGACGCTACGCGTCCAAATCCAAAACGCTCAGGCTTTTCTAAACTCGAAATTTTACTTCATGCTTAGTCTGGGAGTGGAAAACACTTGGTAAAGGCAAATCTATAAATTCTATTGATTATCCACGTAACTAATTAAATAAATTTTACCCCTGAAACAATGATATCATGATTTCCTGGTGAATTATCGGTAATCCGGTTTAGATTCACTAATTTATTGAATCACGGGTAATTTACAATCCTTAATAAGTATATACAAAATTTTACGAATCAAATTAAAACAGATTTAGGCATTAATCAATAAGTTTAAAAAAACAAATTAATAGACTTTATTTTGAAGCTTAAACGAGTGTTTTCCACTCCCAGACAAAGCATGAAATAAAATTTCGAGTTTAGAAAAGCCTGAGCGTTTTGGATTTGGACGCGTAGCGTCCAAATCCAAACTCAGGCTTTTCTAAACTCGAAATTTTACTTCATGCGCCACGCGTACAAAACGCTGAATCAGTGGGAAGTTTTAAATTTAGATGCCCCAACTAGGTGCCAAAGCGTTAGCCTGGCCCCACGTTGGGTGCCAAAAAACCTCAAATGCAAGCGTTTTAAGTATTTTTAAACGAGTGTACTCCACTCCCAGCGTTTTAAAGCCTGAAAATTTGGTTTGGTATAAACCAAATTTACAGGCTTTTCAAAACTCGAAATGTTACTACATGCTTAATCAAGGAGTGGAAACACTCGTTCGAAACTTCGAATTGAAGGCTTTTAAAAAAGCAATGAATGCCTGAAATTTTAAAACGCATGCATTAAAATATGTACACTTAAAATACAAATTCCCTATACAGGGTGTCTACGCTAAAGCGTTCGTTAAAAGTTTATAGGGTTGCCGTTGCACTAAAAATTTGAAAAAAATCCTTGTCATACGGTTGAATAAGTTCTCCTCATGTGAAATATTTTCAACTTTATATCACTTCCGGTTCCACCGGAAGTAGCACTAAATTTGTTATTTTAAATGGAACACCCTATATATTAGTACGTTTTTGGATTCCTCGTTTAAATTGCAACATATTTTATTTGAACATATGTACACTTATCTCTTATAGTTTTCAAGCAAAAAAAATATTTCTCAAATTTTGACCTCTAAAAGCCATCTTGAAATCTATCTGTAACTTCTCTTAAGTGTAAGATAAAAATATGATTTATATCTCTACTTGTACCTAGAGGATGCCTCTATGAGTGTATTAATTGGAAACTGTCTATTTTGACTATAAGTGTTCTTAAAATGTCAATATCGAAGTGCCCTCTTCAATATCTCGTAATTCAATTTTTTTTTAAATGAAATGACCCAGCAAGTGCTTTTCGAATTATTTCGAAGATTCGTTTTTCGTCGCATTTATGCAGGGAATAATGCGCGCATAAGTCGCAACTAAATTTTAGTAGGCAAGTAGTAATGCTTTTGTTTTGTCGCTTATGTAATGCGAAATGTCAAATAATAAAAAACAATTAGTACAAAGTTATACAGAAATCAACAAAATGAATAAATACACCCATCAAAAAATTATCAATTTATTCTTTACACATGGCAACTGCGATAGAATTGGTACTCAAACATGTAGAATATTTAATAAAACTTATCCACATTTGCCGCCGATGACTAAAACAAGATTTAGAAGATTGGAATCAAATTTTGGTCAATTGGCAGTTGTCATGTATAAAGAATAAATTGATAATTTGTTAATTTGTGTAATTATTCATTTTGTTGATTTCTGTAAAACTTTGTACTAATTCTTTTAATTATTTGACATTTCGCAATACAATCGCGACAAAACAAAAGCATACTACTGGCCTACTAAAATTCAATTGCGACTTATGCGCGCATTATTCCCTGCATAAATGCAACGAAAAACGAATTTTCGAAATAATTCGAAAACTACTTGCTTTAGGAGTATAGTTTTATAATACTTTTTTGTAGGAAATTTTTCCCCCAATTGTACCATCTGATAAAAATTGGGTCATTTTATTTAAAAAAATTGAATTACAAGATATTGAAGAGGGCACTTAGATATTGACATTTTAAGAACATTTATTGTGAACATTGACAGTTTCCAATTAATTTACTCATAGAGACATCCTTTAGGTAGAAGTAGAGATATAAATCATATTTTTATCTTATTCTTAAGAAAAGTTACAGACAGATTTCAAGATGCCTTTTAGAGGTCAGAATTTTAGAAATATTTTTTTTGCTTGAAAACTATAAGAGATAAGTGTACATATGTTCGAATAAAATATGTTGCAATTTAAACGAGGAACTCAAAAAATTACTAATATATAGGGTGTTCCATTTAAAATAACAAACTTTGTGCTACTTCCGGTGGAACCGGAAGTGATATAAAGTTGAAAATATTTCACATGAAGAGAACTGATTCAACCATATGACATGGATTTTTTTCAAATTTTTAGTGCAATGACAGCTCCATAAACTTTTAACGAACTGTTTAGCGTAGACACCCTGTATGTATTAATAATGTAAATACATATAAAAATTATACACACTAAAGTTTCAATGAAAGTTTCTTCATGCAGCGTTAAGCTAGAAAATTGTATACTATTTAAATATTTTACGAAGTTTTTCTCTTTTTTGATTTCTACAAAAATAAATTGCTAAAATCAAGTAAATTACTAAAAGAATTTGTTAGCTTACATATAAAATATATATTTTTTAATTTATACTGGGGGAGTTGCAGCCCCACAGCCCGCTTGGATGAGCCGCCACTGAAAAGTATCAAGACAATTTAAGTCCATGTGAACTTTCCTCCTATAATACCAATTAATGTTTGCCCTTAATTGCGATTTACAGCTCCTCTAATCATCAATTAACCCACCAGTGATGTTAAATTGGGCGCCACTGCAGAATTAAATATTTCTTGAAGCAAATTGCGCAGACGTATAAACAAATCCAGCAATCAGCCCAGCGCATTCCGCATTTAATTTCTATTTCAGAACATCAAAGACGTCCGGTGTTTATTCCGTTTGATTAAAGTCCACGCTCGCGGTCTTATTTTTTTTTTTCTACACGCACCAGGGATTATACAAATCCTACGAAAGAGGATTTACTTTACGGGAATAATCGCTCCTTTCTGAAAAATTTCGATTGAATTGTCAAAAGGGGAAACGAGTTATTTCTGTGTCGAGTAGTTGTGTTATGTAAACACGGATTTTATCTTTTTTTTTTTCATTTCGGTTTTGTAATTTACATGAATAATTGTAAGCTGTATAGGCTTATCGTTATTTTTTGTAATTCGTCATGCTTAACATACTTTACTGTTCGTATTTTGTTATAACGATGATTTATTAAAAATATTTAACACTAATTAATGCAAATAAAATCACTTAGTTTCATGGGCGTAACAAATGGGGGGAGGAGCAGGAAAGAGCACTTGCCCCACTGGACATCAGATATTTCATAAATTTTAATGATACATTTTTAAATTTGATTTGTGATTTGTCATTTACTTGTCATTTTGCTATGACATTTTGAAATTCCAAAATAATAGTTCCTCTAGACAAACTTTTCAAATGTTTACAATTCATCAATTCAGTATGAACCAATTGACGAATTGTAAAAACTTGAAACTTATATATAAAATCAAACCGATTTTGATGAAATCTAAAAGTAAATAAGTCAGTCCATAGTGTAAAGATCAAATATGGCTGCTATAACAAAATTTTCATTTTGACTCGAATTTTATTTTGGGTACTTTAAAATTGTAGCTAGCTCTCTTTCTAATTAGCAAAGGTATTGCTATTGCTATATTGTCATTCGCCATATCTTAAAAACAAATAAAGCTAGATGAAATTATTTAGTTTAATTTTATATGAAAAATTGAAACTTCGTACCTCTAATTGTTTACGAAATCCCAAAGTTGACCACAATAAAAAAACGACAGGTACCAAACCAAATTTTCAGGCTATTCTAAACTCGAAATTTTACTTCATGCGCCACGCGTATTAAACACTGAATGCACTGAAATAGTGTTAACGAGTAAACTTTGCTTGAAATCAGTGTCTTATACGCGTGGCGCATGAAGTAAAATTTCGAGTTTAGAAAAGCCTGAAAATTTGGTTTGGCCGCTCCGCGCTTCGCGCTACGCGACCAAACCAAATTTTCAGGCTTTTCTAAACTCGAAATTTTACTTCATGCTTAACCTGGGAGTGGAAAACACTCGTTTAAACTTTAAATTGACCTCTTTTGAGTAATCAATTAATATTTAAAAATCTACAACACATAATTGGATATGTATGCTAAAAAAACTCTCTGTATTTTCAAAGTATTGAGATGTTTATTTGATTTATAGGATTTTTATCAATGTTATCATTTTTTTAAATTTTTGATAAATATCGTCTACGTTTTGTGAATATTAAAGTAAATAGAATAAGTGGATAATTTAAATAATTAGACACGCTTTAATTTGTTTGAAAAAAATGATCGAATTTGTTTTTAAAAGCCTGATAAAATTGCTTAAATATTTTTGCTCATATATACCTCCAATAATTTTAAAATTATTTCTTGGTGTTAAGGGCTACGCCCATGAAGATTATTATCATTATACAACTGAATCGAAGCACTGCAAATTACAATAGCTGACGGCATTAATTACTTTATCATAAATTTATTTTTTAATAATGTCAAAGATTGCTATATTTAACCATACTTTATGTAAAAAATCCAGCAAAGTTTAATTAACCAGGAAGAATCAGAATAGGAAATAAATCTTCTATTCTAACCATAATGGTCGACAATGAGTACAAGCAATCGCACATCACAATTAATCACCAGTTTTCTCTCATGAATAATTAATTGAAATCTTTCGTGAACAATTACTTATTATCGATTCTCAAATCTATTATTCGTAGTTAATTGTGTGTTAATTTATGGAGCGCATAATTAATTGTCTCGATGCAATGACAGATGACCTAAAATTTAACCTTAGAAACAAAGTAATCAATTCTAAACTTTAATGCCCGGTTTTATAAAAGGTTTTATTACTTAAATTAAATTTACTTTAGAAATAAACTAACTTATTCTAACAATTTCGGTATTATAAACACAAAATAACTTTATTTGGCTAATAAATCTCCTCAGTAAATTATTTGTTTGTTTTTCTACCAAGTAAATTTTATTGTCCAAATAATTTGACAGTTAAAAGTCATACGTGTATTGTATTATTATAATTACTTTAGATTCTACTACTTGTATTTATTAATTTCATTACGGTTATCATGTCTACCATATCATCTCGCTTATAGTATCTTCCCAGACAGTGATTAATTTGAACCACAAGAAATTCTAAGGCGTCGTAGACCTAGAGTTTTTCAAGTCAGAAGCAATCCGTTGACATAACCAGGGATTTTTATACAAATGCCTACGCTTTTTTTAATTAGTTTCATTTGAAGCTTTAAACGAGTGCCTTCCACTCCCAGATTAAGCATGAAGTAAAATTTCGAGTTTAGAAAAGCCTGAAAATTTGGTTTGGTCGCGTAGCGCGAAGCGCGGAGCGACCAAACCAAATTTTCAGGCTTTTCTAAACTCGAAATTTTACTTCATGCGCCACGCGTGTTAAACACTGAAAACACTGAAATATTGTGAACAAGTAAACTTTACTTTAAATCAGTGTCTTATACGCGTGGCGCATGAAGTAAAATTTCGAGTTTAGAAAAGCCTGAAAATTTGGTTTGGTCGCTCCGCGCTTCGCGCTACGCGACCAAACCAAATTTTCAGGCTTTTCTAAACTCGAAATTTTACTTCATGCTTAGCCTGGGAGTGGAAAACACTCTAAGTCTTTTATAATTTCTAATAAGCTTTCTTTTTCTTGTTCTGTGCAATTCTGTCCTATTTCACGGTTATTCTCTATAATTATAAGGAATTATACTAAATTTACAATTTAATTAACAATTCAATTTGAAAGATTAACAATTTAATTTTTAAAATTGATGGTTTTACTTATCGCCACAATGAAAATGTATAATTTTGATCAGTAATCTATTAACAAAATTATTTATTTCTTGAATTGCTATTTATTTGGTAGGTTTGCTTTATAATAAGCAATTTTATTTGTCCATTAGTTTACTACGTAAATAAATGTACTCCTGAAATAGATATCTAATGATTTATTAATCGTTTATAATACCGGGCAGAAGAGCAATAGTTTAGAACGATAAAATTTTTTTAAAAACTAGAAAAACCACACATGAATTTAATGTATTTATTATATTTGTTTTTATTTCCAGTTTGCTTTAATTCAAACTATTCATGAAAGTTGAGAGTGTGCAAATTTTATATCCTTATCTTTAGTAGGATTTTACTCTTAACAATTGTGTTTTTATAACAAAAATACTAAATCAAGTATTATGTTATTACTACTAAATGTCTTATTAGTAATATAATATTAATATTAAATCGAGCCGAGATTATAATATTAATGATAAATTTGTGAGATTTTTAGCATATTTTATTAGCAACTCAATATTTAATGAATATTCACGAGTTTATATTATTATAGATTTAATTATATATATTTTTTTTTTCATAATAAGCGTTTATTTTCAAGAAATAAATATTTACAAAGTAATACATATAAATGAAAAGTGTCAGAGCAAAATGCAATTTGTAAAATATAAAATTAAATAAAGAATAATAAACAAATAAATTATTAGAATAAATCAAGACCAAAATGCACACCAACATAAAATACTACTCAGAGAATTTGTTTCTTGTTTTTTTTTTCAGATTTCGTTTAAGGAGTATAATTCCTTTTGACATAAATATTCAAAAAGAGATTCTTTAAATTTCTCAATTTTTTTAATAGATTTAATTTTGTGTGGCAGACAATTGTAATACTTCATTGCAACGTAAAATGGTTCTATTTCATACATTGATATTATTATAAATTATGTATTTTGACTTGCGTAAAACCTCGAAGTAGTAGCAGAAATTAATTACTTATTTATTTACTATTAACAATCCCGAGTTAATAGTATTTTAATAAAAATTGACGTTTAGGAAAATGAGGACCCTTGTTTATCTAAATATTCTTCTACAGTAAAATTAAGCAATAAATGAAATTTAATAAATATACATTTATAAATGTTTCACTCAACTCGATATAATGAAATTTCTAGTGTAAATATTGGTCTATTTTCAAATGAAGTACTTCGAAGCGATGCAAATGAGTAAGATATCAATGAACAAACAAACAAAATAAAATGCGATTATTTTTAATTTTGCCTCAATTAGTTATACATATTTAAGAAAGAGTTAAAGACATGTCAAGAATATGCTAACGTATTTTAAAACTAAGTTTTGATGTAATATTCCTTAGTAGAGTCTCTTTACTAAAGTATTTTATTACTAATATTATAATAATACTTTATTGGTGCTTTATTGGAACTAATATTCATACATAAACAGAGACACTACACATTAAAATGATTACATGAGTACAATATTCCTCTAAACTGTAAAATGCACTTTTTAAAAGTAAATTTTTCACAGATTGTTTAAACTAATTTTCGGGAAGATCTCTAACAGATTGGGGAAGCATGTTATAAATCTTGATACCAAAATAAATTGGGCCAAATCTCGATCTATGCAGCCTTAATGAATTGAGGATAAGATTATCTTTATTTCTCGTATTGTGTTGATGATACATGTGAGTTGAATAGTTATCAATATTTTTTCTTTACATATTTACATATTTAATTCATATATAAATATGCACGGAATTGTTAAAATATTTAAAGATCAAAATTTCTCCCATTAACAGTTTCAAATGATTTGTAATATCTCGGACTGGCGATCTGTGGACTCTTTGTAATTTGTAATGGATTTATTAGTTAACATTAGAGGCAATCAAGTGCACATATTTAATTACTGCTAGATTATAATTATTCAATTAAAGAGCGAGGGGTCGAAGAGCTTTTAAAAGCGATCTGGCATGTCTTCAAGTGGCATTTATTGAAACAGTTATGATTAATGAAAAAATTTACAATGGGAAATTGGACTTGTAATCATTTTATAGTTTGTAAAAGGGGAAAATTGGAGTGACGTGATGGAAAATTATAAGGTTATTGATTAGCTAGAAACAAAGAAAAATATTACGTGAGGTGGTGTAAAAAACTTCTGTCAGGTGTGGGGTTCGAACCCACGCTCCCTTTCGAGAACCAGAGCTTAAATCTGGCGCCTTAGACCGCTCGGCCAACCTGACTTAACAAAATATTGATATACCGCGTGCTAATAACAATGTCTTATTTATATTTTATTTATACAGGGAATTTTTCATTCAAGTATACGTATGCTAATTACATGCTGTACATTTTCAAATATAAAATACTATGTGCGTGACGCATGAAGTAAAATTTCGAGTTTAGAAAAGCTAAGCGCTACGCGACCAAACCAAATTTTAAGGCTTTTCTAAACTCGAAATGTTACTTCATGCTTAGTCTGGGAGTGGAAAACATTCGTTTAAAGCTTGAACTCATTTAAAAAACAACGAAAATTAGGAAATATACTGCGTATACATTTGTATACCTAAAAGAAAAAAATCCCTGTACTTTTAACATGAATTTTCCACTTCAAATTTTCAGGCATTTCTTAACTCGAAATTTTACTTCATTCGTCAAGAAGCAGAATCACTTGGTAAATATATAAATAAAATCGAAATAACAAAATGGCCTGGTTTGGTGGTAAATACTTTCGTAACTTTTGAGGTTTTTTCAAAGTATGTTTACAGTTATCTAAGATATTCTTGTTTGAGTTACGTGAAGGTTAGTTTAATGGTAATTAGTTAAGTTATTCCTTTATTCCTTTTACTTCACTTTTTATTTTTTATTTTAATTCTATATGTACATTTCGGGTACAATGTACCCTTTATCAATAGAAAAAACTAATTGACATTTTCGTAAATAAATAAAAATAGAAATACAACTATTTTCACAACCAAGTGCGATTTATTTGAAATCAGATAAAGGCAGGCTAGTTTAAGGAATTAAATTTAAAAGTGGGTTGTTTAAAGGACTTAAATCAAAATTTAGAAGGTTATTCCTATTTTTGTGCATTTCAATTGCTTCTAACATGTTTAGTTGAAAATGGTTAGATTCTTTTAGTAATTTCAAATTATTTATAATAAATTTGTGTCCCGTGGTTAATGTATGATGAGCTATCGCAGATTTATCTGGGTTATGGTTTTTAGTATAGTAAATATGTTCTTTAAACCTAGTTTTTAAATTTCGTATAGTTTGTCCAATATACATTTTGTTGCAATTGCTGCATTTTGATGAATAAATCCCAGACTTTTCATGATCATCAATTTTCTTAAAAGTATTCGCCAATAAAAGTTTAATTTTGTTTTTTGTGTAGTATGCAGGTTTAAGATTGAATTTTTTGTAAATTTTATTAATTTGATTAGTTAATTTTGGTTCGTGAATAATTTTACAGTAATTTTTATTTGTATTAGATTCTATTATTGGTTCTAAACGTGATGCTAGACGAATGGAATATGTTCTTTTATGTTTATTGATTAATTTCTGAATAATGTTAGTATCGTAATGTAATGCTTTGGCTAAATCTAAAATTAATGTTTACAGTTGTTTAACTTCAATTTATTTTAATTTATTTCAAAATAATATCTGTATGTTACATCAAAAATTGAAGTGATTTTTTAAGTTTTTTTTTTAGGAAACATAAATATTGCTTCGTTTTAAAAATAGTACTGGGGTTTTTTCTTTAAAGTATGCGTATTCCAAATTTAGCTTATTTTCTTTGCATCTTCAGATATTCTTTGTTATTTTCAAAGAGTTCAATTTGAAGCTTTAAACGAGTGTTTTCCACTCCCAGACTAAGCATGAAGTAAAATTTCGAGTTTAGAAAAGCCCCGCGTAGAAAATTTGTCGAGGGTCGCGCAGCGACCCGAAACAAATTTTCACGGGGCTTTTCTAAACTCGAAATTTTACTTCATGCGCCACGCGTATAATACGCTAAAATATTGTGAGCTTTATCTATATTTGAACCTCACTTGAAATCAGTGTTTTATACGCGTGGCGCATGAAGTAAAATTTCGAGTTTAGAAAAGCCCAGAAAATTTTCACGGGGCTTTTCTAAACTCGAAATTTTACTTCATGCTTAATCTGGGAGTGAAAAACACTCGTTTAAGGCTTCAAATTGAACTTTAAAAAAAAAAACAACGGGTGTCGGAAAATTTACAGTTTATGCGTATGTTTACCTAAAAGAAAAATTCCCAGTATATATTAGTAAACTTTAAACAGTTTCAATTTTATTTTCATCGTCTCGATTTTTATTTTTCCAACTTGCAAGAACTGCAAATTTTTTATCAGTGTCTCTATTTTAATTTTTTAATTAAAATATTGCAGTTATATTAAAAACTGTGTGTTTTTGATTTTACGTGAAGTGATTATTACACATAAAAAGACTGTTATTCCTTACTTTACTTTTTATTTGTATCGTTAGTTTATTATTGTTATTTTACTTAACTCTCAGCGCTTATAGTTTTAGTTATAGTTGCTCGATTTTAATTTTTCCGACCCCAAAACAAAGGTAATTTCTCAATAATCTTTGTAAATTAAAATCCTATGTTCAGGTCTATTTTTATCATTTTAAATGTTGTTTTATACATTTCGCAAAATGTGTGTTATCATTGTCAATAGGAAAATTGTTGATAATTCCATTGACAATGATTTTGCAAAATGAATAAAACAACATTTAAAATTATAAAAAAAGTACAACTGAACACAGGATTTTAATTTACAAAGATTATTGAGAAAGTATCTTTGTTTTGTGGTCGGAAAAATGAAAATCGAGCAACTATAATTAAAACTGTGATTTGAGATGAGATTTATTATTTATTTATAGAATTGCTACAGTACCATTTTAGTTTAATGCTAGTTATTTTCTACTAGACCCGTACAAACATGATATTAGCGTATCGTATTAATAGAACAAAAAGAAGCATGTAACTTTTAGTTAGTTTTAAACTGTTGAGAAAATTAACAATATTATGTGTTCCAACTTCACTCTAATTAAATTTGGAGTACTTTAGAATACGCTCTAAAAGTAAAAAAATTGCATTTGTGTATTTTTTTCTTCAGAGTGCTTCGTATTTCTTCATACAAACTTTAAACTATAGGTCTAACATTTTAAAATAATCATTGAGAATTAAACAAATTACTGGTTAATTTCTTATGATTTTAATAAAGTTAGTTATAGCAATAATTTTCAATTTTAAGCGTCTATAATTTTCTTTCGTCTGCTTCGATTTTGATCCATTTGCATTTTCAAAAAATCTGATAGAAATGAATCTGATTTTATTGAAAATGTAAGTGGACCAAAGTCGAAGCAGACTAAAGAAAATTATAGATGCTTAAAATTGAAAATTATTTGTATAACTAACGGTGTACGTTTTATTAAAGTCTGCCAAACTGTTGATTTTTTTTTGGATAACATAAATTTCTTCAGACCTTTATTTTAGCATCCCACAAAATTAGTATTTTAGTAGAGCTTTATGGCAATGTTTTGTCTTAATTTTTATCATCACCAATTAAAGAAGAATTGATAAACTACAATTCTTATCATCACCAATTCAAAAAGAGTTGGTAAACTCCATAAATTACAATCAAAGTTAATTTGTAAGAGACGCTGTTTTCGCATACCGTAAATCAAAAACCCGTCTCTTGTTTTTTCCCTTTATTTTTTCGGGACATACCTGCTAAAGCGAGGAAACGACTTCCCCTATGATAAATATTATTTTTGCATATCCTGCCATCTGGTTATACAATATATGTGAGAACGGTGCCGCATCACGTGTCTTTACAGAGGTTTAACACGGGTCAATAAATACGAGTAATGCCATTTGGTATCTTCGAGATCTCTCTCGCGTATAAAAGACCAAGTGAGAACATTCTTCTTCTTTATAACATCAGAAAAATTAATCAACTTAATTGTGAATGAATTCATGTGTAATGGTTATTTATAGAATGATACTAATCGAATTTTGTTATTCTATCGAATCACAATTTAATTTAATGACAAGAATTTGATTAGGAATACTACTTGATCTTTTGCACAGTGCCATCTAGCGACCATCGTCATCTAGCGATTATTTATATGAGCACTAGATATCGCTGTGCAACTTATCTTATTAGTGTCACTGTATTTAAGAGAGTATCGCAAACTGGCATCCATCTTAACGCCTTTAAGCGCCAAATTCAAACTTAATTATTGTACACTAAATTAAAAACAATTCTTACTACCCGTGGTAATGGGGTAGATGAATTATTTAAATCGCCAAACACAACTATATAAAACAAATAAAACGGACGCGTTATTTTCGGCGAAATAACGTTTGCACCTGACGTTTGTCGAAGCATAGTGTTCCAACTAATGATAAACAATTACAAATTATGAACATTTCATCAATAAATTAATCGTAATGATTATTTATTTATTAATTTCTGAATCTGGCTTTAAGTACATTCTTTTATTAATAAATATAATGCACCTAATGTTTTACTGGACATGCACACGACTGTTTCAAGCGTTGTGATGGAACAGTCATGACGTCATGTTGACGCTCTTATATTGGTCTTAACAATTGCGATACTCTCTTACATAAAGTGACACTATATCTTATTAGTGTCCCTGTATTTAAGAGAGTAGCGTAAACTGGCATCTATTTTGACGCTTTTAGGCGCCAAATTCAAACTAAATCAAATTAACAGGACGCGCGTCAGTCATTATAGAATATGATTGGTTTAGGTTGAATTAGGCGCCTAAAGGGGCCAAGATGGATGCCAGTTTACGCTACTCTCTTAAATACAGGGACAGTATATCTTATCGACGGTTTTATTTATATTTGCTGCATCAGTTTGCATTGAATTAAGGTCTAATTGATAGTTACTACGAGCAAAGAGGAGACATACAAGGCATTTTTTTTTAGTATACATCTCCCAATTATGTGTTGTAAATTTTTAAATATTCGTTGTTTTCTTAAATAAGGTCAATAGGAAGTTTCAACGAGTGTTTTCCACTCCCAGGTTAAGCATGAAGTAAAATTTCGAGTTTAGAAAAGCCTGAAAATTTGGTTTGGTCGCGTAGCGCGAAGCGCGGAGCGGCCAAACCAAATTTTCAGGCTTTTCTAAACTCGAAATTTTACTTCATGCGCCACGCGAATAAGACACTGATTTCAAGTGAAGTTTACTCGTTCACAATATTTCAGTGCTTTCAGTGTTTAATGCGCGTGGCGCATGAAGTAAAATTTCGAGTTTAGAAAAGCCTGAAAATTTGGTTTGGCCGCTCCGCGCTTCGCGCTACGCGACCAAACCAAATTTTCAGGCTTTTCTAAACTCGAAATTTTACTTCATGCTTAACCTGGGAGTGGAAAAAACTCGTTTAAAGCTTCAAATTGAACTCTTTAAAAAAAACGTATGCCCAATAGAAAATTCCCTGTATGTATACTTCAAGGAAAAATTCCCTGTATATGTTACCATTTGTTCATTTTTCAAAATAATTTTCAATCTAAAGTTTTTTCTAAAGTTTGTTCTTTTGCACTGTACTCTCATAAACCAAAGAAGGGATCACTAAATCGAAAATAGGTTTTTCTGTAAACCCTTACACTCATAAATCGAAACTCGCAGCTGTCGGTTGAATCTAGGAGATCCCTCGAAAAAATAAAAACAACAAAATACGAGAGGTAAGAAGCGGTGTGTTATTGTTTTTAGCAATCTGGAGCGTGGTCTTATAAATAGTTCAGAGCTATTTTCAATCTGGAGGAGAATAGAAATAATTGTTACTATTCACCACGTTATGACTAATAACTCACCAAAAATAGAACTTGCGGAGGAGAGTATCGGTTAACTAGCGACGCATAAATCATATTACTTACATGGGTGTACGGTTTAATTAGTCCCATGGTGATGTATCTTAATTAAGGAGAATTAAGTGAGTTTCACAGAATTGATTGGATATATTATTGTTAGGACTCCGCAATTGGAAATTTGAAATGAGAAATAATTATTAAAAATTTAGTATAGACAAAACTTTAAAGTATTGAGATTTATAGTTGTTTTATCCAAAATCTAGCTTAGTTGAGGCCAGAGCTGGGACGAATCCTCGTAAAAAGGATTCGAATCACGAATCCAAATTACCTAATATGATTCGAATCACGAATACTCAAATAAAGGATTCGTAAGAAACAAATATGATTCGAATCAAAGATTCGAATCCTGTTTTTTTTCGAATTACGAATACAAATCCTTTAAGAATTTTGATTTTATTATTTTTTTGTAACCATTAACATATAAATATCGTTACCAGTTGTTTTATTAGAAATAATCAAAATCTAATTATTTATTATTAACACTAAACATCGTTGATAACAGACTAAATATCTGATTCCGTGTTACTTTGATTAAAGATGTATTTGTGTGTGTTTGAACTTCACTTCAAATCAGTGTTTTGTACGCGTGGCGCATGAAGTAAAATTTCGAGTTTAGATAAGCCTGAAAATTTGGTTTGGCCGCGTAGCGTTACGCGACCAAACCAAATTTTCAGGCTTTTCTAAACTCGAAATTTTACTTCATGCTTAGCCTGGGAGTGGAAACACCCGTTCAAAACTTCAAATTGTTTCTATTATAAAATCGACGAATGCCTGAAAATTACGTTTATAAATTAATCACTGAATATCATTAAAACTGGGAAAGTCAGAGAAAATTCTTGTAATTTTATTCAAATTGACTAAAACACTAACAAATATAGTTTTATAAATTTTTACGTGTTTTGTAATTTTTATAATGCCTGTTGATTTTGACAAATTTAATAATATCATATGGCTTATTATTAAATTTGTCAAAATCAACAGGCATCATAAAAATTACAAAACACGTAAAAATTTATAAAACCAACTAAAATATTGACAAAAACAATGAAAACAATTTCACAAAATGGGGATTTCCCACAGAAGAAAGTTATATTAAAAGGTTAGGGTAAAAATCTTGAATCGGATAAATTTAACATTTCAGATTGTTGCTACCATGTCAGTTTAACTTCAAATAATATTAAATAAAATTTTGAAAAGTAGATTATTATCTTTAAAAACATTTTAAGTCATTTAATGTTCTTATCAAAGCATTCAGTTTGAAGTTTCAAAAGAGCGTTTCCACTCCCAGACTAAGCATGAAGTAAAATGTCGAGTTTAGAAAAGCCCCGCGTAGAAAATTTGTCGAGGGTCGCGCAGCGACCCGAGACAAATTTTCACGGGGCTTTTCTAAACTCGACATTTTACTTCATGCGCCACGCGTATAAAACAGTGATTAAGGAGAAATTTAAAAATAAACAAAACACATTTTTCATGTTAATCCTTACAATTGATTCAAATTATTTGTGACGATTAGAATCCTTTTGTAAGTCACTTAATTAAACACAGTTATATTCCTTTCTTCACTTTTATTTTTCTTGCTAGATGTACATTTCGGGTACTAAGTACCCATTATCAATAGCTAACTGAATATAAAACGATAAATGTTTACAGTATTTACCTAGTCGGATTCGGCCTCGGGAGGGTTTACAATGGTGTTAATGAGGATTTTCTGTTGGGTAATAAATTTAATAAGGGGTTCGTTATTGGGCTTAAATCGAAATTGAGTGGTTCTGTCTTATTTTTCATCATTTCATGAATTATTTTTATATATTTCTTATTGTTGTCTGATTCTAAAATTGGTTCTAAAGTGGCTTTTGTAAGTATTCGAATTCTTTTATAAATATTCGAATGCTTTTATAAATATTCGAATCCTTCTATAAGGATCCGAATCACCCGCATTTGGATTCGAATACGAATCGTCTTAAAAAAACTGTAACGAATCTGGATCATAAATCCAGTTTAACTAAAGTATTCGAATGCCTCTTTTGAATCCTCTAAATGGATTCGAATCCAGGATTCAAATCCTGAATGATTTGAATCCTGCCCAGCTCTGGTTGAGGCTACGTGTTCTACGTGATGAATTCTAAATGTAGCATTGTGAAACAAGTGGAAGATACTAAAGGAGAGGAGGCTAAACAAGAATGTGAATGAATTTTGTTCTTCAAAACCTTTAAAAAGTAATTATAATCTCTTCTTTCCAAACAAGCTATCTCCATTAATCTTTTTACAAGTAAAAACCTTGAAGCATTAAGTTTCTATGTAAAGTTATTTGAATTAAGAAACAATTGGTATTGTTTCACAAATTAATTTGTGAGACAATACCAAGTGTTTTTTAATTTAAATAATTTTACATATCCTAATATGTTTCACCAAGTGCCAGGTGAGAAATTAATTCAAGAAATTAAGTTTCTGGTTATTTTAGGAAGATCCTAAAACATATAGGACTTTTTTCTAAGTAAAAACTTCTATAAACTTATGGGGAAAAGCGGCAGAATTCAAAAATTATAGTTCTATTTCTTAGCCAGAACTTTATTTTAATTGGCCAATATTTCGCTATACATTTCTCAGCCTCTTCAGGGCAAAGTTTTAACTAAAATAAATAAATACAATGATATTTTATAAAGAGATACACAAAGTTAAGAAGAGAAAAAGAGAGAAAACATTATACCTAAACAAAAAACTACTAAATGCCTTTCTTCTAAGTGTGCATACCCCGATGTGTACTCTGCAGATTTTCAGGCATTCGTTGTGTTGGAAAGCGTTCAGTTTAAAACTTTTAACAAGTGTTTCAAAACAATCGGATTACTGGCGGATAACTAATGACGGCGATGGCTATAAAAATTCCAACAAAAGGAATGAAACTAGATTGAAGACACAAATTTCATCTGGAACTTTTCGCACTAACTGTCAAAACAAAAGAGCTACGCTTTCAAATCACTAGACTTTGATAACTGTTTGGCATTTACAATCGACGGCAAATCGGGAAATCCTTAACGTGTTTTTTTAAATAATTATCATTACCTAAGCTTAAGACTCCGTAGAGTATGTTTTATACGCTTGGCGCATGAAGTAAAATTTTGAGTTTTAAGAGCCTGAAAATTTGAATTGGAAAAATGCTTAGGTAGCGAGATTAATTGCACCAAAGTGCTGGAGAGAAGTAACGAAAAAAAGGAACAGCTTTCTGGTCTCGAGTTGGAAATGTTTTTGATGGCTATAAACTTTTCAACTTGTTTCGCATTGATCACTTGATGAAACATGAATAAATATTTTTTTTAAATTAAATTTAAAATAAAATCACTAATTTCACGTCTTTATTCCGACTAGTTTCGGCTATCAGCCATTTTCAAGGAATGTGAAAATGGCTGATAGCCGAAACTAGTCGGAATAAAGACGTAAAATTTGTGAAACATACCAAGTGATTTATTTTAAATATATTTTTTTTTAAATAGCTATAAACTTGATATAAAATAAGAAAATAATAAAAGTGAAGATAAAAAAGGGAGTTTTTTTTTACCTCGGCTCTTGGCCATACAGTCAGCAGCCATTTGTATTATTATTTTTCGATTTTTAAATGAACTTATCCACATACACACGTTATACAACTCATATGGACGTCACAACGCATTCATACAACATCCATGGCTCCAGAGGGTGCCAATTTCCCCATAAGAAAGTGACACCCCCCGGTGGGATTCGAACCCACGACCCTCTGGCCCAAGAGCAGGAGCTCTACTCACTGACCCACGAGGGTCCCCAAAAAGGGAATTTGAATTTGCGAAGAAAAATCTGCTTAAAACTGGGCTAAAAAATGAAATTTATTCCACATAACATGCTTTAAAAGGACATTTATCTCTCATCAGTATAGCTTTGCCATTCCCTCTAAACAATTTGACATTGAAGTATTCTGCAACCAAGAATTGGCAATTTCATTTATACTTATGTTTGAACGGTAACGTGACCGCCAGTCTAAGGTGTCAAATTGTTTAGAGGGAATGGTAAAGCTATACTGATGAGAGATAAATCTCGAAACGCGTCTATAGATGGCCTGAATAATTTGACCCAAATTGTTACATTTGCAGTAGGTTGCTGTATGTAACAGCAAACACTTGTTGTATAATTCAATGTCCGTCGGGGTATTAGCCCGGGAAGTAGTTGTTTCAATGAGTGTTTGATATAGTCTTTGTAAGACTAACTTGTTGTAGATTGCGAAAAGAATCGCACTTTTAATGTTTGAATAAATTTCATCTTTCAGCACAGTTTCAAGCAGATTTTTCTTCGCAAATTCAAACTTTAAACTCCTTTTTTTTATCTTCACTTTTCTTAGTTTCTTATTTTATATCAAGTTTATGGCCATCAACAACATTTCCAACTCGAGACCACAAAGCTGCTCCTTTTTTTTTGTTACTTCTCTCCAGCACTTTGGTGCAATTAATCTCGCCACTTAAGCATTGCAGATTGCGAGGTATTTCAGGGTGCAGGTTGGATGAAATGAAACGAAGAAGAAAAAAATGATTACAAGCATCTAACCTCGCTGACCTCTGACGATGGCAGTTTCTCGCCGCCAAAGGCTGTCCGAAGATATTACACGCACAGAAAAGGAATACCGTATAAATTAGCCGCGCATTTTAATATCGCGGGTTCCGACAATTTAATGGAATCGACGATCGTTTGTTTTTTTTTTTTTTTTCTTAATCTACTCATTGTTGACCTATGCAAATAGACAGTGTCATTTGTTAATGGGGAATTTAAGAATTTGTTATGTTGGAGTGGAGTGCATGTGGTTGCTTGGGTAGGTGTAAGCAAATTTTTGGTGTAATGGATTTGATTAATTTATCGTTAGTTAATAATGCCTAATGATTAAATTCATCAGAAATCACAATATTGTTTCGGATGGTGATTTTCTTTTAAGTAAACATATCCAGATTCGTATGCACTTTTAAATATTTGTTGATTTTTTATGAGTATCTACAATGTTTATCAAATCAAATTAAACCGCATTTAATCAGTAATTAATTCCTTTTAAAAATAAAATTAATTAGCGTTTCATTTAAAGCTTCTAACGAGTGTTTCCACTCCTTGATTAAGCATGAAGAAAAATTAACAACCGATTACATATACAAGGAATTTTTCCTTTAAGTATAGATAAAGGGAATTTTCTATTAGGTATATATAAGCTGTGGTGTAGCCAGGAAGGGGTTAGGGAGTCGCTTTTATAAATGTTATTTTGTCATTTTAAAATCGCAGCGTCTTTAAAATCATAGAAAAATTGTGCATTAGTAAGCATCTGCACACTCCCTGCTTTAACGCAAAATTATATTCTAAATAGATGTTTTTTATGCAAATTATATTATTCTGTCTAAACTGTATTTTTTTCTTTCTGCGCTTTAGTTAGAAAATCCCCATGTAAAAATCCTAGCTACGCCACTGTACATAAGCATACGCTTTTTTTTAAGAGTTCAATTTGATGCTTTAAACGAGTGTTTTCCACTCCCAGACTAAGCATGAAGTAAATTTTCGAGTTTAGAAAAGTCCCGTGAAAATTTGTCGAGGGTCGCGCAGCGACCCGAGACAAATTTTCTGGGCTTCAAATTTTACTTCATGCGCCACGCGTATAAAACACTATAATATTGTCAAATTTATGTATATTCGAACTTTATTTAAAATCTGTGTTTTATACGCGTGGCGCATGAAGTAAAATTTCGAGTTTAGAAAAGCCCCGTGAAAATTTGTCTCGGGTCGCTAGCGCGACCCTCGACAAATTTTCTACGCGGGGCTTTTCTAAACTCGAAATTTTACTTCATGCTTAGTCTGGGAGTGGAAACACTCGTTCGAACTTTAAATTTAACTCTTTTATAAAATCGACGTATGGAATATAATAAATCATTCACTGAAATCATAGAAAAAGATGAAAAATTTTACCTAAAATCAACTTTTAGAGTTAACTTTATAATTTGATCGGCTCTTAATGGATTAATATTCTATTCGTAAGAAAAACAAAATTTATAAAATATTAAAGTTGCATTCAACATAATAGCAAACTGTTAATAAATCGAAAAAAATCTAGAAATATCGAAAATCTCAACATGTTGAAAATCTTGATAGTCCACTCCCAGACTAAGCATGAAGTAAAATTTCGAGTTTATAAAAGCCCCGTGAAAATTTGTCGAGGGTCGCGCAGCGACCCGAGACAAATTTTCTGGGCTTTTCTAAACTCGAAATTTTACTTCATGCGCCACGCATATAAAACACTAATTGTTAAGTGTTATATATATACATAAAGCTCACAATATTTTAGTGTTTTATACGCGTGGCGCATGAAGTAAAATTTCGAGTTGAAAAAACCCCGAAAATTGGCCGCGGGACCCTCGACAAATTTTCACGGGGCTTTTCTAAACTCGAAATTTTACTTCATGCTTAGTCTGGGAGTGAAAAGCACTCGCTTAAAGCCTTAAATTAAACTCTTTATAAATTTTCTGGGTTTTTCTAAACTCGAAATTTTACTTCATGCGCCACGCGTATAAAACACTATAATATTGTCAAATTTATGTATATTCGTACTTCACTTAAAATCTGTGTTTTATACGCGTGGCGCATGAAGTAAAATTTCGAGTTTAGAAAAGCCCAGAAAATTTGTCTCGGGTCGCTGCGCGACCCTCGACAAATTTTACAGGGCTTTTCTAAACTCGAAATTTTACTTCATGCTTAGCCTGGGAGTGGAAAGCACTCGTTTAAAGCTTCAAATTGAACTCTTTTAAAAATCAACGAATGTCAGAAAATTTACAATTTAGAAAAAGTAATGTGATTTTATAAAAATAATGACATACCATGGAATTGATACAATAATTGCGAATATTCCCTGTTTTTTAAAAGTTCAATTTAATGCCTTAAACAAGTGTTTTCCACTCCCAGAGTAAGCATGAAGTAAAATTTCGAGTTTAGAAAAGCCCCGTGAAAATTTGTCTCGGGTCGCTGCGCGACCCGAGACAAATTTTCTGGGCTTTTCTAAACTCGAAATTTTACTTCATGCGCCACGCATATAAAACACTAATTATTAAGTGTTATATATATACATAAAGCTCACAATATTTTAGTGTTTTATACGCGTGGCGCATGAAGTAAAATTTCGAGTTTAAAAAAGCCCAGAAAATTTGCCGCGGGACTCTCGACAAATTTTCATGGGGCTTTGCTAAACTCTAAATTTTACTTCATGCTTAGTCTGGGAGTAAAAAGCACTCACTTAAAGCCTTAAATTAAACTTTTTAAAAAACAACAACGAATAACTGAAGATTTGAAGAAAATAAGCTGAATTTGGAATACTTATACTTTAAGGGCAAAATCCCTGTATAGAACATAACGTGAAGTTCATTATAATCATGACAATTATTATATATCTAACGATAATATGAGGTAATTTAAAGCTTTAAACGAGTGTTTTCCATTCTCAGACTTAGCATGAAGTAAAATTTCGAGTTTAGAAAAGCCTGAAAATTCGGTTTGGCCGCGTAGCGCTTCGCGCTAGAACTCATAAAAATGTAACGTTCCCACGTTTATTCTATCATTATTTCAAAACTAACTAATAACATGTAGATTTTGCATTATTAATAGGAAATATTAGTATCGTGTTTGTATGCGTCTAGTAGAGATTAATTAGCATTCAACTATAGTGATATTAACGGAAATTCTATTAATAAGGCTGAACTTGTTTAAAACACGTTTTAAATCACATTTATGCACACACAATTTAACATATAGACTCCAGATTTTTTGTACTTCTCAGTTTTTTCTTTATTATTTTTAATATATTTTCCTAGGCTATTGTTGGTGCGGAAGGCTATATTAATATTAATTCTCTTCATCTCTGTAGATAATTTATTACTTATTTGTCAATTGTATGTCATTGGAGAAAAATTGTTGTTATTTTTAATAGTACTTAGGGATATTAAGTTTTTAGTTATTTGTTTTTCTTTGTTTATAACTAATTTATCTATAATACTTTTATCGTATCCATTGTTTTTTCCAATTTGATGTATATCTAATTCGAATATGTAAAGTTATTTAAATAAAAAACACTTGGTATTGTTTTACAAATTAAAACTTCATTCCGACTAGTTTCGGTTTGTTAGACCATTTTCAAATCATTCTTTTGAAAATGGCCTAACAAACCGAAACTAGTCGGAATAAAGTTTTAATTTATGAAACAATACCAAGTGTTTTTTATTTAAATAACTTTACATATTCTAATATGTTTCACCAAGTGCCAGATGAGAAATTAAATCAAGAAAATATATCTAATTCTTTTTTGAAATTAGCTGAATTCAATGGTATAGATAATTGTAGCTTCACGTAAAAGTTTGTTACCACCAATTCGCAAGATTTCGCCCTGAATCCTTGTCCCCATTACTTCAAAACGGATTTACACTTAACCGTATTAATCATACACAGTTTCACCTATCATGACACAATTTCCAATAATCGATCAAATAACAGACACGCCGATTCCATAGAAGAGGAAGAATAAGAAGAAGAAGAGGGGTAGAGAAGACGTTGAACTGTCAACGGCAAACGTCTGCGGCATATCAAATGTCCTCCTCTTTCAGCGTGTTGTACAGAAATTACAGAATAAAAAAAAATGGCACTGGCGGTCATCCATCGCAAATACGGACATATCGGCTGCCGGCAATGCGGTAGAGCGGGTTCGAGTCCTGTCAATGGTGTCAATACTCTAAGCAGAATCAATCTCCTCTTTATCGCGCGACATTTCGGTCCATTGAATCGGTCATCTGGTGGCGACCGTTTATGCTAATGGGTCAATTATGCATGGGAGATCAAATGGTTCGATCTTAATGTGGACACGCGAACGGATCACCTCCTCATCTGATATGCATGCAAATTGTCAATTGATTCCCAATGTCTTACTTTCAATTAAGTATTTAAATTAAGACTTATGAACACTCAATTCATTCGAATAATAATGGGTAATTTCTTTTAGAAACAGTTTTCATTCTCCATTTGCAATAGTTCAAATATCAGTGCAATTTCATACTAAGTGTTGACAGGCCTTGCCATTTCTAACAAAATATTATATACAGGGTGTCCGTATTTCTACGGAATGTGTGAGAATCTCAGTTATTTCAAGAGATAGAGCAAAGTTGCGTATTTTAGAGCCTAACAATAACCAAAAAATATTTTTGTTATAACTTTTTTTGTTTCCAGAATAATAACAAAAAACTTATTTTTTGAAAAATCGTTTTTATTTGTTTGTTCATAAACTACTGCATCTGGACAATTAGAACTTTGACAATTTACAGGAGGAGGAATCTTTTTTTTTTTTTTGTTTGGTTGTTTGTTTGGCATAGGTATTACCATTCAGCCACTAACGTTGATTTATAATATCTATAATAACATATATTTCGACTAATTTGGACGTCACAACACATTCACACACATCCATGGAACCGGAGATGGAGTATTTTTCGTTAGAAAAATTACTCGCCTCCGCTGGGAATCGAACCCAGATCACCTCCGTGTCCGATTGGCGAAACCGGCGGCTCAACCGCTCGGCCACGGCGGGCCCGAGGAGGAATCTAGTAGCATATTTTTATTGATGGAATCTAGTAGCATATTTTTTTAAGATAACTGTAACATTTACCCGGGGACCATAGCCACTTTTGTTTTTTTTATGGGCGTTATTTTGGAATTGCATATTTTTTAAAAGAATATTTTTTTCTGAACTCAGTGATGTATCACACTCATAATTTATTTTAGATTTGATATTTAAAATTATATTTTCTTTTTAGCAAAGAGTGCCTTGGAAACAATGGCGTCATATCTATTAATCAATAAAAGCTTGACAGCAGTCAATCATCGTTAGCAGTGAAAATTAATTAATAACTGTCAATCGTTTGCAATAATAATAATAAGTATCGATTATCATACAAAACATAAAGTAAAAAAATGGTGATGTGTCCATCACAGCACTTTCTCCACTAAAGATATGATGACTTAAATATCAACAGTATGGGAAAGTTGCACAAACTACATTTATTTTACTTTTATTAATATTATTCCAAAACTATTTACAAAAATAGTAATTCTTGCATGTTTCGCTTTATCTCACTAAATATTGATCACCATCACATCTAAGCGTTATATATTTTTAACTTAATGTAAATCAGTGGTTTATACGCGTGGCGCATGAAGTAAAATTTCGAGTTTAGAAAAGCCCCGTGAAAATTTGTCTCGGGTCGCTGCGCGACCCTCGACAAATTTTCTAAGCGGGGCTTTTCTAAACTCGAAATTTTACTTCATGCTTAGTCTGGGAGTGGAAGACACTCGTTGATTTATAATACATCACAACTGTTCAAATATGTATCGTAACTGTCACAAAGAAAAAACAACAACATGGCGATATCATTATAGTTCAATTCAAACTCGTGTCAAGTTGACACGATTGGTTAAATGTCGGCTTACGCCGACTTATGTCAACTGTCATAGTTAAAATGTTGGCTACCGCCGACCTATGTCAACTTTTATTGTAGTCCAAATGTCGGCTAACGCTGACTTATGTCGACTACCATTATAGTCCAAATGTCGGCTAACGCCAACTTATGTTAAGTTGACACAATGGACTAAATGTCGGCTAGCGCCGACTTATGTCAAGCTGAAACGATAGACTTATGTCAGTCAACCTACTAATTTACAGTCATGAATTCACATTTTGACTATTGTGACATTATGACTGTAAGGAACTTGGTTAATTGTCTTATGAGTTATATTTTGTCTAATGTATGTCTCTATGGACTGTATTTCAACTATTCTGGTATTATGACTGTTTCACTTGGTTACCTGTCTTTTAACTTATGAGTATTTTGACAATAAATCACTATATTGACTAATTGTTTTATTGAGTTATGTGGAGTATTTAATCACAATAAAAAACACTTTTATTCCTTACTTCACTTTTATTTGTATTCGTTAGATGTACATTTCGAGTACATATCGAGGGTCGCTGCGCGACCCTCGACAAATTTTCACGGGGCTTTTCTAAACTCGAAATTTTACTTCATGCTTAGTCTGGGAATAGAAAACACCTGTTTCATTGTTAGACATTATTTTTCTAAACCGGATTATGCGCAATATGTTGTTTTTCAAAAATATTGTTGTCGAAACAAATTTAAAACATATCTTATATTTGAATTATATTTTAAAAAACTATAATTAGTGTGCCTTGAAAAGTAGTGACAAATGTCATTTATTTAAAGATTATGTCTAATTATTTAGGTTTGACATTACACATCAATTTACATCGTTGATGTAAGCAAACAGGATTTAACCAACCTAACATACAAATTTGATGTAAACAAACAAGATTTAACCAATCTAACCTACAAACTTAATGTCAACAAACAAGATTTATCCAATTTAACCTACAAATTTGATGTTAACAAACTAGATTTATCAATATCTTTCACAATGTTCTCATTAATCACTTAGTGAAACATGATTAAAATAAAATTTGAAATAAAAACACTTGGTTTGTTTCACTAACGTTTTACTTATTATTCCGACTAGTTTCGGCTTCTAGCCATTATCAAGGAATGTACAGAGAATACTTTTTTACACGATATTTATATACAAAATCAGGTAATAAGGGCGTTCATTATTGGGGAGATCCATAGCTCGTCATTGTCATTGACCACATGTTTTCCCGATTTTATTGCTTTATTTATCTCCAAGCCTTCTCTGAAATTCAGTATACGACCCTTATTGCCTGTATACAATATTTTAAAATTATTGCTGTTGTATAGATGACCGGCTGTGATGCAGTGTTTGGACATACCCGTTGATTGTTTTTTATTTAGAACATCTTTTTTACGTTCGTCGAGACGGATTTGGAATGATCGTCCGTTCTGTCCTATATATACTGCATCACAGTCGTTACATCTTAATTCATAAACACCTGATAGTTCTATTCTATCGTTTCTAAACTTATTATTCACTAATAATTTACTTAAATTATTACCTGATTTTGTATATAAATATCGTGTAAAAAAGTATTCTCTGAACATTCCTTGATAATGGCTAGAAACCGAAACTAGTCGGAATAATAAGTAAAACGTTAGTGAAACAAACCAAGTGTTTTTATTTCAAATTTTAGATTTATCAATCCTAAACTCCGATTTTGATGCAATTAAACTGGATTCGACAAACGCGACCTCAAAGATTGATGTAGATAAACAGGATTTTACAAACTAAACCTCCAAATTTGATTTAAACACTCAAGATTTTAACGATATAAGCTCTAAAATTGATTTAAACAATGTGGAGTCTTTGATGTGTTCTGTCAAACCTGAATAGTTAGACATAACCTTACAATAAATTACATTTGTCACTTTTTTTTCAAAGGCACACTAGTTAGAATTTTTGAAAATTATAATTTCAAACAGAAGGTTTGTTTTAATTTTGTTTCGACAACAACATTTTTGAAAAACAACATATTGCACATTATTGGGTCCAGAAAAATAATGTCTAATGATGAAACGAGTGCTTTCCACTCCCGGACTAAGCATGAAGTAAAATTTCGAGTTTAGAAAAGCCCCGCGTAGAAAATTTGTCGAGGCGACCCGAGACAGCGACCCGAGACAAATTTTCACGGGGCTTTTCTAAACTCGAAATTTTACTTCATGCGCCACGGGCATAAAACATTTGGTCAAAGAGAAGTCTGAACTTTTAAAATTGATGTATTCGAATATTTTTTAAATGGCACACTAATTTCATTTTTAACGAATATAATTTTAAACAAAAGATTTCTTTCAATTTATTTTCGACGACAATATTTTTGAAAAACAATATATTGGGCATTATTGGATTCAGAAAAATAATGTCTAATGTAATAAAAATAAATAATTACAGGTTTATACATTTTATTTCAATTTATTTTCGACGACAATATTCTTGAAAAACAACGTATCGGGAATTATTGGATTTAGAAAAATAATGTCTAATATAATAAAAATAAAAAATTACAGGTAGCTATTTAAAAGTTTCAAGTTGGCTATTATTTGGCAATGAAGATATTATTGAAAAAAATCAATATTAATGCCATTTCTTAGTATTTAAACGGCCATTGCCTTTAGTTTTTAGTTCAATAAAATCGGTCAATAAACAACAGAGCTATCGCGTTGGGCGTTTTTTTTTTATCGAACACCCGGTATAGAGCGCTTGGATCATCAAAACGCATGGATCATCAAAACGCGTGTCACATAAGCTTCAATAAGTTTAGAAGCACGACATTTGACACGCGTTTTGATTTTTCATAATATTCATCATTTTAAGTCATTTCATGTAAAACAATTGAGGGGTCCAATGCAATAATCAGCCAAGTCCATTTTTATGAGAAAATAAGTTAAGTATTCACTATTCTTATAGTGTTTAAAACTCTGTGTTATAGCATGCAACAATCTAATTTAAATTTGCGGTGCATTGGTGTATTGTTAGTTGCATGCATAATAATCAATTTGTTTTTTTTTTTTCCTGCATGTAAACAGTTTTTTTGTCTCTCCTCGACATTTTATAAAACTGGACTTGGCTGGTTATTGCATTGGACCCCTCAATTGACGTTCATTTCTTTTAAAATTTGGAATGTTAATTGTTTCGTGCTCTCACCTTGATCAAAATTCTGGCTACACCCATGCGATGAAATATTTCAGTCTTCAGGCTTCAAATTCGAAAATAAAAAATGGTGATGTGTCCATCATAGTACTTTCCCCCGTAAATTGCGTATTAAATCACTTTTAAAATATTTGTAGCATTATTATTTTCAAAATGTCTTCAACTTTTTGATAACTACAACTTTTATTTGAAACATTTTTCAATTGGATTAACACATACTGACACAAACCAATGACTAGATAAAAAAACACTATTTATTGAATATCTCAAAAACTAAGAGTGCTTTGACAAAAAGTGAAGATACAAAAAATCTTTAATATTTTATTACCTACAACTTCTATTTGAAACATTTTCCAATTGTATCAACACACACACACTGACACAAATCAATGACTAGATAAAAAACACTATTTATTAAATATCTCAAAAACTAGGAGTGATATGACAAAAAGTGAGTCCACAAAAATCCTTAGTTTTTCATTTCCTACAACTTTTATTTGAAACATTTTTCAATTGTATCGACACATACACTGTCACACACCAATAACTAGATAAAACACACAACTTTTGAAATATCTTAAAAACTAAGAAAGCTATGACAAAAAGTAAGTGAATAATACATCTTCATTTTGTTATTATCTACAACTTTTATTTGAAAGAATTTTTTGTTTGATGAACATTTATTGAAAAAATCTAAAAAAACTGAAAAACGCTAAGAGTAAAGTACCACTTCCGGTTTTCCGATTTTCACCAAAAGCTTTTCAGTTCTTCCGATTGTAACAAAAAGCTTAAGTTTCAAGTTTTATCTCGATATCTTTAGCGGTTTTTGCGGTACAGCGCACACAGCCACACACACAGACACACAGACAGACAGACAGACAGACATTTTTCAAAAATGGTCTTATTCGACTCAGGGGACCTCAAAACGGATATTTCCGCTAACATTTTTGATTCGAACATTTTCACGAAAACAATACTTTCCCTTTGTATTACATACGGGGGAAAGTAAAAAGGTGTGCACAAAATCGGGTAGGGATAAAAAATGTTGACGTACAAATCCTTATAAAGAATTCAAATTATATCAAGTAGGGCGTGAAGATTTTTATGAGGAAAAGGGGGGGGGCGCGATCTGAAAAAGGTTGAGAACGCCTGTCCTAGTGTACCTTAATTTGGGGCCGTAGCAACCCCCCCCCCCCCCCCGAAATTTTGAAAATGTTAAATTTTGTTATGTAAAAACGGTCCCGAAAGAGCAAAAACAATATTTTTACTAGTAACCCCCCTCCCCCCTCCTGAAATTTTTATATCCCCCCCGCATTTTTTAAACTACGGCCTTGTATCTTATGGAATCTTTATCAAAATCTTAACTTCTGCAAACAAAAAATCGCAACTGTTCTTTTCCCCTCACTTAATAAGATTCAATTGCCATAAAAGCCGATGCTAATCAAAACCAATAACAGCTAAATTTGTAAACACACGTGCATTTTAACGACCGCCACCGAACAAACGAACGGCTCGTTGGAAACAATTTTAATTAACAATGCGGCAAATTAAAATTATCCAGATGCACGTGTACCGCCCAAACGATTCCCAATAGAATTCCGACAGGGGCTTATTTGGCGATGGTTGGATTAAAGTTTAATTTTCGGCCGGGCAAAAGAGGTCCATTAAAATATTCAATGCCCAGAAAGCGATTCGTCCGAAATCATTTCGACAGACACGCTTCGCGTTCCCGAAACAAAAGAAGACGTCCATATATGCATGCGCCAACATTTCCGACTGAAACCTGTCCTTGGGCTAACATAAATGTAATCAAAAACTTCGGGCTTAAATCGATTTAATTTAGTATAGGACAAACTAAAAGAAAAACAATTACATAGTTCATTTGGCTAATTATGTTATTTGGAGTAACTTAAATAATGCCAAATTAATGGAACTTGGAGTTTAAATATGATATATCTATGGAGCATTAGATGTTGAAAAACAACATATTGCGTATGATCCGCTTTAGAAAAATAATGTCTAACAATGAAACAGGTGTTTTCTACTCTCAGACTAAGCATGAAGTAAAATTTCGAGTTTAGAAAAGCCCCGCTTAGAAAATTTGTCGAGGGTCGCGCAGCGACCCGATACAAATTTTCACGGGGCTTTTCTAAACTCGAAATTTTACTTCATGCGCCACGGGCATAAAACATTGGTTCAATGAGAAGTCCGAACTTTTAAAACTGATGTATTCGAATGTTTTTTTCCAAGGCACAGTAATTTTATTTTTAAAAAATAATATCTAATCAAATTTGAAGGTTACGTTTGTAAAATCCTGTTAATTTACATCAATCTTTGATGTTATATTTGTTGAATCCAGTTTGATTACATCAAATTCGGAGTTTACGGTTGTTAAATCTAGTTTGTTGACAACAAATTTGTAGGTTAGATTGGTACAATCTTGTTTGTTTACATAAAATTTGTAGGTTAGGTTGGTTAAATCCTGTTTGCTTGCATCAACGATGTTTATTGATGTGTTATGTCAAACCTAAATATTTTTTCCAAGGCACACTAATTATAATTTAAAATAAAATTTGAATATAAGGTTTGTTTAATTTTGTTTCGACAAATTTTTTTTTGAAAAACAACATATTGCGCATTATTGGGTTTAGAAAAATAATGTCTAACGATGAAACAGGTGTTTTCCACTCCCAGACTAAGCATGAAGTAAAATTTCGAGTTTAGAAAAGCCCCGCTTAGAAAATTTGTCGAGGGTCGCGCAGCGACCCGAGACAAATTTTCACGGGGCTTTTCTAAACTCGAAATTTTACTTCATGCGCCACGGGCATAAAACATTGGTTCAATGAGAAGTCCGAACTTTTAAAACTGATGTATTCGAATGTTTTTTCCAAGGCACAGTAATTTTATTATTAAAAAATAATATCTAATCAAATTTGAAAGTTACGTTTGTAAAATCCTGTTTATTTACATCAATCTTTAAGGTTATATTTGTTGAATCCAGTTTGATTACATCGAATTCGGAGTTTAGGGTTGTTAAATCTAGTTTGTTGACAACAAATTTGTAGGTTAGATTGGTACAATCTTGTTTGTTTACATAAAATTTGTAGGTTAGGTTGGTTAAATCCTGTTTGCTTGCATCAACGATGTTTATTGATGTGTTATGTCAAAACTAAATATTTTTTTCAAGGCACACTAATTATAATTTACAAAAATGTACACTAGTAATAATTTAAAATAAAATTTGAATATAAGGTTTGTTTAATTTTGTTTCGACAACAATATTTTTGAAAAACAACATATTGCGCATTATCGGGTTTAGAACAATCATTTCTAACGATGAAACAGGTGTTTTCCACTCCCAGACTAAGCATGAAGTAAAATTTCGAGTTTAGAAAAGCCCCGCTTAGAAAATTTGTCGAGGGTCGCGCAGCGACCCGAGACAAATTTTCGCGGGGCTTTTCTAAACTCAAAATTTTACTTCATGCGCCACGGGCATAAAACATTGGTTCAAAGAGAAGTCCGAACTTTTAAAACTGATGTATTCGAATGTTTTTTCCAAGGCACACTAATTTTATTTAAAAAAAATAATATCTAATCAAATTTGAAGTTTACGTTTGTAAAATCCTGTTTATTTACATCAATCTTTGAGGTTATATTTGATGAATCCAGTTTGATTACATCAAATTCGGAATTTAGGGTTGTTAAATCTAGTTTGTTGACAACAAATTTGTAGGTTAGATTGGTACAATCTTGTTTGTTTACATAAAATTTGTAGGTTAGGTTGGTTAAATCCTGTTTGCTTGCATCAACGATGTTTATTGATGTGTTATGTCAAACCTAAATATTTTTTCCAAGGCACACTAATTATAATTTAAAATAAAATTTGAATATAAGGTTTGTTTAATTTTGTTTCGACAAATTTTTTTTTGAAAAACAACATATTGCGCATTATTGGGTTTAGAAAAATAATGTCTAACGATGAAACAGGTGTTTTCCACTCCCAGACTAAGCATGAAGTAAAATTTCGAGTTTAGAAAAGCCCCGCTTAGAAAATTTGTCGAGGGTCGCGCAGCGACCCGAGACAAATTTTCACGGGGCTTTTCTAAACTCGAAATTTTACTTCATGCGCCACGGGCATAAAACATTGGTTCAATGAGAAGTCCGAACTTTTAAAACTGATGTATTCGAATGTTTTTTCCAAGGCACAGTAATTTTATTATTAAAAAATAATATCTAATCAAATTTGAAAGTTACGTTTGTAAAATCCTGTTTATTTACATCAATCTTTAAGGTTATATTTGTTGAATCCAGTTTGATTACATCGAATTCGGAGTTTAGGGTTGTTAAATCTAGTTTGTTGACAACAAATTTGTAGGTTAGATTGGTACAATCTTGTTTGTTTACATAAAATTTGTAGGTTAGGTTGGTTAAATCCTGTTTGCTTGCATCAACGATGTTTATTGATGTGTTATGTCAAAACTAAATATTTTTTTCAAGGCACACTAATTATAATTTACAAAAATGTACACTAGTAATAATTTAAAATAAAATTTGAATATAAGGTTTGTTTAATTTTGTTTCGACAACAATATTTTTGAAAAACAACATATTGCGCATTATCGGGTTTAGAACAATCATTTCTAACGATGAAACAGGTGTTTTCCACTCCCAGACTAAGCATGAAGTAAAATTTCGAGTTTAGAAAAGCCCCGCTTAGAAAATTTGTCGAGGGTCGCGCAGCGACCCGAGACAAATTTTCGCGGGGCTTTTCTAAACTCAAAATTTTACTTCATGCGCCACGGGCATAAAACATTGGTTCAAAGAGAAGTCCGAACTTTTAAAACTGATGTATTCGAATGTTTTTTCCAAGGCACACTAATTTTATTTAAAAAAAATAATATCTAATCAAATTTGAAGTTTACGTTTGTAAAATCCTGTTTATTTACATCAATCTTTGAGGTTATATTTGATGAATCCAGTTTGATTACATCAAATTCGGAATTTAGGGTTGTTAAATCTAGTTTGTTGACAACAAATTTGTAGGTTAGATTGGTACAATCTTGTTTGTTTACATAAAATTTGTAGGTTAGGTTGGTTAAATCCTGTTTGCTTGCATCAACGATGTTTATTGATGTGTTATGTCAAAACTAAATATTTTTTCCAAGGCACACTAATTATAATTTACAAAAATGTACACTAATTATAATTTAAAATAAAATTTGAATATAAGGTTTGTTTAATTTTGTTTCGACAACAGTATTTTTGAAAAACAACATATTGCGCATTATCGGGTTTAGAACAATAATTTCTAACGATGAAACAGGTGTTTTCCACTCCCAGACTAAGCAGGAAGTAAAATTTCGAGTTTAGAAAAGCCCCGGCAAGAAAATTTGTCGAGGGTCGCGCAGCGACCCTCGACAAATTTTCACGGGGCTTTTCAAAACTCGAAATTTTACTTCATGCGCCACGGGCATAAAACATTGGTTCAAAGAGAAGTCCGAACTGTTAAAACTGATGTATTCGAATGTTTTTTCCAAGGCACACTAATTTTATTTAAAAAAAAATAATATCTAATCAAATTTGAAGGTTACGTTTGTAAAATCCTGTTTATTTACATCAATCTTTGAGGTTATATTTGTTGAATCCAGTTTGATTACATCAAATTCGGAGTTTATGTTAAATCTAGTTTATTAACAACAAATTTGTAGGTTAGATTGGTATAGTCTTGTTTGTTTACATCAAATTTGTAGGTTAGGTTGGTTAAATCCTGTTTGCTTGCATCAACAATGTAAATTGATGTGTTATGTCAAACCTGAATATTTTTTCCAAGGCACACTAATTATAATTTACAAAAATGTATTTTCAAATACAAGGTTCGTTTAATTTTGTTTCGACAACAATATATTTGAAAAACAACATATTGCGCATTATCAAGTTTAGAAAAATAATGTCTACGATGAAACAGGTGTTGTCCACTCCCAGACTAAGCATGAAGTAAAATTTCGAGTTTAGAAAAGCCCCGCGTAGAAAATTTGTCGAGGGTCGCGCAGCGACCCGAGACAAATTTTCGCGGGGCTTTTCTAAAGTCGAAATTTTACTTCATGCGCCACGAGCATAAAACATTGGTTTAAAGAGAAGTCCGAACTTTTAAAACTGATGTATTCGATTATTTTTTTTAAGGTACACTAATTTTAATTTTCAAAAATATAATTTTAAATAGAAAATTTATTTCAATTTACTTTCGACGACAATATTTTTGAAAATCAATATATTGGGCATTATTTACTTCAGAAAAATAATTTCTAATGTAATAAAAATTAAAAATTCCAAGCACCCGTATAAAAAATTTAAGTTGGCTATTATTTGCCAATGAAGTTTTTATTGAAATAAATGAATATTAATGTCATTTCTTAGTATTTAAACTTCCATTGCCTTTGGTTTTTAGTTCAATAAAATCGGTCAATAAATCACAGAGTTATCGCATTGGGCGTTTTTTATCGAACACCCAGTACAACCAAAACTCTTTAATGCTCAATTTATCCGAAACAATATTTCTAAAAATAAAGAGATGGAGGTTTCGTTACTTTCCTCCTGCAGTGTTTGTAAGCAACCAACCAATCTGACAATTCTTCTTATGAAATCTGTTAATTTCTGCTAGAAAAAAAATTATTATTTCTGTTCGAAAGAATACTTTTTTCTTGCAAAATCGTTCTTATTACAGCTCATGAAATTTGTTCCATTATTTTCTCTATTATTTCAGTTCATGACATCTTTTGTCATTTTTCTCTGGCAAATCCCTCTGATTTCAGTGCATAAACTCTTTTTCCTACATTCTTTCTTGCATCATCTTGGTTACTTCAAGTATGAACTCTTTGGCCTACTTCACTTTCAGCAAAATCTTCTTTATTTTAGTTCTCACCTAGTTTGTTTGGCAACCTATCCCTTACTGCAGTCACCGTTCATATATATCCAGTTAGCCAGTCTCTGTATAAAATTTGGGTAACAGCGTTTGGATACTGCATCCAGAAGCGAGACCAATCACCGGTCTCGCTTCTGGATGCAGTATCCAAACGCTGTTACTAAATTTTATACAGAGATATAAATAGTGTATATAGTCGTCTGTCTTATACGTACCCCACATCCTGACCATATTATTATTATTATTATTCCATTAAACTCCATAGGGAGCATAGGTCACCTTAACAGGTGTTTCTGAGCTTTTTTTAAGATAGCCAGCCTTATGAACTCCTGCTTATACTTTCTGCAATTTATTTCCATTTGTTTTTATCTTTTGCGTCTTGCTGTATTTCATTCCATGTTTTATTGATCCTTGTGTGTTCTTTCCGTATTTGTTTTTTCTATGTATCCGTTGGTCTGTCTCGCTTCCGTTTTCCTCTTATGGTGTAGTCCAGTGCTTCTCTTACGATGATTGTCTGTACTTTCCGTAATGTATGTCCTATCCAATTCCATTTCCTCTTTCTTATTGCGGTTTCTGCTTTTTCCATATTGCATCTTTTCCATGGTTGTTCGTTTGTTATCACTTCGGGGTAATAAATCTTTAGGATTCTACGTAAGCATTTATTTATGTAGGTCTGCAGTCTCTTTGATATCTTCGTGGTTATTCATGACTCTGATGCGTACAACAACACACTATTTACATTGCTGTTAAAAATTCTGATTTTTGTGTTCGTTTTGATTTCTTTAGACCTCCATATTTTCCAAAGCATATTGAATGCTTCTTGTGTTTTTTTTTATTCTTCTTTTCAAGCCGTCATCGCTGCCACCCTTTCCACTTATTTCACTGCCTAGGTAGCAGAATTTTTCTACTATTTCAATTTCTCTGTCTTCTATTTGTATTTGAACATCTTGGGCTTCATTTATTGTTAGAATTTTACATTTGTTTATATTAATTTTAAGACATCCTGACCATAGTCTCTCCTTTTCTACTCGATTTCCAGTTCTCCCATAAGCATTGGCTCCGCTTGCTTTAGTTTATAAGCTCTTTTAACATCTTTTTTGTGTACATCTTATACTTAGAGTCCTTTTACTCTCTTTTTACTAGCAAGGGGTCTCTTATTTAAAATTGTAGACCTTTTGTCTACTTGTTTTCTGACTAAATATATCTTACTTTCGTTAATATGGACTGATGTTCTATATTTTTTATTAAATTCTTTCTTACTTTGATTCATGAGCTCCTTTAGCAACATTTTTTACTTCAGTCCATGATCCACCTAATAATTTAATAAATTCCATTTAAGAAACCACACATCATCCAACCATGCAATATCAGATCAAAAGTCCGCATTCACCATCAAATACATCAAAACCCCACTGGTGGTAACCCAAGTTTAGATGAAACAATGATAAACACGCGAAGGCATATTAAAAAAAAAACTGGTCGCGTTTTTTTCTACTTCTTATTCTCCTCCTCGAAGACATCAATAAATTACACACACAATCCTCTTATTATCAGTTAATCCATCATCTTGGTGTGCACGCACGGTATCTGTGTCTGTATTGCGAGGTGGAAATAATTTCGAACCGCGGTAACACATTGTAGATTCTAATCGTTGAATAACAAGCATGGCGGAGGAGAGTATGTTGGGATCTTGTGTCCGCCGGACGATTAACCAGATTGCATCATGACGGTAATTTGCCATCTTCCAGAGTGCTCTATCGTTGCTGAGATTAACCTTTGGAAGTGTCGGCGGTTATTTTCTAATGTGCTATAAATAGTTATTAAAATGTGAAGAGTTTAGTAACAAGTTTTTGCACTTTGCTTTATTTATATCGAAAATGATTTTTATTAGCGTTAATGGTTATAGCTGTATAATATTTTTTATTCAATTTTGTTAATTTAAATCGACATTATTAACTCCATAACAACCGTAATAAACAAGGTTTTATTCACTAGTGAATTAAAATTATTTTAGGTCACTAGTGAGTTAAAAAATTTGTTATATTATTTATTATTCAATTTTGTTAATTTAAATCGACATTATTAACTCCATAACAACCGTAATAAACAAGGTTTTATTCACTAGTGAACTAAATTTTTTTAGGTCACTAGTGAGTTAAAAAATTTATTTAAAAATAAATGCAAAGTACATTTTCTTTACAATTTCGCCAAAATTGAATAAAAACATATATACGCCACGTGAATTAAACACCTTTATTCACTCAAAGAAATGATTTACTCGCGCCGAAGCGCTCGTGAAATCAAAAATCTTTTCGTGAATAAAATCGTGTTTAATTCACTTGATGTATAATATTTATTAAAAAATGCATTTTAGGCAATTATAGAAATACTTGATATTTTATAGTTTCCTGTCATTTTTGGTATTGTTTCACTGATTTTATTTAATCATTTATAAAATTACGAAATATTCGTGTAATATGCAAACAATTGCCTTATTAATTAAGGCGTAATGTTTGCATTTTACACGAATATTTCGTAATTTTATAAATGATTAAATAAAATCAGTGAAACAATACCAAAAATGTTCGGAAATTATAAAAAATCAAGTATTTCTATAATTGCCGAACATGCATTTTTTTAAATATTATACAACTATAACCATTAAAGCTAATAAAAAATCACACAAATATTTCGTAATTTTATATATTATGTCTAAGGTGTGCAAACTATAAGAAGCGTAAGCTTATTTCCTCAAATTCAAATAGTTTTGAATTTGAATTATTCTATCTTCAATTTTGTCCTCATTAATTACTAAATGAAACATGTTTACAATATTGATAGTTTAATAAAACTCACTTGGTTTGTTTCACTACTATTTTTTATTCTCACTCAATAACTATAACGTATATTAGGTTGCCTGTAATAGTTGTTGTATGTGTGTGTTTTTTTAACTTCACTGTAAATCAGTGTTTTTAAGCGTGGCGCATGAAGTAAAATTTCGAGTTTAGAAAAGCCTAATTTGGATTGGCCGCTCCGCTTCGCTACGCGGCCAATCCAAATTTTCAGGCTTTTCTAAACTCGAAATTTTACTTCATGCTTAGTCTGGGAGTGGAAAACCCTCGTTTAAAGATTCAAATTGAAATCTTTTGAAAAAACACCGAATGTCGTAATATTTACAGTGTATGCAGTATATGCAGTCTTCTATTTACCGACTGGTCATTTATACTGTGTGTGTCTGATGTGAATATAGCTTGTAATTTATTCTATGATTACATATATTCAATTTTTGGTAAGTATGTCCCTCTGTGCATAAATAAATCGGTCAAGTATCCAAAATGGTATTCTAATGAGTTGATTAAAGACATAAGGCGTAAACATTTAGAAAGAAAGAGGTTCAAAAAATCAAAACAAAATATCCACCTCTACACGTATAATAAACTTGGATCTGCAATAAAAAAACAATCTGTGAGAGATTATAAAGTTAGTATTAATTTAGCTTAAAGTAGTATAACTTCCGACCCTAAATCATTCTGGTCATATATTAAAAATAAAAAAAATAATTCTAGAATTCCTCACACCATGAAACATTTCGATACTACCTACAAATCTCCTTTTGATATAGCAAACGGGCTTGCTGATTTTTTTCAAAAGTGTATATTCTTCCAAGTCGTCGCATAATAACCATACCTCTTCATTCTCCAATAACTTATCTATTAATATCTCTTTATTCGATAAGACTGATATCATTTACTCTCTTAAAAAACTTAAAAATAAATTCACTTGTGGATACGATTCTATACCCAGTTTTCTTGTAAGAGATTGCGCTGAAGTGTTCGCTACTTCACTGCTTCATATATTCAACACCTCATTAAACTTTTCTCAATAAATCCATGCTGGTAAGGTGAGATATACGATTTAACAGATGAATATATGTAATTGTATAGGCAGCTTTCAAAGGCCTTCGAGAAATTGGACAAAATAGATATTGGCCTATAATTATTAATTGATGATTTATCACCACTATATACTGGACAGACTCTTGCCAATTTCCAACAGTCCGGAAACACCCCTGGTTTCCGGACTGTTGGAAAGTGGCAAGAGTCTGTCCAGTATATAGTGGTGATAAATCATCAATTAATAATTATAGACCAACATCTATTTTGTCCAATTTCTCGAAGGCCTTTGAAAGCTGCCTATACAATTACATATATTCATCTTTTAAATCGTATATCTCACCTTACCAGCATGGATTTATTGAGAAAAGGTCTACAATCACTAATCTTTCTGTAATTTCTCAATATATTTCTCGTGCTCTGAATGATCAGGACCAAGTAGATGTAATATATACAGATTTTTCGAAGGCCTTTGACATAATAAATCATGCCATAATTCTTCAAAAATTATCTCATTATGGCTTTACGAATGCGTTCATCAATTTTTTTAGACCATCCATGACTGATAGAAGTAGCTATATTTTCTTTAATGGATACACATCCAAAACGTTCAATCCTATATCCGGGGTGCCGCAGGGGTCCAATTTAGATCCCCTGTTGTTCACAATATTTATTAATGATCTGCCAGCTAAATTGAAATGTGAAAAATTAATATATGCGGATGATCTAAAAATATATGCACGCATTCAAAGCCACTCTGACTGTGTATTTCTCCAAAATCAATTGGATATAGTATCAGAGTGGTGTCAAAGTAATGAACTTTGTCTAAACATTGCCAAATGTAAAATTATGACTTACACTTTGAAAAAAGAACCAATACAAAGTAACTATAAAATACATGGCGACTCTTTAGAAAGATGTAATACTTTTAAAGACCTTGGCGTTTATTTTGATAACAAACTTTCTTTCACTGACCCCTACAATGAACTGATATCTAATGCGAATAAATTAGTTGGATTTATAGTTAGAAATACACAATCTTTTAATAATCCATCAGCCTTGAAGGCTCTTTACACATCAATAGTACGAAGCAAACTGGAATATGGTGATATTATTTGGTATCCAATATATAAAACACATGACAATCGATTAGAAAGAGTACAACGTAAATTTATGAAATTCCTGCATTATCACTCAGAAGGCTTTTATCCCGAACGTGATTATGACTACAATGACTTGTTATCTAGATATAATATGAACAAACTGTCACAACGCAGATTTATTAAGAGTTTGGGTTATCTTCAAGACATTCTTCTAAATAAAGTTGATTTCTGACTTGTTATCTAGATATAATATGAACAAACTGTCACAACGCAGATTTATTAAGAGTTTGGGTTATCTTCAAGACATTCTTCTAAATAAAGTTGATTGCGATGACTTGCTTGAGTAGATTTATTTTATAATAAACAATGTATCAACCAGATCAAATTCTTTGTTCTATAATGAATTTTCCCGCACAAATCACCTAAGAAGATCACCCTTATCAATTATGGTTTCAAATTATAACCAAGTGTCTCAACTTTGCGACATATTTCATGATTCAATGAAAAACATGATTGAAAAGATCATATCTCTAGATAATTTAATGCAATATTTTTAATGTAATGGGTCATAGATACTATTTATTTTTTTAAAATGATATAATTTGTAGGCTGTGAACCTTTGTGATATCAGGATAATTTAAAACAATATAAAAATGTCCTGTTAGAAAGCAACTACAAAATAATGAATAAAATAACAAAATCAGCACATACGAGAACAAATACAAATGGAAATCATTCCATAATAGACCACAGTATTACAAATAACGAAAGCCTCATAAATAACATAAAAATAGAACATACAAATACATCAGATCATAGTGCCCTTATTACTGAATTGAATACATTGAAACATAAAAAAGAAAAATACGAATATTTCTGTCAAACTATAATAAAATATATAGAAATATCTAAAGAAATAAAAACAATCGATATAACTCAAATAGAAAATTTTGAGCAACTATCTAAAACACTACAAAATATAATAGAAAAAAACACTCACATTACAAAAACCAAGAGAAATATTGAATGTCCATGGATAACAAAAGAAATAATAGTAGAAATAAATAAACGAAATAAAATGTTTAAAAGACACTTAAAAAATCCCACAAACAACCTTATTAAGGAAGCCTATCATGCACAGAAAAGAACCACACAAAAAATAATCAAAAATTCAAAAACACAATACTATAAAAATAATTTTCTAAAATATAGTAACAACCCCTACAAACTATGGAAAACTGTAAATAAACAAATAAAACCCAACATTGAAAAGGGCAACTATATACAAGAAATCCAGATGGACAATCACACCATGACAACCGAAATAGAGAAAATAGCAGATAGAATAAATTCCTACTTTGCAGATATTGGAAAAATACTGGCAGAACAACAAACTAAAAATGCAATTACAGAACCAACCCCAACAGTGACAACACGGAAAGACATCCCGACTATGAAATTTAAATCGATCACATCTAACGAAATGAACCACATAATAACTAATTTAAAAGAACGCAAGGCTCCCGGATTTGACAACATAACAAACGATGTACTAAAACAAAATAAAGAAACCCTAATACCTATACTAACAAAAGTTACAAACGCTGTACTCAAGGAAGGAATATACCCCGATTATATGAAAAACACTGTAGTAATTCCGATATACAAAAAAAGCGATAGAAGAAAACCAGAAAATTATAGACCTATATCCCTCCTATCCTCATTGAATAAAATACTGGAAAAGGCAATACAAATACAACTAAGCAACCATCTATACACAAATAATGTCATTCACCACCAACAATATGCATTTCAGCAAAAGTCTGGAACACTATCGGCAGTCTACGAATTAATAAACACAGAAACAAACAACCTAGATAAAAAGAAATTAGTACCAGCTATATTCATAGACATGAAAAAAGCCTTTGACACGATATCAAAAGAAATGCTTATCAAAAAATTACACGCAATTGGAATAAAAGACACCGAATACAAACATATCTAACACAAAGACCACAGATAACAAGAATAAACAAAATTAGTAGCCAACCACGATATGCACAGTTTGGAATACCCCAGGGAGGAAACCTACCACCGATTCTTTACATTATATACGTGAACGATATGATGGAACAAAACTTAACAGGAACCCCATTTATATACGCCGACGACACGTGTTTACTATATACTGGAAATGACGCAAACGAAATTGAACAAAACATAAAAGCAGACCTACTAATTCTACAAAAATGGTTCTATAATAATTTACTAACAATAAATGAGGATAAAACTACATTTATGATTTTTAATCCGAAAACACATCCTGTAGAGCTTGAAGTTAAAATAAATGGAAAATGCATAAAACAAATAAATAATACCGAATATCTAGGCTTAAAAATAAACAACAAACTAAAATGGGACAATCACATCAACCAAATAATGAAAAAGAATGCAATTACAATTGGAGCATTGTGGAAAATTAGAAAATATATACCAGAAAACAGAAAAAAAGCTATATACCACGCACTATTTACCTCCAACATAAACTACCTGTGCAATATATGGGGAAACACTACAAGGAAAAACATCACGATGCTGCAACGCCAACAAAATAAAATATTAAAAATACTATACCTCCTTAATAAAAGAACACGAAGTCATAAAGTATAAGAAACCACAAAAGAACTAGATATAAACAAACTAATAATATATAATAACTTATTACTAATTTACAAAATACAACACAACTTAATAAAATCAAGCAATAAAATCAAACCAAACAAGCAAATACACACTTATACAACCAGAAGGAAATCAGACCTCCGAACAGACAAATTCAGAACAAAAAAATACTCACAGCACTTAACGACTGACACGATACTCATATTTAACAAACTACCAACACACATAAAATCATTAAAATTTATTCCCTTCAAACTAAAAATAAAAAATCTACTTGTAAACAATAAATTAAACTAAAGGAATAACACGAAAATAAAATAACAAATATCCTTCAATACCGGTAGCCCGCGATCGGGTATCAAGCCAACATCACGAGGCGAGGACAGAAGGATTGAAACCAAAGGAATCAACTGCAATGAAGCTGGACGAAATCACCACTTATTATAAAATAAATGTGTATATATATATATATATGTCATTGTAATTGTTTAAAATAAACCAATTTAAAAAAACAAACTTGTATGTGTTTACTTGTGTCATGTGCGTATATATAGGGTTTTTCAAAAGAAAGTCCTATTTTAAACGACTCGTATCGTGGCTGATTTTTATGCATTTTTTAAAATAATAACAATATCAGGTCTCAGGGAAAGCGGGATTTTTGTTTTACACCTTTCGGTCGTCATAGCAACAAACTTGTTTTTTTTTTCAAATACCTTTTTTTTGTGAAAAGACATGGTTTTGCCTCTGCAAACTCGCATTGGACTGGTCCAATGTTATTACGAAAGTGGACGGAGTTTTTTTGGCAGGTATTCGACGGTTTCGCAACCGTAACGTTTTAAGAGGTGGCCCATGCACTTTAAAAGCTTTTCGAAAGCTGGTAGCAAAATTTGAGAAAACTGGTTCTGTTATGAATAAAAAGAAATCAGGAAGACCCACTATGGCAACAGATGTTGCAGTTGCTGAAGTTTTACATGAAACGCAAAATTTAGCAAATGAAAACGAATATGGAACATCTAGTGTCAATAAAATAGCAGGACGTCTAGAGATGAGTGGCACCACAGTCTGGCGCATTCTTCGAAGGCAACTTAAAATGTATCCATACAAAATGCAAGTTCTGTTCGAACTGAAGGAAGCTGATAAAGGTATAAGAACTGATTTTGCCCTGCAAACAATAGCGGAAATTCAAGTGAATAATCCACAGTGGCTTGATAATGTTTTATGGACTGATGAGGCACACTTTCAACTTAATGGTGGTGTGAACACACATAATTGTCGAATTTGGTCATTAAATAATCCGCATTCGGTCATTCAACAAGGACTTCACGATTCAAAAGTTACCGTTTGGTGCGGCTTTACATCACGATTTATCATAGGTCCATGTTTTTTTGAACAGATTGTGGATGGACGAACGTTATGGGGATATCTAAAAGAAAGGGTTTTTTTAATGAAACCTAATTCAGTTGATGAATTGAAAGAGTCCATTACTCAGAACATAGCAGCTATTCCACCAGACCTACTCAGAGCTGCGGTTTACAGCATTGAAGAAAGGCTACTTCTTGTTGTAGAAGAAGATCGCGACCACATTCAACATTTACGATAATTGTAATATTTTTATTAAATCCCATTTCTTTTGGCACATAGAGACATTTTTCATTTTCAAATTGCTCAATTATTGATGAAGATATCAATTTTTAAAAATAGGACTTCTTTTTAGAAAACCCAGTATATACTTTATATATTTAGTCACATCTTATTGTTATTGTTATTAGTGTGTAATATTTATGTTTATATGATTTATGTGATGTTTTATATGTGAATTTAAATTATTGTAAATTTTCCCTGTGATTGGAACGTTGTTCTGTTGGGTTAATAAAGAATAAATTAAATACCTGAAAGATAAAGATATACTATATATACATATATATATATATATATATATATATATATATATATATATATATATATATTGATAGTTAAATAAAAGTCACTTGGTTTGTTTCACTACTATTTTTTATTCTCTCCGACTTATCGTCATTCTCATGGAGTAATACAGAAAATTATTATTCTTGTTTAATCATTTATTTAAATCAGTATAACAATAACCATGTGTTTTAATTAATAGTATATATCAATTGAACGTCATATTTTCAATGACATTTTGATAATTATCAAAAAATATACACAGAGTTTTATGTAACACCGAACATTTTTATAACGACAATTTTTCTTTGAAGTATCCATATGCATACGTTGCACATTTTTTGATGCTCGGTTTATTAAAAGAATCTACAATTTGAAGCTTTAAGCGAGTGTTTTCCACTCCCAGGCTAAGCATGAAGTAAAATTTCGAGTTTAGAAAAGCCTGAAAATTTGGTTTGGTCGCGTAGCGCGAAGCGCGGAGCGGCCAAACCAAATTTTCAGGCTTTTCTAAACTCGAAATTTTACTTTATGCGCCACGCGTATTAAACACTGAAAACACTGAATTATTGTAAACGAGTAAACTTCGCTTGAAATCAGTGTCTTATACGCGTGGCGCATGAAGTAAAATTTCGAGTTTAGAAAAGCCTGAAAATTTGGTTTGGTCGCTCCGCGCTTCGCGCTACGCAACCAAACCAAATTTTCAGGCTTTTCTAAACTCGAAATATTACTTCATGCTTAACCTGGGAGTGGAAAAACTCGAAAATGTTAGTTAAATCGAATGCGCATTCAGTAGATTTGGCAAATAGTCTTCGGATTAATCTGTTAATACAGAACATTTTTCTTTTAAGTATACATACAGCGAATTCTCTATTAAGTATATATATGCATACGCTTTTTTTGAAAAGTTCAATTTGAAGCTTAAAACGAGTTTTTTCCACTCCCAGACTAAGCATGAAGTAAAATTTCGAGTTTAGAAAAGCCTGAAAATTTGGTTTGGTCGCGTAGCGCGAAGCGCGGAGCGGCCAAACCAAATTTTCAGGCTTTTCTAAACTCGAAATTTTACTTCATGCGCCACCAGTACAAAACACTAATTCAATGTAAAGTTTAGCGGTGTGTTTTAAACTTCGTAATATGTCAGTGTTTTGTACCGGTGGCGCATGAAGTAAAATTTCGAGTTTAGAAAAGCCTGAAAATTTGGTTTGGCCGCTCCGCGCTTCGCGCTACGCGACCAAACCAAATTTTCAGGCTTTTCTAAACTCGAAATTTTACTTCATGCTTAGCCTGGGAGTGGAAAACACTTGCCTAAAGCTTCAAATTAAATTCTTTTAATAAACCAAGAATCGAAAAATATGCAACGTATGCATATGTATACTTCAAAGATTATGAAAATATTCGATGTTACATAAAACTCTCTGTATATTAAACAATGATCCAAACAAAAGTTGTGTATAACCAAATTCTGTTTAATCACTTTTCATCTGAGCACTTTTGGTTGCAACACTGTTTAGTATTTGAAATAAAACAACACAGTTGGGAGGGTTTCACTTTAATTGTTGAACACTGCAACATGTTTCACCACACAGTGGCTTCATCAGGCAGATGAAATAATGATTTTACAAAGTACAGGTAAGAGCTTATATACTAATGCAATTAAGTTAATAGAAGGGGGGGGGGGTTAATAAGGTAATTAGGCTGAAACTAATACAAACAATTTTGAGCGACTAAATATTGATTAGGGGTGAGTTGTTTACTTCTATTTGGTCATTTAATAGAATACCTTTTTTATTATATTTATTAATTTCTAATTCTTCTAATAAGTTTAATTTACGACTTTTGTTACATTCGTGCAAAATTTTGAATTTAGGGTTAAAGTTATGTTGGTATTCGATTAAATGATTGGCGTAGGTTGAAGAGGTTTTCTTAAATTGAAAGCATTTTTGATGTTCTAAAATGCGATCTGGGAAGCTACGTCCAGTTTGTCCAACGTATACCTTAGGGCAATCTCCACACTCTAGCAAATACACGCCAGAGTTCGTAGTTTTATCAGATTTGTCTTTAGAATTATTGATGAATTTATTAAGTGAGTTGACCGTTCTAAAAGAAGGAGTTAGGTTTAAGGATCTGAGTTTTTTGCTGATGGCAATCGAAGGGGGACCGTTAAATGTTAATGAACAATATTTATTACTCTGATTTTGAAAATTGGTGGGAAAAATCAGAGTAATAAATATTGTTCATTAACATTTAACGGTCCCCCTTCGATTGCCATCAGCAAAAAACTCAGATCCTTAAACCTAACTCCTTCTTTTAGAACGGTCAACTCACTTAATAAATTCATCAATAATTCTAAAGACAAATCTGATAAAACTACGAACTCTGGCGTGTATTTGCTAGAGTGTGGAGATTGCCCTAAGGTATACGTTGGACAAACTGGACGTAGCTTCCCAGATCGCATTTTAGAACATCAAAAATGCTTTCAATTTAAGAAAACCTCTTCAACCTACGCCAATCATTTAATCGAATACCAACATAACTTTAACCCTAAATTCAAAATTTTGCACGAATGTAACAAAAGTCGTAAATTAAACTTATTAGAAGAATTAGAAATTAATAAATATAATAAAAAAGGTATTCTATTAAATGACCAAATAGAAGTAAACAACTCACCCCTAATCAATATTTAGTCGCTCAAAATTGTTTGTATTAGTTTCAGCCTAATTACCTTATTAACCCCCCCCCCCTTCTATTAACTTAATTGCATTAGTATATAAGCTCTTACCTGTACTTTGTAAAATCATTATTTCATCTTGTTGCAGTGTTCAACAATTAAAGTGAAACCCTCCCAACTGTGTTGTTTTATTTCAAATAGTATTATGGAGTTTCATCATGTATCCGCCTCATCAATTAAACACTGTTTAGTGTATAATTTACAGTGTACTCGATTAGAATTAATTTGGAGTTGTCGTTAGGTTAGATTTCTGGAGAAATCGCACGAGGTATTCTTTTCGAGCAACAATGGATGCGCCTACATCGTGCAACAAACAGATGAATATTTATTGCTTCATGATATTCAGGACGGATTATAAAAGGTAATGGGCCCGACTGTTCCTTTCGTCGATTTCTGCTCGTTGATTTCATGAATCGAGCTTATTACTTTTCACAGCCGACTTAGAAAGCACTCCCATCAATAGAATACCAATTGCGAATACGCTCTTGATGAACAAACTTCCTCGACGTTTAATAAACAGCCGTTACATAGATTCTAAATAAATACCTGTCATATCATTCGCTAACTAATGGGAAATTTTCGAAATGACCCTCGCGGTGACATTTATTGCTTTGCATAAACTTTGCCCAATAGATTCCGTGACCCCAGAACATAACGAACAACGTACAGTTACAGAAAATTAGCGATGGGTTTACGATTCGGAATCATGTTCCTAATGTTCCGTGTTCCGTGTATGATTTACCTCCCGATCGCGATTCGCTCTTTGCCATTTGCATTCGGTACCGGCATAATTTGCATAATGAAAAACTACTCACCACGATCGATTCAGAATGAAAAAATTATATTGTACTGTATGCAACGATTGTAGAGTCTATAGAATTCTTACAGCATTGTAAACTCTTTGATTATCTTCACAATAATTGATATTCCTAATACGAATTTCTTACTTCATGTCTTTCCCAATTGCTTAATAATTTTACTGGATTTATAGTTTTAACATTTTCACTTTCGACTGTCTTAACTTTTATACATTTCAAAAAATATTTATTTCACTAAAACCAATAAAATGTATTAATAATTATTGTAGTAATCTCTTTCTTCACAAATTAGTTTTATTCACTAAATGTACATTTCTAACACTATGTGTTCATTCTCAATAGTATTACAATTGACAAATATGTTTATTTTATTAATTTACAGTGTCACTCAAACAAAAATTTCAAGGAGGGGATTATTTAGGGGGCTTAAATCGAAATTTAGGAGCTTATCTTTATTTTTAAACATATAAATTGCTTCTACATGTCTAGTTTATAAAAATTTGATTCTTTTAACAATTTAAGATTATTTATATTAAATTTATGTCCGTTATTTAAGGTATTATGTGCTACTGAAGATTTATCGGGGTTAAATAATCCCCTCCTTAAAATTTTTGTTTGAGTGACACTGTCAATTAATAAAATAAACATATTTGTCAATTGTAATACTATTGAGAATGAACACATAGTGTTAGAAATGTACATTTAGTGAATAAAACTAATTTGTAAAGAAAGAGATTACTACAATAATTATTAGAAAACACTTCACGTAACTAAAAGAAGAATATTGAAAATGTAATAAAATTGAACAAGTATATGTGTTATGAAGTGGGATGCTTCATAGATAAATAACATTGAAGTTTCGAGAAAAAAAGAAAATTACGAAGTCCCACTTTGCAAAATTTGGCGCCCAACGTGGGGGTAAATGCTGCGAAGTGAGACTTCTCGTAAATTTTCTTTTCTTCTCGAAACTTCAATGTTATTTACCTTTGAAGCACCCCACCCCGTAACATATGTTTATACAAAAAAGAAATCTACGTCCACATAAAACTAGGGTTACGTTTTCAAAGGAAATTACCTGTGATTGGTGAAGTAGTATATACATTTGTGTTTTATGAACACCTAACATACTTCATAAGAAATTGCTCGAGGCCGTCGAATTTTAAAATATTTGGTAAAGAGTATATTTTGAACTTTACTTGAAATCATTGTTTTATACGCGTGGCGCATGAAGTAAAATTTCGAGTTTAGAAAAGCCTGAAAATTTGGATTTGCCGAGGCGCGACTCGCTTCGCTCGCGCGCCTCGGCAAATCCAAATTTTCAGGCTTTTCTAAACTCGAAATTTTACTTCATGCTTAATCAAGGAGTGGAAACACTCGTTGAAAGCTTCAAAATGAACACTTTTATCGTTTCAATCGTTCAAATTGAATAAATTACAAATATTGTTTTACGCTTGATTTATGTTTGAAAGTCAGTGAAAAAAATCTGTTTTATTTTCTTGAGCTAAAAATTTTGAATTAGGCGTAAAATGAATAAGAGTTTAAAATGGTGTACGCAGAAGTTACATCCGGGAATTCAAACTAATTTGCAGCCATTTACATGGAAATTACAATTGCATTTTTTTAAATAAGTCATAAGCAAAGCTATACTGAAGGGAGGTAAATCTCGAAACACATCTATAGATGGCCTAAGACATCAGTTTTAATCCAAGTCTTTTCATTTCTAATTTCTTATAATTTCGCCTTTAATTTTTCATTTTTATTTGTTAGTTGGTTTGAAGAGAATTTGACCTAAATGTTACATATACTTTGATAGAGCGTTGTAAGAAATCAAATGAAATAAGATTTTTAAATATTTCATTGTATAATTCAATATCCGGAGGTGTTTTTTAACGGAAAGTAGTGGTTTTAGTGGATATTTATTGTCTTAAGTTGTCTTGTTAATTAAGATACATCGTTTGGATTTTACACGAAAAACATTTTCGTAATTTTATATATTATGAAATTATTTTTTTGTTGGATTTATGTCTAAAAAATAGTAAAAAAGTCAATGTTTTATCTAGACCTTACAAAATTTGGTTAAATGTAGAATTATTTAGAGTTCAAGATTATAAAAACAAAAAAATAAATCAGCCATATACATTGAAATTATTGAACTTTTTGTTGGTCTAGTCTTTATAAATTTTTTAAAATTCAGTTTTTGATTTGGAACTTTTGAAAGTTTGGAACTAGGTGATGCTTTAATCAAAGTCTAAAATGATGTAAGCAGACAGAAATTATTGCATTTTTTGTTTATCTAATGTTTGAAATTGGGTAAAAAATGTCAATTTTTTCTCCAGCGTTTCAAAAACTTGGAATTAGGCGTATAATTATTAAAAAAAAAACATTTCTCATTTAGACTTTCCAAAATTTGTAATTCAGCCCAAAATTAATCAGAGATTAAGATAATAAAAGCAGAAATAAATCTAATTATTTTTTTGTTGGATTTATGTCTAAAAATTATTAAAAAAATCAATGTTTGATCTAGACCTTACAAAATTTGGTTAAATGTAGAATCATTTAGAGTTCAAGATTATAAAAACAAAATTAAATCTGGGAAATAAAAATGCATTAGAACCATTCACATCGAAATTATTGAACTTTTTGTTGGTCTAATCTTTATAAATTAGTGAAAAATTCAGTTTTTGATTTAGAGCTTTAGAAAGTTTGAAAATAGGTGATGCTTTAATCAAAATTTAAAATGATGTAAGCAGATAGAAATGATTGCATTTTTTGTTTATCTAATGTTTGAAATTGAGTAATAACTATCAATTTTTTCTCCAGAGTTTTAAAAACTTGGAATTAGGCGTATAATTAATCAGAGCTTATGCCGATATACGCAGGAAATAATTCCGGGAATTAAAAAACAATTTACAGCCAATTATAATGAAATAAAGTCTGAAAATTGGTATCAAATACATTTTTCATCTAGACTTTCAAAAATTTGGAATTATGCCCAAAATTAATCATAGATTAAGATAATAAAAGCAGAAATTAATCTAGAAAATAAAATTGCAGCGATTCACATTGCGATTTTATTTGAAATTATTGAAATTTTTGTTGGTCTTATAATTGAAAACTAGTGAAACATTTAATTTTTGATTTAGAGCTTTAAAAAATTATAATTAGGTGATACTTTAATCAATGTTTGAAATAATATAAGCAGAAATTAAATCTGAGAATAAAAAATTCATTTACATCGATACACGTTGGGATTTTATTTAAAATGATTGCATTTTTTGTTGGTATAATGTTTGAAATTTGGTACAAAATTCCATTTTTGCTCCAGAGTTTTAAAAACTTGGAAGTAGGCTTATCTATCTATCTATCTATCTATCTATCCTTTATTGGTGCATTAACATAATGTTTTACACAAGTCATTACATGTAATACTAATAGTAATAATTAAAAATTAAATAAATTTAAAAAATTAAAAACACATACACAAATATACACACTTGATTAAAGCTACTATGTCAGTGTAATGATTAGTTGTCAAAACATAAATTGATCTTGCAAACAGAGCCATTAAAAATAATATTTATATAAAATTACTCGGAACAAAAATGAGAAAAGCATTAACGGCTATCCAAATTAAATTTTAAGTGAAATCATTAAATTTTTGGTTGAATTTATATTTGGTACATGGTAAAAAAATCAATTTAAAGAATTAATAAAAGCTAAAACTAAATACAAGTAAAAAAGCATTTTCAGGCATTCACATAGAGATTTTATTTGAAATTATTGATTTGTTTCGTTAGACTTGTATTTGAACATTGGTAAAATTTTTTTGTTGGTCTTGTGTTTGTAAATTGGTAAAAAAATCAATGCTTCCTTTAAATCTTTAAAAACTTAAACTAAGTCGAAGAATTAATGAAAGTTTAAGATGATATACGCAGTAATCTAATCCGAAAATTAAAAATAGATTTACAGCCAATTGTTTGAAAATATAATTTAGTCATTTATTAATTTCTTCGATCGTCAAAATATTTCATAAACTTTGTTAAAACTATACCTATAATATTGACTATACCTATATTGACTGTCATTTGATTATATAGACCAAATTCTGTGTGTTCTGGCTGCTATTTGACAACCTTGAGATAACTATATAACCCATTTTTGACCTTATCCTTAGGGGAAATAGTTAAAAATCCCTGTTACCTTCTTTTTTGTTTAGCAATTGACTAAAATTTTATTTTGCTAGAACTAAAAATTGTAAACACTTAAATTTAATAAAAAATATGTATAGTATTTGAAAGTATGGAAAAATCTTTTTTCTTTCAATCAACCAAATTCAATTTACTATGAAGTTCCCAAAAAAAATATTGAGAAATTTACAAACTTTCTTTCAATTCTAGACGCTACACATCGGTTTGTGATTGCTCTAATATTGAACAGAACGTGTTTGTTTTTATAAAAAAAAAATCATCCACTCTATTTGTTTTTAGTACTAATTTTACAACAAAGAAAACTACAAAACGGGATTTTGTTTATTGTAAAAAATGTGTTTTCCACTGCTTGATTAAGCATGACGTAAAATTTCGAGTTTAGAAAAGCTTAAACATTTGGTTTGGTCGCTCCTCGAAGCGGAGCGACCAAACCAAATTTTCAAGATTTTCTAAACTTGAAATTTTACGTCATACGCCACGCGTATAAAACATAGATTTAAAATAAAGTTCAAATTGATAAATTGACCAATTATAATTATTATTTGTAAAAATCAAATGCATGACGGTAATTTTGTAACTGTTATCAAAATTTTCAAAGCAATATTATGTATCTTGGGTGAATACCTTTGAAAATATAATAATTTGCGGTACTAAATAAATATAAATAATAAATCTAAAATATCTATTATCGAAGAGTATCGAATATCGTTACTCTTCATTGCGATATTTTACCGCATCGATACTTTGCTTTTCAATATAATCGATACTCAATATGGATACATTTTTTGTGATCCGAACATCCCTGTTTCAGACTTTTAGAAATTCGAAATATTTACTACATGTTTACAAAAGGAGTGAAAAATATAATTATGTTATACAAATATTGAAACCCTAAAAATAAGAGAATTTATAGTGCAATTTAAAATATTATTCCATATTTTTTTTTTTCTATTTTTTTTTTTTTTTTGTCTATTATTTCGTGTTACCTTATTAACATTGTACATGCAATATTTTGTTTGCATGCATGAGATTAATAAGGAAACGCTAAAGAATAGACTAACATTCAATCGGGAAAAATTAACTATACATAAAGGAATTTACATAAATTCTCTGCATACAAATTGTACTAACATCAGATTCTAAAGAAAATCACTGCTTAAATATCCAATCTTACTTGTTTTTCTGTGCACTAATCTTGTACTACAATCACAATCTAAAGAAAATCTCTGCTTAAACATTCACTCCAACTTTTTTCATTTCATTTGTACTAAATTCAGTTTGTATTCAATTCGAGTAGCGAGATTAATTCCTGTTGTCGAGTATCTCGTTTACGATACAAAAGGAGAAGTGTTTACCGCCAAGAACAATTAGCTCCGAGACAAATTATGAAGAACATGGTCATGATGTTGGTGTTGCCGCATTAAACGGCCAATTAATTAAACCCATGCTCCCGGCCCATTAGAATTCCTTTGATCTACCAGTGCTCGATTCCGAACGATTGCCTCCTCGGAAACATCTAGGCCAACACAGTGCAGATACATATTATGAAAACATTGCGAAATGGATTTTATGAATAAATCAGCACACTTTAGAAATAAATCAAAATTTAGAGAGAAACATACAGGGAATTTTTGTTTTCAGTACATATATCCCGATGTATACGCTGTAAACTATCAGGCATTCAATATCTTGTGGTGGAGGCGGTTACTTTGTGAAACATTGTAAATATTTAAATAATTAACACTGATTACAGTGAAAGTGAATACAAAAAAGTAATCAGTGTTAATTATTTAAATATCAGGCATTTATTGATTAGATTTGTTGTTTTTTAAAAGAGTTCAATTTGAGGCTTTAACGAGTGTTTTCCACTCCCAGATTAAGCAGGAAGTAAAATTTCGAGTTTAGAAAAACCTGAAAATTTGGATTGGTCGCGTAGCGAAGCGAAGCGACCAATCCAAATTTTCAGGTTTTTCTAAACTCGAAATTTTACTTCATGCGCCACGCGTATTAAACACTGATTTAAAGTGAAGTTCAAAATATTCTGCTTAAGTGTAATCTAAGTTTTACAAATATTTATTTCGTCCAACCAAATCTTGCGCTTTAAAAATAATCGTTGAGATATACAAGTGTAGTTAAAAGAACAAAAATCCGAATGAATAAACATTTGTAATATAAATTCTTGCGCCAATCGTACAAAGAATAATTTACGTGAAATTCAAATTAACCTGCTTTAGCGGTATATTTGAAACTTCACAATATGTCAGGGTTTTATACGCGTGGCGCATGAAGTAAAATTTCGAGTTTAGAAAAGCCTGAAAATTTGGTTTGGTCGCTCCGCTTCGCGGAGCGACCAAACCAAATTTACAGGCTTTTCTAAACTCGAAATTTTACTTCATGCTTAATCTGGGAGTGGAAACACTCGTAGAAGTTAAATTAAACGTTTTCATAAAAACGACGGACTCCTAGAAATGTAGTAAGCCCTGTAACTACCGGGCTATGTATACCTAAAAGAAAAATTCCCTGCATATCAAAAATAGTCTGAAAGTACTCTTTGAGTTTAATAAAGTGTATTATTATTGTATCATAATTTTATGTGACTTTTGTTAATCACCTCATTTAACATCTTGTCGTTTTTGTTGTTACAGGCATGTGCTCCTCGATATGTTTACTACTCGAAGAAACAAGATCGAAGGGATCCGGTTGGAACATGCTACGTCGCCAAAGGAGACTTCAGTTCGTTTTCAGAATATTCTCCATGCAGGACCAGTACGTTTCTTTTTTACCGTTATATATTTTTACTTGACTATTTCTAAGTGGATACACAAAAAATTACAATGAATAAGTTAAAATGTTTGTGTCACCAGCAAAATTTATAGCATTTTTTAAGGACTTAATCCCCCCGATTCCGTACGCGAAATGTTATATTTAATGTATACGTTATTACATTCACAATCTAAGTTTACATATCAAGTGTTAGAGCCCGCACACACACGTCATACCAGTATGAGTGATCAGTAGGATATGACAAAAAGTATGAGAGATTGGTATGAGAGACACACATTGACAGATGTCATTCAACATGTTCGAAGAAGAAGCAATTGCTTTGTGGTATATTCTTCGAAAATCTGAGAAAAAACGGATTAATAGAACAACTTGGGTGCATCCTATAAATACTAAACGAAATGATAAAGGCGCCATGGTTATCCTCTACCGTGAATTGGAAGATGACCCAACAAAATTTTACAACTATTTTCGAATGTCGTTACCTTCTTTTGAAGAACTTCTGGGCAACATTTACAATAAAATATAAAAAACAAAATACAAATATGCGGGATAGCATACCACCCAAAGAACGGCTTGCGCTGACGATTAGGTATCTACATTTTTAGTAAATAATAAAAACACATTTTATACGATTTAAATATTGTATATTACACAAAACACAAACTAAAACTAACTAATGACTATTGAAATTGCTTTCTGAAGGGAATTTTGACTGCAAAGGATGTTGAGAAGCAGAAAAAAGATGTGTTATTAAGGGCGAAGATGGGGAAGGGAATTGTTGTCGAATAGAAAACGATGATGATGATGAAGAAGAAGAAGAAGGAATAACAAATTGATGTGGCAAATTTTGCTGTGTATACATATTGGGGTGTGAATATTGCATGGGCTGGGAATAAATTCCATTGTTAATTGCCGAAATTAGTGCAATTTTTACGCCCGCTTTATTTTCAACTAGAATTTGTTTTAAATCTTCTAGAAGGGACAACAAAAACAATCTGTCTGCATCATTATCTTCCCTATTCTCTTTTTCTTGTCTCCTCTTCAAACTTTTCGCGAGGATTTCAGCTAGATTGTCGTCGCATTTTCTTTTTTTCGACGATATCCTCGATGTGCTGGGCTCGGTTAGTTGAGGAGGAGAAAGAGAATAGGATGCAATTTCCGACACTTCACCGTCATCATCAGCGAAACTGCTTTCAGTTCTAAAAATTAAAATCATAAGATATCACTATTTTATATATTCATATTTATTATTTACGGAGCATGATCCATGCTAGGAAGCAAAAAAGAAATCTGTTCTTCCAGGTCCTTCCTGATCCACTGTTTATCTTCTTTCGCTTAGCTACTTCTCTTGAGAAACTATTCTTTAAATATTTCCACCTATTTTGGAGTTCTTTACCTGAAAAAAATAATTAACATCATTCTCAAATTTGCAGGTTTCTTGCTACTGGTTGTTCTATGAAAGACCTACATTACTCGTATAGAGTAGGTGCCACAACAGCAAGTAATATTATTTCCGAAGTCTGTTAAGCAATATGGGTATGTCTGAAAGACGATGTTATGCCTCAGCCATCCAAAGATGACTGGCTTGAAATTGCGGATCTATTTAAGAAAAAAACTGGATTTCCTAACGTCTTTGGGGCAATCGATGGCAAACATATTCGAGTTATTAAACCAAACAATAGTGGTTCTCTATACTATAATTATAAACATTATTTTTCGGTTCAACTGCTTGCAATATGTGATGCTAATGACTGTTTCCAATATGTAGACATAGGTGATTGTGGAAAAAATCATGATGCTGCCATTTTCACAAATTCTTTATTTTATAAGAAACTACAGGCGGGGACACTTAACATTCCCGAAGCAACGTATCTACCTCAAAAAAATGATTTTAAAATGCCTTTCGTTATTATTGGGGATGAAGCCTTTGCTCTATCGAATACAGTGATGCGTCCGTATGGTGGAACAAATTTGTCTGAAGATAAAAGGGTATTCAATCGCAGACTATCACGTGCCCGTTGCTATATTGAATGCTCTTTCGGGATACTGACAAATAAGTGGCGTACTCTTCATAGACCACTTAACGTTAAGATGTCTTTAGCAATTGACATTATAAAAACTTGTGTTATTTTACATAATTTTGTGCGTAGGAGGGATGGATTTTCAAATGAAGATACTTGTTCTTACACTGGTTTGTTCGACAATAACATCCCCAATAATTCAGGTCGTCCTACAGCCAGACCAGCCGCAATAAGGGATTATTTTAAAGATTACTTCATGAACGAAGGTGCAGTGCCATGGCAATATCAATGAATATATTTTTAAGTTATTTATTTATGTTATGCAATAAATATTCTTTCTTACCTTTTTCATTTTGTTTTTCTTCGTCCCAAGTACTCACTTCATCTTCACCCCAAACAAAGTTAATTACGGCCGTCCATGAACTGTGCCTTTTCGTTTTGTCAGGATAATCAGGGTTTGATTTATCTCATATTGCAGGCTGCAATTGCACAGCCTTAATTAATTTGTCATTATCAAACATAGCGTTCATTTTATCGTTTAAAACCAGAAACAATTTTTCGGTCACAGGAGATTATCACCTTCCTGTGAGTGACACAATTCAAATCAATGTAACATTAGCGTCCTTAATACAAATCACGTCGCATGTGACATATGATTTGAAGTGACTGCATTTCCGTCAGTCATACTTTTCGTCAGCGTCACATCTCGTGTGTGCGGTACCATTCATTTGTATAGAATATTAGTCACCTTCATACCAGTCACTCATACCGGTATGACGTGTGTGTGCGGGGTCTTAAACGCACTTAGACTGTGATGTTACTTCGCTACGCTACCAAACCAAGTTTTCAGGCTTTTCTAAAATCGAAATGTTTACTTCATGCTTAATCTGGTAGTGGTAATCACTCGTTTAAAGCTCTACATTGAACTCTTAAAAAAACGTATGTATATGTATACTAAAAAAAATGCCCTGTATAGGTATACATTTTAATATGAAATGAAAATTTTGGATTGATATTTTCTATCAAAAAGTGTAATAAATGTTGATGTCGTCAACGTGACTGACGTTTCCAAGTTGCAATGAACGTCTGACGACAATCCGATTGACATTTCATGTCAAAATTGACGGGGGCGGTATTTTCGATAATTGTAATATTGTGGTGATTATGATATTTTTAGATATTTTTTGCATGCAATAAACGTTGAATTTCTTAAAATTGATCAATTTTTCTTTTATATCCAAATCGTTTACTGTTTTGTAAAATTAAACATTTCAAATTTTACATTTCCTTCATAATTAAATTAATTAATTCAATTTGTTAATTCGTTCCACGTGCCACGTCCCATATTATTTTTCGCTTTTTTTCTCCACCATCCATCCGCCATCTGTGGAACATGTGCGCGTTCGTTCGTTCTACATACGTTTTATTTTGACGTCAGCCCGCGATCGGATAAAAGTCAGGAGGTCGTAAATTAGGAAGATTCGCCTTCGACGACGACGACTGCATAATTTAAAGACCAGTAGAAGAGGCTTTAACGGCCCGGGCGCCGCAATCGGCGTAAAGTTAAATTTATGTCCGATTCAATTAGGCCCTAATGGAAATGGTCATCGATGTGATGATTGCTTTATTACGTAAATATTGATTTATTACGTAAATACAAGAAAAATTAAAACAAATAAAATGTGTCCCAAGCTCATAATAAAGTACATTCTTAGACATAGTAAGTTCAGTACGATTTTACTTCTATATATTTTAAACTACTGTTCTTCAAGTAAAGCTACAAATATACATTTTTCTTTTAAGTACCTAATTTTCTGATTTTTCTAAACTCGAAATTTTACTTCATGGGCCACGCGTATAAAATACTGATTTAAAGAAAAGTTTAAAATATACTGCTTAAGTGTAATCTCACTGTATTTCTCACCAATAAATATTACAAATGTTTATTATAAATCGTCTGATATCAGCAATACCACTCAAAATATATTGGATAATTCAATTTGTTGTTAGTGAATCTACAATCATTTAAATTATGATATAAAGTAGGCGGCATTTATTTGTACGGTTGCCCAGACTGCTAATGGAATGACAGAATAAATTTGAGGTTATGCTAAACTATGTGTTAACAGTCAGTAGTGCCAATCTACTTTAAAACTCAATTCTAAATCATGTTTTAAACGATCGCACAGTAGAAATATAAAATAACATAAACTAGAGCTTTCGCTTGGTTTCCAATATTTCATTAGGTCATTTATTTTATTGTTAATTTTTTAATTAGTTAGTTGATCATACGCTTTAAAAAGATTATGTCAGAAGTGGGATTCGAACCCACGCCCACAGAAGTGGACTGCGACCTGAACGCAGCGCCTTAGACCACTCGGCCATCCTGACTCGTAGTAACAACTCAAGGTTAATTATTTATTAATTGTATTTTACATCTAATCAATTAAATATAAACTAAATATAGAAATGAAAACGCAAAAAAACTAAACCTTAAAAATATCTATTTTTTAATTCCATTTATAGTTGCGGTTCGAATCTTTTTTAAAGGATTGTGAATTGGGATCATAGTCCATATTAAAATAATTCAATTAATATGGACTATGATCCCAATTCACAATCCTTTAAAAAAGATTCGAACCGCAACTATAAATGGAATTAAAAAATATATATTTTTAAGGTTTAGTCACCAAAATAAAACAAAAATATAAAATCGTTAAATAAATCAACAGTCAAACGTATAAATCACAAGTAAAATTTAATAAAAATCGCGAAAAAAACACACAGTGTGACTAAAAAAATAACAAACATTCTAAGAAAATCACAAAAAATAATCAAAAATCAAAATAATGTAAGTAAAACGCAATAAACAATAGAAAACCAGTACGCGTAAAAACCGCTAAAATAATGATTTATCTAGCAACTCTATCCAAAATCTATCTGACATAACTGTCAAAATATTGATAAACCAACATTATATCTAAAATCTCTTTTTTTTTAATATGACCAAACTTAGGGTGTATTTACTGTGAACAGTTGCAGTCCTGCTTTAACAGTAGATTATTTTGAACATCAATTTTTAAGATATTTGGGAAATAATTATCAATGTTCACAATGCAGAGAGTTTCAAAAAAGAGAACGCTACAACTTGCAACTTTACAACATATACAGGGATTTTTTCTTTTAAGTATACTTTAACATAACATATTCCATATAAACATTTGTATAATTAATGAACATGTGATCAAAACTAAGTAGTATATTTTGAAATTCACTTTAAATCAGTGTTTTATACCCGTGGCGCATGAAGTAAAATTTCGAGTTTAGAAAAGCCTGATTTGGCTTGGTCGCTCCGCTGCGCTACGCGACCAAGCCAAATCAGGCTTTTCTAAACTCGAAATTTTACTTCATGCTTAATCTGGGATTGGAAACACACGTTAGAGTCTTCAAATTGAAAATTTTTAATAAGACTACGAATGTCTGAAATTTACATTGAAAAATGGTAACATTAATACCTAGAAGGAAAATTCCTTGTATTTAGAACTTTTTCAAAATGTTAACATATAATGGGCAGATAATGAAGAAGACAGGTATTCCTAAACAAGGAGTATTTACGTGATTCTCAGAGACACTTTATTATATTGGTAGTAGATACAAATAATTTTAGGCGGTGATAGGTACATTTGTAATTGCAATCTTTGTTAGATGAATTTTGTATTTTATGAGTTAATTGAATTGTCATTCTACTGTCATATATTCCTTCACATAACCTACAAATTAAAAGTTGGTTTACAACACAACATAATAATCTTGTTCTAACCTCAAACACACAACCTGCATCACACCACTAAATTCTTGAAATGCCAAATTTGATTCGTCATATTAAATAAAACAGATTATTATTATAAACGATTAATAAATCATTAGATAAATATTTGTGGAGTAAATTTATTTACCTAGTAAACAAATAGGCATATAAAATTGCGTATTATAAAGCAAATCTACCAAATAAAGAGCAATTATAGAAATAAATAATTTAATTAGATTACAGACCGAAATTATACATTTTCATTCTGGCCATAGCTGGAACCACCAATTTGTTAAACTGAATTGTCAATATTTCAAATTAAATTGGAAATTTAGTATAATTCCTTATAATTATGGAAATTAACCGTGGAATAGGACAGAATTACACAGAACAAGAAAAAGAAAGCTTATTAGAAATGATAAAAGACTTAAACGAGTGATTTCCACTCCCAGGCTAAGCATGAAGTAAAATTTCGAGTTTAGAAAAGCCTGAAAATTTGGTTTGGTCGCGTAGCGCGAAGCGCGGAGCGGCCAAACCAAATTTTCAGGCTTTTCTAAACTCGAAATTTTACTTCATGCGCCACGCGTACAAGACACTGATTTCAAGTGAAGTTCACTTGTTCACAATATTTCAGTGTTTTCAGTGTTAAATACGCGTGGCGCATGAAGTAAAATTTCGAGTTTAGAAAAGCCTGAAAATTTGGTTTGGTCGCTCCGCGCTTCGCGCTACGCGACCAAACCAAATTTTCAGGCTTTTCTAAACTCGAAATTTTACTTCATGCTTAGTCTGGGAGTGGAAAACACTCGTTTAAAACTTTAAATGGAACTAATTTAAAAAAAGCGTATGCATAAGTATAAAAATCCTTGTTTATGTCTGATTTGAAAAACTTTACTTTTTCGACTCCTTAGAATGTCTTGTGGTTCGAATTAATCACTGTCAGGGAAGATACTATGAGCGAACTTAAATCTGACACGGATGATATGGTAGACATGATAACCGTAATGAAATTAATAAATACAAGCAGTAGAATCTAATGTAATTATAATAATATAATACAATTTTGACTTTTAACTGTCAAATTATTTAGAGCAGTGGTGGGGAAACTTTTTTTAAGACGGGCCATTTGTAATAACCAGACAATCGTAGCGGGCCAAAGAATAATGCTTAATCGTAGGTAGGTAGTTTTTATGCGGGTCGTCACATTACGAAGTAAGAACGCGTTCAAACATTCTCACGACGGCACTCTTAAACGGGCCGGATTAAACCTTTCCGCGGGCCGTAGTTTCCCCATCACTGATTTAGAGAATAAAATTTACTTGGTAGAAAAACAAACAAATAATTTACCAGGGAGATTTATTAGCCAAATAAAGTTAGTTTGTGTTTATAATACCGAAATGTTTGGAATAAATTAATTTATTCCTAAAGTAAATTTTATTTAGGGAATAAAACGTTTAATAATACTGGGTATAAATGTAGTTTGATCCACGTGAAGAGATGAATATTAATAATATTAAAAACACTAATATTTTATTCACTTTCTTCACCTATTTTTAGTAAAGTAAGTTATGTCCTTTTGCACCCAAGTCGATTAAGTTAATCAGTGATTAGTACTCCTTAAAAACACAGCAATTTTATGTATACATTATTTACAAAATCGCATATTGACAAAAGAGATATGTTTAGGATATCTTACAAATTTAAAACATTTTTATATTCTAGAATTATGACTTAATCAGAGGTTTAATCAATAATTTGTGGTTGATTAAAGTTAATCAGTCGGGGAGCAAATGGGTGTTGTAATGATTATTAAATGTTAAATACTAAGTAAAAATCATTTTTCATATCAAAACCAAGAAGTATTTTTTTTTTAAATCTTTATTTCCACTATAATGCTTTTTACAATAATTAAATTAACAATACATTACACAAAATACGGCAGCATAGTGAAAAAAAAGGCGGAGTTCAGCATATACATCTCTAGGAGATATTGCTGATCTTCCACTCAACCTTTAAGAACAAAACAAGAATATTTACTTAATTACTATATTACTATAAGCCTAACATACGCATTTACATTATTTTTGTATAAATATAAACATACTCTGTGTGACAGATAATGTTAAGCTATTATTTTCAGAGTTACTTTAAATTTATTGTAGCTAGATGTTTGGAACAAGTCATGAGCCGAGTTGTAAGCCTGATAGATTTGATACGTGAAAGAGCGTTGAAATAAACAGGTTTTGTGTTTTGGAGGAGATATTCTTCCCCTGAATCTAGTGTTCAGGTGATGAACGTCATTCCTAAAGGTGATTTTGTTAAATAGGTAAGCCGGCATTTTGTTATTAATTATTTTGAAAAATAGACACATAGCTTGAGTCCTCCTTCTAGCTTCCATATCTAACCATTTAGCATCCTTTAATTTATGCGAGATATGGTCAAATTTCCTGAGACCATAGATGAAACGCAAACATTGACAAATTTTATGTATGTATATTTTATTCTTTCAAATAAAGATGATTTTAATGATTAATTACTGTAAATGACATTTAGTAGTTTTTTGCCGTCAAGTTATCAAAAACTTCTATAAACTTTTTGTGGAAAAGCGGCAAAATTCACAAATTATAGTTGTATTTTTCTAGATGGAACTTTATTTTTATTTAGCCAATATTTCGCTGAACTTTTGTCAGCTTCTTCAGGGCAAGTTAAAAATATAACTGGGCTTTTTTTAGATAAAATTGTCAGATATCGACAATTTTTAATTTTATCTAAAAAAATCCTAGTATATTTTTAACTTGCCCTGAAGAAGCTGACAAAAGTTCAGCGAAATATTGGCTAAATAAAAATAAAGTTCTGGCTAGAAAAATACAACTATAATTATTGAATTCTGCCGCTTTTTTCCAAAAAGTTTAGAGAAGTTTTATGTATTGTAAATAAATAAGGCATTTACAAAAATACATTTCGATCACTTAGGCCTTTAGAATTTTCAAAAACACTGTAAAAACCTGAATTAATTACTTAAATATTAACAAATTATGAATAATATTTTTTTGTGTATAAATATTTAAATATAAAATTATTGTCAGAAGTGGGATTCGAACCCACGCCCACAGAAGTGGACTGCGACCTGAACGCAGCGCCTTAGACCACTCGGCCATCCTGACCTTGTAAACCTCAGATTAGATTAGAATAAAAAAACCTCAAAATTGAAAAGTGTGCGTAAAATATAACCACACAAATCTTCAAAACTGATTTGTAGCAAAGGTAAAATTTGTCAATTTAACAAAGCCACTAACTAAAAACGTCAACGTTTTTAATTCCAACATAATCAGTTAAAATTAATAAACTCAATATAATATGATAAAAATTATCATAATTTAAAATTACATGAAATGTTGATATTTGTTTTAATGACGAGTGTCTTCCACTCCCAGACTAAGCATGAAGTAAAATTTCGAGTTTAGAAAAGCCTCGCGTAGAAAATTTGTCGAGGGTCGCACAGCGACACGAGACAAATTTTTACGGGGCTTTTCTAAACTCGAAATTTTACTTAATGCGCCACGCGTGTACAACACTGATTTGATGGGAAGTTCAAAATAGACTATTATTAAATATTGTTAAATAAACAACTTTAATAATTAGCCTTCAAAGTTAATAAAAATAAAATTAAATAAATTGATTGTGAGTTACGTGAAGATCAAATTAATTTGACGAATAAAGCACTCCACACTTTTATTTGAATTACCAAATGTACATTTCGCACACAAAGTGACCATTATCAATGGATTAACACAGTGTTAATTCATTGATAATGGTCACTTTGTGTCCGAAATGTACATTTGGTAATTCAAATATAAGTGTGAAAAAAGGTTATTACTGCTCAAAAAAATAAATTTGTTTTTTTTCTGATGAAGGATGTTTTGATCTTTTTTAATCTATTACGCATGCGCACGCAAGAATGTCACCACTGTTACCGAAACAGCTGGGCACAGTCAATGAGATTAGCTTAGAAAACAGTTGACACTCTGGTTTAGTAACATGACAGATTCATTTGTTGGGTAAACAACATATGAATGTCTCATCCAACTAAACTAGAGTGTCAACTGTTTTCTAAGCTGATCTAATTGGCTTGAAACCTCAACATTTGCAAAAAATAACAGTTTTCGAGAAAAAATAATGTAATCTGATATTCGCATAGAATTTTGTTTATTTATATGTTGCTGCATAAAGGCGAAATCTGTTGAAATAAATAAATCGAATTGAATTCAGACAAAACGTTAACATTAATAGTAGTAAACAAGATTTGAAATCAATAAATTAAAAATCAAATATCACGAAAATTTACAAAACTCATACATTTTTAGTTATAATATTTTTAAATTTTAAGTAATAATTATTAGTATTTTAAATAAAATTATTAAAAGGTAGCAAACATAAAAATTAATAAAAACTTGTAGAAATTAACACAAATTGACAAAAACACAACAATTACTATTTTATTAGGAATATTGGACAAAAATAATATGATACAATAACCAAACTTGACTAAAAATTAAAAAAAAACATTCGCAACAATCTTATTACACAATTTGTAATAAATAAAGAAAAATTACAAAAATTGACAAGTGTACGTAAAATATAACCACACACAAATCTTCAAAACTGATTTGTAACAAAAGTAACATTTGTCAATTTAACAAAGCTGCTAATTAAAATCGTCGACATTTTTAATTACAACAAAATCGGTTGAATTTAATAAACCCAATTTAATATGATTAAAAATCTTCATAATTTAAAATTATATGGAATATTATAGCTTTTTAATTTAATAACTTGCCTTTAACGAGTGTCTTCCACTCCCAGACTAAGCATGAAGTAAAATTTTGAGTTTAGAAAAGCCCCGCGTAGAAAATTTGTCGAGGGTCGCGTAGCGACCCGAGACAAATTTTCACGGGGCTTTTCTAAACTCGAAATTTTACTTCATGCGCCACGCGTGTACTACACTGATTTGATGAGAAGTTAAAAATAGACTATTATTAAATATTGTTAAATAAACCATTTCAAAAATTATTGTCATTATGAAAAAGTTAATAAAAATAAAATGGTTTTTTTTCTGGGAAAGGATTATTTGACCTTTTTTAATCTATTGCGCATGCGCACGAAAGAATGTCAACAATGTTAACGAAACAGCTAGGTAATATACAGTAATTTATGGTAAATTACAGGTGGTAATTACCACTAACATCACTATGTTCATTGATATGTAGAGTAAATATTTTGATTTTTTAAACTCTAAAGTTTTGCTTTTATTAGTAAAGGTATTACTAATGACAACCATTAAACAATCAAGATTTCCACACTTGAAAATAATGTCTAATAATTTCTTCATTAAGTAAGCATCGAAATTGGTATAGTGATATTTATAATATTACATCTACCAGCGGCGGCTCACAGCCTAACTTCAGGGTAGGCCACAGCGCCAAGGCACACAAAATTTGAGGTTGGGATCGCGCTTTATAAATACAAGGAATTGCAGAACAAAGTCACCTTTTAATAACGGAGACATACAGAGTTATTCAAAATAAAGTTACAGATTTTAAACATTTATTTCTTCCAAACTACAAAAGAAAGAAACACAATTCCAACGTTCCTGTAAAAAGAGAAAAGTTCATTTTTATATGTATTCAATATGAGCATCATGTGTTACCCATGCTGTGGGTTTTTCTGGTTCCTTTCGTAAACTGTACGAATACGCTCGATATTTTCATTCGATGTGCGTGGACGTCCCGTGCTCTTCTGTTTGCAGATGCGTCTACGAATTTTCGATGCCACTGGTAAATTTGCCTACGACGAGGCGGTTGTTTATTAAATTGACGGCGAAAAGCACGTTGAACTTAATGGACTCTAGTTTTGCTAATTGCAGCACACAAAATGCTTTTTATTGTTGTGTCGCCATTTTACTACAGACAATCAACTTGACAAGCAACAGCGCCAATGCGGCCGTGGTTGGAACTTCTGCCTGGACTGTTCAAATTTTAAACTTTTGTCTGTCCATGAACGTTGAAATTATGGTTCTACCTTTTGTAGTTTGGAAGAAATAAATGTTTGAAATCTGTTCCTTTATTTTCAATAACCCTTGGGTCTAATAATTTCTTCATCAAGTGAACATCGAAATTGGTATAGTGATACTTATAATATTACATCTACCAGCGGCGGCTCGCAGCCTAACTTCAGGGTAGGCCACAGTACCCTGAAGTTAGGCTGCGAGCCGCCGCTGGTAGATGTAATATTATAAGTATCACTATAACAATTTCGATGTTCACTTGATGAAGAAATTATTAGACATTTTTTTCAAGTGAGGAGATCTTGATTGTTTAATAGCTGTCATTAGTAATACCATTACTAATAAAAGCAAAACTTTAAAGTTTAAAAAATCGAAATATTTACTGTATGCTAACAAGACACCTGTTGGATTAGAAATCTGATCCAATTACAAACATTCTCGCCCTAAATAAAATCAAACCATATCTAATTAACCAAAAATGTCAACAGCCAATCTCCCAATACCATCGAGAACCCAACGGTGAATTCACAATTTACAAAAAAACACACTTAACGAATTCCAGCTGTTTGGATCGAGCCGGTGAGATTAGCGTTTAGGGAAGGCAGCGAAGGCAAATCATGCGATCGGCTTTATTAGCATTCGTGACTGAGACTGCCACCGGAGTTAATCGTGACAAATTAATTGCGAAGGCTTCTGCTATTTCCGTCGATGATCCCCGAGAAAATAAAACGGAAAACGTGGCCAGGAAACTCGCGATTAGCGGATTCGATCTGGTTCACCCACACTTTGCTCAATTTACTTGGGAATTAATTCAGAAACGTGGATGGAGATTTAATTAATGGATTTCGATACACTTGCATCGATTAAATACCAGTGTTTACGGTTAAGATTTTTGGAATCGCTTATTAAATCTCTTAACCAATGTAGAATAGTATTCTATACAAAAATTTGTCTCAGTCATAAGGGCTCTGGGGCTAGTTTTTTAAAAAAGATTTCAATTCGAAGTTTCGAACGAGGGTTTCCAGAATCCGCTTCGCTACGCGACCAAACCAAATTTTCAGACATTCCTAAACTCGAAATTTTACTCCATGCTTAATCAAGGATTGGAAATTAACGAGTATTTCGAGTAGCTTCAAACTGAACTCAATAATAATAACTACAAATGCCTCAAACTAAATATGCTTCGGGATATGTATAGTTGATAGAAAAATTGTCAAGGTGCACGTGCTTTCTACTCACCTAGAAGTGTATAGAATCACCAAGTGAGCAATGAGACATGCATTTAATTCTATGCAAATCTTTCTGCTAACCTAACCTAGAAGTGCATGGCATCGCCAAAGTGTGCTATGGGGCCTAAGATCAGGTATCAAATACGGTATCATGCGACCCACCAGAGTTTCTGTATTGGGGGGCCCGAGTTAGGATGTATAACTGTTACTGCTGTTATTAATATTTAAAATCAAACACTTACCTTTAATCTAAAAGACACGAAAAACGACACAAATACACTAAATAACAAACTGACTACAATAAAATTATGTACAGAAATTACAAAGTATGTACAGCACTTACAAACTACAATAAAAGTTGTTTTATAACAAACATCTCAAAACAAATTACTCTCGCCAGTCGATAAAGTCGCTATCTACTTTATCGGCCTCCGAGTCAGATGTACTGATTTCACTTATTAATAAATTACTGAATTCATTCAAATGTAGTGTAATTGCTTTATTTTATATCAAATAATTAGAAAATATTGTTATTATTTGTTATATAATTTTATTAATAAAAGCATTTGATTATGTACTAGCGCCACCTAGTTTTTATACACGTAATCATGGCGATACTAGCGGTGACAATTGAATTTTGGATAAACAAATCTCAAATGTCACCGTTTATATGTTAACGATGTTAACATTAAATTTGTGTAGTGTATTCACGTTAAAATACAAGTAAAAGGTCAAAATTGGTGCACCTATGTAGCAGTTTATAAGGAAGTTATGCTGTGTATTCAGTTTACACTGGAAATGTGCCATAAAATTGCAAGAAAGGGCAAGAAGGACATCTCATAAAAACATTAACCCAAAACATGAATTGTGACTAAACGGTAAGTTTAAGACAAAAACATATAATAGATTCTTCATTGTCACACACAAACGCAGACAATTCCATTAAAAAAAGTTCCCAAAAAGGTCAAAAACTTCGAAAAAAAAACAGTGTCCAACACATGCACTCAAGCCAGAAAAATTGCCTGTTTATAGTGGAATTCAGGAGAGATGTCCTATGACTCATTAATGTGGAATGTGTGCTTCAAATTTTTTAGAGGGTATGTCGACAGTTGTTACTGCAACGACTTTTCCTAGTTGTGTCAATTTTTGACGTTACATGACAATGTCATACTGTTTAGGTCGCGAGTATATTAGTGTTCTTTCTTCTAGAATAGCTTTAAATCATAATTTCTTGTTATTTTTTTCTTTTGAGTATACATATCCCACATACGTGTTGTAGATTTTTAAATGTTCATTGTTTTCTTAATACAGGTCAATTTGAAGTTTAAACGAGTGTTTTCCACTCCCAGACTAAGCATAAAGTAAAATTTCGAGTTTAGAAAAGCCTGAAAATTTGGTTTGGTCGCGTAGCGCGAAGCGCGGAGCGGCCAAACCAAATTTTCAGGCTTTTCTAAACTCGAAATTTTACTTCTTGCGCCACGCGTATTAAACACTGAAAGCACTGAAATATTGTGAACGAGTAAACTTCGCTTGAAATCAGTGTCTTATACGCGTGGTGCATGAAGTAAAGTAGTTTAGAAAAGCCTGAAAATTTGTTTCTTTTTTGCTTTCGGATATATCCCAATTACGTGTTGTACATTTTTAAATATTCATTGTTTTTTTTAACGAGGTCTATTTAAAGTTTAAACGAGTGTTTTTCAGTCCCAGGTTAAGTATGAAGTAATATTTCGAGTTTAGAAAAGCCTGAAAATTTGGTTTGGTCGCGTAGCCAAATTTTCAGGCTTTTCTAAACTTAAAATTTTACTTCATGCGCCACGCGTATAAGACACTGATTTCAAGCGAAGTTTACTCGTTCACAATATTTCAGTGCTTTCAGTGATTAATACACGTGGCGCATGAAGTAAAATTTCGAGTTTAGAAAAGCCTGAAAATTTGGTTTGGCCGCTCCGCGCTTCGCGCTACGCGACCAAACCAAATATTCAGGCTTTTCTAAACTCGAAATTTTACTTCATGCTTAGTCTGGGAGTGGAAAACACTCGTTTCAAGCTTCAAATTGAACTTTAAAAAAAAGCGTATGCATATGTATACCTAATAGAGAATTCGCTGTATGTATACTTAAAAGAAAATTTCCCTGTATTAACAGATTAATCCGAAGACTATTTGCCAAATCTACTGAATGCGCATTCGATTCAACTAACATTTTCGAGTGTTTTCCACTCCCAGGTTAAGCATGAAGTAAAATTTCGAGTTTAGAAAAGCCTGAAAATTTGGTTTGGTCGCGTAGCGCGAAGCGCGGAGCGACCAAACCAAATTTTCAGGCTTTTCTAAACTCGAAATTTTACTTCATGCGCCACGCGTACAAGACACTGATTTCAAGCGAAGTTTACTCGTTCGCAATATTTCAGTGCTTTCAGTGTTTAATACGCGTGGCGCATGAAGTAAAATTTCGAGTTTAGAAAATCCTGAAAATTTGGGTTGGCCGCTCCGCGCTTCGCGCTACGCGACCAAACCAAATTTTCAGGCTTTTCTAAACTCGAAATTTTACTTCATGCTTAGTCTGGGAGTGGAAAACACTCGTTTCAAGCTTCAAATTGAACTGTTTAAAAAAAAAGCGCATGCATATCTATACCTAACAGAAAATTCCCTGTATGTATACTTAAAAGAAAAATTCCCTGTATTAACAGATTAATCCGATGGCTATTTGCCAAATCTACTGAATGCGCATTCGATTCAACTTACATTTTCGTTTGAGCTTACACAAAATCAACATAAATGCATTATTTATTTCTTAATATACCTGAACTATTTAATAGATGTGGAAATTGGAATTATACCACTTAAACTCACATTTAAATCGATTGTGCACATTAATTAAAATAATTTGTAGCTGGGTTTTCGCAGATTTAGTTTTACGAAGACATTGTCAAAATGTGACGTTTAACCTTAAAATGTTAAAGCTGCATACCGCAACATACATTTTCGCATGTTAAATCTAAAAACCATAGCAGACATATTATGAAGTTTTCTGTCTCTTTTCACACACTTAATCTGATGACATCAAAGTATTTTCGTATTACATGTATTGGTGCAAAAAGCACTACAAATCAAGGAAACCATGGAACACCTCTCGTGAATCGTACCTTATTTATGTCTACAGCCAACTATTTTAGTTCATGCTTCTCAAAACTTATTGTTCTATAAGTTTTTTTTTGTCAGTATAAACATATTTTAGCATTAAAATAACTTCTTATTCAACTGCATGTTTTCCAAAAGAAAACTAACACAATTCATGTATTCCGGCTCTTATCTCGACTTCGGAACGATACAAATAAATCCGAAACAGAAGCTTGAAAACTTGCGTGTGTTTTTATCTGGTCACCTTTATCATGCCCGCCACGTACGGTAGTCCAGTATTTATATCAAGATAACACCTGGAGACCTCCAGCTCACGGTTTCTCTCGATGCTATCTTCCGTTTCGGTGGCACTGTCAACGCCCTTTTATAAGCCACTACCATTTTTTTTTATCTTAACCAGAAACGGGCGCAATTATCTTGATTTTAATGTGGAAAAAAAGAAAGAGAGTGAGAGGAGGAACAATTAGTTTTAAAAGGAATTATGTTTGGGGGAGAATCCTTGGATAATTGTTCTGAAAGCTTACGAGGCAAAGGGATTAGATGAGTCGGCTGTTTTTTCGATGTTTTTGTTTGGTTGATTGGATTTGGCACGCATTTAGTTTTCAGCTTCCTGATTGTAAATGGATGGATGATTTTGTGTTTTTATGTTTAGGGAGTAAATATTACACCATTAAATAATGAATGACTAACTAATGTTCTAAAGCTACAGGAAATCAATTTATGAAAGATTTAGATCACTAAAAAAGACTGTTATTCCTTACTTCACTTTTTAAGTGAAGTAAGGAATATCAGTCTTTTTAGTGTAATAATCACTTCACGTAAACTCAAAAACATACAGTTATGAATTTAGTTGTTGAAAGAAACATTTATTCTCGACAATCTTATAATATGTGCATTATTTAATTGTGTGGGCAGCATAAATGCACCTCATTTAACACTCAAGTACATTAAACACGGGATTTGCGTAATAAATGTGTTTTTTTAATATGAATATAAATAATTGCCTAGTCCGATCTTTTTGCCGCTATTCAGTAACAGCGCTGTGCTAGTCAAATCAGCTTCTTTTGTCTTACATTTGGCTATGGTAGTCGTCGACGCCATTTTGTTAAAGTACGAAGTAACGCGTCAACATCTCCGCCGTTCTCACTAGTTTAACCCGCGTAAAACGCGTTTGTAAACATAAATCATTTTTAAATCGGTTAATCAATTGTGCTTCCATCACTCGCGAGTGTTTTTTACAGCTTAACAAAGAAGAACAAAGGATAATTGAGATGCTAGTAAAAGGTTCTAACCTTACAGTATAGATGAATATTTCGCAAGCAATTGTAATTAAGAATGAAACATTTGATTTCAACCTTTTGTATTTGTTTTTCCTACATACATTATTTGACGCAATTTCTATTTTAAGTACTTATCTGTTATTTTATATTGTATTTTAGCGAATTGATGTTTTATGTCAATGCTGAGAGGTAATATCATTTATGGTGTAAAGCAGTATTTCTCAAACTTTTTAGTCCGCGACCCTCTTTTGCCCTTAATCTCTCATGTGTTGTCGTTTTTACTTTACGAATAGTTTCAACATAAAATATCAGTCACGATGTAAATAGTTATTTAGGTAACTAACTAACTGTGTGAAGTAGAGCTTTTGGGCACGATTTGCAAGTTTAGGGCACGAGCCGTAGGCGAGTGTCCTCATCGCAATGAGTACCCAAAAGCCCTTCGCACACAAGTTTCCTACAATATTTTATCTACGACCAGTATTTTCTACAGTAAGCATAGCATATTAGTCCATTCTCATCATTTATGATCATGAAATTAATTTAAATAAATATAATATTTATTTAAACTTTTATATTGCATTTCCGTTCAGTTGAGACTCCAGTCGCGCGGCTGTGATCTCAATAATAGAATATAAATAACATAAATAAATATTTTTTCTTCTATTCCTTTACATATTAATAATATTATAAATTTCATTAGTATTTTTTATGATTTAGATATTTTGCAACAATTATTTCTGTTTTCATTTTGAATAGATGCGCGAATATGTTTTTTCGGTGACGCGTATATTGTTTCAATTGACAGATAAAAATAACTGTTTACAAAAGTAAGTCCCATATAAAATACATTGGCCATTTCAACATTAGTGCTGAAAAGTAGACCTTTACGCATATTAATCAATGCATAAATATAGCTTTTTTAGTGGTGTCGTAGATATCTTTTTTTTGTGGTCAAAGAATATGCCAAATTTAGTTAAAAACTTCTTTACAGTTTATATTACCTTTTGATACTTATGTCACTTTTGACGTTTTCTGACTTAGATATTAATCTACCGCGACGCAAGTAATCAGGACCTTACAATATGAGGAGCCCATGCCCATTTACGTACGATTTTGTGACGTACGATATTAGACCTATGTATGTTTTTTGAGATGCCATTTTTTGACGTACATTTTTTATACGTACCTAAGTTTAAAGTAAAATTTTTAAAGGCCAGATATTTTTTATAACAGATTTTTCGACATACCTTTTATTATGAATTACGATTGTTGACGTACGATTTTTTTGATGTATATTTTGTATGCGTACGTGTTTTGAAGTACAATTTGATGAGGGTAGATTTTTTTCACATACGTTTTTTGTGACTTTTTTATATGTAGATTTTTTGACGTACTAGGAATGTTTCTTTCAAATATACATAATGTATATGCTGTACATTTTGGGCATTCGTCGTTGCGTTCAATTTGAAGCTTCGAGCGAGTGTTTCCACTCCCTGATTAAGCATAAAGTAAAATTTCAAGTTTTGAAAAGCCTGAAAATTTGGTTTGGTCGCTCCGCCAATTTTTCAGGCTTATCTAAACTCGAAATTTTACATCATGCGCCACGCGTATAAAACACTGAAATATTGTGATGTTAGAAATACACTGAAAAATACTTGATTTTTTTTAATGGGTATAACCGAAATTTTACAATTACAAAATATTTACATTTTTCTTTACACATTCCCAAGTTACTTATTTAGATGCTTAATTTCAAAAACAGTAATTATTTATTTATTTAGCGGAATCTCAATTTTACATAAATCTACAAAGATAATGTTGCTTTATTGCAATTATGCGTGCCACTGAATTCACTCAACTGACTGAACTAAAAAGTGGACAAAAACTCGGCATGATTTATGAAATTTTAAAACTGACTGCATAAATTCTTGCATTTAGCACACACTGAGTTTACTTCAGGTAGGTACACAAAATTCCCCGTAATGCCATATTTGTGCGTACCCAAGAGATTATCTCCTTCTTGAGAGTGTGTCTAGTGTCTTTAGATAAACTCCTCGTTCTCGTGTAAACAAGATGAGTGGGTTGTGCCACTGATGGTATTTATAACATTTTCCTCCAGTGGAATTCAACCCTACCGTTGTATGTCTTTCAGCGAGATACGTGCCCCGACTTCTTTGCTCCTAATTTAAACATTCCTTAGTTAATATCCAGAAGCTCATATTTAGAATGTCAAAATAAACAAATGTGAAACGCATCTGGGCGCACTTTATAAGTACTCGCGTGCTTATAAGACATTTATTGAGTGATTTTGCAAAAGGCAAAAAAGTACTCTTGTGGTTATAAGAAATTTACTGAGTGATTTTGCGAAAAACAAACGGTACAAACGTGCTGTACACTTCTGTGCTATAAAATCAAGCACATATAATATGTTATAGTTTAAAACGGACGTGATGAGTTTCCTGGTTACAAAAATATGTAAATATATCAATTTCCTTGATATCAAATTGCTGCGTCATTTAGACAACAATTCAAAAATTCGAATTCTGAGTGATTTTGCGAAAAACAAACGGTACGAACGTGCTCATAAGAAATTTATTGGGTGATTTTGCGAAACAAAAATGGAAAATTAATTTATTGAAAATTAATAAGCATGTAGGGCAATTAAATTAATTAATAAACTGTGGAGAGTAAAAATGCAAATTTCCAATTATGAAAGTAATTATCCGGATAACCTTTTTCCGCGTATTAATACGAAAGTGAACTCTTTTTAATTAAAATTAATTAAATTTTACACGTATTCACATTCATATGCTAATCTAAAGAAATATGTTTTACAGGTTAACACGACAAGGGTTGTTACTCTGATTAACAGTGCGCATAATTTATAAGAGACACAAGAAAATAGAGAATATCATCACCTGAATGCAAAAACTAGATATACGTAACTAATTAAATAAATCGAGATACATGACTTAAGGTTCGACTTCTTGGGCTTATTTTCAAGACGAAATTTGAAAATTATCAGATTTTCAAGAAGACTTGAAATCATCATGATAATTTGTAAATTTTAATTTTTGAATTTTACACATTAATTGAACCGAATAAGTCGAAACTCAAGTTGTGTATCTTTAAACATAATATATAAAATTACGAAAAAACTATTCGTGAAAATGCAAACAATGTCTTAATTAATTTCCCGAATAGTTTTTTCGTAATTTTGTATATTATGTTTGAAGTGTGCAAACTATAAGAAGCGTAAGCTTATTTTCTCGAATTCAAATAGTTTTGAATTTGAATTTATCTTGTTTGTGTATCTTTATACCAACAAGTACGGCCGTTACTTCCCTCTGTGATATCTTTATACATACAGTGAACGTTTCTGTTAAGTATACCCTTAGTATTAGGGATGTTTGATATAGGTATATGGATATCTTGAAGTATCGATACTTTTATGCAAAATAATCGATATTTCTTTTTCCAATATATCGCTAGTATCGATACCATATGGTGGATATCGTTACATCCGATACTCGTTATTTATTAGACGCCGTCCATTGTATTAAATTAAGAAAGAAATAAAACACATTTTTCATAAAGTAAATGTTTTTTCAAAGATTTTCATTTATAATATAATCTTGACGGTTTTTACGATTTTCAAACTGTTAACTGTTGAGGCTTTTACTTCGTTATACATCATTATTAACATAGATAAGACACTTAAACTTTGTTTGTATAACTGAGGTTTTTTTATTGTGACGATAGTTTCGACAACGTTAACTTGTCATTATCAGACTACAAGTGTGTAGTCTGATAATGACAAGTTAAAGTTGTCGAAACTATAGTCACAATAAAAAAACCTCAGTTATACAAACAAAGTTTAAGTGTGTTATTTACGATTTTCGTTTATTTTAAAATGTTTGCAGTTTTCATGAATTTCCATCATTATAATAAATTTATAGAAAAAAGCACTTGTTTATGAATTTTCAAGGTTTTCGTGCTGTTTTGCCTTCTGCAAAATCACCCAATTAATGTCCTATAAGCACGCGAGTACTTATAAAGTGCGCCCAGATGCGTTTCACATTTGTGAAGTTTTATGTTTTTAATCAATTTTTTTCAATATTTAATATGTTTCTTCAAAATTGATGATTGTCCACAATTTCCTAGATATTGAAGTATGGAACTTTTCATAAATTTTTGTCAATTAAATAAATTTCTTAAATTTTTTTTGTGAATGCTGTACGTTTTTGGTCGATTTTTAAAACCTTGACGTTTTTAATAAAATTTCAAGATTTTCATAGTTTTAACGGTTATCTTAAATTTTTGAAATTTTTACACTTTTCAAGAATTTTCAAAATTGTGACAGTTTTGAGAATTGTTTGCATTTCTATCAATTTTATTTATTTATTTATTTCAACAGCTTGCCATTTACATTAAAAATACAATATACAAAAAAAAACAAATATGTACAAACACTAGACTTAAAACTAAGCAAGAAAAGTTACAAATCTTTTAAAAGGCGCTTTAATAATGAAAAAAATTAAAATATTTGCGTAACGCAAAACCCGAACAGAAGCGGAATATTTCGCATAATCCGTGCGCCTGTAGCCGATATGGAATGTAATGTCAGACCGAAGAGAGCGCGGTGGAACCCGTATACCAACCAATTCCAACAGATCAGGGCAATCCAAATATCCATTAAGTAGTTTGAATACTAACTTAATGTCAGCTTCTACACGCCTTTGTTTAAGGCTGCGAAGGCCAAAAGTCGTCAATAGATCCAAGTAGGGCTGATCGGTACTAAATTTATAGGCAAGGTACCTTATAAATTTCTTTTGAACTTGCTCAATTTTATTAATGTCGCATTCAGTGTATGGAGACCATACCGTTGAACAATATTCCAAGTGGGGTCGCACTAACGAATTATATAGTGTTACCAACGTTCTACTATTTGTAGAGTTCTTACTGTTACGCTTTACAAAACCCAGCATCTGATAGGCTTGAATCCACAGTGACACCTAAATCCCTTATTCTATCAACACGATTTATTGCTACATCGTTGAAAACATACTTTGTAATGACCGACCTTGTACTTCGTGAAAAAGTAATGATATTACACTTTTTGATGTTTGGCGTTAATCTGTTATCGTTACACCAGCTATAAAAGTGATCAAGTTCCTTTTGCAGGTTCGTTGCATCAACAGTCGATTCAATACGCATATAAATTTTCATATCATCAGCGAAAAGTAAACAATTGGCATTCTGAAAACATCTTGTAGCGTCTTTATAAATATATTAAAGAACAAGGGACCCAGGTGTGATCCCCGAGGAACACCAGAAGTTACCTTTAGGGGTCTTGATGTTATTTGCCCAATTTTAATCACTTGCAACCTATCTGTTAGGTAGGACTCTATCCAACGTAAAAGAATATCAGTAATGCCAACATAATGAAGCTTGTTGAGTAATAACGTATGATCAACAGAGTCAAACGCCTTGGAGAAGTCGGTATAGATGGAATCAACTTGAAAACCGTGTTCCAAGGCGTTGACAATGTAAGAATCATATAACAATAAATTAGATTCCGTAGATGCCCCCACTCGAAACCCATGTTGTTTGTGAGAGATTGAAGATTGCAATGAATTCGTTAAGAAATCCGTCAACAATTTTTCAAAATTTTTTGGGATTGTTGCAATTATGGATATAGGGCGATAATTTTGAACAAGTTTGTTATCGCCATTCTTATATATTGGAATTATGTTTGTTAATTTCCAGCAAGATGGAAAACAACCACTAGATAGTGACAATTTAAAAAGTAACCATATTGGTCTACTAAGCGCGAATGCACATTTTTTTAATAGGGAAGCGGGCAGACCATCGGGGCCAGGGCAATAGTTATCTTTAAGAGTTTGTAATGCATTAAGGACCTCCGTGATTTTTATGTCAGGTGTTCGATTTAAGTGAAGAGATGATGGCCAAATCGATGAAGATGTCATTTGTTTATTATGCGGACATGGAGGTCTATACACTGATTCAAAATGATCAGCAAACAAATCAGCTATACTACTTCTGTCGTTGACAACCTTATTATCCCTAAGAAAATTGGCTGACATACGATCCCCACCCCTCTTCAATCTAACATGAGACCAAAATGATTTTGGATTTGTCTTAGTTTCGGACTCAATATTCTCTACGTGATTACTGTAACACAATCTGGATAAGAGCTTGCACTCACCTCTTATTGAGGAAAATGCTGAAATTCTGACGGTTTTCTTAAATTTCCTAGATTTCCGTTGATTTATAAAATATCAACAGTTATTGTGAATTTCCTAAATATTCGTTGATTGTTCAAATATTTTAACTTCTCAGTGATTGTTCAAATATTTTAACTTTTCAGTGATTGTTAAAATATTTACACTTTTCAGTGATTTTCTAACACATTTCGTTCATTTTTAAAATGTTAGCACTTTTAATGATTGTTCGTCAATTTTTAAAATCTCAGCATTTAGGCTTTAAATCATAATTTCTTGTTATTTTTCTTTTGAGTATACATATCCTATATACGCGTTGTAGATTTTTTTTGTTCATTGTTTTCTTAAAAGAGGTCCATTTGAAGTTTAAACGAGTATTTTCCACTCCTAGACTAAGCATGAAGTAAAATTTCGAGTTTAGAAAAGCCTGAAAATTTGGTTTGGTCGCGTAGCGCGAAGCGCGGAGCGGCCAAACCAAATTTTCAGGCTTTTCTAAACTCGAAATTTTACTTCATGCGCCACGCGTATAAGACACTGATTTCAAGCGAAGTTTACTCGTTCACAATATTTCAGTGCTTTCAGTGTTTAATACGCGTGGCGCATGAAGTAAAATTTCGAGTTTAGAAAAGCCTGAAAATTTGGTTTGGCCGCTCCGCGCTTCGCGCTACGCGACCAAACCAAATTTTCAGGCTTTCCTAAACTCGAAATTTTACTTCATGCTTAGTCTGGGAGTGGAAAACACTCGTTTTAAGCTTCAAATTGAACTTTTTTTAAAAAACCGCGTATGCATATGTATACTTTATAGAGAATTCGCTGTATGTATACTTAAAAGAAAAATTCCCTGTGTTAACAGATTAATCCGAAGACAAATCTACTGAATGTGCATTCGATTTAACTAACATTTTCGAGTGTTTTCTACTCCCAGGTTAGGCATGAAGTAAAATTTCGAGTTTTGAAAAGCCTGAAAATTTGGTTTGGTTGCGTAGCGCGAAGCGCGGAGCGACCAAACCAAATTTTCAGGCTTTTCTAAACTCGAAATTTTACTTCATGCGCCAAGCATACAAGACACTGATTTCAAGCGAAGTTTACTCGTCGCAATATTTCAGTGCTTTTAGTGTTCAATACGCGTGGCGCATGAAGTAAAATTTCGAGTTTGGAAAAGCCTGAAAATTTGGTTTCCTAAACTTTGGATTTCCTAAACTTTCTTTAATTTTCAAAATTGTTACGATTTAAAGGGCTCTGTTTTTAATCAGAATTACCAGTGTTTAATGAAGTGCTTTTCTATTCAAAACTTTCCAGAAAGAAAAGGTTAAAATGTAAAAAATGATCATACCTACATATTCCAAATAAAATTACTGGACGCCATCGAATTTTGAAAGGCTAGATAATCAGTATATTTTGAACTTCACTTGAAATCATTGTTTTATACGCCTGGCGCATGAAGTAAAATTTCGAGTTTAGAAAAGCCTGGAAATTTGGTTTGGCCGCTCCGCTTCGCGGAGCGACCAAACCAAATTTTCAGGCTTTTCTAAACTCGAAATTTTACTTCATGCTTAGTCTGGGAGTGGAAAACACTCGTTTTAAGCTTCAAATTGAACTTTAAACAAAAAAGCCTATGCATATGTATACCTAATAGAGAATTCGCTGTATGTATACTTAAAAGAAAAATTCCCTGTGTTAACAGATTAATCCGAAGACAAATCTACTGAATGTGCATTCGATTTAACTAACATTTTCGAGTGTTTTCTACTCCTAGGTTAAGCATGAAGTAAATTTTCGAGTTTTGAAAAGCCTGAAAATTTGGTTTGGTTGCGTAGCGCGAAGCGCGGAGCGACCAAACCTTTTCCAAACTCGAAATTTTACTTCATGCGCCAAGCATACAAGACACTAATTTCAAGCGAAGTTAACTCGTTCGCAATATTTCAGTGCTTTCAGTGTTCAATACGCGTGGCGCATGAAGTAACATTTCGAGTTTAGAATAGCTTCAAAATTTGGTTTCCTAAACTTTGGATTTCCTAAACTTTCTTTAATTTTCAAAATTGTTACGATTTAAAGGGCTCTGTTTTTAATCAGAATTACCTGTGTTTAATGAAGTGCTTTTCTATTCAAAACTTTCCGGAAAGAAAGGGTTAAAATGTAAAAAATTATCATATAGTATTTTTAATACCCATTTGGAATAACCCCATCCTTATTTATCAATCATGAATCAGATGAAACATAAATTACCAACAAAAATGAACGTCGATTACTAATTAGATGTTACGTCAAAAGTTTGATGTCTGTCATTAAATAACGCGAAAATACACTACTAAATTGCGATATTCCCATGAATCCAAAAAGCGTATGCTTAATGTAATAAGTTATTTTCAAAATGAATTAGGATCTCGATTTAAGGCAATTCAAAAAGCGTCTGAAGTCTTAAAAGTTCCACAAAGCACATTATACAACCTACAAGATGAAAACAGAGCAACTAATTTTGAGTTTAGAAGGAAAACGTTTCCCTGAGAAAAACTAAAATTACGAAGAATACTCTGCATTTTTTAGGGGAAGTGATTTGCAAAATGTATGCCACAAAGGAACATATTACTGTAGAAACTATTTACTGGCAATTTATTTATGGAAGAATCACCAGAAATTGAGATCTTAAAAAGTTCTTTATATTTGGGAATTAAGAAAATGGGCTTTAGCTTCAAAAAGCAGAACGGAAGAAAACATGTATTGGAAATGACTGGAATCAGGTTAAAGAGAATTTTATTTCAAAATAAATATCAAGTTGCTATAAAGAAAACTGCTTTTTCTGGATAAAACGTGGGTTTTTAGCTAAATAGATAGAAGAATGTGGCAAGATGGCAGTAAATCCAGGAATTTTAGAAAAACTCGAAGTGGGATACGTTATTATGCATGCCGGAAATGAAAATGGATTTGTGACAAATGCATCCGTAATTTTTAAATATAATTATAAAACAGGTGATAGTTTCTAAAGTAATTCGAGTTTTGCTTAGCGAAACGTTTGCAGACATTTAAATTCGAAATCCATTATGTGTTTGGATCTTCTGGGTTGTATCATATATTTTGTGGAGCTTTTAGTTGTATTATAATTATTATGTTCCATATTATGAAATTAATTAATATTTGTGATCCTACTGGTTACATTGAATATCAAGTTACTGCACCAATGCCCTAAGAATAATGGTTTAGATGTCACTCATTTGATATGACAAGTTCCTAACCTAATTTTGTGTGTGTGTTCAAGAAGCCGCATACGTTAAGTTACTAAAACGACTGGTACTTCCAAATAGGTATTAAAAATACTATACCTACATATTCCAAAGAAAATTACTGGACGCCATCGAATTTTGAAAGGCTAGATAAACAGTATATTTTGAACTCACTTGAAATCATTGTTTTATACGCCTGGCGCATGAAGTAAAATTTCGAGTTTAGAAAAGCCTGGAAATTTGGTTTGGCCGCTCGACCAAACCAAATTTCCCGGCTTTTCTAAACTCGAAATTTTACTTCATGCTTAACCTGGGAGTGGAAGACACTCGTTCGACAATTATCTAGACTTATTTTGACCTTTTTCTGTTTTATATAAAATAAAATATGCGATATTATTAAAAGAAATAATAAAATTATGAATATTAAGAAAAGAAATAAAATTTGTTAATAATTCAAACCATTTTATGAAAATCTTAGAAATTCACCAAAATCATCAACATTTTTATAATCGACTAAAATCTTGATAATTTATAAAAAGCCTCAACAGTTTAAAAATCAAAGAAAATCTTGGAAATTCACGAAAATAAAAAAATTATAAAATAAACGTAAATCGTCAAGAGGTTAACGAAAATATAAAATTAACAAACATTTTGGATATTCATTAAAATTCATGAAAGATGTTAAAATATTAAAAATTCATGAAAGGCGTATGCATTTTTAATCTTTAGACGTCTTGCATGAATTTTAGTGGATTTCTAAAATGTCTGTTAGTTTTTGATTTCCGTTCCCACTGAGCAAAAAACAAACAAATAACGTTATATCAACATTGTAGCAACATTAAACGTTGTTTTAATGTTAATACATTACTTAAATGGATTTGCTCAGTGGGTTAATTTTCTGACGATTTACGTTTTTTATATATTTTTTTTATGTTCGTAAATTTCTAAGATTTACTTTGATTCAAAATATTAAAATTCACGAAAAACGTCAAAATATTAAAAAGTCATGAAAGGCGTCAAAATATTAAACATTCATGAAAGGCGTGAAAATAATAAAAATTCATGAAAGGCATTGAAATATTAAAAGTTCATGAAAGGCGTCCAAATATTAAAAATTATCGAACGAATGTCTTAGAAATTCACGAAGTATCAAAATTTTAGAGTATAACGTATATCTATCATAAAAATTCACGTAAATTGTCAAGATTTTTCAAAAATTGGCAAAAGTTCATGAAAAATATCAATGTTTTTAATATTGTCGAAAATCTTAAAAATTTAGGTCCTGGGTCTCCAAACTATCTTCTTCGCGGTCCACAAATACAATTCTACATAATAAAGTCGGCCAAGATCCGATTAATTTTATAAAATTATGAAAAATTTAAGGAACAATTGTTACAATATTTCAAAATATGACATTTACAAAAAAAATTACAAACGATCCGCGGATCGGATTCATGCAAGTCGCGGGCCGGATTTGGCCCGCGGGCCGTAGTTTGGAGACCACTGATTTAGTTAAACCGTTGAATTTTATGAAATGCTTCAACATTTTTAAAGTTAACGAATATTTTCGAAAACTGCTAAAAACTTTTCAAGCTCTTAGCAATGTTAAATTTTAAAACTGTTGAAGCTCGAAAATCTTGATAATTTATAAAAATTATCAACGTTTTTAATATTCAAACAAGAATAGTTAAAATTTAAAACTATTTGAATTAATTCTCTAAAGTTATCTTATTAATTAAGACGTATTGTTTGTTTTTTACACGAATTTTTGTAATTTTATAAATTATGTTTTTAATATTGCACAAAATCCAAGAGATTCACGAAAACCGTCAACATTTTGATGAATATCGTCAAGATATTAAAAATCAATTAAAATCTTGAAAATTCTGGAAATTCACAGAAACTGCCAGGCTTTTACGAAATTTCATATAAAGTGTTAGAATATTTAAAATTGAAGAAAATCTAGGAAATTCACAAAAAAAACGTGTTTTTTGTTTTTTTCATTACGTCTAAAACATTACCAATTAAAAACATGCTTAAAACGTGTTTAAAACAGGTTTAAAACGAGTTTAAAACAGAACATTATTTTGAGTATACATATCCCGATAATTACAGCGTTATTTTGATTTACGGCAATTCGTTGTTCTAACGCGTATAATTTTAGGCTTTTAACGAGTGTTTTCCACTCCCAGACTAAGCATGAAGTAAAATTTCGAGTTTAGAAAAGCCGAAGAATTTGGATTGGCCGCGTAGCGAAGCGGAGCGGCCAATCCAAATTAGGCTTTTCTAAACTCGAAATTTTACTTCATGCGCCACGCTTGAAAACACTGATACACAGTGAAGTTCAAAAAACACGCACATACAACAACGATTATAGGCAACCTAATATACGTTAGAGTTATTAGGTTGCCTATAATCACTGTTTTAAACAATTTGTTTAGCTCAGAATTTGGCTCACGTTTTATTTACATCTACACCCACTGAGAAAAAAACAAACAAATAATGTTATATCAACATTGTAGCAACATTGAACGTTGTTTTAATGTTGATGAAATATTACTTAAACGGAAATTTTAGAAACTCAAGAAAAAGTTTTTAGTCCCTTTTTAAATCTTAACACTTTTCGTGTATTTCCTACATTTTTATTCAAATTATAAATGTAGACGATTTTCAGAAATTCCCAAGATTTCCGTTAATTTATAAATAAATTTAATACTATTCATGAATTTTCAAGATTTTCGTGTATTTCCTAAATATTCGTTTATTTTAAAAATGCCGAAGTTTTCATGAAACAAAAGTAATTTCAAAAGCAAAAGGAATTTGAAACGATTTTCTGTTCATTTCGAAATTTCGACGATTATCTTTAATTTCGTGGATTTTTTTTAATTAAAAAAATGCTGACTTTTAGCCAAATATCAAAATCTTAGTAGTATTCCTGTATATCCTAAATTTTTACTTTCCCCCGTATGTAATACAAAGGGAAAGTATTGTTTTCGTGAAAATTTTCGAATCAAAAATTTTAGCGGAAATATCCGTTTTGAGGTCCCCTGAGTCGAATAAGACCATTTTTAAAAAATGTCTGTCTGTCTGTCTGTCTGTCTGTGTGTGTGTGTGTGTGTGTGTGTCTGTGTGCCCTGTACCGCAAAAACCGCTAAAGATATCGAGATGAAACTTGAACCTTAAGCTTTTCGTTACAATCGGAAGAACTGAAAAGCTTTTGGTGAAAATCGGAAAACCGGAAGTGGTACTTTACTCTTAGCGTTTTTCAGTTTTTTCAGATTTTTTCAATAAATGTTCATCAAACAAAAAATTCTTTCAAATAAAAGTTGTAGATAATAACAAAATGCAGATGTATTGTTCACTTACTTTTTGTCATAGCACTCTTAGTTTTTGAGATATTTCAAAAGTTGTGTGTTTTATCTAGTTATTGAGGACCACTTCGTAATATGTTATAAAAAGAAGAACGTTTTTCGGGAACTTTCAAATACAATTTTCTACAGGGTGATTCATTAGCCTCTTTACAAACTTTAAAAAGTGATTTAATACGCAATTTACGGGGGAAAGTACTATGATGGACACATCACCATTTTTTATTTTAAAATGTTTTCGCTTTTCATGAAATTTCACGATTTTCATTGATTTTCAAATGCTTTAGCATCTTTTTGTGAATTTCTGAGTTATTAGTTCATTTGAAAATTCTTGACGCTTCTCGTAAATATCCAACTTCATTAATAATTTTAACGGTTTTCGTAAATTTCCTACATTTTTGTTAATTTTAAAAAAATGTTGATTCTTTTCATAAATTTATAAAATCCTGACTATTTTTGTGAATTTGTAAATTTCTTGGTAGTTTTCCTGAATATCCTAAATGTTTTAATTTAAAATGTTATTCGCTTCTCATGAAATTTCACGATTTTCATTGATTTTCAAATGCTTTAGCATCTTTTCGTGAATTTCTGAGTTATTAGTTCATTTGAAAAATCTTGACGCTTCTCGTAAATATCCAATTTAATTAATAATTTTGACGGTTTTCGTAAATTTCCTAGATTTTTGTTAATTTTTAAAAAATGTTGATTCTTTTCATAATTTTTTAAAATCCTGACTATTCTTGTGAATTTTTAAATTTTCGTTCTATTTAAAAATACTCGCTTTTCATAAATTCTTCACAATTTTCGGTAATTTTCAAATTCTTGACGGTTTGTCAGGATTATGATAAAATTACGACAGTTTTAAGTTTTGTATGATTATGATTATAATTATAATTAGAATTATGATTTCACCCGTAAACTCGCCTATTATTCAGTCATTTATTTGTGTTTAACGCTGGACGATTCAATTCAAATCACTAAGAAATTTTAATGAGGGTTTTGCAATCCCAGATTAAGTATGAAGTAAAATTTCGAGTATTCAGTAATTTATTTGTGTTTAACGCTGGACAATTCAATTCAAATCACTAAGAAATTCTAATGAATATTTTACAATCCCAGATTAAGTATGAAGAAAAATTTCGAGTTTAGAAAAGCCTGAAAATTTGGATTTGCCGGGGCGCGCGAGCGAAGCGAGTCGCGCCCCGGCAAATCCAAATTTTCAGGCTTTTCTAAACTCGAAATTTTACTTCATGCGCCAGGCATATAAAACACTGGAATATTGTGAAATTTAAAATATTCATAGTCTACTAAGATTGATTTTGTATTTTATCCCACGTTAACAAATTTTATAAATGATTATTTACTCTAACCAACTCCTCCAGTAAATCCTAATTTTTACTAACAATGGGAATTTTTCAAATTTAAGTATTTGAATATTTATTCAAAGCATTAAAATATATTATTTGAGAATATTCAAATTAATCTAATATTTTAATACGTGGATAGTCGAATATTTAAATAATCAAATTAGGATACAGGGAGGTTTTCTTATTAGTATACAAACCCCAATTACAGTATATAAGCTGCAAGTCTTCAGATATTCGTTGTTTTTTTTTTAAGAGTTCAATTCGAAGCTAAAAACGAGTGTTTTCCACTCCCAGGTTATGCATGAAGTAAAATTTCGAGTTTATAAAAGCCTGAAAATTGGTTTGGTCACTCCGCGCTAAATTTAATAAGCCACCATTAAAGTGCAATAAAAATTATACAAAATCCATGTTACGTTTATAAATTAACATAAACAAAATTGTTAGGCCTTTCTAAACTCGAAATTTCATTTCATGCTTAATCTGGGAGTGGAACACACTCGTTTAAAGCTCTAAATTGAAATTATTAAAAACAACAAATATCGGAAAATTTACAGCGTAAGCATACAGAGAGTTGTATGTAACACCGAACATACGTCGTACATTTTCCGATGCTCGGTTTATTAAAAGAATTTAATTTGAAGCTATAAACTAGTGTTTTCCACTCCCAGACTAAGCATGAAGTAAAATTTCGAGTTTAGAAAAGCCTGAAAATTTGGTTTGGATCGCGTAGCGCGAAGCGCGGAGCGGCCAAACCAAATTTTCAGGCTTTTCTAAACTCAAAATTTTACTTCATGCGCCACCGGCACACAACACTGATTTAATGAAAGTTTAGCAGTGTGTGTTAAACTTCGTAATATGTCAGTGTTTTGTACCGGTGGCGCATGAAGTAAAATTTCGAGTTTAGAAAAGCCTGAAAATTTGGTTTGGCCGCTCCGCGCTTCGCGCTACGCGACTAAACCAAAATTTCAGGCTTTTCTAAACTCGAAATTTTACTTCATGCTTAATCTAGGAGTGGAACACACTCGTTTAAAGCTCTAAATTGAAATTATTAAAAACAACAAATATCGGAAAATTTACAGCGTAAGCATACAGAGAGTTTTATGTAACACCGAACATACGTCGTACATTTTTCGACGCTCGGTTTATTAAAAGAATTTAATTTGAAGCTTTAAACGAGTGTTTTTCACTCCCAGACTAAGCATGAAGTAAAATTTCGAGTTTAGAAAAGCCTGAAATTTGGTTTGGTCGCGTAGCGCGAAGCGCGAAGCGGCCAAACCGAATTTTCAGGCTTTTCTAAACTCGAAATTTTACTTCATGCGCCACCGGCACACAACACTGATTTAATGAAAGTTTAGCAGTGTGTCTTAAACTTCGTAATATGTCAGTGTTTTGTACCGGTGGCGCATGAAGTAAAATTTCGAGTTTAGAAAAGCCTGAAAATTTGGTTTGGCCGCTCCGCGCTTCGCGCTACGCGACCAAACCAAATTTTCAGGCTTTTCTAAACTCGAAATTTTACTTCATGCTAAGTCTCGGAGTGGAAAACACTCGTTTAAAGCTTCAAATTAAATTCTTTTAATAAACCGAGCATCGGAAAATGTACGACGTATGTTCGGTGTTACATAAAACTCTCTGTATGTATACTTAATAGAAAAATTTCCTATATATTTGAATATTAACATATTTAGATATTTGAGTATTTGAATATTCGAGCATTAAAATATTGAAATATTTCAATATTCAAATAAGTGAATGATTTAGTTAATTAAACATTCATATTTCCATATTCGTTAGTATTTGAATTATCCGTATTCTTGGGATTCGGATACGAATAATTCAAATATTCGAATATTCAAATACAAATATGAATTATTTAAATAAATATTCATATTTGAATATTCGAATATTTGAATTATTCGTATTCGAATCCCAATCATAATGAAAGAGCTACATTTCAAAAAATATTCAACCGATTAATAAAAAGTGATCGCATAAACGTTTTTCTTTTTATTTGTGATGTATTCACATGAAAATATCTGAAATAACATCAGCGAGCCTCGGTCATTTAAATATAGATGTAAAGTCGTGCCTTTCATGGATGACCTGCGTTCAACGCCATTAACTCTCAACCTAATTGAGCGCATTGGGGGAACTCCGCATATAAAAACGTGGAAAAAAGGGCGAAGCCCTAAACAACAGAAAAATATTGATGTAGGTTTCCTTATTCCACCACACACACATACACAAACGCTAATGCTGGCGATATTTTGACATTTCCTCGGTATTGATGTATCCCTTTCCCTCAGCCTAAAGGGAGTTAAATTTAGCTCCTCTTTTTTTTCACAAACACAAATACGCCTTATTCCTGGATAAATTACGAACAGATGGGGAAAAGTGGGTGTATAAATAAAAATCCGGGGGATGTTTGGTGGATTTAATTGGGTGATTTAGTGAATAGATAGGTTTGTGTTTGAAAGAGTGGATCAAGTGGGAAATTAAAAAAAAAATAAAAATCTATTTTAATTAGAGATACATTGGCTGTTACCTAAAATAGGATGCAGAAATCGTTAAGTTTAAGATGAGGAATGTTAATTGCGGCCGCTTTATGAATGGCTTTAATTCGAGTCCGCTGTGATTGATGACTTTTAATAACTTTTTCTAAACGTTATTTCCTTACGCAAATAGGCTATAGTCAATAAATGGAATGTTTATTAACAAGTTTATAACAATAATAATAATAATAATAAGTCTTTATTAATTAAAGTTTATTTATTTTCACCAAGTAAAATCAACAGGTTGTTTACAATCATTACAACTAACATTACAATGAATATTTTATAAAATGATAAAATAAAATATGTAAAATAGATTAATTACATGGCCGTATGCATGTATACATATACAAATAAACAAAAAACGAAAAATACAGATACGTGAAAATATTATGTTAAGTTATTTGCTCTTTCAAATGTGATAATAGAGATTTAATTTTGTCATAAAATATGTCGCAGGAATAAGGTAACGCATTATAAACACTACACATAATAAGTATTGGCGATTTAAGTTTATAGTTGGTTCTACATGGTGGTTTACTAAACGTAAACTTTTGTCTGCTGCAAAAAGTTGGTATGCGCAACCGCACTTTGTAAAGAAGTTCAGGGGAGTCGATTGATTTGTGTAGTAATTTATACAAGAAAATGAGTGATGTCTTTTGACGACGTAATTCAAGTGATTCAAAATTAAATGTGTTTAACAATGTATCATGATCAAATCCTCTAACCGGATATAGACCATTACGCTTATAAGATAGCATTTTTAGGAATTTTCGCTGTACACTTTCTATCATTTTAATTTGATTTTGTGATTGTGGATACCACACTAAAGCAGCATATTCGAGCTTAGAGCGCACATATGAATAAAATAGTTTTTTTATAATGATTATTGGGCTCATTCATCAAAATGTTCAGCATTCAATATGTTTGAATGTGTTTGTTGGTATCTAATGAACGTTACAGAGCCATTTTAAAAACTTTAACCCGCCAACAGCTATCGCCAACACCAATCGGTCTATTTTGTACGATTGCAAAGATCTCAAACACGTTCACGATTAATAGTCCGATCATCAGAGGATTCCCCAACAGTTGGCAGTAAACTCCCAACTTGTATCTCTGATAAACGGGCCCATTTATTTGTTTTTGTTGTGTCATTGTCATAAATTTTCAACATTCAGGCACTAACGCTGATTTAAAGAAACTGATACAGTATACTTGTTATTGGGTATGCGTTCTACTAGCACAGGATTCGACGGAATTAATATAATCATGCTACGTATGTGTTGTGCTGTCATACTGCCCGCACTGACACATATAATAAATACGTGCATTCTGGATTCGTCACTCCCTGAGCTTTGGAAAATAGGCATTGTTACTCCAATTCCAAAAATCAACAATCCTTTAGATCTTATTCGTTTACGGCCTATCAGCATTTTGTCGACAATCTCTAAATTACTGGAGAAAATTCTGAATATGCAAATGCTAAAATTTATTAATATTAACAGCATCCTTCCCTCGTATCAATCGGGTTTCAGGCAGGGATATAGCAGCGACACTGCTTTGTTAAACATTACGGACGATATATTAACTGCCACCGACAAGGGTAATTTGACAGCTTTAATTTTACTAGATTACACTAAAGCATTTAATACAGTAAATCATGCGACTCTTTTAACGATCCTCGAACACCTCGGATTTGGATACTCTGCAATATCACTCATACATTGTTATCTTTACAATAGGAAAGAGTACGTCACAATTGAATCTAATACCTCAGAACTACTTAATATCGATCAATGAGTCCCTCAAGGGTCAGTCATCGGTCCTCTTTTATTTTCTCTCTATACCTCCTTAATTTTAAATACATTGGATAACTGTAAAGGGCATATGTATGCAGATGATACACAAATATTCTACTCATTTCCACCTATACTGTTTGATATGGCTAATGCTTACATAAATTTCGATATAGATAAAATCTGCGAATTCTCCAAAAACCTAAATCTAAATATAAATTAATTAAAATCCCAACTCTTACTACTTGTTCCAGAAAAAGCATGTAGGGATATTTCAGATAAAATTAACATAAAAATAGAGGGGGCATAAATATACCACTTAGTAATAATGGTAAAAACTAAGGGGTTATATTGGACAACTCGTTTAGGTACAGAGCACACATAAATAAATCTTTAGCAATTGCATACTTAAATCTTAAAAAACTATACCCTCACAGACATAGTCTATTAAAACAAAAATTTTGCTATGTGTTACGCTAGTACTGTCAAAGTTTACATATTTTTCTACCCTGTGGCATGCTGCTATAGACAGTGTAACAAAAAAACGCATACAGAAAGTACAAAATACTTGTCTGAGAAATATTGACGGATTACGTAAATTTGACAGAATATCCCATAAAATTAGAGACTCTAGTTGGTTGTCTATGCAAGAGCGTCGAACAATACAGGCAGCATGTTTATATCATAAAATTATAATAACTAAACACCCGCCATATTTATACAACGACATTTCTTTTCGCAAAGACGTACATAACATCAACCCCCGTTTCAAGGGTAGGTTATCACCTCCAAAACATCGGTCCGCACTATTTGAACAATCGTTTTCTTACAATATATATCGACTTTATAATGATGTACCCCAAGAATTTAAGAATCTCTCTCTACACAAATTCAAACCAAATTTAAAAAAAGGCCGTTTTAACAGATGGTCTGGTAATAATTTGATGCGATCTATGTCAATGTTTTTTATATAAGTTTTGTAACTCATATGCCTAGCTGTATTTTAGTTTTATTTTATTTTTATTATTTCGAAATATAGTTGTTTTGTACGCGTGGCACATAATCTAAAATTTCAAGTTTAAAAAAGCCTGAACATTTCTTTTGGTCGCTTCGCGCTAAATTTAATAAACCATCATTAAAGTGCAATAAAAATTATACAAAATTCATGTTACGTTTATAAATTAACATAATTTTACAGGCACGTGAGTCGGCACATTACATTTTACAACCAAAGATAAAAATCTGTTTAACCATCACAGCAGGACGCTACAACTCGAACGTTTTCTTTCAACAGAAAGAACAATCTTACATAATTTTAATTAATTAAACCGCGTCGCCGCAATAACTGTAAATCAAAATTCGCAACTCTCCCAAAAACTCATTTAGGACATTTTCTCAAGAGATATTTCTTTCTTTTTCAGCTGCATACGGTTACCACAGACAAGGGTATTGCCAAGCAGGATTCAGTGCAGGCATGACAAAAGTAAGTGAACATTTTCTGATATACATTTTCAATTAAAAAAAAAATAGCATTGTTGAATAAAATATGTTATGAGGAATGTCAAAATTGCTTCATTTACAGTCTAGAGAATTTAAAGTTTTAATATGTAAAGTTATTTAGTTAAAAACACTTGGTATTGTTTCACAAATTAAAATTTTATTCCGACTAGTTTCGGTTTGTTAGACCATTTTCAAAGGAATGTACAGAAAAAAATATTGTCTAACTTTAACTTTACATATTCTAATATGTTTCACCAAGTGCTAGAGATGAAATTCAAGAAATTAAAGTTTTAATACATTTGGCCCTTCCCAGCAAACCAAATCATATAATATATACATTATATTTATGTAATATCTTAGAAATATTATACCGGGTGTTGACTTAGCGGACGCAACATGGGAAATCCCATGTACATTTTGAAATGTTCAAATTTTGGCACCCCTATATATTTTAGAAACAAAATGTATTTACCTTTTATGTAGAGGGAAAAATTCTGAATTCCTTCGTGTTAACGTTTATCACTTTACGTTTCTCTAAACTAAAATAATCAAGAAAAAATAATCTGATTTTATAAAAATAATGACATGCCATGGAATTGAAACAACAACTGTGGATGTCAAAATGGCAAAATATATCGTAGTCACTTGATTAAAGTAAATGTTTTCAAAATGATTTACACTATACAAGAAACATGTCATTATTTTTATAAAATCACATAACTTTTTCTTAATTATTTTAGCTGTTAATTTTCTGACATTCGTCGATTTTTAAAAGAGTTCACTTTGAAGCTTTAAACGAGTGTTTTCCACTCCCAGACTAAGCATGAAGTAAAATTTCGAGTTTAGAAAAGCCCCTTAATAAAAAACAGGAAATATCCGCAATTGTTGTATCAGTTCCATGGTATGTCATTATTTTTATAAAATCTCATTACTTTTTCTTAATTATTTTAGCTGTAAATTTTCTGACATTCGTTGATTTTTAAAAGAGTTCAATTTGAAGCTTTAAACGAGTGTTTTCCACTCCCAGACTAAGCATGAAGTAAAATTTCGAGTTTAGAAAAGCCCCGTGAAAATTTGTCGATGGTCGCGCAGCGACCCGAGACAAATTTTCTGGGCTTTTCTAAACTCGAAATTTTACTTCATGCGCCACGCGTACAAAACCAAAATATTTTGAATTTATTTATATTTGAACCTCACTTGAAATCAGTGTTTTCTACGCGTGGCGCATGAAGTAAAATTTCGAGTTTAGAAAAGCCCAGAAAATTTGTCTCGGGTCGCTGCGCGACCCTCGACAAATTTTCACGGGGCTTTTCTAAACTCGAAATTTTACTTCATGCTCAGTCTGGTAGTGGAAAACACTTGTTTAAAGCTTTAAATTGAACATTAAAAAAAAACAGGGAATACCCGCAATTGTTGTATAAATTCCATGGTATGTCAATATTTTTATAAGATCACATTACTTTTTCTTAATTATTTTAACTTAGAGAAATGTAAAGTGTTAAGTGTGAACATTCATAAATTTAAAATTTTTCCCTCTACAAAAAAGTGAAATACATTTTGTCTCTAAAATAAATTGGGAAGCCAATATTTGAACACTTTAAAATTAACATGCGATTTCCTATGTTGCGTCCGCCAAGACAACACCCGGTATATCTGGAGAAAATAGATAGCTAATATAAAGGTAAATGTCTGCTATTTTTAGGTATATAAATTTACATACTGTATATTATATAATAACTTTATATAATTTATACGTAAAATACCCATAATTATTCAATAATATTCCTATAATATCCCTATATTTCTTATGTAATATATATTAAGCTGTAATATATACTAAGCTACTATATATAATATATACTTGTATATACTTTTAAATTCATGATTTTTTTTATATCTGTGGCACCTGTAAATAAAGGATAAAGAGCAATTTTGAGATATATATACATCAGACATTCGTTGCTTAATTAAAATCATTTAGTTTGAAGCCTCTAACGAGTGTTTCCAATCCCAGATTAAGCATGAAGTAAAATTTCGAGTTTAGAAAAGCCTGAAAATTTGGTTTGGTCGCGTAGCGCGAAGCGCGGAGCGGCCAAACCAAATTTTCAGGCTTTTCTAAACTCGAAATTTTACTTCATGCGCCACCGGTACAAAACACTAACATATTACAAAGATTAAAACACACCGCTAAACTTTACATTGCATCAGTGTTTTGTACCGGTGGCGCATGAAGTAAAATTTCGAGTTTAGAAAAGCCTGAAAATTTGGTATGGCCGCTCCGCGCTTCGCGCTACGCGACCAAACCAAATTTTCAGGCTTTTCTAAACTCGAAATTTTACTTCATGCTTAGCCTGGGAGTGGAAAACACTCGTTTAAAGCTTCAAATTAAATTCTTTTAGTAGACGGAGCGTCGGCAAATGTACAACGTATGCATATGTATACCTAAAGGAAACATTTCTCATTATGAAAATGGTCGGTGTTACATAAAACTCTCTGTATAATATATGTGTTTGCTGAGTTAGTTACCTACTTATCTAAATTAGTTTAGTACTAGTTTACTAGTTTATTGTCTTGTCAACACACTATAAGTATTTACTAAAAATAAAAAAAATATTTGTCAGTGTCTAAGAGTTTAGTCAGTAATTTTAATCCAGATATTAAACTTACCTATTTTTGACTTTCACTCTTCTTTACATTCGTAAAACATAAATGAGCAATAGATGGTGACACTCGAAACTGATGATCTGAATGAACAATAGATGGAGACACTCGTAAATAAAAATGTTAGTAAGCAATAGATGGTAAAAAACGATGTTCATAAGCAATAGATGGGGACACTTGTAAATAATAACTTTAATGAGTAATAGATGGCGTTACACATAAATAAAAATGTCAAAGGGCAATAGATGGCGACACTCAAAACGAATACTCTTTATGAACAATAGATGGAGACACTCGTTAATAAAAATGTTAATAAGCAATAGATCCAAATAACGATGTTAATAAGCAATAGATGGGGACACTCGTAAATAAAAACGTTAATGAGCAATAGATGGCGTCACACGTAAATAAAAATGCTAAAGAGCAATAGATGGCGACACTCAAAATTAATAATTTTAATGAGCAATTGATGGAGACACTCGTAAATAAAAATGTTAGTAAGCAATAGATCCAAATAACGATGTTAATAAGCAATAGATGGGGACACTCGTAAATGAAAACGGTAATGAGCAATGAATGGCACCACTCGTAAATAAAAATATTAAAGAGCAATAGATGGCTACACTCGAAGAAAAAAAAAGTTAATGTACAGGGTGGTCTAATTTCGATGTTGCTTATGGGGATCTCGGTAAATATAAAAGTTAGAAAAAAACCGATGGCGCAATCGCGATCTCTTTTTTTGAGACTAGGATAATGCCGAAAACAAAAATGCAACATCTTGTTTTTTTCAGAATTTATGAGGCAAAATCGGGTTTTCTTGATTTTTAACTTCAATTAATATCTTGCATAACTTCTAAAATAGACAAAAACTATAAATACCTTCTTAAGACCCTTTTTTTAACTAGAATCCAGTGGCGTAGGCTTTTTTTTATTTTATGCACACATTTTCGAGTTATAGCCAAATTATATTTTTTTAAATGTAAATCATAGTTGCCTTTGACACAGTTAAAAAGATTTCAAATATATATACTTTTGTGAATTTATCTTAAAAAACAATGTTATTATAGAATAGAATCCAGCTTTTAATCTGCTAAATAATATAATACGGAAGACAATAGTTATTTTAGATCATTTGCATGCTCAATTTTAATTAATTATTCCATTGCAACAGCAAAGACTTCTGTTCTTCCAATAAGATTGCAAAATGAAATTATGTTCAGCCTAATAAAATATTTATTAATCAAAAAAGAATTATTATTATTTATAATGTTTATCATAATTAAAACTGAGTATGAAAATGATCAAAAATAGCTATTGTCTTCCGTATTACATTATTTAACAGATTAAAAGCTGGTTTCTACTCTATGGTAACACTGTTCTTTAAAATAAATTCACAAACCTTAATATTTTTGAAATCAGTGAAAAACACTCTTAACTATGATTTACATTAAAAAAAATACTTTGGCCATAACTCGAAAATGTGTGCATAAAATTAAAAAAATGCCTACGCCACTAGATCCTACTCGAAAAAGTGCCTTAAGTAGTTTTTGTCTATCTTACAAATTACGCAAGGTATTATTTAAAGTTAAAAATCAAGAAAACCCGATTTTGCCCTATAACTTCTGAAAAAAACCAGATTGTGCATTTTTGTTTTCGGCATTATCCTAGTCTCAAAAAAAGAGATCGCGACTGCGCCATCGGATTGTTTGTAACTCTTATATTTATCGAGATGCCCATAAGCAACATCAATATTAGACCACCCTGTACAATAGATGGCGGCCCTGGTCATAAAATAATTAATGATTACTTATAGGCCCAACTAGTAAGATAGAAATGTAGTTCAGTAAATTAACATTTAAGAAAGTATCTAAAAGAAAGTCAAATTCGCTTAGAATAGTTTATTAATTAAAATAGTATTAGAAAGGTAAGGTAGTTCAGTAAACACATTGCACTGAATCAGACCCCATTGATGAGGGGCAATAAGTCTGAAATGCGTTTATGGATTATGAAAATAAATGATATAGAATAGAATTCAGTATTCCAAATCCGTATATTTGGAATACTGAACTCTTAAAGGTTTCAAAATTGAATAAAAACACTTGGTTTGTTCACTTAATTTAAAGTTAAGTGAACAAACCAAGTGTTTTTATTCAATTTTGAAACCTTTAATACTTCAAAAATGTTTCACTAAAAGTTAAGTGAGAAATTAATTAAATATACTGAACTCTATTTAATTTATTTTAATTATTTTAATTTTTGGAATACTTTAGTACCTACTTAACTTGGGATATAATTTTCATTTATTAAAATCTATTTGAAGATTAAAACATGGAACATTGTATCCAATTCTTAAAATATTACTTTTTCTTATTACATATTTTTACATGAACAGAGATGTAATTTCCAATTTTTGCGGTGCACCATTAATTTCAATTAGTCTCGCACGTTTTGACTTCCATTAACGGAAACACGCCATAATCAGTCGGTTTTTGTCTTCACCTCCAGAAAGATTCAGATTTGGTCTTGCCCGACGTCGGCGGCCCCAAAAAAGGGGGACCATCAATGGTGTTTTAATTAGTACGAGGGGAGATTGCCGCGCGTTTCGTTTTATTAATTAGACTCTCGGGAAGTGTGAAGAATTTTGATTAATGGATGCGTCAGTTTGGATGAGAAAAGAAAAGTCGTGAGTATTCCTTGTCAACAACACCAATATAAATTACAACAATATTTAGTTGTAAATAGGAAATGTATAGAGGATTTACAAGAATATTCTTAAAATATCAATCCTCTCGATGGTAGCATTTGTAGCAATCTGCTCTAAGCGCATGAATTTTGAGATTAGGTTATGTTAATTTTAAGGTTAGTTAGCAGCGTCCAAATCCAAATTCTTAGGGCTTTCCAAATCTAAATTCTTAGGGATTGCGCCACGAGCACAAAACACTGGTTTAAAGTAACATTCAAAATATACATTATTTAGTTTAGTTATATGAGATTATTTTAAGAGGTCAGGGCTAGATATGGATCGTTCGTGAATGATTCGTTCGAAAAGAACGATTCTGTATGGTGATTTGATTGAAGTGATTCCGTATTTGAAGAAGAATGATTCATTTACTCGAGACGACTGACCGAACGATTTTGGCCGAGCGGAATCGTATTCCCGATTCGGATTTATACATGCTGTCTAAATCCGCCCGAATCGGATGACTAATTCGTTCGCCCGAATCCGCGCGCAACTTCAACTCCGCTTTGTACATTAGTGTTGTCAGTTGGCGAAAATTCGGCAGCACGTTCTCTATGACCGAAATGGCGAAATATATAGAACGTTCTGTTGGTGGAGCGCATTTAGCCCGCTGTTTTCACGCGCGCTTAATGCGCTGTCATCAATTATACTCCTCGCACACACTGTTACATTCTCTCCTTCTTTTAGCTTAGTAAGGATATCGTCAAGTTTGCCAAATCAGTGATTTTGTCATCAAATCTGGTGTTTTCCACTTTCGGATTCAGACAAATTGTTTGTGATTTAGACGTGGCTAAATTCTGGTATTTGTTGGAAGTTTTCAGTAACAATCTAGTCATTTACTATCATAAGAAAATGATTAAAGTGAAAACAGTTGAACGTGGTAAAATACTGTCAAAACTATTAAGAATTGGGAAATATTCAGCATATCATTGATAAAATTGTTCATGTCCAAATGGTCAAACATTTGCAAGAGAATACTTTTTGATCAATCTTGTATGAATCATTTCGAAGGAATATATTTTAAACTTCATTTGAATTCAGTGATTTGTACGCGTGGCGCATGAAGTAAAATTTCGAGTTTAGAAAAGCCCAAAAAATTTGTCTCGGGTCGCTGCGCGACCCTCGACAAATTTTTACGGGGCTTTTCTAAACTCGAAATTTTACTTCATGCTTAGTCTGGGAGTGGAAGACACTCGTTCGTAAATTTTCGAATTATCATAAAGCTGTGTATTTATTATCAAAAAATCTTTCTCGGTTTATTGAATAAAAACAAAAAAGCTGAGGTGAAAAGTGTTAAGGTAAAAGTGGATTGTTTTTTCGTTGGCTACAACTTTTGTTTAAAACATTTTTTGATTGAGACATCGAAAGCCATAGTCGGTGAGTTGTTGATCTCCACTAGATGTTTTAATTACTAGTTCATAAACAAAAGAACTGAGATGAAAAATAATTAGCCAAAAGTTTTGTGTTGTATTTTTTTTGTTATCTTTTGTTTGAAACTTTTTTTGATTATGTTACTAATAAAGCAGCAGATTATCAAATAAATATCTCCGCTAGGCTTTTTCGTATACTGATCATAAACAAAAGAGTTAAGGTGAAAAGTTGTGTGTTTTTTCATTATCTACAACTATTGTTTGATTTTTTTTAAAACTATAAATTAATGTAATACATTGAGGAATATGTAAGCATTAAATTTATAAAATTTTTAACAGATATTGCCTAAAAATGTTTATAAATAAGTTTTAAATAAGAAAATATATGCCAAAAAGGCAAATAGTATTAAAATCTGTTTGAAAATTCTTCAGTCTCACAAAGGTCTGAATTATTTAAAAGTTTTTCGTTGTTAACATAATTGAAATTCGTTTAATAAAGAAACCGAAGCATCTAATGAACCAGATATCATTAGATGTTTCGGTTTCTTTATTAAACGAATTTCAATTATGTTAACATAAGTCTTTTATACATTTGATGGTATAATTAATATTAAATAACTGAAATAAGTATTTATTTTTAAATTTATTCGTAAATATACGAATAAATTACAATGTAAGAAATAAAGTATAAAAATTTAAAATCGAGTACAATAGATTTGATAATAAGTACTTAATTATTTTGCTAACAGTTTATGACGCGTTTTTTCTCTATTTCTTTCCAACATATATTAATAGAAGTGACTAAGTTTTTCTTGAGAGTATACGTTTTCCAAATTCAGCCTATTTTTTGAAATCTTTAGATATTTGTTGTTTTTTTTAAACAGTTCAATTTGAAGCTTTAAACGAGTGTTTTCCACTCGCAGACTGAGCATGAAGTAAAATTTCGAGTTTAGAAAAGCCCCGTGAAAATTTGTCGAGGGTCGCGCAGCGACCCGAGGCAAATTTTTTGGGCTTTTCTAAACTCGAAATTTTACTTCATGCGCCACGCGTATAATACACTGATTTCAAGTGAGGTTAAAATATACATAACTTTCACAGTATTTTAGTGTTTTATATGCATGGCGCATGAAGTAAAATTTCGAGTATAGAAAAGCCCAGAAAATTTGTCTCGGGCCGAACTATATTATTATTATTATCATCATCATAATTTTTTTTATAAGTGATTCGTTTACTAACGATTCATAAAGAACGAATCACTTTTAAGAAATGATTCGGTTGATTCGAATCACCTGAAAGATTCGAACTTCCCATATCTAGTCAGGGCCTTGCATGTATGTAGGTATAATATTTATGCAACAAATAATTAACAAAGTTACATTTTGGAGATATACAATATTCAGTTCAGTTATGTAAATGTTATATAACTTCGTTATGTAATATTGCAAACATTGCATTGCAAATTGCTGTTTGTGATGATTTAGATACATAACTGATATAAGTGTGGGATAAGTTTAAATTTTCTAACAGACGCATTATACTTGGAACCGCAACTTGTAAAATAAAAAGACCATATAATATATTATATGGAAACGAACAATTAGCAATGAATTCTAGTAGGTTGTCAGTCGAACAATACAAGACACCGATGCCCGGACCAAAAAAGCACGAGGATCGGTCTCTAGGCACAAATTCACCTCGGGGGCTCCCTCTTTTCTCTCATGTAGCTCAGCCTTAATTTCAATAAACCGCGCGCGCATTACATCGTATTTACATTTACAGGAGGCCGCTTTTATGAATCCCCTGGCCGCCCGATGTTTATGGCAGTACTTTAAAAACATTACGCCGATGTTTCTCCTATCAACAGCACCACAAGCGATAACATCTCGCACACTGATTTATCCCCCTCTCGCCTACCTTTCGTTTGTTGTCAGAAGGATTAACATCTACTGGTTTAAAACATCAAACCACCGGTATTTCGTAATCCGTAACTTTATACTTTTTTGCTACCACAAAACCTGAATCTTTTTAATAGTCGGCTTTAATTTACCGGCATTTTACCCAAAGTTGGTAGAAGTTGTCCTTTATCTAATTAATAATGATCTAAATTGATTAATTGAGTTCCGTGAAGTAAATCAGTGCTCATTATCTTAAAATTAACGAATAAAGTACACTTTTATTTGAATTACCAAATGTACATTTCGAACAATGATCACTTTGTGTCCGAAATGTACATTTGGTAATTTGGTAAGAAGGTTATTTGTGCTTTAAAAGCACAAATAACCTTGTTCACACATTATTGAATTACCAAATGTACATTTCGGACACAAAGTGATCATTGTCCGAAATGTACATTTGGTAATTCAAATAAAAGTGTACTTTATTCGTCAATTTTAAGATGATCTAGTTGAAAATCATGTTAATCTCAACCTCTTTAACTCTGTACGTAACACAAGAATAATATTTCTGACATAATCTTATTATTAATGTTGCTCTACAAGAAAATCATCGTTCATCTCCTGGTATTGATGTTGATGTATCTGTTCCAGATCATCTATCTGTGATAAGTTGAAATTCGAGATGGTAATTTGATTACATCTATTAATCATTTATATGGTGATTAATATTCGCAATTAGTAATATCTCGATGAAGGTTTATTTATCAAGATCGGGATCTGGGAGGTTGGTAGTCATTTATCTTGGTGATAAAAATTTTAAGTACACGCGATTGTTGTCATGATTAAACCCCGGTCATTAATATCGATATGTCTCTGAAAATCAACTTGAGCCTTTTTAGCTTCGATTTAATTGACTTTAATACACAATAATTAATATTAACAGACATCGGATACTTTATCATTTAGGAGTAGAAGACATACTCGCTTTAAAGGATTGATGAGCTTTTAAATTTTAAGATTTTCATAGGAAATTGCATTTTTATTACACTTTTAAAGCAATCAGTTTTCGAGTTATTTTCAATTGAAAATCGTAAAAGTAGAATGTTATGGAAATATTTAGGCAAACTAAAGTCGAGTATTTTAATATAATTGTCGAAAAATATCCAAAAACGTCGTAACTGTAACATTTACTGTCACTAAAAATCATAATGTCAAAAACCTCTTCAAGGTACCATTTCATCGTACCAATTATGGTAGAAACTATGGTATGGCTAGAGTTGCCGCGCGCTGCAACTCGGCGAATATAGACTTTGCTACCACAAGCAAAAAGAATCTTAAGTCCATGCTCCGTGAGACAAATTAGATTTTTATTTTTGTTCACATTTTAATCTGTTTTGTTTGTTTTATTTGTATATTGTTTGTGATTTATATTTTAACCTTATTTATTACTTTTAGCATAGTGATGAGCATTTTGATTTTAATCTGTTGTGTATATTGTTTGTGATTTTATATATTTTAACTTAATTATTACTTTTAACTTATTTTAGACTAAGCATTATGTATTTATTTTAAATGGATATCCGTAAATAAACAATAAATAAAAAAATTATGATATACAAAAAAATTGTAAACTTAAATACGTAAAATAAATTTGTTGTTCAAAATTAGAACAAATACAAATTCGAGTGCGTTCGAAAATCAAGTTTTGTACAATCAACATAAAATTTACTTAGAATCAATTGCAGTTGCATATGATTTACAGAAAATTATATTATGGCAGCGCATTTTTCCAAAATATTAAGCCAAAATTGAAATTATGAAATTTTTCTTTTAAGTTTAATTTGAAGCTCCTAATGAGTGTTTTCCACTCCCTGATTAAGCATGAAGTTAAATTTCGAGTTTAGAAAGCCTGAAAATGTTGTTTGGTCGCGTAGCGAAGCGAAGCGAACAAACCAAATTTTCAGGCTTTTCTAAACTCGAAATTTTACTTCATGCGCCACGCGTATAAAACACTGACGTATTGTGATGTTTAAAATATACTTTTAAATCAGTATACTGCTGAAAAAGTGTATTTTAAACTTCAAATTATTTTAGTGTTTTACACGCGTGGCGCATGAAGTAAAATTTCGAGTTTAGAAAAGCCTGAAAATTTGGTTTGGTCGCGTAGCGCTACGCGCTACGCGACCAAACCAAATTTTCAGGCTTTTCTAAACTCGAAATTTTACTTCATGCTTAACCTGGGAGTGGAAAACACTGTTTAAAGCTTCAATATGAACTTTTACAAAAATAACGAATGCCTCAATTCAACGATATTAGGAGAATGTTTATTTTGAGAGAATTGTAAAAATTCAACGAATTATCAAATCAACCTAAAATTCAAAGAATCTACACAGAAATTAATAAACTTTGATTGGCTGTAATAAAAAATTTAAATTTCTCTTCCGGATTTTCCAAAATATCAAACCAAAGTTGAAATAATGCGATAAAATTGACAATTTTGGGACCTTTTCTTTAAAAAAAATGTAAAAAATTTAAATTTTACACTATCAACGTTAAATTCAGACAATTTACTTAGAATTGACTGGACTTACATCTTATAGAAATAAAATCATACTATCTTACCACATTTTCTAGAAATATTCAAAGTTAAAATTATGCAATAAACTTAACAATTTTGTGAGAATGTTTTCTTTGAACAAAATTTAAAAAATAAAAAGCAAAATATGATTATCTTGACGTATTTTGCAAAAATATTCAGCCAAAGTTGAAATTATACAATACAATTTACAATTTTAGGGCAATGTTTTTTTTGAAATTGTAAAAAATAAAAAATGTATACCATTAACGTGAAATTTACAGAATTTACTTAGAATTGATTGTATTTATATATTATAAAAAGAAAATTAAATTATCTCGCCACGTTTTCTTAAAACATTTAGCGAAAGTTGAAATTATGCAATAAATTTGACAATTTTCGAAGAATGTTTTTTTTTAAGTTTTGGACAACGGTTTCTTTAAAAAAATTGTAAAAAATTAAATTTTTTTACCGTCAACGTGAAATTCACAGAATATACCTAGAATTAATTGCACTTACATCCTATAGAAAAAAAATTATACTATCTCATCACATTTTCCAAACATATTCAGTCAAAGTTAAAATTATCCAGTAAAATTAACAATTTTAAGACAATGTTTTCTATGAAAAAATTGTAAAAAATTAGAAATCTATACTTTTAATTGCACTTACATCTTATAGAAAGAAAATTAAATTATTTCGACACATTTTCCGAAAATATTCAGCCATAGTTGAAATTATGTATTTCTATTGAAAGTGAGTGGGTAGTTATGCTACCCTCCACTGCGACCGCAAGGATCTATTGTGGCTTATGTAATAAAATCGACAATTCACGATTAGGTGAATGTTTTTTATTTAAATAATTGTAAAAAATTAACAGATTATCAAATCAACATAGAATTGTAAGAATCTACACAGAAACGAATAAACTTCGATTGGTTCTACTTAAAACTTGAATATCTTTACTCAAGGCCGTAGCCAGAAAAAAAAAATCGGGGGGGATATAAAAATTTCGGGGTGGGTTTAATGGTAAACATTTTGTTTTTGACCTAATGAGGTGGCTTTTACATAGTAAAAATTTACATTTTGAAAATTTCAACCCCCATATCCTCCCCTGGCTTGTCTTTACTAGATATTCCAAAAATATGAGTTGTTTCCAGTCAAAGTCCCTGTTTTAATAATTAATAAGTTCTCAAGAAATAGTCTCTTAAATAATTAAGCGCATCTTTTTTGATATTTTCTCAAAACAAAAGGCAAACGACAGCCGCAGAATGTGGCTTTGAAGTGACGTAACGCTCGGTTAATTTCAAACTTAAATCAAAGTTTAAATTTTAAGTCCAAGTCCGTGTTGTAATAATTAGTAAATAAAAATAGGCTTGCTCAAATAGTTAAGCGTAACTTTGTCCACGGATTTATTTTCATTAAACAAAAGGCAGACGACAGCCAAAGAAAGTGGCTTTGAATTGAAGTAAGGCTCAACTGTTTTCACGCTTAAATCAAGGTGCCTCAAATAAGTAAGCCCAACTTTTTTGATAACTGTAAATTTCACGAAACAAACGGCAAACAAGTACCAAAGAATCAAACTCAATTGTTTTAACGCTTAAATCAATGTTATAATTTTGTGCTGCGTTTTTATTATTTCAAAAAATATATCTAGATTTTACAAAAATCGAGCAAAACTTTTTTCAAAAGTTCAGCGTTTTCATGAGACAAAAAACCACAAATAAAATGATTTGTAGTTTTTTGGATTCTTATTATTATTATTTATTTAAACATTCAATATTTGTTTGGTGAGACTGAGTTTTTTTGCTATCTCAAAAAAAAAACGCTCAAATCAATGTTTTACTTTTGAGCTGCGTTTTCATTATTTAAAAAAAAATATCTACATTTTACAAAAACCGAGCATAACTTTTTTCAAAAGTTCAGCATTTTCATGAGACAAAAAAACCTACAAATAAATTTATTTGTAGTTTTCTAGATTCTTATTATTATTATTCATTTAAACATTCAATATTTGTTTGGTGAGACTAAGTTTTTTTTGCTATCTCCAAAAAAAACGCTTACTAAATGTTTTAATTTTGAGCTGCGTTTTCATTATTTCAGAAAAAATATCTACATTTTACAAAAATCGAGCATAACTTTTTTCAAAAGCTCAGCATTTTCATGAGACAAAACAACCTACAAATAAATTTATTTGTAGTTTTCTAGATTCTTATTATTATTATTCATTTAAACATTCAATATTTGTTTGGTGAGACTGAGTTTTTTTGCTATCACAAAAAAAAAAAAACGCTCAAAGCAATGTTTTACTTTTGAGCTGCGTTTTCATTATTTAAAAAAATATATCTACATTTTACAAAAACCGAGCATAACTTTTTTCAAAAGCTCAGCATTTTCATGAGACAAAAAAACCTACAAATAAATTTATTTGTAGTTTTCTAGATTCTTATTATTATTATTCATTTAAACATTCAATATTTGTTTGGTGAGACTAAGTTTTTTTTGCTATCTCCAAAAAAAACGCTTACTAAATGTTTTAATTTTGAGCTGCGTTTTTATTATTTCAGAAAAAATATCTACATTTTACAAAAATCGAGCATAACTTTTTTCAAAAGCTCAGCATTTTCATGAGACAAAAAAACCTACAAATAAATTTATTTGTAGTTTTCTAGATTCTTATTATTATTATTCATTTAAACATTCAATATTTGTTTGGTGAGACCAAGTTTTTTTTGCTATCTCCAAAAAAAACGCTTACTAAATGTTTTAATTTTGAGCTGCGTTTTCATTATTTCAGAAAAAATATCTACATTTTACAAAAATCGAGCATAACTTTTTTCAAAAGCTCAGCATTTTCATGAGACAAAAAAACCTACAAATAAATTTATTTGTAGTTTTCTAGATTCTTATTATTATTATTCATTTAAACATTCAATATTTGTTTGGTGAGACCAAGTTTTTTTTGCTATCTCCAAAAAAAACGCTTACTAAATGTTTTAATTTTGAGCTGCGTTTTCATTATTTCAGAAAAAATATCTACATTTTACAAAAATCGAGCATAACTTTTTTCAAAAGCTCAGCATTTTCATGAGACAAAACAACCTACAAATAAATTTATTTGTAGTTTTCTAGATTCTTATTATTATTATTCATTTAAACATTCAATATTTGTTTGGTGAGACTGAGTTTTTTTGCTATCTCAAAAAAAAAAAAAACGCTCAAAGCAATGTTTTACTTTTGAGCTGCGTTTTCATTATTTAAAAAAATATATCTACATTTTACAAAAACCGAGCATAACTTTTTTCAAAAGCTCAGCATTTTCATGAGACAAAAAAACCTACAAATAAATTTATTTGTAGTTTTCTAGATTCTTATTATTATTATTCATTTAAACATTCAATATTTGTTTGGTGAGACTGAGTTTTTTTGCTATCTCAAAAAAAAAACGCTTACTAAATGTTTTAATTTTGAGCTGCGTTTTCATTATTTCAGAAAAAATATCTACATTTTACAAAAATCGAGCATAACTTTTTTCAAAAGCTCAGCATTTTCATGAGACAAAACAACCTACAAATAAATTTATTTGTAGTTTTCTAGATTCTTATTATTATTATTCATTTAAACATTCAATATTTGTTTGGTGAGACTGAGTTTTTTTGCTATCTCAAAAAATAAACGCTCAAATCAATGTTTTACTTTTGAGCTGCGTTTTCATTATTTAAAAAAAAATATCTACATTTTAAAAAAACCGAGCATAACTTTTTTCAAAAGCTCAGCATTTTCATGAGACAAAAAAACCTACAAATAAATTTATTTGTAGTTTTCTAGATTCTTATTATTATTATTCATTTAAACATTCAATATTTGTTTGGTGAGACTAAGTTTTTTTTGCTATCTCCAAAAAAAACGCTTACTAAATGTTTTAATTTTGAGCTGCGTTTTCATTATTTCAGAAAAAAATATCTAGATTTCACAAAAATCGAACATAACTTTTTTCAAACGCTCAGCATTTTCATGAGACAAAAAAATTACAATTAAATTTATTTGTAGTTTTCTAGATGCTTATTATTATTATATATTATTATTATATTTCACGAAACCGAATGAAAACAATTGCTAAAGATCAACACTTTTATATTATCCGAGAATTGAATGTTTCGAACCTAAGCGGAAGCTTAAATTTTAGGTTAATGTTTTGGAATTAAAACTACCTTGTTGAATCAAATGGTCGTAACTTTAATTGTAATTTATTTTTCAAGTAATGCATTTTATTTATTCCCGCGTGACAGTAAAGCGCATTCTTTGCTCTCGCGGTTCCTGAAAAGTTCATGAAAATCCGAAGTTTCGGTAATTTATCTTATTTTTTTTTAAAACGCAACAAAAATGTTCGCTTTTATTCCAATGTTCGTTCTTATTAATTAACTTTGACCACCTGTCGTTCATTTCTGAAGTGATACATTTGATTTATTTGTTCGTGGCAGTAAAACGCATTCCTTCCTCTAGCGATCCCTGAAAGTTTTACGAAAATCTAACGTTTTAGTAATTTTTCACATTTTCTTTTACAACACAGCATAAATGGGGTTTTAACCGTGTTTTAAACATGTTGTTTATAAAACACGTTTTAAACGTGTTTTAAACATGTTTTTAATTGTTAATGTTTTAAACGCTGTTTCAATGAGAAAACACGTTTTGTAAAAAAACTGTTTGGTTTAATTAAAATTGTAAAAACACATTTTTCACATTCTTTTTTATCTTTTTCTCAAGTAATAAATTTAATTTACGAGACAGTAAAACGCATTCATTCCTCTAGTGATCCCTGTAAATTCCATGAAAATCCGAAGTGTTAGTAATTTATCACATTTTTTTTAAAGTATAAATGGGATTTTACCTGTGTTTTAAACATGTTATGTTTTAAACACGTTTCAAACGTGTTTTAAACAGGTTTTTAATTGTTAATGTTTTAAACTCTTTGTCAATGAAAAAAACACGTTTTATAAAAAAACTGTTTGTTTTAATTTAAATGAAAAAAACGTTTTTCTTAACAACCGTGATTTGTATAATTGCAAAATAACCTATAAAACAATAAATTAGGACAGTATCAAAACATTTACTCGGACATTTATGGTGCACTTCCCTGGAAATATCCGTATCATCGAAGAACCTAAAGAACCCGAGAGGCACGTCTCTCCGTTATAAATGGCACACGACCGATCTTGCACCATATTATTAAATTATACGCCGAGCGTGCCGTTGCATAATTATGAAAAAAAACTCACATATAATGTATAGGAAGAGCAAAGGTATAAGCCATAAGAAAGAATAAATATTGTTGCCATTATTTATAGTAATGTTCCAGCAACGATTTCGCTCTCGACTCACTTTGCATATTCTCATTTTATCTTTTTACCATTATTTATTGTTTAAATTACACATATACGTATGCGGTCACAAGACGAAAAGGGTTAAGAATAAAATATTTTCTAAAATCTAAACAGCAATCTCAACTTGACCAAGAAACGTATTGTAAAAACGATATTAATATTTCGAATTCCAAACTATGTACCTCTTTTGAATTCGAAAAAATGAGCTTACGCTTCTTTTAGTTTGCAAAATTTTAAACATAATATATAAAATTACCATAATGTTCGCATTAACTTCAAACAGTAAGTCCTAATTATTTAGACTACTAAGACAATAAATATCCATTGAAATAACTACTTTTCGTGGAAATACACCGCCGGAAATTTAATTATACAATGAAATATTTCTTATTTGATTTGTCACAACGCTATCTGATAGTATATGTAACGTTTAGGCACAGTTCATATATATCCAGTTAGCCAGTCTCTGTATAAAATTTGATAACAGCATTTGGATGCTGCATCCAGAAGTGAGACCGGTGATTGGCGTATATAGTCGTCTGTCTTACTCGTACCCCACATCCTGACCATAGTCTCTCCCTTTATACTCGATTTCCAGTTCTCACATAAGCATTGGCTCCCCTTGGTTTAGGTCAATTTCTCTTCAAACCAACTAACAAATAAAAATGGAAGGAGTAATTACAAGAAAAATAAAAATGAATCAGATAGCGTTGTAACAAATCAAAATATTTAAAGTATTTCATTGCATAAAATCTGAATGTATTGTATTTATTAATCAGTGTTATCAACTGTGAAGAAAATTCCACCAAAATTGTAAAAATTAAAGTCACTTAAGAATGTAACTGCGCAAAATTAAGTTAGACGAAATAAACATTTGAAAAACATTTGTGAAACGTATTAACGGGAGATCAACTGCAATGACTTACAATTATCGAGTTTCCACCACTTGATTAAATTTTACTTAATGAGCCAGGCGTATAAAACACTGTTTTAACCCTTTGAGCCCTAGAATTTTTCTGGTACCCGAAAAAATGTTTTGTACACTGCATATTATTTATTACTATCTCAGATACACAGAGAGTTTTTCTTTTAAGTCTACATATCTCAATATACTGTATACACTACAAATCTTTAAATATTCGTTGATTTTACAAATATTACAAATTGAACTTTTAAACGAGTGTTTGCCAGTCCCAGATTAAGCATGAAGTAAAATTTCGAGTTTAGAAAAGCCTGAAAATTTGGTTTGGTCGCGTAGCGCGAAGCGCGGAGCGACCAAACCAAATTTTCAGGCTTTTCTAAACTCGAAATTTTACTTCATGCGCCCCGCGTACTAAACACTGATGTGATGTAATGTTCAGAATACACGTTTTTAGCATACTACTTCAGTAGAATATTTTGAACATCACCTAAAATCAGTGTTTTATACGCGTGGCGCATGAAGTAAAATTTCGAGTTTAGAAAAGCCTGAAAATTTGGTTTGGTCGCTCCGCGCTTCGCGCTACGCGACCAAACCAAATTTTCAGGCTTTTCTAAACTCGAAATTTTACTTCATGCTTAATCTGGGAGTGGAAAACACTCGTTTAAGACTTCAAATTAAACTATTTTAAAAAACAAACGATTATCGGAAAAGTTACAGCTCAGGCATACATATATGTATATTTAAAAGAAAAATTACCAGTATGTTTACCTAATTTTAGTGGTGGCAAATGCCACTGTCAGGGCCGAAACGGTTTAACTCGAGATTGTACTTCTTGCTTAACCAACAAGTGGAAACACTTGTTACAAGTTTCAAATTGAACGTTTTTATAAAAACAGCCAGAGTATTACATTTTATATAAATTGTTTTACATGAACTAAACATTTAAAAAAAATATATATATAAAACCTTTTATAGTTAATTTTATAAGCTAGTACATAATACAGATATTACATCTTTCTTAAGTTTTAATAATTCATGAGTGTGTGCGTTTGGATTTATAAGGACTCCCGTGTCCTTATACGCCCCAATAAATAATTCCGCTTTGAACATCCATCAAAAACAATGGCGCAATTCCTCTTGTACGCTTATGGGAAAGTCACGAATTCTTTTCGGTCGTGAAAACATGCGGTCGGTAGCGAATGGAAATACATTTTGAAAAAAGACCAAATTGTTCATGAGAAGGGGAAAAATCGTTTCGGGACAATTGAATCAGTATGCAAGAGCACAGGAAGATGTCCCCAAGAAAAAAACCACACGCACACAATGGTTGATGGCAAGCTCGCAGGCGCCAGACTCGGTATGTAAGGAGACTATAAAATTTATTGATGGACCCATTGAAAATTTTCCCAACACTCGTATGCTGTGAATTTAATTTTAATTGTGTTTATAATTTTTATCGATAAACTAACAAAAACATGTTAAAAGTGCGATTCTTTTCGCGATCTACAAATAATTTTTCTAGCAAAGACTAATTCAAACATTTAAACAGTTATTGAAACAACTACTTCCAGGGCTAATGCCCCGACGGATATTGGATTATGCAATAAGTGTTTGCTGTTACAGGCACCTACCGTAAATATAATAATTTGTAGAAACAGTGGTTAGTAGCTTCAAATTCAATTTATAAAAAAACCAACAAATGTCTCCAAACGCATACGCATCGAGATATGTATATTAAAAAAAAATCCCTGTATGTTTATGTCTGTAGTAAAAATTCTCACGAGTCGCCGCTGCTAATGAAAGATAAATTTTGAAACGCTATACAGGGTGTCTGTATTTCGACAGAATGTATGGGGATCTCAGTCATTTGAAAAAGATAGAGAGTCGCTTAACATAGGGCAAAGTTGTGTATTTTAGAGCCCACCAATAATCATGAAACAAATTTGAAATATCTTCTTTCGTTTTGGAAATATTATCAAAAAACGGATTTTTTGATAATTTGTTCTTTTTTTTTTATTCAAAAGCTATTGAATATAGACATTTAGAACTTTGGTATTATACAGGCACTTTTTAAAAACTAATGTAGTAGGATATTTTATATTAAGATAATAATAACATTTACCTGGGGACCATAACCAACTTTTGTTTTTTTATAAGCGCCATTTTGGATTTTCATCTTTTTAGAAAGAATATTTTTTTCTGAACTCAGTGTATCACACTTATACTTTATTTTTGATTTGATATTTAAAATTATAATATTATCTTTTATTTAAAGAGTGCCTTCAAAACAATGACGTTATACCTGTTCATCAACAAAATCTTGACAGTAGTCATTCAATTTTAGCAGTCAAAATTAATTAATTACTCTAAATATTTGTAATAATAATAATGATTATCAAACATAACATGAAGTAAAACAAGTGTCGTGTTTGAATCAAGAGCAACGATAAATAGTATATTGTACAACGAGCATATAATGATAGCTACTAATCACGAGAACGATGTTTGCGGAACGAGCGGAAGGCGAGTGGAGCAAGTCGTTCGAGTGATTAATAGCCATTATATGCGAGTTATACACTATACTTTGTTCACGACAACAGCAATATACACCACAACATTTATTATATATATTTATCACATACGCGTCAGTCCTAATGGTCGGTTTTGTTTTATAATAATTTGGCAGATAAATGATGACAGATTGCGGTACTATGATTTGAATATGTAATAGGGTTAATTTCACATTAACACAAATATGAACAATCATTCAACAATAAATAATACTCACCCAGTCTACCCTTGCACCTAAGTTACATAGAAACACAGAGGCCATACGACCCACCGACCCCATAACATAACATACACAGAAACACGGTCTTTGCACAAAAAAACGAACTCTTCTGTTTGGATGGAGTATTTTCCGCTTTAAAAAAACACACGCGACGGATAGAAGCACAATTGTTTAACCGATTCAAGAATGATTTCTGTTTACAAACGCGCTTTATGCGGGTTAAACTAGTGAGAACGGCGGAGATGTTGACGCGTTACTTAGTTCTTTAACAAAATGGCGTCGACGACGTCATCACCACAATGGTCAAATGTAAGACAAAAGAAGCTGATTTGACTAGCACAGCGCTCTTACTGCATAGCGGCAAAAAATCGAACTAGGCAATTATTTATATTCGTGTTGAAAAACCACATTTATCACGCAAATCCGGTTTTTTATGTACTTGAGTGTCAAATAGGGTGCATTTATGCTGCCCACACAATTAAATAATGCACATATTATAAGATTGTCGTGAACAAACACTATTTAACTTTGTTTAACCACTGTATACACAGTGGTTAAACAAAGTGAAATGCGTTTTATTTACAAATGTTATGAATTGTATTTAAATAAATCACTTAATAAGTATATGTATTATGCATATGTCATTATGTATCCGTAAATTAAATTAAATTTTATTTTCATATTAAACTTTTAATAATCTTCTCTTATAAACGCGCACGAAAGAATGAGAATTACTGTAAATTACCAGTGGTAATTACCACTAATATCACTATGCATATCATATAAAACTAAAACAAATACTTGTGTTATTTAAAAACAAAGAGGAATGACTCGATTTTATGATTATGCTTTTTTTCTAGTTATTATTTTCTATTTATATCGAAATGTATAGCACTTGCAATTATTTCTAGCAAAATTCGAACTGGGTATAAAATTTTATATCCACTGCAAATTTTGCTGGAACATGCTCTAAATTTTGCTTAACACGAAAACGATCGACACAGATTCAAAATATGACAGATGGCATTGCCCTTCAAATATTCTTATACAGCCTTATTGTTATTCAATTTAGTAACTCGAAATGAGTCATGATTTAAATTTTTAATTTTTAAAGTTGACAATTTGGGCATTTGATCGACAGATTAAAAATAACATTTAGTTGACTAATATTGGCATCCATTCGACAGATTAAAAATAACATACAGGGAGTTTTCTTGAAAATATACTTATACCAAATTCAGCTTATTTTCTTTAAATCTTTAGATATTCGTTGTTTTTTTTTTAAAGTTCAATTTGAAGCTTTTAACGAGTGTTTTCCACTCCCAGACTAAGCATGAAGTAAAATTTCGAGTTTAGAAAAGCCCCGCGAAAATTTGTCGAGGGTCGCGCAGCGACCCGAGACAAATTTTCTGGGCTTTTCTAAACTCGAAATTTTACTTCATGTGACACGCGTATAAAACAGTAAAATATTGTAAAGTTTATGTATATTTGAACCTCACTTGAAATCAGTGTTTATACGCGTGGCGCATGAAGTAAAATTTCGAGTTTAGAAAAGCCCAGAAAATTTGTCTCGGGTCGCTGCGCGACCCTCGACAAATTTTCACGGGACTTTTCTAAACTCGAAATTTGACTTCATGCTTAGTCTGGGAGTGGAAAACACTCGTTTAAAGCTTCAAATTGAACTCTTTTAAAAAACAACGGATGTTGGAAAATATACAGCGTATGCATACGTTTACCTAAAAGAAAACTTCCCTGTATGACTAATTAATAATAACTAAATTATTTAGTCATTACTTTTAATCATGACTAAAAATTTGCTCAACTAATGCCTAACTCTTAATCGACAGATTAAAAATAACATACACCGAATTTTTCTTTGAAGTATACGTATTCCAAATTCAGCTTATTTTCTTTGAATCATTAGATATTCGTTTTTTTTTTATTAAGAGTTCAATTTGAAGCTTTAAACTAGTGTTTTCCACTCCCAGACTAAGCATGAAGTAAAATTTCGAGTTTAGAAAAGCCCCGTGAAAATTTGTCGAGGGTCGCGCAGCGACCCGAGACAAATTTTCTGGGCTTTTCTAAACTCGAAATTTTACTTCATGCGCCACGCGTATAAAACAGTAAAATATTGTAAAGTTTATGTATATTTGAACCTCACTTGAAATCAGTGTGTTTACGAGTGGCGCATGAAGTAAAATTTCGAGTTTAGAAAAGCCCAGAAAATTTGTCTCGGGTCGCTGCGCGACCCGAGACAAATTTTCACGGGGCTTTTCTAAACTCGAAATTTTACTTCATGCTTAGTCTGGGAGTGGAAAACACTCGTTTAAAGCTTCAAATTGAACTCTTTTAAAAAACAACGGATGTTGAAAAATATACAGCGTATACATAGGTTTACCTAAAAGAAAATTTCCCTGTATGACTAATTAATAATGACTAACTTATTTATGACTAATTTAGTCATTAGTTTTAATCATGACTAAAAATTTGCTCAACTAATGCCTAACTCTTAATCGACAGATTCAAAATAACATACAGCGAATTTTTCTTTGAAGTATACGTATTCCAAATTCAGCTTATTTTCTTTGAATCTTTAGATATCCGTTTTTTTGTTATAAAGAGTTCAATTTTCTACTCCCAGACTAGGCATGAAGTAAAATTTCGAGTTTAGAAAAGCCCCGTGAAAATTTGTCGAGGGTCGCGCAGCGACCCGAGACAAATTTTCTGGGCTTTTCTAAACTCGAAATTTTACTTCATGCGCCACGCGTATAAAACAGTAAAATATTGTAAAGTTTATGTATATTTGAACCTCACTTGAAATCAGTGTGTATACAAGTGGCGCATGAAGTAAAATTTCGAGTTTAGAAAAGCCCAGAAAATTTGTCTCGGGTCGCTGCGCGACCCTCGACAAATTTTCATGGGGCTTTTCTAAGCTCGAAATTTTACTTTATGCTTAGTCTGGGAGTGGAAAACACTCGTTTAAAGCTTCAAATTGAACTCTTTTAAAAAACAACGGATGTCCGAAAATGTACAGCTTATGCATATGTTTACCTAAAAGAAAAATTCCCTATATGACTAATGAATAATGACTAAATTATTTATGACTAATTTAGTCATTAGTTTTAATCATGACTAAAAATTTGCTCAACTTATGCCCAACTCTTAATCGACAGATTAAAAATAACATACAGCGAGTTTTACGTAGAAGTATACGTATTCCAAATTCAGCTTATTTTCTTTAAATCGTTAGATATTCGTTCTTTTCTTTTTCAAGTTCACTTTGAAGCTTCAAACGAGTGTTTTACACTCCCAGACTAAGCATAAAGTAACATTTCGAGTTTAGAAAAGCCCCGTGAAAATTTGTCGAGGGGCGCGCAGCGACCCGAGACAAATTTTCTGGCCTTTTCTAAACTCAAAATTTTACTTCATGCGCCACGCGTATAAAACAGTAAAATATTGTAAAGTTTATGTATATTTGAACCTCACTTGAAATCAGTGTGTATACAAGTGGCGCATGAAGTAAAATTTCGAGTTTAGAAAAGCCCAGAAAATTTGTCTCGGGTCGCTGCGCGACCCTCGACAAATTTTCATGGGGCTTTTCTAAGCTCGAAATTTTACTTTATGCTTAGTCTGGGAGTGGAAAACACTCGTTTAAAGCTTCAAATTGAACTCTTTTAAAAAACAACGGATGTCCGAAAATGTACAGCTTATGCATATGTTTACCTAAAAGAAAAATTCCCTATATGACTAATGAATAATGACTAAATTATTTATGACTAATTTAGTCATTAGTTTTAATCATGACTAAAAATTTGCTCAACTTATGCCCAACTCTTAATCGACAGATTAAAAATAACATACAGCGAGTTTTACGTAGAAGTATACGTATTCCAAATTCAGCTTATTTTCTTTAAATCGTTAGATATTCGTTCTTTTCTTTTTCAAGTTCACTTTGAAGCTTCAAACGAGTGTTTTACACTCCCAGACTAAGCATAAAGTAACATTTCGAGTTTAGAAAAGCCCCGTGAAAATTTGTCGAGGGGCGCGCAGCGACCCGAGACAAATTTTCTGGCCTTTTCTAAACTCAAAATTTTACTTCATGCGCTACGCGTACAAAACAGTAAAATATTGTAAAGTTTATGTATATTTGAACCTCACGTGAAATCAGTGTTTATATGCGTGGCGCATGAAGTAAAATTTCGAGTTTAGAAAAGCCCAGAAAATTTGTCTCGAGTCGCTGCGCAACCCTCGACAAATTTTCACGGGGCTTTTCTAAACTCGAAATTTTACTTCATGCTTAGTCTGGGAGTGGAAAACACTCGTTTAAAGCTTCAAATTGAACTCTTTAAAAAAACAATGGATGTCGGAAAATTTACAGCTTATGCATATGTTTACCTAAAAGAAAAATTCTCTGTATGACTAATGAATAATGACTAAATTATTCATGACCAATTTAGTCATTAGTTTTAATCATGACTAAAAATTTGGTTAGCTAATGCCCAACTCTGCTAACTTTGAATAGGAATTGTGGCTTCTCGGTAAGTTTTCGACAAAAACAAATTTCAGATTCGTAATTTTCGCGCAAAAACTCAGATTGTTCCGCAAAGAAAATCAAGGAAAGCCGGTGTCCGCAATATGTAGGCAACTACATGCATATTCATGTGGCTTCATTGCATATTACAAACGTCGTATTTAGTTGATTTCTTTGTATACATTTAAAACCTTTACGAGAACGGTTTTAAATTTAGGGACAAAAAAAAGAGACAAAAATCGGGATTATGGCTGAACATTCAGCAAAAAAAGCGGCACGAATGGTCATCTTAATTTAAGACTAAAAATTTAAAAAATGCAAGAGAATCTAATAGCCCTTGATACAATTTAATTTGAGCAATATATTTTTAGTAAACCGTAGTGTCCCTGTATTTAAGAGAGATACAAGGTGTCGCGTTTTACGGCGGTTTATTAGTGTCCCTGTATTTAAGAGAGTAGCGCAACCTGGCATCCATATTAACGCCTTTAGGCGCCAAATTCAAACTAAACTAATTATATTCTATAATTATTAACGCGCGTCCTGTTAATTTTATTTATTTTGAATTTAGCGCCTAAAAGCGTTAAGATGGATGCCAGTTTGCGCTACTCTCTTAAATACAGGGACACTAATAAACCGCCGTAAAACGCGACACCTTGTGGGATAATGCCTACATCAGAGACATGACCTGCCAAAAACTTAAATTTCAACAACAAACTGTAAGCAACCCGACCTTTGTTTTAACTCAATAAATACATACGACGCCATCAACAATCCATAAAACCCTTTTTTCTGCGAAAAATAGCCTTCATTACAATAATAATAGCAATAAAAAATCGCCGTTCAGATAAACGAACCCTTATTACATAACTAATAGCACTGAATGATGTTTTTCTTTTTAAACTATTGATAAGTGTGTAAAACTTGCTGCTTTCCAGTTTGAAGGGTAATATATTTTCATTGTTGGTTGAGATTTATCTTTTGGACAAGATGTTCAAGCTGTAAAAAGTCCTGTATATGATATGTATTGATATTGGGAACAAGCTCGTGCTGTTTAGCATTGAATTAAATCTCCATACGTCAATTTAGGAAGCTCGTAAAATCCATCCGCTGAAAGAACGAACAATAACCTCCTTAATTCAGTTGGAAATGATATTATTTGTTTCCTTATCAAGATTCGTGAGCATCCAGCGGTTGATTTTTATTTTTAAAATCTGATTGAATCTATTGAATGAAAAGCGATCTGTTTCCATACAAGGGCGATCTCAATTCCCCCCAAAAAAAAACCTTATACAAATCATCTTCTTATTCTTGCTTGATGGTTATATAAGGTACGATTCACGAGAAGTGTCCCTTGGTTTCCTTGATTTGTAGTGCTACGAGGGTTGCCTTTTATATTTCGGGATTAGAGAACAAAAATAAATATTAATCATTGTTATTGTTTTTCAAAATATTCCCCATTAAGATCTATACACTTTTGCATGCGTTTGAACCAATTGTCGAAGCACTTTTGTCACTCTGATTAAGGTATCTCCAAAACATGCATTCTGAACGCATCAACCGCTTCTTCAGGTGTCGAAAAACGTTGACCTCTCATTTTATTTTTTACGGATGGGAATAAAAAGAAGTCATTCGGTGCCAAGTCAGGACTATATGGCGGATGACTCATCAAATCTATGTTTTGCGTGCTCAAAAATGCAGTTGTTTGAGCCGATGTGTGAGAGCTCGCATTGTCGTGGGGAAGAGTGATCCGTTTTCGGCGGTTGGTTTTCCTGATTTCTTGGATGACAACTGGCAAACAAATGGTTGTGTACCACTCAGAATTGACTGTTCTGCGTTGTTCTAGTGGTACGGTTGCGACATGTCCAGTTTTTCCGAAAAAACAGGCGACCATTTGCTTGGAAGTGCTTCGTGCGCAAACAACTTTTGTTGGATTTGGCTCATCTTGAAACACCTATACGGTCGACTGCTGTTTACTTTCGGGCTCATACGCGTAAATCCATGATTCATCACCTGTCACGATGTCATAGACGTGTTTCAAAGCACCGCAATCGTATTTTTTGAGCATTTCTTTGCACCAATCGACACGAGCCTTTTTTGAGCGATTGACAAATTGTGTGGGATCCAACGCGAACAAATTTTTTTGACAGTCAAATGTTCATGCAATATTGAATGTATGCTGGTCTCACTAATGCATAAGGTTGTCTCAATCTCACGATAGGTCACATGACGATCTTGCAATATTTGTTTACGCACAGCATCAATGGTTTCCGGAACACCAACTGATTTTGGACGACCTCCACGAAATTTGTCTTGGAGTGAACTACGACCTTGGTTGAATTCACCATAACATCGATAAACACTGGTCCTTGATGGAGCTTCATCGCCAAAAATTGAATTAAGTTCATCCATGTACTGTTGTTGAGTTAATCCACGTCGAAAGTTGTAAAAAAATAATCGCACGAAAATGTTCACGATTTAATTCCATTCTTTGGCCGAGATAAATCTTTTAAGTTAGTGTAAACGACACAAATAACGCGCATATGTCAAAACGTTCTGAGTACGTATAACCTCAAAAATGTCAAACTTTACGATAGAGCTCTCAGTTGCCAGATTGCAACACTAGGGTTGCCCAATCCCGAAATATAAAAGGCAACCTTCGTATCTGCACCAATACATGTAATACAAAAATAGTTTGATGTTCATCAGACTGCGGGTGATCAGATTGCGTGTGTGAAAGAAAACAGCAAACTTCATAATATGTCTGCTATGGTTTTTAGATAGAACAAGCGAAAACGTTTTATATAACACCGAACATTTCCATACAATACAATTTGACACCTTTAATTGTTAAGTTATGTTAAAATTGGCAAGCCTTTATGACCATTAAAAATTGTTGCCAATCAATCGCAATTAATGCCTTAACTTGTACATACAGAAACTCCCTGTATGTACAAGTTAAGGCATTAATTGCGATTGATTGGCAACAATTTTTTTTTCTTTCAAGTATGTCCCAATTACAGCGTATACACCGTAAATCTTTAGATACTCATTGTTTTTTTAAGAGTTCAATTTAAAACTTAAAATGAGTGTGTTCCACTCCCAGACTAAGCATGAAGTAAAATTTCGAGTTTAGAAAAGCCTGAAAATTTGGTTTGGTCGCGTAGCGCGAAGCGCGGAGCGGCCAAACCAAATTTTCAGGCTTTTCTAAACTCGAAATTTTACTTCATGCGCCACCGGTACAAAACACTGACATATTACGAAGATTAAAACACACCGCTAAACTTTACATTGCATCAGTGTTTTGTACCGGTGGCGCATGAAGTAAAATTTCGAGTTTAGAAAAGCCTGAAAATTTGGTTTGGCCGCTCCGCGCTTCGCGCTACGCGACCAAACCAAATTTTCAGGCTTTTCTAAACTCGAAATTTTACTTCATGCTTAGCCTGGGAGTGGAAAACACTCGTTTAAAGCTTCAAATTATATTCTCTTAATAAACCGAGCATCGGCTAATGTACAACGTATGCTTATATAAAAGAAAAATTCTCGTTATAAAAATGTTCGGTGTTACATAAAACTTTCTGTATGCTACGATATGCAGCTTTAAAATTTTAAGTTTAAACGTCACATTTTGACAATGTCTTCGTAAAAATAAATTTAGAAAAACCCAGCCACAAATAATTTTATTTAATGTGCACAATCGTTTTAAAAGTGAGTTTAAGTGGTATAATTTCAAATGCCACATCTACTAAATAGTTCAGGTATTTATAGAAATAAATAATGCATTTATGTTTATTTTGCGTGAGCTCAAACAAAAGTGCTAAATTTCGGATGAGGGGGGGGGTTGAAACCCATATCACCCCGCCTCCTCTGGCTACGGCCTTGTTATCAACCTCCGCTTGCAAAGCGAAAACGTTTTTTTAAAAAATTTGGAAGGGAGGGAGGGTTGAACCCCATAAGCCCCCCCCCTCTGGCTACGGCCTTGTTATCAACCTCCAGTTGTAGAGCGAAAACGCTTAAAGAACTCAATCAATTTTCTTTTTGCCATTGATTAAAACACGAAAAAGTGACCCTGGTTTTTAGATATCGCTTCAATAAAAAAAATGTGTCCATATGTGGCATAGAAAAATTTTACATTTTAAAAATTTCGGGAGGGGGGGGGGGGGTCGAACACCATATTCCCTCACCCCATCTGGCTACGGCCTTGGTCGATAATATCGTTTCTATGAAGATACTGTACCTCATTTGTTTTTAAAGTTACAACCAAACTCTAGCTTTCTTATGCCAACTTTTTACACCCATTAAAAGACGTACACTTCTGTGCAATAAAATTAAGTACACAAAATATTTTATAGTTTAAAACGGACGTGATGAGTTTCTGAGTTATATAAATATGTCAATTTCCTTAATGTCAAAATGCTGCGTCATTTAAACAACAATTCAAAAATTCGAATTCTAACTAAAATAGAAGATGGTTTTTCTATTTCGCCTTTGTCATATTTATTACGAGCTTTCTTCAAAAGATCATAGTTTTGTTTTTTTAATAAAGGTGTTATTTTCAAGTTATTGTGTTTTATCATTTATTGAAACTGCTGCTAGACAATTTACACAGGCCCGAATTATACAACTAGAATATTGTAAAAAATAGTTATGAGACTTGTGATTCATTTTATTGCACAGAAGTGTACGTGTTTCATTACAAGGACGTTTCGTTTTTGTTGTTTTACACCAAATTTACTTTTTTCTTATGGGCGCCTATTACGCTAATACATTTTACAAATTTTTATTCGGTCCTAATTTTTCAAGCGCTGGAGCAGTTTGCTCTTACTTCTAAGCATGATTATAATATAGGCTCTCATAAAACTTGAACATATAAAGAGAGCTATTATTCACTGGAATTCAAAATGGTAAAAAAAGAACTTTCGATTGGTGGGAAAAGGCAAATAAGGAATTCCCTAAGTACTTCACGTTTTTTCCTTCTTCTTCATCTTGAACCATCAACAATGTCGTTACATTTGTCGAAACAAATTTGCGAGCAATTGCGCGCGGTTCAAGAACAATGGTAAGTAATAGATGCGTCGGAGTTTTTGCGCGTCGCTTATAATTGGTGGGAGGACGTGCGCGGACTTAAGTAAAGATCCTCGAGGGTTCTCGGTAAGGTTCTTCTCTTCTTTAGCAGAGTGTGGTAATTATTCATTTATTCAATTGCGTCTAGTGTGGGTCTGGTTCGACTTATAGGAGGTACTTTAGATAATGGGCATGTTCAATCAGGATCGTTACAAATGCCAGAACCGAGTGCCGAGTTACTTAAGTTCACTTAACTACCTACCGAAGGTTTGGATGCTGGTGCGGGGTGTCGAGTTGAAAGCTTTTATCTTCCGAGACTATAAAGGAGATTGCGTTGAAATGCCTTAATTGTTACACTTTGCTTGTGTTTTTATTGTTAAAGTTCTATTTTTTTTATTGATTAAATATTTTGGGATGGAATTTCAGTGTGCAGGATTCACTCGTTTAAACATTTGTTAGCCAATGATTACCTTTGCTAAATCATCGCCGGTAGTTCTTTTGTTTTAACAGAGCGAATAACTCGTTTGTTTTTATAGTAAGATGTTACACTTTGCTTGTGTTTTTATTGTTAGAGTTTTTTTTTTATTGATTAAATATTTTGGGATGGAATTTGAGATGAGAACTGTGCAGGATTCACTCGTTTAAACATTTGTTAGCCAATGATCATTGTTGCTGAATCATCTCTGGCAATTCTTTTGTTTTAACAGAGCGAATAACTCGTTTGTTTTTATAGTTAGAGCGAAACTTAAAAAAAACGAAAAGTATTTAGTCTTGTTTTCTCCACTGTCTCGCTAATGAAACAACTTTTGACAGTCGGAGCTAAATGTACTATATTTCCAAGTTTTAAACGAGTGTTTCCACTCCCAGATTAAGCATAAAGTAGCATTTCGAGTTTAGAAAAGCCTTAAAATTTTAGTTTATGCGCCAAACGTACAAAACACTGATCTCGAGCGAAGTTTGAAATATACTACTAAAACAGTACGTTAAAGACGTATATTCTGAGCTTCATATCAAATTAGTGTATTATACGCGTGGAGCATGAAATAAAATTTCGAGTTTAGACAAGCCCGAAATTTTACTTCATCTTTAACAAAACGTTGACAAAATCTTTATCGAATTTACAAAGGTTGGTGACAACAGAAACCAATTTTACAACCCTTGTTAAAAGAGAACTAGAATATAGATGTAAAATTATAACTTGTGTAATATTATGGCTTAGTCTTACAAATATATTCCGGGAAAGGAAAAGGGAATATTATAAAATGTAATTTCACACACCTTTCAACTTGTTTCTTTTTCTCGGTTTTCGTCCTAGGGTGTGTGTAAGCTGTGTAAGACGGGCTATAACCTCAAATTTTTACGATCGGGAAAAGCGTTTGCTCCTTTTCTTTTGAACGTTCGTCTTTAGACTTGTGCGACTTGTAAGTTGTGTTACACTGCAGTGTTTATTAAAATGACAAAACGCGCCACTAATTTTTCTCTCAGAGAAAAGATGCAATGAATTGAGCTAACAGAAAAGTAAGTAATTATTATTTTTATTAGAGATAATCCCATTCAGCTGATTACTAAGCCTTAGTTTGGATGAACATTTTTCCAAATATTAAGCTTAGTTTCCTACTTATTCAATCCTTTCCTATTTAGATACAAAAATATTATTGAAAACAAATGTGGCACAACAACGATAAACCATAATTTCAGAGCTGCTATTTGACGATTCACTTTTCTAATAATTCTGCTGACTTTGTGGTTTCCAACATTATCAGCAAGTACCTGTTAAAATGATCCAGTCTTAAATAACGGAGAGCAGTGGTGTAGCCAGGATTTTTACATGGGGGGTTTCTAACTGAAGCGCAAGAAGAAAAAACAGTTTAGACAGAATAATTTGTATAAACAAAATATTTCTATAGAAACTGCAGTTTTCCAGCATTTGGATTTAAAATAATCATAACTCAAGAAACCAATCATGAATTTTCATGAAACTTTCTGCTGATATTGAGAAAACTATGCTCTTTCAACGTACGTAAAAATGAGAAAAAACCTATTTTTTAGTTTTCAACTTATTTTCACTAAAAGTCAAAATTTGTTTTTTCACCCTGATTTTTGCAGAAGTTGGATTAAAAGAACGCCATTACTCAAAAACTCAAAGATACATTTTCAAAAACTTTTTGTGGGTGTTAACAAAACTGTGCTCTTTCAAAATATGTAAAATTCAGAAAATACCCATTTCATAGTTTTCAAGTTATTTTCACTCAAAGTCAAAATTTGTGTTTTTTACCACTAGTTTTCTAGCATTTTGATTTAAAATAACCATAACTCAGAAAATTATTCATGGATTTGCATGAAACGTTCTGCTGATATTGAAAAACCTATGTTTTTTCGAAATAAATAAAACAATATTGCATGATTTCGGTGTTTAATACAATAAAAAATAACTGCTTTTTAGTGAGCATAGTATAATTATTTAGTTTTAGTTTTAGATTTATTTCAAATACATTGCATTACTATCTTGATTGTCTACATTGTGTATTTTAAATTTAGTATAGTTTATACATGATATATTTAAGCATTAACTTGTTTTTGTAAAAGGGGTTTCCCGTTGAATATGAATAAATAAATAAAATAAATAAATACCTATCAAATAGTTTTCAACTTATTTTCAATCAATGTCAAAATGTGTGGTTTTTCACCCTGATTTTTGTAGAAGTTTGATTAAAAAATATAATAACTCAAAAAACCAAGCATGGATTTTTATAAAATTTTCTGAGGGTGTTAACAAAACTATGTTCTTTCAAAATGTGTAAAAGTTAGAAAATATCTACATCATAGTTTTTAGGGTATTTTCACTTAAAGTCAAAATTTGTGTTTTTTCACTATGATTTTTCTAGCATTTGTATTTAAAATAATCATAACTCAAAAATCAATCATGGATTTGGATAAAACTTTCTGCGGATGTTAAGAAAACTATGATTTTTTGAAATACCTAAAAATTAGACAATAGCCGTTCGATAGTTTCCAACTTATTTTCACTCAAAATCAAAATTTGTGTTTTTCACCCTGATTTTTGTAGAAGTTGAATTAAAAAACATCATTTCTCAAAAAACCAAGCATCAATTTTTATTAAACTGTCTGTAGGTGTTACCAAAACTATGCTCTTCTAAAATATGTAAAAGTTAGAAAATACCCATGTCATAGTTTTTAAGTTATTATTACTTAAAAACAAAATTAGTGTTTTATTTTTCTTTATTTTTGTAGAGTTTGTATTTATAATACGTCATAACTCAAGAAACCATGCATGAATTTTTATTAATCTCTTCCTGGATGTTAACAAAACTATGTTCTGTCAAAATATGCAAAAGTTACAAAATTCCTATATCATCGTTTTTCAGATATTTTCACTCAGTCAAAATTTGGGTTTTTTCACTATGATTTTTGTAGCATTTTTATTTAAAAAAAAGCATAATAACTCAAAAACCCAAACATGGATTTTTTTTTGCTGTTGCCTGGCCTTGGGAACTTGCCCATTAGCCATCATCAATCTATATATGTTTGTATCAATTAATTTTATTACAATTTACAATTTGTAGTATTTAACTATTCATTCGGACAATCACACGCATTCATACTACACCCAGGGTCACGACGAGATATTATTTTGGAAATAAAGTCTCCCCGTGCACGGGAATCGAACCCGAATTTGTGGCTCGCCGAGCGATACAGCCCGGCGACGTTACTGCTCGGCCACCACCTGCCCAAACATGGATTTGCGTGAAACTGTTTGCAAGTGTTAAGAAAACTATGCTCTTTCAAAATGTGTACAAGTTAAAAAATACCGTTATCATAGTTTTTAAGTTATTTTTATTCAAAATTAAAATTTGTGTTTTTTTACCCTGACTTCTGTAGAAGTTGGATTTAAAAAACCTCATAATTAAAGAAAACAATCATAGATTTTTTTAAAACCTTCTGTGGGTGTTCACAAAGCAGTGCTCTTTTAAAATATGTAAAAGTTATAAAATACCCATATCACAGTTTTGAAGTTATTTTCTCTAAAAGTCAAAATTTGTGTTTTTTCGCCCTGATTGGAAGAAGTTGAATTTAAAAATCATCATAAATTATAAAAACAAGCATGAATTTTTATAAAAGTTTCTGTGGGTATTAACACAAGTATGTCTTTTTGAAATATGTAAAAGTTAGAAAATACCCATATCATAGTTTTGAAGATATTTTTACTCAAAGTCAAAATTTGTGTTTTTTTTTTTAGAAGAAGTTGAATTTAAAAAACATCATAAATCATAAAAACAAGCATGAATTTTTATAAAAGTTTCTGTGAGTATTAACAAAACTATATCTTTTCGAAATATGTAAAAGTTAGAAAATACCCATATCATAGTTTTGAAGATATTGTTACTCAAAGTCAAAATTTGTGTTTTTTCACCATGATTTTTGTAGCATTTGGATTTAAAAAAAAAACATCATAACTTAAAAACCCAATCATGGATTTGCATAAAACTTTCTGCGGGTGTTGAGAAAACTGCTCTTTCAAAAAACGTAAAAATTAGAAAATTCCCCTTTGATAGTTTTCAACTTATTTGCACCTAAAGTCGAAATTGTGTTATTTTAACGAGACTTTTGTGTGAATGGAATTTATAGAAAATATAACTAAATTAATCAAAAATGTTACAAAGTCATTAGAAAACAACTATTTATAATATAATTTTGCGTTCAATCAGGCCGTGTGCAAATGCTTCCTAACGCATAATTTTTCAATGATTTTAAAATCATTAAAAAATTATGCGTTAGGAAGCATTTGCACACGCCCTGATTTAACGCAAAATTATATTATAAATAGTTGCTTTTTAATGACTTTGTAACATTCTTGATTAATTTAGTTATATTTTCTTTAAATTTAATTCACACAAAAATTACGTTAAAATAACACAATTTCGACTTTAGGTGCAAATAAGTTGAAAACAATCAAAGGGGAATTTTCAATTTTTTTCGTATTTTCAAAAATACAACATAAAATTGATAGCAGCGACTAGGGGGGGGGGTTCTAACTCCCCGTAACCCCTTCCTGGCTACGCCACTGACGGAGAGTAATAAGTATTTGAGGTTTGGCTGGAATTGCATGATTTCTAAGGGTGAGTGATTTTATATTGTTACCAATTAATGAATGCAATTCTTTAAAAGTATTTTTATTAATCCTGTGTCTCTTTTTAATGTCTTCCTCATTATAAATTTGAAATGGGTCCCTCCTTGGGAGAAAACGCCTAGGTTGACGAAGAGGTCTTGGCTCTTCATCGCCTTTGTTACTCAATGAAGATAATGGACATTTTCTATAATTATGTTTACCATTAATTTTAAATAAAAATGATTTTTTTAATACTTAAATTAGTTTCAATATAGAAAATGAAAAATTAGTATAAATATGTTTTATAATCTCTTTTACTTTATTCATTAATCACTGGCTGAGCATTGATTAACTGACAAGGGAATTAATCAAATGTTGACGCGATGTTAACACTAATAATGGCTTTATAAAACATAAATATGGACTTGACGCAATGTTAACGCAGCGTCAACTAACAATACATCAAATCTTGATGAAATATTTTTATAAAACACTTAACACAAGGAATCTTACGTTAACGTAATGTTAGCATATCGTCAAAGTTGACGAAGCTTTATGCAACTGGCCTCTAGTGATTTATCGAAAAATGACCAGTAACTGAAATTATACAAAAAATATCCTAATATTTTCATCCCCGCTGCCCCCATAAGGTTTCACGGGAGGGCTTAAATTTGACGCTCCAGATAATTGAGATATTTAGCGTTTCTTTAAAGAATGTTAAAATGTACTTATTCAATTGTGTATACATATATTTAGTGAATGTTGACTGAATATTATTTAAATTTTATTTAATTTCAAATTTAATTCATTCGCTTATAAATAAATATTTCGAGTTTTTTTTAATTATCCATATTAAAAGATGTAGGTCTATCCATTTGTAAGCAATCAATCGTTGATGTGAAGTGATTTTTTATAATTATTCTAAAATTATTGTTTTTTCATTATAACCGCACATCATTGGAATTATCATTGGACAGCGATGTCTATACCGCATATATGTCCATAAAAACTAAAATATTAATCGTAAAAAAACATAAACTCGTCTGTACTTGAGCCATTTAATTTAAAAAAAATTAAAATGTAATCCTCAATGATTCATATTTATTATTATAATATAATAATGCCTACTTGAAGCGTCCTTTAATACCTTTGATACCTTTAATGTTTATAAAGGGTTTTTCTGTTGCATTTGACTATTGATCAAATCATATTCACTTTATCCCAAATATATTTCACCTTGTTAAATATATCGTCGGGTGAGAACTGTAGTATTCCATGTCCATTTTGTTAAATTTTGCAGGGGAGGCATTTTAAGTTTAAAATTGCTATAATTTGCGAACTGTTATTTATATACAACGCGTTATATAATCACTTTTTAAAGACATCATGATGAAGTAAATATTTTTCAAAATTTAGGACTACTAATAATTTCGAATACAAAAAAAACAAAAACAAAATGGACATGGAATAATATGGCTCTAACTTGCAAGGTGTTAATGGCAAGATAATATTTTTGGTGTTAAGCGTAAATGGACAATGCAATAATAGTTATTTTTTAATAGAAAGTTTATTCGAACAATTCCAAGTAACTTACAAAGCAACATAACATAATAGAAAAATATTGTAAACAAATTGTTTATTTTTCCAGCAACAACTGATTCTCCCTAAATAATGCCTTCCAGAAATCCAAATCTTCTTTTGAAAAGTTTCCAAATAGATCCTTGATGTGTTGCTTTTTGTCTGCCGGAATTGAGGTTGGTTCCGGTAAAATACTTGGGTCAGGTATATTTTCCAAAAATCGATTTTTGTTATTTTTTAATATTGAAACAATGTCATTCTGTTGATTGTACGAATTACTAAACAATATACTATTCACACCACTTCTATAAATTATCTTTACAGTTTTTTTGTAAGGTAACTTGATAACCATTAAAATCGCTAGTTGTTTGAAATCCACAAAATTATCTGGTCGAAGTTGAACCACTTTGTAAGGTTTTCGCGACCTGACACTCAGCAAAATTCGAAGTAGTGCAAGTGGACTATGAATTTCTAGGCCCTTAATTCTTCTATCTATTACACTGTGCATTGCGTCAACTTCCTGTACACAGCTGTGTCCAGGTTCCTGATATTTTTGGGTAATGGATGTTATTGTTGGGTGATTTCTAAGGAAATGTAAGAGTGCTGCTGACATGTGAGAATTTTTGTTTTGTGGTATACAAGCGTCCGACCATAATATAATGTTCTTCACTCCAGGTCTTTCCTTAACAAGTTTTTCTAAAAGCACACTCAAAGCACTGGCAATGTCTGTCCCTTTGCGTCCTCCCATGCTCTCGTTCCAGAACATACAGTATCCCTGTTTTGTGATTATATCAAATTCCGTTAAATTATAAACTGCAAACTTTTTTTTATAATAAGATGTAGATACATTTGTTTGTGGTACTGTTAAAACGCTTTGCATGTCAAAACATAATAAAACAGTCTCTTTATCTTTCTTGCATTTTTCTATATCTTCTTTTTTTTTCCCTCCTAGCGGAATTTTTTGCTACTGTGTGTGTTTCATATTTATTCTCAAGTTCTGCGCTTAAAATATTTCCAGACTTATGAGTGTGATACTCTGTACAAATTGGGCACAAATCCTTTTTGGGCTTATGAAATTCGATGTTGAATTCGTAATTGAATATATTTCTGTACAACCACTTTTTTGCTGGATTAATTTGATTGTTGTTGCAATACTCCAAATACAGTTCGTACATCTTTATAATATTTAGAGACCTTTCAAAGTACTCCTTAACAGTACTTTTTCTGCAGTAGTGTGATGAAATTCGAGGGAATAAATTTATGTGATTTCGAATTTGTTCTCTAGTTCCGTCAATTAATTTTGAAGTACTTTTTCTCCAATCACCTTGAGGAGTTCCAGTTATACCTTGTTTTTTATTTTCATGAAAATATGAAATTCTAATCTGACTCACAGCTAATACTCCAAGATAAAATTTTTTGCATACTCTTATTTTATTGATGCCTTTGAATAAAAAATATTTATAAGAATATGATTTAGTTTTTTGGCGTTCACCACGATTACGCATTCGTTGAACGCTGGATCTAAGAGTGGTTTTGTCATATAAGAATGATTTATTATTATCAGAATTTTGCCAAAATTCTGTGTGGATAGCATTTACATCATTTTTGGAAAAGTTTTCCGAACATTTAAATCTACATTGACCACAAGAAATAACAGGCATCTTTTGGGCCACAACATTCCCTTTAGAATTCACATACTCTTTTCCATTTTGTCTTAATACCTTGCGCTTATTTTTTTTTTTCCACATCTTAGGGTCCGCTTTCCTTTTTCTTGTTCTCTCGGATTTATTCACCTCTTCTGCATTTCTAGCACTGCAGTTTCAACGAAATAATTAATTAAAATAAAACCTAAAAAATATTATTAATTAGCAACTTACTCGTTTGAGGTACTCTTGGTACTTTTAGAACCTTTTGGATCATCTTCTTCTTCACTACTGAAAATTTAAATTCGCAGCTGTAGCGACATAACCTTAAACCATGTTGAATAAAAATACCTATCGGCTGTATCTGATGGTATAAACTCCGATCCCGAATCTTCAAATGGTTCAACATCCGAATCCATGATGATTTAAGGTAGTAAACCTTGCACTATCAATTAACACAGCACTAAATACTCTTTGAAATGCAGCGTAATTAACCAAAACAAGCTACGCTCACAAGTAGTAGTATACTTATTCTATGTCCATATCTCTGTGATTGGTCGAGGGACATAGAATATTACAGTTTTAATAATTAACTGTTTGAAATGGACATGGAATAAAATGGAACATAAGAAAACACCTAAAACTGATATTATGTTGTCATCACTAACGAGGAATAGACGCACTATTGGACATAAAATATTACGGCATAAAAATATCATTTTTGAGAAAAAGTGGACATAGAATAATACAGTTCTCACCCCACGATATGCCAAAATATTTCCTGATTTACGAAATGAGTTTCACTATATACGAAATACATTTCCCTTTAATATTGTTGCTGAACATTTTTGCAGTAACAATAACTTTCTTCTGGAAGTATTTTATTTTTATTTATACAAACAGGGAGTTTTTCTTTTAGGTATACGTATTCAAAATTTAGCCTATTTCCTGTGATGCCTTAGATATTCCTTGTTTTTTTTTAATTCAATTAAGCTTTAAACGAGTGTTTTCCACTCCCAGACTAAGCATGAAGTAAAATTTCGAGTTTAGAAAAGCCCCGTGAAAATTTGACGAGGGTCGCGCAGCGACCCGAGACAAATTTTCGGGGCTTTTCTAAACTCGAAATTTTACTTTATGCGCCACGCGTATAAAACATTAAAATTTTGTGAAATTTATGTATATTTGAACTTCACTGGAAATCTGTGTTATATACGCGTGGCGCATGAAGTAAAATTTCGAGTTTAGAAAAGCCCAGAAAATTTGTCTCGGGTCGCTGCGCGACCCTCGACAAATTTTCACAGGGCTTTTCTAAACTCGAAATTTTACTTCATGCTTAGTCTGGGAGTGGAAAACACTCGTTTAAAGCTTCAAATTGAATTTTTTTTAAATACAACTAATGTCGGAAAATTTACAGTGTATGCATTTGTTTACCTAAAAGAAAAAATCACTGCATATTATTATAAATCTATTCTATTGTATACGTAAAATTTAGCCTATTTTTTGAGAAGCTTTCGATATTCCTTGTTTTTTTATTAAGTTTAATTTAAAGCTTTAAACGAGTGTTTTCCTTAAATATTCCTTGTTTTTTTTTTTAATTCAATTAAGCTTTAACCGACTATTTTCCACTCCCAGACTAAGCATGAAGTAAAATTTCGAGTTTAGAAAAGCCCCGTGAAAATTTGTCTCGGGTCGCGCAGCGACCCGAGACAAATTTTCTGGGCTTTTCTAAACTCGAAATTTTACTTCATGCGCCACACGTATAAAACACTAAAATATTGCGAAATGTATGTACATTCAAACTTCACTTGAAATCTGTGTTTTATACGCGTGGCGCATGAAGTAAAATTTCGAGTTTAGAAAAGCCCAGAAAATTTGTCTCGGGTCGCTGCGCGACCCTCGACAAATTTTCACGGGGCTTTTCCAAACTCGAAATTTTACTTCATGCTTAGTCTGGGAGTGGAAAACACTCGTTTAAAGCTTCAAATTGATTTTTTTTTAAAAAACAACTATGTCATAAAATTTACAGTGTATGCATATGTTTACCTAAAAGAAAAGTTCACAGCATATTATTATAAATCTATGCCAATTATCTTTAGCATCCTTGTAATCTGTTTTTTATCATCACACCGAAAATTACATTCTCGTCAAGATTTCTTTTCGCAGAATTTACGAGCGTTGAAAAGAAAACCGACCGGACAACACGCAGCGATTAATCTGGCGCGTCCGTTCCCTCATCGAAAACCGAATTCGATTACGATTGTACAAATTGATATTCATTCCACCACCTGTTGCCCCGTCCAATTCCCACAATCCGGGTTCCGTATCATCTAATCGGCTCTTAATGGAATGTCTCAATAAGAAATCCGCGTCCGAACGATATGTAAATAACAATACGGGAACAATTATAAGAAGCGAACGGGTCCGATACGTGGACGCAATGCGAACGAGACCGAGATGAGATGTCGGCTTCCCTTTTTCGGCCGCGGGACTTTAAATATGCATGTTTATTTTATTGCCGGCGATTCGCGGCATGTCGGGAGTTTTATTTATTCGCCTTTTTGGACGGTAGGGAAAAAAAATCGCGGAGAGAGAATGGAGAAAACGCCGCCGAGACCGGTGTCCGGGAGTGCCAATATGGTATGCTTTAAATCGTTGAAATTATTTCGTGGACGTGATCCATCACTGTTAAGTACGACTTTGCGAAAGTGTTGCCAAATTTAGTTTATAAAATAAGTTTTATGTCATGTCAATTTTATACAAGAATTTCTCAAAAATTAACACCGCAAATATTGACAGTTAACTATGTATCAGAGTTGAATTTGGGTTCAGTATTCCGGCACCAGGTACCCACAGACGCGTTTCGGACTTCAAGGTCCTCTTCAGTGTGGTCCCGACCCAGTGCTCATAGAAAACTCTATAGAAATGTAACTCCGCATAAAAAGGGACCACTTATGATTTGTTATTGTAAGCAAGGAAAGGAATGCAACTTAACAACACCAATATATAATTGACAAACAGTCCTAACACTACAGCAATTCTAATCGAAAATTTAGCGGGATATCACAATAAAGTTGCGAACAATTTGAATAAACGTTTTATTAGTATGACAGTTTTAGGAAATTAAACAAACGCAACAGATAAATTTATTATATTTCTTTTTTAACATTATATAACAATATATACAAATTTCCAATAATTTAAGTTTTAAAAATTGTGTACATAAACAGCTGTTATATGTATTTATTTACAAACAAATGTTATACCATTAAACATGTCATTATTACAGAACAAATAAAATATTGGTCAATAATTGTATAAACAAGCCATGTACGAAATTAATAATAATAATATAAGTTAAAACTAACCTTCTTATCATTTGGGAAGGAATAATATCTCGAAGATTCACTTTTGCATCCAGGTACAGAACAAGTAGGCATTTTAAAATTGTTCAAATATAAACTTTTCACTCACTACAAAATACATCCGAAATGGCGATAGTAAATAACCAATGAACACATGGATGCACGTAGGGCACGAGTAACAAACAAGCAAATGACGCATGCGCTGAGGTAGTACCAACCAAGAGTTTTCTATGGTACCAACTGTGAAAAATATAATATTTTATTTTTGCTTCAAGTTGGCGATCCTTTCCCGGCTTAAGAAAATAGAGTGAAGTTGGAGTTTCACCCCCCTGCCAGTGCTGAGGAATACTGAACATTTCTGACTATTTCAAGCCAATATGTGAAAACTATTAATGATTTCGATAGCTAACGCCATCTAATGCTTCATAGTGGCATCGTCAGTGACACGAATGCACAAAGTGCATATACAGGTCACTGTTTCGTCCACGAGCGAGCAGAACTCTGTTTGTGAAACCAGTATCAGAGCTGAGCAGGATTTGAACCCTGTATTCGACTTATTATAGGCTTTTTTATAGTTTATAAACTAAGTTTTATGTCATGTCAATTTTATACAAGAATTTCTCAAAAAAAAAAACACCACAAATATTGAAAAACTATGTATCAGAGCTGAGCAGGATTTGAACCCTGTATTTGACTCATTATAGGCTCTTTTTAAATAATTCAATTTAAAGCTTTAAATGAGTGTTTTTCGCTCCTAAGTTAAGCATGAAGTAAAATTTCGACTTTAAAAAAACCCGAAAATTGGGCTTGGTCGTGTTACAAAGCGGAGCGACCGAACCAAACTTTCGGGCTTTTCTAAAATCGAAATTTTACTTTATGCTTAGCCTGGGATTAAAAACACTCGTTAGAAGCTACAAATTGAAAGCTTATATAAAACCAAAGAATGTCTGAAAATTTACATTGAATAATCGTGATATGTATACCTAAAATAAAAATTCCCTGTTTGTGGCCAGGCCCAGATACAGCAAAAAATTGCTTCATTGGAATATCAACAAGAAACAAAATTTAAAGAACAAAAAAATTGTGGATTTTTATAAACCGATAAACTTGTAGAATTGATTGATTTTTTTGAACAAATATTAACTACTTACATCTATGTGGGTCGACTATGACAAAGAGCAAACGGGCAGATTGCGAGAGATAGGATGGTGTTGGTCAAAAAGGGCATTGGAGTCTTACAAACGCAGGATAACCACAGCCAATTTTAAGGGGGTGGAAACAATAGGCCAACTGATAGAAGTAATCACAAACGCAATTTCAAAAAACGGAAAGGGACTATACCGGGCGTTGACTTGGCGGACGCAACATAGGAAATCGCATGTTAATTTTAAAGTGTTCAAATATTGGCTTCCCTATTTATTTCAGAGACAAAATGTATTTTCCTTTTTTGTAGAGGGTAAAATTCTAAACTTATTAATATTCACAATTAACACTTTACGTTTCTCTAAGTTAAAATAATTGAGAAAAAGTAATGTGATTTTTTAAAAATAATGATATTGATACAACAATTGCGGATATTTCCTGTTTTTTTTTAAGTTCAATTTAAAGCTTTAAACAAGTGTGTTCCACTCCCATGACTAAGCATGAAGTAAAATTTCGAGTTTAGAAAAGCCCCGTGAAAATTAGTCGAGGGTCGCGCAGCGACCCTAGACAAATTTTCTGGGCTTTTCTAAACTCGAAATTTTACTTCATGCGCCACGCGTATAAAACACAGATTTCAAGTGAAGTTCGAATATAAATAAATTTCACAATATTTTAGTGTTTTATACGCGTGGCGCATGAAGCAAAATTTCGAGTTTAGAAAAGCCCAGAAAATTTGTCTCGGGTCGCTGCGCGACCAGAGACAAATTTTCAAGGGGCTTTTCTAAACTCGAAATTTTACTTCATGCTTAGTCTGGGAGTGGAAAACACTCGTTTAAAGCCTCAAATTGAACATAAAAAAACAACGAATATCTAAAGATTTAAAGAAAATAATAAAATAATTTCTTTTAGGTAAACATACGCCTAAGCAGTACATTTCCGACATTCGTTGTTTTTTAAATAAGTTCTATTTGAATCTTTAAACGAGTGATTTCCACTCCCAGGCGGAGCATGAAGTAAAATTTCGAGTTTAGAAAAGCCCCGTGAACATTTTCTGGGCTTTTTTAAACTCGAAATTTTACTTTATGCGCCACGCGTATAAAACTCTGATTTAAAGTGAGGTTCAAATATACATAAAGTTCATAATATTTTAGTGTTTTATACGCGTGGCGCATGAAGTAAAATTTCGAGTTTAGAAAAGCCCAGAAAATTTGTCGAGGGTCGCTGCGCGACCCTCGACAAATTTAGTCTGGGAGTGGAAAACACTCGTTTAAAGCTTCAAATTGAACTCTTTTGAAAATCATCAAATGTAAGAACACAGCTAAAATAATTAAGAAAAAGTAATGTGATTTTATAAAAATAATGACATTTTTCTTGTACAGCGTAAATCATTTCGAAAACATTTACTTTAATCAAGTGACTACGATATTTGTTGCCTTTTTGACATCCGCAGTTGTTGTTTCAATTCCATGGCATGTCATTATTTGTATAAAATCACATTATTTTTTCTTAATTATTTTAACTTAGAGAAACAGATAGTGATAAACGTTAACAAGAATGAATTCAGAATTTTTACCTCTACAAAAAAAGGTAAATACATTTTGTTTCTAAAATAAATAGGGGAGCCAAAATTTAAACATTTCAACATTTCGGCTTTGAATTGGTTCGACGAAGAGTGTAGCAGCCCAGCAAACCAAATCATAATATTTATGTAATACATATAAGATCTTACATATATATGTGTGTTTGCTGGGAGGATAAAGTGTTTTATACGCGTGGAGCATGAAGTAAAATTTGGAGTTAGAAAAGCCTGAAAATTTGATTTGGTTTGGTCGCGTAACGCGTAACGCGTTGGGCCCTTAGATGTTCTGGGCTTGACAGCTAAGCAATTATTAAGCAAACTCTAAAAGTTGATTTTAGATCAAATTTCGCACTTCTATTTTATGATTTCTATGTATGACGTAATCTATTATATACTGTTAATTGTTCGTTTAAATATATATAATGTTTACGTTGTACATTTTTAGACATTCGTCGATTTTATAAAAAAAGTTCAATTTGAAGTTTCGAACGCGTGTTTCCACTCCCAGACTAAGCATGAAGTAAAATTTCGAGTTTAGAAAAGCCTGAAAATCTGGTTTGGTCGCTCCGCAAAGCGGAGCGGCCTAACCAAATTTTCAGGCTTTTCTAAACTCGAAATTTTACTTCATGCGCCACGCGTATAAGATACTGAAATATTGTGAAGTTAGAATTACACTGAAAACATTTTTTTTAAACAAAAAAAAAATTGAAATATTCAAATACAAAAATAGTTAGATGTTTCTTCATACATTGTCAAGTCAGGTCAAATAATACAATGTATGAAATTAATATATCTAGTAATTTAAAAAAATGATAATTATGTTTCGTAATTACAAAAATAAGTTAAGTCCGCTTTCAATTAGTTCTTTTTCTTTTTTCTCACATTAAAACCAACACAATTTAGTGTTATCAAATTCTGTTTTATTTATGGCTAAAATAAATTGATATTTACAGTGTGAACTGAAAACTAATATAAACAAAATTGCAGAGGTTAAAAGTGGACACAAATCGCTTCCATAACCTAATTTTATTGTATATACGACAAATTTTGGTAGTTTTTATAAAAAAACCTGTTGTGACTATGACGAAAAGAATGATATATCATATTTTGCCCCCGCGGGAATCCAAAAAATCTTAATAAAATTATATCAAAAATGGTAAGAATGTTATTTAATAATTTATATAACTTCTGGACACTAAATCCAAATAAAGCAGAGAATTATGTTCTTGTTTAAAGCCGGCATTAATTAATCGACGTCAGTTCTGATAAACGAGCACGAGCTTTGCGACTAACGAAAGCCTCCCATTGAAATTAATAACAAACTCTCCTCCATAGTTCCATAGAAAAGCAAATAATAAACCATTGAAGAGATTTTTCTCTCTAATTCAAAAACCGTCCAATTTACTATTCCATTGAAAGCTTTAGACGTAAAGCCACGCTCCGTTGACCACCGTTTTTGGTATCGCCGTAAAATATCTGTTATTAAACGCAGTATTTATCACTGTTTAACGGGTCCTGCAAAAACCATATATAGAAATAAAAAAATGCGAATTTATTTATTAAGGATAAAAGTATTCATATATTCTCAGTTTAAAGGTGACCCATTAATTACATGGTAGGTCAATAGTCAGTGGCGTAGCTACTGTGGAACAGAGCAGTTGAAGCAATCTATTTCAGCCGCTCGAATTTTGAAGGCGAAAAATTAAAATATTTTATGGAGGTTACAATTCAGTTAATTGAGTTAGGTTAGATTGTATGTCACTTTCTGTAGTTGGGTTAGGTTAGGCTGGATGTCACTTTGTGTAGTTGGGTTAGATTAGGTTAGGCTGGATGTCACTTCGTGTAGTTGAGCTAGATCAACTCAACATAGTGACATCTCTATGTTGAGTTGAGTTAGATGTCATTTTAAGAAGCTTCTAATCCAATTCCATAAAATGACATCTTCATTTTATGAAGTTGGGTTAGATTAGAATTCATTTTGTGGATTTGGATTGGATTAGGCTAGATGTCATTTTGTGGAGTTGGGTTACATAGATTTAACTATAATGTAAGTTATGTTAGATTAGATTCAAGTGGAAATATTTTTAAATCTACGACTAGTTTTAACTAAAATACATCAACATTATTCTAATGAGTATTATCCACCGCTTGATGTAAAAAAGCATGAAGTGGAATTTTGAGTTAGGAAAAGCCTGAAACCTTTTTTTTTCAAGAAATGTTTTGTTAGTAATTAGATATTATTTTAATATGTATTTTTATTTAAGCTCGGTGAGCAATCACCTCTTTTGTAAATGGTGTAACCCGTATATTTGAATAAAATAAAATAACACGTCAGCTTTGACATAGTATTTTATATTTGTTTGTGTTTTGTTTGACAGTTGACCTTTATTGGACATAAGTCGACGTCGACATTAGCATGTGTCAATAGTGACAGTTAACATTAGTCGATATTTAGTTTAAAATAACAGATGACATTTGTTATGACTGTCAAGTTAAAGGCGCTAACTGGATATTTGGTCCTAGGTGCAAGTTTTCCTTACAGCGGCGCTACTTAGATGTATATATAAATGAAATAAAAATAACAACAAAATAAATAAACAGAAAAATCAAAAAAAATAACCTTTTATTTCATTTTTCTATTTTTTAAGACTAATAGTTCCTCCCTATTAGTCTTGAAAAACGGAAATAATTGATCCCATAAATCCCCCCCTATCTACGTCACAGCTTTGTACTCGTATAAGTACTTATGGTTACTTGGGATTCGAATACGTTTTACTTGTAGTCGGAACAGGTTTGGCTAATTAGTCAAAATAGAATTGAAAACCTTTTTCCAGAGAAAAAAAGGGGCTTACTGATTTTACTAGGACACTACATTAATTGATGTCCCTGTATTTAAGAGAGTAGCGCAAACTGGCATGGCACGTTTTACTTGCAATCGAAACAGGTTTGGCTAATTAGTCAAAATAGAATTGAAAACCTTTTTTCCAGAGAAACAAGGGGCTTACCGATTTTACTAGGACACTACATTAATTAATGTCCCTGTATTTAAGAGAGTAGCGCAAACTGGCATCCATCTTGACGCCTTTAGGCGCCAAATTCAAACTTAATCAAATTAACAGGACGCACGTCAATCATTATAGAATATGATTGGTTTAACATAAAGAAAAATTTAACTTAAGGAAACATTGAGTTTGTCAATAGAATATTTACAAAATATAAAAACGATTGGTTTTGTTTGAATTTGGAGGTCAAGATGGATGCCAGTTTGCGCTACTCTCTAGAATACAGGGACACTAACATTTATAGCTACGCCACTGTCAACATTGCTTGGTGATTTTTACGGTATATAAATTTCAATAATTACAGTGAAGAAAGCGTCCGTTCGCTTCCCAGAGGAATTTATTTATTAAGACGATGGCCATAATTGAAAGTCCTGTTCTTTCGATTAATTTCGGTAATTAATTGAGATTGCTCTTGCTGCGTGTAATTTGTATAATCGAATTAGTTTTATGTGGAAAGTGGCCATCTGGAGAGGCTTTATATGGAAGCAATTTCGGGACGATCGGATCTTGTAGGTTTTTTTCCCGATACGTGTTGATATTAATCGCATGCAAATTCGTCTCGACTTTCGACCACCTAGCAGGACAAAATATAATCGGATATTCTCGTGAATTGAACTATAATCACATATGACATTTAGTTGAATTGTATGTTGTAAATCTTTAGATGGTTGTTAATTTTGAATGAGTTCAATTTGAAGCTTTAAACGAGTGTCTTCTACTCCCAGATTAAGCATGAAGTAAAATTTTGAGTTTAGAAAAGCCTAAAAATTTAGATTTGCCGGGGCGCGCGAGCGAAGCGAGTAGCGCCCCGGCAAATCCAAATTTTCAGGCTTTTCTAAACTCGAAATTTTACTTCATGCGCCACGCGTACAAAACCCTGAAATAAAATGAAGTTCAAAATTTATATTATATATTTTAAAATTTTTTATTTAAAATTATGAAATTTCTTATATCTGGCTTCGTTACTTTTACGTTTTAATGACAACTAATTTCTTTTCTTGTTTAAATTTGAACATCAAATATTTAAATATTTGAATATAATAATATTCAAATATTAAAATAATTAAATAAACAAATATTCGACTATTTCAATGTTCGAATATTCGACTATTTGAATATTCAAATATTGGATATTTAAATATTCTACTATTTGAATATAAAAATAGTTTAATAATTAAAATATTTAAAAAATTCGAATATTTATATTTAATTTTGAATGAATATTCGAATACTTGAAGTTGAAAAATTTCTAACCTTACTCAAAATACATAACTCAGTTTTGTATCACTTCTATTTTTACTTTTTGACTAGTATCGACAGTTTAAGCTTGTTATTATCAAACTAGTTTTATAATAATAAAGCGTGTCTCGCGAGCGAGACACGCCCGCCAATCCAAATTTTCAGCCTTTTCCAAACTACATTTTTTAATTTCATACGCCAGGCATATAAAACACTGATTTGAAGTGAAATTCAAAAACACACGCCTACATTAATAATAATGTAATAACTCGAAATCAAATATCCATTTATCAACTATGTATTTCTGAACAAAACGTGAGAAAAGAGCATTGAACCAACTGTTTCAAACAATGATTGTAGCAGCGGCAGCTCGCAGCCTAACTTCAGGGTAGGCCAGAGATCCAAAGTAATATGTATCCGTTATTGAAAGGTGACTTTGTTGTGCAACTCCTTGTATTTATAAATCGCGATCCCAGCCTCAAATTTTGTGTGCCTTGGCGCTGTGGCCTACCCTGAAGTTAAACTGCGAGCCGTCGCTGGATTGTAGGCAACCCAATGCCATTAATGTGTTAATGGGTTGCCACTGTCATCAAAGTTTCAAATTAAACGCTTTTCATTACTGCAAATTTATTTATAATTTTCATTTCAGGATGGGAAAAGACTTTTCATCGGTGGACCCGGCAGCTGGTACTGGCAAGGTAAGAACGCACTTGCAAAACATCAACCACTGCAAAAGAAAAATCACTTTACAGGAAACCCCCTTACCTTAACCAATTTTAAGTGTACTTTAGCAAAACGACAAACTTCTAGTAGATGATTTAAAAAATGTGTTTCAGGACAAATGTATTCAGTTGACGCACAAGCAACATTTCCCTTTATACCTGGGATATATGGCGGAGTGTTCGGCGCAGGTACATAAAATCGCTCTGCGAGTAACAAATCCCTCACACACAAAACAAAAAACTTATTACCAAAAATTAAACAACAAAATAAAAAAAATTACCAACCAGAAACCGGTGCAGGGTAAAAATTAAAACCCGATATTAATCGCTTTAACAACGCTAAATCACATTTGTTTTTATTTTTGTTTATGTTTTCGTTTTTTTGTCATCTTTCATGTCACTTTAGGCTTCAGGCATGTAAGCTGGAATTTTGTTTAGTTTATATTAATTATTAATTCACACACTAAAAAAAAACACGCTGTTGTTGCAGATCATTTTTTTGTTTTGTTTGAGAAACGCATGGCTTCAGAAATTATTGATAGACGAAAAGAAGCTATGTTATTTTCAGTCTTTATTTTGGCACAGAGGAATGTGCTTTTTGTTGAAATCATCATATCATCTTCTTAGATATTCCAAATAATTCTTACACTGATTTATCAAAGAGGAGTAAAGGTATTAAAACTATTTCTCAAAATGTATCAAAGGAGATTCAAGGTCAGATCCTCTAATGATTCTGGCAAATTTTGCAAAGTACCGTCGTTTTATAAAATGAATTAGTTACCGAAAGTCTTTTTGACGGATTTCGTAGTATTAAAGAATTTTGATAGATACGCCATCCAATACTCTATATTGGCATCGTCAATGATAAAGTTACACAAAGTGTACATACAGATCACTATTTTATCGAGCAGAACTCTGTTTGTGAAATCAAATATCAAATTTGAATTTGAGTACAGTATTCCGGCACCGGATACCCACAGACGCGTTTCGGACTTTACGGTTCTCGTCAGTGTGGTTCCGACCCAATATGTGAAAACTATTAAAGAATATCGATAGCTACGCCATCTAATGCTCTATAGTGGCATCGTCAATGACGAAATTACACAAAGTGTACTTGCAGGTCACTGTTTCGTCGAACAGAATTCTGTTTGTGAAACCAGAAAACAAATATCAAATTTGAATTTGAGTTCAGTATTCGGGCACCGGATACCGACAGACGCGTTTCGAACTTCAACGTCCTCGTCAGTGTGGTCCCGACCCAGTGCTGAGGAATACTGAAAGAGTCTGACTATATTACGCCAATATGTAAAAACTATTAAATAATTTCAATAGCTATGCCATCTAATGCTTTATAGTGGCATCGTCAATGACGAAATTACACAAAATGTACTTACAGGTCACTGTTTCGTCGAACAGAATTCTGTTTGTGAAACCAGAAAACAAATATCAAATTTGAATTTGGGTTCAGTATTCCGGCACCGGATACCCACAGACGCGTTTCGGACTTCAAGGTCCTCGTCAGTGCGGTCCCGACCCAATGCTGAGGAATACTAAAAGAGTCTGACTATATTACGCCAATATGTAAAAACTATTAAAGAATTTCGATAGCTACGCCATCTAATGCTCTATAGTGGCATCGTCGATGACAATGTTACACAAAGTGTACTTACAGGTCACTGTTTCTTTTAGTATTGTTTCAGTTCATTCCTGGATAGTATTGGACCACACAAAAATTATACCATGAGAGTAGCTGAAACATCTATGGTCCTTCGGCTATAACTTTTCTTTTGTGTATAATTTACCTATGGTTCTTCAACAAGTCACGAAAGCTTCTCGACTTTTTGACCTATGGTCCTACGCTTTTATTGAAGCTTTTATTTCTTTGAATACTCATGAAAGACCTAGGACTCTCGAAAAACTCTTTTTTCGACTTTCCGAAGTACCTATGGACCTTTGGCTGCTCTCAAAGGACTTATGGTCAAGAGCTGTTCCGTGTACAAGTAAAATGTACTCGAGTATTGAGTACAAGTACTCTACGTAAAATGTAATCCAGGACCTTTTTTTCTCGACATTTTGACCTATGGTCGCTACTCTCGAAGCGTATAGTTTTTTGAATACTCATGCAAGACCTAGGACTCTCGAAGGGCCCTTTTTTCGACTTTCCGAAGTACCTATGGACCTTTGGCTGCTCTTAAAGGACTTATGGTCCAGAGCTGTTCCGTGTACAAGTAAAATGTACTCGAGTATTGAGTACAAGTACTCTACGTAAAATGTACTCCAGGACCTCTTTTCTCGACATTTTGACATATGGCCCTACGATTCTCTCGAAGCGTATAGTTTTTTGAATACTCATGAAAGAACTAGGACTCTCAAAGAACCTTTTTTTCGACATTCCGAAGTACCTATGGATCTTTGGCTGCTCTCGAAGGACTTATGGTCCAGAGCTGTTCTGAGTAAAAGTAAAATGTACTCGAGTATTGAGTACAAGTACGCAATCATAAGTACTTGCAGAAAACAAGGAGTACAAAGTACTGAGTACTGAGTACATCTACTGACTAAGATATATGATATGACTGACTAAGATATATGATAATAAATTAAAACTATTGTTGTCAATGATATCACAGATACTAATATTTGAATATTCAAATGTTTAAATAATCAAATAATTCGAATGTTTTTAAATAAATATTGAAATATTCGAAAATTTCAAATTTTGAATGAATAATTGAATACTTCAATTTGAAACATTTCTAGCCTTAACAGTATATTTTAAACTCCGCTTGAAATCAGTCTCTTATACGCCTGGCGCATGAAGTAAAATTTCGAGTTTAGAAAATCCTGAAAATTTGGTTTGGCCGCTCCGCTTCGCGGAGCGACCAAACCAAATTTTCAGGATTTTCTAAACTCGAAATTTTACTTCATGCTTAGCCTGGGAGTGGAAAACACTCGTTAAAGCCTCAAATTGAACACTTTTAAAAAAACAACGAATATCGATAAATTTATTTCTTATGCATTATGTATACTTAAAAGAAACATTATTTTTAGGATTTTCTAAACTAGAAATGTTACTGCAATATTTTACTTCACGTGCGCCAGGCGTATAAAACACTGAAATATTGTGAAATTTGAAATATTCTTGTTTAGCAGTATATTTTTAATTCTACTTGAGCAGTTTATTTTTAATACTGATTTAGCACTATATTGTTCATTTCAAATCGCTTAAGAAATTAACTCAAAATAACGCTTGCCAAAGGTACTTATGATTTTTTAAATTATTTGTTCCGTCCGAGGCGCATCGAGCGAAGCAATAAGTTCATTTTTGTATTAAATTTTAAAACAATTGTCACTTTTAATAGTCTAATACTCTTATTTAGACATTGTTTCAACAATCGCTTAGGAAATTAAGTCAAAATAACGCGGGCCAAAGGTACTTATAAATTTTTAAATTATTTGTTCCATCCGAGGCGCATCAAGCCCAGCAATAAGTTGATTTTTTGTATTAAATTTTAAAAAATACTCAATTTTTATAGTCTAATACTTTTATTTAGACATTGCTTAAACAATCGCTTAAGAAATTAACTCAAAATAACGCGGGCCAAAGGTGATTTTTTAATTATTTGTTCCATCCGAGGAGCATCGAGCCCAGCAATAAGTTGATTTTTTGTAGGAAATTTAAAAAAATCGTCACTTTCAATAGTCTAATACTCTTATTTAGACATTGTTTAAACAATCACTTAAGAAATTAACTCAAAATAACGCGAGCCAAAGGTACTTATGATTCTTTTTATTATTTGTTCTATCCGAGGCGAATCGAGCCCAGCAATAAGTTGTTTTTGGGGGCCTCGGTGGCCGAGTGGGTAGAGATCCTGCCCACAGACCCAGAGGTCGCGGGTTCGAGTCCCGTCCGGTGGAATCATTTATGAATAATAAATGATTCCATCCGGGTCCATGGTTGTAGTGTGAATGTGTTGTGGCGTCCTAGATGTAATTTCGATATAGAATTAGTTAAAACAATAAAATATAGATTGATGGCTAATGGTCATAGTTACCAAGGCCAATAAAACAAACAAAAAAAAATAAGTTGTTTTTTTGTATTAAATTTAAAAAAATCGTCACTTTTAATAGTCGAGTACTCTTATTTAGACATTGCTTAAACAATCACTTAAAAATTATCTCCATATAACGCGGGCCACAGGTACTTATGATTTTTTAAATTATTTGTATGTTTTTTTATTTATTCTTCGTAACTATCCGACCTTAGAATAGCTTAAGACTGTAGATCACTTTGTATTACACATATTTGTTTCTTAAAACTATTGTATTAACGTCTCTTAATAACTACAGCATTATTAATAAACGTTGAAAAAGAGTTTAAAGATCATCAAGAAGTAAAAGTAAAAGTCCGCAGAACCAGTAATCTTGATGTTTAAAGTTTAAATTCAAAATTTTCAGAATGTATACTTAATTTTAAAATTCCTTGCACAGTGCGATCATATAAATTATGGTTTAGAGTGGGCGGCTTTTTTTGTGTGGTTGCCCAGACTGCTAATTGAATGATGGAATAAATTTGAGGTTATGCTACACTATGTATTGACAGTTAGTAGTGCCAATCTAATTAATAAACGTTAAAAAGGAGTTTAAAGATAATTAATACGTTCATCCGTTCATCAAAATGTTCAATATTTAACATGTTTGGATTTTTTTTGTGATGTGTGTTGGTATCTAATGAACGGTACTCGACCATTTTGAAAACTTTAACCCGCTAACAGCAATCGCCACCACCAATCGGTCTATTCTGTATGATTGCAAAAATCCCAAAGACGTTCACGATTAACAAACAGTCCGGTCATCAGAGAATTCCCCAACAGTAGGCAGTAAACTCCGAACTGTTGTCTATGATGAACGGGCCCAATGTATGTTTTTGAGTTAAGTGAAGAGTATAACCAATAAAAATTAACACTGTTGTATCCATTTGGCATTATTTTCCCAAGACACACTAATTATCATTTTTGAAAAATATAATTTCAAATAGAAGGTTTGTTTTAATTTTGTTTCGACAACAATATTTTTAAAAAACAACATATTGCGTATTATTGGGTTCAGAAAAGTATTGTCTAACGATATAACGAGTGTTTTCCACTCCCAGACTAAGCATGAAGTAAAATTTCGAGTTTAGAAAAGCCTAAGAATTTGGATTGGCCGCGTAGCGAAGCGGAGCGGCCAATCCAAATTAGGCTTTTCTAAACTCGAAATTTTACTTTATGCGCCACGCTTAAAAACACTGATTCACAGTGAAGTTCTAAAAACACACACATACAACGATTATATGCAACCTAATATACGTTAGAGTTATTTGGTTGCCTATAATCACTGTTTTAAACAATTTGTGTAGCTCAGAATTTCTCTCACGTTTTATTTACATCTACATATTAGATTTCTAAAGCCGTATATTTTAAACTTTCCGATATTTCAGCGTTTTATACGTGTGACGCATGAAGTAAAATTTCGAGTTTAGAAAAGCCTAATTTGGATTGGCCGCTCCGCTTCGCTACGCGGCCAATCCAAATTTTCAGGCTTTTCTAAACTCGAAATTTTACTTCATGCTTAGTCTGGGAGTGGAAAACCCTCGTTTAAAGATTCAAATTGAAATCTTAGAAAAAAACAACGAATGTCGTGAAATTTACAGTGTATGCATAGATTTTAACGATGTAAGCTCTAAAAATAATGTGTAATGATGAAATGAGTGTTTTTCCACTCCCAGGCTAAGCATGAAGTAAAATTTCGAGTTTAGAAAGTTTTTTTGTCGAGGGTCGCGCAGCGACCCGAGACAAATTTTCACGGGGCTTTTCTAAACTCGAAATTTTACTTCATGCGCCACGCGCATAAAACACTGGTTCAAAGTGAAGTCCGGATTTTTAAAATTGATGTATTCGAATATTTTTCCAAGGCACACTAATTTTATTTAAAAAAAAATTGTTTTTAATAGAAGATTTATTTCAGCAGCTATAATGTAATATGTTATAAAACACTGAAATATCGGAAAGTTTAAAATATACGGCTTTAGCAATCTAATATGTAGTTGTAAATAAAACGTGAGTGAAATTCTGAGCTACACAAATTGTTTAAAACAGTGATTATAGGCAACCCAACAATTCTAACGTATATTAGGTTGCCTATAATAGTTGTATGTCTGTTTTTTGAACTTCACAGTGAGTGGAAAAAGCTCGTTTAAAGATTCAAATTGAAATCTTTTAAGAAAACAACAGTGTTAATTTTTATCATTAATGCGTTTTGATGTAGTTTTTCTATTATCGCAAGTAAAGATGAAGTGATATTTCGAATTTTGAAAGGCCTAAAAATGTCCAAGCTTTTTTAAAGTCGAAATGCTTCCAAGAGTAGTGAAAGACAACTGAGATAAAGATAAGAAATCGACCATTGAAATTCCCTGTGGAAATAATTAAGAGCCATTACAATGAACATAAAAATCACGATAGTGATCGACAATGACCAACGAGCTCACAAAAAAACGTCGTTTTATGGATCTCAATAAAAACAAGCCACAGTGGAAAATAAAAAATTATCTCCGATCAAGCATATCTATTGTTTTATGCTTTATTATCAATGTAAAGGAAAATATTTGAGTTTTAATTACAATACAGCTAAAAGGAATATCTGTTGAATGTAAGAATATCTTAATTTCGTATCTGCGATGAAAGGTGTTTTCTGCAAGTCATTTGAGTTCATGAAAGAAGTTCGATCACAATAAGTGCTTATTTGTGAATAGGTACTTTCGTTTAAATGGAATTCTTCTCTCTTACAACATTGGCTTTATAGTTTGCATAATAACTTTTTTTTAAAGAGTCAATAATACTTTCTTTGCTTGCTATAAGTGTGGAGTTTCAACAATTGATTGGTTTTTAATCGACAGCTTTAATGTAATATGTTGTTGCTATCATTATAAATAAGTGTAGAGTTTAGTTTCATTAAAAAAATCAGTGCACTTTTCTTATTTAGCACTTTATCGACAGCTATAATGTAATATGTTGTCGCTATCATTATAAATAAGTGTAGAGTTTGGTTTCATTATAAAAAAACAGTGCACTTTTCTTATTTAGCACTTTATCGACAGCTATAATGTAAGATGTTGTTGCTATCATTATAAATAAGTGTAGAGTTTGACTTCATTAAAAAAACAGTGCACTCTTTGTAAACACCTATAAATTTCAACCAATTATGAAATTTGCTGCTTAATTTCACAGAATGAAAACTAATCTCACAGTTTTGTTTAGTTATAAAGATATACCGGGTGTTCGATAAAATAACGCCAATGTTATTTATTGACCGATTTTATCGAACTAAAAGCCAAAGTCAATTCCGTTTAAATACTAAGAAATGATATTAATATTATTTTTTTTTCAATGACAACTTGATTGCCAAATAATAGCCTACTTAAAATTTTTAAACAGCTATCTGTAATGTTATATTTTTATTACATTTGACATGATTTTTCTAAATCGCAATATGTTGTTTTTCAAAAATATTGTCGTAAATTGAAATAAATCTTCTATTTACATTTTTTTTTAAATTAAATTAGTGTGCCTTGGAAAAAATATTGGAATACATCAATTTTAAAAATCCGGACTTCACTTTGAACCAGTATTTTATGCGCGTGGCGCATGAAGTAAAATTTCGAGTTTAGAAAAGCCCCGTGAAAATTTGTCTCGGGTCGCTGGCGCGACCCTCGACAAATTTTCTACGCGGGGCTTTTCTAAACTCGAAATTTTACTTCATGCTTAGCCTGGGAGTGGAAAACACTCGTTTCATCATTAGACATTATTTTTAGAGCTTACATCGTTGAAATCTTCAGTGTTTAAATCAAATTTGGAGGTTACGTTTGTAAAATCCTGTTTGTTTATAAACATTTTAACAATAAAATGTCACAACTGTGTATGCATAAATTTGATTTTTAAATACAGGGAATTTTTTTTTCAGGTATACATTATGCATATGTATACCTGAAAGAAAAATTCCCTGTATTTAAAAATTAAATTTATGCACTGTAAATTTCACGACATTCGTTGTTTTTTTAAAAGATTTCAATTTGAATCTTTAAACGAGGGTTTTCCACTCCCAGACTAAGCATGAAGTAAAATTTCGAGTTTAGAAAAGCCTGAAAATTTGGATTGGCCGCGTAGCGAAGCGGAGCGGCCAATCCAAATTAGGCTTTTCTAAACTCGAAATTTTACTTCTTGCGCCACACGTATAAAACACTGAAATATCAGAAAGTTTAAAATATACGGCTTTAGCAATATAATATATATATGTAAATAAAACGTAAGTCAAATTCTGAGCTACACAAATTGTTTAAAACAGTGATTATAGGTAATATAATAACTCTAACGTATATTAGGTTGCATATAATCGTTGTATGTGTGTGTTTTTAGAACTTCACTGTGAATCAGTGTTTTTAAGCGTTTTTATCATTTATAATTGTATTTGTTAATTGGTTTAAAGAGAATTTGACCTTAACGTAACATATACTTTAATAGAGCGTTGTAACAAATTAAATTAAATAAGATTTTAAATATTTCATTGTATAATTCAATATCCGGTGTATTTGCACGGGAAGTAGTTGTTTCAATAGACATTTATCGTGTTAAGTTGTCTTATTAACTAAGACATTGTTTGCATTTTCTCGAATAACATTTTCGTAATTTTATACAGGGTGAGTTTTTTTCGATGTTCTCTATGGGGATCTCGGAAACTATAAGAGATAGAAAAACGGTTAAATGGGGAAAGAAGTGTAGTTTTATTGCACGAATAAAATGACACTTTCAAAATATTTGAAAAAGTCAAGGGTAAAATTATTGAAACAATCTACACACTATCATTTAAATGTGTTGGAGGCAATTCAAATGAAAAAACAAGAAAACCTACTGTTAAATTTCGATTTAAGTCCTCTCGAAAATGTTTTATTAGATTTAGTGTGTCCACCTGAAACTCGGGTGTTTTCCTAATCCCTTGGAATCCCCATCAAACACGTACCTACTTACCCACAGATAACCTTTTTTCGGCTAAAATTAGTTTATTACCACCATAACCACACCCCCTACCGACACCCTCTAATTCCCTTATTTTTTAGTGTATATATATTAGTGTAAAATGTATATTTTTTCGTATTAGTATCAAACCATTGATAATGGACACTTCGTGTCCGAAATGTACATTTGGTTACAAAATAAAGTATTGAAGAAAGGTTCTAAGTGTTTTTTAATCAAAGGTAACTAGATATTTTGAATAAAGTAAAATGTGTCAATTTTTTTAAATCAATATATCTCTATTATTATCATAGATAGAAAAAAACTGTAAGGGACAAAGTTGTAGAAAATTTTACACAGATTAATAACAAAAAATCAAAAAAAAATGTCGCCCATATTTTGGGAGATATGACAGAAACTTATCTTTTTTTTAATGGAAACAATAGTTGGCTCTTTATGGCCTCATTGGAAAGGTTATTTTTTTCCCTTTAATCCGATATAACATATGCCATAGTTATTTTTAAAATAAAATAAGTTATAGTCGTTTTAATTTTTCCATACACCAAAAAATAGTTAGCCATGAAAAAGACAAAAGTAAAACAATTGCGGTTGTTTATAGCAACGAAATCAATATTTAATTTATTATCTTTCTTTAGATTTGTCAAAAGCAACATAAAGTAAAATAGTTCCAAAATTATCAAAATAATAATAGAAGAACATTTTAAATATTACATAAGATGCTCAAAAAGTCCACCATTATTATTATGGCATAAAGTACATCTTTTTAAAATCGAATTTGTGGCTTTTTTTACTTTTCTTCTGTCAATAGAATTAAATGTTTCAAGTACAGCTAGTCTAAGATCCTCCACGGATTGATATGATTGTTGATACACTTTGTTCTTCACATAACCCCACAGAAAAAAGTCTAGAACGGATAGGTCGGGTGATCTAGGTGGCCATAGGATTGGTCCATTTCTTCCCACCCATGAATTAGGAAAAGAATCATTTAAATAGTTTCGCACAGCCAACTTGCTATGAGGTGGAGCTCCGTCGTGTTGAAACCACTTTAATCTTGCCCGTACTGATAAATTTAAATCATCGAGCATATCTTCAAATGTTTCTTGAAGAAAACGAAGGTAATCATTTCCATTCAATGTGTTATCAAAAATATATGGGCCGAGAATTCTCGATCCGAACACACCGCACCATACATTAAATCCAAATTTAATTTGTGGTCTACGTTGTGCAACTTCTCGTGGATTCTCCTGACTCCAAACATGTTCATTGTGCCGGTTAAAAATCCCACAATTAGTAAATCGCGTTTCATCTGTCCAAATTATTTTTGTAGGGAACGTATTATCCTCTTAGCACATGTTATTGTATCACATACAGAAGACCATTCTCTTATTGGTATCACCGTCATGTAAATTTTGTGAAATTGATACCTTATATGGGTGATATTTGTGTTTTTGTGTTTTTTCAAAACTCGTACTACAGTCCGTTGAGATATGCTTGCTTCTGTTGCAATTTGTCTGGTCGATGTGGATGGATCTATCATCGCCAATGCTAATACGTTTATTTCCGAAACTTCATTAATTTCGTTTTTTTCAAGTTTCGGCTTTGTAAAGGATCCGTACTCACCCAAATTGTGGTAAATTCTTCTGAATGTTGGTAAAGATGGCTGCCGACGATCGATATATTGATTATAATATTGTTCTGCAGCATCCGCAGCGTTTATATTACACTGAATGTAACAAACAAGCATATCACGCTTTTCTTCGTTGGAAAAATTCTAATCACTTTAAAAAACTTTCAACACCAAATAAATACAAAACAAACTTATCGAAACAAACCAAATATGGAAATGAATTAATATATGTTTAGAATAAACAACTGCAATTGTTTTACTTTTGTCTTTTTCATGGCTAACTATTTTTTGGTGTATGGTAAAATTAAAAACGACTGTAACTTACTTTATTTTAAAAATAACTATGGCATATGTTATATCGAATTGAAGGGAAAAAAATAGCCCTTTTAATAAAGTCATAGCCAACTATTGTTTCCATTTAAAAAAATATGGGCGAATTTTTTTTTTGATTTTTTGTTATTAATCTGTGTAAAATTTTCTACAACTTTGTCCCTTACAGTTTTTTTCTATCTATGATAATAATAGAGATATATTGATTTCAAAAAATTGACACATTTTACTTTATTCAAAATATCTAGTTACCCTTGACTTTTTCAATTATTTGGAAAGTGTCATTTTATTCGTCCTATAAAACTACACTTCTTTTCCTATTTAACCGTTTTTCTATCTCTTATAGTTTCCGAGATCCCCATAGAGAACATCGAAAAAAACTCACCCTGTATATTATGTTTAAATCAAATTTTAAGGTTATTATTGTAAAATTCTGATGGTTTACATCAATCTTTGAGGTTATGTTTGTTGAATCCTGTTTGTTTATATCAAATTCAGAGTTTAGGATTGTTAAATCTTGTTTGTTCACATTAAATTTGTAAGTTATGTTGGTTAAATCTTGTTTGTTTACATCAAATTTATAGGTTAGGTTGGTTAAATCCTGTTTGTTCACATCAAATTTGAAGGTTAGGTTAGTTAAATCCTGTTTGTGAGGGTTAGGATTGTTGAATCCTATTTCTTAACGTCAAGTTTAGAGGTTAGATTACTTGAATCTTGTTTATTTGGAAACTTTATGTAGCATAGAATAAATAAGTAATGCAAGTGTTAAATTAATATTTTTTCTAAGAAATGAAGTATTCATTAAATATTAAAGTTGCGCTTAAAATAATAATAAATTGTGAATGTATAATAAATTAGCTAACGCAACAAGCAAACTCAATATTAACTAATAAACAATGTAAACAGTATTAATAGGCTAAGGCCCATTTGCACCGCGACTGATTAACTTTAATCAACCACTAATCATTGATTAAACCTCTGATTAAGTTATAATTCTAGAATATAGGAATGTTTTAAATTTGTAAGAAATCCTAAACATGTCTCTTTTATCATTATACGATTCTGTAAATAATTTATACAAAAAATTGCTGTGTTTTTAAGAAGTAGTAATCACTGATTTACTTACTCAACTTGGGTGCAAACGGGCATAAATGTTGGTATTTCTTTTATTGACATTACTTTACAATAAATGCAATTTGTCAATACTTTTGTTGAATACATAAATTGCATCTGTTTACAGCATCGTGTGTTGCATTTTTTTTTTTCATTTCAAGGCACTCTACATTTATTGCCAAAAAGTTATGTAAACAAAATTTGTATTATTATGTGTCTAATAAACCAATAAATTGATTGATTAATTGATTTATAACTGTATGTTATTCCTTACTTAACTTTTTATTAAATTAAAAAGTGAAGTAAGGAATAACAGTCTTTTAATGTGTGATTGATTTATTATTATAGTTTTCTGGCATAAATATAAAACTACAATCAACATATCGGCCATAAGTGGATTCAGAAAAACAATGTCTAGTTTAATAAAACAAGAAAAGTATTTGGCGGCATTTAAAAATTGTTGACTATTATTTGGCAATGAAGTTAATTTCGAATCAATATATAATTACTCTTATTTTGTAGCCATTGACTTTGTTTTTTATTTTATTCAAATCGGTCAATAAATAGCAAAGTTATGGCGTTGGGCGTTTTTTATCGAACACCCAATAATTCGTGTTGACTCTTAAAAGTCCTCTGTCCAGAAATTTTGAATTGTAAACCTTAAAAGTCAAGAAGTAAAAGTAAAAGTCCGCAGGTCCAGTAATTTTGATGTTGAAAGTTTAAATTCAAAATTTCCAGTATGTATACTTAATAGCAAAATTCCTCATATTACTAAAATAATAATAATAACAATGTCTAATTTAATAAAACAAGAAAAGTATTTGGCGGCATTTAAAAATTGTTGACTATTATTTGGCAATGAAGTTAATTTCGAATCAATATATATTTACTCTTATTTTGTAGCCATTGACTTTGTTTTGTATTTTATTCAAATCGGTCAATAAATAGCAGAGTTATGGCGTTGGGCGTTTTTTATCGAACACCCAATAATCCGTATTGACTCTTAAAAGTCCTTTGCCCAGAAATTTTGAATTGTAAACCTTAAAAGTCAAGAAGTAAAAGTAAAAGTCCGCAGGTCCAGTAATTTTGATGTTTAAAGTTTAAATTCAAAATTTCCAGTATGTATACTTAATAGCAAAATTCCTCATATTACTAAAATAATAATAATAACAATGTCTAATTTAATAAAACAAGAAACGTATTTGGCGGCATTTAAAAATTGTTGACTATTATTTGGCAATGAAGTTAATTTCGAATCAATATATATTTACTCTTATTTTGTAGCCATTGACTTTGTTTTGTATTTTATTCAAATCGGTCAATAAATAGCAGAGTTATGGCGTTGGGCGTTTTTTTTCGAACACCCAATAATCCGTATTGACTCTTAAAAGTCCTTTGTCCAGAAATTTTGAATTGTAAACCTTAAAAGTCAAGAAGTAAAAGTAAAAGTCCGCAGGTCCAGTAATTTTGATGTTTAAAGTTTAAATTCAAAATTTCCAGTATGTATACTTAATAGCAAAATTCCTCGTATTACTAAAATAATGCAATTTAACATTTTGTTAGGAAACAATTAAAATACTTTGACAATTCTGTCAATTTGTGTCGTTTTCATCTCAAAAATTACAATATTTTGGCTTTTATTTAGAACTACTTGTATGTGGATTTATTGAACACCAAACAAAAACTACACGTTGAGGTTTTTATTTTGACAGAATATTACAAACAAAATATGTCGACTTGGTTTCATTAAATCTTCAGAAATGTCAATTATTGGTGAATTATTTTATTTTTTACCATAGGTTTCCTTGTTTAAGCATAAATTAAAATTTCAAGTTTAGAATAGCCTAAAAATTTGCATTTGGGCGAGAAGCGAAGCGTAGCGTCCAAATCAAAATTTTCAGACGTTTCTAAATTCGAAATTTTACTTCATGCGCCAAGCGTAAAAACATTTAATTTGATGTGAAATTTAAATTTGATTTTATTGTTTATTATTTAAGTTATATTATTTTATTATTCAATTATGTGATGTGTGATGTGTTTTTCAATGACACTATAACCCTTTCGGCCCTGACGGTGGCATTTGCCACCACTAAAATTTGGTAAACATACTGGGAATTTTTCTTTTAAATATACATACAGAGAGTTTTATGTAACACCGAACATGTTCATCCAATACAATTTGACATTTTTGTTTTTTACGTTATGTGTAAATTGGGTTGCCTATATGACCATTTAAAATTGTTTTTTTATTAGTAAATTAACATATATAACGAAGTAGAAGCCTCCACAATACAAAATTAAAAATTGTAGCCAATCAATTGCAAGTTGAGGCATTAAGTCAACTTGTACACACAGGGAGTTTTTCTTTCAAGTTTACATGTCCCAATTACACCGTATATGTCTTTAGATACTCGTTGTTAAAAAAAATCAATTTTAAACTTGAAACGAGTGTCTTCCACTCCCAGACTAAGCATGAAGTAAAATTTCGAGTTTAGAAAAGCCTGAAAATTTGATTTGGTCGCGTAGCGCGAAGCGCGGAGCGGCCAAACCAAATTTTTAGGCTTGGTTTGGCCGCTCCGCGCTTCGCGCTACGCGACCAAACCAAATTTTCAGGCTTTTCTAAACTCGAAATTTTACTTCATGCTTAGCCTGGGAGTGGAAAACATTCGTTTAAAGCTTCAAATTAGATTCTTTTAATAAACCTAGCATCGGCAAATGTACCACGTATGCTTATGTATATTTAAAAGAAAATTTCTCGCTAACAAAATGTGCGGTGTTACATAGAACTCTCTGTACATGGATGCATGAGCTATAACTTATCCGATAATCATTTGATTTTTAAAATAGTTTAATTTTAAGTCTTAAACGAGTGTTTTTCACTCCCAGATTAAGCATGAAGTAAAATTTCGAGTTTAGAAAAGCCTGAAAATTTGGTTTGGTCGCGTAGCGCGAAGCGCGGAGCGGCCAAACCAAATTTTTAAGCCTTTCTAAACTCGAAATTTTACTTCATGCGCCACCGGTACAAAACACTGACATATTACGAAGGTTAAAACACACCGCTAAACTTAAAATTGCATCAGTGTTTTGTACCGGTGGCGCATGAAGTAAAATTTCGAGTTTAGAAAAGCCTGAAAATTTGGTTTGGCCACTCCGCGCTTCGCGCTACGCGACCAAACCAAATTTTCAGGCTTTTCTAAACTCGAAATTTTACTTCATGCTTAGCCTGGGAGTGGAAAACACTCGTTTAAAGCTTCAAATTAGATTCTTTTAATAAACCTAGCATCGGCAAATGTACAACGTATGCTTATGTATATTTAAAAGAAAATTTCTCGTTAAGAAAATGTTCGGTGTTACATAAAACTTTCTGTACATGGATGCATGAGCTATAACTTATCCGATAATCATTTGTTTTTTAAAATAGTTTAATTTTAAGTCTTAAACGAGTGTTTTCCACTCCCAGATTAAGCATGAAGTAAAATTTCGAGTTTAGAAAAGCCTGAAATTTTACTTCATACGCCACCCGTATAAAACACTGATTTTAAGTGAAGTTCAAAATATTCTACTAAAGCAGCATGCTAAAAACGTATATTCTGAACATCACATTACATCAGTGTTTAATACGCGTGGCGCATGAAGTAAAATTTCGAGTTTAGAAAAGCCTGAAAATTTGGTTTGGCCGCTCCGCGCTTCGCGCTACGCGACCAAACCAAATTTTCAGGCTTTTCTAAACTCGAAATTTTACTTCATGCTTAATCTGGGAGTGGAAAACACTCGTTTAAAAGTTCAATTTGAAATATTTATGAAAGCAACGAATATCTGAAGACTTACAGCGTATACAGTATATTGAGATATGTATACTTAAAAGAAAAACTCTGTATATCTGAGATAGTAATGAATAATATGCAGTGTACAAAACATTTTTTTGGGAAAAAGAAAAATTCCAGGGCTGAAAGGGTTAAATTATTGTTTTATACGTCTGGCGCATGAGGTAAATATTTCGAGTTTAGAAAAGCCTGAAAATTTGAATTCCAAATCCAAATTTTGAGGCTTTTCTAAACTCGAAATATTTACTTTATGCTTAATCATGGAGTGGAAACCCGCATTCAATGCTAATAATAATAACCATATATTTAATGACGTGTACCCCTAAAAAAACAGTAAATAGATAAACCAATTTTAAAACACCGGTATTTTGAAAAGTCGGTAAATTTAAATACAAGAATTTTAAGGGTTAAACATACAAAAACAAGCACACCAAACAATTAATCACAAATAGTTTTTATTTTGAATTAATAATTTAATTGATTAATTTTGTGGTGGTGGTTAACCACAACAGTAGCAGAACGGTTAATTCTCTGTAGACCGATTTTTACAGGTAACCAACTGTAGATGGATGGATGTTTAAATGTTTAGGCAGAAAATACATCCAAAATTTTGATACTCAAAATATAGACAACAAAAATCTAAATTTTCTAACTCATGTAAATAATAAATAAATACTCACCCTATTCACTTTTTAATAACTCTTAACTCAATAATTGATTACTACAAAAATTAAATAATCTAACATTAAGACCCAGTTGCACTAAGGGCCAGTTGCACCAACTGGCTCAACGCTGAACTTCAGTTCAAAGTGGCATTAGAACAATAGGAACTGTCATCTTGAACCTGGATTCAGGTTGAACTCGAGTTCAACGTTTTAGAGCCAGTTGCACCAAAAATGTTAAACCCGAGTTCAAGCTGAACACAAGATCACAGTTCTTGATCTTGAACTCAAGTTCAGCCCGAACTCGGGTTCAACGTTTTTGGTGCAACTGGCCCTAAAACGTTGAACTCGAGTTCAACCTGAATCCAAGTTCAAGATGACAGTTCCTATTGTTCTAATGCCACTTTTGAGTTCAACCTGAATTCAAGTTCAAGATGACAGTTCCTATTGTTCTACTGTCACTTTGAACTCGAGCTTATAGTTGAACCAGTTCAACGTGTTTTGTGCAACTGGCCCTAAGATAAACAAGTCTTTAATATCTCTTAATTTTAGGCTCAGTTGCACCAGAACACGTTGAACTGGTTTATCTTTGAACTTGAGTTCAAGATTACGGTTCCTATTGTTCTAATATCACTTTGAACTCAAGTTCAGAGATGAACCAGTTCAGCGTGTTTAGTTCAACCCTTAATCATCAATAATTTTAATTAAAATCATAAAGCGATGCAATAAATCACTATCCAAAAGTATCAACACACTTTCTATTAATCAAATATCAATTGCAACGCTTTTAACTTGTATCTTTTCTAAAGATCATCCCATACAAACAAATGCTTGAGTTAAATTTTGGATGTAACAAAACCGCTTTTTAGCACCTTTAAAAACAAACCGAAACAATTTTACCTCAACATGAATCTCTTTCATCAGGTCAAGTCATCCAACAGAGCCTGGAAACGAGGCCCAGTGTCGTCTCGACGAAAAGTGGTAATGAAAGGGACGACAATTCCTACATGGGATATTCCGCGACGGTCGGGGATTTCACTGGGGATGGCGAGCAAGGAGTCGCTGTGGGAATGCCCAGAGGTGCCAACCTTTATGGAAAGATAGTGCTTTTCACTTGGAATCTTACTAGTCATCAGAATATTTCGGGGACTCAATTGGGATCGTATTTCGGATATGCAATTGCTTCTGGAGATTTGGATGGGGATAAGACTGATGATCTTATTATTGGAGCGCCGTTGCACACGGAGCCTAATAATGAGGGGAAATATGAAGTTGGAAGGGTTTATTTGGTGTATCAAGGAAAAGATTCTTCAGTAAGTATAACAATTAGAATTATACAGATAGAATTTATATATACTGCCTTTCAAAAAAATCAGAACACCAAGTATTTATTGCACGATTTTAATAAAATTTACACAATTTGATCATGTAAACGAACTGTATCGATGATCAAAAAAATCAAATTGAAAAACAAAAAAACAAATGAATAAAAATTAATAATGTGTTGGGCCTCCACGATTTCCCAAACACTCATTAACACGTCGAGGCATGCTAGAAATCAGGCTGTCAATATCGACTTGGGGTATTTCATTCCAAACTTCGATAATTTGACCTCTAAGTTCCATTACAGTGTTAGCGGGGCGCTGTAAGTTACTTATTGTAACACCTATCATATCCCAAACATGTTCTATTGGCGATAGATCTGGAGAACGAGATGGCCAAGGTAACAAATTGATTTCGGCACTATCAAAAAACTGTCTTGTAATGGCCGCTGTGTGAGGTCGAGCATTATCTTGCTGAAAAATGGGGTTCTGCAAGCCATTTACATAGGGCACTAACACTGGCCGTAAAATGTTGTCAATATACCGAATCGCGTTAAGACTTGCTTCTAAAAAAACTAGAGGAGACCGACTACCATATGCTATCGCCCCCCAAACCATAACTCCCTGTGTAAGAGCCGTATGTCTTTCAACAGCAAATTGTAAAATTCTGCGTTCACCGCGTCGACGTCTCACTCTTCTGCGACAATCATGAGCCCATAAACAGAACCGAGACTCATCGCTGAAGATAATGTTATTCCATTCATGGGTCCAATGTTGTCTTTCCCTGCACCAATCAAGTCTTGCTCTGCGATGCTGCGGAGTAAGAGGTAGACACAATTGTGGACGGTAGGATCTTATACCAAAACTGCGGATTCTTCTGTAAACAGTAGCCATGGATACTCTTTGGCCATTTAGAGCCAACCAGTCATTTCCCAATGCCCGCGACGTTGTAAATCTGTCCCTTAAAGTTGTAAGACGAAGAGCTCGATCTTCACGCTCAGTGGTGCTTCTTGGACGTCCTGATCCAAGTCTACGTCGATTCTCCCCAGCTTCGGACCATCTAGACCAGCAGCGTACGATCACCGATACACTACGGCCTACCCTTTCAGCAATAGCACGAACCGAAATACCCGTTTCACGCATTCCAATAATGCGACCCCTTTCAAATTCACTTAGATGATGATATTGTGCACGCCGACGAACACGGGGCATCTTTTTATGTTTTACAAACTGAAACGTCAAACTACTCAGAGGCTACTTGGATATTAGAAGCAATTACATTAAAAAATCAGCAGCTCTTCATAATGGAGAAATCAAGGAAAAATACCATTAAATAGTAACCAAAACAATTGATTTTTTGATCATCGATGCAGTTCATTTACATGATCAAATTCTGTAAATTTTGTCCAATAAATACTTTATGTTCTGATTTTTTTGAAAGGCAGTATATGTTAAGGCCTAGTTGCACCAGAAACTGTTAAACTGGTTCATCTCTTAACTTGAGTTCAAAATCCTATCCTATTAATCTAATGTCACTTTGAACTCTAATTCAGAGATGACTCGGTTCAACGTGTTTGCAACTGGAAATTTGCAATCAGTTAATACTGTAAACATTTTTAGAAAAGATTTAGAAGATTGAATACTTTAGATGGTTTCAACTCAAAGGGAAGATTTGGATTGTCTTTAGCTTATTTGGGTGATATTAATCTGGATGGCTTTGGAGGTAAGTTACAACTATCTAGATTTATGAGGGCGACCAATTTGTAACGGTAAAAATGTTAATGGTAAAAATATTGTCTTTGCTCTTACAGGGTCGCTTTAATATACAAAAATTTAACTTTTTGAAAATTTTGGGGTGAACCCCCATATCCCCCTCTCCCTGGCTACGGCCTTGGACAACGACAATTGTTTCTATAAGTATCAGAGCTGGGCAGGATTCGAATCATTCAGAATTCGAATCCTGGATTCAAATCCTTTTAGAGGATTCAAAAGAGGCATTCGAATACTTCAACTGGATTCGTGCTCCGGATTCGTTACATTATTTTAAGAGGATTCGTATTCGAATCCAAATGTGGGTGATTCGAATCCTTATAAAAGGATTCGAATATTTATAAAAGGATTCGAATCTTTATAAAAGAATTTGAATATTTATAAAATGATGTGAATACTTACAAAAGGATTTGAATCGTCAAAAATAATTCGAATTAATTGTGAGAATTAACATGAAAAATATCTTTTGTGTGTTTTTAAATTTATCGTTAAATCGCTGTTCTATACGCGTGGCGCATGAAGTAAAATTTCGAGTTTAGAAAAACCCAGAAAATTTGTCTCGGGTCGCTGCGCGACCCTCGACAAATTTTCACGGGGCTTTTCTAAACTCGAAATTTTACTTCATGCTTAGTCTGGGAGTGGAAACACTCGTTCAAAACTTCAAACTGACTGCTTTGATAAGAACATTAAATGACTGAAAATGTTTTTAAAGATAATCTTGTTTTCAAAATTTTGTTTTATATTATTTAAAGTATAACTGAAATGGTAGCCACAATCTGAAATGTTAAATTTTTCCGACATTTCCCTGATTCAAGATTTTTTTGCCTGGCATTTTTATATAACTTTCTTCTTTGAGAAACCCCTATTTTGTTTAAGTGTTTTCATTGTTTTTGTTAATATTTAAGATAATTTTTTTTTAATAAAATCATATTTTTAGTAGTGTTTTGGTCAATTTAAATATAATTCCATGACTTTTCTCTGACTTTCCCGGTTTTAATGATATTCAGTGAATTTTTTATTTACGTAATTTTCAGGCATCCGTCGATTTTATAATAGAGTTCAATTTGAAGTTTTGAACGGGTGTTTCCACTCCCAGACTAAGCATGAAGTAAAATTTCGAGTTTAGAAAAGCCCCATGAAAATTTGTCGAGGGTCGCGCAGCGACCCGAGACAAATTTTCGGGCTTTTCTAAACTCGAAATTTGACTTCATGCGCCACGCGTACAAACCACTGATTTAAAGTGAAGTTTAGAAACACACAAATACATCTTTAATCAGAGTAACAGGAAATCAGATATTTAGTCTGTTATCAACGATGTTAAGTGTTAATAATAAATAATAAGGTTTTGAATATTTTTGTTAAAACAGCTAGTAACGATATATTAATGGTTGCAAAAAAAAATCAAATTTATTCTCAAAGGATTTGTATTCGTGATTCGAAGAAACAGCATTCGAATCTTTGATTCGAATCATATTTATCTCTTACGAATCCTTTGTTCGAGTATTCGTGATCCGAATCATATAAGGTGATTCGGATTCATGATTCGAATCCTTTTTACGAGGATTTGTCCCAGCTCAAGTATAATGTTCAAAGTTTTCAACATTAAGCGATGCAGTGTTGGCAAAACCTCTTAAAGTTTACAGAGCATCTAAAACACCCAAACATGTCCATTACCACAACATACACATCATAATAACATAACCTGTAAATAGGATTGTTGACATTATCGACTTTGTTGACACGTCGAGGCCTATCTCTGGTCGCCACCCTGTAGATTAACTTTCAAACAAGAACTGAACATCATTTTTTTTTTAGATTTTGCTGTTGGTGCACCTTATGATGGTCCTAACGAGCGTGGAGCTGTTTACATCTACCACGGAGGTTCAAAAATAGTTGGCAGCAAGTACTCGCAAGTGATATATGCTGAAGACGTTTCGATGCCTGGATATCCTTTGGAAACCTTCGGATTTTCGTTATCTGGAGGTTTGGATTTGGATAACAACGACTACCCTGATATGGCCGTTGGCTCTTACTTGACTGACTCCGCTTTCTTCTTTAGGTGAGGTCAAAATAAAGGAGAAATAATGTATTCCCTATATTTCAAACAACAATCAGTTTTGAAGATTGTTTACTTCTTGTTGTTGATTGAAATACACTATTGTTTCTATTAATTTTATTTTAGATCACGACCAGTGGTTAAAATCGATGGCTACGTACGCTTTATGACTGCCAACAAGCAAATCATCTTGGATGAAAAGAACTGCACTTTGATAAACAGACAGAAAGTTCCTTGCACCAGCATCGACGTCTGCCTTCAATTCAGTGGAGTCAATGTTCCTCACAACGTTGGTAAGTTTCAAACGAATCAAATTAACTAAGCTAATTTAACTGTGACTTGCCAAAGGGACTGTGAAATGCTGCAGCATAACCTTGATAGGTTGAACACTTGGTGTAAGGATAATAGGCTTTGTCTAAATCCCACTAAGTATTCAGTTATGTCTTATACTCGCAACGTATCCTCTGTTTTGTACGCTTATATCATTGATGGAGTTCCTATAAACCGTGCTAATGGTATCCTCGATTTGGGGGTTCATTTTGACAGTAAACTAACATTTAATGCACACATTGTTGACATAACGAAAAAATGCAGTAGAAAAATTGGCTTCATTGTAAGAACAACTAGGGACTTCAAGAATCAGCAGACGTTAACACTACTATTTAACTCGTTAGTTAGAAGTAAGCTCATTTATTGTGCACCTGTATGGTGCCCCTATAAGCAGCTCTACGTGCGGCATATTTAATCTGTGCATAGAAGGTTCTTAAAATTCTTATTTTGGAAAAAGCATGGCATCTATCCGACTCGCGGATACCCATACGATAGTTTGCTTTCGGAATTTAACACTTTGTCCATTGCCGATAATCATAATTTAATTAATGTTATTACACTGTACAAAATCCTACATAATCAAATAGATGATATGAATTTGTTAGAGTCGTTATCATTTCATGTGCCTCGATTAAATGCTAGAAATTGTCTAACTTTTTCCTTCCAAACGCCCAACACTAACCACCACAACCATTCCCCAATTAATAAAATGGTTCACAGGTATCACCAAATACAGTACGATACTGATATATTTGCTAGCTTTTCTGAATTTAAACAAAAGGCTCAGGAGTGTATGCTTATCAAGGTGCAGCTATGATCTAAACCTGAATATGGTTAACTTTATTTGTTGTATGTAGTTGCCACACTTCACCGGAACATTATGTTAGTCTCATTGTTTTCGTTTCATCGCTTTGTAATATATATATATATATATATATATATATATATATATATATATATATATATATATATATTTTATTTTTATTTGTTATAGTAATTTCTTAAATATAACAATTGTTTATGTATTTCCTCGTAAGATGTAATTCTGTTGGGAATAAAGATTATTATTATTATTATTATTATTAAAAAACTAATTGAAGCTAAACTCATTTACTTAAACCTGTTAGGCTTCTCTAACTGTATTTGCTGAAAAGTGATCACAAATTTCAGATTTGGACGTTCAATACATACTGGATGCTAAGAAAACAAAACAGCCGCGCATGTTCTTCATTTCACACGAAAGCAAGAATGTCCTCAACGAAACATTCCACTTACAAAGAGATGGCACGCATGTTTGTAAGCAGAAAATTGTTTACATCAAGGTATGCACATTTGGATTTGTATTATCGAATAGTATGGTTGTATGGTCTCCTACACGGATTTTCTAAAAATGTGTTTTTAATTTGTAGCATGATATTAGAGATAAACTCACGCCTTTAGAAGTTGAAGCCAGGTATTCAATGAGGACCACAAGAAGTGTCCATCAGGGTCACATCAGAAACCCCAAAGCTCCCTTGACTCCCGTCTTGGACATGAAGACTGATTTGCTGCAAAGGGATTCAATCAGCGTGCATAAGAATTGCGGTCCCGACAATATCTGCATCCCGAATTTAAGACTTATTGCTGAATCGTAAGAAATATTATTATAAATATCACACTTACATTATTTTATAATAAAAAGCTTAAGTTTGTTTATAGTCGCGGAGCCACTAAACCAAATTTTCAGGTTTTTCTAAACACGAAATTTTACTTATATGCCACGCTTATAAAACACTGAAATATTGTGATGTTTAAAACATACCGCTAAAACAGTATGCTAAAGCAATATATTATAAACTTCACGATAAATCCGCGTTTTATACGCCTGGCGCATGAAGTAAAATTTCGAGTTTAGAAAAGCCTGAAAATTTGGTTTGGTCGCTCCGCGCTTCGCGCTACGCGACCAAACCAAATTTTCAGGCTTTTCTAAACTCGAAATTTTACTTCATGCTTAATCTGGGAGTGGAAACACTTGTTAGAAGTTTAAAATTGAACACTTATAAAAACAACGAATGCCTGAACATTTACAGAGCATGAATCGGGATTCGTATACTTGAAAGAAAAAATCCCTGTATTTATGAACATTTTGTTTTAAGTATTTATGTTTACATTTTAGGAATGTACAAAGATATCTCCTAGGATCCAACGAGAAACTAATCTTCGATGTGATCGTTCAAAATGAAGGCGAAGATTCCTTCGAATCAACTTTCGACCTGCACTTACCACCTGGTGTTGATTTCAACAAGATCATTCAAGATGAAAAGACTGAAGTGAGAATACTTTGCTCGTCTTTGGAGAATAATACAGTTAGGTGTGATATTGGAAATCCGTTGCCTGCTAGAAAAATTGTAAGTACACAAAGTGACTAACTGATTTACAATCGTTAACATTTCGGAGTTACCAATGCATTATTTGATTTCGGTAAAATGGAAATTATTTCCATTTTAGGTGCAATTTAAAATCCAAATGACACCGTACCACAAAGAAGGAATGAAGCCGAGCTACGATTTCTCAATGATTGTAAACAGTACAAATCCCGAAAACTCGCAAACGACTTCAGATAACAGGATCGACAGGTCCATTCATATTTGGGTTGATTCAAAATTGGAGCTTGGTGGGTAAGTAACGAAGAATAGTTATAAAATAAACATAAAAAAGACCTGCAAAGTACAAGAAAGCATTTTTATATTGAAAACTGAAATTTTCTTCAATATTTTTCATTGTAATTGGTTGATTTTCTAAAATTATGTTTTTTCACTAGAACATCACGTCCATCAGAAGCTCACTACAACGCATCCTTGTATACTTCTGAAACTATACAAAAGGAAAGCGATATAGGTCCTCAAGTGATACATCTGTACACCATTAAAAATAACGGACCTTCCAGTATTAACGAAGCTGAAATGTTGTTCTTGTGGCCGTACGCCACACTCAGCGGTGACGACCTCTTGTACCTCCTGGAACAACCTCACACTTATGGAAATGTGAAATGCGAACCAGCTGAAGCTAATTACAGAGGATATGATGTAAGTACAAAATAGTTAGCAATGTTAAAGAAACTTCACTGTATACTATACATCAATACTTGAATATGAAAATTATCTTCAACTAATTTCTAATTATAAGTATAAATTAAATTGCCAATAATTATATTTTGCAGTTGGATGTCAGGAAGAAATCTATTTGGGAAACAATGGGTATAGATGTATCCAAAGGCGACTTCTCCACAGCAGCTGGACAAACTGGTGGAATCGTGATCGAAGAAGGCGAAGGCACTCACGGCGCTGTGGCTAGTGGGAAGATCCACTCGAAATTCGAAGATGAATTCAAGCAAACCGGAGACGCTTCCTTCGATCACCAAGAAAGAGGCAAAAAACCTTCAACGGACGGAGCCACATCAGGAACCAGAGTAATCGTCTCTGAAGACACGGGAAGCGGAAGCCGAGTCGAAGAACACTCCTGGGCATCAGGCCCCACCATCACCCACAGCACTCATATGAAGAATACAAGTTATATAGGCTCTGATGGTAAAGTTCACTACAAAGTAACATATCAAGATGGTGGACAGGGGGGAAGTGGCTTCGCGAAGAATTACAGGAATGAAAGTTACATAGGCTCTGACGGTAAAGTCCACTACAAAGTAACATATCAACAAGGCGGACAATCGGGAAGTGGCTTCGCAAAGAATTACAAGAATGAAAGCTACATAGGCTCTGATGGAAAGGTCCGCTATAGAATAGTTTATGAAGGCCAAGGTAGCTCACAAGGAATGGGAGACAGTTATTCACACACATACATAAGAAACACGACTTACATAGGTAATGATGGAAGATTGCACTACAAGCTAACTTACAGCACAGATGGTAATTTCGTTTCTGATCAAATTACTGGAAGAATCGTAGGCACAACCTATGTAAGAAACTCGACTTTCTATGGGCCTGATGGTAGATTGCAATATAGAATAAGCCAGGGAATGGAAGGACCTGGTGGAATTGTTTTCACCGGAGGTAGCACGTCGTTTAAGCAAACCTACATGCGGAACAGTAGCTATATAGGCCCTGATGGTAAGGTTCATTATAAGGTGACTTATGGTGAGGGTTGGCCTGATGATATCCCAGCTGGTGCTGAAATAACCTCTGGATTCACGCAGACTATTATGAGGAATACTAGTTACATTGGGCCTGATGGTAAAGTGCACTATAAAGTGACTTATCAACATGGAGGATCGGGATCCGCTGAAAGTTCTTCTTCAGCAAGTTCAGGAGGTGCAATTCACTCAAGTTCTGGAGGAGGGACCGTGCACTCGAGCTCAGGAGGAGGTACAATGCATTCAAGTTCAGGAGGTGGAATGACTTCAAGTTCAGGGGGAGGAGCAATGTATTCTAGTTCAGGAGAAGCTATTCATTCAAGTTCAGAAGGAGGAGCGATCCATTCAAGCTCAGGTGGAGCGAAACACGAATCATCTTCAACTTCATCCGGAGGAACAAGTCATTACTCCTCTAGTGGATCGTCTAATTGGTCATCCTCGGGCTCAGGCACGCAAGTTAAGCCTAATTTAATCTACACATCAACTGGTAGGCAGCAGGGGCAAGGACAAACTGGAGGACATTTCATTTCGTCATCCGCAACATCACAATCTTCGGGATCCGGCAGGATTGATCAAAATGGAGACTACCCAACATCAGAAACTCGTCATTCTGGACAATCTTTCAACCCGACGGATGGAGGTCGCACGATATTCGAAGACGGCCACTACCCTGGACATATTCCAACTGCTAAGACTAGACACTTTAATTGGGACGATGTTCCTACTACGAGTATTCCTATACCTGTTTCGCATGAGGATAGGAGATATGAGGATGAGAGAAGGAGGGTACACGAGGAGGAAGAAAGGAGGAGAAAGCTGCACGAGGAGGAAGAGAGACGAAGAATTCATGAGGAGGAGGAAAGGCGCAGAGTGCATGAGGAGGAGGAAAGGCGTAGAACACATGATGCGGAGCAAAGAAGGAGGGTTAGCGAGGAAGAAAGGAGAAGGAAGCATGAGGAAGAGGAGGAGAGGAAGAGGGTGCATGAAGAGGCGGAACGGCGTAGAATTCACGAGGAGGGGGAAAGGAGAAGAATCCATGAGGAAGAGGAAAGAAAGAGGATTCATGAAGAGGAGGAAAGACGCAGGGCGCATGGGGGATACAATGATGGATACAGTGATGAGGAAAGGCGAAGAATTTATGAGGAAAGACGTAGATCACAAGAGGAGCAGAGACGAAGGATTCAAGAGGAAGATGAAAGACGCCGGATTTACGAGGAAGAATATAGAAGAACACATACTGCTTCAACAGCTGATAATTACGACTTACCTTATTCGGAGGAAGAATATGGATCAGTTGAGAATACTTACGATGAGAGTGCAGCAACTGGAAGTAGAGGTTATAACAGAAGTGAATCGCATTGGTCACAACACGGAGACGGAAACTTGGATCACACTGCTGGCGGACATGGATACAGAACTTCAACATTAGATTTAGGCACTTTGGGCGGATCTAGTGTTGATTTAGGAGCAGCTGCTCAAGGACATGGATTTAGAACAACAGGATTAGATTTAGGTACATTAGGAGGTGGAGCACAGCATGGATCTTCATCTTCACAACACAGCTCCTCATCTTATGGGCAAGCAGGTGGAGCACAACATGGAACATCAGGATCATATGGAGCTTCATCTTCACAACATGGCTCCTCATCTTATGGACAACATGGAGGAGGAGGAGGGTATGAAGCATCATCATCCTCAACATATGGACAACACGGAGGTGGTTATGATTCCTCGTCGTCTTCACAGCGTGGTGGAGGTGGTTCTAACTGGCAAACGAGGACGGAATCGCGCTGGTCGGCTTCAGGAACAGGACCACCACCAACGTACATCGGAAGAGATAACGTACCAACAGACAGACCTGATTATAACAACCGTTTTGTTGGGCGTAAAAGAAGAGAAATCCTAGAAGCAAATGATATCGATATTAGGGATATCATGCAATGCAAAGCTACAAAATGCTTGATGGTCAGATGCACCGTTGGGCCTTTGGAAAAAGATCAGGATGCCATAATAGCTTTAAGATCGAGGATTAACATCCGCGCATTGAAAAATGTAAGTATATGTAGTGATGGGCGTTAAAGAATGATTTTAATAATCGAATGATCGGTACTTGAATTTTGTTGATAATGGACTAATCATTCGAATGATCATTTGAAAGATTCTTTGAATGATCTTTTGAATGATCATTCGAACAATTATTCAAATGATCACTTGAATGATCAATCGAATCATCATTCGAATGATCATTCAAATAATTATTCAAAAGGTGATTCGAATTACCTATCAATACACATTGTTATTAGGAGTAAATTCAAAATGATTATAAACTATTATCAAAAGTTGGTTTAAAGTAAAACATGGTGAGGACTAATCTGAAATATCAAATTTCCCAGACTTCTCCCTGATTCAATATTTATTCTTTGACCGTTAATATCTATTTATTTTTAGATTACATCACAACCAATGTCGGTTTCATCGATGATGTTAGCGAGAATTAGTAAACTACCGTACATAGGAACGCCTCTGGACAGGCAGATCCATAGTCATGAAATTTTCACAACCGTACCCGCCCCAGATCCGGATATCAAACCGGACATCGTTCCTTTATGGGTTGTTGTGCTTTCAGCTGTGGCAGGCACAATTATCCTACTGCTTCTAATCTTTTTACTGTATAAAGTAAGTATTGCACCACTGTTGCACAGTCTTTATAAAAACGATCAATTTGATGCTTCTACCAAGTGTTTGCACTCTTTGGCTAAGCATGAAGTTGAATTTCGAGTCCTTGGAAGCTTCAAATTGAACGCTTTTACAAAAACAACTAATAACTGAAAATTTACAGCGTATGCATCCCGATTTTATAATTTTTAGGCATTTGTTGTTTTTGAAAAGCGGTCAGTTTGAACCTTCCAGCAAGTGTTTCCACTCCCTGATTAAGCATGAAGTAAAATTTGGAGTTTAGAAAAGCCTGAAAATTTGGTTAGGTCACGTAGCGAAGGGGAGCGACCAAATTTTTTGCACTTCGCGTATAAAACACTGATTTAAAGTGAAGTTTAAAGCATACTGCTAAAGCAATATTCTAAAGAATTATATTGTAACCTCATGTTGAATCAGTGATCGCTACGTGACCAAACCAAATTTTCAGACTTTTCTAAACTCGAAATTTTACTTCATGCTTAGTCAAGGAGTGGAAACACTCGTTATAAGTTTCAAATTGAACAGAGTATGCATTAGGATATGTACACTTAAATAAACTTAAATAAAAAATAGAAAAATTGTATGTATAAAAAAAGATGGATGTTAATCAATTTTTACAAATGATTCATTTATAATTGATCAATTATTATTTTTACAGTGTGGATTCTTTAAGAGGAATCGACCATCAGATGCCCCGGAAAGGCAACCGCTTAACCGAAATGGATATTACAACGCAGACGCAGCGCTTTAATCCCCCCCATTCAAAAAACCCGCGCCATTTGTAAATAAACTTAGTGCTCACTGAAACAGACTCGCTAAAAAATAATTAATTTAAAACAAATAGTGTTATTTATTTCTTTAAAATATAATTTTGTGTGTATGTGTCTCCGGCGAATTAAAAAAAAAAACAAGAACTTTTAACAAACTAATTAATATCTAGTGCCTTAACAACAGTGCCAGGAAATCGATTGTTTTTTCTTTCTCCCCATTTATTTTTTGTACTTACCCGCCTCTAGTTATTGTTTCTACTCTCCCTGCCGAGGGAAGTTAATTTAATGTATAAATTAATGTTAGGATAAAATTTGTAAATATTAAAAAAACAAAAGCGATCATTACATTTTATTATTCGTTAGATTTCATTTGTTTTTAACAACACTTCTAACCTAAACAGATCGATTTTTCTAATCACAAAGAAATCGGAATTTCGTGAAACCCTGCCTTTGGAACACAAACCGTCCAATTTTATTTCCCTTACACATCTAGTAATATTCATTTATAGGTAAGTATTTTTATAAAATTGGTTATAGTTATATACAGTGTGCTTTTATTTTTGTAATTGAGTAAATGCAACACTGTATATTTTTACAAGCAAGTTTTAAACAACGAAAATTCCGTGCAATTTGTTAAATACACATATATTTTGTAGCTTTGAGCTAGCGTTTAGATCTAGTTTTTCTTTTATATAAAATTTTTGATTTTCAATCGATGTGATATAAATTATTCTGATTTAATTTAATAAAGCCTTAAGGTTGTAATAATACACGTAAATAAATTAATATCTGCATAGCAGTGATATTAATAATCATCGGGGTAATTAATTTAATTTGTACGTTCAATTAAAAAAATATATATTTAAATAATAAGTATTGTATAGGAAGAATATGAAAATCATTGAAAAAAAAATATATTTGTTTCTTGAATTGTATGAATGTATTTAAAATAAAAGCCTTTATGGGCTATTGATTCTCTAGGTACTTTTACCTTTGATCCAATGATATCCGGCGCAAACTTAGTTTTTCAGTAAAGTTAACATTTATTATGACGAAATTACCGAATGAGTAAAATTAATGGCTTTATTAACATATACGGTCATTACTATTCGTAGTCACATAAGCTCAAGCATTTATAATACCCATACATTTTTCACTCCGTCTTCATTTGTTAAAAAGTTATTGGCCACTAGAAGATTGTTTTATGCACACCAAATAGTTTGACTTGATCTTTAAGCTACTCGATTTGAATAAATCAAGTCTAGTTCAAGTTAATCTATTGAAATTAATTACATATCAAATTGAAGCAAGCAATAATATTACAAGTATTTAACAAAATTAAGTAGTTAGCTGCCCCCCTTTACTACGTACAGTGAATTTTTCTTTTAAGTATAGATATCCCGGTGCATAATCTGTAAATGTTTAGGCATTCAATGTTTTTATAAGTGTTTAAATTGAAACTTCTTACGAGTGTTTCCACTCCCAGATTAAGCATGAAGTAAAATTTCGAGTTTAGAAAAGCCTGAAAATTTGGTTGGTCGCGTAGCGAAGCGGAGTGACCAAATCAAATTTTCAGGCTTTTCTAAACTCGAAATTTTACTTCATGCGCCACCGATACAAAACACTGACATATTACGAAGTTCAAAACACACCCCTAAACTTAACATTCAATCAGTATTTTGTACCGGTGGCGCATGAAGTAAAATTTCGAGTTTAGAAAAGCCTGAAAATTTGGATTTGCCGGGCTCGCTTCGCTCCGCCCGGCAAATCCAAATTTTCAGGCTTTTCTAAACTCTAAATTTTACTTCATGCTTAGTCTGGGAGTGGAAACACTCGTTAGAAGTTTTAAAATGAACAGATTTATAAATACAATGAATGATTAAACATTTACAGAAATTTTACTCTTGCTTAATCAAGGAGTGTTAACACTTGTTAGAAGTTTCAAATTGAACACTTTTATAAAAACAAGAAACGGCTGAACATTTACAGATTATGCATTGGGATATGTCGACTTAAAAATCGAAATCGCTGTACATAATAATTATGTCTGAATATTATTTATTAAGGCATTCAATATTTTTGTAACAGGTGTTTGCTGCCTTTTTCGAAGCGTGAAATAAAAATATCAACTTTATAACAGCCTGAATATTTTAAAACACCCTATGAGTGTAAAAAAACAATCTAATCATTTACATTTCTACCAATCAATAATTTAAGAATCAATATGTTCAATCATTTCCTAAATGCTTTCCAATTCTTCTTCCTATACAAAATCAAAAAAAAGTTGCATTAAATGCAAAACAAGTTTCCGTTTTAGCATTAAAGGCAAGACTGAGGGATAATCACTCAAAACAAAACAAAAAACAGTTTACGATTGTTTAACATTATTATCAGTCGTGGCAGAACTCTGAGAATTGATCTTAAAATTATTCAACTCGCTAGCGCACTCTTTAAGCATCATCATGTGATCCAACTTATCCACAGTATTCTTCAGCTCATTCTCCCAAACATTATCCGTGCTTTTACCCTCACCCCCGTCAATAGGCCTCACCGCCAACTCCTTCACCTTCAACTTCAACTCATCCAAATACTCATCATCGTCAACCTCAGTCTCGTCCTTCTCACTGACCGCCGAGCTGGTCGTCCCGCTGTACGAACTCACACTCCTCACCTCGCATTTGTCCAACTCTAAGTTGAAATCGGGCAACGAGGAGTGCTTCGAGTGGTTGGGGGATGGTTGAGATTGAGAGTCCTGAGGTTTGGGGGAGAGTTCGGCGCCGACGCCGGGTTCTCGCGGTCGGTTCAGCAAGTCGTTCTCGGCGAGGTAACCTTTGCGTTTCATGTGGATCTCGTTTGAGATTTGCTCAAGCTGCTTCAGGGACTGCGAGTAGGAGGTTTTCACTTTCGAAATGTCCTGTTTGAGACAGTCGATGCGCTCCTTTTGCGTGTTGAGCTGTTCCTGGCAGAGGACCTTTTCCTCGAAGTACGGCCGGGATTTGATTATGTGTCTGCGTAGGCGATCCTCTAATTGTTGTACCTAAGAGTAATCGATAATGAGTATTTCTAAAAAAGTGTTTTACAAAGTTTGATAAACAATTACTCACTTCATTAACGGGTAGCTATGTATATTAAAAAGTACATGAATTGATAACCAATGAGATGTATAGGTAACACAGGTGTGCTAAATTAAATTTACAGAAAACAAGTAAGTACGAATGTCGTTTGGTACAGTAGCAACAAGTTGAATTGCTAGGCTGGCTGAGCTGAAACTGGGTAATCGACGGGAGGAAGCACAATGGGCCTAATGAGGGCTAAGTGCAGTGCAGAAATGCGTACTCCCCAAAGAACCAGAACCAGAACAAATTGAATTATAATTGGTCGGTTAACATAACGACTGATGGTTATTGGTTACCACTAATGGCTGAAAAAATAGTGGAGAAAGAGGGATCACAATTACCCTTTCACTAGTCATTCCAGTGTTACTACGAGGTATATCCACAAAGAAAGTTCCATCAGTATTTCTTGCTACTGCAGTGCTGCGATCGCAGTTTTGCGCATGCGCAGTACTTACCATGACCTATTAAGAAGGAGTTAATGACATTATTCTCTTTCATTGAAGATTTTCTTTTACGACATGTGCAACATAAAGCCTACAATAATTGTATAGAAAAATGACCCCAAGTGTAAGTTTTCTCAGACGTTTCGGTCTTATTCTTTCATGAGCCTTCTTTAAAGTTTCATTGTACAGATTTGCATTGACTTTTACTCCAGGTTCCTTGAACTCTATCAATAAGGGTGCTTGCTTCATAGTTGAAAAGATGTTTTAATTCCCTCGGCGAATAAAAATTGTAGGATCGCGCTGATTAAACTTCAACATATTTTTAACAAAAAAAGTTAATTTAAAATCGAATATTTCAGAAGTCAGAATCAAATTAAAATCCAGAAAAATGATTAATGTGTTCCTTACAAACACTACTAACATTATCCATTGTCATTTGAATTATTTCGTTTGTTTTGAAGTTAGTTAATCAAAGATGGGTTTCAATTGAACAGGCCTAGTATTTAGTCGGAGCGCTCTGATTTAGAAAAAAGAATGGTATAACTTTTAAGCTATTGAAGCTACAGAAAAGAATAATATGTGGATTATAAGTAGGAGCCCTGCAACTTTTATTTAAAAGAGTTTTCGATAAGATCAATATTTAAGAAAGTATAAAGAGAAACGCTAATAATAAACTATCACATCTGGTTTCACGATTTTTACCAAAAGCTTTTTAGATCCTAGAATTATAATCAAAAGCTTAAGTTTATAGTGTTATCTCAACATCTCGATTGGTGTAGGCTATACGGTTTGAGACAGACAGAAGGACAGACAGACATTTTTCAATAATAATCTTAATCGACTCAGGGGACCTTAAAATGGATATATCCACTAAAACTATTGATTAAAAATGTTCGCGAAAACAATACTTTCCCTTTTTTTTATAAATTGGGAAAGTAAAAATCAATCTCAGTTTCCAACACTGAAAATGATCGGGTCAAAATACATTTAATAAATATTATGCACAAACTATTTTGCTGGCTTACATAATTATTTATATATTCTAACTACGTTAATAGATATTAAATCCCCACTAACCATACAATAAAACACAGTGCCTAAAGACTCTATTCTAACGTTTATTAATATGGCAGTAAATATTGGAATTTTTACCATATACAAAATAAACAACAGCCTTGAATTCGATTCATTTGGTTTTTAAACACTTGCAAATGTTTGCAGGTATTCCCTGTGACACAAGGCTTTTATGCTGATGTATCAAAACAAATCATTAATTTTAATGAAGCAATATTTAAAGATATTTGTAGACAGTCCTGACTGCATTTTAATTATAAATCAATGTAATTAATTATTCACTTTCTTGTTGGGCAAGAGATGTTACTTTTAAAACTGTAATAAGTCATTTATATAGTTCTGACATTTCTGAAGATGGCATATCAGTGTTGCTAGGTGTAATTTTAAAATTTCCCCAAACCTCTCTTAAAAATCTTCTAAAAATATGCTGATGTATACACCATTCCATTTGTTTCTGGATCTCGCCTAGCCATGCTTTCGTGTTGTTATGTTGCAGTATCAACATTTACATTTTTTATTAGTTGCCACTCCTGATTCCTTATTTTAACAGTGTTGCAATAATTTATGATATCATAAGTAATCCTCTTTTTAATTTTCAAGAGGTTTATTGTTAATCTTGCAACAATTATTTCGCCACGCGGTCGCTTCTTCGAGCATTATATTATTAAAAAATCAAATTAATCTAGTGTTGCAATGCTGTGTCAATGTCAAAGTGAAAAATGACTGGACAAAACACATGGGGAACCTTTCTTTTGAAACCATTCCTCCTTTTATTATTTCGCTTGGGAAATCTGCTCAGAACAAACATCAGAAGATTCAGATGCAGGTTCTCTTGACTAAATAATAAAAGTGGAATGAGGGCTTAAAAATTGTTTGACATGAAAATTATCAGTATCACAAGAGGGTGGGAATAAATTTGCAATTCTACAAAAAAATACTGAGGGCCAACAGAAGAGAGAATGACCAAAATTAAGGTGGATGGATGGAGTTGATCAAAATGTGTTAACGGGAAGACCCAAGCGAGAAATACAAATGGATGACGAAATAAGTTTGCAGAGCCGAATTCATTATATTTGTTATATACAATATTATTGCTGTGTTTGTATGTACAAAAACCAAGTAGTAAATTTTGTTAATCTTAAAACTGCATATTATTATCCTTTTATATCTGAAAATTTGTAAAACAGGCAACAGTGTAAGATCACAATAGTCAGAAATTATAACCTTACAATCGAACATCTGACAGTGACATTTAAAAACCCTGATTTAAAACACAACCAGCCCCATTTACAATACTTAAACTGTCACTTTTCCATAGCTAGGCGAGATCCAGAAACAAATGGAATCGTGTATATCAAAACAAATCATTAAATTTAATGAAGCAATATTTAAAGATATTTATAGACAGTTCTGACTGCATTTTAATTATAAATCAATATAATTAATTATTTACTTTCTTATTGAGCAGGAGATGGTACTTTAAAAACTCTAATAAGTCATTTTTTTAGTTCTAACATTTCTGAAGATAGCGTGCCATATCAGTGTTGCCAGGTGTAATTTTTAAAATTTCCCCAAATCTCTCATAAAAATCCTCTAAAATTACGATGTTCCCTCCAAAATGATTAGATTAAAAAAAACGCAAATATATGTAGATTTATTGCATCAGAAGTTGCAGTTGGAGAAATATATAATATTATACTGTATTAATATTAATTATTGGTCACCGAAGTGTAAAATATGTACCCTAAAAAATCCCTCAATGATCAGTTCCCCAAAACATACCCCAAAATCATAATTTACCTCCATTTTGGAGAGAAAACTCCCAATCTGACAACACTGTGCCATATATTGCACCTAGAACTTGGTTTTACTGACTTTGTCCCACTAGATTTTTCCTTTTTTTTTTTCTTCTAGGCATGTCCGGCCTTTTTTTTCTCACAAGTTTTTCCAGGAGCCATTTCCTGTATACAGGGTGCCCCGATTAAGCAGTCTAAACGGTAAGAGATAGAGAATCGGTTAAATGGGAGAAAATATGCAGGACAATGAGTACTATCTATGCCCGGTGTAAAATCAACAAAAAGTTGAATGTTCAGTACGAAGAAACCAATTTTGTCGATTTTTTATTTTCCTTTATAACTTGGTTAGTATTGATGATGGAAGGATGATTTTTTTGACATTATTAAGACACTTTTTTATGCATTTGATTAATATGTGGTTAAGTGTTTTTATTATTGTTATTAAGGAGTACCTCAAAGTGAATGTCAACCAAATCAAAGACTTAAAAGTTTAAATTTTAAATGTTACCTTTTGTTCAGCAGCATTGAATAGAGTTGCTCGTTTCTGGTGCTCTCTGCCACTTTCAGCCTTTTGATTTTCTGCATCCATCACCTATTTTAGAAAATTAGATATATAACAAACAAAAATGAATTATTAAATCAAACAACACTAAAAATTTAAAAAAAATGCTGTGGCCAACACAGGGACAGACCACAAATTAAAATAACAAAATTATTAAATTAATTATTCCAATTACTTATTCAAGTTAATGTGTACAATAAAATGTCCGCTACTCGTAAATTGTTTTTTTTTTTTTAACTTTGTCGCTTAAAAAAATACTTTCTGTCGTCCTAAAAAAATAAAAATAGCATACGCACCTAGTGATGGGAATAACCGATTATTTTGAAATGAGATATTTTAATAATCGATTAAATCAGGGGGGGGAGCTGAATTATTATGTAGTACAAATAAGTAATATAAAGTGATCTTGTAAAACAATGTTTTTTTTTTACAAGGGGTATTTTGGGTGATATTACAAATATTTGTGAAATATATATATTATTATATTTGAGTATAATTGTTGTTGTATATGTGTGTTTTTTGAACTTCACTGTAAATCAGTGTGTTTAAGAGTGGCGCATGAAGTATGAAGCGCATGATGCCAATCCCAATTCTTAGGCTTTTCTAAACTCGAAATTTTACTTCATGCTTAGTCTGGGAGTGGAATACACTCGTTAAAATCCTCAAATTAACCGCTTTGAAACAACGAATTCCCGCAAATTTAAAAAACGCTATAATTATCGAAATATGTATACTCAAAAGAAAAATGCCCTGTAAGTTAATCCGTGCAATAAAGGGTTAAATCAATCAGCATTCATATTTGTGATGGTAATTTGACTTTGACATGATTAATATTGGAGGGGGGTGAAACAGGCAAAGGTTTTTATGGGTGGTTGTTTCAGGGGGTGGTTTTTCGGGGGTGGTATTTCGAAGGGTTAATATTTCAGGGAGTGATTTTTTTGGGGGATGATTTCAGTAATGGTTTTCTGACTTTAGCTGTGCATCGAAAATGGAGGTTGTCATTTACCTGATGTTATTTTCGCTACTTGAGGTTTTTTTCTAAGTTTTTCTATATGTTATAAACCTTCCAATCGTCCTGTTTACAATTTTTTTTTTTAATAAAATATCTTAAAAATCGATTAAGTTGTGCTATTTTAAAAACCGTCAGGTAATTCTGCCGGACCCTGTATATAATAATTAGTAGTCCTATCTACCGAGATAATAAGCGATACATTTGTTTATAATAATTAATCGATTATTAGTCCAGTCTACCGAGATAGTAATCAATTATTTTAGTATACTAATTAGTAATTAATCGCTTAAATTAGTATATACTATTTTACCCGATCAAATAATCGCTTAAATTAGTATCTACTAATTTACCTGATCAAATAATCGTTTAAATTAGTATATACTATTTCACCCGATCAAATAACCGCTTGAATTAGTATATACTTATTTACCTGATCAAATAATCGCTTAAATTAGTATATACTAATGTATCCGATCCAATAAGCGTTTAAATTAGTATATACTATTTTACCTGATCAAATAATCGCTTAAATTAGTTATTACTAATTTACCCGATCAAATAATCGCTTTAATTAGTATATACTAATTTCCACATAATAATCAATTATATCGATATATTTCAATAATCGACTAATTACTAATTTGTGTATCGATCATTCCCATCACTATACGCACCCATAGAAAAGAACAAGGATTTATTTGGTAACACTAAAAAAATATTTTTTTTTACCAAAAATCGAAAGAAGGTAAGCCCTAAATTAAAATGTAACATGCAAACCTGCATAAGTCTATCTCTCTCTCATTTACGTATTTCCCACCCTTAAAATTCGCAAATTTCTGAAAGTAGGAAAAACTAAAAAATATTTATATCTCCCGTCAAAATTGAGCTAGTTTAATGAAATTTTTGTTGTTGTTTCGCTATAATCAGGAGAGTCCACTTTCGGTTTCCGGTTTTCGCCCATTTTTAGCTGGGCGCGTGATATGGAATAGAACCCAAGTACAAAATTAATGAAAGTCCCATGAGCCGTTTTCGCTAAAATCGTACTACAGACCGACATCATTGAGATAACACTTGATTCGGATTCCTGGGACCCCAAAACGGATATTACCGTAAAAAATGAGGGGTCAATTTTTGGTCGATCGCAATACCTCCCTTACATAGTAGTGCGGTCGGTAAAAAAAAGACGCGATTTAACAATGTATGTTAAATTGCGTCCATGATTGTAAACAGATTTGTTTGTTTCTATAATTTTCAATAAACCATAACACACTTATTACGATTCAGGTAAGTAATATTTATTTATAACAAACGTTTGTTTCATTTAACAGTAAAAAAAATAATGAGTCACGAAAATACGATGTTCATTTTTATTTTAATCATCATTACGTTTCACTCATTCAAATTCCGAACCTAGTTGTTACAAATACTCCGACATCACCTTGCGCGAATATTTATGCTTTATTTATGAATTCGACGTAATCAATGTTGTTAAGGAAACGCACGTACTTAGATAAATATAAACAATGTTACATTGATAACAGTCCTTGGCATTAGAACACCGAATATTCACGGGAAATAACGAAAAGATATTACTTGAAATCAATATCTAATATCATGAAGAAAATGTACAAATGTTACAATGTATTTTATGGATATTAGAAGGATAATTTTATATTATCAGCTAAATCGATCGGGCGTCAAATGGAGCGTGAAAAATATTTTTCTTAATGGAGCATTAAAACTCTTTACGACAGTAATAGCTTTATTAACCCATTAAGCGTCATAGATGCAATAACGCAGCATTATTAGTTTTTTGTTAATTAAATAAATAAATTAATTTGATACATTGCATTATTTCACCTGACTTGAGAATGTGTGAAGAAAAAAGTGAATAAACTCTGTTCATATTTTATTCTCATCGCAGTAGGTTTGTTTTTTTTTCTCCTTATATTGGCATGTTGTATTTTTGATAGTGATGATTAAAGTATGTTGTTAGCCTATAATTTCAATAAAATGTTGTCAAACATTGTGACAAAATGCCAAAAACAATATTTTTACATGTGAATGGGGGATATTATAAAATGCATCATTGCAATTCACATAACCAAATAAATGCAATGACAACCAAATTTTTAATAACTTTTTTACTACCAACAAAAATGTCAGTTTATTTTGTTATTTAAATATTTTGATTATTACTTATTTATGCCCGGTATTATAAACGATTAATAAATCATTAGTAAACTAATGGGCAAATAAAATTGCGTATTATAAAGCAAACCTACCAAATAAATAGCAATTCTAGAAATAAATAATTTAATTAGTAGATTACAGACCGAAATTATACATTTTCATTGTGGCCATAGCTGGAACCACCAATTTGTTAAATTGAATTGTCAATATTTCAAATTAAATTGTCAATCAAATTGAAAATTTAGTATAATTCCTTATAATTATGGAGAATAACCGTGCGATAGGACAGAATTACACAGAGCAAGAAAAAGAAAACTTATTAAAAATTAAAAAAGACTTAAACGAGTGTTTTCCACTCCCAGGCTAAGCATGAAGTAAAATTTCGAGTTTAGAAAAGCCTGAAAATTTGGTTTGGTCGCGTAGCGCGAAGCGCGGAGCGGCCAAACCAAATTTGCAGGCTTTTCTAAACTCGAAATTTTACTTCATGCGCCACGCGTACAAGACACTGATTTCAAGTGAAGTTCAGTTGTTCACAATATTTCAGTGTTTTCAGTGTTTAATACGCGTGACGCATGAAGTAAAATTTCGAGTTTAGAAAAGCCTGAAAATTTGGTTTGGTCGCTACGCGACCAAACCAAATTTTCAGGCTTTTCTAAACTCGAAATTTTACTTCATGCTTAGTCTGGGAGTGGAAAACACTCGTTTAAAACATTAAATGAAACTAATTTTAAAAAGCGTATGCATAAGTATAAAAATCCCTTGTTATGTCTGATTTGAAAAACTCTAGGTCTTCGACTTCTTAGAATGTCTTGTGGTTCGAATTAATCACTGTCAGGGAAGATACTATGAGCGAACTTAAATCTGACACGGATAATATGGTAGACATGATAACCGTAATTAAATTAATAAATACCAGTAGTAGAATCTAAAGTAATTATGATAAATTCAAATTCAAAACTATTTGAATTCGAGAAAATAAGCTTACGCTTCTTATAGTTTGCACACTTTAAACATAATTATATAAAATTACGAAAAAACTATTCGTGAATATGCAAACAATGTCTTAATTAATAAGACAACTTAAGACGATAAATATCCATTGAAACAACTACTTCCCGTGCAAATACACCTCCGGATATTATACAATGAAATATTTAAAATCTAATTTAATTTGATTTGTTACAACGCTCTATTAAAGTATATGTAACGTTTAGATCAAATTCTCTTCAAACCAACTAACAATACAAATTTAAAATGAAAGGAGAGATAGCAACAAATTAGAAGTGAAAGGACTTGGATTAAAACTAATGTCTTAGGCCATCTAAGGCGTCTATAGATGGCCTAAGACATTAGTTTTAATCCAAGTCCTTTCACTTCTAATTTGTTGCTATCTCTCCTTTCATTTTAAATTTGTATTGTTAGTTGGTTTGAAGAGAATTTGACCTAAACGTTACATATACTTTAATAGAGCATTGTAACAAATCAAATTAAATTAGATTTTAAATATTTCATTGTATAATTCAATATCCGGAGGTGTATTTGCACGGGAAGTAGTTGTTTCAATGGATATTTATCGTCTTAAGTTGTCTTATTAATTAAGACATTGTTTGCATATTCACGAATAGTTTTTTCGTAATTTTATATATTATGTTTAAAGTAATTATAATAATATAATACACTTTTGACTTTTAACTGTCAAATTATTTAGAGAATAAAATTTACTTGGTAGAAAAACAAACAAATAATTTATTGGGGAGATTTATTTGCCAAATAAATTTATTTTGTGTTTATAATACCGAATAAATCTTCGGAATAAATTAATTTATTCATAAAGTAAATTTTATTTAGGGAATAAAACGTTTTATAATACTGGGCATTAAAAAAATAAACATTTTCAAGTGTATTTTTAACTTCACAATATTTCAGTGTTTTATACGCGTGGCACATGAAGTAAAATTTCGAGTTTAGAAAAGCCTTAAAATTTGGATTCGCCGGAGCGCGACTCGCTTCGCTCGCGCGCCCCGGCAATCCAAATGTTCAGGCTTTTCTAAACTCGGTCATGCTAATCGTCAAAATTGCCACTATTGGTCGACGGAAAAACCTCACTGGATGACAGAAGAACACGCCCTATAAAGGTTAATGTTTGGGTAGGAATTGTTGGAAAATATAGCATAGGTCTTTTTTCCTTGATGACAATTAATAATTATCTAGCACTACTCCAAAATGCTGCCGTACCAACTTTGATAAACTTATACCCTGATCTAGCAAACCCACAAGTTTCAGCGAATACGATATGGTTTTAGCAAGATGGAGCACCGCCCCATTACTAAATCAATGTCTGGCAGTACCTCAACCAAATATTTTCAAATCGGTGGATTTGAGGCGATCGGGAAGCGAGGATCGATGGAATGGCCAGCACGATCCCCTGATCTGACGTCATCTGTATATGGAGATATGTCAAAAGTATTGTAAGTCCCTCGACTTAGCTGACTTAAGAAGACGAATAACGCTTGCGATTAGATCAGTTACGCCTGAGATGTTGAGTAACATTAGAAGAAATTTCAATCTAAGATTAGGAAGTTGCCCAAACGTTCGCGGCGAGCATTTTGAACATTTCATACATTGCGCGCCCCGGCAAATCCAAATTTTCAGGCTTTTCTAAACTCGAACTTTTACTTCATGCTTAATCTGGGAGTGGAAACACTCGTTAAAAGTTCAAAATTGAACGCTTTTATAAGAAACCTTGCACAAAAAATCTACATTTTATAAATATTACTTCAAATAATATTAAACCAAACTGGATTACGAGGGTTGCCTTTTATATTTTGGGATTAGAGAACAAAAATAAATATTAATCATTGAAAATCGCTTTATTGTTTTTCAAAATATTCCCCATTAAGATCTATACACTTTTGCATGCGTTTGAACCAATTGTCGAAGCACTTTTGCCACTCTGATTGAGGTATCTCCAAAACATGCATTCTGAACGCATCAACCGCTTCTTTAGGTGTCGAAAAACGTTGACCTCTCATTTTATTTTTTACGGATGGGAATAAAAAGAAGTCATTCGGTGCCAAGTCAGGACTTTATGGCGGATGACTCATCAAATCGATGTTTTGCGTGCTCAAAAATGCAGTTGTTTGAGCCGATGTGTGAGAGCTCGCATTGTTGTGGTGAAGAGTGATCCGTTTTCGGCGGTTGGTTTTCCTGATTTCTTGGATGACAACTGGCAAACAAATGGTTGTGTACCACTCAGAATTGACTGTTCTGCGTTGTTCTAGTGGTACGGTTGCGACATGTCCAGTTTTTCCGAAAAAACAGGCGACCATTTGCTTGGAAGTGCTTCGTGCGCGAACAACTTTTGTTGGATTTGGCTCATCTTGAAACACCCATACGGTCGACTGCTGTTTACTTTCGGGCTCATACGCGTAAATCCATGATTCATCACCTGTCACGATGTCATAGACGTGTTTCGAAGCACCGCAATCGTATTTTTTGAGCATTTCTTGGCACCAATCGACACGGGCCTTTTTTTGAGCGATTGACAAATTGTGTGGGATCCAACGCGAACAAATTTTTTTGACAGTCAAATGTTCATGCAATATTGAATGTATGCTGGTCCCACTAATGCCTAAGGTTGTCTCAATCTCACGATAGGTCACATGACGATCTTGCAATATTTGTTTGCGCACAGCATCAATGGTTTCCGGAACAACAACTGATTTTGGACGACCTCCACGAAATTCGTCTTGGAGTGAACTACGACCTCGGTTGAATTCACCATACCATCGATAAACACTGGTCCTTGATGGAGCTTCATCGCCAAAAATTGAATTAAGTTCATCCATGCACTGTTGTTGAGTTAATCCACGTCGAAAGTTGTAAAAAATAATCGCACAAAAATGTTCACGATTTAATTCCATTCTTTGGCCGAGATAAATCTTTTAAGTTAGTGTAAACGACACAAATAACGCTCATATGTCAAAACGTTCTGAGTACGTATAACCTCAAAAATGTGAAACTTTACGATAGAGCTCTCAGTTGCCAGATTGCAACACTAGGGTTGCCCAATCCCGAAATATAAAAGGCAACCCTCGTATTTAATAATGAATCACTTGCAATTATGAGAAGCAGATTTTTTTATACAAGGTAATTATACAAGCGTTCAATTTGAAACGTCTAATGAGTATTTCCACTCCTAGATTAAGCATGAAGTAAAATTTCGAGTTTAGAAAAACCTGAAAATTTGGATTTGCCGGGGCGCGCGAGCGAAGCGAGTCGCGCCCCGGCAAATCCAAATTTTCAGGATTTTCTAAACTCGAAATTTTACTTCATGCGCCACGCGTATAAAACACTAAATTAAAGTGAAGTTTAAAATATACTCCTTATAAATAATTTGTCACTTTGTTTATAAAACAATGTTTTCTAGTACTTTTTTTGTTTTGTTTTGTTTGATCGATTTATTTTATGATTACGGAGAAGCGGGAGAATGTCTCGTATTTTTCAAAATTTAGTCCCAACATTTAGCTCCTCTAGCTTTATCAGCTCAATTTTATAGTTGTTTTTTTACATAAAAAACAAAGAAATTAATATTTTCTTACAAATTGTTCATTAGCTTTTATTTCCTTATTATATTGTGAGCATCAAAATAAAGCACGATGTTCCTATATTTTCAATAATTTCGATTACGATTGAGCTTCTGTTTTTACAACTTCACAAATTTGAAATTTTTATGACACTTAGCATGTTAGGGCTTGTCTTCTGTTATTACAACTCCACAAATTTGAAATTTTTATGACACTTAGCATGTTAGGACTTGTCAAAACTCATGACAAAACTCGAAATTATGTTTTTCTACTCCCATCTTTAAAACACCCATTATCGCATATGTTTCCATGACACTAAGTGATCTCTTAAATACACATTCGTCAAGCCGTAGGTTCGTGCGTTCTAGTCACGGGGTGAAGTTAGGAACAGATTTTTAACCACGACCTGAAGCAAGCTTTGGATTATTAGTTGTCACATGTCAAACATTTCAACCCGACGCGGTGCGAAAACGTGCAAGTAATTTTCAGTTTTACAACAAAAAATAAAGTACTTTTCGTGTAAATAATGAACGATAGTGAAAGTGACGAGAATCCCCCCGAAATTATTGAAACAGCAGCATCGGCAACTGCTAGTTTGCTGCCGCCGAAATCGAAAAACCAATACGAACGTACATACAAAGTATTCCAAGATTGGCGTCAAGAAAAGCAAACAAATTCATTCTCTGAAAATGTGCTCCTTGCATATTTCGAACAACTTTCAAAAAGGATGAAACCGTCTTCTCTGTGGGCAATCTATTCAATGTTACGGATGACATTAAATATTAAAAATAATATCGATATAAGCAAGTACTCCAAATTGTGCGCGTTTCTGAAAAGGAAATCAGACGGTTACAGACCTAAAAAGTAAAAACGTTGACATCGTAGCAAATTAAAGAATTTTTGTCTACTTTCTATCATACCTGCAAGAAATACATGGAACTTCGACCTTCAAACCTGACAAGTACTCGATTTTTCGTAAATTACCAGAAAGGAAAATGTACCAAACAGCCCATTGGAATAAATAAATTTGGAAACCTCGCTAATGTTGTAGCAACATTTTTAAAGTTGCCTGACCCTGCTTGTTACACCGGCCATTGTTTGAGATTGTTTCTATTGGAACAGCTCAATTTCTACGTGCCAGCTCACTCAAGGACCCACAGGAATTCTCATATATTTCGGTTGAAGACCTTCACCAGCAACTACTGCCATTTCAATCCAATAGCAAGAATGATGAGAACAGCAAATCAACTCTCGGAAAAACGCTGGTTCAATTTATTTAATTCAAGTTTATATCACTAAGTATACGTTAAGGAAACATTTGTAATCATTTTGTCTATTTCAATTCTATTTCAATTTTATTATATGTATGTGTCAACAAATACTGTTATAGAACATAATCTTTTTGTTATAGTTTTTATTATATATGTATATATCATCGCTATATTATGTAATTATATTGTTTTTGTTAAAAAAGGGAATTCTCGTCAATAAATAAATAAATAAATAAAGATCATCAGCTACGATTTTAGTAGACTCTGGTGCAGACATCACTGCTTTAAAGTGCCATGGAGGATGGCGCTCTACCACTGTGGCAGAGGGTTATATAGATCACCCATTAAACAACAAAATTGAGACAGAGAATAAAATCTTCAATACTGTACAACGTAATGATGTGCAAGATACTGCAGAGAATATTAATATTCCAATTGTTGAAAGTTCCAGCTTTAATTGTAATGAAAATGGAACAAGGAATACTCTCAACTTAAATAAAATAAATAATACACAACACCAAACAAATGTAGGAGAATCAATGATTTCCTTCAGCAATTGTCATAATGTATCTAATGTGACTGTTAATTTATATGTACCGAAGTAGCATAATTTAATAATTTTGTAATGTCTCCATGTTCGTTTAATAATAATAATTTCAAAATGTTTGCATTTTAGTCGTAGAAAAAGTATAGTATGCAATTCGTGTTATAAACTTCTCTAGACACTCGTATTATTAAACACTCGCTCCGCTCGTGCCTAATAAACTCGTGACTAAAATGCAGTTTATAACACTTGTTGCATAATATACTATTTAATTCGGACTATGTGAGCAGTAGACAGTTCGCGTTTTATCCAATTTCGTGGTTTGTCTGTAACATATACACATAGGTTTAATGGCATCAGCACCCCCCCCCCCCCTTCTCTAATAAGACCGGAATGAGCCCCCTTAAAGACGCGTGAGCCCCCCCCCCCCCAATAAGATCGGAATGAGCCCCCTTAAAAACGCGTGAGCCCCCCTCAAGATAAACTTCTGGGTGCGCGCATGGGCACAAGAATAAAAAGAAATGCATGGAAATACTATTAACTCTTCTAAAACTCCAAACGAAATACAATTGAGGGGTCCAATGCAATAATCAACCAAGTCTATTTTTATGAGAAAATGGGTTTAAGTATTCAATATTCTTATAAAGTTTAAAATTTTGTGTTATAGCATGCAACAATCTGGTTTAAGTGCATTCATCGATGTATTGTTAGTTGAATGCATAATAATCATTGTTCTTTTTTTCTTGCATGTAAACAGTTTCTTGTCTCTCCTCAACATTTTATAAAACTGGACTTGGCTGGTTATTGCATTGGACCCCTCAATTATAATTTCGTGAGAATACTAATCCTTACATAAATATTGAAAGAAAAAAAAAACGCGCATTTATAAAATCCAATTAACAACGCTTAGCTTCTTCTAATGAACTTTAAAAGTCAAGCTCAATGCCAAAGCAATTTACTCGTCTTTCTCCAACGAAATAATCTACATAACTCATCGAACCAAGAACATAATGCAAATTCCAAAAATTTAACACTGCACACAGCTGTTGATGATGCAAATTTTCAAATTTTGAGAACTCATCAAATTAATAGCTGCTAATTATAACCTTGTAATCTATTTTACATGTTATACAAGCCTCGTGAATTTTTAATCAATCTCTTATGGACATTGGAAAGTTATTTTGTTGAGTGTTGTATGTTTATCATGACAAATGCACACATGAGTGAAAGTGAGATAGGTTCATGACATTTCATAAGTCCACTTGGAATTAATTTATAAGAATTTGATGGTATATTAGTAGAAAATAGATTAGTATCAAAAATTGCATTTTATTCATATAAAAATTGCAACATTTTTTAAAATTTCGACATCCATCGCAATTCATATCCAACACCAAATCTAAGAGCAAAATAAAATAAGAAAATCTAAGAAATTCATAAAAAGGGTCAAAGTTTTAAAAAGTAACGAAAGGAGTCAAGAATTTAAAATCAACAATATTAAAAAGATATATTAGTAGAAAATAGATTACTATCAAAAATTGCATTTAATTCATATAAAAATTGCAACATGTGTTAAGATTTTGATATCCATTGCAATTTATATCCAACACCAAATCTAAGAGCAATATAAAATAACAAAATCTAAGAAATTCATGAAAATCGTCAAAGTTTTAAAAAATTACGAAAGGAGTCAAGAATTTAAAATCAACAATATTCTTGAAAAAGGCATGACTGGTCAAAATTTTGAAAATTGGTATAAATCAGGGTTGTTATTTTAAAACACTTTCTTTTAAAACAGTGTTTTAAACATGTTTAAAAACAACCTTCTTGTTTTAAACATGTTTTAAATCTTAAATTTGTTTAAAACATGTTTTAAACGTTAAATTTGTCTAAAACTTTTTTTTTAATTATTTTAAATTTGCTAAATTATATTTTATACTCACAAATGAAACACGATATTAACTTTGTTTGTATAACCGAGACTTTATTAAGTGACTATAGTTTCGACAACTTTAACTTGTCATTTTCAAACTCAAACTTATATTTTATACTACTTCATTAAGATTTTTTGTTCACGTTTTTAAATTTTAGTTAAATTGTTGAAGATATTTTAAATTATATTATTAAACATAACATTTTATTACAAGAAAATATCAAATATGTGTGCATAAATGTAATTTTTAAATACAGGCAATTCTTCTTTCAGGTATACATATGCATACACTGTAAATTTTACGACATTCGTTGTTTTTTAAAGAAATTTTAACTTCGATTTTTAGACGAGGGTTTTCCACTCCCAGACTAAGCATGAAGTAAAATTTCGAGTTTAGAAAAGCCTGAAAATTTGGATTGACCGCGTAGCGAAGCGGAGCGGCCAATCCAAATTAGGCTTTTCTAAACTCGAAATTTTACTTCATGCGCCACACGTATAAAAGACTGAAATATCGCAAAGTTTAAAATATACTGCTTTGGCAATCCAATATGTAGATGTGAATAAAACGTGGGTCAAATTCTGCGCTGAACAAATTGTTTAAAACTGATTATAGGCAACCCAATAACTCTAACGTATATTAGGTTGCCTATAATCGTTGTTGTGTGTGTGTTTTTTTAATTTCATTGTAAATCAGTGTTTTTAAGCGTGGCGCATGAAGTAAAATTTCGAGTTTAGAAAAGCCTAATTTGGATTGGCCGCTCCGCTTCGCTACGCGGCCAATCCAAATTCTTAGGCTTTTCTAAACTCGAAATTTTACTTCATGCTTAGTCTGGGAGTGGAAAACACTCGTTAAAGGCTTCAGATTAACCGCTTTTAAACAACGAATTCCCGCAAATTTATAAAACGCTGTAATTATCGGGATATGTGTACTCAAAATAAAAATGCCCTGCATGTTCTGTTTTAAACACGTTTTAAACGTGTTTTAAACATGTTTTTAATTAGTAATGTTTTAAACGGTGTTTCAATGAAAATAAAAACACTTTAATTAAAAAACTGTTTGTTTTAATTAAAATGAAAAAAACGTTTTTTTTAACAACCCTGGTATAAATCGTAGATATTAAAAAAAAAGTTTGAAAATTAACGAACATATTGAAAAACTCACGAGTCGTCAAAATTTTGAAAATTAATTAAAATCTTGGAAATTCACGAAAATAGACAAGATTTTGAAAATTGAACAAAAACTTGAAAACCCTCAAGTTTCTGTGGATTAATTAAAATGTTGTAAAAAGTCAGTGATTATTTTTTAACGAATATTTTCCACTCCCAGACTAAGCATGAAGTAAAATTTCGAGTTGAGAAAAGCCCGAAGAATTTGGATTTGGACGCGCAGCGTCCAAATCCAAATTCTTCGGGCTTTTCTCAATTCGAAATTTTACTTCATGCGCCACGCGCATAAAAACACTGACTAATTGTCAAGTTTGAAATATTTAAAACATTTTTCTTTTTACAGATTATCAGTTTTCGACGTACTTCACGTCAATATTTTTTGTCATTTAATCACTTTTTGAAATTGTTTTAACATTTTCTCAAATTTAAACATTTCATCGTTTTTCAACAATTTTCGTTTTTTTCGGAATTCTGGCAAATTTAAACATTTTTAACTTGACTCTTTTATCACTTTTCAATGGTTTGCATAAAATTCTAGATAAACACAAGAGACTCTATTATTATTATTATATTTTGCCCCTCCTTGTAAAATATATTGCGGGCGCCCATGGAGAGAAACATAAAATTTTATAAAGAAATTAATAAAAAATCTACAAATCAGTAAAAAGTTAAATATTTATGATTCAACAAGATGGTCTAACTTTTCCAATTATTTAATATATACCGAGTTAAAATAATAATAAGTACTTTAATTAAAATGCTGACTGTCGCAATGTTAAAATATTTGGTTTCTTTTCGGCCACATTTTTATCTTATTGCAGTAAATTAAATAAAGGTGCGAAACGAGTATGATTCACAGGGCTTCTTTATCAAATTTAGTGTGGATCGTACTTGATTCATATGACAGCTAAAGTATTAAATCACTTAAAGAGTCACAAATTCCCTACCACATATTTCAGTCTGTGGCTTAAAAATGACATTACTAAAACAGAAAATCCCTGAACTCAGTTCAAAATAATATTGGAACAATAGACAATCCTTTTGAACTTTGATAGTTCAAAGATAAACTCATTTCAATATTTTGTATGCAACTGACCCTCAGTTGCTCGACTTAAATAAGTGGTCCAATTGAAATGTAATTCACCTTAAACACTCCTCATGTTGGTTACTAAGTAAATATGATTACACTCATTGTCTCTGCTAATATCCAGTGTAAATGTTTGTTTAGTGATCCCACTTATCGGTTCAAGAGCACTTCAATTACACAAAATACCAACACACACATGCAATAAAAAAATCCCTTTCAAATATTATAATCATAATCTCTTAAAATATTCATTAGATTGCGACCGGTGGAGCAACATTCATATGGTAAAGAAGTTAAATAAAAGTAAGAAACATTTAAAACACTTAAATGTCAGCCAGAAGAATTTCAATGAGAATTCCAAAAGAAATATGCTTATTAAATAATAACTATTCAACCTCGATATATTAAAATAACACATTTACAAAAGTATTAGGAAGTTGTAGGAAGGAAGTTAAGGTAACTATTTATTTAGAGCAGCATTCTTGTTTTGATATTATTATTGTTTTATATCGTATATTAAATAAAAAAAAACCTCTAGAGTGCCATGATTTTATCTTTTTTTAAATTTAAGTTGGCTAAACGCTTTAGGATTTACCGACGAGAAGTTAGCATTAAAAACTCAGGCGCCAATTTAATAATTGGCGCCTCCACCAAAAAGGCTAGAATCATTATTTCATTAAATATTGTGTTTTTCATAACACAGCTCGACAAAACTCGCACGGAATATAGATTAGAGTATATAACATTAGGCTAAATAAATAAATTTATCAATATGTAGAAAATAAACTCGAAAGTTCAACGGAAACTTGCAACAAATTCTATAATTAGATTAGAAATGTTCCTCACCCTTAATCATTTTGAAACTCACAGGAGTTGTTAACGAATGATTTACCAACAAAATATAAAAATAAAATTTAACCACATATTTTTTGTTTTTTATTTACAAGCTTAGCATTAAATTATAATACTGATAAACGATAATTATATAATCAAAAATTTAAATGGGGATGTTCCTCACCCTTAATCATATTTTGATGGTAACACATTCGTTAACAACTCCTGTGAGTTTCAAAATGATTAAGGGTGAGGAACATCCCCATTTAAATTTTTGATAATATAATTATCGTTTATCAGTATTATAACTTAATGCTAAGCTTGTAAAAACAAAAACAAAAAATATGTGGTTGAAATTTATTTCTATATTTTGTTGGTAAAACATTCGTTAACAACTCCTGTAAGTTTTGAAATGATTAAGGGTGAGATACATCGCCATTTGAATTTTTGAAAATATAATTATCGTTTATCAGTATTATAATTCAATGCTGAGCTTATAGATAAAAAAAAAATATATGTGGTTAAATTTTATTTTTATATTTTGTTGGTAAAACATTCGTAAATAACTCCTGTGAGTTTCAAAATGATTAAGGGTGAGGAACATCCCCATTTAAATTTTTGATTATATAATTATCGTTTATCAGTATTATAATTTAATGCTAAGCTTGTAAATAAAAAAACAAAAAATATGTGGATAAATTTTATTTTTATATTTTGTTGGTAAATCATTCGTTAACAACTCCTGTGAGTTTCAAAATGATTAAGGGTGAGGAACACCCCCATTTACAGTTTTGATAATATAATTATCGTTTATCAGTATTATAATAATGCTAAGCTTGTAAATAAAAAACAAAAAATATGTGGTTGAATTTTATTTCTATATTTTGTTGGTAAAACATTCGTTAACAACTCCTGTAAGTTTTGAAATGATTAAGGGTGAGATACATCCCCATTTGAATTTTTGAAAATATAATTATCGTTTATCAGTATTATAATTCAATGCTGAGCTTATAGATAAAAAAACAAAAAATATGTGGTTAAATTTTATTTTTATATTTTGTTGGTAAAACATTCGTAAATAACTCCTGTGAGTTTCAAAATGATTAAGGGTGAGGAACATTTCTAATCTAATTATAGAATTTGTTGCAAGTTTCCGTTGAACTTTCGAGTTTATTTTCTACATATTGATAAATTTATTTATTTAGCCTAATGTTATATACTCTAATCTATATTCCGTGCGAGTTTTGTCGAGCTGTGTTTTGAAAAACACAATATTTAATGAAATAATGATTCTAGCCTTTTTGGTGGAGGCGCCAATTTAATGCTGAGTTTTTAATGCTAACTTCTCGTCGGTTTAGGATTTGACATATAAAACGTCAGACAGAATAATTATAATGTATAATTTCAGAGTTGCCAACCTACAATATTTTTCATGGCACTCTAGAGGTTTATTTTATTGAACATACGATATAAACTCTGTTCACATTTAATTCTCACCGCAGTAGGCTTTGTTAGGGTCATATTTTTGTAAAAAAAGTTACTAAGAATTTTCTTATATCACTGCATTTTATGGTTATGTGTAGTACAATGTTGCATTTTATAATATCCCTTATTTACATGTAAAAATATTAGGATAGTAATTGTTTGGCAATGTATTATTGAAATTATAGGTTAACAACATACTTCAATCATTACTATGAAAAATTCAACACGCCAATATAAGGAGGAAAAAAAAGTCTACTGCAGGGAAAATAAAATGTGAACAGAGTTTATGTAATATATTTTGAATATACTCTGAGAATTCTAATTAAAGTTTATTAATATATCATTATTAATAACAATGCAATAAAGTACATCAATGAAAATAAAATAAATATTTATGATTCAACAAGATGGTCTAACTTTTCCAATTATTTATATTGTGTGTAATAATTTATAATAATATTATGCAACAATGAATCTTCTTCCATTGTTCTCGAATAAGAAATCACATTCACGGTAAAATGATTTACAAAATAAAACAAAGAGCAAAGAAAAAGATTCGGATTCAAGGGAACAAAAGCAGTGATTATCAAAATTACTGAGGCCTGACAATCAGTAAAAAAAAAATAGCAGAAAATGTCCCGTACAGTGTCTAAACTCTGTAATTGAGATATATTCAGTTTAAACGTAAACATCACTACCTGTGAATTGCACACTCATTCTGAAGGTTTAAATTTCAGCCAGATTTTAACGATTTATGACAATCCCATAAGATATATTTACAACCTCAAAATACAGCTTTAACACAGTTCTAAGGATGATATCAAAATATTTTCGTAATAACTAAACCTTTTAGTAGATTACTATTGTTAGTTATAATTATTAATTTAATAGCACAGTACTCCTAGTTTAATAAAACACAGTTTGATTTATTTTCTTCAATAATTCAAGGCATGGCATTCGTGTTATAAGGTTAAGGTATGAGATCTTTGTTCCATGTTTTCCATGCAGAAAAAAAACATTTTCACATGAAACAAAAACAGTGTAACATGATCTCTAAATTACTCTAAATTTAACTAGAGTGAAAATGGAACACATGGCAATGCGATGTTACCATGTTCATTTTATCAATAGTTCAGGGGTAACTAATATCATGTAGATTTTGTTCTATTAATATGAAATATTAGTATCATGTTAGTACAGCTCTAGTAGAATAGAACTAGCATTCAACTATAACGATGTTAATAAAAATTCTATTAATAAGGCTGTATGAGTTTAAATTTTAAAAGACAGTTGTGCACATCTATTATTCTTGAGTTATGTGAACATTTGTATGACTTAATAAAAACACTGTTGTGCAATTGACTTTAAGTCTTATTGGTTTCATCTGTATGATTTATTATAGTTCAATTCATTTAACTACAAAAGAAATTCGATAAAATGCGAACATATTAGTACCACTGTGGAGTTTATCTGTGCAATTAATTAAGTGATTTTCATAAAAATAAAGCCAATTCGTTACCATAATTCAGTTATGATAAGTTAATCAAGTCACATATTATGACTTTTACTATTATGAGCACAGATGTGTTCTAATTTCTCGCCTACTTAACTGAAATGTGCATTACTTTACACTGACAATATTTTCTAAAATAAATTTAAAAATGTACTACAATTAAAAATAGTAGATACGTTACAGAAATGGAACACAAACTTTCCTGCGTACAAAAAAAAATTCCTTTTATTTAATTTCATTTTTCACTGTTAATTATGCAACTGAAACAAATGCACACATTTCAACAAACAATAAAGTAAAACAAATGCAACTATTTCCACAACGAGTAATCCCACAAAGCAAACCAACAATCATATAGGATTACTCAATCATCACGCAAACACCTCAATTATCACACATCCCATTCACGTGCACACAAACCCACTGAAAATCACACAATAACAAATATTTTCTCTCCTGCTCACCTTCATGGTGGCATGATTCAACATTTCCTGCCAGGCGTTGTCGAACTGCCACTCGTGCTGGTTGCTCATGAACTGCTGTTCGGCCAATGCCACCGTCTCTTTCGCAGCAGCATGAATTTCTAAAACACACGATTTAAAAAAATAATAATTTTTTATGTTGTTGGGGGTACCATTGGCCCTTTGGAAAAGCACGGCTGCCTTTTGACACTCGAGCTGCGCCTTCTTTGCCACCTCGACCGACTCGTAGTATGGCCTCGCACGCTCTATACAGCTACCCAATTTCTTTGACAGTACTTTCAAACGCCTCGTAGATTCATTTAATAACATGCGAAACGTCGTGTTTGCTTCCTATAAATAAAATAATGATAAAAGAATAAACTTACCTTTACTATAAAATTATAAGAAAAGCTTTATTATGGCTGAAGCTATTGAGCATTAAGAGGAAGAAATTAAAGGTTATGTTTTTTTTACGATATCTCTGTGGCGGCTCGTGGGTATTTCTTCTGGTGAGGCAAATTTATTTGAGGATGGGTGTTAAGTGCAATAAACATTTTTTTCTCTCTAATCTAAGCTCAAAGCATAATTACAAATGTTTGAGTACTGAGAACAAGTACTCCACACAAAATATATTCCAGTATGAAGTACAAGTACGCAACAATAAGTACTTAAGTAAATATATCAATACACAGTACCGAGTACAATAATTAAAAACGCCAAATAACTGTATGTGTAAACAGTCGATGAAAAATGTTTTTGTAAACTGTATAATAAACTTCACAATATTTCAGTGTTTTGTACATGTGGCACATGAAGTAAAATTTTCAGTTTAGAAAAGCCTGTAAATTTGGTTTGATCGTAAATCTTTTATGCTTTAAATCTTCAGATTCATTGGTTTTTTTTAAAGTTCAATGTTAAGCTTTAAATGAGTGTTTTTCACTTCCAGGTTAAGCATAAAGTAAAATTTCTAATTTAGAGAAGCCTAAAAATTTGGATTTGGGCACAGAGCGAAGCTTTCAGGCTTTCCTAAACTATAAATTTTACTTCATGTGCCACCGGTATACAACACTTATGTCAAATGAAATTCAAAATATATTGCTAAAGCAGTATGCTGAAGCAGCAAAATTTGTACTTAACATTAAATCAGTGTTGTATACGGGTGGTGCATAAAGTAAAATTTTGAGTTTAGAAAAGTCGAAATTTTAATTCATGCTTAACCTGGGAGTGGAAAACACTCGTATCTATTTCTATCAGAAATTTCTTGGTGAGGCACAGCCTCACCTACCTCCCCTGACCAGCCGCCACTGCGATATCCCAAGAAATATGTGTATTCGATTTTATATTGTTACAATAAATATAATTATTATTAAATAGAAAAATCATCAGAGTAAATAAAATAATGTTCAGTAACATAAACTAAAACTAGTTTAAAAGAACGTATTGCCTTTATGTCGTTATATTACAAGAAATTATGAATAAAGAACACTTTCAAAAATTAATTCAAGTACTTAATAAACAAAATTTGTTTCCAATGAAAATTCACTTTACCATAGCAGCAGTTATACACATTAATCAAAACTTGTTTACAAGCATTAATTTTCTTATTGATTTTAACACATTTTGTTTATCAACTTTCTTTTCTTTGTTAATAGAAAATTAAGAAATTATTGGATAATTTGATTAATTATTTAATATTTTTTTGGAATACTTAAACTCGAATACTATTACTTAAACTTACATCAAGTTCGATCTCCAGCTTGTTAATCTCATCCGTTGATTTGTTCAAATTCTCGAGCTCGATCTGTATTCGGGGATCGAGCTCCCCATCCGATTCAGGATCCATTCTTATATCTTTCAAAAAAAACACTCAACCGACACAAATGTTTATTCCCTCACATTTTCCCAACTATTGTGTGTGTGCATAGGTCAGTTTGGGGTCACAACCATTATTATTTCCCTAGGAATAAGTGATCGCGAATCTATTTATACACACGTATACGTCATTTGACATTTAATTATTCACAACAAAACGGAATTGACCGCTCGCAGCGAGTACCACACACGGACTGCGTAAACAAAATCATTCAATTGATTGATGGGAATGTGAAAAATATTTACGGAAATAATACGCGATAAACTTCACAATGGCATTTAAAGATGGTTTGATTTGATTGTTTGTCAAGTCGGTCAGCTTTGTCAAGACGTGTGAGATGAATAAAGATGGGCGAGGGATGGGTAATTGTTTTATTATTGAAAAACTAACATGAAGTTGGTCATACATGTAAAAAGTACACAGATACATTTGTTTTGCCAAAACTTCCATTTTTAAAGAAACATAGAGCCAATAATTATTATTTAATACAAAATAAGTTACGTTTAATTAATAAGTTTTACATTCATCTTTCTGTTACAGTTCGTTACATTCATATAAATTCAAAATATTGTGTTAATATAGGCAATCAAATAAGCCCCTTTAAAGATTTTAATTTTCTCAGTTTAATTTCGTTAAAATTATCTCATACTTACAATTATCTACGTAATTACTTATAATGAACATTATTTATATTCAAAAGATAGTAACCTACATCATAAATTGAAAAAAAAATGAAAAACTTTGATTTGAAATAGGTAACCTAACAGTCACAATCTATGACTATTTTCAATTGGGTTTATTTTAATGATCTCAACACGTTCTTTATTACATAAAATTATTATTGATTATTATCTTTAATGAATAACGGCAATCATTTAAATTATATGACATTAATAAAAATTATGTTGATAAAATCAATCAAACATACACATTTATATATTATTAATTTATTTTATTCTAATACTGATTATGTAATTAAAAAAATACTAATTATTGTATATATTTAGTAAAAATCATAAAAACATATAAGAACGTTGTTCAATATAGACAACCAAACATACCCATTCACAAAATGTTATTTTTGTATTATTTGAATTCAAGTAACTAATATTTAGAAACAAATTACTCATTGTAATCAATAATATTTGATGAAAACGTGAATTTTTTTATAAAATCAATTGTTGTATTAGATCAATGGGCCCGTTCAGCGGAGACAACAGTTAGGAGTTTACTGCCAACTGTTGGGGAATTCTCCGATGACCGGATTGTTGATCGTGAACGTGTTTGGGATTTTTGTAATCGTACGGAATAAACCGAACGAAGTACCGTTCATTCGGTACCAACATACATCACAAATAAATCCAAACATGTTGAATGTTAAACATTTTGCTGCCCAATGTTATTGTTATACACGAGTACGCCACTGATAGTCGTCAGAGCGAATTTTCTACGTAAACCAAGCGCGACGCCATCTTCTTCAAAAACGATTCAATCAGTGTCCGCGTGGTCACTTGGCGTCCTCCTTGTTATGTGAATGTTTTTGTGTTTATTCGTCATAAGAAAGGCTTAACAAATGGTAAGTGAGCGACTGGACAAATAAGTTTAAAATATCCTGGGATATTTCAACAAAATAATTTATATGAACAAACATAACCTCGTTACACAGAAACCACATGGGTAGATTTTGTTTCAACTATTTTGTTTTCACAACAAATATAGCAAAGGGAAGAACATTGAAACAATCACTAAACACATACAAAAAAAAAATGTTTCCATAGATTTATGTACAACAAAACTTTTTTATTATTGATTTTCTAAATATACACGATTCCATTTGTTTCTGGATCTCGCCTAGCTATGGAAAAGTGACAGTTTAAGTATTGTAAATGGGGCTGGTTGTGTTTTAAATCAGGGTTTTTAAATATCACTGTCAGATGTTCGATTTTAAGGTTATAATTTCTGACTATTGTGATCTTACACTGTTGCCTGTTTTACAAATTTTCAGATATAAAAGGATAATAATATGCAGTTTTAAGATTAAGCGTTTGCCTTCATTTTTGAATTTAGTTGGATTACTTTTTATATCCGTTTCATGTACCCAGCGTCGAACCACGGATCTATTCTGATATATCCATGTTTCATCCAGGTATACGAATTGGATATCTTCACTGGAATTTTGATACTGTAAAAATTTTCTGAGGAAAATCATTTTAGCTGCAACAACATGTTTTTGTTCACAGAGAATTTTGCGCCCATTAATTAATTTGAATTTATACCCCATACTTTTAACAACCCTATAAAGTGTTGTTCTACTCCCATGGAACTCATAATTTTCTTTCATGTCATTCAAAAGATCTCTCAAAGTAAAATACTGATTTCTAGAGTTATATTGCCAAATTAGTTGTTGCAGATCTTTTCTAGCTAGGTGATTCCAAAAATGGCTGTTTTTAGATCGTTTGCCAGAAGTAGTAGATTTCAATTCGTCAGGTCTTTGTCGTAAAATTAATTGTAATGAAGATCTCCCTACCTGAAACGTAATTATCTTTAATTAAATATATATGATAATTAAAATACTAGACATACCCCAAAAATATCTATTAAAATCGTAATAATATTGTGATGCTGTAGATTTGGATTACTTTGCCTAAAATGTTTGTAGGATTTCAGAATTTGTAACCTTTTTGATTCAGAGATAATCTTTGGCATGTTAATATTTAATATGTGCCTGAAATTATTTTTCACTTTGACATTGACACAGCATTGCAACACTAGATTAATTTGATTTAATAATAAAATGCTCAAAGAAGCGACCGCGTGGCGAAATAATTGTTGCAAGATTAACAATAAACCTCTTGAAAATTAAAAAGAGGATTACTTATGATATCATAAATTATTGCAACACTGTTAAAATAAGGAATCAGGAGTGGCAATTAATAAAAAATGTAAATGTTGATACTGCAACATAACAACACGAAAGCATGGCTAGGCGAGATCCAGAAACAAATGGAATATATTATACTTAATGTATTTTACTCTTTAATTGAGTATTATCTATAAACAAACCAAAAATAGAAGAAACTTTGTATAAGTTTCTACCAGACCGACATCGTGGGCGTGCATATGACCAGATACTCTCAACATTTTTATACAGGTTTACTTAGAAATATCAAAAATGTGGAGCTCTATCAGGATCTAACATCTTGTTTTTCTATCCTACCTAATTACAATTTGAAACGTGTCAATGTCATGATAAACTTAGTGGCTGTGTTTTGTGTATTATTTATGAAAGAAATCACTCAGATTAGGCCTAGTTGCACGACTTTGAACTGGTTCAACTCTGAACTTAAGTTCAAAGTGACATTAGAATATTAACTGTCATCTTGAACTCGAGTTCAACGTTTTTGGTGCAACTGGGCCTAAATTGACAATAATTTCTTTAATAAATCATACACAAAACACAGCCTCTGACATCTTTATGACATTTATGCCTTTCAATTGTATTATTTGTTGATAAGTTGATTTATTTATTTATTAAGCCTTATTTTTAAATATGCAATCCTATGCGAAGTGACAAACTAAATTTGTTTTTTTACTTTGAATAAAAGTTGTATTTATATTTTTATAAAATACAGAAAGAATTTATTATATTTCAGTCAAAGTTGTTCATATTATACGAGCATGCCGCTGGCTACGCTCTATTCAGAGTGGAAGAGTTCGAGGAGATTGGCATGCTATTGCCTCAACTGGAGGAGGCAATCAACGATCTGGGCCGTTTCAATAGCATCGTGAAACTGATCGGTTTCTCCCCTTTTAAAACGGCCGTCACTGCTTTGGAAAACGTCAACGCCGTTTCTGAGGGCATTGCCACCGAAGACCTTCAACACTTCATTGACATTTCCATTCCTAAAAAAAAGAACGTGACCATCGGTGTTCACGATGCTAAACTTGGTGCTGCTATTTCCGAGGCGTTGAAAATTCCTTGTACGCACATCGGGGCTGTTCCAGAGATTATTAGGGGAATCCGTCATCATTTTCATAACTTGGTGAAGGGGTTCACGCTGAAGAGTTCCGGAGTAGCGCAACTAGGCTTGGGGCACTCTTATTCCAGAGCAAAGGTCAAGTTCAATGTGCACAGGGTTGACAACATGATTATACAGAGTATCGCTTTGTTGGATCAGTTGGATAAGGATATTAATACTTTCTCTATGAGAATACGGTAAGCTAATTTTGTGCAACCATTTTATTCCTTTGTAAGTTTTAATTGTCTTTACTTTTTTAAAGTGAATGGTACTCGTACCATTTCCCAGAACTTGTAAAAATTGTACCTGAAAATTACACCTACGCAAAATTGGCCAAGTTCATTAAAAACCGCAAAGACCTGTCTGAAGAATCGCTAGAAGGACTTGAAGAAATCGTAATGGATTCTGGTAAATCAAAAGCGATTCTTGACGCATCCAGATCCTCCATGGGAATGGACATAAGTATAATTGATTTGGCAAACATTGAAATCTTTGCCGCAAGAGTTATTTCTTTAGCGGATTACCGTAAAGAGCTATCCGAATATCTAAAAAAGAAAATGTCCGACGTTGCTCCTAACCTCCAAACTTTGATTGGGGATCAAGTTGGTGCTAGATTGATCGCTCATGCCGGATCTTTGACGAACTTAGCTAAATATCCAGCTTCTACTGTTCAGATTTTGGGAGCTGAAAAGGCATTGTTTAGAGCTTTGAAGGTCAGAGGGAACACACCAAAATATGGGTTGCTGTTCCACTCGACATTTATAGGCCGTGCTGGAACTAAAAACAAGGGACGAATCTCCCGTTACTTAGCAAACAAATGCTCAATCGCCTCCAGAATTGATTGTTTCGCCGAATCCCAATCTAGCATTTTTGGTGAAAAATTACGTGAGCAAGTCGAGGACCGGCTCAAGTTCTACGAATGCGGCGATATTCCTAAGAAAAACATCGATGTTATGAAGGAGGCCATGGAAGAATTCGAGCAGAAACAAAAAATGGAGCAACAATCAGGGAAGAAGAAGAAACGGAAGTCAAAGTCGGCCGAAGAAACAAATGGTACTGAAGCTAATGGTGACTTGGACAACACGAATGGCGGTGCTGACAATGATGAGGTGCCCAAGAAAAAGAAGAAGAAAAATAAGAAACAAAAGAATGACATCCAGCAAGACTAAAAATTACTTTGATTTTTATAAATGTAGGTGTAACTTTACATTAAAAAAAATACATACACAAGATACATTTTATTTTATTTACTTCATTATAAAAAAAAGTGAGGTTACTTTGAATGCAATCAACAATAATCATAGTCAAATATATCTATAAATTTAAAAATATATGTTTATTTTCTAATTATGAGATACCAAAGGGGTAATGAATTTGTTTACTGGCATCAAACATGGCTGTGAATCAGACAGAACAGTTTAAAGTTTACTGCCAACAGTTTAAGAATTTTCTGCTAAACATTTCTGGTAATCGTTCATGCAGCAGTCGCCATTTTTGTAAGCATACAAAATAGTATGATGGTTAATGTCGAAATTCTGCGGAGGTAATGAATATGATAATAAATACTGAAGTGAAATTCGTCAGATCTTAACATTCAGCGAACAATCAACTAAACATTATAATGCACTATAATTCTGGTGAATATAGCCATTAATTTCATATGCACCTACTTACATGTAAACAGATTATATAATAAAGATGAATCAGACATTTTCACGAATTCAGAATTTGTTGTTTATTTACAAACACTATAGCATTTGAAGGGTGCCTTTTAACTTGACTTTTTTTATATTTATTGATTGCATTCTTTAACTTTGATTTGCAGTAATTATATTTTATTTTAGTAATCGAATTTACCATCAACAAAAATAAAGAAATATTTAAAATATGTAATCAATAAAATGATTATTATATATTTTAACGATTATAAATAATGATCTGGTTGTAAATGATTAGGTCATTGTTATATTTTTTATCCTTGATTATTTTATATTTTAATAAAGCAATCAACGATAACTGTTAAATAGAATCCTAAAATAATAAATACACTCAAATTGTTTTATTTAAAAAACTCACTTTAATGTAAAATCGCTTTTACAAACACTTTTATAGATTAAATAAGTAGATATAATTAATTTGTAATTATTTTATGTTCGTTGAGTTCTGTTCAAGAAAAAACTTAACTATATATTCTTTATGTACTTGTACAGTATGTATTATATGTATACATGGTTTAGTTTAAAATAGAAACGTACTTATAAATTCTTTGTTTGTAAGTTTGTTTCTGCGGAACTTTATTTTTTTAGAAAAACAAAAATTGCGTGGACGGATTTATTGATTAGTGTAGATGTTTTCTTATATAAAAAAGTTTATTGGTTAATTATAATTTTCTCATGTGTATTGTTTTGTTTGTTTTTCCTATAAATATCCTCTAAGATGAAATGCTTCAATATTGAATTATAAATTACTAAGTTCATGTTAGAAAACATTAGAAAAGAAGTCCTGTAATGTAAGAATTAAAACTGTTACTTTGAAAACAATAAAAGTATATTAAGTTCTAATTAATCTATTGAATGAAATTCTCAGCATTATTTTAAATAAAATGTTATATTTTTTATTGAATATTTGGATTTACACAAAATTCTACGTAAAGTCACAACCTCCAAATTAAACTGTTTTGAAGTTATTTAACTTTTTTTTTAAATTAGTTCTCTTAAAAATAGTCTCATGGAACCACACTTAAAATCAGTGCTCTATATGTGTGGCACATGAAATGAAATTTCGAGTTTAGAACAGCCTGAAAATTTAGATGTGTGTGGCGGAGCGAAGCGTAGCATCTAAAACCAAATTGTCTTTTCTAAACTCTAAAATTTACTTTCGCCACCTATTCTGAATCACCCTGTATAGCAATTTATGTAAAAGGTGAGAAATAGTAAGTCAGTAAACATATTTTATTATTAATTCGTATGTAAGAAATATATTTCATTCATGTAAATAATCTCAACAATTCATGTACTTTAAAAAAATGACACAATCATTTTAAAAAAGAAATAACTGGAAAACACAATAATATTCACTGTAAATAAAACGTAAAAAACATAATTATAATCAAACCAAACAACAAAAACGTATAAACAATCATAATTCGTACATTCTTCTTATGCTCCTTATAACTCAACTTCATCTTATCCTCTTCCCCCAACGGCTTTCTGGGCATCATCTCTAACAAAAGAGGCTCCATTATCACCACATTTTGTTTGTCTTCATGTTCAACCAAACCCTCATTCTCATCGACAATATTGTTTTCCTCATCCACTGGAGAAATTTCATCTAAATCTAGTAAGTCGAAATTCAACCTCGGACGTTTTTTAATCGAATTATTGCTACCGGTAACGCGATTAATAAATTTGGTATACCTTTTTGAAAATCGTGCATAATTTTCAACTCTTTCGGTGGTTAAAGAGTTGATGTTAGTGTTAGTGTTGATATTAAATATTATAATAGAAGGAAGCTCATCACAACCGTTTTGATTATTAAGATTATTATCATGTGCAAGAATTGGCATATAATTTGTACTTTGAGGAAGAGAAATTTTTGTAAAGATTAAAATATTTGAATGATATAAGTTTTCCTTAGACACTAGGTAACTTTGTAAAGGTTTAAAGTTTTTTATGTGTAAATCGCTGTAAGGATTGTAATAAGTTATAGTTTTGTGTTTAGGGAGGGAATGATGGGAAACGTCTGCGACGGAATAGAATTTAAATTTGTTTTTTTGGCGTTTAAAAATGTTGAAGTTAAGATGTAATGGTTTGCGTTTCGGGGAATTAACGTTTTCCCTGCTTATCGTGAATATACGCGGTAATTCTGTCATGGATTTTGATGTTGTATTTGCGTCGTTGACTTCGGGTGGTCGTCAGTTTTTCATTATCGATCCTTTGGACTCAATTTTTTGTAGATCATGCAATACCTAGATTTAAAAAAATGCAATGGATATTTATTAATTTCATTCTATGATTACCAACCTCTAAAATGCACGACATGCTCCAAGCCTGAGTCCTTGAACTATCTTTGCAGAAGGTGCCATCAGTGTTGGTTAATTCTGGTAATCCTCTCCATGGGGACGTTTGCAATTCGGTGAAATGCGCCGATAGGATTTCCTTTACAAAACTCACCGTTTCTTTTAGTAGGCCAACTTTTTCGGCGAAGATCAGTCTAGCTCGCAAATAAAAACCGATGGGCCAGACCCACTCCTAAAATAAAATAATTTTAATTTTCCAAAATTGACGAAAATATGTTGATTAACTAACTGGTCCTTGATGGTAATTGAATCCGTGTGAAATTTTCACGTCCTCGGAATCGTTAGAATTATCGTAATCCCCGCAGTAATTCCAATCGCTGTTGTCCAAAGTTTTCATCCCTAAAGGTCCTAATAAATGTTTTTCCGCCATTTTTAATGCCATCCAAGCGTGTTCGGGATCAAATATTTCTGGTGCCTGAAATAGTAAAACTTAGTATGTTGTTAGAACAAAGATGCACTGTTACATACGGCAACCATCGCGATGGGAAAATTACACCTTAATTGAAAATCAGTCCATTCTTGAGAAGCACCATAACAATCCTTGTAAATCCCTCTCTTATTAATCAAATTGGCTTTGATTTCTTTCCCGTCCAGCGGTTCAGAATTAATCCAATAGTAACACTCGAAATTCTTTTCAATCTTTCCTGCCCATTCGACGAAAGTCCATTTTATCGTTGTTCCATTTTTGTTCTTCCTTTCTACCCCATCAAAAGGATACAATTTATTTTCATTCATTTTCACTAACCATGTTATCACAGATTTCGAAAGGCCTACTAATTCAACAGCTGAACCGTCTCTTGGCGTCGCGGGTTTTCCGCGGTTTCCAGCTTTGTCAGACGATCCCATTTTGTCCATCCAAGTACCACAATTAAACGAATTACCACCAAATATAAACCCTTTAATAATAAAAAAAACATGATTTTTTAACAGTTTCGTGTTTTTTTCAAATTATTTTTACCGGTTTCTGGATGAACGCCTATTTGGTTGTTAAAACCCCTGTCGGACATGTGCTCGTCGATCTGGTGTCCGGCGTTACGTTCCCTAAATGCCAAGCCTTGGAAATGCACATTCAATGCCTCCTGCATGACCTGGTGCAAGGGTTGATCGACGATGCCTGCCTCAACCGCCGGAGAATCGTCGTTTGGAAAAATTCGCGAAACCATATCAGTTAATATTGATTCCCCTTTAGGTACTTCTTCCACGTAACTTTGAATGCAGTACAACCACCACCAAACGGCATCCCGACAATTATACCTTTTTGTATCCAAAACAAACACGCATTTACAGCAACAGCGTTTATTTCGCACAATTTAAAATCTTACCTTGCATTTCGTCCAGCATCTAGCAAATTCGGAATTAACCCATGCCTTAAACAACCACCATACCCCAATATATGGTACCTAGCTTCCTCGTAGCGCCCAGTTAAGATAAACAACCCCCTTAATGATATGAAAGTATCACGGCCCCAATTCCTCATATAGCCTGTAGTGAAATGCGGCAAACCCGCTGATAAACTAACACTTCCATTCACCAACTTTCCATCAACTTCTACTGTTTTCGCATTTACCGTTGGTGACAGCATAGGCAAAGGTGCGGATTTTATAAACGCCCCAAATTGCACAGACCCCAATCCAAGCCCCTTCACGAAACTAGAACCTTGACTCACGAAATCCGACATGGATTTATAGCACTGATTCAACAGCAACATGTAAAGAGGGGTTATAAACGCGTCGAAATATGCGGGGATTAAATATCTCGGAAGTTGCTTTAGATTCTCCACATTCTTCTCAATCCATAAAGCTAAATCTTTGCTACCCTCATGCGCATTTAATCTGTTAAAAGTGTACTCAATTAACCAATTCCCGTCGCGGAGGTTGGCACATAGAGGGTGACCCAAATCGTTACTGGGGCGGATGTTGGACAACAAAGACATAACCCCTTGTAACCCGCAATAAACCATCGTGCCAAAATTCGGGATATCATAAGCGTTAAATACATGCCCGGAATCTCTTTCTTCTTGATCACATCGGTATAAAATTATATTCAAATCAGCTAAAGTTAATCCCTCAATGATTTTCAATAAATCCTCGATTTCTTTATTAGAAAATTTGCTGATTAAATCACGCATAGCGTTCACTGAATTTTGCACCTTTTTATGGAGTTTAACTTTAATAGCAACAACAGTTCCGGGTTTGAAATCTTTAAAATCCAGCTGTAAAATATTCTCATCCCCCGAATTTCCCTCGCCGAAAATTGATGATTTTTTTAAATTAATGTGTTCCTCTATTTTAATTTCGTAATCGGTGTACCCATTGATATATTTATTGTCTTGTATGTAATTTATGTTTTTTTCATACTTTGATGAGGTTTTGTGTTGCAACGAGGCTTCGAAGATAATCTCTTCCAGCTCGCCTTCAACACGCAAAGGTTTTACATAACGTTGTTGATTTGATTCGTTTAAGTCAGGGTGTTTGAATGCAGTAAATGCTACTAAAATAACGCTTTGGTGATTTTTGGGATTGTGGCGTGTTACTGCCACAATGTCTGGATCTATTTGGTCAACATAGACCTAAAAATAAGAAATATTGTAACCTCTATTAATTACATTTATTCTAAGCTAAATTCAAATAACAGCCTAACTTCTAATCTGAAAATAATTTATCAGTTAAAATAGTTCTAACTTAAAGTGATGATATTTATCGTAACTTTAAACCATCTAACATCAATTAATACAGTTTTAGCTTACTTAAATTTAATGAATTAATACAATTGCGTCAATGACATTTATCCTAACATAATATTAAGCAACCTAACCTGCCTTTAGATCTAACTTTAGTACTAGTACCTATATTTTTTCATATACCTGATCAAAGCCTTGCCTTCCTAAATAAAAATGAAGATCATTGATAGCGCGCTTGGCTTGGATTATACCACTACTCCTCGAAACGTATTGCACATTCTCTGAATCTTTGTTGCTCCACTCTGTATATTCCCTATTTTCTTCGACCACATGAATGTGGTGAGGGACCAACTCGTCATAGCCCCGATTTGAACCGCTGGCACAGCAAGCCATGTTTACTAAAGCCGCACTCGGGAGTAAATCAAAGACCGATCTTTTTTCAATCGGACTGGGATTATCGTGAGTTAAATCCAAAAACATGGCGTGTGCTATGGACGGAACTAATGGACGCGTGTTTAACTGATAAAAAGCACCAACAGGTTCACCCCCATATCGGTAGACAAGTCGGCCTTGTTCGTGAGAATCCCATGCTGACATTGCTTCTACAATTTTCAAATAAAATGGGTTATGTGTCAAATGAAATGGATTATAGCTTACACACCTCTTATTAATGAAGAAATCCCTAATCGGTTAACAAATATATTATCAGTATGATCGGAGTTGGTAAACAGCTCAGCCACCACATACAAATCTGGCCTGACTGCCCTTGCACAGTCCAATAAATATTCGGCAACGGGAATCGGTGTGGAATGGCAATTATCTAACCTAACCCCATCAAAAATCCTCGCCGTCCTTTCCACGTATTCCTTCATGTGCTTCCACAAAAATGGACAATCTTCTGGAGAATTTCCGTACCTTAACTTAACGCTGTCCCCCCAAGCGATTAATTCCCTTCTTAAATATACTTTCGAATCCAATGCAAAGTTTTTTAAAGGATCAGAATTCATCACCCAACCATTGTGAGCCATTAAGTATTTACTATTATCAGAGTATAATAATTTTTCGTGTTCTTGCAAATCCTCAGGATTTCCGTAATCAGTGAAATAGCGGTACAAAAGTGGGTTTTTCATTGTGATCTCTGTGAACTTAGGACCATCTTCTTGGATTCGGTAATAACGTATGTTGGCTATGCAATTTTCGACAGCACTATTTAAATCGATATTAAGTATTTTGATTATTTCTTGGTTCAGTGAATCAAGATTGCTCTTAAAATCAGCTACGCATTTCTGCACACGAGTTTCCTCATCAAAACAATCGTTTCTAAAATAGAAATTAGAACACATTTAATCATGTTTTGTTAAAGGCTACAAGTCTTAATAGGCATGAGCATACAGCTTTAACACAGTTCTAGTAATAATATTTCCTTCATGCTTAATCAAGAAGTAAAAACACTTGTTAGAAGTACGTTTCAATCAAATAAGAAGAAATACATGTTCACAAATAAAAACTGTGTAACATCACCTCTAGGTTATTTCAAATTTACTTAGAGTGAAGTTAAAATTTTAAATTGCAATATTGCAACATTCAATTTATCAATAGTTTAAAACTAATAGTATTTAAATTTTGTTCTATTAATACAAAATGTTAGTATCCTGTTTTTACATGTGTAGTAGAAATTAAACTATAATTATATTAATAGCAATTCATTAATAAGGCTGTTCTTTTGGTTGTTTACCTGTAAGTGTTGTAGATATGTAAGGCTAAATCCATGTCAACTGTTGAAGCTAACCGTTTGTATTCATCATCTTGTATGATTTTTAATTGATCACTCTTTTGATTACGCTCAATTACAGATGAGGGAACTTGATTACGAGCTAATGTTAAAAATTCAGCTACTAGCTTGTTAACATCACAAATGTACATTTCTTGCAATTTGATATTTTTTAAGACAACAGTATGTAGTAAATATCGTATGGCCTAAAATGTTTTTATTCTCATGAAAAAAAATAAGATGACAACATAAAAAATAGACTTGCTAAAAAAGTTTGTGTATAGGATCAATTGCATAACAAAATGAAACCATTACTTTTTGGACAAAACAAACCATGTTATAAATGTAAAATATATATACTTACATTTAAATGATCCTCTGTTGATATAACAGTTGGAACACCCCGATCATCGTAAACCCCGCTTTTAACATCCAAAGAAAACTGATACAAAGCTGAATCCAACAAATAAGCTGGTCTCATGTATGGACAATTCTTACAATTATAAGTCGCTTCCGGATGTTCGACCAACCACTGACTTTCATTCGCTGTGTGATTCAGCACGATATCACAAATAGATACAACCTATAACGCATTGATTAAAAAAACATTTCCATAAAGATAAGTAAATCCATTACCTTCCACTCTTTACGCATTTTATCAACAAATTTCTCAACATCATTAAAATGAATTTTTTTGTTGCTGTTGAATATCGGGTTTAATTTCAATTGTTCCTTTAAACTGTATGAGGAATTTGAGTCTCCTAACTCTTGAATGGGAGTGAAATGTATCATGTTGTATCCAGATTCTTTCCCAGTACGCAGTTTGTGCTCCCATTTTTCAAAAGCTCCTAAAGATTTCGCCAACACAGTTTGACACTGCACACAATCTAAAGGAAGCTCTTCGTCACTTCCATAAGTTAAAGTAGGATCGATTAAGAAAAAACCCGAACCGTCATGCTCTGAATCTCTGCTCAAAATTTGATTTTCACTACCATTTTTGCAAGTGAAATAATAATGGAAACTTCCTGCTTTTTTAAGCCTTATATTTGCATACAAAGCAGTATCATCTGAATTATTACAACCCTCATCTTGATACCAAGTAATTTGATTGTATCTATCCCTTTTAAAATCCTCTCCTTCATTTGGGTAATTACAGTATAAAGAAACGTCTTTTCCTAATAAATTAGGCCCTTTTCTAAATTGAATCACCCAATTTTTTTTCAAGCGATACAAAGTCGAATCTCTGTGCTCCTTAAAATTCAACACTAACACTCTCACTTGATCCTCATTGCCAACTTTAACACCCTCCATTATTTTTATTCCAATTTCACTCTTTCTAAATTTATTATAACCCAACAGGGTATTATTCAACTCCTCGCTCTTTTGTAAAATTTGCTCTAAAGTACTAATTATTTCTTTGTGTGTTGTTTGTATTTCACTTTCTAATGCTTGAGTTTTTTGATTTACTGTTTTGTTTTCTTGTGTTGCTGGGCATTTAATCTTATTGAATTCCTCTTTAAAAGTGTCGGAGATAATTTGATTTAAAGGACGGCTGAGTTTAAGGTTTTCGTCTAAGTTTTCATCGTTGGTTTTTAACACTTTGCCGTTGATTCTAGTGTTTCCGTTTTGTTTGGGCTCGTATTGTATCGCTCTTTGTTGATTGGCTCCTGTTATCTATAAGAGAATAACATGAATAAAGACAAAAGTTATTTTTCCATTAAATTTAAATTAATAAAAAAATGTTTTGATTAAAATACTTCTTATTTAAAAGAAAGAGATTTATTGAAATATTAATAAACAGTACAGAATTTTAGGATTATACTAAAACTTCTAAATAATGAGTGCTAGCTGGAGTATTAAAAATTATTCGCTAATATCTATTATAAAGACAGTTATATATTAGTGGATGCTTCAACATTTTTCTCCTACCTCCGAAACCTTGTAAGTCTCAATTTTACAAATAAATTTCCTCGTAATTCAGATATTATTAATTTACCAATATAAGTATAAACATTTACTTAAAATATTTATTAAAAATCGCTCATGATGAAGTTTTAATTACCATAAAAAAATCATTAGGATTACACCGCTTATATAATAATTAACAAGCATTTTCTGCTCCTTTCAAGTTTTACATTTTGCACTTAGATGGTTTCGGAAGTAGTGGATCAATATAATTGTATAAAAATGATACTAATAAAGACTTACTTTCTCGACAGTTTTAGAAACATTCAACAAACTATTAACACACCACAAAGACACAGCCGTTGAAGCGTTAACTGCTTTCTCCTTTGACTTACTAACAATCCCTGTTGTCGTGTCGTACAAATACCCGTTAATAGCCTTAACTTTATCATACTGCCTTTCTATGAAAGAAGGGCTCCGAATATATTTAACAATGACCTTCCGTTTTTTACGGCGCACCCCCCAGTGCTTCTTAACCATCCTACCGTAACGCTAACACGCTCAATACGTCTGATATTGTCATAGGATCAAAATGACAAAGCACGGTGTTAATGATTAAGTATCACGCTGGATCGGTAAACGAGTTCATAGGTCAGTTTGAATAAATTTAGAAATTACGGTGCATTTATCAATGTTAGTGATGTTACTTACATGTGTGGTGTAATTTGTAATTATAGAAACCATGATTATACACGAATGAAAATAATGATAAATAACGGTTGCTGTTTTTTTTTTGTTCTGTTAAAATAAGCATGCTTATAATGGAAAAAAAACAAATTTTGTTTTTGTGCTAATAGGTTAATATTTTTTTTTAAATTGTAATCAGGTTTGAATAAAAATTAAAATTAAGTTACTTACGAATGAATTATTCTGTTTATAGAAGAAAATTTTTGTCTGCGGCAATTTTGACCTCTATCTTGACCATTTAAATTAAGGGCGGACAGTACAAGGTGACATTGCTGATGATAATTAGAACGGGCAATTTTTTGCTTTTCTCTTTTTTTCATCCACAATAACAACAATGAAGTTAGTAATTTTTCAAACAGATGTATCTTGATTAAATAATTATTTTTCTACATTAAAATGTGTATTGTTCATTAGGAAATGTATATTTAATTATTTCATACATAATTATTCAAATGGATATCAAAGATTCTTGATTTATAATTTTAAAAAAATATTAAAGAAAAGTATAATTAAGTTAAATGAGTTTTTTCTCTTATAATAATTCAAATTGACTTAATAGATTCTTATGAATTGATTAATGAAAAAGATGTAAATACGCTTAACACCCAGCAATCCATTTAGAATTTAAAAAAAGTAATTATTTGTTGTATGCAACTTAATGTACATATATTATCTATGACTACGTTGGTGGAATTATAAAATTTTGACTGGCTTTAAAACCGTATCAGGCCAAATAATTACTTTCTTTTTTCGTCAAAATATAACTTTCACGAATACTCGTAATTTAACACGTTTATTTTGATGAATTACAGCGTTAAAAACTATTTGTAACTTGTGTTAAATCAAAATTTGATGAATTAAACAGTTTGAATAAATTTAGAACAGCATTGGGCCCGTTCATCAGAGACAACAGTTGAGAGTTTACTGCCAACTGTTAGGGAATTCTCTGATGACCGAATTGTTAATCGCAAACTTGTTTGGGATTTTTGTAATCGTACGAAATAGACCGACCGGAGTACTGTTCATTAGATACCAACATACATCACTAACAAATCCAAACATGTTGAATTTTGAACATTTTGATGAACTGCGTAATTTTGTTTACATAACCACAAATGAAAAATAAACAGGATATCAAATAAGACGATTAAATTGTATTTAAAAATGAATTAGTATTTAATTCATTATAACGTTTTATTTTGTTATGAAATTTCTATTTTTTCTACCAAAGGTGAGTTGAATTACTTTTTGCAATTCTATATTTTAGAGTTTAAAATTTTATAATATACACGCAGTAAATTTTTCTATTAAGTATTTCCCGATGTATACTGAAAATTTTCAGGCATTCATTGTTTTTCAATTTAAAATTTCTGACAAGTGTTTCCACTCCTTGATTAGGCATGATGTAAAATTTCGAGTTTAGAAAAGCCTTTGGCAATCCAAATTTTCAGGGTTTTCAGTATAAAACACTGAAATATTATAATGTTCCAAAATAACCCGTAACCGGTACAGAGTCAAATGTCAGAAATTTCACACACTTTGATGCGTAATAACTCGTAAATCGTATGAATCATAGAATATTATGACACTATAATCTATTTAAAAAGCCTGTATTTGGCCTTAATTAAAGTTTTTTGTCTATTAACAATTTATTTTCCTTATTTCGTTCAATTTCAGCAATCACCTATTAATAAACAACAATGAGTACTTCTCAGAAAAAATACAACTGCAACAAATGTGGTGAAACTTTCGCCTATTTTTCCAACAAAGTCAAACACGAAAACGAGTGTCTCGTTGCGCAAGAAAAACCCAATTTTGACAAAAAATGTTCGCAGTGTCTGCAAAGTTTCAAAACAGAAGACCGATTAAAACGACATTTGTGGCACTGCACACACTTAAGAGACGAAAAACCCTATTTACTCAAAAAAAAAATTAACTTTTGTTTCTTTGATAAGTGCCATTCAGTGTTTACAAACTTGGGAGATAAAATCGAGCATATTTATAGTGAGCATGAAAATGTCGAAGAATACGGATTGAAAATGCTCCAGTTTACGAACAAAAGTGATTTTGAGAGGTGGATGAAATTAGAGTCAGTGCGCGTTGGGTGTAACTTTAAACAGGGTTTTATTAAAGATAATTTTGATCTGTTTTTGTGTAAAAAGAACTGTACTTCAAGGATTTTTTTATTGAAAAGTAATGGAGTGTTTATTTGTTCATATTTAAAACAGCACACTTGTAACATGAATCCTGATGATTTCATATGTAACAAGGAGTTTTTTAAAATATTGGAGTGTTACATTTGCATGGGGGTCAATATTTTGAATTGTTTTTGTAGTATCACTTCAAATGAGGGTTTTTTGGTGTTTTTTAAAGATCATTTACGGTATGCGAAAAAGAGTTTGGCTCGATTAATTAGGGAGCTGAGGGTGAGGCTTCAGAGGAGGGAGTTGAGTATGACAGATTGTGGGAGTGTAACTGAGAGTGTTTGGAGGAACGAGTTGATTGAAACTGAGAGGGAAATGGAAGTGGATGAAAGTTGTGATTTATCTGAAATTGATATTACGGAAAACACAGAGGTTGAAAATGTTAAGGAAGATGGTGATGAAAATGTGGTTCATCAAGAATTAAGTAATGAAAATATTGATGATCAAGAATTGAATGATGAAAATGTTGAATGTCAAGAATTGGGTGGTGAAAATGTTTATCAAGAATTGAGTGGTGAAAATATTGATGATCAAGAATTGAGTGATGAATATATAGATAATCAAGAATTGGGTGAATTGAATGAATTTAAAGAAAAAAAGTTATATGAATCTAAAGATGATTTATTAAAAACAACAGTGGGCGTGAATGTGCCTACTTTGCTTAAAGATGAAAAATCAATGATGAATGACGATAAAGTTAAATTTAAACAAATAGAGCCTACTCTCAAAAGAAAGAAATTTGAATTTGCTGAACAACTTCATATAAACAAACAAATTAAAACAAACAGTAGCTCAAATGTAAAATCAAAAAATCAAGTCATCCTTCAAGTTAAAGAAAAACTTGAGTTAATCGACGAATGCATCGACAGTAACATTTCAGAGATCTCCTTGAATTACATATCAAAATTAGCAGACGAAGCTTTAAATAATATCAAATTCCACGCATTTAAATTGATTCAAGAGAACAAAGATGATCTGAGCAGTGTAATTTTAAAATATTTCAACAACAAAAAAGATTTAAGTGAAAACGTATTATTCTTAAATAACAACCAAATCAACCTAACTTCACTAGATTTACTCAGCATTGTGAGTGCAACATCTACCACAGTTATCTCTGACGTATGCAAACAATCCGATCCTGCTTTGCAAACTGGACAACTCACCGAATCAATTATAAACGCCTATTTTTACCGGCTTTCACAATTTCAAGAAAACTCGAATTGTATTTTCGGTAATACTAACTTATCTCGCCTGCTCTTGTCTTCGGCGGCTAATAATTTTTTTCAACAAACCGATTATATAAATAAAACTCATTTCTTCCTTCCCGTGCACACCGAAAATATCTGGACTTTAATCATTTTCGATTTCTCTCAATCCTTCTACGGGTTTATAAACACAGTAAAATCCAATAATTTCACCCAGAAGAATAATATAAGTAAAATAATTAATAAAGTCATTTCGATTATTTCTCCAAAAGTGCATTGGAAGCAGCAGAATTATTTGAGCGTATATCCGAAGGACGTGGTAAAAGCGGAGATATTTATTTGTTTCTATTTGGATCGTTTGACGAAAGGGCAGGAGTTGACGAAGCCGCCGAAAATGAATGAGTTCCGGTTGGAGATTTTCAATACAATTCGTGCAGGCTGTCTTCATGTGGGTGTTAAGATTTGTCCATTTTGTGAAAAGGTAATCGAGGATACTTGTGGGAAAGTTTTGTGTAAAGAGTGTTTAGTTTCGTATCATTTTGATTGTGTTAAAATTGGTGATGTTAAAGATTTTGTATGTAGAAAAATAATGTAGAATATATTTATAAGCTTTTTGTATCGATATAATATTAGTTGTTTTAGTTGATTGGGCCACATAATTTTCGTTCAGAATTGGCCAAAAAATCGTCACGCTTGTAATTTCTTATTAAATCATAGGGATGAATATCATGCCAGTTTATGGCTTTTTCTGAAACAAAATTTTGTGGCACACACATTATTTTAAGTAATATAGATTATGTTTCTATGGTTATTAAAAAACCTCAAAAATTAATTATGTGCTTTTAATTATTCTTTGATTTTTGTAAACAGCGCCCAATAGTAAAGTTATTTTTTTTCCATTGACTTGATAAAAAATGACGTTACCATTTTAATGATCTATTATTATTTATTTAGTGTTTTAAACATACCAACCCTGATTTAAAGTATTAAATATCATAGATAATGCATATAATGATGTCAGGTTTGCGTCTTGAACAAATGAACGGTTCGTATCCCAGCTAAATAAATTCAGTGTTCCCAACTATGGCAAACAAAAGGCCCCTATTGGCAAACAGCTGTTGGTTGTTTATGATTATTTTCGCGATTGAACCCCGATGTCCGCTGACAACGCTGTCAAAGTGTTTTCTGAAGTTTAGTGTCAAAAAAGAAAAAAACCAACAATTATAAAAATGTCGTAAACCGGACGGTGTGCGTGCTTGCGCTGGGATGAGACTGAAACCGACGAAATAATCAACACACTCATCATCCCCCCTCACAAAAAGAAAAACAACCCTAGTGCCCCCCACACAATTATGGACAATAACAAAATGTGTAACATTAGTAAAAGTTTTGATAGTGAAGGCGCCGACGAGGATATTTCCGAAAACGAGATCGAGATCAACAACAGGATATTTAGTGTGGACAGCGAGGATGAGAAAGAGGTGGCCTGCTGCGATGAAAATTCAGTGGTTTGGCTGAACCCGGAAGTCGATATAGAGGATGATCTGGAGAACGTCAACATCAACAACTTTTTTCACAGGGTGGAGAGCGATCAGATCATTTATCAGACGAAGAAGCGGAAATTGAAGCTGATCGGGAAGTACGTGATGGGTGATTTGTTGGGCGAAGGGTCGTACGGGAAAGTGAAGGAGATGCTGGACACAGACACGCTCTGCCGGCGGGCCGTCAAGATTTTGAAGCAACGTAAACTCAGGAGGATACCAAATGGTGAACAAAATGTACAAAGGTGAGCGTGAAATCAATAATTTGTATTTTTATACTCGAGGATGAAATCGTTTGGGTGGAAAATTTCGTTCTTAAAATAAACACGTTATAAATATAACATTATTTTTCTGTTAGTAAATTATTTTAGTTTTACATTTTTAATCGATTTAAGCTTTAGTTTGAATAAAGGCTTAATTTTAAATGAAAATAACATTAGAATATAAAATTTCATGAACAAACAATTGTTACTTACATGAATAAAAATGGTGCTTATACGCTCATTTATAGATTTGTGATATCTGAAAACAAATTCATAATAATATTAATAACTATTTATGTACCTAAAAAGTTGTACTTTGTTTGGAAATGAATAAAATATTTTGATTTTAGAATAGCCTTTAAATTTGGATTAGCCTACCTGCAAAGTAGCATTTGCAGAAATCGAGAAATCTAGATTTTTTCTGTAAACTTTTTTGTATTATTGATGGTAATTAGTATGCCGTCGATAGTAATATCTTTTTTATTAATTTAAGTATGAGTAGTTTCTATTTATTTTCTTTGTGATTATTTGTAGTGAGATAAAATTGTTAAAGAAGCTCAAACACAAAAACGTAATAAATCTAGTCGACGTGCTGTACAACGAGGAGAAACAAAAGATGTACTTGATAATGGAGTTTTGTGTGGGGAGTCTGCAGGGCATGCTTGATTCGACGCCGACGAAAAGGTTTCCATTATTTCAGGCGCACGGGTACTTTACGCAACTGGTTGATGGGCTCGAATACCTGCACAGCATGCGGGTCATACACAAGGACCTCAAGCCAGGCAATCTCTTGCTGACGCTCGAGGGGGATTTAAAGATATCGGATTTGGGTGTAGCTGAGGTGAGTCAACATCATGATTAATTAAAGAGTCAGGATGACAAACAAATAACTACTTATTTAAAGGTAATTGAATGAAACATTCAAGTTTTGCTTGTGACTATAGATTGATTGAGTAATTGTATTGATATTTGACAAAATCTGATTAGAAAACTCTTTGGGACCACTTTTAATGAGAATTTAATCTCAAACCAGTTGTATACAAATTTGGAGAAAGACATTAGAACAATAAAAAATGTTCAGAGTTGCAGTTCAAGAAGTGTTATGTTGATACACTCATATTTACAATAATTGCTGAGGAGATAATATATTTGAATTGTTTCCATAATTATTTTAATTTTTTTTAATTTAACCGTTTAATATAAGGTGTTTACACACACACACACATAATATATGTAGTCATATACGTTGGATCGTTTATTTGCATAGCCTGCTGCTATAATTAAACATCTAATTAACAGGCCAAACATTTTACGTTTGTATTTATATTTGTTTAGCGTGTTTTGTCAACCGATATGTATATTGGTAATATGAAAAACAAATGTTACTTACTTCAGTGCTACGCAGAAGATAAATACAATCACAAAACAAATTAAAAACATTTTAGTTTTGTATCACTTAAAAACACCCTACTCTCACAAATACATGCAGATTAATGATTGGTTTTATTAAAATGTAAGAATGAAATGGTTGAAAAAAAATGTTTTTTTTTTCACAGTAAATGTGGAGCATTGAAATATACGTACATTTGCGTGTGTGTGTCTGATTTTGGATGTGAAAATGTATTCTTGATAATCAGGTGTTAATGTCAAATAAGTCAATACATTTTTTATTGTATTTATTTTTGTATTCAATACAAAAATTAATAAACTGAAATACTTTAGTACATTTGTCTTGTGATATTTTAAATGTAGCCTAGACAAAATGCAAATATAAGTTAGATTTGAATTCTAAAAGTACTACCAACTGTAACTGACATGTTAATCCACAAGGTTTTATTATTGCAGAAACGTTTTCAGCATCCCTTCTAAAAATTTATTTCATTTAAATTTTAAACAATAAATTATTTAAATTATCTAGATTATCTAGTTGCTTAAAATATTTGATGTTAGCATTGTTTATTTCCTTCATAGACAATAGATTTATTTGCCGAGGATGATACCTGTCACAACGGGCAGGGTTCACCAGCTTTTCAGCCGCCAGAGATAGCAAATGGATTAGAGTCCTTTCCTGGTTTTAAAGTCGACATATGGAGTGCAGGCGTCACATTGTAAGTCGACTGCTCTGTTATTAACCCGTTAACGTCCAGTGGCTTATACATACCTCCCTGGATATAAATTATTATAAACAATAAAGTTATTATAAATAAAAAATTAAATTTAAACATATATTAAATAACACTGGTCGGCATGAAAATCGGCCCTGACACCATTCCTGCTGATTCTTATGTAAAATGACCTCCTGAATCCAAATATGACCCCCGTTTTCCCCCATCACCCACCGTTTCCGGGGGAGGCCCCCCCACCTATTTTTATCACTTTTCGATAATTTGGAGGGATGAAAAGGATTATTTTAGCCTTTACGTTTCTTCTGAGGGGCTAGAGAGGTGAAAAGTTCCAAAACATGAATATTTGTAGCAAGGAGGTAGATTTGGGGGGGGGGGGGATTTGCCCCCTTAAATTGTAAAGAAATCTTCCTTCAAAATTATCGATTTTTCCGTTCTTTTCACAGTTTTTTCACTTATTTTCTACATATTCCAGCTTCCATCCCCCCTCATCCTCCCCCAATGCATGTTACATGTTAGCAGAGTACTGCTGGTTTTTGATACGAGAAACTTCTACCTCAGGGTACAAAAGGAAAGCAAGCACCAAATGAAGGTACTTATCTTAGTTATTTATTATTCTTTACATTTATTATTTTACTTTTTATTTATTATTCTTTACAGCTAAAATAATCCTTTTCGTCCCTCCAATGGGTGGGGGAAACGGGGGGAGTATTGAGAGCGCCAGCGTGGTACAGTGAATCTTTCGAACTGTTGCTATATATTTTCATTATTGTTGCTATATATTTTTATTATTGTTGCTATATATTGTTGCAATATATTTTTATTATTTGGGGGTGTTTGGGGGAGGATGAGGGGGAATGGAAGCTGGAATATGAAGAAAATAAGTGAAAAAACTGCGAAAAAAACGGAAAAAATTGATCATTTTTAGTGATTTTTTTACAATTTAAGGGGGCAAATCCCCCCCCCCCCCCCCAAATCTACCTCCTTGCTACAAATGTTCATGTTTTGGAACTTTTCACCTCTCTAGCCCCTCAGAAGAAATGTAAAGGCTAAAATAATCCTTTTCATCCCTCCAAATTATCGAAAAGTGATCAAAATAGGTGGGGGGGGCCTCCCCCGAAAACGGTGGGTGATGGGGGAAAACGGAGGTCATATTCGGATTCAGGAGGTCATTTTACATAAGAATCAGCAGGAATGGTGTCAGGGCTCGAAAAAAAAATTTTTTTGCAGACCAGTGTAATCTATAACACGTAATCATATACTGAGAGTTTTATGTAACGCCGAACATTTCCAATGTACATTTTCGTATGTTTGATTTGTCAAATGAAAGCATTTAATACGATTTGATACCATTATTTTTAGGTTATGTGTAAATTGGGTTACGTATATGACTATTACAAAATATAGCCAATCATTCGCAATTAACGCCTAAGCTTATTTCAGTACAAACTGTTCCAATTACAGCGTATATGCCTTAAATCTTAGGATAACCGTCGGTTTTTCTAGCCTTTTCTAAACTCGAAATTTTACTTCATGCGCCACTGGTATAAAACACTGACATTTGCGAAGTTTAAAACATATTTTAACCTTTAGAGTGCGTCAGTGTTTTACACCAGTGGCGCATGAAGTAAAATTTTGAGTTTAGAAAAGCCTGAAAATTTACTTCATGCTTAACCTGGGAGTGGAAAACACTCGTTTAAAGCTTCAAATTGAATTCTTTTAATAAACCCAGTGTCGGAAAATGTACAACGTATGCATATGTATACATATCTGTATGACAATTAACATTGATAATGTTCGGTGTTACATAAAACTCTCTGTATGTTATAAATATCATAAATATGACTTTTGTTGTTTACAACAATTTTTATCCAGTGATTTATGTGTATGCCAGAGGCTATTAATGACTTAATAAACAACCAACAACAAACATTCACAAATCTTCCTTTTGCCGGACAGGTACAATTTAACGACGGGCATATACCCCTTCGAAGGCGACAACATTTACAGGTTATTTGAGAACATCGGCAAGGGCGAGTTCACGATACCCGCCGAGATCGAGGACCCGCTAAGGAACCTCCTGTTCGGCATGCTGAAGAAGGACCCCGTCGAGAGGTTCAGCTTGCAGCAAATCAGACAACACCCGTATGTTTCTGTCCTGATTTCCGAAAATGTTTGTTTTCTCACAATTTCATTTTTGCAGGTGGTTCACGAGGAAACCACCAAAGACCCAACTGGAAGTGCCTGTGCCCCCTTTACGGGGCGATGACTGGCACAACATGACCGTACTTCCTTACCTGATAGATCATTATTACGATGACACGCAGAGCAGCAGCGACGATGTTCAGTACTTCACAGAAAGAGACTTAAAAGGTATATAAAAATAATAATTCAGATAAACAGAAAAATTAATATTTATTATTTTTAATTGTTATTTTTATTTTAATAAAATTATTTTTTCTTGTTATAGAAGAAAGAAGGAAAACGGAGGAGCACAAAAACGGCTCGGCGCAATCAAATAACCAGTGCACGAAAAAAAGGTGGAAGAAGCCCATCTCGTGTATATCAGTTAAACGGTTGCCCGTTTGCAAACAGTCGTGACGATACTTTTGTACCGTGCTGTAAATTCAAATTAACAATTTTTTTTATTAATGAGAAACTGATGAAAACCTCTCGAACACAGTGCAAAACGTACATAAAGATCATTTGGTTTTTTCTAAATAGGTTTTTTTTTTAAATTTACTTCGACTGTTTTGTTTGATTGCTTTTGTTGTTATATGTCAAGTTTCATTTTTATTCAGCAAAGTTGATGAAAATATTTCCTTAGCCAACATTAGCCTAAAAACTTGTTCTTAAAACTGGATTACTGAAATAAGTTACCTGTGCGGTGTTACAACGTATCATGAGCGAAGAGGCAAGGCCATCCTAATAATATAGCGATGATGCACGAATGCCGTTCGTTCTGTACATTGAGATGCTTAGTTTTGATAATCGGGCTCTATCTTACATTAGACTAATTGTATTGACTTTATTATATGAACACAATTTCAGCAGCAACTTAAAGTGCCAATGTTAAACTCATAATAAAATCAAAGCTAACCAATAAACTTTACTCAAATAACATCATTGGATTAACAATGAAAGTCGCATCTATTTCTCCAGTACTTAGCTTAAGATTCGAATCCTTTAAAGGATTTAAAAGAGGTATTCGAATACTTAGTGTAAATTAAAATTCGTGATTTAAATTTGTTACATTTTTTAAGTGGATTCGTATTCGAATCCAAATCTAGGTGATTCAAATCCATATTAAAGGATTTGAATACTTACAAAAGGATTTTAATAGTTTCAAAACAATTTCAATCATCCAAGAGGATTCGAATCCCCAAAAAGTTAGGCAACATTTATTAAAAACTATAAGAAGTATATTTTGAACTTCACTTTAAAACAGTGTTTTTTACGCCTAGCGCATAAAGTAACATTTCGAGTTTAGAAAAACACAAATCCAAATTTTACTTCATGTTAATCTAGGAGTGGAAACATTTATTAGAATCTTTAAAAAAATCTACTTTTCATAATTGAAAGTGTTATTATCAAATAATCAAGTGTGGTGTTATATTATTTTAAGTAAAAGTAATACCTAAAACATGTACTGTTATTAAAAAGCCATAAAATTTGGATTTGTGCGCAGAGCGTAGTGTCCAAATCCAAATTTTCAGACTCATCTAAACTCGAAATTTTACTTCATATGTCAGGCGTATAAAACATTGAAATATAGTGAAGTTCAAAAACACACACATCATCTTTACTTAAAATAACACTAAATCAGACAGGTAATCTGTTATCAACGATGTTCGTTATTAATAATAAAACATTTTTGGTAATAAAAACTTGTAGCAAAAGTAAGAAAGTTAATAGTTGCCGAAAAAAAATACTTAAGTTAATTTTTACGAAAAACAGGTTTTAAATCTTTGATTTGAATCGTATTTGATCAATTATTCCAGTATTCAGATTTTAATTCATTAATTTTTAATTCGGATCTATGATTTGAATCCTTTTTGGAGGATTCGTCCCATAAAATAAAAGAAATTACTATTCTTGTCATCAATAAATGTTTAATTATTTTTTTTTTCTTTTAATTTGTGGTTATTTTTTAGTTTAATGGCCTTGGCAACTACTATACGTGGTTGCTAGTTAGAGTCTATCGACAGTTGTCGAATTAAAAATATTTTTTCAATAATGCATGTTGCTGACTTGATAATAAAATCGTAGCCTACTCTAATTAAAACTGTATTTGTAGGCACGACATTTCCTTATTTAAAATTGAGACTTGACATAAAAAAAAGTGAATCAAAATAAACCTTACTTAAATCTATTTTCTTTCTTTCTATATTTTATCGGATTACAGATAAAAGTCATTAACTTAACTTAATGAATTTTATCATTCAATCGATTTATTTTGTGAATATTTTAATTATTTCCCCTTCCTTAAAAAGTAACATATGAGTTCAAGTTCAGTCGGTGATTATTAAAATAAAGGATGAATGATTAAGAGTGCCATATATCTAAATAAATTTATCGTTAACTTGTATTATTTTGTTGTTTCATTTCTTTTTTTACTATTGTGTAATCTTTTTCTTTTTTGGAGAATATTTAGGCTTTAGAGTGTGTAAGGATTATAATTTATTTGTAAATTTGTTAAAAAGAGCTGAGGATGATCGTTATGAGATTTTATTGTTTACAAAAATATATATTGTTAATCACAAAATATATTTTATATTATAATTCGATAAACCACAAAAAAAGATGAGTATATGTATATAAAAAAAACAAACAAAAAAATATGAGTATAATAAAATATTTGTTCTTTGTTATTGTGTTTATTTATGTGTTTTTGTTTTGAATTTATTAGTCATTACCATTAAGTAACTAATACTTTATTCAATGGTCATTACTTAAAACTTAGATAATTTATTTTTTCAAATCATTAACTTTCTAAATTTCTTATAAAATGTAGGTTGAGTTTTGGTTATGAAGAAGAAAGCCATTTTACCATTAAATAACTAATACTTTATTCAATGGTCATTACTTAAAACTTAGATAATTTTTTTTTTTTTTAAATTAACTGTTTCTAAGTTTCTTATAAAATGTAGGTTGAGTTTTGATTATGAAGAAGAAATCTGATAATTAACATTTTAAAATGTGCAGTATTTTTTATGGTATTTTCAAGTAAAGTAACATTTTTATGAATGAAATAATTTCTTTACTTAAAAAGATATTGACATGCTGTAAAAACTTTCGTATGCACTTTTTTAAGAAGTATACGCCGACGATATTTTTAGAAAGCTTACAAACAAATGCAATCGACTGAAGTCAAGGCAAACTATGATTTGTATTTAAAATAACACAACTTTATGTCATCTCATAAATGTTAAACTTAAGATAAAATCTGATATATATATATATATAGCATGTTCTACTAATAAAGTGCCATAAGAATGTTTTTACCGCATGTCAATATATTTTTAAATAAAGAAGTTATTTCAAAATGGCCAAATTTTGAGTTTTTACGTATAACCAAGGGTAGACAATGCTTATGGGAGAACTGGATTCCGAGTTTTCGAGGATAGAAAAGGAGAGACTGTGGTCGGGAAGTGGATCCATCTACTTATGAATAGAGTAAACGTAGAAGTATTCTAGAGAAAACTGCTCCGGTTGCGTCTACACAAACACGCACACACACAAACGCGCTCGCTCTTATTTCGTCGTGTAATTTGATCCCGTCTACACCACTTGTACGATAATAAATTTGATGACCTTTAGAAAAAATAAACTGTTCCGAAACATTTCTTTTATTTTCAGATTTCCAGCGTGTTCGAAATTATGGACTTTGGGAATGTATATTTAAAAAGCTCCTAAATAAACCAAAAATCAAAAAATTAAATTCAATGAGTTTACATTAAAGAATCCATTTGATATTATTTTTATCTTGATTGTTTTTTTTTTCTTCATAAATTCAATTAAAACATTGGTATGTACCAAATTTGGCAAATAATTTATATTATTGATTAGTTATACAGACAGTTTTTTAAGTATAAATAACTCAATATACAGAATACACTACATTTTTCTGGGCTTTTCTAAACTCTAAATTTTACTTCATGCGCCCCGCGCACAAAACACTGATTTTACGTGAGGTTCAAATATACTTAAATTTCACAATATTTTAGTGTTTTATACGCGTGGCGCATGAAGTAAAATTTCGAGTTTAGAAAAGCCCCGAAAATTTGTCTCGGGTCGCTGCGCGACCCGAGACAAATTTTCACAGGGCTTTTCTAAACTCGAAATTTTACTTCATGCTTAGTCTGGGAGAGGAAAACACTCGTTTAAAGCATCAAATTGAACTCTTTTAAAAACACAACGAATATCTACAAATTTAAAGAAAATAAGGTGAATTTGAAATATGTATACTTTAACGGAAAACTTCCTGTATATGAACTGTGGTTGACGAATAATAAAATTTATTATCACCACAAAAAGTCTATTCGAAAATATTTCTTTTATTTTGAGATTTCAAGCGTGTTCCAAATTATGTAATTCGGGAATATATTTTATAAAAACAAATTTACAATGAAACTAACAATTCTAAAATATATTTTCAACGTTTTTAGTTATTTTATATATTTTTAATAAAAAAATTGTTAAAATTATTAGATTAATAGATTATTGTTTCAAATATTCATAATTTGTATAAATAAACAAAGTCATTTTACAATGAAAAATGTAAAATATATTTCCAACATTTTTAGTTATTATATATATTTTTAATAAAAACGTGTTTAAAAATTAATAAATTTTTAATATATTTATGTTATTAAACATTTTTTATTTAAAAGTTAGATAAATACAAAAATCTTTTTACAATGAAAAAATCAATTTGGAAGATGTTTGATGGGTATTTTAATTGGAATTGATAATAAAAAAACAGAAATTATTTCAATAAAATAGATAAATTATTTACGAATACACAAAACTAAAAACATAGCAATATAGATTCATATAAACATTCATATATACAAAAAACTAACAAACATTAAAAAACTATATTAAATATACATATAACTGTTTTCTTATTTATTAACGATATTTTAGAAGCAGTTTTTTCGTTTTTTTTATTCAGTAATAATTATACAGAATTGATCGAAGGGTAACACAAAATCAACAGAATATATTTTAAATAAAAAGCCAACAAATCAACACCTCATCATTTGCTTGTTTAATTTCATGACACTCCGGTTTTTAAAAATGCAATAAATAGCAAAGCTCGGTGTGTATATTTTTACTCTAACCAAATGAATATCATAATTTCCCTGAAATAATTAGGGAAGATAATATTTTAATTTTGAGAAATTAACATTAAAAATGCTACGTTCCGTTTCATCCATTTATACTCTGAATAACGTGTATGAATATCGAATTAACTCTTTTCCTTGATTATTTTCTTTTTGGACAATATTCATTATTTTAGTGGGGATGGCTTTATAGAAGTGATCTATCTGTTTTTTACCTATTTGTAGGAATTTTTTCGACCAGGTTTTTATTATGGTGTATACCCTCAAGTATTGCGCGACCAGAACAATACCACTGCAACTTACAGATAATCCGCAACCTTCTAAAAACCATAAATATTTTGGGATTTAAAAAGATTATTTACTGTTGACACATTTAATCCGTATAAGCAGAATCCAATTCGGTAATTTCTTATCATGTTTTTCACTAACCGATATTTTAGTTAGACACTTTTTGATCGGGTTTTCTTAAATCATTTTGAATTATTTTTACTTACCTATTTAGTCTGTAACATGATCCCATCGGTACCTTTTGTAAATGTAATCTGAGTAAGAATAAAACCATTGAAATAATTGAATTAACCTGACATACAAAACATTGTAAACTGGAAATAGAGTATTCAATAATTTTTGCAATTACACTTCTCAGAGAAAATCTATTATACTTATTCTATTAAAAGACATCTTGTTGTTTTCTAAATGTTTTTGATTATCATCACTTAACGAGACTTTTCAACATATTTCAATATTTGAGCCAATTATCTCAAATATTATCGATAACACTTGTTTCTGATTCCTGGGACCCTAAAACGTATATTTCCGTACAAAAAAAGATAGCCATGAGGACGGTAACAATTATTTAAATGTAAAATTTATAATGTTATTAATGTGACTAATTACTTGATTTAACAAGTTTGTTTGTTTCGCAGTTTTTGATAATATTCTCAATTATAAAGTTTCATGATTTTTCTATAATTTGTACTTTCTCTATATAACATTTCGTGTACTCGGGAAGTATTGAGAATATCGAAAAATATTTCTGCTTATTCTTTTTTAAATTATCCCCATGCAGCCGCACGACGGATGCCATAAATTTTAATCCAAAAATTAGGTAACATTTTAGTGCCCGCTGAGTGTTGTCGGTGTTGGTCAAATGGCACACAATAAGCGTTTATAAAATTTCAATCGGAAAAGTACAAGTTGATCTTGTAACAATCGTTCAAAGTAAACGGATAATTAAAGTAGTCAGTGCAAAAACCACAAATTTCTGAAACTGTTAATATTTATTAAAAGTATGGTTCATTTAATAAAATACGCCTCGTGATTAAAATATATACTGAGTCCATTTTGGGATCTAATTTTTTTATTTTGCAGAATAAACACTCATGTTGAATTGAATCATTGCTTTGTGTTTTAATAAATTTGATGCCAAACACTGACTTTTCGTAGCAACTACTGTTTTGACGATTTTATTTTCGTATAATCGTTCACTATTTTCAAGCTATATTTCAAATGAAACTGAGGAGAACTCAAAAATAATACCTCGAAAATACTGCTAGTAGGTAAAGAAATGATTTTAATTTTATTGTAATCGTTTTGGTTCAATAAGCGATACAAACTCAAATTCCAATTACATTAGAAATCTTTACATGAAACATACAATGCGCCTTGAAACGGGACACATAGTATATTTAAAACTATATAAACCCATTAACGGCCAAGCAATTTTAACTCTAAAAGTTAATTTTAATTAAAATTCTACACTTCTTTTTATGATTTCTATGAATGACTTATTGCATTACATACTGTGAATTTTTTCTTTAAATACACATAATGTATACGTGAATTTAATAAAAAGTTAAAAATCATAAATAGTTTATTATTATTATTATATTAAAGTGATAATGGATTTTCAAAAAATTAATGCCTCAACAATGGAATGTATACGCTGTCAATGTTCAGGCATTCGTCGATTTTATATAAAAACGTGCAATATGAAGTTAAGTACGAGTGTATCCACTCCCAGACTAAGCATGAAGTAAAATTTCGAGTTTAGAAAAGCCTGAAAATTTGGCTCGGGCGCGTAGCGAAGCGGAGCGACCGAGCCAAATTAGGCTTTTCTAAACTCGAAATTTTACCTCATGCGCCACGCGTATAAAACATTGTAATATTGTGAAGTATTTATAATACACTTAAAATAACAAAATATTCAAATTTTTCTTGGTACATTTTCAATTCATGTCAAATAATATAATATATCAAATAAACTTATTTAGTAACTTAATTATCAAAAAATAATAATGTTGCGTGTATGCATCAACGGCGCTTAATGGGTTAAAAACTTCAAACGGTAATAATTCAAAAACTAAAAAAAAAATGATTTAACTGCATTTTGCACTGACCCCTTTAATTAAAAAAGAAACCCTTATCGATCAGTAGATTTGATCTGATCAATAGGATTGATCTGATTAGTTAATAAAATGATAAGTTGATGTATTTGTTTTACTTTTTATCAAAAGTTAAATAGTTTTGTATTTTAAGTTTCTTGTACAAAATAAATACTTAATGAATTTTACAACTTTCACATATAATTTCATAAAATCTATTCTCTAATAACGCAGAAAATAAAATTGTAGAAGGAAACGCATGAATGAATGTAACACGCATCCTTAGCTCGTTAAAAGAAAAAAAAAACGTCTTTTCAAGATTGAAAAATCAACATCTGGAATATGATACAACGAGAAGCGCGGAATAGAGGGAGAAAGAAATTCTCTCTCTCTCTCTCTGAGACTTGATTTCGCGACATCTGGAGTAAAATAGTCGTAACCGACCGACCGCAGGAAGCCAGACTGGTGTATATAGGCAGCCATATACACCAATTTGGCATCCAGCGCTCTGCTCCCATTCGCGTGTACCCAAAATTTATATGGGGACTGGCTAACTGGATATATATGAACTGTGGTATAACTCAAAAACAAATGAAGATAGACAAATTTTATTAACGCACATGAAATATGCTCTATAAAAGAGCTCTGGAAGTATATATTAGTTTTTGTCCGTCATTCTAATTTATGGTACATTATTTAAAGAAACCATAGAAAATACTTCACCCTGTACAAGTAAAAATTAATTATTTAAATTTACAAAAGACATTATGTGTTTTCAATTAATAACATTTTACCTTTACTGAGGACAGGAAGTTTTGTGTATATGTATACATAACCTGATGTATACGCATTTGCAGCCATTCGTTATTTCTGGAGCGTTTATTTTGATATTCTTATGGGTGCTTTCATTCCTTGATTAAGCATGAAGTAACATTTTTAGTTTAAACTAAAATACGTATAAAACGCTGAAATATCGGGAAATTGATAATTAGCCGTATATTTTGAATTTCCCTAGAGTATGCTAAACTACCCACTGAACACGGAAACATTTTAAACATTGCACGAATATTGAACATAATACTAAAATAAGACATTGTAATAAAATTATTACAGCAAAGTTTTAGCAACGTTACCAACATTGTATAAACGTTTTCCGTGCAATATTGATTTACATATATTACCTAATTGTTTAAAACGATACTAAAATTTAACATTGTTTTATAACGTTTCAAAAATATTGCGGCAAAGTAACAAAACGTTATATAATCATTACAATTTGACTTTTATGCAAGATTGTATTGTAAACATTGGATATATATATTGAAAATGGTAACATTACATTCCTAACATTATATAATTGTTGAAACTGTTGCTGTAATGGAGCATCGTTGTTTACACATTTCATGGACATTGAACATACAGAGAGTTTTTCATTTAAGTAAACATGTCCCAATTATATGCTGTAAATCTTTAGATATTCGTTGTTTTTTAAAAGAGTTCAACCGAAAGCTTTAAACGAGTGTTTTCCACTCCCAGACTAAGCACGAAGTAAAATTTTGAGTTCAGAAAAGCCCCGTTAAAATTTGCGCGACCCGAGACAAATTTTCTGGGCTTTTCTAAACTCGAAATTTTACTTCATGCGCCACGCGTATAAGACGCTAATTTCAATTAAAGTTCATGCACTTGTTAACAATATTTTAATGTTTTCAGAGTTTAACGGTACTGGGTACTTAAGTTCCGGGGTACTGTCTCCCCTAGACTACACATTAATTTTTGTAAGACAGTTTTTTTCTTGTTACCAATACTTATTTGTTTTTTTGACCCATTTAAACCCAGAAATGAATTTTGCGTTAAGATTACAAGAGAAATATTCCTATAACGTTCACTTAATTGCTGCACACCGGGTAGGATTCTATGGTTACCGTACACTTTCCCGAATATATTTTCCCGAATGACCTTTTTCCCGAACGCCATATTTCCTGAAAATAGAAATCCCGAATCCCATTTCCCGAATCCAATTTCCCATAAGGTATTGTTCCTGAATAAAATATATATTTTATATACAAAAGTTACAAAAGATTCCAAAAGTGTCACAATAAAATATTGTGGGCGATTGCACTCAAAAATTCGAGAACGCCTTGACTTCTCGCCGTACCGCCCGCGTAAGACTCATAATCGGCTGTGATACATTGAAGTTTCTCTTGAGTTGTGAGCCACTTCTTCTTTGGCGCTGCCTTCACCATCCGACCCAAACTTAATTCCGCGAGCATTATTTCCGTGTCCGCTTGTTCCTTCTGAATTTCCTTCAGCGTGGAATACAAATCTGGGTGGTGCTTGCCGACAACCATTTGAAATCGATTGTGCCACCCTTCGCTGATGTTATTGGTCCTGTGAGAACCGGCGAGAGTCGCTTCATATTGATTCCACGTTTCGATGGGATGTCTGGCTGACACAGCTCGTCGTCGTCCTCGACCCGGTCTGCTAAGAACGTAGTATTCCGCAAAATAGCCAGTAACTGGAAGAAGCTCATCTGGTACTTCTGCCCTCAGCAACGTAAATGCTTCTCCCACATCAGAGACAGGAAGAAAAGCCAGAGACAGCAGCATGTGAGTGCCGATTATGAGTCTTACGCGGGCGGTACGGCGGGAAGTCAAGGCGTTCTCGAATTTTTGGGTGCAATCGCCCACAATATTGTATTGTGACACTTTTGGAATCTTTTGTAACTTTTGTATATAAAATATATATTTTATTCAGGAACAATACCTTTCGGGAAATTGGATTCGGGAAATGGGATTCGGGATTTCTATTTTCAGGAAATATGGCGTTCGGGAAAAAGGTCATTCGGGAAAATGGGCGGATACGGGATTCTATGCATTTATCGTATGCAACTTAACATACATACATTCGTATGTTGGGTTGCATACAAATAAGAGTAATCGCTCGTGTTACATAGGCGTTGCTTTATCAAAGGTGCAGCAATATTTTTCTTTGAACGTTGCTGCAGTTTTTTCAACATTTATGCAACTTAAAACGCAACGTTTCGTGTTGCGCGGTAACATTGATGCAACGTGTCATGCAACGTTCCTTTGCTCAGTGGGCAGTATATTTTGAACTTCTCAATGTTTAAGTGTTCTGTATGCCTAGCGCATAAAGTAAATTTTTGAGTTTAGAAAAGTCTCAAAATAACGAATGCCTGTAAATCTACAACGTAAGCCTACTTTCATCCTACTTTGTAGGCAAAACATTTAATTTTTGCGCCAATATATTACCTTGGTAACTCTGTTGTGTGTATAAGAAATGTTGTCTTATGAAATGATGTCCTTAGTGCTATGTGTAGACTCTCTATGGCTATGTAACTATGTTCACTGTGTTGTCAGTACTATTATTTAATAGGGGCGCGGATTATAACAATTTGGATACTTTTTTATAAAAATGACCTTGATTTCAAGAAAATAACGCAATTTAATAGATTTTACAATGACTATCTATACGGGGTGTTCGATAAAAAAACGCCCAACTGATTTTAGGTATATTGGGCCCGTTCATCAAAATGTTCAACGTTCGACATGTTTGGATTTGTTTGTGATGTATGTTGGTATCTAATGAACGGTACTACAGCCGGTCTATTTTGTACGATTGCATAAATCCCAAACACGTTCACGATTAACAGTCCAGTTATCAGAGAATTCCCCAACAGTTGGCAGTAAACTCCCAACTGTTGTTTCTGATGAACGGGCCCCAATTCTGCACTTTTTTTATAATTTCAATGAATGACTTTCTAGTTAGCGATTTATCATAAAACATTTAATAGAGTAGTTATGAATTTTGAGTGAATCTTTATCACCATTTTGTGTATCTCGTTTTTATATTAAATGATGCGTATTTAAAAAAAAAATGTGACAATAAAGAGAATCTAGAGCAGTGATGGGGAAACTACGGCCCGCGGGCCAAGTCCGGCCCGCGGAAAGGTTTAATCCGGCCCGTTTAAGAGTGCCGTCGTGAGAATGTTTGAACGCGTTCTTACTTCGTAATGTGACGACCCGCATAAAAACTACCTACCTACGATTAAGCATTATTCTTTGGCCCGCTTCGATTGTCTGGTTATTACAAATGGCCCGTCTTAAAAAAGTTTCCCCACCACTGATCTAGAGCTCTACAAAAGTTGTCAGATAAAAAAGAACAATTTCCATTTTTAAAAAATGGCGATGACGTCACACGTCATACACTAGTGACGTTACAATATTTTTGAGTGCGTAAAAAAGGGAGCATTAATGAACAAAAATCGACCTGTTTCCGTGTTTTTAAGAAAACTGGTTGAGTTTGTTTTTAATTTTAATATTTTATACTTTACTCGGACCCTGCATATTATAACAATAACTTACCTTGTGCATGTATAGAACTCACTAAAATAATGCTGAACAACTATAAATATTTATAATAATATTGATAAACGTATAGGCAGTTTTTTGATGGCGTGTAAGAAGGTAATATTAAAACACATACATATTACAATTCAACTACAATTTGGCAATATAACAAACGGGATATTCTACCAATATTCAATGGATATTGTAAAACATTAAAGTTTTAAAAAAGTATGTTCAGTGGATATCCTATAATAAATATTCTTTTAAGGATATGACACGTTGCATTATTGTTACCGCGCAATACAAAACGTTGCGTTTTAAGTTGCATGAATGTTGAAATAACGTTAAATAAACGCTGAATGTCCGCCTGCAGGAACGTTGCATGCTAACGTTCAAAGAAAAATGTTGCTGCACCGTTGACAAAGCAACGCTTATGCAACACGAGCGATTACTCTTATTTGTATGCAATTCAGCATACGAATGTATGTATGTTAAGTTGCATACGATGAAAGTATAGAATCCGTATTGTATACAACCTGATGTGCAGCAATTAAGTGAACGTTATGGAAATGTTTCTCTCGTAATCTTAGTGCACAATTTATTTCTGGGCTTAAATCGGTCAAAAAATACAAATAAGTATTGGTAACAAGAAAACAAGAAAAAAAACTGTCTTACAAAAAGTAACGAGTAGTCTAGGGGAGACAGTACCCCGGAACCTAAGTACCCAGTACCCTTAAACTCTGAAAACATTAAAATATTGTTAACAAGTGCATGAACTTCAATTGAAATCAGCGGCTTAAACGCGTGGCGCATGAAGTAAAATTTCGAGTTTAGAAAAGCCCAGAAAATTTGTCTCGGGTCGCTGCGCGACCCTCGACAAATTTTCACGGGGCTTTTCTAAACTCGAAATTTTACTTCATGCTTAGCCTGGGAGTGGAAAACACTCGTTTAAAGCTTTCAGTTGAACTCTTTTAGAAAAACAACGAATATCTGAAGATTTAAAGCGTATAATTGGGACATGTTTATTTAAATGAAAAACTTTTTGTATGTTTAATGTCAATGTGCATTCTAGCAACAGTTTTAACAATTATAGAATGTTAAAAATGCAATGTTACCATCTTTAATATATATCCAATGCTTACAATACAATATTGCATAAAAGTCAAATTGTAATGATTATATTATGTTGTGTTACTTTGCCGCACTATTGTTGAAGCGTTGTAAAACAATGTTGAATTTTAGTATCATTTTTAACATTTAGGTAATGTATATAAATCAATATTGCACGGAAAACGTTTACACAATGTTTGTAAAGTTGCTAAAACTTTGTTGTAATAATTTTAATACAATGTTTTATTTTAGTATCATGTTCAATATTCGTGAAATGTGTAAAATGTTTCTGTGTTTAGTGGGAATAGACATATAATATAAATTATCAATATTACTTGCACATTTGGATATTCCATGGATATATTCTGCTGTATGGGGTAGATTTTTGAGAGGTATTGGTTTCAAGTATCTAACAAAATTTTATTAGACCCTGCTGATTGAAACTGGACGTTTAATTCGGAAAGTACTATAATGGATACATCTCGATTTTTTTACTTATATTTGTTTATGTAATCAAATGGCAATGTACCAGCTGTGTATTAAAACAATCAATTTTGAAATTCATTCGAAAATAAGTGTGACAGTCTTTTCAAAAACACTATACATTCCTGCCGGATCCTGTATTAACAAGATTGGGTTTGGTTTAAATTTAATTATGAACCATTTGGAAATTATTCATATTATCAGTGTGAAATGAATAGGACTAATTTGTAAATCATTAGTTTAAACGTAAATTTCATTAGGTGCTATAATATTCACCTCGCTCGCATAATATGCAAAATGTACGAATTTTACCTTTAAGCAGACGTAATGTAAAATTATGTTATGTGATTTGCAATTAAATAAAATCTGTTGATATTTCATAATGTCCCGCCTTTTATTATTTATACCAACTGTAATAAAACACATGCCCCTGCCTAAGTTAATTTCGTACAAAAATATTCGCTGACAAAAACCCCTACAAAGCTAATTGAGGGGTGAATAGTTTACACGTAAAGTAATAAATAATATTGTGTAATAATAGCGCAATAATATCATCAAATAATGGAAGTAAAATAGGCACGTGTATTGATCCATTTTATCTAAAGTTGCATGCAATTGTACCTTGGAATTTGCAACGTTACCATTGTTACGCGACGAGGATGATATATGGGGATTTTTTTTAATTTCACAATATCATTCAATTCATAATATATTGTGTATTATAAAAAAAGATTATGGAAGATAATGATTTATGACGTTAAATTAAATATTAAATTTTGTATGCATTATTTAGCATTAAATACATGTTTTTAATATTGGTTTACTTTAGTTTGTCTAAAATGTATATTATGTAATTGTTTCATTGCATTTAAATTATTGAGTAACATTGCGCAAAATATGTCAATGAAGTTTTTGTTGCTATGAATGGTAAATAAACATTAGCAGAATTAATATTATTATTACTTCTGTTGCGTATGTTGTTAAAATTGATCTTCTTATTGATTTTTGTTAAATTAATCAAAATTTCTCATCCAAACTTTTCAAAAACTTGGCAAACATTGCGCAAGAGCACGCGTGATTCAACCGTTTCGTCGAAAAACCGGCAACGTTGCGCACTTGTCGTGCGATTTCGCGGTCATAGACAAGTCTGGCCCATCGTGTGCGAGTATAAAACATGTTTATGAGTTTCAATAAAGCGTTATACCAAAATAAATGTCAAGTGTTGAGTATACGTGGGAAAAAGTATCTAAGGAACTGTTTACCGTCTTGATCCAGTGTCATTAAATTAGCCGTTTTCACCTAGTAAATTTTCATTAACCAGCAGCCAGTAACTGTCATTCATCAGCGATCATGCCGAAAGGAAAACGAAAAGGAAAGTTCGGTGAGTGAAAATCGACCTTATACACATCTAACATAAGCGCGAATTCCCGAAATCTGGATTCGCGTTACACAACCTATGTGACATATGGAAGCCTTCAAATTTTGCTTCAAACATCAAAATTTTTCAACGTGAAAATCAATGAATTAGTTGATACAAGCCCTTGCTTAAAATCAACACAAATTCTGCGATGAGGGGATGTTTTGTGTGCTTGCTTATGCAGCGGGTTATATTTAACTCGTCTCGAGCGGGCTTCAAAGGTTTCCGTTGCTATTTTTATAACTGGCATAGAACTTGTGAAATTGAGGCTAAAGCTAAACTTAAATCGTGCATGTAATTAGTTATTTCGTGATTTGCAAAATCCATGCATTTAATGATTCGCATATTGTTTACCGTTTCTTGTGTGTATTTAAATTTTTAAATCAAACAAAGTAATTACTTGTCACAAGTCGTAATTAACAGTTATTGAAAGAAAAATATGTTGTTGTTTATAATACGAGTCATGTTCTGAAACGAAGCAAGCTAGAAAATGTAATTTCAGAGAAGACCATAATCATCAAAGATAAATATGTAAATTAGTCATTTCTTAGTAGTACAATTTTAAAATAATAATTTAACCTACTTTGACAATGAAACATAAAATTTGAATGTATAACGAAATACCTTCTTTTTGTTCTATTAGCAACTTAGAAACAACTTTTTGTAGCTCACACAATAATTATTCTAACTGGATGAATTGATGATTAGAAAAATACATATTTATTTTAATAATCATTTTATTCTGTAAGTGAAATGTTAAATTTAATGAATTATGTTCTGTCACTTCACCGTCTAAGCGGATTTGTAATGGATAGTTAGAATGTGATGTTAAATAACATATACACTAACTTTAACATCTTGCTTACAGAATTGATAGCTTTTAGACTTCACTGAGCATTTTAAATAATGCTTTGTGATGTCATAGCTAGTTAAGCATGCATTTTATCAAATTCTTTAACTGTGTGTAACTGATATCAAATTATGTTCACTTTTCTAATCTTGTTGCTAAATGCAAAAAAAATGCCACATTATTTGCCTGAATAGTTTACGTTGATAAGTTATCACTTCATTTGTGATGTTGAGCTTATCCAATAATTAACATTTTGGATAAGCTACTTTTTATTTTGTGTGCATATTTCACATGTTTATATTTATTGGAGTTATTTTGACTACTTTTTTTAAATCCATATAAAATTATGCAGATAAACAGCCTTCAACGCATTATTATTCCAAATTCAAGGTTTCAATTTTCATTCCACATTAATGCAATCTATTTTCATATCCACAAAGTTTAATCTTGTTCAAAAGCTGTTTATATTATATTGAATGTTTATATTTTAGAATAAGCACATGTCTTAAAACAGATATTCAAATTATAACAATATACTGTTCAAAATTTGCTTAGTTTGTGATGAATGTTTACATTTTATAATAATTATGTTGAAATTATAACAATATTTCATAATAGAACATTTTTTGCTAACTAATTTTGTATTTGAATGCAATTGCTTTGCACATTGTATAGACTAATATATTTCATTGTAATACAATAAACTTAAATTATAATTCTAAGAAAAATAATGATTTCTGTAAATCGGCTATCAATGGTCTTTTAGTCTGTCTTTGTCTTCTAATATGTTTGGTCATTAATGTGGTCTTTGTACTTGTTATAACGTCGAAGTTATGTCGAGTGTCACTTATTCAGTCATGAATGCTAACGTCGCACATACGGGTATTTGAACGATTTAGGGGGCCAAAAGTATTCTTCTCTATTTATATATAAAAAACGAGGTTTTCTATTGTTTTATGATATAAGAAGTGTTTGTGGTACAAATAAATAAAAGTATATAAACTAATTCGGTTAAAACTTTGTAATTTATATTAAAAAAACTGAATAAAATTTATATATACTACAAAACATATTTATCTTATAACTACATTGCAAACATAAATTAAGATGAAGATGAGTGGGATGATTCTTCATCAGAGCTGACGTATTCTTCATCTGAAGACTCTTCAGTGTTCGAGTCAGTTTTCTCTTGGAGCGGCTCAGCGGGTAATAACATTTCCAACGACTCTTTTAAAAATGGTTCGGTTCTTTTTTTTGGAGGTGGTCTGATGCTCGTTATAAGGGGATCAGAAGTTAACAGTAGCCTGTTAATTATATCCAGATTGCAAGACTCTCTTGAAAATTTTCTCGCGAAGTTCTGTCTGTATTGTCTGAAATGTTTATTGCGAGCTTCCGCAGCTTCTTCAGACAATTGCCCTATAGGCAACAATGCATGATTAATTACATCTGCACTATGTATTAGGATCTTGTGCATGGTTGGTGTCATCGGATGCCACGCATACAAACTTACATATAGATTTGCAGTTTCATATCCATATTTTGCAAATTTCTCTATGTTGATCTCGTGGCCACTTGATAATACTTGTAGAATTACTTTAAATCGGAAAATTAAGTCGAAATCGATTCCTGTAATTTCCGCAGCTAATTTAGGGTCGCCAAAAAATCTCCTGCTGGTATTTCCATCATTGGTGTTACCAAACCCAGCTTTTGGAACATCCACAATTAAACCGGTCTCTTGCCTAAATTTCTTTTGGATTTCAATCTTCCGTCCTTTTACGATGTCTTTTTCATTTTGTGTTCTAATCTGCCATTTTTTTTACAGGGAGTTTGTATGCCAGATGCAAAATGCTTTCGAATATACGTATCCTAGCATGCAAGACAGATAGACCAAATCTTAATGATTCTGGTTTTACATTTTGTTTTAAGGTTAAATCGTTAAAATCTTTAGATAAAGCACCGCAAATATAACACCTCAAAGTTGATGTAGTTTGTGTTGCAGCATTACACACTTTCGCATCTACCATTGTAAGCAGCATGGCATGCTTCACTGAAAAGGTTTTTTCTCCTAGTATCACCTTTGTCTGTTGCAAGGACTTGGTTGCATTATCTACGTAATTAATTTCTTCATTCGTGGTCTGTGCAGTTTCTTTAACAAAACTTATTTTAATGGGACGACAATATCGTGGTGAAGATGGAGTCGGGTTCTGCCAAAGTGTTTTTTCTCCACTTTTGCCACAAATTAGGCGTACAGGCACAAGAGAACTTTGGAAAATGTTGGCATCATCTGATTCACTGTCAATAATTTGTTTAAATTGTTCTTGTCGGGAACCATCACAGCCCCATTTACATATCAGCTCCAATGTATCTCTTTCCTCTTCACTCACACAGTTTAAGAGTTCTCCCAAATAGGTCAAGAGTCGGGTGACTGTATGATTTAATAAATCTTGCAGATTTATCTCGGCAGTAGTTGCAGTAACTCTATAAGAAGATTTAGGTGGATAACATTCTTTCTTCGCTTTTTGCAGCACACTGTAGCATGGATAAAATTGTTTATTGGTCCCTCTGACAATCTCATATTGTCGCCTGGAAAAATCGGCTTCTACAAACATTGATAGTGCCTGTATTGGTGTCAGTTGTTTCTTCACAGCCTTTTGAGCATTGGAGTACGCCAGCCTGTATTTTCCAGCACGCTTTGGAGAGTTAGTGATCTCTTTCAAAATTCTGGAAGCATCTCTCTTTCCAGAAGATTGTAACTTTATCCGTGTTGCATGTGTTAATATCTCTTCGTCGATGTTTCGAAGCTCTGCTGTTTTTCTTCTTTTTGTCCTTTCGCTTGAATTTTCGAACGATTTTATTGGCCGACCTGTACGTTGACTCCCTTCGGCAGCTCGAAGGTCTTTTGTAACCATTCCTTATTGGTTTTTTCAAATGCAGCTGGTTTTTTATGCGCAGCTAACCATCTTTGCTTAAATTGAGTCTTCAAATAAGAAACATTGTGCTTTATCTCCTTAATTTGATCTTCGGAATGGTGGTCGGATGTAAGAAGATATGTTTGAATATATTCTAATTTTAGTTCAAAACTTGGCAAATTTTGTTGTTGCATTTTGTTATACAACTCTTGACGGGTTACTACTCGGACACCAGATGATCCTGAAAGGAAATCATTGCTATTATAAACAAAAGCAGTATAATGAGTATAGGGCGTATTTTTTTGCTTCTTACAGAAATTTAAGCAGTTTGTAACAAAATATCCGATTTATAAAATAGTAGATTCTGACACCACTTTTATTCAGCTTTGGTCTGCTACTTGTCAGTCTTTTTACCTATTTTAAAATTTTTCTTCAGGTTATAAACACTTTTTTAAAACACTTATGAAGACACAAATAAAAGCTTAAAAATCCGCCCTTTAAATTAATGACCTCATAATATTAAAAACCACGGCTATCCGCGGCTAAATTTTTAACTAATCTTTGCTAGAGACCTTTGACTTTGTGAAAAACTAAAAATAATAGCTGGGACGCACCCTGAAGTAGAACAAATCCCCTTGTATTTGGCAAAAAATTGTATAAAAATTGTACAAATTGTATTTATTTCGAAAATGCTACGTTATTAAATGAAATCAAATAACTACAACTAATACCATAAAAATATATGCTCACTTACCAGCTTGATCACGTTCCATAATAATTTTCTTGATATTATTACTCAAAGTAAAAATATTTACAGTTCTAATTAACACAGCCGAAAACTAGAGAAAATACACTTGTGCACTCAGAAAGATGCTGTTTATGACTGTCACAATCCATCGAGAGATCGCGGAAGCGACGGATAACAACTACCTATTGTTCCCAGACCCTTTACCTGGGGTAGGCAACTGTTTATTTCTACCTGGGGTGAATTTTAGGAAATCGACTTATGGCCGCCTAGATCGTTCAAATACCCGTATGTGCGTCGGTGAAAAACAATTAAATGAATTGATGTATTGTTACGTTTGGATGTTTGTATTTACAATTTTGTAGGGATTGCGAGGGATACATAAGTGATTCATTAGTTCAGGGAAATGTTCTTATTCAACAGGAAATGTGTACAAGCAACCATTGATTTTAAAATCTTTAGAAACTTTTATCAAAAACTAATCTATTAATAAATCCCGACAACCTTGTAACTCAAATACATTATTGCTGGCACTGAAAATCCAAGTGCTTTCACCTTGGCACAATCAAAATATTTTTTATTATTATCTGTAAGAGAACATATCGTTGGTTAAAAGTATTTGATAACTTTACATTTCAACTGATTGTAATGTTATGTAAACCGTATTTATACATAAAAGTACTCTAATTTATGAAGATTTGGCTAAAATTACTAATCTCTTAATAATCTAATCCAAATATGGACTAATCTCTAAATGTAAACAGTCCTTCACTTTGTTGCTAATGATTGCACAAACTCACTCTGAACAATAGGTGGGAGGAGATAGCCAGCCAGTGAAAGTGAAAGGCATCAGCTGTTTATTATTTTAGTTAATGGCCTTATGGTTACGCACTCCAAATACATTAAATAACTGTAATAATAGTGTTGTTATTGTTGTTTAACTCTTCCTACAAATTTCTCAGTTCTGCTCGTCTAATATCAGACAAATCGGAGTTTCCTGTTCAGAAATATGCAGGATATTAGTTCAATCGGAATAATTTATTTATAAATTTAAATGAGAGATCTTAAAATACCTAAATAACTTGTGAGGCATATATTGGTTCAATGTTAACCCGAATAAGAAAAATAAGTATGTCTTGATTTAATACATCTATCTATACAAAGAATTTTTTTATAAGTATACATACCTTGATATATACATTGTAAATTTTTAGGTACTCGTTGTTTTAAAAAATGTTCAATTTGAAGCTTTTAATGAGTGTTTCCACTCCCAGACTAAGCATGAAGTAAAATTTCGAGTTTAGAAAAGCCTGAAAATTTGGTTTCGTCGCGTAGCGAAGCGGAGCGACAAAACCAAATTTTCAGGCTTTTCTAAACTCGAAATTTTACTTCATGCGCCACGCTGTTAAACCACTGAAATATCGTGAGGTCCAAAATATACTGCTTAAGCAGAATTTTTAGGCAGTATATTTAAAACTTCATTTGAAATCAGTGTTTTATGCGCGTGGCGCATGAAGTAAAATTTCGAGTTTAGAAAAGCCTGAAAATTTGGTTTGGCCGCTCCGCTTCGCGGAGCGACCAGGCTTTCAGGCTTTTCTAAACTCGAAATTTTACTTCATGCTTAGTCTGGGAGTGGAAACACTCGTTAGAAGCTTCAAATTGAACACTTTTCAAAAATACGCAAACGTATACTTAAAAAAAAAATCCCTGTATAGTTTATAACAAGTTGATTGCCGTGGGGCCTAAACGCAAATTTAACGCGGCATAAAGTGAATGCCGTGCGGCGATCAACGTGTTAAATAAGTTATAATTTAAAGAGATCTACCATAATAAGTTTAAATTGTTATTTATGGAAATACAGTAGATTTGTAACTGGTAATCAATATAATAATTTATTACAGACCGTAATGGTTCTGGACAAACATCAGACGAAGACGAGTTCAATGATAATGCGAGTGTGGTGAGCGGTTACTCTGAAGTCCGCAGCAACGAAGGAGACACCGATGAAGTGGACGAAATCTCGAAGCAAGAAGCTTTCGAAGAAAAATTAATCGAAACCCTTGATGGGCTCACGCAGAAATCTGCCCAGGGCCGAACGACATGCTTCGAGGCTATCGCCAAAGCATTCATTAAAAAATACATCCCGGATTTTGTTTATGACAGACGGATCACGATCTGCGATGGGGTGGAAAGGGGCCTGAAGAAGGGAAGGGGGGCTGAACAGGCAGCCGCGGCTAATCTAGCTTCGCTCCTGTGCGTGCAATTGGGAGCGGCCGATGCCAGTGATGAGATTTGTCGAGCTTTGAAACCTGTCTTGTTGGTTATTGCCAATGATAAGGCGACAGCCGCTGTGGCTAGAGCAAAGGTAAGTGGAAACATAACCTAAAAATAATACTGTGTTAAAGAATCTCACAGGATCAAGGTATACACTACAAATTTTCAGGCACTTAGTGTTTTTAAAAAAGTTCAATTTTAAGTTTCTAGTAAACGTTTCCACTCCTTGATTAAGCGTGAAGTAAAATTTCAGGCTTTTCTTAACACGAAATGCTACTTCATGTGAGAGGCGCATAAAACACTAAAACATTCTGAAGTTCAAAATATATTGCTTTAGAAGTATATTTTAAATTTCACAATATTTCAGTGCTTAAAAGCATGGCGCATGAAGTAAAATTTCGAGTTTAAAATATAAATTTAACTTTACTTCATGTTTAATCAAGGAGTGGAAACACTCAGATACTTCAAATTGAGCGTTATTCAAAAACAACGAATGCGGGATATGTATACTTACAAGAAAAATTGCTTGTATCAAACAGCATATTGTCATTGATTTCTTTGTCACTTAATATAATAGCAGACTATTTATGATTTTCAACTTTTTATTTACTCACTACAATTGTTTCGCTACACTGTAGCTTCTTCAGGTGAAGAAATATAATATTATATTTATTATATTTCTTCACCTGAAGAAGCTACAGTGTAGCGAAACAATTGTAGTGAGTAAATAAAAAGTTGAAAATCATAAATATTATTATATTAAGTGATAATGGATTTTCAAAAAATAAGTGCCTTAACAATCAACGAGATGATTTCTTTGTAGCATTTATAGAACAATAATCTAAAAATTTAATCATTTATAGTGTTACGCTGCGTTGAGTTTGATCACATTTTTATCGGGCGGTGAGATGGGCGAAGTTCTCGAGTTGATGCAGCATTTGGAGCACGTTTTTTCGGGCAGTTATTTAAAGGGCGACGGTTCCGTTCCCAACGTTTCAGCCGATCTGGTCACTGTTCACACGGCCGCGTTAAGTGCCTGGACTCTACTTTTCACCTTAATGTCTTCAGGGGACGTTTACACAATGCTCGGAGAGGGACGCTCATTTTCCCCGTGAGTCACTATTCATTTTAAAATAATTGGAAGGATGAAGAGAAATATTATTTTGAATGTTTTGTTTAATAACTGTTTCTGTGTGAATAGGTCGTTACAGCAATTATCAGAACTGTTGCTGTCACCCCATTTGGAATTGAGGATGGCGGCTGGCGAAGCCCTGGCGAATGTTTTTGAACTGGGAAGGGAGTGCCACGATGATTTCGCCGACGCTTACGTCTCTGAACTCTCACAGACTCTACAACAGTTGGCTACAGATTCCCACAAGTACAGGGCGAAAAAGGACAGGAAGCAACAGAGGGCCACATTCAGGGATATTTTAAATTATATTGAGGTATATTCGCACAGTAAAATACTCATGCAAAAACTAATTGAATTGAGGTTATGTCTGTAATAATTAATATTACACATCAGTAGAGGAGCTAAATTCGAAAATAAATGCAAAACACTATTCAAACACAAGATTTATAAATAGTGGATAACCGGCAAACTTCAGTTTTAACTTCAACATGATGCCGTGCCTTAGATCTCTCTTTTCGAAATGATTTTGCCCGTGCCTTAGATCTCTCTTATCAAAGTGATTTTGCCTTTTCGACCGCCAATATGGCTATGTAACTTGATCTGCTGATTTCTGGTTCTTTTACTTATGAGATAAACCATCGTACTAATCGACATTAGAATAACAGAAAATGTAAAATTAAACTGTATTTTCGAGATTAATTCACTTAAGGAAATTGCCCTGAGCATCACACATTTGTTAAAAGCACAACCTATAAACATGTTTGTTTGTGTGTAGACGGATCAAATTCCGCAGCAGAGTATAAAATTCGGACAAGAAACGCTGATTTTGGACAGTTGGACGCGCACGAAGCAGTACGATTCCCTCTGCAATACACTGGGCTCAGGACTGAACGTCCACTTGGCAGAAAATGAGCTACTGCGGGAGATATTCGAGCTCGGTGAGAGGATTATAATCAGTGCACACGGTACAAAGAAACAATCGAAATTGGAGAGGGTGAGTGAAAAATATAATGGAGTTTTTTGCTTCAACCAACACAACGTTTTATGATTTATCTAACAATCTTAAATATTGGTTGGCTGTAAATAAAAAAATAACCTCATAGAATTTATCATTATTTAAAACGCCTTCTTTATTTTGATGAATTAATAATTTTAAATGTTCATTTCTATTTTTACAGCATTTACTCAACACTGCCGCCTGTAAAGCCAGGACGATTGTGAGAGGGAAGAATAGGGATAAACGATGCGACTTTTAAATAATTGTTTTTCCTCATATTGGCGTAAAATATATATATCTGTTAAATATATACATATATACAAAAAAAAATAATTGGAATTTAATTGATGGATTCTATTGCCCTGCGTAGTTTAATTTTAATTAATGTTAATTAAATAACTTGTTTGATTTTTTTTTAAATGGCGTTTTAACTTGTGTTTGGCTTTGTTTTTATGACATACAAATGTAAAACAAAGTATAGTTATAATTTTCGTCTTTTCTGTATGTTGAATACTGTTTAATTTTTATTTCTTAATAAATATCAGTTTTTTGTCATTTTATTATTTGTTTCATTGTACCCTGTTCTCTTAAGCTTTTTTAAGATGCTAAAATTACTATCTGTCCAAGTAATGCCCGTAGGCACGGTCAATGCCGTAGCCCCCGAAATTTTTTTCTGGCTATGGCCTTGGGCATGGTTGCACCAAAAACGTTGAACTCTGGTTCAAGATGATAGTTCCTATTGGTCTGATGTGACTTGAACTAAAGTTCATAGTTGAACCAGTTTAACGTGTTTGGTGCAACTGGCCCCAAGTATTTCTAGAGTTAAAGAAAGCAACTCTATAAATACTTGGGGCCAGTTGCACCAAACACGTTGTACAGGGTTGTTTTTTTAGATGTTCTCTAAAAAAATATTTAGTTACCCTTCACTTTTACAAGTATGATTTTATTCAGAACTAGTTTACTTTTAAACCCGTGAACAATGGGCCCGTTCAGCTGAGACAACAGTTGAGAGTTTACTGCCAACTGTTGGGAAAATCTCTGATGACTGGATTGTTAATCGTGAACGTGTTTAGGATTTTTGCAATCGTACAGAATAGACCGACCGAAGTACCGTTCATTACCAACATACATCATAAACAAATCCAAACATGTTGAATGTTGAACATTTTGATGAACGGCACCATGGGCATGGAATGGGCACCATTAGGAACTATCATCTTGAACTCAAATTCAGAGATGAACCCAGTTCAACGTTTTGGGTACAACTGGGCGTTATAATTTCCGATCTCCTCATATGTAAAAAAAAACTCACCGTGTATGAAGCAAATAAATGAAATAAACACTGATAAATGTAAATACTTGTTACACCACTGGATTTTTAACTATTGATCGTTATAAGCGAAACATAAATTTTCCTTAATGTTTGGAATTCTTTTGTAGCACTTGTATGATCAACTTTTTAATTTTTAGCTGTTGGCAATGCTTTCTCGAAATGCCAACCATTTCGAAGTGTCAAACGTTTCTATATAAAGAGCAAATATTATTCGAAATGTCAAACTTTTCGTTTAAAAGAATGACAGTTTTCATGTCCGCCGTATGTGTCATCGGCGATCGTTGAATAGAGATAGGAATTGAGTAATTGCGAAAATATTATTTAGTATATCCAGGAAGTGTTGATGCGTCCTGCTTATTGTGTAAACTCTGATGTAAAAACTGGACAGAAAAACGCCCAGGATGCGTTGAAAGTGTGTCGAGAGTGAGCGCAAAAAATCCAGACGGTGTGTGGACAAAAAAACGTATTGAGAAAATTCAATTAGCATTAGTTTTGTTAAATTGCGAAGAAAATGCCGCACAGTAGCAGCAGATCTAGAGCTTACAATTTTACGTATGTGAGCAGCTGCTACAAGTACTTAATATTCATACTCAACTTCATATTTTGGGTGAGTTTGTTTTTATGTTTATATGTCAAAACTTGATAACTCTATTGTGTTTATCTACTTTTATATATTTACCATAAAAGTTAACTACATTTATTAATAAACATTGTAACAGACCTTGTTTTGTTCAATAGTGATTAAAACCAACTTTATCTTTTATTCAATGATAACTAAATTTGTTCTAATGCAGTTTAAACTAAATTAAAGTTAAGCTTTTATTAAGCGCTTAATATTTACTAAGCACTGTCTTAAAACTGCCTAGTAATGTATATTAAACATTCATTTTTTAATAAAATTTAAGTATACACTTTTTCATATGCTGATTGCCCAATTAAAATAATCAAATGAAAGTAATTTTTAGAATTGATGTCATCATTTTATGTAATTTTTTATTGTAGCTTGCCGGTGGTTTATTAATCGGAATCGGATTGTATGCTTTCATCGATAAATACCAGCTGATAGGGTCTGTCCGCTTAGAAAATATCTACGATGTGATTCTCAACATTTCCCTGGTGATGATTATTGCCGGTGGTGTCATATTTACTGTCAGTTTTGCCGGCTGTGTTGGGGCTTTAAGAGAAAACACATGCCTATTAAAAGTTGTAAGTTCATAACATCTATCACACTAATTGATTACAAAATTGTTTAAGTTCTATTAATTTCGTATGTTCTTTGGATTGATGGTGTTATTTATTTATTTATAGTATTCCCTTTGTCTGCTGATATTTTTCTTATTGGAAATGGGGATAGCGATAATGGGCTTTGTCTTTCCTCAATCGATGCAGTCGATGTTGGAGGAGAATTTCACGGACAAAATAATTCACACTTACAGAGACGATCCGGATTTGCAGAATTTCATCGATTTCGCACAACAAGAGGTACTCATATTATATCAACACATTTAATGTAGGTTTTATGTTATTTTAATGTCTGAGCAGTGTTGCCAACCTGTGCAATAGTTAACGTATTGCAGGATATTTCAAGGCCGAGTGAGAAAAAGTGAATGTTTACTTTAAATTAGTACATTTTTGATAATGTTATCCAAAAACAGAATCATTAATGTACTTTATCGACCAAGGCCATATCCCTTAATTAACTAGTATTAAACTATAATCATTTTAACAGCAATTCTATTATTAAGGCTAGTTTTTCACATTTTTTACTTCCAAACGATTTTTTGAGCTTTGTAAACTGTATATATAGCACTATAGTCTTTCTTCTATTGATAATAGTTTCGGTGCTGTGGATTGAGTTCGGAAGGTTACGTCGATTGGTCAAAGAACGAGTACTTTAATTGCACATCTCCTAGCGTAGAAAAATGCGGCGTGCCATTCTCCTGCTGTATAAACGCGACTGACATCAGTTCTGGTTTGGTGAACATTATGTGCGGTTACGGAGTGCAAACATTATCGGTAAGTTTCAAAAAAGTCTTATTTAAAGTCATTAAATAAGAATTTATCGACACCTAATGACATTTGTTCTTTGTGTATATAAAGGTGGCCGAGGCAAGTAAGAAAGTGTGGACGTCGGGCTGCATAGAAGTAGTCCGGCACTGGGCGGAGCGGAATCTTTACACGATTGCGATCATAGCCCTGGGCACGGCGCTCTCTCAACTATTGGTGATTTACTTGGCGAAGAGCCTGGAGGGCCAGATAGACCTTCAAAAATCCAGGTGGGCCAGTTGAAATATTGCTTACACATCAACGGCAACAACTGCAACAACGGGACCTAGGGTGCATTTGTAAATAATTATAGTCGGTCAGCCATGTTTTTTTTTGTTGTTTCATCTTTAAATCAGTGTATGTCATAAGAATTAGAGTGCAAAATAAAAAGTATTGGCCTCTGTCATAAATCAGAGGGTAAATAAATTGTGTATATAAAGTATGTTCGAAAAATTAAACTGAAATACTATCCTTTAAGTTGGCTATGGATTCTATAAGGTGCTTGATAACTGCCCTGCAAAACATGATTACTACAACATTGGGCCCATTCATTAAAATGTTCAACATTCAACATGTTTGGATTTGTTTGTGATGTATGTTGGTATGTAATGAATGTTAGGTCTATTCTATTTTGCAAAAATCCCAAACACGTTCACGATTAACAATCTAATCATCAGAGAATTCTCCAACAGTTGGCAGTAAACTCCTAACTGTTGTCTGTGATGAACGGGCCCATTGATGGTTATTTTCAACAATTACACTCAATGTTCCAGTTCCACTTAAAATTTGATATTACGTGACTTCACAATGAGCTTTAAAACTGGGGCTATTTAATGTACAAGAAGGAAACTTTTATTAAAAATACATATAACCTTAAATTGTTACTGGAGCTTAAATAATGGGTTGATAAGTTATGCAGTTATTCAAAATTTGAACATACTTTATTGACATTTTGTACTCTATTACAAACATAACCGTATTTCGTCGTCTCGCTCGTGTTTTTACGTGATTTTCAATTTAGTCGAGTGTGAGCGGTTATTTCATGTACTCAAGAAAACCACATTCGACTGTTTCCATTATTTCCTTTTTGGGTATTATCGTCTTTATCATCATCACGTGTTGAATGTAATTTTCTGTACTATGAGATTATTGTACTCTTATTTTGTTTTCCATTTTCCCGGTGGCATTTATGTATGTATGTAGTGACATTTACTTGTTTCGTTTGTTTATAGTGGTGTAGTGAGGTTGAGGAGGATTTTTTTTTTAGAAAGAAAGATTCTAATCTTATATATATTTTTATACCTTTGAGATATTCTATCTAGTCTAAAAAGAACATAAAAACAAAATGATGATTAAAGAAAAAAAAAAGAAATAAAGAGATGTAGTGAATAAAAAGAATTTTGAAAAAAGGTGTAGCAGTTCAGATTGTGTTGAGAAATCGGTAGTGTTGTTGGTTTTTGTTCGGGAATCGGAGTAATTACCGTGCCAAAAAAATATATATTGAAGATATTTTTTATATAAGTGCGAAGAAACAAAGCCTCTCGAATAATGTTCAATCTCTCTCAAAAATAAATAAAAAGTTGAGTTGAAATAAAATATGCCTGATAGTATTATATCAATAAATTTCCACATTTTAATAATAAAAAATTTGTAAAACAGATTGATGTAATAATTAGAGTTCGAAACCTTCATTTCCATTATTCACGAATTTTTAAGACTTTTCAAATTAGAATTTCCTGTTTTTACTTATTCCCTATATAACATTTTGTGTTGATTTTCATAAATAATATTTTAATATAAAATCTTGTTTAATTTATTTACAATATTAGTTTAAATTTACTGTCAGACATTATTTTATTGAAAATTCTGTTGTATACTTCACTGTCTCAAAATATTAACTAACGTGTGTTCAATTATATAATTTCTTCTTCAATTATTGTGGACGTTTATTGAAAAATGTGTACAGGGTGATCTACTGATTCAATTATTAGATCAATGATTAAAGATTAATCAATTAGGATTGTTGAAATCATAGACAAAATATCTTTAAAATAAAAAAATTCCAACTCAAATGATTAAGATGTTATTGTTTCTTATATGGCCATGTTTTGAAAGATTTAAAGTGAACTTAAACATCAAATTATTTTTTATTATCAAATTTTAACTTTACTGAACTACTTTTAGCTTAACTATTTTTAATTAAAATTACCATACTTTTATTTAAAGTAGTTTAGCTAAAAGTAGTTCAGTAAATAGTAATAGTTCAGTGTATAATTTGATTGTTTTAATTTTTACCTTTAAACCAATGTGTAGTACAAGCTAGTGGGATTTTCCCATTTGTTCTTTGCAATTGAAAATGTAGATCACTCTGTGTATATACTCTTATTATAGTACTCATGACAGACTGTGTCGTTTGTATACCAGTTTTCAAAAGAGATTGTGATTGTTTTTTATAATAATATTAATACATGAATATTAACGATGAATATATCAACATATGTTTTATACTATAGCGTAATTTTTATTATAGATAAGGAAATGTATTTTACTTTTACATTTAAATTTAATTGATACTCTAAGGATCTTGACTGTCACAATAAAGAAATAAATGATTTTTTAACAGACAAAATGTTATTTGTAAGGTTTGTGTTTTATTGTTGTACAGCCTTTATTGTATTTCATTCTTGTAGGTGCTTTTGTTTTATTTGTTATTATTAATAGTAATCTTATAAGTAGAAGGTTAATGATAATTCTGTTGAATTATTTACGAACAATTTAAAATTGTTTGCTTTGAAACACAACAAATCAAAATGATTGCTGGGGAGCTATTTGCAACGCCGATGCAATTTTTTATGAGAAGTTGCACTGAAATGACGTCATTTTGAAACGAATTGACCAAATGACATCATTTCAGTGCTACTTCTTACTGATAACAAATTGCATCGGTGTTATGAATAGCCCCCCAGAGCATCATTTACTCGTAATATATATTTTTTAATTATGAACAATTAATTCAGTAGCCGCTGATAAATAATTTAGTGTTGAATTTAAAAAACAGTGGCAATTGTATTTTGTCCTGTTAAAATTGTGCTTTTTGCTGCAGTTGCACATAAATGCATACTTTCTACCAGTGCCGTAGATAGCTTTCTGTAATTTTTTTAAATAAACTTGTGAAACAAATTACTAACTCAAATCCGCCCTATTTGAGTTAGTCATTTGCTTCACAAATGTATTTTTCTAAAGTTATACAAAAACGAGTACTACAAATGATGATGTCTTCGTAGTAGCACTTTCTCCGCCATTTAAACAATTAATGATTGACACACTAAGAGTATTTCAATTATTAATTGCTTAAAGTCCATTTCACGTTAAATCAGCGTTTTATACGCGTGGCGCATGAAGTAAAATTTCGAGTTTAGAAAAGCCTAATTTAGCTCGGTCGCTCCGCTTCGCTACGCGACTGAGCCAAATTTTCAGGCTTTTCTAAACTCGAAATTTTACTTCCTGCTTAACAGAGCTGGGCAGGATTCAAATCCTGGATTCGAATCCTTTTAGAGGATTTAAAAGAGGTATTCGAATACTTTAGTTATACTGGATTCGTGATTCGGATTCGTTACACTTTTTTAAAAGGATTCGTATTCGAATCCAAATGCGGGTGATTCGAATCCTCATAAAAGGATTCGAATCCTCGTAAAAGGATTCGAATCCTCATAAAAGGATTCAAATCCTCATAAATAGATTCTAATATTTATAAAAGGATTCGAATACCTACAAAAGGATTCGAATCGTCAAAAATAATTCGAATTAATCGTGAGGATTAACATAAAAAATTTGTTCTCTATGTTTTTAAATTACTCGTTAAATCAGTGTTTTATACGCGTGGCGCATGAAGTAAAATTTCGAGTTTAGAAAAGCCCCGTGAAAATTTGTCTCGGGTCGCTGCGCGACCCTCGACAAATTTTCTACGCGGGGCTTTTCTAAACTCGAAATTTTACTTCATGCTTAGTCTGGGAGTGGACGACGCTCGTTTGTAAGTGATAAAATCAAAAATCAAGTAAATTAATGATTTGTGTCAAATTTGACATTTGGATAAATGTTGATGATTTTTGCTAGATTTGAAATTTTTAATTGTTTTTCGGTAATTTCGATGATTTCTGTCAACTTTGACAATTTGATAAATTTCAATAATTTCCGTTAAATTTGACATTTTTAATTGTATTTTAAATAATTCAATCGTATTCTAACAATTTTCGCACAAATTAATATTTTTGACGTTAGCAATCATATCATATTTTGACAATTTTCTCACGGATTGACATTTATGACGTTTCGAATTATATTTTGACCATTTTCATATGAATTGACATTCCCAATCAAATGTTTACACTTAACATGTCGATTCATAACATTTTTATAAGATTTTCAACAAATCGATATTTTCATAAAATTATCATCATTTCGAGATTTTCGTCGATTCATCAAATTTTAAATTAATTTATGAAAATGTTTATCAGATTTTTAACATATCTTGATTTTTGATATTTTGTCATTTTTATCGATTAATAAAATTTTGATGAAATTTTCGATATTTCGAGATCTTCTCCTCAAATTATATAAAATGTTTATATGTAAGATTTTCAATATTTTTATTCAGATTTGTAACGATTTTCAAAAATTATGAAATCATTATTTGAACACACAAATTTGAGATTTTTTCTTCGAGATATATTTAATTATTTTTGACATTGAATGGCATTTTTGATATTTTTTACCTTTTGATATGACATTTTTGACAATAGATTATATTCTCTTTGAAATAAAACAACGCAGTTAGGAGGGTTTCACTTTTTTATTGTTGAACACTGCAACATGTTTCACCACACAGTGGCTTCATCAGGCAGATGAAATAATGATTTTACAAAGTACAGGTAAAAGCTTATATACTAATGCAATTAAGTTAATAGAAGGGGGGGGGGGGTAATGAGGTAATTAGGCTGAAACTAATACAAACAATTTTGAGCGACTAACTATTGATTAGGGGTGAATTGTTTACTTCTATTTGGTCATTTAATAGAATACCTTTTTTGTTATATTTATTAATTTCTAATTCTTCTAATAAGTTAAATTTACGACTTTTGTTACATTCGTGCAAAATTTTGAATTTAGGGTTAAAGTTATGTTGGTATTCGATTAAATGATTGGCGTAGGTTGAGGAGGTTTTCTTAAATTGAAAGCATTTTTGATGTTCTGAAATGCGATCTGGGAAGCTACGTCCAGTTTGTCCAACGTATACCTTAGGGCAATCTCCACACTCTAGCAAATACACGCCAGAGTTCGTAGTTTTATCAGATTTGTCTTTAGAATTATTAATGAATTTATTAAGTGAATTGACCGTTCTAAAAGAAGGAGTTAGGTTCAAGGATTTGAGTTTTTTGCTGATGGCAATCGAAGGGGGGCCGTTAAATGTTAATGAGCAATATTTATTATTCTGATTTTGAAAATTGGTGGGATATACTAATTTCAGGGCTTGTTGTTTTTGTTTTTTTATAAAGGATGTCTAAGATAAGCTTTTGACGAAAGCCGTTGTTATTAGCTATTATGAGAATTCTGTTGAGCTCATTATTAAAATTATTAATTGATAGGGGGATAGTGGTTAGCCTATGCAACATGGAATGGTAAGCTGCTAGTTTATGTTGCATAGGATGGAATGATGTGCTATGGATCGTAGTATCTGTATGGGTCGGCTTGTGAAGAATATTGAATTCATGTTTTTGACCTGGATATGAAAGGCACTTTTTGAAATCTGCCTTTCCCAACGCGATGTCATCTCCGTGTACCTTAAGGTAATCCGCTCAGAACTCACTTTTAGACGACATAACGTTGAGTTCGATGTTTTATCAGATACCATTTTTTCAAAAATTAAACCCATTATTCACAAAACGTTTCTTTCCCAATCCACAAAATTCCAAAAACTAGTCAATTTAAAATCCAAACCCTCATCGACATCCCCCGAAAACAGTGTAGTTTTTTATGATAGATTTATTAACCTCTCTCCGACTCAATTTAACGATCAAGAAATTGAATTATTACACAAAGGTTTCAAACATAACATCAAAACACTCCCAAGCCCTTCAGACTTGGAAATATTAGGAGTGGAAACAGAACTTGCTCTTACTAATTCAAAAAATAATTCAATCGAAAATAAAAGTGTTTTAAAAAATGAGATTTTGAAACACAAACAAGTTTCAAAACTGATTTCTAAAAATTCAGAACTCCTAACAGCGAAATCCCTTAAGGATAAATCAATTAAAAACAATATCGTTTTCACTAAAGCAGATAAAGGCAATTCAGTTATTGCAATCCCCAAACCAATCTACATTGAGAAAGTCCTACATTTTCTCAATTCAAATAACTTCGTTCAACTAAAATCAAATCCCACCATTAAATTTACAAAAGAGATTAAGTCTATCACCAAAAACTGCAATGCCATCCTTTCCGAGTTTCAGTCAAAACTCCTTATCCTTATGAATCCCAAACCACCTAAACTTTATGGATTGTTAAAAATCCATAAAGAAGATTCCCCTATTAGGCCAGTAGTATCATACGTTTCGGCTCCTTGTCGAAATATATCAAAATGTTTAATTAGTCAGATTTGCGAACACACAAAATTCAAATCCACATTTGCTATTAAAAACTCATTAGACCTAATCACTAGAATTAAAGACCTCCAAGTTCCGATAAAAAGCCGGTTGGTGTCCTTTGATGTCAGTAATCTGTTCCCTAGTGTGCCGCCTCAAGAGGTGGTAAACCTGGTTGAGGGATTGCTGACCGCCCGGGGTACTAATCCGATTGTTAAGTCGGAGATTCTTGATCTCCTTAATGAAGGTTTACGACAAAATTACTTTCAATTCAATAACAACTTCTTCATCCAAAACAAAGGATTAGCGATGGGTAATCCCCTCAGTCCGTTACTTGCCGAAATTTTCATGAATTCATTAGAAGAAATAATTAGTAAACACCCATTGTTTAATAAATGCCTATACTGGTTTAGATATGTTGATGACATTCTCACCTGTTTCACAGGAACGGAGAGACAGTTAGATCAACTTTTAAATTTCATTAATTCAATTCACAAGAATATTTCATTCACTAGGGAGATCGAATCTAATAAATCTATTAATTTTTTAGACTTAACAATTTCACATCCAGGTCAAAAACATGAATTCAATATTTTTCACAAGCCGACCCATACAGATACTACGATCCATAGCACATCATTCCATCCTATGCAACATAAACTATCAGCTTACCATTCCATGTTGCATAGGCTAACCACTATCCCCCTATCAATTAATAATTTTAATAATGAGCTCAACAGAATTCTCATAATAGCTAATAACAACGGCTTTCGTCAAAAGCGTATCTTAGACATCCTTTATAAAAAACAAAAACAAGCCCTGAAATTAGTATATCCCACCAATTTTCAAAATCAGAATAATAAATATTGCTCATTAACATTTAACGGCCCCCCTTCGATTGCCATCAGCAAAAAACTCAAATCCTTAAACCTAACTCCTTCTTTTAGAACGGTCAATTCACTTAATAAATTCATTAATAATTCTAAAGACAAATCTGATAAAACTACGAACTCTGGCGTGTATTTGCTAGAGTGTGGAGATTGCCCTAAGGTATACGTTGGACAAACTGGACGTAGCTTCCCAGATCGCATTTCAGAACATCAAAAATGCTTTCAATTTAAGAAAACCTCCTCAACCTACGCCAATCATTTAATCGAATACCAACATAACTTTAACCCTAAATTCAAAATTTTGCACGAATGTAACAAAAGTCGTAAATTAAACTTATTAGATGAATTAGAAATTAATAAATATAACAAAAAAGGTATTCTATTAAATGACCAAATAGAAGTAAACAATTCACCCCTAATCAATATTTAGTCGCTCAAAATTGTTTGTATTAGTTTCAGCCTAATTACCTCATTACCCCCCCCCCCCTACTATTAATTTAATTGCATTAGTATATAAGCTTTTACCTGTACTTTGTAAAATCATTATTTCATCTGCCCGATGAAGCCACTGTGTGGTGAAACATGTTGCAGTGTTCAACAATAAAAAAGTGAAACCCTCCCAACTGCGTTGTTTTATTTCAAATAGTATTATGGAGTTTCATCATGTATCCGCCTCATCTATTAAATGATTATATTCTCGATATTAGACTACGTTTCTTGACATTAGATGACATGTATCACATTAGATGTTACTTTTGATAAACAATGACATATTTTACTTTTTTACCATTTCTGATGTTGACATTAAATAACGTATTTGACATTAGATGGCAGTCCTGACATTTTATATATTTTTACTTTTTTGACATTAGACGACAGTTTTGACATTTGATATTTTTGATATTACATATATACTTGTTTTACATTAGATGACAATTTTTATATTATTAGATAACTTTTTTGACATTATTACCGATTTTGACAAACATTTTCGTTTCTGTAAGAACGTTTTTGCCAAACTGTCACGTACTGACATAAAATGATAATTTTAACGTAAATCGATTTTATCAACACGCCGAATTTTTGACTTTTTTGATATTTTTTATATTTTCGATATGACATTTTGGTGTTTTTGGCAATTTTAAATAATTTTGACCTATTTTGATAACTTTTAAAACTGGAAACAATTTTAATATGTTTTTATATTTTTAATTTTACTTGAAATTAGTGTTTAATACGCGTGGCGCATGAAGTAAAATTTCGAGTTTATAAAAGCCCCGTGAAAATTTGTGATTTAATATTAAATATACCATCAAATGTCTAAAAGTCTTGTGTTAAAAATCACCAGAAATCATTAGATGTATTTTTATTAAACAAATTTCACTATGGCTTTCGACGTCTAAGTCAAAAAATGCTTGAAACAAAAGTTGTAGCCAACGAGAAAATAAACCTCTTTTACTGAAACACTTTTCACTCAGCTCTTTTATTTTTGAATTAAAAACTAAAAATCTAGTGGAGATCAACAACTCACCGATTATGGCTTTCGACGTCTAAGTCAAAAAATGTTTAAAACAAAAGTTGTAGCCAACGAAAAAATAAACCACTTTAACCTAAACACTTTTCACCTCAGCTCTTTTGTTTTTGTTCAATAAACCGAGAAAGATTTTTTTGAAAATAAATACACACCTTTATGACAACTTTATGATAATTAGAAAATTTACGAACGAGTGTCTTCCACTCCCAGACTAAGCATGAAGTAAAATTTCGAGTTTAGAAAAGCCCCGTGAAAATTTGTCGAGGGTCGCGCAGCGACCCGAGACAAATTTTCTGGGCTTTTCTAAACTCGAAATTTTACTTCATGCGCCACGCGTATAAAACACTGATTTCAAGTGAGGTTCAAATGTACATAAACTTCACAATATTTTAGACTAAGCATGAAGTAAAATTTCGAGTTTAGAAAAGCCCCGCGTAGAAAATTTGTCGAGGGTCGCGCAGCGACCTGAGACAAATTTTCACGGGGCTTTTCTAAACTCGAAATTTTACTTCATGCGCCACGCGTATAAACAACTGATTTGAAGTGTAGTTTAAAAACACACAAATACATCTATAATCAGAGTAACACAAATATTTAGTCATCAATGATGTTCAGTGTTAATAATAAATAATTAGGTCTTGAATATTTTGTTAAAACAACTGATAACGATATTTATATGTTAATGGTTGTAAAAAAATAATAAAATCAAATTTATTCTTAAAGGATTTGTATTCGTGATTCGAAAAAACAGGATTCGAATTATATTTATCTCTTACGAATCCTTTATTCGAGTATTCGTGATTCGAATCATATTAGGTGATTCGGATTCGTGATTCGAATTCTTTTAACAAGGATTCGTCCCAGCTCTGCTGCTTAATCTAGGATTATATACACTCGTTAGACGATCAATCATAAACTTATTTTGCAGTTTTTGTATTGTAAAATTTATGACTAAAATAAATAAAGTTGTTCAAGTCAACTTTTGGCATATACGATTTTTCTTTCAGTTTAACCAGTTTTCAATTTGATAACATTGGAAGAATGGTAATAGTAATTTTTATGAATTTCATACAATTACATCCGAAGCTACCAGGTCTGTAAATATGAAACCAGAAGTTTTTAATAGAAAATACACTTTTATTGTATGAAAATGGTACAAAATATTTTATTCAAAGTATTGCCCATCGCTAGCTATACATTTTTCCCATCTCTATGCCACTTTGTGGATGCCACGCTAAAAAAATTGTTGATCGTTTAAGGCAAACCAATCATCGAGCCATTTTCGTAAAAAGTGAAGCGCCGCTCAGCAAGTGCGAAGTATACATATGCATACGCTTTTTTAAAAGAATTCAATTCGAAGCTTGAAACGAGCGTTTTCCGCTCCCTGATTAAGCATGAAGTAAAATTTCGAGTTTAGAAAAGCTTGAAAATTTGGTTTGGTCGCGTAGCGAAGCGGAGCTACCAAACCAAATTTTCAGGCTTTTCTAAACTCGAAATTTTACTTCATGCGCCACGCATATTAATCACTGAAAACACTGAATATTGTTAACAACTGAACTTCACTTGAAATTAGTGTCTTATACGCATGGCGTATGAAGTAACAAAATAAATCACTAATAGAAAAATAGCCTGGTTTTTAACCCATTAACTGCCGAGCAATTATAGAGATAACTAAAAGTTGATTTTAGGTAAAATTCTGCACTGATTTTTATAATATCTATGAATGACTTATTGTATTACATACTGTGAATTTTTCTTTTAAATATATACCGAGTGTCTGGGATAAGGGGCGAACATAGGAATTTAACATGTAAAATTAAATATGTGTAATTATTAGCTCCCCTATTTATTTCAGAGAAAAATTGCAAAGGAATATTTTTTAGAGTATTAAAAACTGTATTAAATGTATCGATTTAATTTACGTTTGTACCACTTACTTTTTTTTATGCCTGGCCTTAGTTGCTTTGACTATTGGCCAACATCAATTATTTATTTTTAACTTATATTATTTAATTTATAACTTATTTTCTAAGTTGTATTAACATATATTGAACGGCACAATACATTCACTCCACACCCAGGGACACGACGAGTTATTATTTTTAAATAACAACTCCCCGTGCACGGGAATCGAACCCGGTCTGTGGCTCACCGAGCGATTTACCGTCCGGTAAATCGCTCGGTGAGCCACAGACCGGGTTCGATTCCCGTGCACGGGGAGTTATTTAAAAATAATAACTCGTCGGCCACCACCTGCCCCAATTGTACCAGAATCCATATTATCGAAATGCTACCAAAGAAATTTAAATGATGAAAAATAATTAATGCATGCTTGTCGTTTGGGATAAATCATAATAATAACACGTAATTAATGGAAGAAAGATAATTAATATATTATCAAGATAATTTATAGTCGTGTCAGATTACAAACAGTTCGTGATTTATTTTTGTTTAAATTTTTATTTTACTGTATCTATGCCCAATGGGAAATGTTAGAGCAAGTACACAAAAAGTTCTCCATTCTGGTGTAAACAATAACCCAATCTGTTATAAAATGCCTGCCTTACATTAGCCAACTGACTATCTGTAATTAATCTGCAATTCACAAAAATTGCTTCCCGCAAAGATTCAATATTTGGATGGCGTTTTTTATAAATTTTGTTTTTTAGGTGACCCCATAAAAAGAAATCGCATGGTGTTAAATCAGGAGATCTTGGTGGCCAGTTGATAGTGCCACCGCGACCAATCCAACAATTGGGAAAATTACCATTTAAATATTCCCTCACATTTAAACCATAATGGGCCGGACATCCATCATGCTGATACCATATCTCCTGATTTTCACGTGCAACTTCTTCTAACGCAGGGCCAACCTGGTCGATTAAAAGGTCTAAATAAGAATTCGAATTTAAATTTCCATAAATTTCAAATGGCCCAACAATATTATTGTTAAAAATACCAGCCCAAATATTTATTTTTTGCGGGAACTGGGTTCTAGTTTGCAAGCGTATCCGTGGATTTTCCTGGATCGTGTGCTGTGTGTTGGGCTCGTTATTAAGAGTGAAGGTGCATTCATCAGTAAAACAGATAGACTGCAAAAAGTTTCGGTCTGTGTTTGATCGATCCTGCATTATTTCACAGAATACACGCCTGTTTTCTTCATCCACTAGTAGTATCTCCTGATGACATTGATGTTTGTTGGGATGGTATCCATGCTTCTTCAGAATCTTATGTACAGAGAATTTAGACACGTTGCACTCACGAGCAATACATCGTATGCTAGTTGTTGGTTCAGCATTTATCAAACCCAAAACTCTTTCTTCCAATTCATTGTTGCATCTTCTGTCCCGTTTGCCTGTAAGATTAATGTTTTTGAATTAATATTTGTTGAAATTGGACTATTAAAATACCTTTTGAATCATCTGCCGCTACACTTGCTGTATTTTCAAACTTTTTCACAAACTTGGTAATTGTTGATACAGACGGAATTGGTCGATTGTTAAATTTAACCAAAAATAAGTCACGAACTCTGCGTAAACTGACGCCACTGTAAAATAATAATAATAATAATAATAATAATAATCTTTATTTAGCATCTTTGCTATATAATAACATAGAAAAATATATGTATATCTATATATATATATAAAATAAACATTTGATCATCCTTAATCTATAAATTGTGTATGTATAATAAATTTATCACATAATAATACTTAACATATAATCTTTTTACTACTTTAATAAAATCAGTCTAAAACCATACTTAAATATCTATGTAAAAATAATAAATCCATAATACAACAATACTTATACATTTATGCAAAAAAACAATAACTAAAAAGGTAATAATACTTATTTAAAATTTGTACTTATACATATAGGAACAATTAATAATATATACACATAATGCACAGCTCATACACTACGACTATTTCTGAAGACTCTTCAAGTAATCTAGCAACTTTGATTTAAACTTATTAATATTTTCTTCTTCTTTTATTTTTATTGGTAGCTTGTTGTGTTCTTGAGCAGCTTTAAAAAAGAGTGAATTCTGTCCTGCCTTTGTGTTTTTGAATGGGAGAAAAATATTTCCTCTGCCTCTTGTGTTGTACGTATGGATGTCTGCATTAGTGATGATACTTTCATCAAAGTATTTGGGCATCTTCCCAGTGTAAACTTTGTGAATAAAAATTAATGCCTTAAATTTTACAAAATTCTCTATGTTTACCCAATCCAGTTGTTCTAACATCGTTCTTATACTTGTATATTTATTACAATTTAAAATTATTCTCATTCCTTTATTTTGCAATATTTGGAGTCTATTCAAAGATCCACTATTTGCAAGATAAAGAATAGATCCTGCAAAGTGAAAATGTGGTAGTATAATAGTGTTATATATTGTTTTTTTGGTAGCTTGCGACATATAATAACTACTTCGTCTTAATACTCCTAACTTTTTTCCTATTTTTTTACATGTATAATCTATATGTTCATTGAACTGTAATCGTTTATCTAATTGAACTCCTAGGTATTTTATTGTATTGACATATGTTATGGGGCTATTATTGAATTTAATTGTATTATTTTCTATGGACTGATCTTTTCTGCTAATTACCATTGCTTTTGTTTTGGTTGTATTAATTTTCAAACTATTATCCTGTAACCAATTGTTTAAATTAATTAAGTCGCTATTTATTTCATTTGTTGCTTTTATTATGTCTACTGATGTTCTGTATATAATAGTATCATCTGCAAATAGATGGAATTTGCAGTGACTTAAGCAGTTTCCAATATCGTTTATATACAACACAAAAAGCAGAGGTCCCAAAATACTACCCTGTGGTACCCCTGTTTCAATAGATAGAGTATCCGATAATTTATCTCCAATCTTTACTTTCTGGGTTCTTTTATTCAGGTAACTAGTAAACCAATTTAGTACTGTACCCTCCACACCATAATTTCTGAGTTTTATAAGTAGTCGCTTCCTATCTATTGTTTCAAATGCTCTCTTGAAATCTAAGAAAACGATACTAGTACTTTGTCCCGCATCTAAATTATTTTTCCATTCATTCACAAGATACTGCAATGCCGTTTCACAATTATACCCTTGTCTAAATCCTGACTGATGTTCTATTAATATATCTTGTTCAACAATATGCGCTAGTATTTGTTTTTATAATGAATACCCTCTCTTCATTGGAATAACTCAGATTATTATTCATAACAATTATAATGCGTGAATTGATATCTGACTAGCAAAATTATTTTCACTATAACATGACATTTGTCAAACTCATGGCAAGGGTTTTTATTAAATGGTACATTGTTCAATTTATTTTTATTATTTTTAAGGTGGATTCTGGTACAAACTTAAATTAAATGGATACATTTAATACAGTTTTTAATTCTCTAAAAAAATATTCCTTTACGATTTTTCTCTAAAATTAATAGGGGGGCTAATAATAACACATATTTAATTTTACATGTTAAATTCCTATGTTCGCCCCTTATCCCAGACACTCGGTATAATGTATATGCTGTAAAATTTCAGACATTCAACGATTTGATATAAAATCGTGCAGTATGAAGTTTAGAACGAGTGATTCCACTCCCAGACTAAGCATGAAGTAAAATTTCGAGTTTAGAAAAGCCTTAAAATTTGGTTTGGTCGCTCCGCGAAGCGGAGCGGCCAAACCAAATTTTTGGGCTTTTCTAAACTCGAAATTTTACTTCATGCGTCACGCGCATAAACACTGAAATATTGTGAAGTTAAAAATACACTCACATTATTTTTTTTAAATGAGTAATAATAATCGAAATATTCAAATAACAAAACATTTCTTTATACATTTACAAGTCAGGCCAAATAATATATATTAAATTAGCTTATTTAGTAATTTAATTAACAAAAAATTAAAAATGTTGCGTGTATGCATCAATGGCGCTTAATGGGTTAATTTTATTTTAATTTTCAAAACTTATAGAGGGGATTGATCCCCTAAATCCTACTCTATCTACGCCACTGCTTTCTACTGCTACTATTATGTTGGTATTTTGAGCTCAAGTTGCGCATCTAACAAAACGTTTTATGCAAATGGCGAAATTGGCAGCGTTTACGATTGAAGATAACTCATCTATGTATACTCATTAATGGAAATTATTGGGTTGGCACTTCGTTTGAGCCTAGTTGCGTATCTAGGTCCCTATTTATCAATGCTATTTTGTCATTTGAAAGATTTTTTTCATAGTTATTTGAATTGTTTAAAAAATAACGTAGAACTTACAGACAACTTTTTGATAAAGTCGAATTATCGCGACAACATAATTTGTTTTGATTAAAGTTTTACTCAATGCAAATTTAGTTTTTTCTTTGACTTCAGATGGTCTTGTTTCTGCTGGTCCTCAGACACAAATTCTTTGGTCTCTAACGAGGATTTGAATTTAGAATTTGAATTATCTACCTTATTGTAAACTACAAAATAATTTATATATATTTTTTATTTTCCTCATATGCGTGAGTATAATACAAAGAAAAATGACTAATGTGTAGAATAGGGTACATGGTCGATTTTGACAGGTTCGCGCATGTGCAGCAGCACCCACTTCAGTGGTTCTCAATATGTGGATAAATGTGTGTTATTGTGTGTGTATTTTAAATAAATACAATTTTTACAATGGCCGATCAAATCTGACAAATTGTCAAAAATGTCCAAACTGTGTACGCTGGGCACACGTTGCACCGAATCAAACCCTCAGATGGGTCAAACCCGTCGTAAAATCGTACGCCTGACACGTTAGTACAAGTTTAATCGCGATCAATTGCCGAATAAAAAAATATCTATAAATCGGAAAATATATTTTCTCTGCACCGCCGAGTGCAATTGTGTGTAAAAGTAAACAATGCAATGTTCTGTGTAGGTAAGAGCATATGACTTTTATCCAATACCCAATTGCACCGCAGATACTTAACCGTGGTTAAGCCATTAATCATGATTAACCCTCTGCATATCTGTTTCAAAAAATGCAAATATGCAAACCATTTGTGAATATAATTCTTGTTTATTGATAATTAAATAAAAGTCACTTGGTTTGTAGTGAAACAAACCAAGTGACTTTTACTTAATTATCAATATTGTAAACATGTGTCATCAAGTGATTAATTAAAACCAAATTGAAGATATAATTCTTGTGCTTTTAAGAATTACTAATCACGCCGGGCACAAAGAGACCATTCGCGACGCTCAAAAGTGTCGATTATCGAAGTTATAAATATTATTTTGTTTTAAATTTTTGACCTTTGATTTTTGACGTTTAATTTTTGATGTTATAGCACACACACACATACATACACACCATTACACAGATCCATATAAATAATCTGTTAAGAACCACTGGAGTGGGTGCATGGAAAGCATGGAAACGTATCAAAAATGGAGTATTCTACACATTCGCCAGAAAAATTATTGGTTATAAATTGTAATCACAACGCTTGAAATAAAAAAAAAACATACGAAAACTGACAATTTATTTCAAAATGTCGCAACCACCTCTATCTCGCGTAAAACGTGATCGAATGAGAAAATTAGAAAAAGAAAAAGAATTAGCAGCGTTACGTTCTGCCCTTCCAGTCCTAACAAAAGATGAAATCCGAAAATACCGCATGCCGTACCACCAAGCTATTCAAGAAGAACTCACTGAAAAAGGATTTATCAACTCTTCAGAATTCATCCGGCAACTACTGGATTATCAAAAAAAATTCAAAGAAAGCCACAGCTACGATTTTGTGGTTCAAACCCGGCCCTGGCTGTTCGAATCCAAGGAGAATTTAGAGAGACTTTCAAAGGGTTTGGTGAAAGCCGAAGAGAATCATTTCAATGGGAATATTAACGGTGAACTGGATGAGCTTTTAAGTTTAGCGTATTATTATGGTTTCGGTAGTTCCGATTGGTGGTGGTTGAGTGATCAAATTTTCGAACAGTGCCTTGAAATCAGCGCGGACCACGCCGTTGATCACGGATTTAGAAAATCGGAAATTCGATACATTTTCGGGAAATATCTAATCGAGCAAGATTTAAATTCTGGAAGAGGTTTTGATTTGTTGAACGCAGCTCGGAATATATCCGAGGGATTCATTTGGACTGCTAGTAAAATCACAAAGCGCCAAGAGAAAACAATCTTTGTGGAAACGTGCACAATTTTATACAACTTCTTGATAAAACAAATAAGAGGCTTGTATTTATTACACCCGGAAGAAGCTTTGGATCTCTGCACAATCGCGAAAAAACGTGGGGTGGACGCTTGCATCCCGAAAGCCGACATCCTGTTCCTGCAAGGTAGATGCGAAATGGAAGCTAACAAACCCCAATTGGCGGTTGACAGCTTCAGAAAGGCGCAGCTTTTATACAAAAATTTGAATTTAATCCCTGAATTTTGCGAGGGGAGGATTTTTTTGGCTCTGGCTTTTTTGGAGTGTGGCGAGTGGGAGAAGGCTTACACGGAGTTAATGAAGTTGTTGGAGTTTGCGGAAAAAGAAAAAATTCATAAATACGTGGCTCTTTCTTATACTTATATCGGGTTGTATTATTTAAATCAAGGTACGGCGGAAATGGCGACGCCGGTTTTGGAACAGGCCATGGATATTTTTCACGAGTTGAACGATGTCTCGAATCGAGAGTTTGTTAAGAATTTGGCTTGCATTTCTACAGGACAAGAAACTATTGAAAGGTATAGTGCCGTTATAGTTAAGGCAGGCATTCGAATACGAATAATTCAAATAGTCGAGCATTCAAATATAAATATTTTAATCACTAAATTAAATTCACATATTTGAATATTTTTTTGAACGTATACTTAAATATTAGAATAATTCAAATATTTGAATATGTTTTTGAATGAATAATTCAATACTTAAACTTGAAAAATTCCCAGCCTTAATATATACCGGGCTTTCATTAATTCCCGAACCCCACGTGACCAAAAATAATAGGCAACCAAATGTACAAGGTGGTATCACACAAAAATTCCCTAGATTTAAAAATATTTATTCGCCGGCGTATTTTTATGACGACTGAAAATATTATTATGTACCCGACGCCCTAAGGGGCAACAAGGGATAGCAGAAGAAGAAGAAAATATTATATTTAAAATGATTACAAAATAGGCTCATCTTCAAAAATGTAACTAATTTTTATTAATTTTTTTTCTTAAACACGAACAGAACATACAAAGTTAACAACAAATAAAGAAACAACAAATATTAAACCTAATAACTAAAAAGATTAATAGCTTAAAATTCAAAAAAAATTATAATAAGTGTTCTATATGTCCTCCTTCTTCTCTTACACATAAATTTATCCTACGCCGCATATTATCAAACACATGATGGAGTTCATTTTCGGTGATATTTTGTACCTCTTGCATAATTGCTACTTCTAAATTTTCGAGAGTATGGATACTATTTTTGAAGATATTACTTTTTATTCGACCAAATAGATAATAATCTAAAGGTGTCAAGTCTGGACTGCGAGGAGGCCACACACCTCTACTAATTATTCTGTTTTCATAAAATTCAGCTAAATACCGAATGGTTGCATTTGCAGTATGTGCTGTGGCCCCATCTTGCTGAAAATAGCCCAATCGAAGCTCATCGTCGTGCATTTGTCCAATAGCTTCTTCTAAAATTAATCGATACCGTTCAGCAGTGATAGTTTCTCTAAAAAATATTGGGCTAATTATCCTTCTCCTAGACATAGCTATTCAAATTCCTAGCTTTTGGGGATGCAGAGGTGTTTCCTCCAATACATGGGGATTTTCTGTCGCCCATGTCCTGTAATTTTGGCTGTTCACGTACCCAGATAAATGTATCCACGCTTCATCACAAAAAAAACGTAAGATCAAGTACGTCATCATTATTTAACTGTTCATTAAACCACTGGCAGTATCGTACTCGCTGAATAAAGTCTGGTGGATGTAATTGATGCACTACTGAGACTTTGTAAGGATGCATATTTAGTGATTTTGTGAGTGCTTTATGGCAGGTTCCAACAGAGAGTCCTATAAAGAAGCACATTATTAATTCACGGTTAATTTATACTGGAATTTTTAAATATAAAAACCCCAAACAATAGGATTTGTTTTACCTGATTGGGCTGCCAATTTCGGTACGGATTTCTTAGGACTTCGTTCCATCCTCACTCGAATATCTTCGACAACATCATTAGTTAAGACTGTCGGTCTACCAGTGGATTTTCCTTTGCAAATGCAATGTTTGTCTTCATATCTTTTAATAAGAACTTGCTTATGATGTTTAAAAGTATCATACGCAATTACCGCATCTGGAAATTCTTCATGAAACTGCTCAATACAAGACTGCAGAGAATAACTCCAGTTGCCGTCAATATTACGTGAAGCACTACGAAAATGTGCTATCAAAATAAACGTGTCTTGCTCCGTTGTAAATACCATTTTCGCAGTATTTGCTTATCCTAGCAAATTGACTCTGCAAAATAAATAGAAATAAAACTCAATGTTTCAGAATAATTAAACAATTTTTGCTTACCTGGAAATTCCGGGCGAATCTTGTAAGATCTCAAAGGTTGGTTTAACGATGCACCGCGCATAAACGTTTATGTCAAATTTGACTTTAGTAACGTTTGGTTACTTTTTTCAAAGCCTCCAACGTACAAATACAATAATTTACGCGGCAATTTTAAATTTAGTCACGTGGGGTTCGGGAATTAATGAAAGCCCTGTATATTTTAAACTTAAACTTCACTTGAAATCAGTGTTTTTAAGTGTGGTGCATGAAGTAAAGTTTGGAGTTTAGAAAAATCTAAACATTTTTAAAATTAAAGATTTCGAATAATTCAAATTTGTATATTCAAATGTTTAATATATTTTAATATGTTTATGAATTTTATAGATCTCGAGATCAAACTAAATTTCAGATTAAATTATTATTTTGCTAACCCACTGAGCAAATCCATTAAAGTAATGTTTCATCAACATCAAAACAACGTTTAATGTTTCTACAATGTTGATATAACGTTATTTCTTTGTTTTTTGCTCAGTGGGAATATTTCTGTGGATATTTTTCAGTCCCATAACCTAGACTTATTAGGGCATAACTTATGCTGTCAGCTCAGTATATATTTTGTGTCAAATCTTTGCTATTCGAGTATAGGGTAAGAAGGATCGACAGAATCGAAGATTTTAGAGTGGAGGTAGAGATCGCTACTTCAAAAATGCGCGCTGAATTTAAATGTGGTTACTTCATATTAAACTTTAGGTAAACATGCATAAGCTGTAAATTCTCTGACATTCGTTGATTTTTAAAAGAGTTCAATTTGAAGCTTTAAACGAGTGTTGTCCACTCCCAGACTAAGCATGAAGTAAAATTTCGAGTTTAGAAAAGCCCCGTGAAAATTTGTCGAGGGTCGCGCAGCGACCCGAGACAAATTTTTTGGGCTTTTCTAAACTCGAAATTTTACTTCATGCGCCACGCTTATAAAATACAGATTTTAAGCGAAGTTCGAATATCCATAATTTCACAATATATTAGTGATTTATACGCGTGGCGCATGAAGTAAAATTTCGAGTTTAGAAAAGCCCCGTGAAAATTTGTCTCGGGTCGCGCAGCGACCCGAGACAAATTTTCACGGGGCTTTTCTAAACTCGAAATTTTACTTCATGCTTAGTCTGGGAGTGGAAATCACTTGTTTAAAGCTTTAAAATGAACTTACAAAAAAACAGGGAATATCACAAGATTAAGAAGAAAAATAGGCTGAATTTGGAATACGTATATTTTAAAGAAAAACTCTCTAATGTAAATACATATTTACGGGTCTTTTCCACTCTTTGACCTTGAAGAAATTGAGTCAGCTCTCTTCCTGGCGGATTATTTTGTGCATTATTTCGACAGAATTTTAATTTTTAATTTGTACATCACGATATATTTCACTGAAACCGGTTCGTCGACACTTAACACCAACACAAAGTCTGCAGTTATTTTAACACAAAATATTAAAAATCTATCTATGAAAGTACAGCGAAACCGCTTATAAAACACAGATTTTAAGCGAAGTTCGAATATACATAATTTCACAATATATTAGTGATTTATACGCGTGGCGCATGAAGTAAAATTTCGAGTTTAGAAAAGGCCAGAAAATTTGTCTCGGGTCGCTGCGCGACCCGAGACAAATTTTCACGGGGCTTTTCTAAACTCGAAATTTTACTTCATGCTTAGTCTGGGAGTGGAAATCACTTGTTTAAAGCTTTAAAATGAACTTACAAAAAAACAGGGAATATCACAAGATTAAGAAGAAAAATAGGCTGAATTTGGAATACGTATATTTTAAAGAAAAATTCTTTGTATAATGTAAATACATATTTACGGGTCTTTTCCACTTTTTGACCTTGACGAAATTAAGTCAGCTCTCCCTGGCGGATTATTTTGTGCATTATTTCGACAGAATTTTATGATAGATTCAAAAACGTAACCAAATCAACGTCATTGTTCTCCTTGCACAAACTAGTGCCTGCGGGGAAAGGGGTAGGGGAAAGCATGAAAAGATACAATTCTGTCATACCTTGTAACACATATGTGTTATGCCCATCGATGTACCTTGCTATTAACAATCGACTAAATATTATGTAGTCGGGATGGCCTCTTCGTGGGGTTGGAAATTAGACGGACTGCATTTGTTTAAAACTTTAATAATCGCTAACAACAATTTTACATAACGTAACGTAACCTTCTCGTCTTCTAATAATTCTCTTTGATTCAACAACCTGAACATAGCTCTCCTAAAATCTCATAAGTCTAGCCAACATGAAATACATTTCCTTTCCGCGGCGTTAGATGGCGCGCGTAAGCGGGTAAATCAAAAATATCGCCTACAATTACATAAATATTTTTATTTAACCGATTGTAAATTGAATGATTTTACAAAAATATTACTGGTTTCCAGTTACATATTAAGAATATCAATAGCTTCCTGATTCTTAGCGAAGAACAATAGAATTATTTTTTATTACAAATATCTACACTATATTAATTAATGAATCGTGTTACTTAAAGCTTTTCACTCATTTTTTTAATCTATCTTGTATAATTAGATACACCAATTTAATACTTGCTTGTGAAATGAAGAATCAGGAAAAGAACAGAAGGAATTTGTTGAGGTTGGTCCTTTGGAAAGATATGAGGGTATCTTTTACTGAAGATATATCTTTGCCGAGCATGTCTATTGGTGAGGAGGAAGAAGAAGAATGTGAAGGAAATTTGGTAGACAATATAGTGTTGGAAGGAAAGATCGAAGAAGAGGATAGTGAAAAAGATGAAGAAATAAGGGTTCATAATTTGAATGTTTAATGAAATAAAAATCTCAAGGATTTATTTATTTTACTGAGTATACAAATTATTTTAAGAGTTTTGATTGTTAAAACATTTCACTGTTCACAATGTAATATGCTTAGCAAAATATAAAAACTGTCTACTAATATCTATTATTAATACTTTTATTATTATTACCTATACATTTTGTATAATTGTTTAACCCATTAAGCGCCATTGGTGCGCACACGCAACATTTTAAATGTTTGGTTAATTATTATATTACTAAATAAGTTAATTTAATATATTATATTATTTGACCTGGCTTCAAAATGTAAGGAGAAAAATGTAAATATTTTGTTATTTAAATATTTCGGTTATTACTCATTTAAAAAAAAAAAATGTATTTCTAGTGTATTTCTAACTTCACAATATTTCAGTGTTTTATACGAGTGGCGCATGAAGTAAAATTTCGAGTTAAGAAAAGCCTGAAAATTTGGTTTGGCCACTCCGCGCTACGCGACCATACCAAATTTTCAGGCTTTTCTAAACTCGAAATTTTACTTCATGCTTAGTCTGGGAGTGGAATCACTCGTTCTAAACTTCATACTGCACGTTTTTATAATTATATATATATATATATATATATATATATATATATATATATACTAGCACTGCGAGCCAAGTTGACCCATGGCTTGTTTAACTATTCTTTTCCATAGATTTCTATCTGTTGCTTTCGTTTTCCAGTCCTTAATGTTGAGTATTTGTATGTCCCTGTCTGTTTGATTCTTCCATCTTAGTTTAGGTCTTCCTCTTCTTCTTCCCACAATACTACACTTTAACACAAATTTTGGTGATCTTGTTGCTGGCATTCTCTCGACATGTCCCAACCAACTTAAACGCTGAGTCTTAATCACTCCTACTATATCTGGCTCTTTATACATATCTCTTATTTCGAAATTCGTTCTTTTTGTCCATATACCGTCTATTTTGTTCCCCCCAAATATCTTTCTTAGTATTTTTCTTTCCCATATCCCTAGAGTTGTTTGATCCGTTTTGTTTAACGTCCACAGGCATATGTTACAATAGGTCTAATAACCGTCTGATAGACTCTTATTTTTGCCTTTTAGAGATATTTTTGTTTCTTAATACATTATTTAGCGCGCCTACACATCTATTTCCTGCCGTTGTTCTTGCCCTAATTTCCTTCGTATCCGGTTTTCTTGAAAAGAGTACACCCAAGTATGTAAACTTGTCTACTTCTTCAAACTTGTATTCTTTCCCTCCTCCATGTATTTTCAAATAGTTTCCCTCTTTAAAGTTTGTGTCAGTCCATTTCATGTATTTTGTCATTTCCTCATTTATGTAGAGTCCCATCTTTTTGTGGCTTTTTCTAATTTTGCTGCTATTGTTTTTAGTTCATCTTCACTTCTTGCTATTATTACAATATCATCCGCAAATGCTAAGCATTGATGTTTTTTTATGATAAATGATACCGTTTCGGTTGATGTTTGCATCTCTCATTGCTACTTCTAATACTATGCTAAATAATATTGATGCCAATGTCACCTTGTCTCACTCCTTCCCTGATTCTAAATGTTTTCGATGTTTTATTATTTATCTTAACCATACTTTCAGTGCCACTTTTTATATAAAATCGACAAATGCTTAAAATTTTTTAGCATATACATCATATATATTTAAAATAAAAATTCAGAATATGTAATACAATAAATCATTTATGGATATCATAATAAGAAGTGCAGAATTTTACCTAAAATCAACTTTTAGAGTTATCTCTCTAATTGCTCGGCCGTTAATGGGTTAAACAGTTCAAGTTATTACTAGTGTATCAATTATGCACAAATGACTTATATCGTCTAATAAGGAATTCTACATTCAATGCTCATATGTTTACAATTAAACAAAACTTAAAAAATTCGGTCATAGACATGAAACGTTCACGAAAGGTATCCTATGACATTTAAGATAACATTAAAATAACTATAATATGAATATGAATCCCTTACTTAAGAGGATTAAGTATAGATTGCAACTGAGCACACAAAAGTAGAAGAAGTATCGTTAGAACAAAAATACCTAAAAAAAAAATTGTGCCATAGATTTCAAATCTGTAATTATAGTACACCTTTTCTTTGGTCAAATAATGTCATTTTATAGTAACAAATTTGTGACCTTTTGCATATGTTTAAAATAATTATCAATTATTTATCCACTATTACACAACAAAACGGATGCATTTTTTTAATCTAATTGTACGTGACCTTTCTTCTTATCTGTCCAATATAAATTGAATGGCTGAAAATGCAGGACCACAAAATCAGCAAGCATTAAACAAAATGCACAAAACTGTTTTACTCTGCTTCACATTTGCTTTAATAGCAATTTTGCCATTCGCACACGGTTATATGTGCACCAATTGGTGTCCGCAACCCACGGGGACTTACGTATGCTGTACTTCAACTACTTACACTATACCCACAACACACTATACCAACACTGGATATGTGCATTATTTTCATTATGCGCCCACTTGTGTTGGATTTATTTGTAGAAAATAAGAGAGAGGAAAGAAAAGACATGGAAAAAACATCAACGAGGCAAGGCACCCACTGAGCAAAAAACAAATAAATAACGTTATATCAACATTGTAGCGACATTAATCGTTATTTTAATGTTGATGAAACATTACTTAAATGTGTGTTTATTGTAAGGAATGTGTAAATATGTTTTATTGTATTAAAATATGGTCATAAATATTATTTGTAATAAATCAAACTTGCTAAACATGGTGTTAAAGTAGTACCTTATTAATTTAACAAATCCCTAAATTTTATTTACAAAATGTTCGGGGAGTCTAAGAAGAAGCCTGTCAATGTTAGTTACGCTAATCCGTGAACATTTGTAGTCGGGGATGGCCTCTTCGTGGGGTTGGAATTTATACGGACTGCATTTGTTTGAAACTTTAATAATCGCTAACAACAATTTCACATAACGTAACGTAACCTTCTCCTCTTCTAATAATTCTCTATGATTCAACAACCTGAACATAGCTCTCCTAAAATCTCATAAGTCTAGCCAACATGAAGTACATTTCCTTTCCGCGGCGTTAGATGGCGCGCGCAAGCGGGTAATTTAAAAATATCGCCTACACATTATTGAAGATTTTTTTTAATTTAAAAATTGTCTCAAGTTTCATATTTCTGTTCAAAAAAGCTATTAAAAGTGGAATCTTAAGCGATCCTCACATGTCCTAAAACCATCTATAGATAGTGTGATTTTTATTTCCCAACTCTAGCTTGTTTAAGAAAGCTGGAGTACAAATGCCCGAATTTGTACACCGGCATTACCAATATATTTAAATTGATGGTATGAGGTATGTTGGTAGAGGTTTTAAACCGAAACTTTTAAATAAACTTTGACAACTTATAGGATTCTACATTATTACCTTACAAATACCAAGGTACGTCAGTGGGCGTAACACATATGTGTTACAAGGTATGACAGAATTGGATCTTTCCATGTTTTTTTCCTACCTCTTTCCCCGCAGACCAAGTTCGTGCGAGAGAGAACAATGACGTTGTATTAGGTTACGTTTTTGAGTCTATCATAACCTCTCTTTCCGGTTTCGCTGTACTTTCATAGATAGATTTTTTAATGTTTTGTGTTATTAAAACTTTGTGTTATTGTTTATTTACGGATATCCATTTAAAATAAATACATAATGCTTAGTCTAAAATAAGTTCAAAGTAATAATTAAGTTAAAATATATAAAATCACAAACAATATACACAACAGATTGAAATCAATATGCTCATCACTATGCTAAGTGTCATTAAAATAATAGTTTGTGTTACGTGTAATTTGTAATGCAAAGATTTTAAGAGCAAAATATTTTGAATAAAATAAAATGCCAAGAGGAGAAAATTAATTAAATTGTAAATAAATAAAATTATTAACATGTTTTAAATATTAATTTCCCCTTTTTGCACCTTTCTTAAATATCTATTTACATTATACAAGGAGTTTTTCTTTAAAATATACGTATTCCAAATTCAGCCTATTTTTCTTCTTAATCTTGTGATATTCCCTTGTTTTTTTTAAGTTCATTTTAAAGCTTTAAACAAGTGATTTCCACTCCCAGACTAAGCATGAAGTAAAATTTCGAGTTTAGAAAAGCCCCGTGAAAATTTGTCGAGGGTCGCGCAGCGACCCGAGACAAATTTTCTGGGCTTTTCTAAACTCGAAATTTTATTTCATGCGCCACGCGTATAAAACACTAAAATATGAAATTTATGTATATTCGAACTTCGCTTAAAATCTGTGTTTTATACGCGTAGAGCATGAAGTAAAATTTCGGGTTTAGAAAAGCTCGAATATTTTCACAGATTTTCTAAACTCGAAATTTTACTTCATGCTTAGTCTGGGAGTAGACAACACTCGTTTAGAGCTTCAAATTGAACTCTTTCAAAAAACAACGAATGCCAGAAAATTTACAGCTTAAAAATATTCAGCGCGCATTTGTGACGTAAGTGATCTCTACCCCCACTCCAAAATCTTCGATTCTGTCGATCCTTCTTACCGTATACTCGACAATCCTTGAACAAATACCATATCTTAAATACATTATCTATGATTATTCTTTCAAATTTAAACTTTCCGCGCTTTTCGTAGAAATATCTCGCTCGAGTGCTGCTCTCAAGCGGGTGTTTAGGAAATTGTCTTTTACCCGCAGCCATTTTGTAAGCAGCACATCGTTTCCTAAAAACCGTAAGTTTTCCTCTAAATTTTTCTTTTACTTGCGTTTCTAGAAAAAAGTTGTGTTTTATAGAATTCGTGTCATTTTATTTTAGACTTAGCAAAAATGGAAAACGACGCTGGTGAATTCGTGGACATGTACTGCCCGAGGAAATGGTGAGTACTTTCTGGCCACGTGTTTTTACGCAGATTTTTTGGATGGTTTTAAATTAAATCCGATTAAATTATTGAATCTAACGTTTTTTTTCTATTGTTAAATTTGTGTTTTTGTGGTGTACAAAATGTTTGTGTGAGGTTTTTGAAGTGTGAATATGTTTTCGTAACCTAAAAAATTTAAGTTGTTTATTTTCTTCCTAATTGTTTTGTTTTCATAAAATAAAGCAGGGTGTAATTGTTCAAATAATTCTTGTTTATTTACTCTAATTGTTTTTTAAAATCACTGAAAAAATTATAAGTATAGGTGAAGTTACAACACATTTAATTTATTTATTGGACAAACAATTCTACGATTCGGCCCATTCATCAGAGACAACAGTTGGCAGTTTACTGCCTACCGGTGGAGAATTCTCTAATGACCGGATTGTTAATCGTGAATGTGTTTGGGATTTTTGCAATCGTACGAAATAGACCAACTGGAGTACCGTTCATTAGATACCAACAAAAATCACAAACAAATCCAAACATGTTGAATGTTGAACATTTTGATGATATTAAGAAATCTTCAGATTACAATTAAAGGGTTAAGGGGAAAAACACGAGTCACAATTTTAAAATTTTACTAGGGGACAAAATTAACGTTCCGAACTCATATGTTTTACAGGTTATGACATTTCTCTCGTCATGAATAACTGGTGACCCGTTTGTTTGTTTCCCATTATGCCGGCCTACGTGTGAATATTTGGTCTAAGCTACACAATGGCATCAAAAGCGGTACTTTTTGGACTCATTTTGTTTTTCCCCTTAGCCTATTGTCTTTAGTTAAATATCAATGGTATAATTTTGTGTTTACAGCTCGGCCAGTAACAGAATCATCCACGCTAAAGATCACGCCTCGATCCAACTTTCGTTGGTCGAAGTAAACCCACAAACCGGCAGGATGACGGAAACCTTGAAGAGTTATGCTCTTTGCGGAGCCATCCGCAGAATGGGAGAGTCTGACGATTGCATCGTTAGGTTGGCCAAGAAGGATGGTATCCTCGCCAAGTAAGTTAAATAAACAATATCTAACCTGTACAGTTTTACAATATGTGATTGTTTCAATAATTTTTCAAGATTGTGTTAACTATTTGCTAATGAAATCCATGTTCCTCACCACCCGTCCTTTATTAGTAAGAAGTGACTTTACTTTTAAGTTAGAAGAACTAAATTTTCAAATTGAATGCTCAAAAATGTTTTCTTTTCTAGGAATTTCTAGATTTGTTCAGTCATAAACGGAGGGTGTTGAAAGGTGTACATTCTGTGGACTTTTATGGTTAAATAAATCTTTATTTATAAACACATTATTTTATTTAATGGACACCTAACATGTTTTTTGTATTTAATTTTTAAGATAAAATCTATCTTTGCAAATGTTTAGTTTCATTTTCCTATTCAATAAAAAAAAATCCAGTTTATCCTTATTTCAAATGGTTAATTTTGCATTGAATAGAAAACAATAATATTAAAATAGTTTAAACATCATTGTTTTGTCAGTAAAAACATTGATTTTTGTAGAATTCTTTTGTACCTATATAAAATGGTTGGATCAGATATAAAGGCTCGATTCCACCAAAGCAACGTAAGGCGACATGCAGCCACATGACACCTGTGTTTCTACTTCGACGTGCCACTAAAACTGCTATAAACCTAACTTTGCACATGGCATTTGTCGGTCTATACCAGTGATGGGGAAACTACGGCCCGCGGGTCAAGTCCGGCCCGCGGAAAGGTTTAATCCGGCCCGTTTAAGAGTGCCGTCGTGAGAATGTTTGAACGCGTTCTTACTTCGTAATGTGACGACCCGCATAAAAAGTACCTACCTACGATTAAGCATTATTCTTTGGCCCGCTACAATTGTCTGGTTATTACAAATGGCCCGTCTTAAAAAAAGTTTCCCCACCACTGGTCTACACAATGGTATACGCTTCTTGTAGATGGGTTTTAGTGGTACATCACAATATTTCAAATACATTTAGCATGCTATACGTCGCCTCGGGTTTTCTCAGCGGGATTAAGGTCATACATTTTTTTGAAAAGAATTCCGAGCGAATGTCTTTGAGCAATTTCGAGAGCACAAATTGGCGAGAAAAGAAAACGACTGTAAAGCAAGATATTTCTTTACGTGCGCATTTTGTATGAACGAAGTCCAAATACACTAGTGCTAGAATTCTTATAAAATTAATACACTATGATTTTTGATTAGAGAAATTAGTGAGTATAACTTTGATATCTCCATTCTGTTTGAACGTACAAAACTATCAATCATTTTCTGTTAGACAATTGAAAGTTAGCAATTTTTATTATCCCACTTTGATAATAGATTTTTTGGAAGTATTTCATAGAAAAGTAATTAGGCTAAGACGTTAAACTCTAGTTCAAGTTCCTATTGTTCTAATGTTATTTGAACTCGAGTTTAGAGTTTAACTAGTTGAACGTGTTTGATGCAATTGGTCCTAAACTTCAAAAAGTAAGTTTGAATCAATGATAATTTTAAAAACTTTAAATTTATGGCCTGTGTGTAATAGTGTATACGAAAACAATATTTCAATTTTGTGATTAAAAAATATAGTATTAATTTACCATAAAGTAAATGTCATTATTTTTGTCTGTATTTGTTTCATTTTCACTAACCTTTTATTCCTTTTCCGTATTTAATTTTTAATTCACTTATTAAGTTCACACTACTGGTTGTGAGCACGTGCTAATTAGGTTGCATATGTTACAACATTGCAACGAAGGGAGTTGTCTTGATTTTTTGACAGGTGGCGCACCTGTGTCTACAAATTTTCCACTGCACATAATTTTAAAAAGCGAACTTTGTCAGTAAACTTTTAAATATGGCGGAATGCAGTGACAGTTCTGTGACAAATAAAGTGATAGCGCAAAAACAAAAAACAGTGATAGTGCCGACGGATAGCACCAAGCCCGCAAAGACTGAAAAAGGTAAGCCCTTTTTGTCACCGACCACCCAAACACCAGCACGACCCCCATAACCCAAACTCCCCTCGAATAATGCACCTGTGTTTACAATTAATAAAACAATTGATAACGAAGAATTTCGCATGGTAATTAAGTGAATTGTTAATTCAGCGATTGTTTTATTTATTAATAATAATTGAAGGTGTTCGTGTAAACAATCGCTTTGGGGGAGATTAGGTTAGGGTTGCAGTGACTCATATGCGTCGGTATTTCTTCGGCGGGACACGGTCGGCAATGGGTTGAGCGGCGTGGTCTAGTTGGTCTGGTTTTTGAGTGAAAATTTTGTTGAATTTTCGGAAAATCTCGTGGAACGATCAACAGGTTATTCAACTGAAATCACCGTTGACATTTCGGCGTGCTGGGCGCCAAGTTATCGGACCAATCAGAGTCGGCGGTTTTCGCCGTGCGAATTTCGAATTTTGTTTTGTAAACAAATAAACATTAATAACCGTCCAATTCATATAAACAAAAATGGTTTGTTTGTAAATATTTTAATTTAAAGTGTGTCAAATTAATTCTTTAATATAAAACTCATTTGATACGATTATATTTTTTAAACAAAAGTAATGGAATAACCATTCGTATACCAATTAAAACTTACGTTCGTGATACAGGAGATTTTTGTTTGTTACTTGCAAGTAAGATATCCGTGATCGTAAGTCTTTGTTTATATTGAAGTGCATGTATACAGGACAATGTTTTTGTTTATTAATTAAAACTCTTTACTAACTTCTACTAATTTTTAATCGATGAATATTCGTGATTTAAATGTTTATTTAATCTGGTAAGTATGTATTTTTTAATTTACTTAAGTTAAGTGATGTATCGAGTTTTAACCACCAAACCTGGCATTTAGAATTATTTAGAATTTAGGTAATTATAATGCTACAAATCACACGCGTTAAATGTGAAGCTTTTAACGAGTGTTTTCACTCCCAGACTAAGCATGAAGTAAAATTTCGAGTTTAGAAAAGCCTTAAAATTTGGTTTGGTCGTGTAGCGCGTAGCTCTACGCGACCAAACCAAATTTTCAGGCTTTTCTAAACTCGAAATTTTACTTCATGCGCCACGCGTACAAAACACTGATTTCAAGGGAAGTTCAAAGTGTACTGCTTCAGAATATTGCTTAAGCAGTATATTTTGAACTTCACGATATGTTAGTTTTATACACCTGGCGCAGGAAGTAAATTTTCGACTTAAGAATTATAAAAGCCTAAAACTTTAGATTGGTCGCTTCGCTACGCGGCTTTTCTAAACTCGAAATTTGACTTCACGCTTTATCAAGGAGTGGAAACACTTATAGATGTATAAAAAATCGAAAATACATAATAGCCAGATTTGGTGGTTAACACACATATTTTTATAATTATTTATTTTTCAACCATAAATGCAAGTGTTCCATTGAATTTAATTAACGGAGAAAGATATTGGCAAATAGAGAAAACATGATATAAAAACTTGACACGAGGTTTTTTTTTTTTTTAAATAAGTCGAGATTTGATAGGTATATAAAATGAAAAATCACTAAGTGCCAGATGAGAAATTAATTCAAGAAATTAAATAAAATGAATTGCAAAACCATGTTAAATCTAATAATTTTGAGATAAACAACATCAGCGACGGCTCGCAGCCTAACTTCAGGGTCGGCCACAGCGCCAAGGAACATAACATTTGAGGTTGGGATCGCGCTTTATAAATATACTCAATGACATTAGAAGCGTAACACCCAGAAGGAGTTATTATTTTAACTTGATTTTTTGCCAGTATGGTAGTCTTACATCAAGAATAAAATGATTACATTTTCAAGAAATTTTATTAAAAAACAATCAAAAAAAAAAATAATGTGTTTGGCGACCCCTTTGCTGTATACACTCCTGTAGACGTCTGGGCATCGACAAAATGAGATGGTTGATGTCTTCTTGAGGCATCTCGTTCCAAGCAACTTGAATTTCATCGATCAACTGTGCTAGAGTCTGTGGAGGATGGTGCAAAGAGAATATTCTTCTTCCCATGATATCCCACACATGTTCAATGGGATTTAAATCCGGCGAACGGGGCGGCCACGCCAAAACATTAACACCAGCTTCATTAAGAAAGTTCATAGTTCGACGAGCAATATGGGGACGTGCCTTATCTTGTTGAAAAAGTACGTCTGGGCGGCCATCTAAATAAGGCAACAAAGTCGGTCGTATGACGTCTTCAACATAACGCGCAGCTGTCATACTGCCTCGAATGAATACAAGAGGTGATCGACTACCATAAGCAATAGCCCCCCAAACCATTACTCCAGCAGTCCTGTGTACATGCCTCTCAATAGCAAACCTAAGATCAGGTCGTTCTCCACGGTAGCGTCGTACCCTTCTACGGCCATCATGCGTGCCTAGACAAAATCGTGATTCATCGCTAAATACGACATCGTGCCATTCTGCCTCCCAATGCTGCCGTTCTCTGCACCAGTCCAACCTTTGGCGACAGTGTCTCGCTGTTAAAGGAAGCACTAATCTTGGATGGTACGAAAGAAGCCCAAAGGATTGAATGCGGCGATATAAGGTTCGCATACTAACGGGCCTACCTTCTTCTCCAATCCATTGATCACCGATTTGATGCGTAGTAGTGAAACGGTCTCGCAGGGCTACTTGTCTTAAGCGCCGATCTTGACGTTCTGTGGTACGCCTTGGTTGACCAATTGGTCTTCTTCTTTCTCCTCTACCTTCTTCTGTCCATACCTGATACATACGTATTACAGTTGCTGCAGTGGAATCAATACGGCGGGCAATTTCACGATAGGACATACCGACATCTCGATAAGCAACAACTCGACCCCGGTCAAAATCGCTCAAATGGTGATATTGTGGACGTCTTCGGACTCGAGGCATTTTATTTAAGCTTAACACACTCAACGGAAACACGAAAACTAAAAACATCTGTACTAAACAGCTCATATAAATAGTTTTATCAAAAAAGAAAAAGTGAAATATTTTTTTTTACACAATAAATATAAAAGGCACAAGGTTGAAATTGTTATCAATGTATGCTTTAAATATAGTCACTCTGTTGCTAAAATATGAATTCAAAAAAATCATTCCTTCTTGGTGTTACGCTTCTAATGTCATTGAGTATACAAGGAATTGCACAACAAAGTAGTAGTCACCTTTCAATAACGGATACATATTACCTTGGGTCGCTGGGCTACCCTGAAGTTAGGCTGCGAGCCGCCGCTGCGACATATTTTTGTATAAAGTCCCCTTTTATAATTGCAAAGTGGGACAATTAATTTTCCTTTAATTCCTTGTTCCAGCAGTGTTCCTGATTGAAGATATTAAAGCAGACATTTTTCCACAATCCTACCAAAATCTACTTGATGAACTCCAAAAAAGAAAATCGAGCCCCTCTTCAGAATCCGACATCATAGTCCTGATGATCTACATCATGATGCTCGAAGAGGGTTTCACCCCGCAAAACGCCGAGACGAATTCCTCCAGCATGGAATTCAATTGGACGCAAATCTTGGAATTATCGACAAACATCCCGCATAATTGGAAACGCAGCAATCAGCTCTACGAATTCAACTTCGTTTTATCGAAATTCCCCGATACGACCGTGCGCTTAGTTTGTACGAAATTAGACGAAGAATTAATTGTTAATGGGTTTTTAAAGGGTGGTAAAAGTGAGGCGTATAGCATGCTGATTGATCCTCGGCAGTATGTTGTTTTTTCGGCGACTAATTTGAGGAAAAGGTATCAGAATGTCAGGCAGTTGGCCGTGGGTTTTAAGGATAAGGTTTCGGGTTTATTGAAGAGGGATGTTTTGAGGGTTTGTTCGAAATTGCACGTTTTACCGCCCGAGATTTTTTTGTTTATTTCGAAGTATGTTAGTATGAAAAATGTGGATCGTGCTTTGAATGATTAATTTTATTGTAACCAAAAAAGTGGATGTAAATTAATGTCATTTAATTTATTAGTGTTGTAAATAATAAAGGTTAATTTAATTGTAATTTTTGTGTTATTTTTCCTTTTTACTATATCAAACATTAAAAGTGCGATTCTTTTCGCAATCTACAACAAGTTAGTCTTACAAAGACTATATCAAACACTCATTGAAACAACTACTTCCCGGGCTAATACCCCGACGGACATTGAATTATACAACAAGTGTTTGCTGTTACATACAGTAACCTACTGCAAATGTAACAATTTGGGTCGAATTATTCAGGCTATCTATAAACGCGTTTCGAGATTTATCTCTCATCAGTATAGCTTTGCCATTCCCTCTAAACAATTTGACATCTTTTACTATATCGTATGGAGAAGGTATTGGAATTGTCAAAAAAGTAGATTTTGACGGATCTTCGCGTTTTTGGTCCTCCCTGAGTCCGAAAACGCATTTTTCGTATCATGTTCCCTCTGTTTCTGTCAGTTAACTCGATAACTCCAAACTCAATGAGTTAGACTTATGAAATTTTGTATTACGTTTCTACACAAACATTGTAGATCTATATCAACTTTTGGCTAAATTCCGGAAATCGGGAGTGGAGTTGCAATTTCATAGCAATTTTTATTTCTTTTGAAATATTTTGCTAAATATTGAGAATATTTCAAAATGTTTCAAATTAAAGTTGCAGATAATGAAAAAATGTCGAACAAAAAATGTTTTCGGATTTATCGGCAAAATTAAGTTTATTCCGCCATATTCATATAATAATAGACTCAATGAATTCACAACTATCATATAGTTATAATAGTTTTTGTTGTAGTTCTCTTGTTTTCTTTATTAGTATACGTAAAATTCTAGGGAAGCAGATCGATCCCGATTTTTACTTTCCCCCGTATGTAATACAAAGGGAAAGTATTGTTTTCGTGAAAATTTTCGAATCAAAAATTTTAGCGGAAATATCCGATTTGAGGTCCCCTGAGTCGAATAAGACCATTTTTGAAAAATGTCTGTCTGTGTGTCTGTGAAAGATATCGAGATGAAACTTGAAACTTAAGCTTTTTGTTACAATCGGAAGAACTGAAAAGCTTTTGGTGAAAATCGGAAAACCGGAAGTGGTACTTTACTCTTAGCGTTTTTCAGTTTTTTCAGATTTTTTCAATAAATGTTTATCAAACAAAAAATTCTTTCAAATAAAAGTTGTAGATAATAACAAAATGAAGATGTATTATTCACTTACTTTTTGTCATAGCACTCTTAGTTTTTGAGAGATTTAATAAATAGTGTTTTTTATCAAGTCATTGATTTGTGTCAGTGTGTGTGTTGATACAATTGGAAAATGTTTCAAATAAAAGTTGTAGGTAATGGTATATTAAAGATTTTTTATATCTTCACTTTTTGTCATAGCACTCTTAGTTTTTGAGATATTCAATAAATAGTGTTTTTTATCTAGTCATTGGTTTGTGTCAGTATGTGTTGATCCAATTGAAAAATGTTTCAAATATAAGGTGTAGTTATCAAAAAGTTGAAGACATTTTGAAAATAATAATGCTACAAATATTTTAAAAGTGATTTAATACGCAATTTACGGGGGAAAGTACTATGATGGACACATCACCATTTTTTATTTATATTCTTGATTCGGTTCAATCACCGGCGGCTCGCAGCCTAACTTCAGGCTAGGCCAGAGACCTGAGGTAATATGTATCCGTTATTGAAAGGTGACTTTGTTGTGCAATTCCTTGTATTTATAAAGCGCTATCCCAACCTCAAATTTTGTGTGCCTTGGAGCTGTGGCCGACTCTGAAGTTAGGCTGCGAGCCGTCGCTGGGTTTAATTATTTTTTCCCTAATATTGGCTTTCGAAACTTGGTCAATTAATATTAAATCATTTTTTCACTGACGAAATGTTAATTATTGTAAAACTTAAATCGTATTTATTGAAATCGTTAGATCGTTGTCCGCTTTCAAATTTATTACTATCGGAAATTTTCATTTGTGAAATTTAGTATCTACACATTTAATAATAATAATGACAATAACGTTTTATTAGTGTTAAAGCAGAGCTTATACAAGTTTAGGGTGTGTAGTAAGTATATGAATAAAGTAAGAAGACACAACGGGAAATTTTTCTTTTAAGTATTCATACAGGAATATTTCTTTTAAGTAAACACATCTCGATTTATACATTGTAATTTTTCAGACATCTGTTGTTTTTGAAAAGCGTTCAATTTGAAGCTTCTAACGAGTGCTTCCACTCCCAGACTAAGCATGAAGTAAAATTTCGAGTTTAGAAAAGCCTGAAAATTTGGTTTGGCCGCGTAGCGCGAAGCGCGGAGCGGCCAAACCAAATTTTCAGGCTTTTCTAAACTCGAAATTTTACTTCATGCGCCACCCGTACAAAACACTCACATATCGTGAAGTTTAAAGTATACCGCTGAAGCAATATTCTAAAGCAGTATACTTTGATCTTCCCTTGAAATCAGTGTTTTATACGCGTGGCGCATGAAGTAAAATTTGGAGTTTAGAAAAGCCCCGTGAAAATTTGTCTCGGGTCGCTGCGCGACCCTCGACAAATTTTCTTCGCGGGGCTTTTCTAAACTCGAAATTTTACTTCATGCTTAGTCTGTGAGTAGAAACGTTCGTTAGAAGCTTCAAATTGAACGTTTTTTAAAAACAGCGAATGTTTTAAAATTTGCAAATGCAAGCAAAATTCCCTTCATATGTAAATGTTAAGAAAAAGATAAGAAATGACAATAGAAAATAGTAGAAAGCGACCCTCGACAAATTTTCTACGCGGGGCTTTTCTAAACTCGAAATTTTACTTCATGCTTAGTCTAAGAGTAGAAACGTTCGTTAGAAGCTTCGAATTGAGCGCTTTTTAAAAACAGCGAAAGTCTAAAAATTTACAAATAAAAAATATGTATAGAAAAGATAAAAAATGACAATACAAAATAGTATTTATAAATAATATCGTTTGAAGATGTACACAACTTTTGATTATAATTACTGATGGGAATAATCGAGATATTTAAATAATAGAATATATTAGACCAAGATATTTTAGTGATCGATTTTTACATCGTTTATTCATACAGGAAACTTTTCTTTTAAGTATTCATACAGGACACTTTTCTTTTAAGTAAACACATCTCGATTTATACATTGTAATTTTTCAGGCATTCGTTGTTATTGAAAAGCGTTCAATTTAAAGTTTCTAACGAGTGTTTCCACTCCCAGACTAAGCATGAAGTAAAATTTCGAGTTAGGAAAGCCTGAAAATTTGGTTTGGTCGCGTAGCGCGGAGCGGCCAAACCAAATTTTCAGGCTTTTCTAAACTCGAAATTTTACTTCATGCGCCACCCGTACAAAACACTGACATATCGTGAAGTTTAAAGTATACTGCTTAAGCAATATTCTAAAGCAGTATACTTTGAACTTCCCTTGAAATCAGTGTTTTATACGCGTGGCGCATGAAGTAAAATTTCGAGTTTAGAAAAGCCCCGTGAAAATTTGTCTTGGGTCGCTGCGCGACCCGAGACAAATTTTCTACGCGGGGCTTTTCTAAACTCGAAATTTTACTTCATGCTTAGTCTGAGAGTAGAAACGTTCGTTAGAAGCTTCGAATTGAGCGCTTTTTAAAAACAGCGAAAGTCTAAAAATTTACAAATGAAAAATATGTATAGAAAAGATAAACAATGACAATACAAAATAGTATTTATAAATAATATCGTTTGAAGATGTACACAACTTTTGATTATAATTACTGACGGGAATAATCGAGATATTTCAATAATAGAATATATTAGACCAAGATATTTTAGTGATCGATTTTTACATCGTTTATTCATACAACAAACTTTTCTTTTAAGTATTCATACAGGAAACTTTTCTTTTTAGTAAACACATCTCGATTTATACATTGTAATTTTTCAGGCATTCGTTGTTATTGAAAAGTGTTCAATTTAAAGTTTCTAACGAGTGTTTTCACTCCCAGACTAAGCATGAAGTAAAATTTCGAGTTTAGAAAAGCCTGAAAATTTGGTTTGGTCGCGTAGCGCGAAGCGCGGAGCGGCCAAACCAAATTTTCAGGCTTTTCTAAACTCGAAATTTTACTTCATGCGCCACCCGTACAAAACACTGACATATTGTGAAGTTTAAAGTATACTGCTTAAGCTTTGATCTTCCCTTGAAATAAGTGTTTTACACGCGTGGCGCATGAAGTAAAATTTCGAGTTTAGAAAAGCCCTGTGAAAATTTGTCTCGGGTCGCTGCGCGACCCTCGACAAATTTTCTACGCGGGGCTTTTCTAAACTCGAAATTTTACTTCATGCTTAGTCTGGGAGTGGAAACATTCGTTAGAAGCTTCAAATTGAACGCTTTTTAAAAACAGCGAATGTTTAAAAATTTGCAAATGAAAGCAAAATTCCCTTCATATGTAAATGTTAAGAAAAAGATAAGAAATAACAATAAAAAATAGTATTAATAAATAATATAATAATAATAATAAATCTTTATTGTCCAACAGGAAACATATCCTAATTACAAGACAATATAGTTAAATAGAAAGTAAATTAATTATAAAACATACAAAAATATATAAGTAATCAATATACGAATGTGCAACAATTTGCTTAAATCTATACAAGTTTCATTTTACTAAATATAGTGTATATAATAATTATAAGTAAGAATTATAATTGATTTAAGGCTGTCAGTAGAGTTTTCAGAGTATCATGAAATATATCACAGGAAGGAGAAATGCTATTAAAACATCTGGACACAATACTGACAGGTGATTTCAGACCTATATCAGTTCTATGTGCTACTAAATTAAATGTAGAAGACTGTCTACTATGAAAAGATGGAATATGCAGCCCAATTCTATTTAAGAAGTCAGGAGAGTCAACAGAATTGTGCAGAAGTTTATATAGGAAAGAAATACATGCTTTTTGTCGGCGAGATGCAAGACTCAAAATCATATTTACGTAAAAGTATATCGTGATCTATACCTCTGTTTGGATAATATCCCTCCGACTTATAAGATAAAATTTTTAAAAATTTGCGTTGTACACTTTCTAATGCACTAATCTGACCCTGGTTCTGCGGAAACCAAACTATGGCCGCATATTCCAACTTTGATCGTACGTATGCATAAAACAATGATTTTAATGCATTGGGGTTATGGAACTGGGAAGAGTTACGACAAATGAAACCTAGAGACCTTGAGGAGTCTTTAACAATATGGTCAACATGGACATTAAAAGTTAAGGTGTTGTCAAAGTAAACTCCCAGCTCTTTAAAAACTGTGGCACGCTCTAAGATATTACCATGAATTGTGTAATTAAATGTAAGCGGATTGGATATCTTAGTGAACGACATGTATGTACATTTTGAGATGTTTAGGTTGAGTCCATTTTTTAGACACCATGATGATAAAGCATTAAGGTTATATTGTAAGACTTGACAATCGTTGAGATTTTTAAATCGTCGGCGTAGAGTAGGTGCTTACAAGATAGGGAGTCAGAAAGATCTTTAATAAATAAGTTAAATAGTAGTGGGCCTAAAATAGAACCTTGGGGTACCCCAGAAGTTGGACAGTATTCAACAGATTTAAAGCCATTGACTACCACGTATGCTTTGCGTTCACTAAGATAAGTCTGTATTAATGACAGCGACGACGCACAAAAACCAAAGGTACTTAACTTTGACAACAGAATATTGTGTTGAACTTTGTCGAAGGCTTTCGACAGGTCCGTATAAATCACGTCAATTTGTCCCTTTGCATCAATAGTTTCAGCAATATCATGAGTTATAAGTGTAAGATTAGTCACAGTTGAGCGATTAGGGATAAATCCGTGTTGTTTATCAGATATATAAAGTTTAGTATGATTGTAAATTTGGTTAAATAGTAATCGTTCAAATACTTTTGCAATATGCGGCAGAATAGCAATAGGTCGAAAATTATTAATGTTTTGAAGTTTAAAAGATGTTTTTGGCACAGGACAGATTGCTGCAATTTTCAGACATCGCGGAAAGGTACACGTTTTTATTGATAGGTTAAATAATGTAGCATATGTAATGTATCGTTTGAAGATGTAGACAAGTTTGGATTATAATTACTGATGGGAATAATCGAGATATTTTAATAATAGAATATTTTAGTGATCGATTTTTACATCGTTTATTTTCATTACTTTTAGTGGTATCAAATACTATATCGATATAAAAAATGATGAACGATATAATAAACGTTTTTTTCCTTCATCCTCTATCAACTCTAAAGATGGTATAATTGTTTCGATTATAAATATAATCGAATATTTTGAGATCGCTTAATTGATTTGATTATTCGCTCTAAAAATAAAAAAAATATATCTTACATTATTAAAATTAAACCAGTAGTTTATTATAACGCAAGAACAAAGATAAAATCAACCTGAGTTGGATGCGAAAGTTAAACATTTGTAATTGGTATATATTTTTGAACTTCACAATATCTTGAATCTTTAATCTTTATTAAACGAAAGGCCAATACATAAATATAAACATACAGAACAAGAACATACAGGGTGTTCATTTGAAAACTTCCCAACGCGGTTTTATGGAAAACCACTGATTAAAAGAAAAAACGCCGAGACACGTCCAAAGATTTCCCAAGGGGGACAACTTTTTAACCAAAAACGACTACACCCCCTTTTACCCTCTGCCCCCCAGGGTCATCCCCTTAAACATTTTAAATGACAAGGGGTATCAAGTAATAGCTTGTTTGAAAGGTTTTTCAAAGTGCTTTATTTTGACGTTTGAATTTTTAAAATCGGTCGATTTGTTTACGGAAAAATTAGAAAAATCTTTATTTATCTTAATTTGTTCAGATAGAAAAAAAAACACACGAAAATATCACTTTTTATTTTATTAATAAGTGTTCAAAAACCAACAAAACTTGGCAGCAACCAAATAAAATCCCTAATTTATTTCGCCTTCTTTTCATCAATACGGAGATAACATTTATTCTTATACCTGTTTAGTTTGGGTTAGTTGCTATGGAAAAGAAACAATTCCATTTGTTGTCAGTTACCTTTGTGACAATCTTGGGATAGTGAAAATAAATTTATTGATTCATATTTTACTTCCAAAATGGTTTACACACTAGCCGAAAGAGTGGAAATTATTCTAATTTATTGTGCCCAAAATCAATGTGCTCGGCAAACTGCCGTCACATTTAACGCCAGACATCCGGACAAGATAACTTCGCATAGGTATGTTTTGGACCTTGTTACTAAATTTACTCAAACTGGATCTGTTGCAAATAAAAAACGTAATCATCGTAGAGTTTTAAATGAAGCCGCTCAAATTGAAGTTTTGGGTCATTTTGGCATAAATCCTAATACTTCATTACGCAAAATTGGTGATGCGACTGGTATTTCATTAGGCTCTGTACACACAGTTACTAAATTACATAAATTTCATCCATTCAAAATGCAAATATTGCAAGAGTTAACCGAGGGTGATTTCGATAGGCGAGTCGAGTTTTGTGAACAAATGACTGCAGCGATTAATGATAATACCATTCATGTAAAGAATACCTGCTTCACTGATGAATGCACATTTTATCTAAATGGATTTGTTAATAAGCATAACTGCAGGTATTGGAGCAATGAAAATCCTCATGCTCTTGTAGAAGGGCATACTCAGTACCCCCAAAAAATTAATGTATGGGCAGGCATTTTAGGAAACAAAGTGATTGGGCCATTGTTTATTAATGGGAATTTAAATGGAGGCATTTATTTAGATATGTTGGAAAATACCATCAATCCGCTTATCACTGAAACCATTGAAAACCAAATCGGAGACGATGGAAACCCTATACTTGATGAGGCTGAAATATATTTCCAGCAAGACGGCGCTCCTCCTCACTATGTTCTTCCGGTTCGGCAATGGCTAGACGACTAATTTTCAGATAAATGGATTGGGCGAAGAGGGCCTATAGAATGGCCTGCTAGATCTCCTGACTTGTCGCCATTAGACTTTTTTCTATGGGGCCATTTAAAGTCTATTGTGTTCACTCCCCAACCTGAAAGTTTAGATGAACTTCGTCAACGCATCACCGAAAGCTGCCATGATCTCCCACAACATGTTTTTGAAAATGTCCGGCAGGAATTTGAACATCGCCTATATCATTGTTTGGCCAATAACGGGCAACATTTTGAACACTTAATAAAATAAAAAGTGATATTTTCGTGTGTTTTTTTTTCTATCTGAACAAATTAAGATAAATAAAGATTTTTCTATTTTTTCCGTAAACAAATCGACCTATTTTAAAAATTCAAACGTCAAAATAAAGCACTTTGAAAAACCTTTCAAACAAGCTATTACTTGATACCCCTTGTCATTTAAAATTTTTAAGGGGATGACCCCGGGGGGCAGAGGTAAAAGGGGGTGTAGTCGTTTTTGGTTAAAAAGTTGTCCCCCTTAGGAAATCTTTGGACGTGTCTCGTCGTTTTTTCTTTTAATCAGTGGTTTTCCATAAATCCGCGTTAGGAAGTTTTCAAATGAACACCCTGTATAAATAAAACATAGGTTAATTTTAATTTGAAATTAAAGCGTGTTTATAACCAAGTACAATTTTCTTTTTATATGGGGTTGAAAATTAGGGGTGGTTATATCATAAATATACATAGTTTATGCACTAAAACGTACTGTTAATGTAGTTTTATTTTATAGTAAATAATTTCAGAAATATGAATTTTTCATATCTATTGCTGGAATCTATTGCTAACTTCACATCCGTATAAATAAATAATACCATACAGAAATCAGCAAAATAAAAACATGGTACTAATAATAGAAAGAAAGATATGTCAGTGTCTTTTACACCAGGCGCATTAGAAAAAAGAGTTTGGAAAAAATCTCGACCAATCATTATCTAAACATCATTTATATTTGACCTACATCTTGTTCGTTATCATCACTCTCAGGTTAATGCTGAATAAGCAATGTAAGTCCATTGCTTATACAGCATTAACCTGATAGTGATGATAATCTCCATAAACTGATTAACAATTTTATTGATGACACCCCTGCCTTGGAGCTAGTTAACTTTTATGTACCTAGGCTTGCAAATAGGACATCTTACACATTTTCTTACAGTACTCCTGATACATCTCACCATAGCAACTCTCATTATATAAATTATACAAGTCATATCACAGTGTACAATATAACGCCGATATTTTTTGGTGATTCGCTTAGTGAGTTTATCAAACATATTAACGAATGTTTTATTACATAACTGCGGCTACTTGTAATTTTTAAAATGTTTGTGTTTAAATTGTTATCTAATATGTATAAATTGTTGTGTGTTATTTGTTTTACTGATGTTACCCTTTTATTAGATGTATTATCTGTTGGGTAATAAATAAATAAATAAATAAATAATGAACAAGATGTAACTTTAATTAAAACACTATTAACCTTTTTTCACATTTTTACTTTCCCCCGTATGTAATACAAAGGGAAAGTATTGTTTTCGTGAAAATTTTCGATTCAAAAATGTTAGCGGAAATATCCGTTTTGAGGTCCCCTGAGTCGAATAAGACCATTTTTGAAAAATGTCTGTCTGTCTGTCTGTCTGTCTGTCTGTCTGTCTGTCTGTCTGTGTGTGTGTCTGTGTGCGCTGTACCGCAAAAACCGCTAAAGATATCGAGATGAAACTTGAAACTTAAGCTTTTTGTTACAATCGGAAGAACTGAAAAGCTTTTAGTGAAAATCGGAAAACCGGAAGTGGTACTTTACTCTTAGCGTTTTTCAGTTTTTTCAGATTTTTTCAATAAATGTTCATCAAACAAAAAATTCTTTCAAATAAAAGTTGTAGATAATAACAAAATGAAGATGTATTGTTCACTTACTTTTTGTCATAGCACTGTTAGTTTTTGAGATATTTCAAAAGTTGTGTGTTTTATCTAGTTATTGAGGACCACTTCGTAATATGTTATAAAAAGAAGAACGTTTTTCGGGAACTTTCAAACACAATTTTCTACAGGGTGATTCATTAGCCTCTTTACAAACTTTAAAAAGTGATTTAATACGCAATTTACGGGGGAAAGAACTATGATGGACACATCACCATTTTTTTTAAGTGTGAAGAAAGGTGTTTTAATTAAAGTTATTATAATCTTCACGTAACTCACCCAAGTTCAATTCGAACAAGATGTAGGTCAAATATAAATGATGTTTGCATTATGATTGGTCACGATTTTTTCCAAACTCTGTTTTTTAATGCGCGGGGTGTGGAAGACACTAAAATATTGCAAAGTTCAAAGATATATACTAGTGTTTTACGTAGTTGGCGCATGAAGTAAAATTTCGAGTTTAGAAAATCCTAAAAATTTGCTTCGCTCGCGCGCCGGCAAATCCAAATTTTCAGGCTTAGTTTAGAAAACTCGAAATTTTACTTCATGCTTAATAAGGGAGTGGAAAACATTCATTCAGCGAATATAAAATGCAATAATAAAAATACTAAATGCGTAAAAATTTATCAAATACTTGAATGCTTCGCTTTAGAAAAATCAAATCTAGCATATTTTTGTAATAGTTTTATTCCTTACTTCATCACTACATGGATGAGGGAGGATGGAGCTGGTCTAAGGATTGTAGCGAGACTGGGTTGGCATAGGGAGTTAAAAAGAAGAAATAGAATAGATACAGAAATTTGATTTTGTATGTAGACTTTTTTTATGCCAATAAAGGTTGTTTTTTTATCACTACATTTTATTTTAGGCTTCATGCGCATTTCGAACACAATAAAATATAGTAAAGTAAAGAATAAAACAATTACAAACACTTGAAACAACTTAACGTAACTAAAAGAAGAATAAATTTCGATTCGAAATTTCAGTAAAACACAACTGTCTTCTGTCTTTGTCTTCCACACCTCGCGCATTAAAAAAAAGAGTTTGGAACAAATCGTGACCAATCATAATGCAAACATCATTTAAATTTGACCTACATCTTGTTCGTTACCCTCACTATCAGATTGATGGCGAATAAGCAATAGACTTAAGAATAAACTAGTGGTTTACGTGGTTGACGCATGAAGTAAAATTTCGAGTTTAGAAAAGCCTAAAAATTTGGATTTGCCGGCGCGACTCGCTTCGCTCGCGCGCCGGCAAATCCAAATTTTCAGGCTTTTCTAAACTCGAAATTTTACTTCATGCTTAATCAGGGAGTGGAAAACATTCGTTCAGCGAATATAAAATGCAATAATAAAAATACTAAATGCGTAATAACTTATCAAATACTTGATTGCTTCGCTTTAGAAAAATCAAATCTAGTATATTTTTGTAATAGTTTTATTCATTACTTCACTATATTTTATTTTAGGCTTCATTTGGAACACAATAAAATATAGTGAAGTAAAGAAAACAACAATTACAAATACTTGAAACAGCTTAACGTAACTAAAAGAAGAATAAATTACGATTTAAAATTTCAGTAAAACATAACTGCTCGATGTTTTTTTAGCTTAATTCTACTGAAATGATTTAAATCGCATTAAAAGTTTATTCATTTCTTAACCTGCTTAACTTAACTAGCGCTCAGTTTTATTTTTTTAAAAGCCGAAAGGATATTGTTTTAACCCATTAAGCGTCATTGATGCATACACGAAACATTACTAATTTTTTGTTAATTAAATTATTAAATAAGTTAATTTGATATATTATATTATTTGACCTAACTTGAAAATGTACGAAGAAAACTGTGAATATTTTGTTATTATCATATTTCGATTATTACTCATTTTAAAAAAGAAATTTCAGTGTATTTCCAACTTCACAATATTTCAGTGTTTTATACGCGTGGCGCATGAAGTAAAATTTCGAGTTTAGAAAAGCCTGAAAATTTGGTTTGGCCGCTCCGCTTCGCGGAGCGACCAAACCAAATTTTCAGTCTTTTCTAAACTCGAAATTTTACTTCATGCTTAGTCTGGGAGTGGAAACACTCGTTCTAAACATCATATTGCACGTCTTTATATAAAATCGCCGAATGCCTGAAAATTTATTGCGTATACATTATGTATATTTTAAAGAAATATTTACAGTATGTAATACATACAATAAGTCATTCATGGAAATCATAAAAATAAGTGCAGAATTTTACCTAAATTCAACTTTTAGAGTTAACTCTAATTGCTCGGCCGTTAATAGGTTAATTCAATTCCGTATCCAGAAAAAAATCGCGGGGGAGGGTTAATGGTAATGGGGTTGATGGTAAAAATATGGTTTTTGCTCTTGTGGGACCGCTTTGACATACAAAAATTTAACATTTTGGGTTTGGGTTGAACACCTATATATCCCCCCGTCCTGGCTACAGCCTTGATACTATTGTTCATCTTTGTATGAACTGTTTTGCTGTTTGGACATTTGAAACAAAACTTATTCACAAACTAAATAGTCAAATTGGGTAAAGTAAAACACTTGTTTAGTTCTATATTTTTTATTTTTAGTTGCCTGACACGTGTTTTGATCCGTTACGATCATTTTCAAAGTTAAAAAGTTTTAAATTTGAAAATGATCGTAACGGATCGAAACACTCGTGAGGCAACTGAAAATAAAAATAGAGAACAAAACAAGTATTTTCCTATACCCAATTTGAAAATTTGGTTCCATCAAAAAAGTAGCAGAACAAGTATAGAATAAATTAAATAGTCGTTGAGAATTTTATTAAGCTCAGAATTTGTATGTTTAGAGATAACAAAATCGTATGGTATGTGTTTATATGTGTTACGCCCATGGACGTACCTTGGTTTACCATAACCTCAAATGTTTTCCATCATTCAATCAGCATTCTGGGCTGAGGAACAAAACAAGTGTTTTATATTTTGAATTTTGGAGGCTTCTACTTCGTTATACATGTTAATTTAACCAAAGGCACAAAGCTTAACCTGCTCGAATCCGCCGAAATTTTCAAACGAACCAAGAACCCCCTAGTTAATCTGTTAAACGAACAAACCGATTTAGTGTACACGCCGCTCTTTGAAATCCTTTAATGTGTAAATCTTTGTACCTGTTTAACCTAATTTGTTTTGCTACCCTCACTCTAAATTGTTTTACCTGTATAAATGTAACCCCCTTTTGTAATTTGTTTCACTTGATAATGACCGTCAAACGTCGAAACTTAAGTCGTGAATTTATGTGTATATTTGTGTAATATAATATATATACATACAATAAATATTTTGTGGTAAAAACATAGTAAGTGTTTGATTCAATACGGGTATATATACAAAAGGTGATTACATGAAAATGGATTACAAAACGGCTTTAAAAATGGGGGTATACAGTAGGTCAACCTGGTCGTTAATTAGGGGGATTCCCGGATTAGCGCTAGCTTTATGTATTTCTAGGGATTCAAGGAGATTCATCTTCCGACCCTTTTTGGCACAATGAATAATAGTAAGTACATCTTTTCCAAAATATGGTTTTCATCTAAGAAATGTTTTGCAAAAGATGACTTATCACATTATCGCAACCGAAAAGCCCGGTTATGCTCCTTTAGTCTAGTATTGAAATTACGACCAGATTGACCAATGTATACTCCTTGACAATCTGTGCATGTTAATTTATATACTCCTGATCTATTACCTTTATCAATTTTGGTTTTACTATTAAAAATATAATTATTAATTTTACAAAATGGTTTGAATGCAATTTCTATATTATGTTTTTTCAAAATATTTTTAATTTGGAAACTAACATTGCCAAAGTAAGTAATTGGTTTGTAAGTTGTACTGTCTGATTTATTTGGTATTCCTGCATACAGTAAATGTTTAATTTGGGAAAATGTATGTTTTTTAATTAGTTTATCAACTAGATCATGACCATAACCATTATTAATAGCCATGGTCCTAATCAGGCTAACTTCTTTTTCAAAAGAACTATCTGATAAGGGAATTTTAAACGCTCGATTGATCATTGAATTGAAAGAAGCTACTTTATGTTTATAGGGATGTCTGGAGTGGATGGGAATTACTGAGTCTGTGAATGTGGGTTTTCTAAAAATGTCAAATGTTAATCTATTATTTATTTTAGTGATGGAGAGGTCAAGATATTTAATGTTGTTGTTAATTTCTGTTTCTACTGTGAATTTTATTCTTGGATGTAGGTTATTAATGTAATCTAAAAATTGGTTGAGATGTCTATCTGTACCCTGGAAACAAGCTAGTATATCATCGACGTAACGTTGCCACAATTTAATATGTTTTTTCGCAAGTGGTGAATTTAAAATAATTACAGTGAGGTTGTGCATAAAAATATCGGCTAACAATGGGCTTAAGGGGCACCCCATTGGTAGGCCATTGGTCTGTTTGTAAAATTTGTTATCAAATGAGAAAAAATTGTAATTTAGAATGATTTGTAAAATATTTAAAAATTCTGTTTTTATAGTGTTGTTAGTATTACATCTATCAAATGTACACTCTGAAGGAGGAAGGAGGAATATTAGCAACAAACAACACTAAACAACTTAACAACTTAAAAATGGAACCTGGATACAAGCTCGTTTCATTCGATGTAACTAATATGTTTGCTAATATTCCTCCTTCAGAGTGTATTCAATTAATAGAAAAAACATTTGATAGATGTAATACTAACATCACTATAAAAACAGAATTTTTAAATATTTTACAAATCATTCTAAATAACAATTTTTTCTCATTTGATAACAAATTTAATTTAAGATTTTTTCTCATTTGATAACAAATTTAATTTAAGATTCTAATGAGTGTTTCCACTCGTTGATTAAGCATGAAGTAAAATTTCGAGTTTAGAAAAGCCTGCACGTTTGGATTGGTCGCGTACGCCGTATATCCTCCACTACAGCCCTCCTGGTAGTAATTCCGAGAAAATGTGTGGTCAGATATTTTTAAATATCTGTTTTTGAATAAAATTTTGAAGGACCTAGCTTCAAAATTTAATTCAAAACAGATATTTAAAAAAATTAAAAATGCATTTATTAGTACTTCTCGTAGTTCTGTTCGTTTTTGAGATATTTCGAAATCTTTACATTTGTTTTTATTATCTCAATGACGTAGAAAGTATTATTATGGCCACATCCGACTTTTTTTTTTAAGAAAATGGAGCCACTTCAGAGTGCCAAGACACGTCGACGTCGTCTTCGGCGCCTAACAGCAGCATCGCCTCCACCGCAAGCGGATCCCCCTCCAGGATACCAGAGTGCTCGGCGACGACGAACGGGGATGAAAGTAAGTAAAAGTTGTTAATTGAGTTTCCGACTTTTTCACTCCCTCTTCGAGAACAAAAAAAAACACCTCTATAAGTCCGACTTAACAAGTAGAAAAAATAAAGAACTGAAAAAGAAATTCCTTTGATGAGATGAGATAAAGGCCCGACTTTTGAATTGTTAATAATTAAATGCCAGCTGAGGGTTTTAAATAATGATGAGTCTAAATAAAAAATTATAAGTGTCAAGAAATATCCCTATTATAAATTGAAAAAAAGGTTTACAATCTTGTTACAATAATTGAATGGTAACACGAATATTGTAATAATATAGAATTCAAATAAGAAAATCATTTTTTAGAATATTTATATTATATTTGTATTCTAGTATAGAAAAATTATTGTATCATGGTGATACATTACTATTAATTCAATTCGAATAAAAATATATGGTATACCCACAAAGTAAGTTTCGTTTGACTGGTTAAAGAAAACAAGTACATATTCAGAAAAAAAAAAATATTGTGAAAAAATCTCTAAACTAATGTTCTATGTAAGTCTCAAAATTTTGTAGGCACTTGTCAAAGCGCTTTTGTATTTCCTTTCAGTGCCGAAGTAAGGAGGGGGCCAAGGGGGCAACGGCTACAGTCTAATATAATATATGGGAGGGGGGTGAAGGGGGGCGACGGCCCCAGGCGCACCTAACGGAAGGCCGTTGACGGCGCCAAAATATTTATTAAAAATATATTACCTATACCATACAGTCTCAAAATTTTGTAGGCACTTGTCAAAGCGCTTTTGTATTTCCTCTCAGTGCCGAAGTAAGGAGGGAGCCAAGGGGGCGACGGCTACAGTCTAATATAATATATGGGAGGGGGGTGAAGGGGGGCGACGGCCCCAGGCGCACCTAACGGAAGGCCGCTGACGGCGCCAAAATATTTATTAAAAATATATTACCTACTACTACCATACAGACAGAGAGCTTTTAGAGTTGATTTAATAATTGAAGCGTGCCATATGCAAAAAGTCGTAAGTGCCAATTTTTAAGTAATGCGTTTTATATACGGAATATGTCCTATATGTCTTGCTTTACTTGTACAATAAATGCCGGGGCGATAGTGCTACTACAAGTGGCAAAAATTGGGATTGATTGAGTTTGGACGCTACGGGTCTAAATCCAAACGCTCCTGCTTTTCTAAACTCAAAATATTACTTCATGCTTAAGCTGAGAGTGGAAAACACTTGTTTAAAAATACTTAAAACGCTTGCATTTGAGGTTTTTCCCGCCCAACGTGGGGCCAGGCTAACGCTGTGGCCCCTAGTTGGGCGCCATAAATCGCAAGCATCTAAATTTAAAACTTCCCACTGAATCAGCGTTTCGTACGCGTGGCGCATGAAAATTAGGTTAAAATTTATTAAACATAAGCAGTATATCTCCAACTTCACAATATGGTCAGTGTTTTATACGCGTGGCGCATGAAGTAAAATTTCGAGTTTAGAAAAGCCTGGGTTTGGATTTGGACGCTACGCGTCCAAATCCAAACGCTCAGGCTTTTCTAAACTCGAAATTTTACTTCATGCTTTGTCTGGGAGTGGAAAGCACTCGTTTAAGCTTCAAAATGAACGCTTATTAATTTAATTTTTTTAAAACTTATCGATTAATGACTAAATACGCTTTAATTTGATTTGTAAAATGTTTTAAATACTTATTAAGAATTGTAAATTACCCGTGATTCAATAAATTAGTGAATCAAAATCGGTTTACCGATAATTCAACGGGAAATATTGATATCGTTGTTTCAGGGGCAAAATTCATTAAATACGTTACGTGGATAAATAATAGAATTAAAGATTTACCTTTACCAAGTGTTTTCCACTCCCAGACTAAGCATGAAGTAAAATTTCGAGTTTAGAAAAGCCTGAGCGTTTGGATTTGGACGCGTAGCGTCCAAATCCAAACTCAGGCTTTTCTAAACTCGAAATTTTACTTCATGCGCCACGCGTATAAAACACTGACCATATTGTGAAGTTGGAGATATACTGCTTGTGTTTAATAAATTTTAACCAAATCTCGTGCTATCAAAATTCGAGCAATTTACAATAAATTTTAGCTAATACTCATAAGATTTTTTTTATATACTGTTTTTTATTTGATTTTATTATCTATAACCTGTCGATTGCCAAATAATTTGGTATGCAAAAGTAGCTCGCGTATGACAAATGGTGGAACACCCCTGCTTTATAGCATATTTTCTTCCTCTATGTGTGCGGAATGTTTCCTGAAGGTTTGGCCATACCTTTTCGTTCACCCTGTATATATTTTCATGCTTAATCTTGGAGTGAAAAACACTCGGTTAAAAATACTAGAAACGGTTGTATTTAAGGTTTTTTGGCGCCCAACGTGGAGCCGGGCTAACGCTTAGCCCTTGTTGGGCGCCATAAATTGCCAGATTAAAAGTCGAAAACTTTCCACTGAATCAGTGTTTTATACGCGTTTCGTATGAAGTAAAATTTTGAGTTTAGAAAAGCCTGGGTTTGGATGCCAATTGGATATTTGGCCCCAGGAGCCGATTATCCTTACTGCGGCGCTGTTGGCAGTATATGAGTTATTATAATTATGAAAGAGTTTCTAAAACTATCGCAACTGTCACAAAAGATCCATAAAAACTCGTATACTGAGGATTGTTATAATGGTTACATTAGCTATTGATAGCCATTTGAGTATACTGACTGCCTATCAGAGCTGGGCAGGATTCGAACCATTCAGGATTCGATTCCCGGATTTGAATCCTTTTAGAGGATTCAAAAGAGGTATTCGAATACTTTAGTGAAAACGGATTCGTGATCCGGATTCGTTACATTTTTTTAAAAGGATTCGTATTCGAATCCAGACGTAGATGATTCGAATCCTTATAAAAGGATTCGAATTCTTATAAAAGGATTCGAATCCTTATAAAAGGAATCGAATCCTTAGAAAAGGATTCGAATCCTCATACACGGATTCAAATCCTCCTAAATAATTCGAATCATCGCTATTCAGGCTGGGATTCGAGTTCGATTAATTCAAATAGTTAAATATTCTAATATGAATATTTAAATCACTAAATTATTCATATTTGAATATAAATATTTAAATTTTCGAATAATTCAAATATTTGTGAATGCATATTTGGTTACTTAACCATGAAAAATATCCAACGTTAATAGTATATTTTTAACTTCACTTGAAATCAGTGTTTTATACGCGTGGCGCATGAAGTAAAATTTCGAGTTTAGAAAAGCCCCGTGAAAATTTGTCTCGGGTCGCTGCGCGACCCTCGACAAATTTTCTACGCGGGGCTTTTCTAAACTCGAAATTTTACTTCATGCTTAGTCTGGGAGTGGACAACACTCGTTCTTAGAAGTTTCAAATTAAAGGATCACTCTAGATTACTAAGTTTATTACCATTTTACAAAGTCTACAGCTCGAAGGACCAACCATGGTCTTCGGAGACCGAAGGACTACAGGGAATCGAAGTTTTTTTACAAGAAAACAACGAATATCTGAAGGTTTACAGCATGGATAGGAAAGAAAACATCTAATTTTGAAAAAATATTGAAGTTGGGTTGATTTTCAGTGCATTTTTAACTTCACTTTAAATCAGTGTTTTATATGCGTGGCGCATGAAGTAAAATTTCGATTTAGAAAAGCCCCGCGAAAATTTTCTACGCGGGGCTTTTCTAAACTCGAAATTTTACTTCATGCTTAGCCTGGGAGTGGACAACACTCGTTTGAATTTTAAATTTAACTCTTTTAAAAAATTGACGTATGTAATATAATAAATCATTCATTGAATCATTCATTGAAATCATAGAAAAAGATTCAAAATTGTACCTAAAATTAACTTTTAGAGTTAACTTTATAAATTACTCGGCTCTTAATGGGTAAATATTCTATTCCTAAAAAAAATCGTTTTTATTTAATATTAAAGTTGCATTTAATACAATAACAAACTGTGAATAAATCGACATAAATCTAGAAATATCGAAAATCTCGACATGTAGAAAATCTTGACGGTCCACTCCCAGACTAAGCATGAAGTAAAATTTCGAGTTTGTTAGGCGCCATTGTTGGGCGTTCGAGTTTCGAAGTTTTTAGAAAAGCCCCGCGTAGAAAATTTCAATTTTCACGGGGCTTTTCTAAACTCGAAATTTTACTTCGTGCGCCACGCGTATAAAATACAGATTTAAAATGAAGTTCAATAACACATATATCATCATTTATTAAAATCATTATATAATCAGATATTTAGTTGGTAAATGAACGTTTTTGTTAATACAAACTATTGGAATAAAATATTACTGGTTGCAAATAATAGATTCAAATTTATTTTTAAAGGATTTGTATCCGTGATTCAAAAATGAGGATTCGAATCTTTGATTCGAATCATATTTTTCACTTACGAATCCTTTATTCGAGTATTCGTGATTCGAATCATATTAGGTGATTCGGATTCGTGATTCATCCTACCTCTGCTGCCTATATCTTGACAACTTACACTGTCGCGTTATATCAACGATAATTTTACACACTACAAAAAAATTATCAACCAACATCAAAAAGATACCAATTTTTATATAAATCGTCATCATCCTGATGTGTGTGCTATGGTATGTGTATCAGTGGAAACTGTCAAAATGAAAAAACAAACAAGTTTTAAAATACATATGTTCGAAAGCGTTAAACGCCATCTAATACCCATTAGCTTAAGTAGCATCGTCATCGTCAGCCAGTTTTAAAATGGTCATTATTTTGTTAAATATAATTACTGTCAATAGTGATTCGGAATACTCTGCTTTAGTTGTTGTTTCCACAATTTTCGCGCGTTTTTCTTTTTTCAAGACAAGTGTTGACTCATGTTACTTTTGACATGATATTTAAGAACGTCAATTATATAGATTGCGTATAAAGTGAAGTTAAAGTTAAAGTCATTATGTTTTGTTTTACAGTTTTGATAATTTTTCTTTGTATTTTTCAAGATTGTCACGTGCGCACAAACCTAATATTTTTACGCATGTTTCGTATTTTTTTACATATTTTTGACAGTTGACGTTTATTGGATATAAGTCGGCGTCGACGTATATCCAATAGCATTTGTCAATAGTGACAGTTAATATTAGTTGACATTTAGTTTATAATAACACATGACTTTAATTATGATCTTCAAGTTGGGGGGCGCTAATAGGATTTTTGGCCCCACGCGTAAGTTTTCCTTACTGTGGCGCTGTTCCCTCTATGTAAGAAGGTGCCGCCTGTGATGTCAACTAAGTAACAACATGTTCTTGTTGAACCTCTTGCCATCAATACTTATAAAGAGAGCAGAAATTGCACTTCCGGTTTTCGTGAATCTTTTCTTCAGCTGCAGGAACCAGTTCATCACTAATCAAAGATGGACGCTCACTGGCTTCGTTATCATGCACATTATCACATCTAATCTGTCTTATTGAAACGCCCTTTACTTCGTCATACATGTTAATTTAAGAATAAAACAATTTTAACTTTGTATAACACTTTTTATTTTTTCGTGACTGCAGTTTTGACAAATTTAGCTTGGTATTATCAAACATTTAAAAAAATATATTTTTGAGTAGAATTATTAACATTGTTGCAAATGCCAACCGTTCGATATGCGAGATACTTTCGCTTTGTGTGTTTGGGGTCTGAAATTAAACGATAAGGTCCGCGTGACGCTGGCCCACTTTCCCGTTGCACATTCTGCCAGAGGGTTGGGTGGGTTTTGATCTCTCCTCCGAACGGAGGAAGATTTACGAGGTCGAGGTTATTCCTAATCGATGTGTCCGGACTCCCCTGGAGAGCACCTTCCTTCCCTACCTCCCTCAGAACCGAGACGAAAAACTCCCAAGGCCCGGCGAATTACGAAACATCCCCCGTTCTACGCTCATTTTTCTCAACAACGTGTGTGCATTTTTTTTCTGTATTTCATTGCATTTTTCCACGTTTTTCTCTCCCCCGGATTGTGTTTGCGTAGCATTACGTATGCAGCCGATGCTGGTATCGATTTCGTCGGAGGGGGGCTCTGGGGGCGGAAATATGTGTGCATGTGTGTATGAAAATTAGGGAAAATTGGGTGTTTCTGTTTCGGAGTGGGTGGGTTAAGAAATTTGCAACGGGTGGAAATGGGGGGGTTAAATTGAGTTCATTTATTAGGAGCACCTGGCTGCAATGTTTTGATAAATTGGTTGTTTCATTATAATTTGAGAGGGGGTTGTAAAGTTTGAATTGTTTCTGTAATTTGATATTTTCTTACAAATTGTTTTTGTTTTAATTTCTTTATTATTTTGCGAGAGTTTGCAATGCTCTTACATTTTCAATAATTTCGATTAAGGTTGAGCTTCTGTTATTACAAACTTGACATTGTTATGACACTTAACATGTTAGAACTTGTCTAAACTCATGCGGAAAAAAACGCGATTCGTCTGGACAAAGCCCGAAATTAGGTTTTAATTCGGACTATGTGAGCAGTAGACATTTCACGTTTTGTCTGTAACATATATACATAGGTTTTATTGCGTAAGCCTCTCCCCCCTCCCCCTCCCCCATAAGACTGTGATGGCCCCCCCTTCAAGAAGACAAATTTCTGGGTGCGCGTCTGTCTTGGACCCCCCAAAAATCTGAACTTCCGTCTCTTGTAAAAATAGATAGATTTAAAACCAATTCGTTCCAGCTCCGGCGAGATTTTTTTCGATTTAATTTCCATCGGATTCAGATTTTCCATTGGAAATATTCGGGGCCGTTCGTCTGTAATAAAATTGAAAAAAAAAACGTGGAAATTAGTCTGAAATCTCGACGCCGTCCGTGATTTCACCCCTCCACATCGAAACGCTATTTTTCATGAAGGGCCAGATCCAATATTTGCGCCAATCAGAGGGAGGACGAAAATCGGACGCGAGATGGGGAAATGATCGTTTGTGTACGTCACACATCCAGACCACCCGAAATGCAGAAAAGTAATTAACTACTCAATAGCAATTGATGATTTTTACTTTTAAACAGATTACAGTAACAATCAGTGAGTAATTTGTTCGTCATTTTGTTGCAGGAAATTGAGCTTGTTATAAATAAGCCCAATTTCCTGCAACAAAATGACGAAAATATTCTTCAAATGTTGTTGAAGAATATCAACAAACCTTCCTGAACAACATTGCTAAGTTTTTATCCACAAGAGGCTGAAGTTGGATTAGGTTAGCCGTAACTATCTTCTTAGGTTATGTTGTACGTTCGTTTGCTTAAGCAAGGATTGGAAACATTTGTTAGTTGCTTTAAATTGAATTCATTAAAAAACACGAATGCTCTTAAATGGATACGTTGAATCGGGATATGTATAGTTAAAAGAAAAACTCTTTTTGTTTAATAAAAATTCTCATCACCCGCTGAATTTAACTGAAATTGGTGAAAGTTGTAATTTCTAATTTATTTTGAGAAATTGTTGAATATTGATTTTGCATTTATGTAAACGTATAATTAATCTATTTGTATTTGTATATTTTTTGTATTTTAAGTCCTTACTCAAAACGGATTTCGTAAAATTAATTTCAGATTTGTGCGGCTCTAAAAGCAATTAAGGACCGGGCCCAAGACCCCCTTGAAAATTCAAAACTAAGCGTTTTTGCGTCGAGTGTGGAAAGCCGGCCGAGGAGAAGTGGGATAATTGTTCATGTCAATTGTGCAGATTTAGAAATGTTAACGAACTAAATGGACATTCATTAATATCTTTTCGAAAATGAAAGTAGTGTTGGCAACTAGCATTAAGGTGTACGTTCAGGTCAGACATCTTTTGTTTGGACATACAGGGAATTTTTCTTTTTAATATATTAGGTATGCATACGCTTTTTTAAAGAGTTCAATTTTAAGTTTAAAACGAGTGTTTTCCACTCCCAGACTAAGCATGAAGTAAAATTTCGAGTTTAGAAAAGCCTGAAAATTTGGTTTGGTCGCGTAGCGCGAAGCGCGGAGCGGCCAAACCAAATTTTCAGGCTTTTCTAAACTCGAAATTTTACTTCATGCGCCACGCGTATTAAACACTGAAAGCACTGAAATATTGTGAACGAGTAAACTTCACTTGAAATCAGTGGCTTGTACGCGTGGCGCATGAAGTAAAATTTCGAGTTTAGAAAAGCCTGAAAATTTGGTTTGGTCGCTCCGCGCTTCGCGCTACGCGACCAAACCAAATTTTCAGGCTTTTCTAAACTCGAAATTTTACTTCATGCTTAACCCGGGAGTGGAAAACACTCGTTTAAACTTAAAATTGACTTCATTTAAGAAAACAACGAATATTTAAAAATCCATAACACGTAATTGGGATATGTATACTTAAAAGAAAAAATGTACAAGAAATTATAATTTAAAGCTTTTCTAAAAGAAACAACACTAATATACTTGCGACCTAAACAGTATGAAATTGTCATGTAACGTCAAAATTTGACACAACTAGGAAAAATCGTTGCAGATACAACTGTTGGCATACTCTCTAAAACAATTGAACCACACATTCCACATCAATGAGTCACAAGACATCTCTCCCGAATTCCACTATACTTGTTTGGGGAGTCGTTTGTCGTCCATTCTTTCTACATGGCCATACCATCTTTGGATTTCATCGACTATGTCTGATTCGATTCCTATAGTCTCTCGTACCTATGCGTTTGATATTTTTCTAGTCTAGACTTTCCGGCCGATCTTCTCCTGCAGTCCATTTCTAGTACTAGTAGTCGATTTTATAATGACTTAGTCAGCTGTCATGTTTCGCACCCATATAGAACTACGTTTTTGAAAATAGAGTTAAAGAGCATTCGTTTTTTTACTTTCCCCCGTATGTAATACAAAGGGAAAGTATTGTTTTCGTGAAAATTTTCGAATCAAAAATTTTAGCGGAAATATCCGTTTTGAGGTCCCCTGAGTCGAATAAGACCATTTTTGAAAAATGTCTGTCTGTCTGTCTGTCTGTCTGTCTGTGTGCGCTGTACCGCAAAAACCGCTAAAGATATCGAGATGAAACTTGAAACTTAAGCTTTTTGTTACATTTGGAAGAACTGAAAAGCTTTTGGTGAAAATCGGAAAACCGGAAGTGGTACTTTACTCTTAGCGTTTTTCAGTTTTTTCAGATTTTTTCAATAAATGTTCATCAAACAAAAAATTCTTTCAAATAAAAGTTGTAGATAATAACAAAATGAAGATGTATTGTTCACTTACTTTTTGTCATAGCACTCTTAGTTTTTGAGATATTTAATAAATAGTGTTTTTTATTTAGTCATTGATTTGTGTCAGTGTGTGTGTTGATACAATTGCAAAATATTTCAAATAAAAGTTGTAGGTAATTAAATATTAAAGATTTTTTGTATCTTCACTTTTTGTCATAGCACTCTTAGTTTTTGAGATATTCAATAAATAGTGTTTTTTATCTAGTCATTGGTTTGTGTCAGTATGTGTTGATCTAATTGAAAAATGTTTCAAATAAAAGTTGTAGTTATCAAAAAATTGAAGATATTTTGAAAATAATAATGCTACAAATATTTTAAAGGTGATTTAATACGCAATTTACGGGGGAAAGTACTATGATGGACACATCACCATTTTTTATCTAGTCATTGGTTTGTGTCAGTATGTGTTGATCCAATTGAAAAATGTTTCAAATAAAAGTTGTAGTTATCAAAAAGTTGAAGACATTTTGAAAATAATAATGCTACAAATATTTAAAAAGTGATTTAATACGCAATTTACGGGGGAAAGTACTATGATGGACACATCACCATTTTTTTTCTCGGAATATGTATCGACCACAGGACAGAGTTTAAACATCCTATAATTTGTTTTTCTTTTTGGATACGCTTTTTACTTTCTTTCTCTGTGCGGCCACTTGTTTCAATTTTAGTTCCTAGATATTCATATTCGCTGCATGATGCAATCTCTTTCCTTATTTGTGACTTAAAGGTCTGTTTCTTCATTTCTTGCACATACATACCAGGTCTGTTAATTGCTTATAAATGGCTCTAGTTGTTAATATAGTGACTGTTAAGTCTCGTTATTGGTCCCTTATTCTTGTGTTTACATTTGACAAATACTTTCAGCTCACAAGAATACAAGTTTAATACAACTACATATGTTTTCATAGAGTTGAAGATGACTTTTTTTGGCCCAAAAATTATGATTCGCGGACAGCATTGGTTTTCTGTTACCATTTGAAGAAAACTGCCGCAGAATCGCATCGAATGCTTGTCGAAGCTTACGGTGAGGATCCTCTTGGTAAATCACAGTGCTTTGAGCGATTTAAAATATTTAAAAGTGGCGATTTTCACATGAGAAACCAAGAACATGGAAGACCACCGAGAAAGTTTGAAAACGTCGCATTGCAAGCATTGTTGGATGAGGATGACGCTCAAACGCATAAACAACTTGCGTATCAGTTAAATGTATTACCAGAAGCCGTCTCAATACGTTTGAATTCCATAAGAAAGATCCACAAGGAAGGAAAGTGGGTTTCACATGATAGACAGCAGGAAAACCGAAAAAACACCTATGAAATACTAGGTCCAGGTACAAAAGAAAATCATTTCTTTATCGAATTGTGACTGGCGATGAAATACTTCCACATGTGGCTTACTCACCAGATTCTGCTTATTTGCATTAATGGGACCCGCACTTGCTAAACAGCGCTTTACTTCTTACAAAAATGTACGAAAATGGCTCGATGATTGGTTTGCTTTAAACGATGAACATTTTTTTTGGCGTGGCATCCACAAATGGGCAGAGATATAAGAAAAATGTGTAGCTAGCCATGGGCAATACTTTGAATAAAATATTTTGTACCATTTTTATACATTAAATGTATATATTTTATTTAAAAAAACCGGCTTCATATCTAAAGACCTGGTATTTTGTTTTTATAGCGATTTACCGTTCTTCGTAGTATGTAGTATGTAAACAGTCTTCTCATCATAAACTCAAGGTCCTCCTTATCTTGCACCACAACCACCTGGTCGTCCGCAAAATGCACACACTCTCCTCCATTTCCGCAAGGCTTCATTTAGATATATTTTAAATAGTGTGGGAGAGATGCAGCACTCCTGTCTTAGGCCCTTTATCAGTTCGAAGCTGTCTGATAGATGAATTTCTAGTTTGACTCTAGATATGGATTGGTGGTATAGCTGCTTTATTGCTGTGTATCTCAAAGATGTGCTCCTTCAACTGCTTGATTCTTGAAATATTAGATTTTTCACATCAGTATTAAAAATCATTAACGCAATAATAAATCTCCATAACATAGTTATTGCGAAAAACAAAACAAAAATTAATTGGGGTTACCCACGAAATTGAATCTCTCATGTTCCAATGGGGACCTTATTAAAACATCCACCTATATTAGCCACCCGTAATGTTGGTCTTCTATCTACTTTTTTGACATAGCTTTGATAATTTCCTTTAAATAAAAAATTAATGGACCTACTTGTATGTACTAACTTTTAGAAATTTAAATACCTGTAATATTTTGCAGTTTCTCCATTAAAATATGCAATTTTCATTAAAAATAGTTTGCTTAATGATACGCGAATTGTAAAGATTTTCTATAAATAATATATAAAATTGCGAAAATATTTTTCGGGGAACTTAGGACAATAAATATCTATTGAAACAACTACTGACAATGGATATGTATTGTCTTAAGTTGTCTTGTTAATTAAGATACATTGTTTGCATTTATACGAAAAACATTTTTGTAATTTTATATATTATTTAAAGTGTGCAAACTATAAGAAGCGTAAGCTTATTTTCTCGAATTCAAATATTTTTGAATTCGAATTATTCTTATTTTTTTTTTTAAACAAATTGTGTTAGTTTGGTTTCTAAAGCCTATTTTGCTAAAACAAAAAAAATGGTGATATGTCCATCATAGTACTTTCCCCCGTAAATTGCGTATTAAATCACTTTTAAAATATTTGTAGCATTATAATTTTCAAAATTTCTTCAACTTTTTGATAACTACAACTTTTATTTGAAACATTTTTCAATTGGATCAACACATACTGACACAAACCAATGACTAGATATAAAACACTATTTATTAAATATCTCAAAAACTGAGATTGCTATGACAAAAAGTGAATCTACAAAAAATCTTTAGTTTTTCATTTCCTACAACTTTTATTTGAAACATTTTTCAATTGTATCGACACATACACTGTCACACACCAATAACTAGATAAAACACACAACTTTTGAAATATCTCAAAAACTAAGAGTGCTATGACAAAAAGTAAGTGAACAATACATCTTAATTTTGTTATTATCTACAACTTTTATTTGAAAGAATTTATGTTTGATGAACATTTATTGAAAAAATCTGAAAAAACTGAAAAACGCTAAGAGTAAAGTACCACTTCCGGTTTTCCGATTTTCACCAAAAGCTTTTCAGTTCTTCCGATTGTAACAAAAAGCTTAAGTTTAAAGTTTCATCTCGATATCTTTAGCGGTTTTTGCGGTACAGCGCACACAGACACACACACAGACACACAGCCAGACAGACAGACATTTTTCAAAATTGGTCTTATTCGACTCAGGGGACCTCAGAACGGATATTTCCCCTAAAATTTTTGATTCGAAAATTTTCACGAAAACAATACTTTCCCTTTGTATTACATACGGGGGAAAGTAACAATTTTAATATAAAATTTCTTTCAGAGAGACTGTGTGGATGTTTTGAACGGGTCCTTTCCAATGGCTTGGATTGATGTTAAACGTGAATGAAGCTTAAACGCAAATGATGTTTGACATCTAACAAGTTCAGTCTTTAGCAATTTCAACCATGGAAAGATTTACAATCGAAGAACGTGTTAAAGTTATTGAAGCCTTTACGAAAAAGAGCGTTTAAACAAAAATGCATTTCACACACGTCGTGATTTTTTTGATCAGCATAATTGCTGCATTTGGCCTGATGAAAATCCTAGGACGGTTGTTGAAAAACCGACGCATCCACAAAAGGTCGCTATTTGGTGTGCATTTTTTGTTGGCGGAATCATTGGACCGATTTTCTTCGAAAATTATGCCAGAAATTCGGTTTCGGTGAATGTTGAACCAACTTTTTATGGTCTGCATTGCATGCTATGGATGTCGACGATTTGTGTTTTAACAGGATGGCGCCACATGCCACACAGCCAATGCAACAATGCCTTTTTTGAATGAGAAGTTCCCAGGTCGCATTATCTTTCAAAATAGCGAAGTCAATTGGGCACCAAGATCGTGTGATTTGACACCTTTAAAATTCTCCCTTTGGGGTTATCTCAAGAGTATGATTTCTACCAACAAGCCAAAAACAATTCAACAGCTGAAGGATAAAATAATAAGTACAATTGAGTCGTCTAATTGCAAAACTCACATTCTCCACTTTTTGTGAAAATTGAGTTGGCGGTTTTTGTTATGTACGCCGTGTTTTTTGCAATTTGCCAAAAGTGGAGCATGTGAGTTTTGCAATTTGACCACTCAATTATGTAGAGATGTCGTTAATCATTATGAAAATCGAGTGGAGGTGTGCCGCCGAAGCCTTTGCGAACATTTGGCTGATATTATGTTTCACACATAATTGCTATGTGCCAAATAACATGATACGATAAAGACAAATGTTTTAACAAATACCATTGTCTTATTTACTGATAACATCGATCCGTCTTATTGAAAAAAGAGTGTTTCAATAAGACGGATCTATGTTGTGCTAAACTTTTAGCTGTGCTAAACTCTTGATATAACATACGTTTTTTAGTAAGTACATGATTTAATTTTTCTGTAATCATTTTTTTCATATTCATCGGTAATTTTCGTTTCATTAACTGATTATCTCCTCTTCTCCGAGTAAAGTCTGGGCGAATTGTGGGCGAGTCTAGCCGCTGAAAAAAAAAATGAAAGCAAATGGAAGGCATTCAGTAGCGAGATGATTTATGCGCGGCGCGAAATGAGGGTTTTCCGATAATTCCCATTTTTTTTCTCTCCATTCGTTCGTTTCTTCCAAGCGCTCAAAGCGTCCATAAAACACGTGATGGATTAAACGTTGCAGCAGGGTGTGTGTGCCACTGGAGGAGGGTGGGGGAGAGTAAAAGAGTGTTGATGGATAAAGTAAGGGGGTTTAAGGGTTAATAGAATCCACGTTCGTGTCCCTGGATTACCGAAAAAAGGTGATGGCGGGGATCGATCGTTGAAGGGCAAGGAGCGTTGGAAATTTTCGACAAGTAATTCTGTGAGTTTATTAATCGAAAATTGCCGTACGAACCCCAAAAATGCTAAGAGTAAACTACCAGTTCCGGTTTCTGCATTTTCATCAAAAACTTTTGCCATCCTAGGATTGTAACAAATAGTTAAGTTTATAGTGTCATCTTAACATCTCGATTAGTTTAGGCTGTACAATGGTGACGGACAGACCTCTTTCAAAAATGGTCTTAATCAAATCGGGGGACCTCATCATTGATATATCCACTAACATTTTTGATTTTAGATTATTAGTTTTTTAAACTAATCAAGTTAGATACGGTTTGTTAAGGGCATTGTTATTTATATGTATTGTAACGGATTTTCCTTCTAAAATTTAAGTAATTTACAAAAAATCCTGATTACATGTTACAAGAGGCAACTGTACGCGTCGGTAGGCTAGGGCATGGGTAAGCAAAGAAAATAAACTCTTTTTAGGTGATAATTCAAACTAAGTAAGACAAATCGTTGGGCACCACTCGATTTGGGGGTAGCCAATGAATGTTCTCCCAAAAAAATCGAGAAACTTGAGAGGGCGTAACCGGTGGAAACAAGTGAGAAAATTACTTAATAAAATAAAAAAATTGAGGGCGGTTTAAATAAATTTAATTGACAAGTGAAATAAATAATATTTACAAATATTAATCGAACAATAGCAATATTTAAATCACATAGTGCATCACAGTGACCACAGGGCCGTGCAAAAAAATAAGTAAAAAGTTCTCTTACGCAAATTAATTTACCTACTTGAATAACTAGTTAAACTTAATAACCAGCCTGTCTATCCATCACAAAAATATAAAAAAAATATAAATCACTCACCACAATTTTCCTGGATGATGAAAGCAGCGCTGCCCCCAGTCCATTCACTACGCTAGTGATAAAAACTAATATTTTGGGTACGAACAAACAGGGCTATATATTAGTTTATTGATATTTTCTCCCGCTATTATGGGGAATTTTACTATTTTACAAATTAGTATTAATTAAAGCAAATTGGCTTAAACTTTCTTTCGGCACGGCCGCGTAAGTGCAATTTACAACAAAAAATATGGAATTTTAAAACAACCACTAATTTAACGCAAATTACGAAACAATAATAAAAAAAACATCAAACTGGACTTCGCGGAAAACTGCATTTGCTCGCCCTTTGGCTGAATCACAGGGGGGGGGGGGTCACACTCGGATATTAGACGCCTGTCAAGTCGCCTGATGCCTCGCAACCAAATTTGGAAGGGTCTCGTTATCTCTTTCGCTCCCAATTCAACGGGTGCCCTTCCGCAACCCACTCAGCCTTCTCATACGCCCTTAACAGGCGGTTTAGCCTTAGTTGAATCTCGCCCTAGCTAGATCGCCAGATAAACCTTTCGATTCTGAATTTAAAGAAAAAAACATCTTTAATGGACGGTCGGTTCGGAAAAACAAAAATTAAAACATACCTGGCGAAATTAAGATATCCGCAATCTCAGGTGTAATGAGAACTCGCGGGGCGAACTCACATAACTTTTGCACGGGGTAACTACACTTTTCGAACACAATTCAAACTCCGTCCGGTTTAACATTCGTCCCCACACACAGTTCTCCAATTAATCTCTTGTATTCCCATTTTTTTTTCCGAACCGAGCGTGACCAGACCAAAAAAAAAAATTGGCGTGCGAACGATGAATGCCTCGCGCGGACATTAACCATAGGCAGCCTAATACACCATATAAATTCAAAATGATTAATTTTTACTCGGATAAAATTGAACCGTTATAGTATATCACATCTTTTCTAACTCTTCTGGTTACCAAGATATCCTATAAAAACATCGAATTTGGGTCATTGTAGGCTTTGTAACCATACTTTGTGATCACCCCTCGTACTAAAAAGAGTCGTTAGATATCAAGTCAAATAAAGAAATTATTTAAGTGTTTAACAATATAAGTAGTATGAATTCTAAAGTTTTTGTGACTTAACCAGTCAATTTTCTTAAAAATTAAGTAAATCAGTTAAACGCTAGTTTTGCAAAATAGTCAAGTGAGTATTTGACTTGACTATGCTGCGAATTTTTTTTTAAGTATACATATCCTGATGTATACACATTACATTTTCGTGCATTTGTTAATTTTATAAAAAAAACCGTTAAATTTGATGCTTTTAACAAGTGTTTCCACTCCCAGATTAAGCATGAAGTAAAATTTCGAGTTTAGAAAAGCCTGAAAATTTGGTTTGGTCGCGTAACAAATAGTTAAGTGCTAAGAGTAAACTACCAGTTCCGGTTTCTGCATTTTCATCAAAAGCTTTTGCCATCCTAGGATTGTAACAAATAGTTAAGTTTCTAGTGTCATCTTAACATCTCGATTAGTTTAGGCTGTACAGTGGTGACGGACAGACCTCTTTCAAAAATGGTCTTAATCAAATCGGGGGACCTCAACATTGATATATAATCCACTAACATTTTTGATTTGAAATTTATTTAGAATTATTAGTTTTTGGAATTAAGGTACAATTCACGAGAGGTATCCCATGGTTTCCTTGATTTGTAGTGCTTTCTGCACCAATGCATGTAATACAAAAACTGTTTGATGTCATCAGATCACGTGTGTGAAAAGAGACAGAAAACTTCATAATATGTCTGCTATGGTTTTTAGATAAAATATTCGAAAACGTATGTTCCGGTATGCAGCTTTACCATTTTAAGGTTAAACGTCACATTTTAACAAAGTCTTCGTTGAACTTAATCTGTAAAAACTTAGCCACAAATCATTTTAATTAATGTGCACAATCGTTTTAAATTTGAGTTTAAGTGGTATAATTCCAATTTCTACATCTACTAAATAGTTCAGGTATTTACAGAAATAAATAATGGACTTATGTTGATTTTGTGTAAGCTCAAACGAAAATGTTAGTTGAATCGAATGAGCATTCAGTAGATTTGGCAAATAGTCATGGGATTAATCTGTTAATACAGTGAATTTTTTTTAAAGAGCTCAATTTGAAGCTTAAAACGAGTGTTATCTACTCCCAGACTAAGCATGAAGTAAAATTTCGAGTTTAGAAAAACCTGAAAATTTGGTTTGGTCGCGTAGCGCGAAGCGCGGAGCGGCCAAACCAAATTTTCAGGCTTTTCTAAACTCAAAATTTTACTTCATGCGCCACGCGTATTAAACACTGAAAGTACTAAAATATTGTGAATGAGTAAACTTCGCTTGAAATCAGTGTCATACGCGTGGCGCATGAAGTAAAATTTCGAGTTTAGAAAAGCCTGAAAATTTGGTTTGGCCGCTCCGCGCTTCGCGCTACGCGACCAAACCAAATTTTCAGGCTCTTTTAAACTCGAAATTTTACTTCATGCTTAACCTGGGAGTGGAAAACACTCGTTTAAACTTCAAATTGACTTCTTTTAAGAAAACAACGAATATTTAAAAATCTACAACACGTAATTGGTTAGCTTTTATTTAGACAGTTCAATTTGAAGTTCAAAACGAGTGGTTTCCACTCCCAGGTTAAGCATGAAGTAAAATTTCGAGTTTAAAAGAGCCTGAAAATTTGGTTTGGTCGCGTAGCGCGAAGCGCGGAGCGGCCAAACCAAATTTTCAGGCTTTTCTAAACTCGAAATTTTACTTCATGCGCCACGCGTATTAAACACTGAAAGCACTGAAATATTGTAAACGAGTAAACTTCGCTTGAAATCAGTGGCTTTTACGCGTGGCGCATGAAGTAAAATTTCGAGTTTAGAAAAGCCTAAAAGTTTGGTTTGGTCGCTCCGCGCTACGCGGCCAAACCAAATTTTCAGGCTTTTCTAAACTCGAAATTTTACTTCATGCTTAGTCTGGGAGTGGAAAACACTCGTTTAAACTTCAAATAGACTTCTTTTAAGGAAACAACAAATAATTAAAAATCTACAACACGTAATTGGGATATGTAAATTCAAAAGAAACAATGCACAAGAAATTATGATCTGAAGCTTTTCTAAAAGAAAGAACACCATCGAATGAGCTTTCAGTAGATTTGGCAAATAGTCATCTTATTAATCTGTTAATACAGGGAATTTTTCTTTTAAGTATACATACAGAGAATTTTCTGTTAGGTGCATACGCTTTTTTTTTTAAACAGTTCAATTTGAAGTTTAAAACGAGTGGTTCCCACTCCCAGACTAAGCATGAAGTAAAATTTCGAGTTTAGAAAAGCCTGAAAATTTGGTTTGGTCGCGTAGCGCGAAGCGCGGAGCGGCCAAACCAAATTTTCAGGCTTTTCTAAACTCGAAATTTTACTTCATGCGCCACGCGTATTAAACACTGAAAGCACTGAAATATTGTAAACGAGTAAACTTCGCTTGAAATCAGTGGCTTATACGCGTGGCGCATGAAGTAAAATTTCGAGTTTAGAAAAGCCTAAAAATTTGGTTTGGTCGCTCCGCGCTTCGCGCTACGCGACCAAACCAAATTTTCAGGCTTTTCTAAACTCGAAATTTTACTTCATGCTTAGTCTGGGAGTGGAAAACACTCGTTTAAACTTTAAATTGACTTCTTTTAAGGAAACAACGAATATTTAAAATCTACGACACGTAATTGGGACATGTATACTCAAAAGAAAAAAATCACAAGAAATTATGATTCAAAGTTTTTCTAAAAGAAGAACACTAATATACTCGCGACCTAAACAGTATTACATTGTCATGTAACGTCAAAATTTGACACAACTAGGAAAAATCTTGGCAGATACAACTGTCGACATACTCTCTAAAAAAAAATTGAACCACACATTCCACATCAATGAGTCATGAACATCTCTCCCGAATTCCACTATACATCATTTTTTTGGCTGTATGTACTGTACGTTTTATTTCGAACTTTAAATTATCAATTGTTACCATGTTTGTAGTAATATTACCGAGAATACCACCCAATTTTAAATTACCGGCAATTTTATATCACTAGGTGTGTGCATCACAAAGTCAACTACCTATTATAAAAAATTAAATTATTTTTGTCGGTTTTGTCGTTAAATTCGTTTAACGTTTTAATTTTCTATAGCATCACTTATAGACTGAGGATGTAATGAGCGTGAAATATTTTTTGCACCCTTCTGCATTATTGGTGGATTCGCCGGGTGATTTACTTTTTGAATTACAGTTTTCGATTTAAAAATGTTGATTCAGATGTCTGCTTTTTATGTACCACGAGTAAATTGTAATTTTGCTGCTTTTGTTTTTTTTTGTTTGCTCGTGTGTTTAATTATTAGGAAGAATCTATGAAATATAAAGTTAGAAAGAAACGTATTTGAGGTGAGCAAGAAAACGTGAACTGATTTCTTGGTGCTAGTTAGTCGATGTAATATTAAAGGCGAGAGGAAGCCTCCGGGGGGGGCGGCCGTAGCTGTGCAATATTAAGCGACCCTTTTTATCAGCCTGTCCCGACTGTGTACGTACGCTCGGGTCTGGGGGAGAGAAACGTAGCGCGCCCTTGTACAGCGCGCAGCATCCCTCCGAGTCGGTCGGCATCATCATCCCTTGTTCAGTGTTGCCCTGACGTCGCGACGGCGTACATCCACCACCACCACCCCCCTCGATTCCGATTAATCAGGCTCTCGGTTTCTTGTTCTTGTTCGGTTCGCTCGGAATTCAGTTTCGCCCCTCTCGCGATTTTCCAATCGATGTAGGTTTCGCGCCCCCCTGTTCAGTGCTAGGCGGCAACAGGAAGGCTTTGTAACAATTATTACCGAGAGAATTGGACAAAACGGCTGAAAACTGGATCACCATCAGGAACGCCTCTGGAACGGTCATCTGATGTTGACCCACAGTCACAGCGATGGCGAATTCCCTGTTTACAGTCAAGGTAATATTAACTAATCGACAACAACTAGGGATTGTAAAAAAGGCTAATCAGTAGTTTGCTTTTTTTACAGGCATTTTGGTGAATCATTAAAGCTATTTGATCGGTAGATACAGAGAAAGTTTTTTTTTTTTCTGTATACAACATCCTCTATGTCAGCGTTTCCCAAAGGGGTCGGTACCGACACCCTGGAGGTCAATGAAGTTTGATAGGGGGCGATAATGGGCAAAGGGTCGATGATGGTCAATGGGTCGATTGGGGGTCGATGTTGGTCAAGCGGTCGCCAACCAATAATAACATTTGAACCGAAATTATTGAAAGTAATAAATGGTTATTGGGTCGATTGGAGATCGATGTTGGTCAAGCGGTCGACAACCAAAAATAACATTTGAACCGAAATTATTGAAAGTAATAAATGCAACTAAAATATTTATTATTAATATTAACTATAATCGAGTATTATGGGTTATTATAAATTTAAAAATTGTGTGGACTACGAATAATATTGAGTAATTTCAAACCTAATATTTTCTTAATATTCTCCCCCGCCTGTAAACCCCCTAAATATTATCCATATGCATACAGCATAAATAGAGTCTTCGACTCTACAAATCACACCATTCTTCTAGATAAGTTAGAGTTCTGGAAACTTAGCGACACATTTATCTTTTTAACTGCATCATGTATTACAAAGAGATTTCAGTATCTTGAAATAAAAACACTTTTTAACCTTTCTTCACACATTTATTTTATACCAGATTCATTAGATTCCAGCATATTGATTTTAGTATGCGAATTATAGATTGTCATTTTATCCTCTTTCTTTCTAACTGCATCATGTGTTACAAATAGATTTCAGTATCTTGAAATAAAAACACTTTTTAACCTTTCTTCACACATTTATTTTATACCAGATTCATTATATTCCAGCATATTGATTTTAGTATGCGAATTATAGATCGTCATATTGATTTTAGTATGCGAATTATAGATCGTCATTTTATCCTCTTTCTTTCTAACTGCATCATGTATTACAAATAGATTTCAGTATCTTGAAATAAAAATACTTTTTAACCTTTCTTCACAAATTTATTTTATACCAGATTCATTAGATTCCAGCATATTGATTTTAGTATGCGAATTATAGATAGTGATGTACCCCAGGGATCCAACTTGGGACCACTATTATTTTTGCTGTTTATTTTGCTCACATTGTGAGTAATTTTCGCTCTCGCATACTCATGCAGATGATGTAAAAATATTTTATAAAATAAAAATCACTGTCGATTATCTGGTTCTTCAAAATGATTGAAACCTAATATATGCTTGGAGCGTGGCCAATGATCCCGGGTTAAATATATCAAAATATAAATGCATGTTTTTTATCGCACTTCACAACCAGTTAAGTTTGCTTATTACATAGACCAGTGGTGGGGAAACTTTTTTTAAGACGGGCCATTTGTAATAACCAGACAATCGTAGCGGGCCAAAGAATAATGCTTAATCGTAGGTAGGTAGTTTTTATGCGGGTCGTCACATTACGAAGTTAGAACGCGTTCAAACATTCTCACGACGGCACTCTTAAACGGGCCGGATTAAACCTTTCCGCGGGCCGGACTTGGCCCGCGGGCCGTAGTTTCCTCATCACTGACATAGACAATAAAACTGTAGAACAGAGTTGGGCATTTTTTAGTCGATTGATGATTAAAACTAATGACTATGGCTTGGATTATATGCAAAATGCATATTTATTACTAAGAAATATATGAACAAAATTGTATGTTTTTGGGGACCCCGTTGGAGTACTGGGTAGAGGCCCTGCCTCCAAACCCAGGGGTTGCGGGCTCGAGTTCCGCCAGGTGGGGTAATTTTAAAGTACAAAATGATTCCATCAGGGTGCATGGATGTGTGTGAATGGATTTGTGGAGTCTAAATATAATTAAATACAAAAATATAAAGATGAAATGGTCTTGGACCAATGTCCAGTAAATGTATATACAAAAAATAGTATGTTTTTTATGCATGTCTAATGTTTGGCTTATTTTAATCAAAAACCATTAGATGTGCATAGAAAACTTACAATTTTATTGATATACCTCTTAATAACAAATATGCATTTAGCATATAATCTGAGCATTACTAATGACCAGTTTTGCATTAGTTAGTCATGACTAATTTTTTAGTCATTACCCATGAATTTATTTTGCTTGGTGACTAATCAATCATCAATCAACTAATGATTGAAATAATCGTTAGTCATGACTGATTATTTGACCATATGTTGGCCGTATTTTAAATCTGAGAAAGTGAGAAATAAAATAATAAAGGTATGTTATTAAAGAAAAAAAAAACTTTTGACTAAACTAACTAAAAATGTTTTTTAAAAGAGTTTAATTTGAAACAAGCGTTTTTTTTCTCCCAGATTAACTCACTAGGAGCCATTGATGCAACATTATTAATTTTATGTCAATTAAATTACTAAATAAGTTAATTTGATATATTATACAGGGTTATTGAAAATGAAGGAACATATTTCAAACATTTATATCTTTAAAAGATAGAAATACAATTCCAACGTTCCTTGAAAGAGAAAAGTTTATTTTTTTATGCATTCAATAAGAGCACCATGTGTTACACGACAAATATCAAAACGGTGGCTTATTTCTTGCCACACACGAATCAGCTGGTCTTTAGTTATCGAATTGAGAATTCACAGCTTCAACAATTAGATGTTGCAGATTTTAAAGAGTCAGGCATAGGGGGGATAAAAACATGGTCTTTTACGTTACCCCACAGATAAAAATCACAAGAAGTGAGGTCTAGACAGTCAACATAACAAGCAACAGCGCCAATGCGGCCATGGTTAGAACTTCTGCCTGAAATAATTATAAACTTTTGTCTGTCCAGGAACGTTGGAATTATGTAGTTTGAAAGAAAGAAATGTTTAAAATCTGTTCCTTCTTATTGAATAACCCCATATTATTTGACTTGACTTGAAAATATATGAAGAAAAACGTAAATATTTTGTTATTTAAATATTTCGATTATTACTCATTATAAAAAAATTGTTTTCAGTGTATTTCTAACTTCACAATATTTCAGTGTTTTATATCGGTGGCGCATGAAGTAAAATTTCGAGTTTAGAAAAGCCCCGCGTAGAAAATTTGTCGAGGGTTGCGCTAGCGACCCGAGACAAATTTTCAAAAAATATTGGTTCTCTTGTTAAAAAGTTTTTTTTTTTATTATTTGCAAAACACTTAGTTGTATTTTACTATAATTACAATCTGATCACAAATGGATCAATGAGTAATCTTTAGCTAACTTAATTTACTAAAGGTTTATTACGAAGGGTTTACTCATTAGTATCCTTTAGATTTTAATTACTTAATTACACTAATTAATGTGTACACTAGCACTATGCTCTGCTTTTGCACTAACACAATATTAAACTAACTCGAACGGTTTAGTCCGCTGTAGTCTTCTGGTCAAATTCGTGTTATCGAGGAGCTGGATGGCTTCGATATTGACGTGTTGAAGAAGTCGCTGTTCATGACTCTTGGCAAATTTGTGTATTGTCTCATTAACAGTATCCATTTCCAAGTCCCCGTGGAGGTCACTGTTTCGGAAATACCAAGGAGCATTGACAATACTCCTCAGTACTTTATTTTGGTATCGCTGGATTATTTCTATATTGCTCTTTTTGGCACAACCCAACAGCTGGATGCCATATGTCCATACGGGCTTAAGAATTTGTTTATACAGCAGTAATTTATTGTATATTGACAGGGTGGAGTTCCGACCAAGCAGCCAATACATTTTTAGAAATTTGATGTCCAGTTCTTCTTTTTTCTTTTTGACATGAGCTCTCCAGCGTAGCTTAGCGTTCAGTGTAAAACCCAAATATTTTGCTGTATCAGCATATGGTACCTGGATATCATTCATACTAACAGGGATATGTTGATTTCTTTTATTTGTGAAATTGACGTGGACCGATTTAGTCTCATTCAATTTGATTCGCCATTGCTTAGTCCAGATGTTAATTTTATTTATCGAGGTTTGCAGATTGACTGCTGCTTCTTCATAATCTTTGCCTACAGCCAATATAGGAGTGTCGTCGGCAAATGTGGCTATCGTATCATGGTCTAATTCAGGTATATCGCTGGTGTATAATAGGTAGAGGACTGGTCCTAGCACACTGCCCTGTGGCACACCTGCCTTTATTTCTTTTAGTTCAGAGTAAGCATCTTCCTGCTTAATTCTGAAAACTCTATCTGAAATGTATGATTTTAGTATTTGTGAATATAGTCTGGGTTTCTTAATTTGTATTTAAGTCCGTCGTGCCACACTTTGTAAAAAGCTTGCGCTACATCAAGAAAGATAGTAGAGCAAACCTTTCTTTCTTCCAGTGACTTTTCAATTACGTTCGTTATTCTGTGGACTTGATCTATAGTTGAATGACATTCTCTGAAACCAAACTGATGTTCTGGTATTATGTTTTTGCCTTCAATAATTGGTTTTAATCTTTTAAAAAGTATTTTTTCAAACATTTTTGAGATTACAGGTAATAAAGAGATTGGTCTGTACGAAGAAACTTCATTTGGTGGTTTTCCAGTTGTTAAAAAGTAGCACAAATTACCAAACAAAAAATTTTTAAATAATAAAAATAGTCCAAACTGCATTAACATACAGATAGTTTTATGTAACACCGAACATTTCCATCCAAAACAATTTGACACCTTTAATTTTTAAGTTTCAAGTATACATGTCCCAATTACAGCGTATATGCCGTAAATATTTAGATAATCGTTGTTTGTTTACAATAGTTCAATTTGAAAGTTAAAATGAGTGTGCTCCACTCCCAGACTGAGCATGAAGTAAAATTTCGAGTTTAGAAAAGCCTGAAAATTTGGTTTGGTCGCGTAGCGCGAAGCGCGGAGCGGCCAAACCAAATTTTCAGACTTTTCTAAACTCGAAATTTTACTTCATGCGCCACCGGTACAAAACACTCACATATTACGAAGTTTACAACACACCGCTTAACTTTACATTAAATCAGTGTTTTATACCGGTGGCGCATGAAGTAAAATTTCGAGTTTAGAAAAGCCTGAAAATTTGGTTTGGCCGCTCCGCGCTTCGCGCTACGCGACCAAACCAAATTTTCAGGCTTTTCTAAACTCGAACTTTTACTTCATGCTTAGCCTGGGAGTGGAAAACACTCGTTTAAAGTTTCAAATTGAATTCTCTTAAACCGAGCGTCGGAAAATGTACAACGTATGCATATGTATATTTAAAAGAAATATTCTCGTTATGAAAATGTTCGGTGTTACATAAAACTTTCTGTATAATATTTATGTAAAAAATGAAATTATATTTTTGGCCGAACAATCTCAAATTAAATGATCCTTAAGGGGTTAAGAAATATCTTAAAAACCTCTAATGTTTTGATATTTTCACATATTCTGAAAGAGTAATGTCTTTTCAAAAAATTAAGCAAATTTGATGAAAATGCATCGAAGGGTTTTTAACGTCTGGATTTTTTCCAGATTTATTTAGGGCTATTCTGTACAAAGGATGTGAATTACACGTACATGTTACTTCTTAATATCACAGTCCCATCGTTCGATTATGAAAACAATCGAAAATCTGGAGATTTTCCGATAGATGATTTTTACTTTCCCCCGTATATAATACAAAGGGCAAGTATTGTTTTCGTGAAAATTTTCGAATCAAAAATTTTAGCGGAAATATCCGTTTTGAGGTCCCCTGAGTCGAATAAGACCATTTTTGAAAAATGTCTGTCTGTCTGTCTGTCTGTCTGTCTGTCTGTGTGTCTGTCTGTCTGTGTGTGTGTCTGTGTGCGCTGTACCGCAAAAACCGCTAAAGATATCGAGATGAAACTTGAAACTTAAGCTTTTTGTTACAATCGGAAGCACTGAAAAGCTTTTGGTGAAAATCGGAAAACCGGAAGTGGTACTTTACTCTTAGCGTTTTTCAGTTTTTTCAGATTTTTTCAATAAATGTTCATCAAACAAAAAATTCTTTCAAATGAAAGTTGTAGATAATAACAAAATGAAGATGTATTGTTCACTTACTTTTTGTCATAGCACTCTTAGTTTTTGAGATATTTCAAAAGTTGTGTGTTTTATCTAGTTATTGGTGTGTGACAGTGTATGTGTCGATACAATTGAAAAATGTTACAAATAAAAGTTGTAGCAAATGAAAAACTAAAGATTTTTTGTGTACTCACTTTTTGTCATAGCACTCTTAGTTTTTGAGATATTTAATAAATAGTGTTTTTATCTAGTCATTGATTTGTGTCAGTGTGTGTGTTGATACAATTGGAAAATGTTTCAAATAAAAGTTGTAGGTAATAAAATATTAAAGATTTTTTGTATCTTCACTTTTTGTCATAGCACTCTTAGTTTTTGAGATATTCATTAAATAGTGTTTTTTATCTAGTCATTGGTTTGTGTCAGTATGTGTTGATCCAATTGAAAAATGTTTCAAATAAAAGTTGTAGTTATCAAAAAGTTGAAGACATTTTGAAAATAATAATGCTACAAATATTTTAAAAGTGATTTAATACGCAATTTACGGGGGAAAGTACCTGAGTACCTGAGAAAGTACCCACATCACCATTTTTTTGCCAAGGATCGCTCTAATGGTTGCTCAAGAGATCTTTGAATAAAAAATCACTCGAATGATCACCTGAGTGGTTAATAAACTCAGGTGATCATTCGAGTGATTTTTCAAGCAATCATTCAAAAGATCTCTCGAGCAACCATTAGTGCGATCTTCGGAAAAACATCATCTATTGCAAAATCTCCAGATTTTCGATTGTTTTCAAAATCGAACGATGGGACTGTGATTCCATTACTCGTATGATCATTTGAATTATCACTCATATGATCATTTGTATTACCACTCGTATGCTCCTATTCAAATTGAATTTGTTTAAGCTTTTAAGTTATATACAGGGAGTTTATGTTTTAAGTATACTTATTCTAATTTCTGCGTATATGCTGTAAATCTTTAGATATTCGTTGTTTTCTTATAAGAGTTCAATTTGAAGCCTTAAACGAGTGTTTTCCACTCCCAGATTAAACATGAAGTAAAATTTCGAGTTTAGAAAAACTCGAAATTTAACTTCATGCGCCACGCGTATAAAACACTATAATATTGTCAAATTTATGTATATTCGAAGTTCACTTAAAATCCGTGTTTTATACGCGTGGCGCATGAAGTAAAATTTCGAGTTTAGAAAAGCCCTGAAAATTTGTTTCGGGTCGCTGCGCGACCCTCGACAAATTTTCACGGGGCTTTTCTAAACTCGAAATTTTACTTCATGCTTAGTCTGGGAGTGGAAAACACTCGTTTAAAGCTTCAAATTGGACTCTTTTAAAAATCAAAGAATGTCAGAAAATTTACAGCTAAAATAATTAAGAAAAAGTAATAAGATTTTATAAAAATAATGACATACCATGGAATTGATACAACAATTGCGAATATTTCCAATTTTTTTTAAGTTCAATTTAAAGCTTTAAACAAATGTTTTCCACTCCCAGACTAAGCATGAAGTAAAATTTCGAGTTTAGAAAAGCCCCATGAAAATTTGTATCGGGTCGCGCAGCGACCCGAGACAAATTTTCTGGGCTTTTCTAAACTCGAAATTTTACTTCATGCGCCACGCGTATAGAACACTGAAATATTGTGAAGTTCAAAATATACTACTAATCAGTATGCTGAAATCGTATATTTTGAACTTCACTCAAAACCAGTGTTTTATACGCGTGGCGCATGAAGTAAAATTTCTAGTTTAGAAAAGCCTGAAAATTTGGTCTGGCCGCTCCGCTTCGCGGAGCGTCCAAACCAAATTTTCAGGCTTTTCTAAACTCGAAATTTTACTCCATGCTTAATCAGGGAGTGTAGAACACTCGTTTAAAGCATCAAATTGAACTCTTTTAGAAAAACAACGAGTGTTGGAAAATTTACAGCATAAGCATACTTAAAAGAAAAACTCCATGCATTTATTTTCCAATAGATGATTTTTCTTATTGTAAAAGATAATTATCTAAACCATCATTCGAGTGATCATACAGAGTGAGCAACAATGGTTGCAGATTGATAGGTAGGCAACCAAATACGCATGTTGGTACAACTGATCATATGAAAAGAAAATCCCCTAGATTACCTTTCCAATGGCCTAGCAAACATTTTTCAAAAAGTAAGTTAACTTTTTAATCATAACTATATATTTAATTTTTACAATTTTAATTAAATATGCAAAGTAAATTGAAGTAAGTTAAGGTTTTGTGTATTTGAAAATAATAAACTTAAATGTTTTTTAAGGAATGTCGACATGTCGGAAGGCTTGATTAAATTGATTCAGACACGATTGTTACGAGTATGTTCATGTGCCATCTTCATTCATAGTTTCACTTCGATAATGAGCCTTTAAGATGAAAACATCTTGCTGTGGTGTAAACATCACGATAAACAAAGGTGATTTCACTTAAACTCTGTAAAACTAGAATGAAATTTAAATTTTATAATTTTCTAACCTTAAAAACGGCAAATCACTTACCACAAAACAAAGATTTACGCCCAGTGATTCTGATAAGAACTAATGTCTACGAAGCAGAAGGTAAAATAATTAAATTCGAAGAATTAATTAACACAATGGCAAAATATCGTATGTTCAATAAAATAAAACCTCTAGAATCCTATGGAAATTATTGTAGGTTGGCAACTCTGACATATTACATTATAATTATTATGTCTGACGTTTTATATGTCAATTCCTAAAGCGTGTAACCAACTTAAATTTAAAAAAAGATAAAAATCATGGCACTCTAGAGTTTTTTTTACGATACGATGTACGACGCTGCTAGTGTCAAATCTAGTTTCTCTTTATTAATTTTTCCTTGGCATGAACTTGGAGCGATCAAACATTGTTGCTCACCCTGTAATAGAAACCATTCGAGCGATTACTCTAGTAATCATATCAGCATCAATTCGAGCAACCATTGGACTGATCTTTCGAGCCATCTCTCAAGCAATCATTCGAACAATCATTCAAATGATTGCTTGATCCTAAATTTAATTCGAATCTCAATAATCGATATTTGATTTCATTCGATTATGCCCATCACTTTTATATTAACACGAGTTAAATAATGAACAGAGTTTATCCACATTGACATTATTTAATGCATATTTTTGATATATTTTTTGAGTGGGCGAACACAATATTTTGATTCAATTCCAATCCGATAGCTGCCGCCTGTCTCAATAAATCTCGGGTGGGTCGATTTCGGGCGGGACACGTTTCGAAATCACCTCTGCATGTACACTAATATTTTTCGCTCTGCTTCGTCAGCAGGATTTTGCAACGTTTTAAAGGTCAGCCCCGATGAAAAATAAATCAATCAAATTGGTTTATGACAAAAACACATATTCATAACGAACGTTTTATTACCTTATTCAGCTTTGTGCATCATCCAGTCTGTCCATTTTTGTATTCTAACTACATCCCTATTGGGAGACAGTCTGTATCGATTTTAATTGACTTGGTTTTGCTGGGATTTTATGTGTTTGTTTGTGCGGATATTAGACGACCTTGAGCTACTATTGTGGTTAGTAGAACTAATGCAGGATGGTTAGAAATTGACGAGTGATAATTGAAATGTTAAAAGTGAATTTTAAAATGTCACTACATATAATCGAGATAAAAATAAAATGAAGTATTTATAAGTTGATATATTAAAAGACTAATACTGGTTTTTATAAAGAATGTTTAGGCATTCGTTGTTTTTATAAGTGTTCAATTTGAAACTTCTAACGGGGGTTTCCATTCTTTGGTTAAGCATGAAGTAAAATTTCGAGTTTAGAAAAGCCTGAAAATTTGGTTTGGTCGCGTAGCGAAGCGAAGCTTTTCTAAACTCGAAATTTTACTTCATGCGCCACGTGTATAAACCACTGATTTAGCGGTTTATGAAAATGTTCTGCTCTAGCATATTGTTTTAGCGGTATATTTTAAACTTCATAATATTCCAGTGTTTAATACGCGTGGCGCATGAAGTAAAATTTCGAGTTTTGTAAAGCCTGAAAATTTGGTTTGGTCGAGTAGCGCGTAGGCTTTTCTAAACTCTAACTTTTACTTCATGCGCCACGCGTATAAACCACTGATTTAGCGGTTTATGAAAATGTTCTGCTCTAGCATATTGTTTTAGCGGTATATTTTAAACTTCATAATATTCCAGTGTTTAATACGCGTGGCGCATGAAGTAAAATTTCGAGTTTAGAAAAGCCTGAAAATTTGGTATGGTCGCGAAGCGCTACGCGCTACTCGTCTAAACCAAATTTGCAGGCTTTACTAAACTCGAAATTTTATGTCATTCTTAACCAAGGAGTGCAAACCCTCGTTAGAAGCTTCAAATTGAACGTTTTTTTATAAACAACGAATGCCTAAAAATGTACACTTCGAAATATGACCTCAGATTTTTTTTCTCATCGGTCTTAAACGGTACAACTAAATACTCTTTCAGAGATTAAACGTTGGTGGGAATATGAAACAACAAAATTTAATCTCCTTAAAAATTTCATGGGTTTTTGCTACTCTTCAGAATTTCCACACGCGTTGAATTATTTATGAAACTATTAAGATCCTCAAAGGGAAGCTCCTTATGGATGGCGGGTCTAAAGGGACATAATAAGGTGGTGATGTAAAGGACATTGAATGCTGGACGTCGTGTTGGGGGGTGTTTTATTGTGGCAGAACTGGCCGGGGAAAGTCAATGATGTCGGCTTGAGGGGAGGGGAGTCTTTAAATAATAAAACTGCGCTTTGACTGCTGAATTGGCGTCCTTTTGATTAATAACTTCGAGTTGGATTACTTGTTGATTTTCTTTTGTTTTATTGTATCAACAAAGGAGACATTCACGGCAATTTATATTGTTAGAAAATAAAATCAATTATAACGCGTGCATTTGTGTTTCAAGGGGGGGACGAAGATTGATAGGCACTCGGATGTGATATACTTCATTAGCACCTTTATTCATATAATAATAATAAATTGACCAATTTTGATGTTCCAGACCCCAATAAGTGACTATTCCCATTCTGTGTAATATTTCGGTGGATTAAAGGTGAAGGTCCAAGCGATTTGTTTTTTACTCACCTCAAAATTAATTATAAGGACCGCCGTCAGATTTCAGTGAAAATATTTAAACTATTTGATGAAAACCTGATTGACAGTTTTCTAAATCTCTTTAATACAAATTACGACGATACAGGTCTTATCCCAAAGCAATGGCTACTATCCACCTTTGTACTTATCCCCAAAAAAAGAAATGCTAGAAATGTTTGAATACAGGACTATTGCACTCATGAGCCCAGGCGCGCACCCAGGGGGGTGGCTCGCGGGCATGAGCCTTCCCTAAGACTAACTAAATTGTATATGTCAATGTATATGTTGCGGACAAAACACGAAATACGGACTTACCACGTTTTGTATAGACAAAATGCGAATTGTCCAATGTTTTTAGACAATAGCCGAATAAAATTGCTTTCGTCTGTCATTTCGCAGATTGTCTAGACAAAATGCGTTGTGTCTAAGGGCTATCAGACAAAATGCGTTGCAAGATTTTACATTGAAAAAAAAAACTGGAAAACATAATTTTGTTTCATAAACAATATAACAAATTATTTGTAAGGAATATATTTTGAACTTCACTTAAAATCAGTGTTTTATACGCTTCGCTCGCGCGCCCCGGCAAATCCAAATTTTCAGGCTTTTTTAAACTCGAAATTTTACTTCATGCTTAATCTGGGAGTGGAAATACTCGTTAAAAGTTCAAAATTGAACGCTTTTATAAGAAACTACTTTTAAAAGTTTTTTTTCAAATAATATCAAACCAGACTGGATTATTTAATAACAATTCACTTTCAATTATGATAAGTACATTTTTTTATACAAGGTCATTATAAAAGCGATCAATTTGAAACTTCTAATGAGTATTTTCACTCCCAGACTAAGCATGAAGTAAAATTTCAGTTTAGAAAAGCCTGAAAATTTGGATTTGCCGCGGCGCGCGAGCGAAGCGAGTTGTCAATTCGATTATTAAACAAAGTGATGTTTTCTAGTACTTGTTTTGTTTTGTTTTGTTTAATTGTTTTATTTTATGATGTCGGAAAAAAGCGAGAGAATGTTTCGTGTTTTTCAAAATTTAGTCCAAAATTTAGCTTCTTTAGCTTTATCGGCTCAATTTGGTTGTTGTTTTTTTACATAAAAAACAAATAAATTAATAATTTCTTACAAATTGTTCATTTGTTTTTATTTATTTATTGTTTTGCGAGCGTCAAAATAAAGCACAATGTTCTAATATTTTTAATAATTTCGATTAAGGTTGAGTTTCTGTTATCACAACTTTACAAATTTGACATTTTTATGACACCTAGCATGTTAGGACTTGTCTAAACTTATGTGGACAAAACCCGGCACAAACCCGCGAGCCACCCTACCTAAACAGGCTTACGAACAAAGTTTAGCAGGTATAAAAATAAGGTAGGTGAAGGCTATTGATTTCAAGTATCTAACATGGGGGAAAGTACTTTGATAGACATCAATTTTTTACGCCAAGTTTTTCTTCGAAAATATCAGTCATTTTCTTCCTTTGATTAATATTACTTTAATCAATTATCGTTGATCTCTCAAATTATCGAAAATTCACCCAATCGTCACGATTAAACAGCAATTTGTGCCCTACCGGTCGACACAAAGGACATCACTGACGGGACATCCCCTCTCGACGTGACGTTTCAATTGCCACCCTCCTCGACCCACATACGGGCGAAAACAAGCGCTCGCACGTGTCGTAATTTTTCTAAACGCAGAATTATAGCCGACGACAATTTAATACCAACCCCCACAACAATAAATGTTTACACAGGCGCATCAGATGATGATAAATTGCAAAATGTGTTACTATTCTACGATATGTGAGGATGATGGGATTGTTGCTGGCAAGGGGGAAGGCTTGATGTAATATTAATTTGTTGGTTTTAGGGGTGGGTTAACTAAGAGATCTGTACGAGTGAGTGTGTCTGTGTAAAGTGTGTTTGCGCATTTCCTGATGCTTGATAAATCAAATTAAAGTTGAGACAAAAAGAACATGAAAGTAAGTGTCGCAATATTTGACAAAATTCCAAAGCGTAGCTAAGAGGTGGTAGGGGAGCGCGGGCACAATTATTACAGATATGAGCAAACATTATGTAAGTAATTTTTTAAATCATAGTGTGATTTTGAAATGACAAGAATGTGTATCAAATATACTATGAAGTAAGGTACGATTCATAAGAGGTATCCCATTGGTTTCCTTGATTTGTAGTGCTTTCTTAGTGCACTTAACCAATGGGACGATCCCTCGTACTTTGTAAAAATGGAATATAAAGGTAGAACAAAAGTTTCTTTACCACAGTTTGTTGACAATAAGATCTGCACAACCTAAACATACAGGGCAGACAAAGACACACCGAGCGCTGGAAAAACCTGACAGGGCAAGACACAGTAAACTACTGATGGAAAAACCCTGCCAAGAACTAGCAACTGAGGCCCTTAGACTCAGTAGAAACAACCTTAGAATGGCCACAGGAATGATAACTGGACACTGCAACCTAGGGAAACATCTGCATAACATGAAACTGTTTACAGAAGATCCAATACGCAGACTATGCTATGAACATGTACTATTCGAGTGCGAGGCACTTACTACCTGGAGGGAAACAAACCTTGTCCAAGGGAATTCAACCCACTTCCCGAAGGGAAAGATGATCGAAAAGCTGCTGGAATTAGTTAATGAAACAGAGCTCTTTCATTAACTATGGAAACAGAAGAAGTACAATAAGCTACACGGCTGCGGTGCTAGGGCAGAAATAACCCTAACTTCCGTTCCTTGCCCCTAAAAAAAAATATATACAGGGCCGACCTGAGTGTGAAAAACAAGGGATCGTCCCGCTTGTTGATTGCCTGCCGACCTAGTACTGCCTTCGCTTGACGGGCTTCTGCAACATACGCATAATTTAACCACAAAGTAATAGCTTGAAAGGTCCTAATCTTGATAAGTTTGTACACAAAACTATGGGCATTCCTTCAAAGACTAATCATTTGAAATCAACAACAATTTCATGTCTCTTTGGCGTTTGACGGGTTTTTGAAATAAACGATTCAATTATCAATGCGAATAGTTCCATTTTAAGTAAATGTTTGGTGTAGATTCTGTATACTGCATAAATATCTACATACATCATCTGTGCTTCGGACTATTTGTAGTAACAAATAAAAAACGCAGTTGCATCCTTAATAGTAATTTCACGTTACGATTCATAAACACTTCCTTCCTTTTCTCCATATCCAATCGTGCATCACTGAACTCATCGATTTATCATTGTTCGTCGAGGAAGGGTTCGATGCGAATTAGCGCCGAGAAACCCCACACTAGCCGCAATGTCACCTCGTTCTCCAGCCCACACCCACAATAAAACCCGTACCACTTACACACATATCCAGCCCCGAAATAAGAAACGCATGCATAAAGCCGATAAGCGGCCGTTATCGAGTATCGTGTGCGAAGGTTGATAAGATAAGGCGGAATTTTTTACTATGCTAAGTCGGTTCGTCGAGGCGCTCTCAGGTGGAAGCCGCGCCATGGGCTCCATAAGGAAACGCTTCCAGAAGTACCTCTCGCGGAACAATCTTAACGAAATCGGTAGTGATGCGAACAGTGGCCGCAGTGTCGTAGATGATGATAGTGATAGTGATGAGGTGAAGGAGTTTCAAATTGAGGAGACGGATTTCGAAGAGGAGGAGGAGGATGAAGTCAAGGAGTTACCCAGGCGGATATCTGCTACTGGGTCACGTGGTGCGTTTTAGTAAACAAGTTTGAAGTTGGCGTTTTTGCAAAGTGAAGTTGTGTGTTTTTTTTTTAAATTCGATTTCAATTGGGAGCGATAATATTATTGCTTTGTGCCTGAATTCAAGTGCGTTTTATTGATATGAGTCAGTTTTATACATTGTGTATTTTATTGTCTGGTATGCCTCAATATTTCGTAATAGAATTACGCACTAATAACTCATTCTGCATTTTCTAATTCTTACAAGTTCTCCCTTTTTGTGAAATAAAGTATACAAAAACAATCAAATATTGATAACATTGCATCACACACTTTTATTTATTTAAAATAGTGACTATAGTTTTAATCAGTGGCGGTTCGTGAGACTTTTATTAGTAGGGCAGCAGGCATAACTATATTCGTTTTTTTTATGAGTTAATTGAAGTTTCGAACGAGTGTTTTCACTCCTTGAATAAGCATGACCAAACCAAATTTTCAGGCTTTTACCTACTATAATTTATACTTTAAATCAGGTATGGGCAACCTTTAAGGGCCAAACTTTAGCGTGCAAATAAGTTCGCGGGCCGCGTTTAAAAGTACTTAGTGCATTTTAAAGTAGTGATCATATTTTTTGCGATAGATATTAGACATGAAATAATACGACAATGTTATTATAGTACAATTTATTAAAATAACAAAATGAAATTTAAAAAAATGGTACATTATAATTAAATCGTTAAATTTGCAATTGTTACAAACTACGAAAGTTAAATACACCGAAATCAATGAGACACTTGAGCTTGAATTTGGGAAACTAATCCATCGATATCTGGATTAATTCCACTGACACAAAGACGTAAAGAATTTTCCAAATTATCGTCAGTCAGTCTTGTACGATGTGTTGATTTATTAACTTTCATCAATGAAATGAACTGTTCGCATTTATAAGTACTGCCAAACGCACAAATCAATCTTCTTGCGAATTTTCTAAGCTGCGGAAAATTGTCTTCTTCTAGGTATTTTTTGTAGAAATCGCACAACTCTACGTCTTCAAATTTGGATTTTAGAAGTGGGTTTTCTTGAATCTCGATCAACTCCATTTGTAAGTGTATTGGAGCATTTTGTACAATATATGTTGTAGGAGTAGCAAATAAACTGAAACAGTCTTCCATGTTTTTGAAGTCGCAAAATCTGTTCGAAAATTGTTCCGACAGTAACTTGAGTTCTTCAGCATATTGAGCATAAGCAATATTTTCATACGCAGAGAGCGTGTTGAAATGGTAACTGTTACCAGACAGCATCTGTGACTCCCACAAGCGTAGTTTGATCTGAAACGCTTTTAAATGGCTGTACAAATCATTTACTAACTGTCCTTGTTTTTGAAGTTTCAAATTTAAATCATTCAAATAGCCTGTAAGATCGACCAGAAATGCGAAGTCACATATCCATTTTGGGTCCCTTAATTCAGATAGTGGTTTATCTTTTATTTTCATAAAGTCTGCTATCTCATATCTAAGCTCGTTAAACCGTTTCAACATTTTTCCTTTGCTCAGCCATCTGACTTCACAATAATATGTTACGTCGTTATATTCAGCTGATATTTCATCCAAAAACGCCTTGAACTGACGATGGTTAAGCCCTCGGGATCGAATAAAGTTGATGGTTTCACTACCACATTTATAACATTCTGGAGTCGAATGGACTTAAAACACAAGTTCTGTTGGTGGATAATGCAATGAAGGACTATCAAATCATTTTTTTACACATTTAATTCTGTTGATTTTTCATTCAAAATTCCGATGAAACCTTTACGTAAGCCGACCATAGAAGGTGCACCATCAGTGCATACTCCAAGTAATTTTGACCATGGCAAGCCAAAACATGTGAATACCTTTTGAACTTCAATAAAAATATCCTCTCCTGTAGTGGTTCCTTTTAGCGGCTGTAAAGCAAGCAATTCCTCCGTAACAGTGAACTCCTTATCAACACCTAGAATATATACAGCGTGTAAACAAACTACTGTACAGGCTCTCTACCACATAAGGGGCAGCGTTTAAATAAACAATACCTGCATTTGAAATTACCATACCTTTAGTAGATAGCTCACAAATAATTATTAAAAATAATTAATAATAATAGGCCACATGTTTGTGGTATCTGGTATACGCGCACATTGCGTATTTTAAGAGAGTATCCACATAGACTGGTACTTTTTAAACGATTTGGATATCGAATTACACCATCCAGAGAAAAGTGGGTCAGATTGTGAAGAATTATGTCTATGTTATCGTTTTCATAAGTACCCATTGCTGACTAAATTCCGAACATTTTCTAAACGTGTTAATGAAATTCAATATTTTTCCTTATTAGGTTCACACTTCACTTTATCTCCACTCTTATTGAAATGTTTAGATAAGAGCGGCGGGTAGATGATTTTTAAACATAAAAAGAGTTTGCTGTTTAGTCTATGGTGAAACTTATTCCATGAAACATCTACATTTTGTAACATGGCGCGATACGTTTATTCAAACATTGAATTGGCAGACATGTTTCTTATTTACGGTGAAACTCGGTGTAATTCCGCGGAAGCTGTAAGAATTTATCAAGAGCGATTACCTGAACGACACTTACCACCGCCAAACCGATTTAGAAATTTATTACAAAGAGTACGCGACACTGGAAGTTCGCAGCCCGTCGCCGGAGCCGCCGGAGGTGGTGACCGTCCAATGCGATATTTGCGAGCGGAAGATGAAATTTTGAATCTGTTGGAAGCGGATCCTAGTTTTAGTACCCGTATTATCGCCGCTTAGCTAAATGTATCGCACACATTTGTCAGCAGTGTTATACGAGACAATAATTTTTATCCGTATCACTACCAGCGTGTACAACATCTTCAACCCCATGATTTTCCCAAAAGAATTGCATTTTGTCAATGGATTTTGGCACAAAATGTTCAGAATCATAACTTTACCAAAGACATTTTAGTGACCGACGAATCGTGCTTTACCCGTAATGGAAGTTTTAATTTCCATAATATGCATGTTTATGCAATAGAAAATCCTCGTGTTACGCGTAGAACTCATTTCCAGCATCGCTTCTCCTTTAATATCTGGGCAGGTATTTTAAATGATCAATTAATTGGGCCATTTATGTTCCCATTTAATTTGAATGGAGAACGATATTTACGATTTTTGCAAGATGACCTTTTAGATCTTCTAGAAAATGTACCCTTAGCGGTTCTTAGAAGAATGTGGTATTTGCAAGATGGTGCGCCAGCTCACTATGAAAGGCGCGTTAGAAGATATTTGGATGATGAGTTTCCAGGACGTTGGGTTGGTCGTGGAGGCCCTGTACCATGGCCTCCAAGAAGTCCGGATTTAAACCCCTTAGATTTTTTTCTTTGGAGATACTTTAAAAGTGAAGTCTACACTACGGAAATTGACAATGCTGAAATGCTGATACAACGAGTAAACGCCGCGGCTAATACCATTCGTGAAAAACCTCGTGAAATGTTTGCTACTGTTCGTGCAAATTGGATACGTAAAGCCCAAATGTGCATTGAGTGCGGCGGACGTCAATTTGAACACTTATTGTGATTTTTTTTATACGTGACCCAGTTTCATCTAGTAATTCTAGACAGTGTGTGTGTGTGTGTGTGTAGTGCGTGCTAAATGATTTATACGTCTCGCAGTAGTAACAGTAAATAAACAATACCACAAATGAGTGACCTAGTTTCATCTAGTCATTCGAGACAGCGTGCGAAGTGATTTATGCGCCTCGCAGTAGTAAAAGTAAATAAAAAATACAACAACTTACGCATCCACGAAAAATATCATGAACACAGGTTACCAGAAGTTCTCAAAAAGTAAAAAATGCATGAAAAATTATGAAAAATCCAATATTTTTTTTCCGCTTTTATTTTTGCTGCAATTGGTGTCAAAATATTTTGTGTATACGCCCTTAAGAAGATGTACATTAGTTCGATTACACGCTGTATAGCCAGTTGAGCTGTGTCAGACAAATCGATGCTCTCGTCTAATGCTATGGAAAATGATTCAAAACCAGCCATACGGTCAGTCAATGTTGTTTTTATATCATTAGCCATCATTTCTATACGTCGAACAGTTCGTCTTGACAAACTAATTTTTTCAAATTCTTTTTCTTTTCAGGACACATAATACCGCAAACTTCTAACATACACTCTTTGATAAATTCTCCTTCCGCAAATGGTTTTAATGCCTTTGCCAATTTTGAGCTAACTATAAAACTAGCTTTCACAACATTATTAAGTTTTGTTCTTTGTTTATGAAACATTTGTTGCTGTTTTTCCAAATTTGCGGTAAGCTTCTGGATTTTGTCTGTTCTTAATTGTCCTGTCAGTGAGTGCAGCGTAGCTTGCTTAGTTGAGTAATGCTTCTTTATATTGAATTATTTCATTACTGAAATGGATTCATTACACAGCAAACAAATAGGCTTACCATTGTGCAAGATAAAAAAATAATTCTTCAGTCCATTTTTCTTGAAAATGGCGACCCTCTGTATCTACTTTTCGTTTCTTTCCACCAGACATCATTTTTGTTTACTTTTCGTTCAATAAACTTAATAACAAACTATAGTTAGTAACCACTCAAGATGCACACAAAGTCACAAAGCAAGTTGACTGCTCGAGCAGTTCGCTAGGATATCGCTTGTCCAAGTTATCACCTCGGTAGCTTAAATAGAACTGAACTAACGTTCGGGCCATCCACCCGCTTATATAGGGAAAATGAACGAATAATCTGGAATAAACTAGTTTAGAATAATTGAGAAGCAATAAATCTTTTGATGTGTCGCCCGTGAGTGAGTGAGGCGGCAAACATCAAAGAATTTGATGTTTGCCGCCTCACTGTCACTCCCGTGAGTATAAGTACCTAATGTAATATTTTTTTAATTGGGTTTTTTCAAAATGTCTCGCGGGCCGGATCATATCTTACAGCGGGCCGGATCCGGCCCGCGGGCCGGGGATTGCCCATATGTGCCATATGTGTCACATACACGTATAAACTTTGGTATATATATTTGACGTTGCGACAGTTAAAAATTATCGAACGTACCAACATTAACTGTATTTTTCGCATTCGACAGTTTCTTTGAAACATTGACGACAATCACGTCGAAAATAGTCAATATTGTGAAGATATAGAGAGTATATATAGTCAATATATACAAAAGACTTTACATACAATATATCGTGTTTTTTATATCATCTAACTTATTAAAGTTACATTTAGCCTGACGATGTGACATTGAACCTAACATAACCATTGACATTTCCTCAATTTTCTATTTTTTATAGATTTTGTGTGACAATTACGATAGTTTTGTGACAGTTATGGTTGTTTTTTAGAATCTTATGATAGTTAATACCTATTTTTGAAAGTAATATTTAATTGATGAGGCGGATACATGATGAAACTCCATAATACTATTTGAAATAAAACAACACAGTTGGGAGAGTTTCACTTTTATTGTTGAACACTGCAACATGTTTCACCACACAGTGGCTTCATCAGGCAGATGAAAAAATGAGGGCGCAGTAATATTTGTTGTCAGTTACCTGACTAATTTTGCCTTATAGAATCTTAAAAAATGTCTATGTTTTATTTTATTTTGTAACGTAGTGACCTACTCTTAGATTGAACATTAAGTAACATTTCGAGTTTAGAAAAGCCTGAACATTTGAAAGCTAAAAGAAAATATAAAGTTAACGAAAACTATAGTCACTATTAAAACCTCAGTTAGACAAACAAAGTTTAAGTGTCTTAGTTGTGTAAATAATGATGTATAACGAAGTAGAAGGTGGAGGTTAACAGTAAAATTATTCAACCTTATAAAAAATATGTTTTTATTATTTCATTTTTTTGTGTAATTATATCTTGTCTTGATGATGAGGGTGAATTATGGAAATATTAACCCTTGTGTGTGCGTCGCGCCGCGTCGTGTTGATGAGATATAAAGTGTGCACGTTTTAATGTGAATTATACGGCGTCCATGAATGTTTAATGCCGACGCAGGAATTAATTTAATTTGCAGTGGCGCAAAACGCGATATGAGGAGAGAACCTGTGCCGCCCCTAATTGGCGCTGGAGGAGGAATTTTCCGCCTCTTTGCGGCCAGGCCATCGTAAACGAGTGCTCTAATTTACTGCAATGAAATAAAAAAAGAAAGATCGCACACACATTAAAGTTAAGGGATGAAATATCTTACATACCGGGATTCGTTTTATTAACTGTACATTTGTATACTAATAAAAAATGGTGGTGTGATTGGAAAATGTTACAAAACTGTAACATGTAAAATTACCCCCAGAGCAGCGGGTACGGCCTCCACAGAAGTCCCAAAAGTTTTGACAAAAGTGACATCTTGTCAGATGTTTGTCGGACCGCCCTGTTTTACAAAAAATGCTGTAACTCGAAAACTTATTCAAGCTACAGAAAAGTATAGTATGTTCAATAAAATAAAACCTCTAGAGTGCCATGGAATAAATTGTAGGTTGGCAACTCTGAAATTATACATTATAATTATTATGTCTGACGTTTAATATGACAATTCCTAAAGGGTGTAGCCAACTAAAATTTAAAAAAAGATTAAATCTGGCAATCTAGAGGATTTTTTTATTGAACATACAATATAATACAGGTATACAGGGAGTTTTTCTTTTAAGTATACAGTATACATATCCTAATTACCCAGTTAATCTTAAGATGTTCGTTGCTTTTTAAAAGAGAAGCCTTAAACGAGTGTTGTCCACTCCCAGACTAAGCATGAAGAAAAATTTCGAGTTTAGAAAAGCCTGAAAATTTGGTTTGGTCGCGTAGCGCGTAGCGCTACGCGGCCAAACCAAATTTTCAGGCTTTTCTAAACTCGAAATTTTTCTTCATGCGCCACGCGTGTAAAACACTCATTCCAAGTGACGTTCTAAATATACTACTAAATCATTTTGTTAAAGATGTATATTCCGAACTTTACATCAAATCAGTGTTTAATACGCGTGGCGCATGAAGAAAAATGTCGAGTTTATAAAAGCCTGAAGATTTGGTTTTGATCACATTTTATTAACCAGTGTAAAATTATTTAAAACTTTGCCATTTCTCTTTAGATAACTGAGAAAAATTGCTTTGAAAAAATTGACACTTTACATTTTTCAAAATATCTAGTTATCCTTGACTTTTTTGAAAATTTCACAACTGTCTGATTAATTAGCTCGTGAAACAGCACTACTTTGCCTATTAAACCGTTTCTCTATTTCTTATAGTTTTCAAGATCCCCATAGAGAACATGAAAAAACTCACCCTGTAGATAATAAAATACAGGGTGTTTTTCTTTTAGGTATATATATCCTTAATACAGCGTATATGCTATGAATTTTCAGACATTCGTTGCTTTTTTTTCAAAGAGGTAAATTTGAAGCTTTAAACAAGAGTTTTCCACTCCCAGACTAAGCATGAAGAAAAATGTCGAGTTTAGAAAAGCCTGAAAATTTGGTTTGGTCGCGTAGCGCGTAGCGTTGCGCGGCCAATCAAATTTTCAGGCTTTTTTAAACTCGAAATTTTCCTTCATGCGCCACGCGTGTAAAACACTCACTCTAAGTGACGTTCTACATATACGAGGGTTGCCTTTTATGTTTCGGGATTAGAGAACTAAAATAAATATTAATCATTGAAAATCGCTTTATTGTTTTTCAAAATATTCCCATTCATTAAGATCTATACACTTTTGCATGCGTTTGACCCAATTGTCGAAGCACTTTTGCCACTCTGATTGAGGTATCTCCAAAACATGCATTCTGAACGCATCAACCGCTTCTTCAGGTGTCGAAAAACGTTGACCTCTCATTTTATTTTTTACGGATGGGAATAAAAAGATGTAATTCGGTGCCAAGTCAGAACTATATGGCGGATGACTCATCAAATCGATGTTTTGCGTGCTCAAAAATGCAGTTGTTTGAGCCGATGTGTGAGAGCTCGCATTGTCGTGGTGAAGAGTGATCCGTTTTCGGCAGTTGATTTTCCTGATTTCTCGGATGACAACTGGCAAACAAATGGTTGTGTACCACTCAGAATTGACTGTTCTGCGTTGTTCTAGTGGTACGGTTGCGACATGTCCAGTTTTTCCGAAAAAACAGGCGACTATTTGCTTGGAAGTGCTTCGTGCGCGAACAACTTTTGTTGGATTTGGCTCATCTTGAAACATCCATACGGTCGACTGCTGTTTACTTTCGGGCTCATACGCGTAAATCCATGATTCATCACCTGTCACGATGTCATAGACTTGTTTCGAAGCACCGCAATCGTATTTTTTGAGCATTTCTTTGCACCAATCGACACGAGCCTTTTTTTGAACGATTGACAAATTGTGTGGGATCCAACGCGAACAAATTTTTTTGACGGTCAAATGTTCATGCAATATTGAATGTATGCTGGTCCCACTAATGCCTAAGATTGTCTCAATCTCACGATAGGTCACATGACGATCTTGCAATATTTGTTTGCGCACAGCATCAATGATTTCCGGAACAACAACTGATTTTGGACGACCTCCACGAAATTCGTCTTGGAGTGAACTACGACCTCGGTTGAATTCACCATACCATCGATAAACACTGGTCCTTGATGGAGCTTCATCGCCAAAAATTGAATTAAGTTCATCCATGCACTGTTGTTGAGTTAATCCACGTCGAAAGTTGTAAAAAATAATCGCACGAAAATGTTCACGATTTAATTCCATTCTTTGGCCGAGATAAATCTTTTAAGTTAGTGTAAACGACACAAATAACGCTCATATGTCAAAACGTTCTGAGTACGTATAACCTCAAAAATGTCAAATTTTACGATAGAGCCCTCAGTTGCCAGATTGCAACACTAGGGTTGCCCAATCCCGAAATATAAAAGGCAACCCTCGTACTACTAAATCATTTTGCTAAAGATCTATATTCCGAACTTTACATGAAATCAGTGTTTAATACGCGTGGCGCATGAAGAAAAATTTCGAGTTTAGAAAAGCCTGAAAATTTGGTTTGGTTCGCATAATTGTATCTGTATGACTTTTTCGAGGATCTTATTTAGAGAAGATAGCAATGATATAGGTCTATAATTCGTTTTATCACTTTTTTTTATGTATTGGTATGATAATTGTTTTTTTCATGTATTCTGGATATGTTCCTTCTTTTAGTATTTTATTTATTATTTTAGTTAGTATGGGTGTCAATATGTTTGAATTTTGTTTTAAGATGTCCTTTGTAATTTGGTCAAATCCGGGAGCTTTTATGTATTTTAGGGTTTTTAATATAATGTTTATTTCGTTGTGGGTTATTGGTTTAAACTTCATGTTAGGGATATTTTCTATTGCTGTTACTGTTGTCTTTGGTTTAGCATTTTCTATTTGTTTTTCGGCTCTGTCCTATGTTTGCAAAGGACACGTTTATTGTGTCAGCGATTTCCTCTGCTTTTTATATTACGTGCACAAATATGATTAAATTTCTCGCTTAGTTAAATGGAACGAGCTGTACCCATCTTAAAATATACAGTTCTTGAAATGTATCGTTTGGCATCTTGACATTTTCAGTTCTTTCGTATTTATACTCAGACCATTCCGTCTTTTTGGCGTCTTGTTTAGTTAATGTTTCTAGGGGCAATTAGTGAGTTATTCTGACGGGCATTTGCTGGGGGTCGGAATTATAGGGGAAAATGCGGACGGAAAAGAGGGTGAATTATGTCTAATTTCCGAGACGGTTTTTCGTTGAAAAATTCGAAAAAAGAGGAAACGTCAGAGAGTGTGAGTTGCTGAATGTTTTATGCGTGCGTTTCAAAGGGGATGGCATCCTGTGTAAGGTATTATGCGTTGCCACCCACTCAACGTGCGTCAATCTAAAGGGCTGAAAAAAAAATAAAGTGGTATATATTTTTAGTTTTGTGCCGAACAAAAATAAATAAGAAATATGACAGCCTTTATAAGTAAGAACTCAAAAAGCAATATTGTGAAACAGAGGCCTAGTACAGTTGTGTTCAATAAATATGCGTACAACTAGTGAACCCGATTTCGATGGTATGTCGTTCTGTGATTCTGGATTTATTCTCTCCTCCATATGCAAAACAAAGGGAAAATAGTGTTTTCGCGAAAATTTTCAAATCAAAACATTAAGTGGATATACCGAGTGTTCGAAAAAAAAACGCCCAGCGCGCAATAACTCTGTTATTTATTGATCGATTCGAATGAACTAAAAATCAAAGTAAATCGCAGTTTCAATACCATAAATGGACACTAATTATATATTTTTTCAAAATTAACTTCATTGCCAAATGATTGTCAACTTTAAATTTTTAAATGGCTGCATATATCGTATGTTCAATAAAAAAAAAACTGTAGAGTGCCATGATTTAATCTTTTTTTAAATTTAGGTTGGCTACGCGTTTTAGGAATTCCCATGTAAAACGTCAGACATAATAATTATAATGTATAATTTCATAATCTTAATTATAATTTTAATATCAATGTTTTATTTATAGGCTAATATTATTTTATTTTATAGTTCAAATACTACTTTATGACTAGTGTAAACTTTATGTACTGGCACGCAATAAAATAACTAACTAACTAACTAACTAATCTCAGAGTTATTTCATTATGTCCAATACATTGTTTTTCTGAATCCAATTATTCTCGATATGTTGAATTTAATTTAATATTAATCAAAAAAAAAATTAAAAGAAATCTTGTTCACATGATTTTTCGGCAATAAATGTAGTGTGCCTTGAAACAATTAGACTTTTAATACTGATCAAAATTTATAAATAGCATTAGTATGTATAATCAGCTTAGAAGAGTCAACACAATTTGTCAACCAACCGAACAAAATAAAGGCTAGTATTTTTTAAACTTTACAATATTTTAGTGTTAAATACGCGTGGCGCATGAAGTAAAATTTCGAGTTTAGAAAAGCCCCGTGAAAATTTGTCCCGGGTCGCTGCGCGACCCTCGACAAATTTTCTACGCGGGGCTTTTCTAAACTCGAAATTTTACTTCATGCTTAGTCTGGGAGTGGACCGTCAAGATTTTCAACATGTCCAAATTTTCGATATTTTTAGATTTTTTGTCGATTTATTCACAATTTGTTATTATATTAAATGCAACTTTAATATTTAATAGATACTGTTTTTTTTTAGGAATAAAATATTAACCCATTAAGAGCCGAGCAAATTATAAAGTTAACTCTAGAAGTTGATTTTTGGTAAAATTTTGCATCTTTTTTTATGATTTCAATGTATGATTTATTATATTACATACGTAGCTTTTATAATAGAGTTAAATTTAAAGTTCGAACGAGTGTCTCCACTCCCAGACTAAGCATGAAGTAAAATTTCGAGTTTAGAAAAGCCTTAAAATTTGGTTTGGTCGCGTAGCGCGTAGCGCTACGCGACCAAACCAAATTTTAAGGCTTTTCTAAACTCGAAATTTTACTTCATGCGCCACGCGTATAAAACACTGAAATGTTGTAAAGTTTTGAATACATTTAAAAAATGAGTAATAATCGAAATATTGAAATAACAAAATATTTACATTTTTCATTTACTTTTATTCTACATTAAGTTGTTACGTAGGTACGTAGTATTTGTTGCTTCGTTATTATTAATCGCATAACCTCACAGTATGACATTTGTTACTTTTTTTACAAGGCACACTAACTATAATTGTCTATATAAAATTTGGTAACCGCGTTTGGATCAAAATTTATAAATAGAATTAGTATGTATAATCTGCTTAGAAGATTCAACACAATTTGTCAACCAACCAAACAAAATAAAGGCTAGTATTTTTTAAACTTTACAATATTTAAGTGTTTTATACGCGTGGCGCATGAAATAAAATTTCGAGTTTAGAAAAGCCCCGTGAAAATTTGTCTCGGGTCGCTGCGCGACCCTCGACAAATTTTCTACGCGGGGCTTTTCTAAACTCGAAATTTTACTTCATGCTTAATCTGGGAGTGGACCGTCAAGATTTTCAACATGTCCAGATTTTACCGATGTGAAGATAGCCACGGATTTTGGCGCCTCCACCATTACACGAATTATGAAACAGATTCCCCAGAATTTCAAAACTCCATAACTCCCTAACCACATATTTTATTTTCAAAATTTCTTCAATAATTGATTAAACAATATACATAGAGCGAGTATAAATAACCAGAATGTTGTAAGTCTTAATTGTTCTTTATATAAACAATATATTGCTGTCCCGCGAATGTCACCTTTCATACCAAATATTAAAAAAATCAGATCTCTAAAAACTCCTATTTTATTTTCCAAATTTCTTCACTAATTGTTTAAACAATATATCTAGACCGAGCATAAATGGTCAAAATGTTGTCACTCTTATTTGTTTGTTAATAGCACCGTTCATACCAAATATTAAAAAAATCATATCTTTCAAAACTCCTATTTTATTTTACAAATTCCTTCACTAATTGTTTAAACAATATATCTAGACTAAGCATAGATGATCAAAATGTTGTCACTCTCATTTGTTAATTATTTAAATAATATATTGCTGTTCCGCGTATAGCACCGTTTATACCAAATATTAAAAAAATCATATCTCGTAAAACTCCTATTTTATTTTACAAATTTCTTTACTAATTGTTTAAACAATACACCTAGAACGAGCAAAGATAGTCAAAATGTTGTCACTCTCATTTGTTAATTATTTAAATAATATATTGCTGTCCCGGGTATAGTACCGTTAATACCAAATATTAAAAAATCATATCTCGTAAAACTCCTATTTTATTTTACAAATTTCTTCACTAATTATTTAAACAATATATCTAGAACGAGCATAGTCAAAATGTTGTCACTCTCGTTTGTAAATTATTTAAATAATATATTGCTGTCCCGCGTATAGCACCGGTCATACCAAATATTAAAAAAATTATATCTCGTTAAACTCCTATTTTATTTTACAAATTTTTCTACTAATTGTTTAAACAATATATCTAGAACGAGCAAAGATGGTCAAAATGTTGTCACTCTTATTTGTTAATTATTTAAATAATATATTGCATACTCGCGTATAGCACCCTTCATACCAAATATTAAATAAAAAAATCATATCTCTTAAAACTCTTATTTTATTTTACAAATTTCTTCACTAATTGTTTAAACAATATATCTAGACTAAGCATAGATGATCAAAATGTTGCTACTCTCATTTGTTAATTATTTAAATAATATATTGCTGTTCCGCGTATAGCACTGTTCATACCAAATATTAAAAAAATCATATCTCGTATAACTCCTATTTTATTTTACAAATTTCTTTACTAATTGTTTAAACAATACATCTAGTACGAGCAAAGATAGTCAAAATGTTGTCACTCTCATTTGTTAATTATTCAAATGATATATGGCTGTCTCGCATATAGCACCGTTCATTCCGAATATTAAAAAAATCATATCTCTTAAAACTCCTATTTTATTTTTCAAATGTCTTTACTAATTGTTTAAACATTGTTATTGTTTTGAATTATTCTACTAATTGGTGTTATTCATTTTTATTCGATTGGGTAAGTGAATTTACTCTTTAATAAATAAATAATATGGATACCATATTTATATTTTATTTTTTTTGTTGCAAAACCGTACAAGATTTGTTGGCTGTAATCATTGTAACTCTTTATATGGTTTTTGTTATTTTTGCTCAATATGTATATGTACACTTATGTAAAATGGAGATTCCGTTAATAAATAAATAAAAAAAAAAGATATGAAACATTATCAAGAGACAAAAATGAACTAATCTTTCAAAAAGTATTTTTTTTAATATTTACAAGTTGCGCCAATTAAAATATATTTTAATTTTTGTATTGTGGTACTAGTGTTTTTTACACTTCTTGTCAGTTATATTATGATAATAATCAATTATAATAAATTTCAGTCGGATCGAATTTAGCGGGTATTAAAAATAAAGTTATGTTTGGCACACATCACATATAAAGTCGTGGTTATTGTCATTTTCTTTAATAAAGACACAGTCTTTGTGATAAAAATATAGGCATTTTGAACATTTAAGTTCTTCAGTTCTTAGACTGCATTTGCGGCAATTATTTGTAACCATACTTGAGGTGTTAATAATTATGTTTTTCAGGTATTCTCGATATATTGAAGGGTCAAATGAGTCGGACATTGAAATATTGCGCAAAATACATTCAGCATAATAAATAATGTATATTCCACAATTCCAACTGTCCGACTGAGTGGGGTATTTCTTCTCAATCAATTTGAAACTTGATGAACAAATTAATTTCATTTTATGTGCATAATAGTTTTTTTTATGGCTTCTAGAAGAAGCAGGGTCAAAAAAGCACCCATTGTCATTTTTTTATGTATCAACATCCAATGATAGTTTTTATAAATTGCCATAATGAATTCCTTCTCGGAAACATGTCTTTCATTCTCAATAATTGAGGATGCCTGATATTCTAAGTACATTTTAATATTGGGTCTATTTTTGGCAAATATTTTTAAAACATAATCTATTATAAAATTTTCAAGCCACATTTCTGTTTTATTCGCATGTTTATTTAAAGTAATATAGCTAGAATAATTAAGATATTCACGGCCATTCATAGCAATAATTCAACATTTGAATAGGGTATATTTTGTAGGGTAAAAGATTTATAAAAATGTGTATTATGGATATCTTCTGTTTCAACGTTTTCATTTTTAAAATACTTTTTTAAGGTTTTTTGTTTAAAATAAGAATGAATTGCCCGTTTCATTTTATTCCACGATTCTTCTTCTAGAGGCTCTGTAAGTTTTCTTTTAGTGGCACACTGCTTTCTGGGAATTTCTTTTACATGTTCCCTATATGCAGCACTAATATATGTTCTTATTTGTCTAAGAAATAAGGAACATTTTTGATGGAGAACTTTATTTAAAATATTATGCTTTACCAAGCCAAACCATTTGGTATGAACGGTGCTATACGCGGGACAGCAATATATTATTTAAATAATTAACAAATGAGAGTGACAACATTTTGACCATCTATACTCAGTCTAGATATATTGTTTAAGCAATTAGTGAAGAAATTTGTAAAATAAGATAGGAGTTTTAGGAGATATGATTTTTTTAATATTTGGTATGAACGGTGCTATACGCGGGACAGCAATATATTATTTAAATAATTAACAAATGAGAGTGACAACATTTTGACCATCTATACTCAGTCTAGATATATTGTTTAAGCAATTAGTGAAGAAATTTGTAAAATAAAATATGAGTTTTATGAGATATGATTTTTTTAATATTTGGTATGAACGGTGCTATACGCGGGACAGCAATATATTATTTAAATAATTAACAAATAAGAGTGACAACATTTTGACCATCTATACTCAGTCTAGATATATTGTTTAAGCAATTAGTAAAGAAATTTGTAAAATAAAATAGGAGTTTTAGGAGATATGATTTTTTTAATATTTGGTATGAACGGTGCTATACGCGGGACAGCAATATATTATTTAAATAATTAACAAATGAGAGTGACAACATTTTGACCATCTTTGCTCGTTCTAGATGTATTGTTTAAACAATTAGTAAAGAAATTTGTAAAATAAAATAGGAGTTTTACGAGATATGATTTTTTTAATATTTGGTATGAACGGTGCTATACGCGGGACAGCAATATATTATTTAAATAATTAACAAATGAGAGTGACAACATTTTGATCATCTATGCTTAGTCTAGATATGTTGTTTAAACAATTAGTGAAGAAATTTGGAAAATAAAATAAGAGTTTTAAGAGATATGATTTTTTTAATATTTGGTATGAACGGTGCTATACGCGGGACAGCAATATATTATTTAAATAATTAACAAATAAGAGTGACAACAGTTTGACCATCTATTCTCGGTCTAGATATATTGTTTAAACAATTAGTGAAGAAATTTTGAAAATAAAATAGGAGTTTTTAGAGATATGATTTTTTTAATATTTAGTATGAAAGGTGACATTCGCGGGACATATATTGTTTAAATAAAGAACAATTAAGAGTTACAACATTCTGGTTATTTATACTCGCTCTATGTATATTGTTTAATCAATTATTGAAGAAATTTTGAAAATAAAATATGTGGTTTGGTAGTTATGAAGTTTTGAAATTCCGGGGAATCATAATTCGTGTGATGGTGGAGGCGCCAAAATCCGTGGCTGGAAAATCCGTGGCTATCTTCACATCGGTCCAGATTTTCGATGTTTCTAGATTTTTTGTCGATTTATTCACAGTTTGTTATTATATTATATGCAACTTTAATATTTAATAAGTACTGTTTTTCTTAGGAATACAATATTAACTTATTAAGAGCCGAGCAAATTATAAAGTTAACTCTAAAAGTTGATTTTAGGTAAAATTTTGCATCTTTTTTAATGATTTCAATAAATGATTTATTATATTACATACCTCGATTTTATTAAAGGTTTAAATTTAATGTTCAAACGAGTATTTCCACTCCCAGACTAAGCATGAAGTAAAATTTCGAGTTTAGAAAAGCCCCGTGAAAATTTGTCGAGGGTCGCGTAGCGACCCGAGACAAATTTTCTGGGCTTTTCTAAACTCGAAATTTCACTTCATGCGCCACGCGTATAAAACGTTGAAATGTTGTAAAGTTATAAATACACTTAAAAAATGAGTAATAATCGAAATATTGAAATAAAAAAATATTGACATTTTTCCTTTACATTTATTCTACATTAAGTTCTTACCTAAGTACTTATTTATTGTTACGTTATTACAAGGGGAGAACTGGAAATCGAGTAGAAAAGAAGAGACTATGGGCAGGATGTGGGGTACGAGTAAGACAGACTATATACAACAATCACCGCTCTCGATTCTGGAGGCAGCATCCAAATGCTGTTACCAAATTTTATACAGAGACTGGCTAACTGGATATATATGAGCTGTGGTTATTATTAATCGCATAACCTCACAATATGACATTTGTCACTTTTTTTACAAGGCACACTAATTATAATTTTCTATATAAAATTAGGTAACCCCGTTTGGATGCTGCATCCAGAAGCGAGACCGGTGATTGGTGTATATAGTCGTCTGTCTTACTTTTATCCCATATCCTGACCATAGTCTCTCCTTTTCTACTCGATTTCCAGTTCTCCAATAAGCATTGGCTCCCCTTGACTACACCTCTGTTATACAATATTGCTATTTGATTTCTCACTTTTAAGGGCTGTCATATTTTCTACGATTAGAAATTAGGTTAAGTAGAGTTACTTCCAGATTTTTTTAGATCTTTTAAGTAGGGGCTAATAATACAGAATAGCAAATCAGAACTATTCAATTCTGCTTTGCTTTATATATTTATTTATTTCGGTATTTATTTCAAGGTGCCTTCAGTGGCAATGAAGATAAATCTTTTGTTGGTTTCTGTTGGTGTTTGGTTTGTTTTGATGAGTGTGTGAGTGTGAGAGAGGGATGAAAGGGATTCGCGAGGGCGTGGAGAATGGGGAGAAAACGAGGGCTTTCGGGCGAGTGCATAACTGACTGATCGCGAGGACAGGAGACAAAGGGCGCGTAGTGCGCTCCACTTATTATCCAGTCTGGGCCCTTCGGGCGATCTTTACACAAAACAAAGGCCCTTTCCGTCATCTACACCGACCGATAACCCCGCACTCGATCGCGCTTTAACTTCAGCCCATTCATAACCGGTCTCGGTGAGAAATTGCTTAATTGTGGCTTTTTAAGGGTTGAAGGTTGCGAAATCGTTTTATCGATAGCTAGACAGTTTATGTTTTCATTTTAACGTTTGAAGATTGAATTCTGTGAACTTTGTTATTGGTAGAAACCACGATTTGTTTTTTTCTTTGAAAGAATTTGCTTGATTGCTTTAAGATCGGAAATTCACATGTTATTTGGCCATAAGAACGAACAACGATTAATCTTCCACAATAATGAAAATAGATCTTTTAAACATATACATATTGCTCATTGAAGCTTTGCGAATAATTTGACATTATTCTTTTTTTAAAAAAATGTTTCTTAAATTGTATATAAATCAAATAATGGAACACTCTTAAATGATCACATAAATCCGTGCAATACTTCTATAGAAAACATTATTTCTTCTTCATATTGCTTTAATTTATTGAAGAAATTATTATAAACATGTTGTATTAAATAGATTAATCTAAAATAAATGATAAATAAAATTAATCGTTGCTTAGAAATCTCCGTAAGAGCGAATCAAATTTTGATTATGCTTCTAAAAAATAGGGCGAGCATTGTGCTGTTTTAGTAATATCTTAAAATTATACTGCAATTTCCAAAAACATGTGAAAGGAAATTGGTTTTCATATGTAGAATTCATGTACGGCATTTGTCGTGACACGGGTTCCCTGTGAGCGGCCTTGAATTGCGAATGTAATTTTTCTGCCCCGGACTGTTTATTGATTATGTTGTTGATACACAACAAAGAAAGACATTATTGAAATACTTCCCAATATATTCTTTAAATATAAGTGCATTTCTGGATTTATGTTTTGAATAGGAATGTGGAATGCCGGTATATGTTGATTCAAGTGATGAGTCGGAAAAATTCCTTTTTCATTTATTTACCAAATTGAATATGCGCCACTCGGCGATTTGATTGCCGAGGCACTTAGTCAGCTTAGCGTGTAGAGTTCGAATTGAGTTATTGTAATTTCTCATTTTTTGTACGACTTAGCCTACTCAGCTTGAAGTGTCGCCTACTCAGCTTAGAGGGCGGACCTCCTCTCGTGTTTGCATCTATTCCTTTTGTGTGCTTTATTGCAATTTTCCAAATTAAGGAGTGCAGCACGTGACAATCATGTACGATATTTGATTTTTGATAGTAATCATTTAAATCACTTATATAGTTGCAAATAACATCAATATATATTTTATGTTGCCAGAATTTAACTGTTTGTCTACAATATAAATACAGGGAATTTTTCTTTTAATTAAACATGTGCATAAGCTGTAAATTTTCCGACATGCGTTGTTTTTTGAAAGAGTTCAATTTGAAGCTTTAAACGAATGTTTTTCACTCCCAGACTAAGCATGAAGTAAAATTTCGAGTTTAGAAAAGCCCCGCGAAAATTTGTCTCAGGTCGCTGCGCGACCTGAGACAAATTTTCTGGGCTCTCTAAACTCGAAATTTTACTTCATGCGCCACGCGTATAAAACACGGATTTCAAGTGAGGTTCAAATATGCATAAGTTTCACAGTATTCTAGTGCTTTATACGCGTGGCGCATGAAGTAAAATTTCGAGTTTAGAAAAGCCCAGAAAATTTGTCTCGGGTCGCTGCGCGACCCTCGACAAATTTTCACGGGGCTTTTCTAAACTCGAAATTTTACTTCATGCTTAGTCTGGGAGTGGAAAACACTCGTTTAAAATTTCAAATTGAACTCTTTTGCAAACAACGAATATCTAAATATTTAAAGAAAATAATCTGAATTTAGAATACGTATACTATAAAGAAAAACTCCGTGTACATACTCATATGAAATATCAAACTAAAAAGGCTGTTTCGTTATACAGTTGTATGTATGTCGATAGAAATTAAAATCGTGAATATTTATCCAGTTTACTTGTGTCTTCTGTAATTCAATACCCATTTATTCATTCGCACGGCGCTATGTAAACAAACAAACAACGTTCTCCGCACTCATCATTTTTATTATTCGTTGTGATAAAATTCGGCAGGCACTATAAACCAATACATAGTCAAAACTACTTTCTGCAATTTTGCTATTTCTGCGCCATCTCGTATCCTAGAAACACACAACCAGCAAAAATTGTCCCTCTTAATAGAAACCACGATTTGTTTTTTTTTTCTTTGAAGAAATTTGCTTGATTGCTAATTTCTACATTTTATAAGAGCCTTATATAGAAACGGAAACAAATATGATTCATAATTATGTATTTCCGGCGAACAAAAATGTCTTTTTGTCTTATGAATTTTGTAAGTCTACCTGTTTATCTGTCTATCCGACGCTTTTTATTCTCTTATAGAATAGTTTCAAAGTATTATACAAACAAAGTTAGAAGTGTTTTATTGTTAAAATACTGATCGTTTTTTAATTGCCACTTGTGTTATAGTAAAAATAAAATCCCGGCGCCGTCACCATAATTTAATGTCTGATATTTTTTAAATCTAACATTTTTTTAATTCTATCCAATGTTTCTAAGTTCATATAAAATGTTAAGGAATTTTCTTCCGATGAAAAAAAAATATTTATTTTTTTAAATTTATTTATTCAGTCAACGGAGTCAATTTAAAATGGACTCAATTCTAATGAAATTTAAATTAAATAAATAGGAATATTTAAATCCTATTTCTTAAATTTTATTTTCTCACTTTATTCTATCATTTATGATAGGGGTTCTCAACCTTTTTCAGGTCGCGCCCCTCTCTCATAACTCCACGCCCCCCTCCCTGATTTTATTTGAGTTTTTTTAGTTACATTGAAACACTATTATAGCCTTATTTCACTTCACCTACTCTTAAGGAAATCTGTCCTGCCCCCCTGATATCTTGCCGCGCCCCCCTAAGGGGCGTGCCCCCTGTCGAGAAACCCTGATTTATGGTAACAATATGATACTCTTTAATGATTCCCATTTCTTTTCATTTTATTCCCCACTTTAATTACTTCCCTTTCTTTTTAATTTACTTCCCACTTTATTCGATCATCTACGAGTAATAATTGACTTGGTTTATAGCATTCCTTATCCCTTTTCGTTTTCGCTCGCTTTCTCTTTATATTTTACGGTCTGCAGTTGTAAATATCCCGAGGAGGGGATCGAATGGGAAACGTTAAGGTTTTGTGCGACTTTGGGGATTTTCTTTTTTTTTCCGACCTTTTTCGTTGGTGCTGTTTCGGCAAGAAAGAAGGAAAAGCTCTCGCGGGAAGTCCCAGCGTTTTGTGCCGAACTTCTCACCTTTTATCGTCCATTTGCTTGATGGATTATTGCCGCACGACTTTTTCAATACACGACATAAACTTTTCTTTTATATCAACTATTAAAGAGGAATAAGTCAAGGGATTTTACTGATTGAATTTAAAAAGTTTGAATAAAGAGAGCATTTATCGCTCTCTCTCTCTCTTCCTCTTATTAATCAAAATGTGTTCAATGTACTAATATTAAATCATAATTGTGTAATAATTTGGCAGTCGATTATATACAGGGAACCTTTCTTATGAGTATACATTTACATACGCTGTAAATTTTCCGACATTCGTCATTTTTTTTGTAAGTTCAAGTTGAAGCGTTAAACGAGTATACTTTGAACGTCCCTTGAAATTAGTGTTTTATATGCGTGGCGCATGAAGTAAAATTTCGAGTTTCGAAAAGCCTGAAAATTTGGTTTGGTCGCGTAGCGCGTCGCGCTACACGACCAAACCAAATTTTCAGGCTTTTCTAAACTCGAAATTTTAATTCATGCTTAATCTGGGAGTGAAGAACACTCACTCCCAGATTAAGCATGAATTAAAATTTCGAGTTTAGAAAAGCCTGAACATTTGGTTTGGTCGTGTAGCGCTACGCGCTACGCGACCAAACCAAATTTTCAGGCTTTTCGAAACTCGAAATTTTACTTCATGCGCCACGCATATAAAACACTGATTTCAAGGGACGTTCAAAGTATACTACTTTAGATATTGATCAAGCAATATATTTTGAACTTCACGATATGTTAGTTTTATACACCTGGCGCACGAAGTAAAATTTCGACTTTGGAAAAGCCTGAATATTTAGATTGGTCGCTTCGCTACGCGATCAAGCCAAACTTTCAGGCTTTTCTAAACTCGAAATTTTACTTCATGCGCCAAGCGTATAAAATACGGATTTCAAGTGAGTCACAAAATATACTGCTTACTTCACAATATTTAGTGTTTTATACGCGTAAGTTTTGGATATAAAAAATAAAGTAAAACATCGAGTTAGAAAAGCCTAAAAATTTGGTTTGGTCGCGTAGACCAAATCCAAACGTTCAGGCTTTTCTAAACTCGAAATTTTACTTCCTACTTAACCTGGGAGTGGACGACACTTCTTAGTATAATTCTGAGAGATTTTAATAAAAAAATGGTGATGTGTCCATCATAGTACTTTCCCCCGTAAATTGCGTATTAAATCACTTTTAAAATATTTGTAGCATTATTATTTTCAAAATGTCTTCAACTTTTTGATAACTACAACTTTTATTTGAAACATTTTTCAATTGGATCAACACATACTGACACAAACCAATGACTAGATAAAAACCACTATTTATTGAATATCTCAAAAACTAAGAGTGCTATGACAAAAAGTGAATCTACAAAAATCTTTAGTTTTTCATTTCCTACAACTTTTATTTGAAAATTTTTTCAATTGTATCGACACATACACTGTCGCACACCAATAACTAGATAAAACGCACAACTTTTGAAATATCTCAAAAACTAAGAGTGCTATGACAAAAAGTAAATGAACAATACATCTTCATTTTGTTATTATCTACAACTTTTATTTGAAAGAATTTTTTGTTTGATGAACATTTATTGAAAAAATCTGAAAAAACTGAAAAACGCTAAGAGTAAAGTACCACTTCCGGATTTCCGATTTTCACCAAAAGCTTTTCACTTCTTCCGATTGTAACAAAAAGCTTAAGTTTCAAGTTTCATCTCCATATCTTTAGCGGTTTTTGCGGTACATCGCACACAGCAACACACACAGACACACAGACAGACAGACATTTTTCAAAAATGGTCTTATTCGACTCAGGGGACCACAAAACGGATATTTCCGCTAAAATTTTTGATTCGAAAATTTTCACGAAAACAATACTTTCCCTTTGTATTACATACGGGGGAAAGTAAAAATGGCAGGAACTAAAAATTACTACCTGAATCTGATCTAACCGAACATACATTATGGTTAAATGTGTGTATCCGAACCCTACAAAGTGATATCTAACCTAATCTAACCCAACTCTACAACATGACATCTAAATCAAACCCAACTTTACAAACCGAATTCTAACCTAACCTAACTCTGTTAAATGATATCTGACCTAACCTACGTCAACTCCACAAAGTGACATCTAAACTAACTAAACCCAACTCTACAAAATCAGTTCTAACATAATCCCATTAAATGATAACTAACCTAACCTTATCGAACTCCACCCAACTCCACAAAATACATTTATCCTATTCGAAACCAACTTTAAAAAATGTATTCTAACCTATCTCCACAAAATGATATCTAACCTAACCTTACCCAGCTTTTCACAATAACATTTAACCCAACTCGACAACATTGAATCCAACTCCTCAAATTGATTTTTAAACTAAATCAATTTGTGGATTTGGATTTGGTTTGAACTTTATTTGGAGTCCATAAAATGGCGTTTAGTGCGTGGGAATTTTTTCGATGTCGACGACGATATTAAAATGAATTCTAACCTCTATCCACAGCTAACCTAACCTTGCCCAACTCTGCACAATAACATTTAACCCAACTCCACAACATTGAATCCAATTCCTCAAATTCATTTTTAACCTAAATCAATTTGTGGAGTTGGATTTGGTTTGAATTTTATTTGGAGTCCATAAAATGGCATTTAGTGCGTGGGAATTTTTTCGAAGCCGACGACGATATTAAAATGAATTCTAACCTCTCTCCACATCTAACCTAACCTTACCGAACACTGCACAAAACATTTATCCAAAGTCCACAACATTAAATCCAACTTCTTAAATTGATTTTTAACCTAAATCAATTTGTGGAGTTGGATTTGGTTTGGATTCTATTTGGAGTCCATAAAATGGCCCACGCACTGAGGGCATTTTTTCGATATTATTATTATTTTATGTAATTTTCAGTCGATATTGACATTTTATGTCAGTGTTGCATTTTATATCAATGCCAGTATTTTTTGATTACATCAAATCAATGTATTCATTTCAGTTCAAAATATCAATTTCAAAGAAAAAAGCTATTTTTGTCATCACTATACCGACAGTAACGACAACACACTGGCAGTAATGACAACACACCGTTATTTTTTGCATAAATTAACATTTTTAACCTTAATTTCGTTTTTGTCTATCAATTTGTTGTTTTCCAATTAAAAACGGATGCATGTTTGATATATGATGCACGATATTGTTATTATGTCGTTACGTTATAATTGGATCGGAATACTTGCCTATCTATAGGGTTAGGTTAGGTAAGGTAGGTAAGTGTTATTATGTCCTTACGTCAAAATTGTATCGGATTACTATCTAATAAGGTTAAATTAGATAGGCATTGTAATATTTTTCACTTGGACTTCTTGGACTTCTGGTATTTGATATTAATAACAACAAACGGCTGCATAGACTAACTATTGTTATTTCTTTGTTATTTCGTCAATATTTTATTATAAATAAAACACTGTTTATCACTTTGTTTGTATAACAATTGGTTTATTTGGTGACTATAGTTTCGATACTACACGTATCATTATTAAACCGTTAGTAACAAAAAACTACAAAGGAACATTATTTATATTTGCAAATTTTCTAATAACAGCGTTAAAGAGGGGGGTGTATTTAAGGTCAAGCTGGTCGTTAATTACGGGAATTTCCCGATTTGCGCGGGCTCTGTGAATCTCCAAAGACTTCAGGAGGTCCATCTTTCTACCCTTCTCGGCAAAGTGAAAAGTTATTAACGACCAGCTTGACCTTAAATACACCCTCCTCTTTAACGCTGTTATTAGAAAATTTGCAAATATAAATAATGTTCCTTTGTAGTTTTTTGTTACTAACGGTTTGATAATGATACGTGTAGTATCGAAACTATAGTCACCAAATAAACCAATTGTTATACAAACAAAGTGATAAACAGTGTTTTTTATTTATGTTCAACAATGTATAACGAAGTAGAAGCCTCTATAGTCAGTGAATATTTTATTATTATAATTTATAAATATTTAATTTATTTTCCTTAAATAGAACATAAACTTATATCATGTGATCTTTATTGATGTAATTTTGCTCTGTTTTTACTTTTGTAATATTACTCTGTAATTGGGATGTCCTGGTAGGTAATAAAATAATATTTATTATTAATTTGTTCAAGTTACACGATAACAATTCCAACCTAACATTAGTGATTATCGTATAACCTAATCATAACCTTACCCAAGTAAAGAATGGCGCACGATATAAAATATCTCATATACTTGACAGTTTTTACGTTTTACGATAAAAATGATACTCGATCTTTAACCTAACATTTGTGACTGTGGTCTAACCAAGCCTGTCGAGTAACCTAAAAAACTAACGATATACGATATGACGTTTGTTATATTTTGTCAGTTTTGACATTTTACCTTAAAAATTACATTCAGGAATGAGATTATAATTATGTAGACTTTTCATCTAATACAGTGACAGATGACATAAGTCTCAGCCGAGGCCGATGACAATTTAGTCTAAACAAGAATAATTCAATTTCAAAACTATTTGAATCCGAGAAAATAAGTTTACGCTTTTTATAGTTTGCACACTTTAAACATAATATATAATTATGACAGTTGACGGTATTAGTTAAATGTCAATTTTGTTGATGATATCACTGTTCGACAGTTTGTGCTGTGTGCGTAACGCTTATTGACAAAGTTGACGTTAAACGTAAACATTTATCGGAATATGAACTTAAGTAGGTACATCTAAATGTACTCAGGTGCATTTTGTGAACTAAATACGCGTCGAGTACAAGTACAAGTACCGTGCGATCATTTAAAACATGATTTAGAGTAGGCTTTGAATTTTAAATTAGATTGGCACTGCTGACTGTTAACACATAATTTACCATAACCTCAAATTTATTCCATTGTTGAATTAGCATTCTGGGCAACCGTAATAAAAAATCCGCTTACTCTAAATCATAATTTAAACAATCGCACGGTATTTTAAAGGTAAAGTACCCGTGGACTGAGTATCGGGTACACGAACAGCATTTAGAGTAGAAATGTTTAGTACTTGTACTTGAGTACCGCCCTATTCTAGTGTAGATACAATTTTTTTAATACGTTGATTTTAAATGGTCGACTTTTTTTGTTGTTTTTGTGACTGAAATATATTTCTCTTTTCAGGTACGTGTAGCGATGAATCACCGGCTGTTGATGGTAAGTTATTATTGTTATTTATTCAATAACCAATCGATAAATAATTACAATTGGCCGAATCAATGAAAAGATGGGAAGTCTTTAATTAGAATTGAAATGAATGGCTAAGTAATTGTGATTAATAGAACTGCAATGTCGCTCGTATTTATAGAAGACGAAGGATCTTTGATAATACGCAATAAATATCTCAGAATAGAACAGATGCGAGATAATTATAGTTTTGATTATTTTTATGTATTTGTTAGACTCGAATTAAAACTAAGGCTAGGCATTTCGAATTATTTGAACATTTAAATAAGGTACGATTCACAAGAGATGTCCTACGGTTTCCTTGATTTGCAGTGCTTTCTGCACCAATACATGTAATACGTAAAACGTTTGATGCCATCAGATTACGTGTGTGAAAAGAGACAGGCAACTTCATAATATGTCTGCTATGGTTTTTAGATGCAACATGCGAAAACGTATGTTCCGGTATGCAGCTTTAAAATTTTAAGCTTAAACGTCACATTTTGACAATGTTTTCGTAAAACTAAATCTGCAAAAACCCAGCCACAAATCATTTTAATTAATGTGCACAATCGTTCTAAATGTGAGTTTAAGTGGTATAATTCTACTAAATAGTGCAGGTATTTACAGAAATAAATAATGCATTTATGTTGATTTTGTGTAAGCTAAAACGAAAATGTTAACAGATTAATCCGATGACTATTTGCCAAATCTACTGAATGCCCATTCGATTCAGCTAATCGAATGGGCATTCAGTAGATTTGGCAAATAGTCATCGGATTAATCTGTTAATACATGGAATTTTTCTTTTAAGTATACATACAGAGAATTTTCTATTAAGTATACATATACATACGCTTTTTTTAAAGAGTTCAATTTGAAGCTTAAAACGAGTGTTTTCCACTCTCAGACTAAGCATGAAGTAAAATATCGAGTTTAGAAAAGCCTGAAAATTTGGTTTGGTCGCGTAGCGCGAAGCGCGGAGCGGCCAAACCAAATTTTCAGGCTTTTCTAAACTCGATATTTTACTTCATGCGCCACGCGTATTAAACGCTGAAAGCACTGAAATATTGTGAACGAGTAAACTTCGCTTGAAATCAGTGTCTTATACGCGTGGCGCATGAAGTAAAATTTCGAGTTTAGAAAAGCCTGAAAATTTGGTTTGGCCGCTCCGCGCTTCGCGCTACGCGACCAAACCAAATTTTCAGGCTTTTCTAAACTCGAAATTTTACTTCATGCTTAGTCTGGGAGTGGAAAACAATCGTTTAAACTTTAAATTGACTTATTTTGAGAAAACAACGAATATTTAAAAACCAACAACACGTAATTGGGATATGTATACTCAAAAAAGAAACATGACAATAAATTATAATTTAAAGCTTTTCTAAAAGAACGAACACTAGTATACTCTCGACCTAAACAGTATGACATTGTCATGTAACGTCAACATTTAACACAACTAGGAAAAATCGTTGCAGATACAACTGTCGTAGTACTCTCTAAAAAAAATGAACCACACATTCCACATTAATGAGTCATAGATATCTCTCCCGAATTCCACTATATTTGGATCTTCGAATATTCAAATATGTACAAAAATTTGTGATTGAAATATTTATATTCGTATAATCGACTATTTGAATTATTTGTACATATTCGAATCTCATCCTTACTTCAAACGTTAAAAGTGAAATATGTACACTTCAGAATAATTTAGTGTTTTATACGCGTTGCGTATGAAGTAAAATGTGTAGTTTAGAAAAGCCTAAAAATATACTACTCTTATCAAAGTTGTCAACAATTTATTCAAGTCACTTTAATAAAACACGTAATTTGCTTAGGTTTCAAAATTATATTTATTGTACCACAACAATTGTTTCACCACACTGTGGCTTCATCAGGTAGATGAATGGACCATTCATGTTTTTTGTTTTCTGAATGGACCATTCATCTACTTGATGAAGCCACAGTGTGGTGAAACAATTGTAGTACAATAAATATAATTTTGAAACCTAAACAAATTAAGTGTTTTATAAAAGTGATATTATGGGGTTCCAACAACTAACAGCCTTAACTATACAATTTCTTTATGTATTTATTTAAACAACGCGTTTTCTAATGCAATACTTCTCAATTTTTTTTGTTGTCCCCAAATTTTAATGACTGTAATGATTGAATTCTGGGTTCCCATATTTTCTGTCAAATCACTGCGCAATTAAGCGCGCGCCTAATTAACAACAATCTGGAGGAGTCGTTACGCAATGGCGACATGGAAGCGAAAGTCGTTAATCGCACGTGAAATTGACGGTTTTCTTCGGCGATTATCACGCGTCAAACTGCATTCTTCATCTAATTGACCCCGAACGCGACCCGATGTTCATATTCATAGGGTCATTTCCGCTCCAAAAAGGTCAATTAAGACAAATGGAAGTACTTTTATTAGTATTGCAATTTCCTTGTGTGCGTGAAGTAATTACTTGAAAGCTCAAATAGTTATTTAAGTAACTAGTGTGTTAAGTAGGGCTTTTGGGCAAAGAGTGCTTAACCCTGTCAGCCCTGGAATTTTTCTGGTGTCCAAAAAAAAATTGTTTGTACAGGGTGGTCTAATTTCGATGTTGCTTATGGGCATCTCGGTAAATATAAGAGTTAGAAAAAAACTGATGGCGCAGTCGCGATCCCTTTTTTTGAGACTAGGATAATGCCGAAAACAAAAATGCACTATCTTGTTTTTTTTCAGAAGTTATAGGGCAAAATCGGGTTTTCTTGATTTTTAACTTTAATTAATATCTTGCGTAGTTTGTGAGATACACAAAAACTATAAATACCTTCTTAAGACACCTTTTTGAGTAGAATCCAGTGGCGTAGGCATTTTTTTTATTTTACCCACACATTTTCGAGTTTTAGCCAAATATTTTTTTTTTCAAATGTAAATCATAGTTGGCTTTGACACAGTTGAAACGAGTGTTTTTCACTGATTTCAAAAATATATACTTTTGTGAATTTATCTTAAATAATAATTCTTTTTTGAGTAATAAATATTTTATTAGGCAGAACATAATTTTATTTAAAATTTTTATTTATTAAGAAAAAAAAACACTTATTTTAAATGTTTGAACTGATAACCATTATTTTTAATGCATCTCTGGCATCTACCTCTTACAGCTCGATTGGCGTTATAAATTTGAATGTTAAAAACATTTTATATGAAAATCATGAAAATGTTGCTCCAATACGTTTAAACTAATTATAGGCTGCTTGTAAATTTTATTCTTCAGGTATCCCCATAAAAAATCTAACAGTGTCAGTTCTCGAGATTTAGCAGGCCACCTAATTAAGCGGTTTAACGGCCGGTTTCATAATTAAGTTAAAGCTGTGGCTGACCGCAAAAACCTCATAACTCGAATTTTTGTGGAAATTGAGTTAGTTGCATTTTCGGTATTGTGTTGGTCCCTAGTTTCATTTATAATACCTATTTCACATATTTGCTCGTTATTTGACGAGAAATCGCCAAGAGAAAAAAGCAACAAAGTGGGCATTTCCCGTAAAAACCACATAACTCAACCATTTCCCGTAAAAACCACTTAACAAAAAAAAAAATGCAAATGCTTAGTTTTGAAAAAACAAACAAAGCAAACAAATAGCGTTAATCGACCTGGAGGATAGCTCAAACTGCCATTTCAATATTTTTAAGGTCATTGGTTGTATTTTTCACGCCTTTTTCACGCCTACTTATGTAAGGTTAGCTTCATAGGTACAATTGATGCATACAAGGCGGAAACAATGCATCTGTTTAAAAGTAGTAATTAATAATGTGTTGATGATTAATTAAATTATTTAATTGGTTAATTTACTTACTGTAAAACAGTTTATTCTAGAAATATTAATAATTTGTAATCATGACCGTAAGAATCACTTAAGTGCGTTTCCCGTAAAAACCACATAACTCATTTTTTCTTGGATCACGGGCCTTCCTGCAGACAAAATACCTTCAGCACATAATTTCTACGTTTATTGTCATCCACTGGACACGTATTGATCGCTCAATTGATGTTATTTAATCAATAAGCAAAAGTAGCTTTCAAAACTTTAAACTCAAATATCTCGAAATCAAGAAAATACGAGTTATGAGGTTTTTGCGGTCAGCCACAGAAAGGTACATTAAATATTTAAAGTCGACTTAAATATAAAATTCTGTTTCATAATGCAAATTTAAAGCAAAAGTCGGTTTTAAAGTTGAAGGCGGCTTTCAATAGACAAAGCTGGCTTTAAAACTAACCTAAAAATATTCTCAAATGTTAAAAAGAACCAATCGCGTGCTTGACATGGCTGCAAAGTCTAATTTGTTTATTGTTTATTTCTTTTGTATTTGTTTGTCGACGTGTGTAAAACTGTATTGTTATAAGACACAAATAAATATTATTATTATTATTAAAAGCCAGGGCTATTAATTTCACAGAAAATTGTGTTGATGCATTTAGCGGTACAGATTTTCCCGCCAAACTTTGATTATCAAATACAAATTAAAACAAAAGTTTACTTGAATCGACCGGGTAAATTTATTAAATTTATTTTATTTCGTTAAGTGGTACATTTAGCCAATTCAGCAAATAATTGAATGCAAATTGATACAGATGTTTTACCTATTTGGATTGTAACAATTTATTTGTTTTTTATTGTAGTGAATTATGTTGTTTTCACTGTTAACAAGTTAAATTAAACGTGATTCATCTTTGTACAATTGATTCGTTTAATGATTTTAATGGAAAAACGAATTGAAGAAGTTCTCAGTGATGAAAGGTATTGTTGCATTTTTGCATAACGTTAGGAATGGATATTGCTTTTGACGTAAATTTCACTTCAACATAATTTGTTATTTATAATTTGTGCTATGTAACTATTCATCATTATATTAAATAAAATACTTAAAAAACCTTCATCATCAGATCGTAAACGTAAAATTTCTGTAATGCAATATGAAAAATAGTATTATTTTAATAAATTGTAATGATTTGAACTAATTTTAACAACATGCGATTTTTGAAAACAAATTATACTTTGAAGCACAATGAATTTTCTAGAAATGATAAAAGGATAATCAAATATTTCAAAACGCCAAAATTAAAGCTGCAAATGTTTGTAATATGTTATTTATACAGGAAGTTTTTCTTTAAAGTATACGTATTCCAAATTCGAGTGTTTTCCATTCCCAGATTAAGCATGAAGTAAAATTTCGAGGTTAGAAAAGCCCCGTGAAAATTTGTCTCGGGTCGCCGCGCCACCCGAGAGAAATTTCCCGGCTTTTCTAAACTCGAAATTTTACTTCATGAGCCACGCGTATAAAACACTAAAATATTGTGAAATTTATGTATATTTGAACCTCACTTGAAATCAGTGTTTTATACCCGTGGCGCATGAAGTAAAATTTCGAGTTTAGAAAAGCCCAGAAAATTTGTCTCGGGTCGCTGCGCGACCCGAGACAAATTTTCACGGGGCTTTTCTAAACTCGAAATTTTACTTCATGCTTAGTCTGGGAATGGATAACACTCGTTAAAAGCTTCAAATTGAACTCATCTAAAATAGAACGTATGTCGGCAAATTTATAGCTTATACTCGGTTTACCTAAAAGAAACATTTCCAGTATATTATTAAAAAAAAAAAATGTAATGAATATTCGGAACTTTGAACTTAATGTTAATGTTTTTTTGTCAGGTTGAGTTAATCGTAACACACTTTTTAATAAAATGTGCATTAAATTTAAAAAATTAGGACGTTTTGTTTTATGAGTTTACAAGATTCCAGTTAATCTTCAAAATTCTGATTTTCATGATTTTCTTTAATTTAAAAAGTTTGGACAATTTTTATGACTATTCGCCAATTTTTAAAATCTCGGAAGTTTTTGTGCATTTTCTAAACTTTCGTAAAACTTAAAAACGTAGACGATATTCATAAATGCCCACGCTTTTAGTTAATTTTTAAATTGTCGATGATCTTTTGGTCAATTTTTGAAAATTTGTCGCTTTGCGTGAATGTTTAGGATTTTTGTTAATCTTCAAAATTTTGACATCTTATACGAATTTCTAAGATGGAACAATTGATGTCTTTAATATTTTTTTGAGATTTTTATAAAATAATTTAATCTTGAGGATTTTCGTCAATTTCATGGATTTTTGTTGATTTTCAAACATTAGGACCTCTTACATATATTTAGAAGATTTCGATTTTCAAAATGTTGACGTTTTTTGTGAATTTATAAGATTTTTTATAAAAATTGATGATGTCATTTTTTACAGGAAAAAGTCATAGTTTGTTTGTTCACTGAGATTTTTATAAAATAATTTAATCTTTAGGATTTTCGTCAATTTCATGGATTTTTGTTGATTTTCAAACTTTAGGACCTCTTACATACATTTAGAAGATTTCGATTTTCAAAATATTGACGTTTTTCGTGAATTTATAAGATTTTTATAAAAATTGATGATGTAATTTTTTACTGGAAAAAGTCATAGTTTGTTTGTTCACTGTTAACAAATTTCATAGCTTTTCTTAATATTTACCATTTTACAACTTTTCATAATATTGATTTTTTTTTAATTAAACAGAAAAACACAAAACAAGCTATTGACAATTGTCGAACGAGTGTTTTCCACTCCCAGACTAAGCATGAAGTAAAATTTCGAGTTGAGAAAAGCCCAAAGAATTTGGATTTGGACGCGCAGCGTCCAAATCCAAATTCTGGCTTTTCTCAACTCGAAATTTTACTTCATGCGCCACGCGTATTAAAACTAATTTATTCTAAAGTTTCTTTTCATTTCACAAAAATGATATAATTATTATTTTTATTTACTGTTTGTTGTGACATTTTCAATGACATAACTGAAGTATAAACAATTAAAATAAGGGTTGTGCAACATTATATAATAAAAATAACTATAAAAAGGCGGTACCAATTACCTTAAAGTCGACTTTTATTAAAGTGGGATCAGAAATTGATTATAAATCGCATCAATATTAAAAGTCGACTTTGACTTGAAGTTGACTTTTGTTAAAGTCACTTTAACCCAATTATTATGAAACCGGCTATAAATGTTGCCAACCAACCTAAATTTATATTTAAAATCAATCTGCTCTATCTTGTTTCAAGAACAGAACACTGCTGTTGCAATGGAAAAATAATTAAAATTGACCATACCAATGATCAAAAATATAAGCTAGTACTCTATAGGCACACTGTTTTTTAAGATAAATTCACGAAAGTGTACATTTTTGAAATCAGTGAAAAACACTCTTTTCAACTATGATTTACATATAAAAAAATTGGCCATAACTCGAAAATGTGTGCATACAAATAAATAAATGCCTACGCCAATGGATTCTACTTAAGAAGTGTCTTAAAAAGGTATTTATAGTTTTTGTGTATCTTAAAAATTACGCAAGATATTAATTAAATTTAAAAATCAAAAAAACCGATTTTGACCCATAACTAAAAAAAAAAATTCTAAAAAAACAAGATGGTGCATTTTTCTTTTCGGCATTATCCTAGTCTCAACAATAGAGATCGCGATTGCGCCATCAGCTTTTTTCTAACTCTTATATTTACCGAGATGCCCATAAGCAACATCGAAATTAGACCACCCTGTACACTGCATATTATTTATCACTATCTCAGATGTAGAGAGTTTTTCTTTTAAGTATACATATCTATATACACAGAGTTTTATGTAACACCGAATATTTTCATAACGAGAATTTTTCTTTGAAGTATCCATATGCATACGTTGCACATTTTCCGATGCTCGGTTTACTAAAAGAATCCAATTTGAAGCTTTTAGCGAGTGTTTTCCACTCCCAGGCTAAGCATGAAGTAAAATTTCGAGTTTAGAAAAGCCTGAAAATTTGGTTTGGTCGCGTAGCGCGAAGCGCGGAGCGGCCAAACCAAATTTTCAGGCTTTTCTAAACTCGAAATTTTACTTCATGCGCCACCGGTACAAAACACTGATTCAATGTAAAGTTTAGCGGTATGTTTTAAACTTCGTAATATGTCAGTGTTTTGTACCGGTGGCGCATGAAGGAAAATTTCGAGTTTAAAAAGCCTGTAAATTCGGTTTGGTCGCTCCGCGAAGCGGAGCGACCAAACCAAATTTTCGAATTTTTACCGAAATTTTACTTCATGCGCCACGCGTATAAATCACAAAACTATTGTTAAGTTCAAAATATACCCCCCATGTTTGATTGAACGTTAACAAATTTTAGAAGTCTGAAGTAATATTAATCAGAATAACTTAATAAAATCATGAAAAGAAGTTGTCCAGCATATTCTTGAATGAATATTTAATTTGTTAGTATGTAAAGTAATTTCTTAAAAACCCATCTAGGGACATTTTTTGATATAGATTTTGGAATAAATATTTCAGTTTTAATTTAAAATCTTGATTTATTTAAAGTCGCCTTGAATTTAAAACCTAGTCGTTAAATTTACGGCGATTTTAATTAAATCTTAGATTGATTTAATTAAAATCGTCATAATCGAAATTGCCGTAATTGAAATTATTCGCCTTGAGTATTATTTTTAAAATAAAAATATTAAAGTTATGTGCCCTCACATCATTATTTTTGAGGTAAAACATTGAAAACATTGGCCCTCAACGCATTATTCTTGAGATGAAAAGTTTTTTTGTTTGTTATTGTTATTTGCACAAAATGTATAAGATGCGTTGAATGAAAAGGTCTTGAACTGTGTCCAAAATTTACGTAACCGCCATTAGTTTAAGTCGACGAGATGTCGTCTAAAAATAACGCGAAACTAGGAAGCAACGGTTTCGGCTCTTATTACAGTTAATTAAAACGTACGTGAATTAGTGGGCATGTAAATTACGTTACATTCGCGCACCTTTTTGCTTTATTAATTTTAATCACGAGACATCTAGATTAGAGTGTAAAATGTAATTTCGTGGATTTAAATTAGACTGAAACGACATAAGGAATATGATAAATCATCGGTGCTGAAGATAACATTCATTAATTAAGTAAAAATAGTAATTAATCACTACTTGTACACCCTTAATAAGTTATTTGTTCGGATATAATTCGATATTGTAATTTGTTTTGCTGATTTCAGACTTTTAACGATTCATTAAAAGTGCGATTCTTTTCGCAATATACAACAAGTTAGTCTTACAAAGACTATATCCGTCGGGGTATTAGCTCGGGAAGTAGTTGTATTTGATATAGTCTTTGTAAGACTAACTTGTTGTATATTGCGAAAAGAATTGCACTTTTAATGAATCGTTAAAAGTCTGAAATCAGCAAAACAAATTACAATATCGAATTATATCCGAACAAATAACTTTTTAAGGGTGTACAAGTAGTGATTAATTACTATTTTTACTTAATTAATGAATGTTATCTTCAGCACCGATGATTTATGATTTATTTATTGAATTATACAACAAGTGTTTGCTTTGACGCGTTTCGAGACTTATCTGTCATCAGTATAGCTTTACTATTTCTTCTAAACAAATTTAACGAGATTAACGTGTAACCGTTGAATGAAGAATTCTTTATTTAACGATGTAACAGTCACTTTTCGCATATGTATTGAGTAATATATACAGGGAATTTTTTTTAGGCTTCTTTTGAAAGAGCTCAATTTGAAGCTTTGAATGAGTGTTATCCACTCCCAGGTTAAGCATAAAGTAAAATTTCGAGTTTAGAAAAGCCTGAAAATTTGGTTTGGTCGTGTAAAAAATTTTACTTCATGTGCCCACGTATTCAACACTGAAAATACTGAAATATTGTGAAGAAGTGAACTTTACTCGAAATCGGCCTGTTATACGCTTGGCGCATGAAGTAAAATTTCGAGTTTAGAAAAGCCTGAAAATTTGGTTTGGCCGCTCCGCGCTTCGCGCTACGCGACCAAACCAAATTTTCAGGCTTTTCTAAACTCGAAATTTTACTTCATGCTTAACCTGGGAGTGGATAACACTCGTTTAAAGTTTCAAATTGAACCCTTTAACGAAACGGTGAATAACTGAATAATTACAGCATATAATTGCGATATGTATACTTGAAAGAAAAACTCCCAGTACATTATCGAAGTTATTTTAATGGAGAAAATTATTATTTTGAGTGGCCGATATCCTCATATATTCTGGGAAAGAGCGAACACCCCGTATAGAGATATTTTCATTTGGATTTAAGATACAATGACTTGTGTCAAGATAGTTGAACACAGTTAAATAATATATATATATATATATATATATATATATATTCTTTATTACGGGAGACCATTAAAAATACAACAATATATACACAATAATCACAAAACAATACAAAAACAAACAAAAAATGTACAAATGAATACAGTCAGAGACAGAAGTTACATCTAATAAAAGAGGACCAAATAAATAATTATATAAAGGACCTTAAGAGGAGTTAATCGATCTTAAAGAAAGTCTTTTAAAACGGTTCAACGAGACACCAAAAAAATCTATTGACTCGCCATAAGAATTAACATATCTTATTAAATTGTTTTGTGGGCTGTTATAGCCATACAGAGTAATGTGGTGTACGTCAGCAAGAAGTTTTTGTTGTCTGGTTGAGCGAACTGGAACGTTAATGCCAATAGACGACAAAATGGATGGGCAAAGTATCAGTCCATTCAGTATACGATATGCGAAGCATAGCATAAAATAAATCCTTCGTTTTTCAAGAGACAACAAACCGAGATATGTACGAAGTAGGTCAAAATTATTACTATCGTACGAAAGGTTTGACCGGCAGCAAATGAGTTTTATCATTTTACGTTGTACACGTTCTAATCTATCAATGTGACATTGATAGTGCGGTGATCAAATTATGCAGCAATAGTCTAGAATTGGTCTGACTAAGGTGGAGTATAATGTCATTAAAGTACGGATAGATTTGAAATGTATAGTAATACGCCGTATGAAACCAATTCTTTGGAATGCTTTTGCAATAATTAAATCTAAGTGCTCATGATATTGAAATTTACAGTTAAGTAGAACGCCTAAATCATTGATTTTATAAACCCTCTCTAAAAGATTACTATCTAGAAAATAGATAGCCGGTAAATAGATCCCTTGTTTTCTTGAAAAACGAATATATTGGCATTTAGTTGTGTTCAAATGCAAATCATTACTGGAGCACCATATAATAAGCTGATCCAGATCATTCTGCAAGATGCGACAATCGTCACTGGTGGTGATTTTACGATACAGCTTCATATCATCTGCATAAAGCAAAACATTTGATTGAATTTCTTTACCAATATCATTGATAAAGATGAGAAATAGCAATGGTCCAAGGTGAGAACCCTGGGGCACACCTTAAGTTGCATTTATTACAGAACCAGAAACTGCATCATTTATTTTCACCACATGTTGTCTACAACTTATGAACGACCGGAGCCACTCAATCATGGACCCAGCAACACCATATATTCGAAGTTTGTATAAAAGCCTACAGTGGCTAACTCTGTCAAACGCCTTACTAAAGTCGGTATAGATCGAGTCTACCACTGCCCCTTCCTCCATCGCGTCGGTAATGAAATTGGAGTATGGAGTTGGTTAAAGAGGATTGATTTTTACTGATTCTAGCCTTATAATAATTTTATTACACAATCGTTGTCAGCCAACCGAATGATGCATTTTTTATTATTCATCTGCCTCGAAGCAATTTGACATATCATTTTAAGGTTCATTTTAAAATGCACTAAACATAACCTCAAACTTATGTATTTGAAATAAAACAACGCAGTTGGGAGGGTTTCACTTTTATTGTTGAACACTGCAACATGTTTCACCACACAGCGGCTTCATCAGGCAGAGGAAATAATGATTATTTCATCTGCCTGATGAAGCCACTGTGTGGTGAAACATGTTGCAGTGTTCAACAATAAAAGTGAAACCCTCCCAACTGCGTTGTTTTATTTCAAATAGTATTATGGAGTTTCATCATGTATCCGCCTCATCAATTAAATATTCAAACTTATGTGTCAAATTTAATGAAATTATAAAATCAAGAAAATGCAATTCATCCGCATTTTAACCTATTGATGCAAAAACGCAATATAAAAACGTTTTTAAAATTACCAAATAACTATGGTTATGAAATAGTAATTGAAGAACAAATTTACAATTTCTACTTATACGAATAATTAAAATATGTTTTTAATGGTAAAAATGGTATGTAATTTGGGTACTTATTTAAATTATTTGTACATACAGAGATTTTTTCTTTCAAGTGGACACATTCCGATGCTGCGCTGTAAATTTTCAGACATTTATTGCTTTTTTAAAAGCGTTCAATTTGAAATTTCGAACGGGTGTTTCCACTCCCAGATTAAGCATGAAGTAAAATTTCGAGTTTAGAAAAGCCTGAAAATTTGGTTTGGTCGCGTAGCGCGAAGCGCGGAGCGACCAAACCAAATTTTCAGGCTTTTCTAAACTCGAAATTTTACTTCATGCGCCACGCGTATAAAACACTGAAATATTGTGAAATTAAAAATATACAGCTAAATTAGTATTCAATATATACTGCTTAAGCAGGATTCAAAATATACTTTTAAACAAGAATATTTTGAATTTCACAATATGTCAGTGTTTTAGACGCCTGGCGCATGAAGTAAAATTTCGAGTTTAGAAAAGCCTGAAAATTTGGTTTGGTCGCTCCGCGCTTCGCGCTACGCGACCAAACCAAATTTTCAGGCTTTTCTAAACTAGAAATTTTACTTCATGCTTAATCAAGGAGTGGAAACACTCGTTAGTGGTTTCTAATTGAGCACATTAATAAAAAGAAAAACTGCGAATACCTTAAAATGCATACGCATCGGGGAAGGAAAAAATCGCTGTATGTTTATGTCTGCAACCCCACCGATAAACATTCTCACGAGCCGCTACCGTTATACTCACTGAGGGCCAGTTGCACCAGATACGTTGAACAGGTTTAACTCTGAACTCGAGTTTAAAGTGACATTAGAACAATAGGAACTGTTATCTTGAACTCAAGTTTAGCTTAAAATTATTTTGTAAAGTCCATCTTAGGCCCAGTTGCACCAAAAACGTTGAACTCGAGCAACGTTTTTGGTGCAACTGGAATTAAGATGGACTTAACAAAATAATTTTAAAAAGTATTCTAACCAAGTAAATGTGACAATTCCTACTTTAGATTTTTATATTATTGTCATATTTTGTAGTTAAGGAATAGTTAATTTTAATACATGCACATGTCTGATATAATTACAGTCGAAATGTCTTACTACATATTTTTTTGGCATTGGTATAAATGAAGATAGATTTAATAGATGGATTTCTTGGTGATCTTCCAAGTGACACTTGGATGCAATTACTGTAGAGGGATTCCCGCTGAAATTCTGTGTGAAATTTTCTTTGCAAGTGTTGCCAAACATTTTCGAGATAATTCATATGTCCCAGAGTGCACGCCTTTACTATTTTTTTTTTTCTGAAAATATTATTTTTAACCGTGACAAAATCCTTCAGATAATGAAATTTATTTTGAAATAAGTGTAACATAAACTCAAATTTGTTGCAAAATTTCATCATATTTATGCCATTTTTCCACATCATAATTAAGAAACTGACTTTCAAATCGTGTTTTGAATTATGAACTGTGGAGGTTTTTACTTCGTTATACATGTTAATTCAATGAAATAAAACACTTTAAATTTGTATAACACACTATTTTTATTTACGTGACTGCAGTTTCGGCAATTCAACTTGGCATTATCAAACAGAGTAACTTAAATTACGGTATGGTACAGGTATATATACACAAAATGGTTATTTACAAAATAGCATTAAAAGTGGGGGTATACACTAGATCGACCTGGTCGTTAATTAGGGGGATTCCCGGATTAGCGCGGGCTTTCTGTATCTCCAGGGATTCTAGGAGGTTCATTTTTCGGCCCTTAAACACAAAACAGCCGCATTCAACACAATGATCCACAGAGCCTTAAGCATCCCTTTATCAGCTGTTTCGTTAAACAAAGAAATTAATACCATAAAACAGATTGCAACTAACAATGGTTACAACTCTAATTGAATTGAGAACATGTTGAGCAAACATAATATCAATAAAATCGAAAAATTATTATATGCTGGTAATCCATCAACATTGAAAACACCTTTCCGATCAATTACATATTTCGGTAATGTTAGCCTACAAATTAAAAACATCCTTAAAAAACATAATGGTAACGTTGCTTTTAAAACATATTGTAAAACAGAAAACCACATTTTTAATAACAAAACAAAACATTGTAATCTTAGTAAATCCGGTATATATAAACTTGTTTGTCCCGATTGTGAAGGAGTATACATTGGTCAATCTGGTCGTAATTTTAGCACTCGGCTCAAAGAACATCAGCGCTCTTTTCGGCTTAATCAAATAGAAAAATCAAATTTCGCCAAACATCTAATCGATTAAAACCATTCTTTTGGCAAGGATGTACTTAAGATCATCCATTATGCCGAAAAGGGCCGAAAAATGAACCTCCTAGAATCCCTGGAGATACAGAAAACCCGCGCTAATCCGGGAACCCCCCTAATTAACGACCAGGTCGATCTAGTGTATACCCCCATTTTTAATGCTATTTTGTAAATAACCATTTTGTGTATGTATACCTGTACCATACCGTAATTTAAGTTACTCTGTTTGATAATGGCAAGTTGAATTGCCGAAACTGCAGTCACGAAAATAAAAATAGTGTGTTATACAAACAAAGTTAAAGTGTTTTATTTCATTAAATCGTGTTTTGTTTATTTGTAAAAATATTAATAATAATTATAATAATAAGTCTTAATTGCCCAACAAGAAATTTAAGTCTACTCTTCAATATCTTTACATTAGTCATCATTGTTATCTTTATTATTATTTATAATTTCTAGGATCCTTTAAGCCCCTATAAAACGATCCAATTTATTTGAGACAAAAAAATAATTGGTCCAATTTTTTCCATGCAAAAATAACACAGGTCTACAAATTTTTACTTTTTTTCCTGACTCAGATCTGATACTTGCTTTTAACTAATTTTGGTGTGCTGATTCCAAAAATGTCAACCGTTTTTGCCTATCACGTCACGTTTTTGTTCTATCCCATATTATTTTTTTTTCACGTATTGACGTTTTAGTCTACATCTATTTAAATTTAAACTCCGTTATTATTGACGAATACGAATTTACATCATATGGGTTGTAATATGAGTACAAAAGTTCATTATTTGGATAGTCACCTTGACAAATTTCTTGAAAATCTAGGAGATGTAATTGATGCGAAGGGTGAACGTTTTCATCAAGATTTAAAAGGTATGGACACGCGGTACCAAGGAAGATGGGATACTCAATGATGGCTGATTACTGCTGGAATATTAAAAGATATTGTTTGAGAATAGCGTACTCCAGAATATTTCACAAAGGGAAATTTGAACCTTGAAAATTAAATTGTTTGATTTGCTATTTTTCTGTTTCCTGCTGTCGCCCCCTGATTTGTATGCTACAGTTTAAAGTTTTCTTTTCGGTGGCCATTGGGAGCGCGTAATTTGATCAGCTAATTTTTTGTTGTGGTCCTGGTATTTTGGGAGAAACCATAAAAACAACTTGAATTTATTTAGTGCCAACTCGAAAAGGTACAGTTGCAGAAGCTAATTTGTGCAAATTTTTTAACTAAAACTTGAATTCATCGTAGTTTTCTCTTAACTTTGGGCAAGTTCTTTGCACAATCTAGTTTTCGCAAGTCAATTTGTGCAAATTTCCTAACTAAAACCTTTTTGTCCTCGGAAACTAGTTCATATAACCAGCTCAAATCAAAAACGTCCATTAGGGTCGCGTAATTTGATCAGCTGATTTTGTTGTGGTCCAAACCATAGACAAACCATAGAAACAACTAAACAACTTGAATTTATTTAGTGCCAACTTGAACTTACTCGAAAAGGTATAGTTGCAGAAGCTAATTTGTGCAAATTTTATAACTAAAACTTTAATTCATTGTAGTTTTCTATTAACTTTTGCACAAACTAGTTTGCGCAAGTCAACTTGTGCAAATTTCCTAACTAAAACCTTTTTGTCCTCGGAAACTAGTTCATATAGCCAGCTCAAATCTAAAACCTCAATGGAACTTTAAAACTATCGCATCCTTAAGGGTCCTTTAAGTTGTGTTACTATACCTCGTTAGTTAAGGAGAGTTTAACATACAGGAAATTTTTCTTTGAAGTATACATATGCTGACGCTGTAAATTTTTAGATATTCGTTGTTTTTTAAACGAGTGTTTCCACTTTCAGATTAAGTGTGAAGTAAAATTTCGAGTTTAGAAAAATCTGATAATTTGGTTTGGTCTCGTAGCGAATCGGAGCTGCAAAACCAAATTTTTGAGGCTTTTCTAAACTCGAAATTTTACTTCATTCCCCAGGCGCACAAAACACTGCAATATTGTAAAGTTCAAAATATATATCTTTAGCATACTGCTTTAGTAGTATATTCTGAACTTCACTTGAAATCAGTGTTGTATACGCGTGGCGCATGAAGTAAAATTTCGAGTTTAGAAAAGCCTGAAAATTTGGTTTGGCCGCTCCGCTTCGCGGAGCGACCAAACCAAATTTTCAGGCTCTTCTAAACTCGAAATTTTACTTCATGCTTAACCTAGGAGTGGACAACACTCGTTTAAAGCTTCAATGTGAACTCTTGTAAAATACGACGAATATCTGAAAATTGACAACGTGTATAGTACATTTGGATGTGTATATTTAAAAGAAAAACTCCTTGTGTATTGATTATTACTTTATTACATATATAATTACTTTAGATTGTCCCTTAACCTAAAGATCCCCTTACCAACTATTTAACCAATAACATTTATCCTTGAAGGACGTTTATCGCGGAGCAACCAAACCAAATTTTCAGGCTTTTCTAAACTCGAAATTTTACTTCATGCTTAACCTAGGAGTGGACAACACTCGTTTAAAGCTTCAATGTGAACTCTTTTAAAATATGACGAATATCTGAAAATAGACAACGTGTATAGTACATTGGGATGTGTATATTTAAAAGAAAAACTCCTTGTGTATTGATTATTACTTTATTACATATATAATTACTTTAGATTGTCCCTTAACCTAAAGATCCCCTTACCAACAATTTAACCAATAACATTTATCCTTGAAGGACGTTTATCGAGGAGCGACCAAACCAAATTTTCAGGCTTTTCTAAACTCGAAATTTTACTTCATGCTTAACCTAGGAGTGGACAACACTCGTTTAAAGCTTCAATGTGAACTCTTTTAAAATACGACGAATATCTGAAAATTGACAACGTGTATAGTACATTGGGATGTTTATATTTAAATGAAAAACTCCTTGTGTATTGATTATTACTTTATTACATATATAATTACTTTAGATTGTCCCTTAACCTAAAGATCCCCTTACCAACTATTTAACCAATAACATTTATCCATGAAGGACGTTGATTTTTGTCATTTAGGGCCAGTTGCACTAAACAAGTTGAACTGGTTTAACTCTGAACTTCAGTTCAAAGTGACATTAGAACAATAGGAACTGTCATCTTGAACTCCGGTCCAACGTTTTTGGTGCAACTGGGCCTTAACCTTGAATTCTATAATTTCGTAAGCAACAATAAATCTAAATATACACAATATTTAATAAGAATGCTGTAAACACGTCTGGAAGTTAACTGAGCTTTAGGATTTTTATAACGCATGCAATTAACTAATGTTAACTTTAGCTAAAGGTGAATTATCTCTAATGCTATATTTAAATGATTTGCCAAGTTCTTTGCGCATACTAGTTTGCACAAGTATATTTGTGCATTTTTTTTAACTAAAACCATTTTGATCACTGAAACTTGTCCATATGGCTCTCTTATTTTCAGCACATTTTAGTATAGAGCAGTTTGATTCAAGTCAGTTTTACAAATATAACTATAAAAAGTTATTATTAATTAAAGATTTAATTAAACCATTTTGTACATAGTTGTATTTTATTTCTAAAAGGTTATGTCCTGGTGACATAACAACCAGTGATTGTAGAATCACTCTTTATTTCTGTACAGTAAAGGGTAATCGAGTAAATATTTGTACTGCTATCCGCAAAATTTCAGAAACCCTTAGTAGATAATTAGAAATCTGTAATTATGGCATTAAACTTGGACATCTGTAACTCAAAGCGACAGCTGTGTCAACAGCTGCGCATGCTTTCATATTATTTTTAGAGCTAAAATATAATTGTATAATACATAGATACTTTATTTCATTACAATTTGTGAGACAACATTTGTATCCAAATTCCAGTCTCAAAAAAATGTGACCGTTTCATATGGGCTTTAATTATTTCAGATTTAGGTCGGAACCAAAGTAATTCTCTCACTCAGAAACTAAAAATGCTGCTTGAATCGAAAGTGTGCTCGTCAATTAAAAATGTTATCATTTATGTCTTCGACAACATTTTAATCTAAATTCTTGTCTTAAAAAAATAGACCGTTTCATATGGGCTTTAATTATGTTAGCTTTAGGTTAGAACAAAAGTAATTCTCTCACTCAGAAACTAAAAATGCTGCTTGAATCGAAAGTATACTCGTCATTTAAAAATCTTATCATTCATGTTTTCGAAAACATTTGTATCTAAATTCTTGTCTTAAAAAAATTTGACCGTTTCTTATGGCTTTTCATTATTTCAGCTTTAGGTTAGAACCAAAGTAATTCTCTCACTCAGAAACTTCAAATGCTGCTTGAATCGAAAGTATGCTCGTCAATTAAAAATGTAATCATTCATGTCTTCGACAACATTTGTATCTAAATTCTTGTCTTAAATTTTTCTTCTGAAGTAATACTTTCACTCAGAAACTAAGAATGCTGCTTGAATCGAAGGTATGCTCGTCAATTAAACATGTTATCATTCATGTCTTCGACAACATTTTAATCTAAATTCATATGGGCTTTAATTATGTTAGCTTTAGGTTAGAACCAAAGTAATTCTCTCACTCAGAAACTAAAAATGTTGCTTAAATCGAAAGTGTGCTCCTCAATTAAAATTTTTATCATTCATGTCTTTGAGTATTTTTTATTCTAAAAAATTACATAGATAATGACTTTTTTTCGATATACAGGGATTTTTTAAGTATACGTATACCGATCGATACGCTGCAAATGTACATTCATTGTATTTGAAATGTGTTTAATTTTAGGCTTCTACCGAGTGTTTCCACTCCTTGATTAAGCATGAAGTAAAATTTCGAGTTTAGAAAAGCCTGAAAATTTGGTTTGGTCGCGTAGCGCGAAGCGCGGAGCGACCAAACCAAATTTTCAGGCTTTTCTAAACTCGAAATTTTACTTCATGCGCCACGCGCGTAAAACACTGAAATTTCGTAAAGTTTAAAATATACTACTAAAGCAATATGCTCAAAACGTATATTTTGAACTAATTTATATTTGACAGATTTATACGCGTGGCGCATGAAGTAAAATTTCGAGTTTAGAAAAGCCTGAAAATTTGGTTTTGTCGTTTCGCTTCGCTACGCGACCAATCCAAATTTTTAGGCTTTTCTAAACTCGAAATTTTGCTTCATGCTTAACCAAGGAATGGAAAATTTGCAGCGTATGCATCAGGATATCTATATTTAGATAAAAGAAAAATTCCTTGTATGTACTGAAGCATATTTTCAAATTAATAGCAATCTCTACTTCTACAAATCATAGTAATGTTATCTTTTCCTACATTCTAATTAATAACGGTTCTATTTTTATGTCATCGATTAAATAATTTCTAATAATTCTATCGTTCCATATTTCTGCAAAACTCATCACTTTAATCCCCTTCTGGTAATTATTTCCACGGGGCCGTGACGGTTCTGATTGATAATTTTTCACCTGTAACACCAGCAATTTCGCCAGGAATGCAATTTTAATTGTGATCGTTATTGGCGTGATGTGCGTGCGGCATGGATTACTCGATCTACTTCAGATTCCGTACACCCCGCTATGTTATTAACAAAGAGAACAAACTAATCTAACTTGGATGAGAGAACAAATGTTGCAAGTTTCACGACTAGGAAAAATGTCAATCCGAGAAAATTTGCTCTTTGTATGTATTTTGAAATAGATTTTGTAAAACTTTTAGATACGTTTTGATTAAACCATTAACGACCGAGCAATTATGGAATTAACTCTAAAAGTAGAGTTTACGTAAAATTCTGCATTTATTTTTATGATTTCTATGAATGACTTATTATATTACATACTGGGAATGTTTATTTCGCTATTTGTTACGCTCAAGTTTTTCGAATGTCTGACAGAAGTACTCGCCGAATTCTCCATCAAGACTTGAACTTTCAGGTTTTTGAGGTTTTTTCCTAAGTTTTTGTATATGTTATAAACTTTCAACCTTCCTGTTTGCAGATTTTTTTTTTAATAAAATATCTTGAAAATTGATTGAGTTATGCTATTTTAAAACCCGTCAGGTAACGCTGCCGGACCCTGTACAGGGTGGCCCAAATTGGATGTTACTATAGGGAATCTCGGTTATTAGAAGAGATAGAAAAAAATCGATGGCGCATCCTCGAGCTCTTTTTTCGAGACAAACTCAATGCCGAAAACAGAAATTAGATATCGTCTTTTGTTTTCAAGTTATAGCCAAAAATTTAATATTTTCCATTTTCGATTTTTTGCTATAACTAGAAAACAAAAGACGATAGCAAATTTTTTTTTATCTCTTTTAATAACCGAGATTCCCTATAGTAACATCCAATTTGGGCCACCCTGTACATAATGTATACACTGTAAATTTTCAAGCATTTGTCGATTTTGTACAAGTATTAAATTTAAATTCTTGAATCTTGGAGGCGTTCACTTCGTGTTACATTTTCAATTTGATATAAAGAAAACACTTAACTTTTTTATACCACTTTTATTTAAAACGTGTTATAAAACAGTTAAGTGTTTTCTTTGTATTAAATTAAATTTAAAGTTTCGGACGAGTGTTTCCACTCCCAGACTAAGCATGAAGTAAAATTTTGAGTTTAGAAAAGCCTGAACATTTGGTTTAGTCGCTCCGCAAAGCGGAGCGGCCAAACCAATTGTTCCATGCGCCACGCATATAAAACATTAAAATATTGTAAAATTAGAAATACACTAACAAATATTTTTTCAAATTTAGTAATAATAAAAATATTTAAATATTATCCTTTTTCTTCACACATTCTCAAGTTAGGTCAAATAATACACTGTATCAAATTAACTTATTTATGTCCGGTTTCGCCAACTGCAATTAAATCTTATTCGTTCATTAAATTTATTTGTCAATTGGAATAGACATTTTTCATGTCATAAACATCAATGTTATGTGAATTGATTGATTTTGTTGACATGTATGTAACTATTACTATATTTTAATCGATGAATAACTATTGGTCGATTTAATTGAAGTTGGTAAAACGCGGCATAAGTAATTTAATTAACAAAAAAATAATAATGTTGCGTTATTAAATCAATGGCGTTAATGGGTTGATAGGCAGATGATCTAGAACAAAAGAAGACTAGACTAATAAATCAAATTATCAATTAAATTTCATTAAACTTTTGATAAATTTCAAGAGGTAATAAGATTTAGATGTTTATCAATATTTGTGTTTTTATTGCTACAAACAATTTTGTTTCAATTATTCTCAATTTCCTTGACTGATTCTTTTCGATGCAGTGTTCAATGGAATCTAAATATGGACCATTGGCTCCATTTCCTAGTGCACGTACACTCCCCCAGTACACTCCGCGGCGCGGCTGCCAAATAGCAAAAAAGACCGAGACGAACGGTTTTGGCGATTAAAATAGTGAGTGTTGAACGCGGAGTGCGGCGCCTGCGGTGTTCCGAAATAGAAATTCTCGGAAAATCGCGAAATTTACTGTATTTGGGTGGTGATTAAAGTGATGGCGTGAGTCGAGGTGATGGAAAGTTTTCGAGATGAGAGGAGGGTCATATGGCGTTGGAGATTTAGGTTTAACGATCGAGGTAGGTCAAAAAAAATATCAACCGAATTATTTTTTCTCGAAGTAATTGCTGTTTTGGTACAAGCAAATAACAAGAATAATGGCATTCCAAGAAGGTTAATGTTGATTTAGACTTCCAATCATGTTCTTATTTTTCTACAAAGACCTGTGGCTTGATCCTTTTGATTGTATTATTAATGTTGCCTTAAAAAACTAAATATATACAGTAGTGGAAAAATATAGAGCAACTTTAATATATTGCTAAAATAAAATGTCTGATGTTACCTTTGGCCATAATTTGTCTGTAGATTAAAACATACGATATTTATAAATAGTTTGCTGATAAAAAATCCCTATTCTTCTTTCGTTGTTCCATTGGATATAAAAAAGAATATTTTAGAATGGAAATAAATAAAGCAACTTTTTCAATAACCTGATAAATTTGCAATGTATTTAGTTTAGTATAAGTTTAAATTCATCAGTTTAACGTATTTCACTTGTCAACATGCCCAGAGGCAAACATTTATCCGCTGATATTAAAAATCGGATTGTTGATTTATACAATAGTGGTCAAAAACAGATTACCATTGCAAACATGTTTATGTTAAATAAATCTATTGTGTCGCGAATAATTAAGCAATATCGTGTAAAGGGAGATACATCTGTCAAAAAAAAAAATCAGGGAGACCTAGAAAAACCACTCACTTTACGGATAAACAAATTATAAAAATTGCCAAAACCGAGCCTTTTCTCGGATCTAACATGATAAAGCACCGTATATTTGAAGAACTTGGAGTAAATGTGACCTCTAGGACAGTGAGAAACAGACTACTAGAAGCTAAATTATTTGCTAGAAGACCAGCAAAAAAACCCATGTTGTCTAAGAAAAACAGACGATCCCGTTTAAGTTTTGCCAAAACGCATCAACACTGGACTGAGAATGACTGGAAAAAGGTTATCTGGAGCGATGAATCTAAGTTTTCTTTATTTAAAAGTGATGGTATTGTGTATGTAAGACGTCCTGCCAACGAACGACTCAACCCTAAGTATACGTGTCCAACTTTAAAACATGGTGGTGGATCGGTAATGGTTTGGGGCTGTTTTTCGGGATATGATATGGGGCCCCTTTATAAAATAGAAGGTATTATGGACCGATTTAAATATAAGGACATATGAGAGAACCAAATGGTCCCATACGCCGACGAGATTATGCCTTTAAGACATTTATTTCAACAGGACAATGATCCTAAGCATACTTCTCGGTTCGTAAAAGAATGGTTTAGAAAGGAAAACATCACTGTTATGGAATGGCCTTCACAGTCCCCAGATCTCAATCCAATTGAGAATCTGTGGGACATTTTGGATTCCAAAATCAGACGAAAATTCTATCGCAATCACCAAGAATTGTTTGAAGCCTTGAACGAAGCATGGGTCAATATGGATACTGCGATTATTTCTAAACTGATAAAATCGATGCCAAAACGTTGTCAACATGTTATTAAGAATAACGGGTTCTTTACAAAATATTAATTAATATATTTTTTTAACTATTTGTATTTAAAAAAACAATTTTGAAGCAAAGTTGCTCTATTTTTTTTCCACCCAAAAATTATCTTTAAATATAAAAATACTTCATACAAAAAATATTTATTTTTACCCCCAAAATAAATTGCTTTTGTAGTTGTGGATTATTATAAAAAAATATGGCTATGTCATACATTACTGATTAAAGAAATAAACGATTTTCAAAAGTTGCTCTACTTTTTTCCACTACTGTATACGTATACCTATCTACAGGGAATTTTTCTTTAAATTATACATACAGGGAATTTTTCTTTAAATTATACATACAGGGAATTTGTCTTTCAAGTAATCCGCAAACTTAAGCCTTACATAACCCCGAAAAAGTAATCCAACTGCTAAAAATCACAGGATCGTGCCGGTCACTTGGAATTACTAATTCGCGAAATGATGCGATGCAGCAGTTTTGTGAGCAACATAACTATTTCTTCGCTTGAAGGAGCCACGGTGTGACAAAACAATTGTAGCGAGTATACAATATATATTTGAAAATGTTTTACATTGTTTTATTTATATTAAAGTGAGCAACAGAATCAATGTGACATTGGCGGTGTGGCATGTGGCACCATCCTGTTGAAACCGTAGGCAATTCCGTTATTATTTATGAACATAAAATTAATCACGTATTTCATTTTATTGACTACAAATTCTGGCCATATGTTTGTAACATAACAATTCATTGATTCGTAGTATATTGCTCCATACATGCTAAATTGCCTATGCCTATACACGTTATCCTTATTAAAGAATAGGTCGATAAAAACGAAAATCGTTTTGGAAAAAGAGCAAAAAAAAAGACAATGGATTGCCCTATATTACTCAATGTTGAAACAGTTTAAAGAATTCTCATTCGAAAATAAAGCCTGACTTTTTTAGGTTAGCTCCATGAGCACAAATCCCCAATTAAAACTCCACTCCATCCCCAAAGAAAAATCTTTTATGTACACATCTCTTCTTCGTATTCCGCAACTTCTACAAAAAAGGAGGATTTTACTGCTACTGTTGGGCTCGTATGTGTGTTATTGCCCATCCCTTTAATTTTTGGTGGGCGCACGTCCTCGCGGCGTTTACGAGTGCTTATTTCTGTGCCGTTGTTGGAAAGTTGGGGAGCTCTTAAGCCGCGCTTGAACGCAAGACTTTTTATGTGCTTTATTGTGTGCACAACACGGGGTTGAAAAAGGCGAGGGTGGAGAGAATCGACTACTTTCACCCGCCCCGGTTGTCGGACAGGCGCACCTGTGCACTTTTCCCTAGAAAAGTTCATTTTTAGGGAAGGGAAGGAATAAAGGGATGTATGGATCGAAATTATGGTTTCGAGCTTGATGCGATTTTGAAAATATAAGTTAGGGGTGATGAGGATTTGATATTAGAAAAACTAGAGGTGAAATCCTCTTTGAATTTTGATTAAAGCAGGATTAAACAACAAAATGCTCAAATAACTAAGACCAGTATCTCTGAAAAATGTGAGCCCCAACAACTAGAATTTGAAAGAATAAAGGGATGTGTAGATCGAAATTATGGTTTCGTGCTTGATGCAATTTTAAAAACATGAGTGGGGGGTGATGAGGATTTGATATTCGAAGAATTAGAGGTGAAATCCTCTTTGAATTTTTATTAAAGGAGGATTAAACAACCTAATTCACGAATAACTAATTTTGATTATTTTGAAATACAGCGTGTACATCAATGGTTGGAATTATGTAATCACTTCAATTCACTTTTGCCGCCTTTTTAAAATTGTGCACCTGAACTGTTACTGTCGTCTGTCAAACAAAGAAAAATAAAGCAATTTATCGAAATGTATTCTGATGAGAATAATGCTTTCATAATCGAGTCGTACTTTCGGAATGGGCGATTAGAAAATGGGGCATGGATCTATTCAATACCAAAGTGTGTTCGAGAATTTCAGCAGAAGTTTCCGGATCACCAATTTGAATATTCGGTGTTATCAAAACATATTCTACGAATAGTGAATAGTTTCAGGCTGGTAGTGTGCAGAGAGGTAAATCGTCAGGCAGGCCCTCTGTGTCACAAGAGGTTGTCGAAGATGTCAGACAACGACTCGCTGTAAGCCCGCAGAAATCTATTCGCAAATTGGCTTTGCAAACTGCAATTCCTTCGAGCACGTGCCATAAGATTGTGAGGAAGAGGTTGAACTTACATCCCTATAAACTGTCTGTGGTTCAATTATTACCAGTTGATCCGGAACGCCGAATGAATTATTTTCAATGGTTTTTAGAAAATTTAAATGAAGATCGAACACTGGATTTAACGTTTTTCAGTGATGAGGCTTGGTTTCATCTCTCAGGATATGTTAATTCGCAAAAATATAGGTTCTGGCACTCGGAAAACCCTCACCTTTTTATTGAAACACCGTTACATCCTCGGAAGGTTGGAATTTGGCTAGCAGTGTCTCGTCGTAGAATATTTGGGCCGGTATTCTTTGATGGCACAATAAATGGTGAGAGATATCGGCAACAACTTATCAATCCTTTTATAAACCAGTTGGACCATGAAGAATTACAGAACGGATATTTTCAACAAGATAGTGCGACAGCTCATACAGCTAGAGCAACATTGGACTATCTTAGAGAATTTTTTGGTGATAGACTAATTAGTCAAGGATTATGGCCTACACGTTCTCCAGATCTAAGTCCGCTGGACTATTCTATTTTTGGATACCTGAAAGACAGAGTTTTTCGACAACGACTACATACGTTGGAAGAATTGAGGGCAGCGATTATAACTGCATGTGAAACGATATCACCTGAAATGCTGATCAATATCTTTGACAATAAAAGAAGACGGGTTCAAATGTATTTACAGGCGAATGGTGAACATTTTCAGCACTTATAATTATGTTTATTATTATTTTGATTGTTTTATTTGTCTGAAATGTATTCAATAAACACTAGATGTGAGGTTTGAATTCGAGCTTTTGTCTTATATTTTGGTCAATAAACCATCCATTGCATTTGAAGCAAATAATATTTGCAGTAGCATGAATATAACTTTAATTGCTAAATTCATAGTGTGTAAATTAAGTTGCCTAGATAACAATTCAACCCATTTTACTAGAGCGGCATAAAAATATTTTACATGGTTACATAACGACAACCATTTATGTACAGGCTGTATAAGTTAGGAGTGATGAGGATTTGATGTTATTATTATTATTATTCTTTATTTTCCTAACAGATAAATATAAGTATCCAATTACAGGGAACTTAATATTATATAATGCTATGCTACCTAATTTTAGAACATACACACAATGTGCAACTATGTTATATAAAAGAAAAAAGGAAAGAAAAGAAGAGAATAGAAAAAAAAAACTTAAAGCCTTACCACAATGTCAATGGTACCGATAAGTCTGACATTATTTCGATACTGATGAAGAGATAAATCTCGAAACGCGTCTATAGATGACCTGAATAATTTGACCCAAATTGTTACATTTGCAGTAGGTTACTGTATGTAACAGCAAACACTTGTTGTATAATTCAATGTCCGTCGGGGTATTAGCTCGAGAAGTAGTTATGTCAATGAGTTTTCAAGATTTGTTTTTTTCTTTTATTGACGTTTTGTGGATAATTTTCTATGTTATTCTATTTTATCAGACAACAATCTAATATAATCTACAATTAATTTCAAATTAAAATGGTTTGCAAATATGGAAATTACAGTTGACCGTTTAATGAAATTAAACGAACACTCAACTCTAATTTCCATGTTTGCATTTATGCTTCTTTTTCCCTCGCTCTCTATTTTGTTATTTAATTTTATTGTAACCAAATTAAAGAAACTGTTCTCAATTTCATCATTTACATTCACACATTCCGATACTTTTTTATCCTCTCTCTTTTGTGATATTATTTCCTTGTAATCTAATGAAGGAAAATATACTCAATTTCTTCACATGCCTATTCTTTTTTGTACCTCTCTCTCTTTTTCTTGTGATTTTATTTTCTCGTAACCCAATGACGGAAAATGTGGTCATAACATCCAAGGCCGTCATAGAACAGAATCCGTTCGAATGCAGCAGCAGCAGCAGCAGCAGCAGCAACAGCGGCCATTATCCTCTCGTCTGTTGGCCGAATTAGGCCGTCGTTAAAATCGTTAAGCCAATTTGAACCAATTTACGACCAGTCTCCACTTTCTAGTTTGCGTTCGTTGAAAAGATCAAGAAGCCATTGTTTCCCTTTTTTTTGTTTTCGATCCGACGAAATCGAAATGTGGACATTTCTCGATATCCGCGTGCGAAATCTCGAGACAATATTGGGAACCGACAAGCGATTGTCGCTGGATTTGAATACGTTTTTGGAAATGCGGTGTGAACAGGCTGAAAAAGTAAAAGTGCTCGTTTTGAGAAGTGCAGATCTTGTTTGCATACGCTTGTTGGTCGAGTGCAATTATTTTATTGAGAGAGCGTCGCTTTTCATTTTCAGGAGCAAAAAATGTACATCGGATTATAGCGTTTCACCGATTTGATTATTTACACTACAATTATGAAATTTGCACACTAGAAAGTAAAAGGTCTTTAATATAAATTACCTTACAAGAATATAAAAACCAACGGCTTTTCTAATAGAGAGAATCTGATGTGACAGCTTTTCTTGAAAAGTGATCGTCTTAAATTCTCTCTTTACAAATGTTTATATTAAATTACTGATCTTCTTTATTCAAAATATTTTGAGTGACTTAGAAATCCGATCACCATATATTTGTGATTAATTCTCGAAATTTATTTAAAACACTTGGTTTGTTTCACTTATTTATATTTTCTCCCACTAGTTTCGACCATTGGTCATCTTCAAGAAGAAATGCGAAGATGACCAATAGTTGAAATTATTCGGAGAAAATATAAACCAGTGAAACAAACCTAGTGTTTTAATTAAATATCCAGAATTAGATTCAAAAAAGTTTCACCACGGGTTAAGTGAGAAGTTAATTAAACATATTTGTGAATATATCGCAATGATTTTCTGGATTCATGTGTCCCAGGTAAAGACAAAACACGATCAGATTTTCAGCCATATCCATAAATTGGTTTGTGTGTTATCACGTGTTTGCGATAAAACACACTAGCGTTTTTTAAATTTGCGGGATATCGTTGTTTCAAACCGGTTAATTTGAGGCCTTTAACGAGTGTTTTCCACTCCCAGACTAAGCATGAAGTAAAATTTCGAGTTTAGAAAAGCCTAAGAATTTGGATTGGCCGCGTAGCGAAGCGGAGCGGCCAATCCAAATTAGGCTTTTCTAAACTCGAAATTTTACTTCATGCGCCACGCTTAAAAACACTGATTTACAGTGAAGTTCAAAAAACACAAACATACAACAACGATTATAGGCAACCTAATATACGTTATAGTTATTGGGTTGTTTATAACCACTGTTTTAAACAATTTGTTCCGCGCAGAATTTGAGTCACATTTTATACATATCTACATATTAGATTGCTAAAGCCGTATATTTAAAACTTTACGATATTTCAGTGTTTTATACGTGTGGCGCATGAAGTAAAATTTCGAGTTTAGAAAAGCCTAATTTGGATTGGCCGCTCCGCTTCGCTACGCGGCCAATCCAAATTTTCAGGCTTTTCTAAACTCGAAATTTTACTTCATGCTTAACCTGGGAGTGGAAACCCTCGTTAGAAGTTTTAAATTGAACTATAAAAAAAAATGCCCCAGCATTTACATGCATCAGGATATGTATACTTAAAAGACAATTATTTTGTACAATCTGAACTTGCTTGGTCTAGTTTTGAAGCTATCAAAGGAGACAAGTCTTCAGATACCATAAATTGTAGGTGGTACAGGTAGATCCAATATTTTGCAAACATGGTTTAGACTTAGTCGTCCTGAAACATATTAGAAAAAAACGTACAATAAGCATTTAATATTGTGAAAAATATGTCACTCACATTAAAAAATACATTCCCAATACTCTAAATTTAGAAGATATGGATATGCAGCATGTTAAATTAATATTGTTTCCGTTATTTTTGCTAAATGATCTGGTTTTTCTTAAATTATATTTATAAATAATTAACACTGTTGTATCCTTTCTTCACACTTTATTTTCTAATGGTTAGATATATATTTCAAGTGCTAAGCACTCATTTTCAATAACAACTAATTCTTACAACTGTTGCGCGGTTTCTTTATACCTACAGAGGATTAAAGGGTTAATTATTTATGATTATACTCTTCACGAAACTCAAAAACAAATATCGATTAAATTATATTTGTTCAATTCAAATTTCAAATTGATTGTTTTCAATTTGATATTATTTAGTCCCAATTTGATTGCGTTTAAACTGACAGATGTCTTTGAACTCCCAACTGCCTGTTTTCAATTAGATATTGATTAGTCTCAATTTGAAGTTGAAAAGATATAAATGACTATTTGATATTTAAAATGCATTGAGCCTGTCATTGAGTACAATACTTTCCTAAGAGCATCTTTGATTTATCCATTAAAACACACTGGAATCCATCAACTTTAGCGAGTTTGATAGGGGCAAATAGTGGGTTTGCAAGAAGCCGGTTTATCGTATCGAGAAATTGCCACTAGGACTAACACGAGTATGAGTACTGTGTTGGATTCTTGTCGGGTATGGTTCCCAAAAGACCAGACACAAAGTGCAAGCGGCACATAACCCCCACACGACCTCGTCGAAGATCTACAGAACGGGAAGGTCGCCGTCTAAGACTTTTAGCTTTAAAGGATCGCCTTTCTTCCACAAGCATGATTGCGGATCAATGGCTTGCAGAACACGGAAGGTCAATTAGGACACGAACCATTTATCGCTGCATACGTTTTGTGCTGAAATCCTACCTTCCTTAATTTGTTTTATCGATGTAATCGACTTGAGTGTTGCAGAGCATGACACCAATAGAACCACGAATGGAATTTGATTGTCTTTAGCGACGAATTCAGATTTTGTTTGGGTATGCATGATGGCCGGATGAGGGTTAGAAGACGACACGGAAAAAGACGCAACCCTCAGTTTTCTGTAGAAAGACATACGACCCAAACCTGTAGAGTTATGTTATGATGGTCTATTGCTTTTCCCAGTAGGTCACTTTTAGTGTTCTTCTTCTTAAAGTGCCATACGGATTCCTGCGTAGGCGTCCATTTTCTGTCCCTATCAAATGCTTCTCGTGATGGCAGCGTTTTGGAGGGCTTGGAAGTCTTTTATTCCCGTATACTAGCGGATGTTCTGTAGCCACGATAGTTTTTTTCCTTCTTATCTCTCTCTTTCCTCCTTCTATTTTGACCTGAAGGATGAGGCGTTGGAAATGATATCATTCTCCGCGAATTATGTATCCTATGCATGATATTTTCCTTTTCTTTATGGTTTGGAAAAGTTCTCGCTCTTCCAGTTCGGCTGTGTTCTTCTCTGGCTCTGTGTTCATCTCTGGCTCTGTGTTTATCTCTGGCTCTGTGTTCATCTCTGGCTCTGTGTTCATCTCTGGCTCTTTGTTCATCTCTAGCTATGTGTTCATCTCTGGCTCTGTGTTCATTTCTGGCAGCGTTTTGGAGGGCTTGGAAGTCTTTTATTTCCGTCCACTAGCGGATGTTCCGTAGCCACGATAGTTTTTTCCTTCTTATCTTTCTCTTTCCTCCTTCTATTTTGACCTGAAGGATAAGGCGTTGGAAATGATATCATTCTCTGCGAATTATGTGTCCTATGCATGATATATTCCTTTTCTTTGTGGTTTTGAAAAGTTCTCGCTCTTCCAGTTCGGCTCTGTGTTCTTTTCTGGCTCTGTGTTCATCTCTGGCTCTGTGTTCATCTCTGGTTTTGTGCTCATCTTTGGCTCTGTCTTCATCCGAGGCAATATGACCGCAGAGCGTTACATTCAGAAAGTGGTAGCAAAACATGTTTTACTCTACATCAAAACCCTTATTAAATCCACTCTTTTAGCAAGATAATGCTTGACCACACGTAGCCAGCGCTACGTTGAACTATTTTGAAGACAATACAACTCATAGCCTACTAGAACGAATTTTAAACCAATGAGATGCAAGGAAAGCCGTAGGTACATGTCTATCACCGCGATGATAAAAAACAAAAGAAGCGGTGGGTGATATGTTGTCCTGTCATTCGAAACGTCAAAATAGGTAAAGTTTCGTGCAGTGATATTAATAGAAAAGTGAAAAGTGCGACGCCAAAAAACACCGTTATGAATAAAGAATCACAGTGGCTGCAGTTTACGAACTTTTGTGCGGTTAAAAAATTCTCAATCAATAGGGAAACAACAATATCTCAGCTGCCGATAATGTTAAGGGACTCACATTATTTTATTCGTTATATTCTCTCACTAAATATAACTTGTGATATGATTAATTATCGATGATATTTTGTCGTTGAAACCGAAGCAGCACATTCAACTCACCCTTCGGGCTCGTTGAATCTGCAGCTCGGTTTCAAGTCCAAAATATCATCGATAATAATGATACCACTCGTTATATTACGGCTGAGAATACCATCAATTTGTTGCCATAGCTATCAAGATCTCCTGATCTTTCAACCATTGAGCATATTTGGGATCTTATGGGTAGAAGATTGGTACGTTTACCCTATCCTCCACAGACTCTAGCAGCAGTCTGTAACGAGTTACGAGTTGATTGGGATGCAATACATTAGGAGGACATCGATCTTCTGATTAGAAGACTGCCTAGACGTGTTAGTGCGTGCATAACATACTGTGAAGGCCTAACCCATTATTAAATTTTCTTGGAATCTAACTTGCCGATTCTGTTCATATTTTGATCGTTCACTTATTCTATACAATCAAACATGTGCATCAAATATTAAAATAAACTGAATATTATATGTCACTCAGTATATACATTTTTAAGGGATCTACAACCGGTACCCACAATGAGCAATTTGATTGTTTTAGGAGAAGAATAAATTTGATCTATAAATCTTCAATTGCATTTTTGCTGAAGATGAATCACATACAAATTTTGAATTGTTATAAAGACTCAGTTGCATTTTTTGAAATAGAAATGTAGACTTAATACTTATTAAAACGAAAAAAAAACCTGCCTTACAGCTTTTCTATAGGAAATAGCATTGTCATGACGGTGCAATACTTCGTAGATGGGATTATCTCGTTTTTTGTATCGATTCTGAATCCTAACTTGATCCAGGATGTAGCAGTAGCAAATTGTGTTGTTGGTTCGACATGTGTGTAGGAAATTTACTAGGAGGGACCCCTCTCAAGTCCAAAAAAAAACCGTGGCCAACTGAGACAATCGAATTTTGGCTTTCACAGGTTTCCTTTGGCCTATCCTTCTCGCTTGATTTCGATGAACCAAACATTCTTCTCAAACTTTTTCCAAGAATGAGTATCTTTTCCAAACTTAACCTGCAGTCTGCGGTAAATTTCGACTGGTTTCATGTTTTTACGATTGAGGAACTTTAGAATTTTGCGTTGCGCAAAAAGACGTGGGCCTGTCTTTTTCTCTTCACACTTATTGTTAAGGCTACTTAATGAAGGGCAGAACAAGCCGGCTGATGTTCCCTATCTCTAGGCATCCAAATCTAAAGCCCTTAACGCCCTAATCACAAATATTCATTCCCAATGCTCAGACGACAAAGGCTCGTTTATATTTGATCGACCTACGTACAGTTGCGAGAGAAAAAAAACTATTACAGCAAGGAGCTTTAGCATAAGTCATGACGGTGCAATACTTCGTAGATGGGATTATCTCGTTTTTTGTGTCGATTCTGAATCCTAACTTGATCCAGGATGTAGCAGTAGCAAATTGTGTTGTTGGTTCGACATGTGTGTAGGAAATTTACTAGGAGGAACCCCTCTCAAGTCCAAAAAAAACCGTGGCCAACTGAGACAATCGAATTTTGGCTTTCACAGGTTTCCTTTGGCCTATCCTTCTCGCTTGATTTCGATGAACCAAACGTTCTTCTCAAACTTTTTCCAAGAATGAGTATCTTTTCCAAACTTAACCTGCAGTCTGCGGCAAATTTCGACTGGTTTCATGTTTTTACGATTGAGGAACTTTAGAATTTTGCGTTGCGCAAAAAGACAGGCCCACTCTTCACACTTATTGTTAAGGCTACTTAATGAAGGGCAGAACAAGCCGGCTGATGTTTCCTATCTCTATGCATCCAAATCTAAAGCCCTTAACGCCCTAATCACAAATATTCATTCCCAATGCTCAGAAGACAAAGGCTCGTTTATATTTGATCGACCTACGTACAGTTGCGAGAGAAAAAAAACTATTACAGCAAGAAGCTTTAGCATAAGTCATGACGGTGCAATACTTCGTAGATGGGATTATCTCGTTTTTTGTGTCGATTCTGAATCCTAACTTGATCCAGGATGTAGCAGTAGCAAATTGTGTTGTTGGTTCGACATGTGTGTAGGAAATTTACTAGGAGGAACCCCTCTCAAGTCCAAAAAAAACCGTGGCCGAGACAATCGAATTTTGGCTTTCACAGGTTTCCTTTGGCCTATCCTTCTCGCTTGATTTCGATGAACCAAACGTTCTTCTCAAACTTTTTCCAAGAATGAGTATCTTTTCCAAACTTAACCTGCAGTCTGCGGTAAATTTCGACTGGTTTCATGTTTTTACGATTGAGGAACTTTAGAATTTTGCGTTGCGCAAAAAGACAGGCCCACTCTTCACACTTATTGTTAAGGCTACTTAATGAAAGGCAGAACAAGCCGGCTGATGTTCCCTATCTCTAGGCATCCAAATCTAAAGCCCTTAACGCCCTAATCACAAATATTCATTCCTAATGCTCAGAAGACAAAGGCTCGTTTATATTTAATCGACCTACGCACAATTGCGAGAGAAAAAAAACTATTACAGCAAGGAGCTTTAGCATAAGTCATGACGGTGCAATACTTCGTAGATGGGATTATCTCGTTTTTTGTGTCGATTCTGAATCCAAACTTGATCCAGGATGTAGCAGTAGCAAATTGTGTTGTTGGTTCGACATGTGTGTAGGAAATTTACTAGGAGGGACCCCTCTCAAGTCCAAAAAAAAACCGTGGTCAACTGAGACAATCGAATTTTGGCTTTCACAGGTTTCCTTTGGCTTATCCTTCTCGCTTGTTTTCGATGAACCAAACGTTCTTCTCAAACTTATTCCACAAATGAGTATCTTTTCCAAACTTAACCTGCAGTCTGCGGTAAATTTCGACTGGTTTCATGTTTTTACGATTGAGGAACTTTAGAATTTTGCGTTGCGCAAAAAGACAGGCCCACTCTTCACACTTATTGTTAAGGCTACTTAATGAAGGGCAGAACAAGCCGGCTGATGTTCCCTATCTCTAGGCATCCAAATCTAAAGCCCTTAACGCCCTAATCACAAATACTCATTCCCAATGCTCAGAAGACAAAGGCTCGTTTATATTTGATCGACCTACGTACAGTTGCGAGAGAAAAAAACTATTACAGTAAGGAGCTTTAGTTAGCCACATCTAAAATATGTTTTTTTTTCTTGTAAAACAAACATGTCATGTACAGGTTAACAACAATTTTTTTCTTGGCCAACAAGACTGTGCTTTTGTTGATATGCACTTCATTAGTAATGTTTCTAATGCTAATACCGTCTCTAAACAGGTCGTTATTATCGCTATTTGCGTTTCAGTCAGTTGAGGTATGTCGACGTTAATTAAATTTAGTTTGACATTTCCGCAGATTTGTCAATTTGATTGACAATTTGAAAAATCAAAGTGAATCCAGTTCACATAGCCAAATATTTTGCTGTGCTAGTGTTTTTCTTTCGCAACTCGTTGGTAGTTCTTGAATGGCAATAAAAAATAATAAAAAAAAACAAACTCTAATATTATGCTCAAAACTTCAAAACGCGAAATTATTGACCAACACTACATTTAACACTCATCAATAACACATTATACGTATCCATTCGAGCTCCGTTTTCGATTAGCTTTTTGTATTTGTATTGGCCGAAGGGTAAAAGCTTAGTAAATCCGTATTAGGCAATATTGGACCCCTATATTCTGGCGGTGAATTGAATTGTAGAGGCGGCTAATTGCCGGTAATGGCCGTTCGAAATCGAAAGGAAACTGCGCATAAATTTTCCCCGGCCCGTTCCTGTCCGGCGTTAATTAATCTTTAATGCCCAACCGATGGACGTTTCCTCTTTCAAAGAGTGGAAAAGGAAGTCTCCCGCGTTGCAAATCGCGAAATTGGAACATCCTTCCATTTTAGAACACACAAAATAGAATGAATGATAGAAGAAATTGGTATTTTAGCGGATATTCCGGATGATTTATTAACGCAAGTAAGCGCAGATTTACAACTAATAAAATCGAGATATAGACACGAACAAGAATTCCAGTTTTAATGAATGGCGAATTCTGAAAATTATAAAAACTGTGAGTGATGATGTACTTTTAATCTATTTTTTCGAAAAGATCAAATTCATGAAATCGTCTTCCTTATGGTGTCGATTCTCGGTGTACAAAGTTGTTTGTCTTGAAAAGATAATGCTAACCCGAACTAATAACTGGTTGTATTTTCTACGATCCCAGACTCACAATTGGTTATTTAACGCACGCATTTTTTTGAAATAGAACAAAACAAATAGTTAATATTTTAGAAAGTTTAAAGCTAAGAGGGAGTTTGATGTAGACTTAAAACAATTGAACGTTTAATGAGAAATCCGAAAAATCCAATATCACAAAAAATTACCTACTTGACAGGAACGTTTTAAAGTTAAGGCGTTAGAACAAATTTAGAGAATGTGAGAAAATAGTATAAAATAATCAAAATAGCCATGAAATCAACAAATTTGAACAGATCAGCAAAAACCTACAAAATTTACAAAATCGGAACAGTGAAATATAACAGTATTTATAGAAATTTTAGAAATTGATGACAACAAAAAACATGACTAGTTTTATAGAAATTATAAATATTTACAAAATGTCTATAATTTATTGAAAATGTCAATTTTTGTGTTATTGTTAAGATGAATAAAGTGTTTTTAAAACTGGTGCGTCACTTTTTTACACTTATCCACATTGATATTTATACTATGATAGTTTTGACAGGAGTCAGCTTCAATCGACATTTAGCCCATCGTGTCAACTTGTCACAAGTTTGAATTGAACTGTAATGATGGCTATGTTATTGTTTGTCTTTTATTTTGAGAGTAATGACACACATTTTGACAGTTGTAATATATTTTAAACTAACGAGTGTCTTCCACTCCCAGATTAAGCATGAAGTAAAATTTCGAGTTTAGAAAAGCCTGAAAATTTGGTTTGGTCGCGTAGCGCGAAGCGCGGAGCGACCAAACCAAATTTTCAGGCTTTTCTACACTCGAAATTTTACTTCATGCGCCACGCGTACAAAGCACTGATTTAAAGTGCAGTTCAAAACATACTGCTAAAGTTTAATATTACGCTGTTTGGCCTCTCCCCTAAGACAAAATGCTTGCTGCACCACTGACTGTAGACCACTAATGGAACTCTTCCCACCTGAGCACCTGCTAACCCCGAGTCGGTCTTGTATTTAATTAAAGATAAAGGTTAGCTTTCCGTGAAAGCTGAATAGGTCGAATTCTTTTGAAGATCTTTATATCTATTTGATGTTTTCTTGTTGTTGATATTACCTTCTATCTAATCATATTTATTTTTTGCCTAAAAGCCGCAAGAGAACAAAACCGCTTTAAAAGCATTTAAAGCATTTCGTTAAATGCTGTAGTCCTGTAGGTAATCAAAATTCAGTTTATTCCAAGCCATAATCCCATTTTTTCCTTCAAAATCTTTAAAATGGAACAATTTGTACGTTATACCTTTTTAGATAGGGCGAAGGTATTCCAAATGGACACTTTCTGGCAGTGTTTTAGGTTTTATCTTGAGAACGTGCGTACGACTCTCGGGTATTACATCCATCCATCCAGAGAGTCGGAGAAAGGCCAATGACACCGGGGGTAATAATATGGCCATCATTGTTATCGACCGGCTTTTCTTGCCGCTCAACACACACTTTTCGAAATGCATTCCGTTGGGGGTGAGAGCAGCAGCACACCATCACCATAGTTACCTCACCACCGGCTGTTCCCGACAAGTGCATCCACATGTACTCACCCCGTCTCTCTCTCTTTCTCGCTCCAGCCCGCGAGCGAGAACATGACGGATTGATGAGTGGGGAGAGCGTTTCGTTAAACTCCGCGTTGGAGAGGGGGAAGTCTCTTCGGAACGCGAGTGCTGGTGTGCGCTCGCCAGTTTTGGATCTAGTGTTGGATGCCTTGGTCGTTGCGAGGAGTTTGTGTGTAACAGAGGCCACGCGGGGGACTTTGTTATTTATTTACACACACCAGCACGAAAATAGTTTCCGATTTTTGATTACGCCCGTGCGTGCGAGAGTTCAACAAGCGCGCTTGCTGGGTGCGGGATGCCGGTGGATCTAGTGCGTCCTTTGGTGGTACAGTCCCGCAATGAGTTTACACCGTCGAAATTATCCAACAACAGGTGTTTGGGTTTCAGTTGTGTTTGATGTAATTTCGAAAAAGTGCGCTTGTGTTGTTGTTGTTTGATTCCGATGGTATGTCAGTTCACGTGAGTGGTGTGTATCTAGTGCCGGCGCAGATGCTGCCCCCGGCTGCTCAGGATGGTAAGGGTGGCTCCGGAGCGCCCGTGGCCAAGCCGAAGACGGTGGCCATCGTCGCCCCGCAGAGGAGCAACAGTTTGGATTACCTGAATTTCGAGGAGAAAAGGCAGCTAATCGCCTCGTCTCTATCGCTTTCCGACTTTATACATGTGGGGAATAGTACTCCTAAGGAGATCAAGGACGGCGTTGCTACTGTTATTGTTGGTAAGATTATTTAATTTGAAGTCGCTAAGAATAATCTTGAAGTTTACCATACTTTTTTAAGAGTAATGAAAGAAATTACGTTGGTTTAAACGAATTATCAACATTTTTGGGAAATGTATTATTGTTGTATTTCATGGGTTTAAAAGAAGGTTATTATTTGTATAAAAACTTAATACAAAATAATAACGGTTAGCTCTAAATCGACAACAAAAATCCTTATATAATGAAAAAAGGAATTATAAAGAACGCTAAAATCTGAATGGCCATAGTTCTGAGTTATCTTATCTCTAGATCCTGGGTCTCCAAACTATCTTCTTCGCGGGCCACAAATACAATTCTACATAATAAAGTCGGCCAAGATCCGATTAATTTTATAAAATTATGAAAAATTTAAGGAACAATTGTTACAATATTTCAAAATGTGACATTTACAAAAAAAATTACAAACAACCGCGGGCCGGATTCATGCAAGTCGCGGGCCGGATTTGGCCCGCGGGCCGTAGTTTGGAGACCACTGCTCTAGATGATATACTCGTTAGATCATCTGGAGTTAATCCTATAGTATCTGAAGTACTAGTTTGTTATCTTCAAAAGTTCTAAATAGCAGAGCTGGGATGAATCCTAAAAAAACAGGATTTAAATCACGAATCCGAATCACCTAATATGATTCGAATCACGTATACTCGAATAAAGGATTCGTAAGTGAAAAATATGATTTGAATCAAAGATTCGAATCCTCATTTTTGAATCACGGATACAAATCCTTTAAAGATAAATTTGAATCTATTATTTGCAACCAGTAATATTTTATTCCATCAGTTTCTATTAACAAAAATGTTCATTTACCGACTAAATATCTGGTTAAATAATGATTTTAATTAATAATGATATATGTGTTGTTGAACTTAATTTTAAATCAGTGTTGTATACGCGTGGCGCATGAAGTAAAATTTCGAGTTTAGAAAAGTCCCGTGAAAATTTGTCTCGGGTCGCTGCGCGACCCTCTACACATTTTCTACGCGGGGCTTTTCTAAACTCGAAATTTTACTTCATGCTTAGTCTGGGAGTGGACAACATTATTAATTTTATGTAATTTAAATTACTAAAAAGTTCATTTGATATACTACATTGTTAGACATGACTTGAAAATATATGAAGAAAAACGTAAATATTTTGTTATTTAAATATCTCGATTATTACTCATTTAAAAAAAAATATTTCCACTGTATTTCTAACTTCACAATATTTCAGTGTTTTATACGCTTGGCGCATGAAGTAAAATTTCGAGTTTAGAAAAGCCCCGTGAAAATTTGTCTCGGGTCGCTGCGCGACCCTCGACAAATTTTCTACGCGGGGCTTTTCTAAACTCGAAATTTTACTTCATGCTTAGTCTGGGAGTGGACAACACTCGTTCTTAGAAGTTTCAAATTAAAGGATCACTCTAGATTACTAAGTTTATTACCATTTTACAAAGGCTACAGCTCGAAGGAAGAATCATGGTCTTCGGAGACCGAAGGACTACAGGGAATCGAAGTTTCTTTACAAGAAAACAACGAATATCTGAACGTTTACAGCATGGATAGGAAAAAAAACATCCAATTTTGAAAAAATATCGAAGTTGGGTTGGTTTTCAGTGCGTTTTTAACTTCACTTTTAATCAGTGTTTTATACGCGTGGCGCATGAAGTAAAATTTCGAGTTTAGAAAAGCCCCGTGAACATTTTGCATCTGTTTCTATGATTTCAATGAATGATTTATTATATTACATACGTCGATTTTAAAAAAGAGTTTAATTTAAAGTTCAAACGAGTGTTGTCCACTCCAATTTCGAGTTTAGAAAAGCCCCGCGTAGAAAATTTGTCGAGGGTCGCGCAGCGACCCGAGACAAATTTTCACGGGGCTTTTCTAAACTCGAAATTTTACTTCATGCGCCACGCGTATAAAACACTGATTTCAAGTGAAGTTAAAAATATACTATTAAGGTTGGAAATTTTTCATGGTTAAGTAACCCAATATGCATTCACAAATATTTGAATTATTCGAAAATTTAAATATTTATATTCAAATATGAATAATTTAGTGATTTAAATATTCATATTAGAATATTTAACTAGTTGAATTAATCGAATTCGAATCCCAGCCTTAATAGCGATGATTTGAATTATTTGGAAGGATTTGAATCCGTGTATGAGGATTCGAATCCTTTTATAAGGATTCGAATCATCTACGTGTGGATTCGAATACGGATCCTTTTAAAAAAATGTAACGAATCCGGATCACGAATCCGTTTTCACTAGAGTATTCGAATACCTCTTTTGAATCCTCTAAAAGGATTTGAATCCAGGAATCGAATCCTGAATGATTCGAATCCTGGCTAGCTCCGCTAAATAGTATGCTCCACTCATTGAAATTAATCTTAATTCTATAAAATGCAATGCATAACGTAGAGAATGGGCTAATATCTTATCTACAGCGAATTAATCAGAAGAAATGCCTTAGAATATCTTGTAGGTAGTCGAAGATTATGCTTTTTAAAAATCAGATAGATTGATAATAATAAAATATATCTATAAAATCTAATACATCTGCTGGGCAAAATATATTATATGTTATAAAGAACATATAATATGTATTTAAATTGCAGATAATCTAAAGGGCATGCTCTTTAAAATTCATACAGATTGAAAAAATCATAACTATAAAAAATCTTATACATCTAATATTTCTAGAGAATGGACAAAAAAAGAAAATCAAATTGGTATGTATATTGTAGATATTCTGAAATACATGCTAAGACGAATTAAAAAGCATCTAACTCTGTAAATTTTAATTCTAGAGAATGGGCAAAATATCTTATCTGTAGAGATTCAGAAGAAAATCTCATGAGCATTTATAACGTAGATTATCTGTAGGAAATCCTCTTATGGACAGTATATTTAGATTACCTCTTTAGAATTTGAAAGAAATCTTAATTCCAGAGTTAGGAGAATATCTTAATTGTAGAAAACCTGAAGAGTAACTTACCTTCAGATAATCTGAATAATGTCATAGTTTAATTCTAGAGAATCAGACAAGTATTTTTATTAATAAAGTTTGATAATGATTACCTTGCAATTGAAATGAATTACAGAAGTAAAATTGAAGTGGTATTAAAATGTTAAGTGTTTTCTTTATTCAATATTGCAAATGTACTATGAAGTGAACGCCTTCAAGGTTTAAAAAACAAGAATTAGGAAAGAATAATGAAAGAATATCCTGATTTCAGAAAATTAGAATATGTTAATTCTAGAAAATATGGAATATTTTACATTAAAAGAATCTGAATATTGTCAAAGTTCGGATGTACTACAAAGTGAAAGCCTCCAAGATTCAAAGAATGAAAAAAGAACTTGAATAGTATCTTCAATCTAAAAAAATATATGTAATTTTAGAAAATCTGGAGTATTTTATATCCAGAGAAGCTGAATATTGTCAAAGTTCGGTAGAAAAAGCTATAATAATTCTAGAGAACCTAAAGAGTATCCTTGTAGAGTATTTCAAGTATGTTTTCTAGAAGATCCTCATAGAGGTAAAGTATCATAACTTCAGAGCATTTTAAAAGTATCTTAATTCCAGAATTAGAATATCTTAGTTCTACAAAATGTAAAGAATATGTTCAGAATCTGAATAATGTCAAAGTTCTGCAGATGTCCTAAAAGATATGTTGATTCTAATCTGTTAAGAATCTTAATTGTAGGGCATCTCAAGTATGTTTTCTATGAAAATTCTGAAAAATATATAGAGCATCATAATTTTAGAATAGTTGAAGAGTACCGTAATGCTTGTGAATATAGTAAATTTTGGGAGAATATTTTACCTGCACAAAATGAGAAGGATGAATTACGATGAGTGTCCTAATTCCAGAGAATTTAACAATATCTTTATTCCTCATTATTTAGGGGATGTTTTAATAGTAAAGACTGTGTTTCTCAATTCTAGAGAATTTGTATAATATCTTAATACTAGAAAATGTGAAGAGTATTTTACCTCCAGATAATCCGAAGTGTTTCCCGGTGGATATCTCAATTTTAGAGAAGCTGGCGAATAGTATAATTGTAGAGTATCTGAAGTATGTTATCCGCCATAATCCTGAAATATATCTTCATAAAGTTAAATTATATTTCTAGAGAACTTGAGGCTGATGTATATACCAATTATTGGGAATTTGGAGAATATGTTATTTGCAGAGAATTAATAGGATGTTCTATAAAATCTGACATGTATTTTAATTTTAGAGTATCTAAAGGGCCGAGAGTATGCCCTTCAGAAAAATATTTTTATTCCACATCATTTGAGGGATATATTGAATCCTGAAAATTCTGAAGTGTATCTCAATTCTGGAGAATTTTAAAAATATCCTAATTCAAGAAAATGGGAAGAGTATCTTATCTCCAGAGTATCTGAAGCAAATTAAGAATATCTCGATCCCCGAGAATGTGATGAGTATCTTAAACATTTTATCTTCAAAAGTCCTAAAATATATCTTCATTAATTTAAGGTATCATTTTAGAGAATTGGATTCTTAAAGAATTTATTAATTCTAAAAAATTCGAGTTCGAGTATCATCATTTTAGAAAATTTTAAGGAGTATCTTCAGTCTGACACATATACTCTAATTTTTTGGAATTTAAAGATCATCTTATATAGAGAAAATCTGACGGATGTCTCCAGAAAATCTGATTTATTGAATGGAAGGATATAATCTCAAACATTCTGATGGGTTTTAATTCGATCTAAAGGATATTATAGTTTCAGAGAATATGTAAAGTTATTTAAATTAAAAACACTAATTTCACAAATTTCACAAATTAAAACTTTATTTCGACTAGTTTCGGTTTGTTAGACCATTTTCAAAGGAATGTACAGAAAAGTTATTGTCTAGGTATATATACATATTTTTGTTTCAGGTAACAAGGGAAGTCGAAATTGGGGATTTCCAAATCTCCTCGTTGTCGTTTACTATGTTTTTCTCCATTTTTATGGCCCTGTTAATCTCCAGGCCTTCTTTTAGATTTAGTGTGTATCCCTTATTACCTGACTGCAAAATCTTAAAATTATGCGGATTAAAGAAGTGATTGAAGCTTCAGAGAATACAAGACAAGATATGGGGGTTAAAACCCTGCCCAAAATTTTTAAAAAGTTCATTTATGTATGTACAAGCGGCCCTGAAAGAGCAAAAACAATATTTTTACCAGCACCCCCCCCCAGTTTTTATAAAGCCCCCCTCCCCCTCCCGATTTTGTTTAGCTACGGCCTTGAAAGAATATGATAGAAATTTAAATCGCAGAGAATGAAAATAATAGAAAATCTGACGAATACTATAATTTCTAGTTGTATATAATTAGAAACACAAAATATTTTGTAAACAACAATTTTCGTTTCGCCTCGTTTCTATCAAAGTTCACGGTCGTTTGGTGATTGAATTTTCGCGTCGGGTACACCATAGGTCAAGAATAACTTCCTCGGCTGTTATCTAAAATCGCACACCCACATACAAACGCCGCTGGTACGAAACAGAAAACCCGAATTGGATATAAATAGGAGTCTAATCACTTTCGACTGGAATCGATCCATCCTGAAATATCCACAATTTTCAAGTGGTCTTCGGGACAATCGGATTCCCAGAACTGGAGCGTGTCCTACTTTAATTTAATCCTTATCTGATATTCTTTGAAATAAGTTTACGAGAAATATGATTAATACTCGTAATTCCCCCAGAGGAATTTTAAATTAATTATTTGAAACAGTGCACGCAAGAATTTTGTTCATTTCTGGATTTCTGGGAAACAATGTACAATTTTAACTAAAATAATGACGCTAAGCCACCTCATGTGACAAAAAAACTAAAATGATTAATAAATCAATAAAGCACTCGGCTCAAAGAACATCAGCTATCTTTTCGGTTAAATGAAACAGAAAAATCAAATTTCGCCAAACATCTCGTCGATGAAAACCATTCTTTTGGCGAGGATGTACTTAAGATTATACATTATGCCGAAAAGGATCGAAAAATGAACCTCTTAAAATCCCTGGAAATACAGCAAGCCCGCGCTTGTGGGCTTGCTGTATTTCCACAGCAAATTCCCGGAAATTCCGCTAATTAACAACCAGGTTGATCTGGTGTATACCCCCATTTTTAATGCTATTTTGTAAATAAGCATTCGTGTATAAATACCTGTACCAAACCGTAATTTAAATTACTCTGTTTGATAATGGCAAGTTGAGTTGCCGAAACTGCAGTCACGAAAATAAAAATATTTAAATTTAATTTAAATCATCCAGTATTAAAAATATTGTGTTATACAAACAAAGTGAAAGTGTTTTATTTTATTGAATTAACATGTATAACGCAGTAGAAGCCTCCACCGTTCATAATTTGATTAATAAATCATTAGTTAGTTATCTAGGGGGGTGTCAAGAATAACAAAAGTGGTGAATGCGCCGGGCAGGCATAGCTTCCTGTCTAATAGAAGATTGAAGTAAAAATTGCTCAGCCAACACCGGGTACTTCGCTAGTTCATTAGTGAATTGTGGGTTAGGTTTTAATATCATTATTATTCAGTGTGTTGATAAAGTAACGCACAAAATGCATAGGTCTTTAGTATAAGTGTCGCTCTAATATTTTTGGAAGCCTCGTCCAAAAGTTCACGTCTTGTTTATTGAATCAGTGCCTGGCCTTTACTAATGTACTCTATGTAAATGTGACCTCTTTTAAGCGCTATTAAATCACCTTATGGCATACTAATTATCTATGGCCGTTGCATCACAATCAGTGTAAAGTCGTTTAATGAGAAGTTGTCTCAGGACATGGATTGAGCACGATGGAATCTATTGTTTTTCTCAGTATCGCGTGTGCGTGGTTGTGATCGGCGTCACAAGGAAATCGTTATATGATGGCCATCGACCAACCACAATGAGCATTATGTGGAAATTAGTTACCACCTTCGTATATTATACATGTATATCGTCGAGAGAATCGAGACCTTTCATTTCTATCTAATTGATTTGTTGAAAATATCAACCTGGATAATTTAATTTTGTGTGCAATTATTTTGGTCTAATTCTCTGGCAGGGACGTAGCCACCATAGAGTAGTTAGAGCAAACGGCTCTAGGTGATCGAGGTTTGAAGTCACAAAGTTAGGTTAGGTGAATCTAGTTTTAGTTAATTAAAACACTATACTAGCCCCGTCCCACGTCAGTTGGTACAGTCTTTAAAAGTTCACTTACTAAAAGTACAACAGTTGAAATACCAAAATATTTGGATGTATTTGTGATATTTAGGTCAGATATTTCGTCGTATTTGAAAAAAGTTCAAATTTAAGCTTTAACCCAGTGTTTTCCAATCCCAGATTAAGCATGAAGTAAAATTTCGAGTTTAGAAAAGCCTGAAAGTTTGGTTTGGTCGCTCCGCGAAGCGGAGCGGCCAAACCAAACTTTCAGGCTTTTCTAAACTCGAAATTTTACTTCATGCGCCAGGCGTATAAAACACTGACATATTGTGAAATTTAAAATATTCTTGTTTAGTAGTATATTTTTAATCCTGCTTAAGCACTATATATTTAATACCGATTTAGCTGTATATTTTCAGTTTCACAATATTTCAGTGTTTTATATATTCTAAAGCAGTATACTTTGAACTTCCCTTGAAATCAGAAATTTGACATCATGCGTCACGAGTCTAAAATACTGATTTCAAGTGAAGTTCTAAATATACTGCTTAGTTTTGATCACGTGCTCATTAATTTCACAATTTTTTATTTAAAATATGTGAAAGTAGCGAAGTTTAGCGACCAAACCAAATTTTCAGGCTTTTCTAAACTCGAAATTTTATTTCATGCGCTACTCGTCGTATAAAACACTGATTTCAAGTGAAGTTCAAAATATACTACTAAAGCACTATGGCAAAGCTCTATTTTCAACTTTACAATATTTCAGTGTTTTATACGTGTGGCGCATGAAGTGAAATTTCGAGTTTAGAAAATCCTAAAAATTTGGTTTAGTCCCTAAGCCTTGCTACTTTCACATATTCTATATAAAAATTTGTAAAATTAATGAACACGTGATCACAACTAAGTAGTATATTTAATACTTCACTTTAAATCAGTGTTTTAGATTCGTGGCGCATGAAGTAAAATTTCGAGTTTAGAAAAGCCTGAAAATTTGGTTTGGTCGCTCCGCTTCGCGGAGCGACCAAACCAAATTTTCAGGCTTTTCTAAACTCGAAATTTTACTTCATGCTTAATCTGGGAGTGGAAAACACTCGTTTGAAGCTTCAAATTAATCTCTTTTAAAAAACAACGAATATCTAAAGATTTACAGCATACAGTAATTGGGATGTATACTTATAAGAAAAATTCCCTGTATATTAAATCTTTGAAACCATTTAAAAAAATCCATCTATGTTATATATAAAAAAAACACTTTAGATATATTATCTCCTACGACATCTACACATGAATGTATATTTTAATTATTAAATTATTCAAATACACGTCCCGATCTTGCCTTACTAACCTTGATGTCACAATCAGCCTGACACGACAAATCATAATACACAGCCGGACTTGCTAATTAACCGGAGTTTTGAAAGTCAAATTCGAGACGACCCCCGCGTATCGGATTTTGCGAAACAATGGACCAAAGCTAATAATCAGCATCCGATTAATTGCGTCGCGCCGCAAATGAAAATAACTGGCACGTGTCCCGGCTTGGAACAAAAAAATCTACCAGCAAACGGCGAATTTGTTGCAATCGTTAATTGCGACATGCGGCGCTATTGAATTTTTCATGTTGTCGAATGGAATTATGCAGATGATTATTTTTCCTGTGCTGCGCGGATATTTTAATTATGCGACAGGATGAAATCATCGTCGACAAAACACGCATTGCAATGTTAATAAGTGTATGAAACGTGTATTGTTTATAAAATATTACGTAATACACAAAAATAATAATATAAATGTATTTGCGAAAATAAATTAGATTTGTAAAGATGTGTTTGTGAAAATAGAAACAAATACTAACCATAAGTTATAAATTAAATTGTATTCTATTGTATAAAATAAATATAAATATTTCAAAATTTAACTTGGATTTGATATTTTGTAATATAATAAAATTTCAATTATATTCAATCAAAGTTTATTTATTTCTGTGTAGATTCAATAAATTTTATTTTGATTTTGATTTTTTACATTTGTTTCAAAGAAATCATTCTCCTAAACCCTTTGATTTTATTGCATAATTTTAACTTTGGCTTAATATTTTAAGAAATGCGTTGAGATACTTTCTTTGTCTTTAAAGCATATGCAAGTGCAATGAATTCCAAAAAAATTCTGTGAATTTCATGCTGATTACATCAAACTTTGATTTAGTACAAATTTTTAAACAAATTACAGTTAATCACTTTTTTTACGATATTTTCAACTTTTATAATTCGAATTTTTTCTAACAACTCTAAAACCTTGTCGAATTTTCATCTATCATGGATTTTGTATCTATTTGTCAATTTAAACCAGAAAACTAACCAATTTCAAGTATTTCTTACAACTTTTTTTTAATATTTTCTGATATTTAAATGTTATCTAGGAAAAGTAAAAATTGTATAGAAATCAACATATTATTCAATTAACATAAATTTACAATGCCCGGAAAAATTGATGAAAACTGTGGAACATTAAAATTGAGAAAATTATTAACATTATTAACATTTATTGCAAATCAAGTAATTATTCAAATTAATAAAATTATAAATGGTACATTTTAATGGTTTTTATAAATATGTTGGAGAAAGTGACATTGTCAAAAATCATCAAAATGTGTTAATAATTGAGACAATTGGCACAAATAATAAAAAATAGTTAAAAGTATTGATAAGTGATAAAGATCAAAAAAAGTCTAGAAAACGACAAGATATCTTTTAATTCAACACATAAAAAGTTCAATAGATTTTCTAAAAATGTTCACTTTCTTATACTTTCTCAACATTTTGGACATATCTCAATTTTTGACATCTAGACATAACAATCAAGGATTTTTTCTTTAAAGTAATCCCTATATACACCGTGTAATTTTTAAGCATTCGTTGATTTTATGAAAGAGTTCAATTTGAAGTTTGTAACGAGTGTTTCTACTCCCAGACTAAGCATGAAGTAAAATTTCGAGTTTAGAAAACCCTGAACGTTTGGATGTAGACGCGTAACGTCTAAATCTAAATTCAGGCTTTTCCAAACTCGAAATTTTACTTCTTGCGCCACGCGTATAAAACATTGACAATATTGTAAAGTTCAAAATATACTGCTTTTGTTTGATTTAGCGTTAATAAATTTTGGAAAAGTGTTATTAAATCTTGCAATTTCTAATTTTGTGCTGTATAATATGTTTTCTTTTCACCTCTTAAATTATCCGTGACTGCAACTTAAGGGTGTTTTTTTTTTTTGGGAGGTATAGAACTTTAATGATGGATATCTGTCAAACTAATGTCAGAATGGGAAGCTGTTGGTGGCAATTTTGTTCAGTAAGCTTTGGCAAATTATCATGCCAGGGCCCTGTTTCTCGAAAATAATAGTTAATAGTTAATAGTTTAATAGTTAATAGTTCAATAACTATTAGTACTCATAAAACATGTTTCTCGAAAAAAAATGTAATACTCTTAAAATGGACCACTATTATTAATAGTCTACTGTTGTCACTTATATGTCAATCATTATAAATAATAATGAAAAAGAACGAAGGCGCAAAAATTGCAATTTTAAGAGAAATTTTTAAAGAAAAGGCAATTCTGTTTGCGGCGTTTTCTGATAAAGTTACAAAAGAATTAAAACAAACCACATGGAAGAATGTGGCCAACATATCGAAGAGTTTAAACATGATAGAAAGTGATAAACCTTACACGTACATTCGAGACACTTTTTGGCCAAACATTAGAAATTCGACTATGGTGAGTAGTAAGCACTTAATTTTTACAAATAATAACAATTTACAATTTATTTTATTCAGAAAAAAATTGATAACGCCAAACATACCGGCACTGGAGGAGGAATCCAAGCTAAGTTATCAGATATCGATAACTTAGTCTTGGATATTATAGGAAAAGAATCACCGGGCGTAGTTGGATTGGGAAAGGAAGATTCCTTAACGGAAGAAAACAATCCCTCGTTATTGATATTAGAATATAACTCAAGTGTTGATGATGTGCAAAGCATTAATAATGCTAATGAAGCAGAAACGTTTAAATCATTAGAAATGCCATCAACATCGAAAGGTTGTAATAAATGCAGTTCATATACTAATTTTATTAAACTACTACTGTTTTAGGACAATCTTTTCATACAAATTCAAAAAGAAAAAATGTTGAGGAAGAGAAATGTTTAAACAAAAGAAAATTAGAACTTAAAATTGAACAATTGGAATTACAAAATTATAAACTTAAATTAGAAATTTTCGAGAAAGAAAGAAATTTAGATCTAAGTCATTCAAAATATGTTAATGAAATTTTACCAAAATAATTATATTTTCAAAATTTGTTTATGAAATTCTTCGAACCCATTTTTTTTATTTTCATGTTATTTGTTAAATATAAGAATAATTAGTAAATAAAAACTCAATTTTACTATCTTCTAAAGTGTCTAATAATATCTTGAAGTCTAATTTCTGCTTGGATTTGGATGGGATCGGGATCAATTATTTCTCCATGCTCCTCGTCCTGATTATTTTCTTGCAAATTATTTATTTCATTAAATAAATTATCCTTTAGAAAATTGTGTAATGTTACACAACAGTTGAAGACATCACAAGCAAAGCTTGGATTCACTCTTAAATGATTTAAGCATGGAAACTTTTCTTTTAAAATACCTATAGAATTTTCAATTATCCTTCGTGTACTCTTGTGGCTTCTTAAAAATCGAGCTTCTACTTCATTGTTATTCCTAATTACTGGTGAAATTAGCCATTGTTTAAGGGGATACGCACTATCGCCAAGTATAATCCCATTAGGGATTGGTGTCCAACCATTTTCCATGCGAGCGTATAAACCACTTGTTCGTAATACACGAGCATCATGCACACTACCGGGCCAATTTGCAAATGAATAAAAAAACTCAAAATTTGGTCCACAAACTACCATGGTATTTATTGAATGTTTACCATGTCGATCTACATATGCAGCTTCATTATCTGAAGGAGCGTCAATATTAATTAATGTCCCATCAACACATCCGCAAACCATAGGCATACCAGCAATTGCATGGAAACGTTGAACAATCTCTTGTACATTTTCTGGCCATTTAACATATTGTCGAAAGATCGTCGCTACAACAGAATTAACGACACTGTGTACAGCACGACACACACTTGCCTTTGATACGCCATGCATATCTGCAATTGCATGGTATTGTGCCCCTGTACCCAACCAATGCAATCCTATCTCAACAATAATTTTAGGTGAAAGTGCTCTACTTCTTTCAGTTACTCTGATAAGAAAATAATAGTTAATAGTGTTTTGAGAAACAGGGCCCAGGGCTTACAGTCGAACAAAGATTACAAATTGTGGTTATTTATTTTTCAAAAAAGCACGCTCTGTGCGTCGAAACTTATGGAGTAGTTTTCGTAATTTTATATATTATGTTTAAAGTGTGTGTAGTTTTGAATTTGAATTATTCTCGCTTATAGAGTAGTTTGCCCATTTTTGAGCAGCATATACGGATTTATGGGTACGTATACACTTGTGGACAATGGCATTGGCCCCTATTTTTTTTAAATGAAGACGGCACTAATGTTATAGTCAATGGCGATCGCTGCAGGTCAGTGATTCGAAATTTCTTGATCGCCAACGTCAATGCAAATCTGTTGAGAACAAAATAGTTTCAACAGGACGGCGCAACTTGCCACACCCTGCGTGAAACCCTCACATTGTTGGGAGAGACGTTTGATGATCAAAATATTTGGAGACATAGGCCTGTCAATTGGCCGCCTAGTGACTTTACCCCATTAGACTACTTTTCGTGCGGCTACGTCAAATCACTGGTCTATGCAACGATTAAGGACTTAGGCCACATTAGAAAAAGTTATGAAAAATTGCACCAGTAGAATTGTTTATCTAAGACGCGGTCGCGGTGGTCACATGCCCGAAATTATTTTAAACACTTAATGCTATTACATTGGTTACCTATTAAAGTTAAAACATCTGTTGTTTTATTGATTTATATGTGTTTTATTTGAAAAATAAGTATTATATAATTTAAAAAATAACACCCTTTACGAGTGTGTGTTGATAAAATATCTAAAATGTAGAATTTAGATATTTGAACGGTAGGTACATTAAAATTGCTTCACGGTTTTTTTCTGAACTAATGAATAACTTTTTTCTTGGTTATTTTGTATGAAATTATTGTTAGGGGTTAGGGAAAAAATCAGGACTCAGGGAAATTTAACATTTCAGATTGGTCGCCACCAGTTTAATATGTTTTAACGTCAAATCTTTTCTTGATATTCATCACATACGTTATTACATCTCGTCACCGATGACAGCTGCAACAAATAGTCATTAACGGTGTTGGGTTGCCTATAATCATTGTTTTAAACAATTGGTTTGGCTCGCGTTTTATTTAAGTATACAGAGAGTACATTTATACAGATAAAACAAGTTATCTGCATATTAATTGCGTTTATGAGAACAGCATGCAATAAAAGACTCAAACATTATAATTTGGAAAAAAAATATGAATGATTCAAAACAACCAATTTTGATACGATAGTAAACCCGTTATTAAATTAATTAAATCCAATCAAATTAATTATTTTAATTAGTCTAACATTTATTTATGATTATCCCGAGAATCTCTGATATAACAGTTGCTCAATCGCAAAAATTATTATTTTTTTGACTAACGACTCGATTGAAGCAATTAAATAGCAAAGGCGACGTAATAGGGGAAAGTAGGCGAAAATTGCGTTAGGTCGGGAATTGATTTATATCTCGCACTCGCCGAACAAATTATAGTAATAAACTTTTACAGTTAGTACCTCTGTAATAAGCCACAGTTGGGAGAATCATTCCGGTTCGAAGGACCTACTAAACGTACGCTATTTGTTCCAATACCCACCTACTTACTCGCTAAAATATATTCAGATGATTTGTTAACAGAATTGTATTTTAATACAATACAACAATGAAAATGCAAAATGCTAACAGCCTTGATATACATTTTAAACTGTTTAACTTATTAATATACATACAGCAGGTTTTTCTTTAAAGTATACGTTTTCTAAATTCAGTTTATTTTCTTTAAATCTTCAGATATTCGTTTTTTTTTTTTAAGAGTTCAATTTAAAGTTTTAAACGAGTGTTTTCCACTCCCAGACTAAGCATGAAGTAAAATTTCGAGTTTAGAAAAGCCCCGTGAAAATTTGTCGAGGGTCGCGCAGCGACCCGAGACAAATTTTCTGGGCTTTTCTAAACTCGAAATTTTACTTCATGCGCCACGCGTATAATACACTGATTTTAAGTGAAGTTTAAATATACATTTCATAATATTTAAGTGTTTTGTACGCGTGGCTAATAAAGAAAAATGTCGAGTTTAGAAAAGCCCAGAAAATCGTGGTTTGTAAGGTAAAGTTGATTGTCTGTAAACTAAATCATACACACATTTTTTACATTTTCTTTCAAGTATACATATCCCGTTGTATACGTTGTAAATTTTTAATCATTCTAGTTTAAAAAAGTGTTTAATTTAAAGCTTCTAACGAGTGTTTGCACTCCTTGGTTAAGCATGGAGTAAAGAGTTTAGTGAAGCCTGAAAATTTGGCTTGGCTTAAAACAGTGTTCGGAAATATCGTGATATTTATATAAACATCAAAATATCGGATGATATCGATATTTATCCGTTATATATCAACTTCTTGATAATTATTTTTGTTTGTAAATATTAACATTTGTGTTATTTATTAATTATACAGGGAGTTTTCTTTTGAGTGTACATTTCCCAATTACAGCGTATATACGGTAGATCTTTTGACATTCGTTGTTTTTTTAAAGAGTTCAATTTGAAGCTTTTAACGAGTGTTTTCCATTCCCAGACTAAGCATGAAGTAAAATTTCGAGTTTAGAAAAGCCTGAACATTTGGTTTGGTTGCGTAGCGCGAAGCGCGGAGCGACCAAACCAAATATTCAGGCTTTTCTAAACTCGAAATTTTACTTCATGCGCCACGCGTCTAAAACACTTAAATATTGTAAAGTTTACAATATGTTAACTAAAGCAGTATTCTAGAGACGTATATTTTTAATTTCAATTAAAACCAGTGTTTAATACGCGTGGCGCATGAAGTAAAATTTCGAGTTTAGAAAAGCCTGAAAATTTGGTTTGGTCGCTTCGCGCTACGCGACCAAACCAAATTTTCAGGCTTTTCTAAACTCGAAATTTTACTTCATGCTTAGTCTGGGAGTGGAAAACACTCGTTTAAAGCTTCAAACTGAATTCTTTAAAATCAACGAATGCCGGAACATTTACTTCGTACGCATATTTATACTTAAAACAAAAAATTCTAAATTTCTATACTCCAAATTTTCAGGTTTTTCTAAACTTGAAATTTTACTTCATGCTTAGTCTGGGAGTGGAAAACACTCGTTTAAAGCTTCAAACTGAATTCTTTAAAATCAACGAATGTCGGAACATTTACTTTCTACGCATATTTATACTTAAAACAAAAAATTCTCTATATAATAAACACACTTTATTTATTTTATTTTCATATATTATAAAAAAACACAGTTGGGTACAAAATAGTAAAAAATATATCATTTAAGCTGCTTTTAATTTATAAAAATACTTAGTAGTCTTAGCATATTAGGCTAAATAATGGGTTATCGTCAGAAAAAAACAATATTTAGTTCAGGAATAGGAGCATCTTTTCAAAACCAATTTAAATTGCAGTCTTTATTAACATTTCCACAATTTAAATATTTAAATAAAAACACAAGTTTGGCAGCTTTCCAACTTCCTAATCTATTTCTTAATTTTAATTGCACCAAGCCAAATGATAAAAAATGTCTCTCCAGTGCCGCTGTTGGTGCAATATATGTTAGCAATTCTTCAAATAACTCAAAAATTACAACTAACAATATTCGAAAAAACGGAGGAATACCTGGAGACGCGCAAATAAATGATTTTGTGCTTTCCAAAAATATCCATGATATATATCGTAGTATATAAATATCGATATATATCATGATAAATATCGTGATAAATATTTGATGATGTACAGGGTGTTTCACCCAAAACTCCCCAGACTAATTAACAAGAAACTAAAAAGTTATCAAAGTTTCGTTTGTTGTAATCAACAGATGTCATTCAAGGCTTCAAATTAAGCTAGAATTGGTATCACTCATGATTACGGTTTCGCTGTCAGAGGCGTGAGAAAATGTCATTCGATGATTAGAACTTTGAAGGTTTTCTAAAAAAAGAAAAAATAGAATATTGTAAGACATTTATATTATATGCATATTTTAAATGAAATTGGCCATTTTTAAGTTATAATCAATTCTTATATTTTCAAGAACTTTTAATATACACATTTAAAGTAATACAAGTTTTCAGAATTAGCGTATCTAACAATAATAATAACAACTGTATTGTTTCGAGTTTACGTGAAGTGATTAATCACAAATAGAAAGACTGTTATTCCTTACTTCACTTTTTATTTTTATGTTAGATGTAGATTTCGAGACACAAGGTGCTCATTATCAATAACAAAGTTTGTTATTGATAATGAGCACCTTGTGTCTCGAAATGTACATCTAACATAAAAATAAAAAGTGAAGTAAGGAATAACAGTCTTTCTATTTGTGAATAATAATAACAATGATATAATTCAATTTTTGTCCAGACATTTTTCTTAATTGTTGAATAAAAGTTATAAAAGATACTCAAACGGTTTACTGGATTGAAAAATATACATTTCAAATCGTTTTCGAACAGAAACATCACAAGCGTCTAAAAGAGATCTTCGTCTAATTGCTACACAACTTGCGTAAATCTTGTTAATCAAGTCAGCTATGTCATCTATCGGTTCAACGTAAACCATCTCCTTTAAAGTGCCCCATAAAAAAAAAATCAAGCGGTGTCAAGTCGGGTAACCTAGCTGGCCATTTTAATGTGCTATTAGTTCCTAACCACTTTCTACGAAAATGTGTATTAAAATAATTGGTCACTATTGCAGCATAATGTGGAGGAGCTCCGTCTTGTTGTAACCACGTGCTTTAAACTGTATCCAATGGTATATTTTCCAATAGGTCTGGAAGTTCGTATTTTTAAGAAATATCACTGACGTGTTAATGTTCCTTCGTAAAAATAAGGATCTACTAACTAGCTATTTATAATGCCACACCACACATTGATGGTAAATTTCGTTTGGTTGTTTGTAACTTTTGTCCACTTTGGATTATTTTTCGCCCAGTAGTGACAATTATGTTTATTGATCAAACCATTATTATGGAATCTGCGTTGATCAGTCCATAAAATCTTTCGAAAAGTGGTTTGGTCATTTTCATAAATTTTTAATAATTGAGATATGAAATTGATTATTCTTTCTGGATCTCCGGGTCTCAAATGATGACTTACGTGTGTTTTAAAGGGTCGACAATTTTTGACTTTAAGTATTCTGTGGCAAGAAGCAACTGATACATTTAACTCGTCGCTGATGCTTCTTATTGAAGTCTGTGTTACCGTATCGTTGGTTCTTATAGGTTTTTGCCGATTTCGTTTGGGTTTTTTGAATTGTCTATATTGTATTAGGTTTTTTTGATAAATGACAAAATTTTATGATCGGGATGTCTTAGATCTGGGTATCAAACTGCGTAGATCCTTGATGCTTCTCTGGAAGTTCTACGATATACTAAATAAACCATCAGCATATCTTTAAAATGGTCAACTTAATTTAAAATATGCATGATTTTCTCACCTAACTCGTGGTGAAACATTTTTGAATCTAATACTGGATGATTTAAATTAAATTTAAGTTCAAACACTTGGTTTGTTTCACTTAAAAAAAGTGAAACAAACCAAGTGTTTTAATTTAAATTTGGACCCGCCGTGGCCGAGCGGTTCGATTCCCAGCGGAGGCGAGTAATTTTTCTAATGAAAAATACTCGTCTCCGGTTCCATTGATGTGTGTGAATGTGTTGTGACGTCCAAATATATAGTTGTGTGTTATACTTAATAATAAGTTAATTAACAATGTATACAAAATAACAATTGATGATGGGTAATAGTTCAGTAACTAAGGCCAGGCAAAAGCCAAAAAAAAAAAAAATTTAATTGAAATCATCCAGTATTAAAATATGCATATAATAAAAATGTCTTAAAATATTTTATTCTTTTAGAAAAAGTCACTTCCAATGTTCTGATCATAGAATTACATTTAATCACACCTCTGACAGCGAAACCGTAATTATGAGTGATACCAATTTGATCTTAATTCGAAGCCTTGAATGATATGTATTGATTACAACAAACGAAACCTTAGTAGCATTTTTAGTTTCTTGTTAATAAGTCTGGGGCGTTTTAGGTGAAACACCTTGTATGTCGTCCGAATCCTGGTTCAAAATATACAGCTTACGTTTGATCTCGCCTTAATACATTTTACGAAAGTTTGTTTCGTCTAACCAAATCTAGCGCTTTCAAAATTCGAGTAATTTGCTTCGCAGCATGTAACTATTAATAAAAGAAAAAGCGGAAAGCAAATTTCTGCAGGTATTTGAGTTTTTGAAGATTTGATTATACGAAATAAACATTTATAAGATTTACTAACGTGAGATCGCATGAAGAAAAATGTTGAGTTTAGAAATGCCTGAAAATTTACTTCATGCTTAACCCATTTGGCGCCATTGATGCATATACGCAACATTATCAATTTTATGTTAATTAAATTACCAAATAAGTTAATTTGATATATTATATTATTTGACTTGACTTGAAAATATATAAAGAAAAACTTAAATATTTTGTTATTTAAATATCTCGATTATTACCCATTCAAAAAAATGTTTTCTGTATTTCTAAGTTCCCGATATTTCAGTGTTTTATACGCGTGGCGCATGAAGTAAAATTTCGAGTTTAGAAAAGCCCCGTGAAAATTTGTCTCGGGTCGCTACGCGACCCTCGACAAATTTTCTACTCGGGGCTTTTCTAAACTCGAAATTTTACTTCATGCTTAGTCTGGGAGTGGAAATACTCGTTCTAAACTTTATATTGCACGTTTTTATACAAAATCGACGAATGCCTTACATTTACAGCGTATACATTATGTATATTTAAAAGTAAAAATCACAGTATGTAAAAGAATAAGTCATTCGTAGAAATCATTAAAAGATGTGTAGAAGTTTACCTAAAATCAACTTTTTGAGTTAACTCTGTAATTGCTCGGCCGTTAATGGGTTAATCTGGAAGTGGGATCACTCGTTAGAAGTTTAAATATGTTTTTATTAAAAAGACGAATTCCTAAAATTATACCAAACACTGCAAATCATCGGAGTATGCATACTTAAAAGAAAAGTTCCCTGTATGTTCTAATATTAGGTAGAGCAATTAAACAGGTTAATTACTGAAATGATAGACAAAACCGCCATGCCGTGTTCACTCGTGTGATGAGGGGAGAGTTTTAATAGTAATTTGTTAGTTCCGCGAAATGCACGAGTTCGTCCTTAACCGCATATCAATTATGGTTACCGTTAACCGTTATATACACTCCGGAATGACCCTGACCAGTGCAGAGGTAACATTTAATGGCCCTTGTTGGAACACACCTTTCCCTCGTCGCTTTGTTTTGCTCTCGCATTCTGTTCGTTCCTACGCGAAATCCGGCAGATCCTATTTTATTCACCACGTTAATGTGCACAGACACACACACATGATGAATTTGATGGACGATTTCCGAAAATTTTCGATGTTGTAAACAAATGCGGTTGCCAACAATTTTATGAAGGAAATAAAGATGAGTTGAGCTTGAAGAATTTGTGGGTAAATATTGAAATTGTAGCCACGCAGGATAAATATGTTCTGACTGATTTTATCTTTGGTCAATATTGAAGTTATTTTTAACAACTACGAGTAAATTATTTTCAATTAAATTATATTTTATTTCGTAATATTAATACACATGTCTTGCACCCATAATGGAACGAATTTAGGGATGATCTCAATATTGATATTTGTATTCGGTCTGGCAAATAATTGCTTAATTGTTGATATTCGTATTTGAAAAATCCCTGTTTATTTAAAAGCACAAGAGACTGCATGTAAATATACAGGGATTTTAGCTTTTTACCCGAAAATGCAGTTTTTATTTATTTAGTTTTTTTTATAAATTGTGGATATGTTTTAAGTAACTTTTGGCCTCGTAGCATTCTTCTTTAAGTTATTGTCCATACATATATTGCCACGATTCCGCCGGATTTCAACTTTTGTTTTTCCTATGAGCGCCATTTTGGATTTTCATATTTTTTGAAAGATTTTTTTTTTACACACTCATAATTTATTATATTTTCTTTTTTGCATGGAGTGCCTTAGAAACAATGAAGTCATATCTGTTAATTAATAAAATCTTGATAGCAGTCAATCATTGTTAGCACTCAAAATTAGTTAATAACTGGTAATCTTTTGTAATAATTGGAATAAGTATCGATTATCACATAAAAGTTGCACAAACGAAATTTATTCTACTTTTAAAATTATTATTCAAAAACTATTCACATAAAAAGTAAATCTTGCATTTTTTCGCTACATCTCGGTAAATATTGATCACCATCACATCTAAGCGTTATATATTTTTAACTTTACTGTAAATCAGTGGTTTATACGCGTGGTGCATGAAGTAAAATTTCGAGTTTAGAAAAGCCCCGTGAAAATTTGTCTCGGGTCGCTGCGCGACCCTCGACAAATTTTCTACGCGGGGCTTTTCTAAACTCGAAATTTTACTTCATGCTTAGCCTGGGAGTGGAAGACACTCGTTAATTTAAAATACATCACAACTGTTAAAATATGTATCGTCGGATGCCCGTCTTCAGAAGTAATATGTAAGTAAATTATGGGTCCTAGGAGTTGTCAAATAAGTGAGTTACTCAGCTGTTTCCAAGGCACTCTTTACAAAAAACAACAGATTAAAATTCAGAAAATAAATTTCCAAAAAATATGAATATCTAAAATGGCGCACATAAGAAAAACAAAAGTTGGCTATGGTCCCTGGGTAAATGTTATAGTATATAATGTCAAAATGTCAAAGTTGTAAATTTCTGGAATCAATAGCTTTTGAATAAAAAAATAAAAATGAAATTTAAAAAAATCCGTTTTTTTGACAATATCTTAAAAACGAAAGATGATATTTTAAATTTGTTTTTAGATTATTATTAGGCTTTAAATTACGCAACTTTGTAACAATTTAACCCACTCTCTATCTCTTAAAATAACCGAGATCCCCATACATTCTGTTCAAATACGGACACCCTGTATGTTTTTGGCCACAAATTAGTGATGCGTTTACTTGAGTGAGAATAATCGAATCATTCGATTATTAAAATCGTCGATTATTTAATAATGTATTGTTATCATTCAAATAGTTAATAGGATTTTTTTTAAAAGTATACATATGCATACGCGTTTTTTACATAGCTTAATTTTAAGCGTCAATTGAGTTTTTTCCATCCCCAGATTAGGCACGAAGTAACATTTCGAGTTTAGAAAAGCCTGATATTTTGGTTTGGTCTCTCCCCTTCGCTATGAGACCAAACCAAATTTTCAGGCCTTTCTAAACTTAAAATTTTACTTTATGCTTCAAAGCTTCAAATTGAACTCTTAATAAATAAACAACAATTATCTGAAGATTTCCATCATATAAGTGGAATATGTATACCTTCATCTTTCTAGCGATTATTTAAATATTTCTATGAATGATAATTAATGTGTAATAATTTTTATAATTGAACAATTATTAATTTTAATTTTATAAAAATAGTTATATGCGCTGTGTAGTGTTTATTTAAACACGGAAACTGTAACAATGTGTTACAATTCCAAAAAGTATAAGAATTATTCGAAATTCGAAAAAGAAAAACAATTGAATCATTCGAATGAATGATCATTTGAATGATTACTTGAATGATAATTTCAGTCATCATTCGAATAATCATTTAAATCATCATGCTTATTCGAATGATTATTCGAATGATCATTCAAATGCTCAGTCGGTTATCAAGATCATTTAAGTACCGATCATTCGATTATTGAAATCATTCGTTAACGCCCATCACTACTACAAATGTTCCTTAGGGTTCTGGCTATAATATATAAATTAAAATAATAATAAATTTTCTAGCCACTTTCTAAACAAAATATTTTCTTAACAAAACAATTATTGTTGAAATGTATCACTAAGATCAATAACTAATAAAATTTTAAATTAATTTCTCACTTAACCCGTGCTGAAACATTTTAAACTATAAACTATTTATTTATTTATTTATTTACGGTAAAAACCATTATAACATTAACATAAAAAAAATATATACACTCTAAGTATACAAAACTAATTACATCACTACTAAACTAAACTTTACACGAGCTTATAGTATAAAACTAATAAAACAATAGCATCTTCTATTAAGGGAAAGAATAATTAATAAATGCAACCGAATTAATATGGATTAAGTAAAAAGCTCGAAATTGATAAACTTAATTTTGGTTTTGAATAGATTTTCCGATTTTTGAAAGAGGTACAAGGAATTAATATCTAGTAAAATATTACCAAATCGGAATAATCTTGTTAACGGGTTATTTAAGCTATAATTGCATGTTGCACTTTGGACCTTAAATGTACAGTGTTGCCTCGTTCTTCTGTCAGTTGTTGGGACTACTAAGTATATTTGAGATGTTGAGAATTAGAGACAAGCAAATCGCTGGCTGGCACTACACTAGCACTTTCCTCTGAACAGAAAAATAGGTCTAAATAAGACCCAGTTGAATTAGGATTGTTATTAATTTGAAACAAATTTAAAAATCCAAAGCTTTCTGCCACAATTTGCGCACATTCACTGTTTGGATTTTGCGAAGACACTCCCAGGCGCCCGTTGGAAAATTGGCCGTTTGGTAAATTGTAGTCACCACACACTAAATAATTTCGGTTTGGATAAAGCTCTGCGATACGTTCCAGGCAAAAGCAGTGCGGTTCATATTTACGGAGATCTGAGTTTGGTGGTAGGTATACTGCGCCGACAATGTACTTTGATGACACCAGTGATATAAAACATTGTTCCACTTCTGTGCACTCGATATCGATAACACACACGTTTAATTCTTTTTTACAAGCAATTAGGACACCACCTCCACGTTGTTTGTCACTTGAGCATTTATTACGATCTGATCGAAAAATATTGTATCCATTTAAATTAATTTCAGAGTTCTGTATATCCTCAGATAACCACGATTCCACAATAAAAATGATATCATAATTTGATAAATTGACATTGGCTGAAAATTCCTGAAGTTTAGTTTTAATACCCCCGGCATTGTGAAAATATATGTTAAGTGGCTTTAGTTTTTTAAACTTAAATCGCTTTTTTTGTTTTTCATAATTACAGGACGGCTGTTTTTGTATTTAATATATGGATATTACACAAAATTATGATTCCCATTTCAATTGCGGATTTCGGAAAGACCCAAATCCCAACGTAATTTGCTATTAATTAAATCACTTATACAATTCTTTAAAAACAATAGTCTATTATACACCGAGCATGGAATGACAAATCTCACTGATCAAATCCATTTAAGTAATGTTTTATCAACATTAAAACAACGTTTATTGTTGCTACAATGTTGATATAACGTTATTTGTTCGTGTTTTGCTCAGTGGGATTTTTCGCGAATACAAGATATTGCAGCACGAGCGTTAGCAAGTGCTGCAACTCACACGAGCGAGAAATGTGGATCCCATGCAAGTTTTACACTATACTTTTCCTACGACCATAATTTTAATGTGAACAAAAAAACGTAAAAATCTTAAATTTTCCTCTGTTAGAAAGTGTTCTTTGTTGGGTGCTACTTCGATACACTTGTTAATTTGTTCTGCAGTTAACGTATTTGCTTGTTTTGGTCGATACCCTTGTGATTTTCTTTCTAAAAAAATTCTTTACTTCCTGTATGTTATAATTTCTATATTATTGTTTATACTTAACATCGTTTTGATCATTGAATACTGGTACCATAATGTAGAAGGTTTGAATTTACTAAAGATATCTCCAAAATAAGCCACTAGTACGTTTTCCGAAAACGACACCACTTTTTTATCTATCTAACTTTTATAGGCCGCTTTATATATATATTTTGTCAAATTCATATAGGTTGCCTTCGAGAGCTCAGTAATTTTAGGTGGAGTTTAATCGATACTGCACGACGTTTTTACTAAAATTAATTCGGCACGTCAAAATTTGAATGACTGACAATTGTTGACAGTTAGACGCAAAACGACCAGGCGGGTATATCTGTGCATCCTTGTTGTTTACATTGGCTTGGTGACCACTCTCTCAAGTATAAAGAAAACAATCATCTCGTTCTTTTTAAACAGTGTCTATTTAAAAATTTGTTTTCTCACTCCAAAATGTATTCATTTTCTAAGGGTCTTGTAGAATGCACCTTATTTATTAATCAATAAATATATCACAATATCTACTGTTCTTAATAGTAGTAGGAAAATGTTTTTATTCAGATAAATATATTTTCAAAATACAAAAACGAACTAAAACTAATATCGACTTTCTGCAAAAATTTAGTCTCGTTGAGATGCCGATAGATATTGAATTAAACAATGAATACTTGAAAAGTCTCAACAAGAGAACATTTTTGCAGAAAGTTGATATTAACAATTGGTAAATTCAGTTACACTTTATGTTAAATATGTTTCCATTAGCATTTTGTGGAATATTACACAAAATTATGATTCCCATTTCAATTGCGGATTTCGGAAAGACCCAAATCCCAACGTAATTTGCCCAACCGACACATCTCTTCACCTTGACACATGATTAGTGGGAATGATTTGTGCGTGACTATTGTGCCCACTTCTCCGTAGAGTCATCATTTCGTGGTTTTTGCTTCAGTGTGTGAAGGTGACTCATTTTTTGTGTGCGCTGTTTACCAATTATCAAACCAAAATGCAATAAATTCCTCAGAAATGTTAAATATTTGACACACGAAAACAATGAATGGAACTTTAACCTTTGAACAATCCATTTACACAGAGCATTTGGTTGACTGTCTTTCGATCCGTTGTGGAATCGGTTGTTAAAATCTGTAAGGAAACTATTGTTTTTTAGAATACAAAAAGACTTATCGGAATTTATTTCGATATCGTTGGCGAATTGATTTAGTAGAAGTCGGTCATTATCTCAGAGAATACTTACTTTCTGTCTTACTTACCCTATAACAAGAAGATAATGCAAAAACTTAGCTCACCTTTCAATAAATGTCATTTTCATGTACACATTTGCTTCAAACTAATATCTAGAGAATCTATTACAAATTTAAAATGTGTAACCGTGACTTAAACTATCTATTGGATCGTAAGTCTACTGTTTATGTATACTCTTCTTGTTCTTACGCAAGTTTTAGAACTTTATAAAACATTACTTCTCAGCGAACTTTTGATTTAAAGCAGGCTTGTTATGCTTAAATCACTTTGTTTTAAAACAGTGTTTTGAACATGTTTAAAAACAGTCGTCGTGTTTTAAACGGTTTCATTGTAAACATATTTTAAATCTTAAATTTGTTTAAAATATGTTTCAAACATTAAATTTGTTTAAAATATGTTTCAAACATTAAATTTATTTAAAACGTTTTTTTATTATCTAAAATTTGCTAAATTAAATTTTATACTACTTCAATAAGATGTTTTGTTAACATTTTTAAATTTTAACTAAATTGTTGAAGATATTTCAAATGACATTATTAAACTTAACATTTTATTACAATAAAATATCACAACTGTGTGTGCATTAATGTGATTTTTAAATACAGGGAGTTTTTCTTTCAGGTATACGTATGCATACACTGTAAATTTTACAACGTTCGTTGCTTTTCTTCAAGATTTCAATTTGAATCTTTAAACGAGGGTTTTCCACTCCCAGACTAAGTATGAAGTAAAATTTCGAGTTTAGAAAAGCCTAAAAATTTGGATTGGCCGCGTAGCGAAGCGGAGCGGCCAATCCAAATTAGGCTTTTCTAAACTCGAAATTTTACTTCATGCGCCACACGTATAAAACACTGAAATATCGTAATGTTTAAAATATACGGCTTTAGCAATCTAATATGTAGATGTGAATAAAACGTAAGTCAAATTCAGCGCTAAACAAATTGTTTAAAACAGTGATTATAGGCAACCCAATAACACTAACGTATATTAGGTTGCCTATAATTGTTGTTATATGTGTGTTTTTAACTTCACTGTAAATCAGTGTTTTTAAGCGTGGCGCATGAAGTAAAATTTCGAGTTTAGAAAAGCCTAATTTGGATTGGCCGCTCCGCTTCGCTACGCGGCCAATCCAAATTTTCAGGCTTTTCTAAACTCGAAATTTTACTTCATGCTTAGTCTGGGAGTGGAAAACCCTCGTTTAATGATTCAAATTGAAATCTTTCAAAAAAGCAACGAATGTCGTAAAAGTTACAATGTATGCATACGTATGCCTGGAAGAAAAATTCCCTGTATTTAAAAATCACATTAATGCACACAAAGTTGGGATATTTTATTGTAATAAAATGTTAAGTTTAATAATGTGATTTAAAATATCTTCAACAATTTAGTTAAAATTCTTAGGCTTTTCTAAACTCGAAATTTTACTTCTTGCTTAGTCTGGGAGCGGAAAACACTCGTTAAAAGCTCCAAATTAACCGCTTTAAAACAACGAATTCCCGCAAAATTAAAAAACGCTGTAATTATAGAAATATATATACTCAAAAGAAAAATGCCCTGTATGTTCTGGTTTAAACACGTTTTAAACATGCTTTAAACACGGTTTAAACGTGTTTTAAACACGGATTAAACATGTTTTCAATTGTTAATGTTTTAAACGCTGTTTCAATAAAAAAAACACGTTTTGTTAAAAAAAAGAACTGTTTGTTTTAATTAAAATGAAAAATAAAAACGTTTGTTTTAACAACCCTGCTAAACTATCTATTGGATCGTAAGTCTACTGTTTATGTATACTCTTCTTATTCTTGGGCAAATTTTAGAACTTAATAATACATTTCTTCTCAACGAACTCTTGATTTAAAGCAACTAAGACAATATTCTAGGAATTGGTATACCTATACACCTCCTTTTCATGACAAGTGCAGTAACACTCAAACTTTATAATTCCAAAGTTCCAATTAAATTCTTCTGGTACGTTTATTAATCATTACGATGGAATTTATCTTTTTAAAACTTCGTACAACTTATAATTGCGAGTAGATTTATTGCGTGCATAGGCGATGGCGATTAATTCGCTCGGAAAAAGTTGATAGAATCAGCGCGCGCGTTGTGCATTTAATTAGAGCTCCCAGCTCGGAGAAACGGCGCACAATGTGCCAAATCCGAGCGCGAGCGCCAGGGGGGGATTTTGAGGAAAAAAATCAAATTAAAAATTTTGAGAAAAAAACATATCCACTCCATTGTAGATACACGAAACCCTTCTAATCTTGCATGTTTATATTTTTCAACCCCCTATATTATTAACAATTAACTCTTAAAGTTAAGCGATTTAGAAAACATCAATTTTACGGCATTTCACTCGCAAGTTTAAATAATTTATTACATGGATAGTAGGCGTACTATCAATATAACATTATACACTATTGTTTATAACATAATACTGTATATTATGGTTGAAAAATTAAGTCTCTAAATATTTTAGAACAAAAGTTAAAAAAAAAATTGAATATGAAATATATTTTAAATATAAATTTTAACTTTAGAAAGTGTTATAAAAAAAATGTCAACTCGATGAGGTCTGGGACTATCACTAAAAATTAGTTCTATGTTTTCTCTAACTACCCTCAAAATTTCGTATCTCCACCGGTGCGTTTTTGGGGTCTTTTTAATTTTTTTATTTGACGCCACCAATTAAAGTTGGGTCGGGCGAGGCCCGTGTGCGGTGAGTATCGTGGAGTCGAGCGCGCGCTATTCTCGAGCAGCACGCAACATGATTTTTACGTTGGCCCCGAACAAAAAATAATAAAAACGCACTTAAAACGCACATGTAAAAATTCAAAAAAATTAGGGCAGTTACAGAAAATATTAACAAATGTTTATATGATAGTCACAGTTCTTCCGGTTTGCAATCTTCTAGAAAAATAATATAATAATAATTCAAGGCAGCAAAATTATATACAATTGTTATAATCATTACATAGGTTGTGACTTTCACCAAAAACTGTGGTATGTTTTTAAATGCCCTAAAAACTTCGTATCTCTACATGTGCGTTTTGTGTCAGGTTTTTGCGAATGACCGAGTCGATTTTTATCGGTTGCGCCTAATAAAAAATAAAGCACCTCAAAAAAACCTACAAATGTGAAAAGTATCTGCTGTAGTTTAAAAATAATTTAATCTGTTGTTTAAAATATGAATTTTTAATCAGAATATACATTACATTTTTCTGATTTTGCACAACGAAGTTATGTATTTTATACTGTTTTATTTACTTACTTTTTTAAAATGAAAAATTGTCAGTATCCTCATCAGTCTGTTCGTCTTCGCTGTCACTTGTGTCCGTTTCACAAATAACTAATTTTTTAGCGTCTGCAGGTAGTTGTTTTTTATGAATTTTTACATCGCTTCTCAAAGAAGAAATTATTGGATCAGAACATACAAGAAGCATATTAAATAAATCTCGAATTGTATTAAGCCTAGAGTTTTTCCTAGTATGGTTTTCTCTAACTCTCTTATATATTTTATTGGTTGCTTCCTGTGCCTCTTCCGAAAGTTCTCCGATTGGTAAAAGACATTGTCCAATTATTTTGCTCCCGTGAATTAAAATTTTATGGACACTAGGAGGCATTCTATACCATCCATATAACAAGGTGTAAAGTCGGGCCGGGCCGTATCTTCTGCATATTTATCAAACATCAATACATTTATATTACGAGAACTCGACATTGTTATAAGAATTGTATAAAATCTGTTCAATAATTCTTCATTCAATTCAGTGATGACAGCTACTTTCTCATAATTTCGAAAAAATATTCGAGCAACGTTGCCAGTATTTGAAGTACCTCCTCCTTGCACAACAATATCAACCCTTATCCCTAACTATTTACGTAATAGTTTTTGTATTCTAGTTTTCCGACTAAATATATTATTTTTCTCTTCTATCGTACATCCGTGAGTAGTTGTTTTCTTCAAATCTAATTTATATATTATGTATTTTCGGTGATCAATAAATTAGTTTGTCTTCTTTTAGATGTATTACTTTGTATTGTGAACTGTGTACCTGATGTACTTGGTATTGGTGAAATATTTTCTATATTTTCAAAGGGGTTTGTATTTTCAATTAAGACAGAACCCTCGTTGTATTTAAAAGGCAGCAGTAACCAATTTCTATTTTTTTTTTTTATGAAATTGATATGAGATCTTGAGCACATTTTCCACTTTCTATTAAGAGTACTGCAGAAACCCTTAACTTTTTTAAGAATGTCATCATTTTCACTATTGTTTTTCGTCGAAACATTTTCAATATATTTTATTAAATAATCAATGGTATTGCTTGACTGAATAAGGTTTTTAGGTTTTAGTTCGTACCATACCTTATATAAATCACCGTTTGTAATTTTAATTTTCTCCATTATCACTCAGCGTTTTGGATTAATTAAATTACACTAACACTAAACACTAGTTTAATTAAAGTAAACTATTTTATACACAAAAAAACACTACATCAAAGAAAGAGTATATAGTCAACAAATTAAATAACACTTAACACTAACTTAATTAATAATTACTTTATAATGTTCAATCGTTCGCTTATGGATCAGAAAAATATGTGAACTGTTGGAGACTTCGTTCAACACTAAACGCATATTTTGCTTTCAAGAAAATTAAGAATAATCCATTTCAGATACTTAAACCGTAAAAACTGTGTGACAAGAATGCCATTTGTTACGGTAAATGACAGCTTCAATCGGACCCCTAATAAAAATGTAAACACAAACCAGATGACCTTTATCAGTAACAGATGTACACCCTTATATATCAATAAGAAAAAAACCCATAAAACTATTTTTGTAAATGTGATTTAAATGCTGCAAAAAATACTCAGAGAAGAAATAATTTCCCTATGATATATACCTGTATATTAGAAAAATTGTAGATTGTGAGGATTATGACTATTATGTAAACATTTGTCAATATTTTCTGTAACAGCCCTAATTTTTTTGAATTTTTACATGTGCGTTTTAAGTGCGTTTTTATTATTTTTTTGTTCGGGGCCAACGTAGAAATAATGTTGCGTGCTGCTCGAGAATAGCGAGCTCGACTCCGCGATGCCACCGCACACGGGCCTCGCCCGACCCAATTTTAATTGGTGGCGTCGAATAAAAAAATTAAAAAGACCCCAAAAACGCACCGGTGGAGATACGAAATTTTGAGGGTAGTTAGAGAAAACATAGAACTAATTTTTAGTGATAGTCACAGACCTCATCGAGTTGGCATTTTTTTTATAACACTTTCTAAAGTTAAAATTTATATTTAAAATATATTTCATATTCAAATTTTTTTAACTTTTTTTCTAAAATATTTAGAGAGTTGATCTTTCAACCATAATATACAGTATTATGTTATAAACAATAGTGTATAATGTTATATTTATAGTACGCCTACTATCCATGTAATAAATTATTTAAACTTGCGAATGAAATGCCGTAAAATCGATGTTTTCTAAATTGCTCAACTTTAAGCGTTAATTGTTAATAATATAGGGGGTTAAAAAATATAAACATGCAAGATTATAAGGGTTTCATGTATCTACAATGGAGTGGATATGTTTTTTTCTCGAAATTTTTAATTTAATTTTTTTCCTCCAAATCCCCCCCTGGCGCTCGCGCTCGGATTTGGCACATTGTGCGGCGCCAAGAAAATATTGCTAATAAAGGGCCTCCCGTCGTCTGTAATTTGTTACGGAATTATGTGTTGCTGCTAATAAATCACTTCACTGATACTAAGCCCGAATTAGTAAGGAAACACGTACAAAGACGGCTAATTGCAACCTCAAAGCGTTACTCCTTACTTGAAAATAAACACAATTTTATCCTGGTCGAATTTATTATTCAATTCCAATATAGAAGTGTAAATAAAGAAGAGGGGAATGTCCTGTTAAATAGAATTTATTTAACAAAACCCATTTCGTCGCGACAGTTGGTCCCCATGGGCTGGAAACCACGAGACATTATCGCGACAAGTGCGCTTTTACGTCGTTCTACCGCACCGCTTTTATTATTATTGTTATTAATATCACAGAGATTCCCTTCCGACGAACTGGAATAACATGACGCCAGCTGATAACGTTGAATGACACGAGTCTACCTACCAGACAGGTTCTATTATTATAATCTTGATCAGAAAGCCCAATTTCTAAATTAATACAATTTTATAAAAAAATCCGAAACTGGACTAAGAAATTACAGAGGTATATTTTTGTGTTTAATCCTACTATTTCTACCAGTGATGTTCCGAACGTACAGAATTAGGTATTCGCAAATACAAATAAGAATATTTAATATGATGAATTAATTTCTTACTTAACCCGTGGTGAAACATATTTAATTGATAATAGAATTTTGATTAAAACACTTCGTTTGTTTCACTGATTTCAGTGATACAAACCAAGTGTTTTAATCAAAATTGTATTATTAAGAATATTTATTATTCGATTAATTTTAGTTCTGATTAGTAGATTAGGTTAGGTTTCAATGGCAGCAGTTAGACCGCTCACTTAGGTCATAAGGGCCCCTTGTGATACTATAAGGGTGAAAAAGAGTCAGATCTCCCCTCCCTCCCCACCTATACAAACCAATCAGAGCACCTAATGAACCCGATCAGATTTTTCACAACTAGAGGTGTGGGGTCCGTTAGTCCATTCGCGTAGTGCATACCAAGGTACTTGATCCTTTTTCCTACAAGAGCAGGGCATTGTCCCAGATAATGGAGTACCGTCTCTTCCTCCTCCACATCTAGGAATCCTCTGCAAAAGTCGTTGTGCTCAAGACACATCTTTTGTGCATGTCTGCCTAGGAGGCAGTGGTCCGTGAGGACGCCTACCGCCTTCTTTATGTTAATCTGTTGCTGTTTATAGTATCCCATATAGGCCATATCTGTCTTGTTATGAGACAGGTATCTTCTTCTCTCCACCTATGGTTGACCGATTTGGTCCCTAAGTAGTCTCTTGCATTCCACAAGAGGAATTTGGGTGGAGAGTTCAGTAGACAGGTCCTTCATTCTTGCCCCTTTCCTTGCAAATTCGTCGGCAATTGAATTTCCCCTGATACCACTGTGGCTAGGTACCCACATGTTATTTGCAAGCCTATTTAGCGGTTTTTTAGAGTCTCTGACCACCTTCGAGGTGCAGTACGGACTATTTAGTATCTTAATGGCGGCTTGGATATCAGTTATGAACCTGATGCGGTTCCCCTGAAGGTCATTTTTGTGGATCCAGTTTACTGCCACTCGGATGGCCATGACCTCTGCCTGAAGAATGTTACAGTGGTTTGGGAGTCTAAAAGACTTTTTGAGGTTGAAATCTTGTGAGAAGATTCCTCCCCCTACTCTGTTTTCAGGCTTGGAAGCATCCGTAAAGAGCCAGACGTCCTTGCCTTGAACTATCTTGCCCTCTAACCATTTGGTTTTGTCCGGGATGGAAGTGGAGAACTTATTTTCAAAATTAAGTTTTGGAGTGCAGCTGTCAGTCTTTAGAGGCATATCGACAAGCTCATTCAGGATCCTTCCATTGCCCTGTTTGTTAGTGCTCCATATCCCAACTGAATTGATTCTGATCGCTGTGGTAGCTGCAGCATATCTGCAGTAGAGGTCGACTAGAGCTAGATTTAGTATTATATCTTGCTCCTTGGAAGGGGGTGGACCTGACCGTTATGAGCCATTCAGCGGCTCTCTGAGTCTTGCCCAGCGCAGTTTGGTGGATCCTTTTGTCCAGGGCAGTCCACCAGACGTAGATTCTGATGAGTAAAACCACCAGTTTTTTTTTCAGGCAAAAAGTGAATAAATATTTCACGTTTATTATTTTAAGGAGACCAAAATTATGTCTTAAATTCCGATTTGGTAACTTTGATCGAGTTAAATTACGTCGGCAAAGCTGGCAGGCACTTGATGGCAGAACTACATGAAACATGTACCAACATTATCGGCGTTTTATCGGCTATTTAAATGCCCAAAAAGATTTTTTCCCGCAGCAATATTTTTTTTTAATATAAGGTTCTGCTGGCTTAACCGAAAGTTATCAGAACTACATGAAACATGTACCAACATTATCGGCGTTTTATCGGCTATTTAAATGCCCAAAAAGATTTTTTCCCGCAGCAATATTTTTTTTTAATATAAGATTCTGCTGGCTTAACCGAAAGTTATCAGAACCGCACAAAATTGCACAACAATCGCAAAACATGACAGCAAAGATTATCGGCTATTAAAATAGTCTAATATATTTTTTCGATTCCAATGTATTTTTTAATATAAGGCGGCTTAACCTGTGGTTGTACACAGTTGTCATAAGGCCCATGCTGACTTACGGAGCTTCAGTTTGGTCGCCCAGAACCAAACAGAAGACCACGAGGAAGCAACTCTCGCAAGTGCAGCGGACAGTCTGTCTTAGTGTAACAGGCGCCATGCACACTACTCCGACGATGGCGATGGAAGTCATGCTATGCCTTCCATCACTTGATATCCACGTGGAGAAGGAGGCCATGGCGACTATACTTCGCCTTCAGTGCAGTGGGATTTGGAACAGTAACAGCTGTGGGGAAGTTAGAGGACACCTCTGGAGGAATGTCTGTAGAGATATACCTCTTTTAGAGGCTGTTAATGACTGCTGTGTACCAACACTAATACGGAACACACCCTACAACGTTACTGTTCAACCCACTAAGCGGATGAGAGAGTCTGCTATAAGGATCTACACAGATGGATCTAAAAGGAGAGAAGGATCGGGCCTTGGAGTTTTCTCTAAAACCCTAAAAATCCAAGCAAAGGTTCCGATGGGAATTCATGGAACCATCACGCAACTGGAGCTGATGGGAATAACACTTGCGGCTGAGTACATCATAAACCGCAAGGTGACAAATGTAGCCATACTAATCTTAACGGATAGCAGGCAAGCGATTCTGTCTCTGCAGAAAGCCTATGCTTCGTCAGAGACCGAAATAGAATGCCACGGGAAACTCAGACAGGCAGCAATGCACAACAACATTGAAGTCTGCTGGGTGAAAGGGCATGATACAGACACAGGTAACGGGAGAGCTGACGCGCTGGCAAGAGCTGCGGCTGGGATGAATCTACTCTCACCGGAGCCGCTAGTGCGGTTAGCTCCTCTCTCCCTGTGTAACATGTTACAAACCAATGCCCTGGAGAAATTCAGGATGCGTTGGGATGATATCGAGGGCTGCAAGCTCTCTAAGGAAACACTTGTGTATCCCAATGAGAGATCAGCGAAACGGTACCTGCAGCTGGCTAGAGGGAATCTCAGGCGCTTAACTGCCATCCTTACTGGTCACTGTGGACTAAACGGGCACCTCTATAGGATGGGGATAGTTGACTCCCCATCTTGTAGAGGTTGCAGCATGGAAGACGAGACTGCGTGGCATTTTCTTTGTGAATGCCCAGCACTATCGTCAATCAGGGAATCCATATTGGGCGATATATGGCCTACAATGGCCTACATAAGAGATCTACCCACCTCAGCTATGCTAGAATACCTAAACAAGGTGGGCTGGCTAAACTGAGGATGGGTGATCTACGGGAGGTGGTACAATGGGCCTAATGAGGCCTAAGTGCAGTGCAGAACTGCACACTCCCCTTTGAACCAGAACCAGGCTGGCTTAACCATACAGTTAGCAGAACCGCGCAAAATTGTGTATATTATTACAACCTTTTTTTCTAATTTTACACATCAGGTTTACAGTGTAAAATACAGTATTATTATTGAAGTCAACTTTGCTAACAAATATTGTTCTGTTATAGGAGTATTTCTCTTTGTCAATATCATTGACATTGAAAACATGACAATGATAACAGTTAACGCATTTGTGTAAAAGGTTTGTGTGGAAGGATTGTGTGAAGGGTTTGTGTGAAAGCATTTCTTCTAAATTGGAAAATAAGCGAACCCCACTAGAAATCAGGGACATCGCCAATACGGTAATTCAAAATTAACTTTTTTATTTACGAGCTGGTATTTTCACTGGTCGCATTTATAACAGTGCTTTTTCGCGAATTTCCCGATCTAGTAGGTTGGGAAATACGGATTCCTGGTTGTCAATAGAATGTCACTTTCGAGGTGTTTACTTCATATAAAACAAACTTTTTTAAAATGTACCTATTAAATGTTTAGGCATTCGCTGTTTTCAATAAATATTCGGTTCTACCACGAGTATCCGCTTCTTGATCAAGCATGAAGTAAAATTTCGAGTTTAGAAAAGCCTGAAAATTGGATTTGCAGGGGCGCGCGAGCGAAGCGAGTTGCGCCCCGGCAAATCCAAATTTTTAGGCTTTTCAAACACGAATTTTTACTTCATGCTTAGTCTAGTTGGCCATTAAAGAATATATTAAATTATTAACTGATTTAATTAACAAAATATTAATAATCTTGCGTTATTGCATCAATTGCGCTTAACCCATTAACGGCCCAGCAATTATAGAGTTAACTCTAAAAGTTGATTGTAGGTAAAATTCTACACTTTTTTTTATGATTTTTACGAATGACATTGTATTACATACTGTGCATTTTTTTTTAAATATGCATAATGTATAAGCTGTAAATGTAGGGCATTCGTCATATTTGTATAAAAAAGTGCAATATGAAGTTTAGAAGGAGTATTTCCACTCCCAGACTAAGCATGAAGTAAAATTTCGAGTTTAGAAAAGCCCCGCGTAGAAAATTTGTCGAGGGTCGCGCAGCGACCCGAGACAAATTTTCACGGGGCTTTTCTAAACTCGAAATTTTACTTCAAGCGCCACGCGTATAAGACGCTGAAATATTGTGATTAGAAATACACTGAAACCATTTGTTTATATGAGTAATAATCGAGATATTTAAATAACAAAATATTTACGTTATTCTTCCTACATTTTCAAGTCAAGTCAAATAATATAATATATCAAATTAACTTATTTAGTAATTTAATAAACATAAAATTAGTAATGTTGCGTATATGCATCAATGGCGCCTGATGGGTTAATGGTCTAATAAAGTAATTATTATTTATACTACGATGCTACTTAAGCTAATAGGCATTAGATGGCGTTTACCCTTTCGAACATATGTAAATTCCACAGGCCTTAATAAATGGTCAAAGATGTTCAGTATTCTTCAAGCACTGGTTCTGGACTATACTGATGATGAGGTTGAAGCCTGCGTATATAGTTATCCGGTGTATAAATGAGTACTGATCAAAAATTCATATTCTTAGTAACTATTTTGTTATGTTGCATACAATAAATTTAATTATATACACAAATAATATACTTAAACTTTGTGTAACTGCAGTTTTTTTTATTGTAATCCTCCTTCATCGCTCGTGTTTCGTGGAAAAATTGTCGCTTTGTAAATTCAAATTTTTGTGAAACAAGGACCGCATCGTTTTTACTAGCTCCAGGGCGCTGCACACGTAGCTACGCCACTGGCTATGATGATTTGTTATGGCTTAACAATAACGTTTATTTGTTTTAGAAACTTCACTCAATTACAAAAAGCAACATAATGACGGTGGAAACTTCTCATTGTCAGTCTCTTTTAATTAAATTAAAGCGCCGGAGTCCGGTTTCACTTAATCAAGCGCGCGCGGATTGTCGCAATTTCGGTGAAAGTGCTCTTCCATAATCCAACTAGCATCTTCTCATGAAAGCGCTTCAGTGCGAAGGGAATTTTTTGTTGCGGTTGCATTGTTCGTGAGGTCATGGGAATATTACGCAAAAAATACGAAACGTTGCAATAATTACTGTATTATTAATAAAGATTAGTAGATAGTTTCAAGACTCAACTACGTAAAATGAACTCTGTTAAGTTTTGACGTTTTAATTTGAGGTTTGTGTATTAATGGGAATTGCAGAAAACTGTAAAGTGCTTCCAAAATTCCAAAGTTTGAGTGTTTTCTGGGACAGAACATCAACATTTTCTTTAATTTCTTCATTTTTGTTATCAAAGCGAAACATCTTAGTTAATTTTATTCGTAAAATAACCGCTGTTAACTTTTAACCTTTTAATTTGATGTTTTTGTGAGTTGAGTTACTATGATCAACTGTAAAAGGAGGAGAGAGTTTTTCTATTTATTAAAACTTTCACGGTGTACACGTAGGGAAAATGAAGTTTTAATAAATGGAAAAACCCTTTAGACGCCACGCGAATCACAACTACTATGGTAAGCGTGTTAATTGTAGTAACCAACACTCCTCTTTAACATCTTATTAATATTAGTAAATTGTTTACAAGATTCTACTAAGAGTCTTCTAACAAAAAAATGTTAAATCACAACTTATCCTTTAACCCGTAGCCATCATTAACGGCTAACCTAAAACCTAATGTTTGTAAAAGTGGACCTTAAAGTATTGAGAACCAACAAAATTAGCCGAATTTGCACCACGTTGCACGTTTTAATAAATGCGAAAACTACGTGATGCGCGTGGCGTGTAAAGGGTTTTTTCATTTATTAAAACCTCATGGTCCCCAAGTGCAGACCGTGAATGTTTTAATAAACAGAAAAACTCTCCTTTTTTTACAGTTGATCATAGTAACTCAACTCACAAAAACATCAAATTAAAAGGTCAAAAGTTAACAGCGGTTATTTTACGAATAAAATTAACTAAGATGTTTCGCTTTGATAACAAAAATGAAGAAATTAAAGAAAATGTTGATGTTCTGTCCCAGAAAACACTCAAACTTTGGAATTTTGGAAGCACTTTACAGTTTTCTGCAATTCCCATTAATACGAGCTTATGGCACTTAAACTATTAAAGAATAAGATAATATTTTAATGTGACTTCAAAATTAGTTTCGGTCCATTTAAGGGTATTGAGTGCACATGTGCCAGGAATGCATTATTGTAAAATAATTATGTCCAAAACTACTCGAGTTTTATTTTTAATACAAGCAAAATTTGAATATTTCTCTGAAACTTTGTTGTTTTTAAATTAGACATGTCTGTAAAGCTGGCAGGCATTTGACGGCAGAACTGCATGTAACATGTACCAAAATTATCGGCTTTTTATAAATGCCCAAAATTTTATTTTTTTTAATATACGCCAGGCGTATAAAATATTGTGGAAATATTGTGAAGCTCAAAATATTGTTCTCTATGATTCATAGCCTTCTCTGCTTGATTGAATGTTTGATCTTATTTTAATCAATTTTGAAACATCAATCACCATCCAACCTAGGAAAATCTAAGCTTTGATTTGAGCAAAAATAATAATAATAATAAATGCCTTTATTTGTCATACAAAAAATAAATACAAAATAAATACTTATAAGTGTAGGCGAAGTTCAGTCAGCTTAACCTGTTACTGATCTTCCACTTAATCTACGAAAAATTTAACATAAATGTAATTGCAACGTGTGAGGGATAATAGACAAACATATTTCGTCGTCAATATCTCGAATTAATTCTGTAAATTCAAAGCTCATTTCGTAGTAACAGAGAGCGCAAGTGACATCTGAAGCTGTTGAATTTTAATTGTTTTAGGTTTTGGGGAATTTTATTGAATAATTTATAGATGTTGTAAGAAAAACATCTCGTATAAATAGCAGATCTGTGCTTCGGTGCCGATATGAGTCCCCAGAACCTAACATTGACATTATAAATATCAGTCCGAAACACAATTCTACGATATAGATAAGAGGGTTTGCGGAAATTAATTAACTTATAGTAGAGTAAACAAGAATGAAGAATTCTTCGATTAGCCATGTTCAGCCAGTTAAGTTCAGTGCATTTACCTGAAATGTGATCGAATTTTCTTATTCCCAGGATAAGCCGTATACTGGGAATAAGAAAATTCGATCACATTTCAGGTAAATGCACTGAATCTATTTTAAAACTTGAAAAAGAATCGCGCGCTCAAATTTGGACTTTGGTAGTCTAAAAGAAAACCAAAGAGAGCTATTTCAAGTCGGAATGTTAATCGCACGCTTTTCATCAACTCATCGGATCGAGTATTTTTAGCCTTGAGAAAATTTCAACAAAATTCCTTACAGAAAATCAACAATTTGCGCAAAAACATCACGAGCTTGATTCTATTTTAAGTAAATGATTAATTAAATACCTCAATCAATGTAAACAATTGATAAAATAGAAACACCGGATAAATCGATGATTTCAGAAATAATTTCGCGACGAAATTAAAATTCTCTCATCGCTCGATCTTGCGGTTTGTTTTTTTTTAAATTACATCAACATGAAAATATAACTTGCTATATTTCGCATTTTTAATTAATTACTCCGACTCGATCTCTGACTATTTTCAAGGAATGCACAGCATGAGCAGCGTACATAAGAATGTGTGTTTATTATTTTGTGGTTTGCGTGAGAAAAAAAAATTCCCAGTTTTAGTCACTCACCCACCAAATCATTACTGGCGCTTATCAAAAGCTCGTTGTAGCCGTAATCGGAACCAGTATTAACACAACACAATCCCGTTGATAAATTTAATCTCTCATTCACGCTGTTCACATGTTACGCACAGCATTGTTCCTTATCTATCGGCGTCGATAAATCGGCAAACTGTGAAGTAATTAACAACAAATCGTCTGCGTGGTCATTTTAAAGTATAATGATTTTTTTTTAAATTACTGATATCAGGATTAATTTTTTCTTTAAAAAAAATCTACAGTAATTTTAGATCCTATTTAAGAATATCTTTTTTCACTCCACAACGCGATAAAATGAGCATTCATATGAGCTAGATATGAATGCTCATTTTATCGCGTTGTGGAGTGAAACAAGATATTCTTAAATAGGATCTCAAATTAGTTCAAGGGATGTTGTCCAAGTTTGTTTTGTCGCGAGCTGTGAACAAATCCAAAATTAGCGGATCCCTCTCTTTTTGATGCCCATTTCCACACTTCTCTCGATTGAAAAAGTGTTCGTTTCAAGCAAATATTGTACAGCATTCATGCGTGAACAATTTTGCCGCCTTCACACAATTGAAAGAGCACTCGCTCCTTTGTGTTAAGTAATTAACAACAAATCGCCTGCGTGGTCATTTTAAATTATAATAATTTTTCAAAATATCTGAAATCAGGGTTAATTTTGTCTTAAAAAAAACGTAAACTAGCTCATATAAATGCTCATTTTATCTCCTTGTGGGGTGAAAAAACAAATTCTTAAACACGGTCTCAAATTGCGTGAACAATTTTGCCGCCTTCACACAATTGAAAGAAGACTCGCTCCTTTGTGATAAATAATTAACAACAAATCGTCTGCGTGGTCATTTTAAAATATAATAATTTTTCAAAATATCTAAAATCAGGACAAATTAAAAAAAAAACTAAACTACCTCATATGAATGCTCATTTTATCGCGTTGTGGAGTGAAAAAACAAATTCTTATACCGGGTGTTCGATAAAAAAACGCCCAACGCCATAACTCTGTTATTTATTGAACGATTTGAATGAACTAAAAAAGAAAGTCAATACCATAAATTTACACTAATTATATATTTTCTCAAAATTAACTTCATTGCCAAATAAAAGTCAACTTTACATTTTTAAATGGCTGCATATACTTTTCTTATTTTATTATATTGGACATTGTTTTTCTATATCCAATTATGCTCGATTTGTTGATTTTAATTTAATATTTATGCTAGAAAAATTGTATAATAAATCTTGTTCGCATGAATTTTTAGCAATAAATGTATTGTACTTTGAAACAAAATTGTACTTTTAATACTGATCAAAATTTATAAATAGAATTACAATTTGTCAACCAATCGAACAAAATAAAGGCTAGTATTTTTTAAACTTGACAATATTTCAGTGTTTTATACGCGTGGCGCATAAAGTAATATTTCGAGTTTAGAAAAGCCCCGTGAAAATTTGTCTCGGGTCGCTTACGCGACCCTCGACAAATTTTCTACGCGGGGCTTTTCTAAACTCGAAATTTTACTTCATGCTTAGTCTGGGAGTGGACCGTCAAGATTTTCAACATTCCGAGATTTTCGATATTTCTAGATTTTTGTCGATTTATTAACAGTTTGCTATTATATTGAATGCAACTTTAATATTTAATAAATACTGTTTTTCTTAGGAATAGAATATTAACCCATTAAGAGCCGAGCAAATTATAAAGTTAACTCTAAAAGTTGATTTTAGGTAAAATGTACATCTTTTTCTATGATTTCAGTGAATGATTACTTTATAGCAAAATTCATTCGTTATTTTTTAGGCGCAGTCCCACTAGTACAAATAAAAAGAAGAACTAAAAGAATTACGTTTTGCACAAAAAGAATCAAATTTTTTAAAAATAAAATGTTCATTTATAATGCTCTGTCAACATATACTCCGGAGTACAAAAAGTTGTATACAAAATATAAACAAACATATGATAATTTATTAAAAGAACAAAAACGAAAATTTTATGAACAGAAAATGAACACAGCGGATAATAAACAAAAAGTAACTTGGGATATAATAAAGGAACTGACTCGACAAAATCAAGAAACTACAGTAGAGATTGAGATTGACGATTTCAATAAGTTAGCAAATAGCTTCAACACAAAATTTACTACAAAAGCGGAACAATTAGTAGCCACATTGCCTAAAGTAATATATACAAATAAAATACTAATGCTAAATAAGTGCATGTATTTTGCACCGATAACACCCACTGAATTAATAGTAAAGACTAAAAGTATGAAAAATAAAAAAAGTTGCGGTATTGATAACATTTCTAACTACCTATTAAAACATATAATACATATACTAGCAGAACCTTTAGCTGAACTTTTTAATTTGTCAATACAGGAAGGGATTTTCCCTAGGATTTTTAAATATGGACTCATCAAGCCGATGTTAAAAAAATGTGATAAGCAACAATTAGATAATTACAGGCCGATTACCATGTTAAGTACATTTGCAAAATTATTCGAATCAGTGGTGTCAGACAGATTGCTTAATTTTTTATTCAAAAACAAAATATTAGACAATAGGCAATATGGGTATTTGCCAAATAAAAACATTGAATTGTCACTTTTCAATTATGCCAGGGAGATAATGAAGTCGCTAGAAAAGGGTAATATAACATGTGGGATATTCCTGGACTTTTCAAGTGCTTTCGACACGATTAACCATACCATACTGTTGGACAAAATGAATCAATATGGGGTAAGGGGAATCCTAAATCAGTGGTTTAAATCCTACCTAACTGACAGGCAGCAGATTGTGGAAATAAAAAATCATGTGAAAACAGTAAGGTCGAGTAGTATGGTTCTGAGCAGAGGGGTTGCACAAGGAAGTGTACTTGGGCCAATTCTGTTTGTAACCTATATAAATGACATATTTCTTCTAGAATCAGTTAACAAAAATTACATCACGTGCTATGCAGATGATACAAACTTAATAATATCTGCACAAAATATAACTGATTTACAAACAGAATTGACTCAAACATTAAACCAAATACAACATTGGTGTTTAGGTAACCAGTCCTTAACTCAGATAAAACACACTACATAATATATAGAGCAAATAAAAATAAAAACTATCCGACTTATATAAATGAAATTGCGGTTAATCATAGTCAAGTTACAGTTGATGAGTCTGTTCGATGTTTAGGTGTTTATTTGGACAGTAATTTAAATTGGAAGCACCACATCGAAATCCTCTAAGAAATTAAGTACCAAGTGTTTTTGTTTAAGAAAACTAAAAGAAGTTTTAGGGATCAGCGGATTACTGAATGCTTACCACGCTATTTTTATGTCTCACGTCCGTTATGGTATAATTCATTGGGGGGCTTCAGCAGATATTATGCAGGTTTTTAAATTGCAAAAGAGAGCAATCAGAATTATTTTCCAAATAAAACAACTATCATCTTGTAGAGGAAAGTTTAAAGAAAATAATATATTAACGGTCCCAGGTTTATACATCTTTGAGTGCATTATATTCTGTCAAAAATTTAAACATCTGTTTGATACAACACAAAGGCAAATGTCGAGATACCAAAATAACGTACATTACCCTACTCACAAACTGACTCTATCGGAAAAGTGCGCGTTTTATGCTTGTGTGAAATTTTATAACAAACTACCGATGAATTTACAAGCAATAATTAATTTTAAGGAATTCAAATCCAACGTATTTGATTTAATTTTAACTATTGAATCATATTCAACTGTAGAATTTTTAAACTATTTTAATGTGTATAATTAGTATAAGCATTTGTATTTTACTATATTTGTATATTAACCTTTTTTTTTTATTGACGCCATCAAATATGTTATCTGTTATGTTCATTTCTGTATTGATGTATTTCATGATTCATATATTGAATAAAGACTATTTATTTATTTATATTTATTTAAAATTTCGAGTTTAGAAAAGCCCCGCGTAGAAAATTTGTCGCGGGTCGCGCAGCGACCCGAGACAAATTTTCACGGGGCTTTTCTAAACTCGAAATTTTACTTCATGCGCCACGCGTATAAAACGCTGAAATATTGTCAAGTTTAAAAAATACTAGCCTTTAATTTGTCAAACAATCGAACAAAATAAAGGCTAGTATTTTTTAAACTTGACAATATTTCAGTGTTTTATACGCGTGGCGCATAAAGTAAAATTTCGAGTTTAGAAAAGCCCCGTGAAAATTTGTCTCGGGTCGCTTACGCGACCCGAGACATATTTTCTACGCGGGGCTTTTCTAAACTCGAAATTTTACTTCATGCTTAGTCTGGGAGTGGACCGTCAAGATTTTCAACATTCCGAGATTTTCGATACTTCTAGATTTTTGTCGATTTATTCACAGTTTGCTATTATATTCAATGCAACTTTATTATTTAAAAAATACTGTTTTTCTTAGGAATAGAATATTAACCCGTTAAGAGCCAAGCAAATTATAAAGTTAACCCTAAAGTTGATTTTAGGTAAAATTTTTCATCTTTTTCTATGATTTCAGTGAATGATTTATTATATTACATACGTCGATTTTATAAAAGAGTTAAATTTAAAGTTCGAACGAGTGTTTCCACTCCCAGACTAAGCATGAAGTAAAATTTAGAGTTTAGAAAAGCCCCGCGTAGAAAATTTGTCGAGGGTCGCGCCGCGACCCTCGACAAATTTTCACGGGGCTTTTCTAAACTCGAAATTTTACTTCATGCGCCACGCGTATAAAACGCTGAAATATTGTCAAGTTTAAAAAATACTAGCCTTTAATTTGTCAACCAATCGAACAAAATAAAGGCTAGTATTTTTTAAACTTGACAATATTTCAGTGTTTTATACGCGTGGCGCATAAAGTAAAATTTCGAGTTTAGAAAAGCCCCGTGAAAATTTGTCTCGGGTCGCTGCGCGACCCTCGACAAATTTTCTACGCGGGGCTTTTCTAAACTCGAAATTTTACTTCATGCTTAGTCTGGGAGTGGACCGTCAAGATTTTCAACATTCCGAGATTTTCGATATTTCTAGATTTTTGTCGATTTATTCACAGTTTGCTATTATATTCAATGCAACTTTATTATTTAAAAAAATACTGTTTTTCTTAGGAATAGAATATTAACCCATTACGAGCCAAGCAAATTATAAAGTTAACTCTAAAAGTTGATTTTAGGTAAATATTTGCATCGTTTTCTATGATTTCAATGAATGATTTATTATATTACATACGTCGATTATATAAAAGAGTTAAGTTTAAAGTTTGAACGAGTGTTTCCACTCCCAGACTGAGCATGAAGTAAAATTTCGAGTTTAGAAAAGCCCCGCGTAGAAAACTTGTCGAGGGTCGCGCCCGCGACCCGAGACAAATTGTCACGGGGCTTTTCTAAACTCGAAATTTTACTTCATGCGCCACGCGTATAAAACGCTGAAATATTGTCAAGTTTAAAATATACTAGCCTTTAATTTGTCAACCAATCGAACAAAATAAAGGCTAGTATTTTTTAAACTTGACAATATTTCAGTGTTTTATACGCGTGGCGCATAAAGTAACATTTCGAGTTTAGAAAAGCCCCGTGAAAATTTGTCTCGGGTCGCTTACGCGACCCTCGACAAATTTTCAACATTTTCAACATTCCGAGATTTTCGATATTTCTAGATTTTTGTCGATTTATTCACAGTTTGCTATTATATTCAATGCAACTTTATTATTTAAAAAAAATACTGTTTTTCTTAGGAATAGAATATTAACCCATTACGAGCCAAGCAAATTATAAAGTTAACTCTAAAAGTTGATTTTAGGTAAATATTTGCATCGTTTTCTATGATTTCAATGAATGATTTATTATATTACATACGTCGATTATATAAAAGAGTTAAATTTAAAGTTCTAACGAGTGTGTCCACTCCCAGACTAAGCATGAAGTAAAATTTCGAGTTTAGAAAAGCCCCGCGTAGAAAATTTGTCTCCGCGTAGAAAATTTGTCTCGGACCCGAGACAAATTTTCACGGGGCTTTTCTAAACTCGAAATTTTACTTCATGCGCCACGCGTATAAAACACTGAAATTTTGTGAAGTTATAAATACATTTAAAAAAAGAGTCATAATCGACATATTGAAATAACAAAATATTTACATTTTTCCTTTACTTTTATTCTACATTATTCTACAATGCGCATATTGTTTCCTGATACCCGACTTGAGGCTATTTTTTAGAAAATATTTTGGTGTTTTTTAAAAATTGATAAATATTAGTAAACGACATCGGATTTTAATCAGATAGCCACCTAAATAATCGACATATTAAAATAACAAAATATTAACTTTTTTCCTTTACTTTTATTCTACTTTATTCTACAATGCGCATATTGTTTCTTGATACCCGACTTGGTGTTTTTGTTATTAATATTGTCGTGTTTTTCAAAAATTGATAAATGTTAGTAAACGACGTCGGATTTTAATCAGATAGCCACCTAACTACCCGACGTATTGAAATAACAAAATATTTACCATTTTCCTTTACTTTTATTCTACGTTATTCTACAATGCGCAAATTGTTTCCTGATACTCGACTTGAGGCTATTTTTTTTCAATATCTTCGTATTTTTCAAAAATTTATAAATAATAGTAAACTACGTCGGATTTTGTTACTATTTTTTTTTTCCTTAATTTTAGTTTACTTTTGTACTTTTTCTATAAAATAACCCTGGAAGCAGAAAAATGCATAATGCGGTTATACATGGTAAATCCCTATGTACACCTGATCGAATCAGCACCCTCTGTATGCATAGACATTTTAAGAGTTGGAATTTAATATTAAAATGCATATTTTTCTTTCAATCTGATATTAGGAAATATTTCCTAAACACGCACGCAAAGTAAAGTAGCGAACATGATTTTTGTTTGGGTTCGCCGAGCATCAAACTCTCTGGGTCACGCACACACGTGATCGAAAAAAAAGGTTACCAAACATTTCGATTATTATGTAAATCCGTTGACAGGAAGGAGGGGTTCGATAATGATGGATTGTGGGCCTAGGCGCGATCAACTAACTTTCTACCTTTCATTGTGTTGGACGTGGCCAGGTGAATTTGCATAGCATTATTTAACGTTACTGGACGATGCATAATTTACAACAAATTTTCGATAACTAATGATTATTGGTATGATTGTGGCAGAAATGGAAATAAACAATTCTAGAATCGAAATTATTAAATCAAATCTGTGGCTAAAAGGAAAAACGAGTTGACTCCACTTTTTGAAAAAAAATAGTTTTTACCATAATTCCTATTATTTTTTGGTCTACTTTCATTTGACATAGAGAAATTAGACCAATCCGTCCATCATTCTGAAGTAATAACAATGAACAAGTGGCCGAAAATGAGTACATTTAGAGAAAAAACGAGTTAACTCCATCAAGATACGTAAAAACCTGTTAACTCCATAACCTTTGCTAAAAATGCAATTAAAATGATAATTACTATAAAATTATTTTATAATTTTTTACGATTCATAAATTTTGCTAAATATGGGTTTATAAATTTATAACCTTAACCAATCGGCAAGATGTCGTATTGTTCCCCAATTTCAAACCAGTAATTCAGAATTTAAATTGACTTTTTCTCGAATAATTGAAAAGTGAAGTTAACTCGTTTTTTCTTTCAGCCACCAAAATATACTTGTATGTAGTGATCTTAGCGAGAATATAGGACGGAAATTTGTTAAAATATGTTCAGTTAAAGTAGAGGCAGCTATTTTAAAATAATGTAGTTACTCCAGTGTGAGAAAACAAATAACACCAAAAAGGAGGCACTTTTATTTCTTGAACTGTATTTTCTTCTATATCTTAAACTACACTCTGCAAGTTATCTCATTAAAATTACCTGTGGTAATTTTCCGTCAAGTACGGTACATTACCTAGAAAATCCGGTAATGTTAAGTTCTTACGCACACAATAAGTTAAATTAAAATTGATGACAATATTTTCGATTTTCCAGATCTTGTATAGATTATTTTATTAAGTTGATTGATTGAGTGACGTAAAGATCAAATTAATTTGAAGAATAAAGCACTAATCACCTTTCTTCACACGTATTATTAGGGTGAGATCAAATATTGAATTTACTAATTTTGTATCGCAAATTTAAAAAAATAGCCTTAAACTAGGTTTTAGGTTCATGGTGTTTCTGGTACCCGGTTTGAGGCTATTTTTAATTTAAAAAATAGCCTCGAACTGAGTATTACGATCAGAGTGCTTCTGATACCCGGATTGAGGCTATTTTTTATATTTACGTAATTTTTAAGTATTGATAAAATACATTAAATATCGTCGGATTTTAGCAAATAGCAACGTGGAGATAAAGAATTTCATTCTCTATTTGTTTTAGTGTTTTATGCGCCTGCCGCATAAAGTAAATAACGAGTGTCTATAAACTGTCGGCATCTCGGTTGCTTTGAAAAATAAATTACATATCTTTGATTAATTCATACGATTTGGGGAATCTCGGAAACTGCAAATAAATGTAATTATATGTCACTGGGTAGTGTCTCATCTCGACGTATGTTTCTGAAGTCAGAACATTCTGGGGTGCCGACAGTTTATAGACACTCGTTATTTCTAGCCTTATTGGTAGACGTTACTACTTTAACACAGTTCTAATTATGATATTATATTAACATTTTTATATTATTGAAACATGTTAGTAGATTAGTATTGTTAGTTTAGAACTAACCTCAATAGTCATATAGGGTTATTCAGAATTAATTTAAATATAATGCTGTAAATCATAAATGTACATGTCTACCTAATTAATATATTTTGAACTTCACAATATTTCAATGTTGTATACGCGTGGCGCATGAAGTAAAATTTCGAGTTTAGAAAAGCCTGAAAATTTGGTTTGGTCGCTCCGCGCTTCGCGCTACGCGACCAAACCAAATTTTCAGGCTTTTCTAAACTCGAAATTTTACTTCATGCTTAAACAAGGAGTGGAAACACTCGGTAGAAGTATAAATAAAACGTAAATAACACAATGGCCAGGTTCTGGTGGTTAACACTCGGTATGTATTTTTAAATATCTTATAGTTCTCTTCTGTTTTTGTAGCACTGCGTTATTTACAATAATTGAGTCGCCTATTTCCAAAAACCCCTTAATCCATTTATGAATTTAGGGGTATTTGAAAATAGGCGACTCAATTATCTTATTAAGAAACGAAAGTTATAATATGCATTAAAAAAGTAAAACCATCGTTACACACATTTAAATTCACACACACATACATGTGAAAATAGTTAATCCTTCAAGTATGCTAGGTATTTCTATTTATTATCCGTGGAGTGCATAAAATGAGGAAGCAATTTTCTGCGGAGAGCGCGAGAGACGCTGCAGTTTGTAGGAAGCGGCGCTTTTAGAAACTGATGATTGCTCCAGAAGAGAATATATAGAAATGGGAGAAAGTGCCATAAACAACATTAACCATGCAAGTGATTTCTTGCTCTGTCCCGTTCGGAAAAATAAAAATTACACGAACAAACGACACATTAACACAATTACCGGGTGAAATAAAGAGAGAATCAACACAATTAGCAGTTAGTGCAGTTTATTGTCGGACCCAGATTATCGGGCAAAACAGTTGGAATAACGATTATGGGCTTTAGTTTCGAGTGTGCTTAACTAAGAGGAAATTGTGTGCTGTTCTCATAATAAAAAAAACATACACCCACGGATTGTATTGTTTTTTTTTTTGAGTAATGTAGGAACTAAAAAGAAAGTTGGATGGAAACTGGAATCTGAAGACTATTAAGGGGATCATACGTTACCTATCTAAAACTTAATTGAAGTAAAAGAATGGGATTAGAGCCAACAAAATTAAATACAGTTTTATGATCTTATTTAAAACTTTCTACCATATTCGGACATTTTTGTCCATGTCACAAAAGTAAGAGTCTATGTTCTCGGGCAATTTCAGATGCAATTTTCTTCCGAATTCGTTTAAATGTGACAATGGATTTTGTAGTTTCTAACAGATTCCTGCGCCCTCGGTGGCCGAGTAGGTAGAGACCTTTCCCCCAGACCAATAGGTCGCGGGTTCGAATCCCGTTTGTCGGAATATATATCAAAAGCACTACACTCCTTGTGGAGTTCCGCTGCTTCATGATGAAGCCCTTACAATCCGTTTTGCAGGGTGGATTAATCCCAGTACATGATTGGTTTACACGTGCAATTTTCTATACTTAATTTTATCTGATATTTCTCTTAATTCTTTTCCGTTTCGTTTTCTTCTTCCCTTCGGTTATTCCTAGGCTCTTTATATCATCTACAACTTCATCCTTCCATCTGTTCTTTGGCCTACCTATTCCTCTCCTACCTGGTTCCCAGTCCATTATAGCCTTAATAGTACTTTCCTGTCCGGCTCTCTATATATGTCCTATCCATTTAAGTGTCATCCATTTTCTATAGTTAATAATAGTTTCTTCTCCAAGTTTCTTTGCAATTTCGCTGTTCATACTTTGCCTTAGGTAATTATCTTCAGTTTTCACTAGCCCTAATATTATTCTCAAAATCTTTCTTTCAAAGGTGGCTGAAGTGTGTTGTTGTTTCCGGCGGAATAATTTATGAATAATAAATTATTCCATCAGGGTCCATGGATGTAGTGTGAATGAGTTTATGTTGTTTCAGGAGTAAATGGTTGTTTACCGAAATTAGAATTGGTTAAACACATTGAAATGTTAAAATATATAAATAGATTGATGGCTAACGGTCTAGATACCAAGGCCAATAATAAAACAAAATAAGATTCCTCTTTAAATATGGACCAAAATTATTTCATATGAATAGCTTACGGTAAGTCAGAAGGATTTTTTGTTTTAGGTACAAACTTCATATTTTCTTGGAACACCATTTGGCCACTATTTTAGCATAATTTGCTGTAGCAAGATTAGGCAAAAAAACTATATTTCCAGAATGATACTGCTTGATAAATGGAATGTAACGCTTCATTAAACTGTAATTTAAATATACAGCGAATTTTTTCTTTTAAGTATTCATATCCTATACATATTCTTGAAATGTTCATTCATTTTTTGCTTTTATAAGTGTTCAATTTGAAACTTCTAACGAGTGTTTCCACTCCCAGATTAAGCATGAAGTAAAATTTCGAGTTTAGAAAAGCCTGAAAATTTGGTTTCGCCGCTCCGCGAAGCGGAGCGGCGAAACCAAATTTTTAGGCTTTTCTAAACTCGAAATTTTACTTCATGCGCCAGGCGTATAAAACACTGATTTTGCGTCAAATTCAAAATATACTGCTTTAGCATACTATTTTTACAGTGCATTTCAAACTTTACAATATTTCAGTGTTTTATACGCGTGGCGCATGAAGTAAAATTTCGAGTTTAGAAAAGCCTGAAAATTTGGTTTGGCCGCTCCGCTTCGCAGAGCGACCAAACCAAATTTACAGGCTTTTCTAAACTCGAAATTTTACTTTATGCTTAATCAGGGAGTGGAAACATTCGTTTAAAGTTTTGAACTGAACGTTTTTTAAAAACAACGAATGTCTGAAAATTTAGAGTACATATCGAGATATGTATACTTAAATGAAAAAATATCAGTATGTTCGCTTAGGTGGTGTCTTCCATGATACAAGACCCGGAAATATTGCCATTTATATAAAGTGACTACCAGACCAGATATTTTTTGAAGAATTTTATTTTGTATCCTCGGATTTAACATCTTTGGGGTCGGAGCAATTATAAAATGTTCATCCTTCAACATCTTGAGAATTTGACGTCACATACATTTGATCATCGGTTACTTATATTTTACTTCATCTTGTCACACAAATCTTGTACCAGATTTTGCCCAAGTTTCTTGATTTTAAAATTACTGAAATCCTTGTTTCGATGTTTTTATTTTAAACAAGCGCTTGACTCAGTCCGGTTACTTATTGGATATGCTTAGTAACCAGTGAAGTAACGAATAATATTACTATTGAAGATGTAAGTGTAATAATTGCTAAATATTGCATGATGAACATTTCTTAAAACCGGAGACGTGAAACGCATTTCTCGGGTTTCTGAGGTGAATTAGAGTACTTTTCTCGACCGATTGTGGTTCTTACGCTCAATTTGACCAGGCATTAAGTAACCCGCCGCAGCGGCTGAAATCGATCAATGGTCTCCGCGCAATTTAAATTCCTGAAGGTAATTTCAAACTTCCAAACCGCAAACTATCGCCATTGCAGGAGCACGATTGCAATCCGTCTGGATCGAGACGAATTTCAATTACACACCACATATTTTTGAATCATCTTCTACTGTAGGATACATTCCTCAAACTGAACGAGAATTACAGTTTTACGAAGGGTATTTTTTTTATTACCAAACTCCAATTATTTAAATTGTTTGACGAATAAGGCACTAATCAACCTATTTAAATTGTGGTCAACTAATTGGAATTTTGGGAATGATCCTTCGCCAAAATCCAATTATTCGAATCATGGTCAAATATATTATTAACTTGTTTCTCATTATTCACTTGGTAAAACATTTCTACTAAATATAGGTGTTTAATTGAATTCACTTGGTTTGTTTGTTTTAGTAAAACAAACCAAGTGAATTCAATTAAACACCTATATATGGTCAAAAAATTGGGAGTTTGAAAAGATTATTCCCAAAAATATTGCTTTGCAATATGTTGATATATGCTAAATAAGTTAATCATCTTTCCAGTTGTAAAACATTGTAACTTTAGTTAAAACACTCACTGAAATCAGTTTTCCTTAGAAATTGTTCACATAAGATGATAAGATCAATCTATTCAAGACATTCAATGTTGCTGCAAGATAACATTTTTAGGGATAACCTTTTCAAATTTCAATTAATTGACCATGTAACACGGCGGGGGTTGGCGTTTCTGATTACGGAACCGCACCGACGTATGCGAAAATCAGCAATGTTGGCCCGGGTCTGTAGTTGGATGGGTGACCGGTACCATTGGTTATTGGGATACAATTAATTACGCTATGAGAGGGTGAAGGAATTTAAATACTTAGGCTTCATATTTAAAGGTACGGGTGGATACAGGGAGCACGACAAATGGGTCCAAGGAAAAGCAAGGAAGCATGGGGCATGGTGAGAAATCAGTGGGGCAAATGGTTTGTAGGCAATTTCCAATTAACGTGCAAGTTGTGGGATGCGTGTGTGAAGCCTATTTTATTGTATGGGGTGGAAACATGGGAGATAAGGGAAAATGAATGTATTGAGAAAGAGCAGTGGTGGTTCCTGAAGCAGATTTTGGGGGTGGAAAGATCAACCCCTAGGTACATTCTGCTTCAAGAAACAGATAGAAAGAGTGTGCATGGTGAGGCAAGTGGTGAAATATGGGATGAAGTTGTGTGAATTAGTAAGTGAAAGACTCGTGAAAGAGGTGTGGAAAATGGGCAGGGGAATATGGATGAGTAAGTGGACGATGGAGCGCAGAGAAATGTATGAAAAGGCAGGAGAGTCAGAGAATATTGTGAATAAGTGTTAAGAGAATGGAGTAAATGTGGCGGCATGGATGAAAGATGCAGGAGAGGCAAGGGTGTATCGGGAGGAGCGTATACAATCCGATGTATGAAAAGTAGCAAGTGCACGGGAGCGTGCTAGGATACCTGACTAGTAGTGACTTGTCAAAGGAGGATAAGATAACCTTGGCAAGAGCTAGATGCGGTTCGGAAGAGAGAGAAAGGAAGGTTTGAATGGGAGAAAGGTATGGTAGAAGTATGCTGTGCGCAAGTGGAATGGATACATAAAGCCATCTGGCGCAGGAGTGTAAAGGGGTATGTGAGGAGTGGTTGGGGGTAAACAGAAGGGTAACCGTATGAATAAGGGAGGATGGAACTGGTCTAAGGATTGTAGCGAGACTGGGTTGGCAGAAGAAGGTAAAACGATAAGACCATTAGAATATATAAAAGTTTGATTTTGTTTGTAGATTTTTTTATGACAACAAAGGTTGTTGTTTTTTGTTTGTTTTGTTTTTAATTACATTAATTACGCTTTAGAGTAACGGGGCGATTCTTTGAAGTAGCAAGCTCAGTTACACACACACAACTTACACTTCTGAAGGATCTCGCGATCGATGGCCAGTTAGAAAGATCCTAACAAATACAATCACTACTTGACCATGATTTAATAACTGAAGTTTCACAAAAGATCTTTCCTTAAACTCCAAAATCTATTTGCTACAATAAAACTAAAATTGTTGGCCCTCCAGTTAAAAAGAAAATACTGAAATCCTTAGGAGATGTATCCACAGAGGAGATAACCTCTTCATTTTTATATAATTCATGTGGATACTTGGCCCAGTTCAGCTCAAGGAAAATCAATCAAGAAATTTAAGTTCTTGCATAAGAATCCTTTCCAATTCCCTAATCGCAACATTAATAACACCGTCACAATTCCATTAACTTTTAAAAACACTTCAAATAAATCAACCAGAAAGCTCCTATTAACTACAAACTCCCCCTTTCCCTTCATTCTTTCCATTTTGGACGCAACCATTACGTGCAAGTGATGCCTAAATGTATGTGTGCGCGTGTACCACTTAATTTTCTGCGAGCGGGCCGTTCATCAAAAAGCTCCCCTAGCCGTGCAGACAGGTGTATCAAAACTTGTATACGCATCCATCTGCCAGCCGGGTGAAAGACGGGCTGGAGGAAATTCTGATCTACTTCGTTATTCCAAGCACGCGTTGTCTGCTGCAGGAAGCCACGCACAGACGTAGCAATTCGATTTCGGTATTTTTTTTGTCTTCGTGTGTGTGCGAGAGATGGAAAAAGGAGAGAAGAGGGCCGGAAGTTCGGACCCTCTAGTAATTCCGTCTGAGTTAAAACAATGCATAGCGTATAAGCGTGCTTGTTGTTCCTGGAGAGAAGGGAAGGGCTATGGGAGGTTGATTAATGGTTGTTATTTCGGGGATATGCAGATGGGGTTTGAATTTCCAAGAAAGAATGGATGAATTGTAGTAAATCTAAAGACCTATAGTACTCAGAACACAAAGTTCGTTCAATACGTACATCTAAATTTAAAGTAAAGCTTTCAAAACTTTATATTTATCAAAAATGAAGAGAAGGAAACATTCCTTACAAAAAAAAACGCGTTGACTAGTAATTGTATCGTATGTTCATTAAAAAAACCTCTAGAGTGCCATGGAAAATATTGTAAGTTGGCAACTCTGAAATTCTTTATTATAATTATCATGTTTGACGTTTTATATGTCAATTTCTAAGACGTGTAGCCAACTTAAATTTAAAAATAATTAAAATCATGACACTCTAGAGGTTTGTTTTTTTATTGAACATACTATATTAATAAATTGAAAGACATCAAGATATACTAGAGCTAAAAAGGTGTATAGAAGTAAACGATTACAAAAACTAATGGTAATAAATTTAGAGTGCTGATATTAGGTCTCTAGTAAGTATAATAATAATAATATTTATTACCCAACAGGACATCCCAATTACAGAGTAATATTACAAAAGTAAAAATTCTTGAAATAATATATATAAACAAAACAAAATAAAGATCACGTGATATTTAAACAAAATAAATTAAATATTTAGAAATTATAATAATAAAATAATGACAAAATAATAAAGAAATAACAATAGTTAGTCCATAGACTAACTATTGTTATTTCTTTATTATTTTGTCATTATTTTATTATTATAATTTCTAAATATTTAATTTATTTTGTTTAAATATCAAGTGATCTTTATTTTGTTTTGTTTATATATATTATTTCAAGAATAATGCATACAGCCGTTTGTTGTTATTAATATCAAGTACCAGAAATTATGTTTTAGAATTCACGTAAGTCCAAGTTCCAGAGCTAGGCAGGATTCGAATTCTTTTAGGGTATTCAAAAGATGTATTCGAATATTTTAGTGGAAAAGGATTCGTGATTCGGATTCGTTGTTACATCTGTTTAGGGCGATTTGTATTCAAATTTAAATGAATCGCATATTGCTAAAACAATACAAGTCACTTTTTGGAAGTTTTCAGGAAACGAAAAAACGTTTCAATGCTATAAAAAAGAACGGAAAAAGAGTTGTTATTAGCAAACATTTTTAATACCAAATAAGTTTACATGATAGAATACAAAATATGTTGTTAAACTTAAAAGTAAAACTAGAATTTTGTTTTAAAAACTTTGACTTAAGGTCTTTCTGCAATACATGAAAAAATGCAACTCTGGTTACACACGAAAAATGTACAAAAACAAATAAAACTCGAAATTTAACTTCATGCGCCACGCGTCCACAACATTGAAATATTATGAAGTTCACAATATGCTACTAAAGTAGTGTATTTAAGCGTACATTTTAAACTTTACTTAAAACCAGTGTTTTGTACGCGTGGCGCATGACGTAAAATTTCGAGTTTAGAAAATCCTGAAAATTTGGTTTGGTCGCTCCGCTTCGCGGAGCGACCAAACCAAATTTTCAGGATTTTCTAAACTCGAAATTTTACTTCATGCTTAGTCTGGGAGTGGAAAACACTCGTTTAACGCTTTTAATTTAACTCTTAAAAGTCAGCGAATGTAGAAAAATTTACTTTGAAATTATTATATATATACCTGAAAGAAATATTTCCTGTATAATACACATGCTTTATTTATTTTATCTTCATTATTTACAAAAACACACAGCTGGTAACATAATAGTAAATAGTATAACATTGTCAAAATACTAAGTAATTTTAGCATATTAGGTTAATTAATAGCTCATCGTCAAACGAAGCCATGATGTTTACATAATATATAAAATGACGAAAATGCTTTTCGTGAAAATGGCATTTAAATAAACTGTGAATGTTTTAAGCGACTGGTATTTTTTGACATCATAATACTCGATACTATTGATCTCATATTTTTGTGTCTCGAAATATCTTGGTTTAACAGTTTTCAATCACTTTGCCATTGTGACATTTATTTTAGTAACTGACATTATTTTTTATGTCATTATATAATTACTTGCACTAATTTCTATTAATAAGTATAATCAACAAATATTGCGGAGTTAGATTAAGAATGGTTCACATTCACTTAAAAGTGGAAAATGATGTGAGCGTCTGAGATCACTGCCGTACGTGACGCGCGCTGCGTGACTTGCGCTCGGAAATATTTAATTATTTCCGATCCAAGATACATACCACTTTTTTGTGAAATGATTTTTGCAGATAACAGAATAACGAACAAGATAGTATTTATCTCAATCAATTTTGTTTGGGGTAAAGTACTTAAATTCGCATTGATAAATTAAATTGTTATTAACTCTAATTAGTTAACAATAAACATTATAACTAAAATTAGAGCGGTTAGCTAACGCAATAACGTGTAAATTAAAAGAAAACCGACATCAATCGGATCAGTACAAGTGGAGATAAAAAATTTCAAATATGAGAAGAACGGACAAAAACCAGCAAATGGACGAAAATTGTGATGTGAATATTTTGGAAAAAAAAAAATTTCAGCCAAATCCTGAAATACGTGTCGATTAATTTTATTTATATTATTTGTAAACAAAATTTCATCGTATTTGGAGAAGTCGCATTTTTTTTCCTCAAATCCGTGCGGTTTGTAAAAGAATGACCCACATGCTTTTTTTTTTTTTTGGGTTTTACGTCATCTATTTCCGCTGCTATGGCCAATCATTACGCCGGAGATTAGGTCTACAGCTATCCGGGAATTTTGCCGAACCCGGTGGGAGTTCCAACCCACCGGTAGGGATCTTTAACGTGCACGCAACATCCAGGCAGTACACGGGTCCTACATGCATTTAACATCATATCCGAGAAGACCAGTGTTTGGCATTTTTATCCTAACCTATATAAATGCAGACAACTTGCTTTATTTATTTTATCTTCATTATTTACAAAAACACACAGCTGGTAACATAATAGTAAATAGTATAACATTGTCAAAATACTAAGTAATTTTAGCATATTAGGTTAATTAATAGCTCATCGTCAAACGAAGCCATGATGTTTACATAATATATAAAATGACGAAAATGCTTTTCGTGAAAATGGCATTTTCACGAAAAACATTTTCGTAATTTTATATTTTATGTTTAAAGTGTACAAACTATAAGAAGCGTAAGCTTATTTTTTCGAATTCCAATACTTTTGAATTTTGAATTATTCCATAATGTTTAATTCAGTAATATGAGTATATTGCCAAATCTAGTTTAAATTGCAATGCTTAGGAACATTTTACAATTTAAATAAAAATACAAGTTTCTCAGTCTCATAATTTCCCAATACATTTCTTAATTTTTATTGCACTAAAAGAGGAAAAATGTCCCCCGAGTGCCACTCTTTTTGCATTAACTGTTATCGATTCTTTAATTAATTAACTCTAATTAATTAATTAATTAATTAACTTTAAAAACTGCAACTGGGAATATTCGAGAAGCGTAATTTCATAATTTTGTGTATTCTATTATAAACATTTATGATATATATCGTAGTTTATAATTAATATAAATATCGATATATATCTTGATAAATATCGTAGTAGAGTAAAGTCAAAGAGAGTAAAAGTGATACCTATTATTGTTTTTGTTTATTATTTAACTAGTTCTTTCACTCCCAGCTGGAGCATGAAGTAACATTTTGAGTTTAGAAAAGTCTGAATGTTTTTCAGGCTTTCCTAAATTCGATATTTTACTTTATGCGTCACGGGTTTAAAACATTGATTTTGTGTAAAGTTCAAATCACATCTTTAATTAGAATTACATCAAATTAGATAGTTAATCTCTTATCAACGATGTTTAGTGTTAATAATAAATAATTAGGTTTTGAAAATTTTGTAATAAAAAATTGTAGCGATATTAAAAATGTTAATGGTTGCAAAAAAAACAAATTTATTTTTAAAGGATTTGCATCCATAATTTAAAAAGCAGGATTGGAATCTTTGAATCGAATCATATTTTTCTCTTATATATATAATCTATAATCTATTAACCTATTTACCCTAAGGTGTAATTTTTTGATCATCGATGCAGTTCATTTACATGATCCAATTGTGTAAATTTTATTAAAATCGTGCAATAAATACATGGTGTTCTGATTTTTTTGAAAGGCAGTATATATCCTATTTGTCGTCTACCACTATGCTACGAATTAGAGTTTTCCATTCTTTCTTATTTTTTGCTTTCGCTTTTACTTCTTGTCTTGTTAGTCCTCTTTTCTTCAACATTTTTTCCACGTTATCATCTCATGTCGGTGCTGGTCTTCTTCTTATTCTCTGCGGAGTAATTCTTGCTTCCCATATCCTTTTGGTTGGACTGCATTGCATTTTTCTCTTATGAATTCTTTATACAAGTACTTGTGATTCGAATAATATTAGGTGATTCGAATCATATCAAGTAGTTCGAATCATATTAGGTAATTCGAATCATATTAGGTGATTCAGATTTGTGGTTCGAATCCTTTTTCTGATACCAGCTCTGGTATGTGCACATCACATTACTAACCGATCGACAGATTGTCTTCTTCTGAGTCTTTTAATCCTTCTTTTTTTTCTAATTGATCGGAATACAGACTTGTAGATGCTAGTATTCTCACATTTTGTTAGCAATCAAAGCTCGTGTCAACATGCAGTATTTATTTTCGAACATCCATTAGTTCTCCCCTTTTCTGTAGCACACGCTTGCCAGAGTTGATGAACCGTGGGGAATGAAATCGATCGATTCTTCGGCATGTCGACGGCGGCGGCTGATGCACCATTCAACAAATTTAATACTCTCCGTGAAAATAAACACGCCTCGCCGCCGTCTCCTCCAGTTTGGTTTATTTCTGCAACGCGGCGATGATTATGTCAAAATGCCCCAGACGTGTCCGCAAATGGACTCCATTGTTCTTGTTTCGAACAAACACGTATCAAGTGGAATGACCCGAAAATTGTCCGAAATATCCGATGTTTATAAGACATGTCATAAAGCAGAGCTGTTACTAATCCTCGTAAGAGGGATTCAAATCACGAATCCGAATCACCTAATATGATTCGAATCACGAATACTCGAATAAAGGATTCGTAAGAGATAAATATGATTCGACTTAAAGATTCGAATCCTGTTGTTTCGAATCACGAATACAAATCCTTTAAGAATAAATTTGATTTTATAATTTTTTTGCAATCACTAACATGTAAATATCGTTACCAGTTGTTTTAGCAAAAATATTCAAAACCTAATTATTTATTATTAACACCGAACATCGTTGATAACAAAATATCTGATTCCGTGTAACTCTGATTAAAGATATATTTGTGTGTTTTTGAACTTTACTTCAAATCAGTGTTTAGTACGCGTGGCGCATGAAGTAAAATTTCGAGTTTAGAAAAGCCTGAAAATTTGGTTTGGTCGCTCCGCGCTTCGCGCTACGCGACCTAACCAAATTTTCAGGCTTTTCTAAACTCGAAATTTTACTTCATGCTTAACCTGGGAGTGGAATCACTCGTTCAAAACTTCAAACTGAACTCTATTATAAAATCGAGGAATGCCGAAATTACGTAAATAAAAAATTCACTGAATATCTTTAAAACCGGGAAAGTCAGAGAAAAGTAATGGAATTTTATTCAAATTGACCAAAACACTAACAAAAAAGCCATATGATATTGTTAAATTTGACAAAATCAAAAGGCATTATAAAAATTACAAAACAAGAAAAAATTTATAAAACCAACTTAACTATTGACAAAAACAATGAAACCAATTTAACAAATTAGGGGTTTCCCACAGAAGAAAGTTATATTAAAAGGTCAGGAAAAAATCTTTAATCAGGGAAATGTCGTAAAAATGTAACATTTCAGATTGTGGCTACCATGTCAGTTTTACTTCAAATAATAAAAACAAAATTTTGAAAACTAGATTATTACCTTGAAAACATTTTCAGTCGTTTAATGTTTTTATCAAAGCAATCAGTTTGATGTTTCGAACGAGTGTTTCCACTCCCAGACTAAGCATGAAGTAACATTTCGAGTTTAGAAAAGCCCCGCGTTGAAAATTTGTCGAGGGTCGCTGCGCGACCCTCGACAAATTTTCACGGGGCTTTTCTAAACTCTAAATTTTACTTCATGCGCCACGCATATAAAACAGTGATTTAACGAGAAATTTAAAAACACACAAAACAAAGTTTTCATGTTAATCCTCACAATTAATTCGAGTTATTTTTTGATGATTCAAATCCTTTTGTAAGTATTCGAATCCTTTTATAAATATAACGAGTGTTTCCACTCCCAGACTAAGCATGAAGTAAAATTTCGAGTTTAGAAAAGCCCCGCGTAGAAAATTTGTCGAGGGTCGCGCAGCGACCCGAGACAAATTTTCACGGGGCTTTTCTAAACTCGAAATTTTACTTCATGCGCCACGCGTATAAAACAGTGATTTAACGAGAAATTTTAAAACACACAAAACAAAGTTTTCATGTTAATCCTCACAATTAATTCGAGTTATTTTTGACGATTCAAATCCTTTTGTAAGTATTCGAATCCTTTTATAAATATTCAAACCCTTTTATAAATATTCGAACCCTTTTATAAATATTCGAATCTTTTTATAAGGATTCGAATCACCCGCATTTGGATTCGAATACGAATCCTCTTAAAAAAATGTAACGAATCCGGATCCCTTAAGTTAAGTATTCGAATGCCTCTTTTGAATTCTCTAAAAAAGATTCGAATCCTGAATGAATCGAATCCTGCCCAGCTCTTTCATTAAGTTTCACTGACTTTGTTATAAAAGTTTATTATAATGAATACCTTACATGATTTGCCATCGTGCGAAGAAAATGAAGACTTCCGTGAGGACGCGCGTTATCCACATTTCGTAATCTCCAATCTTGGCAGGAAAGGAAAAAGTAGTGAGTAATGAAGAATTGTTTCTTGTGGGTGTGGGAACCTCAGCGAATATTAGGGAAATCCATCCGTTAGATTCAACAGTTATTAGGCACACGACCATTTAGAAACAGTTGGACAGTAGCCCAAATCCAAAATAAATCATAAGAACCGAGATAAGCAGGACATCATATGTTTAAAATGCATCTATATTTGTTGACCAAAATAACCCCAGATCTTTAAATTGCAAACATGTATATATTTGGTTCTTTGAACCAAGCGACAATCAAAAAAGTTTCTTTAAAGCAGATAACTTTCAGTGAGAGTATATTATTAAATTATAGAAAGCTTAAAACATTTCAATCATGAACTTGTGATTGCTCAAAAGGGCATAGCTGTGAAGGCGATTAAGCAAGAAAAAGAAAATGTATATTAATAATGTGAACTAAAAAAAAAAATCCAATTTAGGTTGTACTCGTAAATTCCATACCATTAAAAGCTGTAATGTGTTATAATCGAGAATTCACAGCTGATTACAGAACAGAAAAGATGTGCAAGAAGAAATATATACATGTGAATCTGGTCCGGATCGGGTCGTTCATACGGGTCGTCGACCCGCCGGCGAAAATTACACAAGAGACCCCACCGAAACGTAGTACTCCACACTCTCGGCTTAGTCGGTGTGCGGCAGGTACTTTTACTTTTTAAAAGACCCGCAGAATCGTTCTCGCGAACCGAACCTGTTTCGACGCATCATCGGCACCATCTTCATCTTCCTCGCCCTCGGCTGGAATGTCGCGCGCGCGGATCGTTCAAGGACAGATCGCCTCGGACTTCGGAATGCCTCGACAACAACAAGTACCGAAACGAATCTCGAGACCGTTTCGCAAATATAACGGGTTTAGGGAATTATATCGGTGTGCTTGCGCTATTGTTCTTGAGGTGATTGAGATAGCATACATTGAGTTGATTGTTTAGAACAGCACGAGACATTGTGTACATACATTTCAAAGATAATCACTTATTGAACTTCAGAGGATAACATGGGTAATAAGGAACATATTTTATTCCCGTGATTATTATTACATCTTAGATTCCAAAATTTTAAATCTTACAAATTTAAATCAAGCAATATTTGAACCAAGGTACGTCGAGTAGCAGTACAGGAATTTTTTCTATTAAGGTTCACTAGTTCCAGCACCATTCATGTTCTGATTATGGAGCAATATTACAAGATACATTAAAATAATGCTAAAACTTGAGGGAAATTTTTCTTTTAAGGTTGCGATTTATTATGGGCAAAATCCAACGTTTTTGGTAGTCACTAGTTCCAGCACCATTCCTGTTCTGATTATGGGGCAATATTTCAAGAAAATAAAACTTGGGGGATTTTAATGTCACCAATTTAAAAGGATTAAGATATTTAGTTTTTTTGTAAAAAAAATCCTGAGTCATTTATTTACTTCTTTTTAGGCAATAAAAACTTGTACTACGTAAAATTGAAGGGTGTCCGTACATTCTGCATTCAATTAGCTCAACATATATTTAAAAAAATGTCCATGATATATTACGTTGACCTTTTTATGCTGGAAATATAAATACAGTTCTATCTCACTCCAGTAAATGGCTGGACAGAGTCTGTCTCACTCTAGTAAACCGCAACCTTAAGTATACATTAGGGTAGTGATGAACAACCCAGAAAAGGTTTTTCAGAATTACGAATCAGTGAAGTGTCTATCATACGGTTTTAATAAATAACAGTTCATAATCTAATCATTTCTTATAAACGCAATGATGTATGTCTACTTAAAACTTCACAATAAATCAATATTTATAGCCCGTGGCGCATGAGGTAAATATTCTGAGTTTATATAACCCTGAAATATTTACTTTATGTTTAATCAAGGAGTACAAACTCTTGTCAGACAATAATCAAAAGCTTATACGAGGTTGGATCAAATAATAGTGGAATTTTTTATTTTTTTCTCGCTGTATAAGTCTAATTGTATCAATTTTGTTGTTTTTTGTGACGATACACTTGTCCTAGCGCATCTTGACATTGATAGATAGATTTTGGATAGTTACTTTATTGTTGGCTGTCGAAAACGTTATACGTGTTTTGGTGTGCTCGGCGATTTTTTTTACTGTAAAAAAAATTAACAAAGGATTTACATTAAAAATTGCTCTAAGAATAAAGTGCAGCATCGCATTTTAAATGTTGCTTTTGGCAAGTCTTCTATGATCAAAACAAGCGTTTACATGTGGTACAAACATTTATAAGAGGGCCATGAAAACTTTAAAGATGACCCAGTTCATCAACGACCAATGAAAACGTCGAAAAAGTTAAGAAAATGATTATAGACAATTGTCGAATCACTATCAGAGAGGTTGCTGATGATGTTAGTATATCATTTAGTTCAAGTCAAGCAATTTTTTCAGATGTATTGGGCATGAGATGCTTGAAGACTTTGATGATGACGAGCATCCTGGACCCCCCAGTTCATCAACGACCAATGAAAACGTCAAAAAAGTTAAGAAATTGATTATGGACAATTGCCGAATCTCTATCAAAGAGGTTGCTGATGATGTCAGTATATTATTTAGATCAGTGATGGGGAAACTACGGCCCGCGGGCCAAGTCCGGCCCGCGGAAAGGTTTAATCCGGCCCGTTTAAGAGTGCCGTCGTGAGAATGTTGAAAGCGTTCTTACTTCGTAATGTGACGACCCGCATAAAAACTACCTACCTACGATTAAGCATTATTCTTTGGCCCGCTACGATTGTCTGGTTATTACAAATGGCCCGTCTTAAAAAAAAGTTTCCCAATCACTGATTTATGATCTAAATCAATGGTGGGGAAACTTGGGGTCAAGCAATTTTTTCGGATGTATTCAGCATGAGAACGTGAAGACTTTGAAGGTGACGAGCATCCTGGACGCGACAGTTCACTAATGAAAACGTCAAAAAAGTTAAGAAAATGATTATGGACAATTGCCGAATCACTATCAGAGAGGTTGCTGATGATGTTAATATATCATTTAGTTCATGTCAAGCATTTTTTCGGATGTATTGGGCATAAGATGCGTGAAAACTTTGAAGGTGATGAGCATCCTGGACGCCCCAGTTTATCAGCGACCAATGAAAACGTCGAAAAAGTTGAGAAAATGGTTATGGACAATTGCGGAATCACTATCAGAGAGGTTGCTGATGATGTTGGTATATCATTTAGTTCAATTCAATCAATTTTTTCGGATGTATTGGGCATGATATGCGTGAAGACTTTGAAGATGACGAGCATGCCGAATGCCCCAGTTCTTCAACGACCAATGAAAACGTCGAAAAAGTTAAGAAAATGATAATGGACAATTGCCGAATCACTATCAGAGAGGTTGCTGATGAAGTTAGTATATCATTTAGGTCATATCAATCAATTTTTTCTAATGTATTGGGCATGAGATGCGTGGCAGCAAAATTTGTTCCGAAATTGTTGATTTCGACCAGAAGCAGTGCCGAATGGACATTGTTCTGGAGTTGCTAAATGAGGTCAATAACGTTTCAAATTTTCTCAAACAAATTATAATTGTTAATAAAACATGAGTATGGATATGATATCAAAACTAAGGCCCTATCGTCCCAAATGGAAGTTACCTGAAGAGCCAAGGCCGAACCAGTTCGTCGAATTCTATCGCTCTGCTCACTGTTTTTTTTTTTCGATTTCAATGGTATAGTGTCTTATGAGTTCTTTCCACCAGGTTGAATGGTCTATACGACCAAGGTAGTACTCCTTCTACCAAGAGTACTACCTACAGGGCCGCAACTAAGTCCTTTGGCACCCGTGGCAAATAACTGTCTTGCGCTCGTGGAATATTTAAAACTAATGAAAATCTAGAAAATAATAATTTTCAAGTTCTTGACGATTTTTCGTGATTATAATGAAATGTCAGCAGTTTTGAGTTTAGTATCATTGTGACTTTATTTATGATTATGAAAACACCCGTAAACTCACTTATTATTCAGTTATTTATTTGTGATTATCGCTAGACAATTCAATTTCAAGTTCTTAAGAAATTCTAACGAGTGTTTCACAATCCCAGATTAAGCATGAAGTAAAATTTCGAGTTTAGAAAAGCCCCGTAAAAATTTGTCGAGGGTCGCGCAGCGACCCGAGACAAATTTTCTGGGCTTTTCTAAACTCGAAATTTTACTTCATGCGCCACGCGTATTAAACATTGACTTATTATATATTTTTTGTTTGTAAAAGGTAAATTTTGATAATTTCAAAACCGCCATTAAGCTATAGAATATTTTTACAATCAATTGACATTAGCCGCAAGTCAATACAATCATTACTTTAAAAGATATTAGGTTTTTCCGCTTTTGGCAAATTGGCCACTGTGCGGCGCGGCGCAGCGCCCCTACGACTCTGACTACCTACACCGTTTGCGTGAAGCAATCCCAAAAAATCGACCGAATTTGTGGCAAAACAGCTCATGGCAATTTCTATTCTGATACGAACATCATCACATTGACTAATAACTACTTAGTCAGTCAGATTAAATAATTAATTCTATCAATAGATTCTGATTCTGATTCTGTATATACAGACTTTGCCAAGGCATTCGATAAAGTTGATCACGGTATATTGCTGTCTAAACTGCTTAAATTCCGCATACATAGATCCCTCTTCAAATGGATCCATTCTTATTTGGATGGTAGAACACAGAGGGTTCGAGTGGGAATGTATAATTCGGCATTAATACACGTGTCTTCTGGTGTACCCCAGGGGTCACACTTGGGTCCACTACTCTTTAATATTTTCATAAATGATAGCACTACATGTTTTCATCATTCGAAGTGCTTGTTGTTCGCAGATGACATGAAAATCTTCACAGCGTTGGAAAATAATTATTCATTTCATCTTCTTCAGCAAGATCTTAATAGATTTCAGTCCTGGTGTGCATTAAATAGAATGCAACTAAATATCGATAAATGTAATGTAATGTCTTTTTATAAAAGTAGGTCACATGTGAATAATTATTTTCTAAATGATAAGCGCCTCACGCCATTAAATTCAGTAAAGGACCTAGGTGTGACCCTAACTAACAATTGGAACTTTTCTACTCACATTAATTTAATAGCATCAAAAGCCTTCCAAATGCTTGGCTTTTTAAAAAGAAATTCATCTGAGTTTCAAAATCCAGCTACACTTAGTAAACTTTCCGTGGCTTTAGTTCGCTCAAACCTCGAGTATTGTTCCATATTCTGGAATCCTTACACGTTAATGGACATAAACAATATCGAAAGAGTTCAAAGAAAATTTACGAAATTCATATCATACAAATTTGGCTATGACGATAACCACTCTGTTGTCTTGAACAAACTTAACATGCACACACTAGAGCATAGGCGATTTTGTTGTTATGTGATATTTGCTTATAAACTGTTAAATGGCCATATAAATGCACCTATTTTATTAGAGTACATTTATATTCACGTAGCATCTAGACCACTCAGAACTAATTATACATTCTTCGTACCTGCTTCTAGGACTGATTATGCAAAGCAATTTGGTCCTCGGCGTTTACTTCACAACTGCAATAAAGTTCAAATAGATTTATTTCACACAACATTGGGTAAATTACGTAATTATTTATTTAAAGAAATAAATTTTAATGCTTAGAAATTGTATACCAATTTTACCATATTGACTCAGTCCTCGTTCAATTTTACGATGTCATTCTAATTTTGTTTGTGATTTTAATGTGTTATATTTTGTGTAGCTAGATGTAAACAATTTATATATGTTTTTGTCATTTCTTTATTGTATTTGCATGGCTTTTATTATTGTTATCTTTAAATTACTGTACCTATATTTTTATACTACATGTATGTTGCTGTAAAATGGTTGATCCGTGAATAAATATTATTATTATTATTATTATAGATGAAGTGTAAATTGTTGATCAGTAACAAACAATTAAGTAATTTCACCAAATACCGAAAATTGCTGGTTTTGAATTTTTTCATGCACTTTATGACATACCTAAACAACGATATTGAAAATTGCTGGTATATCAGGTTTGATTCACAAATTTTCCGAATTACCGCTAATTTAAAAAGTCGGAGAATTTACAATTCTTAGTGCTAGTAATCAATCTGCAAGACATTTTTCTAAACGATAATTAATAATTGTAAGAAAATTGCTGGTTGATTGGTAAACAACGATATTGAAAATTGCTGGTATGCCAGGTTTAATTCACAAATTTACCGAATTACCGCTTATTTACAAAGTCTGAGAATTTAACATTCTTAGTGCCATTAATTAATATGCAAGACATTTTTCTGAACGATTTTTCTAAACGATAATTATTAACAGTAAGAAAATTGCTGGTTGATTGGTGAACAACGATATTGAAAATTGCTGGTATGCCAGGTTTAATTCACAAATTTATTGAATTACCGCTAATTTAAAAAGTCGGAGAATTTACAATTCTTAGTGCCAACAATTAATATGCAAGACATTTTTCTAAACGATTTTTCTAAACGATAATTAATAACAGTAAGAAAATTGCTGGTTGATTGGTAAACAACGATATTGAAAATTGCTGGTATGCCAGGTTTAATTCACAAATTTACCGAATTACCGCTAGTTTATAAAGTCGGAGAATTTACAATTCTTAGTGCCAACAATCAATATGCAAGACATTTTTCTAAACGATAATTAATAACAGTAAGAAAATTGCTAGTTGGTTGGTAAACAACTATATTGAAAATTGCTGGTATGCCAGGTTTGATTAACAAATTTACCGAGACCGCATATTCAAAAAGTCGGAAAATTTACCATTTTTAGTGCCAACAATCAATATGCAAGACATTTTTCTAAACGACAATTAATAACAGTAATATCCAAACGAATGAGCTTAGAATAATATCTTACAGTTCGTTCGACATTTCTGATTTTTGTTAGCGAACAAATTCGTGACATTCCAATTATATTTAATTGTTAATTTTATACATTTGCATCCCTTCGTGTTTTCACATGGCGATTTATTTCCTCAACGCACGCTGAAAATATCAAATATAATGAGAACGCGGCCTCACGTGCTTTCCTTGTTTCGGTCGGGCGACCATCAGGGTCGAAATGATGCACGCATGCTTAATTAGAGGAATGTTCATTAATGCTTCTCTTCTTCTCACCTCGTAATTTTTCTTCTTCTCCTGATTAAAAAGCGATTGCCACCAAACAACGAATAAATTATTAATGAGGAATAACGATGTTAATTGCAATTATTTTGCTTAATTAACACTGCGAGAAGAACATGGTAGAAATGTGAAGATAATTTAAAGTTAAGTTCAACTTTGTTTTGTGTTGTCTTAACCCATTAAGCGCAATAACGCAACATTATTAATTTTTTGTTAATTAAATTACTAAATAAGATAATTTGATAATACATAGTATTATAATAATAATACATAGTATTATTTGATAATACATAGTATTATCTAACTAACCTAACTTGAAAATGTGTGTAGGAAAATGTAAATATTATATTATTTAAATAGTTTTATTATTACTTATTTTTAAAAACTTATATTATATATTTATAAGTGTATTTCTAACTTCATAATATTTAAGTGTTTAATACGCGTGGCGCATGAAGTAAAATTTCGAGTTTGGAAAAGCCTGAAAATTTGGTTTGGCCGCTCCGCCTCGCGGAGCGACCAAACCAAATTTTCAGGCTTTTCCAAACTCGAAATTTTACTTCATGCTTAGTCTGGGAGTGGAAACACTCGTTCAAAACTTTAAATTGAACACTTTTATAAAATCCACGAATGCCTGAACATTTACAGCGTATACATTATGTATATTCAATCGAAAAAATCCAAGTATGTAATATAATAAGTCATTCATAGAAATCAATAAAAGAATTGCAGAATTTCACCTAAAATCAACTTATAGAGTTAATTGTTCGGCTGTTAGTGAAGTAAAAGAAATGTGAAGATAGTTTTAAGTTTAATTCAACTTTGTTTTGAGTTGTCTTAACTTGATGGGCTAAGACAACTCAAAACAAAGCAATAACGCAACATTATTAATTTGTAATTACTAAATAAATTAATTTGAAACAGTATTATTTGACCTGACTTGCGAATATGTGTACGAAAATCTTAATATTATGTTATTCAAACAGTCTTGTTATTACTCATTTTTAAAAAGTATTTATAAGTGTATTTCTAAATTCAGAATATTTTAGTGTTTTGTACGCGTGTCGCATGAAGTAAAATTTCGAGTTTGGAAAAGCCTGAAAATTTGGTTTGGCCGCTCCGCTTCGCGGAGTGACCAAACCAAATTTTCAGGCTTTTCCAAACTCGAAATTTTACTTCATGCTTAGTCTGGGAGTGGAAACACTCGTTCGAAACTTCAAATTGAACACTTTTATAAAATCCACGAATGCCTGAACATTTACAGCATATACATTATGTATATTCAAACGAAAAATTCCCAGTATGTAATATAATAAGTCATTTACAGAAATCCATAATAGAAGTGCAGAATTTTACCAAAAATTAACTTTTAGAGTTAATTGTTCGGCCGTTAATGGCTTAACAGTAATAGAAAATATAAATTCTAATTTAATTGTTCTCAACTTCTTTGTTATTTTAGCTTAAGTTTTTTTAAAAGAATATACTTTATTTTAATTTTATTGAATGTACATAATGTATACACTGTAAATTTTCAGGCATTCGCGGATTTTATAAAAATGTTCAATTTGAAGTTTCGAACGAGTGTTTCCACTCCCAGACTAAGCTTGAAGTAAAATTTCGAGTTTGGAAAAGCCTGAAAATTTGGTTTGGTTGCTCCGCGAAATTTTCAGGTTTTTCCAAACTCGTAATTTTACTTCATGTGCCACGCGTACAAAACACTGAAATATTGTGAAGTTAGAAATGCACTTTTATAAGTGTTCAATTTCAATACTTCATACTTAAATCAACGGAGAAACATAAACAACAATAAATGATACACCTTGAATGAAACTTAAGTTGTATAATTTTAGTAATTTATGCTTATTTGTTTCTCTCGTTCAAACAAATTTCCTAATCTAAATAAAACCCACGCATTTTTTTCTTGTAAAAACATAAACAACGTTGGGCGTTACGTCATTGCCTTTATACAGAAATTCTGTTCCAGTGATCGATATAAAAATTCCTAAAGATCACGCCAACGCTTTTCGCGTCCCAAAAAGGTTTCCTCTCTCGAAATTAAAATTTATTTAAAAAAAAAGAAGGAAACGCGTACGTGTGAACACAGTTACGTCGGTGGAGATTAGCATTTTTGAGCAGTTCTGTTTAATTAGCACCGAGAGAGGTTTAATGCGTGTGAAACTGTTTTCCATTGGAAATGAGATTAGCGTCTGTCTCTCTGTCTGAGGTTAAGCGAATGAGAAGCGAGCAGGTCGTCGGATTTCTTTCAAGCAAAACCAACCGAGATTTATCGTAATTTGTAGACCGTTAAGCAGGAAACGCAATAGGTTTGATGATCTCGTAATTAAAGCTGGATTTTTCAAAATATCTATTTAAAGTTGAAATTTCGTTAAAAAAGTGATTAATTAATTTGTTAGTGAAATTGTAAAATAAATCAATGTTTTGCACAATAAACATAAAATTCACAGGATTTATTGAAAATCAGGGTTGTTATGTTTAAAACACTTTGTTTTAAAACAGTGTTTTAAACATATTTAAAACAGTGTTTTAAACATATTTAAAAACAACCGTCGTGTTTTAAACGGTTTTGTTTTAAACATGTTTTAAATCTTAAATTTGTTTAAAACATGTTTTAAATCTTAAATTTGTTTAAAACACGTTTTAAACGTTAAATTTGTCTAAAACGTTTTATTCTTTATTATTTTAATTTTGCTAGATTGTATTTTATACTACTTTATTAAGATTTTTTGTTTACATTTTTAAATTTTAGCTAAATTGTTTAAGATATTTCAAATTACATTATTAAACATAACATTTTATTACAAGAGAATATCAAATATGTGTGCATAAATGTGATTTTTAAATACAGGAAATTTTTCTTTCAGGTATACATTTGCATTTTTTTTAAGATTTCAATTTGAATTTTTAGACGAGGGTTTCCACTCCCAGACTAAGCATGAAGTAAAATTTCGAGTTTAGAAAAGCCTAAAAATTTGGATTGGCCGCGTAGCGAAGCGAAGCGGCCAATCCAAATTAGGCTTTTCTAAACTCGAAATTTTACTTCATGCGCCACACGTATAAAACACTGAAATATTGCAAAGTTTAAAATATACGGCTTTAGCGATCCAATATATAGATGTGAATAAAACGTGAGTCAAATTCTGCGCTGAACAAATTGTTTAAAACAGTGATTATAGGCAACCCAATAACTCGAACGTATATCAGGTTGCCTATAATCGTTGTTGTATGTGTGTGTTTTTTTTTAAATTCACTGTAAATCAGTGTTGTTAAGCGTGGCGCATGAAGTAAAATTTCGAGTTTAGAAAAGCCTAATTTGGATTGGCCGCTCCGCTTCGCTACGCGGCCAATCCAAATTTTTAGGCTTTTCTAAACTCGAAATTTTACTTCATGCTTAGTCTGGGAGTGGAAAACACTCGTTAAAAACCACAAATTAACCGCTTTTAAACAACGAATTCCCGCAAATTAAAAAGAAAACGCTGTAATTATCGGGATATGTATATTCAAAAGAAAAATGCCCTGTATAAAACACTGTTTCTGTTTAAAACACGTTTTAAACGTGTTTTTAATTGTTAATGTTTTAAACGCTGTTTCAATGTAAAAAACACGTTTTGTTAAAAAAACTGTTAGTTTTAATTATAATGAAAAATAACGTTTTTTTAACAACCCTGCTTAAAATTGATTGCAAATTCAAAAAAAGGTATTGGGTTGCCTATAATCACTGTTTTAAACAATTTGTTCAGCGCAGAATTTTACTCACGTTTTATTCACATCTATATATTGCATCGCTAAAGCCATATATTTTAAACTTTGCAATATTTCAGTGTTTTATACGTGTGGCGCATGAAGTAAAATTTCGAGTTTAGAAAAGCCTAATTTGGATTGGCCGCTCCGCTTCGCTACGCGGCCAATCCAAATTTTTAGGCTTTTCTAAACTCGAAATTTTACTTCATGCTTAGTCTGGGAGTGGAAACCCTCGTCTAAAAATTCAAATTGAAATCTTTAAAAAAAATGCAAATGTATACCTGAAAGAAAAATTCCCTGTATTTAAAAATCACATTTATGCACACATATTTGATATTCTCTTGTAATAAAATGTTATATTTCAAATATCTGAACGTATTTTCCTAAAACATCGAACCAACGTTAAAATAATGCACTTAAATCAACGATTTTAGTAAAATAGTTTCTTTGATTTTTAAAGAAAATCTAAAGACTTCTCGAATTTAATTTTGCGAAATTACTTATGATGAATTTTAAAGTTCTATAATGAAGCGTGTTTTACCAGAGCTCTTGATTTCTAGGAATTTTATTCTCAAAACTGTCTTTGTCATTTGAGTTTAAAGGAATTTTGACTATTTTATTAAACAATGTATAAAATTATTGTAAATTTGTAATTAGTTTCCTTTCTTTCTAACATCAATTACAAAAATAAACGAAAGCTAATTTAATGTTCTGGCTGACTGGAAACATAGCAGAATTCTGGATACTAGATCGATCGTGGCACTAATTGGGAATTAATTCGTGGCTCGAGGTGTAAAACCGCCCACGTGCGTTTTTCGTAATTTACGGCCGGATTCGTGACATTTTAATGACTCCATCTTCTTCATTTCATTCCACCGCATTACTCAAAAGGTCAGACTTTATTTTTACTCACCATACTAAGGTTTTCTTATTCATTGATTTTTGCGTGTGTGTGTGTCAATGTATAAAAAAGAAACAATTTGGAAAGTGAAATTAATTGTAAATATTGAAGTTATACTGGCATAGCAAAGATTGGTCGTCGTTTTAAATAACATTAATTGATAGTTGCATACAAATTTTAAACTGAGTTTATCTCTAAATACAATAAATTGAAATACATCTCTGACTGGTAAAAAGGACCTAGTTGCCGAGACCATTAAACAAGAGGAAGATTTCCAGACTACTGTTAAAAACATTGGTTAAAATTTTTAATAACAACAATAACACTAATAACCTTTCTTCACACTTTTTTTTTGAATTACCAAATGTACATTTCGGACACAAAGTGACCATTATCAATAGATTAATACTAAATACAAAAGAAAATATAAATTAGTGAAACAAACCAAGTGTTTTAATTAAATATCCAGAATTAGATTCAAAAATGTTTCACCACGGGTTAAGTGAGAAATTAATTAAACATACAAAACTAAAATTCAACACAATATATACGGTAAGGTTATTATGAGAAAACACATAAATTATCAGAAGGATCAAAGAAAATAAGGGTAACGGTATGGACGGGAAAAGCGTATTAAGGGAAAAACCAGATTAAGGAGAGATTAAATCTAACAAAATATTTTGGAGTGGACTCAGATCAAAATTCATTAATTTGTTTTCGGATTTCTTCATTTCGATTGCCTGGTTCTGGTTCTGGTTCTGGTTCAAAGGGGAGTGTGCAGTTCTGCACTGCACTTAGGCCTCATTAGGCCCATTGTGCCACCTCCCGTAGATCACCCATCCTCAGTTTAGCCAGCCCACCTTGTTTAGGTATTCTAGCATAGCTGAGGTGGGTAGATCTCTTATGTAGGCCATTGTAGGCCATCTATCACCCAATATGGATTCCCTGATTGACGATAGTGCCGGGTATTCACAAAGAAAATGCCATGCAGTCTCGTCTTCCATGCTGCAACCTCTACCAGATGGGGAGTCAACTATCCCCATCCTATAGAGGTGCCCGTTTAGTCCACAGTGACCAGTAAGGATGGCAGTTAAGCGCCTGAGATTCCCTCTAGCCAGCTGCAGGTACCGTTTCGCTGATCTCTCATTGGGATACACAAGTGTTTCCTTAGAGAGCTTGCAGCCCTCGATATCATCCCAACGCATCCTGAATTTCTCCAGGGCATTGGTTTGTAACAATGCTCCGGTGAGAGTAGATTCATCCCAGCCGCAGCTCTTGCCAGCGCGTCAGCTCTCCCGTTACCTGTGTCTGTATCATGCCCTTTCACCCAGCAGACTTCAATGTTGTTGTGCATTGCTGCCTGTCTGAGTTTCCCGTGGCACTATATTTCGGTCTCTGACGAAGCATAGGCTTTCTGCAGAGACAGAATCGCTTGCCTGCTATCCGTTAAGATTAGTATGGCTACATTTGTCACCTTGCGGTTTATGATGTACTGAGCCGCAAGTGTTATTCCCATCAGCTCCAGTTGCGTGATGGTTCCATGAATTCCCATCGGAACCTTTGCTTGGATTTTTAGGGTTTTAGAGAAAACTCCAAGGCCCGATCCTTCTCTCCTTTTAGATCAATCTGTGTAGATCCTTATAGCAGACTCTCTCATCCGCTTAGTGGGTTGAACAGTAACGTTGTAGGGTGTGTTCCGTATTAGTGTTGGTACACAGCAGTCATTAACAGCCTCTAAAAGAGGTATCTCTCTACAGACATTCCTCCAGAGGTGTCCTCTAACTTCCCCACAGCTGTTACTGTTCCAAATCCCACTGCACTGAAGGCGAAGTATAGTCGCCATGGCCTCCTTCTCCACGTGGATATCAAGTGGTGGAAGGCATAGCATGACTTCCATCGCCATCGTCGGAGTAGTGTGCATGGCGCCTGTTACACTAAGACAGACTGTCCGCTGCACTTGCGAGAGTTGCTTCCTCGTGGTCTTCTGTTTGGTTCTGGGCCACCAAACTGAAGCTCCGTAAGTCAGCATGGGCCTTATGACAACTGTGTACAACCACAGAGTCGTGCGTGGTTTCAAACCCCAGGTTTTCCCCACTGCCCGACGACATTGCCAGAAGGCCCTTATAGCTTTGTCTGTTTTGATGTCGATGTGCGCTTTCCAGCTCAGTTTCCTGTCGAGAGTGATGCCCAGGTATTTCACCTCATCGCTGTACTGCAACATCGTATTCAATAATTTTGGTGCTTTTTTCGACACCTTCCTTTTCTTGGTGAACAGGACCATCTCCGTTTTGGCAGGGTTTACCGATAGGGAGTGATCATTGCACCACCTAGAAACTATGTTTAGAGCTCCTTGCATCTGGTCGCATAGGGCGTCTTCAAACTTACCACATACTAATATGGCCAGATCATCAGCATAGGCTGTCACAAACAAGCCTAGTTGCTGAAATTCGTCTAGTAGGCTGTCCAGAACCATGTTCCATAATAGTGGTGATAAAACCGGAGGACAGCCTCTGTCAATTTTACAGGTTATACGTTCCCTTCCCTGTTCCACTGTGACTATACGATTGGCCAGTGCATTACCAATCCATTCACACATTTTAGATGGTACTCCGCGCTTGCTTAGCGCGTTTCCTATCTTCGGTATAGTCGTTTTATCAAACGCACCTTCTATGTCAACAAAAACCCCTAGGGTGGATTCTTTAACATCCAATGTTCTCTCGATTCTGCTCACTACACTATGCAGGGCTGAATCAGTGGACCTCCCCCGTGTGTATGCATGTTGTGTCGCCATCAGCGGCTGTCTGACTAGAGCTGATGTTCTTATGTGCCATTCACAAATCCTTTCCTGTGTTTTAAGGAGAAACGAGGAAAGTGTGATTGGTCTGTATGCCTTGGGAGCAGTATAGTCTGCTCTACCGGGCTTCGGTATGAAAACAACCCTGGCTCGTTTTCAGACCTTAGAGACATATCCCAGCGCCAAACTTCGATTGCCTCTAACATGTTTAATTGATAATTGGACGATTCTTTCAACTGTTTGTTGCATACAGACGTTTAACTAATTGCATCTTGTAACTTGACTTACATGTAATACTTTTAATTGTTTCAATGTCATTTTTATGTAAGCACCATTATTAAAAAGAGTTTAACACATTCAAGATGACAGTTTTCATTGTTCTAGTGTCATTTTTAAGTGAGTTAAGGGATAAACTATGATAACTGATATTCAATTCAATTCAGAGAAACGTTTCGCTCCAAAACCAAATGTTCTTGCTTTTCTAAACTCGAAATTTGACTTCAACCAGTTTTGAATTACAGATTTCGCCGAGAAATTTATAAATTAAAAAATGTATATGTACGGAAGCTCAAAGTTAATTAAAAATATGTCAAGCTAATAAAGAAAATTGCCACTGGCGCGTCATATTTTAATGAAATTGTAAAAAAATATAAAAGTGCATTTTTTGTAATTTAAAATACTAACAACTGGAAATAATTAAATTATGTCGTGGTGCACGTAAGTCGAAAATTCTTGATATAATTACTTTAGTAGTTAATAGATACTAACGTAAATAGAATTTAGAAATATTTGTCGAGAAAATGCTGGAAGACACAAAAATAATAAAATTAGCAAGGAATTTAATGCTAAACAAGACACTTGTTCAGAAACAAATGTCGGGCAATTAATTTAATAACAGTGCACAAACAAAATGCAAATTGTATTGTAGGAAAATGTGGTGTTGGGTGTAAATTAAATAACAGTGTACAGACAAAATGCAAACTGTAGTATATTGTAGGAAAAATGTGGTCATTGGTGTAGCCAAGGGGCACTTGCCTCCCTGGACACAAAGAAAACGTGACGTTTCTGGTGATAATAATTAACATATAACAAATATTTTGACATATTTTTTTTAAATAGGATTTCGAGGTCGTTGATTTCGAATTTGATATTAATTTTTGTAAAAACAAAATGGCGAATCTAATATGGTGCACTTGAAATTACAAAATAATCCGATTTTAATTAAATTTGGGTTGTCCTGCACTTCGAGGAGGTCTGGACAAGATTTTATAAACGAATGAAATTTTTGAAAAACCTATTAATTATTCTCTAACGAGTGTTTTTTAATCCCAGATTAAGCATGATGTAAAATTTCCACTTAAGAAGAGCCCGAAGAATTTGGAAAATTCTGGCTTTTAACAACTCGAAATTTTACTTTATGCGCCACGAGCATAAAACACCGATTTATAATAAAGTTAAAAATATACTGTTCATTTAATAAAAAATATGTGCATCATCAATTTTTTCCTATTGTTCTAATGTAAATTTATCACACTTTTTGAGAATGTTAATAATTTTAAATATTTAAAAGTCAAACTTATTTTCATACAAACATTAAGGCCCAGTTGCACCAAAAACGTTGATCTCGAGTTCAAGCTGAACTTAAGTTCTAGATAACAGTTCCTATTGTTCTAATGTAACTTTGAACTCAAGTTTAGAGTTGAACCAGTTCAACGTGTTTAATGCAACTGACCCTTAGAAGCCAAGTTTTTTAAGGAAACTCTCTTCACATGAACATCAAGCCTCTAGTAAAAAAAACTATCTTGTTACTTGTAAAAACATCCGGAAGTGTAAAGATTCTATTCATAGACAACATACGTGCATGATAAATCGAGGGTAATAATCACCCTAAGAGGTTAACGCCTCATTTTTGTACTACATAATATATTTAGATGAGAGGGGTCCTAAAAATAATCCCACGATAAACGCGTCGAGCCCCCCCTCAACGCATGTTTGCTCTAAAGTTAATTAGGCAAACAATTGGAAACGTGACACGTGCCTCTCGAGCACGTAAATCACTTATTTTAAGCCCGAGCCAATTACGAGCGCAACCCCATATCTTTCGGTGGTATCCTAAATCCGGTAGCACCTTCAAGGGTGAAATACAATTTTAGATATAAAAAAAATAAAATCTATTTCCGGTATCTGAAACGAAAAAAATTCAAGAATAAAATACTTCTGCTACGAAACATTTTTGTAATTTTATATATTATATTGAATGTTTTGCAAACTAAAAGAAGCGTAAGCTTACTCTCTCAAATTCGAATTGTTTTAAATTTTAAATATTCATGTTCTGCTACTTGGTTGATAATTGAGTTTTAATTTTAATAGATGGTCGTTTATTTAAACAAAAATGTTACCTCCATGCGCCAGACAGACAAAACACGACTAGGGAAAGGACTTAAAACACCTCTTGTATTATAAAATACTATTATTAGAAAGTATTACACAATTATCATAACTAATATTGTGTATGAAAACGTGGGAATAATTGTAGTACGTCGCAAAGAAATTAAGTAAAATTGTGTCTCCTCTACCTCCTACACACCCCCCGGGTGGTGAATACCAACCCTCTATTCAGTTTGTAGAGAGGTATTCAAGGCGGCGCTTCTGGGTCTCTCATTGTGTGCAAATGAAAAGGTGTGCGTTAGGGATAAAATTATTTTGTATGCTGGATGCACCTGTCCGCGGATAACTCACAAAAGGCAAGAAATTTATACCTGCGGATTTCAATTTTACACAAAATAAACTTCTCCAAGATCGTTATTTATTACACGAAATGTAAATAAGTGTACTCTGAAAATATTTAGTTTAAATTAAGGCTGGGATTCAAACACGAATTATTCAAATTGCCGAATAATCGAATATTCAAATATGAATATTTCAATGACTAAATTTGTCACTTATTTAAATATTCGAATATTTGGATATTTAAATGCAAATTCAAATTATTCGAATATTAATATGTTAATATATAGGTATTTGATTGAAATTCACTTGGTTTGTTTTACTAATAAATTGTTTTATTTTCAACTAGTTTCGGCTTAATGCCATTTTCAAGAATGGTGTACAAAAGAGCAAAATTGATTATATATACTAGATGTCGGCATTTCAGGTAATAAGCGCTCTAATTATCGGGGAATTCCAAAGGTCCTCGTTGTCATTGACCACGTTTTTTCCCGCCTTTATGGCTTTACTTATTTCTAAACCCCCCCGATAATTCAAAACTAATCCCTTATTACCCGAATGCAACATTTTACAGTCGTTTGTGCTGCCGTGGTCTGTTTATTATTTAGAATATCTTTCCTATGTTCTTTTAATCGCGTTTCAAAAGACCTGCCCGTTTGTCCTATATATATTGCATCGCAGTTAACGATATATTAATATGTTTTTGAACGAATGTTTAAATTTTCGAACATTTCAAATATTTGAATACGTGTTTGAATGAAGAATTGAATACTGCAATTTGAAAAATTCCGAAAAATATTTCGTTTAAATAAGGCTGGGATTCGAACAGTAATTATTCAAATAGTCGAGTAATCGAATATTTAAATATAAATATTTCAATCACTAAATCTATCACTTATTTGAATATTCTAATATTTGGATATTCAAATTCAAATTATTCAAATATTGAATATGTTTTTGAACGATTGTTTATATTTTCGAACATTTAAAATATTTAAATACGTATTTGAATTAAAATTCCGAGCCTTGATGGTCTATTTTAAACTTCGCTTGAAATCAGTGTTTAATGCGCCTGCACATGAAGTAAAATTTCGAGTTTAGAAAAGCCTGAAAATTTGGTTTGGCCAAAAAAACATTGTGTGAAGTTCAAAATTTAGAATTAAGATATTTGAATTTAGATAATTAAACGGCAGGCACTTTAAAATTGCTTCTCGGTCTTTTCTAATCGTCAAATTTTACTTCATGCGCCATGCGTATAAAACATTGACAATTGTGCGAAGTTTAAAATTTAGAATTAAGATATTTGAATTTAGATATTTAAACGGCATGCACTTGAAAATTGCTTCTCGGTTTTTTCTAATCGGCAAACTTTACTTCATGCGCCAGGAGTATAAAACATTAACAATTGTGTGAAGTTCAAAATTTAGAATTAAGATATTTGAAATTAGATATTTAAATGGCAGGCACTTTAAAATTGCTTCGCGGTTTTTTTCTAAACTAACGAATAACTTATTTTTCCTCCATATTTGGTTTAGTTTTATTAAATTATTTTAAGGAGTCACTGAAAAAAATCTGGAATCAGGCAAGAGTCAGGGAAATTTAACATTTCAAATTGGTCGCCACCATAGTATACCTAAAAGAAAAATTCCCTGTAAATCTTATGATAATCATATTTAGAATTTTTCGAAAGATAATATTCAAAATTTATTTAATCATCCATTATGCTTTAGCGACATTGTTAATTTCAAGGATCAAAAAATAAAAATGTCTTTAACATCGAATTTTTATTCAATTCAATCAGTGCATATGGTTTATTTATAAATTCACCCTCTCTTTATTCTAACCACTGTATCCGATTTATTTATACATTTGCTCTCTTTATTCCCCAATAAAGAATAAATATAGAAAACTTCATTCAGAGAAGGAAAAATAAAACAGCATTCGCATATGTCGCCGTTTTCGTGGCTTGCGGAGTACATAAAGAATTTCCCGAAGCGGGGGTAAAGCGCGATTTCCTCGCGTGTTTTCCCATCAGTGGCGACGGGAAAGCAATATCAAACAACCCCGCCATTTATATGGGATCACTCCCCCTGCTCCTCGTATTAATACCGAATCTCCTTTCCCTTATTCCTTAAATAAAATCCGACCCTCCTGTTTCCCCTACTACATACCTTTAGAAATAAGGATGAAGAAAATAAAAAGAAGGAGAGATGTTTCATACAATGTACGACCGTTGAACTTTTATGAAGTGTTTGTGTTTGTGAATTTGTGTGTGTTTGTTAAAATTCGTTTAAAGCGTGATTTTTTAATTTGAGAACATTGCGAAGAAAGGTAAACATGTAGCAATAATCCAAGTCTTTTCACTTCTAATTTTTATTATTTCTCCTTTCATTTTTAATTTGTATTTGTTAGTTGGTTTGAAGAGAATTTGACCTAAACGTTACATATACTTTAATAGAGCGTTGTAACAAATCAAATTAAATAAGATTTTAAATATTTCATTGTATAATTCAATATCCGGAGGTGTATTTGTACGGGAAGTAGTTGTTTCAATGGATATTTATCGTCTTAAGTTGTCTTATTAATTAAGACATTGTTTGCATTTTCACGAATTTCGTAATTTTATATATTTATTTTCGTAATTTTATATATTATGTTTAAAGTGTGCAAACTATAAGAAGCGTACGCAATTTTCTAAAATTCAAATATTTTTGAATTTGAATTTATTATGTAATTCATTTTAGTTAAGAGATACAATGTGGGGCATAACTGTGTCCGTATTTTCAATGCTTAGTAAACAAATGTTATTTGAAATACGATTCATTTATTTTAATGTCTTAAGAGTGCAACTGAAATAGTGTATTTTATGTGGTTTTGAAAAGAATATCGGATAAGTGCTGTCCACCATTATCGCAGCCCTGCCACAAGCGATTTCTGAAGTTTTGCATAATTTTTACTAGCATTTTCGGCGAATTTCTAGACGGATAGCTTCCTTTAGTTGCCCTACGGTCCTTAGACGATGTTTGAAGACTTGAGTTTTAAGGAAACCCCACACAAAGGGAGCCTGCTTATGGGAGAACTGGAAATCGAGTAGATAAGGAGAGACTATGGTCAGGACGTGGGGTAAGAGTAAGACAGACGACTATACACACCAATCACCAGTCTCGCTTCTGGATGCAGCATCCAAACGCGGTTATTAAATTTTATATAGAGACTGGCTAACTGGATATACAGAGAGTTTTATGTAACACCGAACATTTTCATAACGAGAATTTTTCTTTTAAATATACATAAGCATACGTTGTATATTTGCCGATGCTAGGTTTATTAAAAGAATTTAATTTGAAGCTTTAAACGAGTGTTTTCCACTCCCAGGCTAAGCATGAAGTAAAATTTCGAGTTTAGAAAAGCCTGAAAATTTGGTTTGGTCGCGTAGCGCGAAGCGCGGAGCGGCCAAACCAAATTTTCAGGCTTTTCTAAACTCGAAATTTTACTTCATGCGCCACCGCTAGAAAACACTGATGCTATGTAAAGTTTAGCGGTGTGTTTCAAACTTTCCAATATGTCAGTGTTTTGTACCGGTGGCGCATAAAGTAAAATTTAGAGTTTAGAAAAGCCTGAAAATTTGGTTTGGTCGCGTTCAGGCTTTTCTAAACTCGAAATTTTACTTCATGCTTTGTCTGTGAGTGGAAGACACTCATTTTAAGTTTAAAATTGATTTTTTTAACAACGAGTTTCTAAAGATTTACGACATATACGGTGTAGTTGGGATATGTATACTTAATAGAAAAACTCCCTGTGTGTACTAGTTGAGGCATAAACTGCGATTGATTAGCTACAATTTTTAATAGTCATATAGGCAACCCAATTTACACATAACTTAAAAAATTAAGGTGTCAAATTGAATTGGATGAACATGTTCGGTGTTACATAAAACTCTCTGTATATGAACTATGCCCCACAGAAAGAAGTCGCAAGGCGTCAAATCTGGCGAGTCCGCAGGCCAAGGAATATCGCCTCTCAGGGAGATCAAGCATCCGGTAAACATTTCTCTCAAAACTTGCAATGATGCTCGAAGTGTGTGGACTGTCACCCCATCCTGTTAAAAACAGGCATTCGCTTGAGATACTTTTCATCGATGAGAAGAAAGTTCACAAGACTGTTATTATTATTTTATTCGTTAAAATATTTGGCACCTTTGTTTCCGGATCTAGTAATCCCTCAATTTATGCCTTTGCTGATGTAAACGTTCTTTTTTACACCATTTTAAAAATGCACTCACCCGCATTATTCTTTCCTTTCGCCCCCTCTTCACAAAACCACAAAAAACCCTCTTCGTTTCGTTCGCATTAGTAATATATGAAGTACTTTTCCCGGAAAAACGGGCAATTATCCCGGAACAACGGATTCTAAAGAGGCCCGGGGAAAAAATATGTAAAATTGATGCGATGTCCGGAAATTGGATTTCTCCGCCGCTGTCGGAATTATTTTCCTATTTTCCGGTTCTTTTTTTTTTCGTTCGTGTGCTCATGTATAGCTATGATGTGAAAGGGGAAAAAAGTGTAAACGTCGACGTTTTAAAAGTGGTCGCGATTAAAACTTTTCGAAACTTCGCGAGCAGATTGTGTTTGTACAGATGCCGGTTTTCACTTGGAGAAGATGGTGGAGAGAAAAGGGGTTGGATTTTGTAATAAATCATTTTTTTCGGTGATAAAATTAAGGTTTATATAATATAATGGATTTAAACGCAGAAAGTGAAAATACAACGTTTTTACATAATATATAAAATTACGAAAAAACTATTCGTGAAAATGCAAACAATGTCTTAATTAATAAGACAATTTAAGACGATAAATATCCATTGAAACAACTACTTCCCAAACAAATCAAATTATATAAGATTTGAAATATTTCATTGTGTAATTCAATATCCGGAGGTGTATTTGCACGGGAAGTAGTTGTTTCAATGGATATTTATCGTCTTAAATTGTCTTATTAATTAAGACATTGTTTGCATTTTCACGAATAGTTTTTTCGTAATTTTATATATTATGTTTAAAGTGTGCAAACTATAAGAAGCGTAAGCTTATTTTCTCGAATTCAAATAGTTTTGAATTTTAATTTATCTTGTTACAACGTTTTTGTTTGATAAGATATAAAACGGAATTAAAATTACTATCGACTTTTTGCAAAAATGTATTCTCGTTGAGACTATTTCAAATATCAGGGTTCGGAAATATCATTATATTTATATACCAAATAAGAAATAACAGCGAATTAGGTCATGTTGAAAAAATTGTTGTATCAAGTGAGTATGCAAGAAGGACAGATTACGATGACGATTAGCGTGGTCTGATTAAGTACAATGTGCCTAATAACTTATTTAGTTATCTTACTTTTCAACAGATAATCTAATTATGAGTAATCATAATTATTTGGTGACGAGTATCGCTCATTGCTGAGTGGTATGTTGAATCATTATAAAAGGTATCTTATGAGTAATAGATGGCGACATTCGCCAATCTTCTTAGCTTCGCACTGGTAAATCCAAATGATCAGGGTTCTCTAAAGTCAAAATACAGGGTGCTCAAAACAGACAGTGCAGTTTGGAACGCCTAGTACATCCCGTGTGGTGGGGGTACCTACCTGGGGGGGGGATATCATTGTGTCGGGGGGTTCGTGTCGTTTTTAGTCGTTATCATGGTTTGGTCTGGAGAACGTCGGGGCTTCGCAGTCCGCACGTTGCTTGAAAATGGCCGTTCTGCCGTCGCCATCCAGCGGGCCTTCCGGCTGCATTTCAAAACAAAATTTTCGATACTGGGCTGTAAATAACCCAAGGCAGTTGCCTTGGGTTATTTACAGCCCAGTATCGAAAATTTTCACGAGAGACCACTTCACTCCCCAAAAGTCACCGTGTGGTGTGCGATTTCCAAATTTGGGGTGATTAGGCCTTATTTTTTTGAAGAGGACGAACGGACAGTAACTGTCACTGCTCAACGTTATGCTTTTATGTTGGATTTTTTTTTAACCTCGATTGATGGAGGAAGCAGATCTGGGAGACATATAGTTTCAGCAGGACGGGGCTACGACCCATACTGCTCGAGTTTCAATGACGAAACTGCGACAGGTGTTCCCTGGGCGCTTTGTTTCTCTGAGAGGTGATGTGGAGTGGCCCGCACGCTCCCCTGATCTGAGCATTTGCGACTTCTTCCTGTGGGGCTACCTGAAGGAAAAGGTTTTTAGGCATCGACCTCGCACCTTGGAAGAACTCAGGGATCGAATTTGTGAGGAAATCGCCGCTATACCCATCGAGATGTGCCAAAATGCGGCGGAAAATTTCAGAAATCGCCTTCATCAATGTATCGCTGCTGGGGGTCATCATCTTTCTGATGTCATCTTCAGGACTTAATGCATAAAACGGCATGATGTACCGATTAAGATTTAAAAAAAAACATTTCTTTAAATTGCGATGTTTTTTATTAATAGCCCTTCAAAACTGCACTGTCTGTTTTGCGGCACCCTGCATACAACGATAAATCCAAATTTCCAGGCTTCTCTAAAGTTAAAATATTTACTTCATGCATTCAATAAAATCTATTTTTATAAAACATAATCCAATTAAGATAATACGGGCCCAATACGAAATACTTACTTAAAAATTCACAAAGGGTTGATTGGTTAATATATCTACAAAAAACATGTTTCGGAAAGATCGCTGTAATTTCGTTATTTACGTAGCGATTATTGCAAATGACAATTTTAAATTATTCAAAAACATGTTCAAAGTTTTTAGACCAATATAGTTTCGTGATTTAATTTCTCTCTCCGCTGATAGAAATATTATTCATAAATTCCATTATCTCTATCCTCATAAATTATTTTTGCAATTCCAACTATTGTTTACATGACATTTATAAAATTATACGCGGTGATGAGTAAACGAAAAACGGTTCGTTTTTGTTGTTGGTTCATGAACAACATTACATAATCCCCGTCCTTCACAGGAAAAAAAAATCCGTCCAAACCGCTCCTGTGTAATTTCTAAATAACAAAAAAAAATATAACCACTAATGATAAATTTGTAGTTAAGCTGCGATACAATAAAAAAACAAATGCCGTTGAATTCTAGGCCATCGAGAAACGGAAAAGCGCAATTAAGATTGCGTTTTCTGGCGGTAATAGCGCAAAAAATCGACAATTACCGGTGCGAACAATGATCGAATATATATTTTTTTAAGCAAACTGTTTTAATTATGTATCCAAGAGGTGAGGTTTAGTACAATGGTGGTTATTTGCATACAAACAAATGGTTTCGTTTGTGCTGGGATTTGGGTGAGATTTTTTGAAGGTTCTTGTATTTTTTGGAAGAGATTTTATGACCTTCTGTAAATGAAATCTCTCTTAAAATGAACAAAAAAAACCTTCAATGTTCTCACCGTATAATTAAACATTTAAAGGAGAGTTAAATTAACGAGTAAAATGTAATTATTCTAGGGTCGCCAAGAGATGGCGTAAAGTGCATTGTGCAACTGAAACGCTCAAATTTTGAATGCGCAAAATAAGGTTGAACGAAATAAACATTTGTCGAATTTATTAACATAAGATCATACATAAAATCAAGCTGAGTAGGCTATGAATCATAAACCTACATATCTTCCCAGCGCTTCGCGCTACGCGACCAAACCAAATTTTCAGGCTTTTCTAAACTCGAAATTTTACTTTATGCTTAATCTGGGAGTGGAAACACTTGGTAGAAGTAAATTTCAATCAAACAATTCAACAGAAATAGAAATACATGTTCACGGTGGCGCAACCAGGGCCCAATACAAAACACATACGATGAAGTTATTAGAGAAATGATATTGTGTCTAAATTAGTGAAATTATGCACTTGGTCACTTTAAAATTCACAACGGGTTGATTGGTTAATATAGCGAAAATTCACACAAAACATTTTTGGGTACGATTTGACGTTTGAAAGAGATTTTACAACTTTCTGTAAATTAAATCTCTCTCTAAATGAATAAAGCGAACCTTCAAAGATTTCACCGTATTATAAAAAATTTAAAGGCGACTTAAATTAACGCGTTAAATATATTTATTCTAGGGTCGCCAAGAGATGGCGTGGAATTGAAACTGCTCTAGGCGTTCAAATTTTGAATACGCAAAATTATTTTGAACATTTGTCAATTTTATTAACGTAAGATCATACATAAAATCAAGCTGAGTAGGCTATGAAGTAGCAGTATATTTTGAATCTCATTTTAAATCCGTGTTTTATACGCGTGGCGCATGAAGTAAAATTTCGAGTTTAGAAAAGCCTGAAAATTTGGTTTGGTCGCTCCGCTTCGCGGAGCGACCAAACCAAATTTTTAGGCTTTTCTAAACTCGAAATTTTACTTCATGCTTAATCTGGGAGTGGAAATACTCGGTAGAAGTAAATTTCAATCAAATAATTCAGCAGAAAAAAATACATTTTCTGAATGGCGCAGCCAGGGCCCAATACAAATCAAATACGATGAAGTTATTAGAGAAATTATATTGTGTCTAAATTAGTGAAATTATGCACTTAGTTACTTAAAAATTCACAAAGGGTTGATTGGTTAATATAGCGAAATTATTATTATTTTAAAATGTTTCTCCAAGTGATAAATGAGAAAGTTATAGCGAAAATCTACACAAAACATTTTTTTGGAAGGATCGCTGTAATTTCGTTATTTACGTAGCGATTTCTTTCAAATTTTCAAAGTAAGCAGATAAAGGATTAATCGACACGCCTTATGTCTCTAATTTTTATGATAACATGAATTTTATAGTAGGATGAAAATTAATTAAAAAAATTAATAATTTTCTAAAAGGAATCTTCTACAATGTGACTGATTAAGTTTTCAAATATTTTTGATAGATATTGCAGATAGAAATACAATATAGGGCGCGATTACGCTAGTTTACAAATGTTTAATTTTTTTTTTGAAATAGGGTAAAAGTAGGTAACATATTAGTGACACAGGCATAAAGATTTGTCAAATTTATTAATATGATAAATAATTAACACTGTTGTATCCTTTCTTCACACTTTAGAGTGTGAAGAAAGGATACAACAGTGTTAATTATTTATGATTATACTCTTCACGAAACTCAAAAACAAATATCGATTATTAATATGAGATCATACATAAAATCAAGCTGAGTTGGTTATGAATCATAAACCTACATATCATAGCAGTTTTCAATCTCATTTTAAATCCGTGTTTTGTACGCGTGGCGCATGAAGTAAAATTTCGAGTTTAGAAAAGCCTGAAAATTTGGTTTGGTCGCTCCGCTTCGCGGAGCGACTAAACCAAATTTTAAGGCTTTTCTAAACTCGAAATTTTACTTCATGCTTAGTCTGGGAGTGGAAACACTTGGTAGAGGTAGATTTCAATCAAATAATTCAGCAGAAAAAATACATTTTCACAGTGGCGCAGCCAGGGCCCAATGCAAATGAAATACAATGAAGTTATCAGAGAAATAATATTGTGTCTAAATTAGTGAAAACATGCAATTGGTCACTTTAAATTTCACAAAAAGGGTCGATTGATTAATATAGCGAAAATCCACACAAAACATTTTTCAAAAAGATCGCTGTATATTCGTTATTTACGTAGCGACACAGTTCACATATATCCAGTTAGCCAGTCCCCATATAAATTTTGGGTACACGCGAATGGGAGCAGAGCGCTGGATGCCAAATCGGTGTATATGGCTCCCTATATACACCAGTTTGGCTACCTGCGGTCGGTCGGTTACGACTATTTTACTCCAGATGTCGCGAAATCAAGTCTCAGAGAAAGAGTGAGAGAGAGACAATTTCTTTCTACCTCTATGCCGCGCTTTTCGTTGTATCATACTCCAGATGTTGATTTTTCAATCTTGAAAACACGTTTTTTTTTTCTTTTAACGAGCTAAGGATGCGTGTTACATTCATTCATGCTTTTCCTTCTACAATCTTATTTTCTGCGTTATTAGAGAATAGGTTTTATAAAATTATATGTGAACGTTGTAAAATTCATTAAGTATTATTTATTTTGTACAAAAAACTTAAAATACAAAACTATTTAACTTTTGATAAAAAGTAAAACAAATACATCAACTTATCATTTTATTAACTAATCAGATCAATCCTATTGATCAGATCAAATCTACTGATCGATAGGGGTTTCTTTTTTAATTAAAGGGGTCAGTGCAAAATGCAGTTGTCATTTTTTTTTAGTTTTTGAATTATTACCGTTTGAAGTTTTTAACCCATTAAGCGCCGTTAATGCATACACACAACATTATAATTTTTTGATAATTAAGTTACTAAATAAGTTTATTTGATATATTATATTATTTGACCTGAATTGAAAATATACCAAGAAAAATTTAAATATTTTGTTATTTAAAGTGTATTATAAATACTTCACAATATTACAATGTTTTATACGCGTGGCGCATGAAGTAAAATTTCGAGTTTAGAAAAGCCTAATTTGGCTCGGTCGCTCCGCTTCGCTACGCGCCCGAGCCCAATTTTCAGGCTTTTCTAAACTCGAAATTTTACTTCATGCTTAGTCTGGGAGTGGATACACTCGTTCTTAACATCATATTGCACGTTTTTATACAAAATCGACGAATGCCTGAACATTGACAGCGTATACATTACATTGTTGAGGCATTAATTTTTTGAAAATCCATTATCACTTTAATATAATAATAATAATAAACTATTTATGATTTTTAACTTTTTATTAAATTCACGTATACATTATGTGTATTTAAAGAAAAAATTCACAGTATGTAATGCAATAAGTCATTCATAGAAATCATAAAAAGAAGTGTAGAATTTGAATTAAAATTAACTTTTAGAGTTAAACGTGCTTGGCCGTTAATGGGTTAAAATAGTTTTAAATATACTATGTGTCCCGTTTCAAGGCGCATTGTATGTTTCATGTAAAGATTTCCAATGTAATTGGAATTTGAGTTTGTATCGCTTATTGAACCAAAACGAATACAATAAAATTAAAATCATTTCTTTACCTACTAGCAGGATTTTCGAGGTATTATTTTTGAGTTCTCCTCAGTTTCATTTGAAATATAGCTTGAAAGTAAATAGTGAACGATTATACGAAAATAAAATCGTCAAAACAGTTAAAGTATACATATTTCAAATTCACCTTATTTTCTTTAAATCTGCAGATATTCGTTGTGTTTTTAAAAGAGTTCAATTTGATGCTTTAAACGAGTGTTTTCCTCTCCCAGACTAAGCATGAAGTAAAATTTCGAGTTTAGAAAAGCCCCGTGAAAATTTGTTGAGGGTCGCGCAGCGACCCGAGACAAATTTTCGGGGCTTTTCTAAACTCGAAATTTTACTTCATGCGCCACGCGTATAAAACACTAAAATATTGTGAAATTTAAGTATATTTGAACCTCACGTAAAATCAGTGTTTTGTGCGCGGGGCGCATGAAGTAAAATTTCGAGTTTAGAAAAGCCCAGAAAAATGTACAGTGTATTCTGTATATTGAGTTATTTATACTTAAAAAACTGTCTGTATAACTAATCAATAATATAAATTATTTGCCTTTGGTACATACCAAAGTTTTAATTGAATTTATGAAGAAAAAAAAAACAATCAAGATAAAAATAATATCAAATGAATTCTTTAATGTAAACTCATTGAATTTTATTTTTTGATTTTTAGTTAAATTTTAGGTTTATTTAGGAGCTTTTTAAATATATCTGATTTCCAAAGCCCATAATTTTGAACACTCTGGAAATCTGAAAATAAAAGAAATGTTTCGGAACAGTTTATTTTTCAGGTCATCAAATTTATTATTGTCACAGGCATAAAGATTTGTCAAATTTATTAACATGAGATCATACATGAAATCAAGCTGAGTAGGCTATATATCATAAACCTACATATCCTAGCAGTATATTTTAAATCTCATTTTAAATCCGTGTTTAATACGCGTGGCGCATGAAGTAAAATTTCGAGTTTAGAAAAGCCCGAAAATTTTAAATTTTAAGGCTTTTGTAAACTCGAAATTTCACTTCATGCTTAATCTGGGAGTGAAAACACTGGGTAGAAGTAAATTTCAATCATATAATTCAGCAGAAAAAAGTACATTTTCACAGTGGCGCAGCAAGCGCCCAGTACAAATCAAATACGATGAAATTATTAGAGAAATTATATTGTGTCTAAATTAGTGAAATTATGCAATTGGTTACTTAAAAATTCACGAAAAGGATTGATTGATTAGTACAGCGAAAATCCACACAAAACATGTTCGCTGTAATTTCGTTATTTGCGTAGCGATGTCTTTCAAATTTTCAAAATAAGCAAATAAAGGATTAATCGACTCGCCTTATATCTGTAATTTTTAAAATAACATGAATTTTATTGAAAAAAAGAATATAAAATGGAAGAAAATTGCATAATTACTCTTTGTGGTTCATTTTATTTTAATTTAGGATTTGTTTTGGGCGACTGATATAAATTTAAAAATAGCCTCACAAATTATTCAATTTTATTCCATTTTATGTTCTTTTATTTTAATAAAATTCATATTTTCTTCCTTTATTTGCTTACTTTGAAAATATAAAATAAATCGCTATGTAAACAACGAAATTATAGCGATCCTTCCCTAAGACAAACTCCTGGTTGCGCCAATGTTTGTGTGATTTTGATAAATTCACATCAGTGGCGCAGCCAGGATTTTGTCTTAGGGAAGGATTGCTGTAATTTTGTTATTTACATAGCGGTTTATTTTATATTCTTAAAGTAAACAAATAAAGGAGTATTAGACACGCCGTGTGTCTTTAATTTTTGTGATAACATGAATTTTATTGAAATAAAAAAGCATGAAATTGTATAATTTGTGAGGCTATTTTTAAATTCATATCAGTGGCCCAAAACAAATCAAAATTTTTAAAGAAGTTTACCTAAATTAAAATAAAATTAATCACAAAACGTATATCCTACATTCAAAGAAAACAGGCCGTATATATCGTCTGTTTAAAAGTAAAAGTCATCAAGTATACATGAAAATATTAGCTGGAGTTTCAAATATTTTTTTAAGAAATTGTTTGTAGACATTAGAGAGGTTCCGAATACCGGTATTTGTATTCGATTTAGCGAATAATTTCTTACTTTTCTATATTTGTATTCGCCAAACTTACTGCGAATACTCGAATATTATTCGTATTGTCAATTTAACTAAATATAATAAAGGGTGTCAAATTATATGTCACCCATTTACAGGCACTATAAATATGCAACAAAACTGTTGATGTTTTTTTTTTTAAATTATAGATGAAGGTTAAAAATGATGTGTGTGAAGCTGGCAATATTTACAGCAATAACCCGGCGCATCCACCATCCACCCAAAAAATATTAATAAATCAAAAATAATTATTTTAACATATTTCTCGACTATAATCTTGAATTTGTTTTTTTACGTATCGTTTCTAATATCGTTGCTGTAAATAATACACAAATAAAATTTCAAATTAATTGAAATTATTAGGAACAATTGGTCATCCGTGTCAGGAAATTAATTATTTAAACATATTTCCAGATATCCGACATGCATTTTTTTTGTAGTTTTAAGTAACTAATAGTGCTATTGTTAGAATACAATAACAATTTTTACTATAGGGAATGTATCTTCCGATGATTTTTGAACATTAGTGAATGCATTGGAAAGTCAGTCATTCCGCGATGAGTAATTAATTGTTTAAACATATTTCAAGGTGGCCGACATACGTTTTGTTTATTGTTTTGAGTAACTAATAGTGTTATTGTTAAAATATATTAACAATTTTAAATATAGGGAGTGTATCTTTCGTCGATTTTTGAACATTAGTGAATGCATTGGGAAGTCAGAAATACGCTATGAAAAATAAATTGTTTAAATATATTTAAAGTCGGCCGACATAAATTTTGTTTATTGTTTTAAGTAACAAGTAGTGTTATTGTTAAAATGCAATAACAATTTTCAATATGGGGAATGTATCTTTTGTCGATTTTTCAACATTAGTGAATGCATTAGGAAGGCAGTCATTCGCGATGCGATATAAATTGTTTAAACATATTTCAAGGTGACCGACATAAATTTTGTTTATTATTTTGAGTAACTAGTAGTGTAATTGTTAAAATACAATAACAGTTTTCAATATGGGGAATGTATCTTTCGTCGATTTTTGAACATTAGTAAATGCATTGGGAAGTCAGAAATACGCTATGAGAAATAAATTGTTTAAATATATTTAAAGTCGGCCGACATAAATTTTGTTTGTTGTTTTGAGTAACTGATAGTGTTATTGTTAAAATACAATTACAATTTTCAATATGGGGAATGTATCTTTCGTCGATTTTTGAACATTAGTGACTGATTGAGAAATCAATCATTCGCGATTACAAATTAATTGTTTAAACATTTTTCAAGGTGGCCGACATAAATTGTGTTTATTGTTTTAAGTAACTAAAAGTGTTATTGTTAAAATACAATAACAATTTTTAGTATGGGGAATGTATCTTTCGTCGATTTTTAAAGATTAGTGAATGCATTGGGAATTCAGTCATTCGCGATGAGAAATAAATTGTTTAAACATATTTTAAGTCGGCCGACATTAATTTTGTTTATTTTTTTAAGTAACTAATAGTGTTATTGTTAAAATACAATAACAATTTTCAATATGGGGAATGTATCTTTCGTCGATTTTTGAACATGAGGAAGTCAGTCATTCGCGATGAGAAATTAATTGTTTAAACATATTTCAAGGCGGCAGACATAAGTTTAGTTTATTATTTTGAGTAATTTAAAGTGTTATTGTTAAAATACAAAAACAATTTTCAGTATGGGGAATGTATCTATCGTCGATTTTTAAAGATTAGTGAATACGTTGGGAATTCAGTCATTCGCGATGAGAAATTAATTGTTTAAACATATTTTAAGGTGGCCGACATAAATTTTGTTTATTGTTTTAAGTAACTAATAGTGTTATTGTTAAAATACAATAACAATTTTCAATATGGGGAATGTATCTTTCGTCGATTTTTTCCGATTAGTGAATGCATTGGGAATTCAGTCATTCGCGATGAGAAATTAATTGTTTAAACATATTTAAAGGTGGCCGACATAAATTTTGTTTATTGTTTTAGGTAAATAATAGTGTTATTGTTAAAATACAATAACAATTTTCAATATGGGGAATGTATCTTTCGTCGATTTTTTAACATTAGTGAATGCATTGGGAAGTCAGAAATACGCTATGAGAAATAAATTGTTTAAACATATTTCAAGGCGGCGGACATAAATTTTGTTTATTGTTTTAAGTAACTAATAGTGTTATTGTTAAACTGCAATAACAATTTTAAATATGGGGAATGTATCTTTCGTTGATTTTTGAACATTAGTGAATGCATTGGGAAGTCAGAAATACGCTATGAGAAATAAATTGTTTAAACAAATTTCAAGGCGGCGGACATAAATTTTGTTTATTGTTTTTAGTTACTTATAGTGTTATTGTTAAAATACAAAATTAATTTTTAATATGGGGAATGTATCTTTCGTCGATTTTTAAAGATTAGTGAATGCATTAGGAATTCAGTCATTCGCGATGAGAAATTAATTGTTTAAACATATTTTAAGGTGGCCGACATAAATTTTGTTTATTGTTTTAAGTAACTAATAGTGTTATTGTTAAAATACAATAACAATTTTCAATATGGGGAATGTATCTTTCGTCGATTTTTGAACATTAGTGAATGCATTGGGAAGTCAGAAATACGCTATGAGAAATAAATTGTTTAAACATATTTCAAGGCGGCGGACATAAATTTTGTTTATTGTTTTAAGTAACTAGTAGTGTTATTGTTAAAATGCAATAACAATTTTCAATATGGGGAATGTATCTTTTGTCAATTTTTGAACATTAGTGAATGCATTGGGAAGTCAGAAATACGCTATGAGAAATAAATTGTTTAAACAAATTTCAAGGCGGCGGACATAAATTTTGTTTATTGTTTTTAGTTACTTATAGTGTTATTGTTAAAATACAAAATTAATTTTCAATATGGGGAATGTATCTTTTGTCGATTTTTAAAGATTAGTGAATGCATTAGGAATTCAGTCATTCGCGATGAGAAATTAATTGTTTAAACATATTTTAAGGTGGCCGACATAAATTTTGTTTATTGTTTTAAGTAACTAATAGTGTTATTGTTAAAATACAATAACAATTTTCAATATGGGGAATGTATTTTTCGTCGATTTTTGAACATTAGTGAATGCATTGGGAAGTCAGAAATACGCTATGAGAAATAAATTGTTTACACATATTTCAAGGCGGCGGACATAAATGTTGTTTATTGTTTTAAGTAACTAGTAGTGTTATTGTTAAAATGCAATAACAATTTTCAATATGGGGAATGTATCTTTTGTCGATTTTTGAACATTAGTGAATGCATTGGGAAGTCAGAAATACGCTATGAGAAATAAATTGTTTAAACAAATTTCAAGGCGGCGAACATAAATTTTATTTATTGTTTTTAGTTACTAATAGTGTTATTGTTGAAATACAAAATTAATTTTCAATATGGGGAATGTATCTTTCGTCGATTTTTTGGGAGTATTGAATGCATTGGGAATTCAGTCATTCGCGATGAGAAATTAATTGTTTAAACATATTTTAAGGTGGCCGACATAAGTTTAGTTTATTATTTTAAGTAATTTATAGTGTTATTGTTAAAATACAAAAACAATTTTCAATATGGGGAATGTATCTTTCGTCGATTTTTAAAGATTAGTGAATACATTGAAAATTCAGTCATCCGCGATGAGAAATTATTTGTTTAAACATATTTTAAAGTGGCCGACATAAATTTTGTTTATTGTTTTAAGTAACTAATAGTGTTATTGTTAAAATATAATAACAATGTTTGATATGGGGAATGTATCTTTCGTCGATTTTTAAAGTTTAGTGAATGCATTGGGCATTCAGACATTCGCGATAAGAAATTAATTGTTTAAACATATTTCGAGGTGGCTGACATACATTTTTTTTATTGTTTTAAGTAACTAATAGTGTTATTGTTAAAATACAATAACAATTTTCAATATGGGGAATGTATCTTTCGTCGATTTTTGAACATGAATGAATGCATTGGGAAGTCAGTCATTCGCGATAAGAAATTAATTGTTTAAACATATTTCAAGGCGGCAGACATAAGTTTAGTTTATTATTTTGAGTAATTTATAGTGTTATTGTTAAAATACAAAAACAATTTTAAGTATGGGGAATGTATCTATCGTCGATTTTTTAAAGATTAGTGAATACATTGGGAATTCAGTCATTCGCGATGAGAAATTAATTGTTTAAACATATTTTAAGGTGGCCGACATAAATTTTGTTTATTGTTTTAAGTAACTAATAGTGTTATTGTTAAAAAACAATAACAATTTTCAATATGGGGAATGTATCTTTCGTCGACTTTTTCCGATTAGTGAATGCATTGGGAATTCAGTCATTCGCGATGAGAAATTAATTGTCTAAACATATTTTAAGGTGGCCGACATAAATTTTGTTTATTGTTTTAGGTAAATAATAGTGTTATTGTTAAAATACAATAACAATTTTCAATATGGGGAATGTATCTTTTGTCGATTTTTGAACATTAGTGAATGCATTGGGAAGTCAGAAATACGTCAGAATACATTGAAAATTCAGTCATTCGCGATGAGAAATTATTTGTTTAAACATATTTTAAAGTGGCCGACATAAATTTTGTTTATTGTTTTAAGTAACTAATAGTGTTATTGTTAAAATACAATAACAACGTTTGATATGGGGAATGTATCTTTCGTCGATTGTTAAAGATTAGTGAATGCATTGGGAACTCAGTCATTCGCGATAAGAAATTAATTGTTTAAACATATTTCAAGGTGGCCGACATACATTTTTTTTATTGTTTTAAGTAACTAATAGTGTTATTGTTAAAATACAATAACAATTTTCAATATGGGGAATGTATCTTTCGTCGATTTTTGAACATGAGTGAATGCATTGGGAAGTCAGTCATTCGCGATGAGAAATTAATTGTTTAAACATATTTCAAGGCGGCAGTCATAAGTTTAGTTTATTATTTTGAGTAATTTATAGTGTTATTGTTAAAATACAAAAACAATTTTCAGTATAGGGAATGTATCTATCGTCGATTTTGAAAGATTAGTGAATACATTGGGAATTCAGTCATTCGCGATGAGAAATTAATTGTTTAAACATATTTTAAGGTGGCCGACATAAATTTTGTTTATTGTTTTAAGTAACTAATAGTGTTATTGTTAAAAAACAATAACAATTTTCAATATGGGGAATGTATCTTTCGTTGATTTTTAAAGATTAGTGAATGCATTGGGAATTCAGTCATTCGCGATAAGAAATAATTGTTTAAATATATATTTTAAGGTGGCCGACATAAATTTTGTTTATTGTTTTAAGTAACTAATAGTATTATTGTTAAAATACAATAACAATTTTCAATATGGGGAATGTATCTTTCATCGATTTTTGAACATTAGTGAATGCATTGGGAAGTCAGTCATTCGCGATGAGAAATTAATTGTTTAAACATATTTCAAGGCGGCAGACATAAATTTTGTTTATTGTTTTAAGTAACTAAAAGTGTTATTGTTAAAATACAATAACAATTTTTAATATGGGAAATGTATCTTTCGTCGATTTTTAAAGATTAGTGAATACATTGGGAATTCAGTCATTCGCGATGAGAAATAAATTGTTTAAACATATTTCAAGTCAGCCGACAATAATTTTGTTTATTTTTTTAAGTAACTAATAGTGTCATTGTTAAAATACAAAAACAATTTTCAATATGGGGATTGTATCTTTCGTCGATTTTTAAAGATTAGTGAATGCATTAGGAATTCAGTCATTCGCGATAAGAAATTAATTGTTTAAACATATTTTAAGGTGGCCGACATAAATTTTGTTTATTGTTTTAAGTAACTAATAGTGTTATTGTTAAAATACAATAACAATTTTCAATATGGGGAATGTATCTTTCGTCGATTTTTGAACATTAGTGAATGCATTGGGAAGTCAGAAATACGCTATGAGAAATAAATTGTTTAAACAAATTTCAAGGCGGCGGACATAAATTTTGTTTATTGTTTTTAGTTACCTATAGTGTTATTGTTAAAATACAAAATTAATTTTCAATATGGGGAATGTATCTTTCGTCGATTGTTAAAGATTAGTGAATACATTGGGAATTCAGTCATTCGCGATAAGAAATTAATTGTTTAAACATATTTCAAGGTGGCCGACATACATTTTGCTTATTGTTTTAAGTAACTTATAGTGTTATTGTTAAAATACAATAACAATTTTCAATATGGGGAATGTATCTTTCATCGATTTTTGAACATTAGTGAATGCATTGGGAAGTCAGAAATACGGCATGAGAAATAAATTGTTTAAACATATTTCAAGGCGGCGGACATAAATTTTGTTTATTGGTTTTAGTTACTAATAGTGTTATTGGTAAAATACAAAATTAATTTTCAATATGGGGAATGTATCTTTCGTCGATTTTTGAACATTAGTGAATGCATTGGGAAGTCAGAAATACGCTATGAGAAATAAATTGTTTAAACATATTTCAAGGCGGCGGACATAAATTTTGTTTATTGTTTTTAGTTACAAATAGTGTTATTGTTAAAATACAAAATTAATTTTCAATATGGGGAATGTATCTTTTGTCGATTTTTGAACATTAGTGAATGCATTGGGAAGTCAGAAATACGCTACGAGAAATAAATTGTTTAAACAAATTTCAAGGCGGCGAACATAAATTTTGTTTATTGTTTTTAGGTACTAATAGTGTTATTGTTGAAATACAAAATTAATTTTCAATATGGGGAATGTATCTTTCGTCGATTTTTAAAGATTAGTGAATACATTGAAAATTCAGTCATTCGCGATGAGAAATTATTTGTTTAAACATATTTTAAAGTGGCCGACATAAATTTTATTTATTGTTTTAAGTAACTAATAGTGTTATTGTTAAAATACAATAACAATGTTTGATATGGGGAATGTATATTTCGTCGATTTTTAAAGATTAGTGAATGCATTGGGAATTCAGTCATTCGCGATAAGAAATTAATTGTTTAAACATATTTCAAGGTGGCCGACATACATTTTTTTTATTGTTTTAAGTAACTAATAGTGTTATTGTTAAAATACAATAACAATTTTCAATATGGGGAATGTATCTTTCGTCGATTTTTGAACATGAGTGAATGCATTGAATTCCTAATGCATTCACTAATCTTTAAAAATCGACGAAAGATACATTCCCCATATTGAAAATTAATTTTGTATTTTAACAATAACACTATAAGTAACTAAAAACAATAAACAAAATTTATGTCCGCCGCCTTGAAATTTGTTTAAACAATTTATTTCTCATAGCGTATTTCTGACTTCCCAATGCATTCACTAATGTTCAAAAATCGACAAAAGATACATTCCCCATATTGAAAATTGTTATTGCATTTTAACAATAACACTACTTGTTACTTAAAACAATAAACAAAATTTATGTCCGCCGCCTTGAAATATGTTTAAAAAATTTATTTCTCATAGCGTATTTCTGACTTCCCACTAATGTTCAAAAATCGACGAATAATACATTCCCCATATTGAAAATTAATTTTGTATTTTAACAATAACACTATTAGTAACTAAAAACAATAAACAAAATTTATGTCCGCCGCCTTGAAGTATGTTTAAACAATTTATTTCTCATAGCGTATTTCTGACTTCCCAATGCATTCACTAATGTTCAAAAATCGACGAAAGATACATTCCCCATATTGAAAATTGTTATTGTATTTTAACAATAACACTATAAGTTACTTAAAACAATAAATAAAATTTATGTCGGCCACCTTAAAATATGTTTAAACAATTTATTTCTCATCGCGAATGACTGAATTCCTAATGCATTCACTAATCTTTAAAAATCGACGAAAGATACATTCCCCATATTGAAAATTAATTTTGTATTTTAACAATAACACTATAAGTAACTAAAAACAATAAACAAAATTTATGTCCGCCGCCTTGAAATTTGTTTAAACAATTTATTTCTCATAGCGTATTTCTGACTTCCCAATGCATTCACTAATGTTCAAAAATCGACGAAAGATACATTCCCCATATTGAAAATTGTTATTGTATTTTAACAAAAACACTATTATTTACCTAAAACAATAAACAAAATTTATGTCGGCCACCTTAAAATATGTTTAAACAATTAATTTCTCATCGCGAATGACTGAATTCCCAATGTATTCACTAATCTTTAAAAATCGACGATAGATACATTCCCCATACTGAAAATTGTTATTGTATTTTAACAATAACACTATTATTTACCTAAAACAATAAACAAAATTTATGTCGGCCACCTTAAAATATGTTTAAACAATTAATTTCTCATCGCGAATGACTGAATTCCCAATGCATTCACTAATCGTAAAAAATCGACGAAAGATACATTCCCCATATTGAAAATTGTTATTGTTTTTTAACAATAACACTATTAGTTACTTAAAACAATAAACAAAATTTATGTCGGCCACCTTAAAATATGTTTAAACAATTAATTTCTCATCGCGAATGACTGAATTCCTAATGTATTCACTAATCTTTAAAAATCGACGTTAGATACATTCCCTATACTGAAAATTGTTTTTGGATTTTAACAATAACACTATAAATTACTCAAAATAATAAACTAAACTTATGTCTGCCGCCTTGAAATATGTTTAAACAATTAATTTCTCATCGCGAATGACTGACTTGCCAATGCATTCACTCATGTTCAAAAATCGACGAAAGATACATTCCCCATATTGAAAATTGTTATTATATTTTAACAATAACACTATTAGTTACTTAAAACAATAAAAAAAATGTATGTCGGCCACCTTGAAATATGTTTAAACAATTAATTTTTTATCGCGAATGACTGAATTCCCAATGCATTCACTAATCTTTAAAAATCGACGAAAGATACATTCCCCATATCAAACATTGTTATTGTATTTTAACAATAACACTATTAGTTACTTAAAACAATAAACAAAATTTATGTCGGCCACTTTAAAATATGTTTAAACAAATAATTTCTCATCGCGAATGACTGAATCTTCAATGTATTCACTAATCTTTAAAAATCGACGAAAGATACATTCCCCATATTGAAAATTGTTTTTGTATTTTAACAATAACACTATAAATTACTTAAAATAATAAACTAAACTTATGTCGGCCACCTTAAAATATGTTTAAACAATTAATTTCTCATCGCGAATTACTGAATTCCCAATGCATTCAATAATCCCAAAAAATCGACGAAAGATACATTCCCCATATTGAAAATTGTTATTGTTTTTTAACAATAACACTATTAGTTACTTAAAACAATAAACAAAATTTATGTCGGCCACCTTAAAATATGTTTAAACAATTAATTTCTCATCGCGAATGACTGAATTCCCAATGTATTCACTAATCTTTAAAAATCGACGATAGATACATTCCCCATACTGAAAATTGTTATTGTATTTTAACAATAACACTATTATTTACCTAAAACAATAAACAAAATTTATGTCGGCCACCTTAAAATATGTTTAAACAATTAATTTCTCATCGCGAATGACTGAATTCCCAATGCATTCACTAATCGGAAAAAATCGACGAAAGATACATTCCCCATATTGAAAATTGTTATTGTTTTTTAACAATAACACTATTAGTTACTTAAAACAATAAACAAAATTTATGTCGGCCACCTTAAAATATGTTTAAACAATTAATTTCTCATCGCGAATGACTGAATTCCTAATGTATTCACTAATCTTTAAAAATCGACGTTAGATACATTCCCTATACTGAAAATTGTTTTTGGATTTTAACAATAACACTATAAATTACTCAAAATAATAAACTAAACTTATGTCTGCCGCCTTGAAATATGTTTAAACAATTAATTTCTCATCGCGAATGACTGACTTGCCAATGCATTCACTCATGTTCAAAAATCGACGAAAGATACATTCCCCATATTGAAAATTGTTATTATATTTTAACAATAACACTATTAGTTACTTAAAACAATAAAAAAAATGTATGTCGGCCACCTTGAAATATGTTTAAACAATTAATTTTTTATCGCGAATGACTGAATTCCCAATGCATTCACTAATCTTTAAAAATCGACGAAAGATACATTCCCCATATCAAACATTGTTATTGTATTTTAACAATAACACTATTAGTTACTTAAAACAATAAACAAAATTTATGTCGGCCACTTTAAAATATGTTTAAACAAATAATTTCTCATCGCGAATGACTGAATCTTCAATGTATTCACTAATCTTTAAAAATCGACGAAAGATACATTCCCCATATTGAAAATTGTTTTTGTATTTTAACAATAACACTATAAATTACTTAAAATAATAAACTAAACTTATGTCGGCCACCTTAAAATATGTTTAAACAATTAATTTCTCATCGCGAATTACTGAATTCCCAATGCATTCAATAATCCCAAAAAATCGACGAAAGATACATTCCCCATATTGAAAATTAATTTTGTATTTCAACAATAACACTATTAGTAACTAAAAACAATAAACAAAATTTATGTTCGCCGCCTTGAAATTTGTTTAAACAATTTATTTCTCATAGCGTATTTCTGACTTCCCAATGCATTCACTAATGTTCAAAAATCGACAAAAGATACATTCCCCATATTGAAAATTGTTATTGCATTTTAACAATAACACTACTAGTTACTTAAAACAATAAACAAAATTTATGTCCGCCGCCTTGAAATATGTTTAAACAATTTATTTCTCATAGCGTATTTCTGACTTCCCAATGCATTCACTAATGTTCAAAAATCGACGAAAGATACATTCCCCATATTGAAAATTAATTTTGTATTTTAACAATAACACTATTTGTAACTAAAAACAATAAACAAAATTTATGTCCGCCGCCTTGAAATATCTTTAAACAATTTATTTCTCATAGCGTATTTCTGACTTCCCACTGCATTCACTAATGTTCAAAAATCGACGAAAGATACATTCCCCATATTGAAAATTGTTATTGTATTTTAACAATAACACTATTAGTTACTTAAAACAATAAACAAAATTTATGTCGGCCACCTTAAAATATGTTTAAACAATTAATTTCTCATCGCGAATGACTGAATTCCTAATGCATTCACTAATCTTTAAAAATCGACGAAAGATACATTCCCCATATTTAAAATTAATTTTGTATTTTAACAATAACACTATAAGTAACTAAACACAATAAACAAAATTTATGTCCGCCGCCTTGAAATTTGTTTAAACAATTTATTTCTCATAGCGTATTTCTGACTTCCCAATGCATTCACTAATGTTCAAAAATCGACAAAAGATACATTCCCCATATTGAAAATTTTTATTGCATTTTAACAATAACACTACTAGTTACTTAAAACAATAAACAAAATTTATGTCCGCCGCCTTCAAATATTTTTAAACAATTTATTTCTCATAGCGTATTTCTGACTTCCCAATGCATTCACTAATGTTCAAAAATCGACGAAAGATACATTCCCCATATTGAAAATTGTTATTGTATTTTAACAATAACACTATTAGTTACTTAAAACAATAAACGAAATTTATGTCGGCCACCTTAAAATATGTTTAAACAATTAATTTCTCATCGCGAATGACTGAATTCCTAATGCATTCACTAATCTTTAAAAATCGACGAAAGATACATTCCCCATATTAAAAATTAATTTTGTATTTTAACAATAACACTATAAGTAACTAAAAACAATAAACAAAATTTATGTCCGCTGCCTTGAAATTTGTTTAAACAATTTATTTCTCATAGCGTATTTCTGACTTCCCAATGCATTCACTAATGTTCAAAAATCGACGAAAGATACATTCCCCATATTGAAAATTGTTATTGCAGTTTAACAATAACACTATTAGTTACTTAAAACAATAAACAAAATTTATGTCCGCCGCCTTGAAATATGTTTAAACAATTTATTTCTCATAGCGTATTTCTGACTTCCCAATGCATTCACTAATGTTCAAAAATCGACGAAAGATACATTCCCCATATTGAAAATTGTTATTGTATTTTAACAATAACACTATTATTTACCTAAAACAATAAACAAAATTTATGTCGGCCACCTTTAAATATGTTTAAACAATTAATTTCTCATCGCGAATGACTGAATTCCCAATGCATTCACTAAAGGAAAAAATCGACGAAAGATACATTCCCCATATTGAAAATTGTTATTGTTTTTTAACAATAACACTATTTGTTACTTAAAACAATAAACAAAATTTATGTCGGCCACCTTAAAATATGTTTAAACAATTAATTTCTCATCGCGAATGACTGAATTCCCAATGTATTCACTAATCTTTAAAAATCGACGATAGATACATTCCCCATACTGAAAATTGTTTTTGTATTTTAACAATAACACTATAAATTACTCAAAATAATAAACTAAACTTATGTCTGCCGCCTTAAAATATGTTTAAACAATTAATTTCTCATCGCGAATGACTGACTTCCCAATGCATTCACTCATGTTCAAAAATCGACGAAAGATACATTCCCCATATTGAAAATTGTTATTGTATTTTAACAATAACACTATTAGTTACTTAAAAAAATAAACAAAATTAATGTCGGCCGACTTAAAATATGTTTAAACAATTTATTTCTCATCGCGAATGACTGAATTCCCAATGCATTCACTAATCTTTAAAAATCGACGAAAGATACATTCCCCATACTAAAAATTTTTATTGTATTTTAACAATAACACTTTTAGTTACTTAAAACAATAAACATAATTTATGTCGGCCACCTTGAAAAATGTTTAAACAATTAATTTGTAATCGCGAATGATTGATTTCTCAATCAGTCACTAATGTTCAAAAATCGACGAAAGATACATTCCCCATATTGAAAATTGTAATTGTATTTTAACAATAACACTATCAGTTACTCAAAACAACAAACAAAATTTATGTCGGCCGACTTTAAATATATTTAAACAATTTATTTCTCATAGCGTATTTCTGACTTCCCAATGCATTCACTAATGTTCAAAAATCGACGAAAGATACATTCCCCATATTGAAAACTGTTATTGTATTTTAACAATTACGCTACTAGTTACTCAAAATAATAAACAAAATTTATGTCGGTCACCTTGAAACATGTTTAAACAATTTATTTCGCATCGCGAATGACTGCCTTCCTAATGCATTCACTAATGTTGAAAAATCGACAAAAGATACATTCCCCATACTAAAAATTGTTATTGTATTTTAACAATAACACTATTAGTTACTTAAAACAATAATCAAAATTTATGTCGGCCGACTTTAAATATATTTAAACAATTTATTTTTCATAGCGTATTTCTGACTTCCCAATGCATTCACTAATGTTCAAAAATCGACGAAAGATACACTCCCTATATTCAAAATTGTTAATATATTTTAACAATAACACTATTAGTTACTTAAAACAATAAACAAAACGTATGTCGGCTACCTTGAAATATGTTTAAACAATTAATTACTCATCGCGGAATGCCTGACTTTCCAATGCATTCACTAATGTTCAAAAATCATCGGAAGATACATTCCCTATAGTAAAAATTGTTATTGTATTCTAACAATAGCACTATTAGTTACTTAAAACTACAAAAAAAATGCATGTCGGATATCTGGAAATATGTTTAAATAATTAATTTCCTGACACGGATGACCAATTGTTATTAATAATTTCAATTAATTTGAAATTTTATTTGTGTATTATTTATAGCAACGATATTAGAAACGATACGTAAAAAAACAAATTCAAGATTATAGTCGAGAAATATGTTAAAATAATTATTTTTGATTTATTAATATTTTTTGGGTGGATGGTGGATGCGCCGGGTTATTGCTGTAAATATTGCCAGCTTCACACACATTTAAAAATGGGCATTCCAAGTTTTATTCCTAATTATTTTGAACTTCAATACTTAAAAATTACATCGACCAGGTGACCTCTATTCCTATCGATGCATATCTGTGCGCCTTGCAATATTCCATAACACGCTTACACATTTCAGCCGGAATCTCAGCAATAACTTTTCTTATGTTATTTTTTAAGTCTTCCTGAGACACACAAAAAGTAATCTGGAGACGAAATACCGGGAGATCGCCCAGGCCACGGGTGATCTCCACGCTGAGATAGCAGACGACCAGGAAACATCCCTCGCGGTACTTCCATAGATACATTTGACACATGAGGCCTTGCACCGTCTTGTTGAAACCATGTAATATCTAATGGTAACCGGAGTTGACCTATGGCATGTTTGACCTATGGTTATTTTTTAAGTCTTCCCTAGACACACAAAAAGTAATCTGGAGACGAGAAACCGGGTGATCACTCAGGCCACGGGTGAACTCCACGCTGAGATAGCAGACGACCACGAAACATCTCTCGCGGTACTAAGATACATTTGACACATGAGACCTTGCACTGTCTTGTTGAAACCATGTAATATCCAATGGTAACCGGAGTTGACCTATGGCATCCACTAAAAATATTTGCAACATTTCCATATATTATTTACTGTTAACAACTACTGCATTTCCCAATTCATCTTTGAAAACATATGGGCCCAAGATTCCAGCTGAGCAGATGCCGCACCAAACAGAAACTTTTTTAGAATGCAGCCCTTTTTCGAATAAAACGTTCGGATTATATTATATCTCTAGAGATGAATTGAATAACGGAATCAATTCTTAAAACCTTTTCTACACAGAATATTTTTTGAGCAATCGGCCAGCGCTCCATATTTAACAAAACTTGAGATGTAACATTACATTTGACATTTATAAACATAGATTAGATTAGGGCCTGTACCACCGCGACCTTTGCAGATCTATTGTGAATCCCTATTATCCTAGACGACGTGCTCGAGCTTCGCCTCTTTGATAGCCCTATTAACCCTGACAGTGAGCCTTGGGTGTAGCTCTCTGCGCTTGGTTTAGTGTTGCCCAGCTTTAGGTATCTAACCCGCGCTAGATCCTCACATGTTATTAAATGTGTACTTAATAATTTAAATGGGGTCACTTATAATTTGACAGCTTTTATATAAAATTACGATAATGTTTGTATAAACTGCAAACTATTATACTTTTCTAGAAGAGCGCATTTTTATTTCATGTATTAATTTATAATATATTATTAGGACAACGTCAAAGCCTTTTTTTCGAGATTTGATATTAATTTTTATTTTATTTGTTTCCAGCTAAAAAACAAAATGGAAACGCGTTTCGGACGAACAGCCTGGGCAGCGGGACGCGGACGCCCCCCTTAGAAAGGAAAAGCAAATTTTCTGCGTTAGGAAAATTCTTCAAACCATGGAAATGGAAGAGAAAAAAGAAGTCGGACAAATTAGAAGCGGTATCACGTAGTAAGTATTCCTTTTTTTTGTAAATACAATTCCAATTCCTTAGAGCCAGTCGCACTTATCACGCTGAACTGGTTTAACTGGGAACTCAAGTTCAAAATGACATTAGAACAATAGAAACTGTCACTTAACCTGGGGTTCAGCTTGCACTCGAGTTTAGTGGTGCAACTGGGCCTTATTCTTCTAGTTTAATGGCCTTGACAACGTTCGACCAGCCTCAGTACAATTCAAAATCAGTTTGTTGCAGCTTAAAACGTCGAAATTCTATTTAATTTTTGGATATTTTTAAAATATCTATAAACATTTTCGCTTTTTGAACAAATGGTGGGCACAACCGAAATCTGAACGCCAAAATTTAACGTTGTAATTTACACTTTGCATCATGGTCGTACGTCGCAATTAAATTTGACAGCTCTCAAAAATTATTGTCAAATAATTTTCCACAATTCCTCAATATTTAACTGTAATAGTTTTTGTAGTTTTAGATTCTTTTAATTGTTATATTGCACATTTAATGTAGATAAGACCGATTCGATAAAACGGCAATAATAAAAGTAATATATTTCTGCTCTTAATATTCTCCCCTCTCTTTGTAATACCACTGGCCAAAGCCATAATTACAGGAATGAATTTCAGTAACAAATACCATGATAACCAAAGTGCGTTCACATTTGGGTTGCGTCGACTTTACAAGGTACGTTCTAGTTATAACACCTCCGATTTTTTTTCTCTGGACTGTAAACAGATAGAAACATGCGGTTTGTTTTAAAATATTCGTGCACTCGTTGTGGATTATTATTATTATCATCACTGTACGGCAGACAGAACTCTAGCGACAGCGCCGAGAGTGACGACTGTTTTTGATACTTAAAATTTAGGGTAAGCACCATCGCTAAAAAAAAAAAATGCATGGTCATCATCGTTCTGGGACAGCGATGGAGTAATCCTTTTTCATTGCATTCCAAAGGTCACTGCAGGTGTATCCTACCAAGTTGTTTTGAAGAACAATCTTCCAGCATTTCGTGAAAAACGACCAGAATAGGCTGCATGTGTGCTCTTTCATTTTCTAGTGGTCAAATAAGACTCCTAAAGAAGCGTTCTCAGCGACCATGGAATCATGGTGTCGATGTTGTGAAATATATGTACGGTTGCAGGAAGGTTATGTAGAAAAATGACAAAAGTTTCACAGATTTCGTGTGACTAGCTTTTGAGAAAAAGAAACGGAGGTGTTATAATTTGAACGCATCTCGTATTATTTTAGTAAATAAGAAACCATTTCAAACATTTTTTTGTGGAATTTGAATAATTTGTCTGTGTGCGAGTGATTGTTTGTCTCTACTGTATCTCATAAATCCGTAGAATTTTTTTGTGGTAAGTCTTTAAACTTAAGTTTTTAGGCGAAATGTGGACTAATAATGGGAGAAACCTATTATATTGAATATGTTTTCTGTGCCTGTTATGACTGCCCGTCTCTCTACTGTAGTTCACAGAAGCGCAAGATTTTTTGTTTGTTTAGAAGTGCGACTTTAATCTTAGTGTTCATGATGGATTTTTTTTAAGTGTCGAAACGAAATTTTATTTCATTCAAAATATTCTACGAGAGTTTTCGTTTTTCAGCGTTAGAAAGGAAAATTTCAGTCCGAGCCAATAGGGATGAGCTGGTACAAAAAGGAATTTTACTTCCAGAGAGTCCTTGCACACCAATTTCCGAGCCAGGTACGTTTTTATTTACACTAAAACAGTTAAAAAGAATCACTTGTTATCAAATTTAAATTTCGCGAAAATTTCACCCACCATTGATTTTTCGATTAATTTTAAGACAACAAGAATGTAGAAACAGATTTGATGTTGAAGGATACTCCAAGACACGCATACATCTTGATATTTTATGTTCTTTTAACAAACGATATAAGAATATCTCAGATGTATTTTTTTTACACAATACTATTCAAGGTTAGAATAATGACGAAATGTAGCACTAGATTAGTATTTTCTATTCAGGGTTTAACAAGAAATTATTTGAGATATCAATTTAAAATTTAGTGCGGTTATACATTTTTTTTTTGTTTTCGGATACTGGACGTAAGTTTAAACACAAATGATCTTTTTTGAAAAAAATGACATGTCATGTACGTATTTTTTTTTTGAAATTTTTTTATTTCATCTAGGTAGCTGTGACCAGAGGCGGGGTGCGAGTTTGCACCTGCGTCTCCTTTATAGAGAAGGCCGGTTTGGATACACCCGGTATATTACATACATCCAGTATATTACATACTCTCGATATATTACATACACCCGGTATATTACATGGTGTCACGACAAAAGGACGGGGACATATGGACTCGCGACTTTAGGGCGCAGTCATTTGGACGCGTGAAAAATGGACGCGACGAAAATTGGACGCGTCGACATATGTATTTATAGCATTTGACAATAATAAAATAAATTGCACGTCATTTTGCACACGATGCCAATTTCACATACTTCTAGGTTAGGCTAAGTTAGGAGAAACATTCAATAGAATGAATTGCCTATGCACGATGCCTATTCCACATACTTCTAGGTTAGGTTAGTTTAGGAGAAAACTTTGCGATAGAATTAATTGCGTAAGTATGTGGAATAAGCATCGTGCATAAAGAGTGTGCACGATGCTTATTCTACATACTTCTAGGTTAGAAGAAAGGTTTGCAATAGAATAAATTGCGTATGCACGATGCCTATTCCACATACTTCTATGTTAGGTAAGGAGAAAAGTTTGCAAAACAATAAATTGCGCAAGTCATTGTGCACACGGTGCCTATTCCACTACTTCTAGGTTAGGTTAGAGAAAAGGTTAGGAATACTTCTAGGTTAGGTTAGAGAAAAGGTTAGGAATACTTCTAGGTTAGGTTAGGTTAGGTTAGTAGAAAAGTTTGCAAAACAATAAATTGCGCAAGTCATTTTGTGCACGGTGCCCATTCCACATACTTCTAGGTTAGGTTAGGTTAGGAAAAAGGTTTTCAATAGAATAAATTGTGTATGCACGATACCTATTTTGTAATATAACAAATTGCGTAAGTCTCTTTGCGAGCGATACTTATTCCATACACTTCTAGGTTGGGTTAGGTTAGGTTGCAATAGATTTTATTTTTACTTTCCCCCGTATATAATACAAAGCGAAAGTATTGATTTCGTGAAAATTTTCGAATCAAAAATTTTAGCGGAAATATCCGTTTTGAGGTCCCCTGAGTCGAATAAGACCATTTTTGAAAAAAGTCTGTGTGTCTGTGTGTGTGTCTGTGTCCGCTGTACTGCAAAAACCGCTAAAGATATCGAGATGAAACTTGAAACTTAAGCTTTTTGTTACAATCGGAAGAACTGAAAAGCTTTTGGTGAAAATCGGAAAACCGGAAGTGGTACTTTACTCTTAGCGTTTTTCAGTTTTTTTCAGATTTTTTCAATATATGTTCATCAAACAAAAAATTCTTTCAAATAAAAGTTGTAGATAATAACAAAATGAAGATGTATTGTTCACTTACTTTTTATCATAGCACTCTTAGTTTTTGAGATATTTCAAAAGTTGTGTGTTTTATCTAGTTATTGGTGTGTGACAGTGTATGTGTCGATACAATTGAAAAATGTTTCAAATAAAAGTTGTAGGAAATGAAAAACTAAAGATTTTTTGTAGATTCACTTTTTGTCATAGCACTCTTAGTTTTTGATATATTTAATAAATAGTGTTTTTATCTAGTCATTGATTTGTGTCAGTGTATGTGTTGATACAATTGAAAAATGTTTCAAATAAAAGTTGTAGGTAATAAAATATTAAAGATTTTTTGTATCTTCACTTTTTGTCATAGCACTCTTAGTTTTTGAGATAATTAATAAATAATGTTCTTTTATCTAGTCATTGGTTTGTCTCAGTGTATGTGTTGATCCAATTGAAAAATGTTTCAAATAAAAGTTGTAGTTATCAAGAAGTTGAAGACATTTTGAAAATAATAATGCTACAAATATTTTAAAAGTGATTTAATACGCAATTTACGGGGGAAAGTACTATGATGGACACATCACCATTTTTTTATATAGTTGTGTTTGACGATTTAGAGGTTTTTACACACATAATTTATCTACCCCATTACTACAAGCAGTAAAAATGATGTTTTAATTTAGTGTACAATGATTTTGTTTTAATTTGGCGCTTTTGCGCTTCAAAATAGATGCCAATTTGCGGTACTCTCTTTCATATAGGTTCACCACAAAGTACTAATGCTATCTCCACTAAAAGCTGCACGAGGCGACAGCGTCCAAACGTCGCGCGTCCAAATGTCGTCGCGTTTAAATGTCGCGCGTCCAAAAGTCGCGCGTCCAAAAGTCGCGCGTCCGAAAGTCGAGCGTCCAAAAGACCGTTTCCAAAAGTCGCGCGTTTTTACGTCCGCGCCCAATTTTCTTATATCCATATTACATACACCCGGTATTTTATATACCAGGGTTTCGAACCGGAACTGAACCGTAAACCAAAAACGTTATTGTCAAAACAAAAATCGGATCTGAACCGAAAAAAAAATATCGGTTTATTTCGGTTCAACGACGCACGTGAACACTTATTTAATTATTCAACAGTTTCTACTTTTTTGTCAATAAATCTTTCTATTGACTGTATTTTTCTATTGTGTCATTATAACCGTAAGTCACTTAGCTAGCTGTCTTTTAACTTATTAGGGTTTGGCTCTTTTTTTGTCTAGGCTAGGATTTTATCATAAAATGTCTTTATCGATTGTATTTTGACTACTGTGACATTATAACTGTACATCGCTTGGTCGACTGTCTTTTGTCATTTTATGTCTCTGTCGATTATTGTGATATCATGACTGTACGTCACTAAGTTGACTGTATTTCAAGTTATTCGGATTTTGTCATTAATTCACTGTATTTTCACTATTGCGATATTATGACTGTAAGTCACTTGGTTTACTGTCTTTTGATCATGATATGATTTTGCCATTAAATCACTATATCGACTGTATTTTTACTATTGTGACTTTATGATTGTAGGTACATTGACTGACATTAGTATATCGTGTCAACTTAAGACGACGATAGTCGGCATTTAGTCCATTATGTGAACTTGACATGAGTCGCCGTCAGCCGACATTAGTCTCTCATGTCAACTTGAAATGACATTTAGTCCAATGTATAAAACTTAGCACAAACCGGCGTCAGCCGACGTTTGGACTATTGTCAATTTGAGGCAATTATTATTTGAAATATATTATTAGATGGTCATGTTATTGTTTTTCTTTATGACGCGACACACATTTTGATAGTTGTGACATATTTCAAACTAACGAGTGTCTTCCACTCCCAGACTAAGCATGAAGTAAAATTTCGAGTTTAGAAAAGCCCCGCGTAGAAAATTTGTCGAGGGTCGCGCAGCGACCCGAGACAAATTTTCACGGGGCTTTTCTAAACTCGAAATTTTACTTCATGCGCCACGCGTATAAACCACTGATTTAAAGTTAAGTTGAAAATACATACTGCTAAGATGTGACAGATATTTACTAATACAATAGTCCAAACGTCGGCTGATGCCGATTTGTGTTAAGTTTGATACATTGGACTAGACGTCATGTAAAGTTGACAAAATTCGTTCTAATTTTATTATCATATTTACAAAATATTCACAAAACAAATATTTTTTGCATTGTTAGTAAATATCAGTCACATCTTAGCAGTATGTATTTTCAACTTTACTTTAAATCAGTGGTTTATACGCGTGGCGCATGAAGTAAAATTTCGAGTTAAGAAAAGCCCCGTGAAAATTTTCTACGCGGGGCTTTTCTAAACTCGAAATTTTACTTCATGCTTAGTCTGGGAGTCGAAGGCACTCATTAGTATAAAATATGTTACAACTATTAAAAAGTTCACTATTGTGGCTTTATGACTAAGTCGCTATGTTGACTGACATTAGTCTATTATTATTTGGTCATGTTATTGTTTTTTTTATGACACGTGTCGCAAGTGTCATAAAAAAACAATAACATGACCATCTAATAATATATTTCAAATAATAGTTGTCTCAAACTGACAATAGTCCAAACGTCGGGTAATGGCGATTAGTGTTAAGTTTGATACATAGGACTAAACGTCATTTTAAGTTGACAGGATAGACTAATATCGGTTGACGGTGACTTATGTCAAGTTGACATTATGGACTAAATGCCGACTATCGTCGTCTTAAGTCACGTTCACACGATAGACTAATGTCAGTCAATATAGCAAGTTAGCTATAAAGCCACAATAGTAAACATTTTAATAGTTGTGACATATTTTACACTAACGAGTGTCTTCCACTCCCAGACTAAGCATGAAGTAAAATTTCGAGTTTAGAAAAGCCCCGCGTAGAAAATTTGTCGAGGGTCGCGCAGCGACCCGAGACAAATTTTCACGGGGCTTTTCTAAACTCGAAATTTTACTTCATGCGCCACGCGTATAAACCACTGATTTAAAGTTAAGTTGAAAATACATACTGCTAAGATGTGACAGATATTTACTAATACAATAATCCAAACGTCGGCTGATGCCGATTTGTGTTAAGTTTGATACATTGGACTAAACGTCATGTAAAGTTGACAAAATTCGTTCTAATTTTATTATCATATTTACAAAATATTCACAAAACAAATATTTTTTGCATTGTTAGTAAATATCTGTCACATCTCAGCAGTATGTATTTTCAACTTTACTTTAAATCAGTGGTTTATACGCGTGGCGCATGAAGTAAAATTTCGAGTTTAGAAAAGCCCCGTGAAAATTTGTCTCGGGTCGCTGCGCGACCCTCGACAAATTTTCTACGCGGGGCTTTTCTAAACTCGAAATTTTACTTCATGCTTAGTCTGGGAGTGGAAGGCACTCGTTAGTGTAAAATATGTCACAACTATTAAAAAGTTCACTATTGTGGCTTTATGACTAAGTCGCTTTGTTGACTGACATTAGTCTATTATTATTTGGTCATGTTATTGTTTTTTTATGACACGTGTCGCAAGTGTCATAAAAAACAATAACATGACCATCTAATAATATATTTCAAATAATAGTTGTCTCAAACTGACAATAGTCCAAACGTCGGGTAATGGCGATTTGTGTTAAGTTTAATACATAGGACTAAACGTCATTTTAAGTTGACAGGATAGACTAATATCGGTTGACGGTGACTTATGTCAAGTTGACATAATGGACTAAATGCCGACTATCGTCTTAAGTCACGTTCACACGATAGACTAATGTCAGTCAATATAGCAAGTTAGCTATAAAGCCACAATAGTAAACATTTTAATAGTTGTGACATATTTTACACTAACGAGTGTCTTCCACTCCCAGACTAAGCATGAAGTAAAATTTCGAGTTTAGAAAAGCCCTGTGTAGAAAATTTGTCGAGACAAATTTTCACGGGGCTTTTCTAAACTCGAAATTTTACTTCATGCGCTACGCGTATAAACCACTGATTTAAAGTAAAGTTGCAAATACATACTGCTGAGATGTGACAGATATTTACTAACAATGCAAAAAATATTTGTTTTGTGAATATTTTGTAAATATGATAATAAAATTAGAAAAAAATGTGTTTCAGACACTTTTCCATATTCTTGATATTTAAATCATATCTATAACAAGGACCCTGCTATGATGGACACATTCATATTTTTTATTAAAAAAAAACTACCCTCTTATATGCACCCAGTATATCTTTAATTAATTTCTCACTTACATGGGGTGAAACATTTTTGAATCTAATACTGGATGACACCCAGTATATTGCATTAATTTCGACATATTGTATAACTTAAACCAACCTATTCTTTTAAAACCCTATATCTCATATTTGTTGCAATTATATCATTACACGCTAGCGCGCTATAAATTCAAACTGTGAACAAAAACACACGCGGAAAGCGCAGCCTCGCTCCATCTACCGCCGCACCTCCGAATCACGTTTGCGAGTATCTCTCCATCCAACCGACCTTCAAGCTAATCCTCCTAGATGTCGCCACTCGTACCGTTTTCAGTGGATTAAATCCGGTTCACCGAATAAACCGGCCATTTACAACGATTCGAGTTTAATAATTAATCATCTAGTGTTCCGCTCTGTGGAAATCCGGTCGAATCTCGTCGTGTTACTCCGGGGGGTGATAATTCATCCCCACACCGCTCGGTGTGATTCGCGGGGACGAATTTGCGGGGGATTCGATTAAGTGGAACAAGGGCGAATTCGTTATTTACAGTTGTAATTTCTCTATGTGGAGAGGGGTTTCTATAATTTATTAAAGAGTTTAATATCTGTATTTAGAGGGGTTTGTTTGATTTATGAAAGAATTTAATTACATTAATTTATATGGGATGTGTCGGGATTTCATTAGCGATGGCGTATTATGATTTATATGCAACTAACTCTAGCATAAAATGTTTGAATTAGATTCATCCCCTAAGTTCACGGACCTACATTTGTGAATATTACAAGCCTTTGGTTTGATTTTATTGTATTAAACGGGTTTTCTTATTTATCAAATGATTTCCCTAGATAAGTATAAATTATACTTATGTTTGAACGGTAACGTGACCGCCAGTCTAAGGTGTCAACTTGTTTAGAGGGAATGGCAAAGCTATACAGATGAGAGATAAATCTCGAAACGCGTCCTTAGATGGCCTGAATACTTTGACCCAAATTGTTACATTTGCAGTAGGTTACTGTATGTAACAGCAAAAACTTGTATAATTTATTGTCCGTCGGGGTATTAGCTCGGAAAGTAGTTGTTTCAATGAGTGTTTGATATAGTTTTTGTAAGACTAACTTGTTGTAGATTGCGAATAGATTCGCACTTTTAATATTTCCCTAGATGATAAATAGCGAGTCATTCGTTTTCTGCGAGTTTAAAGGCCTCGATTTTTTGTATATTAAAACATGATGACTCATTCTGTTTTTATTTTGTATTTATTTTAAATGTGTGAACCGTGCGATCATTTAAATTATTATTTAGAGTAGGTGGTATTTTTTTGTGACTTCAGATTAACTTGTTTGAGATTCACAAAAATTACTATTACTATTCTTTCAACGTTATTAAATTAAAAATTGGTCGAACTAGAAGGAAACTCGTATACGCCAAAAGTTGACTAAAACAACAACTCTATTTATTTTAGTCATAATTTTACAATAATAAAAACTGCCAAATAAGTAAATAATTGATCGTCTAACGAGTGTTTTCAATCCCAGGTTAAGCATGAAGTAAAATTTCTAGTTTAGAAAAGCCTGAAAATTTGGCTCGGCCGCGTAGCGAAGCGGAGCGACCAAGCCAAATTAGGCTTTTCTAAACTCGAAATTTTACTTCATGCGCCACGCGTATAAAACGCTGATTTAATGTGAAATGGTCTTAAACCAATCAACAAGTGAAAAACGTTTAGTATGTCAATCATCAATTGTTTAAATGACGGGGAAAGTGCTATGATGGACACATCATAATTGTTTGTACTTGTTTTTGTATAACTTTGGAAAATATAATTTATGGAACAAACTACTAACTCAACTGCTTCCATCACAAAAAGCTATCTACGTCGCTGTTCCTATTATTAGATACTTAGCATTGTTTAAATTATATGAAGAATGATTTAATAAAGAAAACACTTGGTTAAATTTCACTAATATTTTGGTTTTTTATTCCAACTAGTTTCGACTTTGAGTCATTCTCAAGGAGAAAAGGAGTGAAATTTAACCAAGTGTTTTCTTTATTAAATCATAGTTAAATATGTTTCACCACGTGAAAGATGAGAAACTTGTTCAAGATATATGAAGAATATTGATAAGCTTTAGGAAAGCACTAACATCTCATTTTAGAAGGATAGACTGTGCTCGTTATTATTATCGTCACCCTTGACATATCATTTTTATATCACGCTTTGGTTTCTATCTTTGTCAGATGACTTTTCTGATTTACAAAATGAATAAATTGATTTTCCTGGTTTATAAGCCTTGAATGACGATTAAATAGAAGTACAACTGAATGGCACATTTAGGTGACGATAAAGTTATGCAACTCAATGTACAATTTAATGTTTTCCTTTCACAAAATAGCGCCCTCTGCTTTAATTTTATTAGATCTCTGTCAAGCTAACCTAAAAACGTTTACTCTATCAAACTCTATTGAGTCTTCTCGTCTTTCAATTCTATACATTTTTCGCCTTACGGACTGCGTGGCGACATCTATGGGTCCGACGGTAAAATGCCATGTGCGCTAGTTCAAAAAAGAAACAGGGTGATATAATACTGTATAACATATTATATCGCCCTGTTTCTTTCTTGAACTAGCGAACATGGCATTTTGCCGTCATACACATAGATGTCGCCACTCAGTGGCGGCCCTAGGGTGGTGCGACCGCACCGGGCGCCCAAAACGGAAAACGAAACATGGGGGAGGGGGGTACCATGAGATCTCGCACCACCTAAAATTGTTTGAAAAACAAAATGATGACGGGGGGCGCGCCACCATAAGATCTCGCACCACCTAAAAATGTTGCTAGGGCCGCCACTGTCGCCGCTCACTCCGTAACGCGAAAAATACATGGAGTTGTAAAGACGAGAAAACTTAATAGAGTTTAACAGAGTAAACTTTTCTGAGTTAGTTGAATTTTTTGTTTTTAAATTTAGGTTAATTTACTTCTTCTTCTTCTTTGCGTAATTAGTGGCCTTAGCTATTAAAGCTCTGTTGACCAGTCACAGTAATTATGAAATAATAATTAAAATTGTTTTAAATTTATTGGAGTGTCGATTGTATGAATGAATAAATGAGTGGATGAAGGGATGAGTAATGAAATCTTAAATCTAGGTCTTAAGCGTAGGTTAAAATCTGGACAGAGTTAAACAGCCATTGCTGCGCCCTCTGCCCTCCCCAAGGGATAGAAAATAGGAAATACACGTGGATTTTTAAAGGAAAAGGTTCAATGGAAGGGAATTTGGGAAAAGGATTATTGAAAAGGATGTGATTGAAAGGATGATTAAGGATATGGTGGACCACGTGGAGGCCGCACGTTTTAATTGTGCAGCGGGACGGACTGCTCGGGGTCAGCTCTCGAACCATACTTAGGTTAATTTATTAGGGCGATGGAAACATTTGACAAATATATATTTTTTTTTATTGGCACATTATTTATTATGATTGATCCATTAGTAATGATTTTGAACTTCTATATAATTTCTCATTCAACCGTATAACTCTCTTTTATATTTTTTTGCTACCACCCATGTACATTTTATATCACGATTATTTACTATTGCCATTTATTCAATTTTCTGTTTTGGCTTAAGAACCCCCCTAAAGCCGGTGCTCAAAAAACAACCTTTTTATTGTTGCTTCAAAAATGTTGAAATTTTGTGAGTATATACTAGATCAGATTATAAAATCTTTGTCGTATTTATTGTTTTTTGTCCAATAATTTTTAACATATGTCAAAAGAGGTGATAAATACGTGTTATGTATTTTTTGTGAATCCCTGTCAACAATGAAGCCTTGTATGAAATAAAAACGTTTTCGACACAAGCGATAAAACCCCCTTAAATATTATTGGTATGAATTCTCTTAATTTTATGGAAACTTAGTTTTCATTCCTTCGTGCATGATAACAGAGCTGGGATGAATCCTCAAAAACAGGATTCGAATCACGAATCCGAATCACCTAATATGATTCGAATCACGAATACTCGAATAAAGGATTCGTAAGTGAAAAATATGATTCGAATCAAAGATTCGAATCCTCATTTTTGAATCACGGATACAAATCCTTTAAAAATAAATTTGAATCTATTATTTGCAACCAGTAATATTTAATTCCAACAGTTTCTATTAACAAAAATGTTCATTTACCAACTAAATATCTGATTATATAATGATTTTAATAAATGATGATATATGTGTTATTGAACTTCATTTTAAATCTGTGTTTTATACGCGTGGCGCATGAAGTAAAATTTCGAGTTTAGAAAAGCCCCGTGAAAATTTGTCTCGGGTCGCTGCGCGACCCTCGACAAATTTTCTACGCCGGGCTTTTCTAAACTCGAAATTTTACTTCATGCTTAGTCTGGGAGTGGACCGTCAAGATTTTCTACATGTCGAGATTTTCGATATTTCTAGATTTATGTCGATTTATTCACAGTTTGTTATTGTATTAAATGCAACTTTAATATTAAATAAAAACGATTTTTTTTAGGAATAGAATATTTACCCATTAAGAGCCGAGCAAATTATAAAGTTAACTCTAAAAGTTAATTTTAGGTAAAATTTTGAATATTTTTCTATGATTTCAATGAATGATTTATTATATTACATACGTCAAATTTTTAAAAGAGTTAAATTCAAAATTCAAACGAGTGTTGTCCACTCCCAGGCTAAGCATGAAGTAAAATTTCGAGTTTAGAAAAGCCCCGCGTAGAAAATTTTCGCGGGGCTTTTCTAAACTCGAAATTTTACTTCATGCGCCACGCGTATAAAACACTGATTTAAAGTGAAGTTAAAAATGCACTGAAAACCAACCCAACTTCAATATTTTTTCAAAATTAGATGTTTTCTTTCCTATCTATACTGTAAACCTTCAGATATTCGTTGTTTTCTTGTAAAAAAACTTCAATTCCCTGTAGTCCTTCGGTCTCCGAAGACCATGGTTGGTCCTTCGAGCTGTAGCCTTTGTAAAATGGTAATAAACTTAGTAATCTAGAGTGATCCTTTAATTTGAAACTTCTAAGAACGAGTGTTGTCCACTCCCAGACTAAGCATGAAGTAAAATTTCGAGTTTAGAAAAGCCCCGCGTAGAAAATTTGTCGAGGGTCGCGCAGCGACCCGAGACTAATTTTCACGGGGCTTTTCTAAACTCGAAATTTTACTTCATGCGCCACGCGTATAAATCACTTGATTTCAAGTGAAGTTAAAAATATACTATTAAGGTTGGATATCTTTCATGGTAAAGTAACCAAATATGCATTCACATATATTTGAATTATGCGAAAATTTAAATATTTATATTCAAATATGAATAATTTAGTGATTTAAATATTCATATTAGAATATTTAACTATTTGCATTAATCGAACTCGAATCCCAGCCTGAATAGCGATGATTCGAATTATTTAGGAGGATTTGAATCCGTGTATGAGGATTCGAATCCTTTTATAAGGATTCGATTCCTTTTATAAGGATTCGAATCCTTTTATAAGAATTCGAATCCTTTTATAAGGATTCGAATCCTTTTATAAGAATTCGAATCCTTTTATAAGGATTCGAATCATCTACGTCTGGATTCGAATACGAATCCTTTTTAAAAAAATGTAACGAATCCGGATCACGAATCCATTTTCACTGAAGTATTCGAATACCTCTTTTGAATCCTCTAAAAGGATTCGAATCCGGGAATCGAATCTGCATGATAAATTATCATATTTCGTGATTCGGTATTGTATTTCTAACATTAATTAGAATGTAAGTAGTATATTTACTTACCTTATCAACAATCTATCATTTATGCTAGTTGATTACCACTGCAGTCAAATCGATGTAGACCTGAAATTAATTGTCGAGAAGAATGGGGCCCTTCAGTTTCGACACGTGCCAAATAAATTGCGCCCGCCATCGCCGTCTCGGTTTTCTCCACTCCCTCGGGAGAGACTCTACCAAATTAAATTTGGCACTCGCATCGACAAATTGTCTTACGTCTCGGTTAAATAAATTAACCGCAACTTCATTTGCACGTTTAGTAATTGTATAGAGTGGCTATTATAATTTACCGGTAAATTTCAAAAAATGCGCTTACGTTTATGTTTGTTTGGGTAATTTGTCGCTTTGTGAATTATTTAAATAAATTAATAAACCCATTTTTTCATTTGTTATTTATTAATTTGGTATATACAGAGTGCCTTTATCCACTATGCATAAAACGTGAGTCAAATGCATTAAACCAATTGTTTTAGATAGTCATTATAGGCAACCCAATTCTGTTCATGTATATTACGTTGCCTATAGCCATTGCAGCTTTCTTTAAAATTCAGTTTAAACCAGTGTTTCGTACGGCTACCGCATGGCGTAAAATTTGGAGTTAAAAATCCTAAAAATTTGGCGGTGTGTCTCAGTTCGCTTGCGCTTGTTTTTTATAATTTTCAAGAAGACCGACAAAAACGCTTGTGCCTTGTTTAAATAAATTAATAACCCATTTGTTCATTTCTTATTTATTTATTTGGTATATACAGAATGCTTTTATCCATTATGAATAAAACGTGAGTCAAATGCATTAAACCAATTGTTTTAGATAGTGAATATAGGCAACCCAATTCTGTTAATGTATATTGCGTTGCCTATAGCCATTGCTGCTTTCTTTAAAATTCAGTTTAAACCAGTATTTTATACGGCTACCGCATGGAGTAAAATTTCGAGTTTAAAAAATCCTAAAATTTGCGGTGTGTCTCAGTTCACTTGCGTTTGTTTTTTTAATTTTCAAGAAGACCGACAAAAACCCTATCTAATTCTCTATTTTTTTTTAAATTGCTAATGGTAACTACGATCATTAGCCATCAATCTATATTTTATTATTTAACCAATTTACTCCTCATGGAGTAAAATTTCGAGTTCAAAATATCTTAAAAATCAATCTATATTTTATTATTTAACCAATTCTATATCGAAATTACAACCATGGACCCGGATGGAATCACTTTTTACTTAAAAACGTCCCTATCCGGCGGGACTCGAATCCGTGACCCCTGGGTTAGAAGGCAGGTCCTTTCTATTTTCAAATGCAACATATTTTTATTAAACTCGCTTCCCGTTTCCTGTAACACCTTATCAATATAATGGTGTTTGAATGCGTGAGCCGAAACAATTTTATCAGTGACTAAGGTCCATTAACTCTGAATGCATTTTTGCGCTTGATACGAACACCGAAAGGACCGTGCTTATTATTCAGTTTGATTTAAAATCCCACTGTGTCAAGATATTCGTGTAGTGTTTGTTTTATTACAGAAAACAGGATAAATTAGAAGTTGTAAGTGTGCTAGTGCTTTAGATTTTTTGTTACTACCAGTCGCAGCATTCATACATAAGATTTAAGATCTACTTAAATTTTGATAATTTATGTATTCTTAAACGAAATATTCCCTCTATACCTGATGGCTAATGGTCATAGAAACTAAGCCCAATGAAAGCAATGGTAATTGTATTTCTAGAACAAGAAACACAATTAATATTTTTTCATGGGTCTTACATTCTATGATCTTCAACCATCAGCTATAGAGGGAATGTTTCTTTTAAGTATGCATATCCCAATGTATACGCTGTATTTGTTCAGTCATTCATTGATTTTATAAATGTGTTGAATTTATAGCATCTAACGAGTGTTTCCACTCCCTAATTAAGCATAAAGTAAAATTCCAAGCTTAGAAAAGTATAAACATTTTAATTGGTCGCGAAGCGAAATTTTCAGGTTTTCCTACACTTCAAATTTTTCGTCATGCGCCACGCGTATAAAGCACTGATTTAAAGTAATGTTAAAGATATACATAAAAAAGTTCGCATTAATAAATATTACAAATGTTTATTTTGTGTAACCAAATCTTAAAACATCAAGCGCCTGGAGCAATTTGCTTTCGGTTTTTTGCGTTTAATTATACGAGGGGTAATCAAATAGTAACGTTACACAGCCTGCAATGAAATGTGTACATTTTGTAACCTTCCTTTTTGTTCAACGAATTAAATGGCTCGAATTTTGAACTAAGATTTGGTTAGACGAAATAAATAAATGTAAAATAATTAACGGAAATCAAACTTAAGCAGTATATTCTGAACTTTACTTTAAATCAATGTTTTATACGCGTGACGAATGAAGTAAAATATCGTAACCTTAGAAAATTTAATCAATAAAAGTAATAATTCTGATGAAAGTAAAAAAGAAACGTTGCTATTAATTAATCTGTGCCTTAAGCAAAATTACTTTGAATTTAATGATATAATATACTCACAAACGGAAGGGTTGCCAATGGGATCACCATTATCACCTCTATTAGCTGAAATCTTTATGTCTGACTTTGAAGTGACTCTTCTCAGTAAGACAGAGGCTAAACCAATATTTTACTGGGCAATGTACGTAGACGATATCTTTTGTATTTGGACTGGAACGACAAGACTACTAAAAGCATTTGAAAAATACCTAAATTCCATCAATAATAATATACAATTTACAACTGAAACAGAAATGAACAATAGCTTAAACTTCCTTGACATAACCATTATTAAAAATAATAAAAAACTAGAATTTAAAATATACAGAAAAGAAACATATACGGACTCAATCATTCCAGCCAATTCAAACAACACACAACAAATAAAATTAAGTACATTTCACTCTTTTATTAATAGATTAATTAACATTCCTCTAAGTGAATCTGATTTCAGACAAGAATTAAACGTTATTACAAATATTGCCGAAAATAATGGTTATAACAAGGAAATTATAAATAATTTATTAAAAAAGCATAAACAAAAACATTTAATTAAATACTTTTACGCACCTGAGCAAACAATAGAATATAAATGGCATACATTGAATTTTGTTAATGACCTGTCATATAATATAGTCAGTCATTGTAGGGGAAAATACTTTAATATTATATGTTCAAACCCTTTAAATTTAGGCAAACTATTAATAAACAATAAATCGAAAACTGATAATTCAAAGAAATGTGGAATTTATGAAATACAGTGTGATGAATGTGATGCAATTTATATTGGACAAACCGGCAGATCTTTCGAAATCAGAATGAAAGAACATAAAAAATCTGTTTTAGATAATAAACCAACAACTGGCTTTTCCAAACATTGCATCGCATTCAATCACTTCTTTAATCCGCATAATTTTAAGATTTTGCATTCAGGTAATAAGGGATATGCACTAAACCTCAAAGAGGGCCTGGAGATTAACAGGGCCATAAAAATGGGGGAAAATATCGTAAACGACAACGAGGAGATTTGGAATTCCCCAATTCTGACTTCTCTTATTACCTGAAACAAAAATATTGTGTATATATATATATATATATATATATATATATATATATATATATATATATATATATATATATATATATATATATATATATATATATATATATATATATATATATATATATATATATATATATATATATATATATATATATATATATATATATATATATATATATATATATATATATATATATATAGTCGGAATAAAGATTTAATTGTGAAACAATACCAAGTTCCTTTCCTTTAATTAACTTTACATAGTGTAATATGTTTACCAAGCGCCAGATGAGAAATTAATTCAAGAAAAAAAAATCGAGTTTAGATAAGCCTGAATTTGGATTTGGTCCAAATCCAAACGTTTAAGCTTTTCTAAACTCGAAATTTTACTTCATGCTTAATCAGAAGTGGAAACACTCGCTAAAAGCTTTAAATTGACCGTTTTTATACAAACAACGAATTCCAAATTTATCGAATGCTGCAATTATCTGGTTAGGTACACTTAAAAGAAAAATTCCCTGTATGTGTATCATTCACTAACTTTCTCACTTATCACTTGGCGAAACATTATGAACTAAAAATAGGATAAATAAAAAATAATACTTGTTTTATTTAACAATCTTTTTTCTATTTACTCAACCTCTTTCGCTTCTTTTTTGATAATACCGTGAAAAGCCAAACCAGTTGAGTAAATAGACGGAAATTGTAAAAAAACCAAGTGTTTTATTTATTTATTTACCTTTATTATTATTTTTCTTATATTTAGGATGTTATTTTCCAAGTTGCTTATTTGCTAGGAACTGCACGCATTTCCTATTAAGCAAGCTTTTATACCAATCGTTCATTAGCATTCTGTAACGACCGACACAGAAATTAGTCCGGATGATACTTTTCAATGAATACTGATTACGCCTCAATGGCATTGTCCGCGCGGTTGTTGTTTATCAGGTTCATCAATTGGTCGTCAAATGTCCTTCAATTACCATAAAACGTATTCGTAACACTCGGACACGTAAACAATGACACTAAACAAATATTCCTAAGTAAGAATAATTATTACGAATTCAAAATATTAAATAGCAGTAACAATATACCAAAACATAAGTCGGAATTTTTGAAACATGCAAGAAATGGGTTTAGGGTTTTTCAGAAAAATTGATATAGATTTAGAAGTTCCAATGTAGTTCTCTAAGCTTTCTTCTTGATGCTTTTTAAATCGTAGCTTTCTTATAGTCAACTTAAATTAGATTAAAGAAATGCAGAATCTGCTAAAAAATTAAGGTTGGTAAGATTTTTATTGACAATTTTTCATTTCACGTACTGAATCTTCAATTAATGGGCCCGTTCATCAAAATGTTCAAAATTCAACATGTTTAGATTTGCTTGTGATGCATGTTGGTATCTGATAAAGGGTACTCAGCCATCTTGAAAACTTGAACCCGTCAACACCAATCAGTATATGATTGTATGATTACAAAAATCCCAAACACGAAGGGATGTTCAAACTACTGTTACGCTGGGATAAATGTCTCAATCTTTATGAAGAATATGTCGAGAAATAAACAAAAGTATATAGTTTTTTTGTACAATGCATTGAATATTTTCTTTAATAATATATATGTATATTAGTAAATTTTGGCCTGTACCTTTAATATCGGACCCCCCTCGTACAAAGATATAATATTTACATTGAACATTGTCTGGTATGTTCTGTGTTACATAAAACACACCACATGTAGACGTCTATGACGATCTTTTGTTAAGTTGAAATTTCAGATTGCTTTACCGTTTCATCTGTTTTCTTTGATTTCGTTATCTTTTCAAAAGTTGTGTATGCTGCAAGTGTATGTCGATAAAGTAAAGATAAAGTGTTACCTTAATTGGCGGATAGTGTACACCGGAGGATAACCGTTGAACCGATTCCTGTCTGCCTCCCCCCGGTATCATCAATTACGACCACTTCTCCTACGCCTCTTAAACCGTAATCACGATTCGCACTTCTGGCGCCGTTAAACCCGACACTCTTTAACTCCAGATGAACACTCGATTAATCCTAATGGCCACTTTAAATCTCCGCTGTACCACGCGCATTCCGACATCTCAATTGAAAGTACATTGTATTGTCCAGTCCAATCAAGCGTTATCATAAATCGTAGCTCTTGAAATTCCAACATATGTACACAATACGATCGAAAATTCTCTTTCTGTTGAAGATGGTATTCTCCTGTTTGAAGTTTTGTATAGGTTCTAAGAAATACAAAAATTGTCAGCGGCTTTGTAGTATTTTTTGTGGGTTATGAAATTCAATAGTAACAATGTCCTTTGCATTGAAAAAATCTCTAGAGTGCCATGGAAAATATTCTAGGTTTCAACTCTGAAAATATACATTATAATTATTATGTCTAACGTTTTATATGTCAATTCCTGAAGTGTGTAGCCAACTTAAATTTGAAAAAAGATTAAATCATGGCACTCTAGAGGTTTTTCTTTTATTGAACATATGATATGAAGATTGTTACGTAATGTTTCTCTATTCATCGTATATCAGTAGGACCTATACAGGAGATTTTTTTGACGTTTCAGGCATTTCTAAACTCGAAACTTACTTCATGCGCAACGCGTATAAAACACTGATTTAAAGTGAGGTTGAAAATACAGGGAATTTTTCTTGCAAGTATACATATCTCGATTCGGCGTATGCGTTTAGGTCCAATTTTAAGTTTAGATTGAGTGTTTTCCACTCCCAGACTAAGCATGAAGTAAAATTTCGAGTTTAGGAAAGCCTGAAAATTTGGTTTGGTCGAGTAGCGCGTAGTATAAATAAAGACGTTTATTATTAGTAGGGAGAGATAGCCGATTCTAGAACCTCCTCCTCCTCGCGGAGGAGGAGGTTCTAGAATCGGCTATCTCGTGGGAGGAGGAGGAGAAGGATGAGGAGGATGAGGAGGACGATGGGGGGGGGGGGGGGGGGGGATGAGGAGGAGGTTTTTGAATTTGGGCTAAGAAGGAAGAAGAGGGAGTACTTTTTTTATATATTTTTTTTTGATTGTAGAAATGTTTCATGAAATAAAAAAAAAATATTTTAAATTAATTAAATCAGATATTTAAAAGCAGTTACCTGGGGAAATATTTATAATGGATAGTGGTTTTATAATAAAGTAGGCAAAAGTAATATTTGAAGCAATATATTTAAAATAATACAAATATACATAAAAATAGAATTAAAATTATAATTGTTCAGACATACATTTATTAAAGATACAAATAACCTTATAATAATTATAATTCAATTGTATCGAAAGAGTAAGTGTGTTTTTACCCACGTTTATGAAAAATCAAAATATATTTAAAAGTAATATTTAAAACAATATTTAAATTATAATTGTTCAGACATACATTTATTAAAGATACAAATAACTTTATAATACTTATAATGTAATTGTATCGAAAGAGTAAGCGTTTCTTACCCAGGTTTATAAAAAATAAAAATATAATTGAATGTTTAATCAAGCTCTTGAATTGCATCGTTAATCATTTTATCCAACACCTTTTCGTTTTCTAAATCCGCTATACGTAAATGGCCCCATGCTAATGTATGATATTTATCATTTAAAATGTATCTTTTGTCGTCTTTAATTTTTCAATGCAATTTTGTTTTGAAGTTCTGTAAACATATTATGATAACTGGATCTAAATTTGTACATTTTTTTATAAACTGCACCCCCATTCTCCACTACAGTAATGTAATCATTTACCGTTAAATGTTTTTTTATTACATATTTTTTAACACCTTTAGCTTTTTTAATCGAGCTTGAATTGAGTAAATTTACACAATACGCCTTAGCACCAGTTCCATAAAATGATTCAATGATCTGACCTTTAAATTCGTCTTTCATTTTTCCGATGTAAGATTTATTTGGAATGATGCAATGCTGATTGTCAACTGGATAGTTGGATGTATCAAACTTATCAATATTAATTTTAATATCATCGTAGACATTTTCTGTAAAAACTTGAAGAACTAACGAATCTGTATCTGTGTACAATAATGTTACGTTGTTATCGTACTTTCTCTTAAGGAAACTATAGAAAAAATCGTACATTACAGTTTTGGATAATTCTAAAATAGAAAATCCTACATACAGTGGTTTTGTGTACTGCACTTTGAGAACACCCATTTCCACAGCCACTAAATTATTACAAAATATTTTTGAAGATTTAAAATTTGGTTTCGATATATAAAATTCTGCACCAGGTTTCCTGAAATGAGAATCCCAATGCGTACATAATTTAATATCAACGCGATTTTCAACATTTTCCATCGTTTTTCCAAATACAACATTATTCATACTTTTGTAATGATTGCGTTCAAATTCATTTTTAGATTGTTCTCTCTTACTAGTATTGAAATCAATATATTTTTGCATCCAATTATCTTGTTTAAATTCTAAAATTCTATGTATCCGTCGCAATTTTAAGCCTTGTGTTAAACATTGTTTTAGATTTTTATAATGAATAATATATTTTTCTTTGTCATATAAGGTAGGAATTAATTTAGAATATTTTGAATTTGGAGGTATTGCCGATTCTGGGCAAAAAGGAAAATCATTATGATAATCCTGTAAAGCTACTGGATATTTTAAATCAACTTCTAACACATAACCCATCTCACCATCATCTTCCAGTGATGCGATATCAAACTCGAGAATTTCATTTTGATCAAGCCAGCGAAACTTTCCAACAGGAAGCTTACATCTCATAGCATACCCATACAAATTTGTAGCATCTAAATAAAGAATATATGAAGTTGGTTCAGAAGCATTAAAATTTGGTAAAAACTTATTATTTGCTTCAGCTTTTCGTTGAGTGCACATACTTAATCCACCTCTGATACCCTTTTTAAAAAAATGTAACATGTCAATGTCTGTCAATAATTCCAATTTTACATTTGTCATCCTTAACAAAGCGTCCCAAGCAAATCCTGGCGCTGTGAAATAGTGTGCAGGGTCGAGTTTGTAGAAATCTAATGACATTTTTCGAAAATTTTCAAATACGTCAACAAGCAACAACACATCAGATGTCAAATAAGTGTTTACGTAATCACGTAATGAATTACAATTAAATACGTCCCACACTTTACAAGCTCTCTCATAGTTTTTTCTGGATATTTTTTCATCCGTTAAATGATCATAAAACTCATCCTCACTTGGCAAATGATTGTAATTTAATTTTTCAAATGAATTCATAAAACTATAAGGAAAAACGCCTTTCTGCCGTATTAGATTAAATTGTTCATCCTCCTGAAACCTTTTTCTTATTTCAACACACTGATCATTGTCCAAAAGTGATCCCAATGTTTCTAATGATTGTGATAAAAATTTAAATGAATCTACAAACCTTAGTTTTATAAATACTTTTCTCTTTTTTCCGTTACCATTAATATATTCACCAACGTGCACATTTTTTGTAAAAGTTATATACTTTTCTTTGTTTTGTGCAATAACATCAACATCTTCCTTGTTTAATGCAATATTTTTTACAAACATATGACTGTCATAATTTGAAAGATTATGAAAAAATATTGGAATATATTTTGGAATTTTATAATTAATATTGCAAACGGAATGGGCTGGGCCACGAAACTTTCCTGTTAAGTGATCATGATCATATACTTTATCATTTACTGACAATGTCCTTTCGCAAATATGACATACATTTCTTTCATATATTAGTTTTTCTTCCGGTGTTAATGGTAACATTTCTTTACGTACTCCTAAATAATTTTTATAAATAATTTTAATATCGTCTTCTAATTTGTTTACAAATTCTTGTGCAGCATTTTCTCCATTATATATATTAAACTTTGAAAGACTATCATCATATGAACATTTTATGTGGTATGCAAAAGCATAAGGTTCATGACGAAAACATTTAACTGTGTACGGTTTACTCGAATCTGTATAAGTAGTATTATTGTTAACATTTACTAACAATGCCTCAAAATCAGCATAAACTACAAAAGGAATTTTCATTTGTTTTTGATAATTTTCAAACTCTAATATATTTCCCAGAACTTCTTCACCCAATTTATTAATTTTTTTACTACAGTTCGGAAGAACAGCTTTTACATTTCCACAATCTTCTTCTTGATGTCTTTTTAATTCATCTTTTTTAGAAAAGTAAATTAAACAACCTTCGCATATAAATTTTTCATGACCATGTAATGATATTTGAGTTCCAATTAAACGCGACAAATTTTTAATCCAGCAATAATGATTCTGATTGTCTATTGAAATATACAACAAGTTTATATGAACTATTTTCTTATTCTTTGATATTCGTAATGGAACGAATTCATAGTCCATTTTATTTTCGTTAAAATATTCATTAGCGCCATAAACGTTTATTGAAATATTATTTTTACCTTCAAATATATTGATATCTTTTATTGTAACTGGAAATTGTAAATTTGAAAAGTCACATACTGTTGAGTAATGTGGATATGAAGATGGTCTCTGTGCCAGTCCTGTTGGAACCCGAAGTGCTGAAGTTATAGCCCAAGCAAAGCATGCATTGTCGGTATTGTAAACATTGATTACTGCACGTTTTGCCTTTATTGAAGCAGGTAACTCGATGTAACTAGATGCTCTCATTGGATTATATACATTGAAATTAAGTTCAATGCTTGTAATTTGAAATAATGTCCAACCTTAAAAAAAGAAAAAAAAATAATAATTATAACATTAAAAATCACCAAGTTTCTAACTTTACCTGAATCTTTCTCCTGAAATTCTGACATCTTGGTTTTAATTTCGTCGAGGAAGTGTGCGTATGTCTCATATAGATTCGTTGCAGTGGTGATAATTTTGTTCGACGTGTTAAATGATTTTATTTCAACATTTTCTTTTGCTGTCAAAAAGTACAATGCAAAGGATTCCATGTTTAATTTAAAATTTCCAATAACCGCCAATTTACTTTCAATGAGAGTAATAATTTTCTCCCTCACTGAAATGGAAAACTTGTCTAAATCAACATAGTGTCCAGGTTCGGTGATTCGGTAACTTGTTATTTTGCCCCCATAAGCTGTAGATATTTCCTCTACTCCATCATCAACAATAATAAATGCATTACTTTTGTGTAAATTAGTTCTCAAATGGGCGGCAAAACATGCGCTATCTACTGTTATGTTACATACATCACATATTCTGTGTTTTGATGTTGATGCAAGTTTTTGTCGTTTATTTGGAATTTCACAAACTTGTTTCGATGTGGATGGATTTTCCAAAGATGTTGATGGAAGTGGATTTACCATTTTGATATCTCCCTGTTGTGCGGATCGGGGTAGAATAAGTTTGATTGTTGGCTTTTCTCCTCTATTGCTTACATATGAGTTTTGCTTGGAAACACACGAGTTTTTTTCGTGTCGTTTTAAGTTGTCTCTTCTTGTAAAATTTTTACCACAATATTCGCACAAAAACATGCTTTAAATGTAATAAAAGAGTAAGTTGCTTTACACGTCAACACACGATATGATGCTTGGGCCAATACGTTACCTTTATATAGTGAACTTAATCAAGAAAAGAAAAGGAGGAGGTTTAACTATGAGGAGGGGTAAATTTAATATGACGAAGAACAACACATTCACTCACACATGCACACACTCACACAGAGAAAAAAACATTTTACAATCATTTTAATCCTCTTCTTCATCCATGTCAGTCGATGTGTCCCACACTGATGAAGTAGAAGATGATGAAGATGAACTATCTGTTCGTTTACGTTTTACAGTATGTTTTGTTAGCTCGAATAACGGTGTGAAGAAACAAAATTCACAATAACGTTTTCGTTCTAATATCCATGTATGCAATTTGTCTTTTCGAAATAAAATATTCTTTTCGTATTTTATCCTGAATAATTTTGTATTAGGTTCTAAATTGTAAATTTTTTTTCTACACCAACGGCAATATCTCTTTCCCTGTGTATCAATCCAAAATCTTTTTTTAACTAACACTAAAAATGGATTTTGTGGAATGTTCATAATTTTGGAAATATTACCATTAGGATTTAATAAAAAATCCACTATATATTTAGGTAATGGATTGTGACATGTAAATGGTCGGCATTTACAAAGAACCGAATACATATTTGCTTGTCGTAAATGTCCAAATGTCCAAACATAAAAACACCAGTTGTCAAAAATTGTCTTACCCAAACATTTTGGTATTTCTGCTAGGCGTACCATTTTTTTTACATCTAACCGATCTTCTATTACATTTAAACACACTTGTTTTAGAGCGATTGCTTGTAAAGTATTAACAAAACTCATTGTAGATAAACTTTAATTTGTGTTCTTATATTTGACAATGCAAAAATTGATTTGATCTATGGAAAAATAGCCGGTTATTTTATATTAATATTGTAACCTTATTGTAACGGTCAAAAGTATTGCAATTTAGCTCCGCCTTATAAATTTTCAAAAAGTGTTGCAATTTTTGCCCCGCCTTTTAATTTAACCACACCTTTATGAGTAAAGGTAATTTTAGTCCCACCTTTTAATTTTACCACACCTTTATGAGTAGAAGTTAACTCAAAATCTTTTAAGAGGTGTTTTACTTTAAACCCCTCCTCCTTATACATCCTCCTCGGTTTACAAGCTATTTAAGCACCAACACACTAAGTTGAGAGAACAAACTGAACAGCGGTTTTAAAGTGTTAAAGTGAATCATGGGTGAGTAATTTATTTTAAATAAAACAACATTTAAAAAAATATGTTTTGTATTTATAAAGAAACATTTACATTTGTATTACATATATTTTATGTTTTATATTTTTTTATTACAGACCGCATACAAATCTACAACGAAATTAGAGAGGAATATTGCAGGCGATTCAACAACAAGCGAGTAAACAAGTTAATACGTGCATGTAAATAAGAGAAAATTGAGATTATAATAATTTACAGGTCACCATAATCGAGCTGGATGACTCGATACCGCCAATTCCTCTACCCCGGGCAAATATCCTCATCCAGAGGGCAGAGTATACGGCCATTATTTGCCCGGAGGATAACGCGCTCGTGTGGTTGCGGATCCATAACACATTATAATTTAATAAAAGACTAAATATTTATAAAACATTTTTATTTGATATCCATGAATTATGTGAATCATCCAAACCCAACCATTTTACTAAAACTTTATTCTTCATTCTTTTAATAACTTTTTCGACGAGATATACATCCTGATGTTGAACTTTTTTTAATTCTTCCTCATAGAATCCTCCAATTATGTCCTGGTTTTTTATATCTCGTAGTAGATATGTTCTGGGGTTCGTGTTTTGAACTTTGGATACTGTGAAGATTTCGTTGGACCAATTTGGGGTGTAATTTTTATCAAATGCTTGACGATGTTTGCTAATCCTTACGTGGTCACTAACTTTAAATTTCTTCCTAAATCCATCAAAAACTTTTAAATTACTGTACACAGAATTTAACAATAATTTTTCCTTATTTTTATTTACTTGTTTTGGTTTCATACCAATTGTTCTATGTTTTGTATTATTATATTTATTAATTATATTTTGTAGAATACTAATCCAATTATAATTGCCTTGCATGCTAAATTCCTTCCACATCAGTTCTTTAATAGTTCTATTGTACCGTTCAACAATTGAACTTTTTAAAGATGAAAATGTGCTGTAATGATTAATTCCATATTTTTCACATAGTTTTTTAAAATTGTTGTTGTAAAACTCAGTACCATTGTCTGTTTGAATATTTGCAGGTATCTGCCTCTTTTTCAACAATTTTTCCATTTGTAAGGCAACTTCTTTTCCAGTTTTTGTTTTTAACGGTAAAGCCCACCCAAATTTAGAAAAAGCATTTATAACCATCAATATATATTTGTATCCTTTATTTTCCTTGGCATAAGGTATCATTTCAACTAAATCCGCTTGGTATAAATCATTTAAACTCTTCAATATTACTCGACGTCTACGAAAATGTTTCCGAACTGGGGCGTGAATTTCATCAATTACATCGCGTTTAATGTTGGGTTTCATTAGTATTTTGTTCGATTAATATCTCAATGCAAAACTTCTTATCGACACCTTCTGGAGTCGCTGCAAATCTGCGCTTAATTTGTATTGTATCATTCAATTTAAGGTTTGTTAATTCAGACAATACATACTTTTCATTAATAAATAGAATTACATTTCCCAGGTAATTTGTTTTAAGAACTTTTCCAGCGTATAATGTGTTTTTATATAATATATCACCCCCCTTATTATCAATTGTATAGAATCCATCGGAAGATACGTTTCCGTTGCCGGCAAGTGTCAAAATTAACCTATATCTTCTATCTTTATCTGTTTCATCGAATTTAAAATACCTCTGAATTATCTTGTCTAAATTGTTAGATTTTTTAATATAGCTCGAGACACTATGCCCATGTACATGTTTTCCAAATTTGTCAACAGTCATTGCACCAAAAATAGAATTTCCAAATTTGTCTAAACTCATTTTATACACCGGTTGCTCGTCTGGTGTCTAATGAGATAATAACATATGTTTATTTCAGGAGCCACACTTATATTACTTTATAATGTTTGCTTCCTTCAATTCTTCAATTATTGAAATTATTTCATTTGTATGCGCATTATTGCCAGCACTTTGTGAAGCTAATAATAAGCGTAATCTATCTACAAGTTCATTCGGATTATCCCAATATTGCAATTCTAAGGAAGAATTGGGAATAATTTTTTTTTGCAAACCGCGTCCAACTTTCCATTTTTTAGTCCACCACACTTTTGGAGGTTGACCATTTAAAATTGGCTTAATAATGTTTACATATTTCAAAGCTTTACTACCAATACGTTTTCCGCTTGGATCATAATTAAATCGCGTCGCAGATGTTTGCTCTAAAATACGTTTATAATTTCGAACATCGTCAGGTTTAAAAGTGTAAGGGTCCTTTTTGAAAAGTAATTCGTATAGACCGGTAGTGCCCTTATATGGCACATCGTTAATAACAACATTTGCTCCATCAAACTTAAGTGCCGCGTTTCCGATATACAAAACACCATCAAATGTTTGACGAACTCCATAACGAGTATCGAATTTATCTCCACGATCTAATTTAAAGTCAATCAAATATGCGCGAGGTATATGATGAAATTGTTTCAGGGTTTGTTGTAGGACTGACGAAGTATTAAGTTCGTCTACCAGTCTATCATGAGCTTCATCTAAACGTGTGGTAGCAGTCCGTAGGACTGTAGCGTCATCATCAGAATCTACGATCTCTTCATCATCATCATCATCATCATCATCATCATCGTCATCATGTGTGACGTTTCCTGTTCTTGGCGGTGAAGTTTGATAAACTTCTTCAGTGTATCCTGTTGCAGTATCCTCAATCGGTGTTGATGTAATAATATCTTTTTTCAAATGCAATTGATGTCTCGGTCTTCTGGGTGTTGATGATGACGTTTTAATGGGTGTAAATATTCGTTTGTGTACTTTAATTTTCAACGGACGTTTTCTAATAGTTTCCTCAGATGAGGTTACATTGGATTGCGGTGTAGTAAATATTTTTCTGCGTATTTGCGATTTTCTACTTGAACCAAATCCCGTTTCTTTTTCTTTAACATAACTAGAATCAATAGGAACAAATTCTTCATTGAATTTACTAGCGATTTGTTTCAGTGGTTCACTCAAGGGTAATAACGTTGCGGCAAGATGTTCTTTTGAGTCTGCAATATCTGTTTTTAACGATCGAATTTTATCACGCAAAGCACTACGTGCTTCCACGAGTTGCTTTGCAATGTCTTTATCCATGTTAAGAACGCAAAGTGTCTGTAAACACTGATAACATCTGCATCGTTACAGCGCTTTTTAAATAGTCAGAAATTTATCGAAACCTTTTCGATAACGACCATTCGTTACAGGACAATCTAAATCAATTACGAATGGAGAATAAGGTTGCTTACAACATTCTGTGCAAGTTTCTAGAAATGTATTCAATGTCATGTCACCTATTACGTGATCATTGAAAATATGCTTTAAATTTGTTGCATCTTGCTTAAATATTACCAATAAATTACAATTGTCTCGAACCAATTGCTTTTGAATGGCACTGTAACTTTGGCATATTTTAAAACAATCAACATTTTTGTGCCGACCGTATGAAAAAAATTCCTTAATTACATTATGACCGGTCGGTGGGATATCATCAAATATAACAATGGAATATTCTTTAATATTTTCAGGCGGTCCAAGTGATTCAACATCCGAAAACTCAAAATAACCACATTCTGGCACGTCTTTTACTATTGATCGTAGATACGCGTATTTATTTTGAAATAATGATTTTGAACACAAGTATATGTTTTTAAAACGTAAACCGTTGGTTGCAAGTAATAATGATAGCATTGCATTTGTTTTACCGCAGCCAGAAGGGCCTATAATAAGACCTCTTTTGCAATTTCCTCCAAATAGATCACTATGTCGTTTATATCGAAACTCGTTAAGATCAAAATTTATTATTGGTAATGACAAGCAGTGATTTTCAACATTTTCCGACATAATAATGCTATAAAAAACCCAACCCTGCGTACAACTTAATTTTTGAAGGGTGAATGAAAAGAAATTGAATTGTCAACAGTTATATATTACAAATAATATTAATAATTAAATATAAAAACTAATACTAAATAATAACTATAAAAAAACTAATACTAAATAAGAACTATAAAATAATTCCCTGACAGATGGTAACACACATCCAAATGACTAGGAGCGACACACATCAACCACACACGACTAGCAACAGACAATGACCACAAAAGCAGATGTAGCAATCAAACACCTCATTACAATTGTTTGAAAAGAATTAGACTTGAAACAAATTGACAAATTTAAAAAATAGTTACAAAAATGTAATGTGCTTTCACAATTAAATTTCTTTTAAACGTTTTTTTAAACTTGTCAATGAATAATGCTCCTCTCGTAGCTGATTTCGTTTTGCAGCTAAGTAATTACTAACGTCAGGAGTGTTAGAATTAGTAGATTGCACAACGAACTCAACCACATCAGGCTTTGAAAAACTATTCAAATTATCGATTATACTATCAATTCTTTCCAATCGATCATCAATGGATGTCATGAAAGAGTCTTTGCGAGCTTGCATAGAACGAATTGTTCCTTTATCACAAATGATGGCTCGCATAAACTCTTCGAAATTGTTAGTAGTAGTGGTTAAGGGAGGAATCTGGTTGGGTGGTATAATTGTCGGTGGAGGAGCGTTAAGATTGGGGTTAGTTGCTCTTACTACATCTGCTGATGAAGATCTTCCAGGTAAAACTGTATTGGTTATTTGCAATTCACGGACAGAAGATCGAACAGCACCGTTATCTTGAGAAAGTGTAATTTCTTGTGATAACCGCACTGATTTAAACAAGCCACCCAGCTCACTGTCTCCCATATCCGAAACTGCAAATCGACCATCAGTATTATTTACCGACTCGACTTGGCTGGAAGATCTTTGGCACCCACCTGCAGGCCACAATCGCAACGGAGACTGAGTCATTTGAGCTGATTGCTGTGGCCCAGGTGTGCTCGATTTTGTCCCTGCAATTAAACAAAAAACATTGGAATTAATAAATATCATTAAATATTACAAAAAATACAGGACTTACCTCTCACGTCATTGGTTGCAAGTGATGCATCAAAACCTGGCTGGGAAACCACCAAGTTTACCAATGACTGAGGAAATGTCTAATTTTGCCCAGTCGGTACCGCGACATAATTTTGTCCAGTCGGCATCGCGTAATACGTGGAATCGTTTTGCACGATGACAAACTGGTTTGAGGGTTGAGGTTGTGCAATAATTTGGAATGAGGATTGTTGTGGTGGTTGGATTTGCATATTTTGTTGGATTTGGAATGAAGGATTTTTTGTTTGCGGTTCGACTAGGTGTATGCTCTGAGGGCGTTGTGGTTGATGTGTGCTGTTGCTGTATTTGTTTTTTTGGCCCTGCTTGGATAATGTCGAAGGTTGGTGGTTAGAAGGCGATCCAACAAGTAACGGCATTGAACACATAGGATTCGTTCGCCCTGTACACAATAATTATGCATTAAAATTATAATTAGGAATAGAAAATAATGCATAATAAAATATCTAATCAACCCGGAAATAACCTTTAGTCTTTCGTTCCTTTTTCGCTTTCAACGATCGATCAGTTGCCGGTTCGCCTTTCTCCTTCGAAAGCAATTTATTTGATGAATCATCTGCCACTGATTTCTTTTTGTCATTTGTAAACAAATCAAAATCATCCCATGATTCATCAAATGAAACTGAAAACAATAACAATAGATAATCTAGAAACATTTAAATAACACGTGTTTTAAATACTTTTTACATCAGGTCCAATTATGTTAGGATGTGCATCTGAGTTGGTGGTGCTCGTTTTCTCAACTTCACCTTAAAACAATAGACAATAAATAAGATACATTTGATTAAATAGAATTAAAGAAAAACAAAATACCTAACATATTCCCATCCATGCTGGAGTTCAGAAAATCGTCGATACAAATGATCTTGTTACCTAAAAGCAAAAACAAACACACAAAATAAGAATATCCAAAATATGTTAAAAATATTCAATCACCAAAATATAAATAAAGACCACTTACCTTCCATTTTAGAGTGGAGATGTTGTTCGTTCCAAAACTTGCACTGGATGTGATTTCTTGGTTTGTTCTGACTTCTTTTATACCCAATTTTGAGGTCAGTAAACGGTAGCGAAAGTAAAACAAGTGAGGGGGAATCGAGGTTACATTTTTTTTCGGGGGGTGGGCGGAGAAGCCAACTGGGGCGTGGGGAGGAGCCAAGGAGAGGGCGGGGCGGGGAGTGGCCAAGGGGGCGTGGCGTGGGAGGAGCCAAGGAGGGGGCGTGGCAATGGGCGTAACTGGATGGGGTAATTTTATTTTGACGCCTCCCCGGTGCCGAAGGGGGGGGGGGGGACGAACGTATTTTTAGACATTTTCCCCACTCCTACCCCCACTCTTCCCTCTCTCTTTGTGGGAGGAAAGTAGGAGGAGAGTAGGAGGAGACTAGGAGGAGATTCCTTCTAACCATCATTCTTTTTTTTTTCTCTCTCTTTTTTTTTCTCTTTCTTTTTTTCTCTTTCTTTTTTTTCTCTTTCTTTTTTTTCTCTTTCTTTTTTGTTTATTTTTTTAGTTGCCGCAATTAAAACAAGTTATATTATAAAAAACATTTTTTATTTCTTAATCATGGATACATTGAATATTTATTAAACAATATACATTGAACAATAACAATAACAGCAATCACAATTTACGATACTCTTGCAAAAGAAACAATCCTTCTTCATTGGTGGTGGTCCATCGACATGTGTCATCCAATTAGCCGTGTTGAAATGTTCATTGCATGGCAATCTTCCTTGTAAACATTTCATTGTGCGTATGTGGTCCGGTAATATGGGCCATAAAGTAGCGAGTTCCAATGGTTTCATTCGTTTCAGCAAATAAATTAATGTAGAATTAGTAGCACGTTGATCTTCTAGAAATGGTGTCCCGTCTCTACCGATATATTTTGATAATGCATTGTTAATCCTTCTTAAATAATAAATAACATAATACTTTAAGTTACAAGTATACTGTCGAACTGTTTCCATGTTAACACAGTTGTGAACCAATGCCGTCTGATATTATTTCACTTTCCGACTCAATTATATGCATTCAAGTTTGCTGTACATTTGTTCTTTTTTCTGTTCTACTCCATTTGCTGAAGGTTGTTTCGTCGCAACCTCTTTTATAAAATTGTTTCTTCTTCTTCTTCATCTTGCATGTAATAATTGATAGGATTTGACATTTTATCGTAGATATAATACACATTTGTTAATGCACACATTGTATAATCTGTATCTTTGTGATACATACACTTTGGGTGAGACGCTGACAACTTTATATCCAATCTTTTAATGTCCTCAATTGGCCGATCCAATATTTTCTGTAGATATTGTGATTTTTGCTCACCTCTCACATAAATGTTTTTAGCTTTTTTACTAAACACTCGAATAATTTTATCAATTTTATTGAGTGGTACATTTCCACTAGTCCATTCCAAATGGTGGAAGTTTGAAGTTAACCAATGTGCTGTTCGACGTTGCTTAGCAGGTAAACAATTTACAGAATGGGGAGCCTCAAACAAATAATGGCTAATTCGACGTTCGCTATCACATATAGCCACTTCTTTCGGTAGTAATTTATCATTACTATCGTAAAAACCTTGAATGTCGATTATGATATAGTCCAATGTATCCATAATTTGTTTGTGTACTTCTTAATTCATTCACTTCTTGTACTTGACTGATGTGTAAAGCAAACTACACTACTTTTATAATGACAATCGCCCCTCCTTGTTTTATAGCAACAGGGAATTGCAGCAGGACGGGTAACACCTCTTTTACAACAATTCTTTTACCACTTTTGTTAGTGGTGCATAATAAAACGCCTTATCGTGCAAAATTAAACAGTATGCTGTTGTATTAGCCGGAACTGGTTCTTTTGAAGTAAATTCAATTTTAATTTCAACGCCACTTTTGTGAATAGTGTCTGCCTGATACGTACAATCGATTCCTACTAATGGAATTTTCTCTTTAAATTCTGCTGGTGAAAACATTGGTTCACTTTCTGGCACATAGTAGTATGATTGTTGGAATCTGCTATACATATCGTACACAATAGCATATTTATTGTTATCAAAATCAATATTTAAATTATCATACGGAAATCTTGTACCGTTCAAAAATACACTTAGGTTTGTCAACTTTATATTATCAAATAGAGCCATTGAAGACTTCATCTGGCCTTTTCGATTGGTTTGAAAACCGAAAATAATGTATCTTGGCGTTTCAAGTTGCGGCGCCGTCTTTACGGCCCATGTATGTCTTGTTGTTTGCGGCAATGACGGATACTCATGAATCTCCCAACTTCTAAACCATAAATTGATATTTTGATTTTTGTCAGTTAATTTTGTCAAGGCTAACTGTTCTCGTAGACCGACTGCAATTTGAGGTATTCTCCAAATAATTTTATCTATTGTCAATTTTACTTTTTCTTTTTCAGCTTCACTTTGAACAATTACATCGTTATCATCGTTATTCCGAATGAGTACCAACTCTTGTCTACAGTTTAATACAACTTTCTTAAAATCTTCCGCAAATCCTAAAATACTTTTAAGCGGTACACTAATTGCAAAATGTCCATTGTCATCGACTATATCGCAAAAACCTTTTTTCTCAATGTCCCACCCTGCATTTTGTAATTTAATCATTTCATTTTTATTATACGAAAAATATCCTTTCATACATGATGTCACTCCCACGTTTCTAACGGAATCCACTTGAACACCATTCATTAAATACCGAAGATCGCTAATCATAAAGCCTGCTGGGTTGTTGACTAATTTTGAATTCTTACTAGCCTCGTTTTTAACATTCCCATCCTCACCAACTTTCCGTAGAGTACCCTCTACATATAAATAACTCTCTCCTGGTAATGTATAATTGTCAGTTTCAGGAACCGTTATCCTAATTTCATCATTATTATCAAAACTTGCCGATCCATAAGGTTGGTATGAATGATACTCGTAACTTACTATTGCATTGTTAGATTTAACTTTGTCGGTAACATTTAAAATGTCCATTATTTTAGTAGTTTATAGCCCAAATCTTTTAAGAATATACGATTTTCTGTTGTTAACTTCTTCACTTTTTTTAGGCTACTGCACACATTTTTCATATCGCTACCCAATTTATAGGCTGACCGGTTTGCTGTGTTCTTCTTCTTCTTCTTCTTAACAATATGGTTCCTCTTTCGATTCGACGTTTTTGAGTTATATAACTTCATCTCATTCAACCTTACGCAAGTGTAATCGTGTCGTTACTTCTTCACCTCTAAAATTGATCAATTTCCCTGATTGATCCAACACTCTTACCACAATTGTACTGATAATATCTCCAGTAACAGATAAATATATAGGTAAATGTGGCGATTCTACCATCTTATATCCGGCCGGCACTTTAGGAAAAAAATGATAAAGCACGTGTACCGGTTCACCGTTATTATAAGAACCGCTCACTAAATTGCAATAAATTTGAATTGCATTGACTGTGTGGATATTAACAATATTTTCTGCTTCATAACTCTTCCCGCCCATTAGTACTTTCTTATCAAATCCCAATAAGGTTCCTATACTTTTTTCAGCTGTAAAATCGATTTCTACATCGGTTTTTATGTGCACTTTCTGAGTATTATTATTACCGCGTATACGGACCAATGCCGTATTGTCAATGTCCCCTTCTATTTTAGTCTCTATAAAATCAGAAATATCATCTAAACCGTAAATTCCAACGGGTAATTCTACTATTTTTTTGTTGTTTCCTATTTTGTAGTGAAATAAATTATTTGATATGTCAACGTTTGGAATTGAATTGAATGACTCAAAATTGAGTAAAGCCAACTCATATTCTTCATCTTCATCTTTGCTCAAATAAATCGGTGGATTAAAATTGCAACTTAACTCGGAACTGATTCCGGTCAACGTAAACGTAAGCGAATGAGAAGTTTTCACCATTGCGTTTAGTCTTCGACTGATGTTTAAATTGTTTTCTTAATTATTTATTAAAAACATTAAACACAATTGTCCACAGTTTAAATCATCGATTGTCTGGTAGCGTTCATAGTTATAACTTATAACATTATTCTTATCATCTGATCTTAAATATTTTTCAATTTCAATGGAAGGTTTTAAATCACCGAAACTGTCAAAGTATTTTACTCTACTGCCACTTTTTTTATAAGCAACCCAATGCGTTCCTTCACTTTCTTTATTGTCTAAATTGATAACTGCACTTTCATTTTTTTTAATTTTTTTCGGTAATGCATTTCTCATATAGACACCTCTAAACGATGGTATTTTCAATAATTTTGCTATTTTTAAAATTTCCAAATTATTTAGAGGTCTTTTATGAAGGAACATTATTTTCAGTTTTTTGAATATTCGGGAAAATACAAACCACATCCTCTTTTATATGGTTTTATGTAATAACCAGAACCCACTGATTTGGCTTCCATAGCTCTATTGTGTCGCTCAGCTTCTTTTTGTTGTTCTTTAGCTGATTTTGCACTGTTTACTGCTTTCGCTATAGCGGCTGCCCCTCCTCCAAGGGAACCCAATGCACCTAAAGCTGCAAATAATGGAATCAACGGAAGAAATCCTCCTTGTTTCGGTATAGGAATGACTCTACGTTTTGGAAATTTAATTTTTCTCTTATATTTTTTCAAAACATTATATGCAGCTTTTGTAGCATCAAATACACTTTTATGTTTTCTTCTACTGATAGCGTTTCTGGCTAGTCGAACTGCCTTGTTAAACGTTAAAGTACCACCCCGACTCATTCTTTTGCGATTTCTACCCTTGCTTTTTCTCTTTTTTAGACCCATTCCAAATGAAGTTTTCCCTTTCATTGCTGCTGCAACTCCTGCCGATGCAATCTTTTCTCCGGCACTTGGACCAACCTTCTGAATTATTTTTTTTGCAGTTTTGAGTAACCTATGATCGGCTATATGCCTTTCTTTTAAATTATTTGTATTATCATACACTATATCGTGCTCTTTACAAGCTTCGTCGAGTTCGTTTATTCCTTTATCGCCTCGCGCTAATCTCTTTTCTAATTTTGTTCCAGGCCCACAATAATTATATCCAGGTAAATGAATTTCAAAAGGCAGCTTGTTTATTAATTTATTTAGTAGCCCCCGACCGATCCATTTGATAGTTCTTTTACGACTGACGGGATAATAGACATACATTTTATTTTAAAGGTATACAAATAAACTGTGGCAACTTAAAAACTGTTTATTGATTTTTATAATTTAATTTTAACAAACATTTACCACTTCACCTAATACTAACACATATACTAACTATGTTCTACTTAAACCTTGAGTTATATACATTCTCCCTAAAACTACTTTGTAAACAAAAACTTATTGCTAATTCGATTCTTTTCATTTTTTCTTTGAATCTTAAAGAATCATAATAATATATATGCCATGCACCTTTCCTAGCTTCTTTATACGCAAATGTCCATACATACATATTATGAATAATATTTTTACTTTCACACATTACTACTTTCTTTTTACTTCCCATTATTATAAGAATCTAACATTATATGTTGCATATCAAAATCGAACAATAACTTATCATTACCATAAAGTAACAATTCATCAATCATACAAGCATATTCATTACATTCGCCTTGCATTATTTTCGAAAAACGAGTTTTCATATCCCCATCCAGTTCATTTAATAAACTCAAGCAAGAATAGTAATATTCACTAAACTTAAGATTTTTTAAATATTCCAAACGAGACGAAACAACATCAACAAGTTTCCACAATTCACGAAGACCTTCATACGATAAAAATACGTGATTTCCACCGATATCAATTCTTGCAACTTTACGACAATTATTCATTAAACTAAATGAAATGTTTACTCCATTAAAGCTGATTGTTTGATCCGTATCTACATAAAAAAATGTTTGGTTGATATTCACTTTTTGTTCTAAAAATACTGTCCACATCTGTTCATTCAAAGAAATTCCTTGCCCACCCTTACCCAATATTCTAATAACTGGTTCAAGATTAAGATCTATGTCCAAACCTACCGACACCCATTTAGAATTACTTTTATTTAAAAAATACGTATTCGACGACAATAAATTTTTCATAGCGTTCTTCTTTTGTTTTACAAGTTGATTGTTGTGGTTGGCATCATCGTTGGTATCGTTGATATTCCATGGAACATCAACAGTAGTAGTCTCACCATGATTCGGTAGATTTATATTCGAAAAAGGTTCTTCACCCTCTTCAAAAAATCCCGAGTCATTTGCTGAATTCGCATTATCAATTGGCCCATTATTTCGAATATGTGCTCTAATAATTTGTTTATTACTCGGGTTTTGTCGTTTCACTAAAATTTCACTTCAATCAATAAATTAATTTATTTTCAAAATAATTACAAATACTTACTTATTATTAAATTTATTATTGACAACAACACTAATTAGTGACACAGTTCTGGCAGATGTATTCTTGACAACAACACGTGTACTGTAATAAGTTACACCCATCCGGCAGATCTTATATAGTCCCATAATATTATGTTGGGGGGAGGTTCTGTATATATTTTTACATCACAACGACCTCACATACTTCTCCTCTGAAAAGGACTAACTACTTTATGATTTTCCCGCCTAAAGGAGGTCGTTTACCCACTCATTAGAATCCAATTGAAGGCATTCAATACCTTCAATCATCGATGTTGCTAACAACACTTTAACCGCATTGACAATATTTATTAATAGATTCATATATGACATCTTATGTATTATTCATCAGTCGCCCTTGAACCATCGAGATGAACACATCTTGTCTTGTGCATGGTCCGCCTATAGCGATACAGCGCATAAAAGCTGTAATGTATCGGGTGAAAATCTTAAGGGGGTAAGGGCCCCTTTGGATTTTGATTAGACACATTATTTGTCTTTAATGGATGCTAGACAATACGTTAGACCGTGGACTGTAAGCACTCAAGGGTGATATTTTTAGCCGATTCTATGAACCCTACCTCTTCTATTTGGTGAAAACTATCTTAAAATTATTAAGAGTATATTGCCTCTTTAGAATCAATAAAACCGTAAAGTAACCTCCTCCTCCTCCTCTTCATTTTATGAGGAGGAGGAAAGAAGGTTCTTTGGAGATTCTAAAAAGACACCTCCTCCCTACCAGGAGGTTTTAACTCTTTTAATCATTTTGAGGAGTTTCCTCTCAAATGAGGAGGAGGTTCTAGAATCGGCTGTAACCCTCTACTATTATTATTATTATAATTTGTCTTCATTTTAAGTTTGACTCAAAGTTACAGAAAGAAAAGAAAAATAGCTAAGATATTTAAAATAAATAAATACTGATTATTTGAGTGATTTTGAATGTTGAATGTTTATATATTTTTAAAATTAATATCTACTTAAGGATTAAGGATTGGTTGTCGGGAGGGCAGCCGCAGCCGCCCAAGTTTTAGGCCTATTGTAGTGTCTCCCTCCTGATGGTCAGACATCTACATAACTGGAGAATGTTTTTTCTAAAATATTTAAATCCAGCGTGAATTCAATTGCCGTTCATCTTGAAAAGAGATTTCCTTACAAAATCCCAACTATTTAGGTGGATTTTGTCAAGTCCCAGATTGATGAAAAGTGTTTTCTTTGTTTCAGGTGAACCGGTTGCACCGCCACATTATCCTTCTTCGGTGGGACAGCAGCCGAGTCCCGCGCCCCAGCATCACCAGATGAGCCCCCAGGGCCCGCCCCCAGCATATCCGAACCTTCCGCCCTTTCCCCATTTTCAGCACTCGATGTTGCAACAGCAGCTACTGCAGAACCCCCAGTTCGCCCAGGCCAACGCCAATAACAATACCGGTAAGTTTTTTTTTAAAGACCTGTACATTTTTTAGGCTCTTGAATTTTTCAAAAATGATAGGAGTATGATTTATAGATTATGAGCCATATTCTGACTGGATCCAAAAAGCTTGTTACATTACTGAGTTTTTGATATTTATATTTAGAAAAAAAATGTTTATCAATATCAGTGGCGACTCCTCCAAAAAGGCTGCAGTTTCAGCTATTATTTTGTGATGCTGTGTTTTGTTTTTTGTGACCAGTTTATGTAACGAACAAACCTAATATAGTCAACCTATTACCCGTTTACCCTGGTAATAGGTTGACTATATTAGGTTTGTTCGTTGCATGAACCGGTGCAGCACTTTTTGCACCGAAACCGTTCGTTACATGCACTAAGTTGAACTGAACTGTGTTCGTTTGTGCCAGTTCACTTGCACCGAACGTGCACTTTTTGCCCCTGGTCCAGAGTAGGTGTAACTAGTGCAGGATAGAAAAAGGAGAGGGTGAGAGATATACAATTTTCAAAAATACATACGAGACATGGTAATAGTTGTTCAATGTGTGAATTAACGAGCAAAAATTCTAAAATTGTCACCCAACAACCCTACATTTTTTTATTAAATTATAAAACACAGATTTCTTTCAGTTTTCCTAGTTTTATTTGTTTATAAAATACAGTACTAACATTTTATTCAAACATTAAAAGTACGATTCTTTTCGCAATCTACAACACGTTAGTATTACAAAGACTATATCAAAAACTCATTAAAACAGCTACCTACCGAGCTAATACCCCGACGGACATTGAATTATACAACAAGTGTTTGCTGTTACATACAGTAACCTACTGCAAATGTAACAATTTGGGTCAAATTATTTAAGTCATCTATCCATCCATCCTGAATAATTTGACCGAAATTGTTACATCTGCAGTAGGTTACTGTATGTAACAGCCAACACTTGTTGTATAATTCAATGTCCGTCGGGGTATTAGCTCAGGACGTAGTTGTTTCAATGAGTGTTTAATATAGTCTTTGTAAGACTAACTTGTTGTAGATTGCGAAATGAATCGCACTTTTAATGTTTAAAGTATTCTGCAACCAAGAATGGCAATTTTATTTATACCCAACATTTTATTATTAGTGTTTCCTTAAATTGTTCTGTAGTGTAGTAGTAATAGTGAAATTATATTTTTTTATATTTTACACTAAAAGCGTTCGTTTGTTTTTAGTTCAATTCATATACACTGACATGAACTGACCTGAACTGGTGACGTCACAAACTTGAAGTTTGAAGTTCGACTTAGTGCAGTACAAACGAACAAACCTATTGCTTCAGTAATCAATCGAAATAAATTAAGCAATAATACACAAATCATAGTATAACCATTTATTTCATTCAATAATAATACCTAATAATAAGTAGATAATATGCAATTATCTTTTCGTTTCTTGATTTATTGTGAAACATTTTGGATCAATATCATTATATTGTTTGATGATATTATTGGTCCCGTTTTTCCTCATAAGCTGCAAAATTTGTTTCGGTTCTACACTTGAATGCCAGTTTCGACTGTTAATCACTAGACGGCATTGCCGTCGGAGGCGGCTGCATCGATTCCCCGATTCCGTTTTCGCAGCCGCCGACGACGACGACGGTGACGACGAAGAGGAGGACGGCGCGGAGCTCACTTTGTTGAGGTGGGGGCGGCGATCGATGCCGCGCGGAATTTCGAAACGGAAATAAGTAATGACCCTCCGCGGAATAACGAAAGGAAACGACACACGGGAAAAAATGTAAATGGGAATTATGCGCTTGTTGGGCGGTACTTTTTTTTTCTTCTTCCTCCAACCCGCAAATGTTCCTCCGACAGTATGGTATTCGTAATCTCTCTCGAGACTGGAAGAGGGGCAAAAAGGGAAATGAATGGGTTGTTTGGAGTTGTTATTAAAATGAGGTTAGTTTTCACATTCCGATAAAAGTCGATTTAAGTGCAGGAGTTTATGTTCAAAGTTGGTTTACGATTTCGATCAACATTCTCGATTCATTGCAAATACCAGGACATCTTTCTTTAAATGAATAGATTTATTCACTAATTGAATAATTTTGTTGAATGACTCAAATCAACATTGATGAAACAATGATGAAATATTAATACTGGATGATTTAAATTAAATTTAAAATAAAACACTTGGTTTGTTTCACTTATTTATATTTTCTCTGACTAGTTTCGACTATTGGTCATCTTCAAGGAGGAATGTGAGGAATTCCTAATTGAAGATGACCAATGGTCGAAACTAGTAGGAGAAAAAATAAATAAGTAAAACAAACCAAGGGTTTTAATTTAAATTTAATTGAAATCATCCAGTATTACATTCAAAAATGTTTCACCACGGGTTAAGTGAGAAATGAATTAAAGATGAAATATTAGTTGTGGTTAAGAAACCGATTAACGTATGTCTCAAAAGTTTTCACAAAAATTTGATTAGAACATTCTAAAGATTTAAAATGGTTTTACGGCTATTTTTCAGAACAGATATAATTAACTGTTTTATAAACAACAAAATGTTTACTTTAAATTAAACGCAAAGGTCTATAGTTTTCAACAATACGCAGTCTTCTAGGAACATCTTGCATCCAACCTTGGACCGTTTCATCATCATCAATAATAATAATAATAATAATAATTCTTTATTAACGGACAAGCCATATACAATGTAGAGCCAAAAACATATAACTAAAATATAAGACACAAAACATGAATCACAAATATGCACAAAGACACATATGTTAATCTCGAATTTTTCTAAAAATCCGCCATTTTAGTTTTTGCTCGTTTCCCAAATTCCTACGTACACTTTTAAGATAAAATTTGCGGTAAATTTGGGAGGTTGTCGTTTTTCCTCACAAAAGGTATGTTATGAGCATTCAGCCAATTTTGAGTTTCGCGTGCATATTGGCTGGAAGCCAAGACCGGCCAAAATATAATATCATCTTGAGCATGATTTTAGTGGATAAAATTAATAAATTTTATTAACCCATTAAGCGCCATTGGTGCATAAACGTAATATTATAAATTTTTTGTTCATCAAATTACTAAATGAGTTAATTTTATTTATTATATTAATTGACCTGACTTGAAAATGTATGGAGAAAAATGTAAGTATTTTGTTGTTAAATTTTTTCGATTAATACTTATTTAAAAAAATACATTAGTGTATTTCTAACTTCACAATATTTCAGTGTTTTATACGCGTGGCGCATGAAGTAAAATTTCGAGTTTAGAAAAGCCCCGTGAAAATTTGTCTCGGGTCGCTGCGCGACCCTCGACAAATTTTCTACGCGGGGCTTTTCTAAACTCGAAATTTTACTTCATGCTTAGTCTGGGAGTGGAAACACTTGTTCCAAACTTTATATCGCACGTTTTTATAAATAAAAAAAACGATTAATCCCTGAAAATTTACGGAGTATACATTTTGCATATTTAAAAGAAACATTCTACATACTGTGATTTTTTCTTTTAAATATGCAAAATGTATACACTGTAAATTTTCAGTCATTAATCGATTTCTTTATAAAAACGTGCAATATAAAGTTTAAAACGAGTGTTTCCACTCCCAGACTAAGCATGAAGTAAAATTTCGAGTTTAGAAAAGCCCCGCGTAGAAAATTTGTCGAGGGTCGCGCAGCGACCCGAGACAAATTTTCACGGGGCTTTTCTAAACTCGAAATTTTACTTCATGCGCCACGCGTATAAAACACTGAAATATTGGGAAGTTAGAAACGCACTGATGTATTTTTTTAATGAGTAATAATCGAAAAAGTTAATAATAAGTGTTTGGGTCATTTGTAATATTTTTTTTGATCTAGTTTGTGTAATTGTTTTGGGATAGAATTATTATTTTATATATGTCATAAAAAATTCAATTTGTCATTAAAATAAAAGATTGTTGATTCTGACGAGTTAAACTAAACTATGTTGTTGTTAATTAACAATACACGATACTTCGAACGAGTCTTCAGAACCAGGAGGACAGCATCGTTCGCCCAAAACATTGGTCCTTCGAACCGGATATTAACATCAACGCTTGGTTTTATGAACGCTTTAACACACTCGGCGGTATCAGCGACCAGTCCACTCAGCGACCAGTCCACTAAGCGACTCAACGTCCACTCAGCGACAAAAGGTCCACCACCGCGAGGAAGCTGTTAATCAATAGAACCCAGTTGGGGCTACATCGTTCCCGCCTAAGTGTTCCGGCAATCCAGAAACTTTCTGAGAAAACTCCAACCTGCGTAATATCTATAATCCAATTTTTCCATTTTATCCTTCTCTCTTGCCTTTCTGCTTGAATCAAAATGTCAGAACAAGATTTAAAATCACTCATATGCAAAAGAAGCAAACTTAAATCATCTTTGACTAGGGCAAACACTCTTTACAACCATACTAATCTTGTTAGGGTGACTGAAGCCCTGTATAATAAATTAAAACAGCGAATGTCTGAAGTATTGCCATTGATAGACTATTTCAATGAAATCATGAATCAGATTGAAGAGATGGACGAAGACAATATGGAAAATCATAACAGTGAGCGTGAGAATTTTGAGATTATTTATAATGAAGTAATCTCAAAATACGAAACGTTTTTAGAGGATACTGTACCTGAATCCAGTGCATCTTCTCATTCAAATATTCCAATGTCTAACCATCTTAATGTTAAATTACCTGTCTTAACTTTACCACAGTTTACTGGTCATTATGATCAATGGACTTCATTTTCAGAAACATTTCAATCCCTAATTCATAACAATCAATCTCTAGAAGATGTTCAAAAATTCCATTACCTAAAATCATGCTTAGGTGGCGAAGCAGCCAATGCTATTAATTCGTTAACTGCAACTTCTAGTAATTATCAAACCGCTTGGAATTTATTAACCGAGCGGTTTGAAAATAAACGCCTTATTGTTGATAGACATTTATTTACAAGCAATCTGGGACGTTGAAATTAACAGCAAAGATTCGCATGGGTCATTGCGAACTTTATTAGATTCTGTTCAAGGCAATATAAGAGCATTGAAAAACATTGTACCCGTTGCTGATATGTGGGATGTTACAATGTGTTTTTTGATAAAAAGTATATTTGATTTCAAAACCCGAAGCGAATGGGAATTTCAAAATAAAACAAACGAGTTATCTACATTGCAATCTTTATTTGATTTTTTAAAATGTAAATGCGACTTGTTAGAAACACTACGTCCGCAAAGATTACAAAATGCATCTAAACCCAATGTCATTTCAAAGCAATTAAGATCTTCAAATGTATCAACAAATAATAATAATTTTAAACTTCAATGTAAGTTGTGTAATTTTTGTAATGGCCCACATTCCCTTCATTTATGCCAACAATTTAATGAGCTTCTTCCTAATGATAGGCTTCATAAGGTCAGGGAACTTAATCTTTGTTCTAATTGTTTAAACAAGGGCCACACTAATAAACAATGTAGAAGCACCTATACATGCAAAAGTTGCCATAAAAGACATCATTCTTTATTGCATTTAGAAACAAATTCACAAAGAAATGAACTGCCCGTTACAACATCAAATCACTCGGTTTGCAACAATATTCATACTCTTTTATCAACTGCATGTGTAAATATTGTTGATAGTCATGGTCGATTTCACAATTGCCGAATTCTATTAGATTCTGGATCTCAGTCTAACTTTATCACTAAAAGTATGTGCCGCAAAATAAGCGCAACTGAAGAAACTATAAGCATATCGATTACAGGAGTTAATCATGGAATTTCCCATGTAAATTGAAAAACAACAATTCAATTTAAATCGTATAGTTCTTCATTTCAAACAAGTTTAAGCTGCTTAATGTTAGATAAAATTACTGACCGACTTCCTCAATTTTCATTCAATACTTCATCTCTCGCAGATCCTACATTTACCGTTAATGGGTTAAGCAATTGCAAATTCAGAGAGTTTTATGTAACACCGAACATTTTCATAATGAGTATACATAAGCATGCGTTGTACATTTACCGACGCTCTGTTTTTAAAAGAATGTAATTTGAAGCTTGAAACGAGTGTTTTCCACTCCCAGGCTAAGCATGAAGTAAAATTTCGAGTTTAGAAAAGCCTGAAAATTTGGTTTGGTCGCGTAGCGCGAAGCGCGGAGCGGCCAAACCAAATTTTCAGGCTTTTCTAAACTCGAAATTTTACTTCATGCGCCACCAGTACAAAACACGCAGTGTACAGTTTAGCGGTGTGTTTTAAACTTCGTAATATGTCAGTGTTTTGTACCGGTGGCGCATGAAGTAAAATTTCGAGTTTAGAAAAGCCTGAGAATTTGGTTTGGCCGCTCCGCGCTTCGCGCTACGCGACCAAACCAAATTTTCAGGCTTTTCTAAACTCGAAATTTTACTTCATGCTTAGCCTGGGAGTGGAAAACACTCGTTTCCCAAATTCCTACGTACACTTTTAAGATAATATTTGCGGTAAATTTGGGAGGTTGTCGTTTTTTCTCACAAAAGGTATGTTGTGAGCATTCAGCCAATTTTAAGTTTCGCGTGCATATTGGCTGGAAGCCTAGACCGGCCAAAATATAATATCATCTTGAGCATGATTTTAGTGGATAAAATTAATAAATTTTATTAACCCATTATGCGCCATTGGTGCATAAACGTAATATTATAGATTTTTTGTTAATCAAATTACTAAATGAGTTAATTTTATTTATTATATTAATTGACCTGACTTGAAAATGTATGGAGAAAAATGTAAGTATTTTGTTATTAAAATTTCTCGATTGATACTTATTAAAAAAAATACATTAGGGTTTTTCTAACTTCACAATATTTCAGTGTTTTGTACGCGTGGCGCATGAAGTAAAATTTCGAGTTTAGAAAAGCCCCGTGAAAATTTGTCTCGGGTCGCTGCGCGACCCTCGACAAATTTTCTACGCGGGGCTTTTCTAAACTCGAAATTTTACTTCATGCTTAGTCTGGGAGTGGAAACACTTGTTCCAAACTATATATCGCACGTTTTTATAAAAAAATAAACGATGAATGCCTGAAAATTTAAGGAGTATACATTTTGCATATTTAAAAGAAACATTCTACATACTGTGATTTTTTCTTTTAAATATGCAAAATGTATACACTGTAAATTTTCTGTCATTTATCGATTTCTTTATAAAAACGTGCAATATGAAGTTTAGAACGAGTGTTTCCACTCCCAGACTAAGCATGAAGTAAAATTTCGAGTTTAGAAAAGCCCCGCGTAGAAAATTTGTCGAGGGTCGCGCAGCGACACTCGACAAATTTTCACGGGGCTTTTCTAAACTCGAAATTTTACTTCATGCGCCACGCGTATAAAACACTGAAATATTGCGAAGTTAGAATCGCACTGGTGTATTTTTTTTAATGAGTAATAATCGAAAAAGTTAATAAGTTATTCATAGAAATCATAAAGAGAATTGCAGAATTTTACCAAAAATCAACTTTTAAAGTCAACTCTATAATTGCTCGGCCGTTAATGGGTTAAGCAATTGTAAATTCAGAGAGTTTTATGTAACACCGAACATTTTCATAATGAGTATACATAAGCATGCGTTGTACATTTACCGACGCTCTGTTTTTAAAAGAATGTAATTTGAAGCTTGAAACGAGTGTTTTCCACTCCCAGGCTAAGCATGAAGTAAAATTTCGAGTTTAGAAAAGCCTGAAAATTTGGTTTGGTCGCGTAGCGCGAAGCGCGGAGCGGCCAAACCAAATTTTCAGGCTTTTCTAAACTCGAAATTTTACTTCATGCGCCACCAGTACAAAACACGCAGTGTAAAGTTTACCGGTGTGTTTTAAACTTCGTAATATGTCAGTGTTTTGTACCGGTGGCGCATGAAGTAAAATTTCGAGTTTAGAAAAGCCTGCAAATTTGGTTTGGCCGCTCCGCGCTTCGCGCTACGCGACCAAACCAAATTTTCAGGCTTTTCTAAACTCGAAATTTTACTTCATGCTTAGTCTGGGAGTGGAACACACTCATTTAGAGTTTCAAATTGATTTTTTTAACAACGAGTATCTAAAGATTTACGACATATGCAATTTAATTGGGACATGTTTACTTGAAAGAAAAACTCCCTGTGTGTATAAGTTGGGGCATTAATTGCGATTGATTGACTACAATTTTTAATGGTCATATAGGCAACCCAATTTACACACAACTTAAAAAATAAAGGTGTCAAATTGTATTGAATAAATATGTTCGGTGTTACATAAAACTCTCTGTATACCTTTGACCATTCACATCTGTGCCTCTAACTCGCCCTACATAAGGTCTACAAATCCCACCAATTGATATCGCGCAGCACACTACATTTTTTCGCAAATTCGGCCTTTTGCTTGTACTTTATATTGTCTAAACATTTTTGGACATTGTCGGTGTAAAAACCGCCGCACAGTGGCCGGAACATAAAAAAAAGTGTTCAAAAATCGATAATGTTGATATTATTGTTTGGTTATGTAAGAAAAGGGAATTGTTGGGTCTCTGACAACCCAAATATTGTCTCAATTGAACTAAAGTACCGGTTCGATATGCCGGATCAAAAATGGCGCGCTAAATACGAAGAAAAATATCACTAGCGGAAAAAAAATCATTTTTTTCTTTGTCCTTATGCATAGACCGACAAGTTTTCATTGTATGGTTGTAAAACAGTACGAAAAAAGCTATCAAACCCCTGAGACTTCGTTTTTGAGGTTATGATAGAAAAAAAGAATTTTTTTAGTTTTTTCACTGTAACTTTAAAACAACGCAAGATATTTTCAATCTGATAAAGCTGCTTAAAAGCTTATAAACAGGGCTAAATTTTTCCGTATAAATGGCCTTGGTAGCATAAACAAAACTTCAGTACAAATAATTTTTTCTCTCAAAAAACGCGTTTTTTCAAACATTTTATCGAATTTAATCGATTATAAAATTAAAACAACGATAGATAGCTTACATCAGTTTTGCTGACCTAAAAGCCTATTAAATGGGCTACAATTTCTGTATGGCACACTTCTGTCACTAGATCAGAACTCTTTTAAGCAATGTTTTTCGTTTGAAAAAATCGCGAAATTTGCATTTTTTTCGGACTCAACAGAGGTAGATCCCGTAACGGATGTGTGCCATGTAGACAGTTTAGCCCTTTTTACAGGAATTTGAAGGCATGAAACAGAATTCAAGTTTGTTCTTAACTTTTATTACATTTAAAGGTGAAAAGTCAAAATCGCGATTTTTTCAAATCAAAACACATTGCTTAAAAGACTTCTGCATGTACGCGATTTTTGCGTTTTATGGACTGAGAAATTGATTTTATTAAAGTTTTATTTATGCTAGCAAGGTCATTTATAAACCAAATTTAGCTCTGATTATGAGCTTTCAACGATTTTTATCAGACTTGAATTAATTTGCGTTGTTTCAAAGATGTATTGAAAAAAGTAAAAAAAAAATGTTTCTTATCATAACCTCAAAAGCAAAGACTCAGGGGTGTGATCGTGAAGAATGTCAGTATGGTCCCAAGTACAAAATGGTTGTCGTCTAAGATATTTGTATATCTAATGTACGTATAATATTCTTTAGATATCATTCATTTGATGTTGATATCAACATTTTCGCATGGTTTATTGTTATTTCATTCTAATAAGAGCTGTAACTCTTCATTTTTTAAGTTTTTTCGCATTAATAAAAAAATCGCATTAAGAGCAAAATAGAAAAAGCTAGAATAATCGTCAAGTGAAATGAATTGATTAATATAATTTTCATATTGTTTGAATATTGTAATTCGCACCAAATAGTAAATAAACACCAAATAAATACGCAAACAACTTTTTTTTCCATAATACAATGTTTTAATGATGTAGAGTATGCTGAATCCAATGATTTTCAAATTTAAATTTCCCGCTTGCACACGTGACTTGCAGCAACTCTGTGATTGGAGAGAACCCGCTTCCGAACCATAGCAACGGTTGCTAAAGTGAATAAACAACCTCCATAGTGAAAGTTACTGATTTTTTTTTTTGAATAACGCAAAAATCGTGGACAGATGATTTTCGAATTTAAATTTCCCGCTTGCACACGTGACTTGCAGCAACTCTGTGATTGGAGAGAACCCGCTTCCGAACCATAGCAACCGTTGCTAAGGTGAATTAACAACCTCCATAGTGAAAGTTACTGATTTTTTTTTGGAATAACGCAAAAATCGTGGACAGATGATTTTCAAATTTAAATTTCCCGCTTGCACACGTGACTTGCAGCAACTCTGTGATTGGAGAGAACCCGCTTCCGAACCATAGCAACCGTTGCTAAGGTGAATTAACAACCTCCATAGTGAAAGTTACTGATTTTTTTTTGGAATAACGCAAAAATCGTGGACAGATGATTTTCAAATTTAAATTTCCCGCTTGCACACGTGACTTGCAGCAACTCTGTGATTGGAGAGAACCCGCTTCCGAACCATAGCAACCGTTGCTAAGGTGAATAAACAACCTCCATAGTGAAAGTTACTGATTTTTTTTTTGGAATAACGCAAAAATCGTGGACAGATGATTTTCAAATTTAAATTTCCCGCTTGCACACGTGACTTGCAGCAACTCTGTGATTGGAGAGAACCCGCTTCCGAACCATAGCAACCGTTGCTAAGGTGAATAAACAACCTCCATAGTGAAAGTTACTGATTTTTTTTTTGGAATAACGTCTTTTGTTTGAATAAATCGCGATTTTGACTTTTCACCTTTAAATGTAATAAAAGTTCACACCACACTTGAATTCTGTTTCATGCATTCAAATGCCTATAAAAAGAGCTAAAGGGTCTACATGGCACACATCCGTTACGTGATCTACCGCTGTTAAGTCCGAAAAAAATGCAAATTTCGTGATTTTTTCAAACGAAAAACATTGCTTAAAAGAGTTCTGATCTAGTGGCAGAAGTGTGCCATACAGAAATTGTAGCCCATTTACGTTTTCATTCGACCAGATATGGGATGTCTAATCCCATCGATCGTATGATGAGGTATGCCAATGGTATTAGCAATAATCCCAACTTTGTTTTATTTACACCATCAATTCATCAGTTTAAGGTCCAATTACGTCGTATTAGGCTATCCAATGTCATTGACTGTTAGATCTCTAGTCCAGTAATAATTTGTTGGCGGTAATCATTGTAACTCTTTATATGGTTTTTGTTATTTTTGCTCAATATGTATATGTACACTTATGTAAAATGGAGATTCCGTTAATAAATAAATAAATAAATAATAGGCTTTTAGGTCAGCAAATCTTATGTAAGCTATCTATCGTTGTTTTCATTTTATAATCGATTAAATTCGATAAGATGTTTGAAAAAACGCGATTTTTGCGTTTTTCGAGAGAAAAAATTATTTGTACTGAAGTTTTGTTTATGCTACCCTGCGCTGCGCGACCCTCGACAAATTTTCTACGCGGGGCTTTTCTAAACTCTTGTTCCAAACACTTGTTCCAAACTTTATATCGCACGTTTTTATATAAAAAAACGATTAATGCCTGAAAATTTACGGAGCATTAATTTTGCATTTTTAAAAGAAACATTCTACATACTGTGATTTTTTCTTTTAAATATGCAAAATGTATACACTGTAAATTTTCAGTCATTAATCGATTTCTTTATAAAAACGTGCAATATGAAATTTAGAACGAGTATTTCCACTCCCAGACTAAGCATGAAGTAAAATTTCGAGTTTAGAAAAGCCCCGCGTAGAAAATTTGTCGAGGGTCGCGCAGCGACCCGAGACAAATTTTCACGGGGCTTTTCTAAACTCGAAATTTTACTTCATGCGCCACGCGTATAAAACACTGAAATATTGCGAAGTTAGAATCGCACTGATGTATTTTTTTTAATGAGTAATAATCGAAAAAGTTAATAATAAGTTATTCATAGAAATCATAAAGAGAATTGCAGAATTTTACCAAAAATCAACTTTTAAAGTCAACTCTATAATTGCTTGGCCGTTAATGGGTTAAGCAATTGTAAATTCAGAGAGTTTTATGTAACACCGAACATTTTCATAATGAGTACACATAAGCATGCGTTGTACATTTGCCGACGCTCTGTTTTTAAAAGAATGTAATTTGAAGCTTGAAACGAGTGTTTTCCACTCCCAGGCTAAGCATGAAGTAAAATTTCGAGTTTAGAAAAGCCTGAAAATTTGGTTTGGTCGCGTAGCGCGAAGCGCGGAGCGGCCAAACCAAATTGTCAGGCTTTTCTAAACTCGAAATTTTACTTCATGCGCCACCAGTACAAAACACGCAGTGTAAAGTTTAGCGGTGTGTTTTAAACTTCGTAATATGTCAGTGTTTTGTACCGGTGGCGCATGAAGTAAAATTTCGAGTTTAGAAAAGCCTGAGAATTTGGTTTGGCCGCTCCGCGCTTCGCGCTACGCGACCAAACCAAATTTTCAGGCTTTCCTAAACTCGAAATTTTACTTCATGCTTAGTCTGGGGGTGGAACACACTCATTTATACTCACACACTCAATTATACAGAAAAATGTAGCCCTGTTTATAAGCTTTTAAGCAGCTTTATCAGATTGAAAATATCTTGCGTTGTTTTAAAGTTACAGTGAAAAAACTAAAAAAAATCTTTTTTTCTATCATAACCTCAAAAACGAAGTCTCAGGGGTTTGATAGCTTTTTTCGTACTATTTTTCAACCAAACAATGAAAACTTGTCGGTCTATGCATAAGGACAAAGAAAAAAATGAAATTTTTTCCGCTAGTGATATTTTTCTTCGTATTAAGCGCACCATTTTTGATCCGGCATATCGAACCGGTACTTTGGTTCAATTGAGACAATATTTGGGTTGTCAGAGACCCAAACATTCCCTTTTCTTACATAACCAAACAATAATATCAACATTATCGATTTTTGAACACTTTTTTTTACGTTCCGGCCACCGTTCGTCGTTTCCTTTAATTTCGATTATTTTATTCTGGCGATTACTTAAAGTACTTTTCATCATCTATGACTATAACTTTGTAATTTGCAAAATGAGTACGCCTTATAGCAAGACACCATCTCGGTATTCTAGCTAACTAATTTGATATTTAGAACAATTCTTCCTTTTTCGATATTCTACACATACTCTCTTCAGTTATTTGGAAATTGTTTTCTTGGGAACACCGTAACGTCTTAAAAGTCTTAACACAAAGTCTTATTTTAATAACACTTATTTTTAACACTAAAAATTCAAAAATCTATCTATGAAAGTACAGCGAAACCGGCAAGACAGGTTATGATAGACTCTAAAACGTAACCAAATACAACGTAATTGTTCTTTCTCGCACGAACTAAGGCGTGCGGGGAAAGGGATAGGGGAAAACTTGGAAAGATTGAATTCTGTCACACCTTGTAACATACGAGGGCAATCCACAAAGTGACAGACGTTGTGAAATAAAAAATAAACAAAGTGAAAAAACTTATTTTTATTATATACATTTTGAAGGTAAACTCTTAGGCTATTTTTCGACGTAATCGCCATATAAATTAAGGCATTTATCATATCGTTTTACAAGATGTTTAATGCCCTCTTTGTAGAAATCTGCCGCCTGCGAGTTCAACCACTGGTTTACACCAGCATGGAGTTGAGCGTCAGTGTCAAAGCGTTGCGTACCGAGCCACGTCTTCATCTTTGGGAACAGATGGTAATCGCTCGGGGCCAAATCCGGGCTGTATGGCGGATGACTGAAAATTTCCCATCCAAAATCATGCAAGAGCTTTTGAGTACGATTGGCTGTGTGTGGACGAGCGTTGTCATGAAGAAATAAAATTTTCTCGTTAAGTTTTTCCCGACGCTTGTTTTGTATCGCGCGTCTTAATTTTCGGAGTGTTTCGCAATACCTCTCTAAATTTATTGTTTGACCACGTTCAAGAAAATCAACCAAAATCACTCCCTGAGTATCCCAAAACACAGTAGCCATGATTTTTCTTGCTGACAGCGCCTGCAGACACTTCCTCGGCTTCTGGGGCGAATGCGTGTGACCCCATTGCATCGACTGCCGTTTTATTTCACAGGTAACGTAGTGTACCCAAGTCTCGTTACCAGTTACATAGTTTCCAATTTTGTCGTACTCTTCCAGAAATGTCAGTGCTGCAGCAAGTCTTTTGGTTTTGTGGTCTTCCGTTAGGATTTTCGGAATCCACCTGGCACAAAACTTGTGGTATCCAAGTTTACCAACTACAATTTCATGAACTAAACTCCGTGAAATTTGGGGAAAATGTTCCGAGAGTTCCATAATCGTGAATCGACGATTTTCACGGATTTTTTCATTAATTTTTACCAACAATTCATCACTCATAAGACTAGGCCTACCACTGCGATCCTCATCGTGAACATTCTTTCGGCCATTTTTAAAATCAATGCACCACTGCCTCACTCGGCTTTCACTCATTATTCCATTGCCGTACACATCACAAATCTGGCGATAAATTTCAATAGGTTTGTAATTTTTCGCCAACAAAAACCTTATCACACCACGCACTTCACAACTGGCGGGATTTTCAATTGCACCGCTCATTTTAAAACGCCACTGTATAAAAAGTACAATATGCACGAGTCTCTAGTCACCACGGCTGGTTGCGTACTAGGTGTAGAAAAATTCTGTATCCAAGATGGTAGCGCCAGTGCCGCCAACTGCCGCCCTAGGCCAAAACGTCTGTCACTATCTGGATTGCCCTCGTATATATGTTACGCCCATCGACGTACCTTGGGCGTATCCCACTTTGGAGACCACTATTTTAGACTTTCTGAGACCCTGATGCAGTTGCCTCATTATAGTTACGCCAATAGCTGTTTTTGTTTGCTGTTTTGTAATCTATATCTCAATTACTAAAATCAACCAATTCTAGTTTCAGACCTCGAGATTATAATTTGTTCCATATTCTCGATTCGCAGTCCAAATGTTCAAACTTAGTTCCCGTATGGATTTACTCGTAGACCATCTGGAGGTTTTCTAGAATTGGCGGTGTCGATATTCGGGGCGTCGCGACGCTTTCAATTATTAATAATAGGGCGTGAAATTAGCACTTCCTCCGGTATTCCAAAGGAGCACTTCCGGGTACACGTGCTAATTGCGTTCGCCAACTGCAATTGTAATAAATTCTCGGAGAGCGTATGCGCGATTCTGGGGATGGTAGCGATGAAAATTCCTTTCCGTGAAATAAAACATTAATAATGGCGTACGAGAATGATTTATATTAATAATTAATAATAAGGGTACTCACACAGAATTTATTCAATTCCACAGAATGTTCAGATGTTTTTCTGTTAAATAATTTCTTCAACTAAATCACCAGTCGTCGAAAATAGCACTTAATTATTTTACTAAAGATTGATCACTTTTTAAAGTCAAGTTATCATTAATGTTGTTTACGAGTTTAACGATTTTTTATAGTTAATTAAAATAAACACATTGTATCATAAATAAACAAACTATTTATTAAATAAATGTGCATCTGAATATATATACAAACCAAAAATATAACAAAAATGAATAAAGTAAATTAATAAATGACAAGAATAAATGACGAAAAAATACAAGTTAAAGATTGAAAAAATACAAGAAAATGAATTACAACAAAGTTTCACAATTAGGTGAGGTATTTTAAACTTACTTGTGTCGTGGTTGGAATTAGAATGATTTCAGTTGAAGGGATGTTGTGGAATGAAAACTAAAGGAAGCACAGGATTGGTTGAAAGTTTTGAAAGTGGGGAATATGTTTGGAAAGAGATGATAGTAATTTTGCACAGAAACGAGAAAGATGGGGAAGGAAATTCATGAGAAAATATTTTAGGTCAGGGCTGCATTTTATAACTTATTTTTATTGAGTCTTGGATGAGAGCTCAATCTTTATTACGGAATTCAAGGCACGTACTGCTGGAAACCATTGTCTGCTCCAAAATTTTTGACAATGAGTTTTACCGCTCGGTTTACGATGTTTTCCAGGAGTTCGAAGTTATAAAACGCACCCTGCCTCTGCGACACAAAGGCTGCAGGTACCAGAAAGGATACAATGAATTGTAAAATGGTCAAACATTTCACAACCCGAATGTAATGTTTACAAAATATCCAAAGAAATAGAAATAACACACAAATTTATAAAAATATATAAAAAACACTTAAGTCGCGATGTTAAGCGCGAACAAATGTATTGTTTTTAATTACCAATAATTGTTTCGCCACAGTGTAGACTATTCATTCGAAGTAACAAAAACAAATCCAATATTAAGCGTATTAATTAACGAACTTGTGATCATACCTAAGCAGTGTATATAGACTTCACTTTAAATTAGTGTTTTATACGGGTGGCGCATGAAGTAAAATTTCGAGTTTAGAAAAGCCTGAAAATTTGGATTTGTCGGGGCGCGACTCGCTTCGCTCGCGCGCCCCGACAAATCCAAATTTTCAGGCTTTTCTAAACTCGAAATTTTACTTCATGCTTAATCAAAGAGTGGAAAATACTTTTTAAAAGTTTCAAATTGAACGTTTTTATGAAAACGGCGAATATCAAAATAAACAAACATCGTTATAATTAACCAAACATGAATTATCACAAAGTATTTTGATTTCGTTAGTTTCAAGTTCATTGTAAATTTATTGAAATACACTAATTTTGCTTAGATATTAACACGTTTTAGGATCCTGAATCTGGAATTAAAATATCTTAATTGATTATTTTCAGAAAAAAGAATGCAAAGAATTAACGAAACAATAACGACTGATATTGGTTTGTTTACTTATTTTGTTAGGGCAGAAATTCCTTTCTTTAAATGCATTTTCTTCACTTTTCGTATCTCGGTTTTTTTTTGGAAAATCCTTGTCCTATTGAAACCAGGGTTGTTAAAAAAACGTTTTTTTTTATTTCAATTAAAAACAGTTTTTTTTTCACAAAACGTGTTTTTTTCATAGAAACAGCGTTTAAAACATTAACAATTAAAAATATGTTTAAAACGTGTTTAAAACAAGTTTAAAACGTGTTTAAATAATAATAATAATAATAATAATAATACTTTATTGTCCTACGGAAAAACCAATACAGGACAAGCAACAAAATTTAATTATAACTTATATCTAACATTAATATTAATAAACAAAAATATTTCATTCCAAATGACTAACATAAGAATATTTAATATTGAAAGTAGACAATTTCAATTTCTAGATTTCTGGTTACTTAAAAATACATCAATAAAATATTTATTCGCATTACGACACATATGTGTTAAAGGCGCTTTAACTAGAACATTAGTTTTGCATACGGGTAAAACAAAGGTGTTAGTATAGCGCGAGGCAGTTCTAGGTACATGAAAATTTATTTTTGAAAGTAGATACATACAATCAATGGAGTTGTCAATCACTTTTTTAATAAAATAAGCACTATATTCATTCCTACGATCTACAAGTGAAACTAAACTATGTTTAGTAAGTAAAGAATTATAGTCAGTATTTCGATCTGGATATGTATCATTCTTTTTAAAACATAAATATTTCAAAAACTTTTTCTGTACTTTTTCTACCATGAGTGAGAGATTTATATAATGCAGATACCAGACCAACATACAATACTCTAATTTTGATCTAACAAACGCATAGTAAAGCGATACTATGGCATTTATATTATTGAATTGTTTAGATATCCGCATTATAAAACCCAATATTTTTAGTGCGGACGATGTTATATTATTAATATGTCTAGAAAATCTCAACTCAGAATCGAAAAGTACACCGAGGTCCAAAATTTCACGTTTTCTTTCAATTATTGTGCCTTGAATGTTATAGTTACTAACAATTGTTGAAGTTTTGCGACTGTATGAAACTACATAACATTTAGTAGAGTTTAGTTTAAGCTTATTAAATGTACACCAGTTATCAATTATATCAAGATTGTTTTGCAAATTGATAGAATCTAAATTAGTGGTAACGTGTGAATAAATTTTTAAATCATCTGCATAGGCTAAGACTGGGCATGTAATTGTTGCAATTAGATTATCAATGTACAAATTAAACAACAATGGACCAAGGTTTGAACCTTGTGGAACACCTGAAGTAGATGTAAATGTAAAAGAAGAGAAGCCATTGTAATAAACAGTATTTTGTCTATTATGTAGATATGAGGAAATTAACATAATACATTTATATGATAGTCCGAATAAAGACAATTTTTGCAATAATATACTGTGGTCCAACGTATCAAAAGCACGGGAGAAATCAGTATATATGACGTCGGATTGCCCACAGTTATCAAGTGATTCAGATATGTTTTTTTTTTTGTGGCTGTTGCCTGGCCTTGGGAACTTGACCATTAGCCATCATCAATCTATATATTTTTTGTATAATCTTTATATAATTAACAATTTGTAGAATTCTACTTTTCATTCGAACAAACACACACACTCATACCACTCCCAGGGTCACGACGAGACATAATTTTTTAATTAAAATCTCCCCGTGCACGGGAATCGAACCCGAATTGTAGCACGCCGAGCGATACAGCCCGGCGACGTTACCGCTCGGCCACCACCTGCCCTATTCAGATATGTATTGGGTAATTGATACTAAATTAGTAGTTGTTGAACGGCCAGGTGTAAATCCATGCTGATTTGGTGATAGGTAAACTTTTGTATGAGAGTTAATGATAGAAAAAATAATTTGTTCAAATATTTTAGAAAAATTCGATAAAATTGAAATTGGTCGGTAGTTATTAAAATCATGACAATCCCCTTTCTTAAAAACTGGGCAAACATTTGCATGCTTCCACTTAGTAGGATATTCACACGAAGATATCGCTAAATTAAATATTTTTGTTAGCGGACGAACAAACAAATCTTTACAATCCTTAATTAAAAAGGTAGGAATATTATCAGCACCGTATGAGGTAGAATTATTTAGTTTGTATATGCTTTGCATAACCTGATGTTCTGTTATGCTAGTAACATTAAGGACTTCACGGTTGCTTGATTTTTCTACAAATACCTCGTTTGTTTTAGGCAAATAAACACTCGAAAAATGCTCGGCAAATGCATTCACAATGTCATGGGGTTTGTCATAATGATGTTCACCTGAATATAGTTCACCAGGAATTCTAGATACATTTCTTTTGTCGTGAACAAATTTCCAGAACTCGTTGGGATTATTGGTTAAATTTCTTTCAGTATTAAAAATGTACATATTATATTCTTTTTTTATTTCATTTTTAGTAATGTTCCGGAGTCTTTCAAACTGTGAACGATAATATTGTGATTTGAAACGTTTCCATTTACTGTGATAATAATTCTTAGTTCTTATCTTATACATTAATTCTCTTGAGAACCATGCGGGGAATTTATTGGATTGCGCATGCTTGTGCCGAGGAACATACCTATCAAAACTATCATATAATATCTCGTAGAAGTTATCTACGGCCTGATTCACATCAGTATAGTTTTCTAAAAATAACCAGTCGATAGAGGAAAGATAGTTATATAAACCAAGAAGATTTGCACGCCGAAAATTGTATCGAAGGTTATGATTTGTTGGAAAATTAGCATCTTGATTATTAAAATTGACGTAAAAAGTACATGCTAGAGATGGATGATGTAAATCTTCAGGTACCAAAGAGTAGGGTTCTCGACACAAGTCATAATGCAATATACTTAAATTAGAAAATATGAGATCTAACAGCCTGTTTCTAGAATTGGGTATAGAATTCATTTGATTTAGATTCAAGATGTTTGTAAAACTATTTAAGGAACGTACTTTATAATCTGAAGAGTTTGGAATATTATAGTTAGGCACATTAAAGTCACCTATTATTAATACCGGTTTGTCCAATAACAATAGTTCTAAACCTTCAAAGAATAAGTCAAACTCATTGTTCGAAATATCAGGTGGAATATATACTGCTACACAATAAAATTCAAATTGACGCTTGTATTTACACTTACATATAATTAAATCAACTAATGGTACTAAATTAGCAATTTGAACTGAATAAAAACAGAACATACAAAGCATTTTTCTTTTCAGTATACATATCCCGATAATTACAGCGTTTTTTAAATTTGCGGGATTTCGTTGTTTCAAAGCGTTTAATTTTAAGTTTTTAACGAGTGTTTTCCACTCCCAGACTAAGCATGAAGTAAAATTTCGAGTTTAGAAAAGCCTAAGAATTTGGATTGGCCGCGTAGCGAAGCGGAGCGGCCAATCCAAATTAGGCTTTTCTAAACTCGAAATTTTACTTCATGCGCCACGCTCAAAAACACTGATTCACAGTGAAGTTCAAAAAACACACACATACAACAACGATTATTAGCAACCTAATAAACGTTTGAGTTATAGAGTTGCCTATAATCACCGTTTTAAACAATTTGTTTAACTCAGAATTTGACTCACGTTTTATTTACATCTACATATTAGATTGCTAAAGCCGTATATTTTAAACTTTCCGATATTTCAGTGTTTTATACGTGTGGCGCATGAAGTAAAATTTCGAGTTTAGAAAAGCCTAATTTGGATTGTCCGCTTCGCTTCGCTACGCGGCCAATCCAAATTTTCAGGCTTTTCTAAACTCGAAATTTTACTTCATGCTTAACCTGGGAGTGGAAAACACTCGTTTAAAGCTTTAAATTGAACTATTTTGAAAATCGTATGTGTATGTATACTTATCATAGAAATTCCCTGTTTAACCATTTAAACGATCATTCATATTACTATTTGAAAAGTGCCGTGGCAAGCTAGTTTGGCGCCTGGTGCCAACATTTTAAATAGCGCCTTATTGTTTTCTTTTTACCCGTATGCAAAGAAGATTATTATTTTCGTAAAAATTAGCAAATTCAAAAATTATGAAAATTATAGTGCATTAGAAAGTTAGCATTTCACATCAACTAATGTAATGATTGCCAACTAGCGTCAATGTCGGCTGACACTAACTTATATCCGAATCTTGCCATGAACGTTAAAAGTGGCAAATGTCAAAAGTGATACGTAAACTATCAAAACTTACATTAAAAATACGAAAATTGTGTGATTGTGTGATCATTTTGTGTATAAAAATGTTTTACAATTGTCACAAAACAATTGTCAAAGAATTGTCAAATGTCGTAAAATTGTTCCTTTTTGGAGAGTTTTGTGACATTTGTAAAACATTTTTTTACATAAAATGTGTGCGATCATTTTATGTGAAAACATGTTTTACAAATATCACAAAACTCTCCAAAAACTAACAATTTTACGACATTTGACAATCCTTTGACAATTGTTTTGTGACATTTGTAAAACATTTTTTTACACAAAATTATCACACAATCACACAATTTTCGTATTTTTGATGTAAGATATTTGACTTGACACTTTTGACGTTCAAGTAGACATTCCGATATATGTTGGTGTCAGCCGACATTGATGCTAGTTGGCAATCGTTAAAATGTCAACTTGTCGTAAAACGCATTCTCAATTGTCTTTTGTTATTTTGAATCAACATACTTAAATCGACTGTCTGAGATTAAAGCACTTTGATTGGCCATTTTCTTTTTTCTTAAAAATTTCGCATGAACTATCAAATATCGCAATTGGATTAGATTATATACCTTATGATTAGGTTAGGTTAGATGACTGTCACTAGTGTTAAGTTAGATTAGGTTATGATTAGGTTAGACAACAGTCATTAGTATTAAGTTAGGTTGTTTTATAACTAAATCGAACAATTTACGAGGGTTGCCTTTTATATTTCGGGATTGGGCAACCCTAGTGTTGCAATCTGGCAACTGAGAGCTCTATCGTAAAGTTTGACATTTTTGAGGTTATTCGTACTCAGAACGTTTTGACATATGAGCGTTATTTGTGTCGTTTACACTAACTTAAAAGATTTATCTCGGCCAAAGAAGGGAATTAAATCGTGAACATTTTCGTGCGATTATTTTTTACAACTTTCGACGTGGATTAACTCAACAACAGTGCATGGATGAACTTAATTCAATTTTTGGCGATGAAGCTCCATCAAGGACCAGTATTTATCGATGGTATGGTGAATTCAACCGAGGTCGTAGTTCACTCCAAGACGAATTTCGTGGAGGTCGTCCAAAATCAGTTGTTGTTCCGGAAACCATTGATGCTGTGCGCAAACAAATATTGCAAGATCGTCATGTGACCTATCGTGAGATTGAGACAACCTTAGGCATTAGTGGGACCAGCATACATTCAATATTGCATGAACATTTGACTGTCGAAAAAATTTGTTCGCGTTGGATCCCACACAATTTGTCAATCGCTCAAAAAAAGGCTCGTGTCGATTTTTGCAAAGAAATGCTCAAAAAATACGATTGCGGTGCTTCGAAACACGTCTATGACATCGTGACAGGTGATGAATCATGGATTTACGCGTATGAGCCCAAAAGTAAACAGCAGTCGACCGTATGGGTGTTTCAAGATGAGCCAAATCCAACAAAAGTTGTTCGCGCACGAAGCACTTCCAAGCAAATGGTCGCCTGTTTTTTCGGAAAAACTGGACATGTCGCAACCGTACTACTAGAACAACGCAGAACAGTCAATTCTGAGTGGTACACAATCATTTGTTTGCCAGTTGTCATCCAAGAAATCAGGAAAACCAACCGCCGAAAACGGATCACTCTTCACCACGACAATGCGAGCTCTCACACATCGGCTCAAACAACTGCATTTTTGAGCACGCAAAACATCGATTTGATGAGTCATCCGCCATATAGTTCTGACTTGGCACCGAATTACTTCTTTTTATTCCCATCCGTAAAAAATAAAATGAGAGGTCAATGTTTTTCGACACCTGAAGAAGCGGTTGATGCGTTCAGAATGCGTTTGGAGATACCTCAATCAGAGTGGCAAAAGTGCTTCGACAATTGGTTCAAACGCATGCAAAAGTGTATAGATCTTAATGGGGAATATTTTGAAAAACAATAAAGCGATTTTCAATGATTAATATTTATTTTTGTTCTCTAATCCCGAAATATAAAAGGCAACCCTCGTATAATTTAACTTAACATTATACAATTCTGTTGATTTACATATTTTTTGTTTGTGCTTTGTGTTTTGTTTTTGTACATCCTGTGTATCCTTCGATCGTCTCTAACAGACATTTTTTTTAAATGTTTGTTACTTAATATCATTTGGAATACTGTAATATTTGTAAAAATTAATTGGAGAGATCGCCAAAAACTATTTATAAATGTTTAAACATGTAATAATGAAATGTCCGATTGTGGAGGTGCCGGGTTTAATCCGTGGCTGGAAAATGTATGGCCAACTTCTTATCGGTATTTGAAATATCAACAATTTAGCTTACATTTAAAAACGTATATAATGTTTAATGAAGTAGTATAAAATATAAATAAATAAATTTAAGATAACAAATTTAACGTTTAAAACATGTATGTTTAAAACACTATTTTAAAACATCTACTGTCACCTTTTTATGTAAGATATTGACACATATTAAGTCAAACGTAAACAGTTACTAAATGAATAAACAAAAAAATATGTAAAAATTACAATTTCAACACTAATAACGACAAGAATCGTCAAATAAACGAAAAATATTATAAAGTAGTCAATAATTGATAAAAAGACAGCCGACTAAGTGACTTTATTTCGAAATACTAATAGACAGTGTCTGTCGCTTTATAACTTTTACTGTTGTATTGTTAAAAACAGAGATAACTGACATTTTTAGCATTTTTTTAAAGTTGAATAAAAACACCCCAAAATCTTTCTCATTTTTAATAATAATAATAATAATTTATTTCTCAACAGACCAGGTCCAATTACAGAGAAAAATATATTTAACGCACAATACATTAAAGTACACATTAAAAATAAAAAGAAAAGCATACATTAAAAATACACAATATAGAAAACAAATATATATAAATAAAACATACATGCGCCAAATATGATCTATAAGAAACACGTTTTTAAAACATTTTCGAATTCAGTAGTGTTATTACAAAAGATATCGACAGCGTACTGAACCTCATGATAATTCCTAATCATATTGATGACGGGTGAAAATAAGTGGTGATTTGTACGAGGAGTATTATATGAAAATGAATGCATGCTTCTTGAATTTATCCTCGGAATTGTAAAATTAAGCAACGATAGGAAAGATGTATTATCAATATTATTGTGAATGAGTTTAGGAAGTTCACAAATTGAAATATATTTATGTCTATTAAAAACAGACATAAAATCAAATTCACGTAAGAGGGCGCTGTACCTTACATCAAAGGTAGGATAGATGTTGTACTTGCGATAGTATAAATATCTTAGAAGTTTCTTTTGTATTCTCTCAAGTGAATTTATATGAATTTTATAATAAGGAGTCCATACGCAAGCACAATAGTTTATTTTACTGATAATTAGAGAGTCGAACAGTCGAATAATTGATGATAGGTCAGAAAAGTCACGACTATTTCGAATAATGAATCCAAGTAGCCTGAGACAATCATTTACAACCTTTGTAATATGTTGTATAACGATAACGTATTATCAAATATTACTCCTAAATCCGTGTGGCTGGTGGTCCTTTTAATAGAAGCATTACATATTTAATAATTAAACAGAACGGGCCTACGAACACGAAAATAGGATACGATGCAACATTTTGAAATATTGATATTCAGTCCATTGTCTGAGCACCAACTGTGCATCGACTGCAAATTATGTTGTAAAGATACACAGTCTAACTCCGTTTCAATTACACGGTATAATTTTATATCATCAGCATACATGAGGTAGTCACAGGTTAAAGAATCAATTACGTTATTAATAAAAACAAGAAATAGTAAGGGGCCCAGGTTTGAACCTTGCGGAACCCCACTTTCAGCAGAAAATTGACTCGACTGAAACCCCATGCACGAAACAAATTGCTGCCTGCCACATAAATAAGACTTAAGAACAGAAATTACATTATCGTTGATATTGTAACGCTTTAGATAATTCAACAATTTATCATGTGGCATTCTATCAAAAGCCTTACTTATATCTGTATAAATAACATCAACTTGCTTTCCACGATCAAGTTGATCAGATACAAATTGAGTTATATTTAATAAGTTAGACTGTGTACTTTTTTTCTTCATGAAGCCGTGCTGATGAGGGGTAATGAAAGGAGAAACAATTTTATAAATATGATCGTACAGAATGCTTTCAAACACTTTAGAAAAGTTTGAAATTAATGCGATTGGTCGATAGTTTTCGATGCAACTCCTGTCACCCGATTTATACACTGGAGTAAGTCTCGTTAACTTCCACCGTTTTGGAAAAATTCCCGTTGATAAAATTAAATTAAAAATGATTGTCAAAGGTCGAGACAGTTGGTTAGCACAATCTTTTATAAAAAATGCTGGTATTTGATCAGCACCTGCCGTCATTTTGGGTTTAAGAGCTTTCAAATAACAAAGGACGATATCATCAGTTATAGAATAGTTTCCTAGAATATTACACACAGGATCACAATTAATATCACACGCAGTGCTGTTACGTTTATATGCCTTTTGAAAATGGTCACCGAATCCTTGAACAATGCCTCCACCTGTTATTTTATTGTCCCCGCCAAGTGACATGAGTCCAGGCAATCTGGATTTCTTCTTCTTTTTATTGACGAAGGACCAAAATTGTTTGGGATTTTTGGATAAATTCGTTTCGGCAGTTTTGATGAAATTTTGATACGCTTCACGAGTCTTGTTCTTGAGGAGGGTTCTGGTTGCACGGTATTTGGATGCGCTAGCATCGGTTTTATATTTTTTCATTTGACGATGCTGCCTGCCTTTACTTTGGGACAATCTTCTTAATTCATTATTATACCATGGAGGAAATGCATTAGAATTATAATTGACTCTTTTCTTGGGAATGAATTTGTTCAGTACGTCATATATAGTATCATAGAAGAAATCACATGCTTTATCAACGTCATGTATACTTTCAAGTTCTATCCAATTAATTGCTGACATTTGCATATATGCTTCATATAATCGGTAAGTTTTGAAATTATAAAATTTTGATGGTACTGCACCGTGCATTAGGATAGAATTCGTCGTAAATTACGAATCTGCGGAAAGTACCAAGTTTGCTCTTTAGCACTCTTCATTTATTACGTTACGTAATTTTTAACAATCTCAACCGATTCCCTGACAAATTCTAACCTAATTTGACGTATGTCACTGTAAAAAATAATGACTGCTTGAATTGTTTTCAACTTCTCTACTAAAAACTTAACTTTTATATAAATAAAACAATTTAAACACTTTCAAATACATATTGTGCATTCGCTACAATTGTTTCGCCACACTGTGGCTTCTTCAGGCGAAGAATGCACAATATATATATGAAAGTGTTTAAATTGTTTTATTTATATAAAAGTGAAGATGAACTTTCAACATTTATCAGCCTTATCAATCAATTTTTTTTTACTAAAAACTTGTCAGTAATGAGATGCTGACAAGTTTCAAAATTCTTAAGACAAAATTGTGGAAAACATATATGTTATTATTGTACAGAGAGTTAGGCACGACTGAGAACAGACCACTGACTGGAAGACCGAGCGACTCCAGAGAATCCAAAGAAACTCAGGTGTCAGATCCGCTAAAGTCCACAGAGATGGAAATCAGCGAGAGATTAGTCAGAAAGATGGCCGGGAATAAACGAAATGCAAAAATTAAATAACTACAAGCTAAGCATTGGCATTTACTTGGACGAACAAATAAAGCAGCACGTATGACTAAAGAATGCGCAACGCCTCTTAGAAATGTCATTTGTGTCGACTCTGTTTACGGACGAAAAGATCTTCACGACTGAGCGTGCTGTCAATCGCTGGAATCAGCGCGAATTTCTTCAAAACTCAAAATGTTTATTCAGAATTTTCTGCTCGATTTAACTAACTATGAATTTCCCGAAAAAAAAAAAAAATAGTTTAACGACGCCGCTTCCTGAAATCTGCGATGATGTGGGCTGCAAATTGATAAGTCGGCGTTGGTTTGTGTCAATCGCTAGAGTCAGCGCGAAATTCTTCAAAACTCAAAATGTTTGTTCAGAATTTTCTGCTCTTTAAACTAACTATGAATTTCTCCAAAAAAAAAAACGCTTATCGACGCCCCTTCCTGAAATCTGCGATGGTATGGCTGGGAGATGCAAAAATGATAAGACAACGTTGGTTTGTGTCAAGCGAGGCGTCAAAGTCAAGGTCGAGGTCTATCAACAATGCATTGCTAAGAATATTATGATCCCCTGGAGTAAAAAGAACACTTCAAAGGCGGACGCTGAATGCTCGATGTTCTTAACAGGACCGGGCTTTAGCACATTCAGTACACTTGACGATCATTTTTTCGAAGAGAACGGAGTTGGCGTGTGCTGCAAGAGTTTGTGTCCTTTAAATTCGCCTGACCTGAACCCGATAGCTTTTTATTTGACCCTGGAGTAAAAAGAACACTTGAAAGGTGGACGCTGGATGCTCGATGTTCTTAACAGGACCGGGCATCAGCACATTCAGTACACTTGACGTGTGCTGCAAGAGTTTGTGTCCTTCAAATTCGCCTGACCTGAACCCGATAGCTTTTTCTATTTAGTTTATCTTGGAGCAAAAATTCAGCTCTACCAACCACAAAAACAATCGAATCCGCGAAAACGTCCCTGTAGCGAGAATGGTCCAACAATTCAAACCATTAACTATCGAACATCGTCAACATTTTCGGAAGCGTCTCGAGGCCTGGTTGGAGGTAGAAATTTTGAACATCTGTTCAAATAATCTTGTTTACAATTTTGTTGGCTTTTTTGAGATGTAATTTGTAGTTGTGTTTTACATGATAATAAAAAAGTTATTATTGAAAGAATATGTGCGAAAACTTTTGCCGCACCCTCTATGACTCAATCTTTAAATGTTTTTAATATATAAAATTACGAAAAAACTATTCGTGAAAATGCAAACAGTGTCTTAATTAATAAGACAATTTAAGACGATAAATATCCATTGAAACAACTACTTCCCGTGCAAATACACCTCCGGATATTGAATTATACAATGAAATATTTAAAATCTTATTCAAAATCTTAATAGTTTTTTCGTAATTTTATATATTATGTTTAAAGTGTGCAAACTATAAGAAGCGTAAGCTTATTTTCTCGAATTCAAATTGTTTTGAATTTGAATTTATCTTGTTTAAATGTTTTACTCAAAGCAATTTTCACTTTAGAGGAATACCTTTTATTATTTTCAGAAGACTTTTCGTTTCGGATTTTCCCAATTTTCGCAGTGGTGTAAAGTACTGACCCTCAAAGGCTTCGCCAATAAGGGTCCCGTTTTTTTTTTTTAATTTAATATCTATTAAGGCCCTCAAGGCACAAAAATACTGTTTTTAAGGGCGGACCCCAAATATCTTATTACCCTACTGGTTTTAGGGGTTTTTAGGTTGTGACAAAAGAAAATTGAAAAGTAAGTTTTTGTTGTATCCGTTGTTGATACTAGAGGAATTGGCCTGCAGCGAGCCAGTGCGCCGGCTAACAGAGGGAGGGGTTCGGGGGGAAGCACGGAGAGGCGACGACGCCGGGCGCCGTCCCGACGGTGCGCGTCGCCGCCACCGCTGCCACCGCCACCACTCACCCGCTAGAAGTCGCTCCCGTCGGTGGCGTAGCGCTTCCACGCAGTTGACACCGTTTCAGCTGGAGGAGGCGGTGGGCATAAACATTCTGATAAAACAGTGCGGTAGGTGCTCGCGCGCCCTGACCTGTCCCTTGTTCGGCGGGCGGCATCCTCAACGCCGCCCCCCAATCATCCGGTGAAGAGCGGAAGAACTAGTGCGTTAGTGTTTGTTGAGAGTGTGTGTCCGCGCGATTCACCGAATATTCCATAAACACACCATGTGCCGTTAGGAGTGCGAAAGGTGGGGCGCCCCCGCACGCCACAGGACGCCGCCGGTGGCCCACGGTGCAGTGACGGGCCGGCCCCCGTCCGTCATCAATGATGGGATACATCATGGGGTGTACTTGCTTCAAAGGTACCCACTAGTAGTCAAAACACCAACATCACTTTAGTTAGTTTAGTGCATTAGGTGTGTTTTTGCTTCTTTTTGTTTTCGCGAGAGAGAGATGCAGTTCTTAATCAACTGCCCGAGTCTCGAGAGTGCTCAAAAGGTGCTAGATGCATTGGCCGCCCTGTTTTCCACTTGTAATTGCTTTCAAGGTATGATTTTATTTTATTTGTTTTATTATTGTTCAACCTACAAACTCACTTAATTGCACTATTTGTTTTTTTTTCCTTTAAGGTTTATTTTAGATGTTTTTATGTCGAATTTGAGTAATTTTGATTTTACCAATTAATTGATTAGCCAATTAAGCCGTTTTTTTTCTTTTATGGTCATTTTAGATGTTTTTATGTTGAATTTGTTAATTTTGATTTTATCAACTTTAGTCAATTATGTCGTTAGTTAAAACCTTTTTAATAATTAAATAGTTGAGGCTGTTACTTGGTAAAATTACATATCAACACTTTAAGTAAATAACACACTTGGTTAAGATTTCACTGTTTATTGATTGACACTGCAACAATTGTTTCGCCACACAGTGGCTTCATCAGGCAGATGAATAGAACCTTTTGAAGTTTGGAAGCTACTTTAAATTTATATGTTTGATGGCGAACGACTTTTTTTTATGAGGTCACAGAAAATAGAGTCATCGAAATTTGTTGCTAAAATAACAAAAAAAATCCGCTTAGTTGATTATATTTTTCACTCGTTGAATTTATAAATAAAAATATTATTCCCAAAATTACCTGATTGCAACGCTTCGAAGTTTGTCCAAATTGATTTTTTGTTGTTGAATATTTTTGTCAGATTTAGTTACTTCTTTAATTATTTTCTGAAAAAACAACACGGAAATGTTTCTTTAGTTTTGTGGCTTTAATTATTATCACAGATGAAGTGTTTTTGAAATTAAGAATATGTCAGTGCTTAATACGCGTGGTGCATGAAGTAAAATTTCGAGTTTAGAAAAGCCTGAAAATTTGGATTTGCCGGCGCGCCTCGCTTCGCTCGCGCGCCGGTAAATCCAAATTTTTAGGCTTTTCTAAACTCGAAATTTTACTTCATGCTTAATCTGGGAGTGGAATGTATACGCTGTAAATCTTCAGATATTCTTTGTTTTTACAAACATTTCAAATTAAACTTTCAAACGAATGTTGAAAGTTTAATTTGAAATGTTTGTAAAAACAACGAATATCCGAAGATTTACAGCGTATACAGTATATAGAGATATGTATACTTAAAAGAAAATCTCTCTGTATATCTGAGATAGTAATATATAATATGCAGTGTATAAAACATTTTTTGGGCACCAGACAAATTCAAGAGCTGAAAGAGTTAATAATAGAAACATAAAAAAAAATCTTGAAAATTAAAAAATGGACATAAAAATTGTTGTAACATTTTGTTCACAATTAATATTAGTAATCAATTAACTATTTAATCAATTTTTTTAAAACAATGTCTTTATACGCCTTTATATGTTGACGTATTGATCAATTTTAGGATTTTTTTGTTTATAATTTTGTTTAACTTCATTGAACGTGACAATTTCGACAATTTTGTCATTTGAAGTTGATTGCATCATATGTATCAATTAATTTTTGTTGGTTAATGTTATTGCTATAGTAAAGTAATAATAGTAATTTAATTAAAACGCATTTATATCTCTTTCTTCATTTTTACAAATAAAAGTGAAGAAAGGAATGTAACTGCGTTTTAATAAAGTGACTCAAAATCTTTACGTAACTCAAATAACTAAATTAATAATAGTAATGTTATGGTGATAATTGATAATTTCTTAAGATTACCTATAATTTTTAAAGAAAAATTCGTTCTGTAATAATCGTTGTCAGTTTTTATCAAAATAATATTTGTTTTTTTAATATCAAGAGCAAACGCAATCTTTTTACCCATAAAAACCCTTCCGAGATTTTTTAAACCAACTCCAATCTTTTTTTCTGGCTACGGCTTAGGTTAAAATAATCAAAAATTCTTATAGAATTATAACAAGAGATAAAATAATAGAGTAGCAAGCATCTCGATAAATTTTTAATGAATTCATTTTAAATATTGATAATGAAGGTTTAAATTAAATTACATATTAATTTTAAAACTTGGCATTTTAATCTGTTCTTTGTCTCATTTTAAGTCTGTTGTTTGTCTTATTTTAAGTCTGTTTTATATTCATATTTTTGTTTTATATAGAGTGCTCATTGTGATATACATATTAATATTGTTATTGTTTTACATATGCTGTTTTATACTTAAATGTATATTGATTGTACAAAGGTGATACCGTAAATAAATAAATAAATACTCTAACTTGAAACAAACGAAATCAAAATACTTTGTTTTTATTTAAATAAAACAATTTAAACACTTTCAAATATATATTGTGCATTCGCTACAATTGTTTCGCCACACTGTGGCTTCTTCAGGCGAAGAAATGATAAGTAAAATCGCCTGAAGAAGCCACAGTGTGGCGAAACAATTGTAGCGAATGCACAATATATATTTGAAAGTGTTTAAATTGTTTTATTTATATAAAAGTGAAGATGAACTTTCAACATTTAGCAGCCTTATCAATCAATTTTTTAAAATACTTTGTGATTATTCATGTTTCAATCAGGGTTGTTATGTTTAAAATACTTTGTTTTAAAACAGTATATTAAACATATTTAAAAACAGCCCTCGTGTTTTAAACGGTTTTGTTTTAAACATGTTTTAAATCTTAAATTTATTTTAAACATGTTTTAAACGGTAAAATCTTAGTGACGTTTTAATTAAGATTTTTTGTTTACATTTTTAAATTTTAGCTAAATTGTTAAAGATTTTACAAATTACATTATTAAACACAACATTTTATTACAATAAAATATTACAACTGCGTGTGCATAAATTTGATTTTTAACAACAGGGAACTTTTCTTTGCATACACTGTAAATTTTACGACATTCGTTGTTTTTTTAAAAGATTTCAATTTGAATCTTTAAGCGAGGGTTTTCCACTCCCACACTAAGCATGAAGTAAAATTTCGAGTTTAGAAAAGCCTGAAAATTTGGATTGGTCGCGTAGCGAAGCGAAGCGGCCAATCCAAATTAGGCTTTTCTAAACTCGAAATTTTACTTCATGCGCCACACGTATAAAACATTGAAATATCAGAAAGTTTAAAATATACGGCTTAAGCAATCTAATATGTAGATGTAAATAAAACGTGAGTCAAATTATGAGCTAAACAAATTGTTTAAAACAGTGATTATAGGAAACCCAATAACTCTAACGTATATTAGGTTGCCTATAATCGTTGTTGTATGTATGTGTTTTTCGAACTTCACTGTGAATCAGTGTCTTTAAGCGTGGCGCATGAAGTAAAATTTCGAGTTTAGAAAAGCCTAATTTGGATTGGCCGCTCCGCTTCGCTACGCGGCCAATCCAAATTCTTAGGCTTTTCTAAACTCGAAATTTTACTTCATGCTTAGTCTGGGAGTGGAAAACACTCGTTAAAAGCCTAATATTAAACGCTTTGAAACAACGAAATCCCGCTAATTCAAAAAACGCTGGAATTATCGGGATATGTATACTCAGAAGAAAAATGCGTTGTATGTTCTGTTTTAAACTTGTTTTAAACACGTTTTAAAAATGTTTTTAATTTTTAATGTTTTAAACGCTGTTTCTATGAAAAAAACCCGTTTTGTGAAAAATGACTGTTTGTTTTAATTAAAATTAAAAAAAAAACTTTTTTTAACAACCCTGGTTTTAATAGGACAAGGATTTTGTAAAAAAATCCGTGATACGAAAAGTAAAGATAATGCATTTAAAGAAAAGAATTTCTGCTTAACAAAATAAGTAATTAGTTCAGCCATAATTCAGCATGCAGGCGACATTGTTATTATTCATTTCTTTATTTTAATATATTTGTCTAGAAGTAATATAATTTTTGTAAAATTGTAAAAGTGTATACGTTTATTCAATACATAAACAAATAAACAATAAATAAATTAACAAACCAATATCAGTCGTTATTGCTTCGTTGATTCTTTCAGATTTTTTTCTTCTCAAAATCAGTTCAGATATTTTAATTCCAACTTCAGGATTCTAATACGTGTTTATATCTGAGCAAAATTAGTGTATTTCGATAAATTTACAATAAACTTAAAACTAACGAAATCAAAATACTTTGTGATAATTCAAGTTTGGTTAATTATAACGATGTTTGTTTATTTTGATATTCGCCTTTTTTATAAAAAAACGTTCAATTTGAAACTTTTAACAAGTGTTTTCCACTCCTTGATTAAGCATGAAGTAAAATTTCGAGTTTAGAAAAGCCTGAAAATTTGGATTTGCCGGGGCGCGCGAGCGAAGCGAGTCGCGCCCCAGGAAATCCAAATGTTCATGCTTTTCTAAACTCGAAATTTTACTTCATGCGCTACGCGTATAGAACATTGATTTAAAGTGATGTTCAAAAACACGAAAAAAAAAAACAACAACTTTATACTTATAATTATATATAAGCTGTTTATTTTCAGTAGCCTAACTCCATTTCTCAATTTTTTGTTGTTGACTGAAATAATCTTCATAATATGAGATATTTATTCTGTCATGAACAACAATTTCTGGTTAAGTATTTTCAAAATATATAATATCTATTATTAATATACTCAACCACAAATAGTTTTTTATGACTGAAAAACTTAAATTATAAATTAATATCAACTTTCTGCAAAAATTTAGTTTCGTTGAGACTTCTCCAAATATCTTTAATTTGTCTCGTTAATTTTTAAGACACTTATTTTTTGAAAATCCATTATCATTTAATATAATAGCAGACTATTTATGATTTTCAACTTTTTATTTACTCACTTTAATTTGGTTGACGTTCCCTTTGTGGTACATCTCCGTAACAATTTAATTAAAATACTTAACTTTGTTTGTTAACTATAGTTTCGACTACTAGCTAGTCATTATCAAACTTAGTTTGATAATGACTAGCTTGTAGTCGAAACTAAAGTCACTGAAAAGTAAAAACAAAGTGGTAAAACAAAGTTAAGTGTTTTAATTAAATTCTCCAAATATTCATTGAAACAATTACTTCTCGAGCTAATACCCCGACAGATATTGAATTACACAGTGAATTTTTGATTATTATAATAATAAAGGTTAATATAATCAACAACAAACAAATGAGAAATAGAGCTAGTCCACTTTTAAAATAAACGACTCAAATTATTCACTAGACTTTGACGTTTTATTGTTTTTTTCTTCTGTTCTTCCAGAAAACACTGACATGTTTAAATCTTGTAAAAAAAATCATTAAAAACTAGCATTATGACTTCTGGCACCAAACCAACAATATATCATGTTTTATGTGGCGCATAAAATCTAAATTCCTTTATCGATTCTCTTGCTGTGGCTAAGAGCGCTATTTTTGCTGTTACATATAACTACTCAAAAAGGCATTATTAATTTTTTCTTGTTTTTTTTTTGTTGTGGAATTTAGTTTTATGCACCACCTATAATGCACTATCAAAATGGCATGCTTATTTTTTGCGTAAGTTTTGTTAAAAAGAAGGCATTATTAATTTTTTCTTGTTTTCTTTTGTTTTTTTGTTTTGTTGTGAAATTTAGTTTTATGCACCACCTACAAAGCACTATCAAAACGGCATGCTTATTTTTATGCGTAATTTTTGTTAAAAAGAAAATTAATAATCAAAATATGTAGGAAATAAAACACGATCGTATGAGAATTTTCACAGTTTTTAATGTCGAACACTGCGACAATTGTTTCGCCACACAGTGGCTTCATCAGGCAGATGAGTAATGATTACATGAAACTACAATCGTTGCTTATATACTAAATCATTGTGAAGGGGGTGTGCGTAACAGTGTAATTTAATATAATATTTATGATTTAACAGAATGACATAATTAATGAAGACATTTACAATTTTACACATTACAATTTATAGACCTAGATTTAATAGTGGTGAATTATTTACGTCGGTTTGATCATTGAGTATCAAACCGCGTTGATTATATTTGTTAATTTCCAGCTGCTCAAGGAGGTTTAATTTCTTGCTTTTAGCGCATCCGTGTAAAATTTTGAAGTTGTTGTTGGGGTTGTGATTATGTTCCCTGAGGTGATTGGCATATGTAGATGTTGTCTTATGGTTAATGTAGCTTTTTTGGTATTCAGCTATCCTTTCTTCAAAGCTGCGTCCGGTTTGGCCAACATATATCATGGGGCAATCTCCACATTCTAACAAGTAGACTCCTGATTTTTTGTTTTTGTCGGTTTTGTCTTTGGCAGTATTAATGAATTTATGTAATGTATTGTTAGTTTTAAAGGCTACTGAAATATTGTGTGATTTTATTTTATAAATATTATATTAAATTACACTGTTACGCACACCCCCTCCACAATGATTTAGTATATAAGCAACGATTGTAGTTTCATGTAATCATTACTCATCTGCCTGATGAAGCCACTGTGTGGCGAAACAATTGTCGCAGTGTTCGACATTAAAAACTGTGAAAATTCTCAAACGATCGTGTTTTATTTCCTACCTATTATGGAATTTCGCCAAGTAACAGCCTCATCTATCCAATAAATAATCAAAATGTTTCTTGGCAAAACATGTTTCCGCGTTTTTGATAAATGTACAGTATTTTATCTGGCCTACAGATCCATTAAGCCACTAGCGGCTCGCGGCCTAACTTCATGTAAGGCTCAAATCCAAGATACAAAAAATGAGGTTGAAAGCACTACGTATCCATTTTGTTTATCAATGCTTCTTACGTCACCGAATTGCGTCATTAATACATGCGTTTAGCAGCACAACGAGCGCACCTTTTAATTCCGAAACCGTGGCATATTTGTGTCACGTGAAGTTGGCCACCGCTGAAATAATTAAGCGTGCAATAAGAAGACATCGTATATTCAATAAAAAAACCTCTAGAGTCCCATTGAAAATATTATAGGTTGGCAACTCTGAAATTATGTATAAAAATTATCATGTCTGACGTTTTTTATGTCAATTTCTAAAGCGTGTAGCCAACTTAAATTTTAAAAAAGATAAAATATTGAACGATATTTATTTATTTCTTAAATCAATGGAAGCCATTTACAAAATCACAAATATAAACTTTAATAAATTAATAGATAAAATATTTTTGATTTTCAACTTTTTGTATTTATTCTCACTACAATTGTTTCGCTACGCTGTAGCTTCTTCAGGTGAAGAATGTTAATGGTCTCCTTACCACAACTGTAATATTGAAATCGTTGAAAAAGTTCGGAATAGGTTTTTGCTATTTGTTTCATTTAAAATGGGGATCGCACACATTGACTATAGCCGGTCACACATATTAGATGTCTGAATTTAGAATCTTTACAATATAGAAGAATATCACTAGACTTGTTCTATGGGTTTAAACTGATTAATGGGCATATCAATTGCAGTTTTTTTATTATTGTTGTAATTTTTTTTATAACTCCAGTTCGTTGTAGGCCCTTATTCCGTTTAAACTTCAATCGAACATTGTATGGTTCTCATAATCCTGTGACACGTATAATGCGGTATTGTAATGTCCTTATGTCAAATCCTAATTTTTCTATTTTTAGGAATTCTTATAGTTTATTCAAACGTCGCTTACGTTTAATTAATCTTGATATTGTTAATTAGTATAGTTGCTTTTGTTATATTTTTCACACTATTTTATGTTTTATTAAATTTATATTAAGTTTGTCTTAAATTACTGTTGTTAAAATGTATTACGTACAAAGAAGATTTCCGTAAATTAATAAATAATGATGTTATTTACACGTAAATTTACATTATACAGAGAGTTTTATGTAACGCCGAACATTTTCATAACGAGAATTTTTCTTTTAAGTATATATATATGCAGACGTTGTACATTTTACCACGCTCGGTTTATTAAAAGAATACAATTTGAACCTTTAAAGGAGTGTGTTCCACTCCCAGACTAAGCATGAAGTAAAATTTCGAGTTTAGAAAAGCCTGAAAATTTGGTTTGGTCGCGTAGCGCGAAGCGCGGAGCGGCCAAACCAAATTTTCAGGCTTTTCTAAACTCGAAATTTTACTTCATGCGCCACCAGTACAAACCACTGATTCAATGTAAAGTTCAGCGGTGTGTTTGAAACTTTGTAATATGTCAGTGTTTTGTACCGGTGGCGCATGAAGTAAAATTTCGAGTTTAGAAAAGCCTGAAAATTTGGTTTGGCCGCTCCGCGCTTCGCGCTACGCGACCAAACCAAATTTTCAGGCTTTTCTAAACTCGAAATTTTACTTCATGCTTAGTCTGGGAGTGGAACACACTTATTTTAAGTTTCAAATTTAACTCCTTTAAAAAAAAAACAACGATTATCTAAAGATTTACAGCATATACGCTGTAATTGGGACATGTATACTTAAAGGAAAAACTACCTGTATGTACAAGTTGAGGCATTAATTGCAAATGATTAGCTACAATTTGTAATGGTCATATAGGCAACCCAATTTACACATAACCTAAAAATTATAGGTGTCAAATCGTATTTTATTATTATGTTCGGTGTTGTATAAAACTCTCGGTATATACACAGTTTTATTTTCATTGTTATAAAATTAATCATTCATTTTCAAAAATTAAGTGCCTCAGTAATCAACAAATATAAACATTAATTACAGTAGTTTAGGTATAAAACTTAAAACTAGCTTAAATCTAATAACTAAGGGTTTAATAGAATCGAAGAGATTTTAAATTTCCATTAAATAGATAAAAGTCTCTCCTTTCATTTTAAATTGTATTGTTAGTTAAAACTTAAAACTAGCTTAAATCTAATAACTAAGGGTTAAATAGAATCGAAGAGATTTTAAATTTCCATTAAATAGATAAAAGTCCCTCCTTTCATTTTAAATTGTATTGTTAGTTGGTTTGAAGAGAATTTGACCTAAACGTTACATATGCTTTAATAGAGCGTTGTAACAAATCAAATTAAATAAGATTTTAAATATTTCATTGTATAATTCAATATCCGGAGGTGTATTTGCACGGGAAGTAGTTGTTTCAATGGATATTTATCGTCTTAAATTGTCTTATTAATTAAGACACTGTTTGCATTTTCACGAATAGTTTTTTCGTAATTTTATATATTAAGATAAAAGTTAATTTTATTACATTTCTTTTAATTGTACGATTAATTGTCTCAGTTTGATATATATCTGCAGACCAGATAAAATATTGTTCATTTATAAAAAAAGGTGGAAATATGTTTAGCCAAGAAATATTTTAATTATTATTTTAATTCCTCTCCTCTTACTCACGAACTTTCGACATCTTACCGTTAGTCACCTCTTGTATAATTTATGTTTTCCCACGTTTTCCTTAGCATTAATCGATAGCGCGGCGAAATATCTGCAAAATGTGGAAAGGAAATTAAAGTGAAGTGATGTGCGAGTGTGTGTATTTACCTATGTGTGTAATAATAAAATGGAATGATGTCAGAGCAATGAAATTGCAACTTGTGCAAGGTTATATCGCGGATAATTGGTGGTGTACTTGGAAATCGTAATTGTAATTGGTTTTCTGTAGAGAAAAATAAAACGAAACGGAATTTATTAATTATTCATTAAGTAAACAAAAATTGTCGCTAATAATAGCGTTATGAATATTTAGAGCTGTTTGTGTTATCGGGTTTATTTTTAAGGAAAACACTTAATTAGTCACGCAGATAAATTTTAAAAAGACCACCAGATACAATTTAAAGTGAATGAAAAAGAAACAGATTTTAAACAAATGTCCAACTTTATGTGCTTCTACTAATTTTAAATCATAAATCACTAATTATTTCTTCAAAAATAAACAAGTTTTGAAACCTTGAAGTCGAAATTGTAATAACGCAACCATTTTTTTTTCCTGAAAAATCGTGTGTTAAAGTTAAGATTTAGTGAAAACATCGTAATATTTTAACGCTTTAAGCCCTGGAATTTTCTGGTGTTCAAAAAAATGCTTTGTACACTGTGTATTATTTATTACTATCTTAGATATATTCTTGTGCTACTACCAGAGCTGGGCAGGATTCGATTCATCAGTATTCGAATCCTTTTAGAGGATTTAAAAAAGGCATTCGAATACTTTGGTTCAACTGGATTCGTGATCCGGACTCGTTACATGTTTTTAAGAGGATTCATATTCGAATCCAAATGTGTGTGATTCGATCTTTATAAAAGGATTCGAATATTTATAAAAGGATTCGAATATTTATAAAAAGATTCGGATATTTATAAAAGAATTTGAATATTTATAAAAGGATTCGAATACTTACAAAAGGATTTAAATCGTCAAAAATAATTCGAATTAATTGTGAGGAAATGTCTTTTGTATGTTTTTAAATTTCTCGTTAAATCACTGTTTTATACGCGTGGCGCATGAAGTAAAATTTCGAGTTTAGAAAAGCCCAGAAAATTTGTCTCGGGTCGCTGCGCGACCCTCTACAAATTTTCACGGGGCTTTTCTAAACTCGAAATTTTACTTCATGCTTAGTCTGGTAGTGGAAAACACTCGTTCGAAACTTCAAACTGAATGCTTTGATAAAAACTTTAAATGACTCAAAATGTTCTTATAGATAATAATCTAGTTTTTAATTTTTTTTAATATTATTTGAAGTAAAACTGACATGATAGCCACAATCTGGAATGTTAAATTTCTCTGACATTTTCCTGATTCAAGATTTTTTACCCTGCCCTTTTAATATAACTTTTTTTTGTGGGAAACCTCCATTTTGTTAAATTGTTTTCATTGTTTTTGTCAATATTTATGTTAACTTAAATTTGAATATAATTCCATGACTTTTCTCTGACTTTTCCGGTTTTAATGATATTCGGTGAATTTTTTATTTACATAATTTTTGGGCATTCGTCGATTTTATAATAGAGTTTATTTTTAAGTTTTGAGCGAGCGTTTCCACTCCCAGGCTAAGCATGAAGTAAAATTTCGAGTTTAGAAAAGCCCCGTGAAAATTTGGCGAGGGTCGCGCAGCGACCTGAGACAAATTTTCGGGCTTTTCTAAACTCGAAATTTTACTTCATGCGCCACGCGTATAAAACACTGATTTAAAGTGGAGTTCAGAAACACACAAATACATCTTTAATCAGAGTAACAGGAAGTCAGATATTTAGTCTGTTGTCAACAATGTTCAGTGTTAATAATAAATAATTAGGTTTTGAAAATTTTTGTTAAAACAACTGGTAACGATATTTAAATAATAATGGTTGCAATAAAATAATTAAATCAAATTTATTATTTAAAAACTAGCAGTAAAAAGTAATAGCACTATGACTTCTGGCACCAAACCAACAATATATCATGTTTTATGTGGCGCATAAAATCTAAATTTCTTTATCGATTCTCTTGCTGTGGCCAAGAGCGCTATTTTTGCTGTTACATATAACTACTCAAAAAGGCATTATTAATTTTTTCTTGTTTTTTTTTTTTGTTGTGAAATTTAGTTTTATGCACCACCTATAATGCACTATCAAAATGGCATGCTTATTTTTTGCGTAAGTTTTGTTAAAAAGAAGGCATTATTAATTTTTTCTTGTTTTCTTTTGTTTTTTTGTTTTGTTGTGAAATTTAGTTTTATGCACCACCTACAAAGCACTATCAAAACGGCATGCTTATTTTTGTGCGTAATTTTTGTTAAAAAGAAAATTAATAATCAAAATGTTTCTTGGCAAAACATGTTTCCACTTTTTTGATAAATGTACAGTATTTTATCTGGCCTACAGATCCATTAAGCCACTAGCGGCTCGAGGCCTAACTTCATGTAAGGCTCAAATCCAAGATACAAAAAATGAGGTTGAAAGCACTACGTATCTATTTTGTTTATCAATACTTCTTACGTCACCGAATTGCGTCATTAATACATGCGTTTAGCAGCACAACGAGCGCACCTTTTAATTCCGAGATGCATTATTACCTTGGCATTCTTGTTTACGTGAAGTTGACCACTGCTGAGATAATTAAGCGTGCAATAAAAAGATATCTTATATTCAATTTAAAAAGAACCTCTAGAGTGCCATTGAAAATATTATATGTTGGCAACTCTGAAATTATGTATTATAATTATCATGTCTGACGTTTTATATGTCAATTTATAAAGCGTGTAGCCAACTTAAATTTTAAAAAAGATAAAATATTGAACATACGATTTTTTTTTTCTTGAATAATTTTCTCACTTATCACTTGGTGAAACATTTTTAAATATTGATAAAGGTTTGAATTAAATTACACTTGGTTTCAAAATTGTAAAACAAACCAAGTGTAATTTAATTCAAACCTTTATCAATATACGATATTTATTTATTTCTTAAATCAATGGAAGCCATTTACAAAATCACAAATATAAACTTTAATAAATTAATAGATAAAATATTTTTGATTTTCTAAACTCGAAATTTTACTTCATGCTTAGTCTGGGAGTGGAAAACACTCGTTCGAAACTTCAAACTGAATGCTTTGATAAGAACTTTAAATGACTCACAATGTTCTTATAGATAATAATCTAGTTTTAAATTTTTTTTTAATATTATTTGAAGTAAAACTGACATGATAGCCACAATCTGGAAGGTTAAATTTCTCTGACATTTTCCTGATTCAAGATTTTTTTCCCTGCCCTTTTAATATAACTTTTTTTTGTGGAAAACCCCCATTTTGTTAAATTGTTTTCATTGTTTTTGTCAATATTTAAGTTAACCTAAATCTGAATATAATTCCATGACTTTTCTCTGACTTTCCCGGTTTTAATGATATTCGGTAAATTTTTTATTTACATAATTTTTAAGCATTCGTCGATTTTATAATAGAGTTTATTTTTGCTAAGCATGAAGTAAAATTTCGAGTTTAGAAAAGCCCCGTGAAAATTTGTCGAGGGTCGCGCAGCGACCCGAGACAAATTTTCGGGCTTTTCTAAACTCGAAATTTTACTTCATGCGCCACGCGTATAAAACACTGATTTGAAGTGAAGTTCAAAAACACACAAATACATCTTTAATGAGAGTAACAGGAAGTCAGATATTTATTCTGTTATCAACAATGTTCAGTGTTAATAATAAATAATTAGGTTTTAAAAATGTTTGTTAAAACAACTGGTTACGATATTTATATATTAATGGTTGCAAAAAAAAAAAATTAAATCAAATTTATTCTTAAAGGATTTGTATTCGTGATTCGAAAACATCTCTTACGAATCCTTCATTCGAGTATTCGTGATTCGAATCATATTAGGTGATTCGGATTCGTGATTCAAATCCTTTTTACGAGGATTCGACCCAGCTCTGGCTTCTACTAGGAGAAATAAATCAATTTTGGTACATTTCCAGGATTTTTTTCTTTTGAGTGTATTTTCAAACCTAAGCAGAAGTGTATTAAGAACTTAAGTCTTAATCAGTGTTTTATACGCGTGGCCCATTGAGTAAAATTCCGAGTTTAGAAAATCCTGATAATTTGGATTTGCCGGGGCACGCGAGCGAAGCGAGTATTACAAAAAGTATTACAAAAGGTTGAACACCTCCAGACTTTTATAAACTCGAGCGATATTTTGTGAGCTCTGTGACACACCAAAATCGACTTTTTACATATATATTAAAATAATTTACGTCTCTTAGATACCGGGCGATCATTAAAAATATGATTTAGAGTAGGCCTTGAATTTTAAATTAGATTGGCACTACTGACTGCTAACACATAGTTTACCATAACCTCAAATTTATTCCATCATTCAATTAGCATTCTTTGCAGCCGCTCAGAAAATATGCAGCCTACTCTGAATCAAAATTTAAACAATCGCATGGTATCATCCATTGTTTGTGAATTAGTTTTACGTTTTTCTTTGTGTAGCTATCTTGTTTGATTCCATCCCTCTGTCCTCGCCCCGTGATACATGGGTGAATTCCGATCGCGGGCTAGCGGTATTGAAGGATACGTGCTTGATATTTGACAATTTTCTTATTTCCTATTCCTATCTATTAAGTTGTTAATAGGTGTTGTTTTGTTTTTAGTTTAAAAGGGACTATTTTTAGAGTTTTTGTATGTTTCGATAGTTTATTGTATTTTTGTACTATGTCTGTTTTCAGGTGTTGTGTGTATTTGTTCGTGTTGTATTTGTTAGTTCGGATATCGAATTTTCGTCTAGTTTTGTAGTTGTGTAGTTGTAGTTAAAATCATGCTAAACATATTTGCCATTAATTAATAGGTAAAGTGTTGGTTAAAAGCGAATTAACTCTCAGTGAAGAGTATTGACTTTATCCATTATGTTCGGTCATGTTTACATCGGAATCGGAGTTTTATTTTCCAGTTTTTTTTTCAACTGACAGTTAAAATCCCGACTAATTACACTCTTTTCGCTCTGGAGATCCGACAGCCGGCGTCGCTCAATTTCAGCCCCATTTAGCCCTTCCGCAGCAGGCAACGCGTATAAAATCCGATGCGCCTTCGTACATAATTGAAGGGCGGAGATCATTTCGTTTTAACCCCCTCTTTATTTAGTCCCGCAGAAAAAAAAATTGACACGAAAAAATAAACGCATAAGGGGCTGTAATGACGTAAAAAAAGTAGGTACAGTTTAGCTGATGTTAGCACGAAGAATTAGCGAAATAATTTAGTATAAATGAAATTGCCAATTCTTGGTTGCAGAATACTTCAAACATTAAAAGTGCGATTCTTTTCGCAATCTACAACAAGTTAGTCTTCCAAAGACTATATCAAACACTCATTGAAACAACTACTTCCCGGGCTAATACCCTGACGGACATTGAATTATACAACAAGTGTTTGCTGTTACATACAATAACCTACTACAAATGTAACAATTTGAATATTTTGACCCAAATTGTTACATTTGCAGTAGGTCACTGTATGTAACAGCAAACACTTGTTGTATAATTCAATGTCCGTCGGGGTATTAGCCCGGGAAGTAGTTGTTTCAATGAGTGTTTGATATAGTCTTTGTAAGACTAACTTGTTGTAGATTGCGAAAAGAATCGCACTTTTAATGTTTGAAATAATTTAGAATAGAATGCAAAAAGTTTTGAACCAATTGTTTAAAACAATGATTATATGCAACCCAATGCTATTCATGTATATTGGGTATCCGCTGTCGTCGCAATAACGATATACAGGGTGTTCGAAAAGTAATGTAACGGCTCGATATTTCTGTTTGTGGTGAGTTTACAAAAAAATGTTTCAAACTAAAATTTGTAGCTACTAGTTTAAGCTACTTATAAATATTATGTTTCAATATACAGGGTGATTCATTTTCTAGATTAATATCAAACTTACCTTTTTTTTAAATGGAACACCTTATATATTTCGTTGGTATTGGGTAACTTAGTAAAATAAAAACATACTAATGAAAACCGCACGTTTTTTAATGCAAGTTTAAGTGGTATAATTCCAATGTCTACTAATTCCAATCTACTAAATAGTTCAGGTATTTACAGAAATAAATAATGCATTTATGTTGATTTTGTGTAACCTTAGACAAAAATGTTAGTTAAATCGAACGCGCATTCAGAAGATTTGGCAAATAGTCATCGGATTAATCTGTTAATACGGGGAATTTTTCTTTTAAGTATACATACAGGGAATTTTCTATTAGGTATACATTTGCAAACACTTTTTTTTAAGAGTTTAATTTGAATCTTTAAACGTGTTTTCCACTCCCAGACTAAGCATGAAGTAAAATTTCGAGTTTAGAAAAGCCTGAAAATTTGGTTTGGTCGCGTAGCGCGGAGAGGCCAAACCAAATTTTTAGGCTTTTCTAAACTCGAAATTTTACTTCATGCGCCACGCGTATTAAACACTGAAAGCACTGAAATATTGTGAACGAGTAAACTTCGTTTGAAATCAGTGTCTTATACGCGTGGCGCATTAAGTAAAATTTCGAGTTTAAAAAAGCCTGAAAATTTGGTTTGGTCGCTCTCCGCTTCGCGCTACGCTACCAAACCAAATTTTCAGGCTTACTTAACCTGGGAGTGGAAAACACTCGTTTAAACTTTAAATTGACTTCTTTTAAGAAAACAACGAATATTTAATAAATCTACAACACGTTATTGGGATATGTAATCACAACAGAAAAAAATCGCAAGAAATTATGATTTAAAGCTTTTTTAAATGGAATACCTTATATATTTCGTTGGTATTCGGTAACTTGGTAAAATTAAAACATACTAATGAAAACCGCACGTTTTTAAGCCACTTACAGCAAAAGTTACAAGAAAAAAACGAACTAAAAAACGAACGAATGATGTTATTGGCAGTTGTTATTATTAAATTAGCAGTTATTACTTTTTTTTTTCGAAATACAAAAAATGTATGCTTACCGAACACGAAAAAATAACAATTTTAATGATGATAGGTTACGACGCTCGCATAAGAACTTATAGGCAAGTAGTTAAATTATTTAATAACATTTTTCAAGATTGAGAGCCACTTACAAAAACAGCAGTTTGGAAAGTAGTAAAGAATTTTGAAAGCGTATGTTTCATTAAAAATCGTCCGAGAACTGGTAGACCAAAAACTGCCAAAAACAACGCTAAGGCTTTGGATGTTAGCTGCGCTACAACATGAGATAAGTGTATCATTTATTCATACCATCCTTAAACATAATAATTTTTATTCTTTTATAATACATTTGGTTCAAGAATTATTAAACGATGACTATAATAATCGATTAGAATTTTGCGAAAAAATCATGTGTAGAGTAAGCACTGAATCCAATTTTATAAATAGCATTCATTTTGAACTAATTCTAATTGCTTCTGATGCTTTTGCTGAAAATTATAACACAATTTGGTTTCAACAAGATGGTGCTGCCCCACATAATTTTTATCCGTTTATAATACATTTGGTTTAAGAATTATTAAACGATGATTATAATAGTCGATTAGAATTTTGCAAAGAAATCATGTGTAGAGTAAACACTGAACCTAATTTTATAAGGAGCATTCATTTTGGACTAATTCTAAATGCTTTTGATGCTTTCAACAAGATGGTGCTGCGCCACATTATCTTCGTGTTAGAAATTATTTAAATGAAATATTTGAAAACAGGTGGACAGGAAGAAAAGGGGCAATTGAATGGCCAGCACGTTCACCAGAGTTATCACCGTTAGATTATTTTTTGTGGGGGCACCTAAAAAATGTATATATAGTGTGTCCACGGATTGAGTGCATATAAGGTGTAAATGACAAATTATTTTATAAGTATAAATGAAATTGCCAATTCTTGGTTGCAGAATACTTCCAAACATTAAAAGTGCGATTCTTTTCGCAATCTACAACTAGTTAGTCTTACAAAGACTATATCAAACACTCATTGAAACAACTACTTCCTGGGCTAATACCCCGACGGACATTGAATTATACAACAAGTGTTTGCTGTTACATACAATAACCTACTGCAAATGTATGGTATGGTATGGTATGGGGTCGGTGGGTCGTGTGGCCTCTGGGCCTTTCGAAGTTACCTCGACCTAAAAGATCTTTTGTAACTATCCCTGACCTACTTGAGTCCCTCAATGTCTAGACTTCTTATGAAGTCTACTATAACTTGAGGGTTAGTGTGTACCAGTTCCTCGGTGTTTAAAGTGGCCGATGACAGGTAGTTCCCTCTTTGAAGGGACAAGGCAGGGCATTCACAAAGTAGGTGCTCTGCTGTTTCTTGTGCCTCGTTGCAGAACCTGCAGTTGGCATCAGTTGTCTGACCCATCTTGGTGAGGTGGTACTTCAGAGGACAGTGTCCAGTTAGAAGGCCGGTTATGAGCCTTAGGTTGCCCTTGCTTAACCTGAGAAACTGTCCGGCTCTTACGGCAGAGAAGGCGATGAATCTTTTCGCCTGCCGCAGACCAGGTGTGTCTCTCAGGTGAGCACTTTTGGCAGCATCTTCCCATTCCCGGATCATCCCCTTGATGCGGACTTTAGTTATTCCACTGTAAGGTTCTGGTCCGACAAATGGAGTCTTGGACCCTTCCTTGGCAAGGTTGTCGGCAATTTCATTGCCTTTGATCCCTGCGTGTCCCGGAACCCAGACCAGTTTGACTCTGTTGTTCCTAGCCAGCTGCTTTAGGGATAGCTTGCACTCCCAGACAGATTTAGACTTGCATGTAGGCGATTTTATTGCCTTTAATGCAGCTTGACTGTCTGAGCAGATGCAAACCCTCTGTTTGTTGTATCCCCTGTCTAAACATATGTGGGCGCATGTGTTCAGGGCCTCGATTTCTGCCTGAAATATCGATGGGGATCGTCCCAAGGCCCTTGATAACTCGCATCGAGGGCCAGTGATACCGATTCCGACTCCGTTCTCAGTTTTGGATCCGTCAGTGAACCAAACTATCGAGGAGCCTTGTAACTGCTTGACCCTCGCTCCAACATCATGGCGGCCATGGATGGCCACTTCAATCGTTGTGTCGAAGTCGTAGTCAGTTGACATGTAGTCTTTGGGCATGTATATCGCTCTTTCACACACAGTGTTGAGGATTTTTAGGTGCCCGTTAAGGTATCCAAATTTTGGTGTGTCTGTCTGGATTATTCTTAATGCGTCTAGTGCTGCTTCCCTTTTCACGTGCAGATGCAGAGGTGTGAGATTTAGCATAGCCTCCATTGCTCCAGTGGGGCAGGTGTTCATAGCCCCTGTGATGCCCAAACATGCCAGCCGTTGAACCTTGCTGAGCCTTGCTTGGGTTGTGATCTCCGTTGTCTTCGTCCACCAGACAACGGAACCATAGGTGATTATTGGTCTTATCACCGTAATAAAAAGCCAGTATATCATCTTGGGGTGTAAACCCCATCGTTTGCCAAATAGCCTGCGGCAAGCCCATATTGCCCTTACTGCTTTGGCAGTGATGTTATCCACATGGGTTTTCCAGTTTAGCCTCTGGTCAAAGGTGAGGCCGAGATATTTAACTGTGTTGGAAAGCCCAATGAGTGTCCCATTCATGGTTAGTGCCTTAAGATTTAATTTTCTACGACCTGTAAATGGGACAATTACAGTCTTGTTGGGATTGATAGTGAGCCCCTTCTGCACGCACCATGTACTTACTTTCCGAAGGGCTGACTGCATGCGGTTGGACACCGTATCGTCATGCTTTCCCCTAACTATGATGACGATGTCGTCAGCATAGCCTTGTACGTCAAAACCGTCGTTGGATAACACCGATATTAGCTCATCGACAACTAGTGACCACAGCAGGGGCGATAGAACCCCGCCTTGTGGGCACCCCTTTACTGCGAACACAGTTGCCGATTCATCGCCAATGGACAGTGTGATCCTACGACCTTTGAGCATAGCATGGATCCATTTGGATGTGGAGGCATCAATTCCTCTTGATTTGGTGGCCGTGTCTATGGATTCATAGGAGGTGTTGTCAAATGCACCTTCCATGTCCAAGAATGCGCATAGAGCCACTTCTTTGCTTGCGATGCTCTTCTCTATTACACTTGTTAGTGTGTGAAGGGCATTTGTTGTTGATTTGCCTGCTTGATAGGCAAATTGGTGTTTGTGAAGGGGAAACGACTGAAGAGCTTTCCCTCTGATATTTCTATCAATGATTTTCTCCATTGATTTTAGGAGAAAGGAGGTGAGGCTTATGGGGCGATATGACTTAGGCTCGTCAATTTCGCGTTTGCCAGCCTTTGGTATAAACACCACCGCCACCTCCCTCCACTGCTTGGGGATATACCCAAGAGAGTAGCTAGCTCTGAAAATTTGCGTGAGACGTGGTAATAACTCCTCCCCTGCCCTTTGCAAAAGGGCTGGAAAGATGCCATCTGCCCCCGCGGATTTGAACGGCTTGAAGCCGTTGATCGCCCATGTTATTATGCTTGGAGTGAAGATCTTTGTTGCCAGTTTTTTGCTTTCTCTGGTAGGGCGTTCTTCTACCTCAAAGCCGATGGCAGGTAAGTCTTCACTGTTAATTGCCTGGGACCCAGGAAAGTGAGCTTCTAGGAGCACTCTTAGACTTTCTTTTAGGGTTCCAGTGTATTCACCGTTGGACTTTTTTAGTAGTCCAATACCGTTCGTGTGATCCTTTGCAAGGACTTTTTGGAGGCGTTGTGCGGGAGGTAGATCATCTATCCCCTCGCAGAAAGTCCTCCAAGTTTTCCTTTTGGATTTTCTCAGTTCTTTGTTGTACTCCGTAAGGGCCTTTCTGTAATCCTCCCACTGTCCAGAGGCTTTAGCCCTATTAAAAGTACGCCTAGTTTTGGCCTTTAGGCTCGCGAGTTCGCTGTTCCACCAGGGCACTTCTCTAACAACAGCCCTTTGCTTTAGTGGACAACTACTTTCGTAAGCGATGTTGATTACATCTTGTAATTGTGTCGATGCTGCTTCTAGCTGCTCGACTGTTTCAATAGGATTCAGTGGTCCCGCAAGTTCCGACGTAAGGCGCTCTTGGTAGGCCTCCCAGTCGGTATTTTTGGGATTTCTGAATCCATTGATGTGGTTATTACCACTATCGATGTCAAACCGTATATGCTGATGGTCTGATAGTGAGACGTAATCTGAGACGTGCCAGTTTTGTATGTACTGGCTTATGTAATTATCAGCTAGTGAGATGTCTAATACCTCCTTTCTAACTGATGTGATAAAAGTAGGTTTATTGCCCTTATTGACTATATCTAAGTTTTCACCTAAAACATAGTCTAGCAGGAACTCACCTCTTCTGTTGGTGTCCGTACTGCCCCATACAGTGTGGTGCGCGTTGGCGTCGCAGCCCAGGACCAGGTGTTTGTTTTCCTTCCTGCACCAGGTGATGAGGCGTTTGACCTCTTCTGGTGGAGGGGATGTGGAGTCACCCGGGAAGTAGGCCGAGGCTATAATGATTGTCCTCTTGCTCGTTCCCTTAGTGACTCTAATTTGTGCTGTGACCAGATCTCTCGTGATGAATTCTGGAACAGGAATGTAGTTAGTGCCGGCTTTGAATAACAAAGCGGCCCTAACGTTATTGTGTAAGGTACTATAGATCAACTTACAGTTTTTGGATTGGAGTCCCATAATTTGGCCTCTTCTGGTCCAGGGCTCTTGAATGAGCCCTATGTCTAACTGCTCCTTAATAAACCTCCTTGAAAGTACGCTCGAGGCCGCTTTAGCATGGTGGAGGTTTATTTGGACGCAAGTTAGTTTTTGAGGTGATCGGGTCATTTTGGCTTTCCGGGGGCAGGACTCAGTGTTCCTTTTCCCCTGGGGCCAGTTTCTCCGATCCCCTCACCTGCTACGGATGGGCTGTCCGGCTTGTTGTTTTTTGCCGGTCCAACCTCTATCTCGGCATTGGGTGCGGAAGCTGGTGAGTAGGGCATCTCGTCCGTCCTTTCCTCTAGCTCCATGGTTTCTGGAGCGTTCTCCAGCTCCATGATTTCTGGAGCATCCGCTTTTTCGGGCTCATTTTGTGGGGCTGTCTTATCTGCCCCCGTGGTCCTTTTCGGCCTTAATTGTATGTGGCCGAATTTGTAGCTCACCCTATATGCAGCCTCTTTGAGGCTTGCCGACGATATGCTGTCCACTGATAGGGCGAGCTCTACTGTGGGGCCATTGGAGGTTCTCCTTAGCACCCTCCAGCTTTGTGAGGCTTTGAGGCTGTTTTGGGCCTCTAAAAGCTGCAGTATCCTCTCATTGGAGTATCCTGCGCTCGATGGGAAGTAGCCAATTACTATATCCGTATGTGGAAAATCTTTTTCTTCCACATACTTCAGCAAGGCGCCATCCCACGGTTTTAGTGCTGGCACGACGGACTTTAGCCAGTCTGCAGTGGCCTTATCCGCGCATACCAACATAAGCCATCCTGGTCTATTGTTGGAGCTTAGGAATTTTGGGCGAATGTCCCCTTCCTTTAGCTCCACAATTATATCCAGGATTGCTTCCTGAAGCATTGTTAGTTGATTCGCATCAGCTAACGCCTCAGGGAACTTACTAGGCATTATACCTACCCGTATGCTCCCTGCTGCCTGACTGAAGGAAGGCTTCGGACCTTCGCCTTCAGTTGATTTACGGGGACGCCTTAATTTGGTAGCCTCTGTCCGTTTTTTTGCTGCTCCCGAGGAGGAAGCAGCAGAGGGAGAGGTGCGAGGTCTGGAGCCTCCAGCCTCAGCCTTTGCGGTCTGAATGCCGGAAGGTCTTTCCCCCGCCTTCACCCTCTTAGTTGGAGCTCTTTTCTCCGGGGTACTGCCATCGGACCTGGGCCTTTTGTTGTGGCCCGCTTCTTTGGAGTTGGGAGGATTAAGGGGAATTACGGCTTGTGCTCGGGCCTCCTCCATGGTAACCCCTTGTCGCAGGAGGAATCTATACCTCTTCTTTGCCGCACCACCTAACTTGGGATATTGAAATCCCTTAGTTGAGGATTGATCCTCTGTGTTCTGGCCAGGCCTCTCAGCCTGCTCCAGATTTTTAGGGATGTCGGTGACATCCGTGTGGGGGGACGTAGTATCCCCTTCTTTTTTTTCTTTGTTTGTTCTCATATTTGTTCCCACGAGAAGCTAGGGAAGTAACAGGTCACCCGTAACAGAGCCCCGCATGCTACGAGAAGGCTAGTTGCAACCAGGGGGCGCCATCTCCCTGGAGGTTGGGACCGGTAAAGACTAGTCTTCTATCTAGCCACGCATCTTATCGGCCCAGTCCCCTACCTTAAGATTTAGGATTTTATTGAGGTGTCCTCCTCTTGGTCCAGGCGGTTAAGCCACGACCCCCCTCAATCTCTGCCCGCGAGACATGACCACGTCAACAGAGATTGAATGGTATTACGAGGGCACACTGCCAGGCAGTATGTGGACCTCGGCATCGTTAACCTCAGTGCAATCCCTTAGCCACGATACGACAGCCGGGATGAGGGGAGTTGGTCCGCGGCGATAGCCTTCGGTACCACCACGCAGGATGTTAGGCCTGGAGTGATCCCTGTAGCTACCACTAGCCATTTCAACTGGGTCGATATGGCCGATCCCCTATCCGCCACCTGGGGACGCGCTTGATAGCTCTCCACGCCACAACTGCAAATGTAACAATTTGGGTCAAATTATTCAGGCCATTTATAGACGCGTTTCGAGATTTATCTCTCATCAGTATAGCTTTGCCATTCCCTCTAAACAAATTGACACCTTAGACTGGCGGTCACATACACACACACATAACATAAGTATAAATGAAATTTCCAATTCTTGGTTGCAGAATACTTCTACTACTACTACTAATTATTTTATAGTTGGATCTTCATGTTCTTAGGATCGCTCCTGCTTAGTCTCAAACTAAGATATTGAAAGAATGAACCAAATCAATTAATATATAGAGTCTTTTTTTGGTCGAATTCTAAAAATTAGTCAAGACAGTTTAGTTTTTATTTTAGCAGATATAACAAAAATGTATTAGAAAACGTTGCTTAGAATTAAAAGTTATGGAAGACTTTTAATTTTTGTACAAATCAGCCTACTTTGATTTTTTTCATCAACATGAGACTTTTTATTTGTGGTTTTAATGACCCATGTATAAAGAGTAATTAAGCAACGTACTTGAAAAACAAATAATTATTCATTAAAAAATACTAAACCTTATTAACTAACATAACAAAAAGAAACGAACAAAAACAACAATTAAAGAGATTATTCAAATATTAAACATTTTAAAATCAGTAAACCCTGTAAAATAAAAATCACGTCTTAGACATATCAGCTTGACAGATATGGTAGACTTTCAATTTTCATACAAATCAGCCTACTTTTATTTTTATTACAAACATGAGTTCAAAAGTGTTGGATGCTGATAAAAAATCAAAGTAGGCTGATTTGTACAAAAATTGAAAGTCTTCTATAACTTTTAATTCTAAACAACTTTTTCTAATACATTTTTGTTATATCTGCTAAAATAAAGACAGTTTACTCTTGACTAATTTTTAGAATTCAGCCAAAAGAAACACCATGTTTATTAATTGATTTGGTTCATTTTCTCAATATCTTAGTTTGAGATTAAGCAGGAGCGATCCTCAAAACATGAAGATCCAACTCTAAAAAAAAATGTCATTTACATTTTACCTGCACTCAATCCGCGGACACACTGTAGAACAAAGCCAGTAAATAAAAAAAAAATCGAATTATGGAAGAAATAGAAGCAATTTCAATCGGAAAGTGGCATTATGTTATAGCTGCCCTTTATGATAGACTGGGATATTGTCAAATTGAAGCAAAAAGGAAATTCGAGCATCTGCTTTAATAAAATAGTTAAATACATTTTCTTGATAATATTTTAGTACTTATCAACAAAATATGTGGTTATTAATGTGTAAGGTTTTAACGAATAAACTTACAAACATGCAGTTTTCACAGGCAACCTTCTATTTTAACAAGGTATCGAATACCAACAAAATATATAGGGTTTTCCATTTAAAAAAAAGGTAAGTTTGATTTTTATCTAAAATTAAAAGTGAATCACCCACTGTATCAAAACATATTATCAATAAGTAGCCTAAATTAGTAGCTACAAGTTTTATTTAAAACATTTTTTCTAAACTCATCACAAACAGAAATATGGAGCCGTTACATTACTCTTAGAACACGGTGTATACATGTATTTTGTAAATAATATTAAATTACTTATACTCGTTTGAACCAGTTTCCGTTGAAGTGTTAGTTAAAGTTGAATTTGTGTTCAGTATTCCGGCACCAGATACCCACAGGCGCGTTTCGGACTTCTAGGCCCTCGTCAGTGTGGTCCCGACCCAGTGCTGAGGAATACCGAACATTTCTGACTATATCAAGCCAATATGTGAAAACTATTAATGGATTCGATAGCTAACGCTATCTAGTATTAGTTAACTAACGACAACATACAGTTAACTATAACATAAATTTAAAATCTTGTGTATGAGTTAATAAAACACGTTGCCATGGCTACATTTCTATGTAGTGACGTTTGTACACAACTGACAAATACTTAAGGTACGATTCACGAGAGGTGTCCCATGGTTTCCTTGATTTGTAGTGCTTTCTGCACCAATACATGTAATACGAAAATAGTTTGATGTCATCAGATTACGTCTGTGAAAAAAGACAAAAAACTTCATAATATGTCTGCTAGGGTTTTTAAATGGAACACGCGAAAACGTATGTGTATGCAGCTTTAAAATTTTAAGGTTAAACGTCACATTTGACAATGTCTTAGTGAAACTAAATCTGCAAAAACCCAGCCACAAATAATTTTAATTAATGTGCACAATCGTTTTAAATGTGAGTTTAAGTGGTATAATTCTACTAAATAGTGCAGGTATTTACAGAAATAAATAATGCATTTATGTTGATTTTGTGTAAGCTCAAACGAAAATGTTTATTGAATCGAATGCGCATTCAGTAGATTTGGCAAATAGTCATCGGATTAATCTGTTAATACGGGGAATGTTTCTTTTAAGTATACATAAAGGGAATTTTCTATTAGCAATACATATTTTAAAGAGTTCAATTTGAAGCTTAAAACGAGTGTTTTCCACTCCCAGATTAAGCATGAAGTAAATTTTCGAGTTTAGAAAAGCCTGAAAATTTGGTTTGGTCGCGTAGCGCGAAGCGCGAAGCGGCCAAACCAAATTTTCAGGCTTTTCTAAACTCGAAAATTTACTTCATGCGCCACGCATATAAAACACTGAAAGCACTGAAATATTGTGAACGAGTAAACTTCGCTTGAAGTCAGTGTCGTATACGCGTGGCGCATGAAGTAAAATTTCGAGTTTAGAAAAGGCTGAAAATTTGGTTTGGTCGCTCCGCGCTTCGCGCTACGCGACCAAACCAAATTTTCAGGCTTTTCTAAACTCGAAATTTTACTTCATGCTTAACCTGGGAGTGGAAAACACTTGTTTAAACTTCAAATTGACTTCTTTTAAGAAAACAACGAATATTTAATAAATCTACAGCACGGAATTGGGATATCTATACACTAAAAAAAATAATCACAAGAAATTATGATTTAAAGCTTTTCTAAAAGAAAGAATACTAATATACTCGCGACATTGTCAGGTAACGTCAAAATTTGACACAACTAAGAAAAATCGTTGCAGATACAACTGTCGACATACTCTCTAAAAAATTTAACCACACATTTCACATTAATGAGTCATAGGACATCTCTCCCGGATTCCACTATACAGGGAATTTTTTTTGGTATACAAATCTCTATGTATACCCAGATAAAAGAACATTGGAACGTTCGTCTGTACTATGGTTTATGTTATGATTGTAGCAAACCTTTTTAGGTTTATTCTTTTCTAAACTCGAAATCTTACCTCATACTTAATCATTGAGAGGAATAATTATATTATTAATTACTACTTCTATTATTATTTTTAGTAAAATGGAAAAAACATCAATATAATATTAATATATGTAAAGTTAATGAAAGGAAAGGCACTTGGTATTGTTTCACAATTAAGTCTTTATTCCGACTAGTTTCGGTTTGTTAGACCATTTTCAAAGGAATTCCTTTGAAAATGGTCTAACAAACCGAAACTAGTCGGAATAAAGATTTAATTGTGAAACAATACCAAGTGCCTTTCCTTTAATTAACTTTACATAGTGTAATATGTTTCATCAAGTGCCAGATGAGAAATTAATTCAAGAAAAAAAAAATAATAATAATATTAATACATATTAGTCCTGCTCAATATTTGTAAAGGCGAATGTGGGCTACCCTGTATAACATTATGAAAGAATTCCATTATCCCTCCCTTTTATTGAGCGTAATGAAACAAAATTAGCTCTCCAGTGTTTAATATCACATCGGAATTTAGTTTTTTCCATCGGAAAACGTGCATGAAATTGAATTCCCATTTAATAATATCGCTCGAGAGCGAGGGCGAGGGGTGATGTCGTTTCATTACTTTTGCAACAATCAACGTGAAACGAGAGCTCGGAACGTTTATGGGGGAAATTGTTCCGTTTTCAACATGATGCCAATGTCAGTTTTTTTGCGTGTGTTTGTGTGTCGTTTTAGCAAAAGCCCCCCCGATTCCGGCGCGATCTCGCGAATATGGCGAAAACGCGCGCGCGTTTATTGATTCTGCAAAAATTTTAGCACACTCCACACTTCATCGGTTGTTGTTCAGTTTTCACATCAAATCGTTCTGATATTACGGTCGAAATGTATTTTACACTCAAATATTTTGATGGTTTTGTAAGAACCATTTTTTTCTTGCAGGGTCTAGATCAGTGTTGCCCAACCTTTTCTAGACCATGCCCTACTTTAGAAATTAAAATATAAATAAAATTACTGATTCTACAAACATTTTAGCACTCTCCACATTTCATCGGTCGTTGTTTAGTTTTCACATTAAATTGTTTTGATTTTACGTTCGAAATATATTTTACACTCAAATAATTTGATGTTTTTGTAAGAACCATGTTTTTTTCTTTCTAATCTATACCCTAGATCAGTGTTTCCCTTTTCTTGACCTTCATAAATTAAAATACACCCCCTCCATGTACATAATTTTTAATACTTAATTGAGGAGGCGGATACATGATGAAACAAACTCTGAAAGCTATATCCAGTTTGTTCAACGTATACCTTGGGGTAAATATACGTCAGAGCATCGATTGTTGTTCAGTTTTCACATTAAATTGTTTTAAAATTACGTTCGAAATATATTTTACACTCAAATAATTTGATGTTTTTGTAAGAACCATTTTTTTCTCTCTGATCTGAGAGAAAAAAATGGTTCTTACAAATACATCAAATTATTTGAGTGTAAAATATATTTCGAATTAGTGTTTCCCAACATAATTTTTAATATTTAATTAACGAGGCGGATACATGATGAAACAAATTCTGGGAAGCTATATCCAGTTTGTGCAACGTATACCTTGGGGCAAATATACGTAAGAGCTCGTGGTTTTACAAGATTAGTCTTTTGAATTATGGATGAATTTATTCTTTTAATTTATTCCTTTCTTCAGAATAAACAATTCCCAATAAATGCATCAATAATTCAAAAGATAAAATACATCATTTTTCTTACTCGGCATGTAAAGACAATTACTTTTGCTTACATGAATTGTAAGAGACGAAGTGTGCGGCCCTTTACAATTGTGTAAAAATTTGGACTGCGACTTTATCCTTTATATTTATTTTACATCTTTAACTGCACTTTTGGCGATAAAATCGGTAACATTTACTGTTGTTTTTCATGAAACTCTGGGAAGCTACGTCTAGTTTGTTCAACGTTTATCTTGGGTCAATTCCCACATTTCAACAAATATAGGCTAAAGCTCGTGGTTTTATCAGATTTATCTTTTGAATTATTGATGAATTTATTCTTTTAATTTAATTCCTTCCTTCAGAACGAACAATTCTCAATAAATTCATCAATAATTCAAAAGATAAAAATACATCATTTTTCTTACTCGGCGTGTAAAGGCAATTACTTTAGCTCGCATGAATTGTAACAGACGAAGTATGAGGCACTTTAAAATTGTGTATAAATTTGGACTGCGACTTTATCCTTTATATTTACTTTATATCTTTAACTGCACATTTGGCGATAAAATCGGTAACAACATTAACTGTTGTTTTTCATGAAACTCTGGGAAGCTACGTCTAGTTTGTTCAACGTATACCTTGGGGCCAATCCCCACCTTCCAACAAATATACGTCAGAGCTCGTGGTTTTATCAGATTTGTCTTTTAAATTATTGATGAATTTATTTTTTTAATTTAATTCCTTATTTCAAAACGAACAATTCTCAATAATCTCATCAATAATTTAATCAATTATTTGGAAAAGGGCACAAAAGACCTTTTCGGCCATTTTCGTTTTATATTATTTTTCAACAAGTTTATTGAAGACGTCGTTTGGTGCGAAAAGGGAACAAAATATCACGCTAGAAACGCTCTAACATATACCCGCTCCACTGCGTTTGGTTCGAAAAAGTTACATGCGACGCACATGTGACCTTTTCGAAATAATCAAGCATGTGTTTTGTCACATCATGGCGCTGGTTCTCGTTGTCAGATTTCAGTTAGAATTTGACTGTCATTGAATCGGGTGTGAATTTTGGTGTTTGCAAAGATTAATAACAGATAAAGATTTTAAGCGAAATGAGTGAGTTAAGTGGAAGCGAATCTGATGGTAATAATTTACCAAAACGCAAGAAAGGAGTTTTGAATACGGAAAACTATAAATCAAATGTTATAAAAAGGGCCAAAGTGAAAGGAATTGAACATCTTAATCATGTTGGGAAAGTCATTAGTGCCAGAATAACAGGTCCGGGCTGCAGGTAGAAGTTTTAAAATTATAAAACATTAAGTATTTTTGACTTTTTTTTGGGTTTTTGTAGGTGCCAAATGAAATGTTTTAGTAACTTCAGTGAAGACCAAAGGAAGAATATTATAGATCGGGTAAATAGTTTTGATGACAAAGATGCACAAGATACATTTCTTCAAAGTCTCATCGAAAGTTGCTCCATCAAGAGAAAAAGTAAAGTTTCTGTCACCGAAAAACCCAAACCCAAGGCCCTTACTTTTTCATATCATATCTGCTTAGAAGGGCAACGCATTAAGGTGTGCAAACAGGCGTTTGTTAGTTTCCATGGGATTACAATGAAAAAAGTAAGACGTCTCAGTTTACTATCAGCATCCGATACCACACCAAAAGATAGACGTGGGAAAGAAGTAGGATCAAGACATAATGCTGTTTCTGGAAAAATTTGTACCAAGATAAAAGAACTTATCGAAAAATTCGATGTTAAAGAAGTCCACTACTCCAATACTATAACCAAAAAATACTTACCGGCTACACTTAATGTGAAAGTTATGCACAAGATGTTTATTGATGAAAATTTAGACCTAAAAGGAAAAGTAAAGTACGACTTTTTCTTAAAGTTTTTCCATGAAAATTTTAATTTGAGATTTGGTAGGCCGCAAGTGGATGTGTGTTCATACTGTGAGGAATACGGACAAACGTTGAGAGATCCCAATCTAAATGATAACGCCAAGCGTGTTGCTGCTGCTTCACTTGTAGTTCATAAACGAAGAGCAAAAAAGTTCTTCTCAAAAGAAATTGAGATAAAAGAACTTTGCGCTGAGAAAGATAATGTCATGGGTCTAGTATTCGACTACATGCAGAATTTGCCGTTACCAAACATTCCTGTACAAGAAATTTTTTATCTGCGACAGCTGTGGGTATATGAATTTTGCATCCACAACTTGAAGACTGGAAAGGCAACATTAGTATGTACATTTTTAAATATGTACATTAATGAGCATGTTGATAAAAGTATAGATGAGCTCTACATATTTTCTGACGGTTGCCCGGGACAAAACAAAAATCATACTGTGGTAAGATTTTTAATGACGTTGGCGGCAAACAATAGGTTTAAGAAAATTATACACTATTTCCCCCTGAGAGGAGATTCATTCAACGATTGTGATAGAGACTTTGGAACTGTCAAAAGAAAAATAAGAAGAGTCGATAGAATCTATACTCATCAAGAATATATGGAGCTCATCAAAAAGGCATCTGTATCCGGAAAATTTGATGTGGAAGAAATACAAAATTCTCAAATAATAGACTATAAAAAATGGTGGCCAACACACTATAAAAAAAACTACCGAGTCTATTGAAACACAAAAAAGGAAAGTCCCTAGAGATCAAAGAGTGCATTTTCAGATTTCGCATTACAATCACTTTAGATACGATTCAACAAATCCTGGAGTGCTTATTGTTTTCGAATATATAGATGGGCTCACCTCGTTCTCTTTTCAACTAGCAAAGCCTGCTGGGTCCAGGACTAATCTTCCTGCTGGGGAAGCGTATAAAGCCTATACTGACAAGGTTCCAATCAATAAAAAAAAGTTGATAATTTGAAATCCTTAATCCAGTATATTCCCGAGGAAAACAAAGAATTTTACACTATGGTATTTGCCTGGCCAACAGGAGTTTCTGAAGAAATTCCTGAAAAAGACTTTTAATACCTATTGTTTTAAATCCTATTTTGCTTTTATAAACTTACTTAAGTTCTACCTATTATGTAAAAATATATTTTCTTTAATAAATAATGTAAATTGCCTTTATTTTTATGTTTCATTCTGAATAAGTTTGGAAAAGGGCACAAATGCATTAAATATAAAATAATTTTTATAATATAAAATTTTCAAATATCCACGAAAAATTACTTTGAATTGGCTTATTCGAATACCAGCGAACATACAATAACATGTTTATGACTTCATGTATATGAACATTTAAATGAAAAAGTTTTTTCTTCCTACTGTAAAATTTACTCTGAAGTAGATGTGTCCTTTTCCAAATAACCGATTCAATTCAAAAGATAAAAATACATCATTTTTCTTACCGTCATGTAAAGACAATTACTTTAGCTCACATGAATTGTAACAGACGAAGTGTGAGGCCTTTTAAAATTGTGTTTAAATTTGGACTGCGACTGTATCCTTTATATTTATTTTACATCTTTAACTGCACTTTTGGCGATAAAATCGGTAACATTTACTGTTGTTTTACTTGTGAAATTCCGTTAAGTGAATTTTGAGGAACGGCAAAAAAATCCGAGTGATACAAACACATGTCCATGTCGAGTAATGGTGATGGCGAGCAATAACCGTAGTAATGTAATAAGTAGTGCATAAAGAGAGTTGACGTCACAGTGCCACTAACAGTAAATCGCATGGGCACGTTTTTTTTAATGTGTGTGTATGGAACAAACTTCCGATGAGGAAGTGCAGAAATGGAAGACCCAACAACCTGGATTTTGAATAAATAAATAACTTTCATTTTTGCCCTCGAAAAAATAGAGTTCTGAATATTGAAAATGTTTTAAAAAACTAAACAAGTGTCTTCTAATCCCAGATTAAGCATAAAGTAAAATTTCGAGTTTAGAAAAGCTTGAAAATTTGATATTTGTTTAAAATATACTGGTTATAAAAAAAAGCGAATTTGTCGTTTTTCTGCAACAATTTTGACGCGTTAAGACTATTCTAAATATTCATTGAAAAAATGTAGAAATGTAGAAAGTGTGTAATTTTAAGCCGTTGTGGTTTTTTCAAATGTTAGAAATTTTGTCTCGTACTTCCCAAACGACCAACATTTTTGCAGAAAGACGATAAATAAGCTTTTAATTTTTATTTAATATTCTGCAAGCAATTGTTTCCATTTATAAATTGCTTATAAATTTTATAAATGGTCATTTCCTCTAACCAAATCTTGTGCTTTTCGAAATTCGAGCCCCCAAAGCAATTTGCTTCTTAGAAAATCACTTTATGGAATTTTTCTTAGGGTAAAAAACTAAAATTTACAATCAATGATTTAAAAAAAATCGATTTTTCAAGGGTGACAACATTGGATGTTCCTGTACTCCTTGAGAATGACTCAAAGTCGAAACTAGTTGGAATAAAAAACCAAAATATTAGTGAAATTTAACTAAGTGTTTTCTTTATTAAATCATTGGATGTAATATTTTTGTGAACCTATTCAAACTGATATTACTTTTCATCTTACATTATTTAAATACATACTCGTGCATACTAGATATACAATTTATTGAGAATTGAATTTGAGTTCAGTATTACAGAATCGATGATATTGAACGCAAATTTTATTCTGAATAAACTTCAGACTTCCTGTTCCTCTTCTGATAGAGAGCAATTTGCATGGCATTTCTGTCAGGCTATTTAATTTTATGTCGATCTGGCCAGGGCCTTATTCGTTGAATATATTTGACAAATGTTGGAGTCATCAATTTTATTTGTCGTTCGTTAATTGTATAATTTCATCTTAGCCCATTAATGGCCGAACAATTATAGAACTAACTCTAAAAGTTGATTTTAGGTAAAATTCTACACTTCCTTTTAAGATTTCTACTAATGACTTATTTTTTCACATACTGTGAATTTTTATTTTAAATATACATAATGTTTACGCTGTAAATATAAGGCATTCGTCGATTTTGTATAAAAACGTGCAGTATGAAGTTTAGAACGAGCATTTCCACTCCCAGGCTAAGCATGAAGTAAAATTTCGAGTTTAGAAAAGCCCCGCGTAGAAAATTTGTCTCGGGTCGCGCAGCGACCCGAGACAAATTTTCACGGGGCTTTTCTAAACTCGAAATTTTACTTCATGCGCTACGCGTATAAAACACTGAAATATTGTGAAGTTAGAAATACACTGGAAATATTTTTTTTAAATGAGTAAGAATCGAGATATTTAAATAACAAAATATTTACGTTTTTCTTCATATATTTTCAAGTCATGTCTAACAATATAGTATATCAAATTAACTTATTTAGTAATTTAAATTACATACAATTAATAATATTTCGTATATGCACCAATGGCACATAATGGGTTAGTTTAAAAAAAAAAAAAAAACTCTAGAGTGCTATGGAAAATATTGTAAGTTGGCAACCCTGAAATTATACATTATAATTATAATGCCTGACATTTTTATGTCAATTCCTAAAGCGTGTACCCAACTTAAATAAATAAAAAAGATTAAATTAGGGCTAGTTGGAATAAAGTTTTAATTTGGGAAATAATACCAAGTGTTTTTTACATAAATCATGGCACTCTAGATATTTTTTTTTAATTGAACATACGATACAACGTCTTCTTTTTGGATCCGAATCTTTTGCTTCGTTAGCGTTTTTTTTTTTTTCCTAGAGAATACCAGTAGCTGGCTGGTGTGAGCATAAAGTGCGACAGTAAAACGTTGTTCGTGTAATGTTTATTGGGTTTACATGCGACTTGAACAAGTGGAACGCGCGTTTTCGCGGAATCGCTCGCCGCGCGGTGCAATTTCTATTATTTATTGCCGGTTTTTATTACAGTTTCCACATACCAAAAATAAAACACCACACGCGTGCATATATGGGAGTTTCAATTTTAATTGGTGCTGTATCACAGATTAATTGCTCGAATTCATTGGATGGGATTAAATATAAAGGCCGTAAATACGAATAAATTTTACAACAAATTATCACATTGAAAATTATTAAATCATATAACATAACACTTTCTCATAACTAGAGAGCGGACGTTGCGATTGAAGTAATATTCAGGAAGCGACAAAATGCAAATCAATTTCTTTAAATCACGCACAGTATTTAATCTAAATGCTCCAAAATGTACCGGCAATTATGCAGCAAAATGCAGGACCTTCCACAAGGCAAATGATTTTATTTAGGGGAAAAAATGCATCGTTCTATGTAACGGGTGGGCCATCTTTTTAAAAATGTAATAAAATGAACAAAATTATTTTTTTTACATGTATTATGGCTTTATTAGTAAGAGCAAACATTCCCATTAATTATGGAAGTCAACTTCGTTCAAGTGGCTGCCTCGGCTGGCTTCGCAGTAGCGCATTCTGTCACTCCAATTTTCCAAGACCTTGTTGATGGTTTCGAGCTGTAGCTCACGGATTGCTTGGATGATATTGGCCTGAAGTGCTTGAATCGTTTCTGGATTGTTGGCATAACATCGGTCCTTCACGGTTCCCCACAAAAAGAAATCCTAACGGGTAAATCGCAGCTCCGAGGCGGCCAATTGACATCGTCAAGACGGCTGATAACACGATTTGGGAATTTGGTGCGCAAAAGATCGATTGTGGCATGGGCTGTGTGGCATGGCGCGCCATGAACCAGATGTCGTCCAAATCCATGTCTTCAATTTCATTTTAAAAAAAAGTCGGATAACATGGCTCTGTAACGCTCACCGTTGACCGAAACGCTGTTTCCAGCCTTATTTTCTAAGAAAAATGGTCCAATGATGCCACCACTCCACAATCCGCACCAAACTGTCACTCTCCGGGGATGCATTGGCTTCTCGACAATAACGTGCGGGTTTTCCGAGCCCCAGATGCGGCAATTTTGTTTGTTAACGTAGCCGCCAAGATGAAAATGAGCCTCGTCAGAAAAGATGATTTTTCGCCCAAAGTCGTTGTCCAATTCAAGCTGCTCTAAGGCCCAAACTGCGAAGCGATAACGAAGCGGATGGTCATGCGCCTTCAATTGCTGAGTCAATTGGACCTTGTAAGCGAATAATCCGAGATCTTTGTGCAGAATTCTCCTCAGGCTAGTGCGTGCAATGTTGAGCTGTTGAGATTAACGGCGAGTTGATCGTGGATTGAGTCTCACACTCTCGGTAACAGCAGTCATATTCTCGTCTGTGCGCACCGTACGAGAACGGGGACCATAAGTGGTGTCCACTAGCATGCCAGTCTCACGAACTTTTTGCACAAACTTGCGTACAGCAGGGGCGGTGGGTGATTTATTTTGGCCAAAACTTCTTTTCAACAAATGCACTGTTTGGGCTACACAGCACTCACTTTGGAAATAAGTTTGCAATATTTCCCAACGTTGTTCAAGCGTAAAGCGACTCATTTCGTACCGCGGAGGAATGATACCGACTTTCTGTCAAGATTTCGAGCGGGAAAAAGATGTCAGTGTGAAAATAACCTATGATTTAAAAAGATACCACTAGATGGCCCACCCTGTATGTCAAGGACAATCCGTTAATCAGATTGATCCACACCGCCAATTGCTTAAGCTCCTCATCAAACTTTGATCTATTTGCTAAGAATGATTCAAGCTTTCGCAGGGCGGTTTTGGTCATCAATTTGTATTCAACTTTCAATTAGTTTATGTAGTTAATAAAATTAATTTAAGTATTGTTACTTTTATGTATGGGTTTAATGGATTGTTTTCAGTTGTTTTCAATTGTTAGTATTTTGTATTAATTTTGTAATTTGTAAAGAAGTTTCTTTTCGTTAATAAATAAATAAATTATTCACTGGTATTTCGGTAAATTTGATAAAGCTATTGTTTTGTCGAGTCATATAACAACATTGTTAAAAGTTCTTAAAAAATCATAAGTTACCAGTTTTTACAAAATAAATGTTCAAAATTAAATTATTTATTTTGAACACTGAAAATCGTTGATAACAGATTAATTATCAGATTACGTGTTATTCAAATTAACGATGATGTATGTTATACAGTTTTTATCATGCAATGGCAATTTTGATAATGTTAGTTCACCGTAGGACTCATACAGGGTGGGGCAGAAAAACCTATCCGATTTCAAAACGTTATAAAATGAAAACCACTCAACTTGACAAACAAATTTTTTATTAACAACAAAATTTGCGATATTTTATGCCATTTTTAAATTTAAGTTTTGAAAAGCACATCACTCAAATGTCGTCCTTGGGAGTGGATACACTGATTTAGACGCTCGCGGTAGCTTTCCATGACTTTCACCGTCATTTCCACAGGAATTTCTTCAATTGCCCGAGCAATTTCCCTTCGTAAAGCAAGAAGGGTCCTTGGTCGATGCTGGAATACCTTCGATTTGAGGTAACCCCAAAGGAAGAAGTCACATGGAGTGAGATCCGGTGAGCGCGGCGGCCAGCCAATATCACCTCTCAGAGAAATGAGGCGTCCGGGAAACATTTCCCTAAGAATGCCCATTGATCGTCGCGATGTGTGGGCGGTTGCACCATCCTGTTGAAACCACACATCTTCCACGCCATTTTCTTCCATTTTGGGTTAAAGAAAATTTTCCAGCATGAAACAATAGCGCTCGCTGTTGACCGATACGGTTTGCCCATTTTCTTCAAAAAAGTAAGGCCCCCAGACGCCTAGGCGGGAAAGAGCACACCACACAGTCACTTTTGGGCTATGGAGGGGTTTCTGATGGATTTCCCGATGATTTTCGTCACTCCAATATCGAAAATTTTGCCTGTTTACGGCGCCACAAAGGTGAAAATGGGCTTAGTCCGTGAAGAGCACAACATCGTCTATTGGGAGTTCTCGGAGATCGCGACACAGGTTCATACGGGTTTCAAAATCCCTTTCAATTAATTCCTGTGCAACAACCATTTTGTAGAGATGCATTTTGAGGTCTCGGTGCAAAATTCGCCGAATACTGCGGTTGGAATTCGCCAAAGCGAGCGAATGTTTTCGTGCCGAACGACGCGGGGAACGTTCAATCGCGGCTCTCACATTGGCCACGTTTTCAGGTCCTGTTGCTGTCCTGGGACGTCCAGGCGACTTCTTTTTCAATGCTGAACCCGTCTGTCGAAAATTTGACACCCACACTTTAATCGTAGTGTGATGTGGAACAGGATCATGACGCCCGAGTCCGAAATGAATTCGAAAAGCACGTTGTGTAGCAATTATCGAACCGCCGTTTTCGATAAACCGCTCAATAACAAAAGCACGATGTTCACCAGACCAAGGCATGTTGACTAATAACAAATGGCATAAAACCGGCTATCTAACGGTTTTTACCCCACTACTCTACCTGTTCCCTCTTCTGAGAAATTTGAAATTTGAAATCAGATAGCTTTTTCTGTCCCTCCCTGTAGATGCCGCCACTTTGAACGTAAAAACACATTATTTTAATGTTTAACTCTTTTTCTGAGGACTATTTTGTCCGCCTATAATAACCTATAGTCACTCGATTACATTTTTTTCCTTGTACATTTTCATTATAAATTACGAGCAATAAAACGATTAATCCCCCCTGAGTCTCAGCTAATTGCCAACTCAAACACCGAACAGAGTGAAACTATGCCCTAAGTGCATGCACTCGCACACTCACGTACATTAGACTAGGGCGGAACGATTAATTAGAAAACTTTGCCAGTTCGGGAAACCGCTTTACTCTTTCCACTTTTAGGTGGATCGCCTAATGAGCCGCTTTCAGAAATTTCAATAATAATAAATTTTACGACTTCCCCGGAAAGACTTTATCTCTCTAAATTGCTAAAATAGTTAATATTCTCAAGTCCACAAACAAATAGTCTTGGTTAAAAACATAAATAATTATAATTTAACAATTTCTCATGCATTTCACGAATCTCTATTTAATTTATAGAAAATAAAAAATGTTCTTCAGAAAAGTCTAAGTGGTCAGTCCAAATTTTCAGGCTTTTCTAAACTCAACATTTTACTTCATTGTTAATTTTGGAGTGGAAATAACTCGTTTAAAGCATTAAATTGAATTCTTCTAGAAAAACAACGAATATGTATACTTAAAAGAAAAACTCCCTGTATACAGTGAATGTTGATATAACGTTATTTGCTTGTTTTTTGCTCAGTGGGTATGCATAAGCTGTAAATTTTCCGACATTCGTTGTTTTTAAAAGAGTTCAATTTGAAGCTTTAAACGAGTGTTTTTCACTCCCAGACTAAGCATGAAGTAAAATTTCGAGTTTTTTTTATAAAATCACATTACTTTTTCTTAATTATTTTAGCTGTGAATTTTCTGACATTCGTTGATTTTTAAATGAATTCAATTTTAAGATTTAAACGAGTGTTTCCACTCCCAGACTAAGCATGAAGTAAAATTTCGAGTTTAGAAAAGTCCTGTGAAGTCCCGACATTCGTTGTTTTTAAAAGAGTTCAATTTGAAGCTTTAAACGAGTGTTTTTCACTCCCAGACTAAGCATGAAGTAAAATTTCGAGTTTAGAAATTAGCGACCCGAGACAAATTTTCTGGGCTTTTCTAAACTCGAAATTTTATTTCATGCGCCACGCGTATAAAACACTGATTTCAAGTGTGGTTCAAATATACATAAATTCACTATATTTTTGTTTTGTACGCGTGGCGCATGAAGTAAAATTTCGAGTTTAGAATAGTCTAGAAAATTTGTCTCGGGTCGCTGCGCGACCCTCGACAAATTTTCACGGGGCTTTTCTAAAGTCGAAATTTTACTTCATGCTTAGTCTGGGAGTGGAAAACACTTGTTTAAAGCTTTAGATTGAACTTAAAAAAAAACAGCGAATATCCGCAATTGTTGTATCAATTTCATGGTATGTCATTATTTTTATAAAATCACATTACTTTTTCTTAATTATTTAAGCTGTGAATTTTCTGACATTCGTTGATTTTTAAAAGAGTTCAATTTTAAGCTTTAAACGAGTGTTTTTCACTTCCAGACTAAGCATGAAGTAAAATTTCGAGTTTAGAAAAGCCCCGTGAAAATTTGTCGAGGGTCGCGCAGCGACACGAGACAAAATTTTCTGGGCTTTTCTAAACTCGAAATTTTACTTCATGCGCCACGCGTATAAAACACTGATTTCAAGTGTGGTTCTAATATACATAAATTCACAATATTTTTGTTTTGTACGCGTGGCGCATGAAGTAAAATTTCGAGTTTAGAAAAGCCCAGAAAATTTGTCTCGGGTCGCTGCGCGGCCCTCGACAAATTTTCACGGGGCTTTTCTAAACTCGAAATTTTACTTCATGCTTAGTCCTGGAATGGGAAACACTTGTTTAAAGCATTAAATTGAACTTAAAAAAAAAACAGCGAATATCCGCAATTGTTGTATCAATTTCATGGTATGTCATTATTTTTATAAAATCACATTACTTTTTCTTAATTATTTTAGCTGTGAATTTTCTGACATTCGTTGATTTTGAAAAGAGTTCAATTTGAAGCTTTAAACGAGTGTTTTTCACTCCCAGACTAAGCATGAAGTAAAATTTCGAGTTTAGAAAAGCCCCGTGAAAATTTGTCGAGGGTCGCGCAGCGCCCCGAGACAAATTTTCTGGGCTTTTCTATACTCGAAATTTTACTTCATGCGCCACGCGTATAAAACACTGATTTCAAGTGTGGTTCAAATATACATAAATTCACAATATTTTTGTTTTGTACGCGTGGCGCATGAAGTAAAATTTCGAGTTTAGAAAAGCCCAGAAAATTTGTCTCGGGTCGCTGCGCGACCCTCGACAAATTTTCACGGGGCTTTTCTAAACTCGAAATTTTACTTTATGCTTAGTCTGGGAGTGGAAAACACTTGTTCAAAGCTTTAAATTGAACTTTAAAAAAAACAGGGAATATTCGCAATTGTTGTATCAATTCCATGGTATGTCATTATTTTTTTATAAAATCACATTACTTTTTCTTAATTATTTTAACTTAGAGAAACGTAAAGTGTTAACATTCATAAATTTGGAATTTTTCCCTCTACAAGAAAGTGTAATACATTTTATCTCTAAAAGAAATAGAGAAGCCAAAATTTGAACACTTTAAAATGAACATGCGATTACCTATGTTGCGTCCGCCAAGTCAACACCCGGTATATCTAAACCTGTGTATTTAGATATTTTCAGATCGACATTTATGTAAGTTTTGTTTGTACGTGTAGAATAAATAATAAACTATTATTCAATTTAATTAGATAGTGGAATACATTTCTATAGAGTACTTTCGTTAATAGCTAATCTTAAAAAGAGCTTCAATTTCTTTCTACATCCCTCCTCAATATACTTCTTGCGTCTTAAACCTTCAGGCATTTTATGAATGTATGTCTGTGCATATGGAAAAGAGTTCCCTTCTAAGTATTTACTGGAGAGATATCTAGCTGCTTCCGCTCCGCTTCCCGCATCCCCTTCAACGTTTATATTACGCGATAGTCCCCACAAAGCATGATAGATATGGTAATATTCCGGCTAGGGCCATTAAGTGAGACTAACGATAATGTATGCACAAGGCGGAATATGGAAATTAATCGATCGCAATTTACGACTAAATATAAACATGAAAAGTACAAAACATTGGACTCCGCGTTGACAAGTTGCACGTATAATAAAAAAAGCTGCACTTAATTAAATTTCAAATAAACCACGAGACATTGAAGTGAAGATAGATGGGGTTAACTCTTCAAGAAGGTATTCTATATCAGATATCTTTGTCTCTTGCGGTTTAATTTCGGATATATCACTCGAAAATTACTTTTTAGTTATGAATATTATATACCTACATACCTTAGCTTAAATCATGTTCAAGTTATGTCGAAATATATTCGAAATGAAACCGCATATGGCGGTAATACCATATACAGGATGTCCCACAAGGAATTTCAGGCTATATTTATTATAAGCATAAACAAAAGCTTGTATATTGATATCTCTATGTGGGAGGTAAACTACACCAAGTCACATTTTGTTTAAAATACGTTTTCTATACTGTTAGAATCAGGATTTTTTACTCTGTCGAAAGGTTTCAGGTAGTGATGGGCAAGATCGATAAAAAAATGACTTTTCATATATTTTGAACGTAACTTCAAAAAAATTGTATGTTATTTTTAATAAAAATATAATTTCTAAGAGGTTTAATTCATAATTACGATTAAAATAAAAAATGTAAATCGCTTCAACAACTACGCAAAAATAAAAATCAACTGAATGTAGTTCTGACCCGTTTTCATAGGAATGCACGAGTAGAAGTACGAAGAAACACAATCTTGCCAAACGTGACGTTTTTCAGATTGAGTAGATTAACCCTTCTCAAAATGACCGATTCAATTAATTTTCCACCTCCAAATCTCTGGTGACTTTTAAGTTACAAAATTAAAAAATGGTGATGTGTCCATCATAGTACTTTCCCCCGTAAATTGCGTATTAAATCACTTTTAAAATATTTGTAGCATTATTATTTTCAAAATATCCTCAACTTTTTGATAACTACAACTTTTATTTGAAACATTTTTCAATTGGATCAACACATACTGACACAAACCAATGACTAGATAAAAAACACTATTTATTGAATATCTCAAAAACTAAGAGTGCTATGACAAAAAGTGAAGATACAAAAAATCTTTAATATTTTATAGAATTTTTTGTTTGATGAACATTTATTGAAAAAATCTGAAAAAACTGAAAAACGCTAAGAGTAAAGTACCACTTCCGGTTTTCCGATTTTCACCAGAAGCTTTTCAGTTCTTCCGATTGTAACAAAAAGCTTAAGTTTCAAGTTTCATCTCGATATCTTTAGCGGTTTTTGCGGTACAGCGCAAACAGATTTTTCAAAAATGGTCTTATTCAAAACGGATATTTCCGCTAAAATTTTTGATTCGAAAATTTTCACATACGGGGGAAAGTTAAAAGAGTAAAGAGTAAGATGTTTGCGCTTTTCATTAATTTTTTTCTAAAATTAAAAAAAAAGTAATTATAAAGAAAACTGAGTTCGCCAATAGTTTGCAGAATATTTACAAAATATTTAACGAATTAAAATTAATATCGACTTTGTAGTCTCATTGAGATAAGTCTCCAAATATTTATTGAAGCAACTACTTCTCGAGCAAATACCCCGACAAATATTGAATTAAACAATGAACATTTGTGTTACACGAAAGATTTACTGTTCTATGCATAATTTATATACAAAATGCAACATCAGGTCAAATTATTCTCTTCCTAAACTAAATCCCACTGAGCAAAAAACAAACAAATAACGTTATATCAACATTGTTTTAATGTTGATGAAACATTACCTAATTGTGTTTGCTCAGTGGGATGAACAGACAACTGAAATAATATTTGCAGAAAGTTAATATTTAAAGAAATTATGTTTATGCTAATTAACCCCCTACCACCCCCCTCCACAAAAACAATAATTTTACCTTTTTTTTGTTAACTAAATCATGATAACATGTAAAATCTTATAACCATCGACAAATGTTTTTTTTAAACTTGTGCTGTGGAGTTTTTATTAATTGTCTAAAGAGATATTAAATCATTGTAAAAATAGTCGCCATTTATAACTAGTTCCTAGGAACTTTTTTTAATATTTTACAAAATTGTAGTCATAGGTGATGGTGTTTTCTTTTTAATAAATAATTTGTATTTAGTTTACTAAAATATTGATACTAATTTAAGGAATATTATTTTGTTAATTATAATATAAGCAGAAAATAAAATTTAGTGGTATGTGTACATTATTTTTATTTTATAGAAACAGAAAATAATATACAGGGAGTTTTTCTTTTAAGTATACGTATTCCAAATTCAGCCCATTTTCTGTAAATCTTTAGATATTCCTTGTTTTTTTTTTCAAAATTCGAAAAATTCGAGGGTCGCTCAGCGACCCGAGACAAATTTTCACGAGGCTTTTCTAAACTCGAAATTTTACTTCATGCGCCACGCGTATAAAACACTGAAATATTGCAAAGTTTAAAAAATACTAGCCTTTATTTTGTTCGGTTGGTTGATAAATTGTGTTGAATCTTCTAAGCTGATTATACATACTAATTCTATTTATAAATTTTGATCAGTATTAAAAGTCCAATTTTGTTTCAAGGCACACTACATTTATTGCCAAAAAATCATGTGAACAAGATTTATTATACATTTTTTTTAAGCATAAATATTAAACTAAAATCAACATATCGGGCATAATTGGATTCAGAAAAACAATGTCGAATATAATAATAATAAAATAAGAAAAGTATATGCAACCATTTAAACATTTAAAGTTGACTTTTATTTGGAAATTAAGTTAATTTTGAAATAATATATAATTAGTGTCAATTTATGGTTTTGAAACTGCGATTCACTTTGTTTTTTAGTTCATTCAAATCGATTAATAAATAACAGAGTTATGGAGTTGGGCGGTTTTTATCAAACACCCCGTATATTTCCATTTCAATTAATATTAATACCTATGATTAAAACCTAACCTAATTGGTGAATAATAGAAAATTAGAAGTCACATATTTTGTGTCTTCAATTTATTAGAAAAAAATAAAATGCTATTCCAATAAGAGTGCCGCCAAATAAATATTCAATACAGAAAAAATAATATCCAGTTATGATATCAATTTATCTTATAAATAATGTATCATTCGAAGGATAAATCGAGAATCGTCGCCTGATGAGCAAATATTTCTCGAGTCTGCTTGCTTCCGCAATTTCGCTTCCTTTTTTTTTATTTAATCCGGTTGAGGCGGCGGCCCGGTCCCTTCCGGAAGCGAATTTCCCCAATTTAATAAAACGAACCCGGGCCTCGAATTACCCGCGTCCGTTGGCAGGCTAATTTCGGAGGAATCCCGCTGCCTACGCGGATTTACTTTACCCATGTTTTGCCTTATGAACATTTTACCTTCGGCTACATCTCGAAATAATTTTGCTGGATTATTTGAGGGTTTTAAATGAACTGACAAGGAATGTACAGAAAGTAGGTCATAAAGTTGAAAATTTGTTACCAAAAGTAGTAGTTACAATAACAAGAGTTTTTGTAGAATGAAATATTTAAAAGTTGTCTTCTCTACTCTATCGTACCAAAACTGTCCGGATTAAAACAACTCTATGAGTACATAGATAAAGTGAGTAACTTGCTTTAGAAAATAATAAGCTGTTTCTGAATCTTTAAGAATCGTCAAGTCTCTGTCAAGGGAATAGCTTATAAAGATGTTGATTTCGAAGACCGCAATGCTCTATTTTGTCAAGTTTGGATGTGCACATTCTTAAACATTTTTCAACGACTTCCTACTTTCAAATAGCTAGCATACCTTCTCCGGATTTACATACATCCCAACACACTAAGAGGACGCCGTTCCGGCATACCGCCAATACCTTCCAGGCGCGTGCGAGTAATTGAAACCCCACAAACAGATCACCTCCGCCCTCTCTCCTCCCGCTCCTTCCCCCTCACTTCCGGTTTTTAATATTTCAACGTGCTCGCATTGTGCTTCCGGCACGACCGGAGCGGAATATCGATTGGCCGGAGGAGAGTCCGTTACCCCTCGGCTCGCGCTCTGCCCTAATCCCTTTATAACTACTCCGTGTGCTCCGTGGAATGGCTATGTTGAACACCGTGAAAAAAGCCTCACATGGGTGGTAAATGGGGCTTCTTTAAAGATGGTGGAGGCTAGGGGGGTTGCAGAGGGGGAGAAATAGTTGGCGGTTAATCGATAGCCTGGTCCTTTCGAGACCGTTCATGCAAAATCCGAGCCGGTAGCGGCTGTCGGTTGGCTGGTCGTGGGCTACGGTTACTTCCGGTTGGCCTACCTCAACCGGAATGTGTATAATTAACTAACTACGTATTAGGGTTTTTTTATTTTTAATTAATTTATTAATAACGTTTGCTTACTTCATTTTTATAACAAGCTATTGATTAAAAAAAAAAACAGTTATTACAAGGAATCAGAGCTGGCCAGGATTTGAATGATTCACGATTCGAATTTTAGATTAGAATCATTTTAGAGGATTCAAAACAGATATTCGAATACTTTAGGGAGAAATGATTCACGAACCGGATTCTTTACGAATTCGCGAATTATAACAAGCTCTTGATAAATAAGTCATAACAAGGAATCTGAGCTGGCCAGGATTCGAATGATTCAAGATTCGAATTTTAGATTAGAATCATTTTAGAGGATTCAAAACAGATATTCGAATACTTTACTGAGAAATGATTCGTGAACCGGATTCTTTACAAATTCGCGAATTATAACAAGCTATTGATAAAAAACTCATAACAAGGAATCTGAACTGGCCAGGATTCGAATGATTCTGGATTCAAATTTTAGATTCGAATCATTTTAGAGGATTCGAAACAGATATTCGAATACTTTACTGAGAAATGATTCGTGAACCGGATTCTTTGCAAATTCGCGAATTATAACAAGCTATTAATAAAAAAGTCATATCAAGGAATCTGAGCTTGGCCAGGATTCGAATGATTCAAGATTCGAATTTAAGATTAGAATCATTTTAGAGGATTGAAAACAGATATTCGAATACTTGAGGGAAAAATGATTCGTGGACCGGATTCTTTACAAATTCGCGAATTATAACAAGCTATTGATAAAAAGTCATAACAAGGAATCTGAGCTGGCCAGGATTCGAATGATTCAAGATTCGAATTTTAGATTAGAATCATTTTAGAGGATTCAAAACAGATATTCGAATACTTTACTGAGAAATGATTCGTGAACCGGATTCTTTACAAATTCGCGAATTATAACAAGCTATTGATAAAAAAACTCATAACAAGGAATCTGAACTGGCCAGGATTCGAATGATTCTGGATTCAAATTTTAGATTCGAATCATTTTAGAGGATTCGAAACAGATATTCGAATACTTTAGGGAAACATGATTTGTGATCCGCATTCTTTACATTTCACGAATGTTTGGCGCCGGATTTGGGCGTACTTATACTTGATTTTTAGAAATGGGGTAAAGTACAGCTTTAGATTATTAAATTTCCATTCTGTAGCTCTGAACAACTTGATAGCATAAAAAAAGAGATGGTTTTTGATTTGTTTTTCACGGCTCTTGACAAAATCCATGTGTACCTATTTAAAGGCCCCTAATGATTTGCACAAACCCTAACTTGAGACTTATGGTTTTTCAGTCCATATCGCGATAAAATGAGCACTCCCGTGATCCGGTTTTGAAGGCCCAGTTAGACAAGAGCAATTTTAGATTAGAATCATTTTAGAGGATTTAAAACAGATATTCGAATACTGTGAAATTTATGTATATTTGAACCTCACTGGAAATCCGTGTATTATACGCGTGGCGCATGAAGTAAAATTTCGAGTTTAGAAAAGCCCAGAAAATTTGTCTCGGGTCGCTGCGCGACCCTCGACAAATTTTCACGGGGCTTTTCTAAACTCGAAATTTTACTTCATGCTTAGTCTGGGAGTGGAAAACACTCGTTTAAAGCTTCAAATTGAACCTTTTAAAAACAACGTATGTCGGAAAATTTACAGCTTATATTATGAGTATATACGGGGAGTTTTTCTTTAAAGGATACGTATTATAATTGAGATTATTTTCTTTTAATATTTAGATATTCGTTGTTTTTTAAAAGAGTTCAATTCGAAATTCAAATCGAGTGTTTTCCACTCCCAGACTAAGCATGAAGTAAAATTTCGAGTTTAGAAAAGCCCCGTGAAAATTTGTCGAGGGTCGCCCAGCGACCCGAGACAAATTTTCTGGGCTTTTCTAAACTCGAAATTTTACTTCATGCGCCACGCGTATAAAACACGGATTTCCAGTGAGGTTTAAATATACATAAATTTCACAGTATTTTAGTGTTTAAGACGCGTGGCGCATGAAGTAAAATTTAGAGTTTAGAAAAGCCTAGAAAATTTGTCTCGGGTCGCTGCGCGACCCTCGATAAATTTTCACGGGGCTTTTCTAAACTCGAAATTTTACTTCATGCTTAGTCTGATAGTGGAAAACACTCATTTAAAGCTTCAAATTAAACTCTTTTAAAAAACAACGCATGTCGAAAAATTTACAGCTTATATTATGAGTATATAAGGGGAGTTTTTCTTTAAAGTATACGCATTCTAATTGAGATTATTTTCTTTAAATATTTAGATATTCGTTGTTTTTTAAAAGAGTTCAATTCGAAATTCAAATTGAGTGTTTTCCACTCCCAGACTAAGCATGAAGTAAAATTTTGAGTTTAGAAAAGCCCCGTGAAAATTTGTCGAGGGTCGCGCAGCGACCCGAGACAAATTTTCTGGGCTTTTCTAAACTCGAAATTTTACTTCATGTGCCACGCGTATAAAACACGGATTTCCAGTGAGGTTCAAGTATACATACATTTCACAGTATTTTAGTGTTTTATACGCGTGGCGCATGAAGTAAAATTTCGAGTTTAGAAAAGCCCAGAAAATTTGTCTCGGGTCGCTGCGCGACCCTCGACAAATTTTCACAGGGCTTTTCTAAACTCGAAATTTTACTTTATGCTTAGTCTGGGCGTGGAAAACACTCGTTTAACGCTTCGAACTGAACCCTTTTAAAGAACAACGCATGTCGGAAAATTTACAGCTTATATTATGAGTATATACGGGGAGTTTTTCTTTAAATTATACGTATTCTAATTGAAATTATTTTCTTTAAATATTTAGATATTCGTTGTTTTTTTAAAAGATTTGAATTCGAAATTTTAAACGAGTGTTTTCCACTCCCAGACTAAGCATGAAGTAAAATTTCGAGTTTAGAAAAGCCCCGTGAAAATTTGTCGAGGGTCGCGCAGCGACCCGAGACAAATTTTCTGGGCTTTTCTAAACTCGAAATTTTACTTCATGCGCCACGCGTATTAAACACGGATTTCCAGTGAGGTTCAAATATTCACAAATTTCACAGTATTTTAGTGTTTTGTACGGGTGACGCATGAAGTAAAATTTCGAGTTTAGAAAAGCCCAGAAAATTTGTCTCGGGTCGCTGCGCGACCCTCGACAAATTTTCACGGGGCTTTTCTAAACTCGAAATTTTACTTCATGCTTAGCCTGGGAGTGGAAAACACTCGTTTAAAATTTCGAATTGAATTCTTTTAAAAAGCAACGAATATCTAAATATTTAAAGAAAATAATCTGAATTTAGAATACGTATACTTTAAAGAAAAACTCCCTGTATATACTCATATGGAATATCAAACTAAAGAGGTATCTGTTTCGTTATACAGTTGTATGTATGTTGATATAAATTTAAATCGTGAATATTATCCAGTTTACTTGTGTCTTCTGTAATTCAATACCCATTCATTCATTCGCACGGCGCTATGTAAACAAACAAACAACGGGCTCCGCACTCACCATTTTTATCTCTCTTAATAAAAACGTTAAAGCAGCGGGGATCCGAGAAGGCTGCGATTCGGTCGCCATGGCAACCACTTTTACATTGCTCTTATGGGAGACGACTGTAAGCGGGAGTGGAAAAATCGAAGAATTCATTTTAGAAAGTTCAAATTTTCACAGGACCGAAAACAAAAAAATTCCGCGTGTCTTAGGCTAAGCGGCGTTCAAATCCGACCGCGTTTTCTATTTTAAATCATTTTTTTAATTTTACGCCTGACGGAAGATTTCCTAACCTCAATACTTTACACGCTGGTTATTCGTTGTAATAAAATTCGGCAGGCACCATAAACCAATACATAGTCAAAACTACTTTCTGCAATTTTGCGCCATCTCGTATCCGAGAAACACACAACCAGCAAAAATTGGCTCTCTTAAACACTGAACACATCGAAATATTGTGAACAAGTGGACTTCACCTGAAATCAGTGTCTTAAACGCGTAGTTTATTTGAGAAATGTTGCCCCATATATTATTTTCGTCCATTAAACCAATTCAAATTTGTATAATACAATTAAAATATAACACAAAACTTTTCACAAAGATAAACTTCTCCTTTAATAACTCCAAGAAACTCCGAACACAATTCACCCTTCATCCATCTCTCTCGATTACTCTCTTTCTCTCACACACGCACAAAGGTCTCAATAATTCACTAAATAACCAATTTCCATTCCTTTGTATTCCTGCTCGTCCTGTTGCTTAATTAATTAATTCCTCGAGAGCGCAGTTTCCGAAGATTGATCACCGGCAATTGAATATCTTTTGCAAGAAAAGGGCTGAATCTGTAATGACTGTGTGACCCCTTCGGGCTATTCTAATTAGCGTCGATTAAGGGTCGATTTAAAGCGAAATTGATGGCCGCACACTGTTCTAAGTGTGATTTATCACGGCTGCATTTTTTCCGTTTCCCTTGGTGAGAATAAAGTCGCGTCCCCGGTCTAACGATACCGGGCTCTCTCCGCAGAGAGGGACATCAATTTTAATACCGGGAAATGGGAGTTGGAGTATCGGAATTTTCGGTTTTCCCGTTCGGATGAGAATTTATGAGAAGTTTCTCTTAACTTCTCGTAAATTATAGTCGATGTTTGGTTTGTACAGAGTGGAATAAAAGTAATTTTAATGTACGTGGTAAGAGTATATTGTCTAATACCTGGAAGGTTGTAATCAATTTATTGCAAAAACAACAAATATAGTATTCATTTTCTCGATCATGACTTTCTTCTTTTATTGTCTAATTTAACCCGTTAACGGCCGGACAATTATAGTTAACTCTTACACTTGATTGATTTTATGTAAAATTCTGTACTTCTTTTTATGATTTCTATGAATGACTTATTACGAGTATATTTTATACTGTGTTACTAAGAGCGCCCATTACGCATATGTGCCGTAATGCAAATCTCAGGGATATTTTTTTGTAACGGCTTTTTTGTGAAAAGATTTTGTTTTTATTTATGGGAATATATTGTTTCTAATGCGGTTATTAACTATATTTACTCATTAATTATTGTTATTTAGTTTATAATAATAATAATAATAATAATAATTTATTCGTGCTAATATACAGAGGATTTACACAAGTCAAGACGATAGTATACATTGAGGAGGTTTGACATAGTAACATGAGGTTAATTTACTCCAACATTCATGTTTATGTATTATTGTGTTAACGTGGCTTTCTTCCAGTAGGTGATAGTTAAAATGATACAACACTACAAACATGTCATAACATTTTAAAATAGTGGACACTACCAGCACTTTAAAATATATATATGTGTAGAATTAATTAATAATATAGTAAAATACTGGCCACAACAGACATATTAAAATCAACAAGGCAGTTGAGGATATCAATATATAATATTAGATAATAAAAAATTAAAATATTGGATAACTATATAAAATACTATTAAGATAAATACGAGGTAAGATAAAATAATATAACAAATATAAAATTTTGTAAAACATAAAATGTTTAATATATATACGCCTACATCACAAATCCCTCGGCTACAAATTCTTCAATGTTATAGTAGGCTTTAGATAACAAGAAATGTTTAATCACTTCTAGGAATTTTTTCAACGGGAGTGTGCGAATGTGCAGTGGCAACTTATTGTAAAATACAATGCCATAGTAGTTGGTTCCCGTTCTTGATTTGGTAAGACGGGCCCTTCTGTGATAAACGTTGAACTTTGTTCTCGTGTCGTGTCGATGGTGCACATTATGAGTCTGGTAGTTTCCATCGTTCACTTTAATGAATTTAAGACATTCCAGAATGTATAAACTCGGCAGTGTTAATATTCTCAAGTTTATAAAACAGGTCCTACAATCTGTTCGGTATCCAATGCCACCGATGATTCGAATTGCTCTTCTTTGAAGTGCGAATATGCGATGACGAATTGCTGAGTGTCCCCATATTATATCCCATACTTAAGATGGCAAAATATGCTGTTCGCAGAGCACTTCTGGTTATAGCATCTGATGTGCTTCTGAGTAGAAAAATATTCTTAGCTAACTTATTGGCTAGTTGATTTCCATGCTCTGACCATTTTAATTGTTTGTCAATGTGTACACCCAGTAGTTTAGCATGCGTTGTTACCGGAGTGAACACAAGTGTATTTGGTCTCAATGAAAAGAGCAGTGTGTTTGTTTTTTCCATGTTCATGTGTAGCTTATTACTCAGAAACCACTTAGACGCCGCATCCAGAGATGTCTTATGCTATTCGTCTAGATGTCTGGATATTTTTGTTGCGTTGGTAATCGTTGTATCGTCGGCAAAGAGAACAAGTTTCGTATCATCTATACACGCTGGAAGATCATTAATATAAATTAAAAAAAGGATAGGGCCAAGGACAGACCCCTGTGGGACCCCCATATTATCACCTCTTAAATCGGACACTTCACCGTTATATGTAACTGTTTGCTGCCTGTTTGTGAGATATGATGTTAACTTGCGAATTAAAATTTCATGTGAGACGCAGTCGAATGCTTTAGAGAGATCGACGAATGAGGACATTGCAAATTCCCCGTTCTCAAAGCAGTCGCAGAGACAATCTACAAAATCAACGATTGCATTTTCCGTGCATCGCCCCTGCCTGAATCCAAACTGTTTGTCATTTAAAATATATAAATATAAATTGTATATACTTTTTGTTATTTATCCTTTTATGGTATATCTGTTGGACAATTAAAATTATTATTATTATACTGAGATATTTTCTTTTAAATATACATAACGTATCCGCAGTAAATTTTTAGTTCAGTTTAAAGTTTCGAACGAGTGTTTCCACTCCCAGATTAAGCATGAAGTAAAATTTCGAGTTTAGAAAAGCCTGAAAATTTGGTTAGGTCACGTAGCGAAGCGGAGTGACCTAACCAAATTTTCAGGCTTTTCTAAACTCGAAATTTTACTTCATGCGCCACGCGTATAAAACACTGAAATAGTCTGAAGATCAAAATATACTGCATAAGCAAACTGATTTAGAAGTATATTTTTAACGTCGCAATATTTTAGTGTTTTATACGCGTGGCGCATGAAGTAAAATTTCGAGTTTAGAAAAGCCTGAAAATTTGGTTTGGTCGCTCCGCGCTTCGCGCTACGCGACCAAACCAAATTTTCAGGCTTTTCTAAACTCGAAATTTTACTTCATGCTTAATCTGGGAGTGGAAAACACTCATTCAAAACTTCAAATTGAACTCTTTTCAAATACAACGAAAGTCGGAACATTTATTCAGAATGCATTCACACATGTATACTTTAAAGAAAAATTCCCTGTATGCTTGCCTCGAAATGATCCATGTGGCTCCCACGAGTAGCTGCGCCAATATCGAGGCGGTCTTCCAATTCTCAATTCGGGAGTGACGTTCTGAATGGCAGCTGTTATCATTAAGTTAATTTCGGTTAGATTTGAAAGCACTGGTAGTTTGAAAACATCAATCCGTTGAAGTATTTCCAAAGAAAAAAGTTACATGGTGTAATATTTGCGGAACATAGAGGCTAATGATGGAGTGAGAAATCTTGATTCGCAGATTGTTCTACCTAACATTGGAGATAGTTCTTATTTAGGAAATTCCATACAAGAAGAGATCAGAAAGGTGTAACACCATCCTGCTGAAAAATGCAATCGGCTGCTTCCTGATCTTATAATTGATTTCACGGTCAGTGTTGCAGCATTTGCAAACGCACAGCATTTTGTTGTAGTATAGTCCTATCTGCAAATGTAACTAATCAAAATGCTTTTATCTTTTAATAAGGATTAGGACAATCTACCAACAACCAAATAAAACTAACTGGGCAAATGATCCCAACATGTCACTATATCGAACAGCATTCTCCGATGCATGGGCGCCAAGCTACTGCTTTTTATAACAATGATACGTATTTTGGAATACCCTGTACATTATAAAGGGTAATTTACGGCATTTTCCCGCTACTTGAGAAGTGTATTCTAGAGGTAATTTCAAGCAAAAACATTTCTAAAAATACTTGTCCGATTCTTAAAAATAAGCGAGTTATGGGAAACTGTATATGCTGGTTCTTTCGCATCGCGCATCTTTGATAATGTTAGCAGCGTTCAATCAAGGCAACGCCTGTTGTAAATTGCGCGGTTCTCGCGACTTTAATAAAAATTACTTAAACCAGTAAGTTAAACAAAAACGATTTATTTAAATACTGACATATATACAAAACAATTAACAAATAATAAAGGAAAAAATAAGTGAAGTTAAAAACACGTGGATGGAAAGTATCAGTTAAAAAAACACAAGTTAAAAGCGCGGTACGACCGAAAGAACGATGTTGTTAAAACGGTGTTCAAGACAAGACTCTTTTTCTGGTTTTGTTAATAGAAGAAACGGTTTGGGATAGGAAAATCTGATTGGTCAGGATTGATTGGAGAGGGATTCTAGAAGAGAAAGCGAGGGATGATTTTTCAGTGTGAAAAATAAGGACAGAGCGTCAGGTGCTGGAAATATCTGGAATTTTTGGGCATGGTGAAAGGGACAAGTCCGGACGCTTCGCTCGGTCGCGGATTAACGTTTATGGGCCCAATTAGGCACGTTTTGGGCCCGCTCTTTAGAAATTGAAGAAATTTTCTTGACAATGGTTAATCGTTCTTTCGGCCGTAAAGCGAAATAAATGAAATCCCGCCAAACATTTCGCTCTCAGGTTTCGCTTTAGAAATCACAAGCACAAAGAGTAATAAAACTGGTAAGTAAATACAAGCGCCCCTTTCTGCTTTTATGAAAAAAGGGGGCCAAATAAAGTAATGAAACACCCAAAAATTAAATAATGCAGAAAATACACGAAATATAAAATATTGAGAAATCCGAATCAACACTTGTTATTACATCACTTTTGACGTATCGACTGCTTAAGTCTGTTTGTGTATAGGATAAAGTGCCTTGTTTACATTTTCTGTAATGCCTTTTACATTTACCACGGAGCAAGGCAAGCTAAAAAAAATGAGGGGAGGTTAATAGTAAAAATATTGTTTTCGCGTTTACATACAAAAATTCAACATTTTGAACATGGGGGCTATAGGCTATAGCCCCCCCGGCTATGGCCTTGCCACGGAGGAGTGCGCTGATATGGTGTTTATTTTTTGTTTCGCAAATGGAAATTCGACTGCTGCTGAGTACCGTAAACGTTTCCCAAGCCGTCCCTTGTCGGCAAAAACATTTTCGAGCACTTTCAATTTTTCTGGACAACTGGACCGCTTAGATATTAAATGGAGTGTAAATATTAAAAAAAAAATTCTAAAGTTTCTCATAACTCGCTTATTTTTGAGAATCGGACCCGTGTTAATAGGAACTTTTTTGCTTAAAATGACCTCTAGAATACACCCCTTAAGTGGCGGGGAAACGTGAATACACTCCTTAAGTAGCGGGGAAACGCGAATCACCCTGTATACCCTATTGACGCTTCTACACTGAAGAATTGAGATTACTGATCGGTTTTAAATTAAAAGCCTGTGTTAGTACACAGAAGACTGAGTTTAATGTTATTTTACTTTAAGGAGGTCTTTACTCGTAACTAAAACTTATTTAGGCATTCTGCTGCTTAGCTGATCATTTTGAAGAAAAAGTACAAGAGCAAGGAAAACATGAAGAACTAAATACTACGTGTCAGCGTCAAAATCTGACATTGCTATATTTATTTAAATAACGTAATTTAAAAAAACAATTCTCAAACCGGGAAAGTATCAGGAAATATTACGGGCATTTTCAGCACGTGATGACGGTAATTTAGAAGTTCATGCCGAACTTTTATGTATAAAATCACCAACACCGCACCGGCAGCTTTTTTAATACCCCTTCCACTGTTCTACCGTGTCCGTATCAAAAATAATGAAGGAAATTTTGCGGGACGGGTGTTTCTGATACCCGGCTTAAGACTTTTATTGTAAAATTTATGTAATATAACAAATCAGTTTTTTTTACTATATCTAGAGAACAAAATAAGAAGATATTTCAAATTTATGTTGATTTTATTATTATTGGACCCTAAAATACGCAACTGCTCCAATAACTGAGATCCCCATGCATTTTACGAAATACAGACACCCTGTATAATTTGTATGTACCTAATAATTGAGGAGTTGGGTGGAAAAAGGGCACTTCTACAAAATTGACGTTTTGAGTTAGAACTATTGAAAGTATTTGAAGCATCAGAAGTTTGTTATTCTAAGGTAACCTGTATTTCTTTTAAATTATATTTATACAACACATGTTGGTTTTATTGAAAACTTTTTTTGAAAACATTTTATTTTTTGCCTAACATACCTAACATCGTTAAAAATAACAGCTGAAAAAGTGCCCTTTTCCATATATCTTAATAAATACTACAAAAAGATTAATTTTAGCAAATATTTATTATTGAACATAACTCTTGTTTAACATAAACGTAAAAAAATATTAAACTACCATTCTAAATCACTGTCACTGTTTTGTTGGTCGTTTTCTTCAGTAGATGTAGATGGCAGGTTCACCTGTTCCTTGAACTCCAAAAATTTCATTAAATCTTTTAGGTTCTGCATTTTTTCAGATTTAATAAAAACTGGTGGAACCCGACTCCAAATTTACTTCCAAATTTTCTTTTTTCTTGTAATTCAAAAATCACATGAAGTATAAAAAAAAATCACCTGAAGCATTATATTTTATCTGACAATACTTTGTTAAGGTAAAACTTTGTTTTTTAGTATTCACAGATTTCTTAAAAAAAAAACTTTTAAAAGAAATTTTGAGAACATATTTCCAATTAGTCCTTGCTTGACATTTAGGAGCTGTAACCCTTGTTTTTGGTTGAAACGGAGACATGCAACCAAGAAGACAATTATCCTGTTCGTTCTTATCTGCCAAGATCAAAAATTTTTCAAAAAATTCTTGTTGTAGTCTGCCTGGTATAAGCTCATAACACTTCTTCTTACAGCACACAAAAACTGCAGCAAAGGTTTTTGCATGCAATGTCACACCTGAAAATTTAAAATCTCTGAGTACAAAAATTATTGACCACTAATAAAATATATTACCTTTGGTAGTAGTGTACTTTTTTTTTCCTATTCTTTGTCCACTGCTCCTTGTTTATTTTTCGTTTTCGACCCAAGTTTTTTCTTTCAAGATGATCAGATTCCAAATCACAGCTACTTTCTGTTTCTTCATAACTACTGTCCTCAGCGCTATTTGAGTCATTTTCAGAGCTTATTGTGCCCTTTTAACTTGGCAATAAAATATGCATAAAAATTAGGTTAGGCACATGTGAAATTTGACGTTCTATGAAAGAAGGGCACTTGTAGCGCTTTACAGATTGGCTCACAGTGCCACCTATATGCGAAGTATTAAAACAGCAGAACCAAAGGCCGGTAAAGGAAGGTTTCTTTTGTGATATAAACCAATTTACGGAGAAAGGGCATTTCCATGGAAGTGTCCTTTTTCCACCCAACTCCTCAATTGTTTAAATTATGAATTAGAGTAGGTGGCATTTTTTCGTGCGGTTGCCCAGAATGCTAATTGAATGAAAGAATAAATTTGAAGTTATGGTAAACTATGTGTCAACAGTCAGTAGTGTCAATCTAATTTAAAATTCAAAGCCTACTCTAAAGCATGTTTGTAACGATCGCACGTTATATAGACACGAGAAGAATATTTTTTTATGAAATTTAGCAAGACACTTATCTGCAACCAAGAATTGGCAATTTCATTTATACTTATGTTTGAACGGTAACGTGGCCGCCAGTCTAAGGTGTCAAATTGTTTAGAGGGAATGGCAAAGCTATACTGATAAGAGATAAATCTCGAAACGCGTCTATAGATGGCCTGAACAATTTGACCCAAATTGTTACACTTGTTGTATAATTCAATGTCCGTCGGGGTATTAGCCCGGGAAGTAGTTCTTTCAATGAGTGTTTGATATAGTCTTTGTAAGACTAACTTGTTGTAGATTGCGAAAAGAATCGCACTTTTAATGTTTGAAGAAACTTATCATCACCTTTCGAATATTTAAAATGTTTAAAAGATCTCCGTGGATTTTAATGAAACTTTAATATTCCCTTTACAGGTTTTAACTAATTTTCCCTTAAAGTCAGAATTAATTTTGTAATTGTCAGATTTCAGACAATTTTATAAATCGTTGAAAATTAATTTTGTTAGAGAATTATTGTAATTTAATTATTATTATATTTTTGTATGTACCAGGCTTTTGTTTTCTTTTGTCTTGTAGTTAGTAAATGTTTCCTGTTAAATAATAAATGGATTTATGTTATAAAATCTCATGAAAAATTTATAAACTGACGAAAATCTCGAAATAATAAAAATCTTATGAACATTTCATCAAAATTACGAAAACCTAATAAATTTTCCAAAACCGCCAAGGTTTTAAAAGTCGACTGAAAATGTAAATATGAATGAGCAGTATATTTTGAACTTAACACTAAATCAGTATTTTATACGCGTGGCGCATGAAGTAAAATTTCGAGTTGAGAAATTTTACTTCATGCTTAATCCGGGATTGGAAAACACTCGTTAGAGAATAATCTATGACTTTTTCAAGTTTTTAGTTGATTAATGAAGACTTGATTATTTCTATCATTATCACTAATTAAAAAAAAAGATTTTCCTCCTATTTCAATAGTTCACTTAAAAAATGTTGATGAATTTCATGAATTTTAGTTAGTTTTTAAATTATTTTCGAATTTTCGTATTCATAAAATTTCCATTGATTTCCAAAATATTAACGGTTATGTTAAATTTTGGTTGATTTTTAAAATGTTGACAGTTTTCATGAATTTGCATTATTTTTTGTACACTTTGCTGTTTTCGTGGATATCCTGAATTTTCGTTAAATATTTTTTTATGAAATTTAACCTGGGAGTGGAAAACACTTGTTTATAGCTTTAAACTGAACTCTAAAAAAAAAACAACTAGTATCTAAAGATTTACAGGAATATGTATGCTTAAAAGAAAAACTCCCTGTAGAGTTTTCATTGATAGGTACTGTTATCCAGGATATTTTCTGTTAATCCACTTAATCATCCTGCTATTTTGTTTGCTGGTTTGAATATAACTTGAACTTTAAAACTCGATTTCTCCATTTTTTAAATTAGTCACTTACAACCCTTTGCTTCTAAGATTATTTTGGGCTTTAAAAGTTTAACATAAACCAGGTATACACGAAATTGGCATGAACATACTTTTTAAGACGAATAAATAATCATTTCCCTTATATTTCTAAAACCAATAACAAATTACTGCAAACCCAGCAATTTCACTTCGAATCAACTCTGACACATCCGACTCTAAATTAAATTCAAACAGAGGCAGGATTAAACGATCAACCAGCCCTAGAGCCCTCACTTTCGCCCCCCTCCCTCGCCCATTTTCATCCCTTGTCTGGGACCGTTTTCCCGTGAAAACTGGGTCGCACACGCATGCAGCTATCGCACCTCACTTCGCCATTGCGCTACCCCCCGAAACGAATCGATTTTCGCTTAAGCCCATTTTGAGAGAGAAACATTAACTGTAATAACTCTCAATTTCTCAAGAAACAACCGAAATAATTTCACTGTTTGACCAAAATTTACATTTTCTAATTATCTATTCTAGTAGCGGCTCGTGCGCATTTTCATTGGTGGGGCTGCAGACAAAAAACTAACAGCGAATTTTTCTTTCATCTATACATACCCTTATGCATATGTATTCCGAGGGACTCGTTGTTTTTTTCAATGAGTTCAATTTGAAGCTACTTGCGATTGTTTCCAATCATTGATTAAGCATGAAGTAAAATTTCGAGTTTAGAAAAGCCTGAAAATTTGGTTTGGTCGCTCCGCGCTTCGTGCTACGGGACCAAACCAAATTTTCAGGCTTTTCTAAACTCGAAATTTTACTTCATGCTTAATCAATGATTGGAAACAATCGTAAGTAGCTTCAAATTGAACTCATTTAAAAAAACAACGAATCCCTCGGAATACATATGCATAAGGGTACATATAGATGAAAGACAAATTCCCTGTATGTTTTTTGTCTGCAGCCCCACCAATAAAAATGCTTAATGCTTCATGCTTAATCTGAGAGTGGAAACACTCGTTGGAAACTTCAAATTAAATGTTTTTTAAAAAAAAACCTGAAATTTTACAGCGCATTAATCGAAATATATGTACTTAAAAAGTACTCAAATGACACACACAAAAGTTTTAATGACAAGTTTCTTTATGCAGTGTCTAGCTAGAAAATTGTATACTATGTAGATATTCTACTTAATTTTCTATTCGCATATTTCTGTAATTTATGTCGTGTGCTTATTTTATATATCCCGTCATCTAAATTGAATTGAAACTTCATCTCTGCGGTGAGATTCTGAAGACTCTTCCGGATTTTCCGGGAGGTAATTACGCGAGCCCGGGGATGCGAATACTAACAAGCCACCCTGATTACCATTACAATATTTCAGGCTCTGAAGAGGGGGAGAGAGAGGCTTACCAGATTTTCTACCTTCATCAGATGGCAAAGAAAACAAAGGCACTACGAGGATTTTGTTGATACGAGCAACGGTATATTTTATGCAAAATTTGCATTTCTATTCGAATCAAAAGAGATACAGTTCAAGCAGTATCAAGTTTACTGGATGGCATTTCTTAGAGAACAGTCTTAAAATAATTGATATAAAAAAATATTATATTTTCAAAAACTAACTTAAGCCTAGGTACAATTTAAAAATGAACAAGAATTTAACATTAAACTAGTTTGTACCGTACCAAGTTTGAATTCATAAATTTTAGCCAATGGTTTGTATACAGCGAAATTTTATTTTATGCAAGGTGGCCAGAAAATGAGTGAAAAGTTTTAGGTAACTTGATTCGTTAATTAATTTTGAGTAGAAAATACAAATAAAAAAATATTGTATGGTTCCTCATTAACAGTCACGCCGTTTTTAATCAACTATTTTCTTCGACTCCGAACAATTAAAAGTAAAACGCGTCATAGCGAAATGTTCAGCTAGAATGAGCGTTTCGACCAGTGTGCGGCGCCATTGAAATTCGAAATATGTCACAAGAAATCAGCAATATTTTGGAAATGTTTTGATTAAAATCATATCTATCAACAACCAGCTTTACATTACAATTGTTTGTGTAGTTTAGTCGATTGTTGTTAGCAATAATTTTATACGGAATGTTAAAAACAAATTCTAGTCACATATTTTTAATATTAATAGCATCGTGAGGCTTACTGAATAATCATACAATTCTTTTTATTATTTTAAATATTTAATTTTTTTTTTAATTTTTAATTTTTTTGTGTACTCCTAATTGGTTAACAAATCGTGCTACGTAGAGTTTTTCACTCATTTTTTGACCACCTTGTATATACGTATCCCGATGTAAATTTTCCGACATTTGTCAGCTTAATTTTATGTTTAATCTCATGTTAATAAACTTTACAAATGTAAACATCTAAATTCGAACACCTGCAGCGATTTGCTATATTTGTAGGTATGCTTGAAAGATAAAATATATATCTAGCCTATAACAATGACTTACTGAAGACTGTCCTTATTTAATCGTTTAATTTCGCTTATTTCTAAAAATTAGGAAGGTTTTTGTAGAGAAAATAATTGATTTGTTTCTAAAAATTCGGCAGATTTTTTAAAAACGTGATTATTTCATTTTCGAAGAAATACAATGCTAAGTATTTCTTCGAAAAAGAAATAATAGCCTTTCTCTAAAATCTGCTTAGTTTTTAGAAACAAATCATTCATTTTCTCTACAACAATCTTTTTAGAAACAAATAATTTATTTTCTGTAAAAGAGTCTTCTTACTTTTCAGAAACAAATCATGTATTTTCTGTACTCTACATTTTTGAGTTATAACATTAACATTTTTATATAACTTTACTGTGTTGTTTTATGTGACCGCGTATCACGTCAATAACTGTCAGCAGCAGCTAAAATTCTTGCGCTTTCCCCCTTGCGCGCATTTTTTGGGGAGAGCTCTGGATGCGAACGAAAAATTGAAATCGTTCGTGAATTTTTTTACGCTCGAATGAAAAAACATCACATTTCAATGCCAAAAGGGAGGGCCTTACTGTGCGCACGGTTTTTCCACGCCCGCCGAAAATCCGATCAGAGAGAGATTGATTAAATCAAATCCCATGTGCCGAACGGAGATGGATTTTTGTCGCAATTGCGGTTGAATTATGTACATGAGGATTCGATTTGAGTGTACATTTAATTTGAAAGGTTGTAAGTAATCGTTTTTTTTATCGATTTATTGAAATGATTATTATTATGTGTATTTTATCGATTAATTTATTTTGTAATTCTTCCAAATGATTGCATAGATTAAAAATATCTCTTGGTATAGATAGAAAAAAAGTGCCTTCATCAAAGTTGACTTTAACGAACGATAGCGCCCCATGTGTCCATGAAAATTACGAAAACTTTCACTTCATGTCCAATCGATTGATTTTGTTTTTGTTGAAGAAAAACAATGTTCATAAATATTTCTGTTAATTTTCTAATGTTGAATAGGCCTTCATCAAAGTTGACTTTAACGAACGATAGCGCCCCATGTGTCCAAGAAAATTACGAAAACTTTAATTTCATGTCCAATTGATTGATTTTCTTTTTCTTGAAGAAAAACAACGTTCATAAAAATTTCTGTTAATTTTCTAATGCACATCTCTCAACCTGTTTACTCATAATTCGGTAAATGTGTGGTTCTAAACAATAATTTTTCTGCGAGTCACGATAACGTTTTTTTACAAATAAAAAATATTATACGTATCGAAAATTAATAGCATTCAATGATTTACCTAGAAAGAGGGTTTCCACTCCAGATTAAGCATGAAGTAAAATTTCGAGTTTAGAAAAGCCTGAAAATTTGGTACCGATGTTAAGATAGCCATAGAATTTCCAGCCACGGATTTGCCCGGCGCATTCACCATCGATCGTTAATTAAAATAAATGTTTTTCTTAATTTAAGGCATATTATTAATGAAACAAAGAAAACTAAACTAATTCCAGCCCTAAGAATATAGCTCATCCAAACTTAAATTTATTTTCGTATATAGGCTTTATCAAACACAAATAGAAAGTCCTCCTAAAAGCATGTAATAAAATGACCAGATTTCAAACTTGAATTAAAAGTATGTAGTTGTGATTAAAATTATTTCTTCTAACTCTGACGTGTAGCTTAAAGCCTAACTAAGCCATTTAGGTTAAAATTTTGGCAAAAATTTAAATATTTTTTTTATAAATTTTGTCCATCCGAACGACTTGAATAAAATAACCAGATTTCAAACTTAAATTAAAAGTATGTAGTTGTGATTAAAATTATTTCTTTCAACTCTGACTTGTAGCTTAAAGCCTAACTAAGCCAGTTAAGCAATACAATTTTGGCAAAAATGTTAAATACATTTTTTATAATTTTTTTCCATTCTAACTACTCCAATAAAATGACCGGATTTCAAACTTAAATTAAAAATATGTAGTTGTGATTAGAAATATTTCTTTTAACTCTGACGTGTAGCTTAAAGCCTAACTAAGCCATTTAAGCAATAACATTTTGGAAAAAATGTTAAATACATTTTTTATAAATTTTTTCCATCCTAACGACTCCAATAAAATGACCAGATTTCAAACTTAAATTAAAAATATGTAGTTGTAATTAAAATTATTTCTTTTAACTCTGACGTGTAGCTTAGAGCCTAACTAAGCCATTTAAGCTATATAATATTGGCAAAAATGTTAAATGAATTTTTTATAATTTTTTTCCATCCGAACGACCCGAATACAATGACCAGATTTCAAACTTGAATTAAAAATATGTAGTTGTCATTAAAATTATTTCTTTTAACTCTGACGTGTAGCTTAAAGCCTAACTAAGCCATTTAGGCTATAACATTTTGGCTAAAATGTTAAATTAATTTTTTATATTTTTTTTTCCATCCGAACGACTCGAATAAAATGACCAGATTTCAAACTGAAATTAAAAGTATGTAGTTGTGATTAAAATTATTTCTTTTAACTCTGACGTGTAGCTTAGAGCCCAACTAAGCCATTTAAGCTATAAAATTTTGGCGAAAGTGTTAAATGAATTTTTTTATAATTTTTTTCCATCCGACCGACTCGAATAAAATGACCAGATTTCAAACTTAAATTTAAAGTATGTAGTTGTGATTAAAATTATTTCTTTTAACTCTGACGTGTAGCTTACAGCCCAACTAAGCCATTTAAGCTATAAAATTTTGACAAAAGTGTTAAATAAATTTTTTATAAAATTTTTCCATTCGAACGTCTCGAATAAAATGACTAGATTTCAAACTTAAATTAAAAGTGTGTATAGTTGGGCTTTAAGCTACACGTCAGAGTAATTTTATAGCTTAAATGGCTTAGTTAGGCTCTAAGCTACACGTCAGAGTTAAAAGATATAATTTTAATCACAACTACATACTTTTAATTTAAGTTTAAAATCTTGTCATTTTATTCGAGTCGTTCGGATGGAAAAAAATGATTAAGAAAATTCATTTAACATTTTTGCCAAAATTTTATAGCTTAAATGGCTTAGTTAAGCTCTAAGCTACACGTCAGAGTTAAAAGAAATAATTTTAATCACAACTACATACTTTTAATTCAAGTTTGAAATCTGGTCCTTTTATTCGAGTCGTTCGGATGGAAAAAATTTATAAAAAATTCATTTAACATTTTTGCCAAAATTTTATAGCTTAAATGGCTTAGTTAGGCTTTAAGCTACACGTCAGAGTTAAAAGAAATAATTTTAATTACAACTACATATTTTTGATTTAAGTTTGTAATCTGGTCATTTTATTCGAGTCGTTTGGATGGAAAAAATTTATAAATAATTCATTTAACATGTTTGCCAAAATTTTGTAGCCTAAATGGCTTAGTTAGGCTCTAAGCTACACGTCAGAGTTAAAAGAAATAATTTAATCACAACTACATATTTTTAATTTAAGTTTGAATTCTGGTCATTTTATTCGAGTCGTTCGGATGGAAAAAATTTATAAAAAATTCATTTAACATTTTTGCCAAAATTGTAAAGCTTAAATAGCTTAGTTAGGCTCTAAGCTACACGTCAGAGCTAAAAGAAATAATTTTAATCACAACTACATATTTTTAATTTTAGTTTGAAATCTGGTCATTTTATTCGAGTCGTTGTGATGGAAAAAATTTATAAAAAATTCATTTAACATTTTTGTCAAAATTTTATAGCTTAAATGGCTTAGTTAGGCTCTAAGCTACACGTCAGTGTTAAAAGAAATAATTTTAATCACAACTACATATTTTTTATTTAAGTTTGAATTCTGGTCATTTTATTCGAGTCGTTCGGATGGAAATTATTTATAAAAAATTCATTTAACACTTTCGCCAAAATTTTATAGCTTAAATGGCTTAGTCAGACTTTAAGCTACACGTCAGAGTTAAAAGAAATAATTTTAATCACAACTACATATTTTAAATTTAAGTTTGAAATCTGGTCATTTTATTCGAGTCATTCGGATGGAAAAAATTTATAAAAAATTCATTTAACATTTTTGCCAAAATTTTATTGCTTAAATGGCTTAGTTAGGCTTTAAGCTACACGTTAGAATTAAAAGAAATAATTTTAATTACAACTAGATATTTTTAATTAAAGTTTGAAATCTAGTCATTTTATTGGAGTCGTTAGGATGGAAAAAATTTATAAAAAATGTATTTAACATTTTTGCCAAAATTTTGTTGCTTAACTGGCTTAGTTAGGCTCTAGGCAACACGTCGGAGTTAAAAGAAATAATTTTAATCACAACTACATACTTTTAATTTAAGTTTGAAATCTGGTCATTTTATTACATGCTTTTGTGAGGACTATCTATTTGTGTTTGATAAAGCCTATATACGAAAATAAGTTTATGTTTGGATGAGCTATATTTTTAGGGCTGGGGTTAGTTTAGTTTTCTTTGTTTCATTAATAATATGCCTTTAATTAAGAAAAATTACGATCGATGGTGGATGCGCCGGGCAAATCCGTGGCTGGAAAATCTATGGCTATCTTAACATCGGTAAATTTGGTTTGGTCGCGTAGCGCGTAGCGCGAGTCACGATAACGTTTTTTTTACAAATAAAAGATTTATACGTATGGAAAATTAATAGCATTAAATGATTTACCTAGAACGAGGGTTTCCACTCCTAGATTAAGCATGAAGTAAAATTTCGAGTTTAGAAAAGCCTGAAAATTTGGTTTGGTCGCGTAGCGCGTAGCGCTACGCGACCAAACCAAATTTTCAGGCTTTTCTAAACTCGAAATTTTACTTCATGCGCCACGCGTATAAAACACTAAACTAATTTGAATAACACGCAATAATATAACTATTTTAACACATGGTCCAATTGGCTTCAAAATACAATTAAAAGTTACTTGTGGAATCGCAGAACTGACACACTTTACTGTTGTAAAACTGATAGTATCTCTAATTTTTTTGTTCATCCGGTATTTTTATAAATGATGATTACCTATGAAATAAATCGATAAGTGAAATGAATATATTAAATGATATCACTTATTGATGGTACATGAACATTGAATACAAAATTTAATCATGAATCTATTTATTCCATTAAATAATGTATTTCGTTTTATTTTTGGATATGATTGCCCACCAAAGTCCCTTTTCATTGATTAACCAGCACAAAGAGTAAATTACATTTTGTTTGCCCGGCGCATTCACCATAACTGTTTGTTAGAAAATACGCTGGTTATATTGAATGAAGTAATTATATTGTTATTTATCCTGTATTAGTTCATTGTTATATTCAATAAATGCCTGAAAATATACAGCGTATACATCGGGGTATGTATTCTTAAGCCATTAAGCGCCATTGATGCAATAACGCAACGTTATTAATTTTGTACTAAGTAAATTACTAATTTCCAGTTTCACCAACTTCAATTAAATTTTATTTGTTGATTAAATTTATTTTCTGATTGAAATAGACAATTTTTTACTAAGGAAATTACTAATTTCCATTTTCATCAACTGTAATTAAATCTTATTCATTGATTAAATTTATGTTTCGATTCGAATAGAGAATTTTTTACTAAGTAAATTACTAATTTAAAGTTTCACCAACTTCAATTAAATCTTATTCGTTGATTAAATTTATTTCTTGATAGGAATAGACATGTCAAAAACATCAATGTCATGTGAATTGATTGTTTTTTGACATGTATATAACTATTACTATATTTTAATCAATGAATTATTGGTCGATTTAATCGAGGTTGGTAAAACCCGGCATTAATAAGTTAATTTAATACGTTGTATTATTTGACCTGACTTGAGAATATGTGAAGAAAAATCTAAATATTTTGGTATTTAAATATTTTTATTATTACTCGTTTTAAATAAGTATTTTTCAGTGAATTTCTAACTCAAAATATTCCAGTGTTTTATACGCGTGGCGCATGAAGTAAAATTTCGAGTTTAGAAAAGCCTGAAAATTTGGTTTGGCCGCTCCGCTTCGCGGAGCGACCAAACCAAATTTTCAGGCTTTTCTAAATTTTACTTAATGCTTACTTAATGCTTACTCTGGGAGTGGAAACACTCGTTCGAAGCTTCAAATTGAACGCTTTTATAAAATCGACGAATACATAAACATTTCAGCGTATACATTATGTATACCGCGCGTTTTATTTAAGTATGGCCATAGGGATTTACATGGTTAAAATGTTACCCTATGTTAACTGTTGTTGTCATCTAAATTTAAAACAATTTTTGTTTTTATTAATAAATCAAACACTTTTCTACGAAACGTTTATTGTTAGAAAGAGATAAACATTTTAGAATTCTTTATTTTAGCTTTCAAGCTTAGCAAAGCAAATAATTACATTATGACCTTTTCGCCAAGTTGATTTTTTTTGCTTAATTATTTGTATTATTATTTTTAACTTTGAAAGCGAAAATAAATAAATCTACCATGTTTATATCCTTCTAGCATTGTACATTTCGTAGAAAAAATGTTGATTCATCAATAAAACCAAAAGACTGTTTCAAATTTGTACGACAACAAAAGTTAACATAGGGTACATTTTTTACCATGGAAGTCCCTATGGCCATAGTTAAATAAAACGCAGGGTATTTTAAAATAAAATTCCCGGCATGTAATATAATAAGTCATCCATAGAAATCATAAAAAGAAGTGCAAAATTTTATCTAAAATCAACTTTTAGAGTTCATTCTATAATTGCTCGGCCGTTAATGGGTTATTTATTAAAACAAAAATTCGCTGTATTTAAAAAATAAACTGTTTGTATATATCGTTTAATAATTTTTATCGAAACCCACTGATCCAAATATAATCCTCGTTTTGAATTTCAATCACGCGCCAAAAACAATCGACGGTTAACGCCCGGCCTGAGCAATTATGAATAATACCTCATTAGTAGTCATAAGTGGTAACTCCCTGTTGAAATATTTACGTTATTATATTACGCGGGGATCGATTTTGGAATGGAATTCCATTCCTTATAACGACTGTTTGTTCCTGCTGATTGATTTGATATAATATATTTGGAAAGCTGTACAAATTTCGAAATAATTCTTAAAAATATTCGATTTGTTAGGTTATTATTGTTGATTGATATGAAATGACATATATCGAATAGCTACAACTAGGGATAAAAAATTATAGGCCGTTGATCGATTTAATATGATATACAGGGTGGCGCAAAACTACCGATATGGTTTGAATGTTTAATAACTTATTGAATGGTTTATTATATATATAATATCTTTATTCATAGATTACACAGTACAACAATTAGAATGCATAATAAGTATATACAAGAAACAAATATTTAATTCTGCGAATTGGCTATCGACTCTGGGGTCTTTCAGCCTTGGTTTATAATTATTATAATTTTTTTGTTATACAGTATATTAATAGGGAATATTTTTGGCTTAAGTATGCAAAATTATATTCCGCAAGTAGAGGCCATTTTCGGCTTCGCACATTCGTGCTCTTTCCAATACATTTTCCATAACTTTTCATAAAATTTCCGGTGTTATGGCTTGTGAATGTTTTGTTTTAGCTCTGGTATGGTCGCTGGCTTATTTACGTATACCCTTTCTTTTAAATAACCCCAAAGAAAACAGTCTGGAGCTGTTAAATCCGGCAAACGTGGGGGCTAATTAAAATCGCTTCTGCGCGTAATAATGCGGTCGCCAAAGAAGTCCCGTAACAGAGCCATTGTGTCCCTTGTAGTGTTGGCTGTGGCTCTATCTTGTTGGAACCACCACTGTGGATGGTTTTCTACAGCTGGCCTCAAAAAATTATCCAGCATCGTTCGATATTCAGCACCATTAACCGTAACTGAGGCGCCATGTGCATTTTCAAAAATACACCGCACCAAACAGTACACTTAAGTGGGTGTAATTGTCGCTGATAAACTGTTCTTGGATTTTCCGTAGCTCATATCCTGCAATTTTGCTTGTTTACGAAACCATTCAATTGGAAATGGGCTTCATCACTCATTATCAAATTGTTAATTAAATCGCGATTTTCTTCTGCTTTTTTTCGAAATGAAATGGCATAATCAAGCCGTTGTTGGTAGTCTATCGGCTTCAATTCTTGCAAAAGCGGAATCTTATACGGGAACATGTGCAGTGTGGCCAAAATCCTCTGAACGGACCTCCACGATAGCCCCAGTTGTGCCGAACGTCTTCTTGTTGATGTTTCTGGACTGTCCTGCACACTATTCACAACACGTTGGATATTTTCTTCCGTGTCGACCGTACGTGATCTTCCGGTACATAGAAGGTGTCTTACTATACCATGTTGTCGAAAATTTGCAACCAGGCGGTTTATTGTTGATGCTGAAGGTCCAGTACGCACATTAAAAAAACGACGATAAGCACGCTGCGTCAAAACAATTGACCGATGCTTTTTAAAATAAAGTTCAACAATTTTTTATCGCTGTTCTGTTGTGTACTGTTCCATTTCAAATTCCCCAAGTTTTCTTCACAAAATTCTGAAATAAAAATAAAAAATATGAATAAATTTAAAAAGTTATTAAACATTCAAACCATATCGGTAGTTTTGCGCCACCCTGTACTACTTTTCCACTAAGCCCCTCACTTGTAAATAGCCACACTATTTTCGAATGCATTCACTAAAATCTGTTTCTAAATTATTTTACAAATCATTATTCGAAGTGAACCTGAGTTTTTATCGTTTATGATCACACTTAAATATAAAATGGCTGTTTTTTCTTCTTTTTATGTTAACGCCTTGTTTAAGTAAGTTTCCAGTGTATAACAACGTAGTTTCGGAATAGTTGTTGAATATAAATTGGTTTTAAAAGTTCATAAGCTTTCCCAGGAGGCGTCTCGGAAAGAAAGTTTCCAATTCTCTCCTCAGAGCGATAGTGCAGTGACGAAGGAACCAACTTATTTATTCATGTTGATTACATTTCTGCAAAATGTTACACGGGAGTTTCTCTTTGTAAAACTCAATTAAATAGTTTTAAAACATACTTGAAATAACTGTTCAAGTTTCATTTATTCACTTGCCTCTTCCTTAAAAAATGAAAAATTAAATCAGACCAACAATTTTTCTATAAAGTATATGTTATTCATTTGACGAATAAAGCACTAATAACCTAACGTGAAGGATGCACTTTTTACTTGTGCAGCTGAACGGTCTGTTAAGGGTCAGCCCTCGAACCAAACTCGGGGAAAAGGTGAATAATAATCAACATTGATTACGTTACTTAAAAATCAAATTAATTTGACGAATAAAGCACTAATAACCTTTCTTCACACGTTTTTTTGAATTACCAACTGTACATACAGTTTGGACACAAAGTGACCATTATTCAAATTCAAATTCATTATGGTAATTCAAATAAACGTGTGAAGAAAGGTTATTAGTGCTTTATTCGTCAAATTTATTTGATCTTCACGTAACTCAATCAATGTTGATTATTATTCACTTTTCCCTGAGTTTGGCTCGAGGGCTGACCCTTAACAGAGCGTTCAGCTACACAAGTAAAAAGTGCATCCTTTACGTTTTCCTTATCCATGACATCCTATTAATCACAACCTTTTCATCATTCCTTTTTCCAATTTCTAATTTCTTTTGAATCTTATTCTGTAATAACCCACGCATATTTCCTTTTGCCTATCCCTTAGGGAGGGCAGAGGGCGAAATAATGGTTGATAAGTTTACCGATGTTTTCATTAATTATTTAAACTCAGTCGACATTTAAGTCCTTTAGTTATCAATATCATTATTATTTTCCAATATTTATTCTTATAATTAATAATTCGTAAAAAATATATCTAGAATTACTGTGACTTGTCAACAGTGCTGTATAGCTAAGGTAAAGAAGACGAATTATTTTGTTTAAATATTATTGGGGTGAATGTAATCTAAACTCTGTTTAAGCTAAACTTGATTCGTGCTGGGTTTCGCCAACGTCAATTAAATCGACTAATAGTTATTAATCGATTAAAATTTTATAATAGTTAAATACACAGGGAATTTTTGTTTTGGGTATACATATGCATACGCTTTTTCAAAGTTCGATTTGAAGCTTTAAATGAGTGTTTTCCACTCCAATGGTTAAGCATGAAGTAAAATTTCGAGTTTAGAAAAGCTTGAAAATTTGGTTTGGTCGCGTAGCGCGAAGCGCGGAGCGACCAAACCAAATTTTCAGGCTTTTCTAAACTCGAAATTTTACTTCATGCGCCACGCGCATAAAACACTGATTTATCTGTAGACACTTTAAAGCAAAACTGACTATTGTGGCCCTGATTAGTCACTTTAAGACCAAAATGTAACTATTTTAGTCATTCTTATTTAAAAATAATCAATATAATTCAATTTATACGTAAATTCTGGATATTATAGTCATCTGTTCCAAACCAAATTTTCAGGCTTTTCTAAATCCGAAATTTTACTTCATGTGCCACGCGTATAAGACATCGATTTTATGAGAAGTTTACTTGTTCACACTATTTTAGTGTATTCAGTGTTTAGTACGTGTGGCGCATGAAGTAAAATTTCGAGTTTAGAAAAGCCTAAAAATTTGGTTTGGTCGCTCCGCGCTTCGCGCTACGCGACCAAACCAAATTTTCAGGCTTTTCTAAACTCGAAATTTTACTTCATGCTTAGTCTGGGAGTGGAAAACACTCGTTTGAAGCTTTGGTTTAAACTTTTTAAGAAAAAAACTAGGAACATCTGAAAACTTACACCACATAATTAATTTCGGAAATATCATGATATTTATATAAATATTAAAATATCGGATATATATATCGATATTTATCCGATATATAACAACTTCTTGATAATTATTCTTGTTCATAAATATTTATATTATTTTTTATTTATACAGGGAGTTTTTCTTTCAAGTATACATGTCTCAATTACAGCTTATGTATATGCTGTAAATCTATAAATACTGTTTGTTTTTTAAAAGAGTTCAATTTGAAGTTTTAAACGAGTGTTTTCCACTCCCAGGTTAAGCATGAAGTAAAATTTCGAGTTTAGAAAAGCCTGAAAATTTGGCTTGGTCTCGTAGCGCGAAGCGCTACGCGGCCAAACCAAATTTTCAGGCTTTTCTAAACTCGAAATTTTACTTCATGCGCCACGCGTATAAACCATAGATTTGAAAAGAAATTTACTTGTTCACAATATTTTAGTGTTTTCAGTGTTTAGTACGCGTGGCGCATGAAATAAAATTTCGAGTTTAGAAAAGCCTGAAAATTTGGTTTGGTCGCTCCGCGCTTCGCGCTACGCGACCAAACCAAATTTTCAGGCTTTTCTAAACTCGAAATTTTACTTCATGCTTAGTCTGGGAGTGAAAAACACTCGTTTGAAGGTTTGGTTTAAACTTTTTAAGAAAAAAACTAAGAACATCTGAAAACTTACACCACATAATTAATTTCGGAAATATCATGATATTTATATAAATATTAAAATATCGGATATATATCGATATTTATCCGATATATAACAACTTCTTGATAATTATTCTTGTTCATAAATATTAATATTATTTTTTATTTATACAGGGAGTTTTTCTTTCAAGTATACATGTCTCAATTACAGCTTATGTATATGCTGTAAATCTATAAATACTGTTTTTTAAAAGAGTTCAATTTGAAGTTTTAAACGAGTGTTTTCCACTCCCAGGTTTAGCATGAAGTAAAATTTCGAGTTTAGAAAAGCCTGAAAATTTGGTTTGGTCGCGTAGCGCGAAGCGCTACGCGGCCAAACCAAATTTTCAGGCTTTTCTAAACTCGAAATTTTACTTCATGCGCCACGCGTATAAACCATAGATTTGAAAAGAAATTTACTTGTTCACAATATTTTAGTATTTTCAGTGTTTAGTACGCGTGGCGCATGAAGTAAAATTTCGAGTTTAGAAAAGCCTGAAAATTTGGTTTGGTCGCTCCGCGCTTCGCGCTACGCGACCAAACCAAATTTTCAGGCTTTTCTAAACTCGAAATTTTACTTCATGCTTAACCTGGGAGTGAAAAACACTCGTTTAAAGCTTCAAATCGAACTTTAAAAAAAGCGTATGCATATGTATACGTAAAAGAAAAATTTCCTGTATTTCCTTAGGCATAATTTTTTATAAGACTTCACTGTGTTATTTGTACAATATGTTTCCCTAGACTCGAGCATGTTAAATAAATGCAATTATTCCAATAAATATATATTTTGAATGCTTAACCTGGAAGTGGAAAACACACGTTTGAAGCTTTAAGTTGAACTCTTAAAAGAAAACAAGGAATATGTGAAAATGTACACCACATAATTGAGATATGTATACTTGAAAGAAAAAATCCCTGTATGTTAAAAAATCAAACAATTCACATGACATTAATGTTCATGACTTGAAATATGTCTATTCCAATCAACAAATAAGCTTAATCTACGAATAGGATTTAATTGAAGTTGTCAAAACCGGAGATTAATCTAACAATTGTCTCGCAAAATAAATGAGAATTAACACATGCCTTTAATTTAAGGATTAATGTTATAATTCGTCGCATTATGCTCTTAAACGTAAAAATGCTCAGAGATTAGAGAAATAAATTTATTTTAATCTCCGAGGATTTATTTTCTGATTCGTCACGTTATATTTTGTATCGTCCGCTCGGTTCTTTTCTAGGACGGTCTGAGGGTGTGCGATTGGGGCGATAAGGGCGCCCCATAAATTTATCTAAACGCCCCCAGACGTGAAAATAAGCAGGCGATAATTGCTACAAGATTACAGGGGGAATAAAACCACCCAGCGGATTTCCCAGATGAAAATCTAAATCACTTTATTTATAAAAGTCACTTTATAAAAAAACAATGCAGCAATTTTATCATTTATATATTTTGGCTTAATAACTAAATAATTTATTTCCACTAAACAAAAAGTCCGGTAATATTTTTAATATTTTAAAAATATATAAACGATAAAATTGTTCACTTACCTTACATAAAGTAAATATTTCAAACATGGTTCGATGTTTTAATACGCGATTCACTAATGACCGGTTTCTCCAACGGTACTTAAGTCCTAGTCGTGTCTCAAACCGTTTCTTAAGTCATAACCGCGTCGTTAAGTGTTGCACCAACTGATTTACGTCAAAAAATCGCTTAAGTCATGCTCAAGTCCTAAGTCACCGTTTGCTGGGACTTAGGACATGGATTCTAACCTAAAAATTGTGACAATGGTAAAATTATTGTCTTATTCAAAGAATCCTTCTCTGTTATTCTCTACAATACGTTTATATTTGTCTACAAGAGAAGGTAGAAAACGTTTTTCTTCTGCGGTATAGTTTGCACTGCGTTTTTCGCTCTTTTTTCGAAATTAGATATGTTGTGGCAGAATACGGAGAAGAGACTATAAACAATAAATTCTTTTCTTTATAAATGGCGCACGTTTTTGCAGGAATCAGGTGGGAGACTTTTAAAATAAAACTTCCTGCCAAATCAACAGCCAACACAGTTTGTGTAAATCGCTACGTTGCCACATATTCGCATAACTAAAAATGACTTACATAAGCCATTCCTTAAATCCGTTGGTGCTACGCATTTCAATTATAAGCCCTACTTAAAGTTAGGCCCTGCTTACATAAGCAACGTTTTAAGTCATGTTGGAGAAACTGGCCATAAAAGTAATAAATATTTAAATTCTTTTACATTTAAAGTAGGATGTGATCTACTACAGTGTGATCAACAATGATTGTATACAAGTTAAATTTCCCGCCAAAAAATGTTGGTACAACTGATTATATGAAAAGAAAATCCCCTAGATTGCTTTTCCATTGGCGTAGCAAACATTTTTTCCCAAAATAAATTAAATATTTAATCATAACTATATATAAAATTTTTACAATTTTAATTAAATATACAAAGTAAATTGAAGTAAGTTAAGGTTTTGTGTATTTTTCATAAACGTAGAGTTAGCATCCCCAATTTTATAATAAATGTTGAAAATTATGGACTTCATTTTCTAGGCAAATGTTAACTCTAAGTTTTTTATTTTGAAATACTCGTTGAAGCTCCTCCGGATTTATGTTCCTTATCTCTTCTTCAATTGCTGCTTTAAGCTCGTTTAGGGTATGCATTCGATTTTTAAAAACCTTATTTTTTAAATGCCCGTGAACGTGGTGGCCATAATCCGTCGCTTACCAAGCGATCATCGTAAAATTCCCTCAAGTAATTTAATGTCGCCAACGCAGTATGAGGAGTGGCTCCATCTTGCTGAAAATAACCCATTATCTGTTCGTCATCATGCAAATGATTCAAAAATTCATCTAGAATGAGTGTTCGGTAGCGCTCCGCATTGATTATTTCGTTGAAAAATATTGGGCCAATTATCCGACGTCTCGAAATTGCTACCCAAACACCAATTTTTTGTGGATGCAAATCCGTTTCAATAAAAGTATGAGGATTTTCTGTAGCCCACGTACGATAGTTTTGGCTGTTCACATATCCTGACAAGTGAAACCACGCCTCATCAATAAAAAAGGTCTTGTCCAACATACCATTATCATTTAAATTCCGATTAAACCAATTGCAATAATCAATTCTTTTTTGGAAATCAAGTGGCTGAAGTTGTTGAACTGCCGATACCTTATACGGGTGCAAATGCAGAATTTTTTTTGCGGCTTTTCTGCAACTCCCATACGATACTCCTGTAAAAGGATTAAACATTAAAATTTGTGCGCACCTTAAAATTAAGAACATACCCGTTTGAGCTGAAAGTTTTCTTAAAGATTTTGTTGGGCTTTGTTCAAGTCGTTGTTGAATGTCGCCAACAACCTCTTCTGTTAAGATAGGCAGTCTTCCAGCTGACTTGCCCTTACAGATACAATTCTTTCCCTCAAAACGGTCAACAATGCGGGTTTAATGCGAGGAAAATGTTTTGTAAGGAATGTGAACATCGGGGAAGGCTTGAATAAATTGATTCAGATACGATTGTAATGAGTAAGTCCATGTGCCATCTTCATTCATAGTTCTACTTCGATAATTAGCCTTCAGGATGAAAGCATCATGCTGTAGTGCAAACATCACGGTAAACACAAGCGAATTCTCTTAAAATCTGTAAATTTAGGATTAAACTTAAATTTTCTAATTTTCTAACCTTAAAAACAGCAAATCACTTACCACAAAACAAAGACTTATACAAAGTCCTGATAAGAACTGATGTCTATGAAACAGAATGAAAAATAACTAAATTCGAAGAATGAATTAACACAATGGCAAAATACGACGCACGACGCTGCTAATGTCAAATCGAGTTACTGTTTATTAATTTTTCCTTGGCATGAACTTGGAGCGATCAAATTCCCCAGATTTTTCGGCGGGAAATTTAACTTGTCTACAATCATTGTTGATCACCCTTTACATACTTTACATATATGGAATCTTTCTTTTAAATTAGTATGTATACCTGGTATTTATACTTAACCAGGTGATTCATTTAACCTGGAATAGCGTATATCTCGAACAATACGTATCGTACAGAAACAATAGCATATCAGTATATACTGATAATTACAGTGTTTGGTAAATTTGCAGGAATCTCTTGTGTTTATAAAAAGCAGTCAATTTAAAGCTTCCAACGCAGTGAGGCAATTTGAGTTTTAAGGGGGGCAATTAATTATTAATAGAATCGCTAAGAAAATCGACCAAAGACATTTATTGATGCTATCATATGTTCATTAAAAAAAAACCTCTAGAGTGCCATGATTTAATCTTTTTTTAAAATTTAAGTTGGCTACACACTTCAGGAATTGACTTATAAAACGTCAGACATAATAATTATATTGTATATTTGCAGAGTTGCCAATCTAGAATATTTTCCATGGCACTCTAGAGATTTTTTTTTAATTGAACATACGATATAATTTATATATGATTTATAAATGTACCTACATAATCAGTATATTTTCGAGTTTGGAAAACCCTGAAAATACTTAAATATTGTAAACACGAGATTCACTTGAAATCAGTGTCTTGCACACGTGGCGCATGAAGTAAAATTTCGACTTTAGTAAAGCCTGAAAATATGGTTTGGCCGCTTCGCGGAGTGACCAAACCAAATTTTCAGGCTTTTCTAAACTCGAAATTTTACTTTATGCTTAATCTGGGAGTGGAAACACTGGTTCGAAACTTTAAGTTGAACGCTTCTATATAATCGATGAATGCCGAGAAATTTACAGCGTATACATTATGTATATTTAAAAGAAAAATTCCCAGTATGTAGTATAATAAATCATTGTTAGAAATCATAAACTAAAATCAACTTCTTGATTTAACTTTATAATTGCTCGGCCGTTAATGGGTTAAGTGTGATATAAATCTATTTGGGTAATGAACCACTAAACTTGTCCTGACATTCAAAAAATGTGTTATCCATTTATTAAAAATACATTGAAATTAATTAAATGACAAAAATACTTATTTAAATAAATTCTCTGTTAGGCGTTTTTAATTTGCTCGCCTGCTTGTAAATTTCCAATGTAATATCCCATTCGTTAGACGGGCTGTTTCCTTTCTTTTTGGTATTTATTAATCCCGGTTACAATTTAATTTGGGCCGCCCGACAGAAAAATGCGAGAAATAAAAAATAACAAAAAACGGGACGATGTATAAATAAAGTCGTCGTCGGTAAATCAACCGCAGGAAATTCCCGTCTGATTTATGAGGGCGAGAAGAAGTGAAAATGAGAATGAATGAAAAATGCGTTCTCTCGCTCTCCGAACGAATATAATTTAAAGTGAAAACGTATTATGTTAAGAGAAGAAATGTAAATGGAAAAAAACGAGGTTTTTATGTTTATATTATTATAAAAATAAAATGAGAAATGGAAAAGGTGTAAGAAAAATATTAGTCTATAAATAAATGTTCAATCAAAGTCAAACAAAAATGTGGCTTTAAAAAGTAAAATAGTGTATTACATAACGACAACGAATAAAATATTTATTTATGAGTAGTAATGGGAATAATAAGGCTCGTATTATATGCAAAATGCATATTTGTTATTAAGAGGTATATTAACAAAACTGTAAATTTTCCATGCATATCTAATGGTTTTTCATTAAAATAAGACAAAAATTAGATATGTATAGAAAACTTACAATTTTGTTGATGTACGTCTTAATAAATAATATGCATTTTGCATATAATCCGAGCCTTATTAATTATTATTGATTATTGAAATATATCGATTATCATAAACTTATATAATCGTTTATTCTATCGGGTAAATTAATATACAGAGAGTTTTATGTAACACCGAACATTTTCAATGTTCATTTTCGTATATGCTAATTATCACACCAAAGCATCCAATACGATTTGATACCTTTAATTTTTAGGGTATGTGTAAACTGGGTTGCCTATATGACCATTACAAATTGTAGCCAATCAATCGCAATTAATTAATTAATTAATTCAACTTGTAAATACAGGGAGTTTTTCTTTCAAGTATACACGTCCCAATTACAGCGTATATGCGGCATATCTTTAGATAATCGTTGTTTTTTTAAAAGAGTTCAGTTTGATACTTAAGATGAGTGTGTTCCACTCCCAGACTAAGCATGAAGTAAAATTTCGAGTTTAGAAAAGCCTGAAAATTTGGTTTGGTCGCGTAGCGCGAAGCGCGGAGCGGCCAAACCAAATTTTCAGGCTTTCCTAAACTCGAAATTTTACTTCATGCGCCACGCGTATTAAAAGCTGACATATTACAAAGTTTAAAACACGCCGCTTAACTTTACATTGAATCAGTGTTTTGTACCGGTGGCGCATGAAGTAAAATTTCGAGTTTAGAAAAGCCTGAAAATTTGGTTTGGCCGCTCCGCGCTTCGCGCTACGCGACCAAACCAAATTTTCAGGCTTTTCTAAACTCGAAATTTTACTTCATGCTTAGCCTGGGAGTGGAAAACACTCGCTTATTGCTTCAAATTGAATTCTTTTAATAAACGAACCGTCGGAAAATGTACAACGTATGCATACTTAAAAGAAAAATTCTCGTTATGAAAATGTTCGGTGTTACATAAAACTCTCTGTATACTATTATAAACGTTTATTTTATATACTAATATAATAAATTATTTCATCGGGCAAATTAGTACCTATACCTACTATAGTGGGAGTATTTCTTCTAAATATACATATCTTAATAACATAGTAGAAATTGGTTTGTTTCACTGATTTATTTTTATGTTAACTCCGACTAGTTTCGACCAAGGAGATATGTCAGGTCGAAACTATTCGGAGTAAAAATAAAAATAAGTCAGTGAAACAAACCAAGTGTTTTAACCAAAGTTCTACTATTAATTAAATATATTTCACCACGGGTTAAGTGAGAAATTAATTCAAAATATCTTAATAACTGTAAATCTTCAGATACTTTTGCAATGAGTTTAAATTGAAGCTTTGAACGAGTGTTTTTCACTCCCAGATTAAACATGAAGTAAAATTTCGAGTTCCAAATTTGTAAACTCGAAATTTTACTTTATGCTATGCGCCACGCGTATAGAACACTGATATCAAGTGAAGTTCGAAATATACTAGTAAAACAGTATGCTAAAGACGTATGTGTATTCTGAACACAGCAAATCAGTGTTTTGTATGCGTAGCGCATGAAGAAAAATTTGGAGTTTAAGTAAGCCTGAAAATTTGGTTTGATCGCTTAACTTCATACTTAATCTGGGAGTGGAAAACACTGGTTTAATGATTCAAATTAACCTCTTTAAAAAAAAAACAACGAATGTTTTGAAATTTACAGCAAATGCATATGTATACCTGAACAATAAATCCCTGTATATCTAGTGATAAAGAAGCTAACATACTTAGTTTTGCGTGCTTTTCCTGGCGAATTCACCATTTTTGCATAATTTACATTCAATGCCGAAGGAGTTCTACATACCTATAGACATTTTTATTATTATTGCATAGTTTACATTTAATGAAGAAGTAATTATATATACCTTTATCAACTGTGTTATTAATATGTGATTTGAACTAATTGCATAATTTAATTGTGTAAATAAACTAAATTGTCGTTGAACGCAGAGCACATTAAATTTCACATAATTAACGTCCGAACGTTTTACGCAAGGCCGCCCTTAAATAATTGCCCCTAATGAATACATAATTAGCTGCGAGCGAAATTTTCAACGTCGAAACGTTATTGTCCCAATGTGAAATAATGCGGCATTTTGACAAATGTTTAAAAAAAAACGACTTCCTCCACTGTCCAATAAATATGTTTTTCAAAAGTATTTGGAGTACATATTGCAGTAAAAAAACGCTTGCATAGTCTAGTTCACGAGAGGTAGGTGTCCTGTAACATTTAAATATAAATTAAAATAACTATAATAATATAAATCCCCTAGTTAAAAAAAAGGTAATATAAGTTGCAATTAAGCAGACAAAGTAGAAGAAATAATGTTAATATGCAAATACTTCAAAGGAAAGTTGTACCATAGATTTCAGATCTCTAATGATAGGACACCTTTAAAGCTTTAAACAAGTGTTTTCCACTTCCGAGTTAAGCATGACTATAACTGTTAAAATAATTATTTAATGGAAAGGCACTTTCATCCAATTAAAAGGAAATACTATTCGATTGCTTTCTTTTTGTCTACCTAAAATTTAGTATTATTTAATTAAATGATCATTTTAACAAATATAATCGATAATAATAATCGAGTATGTCCATCACTAGTTGAATAATCCATTTAGTCAATTAATTTGCAAATAAACAAATGTTTTTTGGCTTAAATTTATAACTTGTATTCATGTAATTTATCAGTTCAGAATTAAAATACAAAAAAATAATGAATTACAAACAAAGGGGTGTAAGTAAACACAATTTATTATTGAATAAACTGGAACTGATGGGAATTGGCACAAATGCAGAAGCTTCCTACATAATAGGACCCAGCGAGTGCGGATAGGTAGGACGGAGTCACAACAAATTGAAGTGTTGTCGGGTGTACCCCAGGGATCGCACTGTGGGCCCATCCTATTCTTGCTTTTTAATAATGACATTGGATCGGTATTAAAATCCAGTAACTTTCTTCTCTATGCAGATGATTTAAAAGTTTTAAAAAATGTCAATACTATCGAAGATAGGTTGAAACTGCAGGAGGATTTACAAGGTATTGCGTACTGGTGCGAGACTAACAAACTCGAACTTAACATGAAAAAATGTGTTCACATTTCTTTCTGCAGACGTTACCCAGTAAATCACGGCTATATGATTGGTAGTTGCGAGCTGCAGCGTCTCGGAAGTTCGAGACCTTGGTGTACTTTTTTCTTGCAATCTCGGATTTTCGAAGCACATTACTGCAGTTTGCAATAAAAGCTTGTCTATATTAGGTTTTGTACGTAGATTTGCTGTGGACTTTAGCCCTAATACATTAAAAACCTTGTGCGTCCTCACTTAGAATATGGTTTATCATTATGGGCTCCATACACTGCTACCGCAATAAGGTAAATTGAAATGGTGCAAAGCAAAGTCTTAAGAATCATGCAATATAGAATAGTTGAACCAGGCATAGAGTTTAGTCACAGTCAAATGCTGACTAGGCTAAATATTAAATCGTTAGCGGAGAGGAAAAAGTTTCTGGATATTATGTTCTTATACATATTGATTAATGGCTTTATTGACTGTAGTGAGCTCAGTCAAGGCAAAAGCCATTATTCAGAATACCGTTTCACAAAACTAACTACGGAATGTTTAGTTCCATACATCGAATGATGCGATATGCGTTGGAGAAGAATGATGATTTTCATTTATTCGCTCAATCTTTTTCGCATTTTAAGAATAAATTACAACGCATTCATTTATCAGATGTCATCCAGTTCTAAAGCAGTAGGATGTAAATATATTATTTTTTACTTTTTATTTGTCTATTTATTTATTTTATTTATCTGTCTCTCATATTTATTTGTTGCATTTTTGTCTCAGTTTTATCATTGTATATTCATATTAATTTGTTGTTTGTTAGGTTTGTTGTTAACGTTTTGTCTTAGCATGTCTGTTATATACAATTTCTGTGATAACTGATCTGTAATATTTTATCTTACAATATTTGTATATTCAATGTGAAACATACCTGTGATATACAATTTCTGATTACGTGATAACTGATCTGTGATATTTTAACTTACAATATTTGTACATTCAATGTGTAACATGGCTAAACTTTGCTGTTCCCAGGTCAGGTAGTAGACATAAGAATATCTTTTATAATAATCGAGCAAATACAACACACTATCTTAACTCGCCCATCATGTCTATGTGTAACTCGGTAAACATGCTGCCTCATGATATTGATATATTTCATATTAATTTATCAATGCTCACTGCTCATTTGACATCGCATTACATGTTGAATAACATATAAATGTATTGAGATTGCGCTAGATGTAGTTATCGGAATTATCGACATTAACTACGCTACTTCATGTTTTCATTTAATTTAATTCTACTTTTTATTTTTTTTTTTTATTTTTAGTTTTTAAGTTATGTAAAAATCATTGTATTTCAAAGTATATGCAGTGCTATATTGTGAACGATTGTGACTATACTGTATTGCGCTATAATTGTATTTTTCTAATTTATCCTATTATTAGATCTTATGAATCTGTTGGATAATAAATAAATAAATAAATAAATGTCTGTGATGAAACTGTGATAATTAGTGTAACAATTTTGAAATTATAAACCCGTTCACGTTAATTTATAAAGCTGTTTGCAACACTGAGTCAGTTCTTTAAACCATTTGGGGATTTACTTCATTATTACTCATTAATTACCTATGATTATAAACAAGTGTGTAAATGATTGTATAATGTAAACATTATAATGGAGATTTCCGTAAATAAAGTTAAAGTTAAAGTTAAGTACCAATTTAGTCATTTGCTCCCCTTTACTTCTAGGTGATTCAATTTTATTATTCAACTATGAAATAAATTAGGTAAAATAGGGAATTTAATAAGTAGGTAATGAGTTTTACTTTTTAAATAGACGATGTTATTAATACACAATTAAATTATGCATAATAATAACACTGAATGATTAATGGTGAAATAATACGTGGGGACTTTCGTTATGTCTTTGTTGTGTTGGTATTTATCTCAAATATATGGTAATCGGGGTTGATCAATACAAATACCTTAAAGCGGGTGCTAAACCCTAGGGATGGATTATGGCTTTTGGAGGGGAGCAAAACCCTTATCTGCTGTTTGGATTCACCCTTAGTCTGATTATACAGTTGAGGTCTTTTAAAAAAATGTACCGAAAAGCCCCTCTTAAATAACGAGAAGATATGGTCACGCATTTTTTCAATGAGTTATATCACTTTTATATACGGGGTGATCTAAAATGCTCTACTGAATTTTGTTTAAAATTGTCGACATTGTTTTTACTTTTGGAAGTTACTAGTGTAAATTTTTTTTTCAATTTTTCAGTCAAAGACAGTTCAATTTAACTTGTTACAGTTTTTACTTCATTTGCACAATCTTTTATTGATTTGTGTATTTATTTAAAAATAAACGATATAAACGATGGTTCTTAGAAAAGGTGAAAAATGATAAACATTTTCAAAAGCATGCTATTTTGACAACATTATTTTAATGCATACACAAACTATAAGCTTATTGACAAGGCGAAGGTCATCGCTTCGTCGATTTTAAAACAGACCAACAATCTATGTATATGTAACACCAAAAGTAATGCGAACTGGAACAAGTTTTCTAGATCACCCTGTAATAGGCACTGTAATAGCGGTAAACTGGTTTACCGATAAACTCGAAAATTGTAAAAAAATGCTCTAATCATTTACTGGGAATTGAGACAGTTTTTAGAAATACGAATAAATCAATACAAATTGTGAACAATTTGTATAACAATTGTATAATATTTTAAACTATAAGAAAATACAATAACTCCAATATGCGTCCATCATTAAAACGTATGATTTTTTTAAGATGATGGATTTGAATTTTAAAACATCCAGAAAGGCCAGAATTATTTTTTTTAAATTTTAAACCCTCATGATTCAAATCTAAATGATAAAAAAATCATGTAAGCAAAAAAAATCATTCAACGAGAGTATTTTTTTATGAGAGTTAAAATACATGATATACAAATTTTGTAAATAATGGAGGTATACAAATATTGTACCATTAATATAACTTTAAAACTAAAAGAAAATGAGTAAATCTTAATGTAAAAACAAAGAGGAAGAACTCAATTTTAAGATTTTTTTGTTACAATATGGTTTTCTGATATTAAAATATAATGCCAATTTTTCTACTGAAATTCGGAGTTCATATAAATTAGATATGACAATATCCTTCAAATATTTATACACAGCTTTATTATTATTATTATATTTAGTCACTCAAAATTAGACATGATTGAAAATTTAATTGACTAATATTTGCATCTGATCGGCAGATTAATAATAACATATTATTAATGACTAAATTAGTCATGACTACATTATTATTAACTAATTTAGTAATTTGTTTAAATCATGACTAAAAATGTAGTCAACTAATGCCCAACTCTAGTGCCAGCAAAAAAAAGGGTTGAGAAGAACTGATCTAGAGTTCAGGGTTTAGACCCTGGGTCTCCAAACTATCTTCTTCGCAGGCCACAAATACAATTCTACATAATAAAGTCGGCCAAGATCCGATTAATTTTATAAAATTATGAAAAATTTAAGGAACAATTGTTACAATATTTCAAAATATGATATTTACAAATAAAATTACAAACAATCGCGGGCCGGATTCATGCAAGTCGCGGGCCGTAGTTTGGAGACCACTGGTTTAGACGATGCATATCATAAGATATCTATCACGATACTTATCATGATATGTATCGATATTTATAAACTACGATATATATCATGAATATTTATGGAATGCATAAAACCATTAAATTGCACGTTGCCGGGTATTCCCCTGTTTCTGGAATATTCCCAGTTGCAGTGTTTTTGAATTAATTGATGAGTTGCTAACAATTAATGCAACAGCAGTGAAACTCGAGAGATACTTTTCATTGTTTGGCTTGGTGCAATCAAAAGTAAAAAATAGATTGGGAAATTAGAAAGCCGCTAAACTTGTCTTTTTATTTGAATATTTAAATTGTGTAAATTTTCATAGAGAATGCGATATGCTCCTATTCCTATTCCTAAATTAATCATTATGGATTTTTTCGATGATAAGCCATTAATTTAACTAATATGCTAAGATAGCTAAGTGTATTTGCAATTTAAAAGCAGATTAAATGTTACATTTTCTACTATTTTGTAAACAACTATGTTTTTTGTAATAAATTAAAATAAAATAAAAAAAGTACGTGTGTTATATAGGGAATTTTTGTTTTAAGTATACTTATGCAATCGAAGTAAATTTTCCGATTTTCGTTGTTTATTAAAAGAGTTCAATTTGAAACATTAAAGGGGTGTTATCCACTCCCAGACTAAGCATAAAGTAAAATTTCGAGTTTAGAAAAGCCCCGTGAAAATTTGTCGAGGGTCGCGCAGCGACCCGAGACAAATTTTCTGGGCTTTTCTAAACTCGAAATTTTACTTCATGCGCCACGCGTAATAAACACTGATTTGATGTGAAGTTCAAAATAGACGTGTTTAGCATACTGCTTTAGTTGTATATTTTGAACTTTACTTGAAATCAGAATTTAGTACGCGTGGCGCATGAAGTAAAATTTCGAGTTTAGAAAAGCCCAGAAAATTTGTCTCGTGTCGCTGCGCGACCCTCTTCAAATTTTCACGGGGCTTTTCTAAACTCGAAATTTTACTTCATGCTTAGCCTGGGAGTTGAAAACACTCGTTTAAACCATCAATTTGAAGTCTTCTAGAAAAACAACAAATATCTGAAGATTTACAACTTATGCCCCGTAAATTGGGACATGTATACTCATAAGAAATAAGGAGTATTTCTTATAAGTATACATGTCCCAATTTACAGGGTATATGGTGTAAATCTTCAGATATTTGTTGGTTTTTTGTAAGTAAAATAAATATTAATATTTTTTTTATAAATAAGATAAATATTAATATTTTTTTTTATAAATAAGATAAATATTAATATTTTGAATAAGATAAATATTATTATTTGAACAAAAAGTTTTTTTTGTATTAAAAGTCTAAAGCATAGCTATACTAATGAGGCATAAATCTCGAAACGCGTCTATAGATGGCTTAAGAAAATTTAAATTCATTCCCTGTAATTTTTTCAATTTATTTCAATTTCCTGTTGGTTCATTTAGATTGGTGAGAGAATAATTTGAGCTGATTTTGGATATAAATTATGCATAGAACAGTAAATCTGTCGTGTAACTCAAATATTCATTGTATAATTTAATATCTGTCGGGGTATTAGCTCGAGAAGTAGTTGTTTCAATGAATATTTGGAGACTTATCTCAATGACACAAAATTTTTGCAGAAAGTCGATATTAATTTTAATTCATTTTTATATTTTGATTTATGAACAAGAATAATTATCAAGAAGTTGATATATATCGGATAAATATCGATATATATCCGATATTTTAATATTTATATAAATATCATCATATTTCCTAACCCTGCTAGAGTTACACCAAGAATTATTGATGATGATGAATGTAGCACTTGTAATTTAATATCTCAATTTAATCTAATTGTGTGTTTTTTCTGTTTTGTTTCAGGTGAGTTTGTAACACACATTTGCCCTGTCGTGTGTGGCGGCTGTAATAATGATTATCGTAAGTAATAAAGGGAATGCAATCGTTAAATGTCATTCGTTGTGCTCGGCCACGCATCGTAAAAATAAAAGCAACACCTAAAGGCCCGTTATTAGGCTCGTAATTCAACAATCGATGAAATCAATTAGCGTGTCACGTTATATTCGCCCGAGGTCCGCAATCATGCCCAGCCCTGTTTTTTTTTTTATTATTTGCTTTCATGATCGATATTCACTCTCAGTTCAGTGGTTAGAAAAAAAAATATGTATATGTATATATTTCTTTCCTTAGTCTAGTGTGACCATTAGCTATCAATTATTTATTAATTTAATATTTGTAATGTAGCTTATTATTATTAATTGTTAACACAAATTTGGACGTCATTTACACAAATCCATGGAACCGGGGACGAGTAGTTTTCGTTAAAAAAATGGTGATGTGTCCATCATAGTACTTTCCCCCGTAAATTGCGTATTAAATCACTTTTAAAATATTTGTAGCATTATTATTTTTAAAATTTCTTCAACTTTTTGATAACTACAACTTTTATTTGAAACATTTTTCAATTGGATCAACACATACTGACACAAACCAATGACTAGATAAAAAACACTATTTATTGAATATTTCAAAAACTAAGAGTGCTATGACAAAAAGTGAATCTACAAAAAATCATTCATTACCTACAACTTTTATTTGAAACATTTTTCAATTGTATCGACACATACACTGTCACACACCAATAACTAGATAAAACACACAACTTTTGAAATATCTCAAAAACTAAGAGTGCTATGACAAAAAGTAAGTAAACAATACATCTTCATTTTGTTATTATCTACAACTTTTATTTGAAAGAATTTTTTATTTGATGAACATTTATTGAAAAAATCTGAAAAAACTGAAAAACGCTATGAGTAAAGTACCATTTCCGGTTTTCCGATTTTCACCAAAAGCTTTTCAGTTCTTCCGATTGTAACAAAAAGCTCAAGTTTCAAGTTTCATCTCGATATCTTTAGCGGTTTTTGCGGTACAGCGCACACAGACACACAGACAGACAGACAGACAAACATTTTTCAAAAATGGTCTTATTCGACTCAGGGGACCTCAAAACGGATATTTCCGCTAAAATTTTTGATTCGAAAATTTTCACGAAAACAATACTTTCCCTTTGTATTACATACGGGGGAAAGTAAAAATGTCTCGCCCTCGCTGGAAATCGAACCCAGATCACCTCCGTAACCGATTAAATAATTTATTTACACAAAATTATCAAAATTAAGCAAACAAAAGTGGATAGAAGATCAACAGAAAAAAAATAATGTAGATAATTTGATAGGGTCCCATACTTCACAACAAACAAAAAACCACTAAAATTCAGATAAACACCGTTTTGGACTAAATAATTGATACCTAGTAACGCCGGTTTTCGCAGCAGAAGTGGGTCAGCCAACATTCCCAGTTTATGGTGCACATTTACAAGTTTTATTGAATGGCGAGGGCGGCAAGTGTGAATGACGTTATCGTCGTGCACAACACACCGGCTTATAGATTTTTAGGTGCGCTGCCTCTGCCTGTTTGTCGCCGCAATGCTCCGGTTGGCATCACTGAATATTTGTATGCACATACATGCGTGCGGAGTGATGCCTGCACAATGGACAATGCCGTGCGGAAATGAATCCTTCATTAACGTGCCAGTCATTACATGAAAAGCGAAGCCCAATAACTGTGAATCAAAACAAAACTGGTGTTTATTTATTTTTATTTATTTATTTATTTACGTTTCGACTTTTACAATAATACAAAAATTAAACATATCGATAACAAAAATACAAAAATGGGCGCTTATGCTGGCTTAGATACTACAAGATTATTCAAATAAACTAAAAGTTAAATTATACTTGTATGAGTAACAAAATACCTACGAACTATAAAGACACATGTTATTCATTAATAGAGTTTAAGTAGTCTAACATTTTTTACGAAACAATGAGATTGATGAATTAAACAAGTCAATATCATTCGGCAATGTGTTAAATAATCTCATAGTTCTGCATATAGTATTGTTAAATCCGTAATTTGACAAATGGAATTTTATTTTAAAAAGATTATTATGTCTACGTAAATGAGGCGGCAATGTACTAAAATTAAGTTGAACTAACAAATTACTGCATATCAAATCTCCGTTAATTAAGTTATATAAAATACATAAATCAGCAACAAGTCTACGTGTGTGTGACGGGAATATTTAAAACATTGCGAATGTACAATTTATCATAATTATTCAGTATTTAATTGATGAGGCGGATACATGATGAAACTCCATAATACTATTTGAAATAAAACAACACAGTTGGGAGGGTTTCACTTTAATTGTTGAACACTGCAACATATTTCACCACACAGTGGCTTCATCAGGCAGATGAAATAATGATAAAATTATTTCATCTGCCTGATGAAGCCACTGTGTGGTGAAACATGTTGCAGTGTTCAACAATTAAAGTGAAACCCTCCCAACTGTGTTGTTTTATTTCAAATATAATTATTCAGTCCACTTCGATAGGCATAAAGTCTCAAGAATTTATTTTGGATTCTCTCCACTCTGGTGACATCACAGCTGACATGAGGGGACCATATAGGTGCAGCATATTCGAGTATAGGACGTACTAACGAAATATATAAGTGGCGCAAAGTATTAGCTGAGAAATTATACGAAAACCAATTAACAAATTATTAACAAGAAATTATTAACAAGAAATGCAATCAAAATTGGGTTTGTAGGGCTCTTCGGCCACTGATTTTGGTTAATGTTTTCTGTCACATAAACCAAAATCAGTGGTCGAAGAGCCCTACAAACCCAATTTTGATTGCATTTCTTGTTAATAATTTGGTATGTTTTCATTATCAACAGTTTTGTTTTGATTCATAGCTGTTGGGCTTTGCTTTTCAAAAAGAAGAATCAACCATCAAATCAATCAATTTTGTGTTACAAGGAAATTTGACTTTTATCACCAAGGATCGAAATATAGTAGAGCGGTAAGCATAGCAGCGCACAGTAGATCAAAATCCCGTAATGCTGGCCAAAAGTAAAAAAAAATACCATCTATGGATTTTAACGTTACTATTTCGATAGATTGGTATTAACTCTCTGCAGTAACCATTTATATCTTATACCTAAGCGTAGTGCCAATTCTAAAAGTCTAAGAATTACTAACAAAAAGAAATCAAAATCTTTGAAAATAAAGTCAGGTGAATCTGGTTTAAACCAGCAAAATAAAAATAGTAAAACTAAAGATTTATTTAACCCATTAGGCGCCATTGATGCATATACGCAACAATATTAATTTTATGTTAATTTAATTACTAAATAAGTTTATTTCATGTATTATATTATTTAACTTGACTTAAAAATGTATGAAGAATAACGTAAATATTTTGTTATTGAAATATCTCGATTATTACTCGTGTTAAAAATGTTTTCAGTGTATTTCTAACTTCGCAATATTTCAGTGTTTTATACGCGTGGCGCATGAAGTAAAATTTCGAGTTTAGAAAAGCCCCGTGAAAATTTGTCTCGGGTCGCTGCGCGACCCTCGACAAATTTTCTACGCGGGGCTTTTCTAAACTCGAAATTTTACTTCATGCTTAGCCTGGGAGTGGAAATACTCGTTCTAAACTATATATTGCGCGTTTTTATACCAAATCGACGAATGCCGTACATTTACAGCGTATATATTATGTAAATTTAAAAGAAACATTTACAGTATGTGATACAATAAGTCATTCGTAGAATTCATTAAAAGAAGTGTAGAATTTTACCTAAAATCAACTTTTAGAGTTAACTCTATAATTGCTCGGCCGTTAATGGGTTAATATATACACCGAAATAAATGCATTCCGAAATGCTCTTTCCATACACCAAGAAAAAGATAATATTTATATTTCTTTACGGAAATCTCAATTTTACAACGTATTTACCAACATATTAAAGTTCATAAAAGTAAAAAAGTTAGAAATATACAAAAAAAATAAACAAAATACATAATAATTATATGTAGAGTCGTTTAAATTAAAAAAAAAACACTTGGTATTGTTTCACAAATTAAAACTTTATTCCGACTAGTTTTGGTTTGTTAGACTATTTTCAAAGGAATTGACATTTTTTTGAAAATGCTCTAACAAACTAAAACTAGTCGGAATAAAGTTGTAATTTGTAAAACAATACCAAGTATTTTTTAATTTAAATAACTTTACATATTCTAATATGTTTCACCAAGTGCCAGATAAGAAATTAATTCAAGAAACATAATAATAGTTAATTACAGAAAGATCTATAAAGGCTAAATAATATTTAAACATAATATATATATATATACACTGGCGAAAGAAATTAACGCATCACATTAATTTCTTTTATTTAAAAATAAAGTTTTGATGTTTAAAAACAAACAAAATAACAACAAAACCAACTGAACTATAATAATGATTTTCAACACATTTTCTTTCATTAATGACTAAAATAATGTCATAAATAAAAAGAGGAAAAAAGTTAACATGTGATTATAAGACTTAATATCTAGTGTTTCCTCCTCTTGCTCGAATAACTGCCTGACAGCGACGGCTCATACTGTTAATTAATGATCCAATTTCATCCTGGTTAATATCTTCCCAAATTTCCTGCAATCTTTGTCCAAGCTCTTGTTGATTGCTTGGACGCCGAGGAAGTGCTCTAAGGCGTCTGCCCATCGCGTCCCATAGGTGTTCGATCGGATTAAGATCTGGACTCCTGGCTGGCCATTGCATTGTGTTGATACCCACTAGGTCAAGATACTGTTGTACAATTCGGGCACTGTGTGGTTTTGCATTGTCATGCATAAACAGGAAATCGTTTCCTCCAAAGGGAGCAAAAGGCATTACGGATGGTTCTAAAATGTTTGCAATATAAGACGCTGCCGTGATGCTTCCTCTTGGTATGACCACCAACTCCGTACGAGCCTCTAAAGTGATACCACCCCACACCATAACAGAGCCTCCACCAAACATAACAGTCGGAACAATGTTACACTGCGCATAACGTTCACCTGGCCGTCTGTACACATGCATTCGTCTGTCACTGCCGTAAAGACAAAATCTGGACTCGTCGCTAAACATAACATTAGCCCAATCGGCCTGTAACCAGTTTACATGTTCTTGCGCAAATGTTAACCTGGCTCTGCGATCGTCTGCGGTTAATTGTGGTCCTTTTGCCGCTGTTTTCGGAGTTAAATTAAAACCACGTAACCTTTTTCTGATGGTAACGGAACTTACATGAACATTGTGGATCTCTGCGAGCATATTTTGTAGCCTAGGAGCCGTAATAAACCGTTCGCGTAACGTCTGCATCATTAAAAAACGGTCTTGAACAGCAGTTGTGGCCCTTTTTCTCCCTTGTCCTGGCCTTCTAGAGTATGCCTGAGTTTCCCGATGTCTCTTCAAGACACGGGATACGGTCGATTGATTAACACCAAGACGCTGACTGATGTAACGCTGACTCCTACCTTCTTCTGCAAGTGTAACCACAATCACAGCTTCTTCACTGCTTAAATTAAGATTCGGACGTCTATCCATATTCATTCTTCACAATTTAGCACTTAATTTTAACAATTACTTGAAAACAAACTCAAAAAGAAATTTTATATGAACCTTTCTTACAGTCAGAATAATGAAAAGTGCTTCATTTTATTTATTGACAGAAAACCATGAGAACAAAAGACAAAACACAACATGTAAAACAGCATGCTTGATAAGATTTCTTATTGTAAGAATATGTTTGTGTTCAAAGAAAACTCGATTCCAAGATATCAAAAAAATTACAAATGATGCGTTAATTTCTTTCGCCAGTGTATATGTTTTGACCCTATTTTAAGTTCTTTTCCATAGTATCAGAATATATGTTTTGTATATCTGTATGTCATGGGGAACTATAAAATAAAGAATGCTTATTATTATATATATATATATATATATATATATATATATATATATATATGTTAAAACGTAGATTAGCATTAATGCAAAATGGGTTTTCCAAAAAAACAATCAATAAATTAAACAGAAACAAAAGTCCAAAAACAAGAAGTGAAAGTCCGTGTAGCAACGTCACCCTTCCCTACATTAAAGGAACAACTGATAAAATCGGAAAAGTCCTCTCCAAATACAATATTAGAACTTGTTTCAATATACACACAAAAATTCAAAATTTACTCCGAACTCCAAAAGAAATTATCCCACTTGAAGCTCAAGGCGTATATGAAATTCCATGTGGTATGTGTGAGAAGAGCTATGTAGGACAAACAAACCGGAAAATTAGTACTCGTCGAGATGAACACATTTTAGCAGTAAGAAAGTCTGATCCACAATCTTCTTTATTTCAACACGTAAACATTTCTAAACATACAATAAACTTCGAAAAAACGAGAATTTTAAAAAAGACAGACTCCTTCCACGCGAGGATTATTAGAGAAGCGATAGAAATTGAAAGACTAAGCTAAAAGACTACCACCAATTTGGAAAACTTGTATAAATTCTGGTCAAAATATATTATCTCCGAACAACAACCAAGAAATTCAAAATCCAACCCCTTCCGAAAATAATATTGAAATTGTCACTACTACATCATTAGAAGAACAAAACAGAAGAGTAACACGAAGACAAACAAGAAATTCACGCATCAAGTAGTACGTAAAAGTCAAACAAGTGGTTGCTAGAGCAATGGAATTTCGATAGTTATTCCTGACGATGATGACTGCGACGTCATCGAAACGTCGAATTTAAAATAAAATGGACTAGAGCCAAGAAAATACGCGGGACCAAACCCGAAGAAACAATGATACATATATATATATATATATATATATATATATATATATATATATATATATATATATATATATATATATATATATATATATATCTGTGGCTGACCGCAAAAACCTCATAACTCGTATTTTCTTGATTTCGAGATATTTGAGTGTAAAGTTTTGAAAGCTACTTTTGCTTATTGATTAAATAACATCAATTGAGCGATCAATACGTGTCCAGTGGATGACAATAAACGTAGAAATTATGTGCTGAAGGTATTTTGTCTGCAGGAAGGCCCGTGATCCAAGAAAAAATGAGTTATGTGGTTTTTACGGGAAACGCACTTAAGTGATTCTTACGGTCATGATTATAAATTATTAATATTTCTAGAATAAACTGTTTTACAGTAAGTAAATTAACCAATTAAATAATTTAATTAATCATCAACACATTATTAATTACTACTTTTAAACAGATGCATTGTTTCCGCCTTATATGCATCAATTGTACCTATGAAGCTAACCTTACATAAGTAGGCGTGAAAAAGGCGTGAAAAATACAACCAAATGACCTTAAAAATATTGAAATGGCAGTTTGAGCTATCCTCCAGGTCGATTAACGCTATTTGTTTGCTTTGTTTGTTTTTTCAAAACTAAGCATTTGCATTTTTTTTTTTTTGTTAAGTGGTTTTTACGGGAAATGGTTGAGTTATGTGGTTTTTACGGGAAATGCCCACTTTGTTGCTTTTTTCTCTTGGCGATTTCTCGTCAAATAACGAGCAAATATGTGAAATAGGTATTATAAATGAAACTAGGGACCAACACAATACCGAAAATGCAACTAACTCAATTTCGACAAAAATTCGAGTTATGAGGTTTTTGCGGTCAGCCACAGATATATATATACAGTGTGGGCCTGAAAGGCATACGATTTTAAAAACACTCTTGCGTTTGAAGCTTCAGAGAGGGGACTGCGCGGGTGGTGGGGTTAAATAACCCGGTTCTCGGAAATTTAGTCGCGATGGATCACTTCACCGGAGCGCAACCTGCATTCTGCGTTAAACATTATTACAAAAATGGCGATTCGTGCGTTATTGTTCGGCGTTTATTTCGGCGTGAGTTTGGATTACATGACCTAAATCAGTGTCCGAACGAAAGTGTGATTCGATCGTGGCCCAGAAAGTTCGAAGCTACTGGTTCGACTCTCAAACAGAAGCCTGCGGGACGTCCAAGGTCAACGAGAACAGAAGACGCAATTGAACAAGTTAGAGCTTCAGTTCAACGTAATCCTGCTAAATCGACTCGAAAGCGTTCAGCCGAACTTGCGGTATCCAGAATATCTTTGCGTCGCATTTTGTTGAAAGATCTGAAATTGCACCCGTATAAAATTCAAGTTGTGCAGGAATTACAGCCAAATGATCCAATTTTACGACGAGCCTTTGTTAAAACAATGTTGGAACGCTTTCGGAGTGTCAACAATATTCTGTTCTCCGACGAAGCCCATTTTCACATAAATGGGCATGTGAATAAACAGAATTGCCGTTACTGGGCTGCAGAGAATCCACGTGCAAAACACCAAAAGCCTCTGCATTCGCCAAAAGTAACCGTTTGGGCGGCCATGTCAGCGCACGGAATTATCGGACCCTACTTCTTCGAAAATCGACAAGGCCAATCTGTCACTGCAAATTCTGACCGATACATAGCCATGTTAAGGGATTTTTTCTTTCCACAACTGCAACAATTTGAAGCCTATAATCGTGCGACATGGTTTCAACAAGATGGCGCGACATGCCATACAGCTAATGCCTCTTTGACGGTCGTAAACGAGATGTTTGCTGGGAAACTGATATCTCGCCGAGGTGACATTGCATGGCCTCCTAGAAGTCCAGATCTAACGCCACTGGACTTTTTTGTGGGGATATCTAAAAAGTAGAGTCTACTCCAATAACCCAGCCACGATTAACCAGTTGAAGACCAATATCCGGGAAGAAATGGCAGCTATTCCCCGTGCAATGTGCCAGCGAGTTTTTACCAATTTGAGGTTCAGATTCGAAGAATGTTTGCAGCGCGATGGTGCACACCTGGATGACGTTATTTTTAAGAAATAAATTTCCCAGATGTAAATTTTTATAGAAATAAAAATTTGTATGTGAGCTGTACTTAGTTTTTTTTAATGATTTTTTTCAAATTCGTAATTATTTCTGGCCCACCTTGTATAATAAGCCGTTTTACATAAACCAAAAAAATCTTACCGATTTTATTAGACACTCTGAACAATTTTGAATATTCTCGAGGAAACTTTATCTTAACCCAAATCTACTCTACCGTACTTGCCCATCCATTATATATTATCCCTTTTGCATTTGCGGTTTGTTTGCAGATACCCGCCGCGCGTTCGTATTAACTGTACATATACACACTAGGACAAAAAGTTGGGCCTTATCGCACGACCCTCACAATGCGCAAATAGACAATGAAATATTAGAGGGTCTGTTGTGCAACTAAGTGCAAATACCGGTAGTAAAAAGTTCCGGCTTCCGGATAATCTGCCAGTTAAGAGGAATAATGATTTTGCTAGCGTATTTGTCGGTTTTGTAATGGGAGTTTTTTTTTTTTTTTTTCGTGGGATCGTAGAGATCTCATCTTGGATTGTACCCTTGTTAAATTACTGACGTTTACAATATTCTGAGTAAAAGATAATAAGGGATGTGTTTTTGAGAACGTATCATTATTTTTTGCCCTACGATATTTACAATTGTTAACCCCCTTGATTAACGATTTAAAATTGCAATAAAATACACACAGGGATTTTTTTTATTCTAAGAGTATTTTTACATATCCCATATAAACATTTGTAAAATTATTTAACATAAGATCAAACCTAAGCAATATATTTTGAAATTCAATGTAAATCGGTGTTTTATACGCGTTGCGCATGAAGTAAAATTTCAAGTTTAGAAAAGCCTGAAAATTTGGTTTGGTCGCTCCGCGCTTCACGCTACGCGACCAAACCAAATTTTCAGGCTTTTCTAAACTCGAAATTTTATTTCATGCTTAATCTGGGAGTGTAAAGACTCGGTCGAAACTTTAAATTGAACGCTTAAATAACTAAATTGTTGAAGATATTTTAAATTACATCATTATACTTGACATTTTATTACAATAAAATATCACTGTGTGTGCATTATTATAATTTTTAAATACAGCGAATTTTTCTTTCAGGTATACGTATGCATACACTGTAAATTTTGCGACATTCGTTGCTTTTTTAAAAGATTTAAATTTGAATCTTTAAATGAGGATTTTCCACTCCCAGACTAAGCATGAAGTAAAATTTCGAGTTTAGAAAAGCCTGAAAATTTGGATTGGCCGCATAGCGAAGCGGAGCGGCCAATCCAAATTAGGCTTTTCTAAACTCGAAATTTTACTTCATGCGCCACACGTATAAAACACTGAAATGTCGTAAAGTTTAAAATATACGGCTTTAGCTATCTAATATGTAGATGTAAATAAAACGTAAGTCAAATTTTGCGCTGAATAAATTTTTTAAAACAGTGATTATAGGCAAACCAATAACTCTAACGTATATTGGGTTGCCTATAAGCGTTGTTGTATGTGTGTGTTTTGAACTTCACTGTAAATCAGTGTTTTTACGCGTGGCCCATGAAGTAAAATTTTGAGTTTAGAAAAGCCTAATTTGGATTGGCCGCTCCGCTTCGCTACGCGGCCAATCCAAATTCTTAGGCTTTTCTAAACTCGAAATTTTACTTCATGCTTAGTCTGGGAGTGGAAAACACTCGGTAAAAGCCCCAAATTGACCGCTTTGAAATAAAGAATTCCCGCAAATTTAAAAAAAACGCTGTATTTATCGGGATATGTATACTCAAAAGAAAAATGCCCTGTATGTTCTGTTTTAAACGTGTTTTAAACATGTTTTAACCATGTTTTAAACATGTTTTTAATCGTTAATGTTTTAAACGCCGTTTCAGTGAAAAAACACGTTTCTTAAAGAAAAAATAAAAAAGACGTTTTTTTAACAACCCTATATTTGAGGACCCTAGAAGCCAAGGGATACAAGTGCACACTTTTTTTTGGAAAAAAAAACTGAAAGTTATGAAAAGAAAGTAAACTAAGAAACATTCTTATATTAAACTCGAATTACCTTTTATTTACCAATATTAGTAATATCCTACCAATAAATGATTGAATGTATCTTAAAACCCATCTCCACACTTGTAACTCCAATTTTATAAAACTTGCACTTGAATCTCTTGGCTTCTAGGTCCTCATGTATTCATAATCTTATCGTTTATTTTGTATCCCTCTTCTTGTTTTGCGAATTTCTGAATTCTTAGAAAACTAATCAAATTAAAAAATAATCTGTATATTGTTTTGGTGACTTGTAACAAATTGAAACTACGGAGATTTCTGTTTTGCAACTACTACGTGTAGCATCAATCACTAGGGTTTAATTTCCCCTCGAGCACTTCGATTCGACGCTCCCAAAGGGAATAACAATAACTCTCCAAATGGACGTCTCGTTTAAATTCAAAAGGCGAGGCTCGTCCGCGGTCTGCCACTTATTTACGACTTCTGAATCCTTTACATCATACAAACAGGCGGATATGACTTCAAATACGACTCACCTCTATGAGTTATGCGTCTCGTAAGATATTTTTAGATTATTACACTCTGAGAGTAATCTTTACTGCATTTACAGAGCCATATTTTTTGCATAAAAGTTTAGATCGAGAAAATGTGTTTCAAAGTTGGTAAAAGTTAGTAATTAACCAAGCTTACGCATCTGCCATCTAACCTAACATAAGTATAATATTTTTAACTTAACAATTACAGATACACTTGATACCTCCAAGTGTCGTTATATTTTCCCCTAATCTCATTGACTATCTAAGCCAGTGATGGGGAAACTACGGCCCGCGGAAAGGTTTAATCCGGCCCGTTTAAGAGTGCCGTCGTGAGAATGTTTGAACGCGTTCTTACTTCGTAATGTGACGACCCGCATAAAAACTACCTACCGACGATTAAGCATTATTCTTTGGCCCGCTACGATTGTCTGGTAATTACAAATGGCCCGTCTTAAAAAAAGTTTCCCCACCACTGATCTAAGCCAACATATCTATGGGCCATCTAACCTAATTTAAATTTGACTATTATCTAACGTCTAATCGTAATGGACTTTTAGTAAGTTGAACAAGACGTTTCTTAGAACTTTTCGTTTTGTGTGCACAAATATGTTCTAATTTCTCAACTACTTAATCGTAACATTTTTTTTAATGTAATATAAATTCAACAGTTTCTCTATGGCTACTTATAGAGAAACTGTTGAATTTATATTTTACCAAAAAATGTAAAGAGGCAACGGAGCCAAGGTACAAAAAGTGAGGTTGAATTCTCTTAGTGTATATGATGTTATTCAAAGCCCGTTACGTCATAGAACATGGTTTCTGCCAGATAAGTCTTACAGGTAGACCATGCGACCTTTGAACAGCGAGAAGCTTGTTGTCTCACTTAAAGAGAGGTCACGAGCCGTTCTGTATTAGAGTACAGAATATTTCGAAGTTTTACAACCTGTTATACTAAGTGATGAATATTTAAGGAATTCTTAATAATGTTCTAAATTGCTCTTATATATTTTTATTCTGTGTTATTACTACATCTCGTGATTTTATTTGTAATACCCTACGCATTCCGAGCTCTAATTCCTTTCCTACAAAATATGTGCGGAATTTCGCAAACTATCAAACAAGGCGACCTTTGAACTATCAAAATCAATTACATCCACTTAATCCAAGCAAATCTACAAATATTCACGACGGGCATTCATCAATTTCGACCTTTGACCTTTTTCGGGGTTGGAATTTAAAGTGTTCTTTATGTGTGCGTACGTTTGGTCGTGACGGTGAGTTTTGGGCGTTTAATTAAATTTAATAGATTCGAATTGAATCAATTCTGAAATGCCTCGGGCGCGGTGGAAGCGATCCATTTCCTGAACCGCGCCACCCCCCACCCCCTTTCAGTTTATTGTCTGATTCATTATGCAAGCGCCATTGTCAGGGTTTTTCTCCAAATTAAATTACAGAGGCGAGGAAGTTTACGCCGGTGCGCCAGATGAGGTATCCGCAAAGTTGAAGCTTTAAATTTAAGCTTGAGCTTCTGATCAGGAAGTTGGGGGGCTTTTAAAATTGAGCCGGTTTAAGCGAGATAAGGAGAAAATTGTAATCTTTTGCTGGAGAATTGTTTAAAGGTAGTAAATCAATGTCTCTTAGTGATTTAAGGGTTCAATTTGAGGTTTAGAACGAGTGTTTCCACTCATTGATTAAGCATGAAGTTAAATTTCGAGTTTAGAAAAGCCTGAAAATGTATTTAAAACGCATAGCAAAGCGAAGCGGAGCGACGAAAGTAAATTATCATCAATGTCATGTGAATTTATTGATATTTGTTCACGACAATCTAATAAAATGTGAATTATTTAATTGTTTGGGCAGCATAAATGGAGTGCATTTAACACTCAAGTACATTAAAAACGGGATTTACGTGATAAATGTGTGTTTTAACACGAATATAAATAATTACCTAGTTAGATTTTTTGCCGCTATGAAGTAACAGCGCTGTGCTAGTCAAATCAGCTTCGTTTCTCTTAAATTTGACTATGGTGATAATGACGCAGTCGACGCGATTTTGTTAAAGTACGAACTAATCGCGTCAACATCTCCGCCGTTTAACCCTCGTAAAACGCGTTTTGGGCAGCATAAATGGAGTGCATTTAACACTCAAGTACTTTAAAAACGGGATTTACGTGATAAATGTGTTTTTTTAACACGAATATAAATAATTACCTAGTTAGATTTTTTGCCGCTATGAAGTAACAGCGCTGTGCTAGTCAAATCAGCTTCGTTTCTCTTAAATTTGACTATGGTGATAATGACGCAGTCGACGCGATTTTGTTAAAGTACGAACTAATCGCGTCAACATCTCCGCCGTTTAACCCTCGTAAAACGCGTTTTGGGCAGCATAAATGGAGTGCATTTAACACTCAAGTACTTTAAAAACGGGATTTACGTGATAAATGTGTTTTTTAACACGAATATAAATAATTACCTAGTTAGATTTTTTGCCGCTATGCAGTAACAGCGCTGTGCTAGTCAAATCAGCTTCTTTTGACTTAAATTTGACTATGGTGATAATGACGCAGTCGACGCGATTTTGTTAAAGTACGAAGTAATCGCGTCAACATCTCCGCCGTTTAACCCTCGTAAAACGCGTTTGTAAACATAAATCATTCTCAAAACGGTTAAGCAATTGTGCTTCTATCCGTCATGAGTGTTTTTTTAAAGCGGAACAAACGTTAACACCGTGAAAACTCCATCCCAAAAGAAGAGTTCGTTTTTTGTGCAAAGAGCGTGTTTCTATGTAATATAGTCGAAAGGGTAGACTGTGTGAGTATTATTTATTGTTGAACGATTTATCATATTTGTGTTAAAGTAGAATTAACCTTATTACACATTCAAATCGTAGTACCGCAATCTGTCATCATTTATCTGTGAAATTATTATAAAACAAAACCGACTATTAAGACTGACTCGTGTTTGATAAATATATATAATAAATGTTGTGTTATATATTGTTGTTGTTGTCGTGAACAAAGTACAGTGTATAACTCGCATATAATGGCTATTAATCACGAGAACGAGGTTTGCGGAACGAGCCGAAGGCGAGTGGAGCAAGTCGTTCGAGCTAGCATTATATGCTCCTTGTATAATATACTATTCACCACTGGTTAAGTGAGAAATTAGTTAAACATAAGCAGGTAATATTCCAGTGTAAGTTTAAGGAGTTAAATAATCTCTGTATTTTGTATGTAAATATGTTGTTGTTGCCATTTCTGAATAATCCTGTTGGCCGTCTTTGATAAATGATCCTCCTTTTTCTTCTCGTTGAAATATTTAAAGTCTTGCAAAGTCCCCTTGACTCTCGATCCAAAAGTGACAAATTCCTGGGACTTATGACTGCTGTAAATATGTCCTAGACCCCGGAATAATCGGGGAAGTTCCCCGAGAAGGCAGATGGCGAGGAATCCCAAACTCGGCTGGGAAAAAACTTTGGGGCTCCGAGTAGATCGGTGAAAAAGCCGAAAGAAAGCCAGATATTGCTTTTAGAGGAAATTGCCGGGGAAATCGTCCCTGCGTGAATATAGTATTTTTTTTTTTCTTCTCCGGCAAAAGAAAATAGTTTGTGAGGAATGATAGAAACGTAAGGTATTGATTTTAGTTCATAGTTTTTGCACCGCATAAAGAAACGAAATAGTTTTGTAAAGAATGATAGAAAAGTGTGGTATTAATTTTACTTCGCCGATTGTTTTTATCATCAATAGAAAACTGAGTATAGAAAAGGATATAAAAAGAATTGATTTTTATTTACTTTGAAGCTACAAACGAGTGTTTTCCACTCCCAGGCTACGCATGAAGTAAAATTTGGAGTTTAGAAAAGCCCCGTGAAAATTTGTCGAGGGTCGCGCAGCGACCCGAAACAAATTTTCTGGGCTTTTCTAAACTCGAAATTTTACTTCATGCGCCACGCGTACAAAACAAAAATATTGTGAATTTATGCTTATTTGAAACTCACTTGAAATTAGTGTTTTATACGCATGGTGCATGAAGTAACATTTCGAGTTTAGAAAAGCCCAGAAAATTTGTACTAAAATATTGTGAAATTTATGTATATTTGAATCTCACTTGAAATCAGTGTTTAATACGCGTGGCGCATGAAGTAAAATTTTGAGTTTAGACCATTTCCCACTCGTATGAATTGCTGTACTCGCCTGCGGCTCGTGCAGCAAGTTTCATACTCATGGAAAATGGTATCATTCCATGCTCATTGTAAAATATACTAACAACCATAAGAGTAGGAAACATTTTAATGAGACGATTACAAAGTTTGTACTTTCTTAAACGTATATCTATTTTTTTTTTCATATTTGACTCCAAAATAAGGAAGTACGTACTCATGATGACTTGTCTTGATTTAGATCGTGGTCGACCTCCTCTTATACATCATACACTAAACAAGATAATGATATTAATTGATCGATGACTCTGATAATTGTTGAAAGTTCATAATCACTGTTTCATATCACTATATTGTCTTTCAATGTCTATTGTTATCTCGCTACAATTTTTTCGCCACACTGTGGCTTCTTCAGGCAAAGAAATGGTTCGCCTGAAGACGCCACAGTGTGGCGAAACAATTGTAGCGAGATTACAATAGACATTGAAAGACAATATAGTGATATTTAATATAAGTGATAATCATATTGTTAGAATTATTTCTTACACATGTCTTTTAAGCACATTCCTTAAAAATAATTACGGTTGTTTCTGTTTAAATTGTCTTGCAACAGTGTAAAACGCGTAAACACAATGTAAAACTTATCCGAAATGTTCAGCTAACTACAGTTCGAATAGGTTAAGAAATTCGCCCGAAACATGAAAACATATCCGCGAATTAACTTCTGAAACTTTCTCTCTCTGTGCCTCTCTGGTGTTCATCGCTGGGAAAGTTTCCCGGGATATTAAATTAATTGCAGGCCGGGCGAAACCGCAAAAAGCGGAAGCCCATGAAAAACTAGTTTCTGAAAACACGCTGGCAGTTTGTGTGTATGAAGAGGCACATCCGAAAACAATGGCTGAAAGTTTGTTTATAGGGACATTGTCCTGTAATTTGACGCGATTGTTAATGCAAGTTTGTAAAACAGAGGGATTTTTTATTTTATGTATACTTTCACATATTCTATATAAACTTTTAATTGTAGACTCATCTAATACTCGAGGAAACATGTTTTAACACTGAATTTAAAACTGGTTCAAAATTAATAAAATACTTTTAGTGAAACAATAATCAAGCTATTAACATTCTTCACCTGAAGAAGCTGCAGCGTAGCGAAACAATTGTAGTGAAAATAAATACAAAAAGTTGAAAGTCAGAAATATTTTATTTATGAATTTATTAAAATAACCAAGTGTTTTAATAATTTTAAACCAGTTTTAAATTCAGTGTTATATGCATTTGTGAAATTAATGAAGATGTGATCAAACCTAAGCAGTATATTTTTAAAACTACTTTAAATCAGTGTTTTATACGCGTGGCGCATGAAGTAAAGTGAATGAATTAAAATTTTGGAAATAACGGAGAGAAATGCGCCTTTCCCCAAATAGAAAAAACTCCACTTATGGCACCGAAATAGATAAAGAAGTTAAGGCAAAATTAAATTTAGTTGAGATAATAAAAGTTCGTATTCAACAACGAATTCTAAAAATCTATAAAAACTATTCCAGATAATCTTTTTTCGAAACGTTAGCAGCTTTTTTTTATATTTACCGAGATGCCCATAACCAACATCAAAATTAGACCAACCTGACAGTTGCGAAAGAAAAAAAGTAGTACAACAAAATATTTGGCTATGTGAATTGAACTTACTTTGATTTTTCAAATTGTCAATTAAATTGACAAATCTGCGGAAACGTCAAACGAAATTTAATTACCGTCTACATGTTTCAACTGACTGAAACGCAAAAAGCGATAATAACGACCTGTTTAGAGACGGTATTAGCATTAAAGACATTACATGTTAACAAAAGCACCGTCTTGTTGGCCAAGAAAAAATGTTTTGCTAACCTGTACATGACAAGTCTCTTTTACAAGAAAAAAATACGATATTTTAGAAGTGGCTAAAGCTTCCTGCTGTACTAGTTTTTTTTAACACAATAAAACACTTTTAACTTTGTTTGTATAACACAATTTATTTTTATGTGACTGCAGTTTCGGCAAATTCAGCTTGCCATTATCAAACATGAAGTCCACTTCATGTTTGATAATGGCAAGCCGAATTTGCCGAAACTGCAGTCACATAAAAATAAATTGTGTTATACAAACAAAGTTAAAAGTGTTTTATTGTGTTAAATTAACATGTATAACGAAGTAGAAGCCTCCACACTTCAAACAATTTGCGATTAAAAGGGCCGTGGATCAAAGGAGTACTAATTATACAGCACTATCGTATTTTTTTATATCGTATGTTCAATACAAAAAAACCTCTAGAGTGCTAAATCATGGCACTCTAGAGGTTTTTTTGTCTTTAAGTTGGCTACACGCTTCAGGAATTGACATAAAACATCAGACATAATAATTATAATGTATATTTTCAAAATTGCCAACCTATAATATTTTGCATGGCACTTTAGAGGTTTATTTTTATTGAACATACGATACCACTCTACCATTCGGTTTTGCATAATTTTATTTAAAAAAAAAAACATTTCGGTTTACATTACAAACTGTTTTCTTGATTGAATTTTCAACATTTACCTTGAATCAATTTTCAATTTATTTTTCAAATTGTTTGTATTCCATAAGTTTATTATATTCCAAACTGTGTCGATTATTTTTTTTTTCCTCGTCGGTGTTTGTTGAACACGAAATGTATGTGGAAATATTGATTTTCGCATGGCGTTCATGGTGCGGTGATATGAATACGCGTGGGTGGAATATTTCAGGAAGCGAGCGTAGATGGCCTCCGAAGATTAAATCTCGATGCGAGTTTCCTTTTCCGCGAATAAAACTTTCACGACCGCGCATTCACGGCGTTTATCACTTTGAAAAGGGGCACGATTTTACGAGCGAGGGGTTGGCGCGGAAAGAGGGGTTGTTTTAAGGGCTTAAGAGTGACTGCTATGCTAATAAAGATGTGACCTAATAACGACATCTTCCGTGTTAGATATAGCACTTAGAGATAAAGAAATAACGAGATCATATCATTATAAATTTCAGATTTGAACATTTTCACGAAAACAATACTTTCCTTTTGTATTGAATACGGGGAAAGTTAAAATTATAGCAAGGTTGTTCTTACTTCAGTTTCCATTAGATCGAATATATTTTAGCACGGGTTTGGTAATAAATTAATAAAACCGAATAATTTAAATTTATATGTATTCGTGAGTTATGTGAAGATTGTTATAATGGTAATAAAAAGCAGTTAAATTCCTTTCTTCACTGTTTTTATTTAAGTACTATACATATGTATTCGTGAATTATGTGAAGATTGTTATAATAGAAATAAAAAGCGGTTAAATTCCTTTATTCACTGTTTTTATTTAAGTACTATATGTACATTTCGGACACTAAGTGTCCATTATGAATAGTTAACTAACAACATTTACAGAGGTATCGGTGTATTTATATCATAAACCGGATTAAATTTAAATCGTAATGTGACAGCGTTACACATACAGGGAATTTATATTTTAAGTATACATATGCATAGTGGTGTAAGTGGTAATTACGGTATATTACCCAGCTGTTTTAGTAACATTGGTAATATTTTTACGTGCGCATGCTTAAACCTAGTAGAAATTAATCTTGTATTTACATTATAGCAATATTGTATCTATATTTATATCTTGAAATTGTTAGTCAATATTCACACATATTGTCACAATATAGTTTACAATTATTGATACTGTATTAATGTTTATTGCAAATTCAGTATTGTATAAATTTGATATAAACATAATTCAGTTTTCAATATTGTATCTACAATGAAAATCAATAATAGAAAGAGATTACTAGAATAATTATTAGAAAACACTTCACGTAACTAAAAGAAGAATATTCAATAATAGGTATTAAATTTCTGTACAATATTGTGACAATGATGAATATAATTAAACACTCCATAATCAATAATTGATCCTTGAATATAGATATTTAATCCATGTACAATATTGTATCAATATCAACATTTATTACAGATTCAGTATTATATAAATTAAGCAGAAGAATAATTTAGTCTTCGATATTGTATCTACAATGACAATCAATGCTAGATATTACATTTCTGTACAATATTGTGTCAATGATGAATATAATTAAACACTCCATAATCAATAATTGATACCATTGATCCCTGAATCCATGTACAATATTGTATCAATATTGAATACTATTGATCTCTTAATATAGATATTTAATTCAAGTACAATATTGTTTCAATGTTGAATACCATTGATCATTCAATATAAATATTCAATAAAATTTCAACTTCAACTTTTTATTGAATACAAAGACTCATTATAAAAAACTCGGTTGCAAAAACCTCGACAAAATTTCACGGGGCTTTTCTAAACTCGAAATTTTACTTCATGCTTAGTCTGGGAGTGGAAAACACTCGTTTAAAGCTTCAAAGTCTACAAAAAAAAACAACGAATATTTGATGATTTATAGCATACCGGGTGTTGACTTGGCAGGCGCAACATAGGAAATCCCATGTAAATTTTGAAATGTTCAAATTTTGGCTCCCCTATTTATTTTAGAAACAAGATGTATTTACCTTTTTTGTAGAGGGAAAAATTCTGAATTCATTCGTGGTAACGTTTATCACTTGTTGTATCAATTCCATGGCATGTCATTATTTTTATAAAATCACATTACTTTTTCTCAATTATTTTAGCTGTAAATTTTCTGGCATTCGTTGATTTTTAATAGAGTTCAATTTGAAGCTTCAAACGAGTGTTTTCCACTCCCAGACTAAGCATGAAGTAAAATTTCGAGTTTAGAAAAGCCCCGTGAAATTTTGTCGAGGGTCGCGCAGCGACCTGAGACAAATTTTCTGGGCTTTTCTAAACTCGAAATTTTACTTCATGCGCTACGCGTATAAAACACAGATTCAAACAAACAAATTTTCACGGGGCTTTTATAAACTCAAAATTTTATTTCATGCTTAATCTGGGAGTGGAAAACCCTTGTTTAATGCTTTAAATTAAACTTAAAAAAAAAGAAACAGGGAATATCCGCAATTGTTGTATCAATTCCATGGTATGTCATTATTTTTATAAAATCACATTACTTTTTCTTATTTATTTTAGCTGTAAATTTTCTGACATTCGTTGGTTTTTAAAAGAGTTCAATTCGAAGCTTTAAACGAGTGTTTTCTACTCCCAGACTAAGCATGAAGTAAAATTTCGAGTTTAGAAAAGCGCCGTGAAAATTTGTCTCGGGTCGCTGCGCGACCCTCGACAAATTTTCATGGGGCTTTTCTAAACTCGTAATTTTACTTCATGCTTAGTCTGGGAGTGGAAAACACTCAGATTTTAAGTGAAGTTCAAATATACATAATTTTGACAATATTATAGTGTTTTATACGCGTGGCGCATGAAGTAAAATTTCGAGTTTAGAAAAGCCCAGAAAATTTGTCTCGGGTCGCTGCGCGACACTCGACAAATTTTCACGGGGCTTTTTTAAACTCGAAATTTTACTTCATGCTTAGTCTGGGAGTGGAAAACACTTGTTTAAAGCTTTAAATTGAACTTAAAAAAACAGGAAATATCCGCAATTGTTGTATCAATTCCATGGTATGTCATTATTTCTATAAAATCACATTACTTTTTCTTAATTATTTTAACCCAGAGAGACGTAAAATGTTAAGTGTGAACATTCATAAATTTAGAAATTTTCCCTCTACAAAAAAGCTTTAAGTTAAACTTAAAAAAACAGGGAATATCCGCAATTGTTGTATCAATTCCATGGTATGTCATTATTTTTATAAATTCACATTACTTTTTCTTATTTATTTTAGCTGTAAATTATCTGACATACGTTGATTTAAAAACAAAATCAATTTGAAGCTTTAAACGAGTGTTTTCCAGTCCCAGACTAAGCATGAAGTAAAATTTCGAGTTTAGAAAAGCCCCGTGAAAATTTGTCGAGGGTCGCGCAGCGACCCGAGACAAATTTTCTGGGCTTTTCTAAACTCGAAATTTTACTTCATGCGCCACGCGAATAAAACACAGATTTTAAGTGAAGTTCAAATATACATAATTTTGACAATATTATAGTGTTTTATACGCGTGGCGCATGAAGTAAAATTTCGAGTTTAGAAAAGCCCAGAAAATTTGTCTCGGGTCGCTGCGCGACCCTCGACAAATTTTCACGGGGCTTTTCTAAACTCGAAATTTTACTTCATGCTTAGTCTGGGAGTGGAAAACACTGTTTGAAGTTTTAAATCAAACTTAAAAAATAAACAGGTAATATCCGTAATTGTTGTATCAATTCTATGGTATGTCATTATTTTTATAAAATCACATTACTTTTTCTTAATTATTTTAACCCAGAGAGACGTAAAGTGTTAAGTGTGAACATTCATAAATTTAGAATTTTTCCCTCTACAATAAAGTGAAATACATTTTGTCTCTAAAATAAATAGGGAAGCCAATATTTGAACACTAAAATCAACATGCGATTTCCCATGTTGCGTCCGCCAAGTCCACACCCGGTATACGCTGTAATTGAAATATGTATACTTAAAAGAAAAACTCCCTGTATATCCAATATTACAAATTATATATTTTTGTACACAAGGCACTGTTTTTCTATATAATGTGCAAGATATAATACACCTAGAATTGTTTCAAACGTGTATTTTATCTGGAAACACGGAAGTCACCGAGAAAATATAAAATCAATATCGGTAACAACTTTAACCCGAAGATATTGGACAAAGTAGGATAATAAAACTTCCCGGTTGTTCAGTAGTAAGGTTTATAAGAAAACACAGCCTGCTGCCAACTGAGCAAAAACAACAAAGTTCCGAGACAAAAGGTCGACTGTCGTCGGAAAGTTTGCCCTTAGATACGCTCAACGTTTGCAATTATTGTTAAATCAATGTAACCCAATGTTTAACTTCTAACAGAGTATTAATAAAAAATAACTCGAAAACACGCTCACTATTGTTAAGATAGGTGTAGGTTTTGGCAACTATAGTATGCGTATCTATAGAGGTGTAGTGGGGATGTCTTTAGGCGACTGTAGTATGGCGTGTCTTCAGACAAGTGTCGTAGCTTTTGGCAACACAAGTATGCGTATCTTTAGACAAGTGTAGTTGGCGTGTCATTTGGCGACTATAGTAGGCGTATCTTCAACAAGAGTTATGGACACACGCCCTTTACACTTGTCTAAAGACATGTCCACTGTAGGGATTTTATTTCTGTCCAAATACACGTTCGACTTAAAAATAAGTAATTTAAGACATGCTTAATTTTGCTCATGCTCATTTTTTTCAGGGCCAATTCTAATTGATAATTTTGTGGTTCATCCGATGCTAAGACACTTCCACTGTAATTCTCTAAGGTTGCTGTATCCCTGTTTAAATACACGGTTTACTTAAAAATAAGTAATCTAACACATTTCCTATTTTACTCATGCTCATTTTTTTCAGGACCAATTCTAAATGACAATTTTGTGGTTCATCCGACGCTAAAACACTCCCACTGTAATTCTCTATTTTGCTCATGCTCATTTTTTTCAGGGCCAATTCTAAATGATCATTTTGTGGTTCATCGGATACTACACTAATTCTCTAAGGCTGCTGTATCCCTGTTCAAATACACGGCCGACTAAAAAATAAGTAATCTAAGACATGGTCAATTTTTTCAGGGCCAATTCTAAATGATAATGTTGTGATTCATCCGATGCTAAGACACGCCCACTGTAATTCTCTAAGGTCGCTGTATCTCTGTTTAAATACACGGTCTACTTAAAAATGAGTCATTTAAGACATGCTCAATTTAGCTCATGCTCAATTTTTTCAGGGCTAATTCTAAATGATAATTTTGTGGTTCATCGGATGCTACACTGTAATTCTCTAAGGCTGCTCTATCCCTGTTCAAATTCACGGTCGACTAAAAAATAAGTAATCTTAGACATTGTCTATTTTGCTCATGCTCATTTTTTCAGAGCCAATTCTAAATGATAATTTTATGGTTCTTCCGATGCTAATACACGCCCACTGTAATTCTCTGCTGTATCCCTGTTTAAATACACGGTCTACTTCAAAATAAGTAATCTAAGACATGCTCAATTTTGCTCATGCTCAACTTTTTCAGGGTTAATTCTAAGTGATAATTTTGTGGTTCACCCGATTCTACACTGTAATTCTCTAAGGCTTCCTGTTTAAATACACGGTCAACTAAAAATAAGTAATCTAAGACATTGCCTATTTTACTCATACTCAATTATTTCAGGACAAATTCTAAATGACAGTTTTGTGGTTCATCCGATGCTAAAACACGCCCACTAAGGTTGCTGTATCCCTGTTTAAATACACGGTCTACTTAAAAATAAGTAATCTAAGACATGCTCAATTTTGCTCATGCTCAATTTTTTCAGGGCTAATTCTAAATGATAATTTTTTGGTTCATCGGATGCTATACTGTAATTCTCTAAGGCTGCTGTATCCCTGTTCAAATAAACGGTTTACTAAAACATAAGTAACCTCAAGACATTACCTATTTTGCTCGTGCTCAATTTTTTCAGGGCCAATTCTAAATGATAATTTTGTGGTTCATACGATGCAAAGACACACCCACTGTAGTTCTCTATAGCTGCTCCCACTATGCTGTCTAAAGATATCCTGACTAAAATTGTCTAAAGACACCTAGTGTTGTAAGAGTCTTAAGCCAGAACCAGTTGTCTAAAGATGCACCTACTTTTCAATATAATGTTTAATCACTATTTTCCCGTATGTTATGATTATTTCTATATTTATTTTTTTAATTGTTACGATTATTTAATTCAAATCTAAATAATGGATTGTGATTGGTTGTCATTAGTCTTTCCGTGAAAGCATTCGCTATCGCAGTGGTCTTTCCTAAATCGTCTTTCCAAATTCGTCTTATCGATTTTTTTTTTATCGCGTATGTAAATCTGTCACTTGTCATATTTAACCATTAATTTTATAATGAATCGCTTCGGAAGTAACACAGATCAAAAAATTGATAAAATTTTTGAAGAAAACAATTCTAGCAAACACGGTTACAAACCATAATTATGTTTCTAAACAATTCATATTCTTTGGAACGTCCCCAACTACGAATTGACATTAATTGGCAGATCTGGCAAGTATTTAAAAATTAAGGGCATATAACATAATTAAACAAGACGGTTTTTGTTATTGAATTTCATTAAATAATCATTCGAATACCACTCGTTGTTAGAAATTTTTGTGGAGAAAGACTTTGTTTTTATACACTCAAGCTTAGTTGTCTTAAGCAATTCAACTCGATGAGACTGTCAGAAAAAGTCACTCTCTCTACGAGCTCGTCCCTTTTTTATATACAGTTTCATCTCGTTCCATTGTTAGACAACTGAGCTTTCGGTAAAAACAAAGTCTTTCCGAAAATTTCAAACAACTGGTGGTATTACATGTAATAATTTTTTGTCCAATTTACTTAACCTTATCCTATACCTACCCTTTATCCTTCTATCGTACAAACGAAAAAAGAGGAAACTTTAAGGAAAATATCATTTACATCTAAAGTGGCGTTTGTCTTGACTTGCGGAATTAATTAATCAAGGCACTCTGTTGGAAACGATGATTCCTGCCGGCGATTCACGCCCTTATTGCTGACTTTTCGCGGGGGGTCGGGAAAATAGGGGATGACGCTCTCCGACAGTTTAATTCAAGAGTGCGGCTTAAACGCGCCGAGTGGAACAGGTGAGGCCGAAGGGGTTTCTTAATTACCAGACGTTTACCCTTAAACAAAAAGAGTGGAAATGAAGCAAAAAAAATCAACAACTAAAATTCTTGAGAGGGAACTTTAATTAACTTCATGGATTTTAGTTGTGTGGGTGTGATAACCTTTATGAGTACAAAACACTATAAATATAATGTTATTACTAAAATGATGTTTGCAGATAACAATTATTCTAGTTTTAGAACAAAAATAGTTGTTTCTCTAGTATCTATTAAAAGTGAGTGGGTAGTTATGCTACCCTCCACTGCGACCGCAAGGATCTATTGTGGCTCACAATTAAGGTCGAACATCCGACCTTACAGCTCACCTTCCAAGTCCATCTTCTTGATGAAGTCAAGGATCTTGTCAGGTGAAGTTTTTTCCAGGTCCTTCAGGTTTAGCTTCGGTGTGCCAAACACCGTGGTCCTGATCTGGTCGCCAGCTGGACAGGCACATATGATGTGCTCTGCTGTTTCATCATCCTCTAGGCATAGGCGGCACTCAGTGGTGTCGCTTGGTCCTAGTTTATTAAGGTGATGCCTTAGACGGCTGTGTCCAGTGAAGAGAGCAGTTAATGTGTGAACATCTGATCTGCTCAGCTTCAACCATGAGGCCGTCCTGGCCGCAAATGGTCCACTTGTTACCGCTCTGAAATGTCTCATCCCAGGGCGGTTTTTCCAGAAATCCTGTGCCTCGTGTCTCATCCATCCGTTGTTACGGTCTCTAGCTGTTGATCTGGGTATCCCCAGAGCGGGTTCTGGTCCGATGTAGGCTGTACGCGCCCCCTCTCTGGCTAGGGAATCGGCTAATTCGTTTCCCTTCACGCCAGAGTGGCTTGGCACCCACACCAGACTGACCCCGTTTACCTGTGCCATTTGGCAGAGGGCTTCCTTGCAGTTCCGTACAGCCAGCGAGGAGCATCTAGAAGATGCCAGGGCCCTAAGGGCCGCCTGGCTGTCCGAACATATTTTTATTGTCCTGCCCGCCCAACCCTTTGAAAGGATTTCGTGGGCGCACATTTCAATGGCGTATATTTCAGCCTGAAGTATGGTAGCATACCTGCCAAGGCTGTAGTAAAGTTCAGTCCTTGGTCCGACGACTGAGGCTCCTGTTCCAGTGGACAGTTTTGAGCCGTCACTGTACCAGTAGGAATCAGCCTTTTCTGGGGTGATTTTGTGTCGCTCCCAAAATAGTTGTTTAGTATGATGAATTAATTTCTCACTTAATACGTGGCGAAACATATTTAATTATAATAGAATTTTGATTAAAACACTTGGTTTGTTTCACTGATTTTAGTTAGAGTAAAAATAAAGATCAGTGAAACAAACCAAGTGTTTTAATCAAAATTCTATTATTAGTTGTTTAGTAATTGCATCGAGAAGGATCAATGAATTTGCCGCGTTTTGTATATTTTTGTATTGTGCTGGTGCAGCTTATTTAGGGGCTATACCCATCCGCGACTTCGCACTAACTCGCGAACAGCGAGTCGGAAGAAGACCAAAGATGGTGGTCGAAAGAACTTCGTGAGTGTTTGTGTTGTATTATCGTTATCGTTAAGTTAAGAAGCGTGCGAGACGCTCCAGAAAACCAAAAGACCAGAAGCCGAGAACACCGAGGTAAGTCCCGAGATCCGCTACACCGCTGCCGTAAAAAGTAAATTCGCATACAGTTCACTATAACAACCCTTTAAACTGCACAGGTGGAATTGCCGTCAACAGTTAAAGAATTAAAGAAAGTAAATATAGTTACACAAGAAAACATTTCTTCTGGTTTTGGAACTAAAACAGACGAAAAGAGAGATAGAGAGAGAAATGCTTTGTTTAAAGAGAATACCTGGCCATACCCTAAAATTTATTTGTAGTTCAAATCCGCGAATCAAATTGATGGCGGATCAAAATCGTAGACACATACCAAAATATCTCTTAAATATGAAAGAAACAGTAAAAAGCGCAAATGAATCCTTTCGTGTATGGCCAGTTAATTCTGAATATTATTGATTTATAATATTTAATTATGATATTGTTGCCAAGAATTGTATAACGGTAAACTACAGGTAGAGTAAATCGTAAACATTCTCTTCTAAATTTACCGGAAAATAGGCGTTTTATTGAATAGGCGTTTTGTTGAATTAAATATAGCGAATTAATATGTATATGTTACGGACAAAACACGAAATATAGGCAAAACGCGACTCGTCTAAGGGTTTTAGACAATAACTGAATAAAATTGCATTTGTCTGTCGTTTCGTACATTGTCTGGACGAAATGCGTTGTGTCTAAGGGCTATTAGACAAAATGCGTTCCAAGATTTTATATTGAAACAAAAAGTCCTGAAAACATTGCTTTGTTTTATAAACAAAGTCACAAGTTATTTATAAGGAGTATATTTTTTAATCTTCACTTTAAATCAGTGGTTAATACGCGTGGCGCATGAAGTAAAATTTCGAGTTTAGAAAAGCCTGAAAATTTGGTTTGGTCGCTCCGCGGAGCGGAGCGACCAAACCAAATTTTCAGGCTTTTCTAAACTCGAAATTTTACTTCATGCTTAATCAAGGAGTGGAAACCCTCGTCAAAGGTAAATGTTATTAATTTTCAATGTGTATGACTCTTATAACAATGATATTTGATTTAGTAAACCGATTTTGATTCATCAAATTACCGAATTACCGGTAATGTAGAAAGTCTACACATTTACAATTCCTAATTGTTACTTTATTATTGTTTTTTTTTTAAGTAATAATATAAAAGATATGCTTATCTGTGCTGCACTAAGTTAAACATGTAACGAACAGATTTAATGCAAAAAGTGTTGCGCTTTACCTTTTCAGCTTCAAATTATTATCAATATCAAATTGGTAATAAACAATTTCAAAATGGGGCTTCAAACGTAGCTATCAGTTTAAACACAATTACATAGGGATTAAACAACATCAAACTGGGAATAAACAAAATCAAATTGAGAATAAACAAATAATACAAACTGGGAAAACTGACAGGTGTGTTTAAAGTCCCTAATGTAATTGTGTATTCCCTATTTGATATTGATTAGTCTCAGTTTGAAGTTGAAAAGGTATATTTTGTTCATGTAATGAACAGACCTAAAGTTATAAAAAGAAAACCTTTATGGGCATAATGTGTACATCTTTACTAGCTACAACTAATTGCTGCCCCCTCTTTTCCTCCTGTTTTCCTTCTCTTCCCACAACCTAGTATTTTTTTTACTTAAAAATTAGCACTTACAACTTTTTGCATATGGCACGCTTCATTTGCCACTTTTTTCCAAGGCACACTAATTATAATTTTTAAAAAGGCATACTTCTTACAAGAGATTCACATTGCTTAATCGTAAAAGAATCACACATTTTTATTAATTTGTAAGGTAAATAATAATAATAATACTTTATTTACGGAATAAACCTTTTTACATAATTTCAATTATAATTGTACACACTTATAATATATAATAACAATCAATACACAAACATACATACTCGATATAATTAATACAATATACTCCCAAGCCCTGTAGACAAAAACAATTAAACATGGTTGTATAAAGATGGATCAATCAGCTTTAATCGTTTCATAAATAATTTAAAAGATACACCGTACAGCTCAAAATGTGGCGATACACAAACTAAATTGCATAATTTTGTCATACGACAAAGTGCATTATTGCTTGTGTAGTTGTTACGATGAACACTTTCTCTAAAAATTAATTGTGAACGTGTATTGGATGGGATTAGAAACTTTAAACCAGTCAGTAATTTATTGCAGTACATTAGGCCGTTTACTATTTTGAAAAGAATTCCCAAATCAGATAGAACACGTCACTCTTTCAAAGATGTCAAGTTTAAAAAAGTTAGCGTAAAACTGCGACTGTAATTAATTCTAGAAATTCCCAATCTAAAGGATATTGACAACAAAAATTTGTTTTGTGCCCTTTCTATTTGATCAATTTTATTGTTATAAAATGGTGACCAAACAGAGGAAGCATACTCTAGTTGAGTTCTTACAAGAGAAATAAATAAATGTTTGTACGTGTTCATTGAGAAATTCTTACCAAATCTGTTTATAAAGCCAAGCACTTGCAATGCTTTGCAGCACATGCTGTCAATGTGCTTCGTAAATGACAAGGTACAGTCGAATATTACTCCTAGGTCTTTGACATGTGAAACTGTAGATAGCTGGTAACCATTGATTTCATAAATTGATTTAATGACATGACCACGACCAAAGGAAATAGATACGCACTTGTCATTATTAAAATAGAGACGGTTATTCAAGCACCATTGATAAATGTTATTCAAATCTTGTTGCAAGACTGTAATGTCGTTAGTGTTTTTGATTTTACGAAAAAAAAAAAATCAACAACTCTAGCCTGTGCGTAATCGCTTTATTCTTGTTTTATTTGATGCCATACGCTTTCTCTAATATTTAAGTCCGAACTATTTGTAAATCAATCAATAACGGTAATGTTATGATCTTTTAACTGTTATTTCTTTATTTTTGCTTTATTGTGTGGCAAGATGCACCGTCTTGTTAGAAAATCAATTCTCATTCTGGGGACAATTGCGGAATAGAAGATGAAAAGTTATTTCTAAAATATCTTGATTTTTTTGCGTTAATAATTCTTTTTGTGAAGTATAATTCTCCTAAGTATCATTGCTGACATATCCTAAATTATGAGACCTCATACAATTTAACAGTCCGTTTGAGGCACTCTTTTAAATCGCTTTAGTATTATTTCTAATAACTATTTTTTTATTGCCTTTAACACTGAAACAAAATCAAGATTCGTTACTATGCATGAATTTTTATAACTTTCTTTGTTTTTATGCTATACTGATGATTTAGAATTTCAATAATAATAAATAATAATAATAAAGCTTTTGTTTTTAGCATACCTAATAAAAATGTATATCTGATTTATGTATCCGTCTCCTACGTGTTATTTTTGCTTTATATAATTATAAATATAATTTTAAATAGAAGGTTTGTTTTAATTTTGTTTCGGCAACAGTATTTTTGAAAAACAACATATTGTGCATGATTGGGTTCATAAAAATAACACTGGTCTGCAAAAAAAATTTTTTTTTCGAGCCCTGACACCATTCCTGCTGATTCTTATGTAAAATGACCTCCTAAATCCGAATATGACCTCCGTTTTCCCCCATCACCCACCGTTTTCGGGGAATCCCCCCCCCCCACCTATTTTTATCACTCTTCGATAATTTGGAGGGATGATTTTTTTACAATTTAATGTTTTAGAACTTTTCACCTCTCTAGCCCCTCAGAAGAAACGTAAAGGCTAAAATAATCCATTTCATCCCTCCAAATTATCGAAAAGTGATACAAATAGGTGGGGGGGCCTCCCCCGAAAACGGTGGGTGATGGGGGAAAACGGAGGTCATATTCGGATTCAGGAGGTCATTTTACATAAGAATCAGCAGGAATGGTGTCAGGGCCGATTTTCATGCCGACCAGTGTAATATCTAGCGATCAAGCGAGTGTTTTCCATTCCCAGACTAAGCATGAAGTAAAATTTCGAGTTTAGAAAAGCCCCGCGTAGAAAATTTGTCGAGGGTCGCGCAGCGACCCGAGACAAATTTTCACGGGGCTTTTCTAAACTCGAAATTTTACTTCATGCGCCACGGGCATAAAACATTGGTTCAAAGAGAAGTCCGAAATTTTTAAATTAATGTATTCGAATTTTTTTTTTTCAAGGCACAGTCATTTTTTTTTTAAATATAATTTAAAATAGAAGATTTATTTCAATTTATTTTCGACGACAATATTTTTGAAAAACAACATATTGCGCATTATTGGGTTCATAAAAATAATGTCTAGCGATCAAGCGAGTGTTTTCCATTCCTAGACTAAGCATGAAGTAAAATTTCGAGTTTAGAAAAGCCCCGCGTAGAAAATTTGTCGAGGGTCGCGCAGCGACCCGAGACAAATTTTCTACGCGGGGCTTTTCTAAACTCGAAATTTTACTTCATGCGCCACAGGCATAAAACATTGATTCAAAGAGAAGTCAGAACTTTTAAAATTAATGTATTCGAATATTTTTTCCAAGGCACAGTCATTTTTTTAATATAATTTTAAATAGAAATTTATTTCAATTTATTTTCGACGACAGTATTTTTGAAAAACAACATATTACGCATTATTGAGTTCAGAATAATAATGTCTACCGATCAAGCGAGTGTTTTCCACTCCCAGACTAAGCATGAAGTAAAATTTCGAGTTTAGAAAAGCCCAGCGTAGAAAATTTGTCGAGGGTCGCGCCAGCGACCCTCGACAAATTTTCACGGGGCTTTTCTAAACTCGAAATTTTACTTTATGCTCCACGGGCATAAAACATTGGTTCAAAGAGAAGTCCGAACTTTTGAAATTAATTTATTCGAAGATTTTTTCCAAGGCATTTTTTTTTAAATATAATTTTAAATAGAAGACTTATTTTAATTTATTTTCGACGACAATATTTTTGAAAAAAAAACTTATTATGCATTATTGGATTCAGAAAAATAATGTCTAATGTAATAAAAATAAAAAATTAGAGACAGCCGCTTAAACATTTTAACTATTGACTTTTATTTGGCAATTCAGTTATTACTGAAAAAAATGAATATGTCATTTTTTAGTATTTAAACGACCACTGCCTTTGTTTTTTAGTTCAATAAAATCGGCCAATAAATAACAGAGTTATTCGCGCTGAGTGTTTTTTTTTTTTTTATCGAATATCCGGTATATGTTTGCAAAGAATTCGATTATGTACATCATGTTTTGAACAATAATTCTACTTTCCAAAAAAATGACATTGGCCTTTTTAGCTCCAAGCCACAGATATCATCCGGTAACATTCAATTATTACCATGTGAACAAAAGTTGAATCATACAACTTCTACTTTATGTCATCTAGAATTAAAATACAGTGGGGTATTCTGTATTTTTTTAAAGAAGTGGTAACTTTTCTAAATGATCTCAACAGATGTCGCTTTATAAAATGTAAAGTAAGCGACATGTGTTGCGAATATTTAGAAAAGTTACTTCTTTCTGGGGCACTTTTTAAGTTGAAAAAATACTTTTTATGCGATTTTCTTAAATGCGGAATTTATTACATTGGCCTTTTTAGCAGAGCTGGGATGAATCCTCAAAAACAGGATTCGAATCACGAATCCGAATCACCTATTATGATTCGATTCACGAATACTCGAATAAAGGATTCGTAAGTGAAAAATATGATTCGAATCAAAGATTCGAATCCTCATTTTTGAATCACGGATACAAATCCTTTAAAAACAAATTTGAATCTATTATTTGCAACCAGTATCATTTTATTCCATCACTTTCTCTTAACAAAAATGTTCATTTACCGACTAAATATCTGATTAAATAATGATTTTAATTAATGATGATATATGTGTTATTGAACTTCATTTTGAATCAGTGTTTTATACGCGTGGCGCATGAAGTAAAATTTGGAGTTTAGAAAAGCCCCGTGAAAATTTGTCTCGGGTCGCTGCGCGACCCTCCATAAATTTTCAACGCGGGGCTTTTCTAAACTCGAAATTTTACTTCATGCTTAGTCTGGGAGTGGACCGTCAAGATTTTCTACATGTCGAGATTTTCGATATTTTTAGATTTTTGTCGATTTATTCAGTTTGTTATTGTATTAAATGCAACTTTAATATTAAATAAATACGATTTTTCTTAGGAATAGAATATTCACCTATTAAGAGCCGAGCAAATTATAAAGGTAACTCTTAAAGTTAATTTTAGGTAAAATTTTGCATCTTTTTCTATGATTTCAACGAATGATTTATTATATTATATACGTCGATTTTATAAACGAGTTAAATTTAAAGTTCAATCGAGTGTTGTCCACTCCCAGACTAAGCATGAAATAAAATTTGGAGTTTAGAAAAGCCCCGCGTAGAAAATTTGTCGAGGGTCGCGCAGCGACCCGAGACAAATTTTCACGGGGCTTTTCTAAACTCCAAATTTTACTTCATGCGCCACGCGTATAAAACACTGATTTCAAGTGAAGTTAAAAATATACTATTAAGGTTGGAAATGTTTGATGGTTAAGTAACCAAATATGCATTCACAGATATTTGAATTATTCGAAAATTTAAATATTTATATTTAAATATGAATAATTTAGTGATTTAAATATTCATATTAGAATATTTAACTATTTGAATTAATCGAATTCGAATCCCAGCCTTAATAGCGATGATTCGAATTATTTGGGAAGATTTGAATCCGTGTATGAGGATTCGAATCCTTTTATAAGGATTCGAATCCTTTTATAAGAATTCGAATCCTTTTATAAGGATTCGAATCATCTTCGTCTGGATTCGAATACGAATCCTTTTAAAAATATGTAACGAATCCGGATCACGAATCCTTTTTCACTAAAGTATTCGAATACCTCTTTTAAATTCTCTAAAAGGATTCGAATCCGGGAATCGAATCCTGAATGATTCGAATCCTGCCCAGCTCTGCTTTTTAGCTTCAAGTAGCAGATACAGGGAATTTTTATTTCAGGTATATAAAGGGTCCGCCAATAAGCGCGCTCGATCTTTGACAGCTGATGGCGGCCATGTTGTTTGTGGTAGAGTTGTCAAACCTAGTTGTTATTATTCAGTATATCTTCACAAATTACCATGAACCAATTCAGCCGCGAGCAACATGTGCAAATCATTAAAATGTATTACGAAAATCATTCATCGGTTCGGGCAACGTTCCGCGCGCTCCGCCAATTTTACGGTGCAATTAGTCGTCCTGCTGAGTCGACTATCCGTCGTTTGATAAACAAATTCGAGGCAACCGGTTCGGTGAACAATAAGCCAACACCGACGCGTCGTCGAAACGTCCGATCTGCCGCGAATGTCGCCGCTGTGCGCGATAGTGTGCGTAAAAATCCGCGACAGTCAATTTCACGTCGCGCACAGGAACTCAGCCTTTCGGAAACATCACTTCGCCGAATCTTGCATCTGGATTTGGGCATATATCCGTACAAGATCCAGCTGACACAAGAGCTCAAAATAAACGACCATAGACAGCGCCGTATCTTCGCTGATTGGGCTTTAGAGCAGTTGGAAGTCGACCCCGAGTTTGGTCGCAAAATCATCTTCAGCGATGAGGCACATTTTTGGATAAATGGGAATGTCAACAAGCAGAATTGCCGTTATTGGGCCAAGAACAATCCACAGGAGGTCCACCAGGTCGCAATGCACCCAGCAAAGATAACTGTTTGGTGTGGATTTTGGGCCGGAGGCATCATCGGGCCGTATTTCTTCGAGAACGACGATGGTGTGGCCATCACGGTAAACGGCGAACGATACAGATCCATGATAACGAACTTTTTCTGGCATGAAATCGACAATATGGATGTCGAGGATATGTGGTTTCAGTAGGACGGCGCTACGAGCCACACAGCGCGCGCCACAATGGATCTTCTGCACGAGCGCTTCGGAGGAATGGTTATCTCGCGCGGAGGCGACATCAACTGGCCACCGAGATCGTGCGATTTAACCCCACTAGACTATTTCTTGTGGGGTTTTCTTAAATCGCAGGTCTACGCAAACCAACCACAAAACACTGATGACCTCAAAGTCAACATACGCCACGCCATCGATGAAATACAGCCCGATTTGTGCGCCAGAGTCATTGAAAATTGGACTTCTCGTATGCGCGCAACCAAGCAAAGCCGAGGTGGCCATTTGAACGATATTATTTTCCATACATAATGCCTTCGAATACTCTTTCAAACAAAAAATAAATTTCATTTATACCTCTCACACAACTTGCTTTATTTTATTTTAAAGATCGAGCGCGCTTATTGGCGGACCCTTTATATGCATACACTGTACATTTTACGCCATTCATTGTTTTTTTTTTTAAGATTTTAATTTGAATCGTAAAACGAGGGTTTTCCACTCCCAGACTAAGCATGAAGTAAAATTTCGAGTTTAGAAAAGCCTAAGAATTTGGATTGGCCGCGTAGCGAAGCGAAGCGGCTAATCCAAATTAGGCTTTTCTAAACTCGAAATTTTACTTCATGCGCCACGCGTATAAAACACTAAAATATCGTAAAGTTCAAAATGTGTGGCTTTAGCAATCTGAAATGTAGATGTGAATAAAACGTAAGTCAATTCTGCACTTAACCAACAGTGATTAAAGGCAACCCAATAACTGTAACATATATTGCCTATAATCGTTGTTGTATGTGTGTATCTACTGTGATTATAGGCAATCTAATAACTGTAACATATATTGGGTTGCGTTGTTGTATGTGTGTATTTTTTGAAATTCACTGTAAATCAGTGTTCTTAAGCGTGGCGCATGAAGTAAAATTTCGAGTTTAGAAAAGCCTAATTTGGATTGGCCGCTCCGCTTCGCTACGCGGCCAATCCACATTCTTAGGCTTTTCTAAACTCGAAATTTTACTTCATGTTTAGTCTGGGAGTGGAAAACACTCGTTAAAAGCCTTAAATTAACCGCTTCAAAACAAAGAAATGCCGCAAATTAAAAAACGCTGTAATTTTAGGGAAATGTATACGCAAAAGAAAAATGCCTTGTACAGTGGTGTAATTTATATTAACTTATCAGTAGTCGTTACTTCATTAAATTACTACTAATAACAGAAAAGCTGTCATGATTTTATAATGTGATTAAGTTAACCAAATTTAATAAAACACATTTGTTTAAATTTCAAAATTATATTTATTGTACTACAACAATTGTTTCACCACACTGTGCCTTATCAGGTAGATGAATTCATCTACCTGATAAAGCCACAGTGTGGTGAAACAATTGTTGTAGTACAATAAATATAATTTTGACACCTGATATTATGGAGTTTCAATAACTAACAGCCTCAACTATACACTATTTGAAATCAACCAACTATTGGCTATAGTCAATTTTAGAGAATTTGAAGAGAAAATGGATTCTATCTTTAGAGATAATAATTTCGTTAAGCTCAATAAATATGAGTAAAAACTTGATAGATATAGAATTGCTCGTAAAGTATAAATTACAAAACAAAAACATGTATAAATCAGATGAGTCAGAAGAGCAGTAATATTTCATCCTAAATTATGTTCCTAATGCCTGTAAATTACCTAATAAATTACGATACATTTTGTTATTGTTTTGCTTCCACTTTGTACTTTTGCGTGGGTGGAACGAATCCATTGTTTCCCCGCTGCTATTTTTGAAACCGTAGGCAAAAATTTACAGGCATGCGCATCCAATTGATTTCAATTACTGCATTTTTCAATCATCTAATCGAATCGAGTTTTTTTCGAAGTTGAAAATGTGATTTTGCTTAATGGCTGTAGGGGCTTGTATGTTGTGTTGGAGGTCGTGTTCAAGTCAAGGTTCTCCCGAAGTCACGTGACGTCACGGATGCTGCAGAACGGTAACGATCGGACCGGGCCACGACGCCCACGCAATGGCGTCCGCGAGAGAGCGCCGCGACGCCTGAGCCTTAGTCTACGTCGGCCCTCTATCCCGACCTGTTGGCCCTCTGTTTGTGAGCGTGTGTGTGTGTGTTTGTTTGTTGCTCGGTCCCACTCATTTTCCGACTTTTTCGCCAAACACACACGCATACATTACCGAATTTCCCCCCGGCTGGTGAAGATTAGGGTCGAGAGGGTTCGGCAGAAGCACCCAGATACAAATCCATCTGTTGCACGGGGTCCGATTAAAGAGGGAAACGCGTGTGCACTTTCTCTCTTCTTTGATTTTTGGAAAATGAGCGGAGTCGGGTTTCTCGTGAAGACTTTCACCCCCAGCGGGCGGCGTCGCAGGAGATGTGAGAAACAGCAGCACAAGTTCGAGCTGGCCGGTTTCTCGCAGTGCCAGCCGGACGTGGTGCCCTTCTGGGACAACGCCGCCCCCATCACCCCACCTGCTGCTTTCCTGCCCCCAGAATTTTCGAGAACAATGAGATTCGGTGAGATTAGTATTAGTATTTCTCACATAAATACTACATCAACTGTTGTAAAGACAAAACTACTAATCACAACTCTTTTTATTACAACGATGCCATCTTTACATGACCTTGAGTACACCCAAATAAATCAAAAGGCGGAGAATCTTTAGATTTCTTTGGAAGACTATCACCTGACCTTGAGTACACCTAAAGAAATCAAAAGCGGAGAGTCTTTAGATTTCTTTGGGAGACTCTATCACATGACGTTGAGTACACCTAAAGAAATCAAAAGACGGAGAGTCTTTAGATTTCATTAGGAGATTCTTATCACATGACCTTGAGTACAACCAAAGATTTTATCTCTGGACAAAAACAATATTACTATCAGTTTTTATCGCAAAGAAACCATCAATATATGACCTTGTGTGTACGCAAAGAATTTATCTGAGACAAAACAAGGAAGGATAAATTCACTTGGCCTTGGGTGCTATCAACGATTTTCCCATGCACATATCTGAGATAAAAACGAGGATACTAGCTCTACTACAAATTCACTTGGCCTTGAGTGCCATCAACGATTTTCCCATGCACATATTTGGGGTAAAATCAAAGATACTAGTTCAATCAAAAATTCACTTGGCGTTGGGTGCTATCAACGATTTTCCCGTGCACATATCTGAAACAAAAAACAAGAATACTAGCTCTACCACAAATACACTTGGCCTTGGGAGTTGTCAACGATTTTCCCTTAAATAAAAACAGAGATCGCAGTGATACCATCTTAACATGCCCTTGAAAACGCGATTTTCCCTTACATAAAAACAGAGATCGCAGTGATACCATCTTAACATGCCCTTGAAAACGCCCAAGGAACATTTCTCATAGACAATCAAAACTATTCTCCCTCTCTATCTCTAATACACAATCCATACTAGACCTTGACTAATACCCTTTTCTCACACAATCCATTTTTATTTCAAAGATAATACACCATCTATACTCGGCCTTGAGTAACATCATTTTCTCATTCGAAATTCAATATACCCTGTCGATCTCAAAGATAATATCATCTTCCAATTACCTTGCCTATTCTTACATCGAACTACCTTGATTATTTGTACATTCAATTACCCTCTTTTTTCTAATATAGACTAATACTGCACGGCCTTGGGTAAAACAAATGATCAAAGATAATATTTATTTCAAAGACAATATACCATCATTACTCGGTCTTGAGTAACACCATTTTCTCTTTCGTAATTCAATATACTCTCTTGATCTCAAAGATAATATCATCATCCAATTACCTTGCCTATTCTTACATCCAATTACCTTGATTATTTGTACATTTAATTATCCTCTTTTTTCTAATATAGACTAAAAATAGACTAATACTGCATGGCCTTGGATAAAACAAAAGAACACTAATGCAATGGATACAGCTGCGCAACTTGCAAACATCGCCCACAATAACAAAACCCAGATTCGATCAATGAATAACGCTCTGGCCTTGAACTTAATTTTACCACATACAGGGAGTTTTTCTTTTAAGTATACGTATCCCAATTACAACGTATATGCTATAAATCTTCAAATATTTGTTGCTTGTTTTTTAATTATTCAAGCTTTAAACGAGTGTTTTCCACTCCCAGATTAAGCATGAAGTAAAATTTCGAGTTTAGAAAAGCCTGAAAATTTGGTTTGGTCGCTCCGCGAAGCGGAGCGGCCAAACCAAATTTTCAGGCTTTTCTAAACTCGAAATTTTACTTCATGCGCCACGCGTATAAAACACTGATTTATTGTGAAGTTCACAATACTTTACTATAGCAGTATGGTAAAGAAGTACATTTTGAACTTCACATTAAATCAGTGTTTTATACGCGTGGCGCATGAAGTAAAATTTCGAGTTTAGAAAAGCCCAGAAAATTTGTCTCGGGTCGCTGCGCGACCCTCGACAAATTTTCACGGGGCTTTTCTAAACTCGAAATTTTACTTCATGCTTAGTCTGGGAGTGGAAAACACTCGTTAAGAGCTTTGAATTAAACTTTTTTTAAAAACAACGAATGTCAGAAAATTTACAGCGTATGCATTTAAAGCCTATACATTTCTAAATATAGTGACATTTTTAGTTTTAAAATATTTAATGATTTTAAATGAAATTCTGTTATCTATTATAAAGCGGCCAAACCAAATTTTCAGGCTTTTCTAAACTCAAAATTTTACTTCATGCCCCACGCGTATAAAATTATGAAGAATTCGTATATTTTGAACTTTACTCAAAACCAGTGTTTAATGAGTGTGGCGCGTGAAGTAAAATTTTGAGTTTAAAAAAGCCTGAAAATTTGGTTTGGCCGCTTTATAATAGATAACAGAATTTTATTTAAAATCATTAAATATTCTAATTAAAAATGTCACTATATTTAGAAATGTATAGGCTGTATATGCATACGCTGTAAATTTTCTGACATTCGTTGTTTTTAAAAAAAGTTCAATTCAGAGCTTCTAACGAGTGTTTTCCACTCCCAGACTGAGCATGAAGTAAAATTTCGAGTTTCGAAAAGCCCCGTGAAAATTTGTCGCGCAGCGACTCTAGACAAATTTTCTGGGCTTTTCTAAACTCGAAATTTTATTTTATGCGCCCCGCGTATAAAAGACTGATATAAAGTGAAGTAAAATATAGTTCTTTACCATACTACTATAGTAACATATTGTGAACTTCACACTATTTCAGTGTTTTATACGCGTGGCGCATGAAGTAAAACTAAATTTACAGACTTTTCTAAACTCGCATACGCTGGAAATTTTCCAACATTTGTATTTTTTTAAAGTTCAATTTGAAGCTATAAACGAGTGTTTTCCATTCCCAGGTTGAGCATAAAGTAAAATTTCGAGTTTAGAAAAGCCTGAAAATTCGGTTTGGCTGCTCCGCTTCGCGGGGCGACCAAACCAAATTATTAGGCTTTTCTAAACTCGAAATTTTAGACGAGTTTAGAAAAGTCTGTAAATTAAGTTTGATCACTTCTCAAAGCGGAGCGATCAAACCAAATGTTCAGGGTTTTCTTTCTCTCTTTAATACACAATCAGAGCTGGGCGGTACGCGAGTACAAGTACTCAAAACTTGTACTCTGAGAACTTTTCATGTACTCGGTACTTAGTCCATGAGTACTTTATTTTCCAAGTACTTGTACTTGCACTCGACGCATTTTTGAACCGCAAAATGACCTTGCGTACAGTTTGTCGCACCTACTTAAGTTTATTTTGATATTAGTGTCAAATCAGACAAGTTAAAACACTTGAAATATTTGTTTTGACAACACTCTCAATTCTGACATTACTTATTTAAGCAAATGAAAACTAGGCTAAAATCCATACAAATTTCATCTTTAAAGTTTCGCTCTGACTGTCAAAACAAACGAGCTACGAGCGATTACACCTTTATGTTGACAGCGGTGTTAATTTTGTCAAAATAAATAAAAACTGTGCTACATACTTTTTATCTATAAAACTTTGCTCTAACTATCAAGGCTAAAGCTGCGCGCTTAACATGTCAAAAAGTGGCTTAAGTTGCGGAAAGCACGTCAATAGTAATGAAACTTAAATAGTTAGGTTAGGTTAGATTTTGCTTTGTCAAGTTAAGTTTGATATCACTCTGTTAAATTAGGTTAGGTGGACTAAAATGCAACATTTAGTCCACCTAACCTAATTTAACAGAGTGAAATATAACCTAACTTGACAAAGCAAAATCTAACCTAACCTGACTCTTTAAGTTTAGAGTTAGGTTAAGAACAAGTATTTTCTACTCTCAAATTAAGCATAAAGTTAAATTTTGAGTTTAGAAAAGCCTGAAAATGTTGGCGAAGCGAAGCTAGCCCGGCAAATTCTATTCTAAACTCGAAATTTTACTTTATGCGCCACCCGTATAAAACACTGTTTTTTGTTTTATTTTAAATGTAAAACCGAATAAAAGATCCGTTGGCGATATTTAAATATAAACGGTATTTTGAGGTATCAGGTAATTTTGCACCGTCTAAAATTACTCCCCTTTGCAAATTTCATTACGCTTTATGAGAGCGCAGTTGAAACCTCGCCAGGATTTTTTGTTTTATTTTATTTTGTTCAAGTACAACACTACTGCCATTATGTGAAGCTGTAAACAAATAAATAAGGCGCGGTGCGCACAATTACTTTTCTCCACAGAGGCATGAAATAAATAGCTCGAGATGAATTCTAAGCAGCCACAATTAGACCGCAAATATTTTAAAGTGATAGAATAGTTGTGGACTGTGGATTCAGTTCTGTTGAGTACACCAAACTTTACAAGTATCCCTAAAAATAAATCCAAGGGGACTTATGTCAGGCGACCTAGGAGGCTAAGCAGTTGTATCTCCAAGACCTAATTTTTCGTTTACAAATAAAAGAAGCTCTAATTTGGCAACTAGTGACAGAAAGTGACATATAATTGAAGGCAATTGCGATAATTTTACCAGTTCACCTGTATCAGCATTTTTAATTCGTTATCTCTGTTAATACAAAACTTTTACTACACTTTGTTTTATTTTCCATCAATACACATAACGAACTATAGTTCCTCGCAAATATGCGTATAAGTCAAGAATCACCCTGTATATTTATTATTTTTTCTATTTAGCTCTTTTCACGGTTATTTTTCTGTTTCTGTTATTCGGGGTTTTAATTATTTTTAGAGTTTTCTCTAATAAAATCGTAATTCATTCTGTCTTCTCGGTTGTTTTTGGTTATTATAAACGGGAATATAAAAAGGATTTCGATTTTTCGTACGATAACTTAAAATCAAATATCGTATGTTTAATAAAAAAAGTGCCACGGCAAATATTGTAGGTTGGCATCTCTGAAATTCTACAATTATATTTTAGCCGCACTTTTTGCCTTTATATCATTCCGGAAGTTTTAGAGATTTGAGTGATGACGTAAATAAAAAGTTGAGGTTATGTCTAATGCTTTATATGTCAATTTCTAAAGCGTGTAGCCAACTTAAATTTTTAAAAAAGATTGAATCATGGCCCTCTTGAGATTTTCTTTTTATTGAACATACGATATTACATTTTAAAACAATTATAAACGTATTCTTTTGTACACGAAACGTCTTTTTTTTAATACATAGTCAGATGGAAGATGATATTTTACGACTCAATAAAAATCTTTTCAGATGATACTTACATTCGCTCATAAACGTCCGTATCAAAAAAAGGAATGCGAGTTTTATACTCGTAAGTCAAAGCTTATAAAAACATAATTCCCTTCATAAAAACTGAACGGCTTTCGTATATTATAAACGAAACGTTCAAGCTTTAGAAAATAGTCATAAATTTAAATAAAGAATTTAAAGTGTATTTTTGGGGGGATATTGCGTTTCCGCTGAATGCGAGGGGAAGAGATATGTTATGGAAAGTAAGATTTCTCTACTTAACCTAATTTTTACATGACTTATTTTACCACAAAACTACTACTAGTTATTATTCTTATTTTTAAATTAATTTTGACAGTCAACCTCTTTTATAATTTGAGTCGGCTATTTCCAAAAAACCCTAAACAAATGGATCTTTAAATGGATTTAGGAGTAATATTAAAGGATAAATTAAAAAACACTTACTTTGTTTCACTAAAGTTGAACAAACCAAGTTTTTTTAATTTATCCGTTAATATTATTTCAAAATGTTTCACCAAGTGATAAATGAGAAAGTTATTCAAGAAGGATTTAGGAGTTTTTGGAAATAGGAGTAATTGCAAGTGATCAAGTCCACTGCTTAAAAATGAAGTCGAGTCTATCTGCCTTATTAATAGTTCTTAGCATACAGCTTTAACACTGCACTGAGGATGATACTAACATTTTTCTATTTATTTATTTATTTAACGGTTTCACCTTTTACAATAGTGTATACATATATATAGAACTTTAACGCAACAATAATGTTCCACAAAAATATAACAAGTGGGGTGTGAATATACATAATATAAATCAAACACAAGTTTAAAGTAACTAATTAAAGTAAAAATAAAAGAAATAAACAATAGTAGCACTATAGCAAATGAATAATATAGAAATAAATTGTATCTCAACTAAGAATTGAAAAATCAATAGATCTTAATTGAGATTTGAAGATTGATAATGAAGGTTTAAATTAAATTACACTTGGTTTGTTTCACAATTTTTTACTTTACTATTTACTCGACTAGTTTCGCGTTTTACAGCATTATCAGGACTCCTGATAATGCTGTAAAACGCGAAACTAGTCGAGTAAATAGTAAAGTAAAAAATTGTGAAACAAACCAAGTGTAATTTAATTTAAACCTTCATTATCAATATTTAAACATGTTTCACCAAGTGATAAGTGAGAAAATTATTCAAGAAATGAGATTTGAAGGCTGTAAATGAAGTCCCAAAGAGAGTGATGGTTCTGAGTCGATCAAATATATTATAATGTCTCATTGTTCTGCTCAATGGACTATTTCTGCCAAAGTTTGAGCGGTGAAAATGCTTACGAAATGTTAGGTTAATACGTGTATTGCTAGGCACGTTGAAATTAATTAAATGGAGCAACTCAGAGCAGTCTATTATCGAATTTACAATTTTGAATAGAACACAGAAATCAAAATAAATGCCCCTATTTTCAAGGCTGGCTAAGTTAATTGTAGCCAGCATATGAGTGCGACTATAATTTATTCTTAAAATGCCAAATTTGTAACTAATATTTAATAGGAATTTGTTTTGCACTCGTTCGATTTGGTCTTTACGGTTGGAATAATGTAGAAACCATATACATGACGCGTATTCTACTTGAGTTCTTATTAATGTGATATAAAGTAATTAAAGTATAAAGTAAATACTATTAATGAAACATTTATGTAGATTACAAAAACTTTTCCTTTAAGGGATAGAGATTCTCAAAGATTTTTTTAAGAATCGGATAAATGTTGGCAACCTAAGGTAGTAAACCTTCCATTTATTTCCATTACGACGAAATTATTGCAAGGAAAGTCATAATAGTATATAGTGTATTGAGGGCCGAAAACAGGCTTTAGCAACCCACCGCTTTTAGCAGATCGAGCAAACGAAGCGAACGAGGACTGCTAAAGCAGGGTTGCTAACGCATTTTGGCATGAATTACACTTAATATTTTTTCGCCTGCCTTAGGTAAAAACAGTGTTTCAGAAAATTTTAGATTTCTATTGTTAGTTTACAACTAATAATTTAAAAAAATTGCACTCCTAACTTAAGAGATGAGATCCGTGTTATAACCCCAAATGCCATGGTAAAACGATTTTATTTAATTATAATACTATGATTTATTTACGATTAATAAATGTACAAACCTAAGCAGTATATTTTAAACTTAACTTGGAATCAGTTTTGTATGCGCGTGGCGCATGAAGTAAAATTTCTAGTTTAGAAAAGCCTGAAAATTTGGTTCGGTCGCGTAGCGACCAAACCAAATTTTCAGGCTTTTCTAAACTAGAAATTTTACTTCATGCTTAGTCTGGGAGTGGAATCATTCGTTAGACATAAAATTCAATGAGATAATTCAGAGGAAGAATTGATTTTACAAACATAGAGCAATGTAACATAACCTGTAAATGGCTACAATTTAATTAAATCGAAGCTGGTACACATGAAAATGCGATGTTGCCACGTTCATTCTATCAATAGTTCAAAACTAACTAATAACTTGCAGATTATGTTCTATTAATACAAACTGATAGTATCATATTTGTACGGGGTTCTTAGATATTAACTGGCATTAAACTATAATGATATTAGCGGCAATTCTATTAATAAGGCTGTATATATTTAAAGAATGAATCAAATGAAAAAATTATTTATGTCTATATTTTTGGTGGATGCGCCTGGATGAAAAACCAAATTTTAATCTTACTTTACTTTTCATTTAATTATAATGCTATGATTTATTTACAATTAATAAATGTACATATCTAACCAGTATATTTTAAACTTGTCTTGAAATCAGTGTTGTATGCGCGTGGCGCATGAAGTAAAATTTCGAGTTTAGAAAAGCCTGAAAATTTGGTTAGGTCGCTCCGCGCTTCGCGCTACGCGACCAAACCAAATTTTCAGGCTTTTCTAAACTCGAAATTTTACTTCATGCTTAGTCTGGGAGTGGAATCATTCGTTAGACATAAAATACAATGAGTTAATTTAGCGGAAGAAACGTTTTCACAACCATAAACAATGTAACATAACCTCTAAATGGCTAACATTTTATGAAATCGAAGTTGGTACAGCCGAAAATGCGATGTTGCAACGTTCATTCTATCGATAGTTCAAAACTAACTAATAACTTGTAGATTTTGTTCTATTATTACAAACTGATAGTATCATGTTTGTACGGGGTTATTAGATATTAACTGGCATTAAACTATAATGCTATTAGCAGCAATTCTATTAATAAGGCTGTATATATTTAAAGAATGAATCAAATGAAAAAATTATTTATGTCTATATTTTTGGTGGATGCGCCTGGATGAAAAACCAAATTTTAATCTCAGCTAACACTTTTACTTTACTTTTCATTTAATTATAATGCTATGATTTATTTACAAATAATAAGTGTACATATCTAACCAGTATATTTTAAACTTGTCTTAAAATCAGTGTTGTAAGCGCGTGGCGCATGAAGTAAAATTTCGAGTTTAGAAAAGCCTGAAAATTTGGTTAGGTCGCTCCGCGCTTCGCGCTACGCGACCTAACCAAATTTTCAGGCTTTTCTAAACTCGAAATTTTACTTCATGCTTAGTCTGGGAGTGGAATCATTCGTTAGACATAAAATACAATGAGTTAATTTTCACAACCATAAACAATGTAACATAACCTCTAAATGGCTAACATTTTATGAAATCGACGTTGGTACAGCCGAAAATGCGATGTTGCAACGTTCATTCTATCGATAGTTCAAAACTAACTAATAACTTGTAGATTTTGTTCTATTATTACAAACTGATAGTATCATGTTTGTACGGGGTTATTAGATATTAACTGGCATTAAACTATAATGCTATTAGCAGCAATTCTATTAATAAGGCTGTATATATTTAAAGAATGAATCAAATGAAAAAATTATTTATGTCTATATTTTTGGTGGATGCGCCTGGATGAAAAACCAAATTTTAATCTCAGCTAACACTTTTACTTTACTTTTCATTTAATTATAATGCTATGATTTATTTACAATTAATAAGTGTACATATCTAACCAGTATATTTTAAACTTGTCTTAAAATCAGTGTTGTAAGCGCGTGGCGCATGAAGTAAAATTTCGAGTTTAGAAAAGCCTGAAAATTTGGTTAGGTCGCTCCGCGCTTCGCGCTACGCGACCAAACCAAATTTTCAGGCTTTTCTAAACTCGAAATTTTACTTCATGCTTAGTCTGGGAGTGGAATCATTCGTTAGACATAAAATACAATGAGTTAATTTTCACAACCATAAACAATGTAACATAACCTCTAAATGGCTAACATTTTATGAAATCGACGTTGGTACAGCCGAAAATGCGATGTTGCAACGTTCATTCTATCGATAGTTCAAAACTAACTAATAACTTGTAGATTTTGTTCTATTATTACAAACTGATAGTATCATGTTTGTACGGGGTTATTAGATATTAACTGGCATTAAACTATAATGCTATTAGCGGTAATTCTATTAATAAGGCTGTATATATTTAAAGAATTAATCAAACGAAAAAAATATGTATGTCTATATTTTTGGTGGATGCGCCTGGACCAAAAACCAAATTTTAATCTCACCTTACACTTTTACTTAAAGCCATGACGATTTTTGCGTTTTCCATTGCTGATGTTACCACAAATTAAAATTCTGTGCTTTATACTTTAATTTGGCCAACAGATGCCTTTAAATAGTAATTCGATCGTTTTTTTTTAAATAACTCATTTTTTTCAAATGGCAACATCATTATAATTTTTTAAAAGGTTAGCATACCACCTATTCAAATGTATTTATTTGAAACTTAGAATGAACTAAATAAGTGTTCGTATTTAATTTGGTAACTGCGGTATATTTTAATCAAATAGGCCAAGTTTAAATAACAATGAAATATCTAGTAGGCTATGGTTGGCATTTAAAACGATGAAATGAATGATAAATCAATAATCTAAAAAAACAACTTGTTTTTATCTAACAAATCCATTTGTGCGTCTATATTTTTGTGGTAACAATTTATTAAAATGTCTTACAATCAAACCGAAAAAGTGGATATATTATTAATATATGGAGAATGTAGAAAAAATGTGTACAATTGAATAGGTGGTACAGGGTGGGGCAGAAAAACCTATCCGATTTCAAAACGTTATAAAATTAAAACCACTAAACTTGACCAAAAAATTGTTTTATTAACATATCGCAAATTTTATGCCATTTTTAAATTTAAGTTTTCAAAAGCACATCACTCAAATGTCGTCCTTGGGAGCGGATACACTGATTTAGGCGCTCGCGGTAGCTTTCCATGACTTTCACCGTCTTCAATTCCCCGAGCAATTTCCCTTTGTAAAGCAAGAAGAGTCCTTGGTCGATGCTGGAATACCTTCGATTTGAGGTAACCCCAAAGGAAGAAGTCACATGGAGTGAGATCCGGTGAGCGCGGCGGCCAGCCAATATCACCTCTCAGAGAAATGAGGCGTCCGGGAAACATTTCCCTGAGAATGTCCATTGATCGTCGCGATGTGTGGGCGGTTGCACCATCCTGTTGAAACCACACATTTTCCACGCCATTTTATTTCATTTTGGGTTGAAGAAAATTTTCCAGTATGAAACAATAGCGCTCGCTGTTGACCGTTACGGTTTGCCCATTTTCTTCAAAAAAGTAAGGCCCCCAGACGCCTAGGCGGGAAAGAGCACACCACACAGTCACTTTTGGGCTATGGAGGGGTTTCTGATGGATTTCCCGAGGATTTTCGTCACTCCAATATCGAAAATTCTGCCTGTTTACGGCGCCACAAAGGTGAAAATGGGCTTCGTCTGTGAAGAGCACAACATCGTCTATTGAGAGTTCTCGGAGATCGCGACACAGGTTCATACGGGTTTCAAAATCCCTTTCAATTAATTCCTGTGCAACAACCATTTTGTAGGGATGCATTTTGAGGTCCCGGTGCAAAATTCGCCGAATACTGCGGTTGGAAATCGCCAAAGCGAGCGAATGTTTTCGTGCCGAACGACGCGGGGAACGTTCAATCCCGGCTCTCACATTGGCCACGTTTTCAGGTCCTGTTGCTGTCCTGGGACGTCCAGGCGACTTCTTTTTCAATGCTGAACCCGTCTGTCGAAAATTTGACACCCACACTTTAATCGTAGCGTGATGTGGAACAGGATCATGACGCCCGAGTCCGAAATGAATTCGAAAAGCACGTTGTGTAGCAATTATCGAACCGCCGTTTTCGATAAACCGCTCAATAACAAATGCACGATGTTCACCAGACCAAGGCATGTTGACTAATGACAAATGGCATAAAACCGGCTTTCTAACGATTTGTACCCCACTACTCTACCTGTTCCCTCTTCTGAGAAAAAGGGATTTGAAATCGGATAGCTTTTTCTGCCCCTCCATGTATATTAACATTTAAAAAAATCATAATGATCCGCCATGTTTCCATTTAAAAAAATTGATTTTTTTTAACGATCTAATTACAACTTAACGGCATCTGTTAGCCAAATTAGGAAACAAAAGTTGGTAATATTTGTTTTGTACACGTCTATGATACGAAACAAAAGATATTAGAGCGATCACAGCCACCTATATAGACAATTAGTTTTTGAAAAAAAATATATGATACTAGTAATTTTTTTTAAACAATTGATTCGTATGTAAAATGAGATTTACATTCGAATGTTTGTTTTGTACACGTCTATGATACAAAATAAAAGATATTAGAGTGATCACAGCAACCTATATGGACAATTAGTTTTTGATAGAAAATATGATACTAGTAATTTTTTTTAAAACAATTTATTCGTATGTAAAATGAGATCTTGTATCCGAAAACAAACAAAAATATAGGGTGTTTCATTTAAAATTCCAAAAATGATGTCGCTTCCGGTCGCACCAGAAGTGCTATTAAAGTTTCCTAATAACTACTGAACTCTAAATTATTTTTAGTATAAATGTAGAAAATTTCAAATTGATATGTCAATTAATAAAAAACTAAAGGGGGTGATCCTGTTTTGTATTAAACCCGGTAGACATACACTGAACTTGTAACTAAACAAAAGTTTGATTTATTTTAAATTGTAAACTGGAGATTCCGTAAATAAATAAATTAAATTAAATTAAACTTAAGACAATAAATATCCATTAAATATCAATAGATATTTATTGTCTTAGGTTGTCTTATTAATTAAGACACAATTTAATTGCATTTTACACGAAAAAAAAAATGCGCTTTAGCAAGAAAAAAGTTTCATTAAGAAAGTCAAATTTGCTGTGCCATAAATTGGAAGTATAACAAACATCAAATGACGAGGAAAATGCCAGAAAAATAGACAAAGAAGGTGATAATTGAATAAATTAAATAAAATCTGTAGAAGTAATAGTAATTTACAAGCCAAGTGCTCGTGCATGAGGAAATTAAGTATTTGGTCGAAATTAGTAGCTTGTCATTTTTACAAAACACTCGACCTTTTTTATTATATTAATAATTTATTTAACTTTATGAATAATTCTGAGAATTGCGGAAAAATACTCCCCTCACTTTTATTTCCCATTCGTGAATTGTTAAGTAAAAGTAAAATTCAAATAGTTCTGTTAAACTTTCATTTCAACTACAATCTGCGACAGCCACTTTAAGCACCCGGACATTTAATTACACTTCCAACCTGTCTGCTTCGCATTTGCATCCGCCAGCTCTCCGACATTCAAATTAAACAATTTAGGCGTGCATTATGGATGAGATCTGGGCCTTCGTTTTGCCCTAAGTGACAAAAACTAAACACCCCAACTCGACTCAAAATTCCGTCAGACTGTAGGCTCAATGCAGTTTCTTTTTAAATTAAATTAACGAAAGAAACTAATAACTGTAAAAGATTTGCAGAGACATAAAAATATATACCGGGTGTTTGATAAAAAACTCCCGATGCAATAACTCTTAGTTTTTATTGTAGATAGAGGCTTCTACTTTGTTATACATGTTAATTTATCAATTAAAAACGTTTTAAGTTTGTTTGTATAACACAATTGTGTTATACAAACAAATTTAAAACGTTTTTATACAAACAAAGTTAAAACGTTTGTTATTGATATTTATGACTGATTTTATTAAACTGAAAACTCAAGTCAATGGCCGTTTAGATACTAAAAAATTACATTAATGTTGATTTTTTCCAATAATAACGTCATTCCCAAATAATACCCAACCTAAGATTTTTAAATGGCTGCCTATGATTTTTTAATTTAATTACATTAAACATTATTTTTCTGAATCCAATAACGCTCAATTTCTTGTTTTTTGTTCAATGTTTTAGTCGATTTTGTTATTGATATTTATGACTGATTTTATTAAACTAAAAACTCAAGTCAATGGCCGTTTAGATACTAAAAAACTACTAAGATTTTTAAATGGCTGCCTATGATTTTTTAATTTTATTACATTAAACATTATTTTTCTGAATCCAATAACGCTCAATTTCTTGTTTTTTGTTCAACGTTTTAGTCGATTTTTTTTTCTTAATTTACTATTTATTTTTTAAAAATTATAACTAGTGTGCCTTGTAAAAGAAGTGACAAATGTTATTTATTGTGAGGTTATCCGATTAATAATAACGAAACAACTATTAACGCCCAATTTCTTGTTTTTGTTCAATGTTTTAGTCGATTCTTTTCCTTAATTTAATAATAATAATAATAATAATACGTCTTTATTTATTATAGAAAAAATATTTTACAAAATGTCTAGTAAAAGTAACAGGCGAAGTTCTATTCTATTTATTTTTTTAAAAATTATAACTAGTGTGCCTTGTAAAAGAAGTGACAGATGTTATTTATTGTGAGGTTATCCGATTAATAATAACGAAACAAAAAATAACGCTCAATTTCCTGTTTTTGTTCAACGTTTTAGTCGAGTTTTTTTTTCTAAATTTTCTATTTAAAATTATACTTTTTAATAATTATAATTAGTGTGCCTTGTAAAAATAGTGACAAATGTCATTTATTGTGAGGTTATCCGATTAATAATAACGAACCAAAAAATAAGTACCTACGTAACAACTTAATGTAGAATAAAAGTAAAGAAAAAATGTAAATTCTTTGTTATTTCAATATTTCGATTAACACTCATTTTTTAAGTGTATTTATAACTTTACAACATTCCAGTGTTTTTTTTTTTACGCGACCAAACCAAATTTTCAGGCTTTTCTAAACTCGAAATTTTACTTCATGCTTAGTCTGGGAGTGGAAACACTCGTTAAAACTTTAGATTTAACTCTTTTATAAAATCGACGTATGTAATATAATAAATCATTCATTAAAATCATAAAAAAAGATGCAAATATTTACCTAAAATCAACTTTTAGAGTCAACTTTATAATTTGCTCGGCTCTTAATGGGTTAATATTCTATTCCTAAAAAAACAGTATTTATTAAATATTAAAGTTGCATTTAATATAATAACAATGTTCGCGACGGACCCGCGCATTTTTTAATTTCAATACTTTCAATTTCAATATTTCTTTCATTTGTATTTCTATTCTTCATTGTTATATCTATTTCTTTGTTACTGGAGACCAGGGCTGCATTTACAAGGGGCGACCATCGCGAACCTCAATAAACAGACTGTAAAACTCTTTGTATAAAATTTTTCTTCCAAACCATTGTGTCTCGCGAAGACGTGCCTCAGCGCTGGCAATAAAGATTGTCAAGCTTCGGAGTTTTACATCCTAAAACTTGTAAAATGCAGTTCCTGAAAATCTAAAATTTCCAGAATATTCGTACGCTATCCTACTCTTTCTTGTACAATTTTCTTTCTTTCCTTTACCTTCCCTGACTACCCCACCACATCCTTTCAACCAATCAAATCATTCCTCTAAAATTCACCCTGAGTCTCTTCTCCACAAGACTTCACTTCCAATCGACCAAGCGTACGAGTAAGTTATATCTTGTTTTTCATACTTGTGATTTTTGCAATTTATAATATTTTCTAAGACTTCATTCATTTACTTTGTTTATTTTCTAATATATTTAACTTTGTTCATTTTCTCATATATTTCAACTCTTTACACTTTCATCTTCATTTAATATTCTTTTTTAATTACCTTGTTATTTTGTTTGTATATATTTGTTTGTTCGTCTTTGATGCACGTAGTTAATAATAAATCTTTATTTTAATTTTACGTGTTTAAGTAATTTTAAACCCAAATCGTCAATAGGCGCAAACAAACAAACTGTGAATAAATCGATAAAAATCTAGATATATCGAAAATCTGGACATGTTGACAATCTTGACCGTCCACTCCCAGACTAAGCATGAAGTAAAATTTCGAGTTTAGAAAAGCCCCGCGTAGAAAATTTGTCGAGGGTCGCGCAGCGACCCTCGACAAATTTTCACGGGGCTTTTCTAAACTCGAAATTTTACTTCATGCGCCACGCGTATAAAACACTGAACTATTATAAAGTTTGAAAAAATACTAGCCTTTATTTTGTTCGTCGGTTGGTTGACAAATTGTGTTGAATCTTCTAAGCTGTATAATCAGCTTAGAAGATTCAACACAATTTGTCAACCAACCGACGAACAATATAAAGGCTAGTATTTTTTAAACTTTATAATAGTTCAGTGTTTTATACTAAATCTATTTATAAATTTTGATCAGTTTTAAAAGTCCAATTTTGTTTCAAGGCACACTACATTTATTGCCAAAAAATCATGTTAACAAGATTTATTATAATTTTTTTCTAGCATAAATATTAAATTAAAATCAACATATCGAGCATAATTGTATATAGAAAAACAATGTTCAGTATAATAAAATTAAAAAAAGTATGTGCAGCTATTTAAAAATTTAAGGTTGACTATTATTTGGCAATGAAGTTAATTTTATGAAAATATATAATTAGTGTCAATTTATGGTATTGAAACTGCGATTGACTTTGTTTTTTGATCATTTAAATCGATCAATAAATAACAGAGTTATGGCGTTGGGCGTTTTTTTATCGAACACCCGGTGTAAAGCCTATACATTTCTAAATATACTGATGACTGACTTTTTTAGTTTTGAAATATTTAATGATCTTGTATAAAATTCTGTTATCTATTATAAAATAGAGGTATTAAAATTGGATTACTATAAATATAAGCAAACTATTTCAACAAATTTTGTTTGATTATAAAACTTAAACGTTATAAATATTTAGCATAATTGCCCGGATACTAAAACTCAAAATCGGATCCGATGTTTATGAACCCCGCTGTGTTTATTTGGGCAATAAATTCCTGGAGATTTGTGCGCGCATACGTGTGTGTTTATTTTGCGTGTGAATCGCCGAAAACCGGCGAATTTATCGCTCGCGCCACGGCTATTATTAAATGCACTGGGCAGAAGGAGGGGCTCATTAATTTAAATCGATTTGCATTATAAACGCACGGCTGTCCGACGACCTTCATGTCGCGAGTTAATTTAATGTTATCATAAATTTCGGTCAGAAACAATAGAGAAGAATTGAATTGATTCGAATTCATGCGATATTTATAGGTTTATGCTAAACCACGCCCACTATGTTACATTATTCTGGACTCCGCCTACTGACACATGTAGAAATTAACATCGTATAAATCGTTGCGTTTAAAGGTAAAAATCACTAAGTGCGTCGATTTTCTATGTTCAGTGATGTCCAAATTGTCATTATTTCATGAGATGATTTTAATTACTGAAAAAATCCCTTAGTATTTTCTTAAAACTGTCTGCTAATTAACGTCTATTAGTAAAAGAGTCTAACTCTCCTTTTAAAATATGGAGCGTTATTCTATTTTTCTAAACGTGCGTTAGCTTATAATATTTATTATAAGCACTTAATTCACTTTAAGAATTATTCTGTTTTATTACTTATTTTTTCAAAACTTTACCAATATTTGAAATCAACTTCTTTCTTACTTGCTTACCACTAGTAAGTGTCCAAAAGTTTTTATTTTAGTTTTTAGAACAAACTAATTACCACTCGAGTCAATTCAGGTGGGTAACCCAATTCGGTTGCTGTTTCCATTTACGGGTTTATTATTGTTTTGATATTTCTAAATTTGTTCAAGACAAAATACTTTCGAGGGGTGAGTTCTAAAAAATATAGTACAATAGATCAATGAATTGAGTGAAATCTACAGCAACATTTTATTTAAAGTAAATTTGTCGCAAAATTCTTTTTCAGAAAACAATCTTAAACGAAGAAACAGATGAATAAATAAATTATATGTAAACTAGACTTTATTCAAAGTAGTGTTATTTATTCACTTCTTTTAGCTTTTGGAAGACGCTAGATTATTATTACTAACATTATTATTATTAAAAATATATGAGTCGCCTATTTCCAAAAACCCCTAAATCCATTTTTTCAAATGGATTTAGGAGTTTTTGGAAATAAGCGACTCATATACCGGGTGTTCGATAAAATTTGTCAACGAACTTTAATATTTAATCAATACTGTTCTTCTCAGGAATGCCGCATGATGGTCTTTATGGTTTTAATTTTTAAAATTTTTACAAGGCAGCTTGGTGGTGTAGTGGTTAGAGTGTTGTACTGCCACGCGGGGGTTCAAATACCGGCCTGACAAATTGTCTGCATTTATATAGGTTAGGATAAAAATGCCAAACACTCCGTCTTCTGGGATATGACGTTAAATGCATGTAGGACCCGTGTACTGCCTGGATGTTGCGTGCACGTTAAAGATCCCCACCGGTGGGTTGGAACTCCCACCGGGTTCGGCAAAATTCCCAGATAGCTGTAGACCTAATCTCCGGCGTCATGATTGGCCATAGCAGCGGAAATAGATGACGTAAAACCCAAAATAAAAAAAAAATAAAAAATTTTACAGATGCAGAATATGACAGACGACAATATCCATCAAATATTCATATAAAACTTTATTATTATTTAATTTAATCACTTGAAATTAGTCACGATTGAAAATTTAGTTGACTAATATGCGAATACTGATTGACAGATTAATAATAACATATACCAGGGGCGGGGACATGGGGGCGCAACCTCCCCTCGAAGTTTTTGAAATGTTAAATATTTATATGTAAAAGCGGCCAGAGCTGGGACGAATCCTCATAAAAAGGATTCGAATCACGAATCCGAATCATCTAATATGATTCGAATCACGAATACTCGAATAAAGGATTCGTAAGAGACAAATATGATTCGAATTAAAGATTGGAATCCTGTTTTTTCGAATCACGAATACAAATCCTTAAAGTATAAATTTGATTTTATTATTTTTTTGCAACCATTAATATATTAATATCGTTGCCAGTTGTTTTAATAAATATATTCAAAAAATTATTATTTATTACTAACACTGAACATCGTTGATAACAGACTAAATATCTGATTCCCTGTTACTCTGATTAATGATGTATTTGTGTGTTTTTCAACTTCACTTCAAATCAGTGTTTGGTACGCGTGGCGCATGAAGTAAAATTTCGAGTTTAGAAAAGCCCGAAAATTTGTCTCGGGTCGCTGCGCGACCCTCGACAAATTTTCACGGGGCTTTTCTAAACTCGAAATGTTACTTCATGCTTAGCCTGGGAGTGGAAACACCCGTTCAAAACTTCAAATTGAACTCTATTATAAAATAGATGAATGCCTAAAAATTACGTAAATAAAAAATTCACTGAATATCATTAAAACCGGAAAAGTCAGAGAAAAGTCATGGAATTATATTCAAATTGATCAAAACACTAACAAAAAAAGACATATGATATTATTAAATTTGTCAAAATCAACAGGTAAATTACAAAACACGTAAAAATTTATAAAATTAACTTAAATATTGACAAAAACAATGAAAACAATTTAACAAAATGGAGGTTTCCCACAGAAGAAAGTTGTATTAAAAGGTCAGGGAAAAAAATCTTTAATCAGGGAAATGCCTGAAAAATTTAACATTTCAGATTGTAGCTACCATGTCAGTTTTACTTCAAATAATATTTAACAAAATTGTGAAAACTAGATTATTATCTTTAAATACATTTTCAGTCATTTAATGTTCTTATCAAAGCATTCAGTTTGAAATGTTTCCACTCCCAGACTAAGCATGAAGTAAAATTTCGAGTTTAGAAAAGCCCCGTGAAAATTTGTCGAGGGTCGCGCAGGGACCCGAGACAAATTTTCTGGGCTTTTCTAAACTCGAAATTTTACTTCATGCGCCACGCGTATAAAACAGTGATTTAACGAGAAATTTAAAAACACACAAAAGGAATTTTTCATTTAATCCTCTGAATTCGAATTATTTTTGACGATTCAAAACCGTTTGTAAGTATTCGAATCCTTTTATAAATATTTGGGTTCGAATACGAATCTTTTTAAGAAAATGTAACGAATCCGGATCACGAAGCCAGTTGAACTAAAGTATTCGAATGCCTGTTTTGAATCCTCTAAAAGGATTCGAATCCTGAATGATTCGAATCCTGCCCAGCTCTGAAAGCGGCCCTGTAGAGCAAAAACAATATTTTTACCATTACCGATTTTTTTTTTCTGGCTACGGCCTTGTTTTCTTGTAATGCTTTTTTATTTTATTTTTATCCTGTTATCAAATTGTTTTCAAAGTAGAAATTGTTGTTGCTAGGAATTTCGAGTCGATTTATAAATTCTTGCGGTTTTATTCATTATTTTGTAAACTTGGACCGAGTCACCGAGAAATTCCTAGCCTTCGTATTTAAGCCGCATTGTGGACACGCCGTTTTCTCCAACACGTAATATTCTTGGCTCAGTGCCAACAGACCGCTCATTCCTGGCTACTCTGAGGAATCTCGTCCACAGTCTAGTCAGTCCTTCCGAAACGAACGGTCGACAAAAGTTAACTCAGAGATTATCTAAAGAAACTTCACAGAAATAATTATTTATTATTACCAGAAGAAAAAGAGATAACCAAGAGATTTTCTAAAGAACGTTGATACAAATAATTATTTACTGTTACTAAAAGAAAAATAGATAATCAAGAGATTAAATTGATTACAATTTACGAGGAACTTAAAGTTACTAGAAAAAAAAGATAACCAAGAGATTTAATTGATTACAACTTACGAGGAACTTGAAGTTACTACAAGAAAAATAGATAACCAAGAGATTTAATTGATTACAATTTACAAGGAAAACATTGTGATCTTTAAGGAAAAAGTGTCTTGTATAAGAGAAGAACAAACATTGCCTTCAAAAATATCATGCTGATAATAATACAAGAAGAAGAAAGATTCAACAAAGATAATATTCGCGAATCTAAAATCGATTAAGTATTTGAAAACTATTTAGTATATTTCAATTTCGAAAGTGAAAAAATCCTCGTGAAATCTACAAGAAATAATTGTCATGAAAAGTATCCGCGAAAAAATTGTATATAAGAAGAAGACATTCTTTTTGTTTTAATATCTCTTAGCCTAAAAAAATTTGAAATTTGCGCAAGAAAAGAAGAACCTGTTAAAGATTTGATTCTTTACTATTGAGAATAGTTAGAAATTTAAAAAAAATGCGTCTGCCAGGTGCTAACAATCTATTCAAGATATCTTCTAGTTTGTTTTCGTCAATCAATGGTAAGATTTTTTTGGCTTTTGTTGTCTCATAAAAAAATAAATGTAAGCATTTCTACGCACTTCTTGATAATTAAGGGCCAGTTGCACTAAACACGTTGAACTGGTGCAATCTGAACTCGAATTGAAAGTGACATTAGAACAATAGGAACTGTTATCCCGAACGTTTAAAGTAACATTAGAATAATAGGAACCTAATAGCAACTGTCATCCTGAGCTCATATTCAGTTTAAACTCGAGTTCAACGTTTTTGGTGCAACAGACCCAGTTACGCTTAGGTTTAATTTCAAGATGAACAACTAATGTTTATCTACACTTTAAACTAGTGATTTTTAACCGGTCATTCGTGAATTTTATTAAAGTGTTCCGTTACATCGATGATTTGCAATGTTAATAATAAATAATTAATTTCGTAATTATTTATTATTAACACTTTAAATCGCTACCAACACATTAAATATCAAATTTTCTGTTGTTCTTGCGTGTTATGTTGTTTTTAAACTTCACTTTAAATCAGTGTTTGCGTGGCGCATAAAGTAAAATTTCTTATTTAAAAAAGCCAAAAATTTTACTTTGCGCTTGAATAAGGAGTGCAAACCCTCGTCCTTATTGGACCTTACTTAATATTAATGACAACAAACGGCTGCATAGACTAACTATTGTTATTTCTTTATTATTTTATTATTATAATTTCTAAATATTTAATTTATTTTCTTTAAATAAAACATGAACTTATATCACGTGATCTTAATTTTTGTAATTTTGCTGTGTTTATATATATTATTTTAAAAATTTTTACTTTTGTAATATTACTCTGTAATTGGGTTGTCCTGTTGGGTAATAAATATTATTATTATTATTATTATGGAAAAAGTAATTAATTAAAATAAATGGGGTCCTAAATATTAGAAGACACATTTTGTGCATCATTAATCAATTAAAAATATATGTCAAAATTCAAGTTCTGAGACCATAAAATGGACACTTATAGCATTGAATAAATATTTATAACACCAAAAATGGTATTTATTTAAAAGTGTTTTATTTAAAGATTCGCAAATCAAAAATTTAAGTTCTTAAATCCAAATCATTAAATATAACATTACGATAATATTCGTACAAACTAAACATATTTATTCTTAAATTCATTTTAAAATAACATTTTTTTCTGTATTATGAAAGCTTCTACTTCGTTATACATGTTACTTTTAAAATAAAACACTTTTTACTTTAAACATTAAAAGTGCGATTCTTTTCGCAATCTACAACAAGTTAGTCTTACAAAGACTATATCAAACACTCATTGAAACAACTACTTCCCCCGACGGATATTGAATTATACAACAAGTGTTTGCTGTTACATACAGTAACCTACTGCAAATGTAACAATTTGGGTCAAATTATTGAGGCCATCTATAGACGCGGCCTCAATAATTTGACCCAAATTGTTACATTTGCAGTAGGTTACTGTATGTAACAGCAAACACTTGTTGTATAATTCAATGTCCGTCGGGGTATTAGCCCGGGAAGTAGTTGTTTCAATGAGTGTTTGATATAGTCTTTGTAAGACTAACTTGTTGTAGATTGCGAAAAGAATCGCACTTTTAATGTTTGAAGTATTCTGCAACCAAGAATTGGCAATTTCATTTATACTTTTTACTTTATTTGTATAACACTTTTTATTGAATGTGACTGCAGTTTCGACAAATTTAGCTTCTCATTATCAAACATTATCAAATTTTATGTTTGATAATGACAAATTTAGCTTGTCATTATCAAACAATATCAAACTTCGTGTTTGATAATGACAAGCTAAATTTGTCGAAACTGCAGTCACATTAAATAAAAAGTGTTATACAAATAAAGTGAAAAGTGTTTTATTGTGAACCCTTTTTTTGTTATACCGAGTGTTTGATTAAGAGTGGCCATCAGCTGTATCTCAGAAACTACTTGCGGTAAAAAATTCTTTGTAAAAGTGGCCAAGAGAAGTCGCTGGAAATATTTTTTAAGTTTCTAGCTTTGCCGCTAGAGGGCGCAATCTCTTTCGTACAAGATAAAAACAAGTTTTTATCAAATAAATACCAAATTAAGCTACGTCGAAAATATGATATTCTTAATCTATGCAAAATTTTACTCAATTTCAAACATCTTCTTCTCGTTCCTTTTGCTTTTACCTAAGACGCAGGGGAGAATGGAAAAGTCTGCTCACTTGAATGGCTGTAACATTAGTTAGGTTTAACCGAATTTAAAAAACTTAGGCTCATTTGATTGATAATTTAATCCACTTTAAAACTTTATTGACTTTGATTCTCTTTCGTTTTGGTATGAAACGCCAGAGGGCGCGATTGAGAGAGTTGTCGTATTTTTTTGATTTTCTTAAAATGTTCTCATTAAAAGGTATACTTTAGTTAAGTTAGTTGATTAAAGTGAAAAATACTTTAAAATCTAGTAAAAACCGCATCCCGATATTTTATCCTAGCCGGAGATTCTACACCACGTAATCTAGAAAAATAATATAAAATCTAGAAGGCAGTTGGGTTAACCAACAATATATTCTTGTTTTATGTGCAAAAGTAAAAACACTTTTTTTAAAACTTTTTTATTTTATTCAATTTTGTTAATTTAAATCGACATTATTAACTCTATAACAACCGTAATAAACAAGGTTTTATTCACTAGTGAACTAAAATTTTTTTAGGTCACTAGTGAACTAAAATTTTTTTAGGTCACTAGTGAGTTAAAAAATTTGTTATATAAACAATTACAACAACTAAACTTTACAACAATTAAAATATCTTAGAAACCTGCGCGTTTATCACAACGAATTTAGTTCAAAAGTTAAAATCAAAGCATTCTTTTGTCTAACCCCATAGTAAACGTTTACTTTCTTAGAAAGTTAAAAAAAATAATCATATAATAACATTACAGAACGCAATGTTTAATAACTTAAAAAAAATATATATTACAAAAATGAAAACAGAAACAAACATATCATCACACACATTAAGCAATAATATTTATACTTGATGCCAAACGTATGTAATATTCATATAAGTAAATTAATCTTTACTTATATGAATGCTACAGTTATTTAGGTTATTAAAGTTTATGTGTAAAGGTCCAACGTTAGACAAATGTATATCTTCTTGTTTTTTTATTTCCATTTTCGATGAACTCTGGATCGATCCATTCCTACCAAGAACGGCTGATGATTGTTCAATAATTCTCTTGGAAATGTCAATTTTGTTATTCAGAGAATCTTCTATATATCCTTCCACAACACTATTTGAACGCCATCCACCATGTCTTTTTACTCCTCCTCCAGAACTTCAGACGGTACAAATACTTCATTATCTGGTTTTTCTTGAAATACTCCAGTGAGTTCAGACATTTTTGTGACACGAGATAGAAGTTTTACAAATTTTGAAAATTATAAATAATACGTCGTCATGAAAATGGATTTCACAGTCTACATAGTTTTTCAACATTTATTAAAAAATTAATGTAAAGTACATTTTCTTTACAATTTCGTCAAAATTGAATAAAAACATATATACGCCACGTGAATTAAACACCTTTATTTACTCAAAGAAATGATTTCACTCGCGCCGAGGCGCTCGTGAAATCAAAAATCTTTTCGTGAATAAAATCGTGTTTAATTCACTTGATGTATAATATTTATCATTTAGCAAAGATGTGATGTGATGTGTTTTTAACAAAACGAAACTAATTCAAAATAAAAACTAACTACACTTAGTGATTTTTGTTGTTGTCTATGCACATAATCAAAATCACAGCAGGTGATACGATAATGATAGAGGAAAAAACAATACAATCCGTCTATACAAATCTTGACTTGGGTTATAGAATAGGTCGATGTTTATGTTTAATTGCACGTTTGGTCAAATACCGAAATCACATAAAGGGTGCGTAAACATTTTCGACTTACATTTAAAAAAATGGTCGATGACGTCACAACTATTACATGAATCACCCTGTATACGATTTCGGTTTTTGACGAAATGCGCAATTAAAAATAAAAATGGACCTGTCCGTGGGTTTTTCTTTGATGTTTATAATTTAGATTTTAATGAATTTATGCATAACTTTCTGACAACACAGTATATATTTTTAATATACTTAACCACAAATTATTGTTTATGACTGAAAAAAAATTAAAAGATTTTCAGTCATCAAAAAAAAAATGAGAAGTGAAGTTCGGCCAGTTTCAAAATAAATGGCTCATTTATTCAATCATCCATATTGTAAACATGTTTCATCAAATGATAAATGAAATCTAAATTAAAGATAATTTATTGATAGATGAAGTAATTTAAAATTGTCAGGATCCATTAAAAACTGTTTTTGATTATCAAACACATGAAATGGTATAAACGTGTTAATTGTCAAAGTTGTGAAACTTTTCATTTTAATGCTTTTAACGTCAAAACAAAGTTTAATCGTTTCTCAATATTTTTTGTGAATATCATAAAAATCTGGAGTTCTCTTAAAGTTCAATTATGCTTTTATGATCTTTAAGGAAAATTATAAAGTTTTTGTAATATTGCGGAATTACATATAAGTTTGTTAACGAGTTAAGTAAATTTATATGTTTTAAGAGAAATAAAAGAAAAAACGACAAAAGATATTGATACAAATAATGTTTATTTTTCAATATGTACAACATTCAATTGAAAAAATATATACATAAGCTTACACTAGTATTCCACAGATTCACATTCTAAATGGATTAGGTATTTCAAACATTAAAAGTGCGATTCTTTTCGCAATCTACAACAAGTTAGTCTTACAAAGACTATATCAAACACTCATTGAAACAATTTGACCCAAATTGTTACATTTGCAGTAGGTTACTGTATGTAACAGCAAACACTTGTTGTATAATTCAATGTCCGTCGGGGTATTAGCCCGGGAAGTAGTTGTTTCAATGAGTGTTTGATATAGTCTTTGTAAGACTAACTTGTTGTAGATTGCGAAAAGAATCGCACTTTTAATGTTTGAAGTAGTCTGCAACCAAGAATTGGCAATTTCATTTATACATATGATTAGGTATTTGTTATAACGAGAGTCTATAAACATCCCAGTAGGTTCTGACTTCAGAAACATACGTCCTAATTAAATCAAGCACTGTGACACTAACTAATGACATACAGTTAAATCTATTTGACGTTTCCGAAATTCACCGTTTCGTATGGCGTAAACAGATAAACTCTGTTTTTTTTTTTAATATTACCAAACTTAGGGTGTATTTACTGCCATAACAGTAGGGTATTTTAAACATCAAATTTTAAAATGTTGGTAAATGATTATCAATGTGACAAATAAATTATAATTTGTCAAATAAATTGTTACGATGCAGAGATTTAAAAAAAAGAAAACGCTAAAACTTGCAACTTTAAACACATACAGGGATTTTCTCTTTTAAGTATACTTTCACATATTCCATATAAACATTTGTAAAAAAACATGTGATCAGAACTAAGCAGTATATTTTGAACTTCACTTTAAATCAGTGTTTTATACGCGTGGCGCATGAAGTAAAATTTCGAGTTTAGAAAAGCCTGATTTGGCTTGGTCGCTCCGCTGCGCTACGCGACCAAGCCAAATTTCCAGGCTTTTCTAAACTCGAAATTTTACTTCATGCTTAGTCTGGGAGTGGAAAACACTCGTTAGAGTTTTCAAATTGAAAGTTTTTAATAAGATCACGATTGTCTAAAAATTTACATTAAAAAATCGTAACATGGATACGTAAAAGAAACATTTCTTGTATTTAGAACTTTTTTGAAATTTGAACATATAAATGGGCAGATAATAAAGAAGACAGATATTCCTGAGCAAAGAATATTACCTGATTCTCAGAGATACTTTATTAAATTGGTAGTAGATACAAATAATTTGAGGCGGTGTTAGGTAAATACATTTGTAATCGTAATCTTTGTTAGTTAATTGAATTATCATATTAATGTCAGATTTCCCTTCACACAACCTACAAGTTAAAAGTTGATTTACAACATAACATGTGATTAATCTTGTCCTAAACTAAAACACGTAACCTGCATTACACCACTAAATTTGATTGGTCATATAAAAAAAAACAGATTATATGTAATTTGTTTTTCAAAGCAACCGAGATGCCGACAGTTCATAGACACTCGTTATATAATTAGAAGATTATACATTAACCTTTTGCGTACATATCATGGACATTGTTAAATTTAATTAAACTTTGTACTATATTTTCTTTTTCATTTTCATAGGAATTTAGTGTTTTCGGACTTGACACACGATTTATTTTTATAGATCCTAGTTTGTGGATTTGTTTTTGTTTCTTTCTTGTGAATTGTGTGGGAGGCTTAAATCACCGCGCTGAGGAATTTTAATTAGGGCCTCGGCCGATATCCGGCCCGATTTCGATCGACTTGGCCCCGGGCCAGAGATATACACATTCCTCGGGAAAATACTTCATTCATGCCGACCGATTTTAAGACGCCCGGAATGTAAACACGCTCGCCGAGATTTGCGCGGTTTCTCCGCGAAAAGACAAAATAATCGGTATTTTTGGGCGACTGTAAACATCCAACGAAAAGACAAAATAATCGGTATTTTGGGCAACTGGAAACATCGAACGAGAGGAAAGAAAAGAAGGAATTTGACTTTGTAATAGAAAATCTTGTTTACTCCTCAGAAACAGCAAACTTTTCAAAGAAATGAAGTGATTATAGAAGGCATTTCTTTACTTTTCAGTAAAAAACAAAAAATACACTATCGTATCAAAGAAATAAAGTGTTTTAAGGTTTTTCCGGCGTTTCTTCGTAAAAATATATTCTGAAAAAAAAAAGTTTTTTTTTTAGATTTTCTAGACGTTTCAGCGACAAATTTAAACTTTAAAATTTCACCTAAAAATTCAAATATTTAAGTTAACCCATTAAACACCATTGATATAATAACGTAACATTATTATTATTATTCAAATTACTAACTAAATAAATGAATTTGATAAGTTATATTAATTGAGAATGTGCGAAGAAAAATATAAATATTTTATTATTTAAATATTTCCATTATTACTCATTTTTAAAGTGTATTTCTAACTTCAAAATATTCGAATGTTTTATACGCGTGGCGTCGTATAAGGTAAAATTTCAAGTTTAGAAAAGCCTGAAAATTTGGATTTGCCAGGGCGCGACTCGCTTCGTTTGGACGTAAATTTATAATTCTTATTATAATTCTAACGAGTGTTTTCACTCCCAGGTTAAGCATGAAGTAAAATTTCGAGTTTAGAAAAGCCTGAAAATTTGGATTTGCCAGGGCACGCGAGCGAAGCGAGTCGCGCCCCAGCAAATCCAAATTTTCAGGCTTTTCTAAACTCGAAATGTTACTTCATGCGCCACGCGTATAAAACACTGATTTGAAGTAAAGTTCAAAGTATACTCCTTATTAATAATGCATCACATTGTTTGTACATCAAAGTGATGTTTTCCTGTACTTTTTTTTTCACTTATTTCAATGTAAAATCTTGAAACGCATTTTGTCTGATAGCCTTTAGACACAACGCATTTTGTCTAAACAATGTGCGAAATGACAGACGAATGCGATTTTATTCGGCTGTTGTCTAAAAACAATGGACAATTTACGTTTTGTCTGTATTTCGAGTTTTGTCCGTAACATATTAAGTGCATACATATGCAGAAGTGTACCTTTATATGCAAGTAAAATCTTAAGAGGAATTTCATTTGATGTCGTTAATTACCCACAGCTTTTAGACACAACGCATTTTTTCTAGACAATGTGCGAAATGATAAACGAATGTGGCTTTATTCGGCTATTGTCTAAAAACATTAGACAATTCGCGCTTTGTCTGTATTTCGTGTTTTGTTCGTAACATATTAAGTGCATAAGCATGCAGAAGTTTACCTTTATATGCTAGTAAAATTTTAAGGCGAACATTATTTGATGTCGTTAGTTGCCCACGTCAAATATAAAATTTTGGAACAAAATAATTGTTTGTTGTTTCTTCACCTGGTGCAGAAGATTAAAATACAACTTATGAGTGCACTTCTAAAACAATTCCAAAAATCTTTCGAAACCCCGCCGCTGCGGTCTTGGCATAAACACGTGTGCGTATGTCTTTTCTCGCGGTGATGACACACCTTCTACCTGTCGAAAAGTCTATTTCCAGTGTTCCTCTAAAAATATTCTAAAAAGTGCTGCTCCGAAAAGTGCAAAATGGACGGACCTTCTGCAAACGCCAGGCTTTGACTCACGCATCGCGGGGGGACTTCTTGGACCCCGTCCAGGACGAAATTTTCGAAAGTTCGAACTCGCGCGCTAACAAATTTCGTGAGTAATGAACTATGAGAAATTCTGTCACGGGCATGCCAAAACAATAATGTTTATTTATTTTTCGAGTTAACGTTCGCGCTTAATTTGACAAATTGCGGTGATTTTGTTAATATTTTATTCGTTGACTGGTTTCTACAAGTTTAGCTTGTCATTATCAAAGCATTAATTGTAGTTAATGAATGGTATGTTATTGAGAATAAGAGTGAAACTACATGTATACACTTTTTAATAAAACAAAAACGTGTTAGGTTTACAACTAGAATATTTTCAGAAATTAATTCTAAAACAGCTTTATTTATAGAATTTCCATTAATATTATTATTGTTTAATGCTAGTTAATTTTTGCTAGACCCGTACAAATACGATAGTAACATATATTAATAATATATCCATACAGAGAGTTTTATGTAACACCGAACATTTTCATAACGAGAATTTTTCTTTTAAGTATGCAAGCGTTGTACATTTTCCGACGCTTGGTTTATTAAGAGAATTCAATTTGAAGCTATAAGAGAGTGTTTTCCACTCCCAGGCTAAGCATGAAGTAAAATTTCGAGTTTAGAAAAGCCTGAAAATTTGGTTTGGTCGCGTAGCGCGAAGCGCGGAGCGGCCAAACCAAATTTTCAGGCTTTTCTAAACTCGAAATTTTACTTCATGCGCCACCGGTACAAAACACTGATTTAATGTTAAGTTTAGCGGTGTGTTTAAACTTCGTAATATGTCAGTGTTTTGTACCGGTGGCGCATGAAGTAAAATTTCGAGTTTAGAAAAGCCTGAAAATTTGGTTTGGTCGCTCCGCGCTTCGCGCTACGCGACCAAACCAAATTTTCAGGCTTTTCTAAACTCGAAATTTTACTTCATGCTTAGTCTGGGAGTGGAACACACTTATTTTAAGTTTCAAATTGAACTCTTTTGAAAATACAACGATTATCTAAAGATTTACTTCAGATACGCTGTTATTGGGACTTGAAAGAAAAATTTCCTGTATGTACAAGCTGAGACATTAATTGCAATTGATTGGCTACAGTTTGTAATGGTCATATATTCAACCCAGTTTACACAGAACTTAAAAATGAAATGTGTCAAATTGTATTGAATGAAAATGTTCGGTGTTTTAATTTTAAACTTTATTAAAAACAAGATATTGTTGACATCTGTTTTCACTAAATGTGTTCAAATAGGCCGGCTGTTACTTCATTCGCACGATTTATGATGGAAGCACGAACTCTCTATAGCATATTATTGTCTATTATCGCCACTGCACCGTAAATACGAGCTACCAGATCTTCAGGATTCAGAACAAGTTAGCGGTAAACTTGTTCTTTTAAACAGCTTCAAAAAAAGTTAACCAACGGATTCAGATCTGGTGATCTGGGAGGCCATTGTATGGCTCCACCCCTTCTATTTCCCAGAGAATTTTTCATTCAGGATATTCCTCACTTGTATTCCATAATATGCTGGTGCACCATCATGTTGGAACCAACAATTTAATCTACCTGCTAGCGGGTAGTTTCAAGCAATGGTGGTAAATTTTCATTTACAAATTGTTATGAGTATTTATGATACCTGCTCATTAAATGTGGATTCATCACTCACACAGAATCTTTTCAATGAAATAAGGGTCATTGTTTACGCTATGCATCAACCATCGACAAAAATTGACTTGAAGCACCCTATCCCTGTCATGCAAAACGTTGAGACTTAAATAGATGCAGTCCATTTCTCATTAACCCATTAAGCGCCATTGATGCATACACGCAACATTATTAATTTTTTGTTGATTAATTAATTAAATTACTAAATAAGTTATATTATTTGACCTGCCTTTTTTTTTTTAGGGGCAGGAAACGGAAGTTAGGGTTATTTCTGCCCTAGCACCGCAGCCGTGTGGCTTATTGTACTTCTTCCGTTACCGTAGTTAATCAAAAAGCTCTGTTTCCTTGGCTAGTCCCAGCAGCCTTTCGATCATCTTTCCCTTCGGGAAGTGGTTTGGATTCCCTTGGACAAGGTTTGCTTCCGTCCAGGTGGAAAGTGCCCCGCACTCGAATAGTACATATGAGGCGTCTTCATCCTCTTCCAGGCATAGTCTGCATATTGGATCTTCTGTGAACAGTTTCATGTTATGCAGGAGCTTCCTTAGGGTACAGTGTCCAGTTATCAGTCCTGTGACTATTCTAAGGTTGTTTCTACTGAGTCTGAGGGCCTCAGTTGCTAGTTCTTGGCAGGGTTTTTCCATCAGTAGTTTACTGTGTCTATACCCTGTCAGGTTTTTCCAGCGCTCGGTGTGTCTTTCTAGGGTCCACTCTTTTGCGCTTGGTCTTATTGATTTTTTGGGAATCGGTAGCATTGGTTCTGGTCCAATGTAGGGTCTGCGTGATCCAATCTTTGCCAGAGCATCGGCTTTCTCGTTGCCATCCTCCCCTGTGTGTCCCGGCGTCCAGCGTAGTGTTACGGATGCACTCCCATGATAGCTCAGATTGGATCTTATAGCTGTTGAGTGCTCTTAAAGCAGCTTGGCTGTCGGTGAGGATCAGGATCTTTTGCCTCTTATATCCCCGTCGCAGATTTTCCATGGTACATTGGTTAATCGCGAAGATCTCGGCTTGATGTGCAGTTGCCATCCTCCCCAGAGACACGTAGATGTCACATTTTGGGGTTACGCCGTGAATCCCAGCGCCTGCTCCACCTCTTCTTGACCCATCGGTGTACCAGATCAAGGTTCCAGGTGAAGGGTTGCGCTTCTCATTGACCCTCTCACATTCTATTGTGAAGGGTCTCTTCAGGGAGTAGCGTGGTATCATGTAGTCACTTCCCATTTGTAATAGAGGTTTGGTAACTACCTGTTCTATTCTGGAGTGGTTTCCTGTGGGGTGCCAGTTTCCAGTTGTCCTCAACCTATATGCCCCTAGTCTGGCTTCGCTTTTAACCACTAGGGCCAGCGGTTGGAGGTTTAGTAGGGTTTCCATTGACGCTGTTGGTGTTGTACGCGGTGCGCCAGTTATGCATAAGCAGGCTAGTCGCTGTACTCTAGATAGAGCTGCCTGCGCAGTACTTTATTCTACTTTCGGCCACCAAGTGGTGCATCCGTAGGTGATCATGGGTTTTACTATTGCATTATATATCCACATAGTCATTTTTGGATTAAGGCCCCATGTTTTTCCCAGAGCACGCTTTGTTGTCATTAGCGTCCTTGTTGCTCTGTCGGTTGTGTGCTTTAATTGACGGTTCCATGTGAGTTTTGTATCTCGGTAGATACCTAGATATTTGACCTCATTGGTTAGTTGTAGAGTTTGGTTATAGAAGGTTGGGGGTTTGAGGCCCGCGCATTTCCTTCTTTTTGTGAAGGGGATGACCGTAGTCTTGGTGGGGTTAACGCTTAGCCCCACCTCCCCACACCATCGTTCTACAGTTTTCAAGGCATTGTTCATGATGCTTGTTATAGTAGTTGAATATTTTCCCGTGACGAGAATGACAATGTCATCCGCATATCCCTGGGCGTAATATCCTGAGTCGTTTAGTAACGTGAGTAGCTCATCCACCACCATGTCCCATAGAAGGGGGGGATAGAACGCCCCCCTGTGGACATCCACCTTTGGCTTTTAAGCTGATTTTTTCTTGAAATTGTTCCGTAATTACTAGTCTGTCCGTCAGCATGGATTGCAGCCACGAGCTTATCGTGGTTTCCACAGCGTGACTTTCGACTGCTCTTACGATCGTTCTGATAGAGGTGTTGTCAAACGCTCCCTCAATAACGAGAAATGTAGCCAAAGCCACTGTTTTGTGTTTCAGCGAGGCCTCTACCTTAACTACCAGATGGTGTAAGGCAGACTCGCATGCTTTTCCAGTTTGAAAGGCGTGTTGAAAGGGGTGGAGCGGCCTCTCTAGAAGTGAGGTTTCCCTTATGTGTCTTTCAACTAGTTTTTCCATCGTCTTAAGTAGGAACGATGTCACGCAAATTGGTCTGTAACCTTTTGGCTGGGTTAAGTCCTTCCCAGACTTAGGGATAAAGACCGCTTTGACTTTCTTCCAGGTAGTTGGCACGTGTTTTAGTGCCAGGCTGCCCCTGAAGAGTTTACATAGCACCGGTAGAAGGTGCTGCAAGAGCACTGGATAGATCCCATTTTATCCCGGTGATTTATATCGGTGGAATGTACCTATCGCCCACCTGATTCGTTCAAAGGTTACAATTTTCTTTGAGATTTCCCAGTCTTGTTGTGTTGCCGCCTTACCAGGGGTTACAAGCACTGAGTGAGTGTCTGCACCATTTTGCAGGATTTCAGATCCGGGGAAATGGGTTCTCATGAGGATCTCCGCTGTTTCCTTGCCGGTTTCTGTAAATGATCCATCTGGTTTCTTCAGGGTTCCGCAAGAGGTGTCGGAGGTTTTCGCTAGGATTTTGTGGAGTTTTGCTCCCTCGGGGACTTGGTCAATCTCCGAGCAAAATATCCTCCCGGCGCGCCCTCCTGATCTCCTTGCTGTACTCCGTTAGTGTTTTGGAATATACCTCCCACTCACCAGATTTCCTCGCTCTGTTGTAGAGCCGGCGTGTGTCCCTCCTTAGTGTTTCGAGGTTTTCATTCCACCAGTTTTTTATTTTGCCGGAAGATCTCCTCGTTGTAGGGCAGTTGTTCTGGAAAGAGGTTAGGATGGCCTCTTGGACTTGTTCTGCCATAAGCTCTACGTCCAGTTTGTTTTTGATGCTTTTCTTGGTAGGCAGGTGCCAAGGTCTTCAAGGTATGATTCCCAGCATGTTCTTCGTGGGTTTCGGAACTCGATTTTGGTTTCACGGGCTGACCTGACTTAAAAATGTATAAAGAAAATTGTTAATATTTTGTTATTTAAATATTAAGATTAGTACTCATCTAAAAAAAAACAAATGTCAGTGTTTTTCTAAGTTCACAATATATCAGTGTTTTATAGGCGTGGCGCATGAAGTAAAATTTCGAGTTTAGAAAAGCCTGAAAATTTGGTTTGGCCGCTCCGCGCTTCGCGACCATCCAAATTTTCAGGCTTTTCTAAACTCGAAATTTTACTTCATGCTTAGTCTGGGAGTGGAAACACTTGTGCTAACTTCATATTGCACGTTTTTATATAAAATCGACGGATGCCTAAAAATGTACAGAGTATACATTATGTATATTCAAAAGAAACATTCACATTATGTAATACAAAGTCTCTCTGTATATTGATAATATATCCATATATTAATAATATATCCACTAAATGCCAAACATAGTCTACTAGATATTTCATTGTTATTTAAACTTGGCCTGTGTGATTAAAAAATACCGCAGTTACCAAATTAAATACGTATACTTTAGTTTTTCCTATTAATTAGTTTTAAACTATTGATAAAATTAACATAGCAACATCGCATTTTCATTGGTTCCAACTTCACTCTAGTTAAATTTGGAGTAATTTAGAGGTTATGTTACACTATTCTTGTTTATGTTTTTAAAAATGTATCACTTCTGCTGAATTATTTAATTGAAATTCACTTCTAACAAGTATGTCCATGTTATTATAAAAACAATTTAAAACTCGAGATTTTTTATGATTGCACATACTAAAACGTTTATATGGGACTTTGTAGGTGAAATCAAAATACCATCGCTGTGTCATTTTTTATTAAGAATCGCGTTAGCTGTTAAATTTTAGAGAATGCGTCAATTTCGTTTTAGATACACATTAATCAATCTCTACACTTTACTGATTTTTCATTTCATATTCTCGATTGTTAATTTCGTAAAAGCCATTATCCTAATAGGGAGAAATCGGGGTGGACAAGGAGGCAAAAATGGCCTCTCCTCGTGGACATTAATCAGTTTTGCCTCGCAATTAGAGCTAATCTCGTTAGGGTTCTCCGACGTCGGCGAAACGAAACCGTATACATCGGGTTTCTGTCGGTATTATATTCCTCGCGCTGTGTTGATAAGTAAGTAATTAGATGGAAGCTTGATGGATCGCCTAATTGCGTGAAAAGTAGTCGTGGTTCGGAATAATAATGTTCGTTTTGTTGCTAAATTTATGGGAGAATTACTTGTAAAGACATAGTTATATTATTTCGAAAGAATAATTTATAGTGACTACTAGATAGAGAATTTGGGTTTTACTTCAGCAAAGGTCATTGAATTCCAATGTCAACTTTACATATCGTTGCGTAAACATTGAACTCTCAACTGAGTTCAAAATGATGAATGAGAAAATTTTATTTTGTACAGAATTTATCTTTGAAATACGGTTTTTGTAAGTACAGTGCAACTGGCTTCAAATTAACTTGATATCTAAGAAATTTTGACGTTTTGAATAATATAAAGATAATTTAACATAAAGAAACATTGAGTTTGTCAATAGTTTGCAGAATATTTACAAAATATAAAAAAACGAATTAAAATGAACATCAAATCTTTGATTTGGTTGGCGTACACTTGGTGGTACATCTTTTATTTTATAAAGATGTACCACAAAGTGAACGCCAACCAAATCAAAGATTTGATATTCATTTTAATTCGTTTTTTTATATTAAAACACTTAACTTTGTTTTACCACGCAGTTTGATAATGACTAGCTTGTAGTCGAAACTATAGTCACTGTGAAAAGTTAATTAAAGTGGTAAAACAAAGTTAAGTGTTTTAATATTATTTTAAAATGAATATCGACTTTCTGCAAAAAAAAATTGTCTCATTAACCCATTAAGCGCCATTGGTGCATACACGCAACATTATAAATTTTTTGTTAACCAAGTTACAAAATGAGTTTATTTTGTATATTATATTATTTGACCTGAGTTGAAAATGTAGGAAGAAAAATGTAAATATTTTGTTATTTAATTGTTTCGATTATTAGTCGTAAAAAAAATACATCCGTGTATTTATAACTTCACAATATTTCAGTGTTTTGTACGCGTGGCGCATGAAGTAAAATTTCGAGTTTAGAAAAGCCCCGTGAAAATTTGTCTCGGGTCGCTGGCGCGACCCTCGACAAATTTTCTACGCGGGGCTTTTCTAAACTCGAAATTTTACTTCATGCTTAGTCTAGGAGTGGAAACACTCATTCTAAACTTTATATCGCACGTTTTTATAAAAAATCGATTGATAAAATATAAAAACGAATTAAAATTAATATCGACTTTCTGCAAAAAGTTTGTCTCCAAATATTCATTGAAACAACTGCTTCTCGAGCTAATACCTCGACAGATATTGAATTATACAATGAATATTTGCGTTACACGACAGCACTGCTGTTCTATGCATAACTTATATGCAAAATGGAACATCAGGTCAAACTATTCTCTAACCAAACTAAATGAAACAAAAGGAAATTGAAATAAATTGAAAAAATTACAGGGAATGAATTTTAATTGTCTTAAGCCATCTATAGACGCGTTTCGAGATTTATCCCTCATCAGTATAGCTTTGCTTTAGACTTTCAATACAAAGAATATTAAAATAAAATAAACAGGAAACTTACAGGAATGTCGAAGTGTGTCGTCGAAACAGGTACATAAAACTGGGGAGAGTGAAAATGAAGGAATGTTATTTATAGGTAAAGGATTAAGTCATTAGTGGGTGCAAACAATTTGATACCTGAGAGAGAGTGATATACCGCCTTTAACGGTACAGTTTCACATAAAGACAATTTATCATAAAGAAAAATTGAGTTTGTCAATAGGTTGCAGAATATTTACAAAATATAAAAACGAATTAAAATTAATATCGACTTTCTGCAAAAAGTTTGTCTCCAAATATTCATTGTATAATTCAATATCTGTCGGGGTATTAGCTCGAGAAGTAGTTGTTTCAATGAATATTTGGAGACAAACTTTTTGCAGAAAGTCGATATTAATTTTAATTCGTTTTTATATTTTGTAAATATTCTGCAACCTATTGACAAACTCAATTTTTCTTTATGATAAAAATACATCCGTGTATTTATAACTTCACAATATTTCAGTGTATTATACGCGTGGCGCATGAAGTAAAATTTCGAGTTAAGAAAAGCCCCGTGAAAATTTGTCTCGGGTCGCTGGCGCCACCCTCGACAAATTTTCTACGCGGGGCTTTTCTAAACTCGAAATTTTACTTCATGCTTAGTCTGGGAGTGGAAACACTCATTCTAAACTTTATATCGCACGTTTTTATAAAAAAATCGATTATTGCCTGAAAATTTACAGTGTATACATTTTGCATATTTAAAAGAAAAATTCTACATACTTTGAATTTTTTCTTTTAAATATGCAAAATGTTTACACTGTAAATTTTCAGTCATCAATCGATTTTTTATAAAAACGTGCTATGTGAAGTTTATAACGAGTGTTTCCACTCCCAGACTAAGCATGAAGTAAAATTTCGAGTTTAGAAAAGCCCCGCGTAGAAAATTTGTCGAGGGTCGCGCCAGCGACCCGAGACAAATTTTCGCGGGGCTTTTCTAAACTCGAAATTTTACTTCATGCGCCACGCGTATAAAACACTGAAATATTGTGAAGTTAAAAACACACTGATGTATTTTTTTAATGAGTAATAATCGAAAAAGTTAATAATAAGTTATTTATAGAAATCATAAAAAGAACAGCCGAATTTCTAAACTTTATATCGCACGTTTTTATAAAAAAAATCGATTAATGCCTGAAAGTTTACAGTGTATACATTTTGCATATTTAAAAGAAAAATTCTACATACTGTGATTTTTTTCTTTTAAATATGCAAAATGTTTACACTGTAAATTTTCAGTCATTAATCGATTTTTTATAAAAACGTGCTATGTGAAGTTTAGAACGAGTGTTTCCACTCCCAGACTATGCATGAAGTAAAATTTCGAGTTTAGAAAAGCCCCGCGTAGAAAATTTGTCGAGGGGCTTTTCTAAACTCGAAATTTTACTTCATGCGCCACGCGTATAAAACACTGAAATATTGTGAAGTTATAAATACACGGATGTATTTTTTTTAATGAGTAATAATCGAAAAAGTTAATAATAAGTTATTCATAAAAATTATAAAAAGAACTGCCGAATTTTACCAAAAATTAACTTTTAAAGTCAACTCTATAATTGCTCGGCCGTTAATGGGTTAAAACGTCTCCAAATATTCATTGCATTTATTTATTTTTTGTATTGAAAGTTTAAAGCATAGCTATACTGATAAGGGATAAATCTCGAAACGCGTCTATAGATGGCTTCAGACAATTAATATTCATTCCCTGTAATTTTCTCAATTTATTTCAATTTACTGTTATTTCATATTATTTGACCTGAGTTGAAAATGTATGAAGAAAAATGTAATTTTTTTTTATTTAATTTTTTCGATTATTACTCGTAAAAAAAATACATCCGTGTATTTACAACTTCACAATATTTCAGTGTATTATACGCGTAGCGCATGAAGTAAAATTTCGAGTTTAGAAAAGCCTCGTGAAAATTTGTCTCGGGTCGCTGGCGCGACCCTCGACAAATTTTCTACGCGGGGCTTTTCTGAACTCGAAATTTTACTTCATGCTTAGTCTGGGAGTGGAAACACTCATTCTAAACTTTATATCGCACGTTTTTATAAAAAAAAACGATTAATGCCTGAAAAATTACAGTGCATACATTTTGCATATTTAAAAGAAAAATTCTACATACTGTGAATTTTTTCTTTTAAATATGCAAAATGTTTACACTGTAAATTTTCAGTCAATAATCGATTTAAAAAAAAAACGTGCTATGTGAAGTTTAGAACGAGTGTTTCCACTCCCAGACTAAGCATGAAGTAAAATTTCGAGTTTAGAAAAGCCCCGCGTAGAAAATTTGTCGAGGGTCGCGCCAGCGACCCGAGACAAATTTTCGCGGGGCTTTTCTAAACTCGAAATTTTACTTCATGCGCCACGCGTATAAAGCACTGAAATATTGTGAAGTTAAAAACACACTGATGTATTTTTTTTAATGAGTAATAATCGAAAAAGTTAATAATAAGTTATTCATAAAAATCATAAAAAGAACTGCCGAATTTTACCAAAAATTAACTTTTAAAGTCAACTCTATAATTGCTCGGCCGTTAATATTCATTGAATTTTTTTTTTTTTGTATTGAAAGTTTAAAGCATAGCTATACTGATAAGAGATAAATCTCGAAACGCGTCTATAGATGGCTTAGGACAATTAATATTCATTCCCTGTAATTTTCTCAATTTATTTCAATTTACTGTTATTTCATATTATTTGACCTGAGTTGAAAATGTATGAAGAAAAATGTAAATATTTTGTTATTTAATTTTTTCGATTATTACTCGTAAAAAAAATACATCCGTGTATTTATAACTTCACAATATTTCAGTGTATTATACGCGTGGCGCATGAAGTAAAATTTCGAGTTTAGAAAAGCCCCGTGAAAATTTTCTACGCGGGGCTTTTCTAAACTCGAAATTTTACTTCATGCTTAGTCTGGGAGTGGAAACACTCATTCTAAACTTTATATCGCACGTTTTTATAAAAAAATCGATTAATGCCTGAAAATTTACAGTGTATACATTTTGTATATTTAAAAGAAAAATTCTACATACTGTGATTTTTTTTTTTAAATATGCAAAATGTTTACACTGTAAATTTTCAGTCATTTATCGATTTTTTATAAAAACGTGCTATGTGAAGTTTAGAACGAGTGTTTCCACTCCCAGACTAAGCATGAAGTAAAATTTCGAGTTTAGAAAAGCCCCGCGTAGAAAATTTGTCGAGGGTCGCGCCAGCGACCCGAGACAAATTTTCGCGGGGCTTTTCTAAACTCGAAATTTTACTTCATGCGCCACGCGTATAAAACACTGAAATATTGTGAAGTTAAAAACACACTGATGTATTTTTTTAATGGGTAATAATCGAGAAAGTTAATAATAAGTTATTCATAGAAATCATAAAAAGAACTGCCGTATTTTACCAAAAATTAACTTTTAAAGTCAACTCTATAATTGCTCGGCCGTTAATGGGTTAAGACGTCTCCAAATATTCATTGAATTTATTTTTTTTTGTATTGAAAGTTTAAAGCATAGCTATACTGATGAGGGATAGATCTCGAAACGCGTCTACAGATGGCTTAAGACAATTAATATTCATTCCCTGTAATTTTCTCAATTTATTTCAATTTACTGTTATTTCATTTAGTTTGGTGAGAGAATAATTTGACCTGATGTTGCATTTTGCATATAAATAATGCATAGAACAGTAAAACTGTCGTTTGACTTAAATATTCATTGTATAATTCAATATCTGTCGGGGTATTAGCTCGAGAAGTAGTTGTTTTAATGAATATTTGGAGACGTCTTAATGAGACAAAATGTTTGCAGAAAGTCGATATTAATTTTAATTCGTTTTTTTATGTTTTGAATAATGATGGGCTGTCCTTCGATAAACGTATATTGCTACTAAAATGTTAACACTTGATGAATTACGTTGTTTTTATGCCCAAGACTCCCAAGACCCAGTAACATGAATTTTTTAGACAGTAGATCATTTCTGAACTGTATATACATGCCAATTTCTTGCTTATTCAATACCATGTAAAATGAACGCTGATCTGCAATTCAGACTTGTAATTCTGTTCAAATATGTATGCAAAAACCTTAGGAAATAAAATATTCACGGTCTTCTTGCCTTTTGTAGACCCGGTAGCAAAAATGTTTTTGACCGTAGATCATCTCTAAACTAGAGATACATCCCAATTTCTTGCCTTTTCAATAATATATAATATTAATGCTGATCTGAAATTCAGACTTGAAATGCTGTTCAGATATGTATGCAAAAGACCCCTTGAAATTATTTTTAAATATGTATGCAAATACCTTTGGAAATAACATATTTACGGCCTTCTTACCTTCTGTAGACTCAGTAGCAAGCATTTTTTCGACAGTAGATCATCTCTAAACTGTAGATCCATGCCAATTTCTTGCCTTTTCAATAATATATAAAATTAACGCTAATCTGAAATTCAGACTTGAAATGCTGTTCAAATATGTATGCAAAAGACCCCTTGAAATTATTTTTTAATATGTATGCAAAATACCGTAGGAAATAACATATTCACGGCCTTCTTGCCTTCTGTAGACCCAGTAGCAAGAATGTTTTTTTTTATTTATTTATTTATTCACGAGATACCTCTTTAACATTGAAATAATACAAAATAAGAAATAACAAAAGTTTTCGACAGTAGATCATCTCTAAACTGAAGATACTTGCCAATTTCTGCCTTTTCAATAAATCGTAAAATTAACGTTGATCTGAAATTCAGACTTGAAATGCTGTTTAAATATGTATGCAAAAGACCCCTGGAAAAAACATATTCACAGCCTTCTTGCCTTCTGTAGACTATCTTTGAAACATAGCATTCCCCAAGATGATTGTAACTTGTATACACTTGTTGGCTTTCTTGCCTTCTGTAGACCCAGTAGCAAGAATGTTTTCGACAGTAGATCATCTCTAAACTGTAGATACATGCCAATTTCTTGCCTTTTTAATAATATGTAAAATAACCGCTTATGTGAAAGTCAGAATTGAAATGCTGTTCAAATATGTATGCAAAAAAACCCCTTGAAATTATTTTTAAGTATGTATGCAAAATACCTTTGGAAATAACATATTCACGGCCTTCTTGCCTTCTGTAGACCCAGTAGCAAGAATGTTTTCGACAGTAGATCATCTCTAAACTGAAGATACTTGCCAATTTCTTGCCTTTTCAATAAATCGTAAAATTAACGCTGATCTGAAATTCAGACTTGAAATGCTGTTCAAATATGTATGCAAATGACCCCTAGAAAAAACATATTCACGGCCTTCTTGCCTTTTGTAGACTATCTTTGAAACATAGCATTCCCCAAGATGATTGTAACTTGTATACACTTGTTGGCCTTCTTGCCTTCTGTAGACCCAGTAGCAAGAATGTTTTCGACAGTAGATCATCTCTAAACTGTAGATACATACCAATTTCTTGCCTTTTTAATAATTTGTAAAATAACTGCTTATGTGAAAGTCAGAATTGAAATTCCGTTCAAATATGTATGCAAAAAAACAGCTTGAAATTATTTTTAAGTATGTATGCAAAATACCTTAGGAAATAACATATTCACGGCCTTCTTGCCTTCTGTAGACCCAGTAGCAAGAATGTTTTCGACAGTAGATCATCTCTAAACTGAAAATACTTGTCAATTTCTGCCTTTTCAATAAATCGTAAAATTAACGCTGATCTGAAATTCAGACTTGAAATGCTGTTTAAATATGTATGCAAAAGACCCCTGGAAAAAAACATCCTTCTTGCCTTCTGTAGACTATCTTTGAAACATAGCATTCCCCAAGATGATTGTAACTTGTATACACTTGTTGGCCTTCTTGCCTTTTGTAGACCCAGTAGCAAGAATGTTTTCGACAGTAGATCATCTCTAAACTGTAGATACATGCCAATTTCTTGCCTTTTTAATAATATGTAAAATAACCGCTGATGAGAAAGTCAGAATTGAAATGCCGTTCAAATATGTATGCAAAAAAACCCCTTAAAATTATTTTTAAGTATGTATGCAAAATACCTTAGGAAATAACATATTCACGGCCTTCTTGCCTTCTGTAGACCCAGTAGCAAGAATGTTTTCGACAGTAGATCATCTCTAAACTGAAGATACTTGCCAATTTCTTGCCTTTTCAATAAATCGTAAAATTAACGCTGATCTGAAATTCAGACTTGAAATGCTGTTCAAATATGTATGCAAATGACCCCTGGAAAAAACATATTCACGGCCTTCTTGCCTTTTGTAGACTATCTTTGAAACATAGCATTCCCCAAGATGATTGTAACTTGTATACACTTGTTGGCCTTCTTGCCTTCTGTAGACCCAGTAGCAAGAATGTTTTCGACAGTAGATCATCTCTAAACTGTAGATACATACCAATTTCTTGCCTTTTTAATAATTTGTAAAATAACTGCTTATGTGAAAGTCAGAATTGAAATTCCGTTCAAATATGTATGCAAAAAAACAGCTTGAAATTATTTTTAAGTATGTATGCAAAATACCTTAGGAAATAACATATTCACGGCCTTCTTGCCTTCTGTAGACCCAGTAGCAAGAATGTTTTCGACAGTAGATCATCTCTAAACTGAAAATACTTGTCAATTTCTGCCTTTTCAATAAATCGTAAAATTAACGCTGATCTGAAATTCAGACTTGAAATGCTGTTTAAATATGTATGCAAAAGACCCCTGGAAAAAAACATATTCAGGGCCTTCTTGCCTTCTGTAGACTATCTTTGAAACATAGCATTCCCCAAGATGATTGTAACTTGTATACACTTGTTGGCCTTCTTGCCTTTTGTAGACCCAGTAGCAAGAATGTTTTCGACAGTAGATCATCTCTAAACTGTAGATACATGCCAATTTCTTGCCTTTTTAATAATATGTAAAATAACCGCTGATGAGAAAGTCAGAATTGAAATGCCGTTCAAATATGTATGCAAAAAAACCCCTTAAAATTATTTTTAAGTATGTATGCAAAATACCTTAGGAAATAACATATTCACGGCCTTCTTGCCTTCTGTAGACCCAGTAGCAAGAATGTTTTCGACAGTAGATCATCTCTAAACTGAAGATACTTGCCAATTTCTTGCCTTTTCAATAAATCGTAAAATTAACGCTGATCTGAAATTCAGACTTGAAATGCTGTTCAAATATGTATGCAAATGACCCCTGGAAAAAACATATTCACGGCCTTCTTGCCTTTTGTAGACTATCTTTGAAACATAGCATTCCCCAAGATGATTGTAACTTGTATACACTTGTTGGCCTTCTTGCCTTCTGTAGACCCAGTAGCAAGAATGTTTTCGACAGTAGATCATCTCTAAACTGTAGATACATACCAATTTCTTGCCTTTTTAATAATTTGTAAAATAACTGCTTATGTGAAAGTCAGAATTGAAATTCCGTTCAAATATGTATGCAAAAAAACAGCTTGAAATTATTTTTAAGTATGTATGCAAAATACCTTAGGAAATAACATATTCACGGCCTTCTTGCCTTCTGTAGACCCAGTAGCAAGAATGTTTTCGACAGTAGATCATCTCTAAACTGAAAATACTAGTCAATTTCTGCCTTTTCAATAAATCGTAAAATTAACGCTGATCTGAAATTCAGACTTGAAATGCTGTTTAAATATGTATGCAAAAGACCCCTGGAAAAAAACATATTCAGGGCCTTCTTGCCTTCTGTAGACTATCTTTGAAACATAGCATTCCCCAAGATGATTGTAACTTGTATACACTTGTTGGCCTTCTTGCCTTTTGTAGACCCAGTAGCAAGAATGTTTTCGACAGTAGATCATCTCTAAACTGTAGATACATGCCAATTTCTTGCCTTTTTAATAATATGTAAAATAACCGCTGATGAGAAAGTCAGAATTGAAATGCCGTTCAAATATGTATGCAAAAAAACCCCTTAAAATTATTTTTAAGTATGTATGCAAAATACCTTAGGAAATAACATATTCACGGCCTTCTTGCCTTCTGTAGACCCAGTAGCAAGAATGTTTTCGACAGTAGATCATCTCTAAACTGAAGATACTTGCCAATTTCTTGCCTTTTCAATAAATCGTAAAATTAACGCTGATCTGAAATTCAGACTTGAAATGCTGTTCAAATATGTATGCAAAAGACCCCTGGAAAAAACATATTCACGGCCTCCTTGCCTTCTGTAGACTATCTTTGAAACATAGCATTCCCCAAGATGATTGTAACTTGTATACACTGGTTGGTTTTGTTGAAAAATGTTTAATTAATGGTTTAATTTTGTGCTTGTTTGTTTCAGAGCCGAAAAAAGATAAGACTGATGGATCAGCACAGAACGGGGCGCTATCCCCCAACGGGGAGATGCCCTCGCCGACCCTGCAGCCGCCCGGCTACGGGGAGTCCCAGAACAAACCGGAACGACCCAATTCGCTGGGCCCGGGAAAACTCACTAGACGCCTTTTATGTTACCACAGTGAACACTGTAAGTAAACACTACGATATGAATATCATTAAATGATGTTCAACTTAACCTGTGAACATAGCGTTTGCGCTCGACTTAAAATGTTTGCTTTTGCGTGGTGTTCAACTTGATCTCTATATCGTTGGACATAGCAATTGCGGTTGATGCAGGAAGTTCCTACACCATTGTAAATCGAAAAAATTAAAGTTAGTTATTGCTTTTCAATATTAATCACCATTAGATTGTGTCCAACTTTATCTTTGACACCGTTAAGGTGGGATTCCTAAGCGACGACTAAAACTACTCGAGCCGCGCGACTCAAGCCGCGCCCGACAGCTTTGCATGTAAATAAATGAAAGCCTTTGCTAAGACGCGACTGTAGCCGCGCGACTGTAGCGACTCTAGTGCGGCGACTCGAGTCGTACGACTGTACTGGTACAGAGAGCAACGGCGCGCTTTTAAAATAAATTGAGTTTATTTCATCCTTTTAAAGTTATTACATTCATAAAAAATATATTTCTTACAAGATATATCGCTTCTATCAAATTGGTAGTCTAATGAAGGCAAACCGAATAAAATTATGAAATAAAAACTTATTTTTTTTAAATTAAATACACTTAGGTTAGTCTTTTATCTCGTATTTGATGTTTTGATTAATTGCATAATTAGTAATAGTTGTTCTTATAATATTTTTTCTCTAAAGAAAGTCTATTATTCATAACGATCTCGTAGAAATTGAAGTAATAGTCGTTGCATAGGAATCCGACCAAGCGATTGAGGCCGCGCGACTCTGGCCGTACGGCCACAGACTAATTCGTAATATTCAGGTAGTTCCCACACTATTGTAAATTAGAAGATTTACACTTTGTTATTCTGGTTATGGTATAGGGCAGTGGTGGGGAAACTTTTTTTAAGACGGGCCATTTGTAATAACCAGACAATCGTAGCGGGCCAAAGAATAATGCTTAATCGTAGGTAGGTAGTTTTTATGCGGGTCGTCACATTACGAAGTAAGAACGCGTTCAAACATTCTCACGACGGCACTCTTAAACGGGCCGGATTAAACCTTTCCGCGGGCCGGACTTGGCCCGCGGGCCGTAGTTTCCCCATCACTGGTATAGGGGGTAGTGCGCATTGCTGCACTGCACTTAGACCTCATTAGGCCCATTGTAGTGCCTCCTACTGCGGGTCACCCATCCTCAGCTCAACTATCCCACCTTGTCTAGGTAGTCCACTATTACTGAGGTGGGCAAATCCTTGATGATGTCCATCTCTCACCCAGTATGTATCCTCTCGTAGACACTTTGTTATTGCTGTCCAACTTAATCTTTGGGCGTAGTTTCAGATATATCCAGATAGTTCCTTTTCGATACTAAAAGTTAGTAGTTGTTATCATTGGATAAATCTGTAAATAATTATTATTAAATAAGTAGTAGGTAACTTGACTTTAGATACCGTTGGACATAACTTTTGAAGATAAGGATGTCCCTACAACATTGTAAATTCAAAAACTTTAGATCTACATTTCCAAAAACTACGTCTTATCTAATAGAGAGAGATCAGTGCTTTGTTTAACCTTTCCAGATCTAAATTTAGAATTAAATAATTTATTTGGCATTCTGTATAGGTAAATGTCTTTGATTTTATTATTGTCACTATTGTAAATAAAATAATCAAATATATAAAATCCAAGAAGGTTATCAACCATTGGTCCTTCAGTCTTAGCTTTAATACGATTTACTCTTGATCTGTATGATTTCTGATATAGAATGATTTGTTTATTGATTGAAGTGATTTGTTTTTTACTTTTATATACTTTTGGTCTCTGTTAAATTGATTGAGTGAGTTACGTGAAGATCGAATTTAATTGATAAATAAAGCACTGATAACCTTTCTTCACACTTTTATTTTTATTCCATATGTACATTTCGGACACAATGTGACCATTATCAATGGATTAATGTATTAACCCATTGATAATGGTCACATTGTGTCCGAAATGTACATATGGAATAAAAATAAAAGTGTGAAGAAAGGTTATTAGTGCTTTATTTATCAATTTGGCCTCTGTGTTGGTTGTTGGACAAGGGGCTCTTGTATTGGCCTAGTCTCTTTTTCTTATGTGTTGGCATCAGGAGGTGGGCAAATCCCTGATGATGTTCATCATCGGCCATCTCTCACCCAGGATCGTAGCTCTCATAAAATACACGATTTTATATTATTTTTGTATAAATTTCACACAAATTCTACACAAGGAATTTTTTTCAGGCATACATATGCATACACTGTAAATTTTTCGACATTCGTGGTTTTTTTAAAAGATTTCAATTTGAATCGTTAAACGAGGGTTCTCCACTCCCAGACAAAGCATGAAGTAAAATTTCGAGTTTAGAAAAGCCTGAAAATTTGGATTGGCCGCGTAGCGAAGCGGAGCGGCCAATCCAAATCAGGCTTTTCTAAACTCGAAATTTTACTTCATGCGCCACACGGATTAAACACTGAAATAACGCAAAGTTTAAAGTATACGGCGTTAGCAATCTAATATGTAGATGTAAATAAAACGTGAGTCAAATTCTGCGCTGAATAAATTAAATAAAACAGTGATTATAGGCAACCCAAAAACTCTAACGTACATTAGGTTGCCTATAATCGTTGTTGTATGTGTGTTTTTTAACTTCACTGTAAATTAGTGTTTTTAAGCGTGGCGCATGAAGTAAAATTTCGAGTTTAGAAAAGCCTAATTTGGATTGGCCGCTCCGCTTCGCTACGCGGCCAATCCAAATTTTCAGGCTTTTCTAAACTTGAAATTTTACTTCATGCTTAGTCTGGAAGTGGAAAACACTCGTTAAAAGCCTCAAATTAACCGCTTTGAAACAACGAATTCCCGTAAATTTTAAAAACGTTGTAATTATCAGGATATGTATACTCAAAAGAAAAATGTCCTGTATATCCGTTGTCCAACGTTCTCACAATACTCATGGTTTGATCCTATTTGATAAAGGATCTTATTGAGGAGATTTAATATTGTTGTATTTCATTTAGAACCTTTCAGAGTCCTGTTCTATAGTTTGTTTCTGACAAAGGTTTTTTTAGGCTGATTTCACCTATGCGATTTGTCATCGGTGAGAACTTGCACGAAAATGACGTAATTTTACTCCACACGGTTTATTAAATTTCTCCCAAAATGACGTCATTTCAGTGCGACTTCACAGCGATAATAAATTGCATCGGTGCCGTGAATACGGGCCCAGGACTCCTGTTTGGCACCATTTGAGGAAATATTTAGCCCTTTTCTTAGTGAGATTTATCATTGTTTTTACCTGTACTATGTTTCTAGTTTCTGATGGACCCCAGGGACCACCGGGCAGCACGCCGCCACCGCACGAACGACAGCAGCATCACGTTTTACCCCCGGTACCCCCCGGCTTCATGCTATCCGAACTGCCAGAGCCACCGATACCCGTTTCGGAAATTGGCCCTATCCCTCCGCCGCCCATGTTCAGCTCGCCGAGTCCCGTACCTCATCGGCAGCAGTCACCTCTGCCGCCCCAAATGGGTGATTACGACTACGACGGTAAGTTTTCCTCTATTTAAAAAAATTGACAATAATCTAGTTCGGCCAGTCCTAAATTACCATAAAGGTATTCCTTAAATTCACTTGGTTTTGTTTCACTTATATAAGTGAAACAAAACCAAGTGAATTTAATTTACAAACCATTATATTTTAAAATGTTTTACCAAGTGATTAATGAGAAAAAAGTGTCCGATATAAGGTATTCCTTGCCTGAAAAAAAAACCGAAGGACCAAATATCTGCAACACATGTTGGTCCTTCCATGTTTTTCTGCAGCCTAAAGGCCCAATCACACATGATAGTATTGCCTTAGGGCATATTCCTGAAATTGGTCGCACGGCCTGATCCCATGAAATCTGTTGTAAAGGTATTACGATCAATACGTACGAACAATTTCCGGAATAGGGACCTAGAACCACAGACAGTCCATGGGATATGGAATCCAGGAAACCAAATTATGATTACAACAAAATCTTACAGATAGTACCTCCATTCGCAATTTCATTATTAATCAGATATAATAATTCTAAATTTAAAGTACGTCCTCGAATGGTAGACGTTATTATTTTATACAAAGGTAAAAGACTCTTAGATTCCAAAAAACTATCTCGCAATAAATCCTTGATTCCATTTTCGACGTCTAAATAATTATATTAGACCGACTGTCTGCATAATTGAGTCGCCTATTTTCAAAAACCCTTAAATCCATTTAAAAACAATGGATTTAGAGATTTTTGAAAATAGGCGACTCAATTGTCTATAGTAGAACATTCATGAGTTGCAATCGATGTCTGGGATTCTTCATCTTATCAAAACATCCATATATTTTCAATAAAAGTCACTTGGTTTGTTTCACTACTATCTTTTATTCTCTTCGAATAGTTTCGACTTATCGTCATTCTCAAAGTGACGATAAGTCGAAACTAGTCGGAGAGAATAACAAATAGTAGTGAAACAAACCAAGAGACTTTTATTTAATTATCAATATTGTAAACATGTTTCATCAAGTGATTAATGAGAACCAAATTAAAGACATATATTTTCTTTTCGTTTATAATTTCAACAATTAGATCAAGACGATGATGATGACGGTGTCGACCCGGAAGAAATGGACGACTGCCTGTACAGAATGCCGCAGCCCGATCCAACAATAGACACCTCCCGCGTAGATGAAATACCCGCCAAGGAACCCAAGTTCAACGCGATGCCCCTAAAGTCGGCCCTGAAGAAGAAGGGCGGACCGGGCACCCCCCAAAACACCCCTACTCAAGAAAACAGGCCTCTCAACATGCGACAGGGCGAACACGTCACCTTCAAGTAAGTCCCACTGAAATCTTATCTATATCACACAACAGCAACAAACAGGAATATCACATTTTTCTCTTTTTATTTTGTGAATTTTCTTGTACTTGGTACTGCTTGACCTTAGGATCTCTCAGACTGACTTTCCATTATATCTTTGTGGTCGTGTAGAATTATATATTTTTTTTCACGAATTCGCCCCCACTACACTAATCATTCTGAGTCATTTATATAACGCGGATTGTTTTGTGCACCAGTTTTTCATATTTCTTAAGGAAAGTGTTATTTACTTAATAACTTTAACTTTAATAGAGATATTTTAGCTTGTCAATGAGGAAATTTATACAAAATTACTACTTTCAAATAAAAATAACTCGAAATCTAATGATGGAGTATTTTTGGATGTTCGTATACAGAGAGTTTTATGTAACACCAAACATTTTCATAACGAGAATTTTTCTTTGAAGTATCGATATGCATACGTTGCACATTTTCCGATGCTCAGTTTATTAAAACAATTCAATTTGAAGCTTCAAGCGAGTGTTTTCCACTCCCAGGCTAAGCATGAAGTAAAATTTCGAGTTTAGAAAAGCCTGAAAATTTGGTTTGGTCGCGTAGCGCGAAGCGCGGAGCGGCCAAACCAAATTTTCAGGCTTTTCTAAACTCGAAATTTTACTTCATGCGCCACCGGTACAAAACACTGATTCAATGCAATGTTTAGCGGTGTATTTTAAACTTTGTAATGTGTCAGTGTTTTGTACCGGTGGCGCATGAAGTAAAATTTCGAGTTTAGAAAAGCCTGAAAATTTGGTACGCGACCAAACCAAATTTTCAGGCTTTTCTAAACTCGAAATTTTACTTCATGCGCCACCGGTACAAAACACTGACACATTACAAAGTTTAAAATACACCGCTAAACATTGCATTGAATCAGTGTTTTGTACCGGTGGCGCATGAAGTAAAATTTCGAGTTTAGAAAAGCCTGAAAATTTGGTTTGGCCGCTCCGCGCTTCGCGCTACGCGACCAAACCAAATTTTCAGGCTTTTCTAAACTCGAAATTTTACTTCATGCTTAGCCTGGGAGTGGAAAACACTCGCTTGAAGCTTCAAATTGAATTGTTTTAATAAACTGAGCATCGGAAAATGTGCAACGTATGCATATCGATACTTCAAAGAAAAATTCTCATTATGAAAATGTTCGGTGTTACATAAAACTCTCTGTATTTAGACCAAGCAGTATATTTACTTGATATGCATACAAAATGTCATGATTATTTTATAATATCGTTGGTTGTTTTTACAGTAAAGGAATCATTGCTAAAATTTTGAAACCGTGCTACTTATTTTGTTTAAAGACATCACGTTTGTATAGTCACCATACTGCACTTGTCCATCTGTTTTGTTTCTGCTTTCCCTTTTTTCTCTCTTTCTAATTATGATAACCCCCTGAAACTCTATCTTATGGTTGTTTTATTCACTTAAGATCTGATCGATCCTGGCGGATCCAAGCAGTACCACCCACTTTGAGGAGTTACGGGTACGTAAAAAAAAATTCAACAGGGAATCAAATGCACGTAAACGTGACGCTTTTGATATTAAAAAAAACAATTCATGCACTTGTCTCTGTGTGTAAGTGTAAATGTAACCCCCTCCAACACCAACCACCACGCGCTTAACCCACATCCACCAGAGCACTCTAATCCCCACCGTCTAATACCAAACTGTTGTTGTTTTCTGTTTGCTACCCAGAAGGCCGCCTTTAAGGCCTAGGATAAGAATTTGGTAAATATACACACTTACTTAAAAAAAGTACTTTCTCTTGGTATTACGAGGGAAAGTAAGAAAAAAACCAAACAGAGTTTACACTAGATAAATCAGTGCGTGCGTTTTCTTGTTACATTTTTTTCCCTGAGCGGATTATTAAGTGGGGAATATTTTTGACAGTGGTAAAACGGGAAAGTTCGGCCTTCCCTGCTCGATGGAGAACAAGGAGAACGCTAGGCCATATGTGATTCGGGAGGATAACGATGACGAGTCCGGAGATGGGCCGATTTTGTACAGGGACGAGGACGGGAACTTGACGGAGGAGAGCCAGCTGGCTTTGAAGATCGCCAGGAAGGAGAGTCTGTCGTTGAAGTTGGCGCTCAGGCCTGACAGGCAGGAGCTAATCAACAGGAACATACTCCAGATACAGAGCGAGAACGAGCGGCAGGAGAGCAAGGAGGCGATCGGGGCCAAGTTGATAAGGCGGCTTAGCATGCGACCGACTCAAGAGGAGTTAGAAGAGAGGAATATACTGAAAAGTAAGTTAATTTTCATATACAAAGTATTGTTTCAAAGTACAGGCATTTTTGTTTGATTAACTCCATATATGAGGAGTCAAAAAAAATGCCAAATTTAGTTAAAAACTTATGATATGTCAGATACGCCCATGATTTAAATGTGTGTGTGAGGAGGGGGTGACAAAATATTTCCGCATCGAGTTGCCACTGGCCTAAAACCCCCCTCTCTCTCCATACATTAAAATATGTTTCTGCATATATTGTCAAAGGTAGAAACTCCATGATATGAATGTTCATTGTTGCAATTTTTTTAGAAACTACGCCGGCCGAGGAGAAGAAACAAAAAGAGGAGAAGAAGCGCTTCCTGCTGCGAAAGCTGAGCTTCCGACCCACCGTGGAGGAGCTCAAGGACAAGAAGATCATCCGCTTCAACGATTACATAGAGGTGACGCAGGCGCACGACTACGACCGACGGGCGGACAAGCCCTGGACGCGGCTCACGCCGAAAGACAAAGCTGCCATACGGAAGGAGCTGAATGAGTTCAAAAGTTCGGAAATGGCTGTGCACGATGACAGTCGTCATTTGACAAGGTAAGGAAAACAAAATACACAACAAATCCCCAGTACTTAGGATTAAAGATTGTTTGGTGGGGGGCAGCACAGTCGGGCCTATTGTTGTTCCTCCAACCGATAGGCTGGAAGAGAGGCAGCATCTTGTGTCCCGCTACCTCTTTGTGACAAAAACTGAAGAATCTCAGCTTCCCAAGAGGGGATGAATCGCCTCTTTTAAGGTTTTACCACGGTGACACTAAGGGTTAGCTTTAGTGTGACCGTGGTGAAACCTTAAAAGAGGCGATTCAACCCCTCTTGGGAAGCGGAGATTCCTCAGTTTTTGTGGCAAAGAGGTAGCGGGGACACAAGATGCTGCCTCTCTTCCAGCCTATCGGGGTGACACTAAAGCTAACCCTTAGTGTCACCGTGGTGAAACCTTAGATGAATTGATTCTTCCCCTCTCGGAAAGCCAAGAATCTTCAGTTTTTGTGTGTCCTCTTCTGAATTTCCGAGGACTAAAAGGTAGCCTTGCTCCGCCTTCTCCTGCTGAAAGGTTACTTAAAGAACAAACCAAAATGTTATGCGTTAGACGCAATATTTTACAAAGAACAGTATCTTCCAGGCTACTACAAAAAAGACATAGTACGACCAATACATATGGATACCAACAAATTTTTGTAGCAATTCGATTGTTCTATCATAATTATCTCTTGGGATAAATATTAATTGTTTTTTTTTTATATATTTGTTATAGATTCCATAGGCCTTGACAATTCCAGGGCGTAGTAGAAATGAAGATACTAAATTCTGTGATGGGCGTAGCTGTAGGACTAAAATTTCCCATGTTTGCTTGTTCAGCTCGGGTCCGACGCGTTGGACCCGGCGTGTCCAACGGATGGCCGACACCGCCGCCAGGACTCGTGACCGTGTAATTGTTTTTTGTACATACGTGATTTTTTATTACACAACAGAGTTATTATTATTATTATTATTATTATTGAAAATAAGATGAAGATGAAGAAAAAAAATTAAGAAATACAAAACAAAAGTATAAATAGTAGGTGTAAAAATCATATGTTGAAAGCACTTGATCAAATTGTACATATATAATATAGAAGTAAATTAGATTTTATTTAAATAAATAGCTAGTTATATATTATGAATATATATAAATAAATAAATGCAAGCAAAAAAAAACAATTCGAAGGAGAAGAAAAAAGGAGGATTATGTATAAATAAATGATAAGGTTATGTAATTCGAATTCGGATTTGACGACGCCTTTTTTTATTGATTTTTATTAAATGTGTCGATTGATAATTGGCAATCGGCAGCTTTAAACAAAATAAAATACTTTCTCTTATGTAAATCTAAGTATTTTAAAACAATAAATGAAAATAAAAACTCATCAAGAAGGCCATGAATTTATTTATTATTAACATTTAGCACAAGTACAACTGGATATTCTAACAAATGCTGGTAGCATTGTTTCTGCTTGTAGAACAAATTAATCTTAAAACACCTAACCGCCACTTCCTAGCAGCACTACCAACATCAAACTAGTTGTAAGCTGTTATGTTGGTAACATAGCTGATAAACATAGCTCGTTACATTTAACTAGGCGAGAAATTAGAACATATTACTGCCCAGCTCTGGTACATAATACCAAAAGTCCTAATAAGCAACTTGTATTACTTGTTAAAATTAAATGATGGTAATGAAATGTTCATATTTTAAGGCAAATGACATAATTAGTCACACAGAAAATCTCCATACAGATAAAAAAATGCTTGGATTTGTTGCCTAGTTAAATGGACCGAGCTAAATCAGTTCTTGTTTTAAGGTTCGATTTTCTCCCAAGTAACCCTGCTGATAGTTAGGAATGTCAGTTGCTCTTTTGAGGTTATAAATTCTACAAGTACATCACTACCTACATGTCTTGCTACAAATCTAACCTCAAAACTGCAATTAGAAAAGCCGGAATTTTCAGCCTTTTCTAAGCTCGAAGTTTTACCTTATACCTGATCTAGAAGTGGAAAACACTCGTTTAAAGCTACAATTTGAACTTTTTTTAAAGAAAAACGAATATGCGAAAATTTACAGAATATGCACTGTAATTAGGTTAAGTATATTTAAAAGAAAAACTCCCTGTATATTGATAGCACTGTTTCTGCTCATGCAATATCAAAATGATATTTAAAGGTTTCAAAATTGAATAAAAACGGTTGGTTTGTTCACTTAATTAAGTGAACAAACCAAGTGTTTTTATTCAATTTTGAAACCTTTAATACTTCAAAAATGTTTCACCAAGAGTTAAGTGAGAAATTAATTAAATATAAAATTATATTTCCTCGTAATGTTACCAACATAACTGATATATTAGGGTTTTGAGCTAGTTTTTTATCTGCATGTGTTGGTATCAATGCTGCAGCTTGGAGAATTGCTAAACTCAAAATATAAACTGCCAGTTAATGCCAATACCACCAACAAAGCAAAAAGGAGCAGTGCTACCAAGATGTATGCTAGAATATCTAACCTCAGAACAGTAGTAGAAGATATTGTAGCAAGATATATGGATAGAACTGTTTCTGCTCATATAATATCAAACTGATATTTCTTGGCAATGCTACCAACATAACTGATATGCTGGTACTTTGAGCTAGTTTTCTAGCTACATGTATTGGGAAAAATGCTGGAGCTTTAACCCATTATATCCCACTGTACTTCTTCGAGTACAGCACTGGCGGCTCGCGGCCTAACTTCATGTGAGGCTCAAATCCAAGATACAAAAATTGTGGTTGAAAGGACTATGTACCTATTTTGTTTATAAACGTCACGGAATTGCGTCATTAAAACATGCGTTTAGTAGCACGATGAGCGCACCTTTTAATTTCGTGATGCATTATCTTGGCATTTTTGTTTCACATGAAGTTGGCCACCGGCCGCCTCTATAAAATTGACACCTTCCAAACGATAGTCCAACAATTTTTTTTTTTTTTGAAAAAATCATTTCTTGGGATCAAATGGGTTAAAAATTGCTAACGTCAAAATAGCAACATAGTTAATATGTTAACAATATTAGAAGAAGTCACTAAATATCAACTTTGAGGTTTTGTGAACAGAATTGAGCCGTTTGTCATGTATTGTATCTAACTAGAATCCTGGACAATATTTACTCTGAACATTATACTACTAACTTAAATCTCCAAGAAAAGATCATTTGAGGCAGCATAGTCTACTTGATGAGATTTGCTTTTTGTAATATCTGAACTGTATTTACACACGATGAAAGTTCAAATAAAAATTGTTGATCGTTTTTTCACGTATACAAAAAAAAAACTGTATAAAACTTGTTTAGGTTTTTATTTAAAATACTTTAAAACTCTTTTTAATAGATTTGTTACTTGTTTTTCATTTTAATGTTTAAAAAAAAACGATATTGATCGGACCATTGTAATGTTTAGAGGAGTTGGTAACTGTTTTAAAAAAAAAATTGATGATACGTATACATTAGCGAAAGTTACCAAATCTTCCGTATATATATGATATATATTTTTAAACAAGTGAAACTAAAGGAAAACTAGAGGTTTTCACAAATTTGTGAATGTGTTTTTTTTTCTATTTGTATGTTTTTTTGAAAAACAAGTGCATGTGCTGCGTTCGTTTATTTTCCTCGGCGGGTCGAGAGACTTGAGATTTTGTAACGATTGAGGTGAGTGGATATCGATTGTTTAACAAGTTTTTTGTTTATTGATGATTGATTGACGTTCTTTCAATTAATTTTGTTTTATAAAAATTGAGTCTAACTTAAGTTATTTACAGCCTTATTAATAGACGTTAGCATACAGCTTTAACACGGTTCTAAGGATGATATTAACATATTCGTATTAATAAAATATTTTAGTAGATGACTATTGTTCAGTGACGGCTCCTCAGGGACGGCAGGGTCGGCCGGGCCGTAAATGTAAATTTGATTGAACAAAAATTATAAATTTTTATTTTCTCAGAAATAAATATTGCGCATTTTTTGTAATAAATACAGGCAGGGTCGGCCGGGCCGTAAATGTAAATTTGATTGAACAAAAATTATAAATTTTTATTTTCTCAGAAATAAATATTGCGCATTTTTTGTAATAAATATATAGCAGGCTAATATGTAGTAATAATAATAAGCACTCAGCATAGGGCCGATAAATGTAGAAATTTATTTTAATTTAATATATGTTTACTCAGATTATAAAGATTAATGCAAGCGCTACGTCATCACAAGTGTCAGTACAGTTTCTGTCGTTGCATTTCCCCTGCAGGGTGAACGTACGTCCGCAAATGGTTTACTCGAGTACGGCAAGTTTTCCGGGGCCGTACTCGCTGTTCTTCCACACAATACACCGATGCCTGTGTCGATGCACACTTCAAATTCGGTTACGTTACACGTCACAGATTTTTATTCTATAACTAGTGGATTTATTTACCAATGTATTTCTGATTATTTTCATATTATTTAATTTAAAAGTATAGGCATTTACTTTAATACAAATTGGTCATTAAGGCCAACAATTAACCGGTATTGAAAAAAACAGTTAAACATAATATTCGTCTTTAATTTTATTTAACAAATCAGAACATATCTCGCATTTTTAAGTATCGTTAAACAACTGATGTGATTTAAAAATGCGAGCAATCATTAAATAGTTACCCAATTGTAATTTACAAAATATTACCTCTGTATTTTAGAATGATTATGTGAAATATTTATTTAATTATATAACATGTTTAAAAATGTTATTGTAATTCCGAGAATATTTTCTTTCTATTTTTTAATGTTGGGCGAAATTATTTTATTTTAAGTATCGTGCTAGCGAAGGTGTATGGTTCGGTACGGCTGGCCGTTTAGTCTCAGTGCGCGTGCGCCAAAATACATTTGGCCGACCCACTTCATTAGATCATGAGCTGTCACTGCTGTTGTTAGTTTACAACTAATAATTAAATAGCGTTGTACCCCTAGTTCGAGAGATCTGTGTTATGCATAACCTCAATGGCTATAGCATAATTGGAGTTATTTAGAATTTATTAAATTAAATTATAGTGAATTTCAAAATACACTGATTAGGCATTTAAAATTTTTATCATACCTAGGCAGTATATTTTGAAAATGGCTTGAAATAGGCGTTATATACGCATGGCGTATGTAATAACATTTCGAGGCGGAGCGACCAAACCAAATTGTCAAACTTTTTTAAACTCTAAATTTTGCTTCAAGCGCCATGCGTATAAAATGCCAACTTCTTCATGCTTAATCAAGAAGTGGAAACACTTGTTTGATATAAGTTTGTATTAAATAATTTAGCAGGATAAATACCGGGCTTTCATTAATTCCCGAACCCCACGTGACCAAAAATAATAGGCAACCAAATGTACAAGTTGGTATGGCTCACACAAAAATTCCCTAGATTTAAAAATATTTATTCGCCGGCGTATTTTTATGACGACTGAAAATATTATATTTAAAATGATTAAAAAATAGGCTCATCTTCAAAAATGTAACTAATTTTTATTAATTTTCGCAGTATTTGCTTATCCTAGCAAATTGACTCTGCAAAATAAATAGAAATAAAACTCAATGTTTCAGAATAATTAAACAATTTTTGCTTACCTGAAAATTCCGGGCGAATCTTGTAAGATCTCAAAGGTTGGTTTAACGATGCACCGCGCATAAACGTTTATGTCAAATTTGACTTTAGTAACGTTTGGTTACTTTTTTCAAAGCCTCCAACGTACAAATACAATAATTTACGCGGCAATTTTAAATTTAGTCACGTGGGGTTCGGGAATTAATGAAAGCCCGGTATATCTTCACAAACATAAACAAAAAAACAGTGCAACATAACCTCTAAATTACTCCAAATTAAATAGAGTGAAGTTGGAAAATGCAATGTTGCTATGTTAATTTTATCAATAGTTCAAAGGTAACTAATAGTGTGTACATTTTGTTGTATTAATACGAAATGTTAGTCCCTTGTCTAGTAGCAATGAACTACCATTAAACTGTAATGAGAGGAACGGCAATTCTATTAATAAAGCTGTGATTCTTTATATATTATTTAAATATACGTTTACAATTTTTTTTATTTTCATAATTGTTTGAACTAATTTGTTTCATAAGAGTTTTATTTGTTGTGAGTTATGTTTAAGTTTGTCTAAAGTTTAGATTATGTGAAGTTTGTTCAAATTGAGGTTATGTAGAAATTTATTCAAATTGAGGTTATGTAGAAATGTATTTAAATTGATGTTCTAAAAATTATTTCCATTAAAGATACAGAGAGTTTTTTCTTTAAGTGTACATACCCCAAAATACTGTATACACTGTAAATTTTCAGATACTTGTCGTTTTTGAAAAGAGTTCAAATTGAATCTTTAAAAGAGTGTTTTCCACTCCCGGATTAAGCATGAAGTAAAATTTCGAGTTCAGAAAAGCCTGAAAATTTGGTTTGGTCGCGTAGCGAAGCGGAGCGACCAAACCAAATTTTCAGGCTTTTCTGAACTCGAAATTTTACTTCATGCGCCCCCGGTATAAAACTCTGATTTCAATTGATGTTCTAAATATACTCCAAAGCCTTATGCTAAAGTTTTATATTTTGAGCTTCACAATAAATCAGTGCTTACACACGTGGTGCATAAAGTAAAATTTCAGGCTTTACTGAGCTCTAAATTTTACTTCATTCGCCTAAGGTATAAAATTCTAGTTTTAAGTGAAGTTCTAAATATCTTACCAGTATGCTAGAGGTTTATATTTTGAACTTCACAATAAATCAGTGTTTAAGCGTGTGGCGCATGAAGTAAAATTTCGAGTTTAGAAAAGCCTAAAAATTTGGTTTGGTCGCTCCGCTTCGCTACGCGACCAAACCAAATTTTCAGGCTTTTCTAAACTCGAAATTTTACTTCATGCTTAGTCTGGGAGTGGAAAATACTCCTTTATAGCTTTAATTTTACCTCTTTTCAAAAACAGTTAATATCTAAAGTTTTACAGCGTGTGCATATGTATACCGAAAAGAAATATTCTCTGTATGTGAAGTTTGTTTAAAATGAAGTTATGCGAAGTTCGTTTGGATTGAAGTTATGTTTTCTAAATTTATCTTATCTCGATTAAAACTAAGATTTTGCAAAAGTTGTTCAGTCTGAGGTTATGTAAATTTTTTATTGAAAAATTCGTTTGAAATGAATTATTCTTCTAAAGAAAAACAAACTTTACATAACCTCAGATTAAACAAATTTTACAAAGTCGCAATTTAAATCAAGACGAAAAAGATTAAGTCTTGATTTAAATTGAGACTTTGTATAATTTGTTTAATCTAAGGTTATGTAAAGTTTTTTTCGGGTCAAGGATGTGTGATATGTTGTTGTAACTCACCGCAATTGTTTTCGTTGTTTATTTGAGTTTTATCAAATAAATATTAGCTTTACTTGTGAGAAAAAATTTTTAGACTATTATTATTATTATTTCATTTCTAATTAAAAGTAAGGTTATCTTTACTTTAGGAAACTCAACATTGTACTTGTACAGTGTTGCCAGATATCTTTTTCGAGAATTCTTTCGAAGCAAGCGAAGAATTTCTTCATAATTCTTTAACCAGTGAGGTATGCATTTTTGTGCAAAATATAAAAATGTTCTTCTTTTATTCATTCATCATTATTTATGGCTAAAATTCTTCATATTGAAGAAATTTCTTAAATATGGCAATGCTGTATGTTAAAAATAAATCGACTTAATTATATCATTGGGCCCATTCATCAAAATGTTCAACAATCAACATGTTTGATTCGTTTGTAATTTATGTTGGTATCTAATGAACGGTACTCCGGTTGGTCTATTTTGTACGATTGCAAAAATCCAAAACACGTTCATGATCATCAGAGAATTCCCTAACAGTTGGCAGTAAACTCCCAACTGTTGTCTCCGATGAACGGGCCCATTGAAATATTTTTTCTCACTAGTTTCTCATTGCAATAAATAAGTTAATTAATGTGTCTACGTGTAAAAATTGTGCATTATAAAAAACGCCAGCACATGCAACTTAAAAGAAAAAACTAACAATCAAACAATCTCTGAGTAAAACAAACAAATAAACGAACGCAGCAGTTTAAGTGCAAAGAAAAAACGCGTAATTAAGTAAGTTGGTTTAAAAGTAAAAAATCTTTAAGTACTAGTCATGTTGTGACGTACTAAATGATTTTATGAAAAATCAATATTATCTTTGAGAAGAAAAAATCATTTTTGTTATTGAATAACAGTTGTCGTTGGTTTTATAATTACTTTATTCAGTTTTATTTTTTGTTTTGTGAGAGGTAGATTATACATAGTGCCCCCCTCCCCCCATGCTTGTAAAATAGATTACCCTTGTTCCTCCTCCCTCTTACAGGCTTTGATGTACACAAACTGTATTCATACTCAATCGATTTATACTGGTTTTAATAACAAGAAATGTCTTCCAAATAAACGAGACATTAAAAAATATTTTTAATTTTTTCTAACCCACAAAAATTATCTTGAAAATCAATGACAGTTTTAAGATCCCACTTGATGGTATGTAATATTTGACTTAGTGGAGTCTTAAAATTATCTATTGATGATTGTTGATAAGGCAGAAAGCTATAGAAAGTTAACAGCTAATGACATTTGCTTTGCGGAGTCTAAAAGTAATCTACTGATTTTGATTAAGACAGAAAGCCGTAGAAAATTAACAGCTAATGACTTTTACCTTTTAATAAAAGATGTTATTTAATAGTTGAGGCTGCTACTTGGTGAAATTCCATATCAACACTTTTAGTAAATAACACACTTGGTAAAGATTTTACTGTTTATTGATTGGCACTGAAACAATTGTTGCAGTATCAATCAATTAACAGTGAAATCTTAACCAAGTGTGTTATTTACTAAATGTGTTAAAAGATGTTATGACAGATAAGATGAATTTAAACTAGTGTATGTAAATCAATTAGTCTGAAATAATTTACAAAAAAATTGTATTCTCTATGTTTTTTTAAAATTTAATACAGTTAGCCTTAACCCTCATATTTAATGCTAAATGTATCAAAGAAGAAAAACGTAGAGTATGCAATCTTTTTTTAATTATTTTAGTCTTATTGATTGACCAAAAAGTAAGATTATAAGTCCTGGAATAAAACATGTACATTTTGTAACCTTACTTTCTGATCAACCCTCGTAATATTTTGAGTTTGTACTTCACACCTGACATTTTGTACTCATTAACTGTTATTTTGTTTACGATTATAATGACAAAAGTAAAGTATTATTGTGTGAAAAAGTGATAAAAATAAGAAACTGCTGCATTCGTTTATTTTCTTCCACAGCAAGAGTAGACTAAAGATGTTTTAACAAGCAATAATCCAATAGATTTTTTTCGAACACCTTGTATATACAGATACTCCTAATTAAAATAAACAATTCTTAAAAAATATAATGTGTTTTAAAAACATCATCCGTCATTGTTAAAATTCATTACATTTCATATCAATCATTCAAAAGTGATGAAACAAAAATTGTTAGACATTCATTGTGTATTAAAAGAAATGAGGTTATGTAAAAGAATTCATGGCATTTCAGATCAATCATTAAAAAAATAAAGAAACAAAAACTGCTGTTGGACATTCATCTTGTATAATTTTTAAAAATATGTGATTACAAAAAGGTGACTATAATATATTCCATTTGTTTCTGGATCTCGCCTAGCCATGCTTTCGTGTTGTTATGTTGCAGTATCAACATTTACATTTTTTATTAATTGCCACTCCTGATTCCTTATTTTAACAGTGTTGCAATAATTTATGATATCATAAGTAATCCTCTTTTTAATTTTCAAGAGGTTTATTGTTAATCTTGCAACAATTATTTCGCCACGCGGTCGCTTCTTCGAGCATTTTATTATTAAATCAAATTAATCTAGTGTTGCAATGCTGTGTCAATGTCAAAGTGAAAAATAATTTCAGGCACATATTAAATATTAACATGCCAAAGATTATCTCTGAATCAAAAAGGTTTCAAATTCTGAAATCCTACAAACATTTTAGGCAAAGTAATCCAAATCTACAGCATCACACTATTATTACGATTTTAATAGATATTTTTGGGGTATGCCTAGTATTTTAATTATCATATATATTTAATTAAAGATAATTACGTTTCAGGTAGGGAGATCTTCATTACAATTAATTTTACGACAAAGACCTGACGAATTGAAATCTACTACTTCTGGCAAACGATCTAAAAACAGCCATTTTTGGAATCACCTAGCTAGAAAAGATCTGCAACAACTAATTTGGCAATATAACTCTAGAAATCAGTATTTTACTTTGAGAGATCTTTTGAATGATATGAAAGAAAATTATGAGTTCCATGGGAGTAGAACAACACTTTATAGGGTTGTTAAAAGTATGGGGTATAAATTCAAATTAATTAATGGGCGCAAAATTCTCTGTGAACAAAAACATGTTGTTGCAGCTAAAATTATTTTCCTTAGAAAATTTTTACAGTATCAAAATTCCAGTGAAGATATCCAATTCGTATACCTGGATGAAACATGGATATATCAGAATGGATCCGTGGTTCGACGCTGGGTACATGAAACGGATATAAAAAGTAATCCAACTAAATTCAAAAATGAAGGCAAACGCTTCACCATTCTACATGCTGGGTATAGGGGTGGGTTTTTGGATGGGTGCGATTTTTTATTACATTCGAAAAACAATGACCGAGATTACCATGCCACAATGGATGGTAATACTTTTCAAAATTGGGCGGTTAATCAACTTATTCCTGCTTTGGCTAAGCTTTCAGGGAAATGTGTAGTTATTATGGATAATGCTGCATACCATTCTGTGCAATTAGACAAAACTCCTTCATTTTCTTGTAAGAAATGCGAAATGCAGGAGTGGTTGGTTAAACACAATGTAAAATTCAATCCAAAATTAACCAAAAAGGAACTATGGGCTTTATTTATACCTTTTCGATCAAATGACAAAATTTACGTAGTTGATGACATTTTGAGAAAGAACGGGCACGAAGTTCTTAGATTACCGCCATACCATTGTCAATACAATCCAATTGAAATGGCATGGGGGTTTTGTAAGACTTACTACAATAAGCACATAAATTCTAAGCAAACATCTAAGGATCGTGTTCAGAATTTATGGCTTGAGTCTCTCTCAAAATGTACATCCGATATGTGGCAAAATTTCTGTGATCATTGTGAAAAACTTATTTCGGATGACTGGACAAAACACATGGGGAACCTTTCTTTTGAAACCATTCCTCCTTTTATTATTTCGCTTGGGGAATCTGGCTCAGAACAAACATCAGAAGATTCAGATGCAGGTTCTCTTGACTAAATAATAAAAGTGGAATGAGGGCTTAAAAATTGTTTGACATGAAAATTATCAGTATCACAAGAGGGTGGGAATAAATTTGCAATTCTACAAAAAAATACTGAGGGCCAACAGAAGAGAGAATGACCAAAATTAAGGTGGATGGATGGAGTTGATCAAAATGTGTTAACGGGAAGACCCAAGCGAGAAATACAAATGGATGATGAAATAAGTTTGCAGAGCCGAATTCATTATATTTGTTATATACAATATTATTGCTGTGTTTGTATGTACAAAAACCAAGTAGTATATTTTGTTAATCTTAAAACTGCATATTATTATCCTTTTATATCTGAAAATTTGTAAAACAGGCAACAGTGTAAGATCACAATAGTCAGAAATTATAACCTTAAAATCGAACATCTGACAGTGACATTTAAAAACCCTGATTTAAAACACAACCAGCCCCATTTACAATACTTAAACTGTCACTTTTCCATAGCTAGGCGAGATCCAGAAACAAATGGAATGGTGTATAGATATGATTTTTTTCCATCTTATCGGTCATTTGATAAAAAAAAAGTTCATAAAATTATTTCATTTGTTTATCATCCATTATTAGTTAACAGCACAATAATAAATACTATTCTGCCGCGGCGGCTCGCAGCCTAACTTCAGGGTAGGCCAGACTCAAGGTAATATGTATCCGTTATTGACAGGTGACTTTGTTGTGCAATTCCTTGTATTTATAAAGCGCGATGCCAACCTCAAATTTTGTGTGCCTTGGCGCTGTGGCCTATCCTGAAGTTAGGCTGCGAGCCGTCGCTGCTATTCCGTTTTCCAACATATTTTCATCATGACATTGCGCATTTGTTATTTGAAATGATTGTTAAAAACCAGGGCTGTTCTGAGTACATGTAAAATGTACTGGAGTATTGAGTTCAGGTACTCTACTCAAATTGTACTCGAATACTAAGTACAAGTACGTAATCATGAGTATTTATATGAGTACAAAGTACTGGGTACATTTAGTGACTGAAAAATTATTTCATTTTTAATTTTCGCTCAGTGTATTAAAGAAAAATTCATATAAAACCATCAAGTTCGGTTAGATAACAAGCTGTGAAGCTAGGTTAGGTCAGATGACAAATCGTAAGTTAGGTCTTCTAACACAACTTTAGAATTTGTCATTTAACTGTGAAAGTTACTTAACCAACTTCATTATTTAGTGTAGTTGGGTTAGATGACAAGTTGTGAAGTTAGGTTAGGTATTGGTTGATACAATGACAGTTGACGTAAGTATTAACCGGCGTTTGAACTATAATGACAGTTAAGATAAGTTGGTGTAAGCCGACATTTAGTCCACAGAGTGATATCTAAACTAACCTCATTTGACAGAGTGATATATAACCTAACCTAACTTGATAAAGCGAAATCTAACCTAACCTAAATAACGTAACTCTTAAAGTTTTATCACTTTTTAACGTACTATTCACATTGTATCTGACTTTTTGACATTTCGAGCGCATTGTTTGTGTTTTAATAGTTAGGTTATTAATGACAGTTGACATAGGCGTTAACCAACATTTGAATTATAGTGACAGTTGGCATAAATTAGTGTGAGCTGACATTTAGTCCACAAAGTGATATCTAACTTAACAAATTTAGTGTAGTTGGGTTAGATGACAAGTTGTGAAGTTAGGTTAGGTATTAGTTGATACAATGACAGTTGACGTAAGCATTAACCGGCATTCGAACTATAGTGACAGTCAAGATAAGTTGGTGTAAGTCGATATTTAGTCCACAGAGTGATATCTAAACTAACCTCATTTGACAGAGTGATGTCTAACCTAACTTGACAAAGCGAAATCTAACCTAACCTAAATAACGCAACTCTTAAAGTTTTATCATTTTTTAACATACTATTCACATTGTATGTGACTTTTTGACATTTCGAGCGCATTGCTTGTGTTTTGATAGACTATTATTGGCAGTTGACATAGGCGTTAATCGACATTTGAATTATAGTGACAGTTGACATAAATTAGCGTGAGCTGACATTTAGTCCACAGAGTGATATCTAACTTAACAAATTTAGTGTAGTTGGGTTAGATGACAAGTTGTGAAGTTAGGTTAGGTATTAGTTGATACAATGACAGTTGACGTAAGCATTAACCGGTGTTTGAACTATAGTGACAGTTGAGATAAGTTGGTGTAAGCCGACATTTAGTCCACAGAGTGATATCTAAACTAACCTCATTTGACAGATTGATATATAACCTAACCTAACTTGATAAAGCGAAATCTAACAACCTAAATAACGTAACTCTTAAAAGTTTTCTAACGTACTATTCACATTGTATCTGATTTTTTGAAATTTCGAGCGCATTGCTTGTGTTTTGATAGTTAGATTATTATTGACACGAGCAATGCACTCGGTGTTTTAATAGTTAGGTTATTAATGACAGTTGACATAGGCGTTAACCAACATTTGAATTATAGTGACAGTTGACATAGGCGTTAACCGACATTTGAATTATAGTGACAGTTGACATAAATTGGCGTGAGCTGACATTTAGTCCACAGAGTGATATCTAACTTAACAAATTTAGTGTAGTTGGGTTAGATGACAAGTTGTAAAGTTAGGTTAGGTATTAGTTGATACAATGACAATTGACGTAAGCATTAAAGGGCATTTGAACTGTAGTGACAGTTGAGATAAGTTGGTGTAAGCCGACATTTAGTCCACAGGGTGATATCTAAACTAACCTCATTTGACAGAGTGATATGTAACCTAACCTAACTTGACAAAGCAGAATCTAACCTAACCTAAATAACGTAACTCTAAGTTTTATCACTTTTTAACGTACTATCCACGTTGTATGTGACTTTTTGACATTTCGAGCGCATTGCTTGTTTTGATAGTTAGATTATTATTGACAGTTGACATAGGCGTTAACCGACATTTGAATTATAGTGACAGTTGACATAGGCGTTAACCGACATTTGAATTATAGTGACAGTTGACATAAATTGGCGTGAGCTGACATTTAGTCCACAGAGTGATATCTAACCTAACCTCATTTGAGTGTTATCAAACCCAAACTAACTTGACAAACCGAAATCTAACCTAACCTAAATGACGTAACTTGAAGTTTCATCACTCTTTATCATAGTATCCACATTTTATGTCACTTTTTGACATTTCGAGCGCATTGCTTGTGTTTTGACAGCTAAGGCGAAATTTGAAAGATAAACAGTGGTATAGTTTTTCTTTGCTTTGACAATAATGACACTGTTGTCAACATAAAGTTGTAATCGCTAGTAGCTCGTTTGTTTTGACAGTTAGAGTGAAACTTTATAGATGAAATTTGTATGGATTACAGTGTAGTTTTTATTTTGTTTAAAATTGAGAGAGTTGTCAAAATAAAGATTTTGAGTGATAAACCTAAGCATGCACCTATCCAAATGTACTGGAGGTCATTTTGCAGTCTAAAAATGCATCGAGTACAAGTTACTTGAACTTTCTTATTTTGTACTTGGAAAATAAAGTGCTCATGGACTGATCCCTGGGGAACCCCTGAAGTTACAAGTATTTCAGCCGATATAACACTACCAATCCGCACGGCCTGTGACCTTCCGGATAAGTAAGACTGTATCCAATCTAACATGGATCCTCCGATTCCGATAAGCTTAAGTTTCGAAAGAAGGATGCTATGATCTACTGTGTCAAAAGCCTTAGAGTAATCGGAATATACTTCGAATCCCGCTTCTAAGGCTGTAACAATATAATTACTATAGGTCAGTACGTTGGTGGAAGTCGAACACCCACTTCTAAAACCATGTTGCTTATCGGATAGGACACTAGATACACATTCAGATAGGGGTGCAATGATTAATTTTTTTAATATTTTTGGGATAAGCGATAGAAGAGAGATCGGGCGATAATTTGAAACAACGGTATTTTTACCACTTTTGAGTACTTGTGCTCGAGTACTGACCAGCTCTGTGAAAAATTTATTGTTATTTGAGGTAATTAAGGTAATGCTTAGGATACTTGGTGTGTTTTCTTTTTCCAATTTATAAAACCACAGATAATTTCCAGAATCAAGCCTGTGCAGTGAAAAATACTGTGTATTTTAAAATCCGACTTATCCATGTCAGGGTTGTTAAAAAAAACGTTTTTTTTTTCATTGAAACAGCGTTTAAAACATTAATAATCAAAAACATGTCCAACACACGTTTAAAACAGTACATACAGGGCATTTTTCTTTTGAGTATAATCCCGATATTTACAGTGACTTTTAAATTTGCGGGAATTCGTTGTTTCAAAGCGGTTAATTTGAGGCTTTGAAAGAGTGTTTTCCACTCCCAGAACTAAGCATGAAGTAAACAATTTTTTTTTATTATTTTAAATATGCTAAATTATACTTTATACTACTTCCTAAGATTTTTTGTTTACGTTTTTAAATGTTAGCTACATTTTTGAAGATATTTCAAATTACATTATTAAACATAACATTTTATATTACAATAAAATATCACGACTGGGTGTGCATAAATGTGATTTTTAAATACAGGGAAATTTTCTTTCAGGCGCATACACTGTAAATATTGTATTAGTTTGTTTTTTAAAAGATTTCAATTTGAATCCTTAAAAGAGGGTTTTCCACCCCCAGACTAAGCATGAAGTAAAATTTCGAGTTTAGAAAAGCCTAAGAATTTGGATTGGCCGCGTAGCGGCCAATCCAAATTAGGCTTTTCTAAACTCGAAATTTTACTTTATGCGCCACGCTTGAAAAACACATACAACAGCGATTATAGGCAACCTAATATACGTTAGAGTTATTGGGTTCTCTATTATCACTGTTTTAAACAATTTGTTCAGCTCAGAATTTGACTCACGTTTTATTTACATCTACATATTAGATTGCTAAACACGTATGTTTTAAACTTTACGATATTTCAGTGTTTATATACGTAATATGTAGATGTGAATAAAACGTAAGTCAAATTCTGCGCTGAACAAATTGTTTAAAACGGTGATTATAGGGCACCCAATAACTCTAACGTATATAAGGTTGCCTATAATCGCTGTTGTATGTGTTTTTCAAGCGTGGCGCATGAAGTAAAATTTCGAGTTTAGAAAAGCCTAATTTGGATTGGCCGCTCCGCTTCGCTACGCGGCCAATCCAAATTCTTAGGCTTTTCTAAACTCGAAATTTTACTTCATGCTTAGTCTGGGAGTGGAAAACCCTCGTTTAAGGATTCGAATTTAAATCTTTTAAAAAACAAACTAATACAATATTTACAGTGTATGCGCCTGAAAGAAAAATTCCCTGTATTTAAAAATCACATTTATGCACACCCAGTCATGATATTTTATTGTAATAAAATGTTATGTTTAATAATGTAATTTGAAATATCTTCCAAAATGTAGCTAACATTTAAAAACGTAAACAAAAAATCTTAATGAAGTAGTATAAAGTATAATTTAGCAAATTTAAAATAATAAAAAAAAAAACGTTTTAAATATGTTTTAAACAAATTTGAGATTTAAAACAAAACCGTTTAAAACACGACGGCTGTTTTTAAATATGTTTCAAACACTGTTTTAAAACAAAGTGTTTTAAACATAACAACCCAGATTCACACATACATAAATAATTACCAAGGAAAATACTAAATAAAATGAGCAATACATTCTTTAATCATTCAAACAAACAAATTATGACTTTTCTGAAGTAACAAATAAAAAAATAATTGTAATCAAAGTGTTGACAAACAACAAAAAATAATTTTGCAAATTTTTCCTTCTGTCGAAAAAATTTGATTAAGAATTCTCCAACTCTTAATTTTTTTTCGTGCAAAAACATAAGATCATGTAAAACACCCTTTACCTTTTCCATTAGTGACGAAGGATAGAATCAACAAGCTCTAATTAAAAAAATATTTATTTATAATATGTACAATTCAAGTCGATGCACATTAAAAACAAACCGCACTTTTTCGTTATCCTCTCGCTCCGAACCATTCGAAACAGAAATAACTCCTAAAAATACTGTAAATTCGTATTCACATCATTCGAAACAAAACACAAAACAATAAATTATTTAATAATTATGTACACAACAGTATATAAACACATGTATGTAAACACACGTACATACAGAATAGGTACATTGAGATTGAAAGTTTTTTTATAATTTCAATAAATCACCCTCAACATCGACCAATTACTAAACTCGCACTGAAAATTTCAACTTTAATTACATATAAGATGGCCATTTTTACTGTAAGTCAGTTTTAAGGTTAAAGTTATTTAGTGTGCAGGAATTTAACATCAATTAATGAGTTTTACTTGCATCATGATTATATGTTTTAAAGTAAGGCTGGAATTCGAATATAAATAATTCAAATAGCCGAATATTTATATATAAATCGCTAAATTATTAACATATTGCAAATTTAAAATATTTCAGTCACTAAATTATTCACATATTTGAACATGTTTTTCAACAGATAATTGAAATATTTAAATATATTTTTTAATGAATAATTGAATGTCTTAATTTTAAGAATTCCCAGACTTAATAATATATTTTAAACTTTACTTGAAATCAGTGCGTTATACGTGTAGAGCATGATGCAAAATTTCGAATTTAGAAAAGCCTAAAAATGTGGCTTTTCTAAACTAGAAATTTTATTTTATGCTTAATCAAGCATTGGAAAACACTTGTAATGACAATACTGATCTCTTAAACAAAATTAGAGCCTTTAATGACAATACTGATCTTTTAAAGAAAATAATAAACAAACACAAAGTTCGTTATTATTTTTTGTTAAGAATTCGGTGTTGTCATTAAAAGTTATAATAGTTTCGTAACAAGGGTTTTCCACTATTTGATTAAGCATGGAGAAAATATTTAATTTGGCCGCTTTGCTTCACTACGCGACCAATCCAGATTTTCAGGCTTTTCTAAACTCGAAATATTTACTTCATGCGCCAGGCATGTAAACCACTAATTTAATATGATGTTCAGAAACATACTTCGTTATTCTTAATCCATCACAAGATTAAACTAAAATAACGTTATTTTAGTTTAATCTTGTGATGGATTCTGAGCATTACACAAAACATGCAACGTTGCATGTTTTGATTAATGCTCAGAATTTTTAAAATTGAAGTATTTGAATATTCAATCAAAAATAATTATGTATTAAAATTCGAATATTCAAATATTTTAAATATTTGATTATTTAAATGTTTGAATATGTTTTCGATTTAATATTCGAATACATCAATTTCAAATCCCGGTTTTATTTTAAGTTATTTAACAGGACTTAATGAGTTTTACTTTTACGGCAATTACAGCTATTTAGCTGGTTTTAAGTGAAAGTCCTGTAATAGGTCGATTTCCGCATGCGAACGAGTGAGACCGTGTATAATATTAAATTTAGAGGTTAAGTTCACTCTCCCACTCGTGTGAGACAGTTGTATTTAAATTGTCCTCTCGCTTGCGTGCGAGAAGAACCATTTGTAAATTGTATGTAATTTTATCAACAATTTAACTATTTCTAAAGAAATGAGAAAAATTAATTAAATCGTACATTTAAATAAATAAAACATTTTTACTAGGATTGCTGTTGTAATTATTATTTACACTATTTACACCGCCGTTTGACGATAAGTAGCCATTGCTGTGGGGCTTCTTGGTGTAGTCCCCGTTGCTAATACTGTCGCCCATCATCGTGTACCCGCTTCGATCCTGCCAGGTCTTCTGGGTGTACGGCAGGAGGGTTTGTTTTTGCAGTTCCTGTTTCGCATCATATTTCGCCTGATAATAAATATATATGTAATTAGTCATTAAATAAACACAGCCTTGTTTTTTTTTTTGCTAACCTATATACCGTGCGATCATTTAAAACATAATTTAGAGTAGAGCTTTGAATTTTAAATTAGATTGGCACTACTGACTGTTAGGGTAACAACGCACGTGCCCGCGACCTGCTGTGATGCGTGGTTTGTTTCGCGGAGCACGATGCGGTTCTTGTTAAAGTATTTGTCAGTAGATTGTCAATGTTTGTAAAACTTAATTCTAAAATATGTTTCACAGAACTTGCTAATGTAAATAAAAGGCGAAATAATAAGCAGTTTTTCTTCAAGGAGGCCCAACAGTGTTTATAAGGCAGTTCATAAAAAGTGGACTTACCTTGTTATAAATTAAAACGCCAATTATGGCGAGCAGCATGCCGAAGATGTTGGTAATCGTCACTGGATTTCCCAGGATGAAAAGTGAAACAGCTATGACGAATATCCTTTTACTGGCGTTTGCCACAGCGTACGTTAACGGTGTCACATATGATAATACACTGAACGCGATTATGTTTTGCAGCCAGTTCAGCACACCGTCGATAAACAGCAGTAAAATTATCCTTGTATCGCTAAGAGTCTGGAGAAAAAATAGAAAACGAATGAAAAGTATTTAGATGTAATTGTTTAATATTGTTTTAAGTGCATTTCTGGGGCAGGTGGTGGCCGAGCGGTAACGTCGCCGGACAGTAATCACTCGGCAAGCCACAGACCAGGTTCGATTGCCGTGCACGGAGAGTTGTTGTTTAAAAATAATAACTCGTCGTGTCCCTGGGTGTTGTGTGAATGTGTAGTGACGTCCAAATATATATCGAATACACAATCATCGTTAGTGGCTGAATGGTATAAAACCTACGCCAAAAAAAAAGTGCATTTCACGCATATCCTGTTGGGCAATAAATACTTTTATTATTATATCCATTGGTATGAAAGACTACTCATATTACACAAGGGATAAATCGTATTTCGTATTTCACAAGACTTTTTAACTAACAACTAATTTTAGAACAAACACCAGAAGATAATTTATAGATCAGGTTTTGTTAGTAACTCTTCCTTACAGAGCTGTTCTGAGTACATTGAGTGACTAAAGAATATGACAATAATAAATAAATATACGAAAAAGTACAGTCTATGGTAAAAAAAAAATAATTTTGTATATTTTCAATATCATATTAAATTAGTGTTTTATACACGTGGCGCATGAAGTAAAATTTCGAGTTTAGAAAAGCCTGAAAATTTGGATTTGCCGGGCTCGCTTCGCTCCGCCCGGCAAATCCAAATTTTCAGGCTTTTCTAAACTCGAAATTTTACTTCATGCTTAGTCTGGGAGTGGAAAACACTTGTTAGTGTAATACTGGGAGACTTAAACTAAGATGGATTAAGATTACAAAAAAATACTACTTCAATCTGTTTAACCTACATTATGATTCGAAATATGCAGCCCAAGTCCACAAAGTGACATCTAATCCAACTCAATAAAATTAATTCTAACCTAACTCCATAAAATAGCATTAAACCTAGGGAATGGGACGTTTCATCGCCGGGCCAGTTTATCGCCTGGCCAGTTCATCGCCGGGCCAGTTCATCGCCTGGCCAGTTCATCGCCGGGCCGGTTCATCGCCTGGCCAGTTCATCGCCGAGCCAGTTCATCGCCAGTTGTTTCATCGCCAAGCCAGTTTATCGCCAGGCCAATTGCGATAGGATATGTCAGGATAGGTTTGGATGGGTCAGGATAGGTTAGGATAGGTTAGGATATGTTAGGATATGTTAGGATAGGTTAGGATAGGTTGGGCAGCTTGGTGGTGTAGTGGTTAGAGTGTTGTACTGCCACGCCACGGACCGGGGTTCAAATACCGGCCTAACAAGTTGTCTGCATTTATATAGGTTAGGATAAAAATGCCAAACACTCCGTCTTCTCGGATATGACGTTAAATGCATGTAGGACCCGTGTACTGCCTGGATGTTGCGTGCACGTTAAAGATCCCTACCGGTGGGTTAGAACTCCCACCGGGTTCGGCAAAATTCCCGGATAGCTGTAGACCTAATCTCCGGCGTCATGATTGGCCTTAGCAGCGGAAATAGATGACGTAAAACCCAAAATAAAAAAAAAAAGGTTAGGATAGGATTACAGCATTCTCATTCGATTTTTATTAAGCTTGAGTAACGATTACTTGGTTATAAAACCTAATATTAAATTAGTGGACGATTTCCAGAATTGGGTAATATTTGAAATTTTATTATTAGGTATGATCTTTCTTTCAAAATTTGTTTTATAAAAATATTGGCGATGAACAGGCCTGGTGATGAAACCACTGGCAATGAACTGGCCCGGCGATGAAACGGCGGCGATGAATCGGTGGCGATGAATCGGCGGCGATGAATCGGCGGCGATGAAACGTCCTAGACCGTTAAACCTAACCATGCTTAATCGAGGAGTGGAAAACACTCATTAGTTGTTTCAAATTGAACAATACCATTGTCATTTTATGTCAATGGTCGATATTATCATTTTAAGCTACTGCCATATTAGGATAAAATGTCATTCTTTTTTATGTCATACTATACCAGCAATAATGACAACTTAAGGGGGTATTACCGTTGGTAAAATTGAAAAAATCACTTTTTCAATTTTTGCATTTTTGGATACCTTATAATGTGTACTTTAAGGGGATTATTGCAGTGTAACACGCCGATCGTGTTGGAAAGACCCACATAGTTTAGAGTAGCTCATCCGATGCCAAATTTACAGGATAAGTGGGGCGAATACAGTCAGAGAGAAAAGCGGCAGTTCGCTGTGCATTTGTGCATTGCACTTTGGTATGAACGGATGGGGTCTCGCGTCGCGTGGAATAGACGAAAAGAAAGCGTATAAAAAAGACGGATCGAAGGAAAGTGTCGATTCGTATTATTTAAACACGCTGATAATACATACAAGCTATGTATTGTTTTCAATTCGTTAGAAAGCGTTATCGGATCCTGTGTTATTTTTCGGTATTTACAAAACCGATGATTCTTATCCTTGTCATTATTACACATTATTTTTTCTTTTAAGACTCCAGTTTCGACAGCCAAACAAACTATGTGTTTTATTTTATTAAATTAGAGATTATTTCTTAAAAATATAATAATAAAATAATTCATGTTCATAAGCTCCTTGTCAGAGCTGGGCAGGATTCGAATCATTCAGGATTCGAATCCTTTTAAAGGATTCAAAAGAGGCATTCGAATACTTGAGTTCAACTGGATTCGTGATCCGGATTCGTTACGTATTTTTAAAAGGATTCGTATTCGAATTCAAATGTGGGTGATTCGAATCCTTATAAAAAGATTCGAATCCTTATGAAAGGATTCGAATATTTATAAAAGGATTCGAATACTTACAAAAGGATTTGAATCGTCAAAAATAATTCGAATTAATTATGAGGATTAACATGAAACATGCCTTTTGTGTGTTTTTAAATTTCTCGTTAAATCAGTGTTTTATACGCGTGGCGCATGAAGAAAAATTTCGAGTTTAGAAAAGAACAGAAAATTTGTCCCTCGACAAATTTTCACGGGGCTTTTCTAAACTCGAAATTTTACTTCATGCCTAGACTGGGAGTGGAAAACACTCGTTTTAAGCTTCGAATTAAGCTTAAAAAAAAAACAAGGGATATCTAAAGATTTACAGAAAATAGGCTGTTTTGCTGAAAACACTATTTCTACTAGCAGAAACAACTAGCACTATTACCTAGCTCAGATGGTTGTAGCTTCAGATATCTTGTTACCAGCAGACGAGGCCTGTACTAGTACTATTAAGTACTGTTAGCCGAAAGAACCACTACTACAAACTGTAACGTTGATTTTTTTTCAGTTAAAAACGATTTGTCCACTAGCAGAAAGAACTGCCGCTATTAGCAGACAGAGCTTCTAGTTCCGTAGACGGAGCCTGTACTACTACTAGTTGCAGAAAAAACTAGTGCTAGGAAAATAAAAAACTACTATTAAGCTGAAAGAACAACCAAGGCCGCAGCCAGACAAAAAATTCAGGGGCTTAGGAAAAAATATTGTTTTTGCTCTTACAGTCCCGCTTTTACATACAAAAATTTATCATTTTGAAAATTTCAGGGGGGGTTTGAACCCCCATTTTTTATAGCAAAAAACACTATTTCTACTTGCAGAAAGAACTACTGCTATTAACAGAGCGTCTAGTTCAGATGGTTCTAGCTTATCGTGTCTTGCCACCAGCAGACGGAGCCTGTATTACAACTAGTTGCAGAAAGTCCTAGTAATAGTAGAAGGAACAAAATAGTAGTTGTTTCATCTACTACTAAAGGGACGATTGCTGCTAGTAGAAAGAACTTGTACTACTAGCTGAAAGATGGATAGTTTACTTCTTTTAACATAAAACGCATTTCTACTAAAAGATTAAAAATACATGTTTTTTCTTTGTCGCCGCCATTGTTTAACAAACGTCAATTGTGTATAATATTAATTAACGAGTGTTTTTTGAGAATGAATTGTTATCTTCATTATGGTTTATAATTATTCATATTTCTTCGGAGCAAACAGATACAGGGAGTTTTTTTTTTAAGTATACGTATTCCAAATTTAGCCTATTTTCTGTAAATCTTTAGATATTCCTTGTTTTTTTTTTAAGTTCAATTTGAAGCTTTAAATGAGTGTTTTCCAATCCCAGGCTAAGCATGAAGTAAAATTTCGAGTTTAGAAAAGCCCCGTGAAAATTTGTCGAGGGTCGCGCAGCGACCCTCGACAAATTTTCTACGCGGGGCTTTTCTAAACTCGAAATTTTACTTCATGCGCCACGCGTACAAAACACTGATTTAAAGTGAGGTTCAGAAACACACAAATACATCTTTAACAGGGTAACAGGGAATCAGATATTTTGTCTGTTATCAACGATGTTCAGTGTTAATAATAATTAATTAGGTTTTGAACAACTGGTAACTATATTTATATATTAATGGTTGCAAAAAAATTATAAAATCAAATTTATTCTTGAAGGAATTGTATTCGTGATTCGAAAAAACAGGATTCGAATCTTTGATTCGAATCATATTTATTTCTTACGAATCCTTTATTCGAGTATTCGTGATTCGAATCATTTTAGGTGATTCGGTATCGTGATTCGAATCTTTTTTATGAGGATTCGTCCCAGCTCTGCTCCTTGTGAATATCTATATGCCGGATATATATGAAAAAAAAAACGGAACATAGGATTTTCAATGATATTTTTTATATAGGAATATTATCTTTCCTAACTGCTAGGGCCATGAAAATAATGTGTATTAATTTGGCCTCTGCCAAATTGGGCAAATACCCCAAATTTTGGGGAGAATTTCTATTTTGGTTTTATCAAATATTCTAGTTTTTATGAATGCAACAAATAAATAATAAAATGACTTCAGGCAGACATTTTATACTCAACAAAAAATATATTTGAGATTTGTCATCTAAAATATTTAGGGAAGATATGTCAATTGGAGCACTGCACGGGCCTGAATTTTTCTTAGGCGATTTTCCCGTATCATATTCAATATTTAAATTATCTTAATTTTATATATTTTTTTTTTACTTTTTCTAAAAACTACGCCTATTATCAGATAAGTATATTTTTTATTTATTTAGACCTGAAATGTTGACCGGGCCGGATCAGGCAAAACTCAATCTCTCTTATTTTATGACCGGGTCGGGCCAAGCCTGGCCTTAAAAAATATATTGGGCTCGGTGCAATATTGAGCAAGAAGCTTGTTATTTGAAATGCATTATAACTACCTTATTATTATTATAGTTCTATTTTTTTCTAAAATAATTAACAATGAATATGCACGCAGTTAAACCCTACATTTTTTTAAACATTCGTCAAACATATATTACCTGTGCTCAGTAAAAAATAGTTGATTTTTAACATTAATCTACGACAACGTCATATTGGTGACGTTATTCTTACTATTCTTATAGTTTTGATATCATTGATTCGTTGATGAAGTCGCAGTTGGTTCAAATAGGTCCGATTGCTAGAAACTTTACAATTTACTTTAATAGTTTTATTGCGAGAAGTTTAATGGCATTTAACAACTGCTTTAACAACGAAAGATTTAAGACGAAATAATGATTTGAACAAGACTGGTTGTAATTCGATTGCTTCTGGCTTATTAATCAGCTTAAAAAACTTTAAAAATAATTTAATAATACCGACATTGTCAAATAATTAGGGAAGCCAATATTAAAGGTATATTACACATCTTTATTTAAATTAGTGAAATATTTCGTGTTTTCTATATTAGTGACCATGCAGTATACAAAAATACTTATTCCATTAGTAGTCAGAAAGCATAAAAATAAAACACTAGTACAATAAAATATCGATTATAATTGCGAAATATTAATTTTACGAGAATATATGCTAACGACGCGAGCCCTTTTTGTTAACTATGATTGAGAAAAGAAAAGAAAAACAAACGCGAAGCTGCGCAGCGTTCACCCGCCCAGGGATAAACGCTGGCCGCATGCTGCTCGCCCCTCCAATAATTGTGCAGATGAGTGTACAACGCGTTCAACTAAGAGAAGATCCGCAAGGCGGCGGTATTTTACGGTCATATTTTTTAAGATTTTTATTTTAACTTGACTCGGGCATGAGTTATCGCATCCTTATGAAATGTTTACATTATATTCCTTATAGTATAAACTAGTAAGATATGGGAATATTTTTTTTAAATTTGAAAAATATAACATTATTTTTTTCATACCTCTGAAAGCAAATTGTTAAAAAAAAGTACTTCGATATTTTACTAGATAATTGGGCTTAATATACGCTGTCAAAATTTCAACTTTCTAGGACCTTTAGTTTTTAAATAAACCTAACATTAAATTTCAGACCACTGTTATATTCCCCTTAATGCCCCGAAGCCATTTGAACATCGGCGAAGTCCTTCATAAGTTTTTCGCATGTTTAAGAATGCAATTCACCAGCCTGAAAACGACCCGAGCGCGTAGCTGTGCGGTCGGGCTGATATGGCGCCGCAGGTTTAATAGTTTCTGTCACATCGATTTACCGACGCTTTTAGTGACTTGTAAGGGTTCATAGAGGATAATCTTTATTCCGCGTCGAAGGCCGTTTTTGACTACGTTCGCAGCAAAGCAGTTTGAGAAGAAATCGCGAAAAACCGGGAACACGGAAATGAACCTACGCATCTGTCAGTGTCAGGCGACGGCTCATGGAAAAAGCGCGGCTTCTCATCATTGTACGGCATTTGCTCACTGATAGGGATTTATTCCAAGAAAGTTGTCGATGTCGTCGTCAAGTCAGCATTTTGCCAGGGGTGCAATTTGAAAAAAGGCGCTGTGGGTTCACCTGAGTACGAAGAATGGCAGGAGATTCATCAGGAGACATGTTCGATCAATCATCAAGGCAGTTCAGGAAAAATGGAAGTCGACGCAGTTCTGGAGATGTTTGGCAGATCCGAGGAGTTGCATGGAGTCAAGTACAGGTACTACATTGGTGACGGAGACACAAAGACGTTCAAATCCCTCTTGGATATGAATCCCTACTCCGACTTAACTGTAGAGAAGAGAGAGTGTGTCGGGCACGTCCAAAAGCGTATGGGAACCAGACTACGTGCGGCCAAAAAGCAGAACAAAGTTCAAGAGATTCTTCGCCCGATCTATGAATCACTTTCAAACGATGATTTGTTGAACCGGTGCCTTGGTGGAAACACCCAGAACTCAAATGAAAGTTTGAATGCGTATGTGTGGAAGCTAACTCCGAAACACGTCAACTGCGGTGCCAAGACCGTGGCTGTGGCGACCTTCCTGGCCACCAGCGTCTTCAATGAAGGCTACAAAGCAGTGTTGAAGACGATGACGACGCTGGGGATCCGGGTTGGTCTCCAATGCAGAGCTTTTGCTGCCCAAACTGACGCAGACCGCGAGAGGAGGGCGGAGCTGCGCTTGTCTCCGGCGGCGATTGAGGCTCTGCAGCGACACCGGAGCGACAGACTTCTGCAAGACGCCTTCTACGAGGAGGAGGAAGGCCTGATGTACGGGCCCGGCATCGCAGACTGAAGGTAGGACACCGGAAACCAGTTTAAAATCGTTTGAAAACTTCAAACGCGTTTTTCTTTTTCCTGCTGGCCGGAAAGGTTTTTTTTTCCCTATGGGACGGATCGACTTGGGCTTTGGGATTTTGATTAAGAACATTATTGCCCTGTGATTGGACCACTCTGAAGCCAATTGATCGATATTAAGTATTTTTCCGTCAGCCTCAAAGTCTAAAAAAAGGGGTAAAAAAAATCTTTTTTTTTCAGATGGCCACCATTATGGCAATTTTCAATACTTTGAAGCCAAACTGGTCCAATCCCAAGAGAATTCAATATAGATTCGGAAGGACCGAAACCCATTTTGTGTTTCAGATAACCCACACGACAAATCGTTTCCGGCCGTGGACCAATTCCCGGATAACTTTGGTGCAGTTGACCCGACTTTTCTCGGAACCCAGTCGCCGGAAGCGGGTGAAAAATTCAGATTTTATGGATCAACATTGACTTAATAAAACCCAAAAAACTCCAGTCTTGTCGGTGTTTAATTAGCCCCGAAAAAAAATGTTTAGGAAAGCCTAAAAACAGGGTCCACCAACGGTGATAACCAAAATGATTATTAGCATAAATTAGCATTTTTTATTTTTAGATAATCCTGTCATTTTATGTCGGTGCTGTTATTTTACTTTAAAATGTATGTTGTTCCATTGAAATTTGGGTCGAATTAGATGCCAATCTAATAAGATATATTTTGATTAATTGGAATAGATTACTTGGCAATCTAAAGTTAGGTTAGATATATTTTGATTAAGTTGATCTAACATTAGGTTAGATACAATTTATAACAGTAATACAACTGTCATTAATGTTAGGTTATTAGTGACAATCGTTTTGACTATTGGAGCGAAATGTACGCGAGTTTATTTTACAGTCTAAAAATGCGTTGAGTACAAGTAGAAGTACTTGGAAAATAAAGTACTCGCAGACTGATTACTTATACTCGAATACTGCCCAGCTTTGCTTCCTTATGACCATTTGCAACAATTGTTGAATTATTAGTATTGCATACAGAGAGTTTTATGTAACACCGAACATTTTCATAACAAGTATTTTTCTTTTACGTATCCATATGCATACGTTGCACATTTTTCGATGCTCGGTTTATTAAAAGAATTTAATTTGAAGCTTCAAGCGAGTGTTTTCCACTCTCAGGCTAAGCATGAAGTAAAATTTCGAGTTTAGAAAAGCCTAAAATTTTGGTTTGGTCGCGTAGCACGAAGCGGCCAAACCAAATTTTCAGGTTTTTCTAAACTCGAAATTTTACTTCATGCGCCACCGGTACAAAACACTGACATATTACGAAGTTTAAAACACACCGTTAAACTTTACATTAAATCAGTGTTTTGTACCGGTGGCGCATGAAGTAAAATTTCGAGTTTAGAGAAGCCTAAAAATTTGGTTTGGCCGCTCCGCACTACGGCTACGCGACCAACAAAAATTTTCAGGCTTTTCTAAACTCGAAATTTTACTTCATGCTTAGCCTGGGAGTGGAAAACACTCGCTTAAAGCTTCAAATTGAATTCTTTTAATAAACCGAGTATCATAAAATGTGCAACGTATGCATATGGATGGATACTTCAAAAAAAAATTCTCGTTATGAAAATGTTCGGTGTTACATAAAACTCTCTGTATATACAGTAGTGGAAAAATATAGAGCAACTTTAATATATTGCTAAAATAAAATTTCTGATGTTACCTTTGGCCATAATTTGTCTGTAGATAAAAACATACGATATTTATAAATAGTTTGCTGATAAAAAATCCCCATTCTTCTTTCGTTGTTCCATTGGATATAAAAAAGAATATTTTAGAATGGAAATAAATAAAGCAACTTTTTCAATAACCTGATAAATTTGCATTGTATTTAGTTTAGTATAAGTTTAAATTCATCAGTTTAACGTATTTCACTTGTCAACATGCCCAGAGGCAAACATTTATCCGCTGATATTAAAAATCGGATTGTTGATTTATACAATAGTGGTCAAAAACAGATTACCATTGCAAACATGTTTATGTTAAATAAATCTATTGTGTCGCGAATAATTAAGCAATATCGTGTAAAGGGAGATACATCCGTCAAAAAAAAATCAGGGAGACCTAGAAAAACCACTCACTTTACGGATAAACAAATTATAAAAATTGCCAAAACCGAGCCTTTTCTCGGATCTAACATGATAAAGCACCGTATATTTAAAGAACTTGGAGTAAATGTGACCTCTAGGACAGTGAGAAACAGACTACTAGAAGCTAAATTATTTGCTAGAAGACCAGCAAAAAAATCCATGTTGTCTAAGAAAAACAGACGATCCTGTTTAAGTTTTGCCAAAACGCATCAACACTGGACTGAGAATGACTGGAAAAAGGTTATCTGGAGCGATGAATCTAACTTTTCTTTATTTAAAAGTGATGGTATTGTGTATGTAAGACGTCCTGCCAATGAACGACTCAACCCTAAGTATACGTGTCCAACTTTAAAACATGGTGGTGGATCGGTAATGGTTTGGGGCTGTTTTTCGGGATATGGTATGGGGCCCCTTTATAAAATAGAAGGTATTATGGACTGATTTAAATATAAGGACATATTAGAGAACCAAATGGTCCCATACGCCGACGAGATTATGCCTTTAAGACATTTATTTCAACAGGACAATGATCCTAAGCATACTTCTCGGTTCGTAAAAGAATGGTTCAGAAAGGAAAACATCACTGTTATGGAATGGCCTTCACAGTCCCCAGATCTCAATCCAATTGAGAATCTGTGGGACATTTTGGATTCCAAAATTAGAGGAAAATTCTATCGCAATCACCAAGAATTGTTGAAGCCTTGAACGAAGCATGGGTCAATATGGATACTGCGATTATTTCTAAACTGATAAAATCGATGCCAAAACGTTGTCAACATGTTATTAAGAATAACGGGTTCTTTACAAAATATTAATTAATATATTTTTTTATCTATTTGTATTTAAAAAAAAACAATTTTGAAGCAAAGTTGCTCTATTTTTTTCCACCCAAAAATTATCTTTAAATATAAAAATACTTCATACACAAAATATTTATTTTTGCCCCCAAAATAAATTGCTTTTGTAGTTGTGGATTATTATAAAAAAAATATGGCTATGTCATACATTACTGATTAAAGAAATAAACGATTTTCAAAAGTTGCTCTACTTTTTTCCACTACTGTAGGTATGTATCTTAAAAATAAATCTTGAACTTTTAATTTGTGGTTTTAACTTAAACCAACGAATATTTTAACCAACACTGACAAATTGAAGTACAAGTGAAATATCATAAAACCTGCATATCTTTTTTTTTCATGGTCACAAAACAAAATGTCATGGCACGCCCTTTAGATTCAAGAATTGATTTGCTGATGTATCACGTTTATATATTAGCTGACAATTTCTTTCTTTCTCCGAAATCAATTATTTTAAATTAAGATATAATTATCGACAGAGCATTTTAAATTGTGTTTAAAAAAACTGGAAAAAAGCAGTAATTAGAAAACCCAATGTTAAAAGTCAGGGTCACACACACTCACTTAGCAGACATACACACCACATAAAATATCAAACTAGAACACACTTTCACTTTCATTTCTGAATAAATCGAATAGCCAAAAGAAAATTTTATAATTGCCAAAACCCAATTAAGTGGTTCAGAGTAAAAATTTGGTAGACACACTTTTTAATTTTAGCTTTAACAAAATACACTCGACCGCAAACAAACGCGCCACTTGAAAATTCGTTTTTTCGTGAATATTCAAACAGCCATAACTTCGGTCGATGTGGATGAAATTTGATGAATTTTTGAGTTTTTGGAACGCTAAAGTTTTCTCTTTAAGGACACATAAGTGGATATAACGAAATTTAAGCATTTCTGCATTTAAAAGTCCTACCAACAAAAAAATGTTCAGAATGTTAAAAATGATAAAAGTTGAGAAGTTATACTGTGCCCAAAAAAATCGTAGCTCTACTTCAAAAAAAGTGCAAGAAAATTCCATCATTTTCCTTTGAAATAAGCAAAAAATCATGTCAATCCAATGATTTCGCTCGAAGTTATGGCAGTTTTTTTAAAAAGTGTATTTTGGGGCATAACTTTGGCGGACAGGCATAACTCTGCTCGCAAACCTGTGACATTATGCGATTTAAAAAGCTTGAAGTTTTCTCTTTGAGGCATGTTAGTCAGATCTTTAAACATGCACATTTTACCCCCTTTCACCCCCTAAAGGCGATGAAACGTTTTTCACTTTAAAACTTTTAACTTTGTTAACTTGTACAATGCGCAAAAAAAATTGTGGCTTCAAGCAAGGGACATCCAGAATAAATTCAGTCCTTCTCCTTTAATATGCGCAAAAATTCAGATCGAGAAATTGATTTGGAGTAAAGTTAACAAAGCTAAAAGTTTTAAAGTGAAAAACGTTTCATCGCCTTTAGGGGGTGAAAGGGGGTAAAATGTGCATGTTTAAAGATCTGACTAACATGCCTCAAAGAGAAAACTTCAAGCTTTTTAAATTGCATAATGTCACAGGTTTGCGAGCAGAGTTATGCCTGTCCGCCAAAGTTATGCCCCAAAATACACTTTTTAAAAAAACTGCTATAACTTCGAGCCAAATCATTGGATCGACATGATTTTTCGCTTATTTCAAAGGAAACTGATGGAATTTTGTTGCGCTTTTTTTGAAGTAGAGCTACGATTTTTTTTGGGCACAGTATAACTTCTCAACTTTTATCATTTTTAACATTCTGAACATTTTTTTGTTGGTAGGACTTTTAAATGCAGAAATGCTTAAATTTCGTTATATCCACTTATGTGTCCTTAAAGAGAAAACTTTAGCGTTCCAAAAACTCAAAAATTCATCAAATTTCATCCACATTGACCGAAGTTATGGCTGTTTGAATATTCACGAAAAAACGTGAATTTTCAAGTGGCGCGTTTTTTTTGCGGTCGAGTGTATATATTAATAAATTAAGGTTGAGAATTTTTCAAATATAAGCGTTTGAATATTCATTCAAAAACATATTAAAATATTCAAGTATTTGAGATTAGAGAATAACTTAAAAATAGAAAGAGAAGAGTGACGGAATGGATGAGAGAAGATGGGGCCGGGGTAAGGACGCTTCAGAAGTTGGGGAAAGAGAAGGAAATCAGGAGGAAGAGAGGAGATAGCAATTAGTTGTAGCTAGTAAATATGTAACACATTATACCAATAAAGGTTTTATTTGAATAACAAAAAATGCAAAGTTCCCAGCACACTCGGAATTTGTCTTACAGTTGGGTCAACACTATTTTAAATAAATAAAAACGAGGTAGGTTGGTGAATCTAAGTAATTGGCATTATTTCTTATTATAAAAATACTGTTGTTTTATTAATTTATTTTGTCAGGATTTTTGTAGTTTTACTAAATATATTCTGAATGTTATCAATGTTTTTCATGTTCATATAATCAGTACAGTAATTAGAGTAATTACCATTTTTAAAAAGCAAATTTACATTTTTGTTGAAAAATAAATACCAACTCTATAAAGTTATTTTTGAATTTAGTTTAATCTGTTATTACTGCTCCAAGAATTTAACGCACCGCCTGGAATTTATTTAAAATTTTAGAAATGTGTACTATTTTTGTGTATTTCACATTAGCATCTTTGAAATAACGAAGAATGCTTTAAATCTTGTGTTTATTTGGACAGTTTGCAAAAATAATGAAATGAAACAAACACAAAGCTAAACTTAAAAAGTTTAAATTTTTAAGAAATTGTAAGGTGGTGCGGTAATTTCTTGGAGCGGTGTACTAATTATTGATAACAGCCTTTCAAATGAAAATATTTATGATGCATATTTTCAGGTATATAAAAAGAGCAATGTTTGCTTAATAACAACAAATTAAGAGCTATTGAGTTTTTTTAATCGAAGTTTTGATTAATTAAAATTTAAAAAATCATAGTTTAGAAGCTTATCAAGATATCTTAAATTAATTATCCCCTGTAGACTTTAATTTTTACACATTTCCAAATAACATTGTTTGTTTAATATCAACATAAAATAACTTACCTCGGAAGCGTGATTGAGGAGATTAGATAGATCTATAAACAGCCAGACGGGAAGGAACATAAACAGCGCTAATCTACCCAGTATGTGTAACAGCCTCAAATGGTGAACACCCGTGTCATGGAGCACTTTCTTCGAGAAGATGTGTTGTAAGGAAAAACCCATCGTGGCGCAGAGGGCGCTGACCAACCCGATCATGTCAAAACTGATCTCCGTAACGGTCGCAATTGCCACACCGGCTATGATCGGTATCAGGCTCATGTAAACCTTACACGTCTGTTTTTCCTTCATAATTATCCTAGCTAAGATCACAGTGAACAGAGGCATCGTTGCTTTTACTGAAAATGTAATCATACTAAAAATATTGATCAATCAAATAAATGAACTTTTTTTAAATGTTCAGAACATAACTTTATAAAAAAATTATAAAGATGCACAAATAAATGCTCCTTACATTAACCGCCAAAGCATATATTGCAAACATTCCCTGTGCGTCAAGAGGTTTTTTGTGATTTCAGGCAATGTATAATGATAAATTCAATTTTACACCAATAAAACTCTTTATCAACTATATTTCCAGTATTCATATTAGCAAATAACCTGTACAAGCCAAGGCAACCATTATATGTGTAAATATTCTATTTCAGCAGTCATTTAATCTAGGCGTTAAATGACTGCTGAAATAGAATATTGTAACTATCGTGACTACCTAGCGGTCCCTAGGGACCACTCTGGTGCAATCGGTAAGTTATACAGTTGTCCCTGGGGACCGCTCTGGCAGTTAACGTGTTAAGTATAGTGACCCGCTTTAATTTTCAGATAGCCACATAAATAAATCATAAATATAAAAATTAAAATTAGTACAAAAATATCATTGGCGGTAACAATCAAAAACTGTTGATTTCTCTGTATGCATAATTTATAGGTAAATAGCATGTGATATGTAATCACAAGTGACGTATTTACAAAATTTCCCAATTAATAAACATGAGAAAACAAAACAGCACTTCCATTTCCTAAACACAGCTGATTGCACGGAATCGGCTCGAGGTTATCAGGAAGTATAAACAAACAATCCATTCATGATTTTCTTTATAAATTTTAGCACTTACAATTGAAGTGAAGGGCAAGGAAATTTATTTTCTATCAAAATAAAAAAAAACACCGTCTCAACGTTGACCTACATATAAAAATGTATTGATGTTAATGCATTTATTACTGATAAATAAATGTTCCATTGTGCAAATGATTTTCCTGTTAATCAAATAATTTTTCTTTTATATACTGATACAGAAAAATGACGTTGGGTCCAGGTAATTTTTTGACTGCAGCGCTTATTCAAGTGTTAAAGCATATACTTTTTCCGCTGGAGTGCTATTTAAGCTATACAGCGGTATAAAAGACGCCATTGATATTTTGTTCGTTCAGGGAACTTGAAGCGCTACAGCGCTGCGGTAAAATAAAAAACCGTGATTGTTCAATAACTCCGCTTTAATAAAGATCTGCAGCGCAACAATTCCTTGAACGTGACCATTGAATAGCTTTGTATAGTTTATCAGATCTAACCGTATTGTGACTTTCTTGATTATTTTCTCAAAAAGTTTAGTTGTTTTTAAAAGATAACTAATATATTACTTTTAGTTTTCCTTGTATTTCATTGTGCACTGCGTTTCTTTTTTTATTCAGTATATTCATAACTACAGGGAGTTTTTCTTTAAAGTATACATACCCCAATTTACTGTATATGCTGTAAATTTTCAGATATTCGTCGTATTTGAAAAATGTTGAAATAGAAAAAAAAAACAAGTGTTTTCCACTTCCAGATTAAGCATAAAGTAAAATTTCAAGTTTAGAAAAGCCAGAAAATTTGGTTTGGTCACAAAGTGAAGCGGAGCGACCCAACCAAATTTTCAGGCTTGAGTGTTTTCCATTCCCAGATTAAGCATGAAGTAAAATTTCTTAACTTGAAATTTTACTTTATGCGCCATGCGTACAAAACACTGATTTCAAGTAAGGTTCAAAATCTGCTACTAAAGCAGTATGGCGAAGATATATATTTTGGACTTAACAATATTTGTGGTTTTACGCGTGGCGCATGAAGTACAATTTTGGGTTTGAAATAGCCTTAAAATTTGGTTTGCTATGCGACCAAACCAAATTTTCAGACTTTTCTAAACTCGAAATTTTACTTCATGCTTAATCTGCGAGTGGAAAACACTCGTTTAAAGCTTCAGTTTGAACTTTTTTGAAATACAACAAACATCTGAAAATTTAAAGCGTATACAGTATATTGAGGTATGTATACTTAGAAGAAAAACTCCCTGTATATGTATTTACGATTAGACATGAAGAATTATATTCTAATGAAAAGTGTTGTACTCTACTTGGAATCATGAAATAAACATTTTGAATTTAGATTAGTAAAAGATTTAAATCAATGAAGTTATTGAATGTAAACTGTGCTATAGATTCAAGAAGACTATCAATGTTTATTCAATCTTGGTTATGATAAACACTTTTTAGTTTTAATGAATGAAAATGCGTGTAAACTATAAGTGTGAATCCCTCAAGTGTTGCAAATCTAAACAATTACCTGTGTGAGCATAAGAGACAGGTACTTTCCAGATGCTAACGTGTGAGAAGACCGACGCGAAGAACTTGCCAAAGGCGAGCGGGACAATCAGCTTAAAATAATAATTCCACGAGATATCCACGTACTTCCTCACACCCCACATGTTAAAGAAGGGCCCGCTGTATACGGTGATGGACAACAGCTGGACCATGGTCATGGTGAGGGGGTACGGGAATTCGTTGAGGAGGGTCTTGCCGATCACATTGTTGCTGCTGCTGACGGCGTACCACAGCAAGCACAGCAGGAGCACAGTCACTATCTCCCGCGTCTGCTTCGGGTCGGCCATGCTGGCAAACTGCACCACCAGCTGGAACAGCTGTCACCGCAGACACCCATAGACCGAGGTTGGTAAACGGGCTGTCTGCTTCGCAGACACAGCTCGCAGGAACTGACACGACTCTTTGACGTTTACTTTTGACGTTTGATTACAACGTTGCCGAAAGCAATCACCTAAAAATCCGCTCAAAATCTATTAAAAACTGTTTAAATAAAAATATCAATGCCCTAATTTATACTTATAAAGTATTTCACTAGCAAACATAATAAATTATTGATATAATTGTTAATAATTAAAAAATCAATCTTTATTATAGGCAATCTAACATATACTCTTCCAATAGCAACTTCTTGTAGTCGAGCTGCAATTGTTGTATATGCAACCAAATATACAAAAAAGGGGTAAAATTAAATTTTGTTTTGAAATTAAGAAATGATTCTGTGAATCTATTTCTCGTTTCACTTCAATTTCTGAAGTCTGGAGGAAAATAAAAATTTTTAGAAAATCATTTCAGCCTCCTTCTGTTCCTACTTGTAATATGGAGGTTTTGAATTCCTTTTTTACTAAATTAGCTCCTCCTTTTGTAGAACCATATTTTAAATTAGAAATTCCCTCGATCTCTTCATCTTTTCCTTCATCTAACTTCACATTAGGAGAATTAAACTCAATTTTGGATAATTTAAAGGATTCTTCTCCAGGAATAGATAATATATCTTATTCTATGATTAAAAATTTACCCTTTGAAGGAAAATCATTGCTTCTGAAATTCTTTAATAATTTCTTATTATCTGGGAATGTTCCAGAATCTTGGAATAAACAAATTATCTGTCCTATTTTAAAGCCTGGTAAAAGTTCTAATTGTGCTAACAATTATCGTCCTATCGCTCTTACTTCTTGTATAAGAAAAACTTTTGAACATCTCATGAAAATGAGATTGGATTGGTGGTTGGAGAAAAATGATATTTAGCCGTCTTCACAGTGTGGATTCAGAAAAGAGAAGAGCACTATCGATAACTTAATCAAATTAATTTCAGATATAAATAGCTCCTTTTTAAATAAACAAATCACTGTTGCTTTATTCATAGATATTTCTGCTGCATTTGATTCGGTTATCCCGTCTATATTGATCGACAGACTTTCATCAATAGGCATTCCATCGAATGTAATAAAATGTATTTGGTCTCTAATAAATAAAAAAATTCTTTACCTTAAAAATGATACCACATTTTCGAATCCCAGAGTGTCATATATAGGTCTCCCTCAAGGATCCATTCTTAGCCCAATTCTGTACATATTATATACTTTGCCCTTACAATCTTTAATTTCCCCCTATTGTTCTATTCTTCAATATGCCGACGACATAGTTTTATACTGCTCAGGAGATAATACCCAATCATTGTTTAATAGAATAAATCAAGCTTTATTTGATTTGTCAGATTGGCTGTTTTCTCATGGCTTATCTCTTTCCCCTTCAAAGTCTAAAAATATAATCTTCATGAAAAAATCTAGAAATATTCTCAATTATCAACTCTATTTCCAGGATGTAGCAATACCAAAATTTAAAGAAGTTAAATATTTGGGTATCACTCTAGATTCTTCGCTCTCATGGAAACCTCATATTTTGGACTTACAAGAAAAAGTTAATAAAACTCTTAATGTTTTCAAGAGTCTCTCTCATGTTTGGTGGGGTTCGGATCCTGCTACTCTAATTACTCTGTATAAATTGTTAATAAAATCCCGAATGGAATATGGTTTGCTATTGTTCTCTCCACAAAATAAATCTTCAGCGATAATCATTGATCGACTACAAACATCTGCATTGCGTATTGTCCTGGGCTGTATGAGATCTGCCCCTTCTAGAGCTTTAGAAGTGGAAAGTGGTGTTCCCCCAATACTCATAAGATCTGATTTTCTAGCAAGAAAATATTTTCTGAAATGTCTTGCAAATAATAATCAAATGGTCATCACATCTATAAATAAATTACTGGATACATACAATCTGAATCATAAACCCCATCCTGCTATATTAGAAAACTATGAAATTTCCTCTTCTTTTAACATTTTTACCTCATCTAAATTACCTTGTTATCTTTCTCCCTACTTCTCTACATTTCTCCCTATAAAAAGCACATTCAATTTGGATATTAACAGCTCTAATCCTAATCTACATAATAAAAACGAAATTTTGTATAATATAGCTCAAGAAAAATGGCCAAACTCTGTGTTTTGCTTTACGGATGGTTCATTTACATCTTCTCATACTGGTTGTGGAATATATATAGAAAACTCTTTATCTTACTCTTTTAGAATCCCTCATTCCTCTTCTATACATACAGCAGAGCTTTCAGCATTACTTGAATGCCTAAAATTAATTAAAGAACTCAGTATAAATAAGGTAGTAATATTTACAGACTCTAAGTCAGCTCTATATTCAATACAAAAATTAGGAATAAACCCTAATACATATTTACTAGTTTCGAATATTAGGACTATAATCTTTGAATTGTTCAATAAAGGTTACAAAATAAATTTTTGTTGGATACCTAGTCATGTAGGCATTATGGGGAATGAAACTGCCGATTTATTAGCTAAATCTTCAAAGGATAGCCCTTTGTCTGAATATTCATCTCCTTATAAGGATTTCTTTAAAACACTCATATCCAGCCTTAAATTGAAATGGCAATCTTTTTGGTCCTCTTCTTCCTCTCATATTAAGTACTATTCTTTACACCCTGTAATCCCTACCAGTGTTTGGTTCTTTGATCCAAAAGTTAGAGGAAGAAGATTCGTGACTTCCATTATTTGTATGAAGATGGGTCACAACTTTTCTCCCAGTCATTTATACAAAATAGGAAGCATAAGTTCTCCAAACTGTTCTTGTGGTGACATTGGGGATTTGAATCATATATTCTTCTCATGTAACAATTATTCTGAGAAATGTAAAAATGTGTACTCTCGTCTTATAGCAACTGATCACCCAGCCCCTCTTTCTATTTTATCTGTTTTATCTAAATATTGTATCAAAACTTACATCATTCTATATTCTTTATTACACGAAACTGATACATTTATTTAATTATTAATTCATTTTTTCAAGGGTAATTCCTTTCCATCTGTCCTAATCCTTTTTTCACTTTCTCCTATCCCCTATTTTCGTTTCCGCTGTGGCTGGTCAACAGAGCTATATAGCTGAGGCCATTAAGAACGCAAGAAGAAGAAATAATGATCGTTATTATGAATTCTAGAGCTTTAGAAGTGGAAAGTGGTGTTCCTCCAATACTCATAAGATCTGATTTTCTAGCAAGAAAATATTTTCTGAAATGTCTTGCAAATAATAATCAAATGGTCATCACATCTATAAATAAATTACTGGATACATACAATCTGAATCATAAACCCCATCTTCTTTTAACATTTTTACCTCATCTAAATTACCTTGTTATCTTTCTCCCTACTTCTCTAATTTTCTCCCTATAAAAAGCACATTCAATTTGGATATTAACAGCCCTAATCCTAATCTACATAATAAAAACGAAATTTTTTATAATATAGCTCGAGAAAAATGGCCAGACTCTGTTTTTTGCTTTACGGATGGTTCATTTACATCTTCTCATAATGGTTGTGGAATATGCATAGAAAACTCTTTATCTTACTCTTTTAGAATCCCTCATTCCTCTTCTATACATACAGCAGAGCTTTCAGAATTACTTGAATGCCTAAAATTAATTAAAGAACTCAGTATAAATAAGGTAGTAATATTTACAGACTCTAAGTCAGCTCTATATTCAATACAAAAATTAGGAATAAACTCTAATACATATTTATTAGTTTCGAATATTAGGACTATAATCTTTGAATTGTTCAATAAAGGTTATACAATACATTTTTGTTGGATACCTAGTCATGTAGGCATTATGGGGAATGAAGTTTTATACCTACAGGGATTCTTTTTTAATTATCCAAACGAAAATTGCTCTAGGCACTTGAAAGAAGAAAGGTTTGGTTAAACAATAATTTGTAAAATGTTTAATGGTGAGATCAAACATACGCAGTATATTTTGAACTTTTAGTGTTTTATACGAGTGAGGCTTGAAGTATAATTTCGAGTTTCGAGTCAAAGAGTTTCAAATAGAATGCTTTTAGAGAAACATCAAATGCCTAAAAATGTACAGCGTATACTTTGGGCAGGGGCGGACGGGCTCTCTAGAAGACATCTTTGATCCCTGCCCGTATTAGCCATAGCAGATCTTTGTTTTAAATGTGTATATTTTAATAATGTGTATATTAAATTTCTCATTCGTTTTGCAGAATAATCTTTAAAATCAATGCTAATGGGGCGTTTTAAACTTACTTATTTAAGCCATTTATTTTCTTTAGGATAATACATACAGGGAATTTTTCGTTTCAGTATGCATATTCCTTAATTTTTAAGAGTTTAATTCAAAGCTTTTAACGACTGTTTTCCACTCCCAGACTAAGCATGAAGTAAAATTTCGAGTTTAGAAAAGCCCTATGAAAATTTGGCGAGGGTCGCGCAGCGACCTGAGACAAATTTTCTGGGCTTTTCTAAACTCGAAATTTTACTTCATGCGCCACGCGTATAAAACTCTGATTTCAAGTAATGTCCAAAATATTCTTAGAGGTACTTAACTTTCTTTTACCACTTTTATTACCACTCAAATGTTCACGAGGCTTTTCGCTTCGCAGACACAGCACGCAGGAACTGACACGACTTTTTGACGTTTACTTTTGACTTTTGATTACAACGTTGCCAAAAGCAATTACCTAAAAATTCGCTCAATATCTAATAAAAGCTGTTTAAATGAAAATATCAATTCCCTAATTTATACTTATAAAGTATTTCACTAGCAAACATAATAAATTATTCATATAATTGTTAATATTTTAAAAGTCAATCTTTATTATAGGCAATCTAATATACACTCTTCCAATAGCAACTTCTTGTAGTCGAGCTGCAATTGTTGTATATGCAACCAAATATACGAAAAAAAAAGCGGTAAAATTATTTTATTTAAATATAGGGATTCTTTCTTAATTTTCCAAACGAAAATTGCTCTAGGTGCTTGACGGTCAAAAAGTTTGGTTAAATAATAATTGTTAAATGTATAACGTGAGATCAAACATACGCAATACATTATGAACTTTTAGTATTTTATACGAGTGAGGCATAAAGTAAAATTTCGAGTTTCGAGTTAAGGAGTTTCAAATGGAATGTTTTTAGAGAAACATCTAATGCCTGAAAATGTACAGCGTATACATAGGGCAGAGGTGGACTGGTTCTCTAAAAGACATCGTTGATGCCGCCTATCCCTGCCTGTATTAGCCACAGCAGATCTTTGTTTAAATTGTGTATATTCTAATAAAGTGCATATTAAATTCTCATTAGTTTTGCACAATAATCTTTAAAATCAGTGTAAACAGAGCGTTTTAACTTCCTTACTTAAGCCATTTTTTTTTGTGAATATACATATAGGGAATTTTTCTTTTCAGTATACATATTCGTTTAATTTTTAAAAGTTTAATTCGAAGCTTTTTACGACTGTTTTCCACTCCCAGACTAAGCATGAAGTAAAATTTCGAGTTTAGAAAAGCCCCGTGAAAATTTGGCGAGGGTCGCGCAGCGACCCGAGACAAATTTTCTGGGCTTTTCTAAACTCGAAATTTTACTTCATGCGCCACGCGTATAAAACACTGATTTCGAGTGATGTTCAAAACATTCTTAGAAGTGCTTAGCTTTCCTTTACTACTTTTATTTAAACTTTTAAATAAAGTGATAAAACAAAGTTAATTGTATTATTATTATTTCATATAAAGATAAACTACAAAGTGAATGCTAACCAAAACGAAGATTTCAAAATATTTATTGTTTAGCAGTATATCCACTGAGTAAAAAACAAATAAATAACGTTACATCAACATTGTAGCAACATTAAACGTTGTTATAATGTTGATGAAGCATTACTTAAATGTGTTTGCTCAGTGGGTGCTTTAGCAGTTTATTTTTAATTTTGATTTAGAAGTATATTTTGAACTTCACCAGAAATCAGTGTTTCATACGCGTGGCGCATGAAGTAAAATTTCGAGTTTAGAAAAGCCCAGAAAATTTGTCTCGGGTCGCTGCGCGACCCTCGACAAATTTTCACGGGGCTTTTCTAAACTCGAAATTTTACTTCATGCTTAGTCTGGGAGTGGAAAACACTCGTTTAAATCTTTACATTGATCTCCTTGAAAAGAAACGTCGAATGTCTGAAGATTTACAGCAAATAATTAGGATATGTATACTGAGAAGAAAAACTCCCTGTACATATAAAAATAAATTACTACATAACAAGGAAAATCGTCACAAAAACAAAATAAAGCTAGAACAACTATAACAATAATTGTAGGCAAATATTGAATACGAAAATTAAATGAAGAAATTACTTCTGTTTTCGCTAAAAGTTATATTATGCTTTCATATCATCCTTAATTACGGGCCTTCAACTGATTTGTTACTTTTCTGGTTGAAAACGTATTTCTTTATTAAATAAATATTGATAATACGCGTAGTTATGCGTTAGTGATACTCAAAACGATTAAAAGTCGCGATTCTTTAATAAAGATCTGTATTAAGAAATGAACGAAATGTATTTTTTCTAGATACAGAAATCTATACATTACATCCCCAACGTATGACTACAATTACTTACAGAAATTTGAATGGAGAAATACAATCAATTCATTATAATAATAATACCAATCCCAATTTTATTATTTAATTTTTATTAAAATTGCTAAACGGATTGTAGGTTATTTTTTTTCTGGACAGAATAAAATAAAGATCTTTAGTCGATGACATATCTTGAGAAAAGATGATTTTATGCAGATTTCAAACGTTGGGTATTTCTAGTAAAAATCTTGCTGTTAACAAGATTTATGAAATTGGATGTTACTATAGGGAATCTCGGTTATTAAATAGAAATAGAAATCTTTATTAGTGCTAACAACATAAAGTCTTACACACGTCAAATATTATTAATATTTACTATAATATATTCCATTTGTTTCTGGATCTCGCCTAGCTATGGAAAAGTGACAGTTTAAGTATTGTAAATGGGGCTGGTTGTGTTTTAAATCAGGGTTTTTAAATGTCACTGTCAGATGTTCGATTTTAAGGTTATAATTTCTGACTATTGTGATCTTACACTGTTGCCTGTTTTACAAATTTTCAGATATAAAAGGATAATAATATGCAGTTTTAAGATTAACAAAATTTACTACTTGGTTTTTGTACATACAAACACAGCAATAATATTGTATATAACAAATATAATGAATTCGGCTCTGCAAACTTATTTCGTCATCCATTTGTATTTCTCGCTTGGGTCTTCCCGTTAACACATTTTGATCAACTCCATCCATCCACCTTAATTTTGGTCATTCTCTCTTCTGTTGGCCCTCAGTATTTTTTTGTAGAATTGCAAATTTATTCCCACCCTCTTGTGATACTGATAATTTTCATGTCAAACAATTTTTAAGCCCTCATTCCACTTTTATTATTTAGTCAAGAGAACCTGCATCTGAATCTTCTGATGTTTGTTCTGAGCCAGATTCCCCAAGCGAAATAATAAAAGGAGGAATGGTTTCAAAAGAAAGGTTCCCCATGTGTTTTGTCCAGTCATCCGAATTTGTAACCTTTTTGATTCAGAGATAATCTTTGGCATGTTAATATTTAATATGTGCCTGAAATTATTTTTCACTTTGACATTGACACAGCATTGCAACACTAGATTAATTTGATTTAATAATAAAATGCTCGAAGAAGCGACCGCGTGGCGAAATAATTGTTGCAAGATTAACAATAAACCTCTTGAAAATTAAAAAGAGGATTACTTATGATATCATAAATTATTGCAACACTGTTAAAATAAGGAATCAGGAGTGCCAATTAATAAAAAATGTAAATGTTGATACTGCAACATAACAACACGAAAGCATGGCTAGGCGAGATCCAGAAACAAATGGAACGGTGTATATAATAATATCTAAATTCTAAAATAAAGTTATAACAAAATTTAAAGAAACATTAAGAAAAATAATAAGTAAATAGAGAAGGACATCGAATACACCAGTGGATGCAAAACATCATATGCCTTCACTGACTTTCTGCAAAAATTCTTCTAGTGAGTAGAATGCGTTTTCTAAGAGTATTTGTTTGATTTTGGTTTTGAATAATTTTGTCGGTAGTGACTTTATATTAGGTGGTAGTGCGTTTAGTAGACGAATCGAGTAGAAACGGGGACCTGTTTTAGCTTTCGATAAACGAAATGAATTTAGGCGGATATTATCCCGCTTACGAGTATCGTGCTCATGTATATATGTCTGTTGCTTGTAAATGTGTGCTCATTTTTCTTGATATACATCAAGCATTTAAGTATAAACAGACAAGGTACCGTAAGAACGTTTAACTGTTTGAACGCTTCACGGCAATCTTGCCTGTAGGACAGTCCTGCGGTAATTCTCACTGCTCGCCGTTGAAGCCTAAATATATCATTGGTAATAGAGGAATGACCCCATACAAGAATGCCGTATGCAATATGTGATTGAACAAGTGAATGAAAAGCAGTTTTGACCACACCCAAGGACACTGATCTCTCTTTGTTTTTAGAGTTTGGTTTTTAAATCATGTCCGTGATATTCCCAACTTAACTTTGGGTCAACGATTATTCCCAGTAGCTTGGCTGAAGTTGTTGGCGAGGGTGTAGATTGCTTCAAAGAGAACGTCATTTCAACATTTTTTGACAGGTTTAGCTTGAGTTTGTTAGAGTTAAACCAATTCATTACAGTAAGTTTGGTGTTATTGAGGGCGGCCACAGACTGATCGAGAGTATTTCCTTTAGCAGATATAGTTGTATCATCCGCGTAGAGGACCATAGACGCGTGGGAGACACAGCATGTGAGATCGTTAATATATAGAATAAAGAGAAGCGGTCCTAAGATAGATCCCTGAGGTACACCATGCATTAAATCTCCCACATCGGATCTATCCTCCCCCTGGTGAACGATTTGCTTTCTGTTTGTTAAATAAGACATGATCATACTGATGGTACTAGGATCGAAATTATAGAAGTAAAGCTTTCGACATAGAATAACATGAGTAACACAGTCGAAAGCCTTACTTAGATCCAGCAGGTTGCATGCTATTACCTTGCCCTCTTCGAAACAATTTATTATGTCGTCCACAAATTCGTTAATGGCCATCACCGTCGATCGACCCGGTCTAAAACCAAAGTGAGCATCGTTTAACAACTTGTTTTGTTCTAAAAAGCTATTTATTTGTTCAAGAAATATAGATTCCATTATTTTGGAAAATAATGGCAGAATTAAAATTGGTCGATAGTTGTTTGCATCGTCCAAGTCACCTTTCTTGAATATGGGAATGCATTTACCAATCTTCAGAGCGTCTGGGAATGTGTTATCGGTAATACACCTATTAATTAATTTAGTTAATGGGCTTATAATTATGTCGACAATTTTCTTTAGAATTTTAAGGTTAATGCCATATATATCCGTACTCCCTGTTGAGTTTAATCCCTGTATGATAGATCTTACTTTGACGCAAGACACTCTAGCAAATTTAAAACAATCTGTACATTGACCAATTGGTATTCCGATCATCAATTTAATAGGATCGGTATTAGCATCAGTGATAGATTGTATGATGTTGTTGGCAGCTGATAAAAAAAAAGTATTAAGGTTATTTGCTGAGATGCTGGGAGTGTTATTAAGTTTATTAGTTGGGCGCTTAGAGTTTAATATTTCCCACATTGCTTTGTTACAATTGCTAGAAGAGTTTATGTAACTATCGTTTGCCAGCCTTTGTTCACGATTGATCTCTTTTTTGTACATGGATTTTTGCATTTTGTAATATTCAATGAGTTCCGGTGAAGGTGAGCGGCTAATGACTTCCCTAATAAGATTTAATTGATTTCTCATATCTCGAAGCTTACTTGAAAACCACTTGATTTTTATTTTCTGGTGTACTTGTTTAATCATAATTTTCGGATATGATTTATCAACGTTATTTACAATTATTTTTATAAATATATCCCAGGCATCGTTGGTCGCTAGGCTTTCCATATTGGGCCATACAGTTTCACTTAGCAGAGTATATAACATTGTACTACCTTGTTCGGTGATGGGACGAATACATTTAGCTATGACCGGATCATTATGATTAATGGGAATATTTAATAGTATACCGTTATGGTCAGATACACCAATGTCAATTACTTTTGCTATGTCATTAAGGATTCTATCATTGGTAAATATACTCAATGATATTAGAAGCGTAACACCAAGAAGGAATGATTTTTTTGAATTCATATTTTAGCAACAGAGTGACTATATTTAAAGCATACATTGATAACAATTTCAACCTTGTGCCTTTTATATTTATTGTGAAAAAAAAAATCACTTTTTCTTTTTGATAAAACTATTTATATGAGCTGTTTAGTACAGATGTTTTTAGTTTTCGTGTTTCCGTTGAGTGTGTTAAGCTTAAATAAAATGCCTCGAGTCCGAAGACGTCCACAATATCACCATTTGAGCGATTTTGACCGGGGTCGAGTTGTTGCTTATCGAGATGTCGGTATGTCCTATCGCGAAATTGCGGGCCGTATTGATTCCACTGCAGCAACTGTAATACGTGTGTATCAGGTATGGACAGAAGAAGGTAGAGGAGCAAGAAGAAGACCAATTGGTCAACCAAGGCGTACCACAGAACGTCAAGATCGGCGCTTAAGACAAATAGCCCCGCGAGACCGTTTCGCTACTACGCGTCAAATCGGTGATCAATGGATTGGAGAAGAAGGTAGGCCCGTTAGTATGCGAACCTTATATCGCCGCATTCAATCCTTTGGGCTTCTTTCGTACCGTCCAAGATTAGTGCTTCCTTTAACAGCGAGACACTGTCGCCAAAGGTTGGACTGGTGCAGAGAACGGCAGCATTGGGAGGCAGAATGGCACGATGTCGTATTCAGCGATGAATCACGATTTTGTCTAGGCACGCATGATGGCCGTAGAAGGGTACGACGCTACCGTGGAGAACGACCTGATCTTAGGTTTGCTATTGAGAGGCATGTACACAGGACTGCTGGAGTAATGGTTTGGGGGGCTATTGCTTATGGTAGTCGATCACCTCTTGTATTCATTCGAGGCAGTATGACAGCTGCGCGTTATGTTGAAGACGTCATACGACCGACTTTGTTGCCTTATTTAGATGGCCGAGCAGACGTACTTTTTCAACAAGATAACGTACGTCCCCATATTGCTCGTCGAACTATGAACTTTCTTAATGAAGCTGGTGTTAATGTTTTGGCGTGGCCGCCCCGTTCGCCGGATTTAAATCCCATTGAACATGTGTGGGATATCATGGGAAGAAGAATATTCTCTTTGCACCATCCTCCACAGACTCTAGCACAGTTGATCGATGAAATTCAAGTTGCTTGGAACGAGATGCCTCAAGAAGACATCGACCATCTCATTTTGTCGATGCCCAGACGTCTACAGGAGTGTATACAGCAAAGGGGTCGCCAAACACATTATTAATTTTTTTCAGATTGTTTTTTAATAAAATTTCTTGAAAATGTAATCATTTTATTCTTGATGTAAGACTACCATACTGGAAAAAAATCAAGTTAAAATAATAACTCCTTCTGGGTGTTACGCTTCTAATGTCATTGAGTATATATTATCTATACACGCTTTACCTCTTGTTGCACTAAATATTGCTTGACGTAAACCATAAAAGACGAAAAGATTGCATAAATCTGTAGTATTCGTATCCGTAGTATTAAAATGAACGTTAAAATCGCCACAGATATAAACTTTATAAGATGTTAAGTTTAAACGGTCCAACATATCAGTGAGTATATCAAGAAAATGTGAAAAGTTCCCACTTGGGGAACGGTATACGGATATTATTATTAAATTTGAATTAATAAGCATTATGCCCGACATTTCACAGACAAGTTCTATTGATAAATCAAAGAGAAATTGTATTTTAGTGTATAAACAGTTGCGTTTGACCATGATACAGGATCCGCCGTTTTTAGCTGATCGTCTACTAAAGCAACTCGCGTTTATAAAGTTGTTAATTTGACAAAAATGAAGAGATGGCGCATCCTCGAGCTCTTTTTTCGAGACAAACAATGCCGAAAACAGAAATTAGCTATCGTCTTTTGTTTTCAAGTTATAGCCAAAAATTCAATATTTTCCATTTTCCATTTTTATTAATATCTCAGTCATTTATTATTTTATCAAGAAAAGAATTGTATATTCTAGAGGTACTTTTTCGAGAAGAATCGAATACAATTTACAGATTATTTCTATCTTTATTAATAAAAGCAATACAGCCCAAAGTTATATTTTTTAAATGGAAGTCATAGATGGCTGTGCTATTAAAAAAATTGTTATTTTTTTCCCTTTTCATTGATATATAACATGTTGATGTTTTATTTGAAATTTATTGATATATATTATATTTTATTAAATTTTTAATATTTTTATTAATCGCAGTAGGCTTGTTTAATATTAAATTAATAATTGCTGGAATTTGAGTAGGCTCATATTAGGATGTGATAATAATTACAATTATTTCGAAAAAATTGAATGAAAATAAATCGATATTATACCTAGGTTTTGTTTATAGACCAACCAGATTTCAGATTTATTTTTCTTAGGTTCTTTGATTATTTGTCATGAAATGACATTGATATATGAATGCCATGTTGCCATTGATTAATTATTTGACAAAAAGTGGGATTAATAAAACAAACAAATAACGTTATATCAACATTTTAGCAACATTAAACGTTGTTTTAATGTTGATGAAACTTTACTTATTCGTGTTTGCTCAGTGGGCTGCTCCGCCGCGAAATTAATCTATACGACAGGGTAATTAAGCACATGGCAACCATCTGTAAACATAACCTCAAATTTATTTTGAAGACAAAAGTCACAATTACAACCAGAGTATGCAACCAATTATCCAACTTTATTAAAAAAATCACCAACTCTGGTTGGTCAATACAAAAAAAACAACGATTATACTAAAGATTGACAGAAAAATTACAATAAATGCTCAAATTGATTGCCATTGTTCAAAATGCATGAGTTACATCTATTTATGACACTTCTACATGCATTATGAATATAAATATGAGATATTGATATTGTTGTTATTTAAATTATATAAACTGTCCTTAATATAGCCCCAAAAAAAGAAGTCCAGCGGTGTTAGGTCCGGAGATCGCGGAGGCCATTTTACCGGACCATTTGTGCCTAACCATTTTGCTCCAAAACTAACATTTAATAAATTTGTCACTTCTTTGCAATTATGGGGAGGTGCGCCATCTTATTGGAAACACAAATGTTCCCCTTGAACTAATGGCAAATTGTCCAAATAGTTCTCAATAATATTTTGTTGTAAAATGTCTGTATATTTCCGTCCATTCAAGTTTCCCTCGTAAGTTTTGTAACACAAGATTCGGTTTCCTAGTAGACTACACCAAACACTAAAACCAAATCTACCTTGTGCCTTAACATCCATAGTGCGATGAGGGTTAGAATAGGCCCAATAATAGGCATTGTGCCTATTAAATATTCCCGCGGAGCTTATGTATGCGCCTCGTCGCGCGTCGGTCCAAATAATGTCGTTGTAAAAGTTTGGATTTGTTAAACATCTAGCTTTGTATTAGTCACAAAATTCGAATCTTCGTTCAAAATCCTCAGGGTTCAAATGGTGTCTCTTTCGAATCGTGTAAGGACGGATTTTTTTTTTCAGAATCCTTAAGGCACGATTTCTTGAAACTCTTTGTACGTCTTCTATTTGCCTACTTGATATTTCTGGATTTTCAATTACAGCCCCAATAACACTAAATCCAGCTTCTTCTGCGTCTAATATATTATATTCTCTGGATCTCGGGATAGTAAGGGAACCGTGGTTGATGAGATTCGTCTTCAACCGCTGGAATATAGATTTATCGGGCTGTCTTCTCTCCGGATATCGAGTATAATTTGTTTCCAATGCAATATTAGAATTACTGTTGCTTTGAATAAAGCATTCTAGCATATCAAACTTTTAGTAATTTTCGTACTTCATGTTTAAACACTTAGTTTATTAATACACAACACAATACAACAAACAACTAATATAATAACAACGTTGTAGTTTTTTGCGTAAGAGGCATCATATTATTTACAAGCCTACTGCGTTTAATGTGAAATATTTAAAATTTAATAAAAATACAATATATCTCAATAAATTGCAAATAAAACTAACATATTATATATCAATGAAAAGAGAAAAAAAAAAACGAATTTATTAATAGCACAGCCAACTATAACTTCTATTTAAAAAAATATAACTTTGGGCTGTATCTCTTTTATTAATGAAGATAGAAATAATCTGTAAATTGCATTCGATTTTCCTCGAAAAAGTACCCCTAGAACATACAATTCTTATCTTGATAAAATAATAAATGACTGAGATATTAATAAAAATCGAATATGGAAAATATTAAATTTTGGCTATAACTCAAAAACAAAAGACGATAGCTAATTTCTGTTTTCGACATTGAGTTTTCCTCGAAAAAAGAGCTCGAGGTTATTAGAAGAGATAGAAAAAAATCGATTTTTTTCTATCTCTTCTAATACCCGAGATTCCCTATAATAACATCCAATTTGGGCCACCCTGTACACGTCTGTGCAATAAAATTAAACACACAAAATATTTTATAGTTCAAAACGGACATGATGAGTTTCCTAGTTACGACAATATGTAATTATGTCAATTTTCAAATGCTGCCTCATTTAGACAACAATTCAAAAATTTTAATTCTAACTAAAACAGATGGTTTTTCGAGTTCGGCTTTGTTGTATTTATTACGAGCGTTTTTTCCAAAAGCTTTTAGTTTTAGTTTTTAATAAAGGTGTTATTTTCTAGTTATGGTGTTTTGTACTTTATTAAATTTGCTGCTAGGCAGTTAACACAGACCCAAATTATACACCCATTGAGCAAACACATTGAAGTAATGTTTTATCAACATTAATACAACGTTTAATGTTGTTACAATGTTGATATCCCGAAAATTGTTTATTTTTTGTTTAGTGAGCAACTAGAATATTCTGAAAAATAGTTATGAAACTTGTGCTTAATTTGATTGCACAGAAGTGTAAATAAGATTTATGCTAGTAAAAAACAAAACATTACATTTTCCCAAGTTAATTACATTTACATCCTATGGCAATTACGAGTATTAAATACTTACACAATTCAACGAAGATGCGATTTAAGAGAATTACATAACTTAAAATAATTGCCAAGAATTAAAATCCTTGGCATTGGTCTGGTTGGTTTAAAATGGTGAATGATTACTCAGTAATTATCTTATTATTATGGATTATGTTCTATTTAACAATGCATGTAATAATTTGCAATGGGAGTAATCGAGATGCTTTAATAATCGATTAGTTTAGACCGAAATATTTTAATAATCGATTTTTACATCGGCTTATGGCTTTTCTAAACTGAAAATGTTATTTCATGCTTAACCTGGGAGTGAAAAAAACTTCCCACTGAGCAAAGACATTTAAATAATGTTTCATCAATAACTGTATATTTTCGAGTTTACGTGAAGTGATTATTACACAAAAAAAGACTGTTACTCCTTACTTCACTTTTTATTTGTATCGTTAGATGTACCGGGTGGGCAAATAAGCGAGGTAAGCGGCTGTATCTCAGAAACTAATAATCGTAGAGAGTTACGGTAGAAAATTTTACAGGTAAGGTGGGCAAGGGAAAATGCTGGAAATTATTTTCAAGTTTCCAAGATGGCTGCCAGTGGGCTTTTCCAGCATCTTGAATTACATAAAGTTACGTTTCTCGCGATTTTCCTTAATGAATGTAACAAAAAAATATTTGCGTTTTAATGCTAACCTAAAGTGGAACATTTTTTGTAAAAACTATTTTTCTCTATCTTTCGAAATAAAGTGGTGGGGGGTATTTGAATGTTGTTTTAAATAAGTGTCTGTAACTTCGAAACAGCTTAATAGATTTGAATAAATTTGGTATCATTGAAAAGAACATTTCTTGGGCTTTTAGGTTTCTCGTAATCATGACAGTTGTGACCTACACGGCCGCCGATAGAGGGCGTTACTCGATATTATAACCAAAATATTGGATTTTCTCAAAAAATTTAAATGCGATATGACTTTTTTTAGACTAGAAAATAGACAAATGACCAACCAATAAGCCTGCGCAAACCGCATCTTAATATCTTTAATATTAAGATTATTATTATTATTAGTAGATATTAAGATGCGGTTTGCGCAGGCTAATTGGTTGGTCATTTGTCTATTTTCTAGTCTAAAAAAAAATCATATCATTGCATTTAAATATAAAATAAAGCCCAAGAAATGCTCTTTTCAATGATACCAAATTTATCCAAATCCATTAAGCCATTTCGAAGTTACAGGCATTTATTTAAAACAACATTCAAATACCCCCCACCACTTTATTTCGAAAGATAGAGAAACATTGTTTTCACAAAAAATGTTCCACTTTAGGTTAGCATTAAAACGCCAATTTTTTTTGTTACATTCATTAAGAAAAATCGCGAGAAACGTAACTTTATGTAATTCAAGATGGTGGAAACGCCCACTGGCAGCCATCTTGGAAACTTGAAAATAATTTCCAGCATTTTCCCTTGCCCACTTTACCTATAAATTTTTTTACCGTAACTCTCTAAGATCGTTATTTTCTGAGACACAGCCGCTTACCTCGCTTATTTGCCCACCCGGTACATTTCGAGACCCAAGGTGCTCATTATCAATAACAAACAAAGTTTGTTATTGATAATGAGCACCTTGTGTCTCGAAATGTAGATCTAACGATACAAACAAAATGTACAGTAAGGAATAACAGTGTTTTTTAATGTTTCATCAACATTGAAATAACGTTTAATGTTGTAACAATGTTCATAAAACGTTGTTTGTTTGTTTTTTGCTAAGTGGGTAGCTTAAAGCTTCAAATTGAATTTTATTTAAAAAAAACAATGAATATCTGAAATTTTACAGCATATAATTGGGATATGTATACTTAAAAGAAAAAACTTCCTGTATATTTATTTACGAGTATAATAATAAAATTAATACACACAATACAATAAGCCTCGTATATTATTATTAACAATATCATAATATTGAATTCAATTTCGTAAGTTTAAAGTTAAATACTTTGCAAGTGCATTTTGCAAGTTTTTAGTCATTTTGATCTTCAAACCGACCATTAATTATGTAACAATAAAATACTTTAAACTTTGTTTGTATAACACTTATTTATTTTTCGTGACGAAAAATAATTAAGTGTTATACAAACAAAGTTTAAAGTGTTTTATTGTTAAATTAACATGTATAACGAAGTAGAAGCCTCCACAATACAAAATAGATTAATTATGTGATTCTTTTTTAAATTAAAACAATTTAAGTACTATTTAATTTAACAACCTCTTAATCAAGATGTCCATTAAAGATAATTATTATTCATAAATGACGCATCGTCCATTGTTATCCAGCGCATCAGGAGGGCACTTGTTCGGTGTATCAATGTTATTTCTGTTGGGCACCTTAACCATTTCTTCCGAAGCCTTTTCTGTCGTGCTAACAACACCTGCTCCATTTTCGTCGAAACTTTGAATCACGTTTTTATTCTCAGGAGAAGTTTTATCCATCTCAGGAAGTTCTAGAGTAGTTTTGTTGGTTTCGTCAGGTTTTGGAGTTGTTTTGTTGATTTCCGGAAGATTTTGATCCGTATTGTCTGTATCAACGAATTGAATAACCTCTGTTTTGTTTATTTCTGAATCCAAAATGGTGGAATGGATCGCGTTTTGGTGTATTTCGTTTATACGTGTGGTGTTGTCGGAATCGTTTTCGTTGGGGTGAAAGAATATCCTATCCGAATCTTGCTCGTCATCCCAGTAAACGCAGCACTTTCCGGTTCTTCCGGATTTGTCCTGATAATCCACCATTGAGCACTTTTCATCGTTTGCAGTTGATAGGGCGAGAATTGCCAAGAATGGTAGGCATTTTTCGAAAATCATTTTCTGCTAAAAGAATTAACAATGACAGAGAAATGTTCTTTTGTGTTGTTATAGTGATGTTAGTGGTAATTTACATTGGTAATTACCAAGGCCATAACCAGGGAATGGATATGGAGGTTCACCCCCCCCCCGAAATGTTTAAAATTTAAAATTTTACTATGTAAAAGCCGCTCTGTTAGATCAAAAACCAAACTTTTACTATTAGACTAAGCATGAAGTAAAATTTCGAGTTTAGAAAAGCCCCGTGAACATTTGTCGAGGGTCGCGCAGCGACCCGAGACAAATTTTCACGGGGCTTTTCTAAACTCGAAATTTTACTTCATGCGCCACGCGTATAAACACTGATTTCAAGTGAGGTTCGAATATACATAAATTTCGCAATATTTTAGTGTTTTATACGCGTGGGGCATGAAGTAAAATTTCGAGTTTAGAAAAGCCCCGTGTAAATTTGTCTCGGGTCGCTGCGCGACCCTCGACAAATTTTCACGGGGCTTTTCTAAACTCGAAATTTTACTTCATCCTTAGTCTGGGAGTGGAAAACACTCGTTTAAAGCTTTGAATTGAACTCTTTTAGAAACACAACGAATATCTAAAGATTTAAAGAAAACAAGCTGAATTTGGCATACGTATACTTCAAAGAAAAACTCCCTGTATGTATACTTAACAGAAAAATTCCTTGTAAACAGTGAATTTTTCTTTAAAGTATATGTTTTCCAAATTTAGCAGATTTCCTTTAAACCTTTAGATATTCGTTGCTTTTTTTTTAAGAGTTGATTTCAAGTGAGGTTCGAATATACATAAATTTCACAATATTTTAGTGTTTTATACGCGTGGCGCATGATGTAAAATTTCGAGTTTAGAAAAGCCCCGTGAAAATTTGTCTCGGGTCGCTGCGCGACCCTCGACAAATTTTCACGGGGCTTTTCTAAACTCGAAATTTTACTATGCTTAGTCTGGGAGTGGAAAACACTCGTTTAAAGCTTTGAATTGAACTCTTTTAAAAACACAACGAATATCTAAAGATTTAAAGAAAACAAACTGAATTTGGCATACGTATACTTCAAAGAAAAACTCCCTGTATGTAAACTTAACAGAAAAATTCCTTGTATACAGTGAGTTTTTCTTTAAAGTATATGTTTTCCAAATTTAGCAGATTTCCTTTAAACCTTTAGATATTCGTTGCTTTTTTTTAAGAGTTCAACTCGAAGCTTTAAACGAGTGTTTTCCACTCCCAGACTAAGCATGAAGTAAAATTTCGAGTTTAGAAAAGCCCCGTGAAAATTTGTCGAGGGTCGCGCAGCGACCCGAGACAAATTTTCTGGGCTTTTCTAAACTCGAAATTTTACTTCATGCGCCACGCGTATAAAACACTATAATATTGTGAAATTTATGTATATTCGAACTTCACTTAAAATCTGTGTTTTATACGCGTGGCGCATGAAGTAAAATTTCGAGTTTAGAAAAGCCCAGAAAAAAAATTCTTGTATATAGCTTACCCACAGTTTAATATTAAATAATATTAGCCTTTACAGCGATGTAGATTTTTTTTAAGAAATAATATTTGATTAACAATTTTCACACTAAATTGATTTATATTTTTTTAAGTTTCTTTAATCACAATTATAACACAGATTTGTTGAAGAGCTGCAATTTAAAAAATAAACACCTTCAACTCCAAAATTTAAGTTTCTTTCCAATTGTAACGTTTTTAAATTCCTTACTAACACTTTTTCAAGTTGATTGTGAACAATTAAATCAATCAACTTCCAAGTTTATAATATTTTCACTGTGATGAATAAAACAAACTAACAACAATGATATTCTTGTTAGAGTTACGTGAACTAGATATGTAAGTAGTTAAATTCCTTAATTTACACTGTTTTATTTTAATTCTAAATGTACATTTCAGGCAAGATGTGCCCTTTTTCAACAGTTTAACGTATTTTAAGGAATAAATAATTAACACTGCTGTATCATTTCTTCACACTTTATTTTCTAATGGTTAAATATATATTTAAAGTGCTCATTATCAATAACAACTAATTCTAACAACTGCTGTCCGGCTTCTTTATACTTACAGTGGATTAAAGGGAAAAACCAGTATTAAGGGATGACCTAGGGTGGGTTCACATTTGAATTTTATTGAGTTATGTTTATGGCGGTAACAAATTTAAAAGCGGATTATTTAAGGGACTCAAATCGAAATTCAATAAATTATTTTTATATTTACGCATTTCAATAACTTCCAACATATTTAATTGATATTAATTAGACTCTTTTAAGAGTGTCATATTGTTGATGTTGAATTTATGACCTGTTGTAAAGTTATGGTATGCAATTGCTGATTTTTCTGAATTTTGGTTTTTTATATGATAACTGTGTTCTTTGAATCAAATATTTAAATTACGGGTTGTTTGGCCGATATACACTTTCTTACAGTTATTACACTTTATTGAATAAATTCACGATTTTTCAATGAAGTCTCTTGCATTAAATGTCTTTCCTAAAAGAGTGCCGATTTTAGAATTTGTGTATTGTGCTGCCGTAATGTTAAATTTATTAAATAACTTATTGATGTGATTGTTTAAGATAGGTACGTAGATGACTCTAGCGTACTTATTAGATTGTTTTTCTTGGGACTGTAGACTACTTATTAATTTTAATTTGTGGGCTTTTCTATTTTTATATATTTTAAGGAATTTAACTACTTACATATCGAAAACTAACAACAAACTAAAATTGTGCAGTGTGATGGATAGAATACAGTAAACTTCTCACCACTTTTTGGTTAATTTAGCACATTTTTCAACACTTTTCAGGTGTAAATTTTTCGAGTGGACGCATGTGCAGATACTGTATTTGCGACTGTTAGCCGATGGCATTGGCGGCTTTGAACAATTGTGAGAATTACCAGTTTTCCGTTCCGTGATCGTCCCAACTCGCTTCATACACGATTTTGCAATTAAAATCAATTGTTATGTGCGGTTTTTGTTGCCATTTATGTTTTTTTTCTTGTTGTATAACTGTGAAACGTTTGGTGATTTGGAATTAATTGGAATTTTTTTGTTGGATCGCATCGTGTTAATAACAAGTTTACGTTACTAACATGAATGAATAAAAAACTACTCTATTATTATTATTAGATAACTTTGACGTAATTTACAATAATAAGAGGATAATTAAAATACTTTAAACGCTATTAATAATTCACATGATTTTAATTTTGTTCATTCACAATACTATGTTGATTAATTAATATTTGATTGATGATTAGCAAAGTTCAATATACTTTAATACTGTTATTGCAGTTATACAATAAAATTTTCTTTTAAGTAGACATATCCTTATGTGCAAGCAGCCAATTTTGAAGCTTTCGTAGATTTAATATAAACGTTCAATTTGAAAATTCTAACGAGTGTTTACATTCCTTGATTAAGCATGAAGTAAAATTTCGAGTTTAGAAAAGCCTGCAAATTTGGTTTAGTCGCGTAGCGACTAAACCAAATTTTCAGGCTTTTCTAAACTCGAAATTTTACTTCATGCGCCACGCGTTTAATACAGTATAATATTGTGAAGATCAAAATATACTTCTTAAAAAACATAAGGATAACAAATTAAAAATGAAAACCTTCCAAAATTCGAGCGTTTGGAGGAATTTGCTTCAGTGCTTCAGGTGTTTTTCTTCTCCTTTGACAATTGTAATACATGTGAAACGTATGTCTTATACAAATAAATTAAAAAAAGAAAAAAAAAACTATACTTAAAAACATCGCTGTATAATAAACAGTACATTTTGAACTTCAAAGTATTTCAGTGTTTATACGCGTGCCGCATGAAGTAGAATTTCGAGTTTAGAAAAGCCTGAAAATTAGGTTTGGCGACCAAACCAAATTTTCAGGCTTTTCTAAACTCGAAATTTTACTTCATGCCTAATCTGGGAGTGGAAAACACTTGTTAGAATCTTTAAATTGAGCTCTATAAAAAAGAACGAATACCTAAAAATTGGCAAAGTATTAATGAAGATAACTGTATACGTAAAAATAAAAATCTCCTCGTGTAAAACATGATTTTTATTATAGGTTTATGAGGAAAAACATACTTACGAAAAATTTGTAGATAGGTTTTATAGTTTTTTTGTCCGAGAAAACATTAAATATTATATAATAAATCCAGTATAAAGTGCTATATTTTGTGATACAAATGATTATATATAATTTATCTTTTTTTTTATTAAATACTGTGGCATGAAATCTATATATGTAAGGTATAGTATGTTTGTAATTCAACAGTAAAGTTAAGTTACGATACATTTTTAATTATAAGGATTTATTGAACCTTTTTGGGACTGACAGTTGGGTGGTTAAATGTAACGTAAATTATTATCCTGGACTTCGAGTTCCAGACAAGATTTTATTAGCGAATATAAAAACTATTCATTATTCTCTAACGAGTGTTTTTCAATCCCAGATTAAGCATGAAGTAAAATGTCGAGTTGAGAAAAGCCCCAAGAATTTGGATTTTCTCAACTCGAAATTTTACTTCATGCGCCACGCGTATAAAACACTGATTTATAGTAAAGTTAAAAACATACTGTCCATTCAATAAAAATATCTAATATGTGGTTCTTCTTCACACTTTTTCAAAATGCTCCCAATTTTTAACATTTCATTACTTTTCGACATTTTAAACAATTTTTACATTGTCGACAATTTTAACACTGGATCAGTGTTGCCAACCCTACCGATTTTTCGGTAGATCTACTGATTTTTAGGTGATTATACCGATCTACCGATTTGCTTCTAAATTCAACCGAATTCTTTATTTTTTTCGATTTTGTAGTATTCTGTATTTATTTTTGAAATATAGTTCATAAGAGGCCAGTGAATCCCCTTATGTATTGATATAGAGTGCGGCGAATTACTTAAAATGGTCTTTTCCCAGACGGGGAATTATTTCCCTCGAAAAATCGTAGTCCGGTCAGTCCGATGTTGAACTTGTGCTAAGTTTCGCTTAGAAAGTGTACTTTGTAATTTAACATGAGTGATTCAAGTAATAATGGTGAAGGTTCAAGTGCTGGAGTCATTAAGAAACAGAAGTATTTACAATTTTATAAAAACGAATGGGAAAAGATACCTGAGTATAAAGAATGGCTAACAAATAGCAGAAAAGGCGTACAGTATGCAACATGTAAATCATGTGACAAAGATATTAATATAACAAGTGGTAAAAATGCATTGTTTAAACATAATATTTCAACAACGCATCGGGCAAAAGTGAAAAGTATGTTAAAGCAATCTACATTGACGGCTTTTACCACTACAGGTTCATCGAAAGCAAAATGTGACGAGATATTAAAAAAGGTATATTATAATGTCGGTTCATTTTTATAAACAATTGTCAGTTTGTAACGTAGTCTCATTATCATTCATTATTATTAAGATTTGTTATTACTTACCTATTATTATTAACACTCTGTAAAAAATCGATTTTCGTTATTTGAAAATGTATTTGCCAACCTTAAAAAATATCAATAAGCGAGTGCGTAAAAGACGCGATCAATTGCAGTTTAAGGGAGATTTATACCGAAATGTCAAAATAATGAAATAAATATTACGCAGTGATAAATATTAATTGATGAATTATTATTTAAAAATAAATAAATAGTTAAAAAAACGTGCCACTATTGGCCATCAGGTTACAAACGCAATTGATCGCGTATTTTACCCATATTGAGTATTATAAAAAATATTGTATTCTTTTCCACAGCCAACATGCGACACAGGTATGTTGCGTATAAATCAGTCAAAAATCTCTTTTTAAATAAAAGAAAAGATTCGTTCCTTACTTCACATTTTATAGACTGTTTGATATTGGCAATTGTTTATTAAAAATAATAGACTAGACTAAATTAATTGTTAATGTGGTTACTATTTCTAGGAGAAATACGTTTAGCAGCATTTGGTGCAGAACACAATTTGTCATTTGTTGTTATGGATCATCTAGTCAAAGTAATTGCTGCTGTTTGCCACGATTCTAATATTGCTAAAGGTTTAGCTTGCGGAAGAACAAAAACTACTGCAATAGTCAAACATGTTCTAGGAAAAGAAGCCCTGGATTCACTTTGTGAACATCTTCGCCACAATAATTTTTCCTTAATAGTAGATGAATCTATGGACAGAAGTACAACAAAGCACTTGTGTTTAACAGTAAGAACTGTTTTAAATGATAGTGTCTCTGACATGTTTTTGGGTTTAATTAAACTTTCTGGGGCTGATGCCACTACACTGTACAGTAAGATTGTAACATTTTTTGAAAAGCATGAAATACCATATAAAAAGAATTTAATCGGTTTCGCTTCTGACGGTGCAAATGTAATGATGGCGGAACATCATTCGTTAATGTCGTTATTGAAAAACGATATTCCCTCATTATATGTAATGAAATGCATTTGTCACACATTTCATTTGTGTGCCTCGTATGCCTGTAGAAAAGTTCCAAGGTTTGTAGAAGATCTCACGAGAGATATTTATAATTATTTTGGTTCGAGTCCTAAACGAATTTCAGAGTTTACAGAGTTCCAAAATTTTTGTAATGTCAAAGTGCACAAAATTTTACACCCATCCCAGACAAGGTGGTTATCTGTTCTATCAGTAGTATCAAGAATTTTGGAACAATATGATGCTCTGCAATTGTTTTTTACAAATGCAGTCAGTAGGAAAGATGTGTTAAATGATCCAGTTGCAAAATTATTCCTACAGTTTTTAGAATTCGTATTGCCTTTTTTTAATAATTTGAATAGAGAAATGCAGTCAGAAAGTCCAAAGTTACATCTTATTTATAGTAATATTTGCAAAATTTTAAAAACTATTTTTGACTGTTTTATTAAGAGAGATTATTTGCAAAATACTTCATATTGACTTTAAAAATTCTAAAAATTATTTAAATATTGATGACATGTACTTTGGTGCTAACGTAATCCAAACAATTGCTAAAGAAGAGATTACTGATGAGAAAATAAGTTCTTTTAAATTAAGATGTTTGGAATTTTATGTAAAGAGTTGTAATCAAATAGTTCAACGTTTTCCACTAAAAAACAACCCACTAAAATTATTTAAGTTTCTTGATCCTGTGGTAGTTAAATCTGGTTCTGTCCATTCGATTTCAGACGTGGCCATATTATTTCCAAATTTAATAGATCACACAAATTTACAAACATTGGACAGTGAGTGGCGATTGTTGAGAAATACTGATGAGATACATTCATTATCCAATGATATACAAACATTTTGGAATGACGTTCACAAATTTAAATTCGGTGATGAAACTTTAATGTTTAATTCATTAACAACTTATGTGTACAACTTATTATTCCTTCCACATTCATCAGCCAACGTAGAAAGAATTTTTTCATCTATAAATTTACTAAAAACGAAACAACGAAATAAACTGGAAACAGACACAATTGTAGGATTATTACATACTAAGCAATATATAGGTGACCAAGAATGCCATAATTTTAAAATTGAAAAAAGTTAACATCACTTATGAATAAACATAATTTGTATGAAAATATTAATGAATCCCAAGACTGATAAATTGCCCCATTGGTTCCCTATGGATAGAAATTATTAGTAAATATTCATATTATTTATTATAAACTATTATTTTTTGTATAATTCTTTTTGTTCATTATTTATATAAGTATAAAGATTAGTTATATAAGAAATGTTTAAAAATTTTTGTTTAAAATTGTTCGCAAATGCATTTTATTTTTGTTGTATTATTTATAAAAATGTAATTTTAATAAATTTGTAAGTAACATTTAATAATTTTACTTTTAATCCCTAAATAAAGACAAAATAAATTAAATAATATACAAAATTTAAATCTACCGATTTTTGTGCGTAATCTACCGAAAAATTACGGCGATATCTACCGATGAAGCCTTGCCGAGGTTGGCAACACTGCACTGGATGTGTAATTTATGACTTTTATTTTATATATTAAATAAATATTTTTATCAATAATCTTCTTTTAGTCACGTGAAGTGTTTTCTATTAATTTTTGTAGTAAGTCTTTTCAAGGAAAGGAATTACTAGAATAAATTATTGGAACATTTTCGTAACTTTCCGTTAATTTTAAAATTGTTGACGGTTTCCATGAATTTAGAAGATTTTAGTTCATTTTCAAAGTTTCGAAAATTTTAATTGAATTTCCAAAATGTTAGTTAATCAATGTCATATCTAAAGCTAATTGAATCCTGAATACGTTTCTTTTCAAACAATCTTCATTTGTAAATAAAACACGTTTTACTTTGTTTAACCACTGAATCTTACATTTAATTGTGTGACTAGTTTCGACTATCTAGTAGTCATTCTCAAACTAAAGTAAATACAAATTACACGTTAAATACTATTTTTACATTCATTTGTTTCTCAAATTCAACTTTAAATCGACGTTTGATTTGAAAATGTCGCTTTTCGATTCTTTCACTGTCGCATTTAAACCGCTACATCTCCCAAAACTTCCAACTTATCTAAGATCTTTTTCAAGCACGCCATTTATGATTAAAAGAGCTACAATTAGGGGCGGTTAATAGTTTTCTGAACTTAAAAATTGCGTTTAGGATAGCGGGATTTATTGTGAGTTTAATGACGATTTAAACATTTTTAAAGCGTTTCCAGTTGATAAATAACATTTTTTAAGAAGAAATGAATTATATTTTTAAAAATAACTGTTTTTTAAGTTAAAAGTGTTTCTTATTTGTACTGTATATTCTCCAAATATTTCTTTCCTGTAATAAAACAAATTTCATTAATATTGGTGAGTGTAAAAATCAATAAACTCTTCCCACTGAGCAAATCCATTTCAGTAATGTTTCATCAACATTAAAATAACGTTTAATGTTGCTACAATGTTGATATAACGTTATTTGTTTGTTTTTTGCTCAGTGGGTTTGTTCTATCTAAAAAACGATCGTGGATGTTCTTCTTGATATTGGAAATACTCCAACTATTTTATTCAGCGAAAATCTTTTTTCTACCTAAAAAAACATTTGTGGATGTTCTTCCTGATACTAGAAATACTTCAACTATTTTATTAAGCGAAATAAAATATTTCATTAACATCGGATTGTGATAAAATCAATAAACATTAAATATCAAATATCAAATTACGATAATATACTATTATTATCGTAATTTTATATTTCATATTTAAAGTTCTGCAATCTAAAGAGTAAGCTAATTTTTCGAATTTAAAATAGTTTAACGAAACAATACTTTAACTTTGTATTAGATACGTGGAAAGTAAAAACATCCCACTTAGAAAAAAAAAACAAACAAATAACGTTATATCAACATTGTAGCAACAATAAACGTTGTTTTAATGTTAATAAAACATTACTTAATTATGTTTGCTCAGTGGGATGATAGAAGCAGAAGATTCATTGCGTCAAAAGGTGTTTTGAAATTTAAAATTATCTTAATACAGGAAATTTTTCTTTTAGGTGTACATGTCACGACTTTCCAATGTAAATTATTAAACATTCGTTCTTTTATTAAAATATTTCAATTTGAAGCTTCTAACGAGTGTTTCCAATCCCAGATTAAGCATGAAGTAAAATTTCGAGTTTAGAAAAGCCTGAAAATTTGGTTTGGTCGCGTAGCGCGAAGCGCGGAGCGACCAAACCAAATTTTCAGGCTTTTCTAAACTCGAAATTTTACTTCATGCGCCACGCGTATAGAACACTGGATTTAAGCGAAGTTTAAAACATACGTTTATAGCATACTGATTTAGTGGTATATTATAAACTTTACAATATTTCAGGGTTTTATACGCGTGGCGCATGAAGTAAAACTTCGAGTTTACAAAAGCCTGAAAATTTGGTTTGGCCGCTCCGCGCTTCGCGATACGCGATCAAACCAAATTTTCAGGCTTTTCTAAACTCGAAATTTGACTTCATGCTTAATCTGGGAGTGGAGAACACTCGTTTATAGCTTCAAAATGAACTATTTTAAAAAACAATGAATATTTAAAGGTTTACAGCATATACGATGTAATTGGGATATGTATACTTAAAAGAAACACTCTCTGTATACGTTGTATAAACTAAATTTATTCAAACATTTTTGTAGCAACAATAAACGTTGTTTTATTGTTGATAAAACATTACTTAATTGTGTTTGCTCAGTGGGATAATATAAGCAGAAGATTCATCGAGTCAAATGTGTTTTGAAATTTAAAATTCTCTTAATACAGGGAATTTTTCTTTTAGGTAAACATATCACGATTTTTTAATATAAATTTTTAAACATTCGTTGTTTTATTAAAATTTTTCAATTTGAAGCTTCTAACGAGTGTTTGCAATCCCAGATTAAGCATGACGTAAAATTTGGGGTTTAGAAAAGCCTGAAAATTTGGTTGGTCGCGTAGCGCGAAGCGCGGAGCGACCAAACCAAATTTTCAGGCTCTTCTAAACTCGAAATTTTACTTCATGCGCCACGCGTATAAAACACTGGATTTAAGCGAAGTTTAAAACATACGTCTATAGCATACTGCTTTAGTGGCGTATTATAAACTTCACAATATTTCAGTGTTTAATACGCATGGCGCATGAAGTAAAATTTCGAGTTTACAAAAGCCTGAAAATTTGGTTTGGCCGCTCCGCGCTTCGCTCTGCGCGACCAATCCAAATTTTAAGGCTTTTCTAAACTCGAAATTTTACTTCATGCTTAATCTCGGAGTGGAGAACACTCGTTTATAGCTTCAAAATGAACTCTTAAAAAACAACGAATATCTAAAGGTTTACAGCATATACGATGTAATTGGGATATGTATACTTAAAAGAAAAACTCTCTGTATACGTTGTATAAACTATTTTTTTTTCGAAAATATACAGTTTATTATAAACTTGATTTAGTGTTTTATCGGTAATTTTATGTTGATTTATATTATATTCATACAAGTTCTTATTATTTAAAAAGTTACAGTTTATTATAAACTTGATTTAGTGTTTTATCGGTAATTTTATGTTTATTTATATTATATTCATACAGTTCTTATTATTTAAAAATAATCTTGCTTGAAAACTTCAACAATTTGATACTTACATAAATTATATCAATGTCATTATAAGTTAGTGCATTTTCTAAAAATATTGATCCTAATATTTTTTTTGTAAGACAATATTTCTACACTTTGGGGTTTTATAAACTCAATGTTTATCCAATTATTATTAGTTAATAGTGAAAGTACAAAATCTTTTAAAAATCCAAGTAATATACTGACCTGCACTCAACCATCCTTGGCATGAATTATTCTTGCTTGCAAGAGAAACTCATTTGCTTTCGATTAATGTAATAAGTATAAGGATAAGCATTTACAACCGATATTAAACATTTTTAATTTATAATTTTAATAATATATTTGTCATCGGAAACAGATGACAAATATTTGAGTTAATTAATTTGTAATAATATTTGAGTTATCCTCATGAGTAGTCATGTAAAATTACCGGTAATTTACAATTATGTAATGTTCTCGGTAATATTACCGAAAACATGATAACAATTGGTCATTTAAAGTTCGATATAAAACTACTGTACAGCAACAAAAAAATGTATACTTAGTAACTGTAAAATTTTTAAATATTTTATTGCGTGCAGAAAAAAATACATATAAATACAAAAAAATCGGATATTAAAAAACGATCGAAAATTCCCTCTATTCAAATATTCAAATTCCCAGCCCCAGTTTTCAAAAAAGTGTTTTTAAACAACCATTTAGTATTTACTTAGAATTAGGGCTATGAATTTGAATATTCGCGAATATCGAAATACCATATTACTTAATATATAGAATTACGAAAATATTTTTAGTGTAAAATGCAAACAATGTGTCTTAATTAATAAGATAACTTTAGACAATAAATATCCATTGAAACAACCATATTACCATTTTACTTATGCTAAATCAGTCACTTTTTACAAATTTAATTAATTTGGCTATTTGAATATTTAAATATTTCAATAAATTAGTGTTAGAAAATGTTTAATATATTTTTTAAAACTAAACAATTTATAAATTTAAATAGTTTATTTGTTTAAATATCTGACTAATTTAAATGATTCATATTTGAATATTCACGAATATTTTAATTCCCAGCTCTACGTATAATGTTTTTATAAAATTCTTTTCAAATATATTTATGGCTCAATTTAGTTTTCAACATTTTTCATTTAGTTGAGGATCTAATTTTATATTTTATAATTGCATCTTATTATTAATACGATGTACAAATGATCACTAACATGTCTCATAAATTATTCATCATTTGCATCCAGCTTTTTCTTATTATAGAATTAATAGCCCTTATTATAATGCATACATGACTTTGTAAACAATAATTATAACTATAATTACTACAATTTCACACACACAGTATTTTCTGAGATAAAAACCGAAAAACAAGGTTCAATGTTAGTACAAAAATGATTTAAAACATAAATTCAATTTGCGTATATCGTCAGTTTCAAGGTAAAAGTCATTAAGTGCTTGATAACTTTTACCACTCATAATTAATTAATAATCCACAATTAAACACTTTTTACTTTGTTTGTATAACACTTTTTATTGAATGTGACTGCAGTTTCCACAAATTTAGCTTGTCATCATCAAACATGAAGTTTCATGTTTGATAATGACAAGCTAAATTTGTCGAAACTGCAGTCACATTCAATAAAAAGTGTTATACAAACAAAGTAAAACGTGTTTTATTGTGAAATTAAATGTATAACGAAGTAGGAGCCTCCACAATACAGAATTAATTAATAATCCATTTATTGAACCCAAAAGAGTTACAAAAGGCTATCGACTTTACCAATCATGTAGAAAGTGTTTTATTGTGGATTTTGACAAATTTAGCTTGTCAATATCAAATCCACAATTAAACACTTTTTACTTTGTTTGTATAACACTTTTCATTGAATGAATTAAACACTTTTTACTTTGTTTGTATAACACTTTTTATTGAATGTGACTGCAGTTTCCATAAATTTAGCTTGTCATCATCAAACATGAAGTTTCATGTTTGATAATGACAAGCTAAATTTGTCGAAACTGCAGTCATATTCAATAAAAAAGTGTTATACAAACAAAGTAAAACGTGTTTTATTGTGAAATTAAATGTATAACAAAGTAGAAGCCTCCACCATACAGAATTAATAATTAATTAATAACTCTTTTGGGTTCAATAAATGGATTAAAACCCAAAAGAGTTACAAAAGGCTATCGACTTTACCAATCATATTTTTTTCGAGTTTATATATCGATCATTTCTTTTTTCAAATATTTCAACATTGAATATTCGAATTAATTGAAAATCTGAATCATTTATTTATATATCAATTTAATTATGGGAGTTCCCTTTTACAAAGTATATGTACAAAATCTTAGCAATAAAAGATAATAATGAAGTGAAAACAAACAGGATAATTGGTATTAAAGGATAAATTAAAAACACTTGGTTTGTTTCACTATTTGTTACTATTTAATCGACTAGTTTCGCTTTTTACGGCATTATCAAGAGTGGATTACAGAAGAAACCGACTGGCTTATATATAATCAGGTATTATTATTTCAAAATGTTTCACAAAGTGATAAATAAGAAAGTTATTCAGGAATAAAAAATAGGATAATTGGATTGTTAAATATGATATTAAATAAATATTCGAATACTTAAATTATTTAAATTCACAGCCTTATGCTATTGTTTTAAACATCACATTAAATTAGTATTTTATAAGCGTGGCGCATGAAGTAAAATTTCGAGTTTAGAAAAGCCTGAAAATTTGGATTTGCCGGCGCGCCTCGCTTCGCTCGCGCGCCGGCAAATCCAAATTTTCAGGCTTTTCTAAACTCGAAATTTTACTTCATGCTTAGTCTGGGAGTCGACGACACTCGTTAGAAGCTCATATATATTTTTAAAGTGTAATATTTGCTGAACATCCACACAAAATTTAAAAGCACTTTATTCATCTTATTAATAACACAAAAGTACTAGGAGATTGATATTGTTTATAAAGTTTACATATCGAAGATTTCTTTTTTAATTTCTTCTGGCTATATTTATTATTCAAGTATTCGCAGTAAATCTGTTGAAGACGAATATAGAAAAGCAAATCGAGTACGAATATTTTTTATTAATCTACAAAACATTTGTCAATTTTTTATAAATTTCTTCAACTCTGTTAATGTTCATGTAAATAAGTGTATAATTTCACCAATTTAGAAGTATTTTAATTTTTCTAAAAACCTTTTGATTGGCTTGTATTGGGCCACCCTAAGACAAAATCCTGGCTGCGCTTAAGTTATTTAGCTACGCTTAAGATATTTGGCTACGAAATACAAGTAGTTACATTTATAAATTTTCAATCAAGTGTAACTTGATTTTTTAATTGGAATCACAGCAAATTAATAATAAATGTTTAAATTGAGTGTAACTTGATTTCTTTTTTAAATAGAATCATTTTGTTTTGTGTTGTAGGCGTTCACTTTTTAGTACATCTTAAATACACTTGTAAATAAAACACTTTTTTTACTTTGTTTAACCATTGTTTATTACACTGAATTCTGTGACTATAGTTACGATAATCTAGTAGTCATTATGAAATCAAAACTAAATAAAAATTACACTTTAAAAACTATTTATGAGGCTTCGAAAACGATCGTTTTTGACACTAATCGACTCGAAATAAAATCTTTTTCGATTTTGTTAATAACCGTTATCTGCAATTTGACGAATAAAGCACAAATAACCTTTCTTCACACTTTTATTTGAATTACCAAATGTACATTTCGGACCATTATCAATAGATTAACACGTTATCTGTAGATGTAAACTTTGAAGGCATGGACAAAAATTATTAAGTTAATCGAAAGACAATTCAATTGTTTAAATATAGCCGGAAGAAATAAAATAGAAATCGTGGATTTATAAACTTTATAAACAATATCAATCTCTTAATACTTTTGTTTTATTAATAAGATGAATAAAGTGTTTTTAAATTTTGTGTGGATGTTCAGCAAATATAACCCTTTAAAAATATATATAAACTTCTATCGAGTGTCGTCCTCTCCCAGACTAAGCATGAAGTAAAATTTCGAGTTTAGAAAAGCCTGAAAATTTGGATTTGCCGGGGCGCGCGAGCGAAGCGAGTCGCGCCCCGGCAAATCAAAATTTTCAGGCTTTTCTAAACTCGAAATTTTACTTCATGCGCCACACGTATAAAACACTGATTTAATCAATCAATCAATCAATCAATACCCTTTTACCATAAGGTGTCGGGTTTGGTTGTATCTCAATATCTCATTGAGATACAAATTTCTTCCACTTTTTTCTGTCCTTCGCCATTTCCGTTGCGTCCTTTAAAGTCTTGCCTCTGTCTTTTAACATTTTTATTATTTGGTTATTCCACGTCTGTCTTGGTCGTCCTCGTTTTCTTTTCCCCTGGATTTTGGCTTCGTGTATCCTTCGTACTGTCCTGTTGTTGTCCATTCGTTGTATATGTCCCCACCAGCTCAGTTGTCTCTGCTCTATGTATTTCATCATTGGTTGTATGTCCAGTTCGTGTCTTATATCGTCATTCCTCTTTTTATCCATTCTTGTTACTCCTAGTACTTTTCTTAGATATTTTATTTCAATTGCCTGTAATTTACTTTTTTGTGTATTCGAAAGTGTCCACGATTCACAGCCGTATGTCAGTATTGGTCTATATATTGTTTTGAAAACCTTTATTTTTGTCTGTTTAGATATTTCATTCCTGCTAATAAAGTTATTGTTCATCGCATAGTATAGCTTCACTGCTTTCTGTATCCTTCCATCAATCTCAGTATCTTGTTTTCCTGAATCGTCCAAATTTACTCCTAGATATTTATATTCTGTGGCTACTTCTATACTATTATTTTGTATTTGTATATTTATATTCGCATTTTGTTCTCCTATTAGCATTATTTTTTTTATTATTTTTATTTCTATTGATTTTCATTCCTTCTTCTGTTAGTGTTTTATTCCATATATCGATGTTTTTCTGTAGTTGTTTCTCACTGGCTGCAATTAACACTATATCATCTGCAAAAGCTCCTACTGATATATCCACTTTTTGTAGCTTTCGGTATCCAATAAACATTTTTGTTGTGTTGTTTTCGCATTTTTTAATTATGTCGTCCATATATATATATTAAAAAGAGTTGGGCTTAGGCTTCCACCCTGTCTCAATCCCATTTTTATTCTAAAGCCTTTTGAAATCATGTTGTTTTTAATTATGTGATTTGTGTTGTTTTCATATATCCCTTGTATTATTCTTATTGTTTTTCTATTTACTTGTTTATTTTTTAAACATGACCACATTTTGTTTCTCGGTACTTTATCGAAAGCCTTTTCCATGTCGATGAATGCTAGATATAACTGTTTGTTTTGTATTTGTCTTTTTTCTATTATTTGTTTTATAGTGAAAATGTGGTCTTGTGTATTTCTTCCAGCTCTGAATCCGCTTTGTGCATCTGCTAACTGTGGCTCTATTTGTATTTTTATGTTGTTGTTAATAATTGTTTCGTATATTTTCATTATTGTGTTTAGTAATGTAATTCCTTGGTAGTTGTTACATTCTTTATGGTCTCCTTTTTTGTATATCGGTGTTATGAGTGCTGTCCCCCATTCTGTTGGTATCTTTTCGTTTTTCCATGCTGTGTTCAGAATGTCTAGCAAAGCTTCTTTCCCTGTTGTTTCCATTGATTTTATCATTTCTGATGTTATTTTATCTTTTCCCGGTGCTTTCCCATTTTTTAGATTTTTCATAACGACCTCCAGTTCTTCCATTTGTATTTCTTCTATTTATTCGTCTTCTAGTTGATGTTGTTCTGTTTCCAGGATGTTTTCAATTTGGCTTGCTTCTTCCGTGTTTAAAAGTTCTTCAAAATATTCTCTCCATCGTTCCATTATTTCTTCTTCTGTTGTTAATGTTTCTTTCTTCTTATTTTTTCTCGAAAGAATTTTAGTACTTTGAAAAATAGTTTTTGATTACTTTTGTTGTTTTCTTCCAGGAGATTGCCAAACTCTGTCCACGATGTTTCTTTAGCTTCTTTTACTATTTCTTTTACTCGGTTCCGTTGTTCTTTGTATATTTATTTATTGCTCAGGTGTGTGTACATGCAGATATTTTTTCCACTCTTTTTTTTTATTTTAACTGCTTCTATTATCGTTTCGTTCCACCACGAGGTTTGTTTTTTCTTGTTGTTGGTATTGCATATTCCACATACCCTTATAGCCGCGTCTATTAGTGTGTTTCTGAAAATATTCCACTTTTGTTCTATATCATTTGGTTCTATGTTTTTGTATCTTATTTCCAGTTCTTCTTTAACCTTTGTTTGGTACTTTTCAGATATTCTTCGATCTCTGAGTTTATATGATCTTATGGATGTATGTTTATTTCGTATCTTCTCTATCACTGGTTTTGATTCTTCTTTTATTTTTGCAACTAATAGGTACTAGGTCACGAGATATGTCCGCTCCTCTGTTTACCCTTACGTCTCTTATATGTTTTCTATTTTCTCTTCGTGCTAACACGTAATCAATAATTGATTTTTCTTCTCTATTAAGTTGTATTCTAGTGTATTTATGTATTTCCTTGTGTGTATAGAATGTGTTTGTTACGATTAGGTCGTGTGCTTGGCAGTAATTTATCATTCTTTTCCTGTTATCGTTTCTAACTTTCTCTCCACACTTACCTATTGCTATTGCATTACTACTGATTCTTTGTCCAACTCTGCTGTTGAAATCTCCAGCTACATATATAGTTCCTTTAGCTTCTTCTGTTACTTTATCTAGCTCCTCCCAGAACCTTTCTTTTTCTTCATATTTTTCATTCTCATCTGGACCGTATATTGCAATAATTCTGATATATTTCCCATTTTCATTTTTGAGTCGTACCGTAAGTATTCTTTACGTGATGGCTTCCCATTCTATGATTTGTTGTGACATTTTTTTGTGTATTATACATCCTACTCCTCCTGATGCTCTTTCATTTGTTTTAACTCCACTATATATTAATATATGGCCATTTTTCATATTTATTTTTCCTTTACCTTTTTTTTTGTCTCGCTAATTGTAAGTATATCAAGTTATTGTTCCTCAAATTCGTCTATTATCTCTATTTCTTTCCCATTTATTCCTCTGATATTCCATGTTCCCAACTTCCAATGATTTACTTTTGTTTTGATTATGTTCTTTCTTTTTATGGTCTCGTTTGTGTTTCTTGGTACGTCTTCTTGGTAGTTTATAATTTGGGAAATTAGTTTTTTGTTTCTACTTCTAGTAGAGCTTTTTCTTTATCATTCCATTTGTATAGTTTGTTGTTAGTTATCATTTTTTGGTATCCGATCTTAACTTTTTGTCCCTTACTTGTTTCCTCTCGAGCGATACTTCTGATTTTCCTTTGAATTTCTCTTTCTTTTCTTGTAAGTTCGTTATCGATATATATTTTCTTATCTTTTAGTGCCTTTTTGTTTTCCATAATATTTTTCTTAAAATCCCATGATGCAGTTTTTGCTATTATCATTTCAGATACGGCATCTCTATTTATTTTGTAAGCAGTTTTTATGTTTGGTTCTACATTTAGTTCTTTGATTATAAACTCATTTACTTTACTAGTTAAATCATTCCCTTCTATTTTCAGACCTTTTATTACGATGTTGTTCCTTATTTTTACTTTATGTGTCTTTTCTAGTATATTTTCCAGATTTTCTATTCTTTCATTAAGCTGTGTTTTTTCATTCGCCCATTCCGTTTCCTTTCTTTTCATTTCTTTTCTCAGTCCTCTTAGTTCTTCTTTTAATTCATCCTTAGTGTTTTTTTATCTCATTTTTAATATCGTTTGCTAGTTGTTTGATCATATTTTGTATATCTTCCATTTTGTTTTGGTTTAATGTTTTCTGTTGTATCTAGAATGCTTCTATCTTTATGTTTTTGTCTTTGTTCTGGTGATCTTAGAATTTTCTTACTTGTTTTAAATAATTCTTCTTCGTTGCTTCTGTCTCTTTTGAGACTCATTTATTATCGCTATTATTATTATTATATTATACAATGACTTTATACCTGACTTAGTTAATTTACCGGGAGTCAAGGGAGTCAAGGTCAGTCACGGGTCATCCAGGAAAAATAAATATGAAAAATGGCCATATATTAATATAACATTGATTTAATGGATATGGAAGGATGGATATAATAGTATAAGGCTGTCAATTTTAAAAACTTAAGTGTTCGAATATTCATTTAATATCATATTTAACAATTCAATTATCCTGTTTGTTTTTACTTCTTTATTATCTATTATTGTTAAGATTTTGTACATATACTTTGTAAAAGGGAACTCCCGTAAATAAATAAATGACTCAGATTTTCAATTTGTTCAAATATTCAATGTTCAAGTATTTGAATAATTCAGATATACAATATATTCGAATTTCAATATTTGAATTATTAAAATGTTAAGCATTCACTGTGCATGTGAAAAATATTTTTTTAGATTTAAAAAAAAAATTGTAAACGCTGTGACGTCATCAATATTTTTTTCAAATGACAACCTATATTTTTTATTTCGGTATAGTTTTTTAATAGGTTTTTAACCATATATCCACTCCTGTATAGCTTACATAAGAAAAAATACAAGAAAAGCGGTCTTAAAGTTAAAAAAGTAAAGATGAATTAAATTAACAGACAAATCCTAGTTATCGGGGTTTAAAACAAACAAAACAGTGTGTTCACTTTGACATGTGTCACGTGCTTGTGTACAAGCAAAGTGGTTAGTGCGTTTTTCATTCCCCGTGGATAGTACGAGTATTTAATACGTAGTAAGTATCTTGTTTAACCAAAATGCCATCGCTGACAGAGAAGCAAAGAATTGAAGTTTTAATGATGATTGGGTATGGTGATCGAGTTAGAACCCATCAAGAAGTATGTCGAATTTTCAGAGACAAATATCCTGATCACCAATTAACCAAATCCACAGTCAGTAGAATTGAAAATAAATTTAGAGAACATGGTACTGTTCAGGATCTTCCAAAAACTGGCTGCCCTTTGACAACATTAACCGAAGATATGCAGCTTAATATATTACTGGAATATGAAGATAATCCGCATTCAACTAGTCGAAATATCGCGTTAAACCACAATCTGAGCCATACTTCGGTACTGAAACTTCTAAAAAAGCAGAAATTTCATCCTTATAAGGTAAACTTGGTCCATGAGTTATCAGACACAGACTTTGATCTTAGGCAAGAATTCTGTGAACAAATGATGGAAATATGCAATCGTGATCCAATGTTCTCGCGGCGTATAATATTTTCGGATGAAGCAAGTTTTTCCTTACATGGAACTGTCAACAGGCAGAGTTGTCGATATTGGGCTAGACAAAATCCACACTGGATGCATGAAGCTCATACACAATATCCCCAAAAGCTCAACGTATGGGCAGGAATAATCGGTGACAGGATTTTAGGGCCATTCTTTTTCGATGCTAATTTGACTGGGGGAACGATACCTAGACTTTTTACAGTTTGAATTAGTACCTGCGTTAGCGATATTATTTCCGAATGAACACGACCCTGACATACCAAACAATAATATTTGGCTGCAACAGGATGGTGCTCCGCCACACTATGCATTGGATGTGCGACGTTATTTAGACGAAGTGTTCACAGAAAGATGGATTGGAAGAAGAGGTCCAATTGAATGGCCGGCTAGGTCCCCTGATCTAACGCCATTGGACTTTTTTCTGTGGGGGCACTTAAAAAACATGGTATACAAAAATCGACCTAATCATTTAGAGGACCTTAAAGAAAGAATTCTGCATGAGTGTAGTTTAATAAAGCCTCAAATGCTTCAAAACGTGGTGAATTGGTCTTGGGTATTGTCAGATATAATTGTCCAAGCCCTAATATGTTTTGTTTGTTTTAAACCCCGATAACTAGGATTAGTCTGTTAATTTAATTCATCTTTACTTTTTAACTTTAAGACCGCTTTTCTTGTATTTTTTCTTATGTAAGCTATACAAAATTTTATATGGTTGAAAACCTATTGAAAAACTGTACCGAAATAAAAAATAAAAAATATAGGTTGTCATTTGAAAAAAGTATTGATGACGTCACAGCGTTTACAAATTTTTAAAAAAAAATCTAAAAAAATATTTTTCACATGCGCAGTGATTTTAATCGCTATACGTCTTTTAGATTTTTTCTCTGTCATACACATTAACGAAGTTACCGAATTTATCCGCTACTTAATTTCCACACTGTATATCTAACGAGTGCTGTCATTCCTTGGCCTGCAATTTTGTACATTTACTTTGTAAACGGGAACTCCCGTAAATAAATAAATATATGAATAAATGATTCAGATTTTCAATTCATTCGAATATTCAATGTTCAAATATTTGAATAATTTAGATATTCAATACATTCGCATCTTAATGTTTAAATTATTTAAATTATAAACACTTTTTTAAAAATGCTTAAACTTCTAACGAGTGCTTCCATTCTTTGGTTAAGCATGAAGTAAAATTTCGAGTTTAGAAAAGCCTGAAAATTTGAATTTGCTGGCGCGCGAGCGAAGCGAGGTGCGCCTGCAAATCCAAATTTTTTTTTTTTAAACAAACATTTTAATGATGTATTAAGCTTGTTTTTATATTTTGTAAATATTCTGCAAACTATTGACAAACTCAATTTTTCTTTATGTTAAATTTTCTTGATGTATTAAGTGTTTGAGTTAAAGAAAAAATCAAAGAATTAATAATAATAGAATTAATAATATTAATTAGTTTGTTGAAAAATATGTGGATTTAATGTGTGTTTCAATTTTAAAAGCGATTTAAAAATGGAATGATTTAAATTCCATTTTTTAATTAATCGCTTTTAAAATTGAAACACATTTAATTCACATTTTGTTCAACAAACTACAATTAAATTTAATCAGAATCTCAAATAACAACCAACATAACAAAATGGTGCAAAATGACAACTCCTTATTGTTTTAATGTTGTTTTAAGTGTTTGAGTTAGAGAATTAATAAAAATTAGCTTTATTCAAATGATTCTATTTTTCAACTCCTCTTAAAATTGAAACACAACAAATCCACTTTTTTTAAGAAACTACAAATAAATTTAGTCACATCTTAGATAAAAACCAACAAAAAAATGGTGAAAAATAAAAACTCTTCAATGTGTTTAGTGCATTAAGTGTTTGAGTTAAAGAAAAAGTTAAAGTATTAATAAAAATTATCTCTTTTTCAAATGATCGCTTTTGAAACTAAAACACAATTTTTATTTTTATTTTATTTATCAAAAATGCTTAAAATTCAAATATTCAAGATTGTGATTAAAAATTTGTTAAAAAATGTGGACTGTTTACATTTTTTAACAAACTTTTAATCACAATCTTGAATATTTGAATTTTAAGCAATTTTGATAAAGTTTAAAAAAAATCAATGTGTGAAAAAAAATATAACTCTCAATTAAGTGTTTGAGTTAAAGCAGTTTGGGAATTTTCGGGTTATAGCTTATTGTCTTACTCAAATACATCCCAGTGTGCCCGTGCATTTAATGATTCTTTTAATTTTAATGATTTGCGTCAAAAGAACCACAATCCAAATGGACGTGGCATATTTCTTGATTTAATGTTTTCTAATTTACTTAATATTAATATTAAAACATCCAGTGATCCATTACTCAATAATAGTTATGATCACATATCCTATGATATTACTGTGAACTTATCAAAGACATTTAGTCCTTTATACACTGATTATATTTATTATGATTTCAAATCAGTTAATTACAGCCCCATGAATGATTATCTTTGCAATGTTGATTGGAGTCTAGCATTTCAGGAACCAAATATTGATTTAAACTTAAATAATTTCTATAACATCATTAATCATGCCCTCTCATTATATGTGCCTTCTAAATATTATAAATCATCAAATTATCCAAAATGGTTTAATCGTGAACTCATTGATTTAATTATATCTAAGAAAAAAGCCCATGTCGCTTTTAAAAAAAGTGGTCGTGTTACTGAGTATGAATCATTCAAAAATCTTAGATCTTCTTGTTGCAATTTAAGTGAAACACTTTATGAATCCTATATTCGGAAAACTGAGGATACCATAAAAGTTAATTCTAAAGTATTTTGGTCTTTTGTTAATGAGTGCAAAAACATAAAAGGTTTTCCAAATAAAATGAATTTTAATGATACACAATGCAATGCTGGAAGTTCTTGTGTTGATTTATTTGCTGACTATTTCTGCACTGTTTACAATGAGGATATAATTGATTCAATTATGATCATAAAATATCTTGCTCAAGGTTTAGTCTAAAAACTTCCGATATATTTAATTCAATCAATGAGTAAAACAATGTATTTATTCACTGACTACCCCGATTGAAACATTATTCAATAAATCTATTAATACCGGGGTGTTTCCTACTTTTTGGAAACATTCTTACATCAACCCTATTTTCAAAGACGGCTCGAGGGAAGTCATACAAAATTATAGGGGAGTTTCTATCCAGTCCGCAATTCCTAAAATGCTAGATAAACTAATATCCGATCAACTCATTTGGTGCTGCAGGAATATTATTTGTGAGGAACAACATGGATTTTTAAAGGGCAGGTCTACAACGTCTAATTTGCTTTCCTACCAGATGTATCTGATGAGTGCTTTGGAAAGGGGTCGTCAGGTTGATTCTGTTTACACTGATTTTTCCAAAGCCTTCGATTGTGTTAGTCACTCTGTTCTCTTAAATAAACTTGAAGGCTTGGGATTTAGTGATTTTGTGACAAAATGGTTCGCAAGCTATTTACGGGAACGTAAACAGTTTGTTAAGATTGATAACTTCGTCTCCAGAGCAATCAACGTTACATCTGGGGTCCCCCAGGGCTCACACTGTGGGCCAATTCTGTTCTTGATCTTTATAAATGACATTGGGAGTTATATTAAAAATAGTCAATTTCTGATATTTGCTGATGATGTTAAAATATTCAAAGTAATTGAGAGAAGTTCTGATCATGCGCTTTTACAATCTGATTTATATAACTTGGCTAATTGGTGCGCATGCAATCATCTTCATCTCAATTTGAAAAAATGTATGTCAATTTCTTTTTGTCGCCATAGCAATAATAGCAAGTTTGAGTATCAAATTAATGATAATAAATTGCCCCTGGTCGAGACAGTGCGTGATTTGGGTATTATATTTGATTCTCGCTTAAATTTTGTTACCCATTTGAATAAGATCTCTAGTAAAGCTCTTTCTATGCTCGGTTTCATTAATAGATTTTCGAAACACTTTGGCGTGGATACGTTCAAAACCCTTGACGTCAGTTTGGTAAGGCCACATTTGGAATATTGTTCTGCAATTTGGTCTCCTTACCACAACTGTAACATTGAAATCATTGAAAAAGTTCAGAATAGGTTCTTACTACTAGTATCTTTTAAAATGGGGATCGCACGCATTGACTATAGTCGGTCACACATATTGAATTGTCTTAATTTAAAATCTTTAGAATATAGAAGAATATCATTTGACTTATGCTATGGGTTCAAACTGATTAATGGACATGTCAATTGCAGTTTTTTATTATCATTGTTGAACTTTAATTTTTTTTAACAACTCTAGTTCGTTGTAGGCCCTTATTTCGTTTAAACTTCCATCGAACATTGTATGGTTCCCATAATCCTGTGGCACGTATAATGCGGTATTGTAATGTCCTTATGTTGTATCCCAACTTTTACATTTTTAGTAATTCTTACAGTGTATTCAAACGCCATTTACAGATTATTAATCTGGATATTGTTAATTAGTGTATTTTTGTTTGTTGTATTATATTTCTCACTCTATTTATATGTTTTTCAAAGTAATATTATGTTTATCTTATATCACTATTTTTAATTGTGTATTGATGTATAAAGGAGATTTCCGTTGATAAATAAAATAAAAAAATAAAGAATAAGTGAATAAGAATTACGTAATTTTATTCCGACAATACTATTTTTCAATTGCTTGTAAAATTAAAACACACATTAAATCCACATTTTTTAAGAAACTGCGAATAAATTTAATTACAATCTCAAATGAAAATCAACAACAACAAATTGGTGAAAAATGTCAACTCCTTAAAGTTGTAATGGTGTATTAAGTGTTTAAGTTAAAGAATTAATATAAATTACCTTTATTTAAATGATTCCATTTCTTAATCGCTTTTAAAACTGAAACACAATAAATCCACATTTTTTAACAAACTACAAATAAATTTAATCATAATCTTGAATATTTGAGTTTTAATCATTTTTGATAAAGTTTAAAAAAATCAATAATGTGTGAAATAAATACAGCTCTCAATGTAATGGTGAATTAAGTGTTTGAATTAAAGAATAAGTTAATAAGAATTACGTAATTTTATTCAAACAATACTATTTTTCAATTGCTTGTAAAATTAAAACACACATTAAATCGACAGTTTTTAGGAAACTGCGAATAAATTTAATTACAATCTTCAATGAAAATCAACATCAAATTGGTGAAAAATGTCAACTCCTTAAAGTTTTAATGGTGCATTAAGTGTTTAAGTTAAAGAATTAATAAAAATTACCTGTATTTAATTGATTCCATTTCTTAATCGCTTTTAAAACTGAAACACAATAAATCCACATTTTTTAACAAACTTCAAATAAATTTAATCACAATCTTGAATGTTTGAATTTTAAGCATTTTTAACAAAGTTTAAAAAAATCAACAATGTGAAAAAAATTATAGCTCTCAATGTAATGGTGAATTAAGTGTTTGAGTTAATGAATAAGTTAATAAGAATTACGTAGTTTTATTGAAACAATACTCTTTTTTAATTTCTTGTAAAATTAAAATAGACATTAAATCCACATTTTTTTAAGAAATTGCGAATAAATTTAATTACAATCTTAAATAAAAATCAGCAACAAAAAATTGGTGAAAAATGTCAACTCGTCAAAGTTTTAATAGTGCATTGTTTAAGTTAAAGAATTAATAAAAATTACCTTTTTTCAAATAACTCCATTTCTTAATCGCTTTTAAAACTGAAACACAATAAATCCACATTTCTTTAACAAACTACAAATAAATTTAATCACAATCTTAATTATTTGAATTTTAAGCATTTTTGACAAAGTTTAAAAAAATCAACAATGTGTTAAAAAAACTATCAATGTAATGGTGAATTAAGTGTTTGAGTTAAAGAATTTAATCATAATCTTGAATATTTGAGTTTTAATCATTTTTGATAAAGTTTAAAAAAAATCAATAATGTGTGAAATAAATACAGCTCTCAATGTAATGGTGAATTAAGTGTTTGAATTAAAGAATAAGTTAATAAGAATTACGTAATTTTATTCAAACAATACTCTTTTTCAATTGCTTGTAAAATTAAAACACACATTAAATCCACATTTTTTAAGAAGCTGCGAATAAATTTAATTACAATCTTGAATAAACATCAACAAAAACAAATTGGTGATAAATGTCAACTCTGTAAAGTTTTAATGGTGCATTAAGTGTTTGAGTTAAAGAAAAAGTTAAAGAACTCGAATTTTAAGCAATTTGACAAAGTTTAAAAAAATCAATACTGTGTGAAAAAAATACAGCTCTCAATGTTATGGTGTATTAATTGTTTGAGTTAAAGAATAAGTTAATAAGAATTTTGTAATTTTATTCAAACAATACTTTTTTTCAATTGCTTGTAAAATTAAAACACACATTAAATCCACATTTTTTAAGAAGCTGCGAATAAATTTAATTACAATCTTGAATAAAAATCAACAAAAACAAATTGGTGATAAATGTCAACTCTGTAAAGTTTTAATAGTGCATTAAGTGTTTGATTGAGTTCAAGAAAAAGTTAAAGAATTAATAATAATTACCTCTTTTTCAAATGATTCCATTTCTTAATCGCTTTTAAAACTAAAAACACAATAAATCCAATTTTTTTAACAAACTACAAATAAATTTAATCACAATCTTCAATATTTGGATTTAAAACATTTTTGACAAAAATTTAAAAAAAAATCAATAATGTGTGAAAAAAAATACAACTATCAATGTAATGGTGCATTAAGTGTTTGAGTTAAACAATAAGTTAACGAATTAATAAGAATTATTTAATTTTATTTAATCAATACTCTTTTTCAATTGCTTATAAAATTAAAACACACACTAAACCCACATATTTTAAAGAAACTGCGAATAAATTTAATTACAATCTTAAATAAAAATCAACAACAAAAAATTTGAAAAATTACAACTCCTTAAAGATTTAATGGTGCATTAAGTGTTTGAGTTGAAGAACAGGTTAAAGAATTAATAAAAATTACCTTTATTTAAATGATTCCATTTTTCAATCGCTTTTATAACTGAAACACACATTGAATCCACATTTAGGCCCAGTTGCACCAAAAACGTTGAACTTGAGTTTAGTTGAACTCGAGTTCAAGATGACAGGTCCTGTTGTTCTAATGTCACTTTGAAATAAAGCTCAGAGTTGAACCAGCTCAACTCTGAACTTTATTATTGAAAACTAACTAATAAATGAAATTACAATCTTAAACAAACAAAAAATAAATTGTTTAAGATAAACAAACAAAAAATAAATTAGTGAAAAAATGACAGCTCCTCAGTTGAACTTGAGCTCAAGTTGAATTCGAGTTCAAGATGATAGGTCCTATTGTTCCAATGTCACTTTAAAATAAAGTTCAGAGTTGAACCAGTTCAACTTTGAACCTAATTATTAAAAACTAACTAATAAATGAATTACAATCTTAAACAAACAAAAAATAAATTGGTAAAAAAATGACAGCTCCTCAATGTTTTGATCATGCATTAAGAGTTTGATTTAAAAAAGTTAATTATTTAATAAGAATTACCTTTATTCAATCAATTCCATTTTAAAATTGAAACACATTAAATCCACATTTAACAAACTACAAATACATTTATTTAAAATCACATTATTTTCTTAAACTAAACCAATCACAAATTAGTTCATTATAATTTTTATATATCATGTAGCAACCCCCAGATATTCCTCACACAAACACCGTTTATCATCACATGATGGTCTTGACAGACGCTCGGATCTTCCGTTGTTAAATTCGCAATTATCTCTGGATCGGATTTTGGGGAAGTCTGCTGCTGTGTGCTGTCAGTGACTATTGATGTTTTGCGTCTTTTGGCATCGGTCGCCGCAAGAAAAATGATCGTGATAACGAACACGATAACAACTTTCGTCGACATGTTTCGAGTGGAAATGGTGCTCAACACTGACCACGGTTTACTTTTATGTTCCCCCAGAAATTCGCATTTTTTTCGAAATTGGTCTGCGGTTTTGTTGTTACGAAATTCGAGATACGATTGGTTGAACAAGAGAGATGGATAGATAAACAAATTGGATGAACATAACTGTCGGGTAATATTTTTAATTGTGTTATTAATGTTGTTTTAATTATTCTTATTTATCTGTTTTTCAGAAAAATATTTATCGTATTTTATAAACAAAGTATAATTTTATGGAGGAATAGATTACATTAACTTTACTTATAAAATACAATAAATATTTACCAATATAAAGTTCCAAAACTTAATAATTATAATAATATTAATAGTGTTTATTGTCTTAGCGAAAAAAGTACAATACAACGCAAAAATGATTCAAACAGAAAATCATTTTCTCTTTGGATCATTTTTACGTTGTATGGAACTTTTTTCATTAAGGCAATATACACTATTGATATTATTATAATTATTAAATTTTGGAATTTAAAATTGGTAAATATTTATTGTATTGTATATTTATATAGTGAAATTCAGGAAAGGTGTCCTGTGGCTTATTGATGTGGAATGTGTGGTTCAAATTTTTTAGAGAGTATGTTGACAGTTCTGTCAAATGTTGACGTTACATGACAATGTCATACTGTTTAGGTCGTATATTTGGGATGTAAAATGGAGATTCCGTTAATAAATAAATAAATAAATAAATAAATATTAGTGTTCTTTCTTTTAGAAAAGCTTTAAATCATAATTTCTTGTGAATTTTTTTTTGAGTATACATCCCAATTACATTTTGTAGATTTTTAAATATTTGTTGTTTTCTTAAAAATGGTCAATTTGAAGTTTAAACGAGTGTTTTCCACTCCCAGGTTAAGCATGATGTAAAATTTCGAGTTTAGAAAAGCCTGAAAATTTGGTTTGGTTGCGTAGCGCGAAGCGCGGAGCGACCAAACCAAATTTTCAGGCTTTTCTAAACTCGAAATTTTACTTCATGCGCCACGCGTACAAGATACTGATTTCAAGCGAAATTTACTCGTTCACAATATTTCAGCGCTTTCAGTGTTTAATACGCGTGGCGCATGAAGTAAAATTTCGAGTTTAGAAAAGCCTGAAAATTTGGTTTGGTCGCTCCGCGCTACGCAACCAAACCAAATTTTCAGGCTTTTCTAAACTCGAAATTTTACTTCATGCTTAGTCTGGGAGTGGAAAACACTCGTTTTAAATTAAACTCTTTAAAAAAAAGCGTGTGCAAATCCAAATTTGGGTTTGCCGGCGCGCCTCGGCCTTCAGGCTTTCCTAAACTCGAAATTTTACTTCATGCGCCACGCGTACAAGATACTGATTTCAAGCGAAATTTACTCGTTCACAATATTTCAGTGCTTTCAGTGTTTAATACGCATGGCGCATGAAGTAAAATTTCGAGTTTAGAAAAGCCTGAAAATTTGGTTTGGTCGCTCCGCGCTTCGCGCTACGCAACCAAACCAAATTTTCAGGCTTTTCTAAACTCGAAATTTTACTTCATGCTTAGTCTGGGAGTGGAAAACACTCGTTTTAAATTGAACTCTTTAAAAAAAAGCGTGTGCAAAACCAAATTTGGGTTTGCCGGCGCGCCTCGCCCTAAACTTGAAATTTTACTTCATGCTTAATCAAGGAGTGGAAACAAATGCTAGAAGTTTCATTTAAGAAAAGTGTAAATAATAATGGCCCGGAGTGTGCTCCTCGAGGAGCCACAGAAGCTACGGAAACTGGTTTCGAAATTAAAAAGAATGTTTTAAACTTTAATTTCCCTAAATATTTCCATAAAATTCAACTTTTTCGATAAATTGAAAATAACTCGAAAACATTTGACAGTGTATTTTTTGTTTTTGATTTATTCTGAAAGAGCAATACTTTCTTAACATCCATACGAAATTTAACTAAGATTTCTCAAAGAATTTCCACCTTATCATTATTTTTAACATTATTTTCCCCAAATATTTCCAAAAAATCGACTATTAATTGAGAATAACTTAAAAACTAACCGCGAATTATTTGTTTTTTTTTATATATTCTTAACATCCATTTATTTACATGTCATTATTATTTTTACCTTTATTTTCCCCAGATATTTTCAAAAAAAATCTCCAAATATTTCAAAAAATCGACTTTTTCGACTTTTAATTGAGAATAACTCAAAAACTGACGGCGAATTATTTGCTTTTTTTATAAATTCTGAAAGGGCAATGCCTTCTAAACATGCATTTATTTACATGTCATTATTATTTTTAACTTTATTTACCCCAGATATTTTCAAAAAAAATCTACTTTTTCGACTTTTAATTGACAATAACTCGAAAACTGACGGCGAATTATTTGTTTTTGACATATTCTAAAAGTGCAGTATCTTTTAGAATACGCCAAAAACAAATAGTTCTTAACACTTTAACAATCAACAGAAATGAATTTAGATTATAGAACGTACAAAATTTTTAGTTTGTTAATTAGACAATAAGTTGGACAATATGACAGATTGGCAAAGTTTTCAAATAATTTTGTCTTTCAATTTCATTTATATTCATTTATAATTTTCAATTGATACTCGACTGGTCTCTTGTAGTTTTAATTAATTTCAAAACAAAATTTGTCTGCACTTTGACCATTCAAGTACATATGTATAAAAATTATAATTAATTAAAATATCCGAGAGAATTAATTAATGTAGCACAAACATAATTTCTAATAAAATTGAATAAAATGCTGTAACATTTTATTCTTTAACAATAACAAAATGAATGAAATGCAAAAACATTGTAATCTTTAACAATTTACTTAGTTGAACCAAGTTTATTTCATTTAGTTTTAGTCTTCATTCAAACATGTTTTCCCTTTTGAAATGAGAGGCAGGATTTACAACAATTTACTAAGTTGAACCAAGTTTATTTTATTTTATTTTAATCTTCATTCAAACATGTTTTCTTCTTAAAAATGAGAGGTAGGATTTACAACAATTTACTTCGTTTAATCAAGTTTATTTTATTTTGTTTTAATCCTCATTCAAGCATATTTTCCTCTTTAAAATGAGAGTTTTTTTTTAAACTTAATCGTATTTGATTTGTATTGGCTCCTCTCCTAAAATGAAATTCTGACTGCCCCATTTAAATTGGAAATCAGAATTCAAGGGGTTGCGGCAAGTACCCCCCATTGCCCATATGTGCGGGCGCCCATGCATGGAACATAAGAAGTGTTTTTCTTTGCCAAATTTGGATATCAGTTTGGATACTTTAATCAGTACTCAATGCATGAATGAAATGCAAATGCGGTTTACCGATAATTGACCACAGTTTCATGTGGTAATTTTGATCAAACATTGGGCCCGTTCATCAGAGATAATAGTTGGGAGTTAACAGCCAACTGTTGGGGAATTCTCTGATGAACGGATTGTTAATCGTGAACGTGTCTGGGATTATTGCAATCGTATAAAAAAGACCGATCGGATTACCGTTCATTAGATACCAACATACATCACAAACAAATCTAAACATGTTGAATGTTGAACATTTTGATGAACGGGCCTTTTATTTTAATGTGTTTTGCTCACTGAGTAGTTTTACGTGGAATAAATATGTTACTGTTCTTTTCTTTATAAGCAATGCATTTTATTATTATTGTATATTAATATAAAATCTGATAACTTATATTTACTCAATGACATTAGAAGCGTAACACCCAGAAGAAGTTATTATTTTAACTTGATTTTTTGCCAGTATGGTAGTCTTACATCAAGAATAAAATGATTACATTTTCAAGAAATTTTATTAAAAAACAATCTAAAAAAAATTAATAATGTGTTTGGCGACCCCTTTGCTGTATACACTCCTGTAGACGTCTGGGCATCGACAAAATGAGATGGTCGATGTCATCTTTATGCATCTCGTTCCAAGCAAGTTGAATTTCATCGATCAACTGTGCTAGAGTCTGTGGAGGATGGTGCAAAGAGAATATTCTTCTTCCCATGATATCCCACACATGTTCAATGGGATTTAAATCCGGCGAACGGGGCCGCCACGCCAAAACATTAACAACAGCTTCATTAAGAAAGTTCATAGTTCGACGAGCAATATGGGGACGTGCGTTATCTTGTTGAAAAAGTACGTCTGGGCGGCCATCTAAATAAGGCAACAAAGTCGGTCGTATGACGTCTTCAACATAACGCGCAGCTGTCATACTGCCTCGAATGAATACAAGAGGTGATCGACTACCATAAGCAATAGCCCCCCAAACCATTACTCCAGCAGTCCTGTGTACATGCCTCTCAATAGCAAACCTAAGATCAGGTCGTTCTCCACGGTAGCGTCGTACCCTTCTACGGCCATCATGCGTGCCTAGACAAAATCGTGATTCATCGCTGAATACGACATCGTGCCATTCTGCCTCCCAATGCCGCCGTTCTCTGCACCAGTCCAACCTTTGGCGACAGTGTCTCGCTGTTAAAGGAAGCACTAATCTTGGACGGTACGAAAGAAGCCCAAAGGATTGAATGCGGTGATATAAGGTTCGCATACTAACGGGCCTACCTTCTTCTCCAATCCATTGATCACAGATTTGACGCGTAGTAGCGAAACGGTCTCGCAGGGCTATTTGTCTTAAGCGCCGATCTTGATGTTCTGTGGTACGCCTTGGTTGACCAATTGGTCTTCTTCTTGCTCCTCTACCTTCTTCTGTCCATTCCTGATACACACGTATTACAGTTGCTGCAGTGGAATCAATACGGCGGGCAATTTCGCGATAGGACATACCGACATCTCGATAAGCAACAACTCGACCCCGGTCAAAATCGCTCAAATGGTGATGTTGTGGACGTCTTCGGACTCAAGGCATTTTATTTAAGCTTAACACACTCAACGGAAACACGAAAACTAAAAACATCTGTACTAAACAGCTCATATAAATAGTTTTATCAAAAAAGAAAAAGTGAAATATATTTTTTTTCACAATAAATATAAAAGGCACAAGGTTGAAATTGTTATCAATGTATGCTTTAAATATAGTCACTCTGTTGCTAAAATATGAATTCAAAAAAATCATTCCTTCTTGGTGTTACGCTTCTAATGTCATTGAGTATATATATATATATATATATATATATATATATATATATATATATATATATATATATATATATATATGCATGTTTTATAAATATCTTGTTTTGGTTTCGAACAAAAACATGTTTTGACCTACGCCAACATCATAAATAAATATTGTGTTTTGATCGGATGCGCTTTGTTCGGCACAGACTGCATTTTCTGCGATATTGAAAAATGTTAATAATTTATAGAAACAAATCTGATGGGAGATATAAAACAGATAAATGTTATAAAAATAGCAGTTGTATAAACAACAATTTTGTGAACGTGACCCTAATGATGAGTAATTATGTAAAGTTTTTGTCGTTTTCAAAAAACAATTTCTGAAATGTAGTTAAAAACGATAATTAGACTAAAAGTAGTAATGTTCAAAATAAAAATGAAATTATCTTCAATTATATTCTTTTTCGTATGGCACTTTAATTCAATTAAATAGTTTAATTGTGAAGTGTAATTATCTTAAACTATTCTTAACTGATGATGAGCTGGATTTGAACTTACAAGGTGTACACCGCAATGAAAATGCTAGAAACACTACTGGAAATAATACACTAGAAAAAATAAATAAATTTAAAATACAAGCCAATGATAAGTCAAACAAGGAAAATCAAGAATTGAACGAAGAAGAACAGAGCAGTGAAAAATACAGAAACGTATGGAAAACTGTAAATAGAAAAAGTAAATATAATAAATCTATAATTTACGGCACTTCGAAAAATGGTCAAATTAAGGGAATTATTCGATACAAGTATCTACATGTTAATATGCTGGATCCTTAGCTTACTTTGGAGCAGCTTACATAATATTTGCAAAGCAATCATTTTACCAAAGTTCGATGTGAACAATTTAATTTGAAACTGCCCCAAGAATATTCTTCCTTCAAAGTCGGCATCCCAACTATGAGAATGCAAGAGTCAATCCTTTTTTTAGAACACATCCGCAGGAGGAATCTGATGAAATCCGTGCAACTCAAATAAAACCTATCTTTAATGATATTCATTCAAAAGCAAAAAAACACGAACATCAACTCGTGAACATCTATTTTACAAATATCCAGAGCATGCGTAATATTGTGAACGAATTGGAAGCATTTTTAATTGAACATAATTCTATTTTTGACGCTGTTTGTTTCTAGGAACACTGGCTGAATGAAAATGAAGTTCAGCAAATTAATTTTGAATATTATTCTATCCGATCGTACTTCGCTCGTACTGAATATCAACATGGGGCTGTGCTGCAGCTATTAAAGAATAATTTAAGTTACAACAATCTACCACGTTTATAATTTAACAAAAGAAAAATCATGTGAAATAGCTGCAACTTTTCTTCCATTGATTGATCTTTACGTTATTGTGCTATATCGATCCCCTTCTGGGGACTTTCATGATTTTATACAAATCCTAGGTGGACTATTAGATAACCTGAATATTCATAAATACATAATCATAGGTGATAATTTCAATGTAATATTTAATGGAGAGGACCAGCGCGTTGCTCAGCTTTGCGACATGCTAGCATCTTATGGGCTTTATGCCAAGGTCAACTTTCCAACAAGGAAAAATAACTGCCTGGACAATGTTTTCTCAAACTCGAATGAGGAATTTATTATGGTACATCCAATTGATTCTGGTCTATCAGATCATGTGAGGGTTCACGTTAAGCTCGAAATAGAAGGCAAATCATGTGTTACGGTTATAAGACCAATTACAATGTAAGGTAAATATTTGTTTTTTAATTCTATAAGTAATACTGACTTTTCATATGTTAAAAAATCTAATTTAAATATTGAACATGCATTTTCATCTTTTATTCATACTATTGAAAAATATATACAAGAATGTTTTCCCGACAAGGCTATTAAAATTAATAACAAACAAGAAACAAATCAGCCAGTGAGAGATATCCAGATCTTAAATAAAAAAAATTTAAATTATAAGCGATTCTATAATTAACTATTAATAAAAACTAGAAAAAATACCTCAAACAGCTTCATAAATAAAAATAAGCCAAGGCCATGAGGTCACTAATAATAAGCCAAGCAAAAGTAATACATCATGCAACATAGAAGCAGATGAATTTAATTTATTTTTCAGCACAATTGCGGAAAGCTTGTTTAATAAGTTACTTCAAAATAATGTAATATGTGTAATGAATTTATTAACTTGAATGAATATTTTAATTTTCATGAAGTAAGCCAAATAGAAGTAAGAAACGTGATCCACAATCTAAAAAATTCATATGCTCGATATATATATATATATATATATATATATATATATATATATATATATATATATATATATATATATATAGAATGACAACAGGGATTCTAAAGGATGTAGTAAGTAGCCTTATTTCACCACTAACAGCATTGATTAACACCTGAATATGTACAGGCTATGTGCGTGGCTTGCTGAAATCAGGATGTATCATTCCGATACATAAAAAAAAGGTATTACAACTGACGTCAATAACTATAGGCCGATTTCATTGCTGCCAATTGTCTCCAAGGTTGTTGAAAAGATCTTATCCCGATGAAATCATCACATTTCTTAACAAACATGATTTTTTATGGTGCAACCAATATGGTTTCCGTAGAGGAAGATCGACTGGGGACGCGGTGGTTGCGTTTGTAGAAGAGATCTTGGAGGGATTCGAAAATCATTTTGACTCTATTGCATCATTCCTTAATCTTACCAAGGCATGCGACTGCGTTCCCCACGATGTTTTTCTACGTAAATTATATTTCTACAATTTCAGTTCCAAAAGTAGTAGAATGTTAAACAGCTATCTTGGAGGCAGGTCACAGCAAGTAATGTTCAATAAAAAAAATGTCTTATAAATCAGAGATCAAGTACGGGGTACCCCAGGGATCCATTCTTGGGCCTCTGCTTTTCTTAATTTATATAAATGATCTCCCAGCCTCTGCCCCCAAGTCTAACATAATTCTATATGCAGATGACACTTCATGCATAAATACATCTAATGACTTACTACCAAAGTTAATGACCTCAACACCAATAGGATAATATCGGAATGGTTTACCGCCAATAGATTATCTGTTAACGCTGAAAAACTATAAATCTTACATTTTTCCTTAACTATGGCATAGAGGTAACAACAACTCGTTTTTTGGGAATTACCTTGGATAGTAAGTTAAATTGGCAAGGGCATGGGCAAGACACCGCTAGTAAACTAAATAGTGCTGTCTACTTGCTACGTCATTTTAAATCCCACCTACCACTTATGGCTGTAAAATCCGCCTACTTCGCGTTATTTCTTTCGCATATTACGTATGGTATATTATCCTGGGGTCATTCTAGCACTATAAATCGCTTGTTTGGCATACAACCACGTGCAATTCATGTCATGCTATGTCTTGGTTACAGGGATGACTGTAAACAAGCATACATACACCATAAGATTTTAACATTACCCTGTATTTATGCTTTCGAGTATCTGTTGCATGTAAAGTACAAACATCCTAACATACACTATTCACCATAGCGATAAAAAGAATAAAATGGACATATGTATCAAATACCTACGCCTGACCAAATGTAAAAATGGCACAAACTACTATGGTTCTCAATTAAATAATAAACTCCCCGAGTCTGTGAAGACATTGCCAAATCAGCATTTCAAGACAGCACTGAAAACGTATTTTCAAAGCAAAGCATTTTATTTAATTCAGGAATGTTATCTGATGGTTTCCGGAATTCTTTTAATTGTAATGTCTTATCTTATATGTAATGTCTAATTTATTTATCTAATTGTTCTACATTTAAGTGTATTTTATACTACATAATTCATTGAATAAAGCAGAATGTTTATGAGTGGGTATATATATGGATATACAGAGAGTTTTATGTAACACCGAACATTTGCATCGAATACAATTTGTCACCTTTCATTTTTAAGTTGTGTGTAAATTGAGTTGCCTATATGACCATTAAAAATTGTAGCCAATCAATCGCAATTAATGCCTCAACTTGTGCATGCAGGGAGTGTTTCTTTCAAGTATACATGTCCCAGTTACAGCGTATATGCCGTAAATCTTTAGATACTCGTCATTTTTTAACAGAGTTCAATTTGAAACTTGAAATGAGTGTGTTCGACTCCTAGACTAAGCATGAAGTAAAATTTCGAGTTTAGAAAAGCCTGAACATTTGTTTTGGTCGCGTAGCGCGAAGCGCGGAGCGGCCAAACCAAATTTTCAGGCTTTTCTAAACTCGAAATTTTACTTCATGCGCCACCGGCACAAAACACTGACATACTATGAAGTTTAAAACACACCGCTAAACTTTACATTGCATCAGTGTTTTGTACCGGTGGCGCATGAAGTAAAATTTCGAGTTTAGAAAAGCCTGAAAATTTGGTTTGGCCGCTCCGCGCTTCGCGCTACGCGACCAAACTAAATTTTCAGGCTTTTCTAAACTCGAAATGTTACTTCATATTTAGCCTGGGAGTGGAAAACACTCGTTTAAAGCTTCAAATCTTTTAATAAACCGAGCGTCGGAGCTTGCACAAGTATGCTTATGTATACTTAAAAAATTCTCGTTATGAAAATGTTCGGTGTTACATAAAACTCTCTGTATGTATGTGTATATATTTGCATTTAGATTTTAATATGTTGTACTTTTAATTTATATTCGCGTATGTATATATATATATATATATATATATATATATATATGTATATATATATATATATATATATATATATATACATATATATATATATATATATATATATATATATATATATATATATGTATATATATATATATATATATATATATATATATATATATATATACATATATATATATATATATATATATATATATATATATATATATATATATATATATATATTATTTTATAATTGTATCATATATTTCCATTTTAATATGTTGTAGTGTTCATTTATATACTTTTATACATTTCTATTTTAATATGTTGGATATATATTTATTTTGCATCGTATAACTTCCCTGTTTTAATTTATTATTTTATATGCCTATTATATTTCTGTGACTGACGTGTGTAAACTCTGGTATTAGCACAAATAATAAAAAAATACCTAAAATGTAATTTAATAAAAAATAATTGTGGATTAAACCCGGCAAAACGCATCTACATTATTTTTTGGTTCAAACTTGTGATTTTTGCATAGATGAAAAGATTGTATTCGCTCTTGGGCTTAAAATTACACTAAAAACATTATATTCTGCCAAAAATCAGCTTTATACCTCTAAAATCACAGCTTTAAATTTCGCTTTATTTGCATTTTCGCTTTAAATTTAATATGCATTTACATTATGCGGTTATACATATTTAACAACAAACTGAAACAGAATCCTAATTTGTTTTTACTTAATCACAAAAAAAATTGAATTATAATGTCATAAAATACATAAAACTAAAGCTAAAGTCTTTTGGTATACGGCAAATTTGTCTTTAAGTATACATACCTTGATGTATATTTTCAAGCATTCGCTAATTTTATAAAAGCATTCAATTTGAAGATTCTAATGAGAGTTTCCACTTCTTGATTCAGGCTTTTCTAAACTTGAAATTTTACTCCTTTCGAGTTTAGAAAAGCCTAAAAATTTAGTTTGATACTTCATGCTTACCCTGGGAGTGGAAACGCTCGTTAGAAGCTATAAATTAACTACTTTTGTAAACAACAATTAATTCCTAAAAAATGTAATGCCTTGTATAGGAATTGAATAGCACTTTTATGTATAAACCGATGATTAACCAAAAAATATGAAATATTATTTTTTTTTCTGTAGGTCTATGAGAAATTTGCATTGTCAGATTTTTTTTTTCAAACATTAAATTAATTGTCCACTGCATACTTTGTAGATGTAATAATAATGTATCATTAAATTACTATACTATAAAAAATAATAGGTAGACAAGGAAAATCGCTGAAGCTTAAACACTGCTGTTAATAATAAACATTTCCATTTTGCTTGACAAAAATGTTTGTTATTCATAAAATCCTTCAAACGGAATAAATAATATGCTCAAGATTAGCAAGTTGTGTTATTAAATCGTCATCAATGTTTTTTTCATTTCAATTAAATAATTTGTTTAACGTTAAATCATCCTATCAAGAAATCACGTCCTCTTCCAAGCGAATTAAATTATCATTTATATGATAAATTATAGTCAATTATTTTTGTTTGTTGGTCTATGTCGTATATTTGATTTTATTTGCACAGATTTTTAATAAAGTGTTACTAAATCAATAAATTTGTAATGTAACGTAACGGTGTGATTGAGCACGTTTTACTACTACTATAATATCTGTATTAAAAAGAAATAGATAGTAATAAAATACAGGGAAGATCTTTCAGCTACTTCAAGGTTGTTTATGGTGACATTGCATGGATTTATATATAGGATGGAGCTATAGTCTAGGATGGTATTGGTACTAATTCCTTGATTTTTGTAAGTCACGCAACGGAAATGTTTCGCTCGCTTTACGATGTTTGCTTTTATATCGGAGGTGTGTTTTTTGAACGATAGTTTTGGTTCTAAAATGATTCCTAGGTATTTACATAATGGGGAGGAGTATATAGTGGATCCGTTGATGGTTATGGAAAGAGGATTTAGTGGAATACGATGGTAGGGTAGGAAGAGTTGGGATTTGGTAGGATTAATTTTAGGCGTCCACTTGGGAAACCAAGTGGCTGATCGGTTTATAAATTGTTGGAGGGAGTTTGGGGTTGAGGCTGGGGTTAATGAATGGGTGATTAAGGCAGTATCATCCGCAAACTGCAGGGGATAACAGGTTGGGTCTATGAAGTTGGGATTGGGATGGTATAAGTCGTAGCAATATATGTTGTATAATAGAGGAGATAAAGGGGAGCCTTGAGGAACACCTTGTTCGGGATAAAATTTCGAGGATAAGGTTTGTCGTATACGGATTAGAAGTTCGCGATTGAGAGAGCACGTTTAATTTTGCTACGTTTTTGAAATATTTGGGAGTGAAATCTAATATATTTTTGATTGAAATCCAATATTGTATAGTTGAGGCTGCTGGTTGTTGAAACTCCATATCACTTTAACCCGTTATGTGCCATTGGTGCATATACGCAACATTGTTATTTTGTGTTAATTAAATTACTAAATAACTTAATTTAATATATTATATTATTTGACTTGACAATGTATGAAGAAAGATGTAAATATTTTGTTATTTAAATATCTTGATTATTACTCATTTAAATAAATGTTTTTAGTGTATTTCTAATTTCACAATATTTCAGTGTTTTATATGCGTGGCGCATGAAGTAAAATTTCGAGTTTAGAAAAGCCCCGTGAAAATTTGTCGAGGGTCGCTGTGCGACCCGAGACTAATTTTCTACGCGGGGCTTTTCTAAACTCGAAATTTTACTTCATGCTTAGCCTGGGAGTGGAAATGCACGTTCTAAACTTTATATTGCACGTTTTTATACAAAATCGACAAATGCCTTACATTTACAGCCTATACATTATTTATATTTAAATAAAAATCATAGAATGTAATACAATAAGTCATTCGTAGAACTTATATAAAGAAGTGTAGAATTTTACTTAAAATCCACTTTTAGAGTTAATTCTATAATTGCTCGGCCGTTGCTCGTTTAGGTTTCAAAATTATATTTATTGTACTACAACAATTGTTTCACCATACTGTGGCTTCATCAGGTAGATGACAATAAATATAATTTTGAAACCTAAACAAATTAAGTGTTTTATTCAGGCAAAATAAAATATATTTGGAAATATTTCTGTAGTAGTATGAGTTAAAATTTTGTTTTGATTTTTGCTGTCAATTCAATGCATTGTTAATATTTCATCATTAAATGACTATAATTTACCTATTATCTTTTTAATGCTTTTTAACTTGTATCAAAATTAACATTCTCTGTCAATAAAACGACAATAAACTTATCACGTCAATTTTAAACTGTTTCAATAATGAAATAAACACGTGTCTTCCACTCCCAGACTAATTTGGCTCGGTCGCCCCGCTTCGCTACGCGCCCGAGCCAAATTTTCAGGCTTTTCTAAACTCGAAATTTTACTTCATGCGCTACGCGTATATAACAATGATTTAATGTGAATTGGTCTTTAACCAATTTACAAGTGAAATAAGTTTACTGTGTCAATTATCAATTGTATTTGTAAATATTTCTGCAGTGGTATGAGTTTAAATTTTGTTTTGATTTTTTTTGTCAATTCAATGCATTGATAATATAGTATGTTCATTTAAAAAAAACCTCTAGAGTGCCATGATTTAATCTTTTTTTTTAAATTTAAGTTGGCTACACGCTTTAGGAATTGGCATATAAAACGTCAGGCATAATATTTTTAATGTATAATTTCAGAGTTGCCAACCTACAATATTTTCCATGGCACTCTAGAGGTTATTTTTTATTGAACATATGATATTTCATCATTAAATGACTGTAATTTACCTATTGTCTTTTTAATCCTTTTTAACTTGAATCAAAATTGACATTCTCTGTCAATAAAACGACAATAAACTTATTACGTCAATTTTCAATTGTTTCAATGATGAAACAAACGAGTGTCTTCCACTCCCAGACTAAGCATGAAGTAAAATTTCGAGTTTAGAAATGCCTGAAAATTTGGCTCGGGCGCGTAGCGAAGCGGAGCGAACGAGCTAAATTAGGCTTTTCTAAACTCGAAATTTTACTTCATGCGCCACGTGTATAAAACAATGATTTAATGTGAATTGGTCTTTAACCAATTTACAAGTGAAATAAGTTAATTGTGTCAATTATCAATTGTATTTGTAAAAATTTCTGTAGTGGTATGAGTTTAAATTTTGTTTTGATTTTTTTTTGTCAATTCAATGCATTGATAATATAGTATGTTCATTTAAAAAAAACCTCTAGAGTGTCATGATTTAATCTTTTTTTAAATTTAAGCTGGCTACACGCTTTAAGAATTGGCATACAAAACGTCAGGCATAATATTTATAATGTATAATTTCAGAGTTGCCAACCTACAATATTTTCCATGGCACTCTCGAGGTTTTTTTTTATTGAGCATCCGATATTTCATCATTAAATGACTGTAATTTACCTATTATCTTTTTAATACTTTTTAAATTGAATCAAAATTGACATTCTCTGTCAATAAAACGACAATAAACTTATTACGCCAAGTTTCAATTGTTTCAATGATGAAACAAACGAGTGTCTTCGACTCCCAGACTAAGCATGAAGTAAAATTTCGAGTTTAGAAATGCCTGAAAATTTGGCACGGGCGCGTAGCGAAGCGGAGCGAAGCGGAGCGAAGCGGAGCGAAGCGGAGCGAACGAGCTAAATTAGGCTTTTCTAAACTCGAAATTTTACTTCATGCGCCACGTGTATAAAACAATGATTTAATGTGAATTGGTCTTTAACCAATTTACAAGTGAAATAAGTTAATTGTGTCAATTATCAATTGTATTTGTAAAAATGTTTGTAGTGGTATGAGTTTAAATTTTGTTTTGATTTTTTTTTGTCAATTCAATGCATTGATAATATAGTATGTTCATTTAAAAAAAACCTCTAGAGTGCCATGATTTAATCTTTTTTAGAATTTAAGTTGGCTACACGCTTTAAGAATTGGCATATAAAACGTCAGGCATAATATTTATAATGTATAATTTCAGAGTTGCCAACCTACAATATTTTCCATGGCACTCTCGAGGTTTTTTTTTATTGAGCATACGATATTTCATCATTAAATGACTGTAATTTACCTATTATCTTTTTAATACTTTTTAAATTGAATCAAAATTGACATTCTCTGTCAATAAAACGATAATAAACTTATTACGCCAAGTTTCAATTGTTTCAATGATGAAACAAACGAGTGTCTTCCACTCCCGGACTAAGCATGAAGTAAAATTTCGAGTTTAGAAAAGCCTGAAAATTTGGCTCGGGCGCGTAGCGAAGCGGAGCGAAGCGGAGCGAAGCGGAGCGAAGCGGAGCGACCGAGCCAAATTAGGCTTTTCTAAACTCGAAATTTTACTTCATGCGCCACGTGTATATAACAATGATTTAATGTGAAATGGTCTTTAACCAATTTACAAGTGAAATAAGTTTATTATGTCTATTATCAATTGTTTAGGTCACATATGGGCAACCCCCGGCCCGCGGGCCGGATCCGGCCCGCTGTAAGATATGATCCGGCCCGCGAGACATTTTGAAAAAACCCAATTAAAAAAATATTACATTAGGTACTTATACTCACGGGAGTGACAGTGAGGCGGCAAAAATCAAATTCTTTGATGTTTGCCGCCTCACTCTTTGATAATCGCCGCCACTCGACTTGCTCGATCAAATTCTTTGAGGTTTGCCGCCTCACGGGCGACACATCAAAAGATTTATTGCTTCTCAATTATTTTAAACTAGTTTATTCCAGATTATTCGTTCATTTTGCCTATATAAGCGGGTGGATGGCCCGAACGTTAGTTCTGTTCTATTTGAGCTACCGAGGTGATAACTTGGACAAGCGATATCCTAGCGAACTGCTCGAGCCGTCAACTTGCTTTGTGACTATGTTTGCATCTTGAGTGGTTACTAACTATAGTTTCTTATTAAGTTTATTGAACGAAAAGTAAACAAAAATGATGTCTGGTGGAAAGAAACGAAAAGTAGATACAGAGGGTCGCCATTTTCAAGAAAAATGGACTGAATAATTCTTTTTTATCTTGCACAATAGTAAGCCTATTTGTTTGCTGTGTAATGAATCCATTTCAGTAATGAAATAATTCAATATAAAGAGGCATTACTCAACTAAGCATGTTACGCTGCACTCACTGACAGTACAATTAAGAACAGACAAAATCCAGAAGCTTACCGCAAATTTGGAAAAACAGCAACAAATGTTTCATAAACAAAGAACACAACTTGATAATGTTGTGAAAGCTAGTTTTATAGTTAGCTCAAAATTGGCAAAGGCATTAAAACCATTTGGCGAAGGAGAATTTATCAAGGAGTGTATGTTAGAAGTTTGCGGTATTATGTGTCCTGAAAAGAAAAAAGAATTTGAAAAAATTAGTTTATCAAGACGAACTGTTGTTCGACGTATAGAAATGATGGCTAATGATATAAAAACAACATTGACTGACCGTATGGCTAGTTTTGAATCATTTTCCATAGCATTAGACGAGAGCACCGGCACCGATTTGTCTGACACAGCTCAACTGGCTATATTTATTCGAGGTGTTGATAAGGAGTTCACTGTTACTGAGGAATTGCTTGCTTTACAGCCGTTAAAAGAAACCACTACAGAAGAGGATATTTTTATTGAAGTTCAAAAGGTATTCACAAGTTTTGGCTTGCCATGGTCAAAATTAATTGGAGTATGCACTGATGGTGCACCTTCTATGGTCGGTTTACGTAAAGGTTTCATCGGAATTTTGAATGAAAAAGCAACAGAATTAAATGTGCAAAAAGATGATTTGATAGTCCTTCATTGCATTATCCACCAACAGAAATTGTGTTTTAAGTCCATTCGACTCCAGAATGTTATGAATGTGGTAGTAAAAACCATCAAATTTATTCGATCCCGAGGGCTTAGCCATCGTCAGTTGAAGGCGTTTTTGGATGAAATATCAGCTGAATATAACGACGTAACATATTATTGTGAAGTCAGATGGCTGAGCAAAGGAAAAATGTTGAAACGGTTTTACGAGCTTAGAAATGAGATAGCAGACTTTATGAAAATAAAAGATAAACCACTATCTAAATTAAGTGACCCAAAATGGATATGTGACTTAGTATTTCTGGTCGATCTTACAGGCTATTTGAATGATTTCAATTTGAAACTTCAAAAACAAGGACAGTTAGTAAATGATTTGTAGAGCCATTTAAAAGCGTTTCAGATCAAACTACGCTTGTGGGAGTCACAGATGCTGTCTGGTAACAGTTACCATTTCAACACGCTCTCTGCGTATGAAAATATTGCTTATGCTCAATATGCTGAAGAACTCAAGTTACTGTCGGAACAATTTTCGAACAGATTTTGCGACTTCAAAAACAAGGAAGACTGTTTCAGTTTATTTGCTATTCCTACAACATATATTGTACAAAATGCTCCAATACACTTACAAATGGAGTTGATCGAGATTCAAGAAAACTCACTCCTAAAATCCAAATATGAAGACGTAGAGTTGTGCAATTTCTACAAATAATACCTAGAAGAAAACAATTTTCCGCAGCTTAGAAAATTCGCAAGAAGATTGATTTGTGCGTTTGGTAGTACTTATAAATGCGAACAGTTCTTTTCATTGATGAAAGTTAATAAATCAACACATCGTACAAAACTGACTGACGATAATTTGGAAAATTCTTTACGTCTTTGTGTCAGTGGAATTAATCCAAATATCGATGGATTAGTTTCCCAAATTCAAGCTCAAGTGTCTCATTGATTTCGGTGTATTTAACTTTCGTAGTTTGTAACAATTGCAAATTTAACGATTTAATTATAATGTACCATTTTTTTAAAATTTCATTTTGTTATTTTAATAAATTGTACTATAATAACATTGTCGTATTATTTCATGTCTAATATCTATCGCAAAAAATATTATCACTACTTTGAAATGCACTAAGTACTTTTAAACGCGGCCCGCGAACATATTTTCACGCTAAAGTTTGGCCCTTAACATGTCAAAGGTTGCCCATACCTGGTTTAGGTGATGGGGAAAGTGCTATGATGGACACATTACTATTTTTAAAGTAGAATACGCTGACGATATTTTTGGAAAGCTTCGATTGAAACCATGGCAACTATGATTTGTATTTAAAAAATTACAACTTTAAATCATACAGCGTGTAAACGAACTACTGTACAGGCTCTCTACCACATAAGGGGCAGCGTTTAAATAAACAATACCTGCATTTGAAATTACCATACCTTTAGTAGATAGCTCACAAATAATTATTAAAAATAATTAAAAATAATAGGCCACATGTTTGTGGTATCTGGTATACGCGCACATTGCGTATTTTAAGAGAGATTCCACATAGACTGGTAGTTTTTAAACGATTTGGATATCGAATTACACCATCCAGAGAAAAGTGGGTCAGATTGTGAAGAATTATGTCTGTTATCGTTTTCATAAGTACCCATTGCTGACTAAATTCCGAATATTTTCTAAACGTGTTAATGAAATTCAATATTTTTCCTTATTAGGTTCATACTTCACTTTATCTCCACTCTTATTGAAATGTTTAGATAAGAGCGGCGAGGGTGGATGATTTTTAAACATAAAAATAGTGTGCTGTTTAGTCTATGGTGAAACTTATTCCATGAAACATCTACATTTTGTAACATGGCGCGATACGTTTATTCAAACATTGAATTGGCAGACATGTTTCTTATTTACGATGAAACTCGGTGTAATTCCGCGGAAGCTGTAAGAATTTATCAAGAGCGATTTCCTGAAGGACACTTACCACCGCCAAACCGATTTAGAAATTTATTACAAAGAGCACGCGACACTGGAAGTTTGCAGCCCGTCGCCGTCGCCGGAGTCGGCGGAGGTTCAGGCTCAGCTAAATGTATCGCACACATTTGCCAGCAGTGTTATACGAGACAATAATTTTTATCCGTATCACTACCAGCGTGTACAACATCTTCAAAACCATGATTTTCCCAAAAGAATTGCATTTTGTCAATGGATTTCGGCACAAAATGTTCAAAATCCTAACTTTACCAAAGACATTTTAGTGACCGACGAATCGTGCTTTACGCGTAATGGAAGTTTTAATTTCCATAATATGCATGTTTATGTAATAGAAAATCCTCGTGTTACGCGTAGAACTCATTTCCAGTATCGCTTCTCCCTTAATATCTGGGCAGGTATTTTAAATGATCAATTAATTGGGCCATTTATGTTCACATTTAATTTGAATGGAGAACGATATTTACGATTTTTGCAAGATGACCTTTTAGATCTTCTAGAAAATGTACCCTTAGCGGTTCTTAGAAGAATGTGGTATTTGCAAGATGGGGCGCCAGCTCACTATGAAAGGCGCGTTAGAAGATATTTGGATGATGAGTTTCCAGGACGTTGGGTTGGTCGTGGAGGCCCTGTACCATGGCCTCCAAGAAGTCCGGATTTAAACCCCTTAGATTTTTTTCTTTGGGGATACGTTAAAAGTGAAGTCTACACTACGGAAATTGACAATGCTGAAATGCTGATACAACGAGTAAACGCCGCGGCTAATACCATTCGTGAAAAACCTCGTGAAATGTTTGCTACTGTTCGTGCAAATTGGATACGTAGAGCCCAAATGTGCATTGAGTGCAGCGGACGTCAATTTGAACACTTATTGTGATTTTTTTTTTACGTGACCCAGTTTCATCTAGTAATTCTAGACAGTGTGTGTGTGTGTGTAGTGCGTGCTAAGTGATTTATACGTCTCGCAGTAGTAACAGTAAATAAACAATACCACAAATGAGTGACCTAGTTTCATCTAGTCATTCGAAGTGATTTATGCGCCTCGCAGTAGTAAAAGTAAATAAAAAATACTTCCGCATCCACGAAAAATATCATGAACACAGGTAACCAGAAGTTCTCAAAAAGAAAAAAAATGCATGAAAAATTATGAAAAATCCAATATTTTGTTTCCGATTTTATTTTTGCTGCAATTGGTGTCAAAATATTTTGTGTATACGCCCTTAAGAGGATGTACATTAGTTCGATTACACGCTGTATAGGTGTTAAATTTAGAACAAAATCGGATATAATTAGCGTATTCTAATTAAAAAAAGTGGCTAAAGAAAGTGTTTACTGCAAGTCAATATTAAAGTTAAAGGCAGTCGTTAAGTTTGTCCCTGTTATTTAAGTCAATTTTGACATGGTTTCACTTACTCTAATCAATTATTTAGTTAACAAACAACCTTTCTTCACACTTTTATTTTTATTCCATATGTAGGACACAATGTGACCATTATCAATGGATTAATAATATAATAATAATTAGTTAACGAATGCCTGAACGAAGGGGAAATCATACGGCCCACTGTTTTCAATGAGTTGTTTTGTAAAAGAATACAATCATATATTAATAAAAAAGTAGTAAGAAAACCTTTAATAGGAACTAGAAAACAACTAAAAACAAAGACTAATGCCCGGTTTCACTAACTTCAATTACAACTTCGACAAATAAATTCATTCAATGAATTCTTATTCATTGAATGAATTTATTTGTCAATTATAATAGACATTTTCCACGTTTATGACATCAATGTCGTGAATTAATCGGTGTTTTGACACGTATTTAACTATTACTAGATTTTAATCGATGCATAACTATTGACTGATTTATTTGACGTTGGTGAAACTCAGCATAAATAAATTACATTTAAAAAATCGTTAAGAATATCTGTGGCGGCCGTTTATGCTAGCACTTGGCGTGTTCCTCAAAAGAGGGTACTGTTCCTCAATTGTGGAAGTGATACTGGAACTACAATTCGACACTTCTGGCTTTGGAGGTGTCGTATTTCGACATCTCCAAGGGGCGACAACTTCTTCAGAACCGCGACTCCAACGGCGATAAACCATACAGTTGAATAACGCCTGTAGAGGATTTGTAAACGCCTAAAAGAAAAGGAATTTAGTGCTTTAAATAGGTTTTTTGGCGCCCATCGTGAGGCCATGCTAACGCTGGGCCTTTGTTGGGTGCCATAAATTGCGAAAGTAAAAGTTAAAAACTTCACACTATAGTTTTCCGTACGCATGGCGCATGCAGTAAAATTTCAAGTTTTGAAAAGATTGAGTTTAGATGCTACGGGTCTAAATCCAAACGCTCAGGCTTTTTTAAACTCAAAATTTGATTCATGCTTAATCTGGGAGCAGATAACACTCGTTGAAAAATACTTAAAACGCTTGCGTTTGAGGTTTGGCGCCCAACGTGGGGCTAACGCTGTGGCCCCTAGTTGGGCGCCATAAATCGCAAGCATCTAAATTTAAAACTTCTCAGTGAATTAGCGTTTCGTACGCGTGGCGCATGAAGTAAAATTTCGTGTTTAGAAAAGCCTGAGTTTGGATTTGGACGCTAGGCGTCCAAATCCAAACGCCCAGGCTTTTCTAAACTCGACATTTTACTTTATGCTTTGTCTCGAAGTGAAAAACGCTCGTTCAAAACTTCGAAATGAACGCTTATTAATTTTTTCTTTTACACTAATTGATTAATGACTAAATACGCTTTAATTTGATTCGTAAATGTTTCATATACTTATTAAGAATTGTAAATTACGCGTGATTTAATAAATTAGTGAATCTGAACCGGTTTATCGATAATTTACCAGGACATCATGATATCGTTGTTGCAGGGGTAAAATTCATTAAATACGTTACGTGGATAATTAATTTAATTTAAAGATTTACCTTTACCAAGTGTTTTCCACTCCTAGACTAAGCATGAAGTAAAATTTCGAGTTTAGAAAAGCCCGAACGTTTGGATTTGAGCGCGTAGCGTCCAAATCCAAACTCAGGCTTTTCTAAACTCGAAATTTTACTTCATGCGCCACGCGTATAAAACACTGACCATATTGTGAAGTTGGAAATATACTGCTTATGTTTAATAAATGTTAACAAAATGCGCTAAAAAAAATCGAGCAATTTACAATAAATTTTAACTGTTTTTTATTCGTTTTTAATATCTATAACCTGTTGATCCCTAAATAACTTGGTATGCTGATCCCTAAATAACTTGGTATGCAAAAGTAGCTCGCGTATGACAAAAGCTTGAACACCACTGCTATATAACATATTTTCTTCCTCTATGTGTGCTGAATGTTTCCTGAAGGTTTGGTCATACCTTTTCGTTCACCCTGTATACAGGGTTATTCAAATAGAAGGAACAGATTTCAAAGATGTATTTGTTCCAAACTACAAAAAAAGAACTATAATTCCAACGTTCCTGGACAGACAAAAGTTTAAAATTTGAACGGTTCAGGCAGAAGTTCCGACCACGGCCGCATTGGCGCTGTTGCTTGTCATTTTGATTCTTTGTAGTAAAATGGTGATACAACAAGAAAATGCACTTTGTGTGCTGCAATTAGCAAAATTAGAGTCCATTATTGAAGTTCAACGTGCTTTTTACCGCCTCGTCATAAGCAGATTCACCAGTGGCATCGAAAATTCGTAAATGAAAAATCACGGGACGTCCAAGTACATCGAATGAAAATGTCGAGCGTATTCGTACAGTTTACGAAAGGAGCCCGAAAATCCACAGCACGGGAAACAAATGGTGCTCATATTGAATGCAGAAAAAAATGAACTTTTCTCTTTCCAGAACCGCTAGAATTGTGTGTCTATCTTTTGTAGTTTGGAAGAAATAAATGTTTAAAATCTGTTCCTTTATTTCGAATAACCCTGTATATACCAGTTCAAAATTTTACTTCATGCCTGACCTGGGAGTGGAAAACACTCGTTTAAAAATACTAGAAACGCTTGGATTTGAGGTTTTTTGGCGCCTAACGTGGGGCCATGCTAACGCTGTTGGGCGCCATAAATTGCCAACTTGGATATTTAGCCCTAGACGCCGTTTTTCCTTACTGCGGCGCTGGGGGTGTATCAAGAGCTGTAAAAAATATTTTAAAGTGAAGATATCGTTCTCTCTTACAGTTTAACGGCCAAATATCAACAAAAAAAGCCCTATTGTTAACCCCAAAACTAAAAATCTTTATATAATACTAAGAATCAATCAATACTAAGAATCAATTGTTTTGTTAAAAATAAGTTCGTTCCAATAATGTTATCAGGAATAATTTTAAAATTTTTGATTAAAATAACAAACTGTTTTCTTTTGCTGTAATTATTTTAAGTGCAAACTAAAAATAAACAAATATGTTATGTATTCGTATAATAAATCAGATATTAACATAAGTAGTGTCAATTTTTTTTAAAATAAAAGCGACTGCTGCAATTAAAATAGTTGTGTAAAATATACAGGGTGGCTGATTTTTTAGTCTCCAGCTTATATCTGCTAAAATATTACTGATGCAAAAAAAAGTTTAATATGAAGCTTATGATGTGTAACGTGATTTACAATGTGAAACACATTATTTTTTTCCATGGCCTACCAATTTTCTAAAAAAATTCAAAATTATGTTTTTAATGGAATGCCCTGTATATTTTTTGAGAATCAGATTATTATTGTAATTCTTTTTACAATAATGTATCACAAGTACTACTTGGGGATAAAATTATACCTAATAACGGAATTAATGTAGATATTGTTTTATTTATTGTAATTACCTGCCAAATTTAAATTTATTAGCAAATGCTTTTCATATTTGACAGTAATACGTTGATCTTGTTTTATTTATTGTAATTAACTGTCAAATTTAAATTTATTAGCAAATGCTTGTCATATTTGACAGTAATACGTTTTTATTGGTGTAACTACTTATTTGAGAAAAATGAAAAATAAATAAAACTTTGATGTACTATAAACAGGTTACCATTTCCTTGAAATATTGAGAATAATTCTTTGAATGAAATGGTACTTGTGATACTTTATTGTAAAAAGAATTTTATTAAGAATCTGATTCTTTAAAGATATAAAGGGCATTCCATTTAAAAAATAAATATTGACATTTTTCTGGAAAATAGGTAGGCCATGTAAAAAAAAATATCCATCTTGTTGATTATGTTGTATATGCAACGTTTCATATTAAACTTTCTTTTGTATATGTACTATTTTAACAGATAGAAGCTAGACACTAAAAAATTAGCTACCCTGTACAGGGTGGCCTAAGTTCAATGTTTTTATAGGGTATCTCAGTAACACGAGTAGTTAGACAAAACCTGATATACACGTCATGACCTCTTTTTCTGAGTAAATAACAATAGCATTGACAGATCATGGTTAGCTTGATTAGTTTAGGAGATATCGGTCGTTTTTTAATTGTCGGCTATTTTAAAATTAACCGTTTTCTCAATAACTATACAGGGTTGTTATGTTTAAAACACTTTGTTTTAAAACAGTGTTTTAAACATGTTTAAAAACAGCCGTCGTGTTTTAAACGGTTTTGTTTTAAACATGTTTTAAATCTTACATTTGTTTAAAACATGTTTTAAACGTTAAATTTGTTTAAAACGTTTTTTTTATTATTTTAAATTTGCTATATTATATTTTATACTACTTTATTGAGATTTTTTGCTTATATTTTTAAATTTTAGCTAAATTGTTGAAAATATTTCAAATTACATCATTAAACATTTTATTAGAAGAAAATATCAAATATGTGTGCATAAATGTGATTTTTAAATACAGGGAATGATTTTTAAAAAGATTTAAATTTTAATTTATAGACGAGGGTTTTCCACTCCCAGACTAAGCATGAAATAAAATTTCGAGTTTAGAAAAGCCTGAAAATTTGGATTGGCCGCGTAGCGAAGCGGAGCGGCCAATCCAAATTGGCTTTTCTAAACTCGAAATTTTACTTTATGCGCCACACGTAATAAACACTGAAATATCGCAAAGTTTAAAATGCGAACTCGAAATTTTACTTCATGCTTAGTCTGGGAGTGGAAGACACTCGTTAGTAAATTTTTGAATTATCCTAAAGTTGTGTATTTTTTCGTTGTCTGCAACTTTTGTTGATAAGTGGTTAGCAAAATATATCAAAACATTTTTTCTCGGTTTATTGAAGACAAACAAAAGAGCTAAGGTGAAAAGTTTTAGATAAAAGTTGTTTGTTTTTTCATTATCTACAACTTTTTTTTGTTTTGTTGTTTTGTTAGTATGTTTTATACGCGTGGCGCATGAAGTAAAATTTCTAGTTTAGAAAAGCTCTGAGAAAAATTTGGCTCGGTCGCTCAGGGCTTTTCTAAACTCAAAATTTTACTTCTTGCTTAGTCTGGGAGTAGAAGACACTCGTGCGTAAATTTTCGAATTATCATAAAGTTGTGTATTTTTTCGTTCTCTGCAACGTTTGTTTGAAGCTTTGATTAATTCGATAATACAGCTACAGTTATTAAGTGATTAGCAAAGTATATCAAATTTTTTTTCTCAGTTTATTAATAAAAACAAAACAGCTAAAGTGAAAAGTGTTTAGGTAAAAGTGGTTTATTTTTTCGTTGGCTACAACTTTTGTTTGAAACATTTTTTGATTGAGACGTGGAAAGCCGTAGTCTGTGAGTTGCTGATTTCCACTAGATTTTTTAGTTTCTAGTTCATAAACAAAAGAACTGAGGTGAAAAGTGATTATACAAAACTTTGTGTCGTGCTTTCTTCATTATCTTTTGTTCAAAACTAATAAAGAACCATACAAAATTTTATTATTTGGATTTTCTACTCAAAATTAATTAACAAATCAAGTTACCTAAACTTTTTACTTATTTTCTGGCCACCTTGTATATGAAAATAGATGGAAACTATGTTTTCTGATAACATTATTAGAATGAACTTATCTTAGCTATGTTAGCTATTTTAGCTAAGTAAGTATAAATACAAATCTCAATATCAATCCATAGTCATTCTGCAAAATAAAAATATCGTTGCATGTTAGCCAACTTTTATGTTTAACCACAGTAAATTATAATAAGTGTAAATTGAGTAAATTATTTTGAAGTTGGACATTAGAAACTGACATTTATAAACTGTATTCAAAATGAATGTATGTACATTTTTTGTGGCATTTACGTTGGTGCTACTATTCAAATTTCCATGTATGTTGGCTTCTACCGAAGAAAAACAAGACTCTGGTTGTTTAATACTAACTTCACAATGTAAATGTTGTGAAGATATAAATGGTAATTGTATGAATTGTCCAGAGGAGCAAGATGGGGCCAATGGGCACGGAGGGTACGATGTGAACGAAGATGTGAAACCAGATGGGATCGCATGTAACAACCACAACACATGTTTATAATGATTGTACTAAAATTAATAAACAAAGAAGTGTTACATCTAAAATAGTTTATATTTCTTATAATTTCGAGCGAAACAATTGTATTTAGAAAGCGGCGATTATGAACTGATATTTCTTTAGTTTGACAAATAATTAAAATCGCGTACCTATAAGTTATTGTTAAGTTAGTGTATAACACCTAAACGTACTACGAACTCTCTGAAGAAAATGGTAAACTATTGAGAGCATAAAGAACATTTTGGTTCGAGCTTTAAAGTTATCACTTTTGATCTGAAGTTGAGAGTGCGTACTTTCAATCTTGCTTCATTACATTAGTTAAATGACACAAATTGGAAGGCTAAAAAAACATTAAAATATTAATAAATCAAAATGACATAAATCATAAACTGTACAGAAAACAACAACTGTCAATTTATTAAACACTTAACATTTTGATCATACAGAATATTGTTGCACTAGAATAGGCGGAGGAAATACTGGCGTTTGTTAGCGTGTCAGCTCAGCTCGGCAGGAATTAACAAGCTCACAACCGCGCAATAGTGGCAGATATTTGCGTAGTGCATCGAATACTCGGAATTAATATGATTGGTTAACTTTTTCTGAGAGAAATAGTTATAACAATTCGATGTTTTTGTTATTCTTAGTTATTGTTATTAAGATTTACTTAGGTATCTAAGAAGCATTAAGAGGGCCATTTTTTGCTGGTAGTGTGTTTCTGGGATACGAGATGGCGCAGAGATAACAAATTGGCTAAAAGTAGTTTGAACGATGTATTAGTTCATAGAGCCTGCATAATTTTATCACAAAGAATAATAAAAATTATGAGTGCGGAGCGCCATGTTCTCTGTTTTGCTGGGCGAATGAATGGGTATTAAATTTCAGTAGACAAGTGAACTGGATATAGAAATATTCACGATTTTAATTTCAATTCAAACTTTTAACTGTTTTTGCTTGTCTCATTCCCAATACTTATTTTTGTTATACAATTATGAATTACAATTATTATAAATATATATATATATATATATATATATATATATATATATATATATATATATATATATATATATATATATATATATATATATATATATATATAATATATACAGTGAGTTTTTCTTTAAAGTACACGTATTTTAAGTTCCGCCTATTTATTGTAAATCTTTAGATATTCGTTGTTTTCTTTATAAAGAGTTCAATTTGAAGCTTTAAACGAGTGTTTTCCACTCCCAGGCTAACCATGAAGTAAAATTTCGAGTTTAGAAAAGCCCCGTGAAAATATGTAAAATTTACGTACATTTGAACATTAATTGAAACCAGTGTTACATGCGTGGCGCATGAAGTAAAATTTCGAGTTTAGAAAAGCCCAGAAAAATTGTCACAGGGCTTTTCTAAACTCGAAATTTTACTTCATGCTTAGCCTGGGAGTGGAAAACACTCGCATTAAGCTTCAAATTGAACTCTTTAAAAAAAAACAACGAATATCTAAAGATTTACAATAACTAGGCGGAATTTGAAATACGTATACTTTAAAGAAAAACTCCCTGTATAATAATAATAGAGTTTAATGTCTTTATCTAGAATTTTATGCTCTGTCCATGGTGCAAAAACCATGGAAAAGTGATGAAATGTCATGGTAAAAATGTTTAAATTTGCCAGAATTTTGAAAAAATCGAAAACTGTCGAAAATCAATGAAATATTTAAATTTTATAAAATGTTAATACAATGTCAAAAAGTGATGAAATGTCCAGAAATATTAAAATTTGAAGTATGTGAAAAATGATAATCTACAATAACAAAATGCTTTAAATATTTTAAACCTAACAATTAATCAGTGTTTTTATGCGCGTGGCGCATAAAGTAAAATTTCGAGTTGAGAAATGCCAGAATTTGGATTTGGACGCTACGCTAAATTTTATCCAAATTTTAAAGGCATTTCTCAACTCGAAATTTTGCTTCATGCTTAGTCTGGGAGTGGAAAACATTCGTTAAAAAATAATCACTGACTTTTTACAATATTTTCATTAATTTACAAAATCTTGAAGGTTTTCAAGTTTTGGTTCAATTTTTAAAAACTTGTCAATTATCGTGAATTGAATTAATTTTAAAAATTTTGACGGCTCGTGAATTTTTCAATACGTTTTTTTATTTTCAAACTTTTTTTAATCTCCAAGATTTGTAACAATTTTTACAATTTTGACAAAAATCATGCATTTTTCAAGATTTTTGGTGATTTTCAAATTCTTGGCTGCTTTCGTTACTTTTTAGATCTATGATGTCTTTCATGCATTTCCTAGATTTTTGTTAATTTAAAAAAAATCCCGATATTTATGAATTTGTCAATTTTTAGTAATTTCATTAATTTTCGGGTTAGCAAATTTCAAAGAAATTTATTTGACAAAAAATAAGGCCTTTCTTCAAAACGTTTATTAATCGTTAACGATTAATATAACGTTTAAATTAAATATTGGATGCAGAAAAATTCACGATATATTTAAAAAATTATTAAAAATTATTAACAAATTTTGATTACTTCTTGTATATTTCACACTTGTATGACATTTTGTATAATAATAATAGAGTTTAATGTCTCTATTTAGAATTTTATGCTCTGTCCGTGGTGCGAAAACCATGGAAAAGTGATAATATGTCATGTAGAAAATCGATGAATAGTATGAAAATTTTAGAGATTAACGGAAATCTTGAAAATTATCGAAAATCTTGAAAAATCCATGATGGGCGTCTAGATTTTGAAAATTATTGAAAATCTTTGAATTTCACGAAAACTGTCGAAATTTTGAAAACTAACGGAAATCTTGGAAATTTACGAAAAGCGTTTAGCTTTTTAAAATCTACTAAAACGTTAAAAGTTCGCGAAAAAGGAAAATTTAAATTAACTGAAATCGTATAAATTCATGAAAATTAATGAAAGGTTAAGAAATTCACGGAAATTGCTAACGTTTTAAAATATGACGAACATCTCGAGAATTTATGAATAGCATCAAGATTTTTGGAATTTCACACACGTCAAAATTTAAAAAAAAATAAAAATTTTGGGGATTGTCACAAAAATTGGAAAATTGACGAAATGTATCAACATTTTTAAAATTAAGACAAATTCAAACAATTCAGTAATTTTTAAAATTAAAGGAAATCTTGGAGAAGTTACGAAAAGCGTTAAAGATTAAGTAAAATTCATTAAAAATTTTTGAAACTTTGAAAATGAACTAAAATCTTCAATAAAAATCAATCAAAATCTTTTAAAATGTCGAAAATAACAAAAAATTATCAAAATTATTATTGTTAATTAAATTTATCTTCAGTAACAACTAGAGCAAATTTTGGGATGTCCAACTTCAAATTTTTATAAATGAATGGGGAGGCTGAATTTATACTTTCTAGAGTTTTGGATGATAAAAAGTGTAAATTTTTCTACGCGGGGCTTTTCTAAACTCGAAATTTTACTTCATGCTTAGTCTGGGAGTGTTACTTTAAAATATATCACAACTGTTAAAATATGTATCGTCGGATGCCCGTCTTCATCACCCCTGAAGACGGGCATGTAAGCAAATTATGGGTCCTAGGAGTTGTCAAATAAGTGAGTTACTCAACTGTTTTCAAGTCACTCTTTACAAATAACAAGAGATTAAAATTTTACATAAAAAATGTACAATAAATTATGTGTGATACGTCATTGAATTCAGAAAAAAATATTTTTCCAAAAAATATGAAAATCCAAAATGGCGCCCATAAGAAAAACAAAAGTTGACTATGGTCTTTGGGTAAATACTATAGTTACCTTAAAATAAAATATGTAACTAGAGATATCGTTAAAAAGTGCCTTTATAATGTCAAAGTTATAAATGTGTGGGTCAATAGTTTTTGAATAATAAAATAAAAACGAAATTTCAAAAAATCTGTCTTTTGACAATATCTCAAAAACGAAAGAAGATATTTAAAATCTGTTCTTAGATTATTATTGCGCCCTAAAATACGCAACCTTGCCCTAATATAACCGACTCTCTCAATCTCTTCAAATAACCGAGATACATTCTGTTAAAATACGGGCACCCTGTATACACTAAAAAGCAATAGTTGTAAGAATTCAGTTTGTTATTGATAATGAACACTTTGTGTCTCAAAATGTACATCTAACGATACAAATAAAAAGTGAAGTAAGAATTAACAGTCTTTTTTAGTGTAATAATCACTTCACGTAAACTCAAAAATATATACCCTGTATAGGTCAGTAAATACTGAGAACAGGACACATACTCAGGGATCCCTAAGTGTTTCGATGAAGTACGACCGTAACTTCCACCTGAGTTTGTAATAGGACACATATTCATATGAACTTTTTTGCTTCAAATGATCTTAAGAACATTCCCCTTAAGTGCCTAGAGAACTTCGCGCGATACCCTGTATAGATTTTTAATTTATTTTAATTAATTCATCCTTACCATAATATACCATGTTGTAATTATAAACCTGACTGGAAGGTGGAACCATTGAGTCCAGAGTAAAATTCCGTTGATCAAATTCGGAATCCAACAGATGTAAAAGACCACGTTGATCACGGCGAATTTAACTCTGATGGCATCCATGATGTCTCTTTCTCGGCTTGTGAGCTGCCCAAAGCTTGTGGTTATGATCCTTTCCATGTCTTTGGTTGAAGATTTGTACAAAACAGGATTAGCTATCATCACCGTGGTTATCGGTACATAAGTAGCGATGTAATTTGGTAAAATACGTAAAACTGCAGTCTTGAATGAACCCGTTGTGTGGCAACTACAAGAAATTATTATTGGTAATTAAATTCATCTTCAGTAACAACTAGCGCAAATTTTTGGATGACCAACTTCAAACTTTTATCAATGAATGGGAAGGCTGAATTTATACTTTCTAGAATTTTAGATGGTAAAAAGTGTAAGTTTTCTTAAATATAGTTTGATAAGTTTCATGAAAAAATAAGTCAAGTAGCTTTAGCTTTAAAATCAAGCTATTTTAGGAGAGAAGGAGGCTTTTTTTATAATTTGGTAAAATAGGGAAAGCTGCAGTCTTAAATGAACCCATAATATATACAATTACGAAAAAACTATTCGTGAAAATGCAAACAATGTCTTAATTAATAAGACAACTTAAGACGATAAATATCCATTAAAACAACTACTTCCCGTGCAAATACACCTCCGGATATTGAATTATACAATGAAATATTTAAAATCTTATTTAATTTGATTTATTACAACGCTCTATTAAAGTATATGTAACGTTTAGGTCAAATTCTCTTCAAACCAACTAACAATACAAATTTAAAATGAAAGGAGAGATAGCAATAAATTAGAAGTGAAAGGACTTGGATTAAAACTAATCTTAGGCCATCTATAGACGCGTTTCGAGATTTATCTCTCTTCAGTATAGCTTTGCTTATGACGTTTAAAAAATTAGGAATAAAATTAAAACAAACTTACTTGGAAAAAGTGGTGTGTGTGGAATGAACAGGTACACAGAAATGGAATGAGTGAAAATGATGCTCGGTATTTATAGGTAAAAAAGGGGATTATGTCATTAGCAGGTATAAAGAATGTGAGACCTTATTATTTACCTTACGGTACAGTTCAAACAAGATAAATTCAAATTCAAAACTATTTGAATTCAAATAGTTTTGAATTTGAATGTATCTTGTTTAAATGAACCCGTTATGTGGCAACTACAAAAAATTATTATTGTTAATTAAATTCATATTCAGTAACAAATAGAGCAAATTTTGGGATGTCCGAGTACAAATTTTTAATAATGAATGGGGAGGCTGAATGTATACTTTCTAGAATTTTGGATGATAAAAAGTGTAAGTTTTCTTAAATGTAGTTTAATAAGTTTCATAAAAAAATAAGTCAAGTAGCTTTAGCTTTAAAATCAACATATTTTAGGGGAGAAGGAGGCTTTTTTTTGTAAATTGGTAAAATACGTAAAACTGCAGTCTTGAATGAACTCGTTGTGTGGCAACTACCAAAAATTATTATTGTTAATTAAATTCATCTTCAGTAACAACTAGAGCAAATTTTGGGATGTCCAACTTCAAATTTTTATCAATGAATGGGAGGGCTGAATTTATACTTTCTAGAATTTTGGATGATAAAATGTGTAAGTTTTCTTAAATATAGTTTCATAAGTTTCGTGAAAAAATAAGTCAAGAAGCTTTAGCTTTAAAATCAAGCTATTTTAGGGGAGAAGGAGGCTTTTTTGTAATTTGGTAAAATACGTAAAACTGCAGTCTTGAATGAACTCGTTGTGTGGCAACTACTAAAAATCTTTATTGTTAATTAAATTCATCTTCAGTAACAACTAGAGCAAATTTTGGGATGTCCAACTTCAAATTTTTATCAATTAATGGGAAGGCTGAATTTATACTTTCTAGAGTTTTGAATGATAAAAAGTGTAGGTTTTCTTAAATATAGTTTCATAAGTTTCGTGAAAAAATAAGCAAGTAGCTTTAGCTTCAAAATCAAGCACTAATACACTAATATATTTTATTCTCTTCAATCAATAAAAATCTTTTTTGTGAGAAATATATAAAGCGTTGGTGTTTTACTTAGTATTTGTAAGAAACAGAAAGTTTTTCGTTGAATTTGTTATAACTAGTAATGGAAAGAATTTAGAATAAAACTGGATCTTAGGTTAGGTTAAGTTAGGTTCCAATGGCGGCAGTTAGACTGCTCACGTAGGCCCAAAGGGCCCTTTGTGATACCATAAGGGTGAAAAGGAGTCAGATATCCCCTTCCTCCCCACCTATACAAACCAATCTGAGCACCTAATGAACCCGATCAGATTTCTCACATCTAGAGGTGTGAGGTCCGTTAGTCCATTCGCGTAGTGCATACCAAGGTACTTGCTACTTTTCCCTTCGAGAGCAGGGCATTGTCGCAGATATTGGAGTACCGTCTCTTCCTCCTCCATATCCAGGCATCCTGTGCAAAAGTCGTTGTGCTCAAGACCCATTTTTTGTGAATGTCTGCCTAGGAGGCAGTGGTCCGTGAGGATGCCTACCGCCTTCTTTATGGTCATTTTGCTAAGTGCAATTAATCTATTGCTGTTTATAGTATCCCATATAGGCCATAGCTGCCTTCTTATGAGACACGTATCTTCTTCTCTCCACCTATAGTTGACCGATGCTATCATCTGGTCCCTAAGTAGTCTCTTGCATTCTACAAGAGGAAAGTAGGTGGAGAGTTCAGTAGACAGGTCCTTCATTCTTGCCCCCTTCCTTGCAAGGTCGTCGGCAATTAAATTTCCCCTGACATCACAGTGACTAGGTACCCACATGAGTCCCACGTCACAGTTATTTGCAAGCCTATTTAGCGAGTTTTTACAGTCTCTGACCACCTTCGAGGTGCAGTACGGACTACTTAGTATCTTAATGGCGGCTTGGCTATCAGTAATGAACCTGATGCGTTTCCCTTGAAGGTAATTTTTGTGGATCCAGTCCACTGCCATTCGGACGGCCATGACCTCTGCCTGAAGAATGTTACAGTGGTTTGGGAGTCTAAAAGACTTTTTGAGGTTGAAATCTTGTGAGAAGATTCCTCCCCCTACTCTGTTTTCAGACTTGGAACCATCCGTAAAGAGCCAGACGTCCATGCCTTGAACTATCTTGCCCTCTAACCATTTGGTTTTGTCCGGGATGGAAGTAGAGAACTTGTTTTCAAAATTAAGTTCTGGAGTGTAGCTGTCAGTCTTCAGGGGGCTATCGACAAGCTCATTTAAGATCCTTCCATGACCCTGTTTGCTAGTGCTCCATATTACAACTGAGTTGATTCTGATCGCTGTGGTAGCTGCAGCATATCTGCAGTACAGGTCGACTGGAGCTAGATTTAGTATTATATCTAGCGCTTTGGAAGAGGTGGACCTAACCGCCCCCGTTATGAGCAATTCGGCGGCCCTCTGAGCCTTGCCGAGTGCAGTTTGGTGTATCCTTTTGTCCAGGGCAGTCCACCAGACTGCGGCCCCGTAGAACATAATGGGCCTTACCACGGCCGTGTACATCCAGTGAACAACGGTTGGTTTCAGTCCCCAGTCCTTGCCCACTGCTCTTTTACAGGAGTACTGGATTTTGGTTGATTTGGTAAGAAATTCAAAGGGGGTTATAAACATTTCGGGAGGGGGGTTGTTGTTTAATGCTAAAAATATTGTTTTTGCTCTTGCGGGTCCATTTTTACAAACAAAAACGTACCATTTTGAAAATGTTGGGGCGGTTTAAACGCTTAAAGAGAGTTTTAGGTAACACCGAACATGTTCATCCAATACAATTTGACACCTTTATTTTTTAAGTTATGTGTAAATTGGGTTGCCTATATGACCATTAAAAATTGTAGCCAGTCAATCGCAATTAACCCCTCAACGTGTACACACAGGGAGTTTTTCTTTCAAGCATACATGCCCCAATTACACTGAATATGTTGTAAATCTTTAGATGTTCGTTGTTGAAAAAAAAAAATCAATTTAAAACTTGAAATAAGTGTCTTCCCCTCCCAGACTAAGCATGAACTAAAATTTCGAGTTTGAAAAGCCTGAAAATTTGGTTTGGTCTCGTAGCGCGACGCGCGGAGCGGTCAAACCAAATTTTCAGGCTTTTCTAAACTCGAAATTTTACTTCATGCGCCACCGGTACAAAACACTGACATATTACGAAGTTTAAAACACCACTAAACTTTACATTGCATCAGTGTTTTGTACCGGTGGCGCATGAAGTAAAATTTCGAGTTTAGAAAAGCCTGAAAATTTGGTTTGACCGCTCCGCGCTTCGCGTTGCGCGACCAAACCAAATTTTCAGGCTTTTCAAACTCGAAATTTTACTTCATGCTTAGCCTGGGAGAGGAAAACACTCGTTTAAAGCTTCAAATTAAATTCTTTTAAAAACAGAGCGTCGGCAAATGTACAACGCATGCTTATGTGTACTTAAAAGAAAAATTCTCGTTATGAAAATGTTCGGTGTTACATAAAACTCTCTGTATATCCCTCTCCCTTGGCTACGGCCTTGTTAGTGACCAGATTTTACTCATTAGGTAACTCTTTTTGGTAAATATTAGTTCTGTGCTCATGTTTACTGATTAGTATTTGGAAACAAGAATCAATTTCAGTGTTAATTGATAATGATGTGCTGTTTTAGTGAAGAGATGTTACTTACTTGGCGTCTGGATAATAAAGCAGAGATAGTCCAGCTCCTGTGAGTATTGCTGGTATGAACCATGCTGCCACATGATAGTATTTTGTTAAAGCCTCCTTCTCTCCTAAAATGAACCTCATATCTATGGCGTAGCACAAAGTCCAAATCCATGTGGCAGTGTAAAAATATTGAGTCCATGCCTACAAAGAATTACATTTAAGCCAATATCAAAAATGATGAAATTTGATAAAGTTTAAGGGCTATTTGCACAAAATTCGTTGAACTGTTTCATCTCTGAACTCGAGTTCAAAGTGACATTGAAACAATGGGCACAGTCAAAACTTTTAGAGTTGTCTTTATAATCCGTCAATAGGTTAATCCGTGTCAGAACTTTTAACCAATTATCTGCAAGTCTTTCTTGAAATTTGAAATTTCATATAATAAATGTTCAAATAAAAAATATTGAGACACTTTTGGGTCATCCCATAAATAACGTGGTGTTCTTGTTTTATTATATTTTTGAAAATGAAGATAAACAAAGTTCGTTGACTTGCAAGGCCGTAACTCCAAAATTCACTTGTCCATGGCTTAATACTCTTCTTTGAGCATTTTCTTTAATTTTTGTCTCCAGAATTAATATTTTTGCCAATTTTAAAGACTGCATTATAAATTAGAACGTGGGCCATAATGTGATGTCAGCATAACTGAAAGAGTTTTTTTATATAATATATAAAATTACGAAAAAACTATTCGTGAAAATGCAGACAATGTTTTAATTGCATTTTCACGAATAGTTTTTTCGTAATTTTATATATTATGTTTAAAGTGTGTAAACTATAAGAAGCGTAAGTTTATTTTCTCGAATTCAAATTGTTTTGAATTTGAATTTATCGAGTTTTTTTATGTTCTAGGCAAGTAAATTTCGGAAGAGCGCACTTGCAAATCCATAATTTTTTAATTTCGGAAGAGCGCACTTGCAGAAAATTACTAGAACATTGGATGATGTTGTTTAAATGAATAAAGAACTTTGGATATATTTATTTTGAAAAATAAATAACATACAGGAAAACCGCATTACCTATAGAATGACCTAATATTTTATCTGTAGCAGAACTTTCAACCAATTTTCTATTATTATTTCCTGAAATTAATATTTTTAAATCGTTGGAGTGTTATTGCGGGAAATAATTAGGTATAATATTTTCAATTAACGTTCTATGAAGATTTCTTGAAAATCTGTAGAAAACTTTCAAGGTATTTTTTTGTATTTATAATTTACCGATGATAGTGCGCAGAATAAAACACTGGCATCGTCATCTATGGCAGGCATGATGTTCTTGTAGTTGATCCATAAACTGGATCTTGTGAAAATTCCTGCAAAGCAAAACTTCTTTTTTGATTTAAACACTCTTTTTTGGTTATATTTTCACACCTAAGGAAGCCATCAAATCGGCGACTGCTAGCCAAATGATGATCTTCCTTCCTCGGGCAGCAGAAAACGAAATCCATCTGTGATTATTGGAGTATTGCTGCCTTGGTAAAATCTGCAAAGAATACACAAAGGCTAAAATTTAGATTAAGCTACCCACTGAGCAAAGAAACGTTGCATAGCACGTTGTATCAATGTTACTCGGCAACACGAAATGCTGCGTTTTAAGTTGCATCAATGTTGAAAAAACGTTGAATAAACGCTGAATGTCCGCCTGCTGGAATGTTGCATGCTAACGTTCAAAGAAAAATGTTGCTGCACCGTTGGAAAGCAACGCCTATGCAACATGAGCGAATAATCTTATTTGTATGCAACCCAACATGCGAATGTAGGTATGTATGTTAAATCGCATACGATGAATTCATAGAATCCGTATTGTATACAACCCGATTTGCAGCAATTAAGTGAACGTTATAGGAAGGTTTCTTTCGTAATCTCAATGCAAAATTTATTACTGGGTTTAGATGGGTCAATAAATACAAATAAATATTGGTAACAAGAAAACAATAAAAAAACTGTCTTACAAAAAGTAATGTTTAGTCTAGGGGACACAGTACCTAGGAACCTAAGTACCTAGTACCCTTAAACTCTGAAAACATTAAAATTTTGTTAACAAGTGCATGAACTTCAATTGAAATCAGCGAGTTATACGCGCGGTGCATGAAGTAAAATTTCGAGTTTAGAAAAGCCCAGAATTTTCACGGGGCTTTTCTAAACTCTGGTCTGGGAGTGGAAAACCCTCGTTTAAAGCTTTCAGTTGAACTCTTTCAAAAAAACAAAGAATATCTGAAGATTTACAGCGTATAATTGGGACATGTTTATTTGAATGAAAAACTCACTGTAAACCACGATGCTGCATTACAGCAACAGTTTCAACAATTATAAATGTTAAAAATGCAATGTTACCATTTTCAATATACAGAGAGTTTTATGTAACACCGAACATACAATTTGACACCTTTATTTTTTAAGTTATGTGTAAATTGGGTTGCCTATATGACCATTTAAAATTGTAGCCAATCAATCGCAATTAATGCCTCAACTTGTACACATGGGAAGATTTTCTTTCAAGTATACATGTCCCAATTACAGCACATGTGTGTATCTTTAGACACTCGTTGTTAAAAAAAATCAATTTGAAACTTGAAATGAGAGTGTTCCACTCCCAGACTAAGCATGAAGTAAAATTTCGAGTTTAGAAAAGCCTGAAAATTTGGTTTGGTCGCGTAGCGCGAAGCGCGGAGCGGCCAAACCAAATTTTCAGGCTTTTCTAAACTCGAAATTTTACTTCATGCGCCACCGATACGAAACAGTGACATATTACGAAGTTTAAAACACACCGCTAAACTTTACATTGCATCAGTGTTTCGTACCGGTGGCGCATGAAGTAAAATTTCGAGTTTAGAAAAGCCTGAAAATTTGGTTTGGCCGCTCCGCGCTTCGCGCTACGCGACCAAACCAAATTTTCAGGCTTTTCTAAACTCTAAAGTTTACTTCATGCTTAGCCTGCTAGTGGAAAACACTCGTTTAAAGCTTGAAATTAAATTCTTTTAACAAACCGAGCGTCGGCAAATGTACAACGTATGCTTATGCATACTTAAAAGAAAAATTATCGTTTTGAAAATGTTCGGTGTTACATAAAACTCTCTGTACATCCAATGTTTACAATACAATGCTGCATAAAAGTCAAATTTTAATGATTATACAACGTTGTATTACTCTGCCGCAATATTTTTGAAACGTTATAAAATAATGTTTGAGTTTAGTATCATGTTTAATATTTTGGTAATGTATATAAATCAATATTGCACGAAAAACGTTTTTACAATGTTTGTAACGTTGCTAAAACTTTGTTGTAATAATTTAAATACAATGTTTTATTTTAGGATCATGTTCAATATTCGTGCAGTATTTAAAATGTTTCCGTGTTCAGTGGGTATCTTAGAAAATGAATCATAAAGATATTTTTATAAAAGAATACAAAAAAGATCAAAGTTGGATTGTTCTAAGATTAATTAAAAACAGAATTTCGAGTAAAGTTTTTAACATTTTTCTCAATGGACTTCCAACATTTTTAGAGTCTAAGCAGGCAATTTCCAAATATTTTCGGGCAACGATTAAACACTAATTATAACATTTCTTTCTTTAGTATTGTAATAGATTTTTTATTGTGAAAATGTAGTAGGTATATCAGATTTGAGTAAAATTACAGATTTACATATACAGGGTCCTGCATCTCACCTCCCGTCTTCTATATCTCAGTTATTAATTTAGTTAGGATTTTGATATTTGGCAGACTTTGCCTGTATCCTAGGGCGTATTTCAGGAAAATATTGTTGATTATACAGGGTGTCCCAAAAAAAGTGTGACATCATGATATATATTTTTAAATTAAATGGTGTACATTTTGTTAATAATTTGAGTGCCTTTTATGGTTGCCTTCATACCCCTAAATTTTTATAGAAATCGGTTTAGTGATATCATAAATAAAACACTGTTTATCACTTTCTTTGTATAACAATTGGTTTATTTGGTGACTATAGTTTCGATACTACACGTATCATTATCAAACCGTTAGTAACAAAAATCTACAAAGGAACATTATTTATATTTGCAAATTTTCTAATAACAGCGTTAAAGAGGGGGGTGTATTTAAGGTCAAGCTGGTCGTTAATTACGGGAATTTCCCGATTAGCGCGGGCTCTGTGAATCTCCAAAGACTCCAGGAGGTTCATCTTTCTACCCTTTTCGGCAAAGTGAATAACTGAAAGTACATCCTCGCCAAAAGAATGGTTATTTTCAATCAAATGTTTGGCGAACGATGACTTATCAATTAATCTATGCCGAAAAGAGTAAAGATGCTCACTGAGTCTGGTCTTAAAATTACGACCAGATTGACCTATATACACTCCCTTACAATCATTACAGGTTAATTTATATATTCCTGATTTGTAAATACTTGGTATCTGAGTCTTATGCTTAAAAATATGATTTTTAATTTTTGTAAATGGTTACATCGCTATATTTAATTTGTGTTTTGCTAAAATATTTTTAATTTTGTGAGTTATATTTCCAAAGTAACCATAAGACTCAGATACCAAGTATTTACAAATCAGGAATATATAAATTAACCTGTAATGATTGTAAGGGAGTGTATATAGGTCAATCTGGTCGTAATTTTAAGACCAGACTCAGTGAGCATCTTTACTCTTTTCGGCATAGATTAATTGATAAGTCATCTTTCGCCAAACATTTGATTGAAAATAACCATTCTTTTGGCGAGGATGTACTTTCAGTTATTCACTTTGCCGAAAAGGGTAGAAAGATGGACCTCCTGGAGTCTTTGGAGATTCACAGAGCCCGCGCTAATCGGGAAATTCCCGTAATTAACGACCAGCTTGACCTTAAATACATCCCCCTCTTTAACGCTGTTATTAGAAAATTTGCAAATATAAATAATGTTCCTTTGTAGTTTTTTGTTACTAACGGTTTGATAATGATACGTGTAGTATCGAAACTATAGTCACCAAATAAACCAATTGTTATACAAACAAAGTGATAAACAGTGTTTTATTTATGTTCAACAATGTATAACGAAGTAGAAGCCTCTATAGTCAGTGAATTAGTGATATCAGCCAAAAAAATAAAAAATATCGGTTTTGCACTATTAATTTAAAAAATTAATAACAAATAAAAATAGTATCTCGTCATTTAAATTATTGAAGGTACTTATTAAAAAAGATCTAATGGTCCCGATAACCAAGTTTGGTGAATATGAATTATACAGAGTGTGCAAAATTTAGTGTCAAACTTTTTAAACTTTAATGCACTGTATTTTTCTTATTTTAAATTGGAACCCCTATATATTTTTATGTCATTCCATGCGGAATTAAAAAAACAAACATTTTTCCTTACAACCTTATCACAATTCCTAACACATAAAAAGTTATTTGCAGAAAACTCGTTTTATCAACTAATCCAGTAGCCATTTTAATTAATAAAAATCGATAATTAATAAAAATCGAAGGTGGCTTTGAAAAACAATTTATTGACATAACATGTTTTGTAATTAAATTGCATCTCGAAAGTCTTAAGGGATTCACAGATTTTCGTCTAAACATATTACACATCTGAAAGTACAATGAGATCGAAAAAAAATGATTCAGAGCAGGCATTCAATTCAATAAAAACAGGAAACTTCAAATAAATTTAAACACAAAACAGTATTCTGAAATTTGTCTTGCCAACCATGTTGTTCTAGTCAAGGCCTGCACTGAATCGCGTGGTATTAAGTTTTGTATAAAAAATAGTTTTAGTAATAACATTTCATAAAAAACATAACAAAAATACGCATTTCTAAAATTAATCACCTACTAGAACTTATGTTCGATATGTCTTCCGTTCTCTTGGAGGCACAATTGAAGACGAGTATGAAATGACCTTGCAACTCTTCGTAATAGGTCGGGTGTAATGTTGTGAAATGCATTTATGATTCTTTGCTGCATGTTTTCTAGTGTGGTTGGAGGTTCTTGCTAAACGATTTCCTTAACGTAGCCCCACAAAAAGAAGTCTAATTTAGTTAAGTCGGGTGTTCGGGGCGGCCATTTACTTGGCCCTCCTCTTCCAATCCACCGATTCGAGAAGGTTGTGTTGAGATGATCCCTGACTTGTAATGAATAATTTGCTGGGGCTCCATCCTGTTGCAGCCACATTGCATCTCTCACAGCCATTGGTAAATGTTGACATAAATCTGGCAATTGATTTTGCAAAAAAATCCAGATACGTTGGTCCATTCAAATGTCCGTTAAAAAAGTGAGGACCAATAATATGTTCACTAATAATCCCCCCCCCCACACATTATTTGCCCATCTGAGTTGTTGATCAACATGCCTAAAAACTCTTGGATTGTGGTCGCAATAATAATGGAAGTTATGACGATTCACAAATCCATTTTTATGAAAGGTGGCCTCATCAGAAAACAAAACCTTATCAAAAAAGTCAACATGTACCCTAATTTTAGTTTGCGCCCAGTTGCAAAATTCGACACGTTGATCAAAATCTTGTTCAAAGAATTCTTGATGGAACTGGATATGATAGGCGTGGAAACGGATATCCTTTAAAATTCGTTGAACGGTTCTTTCGCTTACATCCACGGCAGCAGCGACTGCTTGTTGACTAACGGAAGGATTTTCCGTAATTGATAATAGCACAGCCAATTGATTTTCTTCAGTTCGAACCGGCCTATTTCTAACTGGTTTTGTATAGTTTACATTACCCGTATGTATAAATCTCTCCAATAAGTTTTCCAGGCTCCTGTTGTCTGGATGTCGTCGTTCCGGATACCGCTGTGCGTAAACTCGACTTGCCAAAAAAGAACCATTTTCGCATTCTCCTAATATGAAAATCATATCTACGAGATCGTCTCGGTTGTACTTAATGACAACAAATTCTTGGATATAAAGAGCTTAACTCATAATGCTTTTAACTTTTACATTACTAAAGTCAAAATAGGCTTTTGTCACTTTGTTAAACAATAATTTGTTTTTCAAAGCCATTTTCGATTTTTATCATTAAAATGGCTATTGGATTAGTTGATAAAACGAGTTTTCTGCAAATAACTTTTAATGTGTTAGGAATTGCGATAGGGTTGTAATTAGCAAAAATGTTTATTCTATAATTCCGCATGGAATGACATAAAAATATACAGGGGGTCTAATTTAAAATAAGAAAAATAAAGTGCTTTAAAGTTTGAAAAGTTTGACACTAAATTGTAGACACTCTGTGTAATTCATATAAATACAAAACTTGGTTAACGGGACTGTCAGACCTTATTTAATAAGTACATTGTATAATTTTATTAACGAGGCACTATTTTTATTTTTTTATTAATTTTTTAAACCAATGGTGCAAAACTGATTTTATTTAGTTTTTATTTTTTTTGCTAAAATTACTAAACCAATTTCTATAAAATTTAAGGGGTAAGTAGGTATCCATAGAAGGCACCCAAATAACGAACAAAATATATAGCATGTAATCTAAAAATATATATCATAATGACGTCAAACTTTTTTGGGACACCCTGTATAATCAAAAATATCTTCCTGAAATACGCCCTAGGATACAGGTAAAGTCTACCAAATATCAAAAGCCTAACTTAATTAGTAACTGAGCTACAGAAGACGGGAGGTGAGATGCAGGACCCTGTATATTATATCAGAATTGTAGGAAAATGTTTTTTTTTTTTTGTAAACTATTGATAATGAGTACACAGTACTCGAAATGTAAATTTCTTTGCGATAAAACTAACCACACAAAATATGTTATAGTTTAAAACGGACATAATGAGCTTCCTAGTAAAAATATGTAAATATGTTAATTTCCTTAATGTCAAAATGCTGCGTCATTTAGACAACAGTTCAAAAATTCGAATTCCAACTAAAATAGAAGATGGTTTTTCTATTTCGGTTTTGTTGTATTTATTACGGGTTTTTTTTCAAAAGATCTTAGTTTTGGTTTTTTAATAAAGGCGTTATTTTTAAGTTACGGTTTTAAATCATTTATTGAAACTGTCGCTACGCAATTAACACAGACCCGAATTATACAACTAGAATATTATGAAAAAGCGTTAGGAGACTTGTGCCTAATTTTATTGTACAGAAGTGTACATCCAGCAAAAATTAAAAAAAATATTGTGAAGAAATTGTTTTTATTCCAAATATCAGAATTGATTAAAATTAAAAATTACAGATATAATCAAGTACAAAAACGTAATAATATATTAATTTGGTAACGATATACCTTACTAAAATAAGATTTTGGAACTTATTGCACGAAAGTCACTATTTTAATACCAGACATTTAAATCGTATTTCAAAGTTGATCAAAACTTGTGTTTATGCTTTTACAATTACTTCTAATGAACAATTTAAACAATCTTCAAGGCGAGTGTGTATATTATAAAGCCTAACTTATAAACCAACAAATTACTTGATAAATCGCTCCAAGGATTCCCAATCCGGATGAGAAGATGCACACGGCATTGTACGCATCCGAGTTGAACTCCTCCATGATGTTGACAGCCAAATCCGTTCCATTCCCATGGTGGCAGCAAAACGTCTGGATCGTCGGATCCGCCATCGACTATTTAATTAAATGCTATTCGATATTCAACGGGAAGCCATCACATGGCCAGTACTTTTGGGGGGAAGCCAGAAAAACGTGCACACCGGTTATCAATATCAACACGACCCGCGAGGACAGAGATAAGGAGAGTACGCAAACTTCTCGGGTTTGCCTATAGAAATATGAGAGCGTATGCTGAGTATTCGATTACGGTGGGGATTATTTTTGTTATTTGTTGTTGTTGGTGAATGCATTTTTTTTTATATAAAGGAAGAAGGAAAAGATTGTTGTAAACGTTTTTTTAAGATGACCTTTTTATCAATTTTTTTTATCAAATGCATTTATTGTCTTCGAGGATTGACTTTCCGGCATCATTTTTTCTTTAGCGGTGAAAAATGATGCTAACAATAATTCATTTGATTTAAGTTTGAATTTATTATTATTATTATTAAACTTTATTTACGGAATTCACCTTTTTTTTTTACAAATGTAAGACATTCAATTATTTATACATAAGTTATCATACCCAATAAATTACAAAACTAACAAACTTGTAGGCATTAACCCATTAACGGCCGAGCAATCATAGAGATAACTCTAAAAGTTGATTTTAGGTAAAACTCTGCACTTCTTTTTATGATATCCATAAATGACTTATTGTATTACATACTGTGAATTTTTCTTTTAAATATACATAATGTATATGCTGTAAAATTTCAGGCAATGGTCGATTTCATATAAGAACGTGCAGTATGAAGTTTAGAACGAGTGATTCCACTCCCAGACTAAGCATGAAGTAAAATTTCCAGTTTAGAAAAGCCTGAAGATTTGGTTTGGTCGCTCCGCCAAACCAAATTTTCAGGCTTTTCTTTAGTAATGTTATTAACTTAAAATTAATAATGTTGCGTGTATGCATCAATAGCGCTTAATGGGTTAAACACTATCATATGACTATCCAATAGTTCAATAGCTAAGATTTAAATTTGAAAAAATATTGTTTTGCTCTGAATATTACTTAGAATTTGATATTTTTTATTAAATAAATTTTGCGTGAGTTACGAGAAGATGATAATAACCTGAAATAAAACACTTTTAAGCTTTCTTCACAAATTTATTCTTTACCAGATATACATTTCGGACACAAAGTGACCATTATCAATAATTTAATACTGTATCAAACCATTAATAATGGTCGCTTTGTGTCCAACATCTGGTAAAGAACAAATTTGCGAAGAAAGGTTAAAAGTGTTTTATTTCAAGTTATTATCATCTTCAGGTAACTCACTCAAAATTCATTTAACAAAAATTATCAAATTCATAGTAATATTCAGAGCAAACCAATATATTTTTCAAATTCAAACTTAAATCAAATGAATTATTGTTAGCATCATTTATTACCTAATTTTGTCACCTGTTAAAAAAACCATTCATGTTGTTGTAATGTTGAACAAACATGGTAATCATATTTTCGCTCTGCGGTTAATAACATACTAAAGTCCAAAATAACCAATATCCAATCCTGTATTAAAAACCTCTCAATCCAACTTCTTAAAATAACTCCTCTTATCATTACAATAAATATGTTGTCGAGTTTTTTTTTCGTGTGTATGTGTGGTTAATTGCACTCAATTGGCCGGTGTCAAATGTCAACTTGTGGAAGATAACAGTCCGTGCCAATAGCCACGGTCAATGCTGTATTCCGTTGTTCTCCTTACCATCCTGACTTATAAATAATAAGACGTACGAAGATTTCCATTTACTTCTCAAAACATCCGCTAAGAAACAACAACGGAAATGAAGACTATGAAGATTTTCATTTTGGTCTTTTGCCTATTTTTGGTTGCTAGTGTTGAGTGTAGGAGCAGAAGGCCTTTGGGCGGGAAACCTAGGGATCTAGGACTCACAGGAACTAATAGGTATTTCACTGCAGGTAAGATAAACACAAGGAGTTTTTATTGTAGGTATACATATCCCAATTACAGCTCAAAGTATTTAAATATTCTTTGTTTTTTGCAAAAAAGGCCAAGAGTGTGTTCCACTCCCAGATTAAGCATGAAGTAAAATTTCGAGTTTAGAAAAGCCTGAAAATTTGGATTTGCTGGGGCGCGCGAGCGAAGCGAGTCGCGCCCTAGCAAATCCAAATTTTCAGGCTTTTCTAAACTCGAAATTTTACTTCATGCGCCACGCGTATAAACGACTAATTTCAAGTAAAATTCATAATATACTGCTTTAGAATATTGCTTAAGCAGTATATTAGGAACTTCACTTGAAATCAGTTGTTTATAAGCCTAATTTTCAGGCTTTTCTAAACTCGAAATTTTACTTCATGCGCCACGCTTATAAACGACTGATTTCAAGTGAAGTTCCTAATATACTGCTTAAGCAATATTCTAAAGCAGTATATTAGGAACTTTACTCGAAATCAGTCGTTTGTACGCGTGGCGCATGAAGTAAAATTTCGAGTTTAGAAAAGCCTGAAAATTTGGATTTGCCGGGGCGCGACTCGCTTCGCTCGCGCGCCCCGGCAAATCCAAATTTTCAGGCTTTTCTAAACTCGAAATTTTACTTCATGCTTAGTCTGGGAGTGGAAAACAATCTTTTAAAGCTTTGAATTAATCTTTTTTGTTAAAAACAACAAATATTAGAAGATTTTGAGCTGTAATCGGGATATCTATACACATTTAAATCATCAAAAGAATTAAAATGAAATACAGTTACTTATCTGTAAATATCATCAGACTCAATTCCTTTCGCTAATTTATTAACTATTGCCAAAATGACTAAGCGAGAAAACCGAGCCTGTGTCGCTTAGGCATTAATTTAACCTCAAAAATCATCTAGGTAAATTCAAGTTTTCACAATAATACAATAGATAGTATATTTTTTTTAACTTTACGACGAATCAGTGTTTTATACAAGTGGCGCATGAAGTCAAATTTCGAGTTTAGAAAAGCCTGAAAATTTGGATTTGATATAAATTGATCTTTTTTGTTAAAAACAACGAATATTTAAAGATTTTGAGCTGTAATCGGGATATCTATACTTTAAATAAAAAAGAAAACAAATGCCCTAAAATATATACTCATCGGGATATGTATATTTGAACGAAGAATTCCCTGTATATTAATTAAGTATCAAATAAGATATTTATCCAATAAAAAACTTCGAATGTTGAATGAAAATGTCTTCATTTTTGATTTATTTAATGTTTGCTGGCAAATTCAGATATGTTTTAATATAATGTTTAAGAATTTCCAAAAAAAAGTAAGGGTGCAATTCAATACTCTACCTAATTAAATCAAAGATTGTCATCAAAAATTATCCAAAAACATGTTAATATTCAATATTTACCCTGAAAATTTAGATTTGCTTGGCGCTTTGCTTCGCTTCGCCAGGAAAATCTAAATTTTCAGGGTAAATATTGAATATTAACATGATTTGGGATAATTTTTAATAATAATCTCTGGGTTTTACTGGCGAAGCGAAATAAAGCACCAGGCAAATCCAAATTTGCGGGCGTTTCTAAACTCGAAATTTTACCTAATGCGCCTGACGTATAAAACACTGAAATATTGTAAAGTATAAAAACACATTCTTCTTGACATTTCACAAATAAAAATGTTGGTAGCTAAGAAATATCCGATATTTTAGATATAAGTATAAATGAAATTGCCAATTCTTGGTTGCAGAATACTTCAAACATTAAAAGTGTGATTCTTTTCGCAATCTACAACAAGTTAGTCTTACAAAGACTATATCAAACACTCATTGGAACAACTACTTCCCGGGCTAATACCCCGACGGACATTGAATTATACAACAAGTGTTTGCTGTTACATACAGTAACCTACTGCAAATGTAACAATTTGGGTCAAATCATTCAGGCGTCTATAGATGGCCTGAATGATTTGACCCAAATTGTTACATTTGCAGTAGGTTACTGTATGTAACAGCAAACACTTGTATAATTCAATGTCCGTCGGGGTATTAGCCCGGGAAGTAGTTGTTTCAATGAGTGTTTGATATAGTCTTTGTAAGACTAACTTGTTGTAGATTGCGAAAAGAATCGCACTTTTAATGTTTTAGATATAAAAGCTTAAATCTTTATAAAGTCAAGTAGTTTACCCACTAGATGCAGAACAACATAGTTGATGATCCCTAAATCCCTTTCACTAAGATCTAAGTATTTATTTGACTTTTGGCCAGCGTTTCAAATATTTTGACTACTGTGCGACGCAACGAAGTTAAAACAAAAACGATGTTTGACCGATGGGCATGACAGTATTTTTGTTTTACTCACAATCTACGTACTACTATCACGGACGCTAGTGTACATGAATAAACACACAAAACAATAAATAAATTATTTCCATATTAAAAACCATATAAATAAGAACATAACAGCAAAGTGTATAAAATAAAATAATAATTGAAACATCCTTTTTTGATTGTAGATGTTAGAAGTCCAGGTATTCGTCCATACACCCAAAGCACTTTATTGAAGAAAGTCAGGAAGCATCAAAAGCCAATCAAAGATAAGGCACTGTCTTCAAACCTAGGATATGTGTCTTTGAAGCACAACGATCCTTTCTAAAAACTTCGACAGCTTAATTTTTCTGAATAATCCCAGCAATAATAATCGCCTCATATCTTCAAGGAAGTCGAGAGGAAGCTTTGTGTTTTTAGAAGAATACCTTCTTAAGTGTAAAGGGATGAACATAAATAAAAATATCTTTTTTTTTGTAACCTTGATTTTAGTCTGTATCTTCCCACTGAGTAAAAAACAAACAAATAACGTTATATGAACATTGTAGCAACATTAAACGTTATTTTAATGTTGATGAAACATTACTTAAATGTGTTTGTTCAGTGGGTTCCAACAAATACTGAGAAACAATAATTATTTCTAAAATGATAAAACCTTTATTTCACTTAATGCGTTGAATATTAAATTCCTGTTTATTCTTCTTCTCATCTTTTTATTATGTAACTATCGTATGTTCAATAAAAAAAAAACCTCTGGAGTGCCATGATTTTTTTTTTAATTTATGTCTGCTACGCGATTTAGGAACTGACATCAAATGTCAAACATGATAATTATAATATATAGAGGTGTTTTTTTTTATTCAACATACAATATTTATTTATTTTATATATTTTTTTATTTGAAGAGATATTGCAAAACCGTTTTTGCGAGCCAGGATCACTTTTCTGTGTTTTAATCAATGACGAAAAGAAAATTAATCTATCTCTAACCGTTTTCGCTCTATAACCGGAAGTTAATAAAATGTCATTTTTATGAAGTTGCTGTAACTCGTTTGTTTTAAAAGTTATAACCAAACTGTAAACACTTTCTTGTGGCAACTTGTTACGCCCATTAAAATGACGTACGTGTTTTATTTCAAGGACGTTTCATTTTTGTTTTGCTACACCAAATTCACTTCTTTCTTATGGACTGATGTAAAGATATGCACATCATTGAACAGCACGTTTGATGCCGATTTCAACGATGTGCCACTTGTGTACCTTTGTGAAAAAAATATTTTTTGTCATATACGACAAGCCAAAGTAGCAGTTTATGTCAATCAAGAGTGCACCTCCAAAATGCACCACCCTGTATATTTATCTATTTTTTTAAGACATATCCTAATTATATTGTGTACCTATTAAGGATTAATACATTTACGTTACTTTACTTGACTAAATAATAACGATGTTATTATAAGTTTGCTATTTAAAAAAAAAATATTGTTAAATAAATAATTACGACAGATACAAGGTTATTCAGAATAAGTGTAAAAAAAATTACATCTTATTCACACGCTCATTTAAAGACAATACGTTAAATAAACATAGGTCTGATTATTTACAAAACTACTGCTGATTTAAAGTTTGTGAAATAAAGAATTGTTATTTCATATATTTTAACAATTTAAACAAAACACAAAATTAACATTTGTAATATTTATTAACGTAAGATTAAACTAATGCAGTATATTTTAAACTTCACTGTAAATCAGTATTTTATACGCGTGGAGCATGAAGTCAAATTTCGAGTTTAGAAAATCCTGAGTTTGGATCCAAACGCTCAGGCTTTTCTAAACTCGAAATTTTATTTCATGCTTAGTCTGGGAGTGGACAGCACTCGTTAAAAGCTTGAAAACGGAACGCTATAACCACAGAGAATTGTTAAAAATTGATGAAATTTCGAATAGATTGCGATATTTGCGAGAATTTGCTAGAGCCAGGTTGTAATAGAAGGGAGATACGACGTCCCTTGTGGCCCCAGAAAGAGTAGAACAGGGTGAGTTCTCCTATAAGATTTTTATTCGTATGTATAAGTATGGCGACGAACAAAGTCGGTGATATTGAAAACGATAGTGAAGCTGAAGGTGAAGATTATGTGTCGTGTAGACGAAAAGTGAGAAAGCCAAAATATTGTGAAAACTGTGGATATCCAGCACATCCAGGATGTATTAAATACCACCTGAACAAATGTGATAAGTTGGAAATCGACTCCAGTGAGGTTATGATGTCTGGAATTGATAATAATTTCGAAAATGCATTTCTCAAAGAAGAGGTACAGTTATTAAAACAAATTATTATTGAAAAGGATGAAAAATATGAAGTATTAAAGAAATTAATTATCGAGAAAGATAATGTAATTAACCTACTACAATTACAGAAATCTGTAAATACCACCAATGTTAATAAAAATAAAGATATACATAATTTTTCAACTTATGCTAATATGGTTGCTACACACCATCCTCAAAATAAGGATCAGAAGATGGCGCCAGATACATTAAATAGACCAAGAATGCAGTTACCTAAAATTAAGGTGACAAATGAAAAACATGAATTACCACCGATTATGGTTCCGATTGAGGATAAAGAAGAAATTATGGTTTCGATTGATAATAAAGAAGAAGCGGACAAGGAATTCCAAGAAGTGCGACGTCGAAGAAGAAACAAGCCAAGAATGTCGATAACAGGAAATTCACAGGAAACTATAGTAAAAGGAGTAAAGAAGATGTCCCATCTGCATGTTTACAGATTAGTAAAAGACACTACAGAAGATTTGTTGAAATCGCATCTTAAAAGTATGGGTTTTCAAGCGGAAGTTGCCAAGCTTGTTTCTCGACATCCGGAGAGTTATGCGTCATTTAAAGTTTCGCTCGACTTCGACAAATTAGAAGAAATCTGCAAACCCGAAATCTGGCCAAATGGAACGCAAGTGAATCGTTTTTTCTTCAACAGGATAAGACAAAACAATCAAACGTAAATCACATAGAAATCGCGAGTGAGGAACGTGACCTATGTATAATACACCAGAATGTACAATCTTTAGGAAACTGTCACATTGAGTTAAATGAATCAATAAGAAATATAAAAGGACTTGTTATTCTAGGATTATCAGAACATTGGCAAACAATTGAACAGTTATCAATGTATAAATTCATAAAATTAAAATTAGCATCAGCATCATGTAGGCAACAGAATCGACACGGCGGTGTAGCGTTATATTGTAGTAATCGATTTAAAACTACGCCTCTAATATTTGTAAATAACCTAAATGAATATAGATTGTTTGAGTGTACTGGTTGTAGGATTGGTTTTGAAAAGGTGGAGTACTACTGTATTTGTATCTATAGACCACCTATGACTGATACCGACACATTTTTTAACAAAATGAATTTAATATTAGAATATGTTTATCATCAAAATTCTAGATTCTTTATAATGGGAGATTTTAATATTAATTTCTTAAATAATAGTAACGATACACAAAGATTTAAAAATATCATTAATGAATTCGGGGCTACGTATTTGATCCAGCAACCAACGCGCGTTACAGATATTAGTAGTACTTGTTTAGATAACATTATCACTAATATAACTAAAATAAATGAAATTAAAGTCGTTCACACTGGCTTCTCGGATCATATGGCTCAAATATTAAAGTTAAGTGTCACTGTAGAGAATAAGAAAGAACATAAGTATATACGTGTAATAAATAATGAAAACATAAATCAATTTCGTGAGAATTTGGCTCAGGAACATTTTTCTGTTATATATAATTCGTCATCTGTAAACTCTAAGTTTGAAAAGTTATCAAGTTTAATGATAAGGTATTTTAATAGTTATTTTCCTAAGGTAAAAAAACAAGTCAACAAAAAATATAATTATATACAATCACCAGAAATTGAACAATGTAGGAAAGAATTAGTTTTATTGCAAAACATGTCAAGAATAAATATAAATCTAAAGGCACAGTTTAAGATAAAACAAAATCAATACAATCAACTTTTGAAACATTTCAGAAACGAATCAATTAAAAATAAACTACTAATTTCAAATTATAAATCAAAAGTAATCTGGAATGTTATTTCTGAAAACATTGATAGAGCCAAAATTAATAAATTACCAACTACTGATAACTTTGAGACATTGGCAAACAACCTTAATGATTTATTCAATAGTATTGCAGATAAATTAGTATCAAACTTGAATTACAATGACGGGGGTAGTGACTATGTTAAACATAATCCGTACTCGATGTACCTACATCCTGTAACAGAACATGAACTAATAAGTGTAGTGCAACAATTTTCTAATAAATCCAGTTCTGGTTATGATGAAATTCCCATGGGGGTTATAAAGAGTTGTATTGACATAATGGCTGCTCCTATGTGTCATATTATTAATTCATGTTTTAAAGAGGGAACTTTTCCCGATATCCTCAAATTTTCTATTATCACGCCGATATTTAAAAAAGGCGATAGTGACGATATTCATAACTACCGGCCTATAAATATTTTATCTAGTTTGGCAAAAATCTTTGAAAAACTAATTGCAACTCGAATAATTGATTTTTTCAATAAATTCGCACTTTTTGACAATGCTCAACATGGATTTATTCCTGGTAAGAGTACCGAAACCGCAATATTTGAATATATCAATGAAATAGTAACAGCTCTTGATAACAAGAAGATAACATGTGGTATTATGTTAGACCTTACTAAGGCATTCGACTGCATAGACCAAAAGATGTTACTATTAAAACTTGAAAGGTATGGCCTGAGAGGACAAGTACATGATATATTAAAATCTTACCTACGCGACAGATATCATTGCACAAAAATAACAACCATCAATGGTAATACACTCCTCTCGTCGAAGCGTAAATTGAATATAGGAATCCCTCAAGGAAGCATTTTAGGGCCATTACTTTTTATCATTTACATAAATGACTTAAGTAAGGCCGTTCATAATAGTAAGGTCATAAATTATGCTGACGATACAAATATAGTGGTAAATGGAGACACCTTGAACCAGCTTACAACGGTATGTGATGATAGCATGAACATGGTAAATAATTGGTTTCAGCAAAATAAACTTGTATTAAATGAAACCAAATCAAACTATATGTTATTTAATAAATCATTAAATGTAGAATATTTAACACTCGATGGGATTTAATATAAGTTAAATAACGATGCTAAACTATTAGAGATAACAATAGACACAAAATTAAATTTTTATGTACATATTGCCAACATATGCGCTAAAATATCTAAAAATATTTTTGGGTTACGCATATTGATAAAAAGTACTAATCCGTTCATTAGTAGAATTTTTTATTATAGTAATATATACTCGATTATACGATATGGTATAATTTTTTGGGACCCCAGCTCAAACCTAGATAAAGTTTTTATGCTTCAAAAACGTGCTCTCAGAGTTATGAAAAACATGCATTATCTAGAATCCTGCAGACAAAGATTTAAAAACGAACGTCTACTCACAGTGCCAGCCATCTATATGTATGAATGTGTTATATTCCTCAAAAAGCACTCTCACTACTTCTCAGATAGTGTTATGAAAAGTAATTACTACACTAGGCAATGCAATACGTACGTAATTCCTAAACACAGGTTGACTTTATATGAAAAGGGCACATTTTATTCATGTATAAAAATATGGAATAGTATGCCTGATACACTAAAAGAATGTAAACCTTTAAATTTATTAAAAAAACAATTATTTAATTATCTGTGCGAATTAGAGCCCTATTCAATTAATGAATTAGGTATTTGATTTATATACATTTCTCGTTTTGCTTTGTTTTGACCCTATTTTAAGTTCTTTTCCATAGTATCAGAATATATGTTTTGTATATCTGTATGTCATGGGGAACTATAAAATAAAGAATGCTTATTATTATTATTATTATTATTATTCTTGGAAGTTGTTGAATTTTCTAGAGTTAGGTTGTAAAACAAGGAAGATACGATGTCCCTGATGACCCCAGAAAAAAGTAGAACAGGGTGAGTTCCCCTTTATGCTTTTTATTCTCGGAGTTTGTTGATTTTTTAGAGTTTGGTTGCATATTAAAGGAAACACGACGGCCCTGATAAGAACACACAGAGTAAAGTAGAGTGAGTTCCCTTCTATACTTTTTATTCTGCGAATTTGTTGATTTTTTTAGAGTTAGGTTGTATAATAAGGGAGATATGACGTCCCTGGTGACCCTAGAAAGAGTATATGAGAGTGAGTTCCCCTTTATGCTTTATATTCTCGGAGTTTGCTGAATTTTTTAGAGTTAAGTTGTATAATAAGGGAGATATGACATCCCTGGTGACCCTAGAAAGAGAAGAACAGGGTGAATTTCCCTTTATACTTTTTATCCTCGAAGTTTGTTGAATTTTTTAGAGTTAGGTTGCATATTAAGGGAAATACGACGGCCCTGGTAACAACAGAGTAAAGTAGGGTGAGTTCCCTTCTATGCTTTTGATTCTGGGAATTTGTTGAATTTTTTAGAGTTAGGTTGTATAATCAGGGAGATATGTCGTCGCTGGCGACCCTAGAAAGAGTAGATCAGGGTAAGTTCTCCTTTATGCTTTTTATTATCGGAGTTTGTTGAATTTTTTAGAGTTAAGTTATATAATAAGTTAAATATGACGTCCCTGGTGACCCTAGAAAAAGTAGAACAGGGTGCATTTTTCTTTATACTATTTATTCTAGCAGTTTGTTGAATTTTTTAGAGTTAGGTTGTATATTAAGCGAGATACGACGGCCCTCATAACAACAGAAGGAGTAAAATAAGGTGAGTTCTCTACGCTTTTTATTCTGGAATTTTGTTGAATTTTTTTGAGTTAGGTTGTAAAATAAGGGAGATACGACGTCCTTACTGACCCCATAAATAATAGAACAGGGTGAGTTCCCCTATATGCTTTTCATTCTCGAAATATATCAACTGGAGCTAGCCAATCAAATAATCCTTTTTTTTTTCGAATACGATTTTGAGTACAGATTATCTGAACTAATTATTTTTTATGCTTAATCTTGGCGTAAAAAACAATTAGTAGAAGCTTCAAACTGAACATTTTATTTCGACATGCTTCTTTTGTAGATGTGACGTTTTGTTTGGAATGAATTGAATTTTATTGAATTGCTCGAAAAATTATGTTTACACATGTTTTTGATTTAGTAATTTTTTATGGTTTTTGTTGATTTTGGTGATGGTTAACTAAAATCTTAAAAATTTACTTTACTTTCAGCAAACTAAACGAGTGTTTTCCCGTCCCAGACTAAGCATGAAGTAAAATTTCGAGTTGAGAAAAGCCCGAAGAATTTGAATTTGGACGCGCAGCGTCCAAATCCAAATTCTTCGGGCTTTTCTCAACTCGAAATTTTACTTCATGCGCCACGCGTACAAAACACTGATTTAAAATGAAGATATTGTTGGCATTTCACATTGAGGAAAATCACGAATGCCAACTGTTACAATAATTTAAATATTATTGTTTTTTATGTTCAATGAAAACATTTATTTTGCAATATTTCCAATATGAAATACATTTTTTTATCAAACCATAAATAATTCTTCTTTGTGTTAACTGGTAACATCTTAAAATAAACAAATATTTAAAATCAACAAAAATAAATTATTAAACATTACAAAAATCACAATATTTCAAAATCACTTTAATTTTATTTCATTTATTTGCTCTGTTTATTTTTTACATTAGCTGTTTTCGTAAATTCGTTCAGTTTGAAACTTCAAACGAGTGTTTTCCACTCCCTGACTGAGCATGAAGTAAAATTTCGAGTTGAGAAAAGCCCTAAGAATTTGGATTTGGACGCGCAGCGTCCAAATCCAAATTCGGGCTTTTCTCAACTCGAAATTTTACTTCATGCGCCACGCGTACAAAACACTAATTTCAAATAACGATATTGTTGGCATTTCACATTGAGCAAAATCACGAATGCCAGCTGTTACAATAATTTAAATATTATGCGAAATTTTATGAAACTATAATTAATTCCTTTTTATGTTCAATAAAAGCATTTATTTTGCGATATTTCCATGGTGAAATACATTTCTTTATCAAACCATAAATAATTCTTCTTTGTGTTGACTGGTATTATCTTAAAATTAACAAATATTTAAAATCAACAAAAATAAATTAAAAAACATTACAAAAATCACAATAATTTGTGATATTTCAAAATCACTTTAATTTTATTTCACATTTATTTGCTCTGATTATTTTTTACATTAGCTGGTTTCGTAAATTCGTTCAGTTTGAAACTTCCAACGAGTGTTTTCCACTCCCAGACTGAGCATGAAGTAAAATTTCGAGTTGAGAAAAGCCCTAAGAATTTGGATTTGGGCGCGCAGCGTCCAAATCCAAATTCGGGCTTTTCTCAACTCGAAATTTTACTTCATGCGCCACGCGTACAAAACAATTTCAAATAACGATATTGTTGGCATTTCACATTGAGCAAAATCACGAATGCCAGCTGTTACATTAATTTAAATATTATGCGAAATTTTATGAAACTATAATTAATTCCTTTTATGTTCAATAAAAGCATTTATTTTGCGATATTTCCATGGTGAAATACATTTCTTTATCAAACCATAAATAATTCTTCTTTGTGTTGACTGGTATTATCTTAAAATTAACAAATATTTAAAATCAACAAAAATAAATTATAAAACATTACAAAAATCACAATAATTTGTGATATTTCAAAATCACTTTAATTTTATTTCACATTTATTTGCTCTGTTTATTTTTTACATTAGCTGGTTTCGTAAATTCGTTCAGTTTGAAACTTCAAACGAGTGTTTTCCACTCCCAGACTGAGCATGAAGTAAAATTTCGAGTTGAGAAAAGCCCTAAGAATTTGGATTTGGACGCGCAGCGTCCAAATCCAAATTCGGGCTTTTCTCAACTCGAAATTTTACTTCATGCGCCACGCGTACAAAACACTAATTTCAAATAACGATATTGTTGGCATTTCACATTGAGCAAAATCACGAATGCCAGCTGTTACAATAATTTAAATGTTATGCGAAATTTTATGAAACTATAATTAATTCCTTTTTATGTTCAATAAAAGCATTTATTTTGCGATATTTTCATGGTGAAATACATTTCTTTATCAAACCATAAATAATTCTTCTTTGTGTTAACTGGTATTATCTTAAAATTAACAAATATTTAAAATCAACAAAAATAAATTATAAAACATTACAAAAATCATAATAATTTGTGATATTTCAAATTCACTTTAATTTTATTTCAGATTTATTTGTTCTTTTTATTTTTTACATTAGCTGTTTTCGTAAATTCGTTCAGTTTGAAACTTCAAACGAGTATTTTCCACTCCCAGACTGAGCATGAAGTAAAATTTCGAGTTGAGAAAAGCCCTAAGAATTTGAATTTAGACGCGCAGCGTCCAAATCCAAATTCGGGCTTTTCTCAACTCGAAATTTTTCTTCATGCGCCACGTGCACAAAACACTGGTTGAAAGTAAAGTTTTCGTTTTTACCATTCATAGTATAATTTTCAATTCGGATTGGATTTTGCGCACTTTTAGAATATTAAAGTTTTGTTTTAAACTCGGGTGAGAAATCAACTGAATTTGTTGTTTTAATTAGCAGAAATTGTTGTGAAATTAGCATAAAGACCATCGATTTTCCATAAGTTTTACGATTTTCTCTATTTATTATGTGATTTATTATTTCGTTTTTCGAAGTCTTCAAAAAATTGCAAAAATCCATTTTCAGACCGATTTTTTCGTGTGCATTTTCAGCTTGCAGTCGCAATTTGCATCGAGGATAATTTTAGATTAAGCTACATAAAACTTTAACTTTAACTGTATTTTTATTCACGTATGCCACTTATATACATAAAATACTGCAAACATAAGGTACAACTATTTTATTTGGATTGACTATTTTACATACAGCGGATGTGAACGTCACAGATACAATAAAAAAAGTATAATACGACAACAACTGTAAATAGACTAACAAATAAAATATAAACTTTTGTAATTGTCAAATCAAAATCCCGTCTACTTAGTTTGTCATAAATTCTGATAATGTGTAGTAGTTATGTACAATGAGATGATTTTCTAATGTCCTTTTATAGTTGTTAATATTTGTGATGTCTTTTATCTGAGTTGGCAATTTATTATATATTTTTGTGCAAGAATAGATTGTTGACTTTTCATATAAGGTACTTCTATGTGCTACTATACTTATTTTGTTAGAATATCTTGTGTTATATTTATGTAAGGCTCCATTTCTTATAAATTTGGCATTGTTGTTATACACATATACAGCGCATTTGTAGATATATAATCCCGTAAGTGTAAGTATGTTGTTATTTTTAAAGATATCACGACAAGATTCTGATTGTTTAATATTAAAAATTAATCTAAGTAGCCCTTTCTGTAAAATAAACACCCTAGTGAGGTTATGCATATTTGAATTGCCCCATACAATAATATTATAAACCAAATGTGGGTAGGCAAAGGAATAATAAACATTGAGAAGTGTTTCTTTGTTCAATATTTTCTTCAATTTTAGAATTGCATAATATGCACTACCTAACTTTGCACATATGTGATCAATTTGCTGATTCCACAGCAGTTATTAAAAACAACAGTTATTAAAATAATTCTTAATTTTGACGCCAATTAACTGTAGCTCAATCTGAAATTATTTATATAAGTGATCTTGCACTGGCTAAGCTGAGGCTGAGTAGTTAACGGGAGGAAGCACAATAGGCCTAATGAGGCTTAAGTGTAGTGTAGAAATGCGCACTCCTCAAAGAACCAGAACCAGATCTTGCACATTTTCCTTGACAGAATTATTGTGATGATTTTGCTCGTTTCAAAAAATATTGTACAATCCACGTGCGTGAACAATTTTCCCGAGTTCACTCATTTAAAGGCACTCGCTCCTTCGTCGCTTGTGCTTCAAAAATGCAGTCACTAGAGAAAATTGTTTTCCCGTACTTGTTTTGTAAATAACTATTTTATGTGTTTAAAATTACTGCCATTTTTCGATTTTATTATTATATGCTACGGATATATCCCAGAGGTTCCAAATTTTGGTTATTTAGTAATTTTGCTATATGTTTGTTACGACTTATGACACTTACAAGAAAGAACGAACAGTTCGAATAAACCCATCACTAGTAACAAGTATTGATATAAATAAATATCTCAACGCAAGTGCATAGTTAGTTAGAAACTGCCATAAAATGTTTGAACGAGAACTTTCACTGACTGTTTAATTAGACATAAACGAGTAATAACTACACGAAAATATTTAATTCAACAAAGACAGCCAATTACCGAAAATATAAAACGTTATTATCTAAACTGCGCGAATCCAAGCTTGAAATAGATTTCGTAATTAAATCGTAACGCCAATTAAAATGTTTCCCTCGAAATCGAAACCAAAGAACAAAAAAACACGTTCAATTGTAACCAATAGTTTTAATCCAGACGTCGCGTCGCGTAGCTCGAATAGCAAATAAGTGTTACTCCTTAAAAAATCAAATTTCTACCTCGACAAAGAACTAACTAAACAATAAATTCTGTGTAAAAACGGTTTTCATCCTTCTACCGCGAAGAAGAACTATAGAATAAAGCTTTAAATTGAGTGCAAACATTGTTTTAATCCTTGAAATTTAAACTTACGAACAAACAATTGTTTAATTGTAATCAACTGTTTTGATCCATACGTTACTCAAAGTGCTAAAACAGTGTTCTTCCTGGAAATCAGAATTAAAGAAGAGCAAACACTTTCAATTGAAAGCGACAATCCTGATCCAGACAATGTGAAAAAACGGTTTGCTTCAGACAACGTTGCTCGCAGTGCAAAAGCGTTTAACATGGAAACCGCCGACCTCTTAAACGTAACGACCGGAAGACCACTTAAGCATTTAACAAGAGCAGATGAATAAATCTAAGGAAAAAAAAAACGTTCCGCGTAGGACAGTGCGAGATAAACTTTAGTAGTGACAAGATGCGGTTTTTACTAGTGATGGTTTTGCTCGTCGGTTTGGTTCTAGTGGGGTTGGAGTGTAAGAGATCTGGAGGGACCAGATCTACCAGCAGCAGGTCTCTGGGGTTGTTCAGCAGGAGGAACGGGAAGAAGAATTCGGGGAGGAACTCCTCGAGGAAGATGAACAAAACCCCGGATGAGCCAGAACCGCTTCCGGGTGCTGCTCCAAAACAACCGGCGAGTAAACCGGATTTAAAGGTTAAGCAGAATGCGGCGCCCGTTGCGTCGGCTCCGAAGATGGATGCTGCTGGGGTGCAGAGATCTGTGCCTGTGCAGAATGTGAACGGGGTGCAGAGATCTGCGCCTGTGCAGAATACGAACGGTGCTCCGATTGGGTGGAATGTGCCGCAGACGGGACAAGCTGCGCAGAATAAGTTTGCTTACCCAACGGGGGGTGGGAATATGGGGGCTTCGCATGCTGGGCCCTACCCGAATACGGGATCAAGTGGACATTATGCTACTGGACAAACGTATAATTATGGTAATGGCTACAATCAACAACCTCACTTGGGGAATCCAAACATGGGGCATCCACAGATGGGCAATCCAAACATGGGACATCCACAAATGGGAAACCCAAATTTTGGACATCCAAATATGGGACATCCAAATATGGGAAATCCAAATATGGGGCATCCAAATCCCTACCACGGAGGAATGGGTAGCCCTTATCAGGGAGGAATGGGTAGCCCTTATCAGGGAGGAATGGGCAGCCCCTACCAGGGAGGAATGGGCAGCCCATACCACAACCCTTCAGGCCAATCTTTTGGAGGTAACCCTGGTTATGGTGGCTACAATAATTATGGTGGTTACAATAATTACGGTGGTGGTAGATCATCTTTCGGTGGTTTGGGCGCTTTCTCCGGTTACGGCATGTCCAACTACGGACAGAAAAAAAGCTTCTTCAGCCCTGGTTCCGCTCTAAAAACCGTCGTTGGTGGAGTCTTAATCTGGAGCCTGATCAACGGCCTCTCCAGAAAAAACTACAACGTCTACAACTACTACAACAAACCTGAAAACGCCCCACAAGACATCGAACTTCCCGCTAATTTAATCACGCTCTGCCCGGAAAATGCTACAGCTCTATGCACGGAAAACTCAGCCCCCCTTTGCACTTCTAATGAAACAATCATGTGCGTCCTAACCGCGCCAAAACTTGCCGAACTTCAAGCAAACGCAGAGACTGCTCCTTGTCTGGTTAACGCAACCATTAATGGAGATATGAGCACGCAACCACAAACAGTTAACGCTAGTTTTACAATTACTAAAGAAAACAAAACAGAAACTATTTACTGTGTGACAACATTAGCTGTACCTTCTATTGAATCACCTCCAAACGCAACCAATTCAAGTGATAACCCTAATATAGATCCAAATGCAAATCCAGGCAATAATTCTAATTTTAATCCCAACTTTAATCAAAATTATAATCCTAACTTAAACCCATATTACAATCCCTACTATAATCCTTATTACAATCCTTACTACAATCCGAATTTCAATCCCAACACAAACGCTACTCAAAATTTTGATCCCAACGCAAATGGCACTCAAAACTTCAATCCGTATCCCAATTTTAATCCTAACTTCAATCCCAACATGAATGTAAATCCTAACTCAAACATAAACGATAATCCTAACTCAAATCCTAATCCAAACATAAATAATAATCCAAATGAAAATCCCAATCTCAATTCTAACTCTAACACAAATATAAACTGCACTTCTCCAAATTGTCCAGAAATTCCTATTGAGCAGCTTTCGTTGCTTGAAACTGGTGATGGGAATCAAACGACAGATCAACCACTTACATAAGGTGATTGATATGAGTGAATTAATAAATTGTTTGAACAGATTGTAAATTGTTTTTGGTAACGAGTGTTGTTTGTTTTGCAGATCAAATGATTAGGTATCTCCGTTGGTTCCAGATAATCATCTCTGGCGTCAAGTTGGCGAAAATGGTAGAGGAGACTCTTGGGAGTATAAAGAAAACCTTCGCGCAAATAGCTCATTTGTTTAAGTTAATTTCTAGGGTTAATCTGTAATTATTTTATTGTTTTATTTGTGTGTATATTGAATAAAATTTATACTATATTTTGTTACCAAAAAATATTTAATTTTACTTACATTGCACTAAAACGTGCATGTTTCTAAAAGTTAGGGATTGTATATCTACTTTTACCATTACCGGACATTTGTAAAAAAATGCATTGTGTGAAAAATTCGATGTGTCCAACATTGTCTTTCCTCGTCATACGATCATATAAAAGCATTTTCAAAAATTCATAATAACCAACAGATGCCCGTTTTTATCTTGGTTGGGTATATGTTTTTATTTTGGTTGTGGATATACTGTAAATCTTCAGATATTTGTTCTTTTTTTTAAGTAGCGTTAAATGAGTGTTGTCTACACTCATAAAATGAGTAACTATCCAAATATTTAAATAACAAAATATTTACATTTTTCTTCACACATTCTCAAATCAGGTCAAATAATACAGTGTATCATATTAACTTATTTAGTAAGTTAATAATGAGAAAAAAATTAATAATGTTGCGTTATTTCATCGATGGCGCTTAATGGTTTAACGGTTATTAGTGCTTTGGCACTTGTTTTAGGCATGTCAATAATGCATATAGCATAATAATAATAAAATCATTAAAAGACATTTATAAATACAAAGAGGTTTTCTTTTAAGTATACTAATCCAAATTACAGCGTATACATAACTATCTAGTTACTATAGACTATTTACACCGAGTTCAAAACTTTCAACGAGTGTTTTCCACTCCAAGATTAAGCATGAAGTAAAATTTCGAGTTTAGAAAAGCCTGAAAATTTGGTTTGGTGGCGTAGCGCGTGGCGCTACGCGACCAAACCAAATTTTCAGGCTTTTTTAAACTTGAAATTTTATTTTATGCACGTATAAAACACTGAAATATTGTAAAGTTTACAACATGCTACTAAAGCAGTATGCTAAAGGCGTATATTTTGAACTTCACTTAAAACCAGGGTTGTTAATAAAAACGTTATTTTTCATTTTAGTTGAAACAAACAGTTTTTTTTATTACAAAAAGTGTTTTTCTTCAATAAAACAGCGTTTAAAACATTAACAATTAAAAACATATTTAAAACGTGTTTAAAACAGAATATCCAGAGCATTTTTCTTTTCAGTATACATAGCCAGATAATTACAGCATTTTTTAAATTTGCGGGAACTCGTTTCAAAGCGGTTAATTTGAGGCTTTTAACGAGTGTTTTCCACTCCCAGACTAAGCATGAAGTAAAATTTCGAGTTTAGAAAAGCCTAAGAATTTGGATTGGCCGCGTAGCGAAGCGGAGCGGCCAATCCAAATTTTCAGCGCACCTTTTCACCTTTACATATTAGATCGCTAAAGCCGTATATTTTACACTTTACGGTATTTGAGTGTTTTATACGCGGGGCGCATGAAGTAAAATTTCGAGTTTAGAAAAGCCTAATTTGGATTAGCCGCGTAGCGAAGACTTTTTTTTGTTAAAAATACGTCTCAAATCGCTTACTTAATTTAATTATTGGCACATTTACATCATTACTTGTCAAAAACTATTTAGTTTTATATAAAATTTAATCCAAAATAAGCCATAGAATCATGTCCATGAATTTTGTCCCTCTAGAATGGCTAAATCGTATATTGTGCACCATTGAGTACACAAGAAACACACAACACTTAATGTCTTTTACCTTCATATTAATACATTGGAACGCAATTGCAATACAAAACGTACGATAATCTTTACCGGTTTGAGATAAATCGGTTTAAGCAGAGTTTCTCTCGCATGCGCAGCGCCTCACTTTCTCTCGATAACAGAAAAAAAAATATCCGTGAAATATAAAACATGTTGAAGCGGTATATTTGGGACCAGTCTTGACTTGTGAAAATGTCTGAAACCACCAAAAACCAGAAATGTCCCTCCGCGCCGGCGTTTGCGCAAAGAGGCGATGAAACGACGAAAGATCAAATTGTTTTTATGGATGATAACGAACTTCCCGATGAGAAGAAGAAGAATGATACCATGGATTTAACTCCTAGGAATAATATTGATACAGCTAAGAGGGATGGATATGCTGTTGATTTAAATGGGCAACCTGTACAAGTTTGGGAATAATTTTAAAAAATCATCTGAAAGGTAAGAAGAACATTTCTTTTCATGTTTGCCTTGGCAACCTTGTAAGCCCTGTTGACCCTTTACAATAAGAAAGTTTACAGGCATGTATATTAAAAATAATCCTTTATAAACAATTGGTTAGTTTCAAAATATGCATCTAGCTGTTTACAATTGGTGTATTTTAAAATATGCATCCAGCTGTTTTAAATCAAAAACATTGAATATCGTAATTCAATTACAAATGTTGATCAATGTTTATTAAAATTTATTAAAATGTTATTTAATGTTGATCAATGTTTACTCACCTGTGTGCTTTCAACTTATTATTGCTTTTAGAAGTTTATTTTTCTTTTCCATATTATAACAATTAATGAGTTTAATATACTCCTGTTTTTCCTGTATATTATACTGTATTGTAATAATAATCTAATATGTAAATGTGAATAAAACGTAAATCAAATTCTGCGCTGAACCAATTGTTTAAAAACTGATTATAGGCAACCCAATAACTCTAACGTATATTGGGTTGCCTATAATCGTTGTTGTATGTGTGTGTTTTCTGAACTTTACTATAAATTAGTGTTTTTTTAAGCGTGGCGCATGAAGTAAAATTTCGAGTTTAGAAAAGCCTAATTTGGATTGGCCGCCCCGCTTCGCTACGCGGCCAATCCAAATTCTTAGGCTTTTCTAAACTCGAAATTTTACTTCATGCTTAGTCTGGGAGTGGAAAACCCTCGTTTAAAGATTCAAATTGAAATCTTTTAAAAAAAACAACGAATGTCGTAAAATTTACAGTGTATTCATATGTATATTTCGAAATTTTACTTCATGCTTAGTCTGGGAGTGGAAAACACTCCTTAAAAGCCTCAAATTAGCCGCTTTGAAACAACGAATTCCCGCAAATTAAAAAAAAAACGCTGTAATTATCGGAATATGTATACTTAAAGAATTGCCCTGTATGTTATTTATACATTATTAAATAAAAATTAAAAAAAGATTGTGTTCTAGAGATTATCTCTTTAAACAAGATAAATTCAAATTCAAAACTATTTGAATTCGAGAAAATAAGCTTACGCTTCTTATAGTTTGCACACTTTAAACATAATATATAAAATTACGAAAAAACTATTCGTGAAAATGCAAACAGTGTCTTAGTTAATAAGACAATTTAAGACGATAAATTTCCATTGAAACAACTACTTCCCGTGCAAATACACCTCCGGATATTGAATTATACAATGAAATATTTAAAATCTTATTTAATTTGATTTGTTACAACGCTCTATTAAAGTATATGTAACGTTTAGGTCAAATTCTCTTCAAACCAACTAACAATACAAATTAAAATGAAAGGAGAGATAGCAACAAATTAGAAGTGAAAGGACTTGGATTAGAACTAATGTCTTAGGCCATTTGACCTAAACGTTACATATACTTTAATAGAGCGTTGTAACAAATCAAATTAAATAAGATTTTAAATATTTCATTGTATAATTCAATATCCGGAGGTGTATTTGCACGGGAAGTAGTTGTTTCAATGGATATTTATCGTCTTAAATTGTCTTATTAACTAAGACACTGTTTGCATTTTCACGAATAGTTTTTTCGTAATTTTATATATTATGATTATCTCTTTGACGATTTCTTTTTGCACTGGTTCGGAAATCGCCAATAGTCTTCTGATGCAGGTGAATAAATATGAAATAAAATACTTCTTTGCACTTGTAATACTATTCACCATAAATGTACAAATATATACACTTTTATACACAAATCTTTACAATAACGATGTAGTAGTTAGAATTTTGTTGAATTTAGAGATTTAAATTTTTTATGTTGACAGTTTGTAGTTTTTGGCAAGAGTAATTTTCATATTTATAAATAGAAGAAAATTAAAATGAGTATTAAGAGGGGGGAGCATTCTTATTGGTCAAACACATTTCGTGGGTGTGATTTTCGCATCCCTTCCTTCGTCTAGAGCACTGGTCTCCAAACTACGGCCCGTGGGCCAAATCCGGCCCCGACTTGCATAAATCCGGCCCGCGATTGTTTGTAATTTTTTGTAAATGTCATATTTTGAAATATTGTAACAATTGTTTCTTACATTTTTCATAATTTTATAAAATTAATCGGATCTTGGCCGACTTTATTATGTAGAATTGTATTTGTGGCCCGCGAAGAAGATAGTTTGGAGACCCAGGGTCTAGAGAAAGGGATGATTTTCTTAGAATTAACTGATGCTGGTAACCGACTAAATTTCAGATATCACAGATGGCTCAACGGTTATCTTTCCACGAAATGTGATGGGACCAAAACAACACTCCCTGTAGTGCGAAAAAGGGTCTGCTACAGTTTGCAACAGCCCAATAAACTCAATGAATTTGTATAGGCTTTTGTTAACTAATTTGCTAGAAATATTCCAAAATAAAATGTGTTCGAAGAAAATATACAAGTAAAAATGTAAAACCCTAGAATAATAATAGAATATAAATGGTCATGTATTTAACTCTAATTATGCACCAAAAATGACGCAACAAAGATTGCATTAAAATTCGGAAAGTTGAACTTAAAGGTTGTTTTTTGTGAGTTTTAGTTCATTTTTGCAATTTCAACAACCAACAATTTAGAAAAAAATGTCACTCGTAACACACTTTTTAGTTATTTTTACGAATTTTTCGCTGGTGCATTAATGCATTCTCCTATTTTTTAAATTAATTTAATAGGTACAAAATGAATTCATTGCAATGCGGATACAAACGCATATTCGTGTTTCATAATAGGCCAATACTTGCACCTAAATGCGACAATAATCAGCGGTTTTCGCGTGTAGGATGTGGCTTTTTGTGAAAAACGTTATCGTTTTACAAGCAAATTGCCGATAATTGTCAACATTTGTTTACAACATCCATTTGACCAATAGAACAGAGAAAAAAAAACAAATAGAAAAATACCTGGAATTAATTATTCGGTCATTGTTTAAACAATCGCCATTCGATATGTTTAGAAAAAAAATCCTTGTCCTTCAATAATTTTCCGCAGTCATGCCGGAATAAGTTCTTTACGCTATACGAAATCAATCAACTGAATTATTCATTCTAGCATGAACAAGAAATTTAATATCTGTGAGATATGAACATAATCTACAAATTATGAACGGTGGAGGCTTCTACTGCGTTATACATGTTAATTCAATAAAATATTTTATTTTATTAATCTACAAATAATTAACTACGTAAATAGGAAAGACAAATTAAACTTATGAAATGAATGAATGTTCAAATTTAATTTGTGTTCAACATTGCAGCAACCATAGACGCGTTTCTGACTTCCTGATCCTCATCAGTATAATCTGATCTAGTGTAATACATATCGGCTTAGAAACACACAAGAAAATTAATATCTAAGAGATATGAGCATGATCAACAAAGAATTAACTACGTAAATAGGAAAGACACATTAAACTTATGAAATGAATAAATGTTTAAATTTAATTTGTGTTCAACATTGCAGTAACCATAGACGCGTTTCGGACTTCCTGATCCTCATCAGTATAATCTGATCTAGTGTAATACATATCGGCTTAGAAACACGCAAGAAAACTAATATCTGTGAGATCCTTTGTCCAGATTAATGCATTCGGCCAACTGCTTGCTCTCATCCCTAAATTTCGATCTATTTGCGAACAATTTCTTATGTTTTCGAAGAGCACTGGTGGTCATTAATCTGGATAAAACTTTTTAAGATTATGTTAGAATTAGCAATGTAGTTATCATAACGTATGTGTGTAGTCATTCTGCGGCTCTTAAACTTTTGTTATTTCTTATTTTGTATTATTTCAATGTTAAAGAGGTATCTCCTGAATAAATAAATAAATAAATATGAGCATGATCTATAAAGAATTAACTACGTAAATAGGAAAGACAAATTTAACATATGAAATGAATAAATGTTTAAATTTAATTTGTGTTCAACATTGCAGTAACCATAGACGCGTTTCGGACTTCCTGATCCTCATCAGTATAATCTGATCTAGTGTAATACATATCGGCTTAGAAACACGCAAGAAAACTAATATCTATGAGATCCTTTGTCCAGATTAATGCATTCGGCCAACTGCTTGCTCTCATCCCTGAATTTCGATCTATTTGCGAACAATTTCTTATGTTTTCGAAGAGCACTGGTGGTCATTAATCTGGATAAAACTTTTTAAGATTATGTTAGAATTAGCAATGTAGTTATCATAACGTATGTGTGTAGTCATTCTGCGGCTCTTAAACTTTTGTTATTTCTTATTTTGTATTATTTCAATGTTAAAGAGGTATCTCCTGAATAAATAAATAAATAAATAAATATGAGCATGATCTATAAAGAATTAACTACATAAATAGGAAAGACAAATTTAACTTATGAAATGAATAAATGTTTAAATTTAATTTGTGTTCAACATTGCAGTAACCATAGACGCGTTTCAGACTTCCTGATCATCATCAGTATAGTCTGATCAAGTGTAATAATACATATCGGCTTAAAAATACACAAGCAGCAACCATAGACAGATTTCAGACTTTCCGATCCTCATTAATATAGTCTGATCTAGTGTATATCGAATTAAAAATCAAGTCATTGTGAATTTAAGATATTCTTGTTTGAGTTACGTGAAGGTTAGTTTAATGGTAATTAGTTAAGTTATTCCTTTATTCCTTTTACTTCACTTTTTTATTTTAATTCTATATGTACATTTCGGGTATAATGTACCCTTTATCAATAGAAAAAACTAATTGACATTTTTGTAAATAAATAAAAATAGAAATACAACTATTTTCACAACCAAGTGCGATTTATTTGAAATCAGATAAAGGCAGGCTAGTTTAAGGAATTAAATTTAAAAGTGGGTTGTTTAAAGGACTTAAATCAAAATTTAGAAGGTTATTCCTATTTTTGTGCATTTCAATTGCTTCTAACATGTTTAGTTGAAAATGGTTAGATTCTTTTAGTAATTTCAAATTATTTATAATAAATTTGTGTCCCGTGGTTAATGTATGATGAGCTATCGCAGATTTATCTGGGTTATGGTTTTTAGTATGGTAAATATGTTCTTTAAACCTAGTTTTTAAATTTCGTATAGTTTGTCCAATATACATTTTGTTGCAATTGCTGCATTTTGATGAATAAATCCCAGACTTTTCACGATCATCAATTTTCTTAAAAGTATTCCCCAATAAAAGTTTAATTTTGTTTTTTATGTAGTATGCAGGTTTAAGATTGAATTTTTTGTAAATTTTATTAATTTGATTAGTTAATTTTGGTTCGTGAAAAATTTTACAGTAATTTTTATTTGTATTAGATTCTATTATTGGTTCTAAACGTGATGCTAGACGAATGGAATGTGTTCTTTTATGTTAATTGATTAATTTCTGAATAATGTTAGTATCGTAATTTAATGCTTTGGCTAAATCTAAAATTAATGTAAACTCACTTTTTCTATTTTCTTCAGATATTGGTAACTGGATAGCTCTATAAATCATACTATTAAAAGACGATAGTTTATGTTTAAAAGGACTATGTGAACTTGAGTGAATGTAATTAAAGGTGTGGGTGGGTTTTCTAAAAATATTAAAGGATAATTTGTTATTGTTTCTTATAACTAGTAGGTCTAAGAAAGGAAGTTGACCATTGATCTCAATTTCATATGTAAAATTTATGCTAGTAAATAATTTATTTAATTGATTTGTAAAATTTTGAATATCGGTATTGGTTTTAATAATTGTGAAAATATCATCAACATACCTTAACCATAAATTTGGGAAATATTGTATGCTGTTCTTCGCAATATTTTCTAAATGGTTCATGAAAATGTTTGCTAAAAAGGGGGATAATGGATTACCCATAGCAGTGCCAAATGTTTGTTTATAAAATATTCCATTAAATTCAAAAGTGTTAAAATCCATAACTAAAGTTGTTAATTTTATATAATGATTTATTTCTTCTTGATTTTTACCATTTGTTTTTAATAAATTTTCGAGAATAATTAAAGTTTCATTAATTGGTATACTAGGGAATAAAGATTCTACATCAAATGAGATCAATAAGTCGTCTTCTTGTATAATTACATTTTCTAGTTTTTTGGTCAGTTCAAAAGAGTTTTTAATAGAAAAAATCATTGTTAATTTTGAGTTGTTTAAATTCATTAACTAACCATTTTGCAATTTTGTATGTAGGAGAATTTATGTTAGAAACAATTGGTCTAAATTAATTACCGGGTTTGTGAATTTTAGGCAAACAATATAATTTAGGCAGTTTTGGATTATTAATTTTTAATTTTGATTTAAATTTTTTATCAAATAATGGTGTTAGTTCACTTAAAATTTTGTTAATTATTTTTACATAGTTATTTAAAGGATTTTTTGATTGTTAAATATATGGTCCACAATCTAACATTAATTTAACACTATTGAAATAATCACATTTTTTTAACAATAACTATGCCATTACCTTTATCTGATTTCAAATAAAAAACATCTCTTTCTTTCAATTTTTTAACTAATGCTGTCTCTCTGTTTCTGGTTTGGTGATGACTTCTTGAAGTTTTTTTAATACATTTTTCTGTTTCTTCTTTTATCATATTCCTAAAAAGTGTTGAATCGTCCGTGTTTAATTTTGAGCATGCTATTTCCACGTCATTAATAATGTCTTCTATTGGTAGCGTTTTTGGTTTAACTGAATGTTTTAGTCCTTTCTTTAATAGTTCCAGTTCTTCATTTGTAAATTTTTCTGATGATCTATTATGTATCAAATTTTGTTTTAATTTAGATGTATCATTACCAATATTATTTAATTTGTTGATTTCTTGATTTAATAATAACACTTTTAATTTTTTCTGAATTTTAATTGATTTAGTTTTGACTTTTGATCGAATGGAATTAAACAATTTCTGTAAAGAATTGTCCCAATTTTCAGGTGATGTTGATTTCGCAAGTTTAAGATGAAGTTCGTAAGCCATAATTTCTATGTTGCTTCGTTGCTATGTAGTTTTTTTATGTCTAATTTTAGCCACTTGACGTTCATGTCATATATTAGTTTTGATATAAATAAAAATACGTCAAAATGATAGACATATATCAAAACTAATATATGACATGAAAGTCAAGTGGCTAAAATTAGACATAAAAAAACTACATAGCAAACGAAGCAACATAGAAATTATGGCTTACGAACTTCATCTTAAACTTGCGAAATCAACATCACCTGAAAATTGGGACAATTCTTTACAAAAATTGTTTAATTCCATTCGATCAAAAGTCAAAACTAAATCAATTAAAATTCAGAAAAAATTAAAAGTGTTATTATTAAATCAAGAAATCAACAAATTAAATAATATTGGTAATGATACATCTAAATTAAAACAAAATTTGATACATAATAGATCATCAGAAAAATTTACAAATGAAGAACTGGAACTATTAAAGAAAGGACTAAAACATTCAGTTAAACCAAAAACGCTACCAATAGAAGACATTATTAATGACGTGGAAATAGCATGCTCAAAATTAAACACGGACGATTCAACACTTTTTAGGAATATGATAAAAGAAGAAACAGAAAAATGTATTAAAAAAACTTCAAGAAGTCATCACCAAACCAGAAACAGAGAGACAGCATTAGTTAAAAAATTGAAAGAAAGAGATGTTTTTTATTTGAAATCAGATAAAGGTAATGGCATAGTTATTGTTAAAAAATGTGATTATTTCAATAGTGTTAAATTAATGTTAGATTGTGGACCATATATTCAACAATCAAAAAATCCTTTAAATAACTATGTAAAAATAATTAACAAAATTTTAAGTGAACCAACACCATTATTTGATAAAAAATTTAAATCAAAATTAAAAATTAATAATCCAAAACTGCCTAAATTATATTGTTTGCCTAAAATTCACAAACCCGGTAATTAATTTAGACCAATTGTTTCTAACATAAATTCTCCTACATACAAAATTGCAAAATGGTTAGTTAATAAATTTAAACAACTCAAAATTAACAATGATTTTTTCTATTAAAAACTCTTTTGAACTGACCAAAAAACTAGAAAATGTAATTATACAAGAAGACGACTTATTGATCTCATTTGATGTAGAATCTTTATTCCCTAGTATACCAATTAATGAAACTTTAATTATTCTCGAAAATTTATTAAAAACAAATGGTAAAAATCAAGAAGAAATAAATTATTATATAAAATTAACAACTTTAGTTATGGATTTTAACACTTTTGAATTTAATGGAATATTTTATAAACAAACATTTGGCACTGCTATGGGTAATCCATTATCCCCCTTTTTAGCAAACATTTTCATGAACCATTTAGAAAATATTGCGAAGAACAGCATACAATATTTCCCAAATTTATGGTTAAGGTATGTTGATGATATTTTCACAATTATTAAAACCAATACCGATATTCAAAATTTTACAAATCAGTTAAATAAATTATTTACTAGCATAAATTTTACATATGAAATTGAGATCAATGGTCAACTTCCTTTCTTAGACCTACTAGTTATAAATAACAATAACAAATTATCCTTTAATATTTTTAGAAAACCCACCCACACCTTTAATTACATTCACTCAAGTTCACATAGTCCTTTTAAACATAAACTATCGTCTTTTAATAGTATGATTTATAGAGCTATCCAGTTACCAATATCTGAAGAAAATAGAAAAAGTGAGTTTACATTAATTTTAGATTTAGCCAAAGCATTAAATTACGATACTAACATTATTCAGAAATTAATCAATAAACATAAAAGAACACATTCCATTCGTCTAGCATCACGTTTAGAACCAATAATAGAATCTAATACAAATAAAAATTACTGTAAAATTTTTCACGAATCAAAATTAACTAATCAAATTAATAAAATTTACAAAAAATTCAATCTTAAACCTGCATACTACACAAAAAACAAAATTAAACTGTTATTGGGGAATACTTTTAAGATAATTGATGATCATGAAAAGTCTGGGATTTATTCATCAAAATGCAGCAATTGCAACAAAATGTATATTGGACAAACTATACGAAATTTAAAAACTAGGTTTAAAGAACATATTTACCATACTAAAAACCATAACCCAGATAAATCTGCGATAGCTCATCATACATTAACCACGGGACACAAATTTATTATAAATAATTTGAAATTACTAAAAGAATCTAACCATTTTCAACTAAACATGTTAGAAGCAATTGAAATGCACAAAAATAGGAATAACCTTCTAAATTTTGATTTAAGTCCTTTAAACAACCCACTTTTAAATTTAATTCCTTAAACTAGCCTGCCTTTATCTGATTTCAAATAAATCGCACTTGGTTGTGAAAATAGTTGTATTTCTATTTTTATTTATTTACAAAAATGTCAATTAGTTTTTTCTATTGATAAAGGGTACATTGTACCCGAAATGTACATATAGAATTAAAATAAAAAAGTGAAGTAAAAGGAATAAAGGAATAACTTAACTAATTAACATTGTGAATTATTATTTTTAAATAAAATCATTGCAAATTAATAATAGACCGATACTTATGAGTATTATTCATTTACTTTACTCCTAAAGAAAATTTTCTCGAATTACCGGTAATTGAATAAGTCGTTAAATTTACAATCCCTAGTAATTAAGTAATTTTTTCAACTTGTTCGTATTTTTTTTTCTTGCATTCGTAAAAATAGAAGGAACAATGTTGATGTGTACAACACGAAATTAACAATCGTGATTATTCATGACCATGAGGCAAACAAAAATCTTACGAAGGTTAAGGACTGGACAGAATAATAAAACTGATCCGGCAGTCGAGTGTCTCTTGAGATAATGCCACGTGCTTAACACTTTCCGATTTTATTCGTGTAATTGGCGGACAAATTGAAAAATTGACAAATTGCACTGTGTATTGCAGTGCTCCAGATACAAACACCAAAGCGATTTCGAATTGTTCTGGAATAAAACCGCTTGCGTAATCATGACATAAATTGTTTGAAAATTGTGTTGGACGGTCGTGAGATTAAAGTAACTCGGCAGAGAATTAAAAAGAAATGGTGATATGTTCATCATATTATATCATATGTTCAATAAAAAAAAACCTCTAGAGTGCTATGATTTTATCTTTATTAGAATTTATGTTAGCTACAGGCTTTAGAAATTGTCATTTAAAACGTCAAACATAATTATAATGTATAATTTTAGAGTTGCCAACCTACAATATATTCCAAAGCACTCTACAGGTTTTATTTTATTGAACATACGATATAATAGTCATGCGATCACATAAAGAAAAACATTTTCAAAATTTCTTAAACTAAAAATAAAACAGATTTCTTTAACAAACAAAATAACAGATAAAAATGTTGAAAACCTAATTATTTATACTGTGTTGATTCGGATTTCTCAATATTTTATATTTCGTGTATTTTCTGCATTATTTTATTTTTGGGTGTTTCATTACTTATTTGGCCCCCTTTTTCATAAAAGCAGAAAGGGGCGCTTGTATTTACTTACCAGTTTTATTACTTACTCTTTGTGCTTGTGATTTCTAAAGCGAAACGTGAGAGCCAAATGTTTGGCGGGATTTCATTTATTTTGCTTTACGGCCGAAAGAACGATTAACCATTGTCAAGAAAATTTCTTCAATTTCTAATGAGCGGGCCCAAAACGTGCCTAATTGGGCCCATAAACGTAAATCCGCGACAGAGCGAAGCGTCCGGACTTGTCCCTTTCACCATGCCCAAAAATTCCGGAAATTTCCAGCACCTGACCCTCTGTCCTTATTTTTCACACTGAAAAATCATCCCTCGCTTTCTCTTCTAGAATCCCTCTCCAATCAATCCTGACCAATCAGATTTTCCTAATATCTTTCACAATGTTCTCATTAATCACTTGGTGAAACATGATTAAAATAAAATTTGAAATAAAAACACTTGGTTTGTTTCACTAACGTTTTACTTATTATTCCGACTAGTTTCGGCTTCTAGCCATTATCAAGGAATGTACAGAGAATACTTTTTTACACGATATTTATATACAAAATCACCTAATAAGGGCGTTCATTATTGGGGAGATCCATAGCTCGTCATTGTCATTGACCATATGTTTTCCCGATTTTATTGCTTTATTTATCTCCAAGCCTTCTCTGAAATTCAGTATACGACCCTTATTGCCTGTATACAATATTTTAAAATTATTGCTGTTGTATAGATGACCGGCTGTGATGCAGTGTTTGGACATACCCGTTGATTGTTTTTTATTTAGAACATCTTTTTTATGTTCGTCGAGACGGATTTTAAATGATCGTCCGGTCTGTCCTATATATACTGCATCACAGTCGTTACATCTTAATTCATAAACACCTGATAGTTCTATTCTATCGTTTTTAAACTTATTATTCACTAATAATTTACTTAAATTAATGGGGTTTGTTAGAATGATGTCAAATTTGTTGTTTCTCAAAGTATTTTTTAATTTTACAGAAAGGTCTGCCACATAATCTATTTTTTGCCAGGTGTTTTTAGAATTTGGATTGGTTGCGTAAAAATATTTTAGTAATTGACTTTGTTTTTTCTTTTTTAATAAATTATCTATTAACTGTTCTGAATATCCGTTGTTATTTGCTATTATTTTTATAATATTTAATTCAGATTTGAAATTGTCGGCGTTTAGAGGGATATTTAATAATCTATATATTAAGGAATGGAAAGTGCTATGTTTAATTTGGTTTGTTGTATTTGACGTGAATGGGATAATTGAATCTGAAAATGTTTGTTTCCTGTAAATTTTATAAACTAAATTATTCTTTGATTTAGTTATTGTGAGGTCTAAAAGGTTTAGGCTATTGTTTGTTTCCAGTTCAAATGTGAATTGTATTTTAGGCTGAATTGAATTTAAAAATGTTGTAAATATATCTAGTTGTCTAACGATGCCCGCCCAAATGCAAAAAATGTCATCGACATATCTGGCCCAAAAGTGTATAAATTTTGTCTCCTGTTTCCTAAACAAAGTTGTTTCGAAATCTGCTAAGAAAATTTCAGATAAAAGAGGAGATAGGGGTGATCCCATTGGTTTCCTATCCCAAACCGTTTCTTCTGTTAACAAAACCAGAAAACAGTCTTGTCTTGAACACCGTTTCAACAACATCGTTCTTTCGGTCGTACCGCGCTTTTAACTTTCTTTTAACTTGTGTTTTTTAACTGATACTTTCTATCCACGTGTTTTTAACTTCACTTATTTTTTCCGTTATTATTTGTTAATTGTTTTGTATATATGTCAGTATTTAAATAAATCGTTTTTGTTTAACTTACTGGTTTAAGTAATTTTTATTAAAGTCGCGAGAACCGCGTAATTTACATACTGTATACACTGGTTTGAATATAAGTATAACCATAGGCATAGACAAGAGAGCAGGACGAAAAATCTTGTTATTACGAGCATTGTTTGAATGTAAAATAGTTTTTCGACAGAATATATGGGGATCTTAGTTATTTAAAGAGATAGTAAGTCGGTTTAATTGGGGCAAAGTTGCGTTTTTTCTCGGGCCTAACAATAATCTGAAAACGATTTTGAAATATCTTTTATGTTTTCGAGATGTCAACAAAAAACTGTTTTTTTTAAAATCGTTTTTATTTTTTTATTCAAAAACTACTGTAGCATATTTTTTTTAAGATAACTATAACATTTACCCGAGGACCATAGCCAACTTTTGATTTTCTTATGGGTGCCATTTTGGATTTTTATATTTTTTGAAAGAATTTTTTTAACTCAGTGATGGATTACACTCATAATTTATTTTAGATTTAATATTTAAAATTATCATTTTTTTTGCAGAGTGCCTTAGAAATAATGACGTCATATCTATTAATCAATAAAATCTTGACAGCAGTCAATCATTGTTAGCAGTCAAAATTATTTAATAACTGTAAATCTTTTGTAATAATAATAATCAGTATTGATTATCACATAAATCATAAATTTAAAAAATGGTGATATGTTCATCATAGCACTTTCCACGTTAAAGAAATGATGATCTAAATCTCAACAGTATGGAAAAGTTACACAAACTAAATGTATTCTACTTTTATTATTATTAATCCAAAACTATTCACACAAAAAGTAATTCTTTCATTTTCACTACATCTCAATATATATTGATCACGATTAAATGTAAGCGTTATATATTTTTAACTTAACTGTAAATCAGTGGTTAATACGCGTGGCGCATGAAGTAAAATTTCGAGTTTAGAAAAGCCCCGTGAAAATTTGTCTCGGGTCGCTGCGCGACCCTCGACAAATTTTCTACGCGGGGCTTTTCTAAACTCGAAATTTTACTTCATGCTTAGTCTGGGAGTGGAAGACAATTGTTAGTTTAAAGAACATCACAACTGGTAATATATTTTAACAACAATTATGGGTTCTAGGAGTTGTTAAATGAGTAAGTTACTCAACTGTTTCCAAGGCACTCTTTATAAAAAACAAAAGATTAAAATTTTATATGTATATACAATGCAGAGCTGGGACGAATCCTCGTAAAAAGGATTCGAATCACGAATCCGAATCACCTAATATGATTCGAATCACGAATACTTGAATAAGGATTCGTAAGAGATAAATATGATTCGAATCAAAGATTCGAATCCTGTTTTTTCGAATCACGAATACAAATCCTTTAACATTAAATTTGATTATATTATTTTCCTGCTACCATTAATATATAAATATCGTTACCAGTTATTTTAACAAAAATATTCAAAACCTAATAATTTATTATTAACACTAAACATCGTTGATAACAGACTAAATATCTGATTCCCTGTTACTCTGATTGAAGATGTATTTGTGTGCTTTTGAACTTCACTTCAAACCAGTGTTTTGTACATGCATTAAGTAAAATTTCGAGTTTAGAAAAGCCCGAAAATTTGTCTCGGGTCGCTGCGCGACCCGAGACAAATTTTCAATATGTTATGCAATGGTATTATTTAGTTAAGTTTTACTCAAATCGATTAAATAGAGCACGCTAATCTAGCAATAAAAAAAAATGCAAAATAAGGTTATGATATGGGTTTAAAACGTGTTCAAAACATGTTTAAAATACGTTTAAAACGTGTTTAAAACAGAATACACAGGGCGTTTTTCTTTTGAGTATACATACCCCGATAATTACAGCGTTTTAAAAGTTGTGGGAAATCGTTGTTTTAATGCGGTTAATTTGTGCCTTTAAACGAGTGTTTTCCACTCCCAGACTAAGCATGAAGTAAAATTTCGAGTTTAGAAAAGCCTAAAAATTTGGATTGGCCGCGTAGCGAAGCGGAGCGGCCAATCCAAATTAGGCTTTTCTAAACTCGAAATTTTACTTCATGCGCCACGCTTAAAAACACTGATTTACAGTGAAATTCAAAAAACACACACTTACAACAACGGTTATAGGCAACCTAATATACATTAGAGTTTATGGGTTGCCTATAATCACTGCTTTAAACAATTTTTTCAGCGCAGAATTTAACTCACGTTTTATCCACATTTACATATTAGATTGCTAAAGCCGTATATTTTAAACATTACGATATTTCAGTGTTTTATACGCGTGGCGCATGAAGTAAAATTTCGAGTTTAGAAAAGCCTAATTTGGATTGGCCGCTCCGCTTCGCTACGCGGCCAATCCAAATTTTCAGGCTTTTCTAAACTCGAAATTTTACTTTATGCTTAGTCTGGGAGTGGAAAGCCCTCGTTTAAAGATTCAAATTGAAATCTTGAACAAAAAACAACGAACGTCGAAAAATTTATAGTGAATGCTTATAATAATAATAATAGTAATTTATTTTCAAGAAATAAGTAATTACAAGGTAATACATATAAATGAAAATGTGTCAGCAAAATACAATTTAGAAAATATAAAATTAAATAAATAGAAACAAAGTTAGAAAATATAAGATTAAATAAATAGAAACAAAGTTAATAAACGGGAAACAAACAAAAAAGAAGTAAGAGAAAAATGCATATCAACATGAATATATCCTATTTCGAGAAGGCGTTTTTTTTTATTTATTTCTTTATTTTTTTTTTTATTTGATGTATTTCAGAGTTCGGGTCGCTGCGCGACCCTCGACAAATTTTCTACGCGGGGCTTTTCTAAACTCGAAATTTTACTTCATGCTTAGTCTGGGAGTGGAAGACAATTGTTAGTTTAAAGAACATCACAACTGGTAATATATTTTAACAACAATTATGGGTTCTAGGAGTTGTTAAATGAGTAAGTTACTCAACTGTTTCCAAGGCACTCTTTATAAAAAACAAAAGATTAAAATTTTATATGTATATAAAATGCAGAGCTGGGACGAATCCTCGTAAAAAGGATTCGAATCACGAATCCGAATCACCTAATATGATTCGAATCACGAATACTTGAATAAGGATTCGTAAGAGATAAATATGATTCGAATCAAAGATTCGAATCCTGTTTTTTTCGAATCACGAATACAAATCCTTTAACATTAAATTTGATTATATTATTTTCCTGCTACCATTAATATATAAATATCGTTACCAGTTATTTTAACAAAAATATTCAAAACCTAATAATTTATTATTAACACTAAACATCGTTGATAACAGACTAAATATCTGATTCCCTGTTACTCTGATTGAAGATGTATTTGTGTGCTTTTGAACTTCACTTCAAACCAGTGTTTTGTACATGCATTAAGTAAAATTTCGAGTTTAGAAAAGCCCGAAAATTTGTCTCGGGTCGCTGCGCGACCCGAGACAATTTTTCACGGGGCTTTTCTAAACTCGAAATTTTACTTCATGCTTAGCCTGGGAGTGGAAAACACTAATTTAAAGCTTTAAATTATAATTTAAGAAAGAACAAGGAATATCTAAAGATTTACAGAAAATAGGCTGAATTAGGAACGTATCCGCCCATTTTCCCGAATACATTGTCCCGAATATATTTTTCCCGAATTACGTTTTTCCTGAATAATATATTTCCCGAAAACACTTTCCCGAATACTACTTTTCTGAATCAACTTTTCCGAATGATGTTTTTCCCGAACTAAACTATCAAAACCCAAATAGGGTTTTTCTTTTTTTTTTCTTTAGTTGAGGCTGTTAGTTGTTAAAACTCCATAATATCACTTTAATAAAACACTTAATTTGTTTAGGCTTCAAAATTGTATTTATTGTATTTATTTCTTTCGAAAACGGAAAATCTCCAATTTTATACAATGATTACAAAATATAACTTATATCTAATACCTAAAGTCTATTTACCTAAAAATAGGTACATTATGCACATTAATGAGAAACAAAAAATATTAAGGTGATGGAGTTTTGCAAAAATACTTTCTAAATTGGTACGCAGCAAATTACGTTTAAAAGTATTTATAGAATCAGCAAATAAATCAAAATTTTCAAAACGCTGCAACAAATTTGTAAAGCGCATTATCCTCGAAAGTGGACTGCTATAAGTGTAAACCGTACGATGATATTCTGTTCTAAATAGTTTATATTTTATTCAGGAACAATACCTTTCGGGAAATTGGATTCGGGAAATGGGATTCGGGATTTCTATTTTCAGGAAATATGGCGTTCGGGAAAAAGGTCATTCGGGAAAATATATTCGGGAAAGTGTACGGTAACCATTAGGAATACGTATACTTAAAAGAAAAACTCCCTGTATCTGTTTGCTCCGAAGAAATATGAATAATTATAAACCATAATGAAGATAACAATTAGTTCTCAAAAAAACACTCGTTAATTAATATTATACACAATTGACGTTTGTTAAACAATGGCGGCGACAAAGAAAAAACATGTATTTTTAATCTTCTAGTAGAAATGTGTTTTATGTTAAGTAAATTATCCATCTTTCAGTTAGTAGTACAAATTCTTTGCTAGCAGCAATTGTCCTTTTAGTAGTAGATTAAGCAACTACTATTTTATTCCTTCTACTATTACTAGGACTTTCTGCAACTAGTTGTAGTACAGGCTCCGCCTGCTGGTGGCAAGGCACGATAAGCCAAAACCATCTGAACAAGACGCTCTGTTAATAGCAGTAGTTCTTTCTACTAGTAGAAATAGTGTTTTTTGCTATAAAAAAACGACTGCTAGGTCTTTCTGCTACTAGTAGTATTACAGGCTCCATCTGCTGGTGGCAAGATTTGAAGCTAGAACCATCTGATCCAGAAGCCCTGTCTACCAATAGCGGTAGTTGTTTCTGCTAGTAGAAATAGCGTGTTCTGCTAAAAAGTAAACGTTTCTATCAGTAGTACTTATTTCAGCTAGTAGTACAATTTCTTTGTGCTAGTAGCGTTCGTCCTTTCAGTAGGCGAAAAAACAACTACTATTTTGTTCCGTCTACTACGAGTAGGTCTTTCTACTACTAGTACGGACGGAGCCTGTACTGTACAGGTTCCGTCTGCTGATGGCAAGACATCTGAACAAGAAGCTCCGTTAATAGCGGTAGTTCTTTCTGCTGAGGTAATTCTTTTAGCTAGTAGCAGTAGTTCTCCATAGCCGGGGGTGGATGTGGGGGTTCAAACCCTCCCTGAAATTTTCAAATAATAAATTTTTGTATGTAATAGCGGGACTGTAAGAGCAAAAAAAAATATTTTTTTCTAAGCCCCCCCTCACGAATTTTTTATAACCCCGCGACACTATCGCCGATTCGCATCGGTGCGGCCAGCCCCCCGCGGGGGGGTCAAAATAAAACTTTAAATTTTGCATTTCTGTTAGTATATCTATATTTGGCATACTTTAAAACATAGAAATATGGAATTTGAATTCATTTACGGAAGTAGTTATCTCAAAAATAATTCGCAAAGTTGAACAATTTATGCTAATGAGTTTGGTAAGAAATAAGCGTTCTAATAATTTCAATACTAAAGCCTTACAAATAATTTCCAAATAGTTGTTTTTTTTTTCTAATTATAATATGAGTAAGGCACTTTTCAATAGAACAGAAATTTTATTAAGAAGAAGTAAAATAACTTAGATATGAATTTATAAAAATGATCAATTTTAAAAATGAAATTACAACTTTGTTGGACTCGCAGTCCTTTTAATCAAATAGGAAAGTAATACTGCTTAGATCATGATATTCTGTAATTATCTATCTATCTAATCATGTGAACCTTTTTTTTAAGTCGATCCATCCGCCGAAGTTATGATTTTTGTTTCACCGACGGATTACATTTTTATACAATTTGGAGCGCGCTACATACGCGGACAGGATAAATACAACGCACCTAGCCATCGTCGTCACCTTCCCGTGAACTTAATAATTGCTATCGGCTATTAGTTTAATTAATTAATTAGTAAATGAATATGCAGTATTATTATTTTTTAAATTAAATAACTATTTTACAAATACAAAGGGTAGATTTATCTCCAATGTAACCTTTACAAGTAAACATTTATTCGATTCTGGAAATAATAAAACTCAAGGGTGACACTCTACTTGTTATCTCGATGCTGATTTATGGTGCGGGTCATTGAGTCCTTTTTTCACATTCTTGAAGGCGTTTTCTAGAATTTTGAAAACAGATGTACCTAATATGATCATAAAATGGTTTTCTGAAGAACTGAAAACTTTTTGCGACGACACGAAAATATCTAAAATTTTCAGATTTCTATCTTTTTCCTAAAATGTTGGAGGGTAAGGGGAAAGAGACCGAGTACTCAGGGGGTAATCCATTATGAACACCAACCGCATTTTTTTATGTCAATGTCAACCCGATATTAGCAGGTATTAAGAAGTCTATTTGTTTTCAGCCAGCGCGTAGCGTTATACTTTGTCCGACTTGGGGTGGTTGAATTTTTTAAAACGTATCTGACCTTTACATCTCGGTAAATATTGATCATCACATCTGAACGTTATATATTTTAACTTTACTGTAAATCAGTGGTTTATACGCGTGGCGCATGAAGTAAAATTTCGAGTTTAGAAAAGCCCCGTGAAAATTTGTCTCGGGTCGCTGCGCGACCCTCGATAAATTTTCTACACGGGGCTTTTCTAAACTCGAAATTTTACTTCATGCTTAGTCTGGGAGTGGACAACACTCGTTCTTAGAAGTTTCAAATTAAAGAATCACTCTACTAAGTTTACTAAGTTTATTACAATTTTACAAAGGTTACAGCTCGAAGGACCAATCATGGTCTTCGGAGACCGAAGGACTACAGGGAATCGAAGTTTTTTTACAAGAAAACAACGAAAATCTGAAGGTTTACTGCATGGATAGGAAAGAACACATCTAATTTTGAAAAAAATATCGAAGTTTTGTTGGTTTTCAGTGCATTTTTAACTTCACTTCAAATCAGTGTTTTATACGCGTGGCGTCTGCATAAATGTGGTTTTTAAATACAGGGATTTTTTCTTTCAGGTATACTATTGAAAAAATTAAGAACTTTAAGGAATGTCTGCATGAATATCTGTGTCAGAAAGAATTATACTTCTTAAACGAACTCTGAAATACATCAAATAAAAATAGGATATATTCATGTTGATATGCATTTTTCTCTTACTTCTTTTTTGTTTGTTTCCCGTTTATTAACTTTGTTTCTATTTATTTAATCTTATATTTTTTAACTTTGTTTCTATTTATTTAATTTTATATTTTCTAAATTGTATTTTGCTGACACATTTTCATTTATATGTATTACCTTGTAATTACTTATTTCTTGAAAATAAATTACTATTATTATTATTATTATTATAAGCATTCACTATAAATTTTTCGACGTTCGTTGTTTTTTGTTCAAGATTTCAATTTGAATCTTTAAACGAGGGCTTTCCACTCCCAGACTAAGCATGAAGTAAAATTTCGAGTTTAGAAAAGCCTGAAAATTTGGATTGGCCGCGTAGCGAAGCGGAGCGGCCAATCCAAATTAGGCTTTTCTAAACTCGAAATTTTACTTCATGCGCCACGCGTATAAAACACTGAAATATCGTAATGTTTAAAATATACGGCTTTAGCAATCTAATATGTAAATGTGGATAAAACGTGAGTTAAATTCTGCGCTGAAAAAATTGTTTAAAGCAGTGATTATAGGCAACCCATAAACTCTAACGTATATTAGGTTGCCTATAACCGTTGTTGTAAGTGTGCGTTTTTTGAACTTCACTGTAAATCAGTGTTTTTAAGCGTGGCGCATGAAGTAAAATTTCGAGTTTAGAAAAGCCAAATTTGGATTGGCCGCGTAGCGAAGCGGATTTTTAGGCTTTTCTAAACTCGAAATTTTACTTCATGCTTAGTCTGGGAGTGGAAAACACTTGTTTAAAGTCTTAAATTAACCGCATTAAAACAACGATTTCCCACAACTTTTAAAACGCTGTAATTATCGGGGTATGTATACTCAAAAGAAAAACGCCCTGTGTATTCTGTTTTAAACACGTTTTAAACGTGTTTTAACCATGTTTTGAACACGTTTTAAACCCATATCATAACCTTATTTTGCATTTTTTTATTGCTAGATTAGCGTGCTCTATTTAATCGATTTGATTAAAACGTAACTAAATAATACCATTGCATAACATATTGATTAATGCGTTAAATTGTTGGAGTCATCAAATGAACATGAACGACCGTTTAAAACGCTTTAAAAAGGGCAAAAAGGGAAACTACCTGCTATTCAAACAGATAATGTCAGAAATTGTAACATCAACACACCATAAATTGTGGTTTCTTTTCTTCCATTATGCTCCTGCGCTTGTAGAGGGTGTCTCTCTTCAAAATTTGCTGGTTTAGAGATTTTGTAGAGGCCCTAACTTTTTCAGAAGTTAAAACGATTTCGCCCAGTGCAAATGTGTTTTCGTTCTTGAATCTATAAACTGAACTTATTTGTTATTAATAGTGTTTGTGATATTCTTAATTTAATTTCTAGTTAGTGACAATAGTTTATATATTAGTATTATTATTCTTCGCTTTGTGTTCGTGTTAGTGATTCGAAATCATGGTGACTATTACAAATAGAACACTGTTTACTGCGTGGTATAACCATAATAAACTCTCTAAATTATCCCTTGAAGAGTCTGTTGTTCTCTTACAACAAGAAATTATAAAACAGGGATATGTTATAAGTGATTTAGACAGAACTAATATAAAGCTTGGTAATTGTTGTCGAAGTGCAAGAACTGAATGGAAATGTGCACAGTATTCTTTACATAATTTCAATAAGAAAAATGAACAATGGTTAAATAAAATCTTTATTGAAGATAATGTTGAGGCTGAAACACATTCAATCGCAGAAAATATTGAAAATATGGAAAATATACATATATGAAAGTTTATTCACTTTAATCCCCAATAAATGAATATGTTATAATTAATAATCACTAAAATAAATTATTAATATTATAATACAATGACAGTTAACTTATGAACATATTTAATAATAAACCTCTTGTAATAATTCTATGCGGTGAATTTAGACTGGCATTTGTGTGGCGCGGCGCGCGGCTGTTTATCATGCGTATGTAACGCGCTCCAATTTGTATAAAAATGTAATCCTTCGGTGGAAAAAAAATCATAACTTCGGCAGATGGATCGACTTAAAAAAAAGGTTGACATGGTTAGATAGATAGATAATTACAGAATATCATGATCTAAGCAGTATTACATTCCTATTTGATTAAAAGGACTGCGAATCCAACAAAGTTGTAATTTCATTTATAAAATTGATCATTTTTAAAAATTCATATCTAAGGTATTTTACTTCTTCTTGATAAAATTTCTGTTCTATTGAAAAGTGCCATACTCATATTATATTCAGAAAAAAAAACAACTATTTGGAAATTATTTGTAAGGCTTTAGTATTGAAATTATTAGAACGCTTATTTCTTACCAAACTCATTAGCATAAATTGTTCAACTTTGCGAATTATTGTTGAGGTAACTACTTACGTAAATTAATTGATATTCCATATTTCTATGTTTTAAAGTATGCTAAAAATAGATATACTAACAGAAATGCAAAATTTTAAGTTTTATTTTGACCCCCCGCGGGGGGCTGGCCGCACCGATGCGAATCGGCCACACTGTGCCCCGTCCAATTTTTTATTCTGGCTGCGGCCTTGGTCGTTCTTTCAGCTTAAAAGTAGTTTTTTGTTCTACTACCACTAGTTTTTTTCTGCTACTAGTAGTAGTACAGGCTCCGTCTACGGAACTAGAAGCTCTGTCTGCTAATAGCGGCAGTTCTTTCTGCTAGTGGACAAATCGAATTTAACTGAAAAAAAGTGATACAGTTTGTAGTACTGGTTCTTTCGGCTAATAGTACTTAGTAGTACTAGTACAGGCCTCGTCTGCTGGTAGCAAGATATCTGAAGCTACAACCATCTGAGCTAGAAGTTCTGGCTGGTAATAGTAGTAGTTGTTTCTGCTAGTAGAAATAGTGTTTTCCGCAAAACAGCATATTGTCTGTAAATCTTTAGATATTCCTTGTTTTTTTTTAAGTTCAATTCGAAGCTTTAAACAAGTGTTTTCCACTCCCAGACCAAGCATGAAGTAAAATTTCGAGTTTAGAAAAGCCCCGTGACAATTTGTCTCGGGTCGCGCAGCGACCCGAGACAAATTTTCTGGGCTTTTCTAAACTCGAAATTTTACTTCATGCGCCACGCGTATAAAATAGTGATTTAACGAGAAATTTAAAAACACGCAAAAGACATTTTTCATGTTAATCCTCACAATTAATTCGAATTATTTTTGACAATTCAAATCATTTTGTAAGTATTCGAATCCTTTTATAAATATTCGAATCCTTTTATAAGGATTCGAATCACCCACATTTGGATTCGAAAAAAAAAAAAAAAAAAAAAAAAAAAAAAAAAAAATACGTAACGAATCCGGATCACGAATCCAGTTGAACTAAAGTATTCGAATGCCTCTTTTGAATCCTCTAAAAGGATTTGAATTCAGGATTCGAATCCTGAATGATTCGAATCCTGCCCAGCTCTGATAAAATGTATAATAAACTTTTTCTTAACTCGAAATAATACAAAATCAGCACAATACGAATTGTATTCGCAATCATTAAAATATCCGAAATCTGCAGATCATTTAAAACAGCCTTAAATTTTGAATTACCATTTCATAAATAATTTAAATTTAAATTTTTTGATGCGCTATTCACAAGTATGTAATTTAATTCAACATTCATCCTTTTTTATTTTTTTATGTTTCAGATGACATCTATTCTTTGGATGACATTTGTTCCAATGTAGCATTTAAAAGTATTATATTTTTTGTAATTTGATAGAATTTTTTGCATACAATTTAATAAACTATTTACTTGTATTTTTTGTTTTATTCTTGTACAGCAATAATAAAATCAAATAACTTGTTCATTCCAAAATTTCCAAAAGTCAATAAAGAGTTTTTGATTGGAAATGCATTCTACAGTTGGGACGAATACCTAAATTTTAATTTTACAAATTTTTAACATGTGTTTCAATGTACTCGCATTTACCTATATGTATTTTTAACGTGTGTGTGAATGTATTTATATATTAGTTATAATTTACTTATTTGTCTATTAATTTATTTATATATTTAATAATATTTTTAGTTTCCTAATTATTTGTTTATTTACTTGTTTATCTATTTCTTTATTTATTCATTTTACTTTTAACTCAAAGTGCAATTCCAGTAATTTCGTAGGTTTTTATTTAAAATATTAAAAAAAATAAATAATTTAAAATATGTTAGTATTAAGTAACATATTGTATTGACAAGTGTAAAACTTCTTGCTGTTAACACAATAAATTTATTTATTTATATTTATTCATTTATATTTAATTATTAACATTCGAAAATTAATGTAAATCTTTATAGAATAATTGTATTTGTTAGAAAAATGTTTTTTGAAGTTAGAAAAAAAAAATGGTTTAGTTTTACGTTTGAGTTGATGGTTTTAAGCGATAGTTTACTCTTCAAAATATCAACTCAAACAAAGAGCTGAATTAACATTAGAAAATCAATATAAATCTTTACAGAAAATTTGGTTTGGTCGCTCCACGCTTCGCGCTACGCGGCCAAACCAAATTTTCAGGCTTTTCTAAACTCGAAATTTTACTTCATGCGTAACCTGGGAGTGGAAAACACTCTTTAAACTTCAAATTGACCTCTTTCAAGAAAACAACAATATTTTCCACATCTACTCAATAGTTCAGGTATTTATAGAAATAAATAATGCATTTATATTGATTTTGTGTAAGCTCAAACAAAAATGTAAGTTAAATAGTCATCGGATTATTCTGTTAATACAGGGAGTTTTTCTTTTAAGTAGACATACAGGGAATTTTCTATTAGGTATACATATGCATACGCACTTTTTTAATGAATTCAATTTGAAGCTTAAAACGAGTGTTTTCCATTCCCAGACTAAGCATGAAGTAAAATTTCGAGTTTAGAAAAGCCTGAAAATTTGGTTTGGTCGCGTAGCGCGAAGCGCGGAGCGGCCAAACCAAATTTTCAGGCTTTTCTAAACTCGAAATTTTACTTCATGCGCCATGCGTATTAAACACTGAAATTAGTGTCTTGTACGCGTGGCGCATGAAGTAAAATTTCGAGTTTAGAAAACCCTGAAAATTTTACTTCATGCTTAAACTGGGAGTGTAAAACACTCGTTTAAATTTCAAATTGTTTTTCTTCTAAGAAAACAACGAATATTTAAAGAAACTACAACACGGAATTAGGATATGTATACTCAATAGAAAAAAATCACTAGAAATTATGATTTAAAGCTTTTCTATAAAAAAGAACACTAATATACTCGCGACCTAAACAGAATGACATTGTCATGTAACGTCAAAATTTGACACAACTAGGAAAAATCGTTGCAGGTACAACTGTCGACATAATCTCTAATAAATTTGAACCACACATTCCACATCAATGAGTCATAGGACATCTCTCCAGAATTCCACTATAAGAAATATTATCATAGGAAATGACATATTTTTTATGAAAATTAGTTTTTGAACTTAAAAAAAATGGTTTCGTTTTTTGTTTGAGTTGCTATTTTTAAGCGTGAGTTTACTCTTAAAAATATCAACTCCACCATAAAACTGAACCATTATTTTTATGATTTTAAAAGGAAAAATTTGGATACATTTCACTGATATTTTCGCTTAATAAACCATTTTTTTATGATTATTAAAGAAAATACTTCGTTAAAATTCACCAATAAATTTTTTTGTTCCAAGTAGTTTTGACGTTTCGCCAATCTCAATGATTCTCAAAATTTGGTGAAACTTCACAAAAGTTTTCTTTTATTTTTATTTTTAAAATGTATGTGAAACAAACCACGTGTTTATTGTTTACCTAATTGTTCAAAGTAATAAAGAAATGTATACATTTGATTTAATTTTTATTATTATTAAATCCAATTTAAACATTTTTAATTCCAGAATTTTTATTTGGGAATAAAAATGTATACACTTGATTTAATTTTTGTTCATTTTAACAACGTTACTTTGAACAATTGAGTCGCCTATTTCCAAAAACCCCTAAATCCATTGTTTTCAAATGGATTTAGGGGTTTTTGGAAATAGTCGACTCAATTAGGTAAACAATAAACACGTGGTTTGTTTCACATAAATTTAAAAAAAAAACAATTGTTATTCTGACTAGTTTTAATTTTCTCATAATTATCAAAAAAAAATAATTCTTTGAAATTCATCATTTTCAAAGAATACAATTTTTTGATAATGATGAATATCAAAGAATGCGTTTCTTTGATAATTATGTCAAAATTGAAACTAGTCGTGGAACAAAATAATTTTGTAATTGAAATATTCTAATTTGTCTCTAACTTATATAAACGTAATTTTTTTTTGCGTTGATGGCCAACAATTTTGTTGTTACTCCACTGCTGCAACCTGAGTTGATTTTCGTAAACGGCAAATGAGAATTTATTAAAAATCAAAAGATTAGTGTTTACTGTAATTTTATACATAACTGAGTACATAGTGATTTTATTGTTACTGTGATATTGTTACGAGATTAATTTACTAAAAAGTTATAGCATAACCTAAAAAGTATTTAACAATTATAATTTAATTTTGTATTCGCGTTAAGGAGGTACTAATAAAGCCACCTGTTATATGCCGTGTTAATTAAATGGAACTTAATGTATTCCATTTAATTATTGTTGAAAAAGTTGCTTATTACCTATTAATAATGAAGAATAAATTTTATTTTTATTAATACATTAAATGGTAAGTAATATTTTAATTCTGCTTTATCTGGCATAGATCCGCTGTGTTTTGTGTAAACAGGATTACCTCGTGAAGGATATGACTTTTGCAGGGGTATAGCCAAACACTAAGAAGCGTATGTATATTTTAGATGTTTTAAGTGAAAATAATTGACCGCTGAACACCCGATATTAATCGTGGCTACCTTCCATGCACTTTCGTCGTGCACAGACGGTCTTGATTGAGAAGAGGCTTTACAATACGCATCCTCAACCCTGAGATTAAATCTCTTAATCCCAAAAATGTTGTTTAAATTTTATGTGCCAAACAAAAACACACCATGAACCTCTGCCCCATACAATACACCCCCCCTTTACTCAGTTGAATGATAAATCTGTGAGAAAAAAGAAATGAAAAATTAGATATCTCATTCAGACAGATTAGTTGGCCATGAGCGGGCTGAGCCTACGCCCAAATTTCCTCAAGGAGGTCAGGCCGGACCCGACCTCTAATCTTACCCATCTTAAAGATAAGAACAGATCTGGCCAGGCTATAGCCAAACATTTTTAGTATTGGGACTGAGTAATGAACTGGTGCGCCAGTTTAGGATCGGGCATGAGCCTAGTCTTTAAGAAGCTGGCCTGTTCGGGCCGGGCCAGCAATCTTAAGTACAAGAACTGATTAGAATATAACAAAATATTTTTTTAAACCAATTAAATATAATAATTTTTTAAACGAAAAATGTTTGGCTATAGCCAGGATTTGAAACTGCGCGCGCAGTTTCAAATCCTGGCTATAGCCAAACATTTTTAGAATTGGGCCTGAGTGTTTACTAGGCCTGACTTGGTTAATACTCAGGCCTAGTGCGGCGGTTCAAGACCGGGCAGAGTCTACTCTTCAAATTCTTCAAAAAGCTGGCTTGTTCGAGCCGGACCACCAATCTTAAGCATAAGAACTTGTCAGAATATAAGAAAACATTTTTTTTAAACCAATTAAATTTTATAATTTTTTTTTAAACGGAATATGTTTAGCTACAGCTAGGATTTGAAAGTTCGCGTGCAGTTTCAAATCTTGGCTATAGCCAAACATTTTTAGTATTGGGCCTGAGTAATAACCAGGCCGGGCTTCGCCCAGCCTAGTCCGGCGGGTCAGAACCGCGCCGAGTCTACTCTTAAAATTCTTTAAAAAGCTGGCCTGTTCGGTCGGACCACCAATCTTAAGTATTAAGTACTGGTCAGAATATAACAAACATTTTTGGTAAATGTGTAGAACACGGCACATACTCCATTTTGACAGGTTCCCGCATGTGCAGTAGCGCCCACTCCAGTAGTCCTTAATAGGTTATTTGTGTACATGTGTGTGTTTTCTATTAAAATTTTAACAATTCTATTAATTTCTTTGATTAAAAACATTATTATTGATTCTATAAACGCCATCGATTCTATTCAACCTCTTTTTTTACTCATCTAACCTAAGCATATGCATACACATCTGTCCGCTTACACACACCCATACAAATAACCTGTTGAGAATCACTGGAGTAGGCGCTACTGAGCATGCAGGTTCGCGGATCTTAATGTGGATGTGCCGTGTTCTACACATTAGCTAATATTTTTTTAAAGCAATTAAATTTTAGAATCTATAACCATAATTTCTTGTTGCGTTGATGGCCAACAATTTTGTTGTCACTCCACTGCTGCAAGCCGAGTTGATTTTCGTAAACGGCAAATGTGAATTTATTGAAAATCAAAAGTTAAGTGTTTACTATTATTTTATACATAACTGAGTAAATGGTGATTTTATAATTACAGTATATGTGATATTGTTACGAGATCAATTTACTAAAAAGTAATGGTACAATATAATAATATTCTGGTTTTCGCGTAAAGGTAGCGCCATCTACTTTTTTATATCATAAATTAAAATATTTGTAATTTTCTAATGGATCCAATTTATATATCCATTATTTCAAACAAACGTCAGTACACGTCATATTTAGTGTAAAATAAATATCGTGATTTTGGCTGTATAAATAAAGATAATACTACAATTTTTATTATTTACGTCATAATTTTGGAAATAATTTCATCATGTGTACAATTTATTCCTGTAATGTGCTTATTTACCCGAAAATACCAACCTATTTAACCTCAAAATCGGAACTTAAAATACAATTTGCGGCTAAACGGTAAGTCGGCGCAAGAACTTTATCTTAACATTTCTGCGTCCCACACACACTTAATTCCAGTTCCGCTGGCAAACTCTCAAAAATCTTAGTATTCCGTTCTGGAGAACATCCCCAAAAACCCCTAAATCCATTTGAAAGCAATAGATTTAGGGGTTTTTGGAAATAGGCGACTTAATTGTTCAAAGCAACGTTGTTAAAATAAACAAAAATCAAATCACATTTTTATTCCTGAATAAAAGTTCTGTAATTAAAAATGTTTAAATTGGATTTAATAATAATAACTTTGTTAAAATGAACAAAAATTAAATCAAATTTATGCATTTTTATTCCTGAATAAAAATTATGGAATTAAAAATGTATAAATTGGATTTAATAATAATAAAAATTAAATCAAATGTATACATTTTTATTCCAGAATATCTGGAATTAAAAATGTATGAATTTCATTTAATTTTTATTCATTTTAACAACGATGCTTTGATAACCATAAAACTCAACGCACTGTCAAAACCTGTCAGAAACCTGAAACACCCCTCTCGAAGAATATGACGTAAAATTACGGGGCAGATTTTACATAGTGCAATATAACATTTTGAAATTTTCGGGGAGGGTTTGAACCCCTATATCACCTCCCTCCCCCTGGCTACGGCCTTGGGTATACACTGTAAATTTTTCGACAATCGTTGTTTTTTTTAAGATTTCAATTTGAATCTTTAAACGAGGGTTTTCCACTCCCAGACTAAGCATGAAGTAAAATTTCGAGTTTAGAAAAGCCTGAAAATTTGGATTGGCCGCGTAGCGAAGCGGAGCGGCCAATCCAAATTAGGCTTTTCTAAACTCGAAATTTTACTTCATGCGCCACGCGTATAAAACACAGAAATATCGTAAAGTTTAAAATATACGAATATTGGATTTAATAATAATAAAAATTAAATCAAATGTATACATTTTTATTCCAGAATATATGGAATTAAAAATGTATGAATTTCATTTAATTTTTATTCATTTTAACAACGATGCTTTGATAACCAAAAAACTCGACGCACTGTCAAAACCTGTCAGAAACCCGAAACACCCCTCTCGAAGAATATGAAGTAAAATTACGGGGCAGATTTTACATAGTGCAATATAACATTTTGAAAATTTCGGGGGGGGGTTTGAACCCCTATATCTCCTCCCCCCTCCCTGACTACGGTCTTGGGTTTTTTAAGATTTCAATTTGAATCTTTAAACGAGGGTTTTCCACTCCCAGACTAAGCATGAAGTAAAATTTCGAGTTTAGAAAAGCCTGAAAATTTGGATTGGCCGCGTAGCGAAGCGGAGCGGCCAATCCAAATTAGGCTTTTCTAAACTCGAAATTTTACTTCATGCGCCACGCGTATAAAACACAGAAATATCGTAAAGTTTAAAATATACGAATATTGGATTTCATAATAATAAAAATTAAATCAAATGCATACATTTTTATTCCAGAATATATGGAATTAAAAATGTATGAATTTCATTTAATTTTTATTCATTTTAACAACGATGCTTTGATAACCAAAAAACTCGACGCACTGTCAAAACCTGTCAGAATCCCGAAACACCCCTCTCGAAGAATATGACGTAAAATTACGGGGCAGATTTTACATAGTACAATATAACATTTTGAAAATTTCGGGGGGGTTTGAACCCCTATATCTCCCCCCCCCCTGACTACGGCCTTGGGTTTTTTAAGATTTCAATTTGAATCTTTAAACGCGGGTTTTCCTCCACTCCCAGACTAAGCATGAAGTAAAATTTCGAGTTTAGAAAAGCCTGAAAATTTGGATTGGCCGCGTAGCGAAGCGGAGCGGCCAATCCAAATTAGGCTTTTCTAAACTCGAAATTTTACTTCATGCGCCACGCGTATAAAACACAGAAATATCGTAAAGTTTAAAATATACGAATATTGGATTTATTAATAATAAAAATTAAATCAAATGTATACATTTTCATTCCAGAATATCTGGAATTAAAAATGTATGAATTTCATTTAATTTTTGTTCATTTTAACAACGATGCTTTGATAACCAAAAAACTCGACGCACTGTCAAAACCTGTCAGAAACCCGAAACACCCCTCTCGAAGAATATGACGTAAAATTCCTGTAAAAATGGGTAACTGCATCACCACGTGAGTACAAATCATAACACAACAATTATTTTTCAAACAAACATCGTAATGTTCCTCTTTATTTGCTCACTAATTACAAAAATCGGTAAAAAACTTAAAAACTAGGAATCGATATAAAAATACAATAAATTATCTCTTGAAATCTTCATCGCTTCTTTCTACAATTGGACGGTTTTTCGAATCTTCATCGCTTGCTTCTCGTTCTTCAGTTTTGGTCTTTTTCGATTCTGGTCTTGGAGATGTCTTCCATCACCTTGACGGTTTTCTTTTCCTTCTCTTCGGGGGATGGAGTTGCTCCGGTGGTTTCGTCTTGTTTGTCGTCGTCGTTGTTCATAGAGCTGGTGTTGTCTTCGGCGGCTTCTTCTGCGGCGCGGTATCCGCTTCCTTGGGTTTTGTAGGTAGATGGAGGAGCGTAGCTATTAGCGGAATAAGCGGGAGCGTTGTATTTGGATTGTTGGGGGGCTTGGTACGAGTGGTAGTATTTGGATGGGGTTTTCGCTGGTACAGAGTATTCGGATTTGGATGGGGCTGAGTAGCCGGATGGGGCTGGAGCGTATTCGTGTTTGGCTGGAGCTGGTGCGTTGTAACTAGAGTACGTTTGAGCTGAGGAGTATCCTGATGGTGCTGGGGCAGCTGGAGCTGGGGCGTATTCGGATTTGGCTGGTACTGGTGAAGCGTAACCTGAAGAGTATCCTGATGGGGCTGCGGGAGCTGGAGCGTATTCAGGTTTTGATGGAGCTGGAGCTCCGTAGCCAGAAGGTCCTGAATAACCCGATGATGCTTGAGGTGAAGAATATCCTGAAGAAGCCGGGGCTTCTGGAGCGCCGTATCCGGATTGTGCTGGTGCGCCGTAACTGGATTGGGCTGGAGCTGAGTATCCTGAAGATGCCGGGGCAGCTGGAGCTGAGTATCCTGAAGATGCTGGAGCAGCTGGAGCAGGACCGTATTCAGAGCTTGGGGCTGCTCCGTATCCAGAAGGAGCTGAGTTGTATCCAGATTGGGCCGGGGCAGCTGGAGCTGGTGCGTATTCAGGTTTGGCCGGAGCTGGTGCATATTCAGATTTGGCCGGAGCTGGTGCATATTCAGATTTGGCCGGTGCTGGTGCATATTCAGATTTGCCCGGTGCGCCGTATCCTGATGGTGATTGCTCTGAGGAATATCCTGAAGATGCTGGGGCTGCGTATTCAGATTTTGCTGGCGCGCCGTAACCTGATTGTGTTGGAGCTGGTGCGCTGTAACCTGATTGTGCTTGAGCTGGTGCGCCATAACTTGATTGTTGAGCTGGTGCTGGTGCGCTATATCCTGATTGTGCTGGAGCTGGTGCGCCATAACCTGATTGTGCTGGAGCTGGTGCGTCATAACTAGATTGTGCTGGGGCTGGTGCTCCGTAACCCATAGGAGCTGGTGCCTTTTCTTGCGCTGGTGCACCATAGCCTGAAGAAGCTGCAGGTGCTGAGTATGCAGACGGGGCTGGAGCGTATTCAGGTTTTGCTGGTGCGGAATATTCTTGCTTGGCTGGAGCTGGTGCAGCGTAACTTGAGGGAGCTTGAGCTGGAGCGCTATAAGTTGATGGTGCTGGAGCTGGGGCGCTATAACCATAGGAAGCTGGAGCTGGGGTACCATATCCTGAAGAAGCCGGCGCAGACGGGGCTGAGTATCCAGAAGCTGGAGCTGCTTGAGGGGCGTATTCTTGTTTAGCTGGGGCTGGCGCTGGTGCAGAGTAGTAAGATTTAGCTGGAGCTGGGGCTGGTCCGTAACTTGGAGCCGGTGCTGAGTACATAGGAGCAGGAGCTGAGTAACTCTGAGGAGCTGGAGCTGAATAGGATTGAGGAGCTGGGGCAGAATAGGTTGGTGCTGGTGCGGAGTAAGAAGGAGCCCCATATGACATAGCTGGAGCTTTCGGAGCTTCATAACCAGAAGGTGCAGGTGCAGAGTAACCTCCCTTGGCTGGGCCGTAGTTAGACATCGGGGCTGGGGCTGAGTATCCAGAAGATCCTTTGTTACCATAAGCCGGTGATCCAACGTAAGCATTTCCCGAATCGGCTTTGTATCCTCCATAGCCTCCAGCGGATGGGCCTCCGTATGTAGCAGCAGAAGCAGAACCACCATAGCCTCCGTTAGAAGCAGCAGATGCAGCGGCATTGGGGGCGCTGTATGTTTGCTGTGGTTGAACTATCGGAGCTTTAGGTCCACCGTAAGCGCTAGGACCAGAATAACCAGAAGATGGAGCAGGACCGTAACCTCCCTGGCCTCCATAACCTCCAGCTGGGCCACCATAACCTCCAGAAGAATGGCCTCCGTAGCCACTAGCAGCAGCAGTAGCAGCAGCGGCGGCAGCAGATGCAGCGGCAGAAGCAATGGAATCGTACGATCCTGCTCCGTAACCACCCATGGTTTTGGAAGATCCACTTCCGTAGGCGTTCCTGTAACTTCCATGTCCGGCGCCTCCACCATAACCGCCACCTCCTCCACCAAATCCTCCGGCTCCTCCACCATAACCTCCGGCTCCTCCACCAAATCCACCACCATTACCGTATCCTCCATGTCCGCCAGCACCCCCTCCGATATTCGAAGCGTATCCAGCTAAAGATGGTTGACAAGTAATTACTAAACCACTATGTCCCATACCCTTTTTACCTAAGCCTTTCATCCCTTTATGACCCTTGAAAGCGAACTCGTTTCCATATCCGCCTCCACCTCCACCTCCATGGCCTCCACCGTAGCCTCCTCCGAATCCACCTCCAAATCCACCACCGTGTCCGCCGTGTCCACCGTGTCCACCGTAACTCGAGCGCATGTTCATGTTCATCTCCTCATCATCATCCATCATCATCCCAACCGGGTGTTCCTGCTCGTCAACATCTTCATCATCAATCGTGTTATCACTGGCACGGTAGCTGCTGCTATGTCCTGATGAGTACAAATGCCCCTTTCCATTTCCTCCATTTCCATTTCCGTTTCCACTGGAATACCCATTGCTGCCCGAAGAAGCTTGAGCTGGTGCGCTGTAGGCGTTGGCGGTTTCGACAGCTTGCGCGGACGCTCCTGCGGAATATCCCTTGTTGGCGTATCCTGAAGATTTGTAGTCGTTCCCTCCGGTCGCAGCGGCATAACCAGAACTAGCGGCGCTTGTAGCGGCTGAAGCGGTCGGGGCTTGGTAAACGGCAGCGGGTTTCGGCTCCGAGTAAGAAGCGGGTGCGGCGGCTGGAGCGGGCGCGTTGTAGCTACTTCCACCGGAATATCCTTGAGCTGGCGCGTTGTAACTCCCAGCGGCAGCAATCTGTGAACCTCCGTACGAAGGCGCAGCGGCGTACCCAGTCGTCGGGGGAGCGTATGGAGCGGGTGCGGCGGCTGGTGCTCCGGTTTCGCAAACTGTATACGGCTTCTGGTAGGGGGTATTTGGTCTAATCTCCACGCAGAACGTCGTCGTAGCGGATTTCTTCTTCCTGATGGCGTCGTCCAAACTGGCTTCGGATTCAATCAGCGGGGCGGCCTTCTTCGAGATGTCGATGTTGGCGGCTGCTGCTAGAAGCACGGACGCGGTTAGCACTATTAAGACTCGCATGGTTGTTGTTGTGACTTGTATGTAGAAGCGAAGCGAATGATTATCGGTGGATTTGCGGGTGGATTTATACAGGTTGGGAACGCTGAGGCGGCATTTGAGCGCCCGTCCACGCTTGCTGCTGTTCGAACTTCGATATCGCAATCGAGGGCAAAAGTGATGATTAATTGAAATGCTTGTTTAATTAATTGTTTAATAACTATTACACTAATTAATAGCCCTAATAATATATAAATTATTAAAATGACACGAGAAATTATAAAAATTAAATGTGTAATTCTGAATATTTAAAGCACTTGTTTTCTGAAACAAACCAAGTGTTTTAAATATCCAGAATTATTTCAAAAATGTTTCACCGCGGGATAAGTGAGAAATGAATTAAACATATTAAACGTGTATTAATTTAAGCCGTTCGGCCCTGACGGTGGCATTCGCCACCACTAAAATGTGGTTAACATCCGGGAATTTTTCTTTTAAAAAAACATACATCTATGCATGAGCTGTAACTTTTCCAATAATCGTGTTTTTTTTAATAGTTTAATTTGAAGTCCTAAACGAGTGTTTTCCACTCCCAGATTAAGCATGAAGTAAAATTTCGAGTTTAGAAAAGCCTGAAAATTTGGTTTGGTCGTGTAGCGCGAAGCGCTACGCGACCAAACCAAATTTTCAGGCTTTTCTAAACTCGAAATTTTATTTCATGCGCCACGCGTATTAAACACTGATTTTAGGTGTGAAGTTCAAATATTCCACTAATGCAGTATGCTAAAAACGTGTATTCTGAACATCACATCACATCAGTGTTTAGTACGCGTGGCGCATGAAGTAAAATTTCGAGTTTAGAAAAGCCTGAAAATTTGGTTTGGTCGCTCCGCGCTTCGCGCTACGCGACCAAACCAAATTTTCAGGCTTTTCTAAACTCGAAATTTTACTTCATGCTTAACCTGGGAGTGGAAAACACTTAATTAAAGCTTTTAATTAAACTTAAAAAAAACTTATGCATATGCATACCTAAAAGAAACATTTTCTGTATGTTTATTTAGCCTATTGTCTTTAAATGAGCCCTTAAAAAAAATCCTCTCCAAAATTGGTAACTTAGTAAATAACATAAATCAAAGTATACAATGTAATTCAGAATTTGTGTAAAATATGTAAATATGTTACATATTTTTACACCAATTCTGAATTACATTGTATACTTAGCTTTATATTATTTTCCGAATTACTAATTTTGGAGAGGATTATTTCCAGGCCTCATTTAAAGACAATAGGCTAAATAAACATACAGAGAATTTTTCTTTTAGGTATACATATATGCATACGTTTTTTTTTAAGTTTAATTTGAAGCTTTAATCGAGTGTTTTCCACTCCCAGGTTAAGCATGAAGTAAAAGTTCGAGTTTAAAACAGCCTGAAAATTTGGTTTGGCGAGCGTTCAAACTAAATTTTCAGGCTTTCCTAAACTCGAAATTTTACTTCATGTTTAACCTAGGAGTGGAAAACACTCGTTTAAAGTCTGATTTTCATTATTTTCTAAACTATAGTTGATTTAAATTTTGCGAAATAAAGAATTATTATTGATACAATTTATAACTTAATTATAAAACAACATAATAAGTCATAAAATATTTAGTAATTTCATGACTTATTATGTTGTTTTATAAATAAGGTATATAAATACTTCAAAATCGCTACAATTTATTAAATATGGTGTAATTAAATAAGTAAATTTCTGTTTTCTAATAATTATTTATTATTTCGCAAAACCATTAAAAATTGTTTGTTTTTCCTAATTTTTATCTGTACGGAAATTTATCGTTAATAGATACATATGCATACGTTTTTTTAAAGTTTAATTTGATGCTTTAAACCCTGGGTCTCCAAACTATCTTCTTCGCGGGCCACAAATACAATTCTACATAATAAAGTCGGCCAAGATCCGATTAATTTTATAAAATTTAAGGAACAATTGTTACAATATTTCAAAATGACATTTACAAAAAAAATTACAAACAATCGCGGGCCGGATTCATGCAAGTCGCGGGCCGGATTTGGCCCGCGGGCCGTAGTTTGGAGACCACTGCTTTAAACGAGTGTTTTCCACTCCCAGGCTAAGCATGAAGTATGAAACACAAATCACTGAAATATTGTGTACAAGTGAACTTCACTTAAAATCTGCGTCTAATACGCGTGGCGCATGAAGTAAAATTCCGAGTTTAGAAAAGCTTGAAATTTGGTTTGGCCGCTTCGCGGAGCGACTAAGCCAAATTTTCATATTAATAATTAATAATTTCTAGGTTATAGAATTATTAACCTTTTATTTTCAAATAAATTCTGTATATCATAGGTTCAGCTGTAAATGTCATAAAGCGCTATTCTTTGGTTACTTTTTCGGTTGTGTTTAACGCCACGATTTTGAGATTCTGTAGAAAAAAATAGTAAATGTGCCTATGTCTCTCCTAATTTTTATCTGTGCCAATTCCATACAGCTACAAATTAAGAAAGACATACATAAATATGAAAGATTACTGTAAAATATGTCATGAAATTACTAAATAAAATTATATATAATTCAAAAAACTATACAATTTATTAAATGTTGTGTATTTAAATCAGTAAATTTCTGTATTATAATTATTATATATTATTCCGCAAAACCATTGAAAATTGCCAACTCGTCATTTTTCTGTATTTGTAACATCATTGCATTTAATATTAAAATTAATTATTTAAAAGTGAAACAAAAATTAACCAATTTGATTTCCACTGAATCAGCGTTTAAGTCAAAAAAAATTAAAAACATGTTTAAAAAATACAGGGTTATTCAAAAAGAAGGAACAGATTTGAAACATTTATTTCTTCCAAACGACAAAAGGTAGAACCATAATTTCAACGTTCCTGGACAGACAAAAGTTTAAGTTTAAGTTTGAACAGTCCAGGCAGAAGTTCTAACCACTTCGCATTGGCGCTGTTGCTTCTCATGTTGATTATCCAGACCTCACTCCTTGGGATTTTTATCTGTGTATTGTAATAAAATTGTTTAATAATATAATTTAATTTAAAATATCTTGAACGATTTAGCTAAAATTTTAAAACGTAAAAAAATAATTTAATAAAGTAGTATAAAGTATAGTTTAGCTTATTTAAGATTATGAAAAAAAGACACCTTTTAAACAAATTTAAGTTTAAAACATGTTTTAAACAAATTTAACGTTTAAAACATGTGCTAAACAAATTTAACGTTTAAAACTTGTCTAAAACAAAACCGTTCAAATCACAAAGCTTGTTTTTAAACATTTTTAAAACACCGTTTTAAAACAATGTGTTTTAAACATAACAAGATTAATGAAAATAGAATTTATTTTGAAAATATGAACCAACTTTTATGTTACATATTTTTATTACAACTTCTTAGTAAAATACTGCTTTAAAATAAAAAATTTCGACGTGCGAGTGTCATTATTTCAATTTTAAACAAATTATTTTGATCCCTTGTATTTGACTATTTATTAGAACTGGTTATTTCTTAACAACTTCTGAGAATTAATTACGATGTCGAACGATTTTTTTATGAATGTCCAAATTAAATCCTAACCTAAGCTCCAGATTTTTATGATACTAAGTATAATGAAACTGCCAATTCTTGGTTGCAGAATACTTCAAACATTAAAAGTGCGATTCTTTCCGCAATATACAACATTGAGTGTTTAATATAGTCTTTGTAAGACTAACTTGTAGATTGCGAAAACAATCGCACTTTCAATGTTTTATGATAATGCTTACTATACAATCTCATAACTCCAATTTTAGAGAAATTATTTTGGGTTTCTGTGTTCGTTTAATAAAAATGGTTATTTCTTAATAAGATATGACAATTTATTTTATTTACACAAAATATGTATAAATAAAATTCTGATCAAAAATACCAGCATTTTAATACAATTCTTTACTTTGAAATGTTTTAGTTTTCTGTGACGCAATATGAAAAATAGTCACATCTTAAAAAATTCTGAGAATTTTAACATTTTGTTTTTAACTTTAATTTTACTTCGTTAACGGAATCCGTTTAATTTAGACAACATACAGAGATTGTTTCTTTTAAGTATTCCTACGTATCCCATAGCAAATTACTGCAGGTGTTTTAATTTTAAAAGTGCAAGATTTGATTTAAAAAAATAGAAAATTAAAACCAATCATTAACATTAAAGATTGATGAAAATCAAGAATTGTAAAATTATAACAATTATGGTATTTGCCACCACTAAAATTTGGTAAGCATACTGGGAATTTTTCTTTTAAATATACATACATCTATGCATGAGCTGTAACTTTTCCAATAACTTTTTGTCTTTTAAAATAGTTTAATTTGAAGTCCTAAACGAGTGTTATCCACTCCCAGATTAAACATGAAGTAAAATTTCGAGTGTAGAAAAGCCTTAAAATTTTGTTTAGTCGTATAGCGCATAGCGCTACGCGACCAAACCAAATTTTCAGGCTTTTCTATGCTCGAAATTTTACTTCATGCGCCACGCGTATAAAACACTGATTTAAGGTGAAGTTCAAAATATTCTACTAAGTATGCTAAAAACGTGTATTCTAAACATCACATCAGTGTTTATTACACGTAGCGCATGAAGTATAATGTCGAGTTTAGAAAAGCCTAAAAATTTGGTTTGGTCGTTCCGCTTCGCTACGCGACCAAACAAAATTTTCAGGCTTTTCTAAACTCGACATTTTAATTCATGGTTAATCTAGGAGAGAAAAACATTCGTTTGAAAATTCAATTTAAAATATTTGTAAAAACAACAACTATCTAAAGATTTACAGCGTATACAGTATATTGAGATATGTATACTTAAAAGAAAAACTCTATATATCTGAGATAGTAATAAATAATATGCTGTATACAAAACATTGTTTTTGGCACCAGAAAAATTCCAGTGCTGAAAAGGTTAACGGTTTAATAAACATCGAGCGTAAATTAATTTGTAACAAAATAATAAACAATTTATTCAATAAATTAATTAAGTCTAAATTTACAATATACAATTAAGAAGATCGCGAATTTCGCAGTAGTCATAACAACGATGATGACAACAAGCTTCCAGCGGTCTTCAAAGAAGCTCCACCGTTTTTTGGAGCCGCATCGACTTCTGGTTTCAAATTGCTTCTACTTTGAACATTCACAACTTCTTCATGATCAGTATGTTCTCCTTCTTGCACGCCAATCAATTCTGGAGTGAATTCTTGTTCAACTTGTTCGTGGTTTTCTTCTTCAATCTGATCTTCATTTCCTTGATTGTGAAGCTCAGCATCGGCAGCTGTTTCATCGTGTTCTTCGTGAGCATGAGAAGTTAAATCCTGATCATCATTAGCATGTGAATGTTCTTCGTGTTCTTCGTGAGCATGGGAAGTTAAATCTGGATCATCATTAGCATGTGAATGTTCCTCGTGGTCTTCATAAGCTTGAGAATGATCCCCTTGTTCTTCATAGGCGTGAGAATGGTCTTCGTTTACTTCATGCGCATTGGAATGATCAGCATTAACATCTGAATGTTCCTCGTGTTCTTCATGAGTATCAGAATGATCATTGTGCTCTTCATGAGCGTGAGAGTGGTCTTCGTTTTCTTTATGAGCATCAGATTGATCATCGTGTTCTCCGTGAGTATAAGAATGGTCTTCGTTATCGTCATGAGTATCAGAATGATTATCGTGTTCTTCATAAGCGTGAGAATGGTCTTCATTTTCTTCATGCGTATGAGAATGATCATCACTGACATCTAAATGTTCCTCGTGCTCTTCATAACCATCAGAATGGTCATCGTGTTCTTCATGAGCGTGAGAATGGTCTTCGTTTTCTTCATGAGCATCAGAATGATCATCGTGTTCTTCGTGAGCATGAGAATGGTCTTTGTTTTCGTCATGAACGTGGGAATGTTCTTCGTGTTCTTCAATCATATCTGGTTCTTGATCGTGAATGGCAGTTTCTTCTGCTTCTTCAAAGTGTTCGTGGTTTTCAGTTTCTGCATTTTCGTGATTTTCATGTTGATGTGCGTGCTCTGATTCTTCGTTGTTTTTGTAGTGTTCTTCATGATGGAGGTGTTCGTATTCTTTTTGATTGCCTTGTTCTTCTTCATTGTGATGCATTTCTGTGCGATCTTCATGTTCGTGTCCTTCATTGTGATATCGGAAATCATCAGTCTGGTTGTGATTTATTTCTGCAATGAAACATTTTTTTTTAATTATTGCATCCCAAAATGTTGTTCAAGTGCCAAGAGCAGAACATGATATTTTAAACCATGAGTAGAATTATAAATACCCAAATTGATGATTTAGAATAAATTATAAAATATTTTATTAGATTAACGTTAAAAAAGTTGTTTGATTCTAGAGCTTTAAAATCTTGAAAATATATGCAAAATGAATCAGAGGTTAAGGTCCATTTGCACCCCGACCGATTAACATTAATCATCCACTAATCATTGATTAAACCTCTGATTAAGTCAAATTTCTAGAACATCAGAATGTTATAAATTTGTAAGATATTCTAAACATGTCTCTTTCATCAATATGCAATTGTGTAAACAATTTGAAAATACAATTGTCACTGATTAAGTTAATCGACTTGGGTGCAAACGGGCATAAGTCTTCATGAGCAGAACTACTCATTTTGAACCACGAGTAGAATTATAACCACCCAAATTGAGTTCTAAGAGTTAATTGAAAAATATATTGTTAGATTTACTTTTAAAAATGTCTATATTAATCAGAGTATAACTAACATATTCATGAGCAGAACTTGACAGTCTAAACTATGAGTAGAATTATAGACACCCAAATTGGGGATTCATAAAAAATTATAAAATATTTTCTTAGATTAACATTTAAACATTTCTAAAAAAAAAATCATTTTTCATTCTAGAGCTTTAAAATCTTGGCAATTTATGCAGAACTAATCAGAGTTTGAGACTCAGTTAGCAGAACTCATTTTGAACCCCGAGTAGAATTATAGACACCTAAATTAAGTTTTAAGAGGAAATTAAAAAATATATTGTTAGATTTATTTTTAAAAATGTCTGGAAAAATCATGTTTCGTTCTACTATTTTAAAATCTTGGCAATTTATTCAAAATTAATCAGAGTTTAAGTTTTCATGAAACTTAACAGTCTAAACCACGAGTAGAATTATAGACACATAAATTAGGGATTAATAGAAAATTATAAAATATTTTATCAGATTAACATTTCAACATTTCTAAAAAAATCATTTTTTATTCTAAAGCTTTAAAATCTTGGCAATTTATGCAAAACTAATCAGAGTTTAGGACTCCGTTAGCAGAACTTCTCATTTTAAACCATGAGTAGAATTATAATCACCCAAGTTGAGTTTTGAGAGTAAGTGTAAAAATATATTGTTAGATTTACTTTTAAAAATGTCTGCAAAAATCACTATTCGTTCTACGATTTTAAAATATTTGCAATTTATTAAAAATTAATCAGAGTTTAAGTTTTTATGAGCAGTACTTAACAGTTAAAACCACGAGTAGAATTATAGACACCCAAATTGGGGATTAATAGAAAATTATAAAATATTTTCTTAGATTTACATTTGAACATTTCTATAAAAAATCATTTTTGATTCTAGAGCTTTAAAATCTTGGCAATTTATGCAAAACTAATCAGAGTTTACGGCTTGGTTAGCAGAACTTCTCATTTTAAACCACAAGTAGAATTATAGTCACCCAAATCGGGATTTATTAGAAAATTATAAAATATTTTCTTAGATTAACATTTAAACATTTCTAAAAAAATCATTTCTCATTCTAGAGCTTTAAAATCTTGACAATTTATGCAAAACTAATCAGAGTCTAAGACTCCGTTAGCAGAACTTCTCATTTTGAACTACGAGTAGAATTATAGTCACCCAAATTGGGGATTAATAGAAAATTATAAAATATTTTCTTAGATTAACATTTAAACATTTCTAAAAGAATAATTTTTCATTCTAGAGCTTTAAAATCTTGGCAATTTTTGCAAAACTAATTAGAGTTTAAGTTTCCGTTAACAGAACTTCTCATTTTAAACCAAGAGTAGAATTATAGACACCCAAATTGAGTTTTAAGAGGAAAAAAAAATATGTTGTTAGATTTACATTTAAAACTGTCTACAAAAATAATGTTTCGTTTTAAAACTTAAAATTTTTTACAATATATGCGAAATGAATCACAGTGTAAGTTTTCATGTGCAGAACTTGACAGTTTGAACCACGAGTAGAATTATAAACACCTAAATTGGGAAATAATAGGAAATTATAAAATATTTTCTTAGACTTACGTTTAAACATGGCAAAAAAAATCATTTTTCATTTAAGAACTTTAAAATGTTGGTAATTTATGCAATTTAATCAGATTTTAAATTTTCATAAACAGAAGTTGACAGTTTGAACCACGAGTAGAATTATAAACATTTAAATCGGGGAATAATAGAAACTTATATTCATTCAAAAATGTATTCAAAAATTTATATATTTAAACATTCTAATATTCATTCAAAAACATATTCGCATATTTAAATATTCGAATATTGAAATATGGGAATAATTTAGTGATTAAAATACTCATATTTGAATATTGAAATATATAAATATTCCAATAAGCAAATTTGTGATTTGATACCACTAAAATTTGGTAAACAAACATACTGGGAATTTTTCATTTAAATATACATACAACTACGTATGAACTGTAACTTTTCCAATAATCGTTTGTATTTTAAAATAGTTAAATTTGTACTCCTAAACGAGTGTTTTCCACTCCCAGATTAAGCATGAAGTAAAATACAAAATTTTCAGGCATTTCTAAACTCGAAATTTTAGTTCATGCGCCACGCGTATAAAACACTGATTTTAGGTGAAGTTTAAAATATTCTACTAAAGCAGTATCCTAAAAACGTGTATTCTAAACATCACATCACATCAGCGTTTAGTACGCGTGGCGCATGAAGTAAAATTTCGAGTTTAGAAAAGCCTGAAAATTTGGTTTGGTCGCGTAGCGCTACGCGCTACACGACCAAACCAAATTTTCAGGCTTTTCTAAACTCGAAATTTTACTTCATGCTTAATCTGGGAGTGGAAAACACTCGTTTAGGACTTCAAATTAAACTATTTTAAAATACAAACGATTATTAGAAAAGTTACAGCTAATGCATAGTTGTTTGTATGTACACTTAAAAGCAAAATTTCTAGTATGTTTAGCAAATTTTAGTGGTAGCAAAGCACAAATTTGCTTATTCGAATATTTATTATATTTAGAAAAGCCTGAAAATGTTGGTTTCTAATCTCAAAATTTTACTTCAATGTGTAAATAGTTTAGTGATTGAAATATTTATATTTGAATATTGGAATATTTAAATATTCGAATATTCAAATGTGTGAATAATTTAGTTATTGAAATATTCATATTTGAATATTCGATTATTTAAATTATTTGTATTCGAAACAATTATATTACATTTTAGACAGGGTTAGTTTAAGTTTAATGTTACGAAGCTCATTTTTAATCAATGGTACTTGATGCATTTTCCTATTAAATAGTTTAATTTGAAGTCCTAAACAAGTGTTTTCTACTCCCAGATTAAGCATGAAGTAAAATTTCAAGTTTAGAAAAGCCTGAACATTTGGTTTGGTCGTGTAGCGCGTAGCGCTACACCACCAAACCAAATTTTCAGGCTTTTCTAAACTCGAAATTTTACTTCATGCTTAATCTGTTAGTGGAAAACACTCGTTTAGGACTTCAAATTAAACTAGTTAAAATACAAACGATTATTGGAAAAGTTACAGCTAAACATATTTAATTAATATTGAAACATTGATGAAAACACTTGGTTTGTTTCACTAATTTAAAAGCCAGTGAAACAAATTAAGTGTTTTAATCAATGTTCTAATATTATTAGGCCCATTTCCATCCCGACTGGTTAGCTTTAATGAACCGCTAATCATTAATTAAACCTTTGGTTAAGTTATAATTCTAGAATACAAGAATGTTCTAAATTTGTAAGATATCCTAAACATGTCTTTATCTTTATGCGATTTTGTAAATAATTTATACATAAAATTGCTGTGTTTTTAAGGAGTACTAATACTGATTAACTTAACCAACTTGGGTGCAAACGAGCATTAAAAGAGTTAATGTTGTTATGAAGAATACATTAATTTAAAAGTTCGTTTGTATTTTTTGTACAAACAAGCAATTACTTAAAAATGTTTAAATTAGAGAAACAAAACATTTACCTTGATTTTCTAAATAATCCGTTGATTCATGATGATCTTCATTCTGTTTCAAATGCTGATTACTTTGCATCTTGTTTGGTTTTTGAGCATAATAAGGAATGTTTTTGTTTCCATCACTAACAATTTTTACTTTCCTCAGCCCCTTCCCGTTCCTAAACTTCTCACCTTCCATCTTCGTAATCACACTTTTCCCTTTAGCAAACTTCTGCTTCTTCAAATTATTCTTCGCGTCGTTCATCACGTTCCTCACCGAATTTATCTTATACTGCTTCCCGCTGATATGAACAGTCTCAACATCAGGATTAATTTCAATCACGCTGAACTCACTCGCCTTATCACTAGGATTGTACTCCCTTTCCGGCAATTCTTCATCAAAGATAAACTTGGATTCCTCCGTTAACTCAGATTTCTCAACAGATTCAGCATCTGGCGCGATTATCGGCGCATCATCGCTATCACAACATTTCCCCTCCGTTTTCTTAACAATTTTCACTGGAATCGGAAAATCGCCCTTCTGTCCGATTGATTGCGGATATCTGGGCATGAAAAAGAATTCGGCTGGTTGCGGTTTGTTTGCGTAATCGTTTTCTTCGAAATTTTGTTCTTGTTGTTGCCAGTCTTGTGGTGGTCGTTGGTTGTTGTTGTAAACGTTGAATTCGACAGCATCATCTAATTCTTCGCTTGAAAGCAATCGTGATTTGAGGAAGACTTCAGATGCTCCGCAGTATTTTGGGTGGAGATCTTGTTCGCAAATCGGGACTCTTCTGAACTCCACCAAATGTCTGTTGATTGCGGAACTTTTCACTTCGAAAATTATCAAGAGGAGTGTATATAAAATGTTGACTTTCATGATTGATTAATTCCTTCAACACTGATTGATTTCTCTGAGATTGTGATTGATTCAATACGTAACGCTGATTGATTTCTTCGAGATGGTGATTGATTAAATGCTTAACACTGATTATTTCCTCTGAGATTGTGATTGATTCAATACGTGACACTGATTAATTTCTTCGAGATTGTGATTGATTAAATGCTTAACACTGACTGATTTCTTCAAGATTGTGATTGATTAAATGCTTAGCACTGATTGATTTTTTTGAAATTGTAACTGCTTAAATGCTTAACACTGATTGATTTTTTTGATACTGTAATTATTTAAATGCTTAACACTGATTGAATTCTTTGAGATTGTGATTGCTCAAATGGTTAACAACGGCGGATTTCTTTGAGATTGTGATGCTTAACACGGATTGCTTTCTTTTGTAAACTGATGACCAATTTCTCAATACTAAGTGATTGAGTTTTTAAAACTATGTTCGGTTCAGATTAATTGAATAGTTAATTTTTCATCACTCACTGATTTTTAAGTTTCTAGATTCTGTTTGAATTAGATGAATTAGTTTTTTACCAACACTAACCGAATACTTGTTTTTTTCTTCTAGATTTCGTGTGTTAATTATATAACAATCACCGAGTATTTTTTATTAGATTCTGTTTGAATCAGATTGGTTAATTAGTCGGTTAACACTGACTGATTTGTTTCTTTGAGATTGAGTTTTTATATTTGATTTTCTTGGCATTGAGATATCGTCGCTGTAATAGTAAAATTCTTCAAGTGCAATTCCCTTCAATTGCGCTTAATGAATTTTACGTTTAAACCAACGATGCGCTCTTGTTTTTCTTTCCCATTGCATATGATTGTGTAATTGTTTGTGTGAGCAAAAAAAACATTTCCATGAGGCCAGAAAATGTTTTTTTTATTTGCGTGGTTTGATTGTTTGTAATTTATGTTCGTTAAGAAATATTGAAGAGTCAATGTTCTTTGTGTTATTTTTTTGGGTTGTATTGGGGGAGTTTACCCTTGAATGTTTTTTAGTGTTATCAATAACAATTAAAATAATTAAGTTTTATTTTTATACTATTTTAAAATTTGACTAGACTTGACTTGACTTGATTGATTTGATTTGATTTAATTTGATTTAAAAAATACAGTATTTTGTTTAAATATCAATTATTTGATGGCCTTATTTTCCTAATTTCTAGATAAAATAACTTAAAAGCTGCAGAGTGAGTATTTATATAGTATGTTCAATAAAAACCTCTAGAGTGCCATGATTTAATTTTCTTTTCAATTCGAAAAAATATATATAGATAATGACCTCACCATTAAAGAACAAGAAATTCAAGCAGGTATCAGACAAATTGCAAGAGAGGAAAGGAATAAAGGAAATACGGTTAAAATAAGATACAAAAAGCTTACTATAAATGATAAGGTGTATGAAAAAACAAATGAAAAACAAAATAAAAATACAAAAAACTAAATAGAGCGGAGAAGGACAACATTAAAAATAAGGAAAATAGAAGTAAGAACGGACTTGGAAACGGTAAATCGAAATGGCTAATAGGTACATGGAACATAAGAGGGATAAATAATAAAGTAAATGAAATAGAAAATGAATTTGAAAAAATAGGTCTACACATACTAGGATTAACAGAAACGAAAAGAAAAGGAAAAGATGCACTAATTACTGATAATGAGCACATAATAATTTATAGTGGAGTAGAGGAGAAAGAGCATGCAGCAAGCGGGGTGGGATGTATGATACATAAGAGCATAAAGCACAAAATAAGCGAATACAGGCAGATATCTGACAGAGTACTTCTGATTAAATTCAAAAATGAAAACATGTTTATAAATAATATTATAATAGCATATGGCCCTAATGAAGATACGAAAACTGATAAAAAGGATGAATTTTGGAATATGCTAAGTAAAATTACAGATGAATGCAAAGATGATGTCATAATTGTGGGTGATTTAAATTCAAGGGTAGGGAAAAGGGATGACATATATAAGAATGTGCTTGGAAATTACGGAGAAGACACAAGAAATAACAATGGGAAGAGATTACTCAAATATTGCACATTAAATAACTTAATTATTACAAACACTTGGTTTAAACATAAACATATACATACATATACAAGGGAAATGACGAGTCGAAATGAAAAATCTATAATAGACTACATATTGATTGACAAAGAAAAATTAAAATTAGTCAAAGATGTTAGAGTAAGGAGGGGACCTGAAATTGGAAGTGACCATTACTTGTTGACGTTACAAACAAAAGATATTAGTCACAATATAACACCAGACCATAAAAAATTCAAAAAGACAGAATTTGTTTCCATTAAAACACATAAATTAAATGAAACAGAGGTGGCCCAAAAGTACCGGGAAAAACAAGAGGAAAATTGGGGAAAGATTAACATAGAGAAAGATACTGCTAAACTATGGAGCAACTTTAAAGAAATTATACTGCAAACAGCGTCGGACGTATGCGGCACATCTAGGAAAAGAAATGACAAAAAGCAGACGGCATGGTGGACAGAAAATATTAAAAATGAAATAAAAAACAAAAAACAACTTTGGCAATTATACCTAAATAACAGAACACGCGAAAACTATGAAAAATATAAGAAGAGTAGACAAAAAGTTAAACTTGAAATAAAAAGAGAAAAAGCAGCAATGTGGGAAAAATTTGGAAATAAAATGGAAACAGAAAGCAAAGCAAACACAAAGCTGTTTTATGGAGCGCTAAAGAGAATGAGGAACAACAAAACCAAAGATAGTACTACAAACATAAAGAACGACAAAAACGAATTACTGACAGGTGATGATGAAATCATGAACAGGTGGAAAGAATATTTCGAAAAACTATTAAGTAATAATGAAAATGAAAAGGAACAAAATCAGGAATTTAAAAGGCCTAATCGAGAACCAGAAATTACAGAACAAGAGTTAAAACAGGTAATAGACAAACTAAAAAATGGAAAGGTGGCAGGAAGAGACAGAATAACCGTAGAAATGATAAAAAAGATGGACAGCACAGGATATAAAATACTATTAAAAATATTCAACATGGTGTGGAAGGAGGAGACAATTCCCTCGGAATGGACAGAAACCTTACTTGTCCCAATATATAAGAGCGGTGACAAACTGAGCTGCAACAACTATAGAGGAATCAACCTGTTGAATATGGTAATGAAAATACTGGAACAAATAATAGAGAGAAGAATTCGTAAGAAAATAGAGAAGAAGTTGCACGACTCACAGTGTGGATTTAGGAAAGGTCGAAGTATACAAGACCACATATTTACTATAAGACAACTGACAGAAAAAATGCATGACCAACAAAGAAATATGTACCTAGCGTTTATAGACATACAAAAAGCTTTTGATACAGTAAGAAGAGAAGAAATATGGAAAATCCTAGACAAGACCGGACTAGATCACAAATTAATAAGACTAACAAATGAAATATACGAGAAAAATACAACATACATAATTCATAACAACAGAGAATCAAAACCCATCAAGATTAAGGAAGGATTAAGACAGGGAGGTGGACTAAGCCCATTACTATTTATCATATTTATGAACGAGATTATAACAATATGTAACAAGGAGGCAAAGAAGATTAATGTAGGATACTATAAGATGAATAGTGTGACAATATCCGAAGGTGTCTTTGCAGATGACGTGATGATATATGGTAATAGTAGTGGGGACTTAGAACACAATCTGAAAGTATGGAAATTGACATTAGAACAATACGAACTGACAATGAACCAAAATAAGACAAAGGTAATGGTTATAGGGCAAGATGAAGAACTGAGAATAAACATAGAAGGTGTACAAATACAACAAGTTGAAAGCTACAAATATCTTGGCATAAGTATACATACAACGGGAAAAAGCGAACTAGAAATAAACAAAAGAATCGAGAGCACTTTAAAACTGTTTTATGCGATGAAGAAAAAGTTCATATGCAACAAAAATATTTCAAACAAAACAAAAATGACAGTCTTTAAGACAATATATAGACCGGTTTTAACGTTCGGTTGCGAGACGTGGAACTTAAGTGCAGAACAAAAAAGTAAAATACAAGCTGTCGAAATGAAATATCTAAGATGTGTGAGAGGGGTTACAAAAATGGACAGAATTAGAAATACAAAGATACGAAAAGACCTGGAAGCAGAAGAAGTACTAGAATTAATAAAAAAAAGACAGTTGAGTTGGTTTGGACACATACACAGAATGGAAGATAACAGGATAACAAAGAAAGTTTGGCTAGCCAGAACAACGAAGAAAAGAAGACAAGGAAGACCAAGAAAGACGTGGAACGACAATATAAGTTTAATATTGCAAGAATACGGGACAACACTGGAACAGGCACGGAAAATAGCTACAAATAAAAAAGACTTGGTCAAATTTGTGTATAAATAGTGAACATACTTATTATTTTGTAAATATTTTGTATATACCCAACACCCGAAAGGGTAATAGGGACTTTGATAATATATATATATATATATATATATATATATATATATATATATATATATATATATATATATATATATTCAATTTAAGTTGGCTACACGCTTTAGAAATTGACATAGAAAACATCAAACATGATAATTATAATATATACTTTAAGAGTTGCCAACCTACAATATTTTCCATGGCACTCTAGCGGTTTTATTTTATTGAACATACGATATAAATATAATACGTTTAATTTGACATTCTCATCAAATCGGTGTTTACACGCGTGGCGCATTAAGTAAAATTTCGAGTTTAGAAAAGCCTAAAAAAATGCTATTAACTTTCTATGTAATTTTTTATCATGAAAATAATAATTATTGTGTATTGAGTTTTAACAAGTTTTGTTAAAAATACAAATGTTGACAATTTTAGTTAGTAGCTAATTGTTATATTTACGAATTCTATATTTTTGTTAATATTTTACATTTGTTCGGCGACCTAGTGAAATTGACTCCACCGACAAAACCGGCAGAAAAGGGGACACTTTAAAATAAAAATCTAGTGTGAGCAACACAGGTACCGATCGCAAATTTAAATAATATAGGAATAATATATCGATTATTCCTATAATTTATTATTAGAGCTTACAAAGATAGAGCAACAACATCAAAGAATAACATTAAAAACATGGATGTTTACTCTTATTGTTTATGTTTACTCTTAGCGGTTTTTTCGTATCTCGTAAATGATTAACGTAATTGTAATTTTTCGAAATAAAAGTTGTAGATATTCAAAAAATGAATATTTAACGTGTATTTACTTTTAGTCGTATCTCTTTTTACTAAAAAATATTTTTAAAAATGAGATTAAAAATAACTTTTTAATAAAAAGAGATACGACTTAAAAATACACATTAAATGTTTATTTCTTGATTAATTATCTACAACTTTTATTTAGAAAAATTACAATTATGTTAATCATTTACGAGATACGAAAAAACCGCTAAAAGTTAATATTAACGATAAGAGTAAATATCCACTTCCGGTTTCCGCATTTTATCCAAAAGTTGATCAGTTCGAGATATTGTGGAATAGAGCCCAAATGCAGAATTTGATAAAAATTCCATTAGCCGTTTTCCCTAAAATCTTTACACTACTGCGGGAGGATCCAAAGCCAAAGTGTTATGGTCTAGAAAAAAAAATTTACGGGGCTTTTCTAAACTTGAAATTTTACGTCATGCTTAGTCTGGGAGTCGACAGCACTCGTTTAAACTTTAAATTTAGATCTTTTATAAAATCGATATATGTAATATAATAAATCATTCATTGAAATCATAGAAAAAGATGCAAAATTTTACCTAAAATTAACTTTTAGAGTTAACTTTATAATTTGCTCGGCTCTTGATGGGTGAATATTCTATTCCTAAGAAAAACCGCATTTATTTATTTAATAATAAAGTTGCATTTAATGTAACAAACTGTGAATAAATCGACAAAAATCTAGAAATATCGAAAATCTCGACATGTAGAAAATTTTGACGGTCCACTCCCAGACTAAGCATGAAGTAAAATTTCGAGTTTAGAAAAGCCCCGCGTAGAAAATTTGTCGAGGGTCGCGCAGCGACCCGAGACAAATTTTCACGGGGCTTTTCTAAACTCGAAATTTTACTTCATGCGCCACGCGTATAAAACATTGATTAAAAGTTCAAAACGCACTGAAAACCAACCCAACTTCGATATTTTTTCAAAATTGGAAGGTTTCTTTCCTATCCATGCTGTAAACCTTTAGATATTCGTTGATTTCTTATAAAGAAACTTCGATTCCCTGTAGTCCTTCCGTCTCCGAAGACCATGATTAGTCCTTCGAGCTGTAGCCTTTGTTAAATGGTAATAAACTTAGTAATCTAGAGTGATCCTTTAATTTGAAACTTCTAAGAACGAGTGTTGTCCACTCCCAGACTAAGCATGAAGTAAAATTTCGAGTTTAGAAAAGTCCCGCGTAGAAAATTTGTCGAGGGTCGCGCAGCGACCCGAGACAAATTTTCACGGGGCTTTTCTAAACTCGAAATTTTACTTCATGCGCCACGCGTATAAAACATTGATTTAAAGTTCAAAACGCACTGAAAACCAACCCAACTTCGATATTTTTTCAAAATTGGATGTTTTCTTTCCTATCCATGCTGTAAACCTTCAGATATTCGTTGTTTTCTTGTAAAGAAACTTCGATTCCCTGTAGTCCTTCCGTCTCCGAAGACCATGATTAGTCCTTCGAGCTGTAGCCTTTGTAAAATGGTAGTAAACTTAGTAATCTAGAGTGATCCTTTAATTTGAAACTTCTAAGAACGAGTGTTGTCCACTCCCAGACTAAGCATCAAGTAAAATTTCAAGTTTAGAAAAGCCCCGAGTAGAAAATTTGTCGAGGGTCGCGCAGCGACCGGAGACAAATTATCACCGGGCTTTTCTAAACTCGAAATTTTACTTCATGCGCCACGCGTTTAAACACTGATTTAAAATGAAGTTCAATAACACAGATATCATCATTAATTAAAATCATTATTTAATCAGATATTTAATCGGCAAATGAACATTTTTGTTAATAGAAACTAATGGAATAAAATGTTACTGGTTGCAAATAATAGATTCAAATTTATTTTTTAAGGATTTGTATCCGTGATTCAAAAATGAGGATTCGAATCTTTGATTCGAATCATATTTTTTACTTACGAATCCTTTATTCGAGTATTCGTGATTCAAATTATATTAGGTGATTCGGATTCGTGATTCGAACTCTGTTTTTGAGGATTCATCCCAGCTCTGGTAAACAGTCTTGTTTTAACGTTTTGATTTTTTAACGAGTGTTTTCCAATCCTTGATTAAGCATGAAATAAATATTTCGAGTTTAGAAAAGTCTGGAGATATGGATTGGCTTTTCTAAACACGAAATATTTACTTCATGTGCCAGGCGCGCTAACGCTGCTTTAACGTGAAGTTCATAATGCACTTTTTTAACAATTTCCAAATAATTTTGAAAAAATTCTGCAAGAAATCAAACACTTTGTCTTTCATAACGTCAAGGATACTATCTATTATTATAGAATCAGAATATTTCTCATATCATATGTGTATTCATAAAGTGCATCCAAACTTTTGGCCTGCAGTGTATATTAAAGATAATTTATTATGTCTGAATTATTGCTTGTAATTATGATGAGTTTGATATTTGTTAACATCTACGAATAATTTCTATTTCTTTTAAAGATTTCCAAAAAAAGAAATTATCTCTGAAAAATCCTTAATCGCCGTCCATAACGTCGTTGAATACTTGAAAGAAGGTAATTATTATTTGAATCACCAACAGAAATGAAATCAATCTCGCGAATCGCTTTATTTTCAGATGTAATTCAAAGGGACATTTTTAGAAACACCGGTCATGAGGGGATGTCTCAACAAATTGCCAAAGAATTGGTCAAGGGTGGGCCCACTTTGTACAGACTCTTAGAAGACGCCTCTATGAGAGAAATCGCCAGTGGATTGATGGGTTTTTTGGTGCATTTGAGGAAACCTTTGTTGCCGCAAAGAATTCAATCTATTGTCTTAGGTAAGAACATGGTTGATTTTTTAAACCAAAAAGACTTAAGTCTGTTGGTAAATAAATAAACATTAATTGAATGCAATGTTGGGCATTTTTTAGTCGATTGATAACTAAGACTAGAATAATTTTGCAGTTGTTAGTCATGACTAATGATTGAAATAATCATTAGTCCTGACTAATTATTATTATATGCCGGCCATGTTCTAAATCTGAGAAAGTGAGAAATAAAAATTCTGTGACGAGCATTTAAAATTAATGGTATTTTTGTATTTATTAATCATATATTTTATACTTGTATCAAATAATATTTATGTCTTTTTAATAATAATTTTATAGATTTTTTACAAGGATTGATGAACAATATTAATATGTAAATGACTTTTGTAAACTTTTGTAAAGCACCAAATAAAATAATTTAGTTTGATTCGATTTACATACCTTTACAATCAAATAAAATCAAATCAATTTATTTGGTGCTTTACAAATATTCATTTATATATTATTATTGTTCATCAATCCTTGTAAAAAATCAAATTATTATTAAAAACACATAAATATTATTTCACACACAAATCCACAACTCTGCCTCTGTCCAAACTCACATCCAACTGTCAAACAGCACACCTCGATGGCCAAAAATCCATTATACTTTTGCTAGACATCCAAAAAGCTTTCGATTCCGAATGGCATCGAGGTTTGCTGTATAAATGTAACGCCCATAAAGTCTCCCCACACCTTTTACATTTAATTGATAGTTTCCTAAACAACAGATCCCTATGTATACGCATCCAAAACTCCTACTCACGTTCCTTTATCCCCGAACAGGGTTCCCTCAAGGTTCCCCACTATCCCCTCCACTATATAACATTTTTGTCCACGACATCTATCACCCCGATCCTACTTATTTTAACCCTTCCTCTTATTGCCTACTTTTTGCAGACGATACTGCATTAATAAGTCATGCTTCAACACTACAGAAGGCACTAGGCACACTTCAAGAGCTGATCGACACACTACAACAATGGTTTTGTAAATGGAGATTAGCAATCAACTGTAACAAATCCCAATTATTCATCACATACCACCGAATTACAAATTATCCATATTCCGTCACCATTAATCACCACCAATTATTTCCACTCCCAATATGCAAATACCTTGGAATATCCTTTGACACCAAGTTTACCTTTAAAGCCCACACCAAATCCCTTAAGCTGAAAATCAAGAATAGGGCTCGGCACTTCAGATCCTTAACGTACAAGGATGAAGGAATTTCAACCAACACAGCAGTACACATTTATAAAATGATTTGCCGGCCTCTGCTTGATTATGCAGCTATCCTATTCCATGAACCCAATCCTACATCCTTAAAAAATATACAAGTAGGTGAACGATCAGCTCTTAGAATACTAACAAAAATTAGGCATCCAGATAGTCCACTCCATAACCCCTCTAATGCCCTCCTATATCAACGTACCCAGTTAATACCAATTGAAGAACGCATCACACATCTAAGTACAAAATTCGCCACCAACCCACACATCGTAGACACCCTAAATCACCTATGCCTTTCCCGCAATCCCAATCAGAATCCTAAATTCAAGCATCCAGCAAATACCATCTATCAGTACATCTCATCTCATCAATAAAAAACATCAATGTCAGCAGACTACGGGCTGAAAGACCTCTGGTCGATAGCCCTTCAAAGATCAAGATCAAATTTTAAGATGTATACATTTCATTTCACATTGTAAACAATTATCTTGTACTGATCTTTAATAAAGATTATTATATATATTATTTCACAATAAATATATGATTAAAAAACAAAAAACTATTAATTTTAAATGCTTGTTACAGAATTGAATTATTTCAAAACTAAATATGTCACAATTTTCAAGAGTTCAATTCAAAGCGTTTAACGAGTGATTTCCACTCCCAGATTAAGCATGAAGTAAAATTTCGAGTTTAGAAAAGCCTGAAAATTTGGTTTGGTCGTGTAGCGCGTAGCGCTACGCGACCAAACCAAATTTTCAGGCTTTTCTAAACTCGAAATTTTACTTCATGCGCCACGCGTATAAAACACTGTTGTAAGTGAAGTTCAAAATATACGTTTTTACCATACTGCTCTAGTAATATAAACTTCATAATATTTCAGTATTTTATACGCGTGGCGCATGAAGTAAAATTTCTAGTTTAGAAAAGCTTGAAAATTTGGTTTGGCCGCTCCGCTTCGCGGAGCGACGAAACCAAATTTTCAGGAATTTATAAACTAGAAATTTTACTTCATGCTTAATCTGGTAGTGAAAAACACTCGTTTAAAGCTTCAAATTGAACTCTTAAAAAGCAACGAATATCTGAAGATTTAAATGAGTCATAACTCAATTATTCGACTAATTTATGCATTAGTTTTAATCATGACTACAAATTTAGTGAACTATTGCCCAACTCTGATTAAATAACAAAACAAGCTAAAATCTTAGATCTTTAACGCTTTTTGTAAAATTAAAATTGATGTCTTTATTGTATTATTTTATTTTTGACAAAGTTGGGGCTTTTTTTATAAGAATTTTATAAAAATACTTCTCCTGTAAGAATTATTGTTATTTCTTTTTAGATATTATTCTTACAGATCCTGATAATAAAACGGTGACTCCCGAAGTCGTGGCTCAGGATGTTTTGGGTTTGATCAATCAGGAGTTGGACGGGAGGCATTTTAAACTGGTGCAGTACATTTTGGATCTTTTGAATCACGTTTTGAAATACACGCCCACCGATGAATTGTCCGGATCGAACATACCCATTTTTATGATGCCGATATTTTTCAACTTTCAGGTAATTTAGAAAAGCTCGAATATCCCAGATGTTGCAATTTGTTTTTCAAGGTCTTTATTTAGGATCTCTCATATTACTAAATTAATTTGTAATTTCATGAATTACAAATTTTTCATTATTCTTCTTTTTTGCTTCATGTAAAGGAAATTACGTAAATGTGCGTACAAAATAATGCGTGTTCGACCATTTTTTTTTTGTTGCCATCGATTACGTAGGGGTCAGTGATCACCGTTTGGAAATCTATGCAGAAATTATTTATGTGTCGATGACACACGTGTGGATTGATTGTGAAATTGTTTTATGGGCGGAATGTGCTATCCTCGCTTTTATTATTTACAAACACTTACAACGCGAACGGATGTTCCATGTTTTACACTTTTCGCGATCGACGCTTTTTAGAACCAACAAATCAACATTCGCTGAATCGTCCAGCATAATTTTAAAATATCAAAATCGGTGCTTTTTTGAGAATGGGTTTTTAGATCAATTTACGAGCAACTAAAAATGTGTGGAAATATTTAGGGCTGTATTTACAATACATAAATTGCAAAATTCGGTTCATTAGAACTCAGTTTAAAATGACAATAGATGAATAAAAAATGCAGTATACTTTTAAATTATACTGTAATGTATCTCTCAATTTAATTTATATTCAATGTGTTTATGAATAACTGTAAATATTTATCATAATAGTGTAATTATCTCCTTGTACAGATAATATTAGAAATAGCAAATAATCAGCAATTCAAATATTTTTCACATTCCAAATCTTTTCTAAGTAATTATAATCTCGTTTTTTTATTCCATGTTATGCGTACACATAATCAGTGTCTTATAATAATAATAATAATAATAATAATAATAAATCATTTATTGACCGATAATATACATATTATAAGGTATATAGGTACACAATAATACATTCTAATATCGTCAAATGGACCTAAATCAGTGCCATTAATTCCAATTTCTTGGTGATTAATAGCACTGTTCTGCCTTTAGGCCAATGCAAGACTAAATTTAAGTACAACATGACACATATACACACATACAACCGTTACAATGAATACTGTGGTGGTTGGGCAAGATAAATAGTAATCAAAAATCGGCAAGTATATATTAACCTGGGGTGTCAGTAATTGGTGATAGATTCACGAAGTTGCTTACCAAACATCTTATCTTATCACTAAAGAAATAGAGTTGTTCTGGTGTTGAGGAGAACACGTCCACTTCGGCAGTTGATCAAGACAGTCAATTCTAAATCTCTATATTAAATCTTAAACTCTAAATCTTCGAACTCTAAATCTTAAATCTAAGTCTGTTTCAATCTGTAAATTCATTTATTAAGTATTAAATTAAATACCAAGTAAAACTATAAACTTTGAATCCCTGTGATTGGATCCAAGTTGACTAAATCGCGTCTTCAACGACTAATACAGGAATATATTAAAGAACCGTAACGACAAACAACACCTCCGTACATGATAATAAAAATTTGCATATTGGTTTTAATCTCTGAAGATAAGCTTTTGGTACATTTGATCTTTTTAAAAAAGCCTTGTTGATGTATTTCTGAGTGTAAAATAAATTTAATTTTTCAATATTCAATGTATTATTAAAAGTATTTAGTTATGATCGATACATTTAATATGATTTATATCTTTATATTATATTCCTAATATTATATTCTTAATATTATATTCTTTAGCATAATGTACATTTTAGTTAATAAGAATATATTAATTTGAATTGTATTTATCGATATTTATGTTTATTAGTTATTTGTTAAATAATGTTTGACGGCTAAAAACTAAAAAATATGATTATCAAATAATTAGCACAAATTGGTTTGCTCACAATTTGTACAAATTAATCAACTATCCATTTTTTATATATTCTCTTGAATCCGTATAGTGCTAGCAAACTGAATTAAAAAGTTTACAAAAAATTGACGATAATTTTAAGACACACATTTTAAGTCTAACACAACACTTGCTCGTTTGTACAAATTATTTGCAAGTCTAAACTAGTGATGAGCAAACTACGTATTTTTAAATGTACTTTAAAGTATACGAAAGGAAGAATACGAAACATGAACTTAAAATTACAATTATTTTTACATTAACATTAACTTTGATTAAAACACTTAGAACCTTTCTTCTTCTGTTTTAATCAAAGTTATAACCATCTTCAAGTAACTCAATCAATCCAAACATTACCATTACTCTGTATTACAAGAAAAGTGTATTAATTATTTCATTTAACAAATTAATTCTTTCAATTCAGCCCGACACTGAAAAAAATGCCTATTACTGTTCTAAACTATGAACTTTTCAAGACGCGAATTGTTGAACCCCACTGAGCAAACACAGTTAAGTATTGTTCCATCAACATTAAAACAACGTTTAATGTTGCTACAATGTTGATATAACATTATTTGTTTGTTTCTTCTCAGTGGAACAAGTTTAATTTTTATATTAATTCTCATACAACAGTTGTTCCCCTAACCTTTTTAGCGCCACTGATGCAATAACGCAACATATTTTTTTTTGCTGTCAATTTCTAAATAAGATCATTTATTACGTTGTATTTTTTGACTTGACTTGATGTAAATATTTTGTTATTTAAATATTTTAATTATTACTCATTTTAAATAAGTATTTTGAAGTGTTTCTAACTGCACAATATTTCAGTGTTTTATACGAGTGGCGCATGATTTGGTTTGGCCGCTCCGCTTCACGGAGCGACCAAACCAAATTTTCAGGCTATTCTAAACTCGAAATTTTACTTCACGCTTAATCTGGGAGTGGAAACACTTCTTCGAAACTTCAATCTTCAATTTGACGCTTCCCGCAGACCAAACCAAATTTTCAGGCTTTTCTAAATTCTAAATTTTATTACATGCTTAATCTGTTAGTGCAAACACTCTTTTTTATTATTTTATAATTTAACGCTTTTATAAAATCGATGAATGCCTGAAATCTTACAGCGTATACATTATGTATAGTATTTTTAATACCTATTTAGAAGTTCCAGTTGTTGTAGTGACTTAACGTAATAATAATAATAATAATAATAATAATAATAATAATAATAATAATAATAATAATAATAATAATAATAATAATAATAATAATAATAATAATAATAATAATAATAATAACCATTTATTTCCGACAGACATGATGTCTTAGAAAGAAATATACAAACTTAAGTTAAATGCATATAGTATTCGTTAACATTTATTTCATCAACAATATTAAAGATATGCGGCTTCTTAAACACACACACAAAATTAGGTTAGGAACTTGTCATATCAAATCGCCGACATCTAAAACCATTATTCTAAGGGCATTAGTAGAGTAACTTGATATTCAAAACAACCAGTGGCGGCGTAGGATCACACATATTAATTAATTACATAATATGGCATATAATATATAAAATTACGAAAATTTTAGTCGTGAAAATGCAAACAATGTCTTAATTAATAAGACAACTTAAGACGATAAATATCCATTGAAACAACTACTTACCGTGCAAATACACCTCCGTATATTAAATTATATAATGAAATATTTAAAATCTTATTTAATTTTATTTGTTACAACGCTCTATTAAAGTATATGTAACGTTTAGGTCAAATTCTCTTCAAACTAACTAACAAATACATTAGAAATGAAAGGAGAAATAACAAAAAGTTAGAAGTGAAAGGACTTGTATTAAAACTAATGTCTTGGGACATCTATAGACGCGTTTCGAGATTTATCTCTATTCAGTATAGCTTTGCTTATGCGTTTTAATACATTTTTTTTTTGAATGTATCTTGATGGAATATAATAATTTATATGGACGTTATGATGTTTCATTATTATAATACAACTAAAAGTTCCACAAAACATTATAGATATGTTCTCTTTTTTAGCAACTTGATATTTATTTAAAAATATTTTTTTTTGCAACCTGATACCAGGCATTTCCAATACATTTTTTCTTCCGTCCTGCTTTTTGAAGCTATAGCAAATTTTCTTAATTTCCAAATATAAAGAACTTTTCGAGATCTCAATTTCTGATAATTCTTCCATAAGTTGTCAGTGAATAGTTTCTAAAGTAATTTGTTTCTTTCGGGCATACATTTTGTAAATCACTTCGTAATTCAAGTTTTGCCCAAGAAAACGTTTGTCGACATAATCTTTCTAAATTCGAAATCCATTGATCTGTTTTTATCTTGTAGGTTGTATAATGTGCTTTGTGGAACATTTAGGACTTCGGACGCTTTTTGAATTGCCTTAAATCGAGATGCTAATTCATTTTGAAAATAACTTACTATATTAAGTATTAGCTTTTTGAATTCATTGAAATATCGCATTTCAGTAGTGTATTTTTGCGTTATTTAATGACATTAACAGACATCAAACTTTTGACGTAACATCTGTTTAGTAATCGACGGTCATTTTTGTTGGTAAGTTTTTGTTTTATCTGATTCATATTGATAAATAAGGATGGGGTTATTCTAAATGGATATTAAAAATACTATACAGGGTAGGCCATTTTAATCAATCCACGCAAATAACTCCGAAGATATATTCGATAGCAAAAATTGACCATAACAAAGGTTGTATGGCTGGTAGGGGGACATCCGATGATGGCCTTTAAAGTGACCTTGAAGTTGACTTTCAAGGTCATCTGAAGACCAACTTACAAATTTTAAATGGCAACCCTGCTTTTTCAATGTTTATTTTGAAAGAGGGTCATCATGTTAGTATGGCTGCATAAACATTTTAATACCTCACATTAGAACATGTTCGAGAACAAAACTTAAAGAAAATTTTACTAATAGACTTTCATTCAAAAGTTCAATACTTCACTTAAAAAGGAAACTAAACGATATTTCCTGCCACCAACAAAATGAAGCCGTAATACGGCAAGCCGCTGACAAAACTAAACAATACACAATAAAGAAAATTAAAAAAAGATGCTCAAAGACGTTTCCATTTTGCTGGATACATAAAATAATTCGGCGCTGAAAGTCCTGAACTGTTCTTAACAAAACTGTCCTTGGAATATTTTGGCAAGCGGTCTGGATTTTACCTATCATATTATCTCTGTTGTTTCATGCTCATAAACAACATCTTTCAAATAACCCCATAAATATAAATTCGGAGAAGTTAAATCTGGTGATCTTGGTGGCCATGCAACAGTTCCACCACGTCCAATCCACCTGTTATGGTAACTCTCATTTAAATAATTTCTAACTATCCGGGCAAAGTGTGGTCCAGCTCCATCCAATTGAACCCACATTCTCAATCTTGTTCGCAAATTCACATTTTCCAGTAGTACTGGGAGTGCATCTCTCAAGAAATTTAAAAAAATTTGCCCATTTACGTTACCGTTGAAAAAATGTGGACCAATCAAATGACCATCTATGATACCACACCACACATTAAGACGTCAACGATGTTGATTGTTGACCTGTCTATGCCAGTGAGGATTCACGTCAGACCAATAATGACAATTGTGTCTATTAAGCTGTCCGTTGCTTTTGAAAGTTGCCTCATCGGAAAACATAACATAACGAAAAAAAATGGGATCGTTCATTATTATTTGTTCTGCCCATTGGCAAAACTCTACGCGCTTCCTCATATCATTGGGTGTAAGCGCTTGTGTTAGCGAGATATGATAGGGGTGATAACGTAGGCTCTTCAATATTCTCAGTGAAGTACGTCTGAGTATGCCAGATTCTCTTTCAATATCATAGCTGCTAATATGAGGATTAATGTGAACCATTCCCGGAACAGTTATTGCACTAACGTCATTTTGGTTATAAATATGTCTTGGTTTAACACGTAGTAAATGTCCTTATCGGGCTTCCAGATGGATGTTTCGAATTACAGAGTGATTGGGGTGCCGTCTTTGAAGATATCGATTCCGATACAAGATAGCAGCTTGTCGATAGTTACCTCCACATTCTCCTAGAATCAACAGCATATCGACTCTCTCTACCGCCGGATAGTCAGCCATATTTTATTTGATTTGCAGAAGATATCTTGTCCAAGTGTTAACTTCTTCAAATGAAATTTCCATTGAAAAATGAACGAATGCATTTTGTAGTGAAATTTTGATTGACACTATTTATTTGCATGACAACCTCAACGACCAATTGTTTATCGCCCCTAAGCTCACGAACAACACTCATTTTTGAATTTTTATTTAAAATATTGATCATAATGTAGTACAATTACATATCTAGTTTAATTGAAATGATATGTTGGTGGCAGGAAATATCGTTTAGTTTTCTTATTTAATGAAGTATTGAACTTTTGAATTGGAGTCTATTAGTAAAATTTTCTTCAAGTTTTTTCTTGAAAATTTTCTTATGTGAAGTATTAAAATTTTTATGCAGCCGTACTAACATGATGGCCCTGTTTCAAAATAAATATTAAAAAAGTAGGGTTGCCGTTTAAAATTTGGAAGTTGGCCTTCAAATGACCTTGAAAGTCAACTTCAAGGTCAGTTTAAAGGCCATCATCGAATGTCCCCCTACCAGCCATACAACATTTGTAATGGTCAATTTTCGCTATCGAATATATCTTCGGAGTTCTTTGCGTGGATTGATTAAAATGGCCTACCCTGTATATTTAAAAGAAAAATGTTTAGTAGGTAATAAAATAAGTTATTCATAGAAATCATAAGAAGTAAAAATTTTTTCATAAAATCAACTTTTAGGGTTAACTCTATAATTGCTCGGCCCTTAATGGGCTAAAAATTAAAGACAACTTATTTAAAAAACTAGTTGATATGTTTACTTTTCCTTGAAGCATGTTAAAAAAACTTTAATTTGCAACTCTTACGATACAAACGTCAGTTATCTGATTGAAAGAGTTAAATGACGGTTGCAACTTGTTTTCTAGTCGATAAATTGTTTCATACTCTTATTAGCATGAAGTTCTGTTTCTTAACACTTCTCTATCAATTTACATCTTATTAATTGATACACAATCGACATCCAAAATATGTCACCCCTTTATGATTGAATTTTTGTTAATCGCATGTTATTTTTGTATGTATATAAAAGTTTTATAAAAATGATGTATTTTTCTTGATAGTCGATAAGTAAATATTAATTTAATTATAATAATTTAATTAGTAATTAAAATTAAAAATGTTTCAATGTTGTATATACAACTGTATATATTATGTTTTATTAAAGCAGTATTTTCAAAAATCGTAATTATAGCCAAAATAACTGAAAATCAAATGAAATAATTTTGACATTTTAAAAATATATCTAAATATCATTTATTTTTCTAAGAAATTAACTAACGGCCCTAACTTTAACTTATACATTTTTTTATTTAAAAAATATTGGTATTATATATATACAATAATATTAGTTAATCTTTTTAAATATTACAAAGTATCAATTACAATAATCGAACTCAATTGTCCATTAGCGTGAAATAGTGAATGAGCGGCTCTTAGCGATTATACAGGTAAAGGTTACTAAGAAAATTGTATTAGGGCCAATGACAGCATTATATGTATATAATCCTGTCATTGGCGGAATTAAAAGGTACTGGGGATATCCCAGATTAACTCAACTTCTGAACATCTCAACATTCCTCGAAAAACTAATGGTCAATTTGACCCTTTATACAATAAGGAACCAAGAGGCCCAGGATTAAAAGGTATTGGGGATATAACTCAAATTCTGGACTTCCCGACAAAATGATTGTACATAACAATTTCTACTAAAAGTATACTTTTTCGTGTGATTTATAATACATATTTAGAGTTGTTTTTTTTTTCATTTTTATTTTTTTGATTATTGCTTTCATGATTTTAATTAAATAATCGATCATTTTAAATAAAACTGTCCAATCCAACACTCTATACAAACAAATTCTATCAATTAAATTATATTATAACTTATTTCTAAATGTATTTTATTGCCATCTTTTAAACAAAAGTAAAACTAAAATGTTTATTGCTCTTATGGAGGTTTTGAAACAACAGCTCATTTTATTTAATATTTAACTTAGAATAATCTAATTCATACACCCTATTTATAACAAGTATTTCAATAAATTAAAGTAATATCACACAGGTATACAATATCTCAACATTTATATGACATCTTTTTAGTGTGTCACAATTAAATTTATATTTATTTTAGTTATAATTCCTTTTACGTAAAAACATTTTAAATTATTCACATAACTTCAATGTATAATGTGTGTAAATCTTAAATCTTAATTTTCACTATTATTTTTTGTTTTGAAAATACAGCACTTCAAAGTGAGGCGCCTCACTTTTTGAAATGGATGTAGGTATTTTCACATGTTTGATGGTTTGATAAATCACACAATTTAATATTAGTTAATGTTAAAAGAGCATAAATGTTTTGAACTTTTCATTCTTACACTTAAATGAACTCGGTTAAACAATCAACATTTTTAATCTCAACATCTCTGAACATTTTTTTCTTCCGCTGTTTGCCTCGCGCCCCGGGGACAACACACCTTGTAGCGGCCCTGTTCATTTCGGTCATGAATTTTCTATGCAAATCATCTGGCCAGCGCAGGTTAGTTTTATTGCGGTTATGGTCATAAACCCCCAATTATCATTTACAAGTTAACCGCAAACTGAAGTCATTTTTTTCATATAGCGCTGGAACTACTATACAAGAACGGTCGCCTAGATGTAGCTAAACTCGCATTTTTGACCGGCATTGGTGCAATAAATTATAAAGAGATTTGTGGTCTTTCAACAAAACCCATTTATTGTCCCCAATAATGTATTTATTGACCTTTGCAGTACCTGTTTTCTTTAGGCAATGAACTTGAATACCCTCAATAAAATTATAATCATTTTCCAAACTTGTAGCTACCGAATCTGCAAAAGAGTAACCCCGCGCTCCAACCCCCGCAGGTTGGAGCGGTGCAACAAAGTCGCTTAATCGTTTTTTCTTCACAATATGCTAATTATTTATACCTGCTTTCTCTGGAGGGCAAAAATAATCTCTTTGGTATATTTTCTTCGAACCGATACTGATCCAGGCTTATCTGGTTTTTCTATTGGAATTTCAATTTAATCTCTTTCTTTCACTATTCTACAAGTTGAACAATTTTAAATTACGAGTAGTAAACTTTTGTAGAAAATCGATTCTCAATAATATTCGTATTTTTCAATCTAACCTTTATACAATCAATTCGGTTGTTTCGTTAGTAAAAATAAATATTCAATGATTTTTAAAAAAAAACGGCGCTCGTTTCTAGAAGCGCTCCCCATAGCGTTATTTGAACAGATATCAATAATTTCTATTTAATTTGAAAAAAATACAAGGTGGAAACCTTAACTGGAATAAATTCGGTATTTATGAAATAAGAAGTTCCAGAAAAAAATCAATATTTGAACAGATATCAATAATTTCTATTTAATTTAAAAAAAATACAGGGTGGAAACCTTAACTGGAATAAATTTGGTATTTATGAAATAAGAAGTTCCAGAAAAAAATCAATATTTGAACAGATATCAATAATTTCTATTTAATTTGAAAAAAATACAGGGTGGAAACCTTAACTGGAATAAATTCGGTATTTATGAAATAAGAAGTTCCAGAAAAAAATCAATATTTGAACAGATATCAATAATTTCTATTTAATTTTAAAAAAATACAGGGTGGAAACCTTAGCTGGAATAAATTCGGTATTTATGAAATAAGAAGTTCCAGAAAAAAATCAATATTTGAACAGATATCAATAATTTCTATTTAATTTGAAAAAAATACAGGGTGGAAACCTTAACTGGAATAAATTCGGTATTTATGAAATAAGATGTTCCAGAAAAAAATCAATATTTGAACAGATATCAATAATTTCTATTTAATTTAAAAAAATACAGGGTGGAAACCTTAACTGGAATAAATTCGGTAATTATGAAATAAGAAGTTCCAGAAAAAAATCCTCGGACAGGTCGATTTTTGTTCGTTATTGCGCACTTTTTAGCGTCTTCAAAACAAGTGTGACGTCGCTAGCCTTTCACGTCATAGGCAAGTTTTTGAAATAGAAACATTTTTTTTATTACACTAAATTTGTAGCCCTTTTCATTCTCTTTACGACAATATAAAAATATTTAGTTTTTTTAAATTTTTTTATTTCAACAAAACAAAAAATGTTTTTTTATAAATTTATTAATGTAACAAATGTTCAAAATGAGTACCGTTTCTCTCTTGGCAAATAGCCAATCGGTGATAAATTCCATCCCTTACATTTTGAAACAGTTCCGGTAAAATATATAAGTTTTTCTTCAATAATAATAATAATAATAATAATTCTTTATTAACGGACAAGCCATTTACAATGTAGAGCCAAAAACATATAACTAAAATGTAAGACACAAAACATGAATCACAAATATGCACAAAGACACATATGTTAATCTGCGTAAACCACAATAGGGTTATAACATTTAGTGCACACCATTCGCGAGACTCCTCCTAATTAAACCTAAAGATGAGTTAAAAAAGTCAATACCGCTACAAATGTCATTAGCCGTGCGCGTTAATCGAGTCATGGGGCAATTTAAACTGCAAGTCGTCCTGCAAAATTCGTTATGAAGGAGCATGCGGCTACGTGCATGTCTAGGTGGTACATGATAATTAATCATACTAACAATAAGATTTTTTGTTTAATTTTTTAAGTAAAAAAAATTTAAAAAAATAAAATACTTTTATCTACGACTGCTTGAATAAGTGACGAATTTGACAATCATTTGAGTTACGTAATGAAACTCATTACCTAACTAGTTAGGTAATGAAATCAAAAACACACTCATTTTTTAATACCAACTAACCACCAAATTTATTAAACAATTACTTATGAACATTAATAATAACATGTTTACATTTATTTAAGTGTATTCCTGAAGACATTTCTGTTTTAGAAATTTCCAAACTACTGCGGTTACTGGTTGAAACTTCTACAAGTACATTCTTTTCTCCAAGAATATTTGTTGCGATACGTTTCTTATTCTCAACCGAAGTTTCTATGTAGCCTTCGGCTACTGTATTGCTCTTCCAGCCCCCGTGCCTTTTTATTGTTAGCAGGTCCGCCCCTGAGTTTGCCAACAGTGAGGTTGACGATCTTCTGAAACAGTGACCGGTGTACTCGTTAGCATTTGGTAGTATTAAAAAAGAAGCAATATTTTTCGGCATGCTACCAATCGTGCTAATGCCTACGGGCTGATTTATACATTTGCTATTCCTGTAACCAACAAAAAACCTCTCTACGGCATTATGTGGACGCAGTGCCATGTATTTTTTTATAATGTCTACGAAATTGATCCCATCAATGCCTCCAGATGTTATAACAAAGTCTCGCGAAATTTTGGTCTTTGTTTTCGGTATTGTGACGCAGAAGACCTGCCCTTCGTTCCTAACGTTGGTCACTTGCATATAAGTGACTTCTTCCTTTCTACAGTTTCCACCAATTCCAAAGATCAAAACTACCTGAAAATATATCTTAATATAAAATGTCATGCCTTGTTCTTATTTACCTTTGTTAGTAGCCACTTTTCATCATCAGCTTCTTGTAAAAATCGAGTTATATGTTGTTTTGTTAAAATGTTCGATTTCTTCGTTTTATATCCTTCTGACTGCCTTTTCAGAAATGCGACCAATTGAATAAATTTACTGATATCTACATTTTTCTTTATGGATATCATAGCACGTATCATCGAGTAATATGCACATAGGCTTGAAGGTTTATAGCGTTTCGAAATATTTTCAAAATATACTAGAAGTACCTTTTCATTTGCTTCATTTTTTATTTTCTTCTCATCGCACCATTTCCGCAAACGGTCATAAGCTTGCTCATATTTAATTTTTGATTTTTCCGGCAATAACATTGAAACTACCTGCGTGTCCGATTCGTCGATATCCGAAGGCAGAGATTCGGAGTCGCTCATTATTTCACAGCAAAACAGAAATTAGAAAATTAATTCTTGAAGTTTTGACTATTCAATTGTTGACATTCAAATTACATGTTGATTGTTGACATTCAAATTACATGTTGCTATGGTTCTACGTACATACTATGATATTCTAATTTTTCATCAAATTCAATTCAAAAGTATAATTTCCGTAATTCTGAGCAGTCGTAGATAAAAAGTTGTATCTAATACGTGGGATAAGGCATATTAACTGAGACTCATGCTATTACTTCGACTCGGGCTACGCCCTCGTCTCAGCAACTCACCGCATTCGTCAGTTAATGATGCTCTTATCCCACTAATTAGATAAATATTTATTACATGGTCATAAAGAGAATGAAAAGGGCTTCAAATTTAGTGAAATAAAAAAAAATTCTATTTTAAAAACTTGCCTATGGCGTCATACGTGAAAGGCTAGTGACGTCATACTTGTTTTGAAGACGCTAAAAAGTGCGCAATAAAGAACAAAAATCGACCTGTCCAAGGATTTTTTTCTGGAACTTCTTATTTCATAAATACCGAATTTATTCCAGTTAAGGTTTTCATCCTGTATATTTATTCTTAATTAATTAATTTTAGAGACAAATACTCAGAATATTTACAAAAACACATAAAACTGCTATAAATATGGATATTTGATAGTCATGTGAACACCCGGAAATTATAATTATTAATTAATTATAAATTATAAATTATTTTATAAACCGTCAGGCAAGAATATATTTTAATAAGCATTCGGTTTCTCGTCGATAATGAAATACGTTAGTTATTTGAGAAAAGAAAAACCATTATACAGCCCAACGAAGGGTCACCCGAGCCATCTCATTTATTTCCTCCAATCAGTCTTCAGTCCTTTGGACAAGTGACCGTTATATGACGACCGTATAAACGCCAACACAGAAACATTTTTTAATAAAATTGCTTATTAATATGCAAAGAATCTTAGCTATTTATTAACGGATTGCGATAAAATTGGCCTCAATTAAAGCGTAATTATTGTGTTTATGCTACTACAAAAAATGAACATTCTGTTATAAAAATAAATTAGAAAAAGGTGGCAAAACGGTGAAAAACAATATATTTTTTTTAATTAAGAGCAAATAACTTCTTTATACATGATGTAAATTCTATCAATTTTACTCATGACATGTAACAATGCCATAGCTACTACTCTGTAAAATTTCGCTATTTTATAAAAGTAATTACTCAAAATTCTTTGCATTAACCTTATTTCTTTGTTTAAAGTCAGAACTAATATTTTTTTAAATATACATAATTCTTATAACTAGGATAATAATATATGTTGCAGTCGTTAATTTATTTATTTAAATAAAGTGTAAGGGATTTATTGCAATGCAAGAAATGCAGTGCTACCCTTCCCTTAAGCATGAAGTAAAATTTCGAGTTTAGAAAAGCCCTGTGAAAATTTGTCGAGGGTCGCGCAGCGACCCGAGACAAATTTTCTGGGCTTTTCTAAACTCGAAATTTTACTTCATGCGCCACGCGTATAAAACACTAAAATATTGTGAAATTTATGAATATTTGAACCTCACTTAAAATCAGTGTTTTATACACGTGGCGAATGAAGAAAAATTTCGAGTTTAGACAAGCTCAGAAAATTTGTCCCGGGTCGCTGCGCGACCCTCGACAAATTTTCACGGGGCTTTTCTAAACTCGAAATTTTACATCATGCTTAGCCCGGGAGTGGAAAAAACACTCATTTAAAGCTTCAAATTGAACTCTTTTAATAAACTACGAATATGCGAAGATTTATGTATATCAGAGCTGGGCAGGATTCGAATCATTCAGGATTTGGTTCCCGGATTCGAATCCTTTTAGAGGATTCAAAAGAGGTATTCGAATACTTTAGTGAAAACGGGTTCGTGATCCGGATTCGTTACATTTTTTTAAAAGGATTCGTATTCGAATCCAAACGTAGATGATTCGAATCCTTATAAAAGGATTCGAATTCTTATAAAAGGATTCGAATCCTTATAAAAGGAATCGAATCCTTATAAAATTCTAATCTTGCTACATGGATTCAAATCCTCCTAAATAATTCGAATCATCGCTATTAAGGCTGGGATTCGAATTCGATTAATTTAAATAGTTAAATATTCCAATATGAATATTTAAATCACTAAATTATTCATATTTGAATATAAATATTAAAATTTTCAAATAATTCAAATATTTGTGAATGCATATTTGGTTACTTAACCATGAAAAATATCCAACGTTAATAGTATATTTTTAACTTCACTTGAAATCAGTGATTTATACGCGTGGCGCATGAAGTAAAATTTCGAGTTTAGAAAAGCCCCGTGAAAATTTGTCTCGGGTCGCTGCGCGACCCTCGACAAATTTTCTACGCGGGGCTTTTCTAAACTCGAAATTTTACTTCATGCTTAGTCTGGGAGTGGACAACACTCGTTCTTAGAAGTTTCAAATTGAAGGATTACTCTAGATTACTAAGTTTATTACCGTTTTACAAAGGCTACAGCTCAAAGGACCAACCATGGTCTTCGCAGAACGAAGGACTACAGGGAATCGAAGTTTTTTTACAAGAAAACAACGAATATCTGAAGGTTTACAGCATGAATAGGAAAGAAAACATCTAAAAATATCGAAGTTGTGTTGGTTTTCAGTGCATTTTTAACTTCACTTTAAATCAGTGTTTTATACGCGTGGCGCATGAAGTAAAATTTCGAGTTTAGAAAAGCCCCGCGTAGAAAATTTGTCGAGGGTCGCGCAGCGACCCGAGACAAATTTTCGCGGGGCTTTTCTAAACTCGAAATTTTACTTCATGCTTAGTCTGGAAGTGCACAACACTCGTTTGAATTTTAAATTTAACTCTTTATAAAAATCGACGTATGTAATATAATAAATCATTCATTGAAATCATAGAAAAAGATGCAAAATTTTACCTAAAATTAACTTTTAGAGTTAACTTTATAATTTGTTCGGCTCTTAATGGGTGAATATTCTATTCCTAAAAAACCGTTTTTATCTAATATTAAAGTTGCATTTAATACAATAACAAACTGTGAATAAATCGACATAAATCTAGAAATATCAAAAATCCCGACATGTAAAAAATCTTGACGGTCCACTCCCAGACTAAGCATGAAGTAAAATTTCGAGTTTAGAAAAGCCCCGCGTAGAAAATTTGTCGAGGGTCGCGCAGCGACCCGAGACAAATTTTCACGGGGCTTTTCTAAACTCGAAATTTTACTTCATGCGCCACGCGTATAAAACACTGATTTAAAGTGAAGTTAAAAACGCACTGAAAACCAACCCAACTTCGATATATTTTCAAAATTGGATGTTTTCTTTCCTATCCATGCTGTAAACCTTCAGATATTCGTTGTTTTCTTGTAAATAAACTTCGATTCCCTGTAGTCCTTCGGTCTCCGAAGACCATGATTGGTCCTTCGAGCTGTAGCCTTTGTAAATTGGTAATAAACTTAGTAATCTAGAGTAATCCTTTAATTTGAAACTTCTAAGAACGAGTGTTGTCCACTCCCAGACTAAGCATGAAGTAAAATTTCGAGTTTAGAAAAGCCCCGCGTAGAAAATTTGTCGAGGGTCGCGCAGCGACCCGAGACGAATTTTCACGGGGCTTTTCTAAACTCGAAATTTGACTTCATGCGCCAGGCGTATAAAACACAGATTCAAAATGAAGTTCAATAACACATATATCATCATTAATTAAAATCATTATATAATCAGATATTTAGTCGGTAAATGAACATGTTTGTTAATAGAAACTGATGGACTAAAATATTACTGTTTGCAAATAATAGATTCAAATTTATTTTTAAAGGATTTGTATCCGTGATTCAAAAATGAGGATTCGAATCTTTGATTCGAATCATATTTTTCACTTACGAATCCTTTATTCGAGTATTCGTGATTCGAATCATATTAGGTGATTCGGATTCGTGATTCGAATCATGTTTTTGAGGTTTCATCCCAGCTCTGATGTATATACGCAGTAATTGAGATATGTATACTTAAAAGAAAAACTTGTATTAACCCGACGCAATTGTCTTATTGTACAAATTTAGACACTTAAAAAAGACGTATTATTATTATTATTATACAGAAACATGCATTAAAAAAAACAATGAAAATATGTCGATTCTCTATAATAACCTTTTTCTTTCCAAATCAAATTTTAAATATTTTTAAAAAAACATGTAAGTATTTTATACATTAACTAAATCTTTAAAGTAAATTTAAATACCTACCTATTATTTTGTTTAATTTATTACTTTCACTTCGTTGTATTGATTTACGTGTTGAATAATATTCTAACAAGTGTTTTTCATTCCTTGATTAAGCATGAAGTAAATATTTCGAGTTTAGAAAAACCTGAAAAGGATTGGTCGCTCCGCGAAGCGGAGCGACCAATCCAAATTTTCAGGCTTTTCCAAACTCTAAATATTTACTTCATGCGCCAGGCGTGTTAAAGACTGATTTAGTGTAGAACTTTAAAAACACCTCATTCACATTAATAATAACACAATATAAACAAAAGATTGTTAGCTTCCAAGTTTATAAATAACGATTTCTATTTTAACTTCTAAAGGCTATATTTACAAATTTACTGCGAATACTCGAATATTATCGTGTATTCGCAGTAAATTTGGCTAATACAAAAATTGAAAATTAAACCGAATACGAATAGATTTTATTAATAATATATTAATCTAGGTTTCAACAAAAAAGTAATAATAATTATACGATTTTTACAATACGAACAAAAATACAACTTGACGAATAAAGCACTAATAACCTTTCTTCACACTTTTATTTGAATTACCAAATGTACATTTCGGACACAAAGATGGTCACTTTGTGTCCGAAATGTACATTTGGTAATTCAAATAAAAGTGTGAAGAAAGGTTATTAGTGCTTTATTCGTCAAGTTGTATTTTTGTTCGTGTTGTAAAAATCGTATAATTATTATTACTTTTTTGTTGAAACCTAGATTAATATATTATTAATAAAATCTATTCGTATTCGGTTTACTTTTCAATTTTTGTATTAACCAAATTTACTGCGAATACACGATAATATTCGAGTATTCGCAGGAAATTTGTAAATATAGCCTTTAGAAGTTAAAATAGAAATCGGATGGATTAACACAGTGTTAATCCATTGATAATGGTCACTTTGTGTCCGAAATGTACACTTAGTAATTCAAATATAAGTGTGAAGAAAGGTTATTAGTGCTTTATTCGTCAAATTAATTTGATCTTCACGTAACTCACAATTAATTTATTTAAAAATACAACTTATAGAATATTAAGGCCCTATTTAAATTTTATATAGAAATAATTTATTATAAATGAAGCTTATTTTGTTTTTCAGTAATTACTTGGGTATCAACATTATTGTAACGATATAATTTTAAAAGCAAAATATGTTTAATTTTAGGCTGAACATATTTTACACTGGAGAAGAGTCGGCGCAATTTTCGTCGAGTTAATAAGATTAGCTCCTCAGCATCTAAACATCGTTAATGACGAAAATGATGGTCCTGACAATAATCTGATCGTGCAAAATGTAAGTGATTTTTATTAGATGTCTTAAATAATGTGTGCACCAATTTTTTCCACTTTCTTCTACAAACTTTAAATAAAAAGCATGTCTAAAAAAAATTATCTTCAATGCTGAAAGTTTACGTTCAATTTAAAGTGCTGTTTTATTTGATTGTTTTTTTTATGTATTTATCTGAGGAGTGTTATCTGTTTCTTAAGTAGAAATTGTAAAACATTTTAAATTAAAGTAAATATCAATACTTTAGTAAATTACATATTTTTGAAAGCGTAAACGCCATCTAATACCCATATTATTATACTGATGACGGCGTTGAAGCCTGAAACGCGTATATAGTTATCCGGTGAATGAATGAGTACTGAACACAAAATCTGAGTATATATAAAAGTATATACAGAGAGTTTTATATAACACCGAACATTTTCATAAAATACGATTTGACACCTTTAATTTTTAGGTTATGTGTAAATTGGGTTGCCTATATGACCATTACAAATTGTAGCTAATCAATTGCAATTAATCCCTCAACTTGTACACACAGGGAGTTTTTCTTTCAAGTATACATGTCCCAATTACAGAGAAAAAGGACGATGCAGAAATTGGCACCGCCTCGGAATCGCCCGGTTAAAATATCACAACATGCTTTATATAATTATAGTCCTCCGCACTGTTCTCACAATTGAAATTAGAATGGTCCATTTGCACGCGTTATTACTGGGCCATCTCATTTAATCCTCAACAAATACACTAATGCAGGTAATTTATATCAATTTTAAAAAAAATGAAGATCAAAGAGTTCTTAGAATTTCACTATAAAGATGAATTCTACCAAATTTGTCTCGGGTCTCTGCGCGACCCTCGACAAATTGTCACGGGGCTTTTCTAAACTCGAAATTTTACTTCATGCTTAGTCTGGGAGTGAAAAACACTCGCTTAAAGCTTAAAATTGAACTTAAAAAAAGGAATATCTAATGATTTACAGAAAATAGGCTGAATTTGGAATAAGTATACTTTAAAGAAAAACTCCCTGTATCTGTTTGCTCTAATTTCTCCAGACCTTCATATCCATTTCGATAACAAAATATTATTTGGGAAACACCCATCATTAATCAAAAATATATGCCGTAACTTTTAGATAATCGTTGTTTTTTTTTTAAAGGAGTTCAATTTGAAACTTTAAAGGAGTGTGTTCCACTCCCAGACTAAGCATGAAGTAAAATTTCGAGTTTAGAAAAGCCTGAAAATTTGGTCTGGTCGCGTAGCGCGAAGCGCGGAGCGGCCAATCCAAATTTTCAGGCTTTTCTAAACTCGAAATTTTACTTCATGTGCCACCGGTACAAAACACTGACATATTACGAAGTTTAAAACAGACCGCTGAACTTTACATTGAATCAGTATTTAATACGGGTGGCGCATGAAGTAAAATTTCGAGTTTAGAAAAGCCTGAAAATTTGCTTTGGCCGCTCCGCGCTTCGCGCTACGCGACCAAACCAAATTTTCAGGCTTTTCTAAACTCGAAATTTTACTTCATGCTTAGCCTGGGAGTGGAAAACACTCGTTTAAAGCTTCAAATTGTATTCTTTTAATAAACCGAGCGTCTTAAAATGTACAACGTCTGCATATATATATATATATATATATAGCTTCGATATATATATATATATATATATATAATAATAATAATAATAATAATAATAATAATAATTTATTACGGAATCACCTTTTTAACAAAATAATACAAACAAATATATATCAGTGTTACAATAAAATAAATCATAACATATGCAAATAAATTAAACCAGAAATAAGAAATAATATAAACTAAAACTAAAATTAAATCTTACCAATAACAGATGAAATTAAGAGTTGTGTGTATATACCGATCGACAATAAATTGACGCAGCATAGCGTTTATTATGTGTTGTAGAGTAATAAATGCACAAACAATAGGAGGAAGCAAGATAGATTATAAACAATACAATAGCGAATGACAGATCTTTTGACAATTAGATTGATTATCATTGACCGAAATTTGACAAACAGGTTAATAATTATTTTCAAATAGAGATTTAACACACAAATAGAGATTTAAAGTAATCTCTTAAGTTGCCGCTTGAATGTAACGAACGAACTCCCAAATACATCAAATTTAGCGTCACAATTGAGCACATTTATGCATCTTATTATTCTATTCAATGGACTGTTGAATGAATAATTTTGCTTACAAGTACGAACATTGAAAATCGCCTTGCTTCTAGATTTCAATAAATATGGATTAACATTGAAATTAAACAAACTTAATAATTCCGAACATTGATTTTCACCTGATATCAATTTATGAAAAAAGCATAAGTCCAATTCAACTCTCCTAGACTGCAATGATTTCAGGTTTAATGTGTTCAATGTAATGCTGATATTAAATTCCATAGATGAGATCCCAAGTTTATATGACATAAATTTTAAAAATTTGTTTTGTACTCTTTCCAATTTTTCTATATGAGTAGAATAAAATGGAGACCATATTATACTACCGTATTCTAGCTTCGATCGTACTAGGGAACAGTAAAGCAATCTTAACGTCGAAATATTAAACATTGAAGTGTTTCTAAAAAGGAATCCAAGATTTCTCATTGCCTTGCGTGAAATTAACTCGATATGCTGGTTGAAATTTAATTTAGAGTCGAATGTAACACCTAAATCTTTTATTACATCAACTTTGTCTAACACAGAATTATTTAAGACATATGAGAAATTAATTTCCGCAATCCTTCTAGAGAATCTCATGTTACACTTACTGACATTGAGATTCAAATCATTCTGAGCATACCAACTCTGTAAACGATCCAAGTCTGCCTGAACCATGCAGTTATCCTCAGATTTTAAAATTGCTTTATACAATTTCAAATCATCTGCAAACAGAAGATATCTACAATTTTCCAGCGACTGATCTAGATCATTTATGAACAGCAAAAACAGGATGGGTCCACTATGTGTTCCTTGTGGAACACCCGATGGTACATGTACACATCTAGATGTAAAATTCCCTATCCTTACTGATTGAGTCCTATTGCTTAGGAATGACTGAATCCAATTGATTACGTCAACATTAAATTGGAAGTCCCACAGTTTATTAATGAGCAATATATGATTCACCCTATCGAACGCCTTGGAGAAATCTGTATAAATAGCACAACGTGATACCCTTTCTCCAAGGCATCCAATATGTACGACTGGTAAACCAATAAATTTGTCACTGTTGAGCGTCCAGGGCAAAAACCATGCTGTTCCGGAATTATTATGTTTTTTGATAACCACTGTAATTTATTTGAAATAATTTTGTCAAATACTCTAGGAATTGCAGATTGAAGAGCAACTCCTCTATAATTCGTGATTTCACTTTTTTCCCCGATTTGTAAATTGGTACCAAAAAACTATGTTTCCAAAAAGCAGGGAATTCACCCTGTGACAATGACGCAGTAAATAACAAATATATTGGCATACTGAGGGTACAAACACATCTACTTAAAAAGTCACCTGGGATCTCATCAGGGCCACAACTGAAATTATTTGATAATGACGCAAGTTCACTATAAATGCCTTTAATATTAATAATAAATTTGTCACTTCCCGCAAACGCATTACACAGCAAAGAGAGCCGTGGAGAAACACTATTTTGAACTTGGGGCATTTTATAGTTTGCAGCAAAGTTATCTGCGAAGGAATCAGCTATATCCTGTACACTACGAAGGGTATTGTTACCATAAGACATAACTTTAGGGAGACCATCTTCTTTCTTCAGCTTCTGTATATGCCGCCAAAATTTAGTTGGTTGATTATTAATATCCACTTCCATCTTTTTGTAATACAAGTCTTGTAAATAGCCACTACGTTGTTTACAATCACTCCTATGTCTTTGAAACCGTTGTAAATTCCTGTCTGATCCACTTTGTTTATACCTCGCATGGGCTAATCTCTTATCTTTTGTTAGCTTAATCAGTGTAGTGTCAAACCATACAGGATAATGAAACCGGTGAATTATTTTCGTAGGGACAAATTCACTTATAATATAATAAATATGATCGTAGAATATTGTAGTCATAATATTTATGTCGCATTCACTAAACAAACATTCCCACTCGATTGAACCCAAGTAGCTATTAATTGTATTATAATCGGCTCTACTAAAATCTTTGAACGAATGAGTGGGTATAAAAGTTTCAACAGAGTCCAAATTCACTGAATAACATATTGCTGTATGATGCACGGAGTTCCTGTCCAACAAATCTATTGCTTCTGATATATGCATGTCTTCATAATCAGAAAATAATAAATCTAACAACGTTCCTCTCTGATTACAAATATTATTTTTTTGATCTAGATTCAAAAAGCTGTACGAATTAGCTATTATGTCCAACCAATCATTTGAATTTGTCCCTGGTGAGAGTTCTAATGATAAATTATTCCAACTGATGATGTTTGGGATATTGTAATCTCCACAAATAATGAATTATATATATATATATATATATATATATATATTTAAAAGAAAAATTCTCGTTATGAAAATGTTCGGTGTTACATAAAACTCTCTGCATAAAAGTAAACGCTTGAGGTTTATTTAGACATGTATGTACAGTAGTAATTATTTGTAAATACTAAAATAATAAATAGTTTTCTTAAATTAAAATAATTGCTTCAGATTTTCACAACGTTCTGCGCTTATTCCAGTTTAGTTCTCTTTTCTGTTTTAGAGGAACATCATGAGAGAATTATTGAATCCCCCGCATGAAAACATAGTACAAGAACGCGTGGAAATTGTTTTGAGAAGATATTTGATAAGAGCAGGTAAATTTTAGTTTATAACTCCTACTCAAACATAAATGCATTTAACATGCGATATATGTACATGAAATTTTACTTTAAAGTATACTTACAAATCAAAGTGTATACTTAGTAAATGTTGAGCAATTCGTTGTTTTTATAAATTTGACGCTTCTAACATTTCCGTTTCGTTACGCGACCAAACCAAATTTTTAGGCTTTTCTAAACTAGAAATTTTACTTCATGCTTAATCATGGATTGGAAACACTCGTTAGAAGTTTTAAATTAAACAATTTTATAAAAACAACGAATTTCAGAAAATTTTAAACAAACATTTTCTGTAAATCGTTATCCTTTTAATAACAGAATGTTCTAAAACGAATTTCACCGTGTATTTTTTCTTATTTTATTTGGCGTGAAGCAAGTTAACCCATTAACGGCCGTGCACTTATAGATTTAACTCTAAAAGTTGATTTTAGGTAAAATTCTGCACTTCTTTTTATGATTTCTATAAATGACTTATTGTATTACCTACTGTGAATTTTTCTTTTAAATAAACATAATATATACGCTGTAAATATTTAGTCAATCGTCGCTTTTATACAAAAGCTTGCAATATGAAGTTTAGAACGAATATCTCCACTCCCAGACTAAGCATGAAGTAAAATTTCGAGTTTAGAAAAGCCCCGCGTAGAAAATTTGTCGAGGGTCGCGCAGCGACCCGAGACAAATTTTCACGGGGCTTTTCTAAACTCGAAATTTTACTTCATGCGCCACGCGTATAAAACACTGATTTCACGTGAAGTTAGAAATACACTGAAAACATTTTATTTAAATGATTAATAATCGAGATATTTAAATAACAAAATATTTACGTTTCTCTTCATAGATTTTCGAGTCAGGTCAAATAATATAATATATTAAAGTAACTTCTTTAGTAATTTATTTGAAAAACAAAAAAATAATGTTGCGTGTATGCATCAATCGCTTAATGGGTTAATTAAATTTTCTTTTTAATAAAATGAACACATTAATTCCCAAACTCGTGTTAATTTTCCATAACAAAAAATATTAAGCTTTGTTATAAGGAACATAGTTGTGACATAATAACCAATGATTATTTTATAATCTGAGTAATTTCTAAGTATGCACTTGGAATTAATAATAATTATAGTTTAGCGGCACCCCTCAGGAATGTAATTTTCATCAATCCAGTGGTCAGAATTGCTGTCACTGCTGGCCAATTAAGTTAATGGGAAAATTGCCTCGTCGAGTTTGTGAATAATTGCGATCCGCTTTAGTACGTGATCCGGCAAGCAAATAAATAAATTTCAGTAAAGGAAAACAAATCGTTGTCTGATTAGCAAATACGTGACGTTCGGTCAGGCACGGTGATTAAGACGGATTAATATGCAATGAGAAACAAATCCGGGTATTACTCGGGCATAATCCGATTTCACACTGAGATTACTTTTTGAGTTAAATATTGATGTATAAATTGTTTGTACAGAGATTAAATTTTGAGTTAAATATTTATTTAAAGCATTTTTTTATGCTATTATCATGGAGATTTAATATTTTCTAAATTATACTCAATAAGAGGGGGTTACATTTTTCTCCGTTTTATTTGTCCAATTTTGCAATTCGAATTTAACTTTCGAATTATGACAATAAAGTTTAAAGTCCTCATATTTTCTACTTACATTTTATTGTTTTGAATAAAAACCGGCTGTTGAAAAGTTGATAAAGTTTTGTATAATTTCAGTTGCAATTTATTCAATATTTTTTAAATAATACTCAATAAGAGTTCTCCGTTTTGTTTGTCGATTTTGACTTTCAAATTATGAAAATAAAGTTTAAAGTCCTCATATTTTTAACTTGCATTTTATTGTTTTAAAAGAAAACCCGCTGTTGACAAGTTGATAAACTTTTCTTTAATTTCAGTTGCAATTTATTGAATATTTTCTAAATTATACTCAATAAGAGGAGGTTAAATTTTTCTCCGTTTTGTTTGTCCAATTTTGCAACGCGAATTTAACTTTCAATCTATGAAAATACAGTTTAAAGTTCTCATATTTTCTATTTACATGTTATTGTTTAGAAAAAAAAACCGCTGTTGACAAGTTGATAAACTTTTCTTTAATTTCAGTTGCAACTTGTTCAATATTTTCTAAATTATACTCAATAAGAGGGGGTTAAATTTCTCTCCGTTATGTTTGTCCAATTTTGCAACGCGAATTTAACTTTAAAATTATGAAAATAAAGTTTAAAGTCTTCAGATTTTTAACTTACATTTTATAGTTTTGAAAGAAAACCGGCTGTTGACAAGTTTATTTATTTATTTATTTACGGAAAAAAATCCATTTTTATACATTTAAATATACAAAATACTTAAAGCTATTACAAAATGTAAATCATACATGTTATATATATACATATATGGATGTGGCAAGTTACATACAACAACAAACCTGAATACGTTTGAAACCGGATACGAATTTACAGAGAGACCTACTAAAAAGATGAAAGTTTGGATTTAGCGACAGTTTGTTTGACGAGCGCATAAAGCGAGAGAGTGGACTATTAATTCCATAGTTAGATTTGTGAAATGGTATTTAAAATAGTGGTATATGTCTGGTTAAACGATTTGTAGTATTTATATGAAAACCTACTTGATCCAACAGAAATGTACACTCCACTTGACAAGAAATTAATTTATAGAAAAAACACATATCCGCAAATAACCTTCTACAGCACAATTTATCAATTAGAAATTCTGTACAGATTGTATTAATATTTCTCTCTTTATTATATCCTGATTTATACAGCATTATCTTCAAAAATTTTGTTTGGATATTTTCAATCATATTAATATATGTTTTTTGATGTGGTGACCAGACACAAGAACCATATTCCACAACTGAACGAACATATGCATAATATATCATATTAAAAGCAGTTGGTGATAAATCAACCGCAGCCCTTTTAATAAATCCAAGCATCTTTATGGCCCGCGAGCAAGTACGAGTAATATGACTTCCAAACGTCATTTTCATATCAAAAGTTATCCCTAAATCCAAAACCTCACTAAGCTCTTGTAATTCTATTCCATCTATAAAGTACGGTGTGGAAGATACCAGAGGATTGGTCTTTCTAGAAAATCGCATAAATTTACATTTATTAATATTGAACAGCAGATAGTTTTCACAGCACCACTTAATAATTGACAATAAATCATCCTGAAGTAAAAAGCTATCGTTTGGCGTATTAATGTTCTTGAACAATTTCAAGTCATCTGCGTACAGCAGAAAGGACGAATGCTTAATTACTTGATGAATGTCATTAATAAAAATTAAAAACAATAGTGGCCCGCAGTGTGATCCTTGCGGGACACCAGAGTAAACATTAATTTCTTTAGAGATATGATTTTTTATTTTTACACACTGGGTACAGTCCTTCAAAAAACTAAAAATCCACTCAACAACATCCGCGTGAACACCATACGCAATTAGTTTTGAAATTAGGATTTCATGGTTTACACGATTTACAAGTTGATAAATTTTTCTTTAATTTCAGTTGCAATTTGTTTTGTTTTAAATCAGAACAGTAAAATTAACTTGCTATTCATTAGAAATAAGTATTTTGAAGTTTTTTATTTTTTATATATTAAATTGAAAAAATGTAATTGATTGTAATTGTAAGTATTAGCAATTACCCACTGAGCAAAAAACAAACAAATAACGTTATATCAACATTGTAGCAACATTAAACGTTGTTTCAATGTTGATGAAACATTATGTAAATGGATTTGCTTAGAGCAGTGGTCTCCAAACTACGGCCCGCCGGCCAAATCCGGCCCGCGACTTGCATGAATCCGGCCCGCTATTGTTTGTAATTTTTTTTGTAAATGTCATATTTTAAAATATTGTAACAATTGTTCCTTAAATTTTGCATAATTTTATAAAATTAATCGGATCTTGGCCGACTTTATTATGTAAAATTGTATTTGTGGCCCGCGAAGAAGATAGTTTGGAGACCCAGGGCTTAGAGGGTAAAATCAGAATTTAAACAATTAATTATTGTGAATATTTCAGATAATCATTATGTCTATATTATTATTATTATTATTATTATTGCGTTATAAAAAATTGTATAGTTTCTTTGCACATCAACTATTCTTATCAAAGTTGTCTTTTAATCTACTTGTAATATGTTTACAAGAAATTGTGAGGATTCCAGTTGTGAATAAAATTATTACAAAGTTATTCGTATTATTTTAATCATTTATTAACGGAGTCAATTCACACACATTTGTATATTAGCTATTTAAAAAAAAGAAATAGATAAGATTACAAAGTGTGTACCAATAATATGATATGGGTGAAATCCTAAATCCTAAATAGTTTATAAACGTGACAAGAATGTGAAGGATGCTGTTTCTTACTGTAATGAAGGCCGTAGCCACGGAGGGGGATGTGGAGGTTCAAACCCCCCAGAAATGTTTAAAATTTTAAATGTTTGTCTGCAAAAGCGGCCCCGAAATACTAAAAACAATATTTTTACTATTAACATAATTAATTAGTTATTATTTGTCGTTTTCCATAATCAATTATTGTTTTTTTTATTAACTAACGACTCAATTAATTAACAATTTTAGTTTGTTCATATCAAATCAAATTTGCGTATAAAAGACAAAATATAAATTGAATTGAGTATTTGCGATTCGTTTTTTATTCAATGATTTGTTTAAATGTTTTATCGTATAGTAATTAATAACACTAATGAATGATTTTAAATTATAATTTCCAGAAGTGCATACACTGAGTAATTTCCGTTGAAATTGCCTATTTCTGTAAATTTGCTCGTATATGTGTCTGTTTGCACAGATTGCAATTTTCGTTGTTCCGGGTATTTCAAACGGAAGAGGAAAATGACGTAACTAAAAAACATGATTAACAAGTTATTTTCAGTTGTATTTTATTTGCAAAATAAAAAAACATTTTACGCCTGGGAATTTGCAATATTGAAATATAAAATATAGCATAAATAGTCAGATAATTAAATAATTAGCCTGTTTGAATTTTTGTGTTATTTAGTGCGAGAAAATATGGTAGAAAATTCAAATTCTAACATATGTTTTAACACTAAATAATACAAATTTCAAATGGGTTAATTATTTAATTATCTTAATAAAAAGAAGTATCAATAACCTTTCTTCACACACTTTATTTTAATACCAGATGTACATTTCTGTCACCAAGTGACCATTATCAATGGATTTTTAATACTAACTTATACAAACAAAAATAGGAGTATATATACAGAACAGATTAACAAAATATAATGAGCGTTAGGCGGTGGAGTTTAATGTGGGGAAAAAACGTACATTAACGGGTCGGTTTATGGAAAGGGGGATGAGCGGTAGGTAAAGACAGGTATATTCGGGTTAAGTAAAAGGAGGTATTAAATCTAGTAATTTGTTATTGAGTGGACTTAAATCAAAATTCATTAAGTTGTTTGCGTGTTTTTTCATTGCAATCGCTTCTAACATGTTTAAGTGATAATTGGATGACTGTTTTATTAATTTCATATTATTGATTGATATCTTATGGCCAGTTTCTAGTGAATGATTTGCTACGGCTGATTTTTCATTATTAAAATTTCTTAAATGGTTCATGTGTTCTTTAAAACGTATTCTTAAGTTTCTTTGCGTTTGCCCGACATACACCTTATTACAATTGTTGCAGTTAATTGAATAAATACCTGATTTATCAAGATATTCTGGTTGAGAAAAAGTATTACCCAAGGTTTGTCCTAATTTAGTTTTGATATAATATGTGGGAGTTAAATTGTAATTTTTAAATAATTTGTTTAAGGGGTTTTCTAGGTTCGGATCGTAAACTATTCTTACAAATTTGTTGTCTAAGGTAGGGGGGTCTGGAAGGAGGCGTGATGAGTTACAGAGATTAATTTTAAATTTATGTTTATTTATTAAATTGTTTATAGTATTGGGATTGTATTCTAACTGTTTTGCAATCTTATGGATGGTTTGGATTTCTTTATTTCTATTCTCCGTTGATAATGGGATGTTGAAGGCTCTGTGGATTAGGTAATTAAAGGAGGCTAATTTATATTTCATTGGGGCTTTTGAGCTAGCATGCAAGTAATTAAATGTATGTGTGGGCTTTCTATATATTTGGAAATCTAATTTGTTTTTATTTCTTGTGATAAGCAGATCCAAGAAGGGAAGAGAATTGTTTACTTCGTATTCATAAGTGAAATTAATACTGTTATGAAAGGAATTAAGCGATGAAATAAAAGGTTGAATGTTGAAATCTGTTTGAACTATTGCGAAAATATCATCAACGTATCTAAACCAGACGCTTGGAAAATTTTTTAGTACGTTTTTGGCTTTGTTTTCAAACTCGTTGAGGAAAATGTTGGCTAAAAAGGGTGATAGGGGGTTACCCATGGCGGTCCCGAAAGTCTGTTTATAAAATTGATTGTTGAACTCAAACACATTACAATCCATTACGAGTTCTGTTAATTGTAAATAAATATTAATGTGTTCGGTAGGTATGTTATTTTGAATTAAATTTTTTTTGAGGATTAAGATAGTGTCTTTGATTGGTATACTGGGGAAAAGGGACTCAACATCAAATGAAATTAACCTATCGTTATCTGAAATAATTGTGTTACTTAGTTTATGGGAAAGTTCTAATGAATTTTTTATGGAAAAGTTATTATCTAGTTCTAGGGATTGGAATTTTGAAACTAGCCATTTAGCGATTTTATAAGTGGGGGAATTGATATTCGAGACTATAGGTCTGAATTTGTTGCCTTCTTTATGTGTTTTGGGTAAACAGTATAATTGGGGGATTCTGGGGTTTTTAACTTTTAATTTTAGAGGGGTGAATTTATCAATTAAGCATGTAGAATTTTTTAGCGATTCATTAATTTTTCTGATATATGGATTTAGAGGATTTTTTGGCTGAAGTAGGTAGGGACCGTTATCTAATAAATTTTGTACACTATTGAAATAATCTGTCTTACTTATTATCACAACACTATTACCCTTGTCAGATTTTAAATAAAAGCACTCCTTTTCTTTTAACTTTTTCACTACGAGCGCACTATTTTCTACTTTGGACCGGTTGTTTTTCTTGGTGTACTTCTCCAAGGTTCTCTTAGATGCGGACCGGAATTCTGCAGCTTGATCTGGAGGTAGTCGTGATGCGGCGGTGTCGATATCGCTGATGACGTCTTCCAAAGGAGTTTCAATGGGTACTGGATGTTTTAGGCCCAGGCATAAAGTATTCATTTCTTCCTCGGTGAACGACAAGTTGGTTTTGTTGACCACTAATGTTTGTGTGAGTTCTTGAATACTCTCTTCTGTGGTTCTTGTAATTTGTTTTTTACGGAGTAAGTTTTTAAGTTTCTTCTGTATGATGATGGACTTATTTTTCACTTTTTGTTGAATTACTCTGTGCATGTTGATTTGGGATTTATCCCAGATATGTGGGGGTGTACTTTTGCTGAGTGCTAGGTGTTGTTCATATCTGGTATTAAAATAAAGTGTGTGAAGAAAGGTTATTGATACTTCTTTTTATTATTATAATCTTCACGTAACTCAATCATCTATTATTTAATTATCTGATTATTTTTGATGTTTCATATTTGAATATTCAAAAGTTTAGAATATTTAAATATGAAACATCAAAACTAATCAGATAATTAAATAATTAACCCATTTGAAATTTGTATTATTTAGTGTCAAAAAATATGTTAGAATTTGAATTTTGGAACATTCAAATATGAAACATCAAAAATAGTCAGATAATTGTATAGTTAACAAATTCGAATTTTTGAATTATTCAGTGTGAAATTCTCATCAAAGTTGTCTTTTAATCTATTTGATACATTTTTAGAAGAAATAGGGAGAATTCCAGTTGTGAATAAATTTATTACAAAATTTTCTCTAATTTGTGTCATTAATGGTAAAAATATTATTTTTGCTCTTACAGGTTATATTTAAGATTTGGAAAATTTGGGGGAGAGGGATGAGGGTCTGTTGGGAAAAATAAAATACGTAAATAAATTCAAAATATTGAAATAACTGAAATATGTTTCTTTACTAAACTAAAATGAATTAATTTTCAACGCTGTTTTTTTCCAGGGTTGCTATGTTTAAGACACTTTGTTTTAAAACCGTGTTTTAAACATGTTTAAAAACACCCGCCGTGTTTTAAGCGGTTTTGTTTTAAACATGCTTTGAATCTTAAATTTTTTAAAACATGTTTTAAACGGTAAATTTGTTTAAAGCGTTTTATTTATTATCTTAAATTTGCTAAATTATATTTTATACTACTTCATTAAAATTTTTTGTTTACGTTTTAAATTTTAGCTAAATTGTTGAAGATTTTGCAACATTACATTATTAATCATACCATTTTATTACAATAAAATATCACAACCGTGTGTGCATAAATGTGATTTTTAAATAAGGAATTTTTCTTTCACATATGCATAGACTGTAAATTTTACGACGTTCGTTGTTTTTCTAAAAGATTTCAATTTGAATCTTTAAACAAACAGTTTTTTTTACAAAACGTGTTTTTTTTTTTCGTTGAAACAGCGTTGAAAACATTAACAATTTAAAACATGTTTAAAACGTGTTTAAAACACGTTTAAAATGCGTTTAAAACAGAATATACAGGGCATTTTTCTTTTGAGTATACATAGCCTGATAATTACAGCGTTTTTTACATTTGCGGGAATTCGTTGTTTCAAAGCGGTTAATTTGAGACTTTTAACGAGTGCTTTCCACTCCCAGACAAAGCATGAAGTAAAATTTCGAGTTTAGAAAAGCCTGAAAATTTGGATTGGCCGCGTAGCGAAGCAAAGCAGCAAATCCAAATTAGGCTTTTCTAAACTCGAAATTTTACTTCATACGCCACACGTATAAAACACTGAAATATCGTAAAGTTTAAAATATACGGCTTTAGCAATCTAATATGTAGATCTGAATAAAACATTAGTCAAATTCTGCGCTGAACAAATTGTTTAAAACAGTTATTATAGGCAAGTCAACTCTAACGTATATTAGGTTACCTATAATCGTTGTTGTATGTGTGTATTTTTTGAACTTCACTGTAAATCAGTGTTTTTAAGCGTGGCGCATGAAGTAAAATTTCGAGTTTAGATTTGGATTGGCCGCTCCGCTTCGCTACGCGGCCAATCCAAATTCTTAGGCTTTTCTAAACTCGAAATTTTACTTCATGCTTAGTCTGGGAGTGGAAAGCACTCGATAAAAGTCTCAAATTAACCGCTTTGAAACAACGAATTCCCGCAAATTTAAAAAACGCTGTAATTATCAGGCTATATATACTCAAAAGAAAAATGCCCTGTATATTCTGTTTTAAAGCATTTTAAACGTGTTTTAAACACGTTATAAACATGTTTTAAATTGTTAATGTTTTCAACGCTGTTTCAATAAAAAAAACACGCTTTGTAAAAAAAACTGTTTGTTTTAATTAGAATGAAAAAAACGTTTTTTTTTAACAACCCTGGTTCTTACAGACATTTATGAATGATAAATTGAATCTGTTTTCGTGAAATTCGATTATTAAGCATGAAGCAAATACGTTCAACAATAACCAAATCATCCAATTGGAAAATGTGATTGAGAAACTGCTAAAAAATATTTTAACTCTTTCAAATCAGAAATACAAACAACAATAACACAATTTCAAGAAAAAATAACTACGTTTGAAACACAACTCACTGAACTTCATAATTTCGAAACCCTTAACACTCGTTTTAACCAATTGGAAAATCATGCGATTAGCAATGAAGCCGGTTCTGCCATTTCGGACTCGGCTATTAGCGACGTTGTTTCAGAAATCACAGAACGAAGCAACAGAAAACGCAATCTATTGATATACAATGTCCCAGAATCTGAAAGTGCAAACGTCAATGATAGGAAAGAGCAAGACATCGCTAAAGTTGGTGCTACCCACCGGGAACTTGGTAGTTTTCCCTCACCAAAATTACTATAGAGATTGGGAAAAATGCTCGGAGTGAACTCCAGGCCTCTCAAACTAATTTATGAGAATGCTGATACCGCTCTGAATATATGGAAACGAGAATCATCGAATCTACGGAAGATAATTAGAAAGGAGCAAACACCGATGCAAAGGAGTCACCTGAAGCTGTTGTACGCCGAATTGGAAGATCGACAAACCCGTGGCGAAAATAATTTAAAAATTAAATTTATAAATGATTTGCCCATAATTGTTACTCATAACCAACGCTCGGTTACGCCATCAACTTCAAAAAACAATTAAAGTCATGCGGCAAGCAGAATTCGCTCAGTCAAGTACCTTCCTGTATTTATTACCAGAATGTTCGTGGATTAGCCACTAAGACTCAAACGCTACTAGAAGGTATATTAGCGTCCGATTATGAAATATTTACATTCACAGAGACTTGGCTGAACGAAAGCATATATGATGCTGAATTGTTTCCATCTAACTATTCTGTCTTTAGGGCCAATAGAGCAGAGAGAAAGGGTGGTGGTTGTTTAATTGCTGCAGACCAAAAATACCTTCCAAGGCGTTTGAATAATGTTACGCTGTTAAATGTTAATGTTGAAATAGTTGGTATGAAATTGTTAATTAATAACATTTATACCAATATTATCTGTTTATACATACCTCCTGCTTCCCCGACTGCCTGTTATAATGAAATTTTCAACTTAATAGATGACACCGTTGATTTTTCTTTACCTACTTTAATAGTTGGAGATTTTAACTTACCAAATTTTGTATGTTACAATAGGAATAATACTCAGATCTCTTCGCAAACGGAATCCCTGATTAATTTTATAAAATATGATAATTTACTCCAAGCTAATACTATTTTAAATTCAAATAATCGACTTTTAGATCTGATTCTGCATACAACCGATATTGCAGTTGAAACTGAGGTAGTATCTGAGCCATTAGTACTTGTTAATAAATATCACCCACCCATAATTTTTGAAATTACGCTAAATAATAATCCGCCAGGAAAGTTTAGAAATCAAGACATTGAACCACAATACAATTTTAGAAGAGCCAATTTTCCTTTATTATATCAGACACTACATGATTACAACTGGAATGAGGTAATTTCTATAAAAGATCCCAATGTAGCTTGTTCAGTTCTCTATACAAATTTGCACGCGATATTTGACGCTAGCGTTCCTAAAATTAAATCTACTATCAAGAAAAAATATCCTACTTGGTTCTCAAAAAATACAATAAAGCTATGATCAGCTTTAAAACTCGATACATACAACTTCAGAAGCGATCAAAAGCCAAAAGGAATACTTCCTTAATCAGAAACAAACGAAGGCAGATTAAATTATAAATCTCTAAGGATTACAGCGAATATGCATAATGTGTTGAGCAGTCTATAAAAAATGATCCCAAAAAAATGTTTGAGTTTGTGAACAATAAAAAATCTTCATCTAGGATCCCGGGAATTATGAACTATAATAACAAAGTCCTAGAAACTGAACAGGAAATTGTAAATAGTTTCGCTGATTTTTTTAATAGTGTATGTAGATCTAACGATATTCCTGTTAACTATCAATGGTTACCCTCCCAATATCACCTAGGGTTTAACATACACAAAATTACTGAAGAAGATGTTATTGCCGGGTCAAAGATTCTGAAAGCGAAGTTCACTGCTGGCCCTGATAAAATACCGTCCTTTTTAGTAAAAGACTGCAGGCCATCTTTTGTAAAACCACTGACCCACATTTTTAATTTAATTTTAAAATCATCATTGTTCCCAGATTTGTGGAAAAGAGCTCGAATATGCCCTGTACACAAATCCGGAGACAAAAATTTAATAGATAACTACCGACCAATAGCCTTATTAAATAACTTCTCAAAGATATTTGAAGCTGTGTTAACGTCAAAAATTTATCAGCATGTACAAAATCAATTTACACCTTTCCAACACGGCTTCATTCGTGGCCGCTCAACAGCCACAAACCTATTTAACTTTGTACAGTTCGTGTACGAAGTAATTGATAGACGTGGTCAAGTAGATGCCATATATTTAGATTTTAAAAAGGCTTTTGACAGCATCAACCACAACGTTATAATCAGTAAACTCAATAACTTCGGCTTTTCTCCCTTTTTATGTTTTTTAATGAAATCTTACCTAGTTAATCGCAGTCAGTATGTAGAGTATAACGGATTCGAATCCCCTGTTTTTATCCCTACAAGTGGTGTACCACAAGGGTCAAATTTAGGCCCTTTAATATTTATTTGTTTTATCAACGACATAGTGGATGGCATTGAATCAAATATCTTGTTGTACGCTGATGATATTAAAATATATTGAGAGATCAATACGGTGGCTGACAGTATCGCCTTAACTAATGACCTTGATCGCATTCAAGATTGGTGTACTTCCAATGACTTATGCCTTAACTTTAATAAATGCAATTTCGTGAGCTTCAACAGAAAATTAAATCCAATACCCTTTGACTACTTTATCTCTGGTCATGGAATAACGGGCAGTCGAACGGTGAAGGATCTTGGAGTTCTGCTGGACAGCAAATTAACATTCCAGGAGCACATTAGCAAGAAGTGTAATGCCAGCTATAGAATGTTAGGATTCATTGCTCGTAATTCTAAGGACTTGAAGAGCACCGAAGCATTAACAAAAATGTATAACACGTTTGTGCGAACCAAACTTGAATACTGCTCTATAATCTGGGAACCGCATGGCCACTGTTATATTGCTCAAATTGAAAACATCCAGCAAAAATTCTTAGACACTGTATTTTAAAAAACACCGTATTTATCCCATTCGAAATTACGACCACAGCAAGCTGCTTCAAGAGTTTGATATGCCAACTTTAGAATCGGGCAGGCAACTATCTTCTTTATTATTTCTATTTAAATTATTACATAATCGCATTGATGATATAAACTTACTTTCTAAACTTAACTTCTATGTCCCTAGGTTAAACTCTAGGTGTTCCCACACCTTTGCGTATCCTACATCTAGAACAAATGCTCCTTATTACTCTCCTTTAGTTCGAATCATTCGAAATTGCAATAACAACCCAAATATTGATATATTCAATGTAACGCCCCAGCTAATCAGGAATGCATTTTTATAAGTAATTATCTATAGCGGACAACCTTATATATATCCATACTTCAAGATTTATACACTCCAAATTTTCCATGTTTTCTTTATATGTATTATTATTAGTAAAAGTTACACTATATTTTAGATATCATTATACATTTCTCTGTAATTGGAAGTAATTCTGTTGAGAAATAAAGCATTATTATTATGAAGTAATATTGTAAGAACGGATGGAATATTGAAATACCACATTTGCTAACATTAAATTATTTACCTTTTCACATATTTCATTAATTAAACTATTTGGATGATCAAACATTTGAATCGTTTAGTGTTCAAAATCATTTTAAACTTTTATTTACTGAAATAAGTTTCGTAATTAATTTTAAAAACTGTTTTCACTGACACCCATGAATTATAAATTGAATATGTTTTTGTGAAATTCGATGTTATAAGCATCAAATAATATTGTAAAATGGAAGGAATATTCGAAAATTACATTTGCTAATAATAAATTATTTATCTTTTCACATATTTAATTAATTAAACTATTTGGATATTCAAACATTTATAATAATTCAAAAAGAATTATTTACTGAAATATGTTGTTTCTTACTAAACTAACATTAGTTTTAAAAACTGTTTTCACTGACATTCATGAATGACAAATTATATGTGTTTTTCTGAAATTCGATTTTATAACCATAAAATCATGTTGTAAAAAAGAAGGAATATTCAAATATCACATTTGTTAACATTAAATTAATTACCGTTTTTTATATTTAATTAATAAAACTATTTAGATATTTAAATATTTGAATCGTTTCTTTCGGGTTTCACTAACGTCAATTGAATAGTCAAATAGTTGTTATTCATCGATTAAAATCTAGTAATATACAGAAAGTTTTATGTAACACCGAACATTTTCATAACGGGATTTTTTATTTTAGGTATACATAAGCATACGTTGTACATATGCCGACGCTCGGTTTACTAAAAGAATTTAATTTGAAGCATTAAACGAGTGTTTTCCACTCCCAGACTAAGCATGAAGTAAAATTTCGAGTTTAGAAAAGCCTGAAAATTTGGTTTGGTCGCGTAGCGCGAAGCGCGGAGCGGCCAAACCAAATTTTCAGGCTTTTCTAAACTCGAAATTTTACTTCATGCGCCACCAGTACGAAACACTGACGCAATATACAGTTTAGCGGTATGTTTCAAACCTCGTAATGTCAGTGTTTTGTACCGGTGGCGCATGAAGTAAAATTTCGAGTTTAGAAAAGCCTGAAAATTTGGTTTGGCCGCTCCGCGCTTCGCGCTACGCGACCAAACCAAATTTTCAGGCTTTTCTAAACTCGAAATTTTACTTCATGCTTAGTGTGGGAGTGGAACACTCATTTCAAGTTTCAAATTGAACTCTTATAAAAACAATAACGATTATCTAAAAATGTACAGCATATAGGCAGTAATTGGGACATGTATACTTGAAAGAAAAACTCCCTGTATGTACAAGTTGAGGCATTAACTGCGATTGATTGGCTACAATTTGTAATGGTCATATAGGCAACCCAATTTACACATAACTTGAAAATTAAATATGTCAAACTGTATTGGATAAAAATGTTCGGTGTTAAATAAAACTCTCTGTATGTAACTATTACTAAATTTTAAAAAATGTCATGTCATGTCATGTCAAAAAATCAATCAATTCATATTTAATTTGAAGCTTTAAACGAGTGTTTTCCACTCCCAGACTAAGCATGAAGTAAAATTTCGAGTTTAGAAAAGCCTGAAAATTTGGTTTGGTCGCGTAGCGCGAAGCGCGGAGCGGCCAAACCAAATTTTCAGGCTTTTCTAAACTCGAAATTTTACTTCATGCGCCACCAGTACGAAACACTGACGCAATATACAGTTTAGCGGTGTGTTTCAAACCTCGTAATGTCAGTGTTTTGTACCGGTGGCGCATGAAGTAAAATTTCGAGTTTAGAAAAGCCTGAAAATTTGGTTTGGCCGCTCCGCGCTTCGCGCTACGCGACCAAACCAAATTTTCAGGCTTTTCTAAACTCGAAATTTTACTTCATGCTTAGTCTGGGAGTGGAACACTCATTTCAAGTTTCAAATTGAACTCTTATAAAAACAACAACGATTATCTAAAAATGTACGGCATATAGGCAGTAATTGGGACATGTATACTTGAAAGAAAAACTCCCTGTATGTACAAGTTGAGGCATTAATTGCGATTGATTGGTTACAATTTGTAATGGTCATATCGGCAACCCAATTTACACATAACTTGAAAATTAAAAATGTCAAACTGTATTGGATTAATATGTTCGGTGTTAAATAAAACTCTCTGTATGTAACTATTAATAAATTTTTAAAAATGTCATGTCATGTCATGTCAAAAAATCAATCAATTCACATTTAATTTGAAGCTTTAAACGAGTGTTTTGCACTCCCAGACTAAGCATGAAGTAAAATTTCGAGTTTAGAATAGCCTGAAAATTTGGTTTGGTCGCGTAGCGCGAAGCGCGGAGCGGCCAAACCAAATTTTCAGGCTTTTCTAAACTCGAAATTTTACTTCATGCGCCACCAGTACGAAACACTGAAGCAATATACAGTTTAGCGGTGTATTTCAAACCTCGTAATGTCAGTGTTTTGTACCGGTGGCGCATGAAGTAAAATTTCGAGTTTAGAAAAGCCTGAAAATTTGGTTTGGCCGCTCCGCGCTTCGCGACCAAACCAAATTTTCAGGCTTTTCTAAACTCGAAATTTTACTTCATGCTTAGTCTGGGAGTGGAACACGCATTTCAAGTTTCAAATTGAACTCTTATAAAAACAACAACGATTATCTAAAAATTTACGGCATATAGGCAGTAATTGGGACATGTATACTTGAAAGAAATACTCCCTGTATGTACAAGTTGAGGCATTAATTGCGATTGATTGGCTACAATTTGTCATGGTCATATAGGCAACCCAATTTACACATAACTTGAAAATTAAAGATGTCAAACTGTATTGGATGAAAATGTTCGGTGTTAAATAAAACTCTCTGTATGTAACTATTACTAAATTTTAAAAAATGTCATGTCATGTCATGTCAAAAAATCAATCAATTCACATGAAATTGATGTTTATGACATGGAAAATGTCTATTCTAATCGACAAATAAATGTTATCTACGAATAAGATTTAATTGAAGTTGGTGAAACCGGACATTAATGTTCAAAATAATTCTAAAAGTTTTATTTAAATATTTGGAAAAAAATCTTGTATTCCATGTTTGAATATTCAAAATCCCAGGCTATAGTAAAAAGTATTGTTATTAAACTGTCATTTTTTTTCAGATAACAGAGGTGATTCTCCCTGTATGGAAGTTTATAGCCGCCCATCAAGAAATTACATTCAAAGACGAAGATTCATTCTATGATCATTGTTACGAATCCTATATCTTCCAAAATGTAGATGCAGATTTATTACAAACTATTCAAGTACCCTAATAATTCGTATTGAAATCATTTACAATTAATAACTGCATATTTTCGCATACATTTATAGGCATTAAACTAAATTATAACATATATATTTTAAATAAAACAATTATTTAAGTATAAGTTGTTTAACATACTATAGGAATTTTGTTTTTTGAGTTACGTGAGTAACTATGTATTTTTTCTCATATATTTATTGGGATCTCGGTTATTTGAAGAGATACAAGGTCGGTTAAATTAGAGCAAAGTTGCCCAATCTGGAGTATAACATAAAAAATTCCGACTACTTCCGAAGATATCCCAAAAAAAGGAATTTTCAAAAAACGTTTTTAATTTTTTGCGAGACTATTTGAAGAGATACTGCAAAACAATTTACACTTTATTATTGCCACTTTGTACGCTCTACAACGTGATGATATCATAATAAGAATTTGACGTTTCGATTTTCAACAAACATCATCAACTGTGTATTTTTCTTATCTTGGATTTTTACATTTTCAAATACAGCTTTTTTCTCTGATTACGGTGATGTGTCGTGTGTTAGGGTTTGGTTTGGAAATACCAAAAATCCTGTTTTTGCAAAGAGTGCCTTGGAAATGACAGCTGCACTATTTTTTAATAAGGTAATTTTTTACACTTCGACTGAATTTCGCTTATCCTGACCTACAGTTTACAAAACTAGTATAAATTTATAACAAAATGCCATTTTCAATTAAAGAAAAACGCGATATGCTAGAACTTTATTACGGATCGCATCGAAATGTGCAAGTTACTTCGGATGTGTTCAGCGGTATTCAGAAAGACAACAACCTGCTCAAAATTATTTTCTGATTCTTCATAGAAATTTATCTCAGTTTGGTGCATTTTCTAAGCCTAGAAGACGTGTTCATAGGCCCAACGGAAATGAAATGGAAATTTTACAAGCAGTAAATAAAATGTTGAAACCTAAAAAATAATAGACGGGTTTAAATTTAATTCTCCATTAGATTCAAAATAATCCTTCTACTTCGACAAGGGCTATAGCAGAAGAAATGAATGTATCTCATCAGGTAGTGTGGAGAGTCTTGAGGAGACACTGAACGAAGAAGAAGTTTTGTAGAAACATCATGACGCTGTTATTGCAATATCCCCATTTTCTTTCTAACGTGATCTTCACGGATGAGTGCAAGTTTACCAACACAGGCATGTTCAATGGTCACATTGAACATGTATAGTCTGTTGAAAATCCACACGAACACCAAGAACGACTATCTATGTGTTAGTTTATTTGGCGATAAGATCATTGGCCCGTACATTTACGAACACAATTTGACTGCAGATGGGTATTTGCACTTTTTAATGACCTACCTGACCAATTACATCGATGGCAACATTTGCCTCAACCACCTAAATAGCCTTTGGTTCCAGCAAGATGAAGCTTCACCACATAACGCTAGGAGAGTGTCTGATTACTTGTCTGAAATATTTCCCGATAGAGTCACGTTCGCCAGATCTTTCCCTATTAGATTATTATTTATAGAGAGCTATAAAAAGATAATTTATAAATCTGTATACCCACCGATATCAATGACTTGCGAAGAAAGATCATTACAATTTTAAGGACCAAAATAAGAAGAAGGGATGTTTTAAGATCAATATAAAATCTAAGAAGACGCATACAGACGCATATGCTTGGAGATGGAAGGTGAGCCATGCGAACACCTCTTATAATTGTTTTATTAAATTTATTTGTTTCTCATGTTCTGGTTTCATTCTGTTATGAATTTCAATAAAATGTTTGTACTTTTTATACCTTATAATGAAATAGGAATAGAAAACAATTTTGCGTTAGTTTTGTATTATTTTTTAATAAATAACGTTATTAAATAAAAGCGTAGCTGTCATTTCCAAGGCACTCTTTGCAAAAACAGGATTTTTGGTATTTCTATCAAACTGCTAGACCAAACCCCAATACATAACACATTAACGTTATCAGAAAAATAAGGTGTATTTGAAAATGTAAAAATCCAAGATGGCGCCCATAAGAAAACACAAAGTTGATGATGTTTGCCGAAAATTGAAACGTCGAATTTTTATTATGATATCACCACGTTGTAGAGCGTACAAAGTGGCAATGATAAAGTCTAAATTGTTTTGAAGTATCTCTTCAAATAGTCTCGCAAAAAAATAAAAACGTTCTTTGAAAATTTCGATTTTTTTCGGATATCTTCGGAAGTAGTCGCAATATTTTTATGTTTCAAAACGGAATTATGTTATACTCCAGATTGGGCAACTTTGCCCTAATCTAACCGACCTTGTATCTCTTCAAATAACCAAGATCCCCATGCTTAAGCTCCAAAAACGGGCACCCTGTATATTTTAAATAAGACTAACGTGTGTTTCCAATCCCAGACTAAGCATAAAGTAAAATTTATTTGGATTTGGTTCTAATCCAAATTCAGGTTTTTCAAAACTCGAAATTTTCCTTCAAATATAACGCTGATTTTAAAGTGAAGTTTAAAATGCTTAAGTTTTATAGTTAATCAATTTTACAAATATTTATTTCATCTAATCAAACTTTGCGCTTTCAAAATTTGAGCAATGTTCTTTGGAAAATGTAAGAATTATTAAAATATAAATAATTAAAAATTGAAATTAATTAACATAATTTTGTGTGTATTGTAGCATTAATTTTTCCTGCATCATTAGAAAACTTGGAGTGAATAATTGCAATATACATTACATAACGTGTCATCAATATCGCATTAGCACCTTTGTTTGTTGGTTAGTTAGTGTTCCATCAAGGATCTTTTCATTATTAATTCGAGACACATTGTCAATATTTATTTAAATCAACGAGTCGGTAAATATTTATCTTCCATGAAAAATTGTTAAAGGTTTCTTTAAATAACAATTAGTTTTATTACGACATTTTATAAATAAATCACAATTTATTTCTCTGCTGCTGATTTGATAAATAAAAATAATGTTTAAGAAATTAAAACTATGAAAACTATCAGAATTGGAAAAAAGGTTTATTGGGCAAAGTAGAGCAAAGTTTAAGTTTGAAAAAATCGACTCTTATTATATCGATTATCGAATCGAATAGATTCTTATTATAAATTACAACTTGCATATGCTCTGTATTTCAGAAACGTGGGCATTGTCCTCAGCAGAGTTGGAGAATTTCGCAATTTCAAATTTTCAATTAATTTCCAATTATTGCAGAACCAAGAGTAGGCACGGTGGCGTAGCAATATTTCTGGAGAACAATAGTTGGGTAACGAATAATTTTAAAAATGTAAATGTAAACTCATTTTCAGTCGAAAACAATATCGAGATGTGTGCAACTATGGTGACACTTCAGGATAAACTTGTCAGTATTTTAACTATATATAGGCCTCCGAATGGGGACTTCGATGTGTTCTTCACCAACATATCATTATGTTTGACATATCTTAAGAATAAATGTAACTTTATAGTAGTTTGTGGTGACCTTAACATAGACTTTTTAAAAAACTCTATTCATAAGCATCTGTTGGCTGATTTGTTCAATTCATTCAAGATTGCTGTTGTGGCAAATAAGCCAACACGAGTTTTCACAAACGTAAATAACCAAACTTCTATTTCGGCTCTCGATTACATGGTAACCGACCTACGCCATGATATTTATACAGTCAGGATTGTAAACCCCTTAATTGCTGATCATTTTGCCCATATACTAGAAATAACCGTATCATCGCCCACAAACCTTAATCCACCAAAAAAACAATCAATCAGGAAAAGACTTATAAACAGTTCAAATTTAGAATAATTAAAATCATTGATTGAGAACGTACATTGGAGCAGTATCTACGAATCGGATGCAGATTCTGCTTTCAGTTACTTTTTTAAAACATTCCAATATTTGTTTGTATTAGCATGTCCCGTTCAGACAAGCAATAAATACAGCAGTAGTAATATAAACTCAAAGAAGTGGATATCTCAGGAAATTATAAACAATTCTATTCTATTCTATTGAAAGTGAGTGGGTAGTTATGCTACCCTCCACTGCGACCGCAAGGATCTATTGTGGCTCACAATTAAGGTCGAACATCCGACCTTACAGCTCACCTTCCAAGTCCATCTTCTTGATGTAGTCAAGGATCTTATAAGGTGAAGTTTTTTCCAGGTCCTTCAGGTTTAGCTTCGGTGTGCCAAACACCGTGATCCTGATCTGGTCGCCAGCTGGGCAGGCACATATGACGTGCTCTGCTGTTTCATCCTCTAGGCATAGGCGGCACTCAGTGGTGTCGCTTAGTCCTAGTTTATTAAGGTGATGCCTTAGACGGCTGTGTCCAGTGAAGAGAGCAGTTAATGTGTGAACATCTGAACTGCTCAGCTTCAACCATGAGGCCGTCCTGGCCGCAGATGGTCCACTTGTTACCGCTCTGAAATGTCTCATCCCAGGGCGGTTTTGCCAGAAATCCTGTGCCTCGTGTCTCATCCATCCGTTGTTACGGTCTCTAGCTGTTGATCTAGGTATCCCCAGAGCGGGTTCTGGTCCGATGTAGGCTGTACGCGCCCCCTCTCTGGCTAGGGAATCGGCTAATTCGTTTCCCTTCACGCCAGAGTGGCTTGGCACCCACATCAGACTGACCCCGTTTACCTGTGCCATTTGGCAGAGGGCTTCCTTGCAGTTCCGTACAGCCAGCGAGGAGCATCTAGAAGATGCCAGGGCCCTAAGGGCCGCTTGGCTGTCCGAACATATTTTTATTGTCCTGCCCGCCCAACCCTTTGAAAGGATTTCGTGGGCGCACATTTCAATGGCGTATATTTCAGCCTGAAGTATTGTAGCATACCTGCCAAGGCATACCTGCCAAGGCCCACATCAGACTGACCCCGTTTACCTGTGCCATTTGGCAGAGGGCTTCCTTGCAGTTCCGTACAGCCAGCGAGGAGCATCTAGAAGATGCCAGGGCCCTAAGGGCCGCTTGGCTGTCCGAACATATTTTTATTGTCCTGCCCGCCCAACCCTTTGAAAGGATTTCGTGGGCGCACATTTCAATGGCGTATATTTCAGCCTGAAGTATTGTAGCATACCTGCCAAGGCTGTAGTAAAGTTCAGTCCTTGGTCCGACGACTGAGGCTCCTGTTCCAGTGAACAGTTTTGAGCCGTCAGTGTACCAGTAGGAATCAGCCTTTTCTGGGGTGATTTTGTGTCGCTCCCAGTCGTCCCTGCTTGGGAACAGGACCTTGTACGGCTGATCCTCGCAGTAGTCCGTGATGGCGGATCCAATAGGGCCGCGTGGTGATATCGATACGTTGCTAATCTGGCCTCGCCCTGTATTAGGATATGCAGGGTAAGGAATAGTAAGGAAGTAAAAAATATCTTTTGGTTGTGCCGACAGTTTAAAAACTAAACTTTATGGAACGAGTACAGAAATAGGAAAAAACAATTAAATAAAACAATAAGAGAAGCAAAACGCAATTACTTTGCAAGTAAAATCAATAACGCTTCTAATAAAATAAAAGAAACTTGGTCCATTATAACAACCAGCTAAATAGAAAAGTGGGGGGCCACGGCGATATCTCATTAAAAGTTGACGATAAACACATAGACAATCAGTGCGATATCACGAATCAGTTTGCGAGCTACTTTTCATCAGTAGCTAACACACAACTGCGAAAACATTTTTCTAAGAATATGTCAAACGCCTGCACAGTTGGTAACTTTAACAACACCAGTTTCTTCTTCAACCCAATTTCAGAGAATGAAATGTTGAAGTGTATAAATAATTTAAAAAATGTTAACTCCACCGGAGTAGACGGGATATCAGTGAAAATTTTAAAATTCGTGGCAAGTGGTATTGTGAAACATTTAACACATATCGTGAACCTAGCCGTATCTAATAGCTATTTTCCAGATTTTCTAAAAATCGCGTCTATTGTTCCTATTCACAAAAAAGGTGAAAAAACTGAATGTAGTAATTATCGTCCGGTCGCATTACTCAGCATTTTTTCAAAACTTGTCGAAACCATAGTATCTAATCAAATGATTAACTACTCAACAAAACTCAATCTACTACACGAATGTCAACACGGCTTCAGACCTGGTAGATCAACAGCAACTGCCACTAACCATTTAGTCACACATATATATGAACACCTGGATAATGGCCTAGAAGTCATGGGTCTATTTTTCGATCTGTCCCGTGCCTTCGACACGATAAAGATTGACTTTATTATAAATAAGTTAATGTCGTTTGGTTTTCGTGGTTGTTTCTTAAAATGGCTCGACTCCTACCTGCGCAACCGAAAAATTCGGGTTAAGTTAGGCGAGACCATCTCTGATGAGTTTACAGTGGATATAGGGGTTACACAGGGGTCAGTGCTGGGACCACTAATATTTTTGCTTTATGTCAATGATCTACCTTTATATGTAACATCAGGGAACTTGATTATGTATGGTGATGATACATCAATAGAGGTCTCAGCGCAGACGCCTGAGGAACTTCATAGACTGGTAACGAACATTACTAGAGACTTTGAATCACGGTGTTCCAAAAATATGCTCATACTGAACAACACCAAAACGGAATATGTATATTTCTCGAATAGGCGTACGCCATCAGTCTTGTAGGTTTTGGGTTGTCGGCAACAGTAAAATTTCTGGGCACCATAGTTGATACACACTTAAGATGGGATGACCATATTATTTTTGTCTGCAAGAAACTTTCCAGTGCTTCTTTTGCAATTAGGCAACTAAAGCCATCTCTGAACAAGGCCACTCTTTTCACTATTTATTATTCGCTGGCGTACTCGTTTCTGAATTACAATATATTAGTATGGGGTAACGCAACTAATATTCGAAGGGTATTTGTTCTCCAGAAAAATATACTACGCTTAATTTGCGATCTAAAACCGAGAGACTCTTGCCGACATTATTTTATAAGATTCGGTTTGCTGACTTTACCATGCATATATATCCTTAATGGTATTCTACTTGTCAAAGATAATTACCACTCTTTCTCTAAGAACTCAACAAACCACTCACATAATACTAGGCATAAAATGTTGTTGAGAGTTGAAAAACATCAAACACGTTTGTTTGAGAAATCACCATACTATGTCGGCACACTAATGTATAACAAATTGCCTGATGATATTAAGTCAACCGTAAATCGTAACACTTTTCGTAAAAAATTGAAAAAATTTCTTGTCGATAAATGTTTTTATTCAATTTCCGAATTTTTGAATTAGTTATGTATGTCTTTTATTTTAAGATGGTATTGTAATTGTGATTATATTTAATTTAATTTATTTCACACATAATTTTAATTATTAATTGACGTCTCACATCTATTTTATTGTAAATAGCCTAAGCGAATAAAGATTTGACACTTGATATTATTCAAAATATCTAGAATATTGTAATAAAAGTCGATTTATTTAACCTGTTAATGGCCGAGCAATTATAGTTAACTCTAAAAGTTGATTTTAGGTATAATTCTGCACTTCCTTTTATGATCTCTATGAATGACTTATTGTATTACACACTGGGAATATTTTCTTTTAAATAAACATAATATATACGCTGTAAATTTTCAGGCATTCGTCGATTTTATAAAAGCGTTCAATTTGAAGTTTCGAACAAGTGTTTCTACTCCCAGACTAAGAATGAAGTAAAATTTCGAGTTTAGGAAAGCCTTAAAATTTCGTTTCGTTTTACTTCATGCGCCACGCATATAAAACACTGATATGTAGCGAAGTTGGAAATACACTCAAAACATTCGTTTTTTATATGAGTAATAATCTAAATGTTTAAATAACAAAATATTTACATTCTTCTTTGCATATTTTTAAGTCAGGTCAATAAAAAACAAATTCTATCACATTCTAAAAGATTCTTTTAAAAGGATATGTCATTTTTTTGTTCATATATTTTCCTAAATAATGTCCCTAAGATGTCGCGCGTAAAACAGCTTTTTAAATATATCTTTAATTAATTTCTCACTTAACCCGTGGTGAAACATTTTTTAATCTAATACTGGAGGATTTAAATTAAATTTAAATTAAAACACTTGGTTTGTTTCACTTATTTATAAATAAATAAGTGAAACATACCAAATGTTTTAATTTAAATTTAATTTAAATCATCCAGTATTAGTTTTCTAAATGTTCGGTAAATTCAATATCGCGCGACGTTCCGGTAAACTTATTGTAGGATAGAAATAATGGAAAAAAATACAAAAATTTGCAAAGGAACCTTTTACAATGTGAATGATTTATTTTTTTATATAGATATTGCAAAAACAAATCAAATTTAAGATGTGATTACGCTACTTTCCCACTGAGCAAAAAACAAACAAATAACATTTTATCAACATTGTAACAACATTAAAAGTTGTTTTAATGTTGATAAAACATTACTTAAATGGGTTTTCTCAGTGGGTTACCAACGTTAGTAATTTTTTTTTATAAAATAACGGTAATAGCAGGAAACATTTTATTAACCAATTAACAGCCGAGCAGTTATAGAGTTGACTCTAAAAGTTGATTTTAGCTAACATTCTGCACTTGTTTTTATGATTTCTATGAATAACTTATTGTATTACATACTTTGAATTTTTCATTAAAATATACATAATGTATACGCTGTAAATTATCAGGCATCCCTCGATTTCATATAAAAACGTGCAATATGAAGTTTAGAACGAGTGTTTCCACTCCCAGACGAAGCATGAAGTAAAATTTCGAGTTTAGAAAAGCCTGAAAATTTGGTTTGGTCGCTCCGCGAAGCGGAGCGGCCAAACCAAATTTTCAGGCTTTTCTAAACTCGAAATTTTACTTCATGCGCCACGCGTATAAAACACTGAAATATTGTGAAGTTAGAAATACACTAACATTGTTTTTATTAATGAGTAATAATGGAAATATTTAAATAACACGATATTGATGACACGTTATGTAATGTATATTGCAATTATTCAGTCCAAGTTTTCTAATGATGCAGGAAAAATTAATGCTACAATACACACAAAATTATGTTAATTAATTTCAATTTTTAATTATTTATATTTTAATAATTCTTACATTTTCCAAAGAACATTGCTCAAATTTTGAAAGCGCAAAGTTTGATTAGATGAAATAATTATTTGTAAAATTGATTAACCATGAAACTTAAGCAGTATATTATAATTTTTCTTTATACATTTTCAAGTCAGGTCAAATAATATAATATATCAAATTAACTTATTTAGTAATTTAATTAACAAACAATTAATAATGTTGCGTGTATGCATCAATGGCGCTTAATGGGTTAAGACAAACACGAAGTTTGTACTTACCGTAGAGTATACTTCCCATTGAGCAAACACATTTAAGTAACGTTTCAACAACAGAACAACGTTAAATGTTATTACAATGTTGATAAAACACTATCTGTTTGTTTTTTGTTCAGTGGGTATTATATCAAAATTTAATACGACAATATGCAAAGTTTTAAAAGCATAAATAATTCCTTGTGCACTTAATTATTTTCACCTTTACATCGACGTGTGTATATTTTCAATAAAAGAAGAGGAAGAAAACAGTCGGTAAATATTAAAATACATTTATTCCCCACGTAAGTACATAAACATTTAGATAAATCTCAAATATGCAATGTAAAAATTTATTTCCTCTTCTGTTTTAATACAAAATATCGACGGCAAATATTTCACACTAGACATTAGGCAGACTGATATCATTATAACTTCGCCAACATTTTGATGTAAGGCGCGTCCCTGATGATGATCTCGTGCCACCAGCTAGGCCTCGACATTGCCCCAGGATTCCCGAAAAATTCTCTTTGCAAATGCTGATACAACTATAAAAAAACACACGAAACAAATCAAAGATAAGTAGTAGAAAAATTACAATATATAGAAATTAAAATTAAAATCATCCAGTATTAGTTTTTTAAATGTTTGGTAAATTCAATATCGCGCGACGTTCCGGTAAACTTATTGTAGGATAGAAATAATGAAAAAAAATACAAAAATTTGCAAAGGAACCTTTTACAATGTGAATGATTAATATTCAGGGTCAGTAAAAATATATCGAGTATCCAACAATTATTGAAGTCCTGGGTGGCTGTGGAATCTAATATGAATGTCGATTCTTACTTCTCTGAAATAGGTTATACGTTATTTTTATTGAACTTATCTGAAAACACTTCGTTTCCATATGCCTCTAGAATAATGAAAACGTCGCTTTTTTAAGCCACCGCACGGAAAGTATTTATTTGTGCGCTCTTTTCGTGCGCCTACGAAATGTATCCATAGCAACGGTTGACGTTTGATTTTTCTTTTTCTGTCATTGAAATAATCCATTAGATTGTTTAAAATGTACGATAATCCTGATGTAGCTGATATTCCTGATGAGATATTGGAGCAAGCGGCACAAGTTAGTGCAGATTTACTAGCGGCCAAATTAAGATTCAGGTACGAACAAGAATATAAAATGTTTAATGAATGGCGGACTCAGAAGAATATAAACAGTGTGAGTGACGATGTACTACTAGTATATTTTTCTGAAAAGTCCAAATCTTTAAAATCGTCAACTTTGTGGAGTCGATTCTCGATGATAAGAAGTTGTTTGGCTGTAAAAGAAAATATGGATCCGAACAATTTTCGAAAAACGGTTGCTTTTTTGAAGTGTCAAGCTGTAGGTTATGTACCAAAGGAGTCCGGAGTTCTTACAGCAGAACAAGTTACCAAATTTGTATGCGAAGCTTCAGATGAGCAATATCTATTAGCAAAAGTCATATTAGTGTTTGGAATCTTCGGTGCGTGCCGTCGAGATGATTTAATACGTTTAAGTTTAGATGATGTGGAAGATAATGGCCGTTTTCTTATCGTGTTTTTGCGAGATGGAAAAAATCATAAATCGAGAAGTTTTACGATTACAAATGAAGGATGTACATTCGAGCCCTGCACACTTTACCGTAAATATGCAGATTTACGGCCTAAACAAATGGAAAGCAGAAGATTATTTGTTGCATACCGAAACCGCAAATGTTACGCTCAACATGTTGGATGCCATACTATCAGTAGTATTCCGAAACTTATTGCAAAATACCTAAAACTAAAAGATCCGGAAAAATATACTGGACACGGGCTAAGACGTTCTTCGGCAACCATGTCGGTCGAAAGCGGTGGTGATTTGCTCACTCTGAAAAGGCACGGAGGATGGCGATCTTCTAATGTAGCAGAAGGATACTAGAAGAATCTATACATAGAAAAATTGAAGTGTCAAGAAAATTGTTTAACCCTTCTCATGCGGGAATAAACTTTAGCAATAATACTAATTGTACGATAAACCTTACTATTAATAATAACAGTTCCAATTAAATTTGATTTTCGTTAATATTAATTTTAATTCTATTTTTACTATTATAAAAATTATAGTTTTGAAAGTAAAAAAAAATATGACAATATTTGGTTTTCTATTGTTGTTTTCAGATAAGTATAATAAAAAATAGCGTTCATTACACGTCCACAAATGGATTTTTCCGTGCTTGCATGACTTCCCGTGTTCGGCTACGCCTCACACGGGAAATGTCACGCGCGCACGGAAAAATCCCTTTTTCTGGACTCCTAATGAAATATACTATTACAAACGTCAAATTCAATAATTTGAAGTAAGAATTGACATTCATGTTTGATTCCACAGCCACCCAGGAGTAATTAATTGTTGGACACACGATAATGTGAGATTCAGAATAACTGAATCCAAAATGTTTATTTAAGCAATTGACAAAGAAAATATATCAATAAATTTTACATTTATAAATGGATTCTTAAATCCAGTCACATTTATGTTAAAGGCGGCATATACAGAGAGTTTTATGTAACACCGAACATTTTCATAACGAGAATTTTTCTTTGAAGTATCCATATGCAGACGTTGCACATGTTCCGATGCTCGGTTTATTAAAAGAATAATTTGAAGCTTTAAGCGAGTGTTTTCCACTCTCAGGCTAAGCATGAAGTAAAATTTCGAGTTTAGAAAAGCCTGAAAATTTGGTTTGGACGCGTAGCGCGAAGCGCGGAGCGGCTAAACCAAATTTTTAGACTTATCTAAACTCGAAATTTTACTTCATGCGCCACCGGTACATAACACTGATTCAATGTAAAGTTTAGCGGTGCGTTTTAAACTTCGCAATATATCAGTATTTTGTACCGGTGGCGCATGAAGTAAAATTTCGAGTTTAGAAAAGCTTGAAAATTTGGTTTGGCCGCTCCGCGCTTCGCGCTAGGCGACCAAACCAAATTTTCACGGGGCTTTTCTAAACTCGAAATTTTACTTCATGCTTAGCCTGGGAGTGGAGAACACTCGTTTAAAGCTTCAAATTGAACTATTTAAAAGAAACAAAGATTATCTAAAAATTTACGACATATAATTGGGACATTTATACTTGAAAGAAAAAAACCCCTGTATTTAGAAGTCGAGGCATTAATTGCGATTAATTGGCGACAATTTGTAATGGACATATAGGCAACCCAATTTTCACATAACCTAAAAAATTTAAGGTGTCAAATCGTGCTTTGGTTTGATAAATAGAATATACGAAAATTACCATTGAAAATGTTTGGTGTTACATTAGACACTCTGTATATTATTATTATTTATTTATTGCTGAGACGGTCTTGCCTTCGTTCAATAAATGTTGGTCTACCGCAAAAGTGACTGAATTCAATAATTAAACTATACAGAGTAATTTAGCCTTATAAGAGGGGTTGAGTGCTCGGTTGTCATTTGTTTCTTAAACATCGCTTGAACTTAATAGTCACTTTTCAAAGTCATATAACATGGCGGAACATTCGAATTAACAGGAGGCAAGTCATTTGAACTTCTTATGTCACTTTTTAACATCATATAAGATGGCGGAACATTTAAATTGGCCATATCGAAGCAAATCTACTTTAAATCCAGATAGATTATCGCTTCGTAGTATTGCTTTCTGTCTTTCACACGTCAAGAGTGACCATTATATAATGAAATGGTGAAAATGGAATCTTTATATGAACTTTTATTTTCATATGAATAATAAATTACTTTACCTACGCCCTATCTAGTAACCGCATCATCTTGACAAGTATGATTGACATTACGTACACATGCACGTAATAGCTTTGAAAAGTACATTACGTGCTGACAGCTGGACAGCTGATTGCTTACCGTACAACCAAATGACATTTCTTTGATGTACAGGATGTTTTTCTTTAAAGTATACGTATTCCAAATTCAGCTAATTTACTTTAAATCTTCAGTTATTCGTTGTTTTTTTAAGAGTTCAATTTGAAGCTCTAAACGAGTGTTTTCCACTCCCAGACTAAGCATGAAGTAAAATTTCGAGTTTAGAAAAGCCCCGTGAAAATTTGTCGAGGGTCGCGCAGCGACCCGAGACAAATTTTCTGGGCTTTTCTAAACTCGAAATTTTACTTCATGCGCCACGCGTATAAAACACTAAAATATTGTGAACTCTATGTACTCGTATATTTGAACCTCACTTGAAATCAGTGTTTTATACGCGTGGCGCATGAAGTAAAATTTCGAATTTAGAAAAGCCCAGAAAATTTGTCTCGGGTCGCTGCGCGACCCTCGACAAATTTTCACGGGGCTTTTCTAAACTCGAAATTTTACTTCATGCTTAGTCTGGGAGTGGAAAACACTCGTTTAGAGCTTCAAATTGAACTCTTTATTACATTATTTGAAATATCTAGAATAATCTAATAAAAGTCGATTTTTTTAGCCGATTAATGGCTGAGCAATTATAGTTAACTCTAAAAATTGATTTTAGGTATAATTCTGGTATAATAACATTTCTTTGATGTACAGAGAGTTTTTCTTTAAAGTATACGTATTACAAACTCAGCTTATTTTCTTTAAATCTTTAGTTATTCGTTGTTTTTTTTAGAGTGAAATTTGAAGCTCTAAACGTGTGTTTTCCACTCCCAGACTAAGCATGAAGTAAAATTTCGAGTTTAGAAAAGCCCCGTGAAAATTTGTCGAGGGTCGCGCAGCGACCCGAGACAAATTTTCTGGGCTTTTCTAAACTCGAAATTTTACTTCATGCGCCACGCGTATAAAACACTAAAATATTGTGAACTCTATGTATATTTGAACCTCACTTGAAATTAGTGTTTTATACGCGTGGCGCATGAAGTTAAATTTCGAGTTTAGAAAAGCCCAGAAAATTTGTCTCGGGTCGCTGCGCGACCCGAGACAAATTTTCACGGGGCTTTTCTAAACTCGAAATTTTACTTCATGCTTAGTCTGGGAGTGGAAAACACTCGTTTAAAGCTTCAAATTGAACTCTTTTAAAAAACAACGTATGTCGGAAAATGTCCAGCTTTATTCCCTGTATATTGATCAAGTAGTAATTTAGTTTTCATCATTGTCATGGTACTATTAAAAATTATTACAATAAATAAGTTGTTCTTTAATGCTTATTGTTTATTTTGTTAGGGCGTAGGTAAAGTATAATACGTTTCTCGAGTGGTATGGCAATTACATACTCGTGGAATACTGCTCGCCGCTGCGCGGCTCGTGCGCAACATGTCCGCTCATATGTAATATGCTGCATACCACTCTCGTTACGTAATATACTATTATGTCGGAATAGACTTATAAACAAGCAATATTTCTGCGTGAATTAAAACAGTTAAAAAAATGTGTATCAGCCATTTTGTTACGAAAGGTTCAATGCATATCTTTGTAACAGAACATTTGTTAAATATTATCTTATAACAACGCTGGAATCGAAGTCTCAACATACAAATTTCACAGAGCCTAATCCCCGTCTCAAATTATTTTTCTTTCATTTGTAAATTATCTTAACAAACAATCAATATCTCTTACTTTTCCATCAGCTTTTCCTAAAATAGAATCAACAACGTAATCTGGCGGAGCCAGAGCGTCTATCACGCCGACAATTTCCGGTTTTAAAGCTGTGCACAAACTTAAAATCGCCTCCTTAACTAGGTCTATCATCTGGGGTCCAGTGGCGTAGCCGCCTTGATAGAAATACGTCAGGTGTTTGTCAAGGCACGTCAATCCGTAGAGGAGTCCCAATTTGTCTAAAACTGGTCGTAATTCCGAATCATTCGTTGATACTTTCTTCCAAAAATAAGACATCACGAAATTTTCGCTGTAGGCTTTCGAAAGGACAGCTGCTTTGTAGACTTGCGCGTTGTTACGAGCTGTGAATTTACAATTTCCTGCAAACAAACGAATAAACAAGCATGAACAAAATTGCTCCACTGGCTAAAATATGCAGCATTTGGAAATGAGCTTTACTTCTATATAAACATCATATTGTGAGCTTTCCTTTTATAAAGGGTGTCTCAATAAGACCACCGGATTTAATTATCAAGAACAATGCGTTTTTTTTTTTTCGAATTAAGCAAATATTTATATTTCAATGTAAAGAGGAATAGTTGCGATTTTAAATGAAATAAAACATCCGGCAAATAGACACTACGAAATCTCTGACACAGCGTCATTATTTTCTTGAAGTTCTGAACCCAACTCATCGACATTCTCTCTATAAACAGAAATTACTTCTATTGTTTTTTTTTTGTTGTTGTTGTGTGGGAGGGGAAAATCCATTTACGGACGGAGTGTCGGACTCCCTCTAGGCGGAGGACTGGTTCTGGTGCAAAGGGGAGTGTGCAGTTCTGCATTGCTCTTAGGCCTCATTAGGCCCATTGTGCCACCTCCCGTAGATCACCCATCCTCAGTTTAGCCAGCGCACCTTGTTTAGGTATTCTAACATAGCTGAGGTGGGTAGATCTCTCATGTAGGCCATTGTAGGCCATCTATCACCCAATATGGACTCCCTGATTGACGATAGTGCCGGGCATTCACAAAGAAAATGCCATGCAGTCTCGTCTTCCATGCTGCAACCTCTACAAGATGGGGAGTCAACTATCCCCATCCTATAGAGGTGCCCGTTTAGTCCACAGTGACCAGTAAGGATGGCAGTTAAGTGCCTGAGATTCCCTCTAGCCAGCTGCAGGTACCGTTTCGCTGATCTCTCATTGGGATACACAAGTGTTTCCTTAGAAAGCTTGCAGCCCTCGATATCATCCCAACGCATCCTGAATTTCTCCAGGGCATTGGTTTGTAACATGTTACACAGGGAGAGAGGAGCTAATCGCACTAGCGGCTCCGGTGAGAGTAGATTCATCCCAGCCGCAGCTCTTGCCAGCGCGTCAGCTCTCCCGTTACCTGTGTCTGTATCATGCCCTTTCACCCAGCAGACTTCAATGTTGTTGTGCATTGCTGCCTGTCTGAGTTTCCCGTGGCACTCTATTTCGGTCTCTGACGAAGCATAGGCTTTCTGCAGAAACAGAATCGCTTGCCTGCTATCCGTTAAGATTAGTATGGCTACATTTGTCACCTTGCGGTTTATGATGTACTCAGCCGCAAGTGTTATTGCCATCAGCTCCAGTTGCGTGGTGGTTCCATGAATTCCCATCGGAACCATTGCTTGGATTTTTAGGGTTTTAGAGAAAACTCCAAGGCCCGATCCTTCTCTCCTTTTAGATCCATCTGTGTAGATCCTTATAGCAGACTCTCTCATCCGCTTAGTGGCTTGAATAGTAACATTGTAGGGTGTGTTCCGTATTAGTGTTGGTACACAGCAGTCATTAACAGCCTCTAAAAGAGGTATATCTCTACAGACATTCCCATTCCCATAGCTGTTACTGTTCCAAATCCCACTGCACTGAAGGCGAAGTATAGTCGCCATGGCCTCCTTCTACACGTGAATATCAAGTGGTGGAAGGCATAGCATGACTTCCATCGCCATCGTCGGAGTAGTGTGCATGGCGCCTGTTACACTAAGACAGACTGTCCGCTGCACTTGCGAGATTTGCTTCCTCGTGGTCCTCTGTTTGGTTCTGGGCCACCAGACTGAAGCTCCGTAAGTCAGCATGGGCCTTATGACAACTGTGTACAACCACAGAGTCGTGCGTGGTTTCAAACCCCAGGTTTTCCCCACTGCCCGACGACATTGCCAGAAGGCCCTTATAGCTTTGTCTGTTTTGCGCTTTCCAGCTCAGTTTCCTGTCGAGAATGATGCCTAGGTATTTCACCTCGTCGCTGTACTGCAACATCGTATTCAATAATTTTGGTGCTTTTTTCGACACCTTCCTTTTCTTGGTGAACAGGACCATCTCCGTTTTGGCAGGGTTTACCGATAGGGAGTGATCATTGCACCACCTAGAAACTATGTTTAGAGCTCCTTGTGTCTGGTCGCATAGGGCGTCTTCAAACTTACCACATACTAATATGGCCAGATCATCAGCATAGGCTGTCACAAACAAGCCTAGTTGCTGAAATTCGTCTAGTAGGCTATCCAGAACCATGTTCCATAATAGTGGTGATAAAACACCTCCCTGAGGACAGCCTCTGTCAATTTTACAGGTTATACGTTCCCTTCCCTGTTCCACTGTGACTATACGATTGGCCAGTGCATTGCCAATCCATTCACACATTTTAGATGGTACTTCGCGCTTGCTTAGCGCGTTTCCTATCTTCGGTATGGTCGTTTTATCAAACGCACCTTCTATGTCAACAAAAACACCTAGGGTGGATTCTTTAACATCCAATGTTCTCTCGATTCTGCTCACTACACAATGCAGGGCTGAATCAGTGGACCTCCCCCGTGTGTATGCATGTTGTGTCGCCATCAGCGGCTGTCTGACTAGAGCCGATGTTCTTATGTGCCATTCACAAATCCTTTCCTGCGTTTTAAGGAGAAACGAGGAAAGTGTAATTGGTCTGTATGCCTTGGGAGCAGTATAGTCTGCTCTACCGGGCTTCGGTATGAAAACAACCCTGGCTCGTTTCCAGGCCTTAGGGACATATCCCAGCGCCAAACTGGACCGAAACAGCATCACTACAAACTCAGCTAGTTCATTCCGTCCCCACTGTAGCAGGGCGGGAAAGATGCCGTCGGGTCCGGGTGCTTTAAAGGCGGAAAAGCTTGCAATTGCTCTAAGGGTGTTTTCTTCATTTATCACTTCATGAGCCAGTTCCCAGTCTTCTGGTATTGCCGAAGTGATTTCAACCACATCCCTAGATTGCGTAGATAGTAAAGTGCATCCAGGGAAGTGAGTCTTGAGCAATAGTTGCAGACTTTCATGGAGGTCGTCAGTCATGGTGCCGTCCTCCTTCTTCAGGATTCCCACAGATTGATGGTGGTCCTGTGATAGAGTCTTCTTAAGTCTGCTAACTTCTTGAGTGCTTTCAATTCCTTCACAGAAGGCACGCCATGACGCTCTTTGACATTGCCTTATGAGCTTTTTGTACTCTCTAAGGCGGACCTACCGACTAAAAAACCCCTGCCACCTTACCGGCTTCGACTACAAGGTCATTAGCCGGTTTACTTGTCTCTTTGAAGACTTAATAATAAAACAAAAGAAACAACTAAAACAATAAGATAAATATATCATACACAAATAAACCTAAGCCTAAAATCACAGATTTTGTGGTACCAGGGTTGTAAAAGACCCTGCCACCGATTATACACAAAATAGACAAACACACCTTAAACCTAATATCACAAGTAGGCCGGAGCCTATTATCACAAATAAGACGACATTGTGATTGTAAAGGACCCCAATGCAGGAATCAACATACACAAGATAATCACAACCTAAACCTAATATCACAAAGGACGACACCGGGGGTGTAAAATACCCCGATGCCGGAGCCTACACGAAACGGACAACACAACCTTATATCACAGATATACGGTATCGGGGCTGGAAAAGACCCGGATGCCGGATCCTAAAACTATATACAAAACGTGCTTCAGAGTTGTAAAAAGACTCTGGAGCGGACAGACACAAAATTAAAAGGTGACACCGAAGTTGTAAAGAGACTTCGATGCCACTGTACATAAATCAGACAGAACAATCAATAAATTAATAATAAATTAACACAAAAGAGCATATACAAATCGCTAAAATCGCATTAAAAGACTCGTATCACGTAGAAAACTAAGACATGTTTCTACGGACCCATTATCATTTGCCAATATAGACGCCACAGTACCACCAAGCCTCAGCCTATTTCGCTGTATAGCGTAGACTGGACAATGTAATAATACATGCTCCACCGTTAACCGGTCGTGACATAGATGACACTCTGGCTCTTCGTCGCCGGCAAGAAGATACGAGGAGGTTAAGTTGGTATGCCCAATGCGAAGACGGCACAGGGCAACCTCCTCCCTCCTCGTAAGTGTAACCGGCGACCGCCAGGGAGTCACGGAGAGCTTAATATGTTTTAGTTTGCTCTCGGAGCCATTCTAACTCTCTTGCCAGTCCTCTATAATTTTTCTTTTGATGTACCCTTTAACGTCGTCTGGACGTGCGGGTACATCATCCATGCCGTCCGCTTCCGCTGCTTGACGAGCAGCTTCGTCGGCCAGCTCATTGCCCTCGATACCCACATGTCCCGGAGTCCAGACGAAGACAATCGTCTTTCGCTTCCGAGACACTTCAAATATCGAGGCTTGTATGAGCTGGACCAGCGGATCGGCCGAGTATAGTGACGCTATTCTCTAGATGGCACTCAGAGAGTCGGAGCAGATGAGAAATGAGCTATGGTGGTTATTATATATAAAGAAACGAAGGGCTTGATATATTGCGTAAAGTTCGGCGGTATACACGCTCGCCGACTCGTGACTTCTATTGGTATGAACATGCCTAACAAACAGAGCTTTGGATATGATGGCATCCCAATAAAAATAATTAAAGCATGCATCACATCAATAGCTAAGCCATTGACTGAAATTATTAATACATCCTTTTCCATTAATACTTTTCCAGAAAATTTAAAATTCGGAATAGCAAAACCATTATTCAAAAAAGGTGACTATAACAACTAGGAAAACTACCATTTTATTGTGTTATTAAGCTGCTTCTCAAAAATATTAGAAATTGTATTTAACAATAGACTAGTTGACATTTTATGGAAACATAAAATATTTAGTGATGCACAACACGGACTTTTGAAAAACCGTGGAACTGAAACTGCACTGTTTGACTACATCTCTGAAATATTAAAGGCCCTGATCAAAAATACGTTGCTTGTGGAATATTTCTTGATCTGTTAAAAGCCTTTGACTGTATAGATCATGAAATATTGCATCAAAAATTAAAAGCATATGAAATCACAGGTGTAGGCAAACGATGGGTCTCAAGTTATCTAAAAAATCGAACAATAAGAGATAACGTTTTTGCATTACTGTTTCTCTATTTCGCCAATAATGCGCCGTATCTCTTCTTTAAGGCGTTCAACTGTTTGTGCCCTGGTTGCATACACCTTTTCCTTCACGTAGCCTCAAAGAGAACGGTCCATCGGCTTTAAATCGCACGATCTTGGTGGCCAATTTTGATCCACAAACCGAGAGATAGCACGGTCTGGAATGTTGGTCCGCAGTAACACCATTGTTTCGCGTGCTGTATAGCAGGTCGCACCGTCTTGTTGGATAAACGTATCTTCCACATCAATTCGATGCAATTCGGGCTACAAAAACTCGGTTAAGATACGGCGCGTTATTGGCGAAATAAATCGTAATAGAGCCAGCCACATGTATGCGAAATACAGCGAAATAGAGCCAGCCACATGTATGCGAAAACGTTAGACTGAGATTTCGTGGTGGCCATTTGGCCGGATGTCCTATTTCATGTTCAATCGGAATTATTCTTCTTCACGTTAAAATATAAATATTCGTTTAATTCGAAAAAAGGGCTTTTCTTGTAAATAAATCCGGCGCTCTTGTTGAGACACCCTTTATAAACTTCAACAACATTTGATAGTACAAAATACTTACCATTTCTTACTAACAGATTCTGCTTCTCATAAGTTGCTGATAACAAATAAATAATTAACCATTCATAACTCTCCTTCAGAACTGAAATCACGCAAATAAAGATGTATTAATAATGGCTGTTCACATACTCTTGCGTTTGCAGCAGACTTACATTCAGGACTTAAAACATGTTCTATCGTATTTCTATTAAACCTAGAGGATAAAATTCGTTTATGATCCATGAGAAAATTTACACTTTCTAGCGGAGCGCTCACAGTTCCATTATCTAGGATATTGCTCCATTGGCGTAGCAACCAGTTGCTAGTTTGCTGGACTAGGACGTTGTTGTCACCTTCGTATGTCACACATGGCTCGCTGTCGGTTTTTAGATCTCCCAAACGGGCCGCTTTTAAATATCCGTGACCACCACAAGCCTCTCTGCATTCTTGCAAGGCATGGATCACTGTCCATGTTATCAGAGGTTTGCAAGCGGAGACTACGGCGTGGATTTCAGCAACTAAATCGCCCTGCAAATAAAATTATACAAGTCGCATTTAGGTTAGGTCTTGTTTTACAATAATTTTAATATTGTTTAACATCGCATATTGGCGCAGTCCTAGATTATAACAGGTGTTGACTTGGCGGACGAAACATAGAAAATCACATGTTAATTTTAAAGTGTTCAAATATTGACTATGCTATTTATTTTAGAGACAAAATGTATTTCACTTTTTTGTAGAGAGAAATATTCTAAATGTATTAATGTTCGCACTTAACACGTTACGTTTCTCTAAGTTAAATTAATTAAATAAATAACCTTTATTCCCAACAGATAAATCCAATTACAGGGAAAAATTACATAAAAAATAAAGTATTTTTACAAACTAACGTTAAACATTCAAAAGTTACAAAAAGAAGATTACAAAAAATATAATCTAACTAAAAAAACAAATATATATATTAAAAAGATTTTGCAGAAAATATATACATATATATATGATTGCAGAAAATATATACAGACTAAAAAACTAAAAAAAACAAAGATATACAGATATAATTAAACAATATAACCAAAAATCATTATAACTGATAGAGAAAAAAATAATAATAATAATAAATGAGAGCATAATATATGTATGGAGTTTATTTATTTATTTATATTTGCGACTAAGCGGAGATACACAATAGAAGTTCACGCAGGCTGCTGGTAAAAATATCCAGGTCAAAGCCGGATTGGATATAGTTGTTATATAATCGCATCATAGTATTGATGGGCGAGTTATAATATAGGTTTATCTTACTGCGACTACACTGAAACAATAGGGGCCCGCGATTGGTAACTCTAGGCACGAATATATTTATTAAGGCCAATAGATTCTGGTCATCAATCCTACCCTGTAATATTTTGTACAGTACGCCAATGGAACTCATCGTGCGCCTCTCTTCGAGTGATTTTAAGTTAAACAACAAAAGCATACCATTGTAGCTAACTGAGTCATCAGGATAAGTATGGTTGAGTTTATAATAAAGAAACTTGACAAATATTTTCTGCGTGCGTTCGAGCTGCTTTATATGAGTATTGTAAAATGGCGACCAGACTACCGCACAGTACTCTAGCTTTGATCTCACATACGTTGTGTATAACGTCATCACTGTACGCGGGTTTTTGAAATGTTGGGACATTCTACGCACAAAACCCAACATCTTCATTGATTCACTTTGTATTTTATTATAGTGTGGAATAAATGACAGCTCCTGATCAAACAATTCACCGAGGTCCTTGACTAGCATGACTCGATCAAACTTAATGTTATTCAATTGATATTCATAGTCCACCCTATGCGTTGTTCTGTAAAATGACATACATTTACATTTAGAGACGTTAAGTTCTAATTTATTTGAGTCGCTCCAATGCTGTATTTTGGTCAAGCCATTTTGCAGAACACCACAATCGCTTTTTTATGATCCTGAAAATTTTTACGTCGTCCGCAAATATCAAAATAGGAGATTTGACATTAACCGTGATATCGTTAATGAATAGTAAAAATAGCAAAGGTCCAAGATTGGATCCTTGGGGGACACCGCTGGATGGATAAAATACATTGGATTCATGGTTCAGGTATTCAACATAATTAGTTCTATTAGATAAATAGGATATTACTAATTCCACAAGGCAAGAGTGTGACTTATTGAATCAAAGGCCTTAAGGAAATCCGTGTGAATGACATCCACTTGGAATCTCTGATCAAGGTGAAGTGCGACATACTCCGTGAAATTCAAAAGATTAGTTAAGGTAGACTTTTTTTCATAAAACCATGTTGCATGGGTGACATATACGCCTCCACATGAGAATATACTTTGCCGGCAATGATTGTTTTAAAAATTTTAGAGAAATTGTTTAAGATCGAAATAGGGCGGTAGTTGGTAACCTCATGTTTGTTGTCTGTTTTAAGACTGGTGTGATGCGCGTTTTTTTCCATTCTGATGGAAATTGCGATGACTATACTATTAAATTAAAAATATGACTCAGCGGCGTGCTTAGAGCTTGAATGCAGTCGCGACTAATGAATGATGGAATGTTGTCGCGTCCTGACGTAAAGTTGTTGCTGAGGTTTTTTGCCGCCATCAGTATGTCAGTAGTTCAAATACTTCCTATTCTAATAGTAACATTATAATCTAAGTCGGCAGTTTGTTCCCGTACATCAGAATTTTTATATGAATACATCGAAGAGAAGTACTCACTAAAGCTATTAACTATGTCTTGTGGATTATTTATTGATTAAGAAAAAGTAATGTGATTTTATAAGAATAATGACATACCATGAAATTGATACAACAAATGCGAATATTTCATTTTTTTTAAAGTTCCATTTAGAGCTTTGAACAAGTGTTTTCCACTCCCAGACTAAGCATGAAGTAAAATTTCGAGTTTAGAAAAGCCCCGTGAAAATTTGTCGAGGGTCGCGCAGCGACCCGAGACAAATTTTCTGGGCTTTTCTAAACTCGAAATTTTACTTCATGCGCCACGCGTATAAAACACAGATTTTAAGTGAAGTTCGAATATACATACATTTTACAATATTGTAGTGTTTTATACGCGTGGCGCATGAAGTAAAATTTCTGGGCTTTACTAAACTCGAAATTTTACTTCATGCGCCACGCGTATAAAACAGATTTTAAGTGAAGTTCGAATAAACATAATTTTGATAATGTTATAGTGTTTTATACGCGTGGCGCATGAAGTAAAATTTCGAGTTTAGAAAAGCCCAGAAAATTTTCACGGGGCTTTTCTAAACTCGAAATTTTACTTCATGCTTAGTCTGGGAGTGGAAAACACTCGTTTAAAGCTTCAATTTGAATTCTTTTAAAAATCAACGAATGTGAGAAATTTAACAGCTAAAATAATTAAGAAAAAGTAATGTGATTTTATAAAGATAATTAAGAAAAAGTAATGTGATTTTATAAAGATAATTAAGAAAAAGTAATGTGATTTGATAAAAATAATGACATACCATGGATATTCCCTTTTATTTTAAAGTTCAATTTAAAGCTTTAAACAAGTGTTTTCCACTCCCAGACTAAGCATGAAGTAAAAATTCGAGTTTAGAAAAGCCTTGTGAAGTAAAATTTCGAATTTAGAAAAGCACAGAATATTTGTCAAATTTTCACAAGGCTTTTCTAAACTCGAAATTTTACTTCATTGAAGTAAAATTTCGAGTTTAGAAAAGCACAGAATATTTGTCAAATTTTCACAAGGCTTTTCTAAACTCGAAATTTTACTTCAATGAAGTAAAATTTCGAGTTTAGAAAAGCCTTGTGAAAATTTGACAAATATTCTGTGCTTTTCTAAATTCGAAATTTTACTTCATGCACCACGCGTATAAAACACTAATATACTATGAAATGTATGTATATTTGAACCTCACTTGAAATTAGTGTTTTATACGCGTGGCGCATGAAGTAAAATTTCGAGGTTAGAAAAGCCCAGAAAATTTGTCTCGGGTCGCTGCGCGACCCGGGACAAATTATCACGGGGCTTTTCTAAACTCGAAATGTTACTTCATGCTTAGTCTGGGAGTGGAAAACACTCGTTGAAAGCTTCAATTTGAACTCTTTTAAAAATCAACGAATGTCAGAAAATTAACAGCTAAAATAATTAAGAAAAAGTAATGTGATTTTATAAAAATAATGATATTTTTCTTGTATAGTGTAAATCATTTCGCAAACATTTACATTAATCAAGTGACTACGATATCTGTTGCCATTTTGACATTTCCAGTTGTTTCAATTCCATGGCATGTCAATATTTTTATAAAATCACATTATTTTATTTTAATTATTTTAACTTAGAGAAACGTCAAGTGATAAACATTAACTCGAATGAATTCAGAATTTTTCCATCTACAAAAAAGGTAAATACATTTTGTTTCTAAAATAGAGGAGCCAAAATTTGAACAATTCAAAATTTACATAGGATTTCCTATGTTGCGTCCGCTAAGTCAACACCCGGTATATAGACAGGAAATTTTTCTTTTAGGTATACATAAACGAAATAAATACAGAGTGTCCCGATTAAGCAGTCGGGAAACTAGGGTAAAAGGAGATGTATTCATACAGGGTTAAAGGTGGGTTTTTGCATTTTAGGATTATGTCGGGGTTTCTTGGGATACACATTTTTTTAAGTTGTTCGTAATTCGACTCATTACATGCAAATTGTTCTGCGAGAAATCGAAGTCTCTCTTTTATTGGGGTAATTTATGTTGTTTCATAACGGAGTTCTTGGATGGGTTGTGGAGGGGATTTTGAGGGTGTCGAAGTTTGGTAAGGGTACGGAGGGAGGATTTTACGGCTACTTCTAGGTTGTTTATGGTGACATTGAATGGATCAGAGCTGGGCAGGATTCGAATCATTCAGGATTCGAATCATTCAGGATTCGAATCCATTTATAGGATTCAAAAGAGGCATTCGAATACTTTAGTTAAACTGGATTCGTGATCCGGATTCGTTACACTTTTTTAAAAGGATTCGTATTCGAATCCAAATGCGGGTGATTCGAATCCTCATAAATGGATTCGAATCCTCGTAAAAGGATTCGAATCCTCGTAAAAGGATTCGAATCCTCATAACAGGATTCGAATCGTCATAAAAGGATTCGAATCCTCATAAAAGGATTCGAATCCTCATAAAAGGATTCGAATATTTATAAAAGGATTCGAATACTTACAAAAGGATTCGAATAGTTACAAAAGGATTCGAATTGTCAAAAATAATTAGAATTAATCGTGAGGATTAACATCAAAAATTTGTTTTGTATGTTTGTAAATTTCTCGTTAAATCACTGTTTTATACGCGTAGCGCATGAAGTAAAATTTCGAGTTTAGAAAAGCCCTGTGAAAATTTGTCTCGGGTCGCTACGCGACCCTCGACAAATTATCTACGCGGGGCTTTTCTAAACTCGAAATTTTACTTCATGCTTAGTCTGGAAGTGGAACACACTTGTTCGTAAATTTTCGAATTATCATAAAGTTGTCATAAAGTTGTGTATTTATTTAAAAAAAAAATCTCGGTTGAACAAAAACAAAAGAGCTGAGGTGAAAAGTGTTTAGGTAAAAGTGGTTTATTTTTTCGTTGGCTACAACTTTTGTTTGAAACATTGTTTGATTTAGACGTCGAAAGCCATAATCGGTGAGTTGTTGATCTCCACTAGATTTTTTAGTTTTTAAATCAAAAACAAAAGAGCTGAGGCGAAAAGTGTTTAGGTAAAAGAGGTTTATTTTTTTGTTGGCTACAACTTTTGTTTCAAATATTTTTTGACTTAGACGTCGAAAGCCATAGTGAAATTCGTTTAATAAAAAAACATCTAATGATTTCTGGTGATTTTTAACACAAGACTTTTAGACATTTGATGGTATAATTAATATTAAATTACTGAAATAAGTATGTATTTTTTAATATATTCGTAAATATACGGTAAACAATATAAAATATTTATTTAATTAAAATATTTGGGAAATAATACTACAACAAATTTTATATTATTATTACACAGGGTGTCCGTATTTCAACAGAATGTATGGGGATCTCGATTATTTAAAGAGAGACTCGGTTAAATTGGGGCAAAGTTGCGTAATTTAGAGCCCAATAATGATTCAAAAACAAGTTTGAAATATCATTTTTCGTTAATGAGATATTGTCAAAAAACGTATTTTTTGAAAATTCGTTTTTATTTTTTTATTCAAAAACTATTGAATCCTCACATTTACAACTTTGACATTATAGGCACTTTTTAACGATAAATCTAGTAACATATTTTATTCTAAGATAACTATAAGATTTACCTAAGAACCATAGCTAACTTTGGTTTTTCTTATGGGCGCCATTTTGGATTTTTATATTTTTTGGAAGAATATTTTTTACTGAATTTAATGATGTATCACACTTATAGTTTATTGTACATTTTATATGTAAAATTTTAATCTTTTGGTTTTTCAAAGAGTGCCTTGGAAACAGTTTAGTAACTCACTTATTTGGCAACTCCTAGGACCCATAATTTGCTTACATATCACCCCTGAAGACAGGCATCCAAAGATAGATACTTTAACAGTTGTGACATATTTTAAAGTAACGAGTGTCTTCCACTCCCAGACTAAGCATGAAGTAAAATTTTGAGTTTAGAAAAGCCCCGCGCAGCGACCCGAGACAAATTTTCACGGGGCTTTTCTAAACTCGAAATTTTACTTCATGCGCCACGCGTATAAACCACTGATTTGAAGTGTAGTTCAAAAACACACAAATATTTAGTCTGTTATCAACGATGTTCAGTCAGTGGCGGTTCCTCAGTAAGTGCACATGTGCACGAGCACTCCCAAATTAATGCCTGCAAAAATATTTAAATTTAATCATTCTTTAAATAATTTTATCAATCCATTCTACTTGTAAAATAAATCCCACACATTATTTTTTCCGCTAGACGCTATCCGATGCGTCGTCCTAATATCCAAGCGCAAAGCAGAGAACGTCGAGTGCCACCGACCCGACGGCAACCGAACACCGCGGCCGCGTCACCTCGCCTGATCCGCTCGTCCGCTCGTAGATGTGAATTTAAAATCTAATTGGTGGAACCTCTGCCCCCCGCACTCTTTCTTCCCCGCGACAGCCCAGCGACGTTCAATGCTTTAAGCTGGCTCGTGTGCACACATAACTAGTGCACATCGTGGTCGGATTGATATCGACGTATCGGTATTAGGTTGATTTCACGAATTTCCAGAATGGCGGAGTGTTCGAACTCCATTATTACCGTGCAATATTTAAAGACAATCAAATTTTCTTCGCTAAAAATGAATATCAAAAGTGTCGGTCGTCCAAAACCCAATTTGTTAATAACGACCACACCAAAAATATTGCCTGTTGCGCTTACTGTCTTTCCAATATTGTGCACCCCCAAAGAATTAAACCACGCGCCGCCACTGTGTTCAGTGTTAATAATAAATAATTAGGTTTTGACTATTTTTGTTAAAACAACTGATAACAATATTTATATGTTAATGGTTGCAAAATATAATAAAATCACATTTATTCTTAAAGGATTTGTATTCGTGATTTGGAAAAACAGGATTCGAATCTTTGATTCGAATCATATTTATCTCTTACGAATCCTTTATTCAAGTATTCGTGATTCGAATCATATTAGGTGATTTGGATTCGTGATTCGAATCCTTTTAACAAGGATTCGTCCCAGCTCTGGCATGGATTTATATCATATGTTCAATTAAAAAAAACCTCTGGAGTGCAATGATTTAATCTTTTTCAAACTTCAAGTTGGCTACACACTTCAGGAATTGACATATAAAACGTCAGACACAATAATTATAATGTAAATTTTCAGAGTTACCAACCTAGTTTAATTTCCATGGCACTATAGAGATTTTTTTTAATTGAACATATAATATAAAGGATAGAGGTATAGACTAGGATGGGACGGCAAATCATTTTATAAATTTTAAAACAGGTATTGGTACTAATTCCTTAACTCTTGTAAGTCGAGCAACAGAAATGTTTCGTTCGCTTTACGATGTTTGCTTTTATATCGGAGGTGTGTTTTTTGAAGGATAGTTTTGTATTACAATATTTATTTGAATTATTGATTTTAATTTTTTTCACGATTTTATAAAAAAATTATTGGTTCTACTAGTTTTATCAATTTATAAGTTAGACTTACCAAAGTGACTATTCGCGTTCCGTTGCTCATCGATGTTTTCTCAATTGATGATAAATACACGTCTGTAAATTCGTCTACGAAAGTTTTCATGACTGCTGCTGCGGCCACATAAGGAAACAATCTCCATTGCTGCAAGAAAAACATACATGGATTGTTTTCTTTTAAGTATACTTTCTTCCCCTTCAAATACATTAAAATGTATTTTGTGGGAGGGAGGATAATTATCTTTTAAAAGAAAGCTTTAAAATCTATGTTAAATTCCACCAATCAATTGCTTGTTTGAAATTTTTAATGTTTTGTTGACGTGGTAAATGTTAACATTATTGTCAATTTGTCCCAATTGTCACAGTTATGAAGTTTTTGTAAAATTTTATGTTGTATTGGTTTGGAGGCCTTTGTAAAGTTTTATGATGTGTTGGTTTTGACGATTTTATTTATGTAAAATGGCAATAATTATTTAAAATCTATGATTTTTGTTAAATATGGACATACAGGGATTTTTCTTTTAGGCATACTTTCATATATTGCATATAAACATTTGTAAAATTAATGAAGATGTGATCAAAACTAAGCAGTAGATTTTAAACTTCACTTTAAATCAGTGGTTTATACGCGTGGCGCATGAAGTTCAATTTTCAGTTTAAAAAAGCCTAAACATTTGGTTTGGTCGCTCCGCCTCTTCATACAGTGCTATTCAAATAGAAGGAATAGATTTCAAACATTTATTTCTTTCAAACTACAAAAGGTAGAATTATAATTCCAACGTTCCTGGACAGACAAAAGTTTAAAATTTGAACAGTCCAGGCAGAAGTTCCAACCATAGCCGCATTGGCGCTGTTGCTTGTCATTTTGATTGTCTGTAGTAAAATGGCGATACATCAAGAAAAAGCACTTTGTGTGCTGCAATTAACAAAACTAGAGTGCATTATTGAAGTTCAACGTGCTTTTTACCACCTCGACATAAGCAGATTTACCAGTGGCATCGAATATTCGTAGACGATGGTTGCATCTACAAACAGAAAATCACGGGACGACCACGCACATTTAATGCAAATGTCGAGCGTATTCGTACAGTTTACGAAAGGGGCCCAAAAAAATCCACAGCACGGGAAACACATGGTGCTCATATTAAATGCATAAAAAAAAATAACTTTTCTCTTTCCAGGAACGTTGGAATTGTGTTTCTATCTTTTGTAGTTTGGAAGAAATAACTGTTTAGAATCTGTTCCTTTATTTTGAATAACCCTGTATAACGATTTGAAAAAAATAACGTGTTGATATTGTGTGCTTACATGTAATTGGTATTCTAAAATGGGTGTTTCCGTGTCGTTGGGTCCGAACTGTTTCCGAACTGCCGCGTATCTTATCGCTATGGTAACTGCGTTGATTAGAGTGTGTGCACTTTCTTGCATGATGCCCACGCGGCCTGTTGACAAATTTTCCAAAGCTGCGCCCAAAATTTTTCCCGGATCCGTAAAGCTGCTCTCGTAATCGCCATCTGGTGTCACGTCTGCCGTTCGATTTAGTAGGTTCTCCCGAGGTATTCGATAATTTTGAAACATTAAAAATCTAAAAATAAAAAAAATCGACATTTGGTAAAATAGTCATCCTATTTGATAGATACAACGTGGATCGAAATGATTTTCGTCTAGTCGTCTTTGCATTATCCATGTTAAAAGAGAAAGAAAGAAGTACCGCTCTACAATAAAGGGAATGCTAACCTCAAAACAATCATACATAAATTGTAATCATTTTGATTTAATTTGATTGATTGATAACATTTATTGACAGAACAAGTTAATTCAAAAAGAGTTTAGCGGCACAGGAAAATAACATGTGAACAAATGACAAATATAACTTGATGAAAATCACTAATTGTTTTATTGAGTTATGTGGAGTATTTAATCACAATAAAAAACACTTTTATTCCTTACTTCACTTTAATTTTTATTCGTTAGATGTACATTTCGAGTGCAAAGCACTCATTATCAATAACTAATGTTAGTTATTGATAATGAGTGCTTTGCACTCGAAATGTACATCTAACGAATAAAAATAAAAGTGAAGTAAGGAATAAAAGTGATGAAAATCATTTTATTCCACACTGTAGATTGATAGGGTGTAAGATTGTAAGAATAAGTTTTGATTTATGATATTAAATTAGGGAAAACAATCTTAAACAGTGATAGGCGTAATCGAATGATATCGATAAACGATTATTTGGATTCAAAATAGATTAATAATCGAACGATCGCTCAAATAATTTGCAAAGATATCGATTGATTGATTACTCAAGAGATCACTCGAATAGTTGCTTAAATGATTACTTGAGTGAAAGAAATATGTGTCCAATATGAGCAACCATTCAAGCGATCTCTCGATCAATTTTTCGAGCTATATCTCAACCAATCATTCGTGAGATATCTCAACCAATCATTTGTGAAATATTTCAAGCAAAGATTCAACCAATCACCAGAATATCTAGATATGCAAAATTGTATTCTAGTTCAATTCGAGCATGGGCTCGTGCGACCAATATCTGTCGAATTCACTCAGTATCTCTGCTTAAATGTGTCCAGGCCCGGCGCCAGAGTCACTAGTGCCCGCCTGTAAACCTAGTGAATATGCCCCTTATTGACCTGTCTAATGCCCAGGGCTGCCAAAACAGTGATTTTGTCACCAAATCTGATGTTCTTTACTTTCGGATTTAGACTAAATATTTGAGATTCGGACAAAGCTAAATTTCGGTTAAATGATTTAAAGTCATGAGAAAGCCATGAAGTTTGCTAATTTGACAATACTGGGTGTTGACTTGGCAGACGCAACATAGGAAATCCCATGTAAATTTTGAAATGTTGAAATTTTGGCTCCCCTATTTATTTTAGACACAAAATGTATTTACCATTTTTGTAGAGGGAACAATTCTGATTTCATTCGTGTTAACGTTTATCACTTTACGTTTCTCTAAGTTAAAATAATTAAGAAAAAGTAATGTGATTTTATAAAAATAATAACATGCCATGGAATTGAAACAACAATTGCGGCTATATATAACTTCTTAAACTTTGTTTTAGCAAATCTCGACAAGAATGCTACTGTTTTTTCAATATTTATAGACTTAACAAAGGCGTTTGACTGTGTACCTCACGATTTACTATTGCATAAACTATCGATGTATGGGATACGGGGGAATTGTCATTGCCTTTTGTCATCATACCTTACTGAAAGAAAGCATTTAACAAGTATATATATATATATATATATATATATATATATATATATATATATATATATATATATATATATATATATATATATATATATATAAAGAACGAATTATATAACTCAACTTTTGCTGATTCAGTTGTTGGTGTACCTCAGGGTAGCATACTAGGGCCACTACTGTTTCTACTGTTCATTAATGACATGCCATTTGCCATAAACGCGCATTTAACAATGTTTGCCGACGACACCACAATCAACCTAAGAGATCAAAATATACACGATCTAAATAGTGCTACAAATACAGTACTTTGTGAATTAAGTTCATGGCTAACAATGAACAACTTATTGATGAATATAGCAAAAACATCAGTCATTAATTACAGAGCTTCTTTAGAACAGGACAATATACAATATATCAGTAAATAATGAAACGATTAGTGAAACAGACAATGTCAGATTTTTAGGTCTTGTCATACAAAATGACTTAAAATAGGGTACGCATATAAGCAACATTTGTTCGAAATTGGCTAAATATTCATATCTGATTTATGCGACACGAAATGACATTAATGAGCAAGCTGTTCGCACCATTTACATGGCTTATTGTCAACCGTTGCTAACGTATGGTCTAATCTTCTGCACAACGGAAGCAAATATCCATAAAATATTCACAGTGTAAAAAAGATTAATACGCGCAATAGCTAATCAAAAACTATATACAAGCTGCCGCAACCTGTTTAAAACACCAAATATTATGCCCATTATCTGTTTATATTTGTATGAGTCACATAAATTCGTTAAAATGAACCTTAATCTCTTTAATGCTCATATAACAGAACACGGTTACAATACTCGGAAGAAGATATTAAAACTTCCCATACATTGTCACAGTTTTTACCATAACGCATGTACTATCCAATCAGCGAAACCTTACAACCAATACCTGACAATATAAAAAAATGCCTAAAAAAAGCATTTATCAAAAAAATTAAAACAATATTGCAAGACCATTCATTCTACACAATCGAAGAATATATACAATACTGTGATAAAATTGTACAAACCGAATAACTTTAATAGTTTTACTAGTCCTGCCCATTGCATTCTATATTAGTCGATTTAATTTAGTTGTGTAAATTTTAACTATGTACCGCAAATTTGAAAGTGTAAATTGTTTGTCATATTGTTTCTACGTGTTTGTGATTATTTACTATTTATTAATTATTCTAACTAATTTAATTTTTACCTCAAATTTCAAATTGTAAGTTATTTGTCTATATTGAATCTATGTGTTTGTTTATTTCTAATTTTACTATTTTAATATTGTGATTATGTTTATTCACTATTTTAATATTTAGTTTTGGTGTATACTAAGCCATATTTAACCCACCCATGAATGTACTTTATTCTATTTGGAAATAAATAAATTGAATTAAATTGAATTGAATTGAATTGGATGTCAAAATGGCAAAAGATATCGCAGTCAACTGATTAAAGTAAATGTATTCGAAATGATTTATACTATACAAGAAAAAATCCTCCTAATAAAGTGGTATTATGCAGACCACAGTTATCACAATGTTTGCGTTATGTTTTTCGTCGTTAATTAAGTAAGTAGCAATGTCTTGTGTTATTTCAACATCTGTAATTGTTGTATTAATTTTTATAAAAGCACATACTTTTTTCTTAATTAATTTAGCTGTAAATTTTCTGACATTCGTTGATTTTAAAAAAGTTCCATTTGAAGCTTTAAACGAGTGTCTTCCACTCCCAGACTAAGCATGAAGTAAAATTTCGAGTTTAGAAAAGCCCCGTGAAAATTTGTCGAGGGTCGCGCAGCGACCCGAGACAAATTTTCTGGGCTTTTCTAAACTCGAAATTTTACTTCATGCGCCACGCGTATAAAACACAAATTTTAAGCGAAGTTCGAATATACATAAATTTGACAATATTATAGTGTTTTATACGCGTGGCGCATGAAGTAAAATTTCGAGTTTAGAAAAGCCCAGAAAATTTGTCTCTGGTCGCTGCGCGACCCTCGACAAATTTTCACGGGGCTTTTCTAAACTCGAATTTTCACTTCATGCTTAGTCTAGGAGTGGAAAACACTCGTTTAAAGCATTAAATTGAACTTTAATAAAAAAAACAGGGGCGGGTTATCAATTCCAGGGGATGTCATTATTTTTATAAAATCACATAACTTTTTCTTAATTATTTTATCTGTAAAATTTCTGACATTCGTTCATTTTTAAAAGAGTTTAATTTGAAGCTTTAAACGAGTGTTTTCCACTCCCAGACTAAGCATGAAGTAAAATTTCGAGTTTAGAAAAGCCCCGTGAAAATTTGTCGAGGGCCGATGTTAACGAGTGTCTTCCGCGACCCGAGACAAATTTTCTGGGCTTTTCTAAACTCGAAATTTTACTTCATGCGCCACGCATATAAAACACAGATTTTAAGTAAAGTTCGAGTATACATAAATTTGACAATATTATAGTGTTTTATACGCGTGGCGCATAAAGTAAAATTTCGAGTTTAGAAAAGCCCAGAAAATGTGTGTCGGGTCGCTGCGCGACCCTCGACAAATTTTCAGGGTGCTTTTCTGAACTCTAAATTTTACTTCATGCTTAGTCTGGGAGTGGAAACACGTGTTTAAAGCATTAAATTGAACTTTAAAAAAAAACAAATTCCATAACTTTTTCTTAATTATTTCAGCTATAAATTTTTTGACATTCGTTGATTTTTAAAAGAGCTCAATTTAAAGCTATAAATGAGTGTCTTCCACTCCCAGACTAAGCATGAAGTAAAATTTCGAGTTTAGAAAAGCCCCGTGAAAATTTGTCGAGGGTCGCGCTGCGGCCCGAGACAAATTTTCTGGGCTTTTCTAAACTCGAAATTTTACTTCATGCGCCACGCGTATAAAACACGGATTTTAAGTGAAGTTTGAATATACATAAATTTGACAATATTAAATTTATACGCGTGGCGCATAAAGTAAAATTTCGAGTTTAGAAAAGCCCAGAAAATTTATCTCAGGTCGCTGCGCGACCTGAGACAAATTCAGGGGGCTTTTCTAAACTCGAAATTTTACTTTATGCTTAATCTGGGAGTGGAAAACACATATTTGAAGCATTAAATTTAAATATGTGTTTATGTGTTAATTCCGTAGTATGTCATTATTTTTATAAAATCACATTACTTTTTCTTAATTATTTTAACTTAGAGAAATGTAAAGTGTTAAGTGTGAGCATTCATAAATTTAGAATATTTACCTCTACAAAAAAGTGAAATACATTTTGTCTCTAAAATAAATAGCGAAGCCCATATTTGAACACTTTAAAATTAACATGCGATTTCCTATGTTGCGTCCGCCAAGTCAACACCCGGTATACAAAACTGGCCAACTTTTTAAATAATTCTGTCTTTAATTTTTTGATCAATAATTTCCAACAGGCCTCTAGCAGTTTCATCTAATTTAAAAACAAACTTTGTCTGGCAATTTAATTTAATACGAGTACATATATTTTTGTCAACTTTATCCCATTGAGCAAAAGCATTGAAGTAATGTTTCATCAACATTAATACAACGTTTAATGTTGTTACAATGTTGATATAATGTTAGTTGTTTGTTTTTTGCTTAGTGGGATGTCACTCTCATTTTATTGATATATATATTTTTTTATTGTTAACGAAGTATTGCAAGATATGTCGACATATCTTGCAATACTTCAAAACAATAAAAAAAAAATAAATATATTTATTAAACTCAGTTGGGTAAGATATTTCTAAATGGCCACTTGCTGATTTTTTTTACTACTGACTATTGTTTGTATGACGATAATTGGCAGTTTTGGTAAAAAAAAACATTTTTTGTAATTTAAACTCTTCTCGCACGTGAAAATTCTTAAAGAATTCGGTATACATTTTGTGTACTATATGATCTGTTAATTTTGCACTTAATTTTTAAAATATTTTGTTCTGATTTTCTTTCTATTTCATATCAAGTCCAGTTCTTTTTTTAGAGAAAACCCGTCGTTATTTTTAAATTATCTATAATAAAGATAAATATTAAATAATCTATCTTGAATAAGTTTTTCATCTTTCATGTGGTGAAACATATTTAGAAAACACTTTAAATTTCAGTTATATTTTTATTTTTTACAAACGTTGTTTTAATTTTATGGTTTAGAATATAAGGGCCTTTATTTATGACACTTATGACAGTAATATTGTATGTTCAATTTAAAAAAATCTCTAGAGTGCCAAGGAAAATATTCTAGGTTGGCAACTTCGAAAATATACATTATAATTATTATGTCTGACGTTTTATATTAAAATTCTGAAGTGTGTAGCCAACTTAAATTAGAAAAAAGATTAAATTATAGCACTATAGAGGTTTTTTTTTATTGAACACAAGATATATTTTGAATAACATTTTTTGTTGTTTATTTTGTTACTTTATTATATTATACTCTTTAATTGTTACTTTCCCCCGTATGTAATACAAAGGGAAAGTATTGTTTTCGTGAAAATTTTCGAATCAAAAATTTTAGCGGAAATATCCGTTTTGAGGTCCCCTGAGTCGAATAAGACCATTTTTCAAAAATGTCTGTCTGTCTGTGTCTGTGTGTGTGTCTGTGTGCGCTGTACCGCAAAAACCGCTAAAGATATCGAGATGAAACTTGAAACTTAAGCTTTTTGTTACAATCGGAAGAACTGAAAAGCTTTTGCTGAAAATCGGAAAACCGGAAGTGGTACTTTACTCTTAGCGTTTTTCAGTTTTTTCAGATTTTTTCAATAAATGTTCATCAAACAAAAAATATTTCAAATAAAAGTTGTAGATAATAACAAAATGAAGATGTATTGTTCACTTACTTTTTGTCATAGCACTCTTAGTTTTTGAGATATTTCAAAAGTTGTGTTTTATCTAGTTATTGCTGTGTGACAGTGTATGTGTCGATACAATTGAAAAATGTTTCAAATAGAAGTTGTAGGAAATGAAAAACTAAAGATTTTTTGTAGATTCACTTTTTGTCATAGCACTCTTAGTTTTTGAGATATTCAATAAATAGTGTTTTTTATCTAGTCATTGGTTTGTGTCAGTATGTGTTGATCCAATTGAAAAATGTTTCAAATAAAAGTTGTAGTTATCAAAAAGTTGAAGACATTTTGAAAATAATAATGCTACAAATATTTTAAAAGTGATTTAATACGCAATTTACGGGGGAAAGTACTATGATGGACACATCACTATTTTTTAAATACGCGTCATTTAATCTAAAAACGATATAGACAAAATGGTGATATAGATCCGCACAAAATTTATAATTGTTGTATCAAATATTTAAAAAAAAATTGCCAACTCCAATATTTGACATGTTAACAAGTTTAACACTTGAATTCAAGATCCACAGTAAGTAAAATACCATCATATAGGATGCACAAAATATAAAGTTACAAATTAAAAACAATTGAATAACGCGTATTTTTCAAAACATAAATATTTGACTGTAAAAAGAATTAAGAGCTTTACAAAAGTTGTCAAATTAAAAAAAAAACGAATTCCACTTAGAAAAATTGTCAATGACGTCATACTTTTATATAAATAAAACAATTTAAACACTTTCAAATATATACAGGGTGGGGCAGAAAAACCTATCCGATTTCAAAACGTTATAAAATTGAAACCACTCAACTTGACAAAAAAATTGTTTTATTAACATATCGAAAATTTTATGCCATTTTTAAATTTAAGTTTTGAAAAGCACATCACTCAAATGTCGTCCTTGGGACCGGATACACTGATTTAGGCGCTCGCGGTAGCTTTCCATGACTTTCACCGTCATTTCCACAGGAATTTCTTCAATTGCCCGAGCAATTTCCCTTCGTAAAGCAAGAAGGGTCCTTGGTCGATGCTGGAATACCTTCGATTTGAGGTAACCCCAAAGGAAGAAGTCACATGGAGTGAGATCCGGTGAGCGCGGCGGCCAGCCAATATCACCTCTCAGAGAAATGAGGCGTCCGGGAAACATTTCCCTGAGAATGTCCATTGATCGTCGCGATGTGTGGGCGGTTGCACCATCCTGTTGAAACCACACATTTTCCACGCCATTTTCTTCCATTTTGGGTTGAAGAAAATTTTCCAGCATGAAACAATAGCGCTCGCTGTTGACCGTTACGGTTTGCCCATTTTCTTCAAAAAAGTAAGGCCCCCAGACGCCTAGGCGGGAAAGAGCACACCACACAGTCACTTTTGGGCTATGGAGGGGTTTCTGATGGATTTCCCGAGGATTTTCGTCACTCCAATATCGAAAATTCTCTTTTATATAAATAAAACAATTTAAACACTTTCAAATATATATTGTATTAACGCTACAATTGTTTCGCCACACTGTGGCTTCTTCAGGCGAAGAAATGATAAATACAATTTGTCGGGTCGGGTATATATACAATGACAAAAAAATGTAAATTTAAGAGGGGCGAATTAGTTAAATCTGTTTGATCGTTGAGAAGATGTCCTGAAAATGTTCTTTTATTGATTTCTAAACACTCCATGATGTTGAGTTTCCGACCTTTCCTTTCTAGATGCAGGACTTGGAAATTTTCATCGAAGTGGTGGTTTTCTTCGATGAGGTGGTTGGAGTATGTGGAGTTTGTTTTCTTTTGTTTGAATCTGGTTAAATGTTCTTTTATCCTCTCTTGAAACGATCTTCCGGTTTGTCCTACATATTTCTTGGGGCAGTCTTTGCAAGTTAGTAAATAGAAGCCACTTTGTTGAGTTTTATTATTTTTGTCTTTATTGTTTTTAATTATTTTTCCTAAGGTGTTATTTGTCCTGTATGCTATATTAATATTCAGTTTTCCTAACATTTTCCCGATTTTATTACTATTGTTTCCTGTGAATGTTAATGAAGAGTAGTTTTTTATAGATTTGTTTTTGATAATTGGGTAAATGGAATGTATTAATTTATTTCTTTGTTTTTTCTGTACAAATTTTTCTATTATTGATTTTTTAAATCCGTTTTTGTAAGCAATTTGAAATATTATTTTTAATTCCCTATTATAATTACTTTGTGTCATGGGGACTGCTAATAACCTATGTATCATACTATGATAAGCTGCTAACTTTTGAGACATTGGGTGATTCGATTTATAATTAATCGTCGTGTCTGTGTGTGTCGGTTTGTGAAAAATCGAAAACTCGTGTTTGTTATTAGTTCTCTTTATCTTTAGGTCTAAAAAATTAATGGAATGATCTACTTCTATTTTTTTTGTAAATTGAATTTTTTATGTTGTAAGTTTATTAAATGTAAAAACGAATCTAATTGTCTGTCGGTGCCATTGAACGCTAAAAGTACATCATCAACGTACCTATACCAATAAACACATTTCTTAAAGGCCGGCAATTGAGGTAATCCCTCTTCTAAGTTATTCATAAATATCTCCGCCATCAGGGGGCTCAGTGGGTTTCCCATGGCTAAGCCTTCCTTCTGGCGAAAACATTTATTACCAAATTGTAAATAATTCTGTGACAAGCAGATTTCTAGGAGGTTTAGAATTTCCGATTTTATTATGGGGTTTGTGTTGTTTTTTATTAGCATATCTTTAATTATTGTGAAAACTTCGGTAGGCGGCACGTTCGTGAATAAATTCTTAACATCAAATGAAACTAGTTTTGTTGTATTAGGTAAATCTATATCTTTGATGTTATTAATTAATTCTAGGCTGTTTTTAATTGAATATTTTGGTTTGAATTTAGTATATTCAATGATAATATTGTTTAACATTTTAGCTAGTTGGGTACATGGGGCATTAACATATGACACAACTGGTCTGATTGGGTTGTTCTCTTTATGGAGTTTGATTAATCCATATAATTTAGGGGATTGCGGGTTCATGTTAGTCAAAAAATATTTTTCTTTAGAGTTATTTAATGCAGTTTTTATGTTTTTTTGAAATGTTCTATTTATTAATTATTGTGTCCATTTAAATTAATACATTAATATCCTAAGGCTAAAAACTGAAATATAAATGCAAATACCAAATGAATAAGTACATAAAAAAGTAAAAAAACAAACAACACATTGAAGTACAAATACCAGATTAAAATATGCAGACTATAAACCCTGTTCTATAAAACCATTAAATACACAAAAGATTTAGTATACAAAGCAATTAAAAGTATTAGGCTAAAAAAAATACAATAATTAGGAGATAAAATTATGAGTCGTGCATTAATGCAACAATTGTGACGACCACGATTTTAATATTGTGTCAAATGTTGTCTGGCCAAATCTTCCGTATGTTTAAATGTATAGGTAGAATCGTATTTTGTACTAATTTTAATGATGTGTTCGCGTTCTAATTCCAGGCACAGCATTAATATTGATTAATGTGTGTAAAGCGGGCAATATTTACATGGATATCCCGGCACATTCACCATAGCATTTAGATATTTAATTATTGTTTGCATTCGGTCATTGTTCTCCATCGAAGTGTTAAGTGGACGTCAATCTAATGGATAACCCGGCTGGGTTTCCCTCGGGAAACCCAGCGACAACTTCTTCAGTCGCAAGCCCATCCACAGATAAGTCGTACAATTACTTAATCGCTCCAGGAATTTTATCTTAATCAATAGAGTTACTCAACGAAGACAATTTTGAAGTTGATTTCAATAAGACAAATTCTTTTGACAATATTAACGCCGTAGTCGCTCAGACTTCGACGGATACACCGGTTGCCATGTGCACGACAGATGAGGATATAAAAGCCCGGTCAATCAACCAAAAAACAATCAAATAAAAAATGTAGATAATCCCAGTTCCAATTCGCAAAATTTAAACAGCTCAAATAAACCAAATTACAGATATGATGCTAGTGATAGGGGTCCCTTTATAGTGTATCTGGAGGGTGATCAGAATAATTCTTCTATTGGCAGATTACATCCAATGGCTATTGGAAAATTTATTTTGTCTTGTCATAGAGATCTACAAAGTCAGGTTAGAGAAATAACATCAATGGGAAGAAATCGAGTTAAAATCTCTCTAAGAACTTTTAGTTCGACAAATAAATTACTTGACTCGGGTGTTCTTAAACAGCGTAATATAGGCTTTATTCCTCAATTTATGGTTCGTAGATTGGGAGTTGTTAAAGGGATAGATACATCAATCTCAGAGGAGGAGTTAATTAATGTATTAGAACCACTAAATGGAGAAAAATTCAAGATATTAGAAGTTAAAAGGTTAAATAGAAGAAAATTAGTGGATGGACAATCAATTCTAAACATTTCTTATCGCGATGCGGTAAGTAAGCATAAATCATCATTTTCAAACGCAGTAGTAAATTTCCAAACAATCAGTCAAAGTGAGTTCCCAGAGTTACAACATCCTAGAACGGTAGTTAAACGTAGAAGACCGGATATTCAATTTTCGCAAATTTTAAAAACAAGGGAAATGCACTCAAACATACTTTCCAGACCACGCTTAGAAAGTGGTAATGGAGTTGCAATTCAAGCCAATTTTGAGCACAACACTGCAGATACTTTAAGTAACACATCGTTAACTACAATAATCAATGATATATGTAGGTGTATGATAACTTTGATTAAGAGCAAACCGGATTCCATCGATTTAGAAGCAGTTATTAAGAAACAGATTGAAACGATATTTACAAATTCACATTCACAGAATTCAATGTGAATGTAATACAATGGAACGCACGTTCATTAAATAACAAAAAAGGTTCTTTAGAACATATAATTTTTCATCAAAATATTCACCTATGTTTGATAAGTGAACCCTGGTTTCAACCTCAAAAAAACTTCGTATTCTCGGGTTTTAACGTTTTCAGAGACGACAACGAGAATGGTAAAACGGGGGCATGTATTCTATTAAATAGGAATATAGCATATCAAACATTTAATTCATATTATAGAATTCCGGGCGTTAACTCGGTCGGTATTGAAATCAAATTTACAAACAACAAACAGATAAAATTCATAAGTCTATATTGTAGTCCTAATACGAATATAAGTAAAAACGAATGGGTAACATTTTTTAATAGCTTTCAAGGTTCGTTTGTTGTTGGGGGTGACTTTAATTGTCACCATATAGCATGGGGCGACTCTAAAGTTGATAATAAGGGATTGGGTCTGTTAGAGGTATTAGAGGACTGCGATTTGAATTTTTTAAATAACGGGGAACCGACTCTATTAAATCGGCTGAATACGGCACCATCAGCCATAGACATAACTATATGTACACCGGATGTAGCTTTACTGTCCACTTCCTGGGAAGTTCTCTGCAATACCTTGGGTTCTGATCATTACGTTATAAAATGTTCAATAAAAATTTCACCATGTTGTAAAATATTCGCAATAAATAAAAAATGGAATTTCAAACAAGCTGATTGGTATACATTTAGTAAAAGCATGGAGGAATTGTCATCAAACGCCTTAAAAAAAATAATATATCTTACTCGAATTTTATAGCGGATATCAATCAAGCTTGCGAAATATCAATCCCATGGTTTAAGAAAGGGCCAAGATCAACAAAATTTTGTAAGCCATGGCGGAACGAGGAATGTCGGCTAGATATTGACATGCAATCTAGAGCCATGAGGAATTTTAGGAACAACCCTAATATCACTAATTTAATTGAATATAATAGATGTGTGGCTACTGTTAAAAAAACTATCTCAAAAAGTAAAAAACTGTCTTTTAAACAATTTTGCGAGAACCTAAACCGATCCACTCCAATATCTTCATATTGGAATGAAATTAGAAAAATAAAGAACATCTCCTATGAAAACACTCAGCCCATCATTGAAGGGGATTGGTGTGAAAACTTCTTATATAAAATAGCACCGATATCTGTCAGTAATTTATTTCCTTTTGAGGTAATTGATAAAGAATGTCACTTTTTAACGAATGAAATAAAATACGAAGAATTTATATTGAACATTCGTACTAGTGGTAGCACGGCTCCAGGGCTTGATAATATAAATTATAACTTGATCCATAAATTACCAACAAATACTAAAATGCAACTTGTCAGAATATTTAATAATATTTTGTCAAATGCAGAAATTCCATGTCAATGGAAAGAATACAAAGTTATTCCATTATTAAAACCCGGTAAAGATCCGCAAACAGTGACTTCGTATCGACCCATATCACTATCATCTTCTGTACTTCAAACTTTTGAAAGAATTATTAAAAGCAGAATCGAATGGTGGGCAGAATCTCAAGGTATTTTCCCTAAAACTCAATACGGTTTCCGAAGATTTTTCTCTAATCAGGATGCCCTGGGTACTCTGATAACCGACATACAGGTTGGTTTTTCGCATAACCAATCAATCTCAGCTCTCTTCGTAGATATCCAGGGCGCATATGATAATGTGGATTTGACTTTACTTTCAATGAAATTAAAAAAAAATAGGCTTTCCTGTCCTCATAATTAAATTAATTCACGATCTAATGAAAGATAGACAAATATATTTACATGTAAATGGGAAAGTATACGGACCGCGTACATCAAACATAGGCTTACCGCAAGGTAGTATTTTTAGCCCTATACTTTATGCATTATTTTTGTACGATTTAGAAAATATATTTCACTTTACAATTCAAGTCATACAGTATGCTGATGATATTTGTATCTATACTAAAGATAGTCAGATAAATGGGTGTTTCTCAAATTTGGAAAATGCATTAATAAGATTTAAAGCTTATTGCAAGGAAAATGGCCTACCTATATCAAAAGAAAAGTCTCAACTTTGTACATTTACGCGGCACAATTTTGAAACAGATCAAGTAATTTTGGATAACGACACATTTCAACATAAATAATGTATTAAATTTCTAGGCATGGACATAGATCGAAAACTGTTATAGAAGCATCACATTGATTATATTTTGTCAAGAACGGAGAAAGGCATAAATATCTTGAGAATGCTGTCCTCTTGCAATTGGGGGGCAGATCCGACGATTTCGTTACTTATTTATAAATCTTATATTAGATCAATAATAGATTATGGCTCATTTTTTTACGGTAATGCTAGTAAATGCGACATTAAAAAAATAGACAAAGTTCAATACAAATGTTTAAGATTTTGTGTCGGTGCATTACGTAGTTCCCCAATAGCTTTTTTACTAGCAGAAACTAATGAAAGACCGCTGCATATTAGACGGGAGCAATTAGGCTTAAAGTTTGTCCTATCATTAATATCAAAAAACTCTAAAATGCTAAAAAATATATTAGATTTAAATATTCTTGACCTATCAGCGAAATACTGGATTGTAAAAAAATCTCCAATCCTTGTAGACTGTTACAGAAGTCTTAATATGTATGAAAACAAACTGAAAAATCCGAATAAAAACTTAATATACAGTATACCTTATACTGTATTAATAAAATCAATTTAATGCTATTATTTTGACAACGATTTAATAAGGAATGATCCCTACACAAATAACTCAAAATTTATTGAATTCATAAATTTAAAATGGCCAAAGGCTTACCGGGTTTACACAGATGGTTCACATTGTGATTCTTTGTTTGGTTACGGTTACTATGACCCTCAAGCGAAGGTCAGAAAGGCATTTTCTTTAACAAATATTATGTCAGTTTATACAGCGGAGTTAATAGCCATTTTGGAAGCTTTAAAATATTTAAAAACCGTAAATTTAGGAAACTATAATGAAATCATAATCATTTCTGATTGCAGAAGCATCCTTGATTTTTATAAATCATTCGGATTTTCATCCAAATTAAATGAAATGTCTGCAGGGGTAATGGAATACATAAATTATTGTCAAATGAATGTGTGTGTGTGAATGAAGGGGCATTCGGGTATCAGCGGCAATGAGGTAGCTGATTCTGTAGCAAGAGAAGGCTTAAATGGTGATTGTTATTTAAACTATTCGCTCACTCCCTCGGATTTGTTCAATTATTTAAACAGACAACTAGACGAGAAATTTCAGACTTTTGTTAATAATAGTAATCTTGGGTTGTTCTATGAAAGCATTGTGCAAGATGTTCCTCAGAAACCATGGTTTATAAAGGACACGGATACATCTAAATTTTTTGTGAAAACAATTACAAGATTACGTTGTAATCAAGGGATTTGTCCTTATTACTTAAACAAGATTAAGGTTAAAACCGACCTTTTCTGCCAGTGCGGGGAAGTTGGGACCTTAGATCATATAGTGATGTGTTGTCAAATATTTGATACCGAAAGAGATATACTGTTAAACTCAATAAATAGACATTTGACCCTTCCATTGAATTTTAGAACAATTATGGACTCAAAAAATATATATGTGTACAAGCAGGTCTTTAAATATTTCCAATCAATCAACATAACTATATAGGTTCCTTTTTTTTAAATTTTTTATAAAAAAATTTTTTAGTATTAATATTTAGGTTAAGCTTTAGGTTTATTATTTCCTATGTTTCATCCTTTGTTGGGCATCCCATGTACCGCGGCTCAGTGTTGTTTGTATCTAAAATGCCTTGATGAGCCCCTAGGCGAGAAGAGTGTGATCCCTGTATTATCCCAGTTAGGAAACCAGATGATAAGATTAGAGTTGTAAAGAGAAAAAGGAAGGAAGAAGGAAAGGAAAAATAATTGAAAGTGAAAAATTTAGAAACAAATGGGAATAAATTAAAGATTAAAGAAAAGGAAGAAGGAAGAAAGGGAAAACAGAAAATAAAAAAAGGGAAACAAAAAAAAGAAAGAAAGGAAAGAAAGAAAAAAAAAGGGAAAAAAAAGGAAAAAATGAATGAGTTAATGAGTGGTATGGAGTAAAAATAAACAAAATTAAATATAATAGTAATGTTGGCTAATGGATGTTAATTCCAGGGCCAGGCAAAAGCCGTCTTAATTTAAAAAAAAAATATTGTTTGTAGTACATAAAGAAAATTTAACATAAAAAAATTAGTTTATCAATAGTTTGCAGAATATATTGACAAAATATAAAAACGAATTAAAATGAATATCGATTTTCTGCAAAAATGTAGTCTCATTGATACAAGTCTCCAAATATTCATTGAGACAACTATATTGTTTGTAGATTTTGCATTAATAAAGTCCAGTTTTTTTAAATTTTGAATAAATTTAGAAAAAAATATCATTTAATTAGAACTAATAAAGTAAACCTTTGTACTCAGATCAACCGTTACAATATATTAGAGTGGTCAACACATACATATGCAGGGAATTTTTCTTTTAATTATACACATCCTGATACATACCCTGCAAATGTTCAGGCAGTCGTTTATATAAAAGTGTTCAATTTGAAACTTCTAACGAGTGTTTTCTCTCCTGGATTGAGCATGAAGTAAAATTTCGAGTTTAAAAAAGCCTTAAAATTTGGTTTGGTCGCTCCGCTTCGCGGAGCGACCAAACCAAATTTTCAGGCTTTTTTAAACTCGAAATTTTACTTCATGCGCCACGCGTACAAAACACTGATTTCAAGTGACGTTTAAAATATACTCTTTATGTATGATTATTTGAAATTCCTATAAATTTTGTTCTTCAGAAAATATTTTATTAAACATTTAAAATGTAAATATTTAGTAACTAACCTATTTAAAAAATATACTTCATGCGCCAGGCGTATACAGTACCAATCTAATGTAAGTTCAAAATATACTGCTTTAGCATACTGTTTAAGCAGTATATTTTAAACTTCACAATACCTCAGTGTTTTATACGCGTGGCGCATGAAATAAAATTTCGAGTTTAGAAAAGCCTGAAAATTTGGTTTGGTCGCTCCGCGCTTCGCGCTACGCGACCAAACCAAATTTTCAGGCTTTTCTAAACTCGAAATTTTATTTCATGCTTAATCAGGGAGTGGAAACACTTGTTACAAGTTTAAACTGAACGCTTTTTAGAAACAACGAATGCCTAAAAATTTACATAGCTCACATCGGGATATGTATACTTAAAAGAAAAACCCCCTGTATGAATAATTAAACAAAATTGTAACTTTGAAATGACTGAATCTTCACAAATAAGGTCGACACTAATTGTTTAAATAATAGTTATAAAATGATTATTAACTTTTAAAAGTAGCACAACGATAATATAAATAAATTTAATTGGGACATCACTTCTGAATAATTACAGTGCACGGAAAATATAAATAAACTAATACGAGACTTTAATTTGTATGCGTACACTTGCGTTCGTATATTTATAATTTATTACTGTTTAAATAATTGCTATCCTTGAATATACGAAGGAAATTAAAATTTTTGAAAAAACACTTATTTTAGAATAAATAACAAATTTAGTTATGCATGGAAATAACTAGTAATTGCTTTTTGAAAATAAATACCAAAACAGGACAAAAATAATCATCTGCGAATAATGACGTAATGTTTATAGTGTATATATAATTATCATAATTTTATACTCCTTTTTAAAAATACTATAGCTACATATTTATTGGCCCTTTATGTCTTTAACAGCACATAATATGTAAACTTATTGAAAATGGAAATCTTAGACAATATTTATGACTACAAAAAATAAATAAAAATCTAACTCTTGCTCTGGTGGAGGCGCCGGAATATTACTGAAAATATTGCTCACTTCACAAACATAATTAATTAGACGATCCTAACTTCTGTACTTAAGAACCAGAGATCAGAGTCAAAATAATCCTACTTTATATACAAAATTGAATTTGTGTTCAGTATTCCGGCACCAGATACCCCATATACAAGGTGTTTCTCTTTTAAGTATACACATATTGTAAATCTTCAGATATTCATAAAAAAAGTTCAATGTAAAAGTTTAAACGAGTGTTTTCCGCTTCCAGGCTACATATTTGCTGTAAATCTTCAGATAATCCTTGTGTTTTTTTTTGTTTTAAAGTTAAATTTGAAGGTTTAAACGAGTGTTTTCCACTTCCAGACTACATATTTGCTGTAAATCAGATATTCCTTGTGTGTTTATTTTAAAGTTAAATTTTAAGGTTTAAAAGAGTGTTTTCTACTCCCAGGCTACATATTTGCTGCAAATCTTCAGATATTCCTTGAGTTTTTTTGTTTTAAACAAGTTTTTTTGTTTTAAACAATTTGAAGGTTTAAAAGAGTGTTTCCAGACTAAATATTTGCTGTAAATCAGATATTCCTTGTGTTTTTGTTATAAAGTTAAATTTTAAGGTTTAAAAGAGTGTTTTCTACTCCCAGGCTACATATTTGCTGCAAATCTTCAGATATTCCTTGATTTTTTTGTTTTAAACAAGTTTATTTGTTTTAAACAATTTGAAGGTTTATAAGATTAAGGTTAAGCATGCAGTAAAATTACACCGATGAAAAGTTGGCCATAGATTTCCAGCCACGAATCCGGCGCCTCCACCATTCATAAAACTATAATTTTACCAACGTATTACAACGAATACAATAAAATTTCATAGAAACAATTGATAATTTAATTATACGTAATGCTGAGATAGCTCTTACTACTTTTAAAAGTTATGATTTAGCATCTGGCATTAAAATTTGTATCTGTGATAAAAGAGGACATTTCAAACATTTTAAAAATGCGATTTGGGGAGGTTTAGAAACGATTTTAATAGCCACAAATGTCCTCAGTAGTGTTATTACCAATATAAAACAATAATTAGAGGACCATCCCTCTTCAATTTTTTTTAACATGTTTTTCTAAAACGACCACCTGAAGACATAGCTTATTTTTCGAAAAATAAAAAGTTGGTGTTTGGGGCCTTTTAGAAATGATTTTGTTGGCCACAAATGTTCTCCATAGTATTAGTAACCATATTAAACAACAGTTGGAGGACCATCTTTCTTCAATTTTTTTTAAACAATTTTTTTCAAAACCGCTCACCTGAAGACATGGCTAATTTTTCGAAAAATAAAAAGTTGGTGTTTGGAGCCTTTTAGAAATGATTTTGTTGGCCACAAATGTTCTCTATAGTATTAGTAACAATATTAAATAACAATTGGAGGGCCATCTTTCTTCATTTTTATTTTTTTACATTTTTTTCCATACCGCTCACCTGATGACATGGCTTATTTTTCGAAAAATAAAAAGTTGGTGTTTGAGGCCTTTTAGAAATGATTTTGTTGGCCACAAATGTTCTTCATAGTATTAGTAACCATATTAAATAACAATTGGAGAACCATCTTTCTTCATTTTTTTAAACATTTTTTTTCCAAACCGCTCACCCATGTCTTCATGTGAGCGGTTTGGAAAAAAAATGTTTAAAAAAAATTGAAGAAAGATGGTCCTCTAATTGTTGTTTAATATGGTTACTAATACTATCGAGAACATTTGTGGCCAACAAAATCATGTCTAAAAGGCCCCAAACACCAACTTTTTATTTTTCGAAAAATAAGCCATGTCTTCAGATGAGCGGTTTGGAAAAAAATAGTTTAAAAAAAATTGAAGAAAGATGGTCCTCCAATTGTTGTTTAATATGGTTACAAATACTATGGAGAACATTTGTGGCCAATTAAATCATTTCTAAAAGACCCCAAACACCAACTTTTTATTTTTTTAAAAAGAAGTTATGTCTTCTGATGAGCGGTTTGGAAAAAAAATAGTTTACAAAAAAATTGAAGAAAGATGGTCCTCCAATTGTTGTTTAATATGACTACTAATACTATGGAGAACATTTGTGGCCAACAAAATCATTTCTAAAAGCCCCCAAACACCAACTTTTTATTTTTTGAAAAATAAGCCATGTCTTCAGATGAGCGGTTTGGAAAAAAATAGTTTAAAAAAAATTGAAGAAAGATGGTCCTCCAATTGTTGTTAAATATGGTTACTAATAATATGGAGAACATTTGTGGCCAACAAAATCATTTCTAAAAGGCCCCAAACACCACTTTTTATTTTTCTAAAAATAAGCCATGTCTTCAGGTGAGCGCTTTGTAAAAAAATTGTTTAAAAAAAATTGAAGAAAGATAGTCCTCCAATTGTTTTTTGATATGGTTACTAATACTATGGAGAACATTTGTGGCCAACAAAATCATTTCTAAAAGGCCCCAAACACCAACTTTTTATTTTTCGAAAAATTAGCCATGTCTTCAGGTGAGCGGTTTGGAAAAAAATGTTTAAAAAAAATTGAAGAAAGATGGTCCTCTAATTGTTATTTAATATGGTTACTAATACTATTGAGAACATTTGTTGCCAACAAAATCATTTCTAAAAGGCCCCAAACACCAACTTTTTATTTTTCGAAAAATAAGCCATGTCTTCAGGTGAGCGGTTTGGAAAAAAATTGTTTAAAAAAAAATGAAAAAAGATGGTCCTCCAATTGTTATTTAATATAGTTACTAATACTATGGAGAACATTTGTGGCCAACAAAATCATTTCTAAAAGGCCCCAAACACCAACTTTTTATTTTTCGAAAAATAAGCCATGTCATCAGGTGAGCGGTATGGAAAAAAATTGTTTAAAAAAAAATTAAGAAAGATGGCCCTCCAATTGTTATTTAATATTGTTACAAATACTATAGAGAACATTTGTGGTCAACAAAATCATTTCTAAAAGGCCCCAAACACCAACTTTTTATTTTTCGAAAAATTACCCATGTCTTCAGGTGAGCGGTTTGGAAAAAAATTGTTTAAAAAAAATTAAAGAAAGATGGTCTTCCAATTGTTGTTTAATATGGTTACTAATACTATGGAGAACATTTGTGGCCAACAAAATCATTTCTAAAATGCCCCAAACACCAACTTTCTATTTTTCTAAAAATAAGCCGTGTCTTCAGGTGAGCGCTTTGTAAAAAAATTGTTTAAAAAAAATTGAAGAAAGATGGTCCTCCATTTGTTGTTTGATATGGTTACAAATACTATGGAGATCATTTGTGGCCAACAAAATCATTTCTAAAAGACCCCAAACACCAACTTTTTATTTTTCGAAAAATTAGCCATGTCTTCAGGTGAGCGGTTTGGAAAAAATTAGTTTAAAAAAAAATTGAAGAAAGATGGTCCTCAAATTATTGTTTAATATGGTTACTAATACTATAGAGAACATTTGTGGCCAACAAAATCATTTCTAAAAGGCCCCAAATACTAACTTTTTATTTTTCGAAAAATTAGCCATATCTTCAGGTGAGCGGTTTGGAAAAAAATGTTTAAAAAAAATTGAAGAAAGATGGTCCTCTAATTGTTGTTTAATATGGTTACTAATACTATTGAGAATATTTGTGGCCAACAAAATCATTTCTAAAAGGCCCCAAACACCAACTTTTTATTTTTCGAAAAATAAGCCATGTCTTCAGGTGAGCGGTTTGGAAAAAAATTGTTTAAAAAAAATGAAGAAAGATGGTCCTCCAATTGTTATTTAATATAGTTACTAATACTATGGAGAACATTTGTGGCCAACAAAATCATTTCTAAAAGGCCCCAAACACCAACTTTTTATTTTTCGAAAAATAAGCCGTCATCAGGTGAGCGGTATGGAAAAAAATTGTTTAAAAAAAAATTAAGAAAGATGGTCCTCCAATTGTTATTTAATATTGTTACTAATACCATAGAGAACATTTGTGGTCAACAAAATCATTTCTAAAAGGCCCCAAACACCAACTTTTTATTTTTCGAAAAATTAGCCATGTCTTCAGGTGAGCGGTTTGGAAAAAAATTGTTTAAAAAAAATTAAAGAAAGATGGTCCTCCAATTGTTGTTTAATATGGTTACTAATACTATGGAGAACATTTGTGGCCAACAAAATCATTTCTAAAATGCCCCAAACGCCAACTTTTCATTTTTCGAAAAATAAGCCTTGTCTTCAGGTGAGCGTTTTAGGAAAACATGTTAAATAAATTGAAGAAAGATGGTCCTCCAATTATTGTTTTATATTGGTAATAACCCTACTGAGGACATTTGTGGCTATTAAAATCGTTTCTAAACCTCCCCAAATAGCATTTTTAAAATGTTTGAAATGTCCTCTTTTATCACAGATACAAATTTTAATGCCAGATGCGAAATCATAACTTTAAAAAGTTGTAAGAGCTATCTCAGCATTACATTTAATTAAATTATCAATTGTTTCTATGAAATGTTATTGTATTCGTTGTAATACGTTGGTAAAACTATAGTTTTATAAATGGTGGAGGCGCCGGATTCGTGGCTGGAAATCTATGGCCAACTTCTCAACGGTTAAAATTACGAGTTTAGAAAAGCCTGAAAAGCTCAGGCTTTTCTGCATACGCCACGTGTATTAAACACTGATTTAAAGTGAAGTTCACAATATGCTACTAAAGCAGTTGACTGTAGACGTATATTTCGAGCTTCAGTTAAATAAAGTTTATTATACAATTTTACATTCCAAAGTAAAGAATTTTTAAAGTTTCGGTTAGAAAAAATCAACATTAATAAAGTTAATTAATGTATCATCAAACATTAGCTGTATATTTATAACTTTGAATTAAACCAGTGTTTTATACGCAAAAAGCCTAAATTTGGATTGGATCCAAATCCAAACGCTCGGGCTTTTCTAAACTCAAAATTTTACTTCATGCTTGATCTGGGAGTAAAAAACAGTCATTCAAACCTTTAAGTTTCTCTTAAAAAAAAAAACAATTAATGTCGGAAAATTGACGGTGTATGCATGTATACAGGTATACTTAAAAGAAAAAATCCCTATATATAATATATATTCATTGTTTTTGCTGATATAAACACTAGTTTGTATCAGCAAAAACAATTAATAAAGTAAACTACAAAATTCCAATCACCATAATTTTTAAACATCTTCGAAAATCGTGTAGAGTCCACTGTTTTAATTAGCCTAATTTCTGATACACTCACCCATTATCTATTCCATTTAATCCAATCTTCTCCCCGATATCCCCCACTATAATCCCCGGATACGGCAATAAAGTTTTAGGGTCTCTAATTGGAACTATGAAGGCGTGTAGGCCGTGGCATTGGCCCTGTGTGTACAATTGTGCGAAGAGAAGCGCTGTTGTGCATGTTTTACCTACAAAAAATTTAATTTACTCATTAGAAACACATTACATACAGTTAGTTGTAAATTACTCAATTAGATTTCTGCTTATTACTCAAACTTTTTAGCTTCATACTTCAAATAATGATTTATGTATGAACCACACATAAATCAGGATTTGAAGTATGAATTTAAAAAGTTTGAGAAATAAGTTGATAAATATGCAGAAATTTTAAATGTTTATTATTCCACTATAAAAAATGAAGGGTTAAGAGAAATAAGCAAATGACTCAGAATTTTGAAATCTCTATGTTTCCAGGTTGTGATATCAAGTAAAAATATCACAACCTGTGAAACATACAGATTTCAAAATTGGGACTCATTTGATTATTCCCCTTAACAGTTCAATTTTTATAGTGGAATAATAAATATTTGAGATTTCTGCTTATTTCTTAAACTAAGCTACACAATGACGCCAAAAACGATGTTCGGTATTTTTTGGAGTCATTCGTTTTTCCCCTTAACCTTTCAATTATTGTCAGAGCTGGGTAGAATCCTCAAAAAAATGGATTTGAATCACTAATCCAAATCTTAACATTTAACATGACTCGAATCATGAATACTCGAATTAAAAAACGATAAAATGTAATTCAAATCAAAGGTTTGGATTGGTCGCTTAGCAAAGCGAAGCGACCAAACCAAATTTTCAGGCTTTTATAAACTCAAAATATTTACTTTATGCGCCAGGCGTATTAATTTACTGTGGACGCTTTATTTTAACGAAATTGCAAAACAGACAGAACAAGTATTAATAGATTTCTATTTTTCAAATTGATGTAAGATGCAAAATAGAGAAACAAAATAGTAGGAAAAAATAATTTGAAATAAAATGGTTCATTTCATTTTTATTTCAAATTATTTTTTCTATCTATTTTGTTTTTCTATTTTGCATCTCACATTTATTTCTCAAATTAATGAATGCACGCTTGAGTTTCAATGTATTATTAGAGAGTATATGTTTAGAATACATTTAAATTTAAAATTTTAATTAAGTTTCCTAAATAAGTCCTATGTAACAGCCTTGGTATACATTTCAAGCTGTTGACTTATTAAAATACATACAGGGAGTTTTTCTTTTTAAGTATACGTTTTTCAAATTCAGCTTATTTTCTTAAAATCTTTAGATATTCGTTGTTTTTTTTTAAAAAAGTTCAATCTGAAGTTTTAAACGAGTGTTTTCCACTCCCAGACTAAGCATAAAGTAAAATTTCGAGTTTAGAAAAGCCCCGTGAAAATTTGTCGAAGGTCGCGCAGCGACCCGAGACAAATTTTCTGGGCTTTTCTAAACTCGAAATTTTACTTCATGCGCCACGCGTATAATACACTGATTTTAAGTAAGATTCAAATATACATAAACTTCACAATATTTTAGTGTTTTGTACGCGTGGCGCATGAAGTAAAATTTCGAGTTTAGAAAAGCCCAGAAAATTTGTCTCGGGTCGCTGCGCGACCCTCGACAAATTTTCACAGGGCTTTTCTAAACTCGAAATTTTACTTCATGCTTAGTCTGGGAGTGGAAAACACTCGTTTGAAGCTTCGATATGAACTCTTTCAAAAACACAACAAATAACAATAGATTTAAAAAAAAGCTGAATTTAGAATACGCATAGTTTAAAGAAAAACTACCTGTATATTAAATAAAATTGTTTTACACGTAAATCCACCGATTTAGTGTAGTAGCGCCGACTCGAATCCACTGTAAGGATTCAAATCCTTTATAAGGATTACATTTTACATTTTATACATTTTAAACTGTTTAACTTATTAATATACATACAGGGAATTTTTCTTTAAAGTATACGTTTTCCAAATCCAATTTATTTTCTTTAAATCTTTAGATATTCGTTATTTTTTTAAAAGGGTTCAACTTGAAGTTTTAAACGAGTGTTTTCCACTCCCAGACTAAGCATGAAGTAAAATTTCGAGTTTAGAAAAGCCCCGTGAAAATTTGTCGAGGGTCGCGCAGCGACCCGAGACAAATTTTCTGGGCTTTTCTAAACTCGAAATTTTACTTCATGCGCCACGCGTATAATACACTGATTTTAAGTGAGGTTCAAATATACATACATTTTACAATATTTTAGTGATTTGTACGCGTGGCACATGAAGGAAAATTTTGAGTTTAGAAAAGCCCAGAAACGCCACGCGTATATACAATGATTTCAGGTGAGGTTTAAATATACATAAATTTCACAATATTTGAGTGATTTGTACGCGTCGCGCATGAAGTAAAATTTCGAGTTTAGAAAAGCCCCGTGAAAATTTGTCTCGGGTCGCTGCGCGCAATCATTGTATATACGCGTTGGCCACAAATGTTCTCCATAGTATTAGTAACCATATTAAACAACAATTGGAGGACCATCTTTCTTTAAATTTTTTTTTTAACAATTTTTTTCTAAACCGCTCACCTGAAGACATGGCTAATTTTTCGAAAAATAAAAAGTTGGTGTTTGGGGCCTTTTAGAAATGATTTTGTTGACCACAAATGTTCTCTATAGTATTAGTAACAATATGAAATAACAATTGGAGGACCATCTTTGTTAATTTTCTTTTAAACAATTTTTTTCCATACCGCTCACCTGATGACATGGCTTATTTTTCGAAAAATAAAAAGTTGGTGTTTGGGGCCTTTTAGAAATGATTTTGTTGGCCACAAATGTTCTCCATAGTATTAGTAACTATATTAAATAACAATTGGAGGACCATCTTTCTTCATTTTTTTTTAAACAATTCTTTTCCAAACCGCTCACCTGAAGACATGGCTTATTTCTCAAAAAATTAAAAGTTGGTGTTTGGGGCCTTTTAGAAATGATTTTGTTGGCCACAAATGTTCTCAATAGTATTAGTAACCATATTAAACAACAATGAGAGGACCATCTTTCTTCAATTTTTTTTAAACATTTTTTTTCCAAACCGCTCACCTGAAGACATGGCTAATTTTTCGAAAAATAAAAAGTTGGTGTTTGGGGCCTTATAGAAATGATTTTGTTGGCCACAAATGTTCTCCATAGTATTAGTAACCATATCAAAAAACAATTGGAGGACCATCTTTCTTCAATTTTTTTTAAACTATTTTTTTCCAAACCGCTCATCTGAAGACATGGCTTATTTTTCGAAAATAAAAAGTTGGTGTTTGGGGGCTTTTAGAAATAATTTTGTTAGCCACAAATGTTCTCCATAGTATTAGTAACCATATTAAGCAACAATTGGAGGACCATCTTTCTTCAATTTTTTTTAAACTATTTATTTTCCAAACCGCTCATCTGAACTTATTTTTCAAAAAATAAAAAGTTGGTGTTTGGAGTCTTTTAGAAATGATTTTATTGGCCACAAATGTTCTCTATAGTATTAGTAACCATATTAAACAACAATTGGAGGACCATCTTTCTTCATTTTTTTTTTGAACTATTTTTTTCCAAACCGCTCATCTGAAGACATGGCTTATTTTTCGAAAAATAAAAACTTGGTGTTTGGGGCCTTTTAGAAATGATTTTGTTGGCCACAAATGTTCTCGATAGTATTAGTAACCATATTAAACAACAATTAGGAATACGCATACTTTAAAGAAAAACTACCTGTATATTAAATAAAATTGTTTTACACGTAAATCCACCGATTTAGTGTAGTAGCGCCGACTCGAATCCACTGTAAGGATTCAAATCCTTTATAAGGATTACATTTTACATTTTATACATTTTAAACTGTTTAACTTATTAATATACATAAAGGGAGTTTTTCTTGAAAGTATACGTTTTCCAAATCCAATTTATTTTCTATAAATCTTTAGATATTCGTTATTTTTTTAAATGGGTTCAATTTGAAGTTTTAAACGAGTGTTTTCCACTCCCAGACTAAGCATGAAGTAAAATTTCGAGTTTAGAAAAGCCCCGTGAAAATTTGTCGAGGGTCGCGCAGCGACCCGAGACAAATTTTCTGGGCTTTTCTAAACTCGAAATTTTACTTCATGCGCCACGCGTATAATACACTGATTTTAAGTGAGGTTCAAATATACATACATTTTACAATATTTTAGTGATTTGTGCGCGTGGCGCATGAAGGAAAATTTCAAGTTTAGAAAAGCCCAGAAACGCCACGCGTATATACACTGATTTCAAGTGAGGTTTAAATATACATACATTTCACAATATTTTAGTGTTTTGTACGCGTGGCGCATGAAGTAAAATTTCGAGTTTAGAAAAGCCCCGTGAAAATTTGTCTCGGGTCGCTGCGCGACCCCCGACAAATTTTCACGGGGCTTTTCTAAACTCGACATCTCATGCTTAGTCTGGGAGTGGAAAACACTCGTTTAAAGCTTTAAATTGAACTCTAGAAAAAACAACGAATAACTAAAGATTTAAAGAAAATAAGCTGAATTTGGAATACGTATACTTTAAAGAAAAACTCCGTGTATATTAAATAAAATTGTTCTACACGTAAATCCACAGATTTAGTGTAGTAGCGCTGATTCGAATCCACTGTAAGGATTCAAATTCCTTATAAGGATTGGAATTCTTTCTGGGGATTCGAATTCTTTAAGAGGGATACGAATCACTTACATTTGGATTTGAATATAAATCCATTTAACAAATTGTAATAAATATTCGGATCAAGAATACTTTTCAAATAAAATATTCGAATACATCTTTCAAATCCTCTAAAAAGATTCGAATCCTAAATAATTTGAAGCGTATTCACAGTGTAGTAGCGATGATTTGAATCCACTGTAAGGATTCGAATCCTTTATGAGGATTGGAATTCTTTTTGGGGATTCGAAGCCTTTAAGAAGGATACGAATCAATTACATTTGGATTTGAATAAATATCCATTTAACAAATTATAACAAATTCGGATCAGAAATACTTTTCAAATAAAATTTTCGAATACCTCTTTCGAATCCTCCAAAAAGATTCGAATCCTGGACGATTTAAAGCGTATTCACAGTGTAGTAGCGATGATTCGAATCCACTGTAAGGATTCGAATCCTTTATAAGGATTCGAATCCTTTATAAGGATTGGAATTTCTTTTGGGGATTCGAATCTTTTAAGAAGGATTCGAATCACTTACATTTGGATTTGAATATAAATCCATTAAACAAATTGTAACAAATTCGATTTAGGAATACTTTTACAATAAAATATTCGAATACCTCTTTCGAATCCTTTAAAAAGATTCGAATCCTGAATGAATTGAATCCTACCCAGCTCTAATTGTTGTAATGCATCATTAGGTAGAGACAGTGCATCGTTGATGAAACAAATGCTGTTGTTTACCGTTCATTTTTAATTTCCGTAAAATACATTTAATATATCGGTATTTTACTTACCAATATTCCCAATCCAACATTTAGCCGCTTCGAAGTCGGGCGTGTTGATGACGAACTCCTGGCGTTCCTTGTCGTAGGTGGCCGTCGTCCGCATCTGCTTCGTGTTGCTGCCATGCGCCACCTCTGTTAAAGCCATACAGGATAAAATCTAGATAAAATCAAAATTTGAAAACATTCTTTCGCAAAACAAATGTGTTTACCTTATTGTTCCACGCCGCATCGAAGACCTCCCTGTGACGTTCCGTGCCCAACGTCATCAGAGAGTTGGTGAAGAGCGAGATTCCAATGGCGTATTTCACTGAGATATCTCGGAAGCAAATCGCTATAGCTTCGTTTACAGTCATTAACAATCTGGTCTAGAATTTATAACAGAAAAGTTCATGATTAGTGAAGTTGAAAATATGCAGGGTTATCCAAAAGTTTCTTGTAGATCACTATAATTTTGCTGTTGAGCAGTGGCAGCTCGATCATTTTTTACATGTATTCTAGTTTATTTCCTTGAGATAGGTTTTGTTTTTAAAATAGAACTACCATTAAATTCGATATTTATCGCATTTGAAAGGTAGAATGTATGAGTACACCTATTGGCTTAAGCAATTCATTAGAATTATAAAAAAAATGAATTTGTGTTCAGTATTCCGGCACCAGATACCCACAGACGCGTTTCGGACTTCAAGGTCCTCTTCAGTGTGGTCCCGACCCAGTGCTGAGGAATACTGAACATTTCTGACTATTTCAAGCCAATATGTGAAAACTATTAATGATTTCGATAGCTATCGCCATCTAATGCTTCATAGTGGCATCGTCAGTGACACGTATGCACAAAGTGCACATACAGGTCACTGTTTCGTCCACGAACGAGCAGAACTCTGTTTGTGAAACCAGAAAACAAATATCAAAATTGAATTTGTGTTCAGTATTCCGGCACCAGATACCCACAGACGCGTTTCGGACTTCAAGGTCCTCTACAGTGTGGTCCCGACCCAGTGCTGAGGAATACTGAACATTTCTGACTATTTCAAGCCAATATGTGAAAACTATTATTGATTTCGATAGCTAACGCCTTCTAATGCTTCATAGTGGCATCGTCAGTGACACGAATTTCAGTATTCCTCAGCACTGGGTCGGGACCACACTGAAGAGGACCTTGAAGTCCGAAACGCGTCTGTGGGTATCTGGTGCCGGAATACTGAACACAAATTCAATTTTGATATTTGTTTTCTGGTTTCACAGAGTTCTGCTCGTTTGTGGACGAAACAGTGACCTATATATGCACTTTGTGCATTCGTGTCACTGACGATGCCACTATGAAGCATTAGATGGCGTTAGCTATCGAAATCATTAATAGAATTATAACAGTTTAAGCATTTTTAAGATGCTTGTCAGAAAGATGCATTTGTTGAGTTTAAAAAAATTGATAGGGATGCGTGATACGACTAAAAATAGAAGAAAATTGAATATTTTGAAAAATATTCTTTATTTAAGTTGTATAAAATTAAAATTATGCAAATTTTGATGATTTTTTTTTTAAAACAAAGTCCGTATAATGACACAGGTATTAGGTGCAGCCAAGGGAGGCAGAGCTATAACAATATAGCAATTACTAAGAGACTAGATCCCGTTTCTTAAATTTAGTTGGTTTTTTCTTTCTTTTTAATGACTATTTTTTAATTCAGATAAGATGGATTTCAATATTGTATCGATATTATTGTGACCTATCCGACAAAACAATAAGTTAATCTTAATTTAAAACATTAAATAGCTTCTTTAATTAATTAATATGCAATTCTTTTAAATTTAAATTCCGCTTCGCTACGCGACTAAACCAAATGTTCAGGCTTTTCTAAACTCGAAATTATCCTTCATGCTTAATCAAGGAGTAGGTAGCTTCAAATTGAACTCGTTAAAAAACAACAAATTCCTGAAAGAAAAATTGCCTGTATGTTCATGTCTGCAGCCCCACCAATAAAAATTCTCACGAACCGCCACTGATGTTGAGCATGTTAACAATCTCAATCTAAATCTCAAAATACTACATTTACAAAAAGGGTCAAATCTATAAATTCTTCAACAGTCGGCAGTTTTATCTAGTGAATCCAGTCACTTAGCAAATAGAAAAGTATTTGCCATGAAGATAAAATATTGAATGCATTCGGTTTAATGTTTATCTTATCGTGGAAGTTTACAAGAGTCGGCGAAAAAGACTTACTTTCTGTTTGTACGGCCTTGTGCTGATATCAGGAGGTAGAAAATTGTATTTGCAGTATTGATGGAATCGGAGGGAGGTCAGCCTTTTCATTTCTTCCGTCGTCAGTTCCGTGTCTGGTTTCCTAAAAATTGGCTCGTTTTCTAGTGTATTCCATACTTTTAACTGAAAATTTATAACTAGCTTTAATTTAACTAAAATTTCTATTTAATTTTACTTATCGCTTTTGAGGTCTCACAATTATTGTAAGTTACATTTTATAAATCCTTAGGTTAAAATTGTGGAATACTGCATAATATTAAAACGTAATGATCTATAAAATATTTAAAATTACGATGGTATTCGTATACACTGCTAACACTGAGCATTCATTAATAAGACTAGTGAGCCAATAAATGTCCATTGAAACAACTACTTCCCGTGCAAATACACCGCATGACATGAAACATTTAAAATCTGATTTCTTTTGTTACACTTTGTACCGTAAGTGTATGTAACTTTTAAGCCAAATTTCTTCAACCCAACTAACAAATAATGACGAATTAAATAATTACAGGAAAATTTAAAATGAGAAGGACTTTTTTTAAATTAAATTTAAAATAAAATCACTTGGTATGTTTCATTAAATTTACGTCTTTATTCCGACTAGTTTCGGCTATCAGCCATTTTCAAGTAATGTACAAAAATAATGTTATACAGTAAATATGTACAGATTTACAAAAAGGGGGAGGGTCAGGCAATAAGAGCGTTCGCGATCGGTGATGTTCAGATGTCTTCGTTGTCGTTGACGACGTTTTTCTTTAATTTTATGGCTGTTAATTTCCAAGCCTACTCTGTTCATATTTTATTGTCACCGCAGTAGGCTTTGTTAGGGTAACATATTTGTTGGTAGTAAAAAAAGTTACAAACAATTTGGTTAGGTCATTGCATTTTTTTGGTTATGTGAATTGTTATGTTGCATTTTATATCCCTTATTCACATGTAAAACATTTTACTTTCCTTGATCTCTCGAAGGCCTTTGACTGTGTCTCTCATACCATACTTCTAAGGAAACTTTATTTTTATAACATAAATCCCAGAAGCTGCCGATTAATTGTATCTTACTTATCCAACAGAATGCAGCATGTCTTAATTAATGGCACTATTTCTAGCGCAATGCCTATCGTGCATGGTGTACCACAAGGCTCGATTTTGGGGCCGCTACTCTTCTTAATTTATATCAATGACCTGCCATGTTCATTTGATAGCACAAATACCGTGTTATATGCAGATGATACAACGCTGTTAAACAAATCAAAATGTCAGATTTCCTGTGATATGGCTCATGGAGAGGCACAGTCAAGGACGTCAAAATGGTTCGATAGTAACAAACTGAAGTTAAATACAAATAAATCAGTTACTATCACGTTTACACTAAAGAAAAATGCGAATCCAGTCGAATCGGTAAAATTTCTCGGCATGCACTTGACGTCCAATTTATCATGGCAAACTCACGGAGATGTGCTTGCGACGAAATTGTGTTCCTGTCTATTTGCAATTCGTACGTTATCAAAAGTAGTATCAACAGAAATACTAAGAACAGTATACTTTTCCTTATTCCAGTCGAAGATCTTGTATGGACTGATTGTCTGGGGTCACTCAGCAATCAGACATAGGATCTTCGGGCTTCAACGCAAAGCCCTGCGAGTGATGAATAATCTGGGATACCGGGAAGACTGTCGACGTGCCTTTATTGATATGGGAATCTTAACTGTACCTTGTTTATATATATACAGAGAGTTTTATGTAACACCGAACGTACTAAAATGTACTTAATGTTAATGTTCCTATGTTCGATGTGTACTGGGACGCATCAAAGCATTGAGTACGATGTGATTGGTTACGATTTCTAATGGTAATATAGTCAACCCAATTTACACTCTTCACGTCAAAAATAAATTAAATTTGTCAATGGTTATGTCAACCACAATATTTTGTATTATGAATATTTTAGTACAACGGAATGGTTATCAACGTTTATTATATTTTTAATCAGTAAAATACTAGTTAAGGAAGGTAAGAAGATATAAACGCTTCATCAGTAAACACAATTATTCGCAACATTTCGTTGTTTAATTTAACATATTAAATACAATTTTACAAAAATATTATCGCTTAATGTTGTTATACAGCAACTAGTAATATTGGAATTTGTAGGATCTAAACTTAAATTCTTGTAAAACTCCTACGTACAAAGGATTTTTAAATATTAAATGATTTTGCAATAGTAAGGATATTATTAGACACTCTTCGACATAACAGAAATTGTTTAATTTCATCTCTTCCGATAATATCGACGGACTTCTAACTCCTCGCTTGTGAAATTTATGAAAACAAACTGTTCTAGAAGGTTCGAAATGGTTGAAATAAATGGTAGTCTGATTGAACAGAAAATTTTTCAGAAAATAAATTATGGGAATATCTTGAACTGTTTTCTCCATGGTATAAGTTTACCAGAATAATCTTTTCCTCCTTTGTATACATTATTGATATTTTTAACTCTCCGTTCTTCGTCTACGTCTGCTTCAAGTGCTAGAACAGCAAATATCACTTGCTTGCGATAACTGACACATTTTATTTATTTTTGAAGGGTATAAATTGGGTTGACTATATTACAATTACAAATCGTGGCCAATCACATCGCACTCAATGCTTTGATGCGTCCCAGTACACATCGAACATAGAAAAATTAACATTGAGTACATTTTAGTATGTTCGGTGTTACATAAAACTCTCTGTATATGAATGCATTGTCTATGTAAAAAAATAATCAACACTGCTATAAAACAATCTCAAGCACAAATAGTTACCGCACGAGACACGGACATGACATCCATCAAAACGCAGTCAGATTAACAAAATCTCAAACCGGAGTCCGTTATTACGGCATAAAATGTTCTAATGCCTTACCACCAGAAATGAAAACCTTGTCGACTGAGAAATTTTATACACGAATCAAAACCGTTTTGCTTGAAAACGCGTTCTACAGCTGGGAAGAATTTTTAAATTTTATATTTTGATTCTCTATTATTCTGTTTTGACTTATCAATTCTAGTTTTTAAGTTTTAAATTTTGAATTTAAATTTTAGGTTTTAAGTTTTAAATTTTAAATGTTAAGTCTTAAGTTCTATAGTTTAGGGTTTAAATTTAAATTTTGAATTTTACATTTTAAATTATGTGTTTTTATTTGAATTTTAGATTTTAAATTTTGAGTTTTGTGCTTTAATTTTAATTTAGGAATTTTAAGTTTGAAATCTACAATTCTACATACATTAGGTTTCTATAACTGTCTTTTTAATACTGCGCTTTGTATACAATTTACTATGTTGTCATTAATGCATTTTAGGCACTATCTGCTTCTTTTGGCGTCCCTCTCTACATTATTGAATGTTTCTATGTTTTATTTCGGTAATTTACATGAGTACGTATTTAAATATAATTCAACATCTATTTGTTAATATTTTATACATATTTTCATTTACAGTTGTAATTAAGTACCTAGATTTAAGAAACATGTATTTTACAAGTGTACAGCTATGCTCTTAACACAAAATAAACCAAAATAAACCAAATTAAAATTACAGGTTAACAACATACTTCAATCATTACTATCAAAAATACAACATGCCAATATAAGGAGAGAAAAAAACAAGCCTACTGCGGTGAGAATAAAATGTGAACTGAGTTTAGATTTAAATCAATGTCATCTGTAGACGCGTTTACTAAAGAGAAATGTATCGAATCGCGCCTTGCGATCACCAAATAAAAAATGTTTAAATATAAAAAAAGACATATACATATAAAAAATCACAATTAATGAAAAACCATGTTTATTTTATCGTTTAACGTTCGTTCAATAAAAGTAAGGTATTGATTTTATAATATTTCTATGATTATTAGAATTCTTAGAATTGCTATCGTAGCAACGGTCAAAACAATCTGTTATAATTCTTATTAATTTTAGTCGGTTAATGCCCGGTATTATAAAACGAATTATTCCCTAAATAAAATTTACTTTAGGAATAAATTAATTTATTCCAAAGATTTCGGTATTATAAACACAACATAACTTTATTTGGCTAATAAATTTCCCCAGTAAATTATTTGTTTGTTTTTCTGCCAAGTAAATTACTTTAGATTCTACTACTTGTATTTATTAATTTCATTGCGGTTATCATGTCTACCATATCATCCGTGTTAGATTTAAGTTTGCTCAGAGTATCTTCCCTGACAGTGATTAATTCGAACCACAAGACATTCTAAGGAGTCGAAGACCTAGAGTTTTTCAAATCAGATATAACCAGGGATCTTTATACTTATGCATACGTTTCTAAAATTAGTTCCATTTAAAGTTTTAAACGAGTGTTTTCCACTCTCAGACTAAGCATGAAGTAAAATTTCGAGTTTAGAAAAGCCTGGAAATTTGGTTTGGTCGCGTAGCGACCAAACCAAATTTTCAGGCTTTTCTAAACTCGAAATTTTACTTCATGCGCCACGCGTATAAAACACTGAAAACACTGAAATATTGTGAACAAGCGAACTTCACTTGAAATCAGTGTCTTGTACGCGCGGCGCATGAAGTAAAATTTCGAGTTTAGAAAAGCCTGAAAATTTGGTTTGGCCGCTGCGCGCTTCGCGCTACGCCACCAAACCAAATTTTCAGGCTTTTCCAAAATTTTACTTCATGCTTAGCCTGGGAGTGGAAAACACTCGTTTAAGTCTTTTATAATTTCTAATAAGCTTTCTTTTTCTTGTTCTGTGTAACTTTGTCCTATTCCACGGTTATTCTCCATAATTATAAGGAATTATAGTAAATTTCCAATTTGATTGACAATTTAATTTGAAATATTGATAATTCAATTTAACAAATTAGTGGTTCCAGCAATGGCCACAATGAAAATGTATCATTTCGGTCTGTAATCTACTAATTAAATTATTTATTTCTAGAATTGCTATTTATTTGGTAGCCTTGCTTTATAATACGCAATTTTATTTGCCTATTAGTTTGCTAGGTAAATAAATTTACTCCACAAATAGTCATCTAATGATTTATTAATCGTTTATAATACCGGGCATAAAAGGTGTTAAATATTAGCCTATTTTGTCATATAATTTAACCGAACTTAAAATGCATTTCTATACAGGGTGTTTTAAAATTGATGCGAACGATTTTAAAGGGTGATTTTTCAGCAAAAATAAGGGAGGTCTTTCATATAATTTTTGGTTAAATATCAATATAAATAAATACCTTTAATTTGTACTGTTCCACATCTTCGAAGAAGAATTTCATCTTCTTCCAATTGAAAGAAGCTTGCTTTCTGTATACATCTAAAGGCCCTGAAGGTAATTCTCCTATGAAAGAATAGTCCATATTGCTGAAAAAAAATCATTTGTTTATATAACTCATTAAGCGCCACTGATGCAATAACGCAACACTATTAATTTTTTGCCTATTAAATTACTCAATAAGTTAATTTGATACATTGTATTATTTGACCTGACTTAAGAGTGTGTAAAGAAACATGTAGATATTTTCTTATTATTATTTTGACTATTACTCATTATAATTAAGTATAGTATGTTCAATAAAAAAAAGCCTCTAGTTAAAATTTAAGTTGGCTACACGCTTTAGGAATTAACATATAAAACGTCAAACATAATAATTATAATGTATAATTTCAGAGTTGCCAACCTAAAATATGTTCCATGGCACTCTAGAGGTTTTATTTTATTGAACATACGGTATTTATAACTACATAATAATACTTCAGTGTTTTATACGCGTGGCGCATGAAGTAAAATTTCGAGTTTAGAAAAGCCTTAAAATTTGGTTTGGCTTTTCTAAACTCGAAATTTTACTTCATGCTTAGTCTGGGAGTGGAAACACTCGTTCAAAACTTCAAATTGAACGCTTTTATAAAATCGACGAATGCATGAAAATTTACAGATTATGTATGTTTAAAAGAAAACTTCCCAGTATGTAATATAATAAGTCATTCATAGAAAGCATTAAAATAAGTGCAGAGTTTTACCTAAAATCAACTTTTAAAATTAACTCTATAATTGCTCGGCCGTTAATGGGTTAAAAATAACTTGACTTGACTTAATAGTTAACTACTTATTATTAAAAATATTAAAAGTGAAATACTTTTCGCAAACTACAGCTAATTTATCTTACAAACACGAATTATTATTATTAAGCAAATCAAGTGATTTGAACTTAACGAGATTTCAAGGTAGGTCTATACGCTCTAAATCAGGTCATAAAACTGCAGTTGTTTTATTAAAATGAAATGTGTGAAGCAAACAAATATATCACTTTTATATTGATATTTTTTATTAAGACCCATATAGTTAGGAGAAAAACATACCCAATTAAAAAATGTGCTCTCTTCACTCGATATTTAATTGCTTGTTATTAAGCCAATCACTCTAAAATCATGTCTAGAAATACCGTGCGATCGTTTAAAACAAGATTTAGAGTAGAGCTTTGAGTTTTAAATTAGATTGGCACTACTGACTGTTAACACATAGTTTAGCATAACCTCAAATTTATTCCATCATTCCATAGTTGGTATGCATAAGATTTCAGAAAAATCAACACAATTCGTTAACCAACCGAACAAAATAAAGGCTAGTATTGTTTAAACTTTACAATATTTCAGTGTTTTATACGCGTGGCGCATGAAGTAAAATTTCGAGTTTAGAAAAGCCCCGTGAAAATTTGTCTCGGGTCGCTGGCGCGACCCTCGACAAATTTTCTACGCGGGGCTTTTCTAAACTCGAAATTTTACTTCATGCTTAGTCTGGGAGTGGAAACACTCGTTGGAAAGTTCAAATTAAACGCTTCTATAAAAGTATAGATTATGTATGTTTAAAATAAAACATCTCAGTATGTAATATAATAAGTCATTCATGGAAATCATTAAAATAAGTGAAGAGTTTTACCTAAAATCAACTTTTAAAATTAACTCTATAATTGCTCGGCCGTTAATGGGTTAAAAATAACTTGTCTTGACTTGATATTTAAGTACTTATTATTAAAGATATTAAAAGTGAAATATTTTTCGCAATCTACAGCTAATTTATCGTACAAACACGAATTATTATTATTATTAATCAAATCGAGTGATTTGAACTTAACGAGATTTCAAGGTAGGTTTATACGCTCTAAAATCTGGTCATGAAACTGCACTTGTTTTATTAAAATGAAAAGTGTGAAACAAACAAAAATATCACTTTTATGTTGATATTTTTTATTAAGAACCATATAGTTAAGAGAAAAACGTACCCAATTAAAAAATGTGTTCTCTTTACTCGATATTTAACCGCTTGTTATTAATTCAATAACTCTAAAATCAAGTCTAGATACACAGTGCGATCGTTTAAAAGATGATTTAGAGTAGAGCTTTGAGTTTTAAATAAGATTGGCACTACTGACTGTTAACACATAGTTTAGCATAACCTCAAATTTATTCCATCATTCCATAGTTGTTTATGCATAAGATTTCAGAAGAATCAACAAAATTTATTAACAAACCGTACAAAATAAAGGCTAGTATTGTTTAAACTTTACAATATTTCAGTGTTTTATACGCGTGGCGCATGAAGTAAAATTTCGAGTTTAGAAAAGCCCCGTGAAAATTTGTCTCGGGTCGCTGGCGCGACCCTCGACAAATTTTCTACGCGGGGCTTTTCTAAACTCGAAATTTTACTTAATGCTTAGTCTGGGAGTGGAAACACTCGTTGGAAAGTTCAAATTAAACGCTTCTATAAAAGTATAGATTATGTATGTTTAAAATAAAACATCTCAGTATGTAATATAATAAGTCATTCATGGAAATCATTAAAATAAGTGAAGAGTTTTACCTAAAATCAACTTTTAAAATTAACTCTATAATTGCTCGGTCGTTAATGGGTTAAAAATAACTTGTCTTGACTTCATATTAAACTTATTATTAAAGATATTAAGAGTGAAATAGTTTTCGCAATCTACAGCTAATTTGTCGTACAAACACGAATTATTATTATTAAGCAAATCAAGTGATTTGACCTTAACGAGATTTCAAGGAAGGTCTATACGCTCTAAAATGTGGTCATGAAACTGCACTTGTTTTATTAAAATGAAAAGTGTGAAACAAAAAATATCACTTTTATATTGATATTTTTTTATCAAGATCCATATATTAGGAGAAAAACGTACCCAATTAAAACGTGTACTCTCTTCACTCGATATTTAATTGCTTGATATTAAGCCAATAACTATAAAATCAAGTCTAATAATACCGTGCGATCGTTTAAAACATGATTTACAGTAGGCTTTGAGTTTTAAATTAAATTGGCACTACTGACTGTTAACACATAGTTTAGCATAACCTCAAATTTATTCCATCATTCCATAGATGTATACAGAGAGTTTTATGTAACACCGAACATTTTCCTAACGAGAATATTTCTTTTAAGTATACATATGCATATCGTTGTACAGTTTCCGACGCACGATTTATTAAGAGAATTCAATTAGAACTTTAAACGAGTGTTTTCCACTCCCAGGCTAAGCATGAAGTAAAATTTCGAGTTTAGAAAAGCCTGAACATTTGGTTTGGTCGCGTAGCGCGAAGCGCGGAGCGGCCAAACCAAATTTTCAGGCTTTTCTAAACTCGAAATTTTACTTCATGCGCCACCGGTACAAACACTGACATATTACGAAGTTTAAAACACCACTAAACTTTACATTGAATCAGTGTTTTGTACCGGTGGCGCATGAAGTAAAATTTCGAGTTTAGAAAAGCCTGAAAGTTTGGTTTGGCCGCTCCGCGCTTCGCGCTCCGCGACCAGACCAAATTTTCAGGCTTTTCTAAACTCGAAATTTTACTTCATGCTTAGCCTGGGAGTGGAATACACTTGTTTAAAGCTTCAAATTAAATTCTCTTAATAAACCGAGCGTCGGAAAATGTACAACGCATGCATATGCATACTTAAAAGAAATATTCTCGTTATGAAAATGTTCGGTGTTACATAAAACTCTCTGTATGTAACGAGTGTCTATAAACTGTCGCCATCGCAGTAGGTTCTGACTTCAGAAACATACGTCTTGATGTGACACTACCCAATGACATAAATTAATTTATTCGAAGCTTCCGAGATTCGCCAACTCGTATGACTTAATCTAAGATATGTAATTTGTTTTTCAAAGCAACCGAGATGCCGACACTTGTTATAAGATTTATATATAAAACATCTATAGAATGATTCAATAAATTTGAGGTTATGCTAAACTATGTGTTGACAGTCAATAGTGCCAATATAATTCAAAACTCAAAGCCTACTCTAAATCATGTTTTAAACGATCGCACGGTATTATTAGACTTAATTTTATACTTATTGGCTTAATAACAACCAATCAAATATTGAGTGAAGAGAGCACATTTTTTAATTGGGTACGCACGGTATAACTGCACTCGTAATGTTGAAATGTAAGTTTTCAAATAATAGAAATCACTTTAAAACAGATAATATAAAATAATGAATGTGTATAGAATGGTAATATTATTTATTATTTTTGTTTAGTTTAAGATAACATTAAGTTTCTCTGTAAATGGATGTATATCTGTTGAGCAATAAAGTTACTATTATTATTGATTTTTAAGGCAGGGGATTTTTAAAAATTGAAGTATTTAAATATTCTCTTGAAAACATATTCGAGTATTCTAATTATTAAAATATTTCAATGTTTGAATTTAAATATGTTATTGATTGTATATTTGAATACTTCTAGTATTAACTCCTAAGGGGATGATTTTTTAAAATTTTGTTAATCTGACCAGAGTTCTAGTTGCGCCCAAACTAATTCTGCAAATTATTCTTATGAATTTATTCTCTATGATCATTAATAAAAAAGTTCTGGCCACTTAAACTTTTGTAATATTAAAATTATCAAGTCCAAGGGGGATGATTTTTTTTAATTTTTCTAATCTGACCAGAGTTCTAGTTGTCTCCTTACGAGTTCTGCAGATTATTCTTATAAATGAATTCTCTATTATCTCCAATAAAGAAGTTCTGGCCACTTAAGTTTTTGTAATATTTGTAATATTGTAAGTCTGTATATATTTACTGTAAAACATTATTTTTGTACATTCCTTGAAAATGGTTGATAGCCGAAACTAGTAGGAATAAAGAAGTTAAATTAGTGAAACATATTAAGTGATTTTATTTTAAATTTAATTTTTTTTAAATATTTAATCATGTTTCATCAAGTGATCAATGAGAAACAATTAATGATTTCAATAGCTAACGCCATCTAATGCTTCATAGTGGGTCGGGACCACACTGAAGAGGACCTTGAAGTCCGAAACGCGTCTGTGGGTATCTGGTGCCGGAATACTGAACACAAATTCAATTTTGATATTTGTTTTCTGGTTTTACAAACAGAGTTCTGCTCGCTCGTGGACGAAACAGTGACCTGTATATGCACTTTGTGCATTCGTGTCACTGACGATGCCACTATGAAGCATTAGATGGCGTTAGCTATCGAAATCATTAATAGTTTTCACATATTGGCTTGAAATAGTCAGAAATGTTCAGTATTCCTCAGCACTGGGTCGGGACCACACTGAAGAGGACCTTGAAGTCCGAAACGCGTCTGTAGGTACCTGGTGCCGGAATACTGAACACAAATTCAATTTTAATGAGAAACAAGTTGAAAATATATTAAAAAAGGTCCCAAGAGAATGATTTTTTTTAAGTTTTTATAAATTTGACTGGTGTTCTGGTTGCCTCCCAAATAGTTCTCCAGATTATTTTTATGAAATAATTCTGTATTATTAATAATAGAAAAGTTCTGATTGCTTCAACTTTTATAATATTTAATTTATACAAGCCCGAGGGGGATGTTTTTTTTTTTTTAGTGTTTTTTTTTCCAAATTTGACTAGAGTTCTAGTTGCCCCAAAAGAGTTCTATTAATTATTTAGATGCATCATTGCTGTAAAGTCAATAATAAAGTAGTGATAACATGCTAAAATAACATAAGCGTGAAGTTGGCCCCCCTCGATTTTAATTTGATTTTAGAGAGGTTAGAAGGACAGAACTATTTTTTATATGTATAGGGAACTCTAGAACTATGTGGGTGGGGGGGGGGGGGGGGGGGGGCAAGCAGAACTCTAATAATTTTTAAGAAACTTGAAAGTTGGGAGGCTAACTTCACAGGGATTAAATATTTTAAGTTTAGAACAGCCTGAAAATTTGGATCGGTCGCTTCGCGACTAATCTAAGTTTTTAGGATTTTTTCAACACGAAACATTTACTTCATGCTTAATCAAGGAGTGGAAAACAATTAAAACCTTTAAAGACAACACCGATTTATTAAAACAAATGAACAACAAGATAATTAATGAAGCTCATTAAAATTATAAAATCAACTACAGATTGTGTTTGTTTCCCACTTTCTTTAAGAAATCGGTATTGTCATTAAAAGTTCTGATAGCTGTCTAACAAGTGTTTCCAGTCCCTGATTAAGCATGAAGTAAAATTTCGAGTTTAGAAAAGCCTGAAAATTTGGTTTGGTCGCTCCGCGAAGCGGAGCGACCAAACCAAATTTTCAGGCTTTTCTAAACTCGAAATTTTACTTCATGCGCCAGGCGTATAAAACACTGATTTCAATTTAAGTTTAAAATATACTACAAAGCAGGGAATTTGAAAAAAAATTAAACTATTCGAATATTCATTCAAAAACATATTAAAATATTTAAATTATTCGAATATTTAAATATTCGTTCAAAAACATATTTAAGTATTTGGATATTCGAATATTTAAATATCTTTTTGAACAAATATTTAAATATTTTAATAATTTAAATATTTAAATGTGTTTTTGAACAAATGTTTACAATATTCAAAAAATGAGGCGTATAAAACACTGATTTCAATTTAAGTTTAAAATATACTAGAAGGTAGAGAATGTAAAAAAAAATTAAACTATTCGGATATTTATTCAAAAACATATTAATATATTTAAATTATTCGAATATTTAAATATTCGTTCTAAATCATATTTAAGTATTTGGATATTCGAATATTTAAATATCTTTTTGAACAAATATTTAAATATTTGAATAATTTAAATATTTGAATGTGTTTTTGAACAAATGTTTACAATATTCGAAGAATGAGGCGTTTAAAGCACTGATTTCAATTTAAGTTTAAAATATACTAGAAGGCAGAGAATTAAAAAAAAATTAAACTATTCGGATATTCATTCAAAAACATATTAAAATATTTAAATTATTCGAATATTCAAATATTCTTTCAAAACCATATTTAAGTATTTGGATATTTGAATATTTAGATATCTTTTTGAACGAATATTTAAATATTTGAATAATTTAAATATTTGAATGTGATTTTGAACAAATGTTTACAATGTTCGAAGAATGAGGCGTATAAAACACTGATTTCAATTTAAGTTTAAAATATACTAGAAGGCAGAGAATTTAAAAAAAAAATAAACTATTCGGATATTCATTCAAAAACATATTAAAATATTTAAATTATTCGAATATTCAAATATTTGTTCAAAAACATATTTAAGTATTTGGATATTCGAATATTTAAATATCATTTTGAACGAATATTTAAATATTTGAATAATTTAAATATTTGAATGTGTTTTTGAACAAATGTTTACAATATTCGAAGAATGAGGCGTATAAAACACTGATTTCAATTTAAGTTTAAAATATACTAGAAGGCAGAGAATTTAAAAAAAAATTAAACTATTCGGATATTCATTCAAAAACATATTAAAATATTTAAATTATTCGAATATTCAAATATTCGTTCAAAACCATATTTAAGTATTTGGATATTTGAATATTTAGATATCTTTTTGAACGAATATTTATATATTCGAATAATTTAAATACTAGAGTGTGTTTTTCAACGAATGTTAAAATATTCGAAAAATGTAGATATTCAAATATTTAAATTATTCGAATATTTAAATATTCGTTCAAAAACATATTTAAATATTTAAGTATTAAAATATTTTCACATATTCAGTGATTGAAATATTCATCTAAATGTTCGACTATTTTAATTATTCGTATTCAAATCCCCATTCGTTCAAAAACATATTCAAATATTTAGATTTTTCAAATATTTAAATATTCGTTCAAAAACCTATTTAAATGTTTGAATATTTAAATATATTCACATATTTAGTGATTGAAATATTCATTTAAATGTTCGACTATTTTAATTATTCGTATTTAAATCCCATTCGTTGAAAAACATATTCAAATATTTAGATTATTCAAATATTTAAATATTCGTTCAAAAACATATTTAAATATTTAAGTATTCAAATATTTTCACATATTTAGTGATTGAAATATTCATTTAAATGTTCGACTATTTTAATTATTCGTATTCAAATTCCATTCATTCAAAAACATATTCAAATATTTAGATTATTCAAATATTTAAATATTCGTTCAAAAACATATTTAAATGTTTGAATATTTGAATATTTAAATATATTCACATATTTAGTGATTGAAATATTCATTTAAATGTTCGACTATTTTAATTATTCGTATTCAAATCCCATTCGTTCAAAAACATATTCAAATATTTAGATTATTCAAATATTTAAATATTCGTTCAAAAACATATTTAAATGTTTGAGTATTAAAATATTTTCACATATTTAGTGATTGAAATATTCATTTAAATGTTCGACTATTTTAATTATTCGTATTCAAATCCCATTCGTTTAAAACATATTCAAATAATTAAATATTCGCTCTAAAACATATTTAAACGTTTGAATATTTGAATATTTAAATATATTCACATATTTAGTGATTGAAATATTCATTTAAATGTTCGAATATTTTAATTATTCGTATTCAAATCCCATTCGTTCCAAAACATATTCAAATATTTAGATGATTCAAATATTTAAATATTCGTTCAAAAGCATATTTAAATGTTTGAATATTTGAATATTTAAATATATTCACATATTTAGTGATTGAAATATTTATTTAAATGTTCGACTATTTTAATTATTCGTATTTAAATCCCATTCGTTCAAAAACATATTCAAATATTTAGATTATTCAAATATTTAAATATTCGTTCAAAAACATATTTAAATATTTGAGTATTAAAATATTTTCACATATTTAGTGATTGGAATATTCATTTAAATGTTCGACTATTTTAATTATTCGTATTCAAATTCCATTCGTTCAAAAACATATTCAAATATTTAGATTATTCAAATATTTAAATATACGTTTAAAAACATATTTAAATGTTTGAATATTTGAATATTTAAATATATTCACATATTTAGTGATTGAAATATTCATTTAAATGTTCGACTATTTTAATTATTCGAATTCAAATCCCATTCGTTTAAAAACATATTCAAATATTTAGATTATTCAAATATTTAAATATTCGTTCAAAAACATATTTAAATATTTGAGTATTAAAATATTTTCACATATTTAGTGATTGAAATATTCATTTAAATGTTCGACTATTTTAATTATTCGTATTCAAATCCCATTCGTTCAAAAACATATTCAAATATTTAGATTAAATAAATAAATAAATTCTTTATTTTCCAATGACTAAATTTGGTACATAGTATAGGAATCATCAGAAATAATAGGTATAGATCTATAAGTAAAAATATTTGGCATATCAGTAATCATGTTAACATGTTACAGTTGCAGATAAAGCAAAATTAAGGTTAAATTTAAAGAAATATCACTCTCTGTCAAAGTATTCTCCATATGAATAAAATGCAGCCTTCTCAAGAAATGTTATCACCGATTTTTTAAATTGTTTGAAACTGCTTATTTCTTTAATTTTTTTGGTAACTTGTTGTACATTCTTATTGCTACTGTTAATGGACCATTGCCCACTTGAAATGTCCTATATGGTGGTACATACAGATCATTGGTGTTTCTTGTGGGGTACTTATTAATATCACAGACTCGATTTAATTTTGATATATTTTTCTTTACGTATATGACACATTGAAGTATATATAAGGAATGCACGGTTAAAATGTTATATTTTACAAAGTAAGGACCACACGACACTAAAATTTAATTTAAAAATACTTCTAATGATTCTCTTTTGGTTTATCAGCACACTGTTTATGTGTTTAGAATTACCCCAGCACATGATGCCATAAGCCAAGATAGAATGAACACATCCATAATAATAGGATAATAAGGTTTTCGAGTTAACGAACCCTCCTAGTTGCCTTATGCAATAATTTCTTGTTCCCAAAGTGTTTTTTAATTGTTTGATATGGGATTCCCAATTTAAGTTACTGTCTATAGTTATTCCTAAAAATTTTACTGAGTCACTCTGAATTATTGACGTGTTATTCGATTTTATTAATAGGATGTAGTTGTTTCGAACTCCCTTAGGATTGAACACTATTTGAGTGGTTTTCCGAGCATTTAATACAAGGCCATTGCTGTTACACCATGATGAAACAAGTTGAACAGTATTATTTGCTTCTACTCTAAGCTGATCAGCTGACTTGGATGTTATGATTGCAGATGTATCATCAGCAAACAAAGTTACGGAACAGTTGTCTACGCTGGAAACGATATCATTCACGTGTATGATGAACAACAATGGTCCCAAAATGCTTCCCTGAGGAATGCCAGTAGTTATATCGGCTGGTTCAGATAATAGTTGTTGCTCTCCATCATTCAGCCGGATGCGCTACCGCCTCCCCGACAAATAAGACCTCACCCAGTTCCAGGGTGTTCCGCGCAAACCATACGTATATAGTTTATCTAGTAGTAATGCGTGGTTTATTGTATCAAAAGCCCTCGATAAATCAAAAAATATTCCAAGTGATTTGTGCTGGTTGTTGAAATTCTCGATAAGTTTTTGATAAAAAATTAAAATGGCATCAATTATTCAAATATTCGTTCAAAAACATATTTAAATATTTGAATATTCGAATATTTAAATAATTTAGTGATTGAAATATTCATTTGAATATTCCACTATTTTATTTATTCGTATTAAAATCCCAGCCTTATTAATATTATTAGATACGTTATATTATGAAAATACCTTTAAACGAAAACTTCACTAATTTAGTTATCCAAACGTCCTATAAACTCAAATTCACACACTTCATACATTTATGGACGTGGAATGATATCTAGTAAGTAAAACACAAGACTAATTAACGAACTATCTTCCGATTGGATTTATATAAATCTCTGTCCATTTTTGTTACCAAGCGACAAAATTATCGACACCATAAAAAAAGGAGGGGCTGGTTTGTGTTACGTAATTAGGGCAAAATTTAAATATATATTAGAAAGAAAATCGATTTATTAAATGTATACCATACGAAAATGCTGACGAGGTTAAATTTATGATTTCAGTCGCAAAAGAAATTTAGACAAATTTATATTTATCGATAGAAAGCGCGCTAAAAAGTATAACATTATAATTATATCTAAAATTTAATATCTTGAACTCATCTTACACGTGGTGAAGCATATTAACTATGATTTAATAAGGAAAACACTTGGTTAAATTTCACTAATATTTTGCTATTTATTCCAACTAGTTTCGACTTTGAGTCATTCTCAAGGAGAATGACTCAAAGTCGAAACTAGTTGGGATAAAAAACCAAAATATTAGTGAAATTTAACCAAGTGTTTTCCTTTTTAAACCATACTAAAATTTAATTTTAAAATTTGAAATTTGCATTAAAATATGAATAATGGATGAGATTTGAATAAATGCGAAGGTGAATTAATTTCGCCAGTTGAACCGCTTAATTTAAAAATGTTTAACGCAAAAGAATAATAAATTATTATATAATAAATGTGTTTTTAGCTACGTATACAGTACGTTTTTTTATCGTCTGCCATAGGATTTTACATGTTAAAAATTATAGCTTGTGTTAATGTATTTTATCATTTAATTTTGAAGCAAATTTTTATTGTTAGAAATAAATCAATTATTTTTCTACATGATGCGCTTAATTAGAATAACTTAATAGTGTATTGTACAAAAAGAGTGGATATGATGCTTACATCTCACGATGGCAAACACTACAATATTGTGAACTGTATGTATGTTTGAACCTCAATTGAAATCAGTGCTTTATACGCGTGGCGCATGAAGTAAAATTTCGAGTTTAGAAAAGCCCCGAAACTTGGTCTCGGGTCGCTGCGCGACCCTCGACAAATGTTCGCGGGGCTTTTCTAAACTCGAAATTTTACTTCATGCTTAGTCTGGGAATGGAAAACACTCGATTAAAGATTCAAATAGAACTCATTTACAAAACAACAAATGTCGGAAAATGTATAGCGTAAGCGTATGTTTACCTAAAAAAAAATAATTTATTAGTTTCTTTAAATCTTAAGATATTCGTTGTTTTTTCTTTTTCTAAGAGAATTTAAAGCTTCAGACGAATGTTTTCCACTCCCAGACTAAGCATAAAGTAAGATCGAGGTCGCGCAGCGACCCGAGACAAATTTTCTGGGCTTTTCTAAACTCGAAATTTTACTTCATGCGCCACGCGTATAAAACACCAAAATACTGTAAACTTCATGTATATTTAAACCTCACTTGACATCAGTGTTTTATACGCGTGGCGCATGAAGTAAAATTTCGAGTTTAGAAAAGCCCAGAAAATTTGTCTCGGGTCGCTGCGCGACCCGAGACAAATTTTCACGGGGCTTTTCTAAACTCGAAATTTTACTTCATGCTTAGTCTGGGAGTGGAAAACACTCATTTAACGTATTAAATTGAACTCTTGAAAAAAAAAACGAATGTCGGCAAATTTAATATTCTTGCTCTGTATCTTTGACAGAATGTCTCAACTCCAAGGAAGTACACGAACCACCTTTACACTCACTATCCAAAATGTTAGTAATTATAAGGACAATTTAAAAAAAATCTTATGCCAGAATCTCTTGACATGTGTCGTTTATAAAACTTCAATCGGCACCGTACGAGTTGTTACCCGGGTACGGAAACAAACGTAACTAACAAATTTTTATATCCTAACAAGAGTGGATATGATGCTTATATCTTTACACTTTAGTGTGCAAATATGATATGAATTTTAGGGTAGGAGTAAGCAAACATGTTTTATTCCATTAATTGAGCAAAAATAATCAAATTGGCTTAAATTTTAAAATTGTCAGATTGATTAGTAAGACAAGCCATTAAAAGCAATTCAAAATATTTCTGTGATATATTTTTTTTGATTTGTTGTTATTGTTGTTGGCTAGACACAAATGACAGAGGTGAGTTGCTACTTGATTTTATTCTGGCCACTAACCTTTCCATATGTAACATTGGTAGCGAACCCACGTTTATTACTTCCAACAGACGCGAGGTTCTAGACATAACTCTGGTCTCGGACCAAGCGCACAATAAAGTTAAAAACTGGAAGGTTAGTGGTGAACACTCCTTCTCCGACCATAGGTATATAGAATTTCAGGTGGATATGCGTATCCCAGTAAATCCTATAATCACCAACAAAAGATTAACGAACTGGGACACTTATAGGGCCGTCCTCACTAGGGTTTTGCCTAGCGATACACCACGCAGACCTTCCACTGAGGAGGAGTTGGATTGCTTGGTAACTACCCTCACTGATGCCTGTAATAGCGCAATGGGCGCAGCCTGTCCTGGAAAAATCCCTAGAGGAAAAAAGAAGCCTAAATGGTGGAACCAGGAGATTTCCTCCCCAAGAAAGGAGTGCAATAGGCTGTTCAACGGGGCAAAACAAACCAGCGAATGGTCTCTGTACAAGGACAGCCTCAGAGCCTTCAAAAAGGCTGTCAGGCAGGCAAAGAGAGCCTCCTGGAGAACTTTCTGCAACCAGATTGAGGAAGCCTCGGAGGCCAGCCGACTCAGAAAAATACTATCGGGGAACCCAGCTATCACGGGTTTTCTCATGAAGCAGGGTGGTGAGTGGACCACCTCATGCGAGGAGACCCTAGAGGTGCTAATGGAGACTCACTTTCCCTCCGACGCTGGTGGGAGAGGGACTCTCCGGACACCCAAGAGGAGCTGCCCGACGGGGGATATCCTGAACAAGGATAAATTGGCTTGGAGTGTGAACAGCTTCAAGCCATTCAAAACCGCAGGCCCGAACGGGATTATTCCTGCTAAATTACAGATGGCTGCGGATATTATCAATCCCTGGTTGGAAATAATATTCGAAGCCTGCTTAACTCTTTTGTACATCCCGCAGAGGTGGAAAGAGACTAATGTGGTGTTTTTACCCAAAGCGGGAAAAATATCTCACTCAACACCGAAGGACTATAGGCCGATTAGCTTATCCTCCTTCATACTAAAGACGCTGGAGAGGTTAGTGGAGGCGTACATAAAAGAGCGCATACATCCAGACCTCTGGTCGACTAGCTAACACGCGTACACTAGGGGCAGATCAGTAGACACAGCTCTGCATGCCCTCCTAAGTCAGGTTGAAGGGGCGATTTGGTCGGCCCTTGGCAATCTGCACATGGACGAGTCGATATGCCTCTTCGTAGAGGAGCTGCTAACGAGGAGGCACATTGTCTCTGCGCTGGGCGGCTCACGCTCAAGAAGAGAGGTCAGTAGAGGTACCCCTCAAGGGAGTGTCCTCTCTCCACTACTATGGAATATAGTTATGAATGAACTACTGAAAGGACTAGAGTCTACAGGGTGTAAAACAATTGCCTATGCTGATGACGTGACCCTCGCGGTCTCTGGTAAACACGTAGGCATCCTATCTGAACTCATGGAGAGGGCACTCCGCAAGGTAACCCGCTGGTGTGAGGAATGTGGACTGGGTGTAAATCCCCTCAAAACTGAGCTTGTACTCTTCACCAGAATGCATAGGATACCAAACTTCAAAGCTCCCGTCCTAAACGGCACGGGACTGGTGGTAAAGGAGCAAGCCAAATTTTTGGGCACCTTAGTCGATAGGAAGTTAAGTTGGAAGCCCAATATTCAGGAGAGAGTACGGAAAGCGCAGGTCGCGCTGTTCTCGTGCAAAAGAGCTGTGAGCAAGAACTGGGGACTGAAACCAAGCGTTGTCCACTGGATGTACACGACTGTGGTGAGACCCATTCTGTTCTACGGCGCTGCAGTCTGGTGGACTGCTCTTGATAAGAAAATTCACCGGACCGCACTGGGTAAGGTACAGAGATCAGCCGAACTGCTCATAACAGGCGCGGTTAGATCTACCCCCTCCAAAGCGCTAGATGTAATACTAAATCTAGCTCCTGTTGACCTTTACTGCAGGTATGCTGCAGCTACCACAGCGATCAGGATCAACTCGGTCGGGATATGGAATAGTAGCAAACAGGGCCATGGAAGGATCCTGAATGAGCTTGTCGATATCCCACTGAGGACTGATAGCTGTCTTCCAGAACTTACCTTTGGGAACAAGTTCTCCATTTCCATCCCGGACAAAACCGAATAGGTAGAGGGCAAGATTGTTCAGGGAAATGAAGTCTGGTTCTTCACGGATGGCTCCAAGTCCGAAAACAGAGTAGGGGGTGGAATTTTCTCACATGAGTTCAACCTCAAAAAATCTTTTCGACTCCCAAACCACTGCAGCGTCCTACAGGCGGAAGTCATGGCTATCCGAGTGGCAGTGGACTGGATAGGTAAAACCGACCTTCAGGTAAACCATATCAGGTTCGTTACCGATAGCCAGGCCGCCATTAGGGCATTAAATAGTCCCTACTGCACCTCCAAGGTGGTTCGAGACTGCAGAAAAGTGCTTAACAAGCTCGCTAACAGCTGTGATGTGGGGCTCATCTGGGTACCAGGTCACAGTGATATCAAGGGAAACTCAATTGCCGACGGCCTCGCAAGGAAGGGGGCAAGGATGAGAGACCTATCTACTGAACTTTCCGCCGACATTCCTCTTGGGGAATGCAAGAGACTATTAAGGGACCAAATGACATCATGGGTTAACCTTAGGTGGAAGGAAGAAGACACGTGTCACATAACAAGGCAGCTATGGCCTATGTGTGACACTATAAACAGTAAAAGATTAATTGCACTTAGCAGAATCGACATAAGGAAGGCAGTAGGCATCATCACGGGTCACTGTTTTCTGGGTGGACACGCACAAAAGATGGGTCTCAAATACAATGACTACTGCAGAGAATGCCTAGATGAGGAGGAGGAAGAAACAGTACTCCACTATCTAGGTCAATGTCCTGCTCTTGAGGGAAAACGAATGAAGTACCTCGGTCTGCACCACGCAAGCGAACTGGCGGAGCTCTCACCTATAAAGGTGGGAGATCTGATCGGATTCATTAGGTGCTCAAATTGGGTTGTATAGGGGAAGGATCTCTCATGGTATCACAACGGGCCCTATGGGCCTAAGTGAACAGCCTCGGCTTATGCCATATAAACCTACCTACCTATTGTTGTTGGCTAACACATTATTAAATAAATTATGAACGGTGGAGGCTTCTACTTCGTTATACATGTTAATTCAATAAAATAAAACACTTTAACTTTGTTTGTACAACACAATATTTTCTATTTTTGTGATAAAATAAAACACTCTAACTTTGTTTGTATAACAAATATATTTTTTTATTTTTGTGAGAAAATCACTCCGTTTGATAATGGTAAGTTGAGTTGCCGAAACTGCAGTCACAAAAATAAAAAAATATTGTGTTATACAAACAAAGTTAAACTGTTTAATATTATTAAATAATTTAATTTTTTAATGGTATAAAACATGTTTATGTTATTCTAATTAAGCGCATCATGTAGAAAAACAAATGATTTATTAAGATTTAAACACGAATTAAAACTAATATCCACTTTCTGCAAAAATTTAGTCTCGTTGAGACTTCTCCAAATATTCATTGAAACAGCTACTTCTCGAGCTAATACCCCGACAGATATTGAATTATACAATGAATTTTTGGGTTACACGACAGATTTACTGTTCTATGCATAATTTATATGCAAAATGCAACATCAGGTCAAATTATTCTCTCACCAAACTAAATGAACCAACAAGAAATTGAAATAAATTTAAAAAATTACAGCGAATGAATATTAATTAAAAGAATTAGAGAAAAAGTCCTAAGGCATCTATAGACGCGTTTCGAGATTTATCTCTCATCAGTATAGATATGCTTTAGACCAGTGGTCTCCAAACTACGGCCCGCGGGCCAAATCCGACCCGCGACTTGCATAAATCCGGCCCGCGACTTGCATAAATCCGGCCCGCGGTTGTTTGTATTTTTTTTTGTAAATGTCATATTGTAACAATTGTTCCTTAAATTTTTCATAATTTTATAAAATTAATCGGATCTTGGCCGACTTTATTATGTAGAATTGTATTTGTGGCCCGCGAAGAAGATAGTTTGGAGACCCAGGCTTTAGACTATCAATACAAAAAATATTTAAAAAACCAGAAAACTTACAGGAAGGTTGAAGTGTGTCGTTGAAACAGGTAAAGAAAACTGGGGGCGAGTGAAAATGTTATTCATAGGTAAAGGGATTAAGTCATTAGTAGGTGCGAACAATTTGATGGTGGCTGTACAGTGTAACATAAAGCAAACATTGAATTTGCCAATAGTTTGCAGAATGTTTACAAAATATAAAAACGAATGAAAATTAATATCGACTTTCTACAAGACTAAATTTTTGGTATCGATATTAATTTTAATTCGTTTTTATATTTTGTAAATATTCTGTAAACTGTTGGCAAATTCAATTTTTCTTTATGTTAAATCAGCGTTTTTTTTTTCATTTAAATTAAAACAAACTATTTTTTTAACAAAACGTGTTTTTTTCATTGAAACCGCGTTTAAAACATTAAAATTAAAAACATGTTTAAAACGTCTTTAAACCTGTTTAAAACAGTACATACAGGGCATTTTTCTTTTGAGTATACATATCCCGATAATTACAGCGTATTTTTAAATTTGCGGGAATTCGTAGTTTCAAAGCGTTTAATTTGAGGCATTTAACGAGTGTTTTCCACTCCCAGACTAAGCATGAAGTAAAATTTCGAGTTTAGAAAAGCCTAAGAATTTGGATTGGGCGCGTAGCGAAGCGGAGCGGCCAATCCAAATTAGGCTTTTCTAAACTCGAAATTTTACTTCATGCGCCACGCTTAAAAACCCTGATTCACAGTAAAGTTTAAAAAAACACACACAAACAATGATTATAGGCAACCTAATATACGTTAGAGTTATTGGGTTGCCTATAATCACTGTTTTGAACAATTGGTTAAGATCAGAATTTGACTCACGTTTTATTCACATCTACATATTTGATTGCTAAAGCCGTATATTTTAAACTTTGCGATATTTCAGTGTTTTATACGTGTGGCGCATGAAGTAAAATTTCGAGTTTAGAAAAGCCTAATTTGGATTGGCCGCTCCGCTTCGCTACACGGCCAATCCAAATTTTCAGGCTTTTCTAAACTCGAAATTTTACATCATGCTTAGTCTGGGAGTGGAAAACTCTCGTTTAAAGATTCAAATTGAAATATTTAAAAAAAACAACGAATGTCGTAAAATTTACAGTGTATGCATCTGTATACTTGAAAGAAAAATTCCCTGTATTTAAAAATCACATTTATGCGCACACAGTTGTGATATTTTATTGTAATAAAATGTTATGTTTAATAATGTAATTAGAAATGTCTTCAACATTTAAAAACGTAAACAAAAAACCTTAATAAAGTAGTATAAAATATAATTTAGCAAATTTATGATAATAAAAAAAACGTTTCAGACAAATTTAACGTTTAAAACATGTTTTGAACAAATTTAAGTTTTAAAACCTGTTTAAAACAAAACCGTTAAAAACACGACGGCTGTTTTTAAACATGCTTAAAACACTGTTTTAAAACAAAGTGATTTAAACATAACAACCCTGTGTTAAATTAATTTATTACTAACAATAAAAAGTTGCTCCAAAATGATATGTTAAAATACATTAACACTTATAATTTTGAGCATGTAAAATCCAGTGGCCCAGGAAAAATAAAACATACTGTATATGTATGATATTATTTATTTCAACAGATTATGTACGGTGAATTAACAGGAAAAAGTTGTAATGACACAGTGTATTGTGTATGTTTAGGTTTAGTCGCTAAAAATAGAAAATTTATTGATATTCAAAGTTTGTACGATTATTTAAAACAAATAGTAATAAACATAAAGTAATGTTTCACAGAAAATGTTTAAACCTACTATTTAAAAAGAAGGTGGCATTAATTTTTAATATTTGCAAGTTATCTAATGGCTATTCGCACCCAAGTCGCTTAACTTAATCAGAGATTAGTACGTTCTTTCAAAGCAGTTAATTTGAGGCTTTTAAAGAGTGTTTTCCACTCCCAGACTAAGCATGAAGTAAAATTTCGAGTTTAGAAAAGCCTAAGAATTTGGATTGGCCGCATAGCGAAGCGGAGCGGCCAATCCAAATTAGGCTTTTCTAAATTCGAAATTTTACTTCATGCGTCACGCTTAAAAACCCTGATTCACAGTAAAGTTAAAAAAAAACACACAAAAACAACAATGATTATAGGCAACCTAATATACGTTAGAGTTATTGGGTCGCCTATAATCACTGTTTTGAACAATTGGTTAAGATCAGAATTTGACTCACGTTTTATTCACATCTACATATTGGATTGCTAAAGCCGTATATTTTAACCTTTGCGATATTTCAATGTTTTATACGTGTGGCACATCAAGTAAAATTTCGAGTTTAGAAAAGCCTAATTTGAATTGGCCGCTCCGCTTCGCTACGCGGCTAATCCAAATTTTCAGGCTTTTCTAAACTCGAAATTTTACTTCATGCTTAGTCTGGGAGTGGAAAACCCTCGTTTAAAGATTCAAATTGAAATATTTAAAAAAAGCAACGAATGTCGTAAAATTTACAGTGTATGCATCTGTATACTTGAAAGAAAAACTCCCTGTATTTAAAAATCACATTTATGCACACACAGTTGTGATATTTTATTGTAATAAAATGTCATAATGTAATTTGAAATGTCCAACATTTAAAAATGTAAACAAAAAACCTTAATAAACTAGTATAAAATATAATTTAGCAAATTTATGATAATAAAAAAAACGTTTCAGACAAATTTAACGTTTAAAACATGTTTAGAACAAATTTAAGATTTAAAACCTGTTTAAAACAAAACCGTTAAAAACACGACGGCTGTTTTTAAACATGCTTAAAACACTGTTTTAAAACAAAGTGTTTTAAACATAACAACCCTGTGTTAAATTAATTTATTACTAACAATAAAAAGTTGCTCCAAAATGATATGTTAAAATACATTAACACTTATAATTTTGAGCATGTAAAATCCAGTGGCCCACGAAAAATAAAACATACTGTATATGTATGATATTATTTATTTCAACAGATTATGTACGGTGAATTAACAGGAAAAAGTTCTAATGACACAGTGTATTGTGTATGTTTAGGTTTAGTCGCTAAAAATAGAAAATTTATTGATATTAAAAGTTTGTACGATTATTTAAAACATTATTATTATATTGTCTATTTATTTATTGGAATAAAGTTTATTATTATTATTATTATTAATAAACATTGGACGGTTCAATGTTTATTAATGTATTTTGTCTATTTATTTATTGGAATAAAGTTTATTATTATTATTATTATTAATAAACATTGAACGGTTCAATGTTTATTAATGTATTTTCTAAAATACTAAAGTAAATTTAAGTTTCTAGTAGAAAGCCGGTATTCGTATTCGATTTGGCGATTATTCACTTACTTTTATATATCTGTGTCCGCCAAATTTACTAAGCATACGTGAATATTATGAATTATTCGAACTTCACTTGAAATCAGTGTTTTATACGCTTGGCGCATGAAGTAAAATTTTGAGTTTCTTTTTAGAATTTTTAGATATGTAGTAGCTTTTTGAACAATTTTATTATGCCAGATATATTTTATTAACATAAAGTAATGTTTCACAGAAACTGTTTAAACCTACTATTTAAAAAGAAGGTGGCATTAATTTTTAATATTTGCAAGTTATCTAATGGCTATTCGAACCCAAGTCGCTTAACTTAATCAGAGATTAGTACGTTCTTTCAAAGCAGTTAATTTGAGGCTTTTAACGAGTGTTTTCCACTCCCAGACTAAGCATGAAGTAAAATTTCGAGTTTAGAAAAGCCTAAGAATTTGGATTGGCCGCGTAGCGAAGCGGAGCGGCCAATCCAAATTAGGCTTTTCTAAACTCGAAATTTTACTTCATGCGCCACGCTTAAAAACACTGATTCACAGTGAAGTTCAAAAAACACACACATACAACAACGATTATAGGCAACCTAATATACGTTACGAGTTATTGGGTTGCCTATAATCACTGTTTTGAACAATTGGTTAAGATCTGAATTTGACTCACGTTTTATTCACATCTACATATTTGATTGCTAAAGCCGTATATTTTAAACTTTGCGATATTTCAGTGTTTTATACGTGTGGCGCATGAAGTAAAATTTCGAGTTTAGAAAAGCCAAATTTTCAGGCTTTTCTAAACTCGAAATTTTACTTCATGCTTAGTCTGGGAGTGGAAAACCCTCGTTTAAAGATTCAAATTGAAATATTAAAAAAAAAAACAACGAATGTCGTAAAATTTACAGTGTATGCATCTGTATACTTGAAAGAAAAACTCCCTGTATTTAAAAATCACAATTATGCACACACAGTTGTGATATTTTATTGTAATAAAATGTCATGTTTAATAATGTAATTTGAAATGTCTTCAACATTTAAAAATGTAAACAAAAAACCTTAATAAACTAGTATAAAATATGATTTAGCAAATTTATGATAATAAAAAAAACGTTTTAGACAAATTTAACGTTTAAAACATGTTTTGAACAAATTTAAGATTTAAAACCAGTTTAAGACAAAACCATTAAAAACACGACGGCTGTTTTTAAACATGCTTAAAACACTGTTTTAAAACAAAGTGTTTTAAACATAACCCTGTGTTAAATTAATTTATTACTAACAATAAAAAGTTGCTCCAAAATGATATGTTAAAATACATTAACACAAGGTATAATTTTGAGCATGTAAAATCCAGTGGCCCACGAAAAATAAAACATACTATATATATATATATATATATATGATACTATTTATTTTAACAGATTATGTACGGTGAATTAACAGGAAAAAGTTCTAATGACACAGTGTATTGTGTATGTTTAGGTTTAGTCGCTAAAAATAGAAAATTTATTGATATTCAAAGTTTGTACGATTATTTAAAACAAATAGTAATAAACATAAAGTAATGTTTCGGGGAAAATGTTTTAAACTACTATTTAAAAAGAAGGTGTGCATTAATTTTTAATATTTGCAAGTTATCTTAAAAACATTCTGCTCTAATGGCCATTCGCACCCAGAGATTAGTACTTTTAAAAACACAACAATTGTATTTACAAATTGTTTACACGATCGCATATTGATAAAAGATATACGAGCCCTAACAACTATATATTGGGACAAAATCAAATTCATGTATAATTCAGGTATTAGACAGTTTATTTCTTTTTTTCTTTTTTTTTAAATTTAATTCCATGTAATTAGTTAATTAACATCAATGAGGGCCAATCAGCAACACAAAAAACAAAATTATTATACTATTCTATTCTATCATCTCTAATTAACAAGGAAAATGTTCATTTTGTGTGGCAACTAAATATTGGGACAGTATAAAATAACTGTTAAAAATGAAACAAAATAAGACAAGTAAGCTGTGAAAACAATGCAGAACGAAACGTCAGATTACTTGGTAGTTGCTTTTTTATCGTATCGGGTGAATCGCTGCTTTTATTGAACAAAATGGTGCGTGGTATCTCTACAAGTTCCAAAATTCGTGAGTTAGTGATTAAAAATTATTGCCGAAATACAACGATACGTGAAATGGCGGATGAACTTAATATTCCTAAAACAACAGTGTGGAATATAATTAAGCATTATGGAGAAACCGGAAATATCCTAGACAAAAAAGGCAAAAGTTCGGGTCGTCCAACATTAGTTTCTGATAGAAACAAGAGATTATTAGTAAAACTGTGCAAAAAAGGGAGAAGAAATACTTTAAGGCAAATTACGACTGAATGGAATCACGAAACTGGATTGAATCTGTCAAGGGAATGCTGCCGCCAGTGGATTCATAAATGTGGACTCAAGTTTTATAAGGTTGAATTTCAAGTAGCAATTTAAAAGTGCATTTAAAAAGAAATATTTTCTTGTAGGCAAAGGAAAAACCACTGTTGACGGAAAAACAAAAGAAAGCCAGACTCACATGAGCAAAATCTAAATTATCTTGGTCAGCTACAGACTGGTCCAGAGTAATTTTTAGTGACGAATGAAAATTCGACGTATGTGTTGGTGATTACCGCAAACGCGTGATTCACTCAAAACATGAGGCATTTCACAAGGATTGCCTAAAACGCACCGTAAAATTTCCTAAAGGAATGATGATTTGGGGCTGCATGACAGCTTCAGGATTAGGATGTTTTGAATTTATTGATGGTACCGTGAATGCTGCGAAATATCAACAAATACTGCAAAACAGTTTGCTATCAAGTATCGCCAAGTTAAATGTTGACGAAAATTACATTTTTCAACAGGATGGGGCGGCCTGTCATACGGCCAAAACCACAAAAAAGTGGTTTAGCGACCACAACATAAATGTTCTTTCTTGGCCTTCCAGCAGTCCTGACCTTAATGTCATTGAAACAGTATGGCATAAAATGAAACAAACATTGAGGAACAACCCACAACGGACATAACCTGAACTTAGAGAAGAGATAGAGCATATTTGGAATGAAATTTCTCCTGAAACGTGCAGATCCTTAGTTGAGTCAATGCCTAGCCGAATTCGAGCAGTCATAAAATATAAGGGCGATGTTACTCCTTTTTAGAAATAAAATTCGTGCAATGTCCCAATATTTAGTTGACAAACAAAATTAACATTTTTCTTGTAAATTAGAGGTGATTGAATAATTAATTTGTTTTTTGTGTTGTTGATGGGCCATAACTGTTGCTAATTAACTAATTACAAAGTATTAAATTAAAAAAATACTAGAAAACTTAAATAAACTGTCCAATACCTGAATTTTATATGAATTTGATTTGTCCCAATATATAGTTGTTAGGGCTCGTATATTGTTTAAGATATTTTACAAATTCATAACATTCTTATATCCTGGAAATTTAACTTAATCAGAGATTTAATCAAATGATTAAAGTTAATCAGTCGGAGTGCAAATGAGCCTTTTTTTGTTCCCAGCATGGCAAATGTTTTTAGAATTAGTTGCGAGTAATAAAAAAAAAATACATACTAACTTTTCATATAGTAGTTTAAACATTTTCCCTGAAATATTACTTTCTGTTTATTACTCACTGTTTTATATAATTGTACACGCTTTGAGTATCAATAAATGTTCTATTTTTAGCGACTACTGCAATTTATGTACACAACACATTACAACTTTTTCCGTTTATAATCAAATATGTATTATAAAAAGAAATAACAAAAAATACTAAATTCTCGATACTAAAATTAAGAAAAATCATAGTAGTTTGTAATTAATTAATAAATATAAACAAATCACTTAGGATGATAATTTCATCAAATCTGTAAATTTTTGTTGAATCAGAAATAAAATCGACTTTAACTTAAATTTAGAAGAAAACCATGTGAGATATTTGACTATTCTTTAAAATTTGTTGACTATTCTTTAAAATTAGTTGACTATTCTTCAAAATATGTAATTATTTATTAAAAATAAACAAAACAATTAGGATGAGCATTTCATAAAATCTATAAATTTTTATTGAATTACAGAAATAAAATTGTCTCTAACACAAATTCAGAAAAACACCATGTGAGTTATTTGGCTATTCTTTAAAATTTGTTGACCATTCTTTAAAATTTGTAATTATTTATTAAAAATAAACAAAACAATTAGGATGAGCATTTCATAAAATCCATAATTTTTTATTGAATTACAGAAATAAAATCGTCTTTAACACAAAAAACACCATGTGAGATATTTGGCTATTCTTTAAAACTTCTTGTCAGTCTTTAAAGTTTGTAATTAATTACTAAATATAAACAAACCATTTAGGATGATCACATCGTTTCATAAAATCAGTAAATTTTTATTAAATCACAGAAATAAAATTGACTTTAAATTAAATTCAGAAGAACACCATGTGAGATATTTGACTATTCTTTAAAATTTGTTGACCATTCTTTGAAATTTGTAATTAATTATTAAATATAAACAAAACAATTAGGATGATCACATCGTTTCTTAAAATCTATACATTTTTATTAAATTACAGAAATAAAATCGACTTTAAATTAAATTTAGAAAAACACTATGTGAGCCTATTCTTTAAAACTAAAAACAAAACGAAAATTATAGTTTTATAATAATTCGACACGCTAAAATTTTCACAACTTTTCAGAATCAGTATATTCGTAAATTGCCCCATTTTTCTACTTTGGCACAAAATTGTTGTTTTTATTCGTTGAAATTAAAGATATACTGTTTAAGTAAACCGACTATGGTAAAAATTTTGGTATATGCAGAATCGCCAATAATTGTAACGCCATCAATCCCGACTTTGGTGCTATTAGCAGGAATGCTTTGAAGAAGATCTTCCGACAGGGTAAATAGTCTACATATTTTAATCTGTTGTTTGTTCCTAAATGTGTTGCTTGTTTTATACTTTTTTATGTACCTATATTTATTAAGTATTTGTATTTATATTTCATTTATTTATATTTTTAGTTTTATAATATTGTACTCAAATGGACATCCGTTAATAAATAAATAAATAAGTTTAATTTGACATTAATAAATTTTACAAATAATTATTGCTTCTAAGCAAATCAGGCGCTTTAAAAATTTGACCACTTTTTTATGGGATATGTAAGTATAATTAAAACAAAAAAACGGAAAGCCAATTGCTCCAGGCCCAGGCGTATAAATTTTAAAACACTTGATTTCAAAATTCAAGAGTTAAAAAGAAAAATCTCTGTATATATTTAAATTTACGTTATATTGCATATTTAATTTGTGACTGTGACCTTAAGACAAAATCCCGGCTGCGCTACTGGTTGTGTAACTCAAATATTAATTGTATAATTCAATATCCGTTGAGGTATTAGCTCGGAAAGTAATTGTTTAAATCAGGTATGGGCAACCTTTGACATGTTGAGGGCCAAACTTTAGCGTGCAAATACGTTCGCGGGCCGCGTTTAAAAGTACTTAGTGCATTTTAAAGTAGTGATAATATTTTTTACGATCGATATTAGACATGAAATAATTCGACAATGTTATTATACACTCAACCGCAAAAAACGCGCCACTTGAAAATTCACGTTTTTTCGTGAATATTCAAACAGCCATAACTTCGGTCGATGTGGATGAAATTTGATGAATTTTTGAGTTTTTGGAACGCTAAAGTTTTCTCTTTAAGGACACATAAGTGGATATAACGAAATTTAAGCACTTCTGCATTTAAAAGTCCTACCAACAAAAAAATTTTCAGAATGTTAGAAATGATAAAAGTTGAGAAGTTATACTGTGCCCAAAAAAAAATCGTAGCTCCACTTCAAAAAGAGCGCAACAAAATTCCATCATTTTCCTTTGAAATAAGCGAAAAATCATGTCGATCCAATGATTTGGCTCGAAGTTATGGCAGTATTTTTTAAAAAGTGTATTTTGGGGCATAACTTTGGCGGCCAGGCATAACTCTGCTCGCAAACCTGTGACATTATGCGATTTAAAAAGATTGAAGTTTTCTCTTTAAGGGCATGTTAGTCAGATCTTCAAACATGCACATTTTACCCCCTTCTACCCCCTAAAGGCGATGAATCAATTTTTCTCAAATTGTCATAACTTTACTCCAAATCAATTTATCGATCTGAATTTTTGCGTATATTAAAGGAGGACTGAATTTATTCTGGATATCCCTTGCTTGAAACCACATTTTTTTTGCGCATTGTACAAGCTAACAAAGTTAAAAGTTTTAAAGTGAAAAACGTTTCATCGCCTTTAGGGGGTCAAAGGGGGTAAAATGTGCATGTTTAAAGATCTGACTAACATGCCCTTAAAGAGAAAACTTCAATCTTTTTAAATCGCATAATGTCACAGGTTTGCGAGCAGAACATGCCTCAAGGAGAAAACTTCAAGCTTTTTAAATCGCATACTATCACAGGTTTGCGAGCAGAGTTATGCCTGTCCGCCAAGTTATGCCCCAAAATACACTTTTTAAAAAAACTGCCCTAACTTCGAGCCAAATCATTGGATCGACATGATTTTTCGCTTATTTCAAAGGAAAATGATGGAATTTTGTTGCGCTTTTTTTGAAGTAGAGCTACGATTTTTTTTGGGCACAGTATAACTTCTCAACTTTTATCATTTTTAACATTCTGAACATTTTTTTGTTGGTAGGACTTTTAAATGCAGAAATGCTTAAATTTCGTTATATCCACTTATGTGTCCTTAAAGAGAAAACTTTAGCGTTCCAAAAACTCAAAAATTCTTCAAATTTCATCCACATCGACCGAAGTTATGGCTGTCACGAAAAAACGTGAATTTTCAAGTGGCGCGTTTTTTTGCGGTCGAGTGTAGTACAATTTATTAAAATAACAAAATAAAATTTTAAAAAATGGTACATTATAATTAAATCGTTAAATTTGCAATTGTTACAAACTACGAAAGATAAATACACCGAAATCAATGAGACATTGAGCTTGAATTTGGGAAACTAATCCATCGATATTTGGATTAATTCCACTGACACAAAGACGTAAAGAATTTTCCAAATTATCGTCAGTCAGTCTTGTACGATGTGTTGATTTATTAACTTTCATCAATGAAAAGAACTGTTCGCATTTATAAGTACTGCCAAACGCACAAATCAATCTTTTGCGAATTTTCTAAGCTGCGGAAAATTGTCTTCTTCTAGGTATTTTTTGTAGAAATCGCACAACTCTACGTCTTCAAATTTGGATTTTAGGAGTGAGTTTTCTTGAATCTCGATCAACTCCATTTGTAAGTGTATTGGAGCATTTTGTACAATATATGTTGTAGGAGTAGCAAATAAACTGAAACAGTCTTCCATGTTTTTGAAGTCGCAAAATCTGTTCGAAAATTGTTCCGACAGTAACTTGAGTTCTTCAGCATATTGAGCATAAGCAATATTTCCATACGCAGAGAGCGTGTTGAAATGGTAACTGTTACCAGACAGCATCTGTGACTCCCACAAGCGTAGTTTGATCTGAAACGCTTTTAAATGGCTGTACAAATCATTTACTAACTGTCCTTGTTTTTGAAGTTTCATATTTAAATCATTCAAATAGCCTGTAAGATCGACCAAAAATGCTAAGTCACATATCCATTTTGAGTCACTTAATTCAGATAGTGGTTTATCTTTTATTTTCATAAAGTCTGCTATCTCATTTCTAAGCTCGTAAAACCGTTTCAACATTTTTCCTTTGCTCAGCCACCCGACTTCACAATAATATGTTACGTCGTTATATTCAGCTGATATTTCATCCAAAAACGCCTTGAACTGACGATGGTTAAGCCCTCGGGATCGAATAAAGTTGATGGTTTTTACTACCACATTCATAACATTCTGGAGTCGAATGGACTTAGAACACAAGTTCTGTTGGTGGATAATGCAATGAAGGACTATCAAATCATCTTTTTGCTCATTTCATTCTGTTGCTTTTTCATTGAAAATTCCGATGAAACCTTTATGTAAGCCGACCATAGAAGTGCATACTCCAATTAATTTTGACCATGGTAAGCCAAAACTTATGAATACCTTTTGAACTTCAATAAAAATATCCTCTCCTGTAGTAGTTCCTTTTAGCGGCTGTAAAGCAAGCATTTCCTCAGTAACAGTGAACTTCTTATCAACACGTCGAATAAATATAGCGTTGAGCTGTGTCAGACAAATCGGTGCTCTCGTCTAATGCTATGGAAAATGATTCAAAACCAGCCATACGGTCAGTAAATGTTGTTTTTATATCATTAGCCATCATTTCTATACGTCGAACAACAGTCTTGACAAACTAATTTTTTCAAATTCTTTTTTCTTTTCAGGACACATAATACCGCAAACTTCTAACATACACTCCTTGATAAATTCTCCTTCGGCAAATGGTTTTAATGCCTTTGCCAATTTTGAGCTAACTATAAAACTAGCTTTCACATTATCAAGTTGTGTTCTTTATTTATGAAACATTTGTTGCTGTTTTTCCAAATTTGCGGTAAGCTTCTGGATTTTGTCTGTTCTTAATTGTCCTGTCAGTGAGTGCAGCGTAGCATGCTTAGTTGAGTAATGCCTCTTTATATTGAATTCTTTCATTACTGAAATGGATTCATTACACAGCAAACAAATATGCTTACCATTGTGCAAGATAAAAAAGAATTCTTCAGTCCATTTTTCTTGAAAATGGCGACCCTCTGTACCTACTTTTTGTTTCTTTCCACCAGACATCATTTTTGTTTACTTCTCGTTCAATAAACTTAATAACAAACTATAGTTAGTAACCACTCAAGATGCACACAAAGTCACAAAGCAAGTTGACGGCTCGAGCAATTCGCTAGGATATCGCTTGTCCAAGTTATTACCTCGGTAGCTCAAATAGAACTGAACTAACGTTCGGGCCATGGACCCGCTTATATAGGCAAAATGAACGAATAATCTGGAATAAACTAGTTTAGAATAATTGAGAAGCAATAAATCTTTTGATGTGTCACTCGTGAGGTGGCAAACCTCAAAGAATTTGATCGAGCAAATCGAGTGGCGGCGATTATCAAAGAGTGAGGCGGCAAACATCAAAGAATTTGATGTTTGCCGCCTCACTGTCACTCCCGTGAGTATAAGTACCTAATGTAATATTTTTTTAATTGGGTTTTTTCAAAATGTTCCGCGGGCCGGATCATATCTTAGAGCGGGCCGGATCCGGCCCGCGGGCCGGGGGTTGCCCATATGTGGTTTAAATCAATATTTGGAAAAGTTTCAACGAGAAATTGTTTTTAAAGAAAGTCGATATTAATTCGTTTTTATATTTTTGATTTAAAACTGATAGAACAAAAACAACTGATTAATAGATTTTGATAAAACTCGTTGTAATGCTTAAAAATAGGAACAAACTTTGTTGTTGTAGCGAGGGAAAAACCAAAATGGAAAAATTGCGCAAAATATTCCATGAGCTTAATAAATTTGAATAAAATCATGCGTACTACGTAGGTCGTTTGATAAGTATGGTAAATTTCTATAAAATGGTTACACAATTTAAGTGTACAGTCCTCGATGGAGATTTTGTTGAAAAATTAAACAGAATTTTTTCAAAATAAATTGTGTTAAAAACTCACAGTAATTAAAAAAATACATTTGATATAGTGTCGAAAATTGCAATTAAAAATACAGGAGTTTAAAATTGATTAATCCAAAGGGTATTTAAGTCTTACTTCAATCTCGTACAAAAAAAATCAATTGAGCATCAGATTTTGATAATAACGTATCATATTTTAGAAATAAAAAATTAAACAGAATTTTTTCAAAATAAATTGTGTTAAAAACTCACAGTAATTAAAAAAAAATACATTTGATATAGTGTCGAAAATTGTAATTAAAAATACAGGTGTTTGAAATTGATTGATCGAATCTGAATCTCGTACAAAAAATAAATTGAGCATCAGATTTTGATAATAACTCATCAGCTTTTAGAAATATGCAAACTAAGTAATAATTATAATATTTAATTAGTTTTAATCGGGGGAGGAAAAAATCTAATCAATGTGAACAAAATTTTAAAAAACCAAAATTTCAAAAGTTTTTTTTTTATTTAAAATTTTATTCAATAATGTGGTGTAAAAATATACTTGGATTTTTTTTATGTATACATATCCCAATGTATACGCTGTAGATTTTCCGAGGTTCGTCGTTTTTAAAAAGCTTCTACAGAGTGTTTCCACTACTTAATGGAGTAAAATTTCGAGTTTAGAAAAGCCTGAAAATTTAGTTTTATTCGAACTGGTCGCTATAACCGACAATACTGCCTATAGAGAACACTGGCTACAACGTACAAATACCGGATCAAGTTCGCTGTAAAAGATTTTGACTGTACACAAAAAACGGCAGAAAACCAAAGGTAGATAGCCTTTTTCACATTTAAGTTACCTGTTTACATTTAATACATTTTAATATATTTATTGTATGAAACAGTTATGATAAATAAAGTAGATGTTTCAATGCGTGTTTGACAAGAAAAAATGTACTATATTGATTAATTTAATAAACAATACGAAAAGCAATAACATTTATAACATAAATGCTGGCATACATTTGACTGAATAAATTAATATTTTAAGTGACGATAACTGTGATGTTTAAAGTTATTCATAATTAAAAGTACAAAGTAAATTTCCTCCATCAAGTAATTAAACGTTTTTTTTGATTATTTTCGTTATCACTTTCATGAACTCCCCGCATATATTTTTTCCATTCAATAAATCACTTTATTTGCAGCCATTTCAACGTTATTAACAATTCAATTGTTATCACGCCAACAAACGGTACAATCGGGAAACGGTAAACGTGTAGGAAAAACAAATGAACATCACGCCCTCGCCGCCTACGTCCATCCGGACTGACATAAGTAGCTATTAATTTAGAATTCTACAGGGTGCCCGTATTTCAACAGTATGTATGGGGATCTCGGTTATTTTAAGACATAGAGAGTCGGTTAAATTAAGGTAGAGTTGCGTATTTTAGACCCGAATATTAATCTAAAAACAAATTTGAAATATCTTCTTTCGTTTTTGAGATATTGTCAAAAAACGGATCTTTTTAAATTTCGTTTTTATTTTTTTATTAAAAAACTATTGAATCCAGACATTTATATACTTTGACATTTTGTTACCGGCGTTTTACCGCAAACGCCGGAACTTTGATTTAATCAGCATAATTTAATAATTTTTGATTAATTTTTTTACAGCGGCACCCATTTGTTTTTTTTTTAATTCCCTTTATTTATCAGCTGCATAAATCATAATTATTATAAAATGTGTACAGTCCGTATTACATACATTGAGCGTTGAATTTGTATATTTTGTAAATTTTAATTTTAAGTTTAGCTAGGTTTTCTTTTTTCTTAGGATTAGTAGGTCTTTCCCCTTGTACATTTTGCACTTGCGTTAAGCGCTCAGTAATCCGCACGTTACGCCCACAACGCTGTACCCGAAATTTTTCTCTGGAATTACCCCAGGTATCAGTTACGCCCCGCATTTTGCGTACTCGGAATTTTTGTAATCCCTGTTTATGACGCCCGGGTGTTCCAAAGACACGGGCTGTTGTTAAGGGTAATGGAGGGAAAGTACGCGCAAACACGTTAGTGGGTACAGCTGCGGGATTATTTCTATTTTGATATGTGTGATATTAATTTAATTAATAATATTGCTATAGTATGTTCAATTAAAAAAAACATCTAGAGTGCCATGATTTTAATTATTTTTAAATTTAAGTTGGCTACACGCCTTATAAATTGACATATAAAACGTCAAACATGATAATTATAATATAAATTTTCAGAGTTGCCAACTTACAATATTTTCCATGGCACTCTAGAGGTTTTTTTTTTAATGAACATACGATAGTGCCACTCATATAGGAACATCGACAATTAATTTACTATACATGGAAAAAAGTCCTACCGTTGGTACGAATGCTACAACCAGAACATGCAAACATTTTATATTTGAAAATACAATTATTTTGCAAATATTTTAATTTAATTACGTGGCAATTTAAAGAGCGCATGCGCATGAGCGATGACGGATACTCGTTAGCCCCAACCCCACGCGTCGGCCAATGGGAGAAGCGATACCCCTACCGGCTTCTGCCTTAACAAAACTGAATGACAGGGGGTGGTTGTTAGAAGTTGGGAGTTGGTCGTTGGAACTTGAAAGTTGTCATTTGAAGTTACAAGTGGTCCTTGGATTATATTTTTACAAGTGATGTTATATTTTTTTTTAATTTTACTAATTTGTTAAGTGCGGTGTTTACCATTTTAATTCAAGTGGAGTACTTAAATTTATTATTATTTTACCCGACTTTTGCATAAATTAGTTATTTTTCTTCAACTATTATTGAGTCCTGTTTATAGTCAGCACGCGAGTGCAACTTTTTTTTTCATTCCAATTAGTTCTTTTTTGTAGTTGTTGTTTATTGTAAATATTAATTATTAATTCATAATTTTTTTTGGTTTGTGAATAAATCACAGTTTCTTTCTTGAACTAATTCATTTTTTTTTACTATTATTTATCTTCAAACATTCGCTTACCCCCGTTACCTCTAAAGATCATAATAAACCAAGTGAAAGTATTTGTGCCAATCCAACGAGGAAACTTCCAGAGGAAAGAAGACCTCAACTCTAAGTCATATACTGTAGGGCAACAAAGGTCAGTAATAATTAACATTTTTTTTGTATAGCTTACCGATCAAGTGAGCCAAGCCGGAGGATAACAGCGAGCACCACTGCTTATTTTGTCAAAATTTATTTTTTTGTCTAGCGTGAGTGCCCCCCTGTTACATATAGAGGCACTTTTTAACGAGAAATCTAGTAGCATATTTTATTTTAAGATAACTATAGCATTTACTCAGGGAGCATAGCCAGCTTTTGTTTTTCTAATGGGCGCCATTTTAAATTTTCATATTTTTCGGAAGAATATTTTTTTCTGAATTCAATGATGTATTACACTTATAGTTTATTGTACATTTTATACAGGGTGTTCATTTGAAAACTTCCCAACGCGGATTTATGGAAAACCACTGATTAGAAGAAAAAACGCCGAGACACGTCCAAAGATTTCCCAAGGGGGACAACTTTTTAACCAAAAACGATTTCACCCCCTTTTACCCTCTGCCCCCGGGGTCATCCCCTTAAAAATTTTAAATGACAAGTGGTACCAAGTAATAGTTTGTTTGAAAGGTTTTTCAAAGTGCTTTATTTTGACGTTTGAATTTTTAAAATCGGTCGATTTGTTTACGGAAAAATTAGAAAAATCTTTATTTATCTTAATTTGTTCAGATAGAAAAAAAACACACGAAAATATCACTTTTTATTTTATTAAGTGTTCAAAATGTTGCCCGTTATTGGCCAAAATGATATAGGCGATGTTCAAATTCCTGCCGGACATTTTCAAAAACATGTTGTGGGAGATCATGGCAGCTTTCGGTGAGGCGTTGACGAAGTTCATCTAAACTTTCAGGTTGGGGAGTGAACACAATAGATTTTAAATGGCCCCATAGATAAAAGTCTAATGGCGACAAGTCAGGAGATCTAGCAGGCCATTCTATAGGCCCTCTTCGCCCAATCCATTTATCTGAAAATTCGTCGTCTAGCCATTGCCGAACCGGAAGAACATAGTGAGGAGGAGCGCCGTCTTGCTGGAAATATATTTCAGCTTCATCAAGTATAGGATTTCCATCGTCTCCGATTTGGTTTTCAATGGTTTCAGTGATAAGCGGATTGATGGTATTTTCCAACATATCTAAATATGTGCCTCCATTTAAATTCCCATTAATAAACAATGGCCCAATCACTTTGTTTCCTAAATTGCTTGCCCATACATTAATTTTTTGGGGGTACTGAGTATGCCCTTCTACAAAAGCATGAGGATTTTCATTGCTCCAATACCTGCAGTTATGCTTATTAACAAATCCATTTAGATAAAATGTGCATTAATCAGTGAAGCAGATATTCTTTACATGAATGGTATTATCATTAATCGCTGCAGTCATTTGTTCACAAAACTCAACTCGCCTATCGAAATCACCCTCGGTTAACTCTTGCAATATTTGCATTTTGAATGGATGAAATTTATGTAATTTAGTAACTGTGTGTACAGAGCCTAATGAAATACCAGTCGCATCACCAATTTTGCGTAATTAAGTATTAGGATTTATGCCAAAATGACCCAAAACTTCAATTTGAGCGGCTTCATTTAAAACTCTACGATGATTACGTTTTTTATTTGCAACAGATCCAGTTTGAGTAAATTTAGTAACAAGGTCCAAAACATACCTATGCGAAGTTATCTTGTCCGGATGTCTGGCGTTAAATGTGACGGCAGTTTGCCGAGCACATTGATTTTGGGCACCATAAATTAGAATAATTTCCACTCTTTCGGCTAGTGTGTAAACCATTTTGGAAGTAAAATATGAATCAATAAATTTATTTTCACTATCCCAAGATTGTCACAAAGGTAACTGACAGCAAATGGAATTGTTTCTTTTCCATAGCAACTAACCCAAACTAAACAGGTATAAGAATAAATGTTATCTCCGTATTGATGAAAAGAAGGCGAAAAAAATTGGGGTTTTTATTTGGTTGCTGCCAAGTTTTGTCGGTTTTTAAACACTTATTAATAAAATAAAAAGTGATATTTTCGTGTGTTTTTTTTTTTTCTATCTGAACAAATTAAGATAAATAAAGATTTTTCTAATTTTTCCGTAAACAAATCGACCGATTTTAAAAATTCAAACGTCAAAATAAAGCACTTTGAAAAACCTTTCAAACAAGCTATTACTTGATACCCCTTGTCATTTAAAATTTTTAATCAGTGGTTTTCCATAAATCCGCGTTGGGAAGTTTTCAAATGAACACCCTGTATGTAAAATGTTAATCTTTCGTTTTTTGTAAAGAGTGCCTTGGAAACAGTTGAGTAACTCCCTCATTTGACAACTCCTAGGACAAATAATTTGCTTACATATCACCTCTGAAGACAGGCATCCAGCTGATTAATTACTGTACTGATAGAAAATGTATTTTTTTTATAAACGAAATACTGGTGTGACATTTTGAATCTTAATCAATTGCTTGACTGTCTTTGGACCATAATAGGATTTTGTTTTATTGTATGTTTATTGACCGTGTTTTGACTATTGTGACTGTAAGTGGTTTGATTATGTCTCTCTATGGACTGTATTTCGGCTATTGTGATGTTATGATTGTAAGTCACTTAAGTCTATTAATTTAACTTTACTGTAAATCAGTGGTTTATACGCGTGGCGCATGCAGTAAAATTTCGAGTTTAGAAAAGCCCCGTGAAAATTTGTCTCGGGTCGCTGCGCGACCCTCGACAAATTTTCTACGCGGGGCTTTTCTAAACTCGAAATTTTACTTCATGCTTAGTCTGGGAGTGGAAGACACTCGTAAATTTAAAATAAATCACAACTCTTAAAATATGTATTGTAACTGTCACAAAGAAAAACAACAACATGGCGATCTCATTATGGTTCAATTCAAACTCGTGTCAAGTTGGCACGATTGCCAACTGTCGTTACAGTTCCATTGTTGGCTACCGCCGACTTATGCCAACTGTTATTATAGTCCAAATGCCGGTTTATTTTATCGGTTAACACAATGGTTCATTGTGTCAACTTGACATAAGTCGGCGTAAGCCACCATTTGGGCTATAATGACAATCTACATAAGTCGGCGCCACACGACATATGTACTATAATAACAGTTGATATAAGTCGGCGCTACACGACATATGTACTATAATACCAATTGACATAAATCGGCGGTAGCCAACATTGGAACTGTAATGACAGTTGGCATAAGTCGGCGTAAGCCAACATTTAGCCAACCGTGCCAACTTGACACAAGTTTGAATTGAACTTCAGTAGAACCTCGTTATACCGGGATGGCTTTTGGCTATATCTAGCACGATATAAGGAAAACACGGTATATCCGAATATATGTAATTTGTATAATAGTCACATACACACACGCGCATATATATACGCAGTCAATTGTTAAAATTAACATCTTTAAAAAAAAGAAACCTGAAAAATGACCCCGATATATCCGAATCACGGTATCTCGAGGCCCGGTATAGCGAAGTTCTACTGTATATTGAGATCGCCATGTTGTTGTTTTTCTTTGTGACAGTCACGATACAAGTTTTAACAGTTGTGATGTATTTTAAATTAACGAGTGTCTTCCACTCCCAGACTAAGCATGAAGTAAAATTTCGAGTTTAGAAAAGCCCCGCGTAGAAAATTTGTCGAGGGTCGCGCAGCGACCCGAGACAAATTTTCACGGGGCTTTTCTAAACTCGAAATTTTACTTCATGCGCCACGCGTATTAACCACTGATTTACAGTAAAGTTAAAAATATATAGAGCTTAGATGTGATGGTGATCAATATTTATTAAGATGTAGCAAAAAATGCATGAATTATTTTTATTGTGAAATTTAGTTCTGTAATAATAATAATAAAAGTAAAATAAATTTAGTTTGTGCAACTTGTCCATACTGTTGATATTTAAGTCACCATATCTTTAAAGGGGAGAGTGCTATGATGGACACATCACCATTTTACTTTACTTTATGTTTTGTGTGATAATCGACACTTATTATTATTATTATAAAAGATTGACAGTTATTAATTAATTTTGACTTTTAACAATGATTGACTGCTGTCAAGATTTAATAGATTAATAGATATGACATCATTGTTTCCAAGGCACTCTTTGCAAAAAAGAAAATATTATAATATTAAATATCAAATTTAAAATAAATTATGAGTGTGATATATCACTGAGTTCAGAAAAAAATATTCTTTCAAAAAATATGAAAATCCAAAATGGCGGCCATAAGAAAAACAAAAGTTGGCTGTCGTCCCCGGGTAAATGTTACAGTTATCTTAAAAATATGTATGCTACTAGATTCCTCATTGTCAAAGTTCTAAATGTCCCGATTCAGTAGTTTTTGAATAAAAAAATTAAAACTATTTTTTTAAAAATACGTTTTTTGTTGATATCACGAAAACAAAAAAAGATATTTTAAAATTGTTTTCAGATTATTGTTACGCCCTAAAATACGCAACTTTGCCCCAACTTAACCGACTCTCTATCTCTTGAAATAACAGAGATCCCCATCTCTTCATTGATATATTGATAATATAATTTGCAATTAACAACATGGGTTTTGCAATGGCAGATCTACTATGACAAATTTATTAATAAACCAATCTTATATTATTGAGGCCTTCGAAAGAAACTGTCAAGTAGATGCAATATATACGGATTTCTCCAAAGCCTTTGATCGATTTTCACAGTCAATTTTAGTGCATAAATTGCAACGTATGGGCTTTGGAGTTTCTGTTATCAAGTGGCTGCACAGTTTCTTGGCCGATAAGATTCAATTTGCCAAAATTAATAATTTCATCTCAAACCCGATTAATGTTCTTTCAGGTGTACCTCAAGGATCGCACTGTGGACCGATACTTTTCCTTTTATTTATTAACGATTTACACTTGTACGTAGAAAATTGCAAATTTTTATTATTCGCTGATGACTTAAAAATATTTAGAGCAATTCACAATGTTTCGGGTGCCACTTATTTACAAAATGATTTAAATAATATCTATCGATGGTGTTCTGATAACAAACTTTATTTTATTTACAAAAAGTGCGTCCTTCGCAAGAGATCGAACGGTGGAAAATAGCTACACAATTAATGGTAATATAAGATAAATTCAAATTCAAAACTATTTGAATTCGAGAAAATAAGCTTACGCTTCTTATAGTTTGCACACTTTAAACGTAATATATAAAATTACGAAAAAACTATTCGTGAAAATGCAAACGATGTCTTAATTAATAAGACAACTTAAGACGATAAATATCCATTGAAACAACTACTTCCCGTGCAAATATCCAGGTGTATTTGCACGGGAAGTAGTTGTTTCAATGGATATTTATCGTCTTAAGTTGTCTTATTAATTAAGACATCGTTTGCATTTTCACGAATAGTTTTTTCGTAATTTTATATATTATATTAATGGTAATATACTTCCAGTGGTTCAATATATCAAAGATCTTGGTGTGATGCTTGAACGAAACATGTCATATTCAATGCATATTGATTATAAAGAGTGATCAACAATGATTGTAGACAAGTTAAATTTCCCGCCGAAAAATCTGGGAAATTTGATCGCTCAAAGTTCATGCCAAGGAAAAATTAATAAACAGTAACTCGATTTGACATTAGCAGCGTCGTGCGTCGTATTTTGCCATTGTGTTAATTCATTCTTCGAATTAAGTTATTTTTCATTCTGTATCATAGACATCAGTTCTTATCAGGACTACTTTGTATAAGTCTTTGTTTTGTGGTAAGTGATTTGCTGTTTTTAAGGTTAGAAAATTAGAAAATTTAAGTTTAATCCTAAATTTACAGATTTTAAGAGAATTTGCTTGTGTTTACCGTGATGTTTGCACCACAGCATGATGCTTTCATCCTGAAGGCTCATTATCGAAGTGGAACTATGAATGAAGATGGCACATGGACTTACTCATTACAATCGTGTCGGAATCAATTTATTCAAGCCTTCCCTGATGTGCACATTCCTTACAAAACATTTTCCTCGCATAAAACCCGCATTGTTGACCGTTTTGAGGGAAAGAATTGTATCTGTAAGGGCAAGTCAGCTGGAAGACTGCCTATCTTAACAGAAGAGGTTGTTGGCGACATTCAACAACGACTTGAAGAAAGCCCAACAAAATCTTTAAGAAAACTTTCAGCTCAAACGGGTATGTTCTTAATTTTAAGGTGCGCACAAATTTTAATGTTTAATCCTTTTACAGGAGTATCGTATGGGAGTTGCATAAAAGCCGCAAAAAAAATTCTGCATTTGCACCCGTATAAGGTATCGGTAGTTCAACAACTTTAGCCACTTGATTTCCAAAAAAGAATTGATTATTGCAATTGGTTTAATCAGAATTTAAATGATAATGGTATGTTGGACAAGACCTTTTTTACTGACGAGGTGTGGTTTCACTTGTCAGGATATGGGAACAGCCAAAACTATCGTACGTGGGCTACAGAAAATCCTCATACTTTTATTGAAACGGATTTACATCCACAAAAAATTGGTGTTTGGGTAGCAATTTCGAGACGTCGCACAGTGGTCGATTTTCAAATTTAACTGAACATTTCGTTATTATTTGTTTTGTTTTTTTTTTAATTCTGTCTAATAGAAAGAAATATTTTTTCAATTAAGTATTTAATTGTCATTTATGTTATGGACACATTTTCCACCCCACTACCAACCCCTAATCAAAGATTTTTTTGTAAAAAAAAATCTTTTTTTTTAATATTTTAAACAAATATAATGAGTCATTCTTCGTAAAATAAAAAAAAATAATAAAAAGTTTTAAACAACCCCCACCCATCTGATTTATATAGAAAACACTCGCATATTTCAAAATAATTTAAAATTTTGTAACAAAATATGATATTATTTTACTTGGAATGGTTCCTATAAAGATTACATGTTTATTTTATACTAGAAACACAAGGCCGTAGCTAGGGGGGTGGGGAATATGGGGGTTTGAACCCCCCGAAACTCTGTGCGAAAATATAAAACGTCTTAGCGAATTTTGTAGACTTGTATGAAAATAACAAAAAACAAATTGTTTTTCGTTTAGCCACTCTGCATAATTATTTTCAAATCGGGAACATACTCTAAATACTTTTTGCCAATTAGAATTTAAAGATGACGTAAAAGAACGTATTTGATCTTTTAATATATTTATATTTTCATTTTGGTCTTGAACATTAAAGTTCATTAAATCAAAAATATATTTTTGAACGGCGCTGTTTTTCTCTTCCACCGTGCGCTCCATACGCCAAACATTGAAGAGAGCGCTTCGGCGAACGGTTACGCGACCTGAAAAAAAATTATTACTTGAATGGTTGCACGTGGCTGCATATAATTTTTGTTTATATGATAAGTTAAATAGTTGCTCTATAACTGAAAAAAATCCCAATGCGTACCGCTGCGTACGGAATATACTTTTTCTCTATCATACTTAAGAAATTTTAATTTACAATGAAAAATTGTATGAGTAATTTATGTCATTATTTATTATTGTTGCATAAAAATATAAAAAAACAAATAAACACAAATGATAAATACATACCAGTAGAATGTATATCCATCGTTGTTTTAAAAATTTCACTTCACACAACTGAAAACTAAATATTTATAACTTATGCGTTTGAGAGCGTACAAACAACTAATGATCGGTGTCTCAATAGGGTGTACTTTGGGTACCGATAATTACCAGGAAAGAGGGTTGAGGGGATTATGCTTTTACCTGCGCACCAATGGGTCATTATACTAATGATATTTACACAAATATTCGTTTTTCTAAATACTTTATTTTTCGCGAAATGTTCGGGTAAATTTGAAAATCGACCACTGTGCGTCGGATAATTGGCCCAATATTTTTCAACGAAATAATCAATGCGGAGCGCTACCGAACACTCATTCTAGATGAATTTTTGAATCAATTGCATGATGACGAACAGATAATGGGTTATTTTCAGCAAGATGGAGCCACACCTCATACTGCGTTGGCGACATTAAATTACTTGAGGGAATTTTACGATGATCGCTTGGTAAGCGACGGATTATGGCCACCACGTTCGCCAGACCTCACTCCGTGCGATTTTATTTATTCGGGCATTTAAAAAATAAGGTTTTTTAAAAATCGAATGCATACCCAAAACGAGCTTAAAGCAGCAATTGAAGAAGATATAAGGAACATAAATCCGGAGGAGCTTCAACGAGTATTTCAAAATAAAAAACATAGAGTTAACATTTGCCTAGAAAATTAAGGCCATCATTTTCAACATTTATTATAAATTTAGGGATGCTAACTCTACGTTTATTAAAAATACACAAAACCTTAACTTACTTCAATTTACTTTGTATATTTAATTAAAATTGTAAACATTTTATATATAGTTATGATTAAATATTTAACTTATTTTGGGAAAAAATGTTTGCTACGCCAATGGAAAAGCAATCTAGGGGATTTTCTTTTCATATAATCAGTTGTACCAACATTTTTTGGCGGGAAATTTAACCTGTCTACAATCATTGTTGATCAATCACACGTTATATGTCGTAAAGTTAATCAGACGTTAGGGTTTATAAACCGTTTTGGTAGGAATTTTTCAATTAATACACAAAAAAAATGTTTACATCATTAGTAAGACCGCATTTAGAGTACGGATCATGTGTGTGGTCACCTTCTTATGGTGTGAAAGTTGACCAAATTGAAAGAGTGCAGAATAAATTCTTACTATATATTTCCTACCAAATCGGTATAAATAAACGAGACTATAGTCGAAGTATTATGCTATCCACACTTACAATGATACCCCTAAGAGATAGACGTATTCATGCTGATCTGTGTGCACTGTTCAAAATAGTTAACAGCTTATTTGATTGTTGCGAACTTCTGTCAAGTCTAAATTTTAATATACCATCTAAAACAAGAGCTACAGTAATCTTTCGCGAAACATTTCACAGGACGAATTACGGTAGAAATAATTCATTGTGTCGCATGGTCAGATTAGCCAATTCATTGTGTTGCTCGCCACATTTTGCGTTGTTCGGGACAACATTTAACGTGATTAATTGATTCACTTAGCGGACGATATCATAAACGCTTGATTTAGAGGACTTACATTTTTAATTGTCTATTTTTAGTTGCGGAATTTCGTCTATTCATATCTTTGTGTTATTATGAGTTTATACTTAATTAATTTTTAACATAAGAAATACTATTTTGTTAATTTATGTAAAAGGTGATTGCCGTAAAATAAAATAAATAGATACATTCATGGGACGAATTATGACCACAAATTTCAAACAGGATTAATTTCGAATAAGATATTATTTTTATTAACATCAAATGTTTCGGACTTATAAAACGAAACATTTTATATTAATAAAAATAATATCTTATTCCAAATGAATCCTGTTTAAAATTTGTAGTCATAATTCGTTCCACCCTATTCTGATGGTCATTTGTAGTCAATAATCGTACAATTGCAATTTACATTCGTAATCGAATTTCGTTGAGTCAACGAACGATACGCGATGACGGAATTGCATTTTTTTTTTGTTAACGCTAGACACGGCTGTTTCCGTTCGAATTGATCATTGCGTTTTATAATAACGGTAATCGAGCGAATCGGAATCCTATTATGAACCAGTTTCGCGTCAATTTGCGGAGGTAATACAGCATAAACGGGACAAAACGGTTACGCTTTGATGTATTCACTTTTTTACTAGTTCTTTGATGCAATAAAAATCATCGTTACAAGAAATGGCCTTCGATAAAATTAAGTACTTACACACTAACAATTTAATGATGCTTCATCAACGATGGCTGTTATAACCTCACTTTTGTACAAAATTCTCCAGACATAAGCAGGGTTGTTATCTTCATCAACGATGGCTGTTATAACCTCAATTTTGTACAAAACTCTCTAGACATAAGCAGGGTTGTTATGTTCAATACACTTTGTTTTAAAACAGTGTTTTAAACATGTTTAAAAACAGCTGTCGTGTTTTAAACGGTTTAGTTTTAAACATGTTTTAAATCTTAAATTTGTTTAAAACGTTGAATTTGTTTAAAACGTTTTTTTATTATCTTAAATTTGCTAAATTATATTTTATACTACTTCATTAAGATTTTTTTGTTTACTTTGTTCTTGTTAGCTAAATTGTTGAAGATATTTTAACTTATATTATTAAACACAACATTTTATTACAAGAAAATATCAAAACTGTGTGTGCATAAATGTGATTTTTAAATATAGGGATTTTTTCTTTTAGGTATACATTTGCATACACTGTAACTTTTACGACATTCGCTGTTGTTTTAAAAGATTTTAATTTGAATCTTTAAACGAGGGTTTTCTCCCAGACTAAGCATGAAGTAAAATTTCGAGTTTAGAAAAGCCTGAAAATTTGGATTGGCCGCGTAGCGAAGCGGAGCGGCCAATCCAAATTAGGCTTTTCTAAACTCGAAATTTTACTTCATGCGCCACACGTATAAAACACTGAAATATCGTAAAGTTTAAAATATACGGCTTTAGCAATCTAACTAGAATGTATCTAATTCATCACCGCTCCGCTACAAAGCTAAAGTAAAGTAACCACCGCTCAGGGAACTACCTGCGGGTACCGAGCTAAAGCCTGGAGAAAGCGCGAGGGATTGTTAAAATCAAAACTAAAGAATGTTTAATGAATTGAAAATACAATAATAGCAAGATTGGAGTGATGAGGGGTGAAAGGAGGGTGCGTAAGCCGAATGATTGTGGTTGGAGAATGATGTGTTGTTGAGGTAGTAAGGATGCGGTGGATGGAGGAAGCAGTTTGTATATTAAGAGGACTCTGTAGCTCGCTAACGCTCACCCCTGCTCGCTTCGCTCGCTAGCCTGCTCGCTGCGCTCGCAAAAGGCTCGCTTCGCTCACAAGTTGAACCGCGCTTAGCTTCGATTAGCTTGTGTAGCTCGCTAACGGTCAGCCTAGCTCGATTCGCTCGCTTGCCTGCTTGCTACGCTCGCGAAAGGTTCGCAAGTTGAATCGCGCTTAACATTTGATTCATACACTTTTAAAATCGCTAAAATATCGTTAAACATGCTATTCGTATTAATTTCGTTTGAAATTTAATTATTGTAAAATTTAATTTGTTAAAAAAATACTTCCGGTTGAGCAGAAAAAAAAAATTCTTACGAAAACGTCATATTAAAAAATGAGGAATTTTTGATACCTTTAACAAAAAACATTTTTTTTTCCAAAAAATTAGGAATTTTTTGATACCTTTAACAAAAAAAAAAAATTCAAAAAAATCCAAGGGGTACGTACCCTTGATTCGAAATTTAACATTGAAACCCGCATAAGTCTGTCCTTTTCCCACTCATAGCGTTTGAAAGCCAGTGCATGAAAATATTCCTGAATTGCTAAAAACTAAAAAATATTTATTGCTCCGGTCCTACTTGAGCTAGATAAATGAAATTTTAGCATTTATACAAATTTATATTTGCTATCTATTGGTATAACTCCCATTGTTGTAATGTATCAAATACTGAAGCAAAAAAATAAAAATTATTTATTAAATAATTTCAAAAAAAAAAAATATTTCCTATCCAAATTGAGCTAGATGAATGAAATTTTTAGCATGTATACATATTTGTATTTCCTTTTTATTGGTATAATTTTTGTTGTGTTACTGTGTTAAATACTTTAGCAAAAAAATAAAAATTATTTATTTAAAAATTTAAAAAGTAAAAAAAATCTATTTCCGATCTAAATTAAGCTAGATCAATGAAATTTTCAGCATTTATGGAGATTTGTATAACCTATTTATTGATCAAATTTCCATTGTACTATAAATAATACCGGAGCTAAAAAGTAAAAATGTTTTTTATTAAATCGCCGTTTTAGCCTGAAAAGCGGTTTTGAAGCGCAGAAAGTGGGGCCTCGGTGGCCGAGTGGGTAGAGACCCTGCCCATAGACCAAGAGGTCGCGGGTTCGAATCCTGTCCGGTGGAATAATTTATGAATAATAAATGATTCCATCCGGGTCCATGGATGTAGTGTGAATGTATTGTGGCGTCCAAATGATTTAAATAAGTGTGTATGGAATTAGTTAAATTAAATAGAAAAACAATACAATAGTAGATGGCTGTATGGCGAAAGTCGAGGCCAAAGAAACAAAAAAAAAACGCAGAAAAAAATACCAATTTCGGTCCTAATAGAGCTGGATCAATGAAATTTTTAGCATTTATGCAGATTCGTATTGCCCATTTATGGTCCAACTCCCATTGGTCTACCATAAATATGACCGAAATAAAAAAAATTGAAATGGTCGTTTTTCGTGATTTCGACGACTCCGCCAACATAAACAGAAATATTTCAGCAAATATCTAAAAGATAAAAAGCGATCCACGGCATATAAAAGGTACTACCCGAAAGTACATTTTATCAAAATTTCAGCCCTCCACGATAAACTCACAAGGAATAGTGATTTTTTTTCTTTGATTTTTAAAAAATTACATTTTAAAAATTTAGAAAATTATTGAACTTTGTGAATTTTTGACGCCCCCCCTAGGCCCTTCAGTAAGGATGCATGGGGCACACCTTGATAAGTGAACTTTTGGCCACCTGTGAGTTTTTTTTTTCAGTCGGTTGAGTCATAACGTAGGCGAGCCAAATGGCGGAGGACCAGACCTGATATTTTCTCGATTGTGGGTAAAAAGTTGGTACACCAATCGAAAGCCCGTTTAATGGGCTACAAGACCCTGGAATCGAATATTTTTTTGGAGCTTCCGTTCGGTCGCTATTGCATTTTAAACTTGAGGGACATTTTGGTTTCAAAAAAACCGTTGCCACCCCCGAGATAAGGATCGGAGGCGGCACGGCTGGTATAATTCTTGTAGAGCACGTAAAAAACTACAGTTTGCCGAAATGAGGGCGTTATTAAGCTTAGTATGATACATAAAAAGCAAGTTAAGTTTATCACTTATCGGAACTTTAAGGAAATATGCAGAGATGATTTCTTGAGGGATTTGGAATTATCTTGTATCAAGGATATAATTTATTTAAATAATATAGAACATAAAGTGAGTGTTTTTAATAACTGCTTAATTAATACTTTTAACACACATGCCCCCTTAGTTACACGAAAAATTACAAAGCCCCCTGCACCTTGGCTCACAGATACCCTAAAATCAATGATGCGATCTCGGGATAACGCATATGCAAAGTTTAAACAAACCAAGCTTTAAGAGGATTTCAAGTTATACAAACAGTGGCGTAACATTGTAAATTCTGCTGTGACCAGAGAGAAGAAGGCATATATTGAATTCTCTGTTAAAAATAACCCTCTATCAAAAAAACAATGAAATAATAGGTAGCAAGCCCAAAATTTGCCTGCCACATAACATCAATGATCCGAACGCAATTAATGCGCATTTTTCACGTTCAATTAGCATTACGACAGACAACAATCTAATAAATTTTAATTTACACAACACTCGCCCTAATGTAACTGAATATTATTTTAAATTTTCCCTAACCACTGCTGAAGAAGTTTCACGAATTATAAATAGTATTAAAACTAAAGCTATTGGTTCAGATGAAATTAATATAACTATGGTCCGATATAGTAACCGTTATATTATTCCTTACATAACTAATATTATTAATTGTTGTATTGAGCAATCATATTTTCCAGACGCATGGAAATTTGCGAACTTGATACCAATTCCTAAAATTAATGCTCCATCTAGTCTGAATGATCTTAGACCTGTAAGTGTATTACCGGTATTATCAAAAATATTGGAGAGGGTGCTTTACATTCAAATTGTGGAATTTGTTGAAAACAAAAATTTATTATCCTCGACTCAGTCTGGTTTTAGAGCAAACTATAGCTGTACTACTGCATTAACTAATGTATTAGATGATATAATTACCGCTACTGATAAAAGTTATGTCACCTGCTTGACTCTACTCGATTACAATAAAGCTTTTGACACTATTAATCACGATTTATTAATTTCGAAACTACATTATATCGGGTTCAGTACTACAGCAACAAACTTGATAAAATCATATTTAACTAATAGGCAACAACGGGTAGTCTTGGATGGTCAATCTTCTAACTTTATTAAAGTTGAGTCGGGGGTCCCACAGGGTTCAATATTGGGTCCTTTATTATTTTCTATTTATACCTCTACACTAACAGATATCTTGAATCACTGCTCTGCTAACATGTATGCTGATGACACTCAGCTGTTATATTCATTTAAACTTGAAGACGTGGTAGATGCAGTACATTAATTAATCTTTATCTCTCCAATATAGTTGAACAATCCCTTAAACATTCTCTGCATATAAATCCTAATAAGTCTACAGCTATGTTATTTGGCCCACGTAAATCAATTCAGCTTGCGAAACAACAACTAAAAATTAAACTTAATGATATCACACTTCCGTTTGTAGAATTCGGCTCGAAATTTGGGTCTTATAATTGACAATGATTTACGTTTTAAAAAACACATCAATAAGTGCATCTCAAAATCTTTTTTAAATTTAAAGTTGATTTATTCCAGCAGGGACTATTTAACAATTAAAATGAAGCGCATGCTTTGTGAAGCACTGGTATTAAGTCACTTTAACTTTGGTGATGTAATCTACAATGCTTGCTTGGACGATGTTACAAAACGTCGTATTCAGAGGGTTCAGAATTCTTGTATTCGTTTGATATTGGGTATTAAGAAGTATGATCACATTTCGCACAAGATAAAAGAAATAAATTGGCTAAATATGAACAACCGTCGAATACTACATTGCTGTACGTTTTATTATAAAATTATGCACTCTTACAAACCTGTTATCTTCATAACAGGATAGTTTTTCGATCGGATGTTCATAATATCAATGTGAGGTCAAGAGGTACTATTTCACCCCCGTTGCATAAAACAGCTCTCTTTCAACGGTCATTTTCCTACAATATATATAAAATATATAACAAAATACCAACAAAAATAAAAAATCTCACATTGACTAATTTTAAACATGAAATGTGTCATAATTTGAATGAGGGTAAATTAGCACTTTAAAATTTCATATTTTATAGGGATATACTTTATTTTTATATTTGTTTTATATGATTGTAATGCGTACATAGTATATTATACTGTATAATTATGCTTAGATTAAGGTAGGTTAAGTGGAAGAGCAGTTCTGTAGTCAACGAGACTAAAGACTGAACTTCGCCTACATATCTTCAATATAACATGTATATTGATAATGAAGGTTTAAATTAAATTACACTTGGTTTGTTTCACAATTTTTTACTTTACTATTTACTCGACTAGTTTCGCGTTTTACAGCACTCCTGATAATGCTGTAAAACGCGAAACTAGTCGAGTAAATAGTAAAGTAAAAAATTGTGAAACAAACCAAGTGTAATTTAATTTAAACCTTCATTATCAATATTTAAAAATGTTTCACCAAGTGATAAGTGAGAAAATTATTCAAGAAATATAACATGTATTGTATTATTATTATTATTATTAAGGTCCAAAGTTTAAAATTGTTTTATCAAATTGCCGCCCCCGAGGGGGGGCAGAAGCCCAAATAAGATCTATTTGAAGCAAATTTCAAGGCGCATCCGATGCCGTTGACCGCGATCGGACCTCGCAGCTCGAAGCTACGGCGAAAAATGTAAAAACTCGGAAATCAGCTACTTGGATTTTTTTACTCGGCCCCCAGCGACTTGATTTTAACGCGCTCAGGCCTAAGCACTACAAAAAACTTGGCTTTATAGCCTGATTTTTTTTTGTCGGCGTAAGTTCAAAACTGCGGATTTCTATTAGGTGGTTAGTTTTGTTTTTTTTTCCAAAATTTCGATGTTTTCTTTTTCGAAAATTCGCTCCGTCCCCGGGGGCGGTGGTTTTTTTTCGAAAAAAAATCCTTGTCCATAGAGTTTTTTGTGCTCTTCCCGAATCTGAAAACCGCAATTTTTTATCTCTTTTGGTTTTGTCAAAAAAAAGTTGGCAAAGTCGCGATTTTGAGGGGGGCGGTGCGTCTGATAGTTTTGGCTCAGGGGACCTGCCGCCCCCCTCGCAAAAGGAGAAGTATTTAGTATATATAAATATAAATAAATATGTAGATGTGAATAAAAAGTGAGTCAAATTCTGCGCTGAACAAATTGTTTAAAACAGTGATTATAGGTTGCCTACAATAGTTGATGTATCTATGTGTTTTTTTAACTTCACTGTAAATCAGTGTTTTTAAGCGTGGCGCATGAAGTAAAATTTCGAGTTTAGAAAAGCCTAATTTGGATTGGCCGCTCCGCTTCGCTACGCGGCCAATCCAAATTCTTAGGCTTTTCTAAACTCGAAATTTTACTTCATGCTTAGTCTGGGAGTGGAAAACACTCGTTAAAGTCCTCAAATTAACCGCTTTGAAACAACGAATTCCCGAAAAAGAAAAAGACCCTGTATTTATCGGGATATGTATACTCAATAAATGCTGTGTTTGTTACTATTTTAAACACGTTTAAAACGTGTTTTAAGCATGTTTTAAACACGTTTAAAACGTGTTTTAAGCATGTTTTAAACACGTTTAAAACGTGCTTTAAGCATGTTTTAAACATGTTTTTAATTGTTAATGTTTTAAAAGCTGTTTCAATGAAAAAAACATGTTTTGTAAAAAAAACTGTTTATTTTTAATTTGGATTGGCCGCGTTGTTTTTTTTAAAAGATATAAATTTGAATCTTTAAACGAGGGTTTTCCACTCCCAGACTAAGCATGAAGTAAAATTTCGAGTTTAGAAAGGCCTGAAAATTTGGATTGGCCGCGTAGCGAAGCGGAGCGGCCAATCCAAATTAGGCTTTTCTAAACTCGAAACTTTACTTCATGCGCCACACGTATAAAACACTGAAATATCGTAAAGTTTAAAACATTAGAGCCGTATGAAATCTTATATGTAGATGTGAATAAAACATGAGTCCAATTCTGCGCTGAAAAAATTGTTTAAAACAGTGATTATAGGCAACCCGATAACTCTAACGTATATTAGGTTGCCAAAATCGTTGTTGTATGTGTGTGTTTTTTGAACTTTACTATAAATCCGTGTTTTTAAGCGTGGCGCATGAAGTAAAATTTCGAGTTTAGAAAAGCCTAATTTGGATTGGCCGCTCCGCTTCGCTGCGCGGCCAATCCAAATTCTTAGGCTTTTCTAAACTCGAAATTTTACTTCATGCTTAGTCTGGGAGTGGAACACACTCGTTAAAGTCCTCAAATTAACCGCTTTGAAACAACGAATTCCCGCAAAAGAAAAAAAACCCTGTAATTATCGGGATATGTATACTCAATAAATGCTTTGTTTGTTGCTATTTTAAAGACGTTTAAAACGTGTTTTAAGCATGTTTTTAATTGCTAATGTTTTAATAGCTGTTTCAATGAAAAAAAACATGTTTTGTAAAAAAAACTGTTTATTTTTAATTTGGATTGGCCGCGTTGTTTTTTACAAGATATAAATTTGAATCTTTAAACGAGGGTTTTCCACTCCCAGACTAAGCATGAAGTAAAATTTCGAGTTTAGAAAAGCCTGAAAATTTGGATTGGCCGCGTAGCGAAGCGGAGCGGCCAATCCAAATTAGGCTTTTCTAAACTCGAAATTTTACTTCATGCGCCACACGTATAAAACACTGAAATATCGTAAAGTTTAAAACATTAGAGCCGTATGAAATCTTATATGTAGATGTGAATAAAACGTGAGTCCAATTCTGCGCTGAACAAATTGTTTAAAACAGTGATTATAGGCAACCCGATAACTCTAACGTATATTAGGTTGCCAAAATCGTTGTTGTATGTGTGTTTTTGAACTTTACTGTAAATCGGTGTTTTTAAGCGTGGCGCATGAAGTAAAATTTCGAGTTTAGAAAAGCCTAATTTGGATTGGCCGCTCCGCTTCGCTGCGCGGCCAATCCAAATTCTTAGGCTTTTCTAAACTCGAAATTTTACTTCATGCTTAGTCTGGGAGTGGAAAACACTCGTTAAATGCCTCAAATTAACCGCTTTGAAACAACGAATTCCCGCAAAAGAAAAAAAACCCTGTAATTATCGGGATATGTATACTCAATAAATGCTCTGTTTGTTGCTATTTTAAACATGTTTAAAACGTGTTTTACGCATGTTTTTAATTGTTAATGTTTTAAAAGCTGTTTCAATGAAAAAACATGTTTTGTAAAAAAAAACTGTTTATTTTTAATTTGGATTGGCCGCGTTGTTTTCTTAAAAGATATAAATTTGAATCTTTAAACGAGGGTTTTCCATTCCCAGACTAAGCATGAAGTAAAATTTCGAGTTTAGAAAAGCCTGAAAATTTGGATTGGCCGCGTAGCGAAGCGGAGCGGCCAATCCAAATTAGGCTTTTCTAAACTCGAAATTTTACTTCATGCGCCACACGTATAAAACACTGAAATATCGTAAAGTTTAAAACATTAGAGCCGTATGAAATCTTATATGTAGATGTGAATAAAACGTGAGTCCAATTCTGCGCTGAACAAATTGTTTAAAACAGTGATTATAGGCAACCCGATAACTCTAACGTATATTAGGTTGCCAAAATCGTTGTTGTATGTGTGTGTTTTTTGAACTTCACTGTAAATCAGTGTTTTTAAGCGTGGCGCATGAAGTAAAATTTCGAGTTTAGAAAAGCCTAATTTGGATTGGCCGCTCCGCTTCGCTACGCGGCCAATCCAAATTCTTAGGCCTTGCTAAACTCGAAATTTTACTTCATGCTTAGTCTGGGAGTGGAAAACGCTCGTTAAAGTCCTGAAATTAACCGCTTTGAAACAACGAATTCCCGCAAAAGAAAAAAAACCCTCTAATTATCGGGATATGTATACTTAATAAATGCTCTGTTTGTTGCTATTTTAAACACGTTTAAAACGTGTTTTAAGCATGTTTTTAATTGTTAATGTTTTAAAAGCTGTTTCAATGAAAAAAACATGTTTTGTAAAAAAAACTGTTTATTTTTAATTTGGATTGGCCGCGTTTTTAAAAGATATAAATTTGCATCTTTAAACGAGGGTTTTCCACTCCCAGACTAAGCATGAAGTAAAATTTCGAGTTTAGAAAAGCCTGAAAATTTGGATTGGCCGCGTAGCGAAGCGGAGCGGCCAATCCAAATTAGGCTTTTCTAAACTCGAAATTTTACTTCATGCGCCACACGTATAAAACACTGAAATATCGTAAAGTTTAAAACATTAGAGCCGTATGAAATCTTATATGTAGGCGTGAATAAAACGTGAGTCCAATTCTGCGCTGAATAAATTGTTTAAAACAGTGATTATAGGCAACCCAATAACTCTAACGTATATTATGTTGCCAAAATCGTTGTTGTATGTGTGTGTTTTTTGAACTTTACTGTAAATCCGTGTTTTTAAGCGTGGCGCATGAAGTAAAATTTCGAGTTTAGAAAAGCCTAATTTGGATTGGCCGCTCCGCTTCGCTACGCGGCCAATCCAAATTCTTAGGCTTTTCTAAACTCGAAATTTTACTTCATGCTTAGTCTGGGAGTGGAAAACACTCTTTAAAGTCCTCAAATTAACCGCTTTGAAACAACGAATTCCAGCAAATTTGAAAAACGCTGTAATTATCGGGATATGTATACTTAAAAGAAAAATGCCCTGTATGTTCTGGTTTAAACACGTTTTAAGCGTGTTTTGAACATGTTATTATTGTTAATGTTGTAAACGCTATTTTAATGAAAAAAAATGGTGATGTGTCCATCATAGTACTTACCCCCGGAAATTGCGTATTAAATCACTTTTAAAATATTTGTAGCATTATTATTTTCAAAATGTCTTCAACTTTTTGATAACTACAACTTTTATTTGAAACATTTTTCAATTGGATCAACACATACTGACACAAACCAATGACTAGATAAAAAACACTGTTTATTGAATATCTCAAAAACTAAGAGTGCTATGACAAAAAGTGAAGATACAAAAAATCTTTAATTTTTTATTACCTACAACTTTTATTTGAAACATTTTCCAATTGTATCAACACACACACTGACACAAATCAATGACTAGATAAAAAACACTATTTATTAAATATCTCAAAAACTAAGAGTGCTATGACAAAAAGTGAGTCTACAAAAAATTTAGTTTTTCATTTCCTACAACTTTTATTTGAAACATTTTTCAATTGTATCGACACATACACTGTCACACACCAATAACTAGATAAAACACACAACTTTTCAAATATCTCAAAAACTAAGAGTGCTATGACAAAAAGTAAGTGAACAATACATCTTCATTTTGTTATTTTCTACAACTTCTATTTGAAAGAATTTTTTGTTTGATGGACATTTATTGAAAATATCTGAAAAAACTGAAAAACGCTAAGAGTAAAGTACCACTTCCGGTTTTCCGATTATCGACAGCTCTTCCGATTGTAACAAAAAGCTTAAGTTTCATCTCGATATCTTTAGCGGTTTTTGCGGTACAGCGCACACAGACACACACACAGACAGACATTTTTCAAAAATGGTCTTATTCGACTCAGGGGACCTCAAAACGGATATTTCCGCAAAAATTTTTGATTCGAAATTTTTCACGAAAACAATACTTTCCCTTCGTATTACATACGGGGGAAAGTAAAAAGACATATTGTATGAAAAACTGTTTGTTTTAATTAAAATGAAATAAAAACGTGTTTTTTTTAACAGCCCTGGGCATAAGTGGGGTTAATTTGCTATTATTTAATTAATTTTCAATTATTTCCTCAATAGTCTACCAAATTTTCAGTTTTAATTACAAATGTCTTCACCAAAGAGCTGCATAAACTAAAAATATTTTCTATAAAGACAAGTTTCTTCACCACGGTGCTGCATAGCCTAGAAATATTTTCTGTAAAGGCAGTAGCGGATGCATATTTCTTATTTTTAATGGATCATATTATTAAAAAAAAAATACATATTTAGGATTTTTTAAATTCGAAATGTTACTGCAAATTTTCAGACTTTTCTAAACTCTAAACTAGAAATTTTACTTCGTGCGCCAGGCATATAAAACACTGAAATATTGTGAAATTTAAAATATTCTTGTTTAGCAGTATATTTTCAATTCTGCTTTAGCAGTTTATTTTTAATACTGTTTTGGCAGTATATTGTTAATTTTAAATCGCTTAAAATTAACTCAAAATAACGCTTGCCAAAGGTACTTATGATTTTTTTAATTATTTGTTCCATCCGAGGCGCATCGAGCGAAGCAATAAGTTGATTTTTGTATTAAACTTTAAAACAATTGCCACTTTTATTAGTCTAATACTCTTATTTAGACATTGTTTTAACAATCGCTTATGAAATTAACTTAAAATAACGGCGGCCAAAGGTACATATAAATTTTTAAATTATTTGGTCCATCCGAGGCGCATCGAGCCCAGCAATGTTGTTTTCTTTTATTAAATTTAAAACAATCCTCAATTTTAATAGTCTAATACTTTTATTTAGACATTGCTTAAACAATAGCTTAAGAAATTGAATCAAAATAAAGCGGGCTAAAGGTACTTACGATTTTTTAAATTATTTGTTCCATCCGAGGCGCGTCGAGCCCAGCAATAAGTTGTTTATTTGTATTAAATTTTAAAAAATCGTTACTTTTAATAGTCAAATACTCTTATTTAGACACCGTTTAAACAATCGCTTAAGAAATCAACATAAAATAACGCAGGTTCAAGGTATTTATGATTTTTGTAATTATTTGTTCTATCCGAGGCGCATAAAGCCCAGCAATGAGCTGATTTTTTGTATTAAATTTAAAAAAATCGACACTTTCCTAGTCTAATACTCTTATTTAGACATTGTTTAAACAGTCTCTAAAAGAAATAACTCAAAATAACGCAGGCCAAAGGTACGTATGATTTTTTTAATTATTTGTTCCATTCGAGACGCATCGAGCCCAGCAATAAGTTGATTTTTTGTATTAAATTTTAAAACAATTGTCACTTTCGGTAGTTTAATGCTCTTCTTTGTACATTGTTTAAACAATCTCTACAAAAGTAACCTTAAAATAACGCGGGCCAAAGGTAGTTATGATTTGTTAAATTATTTGTTCCATCCGAGGTGCATCGGGCCCAGCAATAAGTTGATTTTTTAATTAAATTTTAAAAAATCGTCACTTTGAATAATCTAATACTCTTATTTAGACATTGTTTTAACAACAGCTCAAAATTAACTCAAAATAACGCGGGCCAAAGGTACTATTTAATTATTTGTTCCATCCGAGGAGCATCGAGCCCAGCAATAAGTTGATTTTTTGATGGAAATTTAAAAGAATCGTCACTTTCAATAGTCTAATACTCTTATTTAGACATTGTTTAAACAATCACTTAAGAAATTAACTCAAAATAACGCGAGCCAAAGGTACTTATGATTTTTTTAATTATTTGTTCCATCCGAGACGCATCGATTATTTGATTTTTTGTATTAAATTTTTAAAAAATCGTCACTATTAATAGTCTAATACTTTTATTTAGACATTGCTTAAACAATCGTTTAAGAAATTAACTCAAAATAACGCGGGCCAGAGGTAATTATGATTTTTTTTAATTATTTGTTCTATCCGAGGTGCATCGAGCCCAGCAGTAAGTTGTTTTTTTGTATTAAATTTAAAAAATTCGTTACTTTTAATAGTCAAATACTCTTATTTAGACATCGTTTAAACAATCGCTTAAGAAATCAACAGAAAATAACAACTGTGTGTGCATAAATGTAATTTTTAAATGCAGATTTTTTTTCTTTTAGGTATACATATGGATACACTGTAAATTTTACGACATTCGTTGTTTTTTTAAATTGTTTCAATTTGAAGCTTTAAACGAGAGTTTTCCACTCCCAGACTAAGCATGAAGTAAAATTTCGAGTTTAGAAAAGCCTGAAAATTTGGATTGGCCGCGTAGCGAAGCGGAGCGGCCAATCCAAATTAGGCTTTTCTAAACTCGAAATTTTACTTCATGCGCCACGCTTAAAAATACTGATTCACAGTATCCATCATCACCATCTATGATCGGTCTAGATATATTTTTTAAACAATTAGTGAAGAAATTTGGAGAATAAAATAGAATTTTTAAGAGATATGATTTTTTTAATATTTGGTATGAACGGTGCTATACGCGGGACAGCAATATATTATATAAATAATTAACAAATAAGAGTGACAACATTTTGACCATCTATGCTCGGTCTAGATATATTGTTTAAATAATTAGTGAAGAAATTTGTAAAATAAAATAGGGTTTTTAAGAGATATGATTTTTTTTAATATTTGGTATGAACGGTGCTATACGCGGGATAGCAATATATTATATAAATAATTAACAAATAAGAGTGACAACATTTTGACCATCTATGCTCGGTCTAGATATATTGTTTAAACAATTAGTGAAGAAATATTGAAAATAAAATAGGATTTTTAAGAGATATGATTTTTTTAATATTTGGTATGAACGGTGCTATACGCGGGACAGCAATATATTATATAAATAATTAACAAATAAGAGTGACAACATTTTGACCATCTATGCTCGGTCTAGATATATTGTTTAAACAATTAGTGAAGAAATTTGGAAAATAAAATAGGATTTTTAAGAGATATGATTTTTTTTAATATTTGGTCGAACGCTGCTATACGCGGGACAGCAATATATTATATAAATAATTAACAAATAAGAGTGACAACATTTTGACCATCTATGCTCGGTCTAGATATATTGTTTAAACAATTAGTGAAGAAATTTGGAAAATAAAATAGGATTTTTAAGAGATATGATTTTTTTAATATTTGGTATGAACGGTGCTATACGCGGGACAGCAATATATTATATAAATAATTAACAAATAAGAGTTACAACATTTTGACCATCTATGCTCGGTCTAGATATATTGTTTAAACAATTAGTGAAGAAATTTGGAAAATAAAATAGGAGTTTTTAGAGATATGATTTTTTAATATTTGGTATGAAAGGTGACATACGCGGGACAGCAATATATTGTTTAAATAAAGAACAATTAAGAGTTACAACACTCTGGTTATTTATACTCGCTCTATGTATATTGTTTAATCAAATATTGAAGAAATTTTAAAAATAAAATATGTGGTTTGGGAGTTATGAAATTTTGAAAATCTGGGGAATCTGTTCCATAATTCGTGTGATGGTGGAGGCGCCAAAATCCGTGGCTGGAAAATCCTTGGCTATCTTCACATCGGTAAATTTTACTTCATGCGCCACCCGTATAAAACACTGAAATATCGTAAAGTTTAAAATGTACGTCTTTAGCAATCTAATATGCAGATGGGAATAACACGTGAGTCAATTTCTGCAGAGAACAAATGATTTAAAACAGTGATTATAGGCAACCCGATAACTTTAACGTATATTAGGTTGCCTATAATAGTTATTGTATGCGTGTGTATTTTTAACTTTACTGTAAATCAGTGTTTTTAAGCGTGGCGCATGAAGTAAAATTTCGAGTTTAGAAAAGCCTAATTTGGATTGGCCGCTCCGCTTCGCTACGCGGCCAATCCAAATTCTTAGGCTTTTCTAAACTCGAAATTTTACTTCATGCTTAGTCTGGGAGTGGAAAACACTCGTTAAAATCGTTCAATTAACCGCTTTGAAACAACAAATTCCCGCAAATTTAAAAAACGCTGTAATTATCGGGATATGTAGACTCAAAAGAAAAATGCCCTGTATGTTCTGTTTAAACAAGTTTTAAACATGTTTTTAATTGCTTATGTTTCAAACGCTGTTTTAATGAAAAACAGTTGTTAAAGGTATTTATGATTGTTTTAATTATGTGTTTCATCCGAGGCGCATAGAACCTAGCTATGAGCTGATTTTTTGTAATAAATTATAAAAAATCGTCACTTTCCGTAGTATAATACTCTTACTTAGACATTGTTTAAACAATCTCTAAAGGAATTAACTCAAAATAACTAGGACCAAAGATACTTATGATTTTTTAAATTATTTGCTTCATCCAAGGTACATCGAACCCAGCAATAAGTTGGTTTTTTGTAGTAAATTTTAAAAAATCTTCACTTTCAGTAATTTATAGATATTGTTTAAACAATCTATACAGAAGTAACCTTAAAATAACGCAGGAAAAAGGTAGTTACGATTTTTTAAATTATTTGTTCCTTCCCAGGTGCATCGAGCCCAGCAATAAGTTGATTTTTTAATTAAATTTTAAAAAATCGTCACTTCGAATAGTTTAATACTCTTATTTAGACATTATTTTAACAACCGCTCAAAAATTAACTCAAAATAACGCGGGCCAGAGATACTTATCATTTTTTTAATTAATTGTTACATCCGAGGCGCGTCGAGCCCAGCAATAAGTTGATTTTCTATATGAAATTTAAAAAAATCGTCACTTTCAATAGTCTAATACTCTTAATATATAGGTATTTGATTGAAATTCACTTGGTTTGTTTTACTAATAAATTGTTTTATTTTCAACTAGTTTCGGCTTAAAATTAAAAATAAAACAATTTATTAGTAAAACAAACCAAGTGAATTTCAATCAAATACCTAGATATTAATAGAAATGTTTTACCAAGTGATCAATGAGAAACAAGTTAACTAATACTCTTATTTAGACATTGTTTAAATAATCGCTAAAGAAATTAACTCTAAATAACGCGGGCCAAAGGTATTTATATATTTTTTTAATTATTTGTTCCATCCGAGGAATAATAGTAACGAAAACCTAATTTTGATTCATAAATTTCCTGAATTACCGGTTGATAAAATTGATAAAAGACCACAAACTTTGAAGGGCCCGCGGTGGCGTCGATACGCCACTGATAATACTAAATTTGTAAATCAATAATTTGATATTTCTAACATTTCCTGAATAGCAATGTTTTAGTAAGCTAAGTATATTTTGAATTCTTTGTGTACTTACCTCATATTTTTGGAAATTGCAGAAAACCCTAAGAAAAACAAAACAAACGCAAGACGCCGGTAGTAGCGGCAACGTGCGCGTCTGCACCGGGTAACTTGTTGCACGTTATACAACAAACAAACACACGCACACCGGCACTAACAAAACACTAACGCCAAACGCCGCCTTTATGCATACGTAGACGTAATTCACTTGATATACCGAAACCCCACGTGCACCACATCAATCACGTGACACACTCACTTTTTGATAACTATACCAATATACAACACACACACACAAACTGTTAGATAACCTCACTTCTTCAGGTAGGTACACCTGTACATGTACAGATTCGAGTGGGGCGAGGAATTGTCGCGGTACTTTTTATTGTCGTTTGCAGGTATACCTTTACACCTGAGTGTAGTGTAGGTATGGGAAGTCGTGTGGCACACCCACTCTTCGAGTGGATTCGGGTAATTCTGAGAGGGACACCCCCTCTGTTGTGGTGTTCGTGTGTCTCCTCGTTGACCTAATGGGGAGGGCGCATGTGCGTCTCTTTGTTAACAATTGATTTTTCTATAGGGGGTGCGTTGCCAACTACGCAATGTTTTGGACGTTAAATCAGGCTTAAATTTTGGGCTTCTTGTTTTAAGTTTTTAAATTGCCGCGTGGGCGTTTAAGTGGTGGGTAGCGTCATCAACTGTTTACATTGGAGCGTCGCTTAATTTGAATTGATGATTTTTTTAAGAGATAAGATACGTATTGTAATTGTAATATTAACACTGTTGAAATAAACATGAATGCTTTTAATATTCTTGCTTTTATTATTTTAAAATACAAACATAGTAATCAGGGGTGCAGAAAAGCAAGGCGGTAGCCAGGAGAAGGGATATGGGGCTTCTATCCGCCCCCCGAAATTTTAAAAATGCTCAATTTTTGTATGTAAAAGAAGCCCTGAAAGAGCAAAAACAATATTTTTACTAGTACTAGTAGCAGGTAGTAAGAAGTCCGTTTTCAGCAGGCGCGTCGCGTTATGTTTTGTCCGGTTTTGATAGGAAGATTTATTTGATATTTATGAAATTATTTAATATGTAATTATAATTAATACGACATTTGTAAAATAAAGTCGAGAATTATGTCTACGTGTACAATTTTAGGTCAATAGAATTTTGTAAAACGTTTCTGACGTTTACATCTTGGTAAATATTGATCATCATCACATCTAAGCGTTATATATTTTTAACTTTACTGTAAATCAGTGGTTTATACGCGTGGCGCATGAAGTAAAATTTCGAGTTTAGAAAAGCCCCGAGAAAATTTGTCGCGGGTCGCTGCGCGACCCTCGACAAATTTTCTACGCGGAGCTTTTCTAAACTCGAAATTTTACTTCATGCTTAGTCATCACTCTAGATTACTAAGTTTTTTACAAGAAAATAACGAATATATGAAGGTTTACAGCATGGATAGGAAAGAACACATCCAATTTTGAAAAATATCGAAGTTGAGTTGGTTTTCAGTGCGTTTTTAACTTCACTTTAAATCAGTGTTTTATACGCATAGCGCATGAAGTAAAATTTCGAGTTTAGAAAAGCCCTGTGAAAATTTGTCTCGGGTCGCTGTGCGACCCTCGACAAATTTTCTACGCGGGGCTTTTCTAAACTCGAAATTTTACTTCATGCTTAGTCTGGGAGTCAACACTCGTTCTTAGAAGTTTCAAATTGAAGGAACACTCTAGATCCTGGGTCTCCAAACTTTCCAGCCTTAGGGCCATACTGATTACTCCAGTAAGTTCCGAGAGCCAAAACGATATTATCATTGTTGCCGGTGGTAAAAAGTGAAATAGTTCACTGATAAAAGAAATGTCCGAAAAAGTACGCAACGTTTAAAAAAGGCTGCAAATCGGACTAAAGTCCGCAAAACGGCAACACTGCATATTATTAATTTTCCTGTCATTATCTGTAATTTCTAGATTGGTCGTAGAGTACGAGCCATGAGGAGTAACGTGACACGACATCTGGTGGACACAAGCGGAAATAGGTAGTACCTTCTATCGCTAACAGATGACGCCAATAGCACGTCCAGAATAATCTCGTTGGTGTCTTCCACTCACTTCTAGATGGCAGTAATTGGAATATACAGTCTGTTTGAGTTATTGTGACACAGCACATATGTCCGTTATTAGTACAGATAGAAAAAAAAGTTAAAGACAATAGTTTTAGTATTTTTCATGATCTATTCAGTAGCATTGTCAGAAAATCAATTGAAAATCAAATAAACACGTGAAAGCTATTAGCTTCATTTTCTTTAATGGAACACCCTGTATATTTTGGTTATTTCAAATAGGTAATAACCTTAGCTTTATAATGATACCACATAAGTACCCCTTCATTATACAAATAACGCGACAATTGCAAATAAATGAAATTTATCAGTTGCCATGGATAACAATTGACATAAAATAATTTGTTAACGCTTTAATGTCAAAGTGGTGTAGTAACTTCCCGTCTTGCGTGTTGCTGATTCAAATCTTTAGAGATGGGTGATAATTACTATTCTAATGCTGAAAAAATTGATATTGATATGATTGTCTTCGTTAGATGCAACGATAATTCTAGAGAAGCTAGTATCACTTATGGAAACATGTATCCAGAAAGAAGACAACCACATTATTGCACTTTTGCAAGACTTGAACAAAATTTACGGAGAAATGGGTGTTTTAATAATAAATTACGACGGAGAAGACAAGAAAGAGAAGATAATAATGAAGTATTGATATTGGCCTATTTTAGAGCACATCCACGTAATTCAATACGCGAAGCAGTGGCTGACTTAGGAATAAGTATGCATAAAATATATAAAATATATAAAATTAAGTTAGTACAAGGTTTAAGAGATGGTGATTCTGACAGCAGGATAGTATTCTGTAATTGGCTTAGCAACAATCAACATTTATTAAATTTAATTCTTTGGAGTGATGAATCAAATTTCAACAACAACGGAATCTCTATCCGAAAAAACGACCATTACTGGGATACTGAGAATCCACGTCAAATTCGAGAATGCAGATTCCAACAAAGATTTGCAGTTAATGTGTGGCTTGGTGTGTTAGGTGATACCATAATAGGACCATTTTTTTATCAAGGAACGTTGAATGCGGAGCGATATGCCAACTTTCTTACGATAGAATTTGAAGATGATTTAGATGATATCCCCCTAGAAATACGTCGAGATATGTGGTTCCAACAAGATGGAGCTCCTCCCCATAACGCAAGAAATGTCAAAGATATTTTGGAAAGAAAGTTTGGTTTAAAATTGATTGCAAATGGTGGCCCCATAAACTGGCCAGCAAGATCGCCAGATCTCTCTATTTTAGATTTTTTTATTTGGGGATTTTTAAAGCAAAAAGTTTATGTTACTCGCCCAGAAAATCTAGACGATCTGAAAAATCGTATTCGTATGGCATGTGGCCAAATAACACCACGGATGTTGCAAAAAGCACGACGAAATTTAAAGAAGAGATGTGAAGAATGTATTGCAAACAACGGACGTCACTTTGAACAGACACTTTAAATAGTTATTCATGTCAACTGATAAATTTCATTTATTGGCAATTGTCGTGTTATTTCTATAATAAAGGAGTACTTATGTGGTATCATTATAAGGCTAAAATTAATGCCTATTTGAAATAAACAAAATATACAGGGTGTTCCATTAAAGAAAATGAAACTAATATCTTTCACGTGTTTATTTGATTTTCAACTGTTTTTCTGACATTACGATTGAATAGATCATAAAAAATACTAAAACATTTGTCTTTAACTTTTTTTTCTACTGTACTAATAACGGACATATGTGCTGTCACAATAAATCAAACAGACTGTATAAGAAGGCTAGTGGCACAACCACAAGTCAGTTCCTATGACACTGTTGTGAAATAAAATAGTGCGTACCTCCTTAAAACATGTTTGTGCGTGTTTAAGTTTAAGACATCTTTGTAACAGTATTTTGATTTGAATTGTTGCTTTTGTGTGTGATTTAGTAGTATGGAAAAGAAGCGAAAAATTGATAGTGAATGCAGAAAATTCAAAGATCAGTCGAACATTCAGTATTTCGTGATTGAGTCCAGTAACAAGGCGCTATGTTTGATTTGCAATGAAAGCATAGCCGTTCTCAAGGAATATAACATTAAACGTCATTATGAAACAAAACATTTTCAAAATTACTCAAAATATACAGGAAGTTTGCGGACAGAAAAATTCGAAGCTATGAAGCGCGGATTGAAATCGCAGCAATCTTCATTTACAAAACTCAAAACTGAACAAGAGGCTGCAACTCGTGCCAGCTTTCGTGTGGCTCTTGAAATTGCAAAACGTGGAAAACCATTCACCGATGGAGAAATGATCAAAGAATGCATAATTGCAGTAGCCGAAGAAATGTGCCCTGAAAAGGAAAATTTATTAAAAACTGTTAGTATGTCAGCAAACACTGTGGCTCGATGGGTAGAAAACATCGCTGAATCCTTTCAACTGTTCGACACAAATGGACATGTTGAGTGGTTTTCTTTGGCCTTGGATGAGTCAACGGATGTGTCAGATACTGCTCAGGTGTTGATTTATATTCGAGGAGTAGATAAAAGCTATGAAGTGCATGAAGAACTTCTTGATATGTATAGTATTCATGGCACAACCACTGGTACAGATATTTTTAAAGGAGTTGAAATGGCCATTAATCAAAAGAACCTTCGATGGAAAAACTTGAAATGTATTACAACTGATGGAGGCAAAAACATGAGTGGGAAAGATAAAGGAGTGGTCGCTCTTGTGTCAAAGGCTGTAGAAAATGACGGTGGTTCAAAACCATTAGTCTTACATTGTATCATTCATCAACAGTCTTTGTGCGGAAAATGTTTGGATATGTCTGAAGTTCTGAAACCAGTCATATCAACTGTTAATTTTATCAGATCTTTTGGGCTGAATCACCGACAATTCCGACAATTTATTGAAGAGATTGGAGAAAATGACTTACCTTATCATACTGCCGTACGTTGGCTTAGTTGTGGGAAAGTCTTTCAGCGCTTTTTTGAACTTCGAGCAGTGATCGAAATTTTTTTGAATGAAAAGCATCGCCCTCTTACTGAATTACAAAACAACGCATGGCTGTGGAAGTTAGCATTCTATGTTGATTTGACAAAACATGTGAACGAACTGAATTTGAGATTGCAAGGAGAAAACCAGCATGTTCCTGATTTATACACTAATATCAAATCATTCTGGAAGAAATTGATACTGTTTCAATCACAACTACGAAGTAAATGTTATTCACATTTTAAAACATGTGAAATATTCAGCCACACCACTGAGACTGAGTTTCCTATCGATTTTGCAATCGAAACTTAGAGTGCTTTGAAAAAAAATTTTGATACTCGTTTCTCGGACTTTGATGCCATTGCGAATCAAACTAAGATTTTTCAGAATCCTTTTGATACTGACAAGGAAACCCTAGCCCCGGAACTTCAAATGGAAATGATTGATCTACAGTGCAGTGATATAATTAAGAACAAATATCAAAACTCATCTTTGTTGGAATTTTATAAGGGTCTTCCACTGACACAATTTGATAATTTGCATAAATTGGCTCGTGGGCTGTTTTCTGTTTTTGGTACTACTTATTTGTGTGAGAAGACCTTCTCCAGAATAAAGTACACAAAAAATGTTTACAGATCTAAATTAACTGATAAGCATCTTAAATCTCTTTTAATAATTGGTACAAGTAAAATTAGTCCACAACTACAAACTATTGTCAGTGGAAAATCTCAATTACATAAATCTCATTAGTATTTCATATGTCATTATGCTTGTTATAAGTTATGTTTTTTTTTTAAATGTATAAAATGTTAGTTGGATTCATTTCAATAATTTGTTAGTTATTATATACTGAAGTTACATTTTCTGCATATTATACATGTCTTTACTCATTACAATTCTGTGTTTCTTTATCCAACTTATCACAAAAACAATAACAATAAGCCTACAACAATGTTATGAGTAGTTAGCCCATGACCCAATGTAGATGTCATATTAATAATTATTCAACATAAAATTAGAATACTTCAGTAAACTAAATTTAATTTGCTATAAAAAATATGTTCTCTAAAAGGAGTTTTCAAGTATGCTAGCTCTCCGCGGGCCGTACAAAATCTGTCCGCGGGCCGGATGTGGCCCTCGGGCAGTAGTTTGGAGACCCCTGCTCTAGATGACTAAGTTTATTACCATTTTACAGAGGCTACAGCTCGAAGGACCAATCATGGTTTTCGGAGACCGAAGGACTACATGGAATCGAAGTTTGTTTACAAAAAAATAACGAATATCTGAAGGTTTACAACATGGATAGGAAAGAACACATTCAATTTTGAAAAATATCGAAGTTGAGTTGGTTTTCAGTGGGTTTTTAACTTCACTTTAAATCAGTGTTTTATACGCATGGCGCATGAAGTAAAATTTCGAGTTTAGAAAAGCCCCGTGAAAATTTGTCTCGGGTCGCTGCGCGACCCTCGACAAATTTTCTACGCGGGGCTTTTCTAAACTCGAAATTTTACTTCATGCTTAGTCTGGGAATGGAAAATACTCGTATCATCATTAGACATTATTGTTCTGAACCCAATAATAATCAATATGTTGTTTTTCAAAAATATTGTTGTTGAAACAAAATTAAAATCAACCTTCTGTTTGAAATTATATTTTTCAATAATTATACTCAGTGTGCCTTGGAAAAACACTGACAAATGTCATTTATTGTAAGATTATGTCTAACTATTTAGGATTGATATAACACATTAAAGACTCTACATCGTTTAAATCAATTTTAGAGCTTACGTCGTAAAAATCTCCAGTGTTTAAATAAAGTTTAAAGGTTACGTTTGTAAAATTCTGTTTGTTTACACCAATCTTTGGGGTTATATTTGTTGAATCCTGTTTTTTTACATCAAATTCTGAGTTTAGGATTGTTATATCTTGATGTTTACACCAAATTTGTAGGTTACGTTGGTTAAATCTTATTTGTTAACATCAAATTTGTAGGTTACATTGGATAAATCTTCTTTTTTTATATCGAATTTTTACGTTACCCACTGAGCAACTCCATTTAAGTATTGTTTCAACAACATTAAAATAACGTTTAATATTGCTACAATGTTTCACTATAAATTGACAATTTTAATAGACATATGTAATTTACATTTAGGTTGACGACGTGAACGCCATCTACTGTCAATAGTCTTGTCTATTGTACTCACAGAATGACTATTATAAATGTCAATTGATTGTGCATTTTAAAATCCAGAAGAAAACTAAGCATCTATAACCATTTTAGTAGTCATGTGTAATTTACATATAAATTGACGATGTGAACGCCATCTGCTGCCAATTTTTGAGTAGTATCGTTACTGCTATTAACAGTAGATGGTGTTCACGTCGTTAATTTAAATGTAAATTACATATGAAACTATTAAAATGGATTAAGATGGTTAGTTTTCTTTAACTTTAAATTGCACTAAAAACTATAAGTGTGATACATCATTGAATTCAGAAAAAAATATTCTTCCAAAAAATATGAAAATCCAAAATGGCGCCCATAAGAAAAACAAAAGTTGGCTATGGTGTAATGTCAAAGTTGTAAATGTCTGAATTCAATAGTTTTTGAATAAAAAAAAAGAAATTTCAAAAAATCCGTTTTTTGACAATACCTCAAAAACGAAAGAAGATATTTCAAATTTGTTTTTAGATTATTATTGGGCCATAAATTACGCAACTTTGCCCCAATTTAACCGACTCTCTATCTCTTCAAATTACCGAGATCCCCATACATTCTGTTTAAATATATAGAAAACGTAAATGGCAAGTTGTTTTATAAATAAAAGTTGTTTTCTTTGATTTTTCGATTAGAATACGAAGAGTTCAGTGAGTAATGCTCAATAATTATTTTGGATTAAACCTATATTTTTTGAGAAATTTTAGTTTATAAAAGAGGATTTTCTAATTAAAAAAAATAATATCTCGAAAATGTTTGCAGATCTATTTTTTAAAGACCATCAAGAACCTTCCCTCCCCCCTTGTGTGATCTTAATTTATATTAAAACACTCTTAGAGCTAAGGTACGCTTCTTTTGTTTTAAACCCGTTATAAAAATATAATAAAACGAAAAATGAACCACAGTAATTAACCACTGTTAAAATATATTGCTATTATTTGTTTTTAATAAATACGATCATACATTCCTTGTTTTAGTGGTGTAGATAGCTTTTTGTGATTGGGGGGGGGGGATTTGTTGTTTCATTAATTTATTTTTCCAAAGTTTACAAAAACAAATACAAAAAATAAACTTATGTTTATTGTAGCACTTTTTCCCTCATTTAAACAATTGATGATTGGCATACTAAACGTATTTCACTTGTTAATTGGTTGGTTATAGACCATTTCACATTAAATCAACGTTTTATACGCATCTCGCATGAGGTAAAACTAAAAATTTTACTTCATGCTTAATCTGGGATTAGAAACACTCGTTAGTTGATCAATCATAACCTTATTTTGCATTTTTTTATTGCTAGATTAGCGTGCTTTATTTAATTAATTCGATTAAAACGTAACCAAATAATACCATTGCATAATATATTGATTAATGTGTTAAATTGTTGGAGTCAGCAAATAAACATGAACGACCGTTTAAAATCTTACCAAATTCTGCCTTTGAAACTAGTGAATGAGTGAAAAATGGGTTTTACAAACAAATTTCAATGTACAGAATAAACACTCAACAACAAAACGAAAATAGCAGCTGTACATTTTATTTTTTATAAATCATCATAATGAATTGATAAAAAAATCAAACAGTTTTCAACGGATCTCGGTCGACTTTAGAAACGAACACCTTCGCCTCGCCCTGCATAATCTCCCCCTCTAGTTTCTTCTGGAACTCGGTTAGAAAGCCCCTCTCGGAATCGCTGTGATTACAAAGGATTACGTGAATCCCCTTTTGTGCCGCATCCAGAATATCGTGATGCAACATTTCGCCCGTGAGGTACAAATCGGCTTTTACGCCGCTGAGCACTGAACTTCCGGAACCGGCGCAGACGGCCAACGTGCGAATAACGGCATCTGTAAAAAGCAGAAATATTTGAAATGAAGTTCATTTTTGAATTTCAGATCAATATCAAAGTTCCAATATATTGAATTGACAAAAAATGTTCGATCTTCGGCATCTTAAGCTTGTGTTAGACGACACGGTTTTCTTATACAAGAAAATAGTGTACTATCTTCTATCATGGTGTAATACCAGCCCACTGAGCAAACACATTGAAGAAACGTTTCATTAACATTAAAACAGCGTTTAATGTTATTACAATGTTGAAAAAACGTTATTTGTTTGTTATTTGCTCAGTGGGAGGGCTGTAAAAAAACGTTTTTTTCATTTTAATTAAAACAAACTATTTCTATGATTAAAAAAAAACACTTGGTTAAATTTCACTAATATTAGTGAAATTTAACCAAGTGTTTTCTCTTTTAAATCATAGTTAAATATGTTTCACCACGTGAAAGATGAGAAACTTGTTCAAACTATTTTTTTTAACAAATCGTGTTCTTTCATTGAAAAAGCGTTTAAAACATTAACAATTAAAAACATGTTTAAAACGTGTTTAAAACAGAACATACAGGACATTTTTCTTTTGAGTCTACATATCCCGATAATTACAGCGTTTTTTAAATTTGCGGGAATTCGTTGTTTCAAAGCGTTTAATTTGAGACTTTTAACGAGTGTTTTCCACTCCCAGACTAAGCATGAAGTAAAATTTCGAGTTTAGAAAAGCCTAAGAATTTGGATTGGCCGCGTAGCGAAGCGGAGCGGCCAATCCAAATTAGGCTTTTCTAAACTCGAAATTTTACTTCATGCGCCACGCTTAAAAACACTGATTTACAGTGAAGTTTTAAAAACACACACACACACATACAGCAACAATTATAGGCAACCTAATATACGTTAGAGTTATTGGGTTGCCTATAATCACTGTTTTAAACAATTTGTACAGCGCAAAATTTGACTCACGTTTTATTCACATCTGCATATTAGATTCCTAAAGACGTACATTTAAAACTACGATGTTTCAGTGTTTTATACGGGTGGCGCATGAAGTAAAATTTCGAGTTTAGAAAAGCCTAATTTGGATTGGCCGCTCCGCTACGCTACGCGGCCAATCCAAATTTCCAGGCTTTTCTAAACTCGAAATTTTACTTCATGCTTAGTCTGGGAGTGGAAAACCCTCGTTTAAAGATTCAAATTGAAATATTTAAAAAAACCAACGAATGTCGTAAAATTAACAGTGTATGCATATGTTTACCTGAAAGAAAAATGTCCTGTATTTAAAATTCAAATTTATGCACACACAGTTGTGATATTTTATTGTGATAAAATGTTATGTTTAATAATGTAATTTGAAATATATTTAACAATTTAGCTAAAATTTAAAAACGTAAACAAAAAATCTTAATGAAGTAGTATAAAATATTATTTAGCAAATTTAAAATAATAAAAAATAAACGATTAAGACAAATTTAATCTTTAAAACATGTTTTAAACAAATTTAATTTAAGATAAAACATGTTTAAAAAAACCCGTTTAAAACACGACGGCTGTTTTTAAACATGTTTAAAACACTGTTTTAAATCAAAGTGTTTTAAACATAACAACCCTGCACAATTCCATTATATGGAAATGACAAAAAATGTTCAATCTTCGGCATTTTAAGCTTGTATTACACGACACTGTTTTCTTGTACAAGAAAATAGTATACTATTTTTCTATCACGGTGTAATACACAAAATATGGCGAAACGCAAATCTTGTACAACTTTTTATAATTTAAATAGGACATCCCATTGAGCAAATCCATTTGACTAATGTTTCAACAATATTAAAACAACGTTTAATGTTGCTACAATGTTGATATAACGTTATTTGTTTGGTTTTTGCTTAGTGAGCATGTTCTATTTGGTTTGGTCATATTTTGTGTATTACACCATGATAGAAAATAGTATACTATTTTCTTGTACAAGAAAATAGTGTCGTCTAATATAAGCTATAGGAAAAGAATGACGTAGGTAAAAGGGTAAGAATTATTTAGTGTGTCAAAAGATGATAGCACTTAATGACTTCTACATTCAACTTATTGCGCGACGCGACGAAATGTTTGATATGCAAATTGTGAAATTTGCTGCAGTCGACAAAAATGCAGTGTATTGTGTCTGGGAGGGAACAGACCGTTGGCGTTGTGTAAATATGTGTATTCCACAAAATATAACTACGTAATTTTTTGATACGCTCTTACTTGTGTTGATAATAACGATTATTTTGCGATTTTGACGCGAAATGATTGCCATGTTCACAAAAGATTGTGAAGTAAGCCATGGGCGTAACGAAGAGAAGGGGTAACAGGGGATGATCTCAACATTTAGAACAACAATATTATTGTATGATTTAATATCCGGCGGTGTATTTGCACGGAAAGTAGTTGTTTCAGTGGATATTTATTGTCTTAGAAGTCTTGTTAATTAAGACTTATTGTTTGCAGTTTATATGAACATTATCGTATTTTATATATATATATATATATATATATATATATATATATATATATATTATTGTGTGCTTTTTTTATTTTTTCTCAGTTAAACCTGAATAAGTACATAAAACTACACAATTTGCTAATTTCTATCATTAACCCATTAAGCGCCATTGATGCATACACGCAACATTATAATTTTTTTGTTAATTAAGTATTGTTTTATCAACATTAAAACAACGTTTAATGTTGCTTCAATGTTAATATAACGTTATTTGTTTGTTTTTTGCTCAGTGGAAAATTACAAAATAAATTAATTGCATATATTATATTATTTGACCAGACTTGAAAGTGTATAAGAAAGACTGTAAACATTTTGTTATCTAATTATTCCTCATAAAAAACAAAAATGGTAGTGTATTTCTAACTTCACAATATTTCAGCGTTTTATACGCGTGGCGCATGAAGTAAAATTTGGAGTTTAGAAAAGCCCCGTAAAAATTTGTCTCGGGTCGCTGGCGCGACCCTCGACAAATTTTTTACGCGGGGCTTTTCTAAACTCCAAATTTTACTTCATGCTTAGTCTGGGAGTGGAAACACTAGTTCTAACCTTCATATTGCACGTTTTTATATAAAATCGATGAATGCTTAAAAATTTACATCCTATACCGTATGCTTATTTAGAGGAAAAGTTCACAGTATGTATATACAGGGTGTCCCATTAGTGCGGTCTCGGAAGATATCTCAGCTCTCGTTAAAGATAGAAAAAAAATGTTTTCACGAAATTTGCTTGATTTTAAGAGCTGCATAACCTAAAATTATTTTCAAATATACAGGGTGTCCCATTATTCCATACTTAATACCAACTTTGTTATTTTAAATGGAACACCCTATATATTATTTTTTTATTTGATCCGCCTTTAAATAACCTACACAAAGATATATCATTATCGGCACTTTAGGTAATTCGTTACTTAAAAAATGTTGGCAGTTTTAGTACTTTACTTAAAAATTCACTGTGTTCGTATTTTTTAAGATACCAGTCTGAAATTTTACACACATATGCAGTAAAAAATGCTCTATCCATTGACTATAACACATTTTAATATTACTTATAAAACCTAGTAAAAAACTACCCTCGAATATTTAATATTTAAAATGTACATTACTTCATTTTTTTAAATAGGACATCCTATATTTTTTTATTTTATCAAATCCGCAATAAAAAATGCTTTATTTCTTGTATAACATACCCTATATCTATTTTCATTAGTTTTGGAGATATTAACATTTTTCTGTCAAATATGGGAAATTAGGTCACAATCAGCATTAAATTAGTCTTTAAAGGTTGTCTAACTTTAATGGTATTTAGATATTTCAGTTTTACTTTACTTTATTTATTTATGACATATTATAATTACATTTATAATATCAAAGTAAACAATATAAACAAATTTTGTCATTTTTTAATATATCATGAATGCAATAAAGGAGGCCATGAAAAACAATTGATAAAGTAAACAAACGTATTTATTTGACATACAGATAAATAAAGTGCTGTTAACACTATTATTAATATTATTGAATTTTTGATAACGCAATAATGAATTTTTCAAAAGAAGAATTAATAAAAATGACATACGTTTTGGGTGCAAGTGAAGAAAATTGTTTTCTTGCAAGTCGAATATATGCACAAAAGTATCCAAATGCGGAACGGCATCCTAATGCAGCAGCGTTTGTGAGATTGAAGAACCGATTTGAAAGCACAGGAAGTATCATGTACCCTCTAAAATTAAAGAGAAAGAAAAGGACAACGAAAGAAGAGAATGAACATTTGGTAATTCAGTCCATTGTTGAGAACCCTCAAATTTCTTCCCGCCAGTTAGAAAAACAACTTGATATTCCCAAATCAACAATAAACAAAATAACAAAGAGATTCAAATTTCATCCCTATCACGTTCAGTTGGTGCAGGAATTAGGTGAGAATGATTTTTTAAAAAGATTGGATTTTTGTAATTGGGCGTTACAAAAACATCAAGTTGAACCGAACTTTTTTAACAATATTTTGTTTACCGACGAAGCGATATTCCATAGAAATGGTTTCGTTAATAGACATAATTATCATTATTACGATGACCATAACCCGAACCATATTGTTTGTATAGACCATCAACATAAATGGTCTCTTAATGTTTGGGCTGGAATTATTGGGAATAGGATTATTGGTCCGTATTTCTTTAATGGAAATGTTACTGGTGATACGTTTTTAAATTTTCTTCAAAATCAGTTCGAAACCTGGTTGGATGAATTGCCGTTAAGAACGTTACAAAATGCATGGTTACAATTAGATGGCGCACCACCACACTATAGTCGACAAGTTAAACAATATTTAGACCAAACTTTTCCTAACAAATGGATTGGAAGAGGAGGACCAATTCCATGGCCAGCGAGGTCAACCGATTTAACAAAACCGGACTTTTTTTTATGGGGTGTTGTGAAGGAAGAAGTTTATAAAATACCTGCAACAACACAAGAGGATATGAAAAATAGAATTAGTAATGTTATGCGTGCCATTACTGTAGACAACTTAGTAAGTGTCAATCAAAGCTTCATACGGAGGCTTCAAGTGTGCCAAAACCAAAATGGAGGCCATATCGAACACTTAATATAATTATCAAATTCATTATATGCTAATCTGTTAATATTAATACGGTTTACTTGTTTCCATTGTCGTTATATTGTTTACTTTGATATTATAAATGTAATTATATTATGTCATAAATAAATGATTTGAAGTAAAACTGAAATATCTAAATACCATTAAAGTTAGACGTCCATTAGAGATTAATTAAATGCTGATTGTGGCCTAATTTCCCATATATGACAGGAAAATGTTAATATCTCAAAAACTAATAAAAATAGATATAGGGTATGTTATACAAAAAATAAAGCATTTTTCATTACGGATCTGATAAAGTAAAGAAATATAGGGTGTCCCATTTAAGAAAATGAAGTTATGTACATTTTAAATATTAAATATTAGAAGGTAGTTTTTTATTAGGTTTTATAAGTAATATTATAATGTGTTATAGTCAATGGATAGAGCATTCTTTACTGCATATGTGTGTAAAATTACAGACTGATATCTTAAAAAATAAGGACACAGTGAATTTTTAAGTAAAGTACTAAAACTGCCAAAATTTTCAAAAAATATTTTTTTCTGAAGTAACAAATAACCTAAAGTGCCACTAATGATATATCTTTGTGTAGGTTATTTAAAGGCGGATCAAATAAAAAAATAATATATAGGGTGTTCCATTTAAAATAACAAAGTTGGTATTAAGTATGGAATAATGGGACACCCTGTATATTTGAAAATAATTTTAGGTTATGCAGCTCTTAAAATCAAGCAAATTTCGTGAAAACATTTTTTTTCTATCTTTAACGAGAGCTGAGATATCTTCCGAGACCGCACTAATGGGACACCCTGTATATATATATACAGGGTGCCCGTTTTTGGAGCTCAAGCATGGGGATCTCGGTTATTTGAAGAGATACAAGGTCGGTTAAATTAGGGCATAGTTGCCTAATCTGGAGTATAACATAATGCCGTTTTGAAACATAAAATATTCCGACTACTTCCGAAGATATCCGAAAAAAATCGAAATTTTCAAAAAGTGTTTTTATTTTTTTGCGAGACTATTTGAAGAGATACTTCAAAACAATTTACACTTTATCATTGCCACTTTGTACGCTCTACAACGTGGTGATATCATAATAAATATTGGACGGTTCAATTTTCGGCAAACATCATCAACTTTGTATTTTCTTATGGGCGCCATTTTGAATTTTTACATTTTCAAATACAGCTTTTTTTTCTGATTGCGGTGATGTGTCATGTGTTGGGGTTTGATCTAGCAGTTTGATAGAAATGCCAAAAATCCTGTTTTTGCAAAGAGTGCCATGGAAATGACAGCTACGATTTTGTTTAATAAAGTTAAACAATAATACAAAACTAACGCAAAATTGTTTTCTATTCCTATTTCATTATAAGATATAAAAAGTACAAACATTTTATTCAAATTTATAACATAGAATGAAAGTAGAACATGAGAAACGAATAAATTAAAAAACAATTATATGAGGTGTTCGAATAGCTCACCTTCCAGCATATGCGTCTGTATGCGTCTGCTTAAATTTTATATTGATCTTAAAACATGCCTTCTTCTTATTTTGGTCCTTACAGTTGTAATGATCTTTCTTCGCAAGTCATTGATAACGGTGGGTATACAGATTTATAAATTATGTTTTTTATAGCTCTCTATAAATAATAATCTAATGGGGAAAGAAACATCTGGCAAACGTGTCGGCCAGCGAAGATCCTCACTATTTGAAATGACTATCGGGAAATATTTCAGACAAGTAATCAGATACTCTCTTAGCGTTATGTGGTGGAGCTCCATCTTGCTGGAAGCAAAGGCTATTTAGGTGATTGAGGCAAATGTTGCCATCGATGTAATTGGTCAGGTAGGTCATTAAAAAGTGCAAATACCTATCTGCAGTTAAATTGTGTTCGTAAATGTAAAGGTCAATGATCTTATCGCCAAATAAACTAACATATAGATAGTCGCCCTTGGTGTTCGTGTGGATTTTCAACGGACCATACATGTTCATTGTGACCATTGAACATGCCTGTGTTGGTAAACTTGCACTCATCCGTAAAGACCACGTTAGAAAGAAAATGGGAATTTTGCAATAACAGCGTCATGATGTTCCTACAAAACTTCTTCTTCGTTCAGTGTCTCCTGGATGCAAGACTTGCGTGGTATGAATTTTAAAGGGACGATATTTATGATTTTTCAAGACTCTCCACACTACCTGATGAGATACATTCATTTCTTCTAGTATAGCCCTTGTCGAAGTATAAGGATTATTTTGAGTGTAATGGAGAATTAAATTTGAACCCGTTTTATATAAAATTACGAAAAAACTATTCGTGAAAATGCAAACAATGTCTTAATTAATAAGACAACTTAAGACGATAAATATCCATTAAAACAACTACTTCCCGTGCAAATAAACCTCCGGATATTGAATTATACAATGAAATATTTAAAATCTTATTTAATTTGATTTGTTACAACGCTCTATTAAAGTATATGTAACGCAGCGTTGTAACAAATCAAATTAAATAAGATTTTAAACATTTCATTGTATAATGCAATATCCGGATTGTTTGCATTTTCACGAATAGTTTTTTCCATATTTTATATATTATGTTTAAAGTGTGCAAACTATAAGAAGCGTAAGCTTATTTTCTCGAATTCAAATAGTTTTGAATTTGAATTTATCTTGTTTAAACCCGTTTATTATTTTTCAGAAAGTTTCAACATTTTACTTACTGCTTGTAAAATTTTCATTTCATTTCCGTTGGGCCTTCTTCTAGGCTTAGAAAATGCACCAAACTCAGCTAAATTTCTATGAAGAATCAGAAAATAATTTTGTCTTCCTGGATACCGCTGAACACATCCAAAGTAACTTGCACATTTCGATGCGATCCGTAATAAAGTTCTAGCATATCGCGTTTTTCTTTAATTGAAAACGGGATTTTGTTATAAATTTATACTAGTTTTGTAACGGTAGGTCAGGATAAGCGAAATTCAGTCAAAGTGTAAAAAATTACCTTATTAAACAAAAGTGCAGCTGTCATTGCCAAGGCACTCTTTGCAAAAGCAGGATTTTTGGGATTTCCATCAAACTGCTAGACCAAATCACAACACATGACACATCACCGTAATCAGAAAAAAAAGCTGTATTTGAAAATGTAAAAATCCAAGATGGCGCCCATAAGAAAAAACAAAGTTGATGATGTTTGTCGAAAATCGAAACGTCAAATTTTTATTATAATATCACCACGTTGTAGAGCGTACAAAGTGGCAATGATAAAGTGTAAATTGTTTTGAAGTATCTCTTCAAATAGCCTCGCAAAAAATTAAAAACATTTTTTGATAATTTCGATTTTTTTCGGATATCTTCGAAAGTATTCGGAATATTTTATGTTTCGAAACGGCATTATGTTATACTCCAGATTAGGCAACTTTGCCCTAATTTAACCGACCTTGTACCTCTTCAAATAACCGAGATCCCCATGCTTGAGCTCCGAAAACGGGCACCCTGTATATATATATAGATATATATAGATATATATAGATATATATAGATATATATAGATATATATAGATATATATATATATATATATATATATATTATTGTGTGCTTTTTTTTATTTTTTCTCAGTTAAACCTGAATAAGTACATAAAACTACACAATTTGCTAATTTCTATCATTAACCCATTGAGCGCCATTGATGCATACACGCAACATTATCATTTTTTTGTTAATTAACCCACTGAGCAAACACAATTAAGTATCGTTTTATCAACATTAAAACAACGTTTAATGTTGCTACAATGTTAATATAACGTTATTTGTTTGTTTTTTGCTCAGTGGAAAATGACTAAATAAATTAATTGCATATATTATATTATTTGACCAGACTTGAAAGTCTATAAGAAAGACTGTAAACATTTTGTTATTTAATTATTCCTCATAAAAAGAAAAATGGTAGTGTATTTCTAACTTCACAATATTTCAGCGTTTTATACGCGTGGCGCATGAAGTAAAATTTGGAGTTTAGAAAAGCCCCGTAAAAATTTGTCTCGGGTCGCTGGCGCGACCCTCGACAAATTTTTTACGCGGGGCTTTTCTAAACTCCAAATTTTACTTCATGCTTAGTCTGGGAGTGGAAACACTAGTTCTAACCTTCATATTCCACGTTTTTATATAAAATCGATGAATGCTTAAAAATATACATCCTATACCTTATGCTTATTTAGAGGAAAAATTCACAGTATGTTATATAATAAGTCATTCATAGAAATTATAAAAATAAATCCAACATTTTTACCTAAAACCAACTATTAGATTAACTCTATACCTGCTCGGCCCTTAATGGGTTAATAATATGAAATTTACCTATACTGTCCTACCCTATAATTGTAATTATGATTATTTCAACATTTTCAGCAAATATTTATAAACATTTCTTGTTGTATTTGATACGATTGTTTCGGAAATATAAATAAATAGGTAGATGAAAAAATATTAGGGGGACCGGAAAGTAATGTCGTTTTTTTACATTAAATACAAACAACAACAGTTTTATCGATATTTTAATATAATCAATAACATAATCACCCTCATTTTCTACGATCTTTTGCCATCTAATGTGCAAGTTTTCTATCCGGGATCGATAAAAATCACCAGGTTTCTCATAAAAATATCTGGAGATGGCATTTTCAACTTCTTCAGAATTTTTACATTTTTTTCCACAAAATGTAGTAGCGATCGCAACAAGTGGAAATCAGATGGCGCAATATCAAGTGAGCATGGTGGGTGCAGCAATACTTCCCATCCTAGTTCATTAATTTTTCTAGAATTCGTCTTGCGCAGTGCGGTTTTGCATTGTGTTCCAAAATTACACCTTTTCTGTTAATAAGAGCTGGGTACTTTTCAATTAAAAATTGATGTACTAAATTGAAGTGCTAAAACCTGGTCAAACTGTTAATGCAGATCTTTATTGTGAACAATTGGTCACAATAAAGATCTGCATTAACAGTTTGACCAGGTTTTAGCACTTCAAAATGAACAACCCCACGAGTATTCCACAAAACACACAAAAGCGCCTTTTTGGGGTGTAAACCTGGTTTTGCTGTAGCTCCTGGCGCGTCATTTGGAGAGAGCGACTGCCTTTTGCGTTTTGGGTTATCGTAAGGGACCCATTTTTCATCCCCGGTAATCAGTCTATCAAAAAACGCTTCTGTGTTATACCGCTGAAGCAATAAGTTGCAGATATTGGAACGATTAGATTTGTTTTCCTCGGATAGATTGTGCGGGACCCAAACACCTGCTCTGCTTACTTTCCCAATCTGCTCAAAATGTCCTGAATAATTGACCAAGGTGCGTTAAGATTGTTCGAAATTTCTTTAATGGTCTGACGTGGATTTGCTTCCACTTCCGCCCTTAAAATATCATTATCCCGAGTTGTTGGTCTTCCTGATCGATGAGAGTCAGAAAGACTGAAATCACCGGATTTGAACTTCGAAAACCACCTTTGGCATTTACGAACATCTAAAGCATTCAGATAAATCGCAAATGCTTTTAGTAGCAACAGTTGCATTTTAAGGTTAGAGTGACTTGTTTTCTTGTAAGTTATATAATTTTAAAGCTTTTTTAACAATGTTTGGTGAAATGGTCAGTCAAAAACCAGAAGAGATACATATCCGGAATTGTATGCTTTTTGAATTTCATAAGGGTAGAAATTCAAAAAGCATACAATTCCGGATATGTATCTCTTCTGGTTTTTGACTGACCATTTCACCAAACATTGTTAAAAAAGCTTTAAAATTATATAACTTACAAGAAAACAAGTCACTCTAACCTTAAAATGTCTTTGACAGTACTTTGAATTACCCAATGAGCTGCTAGGTGACCACAAAGACCAACATTCACAAAATGACATTACTTTCCGGCGACCACAAAGACCAACATTCACAAAACGACATTACTTTCCGGTCCCCCTAATTGTAACCTTAATTCAATTCAAAATTGTTGGTTCATTTCACAATTCGAAATTGTCACTTACTTTCATCTGAATTTTTGGCCAAAGCGAGCCTCAAATGCGGTATCCCGATGTGGTCTTTGATCAGCTCGATGGCTTCTTTGAGCGCAACTGGTTTCTCCAAATCGCAGATCCTGCCAGCGCCCGTGTCAGGATCATCGGCGTTTTTGAGAATCGGAATTGAAGATGTAATCGACAAAGATTTGGCCAACCAATCGTTGACACCTCCACGAACGGAATCCCAGCTTGTGTGAGGCGAAAAAACAGCAATGTCGTTTTTCACGCATTGCACTACTACGCGTTCTTTCCAAGTCCTTGATTACAAACAAAAGAAATCATCAAAAGTAAAACTCTTTTCATTTAGCTAGGCGAGAAATTGGTATAAGAAATATAATAACATTTTGATACCGTAATTTACCTTCAATCGCTTTTTAGAGCATTTAGTTTTATGTATAAAGTAAAAGTTCTAAAAAGCGATCGAAGGTAAATTACGGTATCGAAATGTTATTATATTTAGACAAATTACTTAATTAGTCACACAGATAAATAATTACTTAATTAGCTGTACACTATACAGATAAGGTACAGTTGCGAGAGAAAAAAACTAGTACAGCAAAATATTTGGATATGTGAACTGGACTCAATTTGATTTTTTAAACTGTCAATCAAATTGACAAATCGACGGAAATGTCCAACAAAATTTAATTAACGTCGACATGCTTCAACTGACTGAAACGCTAAAAGCGATTCTAACGACCTGTTTAGAGACGGTATTAGCATTAGAGACATTACTGTCAACAAAAGCACCGTTTTATTAGCCAAGAAAAAAAAAGTTGTTAACCTGTACAACTTGTAATGTACAGGTTAACAACTTTTTTTTTCTTGGCTAATAAAACGGTGCTTTTGTTGACAGCAATGTCTCTAATGCTAATACCATCTCAAAACAGGTCGTTATAATCGCTTTTGTTTTACAAGAAAAAAAATACGATATTTTAGAAGTGGCTAAAGCTCCCTGCTCTACTATTTTTTTTGCAACTGTACGATTCACGAGAGGTGTCCCATGGTTTCCTTGATTTATAGTGCTTTCTGCACCAATACATGTAATACGAAAATAGGTTGATGCCATCAGATTACGTGTGTGAAAAGAGACAGAAAACTTTATAATATGTCTGCTGTGGTTATTAGATGTAACATGCGAAAACGTATGTTCCGGTATGCAGCTTTAAAATTTTGAGGTTAAACGTCATATTTTGACAGTGGCTTCGTAAAAATAAATCTGCAAAAACCCGGCCACAAATCATTTTAATGAATGTGCAAAATCGTTTTAAAAGTGAGTTTAAGTGGTATAATTTCAATTTCTACATCTATTAAATAGTTCAGGTATATGCAGTAATAAATAATGCATTTATGTTGATTTTGTGTACGCTCAAACGTTAATCCGATGACTATTTGCCAAATCTACTGAATGCGCATTTGATTCAACTAACATTTGTTGAATCGAATGCGCATTCTGTAGATTTGGCAAATAGTCATCGGATTAACCTGTCAATTACAGCGAATTTTTCTTTTAAGTATACATGCAGGGAATTTTCTATTAGGTATGCATATGCATACGCTTTTTTTAAAGAGTTCAATTTGAAGCTTAAAACGACTGTTTTCCACTCCCAGACTAAGCATGAAGTAAAATTTCGAGTTTAGTAAAGCCTGAAAATTTGGTTTGGTCGCGTAGCGCGAAGCGCTACGCGGCCAAACCAAATTTTCAGGCTTTTCTAAACTCGAAATTTTACTTCATGCGCCACGCGTATTAAACACTGAAAGCACTGAAATATTGTGAACGAGTAAACTTCGCCTGAAATCAGTTTCTTATACGCGTGGCGCATGAAGTAAAATTTCGAGTTTAGAAAAGCCTGAAAATTTGGTTTGGTCGCTCCGCGCTTCGCGCTACGCAACCAAACCAAATTTTCAGGCTTTTCTAAACTCGAAATTTTACTTCATGCTTAACCTGGGAGTGGAAAACACTCGTTTAAACTTCAAATTGACCTCTTTTAAGAAAACAACGAATATTTAAAAATCTAAAACACATAATTGGCATATATGAGTCGCCTATTTCCAAAAACCCCTAAATCCATTCGAAAAAAATGGATGGCCTGAAAATTTGGTTTGGTCGCGTAGCGCGAAGCGCTACGCGGCCAAACCAAATTTTCAGGCTTTTCTAAACTCGAAATTTTACTTCATGCGCCACGCGTATTAAACACTGAAAGCACTGAAATATTGTGAACGAGTAAACTTCGCCTGAAATCAGTTTCTTATACGCGTGGCGCATGAAGTAAAATTTCGAGTTTAGAAAAGCCTGAAAATTTGGTTTGGTCGCTCCGCGCTTCGCGCTACGCAACCAAACCAAATTTTCAGGCTTTTCTAAACTCGAAATTTTACTTCATGCTTAACCTGGGAGTGGAAAACACTCGTTTAAACTTCAAATTGACCTCTTTTAAGAAAAAAAACGAATATTTAAAAATCTAAAACACATAATTGGCATATATGAGTCGCCTATTTCCAAAAACCTGTAAATCCATTCGAAAAAAATGGATTTAGAGGTTTTTGGAAAAAGGCAACGCATATATACTCGCGACCTAAACAGTATGACATTGTCAATGAACGTCAACATTTGACACAACTAGGAAAAATCGTTGCAGATACAACTGTCGACATATTCTCTAAAAAATTTGAACCACACATTCCACATCAATGAGTCATAGGACATCTCTCCCGAATTCCACTATATTAAAATATCTATCCAGACACCCGCATTTCTCGCCTAGTTAAATGGAATAAGATCTATTGACAGTGAATTCCTGTTAAAGTTGATCATCTTGAGTCTTAAGAACAATTAACGTAATTTGTTACTTACTTTTGTGAAACACTTTTCATTCCTTTGAAAATATTGGGGTGATAGGTAACGACCAATCCACATTTCAAATGAACAGCCTCTTCGACTACTTCTTCTGTCAGATCGTTTGTCAGAAGAATGTTGGTGATTTTCGCGTCGGACATCGGGTCCACCAAAAGTCCGACATTGTCCCAACTCGAGGCCAATTTCAAAGGAGCGAAATCCTGCAGACGTTTCAGGATGACTTGTAGGGAATTTCCTGCATAGGAATGTTCCGCCATTTGGGAGAAATTGAGAACGTTTGAAAGTGACGTTTGACGGGACAGAAAATTTTGTTTGATTAATAATGATCTTAGCAACATCAAATCTGAAAAGTAATACATATAGGATTTTTAATACCCATTTGGAATAACCCCATCCTTATTTATCAATCATCAATCAGATGAAACAAAAAATTACCAACAAAAATAAACGTCGATTACTAATTAGATTTTACGTCAAAAGTTTGATGTCTGTTAATGTCATTAAATAACGCAAAAATACACTACTAAAATGCGATATTTTATTTATTTTTTATTTTATTTATCAACGGAAATCTCCTTTATACATCAATACACAATTAAAAATAGTGATATAAGATAAACATAATATTACTTTGAAAAACATATAAATAGAGTGAGAAATATAATACAACAAACAAAAATACACTAATTAACAATATCCAGATTAATAAACTGTAAATGGCGTTTGAATAAACTGTAAGAATTACTAAAAATGTAAAAGTTGGGATACAACATAAGGACATTACAATACCGCATTATACGTGCCACAGGATTATGGGAACCATACAATGTTCGATGGAAGTTTAAACGAAATAAGGGCCTACAACGAACTGGAGTTGTTAAAAAAAAAATTAAAGTTCAACAATGATAATAAAAAACTGCAATTGACATGTCCATTAATCAGTTTGAACCCATAGCATAAGTCAAATGATATTCTTCTATATTCTAAAGATTTTAAATTAAGACAATTCAATATGTGTGACCGACTATAGTCAATGCGTGCGATCCCCATTTTAAAAGATACTAGTAGTAAGAACCTATTCTGAACTTTTTCAATGATTTCAATGTTACAGTTGTGGTAAGGAGACCAAATTGCAGAACAATATTCCAAATGTGGCCTTACCAAACTGACGTAAAGAGTTTTGAACGTATCCACGCCAAAGTGTTTCGAAAATCTATTAATGAAACCGAGCATAGAAAGAGCTTTACTAGAGATCTTATTCAAATGGGTAACAAAATTTAAGCGAGAATCAAATATAATACCCAAATCACGCACTGTCTCGACCAGGGGCAATTTATTATCATTAATTGAATACTCAAACTTGCTATTATTGCTATGGCGACAAAAAGAAATTGACATACATTTTTTCAAATTGAGATGAAGATGATTGCATGCGCACCAAGTTATATAAATCTGATTGTAAAAGCGCATGATCCAAACTTCTCTCAATTACTTTGAATATTTTAACATCATCAGCAAACATCAGAAATTAACTATTTTTAATATAACTCCCAATGTCATTTATAAAGATCAAGAACAGAATTGGCCCACAGTGTGAGCCCTGGGGGACCCCAGATGTAACGTTGATTGCTCTGGAGACGAAGTTATCAACATTAACAAACTGTTTACGTTCCCGTAAATAGCTTGCGAACCATTTTGTCACAAAATCACTAAATCCTAAGCCTTCAAGTTTATTTAAGAGAACAGAGTGACTAACACGATCGAAGCCTTTGGAAAAATCAGTGTAAACAGAGTCAACCTGACGACCCCTTTCCAAAGCACTCATCAGATACATCTGGTAGGAAAGCAAATTAGACGTTGTAGACCTGCCCTTTAAAAATCCATGTTGTTCGTCACAAATAATATTCCTGCAGCACCAAATGAGTTGATCGGATATTAGTTTATCTAGCATTTTAGGAATTGCGGACTGGATAGAAACTCCCCTATAATTTTGTATGACTTCCCTCGAGCCCTCTTTGAAAATAGGGTTGATGTAAGAATGTTTCCAAAACGTAGGAAACACCCCGGTATTAATAGATTTATTGAATAATGTTTCAATCGGGGTAGTCAGTGAATAAATACATTGTTTTACAAAATAAGGGGGTAAACCATCCGGCCCAGAGCTAAGTGAGTCACTTAACTCATTGATTGAATTAAATATATCGGAAGTTTTTAGACTAAACCTTGAGCAAGATATTTTATGATCATAATTGAATAATGGAGTATCAATTATATCCTCATTGTAAACAGTGCAGAAATAGTCAGCAAATAAATCAACACAAGAACTTCCAGCATTGCATTGTGTATCATTAAAATTCATTTTATTTGGAAAACCTTTTATGTTTTTGCACTCATTAACAAAAGACCAAAATACTTTAGAATTAACTTTTATTGTATCCTCAGTTTTCCGAATATAGGATTCATAAAGTGTTTCACTTAAATTGCAACAAGAAGATCTAAGATTTTTGAATGTTTCATAATCAGTAACACAACCACTTTTTTTAAAAGCGACATGGGCTTTTTTCTTAGATATAATTAAATCAATGAGTTCACGATTAAACCATTTTGGATAATTTGATGATTTATAATATTTAGAAGGCACATATAATGAGAGGGCATGATTAATGATGTTATAGAAATTATTTAAGTTTAAATCAATATTTGGTTCCTGAAATGCTAGACTCCAATCAACATTGCAAAGATAATCATTCATGGCGCTGTAATTAGCTGATTTGAAATCATAATAAATATAATCAGTGTATAAAGGACTAAATGTCTTTGATAAGTTCACAGTAATATCATAGGATATGTGATGATAACTATTATTGAGTAATGGATCACTGGATGTTTTAATATTAATATTAAGTAAATTAGAAAATATTAAATCAAGAAATATGCCACGTTCATTTGGAATGTGGTTCTTTTGACGCAAATCATTAAAATTAAAAGAATCATTAAATGCACGGGCACACTGGGATGTATTTGAGTAAGACAATAAGCTATAACCCGAAAAGTCCCAAACTGCAGTCGGTAAGTTAAAATCCCCACAGAAAATATAATCAGAACTAGGATTATCCAAACAGATTTGATCAATAGCTAATGCATGTTGTTCATATATATTACAGGGGGACATAGGTGGAATATAAGAAGCACCAAGTATTAATTCATCATTAATTTTAACAAATAAGTGTTCTACAATATTTACTGATGAATCCAATTTAATGCTATTTAGATCAGACTTAACGGCAATAAGGACTCCCCCACCTCTACTTTTAGCACTAGTTAAGATTGTTCTATCCTGTCTGTGAATATTATAGTTCGATAAGTTTAATTCAGAATTTAACACGGAATCATCGAACCACGTTTCAATAAGAATTATGACGTCATAAACACAACAGCTAACCTTAAGATGTAAATCACGAATTTTTGATTTAAGGCCTCCGATGTTCTGGAAATACACAACTAGTTTTTTGGCTTATTAACTGCAACTCCTGATGACCGAGTACTGACTATACTCGGGACTCCATTCCTATATTTAATTGTCAAGTCCGTTTCACCCGAATTTTTGCGGAAAGTAAGTTCGTCGTTTAAATTCTTTAGCTGATTTCGTTGAATGTTCGTACGATCGGCATAAAATTTCACCGCACCAGTATTCAAAGTACGCACAGCTTTGAGTACTTGAATTGCAGAGTGATGATCAGCTAAAGACACTTTCAGTGGCCTAGGTTTGCCGGACTCTTTTCCTAAGCGAATTACTAATTTAGGCACAAATGAGATTGGCCCTAAGATAGTTTTAAGAGCTTCGATATCCTTTTTCTTCTTATCATCAGCATTGCCTTTGTGCTCTGGAAGATTGAAAACCATGATGTTCGCAGCCCTACGTTGTCGTTCTTCAATTTCATCCACCATCGAAGCCTGATTAGACAAAGTAGGAGAAGATTCGGTTCTGGAAGTGTCAATTATCAAAAGGCGTTTTTTTTATGTCATTAATTTCTCTTTTAATTTCAGACATTGCATTTTCAAATTCAGTTATTATTAAAGCAGGCAATTCTTGTTTCAAAACATCTTGAATTGTGGCTTTAATAAAACTATGCATTTCAGTAAGGGCAGGTACATTCTTAGAATAATTAACAGCGGCGCCATCGATTGAGAACAAGGGCTCGTCCCCTGGAGTGCATTTTACGCATGTCCACCTGTCTCCTAGTTCAGTACGCGCCTCTTCAGTGTAATATATAATGCGGTCAATGTCTAATCTAGTACAGGATGCATGATGCCTGGCGGCGCACGATTTGCATTTAAGTGCTGCTAAGCGAGGACTAATAACTCGCAAGCAGATAGCACAATTCATAGGCATGATGAATGATGAAAAGTTGGTGTTAGGAACGGCAACAACAAATTATTATTTAAATCTACAAGGGTGAACGAAAATAGACAATGGACACACTTCACCTCACAGGGTCGTTTGTGAGGGCTTTTTAAACAGACTAGGTAGACCACGGAAAGGTAATGGAGTAAAGGAAGGATGTTGTAAATTGGTTGGTAAACAATAAGAATGCCGCCAATTCAAATAAAATAAATCAATGAATTAAATTAAATCAATGAATGAGAATAAATGAATGAATGAATTAGTGGCCGCAAATGTAGATACTGGCAATGTCAAATCTACAATTTTTTCCCGGTGGTGACCTTGCCAAGGCGAGGTGCGAGAAGCGCGACACTCTGACCGTGGAAAAGTACTGAATATAAATCACTCACATACTCACAAAATAATTGTAATTATTGAACAAAACTAAGTCACCGCATTACACCTTATGTAAGCATAGCCCTTACCAATTACTGGATATTAATTTTAACTATATACCACAAAAACTAGCTTCCGATGAATCCAAAAAGCTTATGCTTAACGTAGTAAGTAATTTTCAAAATGAGTTAGGATCTTAATTTAAGGCAATTCAAAATGCGCCCGATGTCCTAAAAGTTCCATAAAGCACATTATACAACCTACAAGATGAAAACAGAGCAACGGAATTCGAATTTAGAAGCAATATGCCTGCAAAACTTTCCCTAAGTAAAACTAGAATTACGAAGAATACATTTTAAGGAAAGTGATTTACAAAATGTATGCCCGAAAAGAACATATATTACTTTAGAAACTGTTTACTGGCAATTTATGGAAGTATCGCCAGAAATTGAGATTTCGAAAAGTTTTTTATATTTGGGATTTAAGAAAAAGGGCTTTAGCTTCAAAAAGCAGGACAGAAGAAAACATTTATTGGAAATGCCTGGAATCAGGTTGAAGACAATTTTATTTTTAAATAAATATCAAGTTGCTAAAAAAAGAAAACATTTATAAACCGGTTTTTCTGGATGAGACATGGGTTTTTAGCATAAGTGATGATAGAAGAATGTGGCAAGATGGCAGTCAATTTTTCTAAACATACTGTTTAGAAAAAACTGGAAGTGGGATACGTTACGTTCTTGATCATGCCAGAAATAAAAATGGATTTGTGACAAATGAATCTGTATTTTTAAATATTATAAGAAAACAGGTGATTTTCACGATAATATGAATACCAAAATTTTGAGAAGTGGTTTAAAGATCAATTTATTCCAAACTTAGAAGAACCAACCTTAATTATATTAGATAACGCAACTTATCATAGTCATCTAGAAAAAGAAATTCCGAGAAAAACCTAGAGCAAAAAACGTCTTATACGAGGGTTGCCTTTTATATTTCGGGATTAGAGAACAAAAATAAATATTAATCATTGAAAATCGCTTTATTGTTTTTCAAAATATTCCCCATTAAGATCTATACACTTTTGCATGCGTTTGAACCAATTGTCGAAGCACTTTTGCCACTCTGATTGAGGTATCTCCAAAACATGCATTCTAAACGCATCAACCGCTTCTTTAGGTGTCGAAAAACGTTGACCTCTCATTTTATTTTTTACGGATGGGAATAAAAAGAAGTCATTCGGTGCCAAGTCAGGACTATATGGCGGATGACTCATCAAATCGATGTTTTGCGTGCTCAAAAATGCAGTTGTTTGAGCCGATGTGTGAGAGCTCGCATTGTTGTGGTGAAGAGTGATCCGTTTTCGGCGGTTGGTTTTCCTGATTTCTTGGATGACAACTGGCAAGCAAATGGTTGTGTACCACTCAGAATTGACTGTTCTGCGTTGTTCTAGTGGTACGGTTGCGACATGTCCAGTTTTTCCGAAAAAACAGGCGACCATTTGCTTGGAAGTGCTTCGTGCACGAACAACTTTTGTTGGATTTGGCTCATCTTGAAACACCCATACGGTCGACTGCTGTTTACTTTCGGGCTCATACGCGTAAATCCATGATTCATCACCTGTCACGATGTCATAGACGTGTTTCGAAGCACCGCAATCGTATTTATTGAGCATTTCTTTGCACCAATCGACACGAGTCTTTTTTTGAGCGATTGACAAATTGTGTGGGATCCAACGCGAACAATTTTTTTTGACAGTCGAATGTTCATGCAATATTGAATGTATGCTGGTCCCACTAATGCCTAAGGTTGTCTCAATCTCACGATAGGTCACATGACGATCTTGCAATATTTGTTTGCGCACAGCATCAATGGTTTCCGGAACAACAACTGATTTTGGACGACCTCCACGAAATTCGTCTTGGAGTGAACTACGACCTCGGTTGAATTCACCATACCATCGATAAACACTGGTCCTTGATGGAGCTTCATCGCCAAAAATTGAATTAAGTTCATCCATGCACTGTTGTTGAGTTAATCCACGTCGAAAGTTGTAAAAAAATAATCGCACGAAAATGTTCACGATTTAATTCCATTCTTTGGCCGAGATAAATCTTTTAAGTTAGTGTAAACGACACAAATAACGCTCATATGTCAAAACGTTCTGAGTACGTATAACCTCAAAAATGTCAAACTTTACGATAGAGCTCTCAGTTGCCAGATTGCAACACTAGGGTTGCCTAATCCCGAAATATAAAAGGCAACCCTCGTAGAATGGCTTGGAAATACGAAATCCCTTTTCCAAATAATATTTTAAAAGATGCTGTTTGGAATCTGGTTGAAAAGCAAACAGTGCCGGAAAAAAATTATCATTTGGACGCTTCGGAGCATGGCCATTGTGTTTCAGATTACCTCCCTATCATTGCCACTTTAATGCCATCGAAATGGTCTGGTTAGAAACTAAAAGACGTTATAACAAAGATATTTTTAAAACTACAGGGTCACCTGCTAAGGTTTTAAATGTATGGAGTAACTTAGTAAAAAATGTACCGTAACAGTACTGGCAAATTACATAAAAAAAATATTTCTGGGGCATGGGAGGTTGAAAATAAATTAGACGAATAGTTTTTTTCGTAATTTTATACATTAAATTAGACTTGTTAAACATCGAACTAATGGTGATCTCTGTGTCGAATGAATCCGACGACGAACTTTTTTCAAAACGTGAAAGTATTGATCAAGAAGATATTTAGACTTTAAACTTTTAAAATCACTTTGTCATTTATTTAATGTAATTGAACCATTATTGAATATTATTATTGCTTGTTACAGTCATGATTTTTTTGTTACAGTTAGTTTACTTTGTATTTATAACAGGGCCATTGCTAATTTATTTCTCACCATTTTATAGATATTTTATATTTTTACACACATTCATAATTTTGTGTGTGTGTTCAAGACGCCGCATACATTAAGTAGGTATTAAATAGGTATTAAACATACTATACAGGCACAGTTAGGCATTTTTTAGTTGATTAATGACTAAGACTGATTTTGCATTTGTTAGTCATGACTAATGACTAATTTTTTAGTCATTAGTTATGAATTTAGTATATTGATTAATAATCTTAACAACATCAACTCTGAAAAATAATACATACAGCCAAAGTTGGGCATTTTTTAGTTGATTGATGACTAAGACTGATTTTGCATTTGCTAGTCATGACTAATGACTATTTTTTTAGTCATTAGTTAGGAATTTATTTTGATGATTATTGATCTTAACATCAACTCTGAAAAATAATACATACAGCCAGAGTTGAGCATTTATTAGTTGTTGATGACTAAGCCTAATTTTGCATTTGTTAGTCATGACAGCAAGGTGATCCTCTATAATATTATTTCAAAGGTCACCAATAATAGGTGGAGAAATGAGAGCACCTATAGCACTGTCAGGCAGATATGGCCTCAGTGCGACAGGAAAAGAAGCGAGGCACTTATCTCCTTAAAAAGGAGTGACATTGTTCTATAACGGCGGTCATAGGTGCATTTGGTTGCAGTTATAGGTGCATTTGATTCCGTCGTTATACTATGAATCTTACCACAGGAAAACACAAGAAATGCAGGTACTTGGGGAGTTTTATTTATACTTAACTATGTCACGTACAAAAACGAACGTTAGCACGCGTTATTCTCTAAAATTATTTTTTATTATTTTTTTTTGTGTCCACGGCAACCTTCCTATCTCTCCCCGCCGTCCGGATTATTCTTGTTTAGGCGACACCACATCACCCCCCACCTAGATTGAGGAGGAAAAGGAAACAGAGGAAGAGAAAGTTACACGTTTAAAAGATTTAGAAGAATGATTTGGTCCAGAGTGTTTAAGGATTGATTTAAGAGATGTGGTGTATGGAATTGAAGAATTAGAGTGTAATTGTTTTGTAAAGGAAGTAACTGAAACTTGTGGTGTATAGCTAGGTTTAAGTCGATCGATGGAAACGCAATCGTTTCTGCCGTTAACATTTACCGTAAAAAATTTAGAATTTCGACTGATAATTTCGAAAGGGCCATCGTAAGAATTTTGTAACGGCCGTTTTGCGTGATCCTTCCTTATAAAAACATGAGTGCATTTTTTTAGATCGGGGTGTATGAAAGATTTGCGGTGGGTTAAGCGAGTAATTGCGGGGCTAAGCGTCTTCATCCTATCTCTCAGGCCGTCGATAAAATTTGAGCCTGAAGGAATGAATTTAGAAACAGATTTCGGAAATAAAAAATCGCCTGGTAAACATAATGTTTTACCATAGACGTATTCCGCTGCGGTGGCCGAAAGCGAGGTTTTAAAAATTGTACGCAAACCTAATAAAATTAAGGGAAGTTGGGATACCCAGTTACTCGGATCGTTACTCATTCTGATCGAGTCTTTAATTTGGCGATTGAGCCGCTCTACCAAACCGTTACATTCGGATGGTAGGCGGTGGTGGACCTATGCGTGATACCGAAAATGTTGCAAAATTCCTTCCAAATGTTGGATTGGAATTGCCGATCACGATTAGTAATAATCGTCGATGGAATTCCAAAACGTGCAATCCAACAATTTAAAAATGCTTTGAAAACGGAATCTGCAGTAATTTCGACTAGTGGTTGGACTTCAGGCCAACGCGTAAAACGGTCGATGCAAACTAAAAGGTATCTGTAAGTGTTACAAGTAGGCAAAGGGCCGATGATGTCGATGTGTATATCGGTGAAACGGTCGTCAGGGTCCGGAAAAGTAGCGATTGGTGATACAGTGTGTCGGTGAATTTTAATTTGTTGGCACTTCAAGCATGATTTGACAAATTGTGCAATGTCTTGATTCATCCGTGGCCACACATAGCGAGATGTAACCAGACGTTTCATTGCACGGACGCCAGGGTGTGTAAGTCCGTGAAGAGACTGTAAAATGTTAGTTAACTGTCGTAAATGCTTGAAGAGCGGGTTGGGACCAGACCAGCGGTTTGTTGCGTGGAGTTGTTGCAGCAAGCTGGTTGAGCGGTGCTAGGATACTCGAGCATGATTTTATGAACCGATGGTAAAAGTTCACCATGCCGAGAAAGCGTTGCAATGCTTTTTGGTCAGTGGGTTGTGGGAAGGACAAATTCGCATCGACCTTGGACTATAGAGGTTTGATTCCCGAATCACTAATGCTGTGACCTAAAAAATCTAATTTTATTTCACCAAAAACACATTTGTCAGAGTTAATTTTTATTCCAAAAGAAGTTAATCGCTCAAAAATTTGTTGCAAGTGACGAACGTGTTCATCTTCATCCTTGCTGAAAACGAGAATATCATCGATGTACGCGAAGCAAAATGGTAGTCCGCGTAATACCGAGTCCATAAACCTTTGAAACGTTTGAGCGGCGTTTCTTAAACCGAAACTCATCCTAGTGTATTCGTAAAGTCCAAAGGGTGTTGTGATTGCCGTTTTCGGAATGTCTGCAGGATGAATTGGAATTTGGTAATATGCCTTTACTAAATCGATTTTTGAAAATAACGTGCAACCACAACAATTGTACGTGAAATCGTGAAGAATAGGCAAAGGATATCGGTCTGGTATGATAACTTTATTGAGTCCACGGTAATCGCCGCATGGGCGCCAAGAGCCATCTGATTTAGCTACCAGATGTAGCGGCGTCGCCCATGGGCTGGAAGAGGGTCTCACGAAACCGAGCTGTAACAGTTTATCAAACTCGTTTTTTGCAATTTAAAATTTGTGAGGTGGTAATCGTCGCGGTTTGGCAAAAACTGGTGGTCCAGATGTTTCGATGTGATGTTGCACATCATGCTTGACGGGTTTAGCTGGGTCAAAAGGGGTTGTTAGATCAGGAAATTGTTGCAATAATTTCGAATAAGGTGAATTTTGGGTAGACAAGGAACAAATTTTGAGTTTTTCTGATGGGCCGAATACATTCCTTACGAGACGTTCGTGGGCAATGTCAACAATGATGTTGAAATCCCGAAGGAAGTCGGCGCCCAGAATGGAGTGGTTAACGTGTGCAAGCATGAAATTTCACGCAAGTTTTACGTCCAGACCGATGTGTACTGTTAATTTTGAAGAACCAAACGTGGGTATTAAACTACCGTTAACGGTGGTTAACGAAAATTTTGATTGGCGATGAGTGTTGGCGAAGAGTTTATCCACCGCCAAAATGCTAACCTGGGCTCCCGTATCTACTAAACATTTTGTCCCAGAGTTAGTGTCACGCACGAAAAACAACGGGCCTGGAGAGAGCGGAGGAATGGGCCGACATTAGCCCCGCTGTTCGTCGTTTCCCCACTGGCATGGTGGAGTGCACTTCCGTGCATCACCACGAAAATTGTGATGGTACCAGCACAGTTTGTGTTGCGGGTCATCGCCTAATTGCCAGCGGTTTCTTGATGCTGACCGACTTCTGTTCCGAAATTTGTTTTTAGATTGCTTCGTCAAAGCGGTTGTTAATGAATTTAAATTTTGTGTCAGCTCAGAAATTTGGGATTGCAGTTTAAAAATTCTAGTGTTGTAAGATGTTGGATGTTCAATTGCCGAGGTGTGAGAAACGTTGGTGTTATTAATGATGGTGGGTGCCGAAATTTCAAAAATTTGATCTGCCATTTCTGCCAAGTTTGTTAATGAGGTGGTTTTTGCAGACACTAGAATTTTTTGCACATCTGACGGTAAACGATTTAAAAAAATTTCGCGTAGGAGATTGTCGTCTATTGGCGTTGTTCCCAGCAATTGTTGCAATTTTCGTAGTAGTTGTGAAGGCGTTTGGTCGCCGAGCACTTCCGTCGATAACAATTGCTGCAAACGCTTTTATTTCGGAAATGGTGGTTCGTTTGATTATCTCCACTTTGAGCGTCTCATAAGAAAGGTCAGCGGGAGGTTCAATTAGTAAATCCCTAACTTCGATGGCAATGTCTGGGGGTAAGGCGGCTACGACTCGATAAAACTTGCGACTAGAATTTGTAATGCGCGAGTTCAAAAATTCCGCTTCAATCTGCACGAACCAGATTGAAGCGTCAACGCGGAAAAATGTGGGCAAATTACATCTTACGGTGCCAACTGCAGCATCTAATTGTTCTTCCATGATGTGTGATTGAAAATAGGAAAGATAAGGAAAGTAAGCAGAGTAGTAGAGAGATTAAGGTTGAGAAAATAGTGGAAGTAGTTTCCTCGAAATACGAGGGGGGCTAGTAAATGTCACCTGTCACTTCAAAATCCAAAAACTGGTTGGGGGTGGGTGCTGGCGGCAAATGGCAAGGTTGCAGGCTGTGTCGGCTCGATACCCTGGTTAGGAGCGGGCGCCGCGGTCGGCGGCTGTTGACAAGGTCCGGTTTTTCTGCACTTGAAACAGGGCTCCGTCGTTGATGCTCGATGCAGTCAGGAATTCGTCCGAAAAAGGGTCCTTGGCGTCGACGTCTGATGCTGGCGGGTATTCCTGTAGTCAGCTCGCCTTGTAGATCCTGAATCTTGATGATTCCCGTGGCGAAGATCGTTGTGGAAAGATCACGTCGGGGTCACCAATTTATAACGGCGGTCATAGGTGCATTTGGTTGCAATTATAGGTGCATTTGATTCCGTCGTTATACTATGAATCTTACCACAGGAAAACACAAGAAATACACGTACTTGGGGAGTTTTATTTATACTTAACTATGTCACGTACAAAAACGAACGTTAGCACGCGTTATTCTCTAAAATTATTTTTTATTATTTTTTGTGTCCACGGCAAACTTCCTATCTCTCCCCGCCGTCCAGATTATTCTTGTTCAGGCGACATCACAGTTCAAACGGTAGGTGTCATTACGGGACACTGAACTTTTGGCAAGCACGCTCAAAGGTTAGGAATTCCTTACAATGACTACTGCAGAGGGTGCCTTGATGAAGAAGAGGAGGAAAGCGTTGTGCACTGCCTCTGTCAATGCGCCTCTCTTGCTGGAATAAGAGGTTCATACCTAGGCCATTCGTACCTGGTTGAACTCTCTGACCTCGAGTCGCTAGATGTTAAGAACCTTTCAAAGTTCCTCATCAGCTCCAAATGGTTCTCGTCAGAAAATGGTTAAAATGTGGTATCACAATGGGCCCTCTTCTGGCCTAAGTGTGCACCTCCATGTGGGGTGCAACCACTAAAACCTAACCTAACCTAATTATCACTAATTTTTTAGTCATTAGTCATGAATTTATTTTGTTGCATACAGGCAGAGTTGGGCATTTTTAGTTGATGATGACTAAGACTGATTTTGCATTTGTTAGTCATGACTCATTTTTTAGTTATTAGTCATGAATTTATTTTGTTGATTGATGTGGTTAGTCATCAATCAACAAAATAAATTCATGACTAATGACTAAAAAAAAATAATAAATTATCAATTAAGTTATGATTACAATAATCATTAATACATTAATACATTAATTAATACATTAATGACTAATACAATAATTCTTTGATTAAATATGTTGGACGCGTTTTAAATCTGAGAAAGTGAGAAATAAAACAAAGCTATGCAATTAAAGAAACACTGTTAGTTTTAAATGCTCTTCACAGAATTTAAATAATTCAAAACTAAACATGTCACTATTTTTTTAGAAATGTATAGGCATTATATGCTTACTCTGAAAATGTTCCGACATTCTGCGTTCTTTAAAAGAGTTTAATTTGCAGCTTTTAATGAGTGTTTTCCACTCCCAGATTAAGCATGAAGTAAAATTTCGAGTTTAGAAAAGCCTGAAAATTTGGTTTGGTCGCGTAGCGAAGCGGAGCGACCAAACCAAATTTTCAGGCTTTTCTAAACTCGAAATTTTACTTCATGCGCCACATGTATAACACCGATTGTAAGTGAAGTTCAAAATATACGTCTTTATCATACTGCTGTAGTAACACATTGTAAACTTCATAATAATTCAGTGTTTTATACGCGTGACGCATGGAGTTCAATCTACGTGACCAAACCAAATGTTCAGGGAGTGGAAAACATTAGTTTATAGCTTCAAATAACTCCAATAAGTGTCCATCATTAAAACCCATGATCAATCAATTATAATAAAATTGATGAAGATGAGCATTACGAAACATACCTGCGATAGTGGGCGGTTCTATAAGAATACTTGGATTGGGTGTTGATAAAAGATTTCCACCAAGATTTAACAAAATGTCGGATCCCTCGATGGTGTTGGAATCGATTAACATCTAAGGTGCCACAAGTAATCCACCGAAGTGATATGCGTATTTGTATCACACCACAAATAACGCAGAAGTTATGAATCTAATTTTTTACTTTAAATCCGATATAAAAATCGATATTTAAATAGCAAAACTCGCTCTATTTAAATTTGTAAAAAAATATATGATTCACGTTCACCATTAGAATTGAAAATCTAATCAGTCCGTTGAGGACGATCTGCGCGAACCCCGAAATCACAGATGCTCGGTCAGGTGTGCAAGAAAAAGATTAATTCAAAAATAGAATTAAATTAGCGTATGCTAATAAAATTGCATATAACAAAACCCTATAAAATAAATTTACAAAACCTAAAATCAATTTTATACCGTTACAATGTCCTAAGATAATAGAATTTGTATTTTTAAAATATCTAGAAAGGCCAAGATCCAGAATGCCAGAAAGCAATTAATAAAATGTATTTTGATGAAAGAATAATTCAACATGCAGCAGTTTTTCAGAACTACTGATTGCTAATTAAAAAAAAAACGTACTTCTATTTCTATGTATAGTGGAATTTTTCAAACTAGGCACACTCATGCGCATAACGAGCGTCGTTCGTATATTTCCGCTGCTCAAAAAATGAGAAAGTGGAACCTGACTACGTTGGGCGCGCACTTATTTGAAAGAAAAATCCTGCGCACATGCGAAGTGGTAGATCGGACGAGGACCCCTCCGGATTTCAATGGTGTTATCTCTGCGAAAGCCAGCGCCGAATGGTACATTACAGGCCCAACATATTCAGGACTGTCTTACGTATGTTCGGGAAATGCTGTTCTGCCACGCAAGTACCTAATTTGGGTAATACATCTATAAACCTGGTATTAATATGAATTAACTTTACTTTGAAGCAAAAATTTAAGGATTTGTTTCTTTATTAGAAGAAAATAGATTTGCTTTTTAATTTCTATACTTTTTCTATACAACAAATATTTATTTAATTACAAAAATTAAGAATCATAACTTAACAAACATACCAATTTTTTTGAAGTAAAAGGTTAAGGTTTTTTTTTATTATAGAAAACAGTTTCTTTTTTAATATCTATACTTATAGTTTTATTTATACACAATATATAATTATTTAATTACAAAAATTAAGCATAATGGAAGTTTGTCGAGTGATGATTGCATCACTCGACAAACTTCCACAATTTAACCTCCCCATCATCACTGCAACTCGCCAACAAATCCCCGTTCGGCTGCCAAGCCACGCAATTAACATCCTGCGAGTGCGCCCTCTCACAACTCGTCACCAAACTAAACGTGGGTGCGTTCGGATCGCACCCCTCGTCCTCCTTAAACACCCTTATGATATCATCCCCGCAAGCCGTGGCGATCAGCCCCGTTTTCTTGCACCAATCAACATCGTAAACTGTTCTGGAATGATAGCCGCTCAAAGTGCAGACGTTTTTCCAAACGCTCTCATTATCTGGGGTTGGGATACCTTCGGAATTTCCGACGGGGTATTCTTTCCAGATTTTAAGCGTTTTGTCGTCGCCGCATGAGGCCAGCATGGAGCCGGTCGAGTTGAAGGAGATGGACCAGACTGTAGAATCGTGGGATTGGAGGGTGGCTATGCACATCCAGTCGTTATCGGAGGGGTCTTCTTTGAATATTTTTATTGTATTATCGTATGATGCTGAAGCTAGTAAATCTTTTTCTGGATGAAATATTACCTTAAAATAAGAATTAAAAATAAAATGTTACCCCATTAGTTGCAAATAAAAATAAGAAGCTTAAATTATTCATACCCTCATTGGGCGCCAATATTGAAATTATTTCAAATGCTTATAATTGCTTTTCTATAAGAATGAATGACTTTCGATTAAGATTAGTCAAGTTGGCTTAGGCCAATTAGTGTCAAGTAGTGATAGGAATAATCAATATACTAATTAGTAATTAATCGATTATTGAAATCGATATAAGCAATTATTACGTGGCAATTTGTATATACTAATATAATTGATTATTACATTGGGTACAAAAAAATCTTGAATCAGGGAAATGTAAGAAAAATTTAACATTTCAGATTGTGGCTACCATGTCAGTTTTACTTCAAATAATATTAAACAAAATTTTGAAAACTAGATTATTATCTTTAAAAACATGTTCAGTCATTTAATGTTCTGGGCTTTTCTAAACTCGAAATTTTACTTCATGCGCCACGCGTATAAAACAGTGATTTAACAAGAAATTTTAAAACACAAAAGAAATGTTTCAAGTTAATCCTAACAATTAATTTGAATTATTTTTATTGATTCAAAACCTTTAGTAAGTATCTTTTATAAATATTCGAATCCTTTTATAAGGATTCGAATCACCCACATTTGGATTCGAATACGAATCCTCTTAAAAAAATGTAACGAATTCGGATCCCAAATTCGGCTAAACTAAAGGATTTGAATGTCCCTCTTGAAACCTCTAAAAGGATTCGAATCCTGAATGACTCGAATCCTGCCCAGCTCTGATTAATATATACTAATATAATCAATTATTTCATTGAGCAAATTAGTATACTAAAATAATTGATTATTACCTCGGTAGACTGCACTAGATTATAGACAAATGTACTAATTATTATCTCAGTAAATGGGACTACTAATTGAGGGGCTGTGCGATTCATATTTAGTAATAGAAAAACTGGTACAAATGAATACGTGTATCTCTCACTATAATATACAAATGTTATTGATTAGACATCCACAGATTTTTCTATAAAACTTAAACTTTATTTCCAATTTACACAAATCAATCTCATGTCACTTATACCACTTTTCCACTGAGCCCCTCAATTATTATATACTAATATTAGTAATTACTGATTTACCAGCTGTATAGTAATTTGATTATGCACTGTAGATTAAATAATTTATGAAACAAATCATAAAAGTAAAGTATTAAAATATTCATTAAATAATTGAACCCTATGCTGGAACAACGATGTAACCGCCAATATGTGTAAAAGCAGTATTTCCATACAAGAATCTTATATGCGACCTAAATAATCCGCCGGCGTAATAGTGAAATTTTTCTGGTGGTTTTCTAGTGTCATTTCGTTCAGTCGAATTCGGTTATTTTGTGGAACAAAGTTGTATGCACCGTCACGGCTTCTAGTTTATATGTATTGCATTTCATTTTTGTTTTATTTGATTAATAAAAATACGTTTATTATTTTTACTTGTACTTTGTTTTTAATCTTAAAACAACGTTGTAACCTCCTTAGTCACGGATACTGGTATGAGGATCTTCAATAACTGCCTCCAGAACCTGCAGTTCATTATTTTCGGTAAAAACTGTCTTCTTTCTAACTCTCCTTGGCCGTTTCACACTTCCCGTAGTAGTAAATCTCTCCAACACTTTTTGAAACGCACGTTCATTTGGATGTGCCCTGTGCGGATATCTCGCAGCGTACACTCGTGACGCCAAGAAACAATTCTTGTTACATTCTCCAAGAATAAATATCATGTCAGCCATTTCCTCTTGAGTTCGGAACATTTTTAGAACGTTTATCAAAAATGACTTATGGCTGCTACTGGCGTCTAATAATTTACTTTGACAATTACCAATCTTTTGTTTTCTCATGGCACTCTTGGGAACGGAAAACGTTTCCCGACATTTGCGATGAAATTCCTTTTTTCTCCGAAATTTTGTTATGCAATGTGTAATTCTTTTTGTACCAATGAAAAATTTTGAGTTTTGGCTGTACAACGCCGTAATTTTTTTAGGGGGGTGCCATTTGAAATTTTCGAAAAAAATGACAACATGCGAAGTTCAATCAAAAATTATTTTTTTTCCATAAATTACCCGAAAAAAATTATGTGAAGGTATACGAGGTCTTAACCTGTACCTCAACTCAAAATTTAGGCGCCGGCGTCAATTAGTTTCTCTACAAAACAATCTCAAAAATGGGGCGCAATTTTGAAAGAAGGGGTTATAACAGCAAAACCGCTAAAGTGAAGGATATAACATGTTAGATAAAAAAATAAGTACTCTTCGAGCACTTTCCAAATCTGCAATAAAAGATATGGCATTCCATTTAAAAAAACATGTTTGGTACGCCACTGGAGTACGGCACACCACTGATGATTAGAAATATTTTGGAAACATAGCGACGGTAATTATGCACCACTTTGCTCTTAGATTTTTTTCGATAGCTTTTATCATAAAGGAGCTATGGTCCGAAGCGTCTTAAGTGCCACACCCGGTATATATATATATAAATTAAATAAACCATGCAGAAGTACAATTTGGAATACTCTCTACATGTACGCTCTCTTACCTTTTTAACATCTTGTGAATGTGCATTCAGAACAGCTGAGCATTCATACTCGTCATCATCGGCAACCTCCCAAACCCAAACCGACTTATCCCGACTGCAAGTCGCCAAAAGCGAGCCGGATTTCGACCAAGCGACACTCTTAACCTCGTTCTCATGCCCTTCAAGGGTAGTGTTACACTCGAATTGCCCGGACTTTTTATCCCAAATCGAAGTAGTTGCATCGAAACTAGCTGAAGCGATATAATTCCCGCAGGGAGACCAAGCTACTTCTCTAATTGTTCTTTTGTGGCCGTCATCCAAAATAACTTTATTGAGCCAGTTCTTGCAGATGTCTTTCGCCCAAAGGCGGATCGTTTTGTCTTCGCCGCAAGAGGCGAGGCATTCACCTTTAGGGTGCCATGCTACGTTCCACACTCGACCGGTGTGCTTCTTTAATGTTTGCACTAATTCTAGTTTACCCATTTTTTCATGTGTTTTTTCGTTTGTTTGTTCTGGAAAAAAGATTTTAATTAGAGATAATCGGAAAGTAAAGGAAATTTTATGAACATACCATACCATGAACTTTGTTTTTTCTTTTAACATATATAGGTATATCACTTACTTGTTTATTTATGTATGTTTATTGAAATCTTTATTTCAAAGCTTACTCATCACTTTTATGTAAGACGTGTTTTACAATTACATATCCCGATGAATACGCTGTACATTTTCAGGCATTTGTTGTTTTTGAAAAAGTTTAATTTGAAGTTTCTAATAAGTGTTTCCGCTCTATGATTAAGCATGAAGTAAAATTTTTAGTTTAAAAATGCCTGTAAATTTGGATTGGTCATGTAGCGAAGCGGAATGAAATATCATAAATTTCCATTCAATGTACGAGCATGTTTCTTAGTGAATAGGCAGTAAATTTTCAGGCATTCGTTGTTTTTAAAAAAGTTTAATTTGAAGTTTCAAATAAGTGTTTCTACTTTATGATTCAGCATGATGTAACATTTCTAGTTTAAAAATGCCTGAAAATTTGGATTGGTCGTGTAGCAAAGCGGAATAAAATTTCGCAATTTTCCATTCAATGTACAAGCATGTTTCTTAGTGAATACACAATAAATTTGTAGGCATTCGTTGTTTTTGAAATGTTTAATTTGAAGTTACAAATAAGTGTTTTTACTCTATGATTCAGCATGAAATAAAATGTTTAGTTTAGGAAAGCCTGGAAATTTGGATTAAACGCGTAGCGAAGCGGAATAAAATATCATAATTTTCCATTCGATGTACGAGCATGTTTCTTAGTGAAACTAAATTATTGACTGATAGGGTTTTCGCAATAACCAATTTAGTTGTTTTTAATAACATTTGCATTGAATTGTGAAACAATCGCGTTTGTGAGGTTATGAGTTTGTTGATTACTCATTTGTTTAATGTTGAAGTTTAGTTACTTACCTAGTTGAGAATTAGAGATTGAGTAATGTTATGTGTTTTCCTTATTTTGTATAGGAAATTTGGAAATTTCCAGTTGGGTGAGTAATTGGAAATTCTGTTGATAAGCGAGGTTATAACTGTAGGTTACTTTAGTTGCCTATATTAAATTACAGGAATCGAATGGTGGTTTATTATATGCAACATTTTGTACTTGATTACAATGGTCGCACTCAAGGTAAGTCGATGGGCGTAACACATATGAACACAAATGTGTTATAAGGTATGACAGAATTGCGACCTCGTCGACTCCATATGATTCAGAAAGTTCACGTATATAGTTGACCGACTCACTCGATGGGAGGGCGCAAATGTCGAAATTTCAAGTTTCCCGCAATTTCGAACATCTGATGGTACAAAAATCAAATTTCCCGCAGTTTCGAACTTTTGAGAAAGATATTTCAATCAGCACCTCATTAAAAGTGCTGATAAAACGAAATATTTTGGAGACGGGCGTGGACGAGCATTAATATAAATAAACAAAACCGTGAGTATTGGAATATTTTCGATTTTTAAGCTATATTGTATTCGTTTCGTCAATTTCGTTCGATCAAGTCGTCTTTTACTTAGGTGAAACTTAATGTCTTTCGGATTTGGGCAAGAAATTTATTTTATAAATTTCCGCCTGCGTTCCGATCTTTCGTTTTGTCGTTTTGTGTCGCATTCCAATCCGTCCTTCCTGGAAATTTCGCCTGCCACGGAGATACGGGTTGTTTTTGAAAACAACCAGTGCCCGCTTTCTCCTTGAGGGAGGAAAGAAAGAGATTCGTATGCACAGATTTGCAAGAAGAAATGGGGTAAGCTTTTAACATTTTTTACAATCGTTCATTTAAATATCAAAATAAACATGAGAAAATTTGTTTAAATCTTTGAAAATAAATATTACATTTATTTCATGGGGGATATAACTTCTAATTTACGGATATTCGGTTCGCCTTTGCAATGGAAGTGTTAAACAACGTATACTTTAAATTTAACATTTTGTTGTACAGAAATAGTACATAAATTTAACAAAATAGAATCTATTACGTTTCTATAAAATATGTATATTTTTATCCTGACAGTTGTTTTTGGTCATTAGCTTTCAGCCTTTTATTTTTATTGAATCATAAATTTAAAAAAGTTGATACCATCAAATGAAAAACAAATAAATAGTTTGTCGGAATATTTAAAATATTATTCATAATTACTACTCTATTTTTTAATCCTATTAATGCATTAAAAGTTGATATTTATATAGAATGTATACTTGCAAATATACATTTTAAATGTATACTGCACGAAGAACTCTAAGACTTATATTCTTTCTTAGGTGTATGAGAAGTGGCTGGAAGCTGTTGGTAGAGAAGACCTTTTTAAAAATCGAAGATGCACCTTTATCAAGTCTACTTACATTTGCGACAGGCACTTTGATGAGGGGACAAAATGCTTTACCAGCAAAACGAATTTATGACTAGGGAGTGTTCCCACATTATACCTCGATACATCGGCTGGTTAGCTAAATATTTGTTACTTTTATATATACACATATATCTTCATATACCTAATATAAACCACACATTACTTTTTATTAAAAAATACATTTTATTAAGCGAGCGTGCAAGGAGAACAGTATATCTAAATATATATATTTTATTCATAGCGCTCGTGAATGATCCAGAACTTCTGGAAACATCCAAGGACGTGGAGTCTCTCGTGGGGTTACCTGTGGAGTTTCTCACTGACAAGAAGAATTCTCCCTTAATTGCTGGCGTGAGCAGTAGTAAGCCCCTTTGGGATAATTCTGCTACTGGGAACAGTTTGAAACCCCATCATAATAGTCCATCTAGTTACAAAGTAGTACGACTACTGAACATGAAGGAATGTCTGGAGGTAAAATTGTTAAAAACATTAAATGTAACACGAAAAAGAAAGCTTTCCCCTCAACCAAAGATGCTGCATTCCTATGCCTGAGATATCTAAAAGGTTGCAAGAAATTTGCATGCTCAAAATGCTTCTAATAAGGAGCATCTTGATCATGCACTTGATGTTCTTGAAACTGGAGAAATGTTTCGGGGACATATGAATGAATTATCTTTTAACTTTTTTATGTCACAGATAAAGTTGCAACATTATAAAGCTCGTGGAAGACGTTTCTCGATGAAAGATAAAACTTTTGCATTAGCTATGTATAAACAAAGCCCCAAATTGTACAGATTTTTGGCAAAAGTATTTGCTCTTCCATCGAGACAATATCTTCACAGTTTACTGAATCGCATTCCTTTTGGTACTTGTGACAAGATGGACGAAGACTAGAAGACTAGACTATTTGATGAAATGTCACTGAGTACGGGAATATATTTTAATAAAATTGATTCCTTCATTGATGGTTTTGTCTGTTGTGGTGAGCAAAACAAATTGCTTTTTGCTGACAATGTAATGGTTTTTATGGTTCGTGGGATACACATCAAATGGAAACAACCCATAGCATATTTCTTTGTGGAACATGGTGTGGGTGTTCCAGATCTAACCAGGAACATAAAAATTATTACAAAACAACTACAAGACATTGGTTTTCATGTTATTTGCACAATATGTAATCAATGTTAGGTTCATCTTATATCTTCGAAAATTATCCTCAATTCTCAAAAATATTAGAATAATAAACACATATCATATATTTATTTTTCGGTACTCATTATGTAAACTAAAACAACATTTATGTATCATATATTGCACAAAATTTCTAAGAACTTCATGCCAGCACGCTACAAGTGTTCACTCACTTAGGTGCTTTGAACTATTATTGTTACATCTGGATATTCATTACGTTGAGCAGAACACTGCTCAATATAAAAGAAATATATTATAGAACGGATGTTAATTTGTTGAAAATATATGTACTCATGTTATGTAATAATAATAATAATAAAAAAATAAATAAATAAAACAATTATTGGAGGAATCTAATCGTAGGTTCATTTTGGAAGGTAAGGATAATCGCTCAAGGGGTTTCTTGATAGGAAATCAGAAAATAATACCTTTGTTTGATCCACCTCACCTTCTAAAATGTGTCAGAAACAATTTATTAAATTACAATGCCACATTCAAATGGAAGGGAACAAACTTTACGGCTTGCTGGTCAGATATTATGAAGCTACATGAAATGGATAATGGAGACTCTGATAGCATGTTACTGCCTAAAATAACTGATTGCCATGTTTACGAAAATAAAATGAATAAGATAAAAAGTGAAATTAGCATCTCAGGTATTTTCCCAACGTACCTCATCTTCATTGAGATTTCTTGTACGCTACGGCAATAAATTATCAAAAACAGAAACAATGCTTGGCACTTCAGAATTTTTGTTATTTTTTGATAAATTATTTGATAGTGTAAATGGTGCATCAGTTACAGGGGACAAACCTTTAAGATGTGTGATTCACGAAGAGAGTGAACATGTTGGATTTTATTCTGAAGCGATTGATGTTTTGAGATCAATGTAATTTAAAAGACCTAAAGGTAATTTTACTCCACCGTGCATTGCTAACTGGATAACTAAGTTAACATTTTTTCAATGCATATGGAAAAAATTATCTTGTATTGGTTTTAAATATGTTTATCTTTGAAACATAAACCAAGATCTCTTGGAAAATTTCTTTGGAAGTAAATCGTACATGTTCATCATTTAAGGGATCGTATAAGGCGTTAATTGTTAATAATTTCACTACTTTAAATTCTCCTTATTTAAATTGGGAAAAAGATGGTTGTGAAGGGGCACTAAACTTTTTACAAATATTTAGAACCGACTTTTTAGCTCCAAAAATTACTTCTCCCTCAAATATCTCTGATGTGTTTGAATTTAAAAATTCATATAATTTTTTAAAGAAAGTGCGGGACTGCAATACATGTAGAAAAGAGTTCGTGTTGAGTTAGTTGATTGTAGGGATTACAATAGAAAAGCTTTTTTGAAGGCGAGCACTAATTTTTTCAGATATGTTTCCAAATCTTTTCAAATTATTATTTTTTTTTTGTCAAAGATATGCAATTTTGTTGATATTGTTAAATATTTAAAATCAAAAGGTAATTTATTAAATTCCAATATTTCATTCTCCTGCACAGACCATAATTTGATTGATATCATTGATAATTACATGATCTCCTTTTACATTCATTCGTGGGTACAAAACCAAAGTAGGATTCTAAAAGGAACCAAACATGTAAAAATCAATGATACTGTCAAACATTTGGCCTCAATTAAATATAGAAAAATAAGAGCGGAACATTTGGCTATTTCAAAAAAGAAACAATTATGTAATTTTAAATATTTGTAAAAGGTTACTTTAAGTTGTTAAAATATGGAACAATTTGTATTGAAATCATTAGCAATATTCCTTAACATTGGAACCTGTTTTGATTAATCAATTATATTATTAGTAATTTGCTTCAGACTATCACCAATAGAATGTAGTTTAGGATTTATGTGATTTTTGTTGTACAATAATAAAAATGTATTATTGATTTGATAATTATTCAAGTTTTATGTAACCATTACTTCTATTAAAATTAAATCAAGGATAATGTGGATTTATTTTTTAGCAATGATTAGTCATATTTTTCCGAGTATGGTTATATATTGTATATATAATATATTCCATTTGTTTCTGGATCTCGCCTAGCCATGCTTTCGTGTTGTTATGTTGCAGTATCAACATTTACATTTTTTATTAATTGGCACTCCTGATTCCTTATTTTAACAGTGTTGCAATAATTTATGATATCATAAGTAATCCTCTTTTTAATTTTCAAGAGGTTTATTGTTAATCTTGCAACAATTATTTCGCCACGCGGTCACTTCTTCGAGCATTTTATTATTAAATCAAATTAATCTAGTGTTGCAATGCTGTGTCAATGTCAAAGTGAAAAATAATTTCAGGCACATATTAAATATTAACATGCCAAAGATTATCTCTGAATTAAAAAGGTTACAAATTCTGAAATCCTACAAACATTTTAGGCAAAGTAATCCAAATCTACAGCATCACAATATTATTACGATTTTAATAGATATTTTTGGGGTATGTCTAGTATTTTAATTATCATATATATTTAATTAAAGATAATTACGTTTCAGGTAGGGAGATATTCATTACAATTAATTTTACGACAAAGACCTGACGAATTGAAATCTACTACTTCTGGAAAACGATATAAAAACAGCCATTTTTGGAATCACCTAGCTAGAAAAGATCTGCAACAACTAATTTGGCAATATAACTCTAGAAATCAGTATTTTACTTTGAGAGATCTTTTGAATGATATGAAAGAAAATTATGAGTTCCATGGGAGTAGAACAACACTTTATAGGGTTGTTAAAAGTATGGGGTATAAATTCAAATTAATTAATGGGCGCAATATTCTCTGTTAACAAAAACATGTTGTTGCAGATAAAATTATTTTCCTTAAAAAATTTTTACAGTATCGAAATTCCATTGAAGATATCCAATTCGTATACCTGGATGAAACATGGATATATCAGAATAGATCCGTGGTTCGACGCTGGGTACATGAAACGGATATAAAAAGTAATCCAACTAAATTCAAAAATGAAGGCAAACGCTTCACCATTCTACATGCTGGGTATAGGGGTGGGTTTTTGGATGGGTGCGATTTTTTATTACATTCGAAAAACAATGACCGAGATTACCATGCCACAATGGATGGTAATACTTTTCAAAATTGGGTAGTTAATCAACTTATTCCTGCTTTGGCTAAGCTTTCAGGGAAATGTGTAGTTATTATGGATAATGCTGCATACCATTCTGTGCAGTTAGACAAAACTCCTTCATTTTCTTGTAAGAAATGCGAAATGCAGGAGTGGTTGGTTAAACACAATGTAAAATTCAATCCAAAATTAACCAAAAAGGAACTATGGGCTTTATTTATACCTTTTCGATCAAATGACAAAATTTACGTAGTTGATGACATTTTGAGAAAGAACGGGCACGAAGTTCTTAGATTACCGCCATACCATTGTCAATACAATCCAATTGAAATGGCATGGGGGTTTTGTAAGACTTACTACAATAAGCACATAAATTCTAAGCAACCATCTAAGGATCGTGTTCAGAATTTATGGCTTGAGTCTCTCTCAAAATGTACATCCGATATGTGGCAAAATTTCTGTGATCATTGTGAAAAACTTATTTCGGATGATTGGACAAAACACATGGGGAACCTTTCTTTTGAAACCATTCCTCCTTTTATTATTTCGCTTGGGGAATCTGGCTCAGAACAAACAGAAGATTCAGATGCAGGTTCTCTTGACTAAATAATAAAAGTGGAATGAGGGCTTAAAAATTGTTTGACATGAAAATTATCAGTATCACAAGAGGGTGGGAATAAATTTGCAATTCTACAAAAAAATACTGAGGGCCAACAGAAGAGAGAATGACCAAAATTAAGGTGGATGGATGGAGTTGATCAAAATGTGTTAACGGGAAGACCCAAGCGAGAAATACAAATGGATGACGAAATAAGTTTGCAGAGCCGAATTCATTATATTTGTTATATACAATATTATTGCTGTGTTTGTATGTACAAAAACCAAGTAGTAAATTTTGTTAATCTTAAAACTGCATATTATTATCCTTTTATATCTGAAAATTTGTAAAACAGGCAACAGTGTAAGATCACAATAGTCAGAAATTATAACCTTAAAATCGAACATCTGACAGTGACATTTAAAAACCCTGATTTAAAACACAACCAGCCCCATTTACAATACTTCAACTGTCACTTTTCCATAGCTAGGCGAGATCCAGAAACAAATGGAATCGTGTATAGTTAAAAAATCGACAGTATACTTGCAAAATCAAGAAATCCGTTTTTAATATTATAATTAATACTTTCACATTTCTTGAACATTAACGTATTTGTATCTATATTAGTTCTGCGTTTTATTTATAATCATTTGTATTTCATTTATAATACTTATTGTTTTAACATGAATTATCAATTATTAAGCATTAGAAGTATTAATTAGACCAAATAAGGTGGACATCAATTCACGCAGTCATCTTGGCAGAGATAATTTAAATATTGTTCATTATATTCGAAAATTATGTATAAGTTAATGTGTGAAAGATATTTTAATGGTTATCAAAATTATTCGTTCACTAATTCATCGGAATCGCATTGCTTAGTAACTATTATGTTATGGTTAATAAATTTTATTGTTTTTCAAATATGTATTAGAGCAAATTTTCCTACAGTCAATTAATGTCATCAATGTTTTATTAAATCTAATTGTAAATACTTAAATTAAGTAATTAATGTTTTTTCCTATTTATTTGTAAAAATTTGAATTATTTGTATTATACATTTTATACCATAATTATGTCGTTATTATTTCTCGCATCGTGCGGTTATTCAAACACCGCGCGGTGTTCTCCGCTCCGCACCGCACACCACGGCATATGTATGTCCCCCCGCACCGCGCGTCCCGCACTGTGTTAAGCCATCCCAACGCACCTGATGACGTCACTTTTGATTGCAGCGCCCCCGCATCGAGTGAGTCGGCGAACTAAACTCACGATACCTAGTGCCCCCTAGGAGTCGTCAATCTAATTTAATCTATGGAATTGGATCTATCCATGTTTTCCTCCAAGGACAGTCAAGTATACGGTAAGAAAGATCGACAGAATCGAAGATTTTGGAGTGAGTTTACAGAACGCCTACGTCACAAATGCGCGCTGAATTTAAATGTGATTACTTCATGGTAAACTTTAGGTAAACATGTAAATGCTGTACATTTTCTGACATTCGTTGTTTTTCAATAGAGTTCAATTTGAAGCATTAAACGAGCGTTGTCCACTCCCAGACTAAGCATGAAGTAAAATTTCGAGTTTAGAAAAGCCCTGTGAAAATTTGTCGAGGGTCGCGCAGCGACCCGAGACAAATTTTCTGGGCTTTTCTAAACTCGAAATTTTACTTCATGCGCCACGCGTATAAAACACTAAAATATTGTGAAATTTATGTATATTCGAACTTCACTTTAAATCTGTGTTTTATACGCGTGGCGCACGAATTAAATTTTCGAGTTTAGAAAATCCCAGAAAATTTGTCTCAGGTCGCCAAACCAAATTGAAGGCATTTCGAAACTCCAAATGTTACTGCTTGCGCCACACGTATAAAACACTGAAATATGGTAAAGTTCACAATATGCTACAAAACCAATTAACTGTAGACGTATATTTTAAACTTCACTTAAAATCAGTGTTTAATATGCGTGGCGCATGAAGTAAAATTTCGAGTTTCAGAAAGCCTGAACATTTGGATTTGCCGGCGCGAGTTATCTAAATTAAAAACAAAATGTAGACTTCTAAATTTTATGAGTTAAAATACTGTAAAGAAATTTTACACTTGTGTCGAAGAAAATCTCGAAATCACAAACAACAAATCTGGCAACACCGCAAGTACATAACCTAAAATGCTTAATCCTTAATTCTCGTATAAACGGTACGAACTGCGTCTTTTATTAAACATTTAACACTAGACGATAATCACTAAATACTGTACGTTAAACATCTTATAAACCCGACAGTCTTTTTTATTTTTGGTAATTCAAAATTCTATTGCATTTTTTCAATGTTTGTGTTAAAAAAATGTGTCAGAGTGGATAACTAATTGTTTAAATTCTAAAATCGTTTTATATTTGTGTTTCAGATTTGGCGAGTTTGTAAAAATGTCACAAGGAAAAGTGCATAAAAAACAAGCGAATGGTAGAAAAAGTATACGTAAATCAATCGCCAAAATAAGAAATATGGGAGAAATAGAGGCAGTTTGCGAAATAACCACAAGACGAACGAATACCATTTCTGTCATATCTTCAGATGATGATGATTCAGAAGAAGAAATAAAACACAAACAGCCCGCATTAAAGACATATGCAAAAAAAGCACAACCTAAGCAAATAACGTGTACAAATGAACTTAATGATAAATGTTCTTCGTGCGATGTGCAAAAACGTAAGTATATGCAAAGTGGGAGGAGGTAAATCAAGAGCGTAGTCGTTGGTGGTTGATATTTTACGTGGAAACGGTGTAAACTGCATTAATGCGAGTGGCCAATTATGCTGGATTTAGAAGCGACAAACTGTGTAGTTTTCAAACATGTGCAACGTATAAATTGTGGGAGTTTCCTTTGCGGCCGAATGTTATTTTCTTCTCGGTTTTCTTTTTAATTAGACCAGAGGAAATTCGTGGAAAATCCGCGTGGGGTTAACGCGCATTAACATTTATCAGCAATATAAATATGTAAACTATTTGTTACAGTTCTTCTCAATCAAATAATAAAAACTCAATTAGAGATGAAGGCGCAACTTCAAAATATCACCAGAATGATTAAGCAATCTATAGTAAAATCGGAAAACACTTCGTTGTTAGAGTCGTTGGAGTTCAAGATGTTGGAGTCATTGCCTGAAGTTACCCAATTTAACGAGGATCTGACTGATGAGATAACATTTGCCCAAATGGTAATATGGAATTTTTTTTTTATACAGGACACTATTTACTAAGGCTGGCGTTCAATACAAATAATTCCAATAGTCAAATCTTCAAATATGAATATTTTAATCATTAAATTATTCACATACTTTTAAAGTAAGAACCGCTGCTGTCCTCTCTCCGCACACCAAATCAAATTTATAGGCTTTTCTAAACTCAAAATTTTACTTCATGCTTAAGCAAGTTGTGGAAAACACTTGTCAAACAGCTGTTAGGACCTTTAACATCTGAACTGATTTCTTAAAGAAAATAGGATAGGAAGACAAACTGTAGGTATTAAATAAAAGAATTGAGTGTCCTTTCTTCACAGGATTTATTAAAAATCGCAAATGTACATTTCGGTCACGATGTGACCATTATCAATGCTTAACTATTTACAAACACAAACGGAAAATTTATACCATGGATACAGATTCGGATTATAATTACAATGTTTCGGGTGACTGGGATTAGAGCGCTGGGAGCAATTCTAGAAAATGGGCTTAAATCAAAGTTTAATAGCCTGTTTTCCACTTTTTTCATTTCTATTGCCTCCAAGGTATTAAGCCAGTAATTACTGGAGAATTTTAATAATTTCATTTTATCTATTGAAAATTTGTGACCTGATTTTACGTGGCGTGGTGAGCTAACGCTGATTTATCTGCATTAAAGTTTTTGATGTGTAAGTTATGTTCTTTAAACCTGGTCTGCAAATTGCGTTGAGTTTGTCCAACATAAATTTTATCACAATTGCAGCACTCTATTGAATAAATGCCAGATAAAGGGAGGTAGCTTTTATTGTCAAACGTGTTTCCGAGATAATTCTTTAGTTTGGTATTAGTATAATAAGCTGGAATTAAATTGAAATTTTTACAAAGTTTATTAATCTTGTTAGTGAGTTTAGGTACATAAAAGACTTTAATGTATTGTTTCGGCGGGTTATCTTTAATTGAAGTTAATTTTGTTGAATTTTGTATTTTAAATCTATGGGTATGTTTTTTTAATAATTTGATTGATTATATGAACTTTGTAATTTAACTGTTTTGCTATATTTCGGATTTTATTAAATTCTATTTTTCTATTTATTTCGGATATTGGGATATGAATTGCTCTATAAATCATACTGTGAAAGGCTGCTAATTTATGTTGTATGGGGGCATGAGAGTCTGAATGAATGTAGTTAAAGGTGTGAGTGATTTTTCGAAAAATGTTAAAATCGAATTTATTGCCTTTTCTAGTAATCATTAAGTCCAAAAATGGTAATGAATTATTAATCTCTGTTTCATAAGTAAAGTAAGTTGATACTCTAATAGAAACTGTTAAGTTGTTTAACAACCGCATCTATATTGAAATCAGTATTGACAATGGCAAACACGTCATCTACGTAGCGGAACCAAGTGGTGGGAAAATTGTCAATGTTATTTTTTGCTAAATTTTCGAAGTGGTTTAAGAAAATGTTTGCTAAAAAGGGAGAAAGCGGGTTCCCCATTGCCCAACTGTCACATTATTAAATGTATTTAAATTTATTCCGTAAATTTATTCCGGATTAATGAGTGAAGAATAGTTATTTATTCTCATTATTTCACCACAGTGGATTAATGAATAATTTAATTACATAATTATTTTTATGAAATAATGGGAATAACCGTTATTCCCTTATTCCCAAACTAATGGAATAAATAATTATTTATTCCTTATTCAGTGGAATAACAAATTGACGATCCCTGGTTTCAACCAATTGTCTCTAATATAAATTCACCCACATGCAAACTTTCTAAATGGCTTGTATGTAAATTCCGTAATTTAAAAATAGAAACAAACCAAAGGTTTGTTTGTAAAAAGTTCTATTGAATTCAAATATATTGCTATCCATTACAATTTTCGTTAAATTTAAATATTCTGTAATTTGTTGTTCTGGGATATTAGTATTAATTAAAAGTTGTTCTAAAATGGACATTGTTTTATCAATCGGGACACTCGGAAACAAGGATTCTACATCAAAGGATACTAATTTTTGATTACTTTTAATTTCAATTGATTTTAATTTATCTGTTAACTCTAAAGAGTTTTTGACTGAAAAATCGTTTTCTATTTTTAAATTACGGAATTTACATACAAGCCATTTAGAAAATTTGTATGTGGGTAAATTTATATTAGAGATAATTGGTCGAAACCAGGGATCGTCAATTTGTTATTCCACTGAATAAGGAATAAATAATTATTTATTCCATTAGTTTGGGAATAAGGGAATAACGGTTATTCCCATTATTTCATAATAATTATTTATGTACCAAGTCAGTAAAATAAGACTTTATCGAACGAGTCTGAGGTTATGAGACGAGCGAGCGGAGCGAGCGAGGTGAATAAAGACGAGTTCGATAAAGATATTTTACTGACGTGGTGCATACAAAATTTTATCGCCAATCTTAAAAATAAATGAAAAAGTATAGGATTTTTTATTTAAATTAAAAAAAAAATAGAAAATATGTATTATTATTTAAACAAACACTACGAATTAATCAAGATATTAAACCACTCTATTTGTTGTATATGTGGAAATTGATGGTGCATCCTGTGGCATTATTTAAATTTATTCCTGATGTTGACCCATCAACGGAAAAATTTTGTGGAAAATGAATATTTTCATTTTGATGTAAAGTTGTGGCAGTGTTGTCATTGATATCAAAACGGTGCGCAATTTGATCACCACCCAAAATCGTTTTTGCAATCTTCGTTTTGTTCAATATTGATTCCTCAACATAGGACTCAGCAACGGTATCACTCTTCCACTCTCCATGACGTTTCAAATTTTCTTTGCTGCCCCCTGCATTAGCAAACAAAGTAGCAGACGACCTCCGAAAACAATGACCAGTATATTCTGACGGATTTGGCAAATTTAAATAGTTCGCAATTTTACATGGTATGTTTCCAAAAGTGTGGATACCCACAGGCTGCACTGTGCATTTACTTTTTCTATATGTAATAAAAAATCTATCATGTTTGGTCTGTGCGGGACGAAGTTTGGCATATTTTTTATATAACTCAATCGGTTTAACGTGTCCTTCGAACTCTGATGTTACGACAAATACTCTTGGTTTATTAGTTTTCGTGTGTCTTATATGCACAATCAATACAGTATCCTTGTCTTCTATATCATCAACTTTAAGATTTACTAATTCATTATTACGGCAGGCTCCAGCAACGCCAAAAATAACACAAATCTAAAATAATATCTACATTAATAACAAATATGCTTCGATAATTGATTACTATCTTACCTTCATCATTAAATATATTTCATTTGGTGCATTCAATAGAAACTGTATTATTTCTTCTTGTGTGAGAACTTTCGATTTTTTTGCCGTATAATTTTTTGATTTCTGTTTTAAAAACGCCGTAAGTTTCTTATATTGGCTTATATCAACGTCATTTTTTACCGAAAGAGATGCTTTTAACATAGAATAATATGACCATAATGTTGCTGCTTTATATTCCTTGGATTTTTCAGAAAAATATGTCGAGAGAACGTTTTTGCTAATTTTTTTAATGTTATTTCTGTCACACCAACTTGTGAATAAATCGTGTTGACGATTATAAATATGTCTAGACTTACTTGGAAGAATTTCGAGCGTTGTTTCTATCGCTCTTTCGAGTATTTCTGGTAGAGTACATGGTATTTCAAACTCTTCACTACTCATGTTTTTTTTTGACAACTAAACTGACAGGATTCGACCTCCTTAGATTTTGTTAGTATTGTCCCATAATGTTACTTGTTGAAAGTAGTAAAATAATGGGACGGTTTAGTGCCGCAAATGGCGATAATAATAGATGTATTTAGTGCCGATTGGCGATAAAAATAATTATGTAATTAAATTATTCATTAATCCACTGTGGTGAAATAATGGGAATAAATAACTATTCTTCACTCATTAATCCGGAATAAATTTACGGAATAAATTTAAATACATTTAATAATGTGACAGTTTGGAATTTCTAAAAATTAACTATAATTGAGAGGAAATACATGTTATATAGAGAATATTTAAAACGCGTACATAAATTGTAATACACAATTATGTTATTTGAATATAATTTATTTAAACGAAGAACTTCGTTTGGCTTTGGACAATACGCGAATTTCGAAGGACTTATCACTTAAGCGGTTGTATTTTGGCAAGTTAAACAGTCGCGTAGAAAAAAAAGCCGTTCAACTGGAGCAGATGACGGCAATAGCGAATTGTATTTCATGAAGAGCTCCAAAATCAGCGGATTTTTTTTAACCTCTAGAATATTTTCGGTCTGCGGTTGTTTTAAGTAATTTAAGACTATTGACTCAATAGTAACATCTTCCTCCAAAGTATCAGACTCCGTGGAATTAAAGTTAAATTTTTTAACCCCAGTGATATCTGGACGTTTATCTTTAACTATTTTTTCACCATTGCTTCGTGCAGCGTTCATTAACAACGGACGCACTTTTTGTCGCGATGACTTTGACAAACTTTTTAACCAACTGAATTTAAAACTGGGGTGCAGCGCTGCTGCAATAGCTGAATCACGCCCCTCTTCTTCTATGTCGAAAAAGTGGCCGAAACGAGTTTCGACTGCCGCTATTATTCCATCCACAAGCACTGAAGTGTATTTCAATTTTGTGTTTAAGTTTATGTCATATAATCGATATTTGTTTTTGAGTTTCGTGAAGAGTATAATCATAAATAATTAACACTGTTGTATCCTTTCTTCACACTTTATTTTCTAATGGTTAGATATATATTTCAAGTGCTAAGCACTCATTTTCAATAACAACTCAAAGTGCTTAGCACTTGAAATATATATCTAACCATTAGAAAATAAAGTGTGAAGAAAGGATACAACAGTGTTAATTATTTATGTCATATAAGTTGTTTTTAAGCGATATTAACGTTGGAAGCAAAATTCCATAATAACAATGTTGTTCCCCTTGAAGGGTATCAATTGCGATTGTGAGTGGTTCCGTACACTTAATGTACTTATCAAGATACTCAAAATCATCTTTCGTAAAATGCTTATCGATATGCAGATCATCGTAAAAACTGGGTGTAAATTTGTCTCGTAGATTGAAAATTAATTTTAGTGAGTCATAAAGACTGTTCCACCGAGTTATGACTGGTCTACGAAGGGAGCAGCCCAATTTCTTTTCCAGTAGTTCCAGCTGTTTGGGGGATCGCGTTTTTTGCCACAGATTTGTGCAGCGAGATATCATTCGAACATGTCGTCGAGACAAATTCGAGTTTTGAGCTATTATTTTTGAGTTTAAAGTGTGGCTCGCGCAACGCAAGTGCTTCGGCAAATGAATCTCTGAAATCTGCACCTCATCTTCCGTAAACGAATCAATCGAATCAACGCTTGCATCCCAATTATCGTCCTCATCAATGTCGTCCAAATTGTCGTCCTACACACCTAAATTCTCTGAAACTGTGAAAATGTTATAAAATAATATTAGATTTATATTGGAATAAAATTTATAAGATTGCGTTTCATTTGTGAAAGTAGACTTGCATGTATGTTTGCGTTGTACATACCTTCTTCTCTCTCTGGTAAAATGCCATATTCCTTGAAAGCTTTGACAAAGTTAGTGGCATTGTCAGTAACCGTTGCTGTTAATTTTTTCTCTTCCAGTTTAAACGATTCATGAACTTTATTCAAATTCGTTGCAATGCGGTCAAAGGAGTGGACGCTAGCAAAACGCTTGCATGATATAGCGGCAGACTTTCGCGCTAATGTTTCAGGATCAATCTATGTTACATGTAAAGGTTCAATTAAAATTAAACCATTTGTTTAACGAATCTGAGAATCACTTTCAAGTGATCATCAGAAATTAAATTTTGTAAATGTTTTAGTTTTGTGCATCTGTGAATTAAATTCTGATTTTGATTAATTAATATTATTCATTATAGCATAACGTATTAATAAAACACTGATAGGTACCAAACAGGATGTTACTATATGACAAAGAATAGTCATAATTGCCTTAAAAATGTTACTGAAAATAATATGCTAATTTTTCTTATCACGAATGTAAAAAGTGTTAAATATGTTTAGCTTTAGAAAAGAATACTGGTATCAACGTGTAAAATTAAAAATGTGTACCAAGTGTAGCGTGACTCCCAAAAAGCTTCGTGTTTTCGAAGACCAAATGTCTGAAGTTGTGCAATAATATTTTGCCTTTTTCTGTACTTGTTCTCGTATGTTTCTCATATCTTCAGCAAATTGCTGGTCAATATTGCGTTTTAACATTTTTGTGGTTAAATGTTTAAGCTTATTTGAATCTTTTGTAGTTATGTTGAAATCTGAAAAAATAGCGAGATTTTGTCAGTTACAAATCTTCATATAATGAATACAACAAATTTTGTAATAGTTAAAATGATATTGAATGTAGTCGACTTATTTTTCAGAACAAATAGAGCAGAGAGCAAGTTTTATCCCAGCTCAAATATTGTAATAAGGAGCCAGACCACAGAAGTTAAATTTTTGTAATAATTTCAAATTTAGCTATAAAGTCTAAAGAAATTTGTTTAAGAACCAGACATTTATTCTAATCTGTTGATTTAAGTTTGCACTAGGACAAAACGCAATATTGAATTTGAAACTAAGTTTTTAAACCAGATTATTATTAATTAAATTCTACTTCACTAAATTGAAATATAATTTCGATCGTTTTTATAGCCTTAAGTTTTAGGTAACACTTTTTTAGGTTTCACAAAGAATAATATTGAATAAGGTAAAGGAGACATACTATTGAAAATTTGTCTAAAACTTGAAGCTTGGACGGTTTCAAATGGAGCCATACTGTCCAAGATATAATTTGTTACGTCTTGATTGAACTGCTCTTGATTAAATGAGCAGCGGTCATTTTTGCTCACACGTTTTCGTTTTTCAACTCGTCCACTGGATATTTTCGTTTCCACGTACTTGTAATACTTCCGCGATAACTTTGGGTGCATGTGCTTAAATAGAAAATTAATATTTAATAATGCTTAAATAAGTTAAATAAGAAGAAATTATTTCGTAATAATTACAACCAATTCTTAATAATTTTAAAAATGATTTCAATACTTTCAATTCCATACTTTGACAATTTAATTTCTAGAATTTAGATTCACAAAGCGTTAACTTACAATTTAATTTTAATTATATTAATATAAAAAAAACGTGAAAAATTGTTGCAATCTCACTTTTACAGACAAAACCCTTACTTTCAAGTGAGAAACAAAGTTTTTGTACGGTCTTTTTGTACGTTGTGCAAGTTGCACATAAAGAACTGCCATCACTTGATGATTTATGCACGTCAGGTGTGAAATGAATACCATCGGCCATCTAGAAACGCTTTCTTATGACACAATTTAAGGAGTTTTTCAGCAGCAGATGAAGTCGATGTACTTGGACAATTATTGTCATCCCCAGCTTCTTCATAAACTTCGACAACACTTGCGTTTTCGGTGCATATTTTTTTCATCTGGTGTCCGTTTTCCTCTTGCAATGCCTCAATACTACTGTCACTATCATTTTTGAACAACAGAGATAAGCTGCTGTTTAATTTTTCCACAACTTCATCCATGATGTTCACTGGAATGTTATAAACGTTAAACATGCTTGTGCAAATGATTATATACAACCTTGATCTAACAGTATGATTCTTAAGATTATAGTATTGCAGCACTACTTACGATATTGCAAAATTGATTTGCCTAGTTTTCAGATGCGCAAAAGATTCATTCACGACACGCCGAAATCACCCCACTCGTAATACAACAATTGCGAGAAAAGTTTTAATCGTGTAATTTCAAAACTCTACGTTCCAAACATTCCTGGGAGCTAAGTATCTGTCGGCAACTTACGCGCCGACATCTATCGGCGCTTTCATCAACTCCATTGGACGCATTTAGTCTGCCGTATATCCCCACTTCCCAACTCTGCAGCAACGGAGTTAGGGACTTTCTTAATAAACAAACTATATGTAAATATTATGCAATATCCTGACCATTGCGCCATTCTGTGTCAATGGGAGAATGTTTCAGGTTATAAACGAATATCTGCAAACAATTGGTTTAGACAATTAATAATGTCTACATTTAATCCCACCTTAAAAACGCGAAATCATTAATTTTCTTCAATTAGTTATAGATTAAAATTCTGATGTCGTTGCTTTGCAAAAAGAATGAGAAAATGGCGCTATGGTCCTCAAATGGAGATTCACGGAGACATTCAGTCCTAATCTTGAAAATCTGTAATGTTGGTAATCACGCTTGAGAGTTGGCCTTAAGAATTCAACCTCTCAGAATTTGAGGTTAGATTTAATCATGATTGTAAATACAAATATTAATCACTTATTATTGTCGGTGACGTCGCTGCAACGTTATTATGACGTCATCAAAGCACATTCGGCTAGAAATAGGTATATATTAAAATTTTTATATATAAATGAGAATGAGACACTGTTTAAAAATGGCCGGGGGGGGGTACAATTAATCTTTTTTAGTTAGAATGATTCCAAATTGTCTAATATTATATTTTCTAAATTATTCTAGAAATTTATTCTGGGTAAGGAATAATTATTTATTTCCGTTATTCCTACAAAGGTGATTAAATTTATTCCATTATTCCAATTTGATAGATTTACGGGAATAATTGTTATTCCTTACTCCCTAAATAGTGGAATAAATTATTCCTGTATTTCTGGTCAATTCAGTTATTCCGGAATAAGAATTGACCGATCCCTGATCGAAACTTATTACATGGTTTGTGCGTTTTCGGTAGACAATAAAGTTGTGGAATGATTAAAGTCTTTTATGTACCTAAACTCACTAACAAGATTAATAAACTTTGTAAAAATTTCAATTTAACTCCAGCTTATTATACTAATACCAAACTAAAGAATTATCTCGGAAACACGTTTGACAATAAAAGCTACCTCTCTTTATCTGGCATTTATTCAATAGAGTGCTGCAATTGTGATAAAATTTATGTTGGACAAACTCAACGCAATTTGCAGACTGTCATATCTTCAGATGATGCTAAAGAACATACCTTACACATCAAAAACTTTAATGCAGATAAATCAGCGTTAGCTCACCACGCCATTGAATCAGGTCACAAATTTTCAATAGATAAAATGAAATCACTGAATCAAACACTTACTATGTTTTTACCACAAAATATTTATTGTATGTATATATATTATATTACACAAATATACACATAAATTCACGACTTAAGTTTCGACGTTTGACGGTCATTATCAAGTGAAACAAATTACAAAGGGGGGTTACATTTATACAGGTAAAACAATTTAGAGTGAGGGTAGCAAAACAAATTAGGTTAAACAGGTACAAAGATTTACACATTAAAGGATTTCAAAGAGCGGCGTGTACACTAAATCGGTTTGTTCGTTTAACAGATTAACTAGGGGGTTCTTGGTTCGTTTGAAAATTTCGGCGGATTCGAGCAGGTTAAGCTTTGTGCCTTTGGTACAGTTATGTAAAATTTTAATTTTATTTATTTCTGGAAATGAATGTTTGCACTCTAATACGTGGTTAGAAAAGGAACTGGAGTCTTGGTTCAATCTAAATGCGCGAAAATGTTCCGAATATCTCTTTTCGAAACTACGACCGGTTTGGCCTACATACACACTATTGCATTCGGAACAAGGAATTTCATAAACACCTGATTTCTTTAAAGGATTAATTTTGTCTTTTGAATTGAATAAAATGTTGGATAATTTGCAACTGGGTCTAAACGCAATTTGATGGTTTTGTTTTCGAAGAATGTGAGCTATTTTTTCCGTAATTTCGCCAAAGTATGTTAGGGTAATGTATGGATCTTTGTTCACATTTTCCAGTCTCGGATAAATGTGGGTCATTGTATTTTGATAACGTTTTTTATTAATTATGTTCTGAATAAGGTTGACTGGATAAACATTAGTTTTGGCAATATCTATAATTTTATTTAGTTCTATGACTCGGTTATTGGCTGATAAAGGGATTAAAAAGGCCCGGTGTATCATTGAATGATACGCGGCTAATTTATGCGACAATGGGTGATTGGAATTATATGGGATAGTGGAATTTACGTTGGTTGGTTTTCTAAAGATATCAAATTCTATTTTATTGTTCTTGTGGATTAAGGTCAAGTCTAAAAAGTTAATTTTATTATTTTGTTCGTGTTCTATTGTAAATTTTATTTTGGGGTGTATATTATTAATTAAATTTAAAAATTGATCAATTTGACGTGTGGTGCCACTAAAGCAAGCAATAATGTCATCTACATATCGGTGCCAGAATGAAATATGTTTTTTTGTGAAATCTAAGTTGAAAATGTTTTCCTCTATATGTGTCATGAATAAATCTGCTAAAAGGGGGCTCAAGGGCGACCCCATTGCTAGACCTGTAGTTTGTTGGTAAAATTGATTATTAAATTGGAAATAATTTTGTTGTAAACATACTTCAAATGCCTCGCACAGTTCTGCTTTAGTGATAACATCGATATTTAATTTATCTAACATGTTCTGGATAATTTTGAGACATTCATTAGTTGGGATATTTGAAAACATACTAGTGACGTCAAAGGATACAAGTTTGGAGCCTGTAGGGGTGGTAATTGTTTTTAAATGATTAGAAAGCTCAAGTGAATTTTTAATTGAAAATGTTGACGTAAAGTTTGTGTATTTTTTAAAAATGTAATTTAATTTTATTGCTAATGTTCGAGATGGGCTATTAATATATGATACTACTGGCCTTATGGGGAGATCTGGTTTGTGGGTTTTAATTAAGCCGTACAATCTGGGTGCTAGTGGATTTATATTAATAATTTGATATTTTTCAAAATCAGATAAAATCACTTTAATGTTTTTTAGCAAATTTTTGATTTGTGATTGGAATGAAGTTGTCGGATCTTTCTTGAGGAGAGCTAGATTTTCTTGTTTAATGAATGTATTTATTTTGTCATTATATTGACTTGTTTCCAGAATAACAATTGAATTTGATTTGTCTGCTTTCGTGATTGTTAAGGCATTAAGTGACGCTTTTGATTTGATTGATTTGATAATTTGTGATTCGGACAATGAGTTTTTTGGATATGATTTTATTATATTCGCAATTTGTGCTCTCGGGATAAGGGGTTCTTGTACCTTTTTTAACGCAATTTCGGACTCGACTACTAGAGTTGTTTTAGGGGTTTTGTGATTGACATAAGGACTGTAGTTAGGATTTTGGGATAGAAAAGTTTGTTCTGTCGTACTGAATGTAATGTTTGATAAATTAATAAATTTTGAGACTGATTGTAAGGGTTTGTTATTTTTAGTGACTGATGCTGATTTATTTTGAGTTTGTAGTAGCGTATCTAATTTTTTCTTCTGGATGTTATATTTTGTATGTATGACTTTACTCACATTTTCTCTCACAAAATCATCAAATATATTGAACTCGATTGAATGAAGTTTAAATGTAAGTTCCGAATGCAATACCTTAAGATAGTGTTGGATGGCGTCTCTCCTCCGATGCAGGTTTTGAATTTCGGTTCTTATCCATGTGTGTTGGGTTACGGTCGCAACCATCATTATGATAAAATGAAATTATTAAAATTCTCCAGTAATTACCGGCTTAATACCTTGGAGGCAATAGAAATGAAAAAAAGTGGAAAACAGGCTATTAAACTTTGATTTAAGCCCATTAGTAAATCCTTTTCTAGAATTGATCCCAGCGCTCTAATCCCAGTCACCCGAAACATTGTAATTATAATCCGAATCTGTATCCATGGTATAAATTTTCCGTTTGTTTTTGTAAATAGTTAAGCATTGATAATGGTCACATCGTGACCGAATTGTACATTTGCGATTTTTAAATAAATCCTGTGAAGAAAGGAGACTCAATTCTTTAATTTAATAACTTCGTTCACCTTCACGTAACTCAACAATAATTTAATTAAACTGTAGGTATTTTCATAATCTATGAGTTTCGTTAATTATCTTGTTAAATTTTTGTTTTTTAAGAATCCGGTGTTTTCATTAAAGGTTTTAATAGTTTTTAACTCATTAAGCGCCATTGATGCATACACGCAATATTATTAATTTTTTGTTAGATAAATTACTCAATATGTGGTGGAAAGACCTCTAAGTCGATAGCCATTTGACAGTGACAGTTACATATCCACCCACAAATATTGTAAATACACATACAGAGAGGTTTATGTAACACCGAACATTTTTATAACGAGAATTTTTTAAGTATACATAAGCATACATTGTGCATTTGCCGAACGCTCGGTTTATTCAAAGATTTGAAGCTTTAAATGAGTGTTTTCCTCTCCCAGGCTAAGCATGAAGTAAAATTTCGAGTTTAGAAAAGCCTGAAAATTTGGTTTGGTCGCGTAGCGCGAAGCGCGGAGAGGCCAAACCAAATTTTCAGGCTTTTCTAAACTCGAAATTTTACTTCATGCGCCACCGGTACAAAACACTGATGCAATGTAAAGTTTAGCAGTGTGTTCTAAACTTCGTAGTATGTCAGTGTTTTGTACCGGTGGCGCATGAAGTAAAATTTCGAGTTTAGAAAAGCCTGAAAATTTGGTTTGGCCGCTCCGCGCTTCGCGCTACGCGACCAAACCAAATTTTCAGGCTTTTCTAAACTCGAAATTTTACTTCATGCTTAGTCTGGGGGTGGAACTCACTCATTTTAGGTTTCAAATTGAACTCCTTTTAAAAAAACGATTATCTAAAGATTTACGGCATATACGCTGTAATTGGGACGTGTACTTGAAAGAAAAACTCTTTGTATGTACAAGTTGAGGCATTAATAGCAATTAATTAGCTACAATTTGTAATGGTCATATAGGCAACCCAATTTGCACATTACGTAAAAATTAAAGGTGTCAAATCGTATTTTATGAAAATGTTCGGTGTTATATAAAACTCTCTGTATGTACATATTGTAAAATGCAACGTTATTTGTCAATAAAGATGTTGAATAATAATTACTAAATAAGTTAATTTGATATATTATATTATTTGACCAGACTTGAAAATGTATGAAGAAAAATGTAATTATTTTGTTATTTAAATATTTCGATTATTACTTATTCAAAAAAATATATTGTGAGTGTATTTCTAACTAATATTTTAGTGTTTTATGTGCGTGGCGCATGAAGTAAAATTTCGAGTTTAGAAAAGCCTGAAAATTTGGTTTGGCGACCAAATCAAATTTTAAGGCTTTTCTAAACTCGAAATTATACTTCATGCTTAGTCTGGGAGTGGAATAACTTGCTCTAAACTTCATACTGCACGTTTTTATATAAAATCGACGAATGCCTGAAATTTTAAAACCTATACGTTTTGTATATTTAAAAGCAAAATTCACAGTATGTGATACAATAAGTCATTCACGGATTTTATAAAAAGAAGTGCAGAATTTTACCTAAAATCAACTTTTAGAGTTATCTCCATAATTGCTTGGCCGTTAATGGGTTAAAAAAGTCATTAAAGGTTTTAATAGTTTTCTAACAAAGCTTTTCCACTCCTTGATTAAGCATGAAGTAAATATTTCAGGCTTTTCTAAACTTGAAATATTTACTTCATGCACTAGGCGTGTAAACCACTGATATAATATCAAGATCAAAAAGATACGTTATTATTAATCCATGACAACATTTAAATAAAATGAGGATACATGTTTTGATTAATTTTTTTTTGTTTTTTTTTTGTTTGTTTGTTTGGCATAGGTTCTAGCCATTCAGCCACTAACGATGATTATATTAATTAATTTAACATATATTTGGACGTCACACACATTCACACCACACCCAGGGGCTGTGGTGGCTCGCCGAGCGATACAGCCCGACGACGTTACCGCTCGGCCACCACCTGCCCGTTTTGATTAATACTGAACATTTGTAAAATTTGAATGAATATTCGTAAAACATAATCAAATTCGAGTATCGAAATATTTGATTAAAATATTTAAATATTCGAATAAATTGAATATTCAAATAAATCGAATATTCAAATAAATCGAATATTTGAACATGCTTTTAAATGAATATTCAAAAAATTCAATTTTAAAAATTCCCAGCCTTACTGTTTACCATTTATATGTTATAGGTTGAATCGCTGCACATTTATGGAGGGCGTGATATTAAAACCGCAATAAAAACCATGCTTAGTAAGATGATTTCCCATGAGACAGCTATAAAAACAAATTGGATTGGTGTAAATAATAAATTTAAATTTTCACAAATGACGAATATTGTTAAACTTATTTTAGGTACGTAGAACTGGAAATTTAAAAGCATTTACACTTCCTATTAATTCACTAAAAAAATAAAAAGACCTTTATTGGCATTCTTCATTACAAACAATAAACAAAACTTTACATTCTATAGAACTAAATCCCCTCCCTTCTATTTTCCCTCTCCCTCCCTAGCTTCTCCAACTTCCTTACCCCTACCCCATCCTCTCTCATCCACTCCATCACCCTTCTACCTTCCTTCGCTCCTATCCTTTCCTTTGCCTTTCCTGCCCTTCCACCTCCTGCCCTTTCCCCTTCACACACTCATCCACCTTCACCCCACTTCCTAGCCATTCCATTACTTTTGCCTCTGAGAACCCTACCCTCTCATACATTTTCCTTCTCTCCCCCCTCCATCTACCCTCACCCCCACACACGCTCGTCACCCATACATCCTTCACCAATCTCTCTTATTCACTATTGGTTCTTTTAAGGAAGGGTGATGAATGGAAAATCGGGTTGTGGGATGATAAGCATTTTAAGGAATTGACTTAGGTATTAGCCATTCAGTCACGACAAGTTTTGCATTTAATAGTTTCATTTTTACTGAAATGTAAACACAACACAAATAACATCCTTAGACCTGGGGCGAGAATTTCTCATCAGAAAAATGTGTAACTCGCTCTTCACGGCCGAAGATTAAACGAGACTTATCCCTCGACCGTTAGCACAATGGGCCTAATGAGGCCTAAGTGCACTCCCCAAAGAACCAGAACCCTCGACCGCGGACCTATAATAGTTTTTTCTTTGCCTTGAAGTTGAAGATTAAGTACCTATATTCATTTTCGTTATTATGTCTGCAAGATGGGTTAGATCAGATAACTAATATCTGTTTCAAAAGTTTTGGCTCCTGTGTTTGAAGAGTCATAAAATGAAATTTGTGAACTAAAAGAGTTATGAAGGTATTTTGCATTGATACGCTTGAGAATTGCTATTTGACTTGTCAATGTTTTATAAATTCCTAAGTGCAAATGCAATGTCTGTATTTATTGGCACAAGTTGATTTTTACGAAAACATATCTGGTCGTACTATTTGTCATGAACTACTATTTTACAATCAATAATCCAATCTACACAAAGTCGAAACCAGAAAAAAAAAATTCGGATCGGGCTATACAAATTTTGGGTTTTTGGTTTATTAGTAAAAATATCATTTTTGCTCTTGCGAGACCACTTTTACATACAAAAATTTAACATTTTCAAAATTTCGGGACATGGGTTTGAACCCCATATCCCCCTTGGCTACGGCCTTGAATCTACAGGTGCATGCGCATTTCCAAAATACTATGGTGGTGGGTCGTTTGGCCACTGATCCATTCGAATTACATCGACCTAAAAATCTATTCTAATATTACAATTCACTATCTTTTAACCCAAATTTTGATTTGTTTTGAGAATCTTATTCGCAATTTATGATAAAATAAAAGCATGTAGATTTCTAAATGTTATGGCTTTTAGTTAATTTAGTTGTAACGAGGTCTATAAACTGTCTGCATTTTGGTTGCTTTGAAAAACAAATTACATATCTAAGATTAAGTCACACTAGTTGGTGAATCTCGGAAACGTAAATTAATTTAATTACATGTCATGGGTAGTGTCACGGCACGACCTATGTTTCTGAAGTCAGAACCTACTGGGATACCGACAGTTTTTAGACACTCGTTATTATACCTTGCATTTTCTGTTTTATATTGCTTTAAAAGTAGTATTATTTGTAATATTCATGTTATTCTGTTGTAAAATGGTTTTTTGCCATTAATAAAGGAATTTTAAATTTAAATTTAGTTTCAGAGATATTTTAGATTTTTGTAACAACTGCAAACTTTATTTTTGTCCATAAATGTCAAATAACTCTGAAACAGTAAGGCGTAGACTGAATGTTTTTAATAAAGCAAGGAATTAAAAAAATCAAATATTATGCAGGGTGATTTATTTAAAATAAGCAAGTGGCATCGGCCACTGTCTTTATGGTGCACCGTGTATACGTACAAATATTTTAGGTTATGCAGCTCTTAACACCAAGCAACTTTAATAAAATAAAAATTTTTTATCTTTACCGTTAGCCGAGGTATAATGCGAAAACACACTAATGGAACACCGTATATATGCCCTGATTATGAATTTTTGATATATAATGATATTCATTTTATTTACAGTTTCTGCCAGGAGAAATACATACACGAAAGATACCACCCAAGACGACGTTGAACGAGAAATAAAAGCATGGTTAAGGAATGCAAGTGACAGAGAATTTAGCAGACAGAAGAGGGCAAATTCAAAAATAGATATCTGAGCTTTTTCTAGATTTATATACACGTTACCCGACACACGAAAGGGTAAATGGGATTTAGATTATATACAGGGTGTGCTAAATTACCGGGCCACCATTAGTAACTTTGTTATCTTTGGAGCTACGAAGTCGGTTAAATTAACAAACTAGTAGTATTGTTTACGTACATTACGATGGTGTAAACAGAAAAACAGATGAAAACAGGTTTTTGATTTATTTGCAAAAACAACATTTTTTTAAATAACATGCCCTGTATTTTTTGCAGCGACGGCTCACAGCCTAACTTCAGGGTAGGCTACAGTGCCAAGGCACACAAAATATGAGGTTGGGATCGCGCTTTATAAATACAAGGAGTTGCACAACAAAGTCACCTTTCAATAATGGATACATTACCTTGGGTCTCTGGCCTACCCTGAAGTTAGGCTGCGAGCAGTCGCTGATGTTTTGACATATTTAGAAAGAGAAAAAAAAATACATAAACAAAAAAATCTAAATAAATGATTATCCTAAAAATGAAGATAAAGGAGATATGGGCCATTAAAATACTGCATATTTTATAATAGGATTACCTACTCATAATCAACACGGCCATAAATAAACGATGTCGGATGTTGTCAAAGTATCGATGCTTATTGACGCATAGACAATTTTCTAGTATTATCGTGATGTTTGCTCTACTTTTTTGTCATAGCGAGAAATGTGACATGTTAGAGTGTTATTTATCATGTTAAAAAAATGCAATGGTGTATGCAGAATTATTTCCTGGCCTGGTTCAACCAAACCACACTTATTTTTCAAAATTGTACAGAAAATGAGAAATAATACAGATGTTTTTAAAACAAAAAAATGGTGATGTGTCCATCATAGTACTTTCCCCCGTAAATTGCGTATTAAATCACTTTTAAAATATTTGTAGCATTATTATTTTCAAAATGTCTTCAACTTTTTGATAACTACAACTTTTATTTGAAACATTTTTCAATTGTATCGACACTTACACTGTCACACACCAATAACTAGATAAAACACACAACTTTTGAAATATCTCAAAAACTAAGAGTGCTATGACAAAAAGTAAATGAACAATACATCTTTATTTTGTTATTATCTACAACTTTTATTTCAAAGAATTTTTTGTTTGATGAACATTTATTGAAAAAATCTGAAAAAACTGAAAAACGTTAAGAGTAAAGTACCACTTTCGGTTTTCCGATTTTCACCAAAAGCTTTTCAGTTCTTCCGATTGTAACAAAAAGCTTAAGTTTCAAGTTTCATCTCGATATCTTTAGCGGTTTTTGCGGTACAGCGCACACAGACAGACAGACAGACAGACATTTTTCAAAAATGGTCTTATTCGAATCAGGGGACCTCAAAACGGATATTTCCGCTAAAATTTTTTATTCGAAAATTTTCACGAAAACAATACTTTCCCTTTGTATTACATACGGGGGAAAGTAAAAAGGAAGAAAGATTTTATTATTAATAAAGAAACAGAAATCAAGGCAAGCAATGATGTTCGTAAGAAAGCTGAAAAGTGCATCGAACAAGATAGCAACGTTTTCAAACATCTATTGTAATTTTTTACGTTCTAATTGCAAATCTTGTACTTACTTTAAATAAGTAATTGTAATTACTTTAAATACACGCACACTAAATTTGAGTAACTTGTAGCATAAACAAAAATTTCAGTCACATTTTACGATAATTATTTATTAAGTCTTTTTTGTTTGTGTATTTTTTTCTTTCTAAATATGTCAAAATAACAGGCAATCCCATTTGAAAAAATGTTGTTCTTGCGAATAAATCAAAAACTTGAGGTTCACGTGTTTTTCTGTTTACACCATCGTAATGTACGTAAAAAATACTACTAGTTTGCTAATTTAACCGACTTCGTAGCTCTTAAGATAACAAAGTTAGCAATGGCGGCGCGATCTTTTAGAACACCCTGTATATGATATATGATGATAACACGTTGACAACGGCGTGTACCACCGGTGGTACATACATACACGAGATGAAAAACGCCGGCGTGTTACGTACCTATTATTTAAGTTTTACAATGTAGAATTTTACTTGCGTTTATATATTTATATATGGGGAGTTTTTCTTTTAGGTATACATGTCCCAGTGTGTGCCCTATAATTTTTCGAACATTCATTGTTTTTGAAAACGTTCAGTTTGAAACTTTTAATGTTTCCACTCCCTAATTAAGCATGAAGTAAAATTTCGAGTTTAGAGAAGCCTGAAACCAAACTAAATTTCCAGGCTTTCATAAACTCGAAATTTTACTTCATGCGTCTCGCGTATAAAACACAGAAATATTGTGGAGTTCAAAATATACTGCTAATGCAGTATGTTCTAAATTCAAGTTAAATCAGTGTTTTATACGCCTGGCGCATGAATACGCTCGAAATGCATGCACCAGGCGTATAAAACACAGATTTAACTTGAATTTCGAAACATACTGCTTAAGCATACTGCATTAGCAGTATATTTTGAACTCCACAATATTTCTGTGTTTTATACGCGAGACACATGAAGTAAAATTTCGAGTTTATGAAAGCCTGGAAATTTAGTTTGGTTTCAGGCTTTTCTAAACTCGAAAAATTTCGAGTTTAGAAAAACCTGAAAATTTACTTCATGCTTAATTAGGGAGTAGAAACACTCCTTAGAAGTCTCATTTTGAACACTAATATAAAAACAACGAATGCCTGAACATATACAATGTATGCATCGGGATATGTATACAGGGTTATTCAAAAAGAAGGAACATTTATTTCTTCCAAACTACAAAAGTAGAACCATAATTCCAACGCTCCTGGACAGACAAAAGTTTAAAATATGAACAGTCCAGGCAGAAGTTCCATCCACGGCTGCATTGGCGCTGTTGCTCGTCATTTTGATTGACTGTAGTAAAATGGCAACACAACAAGAAAAAGCATTTTGTGTGCTGCAATTAGCAACTTGTTTAATAAACAACCGTCTCGTCATAAGCAGATTTACCAGTGGCATCGCACAAAATTCGTAAATGCATCTGCAAACAGAAAAGCACAGGACGTCCAGGCACATCGAATGAAAATTTCGAGCGTATTCATACAGTTTACGAAAGGAGCCCAAAAGAATCCACAGCACGGGTAGCAGATTTCAAAAATTTATTTCTTCCAAACTACAAAAGATAGAACCATAATTCCAACATTCCTGGACAACAAAAGTTTAAAATTTGGACAGTCCAGGCAGAAGTTCCATCCACGGCTGCATTAGCGCTGTTGCTTGTCATTTTGATTGTAGTAAAATGGCGACACAGCAAGAAAAAGCATTTTGTGTGCTGCAATTACCAGCTTGTTTAATAAACAACCGCCTCATCATAAGCAGATTTACCAGTGGCATCGAAAAATTCGTAAACGCATCTGCAAACAGAAAAGCACAGGACGTCCACGCACATCGAATGAAAATGTCGAGCGTATTCGTACAGTTTACGAAAGGAGCCTAAAAGAATATTAAATGTGAATTAAATAATATAGTATAATAGATACCAATTTCAAGACTCTACTGACCATGTTGTTTAGTAGTGTCGTATAACAAACAGTCTACACTATTAATCGAGGTGGCTGATAGTTGTTGAAAGTTCATATTCATTACTTTAAGTAAAACACTTTGTTTATAACTTTCAAAAATTGTTTATTTTGTATTCACAACAAATGTTTCGCCACACTGTGGCTTCTTCAGGTGAAGAACAAGTTCTTCACCTGAAGAAGCCACAGTGTGGCGAAACATTTGTTGTGAATACAAAATAAACAATTTTTGAAAGTTATAAACAAAGTGTTTTACTTAATGTAATGAACAAACAGTCTATTAAAAAGACAGTTTAAGTTTATATAAAATAACCATTCCAAGTTGGTTTCAGTTAAAGGAGCCAAAAGAATCAACAGCATAGTTAACACATGGTGCTCATATTAAATGCATACAAAATTGAACTTTTCTTTTTCCATGTTGGAATTGTGTTTCTATCTTTTGTAGTTTGGAATCTTGTTTGAAATCTGTTCCTTCATTTTGAATAACCCTGTACTTAAAACGAAAATTCCCTGTATGTATGGAAATTGCGAAGATTCATTATCGAAAAGTTATTTTTATTGCCATTGAAATTTTACAATGATTATTTTCATGAAAATTATATTTTTAAGATAAATAAATATATTTGATACGTTAAAAGAATAAAACACAACAAGGAATTCTGTACGACTTTTAATTCACATTTTATTTTTATCCACATACTATACACAATATTTTTTATGTTTGATGTTTTTTTTTTGTTTCTAATTACTTCCATTAATTATTTTAATGGTGTTACAAACATGATATTATTGTCGATGTATTCTCGATATATTAGTTTCATTGAGTAAAGAAGTACGTCTCTTACTTAATGTTGAGTCTTTTGTAAGGGTGGTGCTCGACGGCGCAAAGAGTAAAAATCCTCACAAAACTCACTACAATAGACATTTATAAAAAATATTTTACAATTGGTTAAAAATTGGGCAGTTCACAAGGCAATCAGTAAAGATCGAGATCATTCAGAGCCATGATGAGAAAACGTTTTTTTGACCTACTTTCTGTTTATTTGGTTATGGCCTAAAAAAATGGGAATATTAGGTACAAAATTAAATATACCAATACAATTCTTTGGATAAATGTTAGACAACTGAATTCAAAAAAATTTGTATAATATATTTTGCATCATCCTCCTAGCGTTCGAAAAATATTTAAACAAAATTGTGACGTGTCCATCATAGCACTTTTTTCGATAAAAATGTAATGATTTAAATATTAACCCATTAACGGCTGAGCAATTAGAGTTAACTCTAAAAGTTGATTTTAGGTAAAATCAGCACTTATTTTTATGATTTCTATGAATGACTTATTGTATTACATACTGTAAATATTTTTTTTAAATATACATAATTTGTACGCAGTAAATTTTCAGGCATTCGGCGATTTTATATAAAGACGAGCAATATGATGTTTAGAACGAGTGTTTCCACTCCCAGACTAAGCATGAAGTATAATTTCGAGTTTAGAAAAGCCTGAAAATTTGGTTTGGTCGCTCCGCGAAGCGGAGCGGCCAAACCAAATTTTCAGGCTTTTCTAAACTCGAAATTTTACTTCATGCGCCACGCATATAAAACACTGAAATATTGTGAAGTTGGAAATACACTGACTTTTTTTTTAAATGAGTAATAGTCGAAATATGAAAATAACAAAATATTTACATTTTTCTTCATACATTTTCTAGTTAGGTTAAATAATGTAATGTATCAAATTAACTTATTTAATTATTTAATTAACAAAAAATTAATAATGTTTCGTGTATGCATCAATGGCGCTTAATGGGTTAAGTATATAAAAAATTGTCTTAATTAATTTTTTTGTACTTTTCTTATTGTTTAGAAAATATTCACAAAAAACGTAATTTTTCTATTTTTTTTGCGTGTATGCATCAATGGCGCTTAGGGAGTTAAAATATGCAAAATTGTCCAAATTACATTTTTTGTACTTTTCTTATTATTGTTTATAAAATATTCACAATAAACGTGATTTTTCTATATATATATATATATATATATATATGTATATATATATATATATATATACATATATATATATATATATATATACATATATATTTATATATATATATATACATATATATTTATATATATATACATATATATTTATATATATATATATATATTTATATATATATATATATATTTATATATATATATATATATATATATACATATATATTTATATATATATATATATTTATATATATATATATATATATATATTTATATATATATATATATATATATATATATATATATTTATATTTATATATATATATATATATATATATATATATACATATATATACATATATATATATTTATATATGTATATATATATATATATATATATATATATATATATATATATATATACATGTATATATATATATATGTATATATATATATATATGTATATATATATATATATATATATATATATATGTGTATATATATATATATATATATATATGTGTATATATATATATATATATATATATATAACAAATCTTTATTATCAGAGGACAATACAAAATAATTAATTACATTATTGTTTATAATCAATAAATATAAATAAAATAAACTTCCTCTTGATAACTGGCTATCGACCAGAGGTCTTTCCGCCGATGCGATTTTTCTATTTTTTTTTGCGTGTATGCATCAATGGCGCTTAGAGGGTTAAAATATGGAAAATAGTCTAAATTACATTTTTTGTACTTTTCTTATTATTGTTTATAAAATATTCACAAAAAACGTAATTTTTCTATTTTTTCACTATATCTCCATAAATATTGAACCATCACATCTCAGCAGTATATATTTTCAATTTTACTTTGAATCCGTGGTTAATACGCGTGGCGCATGAAGTAAAATTTCGAGTTTAGAAAAGCCTGCAAAATTTGCGACCAAACCAAATTTTGCAGGCTTTTCTAAACTCGAAATTTTACTTCATGCTTAACCTGGGAGTGGATGACACTTGTTAGTTTAAAATATGTCACAACTATCACAACGAGTGTCGGAACTGTCAAAAATCAAAGTGTCGGAACTGTCAAAAATAGACAATCACGAACTTTTTTATTCTTGCTTCAAGAATGTTGAAATGCTGTTATGTATATACTAGATCACACTAAAAAAATCTTTGGAGATTGATATTTTCAATTTTCCTTACAAATTTCGGCACCTTTTAAATATTCTGATTAACACGGTGACTGCGGCAGTATATATCTCAGCAGTATATATTTTCAACTTAACTTTAAATCAGTGGTTAATACGCGTGGCGCATGAAGTAAAATTTCGAGGCTTTTCTAAGCCCGAAATTTTACTTCATGCTTAACCTGGGAGTGGATCAAAATGTGTGTCGTAACTGTTAAAAATAAACAATCACAAACTTTTTTATTCTTGCTTCAAAACTGTTGATTTTTTTTTTGTATATACTAGATCATTTTAAAAAATCTTTGAAGAATTGATTTTTTCAATTTTCCTTACAAACTTCGGCGCCCTTTCAATATTCTTATTAACACGTGACTGCGGCAGTGAAATTGAACAACTGTTCTGGTGTGTGTTACCGGTCCCCGAGGACCAGTAATTAAATAAAAAAAAAAAAGACCTTTATTGGCATATCCTACAGTTATTTACAATGTCGACACTATATCACATCTTGCCCTCTTTCTCCCGTCCCACTTTCTCCAGCGTCTTTACCCTAGCTCCGTCCTCCCTCATACATTCCGTCACCCTTCTATTCCCTTTCACTCCCACCCATTCCTCACTCACACCCTCACACTCCTCCGCCAAGTGCCTCCACGTATCCTTCCCCCATTCACACAACCTACATCTCATATATTCTTCCCCCATCCATCTCTTCCTTCCCCTCTCCCCAGACCCACACCTTGCCCTCGCCATTATCACCCTTTCATCCCTGTTCAACCCATCGTCACTCGTGTATCTCGGCACCCTCCCATATACTTGCCATCTCCCAAACATATCATTATATTCACTTTCTGTCTCTCCTGCGCTTCCACCTCCCTCATCTTCTCTCTCATCCACGTCGCCACCTTCACCCCCCTACCCAACCATTCCTGTACCTTCCTCTCTGCCAGTCCTCCCCTTTCATACATTCTCCTTCTCTCTTCCTTCCACCTCCCCCCTTCTACTTTCATGCACGCCTCCCATACTATTCTCACCAATCTCTCCTCTTCTACTCCCCATAATTTCATTTCATACTTCACCACTCTCTCCACCGCCTCACATTCCAATCTCTCTCTATTCGTTTGCTGCAACAGTATATATCCCGGTGTCGACTTCTCTAGTCCCAGCATCCGTCTCAGGAACCATAGCTGTTCTCTTTCAATCACCTCATACGCTCTCGTTCCCCATGCTTCTACCCCGTACATAAGTATCGGTCTTACACACGCGTCCCACACCTTGCATGTCACCTTAATACTATTCTCCATCCATCTCCCCCATTTTCTCCATGCCATTCCCCATGCTCTCCTCGCTTTTCCTTGTACCCACCTTATATGCTCTTCATACCCACCCGTCCCTTTAAAAATAAATCCCAAGTATCTGAAACTTTTCACTCTCTCAATCACCTCTCCCTTCCATTCTAGCTCTCCCACTCTCCCCTCTCTCCCTTTATTCCTAAACCTCATCCATTTCGTCTTCCCCACATTCACACACATTCCTCTCTTATCCATATATCTTTCCACCCTTTTCACCATGCCTTTCACTCCCTCCCAATCTCTCGCCATCAACACTATATCGTCTGCATACGCCAGTAACCATACTTTCTCCTTTCCAATCACCACTCCCCCTTCCTGCCCCTTTCTCAACACCTCTTCTAGTTCACTTATGTATAAATTAAACAGGACCGGACTCATGGGGCACCCCTGTCTCAAGCCCTTCCATGTCCTAAACCTTTCCGATACTTCTTCCCTCACCTTCGCTTCCACCCATGTTTCGCTATACACCTCCCTTACACACTCAACTACTCCGTCACTCACTCCCTTTCGCCTCAGACACTCTACCATATCTTCCCTCAGTACTGAATCATACGCCGCTTTCAGATCCACAAACAGTAATTAAATAATTTTATGCCTTTATTTATTTGTTTTACGCAAATACTGTATGGCCTATGACAAACATTTTTGATTTATTTTGTTACTAACATATCGTCAGTGTAATCCAATTTTTTTGGATTTTGCAGTTATTAACTATTTGCACAGTAAAAAGAATGCCCTGAATCGAGTGGAAAATACTTCGTAAGCCATAGTGTGATCTAGTATATACATAACAGCATTTCAACATTTTTGAAGCAAGAATAAAAAAGTTCGTGATTATCTATTTTTGACAGTTCCGACACTCGTTTTGATAGTTATTAGAGCAAATTTATTTTTTACTCGATTCAGCGCACTTTTTACTAAAGGAATAACTCATAACCCCAAAACCAAAAAAAAATTGGTTTAAGAGGTATTAGCATTACACCAACGATATGTTACTATTTACCTTTGCAATTATTTCACTCATATCCGGTTTCACCAACTTGAAATAAATCTTATTCGCTGATTAAATTTATTTGTTGATTGGAATAGATATATTCCATGTCATAACTAGCAATAACTTAATTGTTGAGGCAGTTAATTGTTGAAAGGTTATTTTCACTTTGATTTTAGTTGAAATAAAACACTTATTACTTATTATTGTACTCGTGACAATTGTTTCGCCACACTGTGGCTTCTTCAGGTGCCACAGTGTGTCGAAACAATTGTCGCGAGTACAATAAAGTGTTTGAAAGTAATAAGTGTTTTATTTAAACTAAAATCAAAATAACTATCAATGTAAAATATCGTCAGTACAGATTTGACATACCCTACAATGACCTACTTGCTGAATTTGATTTAATTTCTATCCACAACAGAATTTTACTTATAAATATTTGTTTTCTTTATAAACTCATGAATAATATGATTGACGACATACAGTTTTTGAATCGTTTTAAATTTAACATTCCTAGGGTATGTTCTAGATTTTGTAAAACTTTTGTGTATGCTACTCCAACTAATAATTATTATGCAAACTCACCTATTATAAGATTATCTCGACTTTATAATCATTACGCATACAATCTCGACATATTCACTTCAACATTCAAAGTGTTTAAGCATAATGTTAGTGATTCTATAAAATTATTATCTATGTTACCTTAGTTTATGAGTTAATTTTTAATATTGTTTATTTCTTTATGGTTTTATGTATTTCTGTTCTGCATGCATCTTTTGTTATATATTTATATAAGTTATATTGTATTTAATTTGTAATAATGATATAGCCCTGTTATTGGACTTTACAGTCTGTTGGGTTATTACCAAATAAATAAATAAATAAATAAATGTCATGTGAATAGATTGATTTTTAACATGTATGTAACTATTACTAGATTTTAATCGACGAATAACTATTTGTCAATTTAATTGACGTTGGTGAAACCTGGCATCAATGATTAGAAGATATATTGAGAAAATTAAAAGTTCCGCAAGATATGAAAGTTTTTATGAATATGGCCCCGCACCATAACGAAGATCAACACTAGTGTCATATACATTTTTACTGGTAACGCACTGAACGTGTTAATGATGGTTTTGTTATTCACAAATACTAGAGCTTATCCTTCTTAACATGGCCCTGAACTCGTTGGTACCTCACCCATAAAGTTCTTTTGTTTTCCTAATCAGTCATTAAAATTTTGATTGAAAATTTTCTGGCTTGTTAAAGCTCATTTAATTTAACCAGGCGAGAAATGCGAACATATTTTTATCTCCATCGGTGGGACTAATCAAGTTGTTTGCTTAGAAATAATGGGCTCGTTCATCAAAATATTCAACATTCAACATGTTTGGATTTTGTTGGTGATGTATGTTGGTACAGGGTGGCGCAAAACTACCGATATGGTTTGAATGTTTAATAACTTTTTAAATTTATTTATATTTTTTATTTTTATTACAGCATTTTGTGAAGAAAACTTGGGGAATTTGAAATGGAACAGAACAGCGATAAAAAATTGTTGAATTTTATTTTGAAAATCAACGGTCAATTTTTTTGACGCAGCGTGCTCATCGTCGTTTTTTTAATGTGCGTACTGGACCTTCAGCATCAACAATAAACCGCATGGTTGCAAATTTTCGACCACATGGTACAGTAAGACACCTTTCATGTACCGGAAGATCACGTACGGTCCACACGGAAGAAAATATCAAACGTGTTGTGGATAGTGTCCAGTACAGTCCAGAAACATCAACAAGAAGACGTTCGGCATAACTGGGGCTATCGCGGAGGTCCGTTCAGAGGATTTTGGCCACATTGCACATGTTCCCAAAATCCTCTGAACGGACCTCCGCGATAGCCCCAGTTGTGCCGAACGTCTTCTTGTTGATGTTTCTGGACTGTCCTGCACACTAAGGTTCAGCTTGTGCAACAATTGAAGCCGATAGACTACCACCAACGGCCATTTCATTCCGACAAAAAGCAGAAGAAAAACGTGATTTTATTAACAATTTGATAATAAGCGATGAAGCCCATTTCCAATTGAATGGTTTCGTAAACAAGCAAAATTGCAGGATATGGGCTACGGAGAATCCAAGAACAATTCATCAGCGACAATTACACCCACTTAAGTGTACTGTTTGGTACGGTGTATCGTCTAAAAGGATCAATGGTTCATATTTTTTTGAAAATGCACATGGCGCCTCAGTTATGTTTAATGGTGCTGAACACCGAATGATGTCGGACAATTTTTTGAGGCCAGCTGTAGAAAACCATCCACAGTTGTGGTTCCAACAAAATGGAGCCACAGCCCACACTGCAATGGACACAATGGCTCTGTTACGGGACCTCTTTGGCGAACGCATTATTACGCGCAGAAGCGATTTCAATTGGCCCCCACGTTTACCGGATTTAACAGCTCCAGACTGTTTTCTTTGGGGTTATTTGAAAGAAAGGGTATACGTAAATAAGCCAGCGACCATACCAGAGCTAAAACAAAACATTCGCAATTAAATTCAAGCCATAACACCGGAAATTTTACGAAAAGTTATGGAAAATGTACTGGAAAGAGCACGAATGTGCGAAGCCGAAAATGGCCACCACTTGCGGGATATAATTTTTCATAGTTAGTTTCGGTGTTAGTGTATAACAAAAAAATAATAATAATAATTAACCATTAAATAAAAAAGTTATTAAACATTCAAACCATATCGGTAGTTTTGCGCCACCCTGATGACCAATAGTCCGGCCATTTTGATTTTGTGTGTTGTTTGTTTTCGTTTTAGCTGTATATTAAATACATTTATCGATGGATAATGCTCAATTACACTTTATTTTATTTGATGGCAAAGAAAATTTAAATCCATTGCTAAATATAATTAGTAAAATACTCGTTTACATAAACAATACTCTATTTACACAAACACTATTATTTTCTGACCTTACAGTAATTCACGAATCTCCTTACGTTTAGTACCTCGTTATACCGGATTGGCTTTTGGCTATACCTAGCACGATATAAGGAAAACATGGTATATCCGAATATATGTAATTTGTATAATAGTCACATACACACACGCGCATATATATATATATATATATATATATATATATATATATATATATATATATATATATATATATATATATATATATATATATATATATATATATATATATATATATATATATATATATATATACAGGGTGTCTACGCTAAACCGTTCGTTAAAAGTTTATAAGGTTGCCGTTGCATTAAAAATTTGAAAAAAAATCCTTGTCATATGGTTGAATCAGCTCTCCTCATGTAAAATATTTTCAATTTATATCACTTCCGGTTCCACCGGAAGTAGCACCAAATTTGTTATTTTAAATAGAACACCCTATATATAAGTCATTTTTTGGGTTTCTCGTTTAAATTGAAACATATTTTATTCGAACATATGTATACTTATCTCTTATAGTTTTCAAGAAAAAAATATATTTCTAAAATTCTGACCTCTATAAGACATCTTGAAATTTGTCTGTAACTTTTCTTAAGAATAAGATAAAAATATGATTTATATCTCTACTTGTACCTAGAGGATGCCTCTATGAGTAAAGTAATTAGAAACTGTCAATTTTGACAATAAGTGTTCTAAAAATGTCAATATCGAAGTGCCCTCTTCAATATCTCGTAATTCAATTTTTTTAAATGGAATGACCCATTTTTTATCACATGGTACGATTGGGAAGAAAATTTCCTACAAAAAAGTATTATACAACTATACTCCTAAAGCAAGTAGTTTTCGAATTATTTCGAAAATTCGTTTTTCGTCGCATTTATGCAGGGAATAATGCGCGCATAAGTCGCAATTAAATTTTAGTAGGCAAGTAGTATGCTTTTGTTTTGTCGCGATTGTAATGTGAAATGTCAAATAATAAAAACAATTAGTAAAAAGTTATACAGATATCAACAAAATAAATAATTACACAAATAAACAAATTATCAATTTATTCTTTATATCGTATGTTCAATAAAATAAAACCTCTAGAGTGCCATGGAAAATATTGTAGGTTGGCAACTCTAAAATTATACATTATTATTATTATGTCTGACGTTTTATATGTGAATTCTTAAAGCGTGTAGCCAACTTAAATTGAACAAAAGATAAAATCATGGCTTTTTTTATTGAACATACAATACATGGCAGCGGCGATAGCAATGTTACTCGAACATGTAGAGTATTTAATGAAACTTATCCACATTTGCCGCTGATGAATAAAACAAGATTTAGAAGATTGGAATCAAATTTTGTTCAATTGGCAGTTGCCATGTATAAAGAATAAATTGATAATTTGTTGATTTGTGTAATTACTCATTTGGTTGATTTCTGTAAAACTTTGTACTAATGCTTTTTATTATTTGACATTTCGCAATACCATCGCGGCAAAATAAAAGCATACTACTTGCCTATTAAAATTCAATTGCGACTTATGTTATGTTATGTTATGTTATTGTTGTTGAATTTTCGATTCGGTCAATAACATCGCTACAGTTGGTGAGTGAGATTACTAAAGGAATAAATCTGGGCCAGACTTTCTCGTTTCTTGATCAAAATAGCTAAGGTGAAAATTGTTTATACAAAATTTGTGGGTTTTTTCGTTGGCTACAATTTTTATTTGAGATATTTTTTTGATTAAGTTATGTGTTTCTATATTTTTAACTTCACATGAAATCAGTGTTTAATACGCGTGGCGCATGAAGTAAAATTTCGAGTTTAGAAAAGCCCCGTGAAAATTTGTCGAGGGTCGCGCAGCGACCCTCGACAAATTTTCTACGCGGGGCTTTTCTAAACTCGAAATTTTACTTCATGCTTAGTCTGGGAGTGGAAGACACTCGTTCGTAAATTTTCGAATTATCATAAAGTTGTGTATTTTTTCGTAGTCTGCAATTTTTGTTTGAAGCTCTGTTTGATTGAATCAATAATAAAGCTACAATTGATGAGTGAACAAAAACAAAAGAGCTGAGGTGAAAAGTGTTTAGGTAAAAGTGGTTTATTTTTTCGTTGGCTACAAATTTTGTTTAAAACTTTTTTGGTAATACTTAATTGTGTAATTGGGAATGTTTTCTGTTGGGCAATGACCATTATTATTATTATTAAAACAATAAACAGTGTTGCTAACTCTAAAACATCAAATGTCTAAATAGTCTTTTGTTAAAAATCACCATAAATCATTACATTATTCTGTTTTTTATTAAACGAATTCCAAATATATCAGCAACGAAAAACTCTGAAATAATTAGGATCTTTCTGAGACTGAAGAATTTTCACGGGGCTTTTCTAAACTCGAAATTTTACTTCATGCGCCACGCATATAAACCACTGATATCAAGTGAAGTAAAAAATATAGAAATATATTAACTTAATCAAAAAATGTCTCACACAAAACTATAGCCAACGAAAAAACACATATTTTTTATAAACAATTATTACCTTAGCTATTTTGTTTTTGATCAAGAAACAAGAAAGTCTCAGATTTATTCCTTTAGTAATCTCACTCACCAACTGTAGCGTTATTATCGACCGAATCGAAAAATTCAACAACAACTCACCGACTATGGCTTTTGAAATAATTCGAAAACTACTTGCTTTACGAGTATAGTTGTATAATACTTTTTTGTTGAAAATTCCCCCCCCCCCCCCCCAATCGTACCATGTGATAAAAAATTGGGCATTCCATTTAAAAAAATTGAATTACTAGATATTGAAGAGGGCACTTCGATATTGACACTTTAAGAACACTTATTATCGAAATTGACAGTTTCCAATTAATTTACTCATAGAGGCATCCTCTAGCTACAAGTAGAGATGTAAATCATATTTTTATCTTATTCTTGAGAGAAGTTACAGACAGATTTCAAGATGCCTTTTAGAGGTCAACATTTTAGAAATATTTTTTTTTCTTGAAAACTATAAGAGATAAGTGTACATATGTTCGAATAAAATATGTTGCAATGTAAACGAGAAATCCAAAAAAATTACTAATATATAGGGTGTTCTATTTAAAATAACAAATTTGATGCTACTTCCGGTAGAACCGGAAGTGATTTAAAGTTGAAAATATTTCACATGAGGAGAACTGATTCAACCATATAACAAGGATTTTTTTTCAAATTTTTAGTGCAACGGTAACCCCATAAACTTTCAACGAACGGTTTAGCGTAGACACCCTGTATACATATATATATATATATATATATATATATATATATATATATATATATATATATATATATATATATATATATATATATGTTAAAACGTAGATTTTCGCGGGCGTAACATGTATCACTGTTTCTTCGGGTTTGGTCCCGCGTATTTTCTTGGCTCTGGTCCATTTTATTTTTAATTCGACGTTTCGATGACGTCGCAGTCATCATCGTCAGGAATAACTATCAAAATTCCATTGCTCTAGCAACCACTTGTTTGACTTTTACGTACTACTTGATGCGTGAATTTCGTGTTTGGCTTCGTGATACAGTGATACATATATATATATATATATATATATATATATATATATATATATATATTTATATATATAACTGGCTTGAGTTTTTTGGGCTGCTTTCTCGCGTTGGTTGATTTATTTGCGCTCTACGTTTCGGCAGCATCACTTCTGCCATCCTCAGGAGCTTTTTTGTATACTGAGTGATAGATGTCACGTTCACTGTCAGTACATTTGTTTTGTAAACTAGGGACTTGTAGTCTAGTCCTGCTGCGTGTTATTGGTCCACTCGATGTAGAAGGTGCTAAAATTTCTTGATTTGTGTCCGATGTATCTGCATTGTTGAGAATACTTGAATTTGTCTGAATATTCCGAAAATTGTTGGATATTGGAGGCAAGTCATTTTTTTGTTGTTTTATTATATTCATCAAAGGTTTCCATGTGGTTTGTAATCTTGTGCCATCATCTCGTTTATTGAGGCACAAAGGATGTTTTTCTATTTCTATGGCTTCACGTACGATTCTTTCTTCAAATTTTGGGATAGGACTAATTACCGAAGTATTTTCAAAATCTATGTTATGGTCTGTATCAAATTTATGTTGGAATAATGAGGAATTTTGGTCGTGAAGAAAGAATCGTACGTGAAGCCATACAAATAGAAAAACATCCTTTGTGCCTCAATAAACGAGTGGACCAATAACACGCAGCAGATCTAGACTACAAGTCCCGGTATACAAAAAAGCTCCTGAGGATGGCAGAAGTGATGCTGCCGAAACGTAGAGCGCAAATAAATCAACCAACGCGAAAAAGCAGCCCAAAAAACTCAAGGCAGTTATATTTTGCTCGCGAAAACCTAAATATATATATATATATATATATATATATATATATATATATATATATATATATATATATATATATATATATGTATATATATATATATATGTATCACTGTTTCTTGGGGTTTGGTCCCGCGTATTTTCTTGGCTCTGGTCCATTATATTTTTAATTCGACGTCGAATTAAAAATATAATGGACCAGAGCCAAGAAAATACGCGGAACCAAACCCGAAGAAACAGTGATACATGTTACGCCCGCGAAAATCTACGTTTTAACATATATATATATATATATATATATATATATATATATATATATATATTCAAGGGATCCAGTATTTACTAATCCCCTTACCATAATAGGCTTAATGCAGGTATGTGCAGTAGCCACCTACATAACAAGACATACTATATAATACAATAATGACGCCGGAACGTTTTACTACCTAATCAGGGCGGTACGCAGTCAATTGTTAAAATTAACATCTTTAAAAAAAAGAAACCTGAAAAATGACCCCGATATATCCGAATCACGGTATCTCGAGGCCCGGTATAGCGAGGTTCTACTGTACATAATTTCGCACATCCACAACCTCCACAAGCTTAAAAGTTTAACCCGCCAATACCAATCGCCAATCGCGGTCTTAATAGTATATACAGAGAGTTTTATGTAACACCGAACATTTTCATAAGGAGATTTTTTTTTTAAGTATGCATATGCATTCGGTTTATTAAAAGAATTTAATTTGAAGCTTTAAGCGAGTGTTTTCCACTCCCAGGCTAAGCATGAAGTAAAATTTCGAGTTTAGAAAAGCCTGAAAATTTGGTTTGGTCGCGTAGCGCGAAGCGCGGAGCGGCCAAACCAAATTTTCAGGCTTTTCTAAACTCGAAATTTTACTTCATGCGCCACCGGTACAAAATACTGACTCAATGTAAAGTTTAGCGGTGTATTTTAAACTTTGTAATATGTCAGTGTTTTGTACCGGTGGCGCATGAAGTAAAATTTCGAGTTTAGAAAAGCCTGAAAATTTGGTTTGGTCGCTCCGCGCTTCGCGCTACGCGACCAAACCAAATTTTCAGGCTTTTCTAAACTCGAAATTTTACTTCATGCTTAGCCTGGGAGTGGAAAACACTCGCTTAAAGCTTCAAATTGAATTCTTTTAATAAACCGAGCATCGCGACGTATGCATATGGATACTTCATAGAAAAATTCTCGTTATGAAGATGTTCGGTGTTACATAAAACTCTCTGTATATATACAGGGTGTCTCAGACCACCCGTACCAGCCTTTTATTTCGACAACGCTTGGTCGAATGTGACTGGGACAAAAAAAATTATTACCAAAGTGAACCCAAGGAATCCACTAATGAGTTTATTTTTTACCGGAATAATCCGGAAGTACCCGGAACCGGAAGTAACTTTACAATTTTAAATGGCAACATAGGTCGAGTATGGTATTAATTGATAGGTCTTTTTAAAAGAAACAACTTTTATTAAAATGTTTTTTTAATATTTTGCATATTTACAAAAATAAACTAAAAAAACTAAATTGAAAATTAGTTATATATTCAACACTCAATTTTCTCAAGTATGCTTTGCTTTTTTGTTATGTCAAAATAATTGATGTTCGTGAATATTTGAAGTAAAATAAATTATTATTATCAAAGTATTGAATGTGTCAACATGGTTTTGACAAACCTCGAAGGTTTTGATATGCTGATGATATTAGGTGAAAATGCGGACCAATTATTTGGTTTCCTAAAATACCACACGTGTTGATTATCAACTTCTCTTAACCAATGATGGTTTTCATTACTCCAGTAGTGAGCATTCTGTAAATTAACAACTCCGTTCCTTTTGAATGTCGTCTCATCTGTCCATAAAATTTTGTAATGGAAATTATAATTTTTATGAGACATCTATTCACAAAAATTCAACCTATCTTGAAAATCCCGCTCTTCAAGTTTCTGGTGTAAAGAGATATAGTGTAGATCGAATTTGTTTGTTTTTAAAACTCTCCAAGCAGTAGAGCGACTTATTCCAGCATCGATTTCAATTCTTCTAGTCGAAATGTTCGGGTCCAGAGCAATTGCTGCAAGAATATCTGGTGCTCTTTCATCTTGTACACGTTTTCTGATACTTCGACCGTTGTTGTGGCTGGGCTGTAGCTTACTGTCTTAACTCATTCTGCAAGGCGCCGAAAAACATTTTTTGATTGGCTCGTTGAGGGTATCGCTCAACATAAATTCGCTCAGCAGCACGTTAGTTTTGGCCGCATTCACCTAATATCATCAGCATATCAAAACCTTCAAGGTTTGTAAAAACCATGTTGACACATTCAATACTTTGATAATAATAATTTATTTTACTTCAAATATTCACGAACATCAATTATTTTGACATAACAAAAAAGCAAAGCCTACTTGAGGAAATTGAGTGTTGCATGGATAACTAGTTTTTAATTTAGTTTTTTTTGTAAATATGCAAAATATTAAAAAAACATTTCAATAAAAGTTGTTTATTTTAAAAAGACCTATCAATTAATACCATACTCGACCTATGTTGCCATTTGAAATTTTAAAGTTACTTCCGGTTCCGGGTAATTCCGGATTATTCCGGTAAAAAATAAATTCATTAGTGGATTCCTTGGGTTCACTTTGGTAATAAATTTTTTTGTCCCAGTCACATTTGACCAAGCGTTGTCGAAATAAAAGGCTGGTACGGGTGGTCTGAGACACCCTGTATAATCTAGTACTCGTTTGGGTCTTAGTAGTACGATTGCAAAAATGGCGACCGCTGCCCTAACATGTTTACGATTAAAAGTCCGGTGATCAGAGAATTCCCCAACAGTTGGCAGTAAACTCCCAACCGTTGTCTCTAATGAACGAGCCCATTGATATTTTGTTAACATAATTCACTTTTGTCAAGTTAAACCAAATTGCTTCTTTAGGAAATTTCGTTTTATGTGTAATTTCTCACCTAGTTAAATGGAAAGAGGTATAATAGATTTCTATTTCAAGACCCCACTAACCATGACATTTAGTAGTGTCTTATAACAAACAGTCTATTAAAAAGACAGTTTAAGTTTATATAAAATAACCATTCCAAATTGGTTTCAGTTAACAAAAGCACCAGTGCTCTCAAGAACGTAAGAAAAAACTCAGCCATTAAGTTTTTCACGTTCGAAAAGCACACGTGCTATTTTCATCAAGTTTTTTTTATAAAAAACGTTTCTTTGTCATAGCCAGCAGAGCACCACCTCTGTGTTTGTATTGTCTGTGTGTTTTGAAAAAAAAAAATGGGAAAGGGTAGCGAAGGGTGTGTGGATACAAAAGACCGTTTTTTTATTTGTATAAGATTATATGTATGTTTTTTCTTTTAGAGGAAACGCATGTGAGAATTTATTATTTTTCTTTGAGTATCCATGTCTTAAAAAAAATCTAGAAAAAAAATTAAGTGTAGTTTTGATGATACGGGAGGAGTACATATAATAATAATTTCATAACACATCTTCAATTTGGTTCTCATTAATCACTTGATGAAACATGTTTACATAACCTCTTAAGGGGGCCTTCCGGTATAATTTTTTCAAAAAATCGATTTTTTTTTCGTATGAAATCAAAGCTAAACATGTGGGTAAAAGGATATTTCGATCCGGCAAATATTTACGTCGCTACAGGTCTTTGAATGCATCGCCGTCCCGAGTGGTATGGGTCGCGCAGGTATAACTTTCATCTCGAATTTCATAAATTTTGATGAGTATGAGTTTTTTGGTCCGCCATATTGGATCCGCCATTTTAATTTTTCAAATTTGACCTCAGGTTCGTATTCAGCGACCCCGAAAACCTAGATATTGACTATTGTTTGCGAATTTTCCGCCGAATACTTTGAATTACACAGAAAAAATGTTTCGCAAACATTAAGCGCGTTTTTCTCGGAACTACATTTTTCAAAACTGCGAGCATTCTAGCGTTTGAACGGTTCAACCAATTGACTTCGTTCTTTGCTTTGCGTTATTGAAAACACTTTTCTTCAGGGAATGAACTAACCTCCCGGTGCAATTTGCAATTTTAAAGATTTTTTACAGCCTGTCAAAGTCAAAAAATCGACCGAAAAACACGACTTTTTTTCAAATGCCCGGCATTTTGTCAAATTTAGAGTTTTTTCAAAATTTTGTAGTTCATTCCATTCTCTGAACTATACTCTTCAAGAAACTGAGCTAATTTTGTTTCAAGGTGACGAATAGCGACCCCTAGGCTGCTCGCAGTTTTGGAATTTTCCAATTTGCAGCATATTATTCTCTGAACTATACTCTTCAAGAAACTGAGCTGATTTTGTTTCAAGGTGACGAATAGCGACCCCTAGGCTGCTCGCAGTTTTGGAACATTTCCGCCGGGCAGCCGTCATATTGGACGCCATTTTGATTTTTTCGACTCGTCAAAAATTCCAATTGTAGAGCAAGGATGAATAAAGATTTTAAAAAAAACCCAGGTCTCTAACTCTTACCAGTTCCCTGGAAAAAAAATCCAAAGTTTGGGTCAATTATACCGGAAGACCCCCTTAAGGTCTAACGTTCCTCAAAAGAGACCGTTGAAAGTCAGTTAATGCTCATTTCATTAAATTAGGCGAGAAATCAGAACAGATTTCTGCTCATAATTGCACAGATAAATTTCACAAAGATACAAAAATGTTCGCATTTATTCGAATGTCTCGCCTAGCTCAATAAAATAAGCTATATTAAGGATATTTGCATAAAGGTTCTTTAATAGTTAAAAATCTCTCAATTCAAAGTAGTCGAGCTCGTGCCTATATTCTGTTTTTTTTTTAAATGACCAATTAAATTTGACATTTCAAGAATTTAATGGTGTGATGCAGGTTGTGTGTTTCAGATTAGGATAAGATTAATCACATGTTATGTTGTAAATTTAAATTTAAATTTCTAGGTTATGTGAAGGGAAATCTGACATTATTATGACAATTCAAACACACAAAGATTACAATAGTATATTACGTAACGAGAGTGGTATGCAGCATATTACATATGAGCGGATATGTTGCGCACTCGCCGCGCAGCGGATATGTTGCGCGCGAGCCGCGCAGCGGCGAGTGCAGTATTCCGCGAGTATATAATTGCCATACCACTCGAGAAACGTACGATACTTTACCTACGCCCTAACAAAATAAACAATGAGCATTAAAGAACAACTTATTTATTGTAATAATTTTTAATAGTACCATGACAATGATGGAAACTAAATTACTACTTGAATAATATACGGGGATAAAGTTGTACATTTCCCGACATTCGTTGTTTTTTAAAAGAGTTCAATTTGAAGCTTTAAACGAGTGTTTTCCACTCCCAGACTAAGCATGAAGTAAAATTTCGAGTTTAGAAAAGCCCCGTGAAAATTTGTCGAGGGTCGCGCAGCGACCCGAGACAAATTTTCTGGGCTTTTCTAAACTCGAAATTTTACTTCATGCGCCATGCGTATAAAACACTGATTTAAGGTGAGGTTCAAATATACACAGAGTTCACAATATTTTAGTGTTTTATATGCGTGGCGCATGAAGTAAAATTTCGAGTTTAGAAAAGCCCAAAAAATTTGTCTCGGGTCGCTGCGCGACCCTCGACAAATTTTCACGGGGCTTTTCTAAACTCGAAATTTTACTTCATGCTTAGTCTGGGAGTGGAACACACTCGTTTAGAGCTTCAAATTGAACTCTTAAAAAAAACAACGAATAACTAAAGATTTAAAGAAAACAAGCTGAATTTGGAATACGTATAATTCCAAATTCAGCTTGTTTTCTTTAAATCTTTAGTCGGTGTTTTTTTTAAGAGTTCAATTTGAAGCTCTAAACGAGTGTTTTCCACTCCCAGACCAAGCATGAAGTAAAATTTCGAGTTTAGAAAAGCCCCGTGAAAATTTGTCGTGGGTCGCGCAGCGACCCGAGACAAATTTTCTGGGCTTTTCTAAACTCGAAATTTTACTTCATGCGCCATGCGTATAAAACACTGATCTAAGGTGAGGTTCAAATATACACAGAGTTCACAATATTTTAGTGTTTTATATGCGTGGCGCATGAAGTAAAATTTCGAGTTTAGAAAAGCCCAAAAAAATTGTCTCGGGTCGCTGCGCGACCCTCGACAAATTTTCACGGGGCTTTTCTAAACTCGAAATTTTACTTCATGCTTAGTCTGGGAGTGGAAAACACTCGTTTAGAGCTTTAAATTGAACTCTTAAAAAAAAACAACGAATAACTAAAGATTTAAAGAAAACAAGCTGAATTTGGAATACGTATAATTCCAAATTCAGCTTGTTTTCTTTAAATCTTTAGTCGGTGTTTTTTTTAAGAGTTCAATTTGAAGCTCTAAACGAGTGTTTTCCACTCCCAGACTAAGCATGAAGTAAAATTTCGAGTTTAGAAAAGCCCCGTGAAAATTTGTCTCGGGTCGCGCAGCGACCCGAGACAAATTTTCTGGGCTTTTCCAAACTCGAAATTTTACTTCATGCGCCATGCGTATAAAACACTGATTTAAAGTGAGGTTAAAATATACACAGAGTTCACAATATTTTAGTGTTTTATATGCGTGGCGCATGAAGTAAAATTTCGAGTTTAGAAAAGCCCAAAAAATTTGTCTCGGGTCGCTGCGCGACCCTCGACAAATTTTCACGGGGCTTTTCTAAACTCGAAATTTTACTTCATGCTTAGTCTGGGAGTGGAAAACACTCGTTTAGAGCTTCAAATTGAACTCTTAAAAAAAACAACGAATAACTAAAGATTTAAATAAAACAAGCTGAATTTGGAATTATACGTATTCCAAATTCAGCTTGTTTTCTTTAAATCTTTAGTTATTCGTTGTTTTTTTTAAAGAGTTCAATTTGAAGCTCTAAACGAGTGTTTTCCACTCCCAGACTAAGCATAAAGTAAAATTTCGAGTTTAGAAAAGCCTGAAAATTTGGCTTGGTCGCGTAGCGCAGCGGAGCGACCAAGCCAAATCAGGCTTTTCTAAACTCGAAATTTAACTTCATGCGCCACGCGTATAAAACACTGATTTAAAATGAAGCTCAAAGTATACTTCGACTAAGTTCTGATGACATGTTTATTAATTTTACAAATGTTTATATGGAATATGTAAAAGTATACTTAAAAGAAAAAATCCCTGTATGTGTTGTAAAGTTGCAACGCTACTCTCTTTTTTGTACATCTCTGCATCGTGACTATTTATTTGACAAATTATGATTCATTTGTCACATTAATAATCATTTACCAACATCCTAATATTTAATGTTTAAAATACCCTACTGTTAAAGCAGGACTGCAACTGTTCCCAGTAAATACACCCTAAGTTTGGTCATATTAAAAAAAAACAGAGTTTAGGCTATTGACGTCACTTGTGGAATCCTTCCATATCATCAAAACTCAAACAAACCCACAGAGCAAACATATTTAAGTGAAATTAGGTAAACGTTACAACAATATTCCATGTTATTGTTCAAACATTACTTAAATTTTGTTTGCTCGGTGAGAAGGAATCAAAATATAAAATCAACATAAACAAAAAAAAGGAACTATAAATACATATATACAGAGTATTTCAACCTCAATAGTCTCCATATAAAAAAATCTTCATTTTCTTTTTACCTTTTCAACAATCATAACTAATACTGCTCCGTTTTACTTTTACTGGTTTGTTAATATTTTTAGGGAATGTGTATTTTTATTTACTCGTAATTGGTTTTAGCCTCGAAAAGCTGGATTTACTGTTTTTTTGTTTTGTTTTGTTTGCTATTTCTTGATAGATATGTCCTGTTTATTTGGCTTTTCCGACGACGACTAGGACTTGCTGGAACTTAGCCGTGACGTGGTGTATCGCACTGCTGAACCATTTCGGTTTGTTCTTCCACATGATGAAGACTAGGTAAACGGGAACCGAGGTGAGGATCATGAGGATGCCGATGCCGGTCTCCACAGGGCTGGCAACCATCGGAACGGCCGTGACGAAGATAGTGGCCAGGAGGTAGAGGATCGGCCAGACCAGGTTGACTCTGATCGGGCGTTCCAGGTTCGGTTGTTTCCAGCGCAGCCAAGGAAGACATAAGACTGACGCCCCGATACTCAACTATATGAACAGAAGATAAACAATTAAATAAACATGATAAACAATTGAATAAACAAAAGTAAACGGTAGATAAACAAGAATAGCACAAGTTGTGCAGATAGTAGTGAGAGGTTGGGCTTTGTAAGGATATTTGAATTTAATTTTGCTGCTCCCCTTAACATATTTTCGGTATCAATATATTGCTGTTTCTCATGACGTCACAGAAGGACTTCTTTATGTATCGTCAAGGTTATTAATTTTATACGGTCGGCCCAGTATAGACAACCTTACGTCATTAAAGCCCTTGACCAATGACGCCGATTATTGATGTCACAGTCATTAACTTTATAAGGTCAGCTCAATTCAAAGTAATAGACCTCGTGCTTTAGTAATTGGCGTCACTTGTAGAATCCTTTACATGGCGTTAGAAGTCAAGGTTATTAATTTTTTTTATATTTTAATATTATAAGTATATGGTTGGGTTAGGATAGGTTAGGGTAATTTTTAATCTCGATTCAATTCAGTGTAGACAACCTTATGCAATTAAAGACTAATGACGTCGATTATTGACGTCACGGTCATTTACTTTATAAGGTCAGCTAAATTCAATGTAGTCAATCTTGTGCTGTAATAATTAACGCCACTTGTACAGGGTGTCCCCGAATGGTCTGTACAACGCTCTACCACATATTCTCTGAAACAAAATAAGATGATTTAGCTAAACTTATCTCTATCCAAAAGTGGTTCCTAAGCCATCTACGAGCCCTCAAAGATATTATTTTTTTTCATTATTTTTCAAATATTTTTATTTTGGACTTAGGTAAGAAAACCTAATTTGGCACATTTAATTACATTGATACCATGCACTTTTTGCGATATGTTTCTTCATCCTACGTTTAAAGTTAGTGGTCAAACTAGGACCATCGACTTCTTAAGATACCTAAATCTTTTTATTCAACAGGTCAAATCATAAGGAATACTTTTTTTCTGCAAGATCATTCAATTTTACGTATTTTTTGTCTCTTATAAAATTTTGCTATTTTCCCCACAAAAAAATATTTTTATTTGTCAAAAAAAAGTAATAAAATTATGAACAATATTTTGCTTATCAAAACAATTAACAAAGTAGAAATAAAGATAGGCACCTAACAATAAACACAAATTTATTAGTTTCACAACAAATGTTCAAACTGATTGCCATTTTCAGCAATACAACAATTTGCACGTCGCAAAAAATTAAAATGGACACGTTGTAAAACACCAACATTGTTTTTAACTGTTTGAAACGCATTCTGTATTCGCGCCCATAATTCGTCGTGCGTATTTATGGGCTTACCATAAACAATAGACGTAATAGTTCCCCACAAAAAAAAGTCCATTGGGGTGATATCCGGGGAACGTGGAGGCCAAGGCACTGGTGCGTCATTGCCTCTCCCAATCCATTTACCGGGATACTTTTGGTTTAAAAAAGTACGCACTGGTAAAGTGAAATGAGGTGGAGCCCCATCATGCATAAACCACATATCACGCCTAAGTAAAAGCGGCACATCCTCCAGTAAGACTGGCAATTCCTGAAGATGTTGTAAGTACTGTTCTCCGTTTAAATTTTGTGGTAAAATTACTGGTCCTACAATAATATCATTTACTATACCGGTCCAAACATTTATTTTAAATTGTCGTTGGAAATGTATGGTTTTAGTTGCATGTGGATTATCTTCGGAATAAACATGCTCATTTTAAAGATTTGTTATACCTCTTCGAGTAAAACACGCTTCGTCTGTAAACAAAATTGTCTTGGCGAAATTCAAATTGTCATAAATTGGCAAAACTGAAGTCGCTTATCGTGATCCTGGGGCATTAGCTCTTGAACTTTTTGAATGTGATATGGGTATAGCAGTTGCTCTTTAAACACCTTATGCACAACATTTTTAGATACGCCTAGTTCAGCACCTAAACGCCGGGTACTTTTAGATGGATCTTCATCTATCCATTCTAAAATCTCTTCTTCAACATCCACAGTTCGTACAGTGCGTCTTCTACCACAATCCCTGGCAGAGTATTCTAAGCGGCCAGTTTCTCGAAGTCGCCTTTCTACGGAAGCAAATGTTTGATGGTTTGGTATTCGGCGATTTGGAAATCTTTCACTGTACACTCTTACACATTTGCGGCCATTACCTTCACAAAACCCAAAAACTAAAACAATATCAGTTAATTCATTAATTGAGTACATGACTGACGTCACAAAATCACCGATAACTGAATTTCACAGGTGTCTCAATTTCTATTTTTGTAAATGTTTTATTTGCAAATAAATAAATAAATAAATAAATAAATAAATAAATATAAATAAAGAATCAGTTTATTTTAGAATTTTATTTCTTTGTTGTTTTGACAAATAAAAATATTTTTTTTGTGGGGAAAATAGCAAAATTTTATAAGAGACAAAAAATACGTAAAATTGAATGATCTTGCAGAAAAAAAGTATTCCTTATGATTTGATCTGTTGAATAAAAAGATTTAGGTATCTTAAGAAGTCGATGGTCCTAGTTTGACCACTTACTTTAAACGTAGGATAAAGAAACATATCGCAAAAAGTGCATGGTATCAATGTAATTAAATGTGCCAAATTAGGTTTTCTTACCTAATTCCAAAATAAAAATATTTGAAAAATAATGAAAAAAAATAATATCTTTGAGGCCTCGTAGATGGTAAATCGTCTTATTTTGTTTCAGAGAATATGTGGTAGAGCGTTGTACAGACCATTCGGGGACACCCTGTATAATCCTTCACATGACGTCAGAAGTCAAGGTTATAAATTTTATAAGGTTAGGATAGGTTAGGTTAAATAAGGTTAGGTTATTAAAGACCGGGCAGCTTGGTGGTGTAGTGGTTAGAGTGTTATACTGCCACGCCACGGACCGGGGTTCAAATACCGGCCTAACAAGTTGTCTGCATTTATATAGGTTAGGATAAAATGCCAAACACTCCGTCTTCTCGGATATGACGTTAAATGCATGTAGGACCCGTGTACTGCCTGGATGGTGCGTGCACGTTAAAGATCCCTACCGGTGGGTTGGAACTCCCACCGGGTTCGGCAAAATTCCCGGATAGCTGTAGACCTAATCTCCGGCGTCATGATTGGCCTTAGCAGCGGAAATAGATGACGTAAAACCCAAAATAAAAAAAAAAATAAAAAAAGGTTATTAAAGACCTTGACCAATGACGTCGATTATTGACGTTACGGTAATTAACTTCATGAGGTCGGCTCAATTCAAAGTAGTCGACCTCCTGCTTTGGTAATTGAGGTCACTTGTGGAATCCTTCACATGACGTTAGAACTTAAGGTTATTAATTTTATAAGGTTGGAATAGGTTAGGTTAATTTTAATGAAGTTAATTAAGGTTAGGTTATTAAAGACCTTGACCAATGCTGTCGATTATTGACGTTACGGTAATTAACTTTATAAGCTCGGCTCAATTCAAAGTAGTCGACCTCCTGCTTTGGTAATTGACGTCACTTGTGGAATCCTTCACATGACGTCGAAGTCAAGGTTATTAATTTTATAAGGTAGGCTAAATATAATATAGTCGTCCTTAATTCAAAAACCTTGGTAAGAACTGAAATTAATATACTGCTAATGCAGGATTTAAGATATACTGCTAAACAAGTAGGATATGTTTACATGAAAGAAAAATTTCAAGTATGTTTATACAGGGTGTCCCAGCTAAAGGTTGCACTCCAATAAAAAAATCTTTTATTTCGGTTTAAAACTATAGCTGTTTCAAAATGATGTATCACTTGACCCCTCTTGCCATTTAAATTTTTTGAAGAGGTGGCTGGTGGCCACTAGAGGGATGCAGAAATTATTTTGAAACTGAGCTAAAATTTGGTCTCCCTTGAAGTAAAAATTGACCTTTTACAGCATTTTTTTAAACTTGGACCTAATCGGAGATTTTGTGGGATGCAACTTTTAGTTGGGACACCTTGTATATGCAGCCTTATAAATAAAAATTCTCACCAACGGCCACTGAGGTCGACTTAATTCAATATAGACGACCTTTCGCGATTACAGACCTTGACCAATGACGTCGATTATTAACGTCACGGTTATTAATTTTATAAGGTCGGCTCAATTTAATATCGACGATCTCGTCCAGTTTAAAGATCTTGGTTATTGACGCCAGTCGTGATATATTGACGTTAAAGTATTGACGTGACGCGTGCTATTCTTCACATGAAGTCAAGAGTCAAGGTTAGCAAACTAATAAGGTCGACTTAATTCAATATAGTCGGCCTTATGGGATAAAAAACTTTGGCCGAAGCAGTCGTGAGTAGAAATTTTACATGACATCAAAAGTTTACATCACCAAAAGTCAAAGTAATTAAATGTACAAGGTCCACTTTATTCGCTATAGGCGACCTTGACTTTGATTTGTGACGTCACATGTGGACCCAACAGTATATACACAATAAATACTTCTAAAACAGATTCAATTATGTTTTTTTTTTTGTTTCTTTCCATTACATTTTTGTTTAATAAAACCGCTTCAGCTTCATTAGTGCTTAAAGCCATATTAATCGATATTAGTAGAGAGTAGAAATTCTCACGAGCCGCCACTGAGATCGATTCAATCCAATGTAGACGACCTTGCGCGATTAAAGACCTTGACCAATGACGTCGATCATTAACGTCACGGTTATTGGTTGTATAAGGTCGGCTCAATTCAATATAATCGATCTCGTCCAATTTATAGACCTTAGTTATTTACGTCAAGGCCTTAAATTTCGTGGGGAGCTTAGTTTACTGGTAAAAATAATGTTTTTGCTTTTTCAGGGCCGCTTTTACATTCAAAAATGTATTATTTTGAAAAGTTCGGAGGGGGGGTTTACACCCCCATATCCTCCCCCTTGGCTACGGCCTTGATTGACGTTATGCGTACTATTCTTCACATGACGTTAACAGTCAAAGTTATCAAACTAATAAGGTCGACTAAATTCAATATAGTCGACCTTACGCGATTAAAGCCTTTGACCAAAGCCGTCGCGCGTAGCATTTCTACATGCCGTCAAAAGTTTACATGACATCAAAAGTCAAAGTTGTTAAATGTATAAGGTCAGCTTTATTCGTTTTAGCCGAACTTATGGGAGTGACTTTGATTTGTGACGTCACATGTGGACGTGGCAGTATGAAAACAATAACCCTGTATTTATTGTTTTCTTTCAGGTATAAATTTATCTATGTATACCTATATAAAAAACGCACTAAAACGTTCATGTGTGTTATGTTTTATGTTTCGATTATAGGCAACCAAACTTTCATACACGACTAAAATGTCAGAAAGGAATCAAATCAAATTTCAATTTAATGTAATTGTAACACAATTAAACAAAATACTGGTTTGAATTAAACAATGCAGGAAGAGTATTTATTATAACCAACATTGTTACTATGTTGCTATCTTATAAAAATATTAATTATCTTATTTCAGGTAGCTGTAATTAATAGGCATTACAAGGTAGTTTTTGGATTTTATTAAGCATCTTAAATTAATGGGGCAATAAAACTTATTTTTACATCTAATAATAAGGCAGATATTATTTAAGAGGTAAATCTCATAAATACTAATAAATTATAAGTACAATATTATCTGAACAATATAAAATAACACAAAAAAAGTAACAACAAGTGTTGAAAATTATAACCACCTACTTCTGTAGTTTTAAATACTGAACTTTGTGATATTCCAAAGTATTTTGAAATTTCTTGTAATGCAGAAACAGGGTTTTCTTCCACAAAGCATAAACTATTTTATTTTAACTCATCACCTAAAACGTGATTCAATTTCTTCCCCTCTAAATGTAAATTAACTACACAGTCTTTTAAAGAAAACTTTGTGATGATCTTTTGGATTTTTCTTATACACGAAATTGGTCGTTCGGGATATTTTGCAGAAAATAGGTCCCTTACACTCCTCAAGCTGTCACCATTGTGATACCAGGCTACTATTTCAACTCGTTTTTCTATGGAATTCATTATTACTGAAAATGTTCACGCGTAAAACTAATTGACGTTTTAATGCGTAAGTTTGGTTGCCTACAGTCACAACATAAAGCATAGTATACCCACTTAGCAAACACATTTAGGTAATGTTTCATTAACATAAAAACAACGTTTAATGTTGTTATAATGTTGATAAAACGTTATTTGTTTGTTTTTTTGCTCAGTGGGTACACACGAACGTTCCAATGCGTTTTTTTTATCTCGGTATACATAAGGATTTGTATACCGAAATAAAGAATTCCTTGTACTTCTAAAACAGATTTAATTATGGTCTTCATTGTTTCTTTTCATTAACTTTTCTTTAAATAAAACTCACATTCAATAGTGCTTAAAGCCTTATTAATCGATATTAGTGGACAGTTTAAAAAGTAGTAGACAGAATTTGTTTATGAAAAAAATTTAAAAGTAGCAAAAACAACATTAAAATTACAAACATTTAACACATTTAAATCATTAAAAATTATGAAAACATCCAGAAATCGTTAAAATTGTTACTAATATATATTATATATGTATTATATTTTTGTTAAACTAGACTCGACTGGTTTTTATTGACTTTCTGGTAATATCTAAAATGTATTTCTAATAACCATGATTTTTTTGAACAATTGTTGATAATATTTTACTTGTTAATATTCTTTTGCAAGTTTTAGATTTTTTCTGACAGTTTGATCAAGTTTATCGACTTTTCTAAAGTTTGTTGGTTTGATTGATTTGTTATATGCGTTAACATTGTAGTATATCTTAACTACACTTGTAAATAAAACACTTTAACTTTGTTTAGCCAGTGTATTTACACTAAACCATTAAATATAGTCCCAAGTTAAGTGTAAATACAGATGCTAAACAAAGTTTAAAAGTCTTTTATTTCAGTCACGTTACAATTTTTAAAATGTTTATAGAAACTATTTATCGTAACGTCTTAAGAATTAAACGTACTCATTTAGGCTTTTATTGTCTAACTGATATAAGTTAAAATTCTGTTTTTATTCGTTTAGCACACATATGGGCAACCTCCGGCCCGCGGGCCGGATCCGGCCCGCTGTAAGATATGATCCGGCCCGCGAGACATTTTGAAAAAACCCAATTAAAAAAATATTACATTAGGTACTTATACTCACGGGAGTGACAGTGAGGCTGCAAACATCAAATTCTTTAGAAAAACAGCAACAAATGTTTCATAAACAAAGAACACAACTTAATAATGTTATGAAAGCTAGTTTTATAGTTAGCTCAAAATTGGCAAGGGCATTAAAACCATTTGCCGAAGGAGAATTTATCAAGGAGTGCATGTTAGAAGTTTGCGGTATTAAGTGTCCTGAAAAGAAAAAAGAATTTGAAAAAATTAGTTTGTCAAGACGAACTGTTGTTGGACGTATAGAAATGATGGCTAATGATATAAAAACAACATTGACATTAGACAAGAGCACCGATTTGTCTGACACAGCTCAACTGGCTATATTTATTCGAGGTGTTGATAAGGAGTTCACTGTTACTGAGGAATTGTTTGCTTTACAGCCGCTAAAAGGAACCACTACAGGAGAGGATATTTTTATTGAAGTTCAAAAGGTATTCACAAGTTTTGGCTTGCCATGGTCAAAATTATTGGAGTATGCACTGATGGTGCACCTTCTATGGTCGGCTTACGTAAAGGTTTCATCGGAATTTTGAATGAAAAAGCAACAGAATTAAATGTGCAAAAAGATGATTTGATAGTCCTTCATTGCATTATCCACCAGCAGAACTTGTGTTCTAAGTCCTTTCGACTCCAGAATGTTATGAATGTGGTAGTAAAAACCATCAATTTTATTCGATCCCGAGGGCTTAACCATCGTCAGTTCAAGGCGTTTTTGGATGAAATATCAGCTAAATATAACGACGTAACATATTACTGTGAAGTCAAATGGCTGAGCAAAGGAAAAATGTTAAAACGGTTTTACGAGCTTAGAAATGAGATAGCAGACTTTATGAAAATAAAAGATTAACCACTATCTGAATTAAGTGACCGAAAATGGATATGTGACTTAGCATTTCTGGTCGATCTTACAGGCTATTTGAATGATTTAAATTTGAAACTTCAAAAACAAGGACAGTTAGTAAATGATTTGTACAGCCATTTAAAAGCGTTTCAGATCAAACTACGCTTGTGGGAGTCACAGATGCTGTCTGGTAACAGTTACCATTTCAACACGCTCTCTGCGTATGAAAATATTGCTTATGCTCAATATGCTGAGGAACTGAAGTTACTGTCGGAACAATTTTCGAACAGATTTTGCGACTTCAAAATCATGGAAGACTGTTTCAGTTTATTTGCTACTCCTACAACATATATTGTACAAAATGCTCCAATACACTTACAAATGGAGTTGATCGAGATTCAAGAAAACTCACTCCTAAAATCCAAATTTCAAGACGTAGAGTTGTGCGATTTTTACAAAAAATACCTAGAAGAAGACAATTTTCCGCAGCTTAGAAAATTCGAAAGAAGATTGATTTGTGCGTTTGGCAGTACTTATAAATGCGAACAGTTCTTTTCATTGATGAAAGTTAATAAATCAACACATCGTACAAGACTGACTGACGATAATTTGGAAAATTCTTTACGTCTTTGTGTCAGTGGAATTAATCCAAATATCGATGGATAAGTTTCCCAAATTCAAGCTCAAGTGTCTCATTGATTTCGGTGTATTTAACTTTCGTAGTTTGTAACAATTGCAAATTTAACGATTTAATTATAATGTACCATTTTTTTAAATTTCATTTTGATATTTTAATAAATTGTACTATTTCATGTATAATATATCTCGCAAAAAATATTATCACTACTTTAAAATGCACTAAGTACTTTTAAACGCGGCCCGCGAACGTATTTGCACGCTAAAGTTTGGCCCTCAACATGTCAAAGGTTGCCCATACCTGATTTAGCACATAATGTTTCGTAATAAAAATACACCGACTCCTTTAAAATATTTCCACTCGCAATCTTTAATCCTTAAAAATACACCAACCAATTTAACCCTGTCGGCCCTGGCGGTGGCATTTGCTACCACTAAAATTTGGTAAACATGCATGAGCTGTAACTTTTCCGATAATTATTTGATTTTTAAAATAGTTTAATTTAAAGTCTTAAACGAGTGTTTTCCACTCCCAGATTAAGCATGAAGTAAAATTTTGAGTTTAGAAAAGTCTGAAAATTTGGTTTGGTCGGGTAGCGCGTAGTAAATTTTCAGGCTTTTCTAAACTCAAAATTTTACTTCATGTGCCACGCGTATAAAACACTGATTTTAGATGAAGTTTAAAATACTCTACTAAAGCAGTACGCTAAAAACGTGTATTTTGAACATCACATCGCATCAGTGTTTAGTACGCGTGGCGCATGAAGTAAAATTTCGAGTTTAGAAAAGCCTGAAAATTTGGACCAAACCAAATTTTCAGGCTTTTCTAAACTCGAAATTTTACTTCATGCTTAATCTGGGAGTGGAAAACACTCGTTTAAAAGTTCAATTTGAAATATTTGTGAAAACAACGAATATCTAAAAATTTACAGCGTATGCAGTAGAGTCCTGCACGAGTACGTAAAACTATATCTTGTTAATAATCGCCGATTACGTTGCTACGCGATACGATTACATACTCGTGTAACGGCATCGTCGGCATCGTCGCATCGTAGACCTGTAACGATTAGTAATCGGCGATTACAATTCAAACATAATCATGTCAGATCTGTCAGGCTGTACCGATTATTAATCAAAAATAATAATTTGATTTAAACTCTCAGTATCGTTTGACATTTGTAATACATTGTGTCATATAAGTGGTGATCGATATATTTTGTTCTTTCTTGGTAAACAATATCAATTACAAATTTATATTTCCAAAAATATTTAAAATGTTTGCAAGAGTCGGGTACAAGTGCGGTCTAGCTTTTTTCTAAAAAAGATGTCAACAGTGCAACGAAAGAAATCGATCTATTCGTAATATGTGTGGTATGTGAGAAGATCCTCGCTGAGCAGAGGAACATGTTCCCAAAAATGACTTAAAACATTTTTTGTGTATGAACTAAACGTAGACGTTTGCAACTCATACACCTTTTAAGATTATTTATTTTTGCAATTGATGTGCTTTGCTATGTTGAGTGAAAACACAATATTTTTTTATATAAACTTTTTTATATATCTTGTATCTAAAGATATTAATAACTGTTTAAAATTATTGAGAAAAATGTACCTGTATAACCGATTACTCATACGATTCTGCATAAATTAACGATTATAATCGTGTAATCATGAGTACGATTACGAGTTTGTTTATACTCATCGTTGCATCGCAACGATGAGTATTTGTATCTGCAATCGCCGATTCCATTCATACTCGTGCAGGTCTCTAGTATGCAGTATATTATACTTAAAAGAAAAACTCTTTGTTTATCTAAGATAGTAATAAACAATATGCAGTGTACAAAAAATTTTTTGGGCACCAGAAAAATTCCAGGGCTGAAATCCACTAAGCAATAAACAAACAAATAACATTGTATCAACATTATAGCAACTTAATTTCTTGAATTAATTTCTCATCTGGCACTTGGTGAAACATATTAGAATATGTAAAGTTATTTAAATTAAAAACACTTGGTATTGTTTCACAAATTAAAACTTTATTCCGACTAGTTTCGGTTTGTTAGACCATTTCCTTTGAAAATGGTCTAACAAACCGAAACTAGTCGGAGTAAAGTTTTAATTTGTGAAACAATACCAAGTGTTTTTAATTTAAATAACTTTACATATTATAGCAACATTAAACGTTGTTTTAATGTTGTTGAAACATTACTTAAATGCATTTGCTCAGCAGGAATATAAATTAATACACTTAATACATTAAAACTATTTCCACTTGGTATGTTTAATCCACTCATTCTTTAAAGTGATTTAATCGATTTTAAAGCACTTCCATTATCAACGTTTAATCAACTCAATCCTGAAAGCGACCCAATCGATTTTTTCCTCAGGTTTACTACAGTAATTAAAATTATGATTTAACTTACCCACGTTGCAAATCCGACGTAATTAATCAGCGCGAAGATATCCGACGAGGTCAGGTACAACATTGAAAGGACCGCCTGTGGAAATTAACAAACAAAAAAAAAACAAATATAAAAGTCATTAAACAAAAAAAGAAGATTACTTCTTTAAATCAAGTCCATAAAAGCTCAGGATTTTCTTGTCAATGCGGATAAAATGAGCTGTAAATTTTTCGTCCAAATAAGGCTTTAGTCCGGATTCAGACAATCGCTGTTTATGTTAGTAATACTGTCGATATTGGATTTTATGTACAGTGGGGAATTTCGTTTATTTAACAAACATGTTAGATGTTTTTATTGTTGAATTTTATTATCCATTTATCTAGAATCTTCTGGAGAATACGAATAAAAGAGAACATAACAATACTGTAAATAAAATTCTGTGTAATAATTAAATATGCAATCTGTATTTATTGCTATAAAAGTAAAAGTGATTAAGATTAAATTTAATTTAACATACGCCAGGCGTATGTTAAATTAAATTTAAATATAATCGATACTGTCAAAATAGCAGGGTTTATTATGTTTAAAACAGTGTTTTAAACATGTTTAAAAACAGCTATCGTGTTTTAAACGGTTTTGTTTTAAATATCTTGTGGTCTTGTGAAACATTGTAAGTATTTAAATAATTAACACTGATTACTTTTTTGTAATCACTTTTTATTTTAAACTGTGACTAGTTTCGGCTCAACAGCGAGCCATTATCAAACTAACTACTTAAAACTACAAAAAAAACATTTTTAAGTAGTTAGTTTGATAATGGCTCGCTGTTGAGTCGAAACTAGTCACAGTTTAAAATAAAAAGTGAATACAAAAAAGTAATCGGTTTTGTTTTAAACATGTTTTAAATCTTAAATTTGTTTAAACATGTTTTAAACATTAAATTTGTTTAAAACATGTTTCTTTATTATGGTAAATTTGCTAAATTATATTTTATACTACTTCATTAAGATTTTTTGTTTACGTTTTTGAATGTTAGCTAAATTGTTGAAGATATTTAAAATTACATTATTAAACATTTAATTTTATTACAATAAAATACCATAACTGTGTGTGCATAAATGTGATTTTTAAATACAGCGATTTTTTCTTTCAGGTATACATATGTATACACTGTAAATTTCACGACATTCTTGTCGTTGTTTGTTGTTTTTTTTTTAGATTTCAATTTGAATCTTTAAACGAGGGTTTTCCACTCCCAGACTAAGCATGAAGTAAAATTTCGAGTTTAGAAAAGCCTGAAAATTTGGATTGGCCGCGTAGCGAAGCGGAGCGGCCAATCCAAATTAGGCTTTTCTAAACTCGAAATTTTACTTCATGCGCCACACGTACAAAACACTCAAATATCGTAAAGTTTAAAATATACATCTTTAGCAATCTAATATGTAGATGTGAATAAAACGTGAGTCAAATTCTGCGGTGAACAAATTATTTAAAACAATGGCAACCCAATAACTCTAACGTATATTAGGTTGCCTACAATCGTTGTTGTATGTGTGTGTTTTTTTAACTTCACTGTAAATCAGTGTTTTTAAGCGTGGCGCATGAAGTAAAATTTCGAGTTTAGAAAAGCCTAATTTGGATTGGCCGCTCCGCTTCGCTACGCGGCCAATCCAAATTCTTAGGCTTTTCTAAACTCGAAATTTTACTTCATGCTTAGTCTGGGAGTGGAAAACACTCGTTAAAAGCCTCAAATTAACCGCTTTGAAACAACGAATTCCCGCAAATTTAAAGAACGCTGTAGTTATTGGGGTATGTATACTCAAATGCCCTGTTTGTTCTGTTTTAAACGTGTTTTTAAACATGTTTTTAACTGTTATTGTTTTAAACGCTGTTTCAATGAAAAAACACGTTTTGTAAAAAAAACTGTTTGTTTTAATTAAAACGAAAAAAAAAAAACGTTTTTTTAACAACCCTGATAATCGATACAATAAAATGCAAGTCCACTTATAGTTATTACAGTCATTATAGTCAATACAGTCAAATTACAGTATTTCCTATGTATTTTTTTTCATCAAAGTGTAAATATTTGTCAAAGTGTCATAATTTTGAATTTTCAAATTTTTAACTCAAAATGATAATTTTTGCCAACCATCACATTTCAGGACATTTCTGATAATTTTTAATTTAATAAAATCAAGTTAGGCTAAATGACAAGTTGCGATTAAACTAATGTTATTTTCTAACCTAACCCCTTTCTGTTTCCATCATGACATTTTGCCTATATATGACATATTTGAATTAAGGATCATTGTGAGATTACTGTGTGCAGTGGCGTAGCCAGGATTTTTACATGGGGGGGGGGTTCTAACTGAAGCGCAGAAAGAAAAAAGAGTGGTTTTGCAAACTCGAATTGAATTACTTGGAATTTTGTGGAAATCAGGAAAACAACATTTAGAATTATACTTGACAGTACTGACGTTAATAACAGTTGACAGTAACGTTGGTAACCGTTATTATCAAGGCTACCTACAGTCAAATATAGTATTGGCGTTAATAGCAGTTGACAGTTACGTTAGTAACCGTTAGTATTAATGCTACTTACACTTAAATATAGTACTAACGTTAATAACCGTTGGCAGCAACGTTGGTTACCGTTTTTATCAATGCTACTGACAGTTAAACAATTATTATGAATGCTACTGACAGTTAAACAGTTATTATGAATGCTACTGACAGTTAAATATAGTACTGACGTTAATAACGGTTGACAATAACGTTGGTAACCGTTATTAGCAATAGTGTTGACAGTTATAGTACTGGAGTTATTAACAGTAGACAATAACGTAGATAACCGAATGAGATAATTAGGCTGAAACTAAAAACAAAGGATTAGCGATGGGTAATCCCCTCAGTCCGTTACTTGCCGAAATTTTCATGAATTCACTAGAAGAAATAATTAGTAAACACCCATTGTTTAATAAATGCCCATACTGGTTTAGATATGTTGATGATATTCTCACCTGTTTCACAGGAACGGAGAGACAGTTAGATCAACTTTTAAATTTCATTAATTCAATTCACAAGGATATTTCATTCACTAGGGAGATCGAATCTAATAAATCTATTAATTTTTTAGACTTAACAATTTCACATCCAGGTCAAAAACATGAATTCAATATTTTTCACAAGCCGACCCATACAGATACTACGATCCATAGCACATCATTCCATCCTATGCAACATAAACTAGCAGCTTAGCATTCCATGTTGCATAGGCTAACCACTATCCCCCTATCAATTAATAATTTTAATAATGAGCTCAACAGAATTCTCATAATAGCTAATAACAACGGCTTTCGTCAAAAGCTTATCTTAGACATCCTTTATAAAAAACAAAAACAACAAGCCCTGAAATTAGTATATCCCACCAATTTTCAAAATCAGAATAATAAATATTGCTCATTAACATTTAACGGCCCCCCTTCGATTGCCATCAGCAAAAAACTCAAATCCTTAAACCTAACTCCTTCTTTTAGAACGGTCAATTCACTTAATAAATTCATTAATAATTCTAAAGACAAATCTGATAAAACTACTAACTCTGGCGTCTATTTGCTAGAGTGTGGAGATTGCCCTAAGGTATACGTTGGACAAACTGGACGTAGCTTCCCAGATCGCATTTCAGAACATCAAAAATGCTTTCAATTTAAGAAAACCTCCTCAACCTACGCCAATCATTTAATCGAATACCAACATAACTTTAACCCTAAATTCAAAATTTTGCACGTATGTAACAAAAGTCGTCAATTAAACTTATTAGAAAAATTAGAAATTAATAAATATAACAAAAAAGGTATTCTATTAAATGACCAAATAGAAGTAAACAATTCACCCCTAATCAATAATTAGTCGCTCAAAATTGTTTGTATTAGTTTCAGCCTAATTACCTCATTACCCCCCCCCCCCTTCTATTAACCTAATTGCATTAGTATATAAGCTTTTACCTGTACTTTGTAAAATCATTATTTCATCTGCCTGATGAAGCCACTGTGTGGTGAAACATGTTGCAGTGTTCAACAATAAAAGTGAAACCCTCCCAACTGCGTTGTTTTATTCAAATAGTATTATGGAGTTTCATCATGTATCCGCCTCATCAATTAAACATTATTATTATGGCAGTTAAACATAGTACTGGCGTTAAAACAGTTAACAATTACGTTGGTAACCATTATTATCAATGTTACTATCAATTGCCAGTTAAATATAGTACTAACTTTAATGACAGTAATGTTGATAACCGTTGTTATCAATGTTACTATCAACTGACAGGTAAATATATTACTGACGTTAATAACAGCTGACAGTAACATTGGTAACCGCTATTACCAATGCTACTGTCAACTGTAGCAGTAACCCCAGTAACCCCTTTCTGGCTACGCCACTGACCGTGTGTCAATTGTTTATTGACTGTTGTAAAATGTTGTCTTAAAATCACTTAGCCTTTTGACTGTAATAGTATTTCATCATTAAATGACTATTGTAACATTTTCACGGTAATTTCAGTATTATCCCACTGAGCAAATCCATTTAAGCAATGTTTCATCAACATTAAAACGTTTTATGTTGCTACAATGTTGATATGACGTTATTTCTTTGTTTTTTGCTCAGTGAGATGGCATTTTGATAGTTTTTCATCATTAAATGACTATTGTAACATTTTAACGGCAATTTCGCTATTATAACATTTTGATAGTATTTCATTATAGTCGACTATATTTTCTCTACTATGGCATTTTTATAGTATTTCATCATTAAATTAACAGTAATTTATCTTTTTAATACTTTTTAACTTGTATCAAAATTGACATTCTCCGTCAATAAAACGACAATAAACTTATTACGTCAATTTTCAATTGTTTCAATGATAAAAGAAACGAGTGTCTTCCACTCCCAGGTTAAGCATGAAGTAAAATTTCGAGTTTAGAAAAGCCTAAAAATTTGGCTCGTGCGCGTAGCGTAGCGGAGCGACCGAGCCAAATTAGGCTTTTCTAAACTCGAAATTTTACTTCATGTGCCACGCGTATAAAACGCTGATTTAATGTAAAATGCCTTTTAACCAATTTACAAGTGAAATAAGTTTATTATGTCAATTATCAATTGTTTAGGTGATGGGAAAAGTGCTATGATGGACACATCACCATTAAATTATATAATATATGTCAAGTTTATAAACATTTATTTTATTTTAAATTGTAACGACCATATTCATTACAGAAAGTCAAAATTTGTTCGGTTTTTATTTTTTAATAAAAATGCTGCTTAAATTGTCTGAAAAGAATTTTCAAAGGTTTAAGTTAGATATTACATCATATAACACGTAATTTACAATAAAAAGCCAATTTTTGAAATACTCTGAAGTTAATAATTAGGAACCTAATAAAATAGCTATGTATGTGTGTCATGTGTCATATAAGTTAATATGCTCAAACAGCATTACATTAGGCACAAATACAATTTATTTATGAAAATATTGCGTTTATAAAGGGAATTTTCGTATATTGCATATCCTGGTATCCACCCTAATCTATCTAAGGTTAGCAGTGGCGTAGCTAGGAGTGTTTTCAGGTGTTACGGGGGGTTAGAACCCCTCCCCCGCCCTAGTCGCTGCTATCAATTTTATTTTGTCTTTTTGAAATGGCCTCGTGTTTAATTTTATTCAATAATTGTGCGTTAGTAAGCATCTACACTCGCTCTGATTTAAAGCAAAATTATATTATAAATAATTAAGTATAAATGAAATTGCCAATTCTTGGTTGCAGAATACTTCAAACATTAAAAGTGCGATTCTTTTCGCAATCTACAACAAGTTAGTCTTACAAAGACTATATCTTATACTTCTGTTTGAACAGTAACGTGACCGCCAGTCTAAGGTGTCAAATTGTTTAGAGGGAATGGAAAAGCTATACTGATGAGAGATAAATCTCGAAACGCGTCTATAAATGGCCTGAATAATTTGACCCAAATTGTTACATTTGCAGTAGGTTACTGTATGTAACAGCAAACACTTGTTGTATAATTCAATGTCCGTCGGGGTATTAGCCCGGGAAGTAGTTGTTTCAATGAGTGTTTGATATAGTCTTTGTAAGACTAACTTGTTGTAGATTGCGAAAAGAATCGCACTTTTAATGTTTATAAATAATTGTTTTTTGTGTAGTTTGTATAAAAATATTTGATGTTTATGCTTATTATGTTATTCTGTCTAAACTGTTTTTTCTTTCTGCGCTTCAGTTAGAAACCCCCCTCCCCATGTAAAAATCCTGGCCACGCCACTAAAGGTTAGGTTAGTCTGTTATATAACCTAACACTAACTACTTTGTGATATAAGGTAATGTCATATGTAACTGTTTTTGGGGTTAGGTTGGCTTTCAATTTTTTAGGCTAAGTTAGTCACCAGTTGGGTATGGAGTTTTAGAACTACTGATAAAAGCTGTTAATAAACTTGACGAGGTTAACACTTTACATATTTCATGATCTAACAGTACATTTTGATGCACTCGTGAGTTGTATTCATTGAGCTTACTCTTGCAATTTCACATTTATGCACTTACCATCGCTAGTACAGCTGGTGTAGGAGTTAGTTTTTGAGCTTGTATCATAGTGAGCAATTCGGGCATCTGTCCGTGGCAAGCTCCGGCGTAGAACAGTCTCGAAGACGTCAGTAAAATCCCGTTGACTGCACCAAAAGTGGAGAGTGCCACAAACACTGGTATCGTCCATGCAAAAGGTCCGAAGAGATTGTTGGCGAAGGAAACGGCCACCGCTTCGGAGCCCAAAACCTCAGCCGGCGATAAAGTCGTGTAGAAGGCTACGTTGGTGAAGACGTAGACGACTGTCACGAGTGTGCAAGAGATTGCTATCGCCAAAGGAAGATTTCTGAAAATTGTTTTCAGAATATTTAGAGAATAAATAGGAATTAAAGATATTCTTTAGGAAGTGATGCTAAATACTTCTATACAAGACGTTTAATAAATGAGTGGTCTAACTGCAAAACTCAAATTCTCCACTTTTAAAATTGTTTAGCAAATTGCAAAAAACACGTGTACTTCAACATGTCGGACATAAAAAACTGCTAACTTAATTCTCACAAAAAGTGGAGAAAGGGAGTTTTGCAGTTAGACCACTCTAATACCTTCGGATATTTTATCCACTTATAGATATTATCAATTCAAGAAAAAAAAGTCTTTATAAGCATAGATGCGAACATCGATCGTTTATGGGCTTCCAATCAACCCACAGTGGTCAAATTGGTAAAAACTGGTCAAGAGTCAGGGATTTTTTCTATTTGATGTAGGTATACCTACATCAAATAAAATAGGCGATTCCATAAATAAGTGCACACTTTTTGGGGGTACGTCAGGGATTTTAGCGAATTTCACATATATTGTAAAGGCTATCAAGATATGGCTTTTGGTTGTTACTAGAGGTTAAACAAATTATTGTGTCAAAAGTTATAACTAGAGAGAGGATTTTATGCATTATGAAATGGTGAAATATGTGCATATATATGCACTTAAAAACCCGAAAATATGCATTTTCAATTTAAAATATGCAGGTAATAAATTGAAATATGTCAATAAAAAAAAAAATACATACGTTTGTTTATATACATTTTTAATAAAAAAAAGTCACATACATTTATTACTGTTAATACTAAGAAATGAAAAATACTATACTTGTACATAATTAGTCCTATTAATAATACTACAATTACTAAATTACTTTTTGAAACAACTACTTTCTTGGCTAATATCACGACGAATATTGAATTACACAAAAATCGCAAATCGTCCTTTTGTATAATTCAATATTCGTAGTGGTACTAGCCAGGAAAGTAGTTTTAAAAAGTCTCAAGTTCACAAGACTCTTAAATGTAGATTTACAAAAAGTTTCCTATTTTAATTCATTTATTAATATTATTTAATTGATCATGTTTATGTTAATAATTATGGTAATATATAAACTATAGGTACTACAGCATGTACCTTACTAACAATTATTGATTATGGTTAGTTTGATTGGCGTAACAACTTATAACTAAATGTTTTTCTAAATTTTCAGGAAGACAATTTTGACGTCTGTCAGACAGTATATGCTTATATGATGAAAAACTTCTTTCCACATCTACAGATGTTATTGGTGAATTTTTTAAAGCGGCTAATATAGACACGCCTAAATTTATATCAATGGTTTCGGAGTTTTCGTTGAGTGTCAAAATGTTATTAATTTTATTTAACAGCTGATATCCGTAGTTCTTATGTAATACTTCATTTAATTTATTTGAAATAGTTACACCAATATTACCAGGAACACCAGAAATTAGCTGCTGAAATTTAGTCACTACTTTTACGGATTCGTTTAGCGATAATGCTTCTGTCTCCAATTTGGAAATAGTTGTGCTTACAAAATAATAATGCGATTTTATGAAGGCTAACTGAGTGCGCAGTTCTGTATTCTTTAAAACAGATTGTGCTTTCTTAATAAATGTATTGGAATTATCAGAAAACTCCAAAACCAACTCTTTAATTATTTCGAAATGCTCTGCATAAAAAAGCGCTGCACTGAGCCACGTTCCCCAGCGCGTAATTACAGGTTCAGGCGGTAGAGGAATATTAGGAAGTTTTTCTTTGTATAGGTGAATGCGTAATGGGGCCTTTACAAACACTTTCTTTATACTACTTATTAAAGTATTAACAATCGGAAATTCATTGCGAATTGCCTCTGCCACTCTATTTATACCATGAGCCAAACATGTTACGTGAATTAAATTTGCAAATAATATTTTTAATTGGGTACCCGCTTTTACCATATAAGGTGCAGCATCGGACAGCATCAAAATAATTTTATTTGTGGGAACAATATCCGGAAGAAAAAATTGCATAAATGTCTCGTTAATGAATCGCCCTATTGTTAAGTGATTTGTTTTATTAAGGACTTTGCATGCAATTAGATATGATGTATTAGGCTCTTTTTCACTTAAGCACCCTATCATTAAATTGACAACATACCGTCCACAACAATCTGTAGTTTCATCCACAACGAAATAGAGATATTTATTTTTTACTATTTCTTTTATATGTCCCATTGTTTCGAGATAGACATCATTGACATACCTTTTTCGGAGTGTGCTTTCATCAGGCACTTGTTTGTTGCAAATTTTTTGTAAAAATGACTTAAAACTAGGGTTATTAAGTTTCTTTAATGGAATGTTTGCCTTAACAAGAGCATTGCATAATGCAAAATTGAATTCCTCGTGTTCATTCCTTTTCGATTTTTCCCAAGCAAAGATTCTCGCAAAAGTGTTTGCGAAAATTTGGTTCTCTTCATTTCTTCAATTTTTTTTTTATGGAGAGAGGTTTCTATGTGCTGCGTAATTTGTGATTTTCTTTCTGATGTGATCTAAAAAACGCATCAATATTAAAATTGGAACCAAATTCAAAAATACTGTTTGCAATAGATTTCGCCTTAGACTTTGAAGATTTCGCATGCTGTTTATAACATCTTATTTTCGAACAAACACAATTTATAAGATACAAGTCTAATACAATAGTCTAAATTAATTATAGTCTTTACACATCGTGTGAGCATTTAGACTTTAGGTATAGATCCATTAAAATGCTTTCCACGCCTTTGTTTAATAGTTATATCGACTTACCATGTGACATTTATGAACTTTCAAACCATTATGGGTTAATTGAAAACATTATTACAGTTTTCATTAATAACTAGACCTGAAATTTAAATGCTCACTCAATATGAATGGTTAATTTAGAATTATGTGTAAAATAACTTACTATTTTTCCACATGCGGTACAAAATACTTTTGCGCCGTCTAGACGGAGCTCGGGTATATTTTTGATCCATACCGGAACTAAATTATTTTTTTCTTTCGGCATCTTAATGTTAGTGAACTAATTTCAACAATTTCTATATGTACTTCTCATTCACTTGAAGATTTGTGAATGAATACGGTATAGGGGGGCTATTTATTTTTTTAATAAACTTCGTAATTGCAATCATTCACTAAATCGGTGGGCTCGCCTCTAAATAAATATGAGAATTCCCTTACGCACGAAACTATTTCTTTCTCGTTCTACCGCTTGATCCAATGCCGCATTACGCATATTTCAAAGTAAACCGACACAAACATAGGAACACATAATTTACTGTTTATCGCAAGACAAATTGGCAATTAATTTGATCAATTTGGCCGGTATTTCCCCGAATGACAACATGTTTTGGTTCATGGCCGAAATCGAAAATTGCTCGTGTTGCAATGTACCGTGCGACAAAAAGTTAAATATTCCAATATATGTTAAAATATGCATTATAAGGCGAAATATGCATTCTATGAGTAAATTTGCAAAATATGCAAAAATATGCATTTTGCATAAAATCCGCTCTCTAGTTATAGCAATATAAACTTTTAGTACACTTTTATTTTGAACTAAAAAATATCGTAAACCGTTACCTATACAAAAAAAGTTATTCTTTACTTTTTTGTGCTTAAATGTTCAAAGTTTAAAATACATTTTTTTCCAAAACGAAAAAACTATATTTATATAGATTTTTGGTAATAAATAAAACATATCTCAAAAAATACTCAAATACTTATGTTTTAATTTTCTTAAAATAAATATATGTTATACCCTGATCCTTCCTAAGAATTTTCCCGTTTACAAAAGTATGGTCACCTTAAAACTTATTGAGATATGATTTTTTTACCCGAAAGCTGAAGTTGTTGTAATGCTGATCTAACGTTATTAAACCTTTTTGCTCAATGGGTTGTATCTAACTACAATTACTTAACTTGAACTAAACTTGATTTCAAGTCGTATCAAGGGGGGTGAAAATTAAAATAATAAAATTAATACAGTGAATACAATACCTAACTGGATCTTTCAACTCTTCAATGATGAAGTTTAGATAATTCCTGAAAAAGACGAGTTAACTACATTTCGGTCAAGAGTTAGAAGAAAGAGAGAGGCAGTGAAAAGACGGGGAAAAACGTGCTGTGACAAGAGTTTCAACTTTAGAGCTATTTATGTGTGAGTGTTGGGGGTGTGAGTAATGGCATGCGGGGGTGGAAAAGAGGGTAATTTCACTCACCATCCGTTGTACGCGAACAGTCCTGAATAAAAGGATAACGCCAGTGACGTCACTTCGGTTTTCGTGTTGAGAAATGTGAAATGTTCAGTATGTCCTTTAAATAAAAATACATTTTCGATTTGAAAATATTCAAGAAAATAATAACTTCACTTTGTATTACTTACCGAGTGTTAACCACCAAATTAAATATTGCTTCGATTTTATTTATACTTCGAGCAAGTGTTTTCACTCCTTGATTAAGCATGAAGTAAAATTTCGAGTTTAGAAAAGCCTGAAAATTTGGCTTGGTCGCGTAGCGCGTAGCGCTACGCGACCAAACCAAATTTTAAGGCTTTTCTAAACTCGAAATTTTACTTTATGCGCCACGCGTATAAAACTCTGATTTCTAGTGAAGTTAAAAATATACTACATAAGCAGTATGCTAAAGACGTATATTCTGAACTTCACTCTAAATCAGTGTTTTATACGCGTGGCGCATGAAGTAAAATTTCGAGTTTAGAAAAGCCTAAAAATTTGGTTTGGTCGCGAAGCGAGTTGATATTTGAGGGTTAGTTGTGAATCATAAACATACAAATCTTACTAAGTATATTTTAAACTTCACTCTAAATCAGTGTTTTATACGCGTGGCGCATGAAGTAAAATTTCGAGTTTAGAAAAGCCTGAAAATTTGGTTTGGTCGCGTAGCGCTACGCGCTACACGACCAAACCAAATTTTCAGGCTTTTCTAAACTCGAAATTTTACTTCATGCTTAATCTGGAAGTGGAAACACTCGTTTAAAGCTTCAACTTGAACTCTTTTAAAAAACAACGAATGTAGGAACATTTACAGCGTTTCCACATGTATAATGTATAATTTTACTTCATGCGCCACGCGTGGAAAACGCTGATTTAAGGCGAAGTTTAAAATATACTTAGTAAGATTTGTATGTTTATAATTCACAACCAATCCTCAAATATCATCTTTTAAATAATTCGATTTTGCAATAGCCAGGTTTGGTGATTAACACTCGGTATAAGGGAAAGTAAAAAAATAGTAACAAATGTAGTAGGTTTTTTTCTAAATTATTTTCCTTACCGTTAATTAGTTGATAGATTCCAGCACCAATGATGATGAAGAGTGCTAATAGTTTAGCGTAAGTAAAAACGTCTTGTACCCTGGTTGCCCATTTCACGTCGTAACAATTAACAAATGTTAAAATACCTATAACAAATAAAAAAAAAATATATTAAGAAACTTTTAATAAATGCTACATAAAATTATATATAACTATTTGTCAATTGGAAACCCTATCAAAACATCCACACTATTTTGCTACCCGTAATACTGGTCTTCTATCTACTGTATCACTAAATACAGTATGATGTGGATATATTTGCAGTTTTTTCTGAATTCAAAATTAAGGCTCAAGAATGTATGTTTATTAACATGTAGGGGAAGGTGGGGCAGCTTCATACAGTTTTTATATTTTGTCTTATAGAATTTTCTCGGTAATCGATATCTATATCGATTCATCAAAAATCAATACTCTTACTATCTGACTTTATATCAAAAACATGTAAATTGTGTAAATACACTTGTAAGGCATTTTGTAACAGTTTAAAAGAATAAATAAAAATGTATGTATGTACCCCACATACGGGGCACTTTCATACAGGCTATGGGGCAGATTCATACATGTGAGAAAATACACAAGTTGAGCATGAAATGTTTATTTATTTATCAAAATCAAAATATCAAAACACAACTTTCATGAAAACAAAAGCAATAATAGTATCTATATCCACATAATACTAAGTAATCATATAATAAAGAGAGAATAACATAAATATAGGTAGTTTTTTTATGGCACAGAGGGATCTAAGTTAACCTAACAGTCTTTCTAATCAGTCATATCACTATTTAAATATCTGTGACGTATTTCTTAATTCATATTTACTAATACTATCAATAATGAACAATAAAAAAAAATATCACAATCAACATGAGGAATCTTAAATGTTAAACACTAACTATCTTGAAGGGAATTATCTTTGCAACAATAATATTAATGTACGTTATAAAAAGAGAGATCTTTGTTGAAACTAAAAATGTTGGCGGTCCTAGCTGTCTTAGCTGATTTAGGATCCGGTAATATCAAAACAATATCTGATAGATCTACTGAGCCTTCATCTTTGACGTCTGGAAAGACAAAATTCATAGAAAATCCTGGTTTCTTCTTCAAAAATGAAACCATTACTTCTGTCAAACTGTAGTGTTTGATGATTTGTCCGACATAGTAAATAACGGACTTCTTTTTTTTCAAATTTTACAAGCACATAGTCACCATCTTTGACATTTTCAGGGTCAACAGGCACTTCATGATCATCTTCTTCTTCGTTTTCTTCAAGCACGTCGAAAGGTGAAGCAGAACTTTCTCTTAGGCTGATATCTGTTTCACTGTCGCTACAAATTGTTTCAATCTCTTTGGTTTTATTTCTTTTTGGTTTACTCGATTTGACATAATCTTCATTTAATAAACACAACGCTCTCTTTATTTCTCTTGCTTTACTTTTTCGTTCTTTTTCTAATCTCTTCATCTCTTTGATGTTTTCCAATTCTTCAATTCTATTCTTTTGGGGCGTGTCCGTATAAATTCTCGATTTTCCAAGTGATCGACCTTTTTTTGTTTGTGTGCGTCTTTGAACTTTCGGGAAAGGCCTTATCATTTCTGGCGTCTTCAATACTTTGGAAGTAGATGGTGCAGGGTTATCAAGATCTATCACTGTTGATGCAAGCTGTTGTGAAAGCAATGTAGGCGAGACATCTCTGGACAAAGTCGGCGGTGTTCGAGCAGTAACATCACCAAGTTCAACACCAACTGTAGCAAGCTCATCACCAGCTATTGCAAGCTCATCACCACTTGTGCTTATATTGGGATTTGTTACAGGATTTGAATGATACACCTGAACCGGCGCAAAATCATCATCATTGAAAATCAACTTATTAAAAGGCCATATTCCGGTTTTTTCATAAGCACTGGTAATATTCCTACCATTGAATGACTCTAAATAAGGTATCTTTGTAAGTTTTGGGATATTATAAATATTAAGTGTCTTTCCTGGATTGGAAACGTGCCAGTCAATAAATGCAGTTTTTAATTTCGACTTTAATGGTCCAAATACGCCAACATCTAATGGTTGAAGACGGTGAGTCGTGTGTGGTGGAAATGAAAGGCACACAATCCCATTGTCAAGGCTGTAGTGGATTGCATCAATAGAAATGTGACTTTCATGATTGTCACATAAAAGCAATATTGGATTTTCTTTCGAACATAAGGTGTGTTTATGGATGTGCTTTAGAACATCAACAAAAATGCTCGAGTTTATCCAACCACTTCTCGTGGCTACACCCAAAGAGCCTTCTGGAGCACTTTCTATAAAGTGGTCCTTAAAATGTACTCGAGGGAAGATGAATAAGGGCGGTATGGTGTTTCCACTTGCTGATATAATACCACCAAATGTGACCAGATCTCCTTTTTCGGCAGACACTATTTGACCAACCTGTTTTTGGCACTTTTCAGCAAAAATTTTAGGTGTGCTCAGCACAGTTGAAATACCAGATTCATCGTAGCTGAAAATCCGATCGGCAGTAAAATTGTATTTGCGGTATATATTCTCCAGGTTCTGGAAGAAATCATTCACTGTCGTTTTGTTGAAACCGAATGATCTGGCAGCACTAGTATTTTCAGGTTTACGCAAACTTAAATTTTTATTGCGTTTTCGGAAACTTGCTAACCAGTCTGCTCCCGCCATCTTATTATCATTCCAACTTGCAGGATATTTAATCTCATTGGCCTTAGCAAATTCATATGCAAGTTTTTTAACTTGGACACACGTCAATCCATAGTGCATCTTAGAACACTCTAAGATATATTTATTCAAAAGATCCTCTTCTGTTTTTGTAAAAACTTGCTGCGATGCAAATTTAGATTCGAATACACGAGTTTCGTTACAAGATCTTGTGTTTTGCGTAATTTTTATGTACGGCTTTGTAGTGTTTGTGCATTAACTCCATATTTGGCTGCTGATTTCCGAAAAGAGAGCTTGTTTTCCAAAACTTCATCGATAGCTTTTAACATTGCCTGTTCGTCTACCTCTCCACTCCTAGTTCCCTTTTTCTTGTAATTTCTGACCATAATTGTTCTGCAAAACAAAATTATGATATCACTTCAATTCTACAAACTAAAATAATTCCTGAGTTCCATCGTAAAATAGAAAAGTGGGGCACATTCATACAGTATGAATGTACCCGCATACTTCTGTATGGACCTACCCCATGACAAGATATAAAATAAAAATATTGTTAAAAAAAAGGCAACTATATATAGAATTATTCACAGATCAATTTACAAACTTGACCCTATTACCTTTTAAATAAAATAGAACTGAATAATCTAGAGAGCAGCTTTCATTATAAAGAAGATGTTAAAAGTGAGGTTATTAAATTACTTACACGTGGCCGAATCACGTTCCGTGTCACACCGACGCACGTTTCACACCGACTGCTGTCAAACTCCGCCAGCAACCACACACATAAGTAAGCTACGCGTACATGTATAAGTCATTTAGTTGATGTGCGCCTAACATCAGATATATCTAGTGTATGACGGTGCCCCTTGTATGAATCTGCCCCACTTCCCCCTAAGTGTGAATGCAATTATATGTATCTGTATTAATTGTTGCCTTATTTTTTTTTGTATTTTAGAAATTCAAATAATACAAGTATATTTTGCGCTTTCTTCATATAAATATGCAATTTACATTGAAAGTAGTGTATTTAATGTTACGCGAATTGTAAATATTTTCTTTAAAACCAATCGTGTAGGTTTTGTTTTCAAAGCCTACTTTGCTAAAACAAAAAAATCAATTTTGTACAAGAAATCACCGTTCTGAAAAATTTCTGTCTTAAGCATTCTTCAGACTGATCGGATGTTTTGATCGGATCCATTCAATTGGTTAATACTGTCAAATACAGTAAGTAGAATATATTCTGAATTTTACAATAAATAAGTGTTTTAGACGCCTGGCGCATGTAGTAAATATTACGAGCTTAGAAAAGCCTGAAAATTTGGATTGGTCGCTACGCTGAGCTTCGCGACCAATCCAAATTTTCAGGCTTTTCTTAACTCGAAATATTTACTTCATGCTTAATCAAAAAGTAGAAACACGTGTTAGAAGCTTTAAACTAAACGATTTTATAAAATCAGCGAATCCCTGAAAATTTACAGCGTATACATCGGGGTATGTATACTTAAAAGTGATGGGAAAACATACATATTAATAAAAATTGTGAACAATTTCAAACATAATAATGTAACAACTAAATTTGTCAAAGCTAGCAAAAAGAAAAAAAAAACTCTAATATAATTAAAATCATTAAAATTGACTAAATCGACAACTAAAAAACAAACCGCAATATAAAAATTCTATTTCTAAATGCTCAATCAATTAGAAATAAAATAAGCGAATTTGAGGCACTTACTATAGACAAAAACTTCAGTTTCTTGGCCATTAGTGAGCATTGGCTATCACAAGAGGAGTGTGAAATTTCCACAATCAACACCTTAAAGGCCAGGGCATATTACTCGCGCAAAATCACGAACCATAGAGGGACTATAATATATGCCAATAGTGAACTGGTAGTCACCGACTTTAACTCATTAACTGATAACTTTAGTATAGACAAAGCTTGTGAGTTGTCCATGTTGTACGTGCCATGCTTTAATACCTATATTATATGTGTGTATCGTTCGCCTTCGGGTGATTTTAATGTGTTCGTGAATGTACTCCTATCATTGTTAAATAAAATAACTAATCCCACCTGCGACATAATACTAGGGGGGGGGGGGATTTTAACATTAAGTTCAATGTCAATGATACCAGAGATCTACCAACAGATTCCTTAATTACATATGGTCTCTATAAATCTATTAAATTTAACACGCGTAAAAATAACTGCATCGACAACATTTTTACAAATACTGAGCAAACAAATATTAATATAGAATGTCTGAATACAGGACTCTCTGACCACTATGGTGCAGTGTTAACAATGTCAGTTGCAGAGGCTAATAAGCCCATTGGGAATATTACAAGACCAATCACTTTAAAAGGAAAGTTAGATTTCTACAGTATCATTGACAAAGTCAATTTTGATTTTGTGAACAGTTCCTTAGACATCAGCTTGAAATGGTCTAAATTATACAATATCCTAAGTGCTGCCGCTAACCAGGCATTTCCCCTTAAAAGGAATAACGTTAATCACACAAATAAACTAAGGTATTTTGGTTTGACCGGAACCTCCAGACCATGAGGGATACTCTGGAGCTTATCCGCGAACATCACAATATATACACTACCGAACAATCATATAAACTACTCAAAGAATATACTTATAGTTACAAACGTTCAATAATAGCTAAAAAAACTATTGCCTGGGAGGATTATGTTAACAAATCTCATAACAAGCAAAGGGCTTTGTGGGATGTGATTAATGAGTCAAGGCTCAAAAAGTATAAAAGCTCGAACTGTGATATAACATGTGATAAATTCAACTCCTATTTCGTGAATGCGGCCAAAGAACTACTAACACACTCACAAGTAAACCAAACGCCAAACTTAATCACGGATACTAAAACAAATAAAATATTCTCATTTAAAGAAACGACACCCGTTAAGGTTCGTGATACACTAACGCAATTAAAGCCGGGTAGAAGCTCAGATATTTATGATTTATCAGTTGACATTATTAAAGTGGTGAAAGATATCATTATCTCCCCATTAACAAAATTAAAAAATGGCATAATCACTTCAGGAAATTTTCCAGATGTTTTAAAATACGCCAAAGTGGTACCAGTCCATAAAAGTGGTATAGTTGGTGAAATAAACAACTATAGGCCCATTGCAATTCTTCCTACTCTTTCAAAAATAGTTGAAAGAATAATGAAGGATCAAATAGTCCATTATTTGGAAAACAATCAACTATTAAATCATCACCAATTTGGCTTCAGATCAAATCGAACAACAACTGATGCCATTATTAACTTGACAAATACAATATTAGATTGTTTCGAAAACAAATCATATTGTCTCGGAACATTCGTCGATTTAAGTAAAGCGTTTGACTGCATATCACACGAGCTATTGGGTTACAAGTTGAGCCGATATGAATTTTGTCAGACCAGCACGGACCTAATATTCTCATACTTATCTGACCATGTCCAGGTGGTTCAATTTGACAATAAAATATCAGATCCCCTCCCAGTCACAATCGGGGTTCCACAAGGATCAGTCCTGGGACCAATATTATTCCTCATATTCATAAATGACATTCCAGATCATGTAAACTCCAGGGTAGTGTTATTCGCGGACGATACCACTGTACTTGATACTGCGAACTCGATAAATGACATTATGGACAGTGGAGTGTATACCCTAAACCAAGTCACAAATTGGTGCAATTCAAATAAACTAATTTTAAACGAACATAAAACCAAGAAGATCTTATTCACTCTAAATAAAAGTGATATTGCACTTGACGATAATGCTAAGTTTCTTGGTATCTACTTAGATCCAAAACTAAGGTGGGATACACACGGTGAAAACTTGGCAAAGAAACTGTCCAGAAATATTTATTGTCTTCGTATGTTAACGCACAACCCTGTAGGCAAAGCTTTACGGTCAGCTTATTTAGCTATATGTGAATCACACATAAGGTACGGCATAATTGTATGGGGTCATTCTGCCTCCAGGCATAGGATATTCTCCCTACAACGCCAAGTCATCGGGATTGTTGCAGGTCTAAAGTATACCGATGACTGTAAAAGTTCATTTATTAGACTTCGAATATTAACACTACCCTGTATATACATCCTGGAGTGTCTCATACACATACGGAATAACTTGAACTTGTACCCCAATCATGATCATCATACTCACAATACTCGTTCCAAAACAGATATCTATCAAGAGCACATCAGACTACAAACAGTGCAAACAGGCACTAAATACTACTGTATACGATTCTTTAATAAACTACCAAATACGGTACGATCGTTGCCTATCAATATCTTCAAAATAACTATAAAAAACTACCTTATACAGGAAGCATTCTACTCGTGGGACGAATATATGTGCTGTGATAAACCATTCTGTGATATTTAAAACACTAGTTACTTACTATTTAATCTGTTGTAACTCTCTATTCTTTTACAAACAAATTCTACTACTAACTATTAAATGCTTTTAATGTGTTGTGATTGTTATTTTACTTTTATAACTACATTTTTTAACAGTTTAACCTTATATTAAATTCTAGTCATTATTATTTATTATTCTAATGCTTTTAATCTGTTGTGCTGTTATTTTACTTTTACAAATATTAGTACAATTAAGTTTTTAATCTGTTGAGTCTCGATATTTCACTACTATTTCAACTTGCACCCTATATATCTTCACAAGCTTTGTCACCAAAACTATTTCTAAACAAATGGGGATCGTTATACCTACCAATCCACTTTGGCGAAATGTTACAGTGATTTAACTAAATACCTTATTTTATTATTATTACTATTATTATATATTATTGTATTACTATTGACGAGTGAAAAAAAAAAAATAAATTGACAATTTTAAGAGTAATTTGATGTTATAATTAACGAGTTTAACAAATACATTGAAAACTTCACCACAATCAACGAAAACGAGCAAAATTGACACAAAACTTCACGACAATCAACAAAAACAACCAACATTAACACATACAAAAAAAAGTTAAATTTGATTAAAATATTGGCTGATTATTGTAAATTAATAAAAGTTATTGAATTGATTTAAAAAAATCGTCAAAATTAATAAAAGTAATTAATTTATTAATCTTGCTTTTATTTATTACAGTTTATAATATGTAAAGCTTGTATTAGACGACACTATTTTCTTGTACAAGAAAATAGTATACTATTTGCTATCATAGTGTACCAAAAAAAGATTCGCGTTTGGTCATATTTTGTGTATTACACCATGATAGAAAATAGTATACTATTTTCTTGTACAAGGAAATAGTATAGTCTAATACAGGCTTTACACAGGACAAAAAGTTTAATTATTATTATTTATAATTTTAATTATGATTTAATGTGTAATTTAATATTTTTGCTTGAACTATTATGTATTTTTTATATGGACTTCGCTGACTGAATTAATAAATAAATATAGTTATACTGCTACAGTAAAATAACTTAAAAAGTATTTGATGATCTTGGCACAATGGGCCTAATGAGGCCTAAGTGCAGTGCAGAACTGCACACTCCCCTTTGAACCAAGTATTTGATCGTATTAATAGACGTTAATAGAAACCTTCAAAATGCTCTACTAAGGATAAATAGAGCTTGAGAAAGTCCCTAAATCTGCCTACTATTAGATCTGAATAAGCTTAAGTTAATCGATAGTTTGAAATTTGATTAAATACTATATTTATAGCCTACAACAGTTTTGATATTATCCACTAACTTCTATTAATAAGGCAAATTAACATTAATAAAGAACTAACTTACTGAGGTGCGTGTGTATTTTTTTCAATAATCAGGGCTATTCCGTACACGAAATGTTAAATTTAACGTACATGTTATTCTTTAACATCACAGTCTAAGTGTGTTTATTACTTGATATGCATACCTAGATCGTGAGGGTATTTAATAACGTATACGTTTAATTTAACATTTAGCTCAATCCCCCCGATTCCGTAAGCGAAATTTTCACGTACGGAATCGGGTAGATTGAGTGAAAACTAAAATGCGACACAGCATAAATAATCAAATATTTAGTTCTTAAATTACGAGAAATATAAGACTGGAAAAAATTAACGTTAAGGACGTGACACAAATATGAATATAGAATATATACTATTGTAAGAATTATTCAAATTCAAAATAATTTGAATTCGAAAAAATTAGCTTACGTTTATTATACTGTCTTAAGTTGTCTTATTAATTAAGACGTATTGTTTGCGTTTACACGAATATTTCGTAATTTTATATATTATATACTATTTTTACCACAGTAAATTTATAAAATAAAATTAATATATAAAAAACATCTAAAAGTGATGGTAAAATAAATAAAAAAATGTAATAAATAAATTAGAATAATTTTAATAAAACACTTAATTTGTTTAGGTTCAAAATTATATTTATTGTACTACAACAACTGTTTCACCACACTGTGGATCAATGGTGAAACAATTGTTGTAGTACAATAAATATAATTTTGAAACCCAAACAAATTAAGTGTTTTATTAAAGTGATATTATGGAGGTTCAACAACTAACAGCCTCAACTATACAGTATTTAAAATCAGAATAACGATAACGAATTACATTCAAATACATAAACACGAAATGTAAAAAAAAAGTAAAAACATGTTCCCCGTTTAACAGAAAAATTCTACTACAAATTCTAAAATCCTAAATCTGTTTTGCTCTGTCTGAAATCAATATATACCCTCAAAATATAAAAACCCCACATTAACAATCTTTAAATCATCCCTCCTCACATACATTTTACTGTATTCGTTGTTTTGTTTTGTTATAAAAGTTCAATTTGAATCTTTAGACGAGTGTTTTCCACTCCCAGATTAAGCATGAAGTAAAATTTCGAGTTTAGAAAAGCCTGAAAATTTGGTTTGGTCGCGTAGCGCGTAGCGCTACGCGACCAAACCAAATGTTCAGGCTTTTCTAAACTCGAAATTTTACTTCATGCGCCACGCGTATAAAACACTGAAATATTGTGATGCTCAAAATAACTGTTTATGTTTCATTTCACGTTAATACTTTTTACAAATGCGATCTAACCAAACATTGCGCTTTAAACGTACTATACTTTAAAGAAAACACTCTCTATATGTATTTAAAAAATCAAACAGGTTGCTTTCAGATGTATAGAATGATACCTGAAAAGTCATAATCACTTAAGTCGTTCCAAATCTATATTCAATTCAATTAAACAAAGCTTGATAATACTATTTATATCTAATTGATAAATAAACCAACATTTTTCTGTTTTTATACTATGACTTCTATGATTTTTTTTATGTACCTATTCATTGTAATAGACAATATTGTTTTAATATTTTTGTACTATGTATTTAATATTTAATTATATCTTTATTACCGTGCGATCATATAAATTATGATTCAGAGTAGGCGGCATTTTATTGTGCAGTTGCCCAGACTGCAAATTGATTGATGGAATAAATTTGAGGTTATGGTAAACTATACGTTAACAGTCAGTAGAGTCAATTTAATTTAAAATTCAAAGCCTACTCTAAACCATATTTTAAATGATCGCACGGTATATTGTAAAATGGTATACCCGTGGGTGAATAAATAAATAATAAATTTTGTATTGTGAAGGCTTCTACTTCTTTATCAATAAAAAACGTTTTAACTTTGTTTGTATAACACTATGTTAAAACGTTTTTTATTAATACATAAATAATAACCTTTATTTACACTTTTATTTTACTTCCATAAATGTTTATTTAACTCAAACAAATAGATACATAAACTGGAAGTAAAAAAAAAGTGTGCAAAAGGTCATTAGTGCTTTATTCATCAATGAAATTTGATATTTACGTAACTCACTCAATCAATATAATTTACTATTAATATCTATTAGTAGATGTGTTTCTTTGTATGCATACGTTAAAATGGATGTTCTAGTAGTAGATTTCAAATACTGTCTCGCCATCTAATGAATCCTTGATTCCATTTTTTGGCTTTCAAATAATTACAGTGGAATATATACAGGGTGTTCATTTGAAAACTTTACAACGCGGATTTATGGAAAACCACTGATTAAAAGAAAAAACGCCGAGACACGTCCAAAGATTTCCCAAGGGGGACAACTTTTTAACCAAAAACGACTTCACCCCCTTTTACCCTCTGCCCCCGGGGTCATCCCCTTAAAAATTTTAAATGACAAGGGGTATCAAATAATAGCTTGTTTGAAAGGTTTTTCAAAGTGCTTTATTTTGACGTTTGAATTTTTAAAATCGGTCGATTTGTTTACGGAAAAATTAGAAAAATCTTTATTTATCTTAATTTGTTCAGATAGAAAAAAAAAACACACGAAAATATCACTTTATATTTTATTAATAAGTGTTCAAAAACCAACAAAACTTGGCAGCAACCAAATAAAAACCCTAATTTTTTTGCCTTCTTTTCATCAATACGGAGATAACATTTATTCTTATACCTGTTTAGTTTGGGTTAGTTGCTATGGAAAAGAAACAATTCCATTTGCTGTCAGTTACCTTTGCGACAATCTTGGGATAGTGAAAATAAATTTATTGATTCATATTTTACTTCCAAAATGGTTTACACACTAGCCGAAAGAGTGGAAATTATTCTAATTTATGGTGCCCAAAATCAATGTGCTCGGCAAACTGCCGTCACATTTAACGCCAGACATCCAGACAAGATAACTTCGCATAGGTATGTTTTGGACCTTGTTACTAAATTTACTCAAACTGGATCTGTTGCAAATAGAAAACGTAATCATCGTAGAGTTTTAAATGAAGCCGCTCAAATTGAAGTTTTGGGTCATTTTGGCATAAATCCTAATACTTCATTACGCAAAATTGGTGATGCGACTGGTATTTCATTAGGCTCTGTACACACAGTTACTAAATTACATAAATTTCATCCATTAAACATGCAAATATTGCAAGAGTTAACCGAGGGTGATTTCGATAGGCGAGTTGAGTTTTGTGAACAAATGACTGTAGCGATTAATGATAATACGATTCATGTAAAGAATATCTGCTTCACTGATGATTGCACATTTTATCTAAATGGATTTGTTAATAAGCATAACTGCAGGCATTGGAGCAATGAAAATCCTCATGCTTTTGTAGAAGGGCATACTCAGTACCCCCAAAAAATTAATGTATGGGCAGGCATTTTAGGAAACAAAGTGATTGGGCCATTGTTTATTAATGGGAATTTAAATGGAGGCATTTATTTAGATATGTTGGAAAATACCATCAATCCGTTTATCACTGAAACCATTGAAAACCAAATCGGAGACGATGGAAACCCTATACTTGATGAGGCTGAAATATATTTCCAGCAAGACGGCGCTCCTCCTCACTATGTTCTTCCGGTTCGGCAATGGCTAGACGACGAATTTTCAGATAAATGGATTGGGCGAAGAGGGCCTATAAAATGGCCTGCTAGATCTCCTGACTTGTCGCCATTAGACTTTTTTCTATGGGGCCATTTAAAATCTATTGTGTTCACTCCCCAACCTGAAAGTTTAGATGAACTTCAACGCATCACCGAAAGCTGCCATGATCTCCCACAACATGTTTTTGAAAATGTCCGGCAGGAATTTGAACATCGCCTATATCATTGTTTGGCCAATAACGGGCAACATTTTAAACACTTAATAAAATAAAAAGTGATATTTTCGTGTGTTTTTTTTTCTATCTGAACAAATTAAGATAAATAAAGATTTTTCTAATTTTTCCGTAAACAAATCGACCGATTTTAAAAATTCAAACGTCAAAATAAAGCACTTTAAAAACCTTTCAAACAAGCTATTACTTGATACCCCTTGTCATTTAAAATTTTTAAGGGGATGACCCCGGGGGGCAGAGGGTAAAAGGGGGTGAAGTCGTCTTTGGTTAAAAAGTTGTCCCCCTTGGGAAATCTTTGGACGTGTTTGGCGTTTTTTCTTTTAATCAGTGGTTTTCCATAAATCCGCGTTGGGAAGTTTTCAAATGAACACCCTGTATAAGTATCGTATGTTCAATAAAAAAAAACCTCTAGAGTGCCATGATTTTATCTTTTTTTAAATTTAAGTTAGCTACACGCTTTAGGAATTGACACATAAAACGTCAGACATAATAATTATAATGTATAATTTCAGAGTTGCCAATACTTTCCATGGTCCTCTAGAGGTTTTATTTTATTAAGCATACGATATAATTGCTTGCGGGATTTTCATAAAATTTATCAATGAATTTACAAAAAAGCGAATGAACCTTATCTCACTTTTTACAGAATAAAAATATGAGTAATTTTTTAGAAAATTCAAACCATTGTTTAAGTTTTAGAAAAAAAAATGTCATTGAATTTGGCGAAAGTTTGGAATAATGTTAGATTAAAAATAAATCAAAACCTATTTATAAAGTATTTTAAATAATTCCCTATTTTAAATGAGCAATGTTTGCTCATTTTCCATACAAAATGTTAACTACATAACTAAGCATATTCCCAAGCTATGCTTTATTGTAAATGTAATTGCTCTTAAAAATCGTATAAAAATACTTTTCTTGAAGATAAATCAATTTGACGTGCGAGTATTGTTTTTATTTTAAATGCATCTTAAATTAACAGTTTTTCTGTTTTAGTGTTGATCAATGACAGTCTCATTGATTTTAGGGCAGGCTGAAAAATCGCAGGGTCGATAGGCAGTTTACAGAATTTAAATTTATTTCTTGTAATTATTAATTACACATTATTACTTTTATTTATCTAAGTATTCTATAAATGAAAATGTTATATTTTATAGTTAGCTCACATAATTTATTTGCTTAATTATTGAGATTACTTCATTAAATATTAAGGAAAGTAGGTATGAATGTATTATCATCAGTTCAAGACTGATTTTTGTTGTAATAGCGGATTTCAACGGTGGAACTAAAGATTCAATACATTTTTTATGATTTTGTCCACAGGTGTTTGTTTTTGTTTCTTATCTCTGGAATGCTACTACATTCTGCAGAAAGATCGATTAAAATCATACAATACAATTGAGATAAGATGAAACATTCGTTATGTTAACACTGCGGTAATTTAATTGAAAATAATAAATGTGCAGTTTTGAGAGTCCAGACGACAAAGAGCAATAATTAATTATAGTGAGTGATATGTGTAACTACAATAATAAAAATAAATATTGGAAGTGAAATTAGTGGATTTATTTTGAATAATGATGGCAAGTAATTTCAAGAAATAGATGGATTGAATATAATAAATATGTAGTTGTGAGAGTGTAGATAATAAAGAGCAATAATTAATTATAGTCAGTAACATGTGTAACTTTATATCAAGAAAAATAAATATTAGAAGTGAAATTAGTGGATTTATTTTGAACAATCATGGCAAGTAGTTTCAGGGCTGAAAGAGTTAAACCCACAAATTTCACTTCTAATATCAATTTATGTTGAATGAGATGGATTTATACTTCTTAGATAAATATATAATGAGAGTTTTATGTAACACCGAACATTTTCATAACGAGAATATTTCTTTTAAGTATACATATGCATACGTTGTACATTTTCCGATGCTCGGTTTATTAAAAGAATTCAAGTTGAAGCTTTAAACAAGTGTTTTCCACTCCCAGGCTAAGCATGAAGTAAAATTTCAGGGTTTTCTAAACTCGAAATTTTACTTCATGCGCCACCGGTACAAAACACTGATTCAATGTAAAGTTTAGCGGTGTGTTTTAAGCTTCGTAATATGTCAGTGTTTTGTACCGGTGGCGCATGAAGTAAAATTTAGAGTTTAGAAAAGCCTGAAAATTTGATTTGGGCGCTCCGCGCTTCGCGACCAAACCAAATTTTCAGGCTTTTCTAAACTCGAAATTTTACTTCATGCTTAGTCTGGGAGTGGAAAACACCCGTTTAAAGTTTTAATTGAATTCTCTTAATAAACCGAGCGTCGGAAAATGTACAACGAAATACAAATACAATATAAATTTTACTTCATACGCCATGCAATCACAGTATATTAGTGTTTTATACGCGTGGCGCATGAAGTAAAATTTCGAGTTTAGAAAAGCCCAGAAAATTTGTCTCGGGTCGCTGCGCGACCCTCGACAAATTTTCACGGGGCTTTTCTAAACTCGAAATTTTACTTCATGCTTAGTCTGGGAGTGGAAAATACTCGTTTAAAATTTCAAATTGAACTCTTTTAAAAAACAACGAATATCTAAATACTTAAAGAAAATAATTTGAATTTAGAATACGTATATTCTAAAGAAAAACTCCCTGTATATACTCCTATGGAATATCAAACTAAAGCGGCTATACTGTTTCGTTATACAGTTGTATGTATGTCGATAAAAATTAAAATCGTGAATATTTATCAAGTTTACTTGTGTCTTCTGTAATTCAATACCCATTCATTCATTCGCACCGCGCTATGTAAACAAACAAACAACGCGCTTCGCACTTATCATTTTTATTATTCGTTGTGATAAAATTTGGCAGGCACTATAAATCAATACATAGTCAAAACTACTTTCTGGAATTTTGCTATTTCTGCGCCATCTCGTATCCCAGAAACACACAACCCGCAAAAATTATCCCTCTTAACACTAATTATCTTAAATCATGGCAAGTAATTTAAACACAACATTATGTTTCTTACTCTGAATTGATTAATTTTTACGCTTAACATTAATAAGAAGATAAATAATCAGCAATGAATATTGTCTCACAGTGTCTCATTACTTTATAGCTTTAATAAGACTGGGAATATTTTCCCGATTTCCCAAGGGATCTTTTCAGCAAAGAATTAGTCTTTGTTACGTTCAGAGCAAATCAATTGGAAACTCCGTAATACTTCTGAAAGACCAAGATATTCCCCTTGATTAGTCTCTACTGGGGATTGTTAATGGTAATTAGTATCTTCACAATAAATAATTAAAGAAATAATTATAAAATACAATTGTGGGGCTTATAGTAATAACATGGTATGCCACAAGTAAACAGAACAGAAGAAAAAATGTAAAATGTATTACTATGATATTATGGATTAATAGTAGATTGTCTGACAAGTGTTAATGGTAATTAGTATCTTCATAATAAATAATTAAAGAAATAATTATGAAATACAATTGCGGGGCTTATTGTAATAACATGATATGCCATAAGTAAACAGAACTGAGATATTGGACTTCCAAATTTAGAAAAAAAATGTAAAATGTATTACAATGATATTAAGGATTAGTAGTAGATTGTTTGAAAAGTTTTAAAAGCTTCGGTTTGCATGCGAATATGAGCATACTGTAGCTTTTTATATTACTGCTTAATCAAATCGAAGAATAATACAGCAATTTTTGGTTGTGTGGCTTATCATGTTATTACAGTAAGCCCTTCAATTTAAGTCCAGTATTTCCTTCATTTATTTCAAAGAAAACAAGTTAATTAGGAGGAAAAAATGGTATTCAATATGACACAATACATAATTGATAATTAAATAAAAGTCACTTAGTTTGTTTCACTACTATTTTTTATTCTCTCCTAGTAGTAAAACAAACCAAGAGACTTTTATTTAATCATTAATATTGTAAACATGTTTCATCAAGTGATTAATGAGAACCAAATTGAAAATACGTAATTATTACATTTTATTTATTAAAGTCCAGTATTTCTTTCACTTATTTTAAAGAAAAATAAAAGTTAATTTAGTGGATACAAAAATGGTATTTAATATAAATTAATTAATTAATAGACCTCAACTTTTTTTTAATAATAATAACATATCCTTATTTTTACTGCTTAATCAAATCGAAGAATAATACAGCATTTTTTTGGTTGTGTGGCTTATCATGTTATTATTATTATTACAGTAAGCCCTTTAATTTAAGTCCGGTATTTCCTTCACTTATTTCAAAGTTAACAAGTTAATTAGGTGGAAAACATGGTATTTAATATGACACAATACATAATTGATAATTAAATAAAAGTCACTTGGTTTGTTTCACTACTATTTTTTATTCTCTCCTAGTAGTCAAATAATCCAAGTGACTTTTATTTAATTATCAATATTGTAAACATGTTTCATCAAGTGATAAATGAGAACCAAATTGAAAATACATAATAATTAAATAATAATACAATTAAATAAAAACTTTAACTTTGTTTGTATAAAACAATATTTATATTTTTGTGACTGCAGTCTCGGCAACTCAACTTGCCATTATCAATAATAATAATAATAATAATAATAACGTTTATTTCTATACACCACAAGAAATATACAAACATATACATATATGGCAACAGAAACAGGTCGGTTGGATACATAAGATATAAAAACTAATATTTACATCAAAAAATTCATTAATATTATACGGTTCCAGTTCACACATAATTCCGAAAACATTGTTTTTAAATTGAATATAATTATCTATAGCTTTTACTCTACTAGGAAGATGATTTATTATTTTCAAGCATGAATAATATGCCCAGTTTTCAAATTTGCTTAATCTGTGAATTCGATAGTTATATTTAAAGTTTCTTTGCGGATAATGCGGTGTTGGTGTACACGTTTGAAAAATGTATTTGTTCTTAAACCAGAATTTAGCACATTCGTGAACATATATACTGGTCAAAGTTAGCATGTTGTTTCTTTTGAACACGAATCTCGCGCCCGGACCTTATTTACTATTCTTAGAGCTCTTTTTTGTAGTATGAACGCACGACAAACGTCAGGGGATGTACCCCAAAAAAGGATTCCATATCTCAGAAGAGAACATAAATAGATAAACCAGTCTAGTAAGATTATTATCTGCCGTCTTAGATATCGTTCTCAGTGCATAGCATACTTTATTTAATTTATTACATAGATATTCTATGTGATCTTTATAATTTAGCGTTTCGTCGATAAAAATGCCAAGGAGTTTAGTACTCTTGCTAAAAGACCATGTGGAGCCATCCAAAGGATAACTGAGCGGGATGTGAGCGGATTGGTTGGACTTGAACACAATAGTTTTAGTTTTATTTTCGTTTAACACGAGTTTGTTACACACCAGCCACTGTTTTACTTTATCCAAGGTAGTACCCCCCTTAGTCAATATCTCACATAAATTTAGCCCTTTGAAGAACAAATTAGTATCATCTGCGTAACTGACGATATTATTTTCGTCCATTACGTGGACAACATCGGTTATAAAAATAATAAAAAGTAATGGACCTAAAATGCTGCCCTGCGGTAGGCCCATAGGGGCTTCCAGGACCTCCGAAAGTACATTCACGCCACACTTTTGAATTTTGACAGCATGGTTTCTTCCCGATAGGTAAGATCGAAACCACTGCTGTGCAATGCCTCTTATACCATAATGGTATAACTTGGTTAGTAAAATTTCGTGGTTTATTCAATCGAAAGCCCTGGACAAATCCAGGAAAATTCCACAGGCCAAATTTTGTTCGTCAAGGGCATGTAATATTGATGTGGTATAATCAAAAAGAGCGGTGTCAACGCCCTTACCTGTTAAGAAACCATGTTGGCTTGCAGAAAAAAAATTATTATTTTTAAAAAAGTTAATGAGTCTACTATATATTACCGCTTCCAATATTTTATAAAAAGAACTTAATAAACTTATTGGCCGATAGTTGTTTTTATCCTCACTATCTCCGCTTTTATAAATGCGTATTATTTGAGCGAATTTTAAATAACAAGGAAAGTGGCCGGTTTTTAGTGAACAATTTATTATATCACATAAGGGCTCTACAATTTGGCAAATACATTTTTTAATTATGAACATGGGGACTTCATCATAACCATGACTCTTCTTTCCTTCCATTGATTTAATAAGTGAGATAATTTCTGCGCCATCACAAGGATATAAAAAGATTGAAGATTTGTTTAAAGGAATATCACAAACATATGGTATATTGGACAAGACAGTAACCAATTCCATAGCCTTTTTATTAAACAATGGATTAAAACTATTAGAGCATTTTAGTAAGTCATCATCGTGTGGTAAAACTTTTGAGATTTTTGATCCTGCAATATATTTCACAATCTCCCACATTGTTTTGGATTTACAGTGGGATTCGCGTAATTGAACTTCGTAATAATTGCTTCTTGATCTTTTAATAGTTGGCTGTATTCCTGTTTTTTCAGTTTAAATTCTTTTTTAAATTCTGGCCTATAGTTGGAAAGCCCCTGCAACAACACCATTTCATTTTTACATGCGATAATTATAGGTGAATTGAAATTATAACTGTGACATTGGGACCGTTTCTTACAATTTAATAACGGGAAATGTTTATAGAAATATATTAGAAACGTATTCGCGAAAACTTCATATTTTTTGTTTACATCTGTATGATTATAAACGCTTAAAAATAATTCAAACTTAGTAATTAGTGACTAAGTTTGATAATGGCAAGTTGAGTTGCCGAAACTGCAGTCACAAAAATATAAATATTGTGATATACAAACAAAGTTAAAGTGTTTTATTTTATTGAATTAACATGTATAACGAAGTAGAAGCCTCCACCGTTCATAATTTACATAATAATTACATACAATTTATGTAAGTCCAGTATTTCTTTCATTTATTTTAAAGAAAAATAAAAGTAAATTAAGTGGATACAGAAATTGTATTTAATATAAATGAATTAATTAATAGACCTTAACTTCTTTTAATAATAATAACATATCATTATCTTTCAGAGTGTAATAATGCAAAAAAAAGTAAGTTTCTACTTCAATGAATTAATTAATCTGCTTATTTAACATAAGCAGATTAATTCATTAGTTTCAGTAAAAGCTTGTCGCGTTTTGTATTATTGCACTCTAAAAAATAAGGATATATTATTTTTATTATTAACCAGTTAAGCGCCATTGATGCAATAACGCAACATTCCACGCAGCGGTTAGAAGGTCAAAACTAAATCTATAATAATTTCTTATTTTAACGTTTTTTTAATTTGTCTACTGCTATCCAACAGCTGAAAGTGCTTAATTCGGATTCATTGTGAGTACTGTGAGTAACAATAATATACTTATAACAGACTTATTTAAATTCGTGTTGTTATTCTTAACATAACCTCAATATTTATATTTATGGTTAATTACAATACATCAATAACATGATAAAACTTATTTTTGCAATTGACGTGCAATTTTTCTAATTAAAATAAGGAAGTGTTTGTTGGCTTAGGTCCTGGGTCTCCAAACTATCTTCTTCGCGGGCCACAAATACAATTCTACATAATAAAGTCGGCCAAGATCCGATTAATTTTATAAAATTATGAAAAATTTAACGAACAATTGTTACAATATTTCAAAATATGTCATTTACAAAAAAAATTACAAACAATCGCGGACCGGATTCAGGCGAGTCGCGGGCCGGATTTGGCCCGCGGGCCGTAGTTTGGAGACCACTGGCTTAGGTGATACATCGACGATTCTTGTACAGAAATCGCGAGTTCGCGTCCCGTACGGGCCTGTCTTTTCTACATTATCATTATTATATTTCTATACTGTATTATATTATAAATTTTAATGTGTTTCTCATATCGTCTATAATCCGTTTTTACTAATTAATCTTTACTTTTATTTTTTTATCATATTTATCCGTCTTTATATTCCTTTTTAAAACACTCTGTTTTCCTATCCGTGGCCTACCCGTGTTTGTAGTTTATAGTCCACATGATCGGCCCCTTGTGGTGAAGCGTGTCTTTTGTCTGACCTAACCTATTTTTTATTTATTTATTTATTCATTTTACTTTTGATATATTTCTGTGATACTTTGATTTTACTGTAATTATAAACTAAAATGTCTAAGTGTAAGTCTTGTGATACAGCTGTTGCACTTACTGATCAAGATACAGTTCATTGCCGCACTTGCAATGGTTTATTCCATAGCTCTAAATGCACTAATACAAATAAAACCGTTTGCAAGGCCTTACTTGATAACAAAAGCTTGTCATGGACGTGTAAGGATTGTATCGACAAGGAGAATAGTGTTTCTGTCAAATTAAGCAGCATTATTGATGTGGTTAATGAACACTCATCTTTACTAACTTCCATCCTTAATGTGCTCAATATTAATAAAGATAGCAAGTCTTCTCCTACTATTCATACTAATGATTCTGGAACCGACTAATTAACTGTCGCACAAACGTTATTGACTCCAAATGTATCTGGGAATAAAAATGATAAACTATCATTCGTTAAATCAAATAGTGCTGACAGCAAAAATAAAACTAAAACTAAAACTAGATCCAAATCGTCCTCAGATTATGCTCAGGTTGTTACCAAGATAATTCAAGCTCCTAAAAAAATCATCATTGGTAATAGGAATATTTCTGATACTGATCCCAACGTCGTTACTTCTAACTTTACATCAGCTGAAAGGCGTCAATGGATCTATGTCGGTAGATGTAGTCCTGAATCGACTGTCAGTTCTATCCTGGATTATGTTCATAACGTCCTTGATATAAAGAACGCCAAATGCTTCGAACTTACTAAAAAATGAGGATATTTGTTCTTATAAAGTAGGAGTTAAAGAGTCACTTATAAAGACTTTACTGGATCCATCTTTGTGGCTAACTGGATTGGCGGTAAAAGAATTCTTTCCTCGTCGCAGTAATAAGAATTCTACAGGAAATTTTCCAAGAGGAAACTCAGCCGACCCACGGATCTGAATAATGCGTCTAATATTACTGCAGATAGTATATCATTGTATTATCAAAATGTGAGAGGTCTTCGGACGAAACTAGTTGACTTCTTTATCTTCTGTCTATCGGAGGATTACACTATAATAGCTATTACTGAAACTTGGCTGCATGCATCTATTATGGATAGTGAGATAATTGATTGCCGTTTTAACATTTATCGTAAAGACCGTTCAGCTGAAACAAGTACAAAAAACAGAGGCGGCGGTGTTTTTCTCGCAATTAGGAAAAACCTAAAATCGGCCATTTTAGAAACCGACGACACTTTGGAAGTAATATCCATAAAAATTAATACTGGTTCTGCTAAACTTATAATATGCTGCTGCTATATTCCGCCAAATTCTGCATTAACTGTTTATAAAAATCACTGCATTATGTTTGATAAACTTGTGACGGATTATCCTGATTATAAGTTTATTATCATTGGTGACCTTAGTTTACCAAATATTACTTGGATCAATGATGACGAGAACTGCGGCTTAATTCCAACGAATATAAGTTCAACTGCCGATGTGTTACTTTGTGATTGTCTTAGCTCTCTAGGAATGAATCAATTTAATGGTATTAAGAATGAATTTGGAGGGACATTGGACTTATGTTTGTCAAATTATGATTGCTTCTCATTAAGTAATTGTCCTCCTATAATTCCAATTGATAGATATCACCCTCCACTGTATGCTAACATTATTGTGGATGAATGTGATACTTTTTTAATAGCATTAAATATAAACCGGATTTTAAACGTGCAAATTATCACAGTATAAATAACTTCTTGTCTTGTGTGGATTGGTCTTACTTATATAAGTGCTCCGATATTAATTCTGCTAGTCTGATTTTCTATCATATAATTTACTTTGTAATTGACCTGTATGTGCCAAAAAAACCTGTAAAGTTTGATTGTTACCCTTCCTGGTTTTCGAAAAAGTTAATTGTTATGATAAAATCTAAAAAAGAAGCTCACAAAAAATGGAAACTAACCTCTAATTCGGCTGAGTACAAATTATTTACTATCTTGAACAAGTTTCTCATCTTTCACGTGGTGAAACATATTTAACTATGATTTAATAAAGAAAACACTTGGTTAAATTTCACTAATATTTTGGTTTTTTATTCCAACTAGTTTCGACTTTGAGTCATTCTCAAGGAGTACAAGGAGTACTCCTTGAGAATGACTCAAAGTCGAAACTAGTTGGAATAAAAAACCAAAATATTAGTGTAATTTAACCAAGTGTTTTCTTTATTAAATCAAAATTATTTACTTGTATTAGAACCCAATGTAAAACTGAAACAATGTTGTGCTACAGACGGTATTTGGATAACGTTGAACTTTCCATTCCGCATAACATTAAGTCTTTTTGGTCTTTTGTTCATAATAAGTATAAATCATCTGGTATTCCAATGATTATGACCTATAAAGACGATAGTGCTACAGCAGGTGTCAACATATCAAATTTATTTGCGAAGTACTTCTCCTCAGTTCACAATCCAGATACTGATGAAACACCGACAGCTTTTACTCCTAATTTAACAACAAACTTAACTAACGTGTATACAACTCCCGACCAAGTATTATTTGAACTTTCAAGGTTGAAGGTTACCTCTGGCCCTGGCCCTGACAATATTCCTCCGTTATTTCTTCGTAATTGTAGTAGATCGCTTTACAATCCACTATACAAACTGTTCTCTCTATCCTTAACTTCCGGTATCTTCCCGGATGAATGGAAATTATCATTTGTAACACCAATCCACAAATCCGGTTCTAAATCCAACGTAAGTAACTATAGGCCAATTTCGATACTGTCAGTTATACCCAAGGTCTTTGAGAAATTATTATATAATCAGTTGGCTGACGCTTTTCGTAATATTATCACGCAAAACCATCATGGATTCGTTAGGAGCCGTTCAACACAAACTAACCTTCTTGTTTTCACTGATTACATTGTCAAGGCTATCGAATGTGGAGCTGAAGTGCATTCTATTTACACAGACTTCAGCAAAGCTTTTAATGGCGTAAGTCACTCTATCTTATTGCAAAAATTGTGTGGTTATGGTATAGGCGACCCTTTACTGAAATGGATAAAGTCATATTTAACAGGAAGGGCTCAGTCTGTTAAGATAAACAATTTTATCTTAGATACATTTTACGCAACGTCGGGTGTACCCCAAGGTTCCCATCTGGGACCATTACTATTTACCATCTTTATCAACGACTTATCTGAAGAACTTACATGCCCGCATTTGCTATTTGCAGACGATCTAAAGATATTTTTGAAAATCAGTGAAGCAGATGAGTAATTTGTCTTTAATTCACACTTGGTGCGTGTCTAACAATATGAAACTTAATATTAATAAATGCCAGTTTATGCCTTTCTCACGTAGTAAAACACCCATTAATTACATCTATAATTTAAACGGTATGTCACTTAGTAGGGTGAATTATATAAGGGACCTCGGTGTAATATTAGATCCTAAGCTGACATATAACTTTCATATTGACCACACTATAAATAAGGCCAATAAAATGCTAGGGTTCGTTAAGTGGAGTACGAGTGATTTTAGCAACATACGTGCCCTAGTTATTTTATACAACTCGTTGGTAAGATCACATCTTGAATACTGCTGCCTTATATGGTCACCTGTGTACAAAACCCATATAGATAGATTAGAATCGGTACAAAACAAATTTACTAAAGTTCTTGCATTTAAACTCAGTACTTCGGGAATATACCTTACACCCCAGCAATCCAGTGCATACGTAGGCCTCGCTTCGCTGAATACTCGGAGGAAGAGAATGGACCTTACATTTACATTCAAATTACTGAATGGGCTAATTGACTCGGAACATCTTTTAAATTTAGTCAATATTAATGTACCAAGTCATGAGTTGAGATGCAAGAACTTCTTGTACGTGAATCACCACAGGACTAACTATGGCATGCATGGTTCCATGACGAGGATCGCCAGAAACGTTAACAGCGCGGGTTCGTCACTCGAGGTGGTTGGGATTCCCTTTTCAACGTTCAAGGCCCAGCTAAGACATATTGAATGACTTTACTTATTATTTATTTATCTATAGTATAGTAATTTGTTTTATATTGTGTAAATATATCTACTTTCTTTCTTGTAAATGCAGTTAGCGTAAATAAAGTATTATTATTATTATTAATTTTTTGCTTATTAAGTTACAAAATTAGTTAATTTAATAGATTATATCATATGTTCAATATAAAAAAACCTTTAGAGTGCCATGGAAAATATTGTAAGTTGGCAACTCGGAAACGATATATTATAATTATTATGCCTGACGTTTTATATGTCAAATTCTAAAGTGCGTAGCCAACTTAAATTTAAAAACAAGATTAAATCATGGTACACTAGAGGTTTTGTTTTATTGACCATACGATATTATTTGACCTGACTTGAGAATGTGAGATCAAAATTTAAATATTTTACTATTTGAATATTTTGATTATTTCATTAAAAAACAAAGATTTTTATGTGTATTTTTAACTTATGATAATATAAAAGATGCCTAAAAAATAAGGATATATTATTTTTATTAATAACTATTTTTTTGCTTATTAACCCATTAACGGCCGAGTAGTAATAGAGTTAACTTTAAAAGTTGAATTTAGGTCCAATTCTGCACTTTTTCTTATGAAAAAATGTGCTTACGAACTTCACAATATTTCAGTGTTTTATACGCGTGGCGCATGAAGTAAAATTTCGAGTTTAGAAAAGCCCCGTGAAAATTTGTCTCGGGTCGCTGCGCGACCCTCGACAAATTTTCTACGCGGGGCTTTTCTAAACTCGAAATTTTACTTCATGCTTAGTCTGGGAGTGGAAACACTGGTTTTATACTTTAAATTGCACGTTTTTATATAAAATCGACGAATACCTGAAAGTTTACAGCGTATACATTATGAATATTTAAATGAAAAATTCACAGTGCATTACATACTGTGAATTTTTATTTTAATATATTATTCATACATATTAAAAAAAATCATAGTATATAATACACAATGAATTTTATTTTTAAATATACATAATGTATACGCTGTAAACTTTCAGGCATTCGTGGATTTTATACAAAAACCTGCAATATGAAGTTTCGAGCGAGTGTTTCCATTCCCAGACTAAGCATGAAGTAAAATTTCGAGTTTAGAAAAGCCCCGCGTAGAAAATTTGTCGAGGGTCGTGCAGCGACCCGAGACAAATTTTCACGGGGCTTTTCTAAACTCGAAATTTTACTTCATGCGCCACACGTATAAAACACCGAAATATCGTGAAGTTGGAAATACACTGACTTTTTTGTTTTTGTTTTAATGAGTTCTAAGTGAAATATTTAAATAACAAAATATTTACATTTTTCTCCTTACATTTTCAAGCCAGGTCAAATAATATACAGGGTGTCCCATTAGTGCGGTCTCGGAAGATATCTCAGCTCTCGTTAAAGATAGAAAAAAAATGTTTTCACGAAATTTGCTTGATTTTAAGAGCTGCATAACCTAAAATTATTTTCAAATATACAGGGTGTCCCATTATTCCATACTTAATACCAACTTTGTTATTTTAAATAGAACACCCTATATATTATTTTTTTATTTGATCCGCCTTTAAATAACCTACACAAAGATATATCATTATTGGCACTTTAGGTTATTTGTTACTTCAGAAAAAAATATTTTTTGAAAATTTTGGCAGTTTTAGTACTTTACTTAAAAATTCACTGTGTCCTTATTTTTTAAGATATCAGTCTGTAATTTTACACACATATGCAGTAAAGAATGCTCTATCCATTGACTATAACACATTATAATATTACTTATAAAACCTAATAAAAAACTACCTTCTAATATTTAATATTTAAAATGTACATAACTTCATTTTCTTAAATGGGACACCCTATATTTCTTTACTTTATCAGATCCGAAATGAAAAATGCTTTTTTTTTTGTATACCCTATATTTGACAGAAAAATGTTAATATCTCCAAAACTAATGAAAATAGATAAAGGGTATGATATACAAGAAATAAAGCATTTTTTATTGCGGATTTGATAAAATAAAAAAATATAGGATGTCCCATTTAAAAAAATGAAGTAATGTACATTTTAAATATTAAATATTCGAGGGTAGTTTTTTACTAGGTTTTATAAGTAATATTAAAATGTGTTATAGTCAATGGATAGAGCATTCTTTACTGCATATGTGTGTAAAATTTCAGACTGGTATCTTAAAAAATACGAACACAGTGAATTTTTAAGTAAAGTACTAAAACTGCCAAAATTTTCAAAAAATATTTTTTTTTAAGTAACGAATTACCTAAAGTGCCGATAATGATATATCTTTGTGTAGGTTATTTAAAGGCGGATCAAATAAAAAAATAATATATAGGGTGTTCCATTTAAAATAACAAAGTTGGTATTAAGTATGGAATAATGGGACACCCTGTATATTTGAAAATAATTTTAGGTTATGCAGCTCTTAAAATCAAGCAAATTTTGTGAAAACATTTTTTTTCTATCTTTAACGAGAGCTGAGATATCTTCCGAGACCGCACTAATGGGACACCCTGTATATTAAATTAACTTATTTAGTAATTTAATTAACAAAAAAATAATAATGTTGCGTGTATGCATCAATGGCGCTCAATGGGTTAAATTACAAACTAAGTTAATTTAATAAATTGTATCATATGTTCAATATAAAAAAACCTCTAGAGTGCCATGGAAAATGTTGTAAGTTGGCAACTCTGAAACGATATATTATAATTATTATGCCTAACGTTTTATATGTCAAATTCTAAAGCGCGCAGCCAACTTAAATTTCAAAAAAGATGAAATCATGGCACATTAGAGGTTTTTTTTTTATTGAACATACGATATTATTTGACCTGACTTGAGAATGTGTGACTAAAATTTAAATATTTTATTGTTTTAATATTTTGATTATTACTGATTAAAAAAAATATTATTATGTCTGTTTCTAACTTATGATATTAGAAAAGATTTTTTTTTAAGGAAAAAGTGATTATTTTAATAACTATACATTTTATGAGAAAATTATATAAGAATTATATGATTACAAAATCATTGTGGAGGCCATGATGAAGTCATATTTCAGAGTTTTTCAATTTTTTAATTTTATTTTTACGTTACTAAAATGAAAAATAAAATCATCATGCCCGCTGCAATTCAGTTTTAGACAAATGCGTAAAGAAAGAATTAAATAATTCCAAATAATAATAAAAAAAATCGGTTTAGTTTCTATAGGGTAAAAATTATCTTAAAATAAACGATAATTTATAAAATTAAAAAAAAAACAAGTTTTTTAAAGTCACGTTGATATTTAGTCTCCTTAATTCAATGCTCTTCTACGCAATTCATTGCGTATTTAATAATAATAATAATAATAATAAACACATTTATTTTTAATGATATTAAATACATCACATTTACATCAGGATATATTAATTTCACAAAAACAAGTCAAAAAGTCAAAATGTCGTATGTTCAATAAAAAAACCTCTAGAGTGCCATGATTTTATCTTTTTTTAAATTTAAGTTGGCTTAACGCTTTAGGAATTGACACATACATTTTTTTCTATTTCTTTCCTGTTGTTAAAATGTTTCAACCTTTCGGTTATTCCAAGTTAGCTTTTGCCGATTCAGGGGGAATCAGCGAATTTAAATCCAATTTTAAAATTGGTATCTTCTTGGGAGTATGCTTTCGCATATCCCTGCCGCAAAATTCAAAATCGAGGTCCTTTCCAGAACCTCCACTTCGAGAGTGGGTATCATTGGGGTTGGTTGGTGGTAGTTCTGCCGGGTGCCATCGGATCTTCCGTAGAAGATCAAAGTCGACACCCACAACGGCTGCACACCGATGATGATGATGGTGATGATGATAGTGATGAAGGTGTGGTGTGGTGCACTAACCGTTGTGAACTACGACACATAAAACGTCAAACATTATACTTATAATACATAATTTTACAGTTGCCAACCTACAATATTTTCCACAGCACTCTAGAGGTTTTTTTTTTGGACATAGGATATTTTAAGAAAGTGTTTTAATTCTCATTATTTACAATATTTATTTACGTTCGCAATTTTAATGAATCATGCGATACACTTGACAATGACCCGCAAATACTTTAATAACATAAAATAGTTATGTCAGCAGAACTCTATAAACCGTTGCCTTACAGGTAAAACTCATTAATTGCACAATTAATTAATAACACGTAATTAAAAATTGCATTCAATGCATATATGAATATATGAATAGCACATAGTGAATTTCACTACAGCTAAAAGGCATTGAGTGCAAATAAAATAAATAGCACATAGAAAAGCCTGTAGCTGTAGCAAATTTAATTCATTCAATTTTAGTGCAAATTTTATTAATTCACTTTAGATTTATTTAGTTTTATTTTTGTATAGTTTAGTTCCATATGTTTGTTTTTCTTATTTCAAATTAAAATTGTTTTATTAACGGCAATAAACCTTTTTACATCAGAATATAAATATTATAAATAACAATTAACAAATTATACTGCTATTAAAGAAACATAGACTAATTCTAAATATTGGTGTAAGATAAAATGCAAGTAAAAGTAATTAAAATCAGAAACGTACATGCTTTAGTTTTGACATAAATTAAGAATTCAACTGTATTATTTATAATTTAACATAAAGAAAAACTAAATTTGCCAATTGTTTGCAGAATATTTACAAAATATAAAAACGAAATAAAATTAATATCGACTTTCTTTAAAAATTTAGTCTCAATCAGAACTTTTTAAATATTCATTAAAAGAAACAACTACTTCGTGTAACTCCAATATTTAATGTTTAATTCAATATCTGCCGGGGTATTAGCTCGAGAAGTAGTTGTTTCAATGAATATTTGGAAAAGTCTTAACGAGACTAAATTTTTGGAGAATAACGATTTGTAATTAGTGAATCCGTAATAAAGTTATTTAATTTCATTTAGTATGCACTTAATAATAGCACATAACGACTTTTACGACTGCTAATAATTGCCTGTGCACTGACATTTACTTTTTAATCTGCAAATGTATGTATAGGATTTTTTTTAAGTATACATATGTATACGTTTTTTTGAAAGATTTCAATTTGAAGCTTCAAACGAGTGTTTCCACTCCCAGACTAAGCATGAAGTAAAATTTCGAGTTTAGAAAAGCCCCGTGGAAATTTGTCTCGGGTCGCGCAGCGACCCGAGACAAATTTTCTGGGCTTTTCTAAACTCGAAATTTTACTTCATGCGCCACGCGTATAAAACAGTATAATATTGTCAAACTTATGTATATTCGAACTTCACTTAAAATCTGTGTTTTATACGCGTGGCGCATGAAGTAAAATTTCGAGTTTAGAAAAGTCTGAATTTGGATTTGGACGCTTCGCTTTTTTTAAATCTATAGATATTCGTTGTGTTTGTGAAAGAGTTCAATTTAAAGCTATAAACGAGTGTTTCCACTCCCAGACTAAGCATGAAGTAAAATTTTGAGTTTAGAAAAGGCTGAAAATTTGGTTTGGTCGTATAGCGCGAAGCGCGGAGCGACTAAACCAAATTTCAGCCTATTCTAAACTCGAAATGTTACTTCATGCGCCACGCGTATAAGACACTGATTTCAAGCGAAGTTTACTCGTTCACAATATTTCAGTGCAATCAGTGTTTAATACGCGTGGCGCATGAAGTAAAATTTCGAGTTTAGAAAAGCCTGAAAATTTGGTTTGGCCGCTCCGCGCTACGCTACCAAACCAAATTTTCAGGCTTTTCTAAACTCGAAATTTTACTTCATGCCTAACCTGGGAGTGGAAAACACTCGTTTGAAGCTTAAAATTAAATTCTAAAAAAATCAACAAACACGCCCCCTGGGTGTGTTGTGTCCTTGTCTTTGTCCTTACTGTTTTACTATTTAAATTGCATTTTTGATACATTTTTATGAATCTAATTTAATTCAATTTAATTTAACTCTAATTTTAACCTGTAAATTGCGCTGCATATACTATTGCACTATGAATTGCTATAAATGTACGAGATCTGTTGCGTCTGAATTTACTTGTGCGTATTGCAACTCGGTTTTTCATTATAGCTGCTTAAAATGTTATAATGGTTTCTCTGATATTGATCAAAATATTACGTCTTTATCACAATGCCCAGGCTGCAAAGCCTTTGATAAAGATAGAGTTGATAATAAAACACCTACAACTCAATCACAAACAACTAAATTTCCAGCTATCTCTGATTCCGTATCAGGTGTTAACATTTGCAATGACGTTAATCATTGCTCTTTACACTTTGAGGTAAAGGTATTGAAACAGGAAATTGTAGAATTGAAATCATTTATTAAGGCAATGAAACATGATTTTGATCTCTCTACCAAAAACCAAATTCTTGCCAATAGTAATGAGATAAAAAACATCATTACTTCTGCAATATCATCCTTATCTGATTCTGCAGACACCAATAGGTGTGTTAACGTGGAAGAATGTAATAACTCGAACACTTCTAGCAAACCCATAACTATTAAACACACTGCAAATAAAAACATTAATAACAATAATCAAAATCTAAAAAATTTGAAAACTACCGGTAATTCAGTCACAAGGATTAGCACCACTTCTTCAGCGTCTACTGCACGGCCTATTGGCGAACCTACAGTTAAAATCACTGCTTCTAATTTATGCTTAGACGCGAATAGTGGCTTAAATACTGCGATTACTACCAACTCAAAGGTGAACAGTTCTAATGCATCCCACGTTATTTGCGGTACTGCTAATAGCACCGTTATTAAGTGTGCTCCTAAAAGAGTTTTTTACTATGTTGGCAACTGCGCCCCAAACACGAAAGTTGACGATAATAATTCCTGGCTAAATAGTATGGATGTATATAACACAGTATGCATTCCACTTATCAGCAATAATCTGTACAGTTCTTTCAAAATTGGCATCAGTAGCGATGAAGTGGATTCTATTATGGTAGCTAATAAATGGCCAAATGGTGTTACTGTTCGTCTCTTCTCAAATCGATCGAAGAAACGGAAATCGAACGATTTTTTACCAGGAACAACAGCGTCTTCGGTAATAATATAACCCAATATTCTACATCGTCCGTAAATGTGGCTGCGCCTATGCCCAAACTACGGGTTTATTACCAGAATGTTCGCGGTCTTCGGACAAAACTAATGGATATAACTACAACAATACCACTAATGGATTATGATGTTCTTATTCTAACGGAAACTTGGCTTCATGACAACATTTCAAATGCCGAATTAGGTTTTGATAGTTTCAGTGTTTATAGGTGTGATCGTGATTATGTTGCGTCAAATAAATCTCGTGGTGGCGTCGTTCTTATAGCGGTCTCTAATAATTTTGACTCTCATGAGATTATAGGAAAAAGTTGTATTTCAGATGAACTGTATGTAGCTATTAATTCTGAGTGCTACTCCATTCTTGCTGGCGCAGTTTACATACCCCCAAACTCTGATTTGTCGGTCTATTCAAGTCATTGCAATGTTATAGAATCGATGACTGATTACGGTATTATGTGCATTTTTGGTGATTATAACTTACCAAATGCAACTTGGATTAATGAGGAGTTTGGCGTACGTAATAACACTGCATGCCCAACATCAGAATTAGTAGCTAACATATATAGTTATTTAAATTTACATCAGGTTAATTCTGTAAGAAATATAAATAATGCGCTTCTTGACTTAGCATTTATAGACTCTATTTTATCTTTGGATTCTCTACTTGAGGCAACATCTTTTCCTCTTGTATCGTGCGATAAGCATCATCCAGCTCTTAGCTTGAACCTGAATCTACCATCAGAATATGTAAACTCTTGGACAGACAATACTGTTGGTTTTAATTTTAAGAAAGCGGATTATTTATCCCTTAATAACCTGTTTATTAATACACATTGGGATTCTATTTTTAATGATTGTAGTATTGAATTAGCTTGTGACACATTCTATACGTACATTTTCCAAGCATTTGAAATGCATGTTCCACTAAGAAATAGGTATAACATTAAAAATAGTTTCCCAATATGGTTTAGCAAAGAACTAAAATCTCTAGTTATTCTAAAAAAAAAAAACGTTACATAAAAAGTACATGTTGTCACGCTCTCAATCTGATTACTTAGCATTTTCCTCAATAAGAGATGAGTGCAAGCTCTTATCCAGATTGTGTTACAGTAATCACGTAGAGAATATTGAGTCCGAAATTAAGACAAATCCAAAATCATTTTGTTCTCATGTTAGATCGAAGAGGGGTGGGGATCGTATGCCGGCTAATTTTCTTAGGGATAATAAGGTTGTCAACGACAGAAGTAGTATAGCTGATTTGTTTGCTGATCATTTTCAATCAGTGTATAGACCTCCATGTCCGCATAATAAACAAATGACATCTTCATCGATTTGGCCATCATCTCTTCACTTAAATCGAACACCTGACATAAAAATCACGGAGGTCCTTAATGCATTACAAACTCTTAAAGATATTTATTGCCCTGGCCCCGATGGTCTGCCTGCTTCCCTATTAAAAAATGTGCATTCGCGCTTAGTAGACCAATATGGTTACTTTTTAAATTGTCACTATCTAGTGGTTGTTTTCCATCTTGCTGGAAATTAACAAACATAATTCCAATATATAAGAATGGCGATAACAAACTTGTTCAAAATTATCGCCCTATATCCATAATTGCAACAATCTCAAAATTTTTTGAAAAATTGATGACGGATTTCTTAACGAATTCATTGCAATCTTCAATCTCTCACAAACAACATGGGTTTCGAGTGGGGGCATCTACGGAATCTAATTTATTGTTATATGATTCTTACATTGTCAACGCCTTGGAACGCGGTTTTCAAGTTGATTCCATCTATACCGACTTCTCCAAGGCGTTTGACTCTGTTGATTATACGTTATTACCCAACAAGCTTCATTATGTTGGCATTACTGATATTCTTTTACGTTGGATAGAGTCCTACTTAACAGATAGGTTGCAAGTGATTAAAATTGGGCAAATAACATCAAGACCCCTAAAGGTTACTTCTGGTGTTCCTCAGGGATCACACCTGGGTCCCTTGTTCTTTAATATATTTATAAACGACGCTACAAGATGTTTTCAGAATGCCAATTGTTAACTTTTCGCTGATGATATGAAAATTTATATGCGTATTGAATCGACTCTTGATGCAACGAACCTGCAAAAGGAACTTGATCACTTTTATAGCTGGTGTAACGATAACAGATTAACGCTAAACATCAAAAAGTGTAATATCATTACTTTTTCACGAAGTACAAGGTTGGTCATTACAAATTATGTTTTCAACGATGTAGCAATAAATCGTGTTGATAGAATAAGGGATTTAGGTGTCACTGTGGATTCAAGGTGGTCATTTGCACACCATATTTCAAATATTGTCACGAAAGCCTATCAGATGCTGGGTTTTGTAAAGCGTAACAGTAAGAACTTTACAAATAGTAGAACGCTGGTAACACTATATAATTCGTTAGTGCGACCCCACTTGGAATATTGTTCAACGGTATGGTCTCCATACACTGAATGCGACATTAATAAAATTGAGAAAGTTCAAAAGAAATTTATAAGGTACCTTGCCTATTTTAGTACCAATCAGCCCTACTTGGATGTTTTGACGACTTTTGGCCTTCGCAGCCTTTAACAAAGGCGTGTAGAAGCTGACATTAAGTTAGTATTCAAACTACTTAATGGATATTTGGATTGCCCTGATCTGTTGGAATTGGTTGGTATACGGGTTCCACAGCGCTCTCTTCGGTCTGACATTACATTCCATATCGGCTACAGCCGCACGGATTATGCGAAATATTCCGCTTCTGTTCGGGTTTTGCGTCACGCAAATATTTTAAATTTTGACTTTTTTAATGGGTCTTTTTCATTATTAAAGCGCCTTTTAAAAGATTTGTAACTTTTGTTGCTTAGTTTTAAGTTTAGTGTTTGTACATATTTGTTTTTTTTTTGTATATTGTATTTTCAATGTAAATGGCAAGCCGTTGAAATAAATAAATAAAAGATTTACAGCATATAATTGGTATATGTATACCTAAAAGAAAAACCGCTGTATGTGCAATTATTAATATTAACAATATCATCATACCAATAAACAAGTTTGTATGACTTTGATGAAATGGCAGTTTGTAAGTGTTTACTATAAAAAACCACTCAATCGATTTTTAATTAAATTAATACTGTAATTTTATGATTGGTGTTTTTCGGAAATTAAAATTTCATTTTAATTACCGTGATTAAATAATCCTGGCCGGTGTTGTTGACCTTGACCATTATGACGATGGCCGGAGACTCTAACAGAATGGTGGGTTTAATGAAAGCGTGCACAAATTAACTAATAAATAGGATAATGATGTCCCACTTGATTGCATTATTGTTATTTTAAGTACATAATTTCGTTTGCCGCAATTCGTCTGTAACCCACGTCTTTCTAGCACGAGATTTTTCTTTCTCGTTCAAGTATCAAATGAACAAAATAAGAAAGTAAGAAATCTAATTATAATTAGTCTTTTAGAAGTAAACATACTGTTTTAAATTTCTTTAAAAGTTGGTTTTATTATGGTTGGGACTCGAATACCAATAATTCAAATAGTCGAAAATTTGCGTATTCAAATATGAATATTTCAATCAGTAAATTATTCACACATTTGAATATACGAATATCCAAATATGAATATTTCAATCACTGAATTATTCACATATTTCAATATATGAATTTCCAAATACAGTGCGATCAATTAAATTATAATTTAGAGTAGACGGCATTTTTTGTGGGGTTGCCCAGACTGCTAATTGAATGATGAAATTTAAGGTTATGCAAAACTATGTGTTGACAGTCAGTAGTGCCAATCTAATTTAAAACTCAAAGCCTACTCTAAATCATGTTTTAAACAGCGACGGCTCGCAGCCTAACTTCAGGGTAGGCCACAGCGCCAAGGCACACACAATTTGAGGTTGGGATCGCGCTTTATAAATTCAAGGAATTGCACAACAACCTTTCAATCACCTTTCAATAACAGATACATTTTACCTTGGGTCTCTGGCCTACCCTGAAGTTAGGCTGCGAGCCGCCGCTGGTTTTTGATCGCATGGTATTTAATAATCGTTATGTTTTTAAATGAATAATTTAATACTTAAAATAGTATATTTTAAACTTCGCTTGGCGTCAAAAATAATCAAGTAATTTTATATTGAAAATTATTGTGACTTTTATGAGAGGTACACGTGTAATTATTGCATTTATTAATTAATAATTATCATTATTAGGAAACTGTAAATTACTTACATATACAGCATACAGCTAAAAGCCTCGCAGCTTCGTCTGGTGGTTGACATTCTGGAAAAAACGGCTTCATCACGTAAACGCTGAATGTCAAAGCGACGATCGCCTGCGAGCAAGGCCTCACGATCATGCACTCGATCCAGAGTCTGACGAATGCCCAAAAGGGCCCGAAAGTTTCCATGATGTAGGCATAATCCGCACCACTTTTCCTTATCATGCAGCCCAATTCTGCATAACAATAGGCACCAACCTTAAAACGAAGAAAGAAAATAATCAAAATTATGTATTTCTTAAAAAGAATGAGAAGAATTTTGAAGATCCACGAATTCTCGTGATTTGTATAGGGTATCAAAAAAGGTAATACATTTTTTAGAGTGTGAGAAACACACTAAAATATTTACACTTTCTTAGATATACAAAATAAGTATTTTTATCGAGAGAGATTGAGAATTTTCTTCTTTCTCTTTTGTGTAGTCAAAATCGAATAAAATTCTTTCATACTTCAAAATAATCAATTCTTGAAGGTCCAAAAAGCAATTTTCTTCGAGATAATGTGAGGTTCTGTAATATCATTAGAGAATTTTTGGAATTTAGAAAATTTTAAATATAATTTTTTTATAAATAATTATTAGAAATAAAACCATGTATTTTTTTTGTTAAAATTTGTTACAAATTAATTAATTCATTTCAAAATCGCAGACACTATCTTTTTATTAAATATCCACCAATTGAAAAACTAAGTATACATACAATGTAATGTAAATCTTAATTTCATTAAGAAATAAATACATATATTATTCATTACTAAAACATTAAATACAAAATTGTTATATAAATAAAAAAGACCTTTATTGGCATATCCTACAGTTATTTACAATGTCGACACTATATCACATCTTGCCCTCTTTCTCCCGTCCCACTTTCTCCAGCGTCATTACCCTAGCTCTGTCCTCCCTCATCCATTCCGTCACCCTTCTATTCCCTTTCACTCTCACCCATTCCTCACTCACACCCTCACACTCCTCCGCCAAGTGCCTCCACGTATCCTTCCCCCATTCACACAACCTACATCTCATATATTTTTCCCCCATCCATCTCTTCCTTCCCCTCTCCCTAGACCCACACCTTGCCCTCGCCATTATCACCCTTTCATCCCTGTTCCACCCATCCTCACTCATGTATCTCGGCACCCTCCCATATACTTGCCATCTCCCAAACATATCATTATATTCACATTTGTCTATCCGTCCCTGTCTCTCCTGCGCTTCCACCTCCTTTATCTTCTCTCTCATCCACGCCGCAACCTTCACCCCCCTACCCAACCATTCCTGTACCTTCCTCTCTGCCAGTCCTCCCCTTTCATACATTCTCCTTCTCTCCTCCCTCCACCTCCCCCCTTCTACTTTCATGCACGCCTCCCATACTATTCTCACCAATCTCTCTTCTTCTACTCCGCATAATTTCATTTCATACTTGACCACTCTCTCCACCGCCTCACATTCCAATCTCTCTCTATTCGTTTCCTGCAACAGTATATATCCCGGTGTCGACTTCTCTAGTCCCAGCATCCGTCTCAGGAACCATAGCTGTTCTCTTGCAATCACCTCATACGCTCTCGTTCCCCATACTTCTACCCCGTACACTAGTATCGGTCGTACACACGCGTCCCACACCTTGCATGTCACCTTAATACTATTCTCCATCCATCTCCCCCATTTTCTCCATGCCATTCCCCATGCTCTCCTCGCTTTTCCTTGTACCCACCTTATATGCTCTTCATACCCACTCGTCCCTTTAAAAATAAATCCCAAGTATCTGAAACTTTTCACCCTCTCAATCACCTCTCCCTTCCATTCTAGCTCTCCCACTCTCCCCTCTCTCCCATTATTCCTAAACCTCATCCATTTCGTCTTCCCCACATTTACACATATTCCTCTCTTATCCATATATCTTTCCTCCCTTTTCAACATGCCTTTCACTCCCTCCCAATCTCTCGCCATCAACACTATATCGTCTGCATACGCCAGTTACCATACTTTCTCCCTTCCAATCACCACTCCCCCTTCCTGCCCCTTTATCAACACCTCTTCTAGTTTACTTATGTATATATTAAACAGGACCGGACTCATGGGGCACCCCTGTCTCAAGCCCTTCCATGTTCTAAACCTTTCCGATACTTCTTCCCCCACCTTCGCTTCCACCCATGTTTCCCTGTACACCTCCCTTACACACTAAACTACTCCGTCACTCACTCCCTTTCGCCTCAGACACTCTACCATATCTTCCCTCGGTACTGAATCATACGCCGCTTTCAGATCTACAAACACCGCATACACACACCCTTTCTCTTCCATCACTTTCTCTGTCATCCTCGCTAGGGCGAAGACCTGGTCCCTCGTTCCCCTCCCCCTCCTAAATCCCCCTTGCGACTCTGGTAGCATCATCTTCTCTTCTATCTCTACTTCTAATCTGTTCTTCACCATAATCATCAGTATTTTGTATCCCGTGCTCATAATCGTCACCCCTCTATAGTTCTCTGCTTTCCTCTCATCTTTCCCTTTATATATCGGGCATATCCTGCCTACTCTCCATGCCTCTGGCATGCTCTCCCATCCTTTCCATATTCCATTTACTAGCTCTCGGAATTTCTTCTTTCCCCCTTCTCCTATCTCTCTCCACATTTCCGCCTTCAATCCATCTCTTTCGGCCGCCTTTCCTCCCTTCACCTCCTTGAACGCTCTTTCTGTTTCCTCTTCCGTAAATTCCTCTCCTCCAATCCCTCGCCCTAGTTCTCCTACTGTCCCTTGTTCACCGCACTCCTCCTTACACTTTCTGGTCCAGTCTTCTAACGACACCCCTATCCTCCTCATCTCTTTCCCTCTCCTCAATACATTCCATATTTCTCTCTCGTTCCTACACTCCTTTATTTCCTCCCCTGCTCTCTCTGCCACTTCCAGCTTCTTCCTTTCGCACACCTTCTCGTATGCCCTTCTCGCTTCCATCATCCTCTTTCCCTCTCCTCCGTTCTTTATATATTCTCTCATTACTTTCCTCACCTCCCTCTTCGCTTGTTTACATTCTTCATCAAACCACTCTTGCCCCATTCTCCTTGTTCCCTTCATCTTTCTTCCGCATCCTATTATAGTCTTCTCCATCTCCTCCATTGAACTTATCTTCTCCCATTGTACCTTCTCTAATTTCCTCCTCATGGCCTTAATCGCCTCTCTCCCACTCTCTAGCTTCTCATTTCCTTGCTTCTGTTTCCCTTTTTCATTCCTTCCTATCCTTAGTTCCACTCTCAACGGCAGGTGATCCGATCCCAGCACCTCCTCCACTTCCATCTTCCTCACTTCCTGTCTTGCTATTCCCTTGATTATCGCGTAGTCAATTACTGTTGATCCTTGTGCTCCCACGTATGTTTTCTTCCCTCCCCAGTCTCCTTCTGTGCACCCATTCAGAATTTCCCAACCCTCTTCCGTCGTCCACTCCTTCATCCTCCTCCCATCTCCGTTTATACATTTATCTTGCGATCTCCTTTCTATTTCCATGCCGTCCTCCCCAATCCCTCCTCTCAATTCCCCCATCCTCGCATTAAAATCTCCCATGATCACCCACCGTCCTGCTTCCCCTGTTCTATCGTCAATCTCTTTTCTCACCTCATTCCAGTTTTTATTCACATAGACTATCCCCACATTCATTTGTTCTCCTGCCTCCCGCCATCTCATCCACATCAGCCCCTCGCCTCCTTCCCTTGTTTCTACCTTGCCTCCTATCCTGCTCTCCCTCCATCCCACAATCATCCCCCCTTTCGCGCTTCCTCTTGCTGCACTTTTCTTTGCATCCTTCATCTCCCATCTAAAGTTCACTGGCAACCATCTTTTCACTTCCTCCCATTCTTCTTTAACTATCCACGTCTCTACCATCCCTACTATGTCTTTCCCCACCATCCACTCCTCCATGTCCCTTTTCCATGTGCCCTCCTTTCTTCCTTTCTTTCATCTCCTCCCCTTCTCCGTCGTCTCCACACCACCATTTCTCTCTGTCCTCTTGTCCTCCTCTATGTTTCCCCCCTTCCTTTCCTATGCACTTATCTCTGTCCTTCTGCCACCGCTTTGGTGCTACCCCTTTACCCCTTTTGTCATCACCCGCCCAATCCTTCTGCTCTCCTTCCTCTCCCTTCCTTCGATCCATCTCCTCGCCTTCCTCACGTTCCTTCACTCCTTCCCCAGCCTTTTTCTTTCCCCCTCCAACGACGTATCCGCCACCTTTCTTTTCTCCACAAACTCTCCTATCCCTTCCTGCCGCTGCGGTGACCTCCTCAAACTCCCTCCTCTTGAAAATACCTGCCTCCTCTCTCTCTCCTCCCGCTGCTCCCACTCTTCCACCTCCTTCCTCTCCCTCTGCTTATTCCCTCTCATTTTAACCTCAACAAAATGTGTCTAATACAACCGCTTTCCTGTTTATACCGCACTAACTTGTGCACCCTTTGCCACTGATTATGCACTGGCACACGTATTACCGGAATAATACTACACACTCCTGTTCAAATTTCGAAATTTTCGAGTCACCTTCCAGCATAGTGTGGAAAGGCGTACCGTCCGCCTTCTCTGGTTCGAACACCGCACTACACCTCGGTGGAAAAACGTCCCGTCCGTCTTCGCTGGCTCGAAAACCACACTTAACCTCCAAATGTATCTAATAAAACCGATAGCCCGTTTGCACCTCACTAACTTGCGCACTCTTTGCCACGGATTATGCACTGCACGTGTATTACCGGACTAACACACACTCCTGTTAAATTTCCGGGATTTTCACGCTACTTTTCGTCAAAAACTCTAGCACCCTCTGGAGCTGGATATATATGAACTGTGTTATATGTGATTTTATTAAAACAGGAATTGGCTGGAGAGGTGGAAAGCTGATAAAAAATTAATAGCATCAAATCCTCCTTTTCGGTATTACTCATAGTTGTTATACTTTGATTTAAAACAGTGTTTTAAACATGTTTAAAAACAGCCGTCGTTATTTAAACTGTTTTGTTTTAAACATGTTTTAAATCTTAAATTTGTTTAAAACATGTTTAAAGGGTTTTTTTATTCTTTTAAATTTGCTAAATTATATTTTATACTACTTCATTAGAATATTTTGTTTACGTTCTTGAATGTTAGCTAAATTTTTAGATATTTAAAATTACATTTTTAAACACAACATTTTATTTCAATAAAATATCACGACTGTGTGTGCATAAATGTAATTTTTAGATACAGGGAATTTTTCTTTAAGGTGCATAAATATTAATTTAAATCTTTAAACGAGGGTTTTCCACTCCCAGACTAAGCAAGAAGTAAAATTTCGAGTTTAGAAAAGCCTGAAAATTTGGATTGGCCGCGTAGCGAAGCGAAGCGGCCAATCCAAATTAGGCTTTTCTAAACTCGAAATTTTACTTCATGCGCCACACGTACAAAACACTGAAATATCGTAAAGTTTAAAATATACGGGTTTAGCAATATAATATGTAGATGTGAATAAAATGTGAGTCAAATTCTGCGCTGAACAAATTGTTTAAAACAGTGTTTATAGGGCACCCAATAACTATACCATATATTTTTTGATAATATATATAATCATACTAGTGCTGACTTGAAATATAACACATTTATCAACATATTTTTAAATCATTTCCATTGTAACTTTCCAATTAAGACTCACTCTAAAAGTAAAAAAGCTAAAATTTACCAAACAGAGCAGCTGAAATTAAGTAAAGAAAATCTATTAAAATACAAAATAATTGCTAATTATCGACCTGAATACGAACCTATCTATAAAAATGATCAAAAGACATATAACAACCTATTAATGAAAGAGAAACACAGACAAATCGAAATGAGACTACAACAATCAGACAATAAATCCAAGGCATCTTGGAATGTGATCAGGGATATCACGGGTGGTCATAAATCTCTGATAATACCAAAATTTAATGATATACATAGGTTAGTGAATGAATTTAATATATTTTTCAATGAAATCGCTAATCAAATAAATCCAAGTAATACCATCAGTTCATCAACAACTACATCAATAAATATTCCCTTTAATCCTTACCCAATTTTTTTTAAATCCTACGACAGTATCAGAAATAATTAACATAACATTAAGTATAGCCAATAACTCAAGTACAGGGATGGATGAAGTACCTATGCACTTAATTAAAAAATGTATACATCACATAGCACCACCTCTCAACGATATTATAAATACGTCCCTGAAAACGGGCATATTTCCAGAAAGATTAAAACGAGCAATCCTAATACCAATACATAAAAAATGAGATCACAACAACTTGGGAAATTATAGACCCATTAGTCTATTAAATTTAATATCAAAAATATTTGAACGTGTAATCTATTCAAGAGTTATGCATTTTTTTGTCAAGTATGAGTTACTATCGCCTACACAACACGGTTTTCTGAAAGGCAAAAATACTAAAACAGCTTTACACCACTACATAAAATGGGTACTAGATGAAATGGAAAATCAAAACCTGGCCTGTGGAATATTTTTAGATCTATCAAAAGCGTTCGACACAATTGACCACTCTATATTATTGTCTAAACTATACCAATACGGTATACGCGGTGTAGGATACAATTTAATCAAGTCCTACTTAGAGAACAGAGTTCACTATACCAAATTAACCGACGTCAATGACACGCACAGAATTACATTCTCAGAGCCATTACGGGTAACTAAAGGTATTCCACAGGGCAGTATTCTCGGACCTTTATTATTCATAATATATATTAATGACATATCAAAAATACTTCCCATACATTGCAAAATGATAAACTACGCGGACGATACAAATATCCTTATCAGTGGTAGTACTTATCCAGACATCATAAATTCGAGCAATGACAGTATAACAAAATTGGGAAACTGGTTCAACGATAATAAACTTATATTGAATACTGCAAAGACCAAATTTGTCCTATGTAAATCGAACCAAGCTATAAAAACCCCACAATCGATAAATCTGAATAACGGATCATACACATTCTCAGATAGTATTAGATGTTTAGGGATTTACCTAGATGATACCTTGAGCTTTAACCACCATATTACATATATCTGTAGAAAACTAAGTAGTGCATGTTATGGCTTAAGAATACTGATACGTAACACAAACATTCGCATAGGAAAACTGTTTTACTTTGCTAACATAGTCTCACACCTTAGATATGGTCTGATATTTTGGGGCAGCAGTACAAACGCCATAAGAGCATTTATTATACAAAAGAGAATATTCCGAGTTCTGTTAAAAGTAAAATATAACTCAAGTTGTAGGGGTATCTTTAAGCAAGCTAATATGCTCACATTTTATGGGCTATATATATACGAATATATAAAGTTCATTTGGAAGAATAAACCATTGTTTAATGATGTATACTACTGTACACGTTATAACACAAGAAGAGGTCAAGTATGTAACCTACCGCAACATAGGCTTAATAAATTCGAGAAAGGTTGCTTTTATGCCTGTCTGACAATCTACAATCACCTACCTATTGAAATAAAAAATATTGTAAATTACAACAGAATGAAGAACGCGGTATGCAAGCTGATATGTGATAAGGAACTATACTGTATGGCAGAATATTTTTCCTGTAGTTTTGGATTGATTAACTTAATAGATATTTTATGTGACGTTTTCCATGTACAAATATATGTATGTGTGTATGTTTGTAAAGTGCGAATAAAAGTATTATTATTATTATTAGGTTGCCTAAAATCGTTGCTGTATGTGTGTGTTTTTTAACTTCACTGTAAATCAGTGTTCTTAAGCGTGGCGCATGAAGTAACATTTCGAGTTTAGAAAAGCCTAATTTGGATTGGCCGCTCCGCTTCGCTATGCAGCCAATCCAATTTCTTAGGCTTTTCTAAACTCGAAATTTTACTTCATGCTTGGTTTGGGAATGAAAAACACTCGTTAAAAGCCTCAAATTAACCGCTTTAAAACAACGAATTCCCGCAAATTTAAAAAAAAAAAAACGCTGTAATTATCGGGATTATACTCAAAAGAAAAATGCCCTGTATGTTCTGTTTTAAACACGCTTTAAACGTGTTTTAAACATGTTTTTAATTGTTAATGTTTTAAACGCTGTTTCAATGAAAAAAAAACACGTTTTGTAAAAAAACTGTTTGTTTTAATTAAAATGAAAAAAAACAACGTTTTTTTAACAACCCTGGTATTACTTGATATATTAGTTTCGAGTGAAATTAAAATCCAGATCATTTGTTACTTTTTAAGTCGTTACGATTTTCTTACCGACTCTGTATTCGAACATTAATTCATAACGGGTGATTTTCTTATCGTGCACAGAACAACGTAATCGGCACTCGCGTTCCGCTCGTGCCGATTAGTACACTGAACACTAAAAAACAACCGGTAAGACTTAATGCTTTTATGGGATTATAAGTGAATATTCAACAAAAATTCGATAGTCTTAAGAGGGATTCATCTTAAGGCTGTTGATATCCTTAAATTATTAAACTTTCATAGATTAAAAAACCTATATTTTCTTTCAGAGGTAGATAGCTCTGGAATATCTTCAGAAAAAATGGGAGTTACAATAAATTCCGCTCAATTAATTATTTTGGAATATCAAAGAATGGACCTCTGGTTTAGAGACTGTATCCTCATGGCACTCAAGAATAGCCTATCGAAGATTATTGATTCTACTAAGATCCAAAATATGCTCATAACATATCCAATAGATCTAGATTCTTTCTAAGTGATAATTTCAGAATACGAAGGAAAATCTTTCATCTTCAAAATAGTGATGATCCAAGACAATTTTTTGAAGTGATTACATTTGTGTTGATACTACAATAATTGACGAATAAAGCACTAATAACCATTTCACACGTTTATTTAAATTACCGCAGCGACCCGAGACAAATTTTCCGGGCTTTTATAAACTCGAAATTTTACTTCATGCGCCACGCGGATAAAACACAGATTTCAAGTAAAATTCGAATATACATAAATTTTACAATATTTCAGTGTTTTATAAGCGTGGCTCATGAAGTAACATTTCGAGTTAAGAAAAGCCCAGAAAATTTGTCTCGGGTCGCGTAGCGACCCGAGACAAATTTTCACGGGGCTTTTCTAAACTGGAAACTTTCCTTCATGCTTAATCTTGGAGCGGAAAACACTGGTTTAAAGCTTCAAATTAACCTCTTAGAAAAAAAAAACAACGAATATCTAAAGATTTACAGAAAATAGGCTGAATTTGGAATACGTATACTTTAAAGAAAAACTTTCGTATAGCATAATTTAAGATATGTAATTTGTTTTTTTAAAACAATCGAGATACCTACAGTTTATAGACACTCATTAGTTACATTCAACTTTACACTTATACATTAAGTGCACTTTTAAAGTTTCTTTACATAAAGTGTACATTGTTCACGACAATCTTATAATATGTGCATTATTTAATTGTGTGGGCAGCATAAATGGGGTGCATTTAACACTCAAGTACATTTAACGCGGGATTTGCGCGATAAATGTGGTTTTTTAACACGAATATAAATAACTGTTTTGTGTTGTAGGCATTCACTTTGTGGTACATTTTAAATACACTTGTAAATAACTTTAAGTTTGATAATGACTACTAGATAGTCGAAACTATAGTCACAAATTAAGTGCAAAATACATTGGTTAAACAAAGTAAAAAGTGTTTTATTTACAAGCGAATATAAATAATTGCCAAGTTCGATTTTTTGTCGTTATGCAGTAACAGCGCTGTGCTAGTCAAATCAGCTTCTTTTGTCCTACATTTGACCATGGTGGTGATGACGTCGACGACGCCATTTTGTTAAAGTACGAAGTAATGCGTCAACATCTCCGCTAGTTTAACCCCCGTACAACGCGTTTGTAAACATAAATCATTCTTAATTAGGTTAAACAATTGTGCTTCTATCCGTCGCGAGTGTTTCTTAAAGCGGAATAAACGTTAACACCGCGAAAACTCCATCCAAACGGAAGAGTTCCTTTTTTGTGCAAAGAGCGTGTTTCTATGTAACTTGGGCGAAAGGGTAGACTGTGTGAGTATTATTTATTGTTGAACAATTGCTCATATTTGTGTTTGTGTTAATGTGGAATTAACCCTATTACACATTCAAATCATAGTACCGCAATCTGTCATGATTGATCTGTCGAATTATTATAAAACAAAACCGACCATTAAGACTGACGCGTATTTGATGAATATATATAATAAATGTTGTGTTATATATTGTTGTTGTCGTGAAAAAAATATAGTGTATAATTTGCATATAATGGCTATTAATCACTCGAACAACATGATTCACTCGCCTTCGGTTCGTTCCGCAAACTTTGTTCTCGTGATTAATAGCTATCATTATATGCTCGTTGTACAATATACTATTTAACTTGTCTCTTTTTATTATATAAAGTGTACTTTTGATTTTTCTGTTTTAATAAAATTACAATAAGTGAAGTGTACTTTTATAGTTTGTATACGTAATGTGTACTTTAAACTTGTCTCTTTTTATTGTATAAAGTGTACTTTTGATTTTTCTGTTTTAATAAAATTCCAATAAGTGAAGTGTACTTTTATAGTTTGAATACGTAAAGTGTACTTTTAACATGTCTCTTTTTATTATATGAAGTGTACTTATAATTCTTCTGTTGTAATAAAATCTCCACTTTATTGACACTCCTGTCATTTTGTTCTATGCTTCTCTTTTCTTGGTTAACTTTATTGATGAAATAATTAACGTCCATTGTGAGTGAGAATTTGCCGTAATTATTTCTGCCTTCCACGTTCCGACTTGCTTTTGACATTTTCCCCATTTTCCAATTTTGCTTGATGGATCTGGAGTAGGCGGTTTGGAGTCCTCGACGCCGGCCGACCTCGCTTCTCACGGAATATGATTAAACCAGAAAATGGCATATTTTCACGCAATATGCCGTAACTTATTTACTGCCACTAGCCACTATCAACGTATACGAGATGACTGAAATTGCGTTTGAAAAGCGTCGATATTGTACACAGAAATAATTCTAAAACATTCCGTTCTAAATAACTTTATAAAATTGTTGTCGTTAATAACTTTATCAGGTTATGTGCGGTTTCACTAACTTCAATTACATCTTATTCAAAGATGAAATTTATTTGCCAATTAAAATAGACATTTGAATCTATTAACTAGTGTTTCCAATACTTAATTAAGCATGAAGTAAAATTTCGAGTTTCGAAAAGCCTGACAATTTGGTTTGGTCGCTCGGCTTTATTTATTGTCAAGCTAGAAAAATGTATGTTATTAATTTCAGGCGTTCTTTGCTTTTTTTAAAGCGTTCAATTTGAAGTTTCGAACGAGTGTTTTCCACTCCCAGGTTAAGCATGAAGTAAAATTTCGAGTTTAGAAAAGCCTCAAAATTTGGTTTGGTCGCGCCGCGAATTTTCTGGGCTTTTCTAAACTCGAAATTTTACTTCATGAAAAGTTTCAAGTTTAGAAAAGCTCAGAAAATTTGTCAACAAATTTTCACGGGGGCTTTTCTCAACTCAAAATTTTACTTTATGCTTAACCTGGGAGTGGAAAACACCCGTTTAAAGTTTCAAATTGAACTCTTTTGAAAAACAACGAATGTCGGGAAGTTTACAGCTTATGCATATGTTTACCTAAAAAAAAAATCCAATCCCAGGCTAAGCATGAAGTAAAATTTGGAGTTTAGAAAAGCCCCGTGAAAATTTGTCGAGGGTCGCGCAGCGACCCGAGACAAATTTTCTGGGCTTTTCTAAACTCCAAATTTTACTTCATGCGCCACGCGGATAAAACACTGATTTCAAGTAAAATTCGAATATACATAAATTTTACAATATTTTAGTGTTCTATACGCGTGGCGCATGAAGAAAAATTTCGAGTTTAGAAAAGCCCAGAAAATTTGTCTCGGGTCGCTGCGCGACCCTCGACAAATTTTCACGGGGCTTTTCTAAACTCGAAATTTTACATCATGCTTAGCCTGGGAGTGGAAAACACTCGTTTAAAGTTTCAAATTGATCTCTTTTAAAAAAATAACGAATGGCAGGATATGTACAGCTTAAGCGTTTGTTTAGCTTAAAAAAATTCATGTATGTCATTTGGTAGTATCGTATGTTCAATAAAAAAAACCTCTAGAGTGCCATGATTTCATCTTTTTTCAAATTTAAGTTGGCTACACCCTTTAGGAATTGTCATATAAAACTTTAGACATAATAATTCTAATGTATGATTTCAGAGTTGCCAACCTACAATATTTTCCATAGCACTCCAGAGTTTTTTTTTAAATGAACATACGATATCACAGTGCTGAATTTAATTAAGACGTATGTTTCTGAAGACAGAACCTACTGGGATGCCGACAGTTTATAGACACTCGTTATAAAAAATAATCACACGAGAAAATCAATCACGAGAAAATCAACTCGTTAAAGCTATTAATTGTTTTCGAGTGAGTATTTTGTTAATCACATATCATTTCTCGCGGAAAAAATGCGAAAATTATATGTGCAAAGAGCAAACATTGCCCAGCCTTTATTATGTTCTTTCTTGCGGTTTTGAAAAGTCCGAGCACTCGCTAATTGCACAGAACAACAGTTTACCTCGTACCAATAATACCTTCGGCCAGAAATAATTACAAGTCTCGAGGAAAATATCGCAAAAAACGCCGCTCAAAATTATACAGGGTGCGCGACATTTCCGAGCGGGAAACGTGCTGTTATCGCCCGGAGAATCGATTACGAGTTGGAAATTGCTCGACTGAAATTGGTGAGTGAATGTTTCATAATTATTGAATTATGAGGAAAGAATTTTATGTTACGAAATAGTGAGTTGATATTTTTTATGTAAAGTGAAATGCTATATATAAGTGGATTTTAATATCCCTTCATTTTACATCATTTATAAAAAAAATCTGATTGCAAAGAGAATTAACAGCTCTACAAAAAAATATTAAAAAAACATAAACTAGGCAACAAATTCAGAAAAAGTTTCGTTTATCCAGTTTTTTTGACTAATTTTGCATCAACCTGATTAAAATAGCATAACTAAATAGCGATGTGAATTGGCCACCAAGATCGTGCGATTTGACGCCATTAGACTTCTTTCTTTGGGGCTTTCTGAAAGGAAAAGTGTATGCCAATAATCCACAGACCATTCCGGAGCTCAAGGAAAAAATTAGACGCGCCATTAATGAAATTAGTCCGCAATTATGCCTAAATGTCATTGAACATGTTGTCAAAATAATGACCGTTTACAAACAAGGTCGAGGCGCCCATTTATCGGATATTGTGTTCCACACATAACCTCCATGTTTGTACCGTATGTTAAAATAAAAACATTCGTACTTTTCCAATAAATAATATGTTTATTAATAAATTAAAATGTCAGGTCATTTTGAGACACCCTTTATAAAGTATAAGGACTACACCTATTCGATTTTTGAAATTATAGCTTTTTAGGAAATACATTTATTTTAATATAATGCAATATTTTTGTTGAAATATAACAACAATATTGTAACAAGCTTAGTACGATAATTATGTTACATAATAAATTTAATCAAAAAATGCCAAAATAAAAGTAAAAAATGCACCTTAAGTCACATTCTGCAACCCGTCCTTTTATTTATTTTGTTTTAGTATTTTAAAAGGTTATAAATTCTCACTCAGTGAGAACATAAAACAAAATTGACATTTCTGAAAGCATACCATACCTGACATTTCTTTCACTTGATTCCAGTTTTTCCTCTAATTCTTCACTTTTTAGTTTTGTTTTAATTTGCAAAGCAGTAGAAAAAAACGGCATATATTTAAGCAATTGACACACCAGAGAAAATTATTCTAATAAACTGAAAGACTTCCGAAGTTATTTTTAAGGCCTAAACTATCTGTTTGATAAATCTAAGTTTAATGTGAAGCTGTAAAAAAAGGATTTTAATTTGAAAAGAAGGAACAGATTTCAAACATTTATTTCTTTCAAACTACAAAAGGTAGAACCATAATTCTAAAGTTCCTGGACAGACAAAAGTTTCAAATTTGAACAGTCCAGGCAGAAGTTCCAGCCACGGCTGCATGGGCGCTGTTACTTGTTATTTAATTAAACACAGTTATATTCTTTTCTTAACTACATTAAGTTACTTGTTATGTTGATTGTCTGTAGTAAAATGGCGACACAACAATAAAACGCATTTTGTGTTCTGCAATTAACAAAACTAGAGTCCATTATTAAAGTTCAACGTGCTTTTCGCCGTCACTTTAATAATCAACCGCCTCGTCATGAGCAGATTTACCAGTGGCATCGAAAATTCGTAGACGATGGTAGCATCTGCAAACAGAAAAGCACGGGATGTCCACGCACATCGAATGAAAATGTCGAGCGCATTCGTACAGTTTACAAAAAGCAGCCCAGAAACCTCTTTTGAAAATATGCGACATCGAACTGTTGAAGCTGTGAATTCGATAACTAGAGACCAGCTGATTCGTGTGTGACAATAAATGAGCCACCGTTTTGATATTTGTCGTGACCACATGGTGGTCATATCGAATGCATAAAAATTGAACTTTTCTCTTTCCAGGAAGGTTAGAATTGTGTTTCTATCTTTTTTGGTTTGGAAGAAATAAATGTTTGAAATCTGTTCCTTTATTTTAAACAACCCTGTACAACCCATACGCTTAATCATAATTTTCACTAGGTTGTTTACAAAATCCCTATGTTGACATTACTATTGATTTATAAAAAAAATATGTACTGTACAAAATGTTGAACAAATCAAATATATTGGCAACAATCAATGTCATCGCCTGCTTCATTTCGGAAGAAAAAATGGTCTTAAACAAATTTGTTGTTGCCTAGTGTTATTGATTAAGCATGCAGTTAAATTTTGTTTACAGAATATTTACATAATATAAAATAGAATTAAAATTAATATCGACTTCCTGTTCCATATATTCATAAAAACAACTACTTTCCAAGCTAATACCCCGATAGATATAGAATTAAACTCTGAATATGTGAGTTACACAATAGATTTACTATTCTATGCATAATTTATAAGTATAAATGAAATTGCCAATTCTTGGTTGCAGAATACTTCAAACATTAAAAGTGCGATTCTTTTCGCAATCTACAACAAGTTAGTCTTACAAAGACTATATCAAACACTCATTGAAACAACTACTTCCCGGGCTAATACCCCGACGGACATTGAATTATACAACAAGTGTTTGCTGTTACATACAGTAACCTAATGCAAATGTAACAATTTGGGTCAAATTATTCAGGCCATCTATAGACACGTTTCGAGATTTATCTCTCATCAGTATAGCTTTGCCATTCCCTCTAAACAATTTGACACCTTAGACTGGCGGTCACGTTACCGTTCAAACATAAGTATAAATGAAATTGCCAATTCTTGGTTGCAGAATACTTCAAACATTAAAAGTGCGATTCTTTTCGCAATCTACAACAAGTTAGTCTTACAAAGACTATATCAACAGCAAACACTTGTTGTATAATTCAATGTCCGTCGGGGTATTAGCCCGGGAAGTAGTTGTTTCAATGAGTGTTTGATATAGTCTTTGTAAGACTAACTTGTTGTAGATTGCAAAAAGAATCGCACTTTTAATGTTTGCATAATTTATATGCAAAACGTAACATCATGATGCATCAGGTCAAATGATTCTCTTACCAAACTAAATGAATGAACAGGATTTTTTCAGAAAGTCGATATTAATTTTAAATTTCAAGTTTAGGTAAGCGTGAAAACTTGGATTATATTGGGAATTTCGACAATGAACGCTATTTCGCGAATAATGTCTAAAAATAAAGTTCATATAAAGACATATTTTAATATCGATTTTTAATTAACACTGTGAAATGCAACGATGTAAGTCTTTTACATGTGAGCCCTAATCCCCAGACGTGTAATAAATATTCAACCCCTTTCAACCCTCCGCAGTCTGATGCAATACCAGCCGGCGTTTCGTCGTTCGAATATTTTACTCAAGTGAATGATGACATCCCTTTTTAGGATTGCAGTACCTTAAAACTGATTCATATCCAAATACATATACGTTTCGCACTCATATTACTTTATATACAGCGATTTTTTTTTAAGTATACACATGCATATGCTGTAAATTCGTTGTTTTTTTATACAATTTGAAGATTTAAACGAGTGTTCTTCAATCCCAGATAAAACATGAAGTAAAATTTCAAGTTTAGAAGAGCCCGAGTGTTTGGATTTGGACGCGAAGCGTCCAAATACAAATTAGGGCTTTTCTAATCTCGACATTTTATTGCATGCGCCACTCGTATAAAACATTGAAATATTGCGAAGTTTAAAATATACTGTATTAGCATACTATTTTAACGGTATGTTTTGAACTTCATTCGAAATCAGTCCCAATGAGTAAATCCATTTAAGTAATGTTTTATCAACATTAAAACAACGTTTACAATGTTGATATAACGTTATTTGTTTGTTTTTTTGCTCAGTGGGGTGTTTTATACGCGTGGCGCATAAAGTAAAATTTCGAGTTTAGAAAAGCTTGAATTTTCATTTGAACGCTTCGCGTCTAAATCCAAACGTTCAGGCTTTTATAAACTCGAAATTTTACTTCATGCTTTTTTTCACATGAGGTGGTGTCGCTTAGCGTCCCTGCACTGCGGTCTCCGTGGTACTTTTGTGCGCCTCTGGATGGTTTACTCCCTGTGTACTCCTGTGTCTTCTATGAAGTTCAGGAGTTTCAACCAGGGGATTTTCTTCATGCTTACTCAAAGACTTATTAGAAGCTTTAAATTGAAGCTTGAAATTAAAAACATATTTCATCCCAAAATCAGGATCAAGTAAGATAACAAATGCCGAGTTTACTTGCTTCAGTGCGCTGTATATGTAAACTGGTAAAAAAAAGCAATTGCTAATTATAATAAACTCTAAAAATTAATCAATTACAACGAAAACCTAATTAAATCCCCGCGCGCACTATTCCTTGAAAAAATAACTACCTGCTCGCTCGCTTTAATCATTTCGAAAATACCCAAAGACCGTAGAACGACACGTATTCAGAACACGCACAAAACCATTTTTTCCTCTTAATAATTTTCCGGTCCGACTGTTTCGTTTTCTACAAGGTTGAAAAATAATACGGAATTTCAATACGTCGTGTAAGGTGTTACATATTTATCTTTTCTTTTCGGATATTGCTCATTCATCGTGTATACGGAAGGTTGGTTTTATAACTGATGTTTTTTTTTTTGTGTGGAGTCGATTCGATCAATCCTACGTGATCAATGGGTTTTTCATCTGCAGCGTTCGTGATCCGGACTTTCCCTTTTTCAAGGAAAAATATGTGTTGTTACATGTCGATGCCGTGCGGGGAGTTTCACAATTTATTTGTTAATGTTGAGTTTAATTTAAGCATTGTTTAACGAAATTAATATTGGTTTGACGGTCCGCGATCAGCAGATAAATGTCAGGTTTTAAAATTTACTGACGATTGTTTTTGTCTTTGAAAGTGGTTATAAAATTTGTTAGATCTTGGCTAAAACTCATTGAATATGTGGCCCTTGAACAGAAAGGTTTTAAGATCCCTCCCTGTATGATCAAATAATACTTAAATTTGAAGATTTGAACCTCTTGATTGATTGATTGAAACCTCTTATTATTTTCACTAATTATATTTAAATGAAAATATCTTGAAAATAAAAGATGGTATAGTATGTTCAATCAAATAAAACCTCTAGAGTGCCATAAAAAATATTGTAGGTTGGCAACTCTGCAATTATACATCATAATTATTATGTCTGATGTTTTAAATGTCAATTCCTAAAGCGTGTAGCCAACTTAAATTTAAGAAAAGATAAAATCATGGCACTCTAGAGGTTTTTTTTTTATAGAACATACGATATAATCTGTTTAATAACTAGGAGGAGCGTTTTAAATTTCACGCGCCAAAACCTACAACTCTGATTGGTAGAGAGCGCGCCCATTTTACAATATGCTAATTACGTCATTATTAGAAGCAAAGCTGACATAACCTTAATTCAAAGCGTTACCGAGTTGCAACTTTGTCTGTTTCGTAATAACCTTTTGTGCGGTGTTTCTTGAGCATAGTTAAAAGTTAGTTTTGTTTATATTGTTGTGATGGATTATGGACCCAGTACAAGCTCGGTGATAATATCACCTTCACCTCCAAAAAAGCGCAAGAGGTTGGATTTGGGTCATTTATATCTGTCTCAAAAACAGTGCATAATAAATATGCATAAGCAGATGATAACAAATGATCCACATATGAAAATTACTGCTGTTGTATCAGACACTGTTGGTGCAGTAGGTGAGATATCAAATAGCATAAGAATACGCATCAAATAATAAAATGTTTAATTTTTAGGAGCTGTAAATTTCACTGTCTATCGTACCATTAGCGAATATAAGAAATCCGGAGAGATTTGTAGCCCTAAACAGCTTGGAGGACATAATTACAAGTTTTTATGACGTATTAAAAAGATTCGTGAATAGTTTCTCCTATAAGAATGAACTGCCAACTTTGAATAAAGTTTTAAAAGAAGTAAACGATCATGCAGGCAACAAATCATTTTTAAGTAAGATAGAGACCAGAGCTGGGCAGGATTCGAATCATTCAGGATTCGAATCCTGGATTCCTTTTAGAGGATTCAAAAGAGGCATTCGAATACTTCAGTTCAACTGGATTCGTGATCCGGATTCGTTACAGCTTTTTAAGAGTATTCGTATTCGAGTCTAAATGTGGGTGATTCGAATCTTTATAAAAGGGGTCGAATCCTTGTAAAAGGATTCGAATATTTATAAAAGGATTCGAATCTCTATAAAAGGGGTCGAATCCTTGTAAAAGGATTCGAATATTTATAAAAGGATTCGAATATTTATAAAAATATTCGAATATTTATAAAAGAATTCGAATACTTACAAAAGGATTTGAATCGTCAAAAATAATTCGAATTAATGGTGAGGAAAAACATGAAAAATGTTTTTTTGTGTGTTTTTAAATTTCTCGTTAAATCACTGTTTTATGCGCGTGGCGCATGACGTAAAATTTCGAGTTTAGAAAAGCCCAGAAAATTTGTCTCGGGTCGCTGCGCGACCCTCGTCAAATTTTCACGGGGCTTTTCTAAACTCGAAATTTTACTTCATGCTTAGTCTGGGAGTGGAAACGCTCGTTCGAAACTTCAAAGTGAATGCTTTAATAAGAACATTAAATGATTGAAAATGTTTTTAAAGATAATAATCTAGTTTTCAAAATTGTGTTTAATATTATTTGAAGTAAAACTGATATGGTAGCCACAATCTGAAATGTTAAATTTTTCCAATATTTCCCTGACTAAAGATTTTTTCCCTGGCCTTTTAATATAACTTTCTTTTGTGGAAAACCCCAATTCTGTTTAATAGTTTTCATTGTTTTTGCCAATATTTAAGTTAATTTTATAAATTTTTCGTGTTTTGCAATTTGCCTGCTGATTTTGACAAATTTAATAATATCATATGGCTTTTTTGTTAGTGTTTTGGTCAATTTGAATATAATTCCATGACTTTTCTCTGACTTTCCCGATTTTAATGATATTCAGTGAATTTTTTATTTACGTAAATTTCAGACATTAGTCGACTTTATAATAGCGTTCAATTTGAAGTTTTTAAGGAGTGTTTCCACTCCCAGGCTAAGCATGAAGTAAAATTTCGAGTTTAGAAAAGCCCCGTGAAAATTTGTCGAGGGTCGCGCAGCGACCCGAGACAAATTTTCGGGCTTTTCTAAACTCGAAATTTTACTTCATGCGCCACGTGTACAAAACACTGATTTGAAGTGGAGTTCAGAAACACACAAATACATCTTTAACTAGAGTAACAGGGAGTCAGATATTTAATCTGTTATCAACGATGTTCAGTGGTAGTAATAAATAATTAGGTTTTTAATATTTTTGTTGAAACAACTATAGTTTGTTTAAAAACTAGGAGGAGTAAGTGCCAAAGCCCAATTTACATTATAAAAAGTAACCAGAAATATCACTAGATAAATTTGGCGGCAATTTTAAATAATTTTATAATTACTCTTTAAATAAAATTAAATATAATGTAAAAAATATTTAAAAATCAATAATAGATAATACTTTTTTATACAATTTGATTATTAAATTCAAAATAAACAAATAACTAAATTATGGACTACATAATAATAATTAAAAAACGAACACTTTTTTAAAATTTTATTCATTACAAAAATTATATATAATACACGTGGGTCAAGATCTCAACTGGGTAGTAAAACGGGCAGGGTACCTGATAACAAACAAGACATTAATAAACCGTATGTGTGCAAATAGAACCCGTAACCTCGTTAGCAAGTAAGGAGCACATGTCGGACTTTCTGGACCACTGAGTGGTCAGGGGGTTGGGCAAGGGAGCACCGATTAGCATCCGCGGATCGATTAAACAGTTTTGGACATTGCGTTTCTTACTGGAGTCAACCAGTAATTCCGGGAATTACTGGAGGGGTACAAGACCAAGTCAAGAGGCAGACACTTTAACACTGGGCAGGGTTCCAGGGTTATATACGCGACACTATTCACTATTCGAAAATGTATGCATAAAGTTGGGCAATATACCAGAATTATAAAAATATAATTTCAAAATGCATTTAATGTTAGTCAGATGAGTCATTTTCATATTGAAGGAAAATTAAAAATGGTTCTATTAAATTGTCTATGATACCATCCAATTTGGACATGTTTAATTCCTCTTTGATGACATGCTCAACACAAATTTTCCAATGCATTGTTACATTTTGTAGTGTTTGTAATAATAGATTTTTACATCTGCCAATGTAAACGTTTGGTTTTTAGATGCCACTTCATTTTTGATTTGAGCCCATATTAGTTCAATTTTATTGTTCTTTGTGGAAACTGATGACATTTGAAAGTTCATACCGGACCATATCTTCATCAAATTGGATATTTTTTAATTGTAACCAAACCTACATATCCTTTTTCTTTGAAGATTTTGTTGGAATTTTTTCTAATTTGCGACTATGGTAAGATGCATTGTCCATTACAATGGCAATGTGTTTAATAAATTAGAAAACCATTCTTCAAATATCATTGCTTTAATTTCCGCATGGTAATCGGCAGTTTTTTTACCCTCAAATAGCAACAATGCTTTATCAACAAAACTTAGCTTAGATCCAACGTGCAGAATTATAAGGCAATTGCCTTTTCCTGATCCATTTTTTAGCTCCATTGATAGCCCTTCAGTGAATGCCTGACGCCGATTTGTTACACTATTGTTCACCTACACTTTAGATTTGGTGTGGCCTTCATTGACCCATGTTTTATCCAGATAAAAAATTGGCCGACCTTCCATTCTGTACTTCTTAATTGTAGTTAAGTATTTTCTTCTCCATCGTACGATATCGTTAATGTTATGCTATTCGATATCTCACCTACTGCACCAACAATGTTTAACATAACAGCAGTCATTTTCATATGTGGATCATCTGTTATCATCTGCGTATACAGATTTATTATGCACTGTTTTTCGGACAGAGATAAATGACCCAAATCCAACCTCTTACGCTTTTTGGAGGTGAAGGTGATATTATCACCGAGCTTGTACTACGTCCATAATCCATCACAACTATATAAACAAAACTAACTTTTAACAATGCTAAAGAAACACCGCACAGAAGGTTATTACGAAACAGACAAAGTTGCAACTCGGTAACTCTTCGAATTAAGGTTTTGTCAGCTGTTACGTCTAATAATGATGTAATTAGTATAGTGTAAAATGGGCGTGCTCTCAGCCAATCAGAGTTATAGGTTTTGGCGCCTGAAATTTAAAACGCTCCTCCTAGTTATTAAACAGATTATATACACCGTTCCATTTGTTTCTGGATCTCGCCTAGCCATGCTTTCGTGTTGTTATGTTGCAGTATCAACATTTACATTTTTTATTAATTGCCACTCCTGATTCCTTATTTTAACAGTGTTGCAATAATTTATGATATCATAAGTAATCCTCTTTTTAATTTTCAAGAGGTTTATTGTTAATCTTGCAACAATTATTTCGCCACGCGGTCGCTTCTTCGAGCATTTTATTATTAAATCAAATTAATCTAGTGTTGCAATGCTGTGTCAATGTCAAAGTGAAAAATAATTTCAGGCACATATTAAATATTAACATGCCAAAGATTATCTCTGAATCAAAAAGGTTACAAATTCTGAAATCCTACAAACATTTTAGGCAAAGTAATCCAAATCTACAGCATCACAATATTATTACGATTTTAATAGATATTTTTGGGGTATGTCTAGTATTTTAATTATCATATATATTTAATTAAAGATAATTACGTTTCAGGTAGGGAGATCTTCATTACAATTAGTTTTACGACAAAGACCTGACGAATTGAAATCTACTACTTCTGGCAAACGATCTAAAAACAGCCATTTCTGGAATCACCTAGCTAGAAAAGATCTGCAACAACTAATTTGGCAATATAACTCTAGAAATCAGTATTTTACTTTGAGAGATCTTTTGAATGATATGAAAGAAAATTATGAGTTCCATGGGAGTAGAACAACACTTTATAGGGTTGTTAAAAGTATGGGGTATAAATTCAAATTAATTAATGGGCGCAAAATTCTCTGTGAACAAAAACATGTTGTTGCAGCTAAAATTATTTTCCTTAGAAAATTTTTACAGTATCAAAATTCCAGTGAAGATATCCAATTCGTATACCTGGATGAAACATGGATATATCAGAATGGATCCGTGGTTCGACGCTGGGTACATGAAACGGATATAAAAAGTAATCCAACTAAATTTAAAAATGAAGGCAAACGCTTCACCATTCTACATGCTGGGTATAGAGGTGGGTTTTTGGATGGGTGCGATTTTTTATTACATTCGAAAAACAATGACCGAGATTACCATGCCACAATGGATGGTAATACTTTTCAAAATTGGGTGGTTAATCAACTTATTCCTGTTTTGGCTAAGCTTTCAGGGAAATGTGTAGTTATTATGGATAATGCTGCATACCATTCTGTGCAATTAGACAAAACTCCTTCATTTTCTTGTAAGAAATGCGAAATGCAGGAGTGGTTGGTTAAACACAATGTAAAATTCAATCCAAAATTAACCAAAAAGGAACTATGGGCTTTATTTATACCTTTTCGATCAAATGACAAAATTTACGTAGTTGATGACATTTTGAGAAAGAACGGGCACGAAGTTCTTAGATTACCGCCATGCCATTGTCAATACAATCCAATTGAAATGGCATGGGGGTTTTTTAAGACTTTCTACAATAAGCACATAAATTCTTAGCAACCATCTAAGGATCGTGTTCAGAATTTATGGCTTGAGTCTCTCTCAAAATGTACATCCGATATGTGGCAAAATTTCTGTGATCATTGTGAAAAACTTATTTCGGATGACTGGACAAAACACATGGGGAACCTTTCTTTTGAAACCATTCCTCCTTTTGTTATTTCGCTTGGGGAATCTGGCTCAGATCGCAACAAAAAATTGATTCGAAAAAACAGGATTCGAATCTTCGATTGGAATCATATTTATCTCTTACGAATCCTTTATTCGAGTATTCGTGATTCGAATCATATTAGGTGATTTGGATTCGTGATTCGAATCCTTTTTACGAGGATTCGTCTCAGCTCTCATAGAGACACATTATTTTATAAATTCCATATTATATTATGAACATAATGTAAATATGTTTTATTTCACAGATATGTTGCGAGATGCCGTATAAGCATTTTAATTGAACTGACGATATCGTACGATGGAAAAGAAAATACTTAACTACAATTAAGAAGTACAAAATGGATATTTGATTATATTTAAACAGTAATTATGAAATTATTTAAAATTGCCTCTAAATTTATCTAGGGATATTTCTGGTAACTTTTTATAGTGTAAATTGGGCTTGAGCACTTACTCCTTCTAGTTTTTAAACAGACTATAATTTCATTTAAATGAAAATATCTTAAAAATAAAAGATGGTAGGTATAGGGAATGCCGGTATAGATCAAACCAGAATTGAATTCGCCAGCATACGTAAAAATAGATAGGGTGCTCTATTTAAAAAAATCGTGGGTAGTTGTTTTAAAGTTGGCAAAATGTAGTATGAAGTTTTGAACACTGTATTCTATTATTCCAAAAACAAATCACCATTGGATAGCTTCGGGTATTGTTTTTTCATAGCCAACGATTTTCATTTGTTCGGAGATACCATTTTTTGTTTAATTTGAAGTGCAAGTAATTATTTATTTAACACTGACACCGTTACATTTCTGTAATTATACGTCTCACAAACGCAGATTTGAAAAGCACACACTAAATTGCATTGTTAGGATTTTTTTTATGAAAACTTTGTTTGCAATAAATCTAGCACGTTTTGATAAAATTCACCTTTTCCACTACATTACTGCAACTGTTTGCACGTTGAAAATTATTTATGAGTAATTGTATCCGCAAGTGTATTATGAAATACAAAATGCATTTTGTTAGGAGTTTTATCTTTGCAGGAACAATTTATCAACAACGTACGAGTGGTAAAAATTGCTCAAATATTGTAGCGTTTGAAATAAGCTGTGCTTTAATAAACGCATAAATATAGGTTTTATTTTAACCTTTATTCATTGTTTAACCGTAAGGGAAAGTATATACCGGGTGTGGCACTTAAGACGCCTCGGACCATAGCTCCTTTACGATAAAAGCTATCGAAAAAAATCTAAGAGCAAAGTGGTGCATAATTACCGTCGCTATGTTTCAAAAATATTTCTAATCATCAGTGGCGTGCCGTACTGCAGTGGCGTACCAAACTTATGTTTTTTTAAATGGAATGCCCTATTTTTTATTGCAGATTTGGAAAGTGCTCGAAGAGTACTTATTTTTTTATCAAACATGTTATACCCTTCACTTTAGCGGTTTCGCTGTTATAACCCCTTCTTTCAAAATTGCGCCCCATTTTTGAGATTGTTTTGTAGAGAAACTAATTGACGCCGGCGCCTGAATTTTGAATTGAGGTACAGGTTAAGACCTCGTAAACCTTCACATAATTTTTTTCGGGTAATTTATGGAAAAAAAATAATTTTTGATTGAACTTCGCATGTTGTCATTTTTTTCGAAAATTTCAAATGGCACCCCCCTAAAAAAATTATGGAGTTGTACAGCCAAAACTCTAAATTTTTCATTGGTACAAAAAAATTACACATTGCATAACAAAATTTCGGAGAAAAAAGGAATTTCATCGCAAATGTTGGGAAACGTTTTCCATTCCCAAGAGTGCCATGAGAAAACAAAAGATTGGTAATTGTCAAATTAAATTATTAGACGCCAGTAGCAGCCATAAGTCATTTTTGATAAACGTTCTAAAAATGTTCCGAACTCAAGAGGAAATGGTTGACATGATATTTATTCTTGGAGAATGTGACAAGAATTGTTTGTTGGCGTCACGAGTGTACGCTGCGAGATATCCGCACAGGGCACATCCAAATGAACGTGCGTTTCAAAAAGTGTTGGAGAGATTTACTATTACGGGAAGTGTGAAACGGCCAAGGAGAGTTAGAAAGAAGACAGTTTTTACCGAAAATAATGAACTGCAGGTTCTGGAGGCAGTTATTGAAGATCCTCATACCAGTATCCGTGATATTAGTAGGAATCACGATATTTCAACGCGATCCGTACATCGTGTTCTTCAAAAGTACAAATTCCGTCCATTTAAGATTCAACTGCACCAAGAATTGCAACCTCAAGATTTTCATGCGAGGCAAGATTTCTGCTTGTGGGCTATCAACAAAATTGAGCAGGAGGAATCATTTCTTATGCGCGTATTATTTTCTGATGAAGCGACGTTCCATAGAAATGGGCATGTCAATCGCCACAACTACCATTATTACGCCGATGAAAACCCACACGCCATGCGAATGATAAACCACCAGCAAAGATGGTCGCTGAATGTTTGGGGAGGCATACTTGGAGAACACCTTTTGGGTCCTTATTTCGAGGTGCACCTGAATGGCAACAGTTATTTGAGGTTCCTTCGCGACGACTTGGATGATCTCTTGGAAAATGTCCCTCTAGCCGCTCTACGACAGATAGTTTTCCAGCACGATGGAGCTCCTGCACATAATAGCCGTGTCGTTCGGGAATTTCTCGATGAAACGTTTCCGGACTCGTGGATTGGTCGTGGGGGTCCTGTGAGGTGGCCGCCAAGATCACCAGACCTCACTCCCCTTGACTTCTTCCTTTGCGGCCATATCAAAGACGAGGTTTATAGGACGGTACCAACTACTGTCGAGGATATGAGGGAGAGAATCCGCGCGGCTTTCCGCGATATATCACCAGAAGTCCTTAGGGCAGTGTCTAGAGCCTGTGAGTCGAAGTTGCGGTTATGCCTCCAGCAGGAAGGTCGTCATTTCGAACATTTAGTTTAAGTTGTTAAATTTTCTTTATCTGCATTTTTCATATCATGTTGAATAAATAGGTACATACTATTATGTTGACCGTATTTGTGTTTTTGTTTTCTCATGGCACTCTTGGGAACGAAAAACGTTTCCCGACATTTGCGATGAAATTCCTTTTTTCTCCGAAATTTTGTTATGCAATGTGTAATTTTTTTTGTACCAACGAAAAATTTAGAGTTTTGGCTGTACAACGCCGTAATTTTATTAGGGGTGTAATGGGTCAGTAGGGGTCATGTGCAAATATTATTTTTGACGAAATTAAATTAAAATATTAATACAAGAATCACCCAAGAAAATAATAAAGAAAAATCAACATGCAGTAAATACGAGAATAACATTAGTCGATCAAAATTTTTTATGTGAAAGAAATAACAAATGCAGCATCGCCTTAAAATAATAAACAAGTACCGGCGCGTGGAGAAGTGCTAAGACATACCGAAAGATTCGGTTCAGGGTTTAACGAACGCAAACACAACAAGTGTGCAAAGTCAGGGAAATGAAGTTGACGTCAGAGAGGGAAGGGTTTTGTGACCATATATGGTAGTAGATAAAATTTAAGCAACAAAATTTGGGGAGGGGAGAACTTTGAGAGCAGCAAAGAAACGATTCTAAAAATCAGTTCGTTTTGGGACCGGGACGGGGACAGTCAGTATCAGAATGTAAATGGGGACAGTTGAAAATGGTTTTAGGAGGAGAGTCAAGAAACAGTTCGGAAGAAGAACATCACGAAAAGCACCACAAGTTCCAAATCACAGAGGGAAATAAGAATAACACAACAAAAACAAAATTATACAACAAATATAAAAACTATACAACAAAAAAGAATACAAAACAGTTGACGGGTGTGGTCGAGCTGTGCGTGGAAAATGAAGGAGTGTTCCCGCTAGTTAATTGACTGAAAACAATTAACGGGTGTGGTCGTCCCGAGTTAGTACTGCAGAGTTATGTTCCCGCTAGTTAACAGCACAAAAAAGCAATTGACGGGTGTGGTCGAGCTGTGCGTGGAAAACGGAGGAGTGTTCCCGCTAGTTAATTGCCTGAAAACAATTAACGGGTGTGGTCGTTCCGAGTTAGTACTGCAGAGTTATGTTCCCGCTAGTTATATGCACAAAAAAGCAATTGACGGGTGTGGTCGAGCTGTGCGTGGAAAACGGAGGAGTGTTCCCGCTAGTTAATTGCTGATCACAATTAACGGGTGTGGTCGTCCCGAGTTAGTACTGCAGAGTTATGTTCCCGCTAGTTATATGCACAAAAAGCAATTGACGGGTGTGGTCAAACTATGCGTGGAAAACGGAGGAGTGTTCCCGCTAGTTAATTGCCTGAAAACAATTAACGGGTGTGGTCGTCCCGAGTTAGTACTGCAGAGTTATGTTCCCGCTAGTTATATGCACAAAAAAACAATTGACGGGTGTGGTCGAGCTGTGCGTGGAAAACGGAGGAGTGTTCCCGCTAGTTAATTGCCTGAAAACAATTAACGGGTGTGGTCGTCCCGAGTTAGTACTGCAGAGTTATGTTCCCGCTAGTTAAATGCACAAAAACAATTGACGGGTGTGGTCGAACTGTGCGTGGAAAACGGAGGAGTGTTCCCGCTAGTTAATTGCCTGAAAACAATTAACGGGTGTGGTCGTCCCGAGTTAGTACTGCAGAGTTATGTTCCCGCTAGTTAATGATACAAAACAATCAACGGATGACGTCGGGATCTGCTTGCTAATCAGAGGAGTGTTCCCGCTAGTTGGTTGTCTGGTAAGCTCCGAGATGGTTTTTGTGGGTTTCCCATCTCATAATGCAAATGCAGGGGTTATTTAATTTTGCTCCCACAAGTAGAGTCATATACTTTTTGAGTTTAACTAAAATGCACATGGCTTCTAAGTACAAACGAAAATAAAGTATTTCGAGAATATAAATAATTTAAGAAACACAAATTAATTAGAAATGTCATAATTGAGGTCAATAAACTTTGCATCCGTTAAACTCACATCCTGTTTTATTTATTGTCCACACATACTCCTGGTCATTAAAAGGGAAGAAAGACACAGTATTTCCGATAATGCATATTGACACAAACAACGAATCTGTTAAATAAATTAAAAGGGTTACTACATACACAACACAACGTAAATAAAATACAAATTATAAATTTGTATAATACCTAGGGTCGAATCATTACAGGGGGGTGCCATTTGAAATTTTCGAAAAAAATGACAAGATGCGAAGTTCAATCAAAAATTATTTTTTTTCCATAAATTACCCGAAAAAAAAATTATGTGAAGGTATACGAGGTCTTAACCTGTACCTCAATTCAAAATTTAGGCGCCGGCGTCAATTAGTTTCTCTACAAAACAATCTCAAAAATGGGGCGCAATTTTGAAAGAAGGGGTTATAACAGCGAAACGGCTAAAGTGAAGGGTATAACATGTTAGATAAAAAAATAAGTACTCTTCGAGCACTTTCCAAATCTGCAATAAAAAATAGGGCATTCCATTTAAAAAAACATAAGTTTGGTACGCCACTGGAGTACGGCACGCCACTGATGATTAGAAATATTTTTGAAACATAGCGACGGTAATTATGCACCACTTTGCTCTTAGATTTTTTTCGATAGCTTTTATCGTAAAGGAGCTATGGTCCGAGGCGTCTTAGGTGCCACACCCGGTATATATATAATTTTGGTGTGACGTTTTTGCATACACAGATTTGTAATGTATAAATTTTGTATATGTAAAATAAAGAATATTGTATTGTAATATAAAGAATATTGTACATTTTCTAAATCGAAGTATTCTCTAAATATGAAACTATTTAAAAACGCAATTTAAAAATTACAACTGAGTATCTAAGACATGATTGAAATCGATTAAAATATTGTTTACCTATGCATCCTATGCACCTTAACATTCGTTTGTTGGGTTGCATACAAATAAGAGTACCCGCTCGTGTTACATGGGCGTTGCTTTGTCAACGGTGCAGCAACATTTTTCTTTAAACGTTAGCATGCAACGTTCCTGCAGGCGGACATTCAGCATTTATTCAATGTTTTTTTCAACATTCATGCAACTTAAAACGAAACGTTTCGTGCATATGGGGGGGTTCAAACCCTCTACGAAATTTTCAAAATGTTAAATTTTACTATGTAAAAGTTTCCCCGTTAGGTCAAAAACAATTTTTTTACATTTTGCCCAAAACCGATTATTTTACAAAAATCAAACATTTTATCGATAACTCTGAGATCATTGAATTGAAAAAAGATCCTACAGCCGAGTTCCAGAAATCTCTTAAAGATTGTTGTAATCAATGTCAGGGTATTTTTCCTAATAGTAACCAATATTCAATGTTTCCAATGAACCCTATTTCCCCTAGGTTATACGGTTTAATAAAAATCCACAAAGATAATTCTCCTATCCGTCCAGTAGTGTCATATATGAACTCACCCTCCCGTAATTTATCTATCCACTTAAATTCAATTTTTAAGGAAATAACCGATTTTAGAGATCCTTATTCGGTTAAAAATTCCATCGAACTCACTAAACAACTTAACAACTTCAAAATGGAACCTGGATACAAGCTCGTTTCATTCGATGTAACTAATAAGTTTGCTAATATTCCTCCTTCAGAGTGTATTCAATTAATAGAAAAAACATTTGATAGATATAATACTAACATCACTATAAAAACAGAATTTTTAAATACTTTACAAATCATTCTAAATAACAATTTTTTCTCATTTGATAACAAATTTTACAAACAAACCAATGACCTAGCAATGGGGTGCCCCTTAAGCCCATTGTTAGCCGATATTTTTATGCACAACTTCACTGTAATTATTTTAAATTCACCACTTGCGAAAAAACATATTAAATTGTGGTACCGTTACGTCGATGATATACTAGCTTGTTTCCAGGGTACAGATAGACATCTCAATCAATTTTTAGATTACATTAATAACCTACATCCCAGAATAAAATTCACAGTAGAAACAGAAATTAACAAAAACATTAAATATCTTGACCTCTCCATCACTAAAATAAATAATAGATTAACATTTGACATTTTTAGAAAACCCACATTCACAGACTCAGTAATTCCCATCCACTCCAGACATCCCTATAAACATAAAATAGCTTCTTTCAATTCAATGATCAATCGAGCGTTTTAAATTCCCTTATCAGATAGTTCTTTTGAAAAAGGAGTTAGCCTGATTAGGACCATGGCTATTAATAATGGTTATGGTCATGATCTAGTTGATAAACTAATTAAAAAACATAAATTTTCCCAAATTAAACATTTACTGTATGCAGGAATACCAAATAAATCAGACAGTACAACTTACAAACCAATTACTTACTTTGGCAATGTTAGTTTCCAAATTAAAAATATTTTGAAAAAACATAATATAGAAATTGCATTGAAACCATTTTGTAAAATTAATAATTATATTTTTAATAGTAAAACCAAAATTGATAAAGGTAATAGATCAGGAGTATATAAATTAACATGATTGTCAAGGAGTATACATTGGTCAATCTGGTCGTAATTTCAATACTAGACTAAAGGAGCATAACCGGGCTTTTCGGTTGCGACAATGTGATAAGTCATCTTTTGCAAAACATCTCTTAGATAAAAACCATACTTTTGGAAAAGATGTACTTACTATTATTCATTGTGCCGAAAAGGGTCGAAAGATGAATCTCCTTGAATCCCTAGAAATACATAAAGCTAGCGCTAATCCGGGAATCCCCCTAATTAACGACCAGGTTGACCTACTGTATACCCCCATTTTTAAAGCCGTTTTGTAATCCGTTTTCATGTAATCACCTTTTGTATATATACCCGTATTGTTTCCAGTTTTAGACACTTCATGTTTGATAATGGCAAGCTGAATTTGCCGAAACTGCAGTCACATAAAAATAAATTGTGTTATACAAACAAAGTTAAAAGTGTTTTATTGTGTTAAATTTTTTACCATTAAATCCCCGAAATATTTTTTTGGCTATGGCCTTAGTTGCCATAGAAATCATTGTACTTCTAGAGTTACAATAGATGTATTGTAAATAAGACTAGTATTTGAAATGGGCAAAATAATAGGGCCTCTTTTTAGGTACATACATATATCGTAATATTTCTTTGTTTTATACGCGTGGCGCATGAAGTAAAATTTCGAGTTTAGAAAAGCCCCGTGAAAATTGTCTACGCGGGGCTTTTCTAAACTCGAAATTTTACTTCATGCTTAGTCTGGGAGTAGAAACCACTCCTTCTAAACTTCAAATTGAACGCTTTTAAATCAGCGAAGTGACTTTTAATTTTTTTAGATTAATAATTACCATTAAACTTATAAAATCAGCAACATACTTAAAAGAACAAATCCCTGTATGTTAATATTTACCAAGAAATACAAAGTTTAAATAATGATTACTGTTTAAAATAAAAACGTGAAAACCTATACACACATCATAAAATATTACAACACTTTTCAGAACTGTAAAAATTAGGACAAATCGTCAAAAATGTAAAAACTTACAAAATCAACAAAAATACAAAATTTCAAACGAGGAATTCATTAATGGAAATTAACCTAAACTGTCTTTAAAAGATAATCGCCCTCCCTCAAAATTGCTCTCTGGATCCGCTCCTGGACTAAAGGCTGTTTATATGTTAGTATAATGCTTTCAAACTTTATTTAAGATTAAATTATCCGCTTCAAAAAAATCTTAAAGCTGCCGATGACTGTTTTTTCGTGCCCTGTATGCCTAGCGTATGAATACAAAAATCTTTGAGTTTGTTCAGTGCTATCTAAATCCAACAATGAATTGAATATGCGTTCTGTTTGTTGGGCATGACATTGAAATGGTATTGGATTTCCCGTGGGCTCAAGTGACAAAGGTTCTTTTGTCATTTTATTCACTTTGTGCGTAGCAGGCAATAAGTCTTATGAAAAAAAAGCTCTCTCAGGTATTTATCATACAGTGTTAATAAAATATATTGATAATATAATAATAATAAAAAAATAACAAATTTGAGGGTTAACAATAAAAACTGTAATGACACAAATACACTATTAAGCGCAATTTGCTATTGTACAACTTTTGAATAGCAAAATTTGTTTAAACTGTTAATTTACAAATCTATTTGAATAACATTGATTAACATTTTTATTAAAAATTATTAATTAAAAAAGAGAATTAACTACAAAACATTAAAATTGCGATTCTTTGCGCAATCTACAACAAATTTGTCTTACAAAGATTAAATCAAACACTCATTGAAACAATGAGTTTCAATGAGTGTTTGATTAAGTCTTATAAGACAAATTTGTTGTAGACTGCGCAAAGAATCGCACTTTTAATGCTTTGTAGTAAATTCTCTTACAAATACCAAATCAAACACTCATTGGGCCAGAGCTGGGACGAATCCTCGTAAAAAGGATTCGAATCACGAATCCGAATCACCTAATATGATTCGAATGACGAATCCTCGAATAAAGGATTCGTAAGAGATAAATATGATTCGAATCCTGTTTTTTCGAATTACGAATACAAATCCTTTAAAAATAAATTTGATTTTATTATTTTTTTGCAACTATTAATATATAAATATCGTTACCAGTTGCATTAACAAAATTATTCAAAACCTAATTATTTATTATTAACACTGAACATCGTTGATAACAGACTAAATATCTAATTCCCTGTTACTCTAATTAAAGATGTATTTGTGTGTTTCTGAACTTCACTTCAAATCAGTGTTTTGTACGCGTGGCGCATGAAGTAAAATTTCGAGTTTAGAAAAGCCCGAAAATTTGTCTCGGGTCGCTGCGCGACCCTCGACAAATTTTCATGGGGCTTTTCTAAACTCGAAATTTTACTTCATGCTTAGCCTGGGAGTGGAACACCCGCTCAAAACTTCAAATTGAACTCTATTGTAAAATCGACGAATACCTGAAAATTATCCAAATAAAAAATTCACTGAATATCATTAAAACCGGGAAAGTTAGAGAAAAGTTATGGAATTATATTCGAATTAACCAAAACACTAACAAAAAAGCCATATGATATTATTAAATTTGTTAAAATCAGCAGGCAAATTACAAAGCACGTAAAAAATTATAAAATTAACCTAAATATTGACAAAATAATGAAAAACATTAACAAAATGGGGGTTTCCCACAGAAGAAAGTTATATTAAAAGGCCAGGGAAAAAATCTTGAATCAGGGAAATATCGAAAAATTTAACATTTTAGATTGTGGCTACTATGTCAGTTTTACTTCAAATAATATTAAACAAAATTTGGAAACTAGATTATTATCTTTAAAAACGTTTTTAGTTATTTAATGTTTTTATCAAAGCATTCAGTTTGAAGTTTAGAACGAGCGTTTCCACTCCCAGACTAAGCATGAAGTAAAATTTCGAGTTTAGAAAAGCCCCGTGAAAATTTGTCTCGGGTCGCGCAGCGACCCGAGACAAATTTTCTGGGCTTTTCTAAACTCGAAATTTTACTTCATGCGCCACGCGTATAAAACAGTGATTTAACGAGAATTTTAAAAACACACAAAAGATATTTATCATGTTAATCCTCACAATTCGAATTATTTTTGACGATTCAAATCCTTTTGTAAGTGTTAACTGTTAAGGCTTCTACTTCGTTATACGTCATTATTAACATAAATAAGACACTTAAACTTTGTTTGTATAACTGAGGTTTTTTTTTATTCTGGCTATAGTCTCGACAACTTTAACTTGTCATTATCAGACTACAAGTAGTCTGATAATGACAAGTTAAAGTTGTCGAAACTATAGTCACAATAAACCTCAGTTATACAAACAAAGTTTAAGTACCTTTTGTAAGTGTTCGAATCCTTTTATAAATTTTTGAATCCTTTTATAAATATTCGAATCCTTTTATAATTATTCGAATCCTTTTATAAATATTCAAATCCTTTTATAAGGAGCCGAATCACCCACATTTGGATTTGAATACCAATCCTCTTAAAAAAAATGGTGATGTGTCCATCATAGTACTTTCCCCCGTAAATTGCGTATTAAATCACTTTTAAAATATTTGTAGCATTATTATTTTCAAAATGTCTTCAACTTTTTGATAACTACAACTTTTATTTGAAACATTTTTCAATTGGATCAACACATACTGACACAAACCAATGACGATAAAAAACACTATTTATTGAATATCTCAAAAACTAAGAGTGCTATGACAAAAAGTGAAGATACAAAAAATATTTAATATTTTATTACCTACAACTTTTATTTAAAACATTTTCCAATTGTATCAACACACACTGACACCAATCCATGACTAGATAAAAAACACTATTTATTAAATATCTCAAAAACTAAGAGTGCTATGACAAAAAGTGAGTCCACAAAAAATCTTTAGTTTTTTATTTCCTACAACTTTTATTTAAAACATTTTTCAATTGTATCGACACATACACTGTCACACATCAATAACTAGATAAAACAAACAACTTTTAAAATATCTCAAAAACTAAGAGTGCTATAACAAAAAGGAAATAAACAATATATCTTCATTTTGTTATTATCTACAACTTTTATTTGAAAGAATTTTTTGTTTGATGAACATTTAATAAAAAATCAGAAAAAACTGAAAAACGCTACGAGTAAAGTACCACTTCCGGTTTTCTGATTTTCACCAAAAGCTTTTTAGTTCTTCCGATTGTAACAAAAAGCTTAAGTTTCAAGTTTCATCTCGATATCTTTAGCGGTTTTTGCGGTACAGCGCACACAGACACACACACAGGCAGACAGACATTTTTCAAAAATGGTCTTATTCGACTCACGGGACCTCAAAACGGATATTTCCGCTAAAATTTTTGATTCGAAAATTTTCACGAAAACAATACTTTCCCTTTGTATTACATACGGGGGAAAGTAAAAACGTAACGAATCCGGATCACGAATCCAGTTGAACTAATATATTCAAATGCCTCTTTTCAATCCTCTAAAACGATTTGAATCCTGAATGATTTGAATCCTGTCGAGCTCTGCATTGGGCCAGTTCATCAGAGACAACAGTTGTGAGTTTACTGCCAACTGTTGGAGAATTGTCTGATGACCGGATTGTTAATCGTGAACGTATTTGGGATTTTTGCAATCGTATGAAAAAGACAGACCAGAGTACCCTTCATCAGATACCGACATGTATCACAAACAAATCCAAACATGTTGAATGTTGAACATTTTGATGAACGGGCCCAATGAAACAATGGGTTTCAATGAATGTTTACTTTAGTCTTGTAAAACAAATTTGTTGTGTAAAGAATTCTATAATCAAGTATTGGCAATTTTATTTATACTTCACATTTTATTCTTTGTAAATGTAATTAAAAATTGCGCAATAAAAAGTCGTATCTAAAAATGAACAAATTTAACAGCAGCATTGTTTGATTAATTAGTGACTATAAATTATGCATAAATGATTATTTTTATTACCCTATTATAAAATCTAAAGAGGACATGATTTATACATCAATCTCTTACATTGGACAACCATCAAAAGAAATAGGAAAAATATTAAAATCTCAAAAAATCAAAGTTAGTTTCAAGTCACAGAATTCCCTTCATAAATTTTTAAATAACGCTAAAGATAAAAAGAATAAAAATAGTAGCTCAGGCGTGTATTTGTTAAAATGCAATTATTACTCTAAGGTGTATGTTGGACAAACAGGCAGCAGTTTCAACGAACGTCTTGCAGAACATCAGAAATGTTACGGACATCAAAAAACTACGTCCACATATGCCAATCATTTAATCGAAAATATTCACATCTTCAACAATAATTCAAACTCCTTCATCTCTGTAACAAAGGTAGAAAATTTAGTCTGCTTGAACAATTGGAAATAAATAAATTAAATAAATGCAGCATTCTATTAAACGATCAAACAGACGTAAATAATTCATCACTACTACTACTAAATTTGTAATTCTGTAAATTTCAGTGTAAATTTTCATGCTAGATTTTTATTTTTTTTATCTTGGTCTTGTTGTATATATGTATACAGTGTGGAAACTTTAACTGGAATAAAATTCATAACTTCGATATAGGCGATTTTTGCAAAAAATCCCGAAACACGCTAAGTATTGTTTTTTCTTGCCCTCATTTCTATGTATATGCTGCTTGTTTATCTGTTCCCGGAAGAGCGCAGCCACCTCTGACTTTTTTTTTCAAATGGAAAGGTATGTCAAGTGACACCTCGTTTGAAAGGTCTCTTCGCAAGTAATACAACACACTATTTATTTCTTGAATATTTACAAAGCCCACGTGATAAAAAAAAGAAAACCACTTTTACATTGAACATGTTTCGGCGTAAAGTTGTATGTTTTTGACATGTGTTTTGATGCTATGGAACTGCGTTGCTTAGTTACTAGTGATAATAATAGTCACCAAAGCAGTCACATACGCTCGTCAAGTTGTCGAAGTGATTTCTAAAATGCAGTATTTAACCGAAAATCTCCGAATCGAGATTCTGATGATGATCGGTTATGGTAACAGAAGACGAAGTCAGCTTGAGGTTGCTCAGTTATTTCGAGAAGAGCATCCGGATTTATCACCCATTAGCCAAGGTACCATAAGCAAAATTGAGACACAATACAACAATTTGGGTCATGTCAGGGTTGTGCCCAGACAGCGAAATCCCACTGTTCAAGCAGATACCAGGCTAAACGTATTATTAACTCTTTAAGAAAATCCAGTGACTCCAGCCAGGCAACTGGCCCGTGACAACGAGATTAGTCATACTACTGTCCTGAAAATTCTTAGATCAGCCAAGCTGTATCCTTACAAGATGCAGGCACGACATTGAGGACCTTAAGCAACGTATTAGGCATGAAATACGGCAAGTCACACCAGAAATGTTACAAAACATTAGAGATGCATGTTATCATCGATTTGCACTTTGCCAAGAAAGAAACGGTGCCCATTTTGAACATTTGTTGCATTAAATAGTATTCAAGTTATAAAAGTGTTTTTTTTTTATCACGTGGGATTTGTAAATATTCAAGAAATAAATAGTGTGTTGTATTACTTGCGCAGAGACCTTTCAAACGAGGTGTCACTTGACATACCTTTCCATTTGAAAAAAAAAAGTCAGAGGTGGCTGCGCTCTTCCGGGAACAGATAAACAAGCAGCATATACATAGAAATGAGGGCAAGAAAAAACAATACTTAGCGTGTTTCGGGATTTTTTGCAAAAATCGCCTATATCGAAGTTATGAATTTTATTCCAGTTAAAGTTTCCACCCTGTATAGCATATGTTAATGTTTTTGTGTATGTATATGTATATATTTACTTGTGTGAATTTGAATGTTATACTTATCTTTATTTAATTAATTTTATGGTTATGTGTATATGTATATACGATATGTGAATGTTTATATATATTTATGTTTGTGTATGTATATATATATATATATATATATATAAATTAGATAATTTATTGTTCTTTTTGTATGTATGTAGGTGGCTATGTTTCAATAATTGTTATTGTGTGTTTGTGAAAAGTCATTGTCAAATAAGGACATTTTATTCTATTCTATTTTTATAGGTAATTATAAGATTTGAATTGTTATATATAATTTTGTTAATAATAAACTATTTTTATAGCAATTGTCTATTTGTCCACGCATCAATATTACAAATAGAATAAAATGGATTCACCAAAGAAAATCTACATCCACATTATAAAGCGAGGAGATAACAAATCAGAATTGGCCGCACTATCTATGGATAAAATTGTATGGTTTGGTATACCAGAAGAACTCAAAGATTTAAAGCTACACAAAAAGTTATTACAATTAAAAAGTGTACGCAATAGTCTGAAATCAATCACGAAGGTAGGTGGTTATAGAAAAATAGCAATAATACACCAGAATTGATAAAAGAGTATTTCGACGAGGAGGATAATTTTTGTATTCAGGATTACTATTTAGAAGAATATTTAGAAGAGGCTGCGAATGAATTGACAGCATCTACAAACGAACATTTTTTGCTTAAGAGAATTAAAGAATTAGAGGAACAAATGTCATTAGTAAATAATATAAGTTTTAGTGATATTGAAAGGAAATTCCTATTAAATAAGTTTAATGGTAAACAAGAAGCTACATGTTGGATTGATTTATTTGAAAAATAATGCACTAGATTTAAAATAGTAGATGGAGCTACAAAAGTAGAAGTATTGAAATTGTTTATAGATGGGACCGTATTGGAATGGTATTATGCTAACTTAATGAAGCTGTCATCTGACTGGGATAGTTGGAAAACGTCATTCCTAATTGTGTATGGTAAAAAAAGTTGGCTTTCTATTCGCACTGCATTTAATTACAGATATATATTTGGATCTTTAATTGATTTTGCACTTAAGAAAGAACGATTATTGCTTGAGGCTGATAAGGATATGCCAGAATTATTTAGAATCTATCAAATTGTATATAATTTGCCAATAGATGTGCAGAATAAACTAGAAAGAGATAAAATTGAGACTGTTGAAGATTTAGTGGAGAAGTTAAAAACATTTAATGATTCATATGTGACAAAAAAGAATTTTGAAGAAAAGAAAATAATGGAGGGTAAGAAATTTGTTGAAAAAAATAAATTTATTAATACATCTGAGTCAGAACGAAAACCATGTGTAATTTGTGAAAAACTTGGTTTTCAAAATCGTTATCACCCAATAAAAATATGTAGAAATAAAAATTTGAACAAAATTAATCTGAATGAAACAGACGAAGGTTTTGAGAATGGAACATTTAATATTGAAATAGAAGAAAATGACAACAACAAAAAAAACTAATTTGCCCGGAAGAATCCCCACCATGCTCATTAATTAAAATTAAAGTACTTGTAGACGGACGAAAATTGGTAAAGGCAGTTTACGATAATGGGTCTACGTGTTCATTAATTAATGAAAATATTGTAAAGTTGTTAAAGGCGAAATTAAATTATATTAAAGTATTTTAAAAACTATAAGTGGTGTGGATTTTTGCAGAAGCCGGGCTATCTTACATGTTAAAATAGGAGAAATAGAAAATAAAATAGATTTAGTTGTTGTGAATAATAATACATTTAATTATGATTTGTTGCTTGGCTTAGATGCTATAAAGAAATTTAAATTGATTCAAGACGAAAACTTAAGAATTAGTCAAAAATTAAACGACAAAATAATAAATCTAGATGATTCAAATAATAGAGAAAAATTAGAACATAATGAATTAATGAATGAATGTGAGAAACAATTGAATAATATAAAAAATGATAATTTTGAAATAAACATAAAGCACTTAGACAAAGATAGACAGAGAAAAATAACTGAAATGATGTTGAGTAATTATAAATGCTGTTTTGCTAAAAATAAATTTGATAATGGTTTAATGAAAGCAAGTGAAGCAGAAATTAAATTAAAGGAAGATAAATACATTTCAAAGAAACCCTACAGATGTTCTTTTCCTGATCAGGAGGAAATAGAAGCTCAAATTTCTAAACTATTGGAAAATGATTTAATAGAAGAATCTAACTCACCATTTGCATCTCCAGTGACATTAGCGTTTAAGAAGGAAGATGGAAGAAGAACTCGTTTATGTATTGATTTCAGGGAACTAAATAAAATTATTGTTCCTGAATCTCAACCATTTCCTAGAATAGATGATTTAGTAGTGGATGTAGGCGATTGCAGTTGGTTTACTGCATTAGACATCAACTCAGCTTTTTGGTCAATACCAATTAGAATGAAAGATCGAAAAAAACTGCATTTATAACTCAGAAAGGTCATTGGCAATGGAAAGTACTGCCATTTGGTCTTAAGAACTCGCCTGCTATTTTTCAGAGGACATTGGCAAATATAATTAGAAGATATAAATTAGATAAATTCTGTGTAAATTATATTGATGATATATTGATTTTTTCAAAAACATTTGATAATCATTTAGAACATATTAGATTAGCTTTTGAAGCAGTTAAGAAAGAGGGAATAAAGATGAAATTGACGAAATGCAACTTTGCTAAAAACTCGGTTAAATATTTAGGTCATGTAATTGAGAATGGTAAAGTTTATCCAATTAAAGATAATCTAATTGCAATCAAAGATTTCGTGCGTCCTTCAACAAAGAAAATGGTTCAGCAATTATTAGAAAAGATTAATTTTTATTATAAACTTATAGACCATTGTACAGAAAGATTAGCACCATTACATAATCTATTAAAGAAAAATGAAAAATTTATATGGACTACAGAATGTGAAAACAGCTTCAAAGAAATCAAAAGTTACCTATGCTCGATACCGATTTTAGCCATTTATGATCAGGCAAAGGATATTGTTATTGAAGTAGATGCAAGTCGTTCTGGCTTGGGTGCAGTATTGAAGCAACCTCTAGAAGATGGCATCTTACATCCAGTTGGATATTTTTCTAAGAAACTAACTCCAGGTCAAATGAAGAAAGAAATAATGTATTTGGAATGCCTTGCAATCAAAGAGGCAATATTGTATTGGCAACATTATCTTATAGGTAGAGAATTTATAGTAACTTCTGATCATAAACCGCTTATGAATTTAAAATCAAAATCACGAACCGATGAATCGATGGGTGATTTGATGCTGTATTTATCTCAGTATAATTTTAAAGTTGTTTATAAGGAAGGAAAAGATAATATTGAAGCTGACTCTCTTTCAAGAAACCCAGTTTTGGAGACGTTTGAAAATTTAGATGATTGCGTAAAGGTGGTGAATATGATACAATTGGAAGAAATAATTAATGATCAAAATTCTATTCATGATGAAATTGTAAGTTCAAATCAGATGTTAAAAGAGGGTGATGTACATTTTAAAATATTAAATAATAGAAAAAGAGTTTATTTATGTATCACAAAATTTCCGTTTACATTTAATAAATAAAATTCACACATTTTATGGACACATTGGCAGCAATCAAATAGCTGAAAAGATTCGCTCATTTTACTATTTCAAGAATATGGATGATATGATAATACAATTTTGTAGAAACTGTGAAATTTGTATAAAAAATAAATCTAGATCACGCACAGCAATTGGATTATTGTCAAAATTAGGCCCGGCAAAATATCCGTTCCAGATTATGACTATAGATACAAGCAGTGGATTTGGTGGCAATAGATCTGTCAAGAAGTATTTGCATTTGCTAGTCGATCACTTTAGTAGACATGCATGGATATTAACGTCAAGCAGACAAATTGCTGATGATTTCATTAAATTAAATAATCCAATTACAGAGGGTAATCAAATAGAAATGCTGTTAGTAGATCAATATAGTTCATTAAATTCTACGAAATTTAAAGAATACTTAAAAAGTAAACATATTAAGCTAATATTTACTTCAGTAGATAATCCACAATCTAATGGACTGAATGAACGCCTAAACCAGACCTTGATTAATAGAATACGTTGCAAATTAAATGGCAATAACGATAAAATGCCATGGACAAGAATCGCTGAATTATGTGTTAAGGAGTATAATTCCTTATAGGAAATAGGAATATAATTCATGACACAACAACATTTTCACCGGCATATTTGCTATATGGAGATAGGTCTGAGATTGTTCCAAAATTGTTAGAAACGAAATATAATTTAGAAGAAGATAGGGAAGAGGCATTAAAAAATTCGGAAAACAGTTTTAGAAAAAACAAGAAGAACATAGATCAAAATAGGAAGGAATATGATTTTTCAGAAGGAGATTTAGTCTATGTGTCAAATGGAAATAAATTAAATAGAAACAAACTATATGCAGTTAGAAGTGGACCTTTTGTTATAAAAAAAACGAGTTTCCAAATCAATTTATAAAGTAGAATGTAACAAGAAACGAAGAGAAGCCAATTTGTTCCATAGTTGTAAGTTGATGCCTTACTCTTTTTAGTTGGGAAAAAGAGTTCTCGATCAGCGGAAGTATAAATTAGATAATTTATTGTTCTTTTTGTATGTATGTAGGTGGCTATGTTTCAATAATTGTTATTGTGTGTTTGTGAAAAGTCATTGTCAAATAAGGACATTTTATTCTATTCTATTTTTATAGGTAATTATAAGATTTGAATTGTTATATATAATTTTGTTAATAATAAACTATTTTTATAGCAATTGTCTATTTGTCCACGCATAATATTGATGCGTGGACAAATAGACAATTGCTATAAAAATAGTTTATTATATATTTACATTACATATATATAATTCTTTTTCATAAAATTTACTACCACCCCTACCCCATTCCCTAAACAACATTACCTCCTTTACGTCATTAGTATTTAAGCGTTAGTTTAAGTTTGTAATCCATTATTCATCTGCCTGATGAAGCCACTGTGTGGCGAAACAATTGTTGCTGTGTCAATCAATAAACAGTGAAATCTTAACCAAGTGTGTTATATTTACTAAAAGTAAAAAAAAATAATGGAGCAAGTCATCGGATAAAGTTTATCCCAAGAAAATTGGGTTGAATTACGGATTTAAATTGATCTATTTTAAAATAAATGTGATAAGAGTTGATTAATTCATTTTGTTATTAATTAATTAACTACATGTTTAATAAATTTGTACCCAAAACTATAAAACCACTGCCATGACATTTGACCCACGATGTGCTAACATCTTATATTTATTACATTTTTTTGTCGAAAACTCAAGGAAACTCGACAAACATCTGTTGTTATTTAGTTATTCATACAGATTTTCAGTAAATACACATTAAGTGTGATGATGTGTTTTTCCTAATTTTTAAATAATAATAACAAGAAAGTAAACTGTTTACAAAATATTCGCACTTCAAATAATTCAACAATATATTAAGTTTACATGGAAGGAACTTTTCTTATAAGTATACAAATCCCGATGAGTACGCTGTAAATTTAGAGAAGTCGTTTTTATTAATGCGTTCAGTTTGAAACTACTAACGAGTGTCTCCACTCCTTGATTAAGCACGAAGTAAAATTTCGAGTTTATAAATAATGTCTATGAATGATTTATTATAGAAGGTCGCTAAAAAGTACGGATACAGCTAAATATATATTTTCACAACGGTTTAGCAGAGCTCATTGAAATTTGGGATACAGTTAGAACTGTTTAATTTCTATCATCTCAGATTTTTTTCAATTTTCTACCATCATTTATTTTGAAAATACAAGGCTAACTTGATTCTTTTTAATGGTACGGGTGGTCAAATTATTTTGAAAAGAAAATTTTCTTGCGAGTTCTGTGATGTAATACATGCATATCTTATTTCAATCGAAACTTTAAAAAAAGTTATCAAACTAACAACATTTTGAAAAATGTAAAAGTGTGTTAGCCTTGGAAAAGCTGTCTTTATGTATCGTTAGTTCTTTACCGCCTAAACATTGCCCAAAAAATAAATAAAAGTTAATAATAAATGTAAAAATAAGACATTTAACTAAAACAGAACACATATACGTATATAGGATATCTTTATTCAGACAACAATTACAATTAGATTTATAACACTTTTATGTACATATAAATAAATAGTTAGTCTGTCTGGGCCATCGACCAACGGTCTTTCTGCCCTGTTTGAATCTACTATTTGCTATTTAAAATTTAATAATCAGTAGGTTGTTTAACTGTCTGAATGAAACGAGCAATGAATTGGCGATGAGTTTCTATTGGATATTTGTATTTAGGCGTGATGTTAGGATTTCGGGGAATACAGTATTTGTTCAGGATTTCAAAATTTTTGGGGTTAGTGGAGAATTTGGTACTTAGGGTAAGTATACGCTGTTCGATTGGGGGTAGATTTGTGGTTTCGTAGAGGAGTTCGTTTGAAGGGTTATAAAAGGGGATTGTTAGGATGTTTTAGTTTAGTGATGGTTCTGAGTGCTGACCTTTCGGCTACTTGCATGTGATACAGAGTAGAGGGATGGATCTGGTTGAAGAGGATGAACAGTCTAACAAGAGGCGACATATTGAGGTATATATATGGACTGAAGTTTTAATAGAAATGCCCTGATTTCTGTATGTTATTCCTCTGAAGTGCCGCGCCCTCGTCTTTACTTGAGATTTTTTGGAGAGAATGTGTGGTTTGAAGGATACTTTTGAGTCGAATAGGACACCAAGGTATTTACAGGAATAAACGGGGAGAATTGGAGTGTTATTGAGGGATATATATGGTGATCTGGGAGTGATTTTGTGGTAGGGAAAAAGTAGTTGGGATTTTAATGGGTTTATTTTGATTCGCCACTTTGAGCACCATTTTTGTATTGAATTCAAGGAGTTTTGGAGGGATATTTGGGCATTTTTTAGGGTGGAGCATAGGAAATGAGGGCTGTATCATCAGCAAAAAGGACGAAATATCGCGAAGGGTTAAAGTATGTTGGGTCAGGATTGTATATATAACAGCAATATAAATTGTATAATATAGGGGATAAGGGAGAACCTTGAGGGACACCTTGTAGGAGGGGAAACGGAAATGAACATGATTGCCGGATTTTAATTTGGGATGTTCTCGCTGATAGGATGTTATTTAATAACATTATTAGGTGATGGGGTAGGTTTAAAAGGAAACATTTGTAAAGCAGACCTTGATTCCATACCGAATCAAAGGCCGTTTCTACATAGATAAAGAGTACTGCGGTTTTGTGGCCTTCGAGGTGGGATGTTTGAATATTGGACGTCAGGATCGTAAGGGGGAGTGTGGCTGATTTCTGAAGGGAAAATCCAAATTGATATTCCGGGATAAAGGTTTTGCAGGATTTTAGGATTTTTTCTTTAATCAAGGATTCAAAAAAACAGAACACATTTTAATAGAAGAAAACAGTTTAAACACGAAATACATGTTATCATTTTTTTCTACCTTTTAATAAATAAGGTGGGCATGTTTACATTACTGAATTCAGAAAAAAATGCTTTTTTTAAAAATAACAAATTTGACCACTCATGCTATTTAAAAAAAAATCAAGTTAGCCTTGTATTTTCAAAATAAATGATGGTAGAAAATTGAAAAAAATCTTAGATGATAGCATTTAAGCAGTTTTAACTGTTCCCAAATTTCAACGAGCTCCGCCAAACCATTCTGAAAATATTTAGCTGTATCCATACTTTTTAGCGACCCTGTATTACATACTGTGAAGTTATCTTTTAAACATATATAATCTATACGCTTTAAATTTGTATGCATTCGTCGATTTTATAAAAGCGTTTAATTTGAAGTTTCGAACGAGTGTTTTCACTCCCAGATTAAGCATGAAGTAAAATTTCGAGTTTAGAAAGGCCTGAACATTTGGTTTGCGGAGGGACCAAACCAAATGTTGAGGCTTTTCTAAACTCGAAATATTACTTCATGCGCCGCGCGTATAAAACACTGAAATATTGTGAAGTTCAAAATATACTGCACATGATCTTATAAATAAATGCTACAAATGTTCATTTCAATTGTAATCTTAAAAAATTCGAATTGCTTTGAGATATTTACATAGGCATACTTTAAAAAAACAAATCCCTGTAAACTGTGTTATACAGAGTTTTTCTTTTAAGTATACATAACTCAATATACTGTATACGCTGTAAATCTTCAGATATTCGTTGATTTTACAAATATTGTAATTGAACTTCCAAACGAGTGTTTTCCACTCCCAGATTAAGCATGAAGTAAAATTTCGAGTTTAGAAAAGCCTGAAAATTTGGTTTGGTTGCGTAGCGCGAAGCGCGGAGCGACCAAACCAAATTTTCAGGCTTTTCTAAACTCGAAATTTTACTTCATGCGCCACGCGTACTAAACATTGATGTGATGTGATGTGATGTTCAGAATACACGCTTTTAAGATACTGCTTTAGTAGAATATTTTAAACTTCACCTAAAGTCAGTGTTTTATAAGCGTGGCGCATGAAGTAAAATTTCGAGTCTACGCGACCAAACCAAATTTTCAGGCTTTTCGAAATTTTTCTTAACTGAAATGTTCAGACTTTTCTAAACTCGAAATTTTACTTCATGTGCCACGCGTATAAAACACTGATTTAGAGCGAAGTTTAGAATATACGTCTTTAGCATACTGCTTAAGTAGTATATCTTTAACTTCACTTGAAATCAGTGTTTTATACGCGTGGCGCATGAAGTAAAATTTCGAGTTTAGAAAAGCCTGAAAATTTGGTTTGGTCGCTCCGCGCTTCGCGCTACGCAACCAAACCAAATTTTCAGGTTTTCCTAAACTCGAAATTTTACTTCATGCTTAATCTGGGAGTGGAAAACAGTCGTTTAAGACTTCAAATTAAACTATTTTAAAAACAAACGATTACAGAAAAAGTTACAGCTCATGCATACATGTATGTATATTTAAAAGAAAAATTCCCAGTATTTAAATATAGTGTTATATTTAATGCGAGTTCAAAGTAACATTAGAATAATTAAAATTCCCAGTATTTAAATATAGTGTTAAATTTATTTTTAAGGGCCAGTTGTACCATTACAACATTAGAATAATTAATTATAACATTAGAATAATAGGAATAGAAATTCCCAGTTCAGCACAACTGAACTCGAATTCAGCTTGAACTCAAGTTTAACATTTTCGGTGCAACTGGGCCTAAATTGTCTTGTAATTGGGCCTAAATTGTCATCTTGAACTCGAATTCCGCTTGAACTTAAGTTTAACATTTTTGGTGCAACTGGGCCTAAATTGTCTTGTAACTGGGAATTTGTTCAGAATTCAGCTTGAACTCAAGTTTAACATTTTCGGTGCAACTGGGCCTAAATTGTATTGTAATTGGGCCTAAATTGTCATCTTGAACTCGAATTCAGCTTTAACTCAAGTTTAACATTTTCGGTGCAACTAGGCCTAAATTGTCTTGCAATTGGGAATTTGTTTCTTGTTGGGCAATACACATTATTATTAGTTATTATATTGTACAAAGGTGATACCGTTAATACATACAATAATAGAAACAGTAAAATAAACGAACTCAACATTGTCGTAGTTCAAATGTTTTAACAAGGAAATAAACTGGTTAAATATAGTCGCAATTCAACCGTATTAACAATCAATAATGAGAAAATAACTGGGTTAAAAATCGTCGCAATTCATATACTTTAATAATAATAATAATAACAAGAAAATAAGCGGATTAAAAATCTGGGCAAATTCAAACGATTAAATAATAATAACAACAAAATAAATGATTTAAAATCATATTCTCCTGGGTGTGGTATGAATGTGTGTGTTTGTCTATCAAGTAAACATTAAAAATGAGGCTGGTCAATATGAACATTTAGTTTAAAAGACCATATTTAATATGTAGTTTGGAGTGTATGGTTCTTTGAAAAAAAAATCATATTAATTTCAATATTTGATTTAAAAAAAAAACTCAAATGTGTTAAAAAATCTTGGTAAAATATTAACAACAAAGCAAATATGCTAAAAAATCTTTTGTAAACAGTTCCTAGAGATTCGATTGTGACCTATGACTCACGCCTAATTATACTGAATTTGTTTACAATATTTACTAAATATGTAGCCGATTTGGATTTTGCATGAGTTATGCAACTCGGAAATATTTTTGTGTTTCAATAATGAATGAATGCAACAATAATTCTCCATTCATATTTGAAAGTAAGCAGTTTTTGTCGGCTAATCTTAATGTTTTGAATATTTTTAAATCAAAATTAATAATTTTTATTACAGGAACTCATCAATTCTATTATTGTTTATTTCGACTTGAAACAATAAATAAAATGTGGATTTGTTTACACAGACCTAGATTAAATATGAATTGAAAATATCAGTTTTAACTTTTACATTTTTTTCTGCAATATGCAAAAATTGTCAAACAAAAATTTTGTTTTGGTAGAAACAAAAATTAAAATGTTTACCTAAAATAATATTTTTCTACAACCGACCAAAAAAGGTGACATTGACACACCGTTTTGAATTTGCAAAGTAGGCTATTAATTCACCGTGGAAAAATGTAAATATTTACCGTGAAAAAAATGTCTTTTTTTGGCGCTAAATTTTAAATTGGCGGCAATTAATATAAAATATAAATTAAAATTGAACAATTTACAACGTAACGTTTTATAACGTTATAATGTAGCATTTAATAATAATAGTATCGCATCGTAACGTTTTAATGTGGTGGTTGATAATGTTACAGTGATGTAATGATATTGTGTTTTAATTCTAATAATTACAATTTATTATATTTTAAACCAGCTACCAACCTAACCTAATTTCGGAGCATTTTTGACACATGTGTTTTTCCACTTCCTGATTAAGCATGAACTAACATTTCGAATTTAGAAAAGCCGGACTGTATATTTGGTTTGGTATTCTTTTTTTAGTTACGTGAAGTGTTTTATTAATTATTGTAGTAATTCCTCTCTTCACTGATTACTTATATTATACTAAATGTACATTTCGAACACTGTGTATATTTTTAATAGTAATAACATTGACAAATATATTAATTTCGTTAATTGACAGTGTCACTCAAACAAAAATTTCAAGGAGGGGATTATTTAGGGGGCTTAAATCGACATTTTTGGTCGCGCAGCGAAGCGACCAAGCCAAATTTTCAGGCTTTCCTCAACTCAAAATTTTACTTCATGCGCCAAGCGTAGAAAACGCTGATTTATTTTGAAGTTCGAACCACTTTCAAACATTTTTATTACTGTGCGAAGCGGCAAAATGAAAAACAAAAAAGATATTTAACTGATGGTAATGATAGTAGTTTTTTTTACTTGTAATCTACTTTTACCATGAACGCCTGGTTAATGTGCATAATTTCCGAAATCGACGGGTAAAAGTTAGTGAATTAAACATTTACCAAAAGAAGGAGGTGAATGTGTACATTTACCGTTTTTCCGGTTAACGTGCATTTACCGTAAGAGATATATTTGAACGAGGGTGGGTTTCAATATAACACCACGTGCTCTAACCCTCCGACGTTTCCGCACGCTGTCACTCCAAAAAGGGGTGGTTTTGTTCGTTACCACGCTTCAATTTCCGCAAAAATGTCTACTCACCATCGAGAACACCCCGGAAATAGTCCAAACCAGCAGCGAAGCATTAACACTTCCGGTATACTTAAGAACCCCCGCCGGTGAGACGAAGATCCCGGAGCCGATGATACTCCCCACGATAACGGTGATCCCGTTGAGGAGGCTCATCTTCGGCTTGAGGGTGATCTCATCGTCCTTCTTCTTCTCCTCGTCCATGGCTCGTCCTGTCCGCTATCCTGCGAGTCTTCGGCACGATTAATCTCGGACAGACCGCGTGTCTGTCGTAAACAACAATTCACCAACACACGCGCGCCCGGCACCGACTCGCGCGCACTTGTTATCTATCTTTGAAGTGAACTGAATGTGCTGATATACGAATCGATACGATATGCTGCCGGTGTGTGTAAAAGTTGTGCTTTTGCGCAGTTTCGGTAACATGGGGGGTTTATCCTGAAGGATAAATGGGGTTCGGGTCGTGGGGGGAAAGCTTTAGGACGTGGCCGGTCGATAGTTTGGTCCTTTTTTGGGAAGCTTACTAGTACACGTGGTTTCCACGCCTTTTATGCTTTCCTGGTGTCGTATCGACGTTTCGGTTCAGGGTGGAGTGTGCTGATACTGACCTAGGTCAACATTGTCTATTCGATTTCTTACATGATTTAAATATACAATCACCCTTATTTAATATGTATTTGATATGTATTTCTTGTCATCAAGAAAATCACAAATTCTCAAAAAAAACTAAAACTTAGTCGTTGGAAATCATCAATTTACAATAATTCAAGAGACTTGAATTTTCATAAATTTGCAATATTACAGACAAATAAGCTGAAATATCTTGAAAATATTGTATCTTAGAGCAGAGATTCTCAACTTATTGTAGTGTTGGTCATTGATTTAATGTTAATTGATTTTGAGCAGATAACATTAAAAAATATATGCAACACTTTTTTGTGTAGTTGTTAAGTTTGATCCGGATCTGACTTTGAAGAGTTTGAACCTATTTAAAACTATTAACTCCGTTTATTGGAACAAAAGATGTTTACCTACGCCTTATCTAGCAACCGCATCATACCACACTGTCATCTTGACAAGTATGATTGACATTACGTACACATGCACGTAATAGCTTTGACAAGTACATTACGTGCTGACAGCTGAATAGCTGATTGTTTACCGTACAACCAAATGACATTTCTTTGATGTACAGGGAGGTTTTCTTTGAAGAATACGTATTCCAAATTCAGCTTATTTTCTATAAATCTAATTATTCGTTGTTTTTTTTTCAAGAGTTCAATTTGAAGCTTTAAACGAGTGTTTTCCACTCCCAGACTAAGCATGAAGTAAAATTTCGAGTTTAGAAAAGCCCCGTGAAAATTTGTCGAGGGTCGCGCAGCGACCCGAGACAAATTTTCTGGGCTTTTCTAAACTCGAAATTTTACTTTATGCGCCACGCGTATAAAACATTAAAATATTGTGAACTCTATGTATATTTGAACCCCACTTGAAATCAGTGTTTTATACGCGTGGCGCATGAAGTAAAATTTCGAGTTTAGAAAAGCCCAGAAAATTTGTCTCGGGTCGCTGCGCGACCCTCGACAAATTTTCATGGGGCTTTTCTAAACTCGAAATTTTACTTCATGCTTAGTCTGGGAGTAGAAAACACTCGTTTAAAGCTTCAAATTGAACTCTTTTAAAAAACAACGAATGTCGGAAAATATACAGCTTTATTTCCTGTATATTGATAAATCAAGTCACGTAAATAAATAAAGTGTGTTATGGTATTGAATTGAACGATTTATAACGTTACAGCGTAACGTTTTATAACGTTATACCGTAAAGTTTTACAACGTTACAGCGTAACGTTTTACAACGTTATAGCGTAACGTTTTATAACGTTACAATGTAGCATTTTATAATATTACTTCGTAAAGTATAATTAGTTAAACACTTAGAATCTGGTGTTTGATAACGTTACAGTAGAATGTCTGATAACATTACAATGTGGCGTTGCAATCTAAAGTTATAATGTAACGTTTGATCATAAAGTGATTGCTTGAAACTGAAACACGTAATTAAATCAAGTCACGTAAATAAATAAAGTGTGTTATGCTATTGAATTGAGCGATTTATAACGTAACAGCGTAACTTTTCATAACGTTACAGCGTGACGTTTTATAACGTTACAGCGTAACGTTTTATAACGTTACAATGTAGCATTTGATAATATTGCAACGTAATGTATAAGTAGTTAGTTCTCTAACACTTAGAATGTGGTGTTTGATAACGTTACTATTAGAACGTCTGATAACATTACAATGTAACGTTGCAATCTAAAGTTATAATTTAACGTTTGATCATGAAGTGATTGCTTGAAACTGAAACACGTAATTAAATCAAGTCACGTAAATAAATAAAGTGTGTTATGCTATTGAATTGAACGATTTATAACGTTACAGCGTAACGTTTTACAACGTTACAGCGTAACATTTTGTAACGTTACAGCGTAACGTTTTATAACGCTACAGCGTAACATTTCATAACGTTACAATGTAGCATTTGATAATTAAATCATTAATTCAAGCTGTGCGACCCTCGACAAATTTTCACGGGGCTTTTCTAAACTTGAAATTTTACTTTATGCTTAGTCTAGGAGATGAAAACACTCGTTTAAAGCTTCAAATTGAACTCTTTTAAAAAAACAACGAATGTCGGAAAATATACAGCTTTATTCCCTGTATATTGATCAAGTAGTAGTTTAGTTTTCCTCATTGTCATGGTACTATTAACAATTATTACACTAAATAAGTTTTTCTTTCATGCTTATTGTTTATTTATTTATGGCGTAGGTAAAGTATCGTAAGTTTCTCGAGTGGTATGGCAGTTACATACTCGCGGAATACTGCACTCGCCGCGGCGCGGCTCTTGCGCAACATGTCCGCTCATATGTAATATGCTGCATACCACTCTCGTTACGTAATATACTATTACAAGTTACAAGTAATGTACAAGGTGCGGTAGGGAAACTTGCTGATTTGAATTGGGCGCCAATGAGCGAGACGTGGTCAAAAAGAGGTAGGGAGGGTCTCATTCGATAAAAGGGCTCTTGAAGTTTTGTTACCGCTCAAGCCAGTTGTCGTCATGTGTTCGACAAAGGAGGAGCGTGCGTTCGCCGTCGAGGCCAACTTTTCCAATGGCCGTTCGGTGGTTGCCACCCAACGTGCCTTCCGAACTCGGTTCAATATTCACTCCACGGGTCCCCTTCCTGGCCGGCAATCAATCGTTTCGTGGGTGGACGCATTCAGGGATAGTGGCAGTGTGGCAAAAAAGGGCCTGGAGGTCAACGGAGTTCCAGAACAGCAGAAAACGTCGAGAGGGTAAGGCTGTCGGTTTTGCGCTGATTGAGGCATTTTTTCTCCCAAAACTTGAAGAAATGGAACTTGGGGGCGTATAGTTCCAGCCGGACGGAGCCACGGCACACACAGCGAGAACTTCAATAAAACTTTTGAGGGAACAATTCTACGAGGGCCTAATCTCCTTGAGAGGTGACGTACTATAGCCGGCGCGCTCCCCCGGTTTAGCTCCCTGTGACTTCTTTCTATGGGGATATCTCAAATCCATTGTTTACAATGACAAACCACGTACCCTGCAACAGCTGAAGGACAACATTCGCCAAGTCATCGCCAACATTCCCGTCGATATGCTCGAAAGAGCGAAACTTTAAAAAGCGGGTGGATCGGTGTATCGCTAATGGGGGCAGCCATTTGTCCGATGTCATTTTTAAAACCTCTTGAAACAATTATTTAGGATGTGTACAATACGATAAAAACAGAATTAAATCGATATGTGAAATACTTTTTCTTTTAATGTCCTTTCAAATCAGCAAGTTTCCCTGCCGTACCCTGTATAATTGCATTCTACACCGAGTCCTAGAAATGAACTAATGTTTAAAAACATAAAAGAAATTACCAAGAGATTAGCACTGTCCTTGTTTTAGATATGATTATTTAAATATTAAGAATATGGAAAAGTGTCTCAAACTAAATTTGTTCTACTTTTATTATATTTATGACATTTACAAAATATTCACCAAATATTTTTTTGCATTTTTTCGCTAATCTTAGTAACTATCTATCACATCTTAGCAGTATATATTTTTAACTTTACTTTAATTCCGTGGTTTACACGCTTGGCGCATGAAGTAAAATTTCGAGTTTAGAAAAGCCCCGTGAAAATTTGTCGAGGGTCGCGCAGCGACCCGAGACAAATTTTCTACGCGGGGCTTTTCTAAACTCGAAATTTTACTTCATGCTTAGTCTGGGAGTGGAAAACACTCGTTAGTTTAAAATATGTCACAACTATCAAAATGTAAAACGTATAATTAGAAATATGAATTTAAAATTTTAGTTGCGTTTCCAGTAAAATGTTGGTGTTGGACTTTAAAGTAAAGGGTTCTCAAACTAAAGTTTGAAAACATAAAAGAGATTACCAAGAGATTAGCACTGTCCTTATTATAGATATGATGATTTAAATATTAAGAATATAGAAAAGTGTCTCAAACTAAATTTGTTCTACTTTTATTAATATTATAATATTTACAAAATATTCACAAAATAATTTTTTTGCATTTTTTCGCTATATCTTAGTAGCTATTTATCATATCTTAGCAGTATATATTTTTAACTTTACTTTAATTCAGTGGTTTATACGCGTGGCGCATGAAGTAAAATTTCGAGTTTAGAAAAGCCCCGTGAAAATTTGTCTCGGGTCGCTGAGCGACCCGAGACAAATTTTCTACGCGGGGCTTTTCTAAACTCGAAATTTTACTTCATGCTTAGTCTGGGAGTGGAAAACACCCGTTAGTTTAAAATATGTCACAACTGTCAAAATGTAAAACTTATAATTAGAAATATGAATTTAGAATTTTAGTTGCGTTTCCAGTAAAATGTTGGTGTTAGACTTTAAAGTAAAGGGTTCTTAAAAAAATATTTGATTTTGGGGTTAAGTCACTTTTGAAAAATGATATACAGAGAGTGCATACGAGGGTAGATTGAAAAGTTTCCGGAATGGGCAAGAAAACGCAGTAATTGAACATGTTTTATTTTTTATTTTTCAACATAGTACCCTTGCAGAGCGATACACTTTTCCCAGCGGTGCTCCAACTTTTTTAAGCCTTTAGAAAAATATGATTTTGGGAACTCTGCAAAATAAGCTTTAGTGGTGGCGATGACCTCCTCATTTGACGTAAAGCGCTTGCCTCCGAGCCAAGTCTTCATGTTTGTGAACAAAAAGAAGTCGCACGGGGCCAGGTCTGGAGAGTACGGGGGATGCGGCACCACCTCGTAGCCCAATTCAACCAATTTAGCATTGGCGATTTGGGATGAATGGGCCGGCGCGTTGTCGTGGTGGAAGAGCACTTTTTTCCGCTGCAAATGAGGCCGTTTCTCCTTCAATATGCCGTTGAATTGATCCAATAAATCGCTGTAGTATTGTCCCGTGATAGTTCTTCCCTTCTGCAAAAAGTCAATGTGTATCACACCTTGCGAATCCCAAAAACGGTGTCCATGACCTTTCCAGCCGATGGGACAGTCTTTGCATTCTTCGGAGCAGATTCGCCTGGAGAAATCCACTGTTTCGACTGCTGCTTGGTTTCTGGTGTGTAGTGGTGGATCCATGTTTCGTCCACGGTCACGAATCGGCGAAAAAAATCCGTTGGATTACGCTTTAGCAAGGCCAAACACTCTTTCGAAGTGGTCACACGATTTCGCTTGTTGTCCATAGTCAGCAAACGCGGCACCCATCGCGCCGACAGCTTCCTCATGCCCAAATGTTCGTGCACGATATTTTGCGCACGTTCATATCAGATGCTCGTGGTCTCTACTATTTCGCGCAACTTCACTTGTCGATCGGCTAACACGAGATCATGGACTTTGTCGACCATTTCTTCATTTCTGGCCGTTTTTGGACGTCCACTGCGTGGTTCATCCTTGGTGCTCGTACGGCCACGTTTGAACTCGCTCACCCAGAAACTAATAGTCGAAAATGAAGGTGTGGATGTGCCATGAACTTCCTGCAAAATATCTCGTGTCTCCGTCGCCTTTTTCCCATCCATCCAGAAATGTTTGATGACTGCACGAAATTCGTTTTTATCCATTTTTCCAAAGGCGCCTGACTTGCTTCACAAGATATCCTAGTAAACAAAAACGGAACGACGCACGTGTCTGAAAATTTGACAGCTTACCTAAAGTAGGTTAGCCTTGACAACCATCATAACAATTTCACGATACGCGCGCCATCTCTTGCCCTTTCCGGAAACTTTTCAATCTACCCTCGTACGTTGCACATTTTTCGAAGCTCGGCTTATTAAAATAATTTAATTTGAAGCTTTAAGCGAGTGTTTTCCACTCCCAGGCTAAGCATGAAGTAAAATTTCGAGTTTAGAAAAGCCTGAAAATTTGGTTTGGTCGCGTAGCGCGAAGCGCGGAGCGGCCAAACCAAATTTTCAGGCTTTTCTAAACTCGAAATTTTACTTCATGCGCCACCGGTACAAAACACTGATATATTACGAAGTTTGAAACACACCGCTAAACTTTACATTAAATCAGTGTTATGAACCGGTGGCGCATGAAGTAAAATTTCGAGTTTAGAAAAGCCTGAAAATTTGGTTTGGCCGCTCCGCGCTTCGCGCTACGCGACCAAACCAAATTTTCAGGCTTTTCTAAACTCGAAATTTTACTTCATGCTTAGTCTGGGAGTGGAAAACAGTCGCTTAACCCTTTCGCGTCTAATGGGTCATATATGTCCCACCAAGAAATTGAAAAATTCTAGAGGGAACAATTCGTACTTATAGAGCATATAAACAAGTCCCACTCGCATCGGGGAACTTCCTGCACGTATTCCCGCGCAAATTTCGGCGTAATAACCTTCAGTATGTTTACGTTAGCGAAATATAGCACGTGGCAGCGGGTAATTTGGGGATTTTATACTGTTAATTAGCGTAAACAAAGATTATAACTAGTTCAATTTGATTTTACAATGGCGAGGTAAGTAATACAAAGTGATATTATAATGTTTATGGCCTTTTGTTATTCTTATTTGCAAAAATTATCAATATGGGTTATATATGTCCCACTAGCATTCTTACATGGGACATATGTATCCCTCCCGAATTATATCATTATGATTTATTTTAGAAGAAGAAAGTTAACCGAAAACGAGTTGCAGTACATGGCCGATCATGTGTGGGATGAGTCCGAAGAAAAAGACCCATTTCAAGATAGTGGTTCAGAATATACTCAATCTGAAGCGGAAAGCTCCGACTCCGAAATTGAAGGTAATAATTTGCAAGTACTAAATGAAATATACACTGCAGTAATTGATGAACCTGTAAATAAAATTATGCTCGACAATATGTCTAAAAGCAATGATCTACTACAGCCCCAACCTCAAATTATGTGGCAAACTCCGAGCAGCAATTACACTCCTCGAAGGAATCTACCAGACGGTAAAACTCGAGGGGTTCTATTGATAACAGTAAATCGTTCTTGTACTGAATTGGACGTATTTTTGAAAATATTTCCTAAAAGCTTATTGATATTTATATTACAGAACACCAATGAGCGAATACATATTTTGAAAAAAGACAAGGGTTCTAAAATTGAACCAACTGATCCTTCAGAAATAATGATCGTCTTAGGTTGTTTGCTGGTTATGAGTTATAACCGAGTTCCAAATATGCAATTGTACTGGTCTACTAACAAATCTATGGGAAACGAAGCTTTGAAATCAGCCATTTCAAGAGATCGATTTTTATTACTAATTTCCAAACTATATTTCAATAATCCAGCAATACCGGCTGATGCCAGTAAGACATACTATATTGATGAAGTAATGTCTTGTCTAAAAAAAACATTTATGGCTAGACGTTCTGACAGTAATTATCAATCTATTGACGAGAGTATGGCAAAATTTAAGGGCAGGTCTGTTCTAAAGCAGTATTTGCCACTTAAGCCCATCAAAAGAGGAATCAAAATATGGCAGAGATGTGACTCGTTGACCGGTTATGTTTATGACCTGAATATTTATTCTGGAAAAGAAACTGAGCAAACTGAAGGGACCTTAGGAGAAAGAGTGGTAAACAAGCTTTGCCAAACCAAACCTAATGTTTCATTATGCTTTGATAGATATTTTACTTCGGTCAATCTTATGAATAGTCTACAATATCCCGCAGTTGGTACATGTATGACCAATAGAAAACTGTTGCCAGCGTTTACTGAAAAACTCAAAAAAGGGGTGATACGGAAATGCATTGTAGTAATACTGGTTTGCTTTGCTTCAAGTGAAAGGACACGAAGGAGGTGGAAGCAGACATTGATCAGGTGGAAAGAAAAAATAAAGACGGTTCCAAAACTACTGTCTCATGTCCTGAACCAGTACTGTTTTATAACAAATTTATGGGAGGAGTGGATCTGTAGATCAGCTGGCAGGCTTTTACGATATAGACAGAAAATCAAACAAATGGTGGAAAAAAGTTTTTTATAAGTTGTTGCTAACAAGCGTTGTCAATGCCTGGGTATTATATCAAGAAATACTCCATAAAAATTGTCCTCTTATCCACTTTATTGTACCACTATCAGAACAGCTTATCGGTTACGGAAAAGAAAATGCAAGTGTGAAACGTCGTCGGCAATATGGAAGGCCTTCTCAGTCTTCATTATCATTGCAAAATGTTGGCGAACATTTACCTGTCGAAGGAACAACACGAAGAAGATGTCACAGTTGTCATAAGAAGAAAAAAAGAGAAACGAACGAAGATTGTATGCTGCAAGTGTAATGTTGCATTATGTATGGACTGTTTTACATCATTTCATATATAAATCTTTTTTCTACCATTGTAAAATTTTAGAATAAATATGTATGCTGATTTTGGATATATTTTTTTATTTCCCACACATCTAGAGGGACATATATATCTCATCAATAAAACCTGGAGGGACATATTTGTCCTAACGTCATATCTAGAAAATTAAAAGTACAAAAATTCGAATATCGGTTTTAACCAATTTCTGACAATACATAGAGTAAAGATTAAAAAAAAAATATATATAATTTTCAAAAATAAAAAAGTCGACGCGAAAGGGTTAAAGCTTCAAATTGAGTTTTTTTAATAAACCGAGCATCAGAAAATGTGCAACGTATGCATATGGATACTGCAGAAAAAATTCTCGCTGTGAAAATGTTCGGTGTTACATAAAACTCTCTGTATGTTTCAGTTATTTTGTATAGATTATTTAAATCTGATGAATTATTACAATTTTATAACAAAAAATGCACACAAATTAATAAAATAGTTCTCTTCCCAAATTTTAATTAAACGTTTTAGAAAATGAATCAAAATATTTTAATTTTATTTGAAAAATATTTAAGATTAATTATTTCTGAATCAACTCAGTAAATTTTTAGTTGATTAAAATCATCCGCTGATTAATTCTACAATTTTTGAAACAAAATAAAACTTTAATGTTGTTCAATTTTTTTTATTTTTGGCCCGATTATTTTTTAAAACAAGTTGAAATGTATTTTGGTTACTATAATTTTGATAACAAAAAATATACCTTAATTAATAAAATAGTTTTATTCCAAAATATTTTATTTTAACGTTCACGCAAAATTTTAGAAAAAACGAATCGAGATGTTTTAATTCTGTATGAAGTAGAATAAAGAATTATTATTTCTGTGTATACTCAGTGATTTTTATACACATTTATACACATTATATTATTTTTTTTCCAAAACTTAATTCTTGGAGCGATTTTCTTAAACAAGATGAGATATTTTAATATTTTCTACAGTAGGACAAACTTTATTTATGTTTGTGTAAAAATTGAGTTTGTCAATAGTTTGCAGAATATTTACAAAATATAAAATAATATAAAAACGTAAACTGTACCGCTAAAGGCGGTATGTCACTCTCTCTCAGGTATCAAATTGTTCGCACCTACTAATGACTTAATCCTTTACCTATAAATAATAGTAGGGGAGCCCAAGCGGGCATTTGGGGTTTTACTCAAGCCCGACAGAATAAGTAAGGGGAGATAGCTTGCACCCTGTTAATGAACTACCACTATATATGAACCCTTAATATAGGGGGGTTTGCTTAGGACAACCCATCAGATTAGTAAAAAAAAATCGATCCCCAAAAATACTCGAGCGTGTCAGATTAAGCTAAAGTAAGTTAATTATATGCAGAAAAGTTTACATTTCAATAATATGACGATTTGAATTTGACGTAAAGAAATAGGCGAGTCACAAAGTTGCAAAAAAAACGTTACCTGGTTTTACTCGAGCGCGGTTAACTTTTTTTTCATGTTGTAGGCAATAATGTAAGGATCACGGAAATAATATAATCTGATGATTTCTACATGCCGAAGTAGCTGAAATCATCACTAAAGTGTGGTGCGTGCAGCTACGGAGAATTTTATATTTGCCACTACGCGCCGCTCTGCCCTTCTTGCTCTTTCTCTGTCTCTCACTCTTTCGCACCGTCCCCACCACGGCCTTATACCCATACAGGTCTATATATATATATATATATATATATATATATATATATATATATATATATATATACATATATACATATATATATATATATATATATATATATATATATATATATATATATATATACATATATATACAGAGAGTTTTATGTAACATCGAACATACGTCGTACATTTTCCGATGCTCGGTTTATTAAAAGAATTTAATTTGAAGCTTTATACGAGTGTTTTCCACTCCCAGGCTAAGCATGAAGTAAAATTTCGAGTTTACAAAAGCCTGAAAATTTGATTTGGTCGCGTAGCGCGAAGCGCGGAGCGGCCAAACCAAATTTTCAGGCTTTTCTAAACTCGAAATTTTACTTCATGCGCCACCGGCACACAACACTGATTTAATGAAAAGTTTGGCAGTGTGTTTTAACTTTGGTAATATGTCAGTGTTTTGTACCGGTGGCGCATGAAGTAAAATTTCGAGTTTAGAAAAGCCTGAAAATTTGGTTTGGCCGCTCCGCGCTTCGCGCTACGCGACCAAACCAAATTTTCAGGCTTTTCTAAACTCGAAATTTTACTTCATGCTTGGTTTGGGAGTGGAAAACACTCGTTTAAAGCTTAAAATTAAATTTTTTAATTAAACCGAGCATCGGAAAATGTACGACGTATGTTCGGTGTTACATAAAACTCTCTGTATAATAGTCCCGCGTGCTGCGTCGCACGGGTCTCGCCGCGCATGCGCGTTGGCCCCAACGGCGCATGCTTTCTCCGCCATGATGCCATGATGCAATCCCATCTGCTCACAACGACGTGTTCGCGTTCGTGTTCGTCGATATACAGCGCTTTGGTATATTAATTGTCATCAAGAAGTGTAATGAACGAAATACATCGAGTTTAATATTACTGCGACAATGAGCGAAAGTAGCGTGTGTTATTTGTGGTCAACAATCTTCGGAAAAAATTATAAAATTAACGCCGGAAACATTACAAAATTGCATAGTGGTTTTGGAGTATCGTCGAGCCAAGCCGGCTCGACGAAAATCACGCACCACGTATACCGATGCAGAAATGTCAAATGAAACAACGTTAAATGACGGTTATCACGCACAGTGTTATAAATTATTTACAGCGATAAAAATACCACCTGATTTTAAAAACAATGCACCTGGAGTTTCTGGCGAAAATTCTGCTTCGAGTGCACCGGGAGTTTGTAGCGAAAATTCTGCTAAGAATGCACTTTTGCACTTTTGAATCGTCTATTCTATAGCTAGAAATGACTTGGTTCATTGGCAATCAACTACCAGACGCGTATGAAGATATTGTCGTAACACCTGACACTCTACGGGATACTTCAGATTTAGGTTTGTTTTCTTTTTAAGGCAATAATTATATTATAAAAAAAAAGGTTGTTAAGTATCATAACCATTCCTGATTACAGATACGCAAGACGTTGATGAAGATGACCAAATTGATTCGAACGTCGAACAATACGAAGACGAGTCCAGTGATGACGACGATTAAAAAAACGTATTAAAGATTGTTAAAAAAAAAATTGTTACTTGAAAATCTAAATAAATACAATTTTTTACGTATATATACTTTTTTTTAATTATTATACATTAGTTTTATTCTGTTCAGTACGTATTAAACGTAATAAAGATTGTCAAAAAAAAAAATTGTTACTTGAACATCTACATAAATACATTTTTTTTACGTATATATACTTTTTTTTATTATTATACATTAGTTTTATTCTATTCAGTTAGATGAAAAAAAAAATTAAAAAAAAGTTTTCAAAGTCAGATTTAGAAATCCCTTGACATAATTGTCAGATTATAGGTCAGTATGATAAGGACATCAAACTGAACCGTCTGTATGAAAATCTGACGAGCTCGAGTTTTTCAAGGTCACGATTTTTTTTCACTTTTTTAAAAATCAGCCATAAGTTATGGTTACGTCCAAACCGTCAGATTAACGAATATGACATCTTTTATGGTTCACTTAACACTCCTACTAAATATCTGACCAGTTCGAATAAATTTTTTTTTTCAATTTTCTACCTCTTCGTACTGCCACCCACACCTAGCAAGTCGTCAGATTAGTATCTGTCCGTTACCAGGAACATGAAGGGCGTCAACGCTATTAATATCTGACGCGCTCTTGTAAGCCATTGTGACTATTTTTTTTTTACATTTTCGAAAATTGATACTGGCTTCCCCCACCGCTAAAAGGACATACATCATATAGACTTTTCTTCTGTTTAGCATCTAATCTTCGCAATCTAAGAGTTTCCACAACGCTCGAGTAACTGCCCATTTAGCCTCGCGGGCTCCCCTACTATAACATTCCTTTATTTTCACTCGCCCCAGTTTTATGTACCTGTTTCGACGACACACTTCGACATTCCTGTAAGTTTCCTGTTTATTTTATTTTAATATTTTTTGTATTGAAAGTCTAAAGCAAAGCTATACTAATGAGGGATAAATCTCGAAACGCGTCTATAGATGGCTTAAGACAATTAAAATTCATTCCCTGTAATGTTTTCAATTTATTTCAATTTCCTTTTGCTTCGTTTAGTTTGGTTAGAGAATAGTTTGACCTGATGTTGCATTTTGCATATAAATTATGCATAGAACAGCAGTGCTGTCGTGTAACGCAAATATTCATTGTATAATTCAATATCTGTCGGGGTATTAGCTCGAGAAGTAGTTGTTTCAATGAATATTTGGAGACAAACTTTTTGCAGAAAGTCGATATTAATTTTAATTCGTTTTTATATTTTTTAAACATTTATGTTGATTGAGTATTTATCAATTTTTTTTTAAACAAAATATTCGTCTAAATTCGAGGATTTTTAATGATTGAAGAACTTCAAGAATCACATAAAATATTATAGTTTTCTTTACAGTACAACACGTTTTATGCACTTATATGTAAATTTAGTCAAATTTGTCCTGGTTGAAAAATCTTTATATTTTTTTGGCAATTTTTTAAAGTACATAAAAAAGAATAAATCAGTATCAAATTATTGATAATAGACGCTTTTTGTCTGAAATATACATCTGATATAAAATAAATTTTTGAAGAAAGGTTAAAAGTGTTTTATTTCAAAACATAATGATAAACAAAGTGTTTTTTTTTGGTTGATAAATATTGTAAATAATAAAAAATTACATCACTTTCATAAATACACTTGTTACCGTAACTTTTTTATTTTATTTCAGTATACGAGAAAGTCTAGGAGAGAACATTCTCGATTTTAACCTTAGCCTGGCCCATGAACTGAATCAAAATTGACAATAGAAGCCACAGTATTTTGTGTGATTTTATGAGACAATGTCGAGTATTCGAGATCCTTGTCCCTTTCAAGAAGAAACTACCTGACATCGGCTATTTTAGAACCCGATAGACTGGTATGTCATAGACTACATAAAAGGGTATTGATAGAATCCAATGGGTGAGGGATTTTACAATACATCTTTCAGGTCGACGTAATTGGGATCAGCGGCGTAACTAGGGGGTTCAACACAACTCAATGCAATCCGGGGGGAGGCTAGGGGGTCCCCTACCAATGTCGCCGTAAAGTATGTGTATAAAGGGCATTAAGCAGCAATTGAAAATTTAAAAGAAATGAAATAAAGCAACTACTTCTCGAGCTAATACCCCGACAGATATTGAATTATACAATGAATATTTGAGTTACACGACAGATTTACTGTTCTATGCATAATTTATATGCAAAATGCAACATCAGGTCAAACTATTTTCTCACCAAACTAAATGAACTAACAGGAAATTGAAATAAATTGAAAAAAATACTGGGAATGAATATTAATTGAAAGAATCTTAGGCGATCTTAGAGAAAAAGTCTTAGGCCATTTATAGACGCGTTTTGAGATTTATCCCTCATTAGTATAGTATTGTTGAATCAAATTTTTAAAACATTTAAAGTTACTAAGGACATCATTTTCCGTATAAATGTCAGAGCTGGGCAGGATTCGAATCATTTAGGATTCGATTCCCGGATTCGAATCCTTTTAGAGGATTCAAAAGAGGTATTCGAATACTTTAGTGAAAACGGATTCGTGATCCGGATTCGTTACATTCTTTTAAAAGGATTCGTATTCGAATCCAGACGTAAATGATTCTTATAAAAGGATTCGAATCCTTACAAAAGGAATCGAATCCTTATAAAAGGATTCGAATCCTCATACACAGATTCAAATCCTCCTAAATAATGCGAATCGTAGCTACTAATGCTAGGATTCGAATTCGATTAATTTAAATAGTTAAATATTCTAATATGAATATTTAAATCACTAAATTATTCATATTTGAATATAAATATTTAAATTTTCGAATAATTCAAATATTTGTGAATGCATATTTGGTTACTTAACCATGAAAAATATCCAACGTTAATAGTATATTTTTAACTTCACTTGAAATCAGTGTTTTATACGCGTGGCGCATGAAGTAAAATTTCGAGTTTAGAAAAGCCCCGTGAAAATTTTCTACGCGGGGCTTTTCTAAACTCGAAATTTTACTTCATGCTTAGTCTGGGAGTGGACAACACTCGTTTGAATTTTAAATTTAACTCTTTTAAAAAATCGACATATGTAATATAATAAATCATTTATTGAAATTATAGAAAAAGATGCAAAATTTTACCTAAAATTAACTTTTAGAGTTAACTTTATAATTTGCTCGACTCTTAGTGGGTGAATATTCTATTCCTAAAAAAAACCGTTTTTATTTAATATTAAAGTTGCATTTAATACAAAAACAAACTGTGAATAAATCGACATAAATCTAGAAATATCGAAAATCTCGACATGTAGAAAATCTTGACGGTCCACTCCCAGACTAAGCATGAAGTAAAATTTCGAGTTTAGAAAAGCCCCGCGTAGAAAATTTGTCGAGGGTCGCGCAGCGACCCGAGACAAATTTTCACGGGGCTTTTCTAAACTCGAAATTTTACTTCATGCGCCACGCGTATAAAATACTGATTTAAAGTGAAGTTGAAAACGCACTGAAAATCAACCCAAATTCGAATTTTTTTTAAAATTGGATGTTTTCTTCCCTATCCATGCTGTAAACCTTCAGATATTTGCTGTTTTCTTGTAAATAAACTTCGATTCCCTGTAGTCCTTCGGTCTCCGAAGACCATGGTTGGTCCTTCAAGCTGTATCCTTTGTAAAATGATAATAAACTTAGTAATCTAGAGTGATCCTTTAATTTGAAACTTCTAAGAACGAGTGTTGTCCACTCCCAGACTAAGCATGAAGTAAAATTTCGAGTTTAGAAAAGCCCCGCTTAGAAAATTTGTCGAGGGTCGCGCAGCGACCCGAGACAAATTTTCACGGGGCTTTTCTAAACTCTAAATTTTACTTCATGCGCCACGCGTATAAAACACAGATTTAAAATGAAGTTCAATAACACATATATCATCATTAATTAAAATCATTATATAATCAGAAATTTAGTCGGTAAATGAACGTTTTTATTAATAGAAACTGATGGAATAAAATATTACTGGTTGCAAATAATAAATTCAAATTTCTTTTTAAAGGATTTGTATCCGTGATTCAAAAATGAAGATTCGAATCTTTGATTCGAATCATATTTTTCACTTACGAATCCTTTATTCGAGTATTCGTGATTCGAATCATATTAGGTGATTCGGATTCGTGATTCGAATCCTGTTTTTGAGGATTCATCCCAGCTCTGATAATTGTGTATGAGTAGAATCTCGTAACTCCTGCTTTTTTCAAAAATAAATATACTTTAAATTGCATTTACTTTATTATTATTACTAACATATCGTCAATATTTTGATGAAACCTCCTATGTGAATTTTGTTTACAAAATAGGGTTTGATTAACAAGGGACTCTACGATTTCAGCTTGAAACGTTCATAAAAGCTCCTATGTAGTGAATAAAATAAAGAATATTAGAGAATTCAATAAAAAAAATGTTTGAAACGGACTACCTACCAAAATGTTTTTAACATTTTTTGTGTTGCCTGAAAATTTTTGTTCAAATCACATAAGAGGTTTTATCAAAATATCGACGATATGTACAACTTGTAATACACGTAGCTAACAGCATCAATAATTATATAATATTTGTATACATCTATACATCTTTTTTATGGTATCTAGGGATGACTCCAGAAGCTCGAGTTTCCTTCAGTGATCGAAGAAAGAAAACCTGGTAAATTGGTATATACCTAAGATTAAGGTTTATACCAATTTATCAGATTTTCTTAAATATGATATATCATCCTAAAATTATAATCGCACATGAGCTTCTAATATATACATTATATCCACATTTTACTAAAGATTGTGAAATAAATACTGACAACGCGACATTAAATATTTGTGTTTTCAAAAATATTAAACAAAGCGCATAAATATGTATATTTAATGCCCATTTACCAATTTTAATTTGTTTTCAAACGCGTAACGAAGCAATAACATTTATCATTTTCCAGCGCGTTAAAATTTATGCAAATTATTGGTTTTTGCTTTTATTTGTGTTAATGATATACGCCACACGAACCAACGAAGATAAAATAAGCACTTCCTACATGAGTGAAGACAATGCATTACAAAAAAATAATCTTGCATAAAAATTACGTTTGTATAATACAGGTGGGTAATTATTTCAGCTTCATTGACCATGAGTTTACAATACACGTCTAATTAAGATTTTTTAAATTACAGATATCGACCAGTGGCGGTTCTATGATAAAAAAGCAGTTATATTCATGGAATATAAAATATTGATTACAGGTTCAGTATTTTATGTTCCATGAATTTAATTTTTGTTTGTTGTTTTTCCATACAAAAAATGGATATCACATACCAGCAAACACACATATAATGTAGGAATATATACTTAATATACCGGGTGGTGATCTGACCGCTCGGTAATAGCAATTTACATGCAAAATCACACATTTGCAGTTTCCTACTCTTCTAATTATTTTAGAGCAAAAGCATAAGAGATCAAAGTTGTTCAGAATTTAAAATGCTATATGATAGGTTTTCAAAATAGTACTAATAGTAGAAGAAAAGGAAGATATAAATTAGTAATCATTTGAAAAAAATAACAGTAGCCATGATTTTAAAACAAAATTTTGCGTCATTAACAACTGTTAGTTTTGACTTTTCGTAAAATCACACTCCGTTTCGATATTTAAGTGCGATTATGAATTAAGTAATTCATAATAATGTCATACAATTGCTGAAAAAAACATATTTCTGAAGTGGTTTTATTCCGGTAATAGTGTAAATGAAGTTGTAGTTGCTGGTTTATATCCCGGTCGGCCGATACCCGCTATTTCCACGATTCAGAACGTGACTTCAAACCAAGCAAAACATGGATCCGTTTTTAAACCCTGCCAGCCCTATTTAAAGCATACTTCAAATATAGCCGAGGAAGAAGAAATTGTGCGAGATAATGTAAACGAAATAAACGTTATTGCTACGGCCGTTGCAAATCCCCGCATTAGTATTCGGCAAATTGGCGACGATTTAAATTTGCACAATACAACCGCTCTTAAAATTTTAAAGACGAACAAGTTTAAATCGTACAAGTTTTCGAACCACCAGGAGATTTTTGAGCCAGATAGGTATACTAGAATGGTTTTCTGTGAAACACTAATGGAAATGGCCAATGTGTGTATTTCATTAACAACATTTGTTTTTCTGACGAATCGACTTTCATTATAAATCGAGAAAAATTATCGCTATTGGGATACGGATAACCCGCATTTGGTGATCGATAACCATTCCCAATATCCGCAGTCAGTCAACAGAATATCGTCGCTGTTACTTCAATAGGTCGTATGTCAAAAAAACTTGTTTTTCAGAAAGTAAAAAAAAAAACTGTTTAATTCTTATGCCGTAACTTAATAAAATCGGCAAAAAATAAAACTTTAAACACGTTTTGGAGCACACTATTATAAAAATTTAATATTAATAAGCTGGCAGAGATACTTTTACATACGACATATTAATACTATCATTTGGTTGTAATTATTGACATACGACTTATTGTCAATAATACTAAAACTACAGGAGTAGGAAAAAGAATCAAGATAAGATAGTACATTAATTTTTCTTTATTAAATACCTACTTAGAACATAGATTTACAAAAAAAAAGTTTTTGTTCTATGAAAAGTTAATTCACAACTAGACTAGTTGTGAATTAAGTTTTTATAGAACAATCGGCAGTCACGTGGAATTAGTTCCTTTAATTCCTGTAGATGGTTATATTTTGACCCCTCAATGGGCAGAGGCCCGTTATATAAAGGAGGCCTAACTTGATCAGTTACCATCCGCTTTTGACGATGTGGCAGGTCTTTCCACTCATCAGACAATTTTAGCTTGAATTGAATCACACCTTCTGAAGTGTACTGTAGCGCACAAAGGTCGGTTACGACAGGATCACCAGATTTTTTCCCAGGCCGTATGCTGCTATAATAAGTAGCTTCAAATTGGTTGAAGTCAGAAAATGACAATGCTACAGCTTCGTATGGCGATGGACTCTGCCTTGCTCCTGATATTATGTGTAAATAGTCGCTTGGCAGGTACACTTCCCTCCTTCGTCCCAGTTTTCTTTCGATGCAACTGTGGACCGAGTCCACCTCCATTTGTGTGTGCCCTACTTCCAGATATTTTTGTTGTATTGTGATAGAGTATTTTATTGATAAATTACCTGCTTAATATCCATATTAAAGAACGTCCAATTATGGACCTTCAATTTGGTTTTGTAGTAATTGGCCGATGCATTTAACCTTGGTGCAAGCAATACTGGTTGGAGATCCACCGCGTAACATAAGATATTTTTATCACTCTTATCTGCTTCCTTCTCATCACGCGCTTGCTGTTTTCTATCTATGTGTGATTGATAATTTTCTGCAGTTTCTGACCCATTTTTAAATAATGAGCAAGTATTGCATTGGTCTTTTTTTGGGCACCAAATGTCTAAGTTGTTCTTTTTAAAAACTTTAAAAAATGTTGTCCACGAAGCAGCTGTTTTATTTTCTTCGCCACATTTTTCTTGATATACCCTGTATACATGCCTGTAACTGTCCCATACAGGTTCCAAATATAACTTTGATGTTGACTTCCTAGCATAGTGGGACTCTACTTTGGATAAACCAGTAAAAAAAATCTATTGCTTTCACATGTGCAGTTTCTTCTTTTAAAACCTTTTCATATTCCTGCGGCGTACAAACCCAATTTTGCACCGTCTTTTCGCCAATGCCAAGTGTAGCCAAAAACATTTTCTTACATACAGATTTATTGACTTTTGTTTCTTGAAGTAATTCCTCCTCTATATCACTAACTATTAAAAAATATCTGAAAGTAACTTTTTGTTTACTTGTTTGTGCAAAATCCCTTCTATGTTTTGGAACAGTTGGTAAAACTTGTCCTCTAACAAATTCTTTTTTAGCATCCCAAGATGCCAAGTTCCAGAAAGAAGTAAATATATATTTTCTCTGATCTTCTGTTATTTCTGAACATTTAAAATTTTGACGTGGTCCACCCTTCTCTTGTTTCACTGTATGACCAGGACATTTTAATCCTGCAACTAAGCCCTTGCTTAGTTGCTGTTTGGCAGTATTTTCTATCTACATTTTTTTGAATCCAATGTAGGATTTGCCATGCAGTCTTAAATCCGCATTTTTAGTTCTCTTCCACATTTTTGGATTAGCTTGTCCCTTACTTCTTCTTTTTTCACTTTCACGGCCATCAGTTGCAGATGTTGAAAAATCTTGTATGCTCTCATTATCTGATGTATTACTTTCATTCGCTCTTAGATTCCCTGGTGGTTCATACTCAGAACCACTATCCTCAAAAAATTCTTCACCTGAAGATTCTTCAAAATCTAATTCTTGGTGTTTGTTTAATGATTCGGCAGGAGTAGCTACTTTTATTTTTTTTAAAGAAGTATTGTCATTGGTAACAGGAACAATATTGTCATTGGTAGCAGGAACAATGCTCTCACTTCCCAATAGTTCCCACTCTAATATTTCATTGCTTTCTTCTATGTCTGCAGTTGTAGAAGTATTTTCAGGTGCCATCTCTACTGTCTCCACTGACAAATTGCTACTATTTTGCTGCTTAATCGCTTGTAGCAATAAACGGCTGCCTCTCCCATTTCCAGAAAACATGGCGTTGCTAGATAAACTGAAAAAAAAGCAGGTGCAAATTGTCGTATGTCATCTATTGATATAATATTAAACAAAGCAATATATCGTATGTCAACATCAAATTTAGTATGAAGCCCTAAGAAGCTAAGTTTTTTAGAAATTATGTTATGTTAATAACAAAATGTGCACTTATTATAATTAAAATTAGTTTAGAAAGCAAAAGTGAAGAGCAGGTCAACTTTGCGGAATTTTTATTTTGCATTTTTAGGTTAGATTTGTTGATTTATAGTTTTAATGTATTTATGAAGATATTCTAGTACGTGAACCTCGTTTACGTACTAGAGGTACACGTTTACCTCGTGTGTTTACACGAGGTAAACACTTGTAAACAAACCAGCGCTTGACATACGAGTAATTGCATCAACCAAATGAAGAGAGATGGCGCTATAGGAAATATTGCAAGTACGCATTTTATTTTATATTCTATTTCTCTCTAGCTTTTGGCTTGAGAGGTTTTGCTAGTATATAGAAACGATAATTTTGGTCACTTTGGCCGTCGTAACTAAAAATCCATTTTTTTTGACATACGACCTATTGAAGTAACAGCGACGATATACAGATCTAATATTATAGGCCCCTCTTCATTGCTGGGCACTTAAACGGGGGAAAATACCTTGAGCTACTTCCATCGGAGATTGGCCCCGCCATAGATGCTGTCGCAGGAGAAAATGTGGTATGGTTTCAACAGGATGGATGTCTTGTGCATTTTACAAGAGACGTCACTGAGTATTAAAATATTTGCTATCCAAATACCTGGATTGGAGGAGGCGGACCGGTGAATTGGCCAGCTCGTTCACCAGACTTATCACTAAACGATTTCTTTATATGGGGCCACTTAAAATCAAAAATATACGGTGCTAGACATGCTAACATCGAGGTTCTGAAAAACAAAATTACAGAAGAATGCAACAAAATAACGAACCGGCCACTTGCAAATGTTCGCAGAAATTTTTATGATAGACTTGGTCAATGTTTAGTCGCTAATGGAGGTCTCTTTGAGCATTTAAATTGATTTTATTAAAAACAACTGATAGTTGTTGATGCCGCAACATTTTGTTATAAAATCATGGCTATTGTTATTTTTTTCAAATTATTACTAATTTATATCTTCGTTTTCTTGTACTATTAGTCCTATTTTGAAAAAAAAAAACAGACCTATCATATAGCAATTTAAATTCTAAACAACTTTGATCTCTTATGCTTTTGCTCTAAAATAATTTGGGGAGCAGGAAACAGCAAAAGTGTGATTTTACATGTAAATTGCTATTACCGGATCAGCACCCGGTATATATAAAGATATTATATAATACACATGTATATTTTATGTAAAATAATTTATATAAATATCGTTACATGATATACAGGTTGGGGCACCGCATACGACGCGGCCGGTTTATTAAAAACCATGCAATTTCATGAAATTATTTTCAAATAGATAGATGTAGGATTGTTGTATGCTAAACATAACTTTGATGTGGATCATTTTTATGAGACACCCTGTATAACTGCTAATAATTTTAAATTGTGCACACAACAATCCTACATCTATTTATTTGGACAAAATTTCACGAAATTGTTTATATGTTTTTTTTACATATTAATCATTATGTCTATATTATATAAGGAATATTATACAGGGATTTTTTCTTTTAAGTATACTTTCACATATTCCATATAAACATTTGTAAAATCAATAAACATGTGATACAACCTAATTCGAAGTAAATTTTGAACCTCACTTTAATTAGTCTTTTATACGCGTGGCGCATGAAGTAAAATTTCGAGTTTAGAAAAGCCAAAGTCCAAATCCAAAAGCTCAGGTTCTTTTAAACTAAAAATTTTACTTCGTGCTTAATCTGGGATTGGAAACACTCGTTAGAGGCTTCAAATTAAATGTTTTTAACAAAACAACGAATGTTTGATATATACAACTCAAAATTGCACTTGATCCGTTATTCGCAGGTACCACAGTTTATATCTGTAAATCACGAATCTGAAAGTATATTAATTTAGAAAACTTATAGATATATTACATAAGAACTATAGTGATAGTATAGATATATAATTGAAGATTTATCGATATTTTACATATAAATTATATAAGTTTTTTATACAATATACAGTGTGTCTCGTTTATGTGGGGAAATGTCCTAACTATAGATTCCTGGGATCAAAATATGATGATTTAACACAACTTATCTATATCCAAAAGTTTACGGTTTAGCAGTATTTAGTCTTCAAAGTTCAAAGAAATATTATTAATTTTATTTAAAACAGTTGAACGCTTTATTCGATCCAACTGAAATTTATTAAATTAGGCGCCACTCTTAAAAACACTGATTTACAGTAAAGTTATAAAAACACACACATACAACAACGATAATATTCAACCTTATATACGTAAGAGTTATTGGGTTGCCTATAATCACCGTTTTAAACAATTTGTTCAGCGCAGAATTTCACTTACGATATTTCCGTGTTTTATACGTTTGGCGCATGAAGTAAAATTTCGAGTTTAGAAAAGCCTGATTTGGATTGGCCGCTCCGCTTCGCTACGCGGCCAATCCAAATCAGGCTTTTCTATACTCGAAATTTTACTTCATGCTTAGTCTGGGAGTGGAAAACCCTCGTTTAAAGATTCAAAATAAAATCTTTTAAAAAAACAACGAATGTCATAAAATATACAGTGTATGCATATACCGGGTGTTAACTTGGGGAACGCAACATAGGAAATCCCATGTAAATTTTGAAATTTTCAAAATGTAATTGCCTTTTTTGTAGAGGGAACAATTCTGAATTCATTCGCGTTAACGTTTATCACTTTACGTTTCTCTAAGTTAAAATAATTAAGAAAAAGTAATGTGATTTTATAAAAATAATGACATGCCATGGAATTGAACCAGCAATTGCGGATGTCAAAATGGCAAAAGATATCTCAGTCACTTGATTAAAGTAAATGTTATCGAAATAATTTACACTATACAAAAAAAAATCATCCTAATAATGTGATATTATGCAGACCACAGTTTTCACGATGTTTGCGTTATGTTTTTTGTCGTCAATTAAGTAACAGCAATATCTTGTGCTATTTTGACATCCGCAATTGTTGTATCAATTCCATTGTATGTCATTATTTTTATAAAATCAGATTACTTTTTCTTAATTATTTTAGCTGTAAATTTTCTGACATTCGTTGATTTTTAAAAGAGTTCAATTTGAAGCTTTAAACGAGTGTTTTCCACTCCCAGGCTAAGCATGAAGTAAAATTTCGAGTTTAGAAAAGCCCTGTGAAAATTTGACAAATTTTCTGGGCTTTCCTTAACTCGAAATTTTACTTCATGCGCCACGCGGTTAAAACACAGATTTTAAGTGAAGTTCGAAAATACATAAATTTGACAATATTTTAGTGTTTTATACGGGTGGCGCATGAAGTAAAATTTCGAGTTTGGAAAAGCCCCGTGAAAATTTGTCGAGGGTCGCTGCGCGACCCCCGACAAATTTTCTACGCGGGGCTTTTGTAAACTCGAAATTTAACTTCATGCTTAGTCTGGGACAAATTTTCAAGGGGCTTTTCTAAACTCGAAATTTTACTTCATGCGTCACGCGTATAAAACACAGATTTTAACTGAATTTCGAATATACATAAATTTGACAATATTTTAGTGTTTTATACGCGTGGCGCATGAAGTAAAATTTCGAGTTTAGAAAAGCCCAGAAAATTTGTCTCGGGTCGCTGCGCGACCCTCGACAAATTTTTACGGGGCTTTTCTAAACTCAAAATTTTACTTCATGCTTAGTCTGGGAGTGGAAATCACTTGTTTAAAGCTTTAAATTGAACTTAAAAAAAACAGGGAATATCCGCAATTATTATATCAATTCCATGGTGTCATTATTTTTATAAAATCACAGTACTTCTTAATTATTTTAACTTAGAGAAACGTAATGTGTTCAGTGTGAACATTCATAAATTTAGGATTTTTCCCTCTACAAAAAAGTAAAATTCATTTTGTTTTTAAAATAAATAGGGAAGCCAATATTTGAACACTTTAAAATTAACATGCGATTTCCTATGTTGCGTTCGCCAAGTCAACATCCAGTATATACCTGAAAGAAAAATTCACTGTGTAATTTCAGAGTTGCTACACACACCTACAATATTCACCATATCACTCTAGAGGTATTTATTGAGCATACGATATATTTATTTGACTTACTAAATGATACAATTATTAATACACAAACTTCGAATTATTATGTTTAAATTCTTTAAACTCATTTTACATGGATTCGTTCTTATCAAAATTATTAATTTGTGTTAATAGAATTTAATTAACAATAGTTATTCCTATGCAATCAAATTGTACATTTTTTGTGTACAAATTTGGAGCAATTGTGATGTAAATGAGGATTTAAATGGAGCAAGAATGGGAGCTCTTAAGTGAGAACTTCCTCGGCCATTATTAAACCCGTACGGCCGTCTCTCTTTTGTATTTGTGTGAAAGAAATTAATTCAAAGGAGTCGTCTCATACCAGAATGCACTTCTCTTCTCAGCAAACCAGATTATTAATTTATTGGCCGAGTCCTCAAGGTGACACCAGTTTTTTTTGACGAACTAAAAATGCACGTGGTAAAAATTAAGTAATCAGCATTTACATTTTAAATTTTTAAAAATTATAATAAAATATACATGTTTACTTATACATAACACAAAATGTAGTTATGTTTTTCTTAAATTTTTTAAATATTGTGTTATTGCATGAACATGACTACAATTTCTAAGATTGTTAAGACATGAATAAGTTTTGTTCTACAGTTGAAAGTTTAATTTGATGCCTGTAACCAGTGTTTCCACTCCCAGATTAAGCATGACGTAAAATTTCGGGTTTCGAAAAACCTGAAAATTTGGTTTTACGCGACCAAACCAAATTTTCTGGCTTTTATAAATTCCAAATTTTACTTCATGTGCCATGCGTATAAAACACTGATTTCAAGTGAAGTTTAAAATATACTATTATTATTAAAATTATTCAAATTTAATTCACAAATAAAACACGATTATAACTTTGTTTGTATAAGTGAGACTTTATTAAGTGACTATAGTTTCGACAACTTTAACTTGTCATTTTCAATAAAGTTGTCGAAACTATAGTCACTTAATAAAGTCTCAGTTGTACACACAAAGTTAAAATCGTGTTTCATTTGTGAATTATGATGTATAACGAAGTAGAAGCCTCCACTGTTAACAGTTTAAAACTTAATTATTCAAATAATCATTAAAAAACATTTTTCAAATGTTTGAATTATTCAAATATTTAAATAAGCGACTATTCGTTGAAAAACATATTCTCATATTTCAATTTTCAAATATTTGGATATTAGAATACTCCAAAGCCGTAGCCAGGGGGGGGATATAAAGGTCCGCCTCTGCCCCGAAATTTTCAAAATGTTAAATTTTTATATGTAAGAGCAGCCCTGAAAAAGCAAAAACTATTTATCTATTATTTTTTTCTAGTTACGGCCTTGGAATACTCAAATATGTGAATAATTATTGGAACTCGAATCCCACCCTTACTCATAACACTAAAACCGGATTCAATATAAAAATACATTTGTAGATTGAAAATTAAGTCGTTTTCATCATTACACAAAATTTTATGAAAATTGGAGTACATCAGGTAAGTAATTAGTTCAAATATCTATTATTGTATGAAATGACTTAAAATTTATTAAAATCTATCTTTTTTTTGAACTGCAGAAAATGTGTTTTATTAAAACAAATAAACAAAACAATAAATATAAGCTAGAATTGCATCAAAGTTTTAAAGATTCTTAAAAATTAATTAAACTTTGCTTTGACATTAGAAATCTTGTAATCTAATCACTGTGAGAGGAATTGCAGACGCTCGTATTTATTCGTTTTGAACCCTTTAACAATTATCCCAGCAATCCAAATCATATAATATAGTATACATAATTTTAATGATATATCTTAGAAATATTATATAATATCTGGAGAAAATCAAGAGCAAATACAGGGTGTTTACGCTAAACCGTTCGTTAAAAGTTCATGGGGTTGCCGTTGCACTAAAAATTTGAAAAGAATCCTTGTCATATGGTTGAATCAGTTCTGCTCATGTGAAATATTTTCAACTTTATATCATTTCCGGTTCCACCGGAAGTAGCACCACATTTGCTATTTTAAATGGAACACTCTATATATTTGTATTTTTTTGGATTCCTCGTTTAAATTGCAACATATTTTATTTGAACATATGTACACTTATCTCTAATAGTTTTCAAGAAAAAAAAGTTTTTTTTGAGCACTAAAAGGCATCTTGAAATCTGTCTGTAACTTTTCTTAAGAATAAGATAAAAATATGATTTATATTTCTACTTGTACCTTGAGGATGCCTCTATTGCGTTTTAACATACCTCGTTGTCTTCAGTCAAGACACAGACCTTTATTCCGCTTGTCATATCATTCTACCAACTACGGCATGTATAATCCGATCGACCGTATGATGAGGTATGCTAATGGGTTAGGTGGCAATCAGAATTTTGTTTTATTTTCATCGACACTTAGGCAGTTTAAAACTCATTTACGTTGTATAAATTTATCCGATGTCGCTGTTACGTCTCAATAATATTTGTTTTATTGATATTTATTTTATTGATGTATAATTATTTATTCTGTTACTTTGTGTTAATTCATTATATTCGTTTGTACTTTGCTAGTTGCTAGAACTGTTTGTCATTATTCTATACATATATGTTTGCTTTATATATCTTTATGTGATATTTCATCTGTGATAATTTGCTTTAGCGAAGACACTGTGATTTATTCTGTGATACAAACGTTTATACATTATATAACATTTTATTTATATTTTTATGAATACAATGTCATGAAATTTTTAGTAAATTAATTATGCATTTTTTGTACGTTTATTAACGATTGTTTGTTTTGTCATTCAACAGTAAAGTTGAGCAATAATAAATTTATAATTTTAAAGATTTATTGAACCATTTTGGGACGTGGAGTAACATGTTTAAATTTAACGCACTAATTATATTATGTTGTTTTTTCTATTAGTATTACTATTCTTTGTAAATGATAATATAGATTGTAAAATGGAGATTCCGTAAATAAATTAAATTAAATTAAATGAGTAAATTAATTGGTACCATATGACAAGGATTTTTTTCAAATTTTTATTGCAACGGCAACCCCATAAACTTTTAACGAACGGTTTAGCGTAGACACACTGTATATAGATAAATGTTCGCTATTTTTAGAGATATTATATTACACATACAGGATGTCCCGTTAATGTGGGGATATGGCTTAACCATAGATTCCTGGGATCAAAATATGATGATTTAACACAACTTATCTATATCCAAAAGTTAACAGTTAGGTCGGAATTAGTCTTCAAAGTTAAAAAAAATATTAATAATTTTATTTATAACAACTGAACACTATATTCGATCCTACTAAAATTTATTATGGTTAATTATCATAATATAACACAACATGTCAGCTATTATAGTTATCATTGATTGGCAAGAAGTATAAAAAACAGTAGTACCACAACATAAAAACTAAATTATGTTTTTATTGGCGCCCCTTGTAAAAATTTAAAGAATACAGCTTAAAATATTAGTTCATTTAAAAGCTTCTTTGTATCTTAATAATGTTTAATATTTCGTACGGTTGTGCCACAAAACAAATAAAATATGAATATGGTATACTCATTATTTATTTATTAAAGAGTAGATCCACTTACCTGATCCAATGAAAATAAATAACATGAATCGATAGAATAATTCAAAACAACAACATGTTTATTAATAAGTAATTATTTAATAACTCGACTCATAATAAAAAGACAAAAAAAACACACATTTTCAATCATAGATTTTGTTTTTACTAAATAATAAAAAATAATTTATTTGAATTTTATTTTTTTGTGCAAAACCGTACAAGATATCAAACATTATTAAAAGACAAAAAAGCTTTCAAATCAACTAATCTATGAAGCTGTATTTTTTAAATTTGTATAAGGTGCACCGATAAAAAACCTAATTTCGATTGGCCCCGCGGCCATTTCTTAGGCTTTTCTAAACTTGGAATTTTACTTCATGCATAGTCTGGGAGTGGAACACTCGTTAAAAGCCTTACATTAACCGCTTTGAAACAACGAATTCCCGCAAATTTAAAAAACGCTGTAATTATCAGGATATGTATACTAAAAAAAATACATAATTAGTTTGTATATTATTAATTGTATCATTTACTAAGTAAAATAAATATATCGTATGATATATTTGATAATGAATACCCCTAGAGTGCCATGGAAAATATTGTAGGTGTGTGGCGTTATACACAGAATTTTTCTTTCAGGTATACATATGCATACACTGTAAATTTTATGACATTCGTTGTTTTTTTTTAAAGATTTCAATTTTTCTCTTTAAACGAGCGTTTTCCACTCTCAGACTAAGCATGAAGTAAAATTTCGAGTTTAGAAAAGCCTGAAAATTTGGATTGGCCGCGTAGCGAAGCGGAGCGGCCAATCCAAATTAGGCTTTTCTAAACTCGAAATTTTACTTCATGCGCCACACGTATAAAACACTGAAATATCGTAAAGTTCAAAATATACGGCTGTATCAATCTAATATGTAGATGTGAATAAAACGTGAGTCAAATTCTACGCTGAACAAATTGTTTAAAACAGTGATTATAGGCAACCCAATAACTCTAACGTATATTAGGTTGCCTATAATCGTTGCTGTATGTGTGTGTTTTTTAAACTTTACTGTAAATCAGTGATTTTAAGCGTGGCGCATGAAGTAAAATTTCGAGTTTAGAAAAGCCTAATTTGGATTGGCCGCTCCGCTTCGCTACGCGGCCAATCCAAATTCTTAGGCTTTTCTAAACTCGAAATTTTACTTCATGCTTAGTCTGGGAGTGGAAAACACTCGTAAAAGCCTCAAGTTAACCGCTTTGAAACAACGAATTTCCGCAAATTTAAAAAAACGCTGTAATTATCGGGATGAGTATACTAAAAAATAAATGTCATAATATCCTCAAATGTCATACTGTACATAATTATTATGTTTGACATTTTATACGTCAATTTCCTAAGAGTCTAGCCAACATAAATTAAACCAAAATGATACATAATTATCATGTCTGACATTTTATACGTCAATTTCTAAAACGTGTAGCCAACATAAATTAAACAAAAAAGATTAAACCATGGCATTCTATACCTTTTTCAAGTGTAGTTCAGAAAATATACGATTAATTCCAGAGAATATCAATTGTATTGCAGATATGTAAAATAAATTACGGAATATACCAATTGCATTTCAGAAACACAATATGTATTTTAGAAAATGTCAATTGTATTTCAAATGGATAAAACAGATTTCAGAAATAGTGAAAATATCAACGTTGTACGAATATAAGTTATATAGTCATGCTAGGATAATTAACAGGTATAACAAAAATGTGATGTAGGTAAATATTTTAATTTAAGAAAAGCCCAAGGGTTTGTATTTCTAAACATAAACGCCCTCTAACCATACGAGCCCTAACAACTATATATTGGGACAAAATCAAATTCATGTATAATTCAGGTATTAGAGAGTTTATTTCTTTTTTTTCTTTTTTTTAATTTAATTCTATGTAATTAGGTTATTAATATCAATGAGGGCCAATCAGCAACACAAAAAACAAAATTATTATGCTATTCTATTCTATCATCTCTAATTAACAAGGAAAATGTTCATTTTGTGCGGCAACTAAATATTAGGACAGTATAAAATAACTGTTAAAAATGAAACAAAATAAGACAAGTAAGCTGTGAAAACAATGCAGAACGAAACGTCAGATTACTTGGTAGTTGCTTTCTTATCGTATCGGGTGAATCGCTGCTTTTATTGAACAAAATGGTGCGTAGTATCTCTACAAGTTCCAAAATTCGTGAGTTAGTGATTAAAAATTATTGCCGAAATACAACGATACGTGAAATGGCGGATGAACTTAATCTTCCTAAAACAACAGTGTGGAATATAATTAAGCATTATGGAGAAACCGGAAATATCCTAGACAAAAAAGGCAAAAGTTCGGGTCGTCCAACATTAGTTTCTAATAGAAAGAAGAGATTATTAGTAAAACTGTGCAAAAAAGGGAGAAGAAATACTTTAAGGCAAATTACGACAGAATGGAATCACAAAACTGGATTGAATCTGTCAAGGGAATGCTGCCGCCAGTGGATTCATAAATGTGGACTCAAGTTTTATAAGGTTGAATTTCAAGTAGCAATTTAAAAGTGCATTTAAAAAGAAATATTTTCTTGTAGGCAAAGGCAAAACCACTGTTGACGGAAAAACAAAAGAAAGCCAGACTCACATGGGCAAAATCTAAATTATCTTGGTCAACTACAGACTGGTCCAGAGTAGTTTTTAGTGACGAATCAAAATTCGACGTATGTGTTGGTGATTACCGCAAACGCGTGATTCGCTCAAAACATGAGGCATTTCACAAGGATTGCCTAAAACGTACCGTAAAATTTCCTAAAGGAGTGATGATTTGGGGCTGCATGACAGCTTCAGGATTATTGAATTTATTGATGGTGCCGTGAATGCTGCGAAATATCAACAAATACTGCAAAACAGTTTGCTACCAAGTATCGCCAAGTTAAATGTTGACGAAAATTACATTTTTCAACAGGATGGGGCGAAAACCACAAAAAAGTGGTTTGGCGACCACAACGTAAATGTTCTTTCTTGGCCTTCCAGCAGTCCAGACCTTAATGTCATAGAAACAGTATGGCATAAAATGAAACAAACATTGAGGAACAACCCACTACGGACATTACCTGAATTTAGAGACAAGATAGAGCATATTTGGAATGAAATGTCCCAATATTTAGTTGACAAACAAAATTAACATTTTTCTTGTAAATTAGAGGTGGTTGAATAATTAATTTGTTTTTTGTGTTGTTGATTGGCCATAACTGTTGCTAATTAACTAATTACATAGTATTAAATTAAAAAAATACTAGAAAACTTAAATAAACTGTCCAATACCTGAATTTTATATGAATTTGATTTTGTCCCAATATACAGTCTGTTTGATTTATTGTGACACAGCACATATGTCCGTTATTAGTACAGATAGAAAAAAAAGTTAAAGACAATAGTTTTAGTATTTTTCATGATCTATTCAGTAGCATTGTCAGAAAAACAATTGAAAATCAAATAAACACGTGAAAGCTATTAGCTTCATTTTCTTTAATGGAAAACCCTGTTTATTTTGTTTATTTAAAATAGGTAATAACCTTAGCTTTATAATGATACCACATAAGTACCCCTTCATTATACAAATAACGCGACAATTGCAAATAAATGAAATTTATCAGTTGCCATGGATAACAATTGACATAAAACAATTTGTTAACGCTTTAATGTCAAAGTGGTGTAGTAACTTCCCGTCTTGCGTGTTGTTGATTCAAATCTTAAGAGATGGGTGATAATTACTATTCTAATGATGAAAAAATGGATGTGCTAAAGGTCTTCGTTAGATGCAACGATAATTCTAGAGAAGCTAGTATCACTTATGGAAACATGTATCCAGAAAGAAGACAACCACATTATCGCACTTTTGCAAGACTTGAACAAAATTTACGGAGAAATGGGTGTTTTAATAATAAATTACGAAGGAGAAGACAAGAAAGAGAAGATAATAATGAAGTATTGATATTGGCCTATTTTAGAGCACATCCACGTAATTTAATACGCGAAGCAGTGGCTGACTTAGGAATAAGTATGCATAAAATATTTTCTATTCTGAGAAAACATAAAATGAGACCATATAAAATTAAGTTAGTACAAGGTTTAAGAGATGGTGATTCTGACAGGAGGATAGGATTCTGTAATTGGCTTAGCAACAATCAACATTTATTAAATTTAATTCTTTGGAGTGATGAATCAAATTTCAACAACAACGGAATCTCCAACCAAAAAAACGACCATTACTGGGATACTGAGAATCCACGTCAAATTCGAGAATGCAGATTCCAACAAAGATTTGCAGTTAATGTGTGGCTTGGTGTGTTAGGTGATACCATAATAGGACCATTTTTTTATCAAGGAACGTTGAATGCGGAGCGATATGCCAACTTTCTTACGATAGAATTTGAAGATTATTTAGATGACATCCCCCTAGAAATACGTCGAGATATGTGGTTCCAACAAGATGGAGCTCCTCCCCATAACGCAAGAAATGTCAAAGATATTTTGGAAAGAAAGTTTGGTTTGAAACTGATTGCAAATGGTGGCCACATAAACTGGCCAGCAAGATCGCCAGATCTGTCTATTTAAATTTTTTTTATTTGGGGATTTTTAAAGCAAAAAGTTTATGTTACTCGTCCAGAAAATCTAGACGATCTGAAAAATCGTATTCGTATGGCATGTGGCCAAATAACACCACGGATGTTGCAAAAAGCACGACGAAATTTAATGAAGAGATGTGAAGAATGTATTGCAAACAACAGACGTCACTTTGAACAGACACTTTAAATAGTTATGCATGTCAACTGATAAATTTCATTTATTGGCAATTGTCGTGTTATTTCTATAATAAAGGGGTACTTATGTCGTATCATTATAAGGCTAATATTAATGCCTATTTGAAATAAACAAAATATACAGGGTGTTCCATTAAAGAAAATGAAACTAATAGGTTTCACGTGTTTATTCGATTTTCAACTGTTTTTCTGACATTACGATTGAATAGATCATAAAAAATACTAAAACTTTTGTCTTTAACTTTTTTTTCTATCTGTACTAATAACGGACATATGTGCGGTGTCACAATAAATCAAACAGACTGTATAGTTGTTAGGGCTCGTATATTCATTGTTGTAGCTCCATCTTGTTGAAACCATACTAGTGAAGGCTCGCCCATAAGGGCTTCGGGATTGCAACTATATTTTAGTGATTTATACGCGTAGCGCATGAAGTAAAATTTCGGGTTAAGAAAAGCCCTATTTGTTGATTGGAATAGACATTTTACATGGCATAAACATCAACGTCATGACCAATATAGTTGAATAGAAAACATTTATGTCAGGTTTCACCAACGTCAGTTTAATTGACCAATACTTATTCATCTATAAAAATCTAGTAATAGTTACATACATGTCAAAAATCAATCAATTCAATTTTTGACATATATGTAACTATTATTAGATTTTAATCAATGAATAAGTATTGGTCGATTAAACTGACGTTGGTGAAACCTGACATAAATGTTATCTATTCAACTGTATTAAATATTCTTCACAATTTTATATCAAGTGATACATATTTAAACTGCAATTGAATAAATAAATCCTAAAACTATCTGTGCAGATTTTTAAATACGTAAGAAGCGGTGGATGTTCCGGGTCAAATTTGGAATTAAGTGTTGAATCATACACGAGTTATAAAACTGGTGGCGGCCAATTTGAAATGTTAAATTTCCCTGACTTTTCCCTGCCTCTTCCCAGATTCTAGATTTTTTTCCTTGCCCCTTAAAATAATTTCATATAACTAAACCAAGTATAGGGAAGAAAACAGTTATTCAATAGTTTAGCAAAACCGGGAAGCAGTTTTAAAGTGCCTGAAGTTCAAATATTTAAATTTTAGATATTTATTAAGTGAAAAGAAAACATTATAAAGCACGAATTTATAAATTGCAAGATTTGATAACACTTTTCTGAAATTTATTAACGCGAAATCAAACATAAGCAATATTTTTTTAACTTTACACAATTGTCAATGTTTTATACGCGTGGCGCATGAAGTATAATTTCGAGTTTAGAAAAGCCCTGTGAAAATTTGTCTCGGGTCGATGAAGATTACAGAGATTATTAAGAAATGAATATACCTTGTATCAGAGCTGCGCAGGATTCGAATCATTTAGGATTCGAATCCTGGATTCGAATGCTTTTAGAGGATTCAAAAGAGGCATTCGACTACATTAGTTATACTGGATTCGTGATCCGGATACAGTTTTTTAAGAGGATTCGTATTCGAATCCAAATGCGGGTGATTCGAATCCTCATAAAAGGATTCAAATATTTATAAAAGGATTCGAATACTTACAAAAGGATTCGAATTCTTACAAAAATAATTCGAATTAATTGTGAGGATTAACATGAAAAATTAGTTTAGTGTGTTTTTAAATTTCTCGTTAAATCACTGTTTTATACTCGTGGCGCATGAAGTAAAATTTCGAGTTTAGAAAAGCCCCGTGAAAATTTGTCTCGGGTCGCTGCGCGACCCTCGACAAATTTGCTACGCGGGGCTTTTCTAAACTCGAAATTTTACTTCATGCTTAGTCTGGGAGTGTAAACACTCGTTACAAATTTCAAATTGACCTTTTTCATAAAACCAACGAATGCTTGAAAAATTACACGGCGTAAGTACTTAAACGAAAAATTGCTTGATTCTCATGTCTAGATGTCAAAAAATAAGAAATGTCCAAAATGTCGAGAAAATTTAAAAATGGTAAACATTTACAGAGAATCTAGTATACTTTTTGTGTACTGAATTATTAAATTAAAAGATATTTCGTCGTTTTCTAAATGTTTTTGATTTTTATCACTTAACAAGACTTTCCACCATTTTTCAATAATTATGCCAATTATCTCGATTACTAACACATTTATTTGACCAAATTTTCAGGCCTTCTTAAACTCGAAATTTTACTTCAGCTTAACAAACGCTCGTTATCCACCGAGCAAACACACTTAAGTAATGTTTCATCAACATTAAAACAACGTTTAATGTTGCTACAATGTTGATATAACGTTATTTGTTTGTTTTTTGCTTAGTGACTAGTATCTTCAAATTTAACTCATAAAAAAAACAACGAATCCCTCAAAATGCATACGAATTGTGATATGTTTATTTTTAAGAAAAACATTCCGTTATCTGTTTTGTGTTGTAGGCGTTCACTTTGTGGTACATCTTAGATAAACTTGTAAATAAAACACTTTTAACTTTGTTTAACCACTGTATTTACACTTAATTTTGTGACTATAGTTTCGACTAGCTAGTAGTCATTCTCAAACAAAAGTGTTGCTTTTTGTTTGAGAATGACTACTAGCTAGTCGAAACTATAGTGTTGCCGCTAATCTAGCATAGGGCCGATTTTGTAAATAAAAGGTTCGCGGGTAGGCGCGGGTTCTTTACCTGCGAGGGACGAGGCCCTCATTATCCACGCGGCCGGACACCCAGAGAAAAAACAGATGTTTTAAACCATTCGCTTGAGATGGACATCCGGGCCGGAATTTGTATATTCGCAGAAGATTATGCCAGAGCACGTTTTTTGGGAACAAAAAGGCAATAAAACGGACACTTTTAGCGGCAACAGGCAAACAACCCTTATTCCCGGAAAAACTTTCCACCACCACACCAGCCCCAAGAGCTTCATGGGAAAGGAAGAAAGAGACACTCACTCTCCCAAAGTCGATTAAGAAACATCGATCTTTTTGTAAAACATTTTTTAGTCCGCGATAGAGAATTTTATTTTGTTGTTGTTTACATAGTTAATAAATAGTGTTAAAGTCATTTTCCTTTATAATTAATGGGAGCTTCCCATTTGGTCCTTCGAGTATTTAAAGGATTAAGGTTTAAACATATAGTCGCAAAATTAAGTGTAAATACAGTGGTTAAACAAAGTTAAAAGTGTTTTATTTACATTCCGTTATGTTTATGTCCGCAGCCCCACCAAATAAAATTCTCACGAGCCGCCACTGAACCATACATTCAATATTCTAATTTCTGTTTTGATTACACACGATTTATAATTTATGTTATCGTTTTGTTGATTGTGTTGAAAGTTAACACAATTCCGAGCGGTGATTAGTCGAGTTAATTGGCGTTTCAAGGACACGTGCGAAAATTCAGGAATTCGAACAAATCGTCTGTTAATTATAGCGTTAACGGAGATTTCATCGTCGGTCGCGTGATTCCCGCTGGTGCAATGCGAACGCCCGCAGGCCCGCCGGGCGTTTAGAAATTCTGCAGAAACTCGACGTGATGCAATTTTTGTTTGTGCGGGCGCAATCGAGTTTTTCACGGCAGAGATTGAAATCAAATCAATATGGAAAATGAAAAATTACACAATAAATCGTTAACACGGCGGATTTTCTAAATAATCTTGCTTAATATCAAAATCTACTGGCAGTGTCTGCCAAACTTTTTTATTATGCGGCACTGGACAAAGTTCTTAAAATTATTAAAATAAGTATGTATTACCAAAAAAATTGTCGGTATATTTAATAATATTAAAGGATAAATTAAAGACAGTTTCACCAAGTGATAAATGAGAAAGTTATTCAAGAAAAAAAAATGGTATATTTAATATTTAATTTTTCAAAATTTACAAAACCTGACATTACCGCTGATTTTTTTAAGTTTAAAAAATATTTGTGTTGCTTAGTCAATTTTCACAATTTTGATAAAGCTTGTCAATTTCACAGTTTTTATAATTTCGATGGTTTTCCTTAACTCTTTGCTGCATATGGGATTGCAATTTGAACCACCAAATTCAAGCAGTCTGTGACACATCGGTCCACAGAATAGACCACTTACAAATATGTATGTAGGAAGCTGAACAGCAACGGGAATTATGAACCACCTACCCTAACCTCTTTTTCATAGTTCCATTACCAACTGAAAGAGATCCCGCTCGTTAGTTATCAAACATTCAACGTCACATGCAGTGTTTTTGTGAGAAAGTGAGGTTATTGTGTATATTAATTTCAATATTGAACAGAAACTAAGGTATGTTTATTTATTATAATATCATTGTATAGAATTGTTTATTTATATCACTAGTTAGTATTTATTATGATTGTAATAAAAACTTACATTCAATTAATTGTAATTATTTATTTTTGGTGAGTCCCAATTATGAACCACTATGCCGCTAGGTACAATTTATTCTAAAATTTATTGTTACAGATAGACTGTATTATGAACCCTAATAAACTTATTAATTTAGCTGAATTAACTTCTGATGAAGCATATACTTTGATATATACTGATCTACCTGACGACATACCGAGTGGTTCAGAATCGGAAGACGGAGATACAGATGTTGAAGAAAATGAAAATATTGATGAGATCGGTGCTGTACCTGAGTCAGAAGATTCTGAGGATGATATACCCCTATCTGCATTTGTACGTACAAACTCGTTACCTCAACAGAAAGGAGGTAATGTTTCTTGGGAAATTGGAAATATTTCCTTAATAAGACCACCTTGTGATTTCCAGTCACAATGTGGCTTAGCAGACGAAGTTGAGGAACTTGACAGCATTAATTGTACACCATATAAGCTATTTCATCTACTAGTCACAGACGAAATATTGAATAATATTACTTTGCAAACTAATCTTTATGCTGAACAAGAACATCAACTTACGAATAAGCGCTACTCACAGACAACTCTTGCTGAAATAAAAAGCTTTATTGGGCTTAATCTACTTATGAGTATCAAAAGGTTACCTAGCTACCGTGATTACTGGTCGGTAAGCGAAGATTTGCACGATTCATACGTATCACAATTCATGGTTGTCAATAGATTCAGTTGGCTTCTAAACCATATCCACTTGAATGATAATTCATCAATGCCAAGCAAAAACAATGCAAACTACGACAGACTATACAAAATACGTCCATTTATATCTGAATTAAAGAAGAATTTTAATAAATATTACAAACCCCATCGCTGCATCTCTATAGACGAATCAATGATCAAATTTAAAGGACGAAGTGCACTCAAACACTACATGCCCAAAAAACCTATCAAACGAGGCTATAAAGTTTGGGTTTTAGCTGACAGTGAGGGCTACTTGTGTGACTTCGATATTTACACAGGAAATACAAAAGACTATGTAGAATATGGACTAGGAGAAAAGGTAGTATTACGTCTAATGGAAGGTTTGGAGCAGAAACACCATTGCTTATATTTTGACAACTATTTTACTAGTTACAATTTATTGAAGGAACTAAAAGAAAAATGTACATATGCCTGTGGCACAGTGGTGGCAAACCGAAAAAACCTGCCTAAACTAAAAGAAGATAAGTACCTGAAATAAGGAGAATATGACTAACATAAGCAATGATGGTATTAGTATTGTGAAATGGAAAGACAAGCGAGCCGTACACATACTTTCGAACTTTCATGATCCACAAGCCATAAACGGAGTGAAAAGGCGAGAAAAAGACGGATCGTCAAAACCAGTTCCATGCCCAAACGCTCTAATAGAATATAATAAAAATATGAATTGTGTCGATAGATTCGACCAACTTAAATCTACTTACCAAATAGACAGAAAAAGCAAAAATTGGTGGATGAGAATCTTTTGGCATTTTTTAGATTGCTCTGTTGTAAATAGTTATATATTATATAAACTAAAGAAATTGCCACCTATAACCCTAAAGGAACTTAGACGAAGAGTAATAGATGGTTTACTTGCGGAGAAACTGGTAGATCTTAAAATAAAAGAAGAAACTTGTGGGGAAGCTATTCAGAAGAAGAGTCGCAAGATGCCTCCAGAAGTAAGATTCACTTCATCATCCCACCAACCACTTAGATCCACCCGCAGAAGATGTGCACTTTGCAGTACAAAGGCAAATCCTGTTCGATCTGATTGGGCTTGTTCGGTATGTGAAGTCGCGTTATGCCTCCGAAAAATTAAACTTGTTTTCAAAAATATCATAACAATAATTAATGTTAATTATTTACCTGTTTGTTGAAAACAATATTTGTAGGTATTGTTGCTAGTTGCACAATGCTGCAAAATATAGACCACCTTGTAAGTGACACTTTGGCAATATTTTTTTATTTTTTTTATCTGAAATACTTTGTTTTGTTGTTATTTCTTGGAATAAACTAAAAAAAATATATATTTTTTATTTTATTTGTTTCGTGCAACTGGGCCCTTTAAAATGTGTGAAATCTCGAGCAGCAAAGAGTTAATCCATTCAGCGCCATTGATGCAATAACACAACATTATTAACTTTTTGCTTAGCCTGAACGTTTGGATTTGGACGCGTAGCGTTAATATTCTATTCCTAAGAAAAACAGTATCTATTAAATATTAGAGTTCCATTTAGTATAATAACAAACTGTGAATAAATCGACAAAAATCTAGAAATATTGAAAATTTGGACATGTTGAAAATCTTGACGGTCCACTCCCAGACTAAGCATGAAGTAAAATTTCGAGTTTAGAAAAGCCCTGCGTAGAAAATTTGTCGAGGGTCGCGCAGCGACCCGAGACAAATTTTCACGGGGCTTTTCTAAACTCGAAATTTTACTTCATGCGCCACGCGTATTCAACACTGATTTGAAGTAAAGTTCAAAATATACTACTAAAACAATATGCTAAAGACGTATATTATGAACATCACATCAAATCAGTGTTTTATACGCGTGACGCATGAAGTAAAATTTCGAGTTTAGAAAAGCCCCGTGAAAATTTGTCTCGGGTCGCTGCGCGACCCTCGACAAATTTTCTACGCGGGGCTTTTCTAAACTCGAAATTTTACTTCATGCTTAGTCTGGGAGTGGACCGTCAAGATTTTTAACATGTCCAGATTTTCGATATTTCTAGACCTGGGAGTAGAAAATACTCGTTTGAAGCTTCAAATTAAACCAATGTCTGAAAATTTAGAGCTTATGCGTATGTATACTTAAAAGAAAAATTCCCTGTAAATTAGATTTATGTAACTTTAAAACTGTATTCAGTACAAGTAGTTAAAGTTTACAATTTGTTGTCGAGAAACTATTTTTAAAAAAATTATACCAAATCCATAGCCTAATAGAAATATTTCTCACAGAAAAAAGAAATGGTTGTTATATTTGTAATTTTAAAAAAATCTGTAAATTTTTACTTAAAATTTTGCGAGTGAACATCGGTTTTTACATTAAAATTTTTTTAAATCTAATAAAATTTACAAACACTTTCCTACAGATCGATCCACTACTTTCTATCCTAACTTCCTACATACAAACTGCACACCTTCATCCGCCGCTGTCTTTCTAGATATCCAAAAGGCTTTTGACTCGGTATGGCACCGAGGTCTGCTGTATAAATGTTACTCCCTTAACATACCTAAACACCTAATTCTTATCCTAAATACCTTCTTTATTAATAGATCACTAAACGTAAAAATCCAAAGTACAGGGAGGGGCAGAAAAAGCTATCCGATTTCAAATCCCTTTTTCTCAGAAGAGGGAACAGGTAGAGTAGTGGGGTAAAAACCGTTAGAAAGCCGGTTTTATGCCATTTGTCATTAGTCAACATGCCTTGGTCTGGTGAACATCGTGCTTTTGTTATTGAGCGGTTTATCGAAAACGGCGGTTCGATAATTGCTACACAACGTGCTTTTCGAATTCATTTCGGACTCGGGCGTCATGATCCTGCTCCACATCACGCTACGATTAAAGTGTGGGTGTCGAAATTTCGACAGACGGGTTCAGCATTGAAAAAGAAGTCGCCTGGACGTCCCAGGACAGCAACAGAACCTGAAAACGTGGCCAATGTGAGAGCCGCGATTGAACGTTCCCCGCGTCGTTCGGCACGAAAACATTCGCTCGCTTTGGCGATTTCCAACCGCAGTACCTGGCGAATTTTGCACCGGGACCTCAAAATGCATCCCTACAAAATGGTTGTTGCACAGGAATTAATTGAAAGGGATTTTGAAACCCGTATAAACCTGTGTCGCGATCTCCGAGAACTCCCAATAGATGATGTTGTGCTCTTCACGGACGAAGCCCATTTTCACCTTTGTGGCGCCGTAAACAGGCAGAGTTTTCGATATTGGAGTGACGAAAATCCTCGGGAAATCCATCAGAAACCCCTCCATAGCCCAAAAGTGACTGTGTGGTGTGCTCTTTCCCGCCTAGGCGTCTGGGGGCCTTACTTTTTTGAAGAAAATGGGCAAACCGTAACGGTCAACAGCGAGCGCTATTGTTTCATGCTGGACAATTTTCTTCAACCCAAAATGGAAGAAAATGGCGTGGAAAATGCGTGGTTTCAACAGGATGGTGTAACCGCCCACACATCGCGACGATCAATGGACATTCTCAGGGAAATGTTTCCCGGACGCCTCATTTCTCTGAGAGGTGATATTGGCTGGCCGCCGCGCTCACCGGATCTCACTCAATGTGACTTCTTCCTTTGGGGTTACCTCAAATCGAAGGTATTCCAGCATCGACCAAGGACCCTTCTTGCTTTACGAAAGGAAATTGCTCGGGCAATTGAAGAAATTCCTGTGGAAATGACGGTGAAAGTCATGGAAAGCTACCGCGAGCGCCTAAATCAGTGTATCTGCTCCCAAGGACGACATTTGAGTGATGTGCTTTTCAAAACTTAAATTTAAAAATGGCATAAAATTTGCGATATGTTAATAAAAATTTTTTTTTGTCAAGTTGAGTGGTTTTAATTTTATAACGTTTTGAAATCGGATAGGTTTTTCTGCCCCACCCTGTACCACATCCCGAACCTTCACTCCCGAGCAAGGTATTCCGCAAGGATCACCCCTCTTTCCACTACTACACTATACAACTATACTACACTATACAACATTTTCTATATTGATCTATACAACTCTAATCCCATGTATTTTAATTCCGCTTCCTATGTCCTACAATACGCCGGTGACACAGCCCTAATAACTCATGAAAAGAACCTACCCAAAGCACTATAAACACTGCAGCAGCTTATAGATTCTATCGAGCTTTGGTTTGCTAAATGGAGAATAAAAATAAATCCCAACAAATCTTAACTCCTTATTCCTTACCCCCGCAACAATATTCCTGTCAACATCTCCGTTTGTTATAAGCCCATCTCCCCAGCTCTCCATATAAAATACCTTGGAATCACCCTCGACTCAAAACTTAATTTTAAACAACACACAGCCATAAATAAAAACAAAATTACTGCTAGAGCAAGACACTTCCGTAGTCTAACATCCAGAAATCTTGGCATCACAACAACAAACGCCACAAAAATGTACAAAATGATAAGCAGGCCTATGCTAGACTACGGATCCATCCTATTTTCCACTTCTCCCATTCCCACAACATCCAAGTTAGCGAACGTTCGTCTCTGAGATCCCTTACAAAAATCCGTCATCCATTCAATCCACTTTATAACCCATCTAATATTTTCCATAACAACCGAACAAAAGTTATCCCAATTACGACTCCTTGATTTATCCAAAAAATACTCCAAAAAAACAATCCTATTTTCAAACCCTTTCACAACTTTGCACCCCCAGAAATGACAACATTTTTCCTAAATTCAAACTTTATAACCCATCTAATATTTTTCTCTACAACCCAACAAACGTTATCCCAATTACGTCTCCTTGATTTATCCAAAAAGTACTCCAAAAAACCAATCCAATTTTCAAACCCTTTCACAATTTTGCACCCCCAGAAATGACATCATTTTTCCTAAATTCAAACTTTATAACCCATCTAATATTTTCCTTTACAACCCAACAAAAGCTATCCTAATTACGTCTCCTTGATTTATCCAAAAAATACTCCAAAAAACCAATCCAATTTTCAAACCCTTTCACAACTTTGCACTCCCAGAAATGACAACATTTTTCCTAAATTCAAAAATCCCTCACAAACGGTCTTTTAATTCATCACATAGCATAACCAACATTGATAACAAAATTCCATTTACATCATTCCCTAAACATATCCCCTAAAAAAAAACCTCGCTAGAAAGGCTGCTGGCCTATAGCCGATTGTCAGTAATAATTTTTGTTCTTTTTATTGAATTTTTTTAAATCTATTTTTTTATATGAAATATTGTATATTATACTGGCAATAAAGATTATTTATATATATATATATATATATATATATACCAAATTAGAAATAACAGCGCATTAGGTCATGATGTAAGAGTTATTTTTTTTATCAAGTGAGTGTGCAAGGAGGACAGAAGACGACTACGATCGTTTCGCTCTTTTTATGAGCTCCTCAGGCCGCCACATCCATCATCCCATACACACTCACTTGATATGTAGAAGCTGTGTATGGGATAATGCATGTGGCGGCCTGAGGAGCTCATAAAAAGAGCGAAACGATCGTCGTCGTCTTCTGTCCTCCTTGCACACTCACTTGATAAAAAAAAATAACTTTTACATCATGACCTAATGCGCTGTTATTTCTTATTTGGTACTTATAAGCAGGTAGTTAATTCTAATTTATTTAATTTAATTCGGCGTTCTGAATATTACCATCGCATTGGTTCGGGTTTCTCGCCGCTCCGATGCTAGTCGATGGTTTAAACTAAAAACTGACACTAACTGTAGAAGCAAAATGAGATCAATGCCCTTATCAATGCAGTAGCATTTATAAATACTGACGTCAATACCGGCTTATGGTTAGCGAGGTCAGTATATATACAACTTCTACATATCAAATGAGTGTGTATGGGATGATGGATGTGGCGGCCTGAGGAGCTCATAAAAAGAGCGAAACGATCGTCGTCGTCTTCTGTCCTCCTTGCACACTCACTTGGTAAAAAAAATAACTTTTACATCATGGCCTAATGCGCTGTTATTTCTTATTTGGTATTTATAAGCAGGTCGTTAATTCTACACACATTTACAAACATAAATAACAATATAAGCAACTATTTCTTTCAACAACTGTTTCGAGATTTATTAACACAAGAAAATCAATTCTTTCTAGAATATCCGTTTACACTGAGCATAATTTTCAAGTAACAAGAACATGTTATAACTCAAATAAAAGCTTATCAAATTTGCAATTGATCACTTATCGAAAGAATAAAATCAGTTCATAATATCCCAAACAATTAGACTATGCTTATTTATTGTTTTAAAACTCCATTATCTAAAACATTAAAAGTGCGATTCTTTACGCAGTCTATACTAAACAGTCTTACAAAGACTAAATCAAACACTCATTGAAACAACCACCCAACATCCAAAGCTAATACCCAAAGTAGTTGTTTCAATAAGTGTTTGATTGTCTTCGTAAGACTATTTGTTGCAGATTGCATAAAGAATCGCACTTTTTATGTTTAGAAGTTTTTTGCAACCGACATAAACAGCTTTAATTTAATTTGATTAAGTAAACGTTAATGAGCATTTCATGCTTAAATAAATTATTACTTAATCGTTTCCCTAGGAAAAAAGTGTTACTCGATTTGTAATTACCCGAGCAAAAAACGAGTAATCAAAGTTAATAAAAAAGACATACTTTCGAGTATATTGTAAAGACAGGGTAAAAAAACGGAAGTTGCGTGTTTGCTCAATCATGTCGCAAGAAACGCCTGAACAGTTAAATCTATTATGTTTTTTTTGTATGCAATTTAAATATTTTTTCTGTTATGTAATTGTATAACATTCTTACGCACATTTAAAATAATGTGGAAAAATCGATATTAAATTGTCCGTGAAATGATTGTGATTGTTTTTGTATTTTATTCGTTCGCGCTTTCGCTGGTCTATAGCGTACATAGAATTGCCTATATTAAACATTCGTATTATACACCTATATTTCTAATAATATTATTTATTGGATACCTATAGTTAAATAGAAATAAAAGTGCTAATGCAGACAATTATTACATTATAAATATTAAATATTTTGTAGCTGTTGATTGTGATTGTTTTTGTATTTTATTCGTTCGCGCTTTCGCTGGCTTATAGCGTAAACTGAGTTGCCTATATTAAACATTTGTATTATACACATATGTATAAGTATAAATGAAATTGCCAATTCTTGGTTGCAGAATACTTCAAACATTAAAAGTGCGATTCTTTTCGCAATCTATAACAAGTTAGTCTTACAAAGACTATATCAAACACTCATTGAAACAATTACTTCCCGGGCTAATACCCCGACGGACATTGAATTATACAACAAGTGTTTGCTGTTACATACAGTAACCTACTGCAAATGTAACAATTTGGGTCAAATTATTCAGGCCATCTATAGACGCGTTTCGAGATTTATCTCTCATCAGTATAGCTTTGCCATTCCCTCTAAACCAGGGATGCACAGACTTATTAAGACTAGGGGCCACTCGGGCAAATTATGAGCTGATGGCGGGCCGCCAGAAGTATAGGTAATTAAAGACAATAAAGAATTGATAATAATGTATTAAAATTGAAAAAGAATTTATTAATTTGAAGCGTGGCACTGCATTGTGCTTACAATCTTTTTTATATTTGGCTCAAATTTACTTGTAGCAACACGTAAAACTGCTTGCAAACTTTCGTTTGCAAGGCGGTTTCGATTTTTTGTTTTATTATTATTTAGTATTGAAAAGGTTTGTTCACATATATAGGTAGAACCAAATAAGCTGGCACATTTAAGAGCGTTTATGCGCAACTCTTTCTACGTATTTTTATCAATGCAGCGGTAAAAGTTCAGGTCGTTTTGAATGTCGATAATTTCTAACTGCATTGACTCTGGCGCATTTTCAACTGAAATCGTGAAGGATTGCTGAATATGTCCAACAGAGGTTTCACTTTTTTAAACTCCGAAAATCTGTCTTGAAAAGATTGAATCAAAATATATAGCTTTTCTACATAACTGAAATTAATCGCAGTTTTGTTGAATTTTTCAGCCATTTTCTTATAATTCGGAAAATGATTGTAATTTCCAGAATTCAATTGCGATCTGAAAAGTGTCAGCTTGCATTGAAAGGATGATACATGAGCGTAGAGCTGGGATATCAGTTGATTTTTGCCTTGAAGCCGTGTATTCAAGACATTCAAATGATTTGTAATGTCAACTAAAGAAGCCAAATCACACAACCAATCAGGATTTTTAAGTTCCGGGACATCCCTTTGCTTTTCCGCCAGAAATATTCCAATTTCTTCTATTAAATTTAGAAATCGTTCCAGTGTCAATCCACGACTTAGCCACCTTACTTCTGTATAATACAGTAAATCTCCATATTCGCTTTCGATGTCATCAAGGAATTGTTTGAATTGCCTGTGATTGAGTCCTCGTGATTTTATGAAATTTATAGTCGAAACTACCACTTTCATGACATTTTGAAATTCAATTTTTTTAGAACAGAGGGCTTCTTGGTGTATAATGCAGTGAAACTGCATGAGATCTTCAGCGTTTATGTTTTTTTCTTGCAGATGCCTTTTCAGCAAAGTAACTAGCCCTGAATTGACACCAATCATCGAAGGAGCACCGTCAGTCGCAACTCCCGATAATTTTGATAAGTCCAAATCAGTTTTTGAACACTCATCCAAAAGTACATTGAGTATATCAACTCCTCTGGTTTGACCTTTCAATGAACACGTTCCTAATAACTCTTCTAAGACTTCAAAATCTTGAGTAACACCTCGTATGAATATGAGAAGCTGAGCTGTGGAACTAATATCAGTGGATACGTCGAGTGCTAATGAAAAAAATTCAATGATCTTAGCTTTTTCATTCAATTGTTCCGCAATATTACCTGACAAAGACATAATTCGTCTTTGGATAGTCATACGATTCAGTTGAATTTTCTCAAACTTTTTTGCTGCTTCTGGACACATTTTCTTAGCGGCAATTTCTATGCATTCTTTTACAAAATCCCCATCATTGAAGGGGCGACTTCGCTTTGCTATCATTCGAGAAATTTCATAACTAACTTCTGTAGCTGTTTCTGAATCTTGAATGGGTTTTGTAAACATAGCTTGCTGACCAGTAAGCTCCCGTTTTAAAGACAACATTTTTTGCTTTCTTAATTCGCCTGTAAACTTGGTAAAAGTAGGATGCTGCGTTTCATAGTGCCTTTTTACATTATATTCCTTTGCAATCGCAACAGAATTCTTGCAAATTAAACAAACGACTTTGTTATGCGACCATACAAAAAAGTATTTCTCAGTCCAAATTTCTTGAAACTGCCGATTTTCATCTTTAACCTTACGTTTTTTAATAGGCCCTGGCTTGTCCATGTTGCGTTCTAATCCTGGCTATGATTAACACAGCACCTAAAAACAATTACAGTACCTACTTAAATTACCAAAAATAATTGATTAAATATGTAGGAAAACACTTATTAATAACAGAGTTTTACTTACGATTTCACAACACAATTATACACGGCACTTGACGGAAAATCTACGTTGAATGTGGATCAAAATATATGACACCGGCTAGTCGAGTTAAAATCTACACTAGAACTATTGACATTTCACTCAAATTAAAACCGAACTGTCGGTCGCTGCGGTTAGCGTGGCTTTTATACCGCGCGTATAGAGTCGAAAACTGTCTGCAGAAATCTCGAAACCGACTCTGGAAGCTTCGTGTATCTACCTACGCGAGCAATCGGGAATTCGGGACTATTACTATCTCGCTTGCTCTAACAATATAACCCGTGGATAAGCCGCCACCGCGCTGCCGTCGTCGCCGCGCCGCCGGCCGCGGTGCTTCCTCAAAAAAACGAATTTAACCGAGATCGGCACGAACATTACCGACCGCTGTTTCCGACGCATGCACGGCGCACCAGGGGGTGTCGACTCTTTTGGGCACTTAAGAGCGCGCGCGCGAGATTCAAATTACTTTTCGAACATATTTTTTTTGGTTTTATTCTGGAATAGAATTCAATATTTTTCGAATGTATGAGAGTATTATTTTTGCTGTCGGCGGGCCACCAGTATTCGACCGGCGGGCCGTGGTCTGTGCATCCCTGCTCTAAACAATTTGACACCTCAGACTGGCGGTCACGTTACCGTTCAAACATAAGTATAAATGAAATTGCCAATTCTTGGTTGCAGAATACTTCAAACATTAAAAGTGCGATTCTTTTCGCAATCTACAACAAGTTAGTCTTACAAAGACTATATCAAACACTCATTGAAACAACTACTTCCCGGGCTAATACCCCGACGGTAACGTGACCGCCAGTCTAAGGTGTCAAATTGTTTAGAGGGAATGGCAAAGCTATACTGAGGAGAGATAAATCTCGAAACGCGTCTATAGATGGCCTGAATAATTTGACCCAAATTGTTACATTTGCAGTAGGTTACTGTATGTAACAGCAAACACTTGTTGTATAATTCAATGTCCGTCGCAGTATTAGCCCGGAAAGTAGTTGTTTCAATGAGTGTTTGATATAGTCTTTGTAAGACTAACTTGTTGTAGATTGCGAAAAGAATCGCACTTTTAATGTTTATACAAATATATTTCTAATAATATTATTTATTAAAATTGAATTTGTGTTCAGTATTCCGGCACCTGATACCCACAGACGCGTTTCGGACTACAAGGTCCTCTTCAGTGTGGTCCTTGACCAGTGCTGAGGAATGCTGAACATTTCTGACTATTTCAAGCCAATATGTGAAAACTATTAATGGATTTCGATAGCTAACAGTAGCTATTGATTACCTATATTTAAATAGAAATTAAAGTGTTAATGCAGACAATTATTACATTATAAATATTAAATATTCTGTAGCTGGTTAATTAGCACTTATCTACAGGTTCAGCATTTATTTTGTTTTGTATTGTGGAGGCTTCTACTTCGCTATACATGTTAATTTAACAATAAAACACTTTTAAGTTTGTTTGTATAACCCTTTTTTAAAATTACGTGACTGCAGTTTCAGCAACTTTACATGTTTAATAATGCCAAGCTAAAGTTGCCGAAACTGCAGTCACGTAAAATAAAAAAGTGTTATACAAACAAAGTTAAAAGTGTTTTATTGTTAAATTTATTTTGTTGTTTAATTATTTTTAAACAGGTAACTCTGCGCTACTGAATAAATATTAGAAGTCAATTATAAAATAGTGTTTAAATTCTTATATCGGTGATTCTTTCTTATAATCTTAATTATTTCGATAATCGCTAAGACTAAAATTGTTGTTTAGAATGAATAAATGCAGGTGATAAAATAATGAATAATTATGAGTAGAAGCAAAATGCCCAGATCCTCACAATTTAAGCGGCCTCCTTAAATTAAAAAAAAAGAAACGTACGTAAAAACATTAAACGTCAAAAAAACACATTTGACGTAAGATTTTTAACGTATGATTTTTTGTCGTTTTCAACGAAATTAAGAAATCAATATCGAAATTAATAAATATACAGAGAGTTTTATGTAACACCAATCATGCCAGAAAATTTTCAATGTAAATTTTCTTATGTTCCATTTGTTCTGGGACTCATCAAAGCATTGAGTGCGATGTAATTGGCTACGATTTCGCGGAGCGACCAAACCAAATTTTCTGGCTTTTCTAAACTCGAAATTTTACTTCATGCTTAACCTGGGAGTGGAAGAAAGGTAAATCATTAAATTAAACGTAATTTATGCAGTCTTAAATTATGAAGATTTTTTTCATTGTATATTGTGTTTATCAATATCAACAAATAACAAATTTTGTTGACATTTAAAAAATTGACGATTTTTGTTAGTAGCCACCCACCGAGCAAAAAATAAACAAATAACGTTATATCAACATTGTAGCAACATTAAACGTTGTTTTAATGTTGATGAAACATTATTTAAATGTATTTGCTCAGTGGGCAACTTTGTTAAATTTACAAATTTTACTTTTTTAAACAATTTTTGACGATTTGTGAGTGGGTATATTTTACGTATATTTGTCAATATTATATTATTAATTTCTACGAATTGTGTAATAAATTTCTTGAGGATATTTTTGAGTTTTGCTATTTTATAATTTGTTTGCCTAATATTTCTGTTGTTATTGTCAATTTGTGTTAATTTGGACAATTTTTAAGATTTTCATTATTTTTTGGTTGGTTTTGCCCATTTAATTTACAATCGTAATAATAATTAGTATTTTAAATTTCAAAATTAAATATTATGATTTAAAATGAGAGATTTTTGCCAATTTTTGAAAACAAGTTGAAGTTGTTGAAACTATAATCACTAAATAAAGTCAGTGTTAAAAAGTGTTTTATCTATGAATTTTAAGGATGTTTGTTTTTAAATTTTATTGATATCGTAATTTTTTTACAACTAATAATTAATGTTGACGTTTTGTCTGAATTCTATCGATATATTTATTTTATTTATTTCGACAAAATACATTTTAATAACAACGATTTAAAAAATGAACTAAATTCTATGCAAATAAAATAAATATGTTTTCTCTAAAATTCTTTTTTTTGCAAATAATAATGATACTAGTCAGTTAGCTTAGAAGACAATCAGAATATCGAATGTTTTCTAAGCTATTCTTATTAGTTAGATAAAAATATTATTATAATTAAAAATGAGAGATTTTTGTCAGTTTTTAAGATGTTTGTTTTTTTATATATATATACAAATATCTTTATTCAAGGGACTTTTACATTACATTAATTATAGTATTGCATAATAAAATATAATATAAAATTGTTGGAGTTATCCTTTCATAGGCTATCGACCCGAGGTCTTTCTGCCATTGTTTAGCATTTAAAGTGTTATGATTGATGTATGGTATGAATAATAAAAATTAATGTATGATGTCTAGTTAGGGTGATTATATGTCCGTAGGTGTTTCTAAGATGAAGTCAGCGATAGTGGAATCGGGGAATTTATATTTAGGGAATGTATTGGGGTTTCTGTATATGTAAAGATGGTTTATGGGTCATGGTTAGTGGATCTGGATGCAAATTTATGGGATAGGTGGGTAATTCGTGTTTCTATAGGAACCACTTGTGTTTTTTCATAAAGAAGTTTGTTGAAGGGATTGTGGAGGGGGTTATTAGGGTGTCTGATTTTTGTCAACACTCTCAGGGCCGATCTTTCTGCTACTTGTAAATTTTTAAGGGTTATAGGGTGGGGGTTGCAGTAAAGGATGGCCGCGTAGTCAAGGAGAGGGCGGCAGATCAGTTTGTATATAGTCACAGCAAATTGTAATGTGATTCCTTCGTTTTTGTATGTGAGACATCTAAAATGCCGAGCCCTCCTCTTGACCGCGGTTTTGATATTTTGGGTGTGGGCTTTAAAGGTTATTTTGGTGTCGTACAGGATTCCGAGATATTTACATGTAGGTGAGGGGGATATTGGGATGTGATATATGGAAATAGTGAAAGGAGAGTTGTGTAATTTATGATAGGGAATGAGCAGTTTAGTTTTTTGGGTATTGATTGAAATTCTCCATTTGTTAAACCAATCTGTAATCTGGTTGATCAGGACCTGAAGAGTGTTGACCGCTTTTGCTATGGTGGAAGCGTGTGAGATTAGGGCAGTATCATCAGCATATTGTAAAATATAGGAGGAGGGATTGTGGTGCGTAGGGTTAGGACTATATATATCGTGGACGAATATATTGTAGAGCAAGGGAGAAAGCTGGGAGCCTTGAGGGACACCTTGAAGTGGGGAGAAAGAGTATGAGAAGGAGTTTCTTATTTTAACTTTAAGGGAACGGTTGTGTAGAAAATTGTGTAGGATATTAATTAGGTGGGGAGGGATGTTAAGGCATGCGCAGCTGTTTTAAAATACGTCTTTTTCTCAATAACTGTAGGATATACAAAAAAACAGTTCAATAGTTATTTGTGAAGTTTTCATCGTAGAATTCAGTGGCGTATACTTATTTTTTATTCTGACTTTTAATTTTAGAGTTATGACACTAAGTTGCATTTTTTTCAAATGGAAGACTGTAAATTTGTATGTCAGTGAGGAGCATTTTAAAATAGGTTTATAATAATCGAAGATTGTTTGGTGTTAGTATAAAATAAATGCTTAAATTCAAGAAAATCAAGAAAGAAAAATTATATTGACAATTAAGTTAAATTCGATAATTTATTTTAAACTAACTGCAAACTAAATGAAATGCCTAGTAAACATTTTATTTTAAAAATAATAATTTAACTCAATTTTTATATTTTTTGTAAGAAGCACTATTTTTTTTAATATAAAACGTAATTCAACAAAATTCGACAAAAAATATATATTTGAAATGGTGTAAATATATATTTTATTTTAATTAACGTAATTACTAAATAATAACTATTTTTAATGATTTCGATAGCTAACGCCATCTAATGCTTCATAGTAGCATCGTCAGTGACACGAATGCACAAAATGCATGTACAGGTCACTGTTTCGTCCACGAGCGAGCAGAACTCTGTTTGTGAAACCAGAAAACAAATATCAAAATTAAATTTGTGTTCAGTATTCCGCCACGAGATACCCACAGACGCGTTTCGGACTTCAAGATCCTCTTCAGTGTGGTCCCGACCCAGTGCTGAGGAATACTGAACATTTCTGACTATTTCAAGGCAATATGTGAAAACTATTAATGATTTCGATAGCTAACGCCATCTAATGCTTCATAGTGGCATCGTCAGTGACACGAATGCACAAAATGCATATACAGGTCACTGTTTCGTCCACGAGCGAGCAGAACTCTGTTTGTGAAACCAGAAAACAAATATCAAAATTGAATTTGTGTTCAGTATTCCGGCACCAGATACCCACAGACGCGTTTCGGACTTTAAGGCCCTCTTCAGTGTGGTCGGGACTACACTGAAGAGGACCTTGAAGTCCGAAACGCGTCTGTAGGTATCTGGTGCCGGAATACTGAACACAAATTCAATTTTGATATTTGTTTTCTGGTTTCACAAACAGAGTTCTGCTCGCTCGTGGACGAAACAGTGACCTGTATATGCATTTTGTGCATTCGTGTCACTGACGATGCCACTATGAAGCATTAGATGGCGTTAGCTATCGAAATCATTAATAGTTTTCACATATTAGCTTGAAATAGTCAGAAATGTTCAGTATTCCTCAGCACTGGGCCGGGACCACACTGAAGAGGACCTTGAAGTCCCAAACGCGTCTGTTTTTAAATATCACACTGGAATTTCTTCATTATTCGAATTTATTTATTTGTTTTAGTTACCATCGTAACAGATTTTATATATAATCTGTTAAAGGTACATTTACTTTTTATTTAATGTTGGAATTTAAATCATTGGCTAAGTTTTGATGTTGTCTTGACGTTACAAGATTCAATTAGCCTGGCATACAAAAATTGAGAGCAAAATATAATTTAAGAATTTGCCCATTTAGTTTACAAGCCTATGAGTAAATGGACAACTACTCTTGATTTAGTTTGGTGTTAGTTTAAAATTAATGATTAAATAAAACTTAGTTTTTAATACATATATTTTTTTCGGTTAATTTTCATTTATTTTTTACTATCTATATTACATCAATGCAATGCTAATTTAAAATGCTCTCTAATGACATAAAAATATACAGGGTGTTTTATTTAAAAAAAAACTTTGTGTCATAGCTCTAAAATTAAAAGTCTGAAAATAAAAATAAGTTCACCACCGAATTCTACGAAGAAAACTTCATAAATAACTATTAAACTTGTTTTTTGTATATTTTATAGTTATTGAGAAAAATACGTATTTTAAAATAGCCAACAATTGAAAATCTGTCGATATCTTCCAAACGAATCATGTTAACCATGATGTGTTATTGCCATTAGTTATTTCTCAGAAAAAGAGGTCATGACATCTATATCAGATTTATTGTAAGTGTTCTGGTTATCGAGATACCCTATATCGGCCATTTCATAAATAAGTGCACACTTTTTGGGGGTACATCGGGGATTTTAGCGAATTTTATATATATTATAAAGGCTATCAAGACATGGCCTTTGGTTGTTACTAGAGGTTAAACAAATTATTGTGTCAAAAGTTATAACAATATAAACTATTAGTACACTTTTATTTTATAATCAAAAATATCACTAACCGTTATATATACAAAAAAAGGTATTCTGTACTTTTTTGTGCTTAAATACTCAAAGTTTGGAATACAATTTTTTCCAAAACGAAAGTAATTTTACATCTCTAATCGTCACATCATCTGTAATTAAAAACTGGATCCAATTGTTTTGTGCCAAAAAGTAGTATCGTATCATATAGCTTTTTTACATACGGGGAAAGTAACAACGATTGCTTGATTTTAATTATAATCCTCCTGCAAGGAGGAATTCCAGTAAAACACACATTCAACAAGAATTACATCGAAAAAACCATTTAAATAAAGTTAAAGCACTTCCTTATTGACATACCAATGAATGAATTAATAATCAGCACTGAATTTAGTAAAACTCGATCCGGTCTCGATTGGAGATTAGTGAAAGTTTAAAGAGATTAGCGCTGCTCTCGATTTTAGCGTGTGTGCGCCGAATTGACCGGTTTCGACCCATTTCACGGCTCATCGGTGCCATCCGTGATTTACATTTGAACATTCGCACGCTGAGCGTTCGCGAAAACCGAAAGTCGGTTCCCAATAAACTTGATCTTGTGGGAAAGTGTTGCTCATCATATTTTCATTAAGGCTGAATCGGAGATACACATGATTAATCGCCATATTGTAATTTAATGAGACTGTGCGAATAAAAATAATAATGATAGTGCTGGAATGGGAAAAAGAATGATTTGTGATACTCACATGGTTGATTAAGTATAAAGATAAACATAATTTTACGAAGGAGAAAAGAGAAAACATTGAATAAAACGATTATGTCTGGTACAAACAGGGTTGTTACGTGTACAAAACTTTGTTTTAATACAGTATTTTAAACATGTTTAAAAACAGCCGTGGTGTTTTAAACGGTTTTGTTTTAAATATCTTTTAAATCTTAAATTTATTTAAAACATGTTTTAAACGTTAAAATTGTTTTTTATTATCTTAAATTTGGTAAATTATAACAAGATAAATTCAAATTCAAAACTATTTGAATTCGAGAAAATAAGCTTACGCTTCTTATAGTTTGCACACTTTAAACATAATATATAAAACTACGAAAATGTCATTCGTGAAAATGCAAACAGTGTCTTAATTAATAAGACAATTTAAGACGATAAATATCCATTGAAACAACTACTTCCCATGCAAATACACCTCCGGATATTGAATTATACAATGAAATATTTAAAATCTTATTTCATTTGATTTGTTACAACGCTCTATTAAAGTAGATGTAACGTTTAGGTAAATTATATTTTATACTAGTTCATTAAGATTGTTTGTTTACTTTTTTTTAATTTTAGCTAAGTTGTTGAAGATATTTCAAATTACATTATTAAATAATATTTTATTACAATAAAATATCAAATATGTGTGCATAAATGTGATTTTTAAATACAGGTAATTTTTTTCTTTTAGGTATACATTTTACGACATTCGTTGTTTTTTTAAAAGATTTCAATTTGAATCTTTAAACGAGGGTTGTCCACTCCCAGACTAAGCATGAAGTAAAATTTCGAGTTTAGAAAAGCCTGAAAATTTGGATTGGCCGCGTAGCGAAGCGGAGCGGCCAATCCAAATTAGGCTTTTCTAAACTCGAAATTTTACTTCATTCGCCACACGTATAAAACACTGAAATATCGCAAAGTTTAAAATATTCTGCTTTAGCAATGCAATATGTAGATGTGAATAAAATGTGAGTTAAATGCTGCGCTGAACAAATTGTTTAAAATAGTGATTATAGGTAACCCGATAACTCTAACGTATATTAGGTTGCCTATAATCGTTGTTGTGTGTGTTTTTTGAACTTCACTGTAAATCAGTGTTTTTAAGCGTGGCGCATGAAGTAAAATTTCGAGTTTAGAAAAGCCTAATTTGGATTGGCCGCTCCGCTTCGCTACGCGGCCAATCCAAATTCTTAGGCTTTTCTAAACTCGAAATTTTACTTCATGCTTAGTCTGGGAGTGGAAAACACTCGTTGAAAGTCTGAAATTAACCGCTTTTAAACAACGAAATCTCGCAAATTTAAAAAAACGCTGTAATTATTGAAATATGTATACTCAAAAGAAAAATGCCCTATATTTTCTGATTTAAACACGTTTGAAACGTGTTTTAAACATATTTTAAACATGATTTTAATTGTTGATGTCTTAAACGCTCTTTGAAAAAAAAAACGATTTGTCAAAAAAAACCGTTTGTTTTAATTTAAATGAAAAAAAAAACCTTTTTTTAACAACCCTGGGTACAAAGCGTATTGGCGATGAGGGAGGAAACTCGAAATTTAATTCTTTTTCGATTTTGTTAATACTTTTTATCCGTATATGTAAGAATACAGAAATTCACAAAAAGTGAGTTCTTGAAACAGTGGCGTAGATAGGGGGGATTTAGGGGATCAATCCCGCCCATGAGTCTTGAGAACTAGAAGAATGGCATAAAAGTATCTTTTCCTGTTAGCCACTCGTGTTGTTATCATTTTTTATAATTTTTGTATACACATAAGTGAAAAATAGAACCAATTTTTATACTTGCTTTTGAAGAATTCACGAAAAATAAACTTATGAAACAAAATACTAAGTGAAATCTCCTCCCATCGCTAAACGCTATCTACGCCACTGTCCTGAAATAATATTGAAAACTCAGAAGAAATTTCATAATTCCCTAAAATCAATCAAATTTCATGTGTCAATAAAGAAAATAATAATTCTTTCTAAATTCAAAATATATACCAATGAAAAATAAAGAAGGAAGAAACCGAACTGGCTGCGGGCGAAAACCGCACCAATTGATGGACCTTCGCGAGAAATCTCTCCTTCTCTGCACGGAAAAGAGAAATGCGACCCGTGCAAGTATGATGAAGCAGCAAAAGGTCGTGACAGAAGCTAATGACTAATATCTATTAACACCATTTAAAGATACAACTAAGGCTTTGTGCCAAACAAGTCTCAAGATATGCAATTTGCAGAGAAAACAAACTTCGATAACATTTTCTGAACTTTACAATTAATATCATATGTTCAATAAAAAATAAAACAAAAAAAAATTACTTCATGCTTAATCTTGGAGTAGAAAACACTCGTTTGAAAGTTCAATTTGTAATATTGTAAAAACAACGAATATCTGAAGATTTACAGCGTACACAGTATATTGAGATATATATACCTAAAAGAACATCTCTCTGTATATCTGAAATAGTAATAAATAATATGCAGTGTACAAAAAATCTTTTGGTCACCAGAAAGGGTTAAATACATAATTGTAATTGTTGGATTTGTAAAGAAATCAGGCTCAGATTAAATAAATCTGGCCAACATTGCCGGAAAGATCTCTAGTCGAAAGCAATTTATTAAGAGGAGTATAAGCTTATTTATATGTATTTCCCTGATAATAAAGATTTGTTCTTGTCCTGGCAAGAATGTCTGAAGTATAACATTTCATCATTGAATTTTCCTCTTGAGCCCATATGAAATGGGACTAATTCTTGAGACAAAAATTTGGTATCAAAATTTTGTCTCAAAAAATGTTATGGAACGAAATGTCTCTTTAGTACACGATACCATTCTTACCCTTCGAAGAAGTCACTTCCTTTTAACAATAGATGGGGCTATGCTTTAATTTGAAAAAGTATCTATTAATGCTGCACATAGATTCATCCGGGCAGATTGATGTAATATATACTGACATGTCAAAAGCATTTGACAGAGTTGACCATACTAATTCTGCGAAATCCAAATGCTTTCAAATCTCTGTTTAATGTTTATGTACGTTCAAAGGCGGAATATGCTTCATTGACGAAAATTTCTAACCAATGCAATAAGTCCAATCAAGGCTGTAGCTAGAAAAAAAATCGGAGGGGGGATATAAACATTTTGGGTGGGGGGGTTAAATCTTCCTATCCACCCCTGGCTACGGCCTTGAGTCCAATAGTGGATGGAATCAACCAGAAAATGTCTGAATAGAGCAATAAGACCCATAGTAAGTAAAAAAATATATGAACCTAGTATTTGGTCTTATTACACTATTCAGATATAAAAATGTCGGGAAGGGGGGGGGGGTGAACCCCCCTAACCACCTCTGGCTACGGCCTTGAGTCCAATAGTGGAAAATGTCTGAATAGAGCAATAAGACCAATAGTGAATAAAAAAATACATGAACCTAGTATTTAGTCTTATTACACTTTTCAGACATTTCCTGGTTGATTTATTAAAATTAAACAATTTTAGTAAGTGTGTACTTTTTTATAACTTTAGAAAATAAAACCATTAGAAGACAGGTGAAAGTGCAACCGTTGACTGATTGCAGCAATTTCCAGGGCAAGATCCTCACGCCGCGCCGCGCGCCGGTTTCGCTCCTCTTTTTTCTCACAGACTGCATCTGCTGCTTCTTCTTCTTCTTTTTCACGGATCCGGATCATTTTTGGGTCATCTCGAAATCGACGAAAAAAATTCTATACGAAATTTTAATATCGGTTTTGTTTCAAGAAACTCGTGATTTAATTATTATCGTTATTAATTCAAATGAGCCGCAACTTTTACTAAGCGAAGAACAGGTTCGGGAAATCTTCTTCTCCTGGGCACTCACGTTTATTTACTAATAGTTTCGAGGCGGTGAGATCGTTTGCTATGCAAATTTTTGGCAGCTCACAAAAAAATCATATACATATTTGATGTGCTGTTCGAAAGTGATTTTTAGAAATCGAGGTTTTAAATATCAGTTTCATACTTCTTGCCGCTATAAGGAATAAGGCCTGGTTGAAACAAAGTTAGCGATTCGTGAATTGAAGGGGTCCGCTGTATTACGTTGTAAGTGCTAACTTATACGATGTAATGTTTTACCGAATATCAAACAAACAAAATCAATAATATTAAATCACACGCTGAAAACCCATAGAAACAAAAGAGGATTAATCAATGGTCTAGGCGCAATTGTCAAAACAATCACTGGAAAGATGCCAACGATGGCAAAAGAATAGACAAAAAATGTTGAATTATTTACAACAAAACCAACATCAGATACAACTCGGCCATAGTCTAAATAACGAATTCATTGAAAGAATTAGTAAAATTGTTGAAAAAGCTTTCATCTTTCCTCAATATTCTAAGTTTAAACCTTTTGACGATTTAGAAAAATGTGATAATAAATGTGATAGTGCATTCAATTCAATAAATTCATTATCAGAATCTTCGAAAAGAATTTTATTAAATTTAATTATAAATACGAAAATAATGGGAGAAGCTAGAATTTTAATAAGAGCTATGGACTTAATTGATTGGGAAGGCGTAAAAACTGTATTAAGAAAATATTATTCACAAATCCCGATTGAACATGCTAGTATTAATTTGACTCGTGATTGTAAATATGATAATTTGAACCCTAATAAATATTCTTCAAATTATAAAATTATTCTTTACACAGCTGCCAAAAAGTTCGGCACTCTGCAGAAAATTGTTATAAAAATGAATGACAAATAAAAAGTAATTTCAATACAACTGAATTTAAAAATGTAAGTAGTGATAACTTCTATGAAACTAAGGATTCTTATAATTCAAATTTTAATAATCAATCAATCTAGCAATTTATCTAATAAACGGAGTCATTTTCCAGTAACATACCCTGCTGTTACTGGAAAATGATTCCAAGAAAAATATAATTATTGTCACACTTTTTCTGAATCAACTCCCAATTCCAATCAAGTTATTAATTCTGAAATTTGGAATATTGATTTATATGAATAAAAATCTGTTACACTTTCAGCTTGTAATAATAATAAAAAAAACAACGACAGCATAGATAATATACACGATAATAAATATCGATTGTAAAACTGAGAAGATTCCTTCTGAAAATTCTACATTTGATTTCAATGAAAAACTAATTAACAATAAACATGAGTTACTTAAAACTGATTTAGTTTATCTTCCCGTCACTAATGAAATTTTTTCTAAAAACTGTGCACCTGACTTTAACACAGATACCCATGAAAATGTAATGAATAAAGAGAAAATAACACAAAGTCTTACTTATTCAAAATTTTTAAAAAATATAAATAAAAATGAAAATTCTACATTTGATTTGAATGAAAAACTAATTAACATGAGTTACTTAAAACTGATGTAGTTTATTATCCCGTCACTAATGAAATTATTCCTAAAAATTGTACAGCTGACTTTAATGAAAATCCCCATGAAAATGTAACTAATAAAGAGAAAATAGCACAAAGTCTTGGTTGTTCAAAATTTTTAAAAGATATAAATAAAAATGAAAATTCTTACATTACTAGAAAGTTGAAAAATTTAAAAATATTGATATACGCTTCTAATAAGATTTTCTGAAGTAATCTCAAATATATTTCGAGTGATGCTGATAATAATATAAAGGGTAAATTGCATATTATTAGAAAGCATAAACATTTTGATAAATACTTGTATATGAACTTGCCATTAAAACCTCAAATCGTTGATTTAAAAATAATACATTTCAAAATTTATAAAAATAGGCTTAGTCCTGCGAATTATTTAAAAGAGTGTGTTTACGTAACATATTTTCTAGAAAGAGTGAAATAAAAACGAGTCAAATACTAATTCAAAATTAAACTAATTTATTTTACAAAAATGGCCTAAAAATCGAATTTCTCGTGATGAATTGTAAAATTTGTACAGAAATTTTGAAATTTAATTAAATCTCAATGTTTTTCACTTATTATTTCATTGTATAGCACAGTGGTGGGGAATTTTTTTTTAAGACGGGCCATTTGTAATAACCAGACAATCGTAGCGGGCCAAAGAATAATGCCTAATCGTAGGTAGGTAGTTTTTATGCGGGTCGTCACATTACGAAGTAAGAACGCGTTCAAACATTCTCACGACGGCACTCTTAAACGGGCCGGATTAAATCTTTCCGCGGGCCGGACTTGGCCCGCGGGCCGTAGTTTCCCCATCACTGGTACAGCAGCTATATCAAATTGTATGATTTTATTTACTGGGAGTATTATGTAACATTAAATCCTAACTAAGTTTTAACTTATATGTATTTTTACGAAATTCTCTTTAACATGGTTCCTCTGAAGTAAGATAATTTTTGAAATGTAAATTCTTGTGAAAAGTGTTTGAAATGAAGAAAAGTGTGCATCGAAAAATAAGTGTTACTTCGCGACAAGTGTGTTAGATACGATTATGGTCTACAGCACATATGGGCAACCCCCGGCCCGCTGGCCGGATCCAGCCCGCTGTAAGATATGATCCGGCCCGCGAGACATTTTGAAATAACCCAATTAAAAAATATTACATTAGGTACTTATACTCACGGGAGTGACAGTGAGGCGGCAAACATCAAATTCTTTGATGTTTGCCGTGTAATGTACCAATGTATTATGTTAACTTCTTTATGATTGTATTATTATTATTTCAATGTTCTGTTTTATTGTATATTTTCGATTATCTTATTTATTTTTTATATTCATATCTTTTCATTTATGTATATTGTGTTTATGTTTAATTTATAATTACGAGCGAACGCAGATAATACTAGGAACAGCAAACTCTTTTGATACTTTTTAATTTTCAATAGTAAAATTTCGAGTTTAGAAAAGCCCCGATAATTTGTCTCGGGTCGCTGCGCGACTGAATTTAAAAATGTAAGTAGTGATAACTTCTATGAAACTAAAGATTCTTATAATTCAAATTTTAATAATCAATCAATCTAGCAATTTATCTAATAAACGGAGTCATTTTCCAGTAACATACCCTGCCGTTACTGGAAAATGATTCCAAGAAAAATATAATTATTGTCACACTTTTTCTGAATCAACTCCCAATTCCAATCAAGTTATTAATTCTGAAATTTGGAATATTGGATTTATATGAATAAAAATCTGTTGCACTTTCAGCTTGTAATAATAATAAAAAGCAACGACAGCATAGATAATACGATAATAAATATCGATTGTAAAACTGAGAAGATTTCTTCTGAAAAGTCTACATTTGATTTCAATGAAAAACTAACAATAAACATGAGTTACCCATGAAAATGTAATGAATAAAGAGAAAATAACACTTTTCTAAACTCGAAATGGTATTTCATGCTTAGTCTGGGAGTAGAAAACACTCATTTAATATTTTAAATTAAACTCTTTTAAAAATCAACTAATGTCAGAAAATTTACAGCTAAAATAATTAAGAAAAAGTAATGTGATTTTTTAAAAATAATGACATACCATGCAATTGATACAACAATTGCGGATGTCAAAATAGCACAAGATATTGCTGTTACTTAATTAACGACAAAAAAAAAACATAACGCAAACATCGTGATAACTCTGGCCTGAATAATACCACTTTATTAGGAGGATTTTTTCTTTTATAGTGTAAATTATTTCGAAAACATTTACTTTATTCATGTGACTGCGATATCTTTTGCCATTTTGACGTCCGCAATTGTTGTTTCAATTCCATGGCATGTCATTATTTTTATAAAATCACATTACTTCTTCTTAATTATTTTAACTTAGAGAAACGTAAAGTGATTAACGTTTTAACACGAATGAATTCAGAATTTTTCGCTCTACAAAAAAGGTAAATACATTTTGTTTCTAAAATAAATCGGGAGCCAAAATTTGAGCATTTCAAAATTTAAATGGGATTTCCTATGTTGTGTCCGCCAAGTCAACACCCGGTATAATAAACGTTAAAACTCAAATGAATCAGGTTTTAAGTGACAAAAACTAAAAGCAGCCGAAAAATTGAAACAATTGAAAATAATCATACCGTGCGATCGTTTAAAACATGATTTAGAGTAGGCTTTGAGGTTTAAATACGATTGGCACTACTGACTGTTAACACATAGTTTAGCATAAAATCAAATTTATTCCATCATTCCATTGATGTCTAAGATAGAAATCTTGTATATAAACAGGCGAGTTTCAGGAAATTTCACAACACTGTTGACCAGTTAGTCTGTCTGGAGAACTCCATCCAGGATGCCTTCCTAGAGAGAAAACACCTCGATGCGGTGTTTTCTGATCTAGAGAAGGCATACGATATAACCTGGAGATATGGAGTTCTCCAAAAATTACATGAATGGGGATTTAGGGGCCGTATGCCTCTTTTTATTGAATCCTTTATGTCCAGTCGATGCTTTAAAGTTCGAATCGGGGATACCGAATCCACACAGTTTGTGTTGGAAAACGGGATTCCCCAAGGTTCAACTATTAGCGTAACCCTTTTCGCAATCGCTGTCAATGAAATCGCTGCATCTGTAAATTCCCCTGTAAAAAAAATGTCTTTATGTCGAACAACTATGGAATGATGGAATAAATTTGAGGTTATGCTAAGCTATGTGTTAACATTCATAGTGCCAATCTAATTTAAAACTCAAAGAGTAGGCTTTGAGTTTTAAATTAGATTAACATTATGTACTGCATAACCTCAAATTTATTCCATCATTCCATAGCTGTTTATATACAAGATTTCTACCTAAGACATCAATGGAATGATGTTTTAAACGATCGCACGTAGTATCAAATTCTATTTATAACTAGTTTTTGATCAAAATATATAAGAACATTTTTTCTTAGTAGATTGAGGTTACTTTACTGGATTTTTCAGTTCGCACACACATTTATTGCGGATTATAGTTTGCGGTTTATAGAACTTAATTAATCCAATTTCTGTACATAGATCCTGCCGAGTCATCAATTAAAAATTAACAACGTACTCGATCAACACAATTCAGATACAAATTTCAGATAAAGTGTTTGCAAAAAAAAAAAAAAACTGGACCAGGCCATTTTTTTTGTTGATGAAGAATATTAGATAATCGGTTTTGTTTGTATACCCTTATATGCTCTTGTTCATTCTGTTGACATAGGAATACAGACCTAATTTTGAATTAACCGAAACATGAAAATCAGTAATTGGCATTTTGTCATTCAGGCTTTTCTAAACTTGAAATTTCATACTTTCATGCTTATGCTTAATCAAAGAGTGAAAACACTTGTTTTATGATGGTTTGATTTTGTATATATATTGTTGTTTAGATATTTTTTGTACATTCCTTCTTGAAGATGACCAATGGTCGAAACTAGTCGAAGAAAATATAAATAAGTGAGTATAAATGAAATTGCCAATTCTTGGTTGCAGAATACTTCAAACATTAAAAGTGCGATTCTTTTCGCAATCTACAACAAGTTAGTCTTACAAAGACTATATCAAACACTAATTGAAACAACTACTTCCCGGGCTAATACCCCGACGGACATTGAATTATACAACAAGTGTTTGCTGTTACATACAGTAACCTACTGCAAATGTAACAATTTGGGTCAAATTATTTAGGCCATCGAAAAGAATCGCACTTTTAATGTTTGAAGTATTCTGCAACCAAGAATTGGCAATTTCATTTATACTTATGTTTGAACGGTAACGTGACCGCCAGTCTAAGGTGTCAAATTGCTTAGAGGGAATGGAAAAGCTATATTGATGAGAGATAAATCTCGAAACGCGTCTATAGATGGCCTGAATAATTTGACCCAAATTGTTACATTTGCAGTAGGTTACTGTATGTAATTGTTACATTTGCAGTAGGTTACTGTATGTAACAGCAAACACTTGTTGTATAATTCAATGTCCGTCGGGGTATTAGCCCGGAAAGTAGTTGTTTCAATGAGTGTTTGATATAGTCTTTGTAAGACTAACTTGTTGTAGATTGCGAAAAGAATCGCACTTTTAATGTTTATAAATAAGTGAAACAAACCAAGTGTTTTAATTTAAATTTAATTTAAATCATCCAATATTAGACACTTGTTTGAAGATTAAAATTAAGCTAGGCACATTAACTATAAGCAATAATTGGTTTTTAAAGAAATATGCAGAATTTGGTATTCCAAAAAAGAAACGAAGCAGACGGTATGTCTGCAAGAAGACCTCTGACTAAAACAAGCCGAAAAAAAAGAACCCGAATCTCTCTTTCTCCATTCATCCAAACGATCGACTATATACTTCACTTGTTCTTTCTCGCATCTCGTATGAAGTATGTCAGTGTGTCGGGCGCGGTGTGGATTGGATTAGTAAAGTTGGAGGGTACCGCCACAGTAAAGGAGTCTACCTCCAGATGATAGCCGTTGCGCGACCGTGAAAGATGCGAGAGTGCGGTGATCGGATAAAGCGCGAAAGGGCGATGAGCCCCAGGCTCGTTCTGCGTAGAGTGCTAGTGTTGTCGGAAGGAAGACAGTACAGGGAGGCCGCTGCGGTTTTGGCGAAATTAGGCATTTCCGGGTTGGCGCAGGTCGCCAGTGAGTTGCCGCTCGATTTGTTAGTTGAAGGATTACCACATTCTGCGCAATTGTTGGAGACTTTGTTTACAAAGTAAGTCAAATAAATTTCCAAAAGAAGCAGAAAACAATAATGATGTCGCATTAAAAATTTCGGAATCTCGTCTATTAGTAAAGTAAGTCAAGATTACCGTAAATAAAAAGATGCAAATTTAGAATCATTTTTGCTACAAACGCTAATTTAAGAAGCAGAAAACAGTAATGATATCACATTGAAAATTTTGGAATCTCGTTTATTAATAAAGTAAGTCAAGATTACCGTAAATAAAAAGATACAAATTTAGAATCATTATTGCTACAAACGCTAATTTAAGAGTGGAACAAAAATTTACATAAAGAAAAGGACGATGAAGAATATAATAGTGTATGAAAATTTGGCCACTCTATTGTTGGAAACATTATAAAGTTAGTCAAAAAAGGTTACTGGAGGGAAAAACATGTAAATAATAGTTTATAAACATTTAAAAACACGATTTTAAGGGGTGCAAGAGTCTAGGGGACCTTAAGGTATGGGTATAATGGGCATTAACGAGCAATTAAAAATTTTAAAAAAGTTGCAGAAACTCCTTTAAACAAAACAAAGAACTGTCAATGAAAAAAACTATTCTCCCGTTTAACACAATAAAACACTTTTAACTTTGTTTGTATAACACAATTTATTTTTATGTGACTGCAGTTTCGGCAAAAAAATTCAGCTTGCCATTATCAAACACTTCATGTTTGTATAAATGAAATTGCCAATTCTTGGTTGCAGAATACTTCAAACATTAAAAGTGCGATTCTTTTCGCAATCTACAACAAGCTAGTCTTACAAAGACTATATCAAACACTCATTGAAACAACTACTTCCCGGGCTAATACCCCGACGGACATTGAATTATACGACAAGTGTTTGCTGTTACATACAGTAACCTACTGCAAATGTAACAATTTTGGTCAAATTATTCAGGCCATCTATAGACGCGTTTCGAGATTTATCTCTCCTCAGTATAGCTTTGCCATTCCCTCTAAACAATTTGACACCTTAGACTGGCGGTCACGTTACCGTTCAAACATTAGTATAAATGAAATTGCCAATTCTTGGTTGCAGAATACTTCAAACATTAAAAGTGCGATTCTTTTCGCAATCTACAACAAGCTAGTCTTACAAAGACTATATCAAACACTCATTGAAACAACTACTTCCCGGGCTAATACCCCGACGGACATTGAATTATACGACAAGTGTTTGCTGTTACATACAGTAACCTACTGCAAATGTAACAATTTTGGTCAAATTATTCAGGCCATCTATAGACGCGTTTCGAGATTTATCTCTCCTCAGTATAGCTTTGCCATTCCCTCTAAACAATTTGACACCTTAGACTGGCGGTCACGTTACCGTTCAAACATTAGTATAAATGAAATTGCCAATTCTTGGTTGCAGAATACTTCAAACATTAAAAGTGCGATTCTTTTCGCAATCTACAACAAGCTAGTCTTACAAAGACTATATCAAACACTCATTGAAACAACTACTTCCCGGGCTAATACCCCGACGGACATTGAATTATACGACAAGTGTTTGCTGTTACATACAGTAACCTACTGCAAATGTAACAATTTTGGTCAAATTATTCAGGCCATCTATAGACGCGTTTCGAGATTTATCTCTCCTCAGTATAGCTTTGCCATTCCCTCTAAACAATTTGACACCTTAGACTGGCGGTCACGTTACCGTTCAAACATTAGTATAAATGAAATTGCCAATTCTTGGTTGCAGAATACTTCAAACATTAAAAGTGCGATTCTTTTCGCAATCTACAACAAACTAGTCTTACAAAGACTATATCAAACACTCATTGAAACAACTACTTCCCGGGCTAATACCCCGACGGACATTGAATTATACGACAAGTGTTTGCTGTTACATACAGTAACCTACTGCAAATGTAACAATTTTGGTCAAATTATTCAGGCCATCTATAGACGCGTTTCGAGATTTATCTCTCCTCAGTATAGCTTTGCCATTCCCTCTAAACAATTTGACACCTTAGACTGGCGGTCACGTTACCGTTCAAACATTAGTATAAATGAAATTGCCAATTCTTGGTTGCAGAATACTTCAAACATTAAAAGTGCGATTCTTTTCGCAATCTACAACAAGCTAGTCTTACAAAGACTATATCAAACACTCATTGAAACAACTACTTCCCGGGCTAATACCCCGACGGACATTGAATTATACGACAAGTGTTTGCTGTTACATACAGTAACCTACTGCAAATGTAACAATTTTGGTCAAATTATTCAGGCCATCTATAGACGCGTTTCGAGATTTATCTCTCCTCAGTATAGCTTTGCCATTCCCTCTAAACAATTTGACACCTTAGACTTGTTACATTTGCAGTAGGTTACTGTATGTAACAGCAAACACTTGTCGTATAATTCAATGTCCGTCGGGGTATTAGCCCGGGAAGTAGTTGTTTCAATGAGTGTTTGATATAGTCTTTGTAAGACTAGCTTGTTGTAGATTGCGAAAAGAATCGCACTTTTAATGTTTGAAGTATTCTGCAACCAAGAATTGGCAATTTCATTTATACTAATGTTTGAACGGTAACGTGACCGCCAGTCTAAGGTGTCAAATTGTTTAGAGGGAATGGCAAAGCTATACTGAGGAGAGATAAATCTCGAAACGCGTCTATAGATGGCCTGAATAATTTGACCCAAATTGTTACATTTGCAGTAGGTTACTGTATGTAACAGCAAACACTTGTCGTATAATTCAATGTCCGTCGGGGTATTAGCCCGGGAAGTAGTTGTTTCAATGAGTGTTTGATATAGTCTTTGTAAGACTAGCTTGTTGTAGATTGCGAAAAGAATCGCACTTTTAATGTTTACTTCATGTTTGATAATGGCAAGCTGAATTAACCGAAACTGCAGTCACATAAAAATAAATTGTGTTATACAAACAAAGTTAAAAGTGTTTTATTGTGTTAAATTAACATGTATAACGAAGTAGAAGCCTCCACAATTCAAAATATTCTCCCGTTTATTTACCACCACAAATCGAGGAATCAATCCAATAAAACAACTTTGTGCGCTTGTATTAAACACATGGTCTTTAGTGGTCGAGTGTGTAGAGACCCTGCCCACAAACCCAGAGGTTGCGGGTTCAAGTCCCGTCCGGTGATTATGAATAATAAATGATTCCATCCGGGTCCATGGTTGTAGAGTGAATGTGTTGTGGCGTCCTAGAAGTAATTTCGATATAGAATTGGTTAAAAACATTAAAAATATAGATTGATGGCTAATTGTCATGGTTACCAAGGTCAATAAAACAAAATCACAAAAATTAAACACAGTTTTTAAGCTTCGAAAGAGTACTTCAAAAAAATTATACACTTTTCGGAATTCTAAAATTAAGTGGTCATATTAGAAATCAGAGAGATTGTGAAGATAGTAAAACATTCTCGAAACGACTTTATATATAAAAATACTCATATATTGCATCCAATTTTTGTCTACGTCATTACTTTAAGTTAGCGGATTTGTAATTAAATAAATTTTAATTTAAGCTTAAGCACATTTCTGTAATTTAAATATTACGTTTTATACTGGGTGATCCATTTCGAGGTTCCTACTTTAAAAAAAAAAACACAGAAATTTCAAATTTATTGGAGAATGTTTATTATCATTTGAAAGAACATTCTTTGGCATTTATTTTTTGAAGATTATGTCTATCAAATGTTGGCCGTTACTACGTCGCAGATGGTCCATCCGTTGAGTCCAATTTTCGATGACTCGTTCGAGCATTTCGACTGGTAACTGGCGAATGACACGCGTGATGTTTTCCTCCAAGGCCTGAATCGAAGCGGGTTTGTCCGCATAAACTTTAGACTTTACATATCCCCACAGGAAAAAGTCTAACGGTGTGATATCACACGATCTTGGTGGCCAATCGACCGGCCCAAAACGTGAAATTATGTGCTCACCGAAATGTTCTCTCAATAAATCCATTGATTGATGCGATGTGTGGGAAGTGGCGCCGTCTTGCTGAAACCAAATATCGCCGAGATTACGAGCTTCAATTTCAGGCAACAAATAGTCGGTTATCATGGCACGATAACGGTCGCTATTGACGGTTACGTTCGCACCGGCATCATTTTTAAAGAAATATGGACCGATGATTCCACCGGCCCACAAACCACACCAAACCGTTGTTTATTATTATTATGAAATGCCAAACAATACTAAATAAAAATAACATGACAGCATGTCACGACTCACACGTGATCTGTCAAAAAAAGGCTATTGAAAAAAGTATCTCTACTTGGATCACCTTTTAGATACGTTCAAAGATTAACATTTTAGAATCCACTTTTTGAAATCGTTTAATTAAATAAAAATATCTTTTAAATATTACGTTTTGTAGATACGCTCAAAGATTAACATTTAAGAATCAACTTTTATTAAATCGCTTAATTGAATAAAAATGTCACTGCTAATTTACGTGTCAGAGTAATTTTATTTTTATTTTGCTAAATGTGAACGAGCGTTTGGACTTCGATGGAAATCAATGTTTATACGTGTGGCGCATGAAGTAAAATTTCGAGTTTAGAGAAGCCTGAAAATTTGGATTTGCAGGGCGCGACTCGCTTCGCTCGCGCGCACTGGCAAATCCAAATTTTCAGGCTTTTCTAAACTCGAAATTTTACTTCATGCTTAGTCTGGGAGTGGAAACCTATCTTTAAAAAATCAAATAAAACAATACAATAAACAATAAGAGATAAATATTGAACAATGTTTTAAATAAAAGTTGAAGACAACACTTGTTTATGGAAGAAATAATTGATTCGTTTGTTTAATTTATATTTATTTATCAATTCCTACGATTTCCATTAGTTTTTAATGCCTTTTTAAATATATTATAATTTTGTAGATATGCTTAAAGATTAACATTTTAGAATCAACTTTTTTTAAATCGTTTAATTGAATAAAAATGACACTACTAATTTACGTGTCAGATTAATATTATTTTTATTTTGCTAAATGTGAACGATCGTTTGGACTTCAATGGAAATCAATGTTTATACGCGTGGCGCATGAAGTAAAATTTCGAGTTTAGAAAAGCCTGAAAATTTGGATTTACCTGGACGCGACTCGCTTCGCTCGCGCGCCCAGGCAAATCCAAATTTGCAGGCTTTTCTAAACTCGAAATTTTACTTCATGCTTAGTCTGGGAGTGGAAACCTATGTTTAAAAATCAAATAAAACAATACAATAAACAATAAGAGATATATATTGAACAATGTTTTAAATAAAAGTTGAAGACAACACTTGTTTATGGAAGAAATAATTGATTCGTTTGTTTAATTTATATTTATTTATCAATTCCTACGATTTCCATTAGTTTTAATGCCTTTTTAAATATATTATAATTTTGTAGATACGCTTAAAGATTAACATTTTAGAATCATTTTTTTTAATCGCTTAATTGAATAAAAATTTCACCGCTAATTTACGTGTCAGAGTAATTTTATTTTTTATTTTGCTAAATGTGAACGAGCGTTTAGACTTCAATGGAAATCAATGTTTATACGCGTGGCGCATGAAGTAAAATTTCGAGTTTAGAAAAGCCTGAAAATTTGGATTTGCCTGGACGCGACTCGCTTCGCTCGCGCGCCCAGGCAAATCCAAATTTTCAGGCTTTTCTAAACTCGAAATTTTACTTCATGCTTAGTTTGGGAGTGGAAACCCATGTTTAAAAAATCAAATAAAACACTACAATGAAAGATAAATATTGAACAATGTTTCAAATAAAAGTTGAAGGCAACACTTGTTTATGGAAGAATCTATTAAAATGTGTATAATTCAATTAAAGTATGCATTCATCAATTTCTACGATTTCGATTAGTTTTAATTTTATTTTAAATATATTATTATTTTCAACAATTTTGAAGATCTTTTCAGTGTTGTTAAATCTCAATCTTACTATGATTATTACTAATTTTAAATTTAATTAAAACTTAAATTGAATTGAAAATTAGTTATAATCATAGAATGATTGATATTTAACATCAGTGAAAAGATCTTTAAAATTGTTAAATATAATAATATATTTAAAAAAAATTAAAACTAATCGAAATACATACTTTAATTGACGGGTCCAATGCAATAACCAGCCAAGTCCAGTTTTATAAAATGTTTAGGAGAGACAAAAAACTGTTTACATGCAAGAAAAAAAAAACATAATGATTATTATGCATGCAACTAACAATATACCAATGAATGCACTGCAAATTTAAACCTGATTGTTGCATGCTATGACACAGAATTTTAAACTCTATAAGAATATTAAATACTTAACCCATTTTCTCATAAAAATGGACTTGGCTGATTATTGCATTGAACCCCTCAATTAAATTATACACATTTTAATAGATTCTTTCATAAACAAGTGTTGTCTTCAACTTTTATTTAAAAGATTGTTCAACATATATCTTTTATTTTAGTGTTTTATTTGATTTTTTTAAACATCGGTTTCCACTCCCAGACTAAGCATGAAGTAAAATTTCGAGTTTAGAAAAGCCTGAAAATTTGGATTTGCCAGGGCGCGCGAGCGAAGCGAGTCGCGCCCCGGAAAATCCAAATTTTCAGGCTTTTCTAAACTCGAAATTTTACTTCATGCGCCACGCGTATAAACATTGATTTCCATTGAAGTCCAAACGATCGTTCACATTTAGCAAAATAAAAATAATATTACTCTGACACGTAAATTAGCAGTGACATTTTTATTCAATTAAACGATTTTAAAAAGTTGATTTTAAAATGTTAAGCTTTAAGCGTATCTACAAAATTATAATATATTTAAAAAGGCATTAAAAACTAATGGAAATCGTAGGAATTGATAAATAAATATAAATTAGACAAACGAAATCTTCAAAATCTCTAAGGATCAAAAATTGTAGAAAATCCTAAAAATTGCGAAGACATATGGTTAGATTTGTCATAGAATAATACATTTGAATAAAATTAACATACAATACAAAAGTAACAAAAATCATCAATTTAAAGACAAGTGATAGGAATCATAGAAATTGTACAATCAAGTTCAAGTTGAATAAACTTAATAATAACATTTCATAAACATACATCAAATATTGCTTTAGTAAAACAATGTTCAACAATATATTTGCAAATAATTATGGTCACAATTAAGACCGCTATTCCATTGTTTTATTAACCGACGTATACCTTGCTCATTAAATTTTTATGGCTTCTGGTTAAAAAAGTCTTCCACAGTTATCTGAATTTTCTCGTCTGACTCCAAAAGCCAACTGTTTTACGCCTTTGACGCCTAAAATAATGGTGTAGAAAAATTACCCCACGCGTAAGTTTTCTCGGACGTTTCCGTCTTATGTTTTGATGCACCTTGTTTAAAGTTTCATTGTATAGATTTGCATTGACATTTACTCCAGGTTCCTTAAACTCTATCAACAAGGGTCCTTCAAATTCAAAATCATGTTTTAATTCCCTCAGAGCATAAAAATTGTAGGAACGCTCTGATCAACGAATTTTCAACAAATATAGATAATTTAAATTCGAATATTTCAGAAGTCAGAATTAAATCAAACGCTAAAAAATAATTAATCTGTTCCTTAATAATACTACTAACATTATCCATCGTCATTTAAATTATTCCGTTTGTTTTAAAGGCATAGTTAATTAAAGATGGACTTCAATTGAACACGCCTAGTACTTTTCACACTGGAATTCTTAGACATGAATATAATATTTATATTTTAACAACTGTCAATTGTCAAAAAAGGATCAATGCATTTTAAATACAGTTGAAGCAATATTTTGGATCGTCAAAACCGTCAATACTAGTAAGTTAATTATGTTGAAAAACAGAATGATTTGCATTAAAAGTGCGATTCTTTTCGCAATCTACAACAAGTTAGTCTTACAAAGACTATATCAAACACTCATTGAAACAACTACTTCCCGGGCTAATACCCCGACGGACATTGAATTATACAACAAGTGTTTGCTGTTACATACAGTAACCTACTGCAAATGTAACAATTTCTGTCAAATTATTCAGGCCATCTATAGACGCGTTTCGAGATTTATCTCTCATCAGTATAGCTTTGCCATTCCCTCTAAACAATTTGACACCTTAGACTGGCGGTCACGTTACCGTTCAAACATAAGTATAAATGAAAGGTGTCAAATTGTTTAGAGGGAATGGCAAAGCTATACTGATGAGAGATAAATCTCGAAACGCGTCTATAGATGGCCTGAATAATTTGACCCAAATTGTTACATTTGCAGTAGGTTACTGTATGTAACAGCAAACACTTGTTGTATAATTCAATGTCCGTCGGGGTATTAGCCCGGGAAGTAGTTGTTTTAATGAGTGTTTGATATAGTCTTTGTAAGACTAACTTGTTGTAGATTGCGAAAAGAATCGCACTTTTAATGTTTGAAGTATTCTGCAACCAAGAATTGGCAATTTCATTTATACTTAAGAATGATTTGCATTTGCCAAAATCTGCACAATAGATTAATTTTGAGATACTACAGAGAATTTTTCTATTAGGTCTACATATTCCGATAATTAAAGCGTTTGATAAAACCGATCCTTTTAACGGGTATTTCCACTCCTTAATTAAGCATGAAGTAAAATTTCGAGTTTAGAATAACCTGTTTGATCGCTCCACTTCGCTACGCGACCAAACCAAATTTTTTCACGCTTTTATAAACTCGAAATTTTACTTCATGTGCCACGAGTATAAACACTAATTTCATATAAAGTTCAATAGATACATAAAACAATATCCTAAATAATAGTATTTTAGTGTTTTATACGCCTTGTAAAATTTCTAGTTTAGAAAAGTCTGAAAATTCGGATTGATCGTTCCGCTTCGCTACGCGATCTATGCAAATTTTCAGACTTTTCTAAACTCTAAATTTTACTTCATGCTTAATTGAGGAATGGACGACACTCATTAGAAAATTCAAATTGAACTAATTCAAAAACCACGAATGCCTGAAAATTTACAGTGGGAATACGTATACTTAAAAGAAAAACTCCCTGTATATCTGAAAAATGAATAACATCTGTGAGTCACTCAACATCGTCACTAATAAGATTATTGACTTCTATACAAATTATGTATAAATTCAAAAAATCAAGAATAATTGTCATAGAATAATGTTAACATAACACAAAATTATAAATACTAGAAAGATCGCTAAAATATTACGGAAATCGTTTAAAATATACGTTTTAATAGTGACAAATATTTGTTCAAAAATACATGCAAATGAATGTTATTAGTGTAACATATGGAAATCAGTAAAAAATTATGAATATTATAAAATGTTATGTTTGATTAATTATTTTAATTGAATAATTCTTTTGTTTTTTGATCATGTTAATATTTAGAGTATTTTTAAAAATATTTTTTCTACCTTATTAGAAGTAAATTATAAATTACCAGTTTCAAATTTGAGAGTACATTTCGATTAATCTAAATAACAAAGGATTGGTTAAAATTCAGGACTTTTGTAGAATGTTATACTCATTCATAATCCAATTTATAGTTGTTCTCAGAAAGTTTTTATAAACAAAAATCACAAATAAAGGAGTCCGTTTCTTTCAAAAGTCATAATGTTAAGTCCTTCCCAATTTTGGGAAAACAGTAAAAGACAAATTTGTTTTTCCTAACGGATTATTAATCAGTGTGACAATTTGAAAAAGTGCTACATATTCACCTTGGCTTTTTTCATTTATTAACAAATCGTCTGTAATCATGAAGGCCAAAAATAATTATAAAATGTGAAAAAGTTTTTAAGGGATTTTTATCACTAGTCTACCATTTTTAGTAGCACTTTAGTTATGAAAAATCTTGTTTAGATAATTGAGACGACTTTTTAAATTAATGGCTGACAGTTTTCTGTTGACTTTCTCACTTTTCATTTTTTGGTAAGGTTTATTATTTGCAGGATATTTTAAAAACTATCATTTAATACATGATTTAGAGTAGGCTTTGAAATTAGATTGGCACCACTGACTGTTAACACATAGTTTACCATAACCTCAAATTTATTTCATCATACAATTAGCATTCTGGGCAACCGCACAAAATAAAACCCACCCACTCTAAATCGTAATTTAAACGATCGCACGATATTAATATGCACAATACGGATTATTAATCAGTGTGACAATTTGAAAAAGTGCTACATATTCACCTTGGCTTTTTTCATTTATTAACAAATCGTCTGTAATCATGAAGGCCAAAAATAATTATAAAATCTGAATATGTTTTTAAGAGATTTTTATCACTAGTTTACCATTTTAGTAGCACTTTAGTTTTGAAAAATCTTATTTCGATAATTGAGACACTTTGTGGTATTTTACGACTTTTTAAATTAATGGCTAACAGCTTTCTGTTGACTTCCTGAGCTTTTTTTTTATAAGGTTTATTATTTGCAGGATATTTCAAGAAACACCGTGCTATCATTTAAAACATGATTTAGAGTAGGCATTGAAATTAGATTGGCACCACTGACTGTTAACACATAGTTTACCATAACCTCAAATTTATTTCATCATACAATTAGCATTCTGGGCAACCGCACAAAATAAAACCCACCCACTCTAAATCATAATTTAAACGATCGCACGATATCAATATGCACAATTTATATGCAAAGCTACGGTCAAATTATTTCCAAACCAAACTAAACGAAAATAGAGGATATTTTTATAAGATAGGGAATAAATATTAAAAGAATAAGTCTAAAGGCAACTTATAGACGCGTTTCGAGATTAATCTCTCATCAGTATATTTCTTTAGACTTTCAATACAAAAAATGTTTTTACTGAATATCTGAAACCTTTAACAAGACAAAATATTTGTTTTAAGCGAAATACATTGCATTGTTATATTATTTTCTGATAGATTCCACTTTGCTATTATAATTTTGAGTTGAAAGTTCGGCTCACATTACATTTTAAGAATCATTCTTAATTTTGTAAAAACCGATAGATAATGCTTAATTTATTGCTTAATTTAATTAGAGATAAATTTATTATTAATAATATGAAATACATTTTATAAGAAACTTAAAAAATATTTCTATTTTATTATTATTTGCAAAACACTTAGTTGTATTTTATTATAATTACAATCTTATCACAAATGGATCAATGAGTAATATTTAGCTAACTTAATTTACTAAAGGTTTAATACTAAGGGTTTACTCATTAGTATCCCTTAGATTTGAATAACTTAATTACACTAATTAATGTGTACACTAGCACTATGCTCCGCTTTTGCACTAACACAATATTAAACTAACTCGAACGGTTTAGTCCGCTGTAGTCTTCTGGTCAAATTCGTGTTATCGAGGAGTTGGATGGATTCGATGTTGACGTGTTGAAGAAGTCGCTGTTCATGACTCTTGCAAATTTGTGTATTGTCTCATTAACAGTATCCATTTCCAAGTCCCTGTGGAGGTCACTGTTTCCGAAATACCAAGGAGCATTGACAATACTCCTCAGTACTTTATTTTGGTATCGCTGGATTATTTCTATATTGCTCTTTTTGGCACAACCCCACAGCTGGATGCCATATGTCCATACGGGCTTAAGAATTTGTTTATACAGCAGTAATTTATTGTAGATTGACAGGGTGGAGTTCCGACCAAGCAGCCAATACATTTTTCGAAATTTGATGTCCAGTACTTCTTTTTTCTTTTTGACATGAGTTCTCCAGCGTAGCTTAGCGTCCAGTGTAAAACCCAAATATTTTGCTGTATCAGCATATGGTACCTGGATATCATTCATACTAACAGGGATATGTTGATTTTTTTTATTTGTGAAATTGACGTGGACCGATTTAGTCTCATTCAATTTGATTCGCCATTGCTTAGTCCAGATGTTAATTTTATTTATCGAGGTTTGCAGATTTACTGCTGCTTCTTCGTGATCTTTGCCTACAGCCAATATAGCAGTGTCGTCGGCAAATGTGGCTATCGTATCATGGTCTAATTCAGGTATATCGCTGGTGTATAATAGGTAGAGGACTGGTCCTAGCACACTGCCCTGTGGCACACCTGCCTTTATTTCTTTTAGTTCAGAGTAAGCATCTTCCTGCTTAATTCTGAAAACTCTATCTGAAATGTATGATACAAATACTTAAAAAATAATGAAAATTTATTTACTTAATACTAAAAATTATTTATTTATTAAATGTATGAAAGAATGTATCAATTGAAAGCATAACAATAAAAACTATCATTATATATTCATATGCAAAGTTCACGACCTGTAGCATATACTTAATGAGCACTAAAGAACAATTACATTTTTCCCCGATGGAAAACGCGAGCATTTTTCAAATCTTAATCGTGCGAAACCGGCTTCCGGCGTGGGATTTTTCTCACATCCTTTACACAAAAGGTGAAGCTTAACTGTGCTCTTAGACTTAATAACACGCCTCCGAAGAAATCGATCGGAAGAGCGTGCAATTAAAACCTTTCTGCTTGCCGAAATAATTATACACCCATTTTTCTCTCGTTCCATCGTTCGTAATTTTCTAAATAGTTAATAATTAAATCCGCCAAATCGGTGAATGTAGAAAAAGAAGGTGATAATTATGGAGTACACATTCACTTATAGAAAATGTGTATATGATAAATGATAGTAATAAAAGGCGGTTAAATTCCTTTCTTCACTGTTTTTTAAGTACTGTATGTACATTTCGGACACTAAGTGTCCATTATCAATAGTTAACTAACACTGGTTAGTTAACTATTGATAATGGACACTTAGTGTCCGAAATGTACATATAGTACTTAAATAAAAATAGTGAAGAAAGGAATTTAACTGCTTTTTATTACTATTGTAACAATCTTCACATAACGAATACATATACAGAGAGTTTTATGTGACACCGAACATTTTCATCCAATACAATTTGACACCTTTAAGCTTGTAGTAGACGACACTATTTTCTTGTACAAGAAAATAGTCTACCATTTTCTAGACATACATAGTACACAAAATCTGACCAAAACGCATATCTTGTACAGTTTTGTATAATAGAAATAGGACATGTTCTATTTAGTACACCATGATAGAAAATAGTATACTATTTTCTTGTACAATTAAAATACTGTCGTCTAATACAAGCTTTAATTTTTAACTTATGGGCAAATAAGGTTGCCTATATGACCATTACAAATTGCAGCTAATCGCAATTAATGCCTCAACATGTACATACAGGGAGTTTTTCTTGCAAGTATACATGTCCCAATTACAGCGTATATGCAGTAAATCTTTCAATAATCGTTTATTTTTACGAGTTCAATTTGAAACTTAAAATGCGTGTTCCACTCCCAGACTAAGCATGAAGTAAATTTTCAGGCTTTTCTAAACTCGAAAATTACTTCATGCGCCACCGGTACAAAACAATGACATATTACGAAGTTTAAAACACCGCTAAACTTTACATTAAATCAGTGTTGTGTACCGGTGGCGCATGAAGTAAAATTTCGAGTTTAGAAAAGCCTGAAAATTTGGTTTGGCCGCTCCGCGCTTCGCGCTACGCGACCGAACCAAATTTTCAGGATTTTCTAAACTCAAAATTTTACTTCATGCTTAGCCTGGGAGTGGAAAACACTCGTTTTTTGCTTCAAATTAAATTATATTAAAAAACCGATTGTCGGAAAATGTACGACGGGAGTTTTTCTTGCAAGTATACATGTCCCAATTACAGCGTATATGCAGTAAATCTTTGAATAATCGTTTTTTTAAAGAGTTCAATTTCAAACTTAAAATGCGTGTTCCACTCCCAGACTAAACATGAAGTAAAATTTCGAGTTTAGAAAAGCCTGAAAATTTGGTTTGGTCGCGTAGCGCGAAGCGCGGAGCGGCCAAACCAAATTTTCAGGCTTTTCTAAACTCGAAATTTTACTTCATGCGCCACCGGTACAAAACAATGACATGTTACGAAGTTTAAAACACCGCTAAACTTTACATTAAATCAGTGTTGTGTACCGGTGGCGCATGAAGTAAAATTTCGAGTTTAGAAAAGCCTGAAAATTTGGTTTGGCCGCTCCGCGCTTCGCGCTACGCGACCAAACCAGATTTCCAGGCTTTTCTAAACTCGAAATTTTACTTCGTGCTTAGCCTGGGAGTAGAAAACACTCGTTTTATGCTTCAAATTAAATTATATTAAAAAAAACCGATTGTCGGAAAATGTACGACGGGAGTTTTTCTTGCAAGTATACATGTCCCAATTACAGCGTATATGCAGTAAATCTTTGAATAATCGTTTTTTTTTAGAGTTCAATTTCAAACTTAAAATGCGTGTTCCACTCCCAGACTAAGCAAGAAGTAAAATTTCGAGTTTAGAAAAGCCTGAAAATTTGGTTTGGTCGCGTAGCGCGAAGCGCGGAGCGGCCAAACCAAATTTTCAGGCTTTTCTAAACTCGAAATTTTACTTCATGCGCCACCGGTACAAAACACAGACATATTACGAAGTTTAAAACACAGCAAAACTATAAATTAAATCAGTGTTGTGTACCGGTGGCGCATGAAGTAAAATTTCGAGTTTAGAAAAGCCTGAAAATTTGGTTTGGCCGCTCCGCGCTTCGCGCTACGCGACCAAACCAAATTTTCAGGCTTTTCTAAACTCGAAATTTTACTTCATGCGCCACCGGTACAAAACACAGACATATTACGAAGTTTAAAACACCGCTAAACTTTACATTAAATCAGTGTTGTGTACCGGTGGCGCATGAAGTAAAATTTCGAGTTTAGAAAAGCCTGAAAATTTGGTTTGGCCGCTCCGCGCTTCGCGCTACGCGACCAAACCAAATTTTCAGGCTTTTCTAAACTCGAAATTTTACTTCATGCTTAGCCTGGGAGTGGAAAACACTTGTTTTATGCTTCAAATTAAATTATATTAATAAACCGATCGTCGGAAAATGTACGACGTATGCACATGTATACTTAAGAGAAAAATTCTCGTTATGAAAATGTTCGGTGTTACATAATACTCTCTGTATATGATAAATGATAATGAAATACATATTTTAATAAAAACAGATTCTCATCTTTTGAGCCAATTCACATTAGAATTAGAATAGTGTTACTATTTACCGGAATTTTAAAGTCAATTTATATTTTTAACAATATAATAATTGAAATACTGTATACGAATTCTTGTTTAATTTGTGTGTGGCAACAAACATGTCATTTTCAACCAAAATAAATAAACTCACTCACTTTATGAACACTTAACATACCCATAAAGTTTTCACAATACCTCCATTCTTTTACATATTTTTCCTACAAGATGTCAGATAACAGTAACATTCGTAGTTGAGAAGCCGAGAAATATGCGTGCGCTTATTATATTCTTTTCTCACACGCAATCTGTTCAATTCTCGAAGAAGAGCGAGCAGGTTCACATTGACATTGTTTCCAATTCCGTGTTTTTTCTTTCAGGTTGGTGACTTCGGGTCAGAGGCCGAATTTGAACGCGGAGCCGGTGCTCTGGCAGCTGGTGAAACTCTTCGCCTGCCATGAGGATCCGACGCTGAAGACGAAGGTTGGAAGATTGGCGAGGGCTTTGTTGGAGTTTCAGCCAGATTTTCATAGATTGTTGTCCAGTAGGAGAAAAGCTTTAGAACAGGCTATACAAGGTAATTCTATGTCGTATAGAGATGACTGCAAAGACACATTTGTAAACTTAGAAATCCTTACATTGCCTTGCGTTTATATTCTCGAGTCTCTTACGTTTGTTCGAAAAAATGTTTCATCTTACCATATATATTGCCATGAATATGGGACTAGAAATAAACACCTCATTTGCTTGCCTTTTCTACGAATTTACAAATGCAGAAATAGTATTAATTACTTTGGCCCTAAGCTATTTAATGCTTTACCAGAAAATATTAAACTCCTTCCACGTACACCCTTTAGAAGGGTAATAAAACACTATCTCTGTAAAAAAGCATTTTACAGTTTATCTGAATGCTTAGAGGATGATTTTAAAGACCTTAACCTTAGACCTTATGAATGTTCACGCTCTGGTTGCTTGTGGTATTCACTATTTGAATTTAAATAGAATTTTAATGTGTTTGTAATGATATTGTATTACTTCCATACATTTCACTGTTTTATATTTATATTGTACAATGCAATGTTTTCCTTTTAATCCATATATATCTATTATTATTATTGTTTATTTATTTATTTATTTTTTACGCAAATTTTATTTATTCATTATACTTTTATGTATCTTACCCATGACGAGTGTACACTTTTGTAATAACACGAAATAAAGGAAAGTTGAAAGTTTTAATAAAAAATATAGACAAAGTTAAAGCAGAGCTGGGCAGGATTCGAATCATTCAGGATTCGAATCCTGGATTCGAATTCTTTTAGAGGCATCAAAAGAGGCATTCGAATACTTTAGTTCAACTGGATTCGTGATCCGGATTCGTTACGTATTTTTAAGAGGATTCGTATTCGAATCCAAATGTGGGTGATTCGAATCCTTATAAAAGGATTCGAATATTTATAAAAGGATTCGAATATTTATAAAAGGATTCGAATATTTATAAAAGGATTTGAATATTTATAAAAGGATTGGAATACTTCCAAAAGGATTTTAATCGACGAAAATAATTCGAATTGATTGTGAGGATTAACATGAAAAATGTCTTTTGTGTGTTTTTAAATTTCTCGTTAAATCAGTGTTTTATACGCGTGGCGCATGAAGTAAAATTTCGAGTTTAGAAAAGCCCAGAAAATTTGTCTCGGGTCGCTTCGCGACCCTCGACAAATTTTCACAGGGCTTTTCTAAACTCGAAATTTTACTTCATGCTTAGTCTGGGAGTGGAAAATACTCGTTTAAAGCTTCGAATTGAACTTAAAAAAAAACAAGGAATATTTAAAGATTTACAGAAAATAGGCTGTTTTGCGAAAAACTCTACTAGCAGAAACAACTAGCACTATTACCAGCCAGAACTAGCTCAGATGGTTGAAGCTTCAGATATCTTGCTATCCGCAGACGAGGCCTGTACTAGTACTACTAAGTACTATTAGCCGAAAGAACCAGTACTACAAACTGTAAGGTTAACTTTTTTTTTAGTTAAAAACGATTTATCCACTAGCAGAAAGAACTGGCGCTATTAGCAGACAGAGCTTCTAGTTCCGTAGACGGAGCCTGTACTACTGCTAGTTGCAAAAAAAACTAGTGGTAATAGAATAAATAACTACTATTAAGCTGAAAGAACGACCAAGACTGCAGCCAGAAAAAAAAAATCGGAGGGGTTTATAAAAACTTCGTGGGAGGGCTTAGGAAAAAATATTGTTTTTGCTCTTACAGTTCCGCTTTTACATACAAAAATTTATCATTTTGAAAATTTCAAGGGGGGTTTGAACCCCCACATTTCCCCCCCCCCCTCGTCTACGGTCTTGAGAACAACTGCTACTAGCTAAAAGAATTACTACAGCAGAAAGACTACCGCTATTAACGGAGCTTCTAGTCCAGATGGTTCTGGCTTCAGATGTCTTGCCATCAGCAGACGGAACCTGCAGTACAGGTTCCGTCCGTACTAGTAGTAGAAAGACCTACTCGTAGTACAAGGAACAAAATAGTAGTTTTTCTTTCTACTACTGAAAGGACGAACGCTAGTAGCACAAAGAAATTGTACTACTATCTGAAATAACTACGACTACTGATAGAAACGTTTACGTTTTAGCAGAACACGCTGTTTCTACTAGCAGAAACAACTACCGCTATTGGCAGACAGGGCTTCTGGTTCAGATGGTTCTAGCTTCAAATCTTGCCACCGGCAGATGGAGCCTGTACTACTACTAGTAGAAAGTAGAAAGATCTAGCAGTCGTTTTTTTATAACAAAAAACACTATTTCTACTAGCAGAAATAATCACTGCTATTAACAGAGCGTCTAGTTCAGATGGTTCTGGCTTATCGTGTGTTGCCACCAGCAGACGGAGCCTGTACTACAACTAGTTGCAGAAAGTCCTAGTAATAGTAGAAGCAACAAAATAGTAATTGTTTCATCTACTACTAAAAGTACGATTGCTGCTAGCAGAAAGAACTTGTACTACTAACTGAAAAATGGATAGTTAACTTCTTCACAGTAATTAACGACCAGCTTGACCTTAAATACACCCCCCTCTTTAACGCTGTTATTAGAAAATTTGCAAATATAAATAATGTTCCTTTGTAGTTTTTTGTTACTAACGGTTTGATAATGATACGTGTAGTATCGAAACTATAGTCACCAAATAAACCAATTGTTATACAAACAAAGTGATAAACAGTGATTTATTTAGTTAACTTCTTTTAACATAAAACGCATTTCTACTAGAAGATTAAAAATACATGTTTTTTCTTTGTAGCCGCCATTATTTAACAAACTTCAATTGTGTATAATATTAATTAACGAGTGTTTTTTGAGAATTAATTGTTATCTCCATCATAGTTTATAACTACTTATATTTCTTCGGAGCAAACAGATACAGGGAGTTCTTCTTTTAAGTATACGTATTCCAAATTTAGCCTATTTTCTGTAAATCTTTAGATATTCCTAGTTATTTTTTTAAGTTCAATTTGAAGCTTTAAATGAGTATTTTCCACTCCCAGGCTAAGCATGAAGTAAAATTTCGAGTTTAGAAAAGCCCCGTGAAAATTTGTCGAGGGTCGCGCAGCGACCCGAGACAAATTTTCGGGCTTTTCTAAACTCGTAATTTTACTTAATGCGCCACGCGTACAAAACACTGATTTGAAGTGAAGTTTAAAAACACACAAATACACTTTAATCACAGTAACAGGGAATCAGATATTTAGTCTGTTGTCAACGATGTTCAGTGTTAATAACAATTAATTTGGTTTTGAATATTTTTGTTAAAACAACTGGTAACGATATTTATATATTAATGGTTGCAAAAAAAATAATAAAATCAAATTTATTCATGAAGGATTTGTATTCGTGATTCAAAGAAACAGGATTCGAATCTTTGATTCGAATCATATTTATCTCTTACGAATCCTTTATTTGAGTATTCGTGATTCGAATCATATTAGGTGATTCGGCTCAGTGATTCGAATCCTTTTTACTAGGATTCGTGCCAGCTCTGAGTTAAAGTCATGTTAACTCTTTCAGTCCTGGAATTTTTCTGGTATCCAAAAAATGCCTTGTACACTGTATATTAAAATTAACTATCTCAGGTATACAGAGAGTTTTTCTTTAAAATATACAAATCTCAATATACTACATACGCTGTAAATCTTCAGATATTCCTTGTTTTTTACAAATATTTCAAATTGAACTTTTAAACAGTGCTTTCCACTCCCAGATTAAGCATGAAGTAAAATTTCGAGTTTAGAAAAGCCTGAAAATTTGGTTTGGTCGCGTAGCGCGTAGCGCTACGCGACCAAATCAAATTTTCAGGCTTTTCTAAACTCGAAATTTTACTTCATGCGCCACGCGTACTAAACACTGATGTGCTGTGATGCTCAGAGTACACGTTTTTAACATAATGCTTTAGTAGATTATTTTGAACTTCCCCTAAAATCAATGTTTTATAAGCGTGGCGCATGAAGTAAAATTTCGAGTTTAGAAAAGCCTGAAAATTTGGTTTGGTCGCGTAGCGCTACGGGCTACGCGACCAAACCAAATTTTCAGGCTTTTCTAAACTCGAAATTTTACTTCATGCTTAATCTGGGAGTGGAAAACACTCGTTTAAGACTTCAAATTAATTTATTAAAAAAGCAAACGATTATCGGAAAAGTTATAGCTCATGCATGCATGAATGTATATTTAGAAGCAAAATTCCCAGTGTGTTTACCAAATTGTAGTGGTGGCAAATGCCACCGTTAGGGCCAAACAGATTAAAGAGCAGAAAAAAAAAACATAAATAAATACATAATAACTAATAAACAACAAGATCAAAATAATTAAGGATCGCAAATTTGACTTTTTTAATTAGCAGTAATTCGTTAAATCTACAAATCAAAACCTGAGCTGGGTATGATTTAAATCAATCAGGATTCGATTTGGATTTAAAGTCCTCGACATTTCCAAATGTACAAGCTTTTCTAAGCTCGAAACTTTATTTCATGCCTCAGGCGTATAAAACACTGATTTAAGCTTAATTTTACATAAATAGCCTCTTTCAAATAGCGACTATTATCAGTTGTATCATTATGATTGTAATTATTCAATACGATGAGAAAAAGTAACATATTTACCTCCTGAGAATGCCTGTTATTCACTCGAATAAATGTACACATTATAATGTTAGAAAGTAAGCAAATTTTTTTCTATAAATATCCATCATGTTATGTCTTTTCTAGCAATTATACTTAAATTATAAGTATACATTTTCTGATTAATACGAATGATACTTAAAGATAATTTTGCAATTACACGATACGTTCTAACGCACGCTTGCTTGCTTCTTCTTCACTTCCATCTCCATTAATTGCTTTAGGTTAGATTTCTCCCAGCAGGTGCTATCAGCGGATAATTGCAGAGATTATCACGCTAAGGATAATTCATTTAAAACCTACAAGCACGTTATAGCGATCATGTTATTTATTTACAAACGTACCAAAGCGAACGCTACTTTTATGTCGAATACATTTCCATAATTATGGTAATTAATCGGCGATTTCGGTTTTTGGTTTTGATTTTTAAAAGGAATTTGGATAATTAATGAGAAATTAAGATGATATTGCATGGGCTTATATTTTTAGAATTTTAGAAATAAAACAGGTGTATATTAACTTATTTTGAGTTTACAATAAGCTCAATAGTGACTAGAATAATTAAAGAAATACATGTATACTGCCTTTCAAAAAAATCAGAACATCAAGTATTTATTGCACGATTTTAATAAAATTTACACAATTTGATCATGTAAACGAACTGTATCGATGATCAAAATATCAACTTGAAAAACAAAAAAAAACAAATGAATAAAAATTAATAATGTGTTGGGCTTCCACGATTTCCCAAACACTCATTAACACGTCGAGGCATGCTAGAAATCAGGCTGTCAATATCGACTTGAGGTATTTCATTCCAATCTTCGATAATTTGACCTCTAAGTTCCATTACAGTGTTAGCGGGGCGCTGTAAGTTACTTATTCTAACACCTATCATATCCCAAACATGTTCTATTAGCGATAGATCTGGAGAACGAGATGGCCAAGGTAACAAATTGATTTCGGCACTATCAAAAAAACTGTCTTGTAATGGCCGCTGTTTGAGGTCGAGCATTATCTTGCTGAAAAATGTTGTTCTGCAAGCCATTTACATAGGGCACTAACACTGGCCGTAAAATGTTGTCAATATACCGAATCGCGTTAAGACTTGCTTCTAAAAAAACTAGAGGAGACCGTCTACCATATTCTATCGCCCCCCAAACCATAACTCCCTGTGTAAGAGCCGTATGTCTTTCAACAGCAAATTGTAAAATTCCGCGTTCACCGCGTCGACGTCTCACTCTTCTGCGACCATCATGAGCCCATAAACAGAACCGAGACTCATCGCTGAAGATAATGTTATTCCATTCATGGGTCCAATGTTGTCTTTCCCTGCACCAATCAAGTCTTGCTCTGCGATGCTGGGGAGTAAGAGGTAGACACAATTGTGGACGGTAGGATCTTATACCAAAACTGCGGATTCTTCTGTAAACAGTAGCCATGGATACTCTTTGGCCATTTAGAGCCAACCAGTCATTTCCCAATGCCCGCGACGTTGTAAATCTGTCCCTTAAAGTTGTAAGACGAAGAGCTCGATCTTCACGCTCAGTGGTGCTTCTTGGACGTCCTGATCCAAGTCTACGTCGATTCTCCCCAGCTTCGGACAATCTAGACCAGCAGCGTACGATCACCGATACACTACGGCCTACCCTTTCAGCAATAGCACGAACCGAAAAACCCGCTTCTCGCATTCCAATAATGCGACCCCTTTCAAATTCACTTAGATGATATTGTGCACGGCGGCGAACACGGGCAATCTTTTTATGTTTTACAAACTAAAACGTCAAACTACTCAGAGGCTACTTGGATATTAGAAGCAATTACATTAAAAAATCAGCAGCTCTTCATAATGGTGAAATCAAGGAAAAATACCATTAAATAGTAACCAAAACAATTGATTTTTTGATCATCGATGCTGTTCATTTACATGATCAAATTCTGTAAATTTCATTAAAATCGTCCAATAAATACTTTGTGTTCCGATTTTTTTGAAAGGCAGTATATATTAATAATGGATTAATGGATTAATAGGGATTAATATTCTTAGAATTTTATAAATATAATGGGTGCATATTTACTTATTTCGAGTTTTCAATATGCTCAATAGGGATTAGAATAATTAAAGAAATACATATATCTATTGAATAAGTTTCTCATCTTTCAGGTGGTGAAACACTTTTAACTATGATTTTAAAATAAAACGCTTGGATAAATTTCACTAATGTTAGTGAAATTCAAGCAAGTGTTTTTTTTAAAATTATGTATATTAGCGTTTAATGTAACAAATCATAAATCAGATGGATTTCATCTTTATGGGATCTGCCAGAATTACGAAAAAAAGGAATGTGCTTTATTTTTATGTAACAATACATTTCAGCAAATGAGATTTTTTTAGAAATTTTAAATTGATTTTACTAAATTTTGTCAGTTTTAAGTTTTAATTTTAAGAAACTTCGATTTCAAAAATACATTAAATTATGACTGGAAAGAATGTGATTTATACACAGAGAGTTTTATGTAACACCGAACATTTTCATTCAATACAACTTGACACCTTTAATTTTTAAGTTATATATAAATTGGGTTGCCTATTACAAATTGTAGCCAATCAATCGCAATTAATGCCTCAACTTGTACATACAGGTAGCGGAGCGGCCAAACCAAATTTTCAGGCTTTTCTGAACTCGAAATTTTACTTCATGCACCACCGGTACAAAACTGACGTATTACGAAGTTTTAAACGCACCGTTAAACTTTATATGGAATCAGTGTTTTGTACCGGTGGCGCATGAAGTAAAATTTCGAGTTTAGAAAAGCCTGAAAATTTGGTGTGGCCGCTCCGCGGCTCCGTGATGTGATGCTCAGAGTACACGTTTTTAACATAATGCTTTTGTAGAATATTTTGAACTTCACCTAAAATAAATGTTTTATACGCGTGGCGCATGAAGTAAAATTTCGAGTTTAGAAAAGCCTGAAAATTTGGTTTGGTCGCGTAAAGTAATAAATAAGTTAAAATATCAAGTCAGAATCAATATACATATAGAACAAACAAATGTGATTTATAATGTCAGATTTATCTTATAACATAGGCATTAAGATTATTGTGACAGTTGGCATTCGTGATATTTCTGTTTGAAATGTTAATATCTTGGCAATTTTCTTGAACTCACTAAATATCTTTTAACTTAGAAAATGTTAAACTTTTTTTTATGAAATTCAAAGATTTCTGGAAATTTTTAAAAATCTAACGGCTTACCTGAATTTTTTAAGTTTTCGGTAATTTTGAAATATTTTAAACTTTCAATGAATTTTTGTTGATTTTTAAATCTTGGCAGTTTTCGTAAATTTCCTTAATTTTCGTTAAATTTAAACATTTACCTACTTTTTATAAATTTTTATTTATTTCATGATTTTTCTTTTTTTTAAATCTTAATAGTTTTCGTAAATTTCCTAAATTATTTTTTTCATGATTTTTCTTTTTTTAAAAATCTTAATAGTTTTCGTAAACTTCCCAAATTTTTGTAACCTTTAAAATTGTTGACGGTTTTCATGAACTCGACAATATTTCGTGAATTTCCAAAATGTTTACTAATTTTTAAAACTTTTCCCTTAATTTACTTGATTTTCTATTATTTTACAAATCTTGATAGTTTTCGTCAAATTGAATTTTCAAAAATGAGACACCTATCGCGATTTTTTTCAAGATTTTATGGATTTTTTAAGATTTTCCCTAATTTTAAAGATAACGACATTTATTTGTGAATTTTCAAAATATCCGTTAATTATCAAAGTATTGTAATTTTAATAAATTTCCGTTATGTTCCAATTTCTTGACGATTTTCGCGTTTGTTTATTTTTTTTATGAATATCCAAGATTTCCGTTGATTTTCAAAATCTTGATGTTAAAAGAGCGTTAAGAATATTTCGAATATTCCTTCGATTTTTAAAATATTAACGCTTTTCGTAAGTTTCCAAGATTTTTTTTAATCAAATTTTATTGTTATTTTTTTATATTTAGGAAATTTAATTTCTCTTTGTCAATAATTTAAAGAATTACAAAAAAAACATAAATGCGTTTTTAACGTTTTTAATATCAATTAAGAACAAAATAAGTCATTTATTAATAAAAATAAAGGATTTTAAGAAACGTCATACAATGATGAATAATTGTATGACGTTTCTTAAAATCCTTTATTTTTATTAATAAATGACTTATTTTGTTATTAATTGATATTAAAAACGTTAAAAATGCATTTATGTTTTTTTTTTGTAATTCTTAAAATATTGACAATTTTTTAAACTCGAATTTGTAATTCATGCTTAGTCATAAAGTGGAAACACCCGTTAGGTAGTTTAAATTAAACTTTTTAAAAACAAAAAATGCCTGAAAAAAATTGTACAAATAAATGTATAAATAAACACGTGTTTTTGGATACTCTATCTACATTTACTAAGCGGAACATTAGTATTAGTAGTAAGCACTATCGCGAGGGGTATTAAAAAAGTAAGGTTGCAAAATCTACACGTTTTGTGTAACCTTAATTTCTGATCACCCCTCGTATATAAAAATATGAAATGAAATGGTTAACATTTCCAATTCAGCTTACAAGATATTATTATTATTTATTATGAAATTTTGCCGCCCCCAAAAAGTGCCGCCCGGTACGGGCCGCCCCCTCGCCCCCACTACGCTACGCCTCTGTATACATGATACGTTTGTTCGTTTATACTGCACTAAGTTGAACTGGGTTCAAGTTTGTGACGTAACCAGTTCAAGTTAGTGTAACTTCGCGTTGACAATTGCAGAAGTACAATTCATGTAATGAACAGATTTAGTGGAAAAGTGCAAAAAGAGCGGCACTAGTTCCAGTAAAGGCTCGTCCTTTATAAATTGAAATATAAATATTTTATACGTATTCTAGTTTTTTTCCTTTTAGTAATATATTTTTGTAGAAATGATCAAAGAGAAAAATTCCGTCAAATATCTACATAGTATACAGTTTTCTAGCTTGACACTGTATGAAATAGCTTGTCATTAAAACTTTGGGATGTGTAATTTTGGTGCCTATTTAAATTATTTATACATACAGTGAATTTTTCTTTTAAGCTTTTTTTTTGATGCACGCACCATAAAACTTCAGGCATTCATTGCTTTTTTACAAAAACGTTCCATTGAATTTTCTAGCAAGTGTTTCTACTCCTTGATTAACCGATTAAACGCCATTTATGCATACACGCAACATTATTATTTTTTTGTTAATTAAATGAGTTTACAAGTTAATTTGATATATTATATTATTAGACCTGACTTGAAAGTGCATAAGGAAAACTGTAAATATGTTGTTATTTAAATATTTCGATTATTTCTCATAAAAAAGCTGGTAATGTATTTCTAACTTTAAAATAATTCAACGTTTCATACGCGTAGCGCATGAAGTAAAATTTCGAGTTTAGAAAAGCCCCGTGAAAATTTGTCTCGGGTCGCTGCGCGACCCTCGACCAATTTTCTACGCGGGGCTTTTCTAAACTCGAAATTTTACTTCATGCTTAGCCTGGGAGTGGAAACACTTGTTCTATACTTCATATTGCACTTTTTCAACTAAAATCGACGAATGCCTAAAAATGTACATCGTATACATTATTTATATTTAAAATAAAAATGCACAGTATGTCATAAATTAAATTATAATCTGTCGATGAGGCAGTTAGCCCAATCAGCATCAACGTATCCCATTAAAGGCTGCGCAGTTTTCCTGAATTTTAGCCCGAGATCCGAAGTTCCTCGTAAGTATCTAAGTACTCTCTTCGCCGATTTCCAATGGGTTTTGTCGTAGCATGAATTAAATTGACTCAGATAACTGACAGCATATGCTATATCTGGTCTAGTGCAAACTGCGAGGTACATGAGGGAACCTATTAATTCTCTGTATGGCAATTTGCTCAGTTTTGAATTCGATGATTCTTTGCACTTCTGCAGCTTTGTGCCTAGATCGAGAGGAGTTGCCGAAGAACGAGATTTGTTCATTCCAAAACGCTCAAGTACATCTTTGATATATCCTCGTTGATGCATCGAAATTGCATTGTGTTGTCGAGAAAATTCTATACCAAGGCAGTAATTAACCTCTCCAAGGTGTTTAATCTCAAAGCTTCGCGACAAGTGATTGGTGAGTTTTTTGATCATGTCTTTACTTCTTGATGCAACTAAAATATCGTCGACATATACAGTCATCAATAGTATATCGTCGTTTCATTTTTCGTGGAATACACAGGGATCTTCCTTCGATTGAATCAATCCGTATTTATTCAGTTCTTCACATAAACGTATGTGCCACTGTCGTCCGGCTTGACGTAAGCCATAGAGTGCCTTTTTCAGAAGACATACCTTATTCCCTCCCTCTAAGTCTCGCATCATCTGTTGTGCTTTTCTTCCGACTTCGCTCGACGGTTCTTCACTGTGAATAATCTTCTCTAATGTTTGAATAGTGTATTCGGGAATTTTCATGTAAATATGTTCGTCCAAGATTCCATTTAAATAGGCTGTTGTTACATCAAACTGTTGAATTTCCATGTCATATTCAGCAGCCAAAGCTATTACAGTCCGAATTGAACCTAGGCGTGCTACGGGCGCAAAAGTCTCATTAAAATCTATTCCAGGACGTTGAGAGAATCCTTTCGCGACGATTCTTGCTTTCCTTTTATTCAATGTTCCGTCCGAGTTATATTTATTTCGTAAAATAACGCGACTTCCAACGATTTGTTGATTCCTCGGCCGATCGACGAATGTCCACGTATTGATTTTTTATGATAGACCTCAATTCCGCTCCCATAGCGTGGAACCATTCGCTCGAATCCGAACTGTTGACGGCTTCGTGTATTGGGATTTCAGCAAGGCAAGCAACACATTCAGTAACTGATTCTTCGATTGGTGGATTTTCCTCGGCATTATTAACCATTTGGTATTCCTTGCGAGGTCTCCCTCTTAATCCAGTAGTTATTTTTTTTTTGGTCTTCCTGGTCCTCTATTTGGGCATTCTGGAACTGCGTCTTCGTCGTTACTCTCTTGTTGTCTTTCCTTGGTTCCATGGTTTCCGTCTTCTTCTTCTTCGATTTGATCTAAATCTTCGTTATTTCTAACGATTTCATTTTCCGCAATTCTTTGCATTTCGAATTTGATTTCTCTCACTTTCGAGACTTCTTCGTTTGATAAAACTCTTCATTTTTCTTTTCAGATGAGATCGTTGAGTTTTCTTTAAATCTTACATCTCGTGTGATATCGATTTTCTGTTCTTCCGTAATCCATACTCTGTAGGCTTTTGACGTTTCTGAATAGCCGACGAAAATTCCTCGCTTCGATCGAAATTCGAATTTTCCTTTGACAGGTTTTCGATTAAACGTGAACACTTTGCATCCAAAATGTCTAAAATAACTTACGTTTGGTGCTTTCCCGGTCCATTTTTCGAAAGGAGTCTTTCCATTTAAAGATCTCGACGGACATCTATTTCTTATGTAGTTTGCCGTATTCGCGGCTTCTCCTCAGAACGAATGAGGCAAATTTGATTGAAGCAACAAACATCGCGTCATCTCTACCAGAGTTCGATTCTTGCGTTCTGCTACTCCATTTTGTTCAGGGGTATGTGTTACGGTTAAGCGTCTCATTATTCCATTTTGCTTCAAGAAATCTTCAAATTCTTTATTAATATATTCCCGGACGTTGTCGGTTTGCAAGAATTTAATTTTTCTTTGTGTTTGGGTTTCAACGAGCGCTTTAAAATCTTTGAAAACCTTGAAAACTTCGTCCTTGGTCTTGATCATTCGTATTTCGCACCATTTTGAATAATCGTCAATGAATGTAACGAAATATCGAGCCTTTCCGTTCGACTTGACTCTCATCGGTCCACATACATCGGAATGAATAATTTCTAGAAGTTCGGAATCTCTGTCAGATTTCTTAGGAAACGGTGACCTCGTCATCTTTCCTTTTAGACAAATATCAGATTCCAAATTTTCTTTTAATTCGGTCAGCTTCATTCCGAGAACAGCTTCGCTTTTACTGCCATTTACCAGATCGCGTACGTTCAGATGTCCCATTCTACGATGCCAATCAGTAGTTGCATTAAACGTCGATTCTGTTAACGCATGACAGACATCTTCAGTTTCTTTTATGAAATATAATCCGTCGATTCGCTTTGCTTGTAGCACTGCGTTGCCATGTTTATCGATAATCGAGGCGTTATTCCTTTTGAAAGATACTTCGAATCCTCGATCAGTGATTTTTCCAACGGATAATAAATTTGTGCGGAGATCTGGCACGTAGAAAACATCCTGAAGATCAACTTTCTTTGATTTCCCTTTGAATTCGCTTGCAATACAAACTTTTCCTCGAGACTTTATTTCCGTTGAAGCGTAGCTAAATTCAACTTCTGATTTCTCGTTTCAGATATCGTCACAAAATTTCCTTCATTTTTACATAAGTGTGACGTGCAACTTGGAGGAAGACTATACAATAACATGATTGTTAACAGATCTGGATTTACCTCGATATCCATTTCACTCAATTTATCTAGCGTGTCGAAAAATTTCCGAAGATGATCACCAATCTTTTCGTTATCCTCCATCCGATGCAAAGTTAATCTTTTCAACAGCGTTGCCTTTCTGGCTGGTCCACGAGATTGGTAGATATTTTTTAATTTTTTCCATACCTCGTTTGATGTAACGCAGTTCTTGATCTGCTTAAGCTCGGTTGGGATTATCGACAAAATCACGTCCGATTTTGCTTTTCGATCTTCTGTTTCCCATCTTGCGATTTCTTCAGCCGACGCACTATCACCAGCGACGAGATCGGGCTTCCGTTTTACTCCGATGACGTATGACCAAGCATCATTCTTTATCAGGAGAGCTTCCATTTGAATCTTCCATGTATCATAATTATCCTTGTTTAAGAGTTCAATCCTCACACTGTTTGAAGAAGCCAACTCTTTTTCCTTCAAGCGATAATTTTCCTTAATACACGTTATTTATTCTTGTTCCACGAATAAATCAAATCAATCCTTCTCTTATTTAACGTTATTCTGGGCCCATAACCTATTGAAAGGTATTCCCGTAGACTTTAATAAGTAGAATGGATTATGATAAAAGTGTTTATTTCTCTCCGTTCTAGTATGTTGACAGAACAACTTTTTACAAAATCACTTATGACATTCAACTAAATATAAACAATATAAAAACGCTCGCCAGAGCTTAGCGATTTTATACAACATAAATCATGCATAATAATCATAAAAATAAGTGCACAATTTTTACCTAAAACCAACTATTAGAATTAACTCTATAATTGCTCGGCCGTTAATGGATTAAGCATGAAATAAAATTTCGAGTTTAGAAAAGCCTGAAAATTCAGTTTGATCGCACGGCGAATTTTTCTTTTAAATATACATACATGTATGCATGAGCTGTAACTTTTCTAATAATCGGTTGTTTTTTAAAAAAGTTAATTTGAAGTTTAAACGAGTGTATTCCAATCCCAGATTAAGCATAAAGTAAAATTTCGAGTTTAGAAAAGCCTGAAAATTTGGTTAGGTATTATGCTTTTCTAAACTCGAAATTTTACTTCATGCGCCACACGTATAAAATACTGATTTTATATGAAGTTTAAAATATTCTACTAAAGCAGTATGCCAAAAAAGTGTGTGTGTTCTGAACATCACAGCACATCAGTGTTTAGTACGCTTGGCGAATGAAGTAAAATTTCCAGTTTAAAAATGCCTGACATTTTTTTTTCTAAACTCGAAATTTTGCTTCATGCTTAATCTCTGAGTGGAAAACACTCGTTTGAATGTTTAATTTGAAATATTTGTAAATACAACGTATATCTGAAGATTTAGAGCGTATACAGAAAATTGAGATATGTATACTTAAAAGAGAAACTCTCTGTATATCTGAGACAGTAATAAATAATAATAATAGTAACGGCAATTCTATTTAAAGCTGTAAGTGTTGAAATTTTTTCCCACAAGTAAAAATAGCCTAAGCTATTTCTATTAACAAATAGTATACTATGTGTAAATTTTTAAATAAATCCCTATAAATTCAGCCATTCTTAATAACATAATGATAATCCAATACATGTTTGTTATTTACACATTATGTTTATGATAGGATAATTATGTTTATGATAGGATAATTTGCTTTTGCTGTAATATGTCATTTTATTTATTTTTTATCTTTTATATACAATAGTTTATATGTTTTGTTGTTTGTTATTTGAAAATATTTTTGTAGTGGTATGAGTATACATTTTTTTATGATTTTTTTGTCAATTCAGTGCATTATAAAATGTAAATGTATTATTGTAGTACTAAATGGGAGATTCCGTTAATAAATTAAATTAAACATTAGAAATAATGAGAGGTCGTTATTTCTTCAAGCAAACAAATATTTTCTCAACACTTTCTGCTTTTAAAAATTACAAATAATTAATACCTTAACGTACTGTGCATTACTTGTATTATCTTAAAGATGTCTCTGTGTTGTCTGCAACTATATTTATTTTTTTCTCGCATATTTAGAAAACTACTAAATTACTTGATTCATTTGATTGGTATTTTAAAAAATTATTTTCATTTTATTAATTTGATAAATTACATGAATTGCCAGTTTTACTTTCTGTGTGGGTTGTTTTCCGCTTGGGATCGTTTTCCTGTGGAATTATATCCTCTTGTTTCTTTTACCTTTTTACCTTCCGCGTGGGTTTTTTTTTCATCGTGGGGCTTCCGATAGAGATTTTTCCTTTGCACTTGTTTAGTTTACACTAGAACGAATCAAAATAATTGATAATTAAAAGCGTACAATACGATAATTAAAAGCGTATAATACGTTCCTGTTAAATAACACGCCATAATTGATGAATTTATTTGCCAAATATCTATAAATGTAGTAAAATTTTAATATTTGTATAGTATCATATGTTCAATTAAAAAAAACCTCTAGAGTGCCATGATTTAATCTTTTTTCAAATTTAAGTTGGCTACACACTGCAGGAATTGACATATAAAACGTCAGACACAATAATTATAATGTATACTTTCAGAGTTGCCAACCTAGAATCATGGCACTCTAGAGATTTTTTTTAATTTAACATACGATATTTAGAAATTTTCAAACAATCCCATAATCTATGTGTAAAACTTATCAACGAACAAACGGATGTGTTGTATTCACCATGGTTTAATGGCACTCTAGAGATTTTTTTTAATTTAACATACGATATTTAGAAATTTTCAAACAATCCCATAATCTATGTGTAAAACTTATCAACGAACAAACGGATGTGTTGTATTCACCATGGTTTCATGGCACTCTAGAGATTTTTTTTAATTTAACATACGATATTTAGAAATTTTCAAACAATCCCATAATCTAAGTGTAAAACTTATCAACGAACAAACGGATGTGTTGTATTCACCATGGTTTAATACTTTTTAGCCATAGAAACACTGTGAATTTGTCAAACTTGAAAATGACACTAAATATTTCGAAACTCGAGTCGTAGAATTATTTAAATAAAGTAGTAAAAACGTTGAAATACGTCTTAATATTGATTTAGTATTCAAATTTATCCACAAACCGTCACAATTTCATAGATTCTTGAAATAGTTATTCGATAGCTAGCTACATAGTTTCGAGTGTAATAAATCAATGAAAATTTCTCTCTTGGCCGTACCCACAAGAATTCCCATTCTCGGCTCAATCTCCCAAGAGGAAAGAAGAAAGAATACTCGGGAGAAAGTAGTTTAACGGCCATCGTCCAGCGATGCACGAGGCATAATACATCTCTCGTGCGGATGAAGAGAATAAGAAAAAAATAATAATAAGATACGAATCGTAGAGATGCTTTACGGGCGGAAATCGACACACTTATTCCGCGCGATTCGGGTCAAGGCGGAGGGCCAACCGAAATTTTCGAACTAATAAGAGTGAAAGGACTAACTAATTTTGGTATTGATTGATTGATGTGTTTAGAAAATAAGAGAGATGGCTTGGCAATTGGTATGTTTTTAAGTACTAATGAAATGAAAATATATTAATAGCTAGCTATACATGGAGTTTTTCTTTTAAAAGTTTACGTATTCCAAATTTAGCCTACTTTTTGTAAATCTTTAGATGTTCCTTGTTGTTTTTAAAGTTAAATTTAAAGCTTTAAACGAGTGTTTTCCACTCCCAGACTAAGCATGAAGTAAAATTTCGAGTTTAGAAAAGCCCCGTGAAAATTTGTCGAGGGTCGCGCAGCGACCCGAGACAAATTTTCTGGGCTTTTCTAAACTCGAAATTTTACTTCATGCGCCACGCGTATAATACACAGATTTTAAGCGAAGTTTAAATATACATAAATTTGACAATATTATTGTGTTTTATACGCGTGGCGCATGAAGTAAAATTTCGAGTTTAGAAAAGCCCAGAAAATTTGTCTCGGGTCGCAGCGCGACCCTCGACAAATTTTCACGGGGCTTTTCTAAACTCGAAATTTTACTTCATGCTTAGTCTGGGAGTGGAAACACTAGTTTAAAGCATCAGATTGAAGTCTTTTAAAATGCAACGAATGTCGGGAAATTTACAGCTTATGCATATGTTTGTCTAAAAGAAAAATTCACGTTTTTCTTTTAAGTATACGTACTCCAAATTCACCCTATTTTATGTAAATCTTTAGATATTCCTTGTTTTTTCTTAGGTTCAATTTGAAGCTTCAAACAAGTGCGTAAAAAACACTAAAATAATGTGAAATTTATGTTTCGAACTTCACTTGATATCTCTGGTTTGTGCGCGTGGCGCATGAAGTAAAATTTCGAGTTTAGAAAAGCCCAGAAAATTTGTCTCGGGTCGCTGCGCGACCCTCGACAAATTTTCACGGGGCTTTTCTAAACTCGAAATTTTACTTCATGCTTAGTCTGGGAGTGGAAACACTCGTTTAAAGCATCAGATTGAAGTCTTTTAAAAAGCAACGAATGTCGGGAAATTTACAACTTATGCATATGTTTGTCTAAAAGAAAAATTCACGTTTTTCTTTTAAGTATACGTATTCCAAATTCATCCTATTTTCTGTAAATCTTTAAATATTCCTTGTTTTTTTTTTAAGTTCAATTTGAAGCTTTAAACAAGTGTTTTCCACTCCCAGACTAAGCATGTAGTAAAATTTCGAGTTTAGAAAAGCCCCGTGAAAATTTGTCTCGGGTCGCTGCGCGGCCCGAGACAAATTTTCACGGGGCTTTTCTAAACTCGAAATTTTACTTCATGCTTAGTCTGGGAGTGGAAAACACTTGTTTAAAGCTTCAAATTGAACTTAAAAAAAACAACGAATATCTAACGATTTACAGAAAATAGGATGAATTTGGAACACGTATACTTAAAAGAAAAACGTGAATTTTTCTTTTAGGCAAACATATGCATAAGCTGTAAATTTCCCGACATTTGTTGCATTCTAAATGACTTCAATCTGATGCTTTAAACGAGTGTTTCCACTCCAAGACTAAGCATGAAATAAAATTTCGAGTTTAGAAAAGCCCCGTAAAAATTTGTCGAGGGTCGCGCAGCGACCCGAGATAAATTTTCTTTTGTTTCTTTTGTTCACATTTTTTGTATAAAACACTAAAATAATGTGAAATTTATGTATATTCGAACTTTACTTGAAATCTGTGGTTTGTACGCGTGGCGCATGAAGTAAAATTTCGAGTTTAGAAAAGCCCAGAAAATTTGTCTCAGGTCGCTGCGCGACCCTAGACAAATTTTCACGGGGCTTTTCCAAACTCGAAATTTTACTTCATGCTTAGTCTGGGAGTGGAAACACTCGTTTAAAGCATCAGTTGAAGTCTTTTAAAAAGCACTGAATGTAGAGAAATTTACAGCTTATGCATATGTTTACCTAAAAGAAAAATTCACTGTATATGGATGATTGACCAGCAAATCAGTATTTATGGCAGAATTAAGCAGTTTATATCATTAACCTTTAAAAGTCTTTTGTCCAGAGTCCAGGTATTCATTCATGGATAGTTATGATTGATATTAAGTCGACAGCTGTCAAAAATATAACAATTTAATCTTTGAAATACCATTATTTGGATATTCAATCAAATATTTCCATTTACCACACAAATTCTGACTTTTCAGGGTTAAAGTCGTCAAAATTTAACGAATATGAAGTTAGCAATAGATTCCAACAATAGATTTGAAAAATTCATATTTCTAAAATTACTTGCTAAAAAATGAAACTACATTAACAGTACGTTCTAGTGCATAACCTATGTATATTTATGACGTAACCACCCCTAATTCTCAACCCCATCAAAAAAAAATTGTACTTCGTTATAAACACGCTTTAAATTCAAATTAAAATTAACCAATGTTCCCAAAATGCCATACCGAAAATAACCATACCGTTAGACAGTACACACCCTTAGCTATTGATTGCAACAATAAAATTAGGGTCACCGCCCTCAGAACTAAAAAAAAATTAAACTTAGGCACTTACACGCACACGCTTCTTTTTTAAATTACAATTTTACAATGTTCCCAAAATGCCATAACAAAAATAAGCATACCAATGGACAGTACACACCCTTAGCTAATAAATGCAACAATAAAATTGGGGTCACCGCCCTCAAAACTTGAAAAATATATTTTTTTTGTTCTTCGCTCTTACACGCACACGCTTCTTTTTCAAACTAAAATTTTACAATGTTCAGAAATTGCCATAACAGAATTAAGCATACCGTTGGACAGTACATACCCTTAGCTTATAATTGCAACAATAAAATTAGGGTCACCGCCCTTAAAACTTAAAAAAAATAATTTATTTATTCTTCATTCTTACGCGCACACGCTTCTTTTTCAAATTAAAATTTTAGAATGTTCCCAAATTGCCATAACAGAAATAAGCATACCGTTGGACAGTACACACCCATAGCTTATAATTGCAACAATGAAATTAAGGTCACCGCGATTAAAACTTAAAGAAAAATAATTTGTTTATTCTTCGTTCTTACGCGCACACGCTTCTTTTTCAAATTAAAATTTTACAATGTTCCCAAATTGCCATAACAGAAATAAGCATACCGTTGGGTAGTACACACCCTCAGCTAATAATTGTAACAATAAAATTAAAGTCACCGCCTCAAAAATTGAAAAAAATATTTTTTTTGTTCTTCGTTCTTACACACACATGCTTCTTTTTCAAATTAAAATTTTACAATGTTCCCAAATTGCCATAACAGAAATAAGTATACCGTTAACTAGTACACACCCTTAGCTTATAATTGCAACAATAAAATTAGGGTCACCGCCCTTAAAACTTATAAAAAATAATTTGTTTATTCTTCGTTCTTACGCGCACACGCTTCTTTTTCAAATTAAAATTTTACAATGTTCCCAAATTGCCATAACAGAAATAAGCATACCGTTGGATAGTACACACCCTAAGCTAATAATTGCAATAATAAAATTAGGGTCACCGCCCTCAAAACTTGGAAAAAATATTTTTTTTTGTTCTTCGTTCTTACACGCACACGCTTCTTTTTCAAATTAAAATTTTACAATGTTCCCAAATTGCCATAACAGAAATAAGCATACCGTTGGGTGGTACATACACATAGCTAATAATTGCAACAATAAAATTAGGGTCACCGCCCTCAAAACTTGAAAAAAATATTTTTTTTTGTTCTCCGTTCTTACACGCACACGCATCTGTTTCAAATTAAAATTTTACAATGTTCCCAAATTGCCATAACAGAAAAAAGCATACCGTTAGACAGTACACACCCTTAGCTAATAAATGCAACAATAAAATTAGGGTCACCGCCCTCAAAACTTGAAAAAAATAATTTGTGTGTTCTTCGTTCTTACGCGCACACGCTTCTTTTTCAAATTAAAATTTTACAAAGTTCCCAAATTGCAATAACAGAAATAAGCATACCGTTGGACAGTACATCCCCTTAGCTTATAATTGCAACAATAAAATTAGGGTCACCGCCCTTAAAACTTGAAAAAAATAATTTGTTTATTCTTCGTTCTTACGCACACACGCTTCTTTTTCAAACTAAAATTTTACAATGTTCCCAAATTGCCATAACAGAAATAAGTATACCGTTGGACAGTACACACCCTTAGCTTATAATTGCAACAATAAAATTAGGGTCACCGCCCTTGAAACTTGAAAAAAATAATTTGTTTGTTGAATAAATAAATTATTTTTTTTAAGTTTTAAGGGCGGTGACCCTAATTTTATTGTTGCAATTTTTAGCTAAGAGTGTGCTTATTTCTGTTATGGCAATTTAAGAACATTGTAAAATTTTAGTTTGAAAAAGAAGCGTGTGCGTGTAAGAGCGAAGAACAAAAAAAAATATATCTTTCAAGTTTTAAGGGCGGTGACCCTAATTTTATTGTTGCATTTATTAGCTAAGGGTGTGTACTGTCCATTGGTATGCTTACTTTTGTTATGGTATTTTGGGAACATTGTAAAATTTTAATTTAAAAAAGAAGCGTGTGCGTGTAAGTGACTAAGTTTAATTTTTTGTTTAGTTCTGAGGGCGGTGACCCTAATTTTATTGTTGCAATTATAAGCTAAGGGTATGTACTGTCCAACGGTATGCTTATTTCTGTTATTGCAATTTGGGAACATTGTAAAATTTTAATTTGAAAAAGAAGCGTGTGCGCGTAAGAACGAAGAACAAACAAATTATTTTTTCAAGTTTTGAGGGCGGTGACCCTAATTTTATTGTTGCATTTATTAGCTAAGGGTGTGTACTGTCCATTGGTATGCCTATTTTTGTTATGGCATTTTGGGAACTTTGTAAAATTTTAATTTAAAAAAGAAGCGTGTGCGTGTAAGTGACTAAGTTTATTTTTGTTTAGTTCCGAGGGCGGTGACCCTAATTTTATTGTTGCAATCAATAGCAAAGGGTGTGTACTGTCTAACGGTATGGTTATTTTCGGTATGGCATTTTGGGAACATTGGTTAATTTTAATTTGAATTTAAAGCGTGTTTATAACGAAGTACATTTTTTTCTATATGGGGTTGAGAATTAAGGGTGGTTATGTCATAAATATACATAGGTTATGCACTAGAACGTACTGTTAATGTAGTTTATAAATATACATAGGTCATGCACTAGAACGTACTGTTAATGTAGTTTCATTTTTTAGAAAAAATAATTTTTCAAATCTATTGCTGGAATCTATTGCTAACTTCACATCCGTCAAAATTTATATGTTTTATTTTCTTTTTTCATACTAAACAATGGCAAATCCCGAGGGCAATTTCGGTAAAAATTGTGTTACAAATCTAAAACATTTATATAACTTCAATCAAATCTTATTAGTTGATTACATTTAATTCTTGATTTGAATATATATTTATTGTCATAAACATCAATGTCATGTTAATTGATTGATTTTTGGACATGTATATAACTATTATTAGATTTTATTCGATGAATAACTATTAGTCGATTTAACGTTGGTGAAACCCAGCATTAATCTCTTGCAAGTTTACAATTACTTAAATATTTCATCTTAATTTTATTTAATCCTTTATTTGTTTAGGTCTTGGTTGTCATGGTTTAACTCCTGATGCAAGTGGATTAACACATCTTCACGTAGCTTTAAAAACCGAACTTCAGAGACACATTGAAGCTTACAAAGCGGCGCTTCACCGCTTGGACGAATTAGGTTTAAGTGCGACAGATTCAAAGAGGCCAGTCGATGCTTCTCATCAAAGATTACTTTCCGTGCATCATGGAGATGTCCAAAAGAGGCTGATCGAAAATAAAACGCTTCTCACTCTAATCGATAAACCTGCTTTGCAACAGCTGAGACCGTTAATTGATACGCTGGCTACTAGGGTGCAGAATGATAAGGAGGCTTTGTTTTGTGTGTCGCAGTTGAAAAGGTAAGAAATTATAATAATAAATTTATTCGCGATTATCCACAGTTTTACATTTACAATATGAATACATCATACAACTAAATGTTAATACTTATTTATAGAAATTAAAAATAAAATTAGTGCAAATAGGACTAAAAACAACTATAGAACAACTATAAAGTATATAAAGAAGTGAGAACAGAAAGCTTATCACATATACATAGAGAAAAAAAAAAAATATAGAGAACAAACAATAAATACAATTTATAATAAGTGATCTACAAATTCTGGTTAAATTAAATTGTCATGTTACACAAATATGCTCTCAAAATAAAAGATTATTATGCATTATCAACTTTTGATAACATTTGTTTGAATTTCTTCTTAAAACATCCACATTTAACGATTTAATATTTAATGGAATAGAATTATATACAGAGAGTTTTATGTAACACCGAACATTTTCATAACGAACATTTTTTAAGTATACACAAGCATACGTTGTGCATGCTCCGACGCTCGGTTTATTAAACGATTTAAAGCTATAAACGAGTGTTTTCCACTCCCAGGCTAAGCATGAAGTAAAATTTCGAGTTTAGAAAAGCCTGAAAATTTGGTTTGGCCGCTCCGCGCTTCGCGCTACGCGACCAAACCAAATTTTCAGGCTTTTCTAAACTCGAAATTTTACTTCATGCGCCACCGGTACCAAACAATGATACAATGTAAAGTTTAGCGGTGTGTTTTAAATTTCGTAGTATGTCAGTGTTTTGTACCGGTGGCGCATGAAGTAAAATTTCGAGTTTATAAAAGCCTGAAAATTTGGTTTGGCCGCTCCGCGCTTCGCGCTACGCGACCAAACCAAATTTTCAGGCTTTTCTAAACTCGAAATTTTACTTCATGCTTAGTCTGGGAGTAAAACACAATTATTTTAAGTTTCAAATTAAACTCTGTTAAAAAAACAACAAGTATCTAAAGATTTACGGCATATACGCTGTAATTGGGACATGTACACTTGAAAGAAAAACTCCCTGTATGTACAAGTTGAGGCATTAATTGCGATTGATTGGCTACAATTTTTAATGGTCATATAGGCAACTCAATTTACACACAACTTAAAAATTAAAGGTGTCAAATTGTATGGGATGCAAATGTTCGGTGTTACATAAAACTCTCTGTATGTTGTATATGCTATAAGTGAAACTTCTTTTAAAAAACATTCTATTATATAAAAATTGAATTTGTGTTCAGTATTCACTCACGATGCTACTATGAAGCATTAGATGGCGTTAGCTATTGATATCCATTAATAGTATTCTATTATATATTGGAGATTGTAGACATCTGTACAAAATTTAATTTTTGCATACAGATATAGCGGTTTACGTATCAATATAACCCCATGAAACATGGCACTGCTATGTAATAACCGTCTTTGATTCATACTTAACCCTTAGCGGCCACACCTCAACCAGGCCACATAGCGGCCACAAGGGGTATCTCATTACCGCACGCCGGAAAACAAGAAATATAAGATCTGAGGGTGTTTTAAGACTTCTAACCGATTGTTTCATGTTTGTTCAATAGTTTTTTTAACATTTCTAACGATTTTTGACAGTCCATTTATTGATGGCGTTCTAAAAACTGGTCATATATGTGAAAATGCAGCAAAAATGTTTTTTTTTTAGTCAAAAATTCATTACTCCGTCATTTTTCAATATTTAGGGATGTCATTGTAGGGTTGTATGCACCACATATACCACTACCATAAAAAAATATTAGTATCCGCCGATCCGTCAAAAAGTATATTTATTTTCCAAAATTACTGGAAGGAAAAATTCAAAAAATTACAAATCATAAAATTTGCTGTTTTCGTGTTTTATTGGCTTGTAAATAGTTATTTTCGTACAGAAAAGTGAACAAAATACTATTAGAAACATATTTGAAGAAAAGGAAATCAATTTGAATCAAGAAAATATTATTGACCAGCACACGTCGAGCACAACGGGAACCGATGTTCCTCGCAGACTGGTACTTTACACGCCGAACATCCAACACGCGTTTTTCTATCTTTCTGTCGGTTGCACAGTACGCACCTCCGCCCTTGGTTCAAGGTTACTTTTTCCAGGTTGTCCATGTTTTCCGTGTCTATGTGTAGGATGCTCCTAATGACCATCCGGAGCTCTTTCCGCAGACATGGCTCGGCCAATCGCCGGTGTAGCATCGGGGATAAGTTTTTTTTTTTTTTTTTTAGCACGATAATCGCAGACGTGGATTCCTGTGCGCCGACTTTCAGGTTCCACATAATTCGTGAATTGACGGCTGCTTGGTCGAGCTTCCCAAAGAAAAATCGCATCGGCCACCTGTTGGTTCTCCGAGCGACTGAATAGACGTGGCACAATTGATCGAAAGTATCGGTCCCTCCTTTCGTATCATTATAGTGGAGAATGATGTTCGGTTTTCCGTCCTTTATCTCTTCGGTATGGAGATAAGTCGAAGCCACCAAGACGATTTTGTTCTTCTTTGGTGTATAAGAAAATAAAGTTATGTCTTTGGTGTGACAAAACTTTGTTTCAGGAGGATTCTTCGACGATATCTTCATCTCCATGGGAATCTCCTGTTTATTTTTTCTTATAGTTCCAGTCATTGACATGTCGAAAGGTTGATTCAACATTCTAGTCAACAGAGGGACGGTGGTGAACCAATTATCGCACGTTACCGTGCGATTGGTGCCGTGTATTGGATCTGTTACAGCTTGAAAAAAGTATTTTCCGCTAGGTAATTTCTGCGGATTATCAATGGTGCCGTCTTTTCCCAGGTACGGGATAGCGTGAATCAGGTAACCGGTCGAAGCGTCGTTAAGGGTTACCAGCTTCAGTCCGTACTTGTCCGGTTTCGACTTTATGTACATCCGAAATACACATCGGCCCCTGAATCCAAGAAGCTGTTTGTCGACGGTACATTTATTACTTGAATTATAATACTTGCTGCAGTTGTTGATAAAAATGGACCAAAGTTTTCTGATGGGTGAAAGTCTGTCATCTGGATCTCTATTCTCTCTTGCATCGAATCGTAGACAAGACTGAAGAAACTCAAACCTCATTCGAGGAAAGACACTCCTGTAGAAGTTGATTCCGTTTCTTTTGTCCCAGAGTTCGTTGTTATCTACCTTGGAAGACTTCCATAAGCCAGCATAGTATAAAACACCGATGTAAGCTCTGATTTTAAGAGCGTCAGTGTGATGGTGATAGGTCTGTACTCTATCTTCAGCAACCAGCGTAGCAGCGATCTTCTCGATTTGATAATTCGTGTGCTCGACGATTGCTTCGATGATTTCTTGATTGAACAAGAGATCCCAATAGTCCTCTAGCGAATCCATATTTACAGCATTATCTGCCAAGCTTGCTTCATACGGAACTTCACCTCTACTTACACGATCTGATCTTCGTTCAGCCGATGTCGTTTTCCAGGCAAAATTATATTTGCCATATAATTTGTTCGATGGCGACCACGTGGACGAGATTTTGAAGAAGAAGATTGATTTCCTGATCCACTCGCTTTGCGTTTGCGAGATGCTAGGGCCCGTTCATTTTGAACTGAATCTTGCATGTCTTCTTCGTCGAGATCATCGGGTTGGTAATCGCTCAAGTCCGATGATACATCTTGTTCTGACTGCGCGTTCGATTGTTCTTCACAATCAGAATGACAGTCAACAACTTCTTCCAGCAATTCTCTCCGCTGACTTCTCGTCCGAAAATTGTACATCTGAAGAAAATTATAAATTGATAAAAATATTATTTCACAGAAACACACAATATTCCATAACGACTAGGATTGGATTTTTTTTTTAGTATAATATCGAAAACTCACCTTTATTTTGTCGATTAACACCACAAACGAGTCGATTTAAAAAAAAATCGGTCTCGCGCAACGGGTGCGGCCACACTGGGGTAACTCGTTACCCCGCGCCGAGAACACGAACGCTTAAAGCGCCGCCACACGTTTTTTCGGCTTACCAACTGATGCAATTACATCTCACACTTGTCGACTACCAACAGATTTCGCCACTTTTATCAATTTCAAAGGTTTTAGACCTCTAATTTCACTTTTCCTGAGCCTGGGGTAACTAGTTACCCAGTGTGGCCGCTAAGGGTTAACCAATTTGCATTTTTTAATTTTTACGAAATACGGTCATATTTTCGTATTCCATATGCAAATCGTAAACAAGATTTCTTAAGTTTATGTATACGCTTTTGAGTGACTTTGTCTATACAAGGTGCATAAACAACGTCACAGTAGTTAAAATGACTAAGTACTAGGCGATCACATAACTGGATTTTTTTTTCTGAACGAATTTTGCGATGTGGGTATCATAACTTTAGGTTTAAATAAGCATTTTGTATGCATTTTCCAATATGACGAATAAATCGAACGAAGATCAGAGTCCATCACCAAGCCCAAATTTCTTATTGACTCTACACTTTGAATTTTATTTCCTTCGATCGTAATTGCTAGTTTTGTTATTATTTCATTATTTAGTTTCCCAAAAACGATCACTGATGATTTTGTATGGTTTATTTTTAAGTGATGCTTACTAGACATTAAGACCAATTCATGTATGTTTGAATTAATTAGTGCATTTGCTTGATTAATGTTACTCAAATGAAATGAATAATACAACTGCGTATCGTCGGCATAAAGGTAAATGTTGCAAAGGTTTACATATTTTGTAAATGAACTAGTGTAGATAGCAAAGATAATTGGGCCTAGGATGGATCCCTGGGGAACCTCTCGAGACATTTCTATTTCAGAAGTATTTCCAGCATTCGTTTCGACATATTGTTTTCTCTCAGTTAAATAACTCTGCATTCAATTTGAAATATAAAGTTCCAATATCCTTATGATTAGTTGAGTAAAGCCATTTTTCCAGTGAAATGGCTGATAATTGGCGATAAACTGTAAATTTATTCATATTTATTGAATTGTTGAGAAACCAACACAATGCAATACGAGGGTTGCCTTTTATATTTCGGGATTGGGCAACCCTAGTGTTGCAATCTGGCAACTGAGAGCTCTGTCGTAAAGTTTGACATTTTTGAGGTTATACGTACTCAAAACGTTTTGACATATGAGCGTTATTTGTGTCATTTACACTAACTTAAAAGATTTATCTCGGCCAAAGAATGGAATTAAATCGTGAACATTTTAGTGCGATTATTTTTTACAACTTTCGACGTGGATTAACTCTCAACAACAGTGCATGGATGAACTTAATTCAATTTTTGGCGATGAAGCTCTATCAAGGACCAGTGTTTATCGATGGTATGGTGAATTCAACCGAGGTCGTAGTTCACTCCAAGACGAATTTCGTGGAGGTCGTCCAAAATCAGTTGTTGCTCCGGAAACCATTGATGCTGTGCGCAAACAAATATTGCGAGATCGTCATGTGACCTATCGTGAGATTGAGACAACCTTAGGCATTAGTGGGACCAGCACACATTCAATATTGCATGAACATTTGACTGTCAAAAAAATTTGTTCGCGTCGGATCCCACACAATTTGTCAATCGCTCAAAAAAAGGCTCGTGTCGATTGGTGCAAAGAAATGCTCAAAAAATACGATTGCGGTGCTTCGAAACACGTCTATGACATCGTGACAGGTGATGAATCATGGATTTACGCGTATGAGCCCGAAAGTAAACAGCAGTCGACCGTATGGGTGTTTCAAGATGAGCCAAATCCAACAAAAGTTGTTCGCGCACAAAGCACTTCCAAGCAAATGGTCGCCTGTTTTTTCGGAAAAACTGGACATGTCGCAACCGTACCACTAGAACAACGCAGAACAGTCAATTCTGAGTGGTACACAACCATTTGTTTGCCAGTTGTCATCCAAGAAATCAGGAAAACCAACCGCCGAAAACGGATCACTCTTCACCACGACAATGCGAGCTCTCACACATCGGCTCAAACAACTGCATTTTTGAGCACGCAAAACATCGATTTGATGAGTCATCCACCATATAGTCCTGACTTGGCACCGAATGACTTCTTTTTATTCCCATCCGTAAAAAATAAAATGAGAGGTCAACGTTTTTCGACACCTGAAGAAGCGGTTGATGCGTTCAGAATGCATGTTTTGGAGATACCTCAATCAGAGTGGCAAAAGTGCTTCGACAATTGGTTCAAACGCATGCAAGTGTATAGATCTTAATGGGGAATATTTTGAAAAACAATAAAGCGATTTTCAATGATTAATATTTATTTTTGTTCTCTAATCCCGAAATATAAAAGGCAACCCTCGTATGGCATACAAGATTTTATAACAGATAGTATCAAATGCCTTAAAATAGTCAAGAAGGATTAATGCAGTGTTTTTTCCAGTATCTATTTCCCTAATTAAGTCATCTGTTATTGTTAACAGGGCTGTTGAACAACTATGAAATTTACGAAATCTAGATTGATAACTGGGAAGAATATCATGGTCATTTAAAAGTACACAAATTTGTTCTATTCTAACTTTTTCAGCGACTTTTGAGAGTACAGGCAGTATGCTTAATGGTCTTAGCTCTCCAAATTTTGATAGATTTTTTTGTCTTTGGAAGTGGCACAATCCTTGAAATTTTCCAAATATTTAGAAATTGATCATCAAGTAAGCAAGAGTTAACTGTGTTTGTAATAAATGGCACAATATATATTCAGAAATAAGGAGGTTTTTTAGTTAAGAGCAAATCGACTGCTCTAATGTATAAAACTCGATGATATTTAAATATTTAATCAAGCAAATTGATTGAAGAATTAGAAATTATAATTGTAATCAAAATTATCTCACCGATAACTATTTTTTACCAAGAGTCCATTTTGCTTCAAAAACCTTTCCGGAAGGATTTCAAAATATCAAATATTAAAACATAATTACAGGTATTACATCTTGAAGTTTAAATACCATTTACTTTGGCCATAACAATATAATGATCCTCACTCAATTCATTTCTCGTTCGAAGAAAAAAATTGAGGTAAATTACAACGTGCGGTGGTTTTAACAATGCTGATCATTAACTGTTTATTATTTCTAGCTGTAAAAAAAAAACAATCAGTTTGCAATTTTGTATGTAAGCAACCTGAAATGAAGCGGAGACAAGAGAAACGTTATTCCAATCACAAGTAACCGTTCACCCATTTCCCATTTCGTTATTCGTCTTTCCTTTTGCTTTGTTTTATTGTTTGATACATAATCGTGTCCGTTCACTTTTTTCCGCTCATATTTATAAGACGTTGCTGTTTGATTTCCGAATGTCCCAGGGGAAGTAAACTAAGTTATACGCGTGGCGCATGAAGTTAAATTTCGAGTTTAGAAAAGGCTGAAAATTTTAATTTGCTGGGGGCGACTCGCTTCGCTTCGCGAATTATAGTTTGGCGACTTTATTGCTTTTTCAGGTAAATGAAAGTAAACTTTCAGATAAACGTTCATTTATTCGAAGAAGCAATAAATAAAATGTGAAACAATTTTAGTGATAATAATCACTTCTTCTTGAAAATATTGTTTTTAAAATTTTTTAGTTAGACAATCTAATTTGTTGACTAGTTTATTTTAACTTAGATTATCATGAAATTAAAAAAAAATTAGAGCCCAGACAATTCTTCTAGAAAATATTGTTTTTAAAAATGTTTATTTAGACAATCTAATTTGTTGACGAGTTTATTTTTACTTAGATTATCATGAAATTAAAAAAATGAGAGCCCAGCCAATTTTTGTCAGTTTTTTAAAGTCCATGGTAATTTAAATAGAAATTAACTCGTCAATAATTCAGATTTTAAACATTAAAAGTGCGATTCTTTTCGCAATCTACAAGTTAGTCTTACAAAGACTATATATCAAACATTCATTGAAACAACTACTTCCAGAGCTAATACCCCGGCGAACATTGAATTATAGAACAAGTGTTTGCTGTTACACACAGTAACCTACTGCAAATGTATCAATTTGGGTCAAATTATTTAGGCCATCTATAGACGCGTTCCGAGATGTATCTCTCATCAGTATAGCTTTGTTTCCTCTAATCAATTTGACACCTTAGACTGGCGGTCACGTTACTGTTCAAACATAAGTATAAATAAAATTGCCAAATCTTGGTTGCCAAATACTTCAAACATTAAAAGTGCGATTCTTTACGCAATCTACAACAAGTTAGTCTTACAAAGACTATATTTCAAAGACTCATTGAAACAACTTCTTTCTGAGCTAATACCCCAGATTTTCTAAATAAATATTTAAAAAAAGAAAAATTTCCTAAAATTCTATACATACATTTGTTATAATTACTATTAGAACTAAAAATTCGCGTACAATTCCATTTTTAGAACGTAAATTAGTCATAATTACACTTATCAATATTTACGGGGTACCTACGTTTTTTTTTTATCTGTACCTTTTTATCTTTATTTCTTGATAAAACATTTTAATACATTATTAATTGTTCGTCATGCGTTTTCATACGCGTAGAGAGATTTTTATCAAAGTGGACGTGAATAAAGTGTGACCTAAAATAATTATTCATTACAACTGGACACGTGGATTAATTGCGTGCAGATAATACAGGGTTTAATTTATTTGTTTGCATTTATAATTTACGAGGGGAATTTATATCATTTTACAAGCATGTTTGATTTATGTAGATGAAGTTGTCTACGTTATTACTATACACCAAGCGCGGGTTTTAATAGTATTGATTCAAAATGTTATGCAATATTTCACAAATTATCCATTTAGAATTAAAATTAGGTGAATAAAATGTGAGCATCTATAATGTCCTCAATGAAGAACATATAACGGTTGATGAATATTCAATCACAATTTTGTGTAAGATATTTATTTATTTAACGGATTCACCTTTTTTACAAATGCTTACAATATATATATACAAACTTTCCAAAAATAGAATAAATAAAATGATCTAATCAAGAAATACACTTGATATTTTGCATAAACGGCATGCAATCTTTGTGAATTAAATTATACTATATACCAGAGCTGGGACGAATCCTCGTAAAAAGGATTCGAATCACGAATCCGATTCACTTAATATAATTCGAACTACGAATACTGGAATAAAGGATTCGTAAGAGATAAATATAATTTGAATCAAAGATTCGAATCCCGTTTTTTCAAATCACGAATACAAATCCTTTAAGAATAAATTTGTTTTTATTATTTTTTTGCAACGATATATAAATATCGTTACCAGTTGTTTTAGCAAAAATATTCAAAACCTAATTATTTATTATTAACGCTGAACATCGTTGATAACAGACTAAATATCTGATTCCCTGTTACTCTGATTAATGATGAATTTGTGTGTTTTTCAACTTCACTTCAAATCAGTGTTTGGTACGCGTGGCGCATGAAGTAAAATTTCGAGTTTAGAAAAGCCCGAAAATTTGTCTCGGGTCGCTGCGCGACCCTCGACAAATTTTCACGGGGCTTTTCTAAACTCGAAATTTTACTTCATGCTTAGCCTGGGAGTGGAAACACCCGTTGAAAACTAAAATTGAACTCTAATATAAAATCGACGAATGCCTGAAAATTACGTAAATAAAAAATTCACTGAATATCATCAAAACCGGGAAAGTCAGAGAAAGGTCATAGAATTATATTCAAATTGATCATAACAATAACAAAAAAGCCATATGATTTTATTAAATTTGTCAAAATCAGCAGGCAAATTATGAAACACGTAATAATTTATAAAATTAACCTAAATATTGACAAAAACAATGATACCAATTTAACAAAATGGGGGTTTCACACAGAAGAAAATTATATTAAAAGACCAGGGAAAAAAATCTTGAATCAGGGAAATGTCGGAAAAATTTAACATCTCAGATTGTGGCTACCATGTCAGTTTTAATTCATATAATATTAAACAAAATTTTGAAAACAAGATTATTATGTCTAAAAGGTCTGTCATTTAATGTTCTTATCAAAGCATTCAGTTTAAAGTTTCGAACGAGCGTTTCCATTCCCAGACTAAGCATGAAGTAAAATTTCGAGTTTAGAAAAGCCCCGTGAAAATTTGTAGAGGGTCGCGCAGCGACCCGAGACAAATTTTCTGGGCTTTTCTAAACTTTAACGAGAAATTTAAAAACACATAAAAGACATTTTTCATCTTAATCCTCACAATTAATTCGAATTATTTTTGACGATTCAAATCCTTTTGTAAGTATTTGAATCTTTTTATAAATATTCGAATCCTTTTATAAATATTCGAATCCTTTTATAAGGATTCAAATCACCCACGTTTGAGTTCGAATACGAACCTTCTTAAAAAAATTTAATGAATCCGGATCACGAACCCAGTTGAACTAAAGTATTCGAATGCCTCTTTTGAGTTCTCTAAAGGGGTTCGAATCCAGGATTCGAATCCTGAATGATTTGAATCCTGCCTAGTTCTGCTATATACTATATGAGAAATTACAAATTGAACGTTAAATTGTTAGAATTGAACTATAATTTTAAAAAATCTGAAAATAGGCACCTCTTAATGAAATTCTGAATTAATTAGCTGTTTACATGAACGTAGGGACATATGAAACAAGTCAAAATCGGGATTACAATATAAATATATCTAAAATAAAAGTAAAATTAACTCCTCAATGTTTTAGATAAAATAACATCATTTGTTGAAATGTGATGAATTATTTATTTTACAACATCGTATCTAATCAACTTGTGAAACGGTACTTCTAGTAAAAAAAAAACAAGTTGTACCTACTTTTTTTTTTCAGAAAATATTACATTTACATTCAACGTGACTTCAGTAATACGAATAACTTAAAAAAAAAAACAAAACAGAAATATTTAATATTTAGTTGACTCGAATCTCCGAATGTTCAACCGTGTCTGAAAACAGTCTTCCAATACGTGATAATAAATAAAACAAACAACAAAATGTAATTAAAAACTTTGCTAGTATTACACAAACGTTAACTACATTGTAACTAGTTTTGTCCTATTCGGACATAATCAAACAAATACAATTTGATGAGGTTTGAATAGGATGAAACTAGTTACAATAAAGTAAAAGAATGTGTGATTAGTGATGTAATTTACTGTAATTTACCGTATATTACCCAGCTGTTTTGGTAACATTGGTAACATGCTTTCGTGCACATGCGCAAGAGATGATAAAAAATAATAAAATACTATCCCAGAATAACATTTTATTTTTATTAACTGTCAAATAGCTGTCACACTCACGAGCGGCCTCATATTGTTTAGATTTAAATTTATTTATGTACATACATTGTTTATTGTATTATCATTGTCTTGTAATTGGGAAATTTCCTGTTGGGCAATAAATACTTATTATTATTATTATTATTATTATTATACAGGGTGTCTCCTAAAAACGCGGCTTCTTTATTTATTGAGCGATTTTAAAAAATGCAATTAAAATGGTCCACTAGATCTACAAATAAGCCTTGATTTGAGGTTTTTACCAAATTAACTTTCATGTCAGTCAACTTTTTTTTTTCAAATGGCTACGTATATTTTTAAAAATTTATTCTTGTAGAGGATATTTTTCTCAATTCAAACATGTACAGGGTGGCCCAAATTGGATGTTACTTAGAGAATCTCGGTTATTAGAAGAGATAGAAAAAAGTCGATGGCGCATCCTTGAGCTCTTTTTTCGAGGAAAACTCAATGTCGAAAACAGAATTTAGCTATCGTCTTTTCTTTTCAAGTTATAGCCAAAAATTTAATATTTTCCATTTTCGATTTTTATTAATATCTCTGTCATTTATTATTTTATCAAAATGAGCACTGTATATTCTACAGGTACTTTTTCGAGAAGCATCGAATGAAATCTACAGCTTATTTCTATCTTCATTAATAAAAGAGATACAGCTCAAAGTTATATTTTTTTAAATAAAATTCATAGTTGGCTGTGCTATTAAAAAAATGTTATTTGCTATTCATAAGTTAAAAAAAATAGTATATCAAAGTATAGGTAGAGTTATTTCACCAATAATAATAAATTTGACTGACAAAAAAATCGAATCTGAGACACTGTCACTTAGATAACAGTTATTGTTTCATGTGTTCAGTTTTATTTATCCATGGCGCACTTAAAAAAATCTATAAGACTCCAACTTTATGTTAATAAACATTTCATTTACTAATGAATATTGCACCAAAGCACAGAGGAAAGAATAACCAGAGTAATCACGCCTGTAACTCGGAATCCACAGTTTGCATAGTGTAGCCATCTCTGAGGCAACTATCAAAACATCCACCTATTAACACTTTCAACCAAAACAATTTCCTGTAATTTTGAGGGCGATTTAAGGCACAAAAACATATGTTAAAGGATGATTCGTTCATTGGAATGTTAATGTAAACATAAATATACTCATATTTCAATAGATCCATACACCAATTTACTGCTGACTGACAGATGTGAAATAAAAACATTATTGTTTTAATGCGTTCAGTTTATAGATAATTTGATCTTTTATATCTCCACTAAGATATAGCCACAGAGTAAACAATAATATTGTTTCCTCTGCGATTAAGCAAAGTTCTCCGCCACCGCCGAGGTATTACCTGAGAACTAATTATGTCAATCACGGCACGGATCCAAAGGGGGTGGGGGGGGGGAGCTTATAATATAATATTTGAAAAATAAAAACGTGTATTTTGAACGGTTTATTTTATTATTATCGGTGTTCATGAGGGAATAAGAGTGATTAAAAAGAATACGTTTTTTAAACATCTCATTAAATCAGTGTTTTATACGCATGGCGCATGAAGTAAAATCGAATTTAGAAACGCCTGAAAATTTGGATATTTTGTTTATTGTATAATCAAATTTAATAAATAAAATTGATGATTATTTAATACATATATTGTCTTTGGAATTAACGCCTACAATTCATGGCCTATCGGTGTTATAATCAACAATAATTATCTAAAAAAACACTATTTTTAAATAACTCCTAAACTAAGAGTGCTATGATAAAAAGTGAATATACAATATATCTTCATTTTTTATTGTATACAATGTTTATTTGAAACATTTTTTAGTTTTGTGAATATCTGGAAAAAACTAAAAAACGCTAAGAGTAAAGTACCACTTCCGGTTTTCCTTTCAAAAAGCTTAAGTTTTAAGTTTCATCTCGATATCTCCAGCGGTTTTTGCTCTATATCGTTCTATCATCAATAATAACCAAGTTATAAAGGAAAATAAAAAAATCGCAAAAATCAGTTTTTTTCGCAATGTGCTCTGATGGTTCAACTTTTTTGTTAATTTAACACCGGGTATAGTTGGTACTCATCGTCTTGCATATTTTCTACCATTTAACAGATCTGTATCTCTTGTCGTTTAGAAGATACACACATTTAAGTGTATTTCATGTAAGACAATTTTGCAAACAGATAGAAATCTAGATGATCCCGATCAATTGTTAATAATAAATCGTGATTTCGGCACTAAAAAGCAACTACAGTATTTAAAGGTTCCAACAAACCCCACAAAAAATATGTTTCTAATGTGTATAAATATTTTTCAAAACAGAATTCGATAAAAATAAATACTTGGCTCATATAAAGTCCAAAATAATAAATAAATGTCTTAAAAAAATTAATGAACAATATTCAATGTGGTTTAATGAACCCGAGGAGTGCACCGAACACAAATATTTTATAGTGGAATTTGGCATTTATCGGCTATTATTAAAGACATTACCAACGATGAGTAAAGAACTAACAAATTCCCGAAAATCTAAACTAAAATTAAGTAATTTAAAAAACATTTAAATTTAGTGTAAAATTATATTATTAATATTATTTATTTATTGGGTGTACATTTTATACATATACGAGTACATTAATTGATTAAGGAATATATGGCAAGTTCAACAATTTTATATTGCACGTTTTAAAGGTTTATTCATTTGTGATTTTCGAAAAGAGAGCAAAGTGTTTAATGAGATTTATTTTTTAAAAGTTACGACTTTTATTCGTTATATCAGATCGTTGGGAAAAGAAACGCTATCCAAAGTCATATTTACATGTATTTACTACCCTATATTTTTTGTTTTTAATTATACGGGTTACATTTATTTTCAAGTTCTCTTTGGAGAACTCGGACACATTAATAGATAGAGAAACGGTTAAATGAACAAAATAATGCAGCTTAGCGAGCAGAATAAAACTTCACTTGTATTTTTTTTTTTTTTAAATTAGATACTTTGAAAAATGTCAATAGTGTCAATTTATTAAATAGATTTTTCTTGGTTATTAAAAGAGAAAGAAAAAACTAGAAAGGGTGAAGTTTTATATAATATTACACTAGTATCACAAACTTACGTTTTTTTAAATGGAAACTATAGTTGGCTATTTCATTATTAAAAAGGTATTTTTCTCTTTAGATATATCACTTGACCTACTTATTTATATAATCAACTGAATTTTAACAATTTTCTATTTAATTTTAAACCAAAATATAGTTATCCTTTACTTTTTCGAAGTATTTCAAAGTTTATTTTTAATCAGCTCGTAAAACTGCACTACTTTGCCCATTTAACCGTTGTTGTAAATTTCAATCATCACATATTAGTAATTAGCGTTCATCGGCATTTAATGTATGTGCAAATATTGTGATGCACAAAAGGACATTAATGATTTCTTTTGCACACGTCTTCTCCCCACTTATAATGTTTTTGAGTTTACTTTTAAAATTTTAATTGATTTTTGAGAACTGATTCAGCCTTTGGGGTGATCAGATGTCTTGCCCTTTTTGTTAATAATGAAAAATGCAATACTTGTGTAAAATTTAAATACAAGTCTGAGTTAAAGTTTACCTACAGGTTTGTGTCAACGTGACCCGCACCGTATCTCTATCTCTTAGAGTTTCCGAGATCCCCATAGAGAATATTAAAAAAAACTCATCCTGTATAGTATAGTAGACTTGCCTAAAATATTTCCACAAACGTACATTTTTTTAACCAAATATGTATGATTGTCTTAAAAACGGTGGATTCAAAATCATAATGAAATTTCTTTTTTCGTGTTCTTGATTTTTAAAATAAATCCAAACCGCACTTTTAAAAATACAAATTAATTTCTGATTAAAATTGGGTCAAAATTACAAAAATATCAGCCTATGTATTTTAAATATTTTTAACATCAACAAATTGATAAGCTTAAAGAAATTCGTAAAAGTTTAAAAAATAACTTGCACAAAGCCTGCATTCAATGCATACAAAGTGAATTTTATTTATAAAATCTTGGCAAAAACTTGAAACCTGTTACAACATTTCAAAAGAAGTGGATTAATAAGAAATCGTGGAAATTAGTGAAAATCCTATTTAAAAAATCTATAAATATAAAACATGGATTTGTGTCAGTGTTTTCCGCTCCCCGATTAAGCATGAAGTAAAATTTCGAGTTTAAAAAACCCTGAACATTTGGATTTGGCGGCACGAGCGAAGCGAGTTCAGGCTTTTCTAAACTTGAAATTTTACTTCGTGCGCCACGCGTACAAACACTGATTTATTATGAAGTTCAAAAACACATAATCGATCTACTATTTTTGTCAGAAGTATAGTTGAAGATGTGAAATAAATGTACATAATGTTGATATGATTTACCAAAATACCGGTACATTTTGAAGAGCAATTTTTGCGATTAACCGGTATGCCGGTATTCCAATCGCTACCTGTATCATATAACTGAATTTATTTTAATTTAAATTGCATTACATGAGAGTAAATCTAGATTTCAATATTATATGTGGAATTAAAAATTGAATGGTGTAGATTCACGCTCGATTTGTTTATTTTGATAAAATAAACAAACCGAGCGTCATCATTTTTCGTTCCGTCGGTACCGTTAGAGAGGAAAAAATATAAACATTCCTCTGCGGATCCGATATACAAATGAATTGGGAAGAGTGGGGAAACCTAGTAGTTAATCTAAATCACACGCCTGCTGGGTGAGCCACCTGACAGAGCCGCCTCCCCTGACCCCGCACAGCCAGCGTGAATACTCTGGTTACTCCATACTCTGTGACCAAAGCCAACTTGTTGTATACGTTTGGATTTAAAAAAATAACCTCATTCAGAATAAATTTACAAAAATATACGTGGCCATTTGAAAAAAAAAGTTGACTATCGCTGACATAAAACTTCATTTGGTAAAGAAGTAAAATTAAGGCTTGTTTGTAGATCTTGTGGAGCCATTTTAAGTGTTTTTTGATTTTTAAAAAACGGTGAATAAATAAAAAAGTTATGGCGTGCGGCGTTTTTTAATAGACACCTTGTATAACAGTTAATTATACGTATATTTGTCAATTTCTGTTGATTTATTTTTATCATTACGGATTGTGTAATGAGTTTTTTTAAGTTAAGCATGGTTATTATATTTTTGTATTTTTGTCAATTTGTGTTAATTTGGACGATAATTTTAAAGATTTTTATTAATATTATATTGTTTGGTAGTTTTAATGATTTTTAAATTTTATTGATTGACTAAGAAATTTCTTTACTACGATTTTTTTCTGAATTCATATAGATTTAATTATATATTTCAACGTAGTTCACTTTTTACAACAATACAGTGTCCACAGATTCATTCTCAACACTTTTTTAATAGGAATCTCTTAGTGTACTCAGATTTTCGAAAAATTTTATCATATTTGAGTTACAAGGGTCAACTTTGTTTTTTCTTGTGGGGGTCATAGTTGGCTATGGTATTATTGAAAATAGATTTCTTTCGCTTTTCAGAAATGTATGTGTTATGTCTAAGATAAAAACTAATGGCAAAAATAACAAAATAGAATATTTTAACACTGACAGGTTGACAATTAAATACTCTGAAAAAAATATAATAATTATTTATTAAAAACAGAACGCTTTAAAAAGTATTTACACTTTACTTGAATCAAAGGAAAAAAAGGAATTACAAAAGATGTGCAATGTTGAGAATGAATCTGTGGACACTCCGTATATTTTAGTAAATAACACACTTGGTTAAGATTTCACTGTTTATTGATTGACACTGCAACAATTGTTTCGCCACACAGTGGCTTCATCAGGCAGATGAATAATTATTCATCTGCCTGATGAAGCCACTGTGTGGCGAAACAATTGTTGCAGTGTCAATCAATAAACAGTGAAATCTTAACCAAGTGTGTTATTTACTAAAAGTTTTTGATATGGAATTTCACCAAGTAACAGCCTCAACTATTAAACTCCGTATATTAATAGTAGTAATGCATAATAAATTAAATTCTATTGAAATATAAGATTACCTTTGTTTTGTCTCTAAAATTGTCATTTTTGTTATTGCAGTTTTTGGGATAATATGATTTTTTTGCTCTATGTATAGTAAGTTTTATATCAAATTTTAAATTGCCCATTGTTACCATGTTACCAATAATATTACCGAGAATATTACACATATTTTAAATTATCGGTAATTTAAATCACTATGTATGATACAAGCGACATTTTTATTATTTTAATTTCAGTATATCAATATGTATCACAAGTTAAGGGCTCCAACAATGAATTATATAAGAAACAACGTTTATTGTATAAACCAGGGTTATTAAAAAAACCTTTTTTTTTATTTTAATTAAAGCAAACAGTTTTCTAGAAAATGAGTTTTTTCGCTGAAACAGTGTTTAAAACACTATAAATTAAAAACGTGTTTAAAACATGTTTAAAACATGTTTAAAACGTGTTTAAAACATAACCAGAGTTATTGATAGACCTTAGCATACAGCTTTAAGACAGTTCTAAGGATGATATTCACATTTTTGGATTAATAAAACGTTTTAGTAGAATACTATTGTTAGTTTACAACTAATAATATAATAACCCTAGTTCAAGTCTTATACATAACCTCAATTGTCCTAACAAAATATTATTATTTTAAATTAATTTAATACTGCAATAAGTCATAAATGTACAAACCTTATCAGTATATTTTAAACTTCACTTGAAATCAGTATTTTATACGCGTGGTGCATAAAGTAAAATTTCGAGTTTAGAAAAGCCTGAAAATTTGGTTTGGCCGCTCCGCGCTTCGCGCTACGCGACAAAACCAAATTTTCAGGCTTTTCTAAACTCGAAATTTTACTTCATGCTTAGTCTAGGAGTGGAGACACTCATTAGAAGTGAATTTCAATCTAATAATTTATTAGAAGAAATACATTTTCTCAAACATAAAAAAAGTGTAACATACCTTCTAAATTACTTGATTACAATGAAGTTAGAACACATGAAAGTGTAATTTTCCAACGGTAATTTTATCATTATTTCAAAACTATCTATTAGGATATAGATTTTGCTGTTATAATACGAAATGTTAGTATCGCGTCTAATAGAGATTAACTAGCATTTAACTATAATGATATTAACGGCAAATCTATTAATAAGGCTGAATTGATTTAAAACTTGTTCTAAATATATTCAGCCTTATTAATAGAATTGCCGTTAATATCATTATAGTTAAATGCTAGTTAATAAGGATTTGAATCGTCAAAAATAATTCGAATTAATTGTGAGGATTAACATGAAAAATGTCTTTTATGTGTTTTTAAATTTCTCGTTAAATCCCTGTTTTATAAGCGTGGCGCATGAAGTAAAATTTCGAGTTTAGAAAAGCCCAGAAAATTTGTCTCGGGTCGCTGCGCGACCCTCGACAAATTTTCACGGGGCTTTTCTAAACTCGAAATTTTACTTCATGCTTAGTCTGGGAATGGAAACGCTCGTTCGAAACTTTAAACTGAATGCTTTGATAAGAACATTAAATGACAGAACATGTTTTTAGACATAATAATCTTGTTTTCAAAATTTTGTTTAATATTATTTAAATTAAAACTGACATGGTAGCCACATGTCGTTCGTGAGATGTTAAATTTTTCCGACATTTCCCTGATTCAAGATTTCTTTCCCTGGTCTTTTAATATTACTTTCTTCTGTGGGAAACCCCCATTTTGTTAAATTCGTATCATTGTTTTTGTCAATATTTAGGTTAATTTTATAAATTATTACGTGTTTTATAATTTGCCTGCTGATTTTGACAAATTAAATAATATCATATGGCTTTTTTGTTATTGTTTTGGTCAATTTGAATATAATTCCATGACTTTTCTCTGACTTTCTCGGTTTTATTGACATTCAATGATTTTTTTTTATTTACGATATTTTCAGGCATTCGTCGATTTTATAATAGAGTTTATTTTGAATGAATGTTTCCACTCCCAGGCTAAGCATGAAGTAAAATTTCGAGTTTAGAAAAGCCCCGTGAAAATTTGTCGAGGGTCGCGCAGCGACCCGAGACAAATTTTCGGGCTTTTCTAAACTCGAAATTTTACTTCATGCGCCACGCGTACAAAACACTGATTTGAAGTGAAGTTTAGAAACACACAAATACATCTTCAATCAGAGTAACAGGGAATCAGATATCTAGTCTGTTATCAACGATGTTCAGTGTTAATAATAAATAATTAGGTTTTGAATATTTTTGTTAAAACAACTGGTAACGATATTTCTATATTAATGGTTGCAAAAAAATTATAAAATCAAATTTATTCTTAAAGGATTTGTATTCGTGATTGGAAAAAACAGGATTCAAATTATATGTATCTCTTACGAATCGTTTATTCGAGTATAAATTAAAAACGTGTTTAAAACATGTTTAAAACATGTTTAAAACGTGTTTAAAACATAACCAGAGTTATTGATAGACCTTAGCATACAGCTTTAAGACAGTTCTAAGGATGATATTCACATTTTTGGATTAATAAAACGTTTTAGTACAATACTATTGTTAGTTTACAACTAATAATTTAATAACCCTAGTTCAAGTCTTATACATAACCTCAATTGTCCTAACAAAATATTATTATTTTAAATTAATTTAATACTGCAATAAGTCATAAATGTACAAACCTTATCAGTATATTTTAAACTTCACTTGAAATCAGTATTTTATACGCGTGGTGCATAAAGTAAAATTTCGAGTTTAGAAAAGCCTGAAAATTTGGTTTGGCCGCTCCGCGTTTCGCGACCAAACCAAATTTTCAGGCTTTTCTAAACTTGAAATTTTACTTCATGCTTAGTCTGGGAGTGGAGACACTCATTACAAGTAAATTTCAATCTAATAATTTATTAGAAGACATACATTTTCTCAAACATAAAAAAAAGTGTAACATACCTTCAAAATTACTTGATTATAATGAAGTTAGAACACACGAAAGTGTAATTTTCCCACGGTAATTTTATCATTATTTCAAAACTATCTATTAGGATATAGATTTTGCTGTAATGATACGAAATGTTAGTATCGCGTCTAATAGAGATTAACTAGCATTTAACTATAAGGATATTAACGGCAATTCTATTAATAAGGCTGAATATATTTAAAACAAGTTTTAAATCACATCTATGCACACCTAATTGTGATATTTTATTATGATGAAATTTTATTTTTAATTATGTTATTTGAAATATCTTTAACCATTTAACTAAAATTTGAAATCGTAAACAAAAAATGTTTAATACAGTATTAATCTTATAAAAATTTTATAAATCGACATGTTAAGTGTAAAAATTTGATTGGGAATGTCAATTCATATTCATTAAAATGATATATTTGGGGAAATTTCCGAAAAACAAATAAAAATCTCAAATCTGGCAAAAATCATCAAAATTTATCAAAATGTCAAATTTGGCACAAATCATTAATTTAATTGATTTTATAACTTACAAACGAGTGTCGTCCACTCCTAGACTAAGCATGAAGTAAAATTTCGAGTTTAGAAAAGCCCCGCGTAGAAAATTTGTCGAGGGTCGCGCAGCGACCCGAGACAAATTTTCACGGGGCTTTTCTAAACTCGAAATTTTACTTCATGCGCCACGCGTATAAAACAGTGATTTAACGAGAAATTTAAAAACATACAAAACAAATTTTTAATGTGTATCCTTACGATTAATTTTTGACGATTCGAATCCTTTTGTAACTATTCTAACTGTAACTATATAAAATATAGTTTAACTAATTTAAGATAATAAAAAAAAACGTTTTAAACTAATTTACGCTTAAAACATCCTTTAAACGAATTTAACATTTTAAACATGTTTAAAACAAAACCGTTTAAAACACGACAGCTGTTTCTAAACATGTTTAAAACACTGCTTTAAAACAACGTGTTTTAAATATAAGAATGCTGCTATAAACCAAATAATTTATATTTCTTGCCTTAAATAATAATAATATCTCCCACTGCATAATTACAGAGTAATAAATGCATTTTGCAGAGAGGAAATGTTAGTTTTAGAGTACGTTCGATATGGTAAGAATTTACTATACACCCCGTGGGTATTATAAATACAAATGATATTATTCGAAAGTACTCGACGAGCACTATCTAGATATGCAAATAATTTCGACCGGATATGTTAAATAAATTAAAAATAAATTGTTTGCAAATTTTAAAAATATTGAGTTCTAGCAGTATGTAAAATTAATCATCGTGCGCAAAGAGATTTACACAATTTATTCTATTGCAAATCTTTCTCCTAACCTAACCTAGAAGTATGTGGAATATTTAACGTGAGCAAACATATTTTTCGGCGAAATATAGCCGTTGACACAAACTAGAATCCAGCCCAAATGAATTTCCAAGAGTGTATTAATTTATGTTAGTTATTTTATAAATCCATATGAGTCCAAGTGCAATGTGCTAATGTGTTATAATCGTCATCCGGTTAAATCTAACTTTAAGTTGAAGTTAGATTGGAGTCTTTAACAAACATTTCTTTCAAGATAAATTCAAATTCAAAACTATTTGAATTCGAGAAAATAAGCTTACGCTTCTTATAGTTTGCACACTTTAAACATAATATATAATTTCGACTTCCCAAATGTCTCCAGTAAAGATTGCAATGGTTAACAGCAATCAGTGAGGTTTTATAGAAGTTTCTATTCAAAATTTCAAAGTTAAAAAAGTGAACTTTTATAATTTCCGTAGTGAATTTATTGATTTTAATTGTTGATATATGTCAATACAGTGTGAATCTGTATTATAATGCATGTTATTCCACGGGCTGTAAAGTAAAGTCAAGCCATCGATATTATGTACAATTTTCTTTCATTCTTGAGTTAACTAAAAAGGAAACGTTTCCATTTTCCAGGGTGCACCCAGTAAACGAGGAGATCCCTGTCGCCTCGCTGCTGATGAGCTTCTCGAAAGGCTGTGCTGCCATCTTGGAACTGATGCAGATACCTGAGAGTCCCTGCCACAGCGACGGTTACCACTCCGAGCCGGAACCGGAAACGGATAAAGGGTAAGTGCATCACCATCGCAGCATCACATCTAGTATCGATTTTCTACCTCCCCCCCTTCGCTTCCATTCTGCCCCAAAAAAAAGGGACAAGAGATGAGAGATCCCGGCGGCGAATTTCCATGCAAAACGATTACGTAAACAGTAGGGATTTATATCGTTCGATAAGCAGTTTCAAAGTCAATGCTGAAATTGGAAAACTGTAGATGGATGTGTACAGTGGATTTTTATGGGCAAAGAGTGAAGATTTAAGGGAAAGTTTCGGGTTGAGTTTTTAAACTTGTTGTAATTTAGAAAAAGTTAGACAAGACATCATCGTAGTTTTGCATAAGTAAAAGTGATTCTTTATTACTGTCTTTGTTTTGATTATAATATACAGGGAATTTATCTTTTAAGTATACATATCCAGTTTATACAATTTAAATTTTATTAGATATCGCCGTTCCAGTACAACAACAACGTATCTGCAATATTAGTTTGAGCCAATTTTCAATAATATATAAACTACGAAAATGATTTGGGTGACAATAAATATCCATTGGAACAACTACTTCCCGTAATTTATATATTATGTTTAACCCATTAACGGCCGATCAATTATAGAGATAACTCTAAAAGTTGATTTTAGCTAAAATTCTGCACTTATTTTTATAATATCTATGAATGACTTATTGTATTAAATACTGTGAATTTCTCTTTAAAATACACATAGTGTAAATGCTGTAAAATTTCAGGCATTCGACGATCCCATATTAAAACGTGCAGTATGAAGTTTGAAACGAGTGGTTCCACTCCCAGACTAAGCATGAAGTAAAATTTCGAGTTTAGAAAAGCCTGAAAATTTGGTTTGGTCGCTCCGCGAAGCGGAGCGGCCAAACCAAATTTTCATACTTTTCTAAACTCGAAATTTTACTTCATGCGCCACGCGCATCAAACACTGAAATATTGTAAAGTTAGAAATACATTCACATTATGTTTTTCTAAATGAGTAACAATCGGAATATTTAAATAACAAAATAGTTACAATTTTCTTCATACATTTTCAAGTCAGGTCAAATAATATAATATATAAAATTAATTTATTTAGTAATTTAATAACCAAAAATTAAAAATGTTGCGTGTATGCATCAATGGCGCTTAATGGGTTAAAGTGTGCAAACTATAAGTAGCGTAAGCTTATTTTCTTGAAATCAGATAGTATTGAATTTGAATTATTCTTGTTTGAACTGTACCGTAAGGTAAATAATTAGGTCTAACATTCTTCATACCTGTTAATGACATAATCCCCCTTTTTTCCCTATAAACACCGACCATATTTTTCACTCAATCCATTTCTGCGTACCTGTTCATTCCACACACAACACTTTTTCCAAGTAAGTTTATTTCAATTTTACTCCTAAATTATTTTAATTTCAATTTTTAATGTAAATATATTTATAATTTTAAAAATACAGATATAATTATGAAAAAAAAGCAACACATTAAAAACATTATTGTCTTATGTTGATAATGTTTATCAGGGTTATGTCTGGGTTTTTTAATCTATTTTACATTACAAATTGTTTAAAATTATTTTTGCAATTACGTCGTTGTTGCACTGAAACGGCCATATTTCTATAAAACTACGAGTTTTAATGATTATAATCAATACATGTATTTTAAAAAGCATTGCTTATTAGATTATAATATTTCAATTTCAATTTGTCAAGACGCAGTATTCAATTTCACTTGTTACAGTTTTAACTACATTATCGATTGGTTAAATTCATTGGTTCACCTGGACTAGTATTTTCTCATATTACTACAATATCAATTCAATTCAATTCAATTTATTTATTTCCAAATAGAATAAAGTACATTCATGGGTGGGTCAAATATGGCTTAGTATACACCAAAAGTAAATATTAAAATAGTGAATAAACATAATCACAATATTAAAATAGTTAATAAACAAACACATAGATTCAATATAGACAAACAACTTACAATTTGAAAATTGAGGTAAAAATTAAATTAGTTAGAGTAATTAATAAATAGTAAATAATCACAAACACATAGAAACAATATGACAAACAATTTACACTTTAAAATTTGCGGTACATAGTTAAAATTTACACAACTAAATTAAATCGATTAATATAGAATGTAATGGGCAGGACTAGTAAAACTATTAAAGCTATTCGGTTTGTACAATTTTATCACAGTATTGTATATATTCTTCGATTGTGTAGAATGAATTGTCTTGCAATATAGTTTTAATTTTTTTGATAAATGCTTTGTTAGGCATTTTTTTTATATTGTCAGGTAGTTGGTTGTAATGTTTCGCTGATTGGATAGTACATGCGTTATGGTAAAAACTGTGACTATGTATAGGAAGTATTAATATCTTCTTCCGAGTATTGTAACCGTGTTCTGTTATATGGGCATTAAAGAGATTAAGGTTCATTTTAACGAATTTAAGTGACTCATACAAATATAAACAGATAATGGGCATAATATTTAGTGTTTTAAACAGGTTGCGGCAGCTTGTATATGGTTGTTTTTGATTAGCTATTGCGCGTATTAATCTTTTTTGCACTGTGAATATTTTATGGATATTTGCTTCCGCTGTGCAGGCCCAGAAGATTAGACCATACGTTAGCAACGGTTGACAATAAGCCATGTAAATGGTGCGAGCAGCTTGCTCATTAATGTCATTTATCTATATGGATTATAATATTTTTCAATAAAAATATGTTTGTGTTAAGAATTTATATATCTTTTTTATCGAGTTTACCTAAAATGTTCGCATGCCGTCGCCGACAAGAGTGCAATCAATTTATTTTCGATCAACCGGAAAGACAAAAAAGAAACAGCTTTTCCGGACTTCCGCCCGTGACGAAACCCGGATTTTCACACATGTCTGCACCAATAAATACAAGAACATATCGTAGAAAGTATCTCAAATTATTAAGTTTAATAAATATATCGCTTACCAAAATATGCATGAAAAATTATTACAAGACTGATATAAAATAAAAAGCCATTAAACAGAAATAAAGAAAAATTAACAATAGTTATTAAAGTACCGCAAATCGACAGAAATGCTATCCAAAATTTACCTGTAATTTGCTAATTTTTTACTGGTATTTTGGTAAATTAAGAGGGGGGTTAGGCCATGTGAAATTTGTATGTTGGGACTTCGGTTCCAGCTTTGTTATAAGATAATATTTTACAAATGTTCTTTTACAAAGGTATGCATTAAACCTTTCCTAACAAAATGAAAGACACAGATTTTTAAACTATTTTATTTAACGCAGAAATATTGTTTGTTTGGAGGTCTATTTCGACATAAAGTAATTGGCAATTTAATTTATAAAGTAATTTATTATTTATATAGAAATAAAAGTTCATATAAAGATTCCATTTTTATAATTTTATTATAAAATGGCCAGTCTTGACTTGTGAAAGACAAAAGGCAATACATCGGAGCGGTAATCTCTCTAGATTTGAAGTAGTTTTGCTTCTAAATAACCAATTTAAATGTTCCGCCATCTTATATGACGTTAAGAAGTGACATAAGAAGTTTAAGTGATTTGCCCCCTCTTAATTTGAACATTCTGCCATCTTATATAACGTTGAACTTTTTATTAAGTTTAAGCGATGTTTAAGACAAAATTTACAACCAAACACCTAACCTTCCTCTTAAATAAGGCAATTGATTCGTTTAGCCTATTTAATACGTTACTTTTTGTATAAGTTCATATAATAGTATATTTCATTAGGAGTCCAGAAAAGGGGATTTTTCGGTGCGCGCGTGACATTTCCCGTTTTCCTACGCCTTACACGGGAAGTCATGCAAGCACGGAAAAATCCAGACTTTTCTAAACTCGAAAAACTCGAAATTTTACTTCATGCGCCACCGGTATTAAACAATGACATATTACAAAGTTGAAAACACACAGCTAAACTTTACATTGAATCAGTGTTTTGTACCGGTGGCGCATGAAGTAAAATTTTGAGTTTATTAAAATGTTTGTTAGTTTTAAAGAAGTTACATGATCGGTAATTGGTAAAGTCGGTAAATATGCAATCCCTATTTCCAAACAAATATTTGGGATAGATTTACTTAACAATTAACTTCAAAATAAATGTCCAGGTTAGATGCATTTTATTGTGATTTTAAGGAACTGTTAAAACTAAAGTGAAACTTAAATACCTAATATGAATAATGCAAATGATTACAAAACACGCTGGTAAAATTATTACTCAAATACAAAGCGCGTATTTTTTGGTGGATGCGCCGGCAACTAACTCTTAAAACACAATACAAACAATCTCGATTACATTTATCTGTAGTTTTATTTGTTTATTGATAATTGTGAGAATTATGCCCGCTTGCACTCAGGTCGAATAACTTATTTAGTTTCTTAAAAACACAACAATTCTATTTACAAATTGTTTACTCATTTGCGTATTAATGTAAACAACATATTTAGCTTATCTTATGAATTTATAACGTTGTAATATTTTAGAATTTTTACTTAATTAGTGGATTAATTAATGATTAGTGAATGGTTATAGTTAATTAGTGGGGGTGCAAATGGGCCTTCATTTATTAGAATATAATATTACATTTATCATTTCTTGAATAATTTTCTCACTTATCACTTGGTGAAACATTTTTAAATATTGATAATGAAGGTTTAAATTAAATTACACTTGGTTTGTTTCACAACAACTGGCTACTGGAAATTTATCGGGATTAAATGATTTTATATGGTATATATAGGGTGGAAACCTTAACTGGAATAAATTCGGTATTTATGAAATGAGAAGGTCCAGAAAAGAATCGTCGGACAGGTCGATTTTTGTTCTTTATTACGCATTTTTTAGCGTCTTCAAAACAAGTATGACATTACTAGCCTTTCACGTATGAGGTCATAGGCATTTGCCAAGAGAGAAACGGTACTCATTTTAAATATTTGTTACATTAAATAAATTTATAAAAAAAATGTTGTTTCATTTTTGAAATAAAAAAATTAAAATATTTTTAGATAGTCGTAAAGAGATTGAAAAGGGCTACAAATTTAGTAAAATAAGAAAAAATTGCTTCCATTTAAAAAAATTGCGTGAAAGGCTAGTGATGCCATACTTGTTTTGAAGACGCTAAAAAGTGCGCAATAAAGAACAAAAATCGGCCTGTCCGAGGATTATTTTCTGGAACTTCTCGTTTCATAAATACCGAATTTATTCCAGTTAAGGTTTCCACCCTGTATGTTCATCATATCTAATTATTAAATTTCGTCTTGTTTGTCCTACATATTATATATTATCACAATTGTTACAATTTATTGAGTAGATACCGGATTTTTTCACGTCATTTATGTTTTTTAATAATAATAATCTTTATTACCCAACAGGCAAAAACCCAATTACAGAGTAACAACTATAAACTAAAATAATCATTCGAATAAAAATGTTTAAAAAAAATATGTATATACATATATATATATATATATAAGGAAATGTATATATAACTTACAAGATAAATAAATTATATTAAATTAAGTGTAAAAAAAAAACAATAATACAGTAGGTACTCAATCGCCGTTAACCTTAAATGTTAAATTCCACACTAGAAATTAATGCCTTGAATTCTCTCAGACTACAGTTAAATATGTCACAATCGAGATTATTGTGACATGCGCAGATACGACGGAATAGGGAGAATTCAAGGACGTTAGACCGCGCGGTGTTAATATGGAAGCACATACAATGTCGACTAGATAATCTAGGGATATTAAAGTTAATTTTAAATATAAGGTCTGGACAATCAATCATGCTTTGAAGGATTTTAAATAAAAATAATTGACCCAGAATATTTCTCCGTGATTGTAGCGAGACCGCATCAAACTCATTTAAAAGCAAGTCGTGGCTGAAACCCTGCGGAGGATAGTTTCCATGCCTTTTATACCACAGGAACTTGAAGAATTTACGTTGGATATTTTCAAGAGATTGATTATGTGTGTGATAAATCGGATTCCAGATGATCGAACCGTATTCAAGTACAGAACGTACATACGAATTGTATATAACTTTTAGTGCTTCTACATTTTTGAAAGACCTAGTGTTACGAATAATAAACCGAAGAGTTCTGTTGGCTTTACATATGATTGTATTGTAGTGAGTTTTGAAATTGAAGTGAGCATCAAAGGTAACACCAAGGTCTTTAAAAGTTGACAGTCTTTCCAAAGGTTGATTTCCAATGGAATATCTGAATAACATTGGATTACCTTTACGCGAATAAGTAACTACTTTACATTTAGCAATGTGTAGAGTTAAATAATTATCACAGCACCATGTAGCAATTGTATCAAGCATATTTTGTAAATTTAGACAGGAAGATTGTGTTTCAATATTAGAAAATATTTTAAGATCATCTGCAAATAATAAATGGTTACAATCTAGTAAAACACTAAGGTCATTAACAAAAAGAAGGAATAATAATGGCCCCAAATTGGATCCCTGGGGTACACCCGAACGAGCAACAAACGCTTTAGATGAGAAACCATTGATTGAGACATATAGATGGCGGTCAGATAGATAAGATTTGAATAAGTTAATCAGGTTGACATAAACTCCGTAATAGTTTTTGAAAGTACTCCTTACAATTGATTTTATTTTAATTTGTGAATAGCACGCAGGAGAATAAACATACATTTGGTTCGTAAATTAATCTAAAAAACTTTTTACCTATTGGGATTTCAATAATTTCAAAAGGAATATTTAACAAATCGTCTATATCCAGAGTTGGATATTGGTTGACTAAATTTGTAGTCATTATTAAAACTAATGACTTTATAAGTCATGATTAATTCAGTCATTCATCATTAGGCATATGAGCATGTGTTTAAAAAATAAAACAAAAATACCATATCACAAAATACACAAACAACTTAAAACCTATATAAATAAAATATTTCTCCTGTGTGATTTCAAAAGCTTGACTCAACTATCAATCTGACTTATTACAGCGATTTTTTCTTTTAAGTATACATATCGAAAAACAAATTGCTCGAAGTGATTGCATTTCGAAAAATGTTGATGTATGAAATACAAATTTTTAAAATCTGGTTACGATTTTAGTTAAAGATTTACACAAGCTTTTTTTTAGTTTCAATGTGGTTACATTAATGGTACAATATTTTGTTACCTCCATCTTTTACTTAATTTTTATAACATTTCATTTTAATTTTTATACAAAAATACTGTCATTAGATCTAAAAAACTATGCTTATTTTATTTTAATTTTTAAAATATTCAGAAAGGACAAAATAATCTTTTTTAAATAGCAAACGATCATAATTCACAAATTAAATAGAAACCTAATTATAAACAAGAACATATAAACACGACGAAAAAACACATAGCAAAATACATTTTACATCCCTCAATACCGTTAACCCGAGATGGGAGTCAACGCCCAACAATCCCGAGGTGAGGACGAAGGGAAGAAGACCAACAATGTAATGATAATTTCTTACAAGTATTGTAATACAAGTTATTATTATAAAAAATAAAGTTATTTAAAAAAAAATAATAACATTAAAAATTGATTTCATTTTTTAATGTTATTATTTAGTTGTGAATTATGAGCGTTTGCTATTTAAAAAAGATAATTGTGGCCTTTCTGGATAATTTAAAAATTGAAATTCCATAATCTTAAGAAATTCATGGGTTTTAATGATGGGCGCTTATTAGAGTTATTTTATTTTCCTATAAAGTTTAAAATTTTAAAAAGTTATAGAAAAAACTTTGTCAACATTTTCACAAAATGTGTATTGATTAAATCATATTTCTTAAAGTTTTCTGCGACATTTCAACTTAAGATCTCAATGGGCTTTAAATATTGAAAATTATAATCGAAGTCCGGCGGATACGGAGTTTTTATTGTAAGTATACACATCCTAATTACAGCGTATACACTTAAATCTTCAGCTATTCATTGTTTATTAAGAGTTCAATTTGATACTTTAAATGAGTGTTTTCCACTCCCAGATTAAGCATGAAGTAAAATTTCGAGTTTAGAAAAGCCTGAAAATTTGGTTTGGTCGAGTAGCGCGAAGCGCGGAGCGACCAAACCAAATTTTCAGGCTTTTCTAAACTCGAAATTTTACTTCATGCGCCACGCGTATAAAAGACTGAAATATTGTGAAGTTTGCAATATGTTACTACAGCAGTATAGTAAAGACGTATTTTTTGAACTTCACTTACAACAAGTGTTTTATACGCGTGGCGCATGAAGTAAAATTTCGAGTTTAGAAAAGCCTGAAAATTCGGATTGGTCGCTCCGCGCTTCGCGCTACGCGACCAAACCAAATTTTTAGGCTTTTCTAAACTCGAAATTTTACTTCATGCTTAGCCTGGGAGTGGAAAACACTGGTTAAAAGCTTCAAATTGAATTTTTTTAAAAAACAACATGTGTACTGAAATTTGCAGCGTATGCATAGAAAGCCTATACATTTCCGAAAATAGTGACATTTTCAGTTTTGATGTATTTAAATTCTGCAACGAGCATTTTAAAATTAATAGTATTTTTTTGAATTACATACCTTTATTTTATTTCTCACTTTCTCAAGTTTAAAACACGGCCAACATATTTAGTCAAATAATTAGTCATGACTAACGATTATTTCAATCATTATTTAATTAATGATTGATTTGTCATCAATCAACAAAATAAATTCATAAAGAAAAATCGAATTTGCCAATAGTTTGCAGAATATTCACAAAACATAAAAACGAATTACAGTTAATATCGACTTTCTGTAAAAATTTAGTCTCGCTAAGACTTCTTCTCCAAATATTCATTGAAACAACTACTTCTCGAGCTCATACCCCGACAGATATTGATATACAATAAATATTTGAGTTACACGACAGATTTACTGTTCTATGCATAATTTATATGCGAAATGCAACATTAGGTCAAATTATTGTCTCACCAAACTAAATGAACCAACAGAAAATTTAAATAAATTGAAAAAAATTACAGGGAATGAATATTAATTGAAAGAATCTTGAGCGATCTTAAAGAAAAAGCCGTATGCTATCTATAGAAATTCCTGACTAATGACTGAAGAAATGAGTCATTAGTCATGACTAATAAATGCAAAATGGATAAAGTGTAATATGTAATAAGTAGAAATTATATGCAAATACAGTTTAAAATATAGACATAGATTAAGTACGGCATTTTTTAGTGGATTGATGACTAAGGCTGATGCCTAAGTCTTAGTCTTCAATCAACTAAAAAATGCCCAACTTTATCTACAGAGAGTTTTATTTAACACCGAACATTTTCATAACGAGAATTTTTCTCTTTAATATCCATATGGATACGTTTTACATTTTCCGACGCTCGGTTTATTAAAAGAAGTCAATTTGAAGCTTCAATCGAGTGTTTTTCTCTCCCACGCTAAGCATGAAGTAAAATTTCGAGTTTAGAAAAGCCTGAAAATTTGGTTTGGACGCGTAGCGCGAAGCGCGGAGCGGCCAAACCAAATTTTCAGGCTTTTCTAAACTCGAAATTTTACTTCATGCGCCACCGGTACAAAACACTGATTCAATGTAAAGTTTAGCGGTGTGTTTTAGACTTCGTAATATGCCAGTCTTTTGTACCGGTGGCGCATGAAGTAAAATTTCGAGTTTAGAAAAGCCTGAAAATTTGGTTTGGTCGCTCCGCGCTTCGCGCTACGCGACCAAACCAAATTTTCAGGCTTTTCTAAACTCGAAATTTTACTTCATGCTTAGCCTGGGAGTGGAAAACACTGGTTAAAAGCTTCAAATTGAATTTTTTTTAAAAAACAAGTGTACTGAAATTTGCAGCGTATGCATAGAAAGCCTATACATTTCCGAAAATAGTGACATTTTCAGTTTTGATGTATTTAAATTCTGCAACGAGCATTTAAAATTAATAGTATTTTTTTGAATTACATAACTTTATTTTATTTCTCACTTTCTCAAGTTTAAAACACGGCCAACATATTTAGTCAAATAATTAGTCATGACTAACGATTATTTCAATCATTATTTAATTAATGATTGATTTGTCATCAATCAACAAAATAAATTTATAAAGAAAAATTGAATTTGCCAATAGTTTGCAGAATATTTACAAAACATTAAAACGAAAACGAATTAATATCGACTTTCTGTAAAAAAATTGTCTCGTTGAGACTTCTTCTCCAAGTATTCATTGAAACAACTACTTCTCCAGCTAATACCCTGACAGATATTGAATTATACAATTAATATTTGAGTTACACGACAGATTTACTGTTCTCTGCATAATTTATATGCAAAATGCAACATCAGGTTAAATTATTTTCTCACCAAACTAAATAAACCAACAGGAAATTGAAATAAATTGAAAAAAATTACAGGGAATGAATATTAATTGAAAGAATCTTGAGCGATCTTAAAGAAAAAGTCTTAGGCCATCTTTAGATATTCATGATTATTGACTAAAGAAATGAGTCATTAGTCATGACTAAAAAATGCAAAATGAATAAAGTGTAATTTGTAATAAGTAGAAATTATATGCGAAAACAGTTTAAAATATAGGCATAGATAAAGTTGGGCATTTTTTAGTTGATTGGTGACTAAGACTGATGCCTAAGTCTTAGTCATCAATCAACTAAAAAGTACCCAACTTCATCTATGTCTAATACTGGATGATTTAAATTAAATTTAAATTAAAACCAGTATTAGATTCAAAAATGTTTCACCACGGGTTAAGTGAGAAATTAATTAAAGATTCATCTATGTCTATATTTTAAACAGTTTTCGATATAATTTCTACTTATTACATATTACACTTTATCCTTCTAGTAATTAACAAAATAAAGCGATTACCTTAATTTCGTATAATCCTTAAAGGTTTGCGTACTAATTACAAGCCATCTCATTCCGGATGAGGTAGGATTAAAGAGGAGTGTCCGAAAATGAAACGAGCCGGAATTTCGGGGCCCTGGGGGTCGCGCGAAAATAATCAATAGCGGTTTTCTGATATTCATCCGCTATTAGTTTTTAATGTAAACAAATTGCAGGGTTCCGGAGTGGGTTTATAGTTATAAATGGTGGGTGGTAAAAGCAAAAGCGTGTATTATTGTGGATGAGGCAAAAAGAGGAAAGTGGGTAAAGTGTTCGCGTTTTGTGCAGTCATTTTTCGTTTATTAACAAAATGAAGGTTGTTGAAGGATTCCCATGGGGATTTACACATTTTATATACGTTTATAGCGCAGACATTTTAGATAAAAAGATGATACGCCTACCAAAAATTCTTATTTTTATACGCCTTTAAAAAAATCTGAAAATGTAGACAAGAACAAAAAACGGATAACATATTTTTCTTATACAGGGTGATTTATACCAGGAGGCGTAAAATTAATATTCTTGTTCGAGATTTAATTCTGAGCAAAAATAAGAAATAACTTTTTTTTAGATCGGCCTTTGTTTTGGAGATACCAGGTTCAAATTTTTGAAACATATATTAAATTTAAAGTTTTACAAAAAAACTAATAGTAGGCAATACGAAAACTTTATTTAGTCGGAGAAAGGAAAACCACTAGTTTAAGTTACAAAACATGTTCAAAATGTCCACCGCCAGCCGCGAGGCAAGCCTGGTAACATAAAACTACAGAATTATAAACTGCAGCAAAATCTCGTTCATTTTCATTTTCAAGTGCAGCATTCATAATTCTGTCTTGTAATTGCTCTTCATTCTGAATTTCGTCTGTAAACGAATCATCTTCGATAAAATCGGATTTGTATACGCGTGGCGCATAAAGTAAAATTTCGAGTTTAGAAAAGCCCCGTGAAAATTTGTCGAGGATCGCGCAGATTATTTTGTCCTTTCTGAATATTTTAAAAATTACAATAAAATAAGCATAGTTTTTTAGATCTAATGACAGTATTTTTGTATAAAAATTAAAATGAAATGTTATAAAAATTAAGCAAAAGATGGAGGTAACAATATATTGTACCATTAATGTAACCACATTAAAACTAAAAAAAAAAAAACTTGTGTAAATCTTTAACTAAATTCGTAACCGGATTTTAAAAATTTGTATTTAATACATCAACATTTTTCGAAATGCAATCACTTCGAGCAATTTGTCTTTCGATATGTATACTTAAAAGAAAAAATCGCTGTAATAAGTCAGATTGATAGTTGAGTCAAGCTTTTGAAATCACACAGGAGAAATATTTTATTTATATAGGTTTTAAGTTGTTTGTGTATTTTGTGATATGGTATTTTTGTATTATTTTTTAAACACATGCTCATATGCCTAATGATGAATGACTGAATTATTCATGACTTATAAAGTCATTAGTTTTAATAATGACTACAAATTTAGTCAACCTATATCTAACTCTGGATATAGACGATTTGTTAAATATTCCTTATCTTCGATAAAATCGGTTTTGTATACGCGTGGCGCATAAAGTAAAATTTCGAGTTTAGAAAAGCCCCGTGAAAATTTGTCTCGGGTCGCTGCGCGACCCTCGACAAATTTTCTACGCGGGGCTTTTCTAAACTCGAAATTTTACTTCATGCTTAGTCTGGGAGTGGAAAGCACTCGTTAAAATATTCAAAATAATCTCCTAAAATAAAACGAATATCTTAAGTGTTACAACATATACACTGTAATTAGAATATGTAAATTCAAATGAAATACTCCCTGTATAATACTCCTAATATTAAGAAATTAGTTATTTAAAACACTAATCACCTTAAACAATATAAAAATCATTGTAAATAGTTTATTATAAGTTTATAAATATACACACCAAACTGGTTTAATTTATTTAAAAAGTATACGATTTCGCTATGAAATAGATTATTTTTGAATACATTTATTAAGACTTGAAAATTGATTTTAGTAAGACTTTACTTTATTTCACATGAGAGTGTACTCAAGAAAAGATAGGGCCTATTTGGCCTTGTTTTTTAATGAATTGAAATCGAGGGCTAATTCAAATAGGCGCTAATTTGGTTTCATTTTTTTCAGTTTTATTAGTGTACTAATGGGTGATACATCCCACTAAGCAAAAGAAAAACAAATTACGTTTTATCAACATTGTAACAAAATTTATTTATTAATTTATTTATTTACGCTTCGACTTTTACAATAATACAAAAATTAAACATATCGATAACAAAAATACAAAAATGGGCGCTATGCTGGCTTAGATACTACAAGAATATTCAAATAAACTAAAAGTTAAATTATACTTGTATGAGTAACAAAATACCTACGAACTATAAACTATAAAGACACATGTTATTCATTAATAGAGTTTAAGTAGTCTAAATATTTTTTACGAAACAATGAGATTGATGAATTAAACAAGTCAATATCATTCGGCAATGTGTTAAATAATCTCATATAGTATTGTTAAATCCGTAATTTGACGAATGGAATTTTATTTTAAAAAGATTATTATGTCTACGTAAATGAGGTGGCAATGTACTAAAATTAAGTTGAACTAACAAATTACTGCATATCAAATCTCCGTTAATTAAGTTATATAAAATACATAAATCAGCAACAAGTCTACGTGTGTGTAACAAGGGAATATTTAAAACATTGCGAATGTACAATTTATCATAATTATTCAGTCCACTTCGATAGGCATAAAGTCTCAAGAATTTATTTTGGATTCTCTCCACTCTGGTGACATCACAGCTGACATGAGGGGACCATACAGGTGCAGCATATTCGAGTATAGGACGTACTAACGAAATATATAAGTGGCGCAAAGTATTAGCTGAGAAATTATACGAAAACCGATTAACAAACCCCAACGTTTTACTGGCCTTGCATGTGATTTGAGATATATGTTCCTTAAAAGTCAATTTTTGGTCAAATATAACACCTAAATCATTTACAACTTTAACAGATGAGAGCGAACTATTGTTAATTGTATATGTGTGATCAAAGATATTTCTTTTCCGGGAGTAAGTAATTTTACAACATTTCTTTACGTTAAGATCAAGTTTAGTCATAAAACACCACCGTTCTGAATGCATTAAATCATCCTGAATCGCATTACAATCACTTTTATTTAAAACTTGTTTAAATAATTTTAGGTCATCAGCATAAATAAGAAATGTACAAGCTTTAAAATTGAGCGAAATGTCATTGATGAATAATAAGAATAACAAAGGCCCGCAATGCGAGCCTTGGGGCACACCCGAGGTGACATCAATACACCTAGAAACGTGGTTATCGATTATAACAAATTGAGTTCTGTTGGTAAGGTAACTATTAATCCATTTTGTACTCATATCATCTAGACCCATGTTGGAAAGTTTAGAAACGAGTATACCATGGTGGACACGATCAAATGCCTTGGAGAAGTCGGTGTAGATGCAATCCACTTGACTTCCTTCTTCTAAGGCATCAAGAAGAAACGATTTAAAGAGTAATAGGTTTGACATTGTCGAGCGTCCTTTACAGAAACCATGTTGTTGTTAAACGTTGTTTTAATGTTGATGAAACATTACTTCAATGTGTCTGGTTAGGAGATGGTTATAATTATATGTTTATTTCAATTATATGTTATTTCTAAAGCATTGCCGTTCCAAAAGCCGCAAACAAAAATAATGTCGGCATACTCTTCATTGCCAAACTGCATTGTTAACAAAATTTGTATCATTTTTATACTAAAAATTAATAGCAATACCCAAAGTATGTGACAACTGTTAACAACTACTAAATAAGTCATTCGTTTCAAAGCAATTTCGATAACCTACTATTTATTTTATGGACAAAAATTAATTAGGTTCCGAAAACTTCATGGCTCGTTATCTCTAAAACAAAGGCCGATCGAAAAAAAAAGTTATTTTACATTTTTTGCTTAGAATCCAATTTCAAACACAAATATTCATTCCTCCTGGTATAAATCACCCTGTATAAAGAATTTGGCAATTTTAGCTTGGGCCGCATTTACACTCACCTTGGGCCGCGAATTGGACATCCCTGGGCTGTCGTACCATTTCAGAGTTATATTACATTCAGGGGACCCTCGTGGGTCAGTTAGTAGAGCTCCTGCTCTTGGGCCAGAGGGTCGTGGGTTCGAATCCCACCGGGGGGTGTCACTTTCTTATGGGGAAATTGGCACCCTCTAGAGCCATGGATGTTGATGAATGCGTTGTGACGTCCATATGAGTTGTATAACGTGTGTATGTAGATAAGTTAAATTAAAATCGAAAAATAATAATACAAATGGCTGCTGACTGTCAAAAAAGCCGAGGTCAAAAAAAGCACGAAAAGCACGTTACTAAGGATTCCCATTAATAAAATTAATATCACTTAACTTGATTTAAGTACGTTATAATTATTTATTTTCGACATTTTTAATTATTTTGACGAATAAAGCACTAATAACCATTCTTCACACTTTTATTTGAATTACAAAATGTACATTTCGGACACAAAGTGACCATTATCAATGGATAAACACTGTTAATCCATTGATAATGGTCACTTTGTGTCCGAAATGTGCATTTGGTAATTCAAATAAAAGTGTGAAGAAAGGTTATTAGTGCTTTATTCGTCAAATTAATTTGATCTTCACGTAACTCACGATCAATTTATTTTTAATTATACTAGTTTTTATATTTTCATTACGTACATTCATTCATATCTCTGCTTTATATTTATTTTGCTGGTAATTATTTCCAATTTTGTGTTCATTTTTACGATTAATTATAAAATTAGCGAATTTTCGTTGCGGAAATATTCATAAGCCCCCCATTCTGTTCCAGTTCCGTAGCGTTCCCGGAATTCTGAAGTGAGATCCCTCTCGAGGCAATTGCCGACCGGAATAAGTGGATAGTGTTGGTCCCATAATAAATTCATGATTTAATTAACCCGATTTAATTAACTCGCTCCAATTAAAATTACTCAATAAGGGCGCGTCCACTCGATGTGCTCTATGCGAGCGCTTTCCCTCCCTATTGTCACCGCATTCGGCTTCCGCGCCATTAAATTCCAACATATATCACCAACAAACACTAGATGTACAGTGTACACACAACAAACACACAAAAAATAGCTGTAATTAAACTATACAGAATGTCAACGAAAAAATAAATTATAGTAAAATATGGCTTAATAAATATTAGATAAAAAAGTCAATAATAAACGATGTTTGTTCATAAGAAATAATTTTACAATTAGAAAGTAGTTACTTCAAAACACATATCAATCGAAAACTCTATGTTTACTTACAGAATAACAAAAATCTGCTGTGGCCAACACTGGTACCGACGGCCAATTAAAATCTTGTAGGAATAATACTTATATATAACTTATACTGTGAATATTATTCACTTAAAACATTGATTTTTTCTATAATTCAAATAAATATTGTCAAATTTCTCCATAATGTTATTAGCACGAATAAAGATTCATAATATTATTTCTAATCCTTCGTTTATTTCAATTATTGAAAAAAATCTATATTTTTACTAAATAATAATCAAAATTGTACATCAGATGAATAGAAATCGTTGAGAAATGAATAAACTCTGATATGATTTTGAAAAAAATAAACTCATGAATGTGATACAAAATTACGGACACTCAAAATCCACAATCTTGTACGAAGCATGAAAAAGTTTTTTTTTGAATGAATGTTTAAGTGGACATAATTTATTTAAATAACTACCTGATTTGTATGTAGCTTGCTAACTCTTTTTCTTTTAATTTAATTTAAATGTATTATCCTAAAATAAAATTATAATAAATATCACAATTTCATATTATAATTACTGTTTCTGAAGTGGAATTAAATTTTATTTCTCTCGTTTTCATTTGGTGCTGTGTAATTACAATGTTTCCAATTTTTTGTGGCCGCTTTTTTCATTCTTCGGTTTGCGAAAGATTTGTGAGGATTCTGGGGCGTGCTTTAAAGTTGAGGAAAGTCTTTAAGACTGGCGACGTCGTAATGAATATTTTATGGGGCATTAGGCGATTTTTGACGAAATCATATTTCCATTAAGGGCGCACAACATGGATGGCAGAGAGATAAATGAGCCTGGGATGGAAAGCTCGCTTACGTGGGATTTTTTGAGATTTGAAAAGATTTTCTCTGTCGGAAGGATGATTATTTTAAAATGATTTACAATTGAATAAAATTTATAATTTATTAAAAATAATCGAAATACAATATAACGACAAAAATGTTTCCTAAGAATGTTTTAATAATATACACTGCCGAGCATATGAGTAGGGTCACTTCGTAACTTGATTTTTTTAAAATTTTTTTAAAAATTTTTAGTTTTCTACGTTTTTTACCGCTCGGCAGTGTATAAATAAAAATATATATTTTTCAACAGTTATTAATTCTTATCAGTCAACAGTTTGCGAGAAAGTATAAACTATTCCGAAGTATTTTTATTTTTATTTTATTCTGTATAAATTATTCTTTAAAGAAATTCCATTTCCATAAACCTGAATACAAGTTCTTTTAAATCCTCGAGTGAAAAGCCCGTGGAAAGAGTGTAAAAAAATAACGACGCCTAGGAAAATGAACTGGCGTCCCGGAACGAAGTTACACTTTTTCCTATTTCCACAGTCTGGACAAACACAAAGTTAATAAGAGAGAAAGGGAGGGAAACAAATTGTGGGACTTCGCCGAGTCCATTTCGCCACGGTGTGCAAATATAAAAAATTCCCTCTTGCGTTCGTATAATTTCCTTTTTTTTACTCAAAGGACACGTAAAAGCGTGTAGATATTTTTTTGAACTAATACACGAAATACTAATTTATATGCAAATTTAAACAAATTTAAATTTATATCGGGCGTTTTTTATTCGTTACTTATTTTTAAATACGCCCTTTTCTCAATAATTATACGACATACAAGAACACTGTTTAATACGTAGCAGCGACGGCTCGCAGCCTAACTTCAGGGTAGGCCACAGCGCCAAGGCACACACAATTTGAGGTCACCTTTCAATAACGGATACCTATTACCTTGGGTCTCTGGCCGACCCTGAAGTTAGGCAGCGAGCCGTCGCTGATACGTAGTGTATCCACAGAGCTGGGCAGGATTCGAATCATTCAGGATTCGAATCCAGGGTTCGAATCCTTTGAGAGGATTCAAAAGAGGCATTCGAATACTTTAAAGTAACTGGATTCGTGATCCGGATTCGTTACATTTTTTTAAGAGGATTCGTATTCGAATCCATATGTGGGTTATTCGAATCATAAAAGGATTCGAATATTTATAAAAGGATTCGAATACTTACAAAAGGTTTTGAATCGTCAAAAATAATTCGAACTAATTGTGAGGATTAACTTGAGAAATGTCTTTTGTGTGTTTTTAAATTTCTCGTTAAATCACTGTTTTATACGCGTGACGCATGAAGTAAAATTTCGAGTTTAGAATAGCCCAGAAAATTTGTCTCGGGTCGCTGCGCGACCCTCGACAAATTTTCACGGGGCTTTTCTAAACTCGAAATTTTACTTCATGCTTAGCCTGGGAGTGGAAACGCTCGTTTGAAACTTCAAACTCAATGCTTTGATTTGATTTGAGTGAATCCGAGGCGGCATGTATAAATAAACACGCAAATATTAAATGGATTTGTGATAAATGTAATGAACTCGCTCAGGAACCAACTGAAGGTTTGACTTTGGACACACTTAATAAAACATTGGATGACTACCTGAAAAAAATTAAAGATGAATTATCTCAAATGCTCTTAAATAAATTAACTGATTTTGAAAAACGTTTAGTTTTATTCAGCTACTGTCCACAATTCTAATGGAAATTTAAATCTTGACGATGTAATTAGCGAAGTTGAAGAACGACATCGCAGGTCATTAAATGTTATGGCTTACAATGTGCCGGAGGCCTCAGGATCCACTGACCGTAAAGTTGAAATGGACAAAGCTGCTATTCGAAATATTATTGGAAATGACACACAGTTTGAACCTTCTAGGATTCTTCGCATCGGTAAACCATCTACGAAACCAAGACCTATTAAGATTTGCTTTAAAAGTCGTCAAGAAGCAGTGGACTTTTTTTTAAAGGCTTCAAGATCTCTTCAGAAAGATGATGCAGTCTTCAAATCCGATTTAACAAACAACCAACGGGATATCTTAAAAAAGTTTAAATGCAGAGTTAAACAAAAGGAAGCAACAAGGCGAAACCAACTTAACCATAAAATATATTCGGGGTATACCAAAAATTGTCCAACTAGATCAAGTTAACTCTAATGTAAATAACTAAATATATACTTTCACAATGTCGGCGGCCTAAAATCAAAACTAAGTACTTTACACAACCTAATTAATTGCTCTATTTATGATGTAATCATTATTATAGAGACTTGGTTAGATAATACAATTAGTGATGCTGAAATGCGACTCTACAATTATAATATATTTCGATGCGATAGATCTTTATTAACCAACTCTAAATGCAAAGGCGGGGGGTTTTAATAGCAGTAAAGAATACAATTGAGAGTGTTAAATTGGTTCCCTTATCTGTTGATGTTGAACATTTATTTATAAAAATTTGCAATAAGTTTATTGTTGGCGCTACGTATATTCCCCCTAATTCGCCTGTGTCAACTTTTGAAAATCACACCATGAGTATTGATCAATTGTGTCCAAATTTGAAATATATATACTGTGGTGAAATTCATTGACTGAAAATGATGCTGGTTATATTTGTCCTGTTATCGAGAGTTGTGTCCGTGACTGTTTAGCTTTTAATAATTAATCTCAGATAAATAATATTCCCAATCCAAGAGGAGTTTATCTTGATTTAGTTTTATGTAATGATAATAATGTTGGTATCTGTAAATCTATTGATACACTACTTGGAAACAGTATGCATCACATTCCATATACAATAGACTGTGCCAAAAAAATCGACATTTTTTGATTTCGCTCTTCCTCTAGTATATGATTCCCCGTTCAAAATCCGGCGGGTTCCCAAAATCTGAAGTCAATCGGTTGATGTTTAGAGCTGCATCAAGTCTAAAACGTGTTTTTAAATTTTTTTCCTCGATTTTCGAGAGGTTTTAGCTTACTGTTTCAAAATAACGGGATGTTTGACGCCTGAGACACATTATTACATTCCAATACAAAGTATTTAATGCGTTTCAGTCGCCAGATCTACTTTCGGAAAGATATATTGGCCAAAAAACCCATTTTTTAAGGCCTACAAACCGTGACTTCAACTTTCAAGTTCAATAACTTCATATTCTTAGGTCCGCGATGCGTCAATTGTTGTTTGAACATAGTCTAGTATCACATAGCATTATTTGAATTCAAAATTCCAGAGAAAATCGGCCATCAGTTGAAATAATCTTCACTCGAGGGAAAACACGCACTACTTGAAAATGGACCAAAATGACAAAAATTCAGATTGCAATAACTCAGCTGTGTTTAGTCGAAATTGTATGAATCTTTGAGTTCTAAATAGGTTGGGATCTTCCGTTTAATGGAATGCATATAGCGAAATCCATTCCACCACCTCCCACTCCGATAAGAAAAAACTTTTTCATGATTTTAACTTACAAAAAACAGCTAGTAGGTAGTGCCAACAAAATCAAACAACAGAGTAATAAGTTTCAGTCATTTTCCTTTCAGTTCCCTAAAATGTCCAGTTTCTAAGATGATTTGGTGCAAAGTTAAGAATTTTTTCAAAAAAAGCTGCATCTTGCTCTTTTTTTGGCCACAATTTTACCAATTTTGCACCATAATTGTTGATTTTTAATAACAATAATCGACAAATAATCAAATCAATAAAATGTATTGAACACAGAATTTATTCGAGTATTTACAAGTATATTACAGGAACGCTTTTTTTGTAACGCTTGGCATTCGCCGCCTGTGCTCCGCGACAACTTTCAAAAGGTACTGCCTTTGTTCTTCGCTCGTTGTCAATTCGGAATTATATTTTGTTATTAAAGCTATACCCCTTTCCGCGGTATCGTTCGTAACGCGTAAAAATGAAAGTTTACTTTTAATTTTTGTCGAGTAATTTAATATAAAATCACCAATTAAAGTGCAAAATTGGTTAAATTGTAGCCAAAAAAAGCTACACGCAGCATTTTTGGAAAAATTAGTAACTTCGCTCCAAATCATCGTAGAAACTGGAAATTTTAGGGAACTGAATAATTACTAAATTTATTGCTGTGTTGTTAGATTGAGAGAACGATTGTTGCGGCCCTGCCTACTAGCTGTTAAAGTTAAACAGCTAGTAGGCAGTGAAAATCTTGAAAAAATGTTTTTCTTATCGGAGTGGGAAATGGTGAAATGGATTTAGTATCACAGTGATATGCATGATATTTAAAGGGAAGATCCCAACCTATTTAGAACTCAAAGATTCATATAATTTCGACTAAACACAGCTGAGTTATGGCTATCTGAATTTTTGCCATTTTGGTCCATTTTCAATTAGTGCGTGTTTTCCCTCGAGTGAAGATTATTTCAACTGATGGCCGATTTTCTCTGGAATTTTGAATTCAAATAATGCTATGTGATACTAGACTATGTTCAAACAACAATTGACGCATCGCGGACCTAAAAATATGAAGTTATTGAACTTGAAAGTTGAAGTCACGGTTTTTAGGCCTTAAAAATGGGTTTTTTGGCCAATATATTTTTCCGAAAGTAGATCTGGCGACTGAAACGCATTGAATACTTTGTATTGGAATGTAATAATGTGTTTCAGTCGTCAAACATCCCGTTATTTTGGAACAGTAAGCTAAAACCTCTCGAAAATCGAGGAAAAATTTGTAAAAACACGTTTTAGACTTGATGCACCTCTAAATATCAACCGATTGGGTTCAGATTTTGGGAACCCGCCGGATTTTGAACGGGGAATCATATACTAGAGGAAGAGCGTTATAAAAAAATGTCGATTTTTTTGGCACAGTCTAATATACAATTACTTTGATTAATGCACCTACTGTTGAAAATCTTGGCACAAATTAATATTATGTCGACTATAAGACAGCTGACTACAACTTAGTGAACCAATATTTACATTCAATAAACTGGGATAGTATGCTTCTAAATTGTGATTTTAATGTTGCTTTACAGTATTTCTATGATGTTATTACTTCTGCCATTAACTTGTATATCCCGACAAAAAGAAAAAAATCATCTTCGTCCCCTAAATGGTTTAAACGTGATTTAATCGACCTAATTGCTAAGAAAAAGGAAGCTCACGCACTGTATAAGACATCCGGTAATATAATCTTTTACGAAAAATTTAATTCACTGAGATCGCAATGTGCCGAATTAAGTAAAAGGTATTATGAACAGTATATACATGATATTGAACAAGGTATTAGATATAATCCTAAATCTTTTTGGAATCATGTTCATGAATGCAACCAAACGAATGTATTCCCATTACATCTGTCTTATGAAAATGAATCTAGCGAAAATGACGCTGATGGTGTAAATTTATTTGCAAATTTCTTCTCCTCAGTACATTGTAATGATGATACCCCTACCAATTTAATTAATAGTATTGACGATTGTATTTCTTTAAATTCACTATATGTTGACATCTCTACCGTTTTTGAAGGTTTAAATAAGTTACCTGATTCTTGCCAGTCCGGTCCTGATGGATTGCCACCGTTTTTTTTAAAAGATGTGTATTTTCATTAACAAAACCCATCCACATGCTATTTGAACGCTCGCTAAAACTTGGTGTTTTCCCAGATTTATGGAAACAATCCTATATAAATCCTTTGTATAAAAATGGAGATCGAGTTCACATAAAAAATTACAGAGGGATAACAATACAATCTACAATCCCTAAATTGCTCGATGATATTGTTTCCAAACAACTACTGTGGGCGTGTAAACATGTTATATGCCCAGAGCAACATGGATTCATGGAAGGTCGTTCGACGATCAGCAACTTAATGTGTTACCAAACGTTTATATTAGATGCACTTGAAAGTGGCTATCAAGTTGATGCCATTTATACTGACTCTTCGAAAGCGTTTGACCGTGTTAATCATGCTTTGCTGTTGTTCAAACTTAAAAAACTAGGGTTTGGCATTTCTGTAATTAACTGGCTTCAAAGTTTTCTTTCATCGCGTTCTCAATTTGTTAAGATTCAGAACTATATATCTTCAGCAATCAACGTTACATCTGGGGTACCGCAAGGATTGCATTGTGCGCCTATATTATTTCTTTTATTTATCAACGACGTTGCAAAATCCTTTAGGTACTGCAACTACCACAGATGAAAAAAAATATTTACTACTATTAAGAATGTTGATGACTGTGTTGCATTACAAGAGGATTTAACCCGTCTCTCGCATTGGTATGTTTCTAATATTAAATTTTGTCGTTCGGAAACAGTACCATTTACATATCATTTAAATAGTAACTCTTTAAATTGTACGGATATTATTAAAGACCTAGGCATAATATTGGATAATAAACTATCATTTATTCCACATGTTAACTACATTGCTGGCAATACTCTAAAAACTCTTGGGTTAATTAAACGATTTTCATCCATGTTTAACGTTAACACCAGCAGATTGTTGTACACTAGTTTAGTTAGAGCAAAACTAGAGTATGGTTCTGTTATTTGGAACCCTACTTACGATCGATGGTCTTACAAAATCGAAATGGTACAGAGCAGATTTTTAAGAATTGTTCATTTTAAATTAGGTCTTACTAGAATTGCTTTTAGTCACACAAATATGTTAAGTACATTAAATTTAAAATCTATAAAAAATAGACGCAAAATTAATGATATTTGTTTTGGCTTCAGGCTCATAAATGGGCTTATTGATTGTGACCATTTATTGTCACTATGTAGATTTAATGTAACAAGGGTTACAAGACACCATACACTATTCAGAGTGCCAATACATTCCACACATTATGGTTTCAATAGTCCCATTTCTAGGATTTTGAGAAATTTGAACGAGATTACTGCCAGTGATAATGTAAATATTTTCAATGAACCTTATGCACATTTTAGCGATATGTTAAATCGTCTTCACAGATAACCTATAGTCATTTGGTATTATTTTAAAATAATATATTGTTTTAATATTTTGTATATTTTTTTTCTCTATATGTTTAGTGATTATTTTGATTTTGATGTATAGTAATTTCATTTAATTTCATTTAATCTATATTTTTTATTGTAGTGAATCATGTATCAATTTGTTACAATAGTTAAGAATTATATAATTGATTTGTAAAAATGTATGTAAAAAGGAGATACCGTATAAAATAAATAAATAAGAACATTTAATCACTGAAAATGTTTTTAAAGATATTAATCTACACTGGCGAAAGAAATTAACGCATCATTTGTGATTTTTTGATATCTTGGAATCGAGTTTTTTTTGAACACAAACATATTTTTACAATAAGAAATCTTATCAAGCATGCTGTTTTACATGTTTTGTTTTGTCTTTTGTTCTCATGGTTTTCTGTCAATAAATAAAATGAAGCACTTTTCATTATTCTGACTGTAAGAAAGGTTCATATAATATTTCTTTTTGAGTTTGTTTTCCAGTAATTGTTAAAATTAAGTGCTAAATAGTGAAGAATGAATATGGATAGACGTCCGAATCTTAATTTAAGCAATGAAGAAGCTGTGATTGCGGTTACACTTGCAGAAGAAGGTAGGAGTCAGCGTTACATCAGTCAGCGTCTTGGTGTTAATCAATCGACCGTATCCCGAAAGGATAAGGAGAAAAAGGGCCAAAACTGCTGTTCAAGACCGTTTTTTAATGATGCAGACGTTACGCGAACGGTTTATTACGGCTCCTAGGCTACAAAATATGCTCGCAGAGATCCACAATGTTCATGTAAGTTCCGTTACCATCAGAAAAAGGTTACATGGTTTTAATTTAACTCCGAAAAGAGCGGCAAAAGGACCACAATTAACCGCAGACCATCGCAGAGCCAGGTTAACATTTGCGCAAGAACATGTAAACTGGTTACAGGCCGATTGGGCTAATGTTATGTTTAGCGACGAGTCCAGATTTTGTCTTTACGGCAGTGACAGACGAATGCATGTGTACAGACGGCCAGGTGAACGTTATGCGCAGTGTAACATTGTTCCGACTGTTACGTTTGGTGGAGGCTCTGTTATTGTGTGGGGTGGTATCACTTTAGAGGCTCGTACGGAGTTGGTGGTCATACCAAGAGGAAGCATCACGGCAGCGTCTTATATTGCAAACATTTTAGAACCATCCGTAATGCCTTTTGCTCCCTTTGGAGGAAACGATTTCCTGTTTATGCATGACAATGCAAAACCACACAGTGCCCGAATTGTACAACAGTATCTTGACCTAGTGGGTATCAACACAATGCAATGGCCAGCCAGGAGTCCCGATCTTAATCCGATCGAACAATTAGAAAACGAGAATGCGTCTTTAAGGACAGAACTTCAAGAAAAAATCAACATTGATAAACACCTTGATATAAATTCAATCAATAATGAAATAAATGAGAGGATCAAGCGATCTCGTAACATCATTCTATTCAACGTAAAGGAAGAAAATGCTTCATCTGACAGTGAAAGCGTGTTTGATATTTTTAAAATGGTTAATAACAATATTGCTAAGCCCAAATATATCTTTCGTCTTGGAACAAAATCTCCAAATAAGTGTCGTCCAATAAAAGCGGTAATGAATGATGCTGATGATGTAATAAACTTACTTCGCGGATCTGCTCGTATTAAATCGAGTGAAAACTATAAGAATATTATCTTAAAAAAGGATAAAACACCTACGGAATTAGACGAAGAAAATAAAATTAGAAAACAATTCGCGGCAAGGAAAGAAGCAGGCGAAACAAACATCAGTATCAAATATATACGTGGAATATTAACAATAGTATCATCGACGCCGAAAAACGGATCAACTCCCAACGAAGTATAAACAGTTTAAAAGTGTTTTACCAGAATGTTCGCGAATTGTCAACTAAAACAAACGAATTTTATACTAACATACATAGTAGTGATAGTGACATTTTTCTATTTTGTGAGACATGGTTGCACAATGGTGTTATAAATGCAGAGTTATTTCCAGATACATTCTCTGTTTTTAGATGTGATAGAGTCGGTAAAAGAGGTGGAGGTGTCATGATTGCTGTACGTCATTTGCGGTGCTCCTGCGAAAATATTACAGTTAACAGTAATGTTGAGATTGTTGCTGCTCGGGTTTTTACACATAATGAAAGTATATGTTTCATATCTTTGTATATCCCCCCCTCGGAACCAGTTGAGACATACATCCGTGTATGTACAGAATTAGACAGAATTTGTAATATATATAAATCGGTTGTTATATGCGGTGATTTTAATTTGCCTCACTTTGCGAATGCACTCGAAAATCCCCGTGCAATCGATCGGAAAATCTCTGAACTTAATAATCTAATGCTGTTAAATGGTCTGGTACAATGTAATACTAAGTTAAATGCAAACAACAGGATGCTAGATTTAGTATTTGTGACCAAAGATATAAAATGTAAATTTGATGATCACCTACCAATCGTTGACATAGATAAGCACCATCCACCCCTTTCATTCTCATTCTGCCCGTCTACTGAAATGCAAATAAATATAAGTAATAATAAAAAGAATAAGTCATTCAACTTTCGCAAAGCTAATTATAATTTAATGTATAAAAAAATATTGGAATATGACTGGTCTCTTCTTCTTACTTTAGATAACGTTGACGACGTTTGCAATCAATTGTATCATGCGCTTTATACTATATTTAATGTAACCGTTCCTTTGAAAAGCAGTTCAACATATAATAGGAACAATTATCCATGCTGGTTCTCCGCTAAGACTAGACGATTGATCAAAATAAAAGATCACTATCGTAAATTACACAAGAACTTTAAATTAAATTGTTATAAAATTAAATTATCAAAAACTCGTAAAGAAATTCGCCAGAGCATCAAATATGATTATTCAATATTTATTAACAGTGCTGAAAATTCTATTTGTTCAGACCCGAAAAAACTTTGGAACTACGTTTCATCTAAAAAATCTCAATCGCGCATACCTGGCTCTATGTTCTATAATAACAACAGCTTAGAAAATCCGGATAACATTGTAAATGGCTTTGCGAGATATTTTTCGTCCGTTTATACTGACTGTCAAAATAACGGCGCAAATCTTAATGCAAGTTTCGATCACAATATTTCAATTCATATCAACGAAATTACAGCCGATGACGTCCTTAGGGCGGGAAAAAAATTAAGTAATAATTTTACAGCTGGTTCCGATAACATTCCATCGTTTATAGTACGAGACTGTATTCATGTGTTTCCTAATTCCGTTGGTTCATATATTTAACATAATTTTAAAAACATCAAAATTCCCTAAACAATGGAAAATATCTCGAATAACACCAGTCCTTAAGTCAGATAACAAGCAAGACATACAAAATTACCGCCCCATCTCAATTATAAATAACTTTGCGAAACTATTCGAGACAATTATTGCAAATAAATTGTATAATTACGTTGAAACACATATTACCACCAAGCAGCATGGTTTTATGATGAAGAAGTCTGCGTGTACCAATTTATTAACCATAACTGAATTTACATCTCATCATATGGATAAGCGTATGCAAGTAGACGTCTTATACACCGATTTTCGAAAAGCATTTGACTCTATAAATCATAATATACTAATATATAAACTAAAGAGATGGGGATTCAGTACTCCTCTAATTAATTTATTATGTGCGTATTTATCTGACAGAGAGAACTATGTTGAATATATGAACCATAGGTCCGCATCTTTCTATCCAACCAGTGAGGTCCCTCAAGGATCAAATCTGGGGCCATTGCTTTTTTTGTTATTTATTAACGACGTCGTCGACAACATAAAATCCAACATTCTTGTATACGCCGATGACATCAAAATATACAGAGAAATTAAATCGATAGAGGATTGTTTGACACTGCAATCGGATTTAGAGCTTATGCAGCAATGGAGCTTGGAAAATAGATTATATTTAAACATAAAAAAATGTAAACGTGTTTCATTTTGCAGATTAAGTAGCCCTCTATTCTATGATTACTCTTTAAATAACATCTTGCTGGAACGTGTTACGGAAATAAAAGACTTAGGTGTCTTACTAGATAAAGATCTGTCTTTTGTTCCCCACTACACAAAACTAGTGAACTCGGCTATGAGAATGTTGGGTTTTCTACGTAGAATATCAAAGCCTTTCAAAAACACCAGAACCATTATGAAGTTGTATACGTCGTATGTGCGACCGAAGTTAGAGTATTGCTCGTTAGTGTGGTCTCCGTTCTATGATTGCCATATCAAATCTATAGAACATGTTCAAAAAATGTTTGTAAGGTATCTGTATTTTGTAGTACATTCTGTATACCCGGACGAATCTATTAGATATGAAGACTTGTTGGCTATGTTTAACTTAAAATCTTTATCTGCATGACGCAAGATCGCTTCATTAACCACTCTGTACAATTTGCTTCACAACAATATAAATGCTCCCGGTATACTCGCTCAGTTAAACTTTTTTACACCTAGGATTTGTAGTAGAAATAGCGTACAATTTGTATGTAATAGAAGTCAAAGTAATGTATATTACATCTCCCCTCTCAATGCAATGATGCGCAATTATAATAACTCTCAAAACGTTGCTGATATCTTTTGTTGTAGTCGTAAACAATTTATTAACCAAATGTCCGCTGTATTAATTTAGTCACTATGTCAGATATCGTTAAGTATTGTTTAACTGAATTAAATATTGTATATGTAATAATTTTCTGCTAGAATTTTGTATATTTTTCCCTGTAATTTGAAATGTGTATTTCTGTTGGGAAATAAATTATTATTATTATTATTATTATTAACACCTATGGGACGCGATGGGCAGACGCCTTAGAGCACTTCCTCGGCGTCCAAGCAATCAACAAGAGCTTGGACAAAGATTGCAGGAAATTTGGGAAGATATTAACCAGGATGAAATAGGATCATCAATTAACAGTATGAGCCGTCGCTGTCAGGCAGTTATTCGAGCAAGAGGAGGAAACACTAGATATTAAGTCTTATAATCACATGTTAACTTTTTTCCTCTTTTTATTTATGACATTATTTTAGTCATTAATGAAAGAAAATGTGTTGAAAATCATTATTATAGTTCAGTTGGTTTTGTTGTTATTTTTTTTGTTTTTAAACATCAAAACTTTATTTTTAAATTAAAAAAATTAATGTGATGCGTTAATTTCTTTCGCCAGTGTAGTTTTTAAAATTTTGATTAATATTATTTGAAGTAACAATCTGAAATGGTAAATTTTTCAGGCATTTCCCTGATTCAAGATTTTTTTACCTGACCTTTTAATATAACTTTCTTCTGTGGGAAACCCCGAATGTGTTAAATTGATTTCATTATTTTTGTCAATATTTAAGTTAATTTTATAAATTTTTACGTGTTTTGTAATTTGCGTGCTGATTTTGACAAATTTAATAATATCATATGGCTATTTTGTTAGTGTTTTGCTCAATGAATATAATTCCCTGACTATTCTCTGACTTTCCAGGTTTTAATGATATTTAGTGAATTTTTTATTTACATAACTTTCAGGCATTCGGCGATTTCATAATAGAGTTCAATTTGAAGTTTTGAACGGGTGTTTCCACTCCCAGACTAAGCATGAAGTAAAATTTCGAGTTTAGAAAAGCCCCGTGAAAATTTGTCGAGGGTCGCGCAGCGACCCGAGACAAATTTTCGGGCTTTTCTAAACTCGAAATTTTACTTCATGCGCCACGCGTACAAAACACTGAGTTGAAGTGAAGTTCAAAAACACACAAATACATCTTTAATCAGAGTAACAGGGAATCAGGTATTTAGTCTGTTATCAACGATGTTCAGTGTTAATAATAAATAATTAGGTTTTGAATGTTTTTGTTAAACCAACTGGTAACGATATTTATATATTAATAGTTGCAAAAAAGTTATAAATTCAAATTTATTCTTAAAGAATTTGTATTCGTGATTCGAAAAAAACGGGATTCTTTGATTCAAATCATATTTACCTCTTACGAATCCTTTATTCGAGTATTCGTGATTTGAATCATATTAGGTGATTCGGATTCGTGATTCGAATCTTTTTTACGAGGAATCGTCCCAGCTCTGTGTATCCAGAAAGTAAGTTCCGATTGTATTTTTGGCCACCGCAGCGCTGCGATTGGAATTTCGCGCATGCGCGGTACTTACCATAACTTATTGAGAAGAAGATGACGTTAATATAAATTAGCTGAGTGTTATGAATGCTTAATGGTGCTTGTTTCAAATGCACATACGGGGAAGGTAAAATAGTCTACAAATAAATTCAAAACACAAAAATTTACATGCATATTCCACAAACCACCGCGGCACTTTTATTATCGTCCTCGCGTCTCGCATAACAATTCCCTTTCGGGAAATTAATCCTTTCCGGATTAATTAAGCGGAGGGCCATTTTTCCAGTTTCCGGGGGGTCGCGCTGTCGCAACAGCCTCCGCAGTTAAAATAATAATCTGCGCAGTATATTCCACAGCGAATTATCATTTTCGTTGAACGGCACAGGGAAAAAAAATCGCGCTCTGAAAACGACACCAAATTGCGTGAACTCGTGCCCGGAATATACTGGGATTCAGGGGATGTAGGGTATTAACCTAATTTTACAGCCTCCCAGGCAGCTAGGGATGATGGGAAAAAATAAGGGTGGATGTAGCCTGATATGAATCTTAAATATTGAGAGAGGGGGAAAATCGATGGATTTTGAACGCGCAAATATATTGAATGACGACAACAGTATTCTGAAACTAGGCGTATCACGAATTTTATTTATCGAAGTTTTTAAACAATCATTATTTAATGCTGTAAAGATGAACAGTTTCCTTAGACGTACTGTGCTAAAAATATGAAAACTATTTGCACTGTAAAATTTCAGTTTTATACGTTGATTTTTTTAAACGTTCAATTTGAAGCTGTTTCCACTCCTTGGTTAAACATGAAGTATTTTAATAACAAAATATTTACATTTGTGTTCACACATAAGCAAAGAATTAATAATATTGCGTTATTGCAATAATGGCGCTTAATGGGTTAAATAAATAACAATATTTTTAATGAATAATGCAAGAAAGTAATTTGTTGTACATTTGTGGATAAACATGTTTTTATCGTTATTTTGATTAAAGTGTTTGTGTATCGTTTTATGTATCCCACTTTCATTTACTATAAGTATATAGTGTATATAAAATTGGGTTAAGCTTTTTCAAATAAAAGGGTAATAAGCAACATTTTATGGCTCACTCGTAATATCTCTTTTATATTATAGTATGTAGGCATAACATACAGGCTCAATAAACTGAAATAAATTGGCAATAAAACCAAACAAACAATAAAATTTTTATTTTTTTCCGGGAAATAGCGAAAACAAATTTTGCTAAGTAATTAAAATAATTTATTTAATTTATTATTAGTACACACTTATCAACTGAAAAAAAAGTTGTATTAACATTGTACTTATATCATATGTTCAATTTTAAATAAAACCACTAGAGTGCCATGATTTAATCTTTTTTCAAATTTAAGTTGGCTACACACTTCAGGAATTGACATATAAAACGTCAGACACAATAATTATAATGTACATTTTTAGAGTTGCCAACCTAGAATATTTTCCATGGCACTCTAGAGATTTTTTTAATTGAACATACGATATTATTAGTTGTAAATGAACTCCGTTAACTAAATAAATAAAAAAATATATTGTAATTTTAAAGGCAATTTTTAAATGACTTAATCAATATGTGTAAATTATGAGAAACATTCAAAGAGATTTATAACCTAACATTAATTTCACTTATCATTAGGGTTGGGCTACACCAACAATGTCACGTCGACAATGTCATTCTCGACGCGTCGAGTATAACGTTGACTCGTTGTACAACGTTAATGACGTTTTAATATAACTTTCGAACTATCCAATATAGTGCGATACGGTTTTGGCAGATAGTTAACAGAGTATTCAAAACACCTAAAATATCTTTTCGATATATAAAGTCAACACATTACCCTTTTACCATGACGTTACAAATAACAAAACACAATATCATAAACGCAAGTCCATGTTTTTGTATGATTTTATTACTTCATTTATTTGACAAACCTGTCAGTGAGCAATCTATTTCAAAAGAAGCAACAGGAACGAACTGACAAACATAGAACAGTAGACGCCAGGTAAACTATATATTAACAATGTGCTCAGTATTGTATTTGTCACAATATTCAAGAAAATATACATATACAATCACAATAATTTTCTCTTGGTTTTGCGAATAATTGTAAATTGTTATTCTCTATGAATCATCGCAATTATCTAACTCTTTGGATAATTTTTATGAAGTGTCTAACATTTCAGCTATTTTTTTACTTACTTGCAATACTTTCGCCTATTATTGGAAATTCGATATGTTTCTTTTTTAAAGAGTTTCGCCGCAGTTTTAATGAAATTGGGCATTTTTATAAAATTGGCGCAATTGAATTATTTTGACAGGCGTCATGAATATCATGATGATAAAATCGCAAACTTAACATTTGACGTGTCAAACAATTGAAGATGTTCTGTTTCAACCAGAATCCATTGGTTTAAAACAGATAGAAGTTAATGACGTCAGGGTAGAAAGGTGTGTTGACTCTACATTATAATAATATAACCTATAAATAGTATTGTTGACATTGTCAACATGCTGTCACGTCGACTATTAAAGTGGACATGTCGAGGCCCATTCCTGCTTGGCATGCATATCTGTTAAATCCGGTTAGTAATGTATCTACCGAAAATATAATGTCATCTATTTCAAAAGTTAGGTTATGTTTGTAATTCATTTGTATCTAACTAATCTAACTAATCTAACTGTTATTTAACCAAACCTAATAGTCAACTAACCTTAGTAAATTCCATACATCTGAAACTATGTTACTGCAATTACACCTTTAGTTAGATTAGGTTACGCGGTAAATATATTGCTTAGGTTTTAGTTAGGTCATGAATATCATGATGATAAAATCGCAAACTTAACATTCGACGTGTCAAACAATTGAAGATGTTCTGTTTCAACCAGAATCCATTGGTTTAAAACAGATAGAAGTTAATGACGTCAGGGTAGATAGGTGTGTTGACTCTACATTATAATAATATAACCTATAAATAGTATTGTTGACATTGTCAACATGCTGTCACGTCGACTATTAAAGTGGACATGTCGAGGCCCATTCCTGCTTGGCATGCATATCTGTTAAATCCGGTTAGTAATGTATCTACCGAAAATATAATGTCATCTATTTCAAAAGTTAGGTTATGTTTGTAATTCATTTGTATCTAACTATTCTAACTAAACTAACTGTTATTTAACCAAACCTAATAGTATACTAACCTTAGTAAATTCCATACATCTGAAACTTTGTTACTGCAATTACACCTTTAGTTAGATTAGGTTACGCGGTAAATATATTGCTTAGGTTTTGGTTAGGTTAGGTTAGTTAGATATATATATATATATATATATATACTAATACTAATCATACTAATCTATCTAACGGTTATTTAACCAAAGCCCTAGCTGGGTTAGATGACTATTAGTCATCTAACCCAGCGACGGATCGCAGCCTAACTTCAGGGTAGGCCACAACGCCAAGGCACACAAAATTTGAAGTTGGGGTCGCGCTTTATAAATACAAGGAATTGCACAACAAAGTTACCTTTCAATAGCGGATACATATTACCTTGGGTCTCTGGCCTACCCTGAAGTTAGGCTGCTAGCCGCCGCTGATTTAACCTAAGTAAATTCTATCCATCTGAAACTTTGTTACTGCAATTAAACCTAGTTATTTTAGGTTACACGGCTAAGCAATGTATTAGGTTTTGGTTATGTAATGAAAAGTACTTAGATTATAGGATTATCATATTACACAGTTAGGTCTGTGTGGATGACAATTGCATGACAATGTTATATGGAAAATAATCAGCTTATAAAAATTTAAAAACGTAGGTTGCTATTTGGTGAAATTCCATATAAACACTTTTAGTAATAACAAACTTGGTTAAGATTTTACTGTTTATTAGTTGACAATTGTTTCGTCACACAATGGCTTTATCAAGCAGATGAATGATCATTATTCATCTGCCTAATATAGCCTCTGTGTGGAAAAAACAATTGTTAGTTTACACTCCAACAATTGTTTCGCCACAGAGTGGCTTCATCAGGCAGATGAATGATGATCATTCATCTGCTTGATGAAGCCACTGTGTGGCGAACAATTATTGCAGTGTCAACTAATAAATAGTGAAATCTTAACCGTGTGTTATTTACTAAAAGTGTTAATCAGCTTATGTTAGATGATAGTTAAGTTAGGTTAGAAGGCATTAACATTGCTTAGGTTAGATTAAATTATACTTGGTTTTTATTGCTGTACAGGATGACCCAAATTTGATATATTTATAGGATATCTCGGTAACCAGTAGAGTTAAAAACAATCTGATATACACGGCATGACCTCAGATCATGGCTAATTTCATTAGTTTTGGAGATTTCGGTCGATTTTCATTTAGTAGCTGTTTTAAAATACGTTATTTTCTCAATAACTATAAGTTATACAAAAAACAGATTAATAGTTATTTGTGTAGTTTTCTTCGCAGAATTCAGTAGCGTACTTATTTTTAATAATTATTTATTTTCTCTGAAGAAAGGCCATAACGTGTATATCACATTTTTTTAACTCTTCGGGTTGATGAGATATCCTATACAAACATCAAATATGGGGCATCCTGTACAAAGCGTTAACTAGATAGAAATTACTTAGATGAGATAACAGATAGGTTACTCAAAATAAAGGAATTTTAAGAGAAAACATGCTTCATTTTCAAATATTTAGATCTTAGAGGGTTCGTTAAAAACCAAATATAACTTGACAGATATGTTGCGTTAAATACCAGTTAGGTAAGCCACGTAACTAAAATCTAAACTAATATAACTAAGGTATGATTCACGAGAGGTGTTCCATGGTTTCCTGTTCCATGGTTTTGTAGTGCTTTCTGCACCAATATATGTACTACGAAAATAGTTTGATGTCATCAGATTACGTGTGCGAAAGGAGACAGAAAACTTCATAATATGTCTGCTATGGTTTTTAGATGGTACATGCGAAAACTTATGTTCCGATATGCAGCTTTAAAATGTTAAGGTTAAACGTCACATTTTGACAATGTCTTCGTAAAAATAAACCTGCAAAAACCCAGCCACAAATCATTATAATTAATGTGCACAATCGTTTTCTATGTGAGTTTAAGTGGTATAATTCCAATTTCCACATCTACTAAATAGTTCAGGTATTTACAGAAATAAATAATGCATTTATGTTGATTTTCTGTAAGCTCAAACGAAAATGTTAGTTAATTTGGCAAATAGTCATTAGATTAATCTGTTAATACAGGGAATTTTTCTTTTAAGTATACATACAGGGAATTTTCTATTTGGTATACATATGCATACGCTTTTTTTAAGAGTTCAATATAAAGCTTAAAACGAGTGTTTTCCACTCCCAGACTAAGCATGAAGTAAAATTTTGAGTTTAGAAAAGCCTGAAAATTTGGTTTGGTCGCGTAGCGCGAAGCGCGGAGCGGCCAATCCAAATTTTCAGGCTTTTCTAAACTCGAAATTTTACTTCATTCGCCACGCGTATTAAACACTGAAAACACTGAAATATTGTGAACGAGTAAACTTCGCTTGAAATCAGTGTCTTATACGCGTGGCGCATGAAGTAAAATTTCGAGTTTAGACAAGCCTGAAAATTTGGGTTGGCCGCTCCGCGCTTCGCGCTACGCAACCAAACCAAATTTTCAGGCTTTTCTAAACTCGAAATTTTACTTTATGCCTAACCCGGAAGTGGAAAACACTCGTTTAGACTTCAAGTTGGCCTTTTTTACGAAAAAAATGAATATTTAAAAATCTACAACACGTAATTGGGAAAAAAAAACTCAAAGGAAAAAAATCACAAGAATTTATGATTGACAGGTTTTCTTAAAAAAAGAACACTAATATACTCACGACCTAAACAATATGACATTGTCATGTAACGTCAAAATTTGACACAATTAGGAAAAATCGTTATAGATACAACTGTCGACATACTCTCTAAAAAAATTGAATCACACATTCCACATCAATGAATCATAGGACATCTCTCCCGAATTCAACTATATTAACAGGCCGAACATATACGATGAGAGTTAGTCTTGTTATAGAATGTAGTTAGAAGTTATATAACTGTATTTAAACCTAAGTATCTTGAATTAAATATTGGCTGTCTGGCTAATTATTTGTACAACTATCGACTACAGTACACTTTTGTGCAATAAAATTAAGCACACAACATATGGTATAGTTTAAAACGGACGTAATGAATTTCCTAATTACAAAATAGTATATTACGTAACGAGAGTGGTGTGCAGCATATTATATATGAGCGGACATGTTGCGCACGAGCCGCGCAGCGGCGAGTGCAATATTCCGCGAGTATGAAATTGCCATACCACTCGAGAAACGTACGATACGTTACCTACGCTCTAACAAAATAAACAATGAGCATGAAAGAACAACTTATTTATTGTAATCATTTTTAATAGTAGCATGACAATGATGAAAACTAAATTACTACTTGATCAATACACAGAGAATTTTTCTTTTAGGTAAACATATGTATATAGCTGTCCATTTTCCGACATTCGTTGTTTTTTAAAGGAGTCCAATTTGAAGCTTTAGACGAGTGTTTTCCACTCCCAGACTAAGCATGAAGTAAACTTTCGAGTTTAGAAAAGCCCTGTGAAAATTTGTCGAGGGTCGCGTAACGACCCGAGACAAATTTTCTGGGCTTTTCTAAACTCGAAATTTTACTTCATGCGCCATGCGTATAAAACACTGATTTCAAGTGAGGTTCAAATATACATACAGTCTACAATATTTTAGTGTTTTATACGCTTGACGCATGAAGTAAAATTTCGAGTTTAGGAAAGCCCAGAAAATTTGTCTCGGGTCGCTGCGCGACCCTCGACAAATTTTCACGGGGCTTTTCTAAACTCGAAATTTTACTTCATGCTTAGTCTGGGAGTGGAAAACACTCGTTTAAAGCTTCAAATTGAACTCTTAAAAATAAAAACAACGAATAAATAAAGAATTAAAGAAAATAAGCTGAATTTGAGATACGTATACTTTAAAGAAAAACTCCCTGTACAAAGAAATGTCATTTGGTTGTGCGGTAAGCAATCAGCTGTTCAGCTGTCAGCCCGTAATGTACTTGTCAAAGCTATTACGTGCATGTGCAGGTAATGTCATTCATACTTGTCAAGATGATAGTGTGGGTACTAGATAGGGCGTAGGTAAATATGTCAATTTCCTTAATGTCAAAATGCTGCGTCATTTAGACAACAATTCAAAAATTCGAATTCTAACTAAAATAGAAGATAGTTTTTCTATTTCGGCTTTGTTGTTTTTGTTACGAGCGTTTTTTCAAAAGGTCATAGTTTTGGTTTTTTAATGAAGGTGTTATTTTCAAGTTATGGCTGTTTTGTCATTTATCGAAACTGCTGCTAGGCAATTTGCACAGACTCGAATTATACAACTAGAATATTGTAAAAAATAGATATGAGACTTGTGCTTAATTTTATTGCACAGAAGTGTATATTTCAATAACAATGTTGATACGTCCACCAAAAATTCGCTATATCCGGCGCGTTTTGACCCCAAATTTGATCTAGATTAGGTTAGGTTGTACTTAAGTATCGTATGTTCAATAAAAAAAAATCTCTAGAGTGCCATGGAAAATATTCTAGGTTGGCAACTCTGAAAATTTACATTATAATTATCACGTCTGAAGTTTTATTTGTCAATTCCTGAAGTGTGTAGCCAACTTAAATTTAAAAAAAAAGATTAAATCATGGCACTCTAGAGGTTTTTTTTTATTGAACATATGATACAAGCTCTAGTTATATAGGGAGTAGATTAATTAAAATATGAATAACAAAATAATACAGTGCATAAAATTAAAATCCCACCCCTAAACACAAACAAGATCAATACATCCCTATTCACCTAAATTCGCATATGCATGCAAAAAACGGCCACAATCACACAGGAAACAAGGTAACATCTGTGAAAAGTGGGGGCGCGATGGAATTGACGTCCTGAATGGGGGAGGAACGCGTTTGTTTTATTTTTCCGTGTCGGACGAGCGAAGGGAATTCGTATAAATACCGTTTTAGTTTTATATTCCTGAAAGAAGACCCTGGGGAGGATCGGAGAAATGGACGGCGCTTTATCCCGGGAAAGACCTTCGACGTTATGAAATATGCCCGGCGTGCCCTCAGGACGGAAATTGTAATTGGCAACGATTGGAAACTCGCTTCTATTTTTTTTTTTGCACCATCGAGGGAGAAAAATGTTGAAAATGTTGTAATCGGATGTTTGATTTTTAGACGCAACACTTCGAATCGTCGTAAAGGTGATTGCGTCAATCGGAAAACTAGTTATGATTTCTGGAACGGGATTAAGTTTAAAGTTGTGAAAGCAATTATCCGGAATAACGTCTGCATTCTGGAAATACATGATTGGTTTCTTTAAAACGAAAACAAACAAAAACGCGTGTTATAAAGTGATGATGTTGGTAAATTAATATCTTTAATTAATTTCTCACTTAACCCGTGGTGAAACATTTTTTAATACAGGATGATTTAAATTAAATTTAAATTAAAACACTTGGTTTGTTTCACTTATTTATATTTTCTCCTGAACAGCTGATTGCTTACCGCACAACCAAATGACATTTCTTTGATGTACAGGGAGTTTTTCTTTAAAGTATACGTATTCCAAATTCAGCTTATTTTCTTTAATTCTTTAGTTATTCGTTGTTTTTAGTTTTAAGAGTTCAATTTGAAACTTTAAACGAGTGTTTTCCACTCCCAGACTAAGCATGAAGTAAAATTTCGAGTTTAGAAAAGCCCCGTGAAAATTTGTCGAGGGTCGCGCAGCGACCCGAGACAAATTTTCTGGGCTTTTCTAAACTCGAAATTTTACTTCATGCGCCAAGCGTATAAAACACTCAAATATTGTAAACTCTATGTATATTTGAACCTCACTTGAAATCAGTGTTTTATACGCATGGCGCATGAAGTAAAATTTCGAGTTTAGAAAAGCCCAGAAAATTTGTCTCGGGTCGCTGCGCGACCCTCGACAAATTTTCACAGGGCTTTTCTAAACTCGAAATTTTACTTCATGCTTAGTCTGGGAGTGGAAAACACTCGTTTAAAGCTTCAAATTGGACTCCTTTTAAAAACAACGAATCTAGGAAAATGGACAGCTTTATGCATATGTTTACCTAAAAGAACAATTCTCTGTGTATTGATCAAGTAGTAATTTAGTTTTCATCATTGTCATGTAGATTTTAAAATATTCATTGTTTTCGTAAAAAACGCCAATTTGAAGTTTAAACGAGTGGTTTCCACTTCCGGGTTAAGCATGAAGTAAAATTTCGAGTTTAGAAAAGCCTGAAAATTTGGTTTGGTCGCGTAGCGCGAAGCGCGGAGCGGCCAAACCAAATTTTCAGGCTTTTCTAAACTCGAAATTTTACTTCATGCGCCACGCTTATAAGACACTGATTTCAAGCGAAGTTTACTCGTTCACAATATTTCAGTGTTTTCAGTGTTTAATACGCGTGGCGCATGAAGTAAAATTTCGAGTTTAGAAAAGCCTGAAAATTTGGTTTGGCCGCTCCGCGCTTCGCGCTACGCGACCAAACCAAATTTTCAGGCTTTTCTAAACTCGAAATTTTACTTCATGCTTAGTCTGGGAGTGGAAAACACTCGTTTTAAGCTTTGAATTGAACTCTTAAAAAAAGCGTATGCATATGTATACCTAATAGAAAATTCCCTGTATGTATACTTAAAAGAAAAATTCACTGTATTAACAGATTAGTCTAATGAATATTTGACAAATCTACTGAAATCTCTTAAAATTCCTTTATTTTAAGTAACTTATCTGTTACTTCATCTAAGTAATTTCTATCTAGCTAACGCTTTGTACAGGGTGGCCCAACTTCGATGTTTTTATAGGGTATCTCAGTAACCCGAAGAGTTAAAAAGAATCTGATATACACGTCATGGCCCCTTTTTATCGAGAAAATAACAATGGTATTAACAGATTATGGCTAACTCTAAAATTTGAAGTTTAAATTATAAAACAAGTACGCCTCTGAATTTTACTGAGAAAACTACACAAATAACCATTAAACTGTTTTTTGTATAACTTATAGTTAAATAAAGTATTTTAAAATAGCTAATAAATGAAAATCATATCGGTCGATTTCCCTCACAAACTAATCAAGTTAGCTATGATCTGAGGTCATGACGTACTTATTAGATTGTTTAAGCTCCACTGGTTACCGAGATATCCCATGAAAACATCGAACTTTGGTCATCCTGTACAGCAATTAATCCAAGTATAATTTAATGTAACCTAAGTAATCTTAATGCCTTCTAGCATAACTTAACTATCATCTAACACAGTGGTTCTCAACCGAGGGTACATGTACCCCCGGGGGTACGACCGTAAATCGAAGTGATACATTTAACTTTCATTATAAAATGGCGAATGCTAATCAATTTACTCTAAATTATTAACACAAGAAATTTAAAAAAACTTGCTGTGTGAGATAGGGGCTGTTTCTACTAGACTTAGACTACTGTTATTATGAATAACGAGGCCTGGATCGTACCTCCACTATGTATTGCGTGTCACTGCAAGCGCGCATTACTGTAAGCACTGTAAGCGTCAAATACGGAGATAATTCAACATCTTTAGGATCTGTTAGCTTCATTTAACAATTATTTTCCTGACGATAATGAAATTGAAAAGTATATGTGGATAGTAAATCCTTTTGCTACAAATAAAAGAAAATTATAGCTTGTCAACAACAGAAGAAGAGCAACTGATTGACATTTGTACTGACACGATATACCGGGTGCTGATCCAACCGCTCGGTAATAGCAATTTACATGTAAAATCACACTTTTGCAGATTTCTGCTCCCCTAATTAGATGTTGAAATTGTAATTTATGCTTGAAATAAACTGCTGCGATTTTATATATTATAACATACTTATCAAATAATAATAAATAATCCATAAATGTATTACTATTTAGGTATAATAAGTAATCCACTTTTAGTTATAGTTAGTTAGAGTTTTTTATGGCGCCCAGTTAAAGCCCTTGTAGTAATTATAAATTTACATACAAACATATAAGTGGTAGGGCAGGGTAGAAAATAATAAGGGATACTTTAGAAACAACTAACCGGCTAAAGGGGTACGTTAACAAAAAAGGTTGAGAACCACTGATCTAACATAAGCTCATTAACACATTTAGTAAATAACACACTTGGTTAAAATGTGACTATTTATTAGTTGACACTGCAACAATTGTTTCGCCACACAGTAGCTTTATCAAGCAGATGAATGATCATCATTCATCTGCCTGATGAAGCCACTCTGTGGCGAAACAATTGTTGCAGTGTCAACTTACAATTGTTTCGCCACACAGTGGCTATATTAGGCAGATAAATAATGATTATTCATCTGCTTGATAACGCCATTGTGTGGCTAAACAATTGTTGCAGTGTCAACTAATAAACAGTGAAATCTTAAACAAGTTTGTTATTTACTAAAAGTGTTTATATGGAATTTCACAAAATAACAGCCTAAGTTATTAATTTCTTTTAAGCTGATTATTTTCTATATAACTTTTGTTATGCAATTGTCATCGATACAAACCTAACTGTATAAGATGATAATCCTATAATCTAAGTACTTTTCATTACTTAACCAAAACCTAATACATTTCTTAGCCGTGTAACCTAAAATAACTAGGTTTAATTGCAGTAACAAAGTTTCAGATGGATAGAATTTACTTAGGTTAGATCAGCGGTGGCTCGCAGCCTAACTTCAGAGTAGGCTAGAGACCAAAGGTAATATGTATCCGCTATTGATAGGTGACTGTTGTGCAATTCCTTGTATTTATAAAGCGCGATCTCAACCTCAAATTTGGTGTGCCTTGGCGCTGTGGCCTACCCTGAAGTTAGGCTGCGATCCGTCGCTGGGTTAGATGACTAATAGTCATCTAACCCAGCGACTTTGGTTAAATAACAGTTAGTTAGATGGGTATGATTAGTATATATATATCTAACTAACCTAACCTAACCAAAACCTAAGCAATATATTTACCGCGTAACCTAATCTAACTAAAGGTGTAATTGCAGTAACAAAGTTTCAGATGTATGGAATTTACTAAGGTTAGTTGACTATTAGGTTTGGTTAAATAACAGATTAGTTAGATTAGTTAGATACAAATGAATTACAAACATAACCTAACTTTTGAAATAGATGACATTATATTTTCGGTAGATACATCACTAACCGGATTTAACAGATATGCATGCCAAGCAGGAATGGGTCTCGACATGTCCACTTTAATAGTCGACGTGACAGCATGTTGACAATGTCAACAATACTATTTATAGGTTATATTATTATAATGTATAGTCAACACACTTTTCTACCCTGACGTCATTAACTTCTATCTGTTTTAAACCAATGGATTCTGGTTGAAACAGAACATCTTCAATTGTTTGACACGTCGAATGTTAAGTTTGCGATTTTATCATCATGATATTCATGACGCCTGTCAAAATAATTCAAATGCGCCAATTTTATAAAAATGCCCAATTTCATTGAAACTGCGGCGAAACTCTTTAAAGAAGAAACATATCGAATTTCCAATAATAGGCGAAAGTAAAAAAATAAAAAAATAGTAAACATATGCATAATGCTGTCCATTTTCCTAGATTCGTTGTTTTTGAAAGGAGTCCAATTTGAAGCTTTAAACGAGTGTTTTTCACTCCCAGACTAAGCATGAAGTAAAATTTCGAGTTTACAAATTTTCTGGGCTTTTCTAAACTCGAAATTTTACTTCATGCGCCAAGCGTATAAAACACTCAAATATTGTAAACTCTATGTATATTTGAACCTCACTTGAAATCAGTGTTTTATACGCATGGCGCATGAAGTAAAATTTCGAGTTTAGAAAAGCCCAGAAAATTTGTCTCGGGTCGCTGCGCGACCCTCGACAAATTTTCACAGGGCTTTTCTAAACTCGAAATTTTACTTCATGCTTAGTCTGGGAGTGGAAAACACTCGTTTAAAGCTTCAAATTGGACTCCTTTCAAAAACAACGAATCTAGGAAAATGGATAGCTTTATGCATATGTTTACCTAAAAGAAAAATTCTCTGTGTATTGATCAAGTAGTAATTTAGTTTTCATCATTGTCATGTAGATTTTTAAATATTCATTGTTTTCGTAAAAAACGCCAATTTGAAGTTTAAACGAGTGGTTTCCACTCCCGGGTTAAGCATGAAGTAAAATTTCGAGTTTAGAAAAGCCTGAAAATTTGGTTTGGTCGCGTAGCGAAGCGGAGCGACCAAACCAAATTTTCAGGCTTTTCTAAACTCGAAATTTTACTTCATGCGCCACGCTTATGAGACACTGATTTCAAGCGAAGTTTACTCGTTCACATTATTTCAGTGTTTTCAGTGTTTAATACGCGTGGCGCATGAAGTAAAATTTCGGGTTTAGAAAAGCCTGAAAATTTGGTTTGGCCGCTCCGCGCTTCGCGCTACGCGACCAAACCAATTTTTTTTTTGAAACATATTTTAATACTGGATGATTTAAAATAAATTTAAATTAAAACACTTGACTTGTTTCACTTATTTATATTTTCTCCTGGAAAAAATATAAATAAGTGAAACAAACCAAGTGTTTTAATTTAAATTTAATTTAAATCATCCAGTATTAGATGGTAAATTAATATTATTTGACTAAGATAAATATTTCAAGTAAAATTTTTATTTTAATTTTAATATTTCGATTTAAAAAAATCCGTTTAAATCGAAAGATTAAAAATAAAATAAAATTTTTACTTGAAATATTTACTAGACACAATAAAAACAATAGCAGTTAACAATGGCTACACTGAAGATTTAATTAATAAAATGTTAAAAAAGAAACAACACAAACAATTACGAAATTACTTTTATAGTGGGACAAATTCAGACACAATAACATGGAATAGATTAGAATATATTAAGCCACTGTCTTTACAAATCAAAAATAATTTAAAAGGACAGAATAGTAACATAATTTTGACAAACACAAATAATTTAGGAAAATTAATAGTTAACAATAAAATCAAAACTGAAAATTGTAAATTGAAGAAAAGTGGTATTTATGAATCAAAATGTGATGATTGTGATGCAGTGCATATAGGACAAACCGGCAGGTCTTTTGATATCAGGTTAAAAGAGCATAAACAAGACATAGAGAATAAAAAACAAACCACCGGTTTTTCTAAGCACTGTATCACATCTAATCACCATTTTTCTTCAAACGATTTAAAAATTCTGCATACAGGTAATAAGGGATTAACGCTTAACTACCGGGAGGGTTTAGAAATTTCAAAAGCCATAAAAGCAAGTAAAAATGTGGTCAACGACAACGAAGACCTTTGGAATTCCCCGATATTAAATGCCCTTATTACCCAATAAAACCTAAAACTCGAAACTGTATATATTCCTAAACAAATCCATTTGTACATCATTCTTGATAATGGCATTAAGCCGAAACTAGTAGAAAATAAAATACATATAAGTGAAACAAAACCAAGTGAATTTAATTTACAAACCATTATATTTTAAAATGTTTTACCAAGTGATTAATGAGAAAAGAGTGTCCGATATATGAAATATTTACTATCATTTTTAACAACGCGACCAGTCTAAATGTCCAGGCCTTTCTAAACTTATATACTTACTTCATGCTTAAACAAGGAATGGAAACACTCGTTCAACAAATCAAATTATAATAATAAGAACACTGAATAAATCTAACATTTGTAATAAATTTGACATGATTGAATGTTGTGTAAACAAAAAATCCTCCCTTTATCTTGTGCTTCTTCATTTCATTGTAGTAAGAATATTAGCACATACAAACACAATTTTTCATATCTCAAGATTTGTAAGTCAAAACAATCCTTTTTCCGTTTTATTTTCTATTCTATTTCATTTCTTTAACACTGAATACATGCATGTGTGAAATCTCTGGGAGTAATTTTCGAATTACCGCAGCATCCAGCGACAAAGGCTCCGTCTTTTCCTTTATTCTTTTTCGTTCTTTATTCGCCCGCTCATAAATATTTATGGGTGCGAGATTTTATTCTTCGAAGGGGATGACGACGGGGACGTCGACTGGAATACTATCAAAAACAAATTTCCGAGCCCGTGCACGCAACATGAAAATACACCCGCATTTAAAACTCACTTTCGTATTCTGATCTCGATCTTATTCTCGCAGTCTCAGGCTGGTAAACATCCATAATGTGGATTTTGCAATTTTCTTGGGTATGAATATTGGAGCTCGGGGATGGCTTTTTGGGCAATTACGTTCAAGGACATGCTAATGTTTGCCATTGCTGTGAATCTTGCATCGATTGTTTTTTGTTCAGCTTTATCCATAGCTCGTAACCTTGCACCACGAAGTTTTAACCAGGGTTGTTATGTTTAAAACACTTTGTTTTAATTTGTTTAAAATATATTTTAAACGTTAAATATGTTTAAAACGTTTTTTTATTATTTTAAATTTGCTAAATTATATTTTATACTGCTTCATTAAGATTTTTTGTTTACATTTTTAAATTTTAGTTAAATTGTTGAAGATATTTCAAATTACATTATTAAACATAGCATTTTATTACAAGAAAATATCAAATATCAAATATGTGTGCATAAATGTGATTTTTAATTACAGCGAATTTTTCTTTCAGATATACATATGCATACACTGTAAATTTTACGACGTTCGTTGTTTTTTTTTTAAGATTTCAATTTGAATCTTTAAACGAGGGTTTTCTATTCCCAGACTAAGCATGAAGTAAAATTTCGAAATTTGACTTCATGCGCCACACGTATAAAACACTGAAATATCGCAAAGTTTATAATATTCGGCTTTAGCAATCCAATATGTAGATGTGAATAAAACGTGAGTCAAATTCTGCGCTGAATATTTTTTTTTAAACAGTGATTATAGGCAACCCAATAACTCTAACGTATATTAGGTTGCCTATAATCGTCGTTGTATGTGTGTGTTTTTTGAACTTCACTGTAAATCAGTGTTATTAAGCGTGGCGCATGAAGTAAAATTTCGAGTTTAGAAAAGCCTAATTTGGATTGGCCGCTCCGCTTCGCTACGCGGCCAATCCAAATTTTTAGGCTTTTCTAAACTCGAAATTTTACTTCATGCTTAGTCTGGGAGTGGAAAACACTCGTTAAAAGCCTCAAATTAACCGCTTTTAAACAACGAATTCCCGCAAATTTGAAAAAACGCTGTAATAATCGGGATATGTATATTCAAAAGAAAAATGTCTTGTGTGTTCTGTTTTAAACACATTTTAAACGTGTTTTTTAATGATTTAAACGCAGTTTTAATTAAAAAAAACACGTTTTATTAAAAAAAACTGTTTGTTCTAATTAAAATGAAAACGCCAAATGAAAATGAAATCAATTCCGCCGCGACCGCAGCCGCAGTCACAAGATTAAACCCGGATGCTGAAGATTTTACACTGGTCTCAAAAAGGAAGAGGAAACCCAAAACTCGAACTGGAACCATTGGTAACTCAAAAAGAGAAATGGGCATCAAAGGACGGAAACTACAAGCATAATTTTACATCACCGGTCTGGACACAACAGTCACTCCTGAATCATTGCTAAAGCATGTAAAATCAATGAAAATTGAAAACGCATATTGTATAAAAATGTCATCTAAGCGACCGGAAGGTTATTCTTCATATAAATTAATTGTCGACCAATCTGACTCGGATATTATTAAAGATCCTGAAATGTGGCCCGAAGGCGTATTTGTTAACCATTTTGTATGGAGACTGCAAAAAATAGACCAAACGAAGATCAATGTCGCTTGATATTTCTAAACGTGCAGTCAGTTAGGAATAAATTAGACCAACTAGACATTCTACTAAATAATGAATTTAATTCTATATCTATACTATGTTTAACAGAACACTGGCTAAACGATAATGAAATGTGCTTAATACATTTTAAAAACTATAATTTAACATCCATTTCGAGTGAATAAACATCTTATGGCGGCTCACTTATACTAGCAAAAAACAATATTAAAACAGAATCAGTCTTACATAATTACTCAGTAGAAAATGAATTAGAACTCTCTTGCACACTCTGATCAGATATAAACATTATCATCATCAACATATATCGGCCTCCAAATGGTAAGATTGATATATTTCTTAACAGAATAAATTCTTTACTGACATCTCTTGATATAACAAAATGTATTATAATCGGAGGCGATATTAATATCAACTTTAACAATATAAATATAAAGATGTACTCGAGCTATACGGTTTCTTTAGAAGCTTTGGATTGTTTCCATTAGTGAATTTCAATACTAGGTTTAACAACAGAATAGATAACATCTTCAGTAATATACATTCATTAATAGTAAATCCCTTGTTTACTGGTTTGTCGGATCATGTGGCTATTGATGTTCGACTGAATATACCAACAATGCGCCCCTTGGATAATACAGGGGTGATAAGACCTATTACCATGTCTGGTAAGTTTCAGTTGTATCTTCTTCTGCATGATGTCGATTGGTCATTCATTGAAGAAAATACAACTTCATCTGACTGTAAGTTCGATACATTCATAAATATCTTAAATAATAATATATAAAATTACGAAAAAACTATTCGTGAAAATGCAAACGATGTCTTAATTAATAAGACAACTTAATATAAGAAGCGTAAGCTTATTTTCTCGAATTCAAATAGTTTTGAATTTATCTTATCTTAAATAATGCTATTACGACTGCCTTCCCACGAAAGTCGTACAAACAAAAACAGACTACTTCGCATACAATTAGCGTAAATATTTTAAAAATGAAAGATACCCTTCAATTAGTTGATGAGGCTTATCAGCAAAATAAAAGTGCCAAAAACAAAGAATTGCGTGACAAAACAAGATTGGAATACAAAGAACTAATCATAAACGAACACCGAGAAATTAATAAATCTAAACTGCATTCATCCTGCAATAATCAAAAGGTTGTGTGGAATATTATAAACTCCCATAGGAATAAACAGCCAAATGTCCCACTTATTCCCGAAGTAAACGATTTTGCTAATTATTTCTCAATTATAGCATCCAATTTGCCAGATATAGAAAATAGTTCATTTAAAGTTACTGATTTTCAATTACTTAGTATAAATCATAATGATTCATCATACACTGGCGAAAGAAATGAACGCATCATTTGTGATTTTTTTGATATCTTGGAATCGAGTTTTCTTTGAACACAAACATATTTTTACAATAAGAAATCTTATCAAGCGTGCTGTTTTACATGTTGTGTTTTGTCTTTTGTTCTCATGGTTTTCTGTCAATAAATAAAATGAAGCACTTTTCATTATTCTGACTGTAAGAAAGGTTCATATAAAATTTCTGTTTGAGTTTGTTTTCAAGTAATTGTTAAAATTAAGTGCTAAATAGTGAAGAATGAATATGGATAGACGTCCGAATCTTAATTTAAGCAGTGAAGAAGCTGTGATTGTGGTTACACTTGCAGAAGAAGGTAGGAGTCTGCGTTACATCAGTCAGCGTCTTGGTGTTAAACAATCGACCGTATCCCGTGTCTTAAAGAGACATCGGGAAACTCAGGCATACTCAAGAAGGCCAGGACAAGGGAGAAAAAGGGCCACAACTGCTGTTCAAGACCGTTTTTTAATGATGCAGACGTTACGCGAACGGTTTATTACGGCTCCTAGGCTACAAAATATGCTCGCAGAGATCCACAATGTTCATGTAAGTTCCGTTACCATCAGAAAAAGGTTACGTGGTTTTAATTTAACTCCGAAAACAGCGGCAAAAGGACCACAATAAACCGCAGACCATCGCAGAGCCAGGTTAACATTTGCGCAAGAACATGTAAACTGGTTACAGGCCGATTGGGCTAATGTTATGTTTAGCGACGAGTCCAGATTTTGTCTTTACGGCAGTGACAGACGAATGCATGTGTACAGACGGCCAGGTGAACGTTATGCGCAGTGTAACATTGTTCCGACTGTTATGTTTGGTTATGGTGTGGGGTGGTATCACTTTAGAGGCTCGTACGGAGTTGGTGGTCATACCAAGAGGAAGCATCACGGCAGCGTCTTATATTGCAAACATTTTAGAACCATCCGTAATGCCTTTTGCTCCCTTTGGAGGAAACGATTTCCTGTTTATGCATGACAATGCAAAACCACACAGTGCCCGAATTGTACAACAGTATCTTGACCTAGTGGGTATCAACACAATGCAATGGCCAGCCAGGAGTCCCGCTCTTAATCCGATCGAACACCTATGGGACGCGATGGGCAGACGCCTTACAGCACTTCCTCGGCGTCCAAGCAATCAACAAGAGCTTGGACAAAGATTGCAGGAAATTTGGGAAGATATTAACCAGGATGAAATTGGATCATTAATTAACAGTATGAGCCGTCGCTGTCAGGCAGTTATTCGAGCAAGAGGAGGAAACACTAGATATTAAGTCTTATAATCACATGTTAACTTTTTTCCTCTTTTTATTTATGACATTATTTTAGTCATTAATGAAAGAAAATGTGTTGAAAATCATTATTATAGTTCAGTTGGTTTTTTTGTTATTTTTTTTGTTTTTAAACATCAAAACTTTATTTTTAAATTAAAAAAAATAATGTGATGCGTTAATTTCTTTCGCCAGTGTATTTTAAATTTGAATTAATATCCAACATTGCTGTAAGTTCCTCTGTCATGTCTCTTAAAAATAGTCAATGTGGGGATATTTACGAATGTACCGCTAGCATAGTCAAGTCAGTGAAAGATTTACTAATTCCACCACTAACACGTCTATTCAATGTAGCAATACTAGACGGGATTTTCCCTTCTTGCCCCAAAAAGGCAATAGTAATCCCAGTCTATAAAAAAGGATCCAAAAAAGATGTTAAGAATTACAGACCTATATCAATCTTGCCGACAATCGCAAAAGTATTTGAAGATATACTGAAATGTCAATTAATTTGTTTCATTAATAAATCTGAATTATTATCAAAGAGTCAGTATGGATTCAGATACGGACGTTCTACTACTAGTGCTACCTTACAGCTTGTTGAGAAATGCCTTGAAGCATTTATTGAACATGAGGTAATACAGGCGACCTTTCTTGATTTGCAAAAAGCATTTGATAGCATGGACCATGAGACTCTTCTCAGAAAGCTATATATGTACAACTTTCACCATTCTAGTTGCAAGCTCATTATGAGTTACTTGGCCAACAGAATGCAAGCAGTTAAAACTCAAAATAAACTATCATTAGAGTATATTAGTAACAAAGGTGTACCACACGGTTCCAAACTGGGCCCTGTAATATTTTTACTGTACATTAATGATCTATGTAAATACATTGGCGAAGACAATATCATACAATTTGCAGATGATTGCATTGATAAATCAAGGAAGGTCGCAAGACGAACTTAGAAACGAATGCTCTGTCATAGTCAATCAGGCTACTAATTGGTTCTCTGCAAATAAACTATTACTTAATAATGACAAAACAACAAATATACAGTTTAACTTGAAAAGGGTACCTGATCAAAACTTGACTCTCGAGGTAAAATTTTTAGGGTTTTATCTGGATAGTAAATTAACTTGGAAATCTCATACTTCTAAGATTGTTTTGACAATAAATAAGAATATATTCTTACTTCGTCGGCTCTCGCCAGTTGTTTATTTTGAAACTCTCAAAATGTGCTATCACTCATTAATAGAGTCATATATACGATATGGTATAATTGTTTGGGGACACTCCCCAGGCTCACTCAATGTATTTTCGGCTCAGCGTAAAGCAATTCGAATTCTTTGTAATCTGGGTTATACTGAAGATTGTAAAGACCACTTCAGGCAACTGAAAGTACTTACACTCCCATCTATATATATAATGGAATGTCTAATGCATATTCATGAAAACATAGACCATTACTGCACTAACCAAGATCTAAGTAACAGTGCAATAAAAACAAGAAATGCAGGTGCAATACGTCCTTTATTTAACCGATTGAACCGTACTCAAAACAGCTGTTGCTCTCAATCTTGCATCAAGTGTTTTATGTTCAGCTTCATCCAAAGCCCGCTACCTCTCACAACCTTGTACCGGATATCCGAATATCAGAATATCTGCATTATCCGGCCAATTTTGACTATTCGATAATCCGGATAATTTCCATCGAATAATCCGGATATTTTTTAATAAACAAAATTTTTTTTTTCAACAATTTTAAACAATTTTTTTAATTTACCTCGTACTTTTGTATTAATTTCAAATTAATTCTTATAATAAAACCATGGTCTACTGCAATAAAGCACGATTATTCAATAACAGGCCTAACTAGGACAAAAATTAGAACTCGCTTAAAGTTTGAAACTTTCAATGCAATTATTTTTTTAAAATGAAATACATTTAAATTATATAATTTGTTTTTATTATTTTATGAATTATATATATATATATATATATATATATATATATATATATATATATATATATATATATATGAATTATATTCAGCTTCATCCAAAGTTCGACATCACTGGCAGCTTTAATCGTTCTAGATCAGCGGTTCTTAACCTTTTTTAATCTAAAAATATATTTTAATTTGTGATAAGAATAATCGAGATACGATAACCGAATTAGTCGATTATTTAAATATCTCGATATAATCAATTACCCACTGAGCAAATACATTTAAGTAATGTTTTATCAACATTAAAACAACATTTAACGTTGTTACAATGTTGATAAAACGTTATTTGTTTGTTTTTTGCTCAGTGAGTATTGTATATCTGTTATTATATCAAAAAATAAAAAAATTAAATTAGCATTTCTTAAACAGTGGGTTCTGGGTCAATTTTTTATGGGTATCTACCTTAGTTTATTTTAAACTTCACATCAAATTATCGTTTTATACGCGTGGCGCATGAAGTAAAATTTCGAGTTTAGAAAAGCCTAAAAATTTGGATTTGCCGACGCGACTCGCTTCGCTCGCGCGCCGACAAATCCAAATTTTCAGGCTTTTCTAAACTCGAAATTTTACTTCATGCTTATTCAAGGAGTGGAAGACACTCGTTAGAAAATTCTAATTTATCGCTTTTATGAATTAACCGAAGCATCTAATTAGTGACTGTCTAATTTAACATGACATAAAAAACTATCCTAACCTAATAATAGTTACATATGACCTAATCTAATTTAAAAATGCAGCTAGTGTTAGGTTATATGATAGAATTACTCAACGCTATATAAATTAGTCTGGCTACCAGTTACTCAAATCAAATTAGTTGATGATTACTTTAGTAACTCGCATTCAACTGAACCTAACACAACTTCAAAACCTGTCATCTAACCTCACCCCAAGCAAAATTACAGTAAAGTTAATAAGTATGTGAAAACATGTGATTTGTTTGTATATGTAAAAAAAATATATATTTATTTTTAATTACAAAACATTACAATCTAAACATGTTTCTTGGTGAAACATGTTTAAATTTAGATTTTTAGGTAAAAATCAAACACATAGTTTCTTGTTAAGTGAGAAATTATCTCAAGAGTTATAAAGTTAACAATACTTTAGGACAATAATTTTGAATACTGGTATTTTATAAATTCATACAAAATCCATAAGATTTTTATTAAACAAGCAGTGATTACATATTTATAAATATTGGGTAATTTCAAATTAAAACACTTGTTTAGTTTGATGTTGTTGTGTTCAGTTTCCTGACACGTGTTTCGGTCAATGGCGACCATTCTCAAAGTATGCCTACATATCCCAACGCAATTTGCTCCAGGCACTCGATTTTTTATTGCGCAAGATTTGGTTAGACCATTTCGCATAGGGACTAAACAAATATTATTCAAGAAATAATCAGTTTAAATAATTTAGCAAAAATAACAAAAATAATATTAATTCAATATATTTTGTATCCACCTTTTAAACTTGGATTTTTTTTTTGATGTGAGCATTATTCAGAGAGTTTTTTTATTTTAAATATACACATCCCAGATAAAACATACATATACTTATCTGGGATGTGTATATTTAAAATAAAAAACTCTCTGTATAATGCTCACATACAGAAATTCGGCTGTATCTAAAGAGAAATAAACTTATTTTGAGTATGTAATGAAAAATGATAGATCAAATATCTGGAAATGTCTAAAAAGCAGTGATGTCTTAATTAACAAAACGAACAACATTCCTAACTTTCTAAAGGATGTAAACGGATATAACAATTACTTAATAAATTCTATTAAAAATAATCCGAACGCTGATTTGGTCTCATTTTATAATGATAATAGTTACTCCACAGTAACCGATAGATTAACTTTTAAATTAATTAATAATGAAGACATTGTTCGAATTTTATCAGAAATCAAATCGAATACCGTAGGCGCTGATGAGATATCTATTACTATGATTAAACTTTGTTGTCCATTCATTGTTCCGTATATTACCCATATTATAAATTGCTGTATTGAGCAATCAACTTTCCCAGATTTATGGAAGATAGGTATAATAAAACCCATCCCTAAGACAAAGAGTCCAAATGATTTCAAAGACCTTAGGCCAATTTGTATACTACCAACACTCGAAAATTTTGGAACGTGTTATCAAAACACAAATAATGGAATTTCTTGAGGTTAATCACCTTCTCCCTAAGGAACAGTCTGGTTTTAGACCCAATTATTCTTGTTGTACTGCATTGCTCAATGTAACTGTCGATATTATCACAGCTACTGACAGAGGTTTATTAACATCAGTTATTTTACTTGATTATAGTAAGGCGTTCGACACTATAAACCACGATATATTAATTGCTAAACTCCATTATGTGGGATTTCAAAGAGAAGCAATATCTTTAATAGCGAGCTTAAAAGCAAGGTCTCAAGTCGTAAAAATTGATAAGGTTATATCAGGGTCGTTAAGCGTCACCGCGAGTGTACCCCAAGGTTCCATTTTAGGCCCTATACTTTTTTTGCATCTACACATCTTTCCTAACCGATGTTCTTAAGTACTGTTCGCCAAATATTTATGCCGATGATACACAGGTGTTATACTCTTTTAAACTTGAAAATACAGAGTCCGCTTGTGAGTGTATCACTTCCGATATAGCAAAACTGGTCGAAACGTCAACTAAACATTCTTTGATAATCAATGCCTCAAAATCGACAGCTATGCTATTTGGTCCCAATAGCTTAACGCCTCTTGCAAAACCTCTTTTAAAAATTATGGTTGGTAACGACACTTTAGAATTTGTCAATTCCGTAAGGAATCTTGGCCTTACTTTCGACAAGAATCTGCGTTTTAAGCTTCATATTAATAAGTGCATTTCCCGAGCATACCTTAATCTGAAGATGATTTATTCTAATAGGAATGTCCTCTCTTTGCAGATAAAAAGATTTCTATGCGACACGTTGGTTCTGAGTCACTTTGATTTTGCGGACGTTGTTTACAATGCTTGCTTAGACTGTAATACTAAAATGCGCATACAAAAGGTTCAAAACGCGTGTTTAAGGCTCATATTTGGAATTCGAAAATATGGTCACCTATCAGGTAAATTACGTGATTTGAATTGGCTAGACATGACCGAACGACGAAACCTACACTGTTGTACCCTTTATAATAAAATTATTCAGACGCGCCATCCTCCCTATCTCTATGACAGAATTGTATTTCGGTCTGACGTTCATACCATTAATGTGAGATTTAGAGGCAGGATTTCTCCACCTAAACATAAAACATAATTTTTTCTTAGATCATTTTCATTTAGTATTTACAAAATTTATTCACACCCAATCTACTCAAAAATCTCACAAACCATAGTTTCAAACAAGCAATGAAAAAATATATATTATGTAATAAGTTTTCCCCATAGAATCTTAGTTTAATTATTGTCATTATAAATATACTTTTTTTTCTCTCTCTCTTTATTTCTTTTTGTTATAAAACAGTTAATTTCTAGAACGAACATTGAATTAAAAAAAAAAATCTGTAATTCTTTGAACACTCTTAAACGATATATATATTTTTTTTTTCCTCACAGGTTAAGTGGAAGAGCAGAGATAGTTTTTTTTAAGCTATCGCTGAACTTCGCCTGTATTTTTGTTTACTTTGTATTTTCTTTCAATTGAATAAAGACAATTTATTATTATTATTATTATTATTATTTAAAAAAATCCAAGTTTAAAAGATGGAATTAATATTATTTTTGTTATTTTTGCTAAATTATTTAAACTGATTATTTCTTGAAATTGTGTTATACAAACAAAGTTAAAAGTGTTTTATTGTGTTAAATTAACATGTATAACGAAGTAGAAGCCTCCACAATTCAAATTATTTGTTTAGTCCCAATGCGAAATGGTCTAACCAAATCTTGCGCAATAAAAAATCGAGTGCCTGGAGCAAATTGCGTTGGGATATGTAGGCATACTTAAAAGAGATAAATCCCTGTAAGTATATGTTTTTTATTTTAAATATACACATCCCAGATACATGCTGTAATTCTTAAGTTATTCATTGTTTTTTAAGAGTTTAATTTGATGCTATAAACGAGTGTTTTCCACTCCCAGGTTAAGCATGAAGTAAAATTTCGAGTTTAGAAAAGCCTGAAAATTTGGTTTGGTCGCGTAGCGCGAAGCGCGGAGCGGCCAAACCAAATTTTCAGGCTTTTCTAAACTCGAAATTTTACTTCATGCGCCACCCGAACAAAACACTGATATATCGTGAAGTTTAAAGTATACTGCTTAAGCAATATTCTAAAGCAGTATACTTTAAACTTCCCTTGAAATCAGTGTTTTATACGTATGGTGTATGAAGTAAAATTTCGAGTTTAGAAAAGCCCCGTGAAAATTTTCTACGCGGGGCTTTTCTAAACTCGAAATTTTACTTCATGCTTAGTCTGGGAGTGGAAACATTCGTTAGAAGCTTCCAATTGAACGCTTTTTAAAAACAGCGAATGTCTAAAAATTTACAAATGAAAACGCGTATAAAACACTGAAATTAGTGAAATTCACAATATGCCACTTAAGCAGTATGCTAAAGATGTGATTACGCTGGTTTACTATAGTTTAACATTTTTTATGAAATAATTGTAAAAGTAGGAAACATTTTATTGAGATAAGCAGAAAATGTGTACTTTCTTTAAAGTGTACCTATTATTTCAAAATATTTTATCTCCGAATAACACGACAATATGCTGAGATTCCAAATAGCGATTGACCTCTTAACAAAAAATGTCTTATTTCTATAAAAAAATATAATAATAATAACTACTACAGTCATTCTTCAAAATGTTTGCAATCCTTTCAACTCTATAACGATTATCAAGAATATGAATTTGTGTTCAGTACTCATTCATTTTTTACTTTCCCCCGTATGTAATACAAAGGGAAAGTATTGTTTTTGTGAAAATTTTAGAATCAAAAATTTTAGCGGAAATATCCGTTTTGAGGTCCCCTGAGTCGAATAAGACCATTTTTGAGAAATGTCTGTCTGTGTGTCTGTGCGTGTGTGTCTGTGTGCGCTGTACCGCAAAAACCGCTAAAGATATCGAGATGAAACTTGAAACTTAAGCTTTTTGTTACAATCGGAAAAACTGAAAAGCTTTTGGTGAAAATCGGAAAACCGGAAGTGGTACTTTACTCTTAGCGTTTTTCAGTTTTTTCAGATTTTTTCAATAAATGTACATCAAACAAAAAATTCTTTCAAATAAAAGTTGTAGATAATAACAAAATGAAGATGTATTGTTTATTTACTTTTTGTCATAGCACTCTTAGTTTTTGAGATATTTCAAAAGTTGTGTGTTTTATCTAGTTATTGGTGTGTGACAGTGTATGTGTCGATTCAATTGAAAAATGTTTCAAATAAAAGTTGTAGGAAATAAAAAACTAAAGATTTTTTATGGACTCACTTTTTGTCATAGCACTCTTAGTTTTTGAGATATTTAATAAATAGTGTGTTTTTATCTAGTCATTGATTTGTGTCAGTGTGTGTTGATACAATTGGAAAATGTTTCAAATAAAAGTTGTAGGTAATAAAATATTAAAGATTTTTTGTATCTTCACTTTTTGTTATAGCACTCTTAGTTTTTGAGATATTCAATAAATAGTGTTTTTTATCTAGTCATTGGTTTGTGTCAGTATGTGTTGATCCAATTGAAAAATGTTTTAAATAAAAGTTGTAGTTATCAAAAAGTTGAAGACATTTTGAAAATAATAATGCTACAAATATTTTAAAAGTGATTTAATTCGCAATTTACGGGGGAAAGTACTATGATGGACACATCACCATTTTTGTATCCTATAAATAAAGCCCTGTTGTAGACGAACAATTGCTACTTAAGCTAATGTTCATTAGATGGCGTTTACGCTTACGAACATATGTCCATAACGATTACTTAAAAAATGCATTTCCAACAATCAATTTATTATCCCTTGAGGAGCCAAGAAAAAATCTTGTGAAAACACCTTTCACAAGATCCAGCACATGACCACAAGTCATAAAGTTTCTTTTTGGAACTGAAACTTGGAAGAGGAGGAAAATAAAAAAATCAATTTATCATTGTTTAAATTGTCGGAAGCAGAGGTCGGAAACCTTTTATATACAGTTTTTAAAATTACCCATACTGTAATTTATAAATTCAGTCGTAACTACTTTTCAATAAATTAAATCATTTAATTATCTAATTAAATTACAAGAACGCACAGAGCGATAGATAATATGTGACATCTCTATTTTCAAGATTGGATGTTTTCCCCCTTTGATTAAAATTCCAGTTGTTTGCCGATAAGTGTCTTCCTATTTGTTCTATGAATAACTGACATGAATGTGGAATAAGGAATCGATGATAAGATGCAATATAACCCGTCGCCGAGTCGAGCGGGAATTTAATGAACCCGTAACGAATTTCAAACGCGGTCGGTCTGCCCGTCTCTCCCCCACGAAAATTGTCAACTCTGTTCAATTTTAAAACTTGGCATGTTATTGAACAAGTAAGTAATTAATTTTCAATCAAAACGTTCAAATTAAGAAAATTGAATAAACCGCTAAGCGTGTGATAATGTTTGTTCCTCATGAATTACCATAGTTGAGAAGCAGTTGCATAAAGTGTTCGTTAATCTCTGAATTTCGGATCAGTGTCAAATTTTATTAAAATTTGGCTTGTTATTAGAGTAGAAATTCGGTTACTGTGGCAGTTTATTGATAAACTATAATTCACGTATTTATTCAAGTGATAATTTAAAGACTACTCTTTCTAAATTATCTAGCAACTTAAAATTGTAAGTAATTAATTTTCAATCAAAACGTCCAAATTAAGAAAATTGAATAAACCGCTAAGCGTATGATAATGTTCATTCCTCATAAATTACTATAGTTGAAAACAGAGCTGGGCAGGATTCGAATCATTCAGGATTCTAATCCTGGATTCGAATCCTTTTAGAGGTATTCGAATACTTAAGTTCAACTGGATTCGTGATCCGGATTCGTTACATTTTTTTAAGAGGATTCGTATTCGAATCCAAATGTGGGTGATTTGAATCCCTATAAAAGGATTAGAATATTTATAAAAGGATTGGAATACTTACAAAAGGTTTTGAATCGTCAAAAATAATTCGAATTGATAGTGAGGATTACCGTGAAAAATGTCTTTTGTGTGTTTTTAAATTTCTCGTTAAATCACTGTTTTATACGCGTGACGCATGTAGTAAAATTTCGAGTTTAGAAAAGCCCTGAAAATTTGTCTCGGGTCGCTGCGCGACCCTCGACAAATGTTCACGGGGCTTTTCTAAACTCGAAATTTTACTTCATGCTTAGTCTGGGAGTGGAAACGCTCGATCGAAACTTCATGCTGATTTCTTTGATAAGAACATTAAATGACTGAAAATGTTTTTAAAGATACCAATCTAGTTTGTTTAATATTATTTGAAGTAAATCCGACATGGTAGAAACAATCGGAAATATTAATTTTTTCCGGCATCTCCCTGATTCAAATTTTTTTCCCTGACCTTTTAATTTTAATTTAACTTTCTTCTATGGGAAACCCCTATTTAGTTCAATTGTTCTATTTGTTTTTGTCAATATTTAAGTTAATTTTATAAATGTTTACGTGTTTTGTAATTTGCCTGCTGATTTTGACAAATTTAGTAATATCATATGGCTTTTTTGTTATTGTTTTGGTCAATTTGAATATAATGCCATGACTTTTCTCTGACTTTCCTGATTTTAATAATATTCAGTGAATTTTTTATTTACGTAGTTTTTTGTTATTCGTCGATTTTATAATTGAGTTCAATTTGAAGTTTTGAACGGGTGTTTCCACTCCCAGGCTAAGCATGAAGTAAAATTTCGAGTTTAGAAAAGCCCCGTGAAAATTTTTCGAGGGTCGCGCAGCGACCCGAGACAAATTTTCGGGCTTTTCTAAACTCGAAATTTTACTTCATGCGCCACCCGTACAATAATAATAATAACTTTATTTGCCCAACAGATAACCAATTACAGGACAAAATTAAGTACAATATATGTGTATAAAACGTTTAAAAAATTACAGCATTAAATAGTTTCAAATAAGTAAAAAAATAGAAAACAAATACATATACAGGTGAATATTTGACTTTAAAGAGACATATTAACATAATTATGCTTACAAGTTTTTTACAATAAAAGATAAAAGAGTATTCCTAAGTTGACGAAAATTCACGTTAAAACATTTACAGCTCAAAGTGACGGATATATTTTACCGTACAATCGTAATCAGAGAATATATCACAGCTCGTGTTTGTTAAAATTCTATTTGCATTTTCAACCATGTAATGTAAAGGAGCTTTTGATGTTACAACTGATCTAGAAGGTGTGTTATAAAAAGGTGTATGAGAACGAGAATTATGGGTTGGAATGTGGAGATTAACTTTAGAAAGCATGTAAGGAGAATCTATTTTATTATGTAGAATTTTAATTAGAGTTAAGACGCTGCTACATATTCTTCTAGAATCAAGACTACAATCATCGTTAATTAAAAGTAATTCACTATGTTCAATATTTCTAGGAGGATATGTGCCAATTTTAAGTTTGTAGATATATTTTAAAAATCGCCTTTGGACATTTTCTAGTGATTTTCTATGACACTCATAATGAGGGTGCCAGATTATTTTTTTTTTGTTATTTGCAAAACACTTAGTTGTATTTTACTATAATTACGATCTGATCACAAATGGATCAATGAGTAATATTTAGCTAACTTAATACTAAGGGTTTACTCATTAGTATTCCTTAGATTTTAATAACTTAATTACACTAATTAATGTGTACACTAGCACTATGCTCTGCTTTTGCACTAACACAATATTAAACTAACTCGAACGGTTTAGTCCGCTGTAGTCTTCTGGTCAAATTCGTGTTATCGAGGAGCTGGATGGCTTCGATGTTGACGTGTTAAAGAAGTCGCTGTTCATGACTCTTGGCAAATTTGTGTATTGTCTCATTAACAGTATCCATTTCCAAGTCCCTGTGGAGGTCACTGTTTCGGAAATACCAAGGAGCATTGACAATACTCCTCAGTACTTTATTTTGGTATCGCTGGATTATTTCTATATTGCTCTTTTTGGCACAAGCCCACAGCTGGATGCCATATGTCCATACGGGCTTAAGAATTTGTTTATACAGCAGTATATTATTGTAGATTGACAGGGTGGAGTTCCGACCAAGCAGCCAATACATTTTTCGAAATTTGATGTCCAGTTCTTCTTTTTTCTTTTTGACATGAGCTCTCCAGCGTAGCTTAGCACCCAGTGTAAAACCCAAATATTTTGCTGTATCAGCATATGGTATCTGGATATCATTCATACTAACAGGGATATGTTGATTTCTTTTATTTGTGAAATTGACGTGGACCGATTTAGTCTCATTCAATTTGATTCGCCATTGCTTAGTCCAGATGTTAATTTTATTTATCGAGGTTTGCAGATTTACTGCTGCTTCTTCGTGATCTTTGCCTACAGCCAATATAGCAGTGTCGTCGGCAAATGTGGCTATTGTATCATGGTCTAATTCAGGTATGTCGCTGGTGTATAATAGGTAGAGGACTGGTCCTAGCACACTGCCCTGTGGCACACCTGCCTTTATTTCTTTTAGTTCAGAGTAAGCATCTTCCTGCTTAATTCTGAAAACTCTATCTGAAATGTATGATTCTAGTATTTGTGAATATAGTCTGGGTAGAAGTTTTCTTAATTTGTATTTAAGTCCGTCGTGCCACTCTTTGTCAAAAGCTTGCGCTACATCAAGAACGATAGTAGAGCAAACCTTTCTTTCTTCCAGTGACTTTTCAATTACGTTAGTTATTCTGTGGACTTGATCTATAGTTGAATGACATTCTCTGAAACCAAACTGATGTTCTGGTATTATGTTTTTGCCTTCAATAATTGGATTTAATCTTTTAAAAAGTATTTTTGCAAACATTTTTGAGATTACAGGTAATAAAGAGATTGGTCTGTACAAAGAAACTTCATTTGGTGGTTTTCCAGGTTTAGGAATCATTATCACTTCTGCTACTTTCCATATCTTAGGAACATATTTTAATCTAAACGATGCATTAATAAGATATATAAGTTTTACTATTGCTTTACGAGATAGTTGTCTCAGAATTTCGCCAGTAAAGAATCCATGTTGAAACTCAGAAATATGAGGCTTTAACTGCGTACATAGACCATTGTAGATAAGCTGCTCAAACGCTTTAGCAAAATTTTTTAATATGGTGATTGGTCTGTAGCTTGCAATGTCTATTCTTTCTCCATTTTTAAAGATAGGGCACACTCTACCTGTTTCCATAACTCTGGGAAGGTTGATGTATTCAAGGAGAGGCTAAATAATATAGTGAGAGGAGGTGCAAGGGCATACGCGCAATCCCGTAGCAAATAACTTGGAATCTGATCGTCTCCAGCAGTTTTTGAGTTTTTTAAATTCCTTAGGCATTTGACTACATCACCTTCCGTTGGCATATATATCGATATTTGAGGACGACTAGTAAACTTGGTGTTTGTATTATTTGCAAATTGATTTTGATTATTGTATGTGTTTGCGAATAAATTTGCAAATACATTAACAATACATTGTGGATCTTCGATAACTTCGTTTTCAACTTTAATTGAGTTGGGTATCCTGGACGACCTATTTTTGGAATGTATATAATTAAATAATTGTTTAGGATTAGATTTTATTTCAAGCTCTGTTTTTTTAAGTACGTATCGAAGGCTGTTTTTATTTTGGCTTTAATTAGTTTTCGCATTCGTTTAAATTCGTCAAAATAATAAGTTCTCTTGGATTTTCTATATTTACGATAATAGTAATCTTTGCATTTAATGTCACTAATTATACTAGGCGTGTACCATATAGGATATTTGCTACTCTTTTTTGCTGATAATGGCACGTGCTTACTAAAAATGGTTAAAAGATGAGTGTAGAAAGCATTGGTAGCTGAGTTAATCTCATTAAATTTGTTTAAAAATGTCCAATCCATTGTTAATAATTTAATATATAAGGCTGGAAAGTTTGCTTTATTAAAATTAAGGGAATTTGTTGTTTTCTGCTCGCTCGTGGACAAAACAGTGACCTGTATATGCACTTTGTGCATTTGTGTCACTGACGATGCCACTATAAAGCATTAGATGGCGTTAGCTATCGAAATCATTAATAGTTTTCACATATTCGCTTGAAATAGTCAGAAATATTCAGTATTCCTCAGCACTGGGTCGGGACCACACTGAAGAGGACCTTGAAGTCCGAAACGCGTCTGTGGGTATCTGGTACCGGAATACTGAACACAAATTCAATTTGGAATTTGTTAACTTATTATTTGGGAATTGACACGAGGGAGATTTATCAAAGAATAAATCCAAAGAAATAGCATTATGGTATTGATCAATAGGCATAATAGGATTATCTTCTCGCTCTAGCACATGGTTAATGTTTGTGAAGATTAAGTCTAGCAACCTTCCAGATATGTTGAAAATGTTATTCACTTGTTTAATATCCGTCATTTCTATAAATGAAATGCAAGTTTTAGTTTTACGATCATGATTTAGAGTACTATAAAATAAAGGAAAATTAAAATCACCTAAAATAATAAGAGACATACTTAAAAACTGCAAACTCAATTCTTCGAAAATTAGACCAATAGATTCCGCAGACAAATCCGGTGGAAAATAAATGACTAAAATATAAATATTAAAAAAATTAAACGTACATTTACCACATACTATATCTGCCAGAAAATCTATTGTCCTAATGTGCGACATGTCAATAGGTTCTATTTTTAAGGATGAATTTACAGCCAAGAGCACACCACCGCCAGATCTACGTTGAGTGGCAGTACGATCTCTGTCACAGCGCAAAACGATATAGCTGTCGGTGAATAGCTCCGAGCTGTCAATATCATCAGAAAGCCACGATTCAGTAATAGCAATAATGTCATAGTGAGAGCAAGAAGTAGAAGTGTATACTGACGTTGTTTTAGTTCGCAAGCCACGAGTGTTTTAGTAGTATATTCTTAACACTTGGTTATCACTGTTGGGCGCATTTAGTTTTCCTGAAGAGTAGATACTATGGATGGGATGGGATAAAAAACACTGATTTGAAGTAAATTTCAAAAACACACAAATACTTCTTTAATCAGAGTAACAGGGAATCAGATATTTAGTCTGTTATCAACGATGTTCAATGTTAATAATCAATAATTAGACTTTGAGTATTTTTGTTGAAAGAACTGGTAACGATATTTATATATTAATGGTTGCAAAAAATAATAAAATCAAATTTATTCTTAAAGGATTTGTATCCTTGATTCGAAAAATCAGGATTCGAATCTTTGATTCGAATCATATTTATCTCTTACGATTCGTGATCCGGATTCGTTACATTTTTTTTAAGAGGATTCGTATTCGAATCCAAATGTGGGTGATTTGAATCCCTATAAAAGGATTAGAATATTTATAAAAGGATTGGAATACTTACAAAAGGTTTTGAATCGTCAAAAATAATTTGAATTGATAATGAGGAATACCATGAAAAATGTCTTTTGTGTGTTTTTAAATTTCTCGTTAAATCACTGTTTTATACGCGTGACGCATGAAGTAAAATTTCGAGTTTAGAAAAGCCCAGAAAATTTGTCTCGGGTCGCTGCGCGACCCTCGACAAATTTTCACGGGGCTTTTCTAAACTCGAAATTTTACTTCATGCTTAGTCTGGGAGTGGAAATGCTCGATCGAAACTTCAAACTGATTTCTTTGATAAGAACATTAAATGACTGAAAATGTTTTTAAAGATACCAATCTAGTTTGTTTAATATTATTTGAAGTAAAACCGACATGGTAGACACAATCCGAAATATTAATTTTTTCCGGCATCTTCCTGATTTAAGATTTTTTCCCTGACCTTTTAATTTTAATTCAACTTTTTTCTATGAGAAACCCCTATTTAGTTAAATTGTTCTATTTGTTTTTGTCAATATTTAAGTTAATTTTATAAATGTTTACGTGTATTGTAATTTGCCTGCTGATTTTGACAAATTTAGTAATATCATATGGCTTTTTTGTTATTGTTTTGGTCAATTTGAATATAATTCCATGACTTTTCTCTGAATTTCCTGATTTTAATAATATTCAGTGAATATTTTATTTACGTAATTTTATGTTATTCGTCGATTTTATAATTGATTTCAATTTGAAGTTTTGAACGGGTGTTTCCCCTCCCAGGCTAAGCATGAAGTAAAATTTCGAGTTTAGAAAAGCCCCGTGAAAATTTGTCGAGGGTCGCGCAGCGACCCGAGACAAATTTTCGGGCTTTTCTAAACTCGAAATTTTACTTCATGCGCCACCCGTACAAAACACTGATTTGAAGTAAAGTTCAAAAACACACAAATACTTCTTTAATCAGAGTAACAGGGAATCAGATATTTAGTCTGTTATCAACGATGTTCAATGTTAATAATAAATAATTAGACTTTGAGTATTTTTGTTGAAAGAACTGGTAACGATATTTATATATTAATGGTTGCAAAAAATAATAAAATCAAATTTATTCTTAAAGGATTTGTATCAGTGATTCGAAAAATCAGGATTCGAATCTTTGATTCGAATCATATTTATCTCTTACGAATCCTTTATTCGAGTATTCGTGATTCGAATTATATTAGGTGATTTGGATTCGTGATTCTAATCCTTTTTACGAGGATTCGTCCCAGCTCTGGTTGAGAAGTAGTTGCATAAAGTGTTAGTTAATCTCTGATCAGTGTCAAATTTGATCAAAATTTAGCTTGTTATTAGAGTAGAAATTCGGTCACTGTGGCAGTTTATTGATAAACTATAATTCACGTATTTATTCGATTGATCATTTTAAGATTACTTTTTCTAAATTGTCTAGCAACTTGATATTATGTTAACTAACATGTTTTCTTAAAAACAAAAACATGGGAAAGTCAGTAATTAGATCACAAAAACTGATTCGAAAAAGCTGATATTTGCACTAAGCTTTTTGCAAATATGCTGTATGGCAGCACAATCCAGCTTGATTATATTTAAGGATTTTTTTATTAGGCTTATGTGACTTTATTACTGACCTACCCTTGTGTATAAATTTGATTTTACTTTAAATTAATATTTTATTATTTGAAAACGTAAAGGTTGGGCTTCATAATACGAAATACTAAATCTTTTAAGAATATCGATGCCATTAAAATACTACACTATTCGTTTGTAAGATCTAAACTTGAATATGCCTGTTGCGTTTGGGATCCATACTACGCAAAATATTCTTTGATGGTCGAGGCCATCCAGAAGAAATTTGTCAAATATCTTCACTTTAAGAAGTTTGGTTCATATCCTGGGACTGATTATAATTATATTGAACTATTGCGTGAATTCAACTTACACTCCTTAGAAAGTCGCCGAAAATCGCATGCAGTGACCACCTTGTATAAAATACTCAACAATCGTATGGATTGCTCTGACCTACTTGCACGAATTAATATTAATGTGCCTGTTAATATAAGGAACAAACGTCTTTTCCAGTTATCAATCCCAAATACAAATATTATGCTCAAGTCACCAGTGTATTCAATGTGTTCATTATATAATAATGTGTTATCACTTCATCCGGATATTGACATTTTTAATTGCATATCTTCTAAGACGTTCTTCGACTTGATTGTTAAGTATTTCGAATAATTTGCGCTCATATTGTATTGTATTTTGCGTATACTGTTTTTTCCTTTACTGTTTAGTGTCAATCTTTATTTTATATTGTCTCATATCTTTTAATCAATCTGTAACTGGATTCGTCCGTTGATTGAAATAAATAAATAAATAAATAACAATTGCTCAATAAAAACTTTGAGATGCAAGTTTTTGTTGTGCAATTTGGCACAAATGGCAGTTCGTGATTGCGAATAATTATACTTCAATTAAAAGTCATTTTGAACTATCTGAACAATAGCTTCGTATTTGAGAATAATGGCAATAATTCAAATAAACCAAATACCATAACACATCCTCATAAATTTAGAGACTTGCAAAACTACTTTATTTCAAAATTACAAAAAAATTAAGATACAATCATTCAACAAAATCTTTAATTAAAACAACATTTTGGAATAAACATTGGCTTATTTTGAAAATAAAAATATCGGGGTTTGTCGGAAATTACAGAATGAATAGCAGAGATTTCTTAAACATTATTAGTGATCATTAATGCCTGTAATAGCGCAATGGGCGCAGCCTGTCCTAGAAAAATCCCTAGAGGAAAAAAGAAGCCTAAATGGTGAAACCAGGAGATTTCCTCCCTAAGAAACGAGTGCAATAGGCTGTTCAACAGGGCAAAACAAACCAGCGAATGGTCTCTGTACAAGGACAGCCTCAGAGCCTTCAAAAAGGCTGTCAGGCAGGCAAAGAGAGCCTCCTGGAGAACTTTCTGCAACCAGATTGAGGAAGCCTCTGAGGCCAGCCGACTCAGAAAAATACTATCGGGGAACCCAGCTATCCCGGGTTTTCTCATGAAGCAGGGTGGTGAGTGGACCACCTTATGCGAGGAGACCCTAGAGGTGCTAATGGAGACTCACTTTCCCTCCGACGCTGGTGGGAGAGGGGCTCTCCGGACACCTAAGAGGAGCTGCCCGACGGGGGATATCCTGAGCAAGGATAAATTGGCTTGGAGTGTGAACAGCTTCAAGCCCTTCAAAACCGCAGGCCCGGACGGGATTATTCCTGCTGAATTACAGATGGTTAATATCCGCAGCCATTTGTAATTCAGCAGGAATAATCCCGTCCGGACCAATCCCTGGTTGGAAATAATATTCGAAGCCTGCTTAACTCTTTTTTACATCCCGCAGAGGTGGAAAGACACTAATGTGGTGTTTATACCTAAAGCGGGAAAAATATCTCACTCAACACTGAAGGACTATAGGCCGATTAGCTTATCCTCCTTCCTACTCAAGACGCTGAAGAGGTTAGTGGAGGCGTACATAAAAGAGCGCATACATCCAGACCTCTGGTCGACTAGCCAACACGCGTACACTAGGGGCAGATCAGTAGACACAGCTCTGCACGCCCTCCTAAGTCAGGTTAAAAATTCCATGTGTAAGAAAGAGTTCACGTTGGCGGTATTCCTGGATATCGAAGGAGCCTTCAACTTCGTGCGCCCAGGGGCGATTTTGTCGGCCCTTGGCAATCTGCACATGGACGAATCGATATGCCTCTTCGTAGAGGAGCTGCTAACGAGGAGGCACATTGTCTCTGCGCTGGGCGGCTCACGCTCAAGAAGAGAGGTCAGTAGAGGTACCCCTCAAGGGGGTGTCCTCTCTCCACTACTATGAAATATAGTTATGAATGAACTACTGAAAGGACTAGAGTCTACGGGGTGTAAAACAATTGCCTATGCTAATGACGTGACCCTCGCGGTCTCTGGTAAACACGTAGGCATCCTATCTGAACTCATGGAGAGGGCACTCCGCAAGGTAACCCGCTGGTGTGAGGAATGTGTACTGGGGGTAAATCTCCTCAAAACTGAGCTTGTACTCTTCACCAGAATGCATAGGATACCAAACTTCAAAGCTCCCGTCCTAAACGGCACGGGATTGGTGGTAAAGGAGCAAGCCAAATATTTGGGCACCTTAGTCGATAGGAAGTTAAGTTGAAAGCCCAATATTCAGGAGAGCGCAGGTCGCGCTGTACTCGTGCAAAAGAGCTGTGAGCAAGAACTGGGGACTGAAACCAAGCGTTGTCTACTGGATGTACACGACTGTGGTGAGACCCATTCTGTTCTACGGCGCTGCAGTCTGCTGGACTGCTCTTGATAAGAAAATTCACCGGACCGCACTGAGTAAGGTACAGAGATCAGCCGAACTGCTCATAATAGGCGCGGTTAGATCTACCCCCTCCAAAGCGCTAGATGTAATACTAAATCTAGCTCCTGTTGACCTTTACTGCAGGTATGCTGCAGCTACCACAGCGATCAGGATCAACTCGGTCGGGATATGGAATAGTAGCAAATAGGGCCATGGAAGGATCTTGAATGAGCTTGTCGATATCCCACTGAGGACTGATAGCTGTCTTCCAGAACTTACCTTTGGGAACAAGTTCTCCATTTCCATCCCGGACAAAACCGAATGGGTAGAGGGCAAGATTGTTCAGGGAAATGAAGTCTGGCTCTTCACGGATGGCTCCAAGTCCGAAAACAGAGTAGGGGGTGGAATTTTCTCACATGAGTTCAATCTCAAAAAATCTTTTCGACTCCCAAACCACTGCAACGTCCTACAGGCGGAAGTCATGGCTATCCGAGTGGCAGTAGACTGGATAGGTAAAACCGACCTTCAGGTAAACCATATCAGGTTCATCACCGATAGCCAGGCCGCCATTAGGACATTAAATAGTCCCTACTGCACCTCCAAGGTGGTCAGAGACTGCAGAAAAGTGCTTAACAAGCTCGCTAACAGCTGTGATATGAGGCTCATCTGGGTACCAGGTCACAGTGATATCAAGGGAAATTCAATTGCCGACGGCCTCGCAAGGAAGGGGGCAAGGATGAGAGACCTATCTTCTGAACTTTCCGCCGACATTCCTCTTGGGGAATGCAAGAGACTATTAAGGGACCAAATGACATCATGGGTTAACCTTAGGTGGAAGGAAGAAGACACGTGTCACATAACAAGGCAGCTATGGCCTATGTGTGACACTATAAACAGTAAAAGATTAATTGCACTTAGCAGAATCGACATAAGGAAGGCAGTCGGCATCATCACGGGTCACTGTTTTCTGGGTGGACACGCACAAAAGATGGGTCCCAAATACAATGACTACTGCAGAGAATGCCTAGATGAGGAGGAGGAAGAAACAGTACTCCACTATCTAGGTCAATGTCCTGCTCTTGAGGGGAAACGAATGAAGTACCTCGGTCTGCACCACGCAAGTGAACTGGCGGAGCTCTCACCTATAAAGGTGGGAGATCTGTTCGGATTCATTAGGTGCTCAAATTGGGTTGTATAGGGGAAGGATCTCTCATGGTATCACAACGGGCCCTATGGGCCTAAGCGAACAGCCTCGGCTGTTGCCATATAAGCCTAACCTAACCTAACCTAGTGATCATTAAAGATAAATTAATTTTTAATTTGTGTTTTAAGAAGCATTGAATTTTTAGAAATGGTCTAAATATATATCGAAAATTTTTACCTGTAGCTGTAAATCTCAGAGGATAATCAAGTTCATGTTCATGACTGTTGATATTTTTTACAAAATTCGTTAGTGTAAGAAGGATTCAAAAGGTCATTCCATTTTTACAATTTTTTTAAACAGATTAATTATTATTATTATTATTTATTTATTTATTTATTTATTTATTTGTACGGAAATCACCATTTTACATTAAATATATATATAATAATAAATGTGTGTAAATTAAACATATAACAAATAATACAATGCACATGATAGTTATAAAATTCAAGTTACAATTAGCTAATAAATACAATTAAAAAACAATTACAAGATCAATGAGCGAAAGGTGGCGCTTAAACATATTGTTATAGAGTAAAATAACTTAAAATTCTGAAAAATAACATTGTCTTTTTCATTCTTACAAAATTTTGCAAAGATCTCATGGAAAATTTAAAGTTCAAAATGAATTTTTAAAATTAATAAAATGTGATTCGTATAACACTGAGTTTTTGCGTTTAATTGGAAATAACTCAAAGTCTATTTTATATATTTTCAGAAATCTTGAAAGATCAACATTTTCTTAATATTTAAAGTTCAAAATGAATTTTTAAAATTAATAAAATGTGATTCGTATAACACTGAGTTTTTGCGTTTAATTGGAAATAACTCAAAGTCTATTTTATATATTTTCACAAATCTTGAAAGATCAACATTTTCTTAATATCCTTATTAAAATTCAAAAAGATTTCAAGGAACATTTTCAAGTATAGATTGATTAATTTTTTTAAATCTATAAGATCTAAATCAAAAAACACACTTTTTGATATTTAGATCGAAATGACTCAAAGATAGTTTTTGAGTCATTTCGATTTATTTTAACTTATTCGGGTTAAATTTAATAAAATTGACAATACAAACAATTTTTGCAATAAATATCAAACACTATTATTTATTGCGAAAATTGTTTGTATTGTTAAATTTATCCCGAATAAGTTAAAATAGAAATAATAGATAGGCTGCGGGACGCAGGCCGCGGGCAGCTGGTTGGCCAGCCTTGATATAATCGATACTTTTTTGGGATCGAAACATTCCTATTCACAATCAATAATTTGAATGTATTGATTTAAATTATTTAATTTATAAAAGTTAGATCAAGCAAAACTCGAAACAACTTTATACACAAAATAAGATAACTAAACAGAAATTACATTTTCTCCGCTAAATATTCGATTCGAGAACGAATAGGAAAAGTTTCGCGAGTAAACTTTGGACGGGGACTACAAAAAGGAAGCCCAATACATCATAAATTCAACAATACTTGTAAATTTTCGTAAAGTTGGAGTTCGGTTCGAAGCCCTAACTTGCTTTCGCGGCTCGTGGAAGGGTGGATGATAAAAGTTGGGGGGCCGCTATTAAAATCGCTGGTAATTGGATTACAAGAGGGGGGAGAAGGGGCGCTTATGAATTTTGTTTTAAGTGAAATTTAACACCACCGCAGGCATTCGCCTATAGAGAGTGGAAATGATTAAAATCGATCAGATGGTTAATTGGATTAAGGGACGGGGGTTAATTTGTGCGAACGCGTTCGGGAATATCCCTTTTTTTTATTAGTAAATATTTGTTGTTTCAAGTTGATTAATAGTTAAAAATTCTTTATAAAAAATATAGGACTTTAATGGAAAATGAAGATAAAAAAGGCGTTTCTAAAGCTTCTTGAACTATTGTTAGAATTAGATTGATAATAATTTATATCATAAAAACAATAAAAGTGTGATTCTTGCCTGAATCTACAACAAATTTCATATCCCGAAGGACATTGGATTATACAACAAGTGTTTGCTGTTGCACACAGTAACCTAAGGCATCGTATGTTCAATAAAATAATTTATAATAACCCTAAAACATGTTTACACGTTACATGGATACAACCGGTGAGACACCGGTACAATTTCTAGTGGGCAGATGGTCTTTCGAGGCTAGAGCTCTGCACGAGTCAGGACTTGGCTATCTATGGGCCGGTACGATAGTATTTTTCCCGGACTGGTCTCATACAGCTGTAACGGTTATATGGAGTCCCTAGGCTAGGGGAGGCCTATTGGAGATCGTAACCAAATGAAAAATATTTAGCTTTAGGTTTAGAAATTTCGCGCGAAATTTATAATCCTAAAGCTAAATATTTTGGGGTGGAAGTAAAATAAATTTAAATATCTCCAATAAACATTTAAAATTGTTGGAATGATTCCAAAACATATTTACACATTCACCTTAGCTAATTGAAAAATGTTTTGGGACACCCTGTATATTAGAATAATTTCAAAACAAAAACTATTCGGTCAGCTCAAAAATTGAAATTATAAGTATCGATAAACAATAACTTATTTATAATTACAAATTCTAATTATAAAGTCAGGTAAAAATATAAGTACTATCATGAAAGTATATTGTTAACTTTGTACTATCCATCTCAGTCCCTAGACAAACGCATGCCACAGTTCGATACATGCGGTCAAATGAAGACATATCTGCTGGCACCTGACTGTCACAAAAACACAAAACAGTTTATAAAACTCATAAAACAGAAACTTCGAACCTTAATCGACTACATTATTGGTCACTATAGCTTCCAACCTATGTTAAATATGCAACAAGAAGAATCAGTGAGCCACATTCTTTACGAGTGTCTGGTGCTGTCAAAGACAAGGGATACGGTGCTAAGAAATGAAGCCCTAAATGGATGGCAATGGTCACCCGCACAAATCCTGGCCAACAGTGGGGGAAAAGTCTAACAATCAAGTGGGTCAAAACTAAAACTGTGGCCTGAGTGGGTGCGGCTGATACTACCTTCACATCAAACAATCCTTAATCATTATTCTTAATATGTAATTAACTGAAATGGACCCTTAATCACTTAATTAAAGTCTAAATTTAAATATCAAGTAGAAAATGTTTCAATAAAACTGTATAATTTTAGAGAGAATACTAAAAATTACTAAAATATAATAATTGAATTTTAGATTGAACTACATAAGACATTAATCAAAAGTAAGAAGAAGTATTAAAGTGTCTTGTAAATTTTTCATTACTGTGTGCATTTCATTGATGTAACAGTTTAATCACCACAATAATGAATATAACGATATAAAGCAACCTACATGCACAACTCAATATCCCGTAACTACAAATATTTTAATTATTTTCAAACCAACATATTTATTTTTTTAAGAAATTTTATTTTAAATTAAAACAATTACTGTGGTGGATGCGGTTTATTGTTTTCTTATAATTTCATGACAAATTTAAAATATCAAGACCACTAATCTATTTATTGTTTGTAGATAAAATTAAAACTTGAATTGCAAGTTGATTTTTCAAAAGCTTTATTTCATATCAAAATCTCGTGAAAAGTGGACACTACTAAAATTGAGGGGTACTCTATGAGATCATTGCATAACTGACGCAGTAACGAAGATTATAACCTCCGAAAAAACGTAACTTTCAGACACAATTTGTGAGCAAAATGTAAGTTTTAATACTCAAGAAACTAGTGTTTTCTCCTCATCATTTTTATTATTAGAAATAGAAGCGACACGATAGGATTGGTTATTTTATGAAATTTCGAAAAAAAAACATGTAAACATGTAATTTACTCAAAAATTGAGCATTCTATATAGTAAGATCCTCTTATAAACATAAATTCTAAATAGTGCGATACGGATATCCGACTACAGTATTTGGTTTCAGCGAAAAATAGGCCTGCAAATCCATTCGAATGAGCGAAACAGACCGTTGTTATTCTTCCGCGGATTTTAGCACAATACGCCAACTCGCTAAGCACCTCAGAACGGTTTCCCTCGCATTCCCGCATTTTACATCACTACTGAAATTTACTCAAAATTTTGAGTACATTTTTCATCAAGTACAATTAAGTACTTTTTATCTAAGATACTAAAGTACTTGAATACTGCCCCACTTTGATTTAGAACAATAGCTAAATGACATGCAATTATTAATAACATTTAAATAGTGCAATTTCAAATCCTTGTCAAACCAATATTGTTTTGTAATAAAAATGATTTTATTGAATCATCAAACTCATACTGAAAGAGGCAATAAGCCAAAGGATAATGGATGATTAATCCAAGTAAACATTGAACCTATGAAATTGCGAGCACTTATGCTCCTTAAAGCCAACTGTTTTTTTTTTGAAAATAGTTTTTTTCCTTAGTCAAACGCTTGCAACGTGGTAGAAGCACTACACAATAAAACTGTGTAGATTTAAGCAGAATTTAAAGTTGCGTACAAAATCAACAAAAAACAAAATTCGGAAATAGTACAATCACGTATGTGAAAAAAGACAGAAAACTTCATGCAATACGAAAATAGTTGGATGTCATCAGATTACGTGTGTGAAAAAAGACAGAAAACTTCATAATATGTCTGCTATGGTTTTTTGATGGAACATGCGACAACGTATGTTCCGGTATGCAGCTTTAAAATGTTAAGGTTAAACGTCACATTTTGACAATGTCTTCGTAAACCTAAATCTGCAAAAATGCAGCCACAAATTATTTTAATTAATGTGCACAATCGTTATAAATGTCATGGGTTAAACTAAATAGTTCAAGTATTTACAAAAATAAATAATGCATTTATGTTGATTTCGTGTTAGCTCAAACGAAAATTTTAGTTAAATCGAAAGCGTATTTAATAGATTTGGCAAATAGTCATCCGATTAATCTGTTAATACTGGGAATTTTTCTTTTAAGGGAATTTTCTACTAGGTAGCATACGCTATTTTTTAAAGAGTTCACTTTGAAGCTTAAAACGAGTGTTTTCCACTCCTAGACTAAGCATGAAGTAAAATTTCGAGTTTAGATAAGCCTGAAAATTTGGTTTAGTCGCGTAGCGCGAAGCGCGGAGCGGCCAAACCAAATTTTCAGGCTTTTCTAAACTCGAAATTTTACTTTATGCGCCACGCGTATAGCACTGAAATATTGTGAACGACTAAACTTCGCTTGAAATCAGTGTATAATACGCGTGGCGCATAAAGTAAAATTTCGAGTTTAGAAAAGCCTGAAAATTTGGTTTGGCCGCTCCGCGCTTCGCGCTACGCGACCAAACTAAATTTTCAGGCTTTTCTAAATTCGAAATTTTACTTTATGCTTAACCTGGGAGTGGAAAACATTCGTTTAAACTTCAAATTGACCTCTTTTAAGAAAACAATGAATATTTTATAATCTACAACACGTAATTGGGAAAGAAACAATTCACAAGAAATTATGATTTAAAGCTTTTCTAAAAGAAAGAACACTAATATACTCGCGACCTAAATATCGTATGTTCAATAAAATAAAACCTCTAGAGTGCTATGAAATACATTGTAGGTTGGCAACTCGGAAATTATACATTATAATTATTATGTTTGACGTTTTAAATGAGAATTTCTTAAGGGTGTAGTCAACATAAATTTAAAATAGGATAAAATCATAGCACTCTAGAGGTTTTTTGTATTGAACATACGATAGTATGACATTGTCATGTAACGTCAAAATTAGACACAACTAGGAAAAATCGTTGAAGATACAACTGTCTCTCTCTCTCTCTCCCTAATTCCACTATACTTAATGATTTATACAGGGTCTTCATTTCAAAAAGAGCCACCCTGAATAACTCTGCATCTGACGTAGATAGGGTTTTAACAAAAACACGTCAATTTTGTTTTCAAGGGGGAACTTGAAAAACACTGATTTGTTCATTTTTACTCCTACCCCCTCACCCCTAGCCACCACAATTTTATAATTTCAAATGGCACCCCCCATCGTGTGATAGCTCATTTTAAAGGGTATAAACATTACTATCCAGCAAACAAATAAGAATTGAAATCAGTTCACTTGTCACAAAATTATTGTATTTGTATTCAAAATCGTGTCTACCTCAGATCCAGAGTTACTCAGGCTGGCTCGTTTTGAAATAAAGATCTCTATTTCTGAGGTAGACACGATTTTGAATAAAAATACATTAATTTTGTTTACAAGGGGGAACTTGAAAAATACTGGTTAGGATGACTGGGGGTGACTGTTAAAATTTAAAAAAAACAATATTTTTTAAGTTGCCCCTTGAAAACAAAATTGACATTTTTTCTTAAAACCCTATCTACGTCAGATTCAGAGTTATTCAGGGTGGATCTTTTCGAAATGAAGACCCTGTATAAATTATTAAGTATAGTGGCATTCGGGAGAGATGTCCTATTACTGGTGGGTCATTTTGAAATGAAGACCCCTTATAACAATAGCTTCGATCATTAATTTAACAAATAATATATCTTTAAACATAAGTACATGAAGATAATTTACCCAATTTAATAAATCCGTCCTATTTGTTACACGTGGAAGGTTTTAATGTCAGTATTTCGGGCGTGAGGTTCCAGAAAGGGGTCGGAAGTTTTTAATGAGTCGCTCCCTGAGTTTAATTCCACGGTAGTTCGTCTCTTGTTAATGTTGCAGGGAAGAGGGAAATGTGTCAAGGTTTCCACATAAATTTTAAGTCCCGTCTTTTCTCTCTCGAGCTTTTACGCTCTACGGTTTTATCTATATTGCAGACATGATGTAATGCGGACTTCCTATTTAGCTAAAAAAAAGTCTAGATTAATTTTATATCGAGTTATATACGATGTGGATATATTAGGTTTTCCAATAGGGATGATATGATTTTGAAGTGACGTTTCGGCCATATGTAATATATCGTTAACTTGTTTCTCATTGATCACTTGGTAAAACATTTCTATTAATATATAGGCATTTGATTGAAATTCACTTGGTTTGTTTTACTAATAAATTGTTTTATTTTCAACTAGTTTCGGCTTAATGCCATTTTCAAGAATGGTGTACAAAAGAGCAAAATTGATTATATATACTAGATGTGGGCATTTCAGGTAATAAGCGCTCTAATTCAAAACTAATCCCTTATTACCCGAATGCAACATTTTACAGTCGTTTGAGCTGAAAAAGTGATTAGCCGTGATGCAATGTTTTGCGAACCCCATGGTCTGTTTATTATTTAGAATATCTTTCCTATGTTCTTTTAATCGCGTTTCAAAAGACCTGCCCGTTTGTCCTATATATATTGCATCGCAGTCATCACATTTCAGCTCATATACTGCGCTTTTTTTAATATGACTATTGTCTGTTTTAATTTTATTATTCACTAATATTTTCCCTAAGTTAACAGAATTAGTCAAAATTATGTTATTGTCCTTTCCCTTAACTGTTTGTTTAATTTTCTGTGAGAGGTTATTGACGTATTCTAATCTATTCCAGTAGGTTTTCTCTATTTTTGTCACACTATAAAAATACTTTCGCAATTGTTTTTGTTTTTTCTTTTTAATCATTTGATCAACTAATGCCTGTTCATAACCGTTATTTTTTGCTATTGTTTTAATTGTGTTTAGTTCGATTTGATAATCTATTTTACTAAGTGGAATATTAATTAATCTGTGTATAAATGAATAAAAAGTACTATATTTAATTTGGTTGTGTGTGTTTGAGTTTATAGGTATTATTGTATCCGTACATGTTTCTTTTCTAAATATTTTATATGTTAGTGTATTGTTGGATGATTTCGTAATCGTTAAATCTAAAAAGTTAAGACTATTGTTAAGTTCCTTTTCTATAGTAAATTGAATTTGACTATTTAATGAATTTAAATATTTTGTAAAAATTTCTAACTGTCTTATTGACCCTGTCCATATGCAGAAAATATCATCTACATATCTCTTCCAAAATTGAATATGTTTGCTTTCTGGTTGTTTTAGTAAATTACTTTCGAAATCATCCATAAAGATTTCTGACATTAAAGGGGACAACGGTGATCCCATTGGTAGTCCATCTGATTGAATATATATATCCCCATTGAACTCAAAGTAGCATTGATTAATGCAAATGTCTATTAAACATTTTAATTCCTTTTTATGTGATTCTAGATTGGCAGTGTTTTGAATTTTTTGGTTTAGAATATTTTTCAACTCTTCTGTCGGTATTGATGTGAAGAGACTTTTCACGTCAAACGAAATTAATTTAGCATTTGGAGGAAATGACACTTCTTTTAGTTTATTTACCAAATCTATTGAATTTTTTATTGAATGTTGAAATGGCATTAAGCCGAAACTAGTTGAAAATAAAACAATTTATTAGTAAAACAAACCAAGAGAATTTCAATCAAATACCTATATATATGTAATATGTCATGATCTGTTATTTATTTTTCATTGTATTCAGTAGTGTTTACAATTTCATTATGGAGAGATATACGCCAGAACAACGTTTACAAATTATTCAGTTTTATTATCAAAATAATCGTTCTCCAATTGCAACTTTTCGTGCGCTTTTGCCATTTTATGGTCGTAATAATCGTCCAAGTATGCTCGCTATTCGTCGAATTGTTGAAAATTGTGAGCATACATTTTCTTTACATAATGTTAAAGTGCCAATAAGACAAAGAACCGCTCGAAGTAATGCAAATATTGCTGCCGTTCAGGTAAGTGTTGCTGAAGACCGCAATTTGTCGATTCCAAGATGTTCTCAACAATTGGGACTGTCTCAAACCACAACCTGGCGGATTTTGAAAAAGGATTTGGGTTTGCATCCGTATAAAATTGTTCTCAATCAAGAACTGAAGCCATTGGACCACCGTAAATGTCGTGAATTTGCTGATTTTGCCCTGGAACAACTTCAATTTCAATTTCAATTTCAATTTATTTAGTGTTAAAAGCATAGCTGTACACACGTCAAAACATACATGTAATAGTATAAAATCAGGTAATTACAAGACATAGAAGCACATACATTTTTTACATGATCAGCGCATAATAGTATTTTTACGAAACACAAGACAAAAATTAAATATATAATAAAATTACTAATATTATACATATGTTTATATTAACAAGTCACCGTTCAGAAAGTCATTAACACTGTAATAGGACCCTGAACATTACATTTTTATGTTTAAAGATTTTATATGATTTGGCAATTTGTTGAAAAATAGTGGAGCGTAATAATTTTCACTATTCCTTGTTCTATAAATACGAGTTTATTTTATCTTAACGTTGTCAGAAATTCTTGTATTATAACTGTGATGTTCCTTTGTAATTGTGTACATATGTAGATTCGTTTTCACAAATAGCAGGCACCTTAAAATATATAATGACGGAACTGTTAAGATGTTTAAGTTTTTAAAGTTATTTTTAATGTCTTGGCGAAAATGTCGTTGAAGCCCAAATATACGTTTAATATGTGTGGTATGGCCCCATGACAAGATGGAGTAATTTATTTGTGATTGTACCAGCGAGTAATAGCAATTTAACATGGTTGTTAAATTATTTAATTTAGTTAAACTGCGGATCAAGTACACATATTTTGAAATCTTTTTACAGATAAATTCAGCTTGATTACTCCACGTTAATCCCGGGTCCAGCACAACCCCTAAAATTTGGTTTCGTTTTTGTTGACAATATCTGAGCAGTCCTTTAGACTGAAGATCATATTAGATGTTTTATTTTCATTCAGCAACAAACGATTGCTGATTAACCATTCTTTAACCTTCAATTGTGTATCCCCGAGACCATCCAGCAATACAGGAAGATGTTTCTTTGATTGGTAGCACGTAGTGTCGTCTGCGTACAAAGTGAAATTTGAGTTAGGGTCACAATTTGTCAAATCATTGATAAAAATCAAGAATAGAAGCGGTCCTAGGACAGACCCTTGAGGTACCCCAGTGTGTATGTAATCTACATTTGAAAGCGTCCCGCCATGTATTGTCCAAAATCCAATACAAACAACGTTTATCGAATGATAACTATATTGCTACATCTAGCAATCCCCAAAAAGCAATGTGGAACATTCTAAATGACCACAAAGCGACAAATCGCAATAAAGTGTCATGTGATATCTCCGCAGATGAATTCAACACATACTTTGGTACTGCTGCAAAATACCTCATCAACTGTCTTCCAAAAACGAATGCGGACCCACTAACGTATGTCAAAGCACAAAATAGATGTACATTTTATTTCAAACGAGTGACTTACAACCAGGTTAGAAACATCATTAATAATCTAAAAAATAAAAAGGGCACTGATGTTCACGGTATGAATGCAAAAATAATTAAAACAGTAAAAGATATTTTAATAATCCCCTTAACTAAATTAATAAACCAATATATAGATTCTTCCACATTTCCAACATCTCTTAAACTCTCAAAAATTATACCTATTTATAAAAAAGGAAACGTTAACGACCCAGGTAACTATAGGCCCATAGCGATAATACCAACAATAGGTAAAATTTTTGAGTATGTCTTAAAAAACCAACTATACGAGTACTTCCACTGTAACAAATTATTTAATGCATGTCAATTTGGTTTTAGGCAAAATAAATCAACTTGTGATGCAATCCTGGACTTGACTAATTTCATTCTATCGGGATTTGAACGTAATGAATACATCGGATGCGTCTTTTACGACCTATCAAAGGCCTTCGATTGTGTGTCGCACGACATATTCCTAAGTAAGCTGCCTTCTTATGGTATCAGTGATGGTTCGATTGCTTTGTTAAGTTCTTATTTACAAGGCAGACAACAAATGACAATACATGGCGGGACGCTTTCAAATGTAGATTACATACACACTGGGGTACCTCAAGGGTCTGTCCTAGGACCGCTTCTATTCTTGATTTTTATCAATGATTTGACAAATTGTGACCCTAACTCAAATTTCACTTTGTACGCAGACTTGAAAACGATAACGATTTTTTTAAGAAAATCATCTTCTCCGATGAGGCTCACTTTCATCTGAGTGGTGCGGTAAATAAACAAAACTGTCGATTCTGGTGCGAAGAAAATCCACAAATTATTCAAGAAAAACCATTACATTCACCTAAATTGACAATTTGGTGTGGTTTTTGGTCTGGTGGAATCATCGGTCCGTACTTCTTTCGAAATGAAGATGGTAACACCGTTACTGTCAATGGAGAGCGGTATGGATCGATAATAACCAACTTTTTATGGCCGAAATTGGAAGAAGTTGATCTTGACAACATTTGGTTCCAACAAGACGGGGCTACATGCCACACAGCAAATGCAACAATTGAATTATTGCAAGAAAAGTTTGGAGATTCGATTATTTCAAGAAATTGTGATATTGAATGGCCTCCAAGAAGTTGTGATTTAACACCATTAGACTATTTCTTGTGGGGTTATTTGAAGTCATTGGTCTTTCGAAATAAACCAGACTCTCTTTAAGCTTTACAAGTCAATATTGAACGTGCCATTCATGACATACGACTTGATTTAGTGGAAAAAGTGCTCGAAAATTGGGTTCATCGAATTCGTTCCTGCAGAAGAAGTCGTGGAGGCCATTTGAACGACGTTTTATTTAGAACTTAGTTGTATCGATCGTACTTCACATTAAATAAAAAAAACATTTAAATTTCCTTAACAATAAGTGTGCTTTTTTTTAAGAAATCATATCACTCTTATTGGAAAACCCTTTACATATATGTAGTTTTGTTCTAAATCCACAAGAAATTGCATTGGATTTATGCTTGTTCTATCATGTCTATTGGGAAACCATTAAGGAAGAACATTTTAATCTTCCCCTGAAAGAATGACAAACATTTATCAGGAGAATTGATTGTGTCTCTCAGTTTGCAAATTGTATCATTAAAGCACAAAGTAAAATTTTAGGTTGTTCTAAACTCGAAATTTTACATCATGCGCCACGCGTATACTACATCGATTTCGTCTGAAGTTTAAAATATACTGTTGTTAATATTTTTAAATAAATCACTCAGTAAGTATCAGAGCTGGGCCGGATTCGAAACATTCAGGATTCGAATCCTGGAATCGAATCTTTTTAGAGGATTTAAAAGAGGCATTTGAATACTTTAGTTAAACTGGATTCGTGATCCGGATTCATTATATTTTTTTAAAAGGATGCGTATTCGAATCCAAATGCGGGTGATTCGAATCCTCATAGAAGGATTCGAATATTTATAAAAGGATTTGAATACTTAAAAAAGGATTCGAATACTTACAAAAGGATTTGAATCGTCAAAAATAATTTAAATTAATTGTGAGGATTAACATGGAACAAATATTTAGTTTTTTTTAATTTCTCGTTAAATCACTGTTTAATACGCGTGGCGCATGAAGTAAAATTTCGAGTTTAGAAAAGCCCCGTGAAAATTTGTCTCGGGTCGCTGCGCGACCCCCGACAAATTTTCTACGCGGGGCTTTTCTAAACTCGAAATTTTACTTCATGCTTAGTCTGGGAGTGGACAACACTCGTTCTTAGTAGTTTCAAATTAAAGGATCACTCTAGATTACTAAGTTTATGACCATTTTACAAAGGCTACAGCTCGAAGGACCAATCGTGGTCTTCGGAGACCGAAAGACTACAGGGAATCGAAGTTTTTTTACAAGAAAACAAGGAATATCTGAAGGTTTACAGCATGGATAGTAAAGAAAACATCCAATTTTAAAAAAATATCCAAGTAGGGTTGGTTTTCAGCGCATTTGTAACTTCATTTTAAATCGGTCTTTTATACGCGTGGCGCATGAAGTAAAATTTCGAGTTCAGAAAAGCCCCGTGAAAATTTGTCTCGGGTCGCTGCGCGACCCTCGACAAATTTTCTACGCTGGGCTTTTCTAAACTCGAAATTTTATTTCATGCTTGGTCTGGAAGTGGACAACACTCGTTCTTAGAAGTTACAAATTAAAGGATCACTCTAGATTACTAAGTTTATGACCGTTTTACAAAGGCTCCAGCTCGAAGGACCAATCATGGTCTTCGGAGACCGAAGGACTACAGGGAATTGAAGTTTTTTTACAAGAAAACAAGGAATATCTGAAGGTTTCCAGCATGGATAGGAAAGAAAACATCCAATTTTAAAAATATATCCAAGTAGGGTTGGTTTTCAGCGCATTTGTAACTTCATTTTAAATCAGTGGCTTATACGCGTGGCGCATGAAGTAAAATTTCGAGTTTAGAAAAGCCCCGTAAAAATTTGTCTCGGGTCGCTGCGCGACCCTCGACAAATTTTCTACGCGGGGCTTTTCTAAACTCGAAATTTTACTTCATGCTTAGTCTGGGAGTGGAAACGCTCGTTCGAAACTTCAAACTGAATGCTTTGATAAGAACATCAAATGACTGAAAATGTTTTTATAGACAATAATCTAGTATTCAAAATTTTGTTAAACATTATTTGAAGTAAAACTGACATGGTATCCACAATCTGCAATGTTAAAGTTTTCCGACATTTCCCTGATTCAAGATTTTTTTCCCTGACCTTCTAATATAACTTTCTTCTGTGGGAGACCCTCAGTTTGTTAAATTGTTTTTATTGTTTTTGTCAATATTTAAATTAATTTTATAAATTTTTACGTGTTTTATAATTTTAATAATGCCTGTTGATTTTGACTAATTTAATAAAATCATATGGCTTTTTTGTAAGTGTTATAAACAATTTAAATAAAATGCCATGACTTTTCTCTGACTTTCCCGGTTTTAATAATAGTCAGAGAATTTTCTATTTACGTAATTTTCAGGCATTCGTCGATTTTATAATAGAGTTCAATTTGAAGTTTTGAACGAGTGTTGTCCACTCCCAGACTAAGGATGAAGTAAAATTTCGAGTTTAGAAAAGCCCCGCGTAGAAAATTTGTCGAGGGTCGCGCAGCGATCCGAGACAAATTTTCACGGGGCTTTTCTAAACTCGAAATTTTACTTCATGCGCCACGCGTACAAGACACTGATTTGAAGTGGTTCAAAATCACACAAATACATCTTTTATCAGAGTATCACAGATATTTAGTCTGCTATCAACGATGTTCAGTGTTAATAATAAATAATTAGGTTTTTAATATGTTTGTTAGAACAATTGATAACGATATTTATATGTTAATAGTTGTAACAAAATAATTAAATCAAATTAATTTGCACTCATTGACTAATATTCCCATTTCATCTGTGCTAAATGAACTTTCTTCCCTTAACAATAATAACTCCATGGGATCTGATGCCTTACCAGCTTTGTTTTTAAAGCAATGTTCTTCGTCGCTTAGTCGACCACTTTGGTTAATTTTCAACAACTCCTTGAAGACTGGCGATTTTCCTACCCATTGGTAGGACGCTCTCATAACACCCATTCATAAAAAGGGTTCGAGAAACCTCGTCACCAACTATAGGCCAATATCGATTCTTTCCCATATACCAAAGATGTTTGTACGACGTTTTTTCTACTCTATTTTTTCTACTCCATTTTTTCTACTCCGATTTTTCTACTATTGTTATTATCTACCCAAAATAATAATACTCAAACGTCAATGAAAAACTGAATATTTATTAAAATGTAATGTAATGTCCGACGTCTTTAAGGTACAATAAAATTTCATTTTTTCGTTCTTCGTACTGAAGCACCACGTTGCTGATTCGGTCTTCTTGCTGCTGTCTCGATTGATTCCTGTCTTTTTTAATTCGTTTGCCTAAATCCAGTTCACGGATCATACACTCAGTGTCCGCTTGTTCCTTTAAAAGTTTTTTCATAAATGTGTATAAACTCGGATGATTTTTGCCCACAACAATTTGTAACCGGTTATGCCAGCCTTCAGAAACTATGTTGGTTCGGGATAAATTTTGAAGAGTTGCATCGTACATATTCCACAGCTCTGGTGGAAATCTTGGTGATGTAGCGCGTCGTCTACCTCGCGCAGTTCTTCCGCGTACATAGTTCTCCTGCCAGAATCAGAAAGGTGTAAAAAACTGAAGTTGTATATTAAATATCCATTAATTACCGCGTAATAATCTATGATCGGTTTGAAATCTTCCGCAGCTGGTCGCTCAAAAGCAGCGAAGGTTCGAACGACATCTTCGATTGGCACAAATGCGGTTGCGCACATCATTTGGGAGCTATCTTAATTTTTCGCTCATCATTTCGGTCACTATAAGCTTGTTGTAGACCATGTTCTTGAATGCGTCGAAACACTGCTTGACGTAGGTGGAAGAAACAAGCCTTGACAGTAGTGTTGCCGATGGATTTAGCTGCATTAATAATGGCCATTTCGAAATCTGTCATAACGACAACCGGCACAGTACGAGGAATCCCAGATGTTTGACATGCAGCGTTAACCACTGCAAATACTTTTTCGTATGCCACCTCTTTTTTACCGTCCATTAAGGCGTATACTAGCGGTAATGCCACAATGTGGGTTACTCCACGGCGAATTTGTTGGAAAGAGGCTAAGATGGCGAAAAGTAGGAAAAAAATATGAGGCACGACCTGAAAATAAAATTAACCGGAATCAACCGAATAAACCGAAATCAAATCAAATCAAATCAAAATTTAAATCAAATCAATCAAGCTACCTTGAAGGTCCCATCGACGTACCAATTGGAACTTCTCATGAGGCGCCTCAAATTTTCTTTTGTCGCAAAAATGATTAGTCGCCCGACCGATTCTATTTCATCCGTATCCCAAGAATCGTACAGCAAAAATTTTTCGCCACCTGCCGTATCCCGATACCTTTGTGGAATTTCTTCCAAATCATTTATGTCAGTGGGGTTGGTCGGCATGTTTTGGAGTCTTTGGCGTTGGATAGCTCTGGTTAAGTTAGGTCGATCAGGAAGCAAGGGTAATATTTCGGAAGGCACATCATGCAATTCGCTCCGGAGCAGTTGCACAGGTGGAGCTTCCGGGTGATCTTCCGCTTTGCGTTTCAGGCGATTCTGAAGGTAAAAACCCCGTGAACACCATACCACCAACCTGATTCATTAATTCAACCTTTATTTTCTCGGCTTCGACTTCTTCCATGTTGGGTGCATGTCCCTGGTGAGGCGATTCATCCGGACCCCTCAAGAGTTCAACGGCTTGACCGTGGGTTAAATAAGAACGGGTCACCGCTCGAGCGCTGCACTCCGGATATTGGCGGCACTTCCAATTTACTCGCCCGTTTTTTTCATTGTTTTTGGAATACAAATATCCCCCAATGTGCAACAACGTACTTTGAGATGTTTTAATCAGTTCCACGTCCATAATTTTAAAAGAAGTTGAAAGAATATTATCAAAGTTACAAATGTGTCAAATTATGAATGAACGTGAAGTTGTCATGAAGATGTCAGTGTTCTAATGTTTTTCGAATGTTCGAAAATTCAATAAATTAATATTGGTAGAAAAAGAAATTAGTAGAATTTTTTATGCAGTAGGAAAAAGAATAAGGTAGAAATAATTATTAGTAGAAAAAAAGGAGTAGAAAAATTGACGCCCTACGACCAAAGATATTTGAGAAATTAGTAACTGCTCAAATATCCCCCCTTATTGATCCCTTAATTGTTGAGGAACAGCATGAATTCAGACGCGGCCTTTCTACTGCTACAAATCTTTTGGTATACGGGAATTACATTACAAACGCCTTGGAGAGGGGTAAACAGATTGATTCTGTATACACTGACTTTTCCAAGGCGTTTGATACTGTAGATCATGGCCTATTGTTAACCAAACTTCTCAGATTGGGCATACATGGCACTCTTTTTAAATGGATTCAATCGTACTTTTGCAAAAGAACACAAAGAGTTCGTATTGGATCTCATATGTCTTTGTTCATTTCTGTGTCCTAGGGGGTACCCCAAGGATCACATCTTGGTCCACTTCTATTTAATATTTTTGTTAACGATGTCATTTCATGCTTTCATCATTCGCAGTGTCTTCTTTTTGCTAATGACATGAAAATATTTTGTAGCGTTGATAACAGTCATTCATCTCAACTTTTACAACAAGATCTGCATAGACAGAAAAGTCATCAACCTGCATTGATCACGTGTACTCAAATATGTCTTCTATCAAATGCGAAACAATAAGCAACCATATATCTGATCATGAAACAATATTATGTAATTTAAATATTTCAAACAATAAACAATCAACACCGTTAATTATTAAACGGCCTTTTAATGATGAAAATATGTTTAATTTCATACATAATATAAGTCAGGAAAAATGGTTCGATATGTATTCAGCCGATAATTTAAATGACAAATTTGATGTCTTTCATAACATATTTGTATATTACTTTAACATACATTTCCCTCCATTTAAATACCATAAATGTAATAAAAATAAAAATTGGGTAAACACAATTGTCAACAAAATCTAGCAACGAATTACGTAATCTCTTTCAAATACAAAAGCATTTTCCGCAGCTTAGAAGTGAATATCTAAAGCGAAAAAAAACTGCACAATGACATTGTACGTAATACTAAAAAGATATATTATCAAAACGTCATATTTAAATCAGATAACATTCAACAAACATCATGGAGAGTTATAAATGAACTCTCTGGTAAACAGAAATCAAATGTGGACATAGAACTAAATTATGAACATTCTACCGTCAGTGATCCTTCAGAACTGTCGGAAATTTTTAACGAATATTTTATCAATGAACCCTTAAAATTACTAAGTTCCTTAAATTCGACTAATTCTACAAATTCACTGCCAGATATAATCGCTGACAGTATATTTCTAGAACCATTTACAGAAAATGAATTAATTAATATATTACTTTATAAATTAAAAAGTAATAGGTCGCCAGGTTTTGATGAAATCCCCGACCGGGTCATAAAAACATCGGCATATTATTAAGCGAATCCACTATGTCACTTAATTAATTATTCGTTGGAAACGGGAACTTTTCCAATGAAGCTGAAATTAAATTTGGTGACTCCAATTTATAAAAAAGGAGATCATTCCGATGTTCAAAATTATAGGCCAGTCTCATTATTTCAGTATTTCATAAAATATTTGAACTTGCAATGTTAGACCGCATGTTAAAATTCATAAAAAAACATAATATCTTGAGCAATAGTCAGCATGGATTTTTAAGCGGCCGATCCACTATTACTGCAATACATGCGCTTTATGATAAAGTAATAAACTATCTAGACCATGGAGAGTGTCCGATTGGATTATTTTTTGATGTTAGTCGGGCGTTCAACTGTGTAAATATTGACATATTACTCGATAAATTAAATAATTATGGGTTTAGAGGCGTTGCTCAGAGTTGGTTTAGTCAGTACTTAAAGAATAGAAGACAATCTGTCCGGATTGTTAAGAACGGTCGAATTTGTATGTCAAATACTGCATTAGTTAATATTGGGGTACCGCAAGGGTCTATATTAGGGCCGATCTTATTCATCCTATATATCAACGATATTGTAAACACAATACCTGTTGAAATGTTTATTTATGCAGACGATACGTCAACTATTCTGAGTGATATTGATGACGAAGCTCTGAGCAACAAATCTATTGATTTGATACGTTCACTACAAACTTGGTTTTCCAGCAATAATCAATTTGTAAATACGAACAAAACATTTTGTACAAGATATAAAACAAAACAATCAACAATAAACTCAAATATCAATATTACTTTAAATGACATAAATATACAGAAGTCAATCGCAATAAAATTCCTTGGAATAGAAATGGATTATTGCTGTGACTGGAAAAATCAATGTGATACGATTATAAAACATCTAAATAAAACTTCGTTTCAAATGAGATGTCTCAGAAATGTATTGAGTACACAACAATTTATACAGGTATACTATGCTAATGCTAATTCACGACTTATATATGGTGTATGCTTATGGGGAACTTCAGTTCATTGGAACTCCGTATTCATTGCACAAAAGCGAATCATAAGATCGATGGCAGGCATTCGGCAAAACCAATCTTGCAAGCCATACTTTCAGTACTATAAAATACTACCATTTCCTTGTTTAGTCATGTATGAGCTAGTGTTGTATACTCGCAAAAATAAACAATTATTCTCAAAAAACAGTGATATACATAATTACAACACAAGGCATTGTAATACATTTAGCATTGAAAATTGCCGACTAAATATAAAAAAACGTTCACCAAACGTTCTTGGGCCAAAACTATACGATAAATTACCACATTATATTAAAAATGCAATATCCACCCAATTATTTAAAATTAAATTAAAAGAATTTTTGCTTGATAAATTGTATTACACTTTGAGCGATATGTTATAATTTTTAAATGTACATGTATGATAATTATGTTTTGATGTAATTTGTTTGCTCTCTTTAATTTTTTATTTGATTGTTTGACACTTCCAAAATTGTAATTGTATATTTTTTGTATATGATCTACAGTCAAAGGAAATAAATAAAAAATTAAAAATTTAATCATTGGTGTACCCTCAATAAAATGCAGTTGAATACTGAGAAATGCCATGCTATCAGTTTCTTTAAAATTAGATCTCCGGTATCCAATGGTTATTTTCTTAATGACAGGCGCCTCACGCAAATTAATTCAATTAAGGACCTTGGTGTGATTCTCACTAGCAATTGGAATTTCTCAGCGCATATTAATGTAATTACGTCAAAAGCGTTTCAAATGCTAGGTTTTTTAAAAAGAAACTGCATAGAGTTTGAAAACCCCTTTACAGTGATCAAACTTTATGTAACATTAGTACGACCCCATCTAGAATATTGTTCTTTGTTTTGGAGTCCTTATACCGCCATCGATGTTAATAAAATCAAAAGAGTTCAGCGTAAATTCTTAAGCTATTTACGTTTAAAATTTGGATTCGAAGATAGCTACAGCAACATATTAGTAGCACTCAAATTGCACACTTTCGAGCACAGACGATATAGTTCTGATGTTATATTTGTGTACAAACTTATAAATGGACAAATTAATTCACCCGTGCTACTTAATAGTATTAGTTTACACGTACCTTCTAGGACTTGAAGAAACTGTTATATGTTCTCTGTGCCCACAAATAGAACTGAGTACGCCAAACAGTTTGGAACAGCGCGTTTGCTTTATAATTATAACGCTGTCTCTGTCGATTTTTTTAATATCACTTAAGAAATTAAGGAACTATATTTTTAATTTAAAAAACTTTGTAGTGTGTAAAAGAAATATTGATGTATGTTTGGGGGGGGGTTTAAACTTTCCGGAAACGGTCGAGATAACGAGCCTCTCAGAGGAGAGTACGGAATATTTCCGGCCTGTAAACAGACAGACTGACCCAGGCTAGATTGATTGTGGCAAAAGGAACCCACACTCACCTGACTTAGCTTCTGTGACGTCCGCAACGTAGGCGGAAGGGTTGTAAGGTCCTTACGCGCGTTTGCCCCACGTTTTGATCGGGTCCAAAGGTTTCTGGCAGGCGATCACTGATCACTACACACATGCGGCTGATCACTAATAAAGTTAATAATGCATTCTACAAAAACTATCGACGTCACTGATACTCAGATGCCCTTTACAGTCCCAAACAATAACATAAAGAGCGTCAAGCCTTCATTACTTGACTTCCAAAAAGACGATCACATTAGTCACACGAGTTTCACGTCCACCATCTTCCGTGACTTCTTTGCGACTCTCACTCACGCGCCCGCTGCGCATAAGTGTGGGGTGATGGGGGTAAACAAAAAAGGGTTTAGAAATAAATTGGGAATTTGAGCCAATCTGTCTTCCCATTCAATATCTCTACCGAACAGATGTATCTTTTCTGTAATATTTTAATATGTTTTGTGCGTTATTTTGTGTATATTTATTGTAATCTTACTTGTTTTAGGATCTATTACCAGTTTGTTTTATATTTTGTATTGTAAAATGGTTATCCGTAAATAAACTATATATAAAAATTGAATTAGTGTTCAGTATTCCGGCACCAGATACCCACAGACGCGTTTCGGACTTCAAGGTCCTCTTCAGTGTGGTCCCGACCCAGTGTTGAGGAATACTGAACATTTCTGACTATTTCAAGCCAATATGTGAAAACTATTAATGGATATCGATAGCTAACGCCATCTAATGCTTCATAGTGGCATCGTCAGTGACAATGCTACTATGAAGCATTAGATGGCGTTAGCTATCGATATCCATTAAACTATATATAATTTATTCTTGAAGGATTTGTATTCGTGATTCGAAAAAACAGGATTCGAATCTTTGATTCGAATCATATTTATCTCTTACGAGTCCTTTATCGAGTATTCGTGATTCGAATCGTATAAGGAATTATACAACTAGAATATTGTGAAAAATAGTTTTGACTTGTGCTTAATTTTATTGCACAGAAATGTACATATGCATATGGATACGCTGTAAATTTTCAGACATTCGTTCGTTTTAAAAGAGTTCAAGTTGAAGCCTTAAACGAGTGTTTTCCACTCCCAGATTAAGCATGAAGTAAAATTTCGAGTTCAGAAAAGCCTGAAAATGTGGTTTGGTTGCTCCGCGAAGCGGAGCGACCAAGTATTAAAATGTCATTATTTTTAGGCAAAAAATCTAATTAGTCAAAAAGAGAAACTACATAGAGATACAAATTTGCATTTCTTGTCTAATAATGATAATAATATTTATTGTAGTGCACCATCAATAGGTCAAAATATAATACATACAAAGAGTTTTATATAACACCGAACATTTTCATAACGAGAATTTTTCTTTTAAGTATCCATATGCATACGTTGCACATTTTCCGATGGTCGGTTTATTAAATGAATTAAATTTGAAGCTATAAGCGAGTGTTTCCACTCCCAGGATAAGCATAAAGTAAAATTTCGAGTTTAGAAAAGCCTGAAAATTTGGTTTGGTCGCGTAGCGCGAAGCGCGGAGCGGCCAAACCAAATTTTCAGGCTTTTCTAAACTCGAAATTTTACTTTATGCGCCACCGGTACATAACACTGATTCAATATAAAGCTTAGCGGTGTGTTTAAAACTTCGTAATATGTCAGTGTTTTGTATCGGTGGCGCATGAAGTAAAATTTCGAGTTTAGAAAAGCCTGAAAATTTGGTTTGGCCGCTTCGCGCTTCGCGCTACGCGACCAAACCAAATTTTCAGGCTTTTCTAAACTCGAAATTTTACTTCATGCTTAGTCTGGGAGTGGATCACACTCGTTTTAAGTTTCAGATTGAATTCTTTTAAAAAACAACGATTACCTAAATATTTACGGCATGTACGGTGTAATTGGGACATGTATACTTGAAAGAAAACCTCCCTGTATGTAGAAGTTGAGGTATTAATAGCGATTGATTGGCTACAATTTGTAATGGTCATATAGGCAACTCAATTTACACATAACCTAAAAATGAAAGGTGTCAAATCGTATTAGATGCTTTGATTTGATAAATAGAATATACGAAAATGAACATTGGAAATGTTCGGAGTTACATAAAACTCTCTGTATATAAAACACATAATTTAAAATATAAAGTTAAAAATAAAAAATACTCAATACATCAAGGAACAATTTGATAAAGCGATAATTAAATGAATTTGACTAATAAAAAGTATTCATTAGTGGTTAAAATATTCTTGATAACTGTAGTATGCTTTCGCTACCGGAAATTCTTTGAGTAAAATGGAACGAGCTATATTATTATTTGTTTTTAATATCACCGTATACTCTACAGTGGAAATTAGTTATTTAACATTTTTTAAAGTGTTTCTTATTTTTTGTATTGAAATATTATTAATAGCATTTTAAGTGTCAATTGGTCGCCTAAACTGCGTCATACAGCGAGTCGAAATCGAAGTACAATAAGCAACGAAACTAATTTCATCCCATCCCGTTTTAATAACATTTAAATAAACGGCGAATGTCGAAATGTAAGGTCGCCGAGTGCGTCAGTAAATCATCACACACATACAACGCAGTAATAACATGTGCTTCCGACATTTTTTTTTCTGCCCGCTGAAATTTTACATCCCGCCATTATTTACGAGTGCGCTTTCCTATTTGGCAATAAAATGAAAACGAGAAAAAAGCGACAGATAGAGAGAACGGGGAAAGGGCGTTATTAAAACCGACAAAACAGCCGGGTGGTGATAAAAGTATATATTAATGGAGGGTGGAGTTTGTTCTGAAATTAAGCCTACAAAGTGACAGTTTGTTTGAGTTAGTTTTATAACAATGAGAAAAATAAATAAAATATTAATTATATATTAATTTTACCCACCCAGCTTAAAAATAAAAGATTACTGAAAGAATTGTTATTTTTGCATTCAAAATTAGGAAATATTTGTAGCGTTGAAAAACGAATAAGTGGAAATGCAACGGCGTATCTTCAAATATTCGTTTTTTTTATAGAGTTGTCGAAATATAGACTTGTCTCAGTTTAATATATTGCCTTATCGTAGTTCAAAATATTGTCCTATTGTAATAATAATAATAATAATAATCATTATTCATACTATGCTATTACATAAATGGATGTACAAGTCAGTTTGAAATATTACAATTAACATACAATATACAGTGTGGAAATTAAGTTGCGGATAAATTCGGTAACTCCGTTAATGTGTATGACAGAGAAAAAATCTAAAAGACGTATAGCGATTAAAATCACTGTGCATGTGAAAAATATTTTTTTAGATTAAAAAAAAAAAATAGTAAACGCTGTGACGTCATCAATATTTTTTTCAAATGACAACCTATATTTTTTATTTTTTATTTCGGTAGAGTTTTTTAATAGGTTTTCAACCATATAAAATTTTGTATAGCTTACATAAGAAAAAATACAAGAAAAGCGGTCTTAAAGTTAAAAAAGTAAAGATGAATTAAATTAACAGACTAATCCTAGTTATCGGGGTTTAAAACAAACAAAACAGTGTGTTCACTTTGACATGTGTCACGTGCTTGTGTACAAGCAAAGTGTTTAGTGCGTTTTTCATTCCCCGTGGATAGTACGAGTATTTAATACGTAGTAAGTATCTTGTTTAACCAAAATGCCATCGCTGGCAAAGAAGCAAAGAATTGAAGTTTTAATGATGATTGGGTATGGTGATCGAGTTAGAACCCATCAAGAAGTATGTCGAATTTTCAGAGACAAATATCCTGATCACCAATTAACCCAATCTACAGTCAGTAGAATTGAAAATAAATTTAGTGAACATGGTACTGTTCAGGATCTTCCAAAAACTGGCTGCCCTTTGACAACATTAACCGAAGATATGCAGCTTAATATATTACTGGAATATGAAGATAATCCGCATTCAACTAGTCGAAATATCGCGTTAAACCACAATCTGAGCCATACTTCGGTACTGAAACTTCTAAAAAAGCAGAAATTTCAACCTTGGTCCTTGAGTTATCAGACACAGACTTTGATCTTAGGCAAGAATTCTGTGAACAAATGATGGAAATATGCAATCGTGATCCAATGTTCTCGCGGCGTATAATATTTTCGGATGAAGCAAGTTTTTCCTTACATGGAACTGTCAACAGGCAGAATTGTCGATATTGGGCTAGACAAAATCCACACTGGATGCATGAAGCTCATACACAATATCCCCAAAAGCTCAACGTATGGGCAGGAATAATCGGTGACAGGATTTTAGGGCCATTCTTTTTCGACGCTAATTTGACTGGGGAACGATACCTAGACTTTTTACAGTTTGAATTAGTACCTGCATTAGCGATATTATTTCCGAATAAACACGACCCTGACATACCAAACAATAATATTTGGCTGCAACAGGATGGTGCGCCGCCACACTATGCATTAGATGTGCGACGTTATTTAGACGAAATGTTCCCAGGAAGATGGATTGGAAGAAGAGGTCCAATTGAATGGCCGGCTAGGTCCCCCGATCTAACGCCATTGGACTTTTTTCTGTAGGGGCACTTAAAAAACATGGTATACAAAAATCGACCTAATCATTTAGAGGACCTTAAAGAAAGAATTCTGCATGAGTGTAGTTTAATAAAGCCTCAAATGCTTCAAAACGTGGTGAATGCATTTTATTACCGTCTTGGGTATTGTCAGATGGTGCATGGTCATCAGTTTGAACATTTAATATAATTGTCCAAGCCCTAATATGTTTTGTTTGTTTTAAACCCCGATAACTAGGATTAGTCTGTTAATTTAATTCATCTTTACTTTTTTAACTTTAAGACCGCTTTTCTTGTACTTTTTCTTATGTAAGCTATACAAAATTTTATATGGTTCAAAACCTATTGAAAAACTGTACTGAAATAAAAAATAAAAAATATAGGTTGTCATTTAAAAAAAGTATTAATGACCTCACAGCGTTTACAATTTTTTTTTGAAAAATCTAAAAAAATATTTTTCACATGCGCAGTGATTTTAATCGCTATACGTCTTTTAGATTTTTTCTCTGTCATACACATTAACGGAGTTACAGAATTTATCCGCTACTTAGTTTCCACACTGTATAATTACGCAAAATAGTTATAAACAAGGCACAGTTTAAAAATAAAAGGATATTACAATGTAAGATCAGTATCCGTCAAATAATCTAGAACACTATAATAACAATTGTTATTAATTCTTTGATTTGTGTCGATAGTTTGTTGAATAATTTTGCTCCAATGTATTAAGGTGACTTTTCAAATTTGGCCGATCTATGCGCGACAACTAACAAACATGTTCCGTTTCGAGTGTTGTAGTCGTGGATATCTGAATTCTTAGTGAAACTTTTCAAATTATTTTTGACAAGTAGTAATGTTTTGTATATAAATCGGCCATTCCATAAGTGCACACTTTTTGGGGGTACATCAGGGATTTTGGCAATTTTCCCATATATTATAAAGGCTATCCAGACATGATGTTTGATTGTTACTAGAGTTTAAACAAATTATTGTGTCAAAAGTTACAACAATATAAACTTTTAATACACTTTTATTTTGAACTCAAAAATATCGTAAACCGTTACCTATACAAAAAAAGTTATTTTGTACTATTTTGTGCTTAAATATTTAAAGTTTAAAATACATTTTCTTCCAAAACGAAAAAACTTTATTTATATAGATTTTTTTTAATATATAATCTCAAACAATAAATAAATACTCGTGTTTAAATTTTCTTAAAAAAATATATGTTACACCCTGATCCTTCCTAATAATTTTACCGTTTTCAAAAGTGTGGGCACTTTAAAACTTTTTGAGATATGATTTTTTTACCCGAGCGCTACATTGACATGAGGCGCCAATGGTGTAATGACCCAGATCGCGGTGAGCGCCTGGTGTCAATGCAGCGCTCGGGTAAAAAAATCATATCTCAAGTGCCCATCTTTTTGAAAACGGAAATATTCTTAAGAAGGTTTGGGATATAACATATATTTCTTTCACGAAAATTAAAACATGAGTATTTGATTATTTTGTGAGATTTGCTCGGGTAATAAAATCATATCTCAAAAAGTTTTAAAGTGCCCATCTTTTTGAAAACGGAAATATTCTTAGGAAGGATTTGGGTATAATATATATTTTTTTTTTCAAGAAAATTAAAACATGAATATTTGATTATTTTGTTAGATTTGTTTTATTTGTTAAAAAAAAATCTATCTAAATAAAGTTTTTTCGTTTTGGAAAAAAAATATATTAAACTTTGAACATTTAAGCATAAAAAAAGTCAAGTATAACTTTTTTGTATCAGTAACGGTTTACGATATTTTTGAGTTCAAAATAAAAGTGTACTAAAAGTTTATATTCTTATAATTTTTGAAACAATCATTTGTTTAACCTCTAGTAACAACCAAAAACCATGTCTTGATAGCCTTTATAATATAGGTGAAATTCGCTAAAATCCCTGATGTACTCCCAAAAAGTGTGCACTTATTTAAGGAATGGCCGAAATGTACATGGTAGAGTAAGGATTTTGTATTGTTTGAAATATGGCATACATGACTTGATGACAGATAAATAATCTCCGTGCCTCTCCACTCGAGCCCCATAAACATATGTTGGAAGACAAATGGCTGTATATAAGAGCATAGTACACATTTAATAACGCATCGACATGTGATGTTGTTTTTAGCTGTAAGATGGCATAATAGCCTGAATTTATTTTGCTTGCTGTATAACCAATATCCGATTTCCAGTTAAGTCGTCGACATTTAAACCCAAGAATTTTGAATCTGCTTGTAATGAAATTTCATTGCCATTTATATTTAACTTGAGTTGCTGAATTGAGTATGAATTTTTCAAGTATAAACATACTGTTTTAGAAAGATTTAACATCAACTTGTTTTTCTGACACCATGCTTGCATTTCAATGACGACTTTGTCAATCTTAGAATGAAGGCGATTAGTGTTATCGGCCGTTACTACGATCGTAGTATCGTCGGCGTATAATGTAATATTATTTACTCTATATTAAGTTAAAGATAGTTAATATATAGTAAAAAAAATCAAGGGTCCTATTACCGCGCCTTGAGGTACCTTATCGTTCATATTATAAAAAGAAGATTTATACCCGTTTACATTTACAAAAATATGTCTATTTTCAAGAAATAAAAAATGATTCCAATAGCCTCAGAAAATTTCCTCGGAAACCGATACGATGAAGTATGGATAGGAATTTTCTTATGTCCAATGCAGACATAAAGTATTTTAAATCAAATAAATCTTCAACATTTTTGTAATTACAGTTTTCAATATAATTTCAATTGTTGTTTTTATTTTACTATTAATAAATGCGAATTTTCTTATATACAATGCAGACATAAGGTATTCTAAATCAAATAAATCTCCAACATTTTTGTGATCACAGTTTTCAATATAATTTCAATTGTTGTTTTTATTTTGGTATTAAAAAATGCGAATTTTCTTATGTCCATTGCAGATATAAAGTATTTTAAATCAAATAAATCTCTAACATTTTTGTAATCACTGTTTTAAATATAATTTTAATTTATTTTGAATTGTGGAGGCTTCTACTTCGTTATACATGTTAATTTAACACAATAAAACACTTTTAACTTTTTTGTATAACACAATTTATTTTTATGTGACTGCAGTTTCGGCAAATTCAGCTTGCCATTATCAAACATGAAGTGAAGTTCATGTTTGATAATGGCAAGCTGAATTTGCCGAAACTGCAGTCACATAAAACTAAATTGTGTTATACAAACAAAGTTAAAAGTGTTTTATTGTGTTATAATTTTAATTGTTGTTTTTATTTTGGCAAAAAAATGCCAATTTTCTTATGTCCAATGCAGACATAAACTATTATAAATCAAATAAATCTCCCACATTTTTGTAATCGCAGTTTTCAATATAACTTCATCTGTTTTTTTTTAATTTGGTATTCAAAAGTGCGAGTACAAACATTTTGACAGATTTATGGATTAATTCAATATCGTAATTTATTTTCACATCACAATGAATCAATTTCTTGCCCACATTATTCAATTATCGTGGTTTGGAATTTACATAAACCTATGCAAAATGCAATCAGTTTTTATCAATCCGAGTGTGTTAAAATCAACAAAAACACACGCATTGATTGACGTATTTTGTAGGTTTCGTTCCGGATATCCGAAATAATCGTGGTTTCCACAGAGTGGAAAAGTACTATAAATAGTAAATACAATTATTTTTATATTTATCAATAATTCTCACACTCTTCTTGTAGTTACGATTTTTTTTTTCTGTATTTTAAATGTTTAAGACTTTTATGATAATATTGGATAAATATAGATATTGTAATAATTTTCTGTCTTTTTTTATATATAAATATACCGGGTGTTGACTTGGATGACGCAACATAGGAAATCGCATGTTAACTTTAAAGTGTTCAAATATTAGGTTTCCTGTTTATTTTAGAGACAAAATGTAATTTACTTTTTTGTAGAGGGTAAAATTCTAAATCGATTAATGTTCACACTTAACACTTTACGTTTCTCTAAGTTAAAATAATTAAAAAAAAGTAATGTGACTTTATAAAAATAAATTGATACAACAATTGCGGATATTTCCTGTTTTTTTTTTTAATTCAATTTAAAGCTTTAAACAAGTGTTTTCCACTCCCAGACTAAGCATGAAGTAAAATTTCGAGTTTAGAAAAGCCCCGTGAACATTTGTCGAGGGTCGCGCAGCGACCCGAGACAAATTTTCTGGGCTTTTAAAACTCGAAATTTTACTTCATGCGCCACGCGTACAAACGCGTATAAAACACTATAAATTTCTTTTTGTGGGGCCACTTACAAGTCCAAGGTTTATTCTACGCCACCTGAATCTCTTTAAGTGATTTAACCCTTTCGGGCCTGACGTTGGCATTTGCCACCACTAACATTTGGTAAACACACTGGGAATTTTTCTTTTAAGTATACATGCATGTATGCATGAGCTGTAACTTTTCCGATAATCGTTTATTTTTTAAAATAGTTTAATTTGAAGTCTTACACGAGTGTTTTCCACTTCCAGATTAAGCATGAAGTAAAATTTCGAGTTTAGAAAAGCTTGAATATTTGGTTTGGTCGCTCCGCGAAGCGGAGCGGCCAAACCAAATTTTCAGGCTTTTCTAAACTCGAAATTTTACTTCATGCGCCACGCGTATAAAACACTTATTTTAGGTGAAGTTCAAAATATTCTACTTAAGCAATATGCTAAAAACGTGTATTCTAAACATTACATCACATCAGTGTTTAGTACGCGTGGCGCATGAAGTAAAATTTCGAGTTTAGAAAAGCCAGAAAATTCGGTTTGGTCGATCCGCGCTTCGCGCTACGCGACCAAACCAAATTTTCAGGCTTTTCTAAATTCGAAATTTTACTTCATGCTTAATCTGGGAGTGGAAAACACTCGTTTGAAAGTTCAATTTAAACTATTTGCAAAAACAACAAATATCTGAAGATTTACAGCGTATATGGTATATTTTAGTATGTATACTTAAAAGAAAAACTCTCTGTGTATCTTAGACAGTAATAAATAATATGCAGTGTACAAAACATTTATTTGGGCACAAGAAAAATTCCAGGGCTGAAAGGGTTAAGAAAGAATTGTCTCGGAAATGTTGCAAAAAGTTAGCAAGCTTTTGAAAATCGACTATACTATTGTATGGAAGTTGGGGGTGAAGATTTTGGGCAGTACATTCGATAAATTGATTTGGTTTTCCATAACCACTTTTTTTTCCTCTTACAGTAATTTAGGTAGTTTTTCCAATAAAAATTGTTCTTAATGTTGTTAATTTCAATTGTAAAAAAGGTGAATTCCGTAAATAAAGAATAATAATAATAATAATAATAATAATAATTGAAAATAAAATCATGGTTGCAAAGACAATGAAAGCAGCTTCAAAATGAAGTATTACTCGACCCCTCTTGCCATTTACATTTTTTGAAGGAATGGCTGTGGGGGCTAAAGTGATAAAGAAATAATTTTGAAACTAAAATTTGTTCCCCCTTAAAGTAAAAATCGACTTGAGCCAAACCGCAGATTTTTTGAGGTGGTTGGGGCACCCTATATATCAGCGAAGTTTTACAGAAATCAACAAAATGAATAATTACACCAATTGAAAAATGATCAATGTATTCTTTGTACATGGCAACTGCCAATTAAACAAAATTTGATTCCAATCTTGTAAATCTTGTTTTATTTATCGGCGGCAATGTGGATAAGTTTCATTAAATACTCTACATGTTCGAGTAAGAATTCTATAGCAGTTTGCCATGTATAAAGACCAAATTGATAATTTGTTGATTTGTGTAATTAATTATTTTATTAATTTCTGTAAAACTTTGTACTAATTCTTTTTAGGCTGTCTAAAGGCTTTAGTTTGAAATGTACATACATCGACTGCATTTACAGACTAGAATCTACAACCTCGTCTTCAAATTAAAGTTTACAGGCAAGAGTCTACATAATTGAGTCTATAGATTGAAGTCAACAGACTTGAGTCTGGCTGTCTAATGACTTACTTTAGAGTATAGATAAATTGACTGTACTATAAACTAGAATCTACAGCCTAGTCTACAAAGTAGAGTCTACAGACTAGAGTGAACCGACCAGAGTCTAGGGTGTCAACTGACTATAGTTTAGAGTCTACATAAGTCGACTGCACTACAGACTAGAATCTACAGCCTAGTCTACAGACTAGACTAGTTTCTAGACTAGAGTCCACAGACTAGTCTAGGCTGTCTAAAGACTCCAGTTTAGAATCTACATGAGTCGACTGCTTGGGCAGCTTGGTGGTGTAGTGGTTAGAGTGTTGTACTGCCACGCCACGGACCGAGGTTCAAATACCGGCCTAACAAGTTGTCTGCATTTATATAGATTAGGATAAAAATGCCAAACACTCCGTCTTTTCGGATATGACGTTAAATGTATGTAGGACCCGTGTACTGCCTGGATGCGTGCACGTTATAGATCCCTACCGGTGGGTTGGAACTCCCACCGGGTTCGGCAAAATTCCCGGATAGCTGTAGACCTAATCTTCGGCGTCGTAGCAGCGGGAGGAAAGCACAATGGGCCTAATGAGGCCTAAGTGCAGTGCAGAAATGCGCACTCTCGAAAAGAACCAGAACCAGAGTCGACTGCTTGATGTCCAAAGTGCAGATTTTAGAGTCTGGGTCGACTGTTCAAAGTCTAGAGTACAGGGTATCTAGAATACAGAGCTTACAGATTAGAGTCTAGGTATCACAGTCTAGAAATAAGTCTACATATTATAGTCTAGTCCATAGACTAGTCTACAGACTAAATATAATCCCCAGACTAGAGTCTACAGACTAGATATAGTCCTTAAACTTAAGGACTAAATAGAGTCTAGAGACTAGAGTATACACATAGAGTTTACAGATTAGAGTCTAGGGACTAGATAGAGACCACAAACTAGTCTATAGACTAGACAGAGTCTACAGATTAGATAGAGTTTACAGTCTACAGACTAGATAGAGTTTACAGTCTACAGACTAGATAGAGTTTACAGTCTACAGACTAGATAGAGTTTACAGTCTACAGACTAGATAAAATCTACAGACTAGATAGAATCCACAAACTAGAGTCTACAGACTGGATAGAGTCTACAGACTAGATAGAATCCACAAACTAGAGTCTACAGACTAGATAGAGTCCACATACTAGAGTTTACAAACTAAATTGAGTCCAAAGACTAGTTTACAGACTAGATAGAGTCCACAGACTAGAGTTTACAGACTAGAGTCAACAAACAGACTAGATAGAGTTCACAGACTGGTATATAGACTAGATAGAGTCCACAAACTAGAGTCTACAATATAGATAGAGTCCACAGACTAGAGTCTACAATATATATAGAGTGCACAGTCCAGCGTTTACAGACTAGACAGAGCCCACAGACTAGAGTCTACAGATTAGATAAAGTCTACAGACTAAATAGTCCACAGACTAGAGTCTACAGATGAGATACAGTCTACAGACTAGATAGAGTCCATAGACTAAAGTCTACAGACTAGATAGAGTCCGCCGATTAGTTTACAGATTAAAGTATACAAACGAGTCCACAGACTAGTCTAGACTGTCTAAAAACTTTAGTTTAGTTAACATAAGTCGACTGCTCAAAATGCAGAGTTTAGAGTCTGGGTCAAATGTCGAAACTCTAGAGTTAAAGATGTCTATAGTACAGCGCTTAGAGATTCTATTCTAGATATTAGAGTCTAGGGATGAGTATACAGACTATAGTCTTGTCTACAGACTGATTAGAGTCTAGATAATTAGTCTAGACTATTGTCAAGGCTGCCTAGAGTACAGAACTTAACTATTAGAGTCTAGATAATTAGAGTCAAGAAGCTATAGTCTAGGCTGCCTAGAGTACAAAACAAAAGCATACTACTTGCCTACTAAAATTCAATTGCGACTTATGCGCGCATTATTCCCTGCATAAATGCGACGAAAAACGAATCTTCGAAATAAGTCAAAAACTACTTGCTTTAGGAGTATAGTTGTTAATACTTTTTTGTAGAAAATGGTCCCCCTAATCGTACCATGTAATAAAAAATGGGTCATTCTATTTAAAAAAATTGAATTACGAAATATTGAAGAGGGCACTTCGATTTTGACATTTTAAGAACACTTATTGTAAAAATTGACAGTTTCCAATTAATTTACTTATAGCGGCATCATCTAGGTACAAATCATATTTTTATCTTATTCTTAAGAGAAGTTACAGACAGATTTTAAGATGCCTTTTAAAGGTCAACATTTTATAAAAAACAAATTTCTTGAAAACTATAAGAGATAAGTGTACATATGTTTAAATAAAATATGTTGCAATTTAAACGATGAATCTAAAAATTTACAAATATAAATGGAACACATTTAAAATAACAAATTTTGTGCTACTTCGAGTGGAACCAGAAGTGATATAAAGTTGAAAATATTTCATATGAGGAGAACTAATTCAACGGTATGACAAGGATTTTTTTCAAATTTTTAATGCAACGGCAACCCCATAAACATTTAATGAACGGTTTAGCGTAGACACCCTGTATATCTTTAACTTGTTTTTTTTTTGGTTGAGACATGTCGTTTTTTTTACTGAAGTGACTAATTTAGAAATATATTTTGTTGTAACTTAAGCAACTTCACTAACACTAATTGTTTGATTTGAGTTATGTGGAGTATTTAATCACAATGAAAAAAACTGTTTTTATTCCTTACTTCACTTTTATTTTTATGTGTTAGATGTACATTTCGAGTGCTAAGCACTCATTATCAATAACTAATTAGTTATTGATAATGAGTGCTTAGCACTCGAAATGTACATCTAACACATAAAAATAAAAGTGAAGTAAGGAATAAAAACAGTTTTTTTCATTGTAACTTCACTAACATTAATAGATTTAGTTGCTGCAGTAAAAAAAACAAAATACAAACTATAGCATCTATTTTTAGATCCACAAAATAAACATACTAGACTTGTTTACACATACACACACACGTATCGAGATGTAGTAAAACTACAAACACGAAAGTTTCATTTTCCGGCCACGGGAAAAGGGAGAGGGAAAAGTTTTTGCTCCCGGGCACTCGATGAAGAAAAACTTTTTGCTTTGGATTCTCTGGCGAATGTGTTTGGCGAGGGCTACGTGACATCGATTTCAATTTAAAGACTCTAACCGAACTTTGCTCCTGCGAACGGCGCCGCGCATTAGGGAGCATCAAAAAGGACCCACCCCGGACGAACGTACTCAAGTAACTTTTTTTTGTTCGTCCTCTCGCAGAATTCTAATTTAGTTAGCGAGACCGAAAACTAAATCGACCAACGCGAAAATCGGATTGTTATTAGTTTGAATAATGACATTTCTGTACACACCTGTAGGAAAACTGAAAAAAATGTAAGGTTAGATTTTTCTAGACCTGTAAAAATGATTCACACAAGATGTGTTTTCTACTCCCAGACTAAGTATGAAGTAAAATTTCGAGTTTAGAAAAGCCCCTGAAAATTTGTCTCGGATCGCGCAGCGACCCGAGAAAAATTTTCTGGGCTTTTCTAAACTCGAAATTTTACTTCATGCGGAAAATTTGTCTCGGGTCGCTACGCGACCCTCAACAAATTTTCACGGGGCTTTTCTAAACTCGAAATTTTACTTCATGCTTAGTCTGGGAGTGGAAAACACTTGTTTAAAGCTTTAAATTGAACTTAAAAAAAACAGGGAGTATCCGCAATTGTTGTATCAATTCCATGGTATGTCGTTATTTTTATAAAATCACATTACTTTTTCATAATTATTTTAGCTGTAATTTTTCTGACATTCGTTGATTTTTAAAAGAGTTCAATTTGAAGCTTTAAGCGAGTGTTTTCTAATCCCAGACTAAGCATGAAGTAAAATTTCGAGTTTAGAAAAGCCCCGTGAAAATTTGTCGTGGGTCGCGCAGCGACCCGAGACAAATTTTCAGGGCTTTTCTAAACTCGAAATTTTACTTCATGCGCCACGCGTATAAAACACAGATTTTAAGTGAAGTTCGAATATAAATAAATTTGACAATATTATAGTGTTTTATACACGTGGCGCAAGAAGTAAAATTTAGAGTTCAGAAAAGCCCAGAAAATTTGTCTTGGGTCGCTGCGCGACCCTCGACAAATTTTCACGGGGCTTTTCTAAACTCGAAATTTTACTTCATCTGGGAGTGGAGAACACTTGTTTAAAACTTTAAATTGAACTTTAAACAAAACAGGGAATATCCGCAATTGTTGTATCAATTCCATGGTATGTCATTATTTTTAGAAAATCACATTACTTTTTCATAATTATTTTAGCTGTAATTTTTCTGACATTCATTGATTTTTAAAAGAGTTCAATTTGAAGCTTTAAACGAGTGTTTTCCAATCCTAGACTGAGCATGAAGTAAAATTTCGAGTTTAGAAAAGCCCCGTGAAAATTTGTCGAGGGTCGCGTAGCGACCCGAGACAAATTTTCTGGGCTTTTCTAAACTCGAAATTTTACTTCATGCGCCACGCGTATAAAACATAGATTTTAAGTGAAGTTCGAATATACATAAATTTGCCAATGTAATAGTGTTTTATACGCGTGGCGCATGAAGTAAAATTTTGAGTTTAGAAAAGCCCAGAAAATTTATCTTGGGTCGCTGCGCGACCCGAGACAAATTTTCACGGGGCTTTTCTAAACTCAAAATTTTACTTCATGCTTATTCTGGGAGTGGAAAATACTTTTTTAAAGCTTCAAATTGAACTTATGTCATTATTTTTATAAAATCACATTACTTTTTCTTAATTATTTTAATTTAGAGAAACGTAAAGTGTTAACTGTGAACATTCATAAATTTTTCCCTCTACAAAAAAAAATAAAATATATTTTGTCTCTAAAACAAATAGTGAAGCCAATATTTGAACACTTTAAAATTAACATGCGATTTCCTATGTTGCTTCCGCCAAGTTAACACCCGGTACAGGGAATTTTTCTTTTAGGCAACCATGCTGTACATTTTTCGACATTCGTGGTTTTTCAAGAGTTTAATTTAAAACTATGAACGAGTGTTTCCACTCCCAGATAGGGCATAACGTATAATTTCGAGTTTAGAAAATCTTGAAAATTTGGTTTGGTCGCCTAGCGAAGCGAAGCATAAACTAAAATTTCGAGTTTAGAAAAGCCTGAAAATTGCTTTTCTAAACTCAAAATTTTAGTTCATTCGCCATGGGATTTAAAATGATTTTTAAAATACACTTATTAGGGGCGTTTGAAAAGTCCGTTCAAAAATTAAAACAACTAACTGTTTGGGGTAAACCTTTTTTATTTTTCGACATAGTCTCCTTTCAGGCTTATACATTTCGTCCAACGATGTTCTAGTTTGTTAATCCCTTGCGAATAATAGGATTTGTCCATGTCTGCAAAATATCCATTCGTGTCTGCAATCACCTCCTCGTTTGAATAAAATCTTTGTCTTTTTTTAATTTAGCGACCACAACTGGTGAGGTTTGGGCTGGTGCGTTGTCGTGATGGAAAAGGACTTTCTTGTAGGCCAATTGCGGGCGTTTTACTTGCAGCTCGGTTTTCAAACGGTCCAATAACGATAAATATTATTTACCTGTAATAGTTTTACCCTTTTCCAGATAGTCGATAAGGATTATCTCTTGCGAATCCCAAAATCGCCTTTTTGGTGCAGATTCCCCCTTGGTAACCCATTATTTAGATTGTTGTTTGGTCTCAGGAGTATAGTCATGTATCCATGTTTCATCCACAGTGACGAAACAACGCTTAAAGTCCTCCGGATTCTTCTGGAACAGCTGCAAACCATCCTTGCAACACTTCACACGATTCCATTTTTGGTCAAGCGTGAGCAATCGCGGCACCCATCTTGCGGATAGCTTTCTCATGTCCAAATGTTTATGCAAAATATTATGTACCCGTTCAGTCGAGATGCCCACAGCACTAGCAATCTAAAGCACCTTAACTCTTCTGTCATATATCACCATATCATGGATTTGATCAATGATTTCTGGAGTCGTAACCTCCACAGGCCGTCCAGAACGTTCAGCGTCACTTGTGCCCATATGGTCAGTGCGAAAATTTTGAAACCACTTATAAACTGTTCTAATCGAAGGTGCAAAGTCACCATAATGTTTATCAAGCTTCTCTTTAGTCTCCTGAGGCGTTTTGCCTTTCATAAAGTAATGTTTAATCACCACACGAAATTTGTTTTCGTCCATTTCTTGAAAACCTCTCGACTTCCTTGATTCACACGGTAGCCAAACACAAAGAAATAGACCAATATGGCTGAAACTTGGTGTGCGTTCATTCAAGAGATGCTACTAAGTAAACATGACCTCGATACGCGCCGGTGGTGCCATCTCTCGGACTTTTCAAACCACCCTCGTACCTCTTATTTTCTACAAATGTTTACTATTAACTAATATACTTATACACGTTTTGTTGTAACTTTAATTTTTAAATTATTAATCAATTCCTGGAAAACTTTATCTAAGTTCACAGACGGTAATTTTCATTTTTTTACATAATTCTTGAATATTAAATTTTTTCATTTGCATTACAAATTTGTATAAGTCGATAAAATCCTTCTCATACACTTGAAACTTTCAACGAGGGCTTTTTTTGTCTCCGCTTCCTTTCCTACTCCGTTTTCCTCCGAGTCTCTTAAATCCCCCACAAAGGAATTATTAATTAATGAAATTATTGTGCCGTGAGTGTCAGCATTCAGGTGTAATTCCACTTGGGCGAAGGGAAAGACGAGGGAGGCCCTTTTGCCCCGTGCACCGGCAACCCTATTGTGTTCCATGTCGTCACGACTAAAAGACGACGGCGGTGTCGGCTTTTCCGGAGCAGTCGAGTTTCTTGGAATAAAACGTTCAAAGTCAAGAGAGGATGAGAAACAGCAAGGTCGGTTTTCTCGAGTGATCTTTTTTCGAGAGGTATCAGGAGAAATAAATAAAGGGATGATTAAATACTGAGATCTATTGATGCTTACCTAACTTTGGTAGACAATAAGCCCCCCTTCAAGATTAAAATTATACCAAAATTTGTGTCCGCAAATTTGAACAAAATAATAATAATATAAAGCTATCAATAATTATAAATTATAATATAATTTTGATTGTCACGGATTAATTACAATCCCTAATTATTAACAATTGTCAAATCAAACATTTTAGTGGATATATTCATATTGAGGTCCCTGAGTTGAGTAAGATCATTTTTGAAAAAAGTCTGTCCGTCACCATTTAGTGCAGTGGTGGGGAAACTTTTTTTAAGACGGGCCATTTGTAATAACCAGACAATCGTAGCGGGCCAAAGAATAATGCTTAATCGTAGGTAGGTAGTTTTTATGCGGGTCGTCACATTACGTAGTAAGAACGCGTTCAAACATTCTCACGACGGCACTCTTAAACGGGCCGGATTAAACCTTTCCGCGGGCCGCACTTGGCCCGCTGGCCGTAGTTTCCCCATCACTGATTTAGTAGATATATTCATTTTGAGGTTCCCCGAGTTGATTAAGATCATTTTTGAAAAAGATCTGTCCGTCACCATTGTCCAATAATCGAGATGTTAAAATAACACTATAAACTTAAGCTTTTTACTACAATCCTAGGATGGGAAAAGCTTTTGATATGAATGTGGAAACCGGAACTATAATATATTCCATTTGTTTCTGAATCTCGCCTAGCCATGCTTTCGTGTTGTTATGTTGCAGTATCAACATTTACATTTTTTATTAATTGGCACTCCTGATTCCTTATTTTAACAGTGTTGCAATAATTTATGATATCATAAGTAATCCTCTTTTTAATTTTCAAGGGGTTTATTATTAATCTTGCAACGATTATTTCGCCACGCGGTCGCTTCTTCGAGCATTTTATTATTAAATCAAATTAATCTAGTGTTGCAATGCTGTGTCAATGTCAAAGTGAAAAATAATTTCAGGCACATATTAAATATTAACATGCCAAAGATTATCTCTGAATCAAAAAGGTTACAAATTCTGAAGTCCTACAAACATTTTAGGCAAAGTAATCCAAATCTACAGCATCACAATATTATTACGATTTTAATAGATATTTTTGGGGTATGTCTAGTATTTTAATTATCATATATATTTAATTAAAGATAATTACGTTTCAGGTAGGGAGATCTTCATTACAATTAATTTTACGACAAAGACCTAACGAATTGAAATCTACTACTTCTGGCAAACGATCTAAAAACAGCCATTTTTGGAATCACCTAGCTAGAAAAGATCTGCAACCACTAATTCGGCAATATAACTCTAGAAATCAGTATTTTACTTTGAGAGATCTTTTGAATGATATGAAAGAAAATTATGAGTTCCATGGGAGTAGAACAACACTTTATAGGGTTGTTAAAAGTATGGGGTATAAATTCAAATTAATTAATAGGCGCAAAATTCTCTGTGAACAAAAACATGTTGTTGCAGCTAAAATTATTTTCCTTAGAAAATTTTTACAGTATCAAAGTAGTAAATTTTGTTAATCTTAAAACTGCATATTATTATCCTTTTATATCTGAAAATTTGTAAAACAGGCAACAGTGTAAGATCACAATATTCAGAAATTATAACCTTAAAATCGAACATCTGACAGTGACATTAAAAAACCCTGATTTAAAACACAACCAGCCCCATTTACAATACTTAAACTGTCACTTTTCCATAGCTATGCGAGATCCAGAAACAAATTGAATGGTGTATATACTCCATTTGCGTTTAGATTAATGTTAGGGAAATATAGGGGTTATTTGTCCTTGATCACTGATTGGCCGAAATTCGAGGAAAACTCACAAAGCCGATAAATAGACAATTTGTTCTATTCCCCACTCACTCTCACTTATAGTGGAAAATGAATTTTCTGAATTGTCACTGTGTTTTCAAATGTTTGGTTATTATATCTGATAACGTCAAACTAACGACTGTTTCTTCTTCTAAAAATAACAAGGAAAAATAACTCAAAGTGGACAGACGTTAATGGCCCAAAACATTTCTTTAAAGTGCAAATCTGTGACATATTTAAAATCGAAGCTAGAATCTTGCGGGTGCTGATGTGGGAACATCAATATCATCCATGTTCAAAATTATTGCTGAAATGGAATCGAAAGGAGAAGTTAAAACATGGCCAAAGAAGAAAGTGCGTTGTGATACTTATTCAAAGATGACTGAATGTAAAGAAAAATCCATACGACATTTTGTCGACTCCTTCAAGATAAAGAGTTAACACTATAACTTCATTTGTGCTAGAGATGTTCCGATCCTAAAAAAATATCGATATTGGGTATCGATTTTATCGTATAGCCAAGCATCGGATACGGTAAAATATCGTAGTGAAAAGTATCGATACTCAAAATATTAATAATTTTTGTTTATACCAGATATTTTAGATTAACAATTTACAATTATTTAATGCTGTAAATTATTTTGCTAAGACGTTCACCTAAGATTAATAATATTGCCAAGAATTGTTTACAAAATTATCAATATTCACCTTTAATAAAATAATAATAATAATATTTCAATGTTTTATACGCTTGGCGCATGAAGTAAAATTTCGAGTTTAGAAAAGCCCCGTGAAAACTTGTCGAGGGTCGCTAGCGCGACCCTCGACTAATTTTCTACGCGGGGCTTTTCTAAACTCGAAATTTTACTTCATGCTCAGTCTGGGAGTAGAAAACACTCGTTTTGTAGATCTATAAAATGTTTATAATAATAATAATCTTTATAATAATAATGATCTTTATTACCCAACAGGCAAAAACCCAATTACAGAGTAACAAATATAAACTAAAATAATCATTCGAATAAAAATGTAAAAAAAAAAGAAGTTTATGATATGTTCGATATTTTGTAATATTTGTCGATTTAGAAACATTTCATGAAATCATTATTTCCAGATTTTCATCAATTTATAAAATGTTCATGAAGATTTTCAATATTTCGAGATTTTCGTAAATTTTTCAATGTTTGTCGATTTATAAAACTTTAATGCGATTTTCAATATTTCGAGATTTTTGTATGATTTTCGGTATGTCGATATTTACGTCATATCATACATTTTCATGAGATTTTCATTATTAAGAGATTTGCAATTTATAAAATCTTGATGAGATTTTCGATATGTCGAGATTTTCGTCAAATTACAAACATTTTACAAAGACAGTTTTGTAAGATTTTCGATATTTTAAAATTTTGTTTCAGCTCTGTATGTAAATAATCGAATGTTATTTCTTGAATTATAAAAACGCCTATTTAATTATTAATGAATAATGTTATAATAAATTATGTAACTGTAAAAATAATATAGTTCTTTATTAATACTGAAAAATATTGTACAAAGGGGTCATTTGCTATTCAAAGAAACAATTAACCTTAAATAATGTTGCTTAACAGCTTTATTTGAATACTTTTTCCTCAACAAATAATGTTGGTTTAACCGATTTCGACTCAACGTACGTTTCCCCTAAATTTTAAATTCCGCGCCCAATAATGTCATTAGATTCCGCCATTTTAGTCGTATAAACCAGGCATCTAGTTACATTTTTCTTAAAATGAATGGAGTATAGTAGTTTACTATTAGCATTTTTTGGAATTTTTTTTAATCATGATCATATAAAACAATTTTTTCTACTCCTATTTGTGAAATACAATTGTATACATCGATAAATATGTGTAAAATTTGATTTTTCATACCGATGCGTGAAGTACAATGCAATTCTTATGGGATTTATTTCACGCACCGCTGCCATAAGAGCCAATACACTTTTCAGCATCGGTGAACAATTTTTAGATGGCGGTGATTTTTTAAATGACACGTCATTTAGTTAAGTTTGTGCTGTTTTGTGTGTTGGTGAACATTGGTGAACGTTAAAATGCAGACATCACTATCTCCAGAGAGGCCTAATACCCCACTAAGGATTATTGCGGCAGCAAACGCTGCTAGTTCGTCGCTGTTGCCGAAAAAATCTCTTGATATTTATAAAAATATTTATAAAAAATTCATGGAATGGCGCACTGAACATGAAATTAATTCATTTTCGGAAAACGTAATTTTAACATATCTCGCAGAACTGGCGACAAAATTCCAGCCCTCAACACTTTGGAGTCACTATTCAATGTTGAAGAGTACAATAAATGTCAACCATAACATAAACATTGGTAATTATACTAAAGTAATATCATTTTTAAAGAGAAAAAGTGAAGGATATACCCCAAAGAAATCTCGAGTTTTGGATAAAGAACATATCCTTAAATTTATAAATGAAGCACCCAATAATATATATTTATTAAATAAGGTAAGTGGAATGCAGCATAGTTTCCAAAATTCTTATTTATTTTCTTACTATAGGTCGTTTTAATTTTTGGACTTGCTGGTGCCCTGAGAAGAGACGAATTATATAAATTGAATGTAGAGGATATTCAAGATTTTGGATCATCTCTTCTCATAGTTGTACCAGACACTAAAACTAAAATTTCAAGAAAATTTGCTGTAACACTACATTTAGAATACTACAGAAAATACTTAGATCTACGCACTAAAAATTACGCTGAAAAGAAATTTTTCATTAATTATCAAAAAGGAAAATGTACCCGTCAAGTTATCGGCATTAATAAAATTGGAAAGGTACCCGCAGATGTTGCAAAATTTTAAAAATTGCCAAATCCTGAGCAATATACCGGCCATTGCTTTAGGTGTTCTTCTGCAATTCTGTTAGTTGAAGCTGGTGCCGATCTGTTAACTTTAAAAAAGCACGGAGGTTGGAAAAGTTCTGCTGTTGCAGAAAGTTATGTTGAAAATTCGATAACAAAGAAGCAAGATGTTTCAAACAAAATTTTGAATATTAGCAATAATAATAACAATAGTTGTCTAAATACTACATCCAACGAAAGTTCTGGTGTAATGTACCTAACCAACTGCACTGTAACAATTAATAATAATTATTATAAAGATAAATAAATACTTTACGTTAATAGTTTGTTTGTGTTTTGGAATTTATTAAATCGTGTAGTCATAGAAAAAGTATAGTGTGTAACACGTGCGTGAAGACTTCTTTACACTCGCGTGATTGCTTCACTCGCTTCGCTAGTTTCGCAATCTTCACGCTTGTGTAAAAAAGTCTACTTCACGCACTAGATACACAATATACTATTGCTAATACAAATTGTAGATAATACAAAAATTAGCTTGTTATGTACCGGGCTTTCATTAATTCCCGAACCCCACGTGACCAAAAATAATAGGCAACCAAATGTACAAGGTGGTATGGCTCACACAAAAATTCCCTAGATTTAAAAATATTTATTCGCCGGCGTATTTTTATGACGACTGAAAATATTATATTTAAAATGATTAAAAAATAGGCTCATCTTCAAAAATTTAACTAATTTTTATTAATTTGTTTTCTTAAACACGAACAGAACATACAAAGTTAACAACAAATAAAGAAACAACAAATATTAAACCTAATAACTAAAAAGATTAATAGCTTAAAATTAAAAGAAAAATATAATAAGTGTTCTATATGTCCTCCTTCTTCTCTTACACATAAATTTATCCTACGCCGCATATTATCAAACACATGATGGAGTTCATTTTCGGTGATATTTTGTACCTCTTGCATAATTGCTACTTCTAAATTTTCGAGAGTATGGATCCTATTTTTGATGATATTACTTTTTATTCGACCAAATAGATAATAATCTAAAGGTGTCAAGTCTGGACTGCGAGGAGGCCACACACCTCTACTAATTATTCTGTTTTCATAAAATTCAGCTAAATACTGAATGGTTGCATTTGCAGTATGTGCTGTGGCCCCATCTTGCTGAAAATAGCCCAATCGAAGCTCATCGTCGTGCATTTGTCCAATAGCTTCTTCTAAAATTAACCGATACCGTTCAGCAGTGATAGTTTCTCTAAAAAATATTGGGCCAATTATCCTTCTCCTAGGCATAGCTATCCAAATTCCTAGCTTTTGGGGATGCAGAGGTGTTTCCTCCAATACATGGGGATTTTCTGTCGCCCATGTCCTGTAATTTTGGCTGTTCACGTACCCAGATAAATGTATCCACGCTTCATCAGAAAAAAACGTAAGATCAAGTACGTCATCATTATTTAAATGTTCATTAAACCACTGGCAGTATCGTACTCGCTGAATAAAGTCTGGTGGATGTAATTGATGCACTACTGAGACTTTGTAAGGATGCATATTTAGTGATTTTGTGAGTGCTTTATGGCAGGTTCCAACAGAGAGTCCTATAAAGAAGCACATTATTAATTCACGGTTAATTTATACTGGAATTTTTAAATATAAAAACCCCAAACAATAGGATTTGTTTTACCTGATTGGGCTGCCAATTTCGGTACGGATTTCTTAGGACTTCGTTCCATCCTCACTCGAATATCTTCGACAACATCATTAGTTAAGACTGTCGGTCTACCAGTGGATTTTCCTTTGCAAATGCAATGTTTGTCTTCATATCCTTTAATAAGAACTTGCTTATGATGTTTAAAAGTATCATACGCAATTACCGCATCTGGAAATTCTTCATGAAACTGCTCAATGCAAGACTGCAGAGAATAACTCCAGTTGCCGTCAATATTACGTGAAGCACTACGAAAATGTGCCATCAACATAAACGCGTCTTGCTCCGTTGTAAATACCATTTTCGCAGTATTTGCTTATCCTAGCAAATTGACTCTGCAAAATAAATAGAAATAAAACTCAATGTTTCAGAATAATTAAACAATTTTTGCTTACCTGAAAATTCCGGGCGAATCTTGTAAGATCTCAAAGGTTGGTTTAACGATGCACTGCGCATAAACGTTTATGTCAAATTTGACTTTAGTAACGTTTGGTTACTTTTTTCAAAGCCTCCAACGTACAAATACAATAATTTACGCGGCAATTTTAAATTTAGTCACGTGGGGTTCGGGAAATAATGAAAGCCCTGTATATTCAATTAATCAATTGTGTAGTCTAAAAAATATATTTTTTTTTTTTTGGTTGTTTCAAATATGTATTAATGTAAAAAAAATAAACAGAGCAAAATAGAAAGTTTCCTTTTATTTTATTTTTAATGAAAAAAAACCCAGTCTATTCAATTTCTTGATGAGTAATTTTAAATGGAAGAAAAAAAACGCAATGTTATCAACTTCTTTCTATGTAATTTTTAATGAAAAGATACCTAAACGCCCTTTTTATTTTTAGGGTGTCAAAACAAAATTTTGGTTTAAATTTAGATATTGAATTTTTATGCAGATAAAATTCTAAAATTCTACACAGAAATAAATAACTTTGATTAATTATAATTGAAATTTGAATATCTTTACTGATTTTTCGAAAATATCAAACCAAAGTTAAAATTTTATTTGATTTATATTAATTTAAATGAAGGAAATTCCATTTATTTTAAATAATTCCTGATCATTTTGAACTTTTACAATTTTGTTTCTGATTGATCGTCTTACGAGGGTTTCCACTCCCAGACTAAGCATGAAGTAAAATTTCGAGTTTAGAAAAGCCCCGCGTAGAAAATTTGTCGAGGGTCGCGCAGCGACCCGAGACAAATTTTCACGGGGCTTTTCTAAACTCGAAATTTCACTTTATGCGCCACGTGTACTAAACACTTCGCTCGCAACGGCAAATCCAAATTTTCAGGCTTATCTAAACTCGAAATTTTACGTTTACGTTTAGTTTGGGAGTGGAAAACACTCGCTTAAAGCTTCAAATTGAACTATTTGTTAAATACGTGGTGAAAAGGCCTATTTTTTAGTAATTTTAGAAATGTTAAAACAATTGAGGGGTCCAATGCAATAATCAGCCAAGTCCATTTTTATGAGAAAATGGGTTAAGTATTCAATATACTTAAAATGTTTAAAATTCTGCATAATAGCATGCAACAATCTGGTTTAAATAATTTGCAGTGCATTGGTGTATTGTTAGTTGCATGCATAATAATCATTATGTTTTTTTTTTCTTGCATGTAAACAGTTTTTCCTCTCTCCTCAACATTTTATAAAACTGGACTTGGCTGGTTATTGCATTGGACCCCTCAATTGTGATAATACTTACCGGAAAAATTGTCTTGAATTTTCTATAGAATGCCGATTTTTACAGTCTTTGACACTACACTAAACTACCATATTGTCTATTATAATTATAATATAAGAATAAATACAGAAACTGACACAATTCACAAAACTACCACTAAAAGGTTGCGTTTCAATCTGTCGAGTTGACAGTAAATTCAACAAACCAGAATTTTAACCTACCCGGCAAATGGCGAATTTCCCCCACCACTAGCTTCACCTTTTAAGCGAAAGTTAGCGATCCATAGATATAACAACCTTAGTATTTTGTATCTGTTTACTTCACAAATGTCAAAGCAGAACTGACATCTGCTGCCATTTGCAAAAATTATATCATCTTCCGATAACAACACTGGCTGTTACAATTGAATATCAGATGTTTGTATTATAACCTATTCTATTGATTAACATAGCCTCATCATGGCGGATGACACGGGGTTGTCGCCACTGTGTTTAATTAAGTCACTGTACACCCTACAGTGACTCAATTAAACACAGTGGCGACAACCCCCTGTCATCCGCCATGATGAGGCTTTATTAATCAAGAGAATAGGTTATAATACAAAAATCTGATGTTTAATTGTGACAGCCAGTGTTGTTATCGGAAGATGATATAATTTTTGCAAATGGCAGCAGATGTCAGTTCTGCTTTGACATTTGTGAAGTAAACAGATACAAAATACTAAGGATGTTATATCTATGGATCGCTAACTTTCGCTTAAAAGGTGAAGCTAGTGGTGGGGGAAAGGCGCCATTTGCCGGGTAGGTTAAAATTCTGGTTTGTTGAATTTACTGTCAACTCGACAGATTGAAACGCAGCCTTTTAGTGGTAGTTTTGTGAATTGTGTCAGTTTCTGTATTTATTCTTATATTATAATTATAATAGACAATATGGTAGTTTCGTGTAGTGTCAAAGACCGTAAAAATCGGCATTCTAAAGAAAATTCAAGACAATTTTTCCGGTAAGTATTATCACAATTGTTTTAACATTACTAAAATTACTAAAAAAATAGGCCTTTTCACCACGTATTTAACAAATAGTTCAATTTGAAGCTTTAAGCGAGTGTTTTCCACTCCCAAACCAAACGTAAACGTAAAATTTCGAGTTTAGATAAGCCTGAAAATTTGGATTTGCCGTTGCGAGCGAAGTGTTTAGTACGCGTGGCGCATAAAGTAAAATTTCGAGTTTAGAAAAACCCCGTGAAAATTTGTCTCGGGTCGCTGCGCGACCCTCGACAAATTTTCTACGCGGGGCTTTTCTAAACTCGAAATTTTACTTCATGCTTAGTCTGGGAGTGGAAACCCTCGTTAGACCATCAATCAGAAACAAAATTGTAAAAGTTCAAAATGATCAGGAATTATTTAAAATAAATGGAATTCCCTTCATTTAAATAAATATATATCAAATAAAATTTTAACTTTGGTTTGATATTTTCGAAAAATCAGTAAAGTGTTGTCATCTTTTACTTGAAGCATCATCCATGGGCAAGAGCTATTCCCTTAATTTTAAAATAGGAACATACGATGGTTAATACCATAAATTAACGTGTTTAGGTTGATTCTATTTACCTTCGCAAATTTTCGAGATACGATTTTGGGGTAAGTCATTTTGGGTCAGAATTACTAACAACCAATCAAAAAGAATACCAAAGTTGTCGCCACTGTGTTTAATCAAGGCACTGTAATAGGGTGATGACTTTTGCGCCACCTAGTAGATGATTTCAAAATATATGTGCATCCTCGACTCGTTATAATAATGAAAGGACTTTAAACATTTTTCTGTCACTCCTTCCTCGTTAGAATATCCAACACTCAAAAGACAACCAATCACACTTTCATCCCCTTATAACCACCTTTCTGAACAAACTCCTCCAACTTGAAAACGTATCCATCCCAATACACTTTCTTCCTACATTTTCTCGTTTGTTTTTTTTTTTCTTGTTTCCTCTTTTACACACAACATGCCCTTAGCGTTTACGAGCGCGGGGGCCTTTCAACGAAAAAGATACACTTTTGTGTAAATTGCAATTCGCGAGATTACGGCCACTCCGAGATAAGGGATATTGCTCTCTCGCTGGCTTTCCAGTTTTCGCCTTTCTTATTTTTCCACTGTCTCCTATCGCAAAAAGCTCAGGTGTTCGCGTTCGCGAGAATTTGTTTTATTAAATAAACGAACACGCGAAATAACGACGCAGTTCTGATAACGAGATTAGGGGATTAAGGATGATTCTTGAGGAAAGAAGAAGGAGACGGGGAATACACATTTTCTTTGAAGTTTACATTAAGGACCAGTTGAACCAAACACGTTAAACTGGTTCAACTCTAAACTTGAGTTCAAAGTGACGCTAGAACAATAGAAACTGTCATCTTGGGGCCAATTAACAACCAAAAATTGTTCAATAATAAAAAGCAACCACTATAACATTACTTACTTAAATGAAATTAACCCAACATTAATGTTATACCGTGAGAGCAAAAAAAAATGATTCAGTGCAGGCCTTGACTAGAGCAACACGATTGGCTACACTGGTTCTAGAATCCCTATGAATTATAACAGACCCCGTCGACTCCATATGATTATGCAAGGTACGTCGATATGTGTTACAAGGTATAACAGAATTGTATCTTTCCATATTTTCCTCTACCCCTTTCCCCGCAGGCCCTAGTTCGTGCGAGAGAGAACAATGACGTTGATTTGGTTACGTTTTTGTGTCTATCATAACCTCTCTTGCCGGTTTCGCTGTACTTTTATAGATAGATTTTTAATATTTTGTGTTAAAAATAAGTGTTGTTAAAATAAGACTTTGTGTTAGTGTTAAGTGTCGATTAACCGATTTCAGTGAAAACCAACCGGTTTCAGTGAAATATAACGCGATGTACAAAATAAAATTTACAATTCCTGTAACATTACCAAACAGTTATGTAATATTACTGCCTTAAAATCACATAATATTACTACTAATAAGTGTTTTCACTCGGTGATTAAGCTTCGAAAGAGTGTTTCCACTCCCAGACTAAGCATGAAGTAAAATTTCGAGTTTAGAAAAGCCTAAAAATTTGGTTTGGTCGCGTAGTAATATTATGTGATTTTAAGGCAGCAATATCACATAACTGTTTGGTAATGTTACAGGAATTGTTGATATTATTACATAACTTTTTACTAATTTTCAATAGCACATATTTATTTCATGGTTTTAAATTCAATTTACTGCGAAAACATTTTATTAATAGAATTCACAATTTCAATAATTCATGAAATATTATAAAATACAATTCCTTTCATCAACATTCATTCCCCGTTCATATTAAAATAATAATATATAAATCCGAATGCATTTTATATACATTTTCCAACTCGCTTCTGGAAAACTCCGCGTGTGATCCAATTAAAAATAATCTCGACACATTTTCGCGCCATTGTCGCGCTCTACGAATGGAAATTGTATAAATGGGGGGAAATTAAATAGCGCTCTCGGGTTTCGGTTATCACGGAGTTTTCTATTAGATTCTCGTTGGCGTAAATTTGAATGATTTTTAGCGAACAATGCGCACGGATTGAATTTAGAATTTTTGAATCGATTTCCCTCCCATCGGATTAAATGCTGTTTCAGATGGGGACACAGGGTTGAATTAATGCACCCCCCAATGGGGATGCTTTACACGGGGTGATGGATTGTTTGGACATCACGGACTAAATTATGTTGTCGTGTATTGTGTTATTCGAGGTTTGATATCGTTAAATCAGCGTTATGGATTGTACTGATATTAGGGGAGAGATTAAATTCGAAACTGAGAAAGATAAATAATTTTAATGTTTTGAAGTACCTGTTCTGCAACCAAGTATTAGCAATAATAATTGATTAATTTCATAATACCGTGATTGAAAACAAATTATTCAAACCAGGCCTTGACTACTACAACACAATTGGCAAGCCTGCCTTCAAAATGCGGCAGTAGATTAGAGGTTATCTAACTGATTAAATAAATTTCATCCGAGAATGCAAGCAATATCTAGTTGTTTTCATTGCCATTCCGATATCTCTAAACTCCCTAAACACAACGTTAAAGCAAGCGTTACATATATGACGTTTTGTTGGTAATACCCCACAGCGTTGCCACTTCATCACATTATTTTCAGCTGTTGGACGTGAACCAGAAGACATGCATTCCACGAAAACACTGTATCAAACTGCTACTGTATTAAACATTAATAGATTGCGAAAAGAATCAATTCTTTAATATTGTTAAACCATTATTTCTTGGTTTTACACCAATAAGGAAAATAATACATTTTTAAGACCACCAATTTTGTTTTATCCTCGTGTTCGTTTTATTTTTCATTGTACAAAGGCGAATTTTTTTCTTCGCCCGGATTTATTAAACCGATAAGGTTGTGTGCGTTGTAGCGAGCGCCGTTTTCTTTCTTTAATAAAGTTTTCAAAGGCGCCCTCGCCGCCCAGTGGAGCATTTAATTTTACGTAAAATAAACCACGAAAGGGTCTTCTGTAAATATTGGACCTTCCCAGTTATAACGGACGAAATTATTTTTTTACTCCCACGGGCGGAAGGACCTTCACTTTCGGGATTATCTCCTATTATTACAGATTTGTCCTCCCTGATATAAAAAAAAATCATTCAGGAAATGGAAGTTATATAAATATAAAATCCCTCTAACTTTTTGTGGATCATAATAACTATTATAGGTATTTATTAGGTACATGATATATTACAAGACTTCATCGTAATATTGCATATATTTTTAGCGATATTATGCAATTTTCAGTAATAGAATCTTCTTATTGACAATGTATGATTATACAGGGCAACAAATTTTGACTTTTTGAACGTTGATTTCGATCTGACATCTGATTTTGTATAATTTTTATCTGCTAAATTTAAATCTGAGTGTCATTTTGTCCTATCACGTTAGGTTTTTTATCAATGTTGAAAATAAATTAATAAAAAATTGGGCCAAAATAAACGCTACGCTGTATTTAATTTTTTCAAGCATTACTTTAAGATTTTCGTAGCTTTCCGTCATTATTCACTATTCTATCGATTTGTACACAATTTAATCTAAGTGGCTTAGCAATTTTTATAACGTCATTTAATTTTTATTCGCAAATATTTAAAAAACCACAAATACGCAACCTAGTAAATTTATTAAAAATTGTGCGTGATAGAAACAAAAAAATGTTTATTAGATTAGCCACTAAAACTTCAAAAAAATGAACAAATCCAAATCACAAATTTTTTGTTGGCCTGTGTTATTACTAATAACACTTTTTGGTTATATTACAAGAGTTTTTGATAATATTACAGAGCTATTTACTAATATTTAATAAAATAATGTATTTATTGTCAGAGAACTGTAAAATACTTAATTTAATTCTAAAAAGTATTTCACATTTCCAATATATATTGAAAGATTCAATTCAGAGAATTTGTGTTTTAAGTATACATACTGTATATTTTACGCTTCACTATACTTCAGTGTTTTATACGCGTGGCGCATGAAGTAAAATTTCGAGTTTAGAAAAGCCTGAAAATTTGGTTTGGCCGCTCCGCGCTTCGCGCTACGCGACCAAACCAAATTTTCAGGCTTTTCTAAACTCGAAATTTTACTTCATGCTTCATCTGGGAGTGGAATATTCCGTTCAAAAATAAATTAAATCACTAATATTTGAAATGAATTTACTGTAAAATACTTAATTGAAATCTAAAAAGTATTTCACATTTTCAATAAATATTGAAAGATTCATAAGAATTTGTCTTTTAAGTATACATACGGTATATTTTAAACCTCAAAATACTTGTGTTTTATAAGCGTGGCGCATGAAGTAAAATTTCGAGTTTAGAAAAGCCCAGAAAATTTGTCTCGGGTCGCTGCGCGACCCTCGCCAAATTTTCACAGGGCTTTTCTAAACTCGAAATTTTACTTCATGCTTAGTCTGGGAGTGGAAATCTATGTTCAAAAATAAATTAAATCACTAATATTTGACATTTATCAAGATTTTATAAGAATAATTAGGTTACTCACATGGGCAAAATTACACACTTTACGCTACTTTTATCTAGAATACACTATTTTTTTATTTTTTTATTAGTGCTTTAACTATTGTTTTACACACGTCAATAATACATATAATATAAAAATAGTAGTAACAATATATATATATATAATAATCGTAAATATGAATAATATTATCTATACCTATGTGACAAAAAGTTTAAAAAATAAAAAACAGATGTCAGATGTGAGAAGAAGTGTGAGATCACCAACCCCAAACAATAGAAACACATAAATGATACAAATACAGTTTTAAAATAATAAATAAATAAATAAACATTAAAATAAATAAACATTAAAATAAAAATAAACATTAAAATAAAAATAAAATCACAGACGATACAAACGATTTAAAAGAGAGCAGTTAAAAGTAGTAAAATTAATGTCATAAAAGTCAAGGGATAAAAGTAGTGTTTAAAATATAGATAAATTGACATAATAAAAAAAAAATACTTAAAATTTAACTGACGATAAATAGAATTACTAACGATACAAACGATTTAAAAGAAAGAAATCAAACGAAGTAGAATGTCAGTTCGCTACTATACTAATGTGGTAAAATCGTACTCAAGGTACTCCTCCCAACTGTAGAAGGCTTGTGTAAGAAGGACCTCTTTAATCAGTTTTGTAAATTTGTTTACTTCTATGGATTTAATTTGATCAGGAAGGACATTAAAAAATTGAATGGCATGGTATCTAACACCCGTCTGTGATTTAGTTAACCTATTCCCCTTTGAATAAATATTTGATTTGTGTCTTGTATCATAATTGTGAATATCACAGCTGGTCTGGAAAAGGTTACTATGATTTTTAATATACGTCAGGCACTCAAGAATACAATAACATGGCAAAGTTAGTATTTTCATGTGTATGAAGACCTGACGACAATTCTCTGTATACCCACAGCCAGACATTATGCGGATAACTCTGCGCTGTAAACCAAAAATTCGATGCCTTATAGCAGAATGTCCCGATACAATCAGTCCATAGACCATGTGGCTTTGAAACAGAGCGAAATAAGCCACTCGTAATGTTTCTTCTGAAACAATCTTTGTTAAATTACGTATGGCGAAAGTGCTGGAGACAGTCTACTAGCAAGAGCATCGCTATGTGAATCCCAGTTCAATTTAGAATCGATATGCACACCTAAAAATTTTACTGAGGCCTTTTCTTTCACTTCTTTGGAGAGTGAGAAAGTAAGAGTCCTGGATTTAGAGTCATTAAGATTGAGCTGATTACTTAAGAACCAGGACGAGACCGTTTTTAGGGATTCGTTGTGCATTTCTTTAACGTCATCCAGTTTTTTATGTTGATTTATCAACGTAGTGTCATCCGCATATAAAATGATGTTCGCATTTGTAATTGATTGGGGTAGATCATTTACGTATATTAAAAATAACAGAGGCCCCAAAATGGATCCTTGGGGAACCCCATGTTTGAGAGGCAGTGGTTTAGATACATTTTCATTGTATATGACACATTGACTCCGGCCTGACAGATATGACATTATCAATCTACAGCTACTTGGATGTATGTTGTAGAAATACAATTTACGTAGAAGTGTTTGGTGGGACACACAGTCGAATGCTTTCGACAAGTCAAGAAAGCTCGCCATTGACACCGATCCCTCTTCAAAACAATCGGTTGTTAGTTCCACCAATCTATGAATTGCATCAGAAGTGGAAGTGGATCGTCCTTTCCTAGAGCCGAACTGGTCATTAAGAAGCAGGTTCTGGTTCTCAAAATAATCAAGTAGCTGTAGTTGAAGAATTTTCTCGTAGATTTTAGAGAATATGGGAAGTAGTGAGATGGGGCGGAAGTTATTTTGGTCATTATAATCCCCTTTTTTATGAATTGGTATGACTAGAGCCTGTTTTAATGCTTCCGGGAAAATATTATTTTCTATGCATCTGTTTAAAAGTGTTGTTAAAGGCGATATGATTACATTTAATACTGATTTTAAAACATCACAGCGAAGACCGTAGATGTCCTTACTTTTACTGTTATTCAGCTTGCGTATAATATCCCTTATAGTACTGGTTGATATAGTGGAAAAAACAAAATATTGATTAGAGTTGGGAGAGTTGTTACACATTAAAATAATAGGGTCAACGTCAGATTCTGCCAATGAGATCATAAGTTTGGTTGAGATTTCAGCAAAAAAGTCATTAAACTCTCCGACGGAAATGTTACTAGTTTTTGCGTTATTTTTATTAGATGATCTTTTAGAATTTATGACAGACCACACCGCTTTTGGTTTGAAGTTATTATTTTTAATGAAATCATTATTTGCGTTCAGTTTGGTAGACTCAATAGACTTTCTGTACGTTGCTCTGTATTTATTTCTTGCCTCCCTCAATTCAGGATTTTGGTGTAGATTGTACAGTTCGGAAATTAAATTTAATGTGTCTCTCATATGACCTAAGGTACTGTTGAGCCATTTAATTGTGTTACCTTTACATATTGTTTTCAAACATTTTTAGGGAAAAGATGTATGAAAATGATCGAGATAGACGGAAATAAATGATTTAAATGATACGTTTACGTTCGTTGAATTATCAATAAAACTCCAGTCTTGCTTATCTAAAAGCTGGAGAAGAGTAAATTTTCCCACATTAGTGATTGGGCGTGTGATTGTACGTTTAGCTATATGATCATTGGCTTCCTTTGAGGCGATTTTAAACAAGATCCCTCTGTGATCGGATATTCCGGTTTCTAGGGGCTCTACAGGCGAGTCGTAATAATTCGTACATAAATTATCAATGCAATTGTTCAGTCGTGTCGCAAAATGAACTAAAAACTTCAAAAACTGCAAAATCTATAAGTTTAAATTTATATTAATGATCATAATAAACCAACTTTATTTCAAGAAATGATCATAACATAATAATTCTAAGAAACATAATCTGGTGTCAACTAAACGGTTTTCTGAATAAAAATAAGTGAAATTGTATCAAATGACAATATACTAATATATTTTATTTATAACTCTCAAAACTCGACATTTTCATTTAAATAGTCAAATATCATTACTGTCGAAAAAATATCTATAAACGTTAAGGTTGTTAAAATATATCATTTCACTGTCACAAAAAACATGATGTTCAAAAAATTCTAATAGACAAAAAAATTAAAAAATATCAGAATTACTGAAAAATTCAAAATAATTATTATAATAGTATTTATGTTTTATTGTGTTTGTCAAATCAACGGGAGCCATTTACAAAAACACATGAATATAAATATTAATTACAATAGTTTAAATATATAACTTAAAACTAGTAATAATTAAGGGTTAAATAGGATTGAAGAGATTTTAAATTGATTGAATTAATCATTATAGTCATAAAATTTTATTACTAACTTAGATTGACAATTTATGAGAAAAACTTTTTCTATGAGTCAAAAATTTCGTATTTTTTTTAAATAACATCAATTTGTACTTATATGCGTCGCACTTTTCACTTTTCTAATAATATCACTGCACGAAACTTTACCTATTTTGACGGCTCGAATGACAGGACAACTTATCACCCACCGCTTCTTTTGTTTTTTATCATCGCGGTGATAGACATGTATCTACGGCTTTCCTTGCATCTCATTGTTTTAAAATTCGTTCTAGTAGGCTATGAGTTGTATTATCAGTCGTAATATAACGAGTGGTATGATTATTATCGATGATATTTTGGAGTTGAAACCGAGCTGCAGATTCAACGAGCCCGAAGGGCGAGTTGAATGTGCTGCGTCGGTTTTAACGACAAAATATCATCGATGATTAATCATATCACGAGTTATATTTAGTGAGAGAATATAACGAATAAAATAATGTGAGTCCCTTAACATTATCGACAGCTGAGATATTGTTGTTTCCCTATTGATTGAGAATTTTTTAACCGCACAAAAGTTCGTAAGCTGCCGCCACTGTGATATTTTATTCATGACGGTGTTTTTTGGCGTCGCACTTTTCACTTTTCTATTAATATCACTGCACGAAACTTTACCTATTTTGACGTTTCGAATGACAGGACAACTTAACACCCACCGCTTCTTTTGTTTTTTATCATCGCGGTGATAGACACGGCTTTCCTTGCATCTCATTGGTTTAAAATTCGTTCTAGTAGGCTATAAGTTTTATTCTCAGCCATAATACAACGAGTGGTAAGATTATTACCGATGATATTTTGAAGTTGAAACCGAGCTGCAGATTCAACCAGTCCGTAGGACGAGTTGAATGTGCTGCTTCGGTTTCAACGACTAAATATCATCTGGTATTAATCGTACCACGAGTTATATTTAGTGAGGGAATATAACGAATAAAATGTTATAATCTTACTTATCTGAAACTTCCTAGCGGCACAAAACTCAGAAAATTGTCGCCAATACGACTCTCTATTTCGCACTGTGTTTTTCGGTATCGTATTTTTCACTACTTCACTTATATTGCTGCTAGAAGCCGTACCAAAACGATTTCCAACGTCCATTTTAATATTTGGAATTCTGACGTCTAAAAACTTTGACGTTTAAAAAACAATTTATGACCACAACAAACTTATCATTGCGATGATTTTTTATCATCGCTGCGATACACATACTGCTACGTATGTACTTGCATCTGATTGGCTGAAAATATATTCTAGTAGGCTATGAGTTGTATTCTCACTTTAATAAAACACTTAATTTGCTTAGGTTTCAAAACTATATTTATTGTACTACAACAATTGTTTCACTACACTGTGGCTTCATCAGAATAATGAATCTACCTGATAAGCTACAGTGTGGTAAAACAATTGAAGTACAATAAATATAATTTTGAAACCAAAACAAATTACGTGTTTTATTAAAGTGAATTTTTTATTGAAAATATAAAACAGCTGCGCTCAACCGATACTGTCGTTTCAATTTACAATCGTTTGAAGATGGGAGTACAACTTAATTAAGAAAAGTGAAAAGTAATGAAGATAGAACACAAACAGCAGAACAAGATTTTGAGTTGGAAACAGGTGCTGGAAAAATGCAATTTGAAGAGGATACGAAATTCGTATATTTGGAGATCAGAATACCACGTACGTTGGAGGAGGGAAAAGAAATAGAAGCAAGGGTTATAAAAGCAAATAAAAGTGCTGGAGGCGTAAATCATATCCTTAGATTAAAGCACCTATCAAGAACAGAAACATTTAGAATATCTACTATCATGTTAAGAACTACTGCATGCGAAGCATTGTCTTTAAACGTGGCAATGCAAGAAAGGATAAAGAAATGGGAAAGAACGATGCTCAGAAGAATATTAGGAGGAAGAACAGAAGTATATGAGAGAGGATCTAATAGTGAAATCTATGAAACGTCCAAAGAATCGAGATAGAAATGGCAATAAAACCAAGAAGGAAGCAGTGTCTGGGACACACAGAAACGATGCCTGAGGAACCGAGCGTGTAAGGCTATAGCTCCAAAAAGACAAAACTATAAGAAAAAGAAAGGAAGACCAAGGAAAAGATGGTGGGAAGCAGTATTGGAGAACCTGAAAGGAAAAGACATAAGGGACTGGAAGACCAAAACTAAAAACAGAAAGGAATGGAAAATAATCACTACGCTGTGGGCCTTAACGGCCTGTAAAAAGCTATATAGAGGGACTTTTTCTTTGAAGTATACATACATAGAGTTTTATGTAACACCGAACATTTTCATAACGAGAAATTTTCTTTTAAATATACATAAGCATACGTTGTATATTTGCCGATGCTAGGTTTATTAAAAGAATTTAATTTGAAGCTTTAAACGAGTGTTTTCCACTCCCAGGCTAAGCATGAAGTAAAATTTCGAGTTTAGAAAAGCCTGAAAATTTGGTTTGGTCGCGTAGCGCGAAGCGCGGAGCGGCCAAACCAAATTTTCAGGCTTTTCTAAACTCGAAATTTTACTTCATGCGCCACCGGTACAAAACACTGATGCAATGTAAAGTTTAGCAGTGTGTTTCAAATTTCGTAATATGTCAGTGATTTGTACCGGTGGCGCATGAAGTAAAATTTCGAGTTTAGAAAAGCCTGAAAGTAAATAATGAACAAAAACGTGTATTAATGTTAAAACTACATGTTATATTGATATTCCAACTTTATGTCGAAAACGATGATTTACGTCAAAAATGTCGTTTTTTATAAAAATTACAATTTATGTTAAAATTCTCAATTTATGTCAAAAACGTCAAATTATATTGAATCGAACCTTATTTATGTCAAGTAAAAAAATGTCAATTCACGTCGAAAATGTTTCTAAGGCAAATATTTTAAAAAGAAAATGAGAATCACATGAACATATTAAATATGTTCTAATATGAGACAGAACAATACAACGTATTATAACAAAAAATATAGTAACACATTATTTATGTCAAGTAAAAATGTCAATTTATGTCGAAAATGTCTGATAGCAATCTCATTATTTTTATGTAAGTATAAGACAGTTGACCTTTATCAAAATATTCGGACATAAGTTGACATTGACATTGACATTTATCAATAGTGACAGTTGAGATTATTGACAGTTGACAATAGCTATCATTTACTCCATAGTGACACAAGACATTTAGGTTATTTTGACTGTCACTGTCAGCTGGAGAGCGCAAATTGGATATTTGGAGTTAGGTGCACGGTTTCCTTATTACGGCGCTGGTCATGACCCCCCTTTACATTGGTACAATTAATTGCGGTACTCTCTCTCTCTCTATAGGGACTCTACTATTATCGTGATCACAGCGCCAATAAGGCCGTGCGACTCTAGGCCCAACTAAACGATTTTCACAAATTTTATTTACATGTGGTTGTTCGGTGATAAAAATTGCATGACGATCAGAGCTGGACAGTACTCGAGTACAAGTACTCAAAATTTGTACTCTTAATGTACTCGGTACTCAGTCCATGAGTATCTGGTATCAGGTATACAAGGGAGTGCGCATTGCTGCACTGCACTTAGACCTCATTAGGCCCATTGTGGTGCCTCCCACTACGAGTCACCCATCCTCAGGTCAACTAACCGACCTTATCTAAGTAGTCAAAAATCCTTGATGATGTAGTATGGATCACGGAACACTCCGTATGGATCCTCTAGTGGACGCGAGTGCCGGGCATTTGCTGAGGATGAGCCTAGCAGTCTCGTTTTTCATTTCACACCCTTTACAAGTCAACGGGTACTTTATCTTCCAAGTACTTGTACGTTTTCAGATTGTAAAATGAACTCTAGTACTTTTAGATGTACCTATTTAAGTTAATTTAACTGTAAATGTCAAAACAAGCGAGTCGAGGCTCTTCAAATCTTGAAAACAATTTGTAACAAGGTGATATTTTAACTTAAATCAACATCGTTGACATTTCCCTACCAATTTTCACGTTTAACGTCAATTTTGTCAATAAACATAATCCGCACAACTCAAACTGTCATACTGTTAACTGTCATGATTACACAAATCGTCGCCGTCCCCGGTTGATGCCGGTTTATGTCACCTGTCACTTTTGAAATGTGTCGAATTATTGATTACCGTCAAAATTCTAGATTGAGTGTCATGTTTGATGAAATATGTCAAACCTGTCTAAAATATTAGAAATGTGATATCGCATATTATTTGGTACTTGGGTTAGTCGACAGTCTTGGATTAGAGAACTGTCACTAATGTCAGGTTAGAGATCGAGTATAATTTTTACTCTAAAACTACTATAATTAGGTTATACGACAGTCACTAATGTTAGGTTAGGATCGTCATTGTTTTACTTAATCATAATATATCTAATCTAACTTTATTAGATGGGCAAGTAATCCTACCCATTTTTTAAAGTAATGAGATAAATTGACGTTTTAAAATAAAATAACAACACCAACATAAAATAATATTATCGTTTTTAATTATAAATTATTAATTTTATAGTCTAATACGGCAAATTGATATTTTGAATTGAAATGAAAATTGAGAATATTTATGTTTATTTAGAGTAGGGTTTAGATAAAATGTAATTTTGTGGAATTAGGTTAGCCGTCGTTTCATGGAGTTGGGTTACGTTAGACGTCATTTTGTGAAGTCAGGTTAGAAATTATTTTCTGAAGTTAGATGAATTTTGTGGAGTTTAATGTTATGTTATGTTATGTTATGGGGTCGGTGGGTCGTATGGCCTCTAGGCCTTTTGAAGTTACCTCGACCTAAAAGATCTTTTGTAACTATCCCTGATCTACTTGAGTCCCTCAATGTCTAGACTTCTTATGAAGTCTACTATAACTTGAGGGTTAATGTGTACCAATTCCTCGGTGTTTAAAGTGGCCGATGAAAGGTAGTTCCCTCTTTGAAGGGACAAGGCAGGGCATTCACAAAGTAGGTGCTCTGCTGTTTCTTGTGCCTCGTTGCAGAACCTGCAGTTGGCATCAGTTGTCTGACCCATCTTGGTGAGGTGGTACTTCAGAGGACAGTGTCCAGTTAGAAGGCCGGTTATGAGCCTTAGGTTGCCTTTGCTTAACCTGAGAAACTGTCCGGCTCTTACGGCAGAGAAGGCGATAAACCTTTTCGCCTGCCGCAGACCAGGTGTGTTTCTCAGGTGAGCACTTTTGGCAGCATCTTCCCATTCCCGGATTATCCCCTTGATGCGGACTTTAGTTATTCCACTGTAAGGTTCAGGTCCGACAAATGGAGTTTTGGACCCTTCCTTGGCAAGGTTGTCGGCAATTTCATTGCCTTTGATCCCTGCGTGTCACGGAACCCAGACCAGTTTGACTCTGTTGTTCCTAGCCAGCTGCTTTAGGGATAGCTTGCACTCCCAGACAGATTTAGACTTGCATGTAGGCGATTTTATTGCCTTTAATGCAGCTTGACTGTCTGAGCAGATGCAAACCCTCTGTTTGTTGTATCCCCTGTCTAAACATATGTGGGCGCATATGTTCAGGGCCTCGATTTCTGCCTGAAATATCGATGGGGATCGTCCCAAGGCCTTTGATAATTCGAATCGAGGGCCAGTGATACCGATTTCGACTCCGTTCTCAGTTTTGGATCCGTCAGTGAACCAAACTATCGAGGAGCCTTGCAACTGCTTGACCTTCGCTCCAACATCATGGCGGCCATGGATGGCCACTTCAATCGTTGTGTCGAAGTCGTAGTCAGTTGACATTAGTCTTTGGGCATGTATATCGCTCTTTCACACACAGTGTTGATGATTTTTAGGTGCCCGTTAATGTATCCTTATTTTGGTATGTCTGTCTGGATTATTCTTATTGCGTCTAGTGCTGCTTCCCTTTTCACGTGCAGATGCAGAGGTGTGAGATTTAGCATAGCCTCCATTGCTCCAGTGGGGCAGGTGTTCATAGCCCCTGTGATGCCCAAACATGCCAGCCGTTGAACCTTGCTAAGCCTTGCTTGGGTTGTGATTGGTCTTATCACCGTAATGAAAAGCCAGTATATCATCTTGGGGTGTAAACCCCATCTTTTGCCAAATAGCAAAGGAGTTTAAGGTTAGTTTAGATGTAATTTTAAGTTAGAATTAATTTTGTGGAGTTTGGTTTAGTTTGGTTAGATGTCACTTTGTAGAGTTGCGTTAGATTAGATATTATTTGATGAAATTAGGTTATGTTTGAATTAATTTTGGCGAGTTGTATTTGATATAGATGTCAAGTTGTGGATTTGGGTTAGGTCAGGTTAGATGTTACTTTATGGAGTTGGTTTATATATATCTAACTATAATATATGTTAGGTTCGATCAGATTCAGGTGGTAATTTTTTTAATTCTCTCGCAAACAAAATAAGTCCATCAGAAAATTTCCAGCGAGTGTTTCCAATCCCAGATTAAGCATGAAGTAAAATTTCGAGTTTAGAAAAGCCTGAAAATTTGGTTTGGTCGCTCCGCGAAGCGGAGCGACCAAACCAAATTTTCAGGCTTTTCTAAACTCGAAATTTTACTTCATGCGCCACGCGTATTAACACTGAAATACTGTAAAGTTTTAAATCTACAAAAACATTGAAATATTGTAAAGTTAAAAATATACAAAAACATTTTTATTCGACTATATGTATACACATACAGTCGTTCCGTGTTTTCATTTATTGTACTCAGTACTTTATACTCATATATGTACTTAAGTACTTATTGTTACGTACTCGTACTTGATACTCGAGTCCATTTTGTGTAGAGTACTTCTACTTAGTATTCGAGTACATTTTACTTGTACCCCGACTGAACAAAAAACAAACAAATAACGTTGTATCAACATTGTAGCAACATTAAACGTTGTCTTAATGTTGATGAAACATTACTTAAATGGATTTGCTCAGTGGGCTCAGTACTTGAGTACATTTTACTCGGAACAGCTGTGATGCCAATGGATTAATTTTATGTATATTATAGAAAATACTGGTCGTAGATAAAATATTGTAGGCAACTTGTGTGTAAAAGGCTTTTCGGCACTCTTTGCGTTATTCGAAAATCTCGATTAATCGAAAATCGTACCCAAAAGCCCTACTTCACTAACTAGTCACCTAAATAACTATTTAAAAATTCAGTTTGCATAAACTGTTGATTTTATATACTTTCTGAAACTGTTTTCTCATTTCTTGCAAGGAAATGCTTTTCTGAAATACAACTGAATCTACATTGTGCAGGATCATAATTCACCGGAAAATCGATATTTAATTTAGAGAAATGAATCGCTCGGGCCCTGCGGCACGCCACCGTTTTATATGCTGATTCCGCGAATAACCGAGTCCAGAAGTACCCTAAAGGGACTCCCCATGTCCCCCCCTTTTCCCCCCAATGATTGATTGATAATTCCGCCTGGGGTGTAAATACTCCAGAGCGTTGAGAAAACATGAAAAATTACACGGAAAGTGTGTCGCGCATTTTCTCCCATTCATCTCCCTTTCTCCCTCCCCCGAAGGGAATCCTTATCTCGCGCCATTTCATTATCTCTCTCCCCCCGCATTTATGCACGGCCATATAATTTTTTTCTTCTCTCTACGCTTCCCGCAGGATAGACGCCGTTGGTCGATACGGAAGTCTGTATTACCAGAGCAGACCGAGGGCTTTGGAGGCGTTGGACTCGCTCCCAGATCTGCACCATGCTACACAGCTCAAGGCCAAAATATTGTTTTCAGTCGTAGTCGTAAGTATTTTATCATATTTTATTTTTATTTATATTTTATTTTTTATTTATCGTGTTACTACATCAATTTGTTTACACTTGTCAGTAAAATAAGCTTAAAACTATGTCTAATTCTAAAAGTATAAAACAATAATTCACAAAACATTGTATTTCACGAACACAGTACTTATAATATCACTACTCAAGATCACAGAATCTGTTGGACAGGCATTCTTGGACTGTATATAAAGCCTTAGACTGAAGGTATGATTTTAGTCTTGATTTCATTTTATTTATATCTAACGTTTTGATGGCATCTAGAAGTGTGTTATATAGGTGTGGACCATAGTAGTTTACACCATCCATGCACTTCGTTAGACGGATAGGCTTTTTGCAAATATCCATTTTATGTCTCGTCTCACGATTATGTATTTGATAATTGGTGACATATGACTTGATATGTGTTTTGGTATACAATGTGCGCTCAAATATAAAGACGTATGGAAGCGTTAAGATGTGTTGATCGATAAAGGATTGCTTACAATCAGCTCTGTATGCCAGACCTAGCATTGCACGAATTGCACGTCGCTGTAGGCCAAACAATCTACTGGTTATACTTGAGTGTCCCCAGGATAACAACCCATATGTTAAACGGGAATGAAAAAGCGCGAAGTAAGCTGTTTTTAATGCCGAGAATGGTAAATGTGAACTTAAGTTTCTTAAAAGGTAGATTACACTACATAATTTCCCTGCAGTGTCACTACCATGGGCATTCCAATTTAGTTTGGTATCTAGAGTTATACCCAAGAAACGGGCAGAGGATATTTCAATGTTAGGTTTGAGAGAGAATATGACCTTCACTGTTTTGTCGCAATTTAGTGCGAGTTTATTTGACACAAACCAATCTGAGATATTATTTATTGCGCTGTCATTGTTCTCTTGGGCAGAATTTAAATCTTGAGATTTTATTATACAAGACGTGTCGTCTGCATATAAAATTATATTTGATGTTTTCTCAAAATTTGGAAGGTCATTTATGTATAAAATAAATAAAAGAGGGCCAAGTATCGATCCTTGCGGTACCACACTGTTTATTTTTACTGTAGCAGACAGTTCGCCATATGAAAATACCCTCTGCAGCCTGTTTCCTAGGTAATTATTTAGTAGTCGACAACTGTTTGGGCTGAAATTGTAAAAATATAGCTTCCGTAAGAGAATATCATGGGAAACGCAATCAAAGGCCTTACTGAGATCAAGGAATGATGCGGCACTCACCGAGTTAGAATCGTACCCATCCATGATCTCACCAATTAGAGCGATAATTGCGTCACCCGTTGACCTCCCCTCCCGGAAGCCATATTGGTTGTTACATAAAATATCTTCGTTCTTTAAATAGTCTGTCACTTGAGTAAACAAGACCCTTTTCAGTATTTTCGAGAATATTGGCAATAATGAGATTGGTCTATAATTGTTCATTTTAGACTTACAGCCTTTTTTATGTATGGGTATAATACAGCCCGATTTTAAAACACTTGGAAAGGTTCCTGTTTTAATACAATCATTAATTAAGTGCGTTAATGGTTCAATAATAGCATTTCGTATCGATTTAATAATACCTGTGGTCATTCCATACACATCTCTTGATTTTGAATTATTCAGGTTGAAGATCAGTGTTCTTATGTGAATCTGACTCACCTCTTGAAACTCAAAATACTTATGGGATGTTTAACTTCTGCCATTACACATTAAGTAAATGGGATCGGTCTTAGATTGAGGTAATTCACTGATGATTTTTTCAGAAATGGTGTTAAAAAGGGCATTAAAATCATTAGAATTAATATTACAAGTGTTATTATCAACTTCTTTCTGCTTAATCAGGGACCACATTGCTTTTGCTTTGTTTCCGCTGTTATTAATTAGGTTAAGCGAGGCAGTTTTTCTAGCATTTTTTAGCTCCGTATTATAAAATTGTTTATAATTTAAATAATTTGTTTTGAGATGTGGTACGCGATAACACGCTGTCTTCATGAGTAGTAAAGTTTCTCTTATTTGTTTAAGCTCATTATTGAACCAATTAACTTGTTGGTTTTTGTGCGGGGATACCTGTTTTTCGGGAAAACATTCTAATATATAATTTTCTAATGTTGATATGAAGTTTGCGAATTTATCTTCGATATTAATGTTTGGATTATAAATATAGTCAAAGTTTGTGTGTTTAAGTGCACTAAAAAGTTCCAATTTACCTTTCTCGGTGATGGGTCTAATCAATCGCTTAGTAGTAATAGGAATTAGATCTATGTTAAAACGTGCATGAATCCCTAAATGATCCGACAAACCTGTCTCGATTGGATATACTTCAAAGCATCTATCTTCCATGTTGGAGAATACATTATCTAGACAGTTTAGGTTCCTGGTTGGGAAATTAACCGTACTATATAAGCCATATGTCGCCAATAAATCACATAGATGAGTTGCCCGCGGATCATCGTAGTTGAATTTGACATTGAAATCTCCACCTATAATTATATATTTCTGCATAGTAAGCCTGTCCAACAGTTTCTCTAAAATACACAAACAAAATTATTAAAATCTCTGGGGAACGATACACGACAATTACATATAAATTAAGTGATGAAAACAGAGCGGCAGCTATTTCACAGCATTTTTCTGCATATAGGTTATTCAAATCTGATAGGTTTTGAAAGCTACTAAAAGAACTGTTTTTTTTTTTTACTAGTTGCATAACTCCTCCATGCTGATACTTTACCCGTGTAAAATTAGAGCCGTTGGAGTAATTATCAAATTTATCACTAGAAATTTCATCATACCCTAACCAATGTTCAGAAAAACAAATTACATCAAATATCGAGTCATATTTTAATAAAAGGGCTTCAAATTCATTTATCTTATTTCGTAAACTTTGTATATTCATAAAATAAATGTTAATGACCCCATTGTTTTGATAATATATACTATATATGTATATATATATATATATATTAAATGTTGTGTCCAGTATGCCATTCGTACGCATTGACGTCTGCAGAAATGTTTGCAGGGCAAAACTATTTTAAAAGGAAAATAAGAACAACATAAAAATATTAGATATGATTCAATTTAAGACAAAACAATCCAACCTTTTTTAACAAAAAATATAATACTGAATGTTATTACACAGTTGGAAATCTGATTACACCCAAGACACAAGGCCGTAGCCAGAAAAAAAAATCGGGGAGGGCTATTCAAATTTCGGGGGGGTTTTAATGGTATAAATATTGTTTTTGTTGCTTTTACATACACAAATTCAACATTTTTAAAGTTAGGAAAATTAAAAAAGCCCCGTAAAAACTTGTCGATGGTCACACAGCGACCCAAATCTAATTTTCTGGGCTTTTCTAAACTCGAAATTTTACTTCATGCGCCACGCGTATAAAATAGGTTTCAAGTAAAGTTCGAATATACATAAATTTCACAATATATTATTGTTTTATACGCGTGGCGCATGAAGTAAAATTTCGAGTTTAGAAAAGCCCAGAAAATTTGTCTCGGGTCGCTGCGCGACCCTCGACAAATTTTCACGGGGCTTTTCTAAACTCGAAATTTTACTTCATGGTTAGTCTGGGAGTGGAAAACACTTGTTTGAAGCTTTAAATTGAACTTAAAAAAAAAACAGGGAATATCCGCAATTGTTGTATCAATTCCATGGTATGTCATTATTTTTATAAAATCACATTACTTTTTCTTAATTATTTTAGCTGTAAATTTTCTGACATTCGTTGATTTTTAAAGAGTTCAATTTGAAGCTTTAAACGAGTGCTTTCCACTCCCAGACTAAGCATGAAGTAAAATTTCGAGTTTAGAAAAGCCCCGTGAAAATTTGTCGAGGGTCGCGCAGGCTCGAAATTTTACTTCATGCGCCACGCGTATATAACACTCATTTCAAGTGAAGTATAAATATACATTGAGTTCACAATATTTTTGTGTTTTATACGCGTGGCGCATGAAGTAAAATTTCGAGTTTAGAAAAGCCCAGAAAATTTGTCTCGGGTCGCTGCGCGACGCTCGACAAATTTTCACGGGGCTTTTCTAAACTCGAAATTTTACTTCATGCTTAGTATGGGAGTAGAAAACACTTGTTTGAAGCTTTAAATTGAACTTAAAAAACAGGGAATATCCGCAATTGTTCTATCAATTTCATGGTATGTCATTATTTTTATAAAATCACATTACTTTTTCTTAATTATTTTAGCTGTAAATTTTCTGACGTTCGTTGATTTTTAAAGAGTTCAATTTGAAGCTTTAAACGAGTGTTTTCCACTTCCAGACTAAGCATGAAGTAAAATTTCGAGTTCAGAAAAGCCCCGTGAAAATTTGTCGAGGGTCGCGCAGCGACCCGAGACAAATTTTCTGGGCTATTCTAAACTCGAAATTTTACTTCATGCGCCACGCGTATATAACACTCATTTCAAGTGAAGTTTAAATATACATTGAGTTCACAATATTTTAGTGTTTTATACGCGTGGCGCATGAAGTAAAATTTCGAGTTTAGAAAAGCCCAGAAAATTTGTCTCGGGTCGCTGAGCGACCCTCGACAAATTTTCACGGGGCTTTTCTAAACTCGAAATTTTACTTCATGCTTAGTCTGGGAATGGAAAACACTCGTTTAAAGCTTCAAATTGAACTTTAAAAAAAAAACAAGGAATATCTAAAGATTTACAGAAAATAGGCTGAATATGAAATACGTATACTTTAAAGAAAAACTCCTTGTATGCACTTAAGTACTTATTGTGACGTACTCGTACGTGATACTCGAGTGCATTTTGTGTAGAGTACTTTTACTCGGTACTCGAGTACATTTTACTTGTACTCAGAACAGCTCTGATGCCAATCGATTAATTTTATGTATATTGAGTTTAGAAAAGCCTCAAAATTTGGATTTGCCCCCGGATTTGCCGCCCGACAAATCCAAATTATACTTAAGTTCTTAAAGTTTTTCTTTGTAGTATACCTATTACATATTCAGAATATTTTCTGTAAATCTTTAGATATTCCTTGTTTTTTTTTCTATGTTCAATTTGAAGCTTTAAACGAGCGTTTTCCACTCCCAGACTAAGCATGAAGTAAAATTTCGAGTTTAGAAAAGCCCCGTGAAAATTTGTCGAGGGTCGCGCAGCGACCCGAGACAAATTTTCTGGGCTTTTCTAAACTCGAAATTTTACTTCATGCGCCACGCGTATAAAACACTAAAATATTGTGAAATTTATGTTTATTCGAACTTCACTTGAAACTTATTGAATACTTTGAGAAAAACACGAAAATCATATCTTCCTAATGAAGCCACTGTGTGGCGAAACAATTGTTGCAGTGTCAACTAATAATCAGTGAATTTTTTTTTTTTTTAAATAAAACAACGCAGTTGGGAGGGTTTCACTTTTATTGTTGAACACTGCAGCATGTTTCACCACACAGTGGCTTCATCAGACAGATGAAATAATGATTTTACAAAGTACAGGTAAAAGCTTATATACTAATGCAATTAAATTAATAGAAGGCGGGGGGGGGGGTAATGAGGTAATTAGGCTGAAACTAATACAAACAATTTTGAGCGACTAAATATTGATTAGGGGTGAATTATTTACTTCTATTTGGTCATTTAATAGAATACCTTTTTTGTTATATTTATTAATTTCTAATTCTTCTAATAAGTTTAATTTACGACTTTTGTTACATTCGTGCAAAATTTTGAATTTAGGGTTAAAGTTATGTTGGTATTCGATTAAATGATTGGCGTAGGTTGAGGAGGTTTTCTTAAATTGAAAGCATTTTTGATGTTCTGAAATGCGATCTGGGAAGCTACGTCCAGTTTGTCCAACGTATACCTTAGGGCAATCTCCACACTCTAGCAAATACACGCCAGAGTTCGTAGTTTTATCAGATTTGTCTTTAGAATTATTAATGAATTTATTAAGTGAATTGACCGTTCTAAAAGAAGGAGTTAGGTTTAAGGATTTGAGTTTTTTGCTGATGGCAATCGAAGGGGGGCCGTTAAATGTTAATGAGCAATATTTATTATTCTGATTTTGAAAATTGGTGGGATATACTAATTTCAGGGCTTGTTGTTTTTGTTTTTTATAAAGGATGTCTAAGATAAGCTTTTGACGAAAGCCGTTGTTATTAGCTATTATGAGAATTCTGTTGAGCTCATTATTAAAATTATTAATTGATAGGGGGATAGTGGTTAGCCTATGCAACATGGAATGGTAAGCTGCTAGTTTATGTTGCATAGGATGGAATGATGTGCTATGGATCGTAGTATCTGTATGGGTCGGCTTGTGAAAAATATTGATTCATGTTTTTGACCTGGATGTGAAATTGTTAAGTCTAAAAAATTAATAGATTTATTAGATTCGATCTCCCTAGTGAATGAAATATCCTTGTGAATTGAATTAATGAAATTTAAAAGTTGATCTAACTGTCTCTCCGTTCCTGTGAAACAGGTGAGAATGTCATCAACATATCTAAACCAGTATAGGCATTTATTAAACAGTGGGTGTTTACTAATTATTACCCTCCCCCCCCCCCCCTTCTATTAATTTAATTGCATTAGTATATAAGCTTTTACCTGTACTTTGTAAAATCATTATTTCATCTGCCTGATGAAGCCACTGTGTGGTGAAACATGTTGCAGTGTTCAACAATAAAAGTGAAACCCTCCCAACTGCGTTGTTTTATTTCAAATAGTATTATGGAGTTTCATCATGTATCCGCCTCATCAATTAAATATTTAATCAGTGAAATGTTAACCAAGTGTGTTATTTACTAAAAGTGTTTTAAAATTGTTTCATTGCTACAGTATATTCACTACTTTGTAATGATTGAATAATAATTTAAAGTTAAATCGTTTTTGCAAGAGTTTTAAAATCAAATATAGAAAAAATAAACGGACTACGTTGACACTAACATTAATTACGTTCATACTACGAAAAAGGAATGTTTTTAGAGGAAGGTATTCTCGGCCAATCAAAATTGGTGTTAATTTGAATAAAGTAATTTAATTGGATGTAAAACATGTTTCTTATGGAATCGTTCCTTTCTCAGTGTTGCCATTTTTTGAGAATATAAAGAAGTTTAGTAATAAATGACGACCAATGAGGAAAAGAAGAATATTTTCATATTTTGAATATGTTCGTATTTTTTGTGTTATTTATAAGAATGAATAAAATTGCCAACACTTGGTTGCAGAATCCTTCAAAACATTAAAAGTGCGATTCTTTTTACAATCTACAACAATTGTAGATTGCATAAAGAATCGCACTGTTAATGATTTGTGTTACAGTTAAGATGAATAATATAGTGTTGTAAAACTTCACACTAAAACGGTGTTTAATACGCCTGGCGCATGAAGTAAATATTTCGAGTTTAGAAAAGCCTAAAAATTTGGATTGGTCGCTCCGCGAATCCAAATTTTCAGCCTTTTCTAAACTCGAAATATATACTTCATGCTTAATCAAGGAGTGGAAAATACTCGTTTCAAAATTATTGCACATCTGATTTTTTAATTTAAAATAAATCTATGATATCTAATAGTTCAGATTTTCGTATAAAATATAATTTCTCGTAAAACATGTATTTAAAACTTATATTAACATTTTTAGTGTGAAGTTCAAGAATATATTGCTGAAGCACTTATAAAATATAAAAACAAATTAAAATTAATATCGACTTTCTGAAAAATGTTTGTCTTATTGCAACAAGTCTCCAAATATTCATTGAAACTACTACTTCTGTGAATTCAATGAATATTTGGAGACTTGTCTCAATGAGACAAACATTTTGCAGAAAGTCAATAATTATTCTAATTCGTTTTTATATTTTATAAGCAATATATTCTTGAACTTCACACTAAAAATGTTTTTATATTTTGTAAATATTCTGCAAACAATTGACAAACTCAATTTTTCTTTATGATAAATTGTCTTTATCTGAAGCACTTATATTTTAAACTTCATATTAAATCAGCGTTGTATATGCCTGGCGCATAAAGTAAAATTTCGAGCGACCACACCAAATTTTCAGGCTTTTCTAAACTCGAAACTTTACTTCATGCTTAATCAAGGATTAAAAACAGTCTTTTAGGAATTAAATAACTTTTGAAGAACATCGAATGTCTAAAATCTTAAAAATAATTAAAAATCCCCAGTATATACCGCAATATGCTCAAAAATTGCATATTTTGAATTAAATGAGCTTTAATTTGAGCTTTTTTTAGTGACTTAAAAATTATGTCGATTACAAGGGCTTTAAATTTTAACTTCTTGTTTTCTGAGAAGATTTTAAGTTGTTCAGGACTTTCCAATGAAAACCATTTCAATTTTCAAAATAATTTTAATTTTTTTAAATAACATATTCAGAACTGATTTGGCTTTAATTTGAGCCAGTTTTGTAGCTTAAAAATTGTGTCCAGTACACGCGCTCAAAGTCAAAAATATATTAAGCTTAAAATAAACATCCGCTTCGCAGAGCGACCAAACCAAATTTTCAGGCTTTTATAAACTCGAAATTTTACTTCATGCTTAATCAAGGATTGGAAACAGTCTTTTAGGAATTAAAAAACTTTTGAAAAACAACGAATGTCTAATTAGAATCTTAAAAATAATTAAAAATCCCCAGTATACACTGCAATATGCCTAAAAATAGCATATTTGGAATTAAATGAGCTTCAATTTGAGCTTTTTTTGTGACTTATAAATTATGTCGATTACAAGGGCTTAAAATATGAACTTATTGTTTTCTGAGAAGAATTTAAGTTGTTCGGGACTTTCCAATGAAAACCATTTCAATTTTTAAAATAATTTTAATTATTTTAAATAACATATTTAGATTTGATTGGGCTTTAATTTGAGCTGTTATCCAGTTTTGTTGCTCAAAAATTGTGTCCAGTACACGCGCTCAAAATCAAAAATTTGCTAAGCTTAAAATAAATATCCGCTTCGCGGAGCGACCAAACCATATTTTTAGGCTTTTCTAAACTCGAAATTTTACCTCATGCTTAATCAAGGATTGGAAACATATTTGGAGTTAAATGAGCTTCAATTTGAGATTTTTTTGTGACTTAAAAATTATGTCGATTACAAGAGCTTAAAACATGAACTTCTTGTTTTCTGCGAAGAATTTAAGTTGTTCAGGACTTTCCAATGAAAACCATTAAAATTTTCAAATTAATTATATTTTTTTTAAATAACATTCAGAATTGATTGGGCTTTAATTTAAGCTGTTGTCCAGTTTTGTTGCTTAAAAATTGTGTCCAGTACACGCGCTCAAAGTCAAAAATTTATTAAGCTTTAAATAAATATCCGCTTCGCGGAGCGAACAAACCAAATTTTCAGGTTTTTCTATACTCGAAATGTTACTTCATGCTTGATCAAGGATTGGAAACAGTCTTTTAGGAATTAAAAAAACTTTTGAAAAACAACGAGTGTCTAAAATCTTAAAAATAATTAAAAATCCCCAGTATATACCGCAATATACTCAAAATAATTAAAAATCCCCAGGATATACTGCAATATGCTTAAAAATAGCATATTTGGAATTAAATGAGCTTCAATTTGAGATTTTGTTTTTTTAGTGACTTAGAAATTGTCGATTACATGGGCTTAAAATATGAACTTCTTGTTTTCTGCAAAGAATTTAAGTTATTTAGGACTTTCCAATGAAAACCATTTTAATTTTCAAAATGATTATATTTTTTTCAAATAACATTCAGAATTGATTGGGCTTAAATTTGAGCTGTTGTCCAGTTTTTTAGCTTAAAAATTGTGTCCAGTACACGCGCTCAAAGTCAAAAATTTGATTAAAGCTCTCTGTTTACAAACAGATTTATTGTTTTACCACAGATTTATTGTTTACAATTTTTGTTCTCGATAAATTAGACATCACACATTATATATAAAATTACGAAAAAACTATTCGTGAAAATGCAAACAGTGTCTAAGCGTAAGCGTAAGCTTAAACTTATTTTCTCGAATTCAAATAGATTTGAATTTGAATATATCTTATCACACATTATTTTAAACATTGTTTCGAACTTGTGTGAATTCTTTTAGATGTTTACAAAAAGATTTATTAGTTTTGGTAAGTCTACAATATATGTTCTCGATGATTTTTAACACCATACATTATTTTAAACATTGTTTAGAACTTGTGTGAAGTTTTTTAGATGTTTACAAACAGATTTATTAATTTTGATGTCTACAATATTTGTTCTCGATGATTTTTAACACCACACATTATTCTAAATTCTGTTTAGAACTTGTGTGTGTTTTTTTTTGCCAATTTTCGTCATAAATTTGAGATTTTTACACTCAAAAAATGAGGATAAAAGCAATGTTTTTAGTAAATAATAATTTAACTTTAAAATAAATAGCTTATCTTATTTCTAACGTTAATAGAAAAGTAAGTATTTGTTATATTACAAATTTTACTGAAAATTTGTGATTTTCAGTAAAATTTGTAATCAAACAAATACTTACTTTTCTATTAACGTTAGAAATAAGATAAGCTATTTACTATTTAGCACATATCTTAATAACATAAGAAATAAATTATCTGGGCTATTTATTTCACCCAAAAAAATGTTTACACAACTTTTCCACTTTTATAAACATTACAAATTCTGAACATATTCTTATTGAGGTATCTTAGTATTATCCTCACGAGTATTTTCCACTCCCAGATTAAGCATGGAGTGAAATTTCGAGTTTAGAAAAGCCTGAAAATTTGGATTTGCTGGCGCGCGAGCGAAGCGAGTCGCGCCGGCAAATCCAAATTTTCAGGCTTTTCTAAACTCGAAATTTTACTTTATACGCCACGTGTATAAAACACTAATTCATTGTGAAGATCAAAATATATACTATCTGTTATATTATATATTATAAACTAATTGATATATTGTAAAAAGTTAAAAATGTTTTTCAACAATTACAATCTTGTCATTTCAAAATCACACAATAAAATTACATAATAAAGTTGTTTTCCTTTCTTATTGTATCGTATGTTCAATAAAATAAAATCTTTAGAGTGCTATGGAATATATTGTAGGTTGGCAACTCTGAAATTATACATTATAATTATTATGTCTGACGTTTGATACAATTCCCAAAGCGTGTAGCCAACATAAATTTAAAAAAAGATAAAATCATAGCATTTTAGAGGTTTTTTTTATTGAACATATGATATATCTAACATATTCCACCTTTTTGTTATTTACTTTATGGTTTTACTACTTTATTTTCCGTTTCTTGCCATTTCTTTGCTTTACTCTAAATATTTGTATGCTCATAATGTTTTGCTTCTTCTAATTATTTAATTGTGTGTGTGTGAACAAATTTATCTTAAACAAGTTTCTTATCTTTCACGTGATGAAGCATATTTAACTATGATTTAAAAAAGAAAACACTTGGTTAAATTTCACTCGTTGAGAATGACTTAAAGTCGAAACTAGTTGAAATAATAAACCAAAATATTACTGAAATTTAACCAAGTGTTTTCCTTTATAAATCATAGTGATCAAATTTCATGTTACGAAGCAAAACACAGGGAGTTTTTCCTTTAAATACAAATACCCCGATATACTACAATAAATATAAAGATAAAAAACAGACGAAGAATCAGCGTGCCAACGCAAGAAGCCTATCTCAATCGCCGCCCACAATTGAAATATACAGATATTCGTTGTTTTTGAAAAGAGGTTAAATAGAAGCTTAAAACGAGTGTCTTCCACTCCCAGACTAAGCATGAAGTAAAATTTCGAGTTTAGAAAAGCCTGAAATTTGGTTTGGTCGCGTAGCGCGTAGCGCTACGCGGCCAAACCAAATTTCAGGCTTTTCTAAACTCGAAATTTTACTTCATGCGCCACGCTTATAAAACATTGAACTATTGTGAAGTTCAGAATATGCTACTAAAGCAATATTCTAAAGTCGTATATTTTTAACTTCACTTAAAACGGGTGTTTTGTACGTGTGGCGCATGAAGTAAAATTTTGAGTTTAGAAAAGCCTGAAAATTTGGTTTGGCCGCTCCGCGCTTCGCGCTATGCGACCAAACCAAATTTTCAGGCTTGTCTAAACTCGAAATTATACTTCATGCTTAGTCTGGGAGTGGAAGACACTCGTTTAGGGCTTCAAATTGAACTATTTTCAAAAAACAACGAATATCTGAAAATTTCCAGTTTAGAAAAGCCTGAAATTTGGTTTGTTCGCGTAGCGCGTAGCGCTACGCGGCCAAACCAAATTTCAGGATTTTCTAAACTCGAAATTTTACTTTATGTAAAATTTATAAAACATTGAACTATTGTGAAGTTCAGAATATGCTACTAAAGCAAAATTCGAAAGTCGTGTATTTTTAACTTCACTTAAAACCGGTGTTTTGTACGCGTGGCGCATGAAGTAAAATTTCGAGTTTAGAAAAGCCTGAAAATTTGGTTTGGCCGCTCCGCTTCGCGAAACGACCAAACCAGGCTTCTCTAAACTCGAAATTTTACTTCATGCTTAGTCTGGGAGTGGAAGACACTCGTTTAGGGCTTCAAATTGAACTCTTTTCAAAAAACAACGAATATCTGAAAATTTACAGCATATAAGTGGGATATGTATACTGAAAAGAAAAACTCCCTGTATACACTGTATTTATGTTTATGTTTTACAATCGTCATAGTCGTCAGTTCTTCCATTTATCAGTTCTGCAAATTATCAGATCATCAGTTAATAAGTTCTACAATTGCTACAACAATTTAATAATTGAGTCGCCCATTCCCAAAAACCCCTAAATCCATTTAAAAACAATGGAATTCTTATCATCTAACATGTTTTCATCTAAGTAACCTCATATATTGAGGATGTTATGTAACTTTCCCCTTTTCCCGTAAGAACAGAACAGCATGATACATTGTAAATGAGTTAGCGTGTGCAGGGAAAAGCACTCGAGCGGATGTATAATTAAGAATAGAGTGTTTCCTAGGGTGATATAAAACGACGAGGGCTCAATTATTGCGCAGATATCGATGTCCAGGCTCTGGTGGTTAGCAGTTAGTGCTCAGCTTGCCCTCGAGGGCTGTCAATCGCAAACGTTCGCCCTCTTTCTTTCATCTCTTAACAACACATAACTTGTCATGTATAGATTGCTTTTAAAAAGTAGTAGGTGTATACAATATCAAATCGATATTTTATTTGATCGGAAATATAAGGAAAAATTCTGTTTTGTATTTATGATACAATTTGCAGGATCAAAGGCATAGTCTAGCAATGATTATTTTTCAATGGTTTTACGTTTCAAGGATGAAAAATACAGGTTGCAGTTGATTACTTCTACAACGGTTTTATGTTTCAAAGATGGAAAATACAGTCTTTTAATAATTGGTTGTACTCGTGTAAAATGCCAACGTCTTTACTGTAAATGAGAAGTTTACTTTATACATCTAATAAAATATCGAATTTACAAAAGGCTAAAAATTGTATTTTAACATGTTAAGACTTAATTGTATACCTACTGTAACAGAGCTGGGACGAATCCTCGTTAAAAGGATTCGAATCAAGAATCCGAATCACCCAATTTGATTCGAATCACGAATACTCGAATAAAGGATTCGTAAGAGATAAATATGATTCGAATCAAAGATTCGAATCCTGTTTTTTCGAATCACGAATACAAATCGTTTAAGAATAAATTTGGTTTTATTATTATTTTACAACCTATAACATATAAATATCGTTATCAGTTGTTCTAACAAAAATATTCAAAACCTAATTGTGGTGTATTTCAGTTTAAATTTAATATGTTTTTATACTAATCAGTTTTTTGTGCCATCTTGAGCTGTGCGCGCCAGTATTGTATTAGCCGCAGATGCGACCACACGCGCGCCTATTAATCGAGTTGTATCAATTGTTATATCTTTTTTTAATAAATTATACAGTGGAGTTAAAATAGTTGACAAATTATTTACGAACTTTCCATAATAATTGACTAATCCTAAAAATGACTTGACTTGAGTAACGTTATTGGGTATCGGAGCATTTAAAATCGCCTCCACTTTATCTTGTGCAACATGTAGCCCTTCTCTGTCAATCATATACCCTAAATATTTAATTTTACTTTGAAATAAACTACATTTTTCCAGTGACAATTTTAATCCAGCAGATTGCAAACGATCTAAAATTAAACATAACCTTGCTACATGTTCTTTACGGTTTTTTCCCGTTATCAAAATATCGTCCAGAAAACATGTTACGCCATCAACACCCTGGATTAAAGTATCCATAATTTGTTGGAACTTACTGGGCGCACACGCTATCCCAAAAGGTAGTCGTGTATACTGAAAAAGCCCCTTGTGTGTTGAAATGGTAACATATTCTCTGGATTTTGACTTTAACATTATTTGCTGATAAGCCTGTGACAAATCCAGTTTAGAAAATTCAACACCCCCTTGAAGTTTACTAAACAATTCCTCGATACGGGGTAAAGGGTATTTATCTACCTTCAAAACTGGATTCACCGTCACCTTAAAATCACCACACAGTCGAACAGTGCAGTCTTTTTTTAATACTGGCACTACTGGTGTGCCCCAGTGGCTAAATTCCACTGGAATAATTATACCTAAATCAAGTAATCTATTTAGCTCGTTTTCCACCAACTGTTTCATTGCGAACGGCAACGGTCTTGCTCGAAAAAATTTCGGAGTAACATTCTCCTCTTTTAATTCTAAGGAAATTTCGCCCTTATTAAAATATCCAAGACCGGGTGCAAACAGTTCTTTGTACTTGGACTCAATAGCTTTTACATCATCTTTAATAAAATTAACAGTACTAATTCCTAACTTGGCATATTTCAAAAAATCGCGACCTAGTAATGGATCGCCGCCGTTTTTAATTACATAAACATCCAACTTAAATTCATCATTATTAAATTTAAATTTTAAATTGCAAATACCTAAAGGTTTAAGTTGCTCACCGTTGTAAAAATATAATTCATTATCGGACTGTTTAAGTTCAAAATTATTAAAATATTTTTCAAACAATTTATCTGAAATAGCCGTTACGCCTGAACCAGTGTCCACTTGACACGAAAACAAAATATTTTCAACTAGTACGTCCAACATTAATGGTTTATCCATTATTTTACTATTAATTTCGAATGTAAACAAAGCTAGATCCGATTTACGGTCGGAGCGCTCAGCCGACTGTTCAGATTGCAAAAAATGTGCGTGTTTTTTACCGTAATTCCCGCCGTGCGATGTGTGCTGTTTATCCTTACATACCGAAGCGAGATGTCCCCTTCTTCCACATTTATGACACGCGCATTCGCGATATCGGCACTTTTCGGCACTATGCGATTTTCGACCACACACTGAACACTTTTCAAATTTTCGTATATACTCCTGCTCCTTGATTGGCCCATTCCGATGACGTCGTGGAGTCACATGGTGCAACCCTGGTTCCATCTTCACCTCTACCGGAAACTCTGTGTTGGATTTCGCCGCCATTTTTGCCGATGCTATTTCAACCACTTTTGAAAATGATATTGTTAACTCTTCTTCGAACAGTCTGTCTTGTACACTGCCCTTTTCGAATCCCATGATAAACTTATCACGCATTGCTTTCTCGATTTCTCCGTCTTCGAATTTACAATGTGCCGCCAAACTTCTCACACGTGCTGACCACTCTTTCACATTTTCTGATGGACCTTTCACAGCATTATAAAACCTATATCTTGCAGCAAAAGCTGATAACTGTGGTTTAAAGTGTTCATCTAACACTTCTAATAGCTTCTTATACGCCTTCTTTTCCGGAAATTCCGGCAAACACAGGTCATAAACCAATTTGTATGCTTCTTCCGATAGTGCGTTTAAGAGAATCGCCCTTTTCCTCTCCTCTTCTTTAATACCATTCGCTGTGAAGTAGTTTTCCATCCTTCGCCTATAAATAGTCCAGTCTGCTGTCTTCGGATCATATTCACGTAAATGTCCAACGCTGCTTTCGACCTTAACGACCTCCGCTGGTTCCGCCATTGCACACGTGAATTTGCACACTCCGGGATTATTTAAAGTTTATTAAATCGATATTTTCACTTATCCTCGTCGCCAGTTATAGTGTCCGGGTGAAGTAAAATAGAAAATGCCCGAAAAACAACTTTATTCTGATTAAACAAATTAAATATAACAATTGATACAACTCGATTAATAATGGAATTATATCCATTTACAATTTAAATGGAGCACAAAATGTCAAAAATCATTTGAACAAATTAAAAATGTCTTAACAAAAACTGATGTACTAGTACATTACAACCCGGAATTAGAATTAAAATTGACGACAGACGCCAGTGCGTATGGAATCGGTGCTGTGTTGTCCCATGTCATGGAAGACGGTAGCGAGAAACCGATTGCATATGCATCGCGTACGTTAAGCAAGGCTGAACAAAATTATTCACAGATAGAAAAGGAAGGACTTTCAATAATCTACGGGTTAAGCAAGTTTAATCAGTATCTTTATGGTAGAACATTCACGTTAGTTACTGACCATAAACCCTTGGTAATTATCTTTAATCCCACTAAGGGTATTCCGCAGTATTCAGCGAACAGGTTAAGACGATGGGCGGTGATTCTTTCAAATTACCAGTACAAAATCGAGTATGTCAAGTCAGAAAAAAATGTAGCAGATTGTCTATCACGATTACCATTAAATGAAAATAATAATTTACATAACTCAGATTTAGATTATTCACAATTTTTTAATTTAAAGTTGGTCACACCAATTGATTTTAGGATAATAAAGGAAATTACTTCTAAAGATGTAGAATTTAAAGAAATAAAAAAATATTTAAAGTATGGATGGCCAAGATTCAACAATATTAAAAGCAGTTTAAAACCTTATTTTAAAATTAGATATGAGTTAACGCTTGAAAATGAGTGCATTTTATGGAATAACAAAATATGTATTCCAAAGGAGTTACGTGAATTATTACTGAAAGAACTACATTCAACTCATATGGGGGTAGTTAAAATGAAAAGCCTAGCTAGAGCGTATTTTTGGTGGCCGGGGCTAACAAAAGAAATTGAACAGTTAGCAAGTAACTGTGAAAATTGTGCAAAGGTGCGCACTAACCCACCAAAAATAGCTCTGACACCTTGGCCCTTTCCAAATAAGAAATGGGAAAGAGTGCATGTTGATTTCATGGGACCTTATTTAAATACTTACTTTTTAATAGTTATCGATGCGTATACTAAGTGGTTAGAAGTCTTTCCATTAAGAAACATAACAACCGACGCTACTATACAGGCATTACGTAGTATTTTTGCTAGGTTTGGTTTACCTAGGCTGTTAGTTTCTGATAATGGAAGGGCGTTTACTTCTAACGAATTTGACATTTTTTTAAAAGGAAATGGTATACGTCACCTTACTATCGCTCCCTATCATGCACAATCGAACGGTGCAGCCGAAAATTCAGTAAAAACAATTAAGTATGCTCTTAAGAAAGCTTTGGGCGAGAACCGTTCTTTGGACTTGAACTTAAAATTAAATTCGTTTTTGTTCGATTACCGTAACACAAAACACTGTACGACAAATGTACCACCATCAAAATTAATGTTTGGAGAGGAAGTTCGAACTCGTTTTGATTTACTAAGAGAAAATGTTAGGGAAAATGTCGAGCTTAAGCAAAATAAACAAAAACAATGTTATAAGGGAAAAAGAAAAGTCGAATTTTTTATTGGTGAGAATGTGCGAGTGAGAGATTATAGACTCAATGTTAAAAAACCTACTTGGATTAGAGCAACAGTTATAAAAAAAATGGGTTCTAGTATGTACATTGTTAAGATTCCGCAATCAAATGTCACATGGAAGCGCCATGCGAACCAAATAATTAAAGTGAATGAAAGTTATCTAGGAGGCAGTTTACCTGTACCAGAGAATTCAGTAAATGTTGATAATAATGCAGAAAATAAATCTGAAAATAAGTCACCGGAAATTGAAAACAATGAAAGACCAAAACGTACAACAAAACGGCCTAATAGATTAACTTATGATTTTTTTTAGCGGAAATAGGTAAAGGGATGGCAGGTTTATATTTTTTTTAAGGGAGAGATATTGTGGTGTATTTCAGTTTAAATTTAATATGTTTTTATACTAATCAGTTTTTTGTGCCATCTTGAGCTGTGCGCGCCAGTATTGTATTAGCCGCAGATGCGACCACACGCGCGCCTATTAATCGAGTTGTATCAATTGTTATATTTAATTTGTTTAATCAGAATAAAGTTGTTTTTCGGGCATTTTCTATTTTACTTCACCCGGACACTATACTAATCATTTATTATTAACACTGAACATCGTTGATAACAGACTAAATATCCGAGTTACTCTGATTAAAGATGTATTTGTGTGTTTTTGAACTACACTTTAAATCAGTGGTTTATACGCGTGGCGCATGAAGTAAAATTTCGAGTTTAGAAAAGCCCCGTGAAAATTTGTCTCGGGTCGCTACGCGACCCTCGACAAATTTTCTACGCGTGGCTTTTCTCAACTCGAAATTTTACTTCATGCTTAGTCTGGGAGTGGAAGACACTCGTTACTTTAAAATATGTCACAACTGTTAAAGTATGTATCGTCGGATGCCCGTCTTTAGGAGTGATATGTAAACAAATTATGGGTCCTAGGAGTTGCCAAATAAGTGAGTTACTCAACTGTTTCCAAGACACTCTTTGAAAAACCAAATGATTATAATTTTACACATATATTATGTACAATAAACTGTAAGTGTGGTACATCATTGAATTCAGTAAAAAATATTTTTCCAAAAAATATGAACGCCCATAAGAAAAACAAAAGTTAGCTATTGTCCCTAGGTAAATGTTATGGTTATCTTAGAATAAAATATGTTACTAGATTTATCGTTAAAATGTGCCTATAATGTCAAAGTTGTAAATGTCTGGATTCAATAGTTTTTGAATAAAAATATAAAAACGAATAGTCAAAAAATACGTTTTTTGACAATATCTCATTAACGAAAGAAGATATTTCAAACTTGTTTGTGGATTATTATTGGGCCCTAAATTACGCAACTTTGCCCCAATTTAACCGACTCTCTATCTCTTTTAATAGCCAAGATCCCCATACATTCTGTTGAAATACGGACACCCTGTATAATAATAATAACAATAATAATATCAAATTTATTGTATTATTTCCTAAATATTTTATTTAAATAAATATTTTACAATGTTTACCATATATTTACGAATATATTAAAAAATAAATACTAATTTCAGTAATTTAATATTAATTATACCATCAAATGTTTAAAAGTCTTGTGTTAAAAATCACCAGAAATCATTAGATGTTTTTTTATTAAACGAATTTCACTATGGCTTTCAATGTCTAAGTCAAAAAATGTTTGAAACAAAAGTTGTAGCCAACGAAAAAATAAACCTTTTTTACCTAAACACTTTTCACCTCAGCTCTTTTGTTTTTGAATTAGAAACTAAAAAATCTAGTGGAGATCAACAACTCACCGATTATGGCTTCCGACGTCTAAATCAAAAAATGATTCAAACAAAAGTTGCAGCCAACGAAAAAATAAACCAATTTTACCTAAACACTTTTCTCTTGTTTTTGTTCAATAAACCGAGAAAGATTTTTTTGAAAATAAATACACAACTTTATGACAACTTTATGATAATTAAAAATTTTACGAACGAGTGTCTTCCACTCCCAGACTAAGCATGAAGTAAAATTTTGAGTTTAGAAAAGCCCCGCGTAGAAAATTTGTCGAGGGTGGCGCAGCGACCCGAGACAATTTTTTTATTTTTTTTATTTTGGGTTTTACGTCATCTATTTCCGCTGCTAAGGCCAATCATGACGCCGGAGATTAGGTCTACAGCTATACGGGAATTTTGCCGAACCCGGTGGGAGTTCCAACCCACCGGTAGGGATCTTTAACGTGCACGCAACATCCAGGCAGTACACGGGTCCTACATGCATTTAACGAGACAAATTTTCACGGGGCTTTTCTAAACTCTAAATTTTACTTCATGCGCCACGCGTATTAAACACTGATTTCAAGTAAAGTTAAAAATATAAAAACATATTAAAGCTGTTTTCAGTTTTAAAAGTTATCAAAGCATGTCAAAATTATTTAAAATTGCCAAAAACATAAGAATGATCAGAATGTCATCTCGTAAATATAAAAAATATCAAAAACGTCAAAAATTCGGCGTGTTGTTTAAATCGATTTACGTCAAAATTATCATTTTATGTCAGTACGTGACTGTTTGACAAAAACGTTCTTACAAAAACGAAAATCAAAAATCAGTAATAATGTCAAAAAAGTTACCTAATAATATAAAAATTGCCATCGAATGTCAAACAAGTAAATATTTATATTATTATTATTATTATTATTATTATTATTATTATTATTATTATTATTATTATTATTATTATGTAATATCAAAAATATTAAATGTCAAAATTGTCGTCTAATGTCAAAAAAGTAAGAAAATATCAAATGTCAGAACTGCCATCTGATGTCTAATACGTCATTCAATGTCAACATCAGAAATGGTAAAAAAGTAAAAAAAATCATTGTTTATCAAAAGTAACATCTTATGTGAAACATGTCATCTAATGTCAAGAAACGTAGTCTAATATCAAGAATATAATCTATTGTCAAAAATGACATCTCAAAAGGTAAAAAATATCAAAAATGTCATTCAATGTCAAAAATGATTAAATATGTCTTGAAGAAAAAATATCTCAAATTTGTGTGTTCAAATAATGAGTCAATAATTTTTGAAAATCGTTACAAATCTGAATAAAAATATTGAAAATCTTACATATAAACATTTTAACTAAGTCAAGGAGAAAATCTCGAAATATCGAAAATTCCATCAAAATTTGATAAATCGATAAAAATATCAAAAATTAAGATATGTTGAAAATCTGATAAAAATTTTCATAAAGTAATTAAAAATCTCGAAATATTGAAAATTTCATCAACATTCAATAAATTGAGGAAATATTGCAAAATCTGATAAAAATTTGATGAATTGACGAACATCTCGAAATGATGATAATTATATGAAAATATCGATTTGTTGAAAATCTTATAAAAATGTTATAAATCGACATGTTAAGTGTAAACATTTGATTCGGAATGTCAATTCATATGAAAATGGTCAAAATATAATTCGAAACGTCATAAATGTCAATCCGTGTAAAAATTGTCAAAATATGATATGATTGCTAACGTTAAAAACATTAATTTGTGCGAAAATTATCAGAATACGATTGAATACGTCGAACATTAAAAATATCATGTTTGAGGAAATTATTTAAAATAAAATTAAAAATGTCAAATTTGACGGAAATTATTGAAATTTATCAAATTGTCAAAGTTGACAGAAATCATCGAAATTTATCAAAATGTTATATTTGGCGAAATTACCAAAAACAATTAAAAATCTCAAATTTGGTAAAAATCATCAAAATTTATCAAAATGTCAAATTTGGCACAAATCATTAATTTACTTAATTTTTGATTTTATCATTTACAAACGAGTGTCGTCCACTCCCAGACTAAGCATGAAGTAAAATTTCGAGTTTAGAAAAGCCCTGCGTAGAAAATTTGTCGAGGGTCGCGCAGCGACCCGAGACAAATTTTCACGGGGCTTTTCTAAACTCGAAATTTTACTTCATGCGCCACGCGTATAAAACAGTGATTTAACCTTAAATCCTTTTATGAGAATTCGAATCACCCGCATTTGGATTCGAAAACGAATCCTTTTAAAAAAGTGTAACGAATCCGGATCACGAATCCAGTTTAACTAAAGTATTCGAATGCCTCTTTTGAATCCTCTAAAAGGATTCGAATCCAGGATTCGAATCATGAATGATTCGAATCCTGCCCAGCTCTGTACTGTAAGTACTGCTAATTGGTTTGTATAGGTGGGGAGGGAGGGGAGATCTGACTCCTTTTTACCCTTATGGTATCACAAGGGACCCTTTGGGCCTAATTGAGCGGTCAAACTGCTGCCATTGAAACCCAACCTAACATTCGATTCCTTTCGAATCCTCGAATCCTTTTAGAGGATTCAAAAGAGGCATTCGAATACTTTAGTTCAATTGGATTCGTGATCCGGATTCGTTACATTATGTTAAGAGGATTCGTATTCGAATCCAAATGTGGGCGATTCGAATCCTTATGAAAGGATTCGAATATTTATAAAAGGATTCGAATATTTATAAAATGATTCGAATATTTATAAAAGGATTCGAATATTTATAAATGGATTCGAATATTTATAAAAGGATTCGAATATTTATAAAATGATTCGAATACTTACAAAAGGATTTGAATCGTCAAAAATAATTCGAATTAATTGTGAGGATTTACATGAAAAATGTCTTTTGTGTGCTTTTAAATTTCTCGCTAAATCACGGTTTTATACGGGTGGCGCATGAAGTAAAATTTCAAGTTTAGAAAAGCCCGAAATTTGTCTCGGATCGCTGCGCGACCCTCGACAAATTTTCACGGGGCTTTTCTAAACTCGAAATTTTACTTCATGCTTAGTCTGGGATTGGAAATGCTCGTTCGAAACTCCAAACTGAATGCTTTGATAAAAACATTAAATGAATGAAAATGATTTTAAAGATAATAATCCAGTTTTCAAAAGTTTGTTTAATATTATTTTAAGTAAAACTGACATAGCAGCCACAATCTGAAATGTTAAATTTTTCCGACATTTTCCTGATTTTCAAGATTTTTTCTTCTGTAAGAAACCCCCATTTTGGTTAATTGTTTTTATTGTTTTTGTTAATATTTAAGTTAATTTTATAAATTTAATAAAATTATATGGCTTTTTTGTTAGTGTTTCAGTTCCATGACTTTTCTCTGACTTTCCCGGTTTTAATGATTTCAGTGAATTTTTTATTTACGTAATTTTCAGGCATTTGTCGATTTTATAATAGAGTTCAATTTGATGTTTTGAACGAGTGTTTCCACTCCCAGGCTAAGCATGAATTAAAATTTCGAGTTTAGAAAAGCCCCGTAAAAATTTGTCGAGGGTCGCGCAGCGACCCGAGACAAATTTTCGGGCTTTTCTAAACTCGAAATTTTACTTCATGCGCCACGCGTAGTAGAGTAGTAGTAGTAGTAGTAGTAGTAGTAGTAGTAGTAGTAGTAGTAGTAGTAGTAGTAGTAGTAGTAGTAGTTTATTCATGTTAAGTGCATAATCAGCTTACATTCGTCAAGTGTGTATAATAAAATATAAAAAGTAGAACAAAACATTAAATATTGACTTCTTACAATAATGTGCATATATAATACAAAGTTGAGAAAAAATACATAAATACATAAACAAGACAACTAGTTGGTTATATAGTAAAATCTAATGATTTATTGGATAGGGGACCCTTCCCGGGCACTTGCATTAAATTGTGTACTTATCGGTTAACCATTCGTTCATGCTATAGAATGCTTGCCCCTTGAGGTAGTTTTTTATTGTGTTCTTAAATTGTTTAATACCAAGAGATTTAACCGGTTCTGGCAAAAGATTAAATATTTTTGGTCCGATATAGTTTGTACCATTCTGTGACTTACATAAGCGAATGTTTGGTAGGCAGATGTTGCGACTTGCTCTAGTGTTGTGATGGTGTATGTCCGTATGAGTAGGATAATATGCTAAGTTTTTTCGAACATGCATCAGACATTCCAATACATACAATGAGGGGAGTGTTAGAATACCAAGATCTATGAATGTAGCTTTGCAGTCATGTTGGTATCCTAAACCCGATATTACCCTTACCGCGCGTCTTTGGAGGCCAAACATGCCCTGCATAGTAGCAGAATGTCCCCATGCCAGAATGCTGTAGGTACGATAGGTGGGATTCGCACAAAGCAAAGTATGCAGTACGTAAGGCTGCAGCTGGCAGACTTGATTTTAATTGACGCAGCAGGTATATTGACTTGCATAATTTCCCTGACACTGCCTCTCCATGTCCTTGCCACGATAATTTGTGATCTAGGCACACACCCAGAAAACGTGCTGATATCTCCCTGGAAATGTCGGTTCGCAGCGAGAATGTTAAATCGACAGTTTTATTGGTGTTTAAGGCTAGCCCATTTGACACAAACCAGTTACCAATCCTTTCTTTACATACCTCGTGTTCTATATTCGTTTGCAGGATATCATGTGATTTGCTTATGTATGTGGTATCGTCTGCAAATTGAAAGAATATAGAGGACATAGACGCAGATGGTAAGTCATTGATGTAAAGTAAAAAACGGACCGGTCCGAGGATTGATCCCTGGGGTACCCCAAATTTTAGGTTAATCTGATTAGATGTTCTTTGCCCTATGACGACTGATTGCTCTCGCTTAATTAAGTACGTATTAATTAAGCGACAGGTGGTGGGATGGAAATTATAAAAATACAATTTCCGTAAAAGGATATCATGGTCGATGCAATCGAATGCCTTACTCAGGTCCAGAAATGATGTCACTGAATGCATACCAGCTTCGAAATTGCTAGTAATTTCCTCAGTTAGGTTCACGATCGTATCGGCCGTAGACTTCCCCCTCCGAAAACCGTATTGTGTGGGGGAAAGAAGTTGATGGGTCTCCAAAAAGTCTATAATTTGATTTAGTAAGACCTCCTCAAATACTTTTGCTACCACTGGTAGTATAGCAATTGGTCGATAGTTGCTAACATTTTCACGATCGCCTTTCTTAAAAATAGGAGTGATATACGCTTTTTTAAGGGATGATGGAAATACGCTATCCTCAATACAGATGTTTATCAGCTTCGTTAGTGGAGTAACTATGACATCTATAACACTCTTAAGCAAACCTGTTGTAAGACTATAGATGTCTCTCGATGGGGAGTTTTTTAGTCCAAGTACTATATCTCTGACTTGTACAGAACTGGTTTTCTTAAACAAAAAATATGTTGAGCAGTTAATGGAACAGTCTAACATAAATGTTGAGGGTGTTTCAGTTGGGTCAGGAAGGCTTTGTGAAATGTTCACCGCCAAATTAGCAAAGTAAGTATTAAAAGAATTAGGACTAATATCACAGGTTATATCACGGTGTGTTGATGGTTTTTTATTGATTAAGGACCAAAGTGCTTTCCGGCTGTTTTTTGAGTTTTTGATAAAGGAAGCATTGGCTGTTATTATTGCCTCGATAAGAGCAGAGTGGTAACCGCGCTTGTATTTTGTGTAGTATTCTTTCAATGAAGGGTTTCTATTATATGCCGATTTTATTATTAAATGCGTTTCGCAGGCAGCTTGGTGGTGTAGTGGTTAGAGTGTTGTACTGCCACGCCACGGACCGGAGTTCAAATACCGGCCTAACAAGTTGTCTGCATTTATATAGGTCAGGATGAAAATGCCAAACACTCCGTCTTCTCGGATATGACGTTAAATGCATGTAGGACCCGTGTACTGCCTGGATGTTGCGTGCACGTTAAAGATCCCTAACGGTGGGTTGGAACTCCCACCGGGTTCGGCAAAATTCCCGGATAGCTGTAGACCTAATCTCCGGCGTCATGATTGGCCTTAGCAGCGGAAATAGATGACGTAAAACCCAAAATAAAAAAAATAAAAAAAAAGCGTTTCGCGCAAGTTATGCAGCTTTGTATTAAACCATTTTATATGATTTTTCCTTGTCGACACTTCTGTTTCAGGAAATAAATATATGCAGTATTCGTGTAATATATCTGTGAATGTGTTAAATTTAGATTCGGCGCTGTTGTTATTATTAATAAAACTCCAGTCTGTTGAATCGAGTAGCCGAAAGTAAGTATTTGTGCCAACTTTAGTAATTGGACGGATTATTTTTTGTCTTCCAGTATTTGGAAGGTTATTTATTTTGTAATTAACCTCTATGCCAGTGTGGTCGGACAGACCTGCGTCACAGGGTTGTGTATTTATATTGGATGGATGCAAGTACGAAAAGACGTTATCTAGGCAATTACGCTTACGTGTATTCAAATTTACTGTGGTCGAGAGACCATAAGTAGCCAGTAAGTCGCATAGGTTTCCGGCCCGGGAGTCACTGGTATTAAACTTAACGTTGAAGTCTCCGCCAAGGAATACGGTTTTGCGAAAGTCAACACTATCCAATAACTCACCTAAAATTGACAAAAACAAAGTAAAATCAAAAAAATACAAAACAGTGACTTGAAGTGAAGTTCAGAAAGCCACAAACACATCAGAGTAACATGAAATCAGATATTAAGTCTGTTATCAACGATTTTCAGTGTTAATAATAAATAATTAGGTTTTGAATATTTTTCTTAAAACAACTGATAACGATATTTACATGTTATTGCTTGCAAAAAACTAATAAAATCAAATTTATTCTTAAAGAATTTGTATTCGTGATTCGAAAAAACAGGATTCAAATCTTTGATTCGAAACATATTTATCTCTTACGAATCCTTTATTCGAGTATTCGTGATTCGTGATTCGAATCATATTAGGTGATTCGGATTCGTGATTCGAATCCCATTTACGAGGATTCGTCCCAGCTCTGCTAACTGCTGCCATTGAAACTTAACCTAAGTACTGCTAGAACTGAAATTAAAAATGCATTCACCATTTTTCAGAATTATCGAACTTATTAACAATAATGAGGAAATTTGTAAACTAATGTATTTGGTTAGATTAGGTTAGATGTCACTTTCAGATGTTAAGTAATGATAGATACAAATTTGTGAAGTTTTAAATAACTAAGCCCTTACCCAACAACCTACAACAATTCCATTATCCAGCTTAATTAATCATGATTAATTCACGACAAGTCAAATTGATTTAACCCAAAAAGGCCCGTCTCTATCACACTCGTGATGAAACGTACCTAATGAATAAGTGAGTTCAGAGCTTTTGAGCGGACGAATTTCACGGGAATGACGCAATAATTTAACACGCGGGTAAATACAGGTGAATTCGTTGAGTAATTAATAAATTTCTCTCGTCGCCTTCTCCGGCGTATTTGCGAGCCCCCGGAATAAATAATGCCGGCTGTAATTTAATGCTCGCTGATACGTTCAGCTTTTCGCCGGCGCGCTTAAACACCTCCATTTTCCGCCGCCCCCCGGCCCCCGGGATTATACGATTACGACTTGCATTATTCACGTTCCCCGATATGTAATACCTTAGCTTCTGGTTATTACGCTGCTACGTTCTGAATATTTATTAAAGGCGGTTTTCAGTTTTAACTGTGTAATAAAATCACGAATGAGGGCATAAAATTGATAATTGTACATGCAATAAACGAGTTTTAAACCAATATGAAATTAAAGTTGAATCCAATTTATGCAATATTTAAAAAGTTTTGAATAATTTAAAAAATGTCCATAGAACTCTAACATCCACTCAAAGCTTATTTAACGCTCAAGCTTTGAGTGTATGTTAGAGTTCTATAGACATTTTTTGAAAGAGCTGTGGACATATTTTGAAACAAATAGTATTAAGTATCAATCAACTTTTGTTCATGACAATGTTATTATATGTGCTTTATTTAATTGTTTGGGCAGCATAAATGGGGTGCATTTAACACTCAAGTACATTAAACACGGGGTTTGCGTGATAAATGTGGTTTTTTAACACGAATATAAATAATCGCCTATTTACATCTTTTACCGCCATACAGTAACAGCACTGTACTAGTCAAATCAGCTTCGTTTATCTTACATTTTTTGACCATAGTGGTGATGACGTCGTTGACGCCATTTTGTTAAAGTACGAAGTAACGCGTCAACATCTCCGCTGTTCTTACTAGTTTAACCCGCGTAAAACGCGTTTGTAAACATAAATCATTCTTAAATCGGTTAAATAATTGTGCTTCTATCAGTCGCGAGTGTTTTTTAAAGCGGAATAAACGTTGACACCGTAAACTAGACTCTTGTGAAATATTGATCAGTTTTATTAATTTTTAAAGATTTCATTATTTTTATAATTTCAAGAATCGAATTATTAAATAAGTACATTTCTATTTGTTTCGTTATTTTTGATGATTTTTAGTTGATTAAGTTCCTTCCATTTGGCTGCGCCCCTTATTATTATATTTTGCCTCTCCCTGGAAAAGATTCTGCGTGCACCCGATTGAGTTTGGTTAATTAATTGGAATTTATTGATTTACATATTTAAACATAAATTCAGTACAAGTTAGTTAAAAATAGTAGAAGAAGCGATAGATAGTGACTAGCATCACCATCTATCGCTTCTTCTACTATTTTTAACTAACTTGTACTGAATTTATGTTTAAAAATGTAAATCAATAAATTCTAATTAATTAACCAAACTTAATCGGACCAAAAGCAACGCATATCAATTAATTCCGATCGATTCGACCGTTTTACATAAACCCGGCGCTGAAAAGCATTTTATAAACCGTGTGCGATTAATCCCTTTGGGCAGTAAACCGGACCCTCAGTTTCACTGAAACTGTCGAGAAAGAAAAAAATATACAGTCACAATTTATTTGCAACGTCCACGATTTCTTTCCGCCCAAGCCTCTAACCCAATTTGTTATGGAAAACCGCCCGGAAAAGTCGAAATCCCCGTTTTCTCCGAACCGTATTATTTTACCTAATTGGCCACTTGTTTGTTTTTATTGGTGGATTTTCCGATATCGGAGCCAATCAGTCGTTGCAAAATGCTGTTTATCCGATGGAAAATTGAAATGATTTGTAAGCGAGACGAGAAGAGACGTGTACTTTTCGTTTTGATTGGATTGGATTGAAGTACAATTTATATTTGTACAGGGAATTTTTCTTTTCAGTATACATATCCCGATGATTGCAGTGTTTAGTAAATTTTCAGAAAATCGTTTTTTTTTTTTATAAAAGCCTTCAATTAGAAGCTTCTAACGAGTGTTTGTAATCTTTGTTTAAGTATGAAGTAAAGATTCGAGTTTAGTTGCAAATCCATGTTGTAGTTTTAGTTTGGATTTTTTGGATTATAAGCAAAATAGAATGCCCGAAAGAAGCTAAATATTTATATTATTTTTGCATAAATAAGTATTAAATGCAAGTACATAATTTCTATAACATGCACATTTTTTGCTCATGAATATTTTGACGATTTTCAAGTTTTCGTAATTTATCTATAAATTGCAAATTTTCATCAAATAATAAAATATATTTTCATATTTATAGATAAGTTGAAATACAGCATGATTTTTGGATTTTAAGGAAAATTCGATTAATACAATTGTATCTATTTATTAATCGATTTATTTGTTTAATTATTTATTATTCGTTTTGTATCATTTCTGTAGTGTCTATGTTCGATTTTAACTCCAACCTAAACTCTGTTTTTTTTATATGACCAAATTTAAAGTGTATTTACTGCGAACAGTTGCAGTCCCGGGAATTTTAAACATCAAATTTTGAGATGTTGATAAATGATTATTAATGTGACAAATAAATCATAATTTAAATAAATTATCACGAAACAAAGATTTTCAAAAAAGAGAACGCTACAATTTGCAACTTTACAACACATTAAGGGATTTTTTATTTTAAGTATACTTTCACATATTCCATATAAACATTGAAAAAATTAATTAACATTTGATCAAAACTAAGCAGTATATTTTGAACTTCACCTTAAATCAGTGTTTTATACGCGTGGCGCATGAAGTAAAATTTCGAGTTTAGAAAAGCCTGATTTGGCTTTTCTAAACTCGAAATTTTACTTCATGCTTAGTCTGGGAGTGGAAAACACTCGTTAGAGTATTTAAATTGAAAGTTGTTAATAAGATCACGAATGTCTGAAAATTTACATTGAAAAATCGTAACATGTATACCTAAAAGAAAAAGTTCTTGTATTTTGAACTTTTTTAAAATTTGAACCTATAAACGGGCAGATGAAAAAGAAGACAGATATTCCTGAGCAAGAAATATAACTTGATCCTCCTATCCTACCTGATCCTCAGAGACACTTTATTAAATTGGTAGTAGATACAAATATTTTGAGGCGGTGATAGGTAAATACATTTGTAATCGTAATCTTTGTGAGTTAAATGAATTGTCATATTAATGTCAGATTTCCCTTTACATAACCTACAAATTAAAAGTTGATTTACAACATAACATGTAATTGATCTTATCCTAACCTAAAACGCACAACCTGCATCACACCATTAAATACTTGAAATGTCAAATTTTATTCGTCTTATAAAAAAACAGATTATAAGTAGATATAATTTACAGACACTTTTGTTTTATTTATTCTCGCTACTGTGTTTTTTTGTGTATTATTGCTGTCACTGCGTCTCAATTTGTTTGTAGTTCGTCACATAAAGCTGTTATTTTTAGCTAGCTATATTTTATTTCTATTTAAATATGTTGTAACGGTTCAATTTATCATTACGATAATTTTTTTTTTATATAATCGGTATTACTTACATTTATAACAAATTGGTATCTACTTTTCAATTAATTAATATTATTTGCTATTATTAGTTGGCTGAATAGAGATTTAATTACGCAGGAGATGAATTTGTATTTAACTTAATTGTTAAATTTTATACGCTCTTCTTTTGTTTTAATTTACAAAAAAATACACGCAACACCTGATGACAAAAATAATAGAAACATACAACAATATACCACAATACATAAAATGTCTAAAATACATCCCATATAAGTTAAAAATAAAAAACAAACTACTAAACAACGATATCAACTAAACAGAATACACAAATACATTAACACACAGACATCCTTTAATACCGCTAGCCCGAGATCGGATCTTTCATCCTGGAATCACGAGGCGAGGAAAAAAGGAAGGAACCTCATCAACTACAATTACAAATTATATACCTACATGCATACTATAAAAAAAAAAACATGTAATTTTATATGTAATTGTTTTTGAAATAAAATTCTAAATTCTCAAAAAAAATCAAATGATTTTCCTATTGTCTGAGTTCACTCAGCGCTCGCGCCGGCGAGAAATAATCGTCTTTGGTTTTTTTAATCCCCTTCGGGGTTATTGGATTATCTTTCACACGGACACTGAGAGGTGTGCTGTGGCTGACGCGTAAGTGAATTTTATTCATCAAATTTCTGGATTTACGTGCACCACTTTGTTCTGCAATTATTTTGGAGATATTTGTATTATTCTGAAGAATTTTGGAGTTAATTGCGGAAACACTCTGAGGAGGATTCGTTTCACTTCTAACCGTTGCCGTGGAAATAATTCGTTATCTATTTTGTGGAGATAAAAACCCTCTGAAAAAGAGGTTTTTTTTATTACGTTAGTTTTTTTGTTTGAATTCAAAAACTCTAAAACCTGGGGGTTAGCAGATTTTCATCCTACGCATTTCGAGGTTTCGGCTTCTGTGGTTATTTTCCTGATTGGTTGGATGCTGAAGTTTTCTAATCGGATTGAGGAAAATACTTCTCTCGGGGGGTTCCGTTCGGAATTAGCGCAGAGGACTGATTACGGGACAGGATTCAAGATAAGTTTTATGCGTTTATTATTTTTTTAACGTGATTTATTTTAATGAAAATAAAGTTAAATAAATTCGGCAGTTATTCTTTTGTAAATTCAATAAGTTAGACAATTTAATAGTGAATCATTTTAATTTAATAAATATATGTCTGTGCTACGGTGCTGATATAAGCGCATCCATTAATAGGTTTTTTCTTTGTTTAATTCGGCAGTGACTTAATTCAATAATTAATTAAAAGAATTTAAATTCATAATTTATGATTGAAAAAAAAACGAAGTTATAAATAATATTTTGATTTTCTTATTCTAAGTGTGAATTAATGATTACATTTTTTTGTGAACCATGAATGATCATTTTTAGGGGAAAATATAGTTATTTACTGTTGGAACAAATTTGAGCGATTTAATTATTAATCAAATTAAATTTCATATTTTTTTTATATATATATACATATTTACTATTTTTTATTATTAATATTTTGATATACATATATACATAAATATTTTATTAAATAAATATTTATTTGGGGTTTAATTCTGGTTTTGGTTTATTTGACACACCTTTGATTATCGTTATGTTTGTTTGAATTACTTGATGATAATTGGTCCAACATCAGTAAAATAATTTGTAACCGGTTATTTTATTTATTTAGGAGCCAGGGTGTAAATGGTTACTGGCGCCCTTAATAAGTAATTTATCTTAGAATATACCTACGACCAAACTCTTCGACAGTGAGTTAGCTTGGTTCCTATTTATGCCAACTTATTGTGGACCATTTATTTGTGAAGTTTTTAATTTATAATAAGCTGTGGCAATGTATTAGTTATACTTAACTTTTAAGCTCCAAACATGTACTGACAAGTGTAATTTTTAGGCTCTTAACACAATAAATGATTAAACAAATAAAATGCGCATGAAATTTCCTCAATCTCTAACATTTTCAAGAATTGAGAAAATTGAGGTACAGAAAATTATACGAATCCTGAAATTTGTCGAGAATTTATATATTATGTTATTTTTTGGAGAGCACAACTTTTCAAATAAAATTCGTGAAAATCATAGAAAAAATGTCAATTAAAGAAAATCATAAAATATGACGATAATAATAAAAACATGATTTAAGGGCCTGTAGTGCCTTGCCAAACAGTTTCTCCTGCGGGGCAACGGTGGTGGGTAGTAGTTCGATGCATCGCCAATCATAGCGCTCTTGTATTATACTATTCAAACTAAATATGTGGAGCGCCCGCCGCGCTGCAGCATAAGACGAGCCGAACGGCGGCGGGGGCGGTGAGCTGAGGGGACCAACTCGTCAGTCGCCTCCGCCGCACAGTGTGGCCGATCCAAGCGAACGCACCAGCGGTAGTGGGGGAAGGAAAAATAAAAGTGAAAATTGACGAACAAAAAAAATACTATTACATTCTAGATACTCCAAAACTCATACGGTGGATTTCACATACATTTATTTAAGACGGGTTTACGTAAGACGGTATTATATTTTAATACGGTGTTATATTTTTTTGGATTTCATAAACAAACATTTGCAATGGCTTACGTAACACCATGTATAAGACCGGTGTTCAATTTTTTGGCTGTGTAAACTAACTTTAACAAACGAAAATATCTACGGTACGTCATTGTCTGTCATGCAGTCATTGTCTTTCGCCGGATTCGTTGTTTTGTGAATTGTTTTGATTTTATAATAATGGATACTAAAACGACGAGAGTAAAATGTAAAAATTATACAGAGATTGAAAAAAGTTTGTTGATTGATATTGTGAAAGAGTAAGTATCAATTAAAACATTTGTAATGTAATCGGAAAACCTAACCTCAAATTATGCTTTTACCACTTGAATTCCCGAGCATCATATCCCAAAACATCCTTATTTTAGGCATATAGATATAGTTGAAAATAAATGCACGAATGCTGCAACTATACAAAAAAAGGCAGAGATCTGGGCCAAAATAAGGGACATTCGGACAGTGCATCAACTGAAGGCGCTTTATAAAAACCTGAACATGATGACAAAAAAGTTGTTGCCGATAGTAATGTAATTATATTTTGTAATGTTATAATTTAGTCATCTTTCAAATGCACAGCACATTTGAAAGATACTCTAACTATAGCGTTGCCTATTTAATAATTAAATGTATTTCCATTTTTAGAAACAGAATTATTTAACAAAAGTTAATGAAGACAATTTGGAGGAGTTGAGAACAATAGAGCGGACGGATAAAGTAATAATGTTGTTAATATATTTTTTGTTTTATAATTATGGTATGCCTTCATAATTTTCATTTATAATTATCACTTCAATAACATAATTTTCGCACGAGACTAGTAATATTCAATAGTTGTATATATACGTTGTATATTGCCGTTAATAAAATTGTCAATTTGTTATGACTTCATCGTGCTGAGAAATCACTGGATATTTTATCCGATTAATCTCCGCTTGACCAATCCTATCATTAATTTTTTCAAGTCATGCAAACATCTATCTTTTATATTTTAAAATTGTATCGGCATATTCGGTTATAGATCATTTATTATCAAGTCCTTAATCCTTTATCCTCAATTATGAAAACTGGTGGTGGTCCATATGAACTACAATTAACAGCCGCAAAATCTTGTCTGTTGGGTTTAATTGAAAACCAGGTGAAACCCATGAAAAATCCTTTCGACGATGAAGCTTCTTACCATGGTATAAAATAATATGAAATAAAATATATTCAAAAAATAATTTCTATAATTTAGCTTTAGACAATAACACATTAGCGGATGAGTTCATCGTACCACAGTTGAATGTAACCTCTCCTGCATCCTCGGCCCCATCCAAGTCCCCGGATATGCCAGTACCACCAACCACCCGAAGAAGGAGAATTAAAAAGAAATGTACCTCAAACGCCCTCAAGAGAAAATATTTTATTAATAAAAATAATTTAGTGAAAAAAGAAATTAAATTAATAAATTTAAAACTTATTTTTTTACAAAGAATATTGGAATAATAAGAAACAAATAAATAAATTATTTATTGAAATATTGTCTTACAATTGCATTTCTAATAGCATTATCTTGATGAGCAACAACTTCTTCAGGATATAAATTTCCTTCAAGGGGTGGAAGTATGTCTTCAGGTTCTTCTGGCAAAGTGTCATTATGCATTAATGCTATATTATGTAATGTAAAACATGCAACAATTACTGCCAGAACTGTTTCTCTGGACAAGTGCATTCCATTTAGTAAACAGGGAAATCTTTTTTTAGTGACTCCAAAACAACGTTCAATTGTATTCCGTGTTGCAATATGTGATCTATTATATGCCCGTTGACCAGGATTATCGGGATTTAAAAAAAGGCGTCAAAAGATAAGGTTTACATGGGTAACCGTTATCTCCAAGTAGATAATCTGTACCATAATGACCATTTTCAAACCGTGCACATAATGAGCTATCATTAAAAATGGTACTGTCATGAACAGATCCTGGCCAACGGATAATAATGTGTCGTACACATAACTCTGCGTCACAAACTGCTTGCACATTTATGGAGAAGTATCCTTTGCGATTACGGAAGAGTTCTGCATCCGCACCACCAAAAGACTGGATTTTTATGTGGGTGCAATCAATTGCACCGATTACTCCTAGGAAGTGCCTTAAGTCGTAAAACCCACTTTTAATTTTATTTCTTTCTTCTTCGGTAGTTGGCATACGGATAAATCTCACCTTTAATTGTGCTATCTGTATAGCCACTCTTTCAACTACACGGCATACAGTAACATTACTGACATTAACTGAGTCCCCAAGTAACCGTTGATATACACCAGTTGCAAAAAGCGAAGTGCGATGAGCAGTTGTGTCCTACTACATAATGATTTGTTACGTTTAGTTTTAGGCTCGAGTGATGACCCAAATAAATGAAGCAACTCCATCACTACACATTTTGAGAATCGAAAACGCATCTTAAAATCCACACAATCATACAATTCAAATGGATCTGTTCTATCACGAAGGACTCGAGGTCTTCGAAGAGTTATTTGAACCTCTTCGTCACTGTTCAGATCATCTAAACTTGACATAGACATGTTAAAACTCACTTATTATTCAATAAACTGTGTTTCTTCTTATTTAATGTCGGCTTTTATGAATAAATTGCTACAAATAATAGTTGTTGTTGTTTGAGGTTATGTTTCAAAACACGTCAGTGGCTGGCTTAAATATAAGACCGGGTTTTTTGTTTAATACTGGTGTTAAATGTTTTGTGAAATCCATTTTGACATATAATACCTCATTTAATACCAGCTTACGTAAGCTCAGCTTACTTGGTTTTGTGTAATCGAAAACAAATATAAGCCGGTGTTATGTCAATTTAACACTGGTGTTATATTTATTATCACCTTTGTGAAATCCACCGTTTAAGTGTCAAATGTTCGAATTTTTTGGACGCATCACTTTTGTGCAATTAATGTTCAAAATTGATCAATTTGAGAACGCGAACTACGCGTGAAAAGTGGATAAGATTTAATGATTTATTACATCGCACTCACCTAATATATCAATACCATTTTTACAGGATTTATTAAACACATATTCCTCTATAATATTCCGCTAAGTATGAATTCATCGATTATGAAAAAATAACATCTCCCAGTATAGGATTGTCGTAAAGAATAATTAATTCTTTTGCCACCGACAAATTTACAGACAATTGAATTAAATTGTTCAACAACGTTATGAATCAAACTTTTGGAATGATTTGATAATCTAATTACATGTTGGATTATTAGATTATGCATTCCTGATTGAATAAAATCATTCATATAGCTATTTTCATCAGGTTTATCCTTTTCGCAAAAATATTGCAAAGATTTGCAATATTTATGTTCACCTAATATGTGGCTTGGACCATTTAAAATGTCTTCCTTAAGTAATTGAATCTTTGTTGATAGATCGGTATTTTGTTGTTTTCTATATTCTATTGCCTTGGTAACAGCTGATCGAAATTTAAAAATTTTAGTTGATAGAAATTTTCTAAATACTACAGGTCCTGATTTTGTTTGAGTGGCAACTTCTCTTAATTTATTACAATAGTTACATTTTGAACATTTTGTAAATGCTCAAAAGCATATCATGATATCGAAGTAGTAATCAACGCAAAATTTGTGCAACGCAAAATTTTAATTATATATCGCTAGCATTTTCAAAGTTATAATTGTTTTGTTAAACATTCATTACAAATGTATTTAAAGAAAACCCCTTTTGACGTTTAATTGCAAATAACTCGAAAACTATTAATACGGTTTTTACTTTCCGCCGTATGTAATACAAAGGGAAAGTATTGTTTTCGTGAAAATTTTCGAATCAAAAATTTTAGCGGAAATATCCGTTTTGAGGTCCCCTGAGTCGAATAAGACCATTTTTGAAAAATGTCTGTCTGTCTGTCTGGCTGTGTGTGTGTCTGTGTGCGCTGTACCGCAAAAACCGCTAAAGATATCGAGATGAAACTTGTAACTTAAGCTTTTTGTCACAATCGGAAGAACTTAAAAGCTTTTGGTGAAAATCGGAAAACCGGAGGTGGTACTTTACTCTTAGCGTTTTTCAGTTTTTTCTGATTTTTTTATTAAATGTTCATCAAACAAAAAATTCTTTCAAATAAAAGTTGTAGACAATAACAAAATGAAGATATATGGTTTTTTTACTTTTTGTCATAGCACTCTTAGTTTTTGAGATATTTTAAAAGTTGTTTGTTTTATCTAGTTATTGATGTGTGACAGTGTATGTGTCGATACAATTAAAAAATGTTTCAAATAAAAGTTGTAGGAAATAAAACACTAAAGATTTTTTGTCGACTCACTTTTTGTCATAGCACTCTTAGTTTTTGAGATATTTAATAAATAGTGTATTTACTTTCCCCCGTATGTAATACAAAGGGAAAGTATTGTTTTCGTGAAAATTTTCGAATCAAAAATTTTAGCGGAAATATCCGTTTTGAGGTCGCCTGAGTCCAATAAGACCATTTTTGAAAAATGTCTGTCTGTCTGTCTGTCTGTGTGTGTGGCTGTGTGCGCTGTACCGCAAAAACCGCTAAAGATATCGAGATGAAACTTGAAGCTTAAGCTTTTTGTTACAATCGGAAGAACTGAAAAGCTTTTGGTGAAAATCGGAAAACCGGAAGTGGTACTTTACTCTTAGCGTTTTTCAGTTTTTTCAGATTTTTTCAATAAATGTTCATCAAACAAAAAATTCTTTCAAATAAAAGTTGTAGGTAATAACAAAATGAAGATATATTGTTTATTTACTTTTTGTCATTGCACTCTTAGTTTTTGAGATATTTTAAAAGTTGTTTGTTTTATCTAGTTATTGATGTGTGACAGTGTATGTGTCGATACAATTGAAAAATGTTTCAAATAAAAGTTGTAGGAAATAAAAAACTAAAGATTTTCTGTGCTCTCTTTTTGTCATAGCACTCTTAGTTTTTGAGATATTTAATAAATAGTGTTTTTTATCTAGTCATTGATTTGTGTCAGTGTGTGTGTTGATACAATTGGAAAATGTTTCAAATAAAAGTTGTAGGTAATAAAATATTAAAGATTTTTTGTAGATTCACTTTTTGTGATAGCACTCTTAGTTTTTGAGATATTTAATAAATAGTGTTTTTTATCTAGTCATTGGTTTGTGTCAGTATGTGTTGATCCAATTAAAAAATGTTTCAAATAAAAGTTGTAGTTATCAAAAAGTTGAAGACATTTTGAAAATAATAATGCTACAAATATTTTAAAAGTGATTTAATACGCAATTTACGGGGGAAAGTACTATGATGGACACATCACTATTTTTTTGAAATATTCTGAAAAAGCAATATAGGTTCAGTATCTACACGAAATTTCATGAAGATATTTTTAAAATTTTCAAAGTTATAGTTGTTTGTTAAGCATTAATTTCCTAAAAAATGTATTTTAAAATAACTCACATTTAGTGTTTATTTGTGAATAGTTCAAAAACTATTAATAAGGATTTTTGGATTTTTAAATATTCTGAAAGAACAGTATTACTTTAGTATTCACACAAAATTTCATAAAATATCTACAGAATTTTTCAAGTTATATTTGCTTTTTCAATAATTTTTTAAATATCAAAAATTTATTTAAAAAAACTGCTCTTGCCGTTCAATTGCTAATAACTCGAAAACTATTAATGGGGTATTTTTAAATATTCTGAAAGCAATATTTGTTCAGTATTTATGCAACATTTTGTAAAGAAATCTCTAGAATTTTCAGAGTTATAATTGTTTTTTTTTTAAACATTAACTTCATAAAAATTAAAAATGTTCTTAAAGAGAACTCCTCTTGACGTTCAATTGCAAATAACTTGAAAAATATTAATGGGGTAAATATTCTGAAAGAACAATATTTGTTTATCTGAATAAAATTTCATGAAGATATCTCCAAAATTTTTAGAGTTACACTTGTTTTTACTTTCCATCATATGCTTTCAACATAACCTAACATTTACCTCTTGTAATGTGTCAAAAACTTTAATTTGACATAAATTGTGGTGTTTCTCGTGTAATACATTTTTCACGTAAGAGATGACTTTTCTGACGTAAAGTGGACACTCGACATTTCGTAGTAACTCGGACTCTTAATAATTTTTGACATGTTTGTAAAATAAAACTGTCAGGAAAACAATACTGTCAAATCGCGATAACTCGCTTATGTGGACAGGCAGATCTGGCTTCGATCCGTCAATAAAACAACAATCAATCTATTATGTCAATTGTTTTAATAACGAATCGATTGTTTTCCACTCCCGGATTAAGCATGAAGTAAAATTTCGAGTTTAGAAAAGCCTGAAAATTTGGATTTGGTCGCGCAGCGAAGCGGAGCGACCAAATCCAAATTCAGGCTTTTCTAAACTCGAAATTTTACTTCATGCGCCACGCGTACAAAACATTGATTTATTGTGAGAATGATATTTTAACCGAATGCGGTATTAATAGACTAGTGTCACGATTGTAAACTGTCCAATTGAAGAGTGAAATAAGTTTAGAATGTCAATTGTTTAAATGGCAGGGAAAGTACTACGATGGAGACATCACTATTCTTTATTTTAAACATTAATTTGCTAAAAATGTATTAAAAAAGAAAACTCCACTTTCGCGTTTAATTGTAATTAGCTCAATAACTATTAATGAGGTATTTCTAGATTTTGGAGCAATATTGTTTAGTATCCACACAAAATTTCATGAAGGTATCTCCAGATAAATATTATTTTCTTTAAAATTAAAAATGAATTTTAAGAAAACTTCTCTTAGTGTTTACCAGCAAATAACTCAAAAACTGTAAATAGTGTATTTTTTGATTTTCGAATATTCCCAAAGAGCAATATACCGGGTGTTGACTTGGCGGACGCAACATAGGAAATCGCATGTTAATTTTAAAGTGCTCAAATATTGGCTTCCCTATTTATTTTAGAGACAAAGTGTATTTTACTTTTTTGTAGAGCGAAACATTCTAAATTTCTGAATGTTCACACTTAACACTTTACGTTGCTCTAAGTTAAAATAATTAAGAAATAGTAATGTGATTTAATAAAAATAATGACATACCATGAAATTGATATAACAATTGCGGATATTTCCTGTTTTTTTAAGTTCAATTTAAATCTTTAAACAAGTGTTTTCCACTCCCAGACTAAGCATGAAGTAAAATTTTGAGTTTAGAAAAGCCCCGTGAAAATTTGTCGAGGGTCGCGCAGCGATCCGAGACAAATTTTCTGGGCTTTTCTAAACTCGAAATTTTACTTCATGCGCCACGCGGATTAAACACTATAATATTGTCAAATTTATATATATTCGTACTTTACTTAAAATCTGTGTTTTATACGCGTGGCGCATGAAGTAAAATTTCGAGTTTAAAAAAGCCCCGTGAAAATTTGTCTCGGGTCGCGCAATTTTCACGGGGCTTTTTTAAACTCGAAATTTTACTTCATGCTTAGTCTGGGAGTGGAAAACACTCGTTTAAAGCTTCAAATTACTCTTTTAAAAATCGAATTTCAGAAAATTTACAGCTAAAATAATTAAGAAAAAGTAATGTGATTTTATAAAAATAATGACATATACCATGGAATTGATACAACAATTGCGGATATTCCCTGTTTTTTTTTTTAAGTTCAATTTAAAGCTTTAAACAAGTATTTTCCACTCCCAGACTAAGCATGAAGTAAAATTTCGAGTTTAGAAAAGCCCCGTGAAAATTTGTCGAGGGTCGCGCAGCGACCCGAGACAAATTTTCTGGGCTTTTCTAAACTCGAAATTTTACTTCATGCGCCACGCGTATAAAACACTATAGTATTGTCAAATTTATATATATTCGTACTTTACTTAAAATCTGTGTTTTATACGCGTGGCGCATGAAGTAAAATTTCGAGTTTAAAAAAGCCCCGTGAAAATTTGTCGAGGGTCGCGCAGCGACCCGAGACAAATTTTCACGGGGCTTTTTTAAACTCGAAATTTTACTTCATGCTTAGTCTGGGAGTGGAAAACACTCGTTTAAAGCTTCAAATTACTCTTTTAAAAATTAACGAATTTCAGAAAATTTACAGCTAAAATAATTAAGAAAAAGTAATGTGATTTTATAAAAATAATGACATATACCATGGAATTGATACAACAATTGCGGATATTCCCTGTTTTTTTTTTTAAGTTCAATTTAAAGCTTTAAGCAAGTATTTTCCACTCCCAGACTAAGCATGAAGTAAAATTTCGAGTTTAGAAAAGCCCCGTGAAAATTTGTCGAGGGTCGCGCAGCGACCCGAGACAAATTTTCTGGGCTTTTCTAAACTCGAAATTTTACTTCATGCGCCACGCGTATAAAACACTATAATATTGTCAAATTTATGTATATTCGAACTTCACTTAAAATTTGTGTTTTATACGCGTGGCGCATGAAGTAAAATTTTAAGTTTAGAAAAGCCCAGAAAGTTTGTCTCGGGTCGCTCTTAATAGAATTAATAAACACTTTTGTGGAAATAAATCCCATCTTGTTATTTAGTTATTTTCTAATATATATTATGATTATTATTTTTTAGTTGGCATTCAGGACGTGTAAAAACCTCCGCGAGTCGAAAATTAGGGACACTTTCCGGAGTCTGCACGTGGACGTGCGAACTGCCGCCGGGATGTCCCTGAGGGGGGACTTGATGAGGTGTCTGGCCGCGAACGCGGACACCTACCCCCTCACCGACGCCGAGCACCAAGTGAAGACCCTGGTGTGCGACACCCTCAAGGAATACAAATGCCTGGAAACGTGCATCCCTCTGCGAAGGTATGGATTTTACAGTTTTTTTCCCAATCTCCACGCCCCTTGTCTGCACACCTGCCCCCCGATAACAAAGGAATAACTTGCACTTTTCTTCTTTCTTTCGTGAATTAAGGGAGGGATGTAATTAAGATTTTCGGCGCACGTTCCGGCTTCTTCTTCGAGGGCGGGTTAATTTATCGCCTGAAACAAGAAGTGCGGACGCGAGGAAAATGCTGATGGTCTAACGCGTTCTCTGATTTTTTGCTAAACACAAAAGGCTTCCACTTTTAAGGGCGTGTCTTAAGGGGGATTTCATTTATTTAATAGAGATGGTTTGGATTGAAACTTTTCACAAATTTGATTTAACCCGAAAAGTTAGAAACAATCTGTTACAACCCAGCAAACCAACTCATGTAATATATATATATACATAATATTAATTAATGTAATCTTAGAAATTGTATATAATATCTGGAGAAAATTGAGAGCAAATATATAGATAAGTCCGTTATTATAGGGATATAAATTTACATATAAAAAAAAGATATACTTAATACGTAAAATATTTTTACCTACGCCCTATCTAGTAACTGCATCATACCACACTGTTATCTTGACAAGTGTGATTGACATTACGTACACATGCACGTAATAGCTTTGACAAGTACATTACGTGCTGACAGCTGAACAGCTGATTGCTTACCGTACAACCAAATGACATTTCTTTGATACACAGGGAGTTTTTCTTTAAAGTATACGTATTCCAAATTCAGCTTATTCTCTTTAAATCTTTAGTTATTTGTTGGTTTTTTTTAAGAGTTCAATTTTAAGCTTTAAACGAGTGTTTTCCACTCCCAGACTAAGCATGAAGTAAAATTTCAAGTTTAGAAAAGCCCCGTGAAAATTTGTCGAGGGTCGCGCAGCTACCCAAGACACATTTTCTGGGCTTTTCTAAATTCGAAATTTTACTTCATGCGCCACGCGTATCAAACATTAAAATATAATAACTCTATGTATATTTGAACCTCACATTAAATCAGTGTTTTGTACGCGTGGCGCATGAAGTAAAATTTCGAGTTTAGAAAAGCCCAGAAAATTTGTCTCGGGTCGCTGCGCGACCCTCGACAAATTTTTACGGGGCTTTTCTAAACTCGAAATTTTACTTCATGCTTAGTCTGGAAGTGGAAAACACTCGTTTAAAGCTTCAAATTGAACTCTTTTAAAAAACAACGAATGTCGGAAAATGTACAGATTAATTCCTTCTATATTGATCAAGTAGTAATTTAGTTTTCATCATTGTCGTGGTACTATTAAAAATTATTACAATAAATAAGTTGTTCTTTCATGCTCATTTCTTATTTTGTTAGGACGTAGGTAAAGTATCGTACGTTTCTCGAATAGTATGGCAATTACATACTCGCGGAATCGTGCACTCGCCGCTGCGCGGCTCGTGCGCAACATGTCCGCTCATATGTAATATGCTGCATACCACTCTCGTTACGTAATATACTATTACCTACGCTCTATCTAGTAATCGCATCATACCACACTGTCATCTTGACGCGTATGATTGACATTACCTACACATGCACGTAATAGATTTGACAAGTACATTACATGCTGACAACTAAACAGCTGATTGATTACCGCACAAGCAAATGACATTTCTTTGATGAATATTGATCAAGTAGTAATTTAGTTTTCATCAATGTCATGTTACTATCAAAAATTATTGAATAAATAAGTTGTTCTTCCATGCTCATTGTTTATTTTGTTAGGGTGTAGGTAAAGTATCGTACGTTTCTCGAGTGGTATGGCAATTACATACTCGCGGAATACTGCACTCGCCGCTGCGCGGCTCGTGCGCAACATATCCGCTCATATGTAATATGCTGTATACCACTCTCGTGACGTAATATATTAATAAATCCTTAATAATATCACTATGGTTCTTATGTAATGTATCAATTTTTTCTAAATTAATATTTATTTATTTATTTATTTGTACGGAAATCTCCATTTTACATTAAATATATATATAATAATAAATGTGTGTAAATTAAACATATAACAAATAATACAAAAACAGCACATGATAGTTATAAAATTTAAGTTACAATTAGCTAATAAATACAATTAAAAAACAACTACAAGATCAATGAGCGAAAGGTGGCGCTTAAACATATTGTAAGAATTACAAAATATTAAAAAGTTTGGAAATGTATTTAGTATATTACAATATTTCATTATGCGACAAACAGGATTATTAGAGGCATAATTTGTGCAATGGGTGTTTAAACGAAACAAAGGTTTGTTTCGTAGAACAGTGGATGAATAAAAATTAAAGTTTAATGCCCCAACCAATATGCTACTGTTCACAAACCCATTAATTAGTTTGTACCCATAGCACAAATCTAGCATAACATAATATACATAATATTTGCTTTTAAATTCGTGAATATATAAAATAACAAAAATGTTTTTTGTTATAAAATGCAAACGATATGTCCTAATTAATAAAACAACTTAAGACAATAATTATCCATTCAAATTATAAGAAGCGTAAGCTTATTTTCTTGAATTCAAATATTTTTAAATTGCAATTATTCGTGTTCGTGATTTACTTTTATATGTGTAAATATTTTGTTATTTATATACATTAATTAAATTAGTATTTATTGAAAACAAAAATATTTTCAGTGTATTTCTAACTTCACAATATTTCAGTATTTTATACGCGTGGCGCATGAAGTAAAATTTCGAGTTTAGAAAAGCCTGAAAATTTGGTTTGGCCGCTCCGCTTCGCGGAGCAACCAAACCAAATTTCCAGGCTTTTCTAAACTCGAAATTTTACTTCATGCTTAACCTGGGAGTGGAAAACACTCGTTTAATTTAAACTATTTTATAAAATCGACGAATGCCTGAAAATGTACAGCGCATACAGTATGTATACCGGGTGGCCATGAAAGTATTGCCTACGCAATTACTCAGGCAATATAAATGTTAGACATTTGAGTTTTGGGATGTATATGTAAATCAACTATAGCTTAATTTTGGCAAAGTATTAACTGGGAATACTACTTCCGATTTAGCCGGAAATTATACCATTTTTCTTATTTTAAATTAAAACCCCAAATTTTGTCTGACTTGTAATATTCGTCCAAATTCCCTTTCCAATGATGTATAATTACTTGATATTCACGTTAAAACTAACCTTAAAATTAATATTTTTTTGAAATTCATTTTGTAGGCCGAGGAATTGTAACAGGCATGAAACATCACAAAGTAGGCCGTGAAACAGTCATGTTACCTAAAAACAATTTCTAACTACATCGAATATTTTTTCCAGTTGCCGCCAAAAAAAGTTAAATGCCAAAATTAAAATATCCGAAATTCTACTTAAAACACACTGTGTTTTTCTTTACGTGCCAATATTTTGCTAAGTATTTAAAAAAATTCAAAACACATTCTAAAATATTTAAATTATGTTTAATTAATTTCCCTTAGCTCGTGGTGAAATTAAATATCCAGAATTATATAAATTATGTTATACCTCAATGATCTTAGTAAAAAAAATGGGTTAGATTAGAATTTATTTAATTATAACGCTATAAATCAAAAATGTACTTGCATACCTTATCAGTATATTTTCAACTTCACTTGAAATCAGTGTATAGGCGCGTATAGGCGCATAAAGTAAAATTTCGAGTTTAAAAAAGCCTAAAAATTTGGTTTGGCCAAACCAAATTTTCGGGCTATTCTAAACTCGAAATTTCACTTCATGCTTAATCAAGGATTGGAAATACTTGTTAGAACTAAATTTAATTTTCCATAAATGTCAGATTTTGAAATGTTACAATTTTTTGATCAGATTTTTTATAAAGGTTATAAAGTTTGTTGAATCTTAGGCCACTCAATTAATAGAATTGTATATGGGGGGAGAGAAGAAAAAAGTTATAGTCTACTCTAGATTATGGACTCTAGACTCAAAAATATAGACTGATCTATAAATTCTGAGCAGCGGATTTAGACTCTAACCTTTAGTTCTCAACTTTTAACTCTGGATTTACGTCTCTAGAATCTTGACTTTAGGCGGTCAAATAAATCTTTAGAGGTCTGAGCTCAGTCTGGAAATTAGTAATTCTTAGGCTAGAGTGACAAATTTCCAGACTGGACTCTAATATCTCGATTTTGGTTTTAACACTATACTCTAGACATCTATATCTTGGCCCACTCGATTAGTATAATTGTAAATGTATAGATACAAGAAAAAAGTTATAGTCTGCTTTAGATTGTGTATTCTAAACTCAAAAATGTAGCCTAATCTATAAACTTAAAGCACTGGATTTAGACTTTAACCTTTAGTTTTTAACTATAAACTCTGGACTCACGTCTCTACAATCTGGACTTTAGACGGTCGACTAAACCTTTAAACTAAAGTTACTAGACTCCAGTCAGGACTTTAATATCTACATTTTGGTCGTTGCATATAACAGGTTTGGTCTTTCCGCGAAGCAAAGCGACCAAACCATACTCCAGACTATTATATCTAGACTATAATGTCTGTACGTTAGGCGCACTAAACCCTAGATTCTAAAGTTTAGGCCAGTTTCCGGACTTTAGATCTAGACTATTTGGACTCTAGACGCTCTAGTTAAGACAGACGTTTAAGGACTAATCTCTAGTTTAGTCAAGCGTCTAGATACCTAACGCCTGACTTTCGACTCCTAGTCCATACAGTCCATTGTTTTTAGTCTCTAGAATTTATAGACTAATCTATACATTTTAGGCACCAGATTTAGACTAGCCATTAGTTATGAACTCTAAACTCTAGACTCACCGTCTCTAGAATCTGGACTTTAGACGATCAAGCAAACCTCTAAGCTCGAGTTACTAGACTCCAGTCTGGACTCTAATATCAAGATTTTGTCTTTGCACTGTATCCTCCAGACTTTTATAACAACTATAATGTCTGTACTCTAGGCACACTAAACCCTAGACTTTAAGGTTCCTACACTCTAGATCTAGACATTTTAGACTCTAGACTAGTAAAGACAGAAGTTTTAGAACTGTAATCTCGGCGCTTGACGTTTGACTCTATGGACTAATCCTTTGTCTACAGTCTCTAAAATTTGAATTTATAGACTAATCTATAAATTGTAACCACCGGATTTAGACGCCAGCCTTTAGTTCTGAACTGTAAACTCTAGAGTCGTGTCTCTAGAATCTGGACCTCAAACGGTCAATCAAACCTCTAAGCTAAAGTTACTAGACTCCAATCTGGGCTCTAATATCAAGATTTTGGTCTTTACACTCTATACTTTTAACTGTTATATCTAGACTATAATGTCTGTACTGGAGACTTTAGATGAGAGCGGAGGAAAGATAAAGGTGGTAAAAGAGTTGGTAAGGCAGAGGGCAGAGAGATGTAGCTAGATGCGAAACAGTGGCGGACAGCAGAGGAGCTCGCATTGGAAGTAGAATAGAAGAGTGCATTATGTAGTATATAATTTGTAGAAGTTTATGCCAAATAAAGGTTTATGATATATATATATATATATATATATATATATATATATATATATATATATATATATGATATATAATGTCTGTACTCTAGGCCCACTAAACCTTAGTCTCTGAAGTTTAGGCGGTCGACATAAACTAGTTTCTAGACTATAGATCTAAACTTTTTAGATGTGAGATGCTCTAGTGAAGACATATGTTTTAGATCTCTAATCTCTAGCATTTTGGTATCTACACGCTTGACTTTCCTTGGGCTCTAAACTCTGGGTACTAGACTTTGTATTCTGGACACTTAACTCAAGGCTGATTTCTAGACTCGGAATTCTTTACGCTAGGACTCTAATCTCACCATTTTGGTATCTAGATGCTTGACTGTCGACTCAACTCTACACTGTGAATTAAATGCCTACTGCGAATTAGTTTCTGGACTTAAGAAAAGTTTCAAGTCTAATATTAGGTCGTTAGAAGCTGTTTATTCTGGATCCGAGAAATCCTCTTGTAAGTCCTAGAAATTTCTAGATTGTAGGCTATTAATACTTTAACGACATACTGATAATATGTTAATAGCCTAGAATTTAGAAGTAACTTAGAACTAAACTTGTAATACTTAAGTCTCTTAGGTCTTCAACAACTGTTTATTCTATATCCTAGAAGTCTTCTTTTGTAGATTCGTTTTAGGACTCTAATCTCTAGTATGTTGACAGTAAAACTGGCGATTCTAAACTCTAGACCAGGGTTTACAACCCTTTTCTACCATCGACCCCCTTTGAAGGAATGGCTGTCTTCATCGACCCCCTAATGTTACCCAATCTTTTCTATGTATATGAATATCTAGTAGGTTGATTTTTTGGCCCTGTCATAAAATAATTGAATTGAATTGAGCCCGGTTCGGTCCCGGGTAAATAATATTACAGGACGGCCTGGACCGGTCAATAATTTAGAATCAAGGTTTTCTCCAATACGTTACCAAGGTTTTAGAGAACGTGGAAGGTGGAGAAGCAGAGGCAAGTACGCTAGTTTCTGCCTTTAAGGTCATCACCGCGCTAATAATCGTGGGAAGGGTTTTATCTTCCGGTCGGCGAATTATAGACGATAAAGTGCAAAAATATGGTGAATATTTTTATTCATTGTATAATCCGTTATGTACTTTATATTATTAAGGTGTTGGACATTTTTTAACTTATCTTCACTTAAATAATGTGAAACAGGGATCTTTAAGGAATTCGTTATTTTAAAAAATAAATAGTTTTAATATCACACAAAGAAGACACTTAAACTTTGTTTGTATAACTGGTGTTTTTATTGTGACTATAGTTTCGACGACTTTGACAAAGTAGAAGCCTCCACAGTTTACTTTTTTAATATTGTAAATAAAATTAAAGAAGCCGTTTTAAGCAATATTAAATTTAATATATAAAATTACGAAAAAGTTTTTGGTGTAAAATGCAAACGATGTGTCTTAATTAATAATGTTATTTTTTTTAAGATATTTACTTCTATAAATTGAGTTCAATCTGATTCGTTAAATATATTAAAAACGTTTCTTATCCGTAAGTACAATTCTCGTGATTTATTTGAGTGGATAAACGAATGCAAATGGTTGAGGCCAAAACGTTCTGCAGCCAGTTGCCGATCTGTGGGTGCGCGGTGCGAGGAAATTGCCATCAAGTTAATTCAATATTCCATTAGGAAGGGAAACAATATTGGTCTGGTGTGCATAATGCATGAACGAGCGCCGGAATCCCGACTCTAATCCCGGAGCAATAAAGAAAAATCGACCTGGCTAATTCCGCGCAAAGTTCCGCACTGAAAACCCCCCAGCTGCAGCACCGCACATATATACACACAAAGGCATAAGACTTTCCGCATCTGAAAACTTTCCGAGAGTATTTGCATAATGTCTGCTAATACCGAAGATTTTTATGTCTCTTGCATTTCAGGAGGGGAATGAAAAATAGTGTTGGTATAGTTTATGTTATTGTTTTTATTTCAAATGACAGATTAAAGTGTAATATGTCGCGCTCGGATAAGGCATTAGTTGAGTAGATTTTTAGTCATTATTAAAACTAATGACTGAATTAGTCATGAAATTTATTTTATAAGTATTAAAAATATTTTACACTTTTTCTTCAAATAAATTAGCCTCACTACAAGAAAAATCCACAAGCCGCCGCGGACAAGAATAGATTTCCTTTTTATACTCTTTTAACAATATTGTTCCTATTTTAATGAATTATTTTTTTTTTTTCTAGATACGTATCTGATGTGACACGTATTGCATGGTTTATGGTGAATCAAGAACCACCTTATGAGCTAGAGGTCGATTTTCAAACGCCCGTTCGTCTGCAGCCGGACCGTCATCAAAGGCACCATTCGTCGGACAGGAGCAGCGATATAGTTAGATCCTATTTATGGCCTGCTCTCCTGCAAAATAATAATTACGTCCATAAAGCCGTTGTTATTACAGGTGGAACTTAACGATCACTATTGTTGGTTATTGCGTCAGTGCCAACCTATTTCCGAGAGAAAAGAAGAGCGCAATAATGAAGGGGTATTAATCCCGCATTTCATTTTATTATCATTATTATTGTTGGTATTTTTTAATGTATTGCATTCTATAAGTATTGTAAGTAATTTTATGTTAGAGATTTTTTAAGTGTTGATTAAATTTATTATATGTGTATAAATTCTTTCCATTTACAAGAAAATAATCGTCATAGTGGTGTTATCTTGACTAAGCTTTGAAACAACAACACTGGGCGTATCTGAGAAAACTGAACTCGCCGTACCTAAGAAAACAATAATGAGTGCATCTAAGAAAACAATCGTGGGCGTTTTCAGTGGCGGAAATACAATTTGGCCACGGGTAGGCTAAAATATTTTGCCGCCTAATAAAGCTACAGTTGGTGAGTGATTAGCAAAATATATCCGAAATAATCTTTCTCGGTTTATTATTATTAAAAGAACAGAAGAGCTAAGGTGAAAAGTGTTTAGACAAAAGTTGTTTGTTTTTTCATTATCTACAACTTTTGTATGAAACTTTTCGATTCGCTTAATAATAACGCTACAGTTTAACATAAAGAAAATGTAACATAAAGAAAAATTGAGTTTGTCAATAATTTTCAGAATATTTACACAATATATAAACGAATTAAAATTAATATCGACTTTCTGCAAAAATCTGCTACAGTTGGTGAGTGATTACTAAAGGAATAAAGCTGGGCTAGACTTTCTCGGTTTCTTGATCAAAAACAAAATAGATAAGGTGATATTCGTTTATACAAAAGTTGTGTGTTTTTTGTGGCTATATCTTTTATTTGAGACATTTTTTGATTAAGTAGGTTTCTATATTTTTAACTTCACTTAAAATCAGTGTTTAATACGCGTCGCGCATGATGTTAAATTTCGAGTTAAGAAAAGCCCGTAAAATTTTCCTCCTCCGACCCGAATTTTGCTCAGGGCTTTTCTAAACTCGAAATTTTACTTCATGCTTAGTCTGGGAGTGGAAGACACTAGTTCGTAAATTTTCGTTTTATCATAAATTTGTGTATTTTTTCATTGTCTGCAACTTTTGTTTAAAGCTTTGTTTGATTGAATCGATAATAAAGCTACAGTTGATGAGTGATTAATAAAATATATAAAAAAAAATCATTCTCGGTTTATTGAACAAAAACAAAAAAACTGAGGTGAAAAGTGTTTAGGTTGTGTGTTGTTTCATTATCTACAACTTTTATTTAAACCACATATTTTGACAAACTATAAAATAATGTGGTACATTGAGGAATAAGCAAGCATTCAATTTATAAAATTTCAAAAAGGTATTTCTTAAAAATGTTTATATAAAAGTTTTGAAACAGCAAATATATGTCAAAATAGAAAAATAGTATCAACATCTTTTTGAAAATTCTTCAGTCTCACAAAGTTCTTAATTATTTCAGAGCGTTTCGTTGCTAACAATTGAAATTTGTTTAATAAAAAACCGAAAAATCTAATGATTTCTGGTGATTTTGAATACAAGACTTTTAGACATTTGATGGTTTAAAGTTGGCAACACTGCCCCCTCAAAGGTATTTAGTCGAGAGAAATAAAGTTTTTCGTATAAATAAACATCATAGGAAATTAGGTATGTCGAAAATTTACCGCCTACTTAGCCTTATAAGAAATCCACCACTGGGCGTTTCTGTAAATCTTCATAGACAGACTAAACAGAAGCCTAGCACGCCGGCAAATCCATTATTTTTTTAAACTCAAAATTTTACTTCATACACCACGCGTATAAAACACTGATTTCAAGTTCAAAGTTCAAAATATACTGCTCATGTTCATAATCTGACGTTAATAAATTTTGCAAACATTTATTTCGTCTAACCACATGTTACGCATTCGGGTGACTGCGGCAATTTTCTTTAGGATATATATAGGGTGTCCCATTAGTGCGTTCTGGATGGATATCTCGGCTCTCGGTAGAGATAGAACAATTGTTTTGTTTTTTGTTGTTTTTGAATTCCTCATAAAAATTACTTATCATTTTATTAAAAACATTTGGTCCAAGTCGTATCGTTTCGGAGTTATTTGATATTTATAGACAAAAATGATCTTTAAAGTGGTTTCATAAAACTAAAATATCTCTGAAACTAAATGAGATAGAGAGTTGCAGATTCCACCATGCTCTTGCGAATAGAGGGCGCACTATAAAGTTGTTGCGCCTAAGTTATTTGACTATGAAATAAAAATAGTTAAATTTATAAATTTTCAATCAAGGGTAAATTTGATTTTTTTTAAATAGAACAATATAACTTCTTTTACATCAATGGACTTAAAATGAAAATCTCTTTTGAGTTTGTTAATTATTTTGTATCTCCAGATGTAATATAATTAATTGTCTTAAAAACTTTAAAATTACGGATAAAAATTATAAACCTAATGCCGGGTTTTACCAATGTTAATTAAATCGACAAATAGTTATTCATTGATTAAAATCTAGTAATAGTTACATACATATCGAAAAATCAATCAATTCACATGACATTGGTGTTTATGACATGGAAAATGTCGGTTCCAATCGACAAATAAATTTAATCAGCAAAAAGGACTTAATTGAAGTTGATGAAACCGGTCACTAACCTTTTAAAATAAACGTTCATCATTTAATTCTTTATTGAAATAATAATCACAATCCTTCTACTAAATAAATATTTGTTCATTCTTTCGTTTGGTATTTACTAGTCTCATTCATAATATCGATTCCATCGCTGGCAATGTTCATTATTTTATTCAACAAATCTGTATACGGCAAAATTACCCGAATAGAATATTTCTTCTCCAATCGGTACAATTCATAAACTTCTGCAGCTACGTACTCGTATCTTTTATCACGAAAGCAGCTTCTTAAAAATGATCACCATCTCAACAGCAGTATTATACGTGATGAAATATATGATATCATCCTTTTCGGCTTTAGCAATAACATTGTTCGTTAGAAATAGTGTCCCTGTATTTAAGAGAGTAGCGCAAACTGGCATCCATCTTAACGTCTGTAGGCGCCAAATTCAAACTAAATCAATCATATTCTATAATGATTGACACGCGTCCTGTTTATTTCATTTAGTTTAAGTTTGGCGCCAAAGACGTCAAGATGGATGCCATTTTGCGCTACTCTCTTAAATACAGGGACACTAGTTAAAAAAATCTCGCAGCGCAAACACGATACGATTCTAATCAAAACCGCAAATGGTACATTTTTGAAAAACCCCACGCTTTCGACCAATTTCCGACAAGTGTTCATTACAATCTATTGTCTCAACTGTTCGGATACTGTATTTAAAATCTCCGTCTCTTGAAAGTAACACGAAATACGAAATAATATAATTTGCATATTCTGGCAAATTAATTTACAAACTAAATTCGGGTTTTTATAATTATTACCTATATCAGTCACAGAAATGATATCGTTATACCGGCACATCTTAAAGCAATCTATAAACAATAATTAGAATATAATATTTATTAGCAGAGTTGTTGAAAAAACGTTTTTATTTTTCAGTTCAATTAAAACAAACAGTTTTTTTAAAAAAAAAAAACGTGTAATTTTTCACTGAAACAGCGTTGAAAACATGTTTAAAACGTGTTTTAAACATATTTAAAACACGTTTAAAACAGATCACACAGGGCATTTTTCTTTTGAGTGTACAAATCCCGATAATTGCAGCGTTTTTTAAGTTTGCGGGAATTCGTTGTTTCAAAGCGGTTAATTTAAGGCTTTTAACGAGTGTTTTCCACTCCCAGACTAAGCATGAAGTAAAATTTCGAGTTTAGAAAAGCCTAAGAATTTGGATTGGCCGCGTAGCGAAGCGGAGCGGCCAATCCAAATTAGGCTTTTCTAAACTCGAAATTTTACTTCATGCGTCACGCTTAAAAACACCGATTTACAGTGAAGTTTTAAAAACACACACATACAACGATTATAGGCAACTTAATATACGTTAGAGTTATTTTATTGCCTATAATCACTGTTTGAAAGAATTTGTTCAGCGCAGAATTTGACTCACGTTTTATTCACATCTACATATTAGATAGCTAAAGCTGTATATTTTAAACTTTACGATATTTCAGTGATTTATACGGGTAGCGCATGGAGTAAAATTTCGAGTTTAGAAAAGCCTAATTTGGATTGGCCTCTCCGCTTCGCTACGCAGCCAATCCAAATTTTCAGGCTTTTCTAAACTCGATATTTTACTTCATGCTTAGTCTGGGAGTGGAAAACCCTCGTTTAAAGATTCAAATTAAAACCTTTTCGAAATACAAGGAATGTCGTAACATTTACAGTGTATGCATATGTATACATGAAAGAAAAATTCTGTATCTAAAAATCACATTAATGCACACACAGTTGTGATATTTTATTGTAATAAAATGTTATGTTTAATTATGTAATTTAAAATATCTATAACGATTTAACTAAAATTTAAAAACGAAAACAAAAACTTTGATTGAAGTAGTATAAAACAAAATTTAGCAAATTTAAGATAATAATAAAAAACGCTTTATACAAATTTAATCTTTAAAACACGACGGCTGTCTTTAAACATGTTTAAAACACTGTTTCAAAACAAAGTGTTTTAAACATAACAACCCTAGTTATTAGTAATTGATTCACCTATCAAGTTCATTAAAAGTTTGTGAATCTAGAAACCACTTTAATAAAGAAGTCAAAGAATTGCTCAAAAAACATGCATTCTACTCTGTAAATAAATTTTCAAATAGTTAATTAGATTACTTTAAATTTTTCTACATTTTTTCGACATGTTCTATAAATGCATACACGAGTGTGTATGTATTATTGTTATTAAAATGGGCGTGTCTTAGAAGAAAACAATGGGTGTATGCGAGAAGAATAAAGTATACGTGCCTGAGAGGACAATAGTGAGCTTGTTTGAGAGGAGCACGCCCCTTGTTTTTTTTGGACACGCCTACTATAGCGTGTATAAAAAGAAACAATAGGCTTTCTTGAGAAAACAATAGTGGGCGCTCTGAGAAGACCATAGTGGAGGTGTCTAAGCAGGAGTAGTGATCATAACTTCTAATATTAAAGAGATCGCGTTTACTAGATATCGTCAACGAGTCAATAAATGATTGTTTTCTACTATATATATATATATATATATATATATATATATATATATATATATATATATATATATATATATATATATATATATATATATATATATATATATATATATATATAAATTAGAATTAACGACCTGCTTTTTAGTACCAGATAAGAAATAACAGCGCATTAGGTCATGATGTAAAAGTTATTTTTTCATCAAGTGAGTGTGCAAGGAGGACAGAAGACGACGACGATCGTTTCGCTCTTTTTATGAGCTCCTGGATGTGGCGGCCTGAATTTGAATTTCCACATTACAATCTAAAATTTTTTTGACACGCCACTGTATTTGTCAAGGGCAGCGTGTGATTTCTAACCTAAAAAGTTAAACAAAAGTAGTCATGGAGCAATATACGCAAGAACAACGTGTTAAAATTATCCAAGCATATTATGAAAATGGCCGATCGAGGAAAAGTGCATTTCGTGCTTTACGTGAAGTTTGTGGTGCGCAAAATCGACCTTGTGAGAGGACAATTTGGAATGTGGTCCAAAAATTCGAACAAACTGGATCCGTAGCTAACATCAAAACCCCGCTTGGAAAATCCAAGCACATCGATTCGTCATCGATCGCAGCAAGTGGGCCTTACGTATTCCACTACACAGCGAATTTTAACAAAAGATTTGAAGTGTGATTGCCGAATGGATAAGAGAACAAGGGGTAAATTTTTCAATAAAAATTATCTTTAGCGATGAGGCACATTTCCACTTTGATGGCTTCGTAAATAAGCACAATTGTCGTATTTGGGGATTGGAAAATCCAAGAGAGATTGTTGAAACGAAAATGCATCCTCAAAAGGTCACTGTTTGGTGTGCCTTATGGTCCGGAGGCGTAATTGGCCCATTTTTTTTCGAGGATCATGCGGAGAACTCTGTTACGGTTAATGACGTTCGTTATCGGAACATGATAACAGATTTTCTTTGGGAGCAGTTGGAAGATATGGATATCGAAGATTTATGGTTTCAACAGGACGGTGCCACCTGCCACACAGCAGGAGAAACGATACAATTACTGCGCGGCAAGTTTCCCGGTCGCATTATTTCACGTAACGGTGACTTCAATTGGCCGCCGCGATCGTGTGATTTAACTCCCGCAGATTTTTTCCTTTGGGGGTATCTGAAGAGCAGAGTATACAAGAATAAACCGAACACCATTGCAGAGCTGTAACAGGAGATCAGACGCGAAATAGCCGGCATAGAACCTGATTTGTGTCGCAGAGTAGTCGAAAATTTTAACAAACGAATTACGTCATGTCACATGAGCCGCGGCGGTCATTTACATGATATAATCTTTCACACATAATTGTAATGAACTAACCTTAAAGGGCAAATAATTTTTTTTATATTTTTCAACTTCTACGTGTTTTTTTTATTATTTTTAATGTGGAAATCCAAAATGAATCACCCTTTATATATATATATATATATATATATATATATATATATATATATATATATATATATATATATATATATATATGTGGCCGGTACACCCCTCTCTGGGGATGGGCTGCCCTTTTTTGGGTTTTCTAGATCTCTTAATATTTAGGGTGGATCAGTCTCTTATAATTTTTTTACAGTTTCTCGCATATTTTCTTCCATAATTTCTTGTTCTTTGTCTTCTCCTTTCAATTGTGTAAACTAGCCGTTCTTAGGTCCTCTGTTATTTGTTCCAGCCATCCTATTCTCGGTCGTCCCCGTTTCCTTCTCTTTGGTTTCCACTGTAAGACTTCATAGGCTGGTGTTCCTGGTCCTGCTCTTGACACATGTCCCAACTAGCTCTTCTTTGTTTTATTTTCCTTACGATGTTTTCTTTAAGTATGTCTTGTATTTCTTAGTTTGTTCTCTTTCTCTATATACCGTCTTCTATTCTAATTGGTCCCGTTATAGCTCTCATGATCATTCTTTGTATTATTCTTACGTCTTCTTCTTGTCTCTTAGTCATGCCTATTTATCATCTCTGCCGCGTATAGCAATTTAGGTTGTATTAACATTCTGTAAATTTTCATTTTAGTATTTCTTCCGAGTATTTTGTTCACGACTAGTTTTTTGTTGGCGTAGTATATTTTGTTAGTTGTTATAATTCTCTCTTTCATTTCAAATTCCTTGTCTCCATCTTGCCCCAGTTTTACTCCCAAGTACTTGAATTTTCTAACTTGTTTAAATTGATATTTTCCAACTTTAACTTTTTCTTCGCGTTCTTCTGTTTGTCTGCGTATTTTCATTATTTATTATTTTTTTTTTTTTCATTAATTTGTAATTCCCGTTTTTCTCCCTCGATACTTATTTCTTCGAGCAAGTCTATCATGATTTTCCCATTCGTATTTATTACCACTATGTCGTCTGCATATGCTAACATCTGTCCACCCCTAGCTCTGACTGTCCCCCGTAGATATTTCTTATTACATATTGTAGCAGTAATTGTTATTGTTGTAGTAAATATGTTCAACTTTACACCCCTAACAAAATTGATATAAACATTTTATAACTACTTTTAATCTATAAAAAATAACGTTGTTATTTTGTATACTTATATCTTTCCCCCCATATTTTATAATATTTTGTGGGATGGCATTGTTGTGGGTAATGGGAATGGAAGAGAAGAAAAAAAAAAGAATAATCTCGCCGGCATTGGCTATAAATCAAGGCTAGACAGGGGGCGAATTTAACCCCGTTACCCTCACTCCGGAGCAATCTACAGAAGCTGCTGATTACGGTCACCGCGATAAATAAGCTCGGGGAGGAATCGAAAAGGAATTCCGGACGACGCTGCGTGTTGGGATTAAAAGGGATCGGGATGCTGGAAACGAGTGTCCAGATTGAATCAGTTAAGAATCGAAAGCTCTCTAGTGGCCACGATATATTTTTATTTCCTTAGAGGGGCCAAACTCAGGGCAATTTCAAAATCTGCTGATATTGAAGTATTAAGAGATTAAACTTGATTTTTTTAAAGAAATTGAGAAATAATAATAATCTGCTGATGTATAAATATTGTATGTTCAATTTAAAAAACTTTTTTTAAATATTTACTTACTTTAAATACTTTAACCAAGTGTTTTCTTATTAAAATCATAGTTAAATATATTTCACCACGTGAAAGATGAGAAACTTCTTCAAGATATCTTTTTTTAAATTTAAGTTGGCTACACGCTTTAGGAATTGACATATAAAACGTCAGCCATAATAATTATAATATATAATTTCAGAGTTGCCAACCTAGAATATTTTCCATAGCACTCTAACGGTTTTTTTTATTGAACATATGGTATAGAATGTTCAATAAAATAAAACCTCTAGAGTGCCATGGAAAATATTGTAGGTTGGCAACTCTGAAATTATACATTATAATTATTGTCTAACGTTTTATATGTCTATTTCTAAAGCGTGTAGCCAACTCTAGAGTTTATTTCTATTGAACATACGATATAATGAATAAAGATATTAATTCAACATAGAAATTAAAATAAAATGGATAGTAAAAAGAGATCAACTTTATGTTTTAGTCGAAATTAAAATAAAAAATGTTAACGTGCTATAATATTGAATAAAGAGATTACATTAATTTTTCGTTGAAATCGAGAAAAAAGTTAACTAGCTAAAACTAAGCATGATTAAACTTGATTTATTCGCAGAAATTGAGAATAAATAGAAATACTGGGTTTTTCAAAAATAAGTCCTATTTTTAAAAATTGATATCTTCATCAATAATTGAGCAATTTGAAAATGAAAAATGTCTTTATGTGCCAAAAGAAATGGGATTTAATAAAAATATTACAATTATCGTAAATGTTGAATGTGGCCGCCATCTTCATCTACAACAAGAAGTAGCCTTTCTTCAATGCTGTAAACCGCAGCTCTGAGTAGGTCTGGTGGAATAGCTGCTATGTTCTGAGTAATGGACTCTTTCAATTCATCAATTGAATTAGGTTTCATTAAAACAACCCTTTCTTTTAGATATCCCCATAACCAAAAATCAGCAGGGTTAAGATCTGGCGATCTTGCGGGCCAAATTACAGTAAATTGTCTACTGATAATGCGGTTTCCAAAAGTGTTCCTTAAAAACTGTTTTACTGGGTTAAAGATGTGCGGAGGTGCGCGATCCTGCATAAATACGATATTTTCAATGTCGTGCTCTTGTAATAATGGTATTGCATAATCACGAAGCATATTCAAATAACGTTGTCCATTTACTGTAACTGTGTTTGTTCGTCCATCCACAATCTGTTCAAAAAAATATGGACCTATGATAAATCGTGATGTAAAGCCGCACCAAACGGTAACTTTTGAATCGTGAAGTCCTTGTTGAATGACCGAATGCGGATTATTTAATGACCAAATTCGACAATTATGTGTGTTCACACCACCATTAAGTTGAAAGTGTGCCTCGTCAGTCCATAAAACATTATCAAGCCACTGTGGATTCACTTGAATTTCCGCTATTGTTTGCAGGGCAACATCAGTTCTTATACCTTTATCAGCTTCCTTCAGTTCGAACAGAACTTGAATTTTGTATGGATACATTTTAAGTTGCCTTCGAAGAATGCGCCAGACTGTGGTGCCACTTATCCCCAGACGTCCTGCTATTTTATTGACACTAGATGTTCTATATTCGTTTTCATTTGCTAAATTTTGCGTTTCTTGTAAAAATTCAGCAACTGCAACATCTGTTGCAACAGTGGGTCTTCCTGATTTATTTTTATTCATAACAGAACCAGTTTCCTCAAATTTTGCTACCAGCTTTCGAAAAGCTTTTAAACTGCATGGGCCACCTCTTAAATCGTTACTTTCGTAATAACATTGGACAAGTCCAATGCGAGTTTGCAGAGGCAAAACCATGTCTTTTCACAAAAAAAAGGTATTTGAAAAACCTGTGAAGACACTTTATTCTTCACGCAACTGTTGTAAACAAGTTTGTTGCTATGACGACCGAAAGGTGTAAAAAAAAATCCCGCTTTCCGTGAGACCTGATACTGTTATTATTTTCAAAAATGCATAAAAATCAACCACGATGAGAGTCGTTTAAAATAGGACTTTCTTTTGAAAAACCCAATACTTTAATATATGCTAATTATACGTACACAGATGTAGTTGAATTCTCCATAGAAATTGAGATACATTTATTTATTTACGGAAAAATCCTTTAAACAAAGCAGATAGCATCTGTGTACAACATTACATTTTGAAGCTAAAGTATTAATTGGAAAGTGAAAATAGATTAACTTTGCTATTTTCATATAAATGTAAATTGAAAAAAAAAGTTAATATACAGGAAATTTATCTATTAAGTGTACACAACCTTGGGTTGTGTACACTAAATAGAAAAATTCCCTGTATATTTTTTTTCTATTAAGTATACACAACCCGTTGCATACTTTGTATATTTTCAAGCATTCGTTGTGTTTTATAGAACTGTTCAATTTGAAGCTTCTAACTAGTGTTTCCACTCCTCGATTAAGCATGAAGTAAAATTGCGAGTTCAGAAAAGCCTGGAAATTTGGTTTGATCGCGTAGCTCGTAGCGCTACGCGGCCAGACCAGATTTTTAGGCTTCTCTAAACTCGATATTTAATTTCATGCGCCAGGCGTCTAAAACAATGATTTTAAGTGAAGTTCAAAATATACTGCTTTAGAATACTATTAAAGCACTATATTTTGAACAGCACTTGAAATTTGTGTTTTATACACGTGGCGCATGAAGTAAAATTTCGAGTTTAGAAAAGCCTGAAAATTTGGTTTGGCCGCGTAGCGCTACGCGCTACGCGACCAAACCAAATTTCCAGGCTTTTCTAAACTCGAAATTTTACTTCATGCTCAATCAAGGAGTGGAAACACTCGCTAGAAGTTTCAAATTGAACATTTTTAAAAAACACAACGAATGCTTGAAAATTTACAAAGTATGCAACGGGTTGTGTATACTTAATACAACAATTATTTTTATATGCTTTATTTTTTATCATGCTTAATCAAGGAGTGGAAACACTCGTTAGAAGATTCAAATTTCCAGGCTTTTCTAAACTCGAAATTTTACTTCATGCTTAATCAGAAAGTGGAAACAATCGTTGGAAGTTTAAAATTTCCAGGCTTTTCTAAACTCAACATTTTACTTCATGCTGAATCAAAAAGTAGAAACACTCGTGAGAAGTTTCAAACTGGACGCTTTTCAAAAACAACGAAAGCCTAAACGTTTACAAAGTACACATCGGGGTATGTATAATAATAATAATAATAATAATAATAATAATCTTTATTTCAAATACTATTTAGTTACATGCATTTTTACACAAAAGATAATAATCGAGTATTTGGAATCTAATGGCGAAGTTCAGTCTTTGGCTGGGTCGCCACGACTGTTTTTCAACTTAACCATTGAAAACATAAGTAATAAATAAATATCAAACAAGCGCAGAAGTTTGTTTCAGTGCGTTTCAAATATCAGTAATTTAAATTATTCTGTAATTAAATCGGCAATATTGAAATACAAAATATACATCTATCTGTCTTTAAGATGTTTGGCATAATGTTTACGGAAAGTTAAGACACATTTCGCTTTGCATTCTAGTGGTACTTTAGTGTACACTTTAGAAATTTGGATTGAGAATGATCTTTCTGCAAAAACAGATTTATGTCGAGGTGGAGTTAGTAATGCTCTAAAGCAGTGATGGGGAAGCTACGGCCCGCGGGCCAAGTCCGGCCCGCGGAAAGGTTTAATCCGGCCCGTTTAAGAGTGCCGTCGTGAGAATGTTTGAACGCGTTCTTACTTCGTAATGTGACGACCCGCATAAAAACTACCTACCTACGATTAAGCATTATTCTTTGGCCCGCAACGATTGTCTGGTTATTACAAATGGCCCGTCTTAAAAAAAGTTTCCCCACCACTGCTCTAAAGCGTACATTAAGTGTATGAACGTCAGAGCGGAATTTAATTTTGTGGTAAAGATAAGGTGGAGTCCTGTCATTAATTATTTTGTGACAAAAAGTGGCAAAATGAAGTAAACGGCGATCACTCATTTTAAGCCAACCTAAGTCCTGAAGCTTATGACTTATATGATCAAATTTCCTAATACCGAAGATTAATCTTAAACAAGAATTTTGCATACGTTGAATTTTATCAATTGTTTTTTTATCTAAACAAAAGTTGTATACTACATCACAATAGTTGAAGTGTGACAAAACCAGGGATTCACATAATATAGTTTTCAATTTCTGCGATAAACATCGCCGATTTAAGTATATTAACCTAAGGTTTACGTATGCCTTATTGATACAACGGGAGATATGACTGTGGAATCTTAGTTCACTATCTATATAAACTCCTAGACTTCTAACACAATTGCTTATGTCAATAAAATTGGTATTTTCCAAGCTAATTGAAAATAAGGGGAATACTTTTACTCGCGCTTTTTTTGGACCTAACAGAATAACTTCAGTTTTAGAATTATTTATTAGGAGAGAGTGCTCATTGCATTTTGTAACTATTCTATTTAAATCTGAGTTAATTTTAGCGCACGTAACAATAGTGTCCTTCTCTGCAAAAGTATATAACAATTGAGTATCGTCTGCAAAAAGATGGTAGTTATTCAAGTTGATACTTGAAAAAATTTGTGAAGTATAAATTAGAAATAATAACGGCCCCAAAATAGAGCCTTGTGGTACACCTCTATGAGTTTCCAGCTCATTCGACAAATTATTTTTCAAGGTTACTATTTATGATCGGTTACTTAGGTATTCTTTGTAAAAAAGAATGGATACCTGATCGAAGCCAATGTAAGATAGTATAGCAAGCAGGGTATTATGATTTAAGATGTCGAAGGCCTTCGAGAAGTCCAGTAGTATAAGTAATGTCAGGAGGCCTTGGTCCTGGGAAATAATTATACTATCTATGATGTCGGCTAGAGCTGTGGAGCAACTATATTTTTTACCTAAGCCAGACTGCGTGTCAGGAAGGATAGAGTGACGATCTAGGTAACATTCATTTTGTGGTTCAATTACTTTTTCCAAAACTTTGGAAAGCGTACATAATAAACTAATTGGGCGTAGGTCCTTAGGATCAGTAACTGAGGTCTTTTTAGGAATAGGGATTATGTGGAATTTTTTCCAAAACGAAGGAAAATATCCACGAGAGAGACAATTATTCATTATGTGTGTTACGTAAGGTGTAATAAATGGACAACATAATTTAAGCATTTTAGCGCTGATGCCGTCAGAGCCTGCTGAACCCTCTGATAAATTATTAATTATAGTATTTACTTCAGAATCACTTACTTCAGCAAAGGAAAATTTAGAGTTGTGGGGAAAAAGTAAATGCGAGTTATAGTATTGGTTTAATTCAGAGCTATCTGTAGAAGTGGATGGAATGCAGTTTACGAAATAGTTATTAATTACATTTACATCTAACTCATTCGAGATTTCGACATTAGAGGTCTCCCTAGAGCCAATATTGAGTTTTTTTAACTCTATCCACAACACTCTAGAATCTTTGGACCTCAGCCTAAACTCAAAATAAGCTTTCTTTTCATTATTAATACTTGACGTCGTCAAATTACGTAGAGATTTGTAATAATTCCAGTGATTGGAATTCTGTGTTCTTTTGAATCTACGGAGGGCATTATTTCGAAGGTCTATTAAATTTTTAATATTATCAGTTCGCCAAGGACAATTATTTTTTGTATATGTTGATGTTTTCAGGGGTGCATGGAGGTCAAATAGGTCGAACAGTGTTGAAGAGAAATAACAAATCTTATCGTTAATACTTGCTAAAGAGTAAATGAAATTAAAATTTCAATGTGTAAGGTCGATGTTAAGATTAATTATATTAATATCCTTAAAAGGTCTGTAAGTAAGAGTAACAGGTTTAATTTTAGGTTCGATTATACGGATGTCACAGGAGATCATACAGTGGTCAGAGTAATTATGTAGACTCTCGCAACTGACATTAGGTATTTGCTTACTGTTAGTGATAATTAAATCAATAAGTGTAGATGTAGTGTTTGTTACTCTAGTGGGCTTGTTAATAATCTGTTTAAGTGAAAGAGTGGATAGCAGGGAATCGAGTAAACGAACAGAGTTATTATTAACATCAAGTACATTAATATTAAAATCTCCAATACAAAAAATATCGTCTGTGCAAGGAATTAAGTTACTAATAGATATTTCTAATGAATTCAAAAAACTAGAAACGTTAAAAGAGGGAGATCTGTAAACAACACCCACTCCATAAGTAAATTTGTGCAGTGAAAATGAGAACCACAGTTGCTCTATCGAGTGATCGCTGTGCATCACTTTATACTTAATGTTACTTTTTAAGTAAAAAGCTACACCCCCTCCTCTGGAGAGTCTATCTCTTCTTAACAATTTATAACCATCAATATGACACTGGCCATCAGAAATATTTTCCTTAAGGGGATTATCGCAGTGTAGCACGCCGATCGTGTTGGAAAGACCCACATAGTTTAGAGTAGCTCATCCGATGCCAAATTTACAGGACAAGTGGGGCGAATACAGTCAGAGAGAAAAGCGGCAGTTCACTGTGCATTTGTGCATTGCTGCTTGGCATGAACGGATAGGGTCTCGCGTCGCGTGGAATAGACGAAAAAAAAGCGTATAAAAAAGACGGATCGAAGAAAAGTGTCGATTCGTATTATTTAAACACGCTGATAATACATACAAGCTATGTATTGTTTTCAATTCGTTAGAAAGCGATCCTGTGTTATTTTTCGGTATTTACAAAACCGATGATTCTTATTCTTGTCATTATAACTAATTATATTTACTTTTAAGACTCCAGTTTCGACAGCTGAACAAACTATGTGTTTTATTTTATTAAATTAGAGATTATTTCTTAAAAATATAATAATAAAATAATTCATGTTCATAAGCTCCTTGTGAATATTTATATGCCGGATATACAGAGAGTTTTATGTAACACCGAACATTTTCATAACGAGAATTTGTCTTTTAAGTATACAGAAGCATACGTTGAACATTTGCCGATGCTAGGTTTATTAAAAGAATTTAATTTGAAGCTTTAAACGAGTGTTTTCCACTCCCAGGCTAAGCATGAAGTAAAATTTCGAGTTTAGGAAAGCCTGAAAATTTGGTTTGGTCGCGTAGCGCGAAGCGCGGAGCGGCCAAACCAAATTTTCAGGCTTTTCTAAACTCGAAATTTTACTTCATGCGCCACCGGTACTAAACACTGATGCAATAGAAAGTTTATCGGTGTGTTTTAAACTTCGTAATTTGTCAGTGTTTTCTACCGGTGGCGCATGAAGTAAAATTTCGAGTTTAGAAAAGCCTGAACATTTGGTTTGGCCGCTCCGCGCTTCGCGCTACGCGACCAAACCAAATTTTCAGGCTTTTCTAAACTCGAAATTTTACTTCATGCTTAGTCTGGGAGTGGAACACACTCATTTCAAGTTTCAAATTATTTTTTTTAACAACGAGTATCTAAAGATTTACGACATATACTGTGTAATTCTCACATGTATACTTGAAAGAAAAACTCCCTGTGTGTACAAGTTGAGGCATTAATTGCGATTGATTGGCTACAGTTTTTAATGGTCATAGAGGCAACCCAATTTACACATAACTTAAAAAATAAAGGTGTCAAAATTGTATTGGATGAACATGTTCGGTGTTATATAAAACTCTGTATATGAAAAAACCGGAACATAGAATTTTCAATGATATTTTTTATATAGGAATATTATCTTTGATAACTGCTATTGCCATGAAAATAATGTGTATTAATTTGGCCTCTGCCAAATTGGGTAAATACCCCAGATTTTGGGGAGAATTTCAATTTTTATTTTATCCAATATTCTAGTTTTTATGAATGCAACAAATAAATAATAGATTGAAAAAAATTAAACGGACAGCTGCCCTGTTTTTTTATAATTATTACAGGGTTTACAAAATGATGATGTGTATAAATAGAGGATTGCAATAACATTCAATTACAATTCATTTATTCCTTATTTACTTACTATCAAAATATGACTCATCATAAATCAGCCAAATTTGAAATAAAATATATTGGGTTCGGTGCAATGTTGAGCAAGAAGCTTGTTATTTGAAATGCATTATAATAACTACCTTATTATTATTATAGTTCTATTTTTTCTAAAATAATTAACAATGAATATGCACGCAGTTAAACCCTACATTTTTGTAAACATTCGTCAAACATATATTACCTGTGCTCAGTAAAAAATAGTTGATTTGTAACATTAATCTACGACAACGTCATATTGGTGACGTTATTCTCACTATTCTTATAGTTTTGATATCATTGATTCGTTGATGAAGTCGCAGTTGGTTCAAATATGTCCGATTGCTAGAAACTTTACAATTTACTTTAATAGTTTTATTGCGAGAAGTTTAATGGCATTTAACAACTGTTTTAACAACGAAAGATTTAAGACGAAATAATGATTTGAACAAGACTGATTGTCATTCGATTGCTTCTGCTTATTAATCAGCTTAAAACACTTTAAAAATAATTTAATAATACCGACACTCAAATAATTAGAAAAGCCAATATTAAAGGCATATTACACATCTTTATTTAAATTAGTGAAACATTTCGTGTTTTCTATATTAGTGAACAAGCAGTGTAAAAAAATACTTATTCCATTAGTAGTCAGAGAGCATAAAAATAAAACACTAGTATAATAAAATATCGATTATAATTGCGAAATATTAATTTTACGAGAACAAATGCTAACGACGCGAGCCGTTTTTGTTAACTATGATTGAGAAAAGAAAAGAAAAACAAACGCGAAGCCGCGCAGCGTTCACCGGCCCAGGGATAAACGCTGGCCGCATGCTGCTCCCCCCTCCAATAATTGTGCAGATGAGTGTACAACGCGTTCAACTAAGAGAAGATCCGCAAGGCGGCGGTATTTTACGGTCTTATATTTTAAGATTTTTATTTTAACCTGACTCGTACATGAGCTATCGCATCCTTATGAAATGTTCACATTATATTCCTTATAGTATAAACTAGTAAGATATGGGAATATTTTTTTTAATTTTGAAAAATATAACATTATTTTTTTCATACCTCTGAAAGCAAATTGTTAAAAAAAAAGTACTTCGATATTTTACTAGATAATTGAGCTTAATATACGCTGTCAAAATTTCAACTTTCTAGGATCTTTAGTTTTTAAATAAACCTGACATTAAATTTCAAACCTCTGTTATATTCCCCTTAAGCCTGGTTTCATATAGTGCAACTATATCATAATTACCTGAATTTATTTGCATTTTTAATAAATCAAAGTTGACAAGTAATGATCGACAATTTATGCCTGCGAACTTAAATCTTCCCATTACCGTAGAACATCATGCTAAATAAAAATATATAAAATGAATAATTTTACAAGCTAAATAAAGCAAGTTAAGAAACTAAGAATAAAGGAAAAAGGAAAACGATGAGCGTCAAGATTACCGAAGAAAAGAAAAAGAAATCAAATATTTCTATTTAAAAAATATGAAACAAACTAAATATGCTGTGAAATTATTAATTATACGTAAATCTAGAAGTTAAATAAAAATAAATTGAATAGTTTTAAAATGAAATAAACTAAATATAAAAAATGGCGTAGATAAAATAAACGAAATTAAATTATAGTTAATTCTAGAAGTTAAATTATTTTCGATATCGCTTAATTAATATCCGAGTATAGCAAATTAAGCAGTAAACATTATTTCTGTCAAAAATCAAAATAAAAAGTTATATTCTATCACAAACACAAACAATGATTTATTTGCCGTAAAATTTGTAATTACTGATTTTAATAGAAGTATCGGAAGTGTCCTCAATATCATTTATGGCATCTAGATACGATTCGTCGAGATCTTGGCGTTTGATGCGTACCGTTTTGCTTCCTGATTTTTGATAAACTTCGCCATTTTTCGTCCAAACGTTCCTGGGTCCATATCTTTGTTGCGCCATCTTGAAGAGTTCATTTCTTCGTTTAGTAAGGTCTTCTTTGAAAACAATTTTAGGCCCTTTGAGATTTTTTCTTTTTGACATAACTATATTGCGTGTTTTTTGATTATGAAATTTAACCATAACAGTTCTATTCTCAGCAGTCGGAGGTCCCATAGCAAAGCATTCTTCAATATCACTGTCTTGTAGAGTTATTTTTAATTTCGATGATAATATATCAATAACCGTATTTTCGATTTGATGTTGAGATAGATTTTTTGTTTCCAGTCCGTGGACGCGCATATTTTGTGAGCGCGTACGTTGTTCGAGTTGGTCGCACCGTTCCTAGCTGGGAAACTTATTGTTTCAATTATTTGTTTGCGCGTTCATATTCGTCGAATTTAGAATTAAATGAGGCGGTCACATTTGCTATTAGTTCACTAATAAATTCCTTATCGTTTAATAAGGTTTTTATCAACTGCTTCGCTGTAGCTGCATTAAGCACTAATGGTTTATCGCTCCTAGTATGGGGCATTTTGTTAAAAAAAACACTCTGGATTATGCTTGAAAAATCACTATTGCAACTCGGGTAAAAAACGCGACTACTCTGTTTGACTGCACATGCTCGAATGATGTATACTTACAAGAAAAAATCCCTGTATAGCTATAACGCGATTAACTTTGTCTGACAGATTAAACATAATTTGACAGAATTTACCTCAAGCCATGTTCCACACTCCGCGAGTTGACTGATACAAATTAATTTAATTATTTGGGACCCTCGTGGGTTAGTGAGTAGAGCTCCTGCTCTTGGGCCAGAGGGTCGTGGGTTCGAATCCCACCGGGGGGTGCCAGTTTCTTATGGGGAAATTGGCACCCTCTGGAGCCATGGATGTGAGTGAATGTGCTGTGTCGTCCATAATTAGTTGCATAAGCGTGTAAAGAATTAAATACTTAAATGGAATAAATAAAATAAAAATTGATGTTGGCCAATAGTCTACGTTACTAAGGCCAGGCAAAAGCCAAAACCCAAAAAAAATAAATAATAATTTAATTATTTATTCTTTTATTCCTTCGCAAACTTCACAATAAGTTTGACTATTTGATAATTCAATTCGTTAAAGAACGTATTTTTATTTCTTGGTAAGAATGGGTTTTCTAGGTTTGTTGATATTTAATCAGTTTATCCTTCGAGTGTACTCCATTGTAAATGTGTTGATATTCAATTCGAGGTTGGCGTATTAATGTAAATTTAATGAAAACCCGATGTCTGTCTAATGGTAAAACTTTGTGTTTGCAAAGCTCTCGAGTTAAAGTCGAAGCCCGTCTGGTGCAGGGAGCTTTGCGCGACTGCAAGGATCGATAAACGGCGGTGTCAACGATTCTCCAGGTAGGTACATCTAGGCGGACAAAACGTCACAGTCCAACACTTTTGAATGATTTTAATAATTAATAACTAAACTTCTTAGAAACCATAAATACAGCTCGTTTGCTGCATTGTGCTGGCCATTGGAATCTCATAAACTATTTAAGATACGAAGACAGTTTAATTAGACAAAATATTTCACTTTTCTTGCAAAGTAAAATTACGTTGACAAATTTTAACAAGCGGCATTTTCTTTTTAAAATATGTTCTTTTTGTCATAACTTTATTTATTACAAAGATAACAACCTGAAATGTGAAATGTAGCCAAAATAACAAACGAGAAATACAACAAAATTGAGAACATTTATCAGGGAGTCCCGTTTTTAAGATACAACATCAATGATAGATTTGTCTTATGGCAGCTATATCTTATTTTCACACCATTGAAAAGGTTAAAAACAAAACTTATATTTAAAAATAATTGAAACACCCTGTATAAAAACTGCCCATTTTATTGTATATTCTGATTACTTTAGGTTATGTACAAAACATTAATTCTATATATTTGTTCTACTTTATGTTTAATAGGACATTACTCACACAAGTATGACAATTGTCATTATGTCAATGTTATAACACACCTTCTAGATCAGTTGTAACATTAATAGATCCTTTACATTACATGGTTGAAAATGCAAATAGAATTTTAACAAACACGAGCTGTGATATATTCTCTGATTACGATTGTACAGTAAAATATATCCGTCACTTTGAGCTGTAAATGTTTTAACGTGAATTTTCGTCAACTTAGGAATACTCTTTTATCTTTTATTGTAAAAAACTTGTAAGCATAATTATGTTAATATGTCTCTTTAAAGTCAAATATTCACCTGTATATGTATTTGTTTTCTATTTCTTTACTTATTTGAAACTATTTAATGCTGTAATTTTTTAAACGTTTTATACACATATATTGTACTTAATTTTGTCCTGTAATTGGTTATCTGTTGGGCAAATAAAGTTATTATTATTATTATTATTATTATAAAAAAAAACTAAAATATTATATTGAAAAATAATTATATACAGGGTGATTCAGTTTGATGTTCCACCCCCTTCTAACTTTTTTATTTTAAGAGTAAAGTATAACAAACCAAATACAGAGTGTTTTATTTAACACCGAACATTTTGAATGTTAATTTTTATACAGAGAAATTTTCTTCCGACACTCGGTTAATTAAAAGAATTCAATTTGAAGCTTTTAACGAGTGTTTTCCACTCCCAGGTTAAGCATGAAGTAAAATTTCGAGTTTAGAAGAGCCTGAAAATTTGGTTTGGTCGCGTAGCGCGAAGCGCGGAGCGACCAAACCAAATTTTCAGGCTTTTCTAAACTCGAAATTTTACTTCATGCGCCACCGGTACAAAACACTGATTCAATGTGAAGTTTAGCGGTGCGTTTTAAACGTCGTAATATGTCAGTGTTTTGTACCGGTGGCGCATGAAGTAAAATTTCGAGTTTAGAAAAGCCTCAAAATTTGGTTTGGTCGCTCCGCGCTTCGCGCTACGCGACCAAACCAAATTTTTAGGCTTTTCTAAACTCGAAATTTTACTTCATGCTTAGTCTGGGAGTGGAAAACACTCGTTTTAAGTTTCAAATAGAACTCTTTAGAAAAAACAAGGATTATTTAAAGATTACGGCACATATGCTGTTATTAGGACATGTATACTAAAAAGAAAAACTCTCTGTATGTGCAATTTGTGCTGAAATAAGTTGAGGCGTTAATTGCGATTGATTAGCTACAACTTATGATACCATTAATTTTTAGGTTATGTGTAAATTGGGTTACTATATCGCGGCAACCTAGATTACACATAACCTAAACATTAAAGGTGTTAAATCGTATTGAATGCTTTGGTTTGACAAATCGAAAAAACGAAAATAAACATTGCAAATGTTCGGTGTTGCATAAAACTCTCTGTATATTTGTAAACGGCAAGAATTTTTCTATTTAATGGTGTCACTAAATTGATAACACGATTACAGTTGTCAAAGGAGCGATCATCAATTTTTTTTTCTCAAATGTCACAATACCTATTTTTTGTTCAATTCGGATAGAGGGTATTTTCCTGCATCCGAATATTCGTTGCAATTATACGCTTAGATAATAAAAATATGTTATAAAAAAATCATATGTGGCTACAACAATTATGAAAAATTAAACAAACTATTTTATTAAGTGTTTAATTCTTAAAGGTAGGTCATTTAAGAAAATTAAACATTCTATTAAAAAAAATTGCTGCAATATTTATTTTATATATTTTGGTAAATCCTAATATTTCTATTCTATAGACATATATATATATATATTTGTTCTACTTTGTGTTTAATAGGATATTACTCACACAAGTATGACAATTGTCATTATGTCAAAAAAAAACTAAAATATTATATTAAAAAATAATTATATACAGGGTGATTCAGTTTGATGTTCCACCCCCTTCTAACTTTTTCTTTTTTGAAAGTAAAGTATAACAAACCATATACAGAGTGTTTTATTTAACACCGAACATTTTGAATGTTAATTTTTATACAGAAAATTTTTCTTTTAAGTATACATATGCATACGTTGTACATTTTCCGACACTCGGTTTATTAAAAGAATTCAATTTGAAGCTTTAAACGAGTGTTTTCCACTCCCAGGTTGAGCATGAAGTAAAATTTCGAGTTTAGAAAAGCCTGAAAATTTGGTTTGGTCGCGTAGCGCGAAGCGCGGAGCGACCAAACCAAATTTTCAGGCTTTTCTAAACTCGAAATTTTACTTCATGCGCCACCGGTACAAAACACTGATTCAATCTGAAGTTTAGCGGTGCGTTTTAAACGTCGTAATATGTCAGTGTTTTGTACCGGTGGCGCATGAAGTAAAATTTCGAGTTTAGAAAAGCCTGAAAATTTGGTTTGGTCGCTCCGCGCTACGCGACCAAACCAAATTTTCAGACTTTTCTAAACTCGAAATTTTACTTCATGCGCCACCGGTACAAAACACTGATTCAATGTGAAGTTTAGCGGTACGTTTTAAACGTCGTAATATGTCAGTGTTTGGTACCGGTGGCGCATGAAGTAAAATTTCGAGTTTAAAAAGCCTGAAAATTTGGTTTGGTCGCTCCGCGCTTCGCGCTACGCGACCAAACCAAATTTTCAGGCTTTTCTAAACTCGAAATTTTACTTCATGCTTAGTCTGGGAGTGGAAAATACTCGTTTTAAGTTTCAAATTGAACTCTTTAGAAAAAACAAGGATTATTTAAAGATTACGGCACATATGCTGTAATTAGGACATGTATACTAAAAAGAAAAACTTCCTATATGTGCAATTTGTACTGAAATAAGTTGAGGCGTTAATTGCGATTGATTAGCTACAACTTGTGATACCTTTAATTTTTAGGTTATGTGTAAATTGGGTTACTATATCGCGGCAACCTAGATTACACATAACCTAAACATTAAAGGTGTTAAATCGTATTAAATGCTTTGGTTTGACAAATCAAACAAACGAGAATAAACATTGCAAATGTTCGGTGTTACATAAATCTCTCTGTATATTTGTAAACGGCAAGAAATTTTCTATTTATTGGTGTCACTAAATTGATAACACGATTGCAATTGTCAAAGGAGCGATCATCAATATTTTTTCTCAAATGTCACAATACCTATTTTTTGTTCAATTCGGATAGAGGGTATTTTGCTGCATCCGAATATTCGTTGCAATTATACGCTTAGATAACAAAAATATGTTATAAAAAAATCATATGTGGCTACAACAATTATGAAAAATTAAATAAACTATTTCATTAAGTGTTTAATTCTTAAAGGTAGGTCATCTAAGAAATTGAAACATTCTATTAAAAAAAATTGCTGCAATATTTATTTTATATATTTTGGTAAATCCTAATATTTCTATTCTATAGACATATATATATATATATATTTGTTCTACTTTATGTTTAATAGGATATTACTCACACAAGTATGACAATTGTCATTATGTCAAAAAAAACTAAAATATTATATTAAAAAATAATTATATACAGGGTGATTCAGTTTGATGTTCCACCCCCTTCTAACTTTTTTTATTTTGAGAGTAAAGTATAACAAACCATATACAGAGTGTTTTATTTAACACCGAACATTTTGAATGTTAATTTTTATACAGAAAATTTTTCCTTTAAGTATACATATGCATACGTTGTACATTTTCCGACACTCGGTTTATTAAAAGAATTCAATTTGAAGCTTTAAACGAGTGTTTTCCACTCCCAGGTTGAGCATGAAGTAAAATTTCGAGTTTAGAAAAGCCTGAAAATTTGGTTTGGTCGCGTAGCGCGAAGCGCCGAGCGACCAAACCAAATTTTCAGGCTTTTCTAAACTCGAAATTTTACTTCATGCGCCACCGGTACAAAACACTGATTCAACGTGAAGTTTAGCGGTGCGTTTTAAACGTCGTAATATGTCAGTGTTTTGTACCGGTGGTGCATGAAGTAAAATTTCGAGTTTAGAAAAGCCTGAAAATTTGGTTTGGTCGCTCCGCGCTTCGCGCTACGCGACCAAACCAAATTTTCAGGCTTTTCTAAACTCGAAATTTTACTTCATGCTTAGTCTGGGAGTGGAAAACACTCGTTTTAAGTTTCAAATAGAACTCTTTAGAAAAAACAAGGATTATTTAAAGATTACGGCACATATGCGGTAATTAGGACATGTATACTAAAAAGAAAAACTTCCTGTATGTGCAATTTGTACTGAAATAAGTTGAGGCGTTAATTGCGATTGATTAGCTACAACTTGTGATACCTTTAAGTTTTAGGTTATGTGGAAATTGGGTTACTATATCGCGGCAACCTAGATTACACATAACCTAAACATTAAAGGTGTTAAATCGTATTGATTGCTTTGGTTTGACAAATCGAACACACGAAAATAAACATTTCAAATGTTCGGTGTTACATAAAACTCTCTGTATATTTGTAAAAATTAACGGAAATTCAGAAATTGATTTTTAAAATCAACGGAAATCCTAAAAATTCACGAAAGCGTTAAGATTTTTATAATTAATGAAAATCTTGAAAAAGTCAATAATCCCTGAAAATTTACGAATTGTTTGAATTTCACGAAAACCATCAAGATTTTATAAAAATTAACGGAAATTCAAGAAAACTGCAAGAATTTTGAAAATTAATGGAAATCTTAGAAATGTATGATCAAAGGTTTAAAATTGACTAATAACTTACGGAAAATGGTCGAACTCGTATAAAATTCATGAAAAGTGTCAATATTTTTAAATAACAATAATTTAGTAGATTTACAGTTTTATATACAAATTAATTGTTTTTTTTTCAAAGAAAATTGGAAATGTCATTTATTTTTTTTTAATCATATTGCATCTTTGACCACCCTAATATATTTTGTTTCGAATTATAGACGTATAGAAAACAAACATGATAAACATTTGTTTCATAATTTGCCCAACACATGCGGTAATATTATAAGTCGATAATTTTTTTGTAATCACTCAATTTTTCAAATAGCAACATGGCGGATCATTAGGATTATCAACTTTTATTTCTTAATTTACCCAACACACTTTATAAGTCTAGAATTGTTTTTGTAATCACTCAATTTTTTGAAATAGCAACAAGGCGGATCAATATGATTTTTTAAAAGGTTAATATAATATATATAATAGAAATGCATTAATGTTCTTTTGTAATCGCAGTCGAACGAATTTATATTTTAATTCACCACTAAATAAAATGATGCGATTATACAACACTGTTCGCAACTCAGCCGATATTTTTGATCACAGTATTGTAAAATTTATAAGAGATATTATGCCTCACTTATAATCCTTGTATGTATTGTCTACTTTTGTTAATTTTACAAAACTAGTAAATTTAAACTTCAGTTAAGTGTCATGTGTTGTACATGGAAATGTTCCCTGTAATTGGATGTACTTCTGTTGGGAAATAAAAGAGTTATTATTATAACACTTATTCAAATGTATTTATTTGGGACTTATGTAACGAAAACAAATATAAGACATTTAGTAGTTTTTTTGCCGTCAAGTTATCAAAAACTTCTATAAACTATTTGGGGAAAAGCGGCAGAATTTAAAAATTATAGTTTTTTTTTTCTAGCCATAAATTTATTTTTATTTAGCCAATATTTCGCTAAACTTTTGTCAGCTTCTTCAGGGCAAGTTAAAAATATAACTGGGCTTTTTTATATTATCTAAAAAAGCCCAGTTATATTTGTAACTTGCCCTGAAGAAGCTGACAAAAGTTCAGCGAATTATTGGCTGAATAAAAATACATTTCTGGTTAGAAAAATACAACTATAATTTTTGGATTCTGCCGCTTTTCCCCAAAAAGTTTATAGAAGATTTTGAAAACAAATATATTCAGAAACTACAATTTTTATTTCAATCAATTAGGCCAAATGTATTTATAAGACTTGTAACACGAAACAAAATAAAAATATGAGTTATTTAAAAAAAATATCGACTTATTATATAATCGCATGTTTTGGGCAAATTAAGGAACAAATGCTGACAATTTGTTTTTCTATTCGTTTATAATACGAAACAAAATATAATCAGGCGGTCAAAGCCACCTTAATGCAATATTATTTAAAAAAAAATATGACACTTGCAATTTTGTTTAAAAAAACAATTAATGTGTATGTAAAATGACATCATGTATCCGAAAACAAAAAAATATGTTCGGTGTTCTATTTAGATTGTCAAAATTGATGTCACTTTCGGTGAAACTGGAAGTGCTATTAAAATATCCTAGTCACTACCGAACTCCTATTTGTTTTTAGTATAAACCTTCTAAATTTCAAATTTATATCTCAAATAATACAAAAAGTAAAGGGGGTGATCCTGTTTTATATTACACCTGGTATACAGGGTGATTCAGTTTGATGTTCCAGCCCCTTCTAACTTTTTTTTTTATTTTAATAGAAAAGTATAACAATCTATATATATTTGTAAACGGCAGGAAATTTTCTAATTAATAGGGTCACCGAATTGACAATACGATGACAACTGTCAAGGTAGCGATAGTCAACTTTATTCTCTCAAATGACACCATAAATATTTTTTTTGTTCAATTTGGATAGAGGGCACTTTGATACATCCACATATTTATCACAAGTATACGCTTAGATAACAAAAAAAATAATCAATCGGTTTATTTTATAAAAAAATCATACGTCTATAGAATTGAAATATTAGGATTTACCAAAATATATAAAATAAATATTGCAGCAATTTTTTTTTAATAAAATGTTTCAATTACTTAAATGACCTACCTTTAAGAATTAAACACTTAATGAAATAGTTTGTTTAATTTTTCATAATTGTTGTAGCCACATACGATTTTTTTATAACATATTTTTGTTATCTAAGCGTATAATTGCAACGAATATTCGGATGCAGGAAAATACCTTCTATCCGAATTGAACATAAAATAGGTATTGTGACATTTGAGAAAAAAAATTGATGGTCGCTCCTTCGACAATTGCAATGGTGTTATCAATTTAGTGACACCATTAAATAGAAAATTTCTTGCTGTTTGCAAATATACAGAGAGTTTTATGTAACACCGAACATTTGCAATGTTTATTTCGTTTGTCCGATTTGTCAAACCAAAGCATTCAATACGATTTAACACCTTTAATGTTTAGGTTATGTGTATTCTAGGTTGCCGCGATATAGTAACCCAATTTACACATAACCTAAAAATTAAAGGTATCACAAGTTGTAGCTAATCAATCGCAATTAACGCCTCAACTTATTTCAGTACAAATTGCACATACAGAGAGTTTTTCTTTTTAGTATACATGTCCTAATTACCCCATATGTGCCGTAATCTTTAAATAATCCTTGTTTTTTCTAAAGAGTTCTATTTGAAACTTAAAACGAGTGTTTTCCACTCCCAGACTAAGCATGAAGTAAAATTTCGAGTTTAGAAAAGCCTGAAAATTTGGTTTGGTCGCGTAGCGCGAAGCGCGGAGCGACCAAACCAAATTTTCAGGCTTTTCTAAACTCGAAATTTTACTTCATGTGCCACCGGTACAAAACACTGATTCAATGTGAAGTTTAGCGGTGCGTTTTAAACTATTTCATTAAGTGTTTAATTCTTAAAGGTAGGTCATTTAAGTAATTGAAACATTTTATTAAAAAAAAATTGCTGCAATATTTATTTTATATATTTTGGTAAATCCTAATATTTCAATTCTATAGACGTATGATTTTTTTATAAAATAAACCGATTGATTATTTTTTTTGTTATCTAAGCGTATACTTGTGATAAATATGTGGATGTATCAAAGTGCCCTCTATCCAAATTGAACAAAAAAAATATTTATGGTGTCATTTGAGAGAATAAAGTTGACTATCGCTACCTTGACAGTTGTCATCGTATTGTCAATTCGGTGACCCTATTAATTAGAAAATTTCCTGCCGTTTACAAATATATATATAGATTGTTATACTTTTCTATTAAAATAAAAAAAAAAGTTAGAAGGGGCTGGAACATCAAACTGAATCACCCTGTATACCAGGTGTAATATAAAACAGGATCACCCCATTTACTTTTTGTATTATTTGAGATATAAATTTGAAATTTAGAAGGTTTATACTAAAAACAAATATGAGTTCGGTAGTGACTAGGATATTTTAATAGCACTTCCAGTTTCACCGAAAGTGACATCAATTTTGACAATCTAAATAGAAATTTAAAACAACCAAATTTTCAGGCTTTTCTAAACTCGAAATTTTACTTCATGTGCCACCGGTACAAAACACTGATTCAATGTGAAGTTTAGCGGTGCGTTTTAAACATCGTAATATGTCAGTGTTTTGTACCGGTGGCGCATGAAGTAAAATTTCAAGTTTAGAAAAGCCTGAAAATTTGGTTTGGTCGCTCCGCGCTTCGCGCTACGCGACCAAACCAAATTTTCAGGCTTCTCTAAGCTCGAAATTTTACTTCATGCTTAGTCTGGGAGTGGAAAACACTCGTTTTAAGTTTCAAATTGAACTCTTTAGAAAAAACAAGGATTATTAAAAGATTACGGCACATATGCTGTAATTAGGACATGTATACTAAAACGAAAAACTTCCTGTATGTGCAATTTGTACTGAAATAAGTTGAGGCGTTAATTGCGATTGATTAGCTACAACTTGTGATACCTTTAATTTTTAGGTTATGTGTAAATTGGGTTACTATATCGCGGCAACCTATATTACACATAACCTAAACATTAAAGGTGTTAAATCGTATTGAATGCTTTGGTTTGACAAATCGAACAAACGAAAATAAACATTGCAAATGTTCGGTGTTACATAAAACTCTCTGTATATTTGTAAACGGCAAGAATTTTTCTATTTAATGGTGTCACTAAATTGATAACACGATTGCAATTGTCAAAGGAGCGATCATCAATTTTTTTTTCTCAAATGTCACAATACCTATTTTTTTTTCAATTCGGATAGAGGGTATTTTCCTGCATCCGAATTTTCGTTGCAATTATACGCTTAGATAACAAAAATATGTTATAAAAAATCATATGTGGCTACAACAATTATGAAAAATTAAACAAACTATTTCATTAAGTGTTTAATTCTTAAAGGTAGGTCATTTAAGAAATTGAAACATTCTATTAAAAAAAATTGCTGCAATATTTATTTTATATATTTTGGTAAATCCTAATATTTCTATTCTATAGACATATATATATATATATATATATATATATATATATATATATATATATATATATATATTATAAGGGTGGGTCAAAAATTTTAGATTTGAGACGGGTAGTGAAAAAATGATAGTTTTTATGATTCTATGTAAGGGAGCGACCGTGGTTTCGATCATAGGTTTACCCCCAGCTCGCACAAATGCCTCAAAAATGGCCATTTTAGTAGTTTTTTCATATTTCACTCAATAGATCATACTGTACATGTTATATGTGCGACTTTTTGGTCACAAATTACTCATGGGTCTTCAACCTTTAGATAAAGTCCATTGGGACCATATTTTGATGGTAAACCGGTGGAGTTATTGCCCTCTGAAAATATCGATTTTTGGGGGTAAAACTGCGAGATGCTTGTTACAATGATAAATAGGAAATAATTAGCTTTTAAACCACCTCATTTACTAATTTAGACTCTAAACTGCACCGCAAGTGCGTGAAGTTGGTTTTCGACCGAAGAAAAACTTTGTTTTGACATTCATTTTCGATTTTTTACCTCAAATTGGCGAAAAAACACGAGACTCTTTTTAAAGTGATTAATAGGTGATGATTAGCTTCTAATCCACTCATTGTTTAAATTTAGAATCTAAACTGCACCGCAAGATTATGTAGTTCACTTTCGACCAAAGGAAAATCGTCGAAAATGTCGAGATGATTATTGCTGTGATAAATTGTCTAAATGTGGATTTAAAAACCACTCTCTGTCCTAATTTAACTTCTTAATTTCACCGTTAGCTCATTACACTGACTTCCGATCGAAGAAAACTTTTGTTTAAGCCTATTTTTGACTTTTTATTTTCTGATGTGCCTATGTCAGGTTTGGTTAACAAAATGTTGAATATAGTGTACTAATCTGATTCTCTACACTCATTGAGCACAATAACTTGATATCAGATTCATAGGATATAGAATTAAGGAAAATGATACATTTGCAGAGGCACACAACTATGTAACTGAAAGAAGTGTAATGAAAAGTATGATGCATTATTATTTTTTTATTTATTTTTATTTATTATATTACAGTCTATAATCTCGTTTTGTCTCGAACGTTGGCATTTTCTTCTGAGAATCTAAAGTGTTTCTAATATTTGACTCTCGAGCATTTTGCCCGCACACGAGATGCGAAGCGCGAGTGACGAGTTTGATATGCCTTTCAACGGCCTGTGTATGACAAGGAAATTTTAACATGTCTATCAATTCTGTCTGACCTTCTATCACAAGTTCCCGCAATATTTCGCTGGGAATTCTTTTTAATAGGGGAGGTTCAGTTACATTTGACCAATCTATCAATTCCGTGTAATCTGCAGCTTTAAAATTTAATGTTGGGATTTTAAAATCACGGATACCGTTTCCAGCTGATTCACGACATTCAAAAATTATGTCCAAGGCTTTGAGTCTAAAAAAATCGATATTTTCAGAGGGCAATAACTCCACCGGTTTACCATCAAAATATGGTCCCAATGGACTTTATCTAAAGGTTGAAGACCCATGAGTAATTTTTGACCAAAAAGTCGCACATATAACATGTACAGTATGATCTATTGAGTGAAATATGAAAAAACTACGAAAATGGCCATTTTTGAGGCATTTGTGCGAGCTGGGGGTAAACCCATGATCGAAACCACGGTCCCTCCCTTACATAGAATCATAAAAACTATCATTTTTTCACTACCCGTCTCAAATCTAAAATTTTCGACATACCCTAATATATATATATATATATTTGTTCTACTTTATGTTTAATAGGACATTACTCACACAAGTATGACAATTGTCATTATGTCAAAAAAAACTAAAATATTATATTAAAAAATAATTATATACAGGGTGATTCAGTTTGATGTTCCAACCCCTTCTAACTTTTTTTATTTTGAGAGTAAAGTATAACAAACCATATACAGAGTGTTTTATTTAACAGGATTCGAATCCTTTTATAAGGATCCGAATCCATTTATAAGAATTCGAATCCTTTTTTACAAGGATTCGAATCATCTACGTCTGGGTTCGAATACGAATCCTATTAAAAAAATGTAACGAATCCGGATCACGAATCCGTTTTCACTAAAGTATTCGAATACCTCTTTTAAATCTTCTAAAAGGATTCGAATCCGGGAATCGAATCCTGAATGATTCGAATCCTGCCCAGCTTTGCTAGGCGACCGCCGAATCGTCTCGAATATAAATGTTAGTAGAGTAGTAAACAAAATTAAAGGGGGAGAAATGTAATGTTTTAAATTTGCGCACGAATTTATTGTATATTTTTTATATATGTCTTTGGTTTCTTGTGCGCATCTCTTGTGCGACAGTTGTATACTGGATACCGAATGAAAAGGTCATTCATAACTATTAAATATATTAGTAAGAGAATAAAGTTTAGTTTAAAGTATTTTATCAAAGAAACTGTTTTATTCCGCGACCCGTAGAACAGTACAAGTAAGAAATATTGATAATGAAGGTTTAAATTAAATTACACTTGGTTTGTTTCACAATTTTTTACTTTACTATTTACTCGACTAGTTTCGCGTTTTACAGCATTATCAGGAGTGAATTACAAAAGATACCAACAAGCTTATATATGGTCAGGTAATAAGGGATTTTAAGATTGGGGAATTCCAAATATCCTCATTGTCGTTGACGAGGTGTTTTCCGTCTTTTATTGCCCTATTTATTTCTAGGCCTTCCCTGAGGTTTAAATTACGGCCCTTATTACCTGAATATAGAATTTTGAAATTATTAACATCTATAAAGTGGTTATTAATTATACAATGTTTTGAAATCCCTGTACACTGTTTGTTATTTATAATTGATTTTTTATGTTCTGTTAGTCTTGTCTGAATAGTTCTTCCTGTTTGTCCTATGTATAATGCATCACATTCACTGCACTTTAGTTCGTACACTCCACACTTTTTTAATTTGTCTATGGGGGGTTTATTGTTTATTAGTAGTTTTCCTAAATTTGTCTGGTTAGTGCATATGATGCGAAATTCATTACCCTTTATATTGTTTCTAATTTTATTTGACAAATCCTTAACATAATTAAATTTGGCCCATTTTATTTCATTAATTTCTTCGATATAGAAGTGTTTCATCAATTGTTTTTTCTTTTTCTTTTTTAAGATGTTATCAACAATTTCAGCATTATATCCATTGTTGCGAGCTATTGTTTTTATGGTTGCTAATTCGATGGCGAAATCTTGATTACTCAATGGGATGTTTATTAGCCGATTTATGTATGAGTTAAATGTACTAAACTTAATTTGGTTTGTGTGATTTGAAGAATTGGGGATTATTGTGTCAGTAAATGTATCTTTTCTATATATTTTAAATTTTAAATGGTTAGTGTCAGTTTTTTCTATTGTTAAATCTAAAAAGTTTAAACTATTGTTGATTTCTGTTTCTGATGTAAATTGAATTTTTCGATTTATTGAATTTAAATATTGTTCAAAAGAATTTAATTGTCGGTTTGTGCCTGTCCAAATGCAAAAAGTAAGTAAGTAAGTAAGAAATATTAATTTTTGTTTTTTAACATTTACTTACTATCCTTGTTTACGCACGAAGTAAAATGTAGTTTAGAAAATTCTGAAAATTTGGTTTAGTTGCGTAGCGAAACGGATAAAACACTGAAATATTGTGAAATTGAAAATATACTGGTTATCACTTATTATGTTTGAATTTCATAGCAAATTTAGTTTGATTTTATTAGAAATATCTATGTCCCGAGAAATACAGGGAGTTTTTCTGACGTCACACATGAAATTCCTCGCGTGACGTGAAAGTCAATGTAATAAAACTAACAATCCCGACTCTGTTTTAAATTAAGACAACCTAATACACTAACTACCTTGATTGCTGACGTCACGCGAGGGAGTCCTCACGTGACGTCAACAATCAAGGTAATTAAACAATACAAGGTCGACTCGGTTTAAATCAAGACAAACTTACTTACACACCTTGGCTGATGTTGTCACGCGTGGAAATCCGTACGTGATGTCAAAACCAAGATCATTACTGTGCAAGTTTGTCTCGATTTAAACCAAGCCGACCTTATCACGCGCGGATTTCCTCATATGACGTCAAAAACAAAGTCATTACTATATAAGGTCAACTCGGTTTAAACTGGGACAGTCTTGTATAAGGTTGTCTTCATTTAAACGAGTGTTTTCCACTCGCAGACTAAGCATGAAGTAAAATTTCGAGTTTAGAAAAGCCCCGTGAAAATTTGTCGAGGGTCGCGCAGCGACCCGAGACAAATTTTCTGGGCTTTTCTAAACTCGAAATTTTACTTCATGCGCCACGCGTATAAAACAGTGATTTAACGAGAAATTTAAAACACACAAAGGACATTTTTCATGTTATTCCTCACAATTAATTCGATTTATTTTTGATGATTCAAATCCTTTTGTAAGTATTCGAAGTATTTTATAAATATTCGAATCCCTTTAAAAATGTTCGAATCCTTTTGTAAATATTCGAATCTTTTCTTAAGGATTCGAATCCTTTTATATGGATTCGAATCACCCACATTTGGATTCGAATCCTCTTAAAAAAATGTAACGAATCCGAGTCACGAATCCAGTTGAACTAAAGTATTCGAATGCCTCTTTTGAATCCTCTAAGAGGATTCGAATCCTGAATGATTCGAATCCTGCCCAGCTCTGATTTTTACATATCAATTTTTGTTTGTTTGTTATATTCATTTAATTTATTTTCTTTAATATTTTGGTATTGTATTTATTTTACTTCAATTAGCTCTGTATTGGATTCTTCCGTTGGGTAATAAAAAGATTATTATTATTATTATTAAAAAAAATCTTTATATAAACAAATTAGGTCTATTTCTTTAATTAAAACACTTTTAACCTTTCTTCACAATTTTTATTATATACCAGATGTACATTTCGGTCACAAGGTGACCATTATCAATGGATTGATCCAATTAGGTCTATTTCTTTATTTAATAAAAAAAAAAGTAGTATGGCTAATATTTTGCTTGAGATGCTGTGTGTGTTTGTGAGGGAAAATGTGTAATGAAAATGCATTGGACGGCTTCTTTTGTAATTTTGATTTAGAATGAGAGATACGTTTGGCATGCTGCCACATGGCACACTGTTGGCATTCGCGCACTTTCCGCCCGCATAAACAAAACTAAAGTATCCTTTATTAAGGACTAACTCAAAGCGAAAACATAAAGACCTAATGAATTGCCCCCTCGCGCAAACGAAGAACTCAAAAAGCCCACGAAAATAGCATGAAATCGTCGCATTGTTCTTCAAAAACACAATTTTCACAAGCAATAAAAACAAGACAAAGTAGAAATATTGTATATACTCGTACATTGTAGATAAATTCTTATTTAAAAAAATGGGAAACTATCAGAGAGTAGATGATCAATATTATCAAGGATGGTGTGCTGCAGCAGAAGCAGCAAAAGCGTCTTCCAGGAGAATAAAACGCCCTGAACGTGAGGATAATGCTCGCAAGCTTCGTTTAATGACACGACATTATCAACCATTATTAAGAAATATTAGCTATAAAACTCACATCCTTGAGTAAAGCCATTAAAGCCATTACCGCTGCAGATATAGCTTAATATTTTTATTTTTTAGCTTTAATACCTCATCATTTATACAACTATAAATAAAATTTAACACTTAAAAAGACAAAAATATTCTTAACTGCTAAAGGTCGATACCAATTTTGTTTTGTTAACATATTCTGCAATCAAATAATGTCAACAGCAATATAACAAGACCTTTTCAAATAGCCGACTATTATTTTTACTAATTTGTCTAAAAGAGTTGCATTTTGACAATTCAAACGAGACAGAATATCAAGCATTAATAACACTGCGCAACAACGAAAATGTTTCGGACTCAAAATTAGCTAATACTTATGTATTTTCACCCGCTGAATTCGAAAATGACATTAAAAATTACATATTAGCTCTTGTTTAGGAGATAAAGTTGTATGTAGTTTCTTAAGGGTGTAAATTTTAATTTTTTGGAAAATTTTGTATACCTGTAAACTGACAAAACTAACATTCCATAATGTTTGTAGGTTATGTTTATAACTAGTGAAGTGATTTATGTGAGTTTCCTATTGTTAAACTAGTGCGGAATTATTAATATAAATCAAAATGCCAAGGAATTGTGGAAATTCAGTGACAATTTTTGTTACATATGTGGTGAAATAACATTTTCATCACAGAAGCGAAATATCACGCCTCTTGTGAAAACTGCTTACCAACATTACTTTGGTATGAAGGTAGGGGACCAGGATAAGTCATGGGTTCCACACATATGCTGTAACCAATGTTCGGTTATACTAAGAAAATGGCTGAAAATTAAAAAAAGATCTTTGGCTTTTGCTGTGCCTATGGTATGGAGGAAGCCTAAAAACCATAAAAATGACTGCTATTTCTGCTCAACTCCGCCCATAAAAGCAGGATTGTCAATGAAGAAAAGGGGAACAGTTAAATATCCGAATCTTCCATCTGCCATTCGACCTATTCCTCATTCGGATAGTTTACCAGTTCCTACCCCACCACAAATTTATCATTTGGAAAATGAAGGTAGAAATGAGGTAGAAATGGAAGAAGAAGAAGAAGAAGAAGAAGCAAATAAGCGTTTCACATCAAATGACCCTGATTTTGAGGTAAGAGATGATACACTAGTAACACCACACAGATTGAGTCAAGCAGAATTAAGTGATCTCATTCGAGATCTAGACTTGTCACAGGAGAAGGCAGAACTTCTAGGGTCAAGACTACAGCAGTGGAATCTTCTCCAACACGATGTCAGAGTTTCACAGTATAGAAAACGTCAGCGAAACCTGCTCTCTTTTTTTGAGAAGAATACCAATCTTGTTGTTTGTATCGACGTCTATGGATTAATGAATTGTCTCAAAATAAACTATGATCCAACAGAATGGAGGTTATTCATCGACTCATCTAAGCTAAGCTTAAAAGCTGTATTACTGCACAACGGAAACCGTCTTCCTTCTATTCCTATTGGCCATGCAGTTCACATGAAAGAGACTTACATTAACATGAAAACTCTCCTCGAATCAATCAATTACAATGAACACAAGTGGAAAATTTGTGGTGATCTAAAAGTCATTGCTATACTTTTAGGAATGCAATTAGGGTACACTAAATACTGCTGCTTTTTGTGTATGTGGGATAGTAGAGACAGAAGTTCACATTACATAAAAGCAGACTGGCCTGCAGGAAATCTCAATACTTACGAAAAAAATATCGTTGCTGAGCCATTTGTGGACCCAACAGATATTCTTCTTCCACCCTTACATATTAAATTGGGTTTAATGAAGAATTTTGTCAAAAGTATGAACAAAGATGGACAGGCTTTTAGGTATTTGAGAGACAAATTCCCGAAACTAAGTGATGCAAAGGTTAATGAGGGTATTTTTGTCGGGCCACAAATTCGTCAACTTGTTAGGGATCCTGCGTTTGACGAAGTTTTGGAGGGGAAAGAAAAGGAAGCCTGGGAAGCTCTGAAGGGAGTGATTCGTGGATTTTTAGGAAACAAAAGAGATGAAAACATTAAAAGTGCGATTCTTTTCGCAATCTACAACAAGTTAGTCTTACAAAGACTATATCAAACACTCATTGAAACAACTAATACCCCGACGGACATTGAATTATACAACAAGTGTTTGCTGTTACATACAGTAACTTACTGCAAATGTAACAATTTGGGTCAAATTATTCAGGCCATCATTTAGTCTAAGACTAACTTGTTGTAGATTGCGAAAAGAATCGCACTTTTAATGTCTGCAACCAAGAGTATAAATGAAATTGCCCATATTTCATTTATACTTAAAAAAAAATGAAAACTACAGTCAGTTAGTAAAAGTACTCCTGGAAAAATACCATCAACTCGGATGTAACATGTCCCTAAAGATCCATTTTCTCCACTCCCACTAGAGCTAATAAAACATTTTCATTGTCATTTTCATTATTCTTTTTAGCATTAAATGAATATAATTTGACTAATATGGTGCAGGAAACACGAAAAAAATATTTTTTTGTGGTGCAGTGTAATCTGATTAAAGCCCGAGAGCTTTAGCTGAAGGGCTTTAATCTTTGATTATTAATTTAGACAACTCAACTCAACATTGAGTTGTCTAAAAATGCAAGACTTCAAGATAAATTATTTAAACAAAAATAGTGGCTATTTAAAAAGTTCGTGTTATATTTTTAAAGATTATTTATTGAATCATTCTACATAACCTAAATTGTATATTCCTTATGCATTCTCCTTCCGCATATTCCAAGCCCACTCTTTTTAAATTTCAGCTAATACTCCATTGGGGTTGGGGATTGGGGTTGCTTCCTCCAGTTTGTAATTTTTAACTTGACAACAATTTTCAAGTTGACGTCATACACTTATCTTGCTTCTACTTGGATTTATTGGTACAGAGTTTTTAACAATTTGCTGTTGATCTTTCTCCGAACCGTGCCATTTTTATGACTTTATAACAAATGTCATAGTCAAAGCAAAGCATAGAAGAATAAGAGGTAGAAGAGAGGGAGAGAGAGAGGAAGAGGCAGAAATAGTCGACCATTTTTTGATTTAAATAAACACCGTAATCGTATCAAAATATGACATATCAACAAGGAATTTTGACAGATTAAATAAATATTCAATTTTTATGATATCAATTAGTTTCATTTACAAGAAAATTATTTTTCTTGAAATAATTTTCCATTTATCATGTCGAGGGGAAGCGAAATAGTCAAAATATATGCCAAATTCAGTTAAAAACTTAAGAAATGTCAATTGTTTTAATTTTTACATAATAATAAAATGATCAGTTTAGATCATAGGCTGCCTACTTTTATTGTCTCTTAGACTACTTGCCGATTTTATTCTGTTTTGAGGTAGACCAAATGGCCAGGCGAAAAAAAAATGTTGATGTGTCCATCATAGCAGTTTCCCCATCGCCTGAACAATTAATAATTGACATAATAAACTTATTTCACTTATAAATTGGTTACAGATCATTTCACATTAAATCAGTGTTGTGTATGCGTGGCGCATGAAGTAAAATTTCGAGTTTAGAAAAGCCTAATTTGGCTCGGTCGCTCCGCTTCGCTACGCGCCCGAGCCAAATTTTCAGGCTTTTCTAAACTCGAAATTTTACTTCATGCTTAGTCTGGGAGTGGATTTCATCATTGAAACAATTGAAATTTGACATAATGCGTTTATTGTCGTTTTATTGACGGAGAATGTAAATTTTGATACAAGTAAAATAGGATTCAATAGATTATAGGTAAATTACAGTCAATTTAATGATGAAATACTATCAAAATTAAGTATTGTCAGTTTAAATGATAATGCGGTCATGCTTGATCTTATATTTTTACAAACTGATTTGGCCGAACAAAGTAAAGTTACTGCAGCTGTTGTTTCTCTTGTTACTTGTGATCGCCATCATCCCGCGCTTGTATTAGATTTAAACTTATTCGCTCAAAGTAATAATTCTAATTTCTCAAGTAGTTTGAAATATGACTTCAATAACAGTAACTTTGACCTTCTCAATGATATTTTAATAAATACTCACTGGGACTCATTACTAACAAGTGATAATGTAAACTGCGACTTGGATTACTTTTACGAAATTTTATTTAACTCAATTAAAAAATGCGTTCCAATCATTCGGATTAGGTCGTCAGCTCAGTTTAAATTTCCTAAATGGGTTAGTAAGGAACTAATTGACTTGATATTTTTAAAGAAAAAACAGAATAAGAAATTTAAACAATCACAACACGTGATCGACTATACTAGATTCCAGTCCACACGAGCAAAATGCAAGGAACTCACACAGGCTTGTTTCAAAAATTACATTGATTCGATTGAGTCGTCTATTAATAATAACCCGAGACGCTTTTTGAGTTTTATAAACTCCAATAGGTCATCACCCGATTTCCCGGATGCCCTCGTGTCAGAGGGGAGTACATACACCTACCCGCAGGATGTGGCAAATATATTTGCAGACTTCTTTGGTTCAGTTTATAATACCTCACAACCAGTGCTTTCTCAACTCTCTTCGTGTAGGACTAGTCTTAATCATATATCGATCAACCGAATTAACGATATCTCTATTTCTGCCATACTTCAGGAGCTGTCAGGGCAGACCTCTAGTGGAAAAGAGGGCTGGGATGGTTTACCGCCCGTCTTCTTACAGAAGTGTGTTTTCACTCTCTAGACCTTTGTGGCTCTTATTTAATAAATCCCTTAAATCTGGCACTTTTCCTGATAGATGGAAGCATTCACTAATAACACCTATCTTCACGAAAGGCAAGAGGAACTTCGTTGAGAATTACAGACCAATATCATTGCTATCACACGTTCCCAAGATATTTGAAAAGCTAGTTACTGGTTGCGTTAGTAAGGACTTGAACTCTATTTTAACCGATAAACAACATGGGTTTCGGCCAGGACATTCTACAGTATCTAATTTACTAATCTTTGGGGCAACAATTACTACATCGCTGGAAGAGGGGTACGAGGTTGATACCGTGTACACCGACTTTTCTAAAGCGTTCGACAGTGTTGACCATCAAATCTTGGTCGAAAAACTTTTAGAGGCTGGTGTACATGGGTCCTTGCTCGATTGGATTAAATCATACCTCAGCAACAGAACTCAAACAGTACGCATCAGTAACTTCACTTCTCGTCCCATACCTGTAACTTCGGGGGTACCGCAGGGATCACATATTGGTCCATTACTATTTAATGTTTTTATCAATGATATTGTAAAGTGTTTCAAATATTCCAATTGCCTTCTTTTTGCGGACGACTTAAAGCTGTACATGCCTATTAAAGACAATTATTCTAGCCATAAGCTACAACTCGACCTAGAAGCGTTAAGTCGTTGGTGTATTATAAACAAATTGAAGCTGAATGTTTCCAAATGTTTTGTTGTGTCTTATTCTAAAAAGAGATTAAAGGGACTCAGAAATTACTCTCTTAATAACACACCATTAGCACACACTAATGTTGTAAGAGAACTTGGTGTTACTTTTACGAACACTTGGAGCTTCACTAACCATATAGACACTGTAACCTCGAAAGCCTTGCAAATGTTAGGCTTTATTAGAAGACAGTGTACAGATTTTTCTAATATAAGAACGCTCGTAAATCTGTATGTGTCTCTCGTTCGGCCGCATATCGAATATTGCTCACTGGTATGGTGACCAAATACATCCCGAAACATTAACCAAGTGGAGAGGGTTCAACATAGGTTCCTTACATACATAACCTTCAAATTCAATCTTGATAGCACTTATGCACATATATTGTCGTTTATTAATTTGCAATCGCTCGAGCGACGACGCTTAAACGCAGATGTTATTTTTCTTCAAAAATTAATATCAGGTGTGATAATCTGTCCAGAACTGTTAAGTTTAGTAAACTTCCATGCTCCAAGTCGCGTAATACGGAGCAGTAAGTCATTTTATGAACAAATGTACAGAACCAATTACTGCAATAATTTTGGTATTAATTGGATTTGTGCTAATTGCAATAATATCAATTTTGACATTTTTAGTGGGACATTAAAACAGCTACGCGCATTCCTAATAAAGGAATAGGTTATTGTGTACATGGTTAGTTTGCCAGTTATATATTATATTATCATTGTATTTGTAGCTTAGGAGATATATGCCTTTCAAAAAAATCAGAACACAAAGTATTTATTGGACGATTTTAATTAAATTTACAGAATTTGATCATGTAAATAAACTGCATCGATGATCAAAAAATCAATTGTTTTGGTTACTATTTAATGGTATTTTTCCTTGATTTCACCATTATGATGAGCTGCTGATTTTTTAATGTAATTGCTTCTAATATCCAAATAGCCTCTGTGAAGTTTGACGTTTCAGTTTGTAAAACATAAAAAGATGCCCCGTGTTCGTCGCCGTGCACAATATCATCATCTAAGTGAATTTGAAAGGGGTCGTATTATTGGAATGCGAGAAGCGGGTTTTTCGGTTCGTGCTATTGCTGAAAGGGTAGGCCGTAGTGTATCGGTGATCGTACGCTGCTGGTCTAGATGGTCCGAAGCTGGGGAGAATCGACGTAGACTTGGATCAGGACGTCCAAGAAGCACCACTGAGCGTGAAGATCGAGCTCTTCGTCTTACAACTTTAAGGGACAGATTTACAACGTCGCGGGCATTGAGAAATGACTGGTTGGCTCTAAATGGCCAAAGAGTATCCATGGCTACAGTTTACAGAAGAATCCGCAGTTTTGGTATAAGATCCTACCGTCCCCAATTGTGTCTACCTCTTACTCCGCAGCATCGCAGAGCAAGACTTGATTGGTGCAGGGAAAGACAACATTGGACCCATGAATGGAATAACATTATCTTCAGCGATGAGTCTCGGTTCTGTTTATGGGCTCATGATGGTCGCAGAAGAGTGACACGTCGACGCGGTGAACGCAGAATTTTACAATTTGCTGTTGAAAGACATACGGCTCTTACACAGGGAGTTATGGTTTGGGGGGCGATAGCATATGGTAGTCGGTCTCCTCTAGTTTATTTAGAAGCAAGTCTTAACGCGATTCGGTATATTGACAACATTTTACGGCCAGTGTTAGTGCCCTATGAAAATGGCTTGCAGAACCCCATTTTTCAGCAAGATAATGCTCGACCTCACACAGCGGCCATTACAAGACAGTTTTTTGATAGTTCCGAAATCAATTTGTTACCTTGGCCATCTCGTTCTCCAGATCTATCGCCAATAGAACATGTTTGGGATATGATAGGTGTTAGAATAAGTAACTTACAGCGCCCCGCTAACACTGTAATGGAACTTAGAGGTCAAATTATCGAAGTTTGGAATGAAATACCCCAAGTCGATATTGACAGCCTGATTTCTAGCATGCCTCGACGTGTTAATGAGTGTTTGGGAAATCGTGGAGGCCCAACACATTATTAATTTCTATTCATTTGTTTTTTTGTTTTTCAAGTTGATTTTTTGATCATCGATACAGTTCGTTTACATGATCAAATTGTGTGAATTTTATTAAAATCGTGCAATAAATACTTGGTGTTCTGATTTTTTTGAAAGGCAGTATATACATATATATATATATATATATATATTTATTATTTTTATTTTTTGTCTTGTACTTTAGTCTTGTATGTACTTTTGTTAGTTTTAGAATCACGAACTGTAGTCTCGTTTTGTAAATGGATCCCGTTGAATAAATAAATAAATTAATTATATCAATTAGTTTTATTTACTAGGAACTTATTCTTTTTTATTAATTTTCGATTTTTTTATGTCGAGGAGAAGGAAAATAGTCAAAATATATGCCAAATTTAGTTAAAAACTTATGAAATGTCAATTGTTTCAACTTTAACGTAATAATAAAATGATCAGTTTAGATCATAGGCTTCCAAACTTTTATTGTCTCGTAGACCACTTGCCAATTTTTTTGTTTTGAGGTAGACCAAATGGCCAGGCGAAAAAAAAGTAGTGATGTGTCCATCATATTTCCCATCACCTAAACAACTGATAATTGACATAATAAACTTATTTCACTTATAAATTGGTTAAAGAACATTTCACATTAAATCATTGTTATATACGCGTGGCGCATGAAGTAAAATTTCGAGTTTAGAAAAGCCTAATTTGGCTCGGTCGCTCCGCTTCACCACGCGCCCGAGCCAAATTTTCAGGCTATTCTAAACTCGAAATTTTACTTCATGCTTAGTGCGGGAGTGGAAGACACTCGTTTGTTTCATCATTGAAACAATTGAAAATTGACGTAATAAGTTTATTGTCGTTTCATTGACGAAGAATGTCATTTTGATACAAGTTAAAAATGGTTCAAAAGATAATAGGTGAAAAACAGTCAATTTAATGATGAAATTCTATCAAAATGTTTAATATTGTCAGTTTTAATTCTATCAATTAGTTTTATATACAAGGAACTTATTTTTCTTGAATTAATTTTCGATTTTTTCATCTCGAGGAGAAAAAAATATTCAAAATATATGCCAAATTTAGTTAAACACTTATGAAATGTCAATTGTTTCAACTTTAAGGCAATAATAAAATGATCAGTTTAGATCATAGGCTTCCAAACTTGTATTGTCTCGTAGACCACTTGCCAATTTATTCTGTTTTGAGGTAGACCAAAGGGCTAGGCAAAAAAAAAAATAGTGATGTGTCCATCATAGCACTTTCCCCATCAACTAAACAATTGATAATTGACAAATTAAACTTACTTCACTTATAAATTAGTTAGAGACCATTTCATATTAAATCATTGTTATATACGAGTGGCGCATGAAGTAAAATTTCGAGTTTAGAAAAGCCTAATTTGGCTCGGTCGCTCCGCTTCGCTACGCGCCCGAGCCAAATTTTCAGGCTTTTCTAAACTCGAAATTTTACTACATGCTTAGTCTGGGAGTGGAAGACACTCGTTTGTTTCATCATTGAAACAATTGAAAATTGACGTAACAAGTTTATTGTCGTTTCATTGACAGAGAATGTCAATTTTGATACAAGTTAAAAATGATTCAAAAGATAATAGGTAAATAACAGTCAATTTAATGATGAAATCCTATCAAAATGTTTAATATTGTCAGTTTTAATTACATCAATTAGTTTTATTTACAAGGAACTTATTTTTCTTGAATTAATTTTTGATTTTTTTATGTCGAGGAGAAGGAAAATAGTCAAAATATATGCCAAATTTAGTTAAAAATTTATGAAATGTCAATTGATTCAACTTTAACGTAATAATAAAATGATCAGTTTAGATCATAGGCTTCCAAACTTTTATTGTCTCGTAGACCACTTGCCAATTGTTTTGTTTTGAGGTAGACCAATTGGCCAGGCGAAAAAAAAAGTAGTGATGTGTCCATCACAGCATATTCCCCATCACCTAAACAACTGATAATTGACATAATATACTTGTTTCACTTATAAATTGGTTAAAGAACATTTCACATTAAATCATTGTTATATACGCGTGGCGCATGAAGTAAAATTTAGAGTTTAGAAAAGCCTAATTTGGCTCGGTCGCTCCGCTTCGCTACGCGCCCGAGCCAAATTTTCAGGCTTTTCTAAACTCGAAATTTTACTTCATGCTTAGTCTGGGAGTGGAAGACACTCGTTTGTTTCATCATTGAAACAATTAAAAATTGACGTAATAAGTTTATTGTCGTTTCATTGACGGATAATGTCAATTTTGATACAAGTTAAAAATGGTTGAAAAGATAATAGGTAAAAAACAGTCAATTTACTGATGAAATTCTATCAAAATGTTTAATATTGTCAGTTTTAATTTTATCAATTAGTTTTATTTACAAGGAACTTATTTTTCTTGAATTAATTTTCGATTTTTTCATGTCGAGAATAAAGAAAATATTCAAAATATATGCCAAATTTAGTTAAAAACTTATGAAATGTCAATTGTTTCAACTTTAACGTAATAATAAAATGATCAGTTTAGATCATAGGCTTCCAAACTTTTATTGTATCGTAGACCACTTGCCAATTTTTTTGTTTTGATGTTGACCAATGTCTGTGTCCATCACAGCAAATTCCCCATCACCTAAACAACTGATAATTGACATAATATACATATTTCACTTATAAATTGGTTAAAGAACATTTCACATTAAATCATTGTTATATACGCGTGGCGCATGAAGTAAAATTTCGAGTTTAGAAAAGCCTAATTTGGCTCGGTCGCTACGCTTCGCTACGCGCCCGAGCCAAATTTTCAGGCTTTTCTAAACTCGAAATTTTACTTCATGCTTAGTCTGGGAGTGGAAGACACTCGTTTGTTTCATCATTGAAACAATTGAAAATTGACGTAATAAGTTTATTGTCGTGTCATTGACGGAGAATGTCAATTTTGATACAAGTTAAAATTGGTTCAAAAGATAATAAGTAAAAAACAGTCAATTTAATGATGAAATTCTATCAAAATGTTTAATATTGTCAGTTTTAATTCTATCAATTAGTTTTATTTACAAGGAACTTATTTTTCTTGAATTAATTTTCGATTTTTTCATGTCGAGGAGAAAGAAAATATTCAAAATATATGTAAAATTTAGTTAAAAACTTATGAAATGTCAATTTTTTCAACTTTAACGTAATAATAAAATAATCAGTTTAGATCAAAGGCTTCCAAATTTTTATTGTCTCGTAGACCACTTGCCAATTTTTTCTGTTTCGAGGTAAACTAAATGGCCAGGCGAAAAAAAAAGTAGTGATGTGTCCATCACAGCATATTCCCCATCACCTAAACAACTGATAATTGACATAATAAACTTATTTTACTTATAAATTGGTTAAAGAACACATCACATTAAATCATTGTTATATACGCGTGGCGCATGAAGTAAAATTTCGAGTTTAGAAAAGCCTAATTTGGCTCGGTTGCTTCGCTTCGCTACGCGCCCGAGCCAAATTTTCAGGCTTTTCTAAACTCGAAATTTTACTTCATGCTTAGTCTGGGAATGGAAGACACTCGTTTGTTTTATCATTGAAACAATTAAAAATTGACGTAATAAGTTTAGTGTCGTTTCATTGATACTCCGTCGAAATTTTACTTCATGCTTAGTCTGGGAGTGGATTTCATCATTGAAACAATTGAAAATTGACATAATGCGTTTATTGTCGTTTTATTGACGGATAATGTCAATTTTAATACAAGTAAAAAAGGATTCAAAAGATTATAGGTAAATTACAGTCAATTTAATGATGAAATACTATCAAAATTAAATATTGTCATTCAGTAATTGGTTTCGAGTTATGTGAAGTTGTAAACTTAAATTAAAACACTTATTTGTTCCTTTCTTCACTTATTTTATTTTACTTGTTAGATGTACATTTCGAGTACTACGTACTCATTTTCAATAACAGAATGCCTTAAAACTAATTTACAATCGTTTATATATGGTTTGAGGATTAGTGGAAAAACCTTAATCTAATTATGTCGGTTACCTGTTTGGGGTGGATTGGTGTTAATGAGTGTCGGTGATTTACAATTTTCCGAAAGGAGGGTTAAAAGAGGATTATCTAAGGGACTCAGGTCAAAATTAAGTAGTTTGTTTTTGTTTTTATACATTTCTATTGATTCCAACATATTTAATCGATAACTGTTTGATTCTTTGAGTAATTTTACATTTTTTATTGGGAATTGATGGCCGGTTTCATAATTATGGTATGCTATCGCGGATTTTTCGGGGTTTCTATTTTTTATATGATACGTGTGTTCTTTGAATCTTTTTGATTCCGTTGAGTCTGACCTATATAAACTTTTTCACAATTGTTACATTCTATCATGTAAATTCCTGATTTATTTAAATTATCCCTGTTATTCGATTTTTTGTTTAATAATATGTTTAATTTTGTGTTGCTGTAGTTAGCAGTTGTTAATTTGAATTTTTTGAATATTTTGTTGATTTGGTGGTGAACTAGAGGGTTGAAAATGAATTTAACAAATTTGTTATTCTTAATGTCGCTGGTTTCTTTTGAGGTATTCAGCTTTGTGGTATTTTTAATCAAATGTCTTTTCATATGCCTATTAATGAGTTTTTCAATTATGTTCCTTTTATATCCTAATGAAGTTGCAATGTTTTTAATGAATTTTAATTCGTTTTGTCTGTTTTCTTTTGAAATCGGTAAGTTTATTGCGTTATAAATCATACTATTGAATGCTGCGAGTTTATGCCTGATGGGCGTTGTTGATGAAGAGTGAATGTAGTTGTATGTGTGTGTTGGTTTGCGATATATATTAAAGTTTATTGTTTTTGTATCTGTATTTTTAATAATTAATAAATCTAGAGACGGGATTTGATTGTTATTTTCAATTTCGTATGTAAATGAAATGCTCGGAGACAATCCGTTCAAATCCGACAACAAGCTGGTTATTTCTGTTTTGTTATCTATAACAGTTATTATGTCGTCTACGTATCTAAACCAAACTTTCGGAAAAAAAAAATACAATACCTGGCTTTCCGAAAGTTTGGTTTAGATACGTAGACGACATAATAATTAAAAATACAGATACAAAAACAATAAACTTTAATATATATCGCAAACCAACACACACATACAACTACATTCACTCTTCATCAACAACGCCCATCAGGCATAAACTCGCAGCATTCAATAGTATGATTTATAACGCAATAAACTTACCGATTTCAAAAGAAAACAGACAAAACGAATTAAAATTCATTAAAAACATTGCAACTTCATTAGGATATAAAAGGAACATAATTGAAAAACTCATTAATAGGCATATGAAAAGACATTTGATTAAAAATACCACAAAGCTGAATACCTCAAAAGAAACCAGCGACATTAAGAATAACAAATTTGTTAAATTCATTTTCAACCCTCTAGTTCACCACCAAATCAACAAAATATTCAAAAAATTCAAATTAACAACTGCTAACTACAGCAACACAAAATTAAACATATTATTAAACAAAAAATCGAATAACAGGGATAATTTAAATAAATCAGGAATTTACATGATAGAATGTAACAATTGTGAAAAAGTTTATATAGGTCAGACTCAACGGAATCAAAAAGATTCAAAGAACACACGTATCATATAAAAAATAGAAACCCCGAAAAATCCGCGATAGCATACCATAATTATGAAACCGGCCATCAATTCCCAATAAAAAATGTAAAATTACTCAAAGAATCAAACAGTTATCGATTAAATATGTTGGAATCAATAGAAATGTATAAAAACAAAAACAAACTACTTAATTTTGACCTGAGTCCCTTAGATAATCCTCTTTTAACCCTCCTTTCGGAAAATTGTAAATCACCGACACTCATTAACACCAATCCACCCCAAACAGGTAACCGACATAATTAGATTAAGGTTTTTCCACTAATCCTCAAACCATATATAAACGATTGTAAATTAGTTTTAAGGCATTCTGTTATTGAAAATGAGTACGTAGTACTCGAAATGTACATCTAACAAGTAAAATAAAATAAGTGAAGAAAGGAACAAATAAGTGTTTTAATTTAAATATTGTCAGTTTAAATTATATCAATTAGTTATATTTACAAGGAACTTATTTTTTTTAAATTAATTTTCGATTTTTTTTTATGTCGAGGAGAAGGAAAATAGTCAAAATATATGCCAAATTTAGTTAAAAACTTATAAAATGTCAATTGTTTCAACTTTAACGTAATAATAAAATGATCAGTTTAGATTATAGGCTTCCAAACTTTTATTGTCTAGTAGACCACTTGCCAATTTTTTGTTTTGAGGTAGACCAAATGGCCAGGCGAAAAAAAGTAGTGATGTGTCCATCACAGCATATTCCCCATCACCTAAACAACTGATAATTGACATAATAAACTTATTTCACTTATAAATTGGTTAAAGAACATTTCACATTTAATCATTATTATATACGCGTGGCGCATGAAGTAAAATTTCGAGTTTAGAAAAGCCTAATTTGGCTCGGTCGCTCCGCTTCGCTACGCGCCCGAGCCAAATTTTCAGGCTTTTCTAAACTCGAAATTTTACTACATGCTTAGTCTGGGAGTGGAAGACACTCGTTTGTTTTACATTAAAACAATTACAAATTGACGTAATAAGTTTATTGTAGTTTTATTGACGGAGAATGTCAATTTTGATACAAGTTAAAAAGGACTCAAAAGATAATAGGTAAATTACACTCAATGTAATGATGAAATACTATGAAAATGCCATAATAGTGAAAATACAGTCGACTATTATAAAATATTATCAAAATGTTATAATAGCGAAATTACCGTCAAAATGTTACAATTTTGCAACGTTTGTTTCAATTATTATCGAACACACAGCATATTAAGATCAATCTTTATGTACACAATAAGTTAATATTATTATAATTGCAATTGGATTGTAAGCGAAGAAAGAAACTCCTCTCGTTTTCTATTTCAATTTGTAGTTCTTTTAGAGATTGTTGTTATAGTCGACTGAATTTTCGCTATTAAAGCATTTTGATAATATTTCATCATTAATTTTTTTTCATTTAATGATGAAATAGTATTAAAATGCTATAATAGCGAGAATACAACTCATAGCCTACTAGAACGAATTTTCAACCAATGATATGCAAGGAAAGCCGTAGGTACATGTCTATCACCGCGATGATAAAAAACAAAAGAAGCGGTGGGTGTTAAGTTGTCCTGTCATTCGAAACGTCAAAATAGGTAAAGTTTCGTGCAGTGATATTAATAGCAAAGTGAAAAGTGCGACGCCAAAAAATACCGTCATGAATACAGAATCACAGTGGCGGCAGTTTACGATCTTTTGTGCGGTTAAAAAATTCACAATCAATAGGGCAAAAACAATATCACATCTGTCGATGATGTTAAGGGAATCACATTATTTTATTCGTTATATTCTCTCACTAAATATAACTCGTGATATGATTAATTATCGATGATATTTTGTCGTTGAAACCGAAGCAGCACATTCAACTCGTGCTGCGCACTCGTTCAATCTGCAGCTCGGTTTCAACTCCAAAATATCATCGATAATAATCATACCACTCGTTATATTACGGCTGAGAATATAACTCATAGCCTACTAGAACGAATTTTAAACCAATGAGATGCAAGGAAAGCCGTAGGTACATGTCTATCACCGCGATGATAAAAAAACAAAAGAAGCGGTGGGTGATAAGTTGTCCTGTCATTCGAAACGTCAAAATAGGTAAAGTTTCGTGCAGTGATATTAATAGAAAAGTGAAAAGTGAGACACCAAAAACCACCATCATGAACACAGAATCACAGTGGCGGCAGTTTACGAACTTTTGTGCAATTAAAAAATTCTCAATCAATAGGGAAACAACAATATCTCAGCTGTCGATAATGTTAAGGGACTCACATTATTTTATTCGTTATATTCTCTCACTAAATATAACTCGTGATATGATTAATTATCGATGATATTTTGTCGTTGAAACCGAAGCAGCACATTCAACTCGTGCTGCGCACTCGTTCAATCTGCAGCTCGGTTTCAACTCCAAAATATCATCGATAATAATCATACCACTCGTTATATTACGGCTGAGAGAATATAACTCATAGCCTACTAGAACGAATTTTCAATCAATGAGATGCAAGGGAAGCGGTAGGTACATGTCTATCACCGCGATGATAAAAGACAAAAGAAGCGGTGGCTGATAAGTTGTCCTGTCATTCGAAACGTCAAAATAGGTAAAGTTTCGTGCAGTGATATTAATAGAAAAGTGAAAAGTGCGACGCCAAAAGACACCGTCATGAACAAAGAATCGCTGTGGCGGCAGTTTACGAACTTTTGTGCGGTTAAAAAATTCACAATCAATAGGGAAACAACAATATAACAGCTGTCACTAATGCTGATAGGGCTCGCATTATTTTATTCGTTATATTCTCTCACTAAATATAACTCGTGATATGATTAATTATCGATAATATTTTGTCGTTGAAACCGTAGCAGCACATTCAACTCGTGCTGCGCACTCGTTGAATCTGCAGCGCGGTTTCAACTCCAAAATATCATCGATAATAATCATACCACTCGTTATATTACGGCTGACTATATCCCGCCAAAGACGGCGAGCCGAAACACGAATAAATTAGAACCAATTAGCTTCTAGAAGTCGTTGTTGCCTTGATAACAAATTCATGTAGAGTTCGATTTCGGCACTGTGATTGGTTCTCTACTAGTATTATGTTTCGGCACGTGATTGGTTATCCCAATTCATTGTTCAATTTTTGTAAATAAACTGAACGTCAAATAAAAATTATACACTTCAGTTTTTGTGAACGCTGTAAAAATGATCGCAAACACACGGTTCGGAAGTACACCTCTAGAAGCAATTCACGAAAAAGTAAGAAACGCCCAGCCTATAAATACATTACCATCGCAAAAATATATATGGAAACAGTTTATGGAGTTTTGCGTGGAGAAAAATATTACGTTAAATGCGACTTGCACTTTGGAAGACATTTCTAAAATCTTGGAAAACTGGGCATACAATATGAGAAAGAGGGACGGCACGAACTATAAAGAAAAGGTAGTCAAGACGCTATGGAATACCACTGCTAAGTTAGTGCAAGAGAAGTACTTCAGTGAGTTTCAAATATTGTTTGATCCATTTAAAGACTTAATATTCAAACCGGCACGAAGCGCCCGCGATGCCAAACGCAAAGAATTGCAGCGGTTTCCTGAGAAGAGAAGCATGAGTTCTGCACCGTTATTATCAGAAGAATTTCAAGCGATAGTTCTTCAATTTAACGAGGACAGTCCCGATGGGTTGCAAAGAAAATTCTTTCACATAGCGTCGGTTGAACTCGCGTGGAGAGGAGGCGAAGGGACATCAACATTAATTCAGCACTTCAAGGATGAATTAAATAATTCTGCAGATCGACTGGAAGAATAATTTACAATACCATATTTTCTAAAACCTCTCAGGGTGGAGGACAACGCTTAGCCGAAAAGAAATGGCTCACACCAAACAAGAGTAATGAAGATGTGTGTCCGGTACGATTACTTAAGAAATTATTGTCAAAACGTGGCGACAACATTAAAACAGATCGTCTGTTTTTAACTGTAAACAAAAGCTGGCCATCGGGAAAAAGCTGGTATAAAAATATGCCCATTGGCCGCAACGAAATTGGGAAGTGGGTTAAACAAGCGGCTCAGAAAATCGGTTTAAACACCAAAATGATTAAAATTAGCAATCACTCTAGTAGAGCAACAGCTGTGAGTCAATTAATGGAACAGGGAAGTAGTGACCAAGAGGTTGTTAAAATCACCGGGCATTCTAGTTCGCAATCACTTAAACCGTATTTGCAATTAAATTCTGACCATCATACTAAGATTATTAACAACCTCAGAATAAAATACTCCAATACTCTAGTGACAAGAAATGAACAACATAATGAACCTGATTAGCAAAATATAGTATACAATAATTGTACAATTAATAATTATTATACTCAATAAATTTCTCCGTTTCTTTTGAATAGATTCCTTTTTTATTGTAATATTTTTGTTGGGATATAGTCTGATAAATTGCTCTCGTGCATTGTAAATTATCGCAAGTTTGCACTCTTTCGACAAACACAGTCGTATTGCTTTAGGCAACAGCCCCTCGCCCTACGGGCTCGGGACTGTTGCCAAGCAATACGACTTTGTTTGTCGAAAGAGTGCAAACTTGTTACCGATAATTTCCAATGCACTTGTGCAATTACTGTTGAAAATACAGTCGACTATAATAACAATCTCTAAAGAAAGTACAAATTGAAATAGAAAACGAGACGAGTTTATTTCTTCGCTTACACTTCAATTGCAATTATAATAATATTAACTTATTGTGTACATAAATATTGATCTTAATATTATGTGTTTTCGATAATACTGGAAACAAACGTTGCACTAGAATAATTGAATTGACTTTATTGATCAACATAAAAAACACGTTGTGGCACTGGCCATGTTTCCATTCTGCTAAGTGTTAAAAAATCCTGCAATTGTTTTCAGCGCCGCAGTAAAGAAAACTTGCGCCCGGGGCCAAAAATCCAATTGGTACCCCCAACTTGACAGTCTTAATAAATGTCATGTGTCATTATAAACTAAATGTCAACTAATGTTAACTATCACTATTGACAAATGCTATTGGACTTATGTCGACGCCGACTTATGTCCAATAAACGTCAACTGTCAAAAGTGTCAGCTGCCAAAAATACGTAAACAAAAATGCGAAACATGCGTAAAAACGTTAGGTTTGTGGGCACGTCACAATCTTGACAAATACAAAGAAAAATTAAAACAAAACACAATGACTTTAACTTTACCTTCACTTTATACGCAATCTATTTAATTGACGCTCTTAAATACCATATCATAAGAAAAATGATAAGTTAAAACTTGTCTTTAAAAAGTAAAACACGCAAAAATTGTGGAAATAAGAACAGTTGATATATTTAACAAAATAATGTCCATTTTAAAACTTGTTTGTTTTTCTATTTTGACAGTTTTTACAGATACATACACATATCGTATGTTCAATAAAAAAAAAAACCTCTAGTGTCATGATTTTATCTTTTTTTAATTTAGGTTGGCTACACGCTTTAGGAATTGACATATTAAACGTCAGACATAATATTTATAATACATAATTTTAGAACTGTTCACTGTGGAGGCTTCTACTTCGTTATACATCATTATTTACACAAATAAGACAATTAACTTTGTTTGTATAACTGAGAATTTTATTGTGACTATAGTTTCGACAACTTTAACTTGTCATTATCAAACATAAAGTAGACTTTATGTTTGATAATGACAAGTTAAAGTTGTCGAAACTATAGTCACAATAAAATCCTCAGTTATACAAACAAAGTTAATTGTCTTATTTGTGTATAATTTTAGAGTTGTCAACCTACAATATTTTCCATGGCACTCTAGAGGTTTTTTTTTTATTGAACATATGATACCATAGCACACACATCAGGCTGATGACGATTTATATAAAAATTGGTATCTTTTTGATGTTGGTTGATAATTTTTTTGTAGTGTGTAAAATTGTCGTTGATATAACGCAACAGTGTCAGTTGTCAAGACATAGGCAGTCAGTATAGTCAAATGGCTATCAATACCTAATGTAACCATTAACAATCCTCAGTTTAAGAGCTTTTATAGATCTTCTGTAACAGTTACGAAAGTTTTAAAAAGTCTTTGACAATTATAATATCTCATATACTGCCAATAATGACTTTCTATGACTATAATAGAATATCATTTACGACATATGGATTGGAATTCTTGACAGTATTGTATATATTTTAATTTTTGACATTAACTAAAATATCATCAATCTATGTTAATAATGAACTTCTCTGACTGAAAGGGAATGTAAATCTCGACATATAAATTGGCATTGTTTGACAGTATTGTATTAATTATGATTTGTTTCGGTTATTGTGATATTTTATTTTATATTAATATTAACGTTAGGTTTTTCGTAATTAGTAATCTTATATTATTATACATTATACAATTATGATACATTTCCGTCAATTTGTTGACAGCTAGAAATAAAATATAATAAAGTGTTGTAATAATAGAAAATAGTCTATTTTTGGCAAACGTGGCAAAAAATTTGTAATTATACCTGTGTTAGTAACGTTTCCTTGTCATTTTAATAAATAAATGTCACAAATAATTGACATTACATTTTTTAACATAGGTTTCTACTCCCAGACTAAGCATGAAGTAAAATTTCGAGTTTAGAAAAGCCAGAAAATTTGGATTTGCCGGGGCGCGCGAGCGAAGCGAGTCGCGCCCCGGCAAATCCAAATTTTCAGGCTTTTCTAAACTCGAAATTTTACTTCATGCGCCACGCGTATAAAACACCGATTTAATGTGAAGTTTAAAATAGGGCTGCTAATTTGAATATTCATAAATATTCAAATATGAAACATTCAAATTAGTCAAATAGTGAAACAAATAAACCATTTGAATTTATAATATGTTTAGTTTTATAAAATACATTAGACATTTATTAACACTAATTTATTAAAATATTTAAATATTCAAATAGCTAAAATAATCAAATATGTAAAAAAGTAAGGGATTTAATAATGTGTTATTTGAATATTTGCGAATATTCAAATTCCCAGCCCTACTTTAAAAAATTATATAATGAATCTATATTATAAACTAGGGCTGGGAACCAATCATTATGAAATCACATACTTTTTCAGATATTTCATTAATTTCTGATAATATTTACGAAATTTCGGATCTCAGGCTTCGATGGCGTCCCTCTGCTTGATGCGCCTGTGGCCCTCGTCTCTTAGCCCGATACTTACTGCGGCACTGATTGTTTTATACAGATCTCCAAAGCCTACTCCTTAAAATAATATAAAGTACAAAGCGATTGACGTGACCTTTAATTTTTCATTTAGAGAAATAAAACAAGCAGTCTTTTTGAAAGACCTTGTACTTTCATGAAGTAATTAGAAAATAAAAGCTGAAACATTTGGTTTTAATGTAATGTAAAACACAATTGTTTCAAACTGAAATCGGGATTAAAATTGTTAAAGTCAAAGTTGGAGAATATTTTCGACTCGCGTTTCAAAATCCATACGTTCCACCGTTGAAAGAATCCATCATACGAGTAATACTCTTGTTTGGCAGTATATTAAACCCTGAAATTCCCGCATCTTTAAAATTTTTCCATAATTGAAAAAAATTGACGTTTTTATTCGATTCATTCTTTATAATAGAAAAACTAAATTGTGGAAAAAGAAATATTGATGTTTTGTATATTTTTTACAATTTTTTCTTTTAAGTATACATATCCCATATATACCGGCTGCGAATGACATACTTTTAAATGAATTATAAATAGAAAAGTTGTACTATGTTTTATACCACAATATTTTTTATTAAACACTACATAATTTTCGACATTTTTAAATGAGTCAATTCGTCCCATAAAATTTAATTTAATTTAAATAACAGTTTTAAATGTTATGTATACAAGTATTATTGTAATGAAATTCTCCGTTTTCGTGTTCTTTCGATCAATTATTGCTCACTTTACGATGGCAGCCCGAGGGAGATTTACGCAGACGTTAACATTTTCCGAAAATGCGAACGGTTATGAGTGTAAATCAGGCCTTAATTGTGACCGTAAATCTCCCGGATTTAGTGGGATCCATCGCAATTTCACGTGAGATATGTCGTAATTCCAGAAAATTATTCACAACAGGTGAAATTGTTTTTGTCTGCCGCATTAAGTTTTCTATCCTCTTTTCCTTTGTTCAACAACAGGAATTAGTGTTTTTTTTTCAAGCTGACTTACTTGATAAAAAATTACAGAAAATCAATATTTTATTTAACTAACTTACTAATAATAATATTTATCATCCAACAGACATACTATAAAAAAATTGTTGAGAATTTGTTCAAAGCTTAATTTTTTATTTATGCTGACTTACTCGAAAAAAATTCAGAAATTCAATATTCAATAGATACTTATCGTCTTAAGTTGTCTTATTTTAGAAATAGAAGGGACACGATTAAAGGAACATGGATGAAAACTGACGGCAAAATTATAAAACACCAGAGGAACCAAGAAAATTTAAAAATAAATATACCACGGACATTTAAAAACAAGAAAAATAATACAAGGATAGAACAAAGGAGAAACGAACAAATGCACATAGCAACATGGAATGTTAGAGGGACATACGCACTAACACAGATAATGAAAAAATATTCCATAGATCTTATCGCTATACAAGAAACAAAACAATTAGGACAATTTATCCAAGAAATAGGGGAGTACATATTTCTGAATACCGGAGCAAATGATAGAATGCTTAGAACTGGGTTTCTTGTAACAAAAAGGTTAAAAAAAGATATTATAGAATTCACGCCAATATCAAATAGAATATGTAAAATAAGAATAAAATATAACTATAGAAAGATTAGCATCATCAATATACATTGCCCTACAGAAGACAAAACAGAAGAAGAAAAGGAAGAATTTTATGAGAATATTGATAGAGTATACAGTGGAATTCCCAGATATGATGTGAAAGTGTTAGTAGGAGACTTTAATGCCAAAATAGGAAGAGAACACATCTATAAGCCAACTATAGGAGATCATAGCAGACATGAAATCTCTAATGAAAATGGTAAAAAGTTAATAGAATTTGCTATGGAACGACATCTAAGAATAATGACAACGTACTTTCAACATGCAGACATACACAAAGGGACATGGATATCGCCAGATGGTAGAACAATTAACCAAATAGACCACATAGTAATAGAACATAAGCACTTACAATATATACTAGATGCAAGAAGCTACCGGAGAGCTGGCATAGATACGGACCACATACTCGTAAGAGCGAAAATAAAGCACAGAAGACCACCCCCAGCACCAACGATGGAAAAACGCCAAGATGACAAGATAAAAGAGAGTTTCCAAAGACTAACAAATAAAGTTATTGCGGGAGAAAATGTGGAAGAAAAGTGGAAAGGGTTTGAAAATGTAATGGAAGAGGCTGCAAAATTTTTAAGAAAAGAAACTAGAACAAGCAGTAAGTTATGGTATGATGATGAATGCAGAGAAATGATACAAAAAAGGGAATTAATGAGAATGAAACTACTACAATACAATACAAGAGAAAATAAAGAGCTCCACGATAGATACAAAAAGGAAGCTAAAACACATTGCAGGAAAAAGAAAAGAGAGCAAATTGAAAAACAAGTACAAAATATTGAGAGCACATATGAGAAAAAGCAAGCCAGAGAATTTTATCAAAACACAAATAGTACACGGAGAAATAACCAACAGAATAAAATAATCTTTTGTATAAACAAACAAGGTGAACTAGTAGGTGACTTAGAAGAAAACTTGCAAAGATGGGCCGAATATTTCAAAGAGCTGTATGATATTGAGAGTTTGGAATCTATGAACAACAATGAGATACCCGAAGGTGATGATGAGATACTCCTAGAGAATATTGATCGAGAAGAACCACCGACCATAGAAGAAATTCAAAATATCATTAAATTGTTCAAAAACAACAAAGCTCCGGGAGAAAACGGAATAACAGTGGAAATGCTTAAAATGGATGGAGATACTCTAGTGAGAAATATATATACTGCCTTTCAAAAAAATCATAACACCAAGTATATATTGCACGATTTTAATAAAATTTACACAATTTTATCATGTAAACGAACTGTATCGATGATCAAAAAATCAACTTGAAAAACAAAAAAACAAATGAATAAAAATTAATAATGTGTTGGGCCTCCACGATTTCCCAAACACTCATTAACACGTCGAGGCATGCTAGAAATCAGGCTGTCAATATCGACTTGGGGTATTTCATTCCAAACTTCGATAATTTGACCTCTAAGTTCCATTACAGTGTTAGCGGGGCGCTGTAAGTTACTTATTCTAACACCTATCATATCCCAAACATGTTCTATTGGCGATAGATCTGGAGAACGAGATGGCCAAGGTAACAAATTGATTTCGGCACTATCAAAAACTGTCTTGTAATGGCCGCTGTGTGAGGTCGAGCATTATCTTGCTGAAAAATGGGGTTCTGCAAGCCATTTACATAGGGCACTAACACTGGCCGTAAAATGTTGTCAATATACCGAATCGCGTTAAGACTTGCTTCTAAAAAAAACTAGAGGAGACCGACTACCATATGCTATCGCCCCCCAAACCATAACTCCCTGTGTAAGAGCCGTATGTCTTTCAACAGCAAATTGTAAAATTCTGCGTTCACCGCGTCGACGTCTCACTCTTCTGCGACCATCATGAGCCCATAAACAGAACCGAGACTCATCGCTGAAGATAATGTTATTCCATTCATGGGTCCAATGTTGTCTTTCCCTGCACCAATCAAGTCTTGCTCTGCGATGCTGCGGAGTAAGAGGTAGACACAATTGTGGACGGTAGGATCTTATACCAAAACTGCGGATTCTTATGTAAACAGTAGCCATGGATACTCTTTGGCCATTTAGAGCCAACCAGTCATTTCCCAATGCCCGCGACGCTGTAAATCTGTCCCTTAAAGTTGTAAGACGAAGAGCTCGATCTTCACGCTCAGTGGTGCTTCTTGGACGTCCTGATCCAAGTCTACGATCGATTCTCCCCAGCTTCGGACCATCTAGACCAGCAGCGTACGATCACCGATACACTACGGGTTACCCTTTCAGCAATAGCACGAACCGAAAAACCCGCTTCTCGCATTCCAATAATGCGACCCCTTTTAAATTCACTTAGATAATGATATTGTGCACACCGACGAACACGGGGCATCTTTTTATGTTTTACAAACTGAAACGTCAAACTACTCAGAGGCTACTTGGATATTAGAAGCAATTACATTAAAAAATCAGCAGCTCTTCATAATGGTGAAATCAAGGAAAAATACCATTAAATAGTAACCAAAACAATTGATCATCGATGCAGTTCATTTACATGATCAAATTCTGTAAATTTCATTAAAATCGTCCAATAAATACTTTGTGTTCTGATTCTTTTGAAAGGCAGTATATAATATAATACACAGCGTGTGGGAGAATGAAGTAATGCCAAGTAGATAGAAAGAGGCTCTAATTTGTCCTATGCATAAGAAAGGAGACAAAGCAGAATGCGGAAATTATAGAGGCATTGCACTAACTGACACTGTATATAAGATAATGGCGATTGCAATAAAAATAGACTGAATAGTACAGTAGAAAATAAGATTGGACCATACCAATGTGGATTCAGAGAAAAAAGATCAGTCATGGATCAGATTTTCACTTTAAAACAAATAATAGATAATAATATAGACCAAAATCTACCGCTGTATATGTTGTTTATAGATTTTAAACAAGCCTATGACACAGTGAAGAGAGAAACAATATACAAGGCAGTGAGAGATTTAGAAGTAAAGGAAAAATTAATACGGTTAGTGAAAACGACCCTAACAGAAACAGACTACAAAGTATTTATACATGGACAAACATCAAACATCTTTAAGGTTACAAGAGGGCTAAGACAGGGAGATCCACTATCGACAACCCTGTTTAATATAGAATTAGATTCAGCAATAAGAGAAAGTGGAATCCAGACAAAAGGGACAATATATAACTACAGAAACCAATTAATGGCATATGCTGATGATATTGTCAATCTAACAAGGAAAAAAGAAAATCTAGTAGCGGCGACAAATAAATTAGAGATAGAAGCGAAAAGGAAGGGATTAATAATAAACCAAGATAAGACCAAATTCATGGTAATAGAAAGCGGTACAGGAACCCAAGATGTAAATAGACAATTAAAGATAACTACAGAAGAAATAGAGCACGGATTCCAAAGAGTAGAGAATTTTAATTACCAGGGAGTCAAAATTACATGCAGAGGGGACGAAAAAGAGGAAATACAAGAAAGGATAGCCAAAGGAATAAAATGTATGGGAGGAATAACACATATTTTAAGATCAAAAAATGTCTCAAGAAATGTCGAAAAAATAATCTACAAGACCATAATCAGGCCAGTAGTAATATATGGCGAAGAAGCATGGAAACTCAACATAAAAGAAAGGAATGCGTTGGATATTTTTTAGAGAAAAGTACTAAGAAGGATATATGGCGGAAAGAAAATAGAAGGAGTGTGAGAAAGAAGGCCTAATAAGGAACTACAAGAACTCTACGATGAACCTTCAATAACAAACGTCGTGAGAGCACAAAGGTTAAGATGGTTGGGCCATGTAGAGAGAATGAGTAACTAGACACCGACAAAACAAGTGCTAAGAGGAGGGATAGCGGGAAGACGAAAAAGAGGCAGGCCACGAACAAAATGGTTAGACACAGTAGAGAAGGACCTAGAAGAAATGGGAATTGGAAACTGGAGAAAGAAATCAGAAAATAGAGCAATCTGGAGAAGGATTTGCTACCAAGCCATGGGCTAACTCGGCTCGCAGTGCTGAATTATATATACTCAATGACATTAGAAGCGTAAAACCAAGAAGGAATGATTTTTTTGAATTCATATTTTAGCAACAGAGTGACTATATTTAAAGCATACATTGATAACAATTTCAACCTTGTGCCTTTTATATTAATTGGAAAAAAAAAATATTTCACTTTTTCTTTTTTGATAAAACTATTTATATTAGCTGTTTAGTACAGATGTTTTTAGTTTTCGTGTTTCCGTTGAGTGTGTTAAGCTTAAATAAAATGCCTCGAGTCCGAAGACGTCCACAATATCACCATTTGAGCGATTTTGACCGGGGTCGAGTTGTTGCTTATCGAGATGTCGGTATGTCCTATCGCGAAATTGCCCGCCGTATTGATTCCACTGCAGCAACTGTAATACGTATGTATCAGGTATGGACAGAAGAAGGTAGAGGAGCAAGAAGAAGACCAATTGGTCAACCAAGGCGTACCACAGAACGTCAAGATCGGCGCTTAAGACAAATAGCCCTGCGAGACCGTTTTGCTACTACGCGTCAAATCGGTGATCAATGGATTGGAGAAGAAGGTAGGCCCGTTAGTATGCGAACCTTATATCGCCGCATTCAATCCTTTGGGCTTCTTTCGTACCGTCCAAGATTAGTGCTTCCTTTAACAGCGAGACACTGTCGCCAAAGGTTGGACTGGTGCAGAGAACGGCAGCATTGGGAGGCAGAATGGCACGATGTCGTATTCAGCGATGAATCACGATTTTGTCTAGGCACGCATGATGGCCGTAGAAGGGTACGACGCTACCGTGGAGAACGACCTGATCTTAGGTTTGCTATTGAGAGGCATGTACACAGGACTGCTGGAGTAATGGTTTGGGGGGCTATTGCTTATGGTAGTCGATCACCTCTTGTATTCATTCGAGGCAGTATGACAGCTGCGCGTTATGTTGAAGACGTCATACGACCGACTTTGTTGCCTTATTTAGATGGCCGCCCAGACGTACTTTTTCAACAAGATAACGCACGTCCCCATATTGCTCGTCGAACTATGAACTTTCTTAATGAAGCGCCCAGTTCGCCGGATTTAAATCCCATTGAACATGTGTGGGATATCATGGGAAGAAGAATATTCTCTTTGCACCATCCTCCACAGACTCTAACACAGTTGATCGATGAAATTCAAGTTGCTTGGAACGAGATGCCTCAAGAAGACATCGACCATCTCATTTTGTCGATGCCCAGACGTCTACAGGAGTGTATACAGAAAAGGGGTCGCCAAACACATTATTAATTTTTGTTAGATTGTTTTTTAATAAAATTTCTTGAAAATGTAATCATTTTATTCTTGATGTAAGACTACCATACTGCCAAAAAACAAGTTAAAATAATAACTCCTTTTGGGTGTTACGCTTCTAATGTCATTAAGTATATATATATATATATATATATATATATATATATATATATATATATATGTATATATATATAAGTTGTCTTATTAATTAAGACATTGTTTGCATTTTCACGGATAACATTTTCGTAATTTTATATATTATGTTCAATATTTTATTTAACTAACTAAATAATAATAATAATATTTATTGTCCAACAGATACACCATAAGAAAAATTGTTGAGAATTTGTTGAAAGCATAAAATTTATACGAATATTCTCGTAATTTTATATTTAACAAAGTTCATTGAAATTTTAACAAAAACGAAACATCAATATTTGTTTTTCTACAATTTAGTTTTTCTATTATAAAGAATTCCAAATGATCTAATGAAAACTTAAGAACGTCAATTGTTATCAAACGAAATATCGACAAATGATGTATGTCACTAACAGAGTTGGGACGAATCCTCGTTAAAAGGATTCGAATCACGAATACGAATCACCTAATATGATTCGAATCACGAATACTCGAATAAAGGATTCGTAAGAGATAAATATGATTCGAATCAAAGATTCGAATCCTGTTTTTTCGAATCACGAATACAAATCGTTCAAGAATAAATTTGATTTTATTATTTTTTTACAACCAATAACATATAAATATCGTTATCAGTTGTTTTAAGAAAAATATTCAAAACCTAATTATATATTATTAACACTGAACATCATTGATAACAGGCTAAATATCTGTGTTAATCTAATTAAAGATGTATTTGTGTGTTTTTGAACTACACTTCAAATAAGTGGTTTATACGCGTGGCGCATGAAGTAAAATTTCGAGTTTAGAAAAGCCCCGTGAAAATTTGTCTCGGGTCGCTGCGCGACCCTCGACAAATTTTCTACGCGGGGCTTTTCTAAACTCGAAATTTTACTTCATGCTTAGTCCGGGAGTGGAAGACACTCGTTACTTTAACTGTTAAACTGTTAAAGTATGTGTCGTCGGATGCCCGTCTTCAGGGGTGATATGTAAGCAGATTATGGGTCCCAGGAGTTGCCAAATAAGTGAGTTACTCAACTGTTTCCAAGGCACTCTTTGAATAACCAAAAGATTAAAATTTTACATATAAAATGTACAATAAACTATAAGTGTGATACATCATTGAATTCAGTAAAAAATATTCTTCCAAAAAATATAATAATCCAAAATGGCACCCATAAGATAAACAAAAGTTAGCTATGGTCCCTAGGTAAACGTTATAGTTATCTTAAAATAAAATATGTTACTCGATTTTTCGTTAAAAAGTGCCAATCATGTCAAAATTTGGAATAAAAAAATAAACACGAATTTTCCAAAAATACGTCTTTTGACAATATCTCATTGACGAAAGAAGATATTTCAAACTTGTTTTTGGATTATTATTGGGCTCTAAATTACGCAAGTTTACCCCAATTTAGCCGACTCTCTATCTCTTTAAATAACCGAGATCCCTATACATTCTGTTGAAATACGCACACCCTGTATAATAATAATAACAATAATACTATAAAATTTATTGTATTGTTATTTCCTAAATATTTTAATTAAATAAATATTTTACATTGTTTACCGTATATTTACGAATATATTAAAAAATAAATACTTATTTCAGTAATTTAATATTAATTATACCATCAACTGTGTAAAAGTCTTGTGTTAAAAATAACCAGAAATCGTTAGATGATTTTTTATTAAACGAATTTCACTATGGCTTTCGACGTCTAAGTCAAAAAATGTTTAAAACAAAAGTTGTAGCCAACGAAAAAATAAACCTCTTTTACCTAAACACCTTTCACCTCAGCTCTTTTGTTTTTGTTTAATAAACCGAGAAAGATTTTTTTGAAAATAAATACACAACTTTATGAAAACTTTATTATAATTCAAAAATTTACGAACGAGTGTCTTCCACTGCCAGACTAAGCATGAAGTAAAATTTCGAGTTTAGAAAAGCCCCGCGTAGAAAATTTGTCGAGGGTCGCCCAAAATATCAAAATGACCAAAATGTCATCTCGTAAATATAAAAAATATCAAAAACGTCAAAAATTCGGCGTTTTGATAAACTCGATTTACCTCAAAATTATCATTTTATGTCAGTACGTGACAGTTTGACAAAAACGTTCTTACAAAAACTAAAATTTCTCTCAAAATCAGTAATAATGTCAAAAAAGTTATCTAATAATATAAAAATTGTCATCTAATGTATAACAAGTAAATATGTAATATCAAAAATATCAAATGTCAAAATTGTCGCCTAATGTCAAAAAAGTAAAAAAATATAAACTGTCAGAACTGCCATCTAATGTCAAATAAATCATTTAATGTCAACATCAGAAATGGTAAAAAAGTAAACATTTCATTGTTTATCAAAAGTAAGATCTAATGTGAAACATGCCATCTATTGTCAAGAAACGTAGTCTAATATTAAGAATATAATCTATTGTCAAAAAATGTCATCTCAAAAGGTAAAAAATATCAAAAAGTCATTCAATGTCAAAAATGATTAAATATGTCTTAAAGAAAAAAAAATCTCAAATTTGTGTGTTCAAATAATGAGTCAATAATTTTTGAAAATCGTTCCAAATCTGAAAAAGTATTGAAAATCTTACATATAAACACGACTCAATAACTCACATTATTGCTTCGTTCACACATACACACAAAGTTGCTTTATTACATTATTAGTAATTATAGTCGGGTTTTGAGTGAATAATCTACTCGAATACTGTAGCCATTCTGTTAAATGTTCTATTACATAGGCTTTCGTTTAATTATTCATCTTTTTTTTTATATATATATATATATACATATTTAAGTATTAATTTATCTCAGTTTTGGGTTCAATATAACGATATTAATTTTGACTTTAAATATATTGATATTAATTTAAAAAGTTAAAAAAAAAACAAAAAAAAAAAAAGATTTATTACTCTTCTAATCTAAATTACTTACTTTACTCAACTATTATCTTGGATTACACACGATAGAGGATGTTGCATAATATAACTTTATGTCATTTAAATACTAGATCATTAATTTCTTCCTTTTTAGATTTTACTGAGATTGTGGCACCACTAGACTATGATATAATTTCGCTATCAGAAACATGGTTATCGCAGGCAATTAAGGACGAAGTTGTTACATTGCATAATTATAATATGGTACGGAGTGATAGAGAAGGCAGAGGTGGAGGACTGGCGTTTTATATTAAACATGGTATATGCTTCGAACGCATTCCTACTACTAATACAATTGAACAATTATGGATAAAACTTTACATTGATCGTTATTCTATTGCAGTGGGTGTGTGTTACCGTCCTCCTAATGTTAATGTAAAACATTTTGTCAATACTCTCGAAGATACTCTCTCTCACATCAGCCCTTTGTATGATTTGTGTGTTATTACTGGTGACCTTAATATAGATTTTTTAACAATGAACAACAGTTTAACATACCTTATGGATGTTCTGGAATTTTACAAATTAAAGCAGATAATCTGTGAACCTACTAGAGTAACTAACTCATCTGAAACATTAATTGATATTTTTTGTATTTCAGATGAAACGCTGGTAGTCAGTACTGGAGTTGTTAACGTACCGGAAATTAGCGATCACAAACTTATCTATACAGTACTAAAAATAAAAAATAATGAAATACAGCAAAAATTGGTAACATTTAGAAATTTTAGACACTTTAACTACAATCATTTCTTGGGAGATTTATACTCTGTGCCTTTCTTCCTAATTTATGACATTAATAATGTTGATGATAAAGTCAACTATCTAATATTGCACCTCTTAACTCTATTTGATACTCATGCACCGTTAATGGCTAGGATATTCTCTAAACCTTGGTCACCTTGGTATACCGTCAATTTAAAATTTATGAAATCGCTTCAAAATAACGCGTTACGACAATATAAATCTAATCCAACCGCAGCTAAATGGGAATATTATAAGTCACTAAGAAACTTCACAACAGCTTCCATTAGAAGGGAGAAGAAGGCTTTTTTAGAAAATGTTCTTAATACTCGAGATTACAAAACTACATGGCGAACATTAAAATCAATGAGAATAATTAAAAGAAAGGATACGCATAATATTCCGACATTTCTAAAAAATCCTGATGAAATAAACTCCTATTTCGTTGACTCTATACCCAAAAGTTGGAATAACAACACCCTTAAAGAGTATTATAAAAATAACCTAGTATCCAATTCTTCTTTTAACTTTCAGCCCGTAAGTGAAGAATCAATTAGTGAAATTCTAAATAACATGAAAAGTAATGCAATCGGTTGCGATGGCATTGGTATCAAAATGATACAATATTGTTGTCCGCATATTTTGCCACAGATCATTGATATAGTAAATATGTGTTTAGAGAAAGGTGAGTTTCCGGCACTTTGGAAAGAGGCTATAGTTACCCCAATTCCTAGAATTAAAACCCCCCTTCAGTTCAAGGATCTGCGTCCTATTAGTGTGCTCCCAGTTATCTCCAAAATCTTAGAGAAAGTTGTTGACCTTCAGTTAAGAGATTACATCGCTTCTATTAACCTGTTACCTCTAACACAATCAGGTTTTCGCCCTAAGTATAGTTGCACAACCGCATTGTCTAATATGTGTGACAACATTATTAGAGCTACGGATAATGGCATGCTTTCTGTGATTGTATTGCTAGATTATAGCAAAGCATTTGATACAATCGATCACGATACGATGCTACTTATCCTAAGGCATATTGGGCTAGCTGAAGTGCCTGTAACTTTTTTCAAAAATTACTTAAGAAATCGCACTCAGCGGGTCAAAGTTGAAGAAAATCTCTCGAATAGCCTACCAGTTCCCTCAGGTGTACCCCAGGGATCCATTTTGGGACCCCTATTATTTTTAATATATTCTTCCTTTCTTCATAGATCTATTCAATTCTACGAAACCCACTCCTATGCTGATGATCCTCAGCTGCTTTATTCTTTTCATAGCTGCAATACAGTGTTAGCGTGTAGTCAAGTCAATGAAGACATTTCAAATTTAGTTAAAGCCTCAACAGAACATAGTCTCTATGTTAATCCTGACAAATCGAAATTAATTGTCTTCGGCCCAAAAAAAGCTAGAGAACGCCTTATGCAAAACAATTTATTCAGAGTAACGATTAATAATACTGTGCTTCCATATAGCAATGAAGTCAAGAGTCTAGAGGTTACCATTGACTACAGGTTTTGCTTCAAATCACATGTAAATCAATGTATTAGAAATGCCTATAGTAACCTAAAAAATGTATACAGTAATCGCTGCCTCTTATCTATAGGATCAAAAAAAATGTTGTGCGAGTCGCTCGTCTTATCACATTTCAACTTTGCGGATGTCCTCTATGATCCATGTATTGATTGCGTAGATATTATGCGAATACAAAGAGTGCAAAATGCAAGTATGCGCTTTATTTTTGGAATAAGGAAGCATAACAGAATTAGTCATAAACTCACGGATCTAAATTGGTTAAATATGAAAAACAGAAGATATTTACATAGTGCGTGCTTATTTCAATCTATTATAATTAATAAAAATCCGCCCTACCTCTACAATAAAATAAAGTTTCGCACAGACGTTCATAGTCTTAATATTAGGTTTAAGGGTACACTAAGACCCCCAAAATTTCGTTCAGCTCTTTTTATGCGAACGTACTCCTATGTAATTACAAAAATATATAATAACATTCCAGGTAACTTTAAGACTATGAACGTCCTACTTTTCAAATCTAGACTCAGAACTTATGTTCAGCAACACGGTTAATACTGCTGTGTAATCCAAAATATATCATTCGTTTCTTCAATTTTTATTTCTTATGATTTTTATTTACTTTTTTTGTTATATTGAATCCATCACATTTGTTACGGTAATTTATTGGTTGAATGGAAGATCAGCCGCACTTCGGTTGCGCTGAATTCATACCTTTTTATTTTCCGCCTGGTAGGATCATTTTGTAAAATATTCATTGTAATGTTAGTTGTAATGATTGTAAACAACCTGTTGATTTTACTTGGTGAAAATAAATAAACTTTAATAATAATATAATTTGAGGAGAAAATCTCGAAATATCGAAAATTTCATCAAAATCGATAAAAATGACAAAATATCAAACATCAAGGTATGTTGAAAATCTGATAAACATTTTCATAAATTAATTAGAAATCCTCAAATATTGAAAATGTCATCAACATTCGATAAATTGAGGAAATATTACAAAATCTAATGAAAATTTTATGAATCGACGAAAATCTCGAAATGATGATGATGATAAATATGTTATAAATCGACATGTTGAGTGTAAACATTTTATTGGGAATGTCAATTCATAGGAAAATGGTCCAAATATAATTCGAAACGTCATAAATGTCAATCCGTGTGAAAATTGTCAAAATATGATATGATTGCTAACGTCAAAAATATTAATTTGTGCGAAAATTGTCAGAATACGATTGAATACGTCGAACATTAAAAATATCATATTTGAGGGAATTATTTAAAATACAATTAAAAATGTCTAATTTGACGAAAATTATTGAAATTTATCAAATTGTCAAAGTTGACAGAAATCATCAGAATTCATCAAATAGTCATAATATATAATAAATACACAACTTTATGATAATTCAAAAATTTACGAACGAGTGTCTTCCACTCCCAGACTAAGCATGAAGTAAAATTTCGAGTTTAGAAAAGCCCCGCGTAGAAAATTTGTCGAGGGTCGCGCAGCGACCCGAGACAAATTTTCACGGGGCTTTTCTAAACTCGAAATTTTACTCCATGCGCCACGCGTATAAAACAGTGATTTAACGAGAAATTTAAAAACATACAAAACTAAATTTCATGTTAATCCTTACGATTCATTCGAATTATTTTTGACGATCCTAATCCTTTTGTAACTATTCGAATCCTTTTGTAAGTATTTGAATCCTTTTATAAATATTCTAATCCTTTTATGAGGTTTCGAATCCTTTTGTAAGTATTTGAATCCTTTTATAAATATTCTAATCCTTTTATGAGGATTCGAATCCTTTTATGAGGATTCGAATCCTTTTATGAGGATTCGAATCTTTTTACGAGGATTCGAATCCTTTTATGAGGATTCGAAACTTTTTATGAGGATTCGAATCCTTTTATGAGGATTCGAATCACCCGCATTTGGATTCGAATACGAATCTTTTTAAAAAAGTGTAACGAATCCGGATCACGGATCCAGTTGAACTTAAGTATTCGAATGCCTCTTTTGAATCCTCTAAAAGGATTCGAATCCAGGATTCGAATCCTGAATGATTCGAATTCTGCCCAGCTCTGGTCACTAATATGTAAAGTTATTTAAATTAAAAAAGCACTTGGTATTCTTTCACAAATTAAAACTTTAATATTCAGATTATTTTATTCCGATTATATTCAACTGTTTCGCTAAGAATTGAAACTAATGTGGCATCATTAAAAACAAAACAGGCTATAGCCGATTGTTCCTTCGGCCCAATTAAAGCACCATTAATCTTGAATCAATTAATTACTCTTGGTTCATAATTAAATATTTATTAGTAACATTAATTAATTATGTTTTTAAGAGCGTTTAAAAATAATACTTCCTGCGATTCTTAAAAAAAATCAACCCAAACACACATTTCTGCCACATTAAGCAATTACGGATAATTTACAAACGGGGCTTTTAATTATAGCCGTTGTAAACTCAAAACCGCCGCGTTTTCGCCATAAAAAAGAATTGAAAATACCAACCGACCATAAAAAAGACATCAAACGAAAATATTCAATTCCCATCGAATATGGGTGTCGGACACTATAAAAATATTTAGATGTGGAAATAATATTTAGATCACTGTATAACATTATGAAGTATATTGTTGACGAATCAAACACACACACAAACACACGCAAAAAGGTTAAATTGTTACGTAACGCAATAAAGCTGGATGGATTTTAAACGGATTTTTATGCGTTTATAAATTTAGAAAGTTATTAGTTTGGAACTGTGCGAGGTTTTTGAGCGTGTGTTTGTGTATATTGCAAGGTGATGATTATGTTGATGATGATGAAAATGTATCTTTATTGTTGCTCAAAATTTATTAAGCAAAATTGAAAAGCAGGCGTTAAGTTGTAAACGCCTGCTTTTTAATTTTCCTTAATAAATTAATTGTTATTAATTTGTATGTGGATTATCTTGTAATTTTAAATTGCATTTTGTCTAACAGAAGTCAACTTTACTCGCGTTCTTAATTTGTAGTTTTAACTTTCGTCGGCATTTTACTTTTTTGTACCAAAGAAATTTGTATTAATTAACCCATTAGGCGCCATGCATATACGCAACATTATTAATTTTATGTTAATTAAATTACTAAATAAGTTAATTTGATATATTATATTACTTGAGTTGTTTTGAAAATGTATGAAGGAAAACGTAAATATTTTGTTATTTAAATATCTTGATTATTACTCATTTTAAAAAGTGTTAGTGTATTTCTAACTTAACAATATTTCAGTGTTATATACCCGTGGCGCATGAAGTAAAATTTCGAGTTTAGAAAAGCCCCGTGAAAATTTGCCTCGGGTCGCTGCGCGCCCCTCGACAAATTTTCTACGCGGGGCTTTTCTAAACTCGAAAGTTTCAAATTGAAGGATCACTCTAGATTACTAAGTTTATTACCATTTTATAAAGGCTACAGCTCGAAGGACCAATCATGGTCTACATAGAATCGAAGGTTTTTTACAATAATATGACGAATATCTGAAGGTTTACAGCATGGATAGGAAAGAACACATCAAATTTTGAAAAAGATCGAAGTTGGGTTGGTTTTCAGTGCGTTTTTAACTTCACTTTAAATCAGTGTTTTATACGTGTGGCGCATGAAGTAAAATTTCGAGTTTAGAAAAGCCCCGTAAAAATTTGTCTCGGGATCGCTGCGCGACCCTCGACAAATTTTCTACGCGGGGCTATTCTAAACTCGAAATTTTACTTCATGCTTAGTCTGGGAGTGGACAACACTCGTTCTTAGAAGTTTCAAATTGAAGGATCACTCTAGATTACTAAGTTTATTAACATTTTATAAGGGCTACAGCTCGAAGGACCAATCATGGTCTTCGGAGACCGAAGGACTACATGGAATCGAAGTTTTTTTACAATAAAATGACGAATATCTGAAGATTTACAGCATTAATAGGAAAGAACACATCCAATTTTGAAAAAGATCGAAGTTGGGTTGGTATTCAGTTCGTTTTTAACTTCACTTTAAATCAGTGTTTTATACGCGTGGCGCATGAAGTAAAATTTCGAGTTTAGAAAAGCCCCGTGAAAATTTGCCTCGGGTCGCTGCGCGACCCTCGACAAATTTTCTACGCGGGGCTTTTCTAAACTCGAAATTTTACTTCATGCTTAGTCTGAGAGTGGACAACACTCTTTCTTAGAAGTTTCAAATTGAAGGATGACTCTAGATTACTAAGTTTATTACCATTTTACAAAGGCTACAGCTCGAAGGACTAATTATGGTCTTCGGAGACCGAAGGACTACATGGAATCGAAGTTTTTTTACAAAAAAATGACGAATATCTGAAGGTTTACAGCATGGATAGGAAAGACCACATCAAATTTGGAAAAAGATCGAAGTTGGGTTGGTTTTCAGTGCGTTTTTAACTTAACTTTAAATCAGTGTTTTATACGCGTGGCGCATGAAGTAAAATTTCGAGTTTAGAAAAGCCCCGTGAACATTTGTCTCCGGTCGCTGCGCGACCCTCGACAAATTTTCTACGCGGGGCTTTTCTAAACTCGAAATTTTACTTCATGCTTAGTCTGGGAGTGGACAACACTCGTTCTTAGAAGTTTCAAAATGAAGGATCACTCTAGATTACTGAGTTTATTAACATTTTATAAGGGCTACAGCTCGAAGGACCAATCATGGTCTTCGGAGACCGAAGGACTACATAGAATCGAAGTTTTTTTACAATAAAATGACGAATATCTGAAGGTTTACAGCATTAATAGGAAAGAACACATACAATTTTGAAAAAGATCGAAGTTGGGTTGGTTTTCAGTTCGTTTTTAACTTCACATTAAATCAGTGTTTTTACGCGTGGCGCATGAAGTAAAATTTCGAGTTTAGAAAAGCCCCGTGAAAATTTGTCTCGGGTCGCTGCGCGACCCTCGACAAATTTTCTACGCGGGGCTTTTCTAAACTCGAAATTTTACTTCATGCTTAGTCTGGGAGTGGAAGACACTCATTAGTTTAAAATACATCACAATTGGTAAAATATATATCGTTGGATGCTCATCTTCAGGGGTTATATGTAAGCAAATTATGGGTCTTAGGAGTTGTCAAATAAGTGAGTTACTCAACTGTTTCTAAGGCACTCTTTACAAAAAACAAATGTTGACTGATTGACTATAAGCAAGAGGAGAACTTATGGGAGAACTGGAAATCGAGTAGAAAAGGAGAGACTATGGTCAGGATGTAGGGTAAGAGGAAGACAGACGACTGTATACACTGGTCTCGCTTCTGAATGCAGCATCCAAACGCTCTTCATATAAAATGTACAGGGTGAGCGAAACTTGATATCTCAGCTCTATTATAAGAACAGGAAAAACGATACAAAAAAATCTCAAAAGAGGTTCATAAATGGAATTGAGTAAGGTCCATTTTAATCCAAAATTGCATATTTTTCTAAATTTTGAAACTGAAGTAATGACGTCATCGATAATTTCTTCCCCAGAAACATATATTTTTGGATATTTCAAAAGAGCTAATTTTTCTGAATAAACTTTGTAGAGAAATTAAAAGCAAACTTAAAAGAATATATTATCAAAAATTCACAATTATTACGACTAAAACAAGTAGCGTTTGGAAGCAAATAACAAAGCCGCATCTGTCAATAATTAAATTTGGTTGACAAATATTAGAATAGAATAGAATAGAATACCTTTATTATGCTTTTGCCATACATAGTATAGATACATTCGTCTAGTATAAATAAACATACATAATTTACATAATTTGTGAACATTAAGTCATATAACGGTAAATACATGCATACATAGACATTCACAATGACATGGTAAATTCTTTTACTGAGTAGGGTACATTCAGAAGTAGCATTTTCTTTAGATTATTTTTGAATTTATTTAGACTTAATTTTCTTAAATATTCAGGAAGTTTATTGTATAATTAAATTCCTGCGTATATCGGAGATTTCTTGTAAATTTCAAGTTGGCATTTCTTTACATGGATATTTGAGGAATACCGAGTGTTATAACTGTGTATTTCAGTAATACGAGTGAATGTATGTTCTTTCTCATGAATATATTTTAACAGCTTGTAAATGTGTATTGCTGGAGTTGTACTTATATTATATTGTTTAAATATGGGCCTACATGAATTGCCATATTTTACATTGAAAATTAATCGCAATACTCTCTTCTGGGCTATGAAAGCCTTCATGGCTACTGAAGACTGTCCCCATACGACAATTCCGTAGCTAAGACGGGAGTACACTAGTCCATAGTAAACGGAGATTAAGCTATCTATATCTAAAATATGTTTTAACCTACATAGTGCAAAGTAAGATTTGTTAAGTTTACTCAGAAGTCTATCGATATGAGATTTCCACGATAAATTTTTGTCAATTTTTAATCCCAAAAATGAGGTCACTTCGCTAATTGACAAGGTATTGTTATTTAAGTTGATTGCATATTCTGATGGTTTTATATGTGTGTTATAAAATTCTATACAGACAGTTTTTGAGTAGTTAATTATTAAGTTATTGTTAACACACCATAAATTAAATTGGCTTAATATTTCATTTAATTTATTATTGCAGGAGTTTGCGTCTGGTCCATTCACTATGATAGATGTGTCATCAGCAAACATACAAACATGTGAATTTTTGATATGTTTAGGTAAATCGTTGATGAACAAAATAAATAATAACGGACCCGCCACGCTTCCTTGCAGCACACCTAGGGATACACCCCAATGGTCTGACATTGTGTTTACAACAATTTCTCTATTTGAATTCGAGAAAATAAGCTTACGCTTCTTATAGTTTGCACACTTTAAACATAATATATAAAATTACGAAAATACTATTCGTGAAAATGCAAACAGTGTCTTAATTAATAAGACAATTTAAGACGATAAATATCCATTGAAACAACTACTTCCCGTGCAAATACATCTCCTGATATTGAATTATACAATAAATTGTATTGTTAGTTGGTTTGAAGAGAATTTGACCTAATCGTTACATATACTTTAATAGAGCGTTGTAACAAATCAAATTAAATAAGATTTTAAATATTTCATTGTTTAATTCAATATCCGGAGGTGTATTTGCACGGGAAGTAGTTGTTTCAATGGATATTTATCGTCTTAAATTGTCTTATTAATTAAGACACTGTTTGCATTTTCACGACTAGTTTTTTCGTAATTTTATATATACAATTTCTCTGTTCTCGAGGTACGATTTGAACCAATTATTTAAGGGTCCTCTGATCCCTAATGTATTTAACTTTTCCAATATAAAATTATAGTCTAGACCAGGTATGGGCAACCTTTGATATGTTGAGGGCCAAACTTTAGCGTGCAAATACGTTCGCGGGCCGCGTTTAAAAGTACTTAGTGCATTTTAAAGTAGTGATAATATTTTTTGTGATAGATATTAGACATGAAACAATACGACAATGTTATTATAGTACAATTTATTAAAATAACAAAATGAAATTAAAAAAAATGGTACATTATAATTAAATCGTTAAATTCGCAATTGTTACAAACTACGAAAGTTAAATACACCGAAATCAATGAGACACTTGAGCTTGAATTTGGGAAACTAATCCATCGGTATTTGGATTAATTCCACTGACACAAAGACGTAAAGAATTTTCCAAATTATCTTCAGTCAGTCTTGTACGATGTATTGATTTATTAACTTTCATCAATGAAAAGAACTGTTCGCACTTATAAGTACTGCCAAACGCACAAATCAATCTTCTTGCGAATTTTCTAAGCTGCGGAAAATTGTCTTCTTCTGGGTATTTTTTGTAGAAATCGCACAACTCTACGTCTTCAAATTTGGATTTTAGGAGTGAGTTTTCTTGAATCTCGATCAACTCCATTTGTAAGTGTATTGGAGCATTTTGTACAATATGTTGTAGGAGTAGCAAATAAACTGAAACAGTCTTCCATGTTTTTGAAGTCGCAAAATCTGTTCGAAAATTGTTCCGACAGTAACTTGAGTTCTTCAGCATATTGAGCATAAGCAATATTTTCATACGCAGAGAGCGTGTTGAAATGGTAACTGTTACCAGACAGCATCTATGACTCCCACAAGCGTAGTTTGATCTGAAACGCTTTTAAATGGCTGTACAAATCATTTACTAACTGTCCTTGTTTTTGAAGTTTAAAATTTAAATCATTCAAATAGCCTGTAAGATCGACCAGAAATGCTAAGCCACATATCCATTTTGGGTCACTTAATTCAGATAGTGGTTTATCTTTTATTTTCATAAAGTCTGCTATCTCATTTCTAAGCTCGTAAAACCGTTTCAACATTTTTCCTTTGCTCAGCCATCTGACTTCACAATAATATGTTACGTCGTTATATTCAGCTCATATTTCATCCAAAAACGCCTTCAACTGACGATGGTTGAGCCCTCGGGATCGAATAAAGTTGATGGTTTTCACTACCACATTCATAACATTCTGGAGTCGAATGGACTTAGAACACAAGTTCTGTTGGTGGATAATGCAATGAAGGACTATTAAATCATCCTTTTGCACATTTAACTCTGTTGCTTTTTCATTCAAAATTCCGATGAAACCTTTACGTAAGTAGACCATAGAAGGTGCACCATCAGTGCATACTCCAATTAATTTTGACCATGGCAAGCCAAAACTTGTGAATACCTTTTGAACTTCAATAAAAATATCCTCTCCTGTAGTGGTTCCTTTTAGCGGCTGTAAAGCAAGCAATTCCTCAGTCACAGTGAACTCCTTATCAACACCTCGAATAAATATAGCCAGTTGAGCTGTGTCAGACAAATCGGTGCTCTCGTCTAATGCTATGGAAAATGATTCAAAACCAGCCATACGGTCAGTCAATGTTGTTTTTATATCAATAGCCATCATTTCTATACGTCGAACAACAGTTCGTCTTTACAAACTAATTTTTTCAAATTCTTTTTTCTTTTCAGGACACATTTAACATACACTGCTTGATAAATTCTCCTTCGGCAAATGGTTTTAATGCCTTTGCCAATTTTGAGCTAACTATAAAACTAGCTTTCACAACATTATCAAGTTGTGTTCTTTGTTTATGAAACATTTGTTGTTGTTTTTCCAAATTTGCGGTAAGCTTCTGGATTTTGTCTGTTCTTAATTATTCTGTCAGTGAGTGCAGCGTAGCATGCTTAGTTGAGTAATGCCTCTTTATATTGAATTCTTTCATTACTGAAATGGATTCATTACACAGCAAACAAATAGGCTTACCATTGTGCAAGATAAAAAAGAATTCTTCAGTCCATTTTTCTTGAAAATGGCGATCCTCTGTATCTACTTTTCGTTTCTTTTCACCAGACATCATTTTTGTTTACTTTTCGTTCAATAAACATAATTAAAAACTATAGTAAGTAACCACTCAAGATGCACACAAAGTCACAAAGCAAGTTGACTGCTCGAGCAGTTCGCTAGAATATCGCTTGTTCAAGTTATCACCTCGGTAGCTCAAATAGAACTGAACTAACGTTCGGGCCATCCACCCACTTATATAGGCAAAATGAACGAATAATCTGGAATAAACTAGTTTAGAATAATTGAGAAGCAATAAATCTTTTGATGTGTCGCCCGTGAGCCGGCAAACCTCAAAGAATTTGATCGAGCAAGTCGAGTGGCGGCGATTATCAAAGAGTGAGGCGGCAAACATCAAAGAATTTGATGTTTGCCGCCTCACTGTCACTCCCGTGAGTATAAGTACCTAATGTAATATTTTTTTAATTGGGTTTTTTCAAAATGTCTCGCGGGCCGGATCATATCTTACAGCGGGCCGGATCCGGCCCGCGGGCTGGGGGTTGCCCATATGTGGTCTAGACTATCGAATGCTCGTGATAGGTCGAAGAAAGCACCAATCATTTTATGTCTTTTATCAATCATAGAGTAAATATGTTGAACAAAATCAATTGTTGCTGTTTCTGTTGATTTGTTTCGTCGGAAACCGTGCTGTTCATTGCAAATTCTATTTGTTTTGTCCATGAAAGTCATGATTTTTTGCATACAACTTTTTCAATGATTTTTGAGAATGTACATAGTAGCGAAATAGGTCTGTAATTTTCAAGATTACGCGCATCTCCTTTTTTTAGTATAGGTGTTACAGTAGACAATTTCAGATGATTAGGAAATTGACCTAGTGATATTGATTTGTTAATAATTTCTGTAAGGGTTGGTGCTATTTCATTACTGCATATTTTGATAAAAGTGATCGGTACTTCGTCGTGACCAGTAGAGTGTTTATTTTTAAAATCTTCTATAATTTGGACGACTTCATACACACTGACAGGTTGAAAAAACATTGATTGTGAATTTATTGAATCTGTTGTGCATTTCGCTGATATGCTGCCTTTAAAATTATTATTTTTCATCTCTATAATATTGGACGTGAAATGATTTCCATATGCATTCGTAATTTCTTTAGTATTTGTAATTTCAAGATGGTCGACTATAATTTTATTTGGTGCCATTAATTTTTTGTTTGTGTTGTTTGTCTGTAATTTGACAACATTCTATATCATCTTTGGGATATTTGAAGAAGTTGATATTAACTTAGAATAATATTGTCTTTTTGTATTGGAAATTTCCTTTCGATAATTTTTTTTAAAAGTTTTATATTCTTGCTGGATTCGAATTGAATGACAATTTTTACGTAACCAGTTTATCTCTTTTAATCTATTTGCTTTGGTTCTTAGTTCATTCGTGTACCATGGATATCGCACATCCCTTGTCTTGTTTTGTACTCGAGTATTTTTAGCCGGTATACATTCTTCAAAGCATTTTAAAAAATGTGTCCAGAATTCTTCATACATATCATCAATATTGGTGTAATCTTTATTAAAAATAAATGGTACAGTTTCGCAATATTGTTGTTTAAATTTCAATATATTTACCCCATTAAAAAATCTACGTTTAATATATCTATCAATTGGCTTTTAAAACTCAGTGTTTACAAAATGTTTACATGTTAAAATTTGGTCAGTATGATCTGAAATATTAGGTTCAATTACAGAAAATGTTGAATTTGTTTTGTTGTCATTTGATTTTAGATTTCAGATTTTTTCTATCGTTTTTCCTTTTCATATAATAGAGCTGAGACATCGAGTTTCGCTCACCTTGTACAATAAAGCATGAGCATTTTCGTAAAATTGGCACATTTAAAGTATTTTAACAGGCGTCATGAATGTCATGATGATAGAAACGAAAACTTAATATTCGACGTGCCAAACAATTGAAGATGTTCTGTTTCAACCAGAATCGATTAATTGAAAATAGATAGAAGTTGATGACGTCAGGGTGGGAAAGTAATGTGTTGACTATATCCGAGCTGGGACGAATCTTCAAAAAAAGGATTCGAACACGAATTCGAATCACCTAATATGATTCAAGTCACCAATACTGGAATAAAGGATTCGTAAGAGAAAAATATGATTCGAATCAAAGATGTGCATCCAGAGATTGTATTTCAAATTGTATTCCGTCTCCTATATGTATTATTTTTGAATAAAGATTAATTTAAATTTGAATTTGAATCCTGTTTCTTCGACCCGCGAATATAAATGCTTTAAAAATAAATTTAATTTTATAATTTTTTGCAACCATTAACATTTTATTATGTATTATTAACATAAATCTTCAAAATCTATTTATTATTAACACTGAGCATCGTTGATAACAGACAAAATATCTGATTCCGTGTTACTTTAATTGAAGATGTATATATTTGTGTGTTTTAAGCTTCAGTTTAAATTAGTGTTTTATACTCGTGGCGCATGAAGTAAAATTTACCTTCATGCTTAAAGCGCGAGTGAAGCATGCAAATCCAAATTTTCTGGTTTTTCTAAACTTGAAAGTTTATTTCATGTTTAATCTGGGAGTGAAAACCATCGTTGGACTTATTATTTTGCAGTTTTCTTTATTGTCAAACTTATGACAGAATTGTTGTTATTTTTTAGTTCAAATTTAGAACAAAAACAAATTTGTGTGCATTATTTATGTATTAGTAAACTTTAACGAACAGTTTGCAAAATCCTAAATTCCTCCGAAATTATGTAAAATAAAGCTTAATAAATAAAAAAACAAAAAACCAATTTTAATAATAAAATCACACAGGCTAATAAATTATTCATTTAACAATTTTAAAAAAATAATATTTATACCGATTTCTGATAAAATGTAATAGTATCCAAATATAACATCAACATTAAATAAAACCTAAAGACAAATATTGCAAAAATGACAAATTTTGAATATTATATAATAACTGTTATTTTATATAAAGAAAAAATAAAGAAAAGAATTGATCAATTGATACTGACAGCAGTTGCCAAATCTTAAAAATTGAGCAAAATGGGTTATTTTTATATAAAAAAGACAGAGAATTTTTTTTAAGTTTATTAACAATACCTATAATACATAAATGTGGGGGTGGCAAATTTAGCCTCTGGCCCGGATGGCTGAAACACACGCTACGCCACTGAAACTACTCAGTTTTCTTATCAATTCCAATCGATGGTTATAAATCATCCATACACAAACTGAAAACACTCTATTTTCAATTATTTTCCAGGGACTTCTTATTTTCAGTTATTTTTTGTGTATCTTCAAATTGTTATAGTAAACTGTTATCTATTTATCAATTCACAGATAACATTAAGTCTCTAGTTTACCTGGATTCTTGTTCTAAGAAACGATCTTCGGCATCTCCAATAAACCTGTCGGTTCCTTTTCAGGTGAGTCAGTGTCCGAATTTCCGGTCATGTCCGGTATTCAAAATATTTTCGAAAACCCGGAGCGAGAGACGCGACGCAAGCTCACGCGCGCCGACAAAAAAGGGTCGGCCCGGATCGATAAGGGCCCAGGTAGACGCGGAATTTATGTTCGTGCACGTTTACACACTATATTCTCTTTAATACAAAAAATAAAGTTTAAATAAATAGACGAAGATGCAGTGAGATCATTTAAAACATGATTTAGAGAAGGCTTTGAATTTTAAATTAGATTGGCACTACTGACTGTTAACACATAGTTTACAATAACCTCAAATTTAATCCATCATTCATATAGCATTCTAGACAACCGCACAAAAAAATGCCGCCTACTCTAAATCATAATTTATCGCACGGTATTATTTGTGTGTGTATTGCAAAATCAAACATTTTAATCATAGCACTATGTTGCCTCAAAGCAGGGTTGTTAAAAAAAATGTTTTTTTTTCATTTCAATTAAAAAGAACAGATTTTTTTACAAAACGTGTTTTTTTTCATTGAAACAGCGTTTAAAACATTAACAATTAAAAATATGTTTAAAACGTGTTTAAAAAATGTTTAAAACACGTTTAAAACCGAACATATAGGTCATTTTTCTTTTGAGTATACATATCTCAATATACAGCGTTTTTTAAATTTTCGGGAATTCGTTGTTTCAAAGCGGTTAATTTGAGGCTTTTAACGAGTGTTTTCCACTCCCAGACTAAGCATGAAGTAAAATTTCGAGTTTAGAAAAGCCTAAGAATTTGGATTGGCCGCGTAGCGAAGCGGAGCGGCCAATCCAAATTAGGCTTTTCTAAACTCGAAATTTTACTTCATGCGCCACGCTTAAAAACACTGATTAACAGTGAAGTTCAAAAAACACACACATACAAAAACTATTATAGGCAACCTAATATACGTTATAGTTATTGGGTTGCCTATAATCACTGTTTTAAGCAATTTAATAATATTATTATTATTATTATTATAACTATTTTATTTCCCAACAGAAATACATCCAATTACAGGGAAAATTTCCATGTACAACACATGACACTTAACTAAAGTTTAAATTTACTAGTTTTGTAAAATTAATAAAAGTAGACAATACATACACGTTTATTTGTTCAGCGCAGAATTTAACTCACGTTTTATCCATATCTACATACAAGATTGCTGTAGCCGTATCTTTCAAACTTTGCGATATTTCAGTGTTTTATACGGGTGGCGCATGAAATAAAATTTCGAGTTTAGAAAAGCCTAATTTGGATTGGCCGCTCCGCTTCGCTACGCGGCCAATCCAAATTTTCAGGCTTTTCTAAACTCGAAATTTTACTTTATGCTTAGTCTGGGAGTGGAAAACCCTCGATTAAAAATTCACATCGAAATCTTATAAAAGAACAACAAATGTCGCAATATTTACAGTGTATGCATACGTATACCTGAAAGAAAAATTCCCTATATTTAAAAATCACATTTATGCACACAGAGTTGTGATATTTTATTGTATAAAATTGTGTTTATTATTGTAATTTAAAATATCTTTACAAATTTAGCTAACATGTAAAAACGTAAACAAAATATCTTAATATTGTAGTATAAAATATAATTTAGCAAATTTATGATAATAAAAAAGACGTTGCCAATCCCAGTCCCTTGCAGCAAATGCAACGCATTCACACATAAAACAATTGACTGCAAAGAAGACACAAAATGCGCCAAATGTAAAGAGTCGCACAACACATCAGCATACAACACAGATCTTCCCGAAAAATGCACTTCTTGTCAAGAAGAGGGTCATCAGGCATGGTCAATGAAATGCAAAAACCGCCCAACGAAGCCGATAGATGGATTACCTAACGTTAAGATACCAATTACTAACAAAAAATCAGTAGACATAGACGCTTCAATTAAAAAAGACACCCGCGTTCACAAATCATTCACACTCCATGACTTCATCTTAGACACTTACGCCACAGAAATTAACAACCCTTCAGTAACCGACAGAAACAAACTTTTAAAAAAACTACGCCGCCGATTTATTGACTCATACCAAATTGATACTCATGTCGCATTTTCAGGAAATCGCTTATTCATCGTCATGTTCGACCTTAAATTCCCAAACATTACCCCTCCTGTTGTCCCAATAGATAATGATGGAGTTCACACGGCAACTTCCTCTGTTATCAATGGCTAATATACTTGTCCTTTATTCCAACATCAATTCCCTTCGCAATAAATCCCACCTCCTATCCAACTATTTGTTAAACCATGATGTCCATGTTAGCCTCCTCGTTGAAACCAAATGTAAAAACCCATTGAGCTTAAACAGCTTGCATATCCCTGCGTCAATTCTTAATGAAAACCAACGAGGAGGTTCGATTGTAACCTTTCACCCAACCATAACCTATGGAAAAGCCAATCCGCCACGTGTTAATAACCCTTTAAATGAATGTCTCCATTTCACCCTCCCAATAAACAATTTTTCCCTTCATATATTCCTAGTATATATCCATCCACTTTCCTCTATTGATGATACAATTTTTACAAAAGCCTCGCTGTATGATCACGCACTTATCATAGGCGATTTCAATGTAAACAAGAGAAAGGCTCAACAAATTCAACATTTTTGCACCAATTCCAACTTTATCAAAATTCCTACTCCTCCCACATTCATAATGAATGAACACCAATCCACTACCCCAGATATCCTCTTGTGCACCTAAAATATCCAACATCTTATCCATTCAATCACGCTTACCCCCGACCTTTGCTCCGACCACCTCTCCATACAATTTGACATTAAAACAAACTCATGCCCATCCCCTTTCCCCCCGGATTACATTTCCCTTTATCAGAGTTGTGATGTAGTGAAAGTAGAACAAGACATAACACTAGCATTTCAAGACGTACAAGACATAGATCCCAAAGTTATATCCCGTTTTAATTCCACATTTTCACAATCCATAGAGCGTCATACACCCTAAGTAAAAAAACAATACTACAAATATCCTTTACCAAACTATATCCTCAGACTTATAAAGTGCAAAAGACAAATTTACAGATACAGTAAATTCTATACGGACAGTTCAATTAAACAGACATTCAATAGACTTAGGCGGTGAGAGAGTGTGTAGGAGGCGTAGGGGGAGAAAGGAGAGTGGCGGAGGTAAGGAGGAGGTATGAGGATGTATGTGAGAAAAAGAAGCTAAAGGCGGTGGAAAAAGCGAGCGAGGATTTGAGGGAATGTAAGAACGAGGCGGAAATGTGGAGAATATTGAGGAGAGGGGAGAGAAGGAAGCAGGTAGGGGTGTCGCTAAGGGAATGGACAAGGAAATGCAGAGAAGGGAGCGGAGTACCAGGGGAGATTGGAGAAAGCAGATGTGATGACAGAGGGGAAGAGTTCACGGAGGAGGAGGTGGAGAGGGCGTTCAAGGAAGTGAAGAGTGGAAAGGCGGCAGGGAGGGATGGTCTCAAGGCAGAGATGTGGAAGGAGATCGGGGAAAAGGGGAAGAAAAAATTCAGGGAGCTGTTGAATCAGATGTGGAGGGGGGAGGTGAGCTTTCCGGAAGAGTGGAGGGTTGGGATGATGTGTCCGGTGTATAAAGGAGGGGATGAGAAGGAGGCCAGTAGCTATAGGGGGGTAACGATAACGAGCATTAGATATAAGCTGGCGATGATGATAGTGAGGAATCGCATGGAGGTGGAGGTGGAGGAAAAGGGGATACTGCCAGAGACGCAGGGGTTTTAGAAGGGGGAGGGGGACGAGGGAGCAGGTCTTTACCCTGGCGCGAATGGTGGAGAGAATGATGGAAGAGGAAGGATGTATGTATGCGGTATTTATGGATCTGAAAGCAGCATATGACTCGGTGCCGAGGGGGAGTTTGATAGAGTGCTTGAGAAGGAGAGGGGTGAGTGAGGGGATGGTAGAGTGGGTGAGGAGCGTGTAGAGAGGATAGGGTGATTGTGGCAAGGGCGAGGTGTGGATCGGAGGAGAGAGGAAGGAAAGTATGGATGGGGGAAGAATATGGAAGGTGTGTGTTGTGTGGACAGGGGAAGGATACGTGGGGACACTTGGCGGAGGAATGTGAGGGGGTGAAAGAGGAGTGGCTGGGAGCGAAAGGGAATAGAAGGGTAGTGGAGTGGATGAAAGAGGATGGGATCGGGGTAAGGACGTTGGAAAAGCTGGGGAGGGAGAGGGAAACGAGAAGGGAGGGTAAGAGGGATACGGGATTGGAGTAATAACGAATAAATTGTAAATAGTTTGTAAGATATGCCAATAAAGGTCTTTTTTTTCGTCAATAGACTTACAAGACAAATCAAAAACCTCATACATAGAATTTAAGAAATCGAAATGGATCGAAACTTGTAATAAAATTAACGACATGCAAGGAAAAACGTATTGGGCAGCAATTAAAAAATTATAAAAATATAAAAAAAGGGACTACATGCATGACTTAAAGGACCCAAATGACGGTACAATACTAACAGACAATAAAGACATAGCACAGGCATTTGCAAATCAATTAGCACAAATATATCAAATTACGCATAACAACAATTATGACAATAGATTCTACAATTACTTGCAAGACTGGTTTAATTAATTTGACACGACTCCCCTTACACCTCCCCCAGACGATACACTGGACGAGACGGACCATTTCTCCCTTTTACACTCTGGCAAAAATTCTTCTCCAGGCTTTGATAAAATTCCAAGATTAATTTTAAAAAAACTACCCTATGATATCCACGTACTAATCCTAAAAATGTATAACTACTGTTACTCCCATCAATACTTCCCATCCGAGTGGAAGCAAGGGTTAATTACCTGTATTCCTAAACCAAAAAACGATCCTTTTCTTATTTCCAGTTATCGGCTTATAACACTCCTCCCAGTATTAGGTAAACAATTTGAATCCCTTATTAAACAAAAACTCCTACAGCTAACCATAAATTCCATCCCCCAATACCAATTCGGATGTCTCCCCAAAATATCAACTACACTACCTCTTTCCATTTTAACCTCCAATATACAAACCATGCATCTAGAAGGTCAAAAAACAAGTATCGCATTTCTTTATATAACTAAAGCTTTTGACACGGTTTGGCATATTGGCCTCCTATATAAATGCTACATCCTTAAGATCCTAAAGCATCTAATAATCCTTATTTACCATTTCCTAACCAACAGATCCTGTAAAGTAAAAATCCGCCAAACTGTATCTCGCTCATTCCCCCTCCTGCAAGGTGTTCCGCAAGGCTCTCCGCTATCCCCACTTCTTTACAATATCTTTTGCTACGACATATTCAATCCCAACCCTTCCTACTTTAACCCAACAAGATACGCCCTCCTCTTTGCTGATGATACGGCCCTTATCTCCCACGCTTCAACGCTTCAACAATCCCAAAACCTCCTTCAAAATTCTCTTAATTCCATACAAAAATGGTGCAATAAATGGCGAATACTCACTCCACGATCTCCTACAATAGTAATAAATAACACCACAATTCTTCCATCCTACTCCTGCAAATACCTAGGCATAGAATTTGATTCAAAACTTTCCTTCCTCCCATATACCAAATCCATTAAAACCAAAATGAAAACAAGGGCTAGGCAATTCAGATCTTTAACTTATAAACAACAAGGAATTTCCACAAAAACAGCAGTTAGGATTTACGAATCGATATGCCGGCCCTTGTTAGACTATGGTGCAATTTTATTCCTTCATATCCGTCCTTCAATTTCACACCATATCCAAGTCGCCGAAAGATTAGCCCTACGAATCCTCAGCAAACTCAGGCACCCAATAAATCCTCTTCATAATCCCTCAAACATCATCCTCTACGAAAGTAACACCAATTTCCCAACGCATATTAACCCTCAGCGAAAAATTCGCTGTAAACACCCATAACCTAGAACTCCTATACAAATTCTGTATTCCTAGAAACCTAAATATCCATCCCAAATATAAACATCCTCCTCTCACAATACATAAATTCATATGTACCGTTCATCAAGACAGTTCACAAGCCTAGCATACAATAAAATTTTTCAAATAAAATAAATTTAAGAGAGGGCAGAAAGACCTCTGGTCGATATCCCAGACAGACTAACCCCATAGTGTAAAAATAAAAAAATGTTTTAAACAAATTTAATGTTTAAAATATGTTTTAAACAAATTTAAGATTTAAAAAATGTTTAAAACAAAACCGTTTAAAACAAGACGGCTGTTTTTAAACATGTTTAAAACACTGTTTTAAAACAAAGTGTTATAAACATAACAACCCTGCCTCAAAATATGGATATAATAGGCATTAACGAGCAACTAAAATTGAGAAGAAAATCACACACTATTAAACATTACAAAGAGCTCACAAAGAAAAAAATATTCTCCTGAATTTATTTACCACATTTAACAATTGTGGAAAATAAATCGATCCAATAAAATTTAAGTTTGAGCGCTTGTATTAAAAACATTTTTTAAGTATCAAAAAAGATCTTTAAAAAATGGAAAAAATTTAGTTACTTATGCTATGTACGTGTATTTTAATAACCGCAACTTATATTAAACTTTAAACACCTAATTCCCACTTGACAACAGAAAAAGGACAAAATTACAGAATTACTGAATATAAATGTCAATACTCAAGATATATCTTTACTTATTTTAAAAAAAACTCGTTGATTTAAAAAATATGGAATTTATATTCATTACAATTGTTTCGCAAATTTATTGCTTCTTCAGGTGAAGAGAGTTACCTCTACTCAAGATATATGTTGCAGTTTTAATAAGATCTATTTAGTAGATAGAAGCTTTTCAATCTGACTTTATTAAAACACTTAATTTATTTAGGATTCAAAATTATATTTATTGTACTACAACAATTGTTGACACTATAACTTTATCTACTTGATGAAACCACAGTGTGGTCAAACAATTGTTGTAGTACAATAAATATAATTTTGAAACCTAAACAAATTAAGTGTTTTATTAAAGTGATATTATGGAGTTTCAACAATGAACAGCCTTAACTATACAGCTTTTCAATCTTTCTAAAAAAATGGTTGAAATTATCTTAATAAATGCGGACACATTGATCAAATTAAGATAAAACGTTTCAATCGAAAATCAAGTGATCAAATTTATGGGTACATTAAGCACAAACAAAAAAGAGTTGTATCAAGTAGGACAAGGTGTAGAATTGGACACGATTACCATCATAACGTTGACAAATCCGATTTATTACAAACGGCCGGGCGTTAATTGCCCTATTAATCATTTTTACCGTCGCCATTTTTATAATTTATGCAAATATCAATTACGCCAGACATCTATGCAGTGACGGATGCGCGCCCCAAGGGATTCTTTTTTTTTTTTCGCTCATTATCGCGCTCATTTGTGATACTTAATCGTTTTAGGATTGACCTCGGATTAATCGAAAAACTGTTGATTGTAATTAATAGGAAAATATAAATAAATAAATCGCACGCAACTTAATTTATTGGAGTAGTTCCAAATACTGAATTATTAAATCAATTACAAAATACGTTAAGTCACAACCAAAACTATTTAATTATAATAATACTTTATTGATGCAATATAATTACCAGATCTGGGACGAATCCTCATAAAAGGGATTTTAATCACGAATCTGAATCACCTAATATGATTCGAATCACGAATATTCGAATAACGGACTTGTAAGAGATAAATGTGATTCGAATCAAAGATTCGAATCCTGTTTTATCGAATCACGAATACAAACCCTTTGGAAATAAATTTAATTTTATTATTTTCTTGCAACCATTAATATATACAGGGTGTCCCATTAGTGGGTTCTCGGAGGATATCTCCGTTCTCGTTAAAGATAGAAAAATATTTTTCAGACCAAACTTATTTGACTTGAAGAGCTGCATAGCGTAAAATTATTTTGATATATACAGGGTGTCCTATAAAAGCGGTACTGGAAGTAACATTATTTTTTTAAATGAAACACACCATATATTATTTTATTTTTAGATATTACTAACAATTCTACGTATATTTTATATAACATTGTATATACCTGAACCAAACATATTTCATAATATTTACAATTCAATGAAAAAAGTTAAATATTTAGGTTATAAGATTTTAATTTAAATCTCAGTTATTAGTAACTTTAAAAATAATCGGTACGGTACATTAATAATTTATACTAGTCGCTATTCTCAACCGCAGTCAATTTTAATTCTGTACTTACCTTGTAGTAATTATAACCTGTCAATCATAAGAAAATTAAAACAATAAAAACTATTTTTTTTAAATGGCACACCTTATATTTTTATACGGCATATTATTCGTCTTTCAAAGAGCTTTCATTTTTATTAAGTATGTCCTTACTTATCTTTAATAGTTTTCAAGATATTACTGTTTTATGTGATTAGATTTACAATATTATAAATGTATCAATGGTGCCAAGCATCTAAGGTGGCCGGCCAATAATTAACCATCTGTCATAAGCCGTAATTGAAGTATCTATTTGTTTTATCTTATGACAGACATACAATAATACTTTAATTTACTGCTGATTCAGTTATAAACTACTTCGAAATGAATTTTACAACAGAAGAATTAATAAATATGACATTTGTTTTAGGCGCTAGTGACGAAAATTGTTTTCTTGCAAGCAGAATATACGCTCAGAAACATCCTAATGCTGAACGCCATCCTCATGCTTCAGCATTTATTCGATTGAAGGAACGATTTCAAAATACTGGAAGTATTGATTATACAAAGAATCTAAAACGAAGGAAAACGACTACTAATGAAGAAAATGAATACGCAGTTCTTCAGTCTATCGTTGAGAACCCTTTTGTTTCATCCCGTCAATTGCAGCAGCAAATTGATATACCAAAAACTACAATAAATAAAATAACAAAGAAATGTAAGTTCCATCCCTACCACGTACAATTAGTCCAAGAGTTAAGTGACAACGACTTTTTGAATAGGCTTAACTTTTGTAATTGGGCGTTACATAAACGCGAACTGGAACCAAACTATTTAAATCATATATTGTTTACGGATGAGGCCACATTTCATAAAAACGCATTTGTAAACAGGCATAATTTTCATTATTATTCTGACTATAATCCCAAACATATTATACCCATAGACCACCAACACAAGTGGTCTCTTAATGTTTGGACTGGAATTATAGGAAGTAGAATTATTGGTCCTTACTTTTTTGATGGCACTGTTAGTGGTCAATTTTCTTAGAAATGAATTTGAAAGATGGATCGACGAATAACCTCTTGCTATATTACAAAACATGTGGTTGCAATTAGATGGTGCTCCTCCACACTTCAGTCGACGGGTAAGGCAATATTTAAATGAACATTTTTCAAATAAATGGATTGGCAGAGGAGGGCCAATTGTATGGCCGGCAAGGTCACCTGATTTGACAAAACTTGATTATTTCTTATGGGGTACTGTAAAAGAAAAGGTAAATAAAACACCTGCAACGACAAAGGAAGATATGAAGTTGAGGATTAGAAACGTTCTTCACAACATTAACATTGACATGCTAGTTAAAGTGAACCAAAATTTTACACGAAGACTTCAAGTATGCCAAATCAAAATGGAGGATATATTGAACACTTAATATAAATGTGCAATTTTTTCTTTCTAATTTTATGTTATAACATCTTGTGATTTATTTTTCTTTCTAAACATTATTTTTTTGAACTCGCCGCCTCGAAAGTGACGTTTCCAAAACCGTTTTGACAACTCGCAAGTCGCATTTCGAGTAATCAAAATTTATTATTTGACATAGAAACAAATATTAATAATATATTTCATTAAAATAGTTATTCACATAACTAGTGCGTCAGAATTTTTCTCGTGTTCACGCATTTGAAGGTACTCGCTCCTTCGTCGCTCGTGCTTTAAAAATGCATTCACCCGGGAAAATTGTTTTCCCGCACTAGTTATGTAAATAACTATTCTAATAAAATATATTATCAATATTTGTTTCTATGTCAAGTAATAAATTTTGATTACTCGATTTTTTTTTCCATGACCACAGTAGTTGCTTTGATTTCAATAATAATTCCATAAAACAGTGATATCTCAAAAATTATTGAAGTATAGGACATACTTAATAAAAAGGAAAGCTCTTTGAAAGACGAATAATATGCCGTATAGAAATATAGGGTGGGCCTTTTAAAAAAAAAAACAAGTTTTTGTTGTTTGAATTTTCTTAAGATTGACAGGTTTGAATTACTACAAGGTAAGTACAATATTAAAATTGACTTCGGCTGAGGATAGCGTCTAGTATAATTTATTAAAGTACCACACCGATTATTTTTAAAATAACTAATAATTGAGATATAAATTAAAATCTGATAACCTAAATATCTAACTTATTTCATTAAATTGTATTATGAAATATGTTAGGTTTAGGCATATGCAATGTTATATGAAACATATGTACAATTGTTAGTATTATCTAAAAATCAAATAATATATAGGGTGTTCTATTTAAAAAAATAATGTTACTTTCAGTACCGCTTTTATAGGACACCCTGTATACATCAAAATAATTTTACGTTATGCAGCTCTTCAAGTCAAATAAGTTTGGTCTAAAAAATATTTTTCTATCTTTAACGAGAACGGAGATATCCTCCGAGAACGCACTAATGGAACACCCTATATATATCGTTACCAGTTGTTTCAACAAAAATATTCAAAACCGAATTATTTATTATTAACACTGAACATCGTTGATACAGACTAAATATTTGATTCCCTGCTACTCTGATTAAAGATGTATTTGTGTGTTTCTGAACTTCACTTCAAATCAGTGTTTTGTACGTGTAGCGCATCAAGTAAAATTTCGAGTTTAGAAAAGCCCGAAAATTTGTCTCGGGTCGCTGCGCGACCCGAGACAAATTTTCACAGGGCTTTTCTAAACTCGAAATTTTACTTCATGCTTAGCCTGGGAGTGGAAACACCCGTTAAAAACTTCAAATTGAACTCTATTATAAAATCGACGAATGCCTGAAAATTACGTAAATTTAAAAATTCACTGAATATCATTAAAACCGGGAAACCACTAACAAAAAAGCCATATGATATTATTAAATTTGTCAAAATCAGCAGGCAAAGTACAAAACACGTAAAAATTTATAAAATAATTTAACAAAATGGGGGTTTCCCACAGAAAAAAGTTATATTAAAAGGCCAAGAAAAAAAATCTTGAATCAGGGAAATGTCGGAAAAAATTAACATTTCAGATTGTGGCTACCATGTCAGTTTTACTTCAAATAATATTAAACATAATTTTGAAAACTAGATTTATAAACATTTTCAGTCATTTAATGTTCTTATGAAGTTTGAAGTTTTAAACGAGCGTTTCCACTCCCAGACTAAGCATGAAGTAAAATTTCGAGTTTAGAAAAGCCCCGTGAAAATTTGTCGAGGGTCGCGCAGCGACCCGAGACAAATTTTCTGGGCTTTTCTAAACTCGAAATTTTACTTCATGCGCCACGCGTATAAAACCGTGATTTAACGAGAAATTTAACAACACACAAAAGACATTTTTTATGTTAATCCTCACAATTATTTATGACGATTCAAATCCTTTTATAAATATTGGAATCCTTTTATAAATATCTCTCAAATAAATTAAATTACAAAACTATAAAATGTAATTAATCGTTTTTTGTTTGTTTTTCTGCCGATGCGACCGATAAAATCTATAATTTGATATTTGAACGAAAATATTTTACAAAACAACAAACAATAATTAATAATTATAAATTGTCGAAAATCTTGAAATATTGAAGATTGACAAACATTTTGTAAATCGAGAAAGTATTTTACAAAACAACAAACAATAATTAATAATTATAAACTGTCAAAAATCTCGAAATATTGAAGATTAACAAACATTTTGTAAATCGAGAAAAATTTCGAAATATCGAAAATCGAATGAAAATCTTGATATCTTAAAAATCTGATGAGACTTTATAAATTGAGAAAAATCGCGAATTATCGAAAATCTCTATATATTGAAAATCTTGACGGTTCACTCCCAGACTAAGTATGAAGTAAAATGTCGAGTTTAGAAAAGCCGCACTTAGAAAATTAGTCAAAGGTAAAACTAATTTTCACGGTGCTTTCCTAAACTCGAAATTTTACTTCGATTCTTTTGCAAATGTTCGGCCATTTAGACATGGATAATTTTCTGAATGATACTCTGAATATTTCCTAATATTTGATAGTTTTGAGAGTATTTTGCCACGTTCGACTGTTTTAACTTTAATCACTTTCTGATGACAGTAAATCACTAGATTTTCACTGAAAATTTTCAATAAATACCAGAATTTAGCCACGTCTGAATCACAAACAATTTGTCTGAATCCGAAAGTAGAAAACACCAGATTTGATGACAAAATCAGTGATTTGGCAATCCTGGTTGGTCCCTCGATTATTCGTGAAAATCTGCATACATCTTTTCATATGCAGATTTAGATTTGGCTGGAACCAAATATTCACGGGCTTTCCCCGCTTGCGTTAGCACGTAGGACATATCAAGTTATGGCATGATGAAAAAGTCAGACCCACATTAGACCAGTCTACTATGATTATGTTAAAAATTGCCTTTAGCAAAGTTATTAATATATTCAAAAAATTAATGCAAAATTTTCCTATTTTCAGAAAGATATTGCTTTAATCAGAAAAAAAAACTATTGATTACAACACGGGAAATATGAATATATTTCCCTCGGTTGGCTATATATCCCCCCAGCTTCGCCCTCGGGATGTAACTAGCCAACCTTGGGAAATAATCTCTTCATATTTCCTTACAGGTAATAATAATTATAAAAGTGCGCACGGAAAATATGAATTATTGAAATATGAATAGAGACATATCAAGTTATGGCATGATGAAAAAGTCAGACCCACATTAGACCAGTCTACTATGATAATTTCAAAAATGGCCCTTAGCAAAGTTATTAATAAATTCAATAAATGAATGCAAAATGTTCCTATTTTCAGAAAGATATTGCTTTAATCAGAAAAAAAAACTATTGATTACAACACAGGAAATATGAATAGATTTCCCTCGGTTGGCTATACATCCCCCCAGCTTCGCCGTCGGGATGTAACTAGCCAACCTTGGGAAATACCCTCTTCATATTTCCTTAGACGGAATAATAATTATAAAAGTGCACACACAAAATATTTATTTAGATCAAATATCCGAAAAATATCATGTGTTTTCCCATACGCGTATTGCGCAGCGATACGCCTTAATTTAAAAAAAGGAGACCCTCATTTTTACAAAATTGATATATATTTAGTAGCTCGTTAATACTAATTCTAGTTGGAAATAATAAATATATGATTAACAGGAAACGCAAATACATTTTTATTCTTGCAATTAAAGTTAACGCGCATTTTTTGTTATTTATTTTAATGTTATTGTTTATTAACACGTCCATAATTGTAGAGTTGTAGAATAGGATGCGGCTAATTTAGCGCTAATTTATTCATGAAAACATTGTGCTACACGCTCACATTAATTTGTGCATATAATTAGAGGCGCCGCTGTGACGTCAATGCGAACGAGCCAGTTCGTTACGAAATTTCATTCGTTTAATAAATTAATTAATCATCAATGATTCAATTTACAAAATAAACAAAATTGTATTTTCATTAAATACACGTATAAACAATATATGTACTGTTATATAAAACTTGTATTTATTTAATTTAAAAATGAAATTTTACTTCATGCTTAAAGAAGGAATGGAGGCATTTGCTAGTAGTTTATATATTTTGAAAGGGTAATATTTTGTTTGACATACCGCCACAATTTTACAAAGATTTCTTAAAATATTTCCAAGACACGATTTTTTTTACATTCATTTAAAAACAGTTAAAAAATTATAATAAAGTTATTTTCGATATTTATATATTTTCAAATAGCAACGTTTACTCAATATCCACACAAAATTTCATAGAGGTATTCTAAAAAATTATTAAAATAAGTACCTAATTATAAAATTTTCATTTCGTAAAAGTCGCAGAAAATTAGTCTATTTTCGAAGTGTTTTGAAAATGAATTATAAAACTTTTGATGGAGTATATTTTAAAAGAGCAGCATTTTCTTATTATACACAAAAACAATTATGGAATTTTTTTTTAAATTATCAAGATATGAATTTTTAAATATTTATCCTAAAATTCATATTATCCGAAATTTTAGTTTTGTGCTTCGAACGAACAATATTTACCTGAGGCCAGGGGATATGGGGGTTGAAACCCCTTTCGAAATTATTAAAATGTTAAATTTTTGTATGTAAAAGTGGCCCTGAAAGAGCAAAAACAATATTTTTACTATTAACTACTATTACTTACTACTATTTGTCCTTTTCTATTTTTTTAATCTCTTTTATTAACTGAGAAAGGTTTGTTTGTATGTAAAAGTGGCCCTGAAAGAGCAAAAACAATATTTTTACTATTAACTACTATTTGTGCTTTTCTATTTTTTTAATCTCTTTTAATAACCGAGAAAGGTTTGTTTGTCATCGGCTCCAAGTGGTTCCCGTAAGAGGATAGAAGTCGTGGTATCACAATAGGCCTAACCTAACCTAATACACGAGAAACATCGATTTAAAAAATCGACACTTTTGATATTTTTCAAAGTTACCATTGATTTTTGAGTATTTTTATTCAGCTCGTAAATCTGCACTACTTTATCTACTTTACTGTTTCTCTATCTCTTATAGTTTCGGAAGTTCCTACAGAGAACACGAAAATAGCTCACCCTGTATAAAGAAATTATTGTTGATATATTTAAATTACTTGAATATTCATATTATTCGAAAATTCAAATTATTTGAATATTTCAATATTCGAATAATATGAAATTCACAGCCGTTATTTCTATAAAATGTAAACCCTGTAAATGCTGTATAATATTTTGCTGCAACTGGTAAATTTACATTTTACAAGATATTACGGCTTTATTAATAGAAATAAAATATCATATCATTAGGAAAGATTTTTTGGAATGAGAAATGGATTTCGTTGACGATTATGTGAGAAAGTATTGATAATAAATTAATGATGGTGTTTAAAAATGAAATGATTAACTTCAAAATTTCCCCATTTTTCGTGCAATTAATTATTAATAAGGATGTAAACATGCCGCTTAGGAAATCCTTAATATATCTAAAAATATGAGGATTTTATCAAACTCGGAGATTTATTTTAAAAACCTATTAATTATTCTGCATACATTTTTCATCATCAGTAAATAACGCAATAAAAATTCTTGCCTTAAAGACCATTGGTTCAAATTATTTTATTGACAGGCTTTAACCTATTAAGAGGCATTGATGCAATAATTGAGTATTATTAATTGTATTTTAAAATACTAAAAACATTAATTTCATACATTGTGTTATTTTACCTGACTTTAGAATGTATAAAGAAAAATGAAAACATTTTGTTGTTAAATTATTTCAATTATTACTCAATTTATAAAAAAAACGCTTTTAGTGTATTTCTAACTTAACAATATTTTAGTATTTTATACGCGTGGCGCATGAAGTAAAATTTCGAGTTTAGAAAAGCCTGAAAATTCGGTTTGGCCGCGTAGCGCTTCGCGCTACGCGACCAAACCAAATTTCCAGGCTTTTCTAAACTCGAAATTTTACTTCATGCTTAGTTTGGGAGTGGAAACACTCGTTCGAAACTTTAAATTGAACACTTTTATATAATTGACGGATACCTGAAAATGTACAGTATAACATCATGTGTATTTATAAGAAACATTTCCAGTGTGTAATGTAATACCGTGCGATCGTTTAAAACGTGATTTAGAGTAGGCTTTGAATTTAAAATTAGATTGGCACTACTGATTGCTAACACATAGTTTAGCTTAACCTCAAATTTATTCCACTATTCAATTAGCATTCTGGGCAACCGTACAAACAAATTATGCCTACTCTAAATCCAAGGACGGTCGAGTATACAGTAAGAAGGATCGACAGAATCGAAGATTTTGGGGTGGGGGTAGAGATCGTTTACGTCACAAATAAGCGCTGAATTTAAACGTGGTTACTTCATGGTAAACTTTAGGTAAACATGCATAAGCTGTAAATCCTCTGATATTCGTTGTTTTTTAAAAGAGTTAATTTTGAAGCTTTAAACGAGTGTTGTCCACTCCCAGACTAAGCATGAAGTAAAATTTCGAGTTTAGAAAAGCCCCGTGAAAATTTGTCGAAGGTCGCGCAGCGACCCGAGACAAATTTTCGGGCTTTTCTAAACTCGAAATTTTACTTCATGCGCCACGCGTCTAAAACACAGATTTTAAACGAAGTTTGAATTTACATAAATTTCACTATATTTTAGTGATTTTTACGCGTGGTGCATGAAGTAAAATTTCGAGTTTAGAAAAGCCCAGAAATTTGTCTCGGGTCGCTGCGCGACCCGAGACAAATTTTCACAGGGCTTTTCTAAACTCGAAATTTTACTTCATGCTTAGTCTGGGAGTGGAAAACACTTGTTTAAAGCTTTAAATTTAACTTTTAAGGAAGGTGCGAAAAGGGGAAATTATTATTTAAAACATGTTAATAATTTTATTTATTTACAAGTTATAAAATGTTCTACTCTTTAAATTTTATTTTATTTGAGAGATTTTGCTCCTAAAATATTTTTTATTTTTAAAAACTGTATACTCTAATATTAAAAAATCTATCTATGAAAGTACAGCGAAACCAGAAAGAGAGGTTATTCTTCTTCTTCTTCTTGCACTATTTATGGCCTCAGCAAAACAGCTCTGTTGACCAGCCACAGCAAATACTTAAGTTGTAGGTAATTGTTGTTAAATTTTATTGTGGTGTAGCCCGAACAAGAATAATCCGGACGGCGGGGAGAGATAGAAAGATTGCCGTGGACACAAAAAATAATAAAATATAATTTTAGAGAATAACGAGTGCTAACGTTCGTTTTTGTACGTGACATAGTTAAGTATAAATAAAACTCTCCAAGTACCTGCATTTCTTGTGTTTTCCTGTGGTAAGATTCATAGTATAACGACGGAATCAAATGCACCTATAACTGCAACCAAATGCACCTATGACCGCCGTTATAAATTGGTGACTTCGACGTGATCTTTCCACAACGATCTTCGCCACGGGAATCATCAAGATTCAGGATCTACAAGGCGAGCTGACTACAGGAATACCCGCCAGCATCAGACGTCGACGCCAAGGACCCTTTTTCGGACGAATTCCTGACTGCATCGAGCATCAACGACGGAGCCCTGTTTCAAGTGCAGAAATCCGGACCTTGTCAACAGCCGCCGGCCGCGGCGCCCGCTCCAACCAGGGTACCGAGCCGACACAGCCTGCAACCTTGCCATTTGCCGCCAGCACCCACCCCCAACCAGGATTTTGGATTTTGAAGTGACAGGTGACATTTACTAGCCCCCCTCGTATTTTGAGGAAACTACTCCCACTATTTTCTCAACCTTAATCTCTCTACTACTCTGCACACTTTCCTTACCTTCCCTATTTTCAATCACACATCATGGAAGAACAATTAGATGCTGCCGTTGGCACCGTAAGATGTAATTTGCCCCCATTTTTCCGCGTTGACCCTTTAATCTGGTTCGTGCAGATTGAAGCGGAATTTTTGAACTCGCGCATTACAAATTCTAGTCGCAAGTTTTATCGAGTCGTAGCCGCCTTACCCCCAGACATTGCCATCGAAGTTAGGGATTTACTAATTGAACCTCCCGCTGACCTTCCTTATGAGACGCTCAAAGTGGAGATAATCAAACGAACCACCATTTCCGAAAAAAAGCGTTTGCAGCAATTTTTGTCGACGTAAGTGCTCGGCGACCAAACGCCTTCACAACTACTACGAAAATTGCAACAATTGCTGGGAACAACGCCAATAGACGACAATCTCCTACGCGAATTATTTTTAAATCGTTTACCGTCAGATGTGCAAAAAATTCTAGTGTCTGCAAAAACTACCTCATTCACAAACTTGGCAGAAATGGCAGATAAAATTTTAGAAATTTCGGCACCCACCATCATTAATAACACCAACGTTTCTCACACCTCGGCAATTGAACATCCAACATCTTACAACACTAGAATGTTAGAACTGCAATCCCAAATTTCTGAGCTGACACAAAATTTAAATTCATTAACAACCGCTTTGACGAAGCAATCTAAAAACAAATTTCGGAACAGAAGTCGGTCAGCATCAAGAAACCGCTGGCAATTAGGCGATGACCCGCAACACAAACTGTGCTGGTACCATCACAATTTTCGTAGTGATGCACGGAAGTGCACTCCACCATGCCAGTGGGGAAACGACGAACAGCGGGGCTAATGTCGGCCCATTCCTCCGCTGTCTCTCCAGGCCCGTTGTTTTTCGTGCGTGACACTAACTCTGGGACAAAATTTTTAGTAGATACGGGAGCCCAGGTTAGCATTTTGGCGGTGGATCAACTCTTCGCCAACACTCATCGCCAATCAAAATGTTCGTTAACCACCGCTAACGGTAGTTTAATACCCACGTTTGGTTCTTCAAAATTAACAGTACACATCGGTCTGGACGTAAAACTTGCGTGGAATTTCGTGCTTGCACACGTTAACCAATCCATTCTGGGCGCCGACTTTCTCCGGCATTTCAACATCATTGTTGACATTGCCCACGAACGTCTCGTAAGGAATGTATTCGGCCCATCAGAAAAACTTAAAATTTGTTCCTTGTCTACCCAAAATTCACCTTATTCGAAATTATTGCAACAATTTCCTGATCTAACAACCCCTTTTGACCTAGCTAAACCCGTCAAGCATGATGTGCAACATCACATCGAAACATCTGGACCACCAGTTTTTTCCAAACCGCGACGATTACCACCTCACAAATTTCAAATTGCAAAAAATGAGTTTGATAAATTGTTACAGCTCGGTTTCGTGAGACCCTCTTCCAGCCCATGGGCGACGCCGCTACATCTGGTAGCTAAATCAGATGGCTCTTGGCGCCCATGCGGCGATTACCGTGGACTCAATAAAGTTACCATACCAGACCGATATCCTTTGCCTATTCTTCACGATTTCACGTACAATTGTTGTGGTTGCACGTTATTTTCAAAAATCGATTTAGTAAAGGCATATCACCAAATTCCAACTCATCCTGCAGACATTCCGAAAACGGCAATCACAACACCCTTTGGACTTTACGAATACACTAGGATGAGTTTCGGTTTAAGAAACGCCGCTCAAACGTTTCAAAGGTTTATGGACTCGGTATTACGCGGACTACCATTTTGCTTCGCGTACATCGATAATATTCTCGTTTTCAGCAAGGATGAACATGAACACGTTCGTCACTTGCAACAAATTTTTGAGCGATTAACTTCTTTTGGAATAAAAATTAACTCTGACAAATGTGTTTTCAGTGAAACAAAATTAGACTTTTTAGGTCACAGCATTAGTGATTCGGGAATCAAACCTCTACAGTCCAAGGTCGATGCGATTTTGTCCTTCCCACAACCCACTGACCAAAAAGCATTGCAACGCTTTCTCGGCATGGCGAACTTTTACCATCGTTTCATAAAATCATGCTTGAGTATCCTAGCACCGCTCAACCAGCTTGCTGCAACAACTCCACGCAACAAACCACTGGTCTGGTCCCAACCCGCTCTTCAAGCATTTACGACAGTTAAGGCTGCACTCGCCGACTGTGCTATGCTTGGTTTACCAGATCCTGTTGCGGAGTTAAGCATTATGGTAGACGCATCTGACTCCGCTGCTGGCGCGGTCTTGCAGCAGAAGGATAATTCTGGCGTTCTTCGACCGCTCGCTTTCTTTTCCAAATTTTTTTCAACAACAGAACGCAAATACAGTACTTTTGGCCGTGAATTGCTTGCTGTTTATTTGGCTATTAAAAAGTTCAAATATTATCTTGAAGGTCGCGAATTTATCATCTTTACAGATCATAAACCTTTGATCTCTGCTATAAATTCGAACTCGGATCGTTTTTCAGGACGAGAGTACAGACACATCACCTTCATCGCGCAATTCACCACTGACATCAGGTTCGTTCCAGGTACCGAAAACAGCGTTGCTGATACATTATCGCGAGTCGAAATTAACTCTTTAGATATACCTAACCTTGCAAAATTACAATCCGAAGACGGCGAACTAAAATTCCTTTTGAATAACGGCACCACTTCACTTAAGCTCGAGCAATACACTCCGCCTGGCACTAGCACACCTATATACACAGACATAACTCTTGCTCAAAGACGACCCTATATCCCTTCAGTCCTAAGAACTAACATTTTACAGTCTCTTCGCGGACTTACACACCCTGGTGTCCGTGCAATGAAACGTCTGGTTACATCTCGCTATGTGTGGCCACGGATGAATCAAGACATTGCACAATTTGTTAAATCATGCTTGAAGTGCCAACAAATTAAAATTCACCGACACACTGTATCACCAATCGCTACTTTTCTGAACCCTGACGACCGTTTCACCGATATACACATCGACATCATCGGCCCTTTGCCTATTTGTAACACTTACAGATACCTTTTAGTTTGCATCGACCGTTTTACGCGTTGGCCTGAAGTCCAACCACTAGTCGAAATTACTGCAGATTCCGTTTCCAAAGCATTTTTAAATTGTTGGATTGCATGATTTGGAATTCCATCGACGATTATTATCGATCGTCTTCGGCAATTCCAATCCAACATTCGGAAGGAATTTTGCAACATTTTCGGTATCACGCATAAGTCCACCACCGCCTACCATCCGCAATGTAACGGTTTGGTAGAGCGGCTCAATCGCCAAATTAAAGAATCGATCAGAATGAGTAACGATCCGAGTAACTGGGTTTCCCAACTTTCCTTAATTTTGTTAGGTTTGCGTACAATTTTTAAAACCTCGCTTTCGGCCACCGCAGCGGAATACGTCTATGGTAAAACATTATGTTTACCAGGCGATTTTTTATTTCCGAAACCTGTTTCTAAATTCATTCCTTCAGGCTCAAATTTTATCGACGGCCTGAGAGATAGGATGAAGACGCTTAGCCCCGCAATTACTCGCTTAACCCACCGCAAATCTTTCATACACCCCGATCTAAAAAAATGCACTCATGTTTTTATAAGGAAGGATCACGCAAAACGGCCGTTACAAAATTCTTACGATGGCCCTTTCGAAATTATCAGTCGAAATTCTAAATTTTTTACGGTAAATGTTAATGGCAGAAACGATTGCGTTTCCATCGATCGACTTAAACCTAGCTATACACCACAAGTTTCAGTTACTTCCTTTACAAAACAATTACACTCTAATTCTTCTATTCCATACACCACATCTCTTAGATCAATCCTTAAACACTTTGGACCAAATCATTCTTCTAAATCTTTTAAACGTGTAACTTTCTCTTCCTCTGTTTCCTTTTCCTCCTCAATCTAGGTGGGGGGTAATGTGGTGTCGCCTGAACAAGAATAATCCGGAAGGCGGGGAGAGATAGGAAGGTTGCCGTGGACACAAAAAATAATAAAATATAATTTTAGAGAATAACGCGTGCTAACGTTCGTTTTTGTACGTGACATAGTTAAGTATAAATAAAACTCCGCAAGTACCTTCATTTCTTGTGTTTTCCTGTGGTAAGATTCATAGTATAACGACGGAATCAAATGCACCTATAACTGCAACCAAATGCACCTATGACCGCTGTTATAGTATAATGATTAGTTTGTAGAGGAAATCCCTCAAAAGAATTCAGACAAACACAAACATTACTATATAAATATATTAGTTTCATGTAATAGGGAATATAGGATGAGGTAAGATTTTATACAACATTTAGATAGTACAGATAGAATAGAGAGTGAAGCAGCATTTCCAGCTGTTATAAGAGAAAAGTACAGTTTTTTACATTTATCATAATAATTACTGCATGAAAAAAATATGTGATTTAAATCTCCCACTTCCGAACAACTACAATTTGGAAAGTCAATCGCCTTCATTTTGTATAAATGGCTAGGAGATGAGTTATGTCCCATCTTCATGCGTATGATAGATGTCACAAATCTTCTACCTCGAACTTTTGGGTCGAAAAAACATACTTTGGATGGTATAACATGGTGAAGGGAGAAATATTTGGTGTGGGAAGAAGATGTAGACCAAACTGCTTTCCACTTCAATCTAAGGCTGGATCTAAGCACCTTAAAATAGTCAGTGAACGGAGAAGAAAATTCAGACAATGGACTATCTTTAGCAGATTTAGCTAACATATCTGCGGTTTCATTTCCAATAATGCCTGAATGGCTTGGTACCCAACATAAATTTACTATACAGGGTGGGCCACGAATAACGCCCATTAAAAGCTTTCGGGATTCCTGACAGAGGAAAAATTTGAAAAAATTCTACATTGCACGGTTGAATGCGATCACCTCATGGAAAATATTTCGACTTTCTATCACTTCCGGTTGTACCGGAAATGGCTACCAACTTTGTTATTTTAAATGGAACATCCTATATATTAATTTTTTTAGATTCCCCGTTCAATTGTCTACCCTCTCATATGAATTTATGTCCACTTAACTCTTACAGTTTTTGAGTTAAAAATTTATTTGTCAAATATTGACCTCAAATAGACGTTTTGAAAAATGCCTATAACTTCTAGTAGGGACAAGATAGACAGACGAGCGGCATCTTGAATTGTTACTTATAGATCCCTCTAGAATTAAAAAAATTGACATCTGTCAATTTTGACAATAGATATTTAAAAAATGTCAATATTTCAGTGCCCACTTAAAAACATTATAATTCAATGTTTTCAAATGGAATGACCAATATTTTATCTCATATGGTGATTGGCAAGACAATTTGCAACATAAAAGTATTATGTCTCCCTATATCTAGAGCAAGTAGTTTTTGAGTTATTTCGAAATTTCTTTCCTCCCAGAATGCTTGCACAATTGAATAATTCCTGTACTATTCACACGTGCACCATAGTAGGCTACTGTCAATATTCGCTGAACCGAATCTGTCAATATTTTTGAACGCTCCGTTCGAGTAATATTAAAATGAATAAGTATACCAATCAAGAAATTATGAATTTATTTGTCATACATGGTCAGTGCGACAGAATTGTTGAGAGAACTTGCAGAATTTTCAACAAAACTTACCCACACTTACCGCCGATGGATAAAAGAAAATTTAGAAGACGAGTCAAATTTTGTAAATTTGGAAAACTAAACGCAGAAAAAATTATTTGGACCGACGAATCAAATTTCTCTCGTGAAGGTATTTTCAATAGAAAAAACAATCACATGTGATCAACTAAGAATCCACATGCAACGTTTGTACATAAATCCCAACACAAATTTAGTTTCAACGTATTTTGCCTTTTGATGGACACGCGCGTTACTTTTTATTTGTACGACGAAAGATTAAATAGTGGTAGATATTTACAAATTTTAAGAAATTTTGTAGAGAATTTTTTGGATGAGCTTCCTTTGAATTTAAGGATAAGTTCATGGTATCAGCTCGATGGAGCCCCAGCTCATTGCACACACGAAATATCGCAGCAACTGACGAATATGTTCGAAGATAGATGGATTCGAAGGTTAGGTCCGTGGAACTGGCCCGCTAGATCTCCAGATCTTACTCCACTCGACTTTTTTCTTTGGGGTCGTATAAAAAATAAAGTTTATGCCACTGTCGTCAATACCCGAGAAGAATTGGAAGCAAGGGTGCGAGCTGCATTCGCGGAATTAAGTGCAGAAGACACGTGCTGCACAGTGCTTATACGTTAATGGTCATCATTTTGAACAATTGTAATAATTTTTTTTTCTGTTCTTGCATTTAATTATTCGTTTGAAAATTACTTTATTTCAATCATCTTGCTTTTGTTTTGTTTGTAAGTTGTAAGTGTGGATAATTTTCAACAAACAACAATTCTGTCGCACTAGCCATATATGACGAATAAATTCATAATTTCTCGATTGCTATACTTATTTATTATAATATTACTCGAAGTGTTCAAAAATATTGACACGTTGGAAACGAATTTTTCTAGATTCGGTTCAGTGAATATTGACAGTAGCCTAGTATGGTGCATGTGTGAATTGTACAGGAATTATTCAATTGTGCGTTTGCATTCTGGGAGGAAAGAAATTTCGAAATAACTCAAAAACTACTTGCTCTAGATATAGGGAGACATAATACTTTTATGTTGCAAATTGTCTTGCCAATCACCATATGAGATATAATATTGGTCATTCCATTTGAAAACATTGAATTATGATGTTTTTAACTGGGCACTGAAATATTGACATTTTTGAAATACCTATTGTCAAAATTGACCGATGCCATTTTTTGTAATTCTAGAGGGATCTATAAGTAACAATGCAAGATGCCGCTCGTCTGTCTATCTTGTCCCTATTAGAAGTTATAGGCATTTTTCAAAACGTCTATTTGAGGTCAATATTTGACAAATAAATTTTTAACTCAAAAACTGTAAGAGTTAAGTGGACATAAATTCATATGAGAGGGTAGACAATTGAACAGGGAATCTAAAAAAAAATTAATATATAGGATGTTCCATTTAAAATAACAAAGTTGGTAGCCATTTCCGGTACAACCGGAAGTGATAGAAAGTCGAAATATTTTCCATAAGGTGATCGCATTCAACCGTGCAATGTAGAATTTTTTTGAAAATTTTCCTCTGTCAGGAACCCCGAAAACTTTTAATGGGCGTTATTCGTGGCCCACCCTGTATATCCTTCTTTAACTCACTCAAACAATAAAGTTCTAATATTTAAAACTAGCATATGCATTTTAGAGTTGATTCCAATTTTTTGTATTGAGTGTAGCGCAGATTTTGAATCTGTAAGAATAACTGTCTTCATTAATTTTAATTCTTTAATTAATTTTATATACTCAAGTAAAGATGTAAGTTCAGCAGTGTGAATAGAAGAGGTGTGAGGAATTCTAAAGGAGTAACTTAGATTGTTTTCTATGTATATTCCACACCCTGTATGATTTGTAGTAAACGAACCATCTGTGTAACAAAAGATACTATCGGGCCATTTTTCATGCGCCTCTTTATGAATGTTACTATCTAGATTTATCCAGTTTTTAATAGAGAAAACATTAGAGAAATAATGGGAAAGATAACAAGGGAGTTTAGAAGATGTAAAAGTGTTAAAAGATTCAGAAATAACATAATTTTCGATAATCGCGCAGTGAGGTTTGCCTTTACCATTGTATAATTCTGATATACTATTAATAGAAGAAGTAACCATATTATTGTTATTAGCTAAACATTTAAAAAAATACTTTCTGGCTATAAAATCGGATCTTATAAAGATAGGGGGTATATCACTCTCTACCTCTAATGCTCTTGAAGGAGCTGATCTCATACAACCTAATACCGTTCGCAATGAAGATGTTTGTAGACGATCAATGATCATAACTAAAGATTTATTCAGAGGAGAAAGTAAAAACAGGCCATATTCTATTTTTGACCTAATTAGTCATTTATGCAAAATTGTTAAAGTTAAAGTTCTTAAGCACATTAAGGCCCAGTATATTCATCTGTTCAATAAAGTGTTCGTTAGTTATCTATTCAGTAAATTTATAGGTCACCTTTAAGTAATTTGGGTATATTCATCCTATTTTATGGGTCACTTAACTATTGAACAAGTAAGAAAAAGATAGCGAGGTTGACACCACTGTTTGTTTGGGTGATTTATTAATGCATTTGAAGTTACGAGTGACAGTAGTGCTTGCGGATAATTTGTTAACAAATTTAAGTTGGTTTTCTCCATTAATTCAAGATATGTCGAAAACAGGTAAGTCCTATATGTACGAATAAATTAATACAAATTAACTTATCAAGGTATCTTCTGTGCTAATATAATTAAAAATATCATTTAGGAAATAAACGTCAGCGTTCTTCAAATTTCACCACCAATGAAACAGAACACTTGGTGAATGAGGTATTAAAACGGGCTTCTGTAATTGAAAATAAGAAGACGGATGCAATTACATGGAAGCAGAAGGAAAAGGCTTGGCAGGAAATAACAGAGGTTTTTAACACCCTTACCGCTGGCAATAGGACTGACAAAATGTTGAAGGCGAAGTATGATGCCATTAAAAGGACAATCAAACAAAAACACAACAGGATGAAGACAGATATTCAAAACAGGAGGTGGTGCTGCAGAAATAATCGTATATACTCCCTGGGAGGAGAAACTTCTCCGATTAATATCGATAAGTGTAGAGGGTCTTCCAAGTGCGAATGACTGCGATACAGGTACGTTTTCATATATTTTTGTTTTTTATATTTTTATTTGCATTTACAAAGTCGAAAGGGTAACCTTATAGAAAAAAACTTACATGTAGTGTACAACTTTAAAACAACATTTAAACAAAGTGTTATTTTATTTTAATTTTGTGTTGGAAAATTTAATTATTTTACAATTCTTTAGTAAAGTTAATTATTACAAATAGAAATCCTACAGTAACCGAATCAGCATTTTTTAATTTTCTGTTTTAGTGGAGGAAACAAGTCAAGAAGTGTTTGAAATGGAACATTTCAAAGATGCCTTTGAAATAATGGGGGAAGTAGAAGTAGTTCCTGTAGGAACTACATCTTCTTCTACTATGTTAATGGAGAAAGAAAATATATTTCAGGAAGATGGCGCGACATCGAAGAAAGGTATAATAGAAACTTATTAATTGTTAACATAAAATCATTTTCACACTTACACAATTTTTGAATTTTTTGCAAAAATAATACTTAATTGCTGAATATTTGTCCTTTATTTTAATAAAAAAAATTATACTAAAATTTCTTTCTTAATACCTGTATGTAATAATAGTGACCCCTATAAAATTGCTTACAGATTCTAATTGGGATACTTGGACCCCTTCGACATTGAAAAATCCAATTAATAAAAAATTAAAAACACCTCTACGGAAACGTGATCATGTAAATAAATATAATGATATGGCAGCTGCAAGGAAGGAATTAATAGATCTTCAACGTAAAATTGCCGAAAAAGAGATGGAAAAGTTAGATTTAGAAATTGCAAATCTTCACAAAGATGAGAGAAGAAAGGAAACCGAACACCAATTAAGAATGCAATTTGCAACAGAAGAACATAACATGAAAATGAAGATGATGAAAATAGTATGAAACTTTGTTAGCACCCATCACAATGTTATTGGGAATAACAGCAAAATTAAAAAATAGTATTTTGAGTTATTTTCAATAAGTTTTTATTTTTTTGAATTGCCAATGTAAAATAACCAATAGATGTGATGATAAAACTTTGATAATCATTATTTTATTGACCTTACAAATTTCTAAAATAGTTTAAAAATTCAGCACGATAAACATTATTATTATTATCATAAACAATATTTTCATCCATTTCCTGTATATTCTCATTTCCTAGAAGCCTTTCATTATCTTCAATTGCATTGTTTCTGGCAATGTTATGTAGGACTATTATATTTTGAATCATTGGTATTTTACACCTCATACCAATTGAAAGGCAAGGAAATCGCCGTTTCCAAATTCCGAACGTTCTTTCCACTACACCTCTGGTTCTAATATGTGCCTCATTGAAAAGGTTTTCTACATTATTTTGCGGATTGATAATTGGTGTCATTATATATTGTCTTAAGGGGTATGCACCGTCACCTAATAATACACTATTTCCAAATTCATTCGCTTCAAACCTTTGCTTTACATATGAATTGTCAAAAATATTGGCATCATGCGATGAACCTGGCCATCGTGCAACAATATCTCTAATCTTGTAGTTGGCATCAGTGATACACTGCACATTTAAAGAAAAAAATCCTTTTCTGTTTCGAAAAACTTCTGCATTTTGTCCTCCCAAAAATTTCTATTGCATTATATTATACCTTTCATAAAGTACTCTGAAGTGCAGTCGTACCTGGGCTTTGAATTTTTATATGTGTGCAATCTATCGCACCAATTACTCTGGGAAAACGAGCAATTCTCATAAATTTTACTTGCTCGCTGATTCTCTGTTCCTTTGTGGAAGGCATATTTATAAACTGTTGTCTCAAAGCGGCTATTTCACTGGTAACTTTTTTTATAATTTTTGCTGCAGTTGTTTTGTGAAAAATCCCCAACAGTCACATAAAAACCGCCCGTAGCATAGAATCTCAGCGTCAATAAAAATTGTTGTAAAATAATTGATTACTTCTATGCACTGCACATAATAACGTAAATTAATTTACCTATTTGATTCATGTAGTAGCCTTTCTTCGATTAGAGCTAAGGCTTCTAAAACTAAAGTTTTGGTCAAACGGAACCGCCGGAAAAAATCCAGGTCATCCCAGCAATTTAAATTATCCCATTGATGATACCAATTTTGAGTATTATATGGTCTGCGATTTAAATTACCACCAATCTCGTCATCAATTTCATCAAGAATAAGATTTATATCATCAATTACATCCATTTTTAAATATAATATCCGTCATAAGTTGAGGTTATGATCTGCTCTGTAACTTTTACCGAGAAGTCAAAGTGATCTATAAGTTTATGTTTTCCGTAACCTAAATTTACTGACAAGATGCCACTAATAATAATAATAATAATACATTGTCTTTATTCAATTGAAAGAAAATACAAAGTAAACAAAAAACAAAATACAGGCGAAGTTCAGCGATAGCTTAAAAAAAACTATCTCTGCTCTTCCACTTAACCTGTGAGGAAAAAAAATATATATATACTGCCTTTCAAAAAAATCAGAACACCAAGTATTTATTGCACGATTTTAATAAACTTTACACAATTTGATCATGTAAACGAACTGTATCGATGATCAAAAAATCAACTTGAAAAACAAAAAAACAAATGAATAAAAATTAATAATGTGTTGGGCCTCCACGATTTCCCAACCACTCATTAACACGTCGAGGCATGCTAGAAATCAGGCTGTCAATATCGACTTGGGGTATTTCATTCCAAACTTCGATAATTTGACCTCTAAGTTCCATTACAGTGTTAGCGGGGCGCTGTAAGTTACTTATTCTAACACCTATCATATCCCAAACATGTTCTATTGGCGATAGATCTGGAGAACGAGATGGCCAAGGTAACAAATTGATTTCGGCACTATCAAAAAACTGTCTTGTAATGGCCGCTGTGTGAGGTCGAGCATTATCTTGCTGAAAAATGGGGTTCTGCAAGCCATTTACATAGGGCGCTAACACTGGCCGTAAAATGTTGGCAATATACCGAATCGCGTTAAGACTTGCTTCTAAAAAAACTAGAGGAGACCGACCACCATATGCTATCGCCCCCCAAACCATAACTCCCTGTGTAAGAGCCGTATGTCTTTCAACAGCAAATTGTAAAATTCTGCGTTCACCGCGTCGACGTCTCACTCTTCTGCGACCATCATGAGCCCATAAACAGAACCGAGACTCATCGCTGAAGATAATGTTATTCCATTCATGGGTCCAATGTTGTCTTTCCCTGCACCAATCAAGTGTTGCTCTGCGATGCTGCGATGCACAATTGTGGACGGTAGGATCTTATACCAAAACTGCGGATTCTTCTGTAAACAGTAGCCATGGATACTGTTTGGCCATTTAGAGCCAACCAGTCATTTCCCAGTGCCCGCGACGTTGTAAATCTGTCCCTTAAAGTTGTAAGACGAAGAGCTCGATCTTCACGCTCAGTGGTGCTTCTTGGACGTCCTGATCCAAGTCTACGTCGATTCTTCCCAGCTTCGGACCATCTAGACCAGCAGCGTACGATCACCGATACACTACGGCCTACCCTTTCAGCAATAGCACGAACCGAAAAACCCGCTTCTCGCATTCCAATAATGCGACCCCTTTCAAATTCACTTAGATGATGATATTGTGCACGCCAACGAACACGGGGCATCTTTTTATGTTTTACAAACTGAAACGTCAAACTACTCAGAGGCTACTTGGATATTAGAAGCAATTACATTAAAAAATCAGCAGCTCTTCATAATGGTGAAATCAAGGAAAAATACATTTAAATAGTAACCAAAATTTTTATTTCATTAAAATCGTCCAATAAATACTTTGTGTTCTGATTTTTTTGAAAGGCAGTATATATCGTTTAAGAGTGCTAAAAGAATTACAGATTTTTTTTTATTTCAATGTTCGTTCTAGAAATTAACTGTTTTATAACAAAAAGAAATAAAGAGAGAGAGAAAAAAAATATATATTTATAATGACAATAATTAAACTAAGATTCTATGGGGAAAACTTATTACATAATATATATTTTTTCATTGCTTGTTTGAAACTATTGTTTGTGAGATTTTTGAGTAGATTGGGTATGGAATTATAAATTTTGTAAATACTAAATGAAAATGATCTAAGAAAAAGTGATGTTTTATGTTTAGGTGGAGAAATCCTGCCTCTAAATCTCACATTAATGGTATGAACGTCAGACCGAAATACAATTCTGTCATAGAGATAGGGAGGATGGCGCGTCTGAATAATTTTATTATAAAGGGTACAACAGTGTAGGATTCGTCGTTCGGTTATGTCTAGCCAATTCAAATCACGTAATTTACCTGATAGGTGACCATATTTTCGAATACCAAATATGAGCCTTAAACACGCGTTTTGAACCTTTTGTATGCGCATTTTAGTATTACAGTCTAAGTAAGCATTGTAAACAACGTCCGCAAAATCAAAGTGACTCAGAACCAACGTGTCGCATAGAAATCTTTTTATTTGCAAAGAGAGGACATTCCTATTAGAATAAATCATCTTCAGATTAAGGTATGCTCGGGAAATGCACTTATCAATGTGAAGCTTAAAACGCAGATTCTTGTCGAAAGTAAGGCCAAGATTCCTTACGGAATTGACAAATTCTAAAGTGTCGTTACCAACCATGATTTTTAAAAGAGGTTTTGCAAGAGGCGTTAAGCTATTGGGACCAAATAGCATAGCTGTCGATTTTGAGGCATTGATTATCAAAGAATGTTTAGTTGACGTTTCGACCAGTTTTGCTATATCGGAAGTGATACACTCACAAGCGGACTCTATATTTTCAAGTTTAAAAGAGTATAACAACTGTGTATCATCCGCATAAATATTTGCCGAACAGTACTTTAAAACATCGGTTAGGAAAGATGTGTAGATGCAAAAAAGTATAGGGCCTAAAATGGAACCTTGGGGTACACCCGCGGTGACGCTTAACGACCCTGATATAACCTTATCAATTTTTACGACTTGAGACCTTGCTTTTAAGAATCTCATCTTTAACGTTACTGAACACTTTATTGGTAGGTGAATATACTGGCCCTAAGGGTTTTATGAACTTTATCTTGTAAGTCCGATATATGAGGTTTCCAAGACAAAGCTGAGTCAAGAGTGATGCCTAAGTATTTAACTGTTCTAAATTTTGGAATTTCTACATCTTGGAAGTACAAATGAAAATCTGGAAGAACTTTCGATCTCTTCTTTAATGTCATACTCTGGGATTTACCAGGAGAGAGAGATAATCAATATAAATAAAGCCAGTCCGACAATTCGAATAGAGCTTGATTAATCCTATTACATAATGATTGGATGTTATTACCCGAACAATACAAAACTACATCATCGGCATATTGAAGAATAGAACAGTAGGGAGACATTAAAGATTGAAGAGGAAGAGTGTACAATTTGTATAATATGGGACTAAGGATTGAACCTTGAGGGAGACCAATATAAGAAACTCTATGGTTTGAGAACGAGCAATCATGTTTTAAATAAAGGATTTTTGTTTTTATCATTGACCAAATGCACCTTATAATATTTGATGGAACTCCGATAGAGATAAGCCTATCAATTAATAAGGAAGGAATAACAGAATCGAAATAATCAAATAATTTGATTATTAAGAAATGAGCAATTTATATCCGTAGTTAATTTAATTTACCATTGCCATTTACAGTCACGTTAGCCCATATGTAACAACAAGACAGCATGGATTCGTGAAAAAAAGATCAATTGTGTCAAATTTGGTAAACTTCACGGAATACATCTCCGAGTACTTAGATCAACGTAGACAAGTTAATACTATATATACAGATTTCAGTAAGGCATTTGATACAATTGATCACAATGTAATAGCCACAAAACTTGGTTATTATGGCTTCACGGATCAAGTGATATCATTAATGCGTTCATATCTAACCGGCAGACAACAATTTGTACAGTATATGGGCCATTATTCATCTAAATATACTGTAACCAGCGGGGTCCCCCAAGGATCAAACTTGGGCCCCTTGCTATTTATTATTTTTATTAATAACATAGTTGATAAACTACAAAGTAAAGTTCTGCTGTTTGCCGATGATATGAAGATATTTAGAGTTGTTGACTGTGAACGTGACTGTATAGAATTACAGGAGGATATTAATCTCATTGATATTTGGTGCAAAACAAATGGTCTATTTCTAAATATATCCAAATGTAAATGTATGTCATTTACCAGGAAAAAAGATGTGATTAGATTTAATTACGGTTTGACGAATATTAGCTTTGAGAGGTGTGCCTCTTTACGTGATTTGGGAATAATATTTGACGATCGTTTAACATTTATAGAACATATTAATAATATTTGCAACAAAAGTTATAAGATGCTGGGATTTATTAGTCGTACTTGTAAAGATTTCAACAATGTTGATGTAATAAAAAAACTGTATTTTTCTTATGTCCGTTCCAACCTTGAATTTGCCTCGATAATTTGGTGTCCCCAGTATTATATACATATAAACAAAATAGAAAGAATTCAGAAAAAGTTTTTAAAAATTATGTATTTCAAGTTGAATAAGGAATATCCGCCAATAACAATACCATCTCAGGAACTACTTGATACATTTAACATGAAATCGTTACATAGTAGACGCGACGATGCAAAGGTATTATTTCTACATGGAATCATTAATTGTACGGTCGATGATCCAAACATATTATCTAAAATTAATATCCATGTGCCTAGGTATTGTTCTCGCTCGAATAGATTATTTTATTGTTCAACACCAAACACTAGGGCACATGGTAATTCGCCATTAAATAAGATGTTTAAAGTATATAATAATCGTCATCATCTCGTAGATATTTTCCACATGCCTAAAAAATCATTAATTAATATAGTTTTGTAGCGCTGCCTAGATATGTCATTTTTGTATGTTTATATGTTACTATATATATGTATGTGTATTGTATAATTATGTATATGTATTGTATAATTATGTATTATATTGAATTTTGCTCTGTAATTGGACTGTCGTCTGTTGGGCAAATAAATAAATAAATAAATAAATAAATAAATAAATTAAATTATCGATAGCACTCTTACCCCTTCGGAACCCACATTGTGTAGATGGATAAATATCTTTACTCTCCAACCACCAATCCAATCTTAATTTTATAAGGTATTCAAAAATTTTCCTTATACAAGACGTAAGAGCTATTGGACGATAACTATTGGGGCTATTTGGGCTCTTGCCGGGCTTAAGGATAGGACAAATAATTTGCCTGGTCCAAGATACTGACCCCGAAGAGATTTTCTTCAAAAAAAAATTGTCAACAATTTTAATAGCACGGATTTTCCAGAGAATGGAAGTTTTTTAATCATTGAATAAGAAATGTCATCTATTCCTGGAAAAGAGTCTTTGACATTTTCTAAAATAGAGTTTAATTCTCCTAGAGTACAATTAGAATCGGGAAAGGAAGAAGATATTGCGGGGATTTTCAATTTATAAATTTTCCAGAGAATGGAAGATTTTTAATCATTGAATAAGAAATGTCATCTATTCCTGGAAAAGAGTCTTTGACATTTTCTAAAATAGAGTTTAATTCTCCTAGAGTACAATTAGAATCGGGAAAGGAAGAAGATATTGGGGGGATTTTCAATTTATAAAAAGGTTCTACATATGGGGGAGCCAGTGTTGAAAAGAAGGAATTTAGGGTTTCTGTATCACGGGTTGGAATGGAAGGAGACATAAATGACTTCCTAGATATTTTAATTTTCCTCCAAACTTCAGTAATTGGAGTAAATCGGGAAATTGATTCACAGAACTCTCTGAACGATTTTTTCTTTTTTTCTTTAAATATTTTTCTAGATAAGGCTATGGCTTTTTTAGCAGAAATAAATGATTCAGTTGTCCCTTCTCTATAAAATTTTTGAATGGCTTGTTTTCTTGACTCTTTTATTTGTGTGCAAGTAGCATCCCACCAAGGACATAAAGAAGGGCGAGAAAAAGGGTGATGAAAAGGGATGGACTCATTTCCTACCTGATTTAAACAATCTATAAAATCTATATATGAAAATTTATAAGATATTGAGCTTGCTACTTTTTCTGTATATTCGGTCCAGTTTGCTAATTTGAAGTTTCGGCATATACGGGAGGATTTTTTATAAGTGGAGTTTGGATTAGAATTAAGTTGAATTTTAACAAGAATGGGAAAATGATCACTTCCATAAGTGTCTGGAAGGGTTTGTCATGAGGAATAGGGTCCAAGTAATGGGGATACTAGAGTGATATCAATAATGCTTTTTTGTGAACAATTATATGAAAAACGCGTAGATCTATCATCATTTAATACCACAAAGTTATTCGATTCTATGAATTCCTATAATAATTTTCCATTTAAATTAGAATATGAGCCATTAATTTGAGAGATGTGTGAGTTAAAATCACCCACAATTATGTATGGAGCAGGTCCCGTTAATATAGAATCCCAGAGATTACTGCTAATTTTAACAGAAGGAGGGATGTATCCCGATATTAGAGTAAAGTATGGTAATTTTATTGAGATGAACTGAACTTGATTATTAAAATTTGGAAAATTAAGGGGTATTTCTGTATAAGATAGGAAGTTACGAATGAGAATGGCAACACCACCCTTACCGTCCTCCCTAGATTTAAGAATACATTAATAACCTCTAAATGCGACGACACGAAAATATCTAAAATTATTAGATTTCTATCTCTTTCCTAAAATGTTGGAGGGTAAGGGAAAAGAGACTGAGTACTCAGGGGGTAATCCATTATGAACACCAACCGCATATTTTGATGTCAATGTCAACCCGATATTAGCAGGTAGTAAGAAGTCTATTTGTTTTCAGCCAGCGCGTAGCGTTATATTTTCTCCGACTTGGGGTGGTTGAATTTTTTAAAACGTATCTGACGTTTACATCTCGGTAAATATTGATCATCACATCTGAACGTTATATATTTTAACTTTACTGTAAATCAGTGGTTTATACGTGTGGCGCATGAAGTAAAATTTCGAGTTTAGAGAAGCCCCGTGAAAATTTGTCTCGGGTCGCTGCGCGACCCTCGACAAATTTTCTACACGGAGCTTTTCTAAACTCGAAATTTTACTTCATGCTTAGTCTGGGAGTGGACAACACTCGTTCATAGAAGTTTCAAATTAAAGAATCACTCTACTAAGTTTACTAAGTTTATTACAATTTTACAAAGGTTACAGCTCGAAGGACCAATCATGGTCTTCGGAGACCGAAGGACTACAGGGAATCGAAGTTTTTTTAAAAGAAAACAACGAAAATCTGAAGGTTTACTGCATCGATAGGAAAGAACACATCTAATTTTGAAAAAAATATCGAAGTTTTGTTGGCTTTCAGTGCATTTTGAACTTCACTTTAAATCAGTGTTTTATACGCGTGGCGCATGAAGTAAAATTTCGAGTTTAGAAAAGCCCCGTGAAAATTTGTCTCAGGTCGCTGCGCGACCCTCGACAAATTTTCTAAGCGGGGCTTTTCTAAACTCGAAATTTTACTTCATGCTTAGTCTGGGAGTGGAAAACACTCGTTAGTTTAAAATACATCACAATTGGTAAAATATGTATCGTTGGATGCCCGTCTTCAGGGGTGATATGTAAGCAAATTATGGGTCTTAGGAGTTGTCAAATAAGTGAGTTACTCAACTGTTTCCAAGGGAATCTTTACGAAAACAAAAGATTAACATTTTACATATAAAATGTACAAGGTGAGAAACTCGATGTCTCAGCTCTATTAAAAGGGAAGGAAAACCGATAGAAAAAATCTGAAAAGAGGTTCATAATTGGGATTGAGTAAGGTTTATTTTAATCCAAAATTGCATATTTTTCTAAATTTTGAAAGTGAAGTAATGACGTCATCGAATATTTTTTCCCCAGAAACATACCTATATTTTTGGATATTTCAAAAGAGCTAATTTTTCTGAACTTTGTAGAGACAAAAATTTGCTATCTTATTTCGTTAAAAAATTAAAAGCAAACTTAAAAAAAAGTATTATCAAAAATTCCAAATTGTCACGACTTAAGCAAGTAGCCTTTGGAAGCAAATAACAAAGCCGCATCTGTTAATAATTAAACTAATGGTTAACAAATATTGTTTTGTTGTCATTTGAATTTAGATTTCAGATTTTTCTATCGTTTTTCCTTTTCATATAATAGAGCGGAGACATCGAGTTTCGCTCACCCTTTATAATAAACTATAAGTGTGATACATCATTGAATTCAGAAAAAAATATTCTTAAAAAAATATGAAAATCCGAAAGAAAATCCAGAAAACGTGAGCGCCATCTACTCCCAATAGCATTGTCGATGGTACTCACAGAATTACTATTATAAATGTCAATTGATTGTGCATTTTGAAATCCAGAAGGAAACTGAACTTCTATAACCATTTTAGTAGTCATATGCAATTTTCATATAAATTGACGATGTGAACGCCATCTACTGCCAATTTTTGAGTAGTATCGTTACATCTATTAACAGTAGATGGCATTCACGTCGTTATTTTAAATGTAAACTACATATGAGACTATTAAAATAAATAAAGTTGGTTAGTTTTCTTCTGGATTTCAAATTGTACTATAAATTGGCAATTTTAATAGTCATATGTAATTTACATTTAGTTTGACGACGTGAACGCCATCTACTGCCAATAGTCTTGTCTATTGTACTCACAAAATGACTATTATAAATGTCAATTGATTGTGCTGTTTAAAATCCAGAAGAAAACTAAACATCTATAACCATTTTAGTAGTCATGTGTAATTTACATATAAATTGTCGATGTGAACGCCATCTGCTGTCAATTTTTGAGCAGTGCTTTGACAGTAGATAGTCGTTAATACAAAAATAATATATATGTTCATTATAGCACTTTTTCCGTCATTTAAAGAATTGATGATTGTCGTACTAAACTTATTTCACTTGCTAATTGGTTGGTTATAGACCATTTCACATTAAATCAGCGTTTTATACGAGTCGCGCATGAAGTAATATTTCGAGTTTAGAAAAGCCTAATTTGTCTCAGCCACTCTGCTGCGTTATGCCCGAGCCAAATGTTCAGGCATTTCTAAACTCAAAATTTTACTTCATGCTTAATCTAGGATTGGAAACACTCGTTAGATGATTGATCATAACCAGGGTTGTTATGTTTAAAACACTTTGTTTTAAAATAGTGTTTTAAACATGTTTAAAAACAGCCGTCATGTTTTAAACGGTTTTGTTTTAACCCTTTCAGGACAACTGGTTACTGCTGCTAACCACAAATTTAAAATAAATTGTCTAAGTGTCTACTGGTTTCTAGTTAAAACCACGGTGCAATATGTGTTGCCTATGTAACAGAAATAGTGCTTGTATAGATTTCATGTTGGTATCATTGTCTTGGAGCTTATTTCAGACTATTTATTGTGGCGATGTGCACATCCCGACATGTGTATCTTAGTTCATCAATTTTGTGAGGTTACTGAACGAAATAAACAAAATGACAGGTGAGTTATAGTCATAATAATACCAAAAATAAGTAGCTTTATATATTACCTCCTATTTTCAAGAATAATTGCTTTTTTTATACTTTATAAAACATGGTCTTTGTTGCTAACCACCAGGCACACAATGTGTATTTTTATTTTTGTTGAAGTATAAATATTGAATCAAGCTGTGTGCACAATTTTCAGTATAATATAGTACAAATTTTGTTTTTAGCCATGAATAAAAAGTGGAGTATTAGAGAATTGGAAAATATGACGCAAGATGAAATATATGCCTTTATCGATGATATACCAAGTGATGCCTCAGAATCTGATGAAGAGGAATTGGAAAATGATGAGTTATTGGTGGAAACTGAACGTCATGAAGATGATGATGAAGGTCTTATAATTAGTGATTGGGAAAGCGAGGATGACGTACCGCTATCCGTTTTACAAATGCAACAGCGAGGGGATGACGTTATTTGGACAAACAATTCCTCAAATGTAGGAAATGTAAATCCCTTTTTAGAAGATAGTGGACCAAATATTCCAGAAGACATTGAAACTCCAACCGAAATATTTAAATATCTGTTTCCAGAGAGGTTGATGGATGAAATTGTTTTTCATACAAATTTGTATGCGACACAGAACAATGGTGGTAACAACAATTTTGTGCCCACAACAAGTAATGAAGTAAACACGTTTTAGGCGTAAACATGATAATGAGTTTGAAAAAGATGCCTAGCTATCGTGATTATTGGTCATCAAGAATGGAAATGAGGGATAGCTACGTCAGTTAGTCAATATCAAGAGACAGATTTTCCTGGTTGCTTACCAATTTGCATCTTAACGACAATGCTATGCAACCTCATATAAATTATGATAAACTCTACAAAATTAGGCCCCTCCTCAACACCTTATCAGAAACTTTTATAACATCACTGAAACCAAGCGAACATCAATCAATTGATGAGTCGATGATAAAATTCAAAGGTCGAAGCACAATTCGACAATACATGCCGATGAAACCGACGAAACGAGAGTACAAGGTTTGGGTGCGAGCTGACCGAAGCGGTTACGTGTGTCAATTCCAGATTTATACTGGAAAGGTCAATCATGGGACTGAAACAAATTTAGGCAGTCGGGTTGTAAAAGACCTAACGAGAACACTAGTTCGTAAAAACCATAAGGTGTGCTTTGACAATTATTTCAATTCTGTCAAATTGCAAAGAGATTTACTTGCAGAATGTATTTATTCTTGTGGCACGGTCCGTAAAGGAAGAAAAAATCTGCCCGAATTCAAAGCGGACAAGCAATTGAGAGAGGAGATTCAGACTGGCGGGTATCAACGGATGGTATAGTAGCTCTCAAATGGATGGAATTATATTGATCCCTCAAATAACTCTATTATCACAAGAAGAAAAAGAGATGGGTCTGTAGAAGAGGTTTCTTGTCCCCTTATATATAATCTATATAACAAACACATGGGATATGTGGACAAATTTGATATGTTACTTTGACTGTATCAAATCGACAGAAAATCCCATAAATGGTGGCATAGGATTTTTTGGTTTTTTGTAGATGCTTGCGTTGTAAATGCATATGTTTTATTTCGAAATAGATGTCCAAACGAGATGCCATTGAAGATGTTTCGCCTTTCAGTTGCGAGCGGCCTAATTGGTGCTGCACCAGAAAACCTAAAGCGTGGTAGAAAATCTAAAGATATGCCAGGAAACAAGTACAAAAAATATGTGCCACAAGAACTAAGGTATGATAAAGCTGCACATATGCCTGAACGGGTACAGTCTCTAAGATGTGCACACTGCAGCACAACAAAAGAAGTGTATAGAACAATTTGGAAATGTTCTATTTGCAATGTGGGCTTGTGTCTTAATAAAGACAGGATTTGTTTTACATTATTCCACACAAAATAATAAGGTACCACAAGTGCCTTCTGGTTACCAGCGCTAACCACATCCTAGAGGATAATCAGGACATGATTTAAACATTTTCTTCTCATAATTTGCTATATACACTTATTTGTAAATAATTTCTAGAAATAAAAATGTGTTAAGTAAAATATTTTTATTCTGTCCTCAAAGGGTTAAACATGTTTTAAATCTTAAATTTGTTTAAAACATGTTTTAAACGTTGGATTTGTTTAAAACCGTTTTTTTATTATCTTAACTGCTAAAAATAAATATTTGCTAAATTATATTTTATATTACTTCATTAAAGTTTTTTGTTTGTTTTTAAATTCTAGCTAAATTGTTAAAGATATTTCAAATTACATTATCAAACATAACATTTTATTACAATAAAACTGTGTCTGCATAAATGTGGTTTTTAAATACAGGGATTTTTTCTTTCAGGTATACATAAGCAATCACTGTAAATTTTTCGACGTTCGTTGTATTTTGTTCAAGATTTCAATTTGAATCTTTAAACGAGGGCTTTCCACTCCCAGACTAAGCATGAAGTAAAATTTCAAGTTTAGAAAAGCCTGAAAATTTGGATTGGCCGCGTAGCGAAGCGGAGCGGCCAATCCAAATTAGGCTTTTCTAAACTCGAAATTTTACTTCATGCGCCACGCGTATAAATCACTGAAATATCGTAATGTTTAAAATATACGGCTTTAGCAATCTAATATATAAATGTGGATAAAACGTGAGTTAAATTCTGCGCTGAACAAAATTGTTTAAAGCAGTGATTATAGGCAACCCATAAACTCTAACGTATATTAGGTTGCCTATAACCGTTGTTGTAAGTGTGTGTTTTTTTAACTTCACTGTAAATCAGTGTTTTTAAGCGTGGCGCATGAAGTAAAATTTCGAGTTTAGAAAAGCCTAATTTGGATTGGCCGCTCCGCTTCGCTACGCGGCCAATCCAAATTTTTAGGCTTTTCTAAACTCGAAATTTTACTTCATGCTTAGTCTGGGAGTGGAAAACACTCGTTTAAAGTCTCAAATTAACCGCATTAAAACAACGATTTCCCACAACTTTTAAAACGCTGTAATTATCGGGGTATGTATACTCAAAAGAAAAACGCCCTGTGTATTCTGTTTTAAACACGTTTTAAACGTGTTTTAAACATGTTTTGAACACGTTTTATACCCATATCATAACCTTATTTTGCATTTTATTTATTGCTAGATTAGCGTGCTCTATTTAATCGATTTGATTAAAACGTAACTAAATAATACCATTGCATAACATATTGATTAATGCGTTAAATTGTTGGAGTCATCAAATGAACATGAACGACCTTTAAAACGCTTTAAAATGGGCAAAAAGGGAAACTACCTGCTATTCAAACAGATAAAGTCAGAAATTGTAACATCAACACACCATAAATTGTGGTTTATTTTCTTCCATCATGCTCCTGGGCTTGTAGAGGGTGTCTCTCTTCAAAATTTGCTGGTTTAGAGATTTTGTAGAGGCCCTCTCTAAATCTTATTAAATTTTAACTTGTCCACGTTTCGTATAGACATATGATATCAGGGATAAATTCATCTATAAGGTTAGATAAGTTAACTTTATTAGCATAATAACTTCTTATGTTCCAGTGTACTATCTTCACTTGGAACATTGTATAATAATAATAATAATAATAATAGCCTTTATTGTCCAACAGGATTTCCTACTTACAGGACAATATAATAGAAGGTACAGTGCAAATAAACTTAAGTATTACAAGAAAAAAATATACAGAAAATTAAATTCCATTTTATAAAAATAAATCGTCGAATGACTTTTCTGCGCAACGACACATTGTGAAAATTGGCGACCGCTGCAGAACACACGTCCTTGGTGTGGGTAGTCGGAATGATGAAGCGAATCTGGTTGATTGTTGAGGAACATTGAAGGGTATCCCGGAAAGTAATTGGGGGCAGTCAATTGTTCCGTGTACCAGTTTCCTGAGAATTATGGCGCAGTGGTGGTCTCGTCTGGTCGATAATGCCATCATTTTATGCCTTTCAAGTAGATGTTCTCGATTCGCTCCAATAGATGGATAAGTACCGTCAAGTTTGTAAGACAAATATTTTAAAAACCGCCGATGGAGGCGATCTAGTAGAAGGGAGTGACTAATACTTGTCGGATACCAGACTAAGCTACAGTAGTCCAATTTACTTGATACAAAAGCGAAGTATAATGACTTTACAGCATCAGTATTTCGAAATTCATGAACGTTTCTCAGTATAAAACCTAGTGATCTGGAGGCTGCGGAGCGAATAGCTTCAATATGGGTAGTGAAAGTGAGTTTCTTGTCAAAAGTAACTCCTAGGTCTTTGAAGCAGTCAACGACCGACAGATAATCACCTGAAATATGGTAAGTTCTTGAGAGAGCATTGCGTCTCCGACTGTAGTTTATAACGCTGCATTTGTTTACGTTGAGTTTTAAATTTACACGGGAGCACCAGTTAGATATGATATTTAGATTCGATTGTAGCATATTGACATCGTTCTGACATTGGATCCTCTGGTAAATTTTGAGGTCGTCGGCGTATGCTAACACAGGGCAGGTGAGCATCCCCAGCAAATCATTAATAAAAATGTTGAAGAGAAGGGGGCCAAGACTGGAGCCCTGTGGGACACCAATCGACGGTGAGAATTCAAAAGATTTAAAACCGTTGTAGTACACATAGCAAGATCTGTTGTGCAGGTAAGATTGTATAAGTTGAGTAACCGCTGGCACAGCCCCAAACGACCCAAGTTTCTCTAACAGCAGTTTGTGACTGATAGAGTCAAACGCTCGGGAGAAGTCGGTGTATATGACATCAACTTGGCCTCGCACATCTAAAGCTTCAGAAAGGAACTGCAAAATAGTAGCAAGATTTGTTAGTGTCGACCGTCCTGGCATGAATCCGTGTTGATAGGGCGAGATGTGGAATCGCACGTTGTTAAAAATGTTATTATATAACACTGTTTCCAATATCTTGGCGAAGTTCGATAGGATTGCGATGGGACGATAATTGCTTATTTGCGAGGCGTTGCCTTTCTTGAAAATTGGGCATAATAGTGTGCGTTTCCAACGGTTGGGAAATTCACTTTTAGATATTGAAAGGTTAATAATTGATGTTAGAGGTTTGGCTAAGACATATCTGCAGTCTTTGAGTAGAAAACTTGGAACTTTGTCATCACCCGCTGTTAGTTTGTTTGTAAGGGATGCCATAATGGATACAAGTTGTGCTTCATCTACTTTAGAAATTGTGAATGGAGGACAGTTAGAATAAATGGTATCAACGGTGGGAGTTGCATTACTGCAAAAGACATTTTTAAAGGTATCCGCGAAACCATTTACTATATCTTTAGGTGTTGAAAATTCACGATTTTCATCGTATAACTTGCCAGGTATTCTCGTTTTTCCTTTCTTGCTAGAGATAAATTTCCATAGGTCCTTGGGGTTCTTTTTAACATTATTTTCAGTGTTGGAGTATATGTATGTAGAAGAAGTCTTATAGTTATTCAGAGTGTCGACTGGTACTAAATTTAAAAAAGTTTGAACAAAATATGAGGGTTTGAGGTAATATAAATTTGTTAATAATTCTGTAATTTCTTCATCATTCCATTCATAAGTAGTGGAAGATGATGAAGGGTTAGGGGTATTAAAACATAATTTTTTAGGAGAAGGAGTGCGGCTAGGATTGATAATTTCTAAGTAATTTTGTCTAAATGTTTGGTCAATTTCCTGAGAAGGTGATGTTCGTTTTTTATTATTATTTTTTAACACTGATATATATGAATGTTGATGATTACCAAAATTATAATTAGGGCTGACATTTAATGATGTTGGTGATATAAGGGGAAAATTTTGTTGATTTGGAATTAGATTAGTGTTGTGCTGTAAATTATTGGAAAGTTGTGAAGGAAGGGATGTAAGGAAAAGAGCGTTAGCTTCTATGAAAGAGACATTATGTCTCGAGATATACTCTTTTATTTCTTTTTGTCTAAGATATTCCGGGCAAACTCGATTTCTAGATAATGTACCCACTTCAGTCCATGGCAGTGTATACATATAGCCTGAAGGGCTTTACAATTCTCTGTGATATGTTCATTTGTTCCACAGGTATTACATCTAGATTTACTCTTGCATACATTTTTTGTATGCCCATATCTAAAACACATTATACATTGTGTCACAGGATAAATAAATATTTCTGGTGTTTTGTTAGTACAAAATAGTTTTAGATTTAAGGGAATCGAGTTTGTGCGGATAGTAATTACTATGGAATGTGTATTAATATATTCAGTAATGTTATTATTTATTATTTTTCTTATTCACCTTCTGACATTTATGGTTTGAAAATTATTTGATACATTTAAGTTATTTAATATCTCCTCTTCAGTGAAAGAGGGATCTACATCTCTAACGATACATTTTGTAGTTAAAAATTGGGTAGGAATGAAAACTTTAAATGAGTTTGTGTATATTAATTCTTTAGAATTTAACAACTTATTTGCCTCGTTAATTGTTTTAAATTGCACACTGACTCTATTTCTGCCTCTTCTAGAAGTGATTACATTAAATCCAGCCTTAGACAAAATGTTCCCAACGACCATCTCATGCAAAGCAGGAGTGATGGAAGGTTGAGGAGTATTATCATTGTTTATATCCTTATTAACTATTGTTTCTATATAAACTATATATGGAGCTCTATCTTCTTTGCCAAATTCCAAAATGCTAATTTTTTTCCAGGGATAGCTGCCGGGGGGGACGCCCCTCCCCGAGCAAACATCCATTTTATTAACTTGAATTTATACGAAAATTAGTGATTCTTTACTGATATGTATGTAAAAAAATTAATAAAAATAGATTTATAGGGAACAAAAACACAAAGATAAGAAAAAACAACTTACAATACACAATAGGTTAAATATCGGAGCCCAAGGTCACAAATAGGAAAACACAACCGTTCAGTACGAAAGCCGTCGGTCGAATCCAAAGAGAGGTTATGATAGAATCAAAAACGTAATCAAATACAACGTCATTGTTCTCTTCCCACGAACTTAGGCCTGCGGGGAAAGCCGTAAGGGAAAACATGGAAAGTTTCAATTCTGTCATACCTTGTAACACATATATGTTACGCCCAATGACGTACCTTGCTCTAAATCATCATTTAAACGATCGCACGGTACGTCATTTATACAAATAATAAAACGAAGTACACAATCTTACCTAAAATCAACTTCTAGAGTTAACTCTATAATTGGAAATCTAACTAATGAACGTAATAGTTTTTCTTATTTAAAAAATAATGAATTCTATTTCAGCAGGAAATAAGCGAGAAAACAATAACAGAAATACTGAGAATTAAATTTATTTGAAATCCTAATTAATTGATCAAACGTTAATGATCGTTAAGCAATCCTTTGCAGTTACGTTATTTATAAATGGCAGAAAACGTGTTTGTGTACAAAAAAGAGAATACGTGACAGCGACACGTTGTAATTTCTAAATCGTTTAATTACGGTATATTTTATATTTCTCGACACATGTTTTCATTATTGTTATTACGAGCACATCAAGTGAATTACAACAAGGCAGGCTCGTGCTGCAAATCACTTTATTTCTTTTAATTCCAGGTTAATCGCTTTGAAGTATAACACATTTAATTAACTGTTAAGAGTAACATTTTAAATGCTAATATACATGTATAGATATTGTTTTCGACTATTTTCTCTAAATATTTTATTCAGATTCAGAGAGAGAAATATAAAATGGATATTTCTATAATAACATAGAAATACTTTCGTTGTGAAACATCTTCCTATTTACATAACTACTTGAATTAACTGAAAATGTAGTCTTTTGTACCCGCAGCTCTATTAAGAGGGGGTTAGGCCGTGTACAATCTGTATGTTGGGACTTCGGTTCCAGCGTTTTTATAAGATAATATTTTACAAATGTTTTTTACCAAAGATATGCACTGAACCTTTCGTATCAAAATGACAGAAACAGATTTTTTTAACTGTTTTATTTAACGCAGAAATATTATTTGTTTAGAAGTCTATTTGGACATAAAGTAATTTATTATTTATATGGAAGTAAAAGTTCATACATATAAAGATTTAATTTTCATCATTTTATAATACAATTATACTCTTGACGTGTGAAAGACAGAAAGCAATACGTCGAAGCGATAATCTCCATGGATTCGAAGTAGTTTCGCTTCTAGATAACCAATTTAAATGTTCTGTTCAAGTGACTTGCCCCTTCTTAATTTGAACGTTCTGCCATCTTATATGAAAAATTGACAACCGAGCACCTAACCTCCCTCTTAAAAAAATATTCATAAGAAAAGTCTAGTTTGTTAAAAAAAATTGTTATAAGCATTCAACAGCACCTATCAGTTTTTGTTATACGATCAAGTTGCATATGTCATATTGAAATTGACGGGTAAGTTGCATATGTTGTACTTCAAAATTAATGAAATAAGATGAGGCTTATTGCATTAATTTTGAAATATAACATATGCAACTTACTCGTCAATATAAATATAACATATGCAACTTGATCGTAAAAAATTGGTGCCTTAATAAAGACACAATTATTTTTGTTGAGTTACATGAAGATTTGTATTACTTAATAAAAACACAGGTATATTTATTGCGTTACTTCTCACTTTAAAACACTAGATGTAGATTTCGGATACTATATAATAATAATTATTATTTGAAAACAATCATTAAAAATAACGCAAAATCAAAACTAATCAAACTCGCAAACCTCATTTTCTTCATCCTTCACATTTCCTGAAAACTCCTCATCTATTTCCCCTTTTTGCTCGGCCTCGTAAATATCGAATTGATCGTCGAGGGGCGCCTTAATCGAATTTTCTCTGGGCGAAGAGAGCAAGAGTGCCAACGGAGAATAAAAAAAAATAAGTGGAGAACTTATTTCGTTCCTTCTTATTTTTAGAAAGCTGCGCTTTTCGGCCATTTTAATTATTGTGAATAACGCAACTTCACGCAGTCTCCGTTTTGTCTGTTTTCGTGTGTGCGCGTGTGTTTGCATCAAAGTTCCTGACCTAGAAATTCGTATTACATCATTCATGTAATGTCAAGTGATGGCAGAAAATTGAGATTTTTTCAAATGATTTATACGTGATTTTTTTTAATTAGAATATTAATATTATTATTACAAAAACAAATCCTTAAATAATTGAGTTTATTATTTTATTTATTAAGATACAATAATAATACAAATAATACAAATCCCAAAATAGTATCATGTAAAGATATACTTAAATATATAGTAAATATACAACATACAACAATAACAATAACAAAAACAAAATAACATAAATATTTAACACCACTGCTAACAAGTTTAATTTAAAACAAAAACATAAATTGTGAGTATAAGAGTATAGATCATTTTTTGTTGAATATAAGAAATAATTTTCTAATAAATAATATTGATAATAAAGGTTTAAATTAAATTACACTTGGTTTGTTTCACAATTTTTTACTTTACTATTTACTTGACTAGTTTCGCGTTTTACAGCATTATCAGGAGTACTCCTGATAATGCTGTAAAACGCGAAACTAGTCAAGTAAATAGTAAAGTAAAAAATTGTGAAACAAACCAAGTGTAATTTAATTTAAACCCTTATTATCAATATTTAAAAATGTTTCACCAAGTGATAAGTGAGATAATTATTCAAGATATAATAAATGATACTGAGAAATAATTTTTTTTTGAAGTTTACAATTAATATTCTAACAAAAGAGTTCTAAAAAATAATTTGCTGGTAGTACAGTATAGGTCTTACTACAGGTTTGTAGAACCAGCATGTGATGTTAGGCTTCATATCCCATCTTTTCCCTACCCCTTTATTACAGGAGTACAGCGCGACAGTCGCTTTCCGTACTCTCTATTACTTGTTGGGTTTCCGGCTAAGCTTAGGGTCAAGTATGATACCCAGATACTTGGCTTGTTCTTTGATCTCCAGCTCTGTTTCCTTTAGAGTAGGCAGTCTGAAGCTGGGGATTTTGTGCTTCCTAGTGAAAAGGACTAGCTCAGTCTTGTGTGAGTTGACACCAAGGCCGCACCTTGAACACCAATGGGTTAGTTTTGCTAATGCCTGCTGTATTAGCTGTGACATTATGTTACGATGCTTACCTGAGATGGATAAGGCCACATCATCTGTATAAGCAAGTACCTTGCACCCAGAGTTTCCAAGTTGCAGGAGTAGCTCGTTGAGTGCAAGATTTCAGAGGAGCGGAGATAGAACCCCATCTTGGGGAGTGCCACTGCTAACATGCCTTTTCATACAAGAGTTGCCCAGTTTAGAACTGGTGTTTCTACCTCAGAGTAACTTATGAAGCCACACACGGCTTCCTCTATTCCTGTTGCTCTTAGAGCGGACTCAATGGCTTCAGGGTACATATTGTTGAACGCTCTCTCTATGCCGAGGAAGGCCACTAGTGTAAACTCCTTGTGTCTTATTGATCCTTTAATATGACTAACTAAGGATATGACTAACTAAGGAATATAGATCTTTCTTTGGTATATGCATGCTGAGATGTTAGGGGTCTAAGCTTCCTTTTATGTGAATGTCAACCAGTCTTTTAAGCGTTTTAAGAAAAAATAAGAATAGACTTATAGGCCTGTAATCCTTAGGTTTTGTGTGGAAGATCTTCCCGCGTTTAGCGATAAAGATAACTTCCACCTGTTTCCACATCTTAGGGATATAGGAAAGATTACCAAGCAACGATCATCATTTCCAACCAGGGTATGACAATGTCCGGAGCTTCCTGTAATTCGACAGGGCCTTTTATGCTCTATAATAGCTTCTCTCTGCTTACTATCTTTTGAACTGGGCATTGAGAATTTGCAACTGCTATGGCAGCTTGCGCTCCTCGCTCTTCCCTCAGAAAGTGGGAGTCGAAAAGTACTTCGAGCGTTTCATTACATGAGTTAGTCCAACTGCCCTCTTCTTTTATGACAAAGCCTTGAGCTGCTGGCTCCTTTGAGAGGATTTTGCATAGTCGGCTGGTTTCTAAGGTTTCTTCTATCTGGTTACAGAAGTTTCTCTATGCCGATCACTTCGCTTTCCTAATTGCTTTCTTAAAATTCCTGAGACAATCTTTATAGGCTGCCCACTCATTGGTGTTTTTGGCGTTGTTGAATAGTCTTCTGCACTCCTTTCTTAGGGAGCTAACTTCTAGGATACACCACTGTGGTTTACCTTTTTTGAGCGAGCTAGAGAACGCTGCTTCAATTGACTTGTTGCAGGCAGAGGAGAATTGCTCGGCTATCTGATCCAGTTCCTCCCTTGTGTGGGGTATGGTTGGTTGTTTAGATAGTAGGGCACTAGACAGGGCAGTTCTATACTTCACCCTGTCCGTCCTCCTTTTATCTACCTCCTTTGGAGCATACATGCATTTGAATATTGAGTTTGAATTCAATATACCAATGGTCAGAGAAGAAGTGTTCTTCCAACACCTTCCGATTTCTGATAATATTGAAGAAGCATTCTGAAGCTAACGTAATGTCAAGGATATTACGCCTAGCAGAGGTTATAAAGGTAGGGAAGTTTCCCACGTTACAGAGACAGAGAGGTTAGTAGTGAGAATACATTCTAAGAGTGACTCCCCTCTAGTGTTGGTATTTGGGTAGCTCAGATACCAAAACTAGAGGGGAGTCACTCTTAGAATTTGTCATGATGAGCATTCGCATCGGCCCTAACGATGACGCCTACCCCTTCAAAAGCAGCTCACACAGACCCCTAAGAGGGATGTCTGCATCGTGAGCGAAATAGGAGGCCAGCCAGAGAGTGCATTTCTGGTACTCTAGTGAGACAAACCGATGGCTTGCGATGGTGTCACCTTTACTGAAATTAGGCAGAACAAAAGCATTATACTTTTTATTTATAAGCATGCAGGAGCGTGGCTTACCGGACTTCTGCACGTGGAATAGTCTATAGTCCTTGGAGTCCAACCCACAGATCCTGTTTCCTACGACCCAGGATTCCTGTGTGAGGGCGATGTGATCTCCCCTTTGCGCAAGGCGGAGGAGCAGAGCAGCCGAGGCTGTGGAGATTAACTTGCACTATCCCTGCAATCCCGAGCAGTATGTTTTTCCGACGCCTTGACGACCGTTCTATCGCTGTCGTTGTCGGTGTCGGAGAAGAGCGGCAGATCATTATCCGTTGCGCTCTCCTTAATGGCCAGGAGGCGGAGGGTTCTCTAAGCTCCAAGATCAGACTGCGAGTAACTGTCCATCCTAGATCTCGGTCTAACCCCGGGCCATACTTCCCCCAGTTCCCCGATGGCTTGCTTGTATAGCTCGGCCAATTTTTGATCGGCGCAAGCTACCAACTTGACATGTTCCTCGTACCAACCTGCGTTTCTTCACCTGGGAGCAAAACCTGGATTATTCCGGAGAATGTCCAGGCATGCTTTGAGGAGTCCCATTTTCACTAGCTTCTAATTAGCCGGTGATATGGTTTCCTTCTTGTGGCTCCTATCAATGACCGCCCACACTAAATTATCCTTAAGGCTGATGGCACTCAGTTTGTTTCGGATTCTGTAGGCCGCTTTTCTGTTCCGAAACAACCTAATATAAGGCCTAAGCTCGTTAGGTTTACTTGAGCTACTGCCCGGCCCTGGCTTGGTCTCCTTAGAGCTGCTTGGCCCAGGTTTGGTGGCCGCTGGCTTTGCACCCTTAGAGAGACCTTTTTGTGAGTGAATTTCCCTTTAAGGGTCGACTCATTGGGGGACTGCTGTCCTGGAAATGAATAATTGGGCACACCAGATCCGACTGGGCTGCCCGCTTTCGCGAGGTGGGATTACGTACATTTGTACCCCATCTGGTGATTAGATTTCCGCTTTTTATTATTAATTTGAAAAGGTTTACTAGTTTTGGTCTACCACTCCTATTTCTGGGAGGCAGAAATCAGGCGCCACCTGTGAAAGCGCCTGATAAGAGACTAGCAACTTTAAACGGGAATTTTTATCTTTACAATTAGGTAAAAATTAAACACTATAGTTTGTTTTATATGTATTTTTTTTGTAAAATAAACCAGGGTGTTTAATATTTTCCCCTAATCTTGATGATACTATTTTTTTTTGTTTCCAAATTATTTCGTTTCTCCCCATCTCTCTTCCCAAAAAAAAAAAATAATAATTAGTCTTACGAGATACGCTAATTAATTTCCCGGATGGGACATTAGCGTTCGCATTTCTGAATTTCATCCATCAACATCATAATTAGGGACCAAGCGTGTCCACAAATAACATTTGCATCTAATTAAATGCGATTTGTCCTTGTTATCAACCGACGCCAATCATATAAATTACTTTTTTTCTCTCTCTCTTCAAACATAATCCGAATTGCTTGCTCCCGTTAATTAATTGAAACGTTCGTGTTTTTTTTTTCTTGTCAAGTATTGTGTCATAATTTATTAATTACATTACGTAAAACTGAATTTAACACTAAAAATAATATAGATTCGTCATTGTATTTATTTTTCTGAAGGATAAATGTGCAAATATTGAAGAATAGAACTGCGTTTCTAAATTCGTACAATCAGGTAAATTGGATTGAAGAGGAATAACTAATCTTATTAAGTATTTTGCTCAAGTGTTTAATGGTTTTTCTTATTATCAAAAAAACATAGATTAATTACGTGGATCCAAAATGCTAAGCATCAGGAAAATTTGTAAAAGGAGTCAGAGAACATAAAAATGGATACAAATTCTTAAAACTATTGAAAACTGTTCGATAAAAATTCAGTGAACTAAAGGTTGACTCTATAGTTCCATAAATACATTCCATTTTTCTGTCTCAATAGTTCCATAAATACATTCCATTTTATTCATATTCAAATTATAGAAAATGTTTCGTTTTAGTATAGGTACATTATGTTCGAAGGGGAGCGACTAAAACAATCTTTCGGGCTTTTCTAAATTAGAAATTTTACTTCAACTGCCACGCGAAGTTCAAAATAAATTTTGCAACAGTTATCAATTTGTATGTATATTTCATAAATTGGAAGGGTTGTAAATAAAAGTATGTTGACTATCTCCTTTTCGCTCTCTACAACTTTTGTTTGAAAAACTTTTCCATATTTTTAATATTTAAATCATCACATTCCTAATACAATTTACTGATTATACAGGGTGTCTTCGCTAAACCGTTCGGTAAAAGTTTATAGGGTTGCCGTTGCACTAAAAATTTGGAAAAAATCCTTGTTATATGGTTGAATCAGTTCTCCTCATGTGAAATATTATCAACTTTATATCATTTCCGGTTCCACCAGAAGTGCCACCAAGTTTGTTATTTTAAATAGAACACCCTATATATTAGTAATTTTTTGGGTTCCTCGTTTAAATTGCAACATATTTTATTGGAATATATGTACACTTATCTCTTGTAGTTTTCAAGAAAATAAAATTATTTCTAAAATTCTGACCTCTAAAAGGCATCTTGAAATCTGTCTGTAACTTTTCTTAAGAATGAGATAAAAATATGATTTATATCTCTACTTGTACCTAGAGGATGCCTCTATGAGTGAATTAATTGTAAACTGTCAATGTTCACAATAAGTGTTCTTAAAATGTCAATATCTAAGTGCCCTTTTCAATATCTAGTAATTCAATTCTTTTAAATGAAATGACCCAATTATTATCACATAGTACGATTTGGGGGGGGATACATTTCCTACAAAAAAGTATTATAAAACTATACTCCTAAAGCAAGTAGTTTTCGAATTATTTCGAAAATTCGTTTTTCGTCTCATTTATGCAGGGAATAATACGCGCATAAGTCGCAATTGAATTTTAGTAGGCGATATGTCAAATAATAAAGAGAATTAGTACAAAGTTTTACAGAAATCAACAAAATGAGTAATTACACAAATCAACAAATTATCAATTTATTCTTTATACATGGCAACTGCCAATTGAACAAAATTTGATTCGAATCTTCTAAATCTTGTTTTATTCATCGGCGGCAAATGTGGATCAGTTTCATTAAATACTCTACATGTTCGTGTAACAATTCTATCGCAGTTGCCATGTATATAGAATAAATTGATAATTTGTTGATAGGTGTATTTATTTATTTTGTTGATTTCTGTATAACTTTGTAGTAATTGTTTCTATTATTTGACATTTCGCATTACATAAGCGACAAAACAAAAGCATTACTACTTGCCTATTAAAATTCAGTTGCGACTTATGCGAGCATTATTCCCTGCATAAATGCGACGAAAAACGAATCTTCGAAATAATTCGAAAACCACTTGCTTTACTCCTAAAGCAAGTGGTTTTCGAATTATTTCGAAGATTCGTTTTTCGTCGCATATAGTTGTTAATACTTTTTTGTAGGAAATCTTCCCCCCAATCGTACCACGTAATAAAAAATGGGTCATTCCGTTTAAAAAAATTGAATTACGAGATATTGAAGAGGGCACTTCGATATTGACATTTTAAGAACACTTATTGTCAAAATTGACAGTTTTCAATTAATACACTCATAGAGGCATCCTCTAGGTACAAGTAGAGATATAAATCATATTTTTATCTTACACTTAAGAGAAGTTACAGATAAATTTCAAGATGCCTTCTGGAGGTCAAAATTTTAGAAATATTTTCTTTGCTTGAAAACTATAAGAGATAAGTGTACATATTTTCGAATAAAATATGTTTCATTATAAACGAGGAATCTAAAAAATTACTAATATATAGCGTGTTCCGTTTAAAATAAGAAACTTGGTACTACTTCCGGTGGAACCGAAAGTGATATAAAGTTGAAAATATTTCATATGAGGAGAACTGATTCAACCGTATGACGAGGATTTTTTTCGAATTTTTAGTGCAACGGCAAACCCATAAACTTTTAACGAACGGTTTAGCGTAGACACCCTGTATACTATGATGGACATATCACCATTTTTTTGTTGTTGTATACAACAAATACTTTTTCAGTAAAGTAGCACATTTTATTTTCCAACATACTAAAAAATTGATATACATAAATTCTTTTCTCTGCCATAATCCATATAAAAAACATTATTATAACCTAAAAACATAAAAATAACAAGAATACAATACGTAGGGTGTATCATGCTTCCTAAAATGATCCGATATTTATGTGTTTGCATGAATATATTTATAAAGGGTAAAGCCGGAGGATAAATATGTATTTGCTCCTGGAAGGAGAAGACACCTTCCTGAATTAATTAGTCCTTAAACTCGGGAAAATATTTACTTGGGGATTCACGTTTCGAGAAACGTCTCTGCGGCTTTCTTGTTCGCGCAAAACCCGAAAGGAAAGAGTTATGTCCGTATGCAAATCGGATTTGCTTTTTATGCTAATGCTCACGATCTTTTCGACGTTTCAATATTTATGCGTGCGAGGGTGCCGAAACTTATTGCTTGTAATTTTCGGATGTTTTTACAGTTTCGGTAATTAATTTATTTTTAAGACTGTCAATATAATAATTTTATACTAACTCATAATATAAATATTGTTTCATAATGCTCATAATTTTATAATAAACTTAGTTTGATTCGGAGTCGATTTATTCTGTAGAAAATATATCTAGAGGGAATTTCTCTTTTAGGTATACATAAAAAAAAATGTTTTACCCTTTTACAAATTTCAGAAAATGTATCAACCTACTAAATTTCATTATTGAGCGTCAGAGTTGGGACAAATCCTCGTAAAAAAGATTCGAATCACGAATCCGAATAAAGGATTTGTAAGAGATAAATATGATTCGAATCAAAGATTCGAAACCTGTTTTTTCGAATCACGAATACAAATCCTTTAAGAATAAATTTGATTTTATTATTTTTTTGCAACCATTAATATATAAATACCAGTTGTTTTAACAAAAATATTCAAAACCTAATTAATTATTATTAACACTGAACATCGTTGATAACAGACTAAATATCTGATTCCCTGTTACTCTGATTAAAGATGTATTTGTGTGTTTCTGAACTTCACTTCAAATCAGTGTTTTGTACGCGTGGCGCATGAAGTAAAATTTCGAATTTAGAAAAGCCCGAAAATTTGTCTCGGGTCGCTGCGCGACCCTCGACAAATTTTCACGGGGCTTTTCTAAACTCGAAATTTTACTTCATGCTTAGTCTGGGAGTGGAAAACACTTGTTTAAGGCTATAAATTGAACGTCAAAAAAAACGGGGAATATCTGCAATTGTTGTATCAATTCCATGGTATGTCATTATTTTTATAAGATCACATTACTTTTTCTTAAAGAAACGTAAAGTGTTATGTGTGAACATTTATAAATTTAGAATTATTCCATCTACAAAAAAGTGAAATACATGTTGTCTCTAAAATAAATAGAGAAGCCAATATTTGAACACTTTAAAATTAACATGCGATTTCCTATGTTGCGTCCGCCAAGTCAACACCCGGTATGGACGCTCTATAAAATTTCCGATATTTGTTGTTTTTTTAAGGAGCTTAAATTGAAGCTTTAAACGAGTGTTTTCCACTCCCAGACTAAGCATGAAGTAAAATTTCGAGTTTAGAAAAGCCTGAAAATTTGGATTTGAAGGGCGCGCGAGCGAAGCGAGTCGCGCCCCGGCAAATCCAAATTTTCAGGCTTTTCTAAACTCGAAATTTTACTTCATGCGCCCCGCCTATTAAACACTAATTTTTGTAAAGTTAAAAATACACGCCTTTAGCATACTGCTTTAGTAGTATACTGTAAACTTTACTTGGAATCAGTATTCTGTACGCGTGGCGCATAAAGTAAAATTTCGAGTTGATAAAACCCTGAAAATTTGGATCGTAATTTTCAGGCTTTTTAAAACTCAAAATTTTACTTTATGCTTAATCAAGAACTGCAAACACTTGTCTTCAAATTACACTTTCCATATACAAAGAACCTCTAATATGTATACTTAAAAGAAACATTACCTGTGTATTGAATCATGCAATTAAATATACAGGGTCGCTACAAAGTATGGAAACACGGCTCTCACGTGAAAACGGCTAAAAACAGAACCACCAAAATTGGGATTTCTAAATAGGATATTTTCTTGAACAATTTGGCGTGAAAAAATCAAAAATGATTCTCAGAATTTTCACATACGGACGCCATCTTGAATTTTTTTAAATGGAATTCGATTTTATTTATTTTACAACTTTTATAGACCTTATAATTCTGATTACAACCATATACCTTTTTTTAAAAATACCTGTCTTTTCATCGATAAACCGGACTTTGAAAAGTATGGAAACAGCGAAATATTTTGAGAACGGTTTATCGGAATGTCCTGAAATTTTGCAAAGGTTTAGAGTACGTTAAGGCCTTCAACTTGCATTTTTTATTTTTTCATATTCATTTGTTTTGTAAATATTCTATTTTTGGTCGAAACTTAAAAATAAAAATTTGCAATTTCAACTTAAAAAAATAGTTGCCTTTGAAAACAGTTTTCATTAGCCTGTCAAACTTGTAAAAAACATTAGTAAGTAACTGGTTGTTGCAAAAATGCCACATTTGAGTGAAACGGATCGCATAGAGATTCTCATGATGATTGGGTGTGGGGATAGAAAACGAAACTTTGCCGAAGCTGCTAATCTTTTCAACGTAAATCATCCAGATCGAGCACCTATTTCCAGGTCAGTTGCATTTAAAACATGGAATAGGTTTAATGAAACTGGAACTGTTAAAAATCGTCCAAAAGTTGGACGACCAAAAACTGTTACAAATGAAGAAAATTCATTTAATCTTATGATAGATGTAGTTGAAAATCCAAAAACTTCGGTGCAGCAATTGGCTTTCAATAACAACATGAGCAGGAGATCAGTTCAAAAAATAATGAAAATTGAAAAGTATCATCCCTACAAAATTCAGCTGCTACAAGAATTGAATGAAGATTACTTTGATCGCAGAATTGAATTTTGCGAAACAATGATGAATAGGATAAACCAGGACGCCAATTTTATTAACCGTGTGCTCTTTTCCGATTAATCAACTTTCTGCTTAAATGGACAAGTTAACCGCCATAACTGTAGATACTGGTCAAACAAAAATCCACATTGAATGGAGCAGATTCATACGCAGCGTCCACAAAAAATTAATGTTTGGTGTGGTATAATTGGGCAGCTTATTATCGGCCCTTTTGTTATTAATGGCAATTTGACATCTGAAACATATTTACAGCTTTTGCAAGAACAGGTTGTTCCCAGACTTAGACAAATATTCCCAAATTATGAAACTCAGGCTAATCCAGCTGAAAACATATGGTAAGCAAGACGGAGCACCAGCTCATTTCGGACTAATAGTACGTGAATATTTAGACGTAACTTTTCCCGGCAAATGGATAGGCAGGAGAGGAACAATTGAATGGCCTGCTAGGTCGCCCGATTTAACTCCACTTGATTTTTTCCTGTGGGGACATTTGAAAAATCGAGTTTATAACAACAGGCCACACAATATACAAGAATTAGAAGAACGAATAAGAACCGAAATTGCAAATATTCGTCCTAATATTTTAACTAGTTCATTACAACACTTTGTCCAGCGTATTCATTACTGCCAAGAAGTTAATGGAGAGCACTTTGAACATATATTGTAAAATAAAAAATCATGTATTGTTTAATATTTTATTTTTTCATTTGACTGTTTAATATTTTTTTAAGTTTTGATCAAAAATAGAACATGCATTTGTGGTATTGCAGCATTTAGAAAAAGTACTCGTTTGGCTGTTTCTATACTTTTCAAAGTCCGGTTTATCGATGAAAAGACAAGTATTTTTAAAAAAAGGTATATGCTTGTAATCAGAATTATAAGGTCTATAAAAGTTGTAAAATAAAAAAAATCGAATTCCATTTAAAAAAATTCAAGATTGCGTCCGTATGTAAAAATCCTGAGAATTATTTTTGATTTTTTCACGCCAAATTGTTCAAGAAAATATCCCATTTAGAAATCCCAATTTTGGTGGTTCTGTTTTTAGCCGTTTTCACGTGAGAGCCGTGTTTCCATACTATGTAGCGACCCTGTATAAATTACCTCTAAGATAAACCCACAATTATTTATCAATATCATTTCATGATAATTTGTAAATATCTCTGATATTGAATGGTAAATGTTGGATATAAAATATGATTGCGGTGAAACCTGAATTCAGAGTAAATATCGGATGTATATATAGAGGAACTAATTATCTGGCCTGTTCGTAGTTAGTTCCTTTTTCGCCGCCTCTGCCGGAACATGCAAACAGCAATTTTCATTAGACCTTCATTAGACCAAATTAAATATTAACAAAATTCACCCCTGCGAGCGAGCGAGCAATTCCTCTTTAAGCGCTAGGCGTCGCGGCGCTCTCTTCGTCGCAGGAAATTACTCGCTCATTTAATATTTAATTAATTACAGAATGAATGAAATACGCAATAAAAAAAGTAATCAACAAAATATTAAATACGGGAAATTAATGAAAATGTATCGAAAGTGAAAAAACAAAAATTAAATTGTTTGAGAAAACATGTTTGGAAGAAATATAAAACAGTTTAATCTTTGGTAAAGATCTGTAAAAACCGAAGCACGTGTCAACTGAAAATAAAACCACATAACAAGTGTTTCTTTTTTTCGCCAAATTTGAAATTTAAAAACAATCTTGTAATTTAATAAAATACACAATGTTCGTATTTTTGTTTGTGTTTTTAGTTTTTCATAAATTTCGTCGTTATTCGTCAATTTTCATGATTTTTCGCAATTGATTTAGCACAAAAATCATCAATATTGATGACTTTTGTGGTAAATCAATTGCGAAAAATCATGAAAATAGGCAAAAATTACCAGTGGTAATTACCGACGTGAACTACCACTAACACCACTAATTACTGATTTAAAACATTTTAACATACATATTTGAACCGAACCAAAATAACCGATTATTTTGTTTCAGTTCAAGCAGCCGGTTTTCGTTCCGACAAAAATAACGGTTTTTCCGGTTTCCGGTTTATAGTCCTGGTCATAACGTGTACAGGGTGTCTACGCTAAACCGTTCGTTAAAAGTTTATGGAATTGCCGTTGCACTAAAAATTTGAAAAAAAATCCTCATCATACGGTTGAATCAGTTCTCCTCATGTGAAATATTTTCAACTTTATACCACTTCCGGTTCCACCGGAAGTAGTATCAAGTTTGTTATTATATATATTAGTAATTTTTTGGATTCCTTGTTTAAATTTCAACATATTTTATTCGAACATATGTACACTTATCTCTTATAGTTTTCAAGCAAAAAAATTATTTCTAAAATTTTGACCTCTAAAAGGCATCTTGAAATCTATCTGTAACTTTTCTTAAGTGTAAGATAAAAATATGGTTTATATCTCTACTTGTAACTAGAGGATGCCTCTATGAGTGAATTAATTTGAAATTGTCAATTTTGACAATAAGTGTTCTTAAAATGTCAATATTGAAGTGCCCCAAAGTGCCCTCTTCAATATCTCGTAATTCATTTTTTTTTAAATGGAATGGCCCATTTTTTATCACGTGGTACGATTGGTGGGAAGATCTCCTATAAAAAAGTATTAACAACTATACTCCTAAAGCAAGTGTTATTATTTGACATTTTGCAATACAATCGCGACAAAACAAAAGCATACTACTGGCCTACTAAAATATAACTGTGACTTATGCGCGCATTATTCCTTGCATAAATGCGACGAAAAACGAATTTTCGAAATAATTCAAAAACTACTTGCTTTACGAGTATAGTTTTGTAATACTTTTTTGTAGGAAATTTTTTCCCCAATCGTACCATGTGATAAAAATTGGGTCATTCCATTTAAAAAAATTGAATTACCGTCAAACGGGGCAAAACGGATCAAAATTTAACGTTTTTCAACATTTTTGCATTGTTAGGTACCTACTTGAATTCTGAAAAAAATATATATTCATTGTGCATTCTTCTGCTTTCTGATACACCCATTAGTTTTTTTTTGCGATGCACGTACCACGTCAAATTTATTTTTTTAGGGTGATCCGCTTTACCCCATAGTGGGGGGTAAAGCGGATCACCCATAATATTTGCTTGCAAAACCACTTTGAACGCATCGCGGGTAAAGCGGGTCACTGAAATATTTTTTAAAAATGTTTCCATCGAGGTTTTCATGGAAACCGCAGGAGGGAGAGAGAGAGAGAGAGACAAAACCATGTGAAATAAATGTAGAGTCGGTTATTCACAAACATTTTAATGAAAATAATATAGTTTTCTCTTATATAAATGACTGAAGAACTTCAGACTACTCTAATGAAAGTGAATCGGAAATATTTCTGAATGAGAATGCTCCCCTCCTCTCAGCATGTCCAACCACTTTCTTATATATTTTACACTTCTTCACGATCGCAACTTCTTCAACTTCTGGGTAGACAAACATTATTTGTTTGGTCCCTCTCTTTTATCTTAGCACATTGACAGTGAATTCAATATTGCGATTTTCGGATTCTATTTTACCAATATACAGCCTATCCCTCTTATTTGTTTCGAATTTGATGATGACGAAATCCCCTACGCTTATAGTTTTGGTTATATCTTGGGGCTCATCTCCTTTTGACGTTGAGGGTGAATTTTCTTTTTCTATGATATTATCTTTCTCTCCTTCGGAAATATTTTCTTCAGATATTCCGTTCAGCCCTTCATCGTCGTTTATTTCTATGTCTTGTTCCGAGTGGTTGTCATACTCGAGTTCGTCTGGCTCCGATTCAATTAATGTTGGTAGAAGATCAGCTGCTCCAATGCTCTTTCCTGCTGAAACATTAACGTTTTTACCTCTTTTTGGAGCCTGCTCACCTCCAGATCGCATCTGATTGAGATGTGTCACAATAGTATCGGACCACGTTGTTTCCAGTGCTCTTTCAGCATCTTGTTATTCTTCCTGTGGTCTTATGCGAACAATTTTTCTCAAAACTGCATCTGGATTAAATAGAATGATGCCACAAGCCTTGAATCCTGCCTCAACATTAGCCGTTGTTCTGCCTCCAACTTTTTCAATTGTTTCATTCAACAATTTTATTTATTTATTTATTCTTACGGGTGGCCAATTACATAGAAAAAAAAATAACATATATAATAAAAAATACAATAATACAACAATACAAGAACATTACTTATGAGTTAGAATCTAAAACTACACGACACGTACGCTTAAAATACTTCAGACTAACTCCGAACATATCAATTAAATTATAATATTTGTTAACATTATATATTAAGTAATTACGAGGGCTATTAAAAGCAAATACCGATTTGTGAAATTCACAAGCAAGAAGTTGCTGATGCCGCGTTGCATGCCTGGGGATAAAAAATGATAAAGATGACAATACATCCGAGCAATCGATTAGATTGCTAAATAAGCGATAAGCAAAACAAAGCGAAGAATAATTTCTTCGTTTATATAGAGGAAGGATATCAAGATATTTGAGCATCATATCAAAATTTAACATAATATAAATGACAACGAGAACAAATAAGATTAACCATCTTCTTTTGGACGTGCTCAATGCTATTGATATGACATTTGTAATTAGGGGACCATACGATGGAGCAATAATCAAGGATAGGTCTAACGAATGATTTGTATAATGTTATAAATGTTCCGATGGATGTGAAGTGTATTGACAGTCGTTTTATAAAGCCAATTAATTGCAATGCTTTTGCCAAAATTACATTTATATGACTTGTGAATTAGAGCTTACTGTCAAAAAATACACCTAAGTCTCTGATTATATCAACTCTCTCTAAGATATGACTGTTCAGAGAGTAATCAAAACGCCACAGTATACTTTTTTTCTTTGAGAAATGCATAAGTTTACACATATTTATATTTAAGTTAAGATCATTGTCATCACACCATCGCATGATCCTATTTAAATCAGTTTGGATTATGTTGCAGTCTTCCAAACACCTAATGGTTTTAAATATTTTCGTCAGCATAAAGTAGAATATTGGAGCTAATGTTGCTGCCAATATCATTAATAAAAATAAGAAAGAGTAAGGGACCCAAATTGGAAACACTGTCTTCGGCAACACTCCTCGATTTTTCAACTTCCATTTTTCTAAGACATCGCGCTATGCGCCTTTGAATGGGCGGAAGAATGCGACATCTAAAGGTTGAAGGAGGTGTGTAGAATTAGGTGGCAAGAGAACAAATCTAATGTTATTATTATCGCATTGCTCAATAACGCTGATAGTCAAATGACTACATAAATTGTCACCAATAATGACCTTGGGACCATCTAGATTACGCATGAAAGGTAAAGCAGTTCTTGTAAACCAATCTTCAAATGTGCATGAATCGAACCATCCACTTGGGGTACGGTTATATCTCGAACCTGGAAACCCGCCTTCTGTCCACCCAGGATATAAATGCTTGGCTTTATATACAATATAGGGTGGTAGTAACTTTCCATCTCCTGATATGGCAAACATTACACTGGTGCTAGATTTGGAAGTGACTATTATTCTATGGGCATGTTTTACCCCACGCTTAACTACAACTTTCACAGAACCCGGATTATCAGAGAAGTTCGTCTCATCATAGTTGATTATGTTAGACGGCAATACATCTTTCAAAGTGTTTTTCAATTCACTGAAATATGATTCTATAATTTCATAAGAGACCGCTGCTCGAACTCGTTTTGTATTCTCAGCTAATTTAATTGTTAAATTCACTCCGTCTTCTCCGATATGACGTTAAATGCATGTAGGACCCGTGTACTGCCTGGATGTTGCGTGCACGTTAAAGATCCCTACCGGTGGGTTGGAACTCCCACCGGGTTCGGCAAAATTCCCGGATAGCTGTAGACCTAATCTCCGCCGTCATGATTGGCCTTAGCAGCGGAAATAGATGACGTAAAACCCAAAATAAAAAAAATAAAAATTGTTAAATTTGGATGCCTCAGCAGGTAAGTTTTCACGGAACCTTGCCTCCCGCTTTCCATTGCGATTTAAATATTGCTGCACCATATACCTCACATCGTAACTTTTCATCGGAAATCCCCATTCGGTGCAAATCAAAATAATTTTAACCAATTTCTCCTACTCCAAAGTGTTAAGCGCTGGCGGCCTACCATAAGCCGAAAGTTCATTGTTTTTGTCATTCACCCATCGATTCAATGTTGTATAAGGAACTACAAACTGTTCGGATGCTTGTCTCAAGCTAAAAGTTTCTCGACGTACCGCTGTCACTGCCCTTTTGAGATATTCTATATCGTAATTCGAATTTCCACGCGGTCCAATCTTCTTCCGATAATTTCGAGGCATCCTTACGTCTGAAAGATAAATTCAGGATTTCAATAAACCCTGATCCGCTTTACCCTAATAAAATACAATTTTTCAATAAAAAATCTGTAATTACATAAATTTCCAATCTGTAGAAAAACTAAGGTTATGACTAGATTGCGGAAAGTTCATTACATAAACATGTCTTGCAACAAATTCACAGCTGTTTCCACTCACCTTGTACAACCGTTTGTTTTCACCACTTGTGGAAAACTCGAAATCTGACAACAATTGTTTTCAATTAATTCCGGACGTTCGAACTAGGTTATAATTCAACAACTGGTAACAAAATCACAATAGACATCAGCTGATCAGTGGCCACATGCGCGCGCACTCTCCAGTGGCGTGACTTTGAGGATGCATAATTATTAGTAAAATAGTGTACAAGTGATCCGCTTTACCCTGTATGATCCGTTTTACCCCGACTAAATATTGAAGAGGGCACTTAGATATTGACATTTTAAGAACACTTATTGTGAAAATTGACAGTTTCCAATTAATTCACTTATAGAGGCATCCTCTTGATACAAGTAGATATAAATCATATTTTTATCTTATTCTTAAGAAAAGTTATAGACAGATTTTAAGATGCCTTTTAGAGGTCAGAATTTTAAAAATATATTTTTTTCTTGAAAACTATAAGAGATAAGTGTACATATATTTGAATAAAATATGTTGCAATTTAAACGAGAAACCTAAAAAATTACTAATATATAGGGTGTTCTATTTAAAATAACAAACTTGATGCTCCAGTGGAACCGGAAGTGATATAAAGTTGAAAATATTTCACATGAGGAGAGCTGATTCAACCATATGACAAGGATTTTTTTCAAATTTTTAGTGCAACGGCAACCTCATAAACTTTTAACGAACGGTTTAGCATAGACACCCTGTATATCAGCTATTTTTAAGGATTACATTAAAGTCGAATACTTTAGGTAATGGATTTTGCATTAAAGACGTTAGACGTTCGAAAAACATGTGATATAGTAAAGTAACCGTTAAAAGGAAGAAATTCGCTTTAATTCCATTCACGTAGGGGAGCGCATCTTTTTAAACAAAAATCCAAGTCCTTTCCCGATTCCCTTTCAAACAGAATCACGTAATCCCTTTTGATTTACGAGCAGCAATTGTGCTCACGTTACGCGAAAACAAAAAGAAATACAACAGAAATTCGATTATATTCCCGGTGGCGAAACTCGTACATTTCATTTCTCCCCCGATCCTTTATATATTTATTCCTCCGGATCTTTGCGCAGAGGTCAGGCGGAAACTCTGGCGGTGAGCCAAGTTTCCGTCAGCATCAGCATCAGCTAGACCCGCGCGTTTTATTAGCTCTTCAGGCTCCGGGGAAGTAATTTACTGCCGAAGCCTACACCCCTCTTGATGGCATTCTAATGTGAAGAGGAGTGGGATCTTTGTACGTAATTCGCGATGTCTGCGCTTGTAATGTGAGTTGATACGGGCTACAATTAAATTGGGCTGGTTTAAGTTCTCTGGCCTTTATGAAATTAACCTTATACAAAGATTGAGTTAGGAATTGTGTTATGGTTAATTAAGATGATGGAATTACTTGAGGAAGTAGTGCTCTATCTTTGGAGAGTACTCGAAATGAGGAAAGTTAGAAATTGGCTTTAATTACCGGGATTCGCGAAAACAACATACGGGCACTTTTTCTTTTAAGTATACATACAGTGTGGAAATTAAGTAGTGGATAAATTCGGTAACTCCGTTAATGTGTATAACAGAGAAAAAATCTAAAAGACGTATAGCGATTAAAATCACTGCGCATGTGAAAAATATTTTTTTAGATTTTTCAAAAAAAAATTGTAAACGCTGTGACGTCATCAATACTTTTTTCAAATGACAACCTATATTTTTTATTTTTTATTTCGGTACAGTTTTTCAATAGGTATCCAACCATATAAAATTTTGTATAGCTTACATAAGAAAAAATACAAGAAAAGCGGTCTTAAAGTTAAAAAGTAAATATGAATTAAATTAACAGACTAATCCTAGTTATCGGGGTTTAAAACAAACAAAACATATTAGGGCTTGGACAATTATATTAAATGTTCAAACTGATGACCATGCACCATCTGACAATACCCAAGACGGTAATAAAATGCATTCACCACGTTTTGAAGCATTTGAGGCTTTATTAAACTACACTCATGCAGAATTCTTTCTTTAAGGTCCTCTAAATGATTAGGTCGATTTTTGTATACCATGTTTTTTAAGTGCCCCCACAGAAAAAAGTCCAATGGCGTTAGATCAGGGGACCTAGCCGGCCATTCAATTGAACCTCTTCTTCCAATCCATCTTCCTGGGAACACTTCGTCTAAATAACGTCGCACATCCAATGCATAGTGTGGCGGAGCACCATCCTGTTGCAGCCAAATATTATTGTTTGGTATGTCAGGGTCGTGTTTATTCTGAAATAATATCGCTAATGCGGGTACTAATTCAAACTGTAAAAAGTCTAGGTATCGTTCCCCAGTCAAATTAGCGTCGAAAGAGAATGGCCCTAAAATCCTGTCACCGATTATTCCTGTCCATACGTTGAGCTTTTGGGGATATTGTGTATGAGCTTCATGCATCCAGTGTGGATTTTGTCTAGCCCAATATCGACAATTCTGCCTGTTGACAGTTCCATGTAAGGAAAAACTTGCTTCATCCGAAAATATTATACGCCGCGAGAACATTGGATCACGATTGCATATTTCCATCATTTGTTCACAGAATTCTTGCCTAAGATCAAAGTCTGTGTCTGATAACTCATGGACCAAGTTTACCTTATAAGATGAAATTTCTGCTTTTTTAGAAGTTTCAGTACCGAAGTATAGCTCAGATTGTGGTTTAACGCGATATTTCGACTAGTTGAATGCGGATTATCTTCATATTCCAGTAATATATTAAGCTGCATATCTTCGGTTAATGTTGTCAAAGGGCAGCCAGTTTTTGGAAGATCCTGAACAGTACCATGTTCTCTAAATTTATTTTTAATTCTACTGACTGTGGATTGGGTTAATTGGTGATCAGGATATTTGTCTCTGAAAATTTGACATACTTCTTGATGTGATCTAACTCGATCACCATACCCAATCATCATTAAAACTTCAATTCTTTGCTTCTCTGTCAGCGATAGCATTTTAGTAAAACAAGATACTTACTACGTATTAAATACTCGTACTATCCACGGGGAATGAAAAACGCACTAAACACTTTGCTTGTACACAAGCACGTGACACATGTCAAAGTGAACACACTGTTTTGTTTGTTTTAAACCCCGATAACTAGGATTAGTCTGTTAATTTAATTCATCTTTACTTTTTTAACTTTAAGACCGCTTTTCTTATATTTTTTCTTATGTAAGCTATACAAAATTTTATATGGTTGAAAACCTATTGAAAAACTCTACCCAAATAAAAAATAAAAAATATAGGTTGTCATTTGAAAAAAATATTGATGACGTCACAGCGTTTACAATTTTTTTTTTTTTAAATCTAAAAAAATATTTTTCACATGCGCAGTGATTTTAATCGCTATACGTCTTTTAGATTTTTTCTCTGTCATACACATTAACGGAGTTACCGAATTTATCCGCTACTTAATTTCCACACGGTATATCGATGTATGCGCTGAAAATTTACCGGCAATCATTATTTTTTAAAAGCGTCTAAGAGGGAAAAATTCGTGTCTGAAGTTTTGTGTAGCAATTTTTTTGAAAACAAATCGATACAAACAAAATATATTTTCTGTATCTTTTTTACCATGACTTACTGCATGTATTGAAAAATTTTAGAGAACAAATGTTTATTAATAACGGAGAAAAACTATTTTTAAAATTAAAAAAACATTTATTTGCAATTTGCATTTATTAAACTGATGCTCATAGCTTTAATGAGGCCTATACCGCAAACAAACCAAATATTAGACCTTTAGTTTTTGAGAAATCTGCTACACAAATGACTAGTTGGTGGGTGTAAATTTACCACGTGACTCATCGCTGCGGCTGGGCGTGACTCTAAGGGGATTACTGTATTGTCACCATTTAGAGTGATGGAGCGGGATTTCACGTTATTTTTTATATGATATTACATTTTTATAAATAATATTTTTGATATGGGGTCAGTTTTCCTAATCCTTTTTTCCTAATTTTTTTTTTCCTAATCCTTTTTTCCTAATATTTTTTTTTCCTAATTTCTATTATTATTATTTTCCTAATACTATTTTCCAAATTCACATTTTATTTCCGAGACTCATTTCGAAATGTACAGTTCAAAAACCAATGTAGCAACCGACGTCCTTTAAGTACTCCATAGCTTCCTCCCGCCGTACTTCATACTGGAGAACGACGTTCGTAATCCTTTCTTCGTTCTGCTCCATAGCTTTGCTCACGTCTCGCCGGACTCTTTTCCCTAAATTTAGGTCGCGGATCATGCCTTCAGTGTCAGATTGCTCTTTCTTGAGTTCCTTGAGGAGAGTGTACAAACCCGGATGGTTCTTTCCCACCACAAGTGCGAAACGAGTATGCCAACCTGTAAGATAAGATGTGGGATAAAGGACAGTTGTTGGATTCAGGAAAAAGTAAAAGGAAAAAGGAAAAGGAACCTTCTGAAAGGTTGTTGGTTCTCGATAGGTTTTGGAGCGTCGCATCGTACATGTTCCAAACATCTGGTGAAAAAAATTAGGAAAATTGTTAAATTAGGAAAATAATAAGTTAGGGAAAAAAATTATTAGGAAAATAATATTAGGAAAACTGTACCCCAATCAATATTTTTGAATGTAGATAATACATACAGAGAGTTTTAAGTAACACCGAACATTTTCATAACGAGAATTTTTTAAGTATACATAAGCATACGTTGTGCATTTGCCGAACGCTCGGTTTATTCAAAGATTTGAAGCTTTAAACGAGTGTTTTCCCTCCCAGGTTAAGCATGAAGTAAAATTTCGAGTTTAGAAAAGCCTGAAAATTTGGTTTGGTCGCGTAGCGCGAAGCGCGGAGCGGCCAAACCAAATTTTCAGGCTTTTCTAAACTCGAAATTTTACTTCATGCGCCACCGTTACAAAACACTGATGCAATGTAAAGTTTAGCAGTGTGTTTTAAACTTCGTAGTATGTCAGTGTTTTGTACCGGTGGCGCATGAAGTAAAATTTCGAGTTTAGAAAAGCCTGAAAATTTGGTTTGGCCGCTCCGCGCTTCGCGCTACGCGACCAAACCAAATTTTCAGGCTTTTCTAAACTCGAAATTTTACTTCATGCTTAGTCTGGGAGTGGAACACACTCATTTTAAGTTTCAAATTGAACTCTGTTAAAAAAACAACGAGTATCTAAAGATGTAAGGCATATACGCTGTAATTGTGACATGTATACTTGAAAGAAAACTCCCTGTATGTACAAGTTGAGGCATTAACTACGATTGATTGGCTACAATTTTTAAAAGTCATATGGGCAACCCAATTTACACATAACTTAAAAATTAAAAGTGTCAAATTGTAATGGATGAAAATGTTCGGTGTTACATAAAACTCTCTGTATGTATTGCTTGCTAAACTATATCTAATATGTTGTTTCTTGATTAACAATTCAAATATTACTACGGATAATATTGAATGATACTAAAATTGTAATAAATCCGCGCTTTCTTAATGTAAATAAATCGTTGGTAAATTTTAATTTTATTTTTTATTCTATCAAAGGATTCGTAGGAGAAACGTGTCATTCGAATTAAAGATTAGAATTTATATCCGTATTTCAAACAACTGGGTACAAATTCTTTTTTTTTCTTTTGACAACCAATAAAATTTTTAACATCGCTGCCAGTTTTTATCAATAAAAATGTTCAAAACTTAATTATAAACATTTAAAAAATTGATTGATAAGGCTGATAAATGTTGAAAGTTCATATTTACTTTTATATAAATAAAACAATTTAAACACTTTCAAATATATATTGTATTTACGCTACAATTGTTTCGCCACACTGTGGCTTCTTCAGGCGAAGAAATGATAAATACAATTTGTCGGATCGGGTATATATACAATGTTTATGGGGGGGTGGGTTTTTCAAAAAAATGTAAATTTAAGAGGGGCGAATTAGTTAAATCTGTTTGATCGTTGAGAAGATGTCCTGAAAATTTTCTTTTATTGATTTCTAAACACTCCATGATGTTGAGTTTCCGACCTTTCCTTTCTAGATGTAGGACTTGGAAATTTTCATCGAAGTGGTGGTTTTCTTCGATGAGGTGGTTGGAGTATGTGGAGTTTGTTTTCTTTTGTTTGAAGCTGGTTAAATGTTCTTTTATCCTCTCTTGAAACGATCTTCCGGTTTGTCCTACATATTTCTTGGGGCAGTCTTTGCAAGTTAGTTTCACAAACCGACACACACAGACACGACGATTAATTATAAATCGAATCACCCAATGTCTCAAAAGTTAGCAGCTTATCATAGTATGATACATAGGTTATTAGCAGTCCCCATGACACAAAGTAATTATAATAGGGAATTAAAAATAATATTTCAAATTGCTTACAAAAACGGATTTAAAAAATCAATAATAGAAAAATTAGTACAGAAAAAACAAAGAAATAAATTAATACATTCCATTTACCCAATTATCAAAAACAAATCTATAAAAAACTACTCTTCATTAACATTCACAGGAAACAATAGTAATAAAATCGGGAAAATGTTAGGAAAACTGAATATTAATACAGCATTCAGGACAAATAACACCTTAGGAAAAATAATTAAAAACAATAAAGACAAAAATAATAAAACTCAACAAAGTGGCGTCTATTTACTAACTTGCAAAGACTGCCCCAAGAAATATGTAGGACAAACCGGAAGATCGTTTCAAGAGAGGATAAAAGAACATTTAACCAGCTTCAAACAAAAGAAAACAAACTCCACATACTCCAACCACCTCATCGAAGAAAACCACCACTTCGATGAAAATTTCCAAGTCCTACATCTAGAAAGGAAAGGTCGGAAACTCAACATCATGGAGTGTTTAGAAATCAATAAATGAAAATTTTCAGGACATCTTCTCAACGATCAAACAGATTTAACTAATTCGCCCCTCTTAAATTTACATTTTTTTAAAAAACCCACCCCCTCATAAACATTGTATATATACCCGATCCGACAAATTGTATTTATCATTTCTTCGCCTGAAGAAGCCACAGTGTGGCGAAACAATTGTAGCGTTAATACAATATATATTTGAAAGTGTTTAAATTGTTTTACTTATATAAAAATAAACATTTAACATCATTGACAATAGACTAAAATCTGATCCGTGTCATGTGCATTTAAAAGGATGAATGGTTTTGCAAACTTCACGATAAATCAGTGTTTCATACGCCTGGCGCATGAAGTAAAATTTCGAGTTTAGAAAAGCCTGAAAATTTGGTTTGGTCGCGTAGCGCGTAGCGCTACGCGACCAAACCAAATTTTCAGGCTTTTCTAAACTCGAAATTTTACTTCATGCTTAGTCTGGGAGTGGAAATCCTCGTTTAATAATAATAATTATTATTATGAGTATCAGTGTCACTTCAAGTAATATTAAACTAAACTTACTTATTCGATAATACATTACTTCCAATTGTGGAATATAGATTTTCAATAAATACATTTTTAGTAATTTGTTGTTTTCCTAGGAGCAATTTAAAGCTTCTAACGAAATGTTTTCACTCCTAGATTAAGCATGAAGTAAAATTTCGTAAAATATAAAAATCAACCTTCCAACCGAGTTTCTCCAAAATATCTAATCCAGCAAATTTTGAAGAGAGACACCCTCTACAAGCGCGAAAGTATAATGGAAAAAAACAAACCCCAATTTATGGGGTGTTGATGTTACAATTAATGACCTTATATGAATAGCGGGTAGTTTCGATTATTTCCCTTTTTAGAGCGTTTTAAACGGTGGTTCATGTTTATTTGATGACTCCAACAATTGAACACATTAATCAATATGTTATTGCATTCCTCTCTCCAGTTCAAATCGATCATAATTTGTGGTGATTTTAATATGGATGCTTCAGTAAATTCCCTAAATTTAAGAATCCTCTATGATATTTTGGATTCATTTCAATTAGTTTCCTTAGTAACAGGGCCCACTAGAGTAAGTATTCATAATAATCCCAGTCAAATTGATTACATCTTATCCAATGTTCCTGATAACATCAATTGTAAAAACTGGGATATAGGAATATCGGATCACTATGGTCAACTTGTTTCATATCACCAAATCTGCGTTTCTCCGACAACAGTAAATGTGCAAATGATAAATAATTATAAAAATATAAATTCTTACAGAATTACAGATTTCAAACAAAATTTAAATATGTACAGACACAATCACCTTGAATTAGACAAGATTGACGACATATTTGAACAGTTTATTGAACACTTTATATGGTCTTATGAATTAGTATTCAAGAGAAATAAATCGTTGACAATAAAAAAATTGGAAACTTCATACAAAATACTATTCCCTGAATCTCTTAAACAACAAATTCAACAATTAAAAAATCTAAATTTGCTACGTAAATCAATTCCATCTGATGATTTTAATTACGAATACAAACACTTAAAAAAAGAAATTAATACTGAAGTTTCTAAGGAAAAGAAAAAATACTATAATAAAATGATAAATAATTCTGAAAATAAATCCAAAACAAGTTGGAAAATAATTAATAAAATACAAGGTAAATCAGATTCTAAGTTTGACTACAAAGTTATTTATAACAATGAAGTTGTGGAAGATAGCCATAAAATTGTCAATATATTCGGAAAATATTTTTCAACTAGTATTAAATAAACCGTAGATAATCACCTACACAGCCACTTACCAGATAGTTGCACTACCTCTTCTGGCGTAAGAAATTCTCTATTTATTGATCACATTCTAGAATCTGATGTTGTTAATGCGATACGCAACCTGAAAAATACAAAATCGACTGGCCTCGATAACATATCATCCAGTCTTATTAAATCGTGTGCGGTAGAAATATCACCTATATTAGCTGACCTAATAAATGCATCATTACAAATCGGAAAGTTTCCTGATTGCCTAAAAACGGCGGCTATTGTACCCATTCATAAAAAAAGGAGATAACAGTTTAAACAACTATAGGCCCATCGCGCTGCTCAGTACTTTTTCTAAAATCATAGAAAAAATTGTCGCTAACAAAATATACTTATTTTTGGATAAATATAGTATACTCGCTAATAATCAATACGGGTTTCGGCCTGGCTTCTCAACCGAAAGTAGCTTAATAAATTTTATACAATACATAAATAATAAGCTAGATATTGGTGAGTATGTAGTAACAATTGCTTTTGACTTGACAAAAGCCTTTGATACCGTATGCCATAAATTTGTAAAAGACAAAATATATTCCTTAGGAATTCGCGGAAACCTAAATGATTGGATATTATCGTATCTCGAGAAAAGAAAACTAGTAGTAAAAATTAATCAATTCATATCCTCTCAATATGAAATATCAATGGGCACTCTACAAGGCAGTACACTAGGCCCGTTAATATTCCTTATGTATGTGAATGATCTACCATTGAATATCTCATGTGGAGAAACATTTATGTATGCGGATGACGTGTGTATTGTTATCTCAGATCGATGTTCCATTAAACTAAAAGAAAAAGTACTGCAAGCGATGACTGAATTTGAAAACTGGTGCACAAAAAATCGGCTAATTGTGAATCAATCGAAAAGCATATTAGTTGAATTTAGTAATATAAATAGGGCCTAACTGAATATAAAACTACCCAACCATAAACTTAAAACATCGTCATCATTTAAGTTTTTAGGAACTTTTATTGATGATCGTTTGAGCTGGAGAGAAAATGTGCAGCATGTCTGTAATTTGCTAAATAAAAGTTTCTATATGATTGAAACTTTAAAATACAATGTGTCTATGACAGCACTACTCAATGTTTACTATGCATCCGTATACTCGCATATTTCGTATAACATTGTGTTATACGGTCAATCGACAGAAGTATCTCGAGTTTTTATACAGCAAAAAAGAATTTTACGATTAATATTTAACATTCATTTTATGGACTCCTGTCGTGAAATGTTCATTAAAGAAAAACTTCTAACCGTATGCTCAATTTACATATTTAAACTATTATGCCATGTTTTTCGAAAAATAACTGAATTTAACAATAGTAAATACATACACAATCATAACACTAGGCAAAATAATAATATTTATTTAATCAAACACTACTTTTTATAAGAAAGCCCCGATCTATGCTGGCTGTAGATTATTTAACAAACTACCTAGAGATTTTAAAGATAGCTAATCTCTACAGTCTTTCAAGAAATTAAAAGATATGTTGATTGCAAAATGCTGTTATACAATCTCAGAATTTTAAGAATTCCTTGCTCAATGATTTTACATCGCATTTATAATTTTAATGTGTGATTATTGTACCCACGCTTATGTTTCTTATATTTTTTATTTTTCATTTGTATTTTGTGTATTTTTAATATATACCACCTGACATGTTCAATCTATATTATATGTAGCTGACTGAATCAATAAATAAATAAATAAAATAAATAAAAATAAATGGTATTATTTGGTTACGTTTTAATCGCATCAATTAAATAAAGCACGCTAATCTACCAATAAAAAAAATGCAAAATAAGGTTATGTTTTATCATCTAACAAGTGTTTCCAATCCCAGATTAAACATGAAGTAAAATTTTGAGTTTTACTTCATGCGAGACGCGTATAAAATGCTGATTTAATGTGAAATGGTCTATAACCAACCAATTAACAAGTGAAATACATTTAGTATGCCAATCATCAGTTGTTTAAATGAGGGAAAAAGTGCTACAATGAACATAAGTTTATTTTTTATACTTGATTTTGTATAACTTTAGAAAAATAAATTGATGAAACAACATACTAACTCAAATCCCCCCCCTCCCCCATTCACTAAAACAAGGTATGTATATTCGTATTTATTAAAATCAAATATTAGCAATATATTTTAACAGTGGTTAATCACCGTGATTAATTTAGCGTACCTTAGTTCTAACAGTGTTTTAATATAAATTAAGGAGGGGGGGAAGGTTCTTGATGGTCTTTAAAAAATAGATCTGTAAACATTTTCGAGAAATAATTTTTCTTTTAATTCGAAAATCCTCAGTTATAAACTCAAATTTCTCAAAAAATATAGGTTTAATTCAAAATAATTATTAAGCATTACTCACTGAACTCTTCGCATTCTAATCCAAAAATCAAACAAAACAACTTTTATTTATAAAAAGAAAACTTGCTATTTACGTTTTCTATATATTTGAACAGAATGTATGGGGATCTCGGTTATTTGAAGAGATAGAAAGTCGGGTAAATTAAGGCAAAGTTGCGTAATTTAAGGCCCAATAATAATTTAAAAACTAATTTTAAACCTAAGCACCATTTGTAAAAAACACTGCCTACAAATTAATCCAGCAAAATCTGCACTTTTACTTTTTGGAAAAGATAGTACCTTGATAAAAGTAAAAGATACTGTATCTCTCACCTTGGAAAACGAACAGCTATTTCCCATTAAGTGTGCAAAGATCCTTGGTATTCTCGTAGATACTAAATTAAGATTTAAACAACAAGTTAGCAAGCTAATACAGTGTTCCTATGGTGTATGGTGTAGTGTAAATCTGCATAGCATGTTATGCGACAGTCTGGTTCTTTCTACCTTCAATTACTGTGACAGTGTCTATGGGCCACGGATCGTCGAAGATTCCAGAAAGTCCAAAATGCATGCCTGAGACTCATTTTCGGAATACGTAAATTTAATAAAATCTCCTACACACTCGAGAAACTAAATTGGCTCAATATGGAAAACAGAAGAAAATTACACGAGGCTTGTCTTTATCAAAAAATTATCAACACCAAGCAGCCTTCTTATCTCTATAATAAGATAACATTTAGAACCGATGTTCATAATTTAAATCTTCGTTTTAGACACATGATATCTACGCCAAAATGTCATTATAAAATATTCGAACGGTCCTTTACCTACCAAATTATGAAAGTTTACAATAGTATACCGGAACAATTCAAAATGCTATCCCCCGCTATTTTCAAAATTAAGATGCGAAATAATTTACTAATTGAACAGACTGCTTCGGTGAACTCTAATATCAGATGTTAAACTGATTCTTTGCACTCCAAAACATGCAAAAAAAAATTGCTGACGTGATATTTCTTCTGTTTTCTTACTTCTTTCTTACTTATAAATGCACTTTTACCCGCCACTTGAATTATATTCTTAATATGTCCAACGGTTGTATGGAAGATCAGTTTAATTAATTGTTTTTAATTAAACTGAATACAGCCGTTTTGATCAACAATTGTTTATATGTATTGTATTTTTTAATTGTGTTATTCGCTGCATACGTTGATCAATAAACAGTTTATTATTATTATTATTATTATATCTTCTATCGTTTTTGAGGTATTGTCAAAAAACGGATTTTTTGAAATTCAGTTTTTTTTTTATTCAAAAACTATTGAATTCAGACATTTACAACTTTGACATTACACCATAGCCAACTTTTGTTTTTCTTATGGGCGCCGTTTTAAATGTTCATATTTTTTGGAAGAATATTTTTTTCAGAATTCAATAATGTATCACACTTATAGTTTTTAGTGCAATTTAAAGTTAAAAGAAAATAACCATCTTAATCCATTTTAATATTAATAGTTTCATATGTAACTTACATTAAAATTAACGACGTGAACACCATCTAATGGCAATAGCTTTAACGATATATATATATATATATATATATATATATATATATATATATATATATATAAATTAGAATTAACGACCTGCTTTTTAGTACCAGATAAGAAATAACAGCGCATTAGGTCATGATGTAAAAGTTATTTTTTCATCAAGTGAGTGTGCAAGGAGGACAGAAGACGACGACGATCGTTTCGCTCTTTTTATGAGCTCCTCAGGCCGCCACATCCATCCTTCCATACACACTCACTTGATATTTAGAAGTTGTATATATACTGATTTCGCTAACCATAAGCCGGTATTGACGTCAGGATGGATGTGGCGGCCTGAGGAGCTCATAAAAAGAGCGAAACGATCGTCGTCGTCTTCTGTCCTCCTTGCACACTCACTTGATGAAAAAATAACTTTTACATCATGACCTAATGCGCTGTTATTTCTTATCTGGTACTAAAAAGCAGGTCGTTAATTCTAATTTATTTAATTTAATTCGGCGCTCTGAATATTATCATCGCATTGGTTCGGGTTTCTCGCCGCTCCGATGCTAGTCGATGGTTTAAACTAAAAACCGACACTAACTGTAGAAGCAAAATGAGATCAATACCCTTATCAATGCAGTAGCAATTATAAATACTGACGTCAATACCGGCTTATGGTTAGCGAAATCAGTATATATACAACTTCTAAATATCAAGTGAGTGTGTATGGAAGGATGGATGTGGCGGCCTGAGGAGCTCATAAAAAGAGCGAAACGATCGTCGTCGTCTTCTGTCCTCCTTGCACACTCACTTGATGAAAAAATAACTTTTACATCATGACCTAATGCGCTGTTATTTCTTATCTGGTATATATATATATATATATATATATATATATATATATATATATATATATATATATATTATCAAAAACCCCGTCTACGCATAAAGAGTGTGGAGTGTGTAAAGTAACGTATTAATTCTAAAAATAATTCTAAAAATAAAGTTGTATATAACAAAATAACATTTCTTAATTCTAAATAGTTATGTGATTCTTTGTAATAATTCTGTTGTTATGTTCTGCATACGAAATTTGTCCAATTTTTCCTGTGTTTTGTCCATTCTTTGACCTGTCCATGATGTTCCTCGGTCTTCCAAGATCTTCTCTATAGCGCTGTTCCATGATCGTCTAGGTCTTCCCCTTTTTCTGTTTTTGTATATTCACGCTTCCCATATCTGTCTAGTTACTCTTCCTGGATTTAGTCGGTGCAGATGGCCCCACCATCCGAGCTGTCTTCTCTCGATGTACTCTAAAACTGGCAAGGTATTCAAGTCGTTTCTGATTATTTCGTTCCGTATTCTGTCAAGTTTGGATACTCCCTTAACTCTTCTCAAATATTTCATCTCTAATGCTTGTATTCTGCTTTTTAATTTATTGTCCAGTATCCACGTTTCACAACCAAATGTGAGAATAGGTCGGTATATGGATTGGAATACTTTCAGCTTAGTCGATTTCGATATTTGTTTATTGTCTATAAAGTTCTGTTTCATTGTATAATATAGTTTAGTCGTTTATTCTATTCTTATGTTCAGTTCAAGGTCATATTTTCCGTTGTTCAAGTTTATCGCCTTCTATGTATATATTTATTTGTTCTTCTTCGTCTCCTTTGTTGATCTTCATTTTGTATTTCTCGAGTATTTCGTTCCATATCAGTAAGTTGTGTTGTAGATCTTTTTCTGTACCGGCAATAACAACATCGTCGTCTGCAAACGCACCTTCTGATATTTGTATTCTCTGTAGATGTCTGAATCCCACATGATATTTTTTTTCTCTGCTTTCGCATTCTTTTATTATTTCATTCATATAAATGATAAAAAGAGTGGGGCTCAGACTACCACCTTGCCTTAGACCCGTGTATGTTTTGAAATATTCTGAGTATTGTCCATTCTTTATAATTGCACTTGTGCTTGTCTCATATATGTTCTTTATAAGTCTAATCAGATTTGTGTTTATACCTCTCATGGTAAGAATTTCCCACAGTTTCTTTCGGTTAACTTTATCGAAGGCTTTTTCTAGATCGATAAACCCTAGGTATATTTTTCTATTCTCTTTGATTGCCTTTTCTGTTATTTGCTGTATGATGAATATATGGTCTTGAATACTGCGGCCAACTCTAAAACCGCATTGTTGTTCCGCCCATGTGTTTTCTAGTTTGTTTCTCAGACGGTTACTTATTACTTGTTCTATTAACTTTATTATGGTGTTTATTTAAGTTATGCCTCTGTAGTTGGAGCACAATAATTTATCTCCTGTTTTAAATATGGGTACTATAGTGTTTTTTGTCCATTCGCTTGGTATTTTAGCTTCCTTCCATATCTTGTTTATCATCAGTAACAGTATTTGTTTGCCTTGTTCGTCAATGTTTTTTATCATTTCTGATGTGATTGTGTCTGGGCCTGGCGATTTACCATTCTTCAACTTTTTTATTACCTCAGTCAATTCTATTTCCGTTATTTCAGGTTCGTTGTCAGTATTATGTTCTGTGTTTTGTTTAGGGTCGTATCGGTTTTCTTGTTGTGTTTCGTTTTCATTGTCATGTAGTAATTCTGTGAAGTACTGTTTCCATCTCTCCATGATCTCATTATCAATCGTTAGGATATTTCCATTTTTATCTTTGATTTTCATTGTGTCTTGTAAAATAACTTTTGGTTGGATTTACTGTCTTCTTCAAGTCTGTTTCCAAACTTTTCCCATTCTTTTTGTTTTGCGTCTATAGTAAGGTATTTTACCTTCTTTCTTGCTGCTTTGTATTCTTTGTAGTTCTTATCTGTTTTGTTGTTTAAGTATTTATTCCATGCATTCTTCTTCTTTTTTATTTCTCTTTTAAGTTCAGTGGACCACCATGACGTCTGTTTCATTGTGCTGTTACTTATTTTACTTCCACAAATTTTAGTTACAGTTTCTATTAATGATGTGTGGATAGTTTTCCACAGTTTTTCTGCATTCATTTCGTTAATAATTTTTGTGTTCGTCCATGTGTAGCTTAGTTCGTTTTTATATTTGTTTGCTATGTCTGGGTCTGTTAGTTTATACGTTCTTGCTTTTGTGTATCTCACTACTTGTTGTTTATCGTTATTATCGTTTTTCTTCGTTTTTCTCTTAATTTCTACTAATAGAAGGAAGTGGTCTGATGCTATATCCGGCATTAACGATACTACTCAAAAATTGGCAGCAGATAGCGTTCACATCGTCAATTTATATGTAAATTACACATGACTACTAAAATGGTTATAGATGTTTAATCTTCTTCTAGATTTTAAAATGCACAATCAATTGACATTTATAATAGTCATTCTGTGAGTACAATAGACAACATTATTGACAGTAGATGGCGTTCACGTCGTCAACCTAAATTTAAATTACATATGACTATTAAAATTGTCAATTTATAGTGCAATTTGAAATCCAGAAGAAAACTAACCTCATTATTCATTCTAATAGTCTCATATGTAATTTACATTTAAATTAACGACGTGAACGCCATTTACTGTCAATAGCTGTAACGATACTACTCAAAAATTGGCAGCAGAGGACGTTCACATCGTCAATTTTTATAAAAATTACATATGACTACTAAAATGGTTGTAGAAGTTGAGTTTTCTTCTGGATTTCAAAACGCACAATTAACTGACATTTATAATAGTCATTCTATGAGTACTATCGACAATGCTATTTTTTTTCTGAATTTATTGATGTATCACAAAAAAAATTTTATTGGAACTGCGGTGAAACTATTTCAAGAAGAAACATATCAGATTTCTAATAATAAGCGAAAGTATTGCATTAAAAGTAAGTGAGAAAATAATTGAAATGTTAGTAATAAAGGGGATTCATAGAGTTAGAAATTAAAAGGACCCATAGAGATTGAACACTTATAATTTTTCGCAGAAACAAGACAAAATTATTGTGATTGTTATTATCCAGTTCAACTGAGGTTTACTGTTCTGTGCTTGTCAGTTTGTTCTCGTTCCTTCTTTTGAAATAGATGCTCGCTGACAGGTTTGTCTTATAAATGAATTAATAAAAACATACAAAAACATGGCGTTTATGATACTGTGTTTTGTTTTTTGTGAAGTCAGGGTAAATGAGTAATTTACTCTAGAAATATTACTTTTTTAAGATTAATAACTTAATATCGTTAAATAAATCCTCTCATAAATCTTTCTTTTATTGTCATTATATACAATATAAAATTAAATATCAACTTGTTATTACATAATCGTCATCGAAGTGCTCACTGTAAAAATCCGTGAAGGTAGATTCCGGCCGGAGATAAGCCGTTTTAACGATGGTCGCTTTTTTGCGGAGACTGCGGCCGAAAAAGAAGAAAGTGTATTATATGGATATTCGAAGCATTAATAAGTCAATATATCAATTGATTGCGCTGCTGGTTATCGCTATATATGCACATGCCAGGAAAGTATCGAGGACAATTAAAATCCCGCAACGCGCGTTGTTAAATATAAATAACAATCCCGCCTTGTTAACTTCAATTTTTCGGATTGTGTCGGACTCGTTTTCAATTGTGCTCAAGGCGCATGGTAATTAACGACAGTAAAAATGAAATGGGAAAAGATGTAGAATCTGAAAGAAAAAAAATCAGACATTCTCCTTAACCAGAGAAAATAGTTGAGACTAGGGATTGTAGATTTACGAACTTTTTCACTTACCGGTAGTTCGGTAAATTTGTGAATCAAATACCGGCAATTTACCGGTAAGAGCCGCTCTAATTTAATTTTTAATACAGGGCTAAATATTTTTATATGAAAAATTATAGCAAAACTTTTGTGTACAATTCTCAAACTAATGTCTGAGAATTCTTGTGTGTGTAAAGCTAAGTCGTTTTAGAAAATAAAAGTCATTAAATATATATAGAATCAGGGTGGTGACTAACCAAGAAAACTAGGATAATTACCCTTATTATCCATCGGGAAAAGTTTTGGAAAAGTCAGGGAAGTTCGGCCTAAAAAAAGGAATATTTTAAATACATAATAATAAATATGCAAATAATACGAATAAGGAATTGGTAAATCGTTAATTCCGTTCGGAGCACAAATTTGACACATTAAACAATACCGCATGTTCAATAAAATAAAACCTCTGGAGTGCCATGGAAAATATTGTAGGTTGGCAACTCTGAAATTATACATTATAATTATTATGTCTGACGTTTTATATGTCAATTCCTAAAGCGTGTAGCCAACTTAACTTTAAAAAAAGATAAAATCATGGCACTAAAGATTTTTTTTATTGAACATACAATATTAAACAAATTAAAAAAATTGTAATGTGTCCATAAGCATTTTCCCCGTAATTTGTTTCCACTGAACAATTGATAATTGGCATAGTAAATTTAGTTTTCTCTAACCGATTTGGAATTATCACGCTTTTCTAAACTCGAAATTTTACTTCATGCTTAACCTGAGAGTGGAAACCCTCGTTAGAGGATCAGCTAAAAAAAAATTTGCAAAAATTCAAAACGATCAGGAATTATTCAACATGAATGAAATTTAAAATCGAATCAAATTTTAACTTTGATTTGATATTTTGGAACATCTAGTAAAGATATTGTTCAATTATAACCAAAGTTTATTTATTTCTGTGCAGATTCTTAGAATTGTGAGTTTATTTGATAATCTGTTCATTTTTTACAACTGTTTTAAAGAAAACATTCAAAAATCGTTGAGTTTATTGCATAATTTCAACTTTGGCTAAATATTTTAAGAAAATGGGGTTGTATAATTAATTTTTTTTTTCTACAAGATATAAGTGCAATAAATTCTAAGTAAATTCTGTAAATTTCATATTGATAGTATAAAATTTTAAATTTTTAACAATTAAAAAAAAAACAATCCCAAAATTAGAAATGTTATTGCATAATTTAAACTTTAGCTAAATATAAGATGTAAGCGAAATACATTCCAAGTATATATATATATTCAATGACCCGCTCTACCCGCATGGATGTGGGGTTTTGTGTTTGTTTTATTTTTATTTCTTTATGAATTCCTTCCAGGTCTTTCGGTCTTTAGACATTTTTATTGGTTCTTGTCGTATGATGCCTCTTTTCTCTAGTATCTCGTTTATTGTTCCTTCCCATGTCTTTCTTGATCGCCCTCTTTTTCTCTTTCTTTGTGCTCTAGCTTCCCATACTTTTCTGGTTTGTGCGTTTTTGTCCATCCTCTGTAAATGTCCCCACCATCCTAATTATCTCTCTTCTATGTATTCCTCTATACTTCTCATTTGTAGTTCTTCTCTTATTCTTTCGCTCCTCATTTTGTCCATTATTGTGACGCCGTACGCTCTTCTCAGATATCTCATTTCTACTGCTCTTATTTTACTTTTTTGTCTTTCATTCAGTATCCATGTCTCACTTCCATATGTTAGTAGTCTATATATAGATTTGTATACTTTTATTTTATTTACTTTTATTTTTGTGCTCGTCTTAATTTCTCTTTTTCCTGTTATATAATTATTTAGGGTGTAGTACAATTTGTTTGTATTGTTTATTCTGTTATTTATATCCGCTTCTTGCATACCTGAGTCTTGTATGATCACTCCTAGGTATTTGTATTGTCTCACTTGCTCTATTGTATTGTTCTCTATTTTAATGTTCATTTTTATTTCTTGGTCAGATATTGCCATCACTTTGGTTTTCCTGATGTTCATTTTCATTCCATATTTTTGTAATGTCTTACTCCATATTAGTAACTTTTCCTGGAGTTCTTCTTGCCGGTGTGCTATTATTGCAATGTCATCTGCAAATGCACATTGCTGTATTCCAATTCTTTTCATGTCTCTGTAACCAATGTTTGTAGGTCTTGTTTCGTTGTTAACTTCTCTTATTATTTGGTCCATGTATATTATGAATAACAACGGGCTTAGGCTTCCTCCCTGTCTCACTCCTTGTTTGGTTTTTTGTTTCTAGCTATTATTATATTTCTTGTTTCTTTATAAATACTCTGTGTCACCCTTATTAGTTTCTTATTGACGTTTATTTTTCTTAGGCCATCCCAAATTTTTCTTCTTGGCACTTTATCGAATGCTTTTTCCATATCCAGGTATGCTATAAATATAGAGTTCTGTGTTTCCAGTGTCCTATTGATTATCGTTTTCAGTGTAAATATGTGGTCTTGTGCACTTTTCCTTGGTCTGAATCCGCTCTGTGCTTCTGATATTTTGTTTTCTACTATTTTTCTGATTCTTTTTTCTAAAAAATTTTCGTATATTTTTGTTGTCGTACCAATTAGTGTAATGCCTCTATAGTTGTTACAATCTGCTTTGTTCCCAGCTTTGTATATGGGCACTATCATTCCAATTTCCCACTCTTTTGGTATTTTTTCTTCTTTCCACAGTCTATTTATCAGTCTCCATAACTTTTTCTTTCCTAAATTTCCCATTTTCTTAATCATTATGTATGTTATTTTGTCTACTCCTGGTGCCTTTTCACTTTTTAATCCTTTGATTGCCTCTTCTACTTCTTGTTCTGTTATGTCGTCTTGTGGTCTTTCTGTGTCATCTCTTATTACATCATCTGCTTCTTGGTTTGGCTCGTAGTCTCGATTCAGTAGTTCTTCGAAGTATATCTTCCATCTTTCCATTGTTTCTTTCCCCGTCATGAATAGTCTTCCTGTATCGTCTTTTATTCTTATATACTCGTCTTTCTTGTCATTTCTTACGTTCTTTAATGTCTTGTAGAATATCTTCTGGATTTTATTTGCGTTTTCTTCCATCTGGTTTCCAAATTCCTCCCAGGTCTTTTGTTTTTCATTCAGTATCATTTTCTTTGCTTTGATTCTTTCTCTCTTGTATTCATCACAGCTGCTCTAAGGTATTTCTGCCATTTTTCTTTCTTACTTTTAATTTGCTCTCTTATTTCCATTGTCCATCATGCTGTTTGCGTCTTGTACCTGCTTTGTTTGTTTGTCCCACATACTCGTTTTGCTTCCTCTATTATTATTGTCTTTAGTGATTTCCATTCTTCGTCTATCCTTTGCATTTTTATCTCTATTAGCTCATTTATTGCCTTACTTATTTCTTCTTCATATTTTCTAGCTATGTCTTCCTCTTTTAATTTGTATGCTCTTATTACTTCATCATATGATTTTTCTTCACCTTTCCCTTTAGCCTCTCTTGTTTCTTCTTGGTCAATTTCTCCTATTAGTAGATAGTGATCACTTCCTATTTCATATCCCCTTCTAACCCTTATATCTCTTATCTTTGTCCTGTTTATCCTATCTGTTATGATGTAATCTATTATTGATCGCTCGCCTCTGCTTTGTTGTTCCCTTGTATACTTAAGGTTTTCTTTATGTTCAAAAAACGTGTTACTTATTATTAGATCTTGTTCTATGCAGTATTCAATAATTCTTTTTCCGTTATTATTTCTATGGTCTTCACCATGTCTTCCTATAACTCCGCTGTATTTCTCATCTCTTGTTCCCACCTGTCCATTAAAATCACCCATTATGTATATCTCGCCTTTCGCTTTTTCTGTTTCTTCAGTTAGTTGTTTCCAAAATGTATCTTTGTTTGCTTTAGTATCATCCTCATTAGGTCCATACACCCCTATTATTGTTATTGTTATATTCTCTTTTTTATTTTTTATTCTTATAACAAGCATTCTTTCATTTATTGCTTCCCAACTATCTATTTCGTGCTCATGCTTTCTGTGTATTAGACACGCTGTTCCCGCTGCCGCTCTCTGTTCGTTCGTAACTCCACTAAAAATGACCGTATGCTCATTTTCTGTTCTTTTAATTTCTTTTCCTTTCTTCTTTGTCTCTGTTATGATTAATAAATCCAGATTTGCTTTTTCGAATTCTTTTTCTAGTTCTTGTTCTTTACCTTGTATGCTTCTCACATTCCATGTTCCAATCCTCCATCTGTTTGTCTTTGTCTTTTCAGTTTGTCGCATGTTTCTTTTTCTTGTGTCCTTTATCCTTGCCGTTGTTGTCGTTTTACTCATATTTTCAGTTTCTTTTTCTTTTAAGCTTCTTTTGTTCAATGTACCTATTTTTATTTCTTTGTTCTCGATTGTGTACATTCCAAGTAAATTCTTTTTTTTTTACGAAATTTCAACTTTGATTTCATATTTTGTTAAATCCAGTAAAGATATTTGAATTTCTATTATAACCAATCAAAGTTTATTCATTTCTGCGTAGATTCTTTCGATTTTAAGTTGATTTGATAATGCGTCGATTTTTTTACAATTCTCTTAAAATAAAAATGTTTCTATATTGGATTATTTCAACTTTGACCTAATATTTTGAAAAAATGCGTTGACATAATTTTATTTTCAGTTAAGCAAATGCAGGTGTAATCAATTCTAAGTAAATTCTGTGAAATGAATGTTGATATTATAAAACATGATTTTTTAATGCACACAAATTTGTGTTTATTCTAAATTGAAACAATAAATTTATTTTGTGTTAAATTTTACAATAAAGGAAATTGTAAAATAAGTTTCTGATTGATCGTTAAACGAGGGTTTCCACTCCCAGGTAAAGCATGAAGTAAAATTTCGAGTTTGAGAAGCTTAAAAATGTTCAGCCTTTTTTAAGCTCGAAATTTCACTTCATGCTCAGTCTGGGAGTGGAAAACACCACTCCCAAGCCCCGTGAAAATTTGGCTCGGGTCGCGCAGCGACCCGAGACAAATTTTCTGGGCTTTTCTAAACTCGAAATTTTACTTCATGCGCCACGCGTATAAAACACAGATTTGAGGTGAAGTTAGAATATACAAAAATTTGACAATATTATAGTGTTTTATACGCGTGGCGCATGAAGTAAAATTTCGAGTTTAGAAAAGCCCAGAAAATGTGTCTCGGGTCGCTGCGCGACCCTCGCCAAATTTTCACAGGGCTTTTCTAAACTCGAAATTTTACTTCATGCTTAGACTGGGAGTGGAAAAAATTTGTTTAAAGCTTTAAACTGAACTTTGAAAAAAACAGGAAATATTCGCAATTGTTGTATCAATTCCATGGTATGTTATTATTTTTATAAAATCACATTACTTTTTCTTAATTATTTTAGTTGTTTATTTTCCGACATTCTTTGATTTTTAAAAGAGTTCAATTTGAAGCTTTAAACGAGTGTTTTCCACTCCCAGACTAAGCATGAAGTAAAATTTCGAGTTTAGAAAAGCCCCGTCAAAATTTGTCGCGGGTCGCGCAGCGACCCGAGACAAATGTTCACGGGGCTTTTCTAAACTCGAAATTTTACTTCATGCGCCACGCGTGTAAAACACAGATTTTAAGTGAAGTTCGAATATACATAAATTTGACAATATTAGTGTTTTACACGCGTGGCGCATGAAGTAAAATTTCGAGTTTAGAAAAGCCCAGAAAATTTGTCTCGGATCGCTGCGCGACCCTCGGCAAATTTTCACGGGGCTTTTCTAAACTCGAAATTTTACTTCATGCTTTGTCTGGGAGTGGAAAACACTCGTTTAAAGATTCAAATAGAACTCATTTAAAAAACAACGAATATCAGAAAATGTACAACTTAGGCGTATGTTTACTTAAAAGAAATTATTTCAATATTTTCTTTAAATCTATAGATATTAGTTGTTATTTTAAGTTCAATTTGATGCTTTAAATGAGTGTTATGCAATCCCAGACTAAGCATGAAGTAAAATTTCGAGTTTAGAAAAGCCCCGTGAAAATTTGTCGAGGGTCGCGCAGCGACCCGAGACAAATTTTCACGGGGCTTTTCTAAACTCGAAATTTTACTTCATGCGCCACGCGTATAAAACACAGATTTTAAGTGAAGTTCGAATATACATAAATTTGACAATATTAGTGTTTTATACGCGTGGCGCATGAAGTAAAATTTCGAGTTTAGAAAAGCCCAGAAAATTTGTCTCGGGTCGCTGCGCGACCCGAGACAAATTTTCACGGGGCTTTTTTAAACTCGAAATTTTACTTCATGCTTTGTATGGGAGTAGAAAACACTCGTTTAAAGATTCAAATAGAACTCATTTCAAAAATAACGAATGTCAGAAAATGTACAGCTTAGGCGTATGTTTACTTAAAAGAAATTATTTTATTATTTTCTTTAAATCTTTAGATATTCGTTGTTGTTTTTTGTAAGTTCAATTTGAGGCTGTAAACGAGTGTTTTGCACTCCCAGACTAAGCATGAAGTAAAATTTCGAGTTTAGAAAAGCCCCGTGAAAATTTGTCAAGGGTCGCGCAGCGACCCTAGATAAATTTTCTGGCTTTTTCTAAACTCGAAATATTACTTCATGCGCCACGCGTATAAAACACAGATTTTCACGGGGCTTTTCTAAACTCGAAATTTTACTTCATGCGCCACGCGTGTAAAACACAGATTTTAAGTGAAGTTCGAATATACATAAATTTGACAATATTAGTGTTTTACACGCGTGGCGCATGAAGTAAAATTTCGAGTTTAGAAAAGCCCAGAAAATTTGTCTCGGGTCGCTGCGCAACCCTCGACAAATTTTCACAGGGCTTTTCTAAACTCGAAATTTTACTTCATGCTTAGTCTGGGAGTGGAAAACACTCGTTTAAAGTTTCAAATTGAACTCTTTTAAAAATCAACGAGCTTTAAATTGAAACATAAAAAACAGAGAACATCCGCAATTCTTGTATCAATTCCATGGTATGTTATTATTTTTATAAAATTACATTACTTTTTCTTAATTATTTTAACTTAGAGAAACGTAAAGTATTAAGCGTGAACATTCATAAATTTAGAATTGTTCCCTGTACAAAAAAGTAAAATACATTTTGTCTCTAAAATAAATAGGAAAGCCAATATTTGAACACTTATAATTAACATGCGATTTCCTATGTTGCGTCCGCCAAATCAACACCCAGTATATTAATTATAAAAAAAGCAATATTTTTTTCTGAGAAAATAAAAATTTATAATAAATGTTCGATCAAATTTAACGGTACGCACAGTGCGTCGTCCAATGGACAAAAATCAAACTTCGAAGAATTTATTTTTCAGGTAACACTTGCGTAATCCTCAAAAGGGATTACTAATTCATCAGGTAAACGGATTATTCGTTCTTGAACAAATTTGTATCACTCTGTTTTACACCCTTAAAGTGAACACTTGTTGAATAATAATTTTAGTTGCGTTGCGAGTGCATTAATATAATTGTGTTTTTAAACAAATTTATTTTTGTTAAAAAAAATATATATATGAAGATATGTATGTATTATTCTTATAATAAATTCTTCTAAATTTATCACATGTATCAAAAAATTAAATAGTGAAAAGTATTGATTTTTTATGAGAGTTTAAACTTTGGATAGTATTTAAAAAAATACCTAGCAAAACATATTCTTTACATTAACGTCAAATAAGCTTTAGACTATAAACTTAATAATGAGCTAAGCAGTACCCGCTAGTAGCCGTTAATATCAGCGTAATATTTTTTTTAGTTGACGCGGCGCGGATTACAAATTTAGACATTTTCAACATTTGGTTGGATAGCAAAGGCGCAGAGAAGGAAAAAAATGTGTTTTCGTTTCTGAAAACTAAATTTAAAATAGACAATCGCCCAAATGAGGTTTTATATGAATTATCTAAATTTTGTCGCTTAAAATGTTTGAATTTTAAAACCTTTTGGATAAAGTGCAACAAAAACAAAAATTTGTTATTATCCCGGCACAATGTATGGCTACATTCCATAGTAGTGTTGCCAGAAAAAATGCAAGAGCTTGTAGGGGATGAAGAGATAAATTATGAAGCCTCCACATCTCGCGGACGACCCCCCAAACCATTCAAAGAATGTTCAACTAAAACAAAAATTCGACGGACTGAGGATTTGGTTATAAATAATAGCTATGAAGAACTAAGTTTTGCGGCAAAGCGGTTAGATAGTTCTGTTGATAAACAAAAATCTCTTAAACCAGTTCAAGCTTTAGCATTATATTTGGATTTGGGCTTATCGGAGAGTAAATACAAAATTTTGCGTAGTACGATTAATTGTGTCAGTGAGGAGTGCCTACCGAGCTTACACGTTTTGCGACAAACTAAAAAACAATTTTTGTTAAATACATCGGTGAATGAACTATCTGAATAATCAAAACAATAAATATAAAAGGTTCAATTACTGCAACATTAATTTGTAAGTGGGGATTCGATGGAAGCTCAGGGCATAGCAATTACAAACAAACATTTTCAAATCTTGAAAATACAGATGAGTACATATTTTTTGTAGCATTTGTACCATTAAAGTTAATATGCATTGAATCAGGACAAGAATTTTGGGCTAACCCACGTCCTGGTTCGAGCATATATTGTCGGCCAATTAAATTTCAATTTATGAAAGAATGCCCTAAATTAATTCATGACGAGGAAGAATGTATGAAAAATCAAATTACCAAATTGCAAAATTATATATAGACAATTTTTGAAAATACTATTAACTAAGTGAAACAAATGCAGCTTCTAAATGTTATATTTGTGGTGCAAAACCCGCAGAAATGAATAATGCATCTATTCACAAAAAGGAACCAAATCCCGAAAATTACCTTTTTGGTTTGTCTACATAACACAGTTGGATACGATCATTCGAATGCTTATTACACATTTCGTATAGGTTACCTTTTAAATCTTGGCAGATTAGAGGAAATGAAAATAAAGTAGTATTCGAAGAAAGAAAAAAACTTATCCAAAATAAATTCAAACAAAAACTTGGATTAATCGTAGACAAACCAAAACCGGGATTTGGTTCATCAAATGACGGTAATACGGCAAGACGACTTTTTGAAAATAGTGGTATTTCTTCAGAAATTACTGAAATAAATTTAGATTTAATTAACAAATTACATATAATATTAAGAATTATATCCACTGGATATAATAAAAAAAATAATAAAAAAATTTGACATTTTATTGAAGAATGTTAAAGACTTATATTTAAATTTGTATGGGTGGTACTACATGCCTAGTAGTCTCCACAAATTGTTAATGCATGGGACACAAATTATTAATAATTTTGAAGTGCCTATTGGTCAGTTAACAGAGGAAGCTCTTGAGGCTACTCATAAATTAATTAGAAAATATAGACTGTGTCACACACGCAAAACATCGCAATGTGATACAAATAACGATTTATTTAACATGCTGACATTATCATTGGATCCCTATTTGGAAAGTTTTCGCAAAAAATATAGCTCGAATTTAAAAAATAAAACTAATGATGATATAATTGAATATTTAGTTATAAAAAATACAGAATGTAGTGAAGATGATGATATTTTCAATTTTGATGATTCTGACAAAGAAAACAATTCAGATGAAGATAGTTTAATGTAAAATTTAATGTAATTATGTATCTTTTTTATTTTAATTTGGTTAATTTAATTATAAATAAATATGTTGAATAGAGGTATTGATTTAATTTAACCCATTATATATTTAATAGTTGCTTAGAATATTTTTCTCCGTTCATAATAAAAAAGCTTAATATCTTATACTTCAGGTAAGTCGTGTGGTGACCACACTAAAATATTTTGTTGTATATAGGTGCATATCGGTTCAATATAACATTTTATATTAAAAAAATATAATATTATTTATTAATAATGGAAATATGATTTTTGTCTCATTTCTCCATAAGCGCGGTGCATTGTGGTACGGCCCGGCTGACCCTGCCGTCCCTGACGAGCCGTCACTGGTATATTTTCAATTTGATATAAAGAAAACAGTTAACTTTCTTACAGAATTTTTATTTGACATAAAGAAAAATAGCCTCAAAAGTAAAATAAAAGTGGTAAAAATAAGTTAAGTGTTTTATTTATATCATATTAATTTTATTATACGAGCAAATATAAATAAGTTTACACGTATTTATTTTTATTTCGTAAACATTAGTTTGGCTTAATTTCGAATGATATTATCTCATATTCGAAATCCAATAAATTTCGATAAATTTCGAATGATATTATCTCATAATATCGTTCGAAATTCAACCCAAATTAATGTTTAATAAATAATAATAAATACGTGTAATCTTATTTATATTTGCTCGTATAATAAAATTAATATGATATAAAGAAAACAGTTAACTTTTTTATACTACGTTCAATCTAGTATCTTAGGTAATGCTTTAGTTTTATACTGTATTTTTTTATTATACTATTTTGATGGGATTTATCAAAATCGTAATTTTTCAGTACATGCTAAACATTTTAAGACATTCAGTTTTCTATTGTATTGTTTTTATATATATTTCAAACAAGTAACCCACTGAGCAAAAAACAAACAAATAACGTTATATCAACATTGTAGCAATATTAAACGTTATTTTAATATACCTGAAACATTACTTAAATGTATTTGTTCAGTGGGAATTTCTCAGTGAATACCGAAAATGATAAGATTATCAGATTTTTCATTAATTGACTCCATGATATTTTCAAACAGCTAAAATTGTTACCAAACCTAAACCTTAAACAAGCATTATTTAAATTGCAAAGAAAACCTTTCCTTAATTACCTCCGTTAATGAAAACGACAATTACCAAACACAATACCGATTAATTTTCAAGTAAATATTAATATTTTAAACAAAAATATTGGTACAACAATTAACTATCCATAGTACTAACAATCCTAGTAGATAATTCTGAAAGCGATATCCAGAGAAAAACAAATCAATATTTAAATTCCCCAATCGGGAGTGTTTACGGTAAACACGCTCAGTTTCAATTTGAGTTTAAACAAAAACTGATAAAGCCGAGATCACTTTTCGTAAGCGGATAAACAATTTAGGCCGATGTTTGAGATAGTAAAGGTCAAATGCAGGCGGTTTTATCGTTTCCCGGTAATGGGATTATTTAGAGATATGAATGAAATGTATGTTTTGATGTACATTCTTGCACAGTTTTGTATCTTCTGTAAACAATGCGGATTTTTCGTATTAGTCGGTCTTTAGAGATAAGATGAAATCACTTAGATTACGTAGGTACCTGATCAAACATATATTGAGGAATAGATATTTAAAAAAACTTGGAAAAATTATTTGTATCCATCTTTGCGTTGAATGGCGATCATATAGAAATTTGTGTCATTTATTTTTTAATAAATTCTTATTTAAAAATAAATAAATTACATACAAATCTCTCTCTATTTTATTTTTTGAATTAATTCCGCTGCTAAAATCAAAAACCCAATTAATATTGTCAACTTGACGGCAAAAAAAGAAAAATGTCATTCACGAAAATTATAATATTCCAAGTTTTATTTGTATTTGTTTATTTATCACGGAATCTCAAATTAAACACAATATAATAAAAACATAAAAGATGACGTGTTAAAATTAAATATAAAAATCCGTTTAATTTACGGAAAATATTTTAATTCAAACATTGTGGAAAATTAATGAATTGACCAATCAGCATAAAATTTACTAATTTTATATAGAATAAAAAGTGTATCTAACTGTAAATAAAATTAAAATATCTCAACTTCAATTTGAAAACTAACGAGTTAAATTTAGCGGAGAAAAATAATTTGTTGGATTTTTTTTTTAATAATTTAATGATTGAACATAAAATGTACTAGTTTCGATTAAATTTAATAATTTTTGCCCTATTGCAAAGAAAAAATAATAATAATAATTTATTGTATGACTGGCATTAAATAGCCTTACACTCAGGGTTGCCAAAGCAGTGATTTTGTCATCAAATCTGATGTTTTCCGATTTCGAATTCAGACAAATTGTTTGTGATTCAGACGTGGCTAAATTCTGAGGTTTATTGGAAGTTTTCAGTGAAAATCTAGTGATTTACTGTCATCAGAAAGTGATTAAAGTTAAAACAGTCGAACGTGGCAAAATACTGTCAAAACTATTAAAAATTAGAAAATATTCAGCATATCATTCATAACATTATCCATGTCCAAATGGTCGAACATTTGCAAGAGAATAGTGTTTGATCAATCTTGTATGTATCATTTATAAGGAGTATATCTTAAACGTCATCCAAATTCAGTGTTTTGTACGCGTGGCGCATGAAGTAAAATTTCGTGTTTAGAAAAGCCCCGTGAAAATTAGTCTCGGATCGCTAGCGCGACCCTCGATTAATTTTCTACGCGGGGCTTTTCTAAACTCGAAAATTTACTTCATACTTAGTCTGGGAGTGGATCGTCAAGATTTTCAACATGTCGAGATTTTCGTCAATTTCTAAAAAAAATTGAATTTATTCAAAATATTCCAACTCAAACCCAACTAAATAACCACTGCATTATCCAACGATAACTCAATTGTTGTAAAAAAGTAACAAAAAATGTTTTAAACAACGTCTTCAACATCAAATTATTGACATTTTCGCAAAAACAATTTCATCCATAGCACGCTCCATTTAAGAGGTAATTGACTTGAATTGCGAAAACGTCAACCTACTCACCGTTCCTGTCAACGCCCACAATCTCACGCGCGATTCCAAATTTTTAAAGCCCTAGAGCGAAAAATGGCATTTATTACACATTTCCAAAACGTATGATTGTTTATCCAACGATATATCGATTGTTGTAAAAAATAAGAAAAATGGATTCAAACAAAAGACATTCAGCATTAAATTCTCTACCATTTCGCCGAATTTTTGATAGCACGCTCTGTTTGCGAGATAATTGACTTGAATCGCGAAAACGTGAACCTAACCTAACCTCACTCACCGCACCTGTCAACTCAATCAATCCCACTTGCGATTCTAAATTTTAAAATCCCTAGAGCGAAAAATCGATTTTATTACATATTTTTCAAACTTATAATTGTTTATCCAACTAATATGATGTATTTTTTTATTATTGCACTTCATGCTTAATTAAGGACTGTAAACACTCATTAGAAGCTACAATTGAATGCTTTAACCAATTATTTTAAATGCGCTATAACTTCTAAAGAAAGAAAGATAGAACCTGCGTTTTTTAACATTCCTTCATGAAATTAAAACTACTTTTCATTGCTGAAGTTTGTAAAGAGGCTAATCAATCACCCTGTAGACGATTATGTTTGAAAGTTTCCGAAAAACGTTCATCTTTTCATAACATATTGAGAGGTGTTCCTCGGGGTTCAATTTTAGGACCACGGTTATTATAATAATAGTAAAATTATAATAATATAATATAATTATAGTACAATGCATCTTTAGTTATTCTAGAGTTTTTATATGTTTTAACGTTAATAAACAAAAAACTATTTGTTGTTGTTTTGTTAATATGTATTATTCATGCTATAATAAAATACAAAATCTGGTGATTTCTGAAGATTTGTCAAGCGGCATTTTTAAACATCTGGTAGTCTAGAGTTGGCAACACTGCTTACACTTGTCAATACAAGAATTTTTTTAAGTAATTAAATAAGAATATAAGAATATAATGTCTACATTATGAATTTAATAATGTATTTTGAGATATACTAAATGTTAAATAGCGTTTTTACATTAGGAACTAATATTAAATTTGGAAATTTCGTATTAATAAAACTACGTATCGCTGCTTTGCTTTGATAGTGGCACAACTAAAAAAAGTGATTTTGTTTCAATACAGTTATTTAATAAAAACAGCTTTAAGAGACACAAATAAAAATACGTGCAAAAAATAAGATAAATCGAGTAAAGATAGAGACTTCAATATTTGAATAAAAGTGTCTTGAAAATTTTACAGGCTCCTTCTAAAATTATTTTTTAAAAAATTTATTCTTATTTTCTGAACATCTTAATCTTTTTATTTTCTAAATTGGTAGAGATCATCGTAATTTTTGCTATCTGTGTGAAAACACTTGCGTGCTCAAACCCAATAAAGCAATCCCCTACCGACAAACGACAAAAAAAATCAACTTTACCAAAAATGGCGAACCGAAGAAAACCGATTATTGCAAATCATCTAATCGACAGGGTCGTCCAAAACAAAAAAGGTCCAAAAAAATTGCAAGTGGGCACGCAAAATCCTCTGCACGACGCTCCTTTTATGGCCGCGTCCAAAGATTTCGCCGGCTTTGTTGGTGTTAAGAGAGAGACGACACGAAAAAAAAATTGATGATGATTAACAGTCGTAAATAACGAGCGCAAAAATTGTTGTACAAAATATCGAACCTGACCTTGTCCAATTATTATTTACGATCGTTACGCACCCAATATTAATGGCAAATCGACTCGGAACTGTCATAATTGCTTGTTTGAACAATTGTTGAAGGATTGATAGAAAGAGAAATTAAAAAGATAAATTAATTAAAAACTAGGTACAGTTGCGAGAGAAAAAAACTAGTATAGCCGAATACTGGATTCACTTTGATTTTTCAAATTGTCAATCAAATTGACAAATCAACCTTAGAATGGTCACCGGGATGATAACTGGACACTGCACCCTAAGGAAACATCTACATAACATGAAACTGTTTACAGAAGATCCAATATGCAGACTATACTATGAAGAGGATGAAGACGCCTCACAAGTACTATTTGAGTGCGAGGCACTTACTATCTGAAGGGAAGCAAACCTTGTCCAAGGGATTTCAACCCTCTTCCCGAAGGAAAAGATGATCGAAAAGCTGCTGGAAGTAGCTAATGAAACAGAGCTCTTTGATTAACTACGGAAACGGAAGAAGTACAATAAGCCACACGGCTGCGGTGCTAGGGCAGAAATAACCCTAACTTCCATTCCTTGCCCCTAAAAAATAAACACATAACCTGCATGACACCACTAAATTCTTGAAGTGTCAAATTTGATTAGTCATATCAAAAATAAAACAGATTATATGTAGGGTATGCGGCTCTGAAAGTCAATCGTAAACTTAAAATATCTCCTAAATTAAATAAGATAGAGAGTTGCAATTTTTGGCGTTGTTTTAAGAATAGAGGGAACTATTTCTGCATCTGCTATTGTCTTTATGGCGTACCCTGTATATACTAAAATATTTCTAGCTAATGTGGCTCTGAAAGTCTAATCTGTGTAAAAACCTCAATAATTCATTCCTATTCATATTTTCAATGTAAGCTATATGGATACTTATTACCGAAAAACCGCTTTAATCTCTTTGTTGACAACATTTTTCATCTTCTCCAGAATACTCATCTTATTTCACAACAACGAGTTTCGAAATTAACGCCATCAATTTCGTTATGAATATGGAAGTGCGACAACAAGATTAATGTCTTGTTTTCTCGATGGCCTCAAACGCGATCGATAAATGAGTCAATTTTTGCGACGAGTAAAATTTCGGAAGACCTCACACCGCGATTTTATTTTTACTTAATACAATCAAATCGATTTATAAAGGACAAGACGTTGCGATAGATATTTTCGTATACAAGGTCTACAAAAATCGACAATTGAAGTTTTAAATAAAACGTTTAAGTGTATACAGGGTCATATACTTTTAGAGCAAAATTTGGTTAGACGAAATATAAATTTGGAAAATTTATTACGTGAGATTACGTAAAATCAAGCTGAGTCTACTATTTTGAACTTAACAATATTTCAGTGTTTGTACGCGTGGCGCATGAAGTAAATTTTCGAGTTTAGAAAAGCCTGAAAGTTTGGATTTGCCAGAAAGCGAAGTGAAGCGTAGCACGCATATAAAACAATGACATACTGTGCAGTCCAAAATATACTGCTTAGATATGATGGATTATTTACCGAGATACAGTGAACAAATACAAAAATCTTAAATTTGTAAATTTTTATAAATTGTAAGAACATATTTTATTCTCAATATTTAAATCATCATATTTTTACATTTTTAACACGATTCTAATATTTTAACATTTTCAACAGTATTTAACTATCAATGAATGCATGTTTCATCAATTTTTTCGTTTGTACTCGAAAGTACAGCTTGGCGCCCCCTATTCTTGGTGCCTTAGGCCCGAGCCTACTGAGCGTAATGGAAAATCCGCCCTTGGTGTTTCACCTACCTAAAAAAAGGAAGACTTTTTATAGGATCTTAGCAAACTTGGAGGGAGAGTATCTCAATTTATATATATTTTTTTTTCTTTAGAAAAAAAACACGTTTATTTATTTACATTTGTCCTTTCGTCGCTGTTATAATTTTGTACACTTGATCGTTCTTTTGCTAATACTTTAAAATGTTTAAAGTCCATATCTGTTGTGTTTATCTTTCTGCATCTTTCTATACTATAAGTCGCTATGTTAAGACTTTTAGTTTTATGTGTTAAAATATGTTTTAATTTTTCGCCTAGTTTAATGGAAAGAGCTCTAACTGAAGCGTTCAATTTAAAGCTTTAAAGCTTCTAACCAAGGCTGTAGCCAGAAAGAAAAAAGGGGGGGGGGGTTAATAGTAAAAATATTGTTTTTGATCTTACAGCGCCGCTTTTACATACAAAAAAATTAACATTTTAACAATTTAGGGGGGGGGGGTGGTTGAACCCCCATATCCCCCCCCCCCTGGCTACTTCCTTGCTTTTAACGAGTGCTACCACTCCTTGGTTAAGCATGAAGTAAAATTTCGTGTCTAGAAAAAAAGCCTGTAATATTTGGTTTGGTCTCGTTGTCCAACATAAGTTAAGTTACCGGAATCCGATTTAACCTTTAAAACTATCACCTAACCTTCCACAGCAACAGCCATTTAACCTAACCTACTTGCTTATAACCTAACCTACTTGCTAATAGACTTGGGTTGCTTAGAATCGGATCTTCATACTTGTATATATTGAAGTGTTTTATATCCTGGAAGTAAATATTTCGTGTTTAGAAAAGTATGAACATTTAAATTTGTCGGGCGAAGCGAAGCGGCTGGCTTTTAAGAACTGAAAATATTTATTTACTTGCGCTTAGCGGTTGACTGATTTCTAAATTCAAAATTTTACTTCATGCTTAATTAAGGAGTGGAAACACTTGTTATAAATTTCATATTGAACGCTTAAAAAAGAGAGAAATGACAACTCCATTCAGAACAATTCTAATGCCTAAAGATTGAGAGAGATCGCAAGAGAGAGAGAGAAATCCAATCGACTGAAAACCATCGTAATTACTCGTTAAATAAAAGCCTTAACATTGATAGAGTGTCTGGATGTGTAAGAGAGAGACCGAGATATAAATAAGTTTTCGCAACAATGGATGGAAATGGACTTAATTTGTTATCGGTTACAAGATTGATCTTGATTGATTGATTATTGATTAATGATGTGTGTGTTAAATAAGTAAACGCGTGTGCAAACTATTAATGATCTTTTTTATTTGCTGTTTAAATATTTATTACAAGCATTATTGGTTTGGACAAACAATCGTTTAAGAAATTTTGAAAATGTTTGCGTAATTATTTCACAACAAACATATACAGTTTCTCTCGAAAATAAAAAAAAATAACGCGTTGTATCTAATCGAAAGCAATTTTAAATTTAAATTAATGTAGGATTATAGATGTTTTATTAACAACTAGTAACAACATTAACAAGCAAACATGCGATATTAACACTTAAATGTCGTCTTCCGTGCTTCTTCAGCAGGTATTGGTCGTCTTGCGTCTTCTTCTGGCCGTCGAATTCTGTTCTTACTTTTTTGCGTCCTTCTGACAGTTGTTTTTTTTGTGTCACACCCTCGGCACTCTTTTTATTTCAACACACACACAAACCCCACATTCGGCCGTCTTGAACTAGTAGTCCGACTCGGACTCGCCTTCTTGCCTCGACCACGGCTTAATATATTCTGCGCATGTCGACGTCTTTGTGGGTCCCTGAATGTTTCCTTTTTTAACGACATCATATGTGTTATTACCCTTAATCTTTGTAATCCTATATGGCCCCAGGAACAGGACTTAAGTCCTGGTCCGAACTGTGTTCTTTTTATCGCCACTCTGTCATACTTTTGATAGGGCAATGCTGGCTTCCTTCTTAAGTTATACCTTTTCTTATTTTCTTCTTGTATCTTCTCGATTTGCCGCTTAGCAGCTTCTCGTTGTTTATTTCTCTCTTCCTAATATGCTTTAATATTTTCCTCGTTTAACAATTCCTGAATCCTTACGTCTTCTTTGTTTCGCATTTTTACTCCAGTCATCAGTTCGAATGGCGTAGTTCCTATGCTCCTCTGATGAGTAGCATTCATATTTCGTTGTAACCTTTGAACGTGTTTATACCATTTGGTATCTTCAAGTGTTAACTTGGACAAAACTGCTATAATCATTCCATTTAGGCGTTCCACTTGCCCGTTTACTCTGGGTAACCCGGTGGTGATCTGGACGTGTTTGATACCTTCTTCTGAACAGTAGTCGCTAAATGCTTTAGATGTAAATGCAGTTCCTTTGTCTGACATAATTACTACTGGATTTCCAAATGTTGATTTTTGTAGTTTCAACTTCGCTATTACTTCTGATGATGCCGCACTTTTTGTGGGATAAAGCCAAATAAACTTGGTGAATCCATCAATTACTGCGAAAATGTACTTGTACTTTTTGCTTGTAGACTCCAATGGTCCTAGGTGATCTATATGATAGGTGTGAAGGGGTCCAGTCTTTGGCAAAGGATTCAAGTATCCTTCCATTTTTCCTCGCTTGGCGTTAATCAGAATGCATGGAACACAATTTCCAATAATTTTCTTTATTCTTTCTTCTACGTTGGGTATGTAAAATTCTTGTTCGATCAGATCTTTCGTTTTCGTAACAGAGAAGTGCCCTTTTTCATGATTCATTCTGATGATTGCTGATTTCATTCTATGTGGCACAACTAGTAGTTCACGTCCTTTAACTATTTTGTACAATAATCCATCCCTGACAAAGTAATCTTCGTATTCTTTTTCTAATAATATTTGCTTGATCGCTGTGATTGATTCATCATAATCCTGAGCTGTTTTGAGCCTTAGTGTCGTTTCATTGGTTAACAACAACACTGGATTTCGACTCAGGGAATCGACGTGCGGAAGTCTTGAACCTGGTCTATGTTCTATTTCATAATCGAATTCTCCTAAAAGCAGAATCCATCGAGCTACTCTGGTGGAAAGATCTCTTTTCTCCATTGTTTTCTGAAAAGCTGCGCAGTCGGTGATAATCTTGAAACGTTTTCCAAGAAGGTAGACTCGAAATTTTTTCAGTGCTGCGATGATAGCCAGTACTTCCAATTCATAGCTAGAGTAAATCAGTTCAGCAGGTGTAGTTTTCCGACTCATGTAGTAAACAGGATGTAAGTTCTGATCCTCTGCTCTTTGCAGTAGTATTGCACCATAGCCAAATTTGCTGGCGTCGGTATGCAGTTCGGTTTCGCTATCTTGTTTAAAGATGTTTAATACTGGTTGCTCTGCTAAAATTTCTTTTAAGCGTACAAATGCTAACCCTTCGCTGGTCCCAAACTGGAAAAGTGCATTTTTCTTTAGCGAATCACTCAGTGGTTTTGCAATCTGGGCGTATCCTTTAATGAATTTTCGGAAATATCCTGTCAATCCAAGAAAACTTTGTAGCTGTTTGGTGGTCTTCGGTTCTGGAAATTTCATTACTGCTTTAGTCTTCAGCTCGGATGGTAAAATTTTACCCTCTTCTAACTTATGTCCCAAGAATTCGACGTTTCTTTGTAGAATATGGCATTTCTTCCAGTTTATCTCTAACCCATACTCTGATGCAGTTTTCAGCGTTGATTCTAACTTTATTAAGGCCTCTTCTTCATTAGTTGCGGAAATGATTATATCGTCCATATATGTTAGTACTATTCTCTTCCTGATTAAGTCTCTGAATACACAGTTTATGAATCTTTGGAATACTGCTGGTGAATTACATAATCCAAATGGGACTCTTTTGAATTGATATTGTCCTCCATAGGTCACGAATGAAGTGTATTTTCGGCTTTCCTTTTCAACTTTTACATGAAAGAATCCACTTTTCAAGTCAATTGTGCTGAATATTCTTGCACTTTGGAGTTGATCCAACAAATCGTCAATGAGCGGCAAGGGATAACGATCTTTAACAATTTTCTTATTTATTCTCCTGTAGTCCACGCATATCCTCGGTGTCCCGTCCTTCTTCTTTAGCACAACTACTGGGCTTGCATATTCGGATGAAATTGGTTCAACTATTCCCTCTTCCAACCATTCCTCAATTTGTTTGTCCACTGCTTCCCTTTCCGGAAATGGTAGTCTTCTAGGACGTGACGAAATAGCCTCATCATCCTGTACTATGATCTTCATTTCTATTTCGGTTGTCTTTGCCTTATTCGGCTTGTATTCTTCGATGATTCGCTTAGCTTCGATCTTGACTTCATCACTTATTTCATTCCCTATGTCTATTGCAGGTTCGTCGATTTCAATTTTCAATAGAAATGGAGTTTTCTCTTTTTCTTGAAATTTCTTAACGGTTACGCCGTTCTTGTTCATGGTTATTTCCGCTTGCTCTAAAAGTTCGCGTCCTATGATAGCTTTTACAGGTGTGACGTCATTGCTAACCACATAGTTTGTGACTATGAAACTTTCGGAATCGATAATTATGTTTTCTTTAAAATATCCTAATGTGCTCACGTAATTTTTCCCAAAACCACTAAGTAAAAGTGTTGACTCTTCTAGCTTTGGACATCCAACTGACTTATACACATCCTCATTCATTAAATTTACTTCACTACCTGAATCGAACAATGCGTCTATTTCAACATTTTTGATGGTAACTACTTTTGTAGTATTTCCTATTTTGTTTATTTTATTCAAGCTGTGAACATCAACATTGTTTTTACTATTCTGCCTTTCATTGCAATTGTTTGCTTTATGGCCGTATTTGTTGCATTTGAAGCATTTGGGACCTTTATCCTTATCTCGACAATCCGTTGACTTATGTCCTCTTTTACCGCAGTTGAAACATCTAGTTTGCATTTTAGTATCGCTTGGAACGGATACCTTTTTGATTTCATCATATCTTGTCTTGGGTACAGCCTGTTGAAATTTTGATTTAAAGGTAGTGTATACTCGTAATTTATCCTTAAATGTTCTTATATCTTTGGCACCGTACAAAATTATTTTGTTTGCATTATTATCTTGTATGCCATCTATTACATATTTAATTAATGCTGACGTTTCAACGTTACCCCTACTTGCAAGTTCCCTCGTGTTTAGAAAGTATTCTTGTGGTGATTCGTCTTTCCTCATTTTCCTTTTAATTAACATGTCATGCAATTCTGCACTATTCAATCGCTCAGAAAATTCTTCCAACAGAGAGTCTTTTAACTGTCTCCAACTATTTACTTTATTTTGACAATTAATGAAAAGTTCGGCTAGTCCACTTACTCGTCTTTTTGCAAAAATTAATTTCTGTAGATCACTCCAGTTTAAAAGGGCTGCTGTTTCCTCAAATTCCTCAATCCACTTTTCCACAGGAAAACCATTGTCGCCATTGAATAGTCTAACAGAGTCTTCGACATCTCGGAATGTTAGAGTGAACCTGTGTGAATTATCTTCCTTCGGTGATACGGACCTAACTGGTGTATTCTCGTCAGATTGTTTTTTGGTTTCGCTGTCATCCTCAGATGTGCGTTGTGTCAAGAAATTTATATCTGTGAGACTCGTGCAGATTCGGGTACTTATTTGCTCGACAGTGCCTCCGTAATCTATCCGTAACATTAGGCAAATCGCGGTTAAATCGCCTATCGAGAAATTACCTTTCACACAATCAACTTTTCGTTTGAATTCGTCAGATTCCGTTGTAAAATTAAATCCATTAAATTCTCGAAGTTTCTTTCTGCTGTTTCTGTCACATTCCCTTTCAAACACTAGTCTATGAAATGAATAGGCCGTTGACTTACTTGCTGACGTAATGTTTCTTTCAATTTCACTAATCTGACCTAAGCATTCCATTTTCACTGGTATCGCTTGATCCCGTTAATATTGCTTGATCCCGGTTGAGCCCCCAAATTTGTAGGATTATAGATGTTTTATTAACAACTAGTAACAACATTAACAAACAAACATGCGATATTAACACTTAAATGTCGTCTTCCGTGCTTCAGCAGTTATTGGTCGTCTTGCGTCTTCTTCTGGCCGTCGTATTCTGTTCTTACTTTTTTGCGTCCGTCTGACAGTTGTTTTTTTTTGTGTCACACCCACGGCACTCTTTTTATTTCAACACACACACAAACCCCACATTAATATTTTTTATTCAATTTTGTTAATTTCAATCGACATTATTAACTCCATAACAACCGTAATAGACAAGGTTTTATTCACTAGTGAACTAAAATTTTTTTAGGTCACTAGTGAGTTAAAAAATTTATTTAAAATTAAATGTAAAGTACATTTTCTTTACAATTTCGTCAAAATTGAATAAAAACATATATACGCCACGTGAATTAAACACCTTTATTCACTCAAAGAAATGATTTCACTCGCGCCGAGGCGCTCGTGAAATCAAAAATCATTTCGTGAATAAAATCGTGTTTAATTCACTTGATGTATATTTATAAAATTAATAAACATGCAATGAAGCCTAAGCAGTATATTTTAACCTTCACTTTTAATCAGTGATTTGCAGGCAAGGCCGTAGCCAGGGGGGGGATATAGGGGTTGGGGGGATATAGGGGTTGGGGGGTATAGGGCTTGGGGGGGGGTATAGGGATTCAAATCCCATCCCGAAGTTTTCAAAATGACAAATTTTTGTATGTAAAGGCGACCCGGAAAGAGCAAAAACAACATTTTTACCAATAAAACATCCCCCGAAATTTTTATAACCCCCTCCGAAATACTTTTCTGGCTACGGCCTTGTTTGCAAGGAAATTGGTTTGTTTCTAAACTCAAAATTTTACTTTATTCTTAACCAAGAAAAGGAAAACACTATTTTGCATAACATTGATAGCTTTGATAAACACTCGCCGTCTCGATTTAGAAAAAAACAATTGACATTATTCTTGGGATACTTTATGGATCACCCTGTATAAAAACAAATACGCCAAAATAGCTGAAATGCATGTATATAGATTCCTGTAGCTTTAATAGTTTTTGAGTTATAACATTTCTTGTCAAAATTGAAAAATGTCGAGAACTTTTGCGAGTCCGCTCGTTTTTTTTGTAGTTCGCAAAAATTGCGAATAACTCAATAACTAATGGGAATACAGAAAAAATGTTACAACAAAAGTTTTAGATATGTAAATTTCGAACAATTTTTTTATCTTTAAGTTTTTTCGTAGCTATCTTTTTTCTCGGAGAAAAACGACAGTTTGTTGAAAGATTCGCAAACATTTATTATTTTTACAAAATCGTAGAGTAACCCCTTAAAACTATTTATTGGAATTTGTCTATGTTTTTGAACTTCCGTATAAATCAGCGTTTTACGCGCGTGGCGCATGAAGTAAAATTTCGAGTTTAGAAAAGCCTTAAAATTTGGTTTGGTCGCGACCAAACCAAATTTTAAGGCTTTTCTAAATTCGAAATTTTATTTCATGTTGGGTCTGGGAGTGGAAAACACTCTCATATATAATATTGATAACTTTCATGAACAATCGCCTTCTCGATTTAGAAAAAACAATGGACATTTTCTTTTTGATACTTTATGAACCACCCTGTATAAAAACAAATACGCCCATCTTGTAGATCTCGTCGAAATAGCTAAATTTCATATATTATACTGTTCTGTAGCTTGAATAGTTTTTGAGCTATAACGTTTTTGGTCAAAATTGAAAAATGTCGAGAATTTACACGAGTGCGCTTGGTTTTTTTTGTAGTTTGCAAAAGTTGCTAATAACTCAATAACTAATGGGAATACAGAAAAATTGTTGCAACAAAAGTTTTAGATAATTAAATTTTGAACAATTTTTCTATCTTTAGGTTTTTTCGTAGGTATCTTTTTTCTTAGAGAAAAGCGACAATTTGTTGAAAGATTCGTAAAAACTTATAAACTTTAAGCGGGTGGTTTTGATTGCTTTTCCATAGATGGCTGTTGGTAAGAGGCGGGAAATTTAAAAAAAACCTACTAATTTATATATTTAGTATTCATCTGCCTAATAAAGCTATATGTTATAGTGTTCAACAATAAAGTGAAACCCCCTAACCAGTAGAAAATTTATTTGTTGCTTACAAAACACGAAATGCGGACAAAACGCGAATTGTCTAAGGTTTTTAGACAATAGCCGAATAAAATTGCATTTGTCTTTGCACATTGTCTAAATCAGGGGTCTCCAAACTACGGACCGCGCCATCAGATTCTGGCCCGCGACCATAGATACATTTTGTGTAAATGAAATATTTTATAACGGTTTTGTGTTAACATTTTATAAAATTATTATATAATTAGTGTTGTAAAATTACCGGTAATTTAAAATTGTGTAATATTACTGAAAACATCTCGACAATTTGGTAATTTAATGTTAAACATAAAACATACAAATTCCAATAAATAATTTTAAGTTATTCCATGATTTTGTAAAAAATATAAAGTTTTAAGAGTCTTTCAACAAACTGTCATTTTTCTCCAAGAAAGAAGATAGCTACGAAACAACGCAAAGATAGAAAAATTATCCAAAATTTTATTATCTAAAATTTTTCTTTAAACCATTTTTCTGTATTTCCATTAGTTATTGAGTTATTCGCAACTTTTGTAAAATACAGAACAAGCGCGTAAATTCTCAACATTTTTCAAATTTCACAAATAAACGCTGTAACTTAAAAACTGCTTGAGCTACAGAAGAGTATAATACATACATTTCGGCTATTTGGGCGAGATCTACAAGCTGGGCATATTTATTTTTATACAGGGTGATCCGTAAAGTAACAAACAAAAATTAAATTGTTCTTTTATAAATCAAGAAGGCGATTGTTCATCAAAGTTATCAATATTATATGTAAGAGTGTTTTCCACTCCCAGACCAAGCATGAAGTGAAATTTCGAGTTTAGAAAAGCCTGAAAATTAGGCTCGGGCTCGTAGCGAAGCGGAGCGACCGAGCCAAATTAGGCTTTTCTAAACTCGAAATTTTACTTCATGCGCCACGCGCGTGAAACGCTGATTTACCCTAAGGTTGAAGAACATACAGAAATTCCAATAAATTGTTCTTTGAAGTTATTCCTTGTTAAGCCTTAAAATTTTATTTCATGCTTGGTCTGGGAGTGGAAAACACTCTCATATATAATATTGATAACTTTCATGAACAATCGCCTTCTCGATTTAGAAAAAACAATGGACATTTTCTTTTTGATACTTTATGGACCACCCTGTATAAAAACAAATACGCCCATCTTGTAGATATCGTCTAAATAGCTAAAATTCATATATTATACTTTTCTGTAGCTTGAATAGTTTTTGAGTTATAACGTTTTTGATCAAAATTGAAAAATGTCGAGAATTTACGCGAGTGCGCTTGCTTCTTTTTGTAGTTTGCAAAAGTTGCGAATAACTCAATAACTAATGGGAATACAGAAAAATTGTTGCAACAAAAGTTTTAGATAATTAAATTTTGAACAATTTTTCTATCTTTAGCTTTTTTCATAAGTATCTTTTTTCTTGGAGAAAAGCGACAATTTGTTGAAAGATTCGTAAAAACATAATTTTCACAAAATTATGGAATAACTTCTTAAAAACAATTTTTTGGAATTTGTGTATGTTTTTGAACTTCGGAATAAATCAGCGTTTTAGGAGCGTGGCGCATGAAGTAAAATTTCGAGTTTAGAAAAGCCTTAAAATTTGGTTTGGTCGCGTAGCGCTACGCGCTACGCGACCAAACCAAATTTTAAGGCTTTTCTAAACTCGAAATTTTACTTCATGCTTAGTCTGGGAGTGGAAAACACTTTCATATATTATATTGATAACTTTGACCTTTAACGTTCTTGATTAAAAAAAACAATTGACATTTTCTTTTTGATACATTATGGATCACCCCGTATAAAAACAAATACGCCCATCTTGTAGATCTCGTCGAAATAGCTAACATGCATATATTATACTTTTCTGTAGCTTGAATAGTTTTTGAATTATAACGTTTTCTGTCAAAATTGAAAAATGTCGCGAATTTATACGAGTGCGCCGCTTTTTCTGTAGTTCCCAAAAGTTGCGAATAACTCAATAACTAATGGTAATACAGAAAAATTGTTGGAACAAAAGTTTTAGGTGATTAAATTTCGAACAATTTTTCTATCTTGAAGTTTTTTCGTAACTATCTTTTTTCTTGGAGAAAAACGACAGTTTTTTGAAAGATTCGTAAACATTTATTATTTTTACAAAATCATAGAATAACTTTTTAAAAGGGCAGGTGGTGGCCGAGCGGTAACGTCGCCGGGCTGTATCGCTCGGCGAGCCACAAATTCGGGTTCGATTCCCGTGCACGAGGAGACTTTATTTCAAAAATAATATCTCGTCGTGACCCTGGGTGTAGTATGAATGTGTGTGATTGTCCGAATGAATAGTTAAATACTACAAATTGTAAGTTGTAATAAATTAATTGATACAAAAATATATAGATTGATGATGGCTAATGGGCAAGTTCCCAAGGCCAGGCAAAAGCCAAAAAAAAAAAACTTCTTAAAACGATTTATTGCAATTTGTGTATGTTTTAAACTTCGGGATAAATCAGCGTATTACGCGCGTGGCGCATGAAGTAAAATTTCGAGTTAAGAAAAGCCTGAAAATTTGGTTTGGTCGCTCCGCGCTTCGCGCTACGCTACCAAACCAAATTTTCAGGCTTTTCTAAACTCGAAATTTTACTTCATGCTTGGTCTGGGAGTGGAAAACACTCTCATATATAATATTGATAACTTTGATGAACACTCGCCTTCTTGATTTAGAATAAAACAATTGACATTTTCTTTTTGATACTTTATGGATCACCCTGTATAAAAATAAATATGCCCAGCTTGTAGATCTCGTCAAAATAGCCGAAATGCATGTATTATACTTTACTGTAGCTCGAAGGGTTTTGAGTTATAACTTGAAAAATGACGAGAATTTATGCGAGTGCACTCGCTTTTTCTTGTAGTTTGCAAAAGTTGCGAATAACTCAATAACTAATGGGAATACAGAAAAATTGGTAGAACAAAAGTTTTAGATAATTAAATTTCGAAAAAAGTTTCTATCTTGAAGTTTTTTTGTAGCTATCTCTTTTTTGGAGGAAAAAGACAGTTTGTTGAAAGATTCGTAAAAATTTATAATTTTCACAAAATCAAGGAATAACTTCGAAGAACAATTTATTGGAATTTCTGTATGTTCTTCAACCTTAGGGTAAATCAGCGTTTCACGCGCGTGGCGCATGAAGTAAAATTTCGAGTTTAGAAAAGCCTAATTTGGCTCGGTCGCTCCGCTTCGCTACGCGCCCGAGCCAAATTTTCAGGCTTTTCTAAACTCGAAATTTTACTTCATGCTTGGTCTGGGAGTGGAAAACACTCTTATATATAATATTGATAACTTTGATGAACAATCGCCTTCTTGATTTATAAAAAAAACAATTTAATTTTTTTTTGTTACTTTACGGATCACCCTGTATAAAAATAAATATGCCCAGCTTGTAGATCTCGCCCAAATAGCCGAAATGTATGTATTATACTCTTCTGTAGCTCAAGCAGTTTTTAAGTTACAGCGTTTATTTGTGAAATTTGAAAAATGTTGAGAATTTACGCGCTTGTTCTGTATTGTGCAAAAGTTGCGAATAACTCAATAACTAATGGAAATACATAAAAATGGTTTTAACAAATAATTAATAATAATTTTTCTATCTTTGCGTTTTTTCGTAGCTATCTTCTTTCTTGGAGAAAAATGACAGTTTGTTGAAAGACTCTTAAAACTTTATATTTTTTACAAAATCATGGAATAACTTAAAATTATTTATTGGAATTTGTATGTTTTATGTTTAACATTAAATTACCAAATTGTCGCCATGTTTTCAGTAATATTACACAATTTTAATTTACCGGTAATTTTACAACACTAATTATATAATAATTTTATAAAAAGTTAACACAAAACCGTTATAAAATATTTCATTTACACAAAAGGTATCTATGGTCGCGGGCCAGAATCTGATGGCGCGGTCCGTAGTTTGGAGACCCCTCCATGCCGAAATGCATGTATTATACTTTACTGTAGCTCGAAGGGTTTTTGAGTTATAACTTGAAAAATGACGAGAATTTATGCGAGTGCGCTCGCTTTTTTTTGTAGTTTGCAAAAGTTGCGAATAACTCAATAACTAATGGGAATACAGAAAAATTGGTAGAACAAAAGTTTTAGATAATTAAATTTCGAAAAAATTTTCTATCTTGAAGTTTTTTCGTAGCTATCTCTTTTTTGGAGGAAAACGACAGTTCGTTGAAAGATTCGTAAAAATTTATAATTTTCACAAAATCAAGGAATAACTTCGAAGAACAGTTTATTGGAATTTCTGTATGTTCTTCAACGTTAGGGTAACTCAGCGTTTCACGCGCGTGGCGCATGAAGTAAAATTTCGAGTTTAGAAAAGCCTAATTTGGCTCGGTCGCTCCGCTTCGCTACGCGCCCGAGCCAAATTTTCAGGCTTTTCTAAACTCGAAATTTTACTTCATGCTTGGTCTGGGAGTGGAAAACACTCTTATATATAATATTGATAACTTTGATGAACAATCGCCTTCTTGATTTATAAAAAGAACAATTTAATCGTAGGGGGACAGTTCTTCCACTCCATTTCTTCCACTCCATTTCTTCCACTTACCAATACTTCCACTACACCTTTACTTCCACTCCATTTCTTCCACTGACCGTTACTTCCACTAGTTCTTATTTCCACTAACCATCACTTCCACTAGTTCTTTTTTCCACTCCATTTCTTCCACTCCAGTTCTTCCACTTACCAATACTTCCAAAAGGAATGCATACATGCTGAGATGATTGCGCCCCACCACCACGGAGAATCGGTTGTTCTTTTTTTACTAGTTCTTCCATAATTCGAAATTCGAAAATTGGATCGAAGTCTCAAGTTAGTCTTGTACAGTTGACAGACGTTAATATTTGACAGTTCGTAAATTTCGCAGCAGTACATTTCTCGTAAGTATGGCCTATGTAATCGCGGAACTGGTCGAATCTCGGAAGGGATTCTTTCTACACATAGACGGGTTCCTTTACACCTGTCATTCCACCAAAAACGGGCGCATCAACTGGGCTTGCAGAAAATATCCCGAATGCGGCGAGCGAGCTGTCACGGCGGAAGGCTCGTTACCCATACGGGTCTTCAGGGGTCCTGATGAGTCCCCGCATGCACATTCAACGAACGCCGAAGAAGTTCAAGCTGAAAAATTAAGGTAGAAAATCAGTAACGTAATTTCTTCATGAGTTGATGATTAACTCCCCATTGATTTTATACCCTAAGAGTTGAGCTGAAGAGAAAAGCAAGCGCACACCCAGAAGCTCCTCCTGCTCAAATCATGAGGAACCAACTACAGAACGTCCCATCTGGGGTTCTGGCGCAACTGCCAGACCGGGTAAATTTGACCAAAGCTATGCAGCGATCGAGGCTGAAGGAAACACCAACCAACCCGAGGACGATTGAGGATCTTGGAAGTTTGCCGAACAAGTATAAGTTCACCTTGGCTGGCGAACCGTTTTTACTGTTCGATTCCCGTGACGAAGACGACGACGATGCGGAAGGAGCACGACTTTTGATTTTTGCGACCAAGGGTAATTTGCGACATCTAATGCACAGCAGCGTTTGGTACGTGGACGGCACGTTCAAGGTGGTACCAACCATCTTTTTCCAACTATTTGCGATTATGGGATCATTCACGCAAACGCACCAAGGAGTTGACCAGAAAATTGCGCTACCATTGGTGTATGCTCTGATGGAAAATAAGACTGAAGCATCCTACACTAAAGTTTTCGAGGTGTTAAAGACAAGTGTCAGGAATTCGGAATCCCCAATATCGAGCCTGTTACCGTTTTAACCGACTTCGAACTTGCCATTATCAATGCTGTCTTTACAAGTCATGGCGATGTTATTCGTGGCTGTTTCTTCCATCTTCGCCAAAGTATTTTCCGACGGATACAGTCGTAGGGCTTTCAGCGAGCGTACGACAATGTTGATGACAGGTCAATAAAAATCGCTGGGCAAATGATCTCTGCGTTAGCGTTCGTTCCAGTGGACAGGGTAAAAGAAATTTTCGGTATGGTCATGGATGATGTTCCAGAAGACTTTGTTCCAGTCGCGGAATATTTTGAGGTATGGGTATATACAATGTGTATTTCGAGGGGTAGTTTTATTTACAATATTTACAATCTCAGGTCAACTACGTTCGAGGCAGGAAAGCTGTTGGACGACGCAAAGCAACGGAGCCTCGATATACACCAGATTTCTGGAACCAGTACAACGCCACATTACAGGACGAGTCTAGGACCAACAACGCCTCAGCAGGATGGCACAACCGATTCTCCGTGGTGGTGGGGCGCAATCATCCCAGCATGTATGCATTCCTTTTGGAAGTGCAAAAAGAGCAGGGCGATACAGAGACGATGATGCAGCAACTTGACTTGGGACAAAAAATCAAAAAAGGGCAATTACAATCGAAAATTAAAGCCGAGGAACGAATAGCAAACATTGTCAAAAAATTTAGTAAATTCGACGAAGAAAATAGGATTCTGGAGTACCTACAAGCTGTAGGCCACAATATCTCTCTGTGATTCTTATACTGTATAAAATGTGGAATAATATAATGTAATTTGAATAAATTGTACAATTATTTTGAATTGGAAAAAAAGGTATGGTGGAATTGGTGGTTAGTGGAAGTAAAGGTGTAGTGGAAGTATTGGTAAGTGGAAGAACTGGAGTGGAAGAAATGGAGTGGAAGAAATGGAGTGGAAAAAAGAACTAGTGGAAGTGATGGTTAGTGGAAATAAGAACTAGTGGAAGTAACGGTCAGTGGAAGAAATGGAGTGGAAGTTGCGTCGCACAATCCAATTTAATTTTTGTTTGTTACTTTACGGATCACCCTGTATAAAAATAAATATGCCCGGCTTGTATATCTCGCCAGAATAGCCGAAATGTATGTATTATACTCTTCTGTAGCTCAAGCAGTTTTTAAGTTACAGCGTTTATTTGTGAAATTTGAAAAATGTTGAGAATTTACGCGCTTGTTCTGTATTTTGCAAAAGTTGCGAATAACTCAATTACTGATGGAAATACAGAAAAATGGTTTAAACAACAGTTTTAGATAATAAAATTTTGGATAATTTTTCTATCTTTGCGTTTTTTTGTAGCTATCTTCTTTCTTGGAGAAAAATGACAGTTTGTTGGAAGACTCTTAAAACTTTATATTTTTTACAAAATCATGGAATAACTTAAAATTATTTATTGGAATTTGTATGTTTTATGTTTAACATTAAATTACCAAATTGTCGCCATGTTTTCAGTAATATTACACAATTTTAATTTACCGGTAATTTTACAACACTAATTATATAATAATTTTATAAAATGTTTACACAAAACCGTTATAAAATATTTCATTTACACAAAAGGTATCTATGGTTGCGGGCCAGAATCTGATGGCGCGGTCCGTAGTTTGGAGACCCCTCCATGCCGAAATGCATGTATTATACTTTACTGTAGCTCGAAGGGTTTTTGAGTTATAACTTGAAAAATGACGAGAATTTATGCGAGTGCGCTCGCTTTTTTTTGTAGTTTGCAAAAGTTGCGAATAACTCAATAACTAATGGGAATACAGAAAAATTGGTAGAACAAAAGTTTTACATAATTAAATTTCGAAAAATTTTTCTATCTTGAAGTTTTTTCGTAGCTATCTCATTTTTGGAGGAAAACGACAGTTTGTTGAAAGATTCGTAAAAATTTATAATTTTCACAAAATCAAGGAATAACTTCGAAGAACAATTTATTGGAATTTCTGTATGCTCTTCAACCTTAGGGTAAATCAGCGTTTCACGCGCGTGGCGCATGAAGTAAAATTTCGAGTTTAGAAAAGCCTAATTTGGCTCGGTCGCTCCGCTTCGCTACGCGCCCGAGCCAAATTTTCAGGCTTTTCTAAACTCGAAATTTTACTTCATGCTTGGTCTGGGAGTGGAAAACACTCTTATATATAATATTGATAACTTTGATGAACAATCGCCTTCTTGATTTATAAAAGAAACAATTTAATTTTTTTTTGTTACTTTACGGATCACCCTGTATAAAAATAAATATTCCCAGCTTGTAGATCTCGCCCAAATAGCCGAAATGTGTGTATACTCTTCTGTAGCTCAAGCAGTTTTTAAGTTACAGCGTTTATTTGTGAAATTTGAAAAATGTTGAGAATTTACGCGCTTGTTCTGTATATTGCAAAAGTTGCGAATTACTCAATAACTAATGGAAATACATAATAATGGTTTTAACAAAAGTTTTAGATAATAAAATTTTGGATAATTTTTCTATCTTTGCGTTTTTTCGTAGCTATCTTCTTTCTTGGAGAAAAATGACAGTTTGTTGAAAGACTCTTAAAACTTTATATATTTTACAAAATCATGGAATAACTTAAAATTATTTATTGGAAATTGTATGTTTTATGTTTAACATTAAATTACCAAATTGTCGCCATGTTTTCAGTAATATTACACAATTTTAAATTACCGGTAATTTTACAACACTAATTATATAATAATTTTATAAAATGTTTACACAAAACCGTTATAAAATATTTCATTTATACAAAAGGTATCTATGTTCGCGGGCCAGAATCTGATGGCGCGGTCCGTAGTTTGGAGACCCCTCCATGCCGAAATGCATGTATTATACTTTACTGTAGCTCGAAGGGTTTTTGAGTTATAACTTGAAAAATTACGAGAATTTATGCGAGTGCGCTCGCCTTTTTTTGTAGTTTGCAAAAGTTGCGAATAACTCAATAACTAATGGGAATACAGAAAAATTGGTAGAACAAAAGTTTTAAATAATTAAATTTCGAAAAATTTTTCTATCTTGAAGTTTTTTCGTAGCTATTTTTTTTTTTTTGGAGGAAAAAGACAGTTTGTTGAAAGATTCGTAAAAATTTATAATTTTCACAAAATCAAGGAATAACTTCAAAGAACAATTTATTGGAATTTCTGTATGTTCTTCAACCTTACGGTAAATCAGCGTTTCACGCGCGTGGCGCATGAAGTAAAATTTAGAGTTTAGAAAAGCCTAATTTGGCTCGGTCGCTCCGCTTCGCTACGCGCCCAAGCCAAATTTTCAGGCTTTTCTAAACCCAAAATTTTACTTCATGCTTGGTCTGGGAGTGGAAAACACTCTTAAATATAATATTGATAACTTTGATGAACAATTGCCTTCTTGATTTAGAATAAAACAATTGACTTTTTATTTTGATACTTTATGGATCACCCTGTATACAAATAAATATGCCCAGCTTGTAGATCTCGTCAAAATAGCCGAAATGCATGTATTATACTTTACTGTAGCTCGAAGGGTTTTTGAGTTATAACTTGAAAAATGACGAGAATTTATGCGAGTGCGCTAGCTTCTTTTTGTAGTTTGCAAAAGTTGCGAATAACTCAATAACTAATGCGAATACAGAAAAATTGGTAGAACAAAAGTTTTAGATAATTAAATTTCGAAAAAATGTTCTATCTTGAAGTTTTTTGTAGCTATCTCTTTTTTGGAGGAAAACGACAGTTTGTTGAAAGATTCGTAAAAATTTATAATTTTCACAAAATCAAGGAATAACTTTGAAGAACAATTTATTGGAATTTCTGTATGTTCTTCAACCTTAGGGTAAATCAGCGTTTCACGCGCGTGGTGCATGAAGTAAAATTTCGAGTTTAGAAAAGCCTAATTTGGCTCGGTCGCTCCGCTTCGCTACGCGCCCGAGCCAAATTTTCAGGCTTCTCTAAACTCAAAATTTTACTTCATGCTTGGTCTGGGAGTAGAAAACACTCTTATATATAATATTGATAACTTTGATGAACAATCGCCTTCTTGATTTATAAAAAAAAAACAATTTAATTTATTTTTGTTACTTTACGGATCACCCTGTATAAAAATAAATATGCCCAGCTTGTAGATCTCGCCCAAATAGCCGAAATGTATGGATACTCTTCTGTAGCTCAAGCAGTTTTTAAGTTGCAGCGTTTATTTGTGAAATTTGAAAAATGTTGAGAATTTTCGCGCTTGTTCTGTATTTTGCAAAAGTTGCGAATAACTCAATAACTAATGGAAATACATAAAAATGGCTTTAACAAAAGTTTTAGATAATAAAATTTTGGATAATTTTTCTATCCTTGCGTTTTTTCGTAGCTATCTTCTTTCTTGGAGAAAAATGACAGTTTGTTGAAAGACTCTTAAAACTTTATATTTTTTACAAAATCATGGAATAACTTAAAATTATTTATTGGAATTTGTATGTTTTATGTTTAACATTAAATTACCAAATTGTCGCCATGTTTTCAGTAATATTACACAATTTTAAATTACCGGTAATTTTACAACACTAATTATACAGGGTGAGTTTTTTTCGATGTTCTCTATAGGGATATCGGAAACTATAAGAGATAGAAAAACGGTTAAATAGGGAAAGAAGTGTAGTTTTATAGGACGAATAAAATGACACTTTCAAAATATTTGAAAAAGTCAACGGTAACTAGATATTTTAAATAAAGTAAAATGTGTCAATTTTTTGAAATCAATATACAGAGAGTTTTATGTAACACCGAACATTTGCATCCAATACAATTTGAAACTTTTAATTTTTAAGTTGTGTGTAAATTGAGTTGCCTATATGACCATTAAAAATTAATTAATGCCTTAACTTGTACATACAGGGAGTTTTTCTTTCAAGTATACATGTCCCAGTTACAGCGTATATGCTGTAAATCTTTTGACACTCGTTGTTTTTTAACAGAGTTCACATTGAAACTTGAAATGAGTGTGTTCCACTCCCAGACTAAGCATGAAGTAAAATTTCGAGTTTAGAAAAGCCTGAAAATTTGGTTTGGTCGCGTAGCGCGAAGCGCGGAGCGGCCAAACCAAATTTTCAGGCTTTTCTAAACTCGAAATTTTACTTCATGCGCCACCGGTACAAAACACTGACATACTACGAAGTTTTAAGCACACCGCTAAACTTTACATTGCATCATTGTTTTGTACGGGTGGCGCATGAAGTAAAATTTCGAGTTTAGAAAAGCCTGAAAATTTGGTTTGGCCGCTCCGCGCTTCGCGCTACGCGACCAAACCAAAGTTTCAGGCTTTTCTAAACTCGAAATTTTACTTCATGCTTAGCCTGGGAGTGGAAAACACTCGTTTAAAGCTTTAGATCTTTTAATAAACCGAGCGTCGGAGCATGCACAACGTATGCTTATGTATACTTTAAAAATTCTCGTTATGAAAATGTTCGGTGTTACATAAAAATCTCTGTATCTCTATTATTATCATAGATAGAAAAAAAACTGTAAGGGACAAAGTTGTAGAAAATTTTACACAGATTAATAACAAAAAATCACAAAAAAAATTTCGCCCATATTTTGGGAGATATGACACAAACTTACCTTTTTTTAAATGGAAACAATAGTTGGCTATGACTTTATTAAAAGGGCTATTTTTTTTTCCTTCAATTCGATATAACATATGCCATAGTTATTTTTAAAATAAAGTAAATTACAGTCGTTTTTAATTTTACCATACACCAAAAAATAGTTAGCCATGAAAAAGACAAAAGTAAAACAATTGCAGTTGTTTATTCTAAACACATATTAATTCATTTCCATATTTGGTTTGTTTCGATAAGTTTGTTTTGTATTTATTTGGTGTTGAAAGTTGATTAAAGTGATAATGAATTTTTCCAACGAAGAAAAGTGTGATATGCTTGTTTGTTACATTCAGTGTAATAAAAACGCTGCGGATGCTGCAGAACAATATTATAATCAATATATCGATCGTCGGCAGCCATCTTTACCAACATTCAGAAGAATTTACCACAATTTGGGTGAGTACGGATCCTTTACAAAGCCGAAACTTGAAAAAAACGAAATTAATGAAGTTTCGGAAATAAACGTATTAGCATTGGCGATGATAGATCCATCCACATCGACCAGACAAATTGCAACACAAGCAAGCATATCTCAACAGACTGTAGTACGAGTTTTGAAAAAACACAAATATCACCCATATAAGGGTATGGATAATTTTTCTATCTTTGCGTTTTTTCGTAGCTATCTTCTTTCTTGGAGAAAAATGACAGTTTGTTGAAAGACTCTTAAAACTTTATATTTTTTACAAAATCATGGAATAACTTAAAATTATTTATTGGAATTTGTATGTTTTATGTTTAACATTAAATTACCAAATTGTCGCCATGTTTTCAGTAATATTACACAATTTTAAATTACCGGTAATTTTACAACACTAATTATACAAGGTGAGTTTTTTTCGATGTTCTCTATGGGGATCTCGGAAACTATAAGAGATAGAAAAACGGTTAAATGGGGAAAGAAGTGTAGTTTTATAGGACGAATAAAATGACACTTTCAAAATATTTGAAAAAGTCAAGAGTAACTAGATATTTTGAATAAAGTAAAATGTGTCAATTTTTTGAAATCAATATACAGAGAGTTTTATGTAACACCGAACATTTGCATCCAATACAATTTGACACTTTTAATTTTTAAGTTATGTGTAAATTGAGTTGCCTATATAACCATTAAAAATTAATTAATGCCTTAACTTGTACATACAGGGAGCTTTTCTTTCAAGTATACATGTCCCAGTTACAGCGTATATGCTGTAAATCTTTTGACACTCGTTGTTTTTTAACAGAGTTCAATTTGAAACTTGAAATGAGTGTGTTCCACTCCCAGACTAAGCATGAAGTAAAATTTCGAGTTTAGAAAAGCCTGAAAATTTGGTTTGGTCGCGTAGCGCGAAGCGCGGAGCGGCCAAACCAAATTTTCAGGCTTTTCTAAACTCGAAATTTTACTTCATGCGCCACCGGTACAAAACACTGACATACTACGAAGTTTTAAGCACACCGCTAAACTTTACATTGCATCATTGTTTTGTACGGGTGGCGCATGAAGTAAAATTTCGAGTTTAGAAAAGCCTGAAAATTTGGTTTGGCCGCTCCGCGCTTCGCGCTACGCGACCAAACCAAATTTTCAGGCTTTTCTAAACTCGAAATTTTACTTCATGCTTAGCCTGGGAGTGGAAAACACTCGTTTAAAGCTTCAAATCTTTTAATGAACCGAGCGTCGGAGCATGCACAACGTATGCTTATGTATACTTTAAAAAATCTCGTTATGAAAATGTTCGGTGTTACATAAAACTCTCTGTATCTCTATTATTATCATAGATAGAAAAAAAACTGTAAGGGACAAAGTTGTAGAAAATTTTACACAGATTAATAACAAAAAAATCAAAAAAAAATTTCGCCCATATTTTGGGAGATATGACACAAACTTACCTTTTTTCAAATGGAAACAATAGTTGGCTATGACTTTATTAAAAGGGCTATTTTTTCCCTTCGATTCGATATAACATATGCCATGGTTATTTTTAAAATAAAGTAAGTTACAGTCGTTTTTAATTTTATCATACACCAAAAAATAGTTAGCCATGAAAAAGACAAAAGTAAAACAATTGCAGTTGTTTATTCTAAACACATATTAATTCATTTCCATATTTGGTTTGTTTCGATAAGTTTGTTTTGTATTTATTTGGTGTTGAAAGTTTTTTAAAGTGATAATGAATTTTTCCAACGAAGAAAAGCGTGATATGCTTGTTTGTTACATTCAGTGTAATAAAAACGCTGCGGATGCTGCAGAACAATATTATAATCAATATATCGATCGTCAGCAGCCATCTTTACCAACATTCAGAAGAATTTACCACGATTTGGGTGAGTACGGATCCTTTACAAAGCCGAAACTTGAAAAAAACGAAATTAATGAAGTTTCGGAAATAAACGTATTAGCATTGGCGATGATAGATCCATCCACATCGACCAGACAAATTGCAACAGAAGCAAGCATATCTCAACGGACTGTAGTACGAGTTTTGAAAAAACACAATTATCACCCATATAAGGTATCAATTTCACAAAATTTACATGACGGTGATACCAATAAGAGAATGGTCTTCTGTATGTGGTACAAAAACATGTGCCAAGAGGATAATACGTTCCCTACAAAAATAATTTGGACAGATGAAACGCGATTTACTAATTGTGGGATTTTTAACCGGCACAATGAACATGTTTGGAGTCAGGAGAATCCACGAGAAGTTGCACAACGTAGACCACAAATTAAATTTGGATTTAATGTATGGTGCGGTGTGTTCGGATCGAGAATTCTCGGCCCATATATTTTTGATAACACATTGAATGGAAATGATTACCTTCGTTTTCTTCAAGAAACATTTGAAGATATGCTCGATGATTTAAATTTATCAGTACGGGCAAGATTGAAGTGGTTTCAACACGACGGAGCTCCACCTCATAGCAAGTTGGCTGTGCGAAACTATTTAAATGATGCTTTTCCTAATTCATGGGTGGGAAGAAATGGACCAATCCTGTGGCCACCTAGATCACCCGACCTATCCGTTTTCGACTTTTTTCTGTAGGGTTATGTGAAGAACAAAGTGTATCAACAATCATATCAATCCGTGGAGGATCTTAGACTAGCTGTACTTGAAACATTTAATTCTATTGACAGAAGAAAAGTCAAAAAAGCCACAAATTCGATTTTAAAAAGATGTACTTTATGCCATAATAATAATGGTGGACTTTTTGAGCATCTTATGTAATATTTAAAATTTTCTTCTATTATTATTTTGATAATTTTGGAATTATTTTACTTTATGTTGCGTTTGACAAATCTAAAGAAAGATAATAAATTAAATATTGATTTCGTTGCTATAAACAACCGCAATTGTTTTACTTTTGTCTTTTTCATGGCTAACTATTTTTTGGTGTATGAAAAAATTAAAACGACTATAACTTATTTTATTTTAAAAATAACTATGGCATATGTTATATCGGATTAAAGGGAAAAAAATAACCTCTCCAATGAGGCCATAGCCAACTATTGTTTCCATTTAAAAAATGATAAGTTTGTGTCATATCTCCCAAAATATGGGCGACATTTTTTTTTGATTTTTTGTTATTAATCTGTGTAAAATTTTCTACAACTTTGTCCTTTACAGTTTTTTTTTCTATCTATGATAATAATAGAGATACAGAGAGTTTTATGTAACACCGAACATTTTCATAACGAGAATTTTTAAAGTATACATAAGCATACGTTGTGCATGCTCCGACGCTCGGTTTATTAAAAGATTTGAAGCTTTAAACGAGTGTTTTCCACTCCCAGGCTAAGCATGAAGTAAAATTTCGAGTTTAGAAAAGCCTGAAAATTTGGTTTGGTCGCGTAGCGCGAAGCGCGGAGCGGCCAAACCAAATTTTCAGGCTTTTCTAAACTCGAAATTTTACTTCATGCGCCACCCGTACAAAACAATGATGCAATGTAAAGTTTAGCGGTGTGCTTAAAACTTCGTAGTATGTCAGTGTTTTGTACCGGTGGCGCATGAAGTAAAATTTCGAGTTTAGAAAAGCCTGAAAATTTGGTTTGGCCGCTCCGCGCTTCGCGCTACGCGACCAAACCAAATTTTCAGGCTTTTCTAAACTCGAAATTTTACTTCATGCTTAGTCTGGGAGTGGAACACACTCATTTCAAGTTTCAAATTGAACTCTGTTAAAAAACAACGAGTGTCAAAAGATTTACAGCATATACGCTGTAACTGGGACATGTATACTTGAAAGAAAAACTCCCTGTATGTACAAGTTAAGGCATTAATTAATTTTTAATGGTCATATAGGCAACTCAATTTACACACAACTTAAAAATGAAAATTGTATTGGATGCAAATGTTCGGTGTTACATAAAACTCTCTGTATATTGATTTCAAAAAATTGACACATTTTACTTTATTCAAAATATCTAGTTACCCTTGACTTTTTCAAATATTTTGAAAGTGTCATTTTATTCGTCCTATAAACCTACACTTCTTTCCCCATTTAACCGTTTTTCTATCTCATATAGTTTCCGAGATCCCCATAGAGAACATCGAAAAAAACTCACCCTGTATAATAATTTAATAAAATGTTAACACAAAACCGTTATAAAATATTTCATTTACACAAAAGGTATCTATGGTCGCGGGCCAGAATCTGATGGCGCGGTCCGTAGTTTGGAGACCCCTGATTTAGACAATGTGCAAAATGACAGACAAATGCAATTTTATTCGGCTATTGTCTAAAAACCTTAGACAATTCGCGTTTTGTCCGCATTTCGTGTTTTGTAAGCAACAAATAAATTTTCTACTGGTTAGGGAGTTTTACTTTATTGTTGAACACTATAACATATAGCTTTATTAGGCAGATGAATACTAAATATGTAAATTAGTAGTTTTTTTTTTAATTTCCCGCCTCTTACCAACAGCGCCATCTATGGAAAAGCAATCAAAACCACCCGCTTAAAGTTTACATTCGGAGTGTGAATTAAATAATCTACCCATCAATCATTCGATGAATGAACACCGCATTATTTCACTCAGATTTATCCAGTTTCGACGATTCGAACGCAGCGGACAAAATAAAAACCACGGGACGGGGCGTCGAGTGCGTACACGCAAATCTCACTCGTGTGCGAACGCGCCTCTCTCTCGCTCCGTCTCGCTCGCTCCTTCTCTCTCTCTCTCTCTCTGATCGCAGACACCGCTTTCCCCTTTGCGCTCAGTCGTCGCCCCCTCGCAGTAGTCGAGCTGTAGTAACTCTGACTCTCCTGTCGGTTCTGTCCCGAACAGAAGTCCGTGGCGTGAGCTACTCCTCGTGAAAATTCACACATACATACAGACACAAACTCAACAACACATTCTGTATAAATTCACATTCAATCCGTACATGCACTAACACCAGTACACGCGCACGTAAGCGAGAAACGCAGGAAATTCGGGTACAGTAAGAAACGCGAGGGGCACCAGGGTAGTTCCTCCACACTTGACAGACACACCCCTGCCACCGAAAACGCGACCACCTTTTTAACCCCACAAAATCTTCGCATTAAAGCGAAAAAAACCCGTGATTAAAATAAAGCAGTGATTAAAAACAAGTGAGGATAAAACAAACTAAAGCGGAGCCAAGTGTCCGGAACAAGTGCGTTTTAAATCCGGAATCAAGTGTGTAAGATAAGCGAAAGAAGCCTTCCAGGCGAGGCTCAAATCCGGTGTGCAGTTCCGCTAATTCATCTCCTAGCCATATTTAATGGAAACGGGTCGTTTACGGCCCGAACCAGCGGGTTTTAAAATCAGTCAAGCTGGAACTCATGGAATTAGAAAATATTGTCGCAAATACGGTTTATCTAAAAGCGAGAGAGGGTAAGTCGGAGACATTTAAAGGGCTTGGATGTGGAGAGAGTGCATTCCTGAAATTCCACCCTGAACTTTGAGATTGTTATCGTGTATTTTTGTAAAAATGGTTTTCTGTGTGTGTGTGACACGAGCCGAAACGGTTGCATCGCGTTTCGTGCGTATGCAACCCAATGTGCTTTTTAATCGTTTGTTGTTTGTTGATAAGAAGTTTTTAAAACAATCGAGTGTTGATTATTTTAGTTAAAAATGTTGCATTTATTATAAGATAAGTATTGGAAATATTTTGTAGCACAGAAGGAATTTTAAATGATTGTAAAAGTAGGAAGTAGAGTAGCAAGTGACAAATAAGTAAGCTTAAAGGGTATAAAGGGCCTTGTTGTCAAGGCTATTACAATTATAGAGCTTGTATTAGACAAGATAAATTCAAATTCAAAACTATTTGAATTCGAGAAAATAAGCTTATGCTTCTTATAGTTTGCACACTTTAAACATAATATATAAAATTACGAAAAAACTATTCGTGAAAATGCAAACAGTGTCTTAATTAATAAGACAATTTAAGACGATAAATATCCCTTGAAACAACTACTTCCCATGCAAATACACCTCCGGATATTGAATTATACAATGAAATATTTAAAATCTTATTTAATTTGATTTGTTACAACGCTTTATTAAAGTATATGTAACGTTTAGGTCAAATTCTCTTCAAACCAACTAACAATATAATTTAAAATGAAAGGAGAGATAGCAACAAATTAGAAGTGAAAGGACTTGGATTAAGGGGAATATAACAGTGGTCTGAAATTTAATGTCAGGTTTATTTAAAAACTAAAGATCCTAGAAAGTTGAAATTTTGACAGCGTATATTAAGCTCAATTATCTAGTAAAATATCGAAGTACTTTTTTTTTAACAATTTGCTTTCAGAGGTATGAAAAAAATAATGTTATATTTTTCAAAATTAAAAAAAATATTCCCATATCTTACTAGTTTATACTATAAGGAATATAATGTGAACATTTCATAAGGATGCGATAGCTCATGCCCGAGTCAGGTTAAAATAAAAATCTTAAAAAATAAGACCGTAAAATACCGCCGCCTTGCGGATCTTCTCTTAGTTGAAGGCGTTGTACACTCATCTGCACAATTATTGGAGGGGCGAGCAGCATGCGGCCAGCGTTTATCCCTGGGCTGGTGAACGCTGCGCGGCTTCGCGTTTGTTTTTATTTTCTTTTCTCAATCATAGTTAACAAAAACGGCTCGCGTCGTTAGCATTTATTCTCGTAAAATTAATATTTCGCAATTATAATCGATATTTTATTGTACTAGTGTTTTATTTTTATGCTTTCTGACTACTAATGGAATAAGTATTTTTTTATATTGCATGTTCACTAATATAGAAAACACGAAATGTTTCACTAATTTAAATAAAGATGTGTAATATACCTTTAATATTGGCTTTCCTAATTATTTGACAGTGTCAGTATTATTAAATTATTTTTAAAGTGTTTTTAGCTGATTAATAAGCAGAAGCAATCGAATAACAATCAGTCTTGTTCAAATCATTATTTCGTCTTAAATCTTTCGTTGTTAAAACAGTTGTTAAATGCCATTAAACTTCTTGCAATAAAACTATTAAAGTAAATTGTAAAGTTTCTAGCAATCGGACCTATTTGAACCAACTGCGACTTCATCAACGAATCAATGATATCAAAACTATAAGAATAGTGAGAATAACGTCACCAATATGACGTTGTCGTAGATTAATGTTACAAATCAACTATTTTTTACTGAGCACAGGTAATATATGTTTGACGAATGATTACAAAAATGTAGGGTTTAACTGCGTGCATATTCATTGTTAATTATTTTAGAAAAAATAGAACTATAATAATAATAAGGTAGTTATTATAATGCATTTCAAATAACAAGCTTCTTGCTCAACATTGCACCGAACCCAGTATATTTTATTTCAAATTTGGCTGATTTATAATGAGTCATATTTTGATAGTAAGTAAATAAGAAATAAATGAATTTTAATTGAATGTTATTGCAATCCTCTATTTATACACATCATCATTTTGTAAACCCTGTACTAATTATAAAAAAACAGGGCAGCTGTCCGTTTAATTTTTTTCAATCTATTATTTATTTGTTGTATTCATAAAAACTAGAATATTGGATAAAATAAAAATTGAAATTCTCCCCAAAATCTGGGGTATTTACCCAATTTGGCAGAGGCCAAATTAATACACATTATTTTCATGGCAATAGCAGTTATCAACGATAATATTCCTATATAAAAAATATCATTGAAAATCCTATGTTCCGTTTTTTTCATATACAGAGAGTTTTATATAACACCGAACATGTTCATCCAATACAATTTTGACACCTTTATTTTTTAAGTTATGTGTAAATTGGGTTGCCTCTATGACCATTAAAAACTGTAGCCAATCAATCGCAATTAATGCCTCAACTTGTACACACAGGGAGTTTTTCTTTCAAGTATACATGTGAGAATTACACAGTATATGTCGTAAATCTTTAGATACTCGTTGTTAAAAAAAATAATTTGAAACTTGAAATGAGTGTGTTCCACTCTCAGACTAAGCATGAAGTAAAATTTCGAGTTTAGAAAAGCCTGAAAATTTGGTTTGGTCGCGTAGCGCGAAGCGCGGAGCGGCCAAACCAAATGTTCAGGCTTTTCTAAACTCGAAATTTTACTTCATGCGCAACCGGCACAAAACACTGACAAATTACGAAGTTTAAAACACACCGATAAACTTTCTATTGCATCAGTGTTTAGTACCGGTGGCGCATGAAGTAAAATTTCGAGTTTAGAAAAGCCTGAAAATTTGGTTTGGCCGCTCCGCGCTTCGCGCTACGCGACCAAACCAAATTTTCAGGCTTTTCTAAACTCGAAATTTTACTTCATGCTTAGCCTGGGAGTGGAAAACACTCGTTTAAAGCTTCAAATTAAATTCTTTTAATAAACCTAGCATCGGCAAATGTTCAACGTATGCTTCTGTATACTTAAAAGACAAATTCTCGTTATGAAAATGTTCGGTGTTACATAAAACTCTCTGTATATCCGGCATATAAATATTCACAAGGAGCTTATGAACATGAATTATTTTATTATTATATTTTTAAGAAATAATCTCTAATTTAATAAAATAAAACACATAGTTTGTTCAGCTGTCGAAACTGGAGTCTTAAAAGTAAAAATAATTAGTTATAATGACAAGAATAAGAATCATCGGTTTTGTAAATACCGAAAAATAACACAGGATCGCTTTTTAACGAATTGAAAACAATACATAGCTTGTATGTATTATCAGCGTGTTTAAATAATACGAATCGACACTTTCCTTCGATCCGGCTTTTTTTATACGCTTTTTTTTTTTTCGTCTATTCCACGCGACGCGAGATCCTATCCGTTCATGCCAAGGAGCAATGCACAAATGTACAGTGAACTGCCGCTTTTCTCTCTGACTGTATTGGCCCCACTTGTCCTGTAAATTTGGCATCGGATGAGCTACTCTAAACTATGTGGGTCTTTCCAACACGATCGGCGTGTTACACTGCGATAATCCCCTTAAAACTAATATCTTAGCCCATCTATAGACGCGTTTCGAGATTTATCTCTCTTCAGTATAGCTTTGCTTATGACGTTTAAAAAAATTAGGAATAAAATTAAAACAAACTTACTTGGAAAAAGTGTTGTGTGTGGAATGAACAGGTACACAGAAATGGAATGAGTGAAAATGATGGTCGGTATTTATAGGTAAAAAAGGGGATTATGTCATTAGCAGGTATGAAGAATGTGAGACCTTATTATTTACCTTACGGTACAGTTCAAACAAGATAAATTCAAATTCAAAACTATTTGAATTCGAGAAAATAAGCTTATGCTTCTTATAGTTTGTATTAGACGACACTACTTTCTTGTACAAGAAAATAGTATACTATTTTCTCTCATTGTGTAATACACAAAAGATATATGAGCAAACGTGAATCTTGTACAGTTTTGTATAATGGAATAGGACATGTTCTATTTGGTAAACCATAATAGAAAATAATACACAATTTTCTTGTACAAGAAAGTAGTGTCGTCTAATACAAGCTTAAGTAGAAGTAAGGTAAAATCTCTAAAACTATTTATGTATAGGGTGAGCGAAACTCGATGTCTCAGCTCTATTATAAGAAAATGAAAAACAATAGAACAAATCTGAAAAAAGGTTCATAAATGGGTAAGGTCCACTTTAAGCCAAAATTGCAAATTTTTCTAAATTTGGAAACTGAAGTAATGACTTCATCGACATTTTTTTTTTCCAATAACATACCTATATTCTAGGATATTTAAAAAGAGCAATTTTTTTTAATAAACTTCGCAAATAAGAAAATTATACACAATTCCATTTGTTTCTGGATCTCGCCTAGCTATGGAAAAGTGACAGTTTAAGTATTGTAAATGGGGCTGGTTGTGTTTTAAATCAGGGTTTTTAAATGTCACTGTCAGATGTTCGATTTTAAGGTTATAATTTCTGACTATTGTGATCTTACACTGTTGCCTGTTTTACAAATTTTCAGATATAAAAGGATAATAATATGCAGTTTTAAGATTAACAAAATTTACTACTTGGTTTTTGTACATACAAACACAGCAATAACAAATATAATGAATTCGGCTCTGCAAACTTATTTCGTCATCCATTTGTATTTCTCGCTTGGGTCTTCCCGTTAACACATTTTGATCACCTCCATCCATCCACCTTAATTTTGGTCATTCTCTCTTCTGTTGGCCCTCAGTATTTTAGATTAATTTGATTTAATAATAAAATGCTCGAAGAAGAGACCGCGTGGCGAAATAATTGTTGCAAGATTAACAATAAACCTCTTGAAAATTAAAAAGAGGATTACTTATGATATCATAAATTATTGCAACACTGTTAAAATAAGGAATCAGGAGTGGCAACTAATAAAAAATGTAAATGTTGATGCTGCAACATAACAACACGAAAGCATGGCTAGGCGAGATCCAGAAACAAATGGAATATATTATAGCTATCTTCTTCCGTTAAAAAATTATAAGCAAACCTAAAAAAAAGTATTATCTAAAATTAACAATTGTCACGACTTAAACAAGTAGCCTTGGAAGCAAATAACAATATAGCCTCTGTCAATAATTAAACTAATGGTTCACAAAGATTGTTTTGTTGTCATTTGATTTTGATAAATGTTTACGCACACCGAAAAAGTCGGCATGTTATTAGTTTATGGAGAATTTCAAAAGAACCCTAGAAGAGCAGTTCAGTTATACGCCTAGAGATACCCTGAACTTTTAATATATTTGCAATATTGGAACACAATTAACATGCAAATAACGAGGCATTTTCTGCTCGAAAGAAAAGACAAATTGCTAAAAGGATCAATTCTAACAATAATGTTGCAACTGTTTTGCAGTATTTTCTAGACCATCCAAGGAACTTGATTCGGCAAGCCTGTCGTAAGTTGAAATTAAAATATATTTTTATATGACAAATTTTGAAAAAAAAATGGTTACCACAATTATAAACTCCACAAGTTAGAACACTTGTTTTTTTTTTGTGGTCATTTGTTCAGTATTTTATGTTTAGTATTTATATATTTATTGTTTGTAATTTACGTATTGCTATTTTGTTTTTATACATATTTTATAATGTAGTAAAATGGTAACGTTTTATGCATTTTTTAATGTTTAATTATTGACAGATGCGACTTTGATATTTGCTTCCAAAGGCTACTTGTTAAAATCGTGACAATTGTGAATTTTTGATAATATTTTCTTTCAAGTTTGCTTATAATTTTTTAACGGAAGAAGATAGCAAATTTTCTTTTCAACAAAGTTAATTCAGAAAAATTAGCTCTTTTTAAATATCCGACGATGACGTTATTACATCAGTTTCCAAATTTAGAAAAATATGCAATTTTGGCTTAAAATGGACCTTGCTCAATCTCATTTATGAACCTCTGTTCAGATTTTTTTATCATTTTTTGGTTTCTTATAATAGAGCTGAGACATCGAGTTTCGTTCACCCTGTACATAGACTGTGCCACAAAAAATCGACATTTTTTGATTTCGCTCTTCCTCTAGTATATGATTCCCCGTTCAAAATCCGGCGGGTTCCCAAAATCTGAAGTCAATCGGTTGATGTTTAGAGGTGCATCAAGTCTAAAACGTGTTTTAAATTTTTTCCTCGATTTTCGAGAGGTTTTAGCTTACTGTTTCAAAATAACGGGATGTTTGACGCCTGAGACACATTATTACATTCCAATACAAAGTATTCAATGCGTTTCAGTCGCCAGATCTACTTTCGGAAAGATATATTGGCCAAAAAACCCATTTTTTTAAGGCCTAAAAACCGTGACTTCAACTTTCAAGTTCAATAACTTCATATTTTTAGGTCCGCGATGCGTCAATTGTTGTTTGAACATAGTCTAGTATCACATAGCATTATTTGAATTCAAAATTCCAGAGGAAATCGGCCATCAGTTGAAATAATCTTCACTCGAGGGAAAGCACGCACTACTTGAAAGTGGACCAAAATGACAAAAATTCAGATTGCAATAACTCAGCTGTGTTTAGTCGAAATTGTATGAATCTTTGAGTTCTAAATAGGTTGGGATCTTCCGTTTAATGGAATGCATATAGCGAAATCCATTCCACCACCTCCCACTCCGATAAGAAAAAACTTTTTCATGATTTTAACTTACAAAAAACAGCTAGTAGGTAGTGCCAACAAAATCGTGGTTTCAATCAAACAACAGAGTAATAACTTTCAGTCATTTTCCTTTCAGTTCCCTAATATGTCCAGTTTCTAAGATGATTTGGTGCAAAGTTATGAATTTTTTCAAAAAAGCTGCATCTTGCTCTTTTTTGACTACAATTTTACCAATTTTGCACCATAATTGTTGATTTTTAATAACAATAATCGACAAATAATCAAATCAATAAAATGTATTGAACACAGAATTTATTCGAGTATTTACAAGTATATTACAGGAACGCTTTTTTTGTAACGCTTGGCATTCGCCGCCTGTGCTCCGCGACAACTTTCAAAAGGTACTGCCTTTGTTCTTCGCTCGTTGTCAATTCGGAATTATATTTTGTTATTAAAGCTATACCCCTTTCCGCGGTATCGTTCGTAACGCGTAAAAATGAAAGTTTACTATTAATTTCAGTATTTGTCGAGTAATTTAATATAAAATCACCAATTAAAGTGCAAAATTGGTTAAATTGTAGCCAAAAAAAGCTACACGCAGCTTTTTTGGAAAAATTAGTAACTTCGCTCCAAATCATCGTAGAAACTGGAAATTTTAGGGAACTGAATAATTACTGAAATTTATTGCTGTGTTGTTTGATTGAGAGAACGATTTTTGCGGCCCTGCCTACTAGCTGTTAAAGTTAAACAGCTAGTAGGCAGTGAAAATCATGAAAAAATGTTTTTCTTATCGGAGTGGGAAATGGTGAAATGGATTTCGTATCACAGTGATATGCATGATATTTAAAGGGAAGATCCCAACCTATTTAGAACTCAAAGATTCATACAATTTCGACTAAACACAGCTGAGTTATGGCTATCTGAATTTTTGCCATTTTGGTCCATTTTCAAGTAGTGCGTGTTTTCCCTCGAGTGAAGATTATTTCAACTGATGGCCGATTTTCTCTGGAATTTTGAATTCAAGTAATGCTATGTGATACTAGACTATGTTCAAACAACAATTGACGCATCGCGGACCTAAAAATATGAAGTTATTGAACTTGAAAGTTGAAGTCACGGTTTTTAGGCCTTAAAAAATGGGTTTTTTGGCCAATATATCTTTCCGAAAGTAGATCTGGCGACTGAAACGCATTGAATACTTTGTATTGGAATGTAATAATGTGTCTCAGTCGTCAAACATCCCGTTATTTTGGAACAGTAAGCTAATACCTCTCGAAAATCGAGGAAAAATTTATAAAAACACGTTTTAGACTTGATGCACCTCTAAATATCAACCGATTGGCTTCAGATTTTGGGAACCCGCCGGATTTTGAACGGGGAATCATATACTAGAGGAAGAGCGTAATAAAAAAATGTCGATTTTTTTTGGCACAGTCTACTGTACATTCTTGTAAGATAAATTAATGACCTGAATTTTTCTTATAATATCTAAATTGCATTGATATATTCATTATTTTCAAAGATATTGGAGACATTTAATAAAGCAAAAGGGATTTCGATGAAAATTGCTATGAAATCTATCACAATTCAATATGAAGAAAGGTGCCTATCATAGTACGTTCCCTATCCCACAATCATAAAAACCTTTTAATTTTTTTTAAAACCACATCTACCAATTTAAAAAAAATATGTTGCCTTCACCACAAAACAAGTATTGGAAATATTTCGTAGCACAAAAGGAATTTCAAATATACAATGATTTTAAAAGTAGGAAATGACAAGTAGAGTAGAAAAAGTGACAAATAAATAAGTAAGCTTTTAATGTATAAAGGGCTTTGTTGTCAAGGCCATTAAATTAGAAGACGTAAGTAAAACCTTTAAAACTCTTTCTATGTAAATTCTTGATAAGATAAATTGATTATCTGAATTTTTCTTATAATCTCTAAATTGCATTGATATATAATTATTTTCAAAGGTATTTGAAACATTTAATAAAGCAAGATATTTCAAAAACTATTATACAGTTTTTAAAATCCCTTTTGCTTTATTAGGGCCAGTTGCACCAAACACGGTTAACTGCTTTAACTCTGAACTTGGGTTCAAAGTGACATTAGAACAATAGGAACTGTCATCTTGAACGTGAGTTCAGCTTGAACCTGAGTTCAACATTTCTGGTGCAACTGGGTCTAAATGTTTCCAATATCTTTGGAAATAATTAATAATAATAATAATAACAAATTTATTTCCAATGGAATTACAGTACAATACAATTATACAACAATTACACGAAAACAAGTCAACAACAAAAAAATACAATGTATATTTACATATTTAATTTGTACAATAGAATTCATCCATATTATATGGTTCTAATAGTAATAATAATAATAATAATAATAATAATTTATTTCTCAACAGACCAGGTCCAATTACAGAGAAAAATATATTTAACGTACAATACATTAAAGTACACATTAAAAATAAAAAGAAAAGTATACATTAAAAATACACAATATAGAAAACAAATATATATAAATAAAATATACATGCGCCAAATATGATCTATAAGTAACACGTTTTTAAAACATTTTCGAATTCAGTAGTGTTATTACAAAAGATATCGACAGCGTACTGAACCTCATGATAATTCCTAATCATATTGATGACGGGTGAAAATAAGTGGTGATTTGTACGAGGAGTATTATATGAAAATGAATGCATGCTTCTTGAATTTATCCTCGGAATTGTAAAGTTAAGCAACGATAGGAAAGATGTATTATCAATATTATTGTGAATGAGTTTATGAAGTTCACAAATTGAAATATATTTATGTCTATTAAAAACAGACATAAAATCAAATTCACGTAAGAGGGCGCTGTACCTTACATCAAAGGTAGGATAGATGTTGTACTTGCGATAGTATAAATATCTTAGAAATTTCTTTTGTATTCTCTCAAGTGAATTAATATGAATTTTATTATAAGGAGTCCATACGCAAGCACAATAGTTTATTTTACTGATAATTAGAGAGTCGAACAGTCGAATAATTGATGATAAGTCAGAAAAGTCACGACTATTTCGAATAATGAATCCAAGTAGCCTGAGACAATCATTTACAACCTTTGTAATATGTTCCTTAAACGATAACGTATTATCAAATATTACTCCTAAATCCGTGTGGCTGGTGGTCCTTTTAATAGAAGCATTACATATTTGATAATTAAACAGAACGGGCCTACGAACACGAAAATAGGATACGATGCAACATTTTGAAATATTGATATTCAGTCCATTGTCTGAGCACCAACTGTGCATCGACTGCAAATTATGTTGTAAAGATACACAGTCTAACTCCGTTTCAATTACACGGTATAATTTTATATCATCTGCATACATGAGGTAGTCACAGGTTAAAGAATCAATTACGTTATTAATAAAAACAAGAAATAGTAAGGGGCCCAGGTTTGAACCTTGCGGAACCCCACTTTCAGCAGAAAATTGACTCGACTGAAACCCCATGCACGAAACAAATTGCTGCCTGCCACATAAATAAGACTTAAGAACAGAAATTACATTATCGTTGATATTGTAACGCTTTAGATAATTCAACAATTTATCATGTGGCATTCTATCAAAAGCCTTACTTATATCTGTATAAATAACATCAACTTGAGTTATATTTAATAAGTTAGACTGTGTACTTTTTTTCTTCATGAAGCCGTGCTGATGAGGGGTAATGAAAGGAGAAACAATTTTATAAATATGATCGTACAGAATGCTTTCAAACACTTTGAAATGCTACAAGTTGATTGTAGAGTGATTTTTTCATTGCCGTGTATGACTTTGCTTTCTTTATCTCTTTGGGGAGATGATTAAAAAGCTTGAGACAAGTGTAATGAGGTCCTTTCTCAAAAAAACTTGATTTATGAGCAGGATAACTATACTCAACTCCATGTCTCGTACTATATACATCTCTCAAACGATGCTGCTCAAATAAGTGTCTATGTTTCCACAAGAACTTGATGCATTCAAATATGTACACTCCGTAGCAAGTCAGTATGTTCGCACGTTTGAAGTAGCCCCTGCAACTGCTGTCATATTTAAGTTTGTACATAATACGCAGTGCCCTCTTTTGCGTCACAAATAAAGAATGTATGGCACTACTATAACCCCAGAATATTATGCCATATTTTAGGTTTGAATAGAAATAAGAGTAATAGAATATTCTCGCTATTTCAATATTTGCATTTTTTGATAGAATTCTCAACCCATAACATGCTTTGTTGAGCTTTTTCCCTAATATATCTACATGTTCTTTATAATTTAGTGTTTAGTCCATCGTTATACCTAAAAATTTAGAATGGGATGTGAACGAATAGATTTTATTATTTAGCGAAATTGATTCTGTAGTACTTATTCTCTGACTTATTTTGAAAAATGTGCAATTGGTTTTTAATGTGTTTAGAATCAGTCCATTATTTATGAGCCATGTTTCTGTCGATTCCATAGCAACATTGCCTTGGCTTTTTATACCCGTATACTCCGCACTAGACAGTAATATATTAGTGTCGTCTGCGTAGTTAAGAAATCGACAAGTATCCTCCATGCCAACACTTATGTCATTCATAAAAATTATGAATAGAAGAGGGCCCAGAATACTGCCCTGCGGAATGCCCTTATTGATATCCAGGACATCTGATAATACATTCGACCCACTCGATGAATCTCTTATCTTCACAGTCTGTTTTCTGTTCAGTAGGTATGATTTTATTAACTTATTTTCAGTTTCTTTGATTCCATAGTGGAATAGTTTAGTTAAGAGTATCGTGTGTTCGATTGTATCAAATGCCCTGGATAAATCCAGAAACACACCACAAACCAGATCCCCTTTGTCTAAGCATGAATAAATAGCTTGTAGATAGTCAAACAGTGCTGTTTCAACACTTTTACCCTTCAGAAATCCATGCTGGGAGTTACTAAATATACGATTGTCATTAAAAAAGTGTATTATTTGGGTTGCTATTAAAGATTCCAGTAGCTTTGAGAAAGTACTTAGGACACTTATTGGTCTGTAATTCTCAAAATACTGCCGATCACCTTTTTTATAAACGGGTGTGACAATCGCATATTTCATATCATCCGGGAACATTCCTGTCTGTAGGGAGTAATTGAAAATGTGTTTTAGGAGTTCTATTATTTTATGAATACATTTTTTTATTACAATGGCTGGGATTTCATCGGAACCACTGCTCATTTTATTGTCCATTTTATTGACAATGTTTAAAATATCGGTATTAGAAATGGGGTTAAATTTAAAACGATATTTATTTACAGGTATATTACATATATAATTATTAGACTGAGGAATTTGATTTATAATTATTTTTTGTGCAATTTCTTTAAAAAATGTATTAAATTCATTGGCTTGTTGTTGTGGATTTTCTGTGAAAGGCAATATAAATTCTTTTTTCTTTGTATTTACAAGGTCTGATATTATATTCCAGGATGCTTTAGATTTGTTGGTTGAATTATTTAATTTATTCTCATATTGTTTATTTTGTTCTGCTTTTAGTAAATTATTGTAATGTATTTTTGCATTTTTTAAGTGAATTTTATATTCCGGAAAGAAGACGATAAGAGTTTCGTATAAATCAATAGATTTTTTACATTGTTCAATTTCCGTATTTGTAATGCGAGATTTATGCTGTTTGCAATTTGTTTTAATATTTCGTACCGGAAAGTATTTATTTAAGTATAGCATAAATGTATTCATAAAAACTTTATATTTTTCATTAACATTATCTCCTAAGAATGCATCCTCAAAATATTCTCCGTCCAAGTCGTTACAGAAATCATTGAGTAGGTAATCTGAAAATTGCCTACCTTTTTTATAGCTAGGCTGTTTACGTAATTCTAACTTTGTGGATATAAGCTGTGCAGAATGATCAGAAGTGTACATATTAATCTTGCTGTAATAAACATTATTACGGCTAATATTAGTTACAATATTATCAAGACTTGAAGTTGAGCCTGTATGGTGCATTCTAGTATATTCGTTAACAGTTAATATTGCATCATAAGATTCAATTAAGCTTGTAAGCATCATTGATTCAGGTGAATTTGTTAAAGTATTGATATTAAAGTCGCCTGCTATAAAGTAATATGAATTTCTTTGTGTTAGCAGAGTAAGAATCTTATCAAAAATATTAAAAAAAAAATGGTGATGTGTCCATCATAGTACTTTCCCCCGTAAATTGCGTATTAAATCACTTTTTAAAGTTTGTAAAGAGGCTAATGAATCACCCTGTAGAAAATTGTGTTTGAAAGTTCCCGAAAAACGTTCTTCTTTTTATAACATATTACGAAGTGGTCCTCAATAACTAGATAAAACACACAACTTTTGAAATATCTCAAAAACTAAGAGTGCTATGACAAAAAGTAAGTGCACAATACATCTTCATTTTGTTATTATCTACAACTTTTATTTGAAAGAATTTTTTGTTTGATGAACATTTATTGAAAAAATCTGAAAAAACTGAAAAACGCTAAGAGTAAAGTACCACTTCCGGTTTTCCGATTTTCACCAAAAGCTTTTCAGTTCTTCCGATTGTAACAAAAAGCTTAAGTTTCAAGTTTCATCTCGATATCTTTAGCGGTTTTTGCGGTACAGCGCACACAGACAGACAGACAGACAGACATTTTTCAAAAATGGTCTTATTCGACTCAGGGGACCTCAAAACGGATATTTCCGCTAAAATTTTTGATTCGAAAATTTTCACGAAAACAATACTTTCCCTTTGTATTACATACGGGGGAAAGTAATAAACCTAAATCACTTGCTGGTGTTCTATATATACAAACAACATATATTATGATTTTATCTATTTTTAATTCTGTACCTACACATTCAACTTGTTTACAAACAGTTATATTATTAATGACATTTACAGAAAGTGCCTCAATGTTGGATTTGCAATAAATTGCTACACCGCCATGTTCATGTTTGTCTCTGTAATAATATGAAACAAGTTTAAACCCCTTAACCATGCTATATGATTCTAATTGATCATTGGGTTGCCAATGCTCCGACAGACATAATATATCAAGTTCTTGGATATCATTTTGAATAACAGTTTTTATTTCATTAATACTTGTGCTTAGTGATTGTATGTTGCAGTGTAGCAATTTAAAGTTACAGAGTTTTGACAAAATTGTTTTATTATTAGTTGTTGTTAACTTTATCAGTTTTGTGGATGGCTCTTTTTGGGGTGGATGAAAAAATTATATCTTGTGACATTTATTCCCGTTTCCCATGAGATGGGATTTTCAAGAATTTCTTTGTTGGAAAATGCAACCCCAATTTTGAAACTGCTGAATGTCGGGTTTTCATATTTTGGTGTTATTTTTTCACATACAATTTCTTTAAGGTGGTGTCTCTTAGTTAGTACGTCCTTTAATTTTTCTGCTGTCATATCTAGGGGATAGCGTGATACATGGAACCACGCGTTTCTTTCAACCGCTGTAATATTGGTTTCTTTTGTTCCGACAATTACTTTTTTTGTTCTTCTGCGTTTGACTAAGGTGAATTCCTCCACGGATGTGGTTGGCGTACTCGGAGTTTCGAGTTGAGGCCGATCCTGATAGTTTGAACTCTTCGTGCGCTTAGGCAGGGGCGCTTGCGCTTTCCCGTCCGTGCTGATTAACGCCGAATTTTTGGTATTTTCGAGTTGTAGGTTTTTATTAGCGGATTGGGCAGTGTTCTTTTTCGATGATTGTTGAGCATTTGTTAACACTGATTTATAGGTGTCGTTGCTTTTGTTTTGGTTTGCCGTTGAGCTAACATTAGCTATTTCTATTTTATCATTGATTTTAATTAAATCTGTATGATTTTGCTTTATCATCTCACTATGTTCATTTAATTTAGCATTTATTTGGACTAGTAGACTGACCTTCTTGGCGTGATATCAAGCATGATGAACATAACCACACAATATTTTCTTTGTTGTTTATTAGACGAACTTCAGTGTCTTTAAGGCCTGAACATGCACCATGCACCTCACTGTTACATATTCCTATGCACTGGATCCTCACATCAGTATTATTAATTGGTGTAGCACACACTTTGCAATTGTTTTTAACACAGCCAACATCACTTGGCGCCATGTTTATTTTTATATATATATATATATATATATCAATGCAATTTAGAGATTATAAGAAAAATTGAGATAATCAATTTATCTTATCAAGAATTTACATAAAAAGAGTTTTAAAGGTTTTACTTACGTCTTCTAATGGTGAGCACGATAAAAAAAAAACGACCGGTATATTTGTAAACTGCAGTAAATTCTCTAATTAATAACGTCACCCAATTGACAATACGATGACAACTGTCAAGGTAGTGATAGTCAACTTTTTTTTCTCAAATAACACCATACCTGTTTTTTGTTCCATTCGCATAAAGTGCACTGCCGCATTCGCACATTTATCTCAACTATACGCTTAGATTAAAAAAAATAATAAATCAGTTTATTTTATAAAAAAATCATATGTGTACAAAATAGAAATATAAGGATTTATAAAATATATCCACTTTTTTTATCTTCATTTCTGCCTATTCTGATGTCTAAAAAGGTGAGTTTGCGGTTGGATTCTAGTTCATATGTGAAATTGATACTGTCAAATAAATTATTGATTGAATTTACGAAACTGTCGACATTTAAAGTATCATCTATTATAGCGAAAATATCGTCTACGTACCTATACCAAGTTTTAGGGAAATCTGAGATTGTGCGTTTGGCTTGGGATTCTAAGTGGTTTAGAAAAATGTTAGCTAGAAAGGGTGACAGGGGATTTCCCATTGCTGTACCAAAAGTTTGTTTATAATAATTATTGTTAAAGGTGAAACCATTGCAATCCATAATCAGTTCCGTTAATCTAATAAACTCGAAGGACATTTCAGATGGTATATTGTTTTTGAATAGCAATTGTTCCAGGATTTTTAAAGTGTATTTAATAGGGATGCTAGGGAATAAAGATTCTACGTCGAAGGAAATGAGTCTTTGGTTCGGTTTCAATTTAACGTTTTCTAAGAGCTTTGTTAGTTGGAGGGAGTTCTGGACTGAGCAATCGTTTTCCATTTTTAATTTACTAAATTGTTTGACTAACCATTTCGCTAAATTATATGAGGGAGAATTAATATTTGATACTATGGGTCTGAACTTATTGCCCGGTTTGTGTACTTTTGGCAAGCAATAGAGTTTGGGTAATTTTGGGTTTTTTATTCTAAGTTGATAGTTTAGTTGTTTCGAGATTAAGTTGGGGGAGGTTTTCAGATATTCGTTAATTTTCTTGGTGTAGGCATTTACAGGATTAGATTTGAGTTTTATATACGGGCCTGACTCTAAAAGGTTATTCACATTATCTTCGTATTCTGGTTTTGTTAAGATTACTATGGCGTTACCTTTGTCTGATTTTAGAAAATGACAATCTTTTGATTTAATTGACTTGAGAGTTTCTCGTTCTTCTTTTTCTTCCTTGTTGTTCGTGGATTACTAACGTGTTTTATTTTATTAAAATCATCTTCACGTAACTCACAACGAAACATTTTATACGTTTAGATTAAAAATAAATAATAAAACGGTTTATTTTATAAAAAAATCATATGTGTAGAGAATAAAAATATAAGGATTTACCAAAATATCCACTTTTTTGTCTTCATTTGTGCCAGAGCTGGACAGGATTCGAATGATTCAGGATTCGATTCCCGGATTCGAATCCTTTTAGAGGATTCAAAAGAGGTATTCGAATACTTTAGTGAAAACGGATTCGTGATCCGTATTCGTTACATTTTTTTAAAAGGATTCGTATTCGAATCCAAACGTAGATGATTCGAATCCTTATAAAAGGATTCGAATTCTTATAAAAGGATTCAAATCCTTATAAAAGGATTCAAATTCTTATAAAAGGATTCAAATCCTTATAAAAGGAATCGAATCCTTATAAAATTCGAATCCTGATACATGGATTTAAATTCCTCCTAAATAATTCGAAGGGCAGCTTGGTGGTGTAGTGGTTAGAGTGTTGTACTCCGGATATGACGTTAAATGCATGTAGGACCCGTGTACTGCCTGGATGTTGCGTGCACGTTAAAGAGCCCTACCGGTGGGTTGGAACTCCCACCGGGTTCGGCAAAATTCCCGGATAGCTGTAGACCTAATCTCCGGCGTCATGATTGGCCTTAGCAGCGGAAATAGATGATGTAAAACCCAAAACTAAAAAAATAAAAAATAATTCGAATCATCGCTATTAAGGCTGGGATTCGAATTCGATTAATTCAAATAGTTAAATATTCTAATATGAATATTTAAATCACTAAATTATTCATATTTGAATATAAATATTAAAATTTTCGAATAATTCAAATATTTGTGAATGCATATTTGGTTACTTAACCATGAAAAATATCCAACGTTAATAGTATATTTTTAACTTCACTTGAAATCAGTGTTTTATACACGTGGCGCATGAAGTAAAATTTCGAGTTTAGAAAAGCCCCGTGAAAATTTGTCTCGGGTCGCTGCGCGACCCTCGACAAATTTTCTACGCGGGGCTTTTCTAAACTCGAAATTTTACTTCATGCTTAGTCTGGGAGTGGACAACACTCGTTCTTAGAAGTTTCAAATTGAAGGATTACTCTAGATTACTAAGTTTATTACCGTTTTACAAAGGCTACAGCTCAAAGGACCAACCATGGTCTTCGCAGAATGAAGGACTACAGGGAATCGAAGTTTTTTTACAAGAAAACAACGAATATCTGAAGGTTTACAGCATGGATAGGAAAGAAAACATCTAATTTTGAAAAAATATCGAAGTTGGGTTGGTTTTCAGTGCATTTTTAACTTCACTTTAAATCAGTGTTTTATACGCGTGGCGCATGAAGTAAAATTTCGAGTTTAGAAAAGCCCCGCGAAAATTTGGCTCGGGTCGCTGCGCGACCCTCGACAAATTTTCTACGCGGGGCTTTTCTAAACTCGAAATTTTACTTCATGCTTAGTCTGGGAGTGGACAACAATCGTTTGAATTTTAAATTTAACTCTTTTAAAAAATCGACGTATTGAATATATCATTCATTGAAATCATAGAAAAAGATGCAAAATTTTACCTAAAATTAACTTTTAGAGTTAACTTGATAATTTGTTCGGCTCTTAATGGGTGAATATTCTATTCCTAAAAAAAAACGTTTTTATTTAATATTGAAGTTGCATTTAATACAATAACAAACTGTGAATAAATCGACATAAATCTAGAAATATCAAAAATCTCGACATGTAGAAAATCTTGACGGTCCACTCCCAGACTAAGCATGAAGTAAAATTTCGAGTTTAGAAAAGCCCCGCGTAGAAAATTTGTCGAGGGTCGCGCAGCGACCCGAGACAAATTTTCACGGGGCTTTTCTAAACTCGAAATTTTACTTCATGCGCCACGCGTATAAAACACTGATTTAATGTGAAGTTAAAAACGCACTGAAAACCAACCCAACTTCGATATTTTTTTTAAATTGGATGTTTTCTTTCCTATCCATGCTGTAAACCTTCAGATATTCGTTGTTTTCTTGTAAATAAACTTCGATTCCCTGTAGTCCTTCGGTCTCCGAAGACCATGATTGTAGCCTTTGTAAATTGCTAATAAACTTAGTAATCTAGAGTAATCCTTTAATTTGAAACTTCTAAGAACGAGTGTTGTCCACTCCCAGACTAAGCATGAAGTAACATTTCGAGTTTAGAAAAGCCCCGCGTAGAAAATTTGTCGAGGGTCGCGCAGCGACCCGAGACAAATTTTCACGGGGCTTTTCTAAACTCGAAATTTTACTTCATGCGCCAGGCGTATAAAACACAGATTCAAAATGAAGTTCAATAACACATATATCATCATTAATTAAAATCATTATATAATCAGATATTTAGTCGGTAAATGAACATGTTTGTTAATAGAAACTGATGGAATAAAATATTACTGGTTGCAAATAATAGATTCAAATTTATTTTTAAAGGATTTGTATCCGTGATTCAAAAATGAGGATTCGAATCTTTGATTCGAATCATATTTTTCACTTACGAATCCTTTATTCGAGTATTCGTGATTCGAATCATATTAGGTGATTCGGATTCGTGATTCGAATCATGTTTTTGAGGATTTATCCCAGCTCTGATTTGTGCCTATTTTTTTTTAAAGAATGTTTAAATTTCTTTAATGACTTATCTTCAAGAATTAATCACTAAATAAAATAGTAATTGAACAAAATATAGGTATGGTGTCGTTTGAATAAAAAAAGTTGACTATCGCTACTTTGACAGTCGTCATCGTATTATCAATTCGGTAGCACCATTAAATAGAGAATTTCCTGCCGTTTACAAATATTGTTCGGGTCAGACGAGGAATTTTTGTACTTCGAATAATTCCCGTCCTTGGACCGAAGTAATTTTAAAAGGTCAGTTCTGGAGAGCATAATTTATGCGTAAACACGCGCGAAATGGTCAACGGTGCCAGCTAGGGGTTGTGCCAGATGGTGTCATGGTGAAGAATTGCTGGGTACCTGCTTCTTGCGCGCGCTTAATCCACCCCCGACGACGAAGATTTACCCCCCACTTTGTGAATATTTTGTAAATATTTTCTTGTATATTTTTATCATTAAGCTTTAAAACTTGTTAGAAGAAGGTTGAATAGAAATCCTTAGTAAAGCATAATTCGTTTTGTTTGGTGTTGTAGGCGTTCACTTGTGGTACATCTTAGATACACTTGTAAATAAAACACTTTTTACTTTGTTTAACCACTGGATAATTCGTTTTATTTTCGTTGAACAAATTAGTCGATGGTCGTAATAACTAGTCACGTTACAAGTGACAACGTCGCAAAACATTACAGTTTTTTACAAATATATATGGTTTGTTATACTTTACTCTTAAAATAAAAAAGTTAGAAGGATCTGGAACACCAAACTGAATCACCCTGTATATCCTAAAAATTGACTTGGTGTGCATGTAGATGTCTGTATGTGTTAGTGAGAAATACACAGAACACCTCTCATATGGGTCATTCTATTACAAATCGCACACCTAATAGGACTTGACATTTTTAAATTGACTGAAAATTTGTTTACGGCTAATATAAATAAAATTAATCGACACGTATTACAGGATTTGGCTCAAAAAACATTTTTTTTCAAAATATTCACATCACAATTTTCGTCCATTTGCTGGTTTTTGTCCGTTTCTCTCATATTTGAAATTTTTTATCTCCACTTGTACTGATCCGATTGATGGCGTTTTTTTTTTAATTTACACGTTATTGCGTTAGATAACCGCTCTTATTTTATTTATGAAGTTTATTGTTAACTAATCAAAGTTAATAACAATTTTATTTTTAATTGCGAATTTAAGTACTTTACCCCAACTAAAATTGATTGAGATAAATGCTATCATGTTCGTTCTTTTGTTATCTGCAAAAATCATTTTACAAAAAAATGGTATGTATCTTGGATCGGAAATAATTAAATATTTCCGAGCGCAAGTCACGCCGCGCGCGGGGGAGTCGGCGCGCATAACATGTAGCACGCCAAAACGTGTCTGAACTTGCAGTCCACCACGCTGTAGTGTGGACATGAATGTTTTTAGTGTGCTGCCGCAAGTCGTATCATACGCATGTCTTTATAATATTATTGTTTACATTTACATTTGGCTAGAAAGTTTTGATAAAATGCCCAAATCATCTACATTTTTAAGTGCTTCGAAAATTCGACTGGATAGATGTTTCAATCCTTTCAATAAACCTTCTCATCGAAAACTAAAAAATCTTCGCCGAATTACGAAGGAACATTTGACTGCTTTAAATTTATCAGTTACGGATGAGTCTCTTCAACAAAAGATCTGCAATACTTGCCGCATTGAAGTTCTTCAATTCGACAAGGATTTTGAAGAAAAGGTAAAATAATGATTTCGTTACTTGAATTTCATTGCTGATGCAATATTTGTTCTAATTTTCATGATATCTTGGAATAATCTGTTGAAAGACAGGTTTACAGATATATGTTAAAAATATATTTTTTTAGAATGAGGAAATTCATGATAACGATTTTTGTGCGTTGGAAAGTGATGATGACAACACGGAACTTTTTTCGGACAGTCCGGATGTATCATTTGAGAAAGACAAAGTAATCGTGACTGAAGCAATTGATTTATTCAACCAAGGTTTACATTTGATGGGAGTTTCACCTATTAAAAAAAAAAAGTTTCACAAAAGCGTTATTCGATTGAAAGGTAAAAAATGTAACTGAGATTTTTACTGAAACAATTTTCCACCCTGTCATTCACGGTAATAATGATAGTATTGAGGAAAATGATGGAGATTTTTTATTGAAAGTCTTGAAAGACGAATTTCAGACGACGACAGAACGTTCAAAAAGAATGAAAATATTGACAATATTTAAGGACTGGTCTTATCGGAAAATCCAACGTCATTTTCCTCTTGCTACAGATCATATGATTAAAATTGCGAAACAGATTGCGGAAGAAAAAGGAATAATGTCAGATGCAAATCCAAAAAGTCACCCGACTTTGGAGAAAGGAGTGATCGATTTAATAATAAACTTTTTTCAATTGGATGAGAACAGTCGTATCATGCCGGGTAAAATGGATTTCGTGTCTGTTAAAATTGATGGGAAGCGCATCCAAATGCAAAAAAGGTTATTATTAATCAATTTGAAAGAATTTTTTGGTGTTGTAGGCGTTCACTTTGTGGTACATCTTAAATACACTTGTAAATAAAACACTTTTTACTTTGTTTAACCACTGAATTTTACATTTAATTGTGTGACTAGTTTCGACTATCTAGTAGTCATTCTCAAACTAAAGTAAATACAAATTACACGTTAAAAACTATTTATACGGCTTCGAAGAGAGGGGTGTACATTAGGTCAACCTGGTCATTAAGAAGGGAAATTCCGGGATTAATTCGGGCCTTGTGTATTTCTAGTGCTTCCAGTAAATCCATTTTACGACCTTTTTCGGAAAAATGGACCAAACCAACAACAGTAGCAGCTAAAAAGGCCATCAAACAAGCCGAGAAATACTGGTTAAAAGAAGAAGCAAAGTTCTGGTTCAAAAGAAGAGACGTTCTATCATCATATATAAAGGTTCTTCATACATCTCTAACACATGAACTTCATCCAATCGAATTTGATGTATTCGATGATCAAGTTAGAGAAAAGGTCAGCAGATTGAATTATAAGAAGAAAGAAGCGCAGAAGAAGGAGCTGAAGAAACTCAAAGATGATCAATCACCAGTAAGAAACTTAGCCACAACCAACTTCCACCCTAGAACAGTAAATTTCAGTAACGTCAAATTTTCCGAAAAAGAGTTAACTTTGTTAAATTTAGGCCCAAAATACTCCCCGCACATTAATGTTACAAATTTTAAAGATAATTTAATAGTCGAGTCAGAATTAGCAGCCTACAACTGAAATATTAGTAACTTTGAAAAAACTAAAATTGCAAAAATAATAAAACAAACCTCTTCCATTTCAAATTACGACGATAAGACAATACAAACAATAAACAAAAAAGTCAGAGAAAACAATTTAATTATTACAAAAGCAGATAAAGGTAATTCTACAGTAATTTTACAAAAATCCGATTATTTAAACAAAGTAATCGGATTTCTTCATCTAATATCCAAGAAATTAAAAAAGATCCTACACCACAACTTCAAAAAGAAATCAGAACATTTATCACTAATCCTAATTCTCTCTTTTCACCCTCTGATAAATATAAATTAATTCCTATGAACCCTACAGCACCTAGACTCTATGGCCTCACAAAAATTCACAAAGACAACATTCCCATACGCCCCGTAGTGTCCTATATAAATTCACCAACACGTCATATTGCAATAGAACTAAATTCCATTTTTAACACTATCACTAACTTTAGCGACCCCCATTCTATTAAAAATTCTGTAGAACTAACCAAGTTACTAGAAAACATAACATTAGAGAGTAATTGTAAACTTGTTTCCTTTGATGTCTCCAACATGTTTGCAAAAATCCCACCCGCCGATTGCATGGACCTAATCATTAAACACAGATAAAAGTAATGTTAACCCCATAGTAAAATCAGATTTCATATCATTATTAGATTTAATAATTAAATCAAACTATTTTTCATTTAACAATAAATTTTACAGTCAACATGAAGGCTTAGCAATGGGGTCCCCGCTGAGCCCATTGCTAGCTGAAATATTCATGAACAATATTACAAATACCATTTTAAATTCCACGTTAGGTAAAAAACACATATTTCATTGGTTTAGATATGTAGACGATGTTCTAGCATTCTTTAAAGGTACAGATAGACAACTCCAGCAATTCCTCAATTTCCTTAACACAATACACCCTTCAATAACTTTTACAGTAGAAACAGAAACCGATAACAAAATTAATTTTCTAGACCTAACCATTACAAAAATTAACAACAAATTAAATTTTAATATATATAGAAAACCGACCTATACTGATTCCGTTATCCCTAACCACTCCCGCCACCCACAAATTCATAAAAAAGCTAGTTTCTATACAATGATAAATAGAGCATTTAAAATTCCGCTAAATATAAATGATAGAAAGAAAGAGATCAATACAATAAAGGAAATAGCATTGAATAATGGCTACACAACTTCACTAATAGACAATTTAATTCATAATTATGAAATGAAAGAGGTGCAGAAATTCTTCTACCCTACAATTAGGTCAATAGATAATCAACATTTTAAAACAATCAGCTACTATGGTACAATAAGTTGTAAAATTAAAAACATCCTTAAAAAATGTAACATTAATGTAATATTAAAAACGCCCCATAAACTTAATAATATAATTTTCAACCCAAAAACAAAACTTAATCCCCTAGTAAGATCAGGCATTTATAAATTGAACTGCGAAAATTGTAAAGGTGTGTACATTGGACAATCTGGTCGTAGAATCGAAATAAGATTGAAACACGAGCGAGCCTTTAGATTAAAACATAATAGTTCTACCTATGCTAACCATCTTTTAGAAGAGAATCACACTTTTGGCGAGGATGTGCTTTCAGTAATCCATTTTGCCGAAAAAGGTCGTAAAATGGATTTACTGGAAGCACTAGAAATACACAAGGCCCGAATTAATCCCGGAATTTCCCTTCTTAATGACCAGGTTGACCTAATGTACACCCCTCTCTTCGAAGCCGTATAAATAGTTTTTAACGTGTAATTTGTATTTACTTTAGTTTGAGAATGACCACTAGATAGTCGAAACTAGTCACACAATTAAATGTAAAATTCAGTGGTTAAACAAAGTAAAAAGTGTTTTATTTACAAGTGAATTTGAAAGAACTTTATGAATTGTTTAAAGAAGTCCATCCCGAAGCTAAATGCAGTTTTTCAAAATTTGCGTCACTACGACCTAAATATTGTGTGCTCGCAGGTGCAAGCAGAGATAGATAGTAGGCATTTCTTGTATACATAGTTGTAAGTTAATAAAAAAAACTGTGAATGTTTTAAGCGACTTGTATTTTTTGACATCATAATACTCGATACTATTGATCTCATATTTTCGTGTCTCGAAATATCTTAGTTTAACAGTTTTCAATCACTTTGCCATTGTGACATTTATTTTAGTAACTGAAATTATTTTTATGTCATTATATAATTACTTGCACTAATTTCTATTAATAAGTATAATCAACAAATATTGCGGAGTTAGATTAAGAATGGTACACATTCACTTAAAAGTGGAAAATGATGTGAGCGTCTGAGATCACTGCCGCACGTGACGCGCGCTGCGTGACTTGCGCTCGGAAATATTTAATTATTTCCGATCCAAGATACATACCACTTTTTTGTGAAATGATTTTTGCAGATAACAGAATAACGAACAAGATAGTATTTATCTCAATCAATTTTGTTTGGGGTAAAGTACTTAAATTCGCATTGAAAAATTAAATTGTTATTAACTCTAATTAGTTAACAATAAACATTATAACTAAAATTAGAGCGGTTAGCTAACGCAATAACGTGTAAATTAAAAGAAAACCGACATCAATCGGATCAGTACAAGTGGAGATAAAAAATTTCAAATATGAGAAGAACGGACAAAAACCAGCAAATGGACGAAAATTGTGATGTGAATATTTTAGAAAAAAAAATTTTTTCAGCCAAATCCTGAAATACATGTCGATTAATTTCATTTATATTATTTGTAAACAAAATTTCATCGTATTTGGAGAAGTCGCATTTTTTTTTCCTCAAATCCGTGCGGTTTGTAAAAGAATGACCCATATATGTGAATGCATAAATGAATATATTTCTTATTATGAATAAAATTGGCCAATTATGCTCTTAAAAATCGCTTCAAAATTCATTATTAGTTGGTGATTGGTGCCATCTAACCGCGGCCGGACTGACTATTGTCAAAAAAAAATCTACATTGCGGTGCCAATCCCTTGCTGTTAGTTAAATGTCAATTTTGTTGTTGATAATGTCAGTTTGTGTTGTTTGTACGACGTTTATTGACAAAAAATGCCAACGATGTAGTTGAAGGTAAAATATCACCTTATATATATAATTGAGAAGTCCAATTACCCATTCGGGTGTAGGACAAAAAAAAATCAAAAATATCACCTTTGTCAAATTATTTTCAAGATTTCGAGCACTACGACTCGCTTGTTTTGATATTTACAGTAAAATTAACATAAGTAGGTGCATCTGAATGTACTCCAGTTCATTTTCGAGCTAAAACAGCATCAAGTATAAGTACAAATACTCGGAAAATAAAGTACTCGTGGACTGAGTACCAAGTACACGAAAAGTACTCAGAGTACAAATTTTGAGTATTTGTACTCGAGTAACTCTACATGCTCGAATTTTGAAAGCACATAATTTAGTTAGACTAAATAAACATTTGCGATTCTTTAATATATGGAGTATACCGGGTGTTGACTTTACGGACGCAACATAGGAAATCCCATGTACATTCTGAAATGTTCAAATATTGGCTCCCCTATTTATTTTAGAAGCAAAATGCATTTACCTTTTTTGTGGAGGTAAAAATTCTGAATTCATTTGTATTAACATTTGTCACTTTAAGTTTCTCTAAATTAAAATAATTAGGAAAAAGTAATGTGATTTTATAAAAATAATGACATGCCATGGAATTGAAACAACAATTGCGGATGTCAACATGGCACTAGATATCGCTGTCACTTTATTAAAGTAAATGTTTTCAAAATGATTTATACTACACAATAAAAAATGGTGATGTGTCCATCATAGTACTTTCCCCCGTAAATTGCGTATTAAATCACTTTTAAAATATTTGTAGCATTATTATTTTCAAAATGTCTTCAAATTTTTGATAACTACAACTTTTATTTGAAACATTTTTCAATTGGATCAACACATACTGACACAACCCAATGACTAGATAAAAAACACTATTTATTAATTATCTCAAAAACTAAGAGTGCTATGACAAAAAGTGAAGATACAAAAAATCTTTAATATTTTATTACCTACAACTTTTATTTGAAACATTTTTCAATTGTATCAACACATACACTGACACAAATCAATGACTAGATAAAAAACACTATTAAATATATCAAAAACTAAGAGTGCTATGACAAAAAAAGAACCTACAAAAAATCTTTAGTTTTTCATTTCCTACAACTTTTATTTGAAACATTTTTCAATTGTATCGACACATACACTGTCACACACCAATAACTAGATAAAACACACAACTTTTGAAATATCTCAAAAACTAAGAGTGCTATGACAAAAAGTAAGTGAACAATACATCTTCATTTTGTTATCATCTACAGCTTTTATTTGAAACAATTTTTTGTTTGATGAACATTTATTGAAAAAATCTGAAAAAACTGAAAAACGCTACGAGTAAAGTACCACTTCCGGTTTTCCGATTTTCACCAAATGCTTTTCAGTTCTTCCGATTGTAACAAAAAGCTTAAGTTTCAAGTTTCATCTCGATATCTTTAGCGGGTTTTGCGGTACAGCGCACACAGACAGACAGACAGACATTTTTCAAAAATGGTCTTATTCGACTCAGGGGACCTCAAAACGGATATTTCCGCTAAAATTTTTGATTCGAAAATTTTCACGAAAACAATACTTTCCCTTTGTATTACATACGGGGGAAAGTAAAAAATGCTCCTAATTAAAAACAAAGACAATCATTTGACTATAGTTGTTTTTTCATCTATTTGATTTTTGTCATGATTTCCGTCCAATTTAATGTTCTGGAATTTTCAATATTTTAGTCTATTTTCATAATTTTTAAAGTTTTAAGATTTTTATTAATTCACTAAATATTCATGACTCGTCAATTTTTATGATTTTCATTAGTTTACATACATTTTGGTGGCTTTCGTCAATGTCAATCACTAGTCATAAGTTTTCAATGTTCGGAGATTTATCAATTTTCAAGATTTTCATCAATGTTGTCGAATTTCATCGTTAATTTTGATCATTCCGTATTCTCAATATGATATAAAAAAATGTGACAAATTGGGACCTAAAATACTGGTCCGCCACACAAAATGGTTCGAGAAGCGCTAGTGTAAATCATTTCGAAGACATTTACTATATCAACTCAGCAATATTTTGTACCATTTTGACATCCGCAATTGTTGGTTTAATTTCCATGGCATGTCATTATTTTTATAAAATCACATTAATTTTCCTTAATAATTTTAACTTAGAGAAACGTAAAGTGTTAGGTGCAAACAATCATAAATTTAGAATGTTTCCCCCTACAAAAAGTTAAATAGATTTTGTCTCTAAAATAAATAGGGGAGCCAATATTTGAACACGTCAAAATTAACATGCGATTTCCTATATTGCATCCGCCAAGTCAACACCCGGTATATTAAACTTCACTTTAAATCAGTGTTCAATATGCGTGGAGCATTAAGTCAAATTTTGAGTTTAGACAAGCCTGTAAATTTAGTTTGGTCGAAATTTTACTTCAAGCACCACTCGAATTTCAAGTGAAGTTTAAAATACACTATTAGGGCTAGGAATTTTTCAAATTTAAGTATTCAATTACTCTTTCAGAGAAACATATTCAGATTTAATCGAATATTTAGCTCACAAAAGGACCACGGAGACCGCAGTGCAGGAACGCTAAGCGACATCACCTCATGTGACAAAAAAAATCGAATATTTAAATATTCGTTGAAAAACTTATTCAAATATGTGTATAATTTATTGATTGAAATATTCATATTATCATACAGGGAGTGTTTCTTTAAATTATACGTATTTCAAATTCAGCTTATTTTCTTTATATCTTTAGATATTCGCTGTGTAATAGAGTTCAATTTGAAGCTTTAAACAAGTGTTTTCCACTCCCAGACTAAGCATGAAGTAAAATTTCGAGTTTAGAAAAGCCCTGTGAAAAATTGTCGAGTGACCCGTGACAAGTTTTCTGGGCTTTTCTAAACTCGAAATTTTACTTTATACGCCACACGTATAAAACACTAAAATATTGTGAAATTTATGTATATTTGAACTTCATTTGAAATCAGTGTTTTATAGGCGTGACAAAAAAAAATTGAATATTTAAATATTCGTTGAAAATCTTATTGAAATATTTGAATTACAAGAATATCTAAATATTCAAATATGCGTATAATTTAGTGATTGAAATATTCATATTATCATACAGGGAGTTTTTCTTTAAAGTATACATATTCCAAAATTAGCTTATTTTCTTTACATCTTTAGATATTCGTTGTTTTTTTTTTAAGTGTTCAATTTGAGGCTATGAATGAGTGTTTTCCACTCCCAGACTAAGCATGAAGTAAAATTTCGAGTTTAGAAAAGCCCTGTGAAAATTTGTCGAGGGTCGACAAATTTTCACAGGGCTTTTCTAAACTCGAAATTTTACTTCATGCTTAGTCTAGGACTTGAAAACACTCATTTAAAGCATCAAATTGAACTTTTTAAAAGAATAACGTACGTCGGAAAATTTACGGCTTTTACATATAAGAAAGAAAAATTCCCTGTATTATCCTAGCCTTACTTTTGTACAAGAAAATAAGACCATATAAAATGTTCTTCTGTGAATAACGAACCAATGATTAGATGATTTATAAAATAATATGTCAGACAGCAATTAGTCAAAAAAAAGAAATTTAAATAAAATTCAAGAACCATCGATAAAACTGAAATAATTCAATTCTTTTTCTGTTTTGTTACAATCAAATTCACCTGTACACACAAAACTAGTATTATTTCCACAATACACACGAAACATTTCGAAACGGTCCATTGTTAATGCCGACTTAAATATGATTGAAAACAGGTGGATTTCCTAAGAGCTCTTCAGCAAGCCATTGCGCAGCGTCTAAGAACCGTGCCGTATCGATTTTTAAATTTTAATTGCCTTTTTTACGAACTTGTCTGTTGCTTTTGTACACATGTGTGTGTGTGTGTGTGTGTGAGTGGTCATTGTGATTAATTCGAATCGTCGTCGGCCATGAGCCTGCTTTCGTAATTTCCTGATGCCGTTCACCGGTCCATATTTCTCACACACACACACGCACTCACTTTAACTGTAATAGGTGTGTGATAATGATAAATAAACATATAAACAGATATTTGTTATGTTTCTATTATGATTATTTTATTTGGGTAAATTTTATTTTGATTTAAAATCTTAATGTACAATTATAACATTAAGAAAGCTGTATTTTTTGTACCAATTAATTTTATTGGCATGTCCCTTTAGTTCAGTAGCTCCCAAACTGGGGGTTGCGAGTCGAATTTTGAGTTTCGAGAAGCTCTTGATTGTATCAGAAGCTCTTGATTGTATTATGATACTTTCTTGAGAATACAACTCATAGCCTACTAGAATGTATTTTCAGCCAATCAGATGCAAGTACATACGTAGCAGTATGTGTATCGCAGCGATGATAAAAAATCATCGCAATGATAAGTTTGTTGTGGTCATAAATTGTTTTTTAAACGTCAAAGTGGTTTGACGTCAGAATTCCAAATATTAAAATAGACGTTGGAAATCGTTTTGGTACTGCTTCTAGCAGCAATATAAGTGAAGTAGTGAAAAATACGATACCGAAAAACACGGTGCGAAATAGAGAGTCGCATTGGCGACAATTTTCTGAGTTTTGTGCCGCTAGGAAGTTTCAGATAAGTAAGATTATAACATTTTATTCGTTATATTCTCTCACTAAATATAACTCGTGGTACGATTAATACCAGATGATATTTAGTCGTTAAAACTGTAGCAGCACATTCAACTCGTCCTACGGACTCGTTGAATCTGCAGCTCGGTTTCAACTTCAAAATATCATCGGTAATAATCTTACCACTCGTTGTATTATGGCTGAGAATACAACTCATAGCCTACTAGAACGAATTTTCATCCAATGAGATACAAGGAAAGCCGTAGGTACATGTCTATCACCGCGATGATAAAAAACAAAAGAAGCATGAATAAGTTGTCCTGTCATTTGAAACGTCAAAATGGATGAAAATCGCTGGGGTAAAGTTTCGTGCTGTGACACTAATTGAGAAGTGAAAAGTGTGACACCAAAAAACACCGTCATTGCGATTCTTTGGCAATGGCGGCAGTTTATGAACTTTTGTGCGGTTAAAAAATTCACAATCAATAGGAACACAACAATATCACAGCTGTGGATAATGTTGAGGTACTCGCTTTATTTTATTCGTTATATTCTCTCACTAGATATAACTCGTGATATGATTAATTATCGATGATATTTTTTTCGTTGAAACCGAAGCAGCACATTCAACTCGTGCTGCGTACTCGTTGAATCTGCAGCTCGGTTTCAACTCCAAAATATCATCGATAATAATCATACCACTCGTTATACTACGGCTGAGAATATAACTCAAGCGTCATATAGCTACATTCCCACCAATCAGAATCGCTTATTTCCATAGATACATGTTATCACAGCGGTGGTAGAATCCTATCACCTTGTTTTGGTCGTTGCTGCGAAAATTATTTGTAAAATCTGACTGTCAATAATTAAAAATGTCAACCGGGTGTGAGGTTTTCATGACAGAAATATAGTGAAATTCATTATATTCTCTCATCGAATATAACTCGTGGTATGATAAATAATCGATAATATTTATTGGTGAAACCACAAATTCAACTCCCCCTTCGAGCTCTTTGAATCTGCAGCTCATGAATATTATCGATGATAATTTTACCACTTGTTGTATTACACCTGAATATACTAATTTGCTTATATTTTAATAATATTGTATATTACAATCATTGTTTTTATAACACAGGAGTATTTTTCAAAAAATTAATTCTAACATTTACCACAAACGTTTTTATCCGAACAATACATTCAGCCGTGTGCGTGTGATAAGTGGGAAAATTTACGATGTTTGCATTTGTTTTTGTGTAATTAGCACATACATTCACACGAGCCGGAATTGTAAATATTTCAGCTCACTCTTATCTGTCCCACACATGATTTTTATGCCACATCAAAACCCTGAGAGATCCATAATAAGAGAAATAATGTTGAGCGAGGTGAAAATGTACAAACATTTTTAACACTCATGAAATTCACGATTAAATAATAAGCATAAAGGTGTAAATTGGTGATGTGACCAGTCGATTGAGAATAATCGAATCATTTGATAATTAAAATCATCATACATTTTGATATATTATATTATCATTTGAATAATACTCGACTCATTATTTGAATGATAATTGACTGATCATTTAAATGATAATACAAGAGTCACGGCAGAAATAAAATAATAATAATAATATTTAATAATAGGTCTTTATTTTGCAAAAAAACACAAATACACAACCCGCCACAAATAATACAGACACATGTTCTATGTTACACCCACACAAGAAATAATCCGCGTTCAAATGGCGCAAACATCAATCATGTGTGTGCCACATGATTTCGACAAAACAGCACTCATAATTGAGTTGCCCAGATGCAAAACGAGCCATACGTGTTTTGACAAACGTGGCAAAATGACAAAAACTGATATTGCATCATCTTTTAAATGAATTAAAATAGGGTTGAATGAGCGTTGCATAGAATAAGGACAAAAAAAAACACGTTAAACTAAGTTAAAAGTCTGCAGGGTTTGCAACTGAAAAGATATGTCAGCTTTTGCAACTGATAAATGTTGCAGGTTTTGCATTCGACAGAATTTTTGAAACTTGATTTTTAAAAGGTTTAGGAAGGGTTTTGAAGGTCAATTTATTTTTAAAATTGTAGCCCTGGAGGAGTAGCATCCAGAGATACAAAAACCTCAAAATTAAAATAATATGTGTATATCGTTAACTTGTTCCTTATTGATCACTTGTTTTACATTTCTACTAATATAAAGGTTTTTAATTTAAATTCACTTGATTTGTTTTACTAATAATTAGTAAAACACACCAAGTGAATTTAAAATATGTGTATGGCTAGTTTTGCATCTGGGCCGACTCAATTAAAACAAAACAACATAGTTTAGATAGGGCGGGTGTGGTTCCAACAAGACAGAGCTACAGCTCACACAGCTCGAAATTCACTAAATGCTTTGAGAGAAATTTTTGCTGTATGTCTGGTTTCTCTTAGGGGTGATGTGGGGTGGTCTGCAGGGTCACCAGATTTCAGTATTCGTGATTTCTTTTTTTGGGGATATCTGAAAGAAAGGGTGTTTAAACGTCGGATTATTGAAGAAGTTAATGCTATACCATGCGAAGTGTATGAATGAGCTGTGTTGCTGCTAAAGGTCGTCGCCATCTTGAGGACCCCATTTTTAAAACTTCTTCAATTCTTAAATGGTATATACTTGTTTCAGAAATAAATACCTTTTTTCTCTTTATATACACCCATTACTTTTTTATTACCCATCAAAACTGCCGCACCCTGTATAATAAAAAGAGAAAAGAATGTTCTTAAAGTTAACCAAGACTTATTTAAAATATTTATTAAGGCTTAGATTTGAATACCTATAATTCAAATATTCAAACATGAATATTTGATTCACTAAATTATTCACATATTTAAATATTCAAACATTTGAATACTCGAATATTTAAATATTCTAATAATTCAAATATTTGATTATGGTTTTAAATGAATATTTGAATATGTTTTTGAATGAATATTGGAATAGTTACATTTACGTCTTTGAATGAATATTCAAATATATATTTGAATTAATATGCGAATAGTTAAATTAAAAAAAAATACAGTAGAACCTCGTTATACCGGGATGGCTTTTGGCTATACCTAGCACGATATAAGGAAAACACGGTATATCCGAATATATGTAATTTGTATATAATACAAAAATGACGCCGGAGCGTTTTACGTAATCAGGGCGGTACGCAGTCAATTGTTAAAATTAACATCTTTAAAAAAAAATAAACCTGAAAAATGACCCCCATATATATGAATCACGGTATCTCGAGGTCCGGTATAGCGAGGTACTACTGTATTTTAAACTTCATGTAGAATCAGTGTTTTATACGCCTGGTGCATAAAGTAAAATTTCGAGTTTAGAAAAGCCTGAAAATTTGGATTTTCCGGGATCGCTTCTCTCCGCCTGGCAAATCCAAATTTTGAGGCTTTTCTAAACTTGAAATTTTACTTCATGCTTAATCAAGGAGTGGAAAACACTTGTTAGACAGGTATTAGAATCTTTAATGACAATACTGATTTCTTAAAGAAAATGGGAACTAACACAAGCGGTAGTTATTTTTATAATTCATTAATTATTTAGATGTCCATTTTTTTTCAGAATTCTGTGTTGTCATTACAGTTTTTAATAGTTTTTTAACAAGGGTTTTCCACTTCTTGATTAAGCATGAAGAAATATTTCGAGTTTAGAAAATCCTGAAAATTTCCTCAATTTTCAATCTGCGTCGTTTATACAAGTGCTCGTAAAGCTTGTTTTATTGTAATTAAAGTCGATTTATTTGTTTTCAAGCTTCACTTTAAGTCAGTGCTCCGCCCGGTGGCGCATGAAGTAAAATTTCGAGTTTAGAAAACCCTGAAAATTTGGATTTGCCGGGCTCGCTTCGCTCTGCCCGGCAAATCCAAATTTTCAGGCTTTTCTAAACTCGAAATTTTACTTCATGCTTAATCAAGGAGTGGAAAACAGTTGTTAGACAGCTATTAGAACCTTTAATGACAATACTGATCTTTTAGAGAAAATGGGAAATTAACACAAGTATAGTTATTTTCATAATTCATTAATTATTTTGTTGTTAATTTTTCTCATAATTCGGTGTTTTCATTAGTTTTTAATAATTTTTTAACAAGGGTTTTTCACTCTTTTGATTAAGCATGAGGAAATATTTTAAGTTTAAAAAATCCTGAAAATTTCCTCAATTTTTTCTGCTTTGTTAATACAAGTGCTAGTAAAGCTTGTTTTATTGGTGTTAAAGTCGATTTATATGTTTTCGAGCTTCACTTCAAGTCAGTTCCACCCGGTGGCGCATGAAGTAAAATTTCGAGTTTAGAGAAGCCTGAAAATTTGGATTTGCCGGGCTCGCTTCGCTCCGCCCGGCAAATCCAAATTTTCAGGCTTTTCTAAACTCGAAATTTTTCTTCATGCTCAATCAGTGGACAGCACTTGTTAGACAGCTATTAGAACCTTTAATGACAATACTGATCTCTTAAAGAAAATAGGAAACTAACACAAGCGGTAGTTATTTTTCTCATAATTCGGTGTTTTTATTACAGTTTTTCATGATTTTTTAAGAAGGGTATTTCACTCTTTGATTAAGCATGAGGAAATATTTTTAGTTTAGAAAATCCTAAAAATGTCCTCAATTTTCAATCTGCTTCATTAATATAAGTGCTAGTAAAGCTTGTTTCATTGTAATTAAAGTCGATTTATGTGTTTTCAAGCTTCACTTTGAGTCAGTGCTCCGCCCGGTGGCGCATGAAGTAAAATTTCGAGTTTAGAAAACCCTGAAAATTTGGATTTGCCGGGCTCGCTTCGCTCCGCCCGGCAAATCCAAATTTTCAGGCTTTTCTAAACTCGAAATTTTACTTCATGCTTAATCAAGGAGTGGAAAACACTTGTTAGACAGCCATTACAACATTTAATGACAACACTGATTTCGTTAAGAAAATGGAAAATAAACACAAACTGTAGTAATTTTCATAATCTTTATGAGTTTCTTTAATTATCTTGTGGATTTTTTTAATGAATTCAGTATTGTCATTAAATCTTTAATTTGGTTGGCATTCACTTTGTGGTACAATGGCGGCCGACGAAATGTGAACGATGTTTATTAGCTATGTGAATATGACTTTTAATCAGGAGCGTCGCGTTTGTGCGAAAACAAACATTTGATTGACAGATTTATAAAAGTCATCCAAAAATATGCCTAGACATCTATCTTTAGACGAGAAGAGCAGGGCAATAGCTAAACTAGAAGAAAACTGGTCTCTTAGCCGAGTGGCTGCTGATTTGAATGTACGCAAATCCTGCATACATAATTTGAAAAGGCGATTTGAAATAAGGCAAGATTTAAGAAGGCCACCCCGAATTGGAATAGGAAGGGTATCTAATGAAGAACAGGATGTTGCATTGGTGAATCATCTCAGAGAAAATCCATTTGATAGTGCCTTAGATGCTCGAGAAGTAACGGGTTTTGCGGGGTCTACTAGAACTGCTCGGAGACGTATTAAAGCTGCAGGTCTACAAAGTTATCAAGCAGCCAAGAAAGTTTTTCTCTCAGAAAACAATAAACAACGAAGATTGGAATTTGCCAACGAATTTGTGTATCGTGGGGATGATTTTTGGAACTCGGTCGTCTTTTCTGACGAAAAAGTATTTCAATCATGTAGTAATGGGAGCCTACGAGTTTATAGACCAATAAATCAAAGGTATGAAGAAGGATTCACCCGTCCAATAACAAATAGTGGTCGTTTTTCTGTTAATTTTTGGGCTTGGGTCAGTGTAAACGGACCCGGAATAATTTGGAAAATAGATGGCCATTTAAATGCTATTAAACACAGGGATATTTTAGAATATGTAATGTTGCCTTCAGTAACACAAATATGTCCAGAAAATTTTATATTTCAACAGGACAATAGTCCTATCCATACAGCAAGAATTGTGACTCAGTGGCTAAATGACCAACGCATCCAAGTATTGCCTTGGCCTGCGAAGAGCCCTGATCTCAATCCAATTGAGAATGTTTGGGGATACCTACAAAAAAAGGTTTACTAAAGAGATTTTAGACCTATGAATGCAGATGAACTTCACGAAATTGTTGAAAATGCATGGGAGGATTTGGCTGACAACTACAATATGAGGAATCTAGTTTCATCCATGAGTACACGTTTGGCAAAAGTTATCACAGCAAATGGTGGTCCTACAAAATATTAATTTCATAATTTCTACTTGTATTAAGAATAAATATGTTTAGCATTGTAATTATCAATTGAATAATAGTCCTTTAAAACCTAAGTTACGCCACTGTTAAGAGTTCTGATAAATCTGTACAAAATTAGACAATTTCTGTATGACAACAAAATACCGTTCACATTTCGTCGGCTGCCATTGTACATCTTCATAACAATTTAATCAAAACACTTAACCTTGTTTTACCACTTTTATTTTACTTTTCAGGGGCTATAGTTTCGACTACAAGCTAGTCATTATCAAACTAAGTGCCTAAAATTATGTGTAAATTGCTTTTATATTACAGCATCAAAGAGAGGGGTATACATTATGTCGGTCTGGTCATTAATGAGGGGAATTTTCGGATTAGTTTTTAGTTTGTGAATTTCCAGCGCTTCAAGTAAATCCATTCTTCGGCCTTTATCCGACAAATGGATTACTAAAAGCATGTTGTTTTCAGTGCAGGTATGGTTGTTTTCCAATAAATGTGTTGCAAAGGTGGACCTGTTGTTTTTTAAACGTAATGAGTTCATATGCTCTTAATTCTAATTTCAAAACTTCTACCAGATTGACCAATGTTTGCTCGTTTACATGTTCCGCATGTTCTTTTATAAATACCGGATTTTTTGTTTTTATCTATGGCAGTTTTGGGATTGTGAATAATGTTGGCTATTGTACTGTGCGGTTTAAAAACTATATTGACGTTACACTTTTCAAGGGATCTTTTGATTTTGTTGCTAATATTTCCGAAATATGTTAGTGGACAAAATTTCTTTTTATTTGTTCGTCCACAGGTCCACCTTTGCAACACACTTATTGGAAAACAACCATACCTGCACTGAAAACAGCTTGCTCTCAGTAATCCATTTGTCGGATAAAGGCCGAAGAATGGATTTACTCGAAGCGCTGGAAATTCACCTCATTAACCCATTAACGGCCGAGCAATTATAGAGTTAACTCTAAAAGTGGATTTTAGATGAAATTCTACACTTCTTTATATGAGTTCTACGAATGACTTATTGTATTACATTCTATGATTTTTTTTTAAATATAAATAATCTATAAGCTGTAAATGTAAGGCATTCGTCGATTTTGTACGAAAACGAGCACTATAAAGTTTAGAACGTATATTTCCACTCCCAGACTAAGCATGAAGTAAAATTTCGAGTTTAGAAAAGCCCCACGTAGAAAATTTGTCGAGGGTCGCGCAGCGACCCGAGACAAATTTTCACGGGGCTTTTCTAAACTCGAAATTTTACTTCATGCGCCACGCGTATAAAACACTGAAATATTGTGATGTTAGAAATACACTGAAAACATTTTATTAAAATGAGTAATAATCAAGATATTTAAATAACAAAATATTTAAGTTTTTCTTCATACATTTTCAAGTCAAGAGAAATAATATAATATATCAAATTAAGTTATTTAGTTACCATAAAATTAATAATGTTGCGTATATGCATCAATGGCACTTAATGGGTTAATGACCAGACCGACATGATGTATGCCCCTCTCTTTGATGCTGTAATATAAAAGCAATGTACACCTAATTTTAGGCACTTAGTTTGATAATGACTAGCTTGTAGTTGAAACTATAGTCACTGAAAAGTGAAATAAAAGTGGTAAAACAAGGTTTAGTGTTTTCATTAAATTTTCATTAAATATTTTAATAGTTTTGTAACAAGGGTTTTCCACTCTCTGATAAATATTTCAAATCCAATTGATGTAAATATTTCAGACTTTTCTTAACCCGAAATATTTACTTCAGTTTTAAAAATTCCTAGCCTTAGTATTTATAGCTTCAAACCTATTAATTACATTCGTTTTTCCCAGCTATTTAAATATTCAATATATTTCAAGTACTTTTTAAAAAATTGCATTTGTCTGAAAAATGTTGTTGCTTATTCCATTCTGCGAACTAACGATTAAATAATTCAAAAATTTGTTTATATTTTAAAACTTGGAGCAATTGCAATAATTGAAATAACTTTATTTATTTTGTTGAATTATTGGTTCCATATTTTTTATTTTATTACTGCTAGATAACCAGAGGCGTATTAAGAGTCAGAAAGGCCCCAGGCAGAATTGCGTTTTAGGGCCCCTTCTGTGCAGTAAAATAAAATAAAAATGCATAAATATTTATTCTGTGAAACATGGTATAAAAAGTATAGGTACATGGTAAATGATGAATAATTTCTAATAACAAACAAACAAAAAATATATTAAAACACTTTTTTCTGTGATTTACCATTGGCAAATTTGTCGATTATTTGGTTTGTATCAATTTCATTTAAAACGTCACTTTAAATATTAAAAAGTACTATTAAGACGTTCTTCTGCCATAGTGCACTAAAACTTTCAGCAGCAAAGTTTCCAACCAAACTCAAAATACAAGGCCGTTAAATCGCGTTAAGATCAATTTTTTTAGAATAAAGTTGACCTTGGACTGTTTAATTCCCTTGATTCCTGACGTCAATTGTAGATTTTACCCATGTGACGTCAATAAACAAGATGGTTAAGTCACGTTGAGATTGACTTTGTTAAAACCAAGCTGACCGTATAGGAGTTAATCAAATTCTTTGATTTTTGACGTCCTATGAGGAGTTCTACTTATAACTCGAAAGCAATAAAAGACAGACAATGCAAACGTAAATTACAAATGTCATTGAAATTCGTAAAAGTTAACAAGGCTTGTTAAAACTGACAGATTTTAATTTTGACAGACATCACTAAAAATTAGTGTTTTATACGCGTGGCGCATGAAGTAAAATTTCGAGTTTAGAAAAGCCCCGTGAAAATTTGTCGAGGGTCGCGCAGCGACCCTCGACAAATTTTCTACGCGGGGCTTTTCTAAACTCGAAATTTTACTTCATGCTTAGTCTGGGAGTGGAAAACACTCGTTTAAAGCTTCAAATTAAACTCCAAAAAAAAAAACATAATTATCTAAAGATTTACAGCAGGTAGTTGGGATACATTTTCTTAAAAAAAAACTCGGTATCAAAATTTATTGCCGGAAAAAATCTCAATTCAAACTCAGGCTTTTCTAAACTCGAAATTTTGCTTCATGCGCCACGCGTATAAAACACTGACTAATTGTAAAGTTCCGGCAAACGCTCATCATATTCGTCACAGATTTGAAAATATAGACATTATATTTATTGTCTAATAAACTAGATAATTAAAGCTTGCACACCAGCGTATTTTCCTGACATATTGGCAGCGTTATCATATGTTTGTCCACGACATAACTTTATATCAAGCCTTAGTTTTTTTCAATATAAATAATATTTGATCTTTCAGATGAATTGCGCGATGGGCTAAAATTGGAATAAATTGTAAAAACCTTTCTTCTCTCGCCATTAGATGCAATATATCTTACTACAAAAGTTAGTTGACCAACGTGAGAGAAATCAGATGTAGAAGCAACAATAATGCTGTAGTAATTCGCACTTATTATTTTTTAAATGATCTTTTCGGACACATAATTGCTAAGAATCTGAATAAATTCGTTACAAATAGTAATGAATAAATAACTAACATTCACTTAGATATTCTAGACAAGTCATGTAATTGCCCTTTCTAATAGAGTGAACGCCGTCATTATGTCCTAACCTAACCTAACTCACCGCAATTGTCAACTCCTACAATCCCACGCGCGATTCCAGTTTTTTAAAGCCCTAGAGCAAAAAAATGAATTTATTACATATTTACTAATCTATAATTGTTTATCCAACGATATCTCGATTGTTGTACAAAATAACAAAAACTGTTTAAAACATAAGACGCGCGGTATAAATTCTCGGCATTTTTTGCAGTAACAATTTTTTTTATAGCACGCTCCGTTTACGAGATAATCGACTTAAATCACGGAAATGTTAACCTAACCTAACCTAACCTCACTCACCGCAACAATCAATTAACACAATCCCACGCGCGATTCTAGATTTTTAAATCCCTAAAGTGAAAAATAAATGTATTACATATTTTTACTAATATATAATTGTTTATCCAAAGATATCTCAATTGTTGTACAAAATAACAAAAACTGTTTAAAACAAAAGACGCGCGATATAAAATTCTCGACATTTTTGCACAAACAATTTTTTTATAGCACGCTCCGTTCACAAAATAATCGACTTAAATTACGGAAACGTCAACCTAACCTCACTCACCGCAACAGTCAACTCCCACAATCCCACGCGCGATTCCAGATTTTTAAAGCCCTAAAGCGAAAAATGAATTCAATACATATTTATTAATCTATAATTGTTTATCCAACAATATCTCGATTGTTGTACAAAATAACAAAAACTGGCTCGACATTTTTGCAGATACATTTTTTTTATAACACGCTCCGTTTACGAGATAAACGACTTAAATCACGGAAACGTCAACCTAACCTAACCTCACTCACCGCAACAGTCAACTCCCACAATCCCACACGCGATTCCCGATTTTTAAAGCCCTAAAGCGAAAAATAAATTTATTACATATGTACTAATATATAATTGTTTATCCAACGATATCTCGATTGTTGTACAAAGTAACAAAAACTGTTTGAAACAAAAGATGCGTGGTATCAAAATCTCGACATTTATGCAAACATTTTTTTTCATAGCACGCTCTGTTTACGAGATAATCGACTTAAATCACGGAAGCGTCAATCCAACGCGAAATTCCAAAATTTTAAAGCCCTATTGCGAAAAATAAATTAATTACAATTTTTCAAAGTATAAACTAACCTTTGATTGATTATTCAAATAAAACTTTTGCAATTTAAATTTAATTGTGAAAACAAATTATATTTTTTATAAATTAAGCTAACATTAATTTACATCATGCTTTGTCTGGGAGTGGAAACAATTGTTAGAATATTATTTAAACTTAAATCAATATGAAGATTTAAAAGTAATAAATCATTATTTGTATTTGTATATTTCTTTTTTTACAGTTTAATTCAAAGCTTTAACCGAGTGTTTTCCACTCTCAAACTAAGCATGAAGTAAAATTTCGAGTTTAGAAAAGCCTAAGCGTTTGGATTTGGACGCGCACATATACGTTCATATGTGTTACGGCCATCGACGTACCTTGAGTCAGAGGTACGTTTTGTGGGGCCCCCGAAGGGCTGCGGCCCCAGGCGGCCGCCTGTTACGCCTTATGGTTAACGCGCCTCTGTAGATAACTCAAATGATATTAATTAGAATCCTAATTATTATAAGGAAGCCTTACACCTGAAGGTCAAAAGGCAAAAAATTAAAAAAAAAATATGTCTATCAGTTATCACGATGGTTTTGACCGTTACTACGTGGTTATCCATCTCAAAATTAAATGAAACTATTACTTAAAAATAGTAATAGTTTCATTAAATCTATCAGTTATAACCATAGCAAGAAAAAAAGACCTTTATTGGCATATAAAAAATAAAATTACAAATAAAAAATAATAATAGAACAAAAAATTATATCATCTCCTTTCTTTTTTCCGCCCTCCGCCACCCCAGTACCGTTACCATCTTTACGCCAGCTCCGTCCTCTCTCATCCATTCCGTTACACTCCTTTTCCCCCCCAGCCATTCACCCCTTCACACTCCTCTCCCAAATGACTCCATGTATCTCGTCCACTTGCGCACAACACACATTTACCATACCCTTCCCCCATCCAGACCTTCCTTCCTCTCTCCTCCGAACCACATCTAGCTCTTGCCAGGGTTATCTTAGCCTCTTTCGACAAGTCATTATTGGATAGGTACCCTGGCACGCTCCCATGCACTTGCCACCTTTCGTACATTGGATTGTAGCCGCTCCTCCCGATACACCCCTGCCTCTCCTGCATCTCCACCTCTTTCCACTTCTCTTTCATCCAAGCTGCCACATTCACCCCCTTCTCTAACCATTCATTTACACTATCCTCAGACTCTCCTGCCCTTTCATACATCTCTCTGCGCTTCCTACTCCACTCACTCCTCCCTAATCCCTTGCACGTTCTCCATACCTCTTTCACCAGTCTCTCACTTTCCAATTCACACAACTTCATCTCATACTTCACCACTCTCTCCATTGCCTCACCATGTATACTCATCCTATTTGTTTCCTGAAGCAGAATGTCTCCAGGGGTTGACCTTTCCAACCCCAGAATCTGCTTCAGGAAACCATAGCAAGAAGTAACAGCCGTACAACGTCAGACACAAGGACGATCGGAGGATACAAGGACTCCTAATGGGGCGAAAAACCAAAAAGAGGCAGGATTTACTTCAATAAAGTTTGAGAGAAGTAAATCCAGCCTGTTTTTGGTCGTTCGCTCCGTTTGGAGTTTTACCTCCGATTGTCCTTGTGTTTATCAGTTATATACAGAGAGTTTTATGTAACACCGAACATGCCAGAAAATGTTAACCCTTTCGCTAAGAGAAGCGTATCCATAATTTTTTTTTTATGTGCTCCATGTGCAAAGATAACATATTTTCAAAATATAATAATAATAGTAAACTATTGATGATTTTCAACTTTTTATTTTACTCACTACAATTGTTTCGCTACACTGTAGCTTCTTCAGGTGAAGAAATATAATACAAACATTTTTACAAACTTATTTACATTATATACCGATTTCAGAAGTGTGGGTGGAGGGTGTATTTTTCTTTAACTTCAGTAGGGGGGAGTTGGAGAGTTCTAGTTGGTCGTTCAACAAATTTCCTGAATGAATATTTTTATTTATTTCTAAATTTTCCAATAAATTTAGTTTCCGTCCTTTGTTGGAAATGTGGAGGATTTTAAAATTGTTGTCAAAGTGATGGTTTTCTTCAATCAGGTGGTTTGAATATGTAGACGTGTTTTTCTGATGAATAAATGCTTTTTGATGTTCGTTTATTCTATCATCGAATGCTCTTCCAGTTTGGCCTATATAAAACATTGGGCAATCAGCGCAATTAAGCAAATAGACCCCACAGCGTTGACCCTTTTTAGTTTTATCCTTATTGTTTTTTATCATTTTTGATAAAGTGTTGGTAGATTTAAATGCGACGTTTATTTTTAATTTTCTTAAATAATTACTGATTTTTTGGCTCAAATAGCCATTATATGTTATTGATCCATAATTTTGATCCTTGCATTTCGTTCTGGGGAATATTAATTTATTAATGATTTCTTTTTCTTTGTTAATGATTAATTTGTTTATTGTTTCTAATTTAAAATTATTTCTAACCGCAATGTATTTAATTATGTTGATTTCTTTTTCAAAATTTTTTTTTTCATTGGTATTGAAAATGCTCGGTGAATCATGGATAAATGTCGCATTTAAATCTACCAACACTTTATCAAAAATCATAAAAAACAATAAGGATAAAACTAGAAGGGTCAACGCTGTGGGGTCTATTTGCTTAATTGCGCTGATTGCCCAAAGTTTTATATAGGCCAAACTGGAAGAGCATTCGATGATAGAATAAACGAACATCAAAAAGCATTTATTCATCAGAAAAACACGTCTACATATTCAAACCACCTGATTGAAGAAAACCACCACTTTGACAACAATTTTAAAATCCTCCACATTTCCAACAAAGGACGGAAACTAAATTTATTGGAAAATTTAGAAATAAATAAAAATATTCATTCAGGAAATTTGTTGAACGACCAACTAGAACTCTCCAACTCCCCCCTACTGAAGTTAAAGAAAAATACACCCTCCACCCACACTTCTGAAATCGGTATATAATGTAAATAAGTTTGTAAAAATGTTTGTATTATATTTCTTCACCTGAAGAAGCTACAGTGTAGCGAAACAATTGTAGTGAGTAAAATAAAATGTTGAAAATCATCAATAGTTTACTATTATTATTATATTAAGTGATAATGGATTTTCAAAATATAAGTGCCTCAACAATCAACGAGATGTTTTCCAAAGCCTGTAAATCGTGTGCGGAGAGCTTACGAAGTTTGTTACCTCTTCAATGCGCAGTCTGTACAGTGTATAATTTAAAAAAAATCCATGGCCATCTTTTGTTTGTTTTGTTTTTCGCATTTTTGCAAAAAAATTGTTACAGGCAGATTATAGCAATCAACACCCAGCTTTATAAAAAAAAAACCTTTATTGGTAAACATGTAATGCACTATTTACATGTTTACTAGCTGCAACTAATTGCTATCCCCTCTCTTCCTCCTGTTTTCCTTCTTTTTCTCCAACTTCTCCAGCGTCCTTACCCCGGCCGTAGCCTCTCTTATCCGTTTCGTCACTCTTCTGAAATTGAAATTGTGTAGCAAAAAGGTTAAATGTACATTTTTTCGGTATTGTATAAAACTCTGTATGTCTATGATTTTTTTTTTCAAAGTCAAAATGAATCGATGAAGGTTTTATTCATTCAATCCAGTCGAATATTCCTAACCACTCAAAATTAGAAAATCATCATCAAGTGAAAACAATTTCAAAGTGTACAAATATTATTGAAATTGTGTTTATCATTGTGTCAAGTGTATTTATTGACATTTCTTGGATAAACAGGCTATTATTGATCCTTTGGCAGGGACTTGCGGCGTATGAAATGTTTCAAGTAGAAATTTTTTAATTTGATAGGTGTTTATATTCCGGTCTCGGAGACTATTTATAACCGACTTCTTCGACCGTTTGTTTGGAAGGATATTCCTGTTTTTATTATAATCAATCAGATATATTCACTTCAAATAATATTAAAAAAAATAAAAGAAATAGAATACACATGTTTAGTTTAGTTTACTCTATTTGCTATATAGAGATTTTCTTTCTAAGTATACATATCTCGATGTGTACTGTAAATACTGTAAATTTTCAGATATTCGTTGGTTTAAAAAAGGGTTAAGTTAGTTTACATACTCATAATGTTTTTTTTTTAAATATACCTAATGAATATTCTGTAAATTTTCGGACATTCGTCAATTTTATAAAAGCCTTCAATTTGAAGTTTCGAGCGAGTGTTGAAACTCCTAGATTAAGCATGAAGTAAAATTTCGAGTTTAGAAAAGCCTGAAAATTTGGATTTGGGCGCGGAGCGAAGCGAGCGCCCAAATCCAAATTTTCAGGCTTTTCTAAACTCGAAATTTTACTTCATGCGCCACCCGTATAAAACGCTGAAGTATTGTGAAGTTTAAAATATACCGCTAAAGTACTATGCTGAAGCAGTATCATTTAAACTTCACGTTAAATCAGTGTTTTATGCGCCTGGTGCATGAAGTAAAATTTCGAGTTTAGAAAAGCCTGAAATTTTACTTTATGCTTAATTTGGGAGTGGAAACACTCGCTCGAAACTTTAAATTGAACACTTTTATAAAACTGACGAATGCCCGAAAATTTACAGAATATGCATAAAAATGCATTAAAAAAAACATCGCGAGTATGTAATACAATAAAGTCATTTATAGAAATCATAAAAGAAGTACAGTATTTTACATGAAATCAACTTTGTGAGTTAATTCTATAATTGCTCGGCCGTTAGTAGTTATTAAGCAAATGTTATTTAACCCAACTTTAATACACATAATAAAACCTAACCTAAATTTTCATACCTGTTGAATGTAAACTAATAGGCATCTATGATTACTCTAGAGTTTTTAATAATTAATATTAACTACGAGGGGAGTCCGATATTAAAGGTACAGGTTAAAATTTACTAACATATGTATTTTTCTTAAATATTTAGTACATTCTACAAAAAACTATATACTTTTGTTTATTTCTCGACATATTCTCCATAAAGATTTTGTTGTGGAACTGGGAATCTTGTTTGTCACCTGACACCAACTTTACTGGTCGTAAAGTAAAATAACGACAGTTCAACTTAACTTTAGTTTATTCACTTCGAAATACAAGTACAAGTAATTACAACTATTCGTTATGTTGGATCTAACTGCCGGAGTTAGTATGAACAATCAACTAGCGTAATAATACGTAACAGTCGCGCGGAATTCATTTACTAGACTAACTACATATCTAAGAAATTTAGTATATATATGGAAACTGGCGTGGGAACCGACATAGGTTACCACCCAAGAAAGTAATAAAAATTCCTTACGTAAGATTTTCTCATCCCTTATGGTGACATTAATGGTATTTATTATTGACCGAGGGTTTCGAGAGAATATCCTACGAAAAGGTGTGTGGGCGCACAGGTATAGAATGCATTAAGGGTGAATTCTATACCGGCTAATAACTTTAAATAGTTCTTTTAATAAAGCACAACAAAATGACATTAATAGTAAGGTATATGATAAGGAAGAATACGTGATTGTAACAATGTAAAATAATAATAATGGGTAAAAGTAATAATAGTAAAAATATTAATAATAATAATAATCGCAAAGGTCTATTTTGTGTTGTCTGGTCCATTGCACAGCACTACACAGTTTATTACACAACAATTTAGACATTTATCCCAGCGTGACAGTAGTTTGAACATCCCTTCATGGTAGTGTTGCTTGTCAAGTTGATTAAAGTAGTCCACAACTGTGTCTTGCAATTCCTGTTGATTTGCAAAGCGTTTTCCCGAGAAACATTTTTTCGGGGGTTTGATTTGACATGTGTGGTTCTCTGCCATCGTGCAAAAGTTTAACTCCTTCAATATTTCGTTTGCGGTGTTTGTTTCACAGGCACCTGTACCTTTAATATCGGACCCCTCTCGTAGTATTTGTTATTTATATTATAACAAATGTAAGCTCTGGTGATTTTTAAGGTTAAAATTTCAGACATCTGACAATAAAAAGTTGGCAACACTGCTTGAAAATAAATGTAGTACCATGAGATTGAAAAAATGATTCAGAGCTGGCCTTGACTACTACAACACGAATGGCAAGCCTGCTTTCAAAATGCAGCAGTAGATTAGAGATTCGGAAGTTTTAAAAAATTGATTTTTTTTTTTTTTGCATGTATTGATACTTGATAGTATCTAGTTTCATGTCCGAAAGCCGTTTTACAATAGGCGAATTCGTTAGTTAGATTTTTGCTTGTTGAAGTAAACAATGCTGAGTAGGTGGCTGGGTGGAAATACGCAGAACTCAAACGAAAGTTTGAATGCTTGTGTCTGGAAGCTGGCTTCGAAGCACCTCAACTGTGGTGCAAAAACCGTCGCTATCGCGTCTTTTATAGCTACCAGCATTTTCAACGACGGATACTCGGCAGTTTTTAAGACGATAGAGACACTGGGAATCCATATCGGCCTGCAAGCCAAGGCTTTCCGGTGCGGACCGACGCGGAGCGCGAGATGTGGGACGAATTTTGCCTGACTCCAGCAACTCATAAGGCCATCCAACAACGCTGGCAGGAGTAAATCATTCAAACCCAGTTTTTAGAGGAAGAGGAGGGCCTAGTGTACGGAGCTGGCGTAGCTGACTAAAGCCAAAAATCTAAAAAATAGTTAAAACTTGTGTCAAAACTTTAAACGGGTTTTTCTCGAAACCACTTTTTTTTCGCTGGCCGGAAACTTTCTTTTCAAACTATGAAACGGATTGACTTGAGCTTTTAGTGTTCGGTTCTCCACATTTTCCTCTGGAGTTTGAACCACCGTCATTCAAATATATTAACATTTGATATTTTTCATAGAGCCTTAAAGTCAGAAAAAGGGGGGCAAAAAGTGACCACTTTTTTCAAATGGCCTCCATTTTGTTATTTATCGAGATTTTTTATTGTCGGTGGTTCAAACTCCAGATAATTTAATACAGATTAATGACTACTACTTCATTTTACGTTTCAAATCACAGAATTGAAAAAATCTTTCCGGCCATGAGGAAAAACACGGCGGACACGGCCTTATTTGAGGCCAGATTTAGAGGTTTAGCCGGACGATTGAAAAGAATTAAAATTCATTTTTTATAGTTTATGAATCTATAAACAAGTTGCAAGAAACCGCAAGATCGCATGTATTAAATTTCCCAAAAATAAAATACTGAAAAACCGTAAAAAAAACGCTGTCCTAGTGGTAATACCCCCTTAAATACAAGAAATGTCAAATAAATTAAAACAAAACAGTAATTAGTACCGTATGATAACTGTGGTTGTTGTGCAAGCCTATGAATAGATTTTGTTAGGAAACCTTCCATTCTTCGTTGCACGTCTTGGATGTTTACTGCTGTTCTCTTTGTTGAACTGTCACTTCCGGTTTTATGGGTTACACTGCCCACTTCACGGAACTTATCAACACATTCATGAATTTCTAGAAATGGTTTACGATAATCCACTGCAAAATCCGTAAATCTTCCACTAAATTCCTCAAAGACTAACAGAATATGACCATTGTCCGTTTGCCAGTTTCTCGCCATTCCTGAAATAACTTTCCAGGATAAAGGTTTTGTGCTCCATCGCAAACATTTTGAAAGAATTACACTAGTATTACAACGGTAAACTTAAATAACTCCGGGAACAAGATTGCAAAACTGACTTACATTTGAAATGTCACTGTCACATTATAATTCAAAGGGATTCTATCGTATGTTCAATAAAATAAAACCTCTAGAGTGCTGTGGAATATATTGTAGGTTGACAACTGTGAAATTATACATTATAATTATTATGTCTGACGTTTTATATAACAATTCCTAAAGCGTGTAGCCAATATAAATTTTAAAAAAGACAAAATCATAGCACTCTAGAGGATTTTTTTTATTGAACATATGATAGAAACAGTGTAGCCAATCATTCGATCAGTCAACCTGCTCTGAATCTTTTTTTTTTTGATCTCACGGTACAGTTGCGAGAGAAAAAAACCAGTATAGCCAAATATTTGGCAATGTAAACTGGACTCACTTTGATTTTTCAAATTGTCAAATTGACAAATCTGCGAAAATCTCGAACGAAATTTAATTAAGGTCGACATGCTTCAACTGAGTGAGATGCAAAAAGTGATAATAACGAACCATTTAGAGACGGTATTAGCATTAGAGACATTGCTAATGTAGTGCGTATCAACAAAAGCACTGCCCTGTTGGAGAAGAAAAAAAATGGTTGTTAACCAGTACATGACAAGTTGGTTTTACAAAGACAAAGAAAAAAAATATGATATTTTTGAAGTTTTTAAAGCTCCCTGCTGTACTTGTTTTTTTCTCTCACAACTGTACATATCGTCCAATGTGATACAAATGGTATTCAATTAATTTTAACACATACTAACCTAACCGAACTAGTGTAATTGTTACCTAACCTAACTTAAAGTGTCTAATCCAACTATGAACTGATTTCTGACCTAACCTAACTGATCTATAATAATAACAAAAAAAAGCATTAAATTTAATTTGTCTTCTTAATTTTAAATAAGTTTGTAACAATCTAAAATCAAACATGAACATTATTTTCTTACATTGTAAAGAAGACTGTAAAATCCGTAAATCTCTGTGTGATTTAAAAAAATTCGAATCGATTACCATACATTAAGCAGTATTTTTTTTTTCTTAAATACTTTATCGTCTGTCTCATCCAGGGCTACTGGAAGCCAATACGTCAGGATGTGAACGGATGAATAATTCAGGAGTCTAATTGTTATGGCCCACTAGCACGGCAAGAGATACATAAATTACGGGGCTTGTGCGTTCGAAGGTTGCAATTAATGCGAAAATTAGCCGTGTCCGACCGTCGGTAATTATGTAATGATGCGTGTAATTTCAATAATGCATTCGCACCCGAAAAAGTCAAAGTCAAAAAGCCTATTGGTTTTTTAATTATAATGTTAAATATATGGAAATTAATTTTCGACGCAAATCAGGAATATTGTATTATGCACGTATTACACTAAAAAAAAAAGGAAGGAGTTTTTCGTAAATTCATAAAAATATTTATGCACACATTACAGTAAAAGTAAGGAGTTTTTCATAAATTCAGAAAAATATTTAGTTATCTAATAGAAATTAACCTACTAAGTGCCATTGCTGCAATAACGCAACATTATTATTTTTTTAACCACTTCATGCACACATTCATTTTGAATTTCTGGTCAAAAAATGATCACATAATTTTTTAAAAAGAAAAAATATTTGAACGCCTTATATCTCTCCCCCCCCGGCTACGGCCTTGTCAGACCGTATGATTTCTCCTTCATTAAAGCTTTTATGATTTCTCCTTCATTAAAGCTTTCGTTAACTAAATAACTAGATCTGACTAGAGCATTCGATACAGTTAGTCATAGTATACTTTTATTGAAATTAGAAAGATATGGTATTAGAGGTGTATGTCTGCAATTACTAAAATCATATCTTAGTGAAAGAGTACAATCAGTATCATACGGCAATGGGACTTCAACGCCACTCCCCGTTGAAATGGGGGTCCCTCAGGGCTCCATTTTAGGACCAATTTTATTTAATATCTTCATAAACGATATTGTGAGTTGTAGGCATAATATGCGGTCAAGTGGTATGGTCGTGTATGCTGATGATACGACCGCTATTATCAGTGGACAAAGAGTCGATCAAGTCATAGTTGAAACGCAATACACTTACTTGCAAATAAAGACATGGTGCCAAAATAACAAACTTACTCTAAATTCAGATAAGACATGCTGTGTCTTATTTAGAAACGGGAGATCCAATTTGGAGGTACCAACAAATTTCCTATTGGATGGCCAAGATACAATAATATCAACTATGATGAAATTATTAGGACTTACTATCGACTTCAAACTAAGCTGGGAACAGCATATTGAAACTTTAGCAGTGAAACTGAGTAGAATATGCTTTCTAATTAAATCGATAAATAAAAAGTGCTCAAAACACATTACATTGACCGCATATTATGCCTATTTTCATTCCCATATGCGCTATGGGATAATGCAATATGGACGCTGTAAAAAACTGTTATTTCAACGTCTGTTCGTGATTCAAAAACGTGTCGTCAGAGCACTAAGTTCTATAAAGCCTATGGACTCTTGTCGCCAAGGTTTCAAAGATTGCGGTATTTTAACATTAGCTTCAACGTATATATATGAAGTAGCCTTATTTGTTCGACAAAACACTCATCTATTTCCATCAGCGCAACACAACTACCCTACCAGATATAAAAATCATCTTCAACCACCAGCTCATAAAACCACCCTATTTAAAAAGGGGATCATTTATAACGGTTCCAAAATCTATAACTGTTTGCCTCATGAAATTAAAGACAGTGCATCTCTTATAATTTTCAAATGAAAACTTAAAAAATTATTGCTTGAAAAAAGTTTATATATAATTGAAGAATTTTTTGTTTGAAGAAATTGTCTATGTCTAATTATTGTTTATATTCAAATAGGTACATTTTAGTTTACACCCTTCAGCTGGATTATGACGTTTTCCTTTTGAATGCATGTATTGTTTAGTGATGAACAACTGTATGTAATTTACAAATGGAAATAAATTATATTATTATTATTATTATTATAATTAATTAGTGTGAGTAAAAACATATCAAAATTAACATGTATGACAAAAACAACCAAAACTAATGACGGTCTGTAACTTTAACAAAAGGAAAATCGTACGGACCTCTATCTTTAATGATTTGTTGATTCATTAAAATTATTTTATTAATTTGTTGAGTGATCGTATTTTTATTTATTTCATTTTTATACAATTTAAATAACATGATCTTCAGTAATTTGTTGATTGATTCAAATGTTCTTTACCGCTTTGGTGACTGATCGTATTTTTCATTTATTTACCTTCGTGAATTGATTCATCTGTAGCAAATTTTAGTGTTTTTATTTTCGGACGAATTAAATAACGTAAAGTGGTGTTATTTATTGCTCGGCTTGTAATAAATCCCAATGTTTATACACAAAAATACGCACGCTAGAGTGCACACTCGATTATTAATAAACCGCACGCACATGAGTGTGCGGACTAAATTTACATCATCGATAACTGAAGCCCACGCTCTCCAGCGTTCGCCCGATTCAAGATCTTAATTATTGTCGACCTTCGAAAAAAAAGGTCAGTTTTTAAAAACTGAAACAATAGTGCAAAATTTGAATTTTTTGAAATGCAACACTGATGTTCAGTTCATATTTTTTAAAGTAAAAACATGTTTAGAGAACAATAAATGTAAAATCTGGAAATTAAATTATAGGATTAATTTCTTACACTTTTGTGCATTTGTGTTCCAGCATTCGCCCGATTTAAGATCTTAATTATTTTCGACCTTCGAAAAAAAAAAAGTCCGTTTTTGAAAACTGGAAGGACAATACAAAATTTGATTTTTTTTAATGCAACAAAGATTTTCATATTTTAAAAAAAAATACATGTTTAGAGAACAATTAATGTATAATCTTTAAATTAAATATTAGGATTAATTTCTTACACTTTTGTGCATTTGCATTCCAGCTTTCGCCCGATTCAAGATATTAATTATTTTCGACTTTCGAAAAAAAAAAAGGTCAGTTTTTAAAAACTGAAATGACAGTACAAAATTTGCATTTTTAAATGCAACAAAGATTTTCATATTTTTTGAAGTAAATACATGCTTAGAGAACAATTAACCCATTAAGCGCCACGCAACATTATTAATTTTTTGTTAATTAAATGACTAAATAAGTTAATTTGATATATTATATTATTTGACCTGACTTGAAAATGTATGAAGAAAAATGTAAATATTTTGTCATTTAAATATTTCGATTATTAATCATTTCAAAAAAATATATGTCAGTGTATTTCTAACTTCACAATATTTCAGTGTTTTATACGCCTGGCGCATGAAGTAAAATTTCGAGTTTAGAAAAGCCTGAAAATTTGGTTTGGCCGCTCCGCTGCGCGGAGCGACCAAACCAAATTTTCAGGCTTTTCTAAACTCGAAATTTTACTTCATGCTTAGTCTGGGAGTGGAAACACTTGTTCGAAACTTTCTGAACTGAAAATCTACAGCGTATACATTATGTATATTTATAAGAAAACATCCCAGTATGTAATATAATAAGTCATTCAAAGAAATCATAAAATGAAGTGCAGAATTTTACCTAAAATCAACTTTTAGAGTTAACTCTATAATCACTCACTTTGTTTCACTATTATTATTTATTTATACAGACTAGTTTCGACTATCAATCATTATCAAGGAACATTTACAAAGTACTTAATTTGAAAAGTGTCAGATAAAAGGGCACATATCTGACAAATTTTGAAATAAATACTTTGATTTTTTTTTTTAATCTTTTGCCTTTTATACCTTTCGGTGTAAGGCATGAATTTATGTCTTTTATTGTGTTGCCGAGTACAATTCTCTCAATTGTTTCCTGTCTTGTGTTTTGTCCTTTATTCCTTTCCACGGTATACCTTTCTTTTCTGCTCCTTCTTTAACTCCATCAATCCATGTTTTTCTTGGTCTTCCTTTATAGTTTTTTCCTGTTGTTCGAGCTTCAAATATTTTTTTTGTCGTTCTCGTGTCCTCCATTCGACATATATGTCCGAACCATCTTAGTTGTCCCTCGATTATTTTTTCGTTTATATCTCCGATCTCTAAATTTTGTCTGTACGTTTCGTTCCTTATTCTGTCTTTTCTTGTTTTGTTTTCGATTTTCCTGAGGAACCTCATTTCGCTAGCATTAATTTTTGTCTGCTGATTCTTTGTTATCGTCCACGCTTCGCTGCTGTACATTATTGTTGGTCTTATGACTTTTTTTACGATTTCAGTTTTGATTTTGCTGGGTATTTCTTTATTTCCGAAGAAGGTGGTTTTTGTCATATTAAATAATTTACCTGCTTTCCCTATTTTGTCCTTAATCTCATCATCTATCTTTCCATTTTTTGATATTATTGTCCCTAAATATTTATACCTATCCACTTGTTTTACTCGTTCCCCTTGTATTTGTATGTTGTGTGTTTTGTCTTGTCTCGAGATTATCATCGTTTTGGTTTTTACCGTATTTATTTTCATATTAATTTTGTTTAGTTCGTTTGCTAGTATGTCTATGTTATATTGGAGGTCTGTTTCCGTTTCTGCTAGAATGGCCATATCATCAGCAAACATGAGTTCCCCTATCTCTATTTTATTCATTTTCCAATGTCCTACTTTGATTGGCCGCATCTTAGTTTTTGCAATTTTTATGGCTTCGTCGAGTACGAGTGAGAATATTAGAGGGCTTAGTATGCACCCTTGTTTAACTCCTGACTGTGCTAAATTCCAGTGATTCTCCGTTGTTAGTCCTAACTATATTTTTATTGTCGTTGTACAAACTTTTGATTAGCGCTATTGTTGTTTTATTTATCCCTCTTTTCTTTAGAGTATTCCATATATCTTTCCTCCTTATTCTGTCAAATGCCTTTTCCAGGTCAATGAAACACATATGGATATCTCTATTTTTATTTATAAATTTTTCGCTCATCTGACGTATTACGAATATTAGGTCTTGCGTACTTCTTCCTCGTCTAAATCCGCCTTGGGTATCCTCTATTGTATCCTCTATTTGGTCTCTAATTCTTTTTTCCAGTATTCTTGTCAGAATCTTAGCTGGCACACTCGTGATTGTAATCCCCCTGTAGTTTTTGCAGTCTCTCTTGTCTCCTTTCTTGTATATGGGTAGTATTATCCCTGTTTTCCAGTCTGTTGGTATTTTGACGCTTCTAATTATACTATTAAGATATTGTGTAAAGTATGTGATTCCTTCTGGGCCCATATATTTTACTTTGTAAATATGTAAAATCTGTACATTGCTTAATAATGACGAATAGTGGGAACTAATCGGAATAAATAAACTATAATATCGAAACAAACCAAGTAATGTTTTTACGAATTTTTGTGAGTTAACGTGAAGATAATATAACTTTAAGTAAAACACTCTGAACCTTTCTTTACAGATTTATTTTATACTAGATGTACACTTCTGTGCAATAAAATTAAGCACACCAAATATGTTATAGTTTAAAACGGACATGATGGGTTTCCTAGTTACAAAAATATGCCAAAATATGTCAAAATGCTGCTTCATTTAGACAACAATTCAAAAATTCGAATTCTAACTAAAATAGAAGATGGTTTTTCTATTTCGGCTTTGTTGTATTTATTATTAGCGTTTTTTTTTTTCAAAAGATATTAGTTTTGGTTTTTTAATAAAAGTGTTATTTTCAAGTTATGGTATTTTATCATTTATTGAAACTGCAGCTAGGCAATTAACAGAGACCCAAATTATACAACTAGAATATTGTTGAAAATAGTTATAAGACTTGTGCTCAATTTTATTGGACAGAAGTGTAAATTTCAGTAACAAAGTGACCATTTATCAATGATTTGATACCACTTACGAATATACAATCATCTTTCATCAAGAATTAAACTAATGATACTGGAATTAATGTTTCAATCTGAAATATTTATCATTGTTTTAAATCTCCCTTGTTTTTTTCACTCGTGAATTACAAGTGAATTTTATATATGTAACCTACATAATGATCATTATTTTTGGAGGCTGTTCGGATTTTTTATCGCTCCGTGGGTGGGTTTTATCATTAATTACACTCTCGTATTCCATTTTTTTTTCCTTCCTTTCGTCCACACGGATGAGATATCAAATTACAATCGCGTTTAATTATTCGTGCTTACCCAATGTGAATAAATTAAGTCGGATTTTCGTTATTAATCACACCGAATCAAATTAGGAATTGCGTTATTTTTAGAAAAACTGGTGATTCATCTTCATTAGCATAAATTAAATAATTGAAAATTTAGACATAGCGTTATGTAAATATTAAGTTTGTTAAAGTAAAATTTATTTTTATCCAGCCATTCTATAAAAAGCGATTTCAAACAAGTATCAAATTATACTCAATCATATAAATTAGTTGCATACTGTCAATTGTATTATGCAAAAATCACTAGAATACACCATTATCATCATATCGCCATTCCAGTACAACAACGACGTAACTGCAATATTAATTTCAACCAATTTTCAATGTAAATATATTTATAATTTTAAAAATACAGATATAATTCTGGAAAACAGCAACAAATTCCAAACATTATTGTCTTATGTTGGTAATGTGCAGTTGTTTTCCAGAATTATTTCTGTATTTTTTAACCTATAAATAGATTTACATTACAAATTGGTTGAAATTATTTTTGCAATTAAGTCGTTGTTGCACCGGAACGGCGATATATAGTCTTCATAACTGATTGAACGTTTTCAAATAACAAGCTACAACATCGCAAGTTGTTTTTAATGATGAAAACAAGATAAAAGCCTGACAATTTCGATTTGCCGGGCGGAGCAAAGAACAATAACAATAAAAGAACTTTTTGTTTCTTACTTTACTTTTATTTTTATTCGTTAGATCTACATTTCGAGTGCTAAGCACTCATTATTAATAAGTTATTGATAATGAGTGCTTAGCACTCGAAATGTACATTTAACGAATACAAATAAAAGTGAAGTAAGGAACAAAAATTGTTTTTATTGTGATTAAATACTCCACATAACTCAAATAAACAATTACTAATTTAATATAAAATTCAAAATATACAAAAACATTTTTTGTTACTAAAGATTGTACTCTTTCGTATATTTATTTATTATTGTCATATTCCTTAGAAGGGGATGCGGTGGCCGAGCGGTTCAGTCGTTAGACTGGATCAATTGTCCACTGCAGAAATGCGAGTTCGAGTCTGGCCTGGGGCAAATAATTTTTCAAACAAAAAATATTCGCCCCGGATGCCATGGGTGTTAATTGTGTTGTCCACATTTTCATTAATATGAAAAATTATAATACTAAACTGGTCGTGACTGAATGGCTAACCGCCTAAGACAATTCCCTAATATTCATCTCATCTCCCATTCTAATTTCCATCTATCACCCATCGTTTAAAAAAAAATATTCCTTAGTCACTCGATGTACTCAGTACTTTGTACTCGTATAAGTACTTAATTACTTATTGTTACTGTTCGGGTCAGACGAGGAATTTTTGTACTCCGAATAATTCCCGTCCTTGGACCGAAGTGATTTTAAAAGGTCGGTTCTGGAGAGCATAATTTATGCGTAAACACGCTCGAAATGGTCAACGGTGCCAGCTAGGGGTTGTGCCAGATGGTGTCATGGTGAAGAATTGCCGGGTACCTGCTTCTTGCGCGTGCTAAATCCACCCCCGATGACGAAGATTTACCCCCCACTTTGTGAATATTTTGTAAATATTTTCTTGTATATTTTTATCATTAAGTGTTAAAACTTGTAAGAAGAAGGTTAAATAGAAATCCTTAGTAAAGTGTATTTCGTTTTATTTTCGTTGAACAATTTAGTCGATGGTCGTAATAACTAGTCACCTTACAAGTGACATCGTCGACAGACAAATACAAAATTATACAGTTACGTACTTGTACTTGGTATTCGAGTACATTTTGTAAGGAATAATTGTACTCAGTACTCAAGTACATTTTGCCTGTACTCAGAACAGCTCTGTTTGACAGTAATTGAAGTTGTGTGAGTTAATAAGAATTTTTTTGTTCACTTTAATTCGATATAATTCAAACATCATTGATTAGATTAGAATGCACAAAAGTGTGAGAAATTAATCCTAATATACTGCCTTTCAAAAAAATCAGAACACCAAGTATTTATTGCACGATTTTAATAAAATTTACACAATTTGATCATGTAAACGAACTGTATCAATGATCAAAAAATCAACTTGAAAAACAAAAAAACAAATGAATAAAAATTAATAATGTGTTGGGCCTCCACGATTTCCCAAGCACTTATTAACACGTCGAGGCATGCTAGAAATCAGGCTGTCAATATCGACTTGGGGTATTTCATTCCAAACTTCGATAATTTGACCTCTAAGTTCCATTACAGTGTTAGCGGGGCGCTGTAAGTTACTTATTCTAACACCTATCATATCCCAAACATGTTCTATTGGCGATAGATCTGGAGAACAAGATGGCCAAGGTAACAAATTGCGGTCTAGGACGTTTCATCGCCGCCGATTCATCGCCGCCGTTTCATCGCCTGGCCAGTTCATCGCCGGCCGTTTCATCGCCGGGCCAGTTCATCGCCAATATTTTTATAAAATAAATTTTGAAAGAAAGATCATATCTAATCCCCGCTAAGGATATTGACGATTATTTGGATGCCTTAGCAGCAGAAATTCCTCCAGAGTTACAACCACTGTTAAATTGGTTTGAAGATATATATATTGGACGTCAAAATAGACGCACTAAAGGAAGACAGCCTGCAATGTTTCCACTTGAAATATGGAATCTTTATGAGCGTGTATTGCACGAAGAAGACCGAACAAATAATCATGCTGAAGCTGCGCATCAGCGACTGCAAGTTGAATTAGGAGTTCATCATCCTACAATTTGGAAATTTATTGACGCATTACGGAAAATACAAAAAGGTCGAGACACCTACTACGAACAATTAGTTGCAGGGAATGATCCACCTGTTAAACTCCGCAAATATCGTCAAGCTGATAAAAAAATAAAAAAAATTGTGTCGGATTATGATAATAGGGAGCGTATAGAATATCTTCGTGGAATAGCACACAATTACCAATTTTAATTAAATAAATGTTTTCTAGTTGTTGTATTGAATGGGAATATGTAGATTCTAAGTTTGTTATTCTCATATTAATCATAAATAATTTAAATGTCATATTTCCTAACTTATCCTAACCTATCATAACCTATCATAACCTATCCTAACCTATCCTAACCTATCCTAATCTATCCTAACGTATCATAACCTATCCTGACCCATCCAAACCTATCCTGACATATCCTATCGCAATTGGCCTGGCGATGAACTGGCCTGGCGATGAACTGGCCTGGCGATGAACTGGCCTGGCGATGAAACGGCCGGCGATGAACTGGCCCGGCGATGAACTGGCCCGGCGATGAAACGTCCCATCCCCAACAAATTGATTTCGGCACTATCAAAAAAACTGTCTTGTAATGGCCGCTGTGTGAGGCCGAGCATTATCTTGCTGAAAAATGGGGTTCTGCAAGCCATTTACATAGGGTACTAACACTGGCCGTAAAATGTTGTCAATATACCGAATCGCGTTAATACTTGCTTCTAAAAAAACTAGAGGAGACCGACTACCATATGCTATCGCCCCCCAAACCAAAACTCCCTTTGTAAGAGCCGTATGTCTTTCAACAGCAAATTGTAAAATTCTGCGTACACCGCGTCGACGTCTCACTCTTCTGCGACCATCATGAGCCCATAAACAGAACCGAGACTCATCGCTGAAGATAATGTTATTCCATTCATGGGTCCAATGTTGTCTTTCCCTGCACCAATCAAGTCTTGCTCTGCGATGCTGCGGAGTAAGAGGTAGACACAATTGTGGACGGTAGGATCTTATACCAAAACTGCGGATTCTTCTGTAAACAGCCATGGATACTCTTTGGCCATTTAGAGCCAACCAGTCATTTCCCAATGCCCGCGACGTTGTAAATCTGTCCCTTAAAGTTGTAAGACGAAGAGCTCGATCTTCACGCTCAGTGGTGCTTCTTGGACGTCCTGATCCAAGTCTACGTCGATTCTCCCCGGTTTCGGACCATCTAGATCAGCAGCGTACGATCACCGATACACTACGGCCTACCCTTTCAGCAATAGCACGAACCGAAAAACCCGCTTCTCGCATTCCAATAATGCGACCCCTTTCAAATTCACTTAGATGATGATATTGTGCACGCCGACGAACACGGGGCGTCTTTTTATGTTTTACAAACTGAAACGTCAAACTACTCAGAGGCTACTTGGATATTAGAAGCAATTACATTAAAAAATCAGCAGCTCTTCATAATGGTGAAATCAAGGAAAAATACCATTAAATAGTAACCAAAACAATTGATTTTTTGATCATCGATGCAGTTCATTTACATGATCAAATTCTGTAAATTTCATTAAAATCGTCCAATAAATACTTTGTGTTCTGATTTTTTTGAAAGGCAGTATATTTAATTTCCAGATTTTACATTAACCCATTAACGGCCAAGCAATTATAAAGTTAATTCTAAAAGTTGATTTTAGGTAAAATTCTGCAGCTATTAACTTAAACAAGTGAACTTTAATTGAAATCAGTTTCTTATATGGATCGCGCATGAAGTAAAATTTGAGAAAATAGAAATAGAAAGAAATAGAAACTAAATTGGTGCCTGTGTTAATTTGCCCTTGATTTCAACCAATTAGAGAACAAGGCCAATAGGCCCTATCTTTTCTTGAGTACATTCTTATGTGGAATGAAGTATAGTACTTAAGTTTTTTGCTACAACTGTCAAAACAAACGAGTTATATCACTTGAAATCTTTGTTTTGACATCTCTCTCAATTTTGACATTTGTGTTACCAACTAAATTCCGTTGAAACAAATGATAACTAAACTAAAATCCATACAAATTTCATCTTGGAAGTTTCATTCTAACTGTCAAAACAAATGAGGTACGAGTAATGACAGCTTTATATGTTGATAGCAATGACACTTTTAACAAAACAAATGAAAACTAAACTAAATCCCGCACAATTTTCATCTATATAACTTCACCTAACTATCAAAACAAACTAGAAATGCGCTTGAAATGCCAAAAAGTGACTTATATTGTCGAACCTTCAAGAGTTAGGTTAGGTTAAATTTCACTTTGTGAAGTAAGGTTAGATAGAAATGCCAAAAAGTGACATACAATGTCAAAAGTACGTTAAAAAGTGATGAAACTTCAAGAGTTAGATTAGGTTAGATTTTGCTTTGTGAAGTAAGGTTACATACAATGTTGAAAGTACTTCAAAAAGTGATGAAACTTCAAGAGTTGGGTTAGATTCGCTTTGTCAAGTTGGGTTAGATAGAAAGACCAAAAAGTTACATACAATATCGAAAGTACATCATAAAGTGATAAAACTTCAAGAGTTAGGTAAGCTTTGTTAAGTTAAGGAACTAACTTTTCTTAAGTACACTCTCATGTGGAATTAAGCATAGTACTTAAGTTTTTTGCTATAACTGTCAAAACAAACGAGTTATATCACTTGAAATCTTTGTTTTAACATCTCTTTCAATTTTGACATTTATGTGACCAACAAAATTCCGTTGAAACAAATGTAAACTAGACTAAAATCCATACAAATTTCATCTTTGAAGTTTCGTTCTAACTGTCAAAACAAATGAGGTACAAGTAATAACAACTTTCTGTTGATAGCAATGGCATTTTTAACAAATGAAATGAAAGGTTAGATAGAAAAGCCAAATAGTGATGTCAGTGAAGCTAGCAGGCACTTGACGGCACAACTCTCAACTATGAAATTTCACTCTATCAAAACAAACCAGCAATGCGCTTGATACTCACACACACAGCATATACCAAGAACTACAACAATTAAATATTAGTAAGATGTTTACACTGAACAAATACAATTCTAACGCTAAACAAGGAAATACATAACTACAAAACAAGAAGAAAATCACAATTAAGAACAGAAACATCAACTATAGAAATGTATAATCAGGCACTAACAACAGAAGCCATAAAAATATATAACAAATTACCGAGTATAATACAAAATTTAAAACTCGTACCATTTAAATTGATAATAAAGGATTTATTGATAAATGATAAGATGACGTAGGTACAACCACAACAGTATTATAAATAAATCCCCAAACAAGCTGTCAATACCGATAGCCCGAGATGGAGATCATATCCACCAATCCCGAGGTGAGGACGGAGAGATGAAAACGTGTTTTTCTTTTTTTTTTAGTATTCATTATAATGTAAATTAAATGTATTAAACTGAAAAAAAAGTAATAAAGTAAAAGTAAAAAATGCCAAAAAGTGGCTTAACATACATTGTTGAAACTTCAAGAGTTAGGTTAGATTTCGCTTTGCCAAGTTAGGTTAGATAGATAAGCCAAAAAGTGATGTCAGTGACGCTGGCAGGCTCTTGACGGCAGAACTATATGTAACGTACCAAAATTATCTGCTTTTTATCGGCTATTTAAATGCCCAAAAATATTTTTTCCACTGCAATTTTTTTTTTAATATAAGATTTTGCTGGCTTAACCGTAAAGTTAGCAGAACCACACAAAATTGTACTACAATGGCAAAACATGACATCAAAAATTATCGGACACTTTGCATACTCTACTGTCTTGTTCGTATTCGCAAACTGTGATTGACGAATCTTAGAAGAACATATTTTTGTCCGTCCACTTTCAAGGACTGCCAAATTCTGTTAATTGGTATCATTGTCAAATTTTCAATGTCAATGATTTTGACAATGAGAAATACTTCTATAACAGAACAATATTTGTTAGCAAAGTTGACTTAAATACACTGTGAACCTGGTGTGTAAACTTACAAAAAAAGGTTGTAATAATATACAAAATTTTGTGCGGTTCTGCTTACTTTATGGTTAAACCAGCGGAACTTTATATTAAAAAAATATAATGGAGCAGAAAAAAATATTTTTGGCCATTTTAATAGCCGATAAGTTTTGCTGTCATGTTTTACCATTGCAGTGCAATTTTATGCGGTTCTACTACCTTTGGGTTAAGCCAGCAGAACCTTATTCTTTGTGGGCATTTAAATAGCCGATAAAACGCCAAACATTTTTTTTTTTCTTAATCCCCATTTATTTTGCAATCTGTCGTATTTACAATTGTAGACATTCAGCAAATTTGTTTGGCAAGTGGAGTATGGTTCTGTGAAGATGATCATCCATTGACAATTTCTTCTACTTTTTCCATATTAATTTCTTGGCAGCTTGGTGATGTTAGAATCTGTGTATTAGGTCCAAAGGGTCTATACGCTTTAGTCGCCTGACATTATTGTTAGTCAGTAGTCCTACTGCAAGGTGGTTTGGATGTTGTATTAGTCGGGTCTTGTACTTGTCGCTTCTGGGTTTTATTTCCTGTTTGACTGAGGGAATACTTGATTCGTGTAGTAAGAGCCAGTTTGGTACATACTGTGGCAGTTTAAGAATAACTCGTAAAACTTTGTTTTGATATCTTTCCAGGATCTCAATGTTCGAGTTACTTGCAGTACCCCACAGTTCAATGCCATACGTCCATATGGGTTTTAAAATGGTCTTGTAGATAAGTAATTTGTGGTGGATAGTTGTGATTTGGGCCCTAACAACCAATACATTTGTCGAAGCTTCTCACCGAGTTGCAGTCTTTTTTTCCGTATGTGTGTATGCCAGGTTAATCTGCTGTCCAGATGCATCCCAAGGTATTTAACGACTTTTTCTTGAGCAAGTTGTTGATTGTTTAGTCTTTCAGGGGGACACGTTTGTCTTCTGAGCGTGAACGTTATGTGAGTAGATTTACTCTCATTGGCTTTTATACGCCAAACTCTTAGTCAGTTTTCAATTTGGTTTAGGTTTTGTTGAAGGATATTGGAAGCCATATCTGGTTTTGTGTGAAGTGCTATGATGGCTGTATCATCAGCAAATGTGCAGACCGTTGTTTCTCTCATTGTTGGAAGATCTGCAGTGTAGATAAGGTAGAGTACCGGACCGAGTACGCTTCTTTGAGGTACGCCTGCGTGAATGGGATGTAGAGTAGTGTATTCATCCTGGTACTTTACTTGAAATAGGCGTTCGCTTAGGTATGATCTTAAGATGTTGTACAGGTTTTGTGGAAGATCTCTTTTTAATTTGAATAGTAGTCCTGGGTGCCATACCTTATTACGCTTGGCTGATGTCCAAGAAGGCAGCTGAGCAATATTGTTTCGTTTGGAAGCCTTGATTTATTTTTTGAACTACACGATGTATTTGTTCAACAGTTCCATGCTGTTGCCTGAATCCAAATTGGTAATTCGGGATAAGGTTTCTATCTACCAGCTTCGGCTTGATTCTTTCGAGTAGGATTTTTTCAAAGAGTTTAGATATGATTGGAAGTAAGCTTATTGGTCGGTATGATTGTACCTGTTCTGGTTTTTTGCCGGGTTTATGAATCATTAAAATTTGCGCCACTTTCCACTGAGCTGGATAGATTCCAAGTCTTATAGCGCTGTTGAAAAAGATTGTCAGCATTCGAATACCACTTAGTGGCAGTTCTTTTAATATTTTTCCGGTTATGAGTTCGTAACCTGGGCACTTTTTGGAGTTTAAGTTTTAAATGGCATTATTAATCTCTGCTATTTTTACGCGTTTTATTGGCGATGCGTTTGTTGGGCATTCAACGGTTTCTAAGAGCTCTTTAATGGAGTGGTCTTCGTTTGCAGTGCAAGTTGATGGGGAAGGTTTGAATACGTTGCAGAAATGTTTGGCGAATGCGTTAGCCTTTTCCTTTGGGCTTTTTGCCCAGTTTCCATTGAATTTGGTAGGAGGTATGGGGTCTTGTAGTTGCTTTAGCTTCTTGGTTGCCTTGCAGAGTGAGTTGTAGTTGGATGCAGTGGGAGATAGACGTCCGAGATAGTCTTGGGTGTATTGGTTTTTAATGTCTTTTAACAGTTCTTTTAATTCTTTGGTAGCCTGATTCAGTTTTGTTTTGTCTTGGGGGTGTCTTGTGTGGTGCCATAATTTACGAAGCCTTCTTTTTTCTTCGATTTTTTGTTTCACTATCTGGGGACAGTTTTCAATAGTTTCTTGTTGGGCGTTGTCTGGGGTAGAGTCCCAAGCTGAGGTTTGAATTACTAGGTAAAGTTTTTCTATAGCTTTATTTAAATCATGCTCTGATTTTAATAGAATATTGCAATCTATTCTTTATTCAAAGAGTTTTCGGAAGATGACCCAGTTAGTTTTGTTGTTACATAGTGATGGAGGTTTCTTCTTAGTTAGAACTTGAGTACTGTAGGTTAAGATTACAGGAGAGTGATCAGAGGATGAGTCATAACAGGATTTGGCTTTTAGGTAGTTTGTACTGATGCCTTTAGTAACAAATATATCGATGCAATCAGGTGTTTTATTAATGTCACTGGGCCAGTATGTGGGCTCCCTAGTTGATACGTATTGGCAGTTTAGGCTGTCTGTTGCCTTTAGTAATTCTCTGCCACGAGGTAATATTATTCTTGAGCCCCAGTTGGTGTGTTTGGCATTGTAATCGCCACCGGCGATGAAGCGATCCCCTAGAGTTTTGTAGAACGTTGTGAACTGATCTTTGTTGATAGTGTGGTTTTTCTTGTTTGGTGGGCAATAGACGGCCGAAATTGTTATCTTCCTGTTCAATTCCTCTACCTGGATATTGGTTGCTTGTATATATTTGTTTTGGTGTTTCTCTAGTTCATGATGTTTTATAGAACTTTTGATGATGATCGCAGTTCCACCATGTGCGTTTCCACTGGGATGGTTGGTGTGGTAAATCATGTAGTTCTGCCATCAAGTGACTGCCAGCGTTACCGACGTCAAAATGTGATATACAATATCGAAAGTACATTGAAGAGTGATGAAACTTTAAGAGTTAGGTTAGCTTTGTTAAGTTAGGTTAGATTAGTTATCGCTCTGTGGACTGTGTCGGCTACAGCTACTGTTATTTTAGTTTAAATGTAGTCACCTGCAAATTTAGTTTAAATATGGGCTGTCATTATAGACCAAATGCCTTGTATCAACTATCGTTTTACCGATCGTTTGTTGTTTCGTGCTTATCATTGGGATTTTGTAAACTATTAGAGACACGAGAACGGTTAAATTAGACAAAAGTTTCCATTTTTAATACAAAATAAAACTACGTTAATAAATTTTATCTAGAGTCATTTGTTTATGGAGAATCTGGCAGGAATCTTGATAACGTCATCAACCTCTTAATATATGGTAAAAAAAGTAAAACCGAATTATTTTTGCTATAACTTTGTTATAGCAAAATATTTAATAAACACTAAAGATAACGTTAATTTTCTTTATTAACACGAATTCAATTTTTGACTTAATTTTCTATCGACATGCAATTCATGTTATTCCGAATTTAATTACGGTAGTTTATGAATAAAAGTACAATAAATGAGTGAGGCTTTGAAAAGCAGAACTAATTAATAATGAATTAATTGTATCCCGATGGGATTAGAAATGCGGCTGAGTACAAATTAATTTCACAGTGGATTGTTTTTAAATGACCGAGAGTATTTAATAAAATTAAAATTAATCTTATCTTCCACATTATTAAATTGATATGAAAGTAATTATCATCAACCAAATTTGATACTATTATTTTTTTTTAATTAAAAAGAAATTTAGACACACATTGTACATTTTCAGGCATTTAAGGCTTCTAACAGGTGTTTCCACTCCCAGACTAAGCATGAAGTAAAATTTCGAGTTTAGAAAAGCCTGAAAATTTGGTTTGGTCGCGTAGCGAAGCGGAGCGACCAAACCAAATTTTCAGGCTTTTCTAAACTCGAAATTTTACTTCATGCGCCACGCATACAAACACTGATTTCAATTGAAGTTCATAACATATTGCTTGAGAGGTATTCTAAAGCAGTATATTTTGAACTTTAGTTGAAATCAGTATTTTAGATTTTTTGAAGTTAAATTTCAGGCTTTTCTAAACTCGAAATTTTACTTCAATTTGAAGCTTCTAACAGTTGTTTCCACTCCCAGACTAAGCACGAAGTAAATTTTCAGGCTTTTCTAAACTCGAAAGTTTACTTCATGCGCCCCGTGGACAAACACTGATTTCAATTAATTTTCATAACATATTGCTTGAGCAGTATTCTAAAGCAGTATATTTTAACTTCACTTGAAATCAGTGTTTTAGACAAGAGGCACATGAAGTAAAATTTAAAGTTACGCGACCAAACCAAATTTTCAGGCTTTTCTAAACTTAAAATTTTACTTCATGCTTAGTCTGGGAGTGGAAACACTCGTTAAAAGCTTCAAATTAAACGCTTTTCAAAAATTAGTGTATGAAGTAAAATTTCGGGCTTTTCTAAACTCGAAATTTTACTTCATGCGCCACACGTACAAACTCTGATTTCAATTGAAGTTCATAACATATTGCTTGAGCAGTATTTTAAAGCAGTATATTTTGAACTTCAGTTGAAATCAGTGTTTTGGACGCGTGCCGCATGAAGTAAAATTTCGAGTTTAGAAAAGCCTAAAAATTTGGTTTGGTCGCTCCGCTTCGCTAGGCGACCAAACCAAATTTTCAGACTTTTCTCAACTCAAAATTTTACTTCATGCTTAGTCTGGGAGTGGAAACACTCGTTAGAAGCTTCAAATTAAACGCTTTTTAAAAATCAGTGTTTTAGACACATAAAGTAAAATTTCAGGCTTTTCTAAACTGGAAATTTTACTTCATGCGCCACGCGTATAAACACTGATTTTAATTGAAGTTCACATCATATTGCTTGAGCAGTATTCTAAAGCAATATATTTTGAACTTCACTTGAAATCAGTGTTTTGTACCGGTGGCGCATGAAGTAAAATTTCGAGTTTAGAAAAGCCTGAAAATTTGGTTTGGCCGCTCCGCGCTTCGCGCTACGCGACCAAACCAAATTTTCAGGCTTTTCTAAACTCAAAATTTTACTTCATGCTTAGTCTGGGAGTGGAAACACTCGTTAGAAGCTTCAAATTAAACGCTTTTCAATAACCAACAAATAATTAATTTGTAAAATCTCTTGTTTTTGTGTAACTGTTTTTTTTTTCAATACTTTCCTTGTGAACGTATACTCTGTTTAATAAACTAACAAAATGTGTTTTTCATTGTTGTTTGACAAATTAAGTATTTATAATGAGTTTTACAAAAATTAAAAATCATATTTTTAACCATAAGACCCAGATACCAAGTATTTACAAATCAGGAATATATAAATTAACCTGTAATGATTGTAAGGGAGTGTATATAGGTCAATCTGGTCGTAATTTTAAGACCAGACTCAGTGAGCATCTTTACTCTTTTCGGCATAGATTAATTGATGTCATCTTTCGCCAAACATTTGATTGAAAATAACCATTCTTTTGGCGAGGATGTACTTTCAGTTATTCACTTTGCCGAGAAGGGTAGAAAGATGGACCTCCTGGAGTCTTTGGAGATTCACAGAGCCCGCGCTAATCGGGAAATTCCCGTAATTAACGACCAGCTTGACCTTAAATACACCCCCCTCTTTAACGCTGTTATTAGAAAATTTGCAAATATAAATAATGTTCCTTTGTAGTTTTTTGTTACTAACGGTTTGATAATGATACGTGTAGTATCGAAACTATAGTCACCAAATAAACCAATTGTTATACAAACAAAGTGATAAACAGTGTTTTATTTATGTTCAACAATGTATAACGAAGTAGAAGCCTCTATAGTCAGTGAATTAAGTATTTGTTTTTTTTAATACTTCATTTGCGGAATCGTCTCCCATTTCATGAATGAAGTATTTGTTAGTGTACAAAATTATATCCTTTTCTTTTTTCTTTGCGTATGGATGAAAGTGAGTGAGAGTAATTAACTCATTACGATGTTCTTTTTTAAATTTATTTATTATTTTAGGTGGTTCCGATAGTAATAAGGGAAAAAGCAAAAAGTGGAGGAAGATCCTGCAGTTCCCTCACATATCACAATGCATCGAGCTGATCAATACGTTAGGTGAGTTTTTTTAAATTACGAGTTGAGTGGGAATCAATAACATTTAAATTATTAACCCGGGCAATTTGGTTGATTGCGTGTGTGTGTGTGTGTGTGACCGTTTTTCCTTTGTTGTGACAAAGCGTTGAAGTCTGTTTTTAGTTGTGAGTCTATTACGTTCCCTCCTGAATTGTTTATGAGCTGGGGGAACTTATTGATAATAATATGAAAGCATAATGGGGCCTGTTCAATTATTCACCCTTCGTAAATCGCATGTGTTACTTTTAAATTAATATGTTTGGCTTGAATTATGAACAGAGATAAATGAAAATTAGTTAATGATTGAATAGTTTAGGAAAGATATTTTATTTTATAATTAAATACTTTATGCTTAGCCCTAACATTCTAGTCAAGACAGTTTTCGTCTAATAAAATGTAACTTGTTCACGACAATCTTATAATATGTGCATTATTTAGTTTTGTGGGCAGCATAAATAGGGTGCATTAAACACTCAATTTCATTAAACACTGCATTTGCGTGTTTAACCCATTATGTGCCATTGTTGCATATGCGCATTATACGCACATTATTATTTTGTGTTAATTAAATTACTAAATAAATTAATTTGATATATTATATTATTTGACTTGACGTGAAAATGTATGAAGAAAAACGTAAATATGTTGTTATTTAAATATCTTGATTATTACTCATTAAAATAAAATGTTTTTAGTGTATTTCTAACTTCACAATATTTCAGTGTTTTATACGCGTGGCGCATGAAGTAAAATTTCGAGTTTAGAAAAGCCCCGTGAAAATTTGTCTCGGGTCGCTGCGCGACCCGAGACAAATTTTCTACGTGGGGCTTTTCTAAACTCGAAATTTTACTTCATGCTTAGCCTGGGAGTGGAAATGCATGCTCTAAACTTTATATTGCCCGTTTTTATATAAAATCGACGAATGCCTTACATTTACAGTCTATACATTAATTATATTTAAAAGATAAATTCATAGAATGTAATACAATCAGTCATTCGTAGAACTTATATAAAGAAGTGTAGAATTTTACTTAAAATCCACTTTTAGAGTTAATTCTATAATTGCTCGGCCGTTAATGGGTTAATATGGTTTTTAAACCTCACTAATTCGCGTTTTGATTGGTTCACAGAACGCGATTTATGATGACGTCAGTTACAAGCCCTATTACACAACTCTTGATACTGCAATCTGTCAAATTATTATAAAATAAATGGAAAATACAAAATGTCGGTGAATCAGGCAGCTAGGTAATTCAGTGGCCAACACAGACGAGAACACAGAACATCCTACAAATTCAAATAAAACAGAAACATTATCATTGGTTTCGAAGTATGAGTGCATAAACATAAATAAATTAATATATAGTATCAGCTATAATATAATATTCATAATAATACTTTACATAATTGTCAACATTCATTTTGATAAATATATCATACAATAAATGTGTTATATATTGTTGTTTTTGTGAACAAACTATAGTGTATAACTTGCATATAATGGCTATTATTCACTCGAACGACTTGCTCCACTCACCTACGGCTCGTTCCACAAACATCGTTCTCGTGATTAATAGTTATCATTATATGCTCTTTAAACAATATAGTATTATCTAAGTATAAAATATTTAACACACTACTAAGACATAAAAATACACCATCTCCCACAGACTTGAAATATAAATAATATATTGAACCAGCACATCACAAGAGCCATTGTTCCGTTTAACCAAAACATGCGGCTCATATATGAGCTAGTCAGTAGCAAACCTGATCTGCTCCCTAATTTTGTTGCCATCGACTCCTACTTATGTATTAATGATGCCATATTGCATTCTAATTGTTTTCTAGCATAGAGTCAATATTCGACTGTCACGATATGCCATGTCTCGTGTCAGTGAACTAGAATTAGGGGGCTGACTTGACCGGGTTATATATGAGACACTACAACTTTTATTGCAAGTGCAATCACATTTACTGGAAGAGCATAAATAACCTTTATTTGGCATAAAATACGAGTCCATACTGTGTGTTTTCTCTCTAACAAAACGAAAATATTATGTTCCAGCAATCAAAACAAAAAGAAAAAGAAAATATAGCAAATTCCAAAAACACCATTTAAATTGGGAATTCCCCTATTTTTCTACCTCTAAATATTTATTTAACTATTTTTAAATACTGACCTGTTTCCTAAAGCCATACGGTTAAAGCCACGATGTTAAAAAATTGGATCCATTTTTTTGTACTAAGACTTAGTATCGTTTCTTGAGACAACAAAATTGGATCCAATTTTTTTTGTCTCAAGAATTAGTATCACTTCCTAGGATACAAAAAATTTGATACAATTTATTAATTGGTCCAACCTCTCTTTAACCATCCCACCTTCTCTACTTAGGTAGTGATGTTGGAAATCGTAAGCCATCGCTCACCCATTCTGGACTTACTCATAGGGCATTCAGTAAAAATGTATCTGGCAGTCTTGTCTTCCATGCTACACCCCTTACAAGTTGGGGACTCAACGATTTCCATCTTGTATTAGGTGGTTATTAAGTCTGTAGGGCGGCAGTTATACGCCTTCGGTTCCCCTTGATCAGCTGCAGATATTGCCCCGCTGTACTCTCATTTGGATACAGTAAGGCAGTCTTTTGTCTCATCCCAACGCATCCACAATTTCTCAAGAGTGTTGAAATGTAACTGGGTACAATCCAGAGTTGGGCAGGATTCGAATCATTTAGGATTCAAATCCTGGATTCGAATCTTTTTAGAGGATTCATAAGAGGCATTCGAATACTTTAGTTCAACTGGATTCGTGATCCGGATTCGTTACATTTTTTTAAAAGGGTTTGTATTCGAATCCAAATGTGGATGATTCGAATCCTTATAATAGGATTCGAATATTTATAAAAGGATTCGAATACTTACAAAAGGTTTTGAATCGTCAAAAATAATTCGAATTAATTGTGAGGATTAACTTGAAAAAATTCTTTTGTGTGTTTTTAAATTTCTCGTTAAATCACTGTTTTATACGCGTAGCGCATGAAGTAAAATTTCGAGTTTCGAAAAGCCCAGAAAATTTGTCTCGGGTGGCTGCACGACCCTCGACAAATTTTCACGGGCCTTTTCTAAACTCGAATTTTTACTCCATGCTTAGCCTGGGAGTGGAAAACACTCGTTTATAGCTTCAAATTGAAAAAAAACAAAGTGAACTTTTTCTTTTAGATAGATAAGCTGTAAATTTTGCGACCTCCATTGTTTTTTTAAATGAGATTAATTTGAAACTTCTAACGAGTGTTTTCCATTCCCAGACTAAGCATGAAGTAAAATTTCGAGTTTAGAAAAGCCCCGTGAAAATTTGTCGAGGGTCGCGCAGCGACCCGAGACAAATTTTCTGGGCTTTTCGAAACTCGAAATTTTACTTCATGCGCCACGCGTATAGAACACTGATTTCAAGTGAGGTTCAAATATACATAAATTCACAATATCTTTGTTATGTACGTGTGGCGCATGAAGTAAAATTTCGAGTTTAGAAAAGCCCAGAAAATTTGTCTCGGGTCGTTGCCCGACCCGAGACAAATTTTCACGGGGCTTTTCTAAACTCGAAATTTTACTTCATGCTTAGTTTGGGAGTGGAAACGCTCGTTCGAAACTTCAAACTGAATGCTTTGATAAGAACATTAAATGACTGAAAATGTTTTTAGAGATAATAATGAAGTTTTCAAAATGTTGTTTAATATTATTTAAAGTAAAACTGACATGGTAGCCACAATCTGAAATGTGAAATTTTTCCGACATTTCCCTGATTCAAGATTGTTTTTCCTGGCCTTTTAATATAACTTTTTTTTGTGGGAAACCCCATTTTGTTAAATTGTTTTTATTGTTTTAGTCGATATTTAAGTTATTTTATAAATTTTTACATGTTTTGTATTTTGCCTGCTGATTTTGACAAATTTTATAATATCATATGGCTTGTTTGTTAGTGTTTTATTCAATTTGAATATAATTCCATGACTTTTCTACGACTTTCCCGCATTTAATGATACTCAGTAAATTTTTTATTTATGTAATTTTCAGGCATTCGTCGATTTTATAATAGAGCTCAATTCGAAGGGCTAAGCATGAAGTAAAATTTCGAGTTTAGAAAAGCCCCATGAAAATTTGTCGAGGGTCGCGCAGCGACCCGAGACAAATTTTCGGGCTTTTCTAAACTCGAAATTTTACTTCATGCGCCAAGCGCACAAAACACTGATTTGAAGTGAAGATCAGAATCACACAAATACATCTTTAATCAGAGTAACACGGAATCAGATATTTAGTCTGTTAGCAACAATGTCCAGTGTTAATAATAAATAATTAGGTTTTGAATAGTTTTGTTAAAACAACTGGTAACGATATTTATATGTTAATGGTTGCAAAAAAATTATAAAATCAAATTTATTCTTAAAGGATTTGTATTCGTGATTCGAAAAAGCAGGATTCGAATCATATTTATCTCTTACGAATCCTTTATTCGAGTATTCGTGTTTCGAATCATATTAGATGATTCGGATTCGTGATTCGAATCCTTTTTACGAGGATTCGTCCCAGCTCTGTTATTAAGTCTGTAGGGCGGCAGTTATACGCCTTCGGTTCCCCTTGATCAGCTGCAGATATTGCCTCGCTGTACTCTCATTTGCATACAGTAAAGCAGTCTTTTGTCTCATCCCAACGCATCCACAATTCCTCAAGAGTGTTGAAATGTAATTTGGTACAATCGCACTAGCGGCTCCGGTGGGAATATACAGAGTCCGCCCGAAAAATGTACACACTTTAAGAAATGAAAACTATTTATTGTGTGGGTTTGTTTACATTTAAATACTGATCATACATATAGTACTGTCTTAAACTAAGCACTTTAGATGTTCAAAATGTTGGTCAGATACATGATGGAACGAAGAGCGGTTGCCAAGGTTACATCGGCCAATGTTTCAATGGAGATCGCTGAACCTGCCGCTGTAATTTCCTGGAAAAGATCCTCCAGTAGTGACAAGTCCATAGTTAGAGGAGGCACACGGGTGGGGGCCAACATTTTCAAAAATTCATGGTTTATACAAATACAACATTTTTTAAAATTTAAATGTTTCTGTCCATTATCTCCAGTGGCGTGATGGTTGCATATTTACCCGTAGGTATCTCCAATACTCCAATCCGTGAACTATTCATCCTTTTTGAGCTTTTTTATTTTCTTATTTGTGTTGTCAGTTTAACAGAAACAGTATGGACTGTTACAGACACTCCTCCAGAGGTGTCTTTTTCACCACAGTTGTTACCATCAAAATTCCACTACTCTAAAGGCGAAGTATGGTCGCTACAGCTTTCCTTTTCTTATGAAGATCAAGTATAGCATGACCGCCATTGTTGGAGCTGCACTTGCGATAGGTGCAACATCGCATTCAATAGCGTTGGTGCTCTTTTCACATTCTTTTCTTGATAAACATGACCATCTTCGTTTTGGCCGGATTTGCCAGCAGAGAGTGATCATTGCACCACCTTGATACTGTGTTTATAGAGCTACTTGCATTTGATTAGAGAGATTTTCTTCAAATCTGCCACATACTATCATTGTTATGTCATCAGCATAGGCTGTCACAGAGATGTCTAATTATTGAAGTTGCTCTAGAAGGCTGTCAATAGTTGCATAGTTAAGGAGATAGGACACTTACCCGCGGACAGCTTGTGAAAATCTTGCAGGTTATACGTTATCCACCCTCCTCTATTGTGATTATTTGGTAGGCAAGCGCATTGCCGATTCAACCACATATTTTAGATAGTACTCTGCGCTTGTGTAGCGCGTTTCTTATCTTAGGCCGGTCGTCCACTGGAAGCGACAACACGCGGCTACGCGCTCACGCGATCCTAGCGGCAACATGCGTATACGCGCGACAGATCCGGACGTGTGTAAATCCAATGAATCTCGTCCACTACAAGCGTGCGCGGAAATGCGGATTCTCGCGCCGAGCGTGTAGCAGCGTCAAGTCCCAAGGAAATGGGATCTGTCGTTCGTAGCCGCGTCTAGTCCTGCGCCTTTGCGCTTCCATTTTACGATGTAATTTCGTTATTTACACAGCTATTTATTTCATATTTTCAATATAAGCAAATAAAGGATTAGTCGATTCATCCATTGAGTTGATTTTTCTATAATAGCATGAATTTCATTAAAATAAAATGAAAGAAAATAGCATAACTTGTGATTCTTTTTAGTGTACTATTTATATTATTTATGAACATTTAAATCAAGAGACTGGTTTTGTTAGAAATAAACACATGCTCTGTGTGAAATTTTACAGCAGTGCTTATGACCTCTGTAAATCATAAAAATGCCCTCTGTGAAGTGCTGCCGTCTCTTGCATTTTTCTTAATACTCATGGCGTTTTCTGTAAAATTACAGAAATCTTGATGTCATATTGTTACTATCCATTCAACACACGTTCTTAGGTTTCGTTTGATTGTGTCGGTTGTGCTGTTATTTGAACATTTTGTGCGTATGTATTTTTTTGGAATGATTATATTTTTGTAATTTCTTGCAATGTTCAACTAATACCGATGGGCCGGAGAGTTCCGGGTCGCGTGTAGGCTGGATATTGGTATTTGCTTGATGGTGTTTGGTGAATTTCGGGCGGGCGACGCTCAGGATTTTGTCAGGCCCGTTGGGCCGGTCGGTCGGCGGGTACGGCGTTTTGTATCGCTCATGATCGTTTCAATTTCAAATGTAAATATTTTATTGTTGTATTGTGGTAGGTCGGGAGAATTATACTCAGCATATTTTTTCATTCATCGTAATTAGGCAGATTTTAAAATTATATATGTATTCAAATAAGCGTAAACACTAAGAAAAAAATACTTTCTCTCGAAACAGTATATTTTTCTTAGCTTTTGTTAAGATCGTTATATAATTTTTTAGTTATTTAGCAATATACAGTTCTATTTGGCATCCTTTCATGTTGTTTGATTTTTGTTACTAAAATGAGAAAGTCTGTTAATAAAAGGGCAAAGTCATTTGGCAAATAGTGATATAAGTTGATACAAAAATCCTCTGCATCCATTAAAAATATATTTTAAATTCACAACTTTGACGGTTCTAACAAACTGAGCAGCGCGAAGTCACATGCAGTGTACGACCCCTGTCGCGTGTAGCCGCTACTCTTGCAGCCGCCCGTTGCCGCTCGTATCGTGAGCGTGTAGTCGCGTGTTGTCGCTTATAGTGGACGACCGGCCTTAAGTAGTGGTCGTTTTATCAAACGTACTTTCACTGTCTAGTGATCTCTCTATCCTATTCACTAGGTTATGTGGGGCCGAACGGTAGATCTTCCCCATATGTAAGGGTGTTGCGAGGCCATCAGATACGTCAATTATAAGTGTCCAACACACGCTGTAGATGTTATATTGATAACAATACCTAACGCACACACCTATAAATGTATTACCCAAATTAGGCACGTGCGGTAGAACAGCATTTCCCGAACGTAGGCAAGACAGTCCTGAAAACGTTGGGCCCTAAATGTACCATTCGGTGCTGGCCTATGCACCACCTGGCCGGTGCGCGCGAGTTCCTTTCTTTCAAAGAAATGTGCGCCCAACGTACTCAGGTTCCACTTTCTCATTTTTACGCAGCGATATATAATTTGAAAAATTCCACTATAACACCTTAAACCACCAGTAGATAAGTCAGATATAACTGTCGAACGCATGCTAGGAATGTCATGTTGGTAACAATGTCCAGCGCACGCTCCTAGTGCAGACGTTTAAATCAAATAGATTGTTTCAGATTTTGATAACGTAAATAGAAATAGGGTTAAATATTTCGCATTTATTTTTTCCAGACGTGCGGTTTGAATACGTCGTAGACCAACAGCCGATCGGCAAACTCCTGTTCAAACAATGGTGCGAGGCGAAACGTTCGCACTACCACCGCTGCCTGAAGTTCCTCGAAGCAACAGAGCGGTACGAAGTGGAGACGGACGAGGCCCGCGTGGAACTGGCCGACATCATCAAGAAGGAGTTCATGGGCGGCGGACCCGATGGCCAGGAGTCCCTTTCCTTTCCCGAGTTGGGCATCGACATCAGCGCCGGCGACAAACTGACCAACGGGCACAAGGACCTGTTCGCGCACTGCGTGCACGCGGTCAAAGCGTGTCTGGCCGGCGAGCCCTTCAAGGACTTCACCAAGTCGATGTACTTTCACCGGTACCTGCAGTGGAAGTGGTTGGAGTCGCTGCCGATCACGTACAAAACGTTCAGGATGTACAGGGTGCTCGGGAAAGGCGGCTTCGGTGAAGTCTGCGCTTGTCAAGTGAGTTTCAACTGAAATATCTTTTTAAAATTTTATAGGTGAGGCTGTTATTTGGTGAAATTCCATATCAACACTTTTAGTAAATAACACTTGGTTAAGATTTCACTGTTTATTAGTTGGCACTGCAACAATTGTTTCACCACACAGTGGCTTCATCAGGGAGATGAATGATATATTTACAAACTTAAATTAACGTATGTATCTATATGTATATATATCGGGTGTGTATAAACTTGCGGATAATCTACATGTGACGATATTTTCCATAAAATTCTGAATAGAAAATGTCGACATAAAAATATAGTATAATGCTTCATATACCATCAGGAGGCATTTAAAAGAAATGGACATTTGGCTACGTCGCAAAAAATGAACAGAACAATAACACAGAAACACAAAAACATTGAAAGGCGGGAACTAATACTAACCAATAATAACGAGAAAAACGGAATTCGCACAAAATTGAAACTATCAAGTTTAAATGAATTCGTAACGGTAAGTGTCAAAATTTGTCACTGACGTATGCGTAAGTCGACGTTGCCGGCTGTACTTTATATGAAAATAAGCTAATGAACAAGTGTTAAAAACGGATGTTTGAGATAGAAAGATTGCAAACACTGGCAAATAATCTTTAAACTAGTCATTCTACTGAAATTGCAGGGTTTTCTGTAAATTATTATCGAATAATAACGCATATAAACCGATTGAATGTTCAAACTTTGAGAACCTCGTGAAGGCTCAGGAAGCATGGTACATCATTTTAGAATTAAGATAATTTGCTTAAAATTTTACGAAGAATATCACCACGTGTAGATTAGATATGGGTCGTTCGTGAATGATTCGTTCGAAAAGAACGATTCTGTACGGTGATTTGAATGAACTGATTCCGTATTTCAAGAAGAATTGATTCGTTAATGATTCATTCACTCGAGCCGACCGACCGAACGATGTTGGTCGAACGGAATTCCCGATTCAGATTTATACATGCGGTCTGAATCTGCTCAAATCGGATGACTAATTCGTTCGCTCGAATCCTCGCGCAACTTCAACTCCGCTTTGTACATGCGGTCTGAATCTGAATCTGCCCGAATCGAATGATAATGCGTTTGCTCGAATCCGCGTACATTTTCAACTCCGCTTTGTACATGTGATCTGAATCTGAATCCGCCCGAATCGGATGACTAATGCGTTCGCACAACCTTAACTCCGCTTTGTACATGTGGTCTGAATCCGCCCGAAACGATTCTTCACGACTTGCAGAAACGAACCTGCTGCGCCAGCCTGTATTGGTATTTTGTACGACTCGACGCGTAATTTTATCAGCTAATGTTTGATCTCTACTTATGAGACAAATCACAGAATTTTTGCAAGATAAATTCAAGCCACCGAAGTTTTATTTGGGGCAGCCTTACTACTGAAAAGGCAAAATTATTTGATAGTTTAAAAATAAATATAATAAAACGTTTTGAATTATAGTAAATTTGTATATATTTGCTCTATTTTTTATAGACACATATCTTTCGAATAAACCTATCATCTTTGCTTAAATTATACAAGTCAATTCATTTAAAACGGTATTCGCTTGTTTAACTGATATTATTGGGTCGGTCGTCTATCTCGGCGCCGTTCGGTATGGAACGAATATAGATTATTAATATTATCATTATCATTATTACTATTATTTTTTATGAAACAAGTGTCTATCGTCACTATAGAGGGAGATTGAGGCGCGAACGAACTATATTATTATTATTATCATCATTATTATTAATATTAGAAAAGGCCCAACCCGAAGTAATGTGGTAAACGGTTCCGGGTTGGTGTCCTAGGAGATAGTGGGAGGGGTTTTAGTCGGTAGGCGCAAGGAGTCCGACACCTCGTACGTAAGCGTATTTCCCCTCCCACAACAAAAAAAAAATAATAATATTATAAGTGATTCGTTTACGAACGATTCATAAAGAACGATTCACTTTTAAGAAATGATCCGGTTGATTCAAATCACCTGAAAGATTCGAACTTCCCATATCTAGTGTAGATTATCCGCCAATTTATACACATCTGATATATATGTATTTTACGATATTAACTACCAACCCCACCCCAATTCCTAAACAACACCACCTCTCCTACGTGATTAGTATTTAAGCGTTAGTTTAAGTTTGTAAATATATCATTCATTTGCCTGATGAAGCCACTGTGTGGCGAAACAATTGTTGCAGTGTCAACTAATAAACAGTGAAATCTTAACCAAGTGTGTTATTTACTAAAAGTGTTGAAATATCTTTGATCAGTTTAGGCACAACTTTTTTTTGGAAAAGAATCAGCTTATAAAAATCAATAATCATTATTTTTTTATAAAATCAATACACATTTTAAGATCTCTCAAATATGCTCTGTATTTTGCTCATTGTCATTTTCAAGTGTTTGTTCTAATTTTTTTAGGTTCGAGCGACGGGTAAAATGTACGCGTGCAAGAAATTGGAGAAGAAGAGGATAAAGAAGCGGAAAGGCGAGGCAATGGTGCTGATAGAGAAACAAATCCTGCAAAAGATAAACTCGCGGTTTGTGGTGAACTTGGCTTACGCGTACGAGACTAAAGACGCTCTGTGTTTAGTTCTTACAATAATGAACGGTGGTGATTTAAAGTTCCACATTTATAATATGGGGGGTGAGCCGGGGCTGGACATTACCCGGGCGCGGTTTTACGCAGCTGAGGTCGTCTGCGGCCTGGATCATCTCCACCAACAAGTAAGTCAGAGTGGTGTCGAAGGGAAATGTATTTGAAGACCAGTAAGAATTAGTTAGTAAGAGTTAGTTAATCTATAAGTAAATTGTATCTATATAAAGATAAGTAAACATAGTTTTCCTTCTGTAAATATTTTACGATTTTTATGTTTTTTGTTATACAGTTAAAAAGTGTTTTAACTGGTTTGGATTATTGTCCAGCAGCATATTGAAATTGACTGTTGGACATTTATAAAGTGTTTTAACTGGCTTTGATTACTGCCCAACAATATATTGAAATTGACTGTTGGCCACTTATAAAGTGTTTTAACTAGTTTTGATTACTGCCCAACAATATATTGAAATTGAATGTTGGACAGTGAAAAGTGTTTTAGCTGGTTTGGATAACTGTCCAACAGTTATTGAAATTTACTATTTACTGTAAAATTCAAGGAGAGTGGTCTTGGAATCTATTCTCATATAAACAAGATAAATTCAAATTCTAAACTATTTGAATTCGAGAAAATAAGCTTACGCTTCTTATAGTTTGCACACTTTAAACATAATATATAAAATTACGAAAAAACTATTTATTAATTAAGACATTGTTTGCATTTTCATGAATAGTTTTTTCTCATATAGTCATATATACTGTTAGGAACACATTTTGTTGTATTGCCACATAGTTCAAAAGTGTTCTAACTGATATAGGTTATTTATTTATTTATTTATTTTAACGGTGGGCCATTACATAATAAAATAACAATAGTCTTTTAACAAATCGAAATAATCGCACAAAATCACACAAACAATGTGAATAACGACTAAAACTAAATTTATATACAAATACAAGTATGCATACATGGAATCATACATACTATAACACTACGTACTACATTCAAGCACATTTTTACAATTACGCTTGAAACATTGTAAGCTTACACCAAAAACATCTATCAATCTACAATATGTATTAATATTATCAATTAATGCATTCCTAGGGCTGTTGGATGCATAATTTGTTGCGTGATACTTGCTAGCAAGTAGTTGTTGATGCCTAGTTAAGCGTGTAGGTACATATAGTGAAATTGATACAAGTATTACAGAACAATTTATTCTGCTATTTAATATGCGGTACGCAAACACAAGGAAAAGTACACTCTTCGTTTAATTAATGGAAGAAGTCCAAGATATTTAAGTATCATATTATAGTCATGATAAAATAGATGACATCGAAAACAAATCAATTTTATCATTTTTCGTTGCACATTTTCTAGACGATCCACATGACATTTATAATGAGGTGACCATATAATTGCGCAATAATCTATAATAGGCCTTACAATAGATATATAGAGAGATATAAATGTTCGAATAGAATTAAAATTTGAGCTAAATCTTCGTATAAATCCAAACATCTGCAATGCTTTAGCAGAGATTTTGTTGATGTGATCATTAAACTGTAGTTTAGCATCAAACAACACCCCCAAATCATTAATTGAATCAACTCTCTCGAGGAAACTATTATTTAATGAATAATCAAAAGCTAATATTGAGTCTTTTTTACGTGAAAACCGCATGGACTTGCATTTTTTTATATTTAAATAGAGATTATTATCATTACACCAAACCATAATCTGATTTAAATCATTTTGAAGAGTATTACAGTCATATATGGACTTTATATTGCGAAATACTTTCATATCGTCTGCATATAGAAGAATATTAGAAGTAAGATGTTTGCCAATATCATTCACAAATATAAGAAAAAGTAACGGCCCTAAGTGAGAGCCTTGTGGCACCCCTGAGGTTGCATCAATTATGATATCAGATGTGATGTTATTTACTTTGACCAACATTTTCCTTTTACAGATAAAGGACCGTAGCCATTCAAGCATGCGTCCCGAAACACCATATGAGCAAAGTTTATACAGAAGCCTCGTATGATTAACCCTGTCGAAGGCTTTGGAGAAGTCGGTGTAGACAGAATATACAACTGAGCCTTCTTCCAAAGTATCCGATATAAAGTTTGAATAAATAAAGAGATTCGATTCTTTAGATCTTGATGGAAAGAATCCATGTTGTTGATCAATTATTGTGGATGAAAAGTGCAGCATCATATGTTTATATACAATCTTGTCAAACAGTTTCGGAATACAAGATTGAATGGCTATAGGACGATAATTGTGTACATCTTTTTTGACACCCGACTTAAAAACAGGAACGACATAGCAACGTTTCCAGACATCAGGGAACTTACCATCTTGAAGAGATTTGTTAAACAGCCAGGTTAGAGGAAGGCATAACACATTAGCACATGATTTAATTATTGATGGAGGAATTCCATCCGGACCAGGAGAACTGTTTATCTTGATATCAGAACTTAATTCTACGATATCAGATTCAGTAAGCTGAAGATAATTAAAAATTATATTTGATTCTACGGTAAAAATAGGACCCACACAAGAAATATCTGAGTGGGACTCTTGAAAAAAATGGGCGAATAAATTGGCTATATCTTTATTAGAAGTAGCTATCGCTGTTCAACAAGACATTTCTAAGAGAGTATGGGACTGGTATTACCATTTGAAACCACTTTCCTTTTCTCACTTGCCTTAACATTTATTGTTAGATAGATAAAAAATGTACTAATTAAACTCTGTTTTTTTTTTTTTAATGACCAAACTTAGGGTGTATTTACTGCGCTCAGTGCAGTCCTGCTTTAACAGTAGGGTATTTTAAACATCAAATTTTAAGATGTTGGTAAATGATTTGATTCGACGAATAAATCATAATTTGTCAAATAAATTGTCACGATGCAGAGATTTTCAAAAAAGAGAACGCTACAACTTGCAACTTTACAACACATACAGGGATTTTTTCTTTCAAGTATACTTTCACATATTCCATATTAACATTTGTAAAATTAATGAACTAAACCAAACTAAGTTGAAGTATATTTTGAACTTTACTTTAAATCAGTGTTTTATACGCGTGGCGCATGAAGTAAAATTTCGAGTTTAGAAAAGCCTGATTTGGCTTGGTCGCTCCGCTGCGCTATGCGACCAAGCCAAATTTTCAGGCTTTTCTAAACTCGAAATTTTACTTCATGCTTAGTCTAGGAGTGGAAAACACTCGTTAGAGTTTTTGAATTAAAAGTTTTTAATAAGAGCAAGAACGTCTGAAAATTTACATTAAAAAATCGTAACATATATACATGAGAGAAAAATTCCTTGTATTTAGAATTCCTTCAAATTTTTAGAACATATAAATGGGCCGATAATAAAGAGCAAGGAATATTACCTGATCCTCCTATCGTACCTGATCCTCAGAGACTCTTTGTTGAATTGATAGTAGATACAAATAATTTGAGTTGATGAAAGGTAAATACGTTTGTAATCGTAATCTTTGTGAGTTAATTGAATTGTCATATTAATGCCAGATTTCCCTTCACATAACCTCCAACTTTATCCAAACTGGTGTTGGACTGCTTCGATACACTGAATCACCTGGCGAGACAGAACAAGGTCACACTTGTCTGGACGCCGGGTCATTCAGGTATCGAGGGAAATAAAAAAGCTGACGAGATAGTAAGGCAGGGAGCTACCATATCATTTATAGGACCTGAACCTGACTTGGGCATCACAAAAAAGTCGAGTCGCCTAGAAGTCAGAAAGTGGATTCGCAACAAACAGGAATACTGGGTAAACAGACCAGGCCTAAACCACAGTAAGGCCATTATAAATTTACCTAACTCTAACAAAGCTGTAGAACTACTGACACTAAATAGGGCACAGCTAAAAACTATAGGACTACTAACAGGCCACATGACTGTTAAAGAGCACCTAAGGAAAATCGGTCTATACAACGGCGACACCAGTTGTCGGCTCTGTGATAGGGCACCGGAAACAACAATGCACATTCTGTGTAGCTGCAATGCGCTGGAAAACAAAAGGCAGCACATATTTGGAAACAGTCAAATGGTATCAAATGATTTCTACACGCAACCTCTAAAGGACCTGCACAAACTAGTGCAGGGGATCGAGTTTGGAATAATTGCATGAGTGAAACAATATGGGGTAGTACAATAAGCCACCTAGGCTGCAGTGCCTCCGGATCCGCAAGGAAGTCGGCCCCCACAGAAAGAATGTTGATTTACAACATAACATGTGATTAATCTTGTCCTAACCTAAAACACACAACCTGCATCCCACCACTAAATTCTTGAAATGTCTAATTTGATTGGTCGTATTAAAAAAAAAAAAACAGATTATAGTTGGGACTACTGTCTAACATATTCAAAAAAATAAAATAATACAATATGGGGTAGTAGAATAAGCCACCCAGGGTGCAGTGCATCCGGATCCACAAGGAAGTGGGCCCCCACAGGAAGAAAAAAAAACCTACAAATTAAAAGTTGATTTTCAACATAACATGTGATTAATCTTGTCCTAACCTAAAACACACAACCTTCATACCACCACTAAATTCTTGAAATGTCTAATTTGATTGGTCATATTAAAAAAAAAACAGATTATTGTTGGGACTACTGTCTAACATATTTAAAAAATAAAAAAATACAATATGGGGTAGTACAATAAGCCACCTAGGCTGCAGTGCCTCCGGATCCGCAAGGAAGTCGGCCCCCACAGAAAGAAAAAAAAACCTACAAATTAAGAGTTGATTTACAACATAACATGTGATTAATCTTGTCCTAACCTAAAACACACAACCTGCATCCCACCACTAAATTCTTGAAATGTGTAATTTGATTGGTCGTATTAAAAAAAAACAGATTATAGTTGGGACTACTGTCTAACATATTCAAAAAAATAAAATAATACAATATGGGGTAGTAGAATAAGCCACCTAGGGTGCAGTGCATCCGGATCCACAAGGTAGTGGGCCCCCACAGGAAGAAAAAAAAACCTACAAATTATAAGTTGATTTTCAACATAACATGTGATTAATCTTGTCCTAACCTAAAACACACAACCTTCATACCACCACTAAATTCTTGAAATGTCTAATTTGATTGGTCATATTAAAAAAAAAAACAGATTATTGTTGGGACTACTGTCTAACATATTTAAAAAATAAAATAATACAATATGGGGCAGTACAATAAGCCACCTAGGCTGCAGTGCCTCCGGATCCGCAAGGAAGTCGGCCCCCACAGAAAGAAAAAAAAACCTACAAATTAAGAGTTGATTTACAACATAACATGTGATTAATCTTGTCCTAACCTAAAACACACAACCTGCATCACACCACTAAATTCTTGAAATGTCTAATTTGATTGTTCATATTAAAAAAAAAACAGATTATAGTTGGGACTACTGTCTAACATATGTAAAAAATACCTTTGGCCAGTTACAACACGCTCTAACTTTTTTAGGCGACAGCGATATATTTCAAGAAGACACCTCTTAGTAGTTAAAAGTTGTTGCACTATGTTTCTGTATTTGAATTTGATTGTGTATAATTATAATTAGTGTCTATTTAATTAAGTAATTTTGTTGTAAACATTGTGTGCTTGCTTTTAAAAGGAATGTATTTTTCTTATTTCTTGTAGGGCATTGTATATAGAGACTGCAAACCGGAAAACATTCTGTTGGATGACGCCGGACATGTTAGGATCTCAGACTTAGGTTTAGCTGTAGAAATTCCCGAGGGGGAGTCCGTTAGGGGGAGAGTCGGCACTGTAGGATACATGGGTATGCTACAATATTTATTCCGCCTCAGTCTTACATATGTTTGCAGTAGAAACAAGAAATATAAAATTAATCTGCAAAAGATAGTGATTTGCAAATGTTCCTTGCGTTCAATGTCTTATACCTTGCGATCGTTTAAATTATGATTTAAAGTAGACAGCATGTGCGGTTGCTCAGAATGCTAATTGAATGATGGAATAAATTTGAGGTTATGGTAAACTATGTGTTAAGAGACAGTAGTGCCAATCTAATTTAAAATTCAAAGCCTACTCTAAATAATGTTTTAAACAATCGCAAGGTTAAAAAATAGCATGATCTATTACTTATGAATATCGGTAATGTCTCCTTACCAACCAATGAATAAATGTATCTAAAAAAACATAAGAAATTTATAAAATCGAAGTTACTTATGCAAGTGGGTCTTGCATAAGTAACTTCGATTTTATAAATTTCTTATGTTTTTTTTTTTTCTCTTCCTTGGACTATTTTCTTGTCCAGCGCATATCTTCAAGCTTGGTTTGCCAAGCAAACACAGAGGTCCAAGCAGGGTTGTTATGTTTAAAACACTGTTTTAAAACAGTGTTTTAAACATGTTTAAAACACTGTTTTAAAACAGTGTTTTAAACATGTTTAAAAACAGCCATTGTGTTTTAAACGGTTTTGTGTTAACATGTTTTAAATGTTAAATTCGTTTAAAACATATTTTAAACGTTAAATTTGTTTGAAACTTTGTTTGTATTATCTTAAATTAGTTATACTAAATTTTATACTACTTTATTAAACATTTTTTGTTTACGTTTTCAAATTTTGGTTAAATTTTTGAAGATATTTCAAATCGCATTATTAAAAATAAAAATTTAATCATAATAAAATATCACAATTATGTGTGCATAAATGTGATTTAAAACGTGTTTTAAACATTTTCAGCCTCATTAGTAGAATTGCCGTTAATATCATTATAGTTTAATGCTAGTATTAATAGAACAAAATCTGCATGCTGTTAGTTAGTTTTGAAATAATGATAAAATTAGTGTGGCAACAATACATTTTCATGTGTTTTAACTTTATTGTAATCAAGTAATTTAGAAGGTATGTTACGCTGTTTTTTTTGTATGTTTGTGAAAATGTATTTTTTCTAATAAATTATTAGATATTACTTCTAACAAGTGTCTCCACTCCTAGACTAAGCATGAAGTAAAATTTCGAGTTTAGAAAAGCATGAAAATTTGGCTCGGGCCAAAATCTGTTTGTTTTAATTAAAATTAAAAAAAAAAAATTTAACTACTCTGGGTCCAAGACCTTTGTTTCTAAAATTTGACGCTGAGCTTCGGGACTAGACCGAGATATCAATCATTGATTTTATTTATTAATTTGTAAAACATAATTTTATTTCTGTAGCTCCTGAAGTGATAGATAACGAAAAATACACGTTCAGCCCCGACTGGTTCAGTTTCGGCTGTCTGCTGTACGAAATGATCGAGGGCCAGGCGCCGTTCAGGGCGCGGAAGGAGAAGGTGAAACGGGAGGAGGTGGACCGGCGGGTCAAGTCGGAACCCGAGAAGTACTCCAACAAATTCACCGAGGAGGCCAAGTCGCTGTGCCAACAACTGCTCGTGAAATCGCCGACGCAGCGGCTGGGGGGTAAGGCCGCACGGATGGGAGCCCTTCAAGTCAAGCAGCACCTCTTTTTCCAGCCAATACACTGGCGACGGTTAGAGGCGGGCTTGGTCGAACCACCATTTGTACCAGATGTAAGTAATAAAATTGGTAATATAGAGATATATTGATTCCTCTCTTCCCAAGAAATAGTGCTGGTAGACTCAATTAGTGATTTTAATGAAGAAGGCGGTTGTGGTGCTAAAATTAAATTCATTACAAGGAAATATTTTATAGGAGTATAAGATTTTTCATATAACAGGTAGGCTGAAAAGTTTGTAGGCTAACATAGTAAAACATATTTTTTTTGCAAAATTCTATTTTATTATTCAACATAGTTGCCTTCGAGGGCGATACAACGATTATAGCGGTCATGTAATTTGTTGATACCATTTTTATAATACGAATTCTCTTTAGCCTCAAAATAAGCCTTAGTTTCAGCGATAACTTCTTCATTAGTGCTGATTTTTTTTCCAGTGAGCATCCTTTTGAGGTCTGCAAATAGGAAAAAGTCACTGGGGGCCAGATCTGGAGTATACGGTGGATGAGGATGCAATTTGTAATTTAATTCGTGCAATTTTGCCATCGTTTTCATTGATTTACACGGTGCATTATCCTGATGAAATAGCACTTTTTTTTAAATGGGGCCCTTTTTTGTGATTTCATCCTTCAACCGCTCTAATAAGGTTATATAGTAATCAATGTTGATGGTCTGGCCCTTTTCAAGGTAATCAATGTATATTATACCTTGCGCATCTCAGAATACTGATGCCATAACCTTTCCAACCGACTTTTGCGTCTTTCCACACTTTGGATTCGGTTCATCGCCTGCAGTCCACTCGGCTGACTGTCGATTAGACTCTGGAGTGTAGTGAAGGAGCCACGTTTCATCCATTGTCACATATCGACGAAAAAATTCGTTTTTATTGCGGTTGAATATCGTTAAACATTGCTCTGAATCATCGACACGATGCTGTTTTTGATCGATTGTGAGCTCGTGCGGCACCCACTTTGCACACAGCTTTCGTATGTCCAAATATTCATGCACAATATATCCAACAAGATCTTTTGATATCTTCAGAGTCTCGGCTATCTCAATCAGCTTCACTTTACGGCTATTCTTTATTATTTTGTGAACTTTTTTCACATTTTCGACCGTAACAGCCTCATTCGGTCGTCCACTGCGTGCACCGTCATCGGTGTTCATTTCGCCCAGTTTAAATTTGGCAAACCACTTCTCAACGGTTGATTTTCCTGGTGCAGAGTCCAAATAATGTTCATCAAGCCAAGCTTTGGTTTCAACAGTATTTTTTTTCATAATAAAGCAAAGCTTTATTAAGACACGAAATTCTTTTTTTTCTATATTTTTCACATTAACAAAAGTTTTTAACTCACAATGCTATATCTTACGAACCAATTGTCCGACAGCTGTCAAATTTATACACGTGTCGTTTGAAGGTTAGTTATCGTTATAAACCATATAGATTTAATTCTAATAACACCATCTATGTGTTAGCCTACAAACTTTTCAGCCTACCTGTTATACCTAAAAGAAAAATTCCCTGTATGTACAGGTTTCTATATCTATCTGAAATGTTTTTTCAACCCTAAAATGCGTTCTATTAGATCTATGGCTCGTCCAATGGTTATTAACATTACCCGAAGACACTTTATAGCAATGAAATAACATAACACAATATAATGTTTGAGTAGTAATTTTTATTGTTGTGAAAATCTAGCCTCACGCTGTGTACGCGAAGGACGTGCTGGACATCGAGCAGTTCTCGACGGTGAAAGGTGTAAATATAGACGAGTCGGACAGCAATTTTTACAGCAAATTCAGCACGGGTTGCGTGTCGATACCGTGGCAGACGGAGATGATCGAGACGGACTGCTTCCGGCAGTTGAATGTCTTCAGCTCGACGAGCGGTCGCACGGCTGACCTAATCCTCAATCCAGTCACGACGCCAGAGAACAAGGGATGCTTTCCATTTCGACGGAAGGTAAACATGAAAAAAAAAACTAATAAAGATATTTGTGTATTTCATTATGTTGCAATACAATGTCAGTATCTATCCTTCTGAGATACACATCAGAATTAGATTAGTTATAAAGTTCAAATCAAAAAAAAGAAGACCTTTATTGGCATCACAAACAACAAACAAAACTTTACATTCTATAAAACTAAATCCCCTCCCTTCTACCCTCCCTTCTATTTTCCCTCTCCCTCTACCCTCCCTTCTATTTTCCCTCTCCCTCCCTGGCTTCTCCAACGTCCTTACCCCTACCCCATCCTCTCTCATCCACTCCATCACCCTTCTACTCCGTTTCGCTCCTATCCATTCCTCCTTCACCCCCTCGCATTCCTCCGCCAAGTGGCCCCACGTATCCTTCCCGTATCATTCTATAAAACTAAATCCCCTCCCTTCTATCCTCTCTTCTATTTTCCCTCTCCCTCTACCCTCTCTTCTATTTTCCCTCTCCCTCCCTGGCTTCTCCAACGTCCTTACCCCTACCCCATCCTCTCTCATCCACTCGATCACCCTTTTACTCCGGTTCGCTCCTATCCATTCCTCCTTCACCCCCTCGCATTCCTCCGCCAAGTGGCCCCACGTATCCTTCCCATGCTCACACAATACACACCTTCCATGTTCTTCCCCCATCCACACTTTCCTTCCTCTCTCCTCCGATCCACACCTCGCCCTTGCCACAATCACCCTCTCCTCTCTACTTCATCCACTCTCTATCAGATATCTCGGCACTCTTCCATACACCGCCACCTCCCATACATATCATTGTACTCACTTCTCTCGATACGCCCTTGCCTTTCCTGCTCTTCCACCTCCTTCCCTTTCCCTTTCACCCACTCATCCACCTTCACCCCATTCCCTAGCCATTCCATTACTTTCGCCTCCGACAACTCTACACTCATACATTTTCCTCCTCTCCCCCCTCCATCTACCCTCACCCCCACACACGCTCGTTACCCATACATCCTTCATCAATCTTTCTTCGTCCAGTTCGCACAATCTCATCTCATACCTCACCACTCTCACCATTGCCTCGCACTCTAAACTCTCCATATTAGTCTCCTGAAGCACTATGTAGCTCGGCGTTGACCTTTCCGCGCCAACATGCACTTCAGGAACCACATTTGTTCCCTCTCCATGCACTCATACCCTTTCGTCCCCCACACTTCCACTCCATACATAAGCACCGATCTCACACATGCATCCCATATTTTACATGCCACTCTCACATTATTCCCTATCCACTTCCCCCACTTTGCCCAAGTTATCCCCCACGCTTTCCTAGCCTTACTCTGCACCCATTTCACATGCTCCTCATACCCTCCCGTCCCTTTGAACATAAACCCCACTTCTTTCACCTTCCCCTCCCTCTCTATATTTCTGAACTTCACCCACTTCGTTTTTTCCACATTCACACTCATCCCTCTCTTATCCATGAACATCTTCGCTCTTTTCAACATGTCTTTCATCCCTTCATGCTCTTTTGCCATTAACGCCATGTCATCCGCATATGCTAACATCCACACTTTCCTCTTACCTATCACCACCCCCCCGACTGCCCTTTCCTCATCATCTCTTTGAATTCACTCATGTATATATTAAACATCGGGCTCAGCGGGCCCCCCTGCCTTAATCTCTCCCAAGTCCTAAAACACTCTGACACATTCGTCCCCACTTTCGCCATCACCCATGTCTCCTCATATACTCTCCTCACCCACTCAACCATCCTCTCACTCACCCCTCTCCTCCTCAAGCACTCTATCAGACTCACCCTCGGTATGGAGTCATATGCTGCCTTTAAATCTAGGAATACTGCATATACACATCCTTTTTGTTCCATTACTCTCTCCACCATTCCCGCCAGGGTAAAGACCTGCTCTCTCTTCTAAACCCCCCCTGCGTCTCTGGCAGTATTCCTTTCTCTACCTCCACCTCCATCCGATTCCTTACTATCATCATTGCCAGCTTGTATGTACCCAATACTTGTTATAGTTACTCCTCTATAAGTCCTTGCATCCTTCTCATCCCCTCTTTTATACACTGGGCACATCATCCCCACCCTCCACGCCTCCGGTAAGCTCACCTCCCCTTCCACATCTGATTCAATAGCTCTCTGAATTTCTTCTTCCCCTTTTCCCCAATCTCCTTCCACATCTCTTTGAGATCATCCCTCCCTGCTGCCTTTCCACTCTTCACTTCCTTAAAGGCCCTCTCCAATCACTCCTGGTACTCCTGGTTGGACATTTTGTAAAATTCACATTTTACAAAATGTCCAACATAAACTACGATTCATTTTCCTTTACTTAATTGTAATTTTACAAATTGTCCAACAGCTGTGCAACATAAAATTGTTTTTTTATTCAATAGAAAAAATTACCGGCGAGAATGCGTCCGATCCCGATAAACCCGACCTTACTGGAGAGCTGATGTAGTCTCACGCCTTACACGAACCAACACAACTTTCACCACCTCCAACAAAAACAGCAGCAGCGAGAAGAAGAAGAAAAACCCCGTCGTTTCACTCAATGTCATTTCTTAAGGATGTTTCGTCTGTGTCTTCCCCAAATCTCTCATAATCATCATGGCTAACTCTCGGAGAATGAGCACAAAGGAAAAAAAACTGTGTATATAAAAATTATATATCCGTGGTTTTATATATTATACATATACATAATGAAAGAAACAGAACAGAAAAGTTAATTGAAAAAAAGGGAAAAGTGTGTAAATCGGTACGCATGCGTTAACTTGTACAAATTGCAGTGGATGGTAAGATGAAGAATAAGTTATGTTCATGTTTTTGTATATCTGACGAGCCGAGCCGTTCATGTGTTTTTTTTAAATATTGATATTTTTTTAAACTTTGTTGTTACGTTTAAATTTGATGATTAAGATTGTTGTAGCTTTCATAGAAAAAAAAGATGTGTTTCATTTAATTATTTCTTTTTATCATTAATTTATTTATATTATCAAAGCACAAATTTTATTGTTCTTTATTTAATATTAATAATAATACGACATTTTAAAGGTAGAAGTCACTAAGTGCTCAAATGACCCTAATGTTGCATGTTGTGCTAGTCTAATTTATATCTGACCTAGGGATTGTAAATTTACTGACTTTCAATTACCGGAAAATCAGTAAATTTATCAATTAAAACCGGTCTATTAGTAAATTATATACAGAGAGTTTTATGTAACAGCGAACATTTTCATTCAATACAATTTGACACCTATTATTTTTAAGTTAAGTGTAAATTGGGTTGCCTATATGACCATTACAAATTGTGGCCAATCAATAGCAACTAATGCCTCAACTTTTACATACAGGGAGTTTATCTTTTAAGTATACATGTCCCAATTACAGCGTATATGCCGTAAATCTTTGAATAATCGTATTTTTAAAAGAGTTCAATTTAAAATGAGTGTGTTCCAATCCCAGACTAAGCATGATGTAAAATTTAGAGTTTCGAAAAGTCTGAAAATTTGGTTTGGTCGCCTAGCACGAAGCGCGGAGCGGCCAAACCAAATTTTCAGGCTTTTCTAAACTCGAAATTTTACTTCATGCGCCACCGATACAAAACACTGACATAATACGAAGTATCAAACCCACTGCTAAACTTTACATTGCATCAGTGTTTTGTACCGGTGGCGCATGAAGTAAAATTTCGAGTTTAGATAAGCCTGAAAATTTGGTTTGGCCGCTCCGCGCTTCGCGCTACGCGACCAAACCAAATTTTCAGGCTTTTCTAAACTCGAAATTTTACTTCATGCTTAGCCTGGGAGTGGAAAACACTCGTTTATAGCTTCAAATTGACTCTTTTTGATAAACCGAGCATCGGAAAATGTACAACGTATGCATACATATACTTAAAAGAAAATTTCTCGTTATGAAAATGTTCGGTGTTACATAAAACTCTCTGTATAATATAATTTATATCCGATTTAGGGATTGTAAGTTAACTGACTTTCAATTACGCGAAAATCGGTAAATTTATCAATCAAAACCGGTTTATTGGTATATTATAACATCATTGTTTTGGGGGATAAAGTCATTAAGCACATGTGATATTAAAAAACACATGTACAAAAATACGATGTTAGCTTAGGCTAATATTGACATTTTAGATGAATATTGTCATTTTTTATGTGAAAATTCACATTTTTTTTGGCTCAATGTTATTTTGCTTTGAAAACATTAATATTTATTTTTCTTTTAAAATTATAATTAAATACAGGGAATTTTTCTTTTAAGTATACACATTAGACTGTGCCAAAAAAATGATATTTTTAAGCCTCATGCATACGCTTTTTTTAAAAATAGTTCAATTTGAATCTTTAAACGAGTGTTTTCCACTCCCAGACTGAGCATGAAGTAAAATTTCGAGTTTAGAAATGCCTGAAAATTTGGTTTGGTCGCGTAGCGAAGCGGAGCGACCAAACCAAATTTTCAGGCTTTTCTAAACTCGAAATTTTACTTCATGCGCCACGCGTATTAAACACTGAAAATTCCGAAATATTCTATACAAGTGAACTTCAATTAGAATTAGGGTCTTATAGGCGTGGCGCATTAGGTAAAATTTACTCATATTTTGACAGCGGGTTCTTTTTAGACAAGTTCCGATTTTCTTCTTCTTTTTTTGTTTAAATTTATTATTGACAATTTTAGCAAAATTCATGCCCCCTTTTTGGAAAATACCGCACAACACTACGATCAACTTTAACTGAGTCGTTTGCACTTACTGATTTTTACCTCTAATTCGACAACTTTGATTAAATTCAAGTACAAGACTGGACTCAATTCATAAGCTAGTATCACACAAACGCACAAAATGCGCGCTATAAACGCACCCGTGTGGCTCTGGCTTTATACTTAAAGTAAATGACGCACATCTTTAAGAGGCCTAGTTATTCATATCAGCTCAAACGTGAAAGTTGTTAAGTGCATGGAAAATGAACAGCACTTGATGAGTGCTGCTGTTCAGTTCACGCGCAGTTGATGACTGCTGTTCAGTTAACGTGCACTTGATGACTTTCACTTTTTAACTTTGCGATCTGACCTCGCGTTTTTCATTTCGCATAAATTTACAGAAAACTGTAAGCGCGAAACTCTTTCTCTCTTTCGATCTAAGTGAGGAAAAACGGTACTAATATAAAAGCGGCGTAAACATCACACACACAAAAAGCACACAAATGAAATTAAAAAATTCATAAAAACAAATGCAATTATCGAAGATGGCTGAGAGTGAGTTTCCTATGTTAATTTAATTACGCTTGACTGAACTACAAAATGCTCAATGATAAAAAAAAAACGATTTTAGCTCAATTTAAATAATTTATTGTTTTCTTATTAAAATGAATTAACTGATTATTCCGTTGAGTTTTCTGTACTTAATTTTTTTTTTTTTTTTTGAACAATTATACAAGTACTTACAATTTTTAAATAAATTTAAAAACCAAATTTATCAACCAACCCCCTTCTGGTATAATTTCATAAAACAAGGTGGGAAATACCTTCGTTTGTTTAAAGGTAATGCTCATCAAGTACTATTGGTTGCGTTTTCTGTTTAACCTGACGATTTTGTGATTATAATTCCCCCTGTTGGGCGCCAAAAATTTGGTAAATAGTTATATGATTACGTGCAATTTTTATATAAATTAAAAAACAAAATCTATCAACCAACCCCCTTCTAGTATAATTTCTGAAACAAGGTGAGATTTACTTTTATCTATTTAAAGGTAAAACTCATTAAGTACTACCGATTTTCAATGCATATAACACATTTTCTTTTTGTATCAACAGTTTAATTAATTGAGCCTTCTATTTTGAAAGTCACCTAATTCTATTTCTAAATTTTTTGTTGTTGACTGAAATAATGTTCATAGTTTGAGGTTTTCTGTTATAAACAACAATTTCTGGTTGAGTGTACTCAAAATATATGATATATATTTTGAATGTACACTTCTGTGCAATAAAATTAAGCACACAAAATATGTTATAGTTTAAAAGGGACGTGATGAGTTTCCTAGTTACGAAAATATGTAAGTATGTCAATTTCCTTAATGTCAAAATGCTGCGTCATTTAGGCAACAATTAAAAAATTCTAATTCTAACTAAAATAGAAGATGGTTTTTCTATTTCGGCTTTGTTGTATTTATTACGAGCATTTTTTTCAAGAGGTCATAGTTTTGTTTTTTTAAAAGGTGTTTTTTTAAGTTATGGTGTTTTATCATTTATTGAAACTGCTGCTAGGCAATTAACACAGGTTCGAATTATACAAGTAGAATATTGTGAAAAATAGTTATGAGACTTGTGCTTAATTTCATTGCACAGAAGTGTACTTAACCACGAATTGTTTTTTATGACTGTATATCTCAAATTATAAAGGTTATTACAGTCAACAACAGAAAATTAAGAAATAGTTCGGCTTTTAATGGATTCAAATGCCATCTAATGCTAGTGACATCATCAATGACACGATTGCACAAAGTGCATATACAGGTGACTGTTTCGTCCACGAACGAAATAAACTCTGTGAAACTAGAAAACAAATATCAAAATTGAATTTGTGTTCAGTATTCCGGCACTAGATACCCACAGACGCGTTTCGGACTTCTAGGTCCTCCTCAGTGTGGTCTAAAACTCTGTGAAACTAGAAAACAAATATCAAAATTGAATTTGTGTTCAGTATTCCAGCACCAAATACCCACAGACGCGTTTCGGACTTCTAGGTCCTCCTCAGTGTGGTCTTGACCCAGTGCTGTGGAATACCTAACATCTCTGACTATATCAAGTCATTATGTGAAAACTATTAATGGATTCGATAGCTAACACCATCTAATGCTCCATAGTGGAATCGTTAATGACAGAGTTAAGCCTAATAAATGGCTCAATTAATTAATAGCACAATTCCCTAAAAATTAAAAATAAGAAGTAAAAATGTAATACGCACTGATAATTAATAGCACTTTATGAGTCATATTTTTAAACACTAAAATAGCACTCCCCTTGATTTGCGCATTTTCGCCCATTAAACTGAAAACTCCCACCCCCTACCTTTTATTTTAAATCGTACATTTGAATCGAAATCATTAATTTCTTTAATATTTTACTTTCCTGTTCTTTAAAAAAAATGAAGAAGTCTTCTTGAAAGAATACTTTCCATATTCTTTCAACAAGACTCCTTCATTTTTGTGAAAGAAATCGTCGGTTCGAACAGTAAAAACCACCAAGCGCCATTCTTTCCTGCGCACTTGATGAGTTTTACTTTCAAGCTGGCCGAGTACAGTTCCATTATTTAGCATCTTTAGGTACATTTTTTTTTTACATAATTTAGTTATTACGGTTAATGTATATTTATTACGCGCGAGAGGAATGTAACGATTAATTATTATTATTATTATTTTGTTTATTTATATGAGAATTTTGTAAATTCGTTAGGTTTATTTTTTAGTTTATTTTATATTGACCCAAAAAATTGAGTTGTGAAAATATTTGAAATATATTGTAAAACTACCTCTTTTTTAAAAAAATATGTTGTTTTGTTTTCTTTATTTATTTCCGTTCTTATTTTTATTTTTTCGCATCACCTTTTAGTTTATTTTACGAAGAAGAATTTTTACAATAATAATTCATATTAAACCTTAAATGCATAATTTTTTCTCTAAGATTGTTTTTTAGTTAGAATGATTACAAAATACTAGGAGTTTTTTTTAAGTATACACACCCCCATTAAGTGCTGTAAATTTTCAGATATTCGTTGTCTGATTAAAAGGGCTCAATTTGAAGCTTAAACGAGTTTTCCACTCCCAGGCTAAGCATGAAGTAAAATTTCGAGTTTAGAAAAAAAATGAAAATTTGGTTTGGTCTCTCCGCGAAGCGGAATGACCAAACCAAATTTTTAGTTTCTAACATTAGCTAAACATAAATAATTCAAATTCAAAACTATTTGCATTCAAGAAAATAAGCTTACGCTTCTTATAGTTTGCACACTTTAAACACAATATATAAAATTACGAAAATGTTATTGGTGAAAATGTAAACAATGTCTTAATTAATCAGACAACTTATGACAATTAATATCTATTGAAACAAGTCAAATTAAATAAGATTTTAAATATTTACTTGTATAATTCAATATCCGGAGGTCAAAGTTGTCTTATTAATTAAGACATTGTTTGTATTTTCACGCATAACATTTTCGTAATTTTATATATTATTAGCTAAACATGTTTATTAAAAAACAGTTACTGGTTGCAAAAGTTAGAACAAAAATGCTCATACCATATTCAAATATTGTGCCAAAACATTAAAACCAAGGGAACATGAAACAAATTTTGTGATTCGTTTAATTTTTAACTCGGAATTTGTGCCAAATGTTATTGATGTTCAAACTTTTAGAAGAATTCAATCTTTTTATTTACTGCACTGTATATTTTTCTGTAGGTTCATATTTCCAAAATGTGATTCAATTATTTAAATGTAAGTTATTAATTTGTGTTGATTATAAGCGGATAATAATATATTTGGATAGAATAATAATATAACTTCAAAAAGTTGATATTTGATTGAAAGAAAAAATCATTTTGTTTAAAAAATCTGAAACTTTACAGTGCGGCGTAATCATCGGGATATGTATACTTAAAATAAAAATTCCCTGCATCTTAATTTTCTTTATTTATTATAATTTTTTTGTTTCCATGAAAAGACAAATCTGTGATAACTAATCGAATTTATTTCCTGTCCCAATTTTCTTTCACCCCTTTCATTAACCTTCAGTTTGGGTATAAAAAAACACATTTAAATATATAAAATCTCCTCATCCACTGAAATATTTGCAGTCATAGCGTAAACTAATAGGTGAGTTAGCTGATAAAATGAAGTAAAAAAAAATAGTAGCAAGTTTTTTGGGTGTCGTATTTCTCATTCCATTGGATCATGTGTTTAAGCTAAGGCATCGTAAAATTAGGAACTCAATGTATTTAAAAAAAAAATATGGAAAAAAGACCATTATATTGATTTATTGTGATACTTTATTTGTGTTGTTCTTTTTATTAAAACAAAACCCATTTCGTTCTTAAATTATTTGTAGATATTAATATATTTTTTTAAGAAAGTGTGACCAAAAACCCCTCAATAGGAATTGGAATATTTGTGAATGTGAATCTTTTTTAATTTGTGTTGTTCTTTTTATTAAAACAAAAAAAATTCGTTCTTTAATTATTTGTACATATTAATACTTTTTTTTTAGAAAGTGTGACCAAAAATCCCACAATTGGAGTTGGATTATTTGTGGATGTGAATTTTTTTGATTTGTGTTGTTCTTTTTTATACACAAAAACCATTTCGTTGTTTAATTATTTGTGAATGATAATATATTTTTTTAAGAAAGTGTGACCAAAAATCCATCAATTGAAATTGGATTATTTGTGAATGTGAATCTATAATTTGTCTTGTTCTTTTTATTAAAACAAAACCCATTTTGTTGTTTAATTACTTGTGAATGTCAATCTTTTTTTAAGAAAGTGAGACCAAAAAATGGTGTGGTTTATTGTACTTCTTCCGTTTCCGTAGTTAATCAAAGAGCTCTGTTTCCTTAGCTAATTCCAGCAGCTTTTCGATCATCTTTCCCTTCGGGAAGTAGATTGAATTCCCTTGGACAAGGTTTGCTTCCCTCTAGGTAGTAATGCCTCGCACTCGAATAGTACTTGTGAGAGGCGTCTTCATCCTCTTTATAGCATAGTCTGCATATTGGATCTTGTGTAAACAGTTTCATGTTATGCAGATGTTTCCTTAGGGTGCAGTGTCCAGTTATCATTTCTGTGACCATTCTAAGGTTGTTTCTACTGAGTCTGAGGGCCTCAGTTGCTAGTTTACTGTGTCTGTGCCCTGTCAGGTTTCTCCAACGCTCGGTGTGTCTTTCTAAAGTCCACTCTCTTACACTTGGTCTTATTGACTTCTTGGGGATCGGTAGCATCGGTTCTGGTCCAATGTAGGGTCTACGGGATCCAATCTTGGAATGTAGGGCAAAAATCCCACAGTTGAAATTGGATTATTTGTGAATGTGAATTTTTATAATTTGTGTTTTTCTTTTTATTAAAACAAAACCCATTTTGTTGTTTAATTATTTATGAATGTGAATCTTTTTTTAAGAAAGTAAGACCAAAAAATGGTGTGGTTTATTGTACTTCTTCCGTTTCCGTAGTTAATCAAAGACCTCTGTTTCATTAGCTAATTCCAGCAGCTTTTCGATCATCTTTCCCTTCGGGAAGTGGGTTGAATTCCCTTGGACAAGGTTTGCTTCCCTCCAGGTAGTAAGTGCCTCGTACTTGAATAATACATGTGAGGCGTCTTCATCCTCTTCATAGCATAGTCTGCATTTTGGATCTTCTGTAAACAGTTTCATGTTATGCAGATGTTTCCTTAGGGTGCAGTGTCCAGTTATCATTCCTGTGACCATTCTAAGGTTGTTTCTACTGAGTCTGAGGGCCTCAGTTGCTAGTTCTTTGCAGGGTTTTTCCATCAGTAGTTTACTGTGTCTGTGCCCTATCAGGTTTTTCCAGAGTCCACTCTCTTACGCTTGGTCTTATTGACTTTTTGGGGATCAGTAGCATCGGTTCTGGTCCAATGTAGGGTCTACGTGATCTAATCTTGGAATGTGGGGCAGTTTTTCTGGAAGGAGGTTAGAATCGCCTCTTGGACTTGTTCTGCAACAAGCTCTACATCCAGTTTGGTTTTGATGTTTTCATGTTTTCATGTTTTCCTTGGTATCTTTAAGGTGAATACCAAGGTCTACATCGTATGTTTCCCAACATGTTCTTCGTGGGTTTCGGAACTCGACTTCGGTCTCACGGGTTTGGCCGATCTCCAAAACTATGTAGCAGTGGTCGGAGAGGGATGGTTCGTCTGAGACATACCACCTAACTACTTACACTTCGCGACGCAAACGTTATATCGGTTACCTCGCGGCGTTGTTTTGTAACAAAAGTGGGTTCATTTCCCTGATTTACAATTTCAAGGTCCGAAGCCATTAAGAAATCTAATAGGTACTCACCTCTTTTGTTGGTGTCTGAGCTGGCCCAGAGTTCATCACCAACTCTGGGGCAGCTCAGACACCAACAAAACAGGTGAGTACCTATTAGATTAGGCGTCCGCACCTACCAACAGCTGTAGTCTTGTCGTGCAGTAGGTCGCGAGCTCCTCAAGTTTCTTGGAAGATGAGGGCTGCGGGGAGTCGTAAGAGAGGTATACTGAGGCTATAACGGCCTCGGGTGTGGATCCCTCACCCCAGAGTTTCACCTTCGCTGCGACTAGATCTGGGAAGCAAAAGTTGTGCAGTTTTAAGATGGTTATGTCGTTTCGCACAAAAATACAGGACTTGACCTTTTAAAAGTTTGTATCATACATTAACTTACCTCCGGTGTTACCTAGACCCTTTACAACTCCCATGTATTGCCAGGGTTTTTGTATGAGGGCCAGGCCGTATTTCCCTGTTTGGAGTTGGCGGCACGGGGTAGAGGTGGCCGCCTTGGAGTGGTGGAGGTTAATTTGAATTACCTCCACAACTGTCCAAGGCGTCTGGCTTCCTTCTGAGGATTTTGAAGGTTAGTTGAGAGAAACCTAGGTAGGCTTTAAACCCTGCCTTCTCCAGAGCCTTCAATGAACCCTCGTCGATGTAGAGGATAAGAGTTGTCCCTTTATCCTCCTCCTGTTGACTGACTACCTTCCATCTTGCTGTTTCTAACCCAGAGTTCTGGGTTTTCAGCAAGCTAATAAGGTCAGCCGTTTATTTGGCCTCGATTAGGTCCGTCTTCTGCATCCAGACTCCAACCTTGGTCATCCTGGCAACTTTCCTGGCAGTTCCGTTGCGTAGAGCAGCGCCCTCCTATGGCTTAATTGTCGGGATCTTTTCCAGCAGCCACTCCTTGGAAGTTTCGTTGGCACATGTGATATACACAACCCACTTCTCGAAGTAGCTGTTGGTGAATTGAGGACCCTTGGAAGGTTCGCACTTCCATACCTCAGTTAGTATATCTCGCTGAACCGATTTACCCTGGTCCTTCGTGAGGTATTATTTTGGGTACTCTTCAAGTACCACAGCCATTCGTGCCGCCGCTAGTGCCTGCCCTTCTCTGTATTAAAACAAAAGCTATTATTTGTAAATGTGAATATTTTTTTCGCAAAAACAATACTTTTCTTTTAAGTATACGCATTCCAAATTCAGTCTATTTTCTATAAATCTTTAGACATTCTTTGTTTTTTTTTTTAAATCAATTTGAAACTTTAAGCGAGTGTTTTCCACTCCCAGACAAAGCATGAAGTAAAATTTCGAGTTTAGAAAAGCCCCGTGAAAATTTGTCGAGGGTCGCGTAGCGACCTGAGACAAATTTTCACGGGGCTTTTCTAAACTCGAAATTTTACTTCATGCGCCACGCGTATAAAACACTAAAATGTTGCGAAATTTATGTGTATTCGAACTACACTTGAAATCTGTGTTTTATACGCGTGGCGCATGAAGTAAAATTTCGAGTTTAGAAAAGCCCAGAAAATTTGTCTCGAGTCGCGCACTGCTTTTCTAAACTCGAAATTTTACTTTATGCTTTGTCTGTGAGTGGAAAACACTCGTTTAAAGCTTCAAATTGAACTATTTTAAAAAACAGGACAGAACAACAGACAGACATTTTTTAAAAATGGTTTTAATAAATTGGGGGACCTCAAAATGGATATATCTACTAGAATTAATGATTTGAACATTTTTGCGAAAACAATACTTTCTCTTTGTTTTGCATATGGGGGAAAAGTAAAAACATTGAAAACGGCGAAAATTGTGAAAACAGATAAAAACAAACGACAGCTGTTACGGTTTGTATATGTTATCACCAAATAAAATTATCCATCTGACGGTCAATTCAAGTCACTAATATAATTTTAACGAGTGTTTTCTAATCCCAGACTGACCATGAAGTAAAATTTCGAGTTGAGAAAAGCCGTTGCGCGTCCAAATCCAAATTCGGGCTTTTCTCAGCTCTTATTTGTGAATGGGAATATATTTTTTTTAAAAAGTGCGACCCAAAATTCCACACTTACAGTTGGATTATTTGTGGATGAAAATCTTTTTAATTTGTGTTGTTCTTTTTATTAAAACAAAACCTATTTCTTGTTTAATTATTTGTGAATGTGAATATTTTATTTTTTAAGAAAGTGTGACCAAATATCCCACAATTGGAGTTAGATTATTTGTGGATGTGAATCTTTTTGATATGTGTTTTTCTTTTTATTAAAACAAAACCCAATTCGTTGTTTAATTATTCGTGAATGTGAATCCTTTTTTAAGAAAATGATAGCAACAATCCCACAATTGGAGTTTAATTTTTTGTGGATGTGAATCTTTTTGATTTGTGTTGTTCTTTTTCTTAAAACAAACCCCGTTTCGTTGTTTAAGTATTTGTGAATGTGAATATATTTTTTTAAGAATGTGCGACCAAAAATCTCACACTTGCAGTTGGATTAGTTGTGGTTTTGAATCTTTTTCTAAGAAAGAGTCTTCAAAGATTCCACGTTTAGAATTAAATTACTTGTAGAAGTGAAACTCTTTTTTGTAAGAAAAAATTAAAACTGTTCAAATTTAACAGTCTTATTAAAAGAAGTGCCATTAATTTCATTACAGTTTAATGCTGGTCATTTTCTACTAGATCCGCACAGATATGATACTAACATTTCGTATTAATATAACATAATCTACATGCTATCAGTTAGTTTTGAACTTTACTCTAGTTACATTTTGAGTAATTAAAAATAAAGAAAAGACAGTCGATAAAGTGATTTTATATCGCAATAACAATAGACTTTTTGACATTATACTTCACTTTTGACTATAATGACAGCTGACGCGCTGTTGTCAAAATCAGAGATAAATGCTATTTTCTCTAGTAGAATCAATAAATGCCCCCGAAAACTCTGTCATTCGGTTTGAATTCGCAAATTGCTGTATCCTCGAAAAATAGTTATGCTCCTCAACTGTCTTTATTTATTAAGTGTTGTCAGTTTTGACAATCGCAATTGATCTCTTGACAAATTTTAATCTACTTTGACGAATCGGGGGGGGGGGGGGGGGTTAATGATAAAAAATTTGTTTTTGACCTAACGGGGCAACTTTCACATAGTAAAATTTAATATTTTGAAAATTTCGGGGTGGCCTTAAACCCCCATACCCCCCTCCCCCTGGCTACGGCCTTGATAGAAATGATAATGTCAATTTATGATAGAAATGTCAATTATATCAATTCATGATGAATGATTTTTTCTGTAATGTGGAGGCTTCTACTTCGTTATACATATTCATTTCACAATAAAACAGTTTTTACTTTGTACAAAACTTTTTTTTATACAAAGTATAAGTAATTGTGAATGTCAATTTATGTTAAAAATGTCAGTTATAGCCTGGGAGTGGAAATGCTGGTTTTGTTGATTTATAAAATTTTCATGAGATTTTCGATGTTTTGTGATTTTTGTCGATTTATAAAAATTTTGTTGTTTTCTATATTTCGAGATTTTTATCAATTTTTGATTTTTCTAGATTTCGTTCGTTCATTTATAAAACTGTCAACATCCGAAATTTTTCGTCAAATTATAAAATTCAATATTACCAAATTTTGCTTAGGTTTTCGATATTTTAATATTTTGGTCGATTTATCAAATTTTCATGAGATTTTCAATATTCCAGGTTTTTTGTCAGTTTATAAAATGTTTAATATTTCGCAATTTTTGTTGATTTATAAAAAATTTTCATCAGATTTTCAACATATCAAGATTTTCGATATTTTGTGATTTTCGTCGATTTATAAAATTTTCATGAGATTTTCAATATTTCGATGGTTTCATCAATTTATCAAATGTTCATGAAATTTCCGACAATTTCGTCGATTTATCAAATTTTCGTCGATTTATAAAATTCTCATCAAATTTTTGCTATTGCGATATTTTAGAAAAGAAAAGCCCAGAAAATATTTTCACGGGACTTTTCTAAACTCGAAATTTTACTTCATGCTTTGTCTGGGAGTAGAAATCACTCGTTTAAAGCTTCGAATTAAACTCTTTTAAAAAAACAAGACAAAATAACAGATAAACATTTTTCAATAATGGTTTTAATCAACTAGTGGGACCTCGAAATGGATATATCCACTAAATTATTGATTTGAACATTTTCGCGAAAACAATACATTAATCTCACTGATCAAATCCATTTAAGTAATGTTTTGCATATGGGGAAAAGTAAAAACATTGAAAACGGCGAAAATTGTCATAAAAATTTTAACATCCGAAATTTTTCGTCAAAATATAAAATTCAATATTACCAGATTTTCTTTAGATTTTCGATATTTTAATATTCTGGTCAATTTATCAAATTTTCATGAGATTTTCAATATTCCGGGTTTTATCTCAGTTTATAAAATTTGGACGAAATTTTTAATATTTCGAAATTTTTGTTGATTTATAAAACATGTTCATCAGATTTTCATTTCAACATATCGAGATTTTCGATATTTTGTGATTTTCGTTGATTTTAAAAAATGTTCATGAGATTTTCAATATTCCGATCAATTTATAGACAAAAATTTCAAAATGTCAAAAATTTCGTGAACATTTTCTAAATTGATGAAAATATCGCAATAAAAAAAATCTGATAAGAATTTATAAATCGACGAAATTGTCAAAAATTTGATGAATATTTGCATGAAATTATCGACAATTTCGTTGATTTATCAAATTTTCGTCGATTTATAAAATTTTCATCAGATTTTTGTTATTGCGATATTTTCATCAATTTAGAAAATGTTCATGAAATTTTCGACATTTTGACATTTTTGTCTATTTATAAAATTTTCGTCAGATTTTGCAATATTTCGATATTTTCAACAATTTATAATTTTTGTATGAAATTTTCGATATGATTTATATACGGTTTATACGCGTGGCGCATGAAGTAAAATTTCGAGTTTAGAAAAGCCTCGTGAAAATTTGTCTCGGGTCGCTGCGCGACCCTCGACAAATTTTCACGGGGCTTTTCTAAACTCGAAATTTTACTTCATGCTTTGTCTGGGAGTGGAAAACACTCGTTTAAAGCTAAATTTTAACATCCGAAATTTTTCGTCAAAATATAAAATTCAATATTACCAGATTTTCTTTAGATTTTCGATATTTTAATATTCTGGTCAATTTATCAAATTTTCATGAGATTTTCAATATTCCGGGTTTTATCTAAGTTTATAAAATTTGGACGAAATTTTTAATATTTCGAAATTTTTGTTGATTTATAAAATATGTTCATCAGATTTTCATTTCAACATATCGAGATTTTCGATATTTTGTGATTTTCGTTGATTTTAAAAAATGTTCATGAGATTTTCAATATTCCGATCAATTTATAGACAAAAATGTCAAAATGTCAAAAATTTCGTGAACATTTTCTAAATTGATGAAAATATCGCAATAACAAAAATCTGATAAGAATTTATAAATCGACGAAATTGTCAAAAATTTGATGAATATTTGCATGAAATTATCGACAATTTCGTTGATTTATCAAATTTTCGTCGATTTATAAAATTTTCATCAGATTTTTGTTATTGCGATATTTTCATCAATTTAGAAAATGTTCATGAAATTTTCGACATTTTGACATTTTTGTCTATTTATAAAATTTTCGTCAGATTTTGCAATATTTCGATATTTTCAACAATTTATAATTTTTGTATGAAATTTTCGATATGATTTATATACGGTTTATACGCGTGGCGCATGAAGTAAAATTTTGAGTTTAGAAAAGCCTCGTGAAAATTTGTCACGGGGCTTTTCTAAACTCGAAATTTTACTTCATGCTTTGTCTGGGAGTGGAAAACACTCCTTTAAAGCTTCAAATTAAACTATTTTAAAAAACAGGACAGAATAACAGACATACATTTTTCAAAAATGGTTTTACTCAATTGGGGGACCTCAAAATGGATATATCTACTAGAATTAATGATTTGAACATTTTTGCGAAAACAATACTTTCTCTTTGTTTTGCATATGGGGGAAAAGTAAAAACATTGAAAACGGCGAAAATTGTAACAACAGAAAAAAACAAACAACAGCTGTTACGGTTTGTGTATGTTATCACCAAAGTTGTCCATCTGACGGTCAATTCAAGTCACTAATATAATTTTAACGAGTGTTTTCCAATCCCAGACTGACCATGAAGTAAAATTTCGAGTTGAGAAAAGCCCCGTGAAAATTCGGGCTGTTCTCAGCTCTTATTTATGAATGTGAATATATATTTTTTAAAAAGTGCGACCAAAAATCCCACACTTGGAGTTGTATTATTTGTGGATGAGAATCTTTTTCATTTGTGTTGTTCTTTTTATTAAAACAAAACCTAGTTCGTTGTTTAATTATTTGTGAATGTGAATATTTTATTTTTTTAAGAAAGTGTGACCAAAAATCCCACAATTGGAGTTGAATTATTTGTGGATGTAAATCTTTTTGATTTGTGTTGATCTTTCTATTAAAACAAAACTCATTTCGTTGTTTAATTATTTGTGAATGTGAATACTTTTTTAAGAAAGTGAGACCAAAACTTCCACAATTGGAGTTGGCTTTTTTGTGGATGTGAATCTTTTTGAATTGTGTTGTTCTTTTTATTAAAACAAAACCTATATCGTTGTTTAATTATTTGTGAATGTGAATATTTTTTTTAAGAAAGTGCGACCAAAAATCCCATAGTTGAAGTTTTATTATTTGTGGGCGAGAAGCTTTTTGTAAGAAAGAGTCTCCAAAAATCCCACGTTTGGAATTAAATTACTTGTGGAAGTGCAACTTTTTTTTGTAAGACAAAATGAAAACTGTTCAAATTTAAGTCTTATTAAAAGAAATGCCATTAATATCATTACAGTTTATTGCTGGTCAATTTCTACTAGATCCGTACAAACATGATACTAACATTTCCTATTAATATAACAAAACATACAAGCTATCAGTTAGTTAGTTGAAATATTAATAAAATCAACTTGGCAACATCGCATTTTCATGTGTTCCAACTTCACTCTAGTTACATTGAAAGTAATTAAAAACTAAGAAAAGACAGTCGATAAAGTGATTTAATCAGCGTCGGCTCGCAGCCTAACTTCAGGGTCATCCACAGCGCCAAAGCACACAAAATTTGAGGTTGGGATCGCGCTTTATAAATAAAAGGAATTGCAGAACAGTCACCTTTCAATAACGGATACATATTACCTTGGGTCTCGGGCCTACCCTGAAGTTAGGCTGCAAGTCGCCGCTGGATTTTATGTAGCAATAACAATAGACAGTGTCTGTTGCTTTTTGACATTATACTTCACTTTTGACTATAATGACCAGGCTTGGCATGATTTTCCCCAACCCAAAAAAACCCAGTGGGTTTTTTCGGATTAAACCCACTTGAAAAAACCCCTGGGTTTTTTCGAATAAAACCCACCGGATTTTTTAAAATAAAAAGTAATCATTTCAATAAAAACGGAAATTAAATTAATGGAATTTTTCTTATTTTGAAAAATACACATTGAAATAAACATGTTTAACTCATGTTTTGTTTGAAATCCCAATCATTTATTTTTCCTTCTAAACTTTCACATAAACAATAGGTAAACTCGAGAAAATACAAAAAAAGTTACATAAGCCTAGTAGGTACATATTTATTTCAAAACGAAAATACTTGTGAAAGACATATAAAACATATGTAATGTAATGTTCATTGTCAGTTAAATCTGGTAAATGTGAATTGTAAAACTAAACTAAGAAAATGTAATCATAATTATAACGTTTAATTTAATTCTACCACTCGCTCTCGCACTGATTCTTATCACGAAGATATCTATATACAGTTACAAGCTTTTGCGCCTTTTCCACTCCCAGCCTATTTCGTAATTTTGACCACACCGCACCAAATGTTGAAAATAATCTTTCTATGGAAGCTGAACTAGCCGGGCAAGTATGTAATGAAGAAAAAAAATTGCAAAATCCTTCAGGCAAGGTATTGGTTTTGTCTGTTTTCAGCCGAGCTATTTTCCACCACTTTGTTGGCAAGATGTTTGAAACGACCGTTTCTTGAAATAGCGTAGGTGGAAAAACATCTGTATCCTTGATTGTAAATACCATCACCCCAGGCAGGTACTGAGGGTATTGATCCTTAACCCAATTTTCTGCAGCTTCCTCTTACTTAGTTGTCAGGCGTCTACCTGTATACCGCGGATCCATCATGTTGGCCAAGAAGTGGAAAGGTTCCATGGCATCTTGAAATCTCGCTCTTATAACTTCTTTGTATGGCTCCAGTTCATGACTTTCCAACAGATCGAGCCATATCTCAACAGCATCTGAAATTGTTGCGTTGTCGGCCTGCAATTTATCAAGTGTCACAGATACTTGATTAAGTTGTTTGTGAAGATGTATTGCTTGTGTATGAAGCCCAACATTGTTCAGTACGTGGGCTACCCCTTCATCAAACTTCACCTGTGGATCGGGATCAGCTTCAACGTCCATACGAATCTCAATGTACTTGTGGAAGTTTGTAATAAATGTGTTGAGACAATCCCCCTGTGAGTTCCACCGTGTATCGTTGGGTAGTTGCGGCATCAAGCCACCCTTCTTCTTTAGCCATGCATGAGGTTGGTGGTGGTTGCGAAAATATTTGTGTACTATTACAATTTGTTTTACAACCGATGCCGGAGACACCTCTTTCTCCAACAAATTCACGTAATGCGCATTGCAGCCGTAGGTTAACAGTTTGGGGAATTTTTCGGGTTGTTTGAGAATCTGCTTCATCTTCTTCATCTTGTTCTCGTTGTCCGTGCAGAGCGCAAACACCTTTTTGTTGTATTTCTCTTCAATTTTTTTAATTACTTCTTCAGCAATTGTTGCACAGTATTTCGCTGTTTTCTTGTTATCTCCTGTGTCTATGGCGTCGACGAGGTATACCTTGGAACCAGTTGCCAAACTTGAAGCGATAATTGAATCATTGGTTACACTGGACCATCCATCTTGAATTAAAGTAATTGTAGCATTCTCCAATTCCTCCTTAAAATGTCCCTCGATTTCACTCGCCGCTTCGTCCAAGAGCTTCCCTCCAAGCTGCTTTCTATTTGGTGGTTTGTATCCAGGACGAAGAGCTTCAACCATATCTACACATTCCTTATTTTCAATTACATTGAAGGGAATATTACAGGAATAAAAGAAAGACGCAATTTTACGATCTAGTATGTCCTTTTGAGCTTCTGTAGTTTTGATAGCGAACTCATTCATAGTAGTCTGCTTTATCTTCATTAAATTAGAGCCCTCACTGACACTGTCACTTGCAAACTGCTCCATTGACGATTCGGATACTAAGCGAGATGTTCCCGGGGGGACGGCGGTGGATGATACCAATGAGTCTAATGACACCGAACTTGCCGAAGCTAATGCTTCATCTAATGGTTCTCGTTCCCGTCGACGCAATGTACACTTTTTCAAATGTGTTCTTATTCGTTCAATTTTTCCACTAATTTGAATTTTACAGTTTTTACACTCAACTTTGCTTTTATCTATTTGTATAACATCACTCCATTCTGGTGCTCCTTTTCTACCACTTCCCGTAATTTTCGGCATATTTTTGGATAAACTTATACGTGTTCACTCTGCACAAATTAGATTGAAACTGACGAAACTGTATTACTTAAGAATATACATCAAAATTAAAATAATAAAGCAAAATCATCTTAATTGCTCTCACAGACCCAATGTGCGCTCGTATTTATTTTAACTTTTAATAGGTAAACAAAATCTTACACGAGCGCCTGTGTTTGTTTTACCGCGGAACAAAAAAGTACGTTGCATACACTTTTCTATTTCTAACAAACAAAATGTCCCTTATTATAAATACTAATACGATAAAATTTTATTGAAGACATTTTTTTTTATTATGATGGTCATAAATTACAGTTTTTTTTAATATATATTATATTTAAAAAAAAAACTGTAATTTATGCATGAATGTTTGTACACAATTACATATTTTAATTTTAACCCAGCAAACGGGAGCTACTATAGTATTCGAGATTTTTGTTAATGATACTGCTAATGCTAATACTCAATGAAAATATTATTTGGAATATTATATTTTTAAAAATATTCTCGTTAATAACATGGTTTTTGAGTTATTAATAAAAGACCTGAAAATCGTAATTGAATCATTTTTGTTTTTGTTCGACGTAAATTAAAAAGCCCCGAAAAAACCCAATAAAAACCGAAAAAACCCAATAAATCCCGGAAAACCCCACCGAAAAACCCACTGGGTAGATAACTTTTGAAAAAACCCGGATTTTTGCCAACCCTGATAATGACAGCTGACCCGGTGTTGTATTGTCAAAATCATAGATAACTGCTATTTTCTGCATTTTCTGAAATAGAATAAATAAATGCCCTAAAAACTCTGTCATTATTGATGGTACTTTACTGTGTGCTACATAACATTAGGTTAGAATTCACCGTAGGTTACAAATCCGTAAATTGCTGTATCCTCGAAAATATCCTAGTTATGCTCCTCAACTGTCTTTATTGATTACGTCACGTCAGTTTTGACAATCGCAATTGATATCTTGGCAAATTTTAGTCTACTTTAACGAAAGTGCTCTAATCTCGAAAACAACCGAGTTACGGTTTAGGCAGCTTTTACATAGTAGAATTTGATATTTTGAAGATTTCGGGGTAGGCTTGAACCCCCACATCCGCCCTCCCTGGCTACGGCCTTGATAGAAATGATAATGTCAATTATATCGATTCATGATGAAAATATCAATGCATGATAGAAATGTCAATTATATCGATTCATAACGAATAATAATGTAATTTGTGTCAATAATGTCAATTTATTCTATACTGTGGAGGCTTCTACTTCGTTATACATGTTCATTTCACAATGAAAGTTTTTACTTTATTTGTATAACACTTATTTTATACAAAGAAAACGTGTTTTATTGTGAATGTCTATTTATATTAAAAATGTCAGTTATTTTATAATTTTTATAAATCAACAAAACCAGTAATTCCACTCCCAGGTTAGTGGAATTACTGGTTTTGTTGATTTATAAAATTTACATAAGATTTTCGATGTTTTATAATTTTTGTCGATTTATAAAAATTTCGTCAAATTTTCGATATTTCGAGATTTTTTTATCAATTTTCGATTTTTCGAGATTTCGTTCGTTCATTTATAAAATTTTCATTAAAATTTCAACATCCGCAATTTTTCGTCAAATTATAAAATTCAATATTACCAAATTTTCTTTAGATTTTCGATATTTTAATATTTTGGTCGATTTATCAAATTTTAATCAGATTTTCAATATTCCGGGTTTTGTGTCGGTTTATAAAATTTAGACGAAATTTTAAATATTTCGAAATTTTTGTTGATTTATAAAAAATGTTCATCAGACTTTCAACATAAAGAGATTTTCGATATTTTGTGATTTTCGTCAATCTATAAAATTTTCATGCGATTTTCAATATTTCGTTGTCTATATCAATTTATCAAATGTTCATGAAATTTTCGACAATTTCGTCGATTTATCAAATTTTCATCAGATTTTTGTTATTGCGATATTTTCTTCAATTTAGAAAATGTTAATACTATTAATGATTCCGATAGCTAACGCCATCTAATGCTTCATAGTGGCATCGTCAGTGGCACGAATGCACAAAGTGCATATACAGGTCACTGTTTCGTCCACGAGCGAGCAGAACTCTGTTTGTGAAACCAGAAAACAAATATCAACATTGAATTTGTGTTCAGTATGCCACTATGAAGCATTAGCTGGCGTTAGCTATCAGAATCATTAATAGTTTTCACATATTGGCTTGAAATAGTCAGAAATGTTCAGTATTCCTCAGCACTGGGTCGGGACCACACTGAAGAGGACCTTGAAGTCCGAAACGCGTCTGTGGGTATCTGGTGCCGGAATACTGAACACAAATTCAATTTAGAAAATGTTCATGAAATTTTCGACATTTTGACATTTTTGTCGATTTATAAAATATTCGTCATATTTTGCAATATTTCGATGTTTTCTACAATTTATAATTTTTGTATGAAATTTTCGATATGATTTATACACGGTTTATACGCGTGGCGCATGAAGTAAAATTTCGAGTTTAGAAAAGCCCCGTGAAAATTTTCTGGGCTTTTCTAAACTCGAAATTTTACTTCATGCTTTGTCTGGGAGTGGAAAACACTTAAAGCTACAAATTGAACTAGTTTAAAAACAGGACAGAATAGCAGACAGACATTTTTCGAAAATGGTTTTAATCAACTCGGGGGACCTCAAAATGGATATATCCACTTACATTTTTTATTTAAATATTTTCGCGAAAACAATAATTTCCCTTTGATTTAAATCGCACATGGGGAAAAGTAAAAACATTGAAAACTGTGAAAATTGTGAAAACTTTAATTTTGAAATTTTAAATGGAACACCCTATATATTTTTTTGTTTTCCGGTGCAGAATCTCATTTCACATTTAAATCAATTGTTAAAAAAATAAAATTACTAGTGTCACTTTATTTTTCAAAATATAATAGTTTATCTAGGTTGCTGTGATCGCTATAATATCTTTTGTTTTGTATCATAGACGTGTATAAAACAAATATTACCAACTTTTGTTTCTTAATTTGGCCAACAGATGCCTTTAAATTGTGATTCGATCGTTTTATTTTCGACAATTTCGTCGATTTATCAAATTTTCATCAGATTTTTGTTATTGCGATATTTTCTTCAATTTAGAATATGGTCATGAAATTTTCGACATTTTGACATTTTTGTCGATTTATAATATTTTCGTCATATTTTGCAAAATTTCGATGTTTTCTACAATTTATAATTTTTGTATGAAATTTTCGATATGATTTATACACGGTTTGTACGCGTGGCGCATGAAGTAAAATTTCGAGTTTAGAAAAGCCCAGAAAATTTGTCTCGGGTCGCTGCGCGACCCTCGACAAATTTTCACAGGGCTTTTCTAAACTCGAAATTTTACTTCATGCTTTGTCTGGGAGTGAAATTTTCGACAGTTTCGTCGATTTATCAAATTTTCATCAGATTTTTGTTATTGCGATATTTTCTTCAATTTAGAATATGTTCATGAAATTTTCGACATTTTGACATTTTTGTCGATTAATAAAATTTTCGTTATATTTTGCAATATTTCTATGTTTTCTACAATTTATAATTTTTGTATGAAATTTTCGATATGATTTATAGACGGTTTATACGCGTGGCGCATGAAGTAAAATTTCGAGTTTAGAAAAGCCCAGAAAATTTGTCTCGGGTCGCTGCGCGACCCTCGACAAATTTTCACAGGGCTTTTCTAAACTCGAAATTTTACTTCATGCTTTGTCTGGGAGTGAAATTTTCGACAGTTTCGTCGATTTATCAAATTTTCATCAGATTTTTGTTATTGCGATATTTTCTTCAATTTAGAATATGTTCATGAAATTTTCGACATTTTGACATTTTTGTCGATTAATAAAATTTTCGTTATATTTTGCAATATTTCTATGTTTTCTACAATTTATAATTTTTGTATGAAATTTTCGATATGATTTATAGACGGTTTATACGCGTGGCGCATGAAGTAAAATTTCGAGTTTAGAAAAGCCCAGAAAATTTGTCTCGGGTCGCTGCGCGACCCTCGACAAATTTTCACAGGGCTTTTCTAAACTCGAAATTTTACTTCATGCTTTGTCTGGGAGTGAAATTTTCGACAGTTTCGTCGATTTATCAAATTTTCATCAGATTTTTGTTATTGCGATATTTTCTTCAATTTAGAATATGTTCATGAAATTTTCGACATTTTGACATTTTTGTCGATTTATAAAATTTTCGTTATATTTTGCAATATTTCGATGTTTTCTACAATTTATAATTTTTGTATGAAATTTTCGATATGATTTATAGACGGTTTATACGCGTGGCGCATGAAGTAAAATTTCGAGTTTAGAAAAGCCCAGAAAATTTGTCTCGGGTCGCTGCGCGACCCTCGACAAATTTTCACAGGGCTTTTCTAAACTCAAAATTTTACTTCATGCTTTGTCTGGGAGTGAAATTTTCGACAATTTCGTCGATTTATCAAATTTTCATCAGATTTTTGTTATTGCGATATTTTCTTCAATTTAGAAAATGTTCATGAAATTTTCGACATTTTGACATTTTTGTCGATTTATAAAATTTTCGTCATATTTTGCAATATTTTGATGTTTTCTACAATTTATAATTTTTGTATGAAATTTTCGATATGATTTATACACGGTTTATACGCGTGGCGCATGAAGTAAAATTTCGAGTTTAGAAAAGCCCAGAAAATTTGTCTCGGGTCGCTGCGCGACCCGAGACAAATTTTCACGGGGCTTTTCTAAACTCGAAATTTTACTTCATGCTTTGTCTGGGAGTGGAAAACACTTAAAGCTACAAATTGAACTAGTTTAAAAACAGGACAGAATAACAGACAGACATTTTTCGAAAATGGTTTTAATCAACTCGGGGGACCTCAAAATGGATATATCCACTTACATTTTTTATTTAAATATTTTCGTGAAAACAATAATTTCCCTTTGATTTAAATCGCACATGGGGAAAAGTAAAAACATTGAAAACTGTGAAAATTGTGAAAACAGAAAAAAACAAACGGAAGCTGTTACGGTTTGTATACCGGGTGTAACACAATACAGGATCACCCCCTTTAGTTCTTTTATTAATTGACATATCAATTTGATACTTTCTACATTTACACTAAAAATAATTTAGAGTTCAGTGGTTATCAGGAAACTTCAATAGTACTTCCGGTGTGACCGGAAGTTACAGCAATTTTTAAATTTTGAATGAAACACCCTATATATTTTTGCTGTGATCACCCTAATATCTTTTGTTTCGTATCATAGACGTGTACAGAACAAATATTACCAACTTTTGTTTCCTTATTTGGCCAACAGATGCCTTTAAATTGTAATTCTATCGTTTTAAAAAAAAACTCTATATTTTAAAATGGCAACATGGCGGAATATTATGATTTTTTTAAATGTTAATATACTACCTCTTCAAATGTACACATTTTTTCTACATTCTCTATATATCATTAACATATCTACTTTTTCAGTTTGATTGTTTAATAAATTGTTACCACAAAAACATACACGCCAAATGAATTTGTTAGATAAAAAAAGTTTTGTTTTTAGTTTATTGATTTATCATTCATTTCATTGTTTTAAATACCAAACATAGCCTACTAGATATTTCATTGTTATTTTAACTTGGCCTATGTGATTATAAAATACCGCAGTTACCAAATTAAATACGTATACTTTTTTTAGTTTTTTCCAAGTTTCAAATAAACACATTTGGATAGGTGGTATGCTAACAGTGTTGCCAACCTCGGCAAGGCATCATCGGTAGATATGGCCGTAATTTTTCGGTAGATTACGCACAAAAATCGGTAGATTTAAATTTTGTATATTATTTAATTTATTTTGTCTTCATTTAGGGATTAAAAGTAAAATTATTAAATGTTACTTACAAATTTATTAATATTACATTTTTATAAATAATACAACAAAAATAAAATGCATTTGCGAACAATTTTAAACAAAAATTTTTAAACATTTCTTATATAACTAATCTTTATACTTATATAAATAATGAACAAAAAGAATTATACAAAAAATAATAGTTTATAATAAATAATATGAATATTTACTAATAATTTCTATCCATAGGGAACCAATGGGGCAATTTATCAGTCTTGGGATTCATTAATATTTTCATATAAATTATATTTATTCATAAGTGATGTTAACTTTTTTTCAATTTTAAAATTATGGCATTCTTGGTCACCTATATATTGCTTAGTATGTAATAATCCTACAATAGTGTCTGTTTCCAGTTTATTTCGTTGATTCGTTTTTAATAATAAGTTGTACACATATGTTGTTAATGAATTAAACATTAAAGTTTCATCACCGAATTTAAATTTGTGAACGTCTTTCCAAAATGTTTGTATATCATTGGATAATGAATGTATCTCATCAGTATTTCTCAACAATCGCCACTCACTGTCCAATGTTTGTAAATTTGTGTGATCTATTAAATTTGGAAATAATATGGCCACGTCTGAAATCGAATGGACAGAACCAGATTTAACTACCACAGGATCAAGAAACTTAAATAATTTTAGTGGGTTGTTTTTTAGTGGAAAACGTTGAACTATTTGATTACAACTCTCTACATAAAATTCCAAACATCTTAATTTAAAAGAACTTATTTTCTCATCAGTAATCTCTTCTTTAGCAATTGTTTGGATTACGTTAGCACCAAACATGTCATCAATATTTAAATAATTTTTAGAATTTTTAAAGTCAATATTTTCAATTGAAGTATTTTGCAAATAATCTCTCTTAATAAAACAGTCAAAAATAGTTTTTAAAATTTTGCAAATATTACTATAAATAAGATGTAACTTTGGACTTTCTGACTGCATTTCTCTATTCAAATTATTAAAAAAAGGCAATACGAATTCTAAAAACTGTAGGAATAATTTTGCAACTGGATTTTGTTAATATATTCTCTGCAGCTAACACATCTTTCCTACTGACTGCATTTGTAAAAAACAATTGCAGAGCATCATATTGTTCCAAAATTCTTGATACTACTGATAGAACAGATAACCACCTTGTCTGGGATGGGTGTAAAATTTTGTGCACTTTGACATTACAAAAATTTTGGAACTCTGTAAACTCTGAAATTCGTTTAGGACTCGAACCAAAATAATTATAAATATCTCTCGTGCGATCTTCTACAAACCTTGGAACTTTTCTACAGGCATACGAGGCACACAAATGAAATGTGTGACAAATGCATTTCATTACATATAATGAGGGAATATCGTTTTTCAATAACGACATTAACGAATGATGTTCCCCCATCATTACATTTGCACCGTCAGAAGCGAAACCGATTAAATTCTTTTTATATGGTATTTCATGCTTTTCAAAAAATGTTACAATCTTACTGTACAGTGTAGTGGCATCAGCCCCAGAAAGTTTAATTAAACCCAAAAACATGTCAGAGACACTATCATTTAAAACAGTTCTTACTGTTAAACACAAGTGCTTTGTTGTACTTCTGTCCGTAGATTCATCTACTATTAAGGAAAAATTATTGTGGCGAAGATGTTCACAAAGTGAATCCAGGGCTTCTTTTCCTAGAACATGTTTGACTATTGCAGTAGTTTTTGTTCTTCCGCAAGCTAAACCTTTAGCAATATTAGAATCGTGGCAAACAGCAGCAATTACTTTGACTAGATGATCCATAACAACAAATGACAAATTGTGTTCTGCACCAAATGCTGCTAAACGTATTTCTCCTAGAAATAGTAACCACATTAACAATTAATTTAGTCTAGTCTATTATTTTTAATAAACAATTGCCAATATCAAACAGTCTATAAAATGTGAAGTAAGGAACGAATCTTTTCTTTTATTTAAAAAGAGATTTTTGACTGATTTATACGCAACATGCCTGTGTCGCATGTCGGCTGTGGAAAAGAATACAATATTTTTTATAATACTCAATATGCGTAAAATACGCGATCAATTGCGTTTGTAACCTGATGGGCAATAGTGGCACCTTTTTTTAACTATTTATTTATTTTTAAATAATAATTCATCAATTAATATTTATCACTGCGTAATATTTATTTCATCATTATTTTGACATTTCGGTATAAATCTCCCTTAAACTGCAATTGATCGCGTCTTATTGATATTATTTAAGGTTGGCAAATACATTTTCAAATTACGAAAATCGATTTTTTACAGAGTGTTAATAATAATAGGTAAGTAATAACAAATTTTAATAATAATGAATGATAATGAGATTACGTTACAAACTGACAATTGTTTATAAAAATGAACCGACATTATAATATACCTTTTTTAATATCCTCGTCACATTTTGCTTTCGATGAACCTGTAGTGGTAAAAGCCGTCAATGTAGATTGCTTTAACATACTTTTCACTTTTGCCTGATGCGTTGTTGAAATATTATGTTTAAACAATGCATTTTTACCACTTGTTATATTAATATCTTTGTCACATGATTTACATGTTGCATACTGTACGCCTTTTCTGCTATTTGTTAGCCATTCTTTATACGCAGGTATCTTCTCCCATTCGTTTTTATAAAATTGTAAATACTTCTTTTTCTTAATGACTCCAGCACTTGAACCTTCACCATTATTACTTGAATCACTCATGTTAAATTACAAAGTACACTTTCTAAGCGAAACTTAGCACAAGTTCAACATCGGACTGACCGGACTACGATTTTTCGAAGGAAATAATTCCCCGTCTGCGAAAAGACCATTTTAAGTAATTCCCCGCACTCTATATCAATACATAAGGGGATTTACTGGCCTCTTATGAACTATATTTTAAAAATAAATACAGAATACTACAAAATCGAAAAAAATAAAGAATTCGGTAGAATTTAGAAGCAAATCGGTAGATCGGTATAATCACCTAAAAATCAGTAGATCTACCGAAAAATCGGTAGGGTTGGCAACACTGTATGCTAACCTTTTAAAAAATCATAATGATCCGCCATGTTGCCATTCAAAAAATTGAGTTATTTAAAAATAAAACGATCGAATCACAATTTAAAGGCATCTGTTGGCCAAATTATGAAACAAAAGTTGGTAATATTTGTTTTATACACGTCTATGATACAAAACAAAAGATATTATAGCGATCACAGCAACCTAGATAAACTATTATATTTTGAAAAATAAAGTGACACTAGTAATTTTATTTTTTTAACAATTGATTTAAATGTGAAATGAGATTCTGTACCCGAAAACAAAACAATATATAGGGTGTTCCATTTAAAATTTCAAAATTAAAGTCACTTCCGGTAAAACTGGAAATGTTATTAAAGTTCCATAATTACCACTGAACTCTAAATTGTTTTTAATATAAATGTAGAAAATTTCAAATTGGTATTCTCAATTAATAAAAAAACTAAAGGGGGTGATCCGGATTTGTGCTATACTTGGTATGTTATCACCAATAAAAAATTATCCATCTGACGGTCAATTCAAGTCCCTAATATAATTTTAACGAGTGTTTTCCAACCCCAGACTAAGCATGAAGTAAAATTTCGAGTTGAGAAAAGCCCCAAGAATTTGGATTTGGACGCGCAGAGTCCAAATTCGGGCTTTTCTCAACTCGAAATTTTACTTCATGCTCCACGCGCACAAAACATTGATTTAAAGTAACTTTCAAAATATACGTTATTTAGTTTGGTTTTGTGAAATTATTTTAAGGGGTCAGGGAAAAAAATCTTTAATCAGGGAAATTTAACATTTCAAATTAGTCGCCGCCATGTGTAATTATCAAAATATGTAGATTTAAAAAAAAATCGGTGTAGTTATACATTTTATAGTGGCTACAACTAATATTAATCTCACTGATCAAATCCATTTAAGTAATGTTTTATTAACATTAAAACAATATTTATTGTTGGCACAATGTTGATATAACGTTATTTGTTGGTTTTTTGCTCAGTGGGATGATTGAAATATTCTTTAAATGAGAAGGAAGCACGTTCCTCTTTAGGTCGATTCACATGTAAAATGTTTTATATTTATGTATTCGTGAGCTATGTGAAGATTATTATAATAGTAATATAAAGCGGTTTAATTCCTTTCTTTACTGTTTTTATTTAAGTACTATAGTACTATACTATAGTATAGTAGTAAGTACTATTTCGGATACTAAGTGTCCATTATCAATAGTTAAGTAACTAATTAACTATTGATAATGGACATATAGTATAAATAAAAACAGTGAAGAAATGAATTTAACCGTTTTTTATTACTGCTTTATATTTGATAACCGTTTGTTTGTTGCAAATTGAATTTATTTGACGAATTATTAATTGAATTGAACTGGACACATTTCAATTAACAACAATAATTATTCTTTGATTGATGATAATAATGCGTGTAACAGAAACGATGATGTAATTCCGATCCGTTTCTAAAAACTGTGATGAATTCATTTGATTCGAAATGCGGACGGTCCGCAGATAATGCTCGCAACGTTATGTCATGGGTCATCGTTAGAATGTGTTAGCGGTGGAAAAAATCGGATCAGTCGTTGTTTTGGTTTTGAAATGAATGGGACAAAGGTTTTTTGGGTTTTGATCGTGTTCGCCGTGGTTTTGGGCATCGCGGGTGAGGTCGGTAGGGTTTTGAAAAAGAGGAAGAAGGCGAATTTGATTAAAAAACATCTGAAGAGGTTGAGGAAAGAGGAAGGGGGGATTAAGTTGGTCGGTGGAAAAGGGGAATATGAAGGTAAGTACTGTTTAAAATTTTTCTTAAAAAAACACTATTTTGAATCTCTACATCTGAATTGATATGAAACACAAAACAACTCTAAATCAAAATATAAAAACGAATTAAAATTAATACCGACTTTCTGCAAAATTTTAGTCTCGTTGAGACTTCTCTAAATATTTATTGAAACAACTACTTTTCATGAACTACTTCAATAATTATTTTAAGAAATCCCAAAGACACTAACATTTTTGCAGAAACTCGATATTAATTTTAATTCAATTTTTACATTTTGTAAAAATTCTGAAAACTATTGACAAATTCAATTTTTCTTTATGTTAAACTCTAAATCATATTTTTTTTTCGGAATTCCCAAAATCAATTGTATAAAATCAATGTGTAATTGCTAAGAAAACATTCACAGATTTAGTTAACATTTTGTTTTATGAGCAAAGTATAAAACAATAAACCAATATTTTTATCTAAAGAATAAAAATTATTGCACTTTGAAACCATGTCTTTTGCGAATATGGTTATATTTAAATAATGATAAATTTTAATTTTATTTATCGATGGCTTAGCGCACAAATGTGTTAAGCGTAGTTTTTAGGCAAAATTAATTGAGTGTGTCATCTCATACATCTGAATTTAATGTATTCAAGGCCGTAGCCAGGGGGTGGATATGAGGATTCAACCCTCCCCCCCCCCCGAAATTTTTAAAATGTTACTATTTTGTATGTACAAACGGCCTTGAACGAGCAAAAAAATATTTTTACTGGTGAAACCCCCCTGGAATTTGTATATCCCCCCCCCCCCCCGATTTTTTTTTCTAGCTACGGTCTTGAATGTATGAGATGGCACACTTAACTCATTTTAGCCAAAAACTGCACTTAACACATTTGTGCGCCAAGCCATCGATGTTCAAATATTTTTAAAGAATATTTTTCGGGAATATTTACTAAACCAGCTGCCCAAAAATGTATATTAAAGTTTCAAATAACTCTATATTTATTTAAGAAATAAAGTATATACAAAACGGTTTATATAGATACAGGAAGTTTGTCTATTTTATATACATATTCCGATGTATACGCTGTAAATTTTAAGTAATTCGTTAATTTTATAAACACGCTTAATTGAAAGATTCTAACAAGTGTTTCCACTACTTGATTTAGCATGAAGTAAAATTTCTAGTTTAGAAAAGCGACAGCTCATTAAATCTTTAATATATACTTTGGGACACCCTGTATTTCTATTGAAGTTTGTTTGTTCTTTATTATTTTCTTATCTCAGTGCACTATTTTTTTATGAATTGGGGCACTGGAGTAAGACATCGGTTTCGCTTTTGAGCGCAAATGTGACGAAATCTAATCAGGCGTGTAGTTTGAAAAATTGCTTTGTAAACAAAATCAACGAGGAGTGAAGAGATATTCAAGGCCAATGTTTCAAATGGTTTAATTTCAATTAACATGTTTAATTGGTACTCATACTTAATTATTCGTTTTTAATTTATCTGACAGAAGTTCTACTACAGTCCCCACTGGGCAAAAAACAAACAAATAACATTATATCAACATTGTAACAACATTAAACGTTATTTTAATGATGATGAAACATAACTTAAATGTGTTTGTTCAGTGGGTCAAATTTAAAACTATTTAAAAAAAACAATAGAATAGAGGAATCATTTTTTTGTTAGTAGACCTTACGAAAGCCTACGATAGTGTGTCACTTACAAAAATAGGGATAGTTTTGGAATTTCAAAAAATATAATCGATTGAAGTCATGACCAACTATGTATTTAAAATAATATAGTTTTATGTCATACAGGGTGGTAAATTTTTTGATGCTCACCATTGGTATCTGACTTTTAAATTAGAGATAAGTAGCTCATTTTAATGTCGATTGAGAATCTAAAAAAAATTGGTTATTTTGATAGGTTCCTGATTGAAAATTGTGATTTTAGAAAACATTAATATTATCCCTGCCGGTATTTTCATAAAACTTGGCAACTGTATATTTTTGAACCCTCTGTATCGAATGGCGTCGACAGAAATTTTCTTGGTACTCTAGATTTCGAGTTACGATATTCAACTATTTTATTTCTTATAGCAGCCATATTCGATTTTCACACTTTTAGGTATACCAAAAAAATTGCTTTTCAAAACAGTAACATACAGAGAGTTTTATGTAACACCGAACATTTTCATAACGAGAATTTTTCTTTGAAGTATTCATATGCATACGTTGCGCATTTTCTATGCTTGGTTTATTAAAAAAGTTTAATGTAAAGCTTTAAGCGAGTGTTTTCCACTCCCAGGCTAAGCATGAAGTAAAATTTCTAGTTTAAAAAAGCATGAAAATTTGGTTTGGTCGCGTAGCGCGAAGCGCGGAGCGGCCAAAACAAATTTTCAGGCTTTTCTAAACTCGAAATTATACTTCATGCGCCACTGGTACAAAACACTGACATATAACGAACTTTAAAACACACCGCTAAACTTTACATTGAATCAGTGTTGTATACGCGTGGCGCATAAAGTAAAATTTCGAGTTTAGAAAAGCCTGAAAATTTGGTTTGGCCGCTCCGCGCTTCGCGCTACGCGACCAAACCAAATTTTCAGGCTTTTCTAAACTCAAAATTTTACTTCATGCATAGCCTGGGAGTGGAAAACACTCGCCTAAAGCTTCAAATTGGATTCTTTTAATAAACCGAGCATCGGAAAAAGTGCAACGTATGGATAATTTAAAGAAAAATTCTCGTTATGAAAATGTTCGGTGTTACATAAAACTCTTTGTATATATCCTGATTTCCAAAAAACCTGTAGAAATTTAAAAATGAAAAGTGACGGTAGTGCGAATCTTTAGATTGCAGAATTAAAGACTCATATGTGAGGAAAATTATTCTTGTAGTTGTGTTATTTCTTCTTATAAATCAGTTGTTTTTACAGCTAAATAAACAATGACAATTGCAATATAGAATAAAATAAAAAGAACTTTTGTAAAACTGGGTTAGATTAGCAGTGACAGGAGCGACTGAAAAATTCACGTACGACCTACTTCATAATCAAAATTGAATTTGTGTTCAGTATTCTGGCACTAGATACCCACAGACGCGTTTTGGACTTCAAGGTCCTCTTCAGTGTGGCCCCGACCCAGTGCTGAGGAATACTGAACATTTCTGACTATTTCAAGCCAATATGTATTAATGGATTCGATAGCTAACGCCATCTAATGCTTCATAGTGGCATCGTCAGTGACACGAATGCACAAAGTGCATATACAGGTCACTCACGAACGAGCTAAACTCTGTTTGTAAAACCAGAAAACAAATATCAAAATTGAGTTTGTGTTCAGTATTCCGACACCAGATACCCACAGACGCGTTTCGGACTTCAAGGTCCTCTTCAGTGTGGTCGCGATTCAGTGCTACTTCATGTTTTGTAAATTTTATAGCCCACTCGATCGGGTTTTTAACTAAACCGGATACAATAAAAATAACTTTAAAAATTGTAGCTTCCTATAAAAGTAAAGGTACACATTCTAAGCAGTGTATGTTGAACTTTGCATTAAATCAGTGTTTAATACGCATGGCCCATGAAGTAAAATTTGGAGTTTAGAAAAGCCAGAAAATTTGGTTTGGTCGCTTCGCTTCGCTACGCGACCAAACCAAATTTTCAGGCTTTTCTAAACTCGAAATTTTACTTCATGCTTAATCAAGGAGTGGAAACACTCGTTAGAGTCACAAAAAGTGAGAATAATATTAGCCCTGACCGGGTCCCTTGAGAAACTTCAGAAGTTACTTAAACTTGATTAAAAACTTGGGTACCTTTTTTCATCCAATTAAGTTTATAACAGTGAGAGGCATAGAGACCTAAAATATCTTCAAGTTTAGTTCAAGGTATATAAAAAAGTGGTTGAGATATTTAACTTTTTCTTGAAGAATGTTAAAATGTATTGAATTCTGTGTAAATTTAGTGAATTTTATGTTCTGTTAATTTTGCACATATTTTGTCTTACTTTTGTAAAAATTTTATATCTATTTAGAATAAACTTGTCGTTATTTTTCATTATCTATAAAAACAAAGTTAAAAACGAAATAAAATATCGATTTTTGTTCATTTTTAATTTAAAATGTTCTCTAAATGTAATGAAAATAAATAAACAATAATTCTTAAGTATTTTTTAAGTCGGATAAAAAGGTAGACAAATTTGATGAAAATATATCAATACTTAACTTAACAACACTTCTTGATTTTAGCAAAATCTAATGTGTCCTTGATAATCTCAGATTAAAAAAAAATATGAATTGCACGTTTTAATAATATCAGTTAAATTGATTAAATTTGTGTCAACTTTGAGCGTCTGTAATTTCGTTAAAAATTGATCGCGTTTATTGGTTTTAACTTTAGTCCAAAGTGTATTATTCATTACTTAATAACCCATGTTGATTTCATCAAAATTCTACATTTTAACATCATTTAAATTGATCAAATTTATTAAAAATTAATAGTATTATTTATTTATTATATATTATATAAATTAATTATATTATATTTTATACAAATTATGTATTTATTTTATTTAACTTTAATACAAAGTTTATTTATTTTTTAACAATCTCTGTTCATTTTATATTAAAAAAACGACAATTCCTTCACAATCTCAGATTGGAAAAAAACTGTACGTTTTAATATTGCCAGTTAAATTGATAAAATTTCATTTAACTTTAAGGGCATGTACTTTTTTTAATGTCGAATTAGTGTAAAATGTCTCATTAGCTGTCAAATGACGTCAACATTAAAAAAACTCGTCAAAATCGATAAAATATTGTAATTTTTGTAAATCGATAAAATTTATAAAAGTAATTGTAAACAAATCGTTAAAATTAATAAAAATAGTTAAATAAGCAAATCGAAGTATTACATTATATATATTCTAAAAGTTAGGAACAAAACATTAACTTTAAATAAAATCGTCAACATATACAAACATTCCCAAATACAGTGCGATCGTTTAAATTATGATTTAGAGTAGGCGAAATTTTTTTTGTGCGGTTGCCCAGAATGCTTATTGAATGATAGAATAAATTTGAGGTTATAGTAACCTATGTGTAAACAGTCACTAGTGCCAATCTAATTTAAAATGCAAAGCCTACTTTATATCATGTTATTAACGATCGCACGGTACGTCAAAATGTTCTATATCAACAAAATTCGTAAACATTTACAATTTTAAATAAAAATTCTTGTCAACATCGTTAAAAGAATTATATATATATATATATATATAAATATCTTTATTTACAGAAATATATACAAAAATACATTAATAAATATTATAATACCTCGTATATATTTTACACATTTCCGCAAATCGGCTATCGACCAGTGGTCTTTCGGCCTGTTATTATTTATTTAATGTATTTTATTTAGTCATAATATATATATATATATATATATATATATATATATATACATACACACATACATATATATATATATATACACACACACACACACATACACACTCTTTTTTTTATATACATAAGAAAGTGAATGATATAGGTTTGTGTATGATATTGAATGATTAATCGTCATGGTCATTCGTCATTGTCGATGAAATGAATTGATGAATGGTGATTTCTGGATATCTACATTTAGGGGTTATGTTGGGGTTGCGTGGAATGTATAGGTTGTGGATGATATTCTGAATAAATGGGTTTAGAGCGAATTTATTTGCCAGGAGTTTCAGGCGGTTATCAATTGGGATAATGTTGCATTTTTCATAGAGGAGTTGGTTTTACGGGTTGTGAAGTGGGTTTTGGGGGTGTCTAATTTTGGTAAGCACTCTAAGGGCTGATCTTTCGGCAACTTGGAGGTTATTTAGGACAGCAGGACGGGGGTTAAAGAAAAGGATGGCAGAATAGTCGAGTAGAGGACGGCATATCATTTTATAGATATGCACTGCAGTTTTTATTGTGATACCGTGATTGCGGTAGGTTTAGATTCTGAAGTGCCGAGCCCTCGACCTGAGTTTTGCCTTGAGGTTCAGGGAGTGGGTTTTAAAGGTGAATTTTGTATCGAATGTAATACCGAGATATTTACATGTAGAGGAGGGCGATATTGGGTTATTATTTATTGTGACGTTGTGGGTGCAAGGATGGTGGTGATTGTGAGGGATGCATAATTGTGATTTATGTGGATTTATTGTGATTCTCCATTTGGCAAACCACAATTGAATTGTGTCGATCAAGCCCTGCAGAGTGCTTAGTGCTTTTAGGAGGGTTGGTGCATGGGAAATTAGGGCGGTGTCATCAGCATATAATAAGGGATAGGCAGATTTATTGAAGTAATTTGGGTTGGGATCATATAGGTCATAAACAAAGATATTGTATAGGAGTGGGGATAAAGGGGAACCTTGCGGCAGCCCTTGCTCTGGAGTGAAGGTATTAGAGAAGGAATTTTTTATTCTAACCTGAAGGGATCTCTTTGATAGGAGGTTGTCTATAAGTCTAATGAGGTGGGGTGGGATATTTAGGGAGTGACATTTAAACAGAAGCCCGCGGTGCCAGACGGAGTCGAAGGCTTTCTGAATGTCTAGAAAGACGATTGCGGACTTACGACCTTCGAGATGTGTGGTTTGAATATTTGATGTGAGTATTGAGAGAGGAATGGATGTGGATCGATGTTCAAGGAATCCGAATTGGTAAGGAGGGAGGCGGTCTGATATGTATTGGATAATTTTATGTTTTAATATGGACTCGAAGAGTTTTCCAATGACTGGAAGCAAGGTGATAGGGCGGTAGGCTGATACTGTTAGCGGATCATTATTTTGTTTGCGAATGCATGTTATTATACCTCGCTTCCATTCGCTTGGAATCTCCTGAGCAACATAAATGTGGTTAAAGATTCGTATTATATATTTGTGTATATGATCAGGAAGGGATTTTAGGATCATTCTAGGAACGTTATCATAACCGGGTGCTGTGTTTTTGCCTTTATATAACTGTTCAAAATAGTCTTCTTCTTTTAACTCATCACTAGCGGGGACATGGGTGGGGTTACTTTTAAATGCGTCATACCAGGAATTTATGTAGTTAAACCAGTCGGTGTCGTAGGTGTCATTGTCTCTCATTGTATAGCATTCTTCAAAGTATTTAGAAAAAATACAAGCTATTTCTGAGTCATCTGTTGTGGTATTGTTAGTTATTGGGTCTTGTATTTTTTGAATTCCGTCATATTTTTTATATTTTGAAAGTTTTTTGATTTGCTGCCAATATTGTTTTCCTTTAAGTTCATTTATTTTGTTACAAGCTTTAATCCAGGTGTCTGTTTTATATTCTTGTATGAGTTTGTGAATGTCTTTGTTCAAACTATTGAATTTTTGTTTTAAGTGTTTATAGTCCGTCAGTCGTAAGTCTCTATATAATTGACGTTTATATTTTATGAGTCTCAGTATATAGTTGGGGAGTGGATATTTGTAGGGAGTTTTAGTGTATATAGGAGTGTGATTTTCAACAGATTGGGATAGCTCTGAGAGAAATAAGGATATACAGGTCGCGTCTATTGTCTCGTGGCTGTTTATAAAGTCAGAAATGTCATTTGTCACTTTATCTATGTCGCAGTCTTTATATCGAAATATTATTTTGTGAGGGGAAGAGAGAGGGGGATCTTGTTTTAGTGAAAATTCTATAGATAGGTGATCGGAACCTAAGTCGGGTATTAAAGAAACGTTATGTATTAAGTGTCGGATGTTACTTGTGCATAGGAGGATATCTGGAGTCGAGGATTGATTATAGGACATAATAAATGTGTGTGTAGTGTTGATACGTTGGAAGTTTGAATTGTCGATAAAAGAAGATAGTTGTCTATTCTTGGCTTTATTTAGATTAAAATCTCCGAATATGATAACGTGGTCATATAAGGAGGCTTTTGTAAGGATGGTGTCTTCAATTGTAGAGGAGTGATGGATGTATACTAGGAATATATGAACGGTAATAGTGCAGTGCATACATTCGTTCATGTGATGGTTGATTTTGGGTGGGTTGGCTTTCCCTAATTTTATTTCAGGCCTCGCTGCAATTATTGATCCTCCACGATGATTTTGGTTAGGGACAGAAGAGGGGATTTGTATAAAGGACCAGTTTTGATATGAAAAGAGATTATTGGTTTTGGTCTCTACCATTAGATTCACATGTATGGGGTTTTGTGAAAGATAATGGAAAAGTAGGTGTGATTTTCTGGGAAAGGAGTTTATGTTGGTATATAGGAAATGTATATTAGACATTGGTAATTACTTGTGAATGGCCTGTGTGGATACCGGAGGAAGGGACTACGGGTGGGGTTATATTTGGGGAATCCAGGTCGAACATTACAATGAACATTTTGTTGCCGGAGAAATTAATATGGGTGTCGATGCGGAATGAGTCAATGAAACGTGTTTTTAGTTTTTTATTAGAGCTTCTCTGTCTGTTGTTGACGGTGAATTTATTTTGGTTGTGAAAATGTCAATAATGTAATCGTGAATGGTGATTGGTGCATGAATACGAGAGTCTTTAGTCAAGTCCCTGTCTATGTCTGCCGACTTTTTATTCTGATTAATAATTTTGACATTCGGAATTCCTTGTATTGGCTTGAGTGGTCTTCTGGGGCATTTTACTGACCATGCCCCGTGATCCGTACTTCCGCAGGTTTTGCATTTCATTGGTAAAGTGGTAACGCAGGTAGATGTGGGGTGGTTACTTCTGCATTTCGCGCAGGAGATGTTTTCGTTGCAATTTGTGGTTGTATGGTCAAATTTATTGCATCTTCCGCACGGCAATGGAATAGGTGTTGGTAGTTTGCTTTCCACAACCGTGTAAACCTTGCACATGAATAGAATTGAATTGATGTTTGAGGAGTCTTGAGTAAGATTCATGAGATGGTGTGATAACCCGTATCATGTGTGTTGTGTAATTGTCTTTCTTCGCAATTATGCGTTTACAGTAACGGGTTATTCCGTTTGCATTTAATTGATCGCTAATATTGCTGTCTGAAATTGCGGGCTCTACGCCTTTAATAATGCAGCAATACGATGGGGATTGTATCGCGCGTTGTCCAGGCAAGGTCGAATTTCCCCGTGCGTCTGCTCTGACCGCTGCGTCCCCGCCGGCCGGTGATAGTGCACGATATTCGTTTACATCATATTTATGAGCAAACTAAATTTGTACCAATTGGATTCTTGTGATGTTATTTGTTGTTGTAAATTTATTATATTGTAAATTACGGCGATAAGAATTTGAAATGGGAGTGTTGTTTTGTTGTTGTTGTGGTTGTTGTTGTTGTGATTGTGAGTGTGAGACGATTGTTTGATACTGTGAGCTGCTTGAAGGTTGTGATTGACTATGCTGTAATTGAGGTTGTGACTGTGTGGTTGATACGGGGTATTGCGACTGTTGGTTTGTGTTCATTTGCTTTAATACTGATTGCAACAATTTATTAGTGATTTTCGGTAAATTAAGGTTTCCTGTGGCGTTCGGTTTTTTGGCTTTAGATGGACAAAACTTGGGGGGCGGCCTCGCTTCCTAGTTTTGACTTCCTCAAACTCCATCTGATCGGAGGCCCAGCTGCTATCCTCCTCTGCTTCCATGTGGAAACCCACTCGCAAGTGGAATTCGATTATTTTTCGAAAACTATTTATATAGAGAACTCGCTGTACACGTCCGTCTGCTACGGTGTCTCGCACTGTTATGAGACATTATAATTTTTGTAAATCGATAAAATACATAGAAGTAATTCTAAAGAAATCGCCAAAATTAATCAAAATAATTAAGAAAATCGAAATATTATATTATTATTATAAATATTGTATAATATGATAAAATTTAGGAAAAAAACATAAACTGTAAATAAAATCGTCAAAATATACAAACACTGGCAAATACGTCAAAATGTTCTAAATCAACAGTTTGTAAAAAAAAAATATTTTACGTAAAATAATTGATAAAATTCAATTGAATCCAAACCGAACGACGAAATTGATAAAAAAATATAACCATTTAATAATGGTTATATTTTTTTTAAATATTAATGAAATTGCCAATTTTTGTCAAAGGGGTTAGTAGTAAAAATATTGTTTTTGCTCTTACAGTGCCGCTTTTACATACAAAAATTTAACAATATGAAAATTTCGAGCAAGGTTTGAACCCCCATATCCCCCCCGGCTACGGTCTGGAAGTCAAACAATCAAATGGTTATAACATTGAAAAAATTAAAAATCCAACTAAATGTAAGTAGGTATTTAGTTTGATTAACTACACTTATATCTTTATATTTATGTGTTCAATAATATTCTAACGTATGTTATCCATTCCTTGATGAAGCATGAAGTAAATATTTCGAGTTTACAAAAGCCCTTCCTAAACTCGAAATATTTACTTCATGCGCTAGGCCGATTAAACACTCATTTAGTGTGGAATTTTAAAAACATTTTTTCTACTTAAAAATAAAACAAAATAAACAAAAAAGTATTAAGAGACTGACATTTTTAAAGTTCATAAATCGCACATTTTTATTTCTCTTTTCTTCTGGCTATATTTAATAATATTCGAGTATTCACAGTAAATTTAATGAATACGAATATAGAAAAGTAAACTGGTAAATCGAATACGGATACATTTTTATTAATTTAAAAGATTTTTACCAATTTGAATACATTTTCAATATTCTTTTTTTTTAGTTACGTGAAGTGTTTTTCTATTAATTATTGTAGTAATTTCTCCTTTCACTTTATTTTTATTATGACAAATTTAGATTTCAAACACTAGGTGTTCATTTTCAAAATACAGATAAACTATTAAATTTCGATTTAAGCCCCCTAAATAATCCCCTCGTTGAAATTGTTGTTTGAGTGACACTGTCAATTAATAAAATGAATATATTTGTCAATTGTATTGCTATTGAAAATGAACACCTAGTGTTTGAAACGTACGTTTAGCATAATAAAAATAAAGTAAAGAAAGGAATTACTACAATAATTAATTCAATACATTTCTTTAATTCTTTGTCAATTTTCAAGTAAGATAGCCATTACTTTCAAAACAACCGGTTGCATTAAAAGAAAGGCATTTTACTTTTATTATTTAATTGTAAATATGCTGTGTGTAAAATTCATAAAGAAAGGCTTAGTTACTTAAATGCATAAGTTTACTAATTTAGACACCTTTTTATTTTTCTGAAAACTTGGATATATTTGTATTGGGACCTCTTAAGAGAAAATCCTGACTGCACCACTGCTGTAGATAGTAGGAAATTTAAGAAATAATAAACGATTTAGGTATTAATAGTATGTAGTATGTAAGTAGCAGCGCTGGGACGAATCCTCGTTAAAAGGATTCGAATCACGAATCCGAATCACCTAATATGATTCGAATCACGAATACTTGAATAAAGGATTCGTAAGAGATAAATATGATTCGGATCAAAGATTCGAATCCTGTTTTCTCGAATCACGAATACAAATCCTTTAGGAATAAATTTGAATTTTATTATTTTTTTACAACCATTAATATATAAATATCGTTATCAGTTGTTTTAACAAAAATATTCAAAACCAAATTATTTATTATTAACACTGAACATCGTTGATAACAGACTAAATATCTGTGTTACTCTGATTAAAGATGTATTTGTGTGTTTTTGAACTACACTTCAAATCAATGGTTTATACGCGTGGCGCATGAAGTAAAATTTCGAGTTTAGAAAAGCCCCGTGAAAATTTGTCTCGGACCCTCGACAAATTTTCTACGCGGGGCTTTTCTAAACTCGAAATTTTACTTCATGCTTAGTCTGGGAGTGGAAGACACTCGTTACTTTAAAATATGTCACAACTGTTAAAGTATGTATCGTCGGATGCCCGTCTTTAGGGGTGATATGTAAGCAAATTATGGGTCCTAGGAGTTGCTAAATAAGTGAGTTACTCAACTGTTTCCAAGGCACTCTTTGAAAAACCAAAAGATTAAAATTTTACATATAAAATGTACAATAAACTGTAAGTGTGATACATCATTGAATTCAGTAAAAAAATATAAAAATCCAAAATGGCGCCCATAAGAAAAACAAAAGTTAGCTATGGTTCCTAGCATAGCTGGGACGAATCCTCGTAAAAAGGATTCGAATCACGAATCCGAATCACCTAATATGATTCGAATCACGAATCCGAATCACCTAATATGATTCGAATCACGAATACTAGAATAAAGGATTCGTAAGAGATAAATATGATTCGAGTCAAAGATAAGAATCCTGTTTTTTCGAATCACGAATACAAATCTTTTAAGAATAAATTTGATTTTATTATTTTGTTCAACCATTTATATATAATTATCGTTACCAGTTGTTTTAACAAAAATATTTAAAACCTAATTATTTATTATTAACACTAAACATCGTTGATAACAGACTAAACATCTGATTCCCTATTACTCTGATTAAAGATGTATTTGTGTGTTTCTGAACTTCACTTCAAATTAGTGTTTTGTACGCGTGGCGCATGAAGTAAAATTTCGAGTTTAGAAAAGCCCGAAAATTTGTCTCGGGTCGCTGCGCGACCCGAGACAAATTTTCACGGGGCTTTTCTAAACTCGAAATTTTACTTCATGCTTAGTCTGGGAGTGGAAAACAGTCTTGTTTATAATATCGATAACTTTTGATCCATTCGCTTTCTTGATTTAGAAAAAAAAAAACAATCGACTTTTTCTTTTAGATACTTTATGGATCACCCTGTATAAAAACAAATACGCCCATCTTGTAGATCTCGCCACAATAGCCTAAATGCGTGTATTATACTTTTCTGTAGCTCGAATAGTTTTTGAGTTATAACGATTTTAATCAAAGTTGAAAAATGCCGAGAATTTACGCGAGCGCGCTCACTTTTTTGTATTTCGCAAAAGTTTTGAATAACTCAATAACTAATGAGAATACAGAAAAGTTGTTAAAATGAAAGTTTTAGATAGAAAAAATTTAGGATAATTTTTCTATCTTCAAGTTTTTTCGTAGCTATCTTTTTTCTTGGAGAAAATCGACAATTTGTTGAAAGCTTCGTCAAAAACTTATAATTTTCACAAAATCGTGGAATAACTTCTTAGAACTATTTATTGGAATTTGTGTATGTTTTTGAACTTCGGGATAAATCAGCGTTTTACGCGCGTGGCGCATGAAGTAAAATTTCGAGTTTAGATAAGCCTGAAAATTTGGTTTGGTCGCGTAGCGCTACGCGCTACGCGACCAATCCAAATTTTCAGGCTTTTCTAAACTCGAAATTTTACTTCATGCTTAGTCTGGGAGTGGAAAACAGTCTTGTGTATAAAATTGATAACCTTTGATAAACACGCCTTCTTGATTTAGAAAAAAAAACAATCGACTATTTCTTTTAGATACCTTATGAATCACCCTGTATAAAAACAAATACGCCCATCTTGTAGATCTCGCCACAATAGCCTAAATGCATGTATTATACTTTTCTGTAGCTCGAATAATATTTGAGTTATAACGTTTTTTGTCAAAATTGAGGAAAGTCGAGAATTTACGCTATTTTGTATTTCGCAAAAGTTGCGAATAACTCAATAACTAATGGGAATACAAAAAAACGTTCAAACAAAAGTTTTAGATAAGAACATTTTGGACAATTTTTCTATCTTTAAGTTTCTTCGTACCTATCTTCTTTCTTAGAGAACAATAACAGTTTGTTGAAAGATTCTTAAACACTTATAATTTTTAAAAACCATGGTATAACTTGATTTTGCGCATCACTGAAAAAATATATCATTAGTAATTAGTAATATTTAATGTCGTTTTTATTGTGCGCGTTGATAGAGATGATAAAGTTTGTTAATAATCTAAGCATTATAACATAAAAAACATTTTATATGTACAGAGAGTTTATAGTTTAGTGACCACAATTTTTGCGTAACAACAACAATTTTTCAACACTTTTAGTAAATAACACACTTGGTTAAGATTTCACTGTTTATTAGTTGACACTGCAACACTTGTTTTGCCACACAGGCAGATAAATGATGACAATTTTTCAGTTGAAACAAATAAAAATGTTCGAAATAAAAATAAACACATTAATCACTGCACGCTGTATAAGTTCCAATTGAAAAAAAACAAATTGGCAAAAAACTAGTTGTAGTCCTCTCGATGAAGGTGCTATGACAATTGAAAATGTCAAAGTTGGTTTAAAAAATTTCTTCACAGAAAAATTTCATTAGATTATGAAAGCAACCATGACAGTGTATCCAGCCATGGCAGTGTAAATTGAACAAATAATTATAATGAAGAGACACTAAAAATGGACTTGCCAACTGCTTTTTAATCAAAACTTGAAGAATTTTATAATAGAGAAATAAAAACTCCATCAAAACGTTGCTTTCGAAAACAAATTACATATCTCAGATTATGCTATACGAAACGGTAAAACGGTGTAAGTGTGTTCTTAATTATCTAGAAATTGTTCAATACAGTTCAATATAGATTTGAAGTTTTTTGGCGCCCAGTCTGGGGCCATGCTAACGCTGGGCCCTTGTTGGGTACCATAAATTGTGAAAGTAAAAGTTAAAAACTTCACACTGATTAGTGTTTCGTACGCGTGGCACATGATGTAAAATTTCAAGTTTAGAAAAGATTGAGTTTGGACGCTACGGGTCTAAATCAAAACGCTCAGGCTTTTCTAAACTGAAAATTTTACTTTATGCTTAAGCTAAGAGTGGAGAGCACTCGTTTAAAAATACTTAAAACGCTTGCATTTGAGGTTTTTTCGCGCCCAACCTGGAGCCAGGCTAACGCTGTGGCCCCTAGTTGGGCGCCATAAATCGCAAGCATCTAAATTTAAAACTTTCCACTGAATCAGCGTTTTGTACGCCTGGTGCATGAAGTAAAATTTTCAGTTTAGAAAAGCCTGAGTTTGGATTTGGACGTTCAGGCTTTCCTAAACTCGAAATTTTACTTCATGCTTTGTCTGGGAGTGGAAAATACTCGTTTAAGCTTCAAAATGAACGCTTAAATTTTTTTTAACTTATTGATTAATAACAAAATACGCTTTAATTTGATTCGTACATTTTTTATACAGGGTAATTAAAATTACCCGTGATTCAATAAATTAATGAATCTAAACCGGCTTACCGATATTTCACCGAGAAATCATGATATCGTTGTTTCAGGGGTAACATTCATTAAATACGTTACGTGGATAATTAATAGAATTTAAAGATTTACCTTTACCAAGTGTTTTCCACTCCCAGACTAAGCATGAAGTAAAATTTCGGGTTTAGAAAAGCCCCGTGAAAATTTGTCGAGGGTCGCGCAGCGACCCGAGACAAATTTTCTGGGCTTTTCTAAACCCGAAATTTTACTTCATGCGCAACGCGTATAAAACAGCGATTTAATGAGAAATTGTATAACACACAAAATACATTTTTTTATGTTAATCCTCACAATTAATTCGAATTATTTTTGACGATTCAAATCCTTTTGTAAGTATTCGAATCCTTTTATAAATATTCGAATCCTTTTATAAATATTCGAATCCTTTTATAAATATTCGAATCCTTTCATAAGGATTCAAATCCTTTCATAAGGATTCGAATCCTTTCATAAGGATTCGAATCCTATTATATGGATTCGAATACGAATCCTCTTAAAAAAATGTAAAGAATCCGGTTCACGAATCCAGTTGAACTAAAGTATTCGAATGCCTCTTTTGAATCCTCTAAAAGGATTCGAATCCAGGATTCGAATACTGAATGATTCGAATCCTGCCCAGCTCTGGTAAGTAGTATAGTTAAAATGTAAGTAATTACATTAGTAACCTTGGGCTCTATAATTTCACTTTCGGTAAAGTTAATGACAGTCGTTAAGTTTGTTTATCTTTGTCATATTTAGGGTGATTTATACCAGGAGGCGAAAAATGAATATTCGTGTTCGATATTGGATTCTGAGCAAAAAATGTAAAATAACTTTTTTTTCGATCGGCCTTTTTAGAGATAACGAGGCATGAAGTTTTTGGAGCCTATTTAATTTTTGTAATATATGTTTTAAAAGTTTGAACCTCGATATCTCCAAAACAAAGGCCAATTTAAAACAAGTTATCTCTCATTTTTTGCTCAGAATCCAATCTCGAACAGGAATATTAATTTTTCGCCTCCTGGTATAAATCATCCTGTATGTCAATATTAATATGTTTCCAGTCACTCTAATCAATTATTTAGTTAACTAAAGCCTTAACAAAGGGGTAATCATACGGCCTCTTGACGTTATGTTCACTCTGTAATTACACAATTTAAAAATAAAGACATTTTATGATTTTATTTTAATTAGAACAATTAATCAGGATTTTTTAAGAATTTTTGCAGGCATTCAGAATTACTTTTGTGAAAACAAATTACACACTTAATTTTCTGTACCAAGATTGTATATGATTTTTTTTCAGAACTCTCAAGTAAAATCATTATTTCCCTAAAAATTAATTAACGCTTACAATTAAACAACCCCCCATTTAAAAACAAACATTCTTCCACTCAAGTCAGATGATTTATAGCACGTTTTAATCACTTTCCTTAAACGCTAATTTTTCTTTTCTGTGTTTTTTTGTTGTTCTCGGTGGCAATTAGGCAACGTTGAAGTATTGCACGAGGGCCAGTGGGGGGCGGTGTGCGACGACGAGTGGGACTCCTCGGAGGCGCGAGTCATCTGCCGTCAACTGGGCTACGAAAACGGCGTCGCCAAGCCGACCTATAACTCACATTTCGGACCGCCGAAAAGTAAGTGAGATAAATAACACCTCGTTGTTACGCTCCAAGAAAAAAAAGAAATAGTAAGACTAGCGCGGTGAGAGAGAAACAGAAAGGGGATGGAAAGTAAGGGTTATCCGTTTTCCTTAAAACCCGAGGGGTGATAAATAATGAAAACAGAGGAGTTATTCATTCAAGGGTGTGGAATTAGGATATACTGGGTTTTTAGATAATTTTCTTTGGGTAGGGAGAGCAGCGAAATGTTTCTTTACGGTTTTGGGCTATAAGAAAAATGAGGCATGTCTTAACATGAATTACATTTTTTGAAATTAGATTATTTTTTCCACAAAGATGAAAAATGTCATGCAGAGGTGTGCCTAGCGTGGAGCAAATGGCTACAGGCGATCGAATTTTAAATGAGTGAAATTAGGTTAGGTGTACAGGGTGGTGCATTTTGGAGGTGCCACATATAGAAAACTTTTTTATTTTAAAAGATATTGAAAAACCGTTTTTACGAGTCACTTTTTCGTGTTTTAATCAATGGCGAAAAAAATTGATCTATCTTTAACCGTCTTCTCTCTATAACCGAAAGTTGATAAAATATCGTTATGCGTATAAAACATCAAAATGTAGAGAAATGTATGTATATTTGAACATCACTTGAAATTTGTGTTTTACACGCGTGGCGCATGAAGTAAAATTTCGAGTTTAGAAAAGCCCAGATAATTTATCTCGGGTCGCTGCGCGACCCTCGACAAATTTTCACGGGGCTTTTCTAAACTCGAAATTTTACTTCATGCTTAGTCTGGGAGTGGAAAAAACTTGTTTAAAGATTCAAATTGAACTTTTGAAAAAAACAACAAGGAATATCTAGAAATTTACAGAAAATAGGCTGAATTTGGAACTCACAATTAAAACGATTGTGAACATTAATTAAAATGATTTGTAGCTGGGTATTTGCAGATTTAGGTTTACAAAGAGATTGTCAAAATGTGACGTTTAACCTTAAAATTTAAAAAATGCATACTTTAGGTAAACATATGCATAGGCTGTACATTTTCCGACATTTGTTGTTTTTTAAAAGAATTCAATTTGAAGCTTAGAACGAGTATTTTCCACTCCCAGACTAAGCATGAAGTAAAATTTCGAGTTTAGAAAAGCCCTGTGAAAATTTGTCGAGGGTCGCGCAGCGACCCGAGACAAATTTTCTGGGCTTTTCTAAACTCGAAATTTTACTTCATGCGCCATGCGTATTAAACACCAAATATTGCGAAATTTATGCATATTTGAACTTCACTTGAAATCTGTGTTTTATACGCGTGGCGCATGAAGTAAAATTTCGAGTTTAGAAAAGCCCAGAAAATTTGTCTCGGGTTGCTGCGCGACCCTCGACAAATTTTCACGGGGCTTTTCTAAACTCGAAATTTTACTTCATGCTTAGTCTGGGAGTGGAAAACACTCGTTTACAGATTCAAATTGAACTTTTGAAAACAAAAAACAAGGAATATCTAGAAAATTACAGAAAATAGGCTGAATTTGGAACTCACAATTAAAACGATTGTGCACATTAATTAAAATGATTTGTAGCTGGGTTTTTGCAGATTTAGGTTTACAAAGAGATTGTCAAAATGTGACGTTTAACCTTAAAATATAAAAAATGCATACTTTAGGTAAACATATGCATAGGCTGTACATTTTCCGACATTTGTTGTTTTTCAAAAGAATTCAATGTAAAGCTTAAAACGAGTATTTTTCACTCCCAGACTAAGCATGAAGTAAAATTTCGAGTTTAGAAAAGCCCTGTGAAAATTTGTCGAGGGTCGTGCAGCGACCCGAGACAAATTTTCTGGCCTTTTCTAAATTCGAAATTTTACTTCATGCGACACGCGTATTAAACACCAAATATTGCGAAATTTATGCATATTCGAACTTCACTTGAAATCTGTGTTTTATACGCGTGGCGCATGAAGTAAAATTTCGAGTTTAGAAAAGCCCAGAAAATTTGTCTCGGGTCGCTGTGCGACCCTCGACAAATTTTTACGGGGCTTTTCTAAACTCGAAAATTTACTTCATGCTTAGCCTGGGAGTGGATAACACTTATTTGAAGCTTCAAATTGAACTTTATTAAGAAGCAACGAATATTGGAAAATTTGCAGCGCATGCATATGTATACTTAAAAGAAAAATTCCCTGTTTAAGTATATGAGATAATTGTTGAGTTATTTTTGTTTGCTTTTTTGTAGTTGTTGTTGTTTTAGTTTATCAATGTTTCAATATTCTTGTTAACTGGGTTTTTAATATACCTATTATAAAAGAAAAGAATAATCATTCAATTTATGGCCTTCTTGTTATTGTTTCTTGGTATTTTAGCTATTTAAGACAAAGAAAAATATTAAGTGTTACATATTGTTGCAATCACAAGAAAAAACAATTTTTTTTGAGATAATCAGATACAGGGTTTCCCACTTAAGAAAATGTTAGTTTTGATAATATCTCAAAAATTAAAACATCTATACTTTCTTTAAGTACACCAAGGGATTCTACGTAAAAAGTAGAAACACTTTCGTATATAAAATATTTTTTAATTCCATAAATAACCGTGTCATCAGAGATAATAAAAACCAGCAGGTTTTGAGAATCACCCTGTATCTTCTAAACTAATCTAGTTAGCGTAGATCTGATTGCGTCATTAAACTAAACACTAAAAAAGAGAACGGGACACATATCTTTGTTTTTTGTATCTCTTACCGTTTAGCCTATACCCTATAATATCAACGAAAAAAAACCACCCTGTACAAGGTGCAGCATTTTCGATGGTTTCTTCAAGTAAAGTACCAGTAATATCAATGATTGACAAAAACCAATATATGCTTCCATAGCTATTTTTTAGAGGTTGTTTCTTGTACCTAATCAAAATTTTTCTTCAATTGTTTTCGAGTTACACGTCAAAACTCAAAATTTAGCAATTTTAAGAAATTGAAATAACTTCATTATTTATAAAGATATTGGCATGCGGTAAACACGTTTTTTAAGTAGAATATCCTGACCAAATGTGATTTTGTTATAAGTTTAATTTTCTTGAGATATGAGATAAAGTTTTATTTATTTATTTATTTATTCTCTCACGGGAAACCCCATTTTACAAAGTTGTTGAATTTAACTATATGACACTAGAACCCGTTTAGCCTACGTTGGCAACAATGTCACCCGCCGCGCTCGTGATAACGACAAAAAAAAAACTAAAACTGTCAGCGAAAGTGCAAACAAGCATAAACAGTGCTTTTCCTGCATTGAAGGCGCCTTCGATGCCATTTTCTGTTTAAATAAAAAGCCTTTCATCAATCCTTCTAGTGCTTTATTATCGACAGCCCTATTAAATAATCACAAAAGTTGTATTATTTTAAATACAAATCATAATTGGCCATGACATTATTCGATCACGTTTTTTGTAAGTTTTCCAAAAATGTATCATTTGCAATACTTTAATTTAACTTAAATTATTTGTTTTTAGTTTATTTATTTTTTAATTCATTTATCAATAAAAATAAATGAATAGTAAACAACAACAATTTGAAACGTCAACTGTCTTTATTACCTCATTGCTTTCACTTTATTTGTGTATTAAAACAGAAGACATATAAAAACAAATCTTATTCAACACGTAATTTATTATATTATGTTTAGTTATAACATAATATATATATATATATATATATATATATATATATATATATATATATATATATATATATATAATCAGTATTCCCTTTTACCATATGGTGTCGGGTTTAACATAATATAATAAAAACAATAAAATATTTAGAAATTCTTTAAGTTGATTTTGAGAATTTTCTATACCGGGTGTAACACAAAACAGAATCATCCCCTTTAGTTTTTTTATTAATTCAGATATTAATTTAAAATTTTCTACATTTATATTAAAAACAATTTAGAGTTCAGTGGTAGTCATGAAACTTTAATAGCACTCCGGTTTCACCGGAAGTGACTTCAATTTTGAAATTTTAAATAGAACACCCTATACAGGGTGTTCCCGAATGGTCTGTACAACGTTCCACCACATATTCTCTTAAACAAAATAAGACGATTTAACTAAACTTATCTCTATCCAAAAGTGGTTCCTAAGCCATCTACGAGGCCTCAAAGATATTATTTTTTTTTCATTATTTTTCAAATATTTTTATTTTGGAATTAGGTAAGAAAACCTAATTTGGCACATTTAATTACATTGATACCATGCACTTTTTGCGATATGTTTCTTTATCCTACGTTTAAAGTAAGTGGTCAAGCTAGGACCATCGACTTCTTAAGATACCTAAATCTTTTTATTCAACAGGTCAAATCATATGGAATACTTTTTGTCTGCAAGATCATTCAATTTTACGTATTTTTTGTCTCTTATATCAAAAAAAATATTTTTATTTGTCAAAACAACAAAGAAATAAAATTCTAAAAAAAACTGATTCTTTATTTACAAAAATAGAAATTGAGACACCTGTGAAATTCAGTTATCGGTGATTTTGTGACAACGTCAGTCATGTACTCAATTAATGAATTAACTGATATTGTTTTAGTTTTTGGGTTTTGTGAAGGTAATGGCCGCAAATGTGTAAGAGTGTACAGTGAAAGATTTCCAAATCGCCTAATACCAAACCATCAAACATTTGCTTCCGTAGAAAGGCGACCTCGAGAAACTGGCCGCTTAGAATACTCTGCGAGGGATTGTGGTAAAAGGCGCACTGTACGAACTGTGGATATTGAAGAAGAGATTTTAGAACGGATAGATGAAGATCCATCTAAAAGTACCCGGCGTTTAGGTGCTGAACTAGGCTAATCTAAAAATGTTGTGCATAAGGTGTTTAAAGAGCAACTGCTATACCCATATCACATTCAAAAAGTTCAAGAGCTAATGCCTCAGGATCACGATAAGCGACTTCAGTTTTGCCAATTTATTCTTAATGACCAAATTGACAATTTGAATTTTGCCAAGACAATTTTGTTTTACCCGAAGAGGTATAACAAATCTTAAAAATGAGCATGTTTATTCCGAAGATAATCCACATGCAACTAAAACCATGCATTTATAACGGCAATTTAAAATAAATGTTTGGGCCGGTATAGTAAATGATATTATTGTAGGACCAGTAATTTTACCACAAAATTTAAACGGAGAGCAGTACTCACAACATCTTTAGGAATTGCCAGTCTTACTAGAGGATGTGCCGCTTTTACTTAGGCGTGATATGTGGTTTATGCATGATGGGGCTCCACCTCATTTCACTTTACCAGTGCGTACTTTTTTAAACCAAAAGTATCCCGGTAAATGGATTGGGAGAGGCAATGACGCACCAGTGTCTTGGCCTCCACGTTCCCCGGATATCACCCCAATGGCCTTTTTTTTGTGGGGAACTATTAAATCTATTGTTTATGGTAAGCCCATAATTACGCATGACGAATTATGGGCGCGAATACAGTATGCGTTTCAAACAGTTAAAAACAATGTTGGTGTTTTACAACGTGTCCATTTAAATTTTTTGCGACTTGTAAATTGTTGTATTGCTGAAAATGGCAAACAGTTTGAACATTTGTTGTGAAACTAATAAATTTGTGTTTATTGTTAGGTACCTATCTTTATTTCTACTTTGTTAATTGTTTTGACAAGCAAAATATTGTTCATAATTTTATTACTTTTTTGACAAATAAAAATATGTTTTTATGGGGAAAATAGCAAAATTTTATAAGAGACAAAAATACGTAAAATTGAATGATCTTGCAGAAAAAAGTATTCCTTATGATTTGACCTGTTGAATAAAAATATTTAGGTATCTTAAGAAGTCAATGGTCCTAGTTTGACCACTTACTTCAAACGTAGGATAAAGAAACATATCGCAAAAAGTGCATGGTATCAATGTAATTAAATGTGCCAAATTAGGTTTTCTTACCTAAGTCCAAAATAAAAATATTTGAAAAATAATTTATAAAAATAATATCTTTGAGGCCTCGTAGATGGAACCACTTTTGGATAAAGATAAGTTTAGTTAAATCGTCTTATTTTGTTTCAGAGAATATGTGGTAGAGCGTTGTACAGACCATTCGGGGACACCCTGTATATGTTTTTGATTTATGGTACAGAATCTAATTTTACATACAAATCAATTGTTTTAAAAAGAAAAAAATACTAGTGTCATATTTTTTTTCAAAATATAATGGTACATCTAGGTTGCTGTGATCGCCCTAATATCTTTTGCTTCGTATCATAGACGTGTATAAAACAAATAGCAAAGACATCTGTTGGCCAAATTAAGAAACAAAAGTTGATAATATTTGTTTTGTACACGTCTATGATACGGAACAAAAGATATTAGAGCGATCACAGCAACCTAGATGCACTATTATTTTTTGAAAAAAATATGACACTAATAATAATTTTTGAAAAAACAATTGATTTGTATGTAAAATTATATCCTGTATCCGAAAACAAAAAAATATATAGGGTGTTTCATTTAAAACTTCAAAATCGATGTCACTTCCAGTGACACCGAAAGTGCTATTTAAGTTACCTAATAACCACTAAACTTCAAATTGATATGTCAACTAATAAAAAAACTAAAGTGGATGATCATGTTTTGTGTTACACCCGGTATAACTTGCTATAAGATCATTACTATAATGTTATTTACCAACTCAGAATTTCAATAGTATTAAAAATTATTTAAATTAAAAATTTCCAAATAGATGGTTTGTAACTCACAAACCAAAACTTTCGTTCTTTCTGGGGAATATTATAAAAAAAAGAGATATTAAAAAACTAAAAATAATATTCCCTTAGAAATCAGGAAAGTCACTCCGATTTTTTAATAAAATGCAATAAATGTGTATGAATTTATATGGCACTCAACTCGGAAAATACAGTGTATTTTTCTTTTAGGTAAACATATGCATAAGCTGTAAATTTTCCGACATTCGTTGTTTTTTAAAAGAAATTTGAAGCTTAAAACAAGTTTTCCACTCCCAGACTAAGCATGAAGTAAAATTTCGAGTTTAGAAAAGCCCCGTGAAAATTTGTCGAGGGTCGCGCTTTTCTAAACTCGAAATTTTACTTCATGCGCCACGCGTACAAATCACCAAAATGTTGCGAAATTTATGCATATTCGAACTTCAATTGAAATCTGTGTTTTATACGCGTGGCGCATGAAATAAAATTTCAAGTTTAGAAAAGTCCAGAAAATTTGTCTAGGGTCGCTGCGCGACCCTCGACAACTTTTCACGGGGCTTTTCTAAACTCGAAATTTTACTTCATGCTTAGTCTGGGAGTGGAAAACACTCGTTTGGAGCTTCAAAAAATACAGTCAATTTTTCTTTTATAGCATAAGCTATAAATTTTCCGACATTTGTCGTTTTTTAAAAAAAGTTCAATTCGAAGCTTTAAACGAGTGTTTTCCACTCCCAGACTAAGCATGAAGTAAAATTTCGAGTTTAGAAAAGCCCCGTGAAAATTTGTCGAGGGTCGCGCAGCGACCCGAGACAAATTTTCTGGGCTTTTCTAAACTCGAAATTTTACTTCATGCGCCACGCGTATTAAACACTGATTTCAAGTAAAGTGTAAATATACATAAATTTCACAATATTTTAATGTTTTGTACGCGTGGCGCATGAAGTAAAATTTCGAGTTTAGAAAAGCCCAGAAAATTTGTCTCGGGTCGCTGCGCGACCCTCGACAAATTTTCACGGGGCTTTTCTAAACTCGAAATTTTACTTCATGCTTAGTCTGGGAGTGGAAAACACTCGTTTGTAGCTTCAAAAAATACAGTCAATTTTTCTTTTAAGTTTACGCATAAGCGATAAATTTTCCGACATTCGTTGTTTTTTAAAAAAAGTTTAATTCAAAGCTTTAAACGAGTGTTTTCCACTCCCAGACTAAGCATGAAATAAAATTTCGAGTTTAGAAAAGCCCCGTGATAATTTGTCGCGGGTCGCGCAGCGACCCGAGACAAATTTTCTGGGCTTTTCTAAACTCGAAATTTTACTTCATGCGGCGCGCGTATTAAATACTGAAATCTGTGTTTTATACGCGTGGCGCATGAAGTAAAATTTCGAGTTTAGAAAAGCCCAGAAAATATGTCTCGGGTGGCTGCGCGACCCGCGACAAATTTTCACGGGGCTTTTCTAAACTCGAAATTTTATTTCATGCTTAATCTGGGAGTGGAAAACACTCGTTTGGTGCTTCAAAAAATACAGTCAATTTTTCTTTTAGGTTTACGCATAAGCTATAAATTCCGACATTCGTTGTTTTTACGACATTCGTTGTTTTTTAAAAAAAGTTCAATTCGAAGCTTTAAACGAGTGTTTTCCACTCCCAGACTAAGCATGAAGTAAAATTTCGAGTTTAGAAAAGCCCTGTGATAATTTGTCGAAGGTCGCGCAGCGACCCGAGACAAATTTTCTGGGCTTTTCTAAACTCGAAATTTTTCTTCATGCGCCACGCGTATTAAACACTGAAATCTGTGTTTTATACGCGTGGCGCATGAAGTAAAATTTCGAGTTTAGAAAAGCCCAGAAAATTTGTCTCGGGTCGCTGCGCGACCCTCGACAAATTTTCACGGGGCTTTTCTAAACTCGAAATTTTACTTCATGCTTAGTCTAGGAGTGGAAAGCACTCGTTTGGAGCTTCAAAAAATACAGTCAATTTTTCTTTTAGGTTTACGCAGAAGCTATACATTTTCCGACATTCGTTGTTTTTTAAAAAAAGTTCAATTTGAAGCTTTAAACGAGTGTTTCCACTCCCAGACTAAGCATGAAGTGAAATTTCGAGTTTAGAAAAGCCCGGTGAAAATTTGTCGAGGGTCGCGCAGCGACCCTCGACAAATTTTCTGGGCTTTTCTAAACTCGAAATTTTACTTCATGCGCCACGCGTATTAAACACTGATTTCAAGTAAAGTTTGAATATACATAAAATTCACAATATTTTAATGTTTTGTACGCGTGGCGCATGAAGTAAAATTTCGAGTTTAGAAAAGCCCAGAAAATTTGTCTCGGGTCGCTGCGCGACCCTCGACAAATTTTCACGGGGCTTTTCTAAACTCGAAATTTTACTTCATGCTTAGTCTGGGAGTGGAAACACTCGTTTATAGCTTCAAATTAAACTTAAAAAAAAACAAGGAACACCTAGAGATTTACAGAAAATAGGCTGAATTTGGTACTCACATTTAAAACGATTGTGCACATTAGTTAAAATGATTTGTGGCTGGGTTTTTAGTTTTACGAAGAGATTGTTAAAATGTGACCGTTAACCTTAAAACTTTAAAGCTGCATACTGGAACATTTGTTTTGGGGTTCCTCTAGATCGAAATACTCCGATTTTTGAATTTTTTTAAATTGAGCCGTGTGTAAACTTGTGTGGGACGCATAAATGTTACGATAAAGTTCTTTCAGAGACTTACCGAAAATCGTATTTTAAGTTCCAATTTTAAAGTTATATACGTTAGTATTTTTGGGAAAATAAGCACATTACAGGTATAACTTGTACACATGATGAAATTATCTACAAAATTATGACGTAATTAATCCAAATTGTAGTTTTATCTTCATTAATACAACCAAAATCACGATATTAATTTTTCACTAAATGTGACGTCCACTGACGTTTATTTAAACAGATACATAATTCTAGATTGATTATCGTCCATATTTAGATTGTTTTTAATCTATTGCTGCAACCCGAGTTGATTTTTGTAAATGGCAAATGTGAATTTATAAAAAATTAAAAGTTAAGTGTTTACTGTGATTTTATACATAACTGAGTACATAAATTGCACTGATCGAAATAAATTACGTGTGAGTGATAGCACGAAAATATAATATTTTGTTATAATAAACAACAAAACAAAAACATTTCAATCTTACCTCTTTCAGTTGGTAAAGTAGGCTGCAAGTTGATAACGTTAAGTCGGTAACTAAAATTACAATTTGCTTACATCCATCCATTTTATTCATTATAAATTATTGAATTAAATATTAATGCTTTATTATTTGTGTGGATTAATGGCACCATCTATTTTTTATATCATAAATTAAAATACTTGTAATTTTGTAATGGATCCAATTTATATCTATTATTTTAAATAATATATCTATTTATTTTAAATAAACGTCAGTACACGTCACATTTAGTGTAAAATTAATATCGTGCTTATGGCTGTATAAATGAAGATAATACTACAATTTTGATTAATTACGGCATAACTTTAAAAATAATTTCATCATGTGTATAATTTATACCTGTAAAGTGCTTATTTATCCGAAAATACCAACGTATATAACCTTAAAATTGGATCCTAAAATACAATTTGCAGCTAAACGGTAAGTTACTTCCAGTTTCATTAACAAACTCTCAAAAATAATAGTATTTCGTTCTGAAGAAATCCCTACGTTTTCGCATGTTCATTCTAAAAACCATAGCAGACATATTATGAAGTTTTCTGTCTCTTTTCACACGCGTAATCTGATGACATCAAACTATTTTCGTATTACATGCATTGGCGCAGAAAGCACTACATATTAAGGAAACCATGGGACACCTCTCGTGAATCGTACCTAGTAGTATAGTATAGTAAGGTAGACTTGATAGCTTGGGACAAAGTTTTAGCCCGTAATAATCTACATGTAATAATACTTTATTTACGGAATAAACCTTTTTACATTATTTCAATTATAATTTTATACACTTATAATATATAGTAAACAATTAATATATAAACATACATATTCGATATAATTAATACAATATACTCCCAAGCCCTGTAGACAAATACAATTAAACATGGTTGTATAAAGATGGATCAATTAGCTTTAATCGTTTCATAAATGATTTAAAAGAAATACCGTACAGGTCAAAATGTGGTGATACACAAACCGAATTGCATGTAGATAGCTTTAAACTACAACAACATAATAGTTTAAAACCCAAATAAGTATTGATAAATTTTCTTTAATTTCTATAGGAAAGTATTGGATGGATAATTTATATTGTGACGGCACAGAAGAAGAAATCACCTCCTGTCGATTCGACGGCTGGGGCGTGAGCGATTGCGATGCCAGCGAAGCGGCGGGGGTGATTTGTCACGAGGTGGAGGAGGCGGCGGAGGAGCCGCAGGAGGCGGTTCAAGTGATGTGAGTTAATCTGCCCTTAATGTCTCATTAAGTTTAACTGATTCTGGAATTGAGTCACGAACGCGCGGCGAGCGATCGATTCAGTTGAAATATTTTGATGGTCCTGCAGGGAGAAGATGCCCCCAGGACTGGAGCTGCGACTTGGGGGCGGCCGGGTTCCACAGGAGGGCAGGGTCGAGGTGAGGGTTGCTGGATCCAATGATTGGGAATTGATTTGCGGCGATGGATGGTCTCTATTAGAAGCCATGGTTGTCTGCAGGTAATGAGGGTATTAATAGAGACAGCAGATTTAACATTTAAAATGTACTTACTTCAAAACTAGACTTGCTTCAGTAACTAAATTAATCAGTAATCAGAAATAAGGTGACAAATAAAGTTAAAGAAACAAATCTTATTCTTGTATAGGAATTTAATATTTTCCATTAAGAGGTCCCATTTTAAATTCTCTAGTATCTTTAAACTGTTTAATAGAGGGCCTAGATTTTTTGATACTTGTCAAGTGAAAAGTGTACGATTTAAGAAAATGGAAAGATATACGCTCCAAAAATATACAGAAATATCGAAAATGTATCATTAATATGGTGCAAATTTCGACTAGACCAATTGCAGCGTTCGGCGTGCTCCAGGTTAGCTGAGAACATTACCGCTGTTGTTAAAAGTGTTGCTGAAAACCTGGGTTTTGTCTATCCCAAGACGTTCACAGCAGTTGGGCATTTCAAAGATCAGCTTTCGTGTGTTTTCCACTCCCAGACAAAGCATGAAGTAAAATTTCAAGTTGGATTTAGACGCGTAGCGTCCAAATACAAACTCAGGCTTTTCTAAACTTGAAATTTTACTTCATGCTTTGTCTGGGAGTGGAAAACACACGAAAGCTGATCTTTGAAATGCCCAACTGCTGTGAACGTCTTGGGATAGACAAAACCCAGGTTTTCAGCAACACTTTTTTCAAAGATCAGCTTTCGTCGCATTTTGCACACGGATTTTAGCCTGCATACTTATAAAGTGAAGACCTTTTTCTTTGGGGCTGTGAAGGAAAAACGCTAATGGCCCACAAACAATTCAAACGTTCAAAGAAAATATTCGAGCCGTTATTGGTCAAATAGAGCCAAAGTTGGGCAAAAAGGCGATGCAAAACTTTCTTAAAAGAATAGATATTTGCAAAAGAAGCCGAGGTGGCTATTTATCAGATATCATTTTCCACAACTAATCGTGGAGTTTGTATTATGTTGGAGTACATTTTTTTTCAGTAAAAACATGTTTTTTTAATAATTAAAATATCATATGTTCAATAAAAAAACCTCTAGAGTGCTATGATTTTATCTTTTTTTAAAATTTATGTTGGCTGCTCGCTTGCGGAATTGTCATGTAAAACGTCAGACATAATAATTATAATGTCAAATTTCAGAGTTGCCAACCTACAATAAATTCCATAGCACTCTAGAGGTTTTATTTTATTGAACATACGATAGGACTTCTTAATGGAAAACCCTTTACAATAGGAGAAAATATTAAATTCCTACACAAGAATAAGATCTAACACTTTTAGTAAATAACACACTTAGTTAAGATTTCACTGTTCATTGATTGACACTGCAACAATTGTTTCGCTACACAGTGGCTTCATCAGGCAGATGAATAATGAATAATTATTTATCTGCCTGATGAAGCCACTGTGTGGCGAAACAGTTGTTGCATTGTCAATCAATAAATAGTGAAATCTTAACTAAGTGTGTTATTTACTAAAAGTGTTGATATGGAATTTCACCAAGTAACAGCCTCAACTATTAAAGATTTGTTTTTTTAAGTTTCTTCGTCACCTTATTTCTGATTCAAAGAAGCTTAAAGAAAGAAAAGTACATGTTTTATTTGTTTCTTTATTATATTTCTTTAGATCATTAAATTTGGGTTTCGCAAATGATGCAATGCAAACCGATTATTTTGGAACCAACCTGACCTCATCTTCATACTCTGGAATCAAATGTCTGGGCGAGGAACGTTCACTATCGCAATGCTTCCATGAATCCACAGCGAGAGGAATTTGCAAGGGTAAAGATGTTGCTGCTGTTTACTGCACTGATACTATGGCTGATTTGGTGATTGATCATTTGGAACTTATGAGGACGGCACATTTGGAAGATAAGCAAATGTTTTTCCTTCAATGTGCTATGGAGGAGAATTGTTTGGCGTCACAAGCCTATGTCATACAAAAAGAGCATCCTTCTTGGCATTTGGAAACAAGAAGATTGCTGAAGTTCACGGCGAGGATTTTGAATGCGGGTAGTGCTGATTTTAGACCGGCGATTCCGAAGCATTTGTGGGAATGGCACATGTGTCACATGTAAGTACAAATTATTGCTTACTATACATAAAATCAAGCATAGAATCATGACAGCAACTTCACTGGTGATTTGTAATTGGCAGTGCAGCAAAAAGCGAACTCGCCCTTTGAAAGGCTTGTTATAAGGACTATACAGGGTGTCCCGGCAGGAATTTGCCAAACCTAAGTTTGCCGGGACACCCTGTATAGTCCACTTGGTAGCATGAGCTTAGCTAGGATTTTCATCAGAGAAAAGGATAAGTTCTCGTTCCGCTGCATCACCAACCACAAAACTAAGCATTTCGCATACAGTCCCTATAACAAGCCTTCCAAACGGTAAGTTTCCTTACCTCTGCATCGCCAACCGTAAAACTAATCATTACGTATGCAGGGTGTCCCGGGAGGAATCTGCCAAACATCAGGGGTGTATTACTTAGGTCATTTTAAGAAAAAAAGGTTACATCAACATAAGTCCCAAAGGATAGTGAATTATGGTTTGTTGAAGAAAACTGTTCAAAATTATAAGGAATAGACTTTGGAAAACATTGCTGTGTAATTATTTGTTTTGCTGTCACTTACAAGTTAAGCTAACTGGTAAATGTGATTATTTTAAACATGCCTTAAACGTTTACCCAGCGCCGCAGTAAGGAAAAACGGCCCCTGGAGCCAAATAGCCAATTGCCTCCTCCCCCCCCATTTCTTTAATAAAGTCAGTCACATTTGCGACTGGCCTTTATGATGCGTCTCTTTTAGTCGACGTTTTAATTCACGACTAGGCGTGCTTTAACATAAATGGCGATGAAATGTGAAAGCATGAAGTAAAATTTCGAGTTTAGAAAAGCCTGAGCGTTTAGATTTGGACGCGTACAAATCCAAACGCTCAGGCTTTTCAACACTCGAAATTTTACTTCATGCGAAACGCGTTCAAATCCAAACGCTCAGGCTTTTCTAAACTCGGAATTTTACTTCATGCGCCACGCGTACAAAGCGCAGATTCAGTGGGAACTGGTCAACTTTTACTCTCGCATTTCATGGCGCCCAACAAGGGCGAAATATTGCGAAATTTATGTAAATTCGAACTGATCTTGAAATCTGTTTTAAGCGCGTGACGCATGAAGTAAAATTTCGAGTTTAGAAAAGCCCAGAACGAGCTTTTCTAAACTCGAAATTATATTTTATGCTTAGTCTTGGAATAGAAAACACTCGTTTAAAGCTTTAAATTAAACTTTAGAATAATAAGGAATATCTAGAGAACTTTAAACAGTGTTTTCCGCTCCTAGACAAAGCATGAAGTAAAATTTCGAGTTTAGAAAAGCCTGAGCGTATGGATTTGGACGCGTACAAATCCAAACGCTCAGGCTTTTCAGTGGGAACTTTTCAGTGGGAACTTATCAACTTTTACTCTCGCAATTTATGACGCCCAACAAGGGCCAAATATCACGAAATTTATGTATATTCGAACTTCACTTGAAATCTGTTTCAAACACGTGGCGCACGAAGTAAACTTTCGAGTTTAGAAAAGCCCAGAAAATTTGTCTCGGGTCGCTGCGCGACCCTCGACAAATTTTCACAGGGCTTTTCTAAACTCGAAATTTTACTTCGTGCTTAGTCTGGGAGTGGAAAACACTCGTTTAAAGCTTTAAATTAAACTTTAGAAAAACAAGGAATATCTAGAGAACTTTAAACAGTGTTTTCCGCTCCTAGACAAAGCATGAAGTAAAATTTCGAATTTAGAAAAGCCTGAGCGTTTGGATTTGGACGCGTTTCGCATGAAGTAAAATTTCGAGTTTTGAAAAGCCTGAGCGTTTGGATTTGTACGCGTCCAAATCTAAACGCTCAGGCTTTTTTAAACTCGAAATTTTACTTCATGCGCTACGCGTACAAAGCGCTGATTCAGGGAGAACTTTTCAACTTTTACTCTCGCAATTCATGACGCCCAATAAGGGCTAAATGTAAAATTTGGACATTTGCGATTTATGGCGCCCAACTAAGGGCCACAGCGTTAGCCTGGCCCCACGTTGAGCGTCAAAAAACCTCAAATCCAAGTGTTTCTAGTATTTTTAAACGAGTGTTTTTCACTCCTAGATTAAGCATGAAGTAAAATATTGAATTGGTATATATACAAGGTGAACGAAAAGGTATGGCCTAACCTTCAGGAAACATTGCACTCATAGAGGAAGAAAATATGTTATATTATGAGGATATCAGGGGTGTTCAACCTTTTGTCATACGCGAGCTACTTTTGCATATCAACTTATTTGGCGATCGACAGGTTATATATAATAAAAACAAATAAAAATCAGTATATACAAACAAGGGCCAAACGTTAAATTTTGAGGCTCGCGATTTATGGCGCCCAACTAGGGTCCACAGCGTTTGCCTGTCCCTACGTTCGGCGCGAAAAAACCTTAAATCTAAGCGTTTCTAGTATTTTTAAATGAGTGTTTTTCACTCCTAGATTAACTATGAAGTAAAATATTGAACTGGTATACATATATACAGGTCAAACGAAAAAGGATGGCCAAACCTTTAGGAAACATTCCGCACACATAAAGGATGAAAACATATTATATTATGAGGAGCGAGCTACTTTTGCATACCAAGTTATTTGGCGATCGACAGGTTATAGATAATAAAAACAAATAAAAATCAATATTTACCAATTTTTTTTCTTATGACTATTCCTTAAAATTTATTGTAAATTGCTCGAATTTTGATAGCGCGAGATTCGGTTAAAATTTATTACACATAAGCAGTATATCTCCAACTTCACAATATGGTCAGTGTTTTATACGTGTGGCGCATGAAGTAAAATTTCGAGTTTAGAAAAGCCTGAGTTTGGATTTGGACGCTACGCGTCCAAATCCAAAACACTCAGGCTTTTCTAAACTCGAAATTTTACTTCATGCTTAGTCTGGGAGTGGAAAACACTTGGTAAAGGTAAATCTTTAAATTCTAATAATTATCTACGTAACGTATTTGATGAATTTTACCCCTGAAACAACGATATCATGATTTCCCGGTGAATTATCGGTAAACCGGTTAAGATTCACTAATTTGTAAATGACGGGTAATTTACAATTCTTAATAAGTATATAAAAAATGTTACGAATCTAATTAAAGCGTATTTAGTCATTAATCAATAAGTTTAAAATAAATTAAATTAATATGCGTTCATTTTGAACCTTAAACGAGTGTTTTCCACTCCTCGACAAAGCATGAAGTAAAATTTCGGGTTTAGAAAAGCCTGAGCGTTTTGGATTTGGACGCGTAGCGCCCAAATCCAAACTCAGGCTTTTCTAAACTCGAAATTTTACTTCATGCGCCATGCGTACGAAATGGTGATTCAGTGGGAAGTTTTAAATTTAGATGCTTGCGATTTATGGCGCCCAACTAGGGGCCACAGCGTTCCACGTGGGGCGCCAAAAAACCCGAAATGCAGGCGTTTAAAGTATTTTTAAACGAGTGTTCTCCACTCCCAGCTTAAACGTGAAGTTAAATTTTTAATTTAGAAAAGCCCGAGTGTTTGGATTTAGACATGTAGCGTCCAAACTCAATCTTTTCCAAACTTGAAATTTTACTTCATGCGCCACGCGTGCGGAACACTAATTCAGTGTGAAGTTTTTAGCTTTTACTTTCGCAATTTATGGCGCCCAACAAGGGCCCCACGTTGGGCGCCAAAAAACCTTAGATCTACTTACAGAGATCTAAGGTTTTTTGGCGCCCAACGTGGGGCCCTTGTTGTGGACAATTTCTAGATAATTAAGAACACACTTACACCTTTTAAGATGTTGGGCAATTTGTAGATGACTTAGAATTATTGGTGTAGGACAATTTGTAAATAACAAAGAACTTACTCCTTACCTTAAGTTAAGGTTTAGTAAAAAGGATGTATTATTTTAGAGTAATCTTGTTTGGAAAAGTATAAATAAATCATGAGTTGAAGCGTGCCATATGCAAAAGGTTGTAAGTACCAAATGACATATTTTACAGGAGAAACATAAAACGTGAATGAAAGTACTATGGCACTTATGACGTGTTGATAATTGAGTCCCAATTTCTGCAACTTGTAATAGCTCTGTCGCCCCGGCATTTATTGTACAAGTAAAGCACGAACATTAGGACATATTCCATATATAAAACGCATTACTTAAAAATTTGTCATTTACGGCTGTTTGCAAATGGCACGCTTCAATTATTAAATCAACTCTAAAAGCTGTCTGCTGGAGGTTATAGGTAATTTATTTTTAATAAATACTTTGGCGCCGTCAGCACCCTTCCGTTAGGTGCGTCTGGGGCCGTCGCCCCCCTTTTGCATTTACCAAAGAAGAAGAATATGTAGATATTCATTTTATTCGCGGCTTTTGAAATGGTGTATCGATAAATACCTGTTAACTTGGTAGTGTATTATGATGTGCAAAACGCCGATGATATTCCAGCACGGCAGTTCTAGCATTATCACCAGTAAAGCAGTAAATAAATACTTTCTAAAGCCTACTCCTTACAATGTTGAACAGTTATCTTTAACAAGCCATAATTCACTAACCTTTCCGAATCGGACTTATGTTAATATAAGTTTTTTGCTTACAATGACCTAAGTAATATACCCCTTAGGTTTGGCGGATTCCTCCCGGGACACCCTGTATAGTCCCTATAACAAGCCTTCCAAAGGGTAAGTTTGCTTTTCGCTGCACCGCTAATTACAAATCACAGGGGGAGTTGCCGTCATGATTCTATGCTTGATTTTATGTTTGATCTCACGTTATAATAAATTGTATAAATGTTGATTTTGTTTTACCTAATTTTGCGTCTTTACAATTCGACCGCCTGAAGCAGTTTGCTCCAACTGCTCCACGGTAACTGCGCCCGGAGAACTAATCAGAAGACAGTCTTACCTAATGTTATCCTGGCACCTTAGACTAGACCTTGACTAGACCTTGTTTAGAGGGAATGGGAAGGCTATACTGATGAAAGATAAATCTCAAAACGTGTCTATAGATGACCTGAATAATTTGAACCAAATTGTTACATTTGCAGTAGGTTACTGTATGTAACAGCAAACACTTGTTGTATAATTTAATGTCCGTCGGGGTATTAGCTCGGGAAGTAGTTGTTTCAATCAGTGTTTGATATAGTCTTTGTGGGACTAACTTGTTGTAGATAGCGAAAAGAATCGCACTTTTAATGTTTACCTACCCACTGAGCAAAAAATAAACAAATAACGTTTTAGCAACATTGTAACAACATTAAACATTGTTTTTATGTTGATCAAACATAAATTGAATGTGTTTGCTTAGTGTATTGAACTATTTAATGACTACAATACCTTATTCAGAGTAAACTAACATTAGGTAAGACTGTCTTCCTGTTGAAAAAACCAATCATCTAAAAACTAAAAGAATTCTAATAATAGGTAGTAATAAATATTAAAGTAAAAAACTTCGCTTAAGCACTACACTCATTACAATGTAATAACCCTCTCCAACCCTCCTTTTCCATTGAAAACTTTTCAATCGCCTCCCCCATTATCCCAACTTAAATGCAAAAAGCATCCCATCCTCCCAATAACCCCCCAAACAACACTCGAAAGTGCTCCAATATTAAACACCTTTCACCGTTCAATATCGTATCAGAGGTTCACATCTCCCTCTTTATAACATTTATTCTTCTTCCATATATTCCGAAATTAAATTTGGAAAATCGCAAAACTTTCCGCGTCGTTTAGCTCGATTTTATTGGAAATGGGAGTGGGTTTTCCCGACTGGGAAAATTATCGGCGAGCTCTTCGAGGATGGGATAATTAAACGTATCGTCGTCGGGCGATGGGAGTAATTGGGGTAATCCTTTATTCTTCAAGGGAAACTAGTAACCGTGAAGCGGGATTAATCACCTGGAACTGTTCAGACGTTAACACGAATACGCTAACTAACTGACTTTTATAAATGAGATACCGTTTATCTTGTCTGCGTTTTTTGACGGCTAATTATTTAGAAAATTTATAATATCAACTTAATTTAAAACACAAAAAAGATATTTAGATGAAATATCATTTAGATGAAATATCATACAATTAAGTAATTGAAAATATTAAAACACTTAATAGAATTAGAGCCGTACAACATGGATAAATTCCTCAATAAATAATAGAACTAACATTTTATGTCATAGAATATACATTCTTTTTGTTGTTAACTTGACTTGCTTTTTTTTATGTGTTCCGATGTATAAGTATTTTTACAATGTATTAATTTGAACCCAATGAGAATAAATTTAACATTATTATTACTTAAATAAAACACTTAATCATTTTCAACTAATTAGTAGAAAATCATTAAGTGTTTTATTTAAGTGATAATGGATTTTTAAAAATTAAGTGCCTCAACTATCTAAGATTATTATTATTATTATGTACATAAATTAAATAAAAACATGTCTATAATTACAAAAATGAATCATCGGCTTATGACAGATAAAAACGTTTGATAGGAAACTATAAGTTAGGCTTGTATTAGGCGAGACTATTGTCTTGTACAAGAAAATAGTATACTATTTTCTATCATGGTGTAGCAAATAGAACAAATGTCCTATTTCTTCTATACAAAACTGTTTAAGATTCGCGTTTGGTCATATTTTGTGTATTACAACATGATAGAAACACGTGATAGAAAATAGTATACTATTTCCTTGTACAAGACAGTAGTCTCGCCTAATCAAAATTTGAACGATTTGCTTTGGGATATGTAGATATACAAACATTAAAAGTGCGATTCTTTTCCAATCTACAACAAGTTAGTCTTACAAAGACTATATCAAACACTCATTGAAACAACTACTTCCCGGGCTAATACCCCGACGGACATTGAATTATACAACAAGTGTTTGCTGTTACATACAGTAACCTACTGCAAATGTAACAATTTGGGTCAAATTATTCAGGCCATCTATAGACTCGTTTCGAGATTTATCTCTCATCAGTATAGCTTTGCCATTCCCTCTAAACAATTTGACACCTTAGACTTATATGTAGATATACTTAAAAAAAAACTGTATACAATCTGATGGTTTCTGATATTATGAAAAGTAAATGTAGAGAAATATTAACAAGAGTCAATATTTTTCTAAATACTTAAAGCTTGTATTTAGAAAAATATTGACTCTTGTGTTATATTTCTCTACATTTACTTTTCATAATGTGATATGATAAAGAATTACTAACTTTAGGTGTCTGAAAATGTAATCACCAGAAACCATCAGATTGTTTACAGTAATTTTTTTTTAAGTATATCTACATACCCCAAACAAATCGTTCAATTTTTGAAAGCGCAAGACTTGGTTAAACGAAATAAACATTTGCAAAATGTATTAACGTAAGATCAAACGTAAGCTGTATATTTTTAACTTCAATTTAAATTAGTGTTTTATACGCGTGGCGCATGAAGTAAAATTTCGAGTTTAGAAAAGCCTGAAAATTTGGTTTGGTCGCGTAGCGCTACGCGCTACGCGACCAAACCAAATTTTAAGGCTTTTCTAAACTCGAAATTTTACTTCATGCTTAGTCTGGGAGTGGACACCCGTTACAAGCTTCAAACTGAACCATTTATAAACTGAGAGGTCGTTTCATTTAACTAGGGGAGAAATTGAATCACACTTGTGCACATAAAATCAAAAGTCTTAAAAAACCACTTGTTTAATAAGTCGAAAGTGAATTATGGTATCGAAATGTCATTGTTTTAAGTCAAATAACTGAATTAGTCCAATATAAAAACTCCACAGGTGTGGTCTCGAAAAATTTGACTTTGCCTAATGATATTTAAATTATTATTAAACTTTTTAATTTTAAGCAATCATCAAAAGAACACAAAAAGTGTAAATATTATAGCAGCGGAACAAACGTAAATAAACGTGTGAATATATACTGAAGAAACTCAAACTCAAATATTCATTGTATAATTCAATATCTGTCGGGGTATTAGCTCGAGAAGTAGTTGTTTCAATGAATATTTGGGGACATGTCTCAATGAGACTACGTTTTTGCAGAAAGTCAATATTAATTTTAATTCGTTTTTATATTTTGAAAAAAGTTAAAAAGTCGTAGATATTACAAAAAAAATGAGAAAATACATCGCATAGTTTGCTAAAAAATTTTAAAAATTGAAATGTATTGATTTTTATTTACTTAGGTGTAGTGATGTTAGTGAGAAAATTAGATTATATTTTTATTTACTGTTACATAATGATAATATTTATTGAAGTAACTTATTTAAAAATAATTAATAACGGTGAATTTTAAACTTCACATCAAATCAGTGTTTTACATGCGTGGCGCATGAAGTAAAATTTCGAGTTTAGAAAAGCATGAAAATTTGGTTTGGCCGCGTAGCGCTACGCGCTACGCGCTACGCGACCAAACCAAATTTCCATGCTTTTCTAAACTCGAAATTTTACTTCATGCTTAATCAAGGAGTGGAAGACACTCTTTAAAGGCAAGTCATTTAGTTAAACGCCATTGATTTTCCATGTAATTTTAAATTATGAATAGTTTTATTATTTTGTATTGAGTTTATCAATTTCAACTAATTTTCTTGAAATTGGAAATGTTCACTGTTTTAGAAAGTTAATTTTACGAATTTTACTTTTTTTCTTAAAACAATTGTTGTTGTTTTGTTTTAATCGGATCAAATTGTGTGATAAGTTTGTTGAACACGTTTGTTTTGCTTTTTCTTTAATCAAGTTTTATTATATTTTTGTGTTTTTGTCAATTTGTGTTAATTTGCACAACCATTTAACAGATTTTTATGAATTTTATGTTTGCTAGTTTTAATGATTTAATTTGAAACACTTTAAATTATTATTATTACTTTAAATTTAGAAATATTATAATTAAAAATGTATGAATTTAAATGTACATATTTGAAATATTTGTTTTTTTAATATTTTGATTAATTTCGAAATTTCTTTTCTACGATTTTTGTGTGGATGCAATTCGATTTATTTATAGAGGGTGTCCCAAAAGTTTGGAAACGGTTGAATATCTCGAGAACACCTCATCGGATCAAGATGGTATAAAATACGTCTTTCTTTATTTTTAAAGCTCTATTTAGGCATGCTGTGCGATAGCCACCCACACCCCCTCTGGGGGGTGGTTCGAGGGGGTAGTTTAGAAAACTTAAATGGAAAGTCCTATTTTTAAATTGTTTTATGACTTCCTCCCCAATCCCGTTCGGTGGTGGAAAGGGCAGTTTTGAATTTTTCTGCGAAAAAAAATATTTTGCTTGCGCTGTTGCATTTTGTATCAAAAACGGTTTATGAATTTTTCAAATTGCCACTCCCCCCCACACACACACACACCCTTTAAAAGTAGAAAAAGTGGTATTTTAAAAAAAACTACCACCATTTTTTTTAGACAAAAATGATTTTTCTTGCAGAGTTTCATTGTCTATCAAAAACTCCTTATGGAGTTGCAAAATATCGACACCTTAACCCTTTTTTGGAGGGTGGAAAAAGTAAATTTTCGCTCAGTTTATCGTCGACATTTTTTTCCATTTTGTCATGTTTACAATTTTAAATGAAAGCACAGAAGTGTAGTTATTGAACATTTATTTCGGACTGTCAATGTTGACGTTCTCAACAACAATGTGTACACTAACAGACCTGCCAATTTAGCTGACTTGCGAAATCGCATCATGGACCAGGCTGCATTAGTTATACCGCAAATGAGAACCAACGTGATCAACGATTTTCACAGCCGACTGGGTCAGTGCCAAGGCCAAAATGGCGGTCAGTTTGAACATTTGCGATAAGGAAGAAGACGATTTGGCGGCGGAGATGCAACATCAAACCACCGGAAGTGCAATAATCAGCCCTTTTCAAGGCTACATGATGTGCAAAATCCGATCATGCAACCTCCCCGTGGTGCACATCGGGTCACGCTAATGCCGACGGTATTGTAAAGTTAATTTTGATCTTAGTAGAAAGTGGGGAAAAGCCAAAATAACGAAATGATTTTTTAATAACAATAACATAACCAATTTTAGATCAGGGATCAAAAAATGAGACAACCAAAATTACTTTAATTAAACAAACAGCAATTACCCCTTATATGCCTAAATAGAGCTTTAAAAATAAAGAAAGACGTATTTTATACCATCTTGATCCGATGAGGTGTTCTCGAGATATTCAACCGTTTCCAAACTTTTGGGACACCCTGTATATCTATTTCAACGAATTTCACCTTTTTTCAACGACATATTAATAATATTTGATGATTTACTAAATGTAGAGTCGACGCAACCCAAATATGAACGCTCTTTGGTTGTCATTCCTGTAATTCTGGCTTTAGCCAGTGATATTACAAAGAGAGGCGTCATCGGAAATGTTTGAAAATAATTTTGGAGAGCTGTCAAATTTAATTACGATGGACGACTATGATATAAAGTGTAAATTACACCATCAAATTTTGGCGTTCAGATTTTGTTGCGCCGACTGTATATACATTTTCTACACATAGTGGATTAACACAAAATAATCAATCAGCATAATAATAATAATAATATAAAAAAAAAACTAAATTCTTAGCAAATATAAGATTACATAATGTTTTTATCAAAAATTGTTATTTTTTGCAAATGTAAATGACAATCAATGAAATTCGAACGTTTAACAATTTTCGAATAATTTCGAATATCCAAAATCTTGTAAAGAATGTTCTACAAGAATAAGTATAAGGAATAAAATTATAACAAGAAAAAGCTACAACGAAAATGCAAAAAATCGATATTCCGCATTTTTTATATTTTCAATAAATTACATTTTTTACTTTTATACATTATATAAAAATATTGAACGTCCAATAAATTGTACTTTTTAGGATTACATATTTTTTTATGTATGTACCTACCTTAAGTTTTATATCTAACTTTAAATTAGCAATTGTTACCATATTTCCAGTAATATTAACGAAAATATTACCTAATTTTAAATTACCGCTAATTTTACATCACTACATCAATATTCAGTCTCAGTCAGTTTCTTGCATTTTAATTAATTATATTATTAATTCTCAAGTAGAGAAATTTTGTATTAAATTGCCCAATTTTATTTTTTGTCACATAAACTCCTGTTTATACTTTGATTCATTATTATAATAATAATTAATATCAATATATTGTTTTTATAAAACTTCACATAAAACATATAACTCTTTGCAGAGTTTGTTAAAAAAAATCGTTCGAAATTTATTTATAAATTCTCAGAAATAACCACAAACATTATCGATTTTATTTATTAAATACAAATAACTAAAATTATCTGCTAATCATTAATGTTGTATATATCTAAAATGTGGGTAATATTTTTAATACTTATTTAAGTCGCTTGGAATGTTTAAGCAGAAATTCCTTTAAATAATTAATGTAAAATTTATTCATACAATATAAATAATTAAAAACTTCACATGAAACATAAAACTCTTTTAGGAGTTTGTTAAAATAATAGTTGAATGTATTAAACATTCTCAGAAATAACAACAAAATTATTCATTTTATTTATTAAATACAAAAAACTAAAATTATCTACCCAACATTAATGTTATGAATATCTAAAACGTAGGTAACATTTTTAATACTTATTTAAGTCGCTTAGAATGCTTAAGCAGAAGTTGCTTTTAATAATTAATGTAACATTTATTTATACAGTATAAATATATACATAAATAAATATCAATTTAAAATGTCCATAAATTTATTTGAGGTATGCTTAGGCTTTTCATAAATATTGACGTGACATTTACGCGTGGCCCAAAAGAACTATATATTTTTATAACTTATTTAATTAACTATAATAATTTCCGATTATGCGCAATAGAAAACCAAAATAATCTATTTAGAGTAGAAATTACCTAATTATAACCGATTTTTATTAACCAATATAAAAAATTAAAACTAACCTTCCTAAAAATGATGTAAGAATTCTAAAAAAAATGTCTGAAATATACTTGAAAAATAATTTTAGGAGTTTATGATTTTAGAAATATTCATCAAAAATTGATAAACATCCAATCGAAAAAAAAATGAATAAAAAAAGTAAAACAAATAAAAGTAATGAGTTGTGAAAATAATAAAACATACAAAAATTTGATTAACAAATAAATTGACAAGTGTACGTAAAATATAACCACACACAAATCTTTAAAACTGATTTAAACTGAGTAAAATTCGCTTTACAAATTTAGTTTAGTACAACTATTGAAAATGTTCACTTGGAACGAAATGTACATCTAGTGATTAAAATAAAGCAGTGGAGAAAAAGGAGTACTTGTTTTATTTAATATAAAATTGCTAAATCTATCAAAGCTTTGAAAATTCTCATCAACATTTTTAATTTCAATATAATCGGTAGATATTGATAAACTCAATATAAAATGATAAAAAACTTCATAATTTAAAATTACATGGAAAGTTAATGTTTTTTAAATAAATGATTTGCCCTAATCGAGGGTTTTCCACTCCCAGATTAAGCATGAAGTAAAATTTCGAGTTTAGAAAAGCCAGAAAATTTGGATTTGCCGGGGCGCGCGAGCGAAGCGAGTCGCGCCCCGGCAAATCCAAATTTTCTGGCTTTTCTAAACTCGAAATTTTACTTCATGCGCCACACGTGTGCACACTGATTTGATGTGAAGTTCAAACTATTATTAAATATTTTTAAATAAACCACATCAATAATTATTGTCATTATGTAACAGTAAATAATAATTTAATTTACCAATAGTTTGCAGAATATTTACAAAATATAGAAACGAATTAAAATTAAAATCGACTTTCTGTAAAAATTTAGTCTCGTTGAGACTTAAGCTTGTATTAGACGACACTATTTTCTTGTACAAGAAAATAGTATACTATTTTCTATCATGATGTAATACACAAAATATGACCAAACGCGAATCTTGTATAATTTTGTATAATGGAAATAAGACATGTTCTATTTAGTAATTTCTTGTACAATATTTTTGTACAAAAAAATTGTGTCGTTTAATACAAGCTTTATCCAAATATTCATTGAAACAACTTTTTCTCTAGCTAATACCCCGACAGATATTAAATTATTTAATAAATATTTGAGTTAATTTTAATTCGTTTTTATATGTTTTTAAAATATTTTTTTTTTCTGGGAAAGGATTTTTTTACCTTTTTTCATCTATTACGCATGCGCATGAAAAAATATCACCAATGTTACCGAAACAGCTAGGTAATATACTGTAATTTACTATAAATTATTGGTGGTAATTACCAAGGTAAATTACCACCAACATCATTAGTCATATCGCATAAAGATTAAGCTTAAAATCTTAAATGGTTAATGTATTCTATTAAAAAAAAAACGTTTTTTTTTTTTAATAAAAGGTGATTTCAATAACTTTTTTTGTGTTGTAGACGTTCACTTTGTGGTATATTTCAATATTTCAAAATTTCTTAGAGTTCAGATTTAGCGTATAGTTCTCTAAAGGAAGCCCTTACCGCCCTCATCCAAAAAAGGGAATAACTTTTCTAAGTACATATTAATAGAAAAAAATGTTGAAAACCATTTTTTTTAACCCACTATATTTGGGTGTTGTTATTAGCATTATTAAAACACAGTAAATCTGTTTTCAGCATCCGTTGCAAAAAGCCCTTTTTCGCGACATCATCGAATTATGTTGTGTATTACAGTAAATATAAATGGTATTATGTGCATTTGCATAAATTTCATCCATACAAATATGAGTACACATATGAGAGACATAGGCATATGTGTTCTGGGTTTATTTTATAGCTTTGTACTTCGAAAGCCAGTACATAAATTCAAATTTCTAACGACGTTTACGATCGCAGACTGCACTCTACTCTACGCCCTTATTATATTAAAGAAGCCATAAAATGGGCACCATTATTAAACCCACGAGTAAAATAATTAATCGCAAATATGTATTCAGAACGTAGAAAACGGGTAGTCGTAAAACGTACGAATTAGCTAAGGGTTTAATATACTTAATTAAATATTTATATAAATGTGAGTTTGTATGATTACTACAAATTTAAAAAGTATTCGAAAAAGGTGTTTATGTTATATTGTGATTTTCCTGCGCTTAAATTTAAAGTGATTTAACATCTAAGAAACAGAACATAATTAACAGATTTTATACAATGTGTTTCATTTTTAAAATACGACATCAACTTAACATTCTTCTTATGACAGCCCTATTGGATTATATGTTCAACAAAACAAAACCTCTAGAGTGCCATGATTTCATTTTTTTTCAAACTTAAATTGGCTACACACTTCATGAATTGACATACCGGGTGTTGACTTGGAGGACGCAACATAGGAAATCGCATGTTAATATTGAAGTGTTCAAATATTGGCTTCCCTATTTATTTTAGAGACAAAATGTGTTCCACTTTTTTGTAGAGGGGAAAATTCCAAATTTATTAATGGTCACACTTAACACTTTACGTTTCTCTAAGTTAAAATAATTAGGAAAAAGTAATGTGATTTTATAAAAATAATGACATACCATGAAATTGATACAACAATTGGGAATATTCCCTGTTTTTTAAGTCCAGTTTAAAGCTTTAAACCAGTGTTTTCTACTCCCAGACTAAGCATGAAGTAAAATTTAGAGTTTAGAAAAGCCCCGTGAAAGTTTGTCGAGGGTCGCGCAGCGACCCGAGACAAATTTTTTGGGCTTTTCTAAACTCGAAATTTTACTTCATGCGCCACGCGTCACGCGTATAAAGAGCGTTGAAGCTGTGTGAAATTGTGCTCCGAGGTTGTTATTTTAGTGCTTTGTTTTTTTTAGTGCTTTCTTTCGTCAATAAAAACTACATAATATCTGTTCACATACCGTATGTCCGTATGCAATAATTGTAAGTAGTTTGCTTGTAATCATTGAAACATTATAATTAACCTTAGTTCATCCTCAACACCAGTGTGTGTGTGTGTATCAAGGTCACGCGCACGTATATTTCTTTCTATTCCTTGTGTTTATATTTTTTACCCATCCGTGGTCTATTTAGCCTGTTCGTCTTATTGTTAGTCACCACGAAAGACCGCGTTGGTGTGAAGAGTGTATCCTTGTCTCGTTATCCTTTATCTTTTTATCATTTTATTTAAATTAAATAGTTAAAATGGTTAATTCTTGCGGAATATGCGACAAAGGAGTAACTCCAAACACACCATATATTAAATGTGCTGAAAACTGTAGTAAATATATTCACACTAAATGTAGTGGGTTGTCCTCGCAAGAATTTACTGCTACTACTTCGAATCAGTCGAAATGGTTTTGTGTAAAGTGTGTTTCACCGAATATGGTCACCCAGTCATCCTTATCGATTGAGTCGTTGCATACATTAATTATCGATCAGTTTAACTCATTTAGACTAGAATTAGTCGATTTAAAAAATTCCATCACGAATCGATTTGACAACATTGAATCCCGTCTAATACAAATCGAAAATAGACATTCTGAATATGAAACTCAGTTTTCTGAACTTAAAAGCACAGCTGGTCAGAATTACGAAAATATTATATCTGAAATAGAAGAAAGACATAGCAGATTGTCTAATGCAATTCTTCTAGATTTTAAAGAATCTCCTTCAAGCGTCTTAAATGAGCGTATACAGCATGATATTATAGGTGTTAGTAAAATACTTGAATCGCGCAATATTTCTATAAAACCAGAAAAAACTATAAGACTAGGTAAATGATTAACCAATGGCAGTACTAGACCTCTAAAAATTATATTTAACTCGCAAGATGATGCAAAGGTAGTTCTAAAGAGTAACTCCACTCAAGCTTCAAATGATGCATACATCTTTCTTTCCGATCGTACTAAAATGCAAATGGATCACTACAGTGATGTTAAAAATGAACTAGTAAGAAGAAAGAGTGAAGGCGAAGAAAATTTACGCATTGCATATCGCAACGGAAGGCCATACATAACAAAATATTCTAACAGGAATAATGATCAGTCTACAACAAAAAACTAGCTATCTACTATCAAAACTGCAGTGGTATTAGAACTAAATTAAAAGACTTGCTAATTAATGTTAACAATACGGAATATGACGTAATAATTTTTGTTTAAACATGGTTATATGAAAATTTGCCCAATAGTGAACTTCAACTTCATAATTATAACATTTATAGATGTGAACGTTCTATAGGTGGTGAAATACGTGGTGGAGGAATTTTAATCGCAATCAAGAAATGTTTTACAACTAAATGTATCTCATATGACAACACCATTGAAAATCTTTTTGTTTTGCTTAAGCTTAATCACATATCATACTTAGTGGGCGGAGTCTATATTCCACCATCATCAATTATTGACAAGTACCTCCTACATTGTAGTCGCATTGAAGAACTCTGTGAACAACATAAATGTGATAATATTAAAATTTGTGGCGATTATAATTTACCGCATACTAAATGGGATAATATGCCCAATATATACTCTTGTACTATTACCAATACTCTTCTTAACTGTTATAATTTCCTGAACGCGCGTCAAATTATCAACATTCCAAATTCTCGTGGTATTTTCTTGGACCTATGTTTTACCACTGCTTCTGATGCAGTTATATCGACTTCAGATGAGCCGCTTTTAAATACTAGTACGCATCACAAAGCATACAATATAGTGTTTTCCTTAGAATCATCAAATACGATTACTACATATGAAAAAAATACATGTTTCATCTGGCTAATTTCGATTCTATAAATACAAATTTTAATTCAATAAATTGGGATCTTCTACTTTCAAGTATAGACATCAACGATGATGTAGATATATTTTACTCTATCATTTATTCTGTAATTGATGAATTTATCCCGTATAAATACGTTTACAATTATAATCATATCTACCCACGATGGATGTCGAAGGAATTAATAGCACTATTAAAGAAAAAGAAAACAGCTCATGCTAAATATAAATCTACCTCTTTATACAGCGATTATTGCATATTTTCGAATCTTCGAAAACAATGTAAGAGTTTATCAGGCTCAAATTACAATTGTTATTTATCGCATGTCGGATCAGCTGTCAAATCTAACCCGAATTATTTCTGCAAATATATAAAAGAACTTAAAAAAGATGACGCGTACCCATCCGAGATGTCTTATAAAAGCAATTCTGCCAACACAGGTCCTGATATAGTAAATTTATTTTCCGACTATTTCTCTACTGTTTATGCACACTCTAATATCAATACCAACCAATGTGACACACGTCACTCAACAAACTTAATTCAAGATAACAGGTTGCTTGTTAGCATGGAAGATGTGTTCAATTCTATCTTGAAACCTAAGCCATCTCATAACTCTGGACCTGATCGAATATCTAGTTATTTTGTTCAAAATTGTCTATTTTCTCTATGTCGTCCTATATATTCCCTGTTTCTAAAATAGCTAAGTTCGGGAATAATGCCAACGAAATGGAAATCCAGCTACATTATACCAATTTATAAAAAGGGATCTAGAAATGATATGGAAAATTACAGAGGAGTAGCAATCCAGTCTGTAATACCAAAACTTCTAGATGGATTAATTGCTAGTCAATTTCAGTGGTATTCACGACAAATAATAATTAACAACCAGCATGGATTTATGCCTAATCGATCGATCACCTCTAATCTGATAGAATATAAACAAGTTCTATCAGATGCCTTGGAATCGCGTTACCAGGTGGACACAATATATACGGATTTTTCAAAGGCATTTGATAGAGTTGACATTGATCTGTTAATTGGCAAATTAATCACGTATGGTTTTAATATTAATACTATTAAATGGATTTCATCGTTCTTATCAAATAGAGTGCAGTATGTCCGAATACATAACCATACATCTAAAGCAATATCAGTAACATCAGGGGTCCCTCAAGGATCACACTGTGGCCCCATACTGTTCATTCTATTTATCAATGATATAAGCGAAACTATAAATCATTGCAAGTTTTTGATGTATGCGGATGACTTAAAGCTCTTCAGAACCATTCATAATATCAACGACTGCCATTTGATACAAGAAGATTTGGATCATCTCTATGCATGGTGTACAGATAATAAACTATATCTAAATGTACAAAAATGCTACTCAATGACAACCTCCAGATGCAAAAAACTAACCAACTTTTCATACAAAATTGGTTCATCCAACATCTCAAAGGTTGATACAATCAAAGATTTAGGGATTATGTTCGACTCAAAACTCACTTTCACATCCCACATAAAGTGTATAACTAACAAGGCGCTGAGGATGTGGGGCTTCGTATGGCGATGTGGCAAAGACCTTGATATTGATTGCATGAAAACACTCTATTGCTAATTAGTTCGCTGTCGTCTGGAATTTGGTTCTTGCATTCGGACTTCATCAGCATCAGTTAATATTAATTTAATGGAATCGGTGCAAAAGAAATTTCTGCGTTGCATGGAGTACAAACAAGGAATCAGGCACGCAAAAGGCAGTTATAACATCATAATGATGGAACTGAAAATAATAACCTTAGAAGACCGACGAACAGTTGCTGACCTATGCATTTTATTCAGTATCATCAACGGATTGTTGGATTCTCCATCTCTATTGGCAACGTTAACATTTTCGGTTCCCAGCAGAAGAACTCGCTTGAACCAGCCGTTTTATTTGGAAACACATAAAACTGACTACGCTTTCCAAAATTCAGCTACTCGACTAATGTCATTGGCGAATGCAAATTGCATTCTTCCCAGCATAGACTTATATAGTGCATCTTTGAATAGTTTTAAATATCGATTGAATACCAAATTTCAAATGTAATACTAATCGTACTGCTTGGACGTCATTTTTTAAAATTTTCATTTTGTATATAACTTAACTTAACTCTACTTTAACATATCGCATACTTTTGTTATTATTATGTAAAAAGGTGTTATACCGTTTAATAAATAAATAAATAAATAAAAACAGTATAAAATTGTCAAATGTATGTATATTCGAACTTCACTTAAAATCTGTGTGTTAAACGCGTGGCGCATGAAGTAAAATTTCGAGTTTAGAAAAGCCCAGAAAATTTGTCTCGGGTCGCTGCGCGACCCTCGACAAATGTTCACGGGGCTTTTCTAAACTCGAAATTTTACTTCATGCTTAGTCTGGGAGTGGAAAACACTCGTTTAAAGCTTCAAATTAAACTCTTTTAAAAATCAACGAATGTCAGAAAATTAACAGCTAAAATAATTAAGAAAAAGTAATGTGATTTTATAAAATAATGACATACCATGGAATTAATACAACAATAGCGGACATTCCCTGTTTTTTTTTAAGTCCAGTTTAAAGCTCTAAACAAGTGTTTTCCGCTCCCAGACTAAGCATGAAGTAAAATTTCGAGTTTAGAAAAGTCCCGTGAAAATTTGTCGAGGGTCGCGCAGCGACACGAGACAAATTTTCTGGGCGTTTCTAAACTCGAAATTTTACTTCATGCGCCACGCGTATAAAACACTATACTATTGTCAAATTTATGTATATTCCAACTTCACTTGAAATCTGTGTTTTATACGCGTGGCGCATAAAGTAAAATTTCGAGTTTAGAAAAGCCCAGAAAATTTGTCTCGGTTGCTGCGCGACCCTCGCCAAATTTTCGCGGGGCTTTTCTAAACTCGAAATTTTACTTCATGCTTAGTCTGGGAGTGGAAAACACTCGTTTAAAGCTTCAAATTAAACTCTTTTAAAAATCAACTATTGTCAGAAAATTAACAGCTGAAATAATTGAGAAAAAGTAATGTGATTTTGTAAAAATAATGACATACCATGGAATTAATACAACAATTGCGGATATTCCCTGTTTTTTTTTTAAGTTCAGTTTAAAGCTCTAAACAAGTGTTTTACGCTCCCAGACTAAGCATGAAGTAAAATTTCGAGTTTAGAAAAGTCCCGTGAAAATTTGTCGAGGGTCGCGCAGCGACACGAGACAAATTTTCTGGGCTTTTCTAAACTCGAAATTTTACTTCATGCGCCACGCGTATAAAACACTATACTATTGTCAAATTTATGTATATTCCAACTTCACTTGAAATCTGTGTTTTATACGCGTGGCGCATGAAGTAAAATTTCGAGTTTAGACAAGCCCAGAAAATTTGTCTCGGGTCGCTGCGCGACCCTCGACAAGTTTTCGCGGGGCTTTTCTAAACTCGAAATTTTACTTCATGCTTAGTCTGGGAGTGGAAAACACTCGTTTAAAGCTTCAAATTAAACTCTTTTAAAAATCAACGAATGTCAGAAAATTAACAGCTGAAATAATTTAGAAAAAGTAATGTGATTTTATAAAAATAATGATATACCATGGAATTAATAGAACAATTGCGGATATTCTCTGTTTTTTTTGTCCAGTTTAAAGCTTTAAACAAGTGTTTTCCACTCCCAGACTAAGCATGAAGTAAAATTTCGAGTTTAGAAAAGCCCCGTGAAAATTTGTCGAGGGTCGCGCAGCGACCCGAGACAAATTTTCACGGGGCTTTTCTAAACTCGAAATTTTACTTCATGCGCCACGCGTATAAAACCCTATAATATTGTCAAATTTATGTATGTTTGAACTTCACTTGAAATCTGTTTTATACGCGTGGCGCATGAAGTAATATTTCGAGTTTAGAAAAGCCCAGAAAATTTTACTTGGGTCGCTGCGCGACCCTCGACAAATTTTCACAGGGCTTTTCTAAACTCGAAATTTTACTTTATGCTTAGTCTGGGAGTGGAAAACACTCGTTTAAAGTTTTAAATTGAACTCTTTTAAAAATCAACGAATGTCAGAAAATTAACAGCTAAAATAATTAAGAAAAAATAATGTGATTTTATAAAAATAATGACATTTTTCTTGTATAGTGTAAATCATTTCGAAAACATTTACTTTAATGAAGTAACTACGATATCTTTTGCTATTTTCACATCCGCAGTTGTTGTTTCAATTCCATGGCGTCATTATTTTTATAAAATCACATTATTTTTTCTTAATAATCGTTAACACGAATGAATTTAGAATTATTCCCTCTACAAAAAAGGTAAATACATTTTGTTTCTAAAATAAATAGGGGAGCCAAAATTTGAACATTTCAAAATTTACATGGGATTTCCTATGTTGCGTCCGCCAAGTCAACACCCAGTATAAAACGCAGATATAATAATTATAATGTATATTTTCATAGTTGCCAACCTAAAATATTTTCCATGGCACTCTAATTTTTTGTATTTAATCATATGATATCATTGAATAGGGCAGGAAATTTGAGTTGGAAATCATGTGTTATATGTCAAATTAAAATAGTCATTGTCATATCAACATCAACTCTCAATTTCTTACTCAATTTAAACTTTCAATTTCCTACAGTTTTATTTATGTTAAGTCTACAATATTAGCTTAATCTCATTAAGTAACAAAATTGAAATAAAAATAATATTTTATAGGTTTTTACATTTTTCATCATATCTTTAAAATAAATGATGCCAAATGAAAATTATAAACTATTTTAACCGTAAAATAAAATTCATGTTGAAATGGTTAAAAATGCCGGAAAGAGATGAAATGTAAAAAACGAAAATTTTAAAACATTATAAAAAATCTCGATAATTGTGAAAACTAGATCCATGCCGATGAACGACAAAAATGACGTATGAAATGTTAAATGTTAAAACTGTTGAAATTGTGAATGTATGTCAAAAAAACCTAAAAACCTTAGAAAATGCAGAAATTGTAATAAAAGTAAATTAAATAAAATAATAAAAAAAAACAATGAAAAGAAAAACACTTGTATGTGCGAATTGCGAAAAAGCGAGAACAATTATTTTTAATTATTGTGTAAACTCAATGCACGCATTAAAATATTTTTTTATTAACTGAACAATGAATTTTAAACTCTAAACTAAATCAGTGTTTTGTACGCGAGGCGCATAAAGTAAAATTTCGACTTGCGAAAATTCTTCGGGCTTAGACGTTGTTAAAACTGTTGAAATTGCCGATAATGTAAAAACTGTCGTAAAGTAATGAAATGACAAAAAAAAGAACTTGTGAAACGCGTGAATTATAAAAAAAGTGAAGAAATGTTAAAAAGAAAAAAAGTTGTAAAATGCGAAAATTGCGGAAAAGTAAGAATAATTCGTAATTATTGTGAAAACTCAAACTCATAATAAAATAATTCTTTGTTAACTTAACAATAAATTTTGAACTTTAGACTAAATCAGTGTTTTGTACGCGTGGCGCATAAAGTAAAATTACGAGTTGTGAAAAGCCAGAATTTAGGTTAGGACGCTGCGCGTCCAAATTCTTTAGGCTTTTCTCAACTTGAAATTTTACTTTATGCTTAATCCGAGATTGGAAAACACTTGTTAGCGAACAATCGATAACTTTTCAAAGTTTTTTTTTAAGTTAAATTTAAACAGTTATCGTGAATTTCCATCATTATCTCTTTCTTTTTTTTTATTTATGCTTTGATGAATTTCCAAGGTTTTTGTTAATATTTAAACTCATGAATTTTTAAAATCAAATTAAAATTAAACAGTTCTTTTTTTTAAATTACGCTTTGATAATTTTTTTAGATTTTTGTTAATATTCAAATTTATGAATTTCCATGTGATTAGTCAATTTTTCATATAATTTATGCAGTTTTTGCCGTCAGGTTTTCTTTGTCAATTTCCAAAATATAATTTAATTGTTAAAACCGTGAGGGTTTTACAGACTTGTTTAGATTTTAACAAAAAACATTTCCAAGGTTTTTTGTTAATATTCAAACTCGTAATGTTTTAAAATCAAATTTAAATTAAACAGTACTTTTTTTAAATTACGCTTTGGTAAATTTCCAAGATTTTTGTTAATATTCAAATTTATGAATTTCCATGTGATTAGTCAATTTTTAAATAATTTATGTAGTTTTTGCCGTCAGGTTTTTTTTGTCAATTTAAAAAATATAATTTAATTGTCAAAATCCTGACGGTTATCCAGATTTGTTTAGATTTTAACAAAAAACATTTCCAAGGTTTTTGTTAATATTAAAACTCATACATTTTTAAAATTAAATTAAAATTAAGCAGTGCTTTTTTTAAATTACACTTTGATGAATTTCTAAGATTTTTGTTAATATTCAAATTTATGAATTTCTATTTGATTAGTCATTAGTCATTAGTAATGTGATTTTATAAAAATAATGACATACCATGGAATTGATACAACAATTGCGAATACTCCCTGTTTTTTTTAAGTCCAGTCTAAGGCTTTAAACAAGTGTTTTCCACTCACAGTCTAAGCATGAAGTAAAATTTCGAGTTTAGAAAAGCCCCGTGAAAATTTTCTGGGCTTTTCTAAACTTAAAATATTACTTCATGCGCCACGCGTATCAAACACTGTTTTCAAGTAAAATTTAAAATATACTGCTTAGTTCTGATCATATGTTCATTAATTTTACAAATAACTATATGGAATATGTGAAAGTATACTTAAAAGAAACATTCCCTGTATGTGTTGTAAAGTTGCAAGTTTTAGCGTTTTTTTGTAAATCTCTGCATCGTGACAATTTATTGGACAAATTATGATTTATTTGTCACATTGGTAATCATTTACCAATATCTCAAAATTTTATGTTTAAATTACCTTACGGTTAAAGCAGGACTGCAACCGTTCGTAGTAAATACACCCTAAGTTTGGTTATATTAAAAAAAACAGATTTTAGGTCACAAAGAAATAAGTTAAATTATACTTAGTATTATAATTATTTTCATTCTACACTCGAATAGGTAATTGGACTTCTTGATTATATCGTATGTTCAATAAAAGAAACTTCAAGATTGCCATGATTTTTATCATTTCTAAATTTAAGTTGGCTACACGCTTTAGGAAATGACATATAAAACGTCACACATAATAATTATAATACATAATTTTAGAGTTGCCAACCTACAATATTCTCCATAGCACTCTAGAGATTTTTTTAATAAAACATTTGATTTGTTTTATTGTGTTAAGAGCATAGCTGTACACTTGTCAAATACATGTACATACGACATAATCAAGAAGTCCAATTACCTATTCTAGTGTAGAATGAAAATAATTATAATACTAAGTATAATTTAACTTATTTCTTTGTGGCTTATTCCACATTTCAATGTAAATGTCAGGAAATGCTGACTTATTCGGAATTAAGTTGAGCCCGAGTTCCGCTACTATAGGTATGCACTCGCACTAGATTCTCCCCCCATTGACGTAATGAAATTACAAATTTAATTAAGGCAGGCACGGGATTAACTCTTTCCAAATTAGAAAAGTGACACAACGGAGTTGCATAATTGGTATATATTTTAGGCACTCATTTTAATGGGTACTCATATAATCCGATTTTCATTGTAATAATAATAAATTATACAAAATACCGCATATTCTATATTACGATATAATCCATTAAATGTTTAATCAAACCTAATTTAAAATTGTAATTATATAATGCAAGTGTTCTGATTCTACAAACCAAATCAAATGAATCACAGTTCTGAATAATATATTGAACACATTTACCTCTGTAAGTGATTCAATTCAGTATCCGTTTTTGGTGGCTGCGCCGGGCATGCATTATAATTTGTCCTTATTTTATCTAATTTTAATAATAATAATAGATATGTAAGTAGTTAAATTCCTTAATCTTCACTGTTTTATTTTAATTCTAAATGTACATTTCAGTCACGATGTGCCCCTTTTCTATAGTTTAATGTATTTGACTATTAGTAAATAAACATTTTTTCCGCAAACAAGTGCGATTGATTTGAAATCAAATAAAGGTCGGCTAGTTTAATCGATTAATTTTAGGAGTGGGTTATATAACGGACTTCAATCGAAATTTAAAAGGGTACTCCTATTTTTGTGCACTTCAATTGCTTCTAACATGTTTAATTAATAATGGTTAGATTCTTTTAATAAATTCAGATAATTTATATTAAATTTGTGTCCTGTGGTTAATGTGTGATAAGCTGTCGCAGATTTTTTAGGAGTTTGATTTTTTATATCATAAAGGTGTTCTTTAAACGTTGTTTTTAAATTTCGTTGAGTTTGTCCAATATAAATTTTGTTGCAATTACTGCATTCTGATAAATAAATTCCTGATTTTTCTAGATCGTCAATTTTCATATGAGTATTCCCTAATAAAAAAATTATTTCAGTTTTTGTGTAGTACGCAGGTATAATGTTGAATTTTTTGAAAATTTTATTAAACTGATATGTTAATTTTGGTTCATAAATAATTTTTCAGTAATTTCTATTTGTATTTCGATTTAAGTCCGGTAAATAACCCTAATTACAAGACAATATATTTACCAAAAATAGGTATTAAGAAGTAAATACACAGTAACATAAAAGAACACACAGATAATAAATATAAATAAATTAATAGAGTTTAATGAGAGACGATAACGTGTCAACAAAAATATCACAGGTTGATGGTAATTGATTGAAAATATCACAGATTATGCTGAACGGTGACTTAGAACCATAAATTGTGCGATAAGAAGCAACATTAAATGTGCTTTTATTCCTACTATTAAAAGTTGGAACACGTAGACTAATAGAATTAAGAATGACGGGACAATTAATTCTATAATGAAGAATTTTATATAAGAATGATATTCCTACTATATGTCTACGCTTTTAAAGTGCGTCAAGATTGAATTTATCCAGTAGTACTTCTTGACTGAAACCTCTTAATGGGTAGACGCCCTCGACTTTAAAATATAAAAACTTCAAAAATTTGCGCTGGACACTTTTAATAAAATTATTCTGATATTGAATTTGAGGGTACTAAATCAAAGATGCGTATTCCAACTTAGATCGCACAAAGGCATTAAAAAGTGATTTCAAACCTGTGACATTCTGAAGATCCAAGGAGTTTCGGTGGATGAAACCTAAAGCCTTAAATGAGCTACGAACAGTTTCTTGTACATGCATATTAAAGGTAAATGAATCATCAAACGATACACCTTAGCCTCTTCCAGCTGATTATTGCAAATATTATAATCGAACTTGACAATGTTAGTCTTTCTACCAAATCTCATAAACTTGCACTTGCACTTCAGCAATAAATTGTTTGAATTACAAGAGTTTGAAACTATTTCTAGTTAGTGTTGTAACTGCTCACAGTCAGTCAATGATGACACAGATGTATATAGCTTTAAATCATCGTCATATAAAAGATGTTTAAACTTAAGTGTAGCTGAGATATCATTAATATATAAATTAAATAGTAAGAGGCACACAATGGATCCCTGTGGAACACCTGAGCTTGGAAAGTACGATTTTGATTTAAAATTATTAACAGAGACACACGTTTCATGGTTATTTAGATAAGATCCCAAAAGCAATAGTTTACCAGCGGTCAACCCTAAACAGTCCAACTTGTTCAACAGCAATTTGTGGTCGAATCCATCGAACGTCTAGACATATCTGTTTAATGATATAATGCAAGTGTTTTTAATTAAGGCAGGCACGGGATTAACTCTTTCCAAATTAGAGAAGTGATACAACGGAGTTGCATAATTGGTATATAAGATCCCAAAAGCAATAGTTTATCAGCGGTGAACCCTAAACAGTCCAACTTGTTCAACAGCAATTTGTGGTCGAATCCATCGAACGTCTAGACATATCTGTTTAATGATATAATGCAAGTGTTTTTAATTAAGGCAGGCACGGGATTAACTCCTTCCAAATTAGAGAAGTGATACAACGGAGTTGCATAATTGGTCCACAAAATGGATCCCTGCGGAACACCTGAGCTTGGAAAGTACGATTTTGATTTAAAATTATTAAGAGAGACACACGTTTCATGGTTATTCAGATAAGATCCCAAAAGCAATAGTTTACCAGCGGTGAACCCTAAACAGTCCAACTTGTTCAACAGCAATTTGTGGTCGAATCCATCGAACGTCTAAACATATCTGTTTAAAGATATAATGCAAGTGTTTTTAATTAAGGCAGGCACGGGATTAACTCTTTCCAAATTAGAGAAGTGATACAACGGAGTTGCATAATTAGTCCAGAAAATGGATCCCTGTGGAACACCTGAGCTTGGAAAGTACGATTTTGATTTAAAATTATTAAGAGAGACACACGTTTCATGGTTATTCAGATAAGATCCCAAAAGCAATAGTTTACCAGCGGTGAACCCTAAACAGTCCAACTTGTTCAACAGCAGTTTGTGGTCGAATCCATCGAACGTCTAGACATATCTGTTTAAAGATATAATGCAAGTGTTTTTAATTAAGGCAGGCACGGGATTAACTCTTTCCAAATTAGAGAAGTGATACAACGGAGTTGCATAATTGGTATATAAGATCCCAAAAGCAATAGTTTACCAGCGGTGAACCCTAAACAGTCCAACTTGTTCAACAGCAATTTGTGGTCGAATCCATCGAACGTCTAGACATATCTGTTTAATGATATAATGCAAGTGTTTTCAATTAAGGCAGGCACGGGATTAACTCTTTCCAAATTAGAGAAGTGATACAACGGAGTTGCATAATTAGTCCACAAAATGGATCCCTGTGGAACAGCTGAGCTTGGAAAGTACGATTTTGATTTAAAATTATTAAGAGAGACACACGTTTCATGGTTATTCAGATAAGATCCCAAAAGCAATAGTTTACCAGCGGTGAACCCTAAACAGTCCAACTTGTTCAACAGCAGTTTGTGGTCGAATCCATCGAACGTCTAGACATATCTGTTTAAAGATATAATGCAAGTGTTTTTAATTAAGGCAGGCACGGGATTAACTCTTTCCAAATTAGAGAAGTGATACAACGGAGTTGCATAATTGGTATATATTTTAGGCACTCATTTTAATGGGTACCCATATAATCCGATTTTCATTGTAATAATAATAAATTATACAAAATACCTCATTCTATATTACGATATAATCCATTAAATGTTTAATTAAACCTAATTGAAAATTGAAATGAAATAATGCAAGTGTTTTGATTCTACAATCAAACCAGTCAAATTAATCACATTTCTGAATAATGTATTGAACACATTTACCTCCGTAAATAATTCAATTCAGCATGAGTTTTTGGTGGATGCGCCGGGCACTTATCATAATTTGTCCTTACTTAATCTAGTTTTAACCACTTCTCATGTAACTTATTATTGTTTCAGGCATTATCATAGTATGGAAGTATTCGCAACATTCGACATTTTCGACAAAACCGGCAAACGCGTGGCCGAAGGCCACAAAGCCTCGTTCTGTTTGGAGGACAACCAGTGCCTTCCGGGCGTGAAGCCGCGTTACGCCTGTGCGAATTACGGCGATCAGGGAATTTCGGTGAACTGCTCGGACATTTACAAATACACGGTCGACTGCCAATGGGTGGACATCTCGGACATCGAGCCGGGCGTGTACACCCTCAAGGTGGCCGTCAATCCGGAATTCAAAGTTCCGGAAATCACTTACGAGAACAACGCGGCCGTCTGCCAGTTTTATTACACGGAAACTTACGGCACGATCACGAATTGCTCGGTGCTGAGACCTTAGAGAAAGGATCGAATCGATTTACGTTTAAGTTTTGATATGTTTAACCGAATGGATGAATGAATAAAGTTGTGTTGAGGAAAACGTCTGCTGTATAAATTTTTTATTTTGCTCTAATATTTTGTCAAGGAACTTTGTAGCTCTAAATATTTTATTAAATTTGATAAATATTTGATCATAGTTTAATTCGAGAGATAATTGATCTTTTTTCATATATCGATAAACCGTGCGATCATTTAAATTATGATTTAGAGTAGGCGGATCGAATCTATTTACGTTTAAGTTTTGATATGTTTAACCGAATGGATGAATGAATGAGATTGTGTCGAGGAAAACCTCTGCTGTTTGAATTTTTCATTTTGCTCTAATAATATTTTAAAGAAAAGGCCGTCGTAGCTCTAAATGTTTTATTAAATTAGATAAATATTTGATCATGGTTTAATTCGAGAAATAATTGATCTTTTTTCATATGGTATATCGACATATGAAAAAAGATCAATTATTTCTCGATCATTTAAATTATGATTTGGAGTAAGTGGCTTTTTTTTGCGGTAGCCCAAAGGTTATGCTAAACTATGTGTTAACAGTTAGTAGTGCCAATCTAATTTAAAACTCAAAGCCTACTTTAAAACATGTTTTAATCGATCGCACGGTATTTGCATTATTCAAAACAGCCCGGCGCATTCACCATTATCCCTTACATTCCCCTAATAACCAGGATCAAAGGTAAAAATCAGTTTTAATTTCCATAATTTGTGTTTCATTCGTTAAACTTGATTTTCTATTATAACAATTACACCCTGAATGCTTGATAAGTAATGTTATCTTCTTTCATACAGGGTGCCCGTATTTTGACAGAATGTATGGTGATCTCAGTTATTTGAAGAGATCGAAAGTCGGTTAAATTGGGGCATAGTTGCGTATTTTTGGGCCTAACAATAATCTGAAAACAATTTTGAAATATCTTGTTTTGTTTTCGAGATATCAACAAAAAACTGATTTTTTTAAAAATCGTTTTTATACTGAATCTGGACATTTAGAACTTTGAAAATATAGAAGCACTTTTTAATGAGTAGCAATTTTTCTTTTAAGATAATTACAAAATTTATCCGGGGACCATAGCCAACTTTTATTTTTCTTATGAGCGCCATTTTGGATTTTCATATTTTTTGAAAGAATATTTTATTTTGAACTCAGTGATGTATCACACTCATAATTTATTTTAGATTTGATATTTAAAATTATAATACTTTCTTTTTTGCAAAGAGTGCCTAGGAAACAATGATCCTATCTGTTTCCAAGGCAGATATGATATATCTGTTAATCAATAAAATCTTGACAGCAGTCAATCATTGTTAGCACTTAAAATTAATTAATAAATGTCAATCTTTTGTAATAATAATAATAAGTATCGATTATCACATAAAAGTTGCACACACTAAATTTATTCTATTTTTATTATTATTATTCAAAACTATTCACTATTCTACAATTTAAAACTATTCACAAAAATAGTAATTCTTGCATATTTTCGCTACATCTTGGTAAATATTGATCACCATCACATCTAAGTATTATATATTTTTAACTTTAATGTAAATCAGTGGTTTATACGCGTGGCGCATGAAGTAAAATTTCGAGTTTAGAAAAGCCCCGTGAAAATTTGTCTCGGGTCGCTGCGCGACCCTCGACAAATTTTCTACGCGGGGCTTTTCTAAACTCGAAATTTTACTTCCTGCTTAGTCTGGGAGTAGAAGACACTCGTTACTTTAAAATATGTCACAAATGTTAAAGTGTGTATAGTAACTGTCACAAAGAAAAAAAATAATAACATGGCGATCTCATCATAGTTCAATTCAAACTCGTGTCAAGTTGGCACAATTGGTTGAAAATACATCACAACTATTAAAATATGTATCGTCGAATGCCCGTCTTCAGGGGTGATATGTAAGCAAATTATGGGCCCTAGGAGTTGTCAAATAAGTGAGTTACTCAACTGTTTCCAACACACTCTTTACAAAAAACAAAAGATTATAATTTTACATATAAAATGTACAATATTCTATAAGTGTGATACATCATTGAATTCAGAATAAAATATTCTTCCAAAAAATATAAAAATCTAAAATAGCACCTATAAGAAAAACAAAAGTTGGCTATGGTTTCTGAGTAAATGTTATAGTTATCTTAAAATACAATATTTTACTAGATTTATCGTTAAAAAGTGCCTGTATAATGTCAAAGTTGTAAGTGTCTGGATTCAATAGTTTTTGAATAAAAAAATAAAAACGAAATTTCGAAACGAAATAAGATATTTTAAATTTGTTTTTAGATTATTATTGGGCCCTAAATTACGCAACTTTAAACCGACTCTCTATCTCTTCGAATAACAGAGATCTCCATACATCTCCATAGACTGTGTTGGAATACGGACACCCTGTATATCGATATTTTTTTATTTCTATTTTTTTCTAATTCTTTATTACGGGAGACCATTAAATATAACTATATATACACAATAATCACAAAACCACAAAAAAATATACACAAATCAACACAAACAGAAACAGAAATTACATCTAATAAATCAAATCAATCTTTATTCAAAAATAATACATATACAAGTTGAAATACAATCCTATACATATAAAGTTATGAACACGTCACAAAAATACATATATGTAAACAAAAGCAGAGTCACTAAATACACTGATGGTATAAGGCAACAGCATACTCTTCGTAAATGAGAAAATTAGTGACAACATTCATGAACATCATGAACCTACATTTCGAAATCTCTCAGACTGTATAATTCAGTCTGGATAAGAAATTGCTTTAGTTTTCTCTTGAAAATACTTAATTGTTCAATGTCTTTAAGATCTTGTGGTAGTTTATTAAAATATAGAATTGCACAGTATTCTGGTGTATGTTCGGAAAGTGTTAATCTATGTGCCGGTGTGTTATATATTTTTGATTTACGTGTATTATATGTGTAGTCTATGATGTGATTTGTAAATTGGTGTTTATTTTAAAGTAAAAAATGAGTAGTTCATAGATATAAATGCCATAAAATGTTAAAATAGATTCACGTTTAAAAAGTCCTCTACATGTTTCATTGTAATCTAAATTGAATATTATTCTCAGTATTTTCTTTTGTAGTATAAAAATATCTTTTGCCGAGGAACTGCTACCAAAGAACATTATACCATATCTAAATGTAGATTCGTAGTTTGAATGATACAAGAGAACTAAATGTTTTCTCTCAAACAAATTCTTTAGAATCCTAATTGTATATGCAATGGAATTCAATTTTTTCATTAATTTCAAACAATGCTCTTTCCAATATAAACGGTAGTCAAAAGTAAGTCCTAGTAGCCTAGTATGAAATGATAATGGAATGGTGACTTCACCCACATTAACTTCATGAAGGAAATTTTGTGAGTTTTTGGTTTGAAATGCAATTATATGTGTTTTTTCTTTGTTTATTACTAGTTTATTCTGGCCCATCCAGTTCTCGATCTTATTCATTGCATTTTGTATATTTGTTTGAATGTTATTTGGGTCGTTTCTAGTTATGATTATTGAGGTATCATCGGCGTAAGTGATTAGTTTTGCATTAAAGGGGCAGTATTAGGCATATCATTTATAGAAATAATAAATAATAATGGGCCTAAAATACTTCCCTGCGGTACACCCACATTTAAGTACTGTATCTCTGATTCTGAGTTGTTAATATTAATTTTTTGTCTACGGTTGCTTAAATATGTTTTCAGTAAGTTGTGACACTTGCCTCTTACGCCATACCGATACAACTTATCGAGTAAGATTGTGTGGTCCATGGTATCGAATGCTTTGGAGAGGTCGAGAAAAATGCCAACTGGCATCTCTCTTCTCTCCAATGCATTCGAAACAGTTTGCATGAAATCAAAAAGTGCAGTAATTGTCGATTTATTTTTTGTAAATCCATGTTGTACTGTATTGAACAATTTATTGTCATTGAAAAAGTTAATTATTCGTATGGCAATAAGCTTTTCTATGACTTTGGAGAAAGTACTTAGAAGTATAATGGGGCGGTAATTAGAAAAATCTGTCAAATCGCCTTTTTTTTAATATTGGTTTTATTATCCCTAATTTAAAATTTTCTGGGAATATCCCCTGTTCAAAACTTTCGTTGATTAAACTTAGTAGAGTCGGTGATAGTGCACGTGAAGCTGATTTTAATGTCTTAGCTGATATTTGATCAAACCCTGTTGAAGATTTGTTTTTGAGGCTTGCTATACAGTTAAGAATTTCATTTTATGAAGTAGGGTTCAAGAATAGTGTTTTATGATTTTGTTCTATATTGTATGTCGTTTTATTCTGAGGATTTTGTTGAATCAATTTTGAAGCAATGTTGGCAAAGTGACTATTCATACTATTAAGATTTCTAAGAATATACGGATCATGTTTATTATTATTATTATTGTTATCTTTACCGATATGTTTATTTATGATGCCCCATGTTGTTTTTATTTTGTTGTCACTAATCAGTATACAGTGTAACATATTTGTTCGAGCTACATCATGGACAAGTCTAGTGTATTCTTTATTTACGGTGTTGTACAGGTGTTTTGCGTCGTCATTGTAACATTTAATTGTACCCAAACAATCTAACAGATATTTGCACTGAGATATTTCAGGACTTTTGTACTTGGGTTTTATAATTGTAGAATGTTTTTTAGATGTTTTTACTTTTGGACAATACTTATTAAATGACTGGCATATTGAGCTTATGAAGTTATTCCATTTATAGTTTATATCGCATTGATATATTATATTATTATAAAATTGTTCACTCTCTAAAAATGCAATAAAACATGCAAAGTTGTTATATTTCCGTGAATAATGCTGTTCAGGCTTTGTTACAATATTTTGTGTCATCCATGTGAGTTTTTGGGCCAAGTGGTCTGACATATGAGTGTCAAACACTTCTAGGTTTAATTTGTTAGATATATTTGTTACAATATTGTCGATCATAGACTTTTTAGAATTTGTTATGCGAGTATACGATTTAATCACCAGAGATGCGTAATACGATTCGATTATGGACTGGAATTCGATAGAGTCTTTGGTGTTTTCACTCACATCTATATTAAAGTCTCCGGTAATAATGAATAATGCATTTTCTTTTAGTAGTTGGGTTAATAGTTTGTCTAGTTTTTCAAAAAATATGTTAATGTTGTCTTTATTTGGCTGTCTATAAATAACTATTATTAAAAGAGAGATTACACTTTGGCGCCATTCTATAGCTGAACATTCGAATGATCCTGTGGTTGCCAGCACATTTAAATCCTGTCTTGCACTACACTCTGAATCAATATTTTCCCGCACATAGATTGCTGAGCCTCCATATACTGTTTCCTTAATCGATGTCTTATTACGTGAGAAATTGGCTTTTAGTTTGAAATGGTTAATTGTGTGTTTAAAAATATTATCTTCAGACTGCCAGTGCTCCGTTATTGTGAGAAAGCAGCACTTGGGGTGTTGTATTAGCATTGCATTTAATTTAATTGATTTTTTATAGATGGATCTGACGTTTAGGTGAATTATAGATCGTGCGATTTCATTTTTGATGTCTGCAGTTTCTTGTGCTCTGCAAAAAACGAGTACTTTTCAAGTTTTAGATCAGCTGGCCATATACTGGGATCTGTAAATGTATCTTCTAGTGTTTTCAGAAATCCGATTTTAAAAGCTTTTTCAGTTGTTCGTTTTAAATTTAATTCAGACACTTCCAGCAAACCTTCAAAGCCGATTTGTTATCTAATAAATTTTTTTACATCGCCAGACGTTTTATTTGGATTTACTCTCGCAAGAAAATACCAAGCCATCCTTGGAACTGCTTCAAGATTGGTACTTCCTTTTGCTGCTCCTATGATTGAAACCCGTTTCTTTCGATGTGTTACCGTTCTCCACTGCTCCTCCTCTGTCGTGTTTTTGCTTCTGTAATCCGTGTTGAGCTGCTTTGTTTGCTTTGATTAGCATGTAAAAAGTCTATATTAACATTTTTATTGTCGCTTCTTTGTTTCATCAATGTTTCTCTGTACGAATTATTTTTTGTGCGGGCTATCGAAACGTCCTTGGTGGTCGCGGTCGATTTAGAATCCAATTCAGTGTTTGAATGAATTTACACTCCATCTGTTTTCGGTTTGTCTGAGTTGGGTGTACTTTTATTTTATCGATTTCTGTCTTTTTAATGTTATTGTTTAGATCCTTTTCCACTGTCTGTAATCTGTCTAAGAGGTAACTATTTGTGTTTAATAATGCTACATTATTCGCCTTAAGGCAATTATTTGTTTCTTCCAGTTGGTGTATCAATTATGTTAGTGCTTCAATGTGATTTAACAATGAGTGCGGGTCTTCTTTGGTGTTGGAGGTTAACTCACATGTGTGGTTCGGCATTGCATCCTGCTTTCCTTTACTAAAACATCCGGGATGATAGGCTGCTGCACATTCCACACATTCCACTGACTCTCTCACTATAGATCTTTTGCAATGTTTATATGTACATACTTTATCATCACTGCTCTTACTATCATTTGCACCTTCGTCGCCCGGCGCGATTTTGGAAAAGGAGGAACAAATAAATAATTGTAATAAAGGATCTTAAGAGGAGTTAATGGATATTAATCGAAACAACCCGGCGCATTCACCATTACCGACTGTATCAAAACATTTAGGGTTTAATTTTAATAATAAAAAATCAAATTAACTAATTGAGAAAAAAATTGAGAAATTAAAACTGATTTTATTTTTGATTAAAAAAAACTTTGATCAAAAATAAAATCAGTTTTAATTTCTATGATTTCTTTCTCACTTGGTTAATTTGGTTTGTAATTATAACAATTAAGCCTAAACGCTTGCTAGGTAATGTTATCATCAACGAGCTACGTACGTGTAATTAATTTCAACGCCAAAGCGTCTGCATAAAAAATTCATGTAATCGAGAATTAATTTCAGTAATGCATTTGACGACCTATTTACGGCCCATCGATTTAATTTATTCCACACAATCGCCTTAATTGATAATCGTTAAAATCCCACACACGCACTTTGAGTTACATCGAAAAAAAATTAGGAATATATACAGAGTGATTCAGAACAAGTTAAAGGCCATAGATTACATAAACATAAACATAGGTATAATTTTTACTTTCCCTCATATGCAAAACAAAGGGAAAGTATTGATTTTTAAGTCAAAAATTTTAGTGGATATATCCATTTTGAGGTCTCTCGAGTTTTTAATTAGATTTTTCATATTTCGAGATTTATCTCGATTTATAAAATGTTCATGAGATTTTAATATTTCGAGATTTTTGTCAATTTAAGAATTTTGATCATATTTTCAACATATTGAAATTTTCAAAAACATGCTTGGAATCAAATAGGTTAATCAAGAAGTTAAGACTTATTGTAAATTTAAGGCTTTTAAAAACCAATGATTGCCCGAAAATTCACCGTATTCGTGGTACATTTTCGTTGGTTTTTAAAAGCCTTTAATTTAAAGCTTCTAACAAGGGATATGTATACTTGAAAGAAGAATTCCTTGTATGAACCATTTTATTATAGTTATTAATATTATTTTATATGTGAACATACTGTATATCTTCAGTCACACGACTTTGTTTTCTTTGTTTGTTCCTGCGGTGGGGCTTTTGAATTATAAATTCCCGGCTAACGAAGACGTTTCCAAAGCCAACGTGAAGGGTCCAGTCTCGGTTAGATAAAGACGGGATCGATAATTCAATTCGGGCCGAATTAAGTTTCCAGGATGCGGACATGTTTCCGCAAATCCGGCACATTTTTACCCAGGCCCCGGACCCTCTCCGCCGTCTTTGAAAGTCAAATCCGCCGTCCCCGCCATGAATAATTTATTTGTAGGCCGAAAATATTTTTTTATAGTTAGGCATACGCACCACAAGAAATGTTTACGTAGTTTTGATCATTTCTTTTAAAACTTGGATAAATGTTTCTGTAAGTGATCTCCTCGCTTGAAAAAACTCTACGAATATTTGTTTAGATAAATATTAGTACAACCTTTGACAATGATCTGTAAAGATCGAAACACTTGTCAGGAAACTGAAAGTAATTCACTGACTATAGAGGCTTCTACTTCGTTATACATTGTTGAACATAAATAAAACACTGTTTATCACTTTGTTTGTATAACAATTGGTTTATTTGGTGACTATAGTTTCGATACTACACGTATCATTATCAAACCGTTAGTTAATGATACGTGTAGTATCGAAACTATAGTCACCAAATAAACCAATTGTTATACAAACAAAGTGATAAACAGTGTTTTATTTATAAACTGAAAATAAAATAAAATAATGGAACATAACAAGTGTTATTCTTCACCAAATTTAGATAAATATCGATTTACTGAATTAAAAACTTTGTCCACGGTTAGAGAAATGTTTTAAAATAGATTTACTGACTACGAAAACCTAATCTTTGATTTGATACAGGTTTTTTAACTATATTTTTTGACCGTTTTCGGAATTTAGCCAAACGTTGATACAGATCTACAATTTTTGTGTGGGAACTAGTGTGAGTTCGCGAAAATTCTCGAGCATGTTCTCTATGACCAAAATGGCGAAATACAGAGAACGTTCTGTTGAATAACGACCTTGATAAATTTCTGCTCGCTGTTTTCACGCGGGTTAAATGCGCTAACATCAATTATTCTCCTCGTACACACTTTTACATACTCTCCTTTTTTTAGAAGGGTTGCCAAATCAGTGATTTTTTTATCAAATCTGGTGTTTTCGACTTTCGAATTTAGACAAATTGTTTGTGATTTAGACGTGGCTAAATTCTGGTGTTTGTTGGAAGTTTTCAGTGACAATCTAGTAGTGATTTACTGTCATCAGAAAGTGAATAAATTTAAAACAGTTGAACGTGCTGTCAGAACTATAAAAAATTGGGAAATATTCAGCATTTCATTCATTAAATTGTCCATGTCCAACAGAGCTGGGCAGGATTCGAATCCTGGATTCGAATCCTTTTAGAAGATTCAAAAGAGGCATTCGAATACTTTAGTTCAGCTGGATTCGTGATCCAGATTCGTTTTATTTTTATAAGAGGATTCGATTCGAATCTAAATGTGGGTGATTCGAAACCTTATAGAAGGATTTGAATATTTATAAAACGATTCCAATACTTACAAAAGGTTTTGAATCGTCAAAAATAATTCGAATTAATTGTGAGGATTACTATGAAAAGTGTCTTTTGTGTGTTTTAAAATTTCTCGTTAAATCACTGTTTTATACGCGTGGCGCATGAAGTAAAATTTCGAGTTTAGAAATGCCCAGAAAATTTGTCTCGGGTCGCTGCGCGACCCTCGACAAATTTTCACGGGGCTTTTCTAAACTCGAAATTTTACTTCAAGCTTAGTCTGGGAGTGGAAACGCTTGTTCGCAACTTGAAATATCAAAAGAATCAACGGAAAGGAAGAGGAAATAGTACATGAGATGAAAAGAAGAAACATACACGTAATGGGAGTTGGCGAAATAAAGAAAAGTGGAAACGGAGAGAAACAGCTGAAGGACGGATATACTTTATACTACTCTGGGAAACCAGAACGAGAAAGAAGAAAAGAAGGAGTTGGAATAATAGTAGCAGAAAAAATAAACAGGAAAATCACAAATAGGAACCCTACCTCATCAAGAATCATAGACATGGAAATTGAATAGGAACTCGTAATTGTGCAAATTTACGCCCCAATCCAGGGAACAAAAGAAAAATAACTTGATGAATTCTATACAGAACTACAAGAAATACTAGACAAGCACAAAGAAAGTACAGAACACATACTAGTTAGTGGAGACTGGAATGCAAGAGTAGGAAACGACGTAACAATGGCCCAAGGAATCATAGGAAAATACGGAGAAAACAGCAGGAACAGCAATGGAATCAGAATGACGAACTTTTGCATAGGAAACAGCCTAATAATTGGAAACTCATTTTTTGAACAAGACATATACTACACATACGAAGATATAGGAAGAAATGCTAGAAGCATGATAGACTACATAACATATACTCAGGAAATGGCAAAACTGGTACAAATAGTAAAAATGGTGATGTGTCCATCATAGTACTTTCCCCCGTAAATTGTGTATTAAATCACTTTTAAAATATTTGTAGCATTATTATTTTCAAAATGTCTTCAACTTTTTGATAACTACAACTTTTATTTGAAACATTTTTCAATTGGATCAACACATACTGACACAAACCAATGACTAGATAAAAAACACTATTTATTGAATGTCTCAAAAACTAAGAGTGCTATGACAAAAAGTGAAAATACAAAAAATCTTTAATATTTTTTTACCTACAACTTTTATTTGAAACATTTTCCAATTGTATCAACACACACACTGACACAAATCAATGACTAGATAAAAAACACTATTTATTAAATATCTCAAAAACTAAGAGTGCTATGACAAAAAGTGAATCCACAAAAAATTTTTAGTTTTTTACTTCGTACAACTTTTATTAGAAACATTTTTCAATTGTATCGACACATACACTGTCACACATCAATAACTAGATAAAACAAACAACTTTTAAAATATCTCAAAAACTAAGAGTGCTATGACATAAAGTTAATAAACAATACATCTTCATTTTGTTATTATCTACAACTTTTATTTGAAAGTATTTTTTGTTTGATGAACATTTATTGAAAAAATCTGAAAAAACTGAAAAACGCTACGAGTAAAGTACCACTTCCGGTTTTCCGATTTTCACCAAAAGCTTTTCAATTCTTCCGATTGTAACAAAAAGCTTAAGTTTCAAATTTCATCTCGATATCTTTAGCGGTTTTTGCGGTACAGCGCACACAGACAGACAGACAGACAGACAGACAGACAGACAGATAGACAGACAGACAGACATTTTTCAAAAATGGTCTTATTCGACTCAGGGGACCTCAAAACGGATATTTCCGCTAAAATTTTTGATTCGAAAATTTTCACGAAAACAATACTTTCCCTTTGTATTACATACGGGGGAAAGTAAAAATGGTGATGTGTCCATCATAGTACTTTCCCCCGTAAATTGCGTATTAAATCACTTTAAAAATATTTGTAGCATTATTATTTTCAAAATGTCTTCAACTTTTCGATAACTACAACTTTTATTTGAAACATTTTTCAATTGTATCAACACACACACTGACACAAATCAATGACTAGAAAAAAACACTATTTATTAAATATCTCAAAAACTAAGAGTGCTATGACAAAAAAATGGTGATGTGTCCATCATAGTACTTTCCCCCGTAAATTGCGTATTAAATCACTTTTAAAATATTTGTAGCATTATTATTTTCAAAATGTCTTCAACTTTTTGATAACTACAACTTTTATTTGAAACATTTTTCAATTGGATCAACACATACTGACACAAACCAATGACTAGATAAAAAACACTATTTATTGAATATCTCAAAAACTAAGAGTGCTATGACAAAAAGTGAAGATACAAAAAATCTTTAATATTTTATTACCTACAACTTTTATTTGAAACATTTGCCAATTATATCAACACACGCACTGACACAAATCAATGACTAGATAAAAAACACTATTTATTAAATATCTTAAAAACTAAGAGTGCTATGACAAAAAGTAAGTGAACCATACATCTTTATTTTGTTATTATCTACAACTTTTATTTGAAAGAATTTTTTGTTTGATGAACATTTATTGAAAAAATCTGAAAAAACTGAAAAACGCTACGAGTAAAGTACCACTTCCGGTTTTCCGATTTTCACCAAAAGCTTTTCAGTTCTTCCGATTGTAACAAAAAGCTTAAGTTTCAAGTTTTATCTCGATATCTTTAGCGGTTTTTGCGGTACAGCGCACACAGACAGACAGACAGACAGACAGACAGACAGACAGACAGACAGACAGACAGACAGACATTTTTCAAAAATGGTCTTATTCGACTCAGGGGACCTCAAAACGGATATTTCCGCTAAAATTTTTGATTCGAAAATTTTCACGAAAACAATACTTTCCCTTTGTATTACATACGGGGGAAAGTAAAAAAGTGAACAATACATCTTTATTTTATTAATATTTACAACTTTTATTTGAAAGAATTTTTTGTTTGATGAACATTTATTGAAAAAATCTGAAAAAACTGAAAAACGCTAAGAGTAAAGTACCACTTTCGGTTTTCCGATTTTCACCAAAAGCTTTTCAGTTCTTCCGATTGTAACAAAAAGCTTAAGTTTCAAGTTTCATCTCGATATCTTTAGCGGTTTTTGCGGTACAGCGCACACAGACACACAGACAGCCAGACAGACAGACAGACAGACAGACAGACATTTTTCAAAAATGGTCTTATTCGACTCAAGGGACCTCAAAACGGATATTTCCGCTAAAATTTTTGATTCGAAAATTTTCACGAAAACAATACTTTCCCTTTGTATTACATACGGGGGAAAGTAAAAATAAGTAATGAAGGAGAACTAAGCACAGACCACAAACTATTAATAACAAGAACAAAGCTAACAACTACAAAAACTAAACCTGGAAAGGAGCACAAGAAGATAAAAGCAAAACGGTTAAATGACGAAAAGATTAGAGAAAAGTACGAACTAGGAATAACTGAGGATCAAATAAAACTGGAACAAGAAGAAACCCAAACCCTCACATTAAACGAAAAATGGACCAAATTAAAAAACACCATGATAGATACGGCAACAAAAATATGCGGAGAAAAGAAAATAACAAGTAACAGCAAGAGAACAAAATGGTAGAACAGCGAAGTAAAACACAAAATTAAACAGAAAAAAGAAGCATGGAAAAAATACCTACGAACAAGGAAAAGTAAAGACAAAGAAGCATACTTTACTTTAATTTACTTTATTGGTGCTATTAAATCAGTTTACACAGGTCAAGAATACGTATATAAGTAGTAAGATAAAATAAGACATATAACAATAATAAATAATTATAAGCACAAAATAATATAAGAAGAGTACAGGTTTTAATTATGAGTAGTTACAATTAATATTAACTTAAGACATACATACAATAAATAAAGAGTAAATGTGTTAAAATTCGACTGTGCTGGATACGTTACTGTCGTCATTTATAAGACATTCATTTAATGTGTAGAATGCTTTGGCAGCGAGGTATTTCTTTATCGTAATTTTGAATTTTGCCTGATTTGCTGACTTAATTATATCTGGTAGCAAGTTGTATATTTTTGGCCCGTAGTAATTGGTGCCATTCCGTGACTTATTGAGACGCATGTGATTTAGACAAATTTTTGACACAGTTCTCCTTTCGTGGTGATGTCTCAGCGAGTGCAGGTCGTATTCTGTGATGTTTTTCCGAACATGGACTAAGCATTCCAGTATGTACAGCGAGGGGAGAGTTAGAATGCCTAGCTCAGTATATTTGGCTTTGCAGTCGTCCTGATATTTTAGGTATGAAATTATACGTACTGCCCTTCTTTGTAGACCAAACATACGATTCAATATAGGTGTGTGTCCCCATGCAAGAATCCAGTATACCAGGTGTGATTGGCATACTGCGAAGTTCGCAGTACGTATAGCACTCGGAGGGAGGCTTACCTTTAAGTGCCGCAGTAAAAATATGGAACGACATACTTTGTGAGCTACTGACTCTGCCTGGTTATTCCATGTCAACCTATTGTCGAGACAGACACCGAGGAACTTAGCTGGCGTTTGTTCAGGTGCGTCTGTACGCAAAGAAAATAGTAGGTTGACTGTTTTGTTTGGATTAAGGATTAATCTGTTCGTCTCAAACCAATGAATGACGTCATTTTTTGATTTATTGTGCTGCTCAGTCGCGTGTAAAAGGTCAAGTGAACTGTTTGTAAAGGTGGTATCATCCGCAAACTGAAACAAGGTGGAAGCTGTTGCTGTAGACGAGAGATCGTTAATGTAGATGAGAAAAAGTACAGGCCCGAGAATAGATCCTTGGGGTACACCATGAGTGAGGTACTTTTCCCTCGATTGTTTACTATCTATGGTGACAATTTGTCGTCTATGGTGTAGGTAGGATCCTATTAGTCGACAGCTGCTAGGGTGGAAGTTATAGAAATATAGTTTTCGTAAGAGAACACCATGATCCAGGCAGTCGAAGGCCCTGCTGAGGTCCAGAAAAGTTGCAGTGGTATGCATATTCGACTCGAAGCCTTGCAGGACATTATTAGTGAAGTAGACAATCGCGCTGGCAGTGGATTTTCCCTTACGAAAACCATATTGAGAATCAGACAGTATGTTATGTTTTTCAAGGTGGTCTAATACTTGGGCCAGCATAACTTTTTCAAATATCTTCGCTATTACAGGTAGTATGGCTATGGGTCTATAGTTGTTTGTGTCTCCTTTATCCCCATTTTTATGTATAGGAGTGATACGAGCCATTTTTAACGAATTTGGAAATATGCAATCTTTAATGCAACAATTTATCAACTTAGTGAGAGGTACTGTGAATGTATCAGACTCTTTTTTTATTAGATCTGCTGTAAGAAAATAAATATCTTTCGATTGGGAGTTTTTTAGACTTTTTATTACATCTCTGATTACTATAAATGTAGTTTCCTTGAATTGGAAGTACTCTGAGCACGTAACTTAATACTTCGACATGAGCGTAAGGGGTGTTTGGGTAGACATTGGAATATATTTAATTAGATTATTCGCCACATTTGCAAAATATTCGTTGAATTTGTCGGGGTCAATATCGCAGTACGTGTCACTCTTTGTATTATTATTTACTAGTGACCACAGTGCTTTCTGGCTGTTTTTTGAATTTTTTATGTACGATGCATTAGCACTGATTTTTGCATTTTAAAGAGCAATGTGGTACTTCCGTTTATAGCTTAGGTAATTTGTTTTAAATTCATGATTTCGGTCGCTTGCTGCTTTAATTAACATTAGTGTTTCCCGCATGTCGTATAATTTACGATTAAACCATTTAATTGTTTTTTTCCGAGTTACTATCTGTCTTTCCCTGAATGACGTGACAAAATGTTCGTAGAGGATATTAGTGAATGTCGAAAATTTATGTTCACTTGTAATGTCTTGGCTACTGATAAAGTCCCAGTCTTCTGCGTCTAACAGATTATAAAACGAATGTATACCTGCTTGTGTAATGGGCCTTGTTACTCTTGGGGGGGGGGTTAAAGGGGGGATTTGGTAGTTTACAAGATAATATGATGCCTACGTGGTCGGAAAACCCAGAGTCGCAGGCTTCGACTGCAATACTGGACGCATCATACATAATAAGAAGAAAGGAATCTAAAAGGACACTGCAGGAAGCAAAAAAGAAAAGTTGGGAATAATTCGGAAAGGAAATCCAACAACTAAGTGAAACAGACAACATAAAATTCTGGAAAGCAGTCAAATCCCTAAGGAAGAAAAGAGAGAAGCACACTAGAAGCATTAAAGATAAAAACAGACCGAAACAGAAACGATAGTGAAAACATGGAAAGAACACTACGAAGAAAATTCTCAGCAATGGACAACACGGACAGTGAAACAAGAGCAAAAGAAGAAGATGAAAAACAAAGCCAAGACGAAGAAACAGAAATACAGACAGCCGAAGTGGTAGACGCAATAAAAGAACTGAAAATAGAAAAAGCGGCGGCACCGGACGGTATCATGCCAGAATTTATCAAGTATGGAGGCCAAAAAGCAATAGAATGGATGAGAGATATATGCAACATGGCATGGAAAGAAGCAAAGGTACCAACTGATTGGGAAATAAGCGCGCTAGTCCAAATACACAAAAAAGGAAGCTTCACAGAATGCAACAACTATAGAGCCCCAGTAGCCATAAAAGTATACAGTAAAATTATAGAAAGGAGACTAAGACAACAAATAGAATACACACTAGAAGAAGAACAAGGAGGATTCAGAAGCAAAAGACAAACCTCAGACCATATAAGCGTACTCCGGAAAATAATTGTAACTAAAATAGAAAGAAATGCAGAACTGTACATCACCTTTATCGACCTCAAAGCAGCTTTCGACAACATGGACAGAACAAAACTGTGGGTCACCCTGCAACAGCTACAAGTAACACCAAGACTATTAATAGCAATAAATAATTTATACGCAAGAGTAAGGGCAATAGTACAAATAAACGGCACAAAATCAGCTCAATTTGAAATTAGTAGAGGAGTGAAACAAGGAGACTCACTAAGCCCACTACTCTTTATCATATACATGAATAGAATATACAAAAATTGCAAAGTTAGAACACCAAAATACTGTCTTTGGTGTTCTAACTTCGCAATTTTTGTATATTCTATTCATGTCTATGATAAAGAGTAGTGGGCTTAGTGAGTCTCCTTGTTTCACTCCTCTATAGATATATACAATTACAGCCAATATTAATGGAGGCCCTAATGTACGTAGATAATGTAACACTAATAGCGGACAGACCGGAAAAGATGCAAAAACTGATAGACATTTGGACAGATGAAATAGACAAAATGGGTATGAGCATAAACACGGACAAAACAAAAATAATGGAAGTAACAGGGTGCAAAAACGACAACAACACAGAATATACATGCAAAGGAACAAGACTAGAGAAGGTTACTATAGTCTGTTTAAATACTAGAAGGAGTAAGTGTCAAAGCCCAATTTACACTATAAAAAGTTACCAGAAATATCACAAGATAAATTTGGCGGCAATTTTAAATAATTTCATAATTACTCCATAAATAAAATCAAATATCCATTTTGTAGATCTTAATTGTGGTTAAGTATTTTCTTTTCCATCGTACGATATCGTCGGTTCAATTAAAATTCTAATACGGCATGTCGCTATATATCTGTGAAATAAAACATACTTACATTATGTTCATAATATAACATGAAATTTATATAATAATGTGTCTCTATCAGAGCTGGGACGAATTCTCGTAAAAAGGATTCGAATCACGAATTTGAATCACCTAATATGATTCGAATCACGAATACTCGAATAAAGGAATTTTAAGAGATAAATATGATTCGAATCGAAGATTCTAATCCTGTTTTTTCGAATCACGAGTACAAATCCTTTAAGAATAAATTTGATTTTATTATTCTTTTGCAACCATTAATATATAAATATAGTTACCAGTTGTTTTAAATAAAATATTCAAAACCTAATTCTTTATTATTACCACTGAACATCGTTGATAACAGACTAAATATCTAAGTCCTTGTTACTCTAGTTAAAGTTGTATTTGTGTGTTTCTGAACTCCACTTCAAATCAGTGTTTTGGCGCGTGGCGCATGAAGTAAAATTTCGAGTTTAGAAAAGCCCGAAAATTTGTCTCGGGACAAATTTTCACGGGGCTTTTCTAAACTCGAAATTTTACTTCATGCTTAGTCTGGGAGTGGAAACACTCGTTGAAAACTTCAAATTGAACTCTATTATATAATAATTATGAAATTTACGCAAATAAAAAACTCACTGAATATCATTAAAACTGGGAAAGTCAGAGAAAAGTCATGGAATTATATTCAAATTGACCAAAACACTAACAAAAAAGCCATATAATATTATTAAATTTGTCAAAATCAGCATGCAAATTACAAAACACGTAAACATTTATAAAATTCACTAAATTATTGGCAAAAACAATGAAAACTATTAAACAGAATGGGGGTTTCCCACAGAAGAAAGTTATATTAAAAGGTCAGGGAAAAAATCTTTAGTCAGGGAAATGTCGGAAAAATGTAACATTTCAGATTGTGGTCACCATTTCAGTTTTACTTCAAAAAATATTAAACAAAATTTTGAAAACTAGATTATTATCTTTAAAAACATTTTCAATCATTTAATGTTCTTATCAAACCATTCAGTTTGATGTTTCGAACGAGCGTTTCTACTCCCAGACTAAGCATGAAGTAAAATTTCGAGTTTAGAAAAGCCCCGTGAAAATGTGTCGAGGGTCGCGCAGCGACCCGAGACAAATTTTCTGGGCTTTTCTAAACTCGAAATTTTACTTCATGCGCCACGCAGTGATTTAACGTGAAATTTAAAAACACACAAAAAAACATTTTTCATATTATTCCTCACAATTAATTCGAATTATTTTTGACAATTCAAATCCTTTTGTAAGTATTCGAGCCCTTTTACAATGATTGGAATGCTTTTATAAGGATTCGATTCACCTACATTTAGACTCGAATACGAATCCTCTTAAAAAAATGTAACGAATCCAGTTGAACTAAAGTATTCGAATGCCTGTTTTGAATCCTCTAAAAGGATTCGAATCCAGGATTTGAATTCTGAATGATTCGAATCCTGCCCAGCTCTGGTCTCTATCTTACTTAAAATTGATTATTCAATCTTTTTAGAGTATGTGCACTTGTACTGAGTAGATCGAACGCGTGTTGCTCTGTACATTTTTATAAAAATCTCATATATTTATTATCATTAAAACATTAAAAAAATGCCTGCCGGAATGTCAACGAGAAGTAGTCCAGATGAAGCCCTCATACAAAAAGTCGTCGAGCGGATTATCTCAAATCCGGAATTCATTATCAACCTCATGGAAACAATAAACCATCACTTAAAAGCAAAAATCAAGGTGACAGAAGAAAAGGTGGCCTCACTCGAAGCTGACGTAGGCCGACTGCAAGCAAAGTTGGACGTTCTAGACCAGCAACAAAAGGGATGCAGTTTAAGGATCTTCGGCCTAAAGAAGAATGATGGTGAAAAACTGGAAGATTCTTTCATCAATATGTGTAACACAAGAATGAAAATTCCTGTGTCCTCCAGAGATTTGCAACGTTTTCAACATACAAAAAATGGTAATAACTCCTCCATATTAGTGTCCTTCTACAGCCGCCAACTACGAAATAATATCTACGCCACTAAAAGACAGCTTAAAGGTACTAAAATTGTTATCAGGGAGGACCTTACATTGACTCGATTGGCACTAGTTAAGGCAGCCACGACCAAACTAACGAACAAAAATGTATTTACAAATTTCGGTAATGTTTACATTAAGGTAACAGACGGCATTAAGCAAATTTCCAAAATCAGTGATCTTGATAATATTAAATAATATCTACAAGTACAATGAGTTCACCTTTCGATTTCGTATATTGGTCATTCGCGTTTAAAATATTCGTATACTGTTTTTTTTTGTGTGAGGAACTTTTTTTTACATTTTTTTATAATTCTTTTGTTTCTGATATTCAGCGTTTTACAAACATATACGTACAATTCTACTTTTTATATTTTCTAGTTATTTTATTATTTCCTTAATTTATAATTTAACACATTCGATTATCTAGCTATATTCATATTACATATACATTCATAATTTGGTATATTAAATCATACAATTTTCAATCTGTAGTAAATATTATTATTATTTTTTTTTAAGTTTATTTTCTAATTGCATGCCACTTTAAAATCAATGTATTTAACTTAATAACTTTTCGCTCAAATATATACTATATTCATTAATAGAAATGCTGCCACATGAACTTAAAATTGCCCATATTAATGCTAGATCTTTACTTCCAAAAATGATGGAAGTTAAGGATTTCGTACAACTTCATAATATTGATATTTTAGCAATTTCAGAAACATGGTTAAATCCAAATGTTTCTGATAATGATGTAAATATTGAAAACTATAATTTTATTAGAAATGATCGTTCGACGAGGGGAGGCGGAGTGGGCATCTTAATAAAAAAAAGGATTAAATTATTATCGCGTCGCTATTGAATCTGACATTGAGATTATCTGGATCGTGGTAAAAAAACATAATTTTAAAATAGCTGTATCAGCAGCATTTCGACCACCTAACTACGACGTGCCCTTGTTTTTGAGTGAATTCGAAAGTTCATTAGCGAACTGTTTTCCCCTAACTGATAATATTATATGCTGCGGTGACATAAACATTGATTTACTTAAGCCTGAAAACAGTTCTTGCACTCTATTGTATGATGTACTTGATAGCTTTGAATTAACACAAATCATCAACGAACCAACTAGAATTGCCGGTGCTTCCTTATCTCTTTTAGATATTATTATTATTTCTAAACATATGGTTGTTAGTAGTCATGGCATATTGGACTGTTCATTCTCTGATCATGATGCGGTGTATTGTACTATTGAACACAATTATACCGTACACCAGGATCAACAATTTACTTCCCGAGATTTTCGAAATATTGACATGACTGCATTTAAAAACGATTTAAATAACTTTCCCATGCATCATATTCTAATTTCTCATGATATTAATGATAAATTATCTGTTTTTAATAAATACATTTTAGACATATTCGATAAACATCCTCCTATAAAAACACGAACAGTATCTAAAAGGTATAGTCCGTGGCTAACAGATAATTTAAAACTAATGTTTCAGTTGCGAGATAAGGCCAAAGCACGGTACAGAATATCTGGCAATCCTTCACACTGGGAATATTACAAAACTTTACGGAACTTTACAAATGTTGCTATCAAAAACAAAAAAAGGGCATACTTTTTACATATTTCAAATAATAGAGGTAAAGATTTTTTGTGGAAACACCTAGAAACGCTAGGTCTTAAGAAAAAAACCGTTAATATCCCTGAATCGTTGCATAACGTAGATGCCATTAATTCTTATTTTCAAGAGATTATTCCTTCTTCAAACAGTCAAACGATGCATGCCAACTCATATTTTGCAGACAAGTCCCACCCATCTGCAGTTCCGTTTAATTTCAAATTGGTAAATGAGGACGCTGTAACAAAATTCTTATTCCAAATTAAATCATCTTCCACTGGACACGATAATATTAATACCGTAATGCTACAAATGTGCTTTCCTCATATCGTGCCAGTTATCACTCATATCATAAATTGCTGCATTTTAGGCGGGGTATTTCCAGATCGCTAGAAGCTTGCCATAATAAAACCCATACCCAAAGTAAATAAACCTACTGAGATGAAGGACCTAAGACCTATCAGTATTTTGCCAGCTCTTTCTAAATTATTTGAAAAAATTAAAAAACAGCAATTACTGGAGTACGTTGACAAAAAATACAATCTTGCCACAATTACAATCTGGGTTTAGAGTAGGCTATAGTTGTGAGACAGCATTATTAAAAATTACGGACGATATTTTATCAGCCACAGACAATGGACTTTTAACAATATTGGTACGTTTAGATTACAGTAAGGCCTTCGACACTGTCAGGTATGATACACTTAAGCTAATACTGCAGTACATAGGGGTAGAAAAATCTGCTGTCTCACTACTAACTAGCTACGTTATTGGACGTAAACAATGTGTGCAACTGAATAAAATAAAATCAAATTTCTTAGACATTAGGCAAGGGGTGCCGCAAGGTTCTGTGCTAGGCCCTCTTTTATTTTCCATCTATACATTTAATATACTCTCACAATTGAAATTTTGCCAATGCCATATGTATGCAGATGATAGCCAACTATACCTTTCTTTTAAACCTGAATCTTTTCGCCAGGCTGAAATGTATGTGAATTCCGACTTGCAAAGAATTTACGAACATTCTTGCATGTTGGATCTAAGGCTAAATCCTACAAAATCTTCATTTCTGCTGTTTGGAAAGCATAAAACCTGTAACCTTATCCATTCTCAAATTAGATTAACAATTAATGGTGCTGATGTTCCTTATGTTACAGAAGCTAAAAATCTAGGCGTAATTATCGATAATTCTTTTAGATATAAAAAACATATCAATAGATATATTAGCACAGCCTATATTAACCTAAAAAGATTGTATCCTTACCGTTCATGCCTATCCATAGAAATGAAGATCATGCTATGTAATGCATTCGTCTTGTCGCAATTCACATACAGTTCACTAATATATAACTCTGCTATTGATAGAATAACTAATAATCGCATACAAAAAGTCCAAAACTCATGCCGGCGTTTTATATTTGGAATCAGAAAGTTTGACAGAATTTCATATAAACTTATTGAAACAGGGTGGCTAAATATGGCTGCTAGGCGTGAATGTCAGACGTTGTGTTTATTTCATAAAGTGATAATAAATAAATCACCACAATACCTCTATAATAAAATTACATTTCGAGATGATGTGCACACATTAAATACTCGATTTAAAGGGCGCCTATCTCCTCCTAAACACCGCACCTCTCTATATGAACGGTCATTTTCTTATCAAATATACAGGATGTAGAATGAAATTCCAAATGAATTTAAAAATCTTGATTTGAGCAAGTTTAAGTTGGCAGTTAAAATACATTTACAGAAGTGCTAATAACAATCGTGATGGCTAGATTTTCAATGTATGTAACACAAAATATATATGTATAGAGTATTTGCTCATGTTTGTTTAATTCGTAGATACAAAGTGTATTCCACATATACTCAATGACATTAGAAGCGTAACACCAAGAAGGAATGATTTTTTTAAATTCATATTTTAGCAACAAAGTGACTATATTTAAAGCATACATTGATAACAATTTCAATCTTGTGCCTTTTATATTTATTGTGAAAAAAAAATATTTAACTTTTTCTTTTTTGATAAAACTATTTATATGAGCTGTTTAGTACAGATGTTTTTAGTTTTCGTGTTTCCGTTGAGTGTGTTAAGCTTAAATAAAATGCCTCGAGTCCGAAGACGTCCACAATATCACCATTTGAGCGATTTTGACCGGGGTCGAGTTGTTGCTTATCGAGATGTCGGTATGTCCTATCGCGAAATTGCCCGCCGTATTGAATCCACTGCAGCAACTGTAATACGTGTGTATCAGGTATGGACAGAAGAAGGTAGAGGAGCAAGAAGAAGACCAATTGGTCAACCAAGGCGTACCACAGAACGTCAAGATCGGCGCTTAAGACAAATAGCCCTGCGAGACCGTTTCGGTACTACGCGTCAAATCGGTGATCAATGGATTGAAGAAGAAGGTAGGCCCGTTAGTATGCGAACCTTATATCGCCGCATTCAATCCTTTGGGCTTCTTTCGTACCGTCCAAGATTAGTGCTTCCTTTAACAGCGAGACACTGTCGCCAAAGGTTGGTCTGGTGCAGAGAACGGCAGCATTGGGAGGCAGAATGGCACGATGTCGTATTCAGCGATGAATCACGATTTTGTCTAGGCACGCATGATGGCCGTAGAAGGGTACGACGCTACCGTGGAGAACGACCTGATCTTAGGTTTGCTATTGAGGGGCATGTACACAGGACTGCTGGAGTAATGATTTGGGGGGCTATTGCTTATGGTAGTCGATCACCTCTTGTATTCATTCGAGGCAGTATGACAGCTGTGCGTTATGTTGAAGACGTCATACGACCGACTTTTTTGCCTTATTTAGATGGCCGCCCAGACGTACTTTTTCAACAAGATAACGCACGTCCCCATATTGCTCGTCGAACTATGAACTTTCTTAATGAAGCTGGTGTTAATGTTTTGGCGTCGCCGCTCCGTTCGCCGGATTTAAATCCCATTGAACATGTGTGGGATATCATGGGAAGAAGAATATTCTCTTTGCACCATCCTCCACAGACTCTAGTACTGGCAAAAAATCAAGTTAAAATAATAACTCCTTCTGGGTGTTACGCTTCTAATGTCATTGAGTATATAAAGTAAATATTTAATTTAATTTAAGGTTTGGATGGTAGAACAGTTTGGGGATTACCCCAACACTGAATCCCGCCTTATGATGCGCATTTTGTTACATTCAATTTTTCCTAATTTTACACTAATATGTACCTTTATATATTTTTGTTGTTGAATGTTATTATTATGCAAATAAAGAATTATTATTATTTGTTTTATAAAACTATACAAGGTAGAACGACTTATCTTCGGCATGCCTGCATGATTGTTTACTTCTTTTAAAACTTTATTCAAAGTTGGCAGTTCATTTTTATAGAAGAAACTATGCACGGATCTCTTTACTACGTCACCAAAACTTTTAATTATGTCCTCCAAGCTGTTTAGGGCTACAAATCTCTCCGGATTTCTTATATTCGCTAATGGTACGATAGATAGTGGAATTTACAACTTCTAAAAATGAAACAATTTATTATTTGATGCATATTCTTAGGCTATTTGATATCTTACCTACTGCACCAACAATGTCTGTTACAACAGCAGTTATTTTCATATGTGGATCATCTGTTATCATCTGCTTATACATAATTATTATGCACTGTTTTTCAGACAAATATAAATGACCATTATCCAAATTCTTACGCCTTTTTGAAGTGAAGGTGATATTATCACCTAGCTTGTACTGGGTCCATAATCCATCACAACAATATAAACAAAACTAACTTTTAACTATGCTAAAGAAACACCGCACAAAAGGTTATTACGAAACAGACAAAGTTGCAACTCGGTAACGCTTTGAATTAAGGTTATGTCAGCTGTTGCGTCTAATAATGAATTAGCATAGTGTAAAATGGGCGCACTCTCGGCCAATCAGAGTTGTAGGTTTTGGCGCGTGAAATTTAAAACGCTCCTCCTAGTTATTAAACAGATTATAACTACAACTATTTAGGAACGATCATTAGTAACGATGGAAAAATAGACATAGAAATAGCCAACAAACATAAGAAAGCAAACAACATCTATTACGCTATAAACAAAAAACTTCTTGGTAAAAAAGAAATAAATTCAAAAACGAAACAACATATATACAACAAACTCGTAATCCCTACAGTGCTGTACTCCACAGAGACAATGACCACACTACCGGCTCACAAAAACAAGCTAACCGCAATAGAAATGAAATTCCTCCGGAAGATAGCAAACGTCACCAAATTTGACAAGAAAAGGAACGAGGAGATACAGGCCAACCTAAAACAGGACATGATAACAAACAAACTCGAAAATACTGGTTTGCCCATTTCAGGAGAATGGACAACAACAGATTAACAAAACAAGAAGAGCAAACAACCATGGAAGGAAAAAGGAAACCAGGGAGACCCAGAAAGACAATGAAGAATAAAATTGAGTAAATAGGAGAGAGACATGGAAAAAGTCTAGTAGAGCTGGAATCGGAAGTTATGGAGAAGATGGCTCGATATCGAGTACCCGACGCCCTAAGAGGCAACAAGAGATAGCAGAAGAAGAAGAAGAAGGAAATAAATTTCGATGATTGCTGTCAATTTGGACAATTTGATAAATTTCGATGATTTCCGTCAAATTCGACATTTTTAACTGTATTTTAAATAATTCCGTCAAATGTGACATTTTTTAATATTCAACGTTTTCAATCGTATACGCCTGGTCTCTTCCTCGCCGGGCGACTCGAGCGCCGCTCTGGCGGCAGCGCCGCTAAGTTGTTGACTGGGGCCGTTTAAATGTCGTGATTAAACCTGTTACGGCAGATCGTGGTTTTTCATCGTTACATACCGTTTTGATGGCAAAACATGCCAACTATTGTGCAGTGCGGATTTCGAGCTGTCAATTTATCTATATTTCGCGAGAAAAGCTTAAATAAAGGGCGAAAATTGCTACATAGCTTCCACGTCAGCGACGTCAAAGAAATCCAAAATGATGATTTCAATGACATCGTGGGAGTTGTTTTCCGGGAAACTCCTGGTGCTCAAAGCACTAGATCGAAAGCAAATTTGTCCAATGTACAAATCAAGGTAAGCGTACTATATATATAACCTATATTATAGGAAATGTATCGATAAGTTGCAACCCATGTTTTTGTTTCAATGTCAAATGCAAAGTTTTCTGTGACAGCATGCTTCAGAATTACGGGCAGAGTTCACACTTTTCTTCTCGTTGCAAAGGGCAAGTCTCTGTCTGTGAGCTTCACAGGATTCCTTTGCCGGTTTCCATGGGAAGATTGTCGGGTTAAAATTTTCCTCTGTGGGATTATTTGATTTCACACCGCCAACAAAGTGTTCAGCGCAAATTCTTGTGTGCTTCATTGGCACCCAGGGTCCATTTTCATCTCTGAAACAAGGACACTTCAATTAAAAGATGACTTTTTATTCGCATTGTTGCATTCAAATTATTTTTCTCCAAGCATTATCACTGTTACTTTCATAGGTTAGGAATGCTGCCGGCAACATGAGGTTTGTTTTCATTTTAATATTGCAGATTGATTGAATAGTTCTATTCAGGTGAAATAGGAATGTTAACATTATTACTTACCCTTCTCGTCGTACACGCGCAATCCACAACTTCTTCCGCTGTACTTCATAATCACGATTCGGGAACGTATAAAATGTCAAACCGACATTTTTCAACTGCGCGTTGGGGTAGCCAGGCACGCAACACACTTTTCCCTCCGATTTCCTGCTCATTTCGTCGCTTATTAATAACAAAAACACGCGTTTCACAGCTGTGCGGCATGCGAACCGCTTGCGCCTGACAACGTGACTCCCAGTCAACAACTTACAGCTTTGGCCGCATGAGGGCGCGTCGAGCGTGAGAGACCAGGCGTATTCTGATAAGTTTCGCACAAATTGATTTGTTGGACGTTACCATCATACAGAGCTGGGCAGGATTCGAATCATTCAGGATTCGAATCCTTTTAGAGGATTTAATAAAGGCATTCGAATACTTTAGTTAAAGTGGATTCGTGATTCGGATTCGTTACATTGTTTTAAGAGGATTCGTATTCGAATCCAAATGCAGGTGATTTGAATCTTTATAAAAGGATTAGAATATTTATAAAAGGATTCGAATACTTACAAAAGGATTCGAATCGTTAAAAATAATCCAAATTAATTGTGAGGATTAACATGAATAATTTGTTTCGTGTGTTTTTAAATTTCTGGTTAAACCAGAGTTTTATACGCGTGGCGCATGAAGTAAAATTTCGAGTTTAGAAAAGCCCCGTGAAAATTTGTCTCGGGTCGCTGCGCGACCCTCGACAAATTTTCTACGCGGGGCTTTTCTAAACTGGAAATTTTACTTCATGCTTAGTCTGGAAGTGGACAACACCCGTTCTTAGAAGTTTCAAATTGATGGATCACTCTAGATTACTAAATTTATTACTCAAAGGATTGTTTTACAAAGGCTACAGTTCGAAGGACCAATTGTAGTCTTTGGAGACCGAATGACTACAGGGAATTGAAGTTTAAAAAAAAAACAATATCTGAAGGTTCACAGCGTGGATATGAAACAAAAAATCCAATTTAAAAAAAAATCGAAGTTAGGTTGTTGTTTTCAGTGCATTTTTAACTTTACTTTAAATCAGTGTTTTATACGCGTGGCGCATGAAGTAAAATTTCGAGTTTAGAAAAGCCCCGTGAAAATTTGTCTCGGGTCGCTGCGCGACCCTCGACAAATTTTCTACGCGGGGCTTTTCTAAACTCGAAATTTTACTTCATGCTTAGTCTGGGAGTGGAAGACACTCGTTACCTTAAAATATGTCACACGTGTTAAAATGTGTATCGTAACTGTCAGAATGAAAAAAAAATTGATATGTCTATCATAGTACTTTCCCACATGTTAAATACTTGAGCTTTTTAAACAAATGTATCTCATTCCTGTTAAACTTTGTTCAACTTTAACCTGGGATTGAAATCACTGTTCAAAACTTCAAATTGAACTCTTTTATAAAATCGACGAATGCCTCGAAATTACGTAAAAATAATTCACTAAATATCAATAAACCCGGGAAAGTCAGAGAAATTGACTGAAACACTGAAAAAAAAAACGTTTGAATAAATCGCGAAAAGTAACAACATACACACAAATAAATAAAATTACGAAAAAACTATTCGTGAATAGTTTTTTCGTAATTTTATACATTATGTTTAAAGTGTGCAAACTATAAGAAGCGTAAGCTTATTTTTTCGAATTCAAATAGTTTTGAATTTGAATTTATCTTATACACACAAATTATGAAAAATATCAAAACTATTGACATTTATTAAGAATCATATATATAACATTTTTTCTTTCATATCCACGCTGTGAACCTTCAGATATTCGTTGTTTTTTTTAAAAAACAACTTCAATTCCCTGTAGTCCTTCGGTCTCCAAAAACTACAACAGGTCCTTCAAGCTTTAGCCTCTGTAAAACGGTCCTTTGAGTAATTAACTTATTAATCTAGAGTGATTCATCAATTAGAAACTTCTAAGAACGAGTATTGTCCACTCCCAGACTAAGCATGAAGTAAAATTTCGAGTTTAGAAAAGCCCCGCGTAGAAAATTTGTCGAGGGTCGCGCAGCGACCCGAGACAAATTTTCACGGGGCTTTTCTAAACTCGAAATTTTACTTCATGCGCCACGCGTATAAAACGCTGGTTTAACCAGAAATTTAAAAACACGCGAAACAAATTATTCATGTTAATCCTCACAATTAATTTGGATTATTTTTAACGATTCGAATCCTTCGCGACCCTCGACAAATTTTCTACGCGGGGCTTTTCTAAACTCGAAATTTTACTTCATGCGCCACGCGTATAAAACACTGATTTGAAGTAAAGTTCAAAAACACACAATAACATCTTCAGGCAGAGTAATACGGAATCAGATATTTAGTCTGTTATCAACGATGATCAGTGTTAATAATAAATAATTAGGTTTTTAATATTTTCCTTAAAACAACTGCTAGCAATATTAAAATGTTAATGGTTGCAAAAAAATAATATAATCTAATTTATTCTTGAAGGATTTGTATTCGTGATTCGAAAAAACGATTAGAATCTTCGATTCGAATCATATTTATCTCTTACGAATCCTTTATTCGAGTATTCGTGATTCGAATTATATTAATTTTAAAAAAGGTAATTATTGCGCTATATATTCGTATTTATCACAATTCAAGTGGTCTATCCTTACACGATTTACTGATGTAGATTTAGCATTTCAGGAATTTTATAGTATTTTGATGAATTTACTATTGCAATATATTCCTAGATATAAACTGAAAAACGCGAGTAAAAACCCTGCATGGTTTACATCGGAAATTATTAGTCTTATCAAAGAGAAGAATTGTATCAGAAAAAGAATGAAATCTAAGTCCCCACCCCTAAGTCTTCAATTTAGAAGAATACACTCTTTAATTAGAAGCAAAATTAAACTTTCATATATGAAATATATATCTACACTTGAAAATCAGTTTACAACTAACCCGAAACAATTCTGGGCTTTTGTCTAAAAAATCAACCAAATCAAGAATTCCTACAACTGCTTCATGATAATATTCTTCTTGATGATCCCTGTGCTATTGCAAATTGTTTCCGTAATTATTTCGCATCAGTACATAGGCCCCCTTCTAATATTAATACTGACACTAAACACAGTCTTGTTCCTAATTTCCAATTCAACACTGCATCAGGAGAACATGTCTTTAAACTTCTCAGAAAGCTTCCGAACAATTACTCATCAGGTAACGATAAATTGCCAGCCTTTCTTTTAAAGGATTGTGCTGCTGTACTATGCGAACCACTAACTACCTTATTCAACTTATCGATAAAATCTTCTGTATTTCCTAGCTGCTTAAAAATTGCATCAATCTGCCCTGTTCCGAAAACTTCAAGCAAACAACAATCAATTGACAACTTTCGACCAATTGCAATATTGCCACATATTGCAAAAATATTTGAACGTATACTTTTTGATCAAATATATGTGCATGTAAAACCATACCTATCAAATATGCAACATGGATTTTTGCCGTGCCGTTCCACAGTAACTAATCTTTGTCTCATCACCCACGACATTGCTGAAGTTTTGGACTCCAAGGGGCAACTTGACGTAATATATACAGATCTGTCAAATGCGTTTGACTTAGTTTCCTATAACATCCTTCTATCGAAACTTCAAAAATTTGGCTTCTGTGATTCCTCTATGGGATTAATTCACTCTTACCTTAATGAACGTAGTGCTTATATTTCCTTTAACACTTTTCAGTCGTCACCCTATTCTCCAACCTCTGGTGTTCCACAGGGTTCTATATTAGGACCCTTACTATTTAATGTATTCATTAATGATCTGTCGGAAATATTAACATATAGTCATCTGCTGTATGCAGATGACCTCAAGCTTTATTCCACTATCAAAAACATACATGACAGCCCACAACTGCAAGATGAATTGAATTTAGTTGCCCTCTGGTGTGAAAATAATGGACTCAAACTAAATATAAACAAATGTAAATATTTAACGTTCACTAGATTATCCAACCCTGTCAAATTTAATCATTCAATTAACAATTGTTACTTAGAAAATGTTACTCTCATTAAGGATCTTGGAGTTTATTTTGACTCCAATCTTAGTTTAAATCATCATGTTGAGTCAGTGGTAAAAAAATCGTTTAAAGCACTAGGTTTTATTTATCGCAGTACATAAGACTTCAGTAATATTAATGTATTAAAAAAACTATTTTATTCATACACTGAAAGAAATTAACGCATCACATTATTTCTTTTAATTTAAAAATAAAGTTTTGATGTTTAAAAACAAAAAAAAATAACAACAAAATCAACTGAACTATAATAATGATTTTCAACACATTTTCTTTCAGTAATGACTAAAATAATGTCATAAATAAAAAGAGGAAAAAAGTTAACATGTGATTATAAGACTTAATATCTAGTGTTTCCTCCTCTTGATCGAATAACTGCCTGACAGCGACGGCTCATACTATTAATTAATGATCCAATTTCATCCTGGTTAATATCTTCCCAAATTTCCTGCAATCTTTGTCCAAGCTCTTGTTGATTGCTTGGACCCCGAGGAAGTGCTCTAAGGCGTCTGCCCATCGCGTCCCATAGGTGTTCGATCGGATTAAGATCGGGACTCCTGGCTGGCCATTGCATTGTGTTGATACCCACTAGGTCAAGATACTGTTGTACAATTCGGGCACTGTGTGGTTTTGCATTGTCATGCATAAACAGGAAACCGTTTCCTCCAAAGGGAGCAAAAGGCATTACGGATGGTTCTAAAATGTTTGCAATATAAGACGCTGCCGTGATGCTTCCTCTTGGTATGACCACCAACTCCGTACGAGCCTCTAAAGTGATACCATCCCATACCATAACAGAGCCTCCACCAAACATAACAGTCGGAACAATGTTACACTGCGCATAACGTTCACCTGGCCGTCTGTACACATGCATTCGTCTGTCACTGCCGTAAAGACAAAATCTGGACTCGTCGCTAAACATAACATTAGCCCAATCGGCCTGTAACCAGTTTACATGTTCTGGCGCAAATGTTAACCTGGCTCTGCGATGGTCTGCGGTTAATTGTGGTCCTTTTGCCGCTGTTTTCGGAGTTAAATTAAAACCACATAACCTTTCTCTGATGGTAACGGAACTTACATGAACATTGTGGATCTCTGCGTGCATATTTTGTAGCCTAGGAGCCGTAATAAACCGTTCGCGTAACGTCTGCATCATTAAAAAACGGTCTTGAACAGCAGTTGTGGCCCCTTTTCTCCCTTGTCCTGGCCTTCTTGAGTATGCCTGAGTTTCCCGATGTCTCTTCAAGACAAGGGATACGGTCGATTGATTAACACCAAGACGCTGACTGATGTAACGCTGACTCCTACCTTCTTCTGCAAGTGTAACCACAATCACAGCTTATTCACTGCTTAAATTAAGATTCGGACGTCTATCCATATTCATTCTTCACTATTTAGCACTTAATTTTAACAATTACTTGAAAACAAACTCAAAAATAAATTTTATATGAACCTTTCTTACAGTCAGAATAATGAAAAGTGCTTCATTTTATTTATTGACAGAAAACCATGAGAACAAAAGACAAAACACAACATGTAAAACAGCATGCTTCATAAGATTTCTTATTGTAAAAATATGTTTGTGTTCAAAGAAAACTCGATTCCAAGATATCAAAAAAATCACAAATGATGCGTTAATTTCTTTCGCCAGTGTATGTGCGCTCTAAGCTCGAATATGCTGCTTTAGTGTGGTATCCACAATCAAAAAATCAAATTAAAATGATAGAAAGTGTACAGCGAAAATTCCTAAAAATGCTATCTTATAAGCGTAATGGTCTATATCCAGTTAGAGGATTTGATCATGATACATTGTTAAACACATTTAATTTTGAATCACTTGAATTACGTCGTCAAAAGACATCACTCATTTTTTTGTATAAATTACTACACAATTCAATCGACTCCCCTGAACTTCTTTACAAAGTGCGGTTGCGCATACCAACTTTTTGCAGCAGACAAAAGTTTACGTTTAGTATACCACCATGTAGAACCAACTATAAACTTAAATCGCCAATACTTATTATGTGTAGTGTTTATAATGCGTTACCTTATTCCTGCGACATATATTATGACAACATTAAATCTCTATTATCACATTTGAAAGAGCAAATAACTTAACATATTTTCACGTATCTGTATTTTTCGTTTTTTGTTTATTTGTATATGTATACACGCATACGGCCATGTAATTAATCTATTTTACATATTGTCTTGTAATTGGGATGTAATTTTCCTGTTGGGCAATAAAGACTTATTATTATATTAGGTGATTCGCATTCGTGATTCGAATGCTTTTTACGAGGATTCGTCCCAGCTCTGCCATCATATTATATTTTGACAATTTTCACAAGTGATCATTTAGAAGTGTTCCATTAATTGATTTATATATAATTTAAGAAACATTTAAAAAAAAAGAATAGTGTCAATTTATTCGCAAAGCTTCAATGTGCAATATGTATAAGTTTCAAAGATCTATTTTCATTATTCTGAAAGATTAATCGTTGTTCGTTCTTATGGTTAAATAACGTGAATTGCCGACCTTAATACGAAATGATAGTATAATATTTGTACGAGATTCATATAAATTAACTAGCATTCAACTATAATGATGTTAGCGGCAATTCTATGAAAAAGGCTGATGATGTTTCGACGTAAACACGTTTCAAAACAAATACTTCGCCCAAATACAAATTTTCTTAAAGATGTGAAATAAAAGAAGAGACAACTATTACTTTTCGTCTTTGACTATATTTTTATTTAACTTTTGTTTTATCTTTTTGAAAAGTAAATGTAATGCGGTAGCCTAAATTTATTTTAAATTTCTAACGGCCTCTCACTTCCTTTAAATGTCAGGGTATTTATTTTTCTCAGAAAAAAGAATCCTCAAAACTCCCAGTGATAATTAAAATGTCTTGATCCCTCCTAATATTCCGCTACAATAAAGCATTTATAATTGTTTGTTCTCATTTTGGTAATTATTTTCTTTTGATTGTTTTGTAATAATTAGGTGGGTATTTTTCTGACCTAGTTTAAGTAAAATGGCAACTCATTAAAAGCAGCTTTCCTCAAAAAATATAAAAACAATACATAAAGATCCTCATCAATTCTGTTTGCGGGGTAAACATTAGCCGGTGATCGTTAAAGATTTTCCCGTTTTACGCGTTTTTCTTGTGTGCGGATTAATTTTTCACAGCCCGCCTCGGCGAGTTGACGGGATCAGAGGCCGCAGTCGGTGACGACGTCTTTATAAGCGCGAACCGTAAATATTTTCATTGGCTTCCCTGCCAAAAATCACATCGATACCGAAATTTCGCAGTGTTTTTATTTTATAATCATTCGCGGTTTCGCCTAGTGGGTGACTGGGAGTAAAGTGTGGAGCATTAGCGGGGGGGTTACGTAATAAGGGGGTAACTACCCTCCTCTACGTCTCCACGTAAAGTATATAGAAGTGTCGGGAGTGCGCGCGGTATCCAGCAGATCAATAAAAGTACGCATCTCTGGTCCGGGACGAGCACATGCTAGTTGGCAGTCGGTATGCACGGCCAGTGTCTCGTGGAGCGTCGCACCTGGACGCCATCGTCGTGGCGTCGCGTCTTCTAGGCCATGCTGGGCGATGACACCGCCTCCCGACGCCGAGGAAGACTTGGCAGCGGTGGGCAAGTGGCTGGAGGAGCACCCGGAACTATTGGAAAACTGGCTAAAGAACCATGCCTCCTCGCAGTACAAACAAAGGGTGCAGAGAGCGTGCACGACGGTCATCCCCAAGCGCACCTCGATCACCTCTGATCTCTTCCAATTGTGGCTGGCGGCGTCGCCCAACAAGCTCGACCAGCAGCCGCAGAATGTCCGTCCACGGCGCGATCTCGACTCCCTGGAGGAGTCGGAGCTCTTCATGGAGCTCATCCGCGACGTCGCTAACGAACTCGACATTGATGTGCTTTGTCATAAGATCCTGAAGAATGTGAGCATTTTGACTAACGCCGATAGGGGGTCCTTGTTCCTAGCCAGGGGGCCTCCTGAGGAGCGCTATTTAGTTGCGAAGCTCTTCGACGTGCGGCACGACACCGAGCTCGAGGAGGCCGTTAAATTAGCCCGCACCGAAGAGATCAGGATCCCTTTCGGCGTCGGAATCGCGGGAACTGTAGCGCAAAGCAAGAGCCTCATTAACATCAAAGATGCGTACAAAGTAAGTCAAAATATAAACATTTTAAAAATGTTACAATCGACCCGTATAGTATTGTAAATAAATTTCAATAATCAACATAGTGGTCATCTTTATAAAATGTCCTGATTTTAATCTGGACCAAAAGTTTACAATAAAATCTCCTAATTTTAATCAAGAGTAAAAGTTTAGAGAAAGTGTCCTGATTTTAATCTGGAACAAAAAATGTACAACCAAATCTTCTGATTTTAATCTCGAGCAAAACTTTACAATAACGTATCCCAGTGGCATAGGGGATTTAGGAGATCAATGAATCTTGAAAAATTAAAACTTTACAATAAAGTGTCCTGATTTTAATCTGGACCAAAAGTTAACAATAAAACCTTCTAGTTTTAATCAAGAGTAAAAGTTTACAATAAAGTGTCTGATTATAATTTAGTCCAAACAATTTACAATAAAATATTAGTCTTAATCTGGAACCAAAGTTTACAATAAAGCACCCTGATTTTAATCTGGAACAAAAATAGTACAACAAAATCATCTGATTTTAATCTTGAACAGAAATGTACAATAATGTATCCTGATTTTAATCTGGAGCAAAAGTTTGCAATACGATCTAATGATTTTAACCAGGAGTAAAAGTTAACAATAAAATAACCTGATTTTAATGTTAAACTTTTACTCCTGATTTTAATCAGGAGTAAAAGTTTACAATAATGTGTCCTGATTTAAATCTAGTGCAAATAATTTACAATAAAATCTTCTATTTGAAATAAAACAATACAGTTAGGAGGGTTTCATTTTTATTGTTGAACACTGCAACATGTTTCACCACACAGTGGCTTCATCAGGCAGATGAAATAATAATAATCATTATTTCATCTGCCTGATGAAGCCACTGTGTGGTGAAACATGTTGCAGTGTTCAACAATAAAAGTGAAACCCTCCCAACTGTGTTGTATTATTTCAAATAGTATTATGGAGTTTCATCATGTATCCGCCTCATCAATTAAATATATAAAATCTTCTGATTTAAATCTGGAACCAAACTTTACAATAATGTATCCTTTTTTTTTAATCGGGAGCAAAAATATTACAACAAAATCGTCTGACTTCAATCTTGAACAAAAAATTACAATAAAGTATCCTGGTTTTAATCTTGAGCAAAAGTTTACAATTAAATCTCTTGATTTTAACTAGGAGTAAACGTTAAGGTCGGAAATTAACATGTTATTTGGCCGTAAGAACGAACAACGATTAATCTTCCAGAATGATGAAAATAGATCTTTGAAACTTATACATATTGCCCATTGAAGCTTTGCAAGTAAATTACACTTATCTTTTTTTTTAAATGATTCTTAAATTATATATAAATCAACTAATGAAACACTCTTAAATGATCACATAAATCCGTGCAATACTTCCATAGAAAACATTATTTCTTCTTCATATTGCTTTAATTTATTAACGTAATTATTGTAAACATGTTGTATCAAATAGATTAATCTAAAATAAATAATAAATAAAATTAATCATTGCTTAGAAATCGTCATAAGAGCAATGTAAATTTTGATTACGCTTTTTAATAAATAGGGGGCAGCATCGTGCTATTTTAGTAATATCTTAAAATTATGCTGTAATTTCCAAAAACATGTGAAAAGAAATTGGGTTTGATATGTAGAATTAGTGTATGGCATTTGTCGCGAAACAGGTTCCTGGTGCGCGGCCTTGAATTGCGAATGTAATTTTTCTGCCGCGGACTGTTCATTGATTGTTGGTACACAACAAAGAAAGACATTATTAATATATTTCCCAATACATTCTTTAAATATACGTGCATGTTTGGAATAGGAATGTGGAATGCCGGTATATGTTGAGTTAAGTGATGACTCAGAAAAAATCGTTTTTCATTTATTTACCAAATTGAATGTACGACACTCGGCGATTTGATTACTGAAGCACTTAGTCAGCTCAGCGTCTATAGTTCGAATTGGGTTATTGTAATTTCTCATTTTTTGTATGGCTTAGCCTACCCAGCTTAAAGTGTAGCCTACCCAGCTTAGAGGGTAGACCTCCTCTCGTGTTCACATCTATTCCTTTTGTATGCTTCATTGCTATTTAGCAAATTAAGGAGTGCAGCACGCGACAGCCATGTACGATATTTGATTTTTGATAGTAATCATTTAAATCACTTATGTAGTTGCAAATAACATGAATATATATTTTATGTTGCCAGAATTTAACTATTTGTCTACAATATAAATACAGGGAATTTTAATTTTAGGTAAACATGTGCATAAGCTGTCAATTTTCAGACATGCGTTGTTTTTTTAAAAAAGTTCAATTTGAAGCTTTAAACGATTGTTTTCCACTCCCAGACTTAGCATGAAGTAAAATTTCGAGTTTAGAAAAGCCCCGTGAAAATTTGTCGAGGGTTGGGCAGCGACCCGAGACAAATTTTCTGGGCTTTTCTAAACTCGAAATTTTACTTCATGCGCTACGGGTATAAAACACTGATTTCAAATGAGGTTCAAATATACATAAATTTCACAGTATTTTAGTGTTTTAAACACGTGGCGCATGAAGTAAAATTTCGAGTTTAGAAAAGCCCAGAAAATTTGTCTCGGGTCGCTGCGCGACCCTCGACAAATTTTCAAGGGGCTTTTCTAAACTCGAAATTTTACTTCATGCTTAGCCTGGGAGTGGAAAACACTGGTTTAAAAATTGAAATTGAACTTTTTCTAAAAAACAACGAATGTCTAAATATTTTAAGAATATAATATGAATTTTGAATACGTATACTTTAAAGAAAAACCCCCTGTATATACTCATATGGAATATCATACTAAAAAGGCATCTGTTTCGTTATACAGTTGTATCTATGTCAATAGAAATTAAAATCGTGAATATTTATCCAGTTTACTTGTGTCTTCTGTAAAGATACCCATTCATGCATTCGCACGGCGTTATGTAAACAAACAAACAACGCGCACCGCACTGATCATTTTTATTATTCGTTGTGATAAAATTCGTCAGGCACTATAAACCAATACATAGTCAAAACTACTTTCTGCAATTTTGCTATTTTTGCGCCATCTCGTATCCCAGAAACACACAACCAGCAAAAATTGGCCCTCTTAACATCAAAGTACCCTGAGCAAAAAATGTATAAAAAATCTAATTTTAATCTAAAACCAAACTTTACAATGAAGTGTCCTGATTTTAATCTGGACCAAAACTTTACAATAAAATCTGATTTAAATCAGGAGTAAAAGTTTACTATTAAGTGTCCTGATTTTAATCTGGAGCAAAAAATGTACACTGAAATCTTCTGATTTTAATTTGGAACAAAACTTTACAGTGTCCTGATTTTAATCTGGAGCAAAAGTTTACAATAAAATCTCCTGATTTTAATCACGAGTAAAAGTTTATAATAAAGTGTGCTGATTTTAATCTGGAACAAAAAATGTATAATTAAATCTTCTGATTTTAATCTGAAGAAAAATTTTACAATAACGTATCCCAGTGGCGTAGATAGAGGGGGAGGGGATTTAGGAGATCAATCTCCTTCCATGAATCTTGAAAAATCAAAACTTTACAATAAAGTGTCCTGATTTTAATCTGAACCAAAAGTTTACATAAAAATCTCCTGATTTTAATCAGTAGTAAAAGTTTACTATAAAGTGTCCCGATATTAATCTGGAGCAATAAATGTACACTGAAACCTTCTGATTTTAATTTAGAACAAAACTTTACAATAAAGTGTCCCGGTTTTAATCTGGACCAAAAGTTTACAATAAAATCTCCTGATTTCAATCACGAGTTAAAGTTTATAATCCAGTGTCGTGATATTAATCTGGAGCAAAAATTGTACAAACAAATCTTCTGATTTTAATCTGGAGCAAAACTTTACAATAACGTATCCCAGTGGCATAGATAAGGGGATGATTCCATGAATCTTGAAAAATAGGATAATAAAATAAAAGACTCGGTATCTGTTGGTGACAGGATTGTTACTAAAAATCATTAAATTTGTAAATAATTATTGAATTTAAAAAATTGGATATTCTATTTATCAATACATTACAAAGTCTGTACATTTTAATTAAATTCTATTAAAATCGTTCTAAACAAAATTTGTCAGTCTTAAAATGATAAATTGCCCTATCTTTTCAAGTCCAAGACAAGGGAAGTCCGATGTGGTCCAGGCAAACCAATGAATGCTACAAAACGATAAATGATTGTACAAATGATGTAAAACTGTAACACGTTAAATTAAAACTATCATTGACAGAAAAAATGAAAAACTTTGGCTCAAACTTACAGATAAAATCAGCTCAGATATTTTAGATATAATTTTTACTGATTACAGTAATAATAATAATAATAATAATAATAATCTTTATTTTATACAAATACACAAAATACATTCTGGTATAGTGTAAAAATAGTGTCACATAATACAGTATTCTCTACAATTTAAAATTTAAAATTAAAGAAGTCTTCAATGCTGTATGGTTCTATCTTACAGATTAAATCATAAATTAAATGTTTATATGATACATGATTCTTTTCTTGTTGGATATGTCTAGGCAGGTGATTATAGAAACGCAAACTGGCATATTGGACTCCTTTTTGGGTAAATGAATGATTTAATTTCGGGTATCGCATGTTTAGTTTATTTCGTGTGTTAAAATTGTGTCCCATTTCATGGTTATTAAATCTGTCTTTATATTTCCCCAGAAATAGGAGACATTCGTGGATATAGATCCCTATGGCTGTCAAAATATTTAGTTTAGAGAATTTAGTTCTACATGATTCTCTAGGTTTTAATTGAAGAATTATTCGCAAAACACGTGTTTGGATAACCAAGACTATTTAATTCTGACGTGCCACCCCAGTGAATAATGCCAAACCTCATTATTGACTCAAAATTGGCAAAATATACTGTTTTTACCAATTTTGTATCCACATTTTTAGCAAGGACACGCAACATGTAACAGCTACTACTTAACCTATGACAAATAGCGTCTATGTGATGTTTCCACCTTAGGCCAGCATCAACATATACCCCGAGCACTTTTGATGACGTTGTTAAGTCATAATTTGACTTGGTAATGTGCATTGTATTTGGATTTTCGTTTCGTTTATTAATGTGAATAGGACGCATTGTGTCTTATCTTTATTTAATAGCAACCTGTTTTCGTTAAACCAATTTTCTAAGTATGCTAGGATGCTAGTTGCATTTTCTTTTAGCTCTAGATAGTCATGGCCTCGAACTGCCACATTTGTATCGTCTGCGTAGTTTATGACAGCACATTTGTTATTGGTCACTTAATTAAACAAATCATTTATAAATAATATAAATAACAACGGCCCTAAAACACTGCCTTGAGGAAGTCCTAATGTTATATTCAGAGGCGCGGATTCAAAATGTTTGTTGTCATGAGTTATTTTTACGATTTGTTGTCTGTCTGATAGGTAAGACCTAAGCAATGTATTTGCTGTACCTCGTATTCCATATGAGTTCAGCTTATCTAATAGGCGGTCATGCGATACACTGTCAAATGCTTTAGACAGGTCCAGGAAAATACCGCATGCTAGTTCATTATTATCCAGCGCATCATATATAATCTTAGTGAAATCAAAGAGTGCTGTGTTTATATTTTTCCTTTTTACGAACCCGTGTTGCTGGTTGCTCAGAATATTATGTTTTTCGAGGAAACTTATCAGTCTTTTGGCTATTGCATGCTCAAAAATTTTTGAAAATGACGGAAGAAGACTGATAGGCCTGTAGTTACACAGAGAATTTACCTTTCCCTTTTTATAAATTGGTTTAATCAGCGCTACCTTCATTTCTTTTGGGAATACTCCTTCCTCAAATGTAGCATTTATTACATGGCACAGGGGCCCCGCAACAATATGAATAACAGTTTTTATTAGACAAACTGGGATGTCGTCTACGCCACTACTTTTTTTGTATTTTAATGAATGCACTATATTTATTAACTCTGATTCTTTTATTGGATTTAAGAACAAAGTGTGCTGGTTATTTATAATACTATTATTTTTTGTGTTATTTAGACGTTTTAATGTTTTATTGATTGTATCCTGTGCATCATTTACAAATAAATGATTAAAATTTGTTACAATTTCGTTTAGATTTCCTTCCGGAAGTGTATGTTTAGGATCGTTAGCAGTTAATTCTTTCACAACTTGCCAATTAGTTTTACTTTTATTGTCTGATTGAATTATTATGTTTGAGTAATAATTGCGTTTTTGTAATTGAAGTAGTTGGTTAAACAGTTGTTTAGAAGATTTTAAAATTGGTTTAAATTTTGGATCATATGTTGCGATGGTCTCAAATAACAAAATATTATTTTTAAGTTGTTGAAGTTCAGGGTTCTTATAAATAATTCGTTTGTTGTGTACTTTTCGTAATGTACGCAGTGGGAAATATTTGTTAAAGACATCTTTGAGAATAGAACTAAACATGTTATATTTAATAATAATAATAATATAATCTTTATTCTAATATAAATATAAACATATAAGATATACATGAATACTTAATATAAGAATATGCGTTACATAAGAGAAAAACATGCTTAAGCAATTGGCACATGTAAGTAATTTAGATTAAATTCTAAAAACTCATTTAGAGAGTAAGGTTCAATATCTCTTACAATAATATTTATTTTTGATTTAAATGATTTGAAACACCGCTCACTTTTCAAGTAAGTCGGCAATTTATTAAATAATTTTATGCATGTGTAATTCACGCCCTTTTCGGTGAGTGAATTTGCTTTCAGAATCATTATTACTGTATACTGGATCCCATGAGATCGTTTCTAGAGCTTCGCCGAATTTAGCAATAGCCTCTTCATGAAAAATACGTTTGATTACAACATTGTTATGTTGAATGTAGTTTGTCGATAGGTTAACTAGCTGTCCCAAATGGTCCAATATGCCAGTTCTTATTACATCACATTTCGCGTCTACTAGATTTGTGATCACATTGTCTATACATGTTGATGAAAATTTAGTTATACGAGTCGGTTCATTTAGTAGGTAACAATAAATTTGTTTATGACAATTTTCTCTTCTGAAATGAAGCAGGTTATGACATTAATTATTTCCAATATATTTGTTTTGTTCAACTCTCGACATTTTGTTCAATACATATTTTTTTTAGTAAATCAGTGAGAATGTCAATATACAACCCGTGTTCGTAATAATAATTTTCATTGGATTGTTTATCAACTCGACATAGTTGATAAACAATCCAATGAAAAATATTATTACGAACAAGGGTTGTATATTGAAATATTCATGGTGTTATACCTTAGGAATAGTAGAGAAACAATATCTTACAGAGTAGCATCTCAGAAGCAATGAATTCCTAGTCAAAATGACCTTATTCATAAGTCTTTAATTTCAATAATTTAAATTATTTTTTTGCTGCTTCACATTAAACTAAGACTTATCAAACAAATCGTTAAGGCTTATCAAGTAATTTTAAAAGTCTTCCAGTTTATTAGACGAATATTCTCCAGTGTGTTAATTGTTACAATAAAAGCCGTATTTTCAATGCTCCGCAAATTAGAACTAAATTGAAATTTAAAGAAATGAAGAAAAAAATTAAAACAACTGAAAGAAATACCTGGTGGGCTTTTAGAAATTTTAATTGTTTTCTATGTACTTATTGAGTGACAAGTTATAACTTTTTAAAATAGTAACAAAAATTATAAAAGGTTAGGTTGCAAAATGTGATTTAAGGTGCAGTTTTTACACTTTTATTTAGGAATTTTTAGATTAAATTTAGAATATACGATTAAGAAACATGGGCAGAGGTTCCATCTAGATATTTACAAAATAAAGAGATGCTATTAACCCATTAAGCGCCATTGATGCATATACGCAACATTATTTATTTTATGTTAATTAAATTGCTAAATGAATTAATTTGATATATTAAAAAAATATATTTCTAACTTTACAATATTTCAGTGTTTTATACGCGTGGCGCATGAAGTAAAATTTCGAGTTTAGAAAAGCCCCGTGAAAATTTGTCTCGGGTCGCTGCGCGACCCTCGACAAATTTTCTACGCGGGGCTTTTCTAAACTCGAAATTTTACTTCATGCTTAGTCTGGGAGTGGAAATACTAATTCAAAACTTCATATTGCACGTTTTTATACAAAATCGACGAATGCTTTACATTTACAGCGTATACAATATGTAAATTTAAAAGAAAAATTCACAGTACGTAAAACAATAAGTCATTCTTAGAAATCATTAAAAGAAGTGTAGAATTTTACCTAAAATCAACTTTTTGAGTTAACTCTATAATTGCTCGGCCGTTAATGGGTTAAGGCAGTTTGAATGAGAGGGTTGGGGAGAATTATATATATATATTTGGTTAGGGAAAGTAATACTGTTCATTATATGAAGAAAAAATCACTTACAAATGTATTTCCACAAAAACCCATAATTTCTAAAATCCAATAGGTGCAGTCTTTATACCTTATTGTTATGCTTTATTAACCGAGTCAATTTAAAATTAGTCAAAAAAACTAAATAAACAAAACTTTTTCTTACATTTGTTGGCTAGTGTTATTAGAGTGTTCTTAAATAATTATAGCCTCACTAATAAAATTGCCGCTAATATCATTTTAGTTTAATGCTAGTAAATTTTTATGAAACTCGTACAAACATGATACTATCGTTTCGTATTAATAGTACAAAATCTACATGTCATTAGTTAGTTTTAAATTATTGATAGAATGAACGGGGCAACATCGAATTTTCAAGTATACCAACTTCAAGAACTTCATTCTAATTATATTTTAACCGTTTAGAGGTTATATTACATTGTTTATGTGTGTGAAAATATTTTTTTCGCTGAATTATTTCATTGAAATTTATTTCGAACGAATGATTCCACTCCCAGATTAAGCATGAAGTAAAATTTCGAGTTTAGAAAAGCCTGAAACCAAAACCAAACCAAACCAAATTTTCAGGCTTTTCTAAACTCGAAATTTTACTTCATGCGCCACGCGTATTAAACACTGAAGTAAAGTTCACTTGTTCACAATATTGCAGTGTTTGCAGTGTTTAATACGCTTGTTTCTAACATCAAGAAGAATATCTGAAAATATTAATTGTTTTTTTTTGTTAAAGCAAAAATGTTAACAAACATTTGAAAGTGTTACAATGGAAGATATAGAAAAATTTAGATTTCAATCAATTTTTTTAAAGAAAACATTTTCATCGAACATTTTTATAAAGGAAAGGAGGATACTGAAAAAATCCAAATTTTCACAATTGTTTTTTTAATACGCGTTTTTCTAACACCAAGAAGAATATCTGAGAATATTTACTGTTTTTTTTTGTTAAAGTAAAAATTTGTTAAATGATAAAAATGATGATAAACAAACATTTGTAAGTTTTTTAATGGAGGATATAGAAAAATTCAGATTTTCATCGATTTTTTTAAAGTAAACATTTTCATCGAACATTTGTTTAAATAAACGAGGATACTGAAAAATTCCAAATTTTTGCAATTGATTTTTTAATACGTGTTTTTTTAACATCAAGAAGAATATCTAAAAATATTTACTGGTTTTTTTTTGCTAAAGTAAAAGTGCCAACGAACATTTGAAAGTTTTAAAATGGAGGATATAGAAAAATTCAGATTTTCATCGATTTTTTTAAAGTAAACATTTTCATCGAACATTTTTATGAAGGTAAAGGAGGATACTGAAAAAATCCCAATATTCACAATTGTTTTTTTTAATACGCGTTTTTGTAACATCAAGAAGAATATCTGAGGATATTTACTGTTTTTTTTTTGTTAAAGTAAAAATGCCAACGAACATTTGAACGTTTTATAATGGAGGATATAGAAAAATTCAAACTTTCATCGATTTCTTGTAAGTAAACATTTATCGAACATTTTTATAAAGTTAATGCTTGTTGCGCTACACTATTGATGGAACCGGATATTCAAATTTGGTAAAGAATAACACTTGTTATGTTCCATTATTTTATTTTCAGTTTCCTGACACGTGTTTCGATCTTTACAGATCATTATCATAATGATCTGTAAACACGTGTCAGTAAACTGAAAATAAAATAATGGAACATAACAAGTGTTTTTCTTCACCAAATTTTTATAAAGGAAAGGAGGATGTTGAAAAAATCCAGATTTTCACAACTGTTTTTTAAATCTGTCTAAAATTATGATAAAAAGTGGATTAGACTTTGAATCCAACGCTATTAAATTCTTCGTCAAAATTAAATTAGTCATTACTAATACAAAAAATTACCTACAATTCCTTAAGTTTACTTTAAACACCTGTGCAGTCCAACATTTTGTGAATTATGTAGAAATAAACTGGATTAATTTTTCTCTTAGAAAAATCATTAAAGATTAAAAAACTTGCCAGAAAACCTAAATTAAAAATATAGAACAGAACAAGTGCTTTTTTTCTATTATCGTGTGGTCGGGCATTAATAAAAGTGTAAGAGGATTTTATCGAGTGAAAGGGGCGGTTATTAAGCGTTGCGATTTATCTACTCCTTTCATGTCTGAGCGTTAATACCGGCCTTTCTCATTTCCCATTGTGTGTCCGCGGATGGTGCATACAAAGGTCGTAGTCGGCGGGTTTTTCAGTGCGTGGAAAATGTTTTTCCTCTCTCACAGGGTGAGAGAGAGGGGAGCAGCTATCATAGCAAATTCTACTCTCAACAGGAATGTCTGATGGACGCACGGATACGTAACAGAAAAAAGGGCTAAAGGGAATTTATTAAGATAAATTGCGTGTGTGAATTGTGATTCTCTGCGCTTGCATTATTCCTCAATAGTTATCAATCACAATTACTTAATTTAAAAACTAGGATATTTATTGTTTGATGTTTATATCGTATGTTCAATAAAAAAACCTCTGGAATGCCATGATTTAATCTTATTTTAAATTTAAGTTGGCTACACGCTTTAGCAACTGACATATAAAACATCAGACATAATAATTATGATATATAATTTCAGAGTTGCCTACCCGCAATATTCTTCATGGCACTCTACAGTTTTTTTTTAATTGATCATACGATATTAAATATAAATAAATAAATAAACCTCTATTCACGGATGTACAATTTTACAGAATATATAAATATTTTACAAAATAACAATATAACACACAAAAGATAGAAACAAAAACATTAATGACAACAGAGTAATCTTTTAACAATTCTCATATAGTGGGGAAATGTATTAGAAAAAATATCAAAGTCAGGATAAATTAATAAAGAATTAGCTGTACGCATAAGACGTGTAGTCGGAGTGTGAAAACCATAATTTGTGTTATGGAACGGTATGCGAAACAGCGGCGGGTTCCGACATAGGCGATTGTCAAAGTTTACAGAAAAACACATGCGAGAAAGAAGAGCCGGGCATTGGATGTCCCCATTAAATAGTTTGTAAAGTAATGACATATCAGCAAAGTACCGCCTGCAACATAGTTGATCAATATTTAAATCAACGCTAACATTTACATTATTTACATTATTATGTCTCGACTTAAATGCTAGATATTTAATAAATTTGCTTTGAACATCTTCAATACGTTTGATATAAATCTTTTGATACGGCCTCCATACACATGAAGCGTATTCTAGATGCGAACGAACGTATGCAAAATATACAATTTTAAATGACAATACCGACAGATCCCTAGACAAACGTTTAATATACCCTAGCATTTTAGTCGCGCGATTACATATAAAATTAATATGATGTTCGAAATTGAGTTTAGCGGCAAACCAAACCCCAAGGTCCTTCATTATATTAACTTTTGAAACCATTTTGCAATCAATATGGTAATTAAAATCGCATGTTACTATCTTACGTGAAAAAGTTAGAGATTTACACTTGTCAATATTGAAACTGAGACCGTTTAAAATGCACCAGTTAGCTAAGGAGGAAAGATCATTTTGAAGTAAAAGACAATCACCAATATCACGTATTTCTCTAAATAACTTTAGATCATCAGCAAATAATAAAAAAATTGAGTATTTAATTGATAAAGAGATGTCATTAATAAAAATAAGGAATAATAAAGGACCACAGTGCGATCCCTGGGGTACCACAGAAGGAACGCAGAAGATGTCAGAGAGATGGTTTTTTATTTTGACACATTGTGAACGGCCCTGTAAAAAGCTCCGAAACCATGAGATGACTGATTGGTTAACTCTTAATGCACTTAATTTTGATAATAACATATTATGTGATACCTTATCAAAAGCTTTAGAGAAGTCCAAATACACCGTGTCAACTGAACACCTATTTTCCATAGAGTTAGTAATATAATCTTGAAAACACAATAAATTGGAAGTGGTAGACCGGCCTCCACGAAAACCATGTTGCTCTTCAATTAAAACATGTCTAGTCATCCATTCCAGTTTGATGATATAAGTTTATCTAAAAGCTTGGGTATACAAGATTGTATTGTGATACCTCTATAATTACAAATATTGTCTCTACTGCCTGATTTGAAAATAGGTGTTACATAACTTCTTTTCCATATGTTGGGAAAGATACTTTTATTTAAAGAATAATTAAAAATTAGGAAAAGAGGTGTAGTTAATGAATAAATACAATTTTTTATAAAAATAGAGGGGACACCATCGCCCTGGGTTACTATTAGCTTTAATAGATTCAATGGCACTAAACACTTCACTTTTAGTGATATTCCAAGGAACACCAATCACTTCTTTGTCAAAATTCTGCATAGGTATGTTTGACGTTGAATCGTAATTGCAAACTGATGAAAAAAAAAATCGCAAAAAGATTTACGCACTTAGAACCGTCACTGCTAGTCTCATTATTGTAGTGCATTACCTCTGGGTAACACGAATCGCGATTTGTGGCCCTTACAAAATTCCAGAACTGCTTCGGGTTGTTTGAAATATTGGAATCGACTGATTCAATGAATTTATTATATAAATTAATTTTTAGATGATCACAAGCATTTCGCAGTTGTTTAAATTGACGATAATTGTCAGAAGTTTGATTGCATTTATATCTTTTATGAGCATTTTTTTTATCAGATCATTCGTAAACCATGATGGATATGATGATTGTCTTATACGTTTGATTGGAGTAAACGCAGAAATAACTTCAGCTACTATTTTATAGAAACATTCCACAATAACATCAATATCATCACCCTTCAAAATGTTTACCCAATCTACCGAGGCAAGATGGTGGTTAATAGCAATATAATTGGCTCTAGAAAAGTCGTTAATATATTCTTCAAATTGAAGGGGTTTTGTTGTTTCACTAAAATGTGAACTTATGCAGTATGGAATATGAGATGGCTTATGGGAAGAATTAAGTCAATCGCTTTAGACACAGAGAACTCCGGTCTTCCAAAAACTAAATCTAAAAAAATATTCATAAGCGAATTTATTATAGCTACTTACAAGGAATTGTTCTTATAAGTATGTATACAAGATATGTTTCTTTTAATCCATTAAACGCTACTGATGCTATAACGCAACATTATTAATTGTTTGCTTGTAAACTTACTGAATTAGTTAATATGATACATTTTATCATTTGACATGACTTAAGAATGTGTGATAAAAGATGAAAATAGTTTGTTATTCAAATACTTTCATCACTACTAATTTTAAAAAAGTATTTTTATGTGTATTTTCACAATATTCACAATTCACAATATTTTAGGGTTTTATAGGCGTGGCGCATAAAGTAAAATATCGAGTTTAGAAAAGCCTGAACATATGGATTTGTCGGCGTGCCTCGCTCCGCTCCAAATTTTCAGGCTTTTCTACACTCGAAATTTTACTTCATGCTTAATCAAGGAGTGGAAACACTTAGAAGACAATAATCGAAATTGTATTTAATAGTTTCCTTAATTGCAAAACTTAAAGTGAAAACGAATAGAGTAGACGGATTTTTTTATAGAAATATATCGTATATTCAATTAAAATGACATCTAGAATGCCATGGAAAATATTGTAGGTTGGCAACTTGAAATTTTATATTAAAATTATTATATATGACGTTTTATAAAGCGTGTAGCCAACCTAAATTAAATAAAAGATGAAATCATGGCAATAAATCCAAGATATTTAATATTAGGTGAGGGATGAATTGGGTTTTGTGATATGAAGATAGTGAATGGGTAGTTGTTGATTTTGTGGTAGGTGATAAGGATTTGTGATTTGCGAGGATTAATTTTTTTTTCCATTTTGCGAACCACTGTTCGAGGGTGTCAATTAATTCTTGGAGAGTTTGGAGAGCTTTGGTTAGGGTAGGAGCGTGGGATATAAGGGCGGTATCATAGGCGAACTGTAGGATGTATTTTGATAGGTTGAAATGTTTAGGGTTAGGATGGTAGATATTGGAACAGAAAATATTATACAGGAGTGGAGAGAAAGGGGAACCTTGAGAAGCACATTGTTCTGGCGCAAAAGGAGAGGAGACACAGTGGTTGTTTCTTACTTTCAAAGATCTGTTAAAGAGGAATAAGTGAAGTATGTGAATAAGGTGTGGAGGTATATTAAGGAGGTTACATTTGAAGAGGAGTCCTTTATGCCATACAGAGTTAAACGCTTTTTAGATGTCGAGGACTAGGGCTGCAGAGGATTTGCCTTCGAGGTGGGATGTCTGTAGGTTGGATGTGAGAATGGTAAGTGGAAGAATAGTGGAGCATTTGGGAAGGAATCCTAATTGATAACTGCTGATGCGTTTCGAGATTAATGAGAGGATTTTATTTTTGAGAAGGGATTCGTATAGTTTACCAAGGACAGGGAGAAGTGTTATTGGAAGGTAGCTGGGAATAAGGAATGGGTTGTGGTCGCGTTTCGATAGGCATATTATGATACCTGTTTTCCATTCTGGTGGGAAGTAATGATTCTGATAGTTATAATTAAGGATATTGAGTATATGGTCGTGGATATGGAGTGGTAAGGATTTAAGGATGCGTCTTTGTACGTAGTCATGTCCGGGTGCAGTGTTTTTTCCTTTTTTCATACACTGTCGTATTCGTCTTTGGTAAATATGTCATTTGGTTTTGTTAGGTTAGTCTTTATGAAATAGTCCTTGTACCAGTCCTCGTCCGTGTCTTCTGTGGTTATATATATTTTGTTGAAATGGTCGGCAAATCTGTTGGCAATGGTATTTATGTCCGTGATTGTCTCGTTTGTGCCAGGGTCAGTTATTTGTTGAAGTTTGTCAGTTTTTTAATATTTTGAGAGTTTTTTTATTTGTGTCCAAAATGTCTTGCCTTTAAGGTCGTTAATGTCTTTACATGACTTTAGTCTTGTATTCGAAAATGAGTGTTTTAATGGCCTTGTTCAATTTATTAAATTTCTGTCTAAGTTCCTATGTGTCCGTATGTCTGATGTCTCGGTATAGTTGTCGTTTGTGTTTTAACAGTCTAAGGATAAATTTAGGAAGGGGGTATTTGTAGGATGTTTTGGTAACAGTTGGAGTGTTTTGTTGTATGGAATTTGATAGGATTTTGTTAAATTGTTCTATGACAATGGGAGTTATATCAGGGTTAGAGGATATGAATTACGTCATGTCAAGTAAAACTCTGTTAATGTCACAGTTATTAAAGTCATAAATGAGGTGAGATGAAGGTTCGGGAATGAGTTGGCTGTATTTTATTTGAAAAGTGATAGCTAGGTGATCGGAACATAGGTCAGGGGTGAGGTTTATAGAGTGGATGAGGTGTTGGATGTTTTGTGTGCGGAGGAAGACGTCTGGGGTGGTAGATTGGTGTTGATTCATTATAAATGTGGGAGGGGTGTGGATAAGTACGAAATTCAAGTTGGATAGAAAAGATGAAAGGTGGCGGGGTTTATTTTTGTTTATATTGAAATCTCCTATGATTATGGCATTTGCGTAAAGTGATGCTTTGATATAGACGAGTAATATATCGGTTTGGAGAGATTGGTGGGTTAGGATAAAGTGTAGGCATTCGTTAAGAGAATGATTAATTCTGGAAAGATTACTTTTACTAATGTTTATACTAGGGTGAACTGTTGCAACTTAACCACCTTTTTAATTTGTATTGTGGATGGTAGAAGGGATTTGGATGTGATTCCAGTTGTTAAAAGAGAAGGGTTTCTTGGATTTAGTTTCGACCAGCAAACATACATGTACAGGGTTAGTGTTGAGGTAATTGAATAGGATGTGGGATTTGTTATTGAGCGAGTTAATGTTGGTATAAATAAAATAAAGATCAGCCATTTTGGACAACACAGTGAGCAGAGTGAACGCCTTCAGAGGGGACAGTTGGGACCGGGGTATCGGGGTATTTAAGGTCGAACGTGACAAGGAACATTCGGTTTCCTGTGAATGGCGTATGGGTGTCGATTTGGTAGGATTCAATAAAATGTTCCTTCAATTTTTTAATGAGGGCTTGGGGGTCAGTATTGGTCGGGTTGTTTATTTCTGTTACGTAAGTGTCTAAAATGTGGTCATGTAGGGTGATGGATTTGTGAACTCGAGTCTGTTTAATGTTAATGTCGTCAATGTCAGATGATTTGTTGTTGGTGCAATGAATTCAGGTATTTTTGGGCCGTAGAGACAGCGTTTTTAATCCACAAAAAATCGAATGTTCTATCTATTTATAGTTCAATAATATATTCCGCGTTATAATTGTCTATAGAAAAATTGTTGATGTTTTTTGCATACATTTATTGTTAAATAACCAAGTACGTAATGCTCGATTTTTTTTCAAAATAGTGGGTTAATTAGGGGTTTAAATATTTATATTTTTTTGTGCCGCTATATTAATAGAGGTTTAATCCATTTGCTGTATTTTTTGCATATTTTTATACCTGGTCAATTAATTTCTACAAAACGAAGTTGTGTCTCAAAAAAATCACAAAAATCTAGGTGCATACCTTTTGCATATAATTATTGTTAATATCGCATTATTATTATTATTTTTTTTTGTTGTATTTGGCTTTTGCCTGGCCTTGGGAACTTGCCCATTAGCCAACATCATTTATTTATATATATTTTGTATTAATTAATTGTTAAACATTACAATTTGTAGTATGCTATTATACGGACAAACACTCACATTCATACCACACCCAGGGTCACGACGACAAATTATTTTTAAATAAAGTCTCCCCGTGCACGGGAATCGAACCCGAGTTTGTGGCTCGCCGAGCGATACAGCCCGACGACGTTACCGCTCGGCCACCACCTGCCCTAATATCGCATTAAATACCTATGATAAAAATTTGATTTTTTTTTAAATTCCAAAGAATGTAGAGCTATAATTAAGTTCTTCTCTAATGTGTCTTGTATAAAGTAAGATATTGCCAATATTTGGTTGTAGAATATTTCAAAAATATTAAAAGAGCGATTCTTTTTCCAATCTACAACTGATTTTCGCAATCTACAACTGATTTGTACAAAGACAAATTCAAACACCCATTAAAACAACTACTCCCCAAGCCAATACCCCGACGGATATTGGATTATACAATAATTTGCCTTACAAAGACGAATGCAAACAATTACATTCGTCTTTGTAAGATGAATTAGTTGCAGATTTGCGAAAATAATCGCGCTTTTAATAATAATATTGAATATTCTGCAACCAAGAATTGGTTTTTCATTATATTTTAGCAAATGTTATTTTATTTAAAAAAAAGAACCCTTTATCGGCATACTGTATTACAGTTTACTAGCTACAACTCATTGCTACCCCCTCTCTTCCTCCTGCTTTCTTTCTCTTCCCCTAACTTCTCCAGCGCCCTTACCCCGACCCCATTCTCTCTAATCTATTCCGTCACTCTGCTATTTTATTATTGAGTTATGTTTAAATTGATAAATTGTATCAGTTATAATTCTTTATTTCGCAAAATTTGAATCAGCTGTTAAATTGTACATAACCGGACCTATATTTATTTAATCTATTGTCTTCAGATGAGCTTCTAAATAAGATGTGCATTGTTTTTACAACTATTCTGAATCACCTGTATAAACAAGTGAAAATTGTCGTTTAAAATAAAAAATGTTTATTTTCAATAGCTAATATAAAGATCAAAATATATGCGATATAAGATGAAAATCCTTTTATAAAACCAAATAGTTTCTTTTCCCTCTTCACTCGAGCAAATTAAATATGAAGTCGAAAAAGCCCCGGTTCGAATTAAATTGGCTTCCATGATGGCGATGGTTTGCGGTATTAGATTATTGGATTATCCGGCGGATTCGGGCAAACAAAGAGGAAATTGATACGGGCTTTCCATCCCCGGGAAACAAACGCCCGATCGACGAAAAGAAAATTTATTTTCGCGGAGCGTTTCCGATCCACGAAAACTCGATACACGTTAATGATTGATTTATTCACGCCCGACGGTGGGCTTGGTATTCTCTGCTTTTGTGCGAAAAACACGATATTCGCGTGCGAAATATTTAATATCCTGTTACATAATTTGTTTCGATACACGGTTGAAATTCTTTCATACAAAAGTTTTTAATTAAATATAGAGGGTGTTACATAAAGCTGTATTACACTACAGAAATGGAGCATCTGAAAATAATAATTTTTTAGTAAGAAAATGAGATAGATATTAGGTGATATAAATAAAAATTAGTAACTGTACCTAAGTTGATTGATTGATTTACGTGAAGATCAAATTTTCCCGTTTAAGATATGATGACTTAAATATCAACAGTATGGAAAAGTTGCACGAACTAAATTTATTCTACTTGTATTATTGGTATTCCAAAGCTATTCACAAAAAAAGTAAATCTTGCATTTTTCGCTACATCTCAATAAATATTGATTACCATCACATCTATGCGTTATATATTTTTAACTTTACTGTAAATCAGTGGTTTATACGCGTGGCGCATGAAGTAAAATTTCGAGTTTAGAAAAGCCCCGTGAAAATTTGTCTCGGGTCGCTGCGCGACCCTCGACAAATTTTCTACGCGGGGCTTTTCTAAACTCGAAATTTTACTTCATGCTTAGTCTGGGAGTGAAACACACTCGTTACTTTAAAATACATCACAACTGTTAAAATATGAATCGTATTAGAATTTTGTCATTAAATCACTATATTGACTTTATGTGATATTGTGGTTTAAGTGACTTACAATTATAACATCACAATAGCCGAAATATAGTCTATAGAGAGATATAATCAGACAAAATCCTATCATAGTCAAATGGCAGTCAATCAAGCCACTTACAGTCACAATAGTCAAAACACGGTCAATTATGATATAATATGACGAAATAATATGATAGTCCAAAGACAGTCAAGCAATTTATTTAGATTCAAAATGTCACACCAGTATTTCGTTTATAAACAAATACATTTTCTATCAGTACAGTAATTAATCAGCTAGATTCCTGTCTTCGGGGGTGATGTGGAAGCAAATTAGGGATCCTAGGAGTTGTCAAATGAGTGAGTTACTCAACTGTTTAAAGGGCACTCTTTACAAAAAACAAAAGATTCAAATTTTAAATATAAAATGTACAATAAACAATTGGTTTGATACATCATTAAATTCAGAAAAAAATATTCCTTAAAAAAATATAAAAATCCAAAATGGCGACCATAATAAAACAAAAGTTGGCTATGGTCCTGGCTAAACGTTATAGTTATCTTAAAATAAAATATGTTACTAGATTTATCGTTAAAAAGTTCCTGTATAAAGTCAAAGTTGTAAATGTCTGGATTCAATAGTTTTTAAATAAAAAAATAAAAACAAAATTTACAAAAATCCGTTTTAGGAGAATATCACAAAAACGAAAGAAGATATTTTAAATTTGTTCCAAGATTATTATTGGGCTCTAAAATACGCAACTTTGCCCCAATTTAACCGACTCTCTATCTCTAATCCCAAATGGCGCCCATAAGAAAAACAAAAGTTGGCTATGGTCCTGGCTAAATGTCATAGTTATCTTAAAATAATAATAATAATAATAATAATAATAAACAATCTTTATTCCTTTAAAAATATACACAAGAAAGAAAATAAACATATACTTAATATAGGAATTTGCGTCAAGGGAAACACGTATGTATAGCAATGTTATACAATTTTATAATGAAATAATTCTTCCAAATTATATGGTTCCATTAATAATAGCACATTAATTAGTCTATTCTTGAAATTATTGATCCTATTATCCATTTTTAGGTTAGACGGCAAAAAATTATAAAATTTCATACACCTATATTCGGGACTTTTTTCAGTGAAAGTATACTTGTGAATAGGGTATACAAAATTTTGTTTGTATCGAGTATCGTGCTCGTGTGAACTTTTGTTTTTCAAAAATAGATGCTGTTGTTTCCAAACGAATAATAGAATTTCTAGTATATATATTGCAGTTACTGTGAGTATACCATTTTCAGAAAACAATGTTCTGCATGAGTTCTGCAGTTCTGCAGTTGTTTTAAGCCCTAACATCGCTCTAAGTGTACGCTTTTGGAGAATGAAAATTTTATTAAGCTGTGTGGAGCTCCCCCAATGTATTATTCCATATCTAATATGGCTTTTAAAGTTCGCGTGGTATGTCATTTTTAAAATGTCAAAACCAACAGTTAATTTTAAGGACCGGATCATAAAGCTTGCTCTGCTTAGCTTCTTAGAAACATGAGTTATTTGATCATTCCATTTTAATTTGTCATCTATATAGATGCCTAAAAATTTCGCAGAATTGGTTACATTTAATATACAATCACCAAACCTCAAATTTGACGGCGTGGCAAGAGCTTCGTTCTTTTTAAATAGAATGCAATTTGTCTTACTTTTATTTATAGCTAAGCCGTTATCATCAAACCATTTGAAAATTAATTGCAGCGCATCCGTCCCGTTTTGGCATAGGTTCGTCATGTCACTACCTTTTATTACGATATTTGTATCGTCTGCGTAGTTAATAATTTCAAAATTCGGATTGTTTTTATAAGCAAATAAATCATTAATATAAATATTACATAGTAGAGGGCCTAAAATGCTCCCTTGCGGGACACCGCTGACAATGTCAAAGACTTTTGACCGCACCACGACGCCGCCCAGTGGTCGGAGAGCGGAAATAAGTTAGTTTTTGGCAGGCCAGTTAATCGTCTAACGAATGTAGTATTTCTATAATAGATACTTAAGAGAAACACACCTTAAACGTTTTCTAACATAATGTGTAATATTATAAGAGTACCATGGTATCAAATCAAAGCTACGAAACACTCACAATTTTACAATAGAAAAGTGCTCTTTTCAAATACAAAGTATTCGGTACTTATTTCGTGTTCGCAGAACTTTCTTTTTTGTTTTGCTTAGGTTAGCTATACACTATTAAAATAAATCGATAAAATATAAATATTTATTATTAACTAAGTCAAAAACAATTTCAAAGAAATATATAATTTTACTGCTAGTTTTTATAAAACCAATGACTGATAGTTATTTCCGCTGTCGACCGCTGTCTTCTAACATACCTTAAAAAATTCTCTGAAATCTCAGGAACATATCAAAATTAATTCCAGCTGCGGTAAACTGCGGTCTTAGAATTACAAGCCAAAATATTACATATTTACAAGAAGTAAGAAACTTTATTGAAATAAAATATTATAATAATTATTTGTAAATAATATATATTTATTTGAATGGAGTGCAACAAAACAATTTATGCAAAAGTCTAACATCACACTTTACGCACATAGTACGAACTGTACAGTTCAACCCCGCACATCTCCGTCGGTTGCAAAAACAAACATTCCACCAGTATGCATCCTTAGGATGTTTACGTAAAAACTATGAGATGAAAAACGTTTTCAGTCAGGCTGTGGCTATGCTATGCTACCGATCGGCATGTTGACAGAAGAAGCTCAAGAAGCTCGCAATAAAGATTACCGTCATTACAGGTTAAGCCACTCTAGAAAATGTTCTCGAGAGTCTACAAATGAAGATATTATTAATATGCTACTGGCTTCCTCGGACCCATTCATCAGTAGGCTTAGAACAAAACTCAATAAAAAAACATGTAGCCCTACATGAAGATGCCCAAGCATTAGTAGTAAACAATAATTAAGGTATTTATTTTTATTATCATGTATTTGTATGCTATTCATATTTCGTGTAGTCATTTAGTCTCCGATTTTTGTTGTTTTTTTTTTTACTGTACTTCTTTCTGCAATAAAATTTCATATTTATTTAACGTCACATTTATGCACTGTATCCTCATTTCACCAAATACCGTTTATTTTGATAAATAATACTTTAAAATACTTAATGAGCTATATTTAGGGTGATTAAATAATTATTTCCGTGATCCTATGCTACTCCGACCACTGTGCGCCGTTTTCTTGTTTTATCTCAACAATTTGTTTTCTGCCGGTTAGATAAGATGTCAACCACTTGTGTGCAACACCTCTGAACCCGTATTGGTCTAATTTTGATAATAGGGCTGCGTGATCAATGCAGTCAAAAGCCTTAGACCATTCGAGTAGCACACCGCATGTTAATTGATTTTTTTCTATTGATGAATATATGAATTTGGTAAAATCGTATAACGCTGTATTGCAATTTTTATTACTACTAAACCCATGTTGGTACTGAGACAGAATATTATGTTTGAGTAAAAAAGATTTCATTTGTTTAATTACAACGTACTCGTATATTTTAGAGAAGGTGGATATGAGATATAGCTCTATAATTGGCTTCGTCTTCAGGATCACCGTTTTTAAATAATGGTACTACCTTAACTAATTTTAATTGTTGTGGAAAAGTTCCATTTTGCAGCGATTCGTTTATTAAAAAACATAGATGGCCAATGTGGTGTATTGAAATGAATTCAATTTACTTTATAGTTTTTTGCTCTCAATGTTTTTTGTGTACGATGCCAGGTGTACATTCGCATCGCGAGTCTGTAATGAGTTGAGGTGGAATAAAGACGTATAAAGGTCTATCGGCGTATTATTTAAAATAACTAATTAGTGTCTGACTGACAAGTTCGGTAGGACACAACAAAGTGGCGACGAGGATATTGGAAAAGCGGTAGCGGTACTCGTGATTTCTTTTCGCACAAATTCGCGAAAACCGTGTATAGTCGCGGGAGTTAACACACGTGTTCCGATACAATGGCGGAAGAGGTGCGTAGAAGCGATGGATTCGTGGGACATTTACGCGAATTCGACCCAAAATCATCCGACTGGACAATGTACAGGCGCCGGATGGAAAATTATTTCACAGCGAAGGAAATTACAGTAGGGGAAAAGAAACGTGCAATTTTGTTGAACGCTTTATCAGAAGAAGCGTACAAGTTGGTTTACGACCTGTGTGTGCCGACAATTCCCGAAGAAACGAAGTATGAAGATTTAATTAAAATATTAAATGAACATTTTAAACCTCAGCTATCAGGATTTGCCGCAAGATATAGATTTTATAATGCTTGGAAAAGTGAACAAGAATCGGTGAAAGAATGGGCAGCTCGTGTTCGAGGGCTGGCAGCACACTGCAACTTCGACGAAGGAGAAATTGAAAAGGCGATGCGCGACCGATTCATAATGGGTTTCGAAAAGGGTAATATCCAGGATAGGCTGTTCGAAGAGGATCTTTCGGTAAAGTTTTCCAAAGTGGTGGAAATTGCGTCAGCTAAGATGGCGGCCAAGTCAAACACGGAAGTTCAAATCCAGGTGAAGATGGGGATTCATCACGTGACTCAACGAAATCGTCAACGACCAATCCGAAGGATGGAGGAAGTGAAAAAGTGTTTGGTGTGTGGGCGAAAATCGCATAGTTCTGAAGCGTGCCGTTTTCGCGGGTGTTCGTGTCATAGATGCGGAAAAATAGGACATCTGGCACCAATGTGCAAGGTGAGACAACACGGCAACAATGGTAAAAAACAAACACATTTTCTTGAAACAAATTCGACACCTGAGTTATCACTTTTTACAATAAAAGATACATTTGAAATAATAGATCGACCTTTATTTTTAGACATTTTAATTGAAAATAAATTCATGTCGTGTCAACTTGACACGGGATCAGCCGTGACGGCGATTTCTGAAAATTTTTGGTTAAAATATTTAAAAAAATGTAAACTGTATCCATGTCAGAAAGAATTGCATTATTATACGGAAGTTACAATTCAGCCGGTTGGCATTTGCAAATTAAGGTTTGTAGCGGCCACCTTCGTAGTACCGGAGCGCCCCGCTAATAACCTCTTGGGGGCGCGCACCAGCCACCCTACCTGAACGCGCGTACTACCCTCTCCCCGTATCGACACCACCGCAGCGTCACATGACGCCCCCGGGGCTATAAGTACCAGATCCAAGCTCCGTATCATCAGTCTTGGTAACTCACTCGACTCAACCACTACTTAGCTCCTGCTAGCGCTTCTGAATTGGACCTAGATCTTGGACTAACTAGTTTACGCTTCGAGCAAGTGCCAGCTTACGTTAATATATGTAAATACCTTGTAAAATACGTTATTATCAAATAAAAGTGTACAAACGTCTGTCTGCATCTTTCGGCATTTAAACCCCGCTACAACTGGCTTCCCAACGTGCGGCCGAATACGCAGATGCAGACAAGAAGCAAGACAGCAATGACAACTTTTCAAATCACCGCCGAGCAGCTCCAGGATCTAATCAATGGCGTCAATGGGAGCACAAGTAAGCGAAACTTCACCCAATGCACGGCCAGATTCAGCGGCGAACGGAACCATAACGCGGTGATGGAATTTGTAAATCAAACTACGATTTATAAAAACGTCGAGGGAATCACCGATGCGGACGCCCTCACAGCTCTCCCACTTCTCCTGAAGGCGGATGCCCACAAGTGGTGGAACGGAATCAAAGAGCAAGCAACGACATGGGAGGAAGCTACGACGATGCTACGTAAAGCCTTCGCCCCAAACAAACCAGACCACGCGCTATATCGCGAAATATTCGGTACAGAGCAGACGCCCGAGCAAACGACGGACACTTTCATCTGCGACAAACGCGACCTGTTTGCCCAAATGAGTGACAAACATACCACGGCAGTACAGTTGAATATGCTCTATGGTCTACTAACGAAGTCGCTGAGGGACCGAATCCAGAGAAAGGACATCAACGACTATGATGACCTCCTCAGCAAAGCCAGGCTAGTGGAGGATAGCATCCGGGAAGCGGAAATACCGGAGTCCATACCGAAAAAGAAGAGAATCAGATGTGATTTCTGCCGGAACTTCGGCCATGCAGCAGCCGACTGTAAAAAGCGTGTCAGAACAGACACACACGCACCCAAACCGGAATTACGCCAACATGAGCAGCCACAAAGCGAGCAGCGGATTAAATACCACGGTTGCGGGAAACCTGGCGTAATCCGCAGCAGATGTCCAAACTGCACCGCAAAACCCAGCACAAGCTTCTGCGCCATCGAAGCAGCTACATCGAAGCACCGGCCAGCCGTACGAATATACACGGTAGGTAGCTCCGGAACGGCTTTCCTGGACACGGGAGCTCGCACCAGCATAGCGAGCCCCAGCCTTTACTACGCCCTCAGAGAATAGAGATACCCCGAAACACGGGAGGTCATGAAAATAACCCTGGCGGATGGGAACACCAAGATCCAGGAGGTGACAAAAATTACAGCTCGCCTCTTCCTTAAAGGAAGGGAAATAACGACAACACTGATCATCTTCCCGGATACGCCCAAAGCCCAGACATTACTTGGGATCGACTTCATCGAGGAAGCCGGCCTAGTCATCAACTTCCGAGCCAGAAGGTGGCACTTCTACGGAGCCCCGGACCAAACATACCGGTTCGAGTACAAAGAAGGCTGCAACCCCGGAGAGGAAGTAAGAACGAACAACCACGGGATACAGGCGATGCTGGCCCAACACCAGCCCATAAAACCCGTGTCGCCAATCGCGGATCGGAATCAGGCGATGGAGGCGGAATCGTCGTTCGACCCATGCGAGGCCTACGGGCCAGAATATGCACACCAGCCCAGAAAAGAAGCGTTCTGGCAGAACTGGGACCAAGGATCCAGATTCCGGTGGGAAGACGCGGCTCACCATACCGCCTAACGCCAGGCCGTACTGAGGCACTACGCCAGGAAATAGCCCTGCTCCTATTAAACGGTACCATCGAGGAATGCGAGAGCGCTTGGTCAGCTCCCGTGGTGCTGGTACCCAAGCGGGACGGCACGTTGAGGATGTGCGTGGATTACCGTAAACTGAACGCTATCACCAAGGCAGACGTTTATCCAATGCCCCGCATAGACGAACTGCTGCACGCCGCCAAAACCACCAAGTACATGGCCACGATGGATCTGAAAGCAGGCTATTATCAAATCCCCGTAAAAACGACGACCGCACCCCAGTTACAACCCAGGGGACCAAGTACTTGTGACAATCCACCCGCTAAGCTCAGCCAAAAGAAGATGTCAAGCAAGCTGGCCCTAAACGCGAGGGACCGTACATTGTGCTAGGACAGAAGGGCCCGACGTCATACGAGATCGCCGACCCAGCTGCCCCTACCGAGGTCTTGGGAGTATACCATTCGTCAGCTCTTCGACCTTATGTACATACCGATGCTCCACCCCAGGCACCAATCGCCCCAATCCGGAGACGAGGGCGACCACGGAAACATCCGGTAGCCCCTAACCATGGATAGAAATCACCAGGACTACCTCCAGCTGATTTCTAGGGGGGGACTGTAGCGGCCACCTTCGTAGTACCGGAGCGCCCCGCTAATACCCTCTTGGGGGCGCGCACCAGCCACCCTACCTGAACGCGCGTACTACGCTCTCCCCGTATCGACACCACCGCAGCGTCACATGACGCCCCCGGGGCTATAAGTACCAGATCCAAGCTCCGTATCATCAGTCTTGGTAACTCACTCGACTCAACCACTACTTAGCTCCTGCTAGCGCTCCTGAATTGGACCTAGATCTTGGACTAACTAGTTTACGCTTCGAGCAAGTGCCAGCTTACGTTAATATATGTAAATACCTTGTAAAATACGTTATTATCAAATAAAAGTGTACAAACGTCTGTCTGCATCTTTCGGCATTTAAACCCCGCTACAGGTTTAAATTTAAAGATATGGTCAGAATATTAAACGTGTATGTAATTAAAAACGGTGGAGTTCCTTTACTAGGGCGCGACTTTTTCAGTCAATTTAAATTAGTGATTAGTTCAATTAATTATATCCATCAGGAGGAGATAATTCAAGAAAAATTTAAACAATTATTTTCGCCTGGTCTGGGAAACTTTGTGGAGAGTAAAATTTCATTAGATTTCAAAGATATTAAAGTGACACCAAAATTGTTTCGTGCAAGACCTTTACCATTTGCTATGAAAGGGATAGTGGAAAATGAATTAAATAGATTGCTAGATTTAGGTATACTGATTCCAGTTGAATTTAGCAACTGGGGTACACCAGTCGTGCAAGTATTAAAAAGAGATATCATATCAATTATTTTTTCATTCTGACAGTTACGATACACATTTTAACACGTGTGACATATTTTAAGGAAACGAGTGTCTTCCACTCCCAGACTAAGCATGAAGTAAAATTTCGAGTTTAGAAAAGCCCCGCGTAGAAAATTTGTCGAGGGTCGCGCAGCGACCCGAGACAAATTTTCACGGGGCTTTTCTAAACTCGAAATTTTACTTCATGCGCCACGCGTATAAAACACTGATTTAATGTGAAGTTAAAAATGCACTGAAAACAACAACCTAACTTCGATTTTTTTTTTAAATTGGAATTTTTCTTCAATATCTACGCTGTCAACCTTCAGATATTGTTTTTTTTAAACCTCAATTCCCTGTAGTCATTCGGTCTCCAAAGACTACAATTGGTCCTTTGAGCTGTAGCCTTTGTAAAACGATCCTTTGAGTAATAAATTTAGTAATCTAGAGTGATCCATAAATTTGAAACTTCTAAGAACGAGTGTTGTCCACTCCCAGACTAAGCATGAAGTAAAATTTCGAGTTTAGAAAAGCCCCGCGTAGAAAATTTGTCGAGGGTCGCGCAGCGACCCGAGACAAATTTTCACGGGGCTTTTCTAAACTCGAAATTTTACTTCATGCGCCACGCGTATAAAACACTGGTTTAACCAGAAATTTAAAACCACACGAAACAAATTATTCATGTTAATCCTTACAATTAATTTGGATTATTTTTAACGATTCGAATCCTTTTGTAAGTATTCTAATCTTTTTATAATATTTCACCACGTGAAAGATGAGAAACTTGTTCAAGATATATTAAAAAGAGATGGTACGGTGCGTCTTTGTGGTGACTTTAAGGTAACGGTTAATCCAGTATTAAAGGTGGATCAATATCCCTTACCTCGAATTGAGGAACTATTTGGTAAACTGCAAGGAGGTGTAGCATTCTCAAAATTAGATCTTTCGCAGGCCTACCAGCAGATAACTTTAGACGAAAAGTCAAGGGAATATGTTACAATCTCTACTCACAAAGGGTTGTTTCAATACACTCGTTTACCATTTGGGTTAGCGTGTGCACCCAGTAAATTTCAACTGATAATGGACACCTTAATGCAGGGAGTGGAGGGAGTAACTTGTTTCCTTGACGACATTTTAATAACTGGGAAAAACCGTGAAGAGCATTTATCTAGACTTTATTTAATTTTAAACAGATTACAGTCAGCCGGATTAAAGTTATCAATGGACAAATGTAGTCTTTTTCAGAAAAAAATTAAATATTTGGGCTACGTGATCTATAAGAGGGGTTACATGTAGCCGAAGACAAGATAGAAGCAATGGTAAATGCACCGATCCCGAAAAATATTACGCAAGTAAAATCATTTTTAGGCCTAGTAAATTACTACGGTAAATTCATAAACAATTTGTCAACGGTTTTATATCCTTTGTACAACTTGCTAAAAAAGGAGGTTAAGTTTAATTGGGATAGGGAATGCAACGATGCATTCATGAAAATTAAATGTTTATTAACCAATACAGATGTACTGGTGCATTATAATCCCGAGTTAAAATTAAAATTAACCACTGATGCGAGTGCATATGGAATCGGTGCGGTATTGTCGCATATTATGGAAGACGGCGCTGAAAGACCGATTGCATATGCATCACGTACACTAAGTAAAGCTGAAATAAACTACTCGCAAATTGAGAAAGAAGCACTTTCTATAATTTTTGGTTTATCAAAATTCAATCAATATATGCGACAATACCGCACCGAGAGAGAATATTTTGGTTACGGACCATAAACCCTTAGTTATTATTTTTAATCCCGATAAAGGTATTCCGCAGTATTCGGCGAATAGGCTGCGAAGATGGGCAGTTATTCTTTCGAATTACCAGTATAAAATTCAATATGTAAAATCGGAAAAATAATGTAGCAGATTTTCTGTATAGATTACCATTATCAGACAATAATGGATTTGAGAATAGTGATTTAGATTATGCACAATTTTTTAATTTACAGTTGATTACACCAATTGATTTAAATACGATTAGAGAAAATACATTAAAAGATGCTGATTTAAAACAAGTCAAAATATTTTTAAAAAAGGGTTGTCCAAATTACAACAACATTAAAAATAATATGAAATCATATTTTAAGTTACGATATGAGTTATCTATAGAAAATGATTGCATATTATGGAACAATAAATTATGCATTCCAAAAAATTTAAGGGAATCTATATTAAAATGGGACCCTCGTGGGTCAGTGAGTAGAGCTCCTGCTCTTGGGCCAGAGGGTCGTGGGTTCGAATACCACCGGGGGGTGCCAGTTTCTTATGGGGAAATTGGCACCCTCTGGAGCCATGGATGTGAGTGAATGTGCTGTGTCGTCCATAATTAGTTGCATAAGCGTGTAAAGAATTAAATACTTAAATGGAATAAATAAAATAAAAATTGATGTTGGCCAATAGTCCACGTTACTAAGGCCAGGCAAAAGCAAAAAAAAAAAATATTAAAAGAATTGCATATATCTCACATGGGAGTTGTTAAGATGAAAAGTATGGCAAGAGCATATTTTTGGTGGCCCGGATTATCGAGAGATATAGAGCAATTATCCAGTTCGTGTGAACATTGTATGAAAATTCGTAACAAAAAATACCTACTTGGATAAAAGCAGTTATTTTAAATAAAATAGGATCCTGTATTTATTTAGTAAAAGTGCCGGTATTAAATTTAATTTGGAAACGTCATGTAAATCAAATTATTAAAATTAGACAGTCTGATTTAGGCGGTCGTTTACCAGTGGCTGAAAAAAGTAACGATGGAGGAGTTCGGAAAACTAAAATAATCAGAAGACCACAGCGTACTGTTAAACAACCGGATAGATTAAGATATGACAATTTTTGATTATGTTAATATGTTTATTTTAAGGAGAGAGATATTGTGGTGTATTGAAATGAATTCAATTTACTTTATAGTTTTTTGCTCTCAATGTTTTTTGTGTACGATGCCAGGTGTGCATTCGCATCGCGAGTCTGTAATGAGTTGAGGTGGAATAAAGACGTATAAAGGTCTATCGGTGTATTATTTAAAATAACTAATTAGTGTCTGACTGACAAGTTCGGTAGGACACAACAGTCAACAATACAATCCATGCATTTTTTTAGTATAAACGGCGATATTCCATCAATCCTACTGCTTCTTTTCGTAGATATATTTCGAATAATATCTCTCAAGTCCTCAACCGTTATAGGATGCAAAAACATACTATTATTGATTTTTTTTATATTAATATTATCGGGAAGGTACATTGTTGTAATCTGATTGCTAGCTACATTTACAAAATATTCGTTTATCTGGTCTGGATCTATGGTCATACCTATTTTAGATACTTGGTTTTTAGGTGTAGTACCTGTTACTTCCTTAATAACAGACCATGAAGCTTTGCACTTATTTGACGCACATGCAATTTTATTGCTGTAGTAGTTGGTTTTATCAAATTTTAAATTAATATTATATTGTTGCTTATAATGTTTCAGAAGCGGTAAATACGTTGGTTGGTGTTTAGATATTGTGTCATACAGATGTATTAATCTTTTATATTCTCTTGTCTCATTTGACATAGGAATTGCTACTTTAGGATCGTTTACTTTTTTTAAGGCTAATGGAAAACAAATATTGAAATGTTTCACGAATATGTTCATAAATAAATTAAATTGAGAGTTTACGTTTGTACTATTGTAAATGGATGACCATTGCTCGGCATAATTTAGACTTATTTTAAATGCATTAATATTCTTCTCGGAGAGGAATCGTGTTTTAGTTTGAGTTTTATTCATTTTTGAGATTGCAAAAAATGTAATCAATATAAAATATGTTACTAGATTTATCGTTAAAAAGTGCCTGTATAATGTCAAAGTTGTAAATGTCTGGATTCAATAGTTTTTGAATAAAAAAATAAAAACAAAATTTACAAAAATTCGTTTTTAGTGAATATCATAAAAACGAAGAAGATATTTAAAATTTGTTCCAAGATTATTACTGGGCTCTAAAATACGTAACTTTGCCCCAATTTAACTGACTCTCTATCTCTTTAAATAACCGAGATCCCTATGCATTCTGTTGAAATACGGGCACCCTGTATACCTAAAAAAAAAAGAAAAATTCCCAGTATTGTTACGGGGTGGGGTGCTTCGCAGTTCAAATGTTACGGGGTGGGGTGCTTCGCAGTTGGAATTTATATAAAATCTTCGTTAAACAATTGAGGTGTTAAACTTCGCAACTTCCGGCTAGCTATTTAGTCACTGAATAATAAAATTATGCTTACCAGGGTAATCACTTCACTGATTCTAAGTTAAAAGGTAAATGAAAGGTTTGAAATTGAACTTTAAAAGTAAATGAAAACTTTAGTCAAAGAGTAACAAAATGTATTAATACGAAACAAATTAAACAACGAATATAAATTTACAAATGAAGATAGAAAAATAAACAAGCATAAGAAAAAAACAAGAAATACAATTAAAAAAAATAACTTACGTACTACCACTGGGTCGTAAAGAAATTTAGCGTAGTGACGATGCACGGTTCGAAGACTTTTTCGAAGTGATGTTGACGGGTCAACAGACTTTTTTTGAAGTCATTTTAGCCCTTGAGGCCGGCGGTATTTATTTGGTTTTTGGTTAGCCCTCTTCCGTCTTCCCCTCTGGCGACCACCAACTTTCGTTGGCCGAAAGAAAAATTTCCAAAATAAATATTAAATATTAATATTTTGAAATACAAAATATGTTATTATATGCGCGATATGATTCTGCGTCCGGGCATATATGACATATTTTGATTCGAGCTAAGAAAGGGGTTTAATAGACGTTTAATTTAATTAAGCCGAAGGGGTTGACCGAATTTGCCTAAAAGTAATACCAACGATGTGGAATGATAAAGCGCATCGTTTGGTATACCTAGCAACAATATGCATAAACAATTACGCCTACCAACTCCAAAAAACATATAAACAATAGGGGTGTTATGCCTGGACTTAGAAAATGTATAATAATAAGGAAAATACTGAATAGAAGTTTATGAAACTTCGTCCAAGCATAACGGGGAGCATAGTAATTGTTTATACATATTTGTTGCTATGTGGAACCTCGTCTAAAATCAAATTAGTAACAATTAAATATCATGACAGCTCGCGGATTATATCCTTCTGGTTCGAACTAACCATATCGTGTTTGGTGTCGTTCGAATCGTCTTCTTCTCAGTTATCCGATGAGGGTTGTGACGTTCCGTATGTATTCTACATACGCGAACCACGTAGGGGATGTTCCTATCCCTTGCATTCGGCGGTTTTATAACCCCTGACGTCATGCCCAATTCTTTTGTGCTTCGCACGTACGTTTCGCTCGCGCGATCGGGCCGGTCGCAGGTAGCGGCGTCCCATCGCAGATGTGGCGAACTCAGGGATAACCGGGAAATCCGTATATATTTTGGACAACCCTGGACCTGGAAATAACGGATGCCGTAGAGTTCTACCCATCGATGGCCGAGAGGAGTTTTGAGCTGGGTTGAGCTGTCTGATGTTCGAGGGCGCTATTTGACGAGATTCCACTAGGCAACCTATCAACTTAAATAATATCAATGTATGGCGCGAACTTTACTCATTTGGAAAATAATAGAAAATGAAGCAATATTGTGTACTGAAAAATAGAATGAGATGAATTGGGACCGTTGTTCCGAATATTAAAATATGTAACAAAATAACGCCCGTGGTTATGTTGCAGCTGAAATATTGCTGAATGAACAAGTTGACGACGCTTACGGAAAAGCGCCGGTAACAGTATGTGTAAATTCCATATTTTAGTTCAAAAAAAGAATAAACATCAAATTTGTATAAATCATTATACAGTTTTCAAGCAATTAAAAACAATTTCCTTGTCAGGTAAAGAATTTCAAAATTAAAAACAAAATGTAAGTTTATTTTAATCTTATTAAGATTGTAGTGCTTTTATTTAAATATTGAATGCGTTTATAAAACGTGTTTCCAATCCTTGATTAAGCATGAAGTAAAATTTCGAGTTTAGAAAAGCCTGAAAATTTGGATTTGCCGGGGCGCGCGAGCGAAGCGAGTCGCGCCTCGGCAAATCCAAATTTTCAGGCTTTTCTAAACTCGAAATTTTACTTCATGCGCCACGCGTATAAAACACTGATTTAAAATGAACTTCAAAAACATACTTTATCTGTAACAATAATACATTACAAGATTACAGAAAGGTTTATGGACTTTTCAAGTGAATCAAAATTCTAAAACTAACTAAAACTAACAAAAGTCATCAACATTAAATAACGTTGATTAGAATCATTTACCAAAATGTTAATAAAAAAAATGTTTTCGTTAGCACACAAAATTTAATCTCAGATCCCAAATAGAATGTCGACATTTTAAGCAGGGTGGGGCACAAAATTTACTTTAAAACTTAAAAACCTCAATTGCTTTCACATAAAAAATCAAAATCAAATATTGTGTAAACTAAGTTTGTCAAAATTCGCATTTTTATTTGTACATTAATAAAAATGCGAATTTTGACAAACTAAGTTTACACAATATTTGATTTTGTTCAATTTGGTTCTCATTAATCACATCTTAAAAAAAACATCTTTTACAAAAATCAGAAAGTAAAGAAGTTAAGTTTTGGGCTCGATATGTCGATGATGTGTTCTGTGTTTGGACGGGTACTTCAAGACAATTGGAACAGTTCAAAAAATTCATAAATATAATAAACCCCAAAATACAATTTACCACAGAAATGGAAGAAAATAATAGTTTAAATTTCCTAGACATTACGATATCAAAAATAGCAAATAAAAATTTAAAATACAATATTTACAGAAAAGAGACATTCACTGATCTAATTATACCTAACTGTTCAAATACACATAACCAGATAAAATTTAGCACGTTCCATTCATTCATGCATAGACTTATAAATATACCACTTACAATAACAGATTATCAACAGGAAGTAAATTTAATAAAAGAAATAGCAATTAATAATGGTTATAATCCAGAAATCATAGACAAATTAATAAAGAGAAAAAAACAAAATAAAGTAAGTAATATTGAAAACAAAAACTGGAATAAATTAAATTTTATCAACGGCCTATTACAAAAAATAAAAAAGTGGATAAAGGGGAATGAATTGAAAATTATTATGACGAATCCACTTAAACTTAGAAAACTATTTGTAAATAATAAACCACCCACCAATAAAAATAAAAAATGCGGTATTTACGAAATAAAATGTGGTGGATGCGATGCAATATACATTGGGCAAACAGGTAGAAGTTTTGAAAAAAGACTTGAGGAACATAAAAAATCCATCGTAAATAACAAACAAACAACGGGGTTTGCCCGCCATTGCATCGCATCCAACCACTTCTTTAATTCAGACGATTTCAAAATATTATATTCGGGTAATAAGGGACAAGAATTAAATTTTAGAGATGGCCTGGAAATAAGCAAAGCAATAAAACAGCGAAAACACATTGTAAACGAGTACGAAGACATCTGGAACTCTCCAATTCTTAAAGCCCTTATTACGTGACCTTCACAAAAATATGTATATATATCTTGTAAAATAATGTTCTGTATTACTCCTTGAGAATGACGATAAGTCGAAACTAGTCGGAGAGAATAAAAAATAGTAGTGAAACAAACCAAGTGACTTTTATTTAATTATCAATATTTGATTTTGATTTTTTTATGTGAGAGCAATTGAGGTTTTTTAAGTTTTAAAGTAAGTTTTGTGCCCCACCCTGCTTAAAATGTCGACATTCTATTTGGAATTTGAGATTAAATTTTGTGTGCTAATGAAAACATTTTTTTTATTGGCCTTAGTAACTATAATCATTAGCCATCAATCTATATTTAATATGTTTTTAACCAATTCTATATTAAAATTACATCTAGGACGGCATAACACATTCACACTACAACCATGGACCCGGATGGAATCCGGGACTCGAACCCGCGACCTCTGGTTTTGTAGGCAGGGTCTCGACCCACTCGGCCCCCAATGAAAACAATTATTTATGAATACTCAGACAAGGCAGACAGAAAATGAGTGAACAGCTGTAGGTAACTTGATTCGTTAATAAATTTTGAGTAGAAAATTCAAATAAAAAATATATTGTATGGTTCTTTATCAGAGCTGGGCCGGATTCAAATCATTCAAGATTCGAATCCTGGAATCGAATCTTTTTAGAGGATTCAAAAGAGGCATTCGAATACTTTAGTTAAACTGGATTCGTGATCCGGATTCGTTAGATTTTTTTAAAAGGATTCGTATTCGAATCCAAATGCGGGTGATTAGAATCCTCATAGAAGTATTCGAATATTTATAAAAGGATTCGAATACTTACAAAAGAATCCGAAAACTTACAAAAGGATTTGAATCGTCAAAAATAATTCGAATTAATTGTAAGGATTAACATGCAAAATTAGTTTTGTGTTTTTTTAAATTTCTCGTTAAATCACTGTTTAATACGCATGGCGCATGAAGTAAAATTTCGAGTTTAGGAAAGCCCCGTGAAAATTTGTTTCGGGTCGCGCAGCGGGGCTTTTCTAAACTTGAAATTTTACTTCATGCTGTCTGGGAGTGGACAACACTCGTTCTTGGAAGTTTCAAATTAAAGGAGTACTCTAGATTACTAAGTTTATTACCATTTTACAAAGGCTACAGCTCGAAGGACCAATCATGAGCGAAGTTTTTTACAAGAAAACAACAAATATCTGAAGGTTTACAGCATGGAAAGGAAAGAATACATCCAATTTTAAAAAAATATCGAAGTTGGGTTGGTTTTTAGTGCATTTTTAACTTCATTTTAAATCAGTGTTTGATACGCGTGGCGCATGAAGTAAAATTTCGAGTTTAGAAAAGCCCCGTGAAAATTTGTCGAGGGTCGCTGCGCGACCCTCGACAAATTTTCTACGCGGGGCTTTTCTAAACTCGAAATTTTACTTCATGCTTAGTCTGGGAGTGGACAACACTTGTTCTTAGAAGTTTCAAATTGAAAGATCACTCTAGATTACTAAGTTTATTACCATTTTACAAAGGCTATAGCTCGAAGGACCAATCATGGTCTTCGGAGACCGAAGGACTACAGGGAGCGAAGTTTTTTTACAAGAAAACAACAAATATCTGAAGGTTTACAGCTTGGATAGGAAAAAAACATCAAATTTTAAAAAAATATCGAAGTTGGGTTGGTTTTCAGTGCATTTTTAAATTCATTTTAAATCAGTGTTTTATACTCGTGGCGCATGAAGTAAAATTTCGAGTTTAGAAAAGCCCCGTGAAAATTTGTCTCAGGTCGCTGCCCGACCCTCGACAAATTTTCTACGCGGGGCTTTTCTAAACTCGAAAATTTACTCCATGCTTAGTCTGGGAGTGGAAACGCTCGTTCGAAACTTCAAACTGATTGCTTTGATAAGTACATTAAATGGCTAAAAATGTTTTTAAAGATAATAATCTAGTTTTCAAAATTTTGTAAAACATTATTTGAAGTAAAACTGACATGGTATCCATAATCTGAAATGATTAAGTTTTCCGACATTTCCCTGATTCAAGATTTTTTTCCCTGACCTTCTAATATAACTTTCTTTTGTGGGAAACAGACTAATTTCATAAAATTATATGGCTTTTTTGTTAGTGTTTTGGTCAATTTGAATAAAATACAATGACTTTTCTCTGAATTTCCCGGTTTTAATGATAGTGAATTTTCTATTTACGTAATTTTTAGGCATTCGTCGATTTTATAATAGAGTTCAATTTGAAGTTTTGAACGAGTGTTTCCAATCCCAGACTAAGCATGAAGTAAAATTTCGAGTTTAGAAAAGCCCCGCGTAGAAAATTTGTCGAGGGTCGCGCAGCGACCTGAGACAAATTTTCACGGGGCTTTTCTAAACTCGAAATTTTACTTCATGCGCCACGCGTATAAAACACTGATTTAAAATGAATTTAAAAATGCACTGAAAACCAACCCAACTTCGATATTTTTTTAAAAGCGACCCGAGACAAATTTTCACGGGGCTTTTCTAAACTCGAAATTTTACTTCATGCGCCACGCGTCCAAAACACTGATTTACAGTAACTTTAAAAATATATAACGCTTAGTTGTATCGAAAAAATTCAAGAATTTCTATTTCTCTCAGATTTTCAATATTTCGAGATTATGTGACATATTTTAAAGTAACGAGTGTCTTTCACTCCCAGACTAAGCATGAAGTAAAATTTCGAGTTTAGAAAAGCCCCGCGTAGAAAATTTGTCGAGGGTCGCGCAGCGACCCGAGACAAATTTTCACGGGGCTTTTCTAAACTCGAAATTTTACTTCATGCGCCACACATTCAAGACACTGATTTAAAGTGAAGTTCAAAAACACAGAAATACATCTTTAATCAGAGTAACACAGATATTTACTCTGTTATCAACGATGTTTAGTGTTAATAATAAATAATAAGTTTTGAGTATTTTTGTTAAAACAAATGATAACGATATTTATATGTTAATGGGTGTAAAACAATAATAAAATCAAATTTATTATTAAAGGATTTGTATTCGTGATTCGAAAAAACAGGATTCGAATCTTTGATTCGAATCATATTTACCTCTTACGAATCCTTTATTCGAGTATTCGTGGTTTGAATCATATAAGATGATTCGGATTCGTGATTGGAACCCTTTTCACGAGGATTCGTCCCAGCTCTGTTCTTTATTAAGGCTCACGACGCCATTAAAGTTCTAAATATGTCATAAGAAATCAGCAGAAATCATTACAAATGTTTATTTAATATTTAGTCGATTTTTAATGGCTATAACTTCTTAACAAAGTGTTAATAAGAAATTTCAGTCACATATTTTTGTTAATTATAGACTCGTGAGGCTTACTGAATAATCATACAATATTTTATTATTTTTTAAGTTATTTTTCATTTTTTATGTACTAAAAATTGCTTAACGAATCGCGCTTCGTAATGCTTTTCACTTATTTTCCGGCTATCTTGTATATAAATATATTTACATTTTTTGAATTGTGGAGGCTTCTACTTCGTTATACATGTTAATTTAACACAATAAAACACTTTTAACTTTGTTTGTATAACACAATTTATTTTTATGTGACTGCAGTTTCGGCAAATTCAGCTTGCCATTATCAAACATGAAGTCGATTTTATGTTTGATAATGGCAAGCTGAATTTGCCGAAACTGCAGTCACATAAAAAATTTATATAAATGTAAATAATTTATATAAATTACACATAAAATTTTGTAAATCCAAATTTTCAGGCTATCCTAAATTTTACTTCAAAAACCTTAAACAAGGAGTGCAAACTTATCTTAAAAAATAAAATAAAACACTAATTAGTAACGTTTATTAAGATAAAGAATTCTGCAGCTTTTTTCCCTGGTTAAAAGCTGGCTACGTCAAAGCTGAAATTATGCAATCAAACCAACAATTTAAGGAGAATAACCACTCTTCTAAAATCCTTGAAAAATTAAGAGATTATTCAATCGACATTAAATTTACACAATTTACACACAATTGATTAAACTTAGTGAATTTTATCAAAATGTAATGTTACGTTTAGTTTTATAGTTTTTATTAAATTTTATTGCACCCTAGCCTGAATTAAACAAATCTATTGATTAAAATTATGTCATATCCTCGTATTATGCAATTTCTGCCTAGACTTACAGGTATGTTTTGTGAATTAAAAAAGAAATCGAGGTCGTTCGTCTTGAGTTTATTTTGTCTGGACACGGGCAGCGTCCTTTAATTATTTTTACAAGGCGCAACGTAACCTATTCGGGCTCAATTAACTTGTTTATACAGTGGAAATAGAAAACTTAAAAATAAAACTTTGTGGAAACCGAGTGCGGCGACGGAAATAACGTTTCCTTCAGCAAAAAATAAAAATATATAATAATAACACAACACGTAAACGCCGACCTATCCAAGCCGCCGAGCCGATCAAATAGATTTTTCAGAAACTTCAATCTCAATCCGGAAATTGGGTATTTTTAATGAAAATAAAAATATTGGAAAATATTGATGGCTATTGTAAAGAATGTTCGGATTACGTGGGGTTCGATTATTTGATTTAGTTTTCCAGTCGCTTAACTTGATTTGTCTAAAAAAATTAAATTATAACAATTTAATTAAAACAATTAACTTTGTTTTACCACTTTTATAAAAGTGGTAAAACAAAATAAAAAACACTTATTTTTATTCGTTAGATGTACATTTCGAGTGCAAAGCACTCATTATCAATAATTAATGGTCTTACTACTAGGTGCGCAACTATATATACCTGAAATAGATGGGAAAAACCTAATTTTAATTACATAAGGTATCGCAAGGCTGAAAAACATTAAGGGGATTAAAATTATGGACTGTTGATGGTATTACACTTTTTCGGAACTTGTAATTGGTTTAACAAAGGGTTTTCCGAAGGCCTTAAATCAAAATTTAATAATTTATCTTTATGTTTGTGCATTTCTATGGCTTCTAACATATATAATGCGTACTTTCAATAGGGCTAAAGCCTCTAGGCAAGAAAGAACTGAGAAAATCCAAAAGGAAAACTTGGAGGACTTTCTGCGAGGGGATAGATGATCTACCTCCCGCACAATGCCTCCAAAAAGTCCTTGCAAAGGATCACAATAACGGTATTGGACTACTAAAAAAGTCCAACGGTGAATACACTGGAACCCTAGAAGGAAGTCTAAGAGAACTCCTAGAAGCTCACTTTCCTGGGTCCCAGGCAATTAACAGTGAAGACTTACCTGCCATCGGCTTTGAGGTAGAAGAACGCCCTACCAGAGAAAGCAAAAAACTGGCAACAAAGATCTTCATTCCAAGCATAATAACATGGGCGATCAACGGCTTCAAGCCGTTCAAATCCGCGGGGGCAGATGGCATCTTTCCAGCCCTTTTGCAAAGGGCAAGGGAGGAGTTATTACCACGTCTCACGCAAATATTCAGAGCTAGCTACTCTCTTGGGTATATTCCCAAGCAGTGGAGGGAGGTGGCGGTGGTGTTTATACCAAAGGCTGGCAAACGCCAAACTGACGAGCCCAAGTCATATCGCCCCATAAGCCTCACCTCCTTTCTCCTAAAATCAATGGAGAAAATCATTGATAGAAATATCAGAGGGAAAGCTCTTCAGTCGTTTCCCCTTCACAAACACCAATTTGCCTATCAAGCAGGCAAATCAACAACAAATGCCCTTCACACACTAACAAGTGTAATAGAGAAGAGCATCGCAAGCAAGCTCTATGCGCATTCTTGGACATCGAAGGTACATTTGACAACACCTTCTATGAATCCATAGACACGGCCACCAAATCAAGAGGAATTGATGCCTCCACATCCAAATGGATCCATGCTATGCTCAAAGGTCGAAGGATCACACTGTTCATTGGCGATGAGTCGGCAACTGTGTTCGCAGTAAAGGGGTGCCCACAAGGCGGGGTTTTATCGCCCCTGCTGTGGTCACTAGTTGTCGATGAGCTAATATCGGTGTTATCCAACGACGGATTTGACGCACAAGGCTATGCTGACGACATCGTCATCATAGTTAGGGGAAAGCACGACGATACGGTGTCCAACCGCATGCAGTCAGCCCTTCGGAAAGTAAGTACATGGTGCGTGCAGAAGGGGCTCACTATCAATCCCAACAAGACTGTAATTGTCCCATTTACAGGTCATAGAAAATTAAATCTTAAGGCACTAACCATGAATGGGACACTCATTGGGCTTTCCAATACAGTTAAATATCTCGGCCTCACCTTTGACCAGAGGCTAAACTGGAAAACCCATGTAGATAACATCACTGTCAAATCAGTAAGGGCAACATGGGCTTGCCGCAGGCAATTTGGCAAAAGATGGGGTTTACACCCCAAGATGATATACTGGCTTTTCATTACGGTGATAAGACCAATAATCACCTATGGTTCCGTTGTCTGGTGGACAAAGACAACGGAGATCACAACCCAAGCAAGGCTCAGCAAGGTTCAACGGCTGGCATGTTTGGGTATCACAGGGGCTATGACCACCTGCCCCACTGGAGCAATGGAGGCTATGCTAAATCTCACACCTCTGCATCTGCACGTAAAAAGGGAAGCAGCACTAGACGCATTAAGAATAATCCAGACAGACATACCAAAATATGGATACTTTAACGGGCACCTAAAAATCCTCAACACTGTGTGTAAAAGAGCGATATACATGACCAAAGACTACATGTCAACTGACTACGACTTCGACACAACGATTGAAGTGGCCATCCATGACCGCCATGATGTTGGAGCGAGGGTCAAGCAGTTACAAGGCTCCTCGATAGTTTGGTTCACTGACGGATCCAAAACTGAGAACGGAGTCGGAATCGGTATCACTGGCTCTCGATTCGAGTTATCAAAGGCCTTGGGACGATCCCCATCGATATTTCAGACAGAAATCGAGGCCCTGAACATATGCGCCCACATATGTTTAGTCAGGGGATACAACAAACAGAGGGTTTGCATCTGCTCAGACAGTCAAGCTGCATTAAAGGCAATAAAATCGCCTACATGCAAGTCTAAATCTGTCTGGGAGTGCAAGCTATCCCTAAAGCAGCTGGCTAGGAATAACAGAGTCAAACTGGTCTGGGTTCCGGGACACGCAGGGATCAAAGGCAATGAAATTGCCGACAACCTTGTCAAGGAAGGGTCCAAAACTCCATTTGTCGGACCAGAACCTTACAGTGGAATAACTTAAGTCCGCATCAAGGGGATGATCCGGGAATGGGAAGATGCTGCCAAAAGTGCTCACCTGAGAAACACATCTGGTCTGCGGCAGGCGAAAAGGTTCATCGCCTTCTCTGCCGTAAAAGCCGGACAGTTTCTCAGGTTAAGCAAGGGCAACCTAAGGCTCATAACCGGCCTTCTAATTGGACACTGTCCTCTGAAGTACCACCTCACCAAGATGGGTCAGACAACTGATGCCAACTGCAGGTTCTGCAACGAGGCACAAGAAACAGCAGAGCACCTACTTTGTGAATGCCCTGCCTTGTCCCTTCAAAGAGGGAACTACCTGTCATCGGCCACTTTAAACACCGAGGAATTGGCACACATTAACCCTCAAGTTATAGTAGACTTCATAAGAAGTCTAGACATTGAGGGACTCAAGTAGGTCAGGGATAGTTACAAAAGATCTTTTAGGTCGAGGTAACTTCGAAAGGCCCAGAGGCCATACGACCCACCGACCCCATAACATAACATAACATAACATATTTAATCGAAAATGTGATTATTGTTTTAGTAATGTGATATTGTTTGTTGAAAAATAATGTCTTGTTTTTAAATTTTGGTCAGCTAAAGCGGATTTATCAATGTTTTTATTTTTGACATGATATACATCTTCTTTGAATCTTTTTAATGGATTTCTTTGAGTTTGGCCTATGTAACATTTATCACAATCATTGCATTTAATTGAATAAATTCCGGACTCTTCTAAGTGACTCGTTTTTGTAAATTGATTGCCTAATAATGTTTTTAATTTGTTGTTATTATAAAATGCAGGAGTCATATTAAATTAATTCAAGATCTTTGTGAATTGATTAGAAGTTCTGTTGTTATATATAAACCTAGCAAATTTGTTATTTTTTCTTTCTTTTTGTGGTGTGAGATTTGTGACTGAGTTTAATGTTTGGTTTCTTTTGTGTCTATTAATTAGTTTGTTATTTCTGAATTTGCTGTAACCTAATGAAATAGCTATTTTTCTTATAAGTGTTAATTCATTTTTTCTATTTTCTATTGAAAGAGGAAGATTTAAAGATCTATAAATCATGCTGTTAAATGCTGAAAGTTTATGTTTAAAGTGTGTTGATGAAGAATTGTGAATATAATTAAAAGTATGTGGGTTTTCTATATACATTAATTTCTATTTTGTTATTTATTTTATTGTTTGTTAGTAGTAGATCGACGAAATGGATTTGATTATTTTGTTCAGTTTCGTAAGGGAAGTTAATGCTGGGGTACAACGCATTCAGACTAGCTTGTATGTCTTCAATACGGGTATCAGATTTTTTTATTGCGAGTATATCGTCTACATATCTAAACCAGACTCTCGGAAAATTCGGAATTTTACTTTTAGCTAAGTTTTCCAGATAATTCATAAAAATATTAGCCAAAAAGGGTGACAGAGGGTTGCCTATTGCTGTTCCGAAACTCTGTTTATAGATTTTATTGTTGAATTCAAATGCGTTACACTCCATCACTAGTTTTGTTAGATTAATGTATAAGTCTATTTCTTCTGGTGGAATTGAATTTTCTGTTGAAATATTTCTTAAAATGTTAATTGTTTCGTCTATAGGGATACTGAGGAGTAATGCTTCTACATCAAAAGAAACCAAGAACTTTTTACAACTGACTATAACGTAATGAGGCAAGATAGAAATTCTGAAAGGACAAACAGAACAACTGGTGGGGGGGTTTTGATAGCCCTTAACAGTAATATATCATATGAATATGTAGACTTACCAAACATCAGAAATCACTGTCCATTAATTGACTTTGTAACCTGCAAATGTTTCACCATTTCACGCTATTTTTATCTCATAGTTATTTATATACCCCCTGATACCTCAATAGATGAATTAGATCTGTTTTTTGAACTAATCTCTCTACATATATTATAGGTGATTTCAATATTCCCTCTTATGTTGATAACCTATGTCGAAATAATGGAAAGTACAGCGTACTTTTAAATTTTATCAATTTATTAAAACTTACACAATTTAACAATGTCTTAAACTGTAACAGTAGATTATTAGATTTAGTATTATGTAACTTTAATAGTGTTGTAAGTATTACGAGAAATGAGTTGCCTCTGGTACAAGAGGACAACTATCACCCACCTTTACGGATTACATTAAGTTTAGATATATGCGGCAAACAGGCTATGTTTCCATCTAACACCAATGTAAGGTACAACTTCAAAAAATGTAATTTTTTGAAGTTATACGATGATATGAATATTATAGATTGGTCGTTTATGGATAGGTTAACAGATGTAAATGAACTATGTAATGCATTTTACGACAAATTGTCTGATACATTCAACACATCTGTCCCTATAATTAAAAATTAAAATAAATCAAATAAATCGTTTCCGCCATGGTTTACTATAGAAATCAAACGTAATATTCGCCTAAAACAATATTTCCATAACAAGTGGAAATCTTCAAATTCTCTATTTTTCTACAGTGAGTTTTCCAGACTGCGAAAGCTCACTAAAACACAAATCTCGAATGCTTATGACAACTATATCAAACTGATTGAATCTAACCTCAAAACAAATCCCAAAGACGTATGGAAGTTTATTAACTTAAAGAAAGGTGTATCAAGAATTCCGGTAGAACTTCACAGCGAAAACTCGACCTACTCTTCACCGCAAGAAATCGTCAATGCGTTCGCCGATATTTTTTCAAGTGTTTACACTACCAAAACGCACTTTAATATAACTGACAAATCACTCAACAACCGCGAAACTCTTATAATGCCGTCTATTCAAGAAAAATGAAGTCATAGGTAGCATTAACAAACTACGAAATTCGCAGGTATGCGGTGATGACAGTATACCATCTTATGTAATTAAAGATTGTAAATATATATTTGCAAAACCCCTATCAATTATTTACAATTTATCTCTAAAAAGTATGGTTTTCCCAAGTAGATGGAAAACAGCTGTAATCTGTCCAATATTTAAACGCGGTGACAAATCAGATATTCAGAACTACAGACCAATTTCAATTCTTTCTAACTTTTCTAAAATCTTTGAACAAATTATTTATCAGTTTATTTATAATCATATTATTAATTACCTATCCCCACACCAACATGGATTCTCCTCTGGTAGATCTACAACGACAAATTTGGCTGTCATTACTCAGCATATCTGCGAATCTCTTGACAAACGCGGGCAAGTGGATGTATTGTACGCGGACTTTTCTCGAGCGTTTGACACCATATATCACGAAATTTTAATAAATAAAGTTTGCTCATTTGGCCTTTCTTTAAGACTAGTTAACTTCTTAGCATCGTACTTAGATTGTCGTAATAATTACGTTTCTTATAATGGGTTTAAATCAAATTATTTCATTTCTTCGTCTGGGGTGCCGCAAGGCTCTAATTTTGGTCCCTTATTATTCAATATCTATATAGATGATTTAATTTCCTTCTTGTCCTGTAGGGTATTAGCTTATGCAGATGATTTAAAAATTTATGGTGCGGTTACCACAGAACGGGAGTGTGTTTTGCTACAAAGAGACTTAACTCGTATAACTGATTGGTGTATTGGGAACCAACTAACTCTAAATATAAACAAGTGTGCAGTAATATCATATACTCGTAAACATCACAACATTTCTTTTAATTACAAAATTGGCGATACAATTATACGACGTGAAAATAATATTAAAGATCTCGGTGTCTTATTTGACTATAAACTCACATTTTTCAATCACATTCATGAGATTGGTAAATCAGCTTATAAGTTGTTAGGGTTTTTGATGCGGACATCACGTTATTTTCATGATACCAACTTATTAAAAATTTTATATTATGCTATTGTACGCAGCAGACTAGAGTACGCTTCGGTAATATGGTACCCGTACTATGTGTCAGATTCATTAGTAATTGAAAGAGTCCAGAAGCGCTTTCTTAAATACCTTACTTACAAAATTAGTGGCATATATCCTGACAGACAGACAGATTATAGTGACTTACTTGAACAGCATGAGTGCTTGTCTTTGTCTAAACGGAGAGATATATGCAGCACATCATTTTTGAAAAAAAATATTTGCAATAAAGTGAACTCATCCGAACTGCTAAGCATGGTTCAATTTCATGTTCCTCGACTAACATCGCGACAAATAATGACTTTTTCTTTACCCATTGCATGTACCAATATTTTGCTGAGAGCGCCCATTAATCATATGAGCCGCAATGCTAATAACCTGTTTCAGGATAAATTTATATAATTTACTGAATATTTGATAGTCTAATATTGTTATTAAAATAATACTATTGATTAGTCGTTTGTATTGCATTGCTTATTTACATTATATTTAATTTTTGTAAATGTTACAAATTATATCTTATTCATTTTATAAATTTGTCTGTGCGCGGAAAGGGTTTAGGTAATGGTTTTGAATAGTTTTTTGAATTAATTTTATAATTATTTCTTTAATTGCGGATAATTTTTGTAATTTCCAATTATCATTGAGGTTAATCGATTTATTTTTATTAAATGTCATACTGTTTAATTTTCATACTATATTATATTGATTTTTGTTAGTTATACATATTATAGCATATTAATTTTGTTAATTTATATGTCCTAAATTGGTTTATTCTGTTGGACAATAAACGTATTTATTTATTTATTTATCATCCGACTCAATTGGGGTATTTTGTAACTTGTTACATAGGTCAAAAGAATTTATTACAGAGAAATCATAGTTGATTTTAAGTTGTTTAAATTCTTTATCTAATCATTTTGCTATATTATAAGTTGGTGAATTTCAATTTGAAACTATTGGTCTCCATTTCTTGCCGGGTTTATGTATTTTTGGTAAACAATACAATTTTGGTAATGACGGGTTTTTAATTTTTAGTCTATAAATCAACATTTTGTTGATTATATTTGTTGGAGTTTTGAAATAATTGTTAATTCTGTTTATATATGTTTTTAGAGGATTTTTTACTTGTACTGTGTAGGGACCATTATCAAGTAAAGAATTTACATTTTTGTAATAATCTTTCTTGTTTACAATAATGACCGCATTACCTTTATCCGATTTTAAATAAAATACGTCTTTTTCTTTTAGTGATTTTACCGTATTGTTTTCTTGAGGTTGTTTCTTCTGATATTCTTTTTTGGTTTTTTAAGAATTTTCTCCAGTGATTCCTTAGCTGTTAATCGGAATGTTGTAGATTCTTTGGGTCCTAATTGTACTGCTGCTGTTTCAATGTCGTTGATTATTATTTCTGTGGGGATGTGTGTTGGTTCTGTTGAATGTTTTAATCCTCTTCTTAATAGTTCTATTTCTTCTTCAGAAAATCTTTCATCAGAGTTGTTGTGGATAAGTGTCTGGTACGGGTTGATGAATTGGTTTTCTATTTCGGGATGTTTCTTCGGGTTTTGTTCTTCACGAAATTTTCTTAATAATTCCTCAAAGTGAATGATTTTTTATTTAATTTAGCATTTGAAACGATGTTGATTTTCTTTAATGATTCATCCCACTCAGACTGGGGAGAGTTTTTTGCAAATTTTTGGTGAAGCTCATATGCGGTGAGTTGTAGGTGTTGTCGTTTCGCATGTAGTTTGCCCTTTTCAAACTGGATCCAGCTCACTTTCCACTTGAACCAATTTGGGAACTTCTTTGGTAATTTTATAAAACTTTGTTTCGATAAACTTCGGAAAGATTTTCTCTTCTATGCACTTGTTTAGGAAATAGATATCGGCACTTAAACACTTAATTTTCGTTGTTAGTTGGAAGAAGAATTTTTTAAACTCGGTTGACCAGGAAGCCATTTTAATCACTAATTGTTTTATTGAGTTATGTGGAGTATTTTATCACAATAAAAAACACTTTTATTCCTTAAGAAAAAGTGTAATTCCATCAACAGTCCGTAATTGTAATCACCTTAATGTTTTTCAGCCTTGCGACACCTTATGTAATTATAATTAGGTTTTTCCCATCTTTGTCAGGTATATATAGTTGCGCACCTAGATGTAAGACATTTGTTATTGATAATGAGTGCTTTGCACTCGAAATGTACATCTACCGAATAAAAATAAAAGTGAAGTAAGGAATAAAAGTATTTTTTATTGTGATTAAATACTCCACATAACTCAATAAAACAATTAGTGGTAAAACAAAGTTAAGTGTTTTAATTAAATTGTTATGAAAATGTACCATAAAGTGAAGGCCAACCAAATTAAAGATTTAAATTATACCAGTAGTAGAGGATTTTTGTTCTTTTAGGTACACATACCCTGATGTATACGCTATACATTTTCGGACACTAATTACGATAGTTGACAATTGTGACATTTGTCGATGTCAATGTCGATTTTGGCTTTAATTAAGGTGTTTTTTTGCGTATATTAAGTTGGAGGGCACCAAATTTTCTTTGGGCCTAGGGTGGTTCTTGCTACAAATCCACTCCTGTGGATATACATAAAGGCTTACATTTTGAGAAAGAGATCTTGCGCACATTGCACTGCATCAGTTAAAAAAAAGGTTTTTCTTTCATTTTCATTAAAACAAACATTTTTTTTACATAACGTGTTTTTTTAATTGAAACAGAGTTTAAAACATTAACAATTAAAAACATGTTTAAATAATTTTAAAACACGTTTAAAACGTGTTTAAAACTGAACATACAAGGCATTTTTCTTTTGAGTATAATCCCGATAATTACAGCGTTTTATAAATTTGCGGGAATTGGTTATTTCAAAGCGGTTAATTTGAGACTTTTAACGAGTGTTTTTCACTCCCAGACTAAGCATGAAGTAAAATTTCGAGTTTAGAAAAGCCTAAGAATTTGGATTGGCCGCGTAGCGAAGCGGAGCGGCCAATCCAAATTAGGCTTTTCTAAACTCGAAATTTTACTTCATGCGCCACGCTTAAAAACACTGATTAACAGTGAATTTCAAAAAACACACACATACAACAACGATTATAGGCAACCTAATATACGTTACAGTTATTGGGTGCCCTATAATCACTGTTTTAAACAATCTGTTCAGCGCAGAATTTGACTCACGTTTTATTCTGTAAAACGGTTGAGTATCTTTTATAGCTTTTGTTCAACAATTAGGAAAAAATATTAACAAAAATTGAATTATATTATCGTTATTTTTATTGCTTTGTAATTTCTAATGTATTTAATAATTTTTATTGTTAGATATACTAATTTATAACTGATAAATGACTCACTTAATTTAAAATATACATATGATAAAAATGTTTCAGAATATTCTATTGTTTTAAAAAAAGTCACTTCGAAAGTTCTGATCATCGAATGACATTTTCTCACGCCTCTGACAGCGAAACCGTAATTATGAGTGATACCAATTCTATCTTAATATAAAGCCTTACATGACATCTATTGATTACAACAAACGGAACTTCATAACATTTTTAGTTTCTTGCTAATTAGTCTAGGGAGTTTTAGGTAAAACACCCTGTATACCTAAAAAAAAGATAAATTCCCAGTATGTGTAAATTCAATATTTTAGTTCAAAACTCTTACAAAAAAAGATTAAACATCAAATTTGTATAAATCATTACACAGTGGTAAAGTCTACAGTATTCAAGCAAATAAAAATATTTTCTTTGCCTGGTAAAGTATTTAAAAATTAAAAACAAAAAGTAAGTTGATTTTAATCTTATTAAGATTTTAGCGTTTTAAAGCAGTTAATTTGAGGCTTTTAACGGGTGTTTTCCACTCCCAGACTAAGCATGAAGTAAAATTTCGAGTTTAGAAAAGCCTAAGAATTTGGATTGGCCGCGTAGCGAAGCGGAGCGGCCAATCCAAATTAGGCTTTTCTAAACTCGAAATTTTACTTCATGCGCCACGCTTAAAAACACTGATTTACAGTGAAGTTAAAAAACACACACATACAACAACGATTATAGGCAACCTAATATACGTTATAGTTATTAGGTGACCTATAATCACCGTTTTAAACAATTTGTTCAGCGCAGAATTTGACTCACGTTTTATTCACATTTACATATTAGATTGCTAAACCCGTATATTTTAAACTTTACGATATTTCAGTGCTTTACACGTGTGGCGCATGAAGTAAAATTTCGAGTTTAGAAAAGCCTAATTTGGATTGGCCGCGTCGCTTCGCTACGCGGCCAATCCAAATTTTCAGGCTTTTCTAAACTCGAAATTTTACTTCATGCTTAGTCTGGGAGTGGAAAACCCTCGTCTAAAGAATCAAATTGAAATCTTAAAAAAAAAACAACTAATGTCGTAATATTTACAGTGTATGCACCTGAAAGAAAAATTCCCTGTATTTAAAAATCAGATTTATGCACACACAGTTGTGATATTTTATTGTAACAAAATATTATGTTGAATAATGTAATCTAAAATATCTTCAACAATTTAGCAAACATTTAAAAACGTAAACAAAATATCTTAATAAAGTAGTATAAAAATTGAATTTGTGTTCAGTATTCCGGCACCAGGTACCCACAGACGCGTTTCTGGTTTCGCAAACAGAGTTCTGCTCGCTCGTGGACGAAACAGTGACCTGTATATGCACTTTGTGCATTCGTGTCACTGACGATGCCACTATGAAGCATTAGATGGCGTTAGCTATCGAAATCATTAGAAGTAGTATAAAATATAATTAAGCAAATTTAATAAATATTATACATCAAGTGAATTAAACACGATTTTATTCACGAAAAGATTTTTGATTTCACGAGCGCCTCGGCGCTAGTGAAATCATTTCTTTGAGTGAATAAAGGTGTTTAATTCACTTGGCGTATATATGTTTTTATTCAATTTTGACGAAATTGTAAAGAAAATGTACTTTAAATTTATTTTTAAATAAATTTTTTAACTCACTAGTGACCTAAAAAAATTTTAGTTCACTAGTGAATAAAACCTTGTTTATTACGGTTGTTATGGAGTTAATAATGTCGATTTAAATTAACAAACTTGAATAAAATAATAAAAAAAAGTTTTGAACATGTTTTAAACAAGTGTAAGATTTAAAATATGTTTAAAACAAAACCGTTTAAAACACGACTACTGTTTTTAAACATGTTTAAAACACTATTTTTTAATAATTATAATACTAATAATAATAATAATACTTTATTGTCCTACGGAAAAACCAATACAGGACAAGTAACAAAATTGTAATTATAACTTATATCTAACATTAATAATAATAAACAAAAATATTTCATTCCAAATGACTAACATAAGAATATTTAATATTGATAGTACGCAATTTCAATTTCCAGATTTCTGGTTACTTAAAAATACATCAATACAATATTTATTCGCATTACGACACATATGTGTTAAAGGCGCTTTAACTAGAACATTAGTTTTGCATACGGGTAATACAAAGGTGTTCTAGGCAGTTCTAGGTACATGAAGATTTATTTTTGAAAGTAGATACATACACTCAATGGAGTTATCAATTACTTTTTTAATAAAGCACTATATTCATTCCTACGATCAACAAGTGAAACAAAACCATGTTCAGTAAGTAAAGAATTATAGTCAGTATTTCGATCTGGATATGTATCATTCTTTTTAAAAGATAATATTTTAATAACTTTTTCTGTACTTTTTCTACCATCAGTGAGAGATTCATGTAACGCGGATACCAGACCAACATACATAAACATAACAACCCTGATCAGGTGATGAGGACCAGAAAATCCGAAACGCGTATGTAAGTCCATTCATATTGGAATATTTGATCCATAAATAACATAATTATATAACTCTAGGGATTTTAATTATTTAAATGTACTAGATTGAATTTCATTGCAAATTCATTTACTGAAATTGCATTCATTCAGTGTTAAAAATACGTATAAAGAGTATTTTTTCCCAAGGGAAAATATAATACGGATATTTTCAGCTATAAATGAAATAACACGAGAATTTATGGAAATCCATAAACGCAACGATTTCCCTATAGAATAACACGGCTTCAAGGATAACCCAATGTAAACACCGCACTAGCGTTACAAACTGTTACAACAAAACTGAAACTGAAAACACGCAAATGCTATGAATAGACGCGGAAATGCCGAATGGAATAAAATGAACAATTGTATTAATGAATTCGTTTTACTACCTTTAGAAATAATCCCACAACAAAATATACTCGATTATCTCTACTTAATTTTAAGTACTCATCTGTCTGAACTTTGATGAAGAAACTGTGTGGCGAAACAATTGTTGCAGCGTCAACTAATAAACAGTGAAATCTTAACCGAGTGTGTTATTTACTGAATGCGTTAATTTTAAGAAACTATCCTTAAAATCAACCTCACAAAAAATTATATACGATATTTTCTAGGCGACAAAACATGTAAGTCGAATTTAATTTAACTTTTTTCTTTTTTCTCGCAATGTTGAGTGAAATTATAATTGCACATATCAATATACGATCTTTAATTCCTAAAATAAATCATATGAAACATTTCCTTTACAATAATAAGATAGATATTTTAACCTTATCTAAAACATGGCTGAGTAAACTGAACTCTGATAATGATTTACTTATTAATAATTATACCTTTGTTAGAAATGATCGCGATACAAGAGGTGGAGGTGTTGGAATTTACATAATAAATACACTAAACTTTAATATAATTAATACCGTTAATAATATCGAGGAACTGTGGATTTTAGTTTTTTTTTTTTATTTTGGGTTTTACGTCATCTATTTCCGCTGCTAAGGCCAATCATGACGCCGGAGATTAGGTCTACAGCTATCCGGGAATTTTGCCGAACCCGGTGGGAGTTCCAACCCACCGGTAGGGATCTTTAACGTGCACGCAACATCCAGGCAGTACACGGGTCCTACATGCATTTAACGTCATATCCGAGAAGACGGAGTGTTTGGCATTTTTATCCTAACCTATATAAATGCAGACAACTTGTTAGGCCGGTATTTGAACCCCGGTCCGTGGCGTGGCAGTACAACACTCTAACCACTACACCACCAAGCTGCCCTGGATTTTAGTTAAAACGCGGAAAAACAACTTTATTGTTTCTTCATTGTATCGTCCCCCTAATAATAATATTGCTCAATTCATTAGTGACCTTGAAATTTCAATTATTAATTGTCTACCTGTAACTGAGAACATTATTTGTTGTGGAGATTTAAATATTGACCTTTCTAAACCTGATAACACTTCATGTTTAATGCTGACCGATCTATTAGACAGTATGGATATGATTCAAATTATCAACGAACCAACCCGCATCACGGAGACATCTTCTACACTTATTGATATCATATGTGTTTCAAGTGCTATAAACCTAGTTTCGCAGAATGTTCTTGATTTTCCTAGTTCTGATCATGATGCGGTTTTATGCACAATCTCATATAAATCTACTTGCTACGATAGTAACTTAAAAACATTTCGGTCTTTACGTCATATAAATGTAACTCAATTCGATATTGACCTTAATAATATTCCGTTCCATAATATCCTCTTAATGAATGATATAAACGACAAGGTTAAGTTTTTTAATGAGTGCATATTGAATTTATTTGATAAACATGCTCCCCTAAAAACGAAAAATATTACTAAAACCTGCTGCCCCTGGTTCACAGACAACATACAATTCATGATTGGTCTGAGAAATAAAGCGAAAACTAAGTTCAGACACTCTAAATCGCCTGCTGACTGGAGCTACTATAAATCGTTACGCAATTATACTATTAATGCGATAAGAAATGAAAAGAAAGCATATATTATTCATGCTTTTAAAAATCTTAACCAGAAACATTTATGGAAAAAACTTCAGTCATTAGATATTAAAAGTATTCGTCCCACTCTTCCAATTTCCGTAGGGAACGCCGAGGAAATTAATAAACACTTTAACGATTGCGTTCCAAAATGTAATAATAACCTGACTGATATTAAAAGTCTTTTCCAAAATAATCATCCATCAGCTAGACATTTTTCTTTTACTTTGTTAACAAACGATAAGATTCTACGCTATTTATTAGAAATTAAATCTGCATCTTGCGGGTCAGACAATATTAACACAACTATGATTCGTATGTGTTGTCCTGTTATAATGCTATATATTGTTCATATTTTAAACAGTTGCTTACTTGAATCAGTATTCCCTGACTGCTGGAAGGATTCTATAGTCAAACCAATACCCAAAATATCAAATCCCACTGATTTAAATCATCTTCGTCCGATCAGTATCCTTCCAACTTTATCCAAAATATTGGAGAACAATTGGCACATTATATATATGAAAATCAAATTATACCTAATCTGCAGTCAGATTTCAGAGATGGTTTTAGCTGTGAGACTGCTCTTACCCATATAACTGATGATATACTAACAGCTACAGATAAGGGGAATGTAACTATTTTGGTGTTGTTAGACTATAGCAAAGCATTCGATACAGTGTCTCATGATATCTTAGACGTTATTTACAGCTATATTGGTCTAGATCCTGGGTCTCCAAACTATCTTCTTCGCGGGCCACAAATACAATTCTACATAATAAAGTCGGCCAAGATCCGATTAATTTTATAAAATTATGAAAAATTCCAAACAATTGTTACAATATTTCAAAATATGACATTTACAAAAAAAATTACAAACAATCGCGGGCCGGATTCATGCAAGTCGCGGGCCGGATTGGGCCCGCGGGCCGTAGTTTGGAGACCACTGGTCTAGATGGCACAGCAAAACAACTACTGAACAGCTATGCACGGGGACGAAAGCAGCGTACTGAATTCAATAATTCTCGGTCTAGAGTTACACCAATTGTACAGGGTGTGCCTCAAGGATCAGTGCTTGGACCCCTTTTATTTTCTATTTACACGTGTTCAGTTTTGAAACAACTGAAATATTGTAAGGGTCATATGTACGCCGATGACAGCCAAGTTTATTTATTTTTTCTCTCCGGACGCATACAATAACGCTGAATGTTGTATTAATTCCGACTTAGAAGACATATACAATTTTTCAAATCGATTAAATCTATTGTTAAATCCGGCTAAAACTTCTTTTGTGCTATTCGGTAATGATAAAATCTGTAACGAATTAAAAACTAAATTAAATATCAAGATTAATGGAACACAAATTCCCTACAGTGTTTGCAACAAAAACTTAGGAGTATATATCGATAACTCATTCAGATATAAGAAACAAGTAAATAAATACGTTAATCTTGCATACGGAAACCTAAAAAAAATATTCCCCTCTAGATCTAGTTTACCTATTACGTTAAAAATCTCATTATGTAATGCTTTTGTCCTCTCGCGTTTCAATTATTGTTCAACACTCTATAATCCAGCAATTGATAAAATTACGGAACGTCGTATACAAAATGTACAAAATTCCTGTTTGAGGTTTATTTATGGAATACGTAAATTTGAACGAATATCACATAAGCTCACTGATGCGGGTTGGGTAAATATGCGTAGTAGAAGGGACACGCAAGCTGTCTTTTTTTATCACAAAATAATGTTTTCTCATAAACCACCATATCTGTCCAATAAACTTAAATTTAGGAAAGATTTTCATACATTAAACACAAGGTTTAAAGGTCTTCTATCACCGCCACTTCATCGCTCCTCTCTTTTTCAACGATCTTTCTCCTATCAAATATACAAAGTGTATAATACAATTTCGGTCAATTTAAAAAAATTAAATCTACTCCAATTTAAACGCCAGTATAAGCTTCATTTAAATAGATAATCGTTTTTTTATTTGCAATTATAATGGATCAGTAATATCGTGAAAATGTAAATGTGTTATTTAGGAAGGAAAAATTATTAAATTCATATAATTATATATATTACCTTTAATAGTGTCTAGGTTAAGATGGAAGAACAGTTGGGTATTTATTACCCGATACTGAATCTCACCTCGTGATTTGTGCGGTCTAGGACTTTTCATCGCCGCCGATTCATCGCCGCCGATTCATCGCTGGCCCGGCGGGGCCAGTTCATCGCCGGCCGTTTCATCGCCGGGCCAGTTCATCGCCAATATTTTTATAAAATAAATTTTGAAAGAAAGATCATATCTAATGATAAAATTTCAAATATTACCCAATTCTGGAAATTGTCCACTAATTTAATATTAGATTTTATAACCAAGTAATTGTTACTCAAACTTAATAAAAATCGAATGAGAATGTTGTCATTTTTTGACATATGTCATTTGCAAGTATGGAAACACAAATTCTGTCCAAAAGAGGGAAAGAAAAGTTCATCCACGGAGGACATATGTATATTTTTGAAAAAAACAGTAAGTCTGACCAATGTGTTAAATTTTGGCGGTGTGACCACTTAGGACGTTGTAACGCCAGAATACACACAAAAAATGGAAATGTTGTACATGAATTAAATGTACATTCGCATGATTCTTCAGCAATAAACGTGGAAGTAGCTGCCACTGTTACTGCTATAAAGCGACGTGCAAAATCAACAGAAGAAAACACTGCACAAGTAATAAATCAATGTATAACTGATTTAAGCCAGGCAGCTCAAGCTGCACTTCCCAACTTCCCTAACCTATCCTAACCTATTCTAACCTATCCAAACCTATCCTAATCTATCCTAACGTATCATAACCTATCCTGACCCATCCTAACCTATCCTGACATATCCTATCGCAATTGGCCTGGCGATGAACTGGCCTGGCGATGAACTGGCCTGGCGATGAAACGGCCGGCGATGAACTGGCCCGGCGATGAAACGTCCCATCCCCTGATTTGTGTACGATGATTTTATAGTTTTTTTCTTTAGAGTACCTTTATGTTACTGAGTATACAAATAAAGTTATTATTATTATTATTATCATTAATACAGCAAAATTAATTAATACGATAGTTAAGTATTAATTAATAATAATAATAAAATAATTCTTTATTAGTGCCATTACAAAAAAGTTTACACACGTCCCCAAAATATGAATTAAATTACCTATGTTAAAATAAATTAATTACTAATAAAATTAAAAAGAAAATCTGCTTATAACAATATAATATATAAAATAAATTGCATTAAATTTGGTTAATTTTAAAATTTAAAAAATCAGGATGTTATAACATACGACATAAATATTTTAAAATGCAATGAATAAATTATCGCACAGTACAAATTTAAAATAATTAAGTAGAGTAAACAAATAATAAAAAATAAATTCATGTCTACGCTAAACCGTTCGTTAAAAGTTTATGGGGTTGCCGTTGCACTAATAAATTGAAAAAAATCCTTGTCATATGGTTAAATTAGTTCTCCTCACGTGAAATATTTTCAACTTTATATCACTTCCGGTTCCACCGGAAGTAGCACCAAGTTTGTTATTTTAAATAGAACACCCTATATATTAGTAATTTTTTGGGTTCCTAGTTTAAATTGCAACATATTTTATTCGAACATATGTACACTTATCTCTTATAGTTTTCAAGAAAAAAAAAATATTTCTAAAATTTTGACCTCTAAAAGGCATCTTGAAATCTGTCTGTAACTTTTCTTAAGAATAAGATAAAAATATGATTTATATTTCTACTTGTACCTAGAAGATGCCTCTATAAGTGAATTAATTGGAAACTGTCAATTTTGACAATAAGTGTTCTTAAAATGTCAATATCTAAGTGCTCTCTTCAATATCTAGTAATTCAATTTTTTAAAATGGAATGACCCAATTTTTATCACATGGTACGATTGGGAGGAAAAATTTCTACAAAACAGTATTAAAAACTATACACCTAAAACAAGTAGTTTTCGAATTATTTCGAAAATTCGTTTTTCGTCGCATTTATGCAGTGAATAATGCGCGCATAAGTCGCAATCGAATTTTAGTAGGCCAGTAGTATGCTTTTGTTTTGTCGCGATTGTATTGCAAAATGTCAAATAATAAAAAGAATTAGTACAAAGTTTTACAGAAATCAACAAAATGAATAATTACACAAATCAACAAATAATCAATTTATTCTATATACATGGCAACTGCCAATTGAATAAAATTTGATTCCAATCTTCTAAATCTTGTTTTATTCATCGGCGGCAAATGTGGATAAGTTTCATTAAATATTCTACATGTTCGAGTACCAATTCTATCGCAGTTGCCATGTATATAGAATAAATTGATAATTTGTTGATGGGTGTATTTATTCATTTTGTTGATTTCTGTATAACTTTGTACTAATTGTTTTTATTATTTGACATTTCGCATTACATAAGCGACAAAACAAAAGCATTACTTGCCTACTAAAATTCAGTTGCGACTTATGCGCGAATTATTCCCTGCATAAATGCGACGAAAAACGAATCTTCGAAATAATTTGAAAACCACTTGCTTTAGGAGTATAGTTGTTGATACTTTTTTGTAGGAAATCTTCCCCCCAATCGTACTACGTGATAAAAAAATGAGTCATTCCATTTAAAAAAAATTGAATTACGAGATATTGAAGACGGCACTTCGATATTGACATTTTAAGAACACTTATTGTCAAAATTGACAGTTTTAATTAATACACTCATAGAGGCATCCTCTAGCTACAAATAGAGATATAAATTATATTTTTATCTTACACTTAAGAGAAGTTACAGATAGATTTCAAGATGCCTTTTAGAGGTCAAAATTTTAGAAATATTTTTTTTGCTTGAAAACCATAAGAGATAAGTGTACATATGTTCGAATAAAATATGTTGCAATTTACACGAGGAGTCCAAAAAATTACTAATATATAGGGTGTTCTGTTTAAAATAACAAATTTGGTACTAATTCCGGTGGAACCGGAAGTGATATAAAGTTGAAAATATTTCACATGAGGAGAACTGATTCAACCGTATGACAAGGATTTTTTCAAATTTTTAGTGCAACGGCAACCCCATAAACTTTTAACGAACGGTTTAGCGTAGACACCCTGTATACATATATCAACATTTTAAAATACAATAAATAAGTCCAATAAATAATAATACAAGTACAAATTTAAAATAATTCAATTACTTAAATAAATAGTGTTCATGCATATTACAATATGTTGTAGTTATCTGACATTAGATCCTCTATCGTGTAGTGACTTTTTTAATAAAATAGTTTCTGATCGTCCTTTTAAACTGCTTAATGGGCAGGTGGTGGCCGAGCGGTAACGTCGTCGGGCTGTATCGCTCGGCGAGCCACAAACTCGGGTTCGATTCCCGTGCACGGGGGGACTTTATTTAAAAAATAATTTCTCGTCGTGACCCTGGGTGTAGTATGAATGTGAGTGACTGTCCGTATGAAAATAATAGCATACTACAAATTGTAATGTTAAACAATTAATACAAAAAATATATATAATTAAATGATGTTGGCTAATGGGCAAGTTCCCAAGGCCAGGCAAAAGCCAAAAAACAACCAAACAAAAAAAAAACTGCTTAATATTAAGTGATTTTATTAGTTCTGGCAGTTTATTAAAAATATTTGGACCATAGTAGTTGACTCCATTTTGAGATTTTGATAATCGTGATCGATACAGACAGATGTCTCCTTTATTTCTGGTGTTGTAGGTATGCATTTATTCGTAAGAACGATAACTTTCAATGTATCTACGGATATAAAACAAACATTTTAAGATATATATTGATGGTAAAGTCAATATTTTCGATCTAATAAATTCATTTTTGGAGTCATCTTTCTACCCAAGCCCTGCTATTATTCTAACGGCCCTTCTTTGCAGTCCAAATAACCTGTGCATGATTGTCGAGTGCCCCCAGATTATAATTCCGTAGGTCAGATGTGAGAATTAATTTTGAATAACTAACTTCACTACGAATTTTCGTTCTATTAGAACCACCTCCGTTCTAATAGAACGAAAATTCGTAGTGAAGTTAGTTATTTAAAATTAATTCTCACATCTTATTTTCAACCTTTTGTATTACGCGAGCAACTTTTGCATACCAAGTTATTTAACGATCGACAGCTTATAGGTAATAAAAGCAAAATACATAAATTTCACAATATTTTAGTGTTTTATACGCGTGGCGCATGAAGTAAAATTTCGAGTTTAGAAAAGCCCAGAAAATTTGTCTCGGGTCGCTGCGCGACTCGAGACAAATTTTCACGGGGCTTTTCTAAACTCGAAATTTTACTTCATGCTTAGTCTGGGAGTGGAAAACATTCGTTTAGCTTCAATTGAACTTAAAAATAAAGGAATATCTAAAAATTTTAAGAAAATAGGCTGAATTTAGAATACGTATACTTAAAAGAAAGACTCCCTGTACATTTGATGTTTATTTATAATAGTTCATTTTGAAGTTATAAACGAGTGTTTTCATTCACAGATTAAGCATGAAGTAAAATTTCGAGTAGAGAAAAGCCTGAAAATTTGGTTTAGTCGCTTTGCTTCGCTACGTAACCAAACCAAATTTTCAGGTTTTTCTATACCCGAAATTTTACTTGATGCTTAATCAAGGAGTGGAAACACTCGTTAGTAGTTTTCAGTGACGGCTCGTCAGGGACGGCAGGGTCGGCCGGGCCGTACCGTTAAATTTGATTGAACAAAAATTATACATTTTTTTAAGACTTTCTTTCTAAAATGTTAATACATTTCATCAATTTTCCAGTTTTTGTGAATTTTCCCAAGATTTTTATTAATTTTTAAAACTTAGACGCGTATTATGAAATTCCAAGATTTTCGTTGATTTTTAACATTCTGTCGGTTTTTGTGAATTTCGTAAATTTTTTAAATGTTGATTCACAAAAACCGACATTTTTTAAATGTTGATGCTCTTCATGAATTTTTGAAATTTTCGTCATATTTTAAAACGTTAGCAATTTTCGTGAATTTCATAAATCTCATTATTCTTGAATTTTTAACATTTTAGAAAATTTTAAAAATCTAACCGCTTCTCGTAAATTACCAGGATTTCCATTGATATTCAAAATTTCGATAGTTTCCGTGAAATCCAAAGATTTTTGATAATTTTCAAAACTCCAAGATTTCCGTTAATATTCAAAACTTTCATACAAGTGTAAATTTGCAAGAAGTTATCAATATTTATTATGAATTTTTAACATTTATCATGAATTTTTCAGCATCGATTAATCAATTCAGACGCTGTATTAATCGTTAACGATTAATAAATGTTTTGAAGAAAGGCCTCATATGTTTTGTCAAATCATTTTTGGGAAATTTGCGAACCCGAAATTAAATAAGGGATTCTAACCGGTATTTTTTTCGTTGCGGTTTTCGTTCCGAAAAAAAATAACGGATTTTTGCGGTTTCAGCTCCAAGTAAGCGATTGTTTTAGTTTTTCAAATGTTTTATTTCATAATAAAAAAAAATGGTGATGTGTCCATCATAGTACTTTCCCCCGTAAATTGCGTATTAAATCACTTTTAAAATATTTGTAGCATTATTATTTTCAAAATGTCTTCAACTTTTTGATAACTACAACTTTTATTTGAAACATTTTTCAATTGGATCAACACATACTGACACAAACCAATGACTAGATAAAAAACACTATTTATTGAATATCTCAAAAACTAAGAGTGCTATGACAAAAAGTAAAGATACAAAAAATCTTTAGTATTTTATTACCTACAACTTTTATTTAAAACATTTTCCAATTGTATCAACACACACACTGACACAAATCAATGACTAGATAAAAAACACTATTTATTAAATATCTCAAAAACTAAGAGTGTTATGACAAAAAGTAAGTGAACAATACATCTTTATTTTGTTATTATCTACAACTTTTATTTGAAAGAATTTTTTATTTGATGAACATTTATTGAAAAAATCTGAAAAAACTGAAAAACGAAATTTGAAATTTTCTAGCCTGAAAATTAACGAAATTCTAGAAAATTCATGAATACCGGCATTTCTTAAAAATTAACGAAAATCTAGGAAATACATAAAAGGTGTCCAAGTTTTAAAAAGTAACGAAATTAGACAAGAATTTTATAATCAGCAATAATCTTGGAAAATGCATGATTTTTGTCAAAATTTTAGAAATTGTTATAAATCTTCGAAATTAAAAAAATGTTTGAAAATTAACAAACGTATTGAAAAATTCACAAGTTGTACAAATTTTAAAAATTAATTAAAACCTTGGAAATTCACGAAAATTGACAAGATTTTAAAAATTTGACAAAAACTTAAAATCCCTCAAGATTTTGTAAACTGATGAAAATATTGTAAAAAGCCATTGATTCATTTTTAACGAATGTTTTCCACTCCCAGACAAAGCATGAAGTAAAATTTCGAGTTGAGAAAAGCCCTAAGAATTTGGATTTGGACGCGTAGCGTCCAAATCCAAATTCAGGCTTTTCTCAACTCGAAATTTTACTTTATGCGCCACGCGCATAAAAACACTGATTAATTGTTAAGTTTAAAATATTCAAAACATATTTTTATTATCATCACTTTTCACATACTTCAAATTGTTGGCAAATTTCAATATTTCTTGACATTTCATCTCTTTTTGACATTGTTTCAACATTTTCTCAAATTGAAACATTTCATCGATTTTCGACAGTTTGCAATTTTTTCAAAATTATGGAAAATTAAAACATTTGTACCATGACGTTTCATCACTGTTTCATGGTTTTTGCACCACGGACAAAGCATAAAATTCTACATAAAGACATTTAACTCTATTAATATTATTATTGTATATACACATAAATTAATGTTTGATTTTATAATTATATAATAAAAATAAGTATTGAAAATAAGACAAGCAAAAACAGTTGAATGTTTGCCGATTGAAATTAAAATCGTAAATATTTATTTATCCAGTTTACCCGTCTACTGAAATTTGATACCCATTTATTCGCCCGGCGCTATCTAAACAAACAAACAACGCGCTCTGCACTTATAATTTTTATTGTTCGTTGTGATAAAATTCGGCAGGCACTATGAACCAATAAATAGTCAAATCTACATTCAGCAATTTTGCTATCTCTGCACCATCTCGTACCACAGAAATACACTACCAGCGAAAATTGGCCCTCTTAATACAAATTGATCATTAAGGCCAACAATTGATCGGTATTAAAACATATTCGTCTAAAATTTTATTTCAGAAATTAGAACATACAGAGAGTTTCATGTAACACCGAACATATTTATAACGAGAGTGTTTCTTTTACATATGCAGACGTTGTACATTTTACCACGCTCGGTTTATTAAAAGAATACAATTCGAAGCTTTAAACGAGTGTGTTCCACTCCCAGGCTAAGCATGAAGTAAAATTTCAAGTTTAGAAAAGCCTGAAAATTTGGTTTGGTCGCGTAGCGGCCAAACCAAATTTTCAGGCTTTTCTAAACTCGAAATTTTACTTTATGCGCCACCGGCACAAAACACTGATTCAATGTAAAGTTCAGCAGTGTGTTTTAATCTTCGTAATATGTCAGTGTTTTGTACCGGTGGCGCATGAAGTAAAATTTCGAGTTTAGAAAAGCCTGAAAATTTGGTTTGGTCGCTCCGCGCTTCGCGCGACGCGTCCAAACCAAATTTTCAGGCTTTTCTAAACTCGAAATTTTACTTCATGCCTAGTCTGGGAGTGGAACACTCTCATTTTAAGTTTCAAATTGAACTCATTTTAAAAAATGCAACGATTATCTAAAGATTTACGGCATATACGCTGTAATTGGGACATTGAGGCATTAATTGCAATTGATTAGCTACAATTTGTAATGGTCATATAGGCAACCCAATTTACACATAACCTAAAAATTAAATGTGTCAAATCGTATTTTATGAAAATGTTCGGTGTTATATAAAACTCTCTGTATATCGCATTTTTAAATATCGTTAAACAATAGATGTAATTTAAAAATGCAAACAATAATTAAATAATTAGCTAATTGTAATTTACAAAATATTACCTAGGCATTTTTGGTAGATTATGTGAAATATATCAGTGTATAATTATAATTAACCATACTATGTATATAACATGTTTAAAAATGTCAAGAGCATTCTCTACCGAAGGGATATGGTTCGGTACGGCAGGCCGTTTAGTCTCAGTGCGAGTGCCCTACGATACATTCGGCCGACCCACTTCTTTAGATCACGAGCCGCTACTGGTAGTTTCAAATTAAACTTATTAAAAAACAACGAATTTTGAGGTACTCGTACAAGGGGATATACTCGAAAGAAAAGTTCCCTGTATGTTTATAGCTGCAGCCTTACCAATTAAAAATGTTCACTTCACGAGCCTCCACTGGAATATACAATGTACGAGGCCAATCCAGATAGTGACAGACGTGTTGGCCTAGCGCGGCAGTTGGCGGCACTGGCGCCACCATTTTCGATACAGAATTTCTCTACACCTAGTACGCAGCCAGCCGTGGCGACTAGAGACTCGTGCATATTGTACTTTTTATACAGTGGCGTTTTAAAATGAGCGGTGCAATTGAAAATCCCGTCAGTTGTGAAGTGCGTGGTGTGATAAGGTTTTTGTTGGCGAAAAAATACAAACCTATTGAAATTTATCGCCAGATTTGTGATGTGTACGGCAATGGAATAATGAGTGAAAGCCGAGTAAGGCAGTGGTGCATTGATTTTAAAAATGGCCGAACCAATGTTCACTATGAGGATCGCAATGGTAGGCCTAGTCTTGTGAGTGATGAATTGTTGGTAAAAATAAATGAAAAAATTCGTGAAAATCGTCGATTCACGATTACGGAACCCTCGGAACATTTTTCCCAAATTTCACGGAGTTTAGTTCACGAAATCGTAGTTGGTAAACTTGGATACCACAAATTCCTAACGGAAGACCGAAAATCCTAACGGAAGACCACAAAACCAAAAGACTTGCTCCAGCACTGACATTTCTGGAAGAGTACGACAAAATTGGAAACCATATTTTCGATCGTATCGTAACTGGTGACGAGACTTGGATACAGTACGTTACCTGCGAAACAAAACGGCAGTCGATGCAATGGGGCATTCGCCCCAGAAACCGAGGAAGTGTCTGCAGACGCTGTCAGCAAGAAAAATCATGGCTATTGTGTTTTGGGATACTCAGGGAGTGATTTTGGTTGATTTTCTTGAACGTGGTCAAACAATAAATAAATTCAGAGAGGTATTGCGAAACACTCCGATAATTAAGACGCGCGATACAAAACAAGCGTCGGGGAAAACAACGAGAAAATTTTGTTTCTCCATGACAACGCTCGTCCACACACAGCCAATCGTACTCAAGAGCTCTTGCAGGATTTTGGATGGGAAGTTTTCAGTCATCCGCCATACAGCCCAGATTTGGCCCCGAGCGATTACCATCTGTTCCCAAAGATGAAGACGTGGCTCGGTACGCAACGCTTTGACACTGACGCTCAACTCCATGCTGGTGTAAACCAGTGGTTGAACTCGCAGGCGGCAGATTTCTACAAAGAGGGCATTGAAAATCTTGTAAAACGATATGATAAATGCCTTAATTTATATGGCGATTACGTCGAAAAATAGCCTAAGAGTTTACCTTCAAAATGTATATAATAAAAATTAGTCTTTTCACTCTGTTTATTTTTTATTTCAAAACGTCTGTCACTTTGTGAACTGCCCTCGAATTAAAATATTTAATATAATTAAAATGTTCTATTCGCACAAAAATTCTCTTGGTCGCGACTTCCGCGGTGATTCGTGGCGTATTCGTTAGCAATTAATTAAGGAAAACTCGTGGAAATCCCAGGGACTAAGCACTCAGCCGGGAAAACGGGAGGGAAATTAGAGAATTTGTATTCATAGGGGTGACACTAGTTAGAACAAGGGCGAACCATTTTGTACAGATTAAACAGAAACCCTCTTATCCTGAAAAATACCTTAGCAAAAATACGCGTACTAACCGTTTGTATATTTTAGACGTTAACTTAATCTACTTTATTTATACTTCAAGTTGTAAATAGTACGATAGTTATAGTTGTGTAATTCAACCTTACAGATCCTCTGTTGGAATATCTAGAGATTAGAATTTATTTATTTTCCTCTCAAGAAAATAAAAACATGGAACAATAATATTGTCTGGTACAATAATGATCTTAAACAAATGCGCGAAACTCTATTTTTTATCAAAGAGGCTAGTTCTCGATTGCCCGAATTAAAAGCTACATATAGAGAATACAAAACAAACTATAAACATGCACTTCAATATGCAAAAAAAGTAGCAAATTTAAATTACATCAATAGCTCAAATAACAAACCAAAGGCAATGTGGTCATTATTAAAAAGAAACCCTAACAACTGTGATACACCAAACTGTGATATAGATCCTAATAATTTTAACAAATATTTTACTACAATAGCTGAATCTATTTTAACTAGTCATCCACAGTTAAATGTAGACCCGCTGACATTAATAAATTCACACACTATCGGAAATAATTACTTTTCCTTTAGAGAGGCAAGTGAAGTCAAAGTTAGGGAGACGATTGTGTCTCTTAAAAATTCTAACTCAAGAGACATATATGGTATGACATGTGGGGCCATTAAATATGTAAAAGATGCAATCCTATGTCCGCTAACAAAACTAATAAATAACTGTATTCGAAATAACGTATTTCCGAGAAGTTTAAAAATAGCTACTGTCATCCCCCTGCATAAAAAGGGCTCGCATGCTGATGTCGGTAATTATCGTCCAATTTCGTTATTGCCTATACTATCTAAGATTTTTGAAAAAATACTCCTTCAACAAATACTGAATTTTCTGGTGGAAAATGAGGTATTAAGTAATAACCAATATGGCTTCCGAGAGGAACGTTCAACAGCCGATGCAGTTCGAGTTCTTGTTGAGGAAATAATCTATGGACTAGAAGCTGGCCAATATACAGCAGCTTTATTTTTTGACCTCAGTAAGGCCTTTGACTGCGTTCCTCATGACGTCCTACTACGGAAGCTATATTTCTATAATTTCAGTCCTGAGAGTTGCCGTTTAATGTCTTCTTACCTCCAAAATAGAACACAGCAAGTCAAATTTAAGGAGCAAACATCAAGTTTTGCAACAGTATCATGTGGTGTGCCGCAGGGGTCGATATTAGGTCCACTCCTGTTTTTAATATACGTAAATGATTTTCCGGCCTACATCGAAGAAGGAAACATTTTAATGTACGCGGATGATACGACTTCTATAAATAGAAGTACTGATTTGCAAAACACCCTGCAACAGAGAGAGCTGATAAACAATAAAACATTGGCGTGGTTTAATTCCAACAAACTCTCGATAAACACTTCAAAGACTGTTCACCTTATTTTCACACTTAAATCAGGCAATAACGAACATGGACATTATAGATTTTTAGGCATCAACATCGACTCTAAATTGAGCTGGAGAGAGCATGAAAAAGTACTTAGTTTGGCACTTAGCAAGGTAACTTTCTTGCTTAGGACTTTAAGTAACACTCTTCCTAAACCCGCACTACTAACTGCCTATCATGCTCTCTTTCAGTCGAAAATTCAATATTGCATTCTTGTTTGGGGACACTCCAGTATAGCACCTCGGATATTCGGCCTACAACGTCGAGCAGTTCGATTAATAGCGGGCATAGGCTACAGAGATAATTGCGTCGACGTCTTTAGGAATCTTGGGATACTTACTTTACCCAGTTTGTTCTTATTCGAATGCTTGCTGCATGTTCATAAAAACGTTAATAATTATAAAAAAATGATCAAGTACATAAATACGGCACGAGAGGCTGTGAGCATATTTATCCAGATAGATTACGACTATCTAAGTCTAGGAGTGGAGAAAATTATTATGGGCCAAAATTATTCAATTATTTACCTCAGGCCATAAAATCTCTCCCCCATATAAAGTTCAAGAAACATGTTAAGTCTTATTTAGTATGCAAAGCATTTTTCAGCATTGATGAATGTATTAATCACCAATTCGCGGATTTTGGGCCAAGTAACTGATACAATTTTTTTAAATGTTTTTAATATGTTGTATCGTATATAGTATTTATTCTGTATTTTATCGTGTTTTACATTTTATGTTTGGCTTTTATATTGTACATTTGGATTTTATAGTTTGATTTTATATTTGGATTTTATATTTGTATTTTATATTTATATTTTCTGTTTGTATTTTATATTTTATATTTGTATTTTTTATATTTTATATTTATATTTTTTCTACCACTCTTATTGACGTTTGTAAACCTCTGGTCTTAAGCAAGAATAAATTTACTTACTTATTTGATGACCATGGATTTTTAAGGGTTGAATAAGTTAAATCCACTAAAAAATACTGTTATTCCTTACTTCAATTTTTATTTGTATCGTTAGATGTACACTTCTGTGCAATAAAATTAAGTACAAGTCTTATAGCTATTTTTCACAATATTCTAGTTGTATAATTCGGGTTTGATTTAATTGCCTAGCAGCAGTTTCAATAAACAATAAAACACCATAACACTTCATTCCTACTCCCAACTTTCTTGACTCTGAAAACAGTGTCTTTACTGATGTTTACCAATCGAACAATATATCTAATAGAAAAACCATCTTCTATTTTAGTTAGAATTCGAAGTTTTGAATTGTTGTCTAAATAACGCGGCATTTTGACATTAAGGAAATTGACATATTTATGTAACTAGGAAACTCATCATGTCCGCTTTAAACTATAACATATTTTGTGTACTTCATTTTATTGCGCAGAAGTGTACATTTCGAGACACCAGGTGCTAATTATCAATAACAAACTGTCTTTTTTGGTGTAATAACCACTTCACGTAAACTCAAAAACATACAGTTAAGTTAAATCCAAAAAATAAAAACTAATTAATATCGACTTTCTGCAAAAATATAGTCTGTTTACGTAACAACAACATTGACCTAATAATGTACATTTTTGACATTAAACACATAAAATGTCAACTTAACCATCAATTTTTCAAACATCCGATTTACCAGTTCTACAAATGTTGTACACATAAACTTTACTAACCCAACGAGCGAACCGACAACGGATCGGAAGACAGTCTACTCGAGCTTTCCACACTAAATTGTTTAATGAAATATTTCGTAATCGGATCATATTAAAACTGCCCTTTTCCTTTGATCTCAACCGCCCGTTTTTTTTTTCGAATACAATATGAGCTTTCGTTTCTCGTTTTTCTCATTTACGAAACAATACCGTGTTTATGAGATGATTAAATTTAAATCACGATTGATTCGTCGAGCGAAAAAAAGGGAACACGAGCACAATCGCAGGGCTAAATTAGATTCCCTTGTGTCTCTCAAATTACAAAAGGATGTAGGTTAAAATCCTAGAGTGGAGGTTTTCAATTATTTTTCCCGTTGTTCCCTCCGAGATTAGATAATGCGGGGAATATCAATCCCATCATTTCGATTCGTTAATTGTGGCCAATCGACAAGATTTTTTTTAGATTCAGTTGAATTATACATTCTTTGAAAATTCTTGAAAATGGCATTAAGCCGAAACTAGTTGAAAATAAAACAATTTATTAGTAAAACAAACCAAGTAAATTTCAATCAAATACCTATATATTAATAGAAATGTTTTACCAAGTGATCAATGAGAAACAAGTTAACGATGAATTACACATATTTTAAAAATAGTTTCAAAATTGATTGCTCGATTAAACCACTTTTGCATTTAACTTTTGTTGTCTGTTACATCACACCGAAGTGACATACAGGAAATGTTTCTCTTAAGGTTGCAGTTTACTAGAGTGAGACAGACTCTGCCCAGCCATTTAACTTATTTAGTTAGTAATTAGAAAATAAAAATGTTTGGTTATTGCATCAATGGGTTAGGTATGAAATAAAATTTGGAGTTGAGATAAGCCTGAAAATTTCGCTTGGTCGCACATATAACGCTGAATTTATCTGAATATGTATACTTACAAAAAATCACTGTATGTTAACCCATTAACGGCCGAGCAATTATAGAGTTAACTTTAAAAGTTGATTTTAGGTAAAATTCTGCACTCCCTTTTATGATTTCTATGAATGACTTCTTGTATTACCTACTGTGAAGTTTTCTTTTAAATAAACATAATGTATACGCTGTAAATGTTTAGGTAATCGTTGATTCTATACAAAAACGTGCAATATGAAGTTTAGAATGAGAGTTTCCACTCCCAGACTAAGCATGAAGTAAAATTTCGAGTTTAGAAAAGCCCCGCGTAGAAAATTTGTCGAGGGTCGCGCAGCGACCCGAGACATATTGTGGAGTTAGAAATACACTTACATTTTTTTTAATGAGTAATGATTGAAATATTTAAATAACAAAATTTTTACATTTTTCTTCATACATTTTCAAGTCAGCTCAAATAATATAATATATTAAAGTAACTTATTTAGTTAGTAATTTATTAAAAAAAAAATAATGTTGCGTGTATGCATCAATGGCGCTTAATGGGTTAATTAATAAACAAATATTTTTATGTGTTTTAATGTAATAAACAAAAGATAGATTACGGTACAGTTATCACTTATAACTTTCTAAAACAAAGGATAAAACAGAGAGGGAATTCAGCGAGTTGACTGCGTTCATTACAGCAGCACAAAAGTTCTCTAATTAAGGAAGAGCGCCTCCATTCCGTAATTATCAACAACAAACGGAAAACAATCTGCTCTCTCACTTTGTCACCACTTCAAAAATCCTCAACTGACAAACGAAAATCGAAAACTGAACAAATAAAAAACAACCCACCCTACCCTCGCTGCTTCATGGAATATTTAGTGTTAATTATAAAACAAGCTGTGGACAACTCAAAGATAAATGGGATACATTCGCGTGGAAACGCTTTAATGTATAAACAAAGGGATTCTAATTCGGTTGAAAATTTAATCACGCTAGGCTACCAACAACGTGAAAATCTAATCGAATTAAGAGGCTATATCGTGACTTAGCCCACTCTTCCTGCGGGAAACACAGCACGCAATAATCCCGGGGGATACACCCTGTCCGACATGCAAATTACGCAAAGATTAGCCCAATTATCAGACCTTGTCTTTAATTATTTACTCATGTTTATAGAGGGTACGATAATAAAATAATTAACTATAAATAAAGTATATGTATAGAGTTGAATTAAGAATAAATTAATAATCACGTCAAGGTTACACAGATATAAATCACAAACATTAGGTTTGATTAGTAATAAGGATGGAAACCAGCGGCGTAGATATCATGGAGTAGTTGGAACCAGGGTTGCTAGATTTAAATTCGGTCTTGCTGCTAATCAATAATAATTGTTAATTTACAGGATAATTCATGTTCAAGATACCATTCTTTTAAGGAACGCCCTATATATTTCGTTGATAGTCGATAACTAGTTAAAATAAAGGGTGTCCCAGAAGTAACTGACATTTTAAATTTTTAATAAAACAGATTTTATATTTGATAACTGATAATATTTTTATTGATTTATAAAGTAGAGACGTGGAGGTTATGTGTGATAAAAAACATCTGACAAATGATCGCCTCTGCTCATGGAGCACATATGTACTCTTTTTTTTTAATTTCCACAACGTTTTCACAGAATTGCTAAGAAATATTCGCAATGTTGTGTCGAATTTCATCTTAAAGGTCCTTAGTTATTTGTGGTTTATTGCTCTATACTCTGTCCTTAAGATAACCCCACAGAAAGAAGTCTGACGGTGTCGTCATATGACCTTGGTGGCCGATTCACATTACCTCGTTTAGAAATAACACGACCATTAAATGTTTCTTGCAATAACTGCGCGGTTTCATTGGCAGTATGACATGTTGCACCGTCTTGTTGAAACCATATTTCATTCACAAAATTCTCACCATGTTTGAAATTAATTTTTACAATTTCTATCCGTTGTTAGTAGGTGTACTTTCCATAATTTAACCTCAATGTTTACTAATGACAGTATATAAATATCTATACGCTAGTGTTACCACAAAAAAATGGCGGCAAATTGAAAATGTCATACTTTTGGGTCACCCTTTAGAAACACTAGTGAGAAGCGCATGTTTATAAGTTACTTAGATCAAAAAGAAAGATACAAATGAACCCTGTATAATTCGTTGATATTTGTTAACTTGTTAAAATAGAAACATATTAGTGAAATCCGTATTTTTTTAAGTTATTTGGATCAAAAGTTACATGGAAAAATACGTTTGAAAATAAATATTATTATTTATCGACATGTAACGTATTTTTTCCGCAATTATTTTTATACATATATATTTTTATAAATAAACTTCATTTTTGACATTTAAAAATGTTCCTGATAAAAGACAACACAAATAATTAAGCATATTCCAAACCAAATTGCTCAAATTTTGAAAGCGTTAGATTTGGTTAGACACAATAAAGATTTGTAAAAATAATAAATGTGAGGTTAAACATAAAATCAAGTTAAATATATTTTAAACTTTACTTGAAATCAGTGTTTAATACGCGTGGCGCATGTAGTAAAATTTCGAGTTTAGAAAAGCCTGAAAATTTGGATTTGCCGGGGCACGCGAGCGAAGCGAGTCGCAAATCCAATTTGGGTGGCAAATCCAAATTTTTAGGCTTTTCTAAACTCGAAATTTTACTTTATGCTTAGTCTGGGAGTGGAAACCCTCGTTAGACAATAAATCAAAAACGTATTTGATCAGAATTTATTAATAATGAATGACAATTAATTTAATTTAAAAACACGCTGATAAAATAAGTATTTATCAAATCAAATTTTAGCTGTGATTTGATATTTTGGAATATCTAGCAAAACTGTTAAAATTTCAATTATGGCTAATTAAAGTTTATTCATTTCCTTATAGATTCTATGAATTTTATATTGATTTGATAATTTGATCTTGTATTTTGAAAATGGGACATTTTGTATAAAATCTGACAATTGTAACGTATTTTTTAAGCAATTATTGTTATGCATATATAATTTTTAATGACTAAACTTCATTTTGAAATTTAAAAATGTTTCTAATAGAAGACAACAAAAATAATTAAACATATTCCAAATCAAATTGCTTAAATTTTTAATGCGTAAGATTTGGTTAGGCGCAATAAACATTTGTAAAAATAATAAATGTGAGGTTAGACATAAAATCAAGTTGAATATATTTTAAACTTCACTTGAAATCAATGTTTTATACGCGTGGCGCATGAAGTAAAATTTCGAGTTTAGAAAAGCTTTTCTAAACTCGAAATTTTACTTCATGCTTAGTCTGGGAGTGGAAACCCTCGTTAGACAATCAAGCAGAAACTTATTTGATCCAACATTATTCAAATTGAATGGAAATTAATGTAATAAAAAACCCTCTCATAAAATAAGAATACAGGGTGTCCCACGAAATAATAGACAGGCCATATCTCATAATCGGTTAATACCAACATGAAATTTAGAACATCTAAATGGTTAAAGTTGGTGAATATTTCTATAGTAAATTTTTTTCCTCACTCTTCATTTCCGCAGAAATGACACAAACTTCAAAAATTTTAATGAGACACCTTGAACATTCAATAAAATGCTTCTCATCAAAGAGTGAAAAACACCTTATAAATAAAAGTTATTTAACACTAAATACGGAAAATGGAAGAACTTACATTTTAAATTCAGTTTTATTCCTTTATCAAACTTTAAAGCATCACTTTGTATATTTAATATAACCCCATATTTATGAATAAACTATATAGTGCTGAAAGCGCTATATTATACTTTCCATAAAACGTTACAGGAGGGGGAAAAACAAAAAATTCATAACTCCATTCAAGCTGCGGGCTCTTTCATGCCGCTCGCTTGCATATTATTTTCGCTGAAAGCTGAAAAGACACGGCGTAATATTTACAGAAGCTCGTCCTCCCTTTTAACCGAAAACTCAAATAGTTTTTACCGCCCCTCGCGACTTCAAACTTGGGTTATTTTCATTTTAGGGAAGAAAATCCGGACGCATTTTACGCTATTTTGCCGCTTTTGTATTGTCCTCGTTATCTGGCGGAAATTTTACCGAACGAGAAAATTGTTAAATTGCACGCGGCTAGTTTTTTTTTTTTAAGAAGTTTAGAGAGGAAAAACTTAATTGAACGAGTTGAAACTGGAACTCTTAAAGGGGGAAATCATACGATTTGTTGATAATAAAAAATATTTAATTAACTAAAAAGCGTTGAATGACGAATCCTATAGAAGTGTAATTCTATGTATAATTTATGCCGATTTAGTGGGGATATCTGTAGGTCAGATGGCAAACCAACAGTTTCAGAATTCGCTAATTTAATTCTAGGAAGAAACAGATTGAAGTAAAGTCAACACATCATCGTTCCGGTGCAACAACGACATAACTGCAAAAATAATTTCAACCAATTTGAATGTAAATCTATTTATAGGTTTCAAAATACAGAAATAATTCTGGAAAACTATTACAAGACAATAATGTTTGTAATGTGTTGCTATTTTTCAGAATTAAATCTGTATTTTTAAAATTATATATATTTACATTAAAAATTGGTTGAATTAATATTGCAGTTACGTCGTTGTTACACTGTAACGGCGATGTGTTGACTTTACTTCAATCTGTTTCTTTCTAGAATTGAATTAGCGAATTTTGAAACTGTTGGTTCGTCATCTGACCCACAGATATCTAAATCGACATTACCTGTCTACCCTGTCATTAACTTCTATCTGTTTTCAATGAATGGATTCTGGTTGAAACAGGACATCTTTAATTGTTTGGCACGTCGAATGTTAAGTTTGCGTTTCTATCATCATGACATTCATGACGCATGTCAAAATACCTTTCTACCCTGACGTCATTAACTTCTATCTGTTTTCAATCAATGGATTCTGGGTAAACAGAACATCTTCAATTGTTTGGCACGCATTTTTTTGCTCTTTTAGCGCCATCTTGTACCCCAGAAACACACCACCAGTGAAAAATTGGCCCTCTTAATTAGATTTTGTATGTCTTTGCCTCGCGCATTGACCATATAATTTAAAGGGTTTATTTAATTTATTCATTACTTAATTTATCATAAATAAACATGAAATATTAAAGTAAAAAAAAGTACGCGTAATCAAGAGGTAAATATTTAGATATATAAAAATGTGTATTATTTGTTGTGATAAAATTCGGCAGACTACAAAATAATAAATAATTAAAACTACTTTCAGCAAATTTACTCTTTTAGCGCCATCTCGTATCCCAGAAACACACCACCCGTGAAAAATTGGCCCTCTTAATTTGTTTTTGTGTGTCTTTGCCCGGCGCATTCACCATATATTTTAAAGGGTTTATTTACTTTATTTATCACTTAATTCATGATGAATAAACATGATATATTAAAGTAAAAAAAAGTACGCGTAATCAAGAGGTAAATATTTAGATATATGAAAATTTTATTCAGTTTCATCTAAATGACGTAAACATATATTAAGCTTGATATTAGAAAGGGAAAGTTAAGTAAAATCATTAAAAAATATCTATTTTTCTTATCGTAAGTTATAAGTATCGTATGTTCAATAACAAAAAAAAACTTTGGCGTGCTATGATTTTATCTTTTTGTAAATTTATGTTGGCTATACGCCTTAGGAATTGTCATATAAAACGTCAGACATAATAATTATAATGTATAATTTCAGAGTTGCCAACCAACAATACATTCCATAGCACTGTAGAGGTATTATTTTATTGAGCATACGATATAACGCCCGGTTTCGCCAATGCATCTTAACTAGATAAAATCGATCTTATAAATAAGACGTTCTTAAAGTGTTGCACTAACCATAAATCAGATGTTACAGTCATAAGAAGGTCTTACATTATAAGACGCCAAAATTGGCGTCTTAAGAAGCGAATTCTAACCTAAAAATCTGAGTAGCTTTAAATTTGCGTAACAACTTTGCAAAATATCAGTTGAATTATTTCAAGTGTGGGCTATAACTGCAAATGATGTAGATTTCGTAAAAATGGTAGATATTGCAGAAGAAAATAACTTGCTAGCAATATCTCGTCATATTCATCAACGGGATATCTTTTCGAAAAGTATGATTTTACTTCATGCGCCACGCGTTTAAAATACTAAAATATTATGAACTTTATGTATATTTGAGCCTCACTTGAAATGAGTGTTTTATACGCGTGGCGCATGAAGTAAAATTTCGAGTTTAGAAAAGCCCAGAAAATTTGTCTCGGGTCGCTGCGCGACCCTCGACACATTTTCACGGGGCTTTTCTAAACTCGAAATTTTACTTCATGCTTAGTCTGGGAGTGGAAAACACTCGTTTAAAGCTTCAAATTGAACTAATTTAAAAAACAACGAATGTCAGAAAATATACATCTTAGGCGTATGTTTACCTAAAAGGAATTATTTTCTTAAAATCTTTAGATATTTGTTTTTTTAAGGAGTTCAATTTGAAGCTCTAAACGAGTGTTTTCCACTCCCAAACTAAGCATGAAGTAAAATTTTGAGTTTAGAAAAGCCCTGCGAACATTTATCGAGGGTCGCGCAGCGACCCGAGAGAAATTTTCTGGGCTTTTCTAAACTCGAAATTTTACTTCATGCGCCACGCGTATAAAACACTAAAATACTGTGAACTTTATGAATATTTGAACCTCACTTGAAATTAGTGTTTTATACACATACCGCATGAAGTAAAATTTCGAGTTTAGAAAAGCCCAGAAAATTTGTCTCGGGTCGCTGCGCGACCCTCGCCAAATTTTCACGGGGCTTTTCTAAACTCGAAATTTTACTTCATGCTTAGTCTGGGAGTGGAAAACACTCGTTTAAAGCTTCAAATTGAACTAATTTAAAAAACAACGAATGTCAGAAAATATACATCTTAGGCGTATGTTTACCTAAAAGAAATTATTTTCTTAAAATCTTTAGATATTTGTTATTTTTTTAAGAGTTCAATTTGAAGCTCTAAACGAGTGTTTTCCGCTCACAGACTAAGCATGAAGTAAAATTTCGAGTTTAGAAAAGCCCCGTGAAAATTTGTCGAGGGTCGCGCAGCGACCCGAGACAAATTTTCTGGGCTTTTCTAAACTCGAAATTTTACTTCATGCGCCACGCGTATAAAACACTAAACTACTGTGAACTTTATGAATATTTGAACCTCACTTGAAATTAGTGTATTATACGCGTGGCGCATGAAGTAAAATTTCGAGTTTAGAAAAGCCCAGAAAATTTGTCCCGGGTCGCTGCGCGACCCTCGAAAAATTTTCACGGGGCTTTTCTAAACTCGAAATTTTACTTCATGCTTAGTCTGGGAGTGGAAAACACTCGTTCAAAGCTTCAAATTGAACTTTTTAAAAAACAACGAATGTCGCAAAATTTACAGCGTATGCACATATTCTCCTAAAAGAAAAATTCCCTGTATATTCGTTAAAGCCTGAAACGCGTATATAATTTATCCGGTGAATAAATTAGTACTAAACACATATTTATATCTTTAATAACATTGTATATTATATTGAGAGATACACATATTCAATTATACCATGTTTTCTATTACTAAATATGAATCTCATATGTAGATATTTGAAATTATAGCTCTTTTTAACAAAATCGCACTTATACAACTTTTCCGCTGCCCCTAAAATATGTTCAAAACATAATTATTTGTTATAAACGCTCATTTTTTCTAATAAGAAAAATATTATTATGTTATTAAATATCTTGAACATTTTCTTGATCTTTTCTTTCTTTTATATATTTTTTTGGTGCGTTTGTATAAAAATGTGTACGAAAATAATGGATAAAATCATAGAGAAGAGGGGCGACTTGTCCTGTCTCGAGCAATTTGTTGTGATTGAATGGGCACTTGTGAGAGAGAGCGCAAGCGATTGGGGGCGCGCTTAGGGAAAAAGTTGAGAACGAGACCCTTGGAAACACAAAAGTAATCATCTTTCAGTTCTGCTGACAGTTTCATTCGGTAGGGGAAGACGTAATTCTCGGGGAAAGATAAGCGATAATTACATCACGCTTTATGCGCCCAATCAGAGGCCGAACAAACGGACAAACAGGCGTTGTACTTTTTCGCAAGATTAAATAAGCATTTCTTTATTTAATTATTTTATTCTGGGGGAAAATTGTTTTTTTCTCTCTTTCTTTTCTAGAAGGTTTTATATTTATTTGTTCGTAATTTTCCGGATGAAAAAAAAAATGAACCACGTGCATTATAAAGGGTGGGTCATCGCAAGGAATCTTTTTAAAATGTTAATAAAACACAAACAGCTAGATGGAATTTCAATATCTTGAATTTATTTTGTAGCCAAGAGTATTCGGTTATATATGGAATATGACATCAGCCAAATGGCTGCCACGGCTGGCCTTACAATAGTCCATTCTCTCGACCCAATTTTTCAGAACTTTTTCCAACGTCTGCGGTTCTATCTCAGCCAGCGATGGTATTTTGGATATTGGCTTTAAGATCGTTAATCGTTGGTGGATCGATTGACGATCTTAAAGCCAATATCCAAAATGCCATTGCTGAGATAGAACCGCAGACGTTGGAAAAAGTTCTGAAAAATTGGGTCGAGAGAATGGACTATTGTAAGGCCAGCCGTGGCAGCCATTTAGCTGATGTCATATTTATTTATTTATTTATTTATTTCCTCAACAGACCTAAACCTAATTACAAAGGAAAATACAGTAAAGCAAAAACAAAAAATAGTACACAATAAATCAACTTAAACCTATAACTTAAACCTATAGCCTATAACAAATATAAATTAAGCCTAACTACAAAGGAAAATATAGTAATGCAAAAACAAAAAAAATAGTATGCAATAAATCAACTTAAACCTATAACTTAAACCTATAACTTATAACAAACATAAATTAAGATTACGTAAAAATTCTGGCTTACTATTATTAAAGATATCTACACCATATTGAACCTCATGATATGATGTCAACATTTTTAATAATGGAGAACAAGAATGGTGAGCTGTATTCGGTTTTGCATAATAAAATGTTCTACTACCCCTAGAGGAAAACCTTGGTACAGTAATATTTAAAAGATTTAAAAAGTTAGCGTTATCAGACTCAAACTGAATAATTTTATAGAGTTCGTTGATAACAATAAATCTATGACGATCATAAATACGCATAAAGTCAAATTCAATTAGTAGATCATTATGTCTAATATCAGACGAAGGATACGAGCCATACTTACGAAAATACAAATAACGAAGAAAACGCTTCTGTATACGCTCAAGCATGTCTACATGGAGTTTTGATTCAGGTGTCCAGACACACGCACAGTAATTAATTTTACTTAAAACCAGAGAATTATACAATGTTATAACCGTAACGTCAGAAAGAAAGTCTTTGCAATTACGTGTTATGAAGCCTAGCAAACGTGCGCATTCATTGGTGACGTTCTCAATGTGATGTCTGAAATTCAACTGATCATCGAATGTGATCCCTAAATCTTTAAATACATTGTCACGTATAAGAGTGACATTTGATATCTCATAATCAAAGGATGTGCGATTACGCATTCTGCCATAACTAAGTATACGGCATTTTGATGTATTGATGGACAAGCCATTTTCAGTACACCACGATGCTAATCTGTGTAAATTGTTCTGAAGATGAATACAATCTAACTCAGTACGTATTGCGCTAAATAGCTTGATATCATCAGCATATATTAGATGGTCACAGTCAAGTATGTCGGCAACTTGATTAATAAATATTAAAAATAATATTGGTCCAAGGTTAGATCCCTGGGGCACACCACTTGTCGCTACGTATCTATCAGACTGAAACCCGATATATGATATATACTGCTGTCTGCCCGCAAGGAACGATTTTAGTACAGAGATAATATTGCCACTGATGTTGCATTGGCTCACATAATCTATGAGCTTAGAATGAGGCATGTGATCAAACGCCTTACTTATGTCAGTGTACACAACATCCACTTGTAGACCATGATCTAATTGAGTGGAAATGTACTGAGTTAAATTAAGTAAATTACTTTGAGTACTACGTTTCCTAATGAACCCATGTTGATTAGGAGAAAGCGTTTGATCGATGCCCATATGTATGATATCAGAAATTATGCCTTCAAATACCTTGGAAAAGTTAGACAGAATGGCTATGGGATGATAGTTTTTTATATTACACTTATCACCAGATTTAAAAACCGGACATATTCTGGTTAGTTTCCAACAGGATGGAAAAGTACCTTTGTTTAGGATTATATTAAAAATATATGTAAGCGGTGTAACGAGATGTTGCGAGCAGTCCTTTAAGAAGAAGGCCGGAACATCATCAGGTCCCATAGTTAAGGTAGGTTTTAGTTTCTTCAGTGACTTGAGGACGGATTCTTCTGATAATCCGTGGGCACCCATTTGGTCCATACTAGATGCGTGGACAGATGCACTATTAGACGAATCGGTTGAGTAAACACTCTTAAAATGATTCGCGAAACCATGAATGATTTCCAAAGGGGTACTTAGGGTTTGATCTTCACATTTCATATTCCCAGGTATTCTGGATTTACGTCTCTTATCTCCAATGAATGACCAAAAAGATTGTGGTTTATTAGAGATGTCCATTTCTGCATTCTTAATAAAAATGTTGTAGGCCGTTGTATTCACGGATTGGAATTCCTTACGAATTCTTTCGAACTCATTCTTAATTTGTTGGTTTTTATGTTTTTTCCATTGTCAATGTAGCTTATTCTTCTTATTCAGTAGGTTAATTAAGTTTCTGTCGAACCATACTGGATAGCGTGCACTACTACAACGTCTTCGTCTAGTAACAAATTTGTCAAACAAACTATATAGGATGTTATAAAGTTCGTTACAAGCCGTATCTGCTTCACATGAATTAAGAACTGGAGACCAATCACGTGCAATACCGACGAATATAGGTTATTCAACTGTGCACGTCTAAAATTGTAATTTAATTTGGTCTGATTGCCAAACATTGGAGAAAAGTTCGGTATGTGTGTAAATAGCAACTCAAACGTTAACGTTGGATGATGAGAATCCTCCTGAACGAATGGATCTGCATATCTAGTTACTGAGGTATTGAAATTGCTAGAAGTCATTATCAGGTCTAATATTCTAGCATTACTGTTAAGTATGCTATTATGTTGTAATAGATCTTTAAAGCTGAGAAAGGTCAGAAAATTAGCCACTTTAGGACAATAATCACCATACACTTTAGAAGAATAATAGTTTGTTAAGTTAAAATCACCAGTTATTAAAATATTGTCACAATCAAAATGTTGTTCTATCATATCAAATAGAAGTTAGTAATCGTGTAACGGTGTATTTGGTGGGTTATATACACAGATCACTATAAGTGTTGGCTTATGACATGTAACTTTAACTGCAACTATATCAATATTTAGATTAACCATATTAACTGTTAATTGTTCACAAGGAATAGAATTTTTGATAGATATTAAAGCTCCACCTCCTCTACCCGATTCCCTATCTGACCGAAACAATATAATTTTCAGGAAATAATTCACTATCTGAGATGCCCGAGTTCAGCCAAGTTTCGATAAAAAGTACAAAATCAAAGCAACTATTTAGAATATTGTTGTAAAAGGTGGCTGTTTTTGTGCGTAGCCCTCGAACATTCTGGTAATAAAAGCTTAATGATTTTACATTTAAGGTGTGTTGAGGTTGTATTAGTTTTTTCTTTTTACAATTTTTAGTTATATTCCATGTATAACCGGATACTCTTTGCTAAAAAATAAATTCAAGATCATGAAATTCCCTCTAGCTGTTCGCAGCTCCTTGCTGGCCAATTCAGATCTCCACGACAGCTGATTACACGATTTTCGAACTTTGACCGCAATAAGTCGATAGTTTCGTTGGTAGTGTGGCATGTCGCCCCGATCTTGTTGTCGCTCATATCCAAACCAGCAATTTGCTCCCAAAAACAGTTTGCTATCATGGTCCTATAGCGGTTTCCGTTGACCGTTTCGCCAGATTCAAAGAAAAATGAGCCGATGATGCCGCCGGCCCATAATCCGCACCATACAGTCACTCGTTCGGGATGCATTGGCTGCTAAACGATCACGTGTGGGTTTTCCGATGCCCAAATCCTGCAGTTTTGCTTGTTTACATAGTCCCCGAGATGTAAATGCGCTTCATCGGAAAAGATAATTTTTCGCCAAAATTCACCATCGGCTTCCAGCTGCTCTAAGGCCCAATTAGCAAAGTTGTATCGAAGTGGATGGTCAACTCTCTTCAACTGCTGTGTTATTTGGACCTTATAGGCGAATAAACAGATGTCTTTATGCAAAATACGCCTCAAGGTAGTGCGACTAATGTTCTATTGCTGAGAGCGATGGCGAGTCGATGTTCTCGGGTTGGCTTGCACACTACGGGCTACAGCAGCAATATTCTCGGGTGTACGAACCGGACGAGCGTGTGGCACTTTAGTACGGTCCACCAGCATACCAGTTTCACGAAATTTGTGCACAAATTTCTTCATAACACTTGTATTTGGTGCATATTCGTGAGAGAATTTTGTACGCAATTTTTGCACTGATTCTGCAATACACGAATTCTATTCAAAGTAAGTTTTTAACATTTCCCAACGTTCATAGAGCGTATAGCGTGCCATTTCGTTAACCGGGTGTTGTATACTGAAGAACTGTCATACATCAGATGTCAAATATCATTAAAGTAAAAATAAAGAGGTACTTCAAAAAGATTCCAAGAGATGGCCCACTCTTTAGTTAAACTTAAAAATCGCATGACTCTAATGTATAATTCAGTTTTTGGCGGAAGGGTTGTGATGCGCGTATACAGGCGCTCACACTAATTCTTTATTTTACTGATCTGTGGACCCCCGCTGGTGTTTTGAGGGTGACTTACCCCGGTTTTGTGTTATGTGTACTTCGGTGGTTGAATGGCCTAAAAAGACACGATAGTCTTTTGAAGTTGGAGTTGTATTTTAACGAACACACTCGCGTTGCACGCGTCTCACTCGACCTCTTCTCTGCAAGTGGCGCTATGAGCGTCGCTCACTTTCCAAGCGCGCGAATATTCAAAATATAAATAAAAAATAAAATATTCTACATTTGGTCCTTTTTACGGGAATTAAATATAACCGAACACTACTGATAGGAGCAAAATTGCCTAGCCCCCGCGCGAGTTGGGAAACCCACAAAAACCACCCCGGTATCAATATCATTCATCATACGAAAATCACCCCTTCTCCCCTCCATGGTTTATCAACTATTTGCACAATTCCTCACAGTAATAACTCAGGTCGGCAATGTACGTTAATTATTTTACGTAATCAACTAGTGGGACGACCTCACGATTTCTACGCTCGGGTCGGCCATGCACGTAAATTTCCCAGCGCCGTAGGGCAATCTTTCACGGTACTAAGGTCAACCCTGCACGTTAATCGCTTGATTAACTAGTGAAGCAAACCCTCGTTTTAGCACACAATTATCGGCATTGCAAGTTAATAGAGCCCTTTACACACGTACACTCTTGCGTCGACGATTAATTGTTTGACGCCTGCAGTCGACGTAGAAGTGTACGTGTAAAATCAGTTAAATTGGGGCAAAGTTGCGTATTTTATGCATAAAATAACAGTTGACATAAGTCGGCGGTGGCCAACATTTGAACTATAATGACAATTGACATAAATTGGCGCAAGCCGACAGTTCAAACTCGTGCCAACTTGGCACGACGGCGGTGGCCAACATTTGAACTATAATGACAATTGACATAAGTTGGCGTAAGCCGACAGTTCAAACTCGTGCCAACTTGGCACGAATTTAAACTGTCGGCGGTGGCCAACCTTTGAACTATAACGACAGTTGACATAAGTTAGCTCAAGCCGACATTTAACCAATCGTGCCAATTTAACACGAGTTTAAATTGAAATATAATGAGATCGCCATGTTGTTGTTTTTCTTTGTGACAGTTACGATACATATTTTAACAATTGTGATGTATTTTAAAGTAACGAGTGTCTTCCACTCCCAGACTAAGCATGAAGTAAAATTTCGAGTTTAGAAAAGCCCCGTGAAAATTTGTCGAGGGTCGCACAGCGACCCGAGACAAATTTTCTGGGCTTTTCTAAACTCGAAATTTTACTTCATGCGCCACGTGTATAAACCACTGATTTGCAGTAAAGTTAAAAATATATAACGCTTAGATGTAATGATGATCAGTATTTATTGAGATGTAGCGAAAAATGCAAGAATTACTTTTTTGTGAATAGTTTTTGAATAATAATAATAAAAGTAGAATACATTTAATTTGTGCAACTTTTCCATACTGTTCATATTTAAGTCAGCACATCACCATTTTTTTTTTCACTTCATGTTTTGTTTAATAATCGATACTTATTATTATTACAAAAGATTGACAGTTATTAATTAATTTTGACTGCCAACAATGATTGCCTGCTGTCAAGATTTGATTGGTTAATAGATATAACGTTGTTTCCAAGGCACTCTTTGCAAAAAAGAAAATATTATAATTTGAAAAACCAAATCTAAAACAAATTATAAATGTGATACATCACTGAGTTTAGAAAAAAATTTCTCTAAAAAAATATAAAAATCCAAAACGGCGCCCATGAGAAAAACAAAAGTTGGCTATGGTCCCCAGGAAAATGTTATAGTTATCTTAGAAAAAATATGCAACTAGATTCCTCATTAAATAGATTCCTCAAAAAAAGATGTCAAAATTCTAAATGTCCAGATTAGGCAGTTTTTGAATAACAACGATTTTTCAAAAAATCAGTTTTTTGTTAAGCAGTTTTTGAATAAAAACGATTTTTTAAAAAATCAGTTTTTTGTTAATATCTCGAAAACAAAAAAGATATTTCAAAATTGTTTTCAGATTATTGTTAGGCGTTAAAATGCGTAACTTTGCCTTAGTTTAACCGACTCTCAAATAACTGAGATGTATAGGGATACATTCTGTCGAAATACGGATACCCTGTATAAGCGCGTCACTCTCTTTCCTTGACGCAAGAGTATGCCGTTTAATCTTCAAAGCAAAACTGTACGTGTAATAGGGGCCTTTACACGTACACTTTTGCTTCAATGGTTAAACGGCATACTCCTGCGTCGAGAAACGAGCGTGGCTCGCTTATACAGGGTGTCCGTATTTCGACAAAAACTCAGGTCGGCCCTGCCCATTAATTGCTCGATTAACTAGTGTTACAATCCTTTGTTTTTTACGCTCAGTCGTCCCTGCGCCTTAATCGTAATTTACACTTAACTAGTGGGACAATCTTTCACAATTTTAACTCAGATCGGTCCTGCTTGTTATTGGCTCCAACACAGAATTATTTATAGTTAAAAAATATAATATGGATTGCAATAACTTATAATAATAGTAGTTAAGTGTAAAATACAATTAAGCTGCGAAATTCTTTGTGGACTTGAGTATTTTTAACTCTTGAATGCCATCTCTGATTCTGGATTTGTTGTTGTTTCAGGATCCGAGATTTAACAGCCAGATAGACATGCGAACCGGGTACAAGACGAATCTCATCTTGTGCATGCCGATCTGCAACTACGAAGGGGACGTCATCGGAGTGGCTCAGATCATCAACAAGACGAACGACTCGCTGGAATTCACGACGCACGATGTCGAAGTGTTTCAGCGGTATCTCACGTTTTGCGGGATTGGGATTCAGAACGCGCAGCTTTTCGAAGTGTCGGTTTTGGAATACAGAAGGAATCAGGTGAGATAAAAACAAAAAAACAGATATTAATCGGTTTTTTATAAAAACGTGCGATATATAGTTTGGAACATGTGTTTCCACTCCCAGACTAAGCATTAAGTAAAATTTCGAGTTTAGAAACGCCCCGCATAGAAAATCTGTAGAGGGTCGCGCAGGGACCCTCGACAAATTTTCACGGGGCTTTTCTAAACTCGAAATTTTACTTCATGCGCCACGCGTATAAAACACTGAAATATTGGGAAGTTAGAAACGCACTTATGTATTTTTTTTAATGAGTAATAATCCAAAAAGTTAATAATAAGTTATTCATAGAAATCATAAAGAGAATTGCAGAATTTTGCCAAAAATCAACTTTAAAAGTCAACTCTATAATTGCTCGGCCTTTAATGGGTTAAACATAATACATTTATTTTAACTAATCAACTATAAAATTATAGCGCATGTACATAAAGAACATACATTGATGAAATAAACCAAATAAATAATACACTAGCGCCACCTGTTCTATTTTTCATGAAATTATATCAATCTGAGGCATTAGTCGGTATTACACATATTTCATATAAATAGTTGTCAAGAAACGTTACTTTTATAGTGTAAAATTAAATCAGTGTATTCGCTTAAAATTTAAGACAAAGTAATAAATTGCGAATAATACCTAAGAACTTGTATCTAAGTTGTAATGTGGGTCTATTTTATTCAGGAAATGTGTATAAAATCACACATATGAGCGATAAATAATTTCTCAAAATCAACAACTTTAAAAATTAATTTCGCTAAAACGGTAAGTTTTCTAAAAAAATGGACTTCAGATTCGTTATTTTCTCATAAAAATACATATGTTTAAAAAAAAGTTCAAAAATTGTACTGTCCTGCACATGCACCTTGACCAAAAATAATGTTCGTAAATCTCCCGCAAACTTCATATTAGTCAATAAATTATCTATTTTATTAGTTAATTGAATTGTCAAATTACTGTCATATTTCCCTTCATATAACCTACAAATTTAAAGTTGATGTACAACATAAAATGTAATTAATCTTGTCCTAACTTAGAACACACAACCTGCATCACACCACTAAATTCTTGAATTGTCAAATTGGTTATATTAAAAAAAAACAGATTATAGGTTATAAAACGAATTGCAATTTGTGTTTTACATAATTTATATGTAAGATTGAAAACTATTGATTCGTAATTGTTTACCTTTACAGATATTATTAAATTTAGCCCGGAGTATATTTGAAGAGCAGAACAATCTCGAGTGCCTAGTGACGAAGATAATGCGCGAGGCTCAAGACCTTCTCAACTGCGAGCGGTGCGCCGTTTACTTATTGGATTTGGATTGTTGCGAGGCGGTAAGTCCACCCCCCTACACACACATACAACCCTAAGGAAAACCCCATTCCCCTTCCGCGAAATTATAACAAGATGTATTATATATCAGCGGGGACCCACTAATTGCACCCCGGACACTTAACTCTCACCACCCGTCTTCACCATTCACAAAGGTCGTCTTCTCTAACTTTTAATGTACAATGTACAATGTTCTCTCTATTGAATTACGAAGCCCCTCGTGACGTGAGTACTTTGTTGCCTCAAAATATGATTTCGGCGTCGGTCCCGTAAGAGCCGTTTTTAGTATTAATATATTACTTTTAACAAGCTGGAGGGTTAATTAAGTGATTTGATACTATAGCTAATAGTAATGGATGGATAGTAATAATTGATGTATATTAAACTTAGGCCCGGATTTGCCATTAGGGATGTGATTTCTAAACTGGTGTTTACAATTTGAAGTTAAGCTATTATTTCACATGTAAACTAATTTTATCGGATATCTGAAAGTAGAAAAGAATTCCTGATAAAGAATAATTTCAGTCTACTTTTAATTCTCTGCGATATCAAGTAGTAAGATTAAAATAAACAACTAATTCATTGTTTTATTAGTTATCAATTATATGAAAATTGCATTGTTTGATCAAAGCTAAATATTATTATCTCGTTGCCTTTTTCTACAAAAGTTCAGCTCCAATATTATATAGGGTCTTCATTTCAAAAGGAGCCACCCTGAATAACTCTGGATCAGACATAGATAGAGTTTTAAGAAATTTTTTTTTTTTATTATTTGCAAAACACTTAGTTGTATATTACTATAATTACAATCTGATCACAAATGGATCAATGAGTAATATTTAGCTAACTTAATTTACTAAAGGTTTAATACTAAGGGTTTACTCTTTAGTATCCCTTAGATTTTAATAACTTAATTACACTAATTAATGTGTACACTAGCACTATGCTCTGCTTTTGCACTAACACAATATTAAACTAACTCGAACGGTTTAGTCCGCTGTAGTCTTCTGGTCAAATTCGTGTTATCGAGGAGCTGGATGGCTTCGATGTTGACGTGTTGAAGAAGTCGCTGTTCATGACTCTTGGCAAATTTGTGTATTGTCTCATTAACAGTATCCATTTCCAAGTCCCCGTGGAGGTCACTGTTTCGGAAATACCAAGGAGCATTGACAATACTCCTCAGTACTTTATTTTGGTATCGCTGGATTATTTCTATATTGCTCTTTTTGGCACAACCCCACAACTGGATGCCATATGTCCATACGGGCTTAAGAATTTGTTTATACAGCAGTAATTTATTGTAGATTTTACATTTTTCGAAATTTGATGTCCAGTTCTTCTTTTTTCTTTTTGACATGAGCTCTCCAGCGTAGCTTAGCGTCCAGTGTAAAACCCAAATATTTTGCTGTATCAGCATATGGTACCTGGATATCATTCATACTAACAGGGATATGTTGATTTCTTTTATTTGTGAAATTGACGTGGACCGATTTAGTCTCATTCAATGTGATTCGCCATTGCTTAGTCCAGATGTTAATTTTATTTATCGAGGTTTGCAGATTTACTGCTGCTTCTTCGTGATCTTTGCCTACAGCCAATATAGCAGTGTCGTCGGCAAATGTGGCTATCGTATCATGGTCTAATTCAGGTATATGGCTAGTGTATAATAGGTAGAGGACTGGTCCTAGCACACTGCCCTGTGGCACACCTGCCTTTATTTCTTTTAGTTTAGAGTAAGCATCTTCCTGCTTAATTCTGAAAACTCTATCTGAAATGTATGATTCTAGTATTTGTGAATATAGTCTGGGTAGAAGTTTTCTTAATTTGTATTTAAGTCCGTCGTGCCACACTTTGTCAAAAGCTTGCGCTACATCAAGAAAGATAGTAGAGCAAACCTTTCTTTCTTCCAGTGACTTTTCAATTACGTTCGTTATTCTGTGGACTTGATCTATAGTTGAATAACATTCTCTGAAACCAAACTGATGTTCTGGTATTATGTTTTTGCCTTCAATAATTGGTTTTAATCTTTTAAAAAGTATTTTTTCAAACATTTTTGAGATTACAGGTAATAAAGAGATTGGTCTGTACGAAGAAACTTCATTTGGTGGTTTTCCAGGTTTAGGAATCATTATCACTTCTGCTACTTTCCATATCTTACGAACATATTTTAATCTAAACGATGCATTAATAAGATATGTAAGTTTTACTATTGCTTTACGAGGTAGTTGTTTCAGAATTTCGCCAGTAATTAAGTCAAATCCTGGAGCTTTCTTAGTGTTAATGTGATCTTTAATTATCATTTCAATTTCTCTTGGGGTAGAGGGTCTGATTTCACCTTCTTCCTGGGTAATATTTTCCCAGTCCAGAATGGCTACACCCACATTCGGTTGGAAAGTCCATTCAAGATATTCGGCAAACCTATTAGCCTTTTGATTATTGCTTTTTGCATATGTCCCATCTGCACTTCTAATTGGAGAATTCTGCAAGATTGGTCTCTTCAGTCTCTTAGTAGCTTTCCAGAGTGAATAATCAGTATTACCGTCATTTGTTAGTCCACTTAGATATTCACTAATAGAGTCATTTTTAATTTTTTTAATCTCTCTTTTGAGTTGTTGTGTTGCGTTATTTACTCTAGTTTTATCTGCTGGGCATCTAGATTGGTGCCAGATTCTTCTGAGTCTTCTCTTTTCGAAAATAAGGGCTCGAATTTCTTTGGGGTAAATATTACGTTTGGTTCGTGGGGTAATAATAGGGGTATTATCCCATGTAGCTTGTTGAATATTATCAACAAATGTTTCCGCTTCATAGTCTAGCTGGTCTTCGTTTCTTATTGAGGATGACAAGTTGATAGTGTCTTCAAGTTGAAATTTAAAGCTCTGCCAATCGGTAAATTTGTTAGTCAATCTAGCAGGTATTTCCTTTTGTACAAAAGGAAATTAAGAAAAAATACGTCAATTTTGTTTTCAGGGGGAAGCTTGAAAAACACTGCTTTTCTTTAATTATAATGTTTGCTCCCTCACCCCTAGCCACCAAATCTTAAACCCTATCTACGTCTTTAACTTTAAACCCTATCTACGTCAGATCTAAAGTTATTAAGGGTAGCTTCTTTTAAAATGAAGACCCTGTATATTGTTTGTGTAAATATTATAAATCATGGTGGCTATCAATTTTAAAATTTCCTGACTTTTACCTGACTCTTCCCTGAATACAGATTTTTCCCTGGCCCCTTAAAATAATTTCATTTAACCAAACCAAATATAGGGGAGAAAAAAGTTATTCATTAGTTCAGAAAAAAAATTCTGATTTTAGATATTTGAACAACAAACAGTCATAGTTGCAGTGGCGGATAATTTAAGAGGTGAAAAGAAAACATTCTAAAGCATGAATTTAGAAATTGCAAGATTTTATAATACTTTCCAAAAATATATTAACGTGAAATTAAACATAAGCTGTATATTTTAAACTTCATAATATTGTCAATGTTTTATACGCGTGGCGCATGAAGTAAAATTTCGAGTTTAGAAAAGCCTGAAAATTTCGAGATTTATCTCTCATCAGTATTGCTTTGCCATTCCCTCTAAGTAATTTGACACCTTAGACTGGCGGTCACGTTACCGTTCAAACATATGTATAAATGAAATTGCCAATTCTTGGTTGCAGAATACTTCAAACAGCTCGGGAAGTAGTTGTTTCAATGAGTGTTTGATATAGTCTTTGTAAGACTAACTTGTTGTAGATTGCGAAAAGAATCGCACTTTTAATGTTTGAAGTATTCTGCAACCAAGAATTGGCAATTTCATTTATACTTATGTTTGAACGGTAACGTGACCGCCAGTCTAAGGTGTCAAATTACTTAGAGGGAATAGCAACGCTATACTGATGAGAGATAAATCTCGAAACGCGTCTATAGATGGCCTGAATAATTTGACTCAAATTGTTGCATTTGCAGTAGGTTACTGTATGTAACAGCAAACACTTGTTGTATAATTCAATGTCCGTCGGGGTATTAGCTCGGGAAGTAGTTGTTTCAATGAGTGTTTGATATAGTCTTTGTAAGAATAACTTGTAGATTGCGAAAAGAATCGCACTTTTAATGTTTGTAGTATTCTGCAACCAAGAATTGGCAATTTCATTTATACTTAATATCGGAAAAGGTAAAACGTCTAAAACATCTGCTGAATTGCCTAAATCTACCATTTAACGTCATAAAATATATTTAATAAATAAACCTGCTCGATTCAAGTGAAATATTGTCATTAATTTTCTTACAACGTAATTATCAAAACTTTTTGAAAGTTATGTTATGGAAACAAAGATTTAAATTTGAAAGAATTTTAAAGAAATTACAAATTTATTTTTGGACTTGAATTCATGACTTCTCTTTAAACTTTATAAAATTAATGGAAATTAAAACAAAGATTCAATTTCGATGAAAACTATCAATATCATACAAATTTGAAAATACGGTTTTATTAAAATTTCACGAAAATTAACAAATTTCTTGAAAAATTTCCATAAATGACCAAAATTATGAACATACAATATTTAAACAAAATATGGGAAAAACAAGCGAATTATTAGAATTCAGTAACACTCTAACGAGTCTTTTCCAGTCGTCGGGTAAGCATGAAATAAATATTTCGAGTTTATAAAAGCCAAAAAATTTGGATTCAACACATAAAACACATACCTGCGATCATTTGAAACATAATTTAGAGTAGGCTTTGAATTTAAAATTAAATTGGCACTACTGTTTGTTAACACATAGTTTATCATAACCTCAAATTTATTCCATCATTAAATTAACATTCTGGGCAACTGCGCAAAAAAATGCTGCCTACTCTAAATCATAATTTAAACGATCGCACGTTAGATTTTCTAAAAAGGTTCACTCTTTTATACTTTCTCGACATTTTGAACATTTCTCAATGTTTGACAGTCAAGGAATTTTTGTTAAGTACTATAATATAATATAATAATAATAATACTTTTATTTCCCAACAGATATACAAGTTATTCTATTACAGGAAAAAATATACAAGAATAGAAAATTAATAAATTAACAAATGCGTGAAATACAAAAATTGTAATTACTTATACATATTTCGATATACACTGTGCAATTTTTCAAGCATTCGTTGATTTTTGAAATGAAATCAATTTGAAATTTGTAGAGTGTTGTCCACTCCCAGACTAAGCATGAAGTAAAATTTCGAGTTTAGAAAAGCCTGAAAATTTGGACTTGCCGGGGCGCGCGAGCGAAGCAAAAGTAAATAAATTCACAAATGTTTTTAAGCATTTATTAATAAACCTTAATAATCGTTTGTTATGTTTCCAATATTTCATTAATAATTTTTAATTATGACGATTTTAATTAAATAAAGTGATTTGTGAATTTTCTGTAATTTTATTTGTAAATCATCGATTTATTAAATTTCTTTTCACGTTATTTCTAAAAATTAAATATTGATATAATTTGTTATTTAAGCTTTTCTCATTTGTTTCTCAAAGTTTTGTATTACATAAATAAAGCACAGGAATTTGTTTTTGTTCTAAATTTGAACTTAAAAATAACATTAATTATATTTATTTTATGTCATAAATTTAACAATAAAGGAAACTGCAAGCTAAGTGTCTTATTGATTGTCTGACAAAAGTTTCCACTCCCAAAATTTCGAGTTTAGAAAAGCCTGAAAATTTTGGATTTTGCAAATCCAAATTTTTAGGCTTTTCTAAACTCGAAATGTTACTTCATGCGCCACGCGTATAAAACACTGATATATTGTGGAATTCAATTAATTTATTACGTTTGTTAAGTTTTCACGTTATTTCTGAAAATTAGATTTTGATCTATTTTGTCCAAAATTCCAAAATTTAGTAACACATAAATCATGCACGCAAGTTTGTTGTGTTTTACATTTAACCTAAAAAATATCATCAGCTCTATTTAACCCATTAACGGCCGAGCAGTTATAGAGTTAACTCTAAAAGTAGATTTTAGGTAAAATTCTACACTTCTTTATATGATTTCTACAAATGAATTATTGTATTACATTCTATGAAGTTTTCTTTTAAATATAAATAATGTATACGCTGTAATTTGTATAAAAACGTGTAATATAAAGTTTAGAACGTGTATTTCCACTCACAGACTAAGTATGAAGTAAAATTTCGAGTTTAGAAAAGCCCCGCGTAGAAAATTTGTTCATGCGCCACGCGTATAAAACACTGAAATATTGTGAAGCTAGAAATACACTGAAAGCATTTTATTTAAATGAGTAATAATCAAGATATTTAAATAACAAAATATTTACGTTTTTTTTATATATTGTCAAGTCAAACAATGTAATATATCAAATTAAGTTATTTAGTAATTAAACTAACATAACATTAATAATGTTGCGTATATGCATCAATGGCAAATAATGGGTTAATGTCATAAATTTGACAATAAAGGAAACTGCAATATTAATATCTGATTAATCGTCTAACGAGGGTTTCCACTCCCAGATTAAGCATGAAGTAAAATTACGAGTTTAGAAAAGCCTGAAAATTTGGATTTGCTCGGGCGCGCGAGCGAAGCGAGTCACGCCCCAGCAAATCCAAATTTTCAGGCTTTTCTAAACTCGAAATTTTACTTCATGCGGCACGCGTATAAATCACTAACTTCAAGTGAAATCTTTAACTACTTGGTTAAAGTGAAATAAATTTAGTATATCAATTATCAATTGGTCAAATTACAAGAAAAGAGCTATGCTATGATGAACACGTGACCATTTTTTTAAAAGTTTTTTTAATATAATTTAAGGTGTTAAATTCGTGCTCCAACCAAAACTAACAATTTTTTTATTCTTTAATCGTATTATTTGCATATTTATTATTATTTTTAATTAAAAAAACTCTCTGACTTATCGCTAAAAAGGCCGAATTTCCCTGACTTGTCCAAGACTTTTCACGATGAATAAAATCCCCTGACTTTTTCCTTTATTTGTGTTGATCACATACAAATGTGTTACACAGGTCAAATTATATTTTTACAATGAGAAGCTTAAACTCAAACATTAACATTAATAAAAGACTTACACCGACACAGCAGGAATAATAAAATGTTTAGTTAATAATAATAATAATAATAATAATAATAGGCTTTATTCCAATAAATAAATAATACAGCGATAACACACAATCATATTAACAATAATACCACCGCACACTACTTACTGCTATTTTATATTGGAACAGCGCACAGTGGGCGGAATCGGGATTGTAGCTGGACAAAACTCATAGCCTTTAGTACGATGGACGAAAGTGGACCTATTTACTTGTATCATGTTAAAAATTACTAATATTAGGCAAATAATGGGCAATTCAAAATAGCGGACAGAATAAAACAATTATATACTAGAAAATGTCATATTTTTCGTAAACATTATTATATCGAGGTATTTTATGAGAAAATTATTTTGTTATATTTATTATAACAATATAATAAAATATAATTTATCAGATTGTCATACATTTGTCAATTAATTATGAAAAAAAGAAATAACTAAACAATAAGATTATTGACAAGCAGCAGTTTGTAGGAAAAGAAAATTATTTAACAGTTTTGGAAGCATTATATTTTATTTACAGCATTATATGATTGTTCATTCTACAAAAATTTCGGATTCATCCGTTTTAACGTCAAGAAGTTGAAGTACAGCTTCTGGCAAATCCTTAATTGTTTTTTTAGGCAGACCTCTTTTGGCACTTATCACTGGATCAGACAGCTGAAGCATGGTGTGAATTAGATCAGTACACGTGTGATCTCGAGTATCTTTGCGCGTATGCCTTAATTTCATTTGTCTGTAGATCTTATTACTCGCTTCTTGAGCTTCTTCTGACATCATGCCAATAGGCAAAAGAAAAGATTTTACTACAGTAGCTCCGTGTACAAGAATTTTGTGGATGCTGACAGGCTTTCTGTACCATGGATATTTTTGGACAAATAACTTCGCCGTTTCTTGTGTAAATGCTTCAAATCGCTCGTAGTTAAGTGGTTGCCCACATGACAGTGTTGTCATAACTACCCCGAATCGGCGAATAAGTTCTTCAACAACGTTCGTAATTTCTGATACAACTGTATAGTTTTCAAAAAATTTGCGAGCAACATTACCTGTATTTGAAGTCCCTTTACCTTGCACGACTTTATCCACAACGATTCCCAATTTGTTTTTTAGTTCTTTGTGAACTTTTTTACGTTTTGCTTGAATTGCACATTTCTCTTCTGCAGTAATATTACGAACTGTTGGCTTCTGCAAATCGAGTTTATAAGAAATGTTCAAGACGCATTCTAAAAACTTGATCCACGCATGCATAGTTGTCAATCCATATTGAAAATTTTCTACATCTACATTTTGATGCTTAAAGTTATTTAGAAGATTCATATCTTTAGGTGTAGATTTGCAAAGGTAACACGACTGACTAGATTTGGTGCCAGTTAAAGCATTTATAACTTTACCGTCCAACATCGTCAAATGTATAGTGAATGTACATTCTACCGTTTGAAATGCACCATTTTCTGCAGGTAATTTGACAATACATCGAATGAGATCTGAGATCTCATTTTTCAACGACGCAACCTCCGTGCATATTAACTCAGTAGTCTCTTTTCTGTAAATAAATTTGATTGGTCGGCATAAACGAGTTGAGGACGGTCGGGGGTTCTCCCATAATAACGATTCTTTTTCATCTTCATCATAACCCAGCAGACGAAGAGGCACCATTGTTACCAAGAATAAGTTGGAGTCACTGATGTTGTCGTCAATTTGTTGTCCATTTTCACCACTTTCCGACGACCCTTTTGGCTTCTGCATGTACTCCGAATGGCCTGAACTGCCGTCGCATCCCCATTTCGATATCAGATGCAGACGCTTTACCGATAGAGGAATGCTGAGAAGACCAACCAGCCTGCTGATCGTATGATTCAGTAGATTCTGAAGTGGCATTTGTGCTCCTAAAAGGTTAATACAGAAATATCATCTAGTTTTCGGAATGAATGGTGAAATTGAAAATATCTGTACACTATAATCAATTATTAAGTAAAAGTGATACGAAATGTGTAATATGTATTATGCAGATTTATAGAAAAACTTGTGATACAAATTGACTCCCAACGAAAAACAAAAATCTTTTAAGCTTCTAATCTCTATTGTCTTGAAATCCCAATTACTTAATTTATTTTCCTTCGAAACTATTTTTTCAACTATGTACCTTCTTCAGTAATAAGGATTCCTTCAGGATAGCATTGCTTCTTGACGAGTGAAACTCTATCATATGATGGATAAATGTCGGCGTTCTTGCTTTTGGCACCTAATCTCGTCTCATTGTACGCCTCCTTCGATACTCCAGTAGTCAAAATGAACGCTAATGCTTCTTCTGGCGAGTATGGTGTAATGTTGTTACTGGTTTTGGACGCAGTCAATGTTCTTCGCATTTCCAGTGCACCGTCTGACGATTTCTTGGAACACTCTGCCCATGCCGCAAGATCCGCAGCGGCGCGGGCGGCTCTCTTTCCATCTTTATATAATGAAGTCTTGGCTGCGAATAGTAGCTGATCGGTTGGTATGTCATGACATAGCTTCTCTATCTTTCTTCTTTTTGTTTTGTCGCTACTCTCGCTAAACGATATTTTTGGACGTCCATCAGTTGCGACAGCAGCTTTGCTAGGCCCAGCTTGCGATTTTGTAACTTTAAAGGGACATTTATTATCACAAATCATATGAACAATGAACATAAATTGTACATTAATTAATAGGAACAACATACCACGGATATCAGGTAGAAGAAACATACGATCGAGCCAGGCAGAATGTTTGCGAAGAAACTTATTCTCTTTTCGACATACTCCTCGACCATTCCATTTTGTAATTAAATGAGAACAAAAAGCAGTCACTTTCTTCTTGAATTGAGTGTCAAAATGTTCAGATAAATGCGTAAAACCCGTCAATAATTTGTTTTTACGCTATCGTATATGGCATCAACGTGTTTCTGAGTTGTAGAAGATCCTATCTTAAAACATGAATCTTGCAAAGTCTGGTAAAGATCACGATTCGTAAAGGTCGGAAAGGCCATTCATCTAAAAAAATCATAAAACAGCGCGATGTATGTTTGTAGAGACTATGTTTTTATAAGTGGGAAAATGTATATGCATCAATAAGTAACAATGTACTTTAATATTACATTTGAAATAATATGTGTCTAGCTTTCATTTATATTTGAACGTTTTAAATGTAGATAACCAAATATTTTTGGAATCGTACTCACCATTCGTTGTGCTTCACCTCCAATCGGTTCAACGTTGAATAAACTACACAGGCTTCATGCATCTGATGACAGTTACGCAATTGTTTTCGACCGAATGTTTGTTTAGACACATACTGTCGTCAAGTGAAACGAAAGTTTAATTGTTTCGTTTTAATTCGAGATGTTATCTATTTATTTAATTTTTTAACGAAATACACATTTATTTAATATTTTATTTGTCGTCGAAACAAATAAGAGTTGCATGAGGAGAAAATTGTCCCCAATTTCGTACCACCGAGTATATATATATATATATATATATATATATATATATATATATCCGTCGAAATTTCGAGTTTGAAATAAATCATGAAAACAATACTTTCCCGTATTACATGCATGGAATGTAGAAAAAATACGATAAAAACCAAAGTCGCAAAAAGTCGCAAGTAATTTCTTTTTCATCCGCAATTATATATATACACGATTCCATTTGTTTCTGGATCTCGCCTAGCTATGGAAAAGTGACAGTTTAAGTATTGTAAATGGGGCTGGTTGTGTTTTAAATCAGGGTTTTTAAATGTCACTGTCAGATGTTCGATTTTAAGGTTATAATTTCTGACTATTGTGATCTTACACTGTTACCTGTTTTACAAATTTTCAGATATAAAAGGATAATAATATGCAGTTTTAAGATTAACAAAATTTACTACTTGGTTTTTGTACATACAAACACAGCAATAATATTGTATATAACAAATATATTGAATTCGGCTCTGCAAACTTATTTCGTCATCCATTTGTATTTCTCGCTTGGGTCTTCCCGTTAACACATTTTGATCAACTCCATCCATCCACCTTAATTTTGGTCATTCTCTCTTCTGTTGGCCCTCAGTATTTTTTTGTAGAATTGCAAATTTATTCCCACCCTCTTGTGATACTGATAATTTTCATGTCAAACAATTTTTAAGCCCTCATTCCACTTTTATTATTTAGTCAAGAGAACCTGAATCTGAATCTTCTGATGTTTGCTCTGAGCCAGATTCCCCAAGCGAAATAATAAAAGGAGGAATGGTTTCAAAAGAAAGGTTCCCCATGTGTTTTGTCCAGTCATCCGAAATAAGTTTTTCACAATGATCACAGAAATTTTGCCACATATCGGATGTACATTTTGAGAGAGACTCAAGCCATAAATTCTGAACACGATCCTTAGATGGTTGCTTAGAATTTATGTGCTTATTGTAGTAAGTCTTAACCAACCCCCATGCCATTTCAATTGGATTGTATTGACAATTGTATGGCGGTAATCTAAGAACTTCGTGCCCGTTCTTTCTCAAAATGTCATCAACTACGTAAATTTTGTCATTTGATCGAAAAGGTATAAATAAAGCCCATAGTTCCTTTTTGGTTAATTTTGGATTGAATTTTACATTGTGTTTAACCAACCACTCCTGCATTTCGCATTTCTTACAAGAAAATGAAGGAGTTTTGTCTAATTGCACAGAATGGTATGCAGCATTATCCATAATAACTACACATTTCTCTGAAAGCTTAGCCAAAGCAGGAATAAGTTGATTAACCACCCAATTTTGAAAAGTATTACCATCCATTGTGGCATGGTAATCTCGGTCATTGTTTTTCGAATGTAATAAAAAATCGCACCCATCCAAAAACCCACCCCTATACCCAGCATGTAGAATGGTGAAGCGTTTGCCTTCATTTTTGAATTTAGTTGGATTACTTTTTATATCCGTTTCATGTACCCAGCGTCGAACCACGGATCCATTCTGATATATCCATGTTTCATCCAGGTATACGAATTGGATATCTTCACTGGAATTTTGATACTGTAAAAATTTTCTAAGGAAAATAATTTTAGCTGCAACAACATGTTTTTGTTCACAGAGAATTTTGCGCCCATTAATTAATTTGAATTTATACCCCATACTTTTAACAACCCTATAAAGTGTTGTTCTACTCCCATGGAACTCATAATTTTCTTTCATATCATTCAAAAGATCTCTCAAAGTAAAATACTGATTTCTAGAGTTATATTGCCAAATTAGTTGTTGCAGATCTTTTCTAGCTAGGTGATTCCAAAAATGGCTGTTTTTAGATCGTTTGCCAGAAGTAGTAGATTTCAATTCGTCAGGTCTTTGTCGTAAAATTAATTGTAATGAAGATCTCCCTACCTGAAACGTAATTATCTTTAATTAAATATATATGATAATTAAAATACTAGACATACCCCAAAAATATCTATTAAAATCGTAATAATATTGTGATGCTGTAGATTTGGATTACTTTGCCTAAAATGTTTGTAGGATTTCAGAATTTGTAACCTTTTTGATTCAGAGATAATCTTTGGCATATTAATATTTAATATGTGCCTGAAATTATTATTCACTTTGACATTGACATAGCATTGCAACACTAGATTAATTTGATTTAATAATAAAATGCTCGAAGAAGCGACCGCGTGGCGAAATAATTGTTGCAAGATTAACAATAAACCTCTTGAAAATTAAAAAGAGGATTACTTATGATATCATAAATTATTGCAACACTGTTAAAATAAGGAATCAGGAGGGGCAACTAATAAAAATTGTAAATGTTGATACTGCAACATAACAACACGAAAGCATGGCTAGGCGAGATCCAGAAACAAATGGAATATATTATATCAAGGCATCTCGAGAATGTCCGATCACATCGGTAAAAGTCGGTAAAAAAAGTTCTAAGGTTTAAAACAAATGAAACCATGTTTCTCATATAAAATATTAGTTTACATAAACATATAACTTCAATGCCATACAAAACATGAAACATCGTAAGAAGTATGATGCCTGTAACTGTTTGGATATGAAGAATACGTCATATGATGATGCAGGATCATTCGCGAAGGACCTTCGTACACACCATTATTTCTATACTTTAAACATCAAATACGATCAATAATATTTTATGACTCTGTATTAATTTACTGACGCTTTCATATAAATAAATATAGTCTCTGGAGACTAAAGAATCAGCACAGAGAACTTTCCAACGTTTATTGTTAACTTTTTTCTGGGGGTTTTATCCAGCTATAATCCCGATTCCTCCCACTGTGCGGCGTCAAAAAAGGATGGAATCAATTTCGCAACAGAAAAATTCCTTTATAGTATACGGTTCAATTTCCCGCAATATATCGATCACGTAATTTTTATTAAAAAAAAAAAAAAAAAAGACCTTTATTGGCATATCTTAATATCTTACAGACTATTTACAATTCATTCGTAATTTTTATATCTCACCGGATTTAACTCAGTTTTTATAAATAATGGTAATTTATTGTAAAGCCGCAGACACTAGTAGTGAACACCCCTCTCTGTTAATGTAAATTTATGTTTAGGGTACACAAGCGTACTTTTATTTCTCGTAGAATAGCAATGTTCGTTAACATTTTCTTAAAATAATGAAAATATTTCTTTACAAATACCAAACATTCCAAAATATATATACCAACAACTGTTAGTAAGCTATTGTTTTTAAATAACGTCCTGCAAGATTCTTGAGGACTTAAACCTAGCATGGTTCTTAGGGCACGTTTTTGTAAACTTAGTATGTTATTTAAATGCGAGGAGCTACCCCAGAAAATTATGCCATAGCGAACTAATGATATGAAATTTGAAAAATACACAGTTTTAAGTATATGGAAAGATACATTTTGCTTTAAGATTTTTAACATATAACATGCTGTGCATAAGCGCGAAGAAATATATTCAATATGCTTGTACCATTTTAATTTATTGTCAATAAATATTCCCAAAAATCTAGTGTCATTTGTTAAATCAATATTGGTAGAGTTGATAGTAATTTGCAAGGGATATTGTGTTGCCTCCGATTTTTTAAAGATTACGTATTTGGTCTTATCTTCGTTTAAGATCAGTTGGTTGTTATCAAACCATATTTTTAATGCGTTCAACGTGGAAGTTACGCTTATCTCTAGATCGGTAATATTTTTAGAGCGTACACAGATGTTCGTATCATCAGCATAGTTAACGATGTTGTATTTGTTATCATCTATCACTTTAAATACATCATTTATGTATACGTTAAAAAGAAATGGACCCAAAATACTCCCCTGCGGCACCCCCAGGACAATATCCAAGGCATCCGACCGATATGTTGTGTTTTCGGATACCACTTCTACCATTTGTTTCCTGCCAATAAACCAATCATATGCTGCACCCCTAATTCCATAATTATATAATTTAGAGAGCAGCACACTATGGTCGATACAGTCGACGCCTTGGACAAGTCCAAAAAAATGCCACAAGCCATTTCACCTGACTCCATTCCTTCTATAATGGATTGGGTAAAGTCGTATAGTGCGGTATTGATATTTTTACCTTCCGTAAAACCATGCTGATGTTCTGAAAAAAGTTTAAATTTTTTAAAAAACGATTTACATTGCTCAGCTACAATGTATTCAAATATCTTAGAGAACGTCGACAAAAGACTAATAGGTCTAAAGTTTTCTATGTTTGACGAATCACCTTTTTTGTAAACCGGTTTCACAATAGCGACTTTTAACTTTTCGGAGAATATACCAGAACTCATAGAATTATTAATCAGGAAACACAAGGGTTCGCATAAATGCTCCACACATTCTTTAACAACGAACATGGATATCTCGTCAAACCCGTAACTTGTTTTATTTGGCATGCTTTTAATAGGAGGTCTTATATCATTATATGTTATCGGATTTAGGAATAAAGAATGTCTGTTCATGTTCACATTTATTTCAGGATTTGCTGTAATGTTCTTTGATTTTATTAAGTCCGGTGCTGCATTTACAAAATATTTATTTATTTTATTGACATCTGCTTGTAAGTTCGAACTTACATAGTTTGTTATACAGAGAGTTTTATGTAACACCGAACATACTGAAATGTAGTCAATGTTAATTTTCCTATGTTCGATGTGTACTGGGACGCATCAAAGCATTGAGTGCAATGTGATTGGCTACGATTTCTAATTGTAATATAGTCAACCCAATTTACACTCTTTCCTTCAAAAATAAGTGAAATCTGTCAGTTTTCGCAAGCAATTGATATTTGCTGTTCTAGCACTTGAACCAGACGTAGACGAAGAACGGAGAGTAAAACATATTAATAATGTATACAATGGAGGAAAAGATTATTCTGGTAAACTTATACCATGGAGAAAACAGTTCAAGAAATTCCCATGATTTATTTTCTGAAAAATGTTCTGTTCAATCAGACTACCATTTATTTCAACCATTTCGAACCTTCTAGAACAGTTTGGATAAATTTCACAAGCGAGGAGTTCGAAGTCCGTCGATATTATCGGAAGAGATGAAATTAAACAATTTCTGTTATGTCTAAGAATGTCTAATAATATCCTTACTATTGCAAAATCATTTAATATTTAAAAATCCCTTGTACCTAGGAGTTCTACAAGAATTTAAGTTTAGATCCTACAAATTCCAACATTACTACTTGCTGTACAACAATATTAAGCGATAACATTTTTGTAAAATTGTATTTAATACGTTAAATTAAACAACGAAATGTTGCGAAAAATTGTATTTACTGATGAAGCGTTTATATCTTCTTACCTTCTTTAACTTGTATTTAATTGATTAAAAATATAACAAAAGTTGATAACTATTCCGTTGTACTAAAATATTCATAATACAATATATTGTGATGGACATAATATTTGACAAATGTAATTTATTTTTGACGAGAAGAGTGTACATTGGGTTGACTATATTACCATCAGAAATCCTAGCCAATCACATCGTACTCAATGCTGTGATGCATCCCAGTACACATCGAACATAGGAAAATTAACATTAAGTACATTTAAGTATGTTCGGTGTTACATAAAACTCTCTATATGTTTTTTGCCGGTGATGTCTTTTATTATGGCCCATGCTCTTTTATTTACATTGTTGGATGTTTCAATTTTATTGTTATATTGCTGTCTTCGATCGTTACTTAACATTAAATTGCACTTCTGTTTGCAACGCTTTAATGTGATTTTACATTCAACAAAATAATTTGCTAAAATATCATATAATTCTAATTCTTTTTTGCAGGCTATGGCTCTGCAGATAAGATTCTTTTTTTTTTGTTAGCTAATTTCTTTTTTTCTAGAGGAAAATGATTATTAAAATGATTTAATATGATGTACATAAATTCATTGAATTGTTGATTTACGTTGCTTACTTCATACATGTTTATCCAGGATTCTGATTTTAATGCACTGTTAAATAATTTAATATTCTGACTAGTTATACGTCTATATGTTTTATGTGAAATATTTTCATTCTTATCATTGTCAAATGCAACGATGTAAGCAAGATGGTCAGAGAACCCCGTGTTCACGACTTTACAACACTTCACCATTTCGTAATTTGTTATAATGTTATCTATAATCTGTTTAATAACTAGGAGGAGCATTTTAAATTTCACGCGCCAAAACCTACAACTCTGATTGGCCGAGAGCGCGCCCATTTTACACTATGCTAATTACGTCATTATTAGACGCAACAGCTGACATAACCTTAATTCGAAGCATTGCCAAGTTGAAACGTTGTCTGTTTCGTAATAACCTTTTGTGGGGTGTTTCTTTAGCAAAGTTAAAAGTTAGTTTTGTTTATCTTGTTGTGATGGATTATGGACCCAATACAAGCTCGGTGATAATATCACCTTCACCTCCAAAAAAGCGTAAGAAGTTGGATTTGGGTCATTTATTTCTGTCTGAAAAATAGTGCATAATAAATATGTATAAGCAGATGAGAACAGATGATCCACATATGAAAATGACTGCTGTTGTATGCAGTTGGTGCAGTAGGTGAGATATCAAATAGCATAGGAATATTCATCAATAATAAAATGTTTAATTTTTAGGAGTTGTAAATTCCACTGTCCATTGTACCATTAGTGAATATAAGAAATCCGAAGAGATTTGTAGCTCTAAACAGCTTGGAAGAGATAATTACAAGTTTTGATGACGTAGTGAAGAGATCCGTGCATAGTTTCTTCTATAAAAATGAACTGCCAACTTTGAATAAAGTTTTCAAAGAAGTATACGATCATGCAGGCATGCCGAAGATGAGTCGTTGTACCTTGTATAATTTTATGAAAAAAATCAATTTTAAGTAAGATAGAGACCAGAGCTGAACAGGATTCGAATCATTCAGGTTTCGAATCCTGGATTCGAATCCTTTTAGAGGCTTTAAAAGAGGTATTCGAATACTTTAGTTCAACTGGATTCGTGACTTGGATTCGTTACATTTTTTTAAGAGGATTCGTATTCGAGTCTGAATGTGGGTCATTCGAATCCTTATAAAAGGATTCGAATCCTTGTAAAAGGTTTCGAATACTTACAAAAGGATTTTAATCTTCAAAAATAATTCGAATTAATTGTGAGGAATAACATGAAAAATGCTTTTTGTGTTTTGAAATTTCACGTTAAATCACTGTTTTATGCGCTTGGCGCATGAAGTAAAATTTCGAGTTTAGAAAAGCCCAGAAAATTTGTCTCGGGTCGCTGCGCGACCCTCGACAAATTTTCACGGGGCTTTTCTAAACTCGAAATTTTACTTCATGCTTAGTCTGGGAGTGGAAACGCTCGTTCGAAACTTCAAAGTGAATGATAAGAACATTAAATAATTGAAAATGTTTTTAAAGATAATTATCTAGTTTTCAAAATTTTGTTTAATATTGTTTAAAGTAAAACTGACATGGTAGCCACAATCTGAAATGTTAAATTTTTCCGACATTTAAAGATTTTTTCCCTGGCCTTTTAATATAAATTTCTTCTGTGGGAAACCCCCATTCTGTTTAATAGTTTTCATTGTTTTTGCCAATATTTAAGTTAGTTTTATAAATTTATAAAACGTGTTTTGTAATTTGTCTGCTGATTTTGAAAAATTTAATAATATCAAATGGCTTTTTTGTTAGTGTTTTGGTCAATTTGAATATAATTCCATGACTTTTCTCTGACTAAATTTCAGGCATTAGTCGTTTTTATAATAGAGTTCAATTTGAAGTTTTGAACGAGTGTTTCCACTCCCAGGCTAAGCATGAAGTAAAATTTCAAATTTAGAAAAGCCCCGTGAAAATTTGTCGAGGGTCGCGCAGCGACCCGAGACAAATTTTCGGGCTTTTCTAAACTTGAAATTTTACTTCATGCGCCACGCGTACAAAACACTGATTTTAGGTGGAGTTCAGAAACACTCAAATACATCTTTAACCAGAGTAACAGGGAGTCAGATATTTAGTCTGTTATCAACGATGTTCAGTGATAATAAATAATTAGGTTTTGAATATTTTTGCTAAAACAACTGGTAACGATATAAGCATTTTAATTCAACTGACGATATCGTACAATGGAAATCAAAATACTTAACCACAATTAAGAAGTACAAAATGGATATTTGATTTTCTTTAAAGAGCAGAGCTGGGCAGGATTCGAATCATTCAGGATTCGAATCCAGGATTCGAATCCTTTTAGAGGATTCAAAAGAGGCATTCGAATACTTTAGTTCAACTGGATTCATGATCCGAATTCGTTACATTTTTTTAAGATGATTCGTATTCGAATCCAAATGTGGGTGATTCGAATCCATATAAAAGGATTCGAATCCTTATGAAAGGATTCGAATATTTATGAAAGGATTCGAATATTTATCAAAGGATTCGAATACTTACAAAAGGATTTAAATTGTCAAAAATAATTCGAATTAATTGTGAGGATTAACATGAAAAATGTCTTTTGTGTGTTTTTAAATTTCTCGTTAAATCAGTGTTTTATACGCGTGGCGCATGAAGTAAAATTTCGAGTTTAGAAAAGCCCAGAAAATTTGTCTCGGGTCGCTGCGCGACCCGAGACAAATTTTCACAGGGCTTTTCTAAACTCGAAATTTTACTTCATGCTTAGTCTGGGAGTGGAAAACACTCGTTTAAATGAAGACAACCTTATACAAGAGTGCCTCAGTTTAAACCAAGTCGACCATATACAGTAATGACTATGATTTTGGCGTCATGTGAGAAATTCCGCGCGTGATAAGGTCGGCTCGGTTTCAATCGAGACAACCTTGCACAGTAATGATCTTGGTTTTGACGTCACGTACGGATTTCCACGCGTGATGGCATCAACCAAGGTGTGTAAGTAAGTTTGTCTTGATTTAAACCGAGCCGACCTTATATTGTTTAATTACCTTGATTGTTGACGTCACGTGAGGACTTCCACACGTTACGTCAGCAATCAAGGGGTTAGTGTATAAGGTTGTCTTAATTTAAAACCGAGTCGACCGTGTTAGTTTAATTACATTGACTTATCACGTCACGCAAGTAATTTCATGTGTGACGTCAGAAAACCTCCCTGTATTTCTCGGAACATAGATATTTCTAATAAAATCAAATTTAATTTGCTATGAAATTCAAACATAATAAGTAAAAACCAGTATATTTTCAATTTTACAATATTTCAGTGTTTTATCCGCTTCGCTACGCAACTAAACCAAATTTTCAGAATTTTCTAAACTCTATATTTTACTTCGTGCATAAACAAGGATAATAAATCTATGTTAGAAAACAAAAATTACAATTTTTTAAGATATAAACGTTTAGTCTCGTGTAATATAAGGAGGGGCAAAAGTAATGTCATATTATGAATTGGCTGCTATTTTATTAGAAATGAAAAAAATGGGCAATGTTTTGACTGAAAGTTAATTTAAAGGTGTAAAATTGATATTGAAGTTAAAAAAATGATATCGGTCAAATGACCATCTCCTGAGCTGATGATTGTGCTCAATTTACAGCATTTTGAATTGTTGTTCGTAAAACATCTGGCCCCAAATTGGTGATTTCTTCTTCAATGTTGGCTTTCACGACTTGCAAAGTTTGTGGTTTGTTGTGGTAAATGCGAAATTTCAAAAAGACTCACAGAAAGTGGAAACGCTCGTTCAAAACTTCAAACTGAATGCTTTGATAAAACATTAAATGACTAAAAATGTTTTTAAAGGTAATAATCTAGTTTTCAAAGTTAAACCGACATGTTAGCCACACTATGAAATGTTAAATTTTTCCGACATATCCCTGATTTTTTCTCTGGCCTTTTAATATAACTTTCTTCTGTGGAAAACCTACATTTTGTTAAATTGTTTTCATTGTTTTTGTCAATATTTAAGTTAATTTTATAATTTTTTATGTGTTTTGTAATTTGCCTGCTGATTTTGACAAATATATTAATGTCATTTTTTTTTTGTTAGTGTTTTGGTCAATTTGAATATAATTTCATGACTTTTCTCTGACTTTTTTCTGACTTTACCGGTTTTAATGATATTCAGTAAATATTTTATTTGCGTAATTTTCAGGCATTCGTCGATTTTATAATAGAGTTCAATTTGAAGCTATAAACGAGTGTTTTCCACTCCCAAACTAAGCATGAAGTAAAATTTCGAGTTTAGAAAAGCCCCGTGAAAATTTGTCGAGGGTCGCGCAGCGACCCGAGACAAATTTTCGGGCTTTTCTAAACTCGAAATTTTACTTCATGCGCCACGCGTACAAAACACTGATTTGAACTGAAGTTCAGTAACACACAAATACATCTTTAATCAGAGTAACAGGGAATTAGATATTTAGTCTGTTATCAACGATGTTCAGTGTTAAGAATAAATAATTAGGTTTCAAATATTTTTCTTAAAACAACTTATAACGATATTTAGATATTAATGGTTGAAAAAAATTATAAAATCAAATTTATTCCTAAAAGATTTGTATTCGTGATTCGAAAAAACAGAATTCGAATCTTTGATTCGAATCATATTTATCTCTTACGAATCCTTTATTCGAGTATTCGTGATTTGAATCATATTAGGTGATTCGGATTCGTGATTCGAATCCATTTTACGAGGATTCGTCCCAGCTCTGTTAAAGAGTAATTATAAAATTATTTAAAATTGCCGCCAAATTTATCTAGTGATATTTCTGGTAACTTTTTATAGTGTAAATTGGGCTTTGGCACTTACTCCTTCTAGTTTTTAAACAGACTATATACGTGCTTTACTTCTATTAGTTATTCTAGTTTAATCATTTATTAGAAATCTGCAGTTGTACGATTGAATTATCATATGTAGTTCGTGAGATATTTTATCATGTTTAAATAAATCGATATTAAAATCCCCACAGATGAAAAATATTTCATTTCTGCTTACTAATAAAGATAAGATTTGTTCAAGTTTTTTGAATAAAATATTTACATCGCTATCAGGAGATCTATAAATACACGTTATATTAATTAATCTATTTTTATTTATTTTAAAATTGGCGCTAGCGCATTCAAAGTTTTTAATTTCCGCTAAACGGTTTATATCATTACACGTATTAAACGTGAAATTTACGTTACAAAAAATAGCAACGCCACCGTGGTGATGACGTGATCGACAAAAGCTTGTAATACACGTGAAGTTCATAATTTTCAGCAAATTTAGTTGGTCAGTAGACTGCCAGTGTTCAGTTAGACAGACAAAATTACAATCGTTTTCTTGTACAAATACACTCAGTTCGTTTAAACAGTTTCCGATAGATTGTATGTTGAGATGAAGTATTTTCAGTTCTTCGGAGTTGGTTCTAATTGAATGCTCCTTTTTACAAGCCAATGAAAAAATGGGTTAATGCTGATTCTCTTTGGCCACGTAGAAGGGTCTTTTAGTGTTGACAACTGGTCGGTTGGGACGCTCACTTTAAATGATTTAAACCGCATACTACAATTATAATATAAAACGTCACCTTGAAGATAAAAAAATATTCACTAAAATTGATTGTGAGAAAATTATGTCCAAACATCCAAAGACCTTGGATGTTTGGACATAATTTTCTCACAATCAATTTTAGTGAATATTTTTTTATCTTCAAGGTGACGTTTTATATTATCAATTGTAGTATGAGGTTTAAATCCCGATACGTGTACATGTCCCATACGTGCTGCAACTTCTAGTGTTGATGTTTCGGAAGAACCATAAATCCGTTTAGCGGATCGTCGCCTTTTCCTGCGATTGACCTCTACAAATCCCTCATTATCACTATCGTTGGTATCGCTTGGTTCATTGTCAACGTTCGATGGTTTGTTTGCCTTTTTTGTTAAATTGGAATTAAAATTTAAATGTTTTCCTTTTGATGTAGGTAACGACATCTCAGATTTATTTTTGTAGTTGGGTTTTGAGTCTTTCGCGCTTATAGATTTCTGATGAGTTGAATTGTCGTTATTTGTTGATTTGTCAATTCCAGATATCTGTTGCGTTATATTATTAATATTTATTTTCAATTTTAAGCTTAAAATTTCATGTTTCATAATATTCATCATATTGAATAATTCATCGATCTTAGCTGTAGTTTTGGGATCGGTGGATAGAGAATTTACCGTAGATGTTCCAACGGTTTTGGATTTGGATTTGGGATATTGTTCCAAGCAAGAGTCACATACCCACTTGATGTTTTTATTCTCCAGGCATCCAGCATCCGCCCTTTTAAGTCCACATGATAGGTGTAGTTTCCCATCGCATATGAAACATTGTATGTATTCATCACTAGCACTTAGTTGAATTTTACACGAAATACACGGCTCCTTACTTTTCACAGTCGGCGCCATCTTTATAGTTCTTAAATTACAAGGAATATTGTTATCACAGTCAATTTGTAAAACTAAATTAGTCTCAATATGTACAAAAGAAACATCTAAAAGTCACGGTGAAATAAATAATAAATTGTAATAAATAATAACGATAACGAATTACATTAGAAATAAACATAAACATTTTTAAAAGTTTCCCTGACTTTCCCGGTTTTCCCAGTTAATCGCCACGCTGTAAATACATTTTACCTGAAACCACATAAGAAAACAGTGTTTTCTTAACCACCTTACTGATCTAGAAAACACTGTCATAATCACGCGTGTATTGTAACAAAAAAATGACAAACGTGTAATATGAAAATAGATAAAAATAAAACTTTTTGCCAGTTGCTACTTAAATCTACATTACTATATTTGGTGTTCGCATGAAAACTATATAGGTGGTTGCAGGTAAAACTATGTACAATACGTGTGTGGTAGGCATATTACGTGCTCGTGGAGATAACACACTCGCCGCTGCGCGGATCGTGTTTAACTCTACACTCGCACGTAATATGCTGTTTACCACACTTGTAATGTAATATACTATTTAAATCAGTTTTTATTAGTAAATCCTAAGGCCCCCCCTCCTAAAATTGCTCTCTGGATCCGCCACTGATTGGTATATTCTGTACGATTATAACCGAGTAACAGATTAACAGACAGACATTTTTCAAAAATAGTCTTAACTAACGCAGGGGACCTAAAAATGGATATACCCACTAATATTTTTGATTTGAAAATTTTCACGGAAACAAACAACACTTTCCCTTTGCATCTCATATGTGGGAAAGTAAATTAAGGTTGCTCATCAGTCAACGCTGCTCTACCCTATTTCTCTAGCGGTTTCGAGCTTTTACATTTTTAACAAATTCATTATTATTTCAGTAGCTCAAGAGAATTTTTGTTTCTGTCAGAATACACATTTCATCCCGTTCTTTCGAGTCGTGTTGCGCCCGCCAGTCACGAATCGCATAGTCGGAAAGTAGAGACGTGAATGGCTTGTGTAAATCCCGTCCGCTTTTGCTCTTCACGCCCTTGGCAGCCTTTCACAAATTCATAAATTCGCGCAAATCGCCCCCTCTGCGAGCGCGCCGTCACACGGAATCGAAGTTTAATATTTATCTAAATTCGGATTGAGTAATCTGCGCCGGGCTCTAATTCCGAGCGTATTTTATTCATATTTTCCGCTCGTGAAAAGATATTATTAATCTCCTCCGCTGGTGGAGTTTATGATGTGCGGTATTAAATCCGGAAGGGGATGAAGGAATTGCCGGGACAGGGGAAAAAAGCTGTCTGTGTTGGTTTTGCACAGGGGGTTGTTAATCTTCTGTGATGTTCGTTAAAAATACGTGGAAATGATTTTTGCTTTATAAAGATAGAATAAACAAAGCAGATATACAGAGAGTTTTATGTAACACCGAACATTTGTATCCAATACAGTTTGACATCTTTAATTTTTAAGTTATGTGTAAATTGGGTTGCCTATATGACCATTACAAATTGTAGCCAATCAATCGCAATTAATGCCTCAAATTGTCCATACAGGTAGTTTTTCTTTCAAGTATACATGTCCCAATTACAGCTAAACATTTACGGCAATGTTTAGCTAATCGTTGTTGTTTTTATAAGAGTTCAATTTGAAACATAAAATGAGTGTTCCACTCCCAGACTAAGCATGAAGTAAAATTTCGAGTTTAGAAAAGCCTGAAAATTTGGTTTGGTCGCGTAGCGCGAAGCGCGGAGCGGCCAAACCAAATTTTCAGGCCTTTCTAAACTCGAAATTTTACTTCATGCGCCACCGGTACAAAACACTGACATTACGAAGTTTGAAACACATCGCTAAACTGTACATTACGTCAGTGTTTCGTACCAGTAGCGCATGAAGTAAAATTTCGAGTTTAGAAAGGCCTGAAAATTTGGTTTGGCCGCTCCACGCTTCGCGCTACGCGACCAAACCAAATTTTCAGGCTTTTCTAAACTCGAAATTTTACTTCATGCTTAGTCTGGGAGTGGAAAACACTCGTTTAAAGCTTCCAATTAGATTCTTTTAGTAGACCGAGCGTCGGAAAATGGACAACGTATGCTTATGTATACTTAAAAGAGAAATTCTCGTTATGAAAATGTTCGGTGTTACATAAAACTCTCTGTATAGTCTGAAAAAAATATAAAGCGGAAAGTTACGTTGTTAATAATAATAAATCACTCAAACTGTCTAATATGGATATATTAGAGATAATTGTGATTGCATACAATACAGGGTAATTCAAAACTGGTATAAAAAATGTTTACATCTTGTTTACACATTTACAGTTGCAACAAATTCTACGTACTCAATAATAATAGGGCTTCTATATTCTATATCCACGAGTTAAAGGTATACGTCACTAAATACCATTGATTTCCTGTGTACTTTACATCCAAGCCCTTTTGAAATCAAGCTAGTTGAATGGAGACGGTATGAAATTTCCGTTATTAATAGACCAGACTCGAATCGAATCCTTGTGTGTATGTCGAATGTAAACTCTGTTCAATGCATAAAATAATGCGTGTCGGTTTCCATTCGGCTCCAATTAATAATCCTAATCCTATTATGGGGGGAATCCTTTTGAGAACTATTTCCATTAAATTAAATTTACCGGCCGAGCACAAAACCCAAACATAAAGTTAATACACATAGAGAAACCTCTGCGGTAATTTCTAATATAAATTGTATTGTATGTTCAATTAAAAAAAAACCTCTAGAGTGCTATGGAAAATATTGTAGGTTGGCAACTCTGAAATTATATATTATAATTATAATGTCTGACGTTTTATTTGTCAATTCCTAAAGCGAGTAGCCAACTTAAATTTAAAAAAAGATAAAATCATGGCACTAGAGATTTTTTTTATTGAACATACGATATAAAAAAATATAGCATATCCCAATTACAGCGTATACTGTGTGTTGGACGCAACATAGGAAATTTTGAAATGTTCAAATTTTGGCTTCCCTATTTATTTTAGAAACAAAATGTATTTACCTTTTTTGTAGAGGGAAAAATTCTGAATTCATTCGTGTTAACGCTTATCACATTACGTTTCTCTAAGTTAAAATTACTAAGAAAAAGTAATGTGATTTTTTAAAAATAATGACATGCCATGGAATTGAAACAATAATTGCGGATTTCAAAATGGCAAAAGATATCGCAGTCACTTGATTAAAGTAAATATTTTTAAAATAATTTACACTTTACAAGAAAGAATCCTTCTAATAAAGTAGTATTATGCAGACCACAGTTATCACGATGTTTGCGTTATGTGTTTTGTCGTTAATTAAGTAACAGCAATATCTTGTGCTATTTTGACATCCGCAATTGTTGTATCAATTCCATGGTGTGTCATTATTTTTATAAAATCACATTACTTTATCTTAATTATTTAGCTGTAAATTTTCTAACTTTCGTTGATTTTTAAAACAGTTCAATTTGAAGCTTTAAACGAGTGTTTTCCACTCCCAGACTAAGCATGAAGTAAAATTTCGAGTTTAGAAAAGCCCCGTGAAAATTTGTCGTGGGTCGCGCAGCGACCCGAGACAAATTTTCTGGGCTTTTCTAAACTCGAAATTTTACTTCATGCGCCACGCGTATAAAACACAGATTTTAAGTGAAGTTCAAATATACATAAATATGACAATAATATAATGTTATATACGCGTGGCGCATGAAGTAAAATTTCGAGTTTAGAAAAGCCCAGAAAATTTGTCTCGGGTCGCTGCGCGACCCTCGACTTTTCACAGGGCTTTTCTAAACTCGAAATTTTACTTCATGCTTAGTCTGGAAGTGGAAAACACTTATTTAAAGCTTTAAATTAAACTCTTAAAAAAAACTGGGAACATCCGCAATTGTTGTATCAATTCCATGGTATGTCATTATTTTTATAAAATCATATTACTTTTTCTTCATTATTTCAACTTAGAGAAACGTAAAGTGTTAAGTGTAACCATTCATAGATTTAGAATGTTTCCCTCTACAAAAAAGTGAAATACAGTTTGCCTCTAAAATAAATAGGGAAGCCAATATTTAAACACTTCAAAATTAACATGCGATTTCCTATGATGCGTCCGCCAAGTCAACACCCGGTATGTTGTAATGCTTCAGATATTCGTTGTTTTTTTAAGAGACTTCAATTTGAACCTTCAAACGAGTGATTTCACTCCCAGATTAAGCATGAAGTAAAATTTCGAGTTTAGAAAAGCCTGAAAATTTGGTTTGGTCGCGTAGCGAAGCAAAGCCAAACCAAACCAATATAATATTACCAAGAATAGTTTAACGGCGGTTACGAAGTTTTCAATATTTACCTTTTACAAAATAATACTAATAATATTTCAATGTTTTACACGCGTGGCGCATGAAGTAAAATTTCGAGTTTAGAAAAGCCCCGTGAAAATTTGTCTCGGGTCGCTGCGCGACCCTCGACAAATTTTCTACGCGGGGCTTTTCTAAACTCGAAATTTTACTTCATGCTTAGTCTGGGAGTGGAAAACACTCGTTTTGTCGATTTATGAAATGCTCATGAGATTTATGATATTTTGTGATATTTGTCGATTAAAAAAATGTCATGAGATCAATCTTTCGAGATGATCATCAATTTATAAAATGTTCATAAGGATTTTCGGTATTTCGAGATTTTTGTAAACTGTTCAATTTTTGTAGATTCATCAAACTTTAATGAAGTTTTCAATACTTCGAGATTTGCGTAAGATTTTCGATACTTTCAGATTTATAAAATTTTCATCAATTTTCGAAACTTCAAAATGTTTGTGATTTTTTAAATTCAAAGATTCAGTGGTTTTTTAAGAATTCATTAAAATCTTAAAAAAACTGCACAAACAAAAAATCATCCGACATTGACGACGTACAGATCAAACAGACACGCGTTCATAAATCACTCACCCTCCACGATCATATATTAGATACTTACGTTACAGAAATTAATAATCCGATTAACACCGACCGCCAGGCTCTTATAAAAAAACTAAAAGAACGTTTCATCGAATCATACCAAATTGACACTCATGCTTCGTTCACGGGAAACCGTATGTTCCTCGTTATGTTTGATCTTAAACACCCCGATAGTCCCATCCCAACTGTTCCTTCAGACGGAGTTCACTCTGCTAATTGTGTTGTCCAAAATGGCTAACCAAATCTCCTTTATTTACACCAACATAAACTCGCTCAACAACAAATCCCACATCCTATTCAATTATCTGAACAATAACCCGGTACATGTATGTCTTTTGGCCGAAACTAAATTCAAGAAACCTTTCTCTTTTCACAACTGGAACCATATCCAAATCGCCCCTACCATCCACAACCAAAACCCTCGGGGAGGTTTAATCGCAGCACTTCACCCAAGCCTAAAAATTGGTAAAAGCAACCCCCCTAGAATCAACCATCCCCTTAATGAATGCCTGCATTTTATCCTAACCCATCAATCTCTTCAAATCCATATATTCCTCACTTATATTCACCCTCACTATCCTATAGACGACACCATATTTATTAAAGCTTCACTATACTCAAACACCATCATTATAGGAGACTTTAATATAAACAGAAGCAAATCCCGCCACCTATCCTCATTCCTTTCCAATTCAAATTTTGTACGTATCCATACCCCTCCACCATTTATAATGAACCAAAACCAATCCACCACTCCAGACATCTTCCTCTGCACACAAAATATCCAACATCGTATCCATTCTGTAAACCTCCCCCCGACCTATGCTCAGATCACCTATCTATCACTTTCCAAATAAAATCCAACGAACCCCTTACCCGCACCTTCCCTGACTCCATCTTTGACTTTAAAAACTGTGACATAGACAAAGTTTCACTAGACCTCACTCAATTCATATCCTATAACACCGATATAAATCCCAACTCCGTTGAACAATTCAACAAAACTCTATCCGACTCCATTCAACAAAATAGTCCAAAAATTATCAAAACATTCTACAAATACCCCCTCCCTAATTTTATCCTAAGACTCCTAAAACACAAACGACAATTATATCGCGACATTAGACTTATGGACACACCGGAACTTAGACAGACATTTAATAAACTGAATAAAGACATTAAGACATTAATTTTTCAATATAAGACAGACGTATGGTTAAACACTTGCAAACGACCTAAACGGCAAGTCATTCTGGACACAAAAAACTATCAAAATATAAAAAAACTGACCAACTCCAACAAATACCGGACCCTGACACTAACGAGACAATTACGGAAGCAAACATAATCGTAGAAAAATTTGCAGACTACTTTAACGAAACATATAAGACGACAAAAGACACGACTTTTGACAAGAATTTTCACAAACATGTCAAGGAATAGCACAAAGAATTCTTAAAAAGCACTAACCCTACAAAACCAAACGACTTCTTTACAGAACTCGAATACAATAACATCATGAAAAAGGGAAAACATACTGCACCCGGTCATGACTACGTACATAGACGCATCCTTAAATCCTTACCACCTCACATCCACCACCATATTCTGAACATCCTCAACTACAACTACCAAAACAACTATTTCCCACCTGAATGGAAGACAGGCATCATCATATGCATACCTAAACGCGACCACAACACATCTCTCATTCCTAGTTACCGTCCTATAACTCTTCTTCCGGTCCTTGGCAAACTATATGAATCCCTCCTCAAAAACAAAATCCTCTCACTAATCTCTGACCGTACTCCCAACTACCAATTTGGATTTCTCCCCAAGTGCTCCACTAGTCTACCACTGTCTATCCTTACTTTCAACCTACAAACATCTCACCCCGAAGGCAAATCCTCTGCAACCTTCTTCCTCGACATCCAAAAAGCTTTCGATTCTGTTTGGCATAAAGGCCTCCTTTTTAAATGTCACTCCATTAATATCCCTGCACATCTGATCCGCATACTACATTCATTCCTCTTCAACAGATCCCTCAAAGTAAAAATCAAGAATCGTTTCTCCTCTATCTTTTCCCCAGAACAAGGTGTTCCCCAAGGTTCCCCCCTCTCTCCACTACTATACAATATATTCTGTTCCGACATATACCATCCTGACCCAAAATACTTCAATTCCTTAAAATATATAATACAGTTCGCCGACGACACTGCCCTCATATCCCACGCTCCCACCCTACCTAAAGCTCTCCAAAGTCTCCAAGAACTCATCGATACCCTTGAACGATGGTTCGCAAAATGGAGAATAAAAATCAATCCCCGTAAATCACAACTTATTCCTTACCGCAAAATCAATAACTATCCATTTATTATCTCCATTTCACAAAACCAAATCCACCCCTCCTCCCATGTAAAATATCTTGGATTTACTTTCGACCAAAAACTCAACTTCAAAAAACATGCATGTAACATAAAAAGTAAAATAACAACTCGGGCAAAACTGTTCAGAAACCTAACCTACAAACAATCTGGAATAAACATTAAAACTGCTGTAATCATTTATAAAATGATATGTCGTCCCTTGATTGATTATGGTTCCATCCTATTTTCCACGTCCCAAAATCCCACCCTACACCACATCCAAGTTAGTGAGCGAGCATTCCTAAGAACCCTTACCAAAATCCGTAACCCCATAAATCCGCTACATAACCCATCCAACCAATTCCTCTACGACTCAACTGAGATAACCCCCATAGAAGAACGCCTCCAATACCTTTCCGAAAAATTCTCTAAAAATCATTTTAATTATAATTACCGCACCATTTCCCATTACTGTTTCCATCGAAATCCCACTATTCTTCCCAAATATAAAAAACCAATAACAACCATATTTGAATTCATTTCATCATTTCACCCATACACTCATTAAGGACTGACGTACGACACTAATCATCAATCTAGGCAGAAAGACCTCAGGTCGATAGCCATTTGACAGTGACAGTGACAGTTCGCACCACTCATCCATTTTAAATAATAAAATTGTTTTGTAAATATACTGTAATCACTTTACTGTCAATAAAGATATTATTATTATTATTATTATCTTAAAAAAATCACCGAATCTTTGAATTTCAAAAATCACTGAATATATGAATTTCACGAAAACCGACCGAAAATGAACGGAAATTCATTACAGAATTTTGAAAATTCGCGAAAATTATAAAAATCTCACGAAAATGGAACATTTTACAATGAACTTGGAGATCAACATTTTGAAAATTTACGGAAATTTAGGAAATCCATAAAAACTGCCCAGATTTTAAAAATTGACGAAAATTCATTAAATTATTAAAATTTATAAATTACTGAAAATTGTTAAATATTTTAAAAACCAACGAACATATTTATAAAATTTAAGATAATCGTAAATATTTTGAAAATCAACGGAAATCTAGGAAATTCAGCAAAACCGACAGAATTTCGAAATTTGATGGAAATGTAGAAAATTCTCGAAAACCGCCACAGCTTTGAAAATCGACGAAAACTTCACGAATAATTGTCGAAATTTTGAAAATTTACGAAATTTACAAAAACAATTTTAAAAATTAACCTAAATCTTGTAATTTCGAATCCGAAAAACTTTATCCTCTACATTCCACCCTGAACAAGGTGTACCCCAAGGATCCCCACTATCTCCACTTCTTTACAATATATATTGCTACGACCTATATCACCCTAATCCCAACTTCATCAACTTCAATCGCTATCCCCTCCAGTTTGCCGATGATACAGCCCTAATTTCCCATTCTTCTACCCTGCCACGAGCCTTAGATTCCCTACAAAAAATCATAGATAAAAGCTCCAGGTGGTTCTCCAAATGGAGATTAAAAATAAACCCTAACAAATCCCAACTGCTACTACCCTATCATCGAATACCACCCAATCCTCTATCAGTATCCATTAACGGAACAATAATTACCCCCTCCCCCATTTGCAAATACCTTGGTATCCATCTAGATCCTAAATTCTCCTTTAAAAAGCACACCTCATTAATTAAACCAAATGTTATAAAGCGAGCCAAATATTTCCGCTGTCTCACCTACAAAAATCTAGGAGTCAGTACAAAGACCTGTACTAAAATATACAAAATGATATGCCGCCCTATCATTGACTACAGTTCAATCCTATATATCAACCCCTGTAAATCCACCCTGAATAACGCACGCTAACCAAGCTTCGCCATCCTCAGAACCCGCTCCATAACCCTTCCAATATCCTTCTGTATCAAACAACAAACATAACACCAATAAAAGATAGACTGCGATTTCTCGCTGAACGTTTCGCATGTAACGAAAGCAACTTCGAATTATTAAACAAATTATGCATCCCGAGAAACCCCCAGATACCCCCCAAATATAAAAACCCTCCCATAATCCTATTCGAATACATTTCCTCATTACATCCCAATTTCCAACCTTGAAACGGAAACGCATTAATATTAAGTCGATGAGCAGAAAGGCTTTTAGTCGATAGCCCTTACTTGGAACCTACATGCGTGTCACAAACCAAATATTATTACTAAAATGTATTATATATAACAACTTAAATTAATGTATGTTCTAGAGTAATAAAGATTTGATAGTCTTGTAATTTCACGCGAAACGTCAATATTTTAGGAATTATCAATAATCTTCATAATCCATGTAAAGTATTAACAGTTTTTAATTTAATAAAAAAATAGGAAATTTACGAAAACTGCCAGGATTGAAAAATTGGCAAAAATTTATGAAAATCTTAGAATTTCATTAAACTTTGAAAATCAACTAAAAATTCTGAAATTCACAAATAATTGTAAAAATTTGGAAAATTTACAATAACAATTTTAAAAATTAACACAAATCTTATAATTTTACGCAAAACGTCAATATTTTAAAAATTGACAATAATCTTGACAATTCACGAAAAGTATTAACATTTTCAAATTTAATAAAAAATTAGGAAATTGACGAAATCTGCCAGGATTGAAAAATTGGCGAAAATTAAATAAAATTTAGTATAACCGTTAAAATTTTGAAAATCTTGGATGTTCATTAAAAACATCAAGGTTTAAAAAAACTTAAGGTATTTACAAAAAAATGTTCGAGATATTGAAATTCTAGCATTAATAAATAAAAATGTAAGAAATTCATTCAATTGGTTTTCAAAAAGTAAATTAAATTTAAAAAATAATGATTAAAAACATGAAAATTTAAGAATAACCACCAAGAATTTGAATATTAATTAAAACCTTGAAAATTCATGAAAGAGTATTTTATTTTTTATAAATTAATGATAATGATGGGTTCATGAAATCTGCAAAAATTTAAAAAATTGACGAAAATCTTAAAAACCGTCAAATGAATGAAAATCTTTGAAAAAGCTACTGAGAATTCCCGAACGAGTGTCTTCCACACCCAAATGCGCGTCCATGTCCAAATTCGGGCTTTTCTCAACTCGAAATTTTACTTCATGCGCCAGGCGCATAAAAACACTAATTTAGTGTAATGTTTAAAATATATTTTCAATTTTTTAATTATAAAATTTTCACGAGATTTTGAATATTTCGAGATATTTGTGTTTTTCAATATTTCGAGATTTTCAACAATTAAAAAAATGTTCTTGTAAAAAATAAAATTCAAGAATAACCACCATGAATTTGAGTATTAACGAAAACCTTGGAAATTCATATTTTTTTTTTATAAATTAATGATAATAATTTTATTTAATTCATGAAATCTGCAAAAATTTGTAAAATTGACGAAAATCTTAAAAACAGTCAAATAATTGAAAATCTTTAAAAAAGCTATTGATAATTTCCGAACGAGTGTCTTCCACTCCCAGACTAAGCATGAAGTAAAATTTCGAGTTGAGAAAAGCCTTAAGAATTTGGATTTGGACGCGCAGCGTCCAAATCCAAATTCTTAAGGCTTTTCTCAACTCGAAATTTTACTTCATGCGCCACGCACATAAAAACACTGATTTAGTGTAATGTTTAAAATATATTTAAAATTTTTCAATTATAAAATTTTCACGAGATTTTGAATATATCGAGATATTTGTGTTTTTCAATATTTCTAGATTTTCAACAATTTAAAAAATGTTAATGTAAAAAATGAAATTCAAGAATAACCACCATGAATTTGAGTATTAACGAAAACCTTGGAAATTCATATTTTCTTTTTATAAATTAATGATAATGATAGAAATTCATGAAATCTGCAAAAATTAGTAAAATTCACGAAAATCTTAAAAACAGTCAAATAATTGAAAATCTTTAAAAAAGCTATTGATAATTTCCGAACGAGTGTCTTCCACTCCCAGACTAAGCATGAAGTAAAATTTCGAGTTGAGAAAAGCCTTAAGAATTTGGATTTGGACGCGCAGCGTCCAAATCCAAATTCGGGCATTTCTCAACTCGAAATTTTACTTCATGCTCCACGCACATAAAAACACTGATTTAGTGTAATGTTTAAAATATATTTTTAATTTTTCAATTATAACATTTTCACGAGATTTTGAATATTTCGAGATATTTGTGTTTTTCAATATTTCTAGATTTTCAACAATTTAAAAAATGTTAATGTAAAAAATGAAATTCAAGAATAACCACCATAAATTTGAGTATTAACGAAAACATTGGAAATTCATATTTTCTTTTTATAAATTAATTATAATGATAGAAATTCATGAAATCTGCAAAAATTTGTAAAATTGACGAAAATCTTAAAAACAGTCAAATAATTGAAAATCTTTGAAAAAGCTATTGATAATTTCCGAATGAGTGTCTTCCACTCCCAGACTAAGCATGAAGTAAAATTTCGAGTTGAGAAAAGCCTTAAGAATTTGGGTTTGGACACGCAGCGTCCAAATCCAAATTCGGGCATTTCTCAACTCAAAATTTTACTTCATGCACCACGCACATAAAAACACTGATTTAGTGTAATGTTTAAAATATATTTTCAATTTTTCAATTATAAAATTTTCACGAGATTTTGAAAATTTCGAGATATTTGTGTTTTTCAATATTCCTAGATTTTCAACAATTTCAAAAATGTTAATGTAAAAAATGAAATTCAAGAATAACCACCACGAATTTGAGTATTAACGAAAACCTTTGAAATTCATATTTTCTTTTTATAAATTAATGATAAAGATAGAAATTCATGAAATCTGCTAAAATTAGTAAAATTCACGAAAATCTTAAAAACAGTCAAATAATTGAAAATCTTTAAAAAAGATATTGATAATTTCCGAACGAGTGTCTTCCACTCCCAGACTAAGCATGAAGTAAAATTTCGAGTTGAGAAAAGCCTTAAGAATTTGGATTTGGACGCGCAGCGTCCAAATCCAAATTCGGGCATTTCTCAACTCGAAATTTTACTTCATGCGCCACGCACATAAAAACACTGATTTAGTGTAATGTTTAAATTATATTTTCAATTTTTCAATTATAAAATTTTCACGAGATTTTGAATATTACGAGATATTTGTGTTTTTCAATATTTCTAGATTTTCAACAATTTAAAAAATGTTAAAGTAAAAAATGAAATTCAAGAATAACCACCATGAATTTGAGTATTAACGAAAACCTTGGAAATTCATATTTTCTTTTTATAAATTAATGATAATGATAGAAATTCATGAAATCTGTAAAAATTCATAAAGTTGACGATAATCTTAAAAATCGTCAAATGAATGAAAATCTTTGAAAAAGCTATTAATAATTCCCAAACGAGTGTTTTCCACTCCCAGGCTAAGCATGAAGTAAAATTTCGAGTTGAGAAAAGCCCTAAGAATTTGGATTTGGACGCTGCGCGTCCAAATCCAAATTCGGGCTTTTCTCAACTCGAAATTTTACTTCATGCGCCACGCGCATAAAAACACTGATTTAGTGTAAGGTTTAAAACATATTTTCGATTTTGCAATTATAAAATTTAGATGAAATTTCGAATATTTTCGTGAGTTTTTCAATATTTCGAGATTTTCATTAGTTTAAAAAATGTTAATATAAAAAATTTATTTTAAGAATACCTACCAAGAATTTGAGTTCTAAGGAAAACTTTAGAAATTCAAACGAATGAAAATCTTAGAAAAAGCTATCGATAATTCCCGAACGAGTGTCTTCCACTCCCAGACTGAGCATGAAGTAAAATTTTGAGTTGAGAAAAGCCCTAAGAATTTGGATTTGGACGCGCAGCATCCAAATCCAAATTCGGGCTTTTCTCAACTCGAAATTTTACTTCATGCACCACGCGCATAAAAACACTAATTAAGTGTAATGTTTAAAATATATATTCGTTTTTTTAATTACAAAATTTAGAATATTTTTGAAAAAATTTTTAAATTGATGAAAATCTCGAAATATTGAAAAACTCACGTATATCAGAGTTTTTCAATCTATCGAGATTTTTATGAATTCAAAAAATGTTCATGAAATTCAGATTTTCATCATTTCAAAATTGTCTCGTCGATTTTTTAAATTTTCAAATATTTTTATCTAAAACTTACATCGATCGAGTTATTCATTTATTTATTTAGGCTTTCCTAAACTCAAAATTTTACTTCATGCTCCACCGAGCGTGTTAAACACTGATTCAAAGGGAAGTTTAAAATATACCGCTTAGCAAAATTCGATGGCCTCAGTTGTGGTGTGTTGAAATACTTAAAAGAGAAAACCCTGTATAGTTTTTACTTTGACTTTTCTTTAAGCTTTAACTACAGTGCTATGGTTTAAAACATGATTTAAAGTAGGCTTTGACTCTTAAATTAGACTAGGCGGCATTTTTTTGTGCGGTTTGTCCAGACTGCTAATTAAATGATGGAATAAATTTGAGGTTATGTTATACCATGTGTTAAGTCAGAAGCTTAACACATTGTTTAACATAACCTCAAATTTATTCCGTTATTTAATAAGCAGTCTTATTAGAAACTTTTTTTGTTTGTTAAGAAAGAATCGAAATACAACAGATGGAGTCTAATAAATAACTAGTATCGTATGTAATGATTTGGTATCGATATTAGCGATATACCGGAAAAAGAAATATCGATATGAATATCGATTATTTTGCATAAATATATCGATATTCCAAGATATCGATATACATCGAACATCCCTGAGAAGACATAGATGCCGCTTTTTTATACCCCTGCCTCTTTTTCTCTTTACTCTATTTCCCATTGCAATCGCTGAAAGACCAAAAAAACTCTCTATACCAGGAAGTCTCAATCTTTTTTAGGTCATAACTTGTGAAAATTAGAAAAAATACGGATAATGCGGATATTCGGATAATGCGAATATCCTTATAATGCGAATATATTATCCGAATAACCGCATTATCCGGATATTCGAATATATTGTTACGAATTATCCAAACATTCGTTATTCGGATAGAGTCTATTATCCGAATATTCGTTATTCGGATAACCCGGATAACGAATATTCGTTAAAAACAGATTAACAGATTATATCTGTTATTCGAATATTCAAATAATTTATATCCGGATAACCGCAGCCCTAGTATGCATATGTTTACTTAAAAGAAAAGTTCCTTGTTTATAAATAAAATGATGTGGAAGATGTAGAGACTAAATTCTTGAGTATAGTCTAGTGTGCCATGAAGTATAATATCGTATGTTCAAATAAAAAAAACCTTTAGAGTGCCATGGAAAAAAATGTAGGTTGGCAACTCTTAAATTATATATTAAAATTATTATGTCTGAAGTTTTATATGTCAATTTCCAAAGCGTGTAGCCAACTTAAATTTAAAAAAAGATGAAATCATGGCACTCTAGAGATTTCTTTTTATTGAACATACGATACAAAAACACTCACTTTTATTTGTTTAATTAATTTGTAAATAATCATACGTGTATATTTCCTAACAAAAAACTTAATAAGCACTTTTTACAGGGCCGCACGATTTTCCAAGTAAGTGATCACAATAACCACAGCTAGTACTCACCATTAGATAGTGATCATAATTAATCGCTCGCAAATTACACAATTTATTTATAATCGCCGGATTATTGCATCACACGGTTGAATTCAATCAAACACAATATCAATTTAATACATCAACATTAAACAAACCTTGTGTACGTAATTGAATATCCGTATGTTAAATAATTCATAATTCGATGCACTCGACGTAATTAGATAATCCGGAGTGTAAATTTGTAGCGGGCACACGCGGGTTTACTTGTCGAGAGAGTGGGAGAGCTTTAGACGCGAATGCCCTCTGGGATTTATGTATGCATGCGGGTCCTGCGTTGTTTTCGCTTGTTTTCAGGCATGCACCGCTGTTTAAGATGCAATTTGTAAATTTCTGCTCTCCCGATTATGGTAGGTGAAATTAGTCACGCTTTGCTGATTGCACTGTTTCTTATTGTGGACGCGTAATTAAAAGTTTTGATTGTGCATGGGTTTTCTGGGTTTATTTAATTTCGTGTTTTTTGGTCATTTTGTTCAGTGTAGCGAAAATATTTTGTATTAAACAAACGTGCTAATTAATAGAAGTTAGTTTGAATTTAAACTGAAAAATTAGAAATTATAAAACTTAATTAGCAACTTTTGTGAATAAAATAAACTTGGCGGTAATTATACTAAACAAAAATGTGAATACCCGGCGCATGCACCATAATTACACCATGCATGGGTGCCCGCACATATCGGCAAGGGCTTTACAAATTTACAAATTATTTATTTATTTATTTATTTCAACGGCTTGCCATTTACATTAATATACAATATACAAAAAAAACAAATATGTACAAACACTAAACTTAAAACTACGCAAGAAAAGTTACAAATCTTTTAAAAGGCGCTTTAATAATGAAAAAGACCCATTAAAAAAGTCAAAATTTAAAATATTTGCGTATAATAGTATCGTATGTTCAATAAAAGTGCTATAATTTTATCATATTATAAATTTATGTTGGTTACACGCCTTAGGAATGGTCATATAAAACGTCAGACATAATAATTATAATGTATAATTTCAGAGTTGCCAACCTACAATATATTCCATAGCGCTCTAGAGGTTTTATTTCATTGAACATACGGTATATTTATTTATGCTATGATTTAGGTGCATTAAGTGCTAATCATGCAACCGATGGCGATATTCTCAAGATAATGGCGAAAACTGTAACCCAGATCTTATTTAGTTTCGTAAATATTTTATGTTTTCGAATCCACTGCAAATAACTGTTGTAACTAAGTTTTAATTTAAGAAATATTATTTTCCTAATTTATGTAAGAGGTGATTATCGTAAAATAAATTATAATGATAATTTATTATTATTATATTATTCCTGTAATCTATTAGACAACGTATAACTTTATCATAAGCAATTTTTAATAAGTATTATAAGTAGATGTTTATACTAATATTGGTAAATTAATAATATCTGAATTACAAATTCTATTATTTGGAAAATCGGTGATACGAGGTTTTGGAAGTAGTTGTTCGATGTTAGATATTGTTCAGTGTAACAATATCTAATATTGAACAACTACTTCCGAAACCTTGTAACTCCGAATTTCAAAAAAAAGAAAATCGTAATTCAGATATTATTAATTTACCAATATTAGTATAAACATCTACTCATAATACTTATTAAAAATTGCTTATGATAAAGTTATACGTACCATAAAAAAATCAGGGGGATTACCTAGCTCTTATAATAATTAACTAGTATTTTATCCTCTTGTCAAATTTCACGTTTTGCACTTACAAGGTTTCAGAAACAATTGATCGATACATACACTTGCATTTCCATGCAAGTATGCATTTATCGCCTAGTAACAACATCATACGAAAATCAAAATTTTGTCATTTAGGCAATTATTTGACCAAAACGTTCTATTAGGTATACATTAGAGACCTGCACGAGTATGAATGGAATCGGCGATTACAGATACAAATACTCATCGTTGCGATGCAACGATGAGTATAAACATACTCGTAATCGTACTCATGATTACACGATTATAATCGTTAATTTATGCAGAATCGTATGAGTAATCGGTTATACAGGTACATTTTTCTCAATAATTTTAAACAGTTATTAATATCTTTAGATACAAGATATATAAAAAAGTTTATATAAAAAAATATTGTGTTTTCACTCAACATAGCAAAGCACATCAATTGCAAAAATAAATAATCTTAAAAGGTGTATGCGTTGCAACGTCTACGTTTAGTTCACACACAAAAATTGTTTTAAGTCATTTTTGGGAATATGTTCCTCTGCTCAGCGATGGTTAAAATTATGTTCTGTGCTAAAGTTGAATATAAGTGGCTAGGAATTTCCCGACATAGGCGACTCGAAAGGTGTTCGGAATTTATATGGCGTCAGTCTTCAAGATGTTGCCCCGTCAGAAATTGACGTGAAGGAAAACTACTACACCAATGTGTTTAGATCAAAGAGAGATAATTAATTATGTTATTGTTTCGAAAAATTGAAGATTAAGTTTAATAAAGTTCTGGCCGGCCAATGTAGTCGGAGTCCCAACACTTTGTCTGTAACTCGGACACTTAACAATCAATGATTCATCGGTAATTCATTTTATTATAGACTGTCATGAATAATTTTCTTTTTTTAATAATTCTAATAAATTTAACAAAAACATATCGAAAATTGGCACTTTGCATATCGGATTTAGTTAATTACTATAGCGATTTTTTATTACTTATAGAAAAAATAACGTGAATTTAACACAAAAATATTCATTACATCTCAAATACACGATTTACTTACAATAAAAATAAAACATGTAAAGATGATTCTTCATGAAATGGCCTTGAAGCGCGATAAAGTCCCCAACAAACGGCCGAAGTTCTACAGAGATTATTAACGAATCAAACGCAATAGTTTATTTTCTGTAGTATCTTATTATACTATACTACGTTATGGTCTTTTAGAATAATTATATTTGTTATAATTTTTGAAATCAAAAGGAAATGATGTGACAAAGACCATCAATTTAAAAATTTTCGTTTCAAGATTAACCAAAATTTCAACAGGCGACTAAGCCAAAGCTTTAAATCCCTCCCTATTTACAATATCAAAAGAACGTTGATTAGGAGCCACAAATGTTACACAATTGTTCATTATTTCTTGCCTACGCGTGTGGCTGTTCAACTATCATCCTCATGGTTGTATTTATTTTTGGAACAAGAGTGCTTCTTAAAATTTGAAGGACTGCACCTTTTTCCGAATTGAAATATCTTCTCACATACCACACATATTACGAATAGTTCGATTTCTTTCGTTGCACTGTTGACATCTTTTTTTAAAAAAAGCTAGACCGCACTTGTACCTGACTCTTGCAAACATTTTAATTATTTTCGGAAATATAAATTTGTAATTGATATTGTTTACCAACAAAGAACAAAATATATCGATCACCACTTATATGACACAATGTATTACAAATATCAAACGATACTGAGAGTTTAAATCAAATTATTATTTTTGATTAATAATCGGTACAGCCTGGCAGATCTGACATGATTATGTTTGAATTGTAATCGCCGATTACTAATCGTTACAGGTCTACATGCGACGATGCCGACGATGCCGTTCCACGAGTATGTAATCGTATCGCGTAGCAACGTAATCGGCGATTATTAACAGGATATAGTTTTACGTACTCGTGCAGAACTCTAGTATACATATGCATACGCTATATTTATAGAGTTTACTTTGAAGCTTAAAACGAGTGTTTTCCACTTCCAGACTAAGCATGAAGTAAAATTTCGAGTTTAGAAAAGGCTGAACATTTGGTTTGGTCGCGTAGCGCGAAGCGCGGAGCGGCCAAACCAAATTTTCAGGCTTTTCTTAACTCGAAATTTTACTTCATGCGCCACGCGTAAAAACACTGATTTTAAATGAAGTTCAAAACGTATTGCTTAAGTAGTATTCTAAAGCAGTATACTTTGAACTACACTTGAAATCATTGTTTTAGACGCCTGGCGCATGAAGTAAAATTTCGAGTTTAGAAAAGCCTGAAAATTTGGTTTGGCCGCTCCGCGCTTCGCGCTACGCGACCAAACCAAATATTCAGGCTTTTCTAAACTCGAAATTTTACTTCATGCTTAGTCTGGGAGTGGAAAACACTCTTTTTAAGCTTCAAAGTAAACTCTATAATAAAAAGCGTATGCATATGTATACCTAATAGAACGTTTTGGTCGAATAATTGCCTTTATAGAGTGAACTCTATAAAAAGAAGCTCTATACCTAATAGAACCGAGGAGTGGAAACTTCTAATTAAACGTTTGTAAAATATAAATGAATATCTGAAAATTGACCGCGGTTGCATCGAAATATGTACATTTAAAAAAAATTACCTGCATAGCAATAATTGTTATTATAATCACTGTTTTAAACAATTGATTTAATGGATTTATACACGGATAAAAACGTTTTACGATCAAATAACTTTACTAATTTACCGTAAAACAGTTTAGAAACAGTAAATTACTGGTACATTTTAGAGAGCATTTTTCACAATTTATTGCAATCCATATTAACAAGATTTGCCTGTTTCCGAATTTTTGCAAAAAGTTTTTCAGAACCTAAAACTGTAATAATATTCCTAAATTTAAAGTTTGAATTCACAATATTTAATGATATTTGCTGTCCTTAACAATTTTTCAAAAATAGCCTTATTTTTTTTTATTTCAGAAAATTTGTGTTGCTACAAAATGTTTACACAAGTCAGATACGATAATAAAATGATTACATTATTATGTACTTAAAAGTGAATTAAATAACTATAAATAATGTGTAAATAAATATAATGCTCGTACATGTATAAAATCAATATTTCAAAGCTTAATTCTAAAGACAACACAACAAATTAAAAATGTGGGTAATAAGTATCGAGTGATACTTACTTATTCGACTTAAAACAAATATATTGGCCCAGTAGCGTAGATAGCTTTTTGCAATGGGGGGAGGGGCGATTTGATTTACTATTAAGTTTCATAAATGTATTTTTCTAAAGTATAAAAATAGTTTTATTTTTTAGTTAGTTGCAGGGGCGTCACGAAGCTAAAGATCCGAAAATTCTTAAATTTAAATCAAAAATTTTAAATTATATCAGTAATTTGTATTTTAAATTTCACTTTAAATCAGTGTTTTGTACGCGTGGCGCATGAAGTAAAATTTCGAGTTTAGAAAAGCGTGAAAATTTGGATTTGCCGGGGCGTGACTCGCTTCGCTCGCGCGACCCGTCAAATCCAAATTTTCACGCTTTTCTAAACTCGAAATTTTACATCTTTTTACTTTTTTACAGACTACTTTTTTTTGGCATCACGAAGCCAAACATCCGATAATTCTTAAATTTAAATAAGAAAAAATAAAAATAGCCTTATTCGACTTATGGAAAATTGAAACAAATATATTGGACCAGTGGGGTAGATAGCTTTTTGCAATGGGAGGTGGGAAGGTGATTTGATTTACTATTAAGTTTTATAAATGAATTTTTCTATAGTATAAAAATGATTTATTTTTTTAAGCTATCTACTTAGATGCAGGGGTGTCACAAAGCTAAAGATCCGAAAATTCTTAAATTTAAATCAAAAATTTTAAATTATATCAGTAATCTATATTTGAAATTTCACTTTAAATCAGTGTTTTGTACGCGTGGCGCATGAAGTAAAATTTCGAGTTTAGAAAAGCGTGAAAATTTGGATTTGATGGGGCGCGACTCGCTTCGCTGGCGCGCCCCGTCAAATCCAAATTTTCACGCTTTTCTAAACTCGAAATTTTACTTCATGCTTAGCCTGGGAGTGGAAACACTCGTTAGAATTATGTTTGAATAACAACAGATTAATGACTTAATTTCACAATAATTTGTCAGCTTTAGTATCTTATGACTTATTGTAGTGTTTTTATGCGTGACCTAATGTCATAATCGTTTAAAAAACAGTCAATTGCTAATTTCAAAGAACTCATTAAATAAAGTTATTTTTAATTAATTGTAACTTAAAAACATTTTTATCGGAATTTTAAGAAAAATTATAAAAATCACATTTAAGTAAACAAAAGTCAATTTTGACGTTAGATTGTAAGAAATTGACATAATTGCAAAACTTTCAAATGACTAAAGAAATGATAGTTATAAATGTAGTCATAAATGTCATAATCGTTTAAAAAACAATCCATTATTGGAAGTAGTTCCTAATGTCATAAAGTTATTTTCAATTAATTATAACTGAAAAACATATTTATCGGAACTTTAGGAAAAATGATTAAAATCACATTTTAAGTAAACAAAGGTCAATTTTGACGTTAGATTGTAAGAAATTGACATAATTGCATAACTTTCAAATGACTAAACAAATGATAGGTTTAAATGTAGCTTTGCATTTAAAAACTGGTAATTTTTATAAATCAGTGTTTTGTACGCGTGGCGCATGAAGTAAAATTTCGAGTTTAGAAAAGCGTGAAAATTTGGATTTGCCGGGGCGCGACTCGCTTCGCTCGCGCGCCCCGTCAAATCCAAATTTTCACGCTTTTCTAAACTCGAAATTTTACTTCATGCTTAGCCTGGGAGTGGAAAACACTCGATAGAATTATGTTTGAATAACAACAGATTAATGACTTAATTTCACCATAATTTGTCAACTTTAGCCATAAGATACTTTATTGTAGTGTTTTTATGCGTGACCTAATGTCACAATCGTTTAAAAAACAGTCCATTGCTAATTTAAAATAACTCATTAAATAAAGTTATTTTTAATTAATTGTAACTTAAAAACATTTTTATCGGAATTTTAAGAAAAATTATTAAAATCACATTTAAGTAAACAAAAGTCAATTTTGACGTAAGATTGTAAGAAATTGACATAATTGCAAAACTTTCAAATGACTAAAGAAATGATAGTTATAAATGCAGTCATTAATGTCATAATCGTTTAAAAAACAATCCATTGTTTGGATGTAGTTCCTAATGTCATAAAGTTATTTTCAATTAATTATAACTGAAAAACATATTTATCGGAACTTTAGAAAAAATGATTAAAATTACATTTTAAGTAAACAAAGGTTAATTTTGACGTTAGATTGTAAGAAATTGACATAATTGCATAACTTTCAAATGACTAAACAAATGATAGGTTTAAATGTAGCTTTGCATTTAAAAACTGGTAATTTTTAGTTTTAAACATTAATGTTAATAATAGATATGCCAAAAATGACATTAAACGAAATGATATTACATACCAGCAAAAGTGTAATTTTTATGCAAAATATCAAACGTGTCAATTGTAACGTAAAATGTCAACTGAATTGTTGAATCTCAGAAATAACGACTAGGTTAGTTTACTAAATAGTATTTCTCTGTTTTTTTTTTTTTTTTATATAAGATAATTCCATTCCAACCTAAAATCATGCATATTTGCTAACAAACAAAATCGCAGAAGTAATAATGCAAGTGGATATTTTAAAATTATCTTATTTACGTTCTCCATGCCAACGACTGTACGATCGCGCTGAATTAGTGACGTTAAGTTCAATCCGTCAAATCACTACGTAATGCATAATTGTCACACAAATCGTTTCGGAACAATTTCCAAGGAGGAAATTATAAGTAATATAAATTTAACAGTGCCGCTAAATACCAAAAAAAGTAAATCATCAATTTGGACCCAATTTGAACATTTTTGCAAGGAACAAAATTTTGACATAACTACGCCACAGAAAATTGACGACATCGCCAATATTTTGATGAGCTGGAGTTTCAACATGAAAAAAAGGAATGGAGAGGACTACAAGGAGTATGTGGTAAAAACAATGTTCAACACGGTAGCAAAATTACTTCAGCATATAAAATTATGAAAAATTTAAAGTAACTTTTGACCCATTTTCGCACATTGAATTTAAAAAAGCACGTGATGCTCGTGATTCAAAGCGCAAGCAATTGCAAGCTGTTATTGATAAAAGAAAAGAGAGTTCGGTGGCTCTGACTAAGCTAGAGATTAATAAAATGGCATTATTATGGGACGAAAACACACCAATTGGACTCCAAAAGAAATTTTTTCATATAGTTTCCTACGAATTAGCGTGGAGAGGCGGGGGAAGCAGCAACATGTAAAATTACTTTCTTCAAGGAAGAAAAGCTCAATAACAATGTACAAACAGGACGAATAGAATACAACACTATTTTTTCAAAGACATCTCAGGGAGGCTCAAAAAAAATGCAGTGATAGTAAATGGATCATTGAAAATAAAGAAAATAAAGATTTATGCCCTGTCAGATTGTTCAACAAAATCTTAAGTAAAAGAACCCCAAACATAAAGAGTGAGAGATTATTTTTGACGCCTAATCTAGTTTGGAACCGAGATCATTCGAGAACATGGTTTAAAAATATGCCCATAGGTGTTAATGAAATAATGAAGTGGACAAAAATATCGGCGGATAAAATTGGACTTAACATAAAAGAAAAGAAAATTACAAATCATTCACATCGCTCTAGTGCTGTGTCTAATTTATGTAAAGCAGGAGTTAGCGAACAAGAACTAATTAAAATAACAGGACACAGCACGGCTACTTCAATAAAACCATATCTGCAACTAGATCAAGAGCATCATTCAAATATCATCCAAAACTTGCGGACAGAAACTCCATCCTTAGCTATGCAGTCAACTTCATCAGCTACGAGTTCCTCAACGGGGCAAAATGTTTCCATAATTGTGTTTTTCATAATTGTTCATTTCCCTTAAACAAATAATTATATTAATAGTTCCTAATAATATATAATTTCAATGTAATTTTTGTAAGAAATATGTTATAAAATTATAGACCTGTTTTATAGTATTTTGAGGAAATTATGCCGTTCCCAATAAAGAGAAAAAATAATCCTCACTTTCTAATAGCGGTTTGCTGTTTAATTTAAAAGTGCATAACTGATTAATTATTACTATTGCATTGAATATAAATTATTCTTGCGCGAAACGTTTCTACAAACTAAAAGAAATTTAATAGGACATTGGCAACGCTGCAAGAGCGGATGACAGATTTTAGAATGACAATACACCTTTGTCATAGAATTATCTTATCAAATACCACTCGAGGTTTGGTTTTGGGAGGATATTTTTTCATTTAATAACTCGTGCGTGGTTTTACAATTTTACTCGAGAAAACTTGTATAGACAAAAACACTCGAGCTTCGGTCTCGTGTTTTTGTCATCCAAGTTTTCTCTCGTTAAAATTGCTAGGCAACCACGCACTCGTCTAAATAAAAAAATATCCGGCCAAAACCAACCTCTTGTGGTATTACATACGAAAATATTAAAGGTTTTTTCAATATGTCAAAAACTAGTAAAAAATAGAAAAAGTGTTTTGGATTATTTTTTCATCAGCACAACATTTTTGGTATAAAAATATCGTATTTTCAATAAAAAAAACCTGTAGTGTGCTATGATTTTATCTTTTTTAAATTTATGTTGGCTACACGCTTTAGGAATTGTCATATAAAACGTCAGACATGATAATTATAATGTATAATTTCAGAGTTGCCAACCTACAGTATATTCCACAGCACTCTAGAGGTTTTATTTTATTGAACATACCGTTTTTAACATAATCGGTCATTTTTCACATATATTGACAATTCAAACGTAGCTTGTCATTATTAACACAGACACACTGTCAATCCGTGTTGAAAATATCAAATTATGCCAAAACAAAAGACAATTTATGTGGATAAAATTGTCGTTTTTTATTTCTTTAGCATAATTAACTATTTTTGAGATAATTTCCCACTTTAATCTTAGTCATTATTCATATACATTGATATTTTTAACGTAGCTTGCCATTATCGACACACACTGGCATTCCGTGTTGAAAATATTAAATTATACCAGAATAAAAATGTATGTAATTAAAATTGTCGTTTTTTTTTTTTATTTAGCATAATTTGATATTTTCAATACGGAAAATAATCGTTAAAACACTTATTTTGGCCACCTATGACATTTTAGGACACCGCTGTATTTTAATCAACTGCCCAACATTTAGTCAATCGAGTGGTTTTTGATAAAATTTGGCAACTTACTTAATAGACTGTATTTTGACATTTTGATGTTGTTACTTAGACTATAATGACTTTATTCAATGAGTTTTTTTTTTTCATTAACAAACGACTGTTTTTCTTTAATGATTATGATATTAGGTCACGTTTAAAAACACTAAAATAAATTGTTTTGACTATTGTGACATTTTAAATCTAAATGACTCACTCAATCAACTACTTTTGATTATGATGACATTTAAACATTTACAGTTAAAATGTTAAAATAATTGGGTTTAAAAGATAGTTTATTGTAGTGTTTTTAAACGTGACCTAATGTCATGAAACATTTAAAAAAACAGTCGATTGTTAATTAAAAAACTCATTGAATAAAGTCATAATAGTCTAAGTAACATAACGTCAAAATTCCTCTGTTGACTGTATTTTGACTATTATGACTTTTTAACTATAAACCATTAGTGTGTTTGACTATAACAGTATTTTCATATTAATTTGGTTTTTACAAACTTTAGCAACTTACTTAATAGACTGTATTTTGATATTTTGATGTTGTTACTTACACTATAATGACTTTATTCAATACGTATTGTTTTAATTAACAAACGACTGATATTTTTAAATGATTATGATATTAGGTCCGTTTAAAAACACTACAATAAACTATCTTTTGACTATTGTGACATTTTAACTCTAAGTGACTCAATCAACTACCTTTGATTATGATGACATTTAAACATTTACAGTCAAAATGTCACAATAATTAAAAGAGAGTTTATTGTAGTGTTTTTAAACGTGACCTAATGTCATGAAACATTTAAAATAAGTCGATTGTTAACAAAAAAACTCATTGAATAAAGTCATATTAATCTAAGTACAACATGACGTCAAATCCCTCTGTTGACTGTATTTAGACTATTGTGATATTTTGACTATATTTTGACTATTACAGTATTTTCATATTATTCACTCGATCGACTGTATGTTTGACTGTGTTTGACTTTGATTAAAAAACACTTAGAACCTTTCTTCAATACTTTATTTTGTAACCAAATGTACATTTCGGACACGAAGTGTCCATTATCAATGGTTTGATACTAATACTATTGATCAAACCATTGATAATGGACACTTCGTGTCCGAAATGTACATTTGGTTACAAAATAAAGTATTGAAGAAAGGTTCTAAGTGTTTTTTAATCAAAGTATAATTATCTTCAAGTAACTCAATCAATCCAAATAAAATGTGTTTGACTGTTTCTTTAAATGATTATGATATTAGGTCACGTTTAAAAACACTACAATAAATTATCTTTTGACTATTGTGACATTTTAACTCTAAGTGACTTAATCAACTACCTTTGGTTATGATGACATTTAAACATTTACAGTCAAAATGTCACAGTATTTAAAAGATGGTTTATTGTAGTGCTTTTAAACGTGACCTAATGTTATGAAACATTTAAAAAAGCAGTCGATTGTTAATTAAGAAACTTATTATATAAATTAATTATAGTCTAAGTAACAACGTCAAAATCCCTCTGTTGACTGTATTTTAACTATTGTGATATTTTGGCTGTGAGTCACTAGCTCGACTACCATTTGACTATTACAGTATTCTCATATTATTCACTCGATCGACTGTATGTTGACTATTACGACATTTTAACTGTAAACCACTAGTTTGACTGTGTTTGACTATAACAGTATATTCATATTATTCACATGATCTACTGTATGTTGACTATTGTACCATTTTGACTGTAAGGCACTAGTTTCATTCTCTTTTGACTATTGTGACATTTTAACTCTAAGTGACTCAATCAACTACCTTTGATTATGATGACATTTAAACATTTACAGTCAAAATGTCACAGTAGTTAAAAGATAGTTTATTGTAGTGTTTTTAAACGTGACCTAATGTTATGAAACATTTAAAAAAGCAGTCGATTGTTAATTAAGAAACTTATTATATAAATTCATTATAGTCTAAGTAACAACGTCAAAATCCCTCTGTTGACTGTATTTTAACTATTGTGATATTTTGGCTGTGAGTCACTAGCTCGACTATCTTTTGACTATTACAGTATTCTCATATTATTCACTCGATCGACTGTATGTTTACTATTATGACATTTTAACTGTAAACCACTTGTTTGACTGTGTTTGACTATAACAGTATTTTCATATTAATCACATGATGTACTGTATGTTGACTATTGTACCATTTTGACTGTAAGGCACTAGTTTCATTCTCTTTTGACTATGACAGTATTGTCATAGTATTCACTTGATCGACTGTATGTTGACTATTTTGTCTGTAAACACTCGGTCGACTGTATTTTGACTATTGTGACATTTTGACCGTAAGTCACTAGTTCGACTGTCTTTTGACTATTACAGTATTTTCCTAATGAACACCCGAGCAACTGTTTTGTAACATTTTGACATTTTGACTGTAGGTAACTAGTTCGACTGTATTTTCACTATTACAGAATTTTCATAATAACAATAATGAAATTTTTACCTTAAGTAACTTGATCCACAATCTTCTGACTATAACATTATTTACACATTAAATCACTCTGCTGGCTGTATTTTGACTATTGATGTTACGTCTCTTCGTCAATTATTTTTTGAATATGACCGTATTTTCACATTAATCACTCTCTCGACTGTATTTTGACAATTATGATATTTTACCAACGCCCTATCTAGTAACCGATCATACCACACTGTCATCTTGACAAGTATGATTGACATTACGTACACATGCGCGTAATAGCTTTGACAAGTACATTACGTGTTGATAGCTGAACAGCTTATTGCTTACCGCACAACCAAATGACATTTCTTTGATGTACACGGAGTTTTTCTTTAAAGTATACGTATTCTAAATTCAGCTTATTTTCTTTAAATTTGTGGTTAATCGTTGTTGTTTTTTTAAGAGTTCAATTTGAAGCTTTAAACGATTGTTTTCCACTCCCAGACTAAGCATGAAGTAAAATTTCGAGTTTAGAAAAGCCCCGTGAAAATTTGTCGAGGGTCGCGCAGCGACCCGAGACAAATTTTCTGGGCTTTTCTAAACTCGAAATTTTACTTCATGCGCCACGCGTATAAAACACTAAAATATTGTGAACTTTATGTATATTTGAATCTCACTTGGAATCAGTGTTTTATATGCGTGGCGCATGAAGTAAAATTTCGAGTTTAGAAAAGCCCAGAAAATTTGTCTCGGGTCGCTGCGCGACCCTCGACAAATTTTCACGGGGCTTTTCTAAACTCGAAATTTTACTTCATGCTTAGTCTGGGAGTGGAAAACACTCGTTTATAGCTTCAAATTGAATCTTTTAAAAAACAACGAATGTCGGAAAATAATAATAATAGCTTTGACAAGTACATTACGTGTTGATAGCTGAACAGCTGATTGCTTACCGCACAACCAAATGACATTTCTTTGATGTACACGGAGTTTTTCTTTAAAGTATACGTATTCTAAATTCAGCTTATTTTCTTTAAATTTGTAGTTAATCGTTGTTGTTTTTTTTAAGAGTTCAATTTGAAGCCTTAAACGAGTGTTTTCCACTCCCAGGCTAAGCATGAAGTAAAATTTCGAGTTTAGAAAAGCCCCGTGAAAATTTGTCGAGGGTCGCGCAGCGACCCGAGACAAATTTTCTGGGCTTTTCTAAACTCGAAATTTTACTTCATGCGCGCGTATAAAACACAAAAATATTGTGAACTTTATGTATATTTGAATCTCACTTGGAATCAGTGTTTTATATGCGTGGCGCATGAAGTAAAATTTCGAGTTTAGAAAATCCCAGAAAATTTGTCTCGGGTCGCTGCGCGACCCTCGACAAATTTTCACGGGGCTTATCTAAACTCGAAATTTTACTTCATGCTTAGTCTGGGAGTGGAAAACACTCGTTTATAGCTTCAAATTGAATCTTTTAAAAAACAACGAATGTCAGAAAATGTACAGCTTTATGCATATGTTTACCTAAAAGACAAATCCAAATTTTCTCGCTTTTCTAAACTCTAAATTTTACTTCATGCACCACCTACATAAAACACCGATTAAATAGAAAATTTAAAATAAAAATTACTTACATAATTCAAAATTACTGATATAAATTTATGAAATTTGATGTGCCTAGGGCCTCGCCTCCATTCCATTTTTTCAAAACTCATGGGAGGGATTGATCCCCTCTTTATTTACGCCACTGTATTGGACTGTGTCCCGCAAACATTGTGTCATTTAATAAGCATTCCACGGTTCTGAAAGACTGCGCTCTAAACTTAGATTGAACAGAAAGAAGAAAACAAAATTAGTTATACCCAACTCGAAATTGTACTTAACACCCACGCACCATGTTCCTCAAATAAATTTGCCTCACCACAAATAACCCCACTAGCCGCCGCTGCACTGTGCGCCGGCTTAAAGGATAAACTCATTAGGTGGTGTTACTTTCCCATGCACTTAATGAGTTTTACATTTAAATCGGTGTCATTATTTTTTGTATATTTTTCGAACCCCAAATTATTCTATTCTATTACTTATTTATTTTCTCTTTGTTTAATTTCAGAGCCATTTGGAGAACATAATCGAACGGCCTGGAAAAATAATAGAACGCCACGGGCCTCTGAACCGCCTCCAGAGCGACAACGTCACCCCCGAAGACATGAAGGACGGCTGCTGGAAACGCTGCACTTTCACAACAATCTTCGAGCTCCGCGACGGCGGCTCCAAAACCCTCGTCTCCCGCCCCTCGTCCTTCGATTTACAAAGCTCAACCCTAGCCCAAATCGCCGGATACGCGGCGGCCAGGGGCCAGATCCTCAACATCGGCGACGTTCGGGCCTGGCTGCGGGAAAGACACAGCGAGGGCGACGCCGAATCGGCCAGGACGATCCTCTGCATGCCCATAATAAACGGCCAAAAGACCCTCATCGGCGTCGCGCAGTTGATCAACAAGGCTAACAGCACGCCCTTCACGGATTGCGACGTTTCCCTCTTCGAGGCGTTCGCGATTTTTTGCGGCCTGGGGATTCACAACACGCAGATGTACGAGAACGCCTGCAAGTTGATGGCCAAGCAGAAGGTCGCGCTGGAGTGTCTTTCTTATCACGCGACGGCGAGTAATGATGCGACGGAGATGTTGGTGAAGGAGGATATTCCTTCGGCGGATACTTTTAATTTGTACAGTTTTACTTTTATTGATTTCGAATTATCGGATGAGGATACGTGCAAGGCGACTATTAGGATGTTCATGGAGTGCAATTTGGTGCAACAGTTTCACATTCCTTATGATGTAAGTATACAAACAAGAATTATAGAAATATATCTCATATACTATAATAATTTCTATCTTGAAAATTAAATTACTTATTATACAGCGTGTAAACGAACTACTGTACAGGCTCTCTACCACATAAGGGGCAGCGTTTAAATAAACAATACCTGCATTTGAAATTACCATACCTTTAGTAGATAGCTCACAAATAATTATTAAAAATAATTAATAATAATAGGCCACATGTTTGTGGTATCTGGTATACGCGCACATTGCGTATTTTAAGAGAGATTCCACATAGACTGGTAGTCACCATCCAGAGAAAAGTGGGTCAGGATGTGAAGAATTATGTTTATGTTATCGTTTTCATAAGTACCCATTGCTGACTAAATTCCGAATATTTTCTAAACGTGTTAATGAAATTCAATATTTTTCCTTATTAGGTTCACACTTCACTTTATCTCCACTCTTATTGAAATGTTTAGATAAGAGCGGCGAGGGTGGATGATTTTTAAACATAAAAATAGTTTGCTGTTTAGTGTATGGTGAAACTTATTCCATGAAACATCTACGTTTATTCAAACATTGAATTGGCAGACATGTTTCTTATTTACGGTGAAACTCGGTGTAATTCCGCGGAAGCTGTAAGAATTTATCAAGAGCGATTTCCTGAACGACACTTACCACCGCCAAACCGATTTAGAAATTTATTACAAAGAGCACGCGACACTGGAAGTTTGCAGCCCGTCGCCGGAGCCGTCGGAGGTGGTGACCGTCCAATGCGATATTTGCGAGCGGAAGATGAAATTTTGAATCTGTTGGAAGCGGATCCTGGTTTAAGTACCCGTATTATCGCCGCTCAGCTAAATGTATCGCACACATTTGTCAGCAGTGTTATACGAGACAATAATTTTTACCTGTATCACTACCAGCGTGTACAACATCTTCAACCCCATGCATTTTGTCAATGGATTTTGGCACAAAATGTTCAAAATCCTAACTTTACCAAAGACATTTTAGTGACCGACGAATCGTGCTTTACGCGTAATGGAAGTTTTAATTTCCATAATATGCATGTTTATGCAATAGAAAATCCTCGTGTTACGCGTAGAACTCATTTCCAGCATCGCTTCTCCCTTAATATCTGGGCAGGTATTTTAAATGATTAATTTATTGGGCCATTTATGTTCCCATTTAATTTGAATGGAGAACGATATTTACGATTTTTGCAAGATGACCTTTTAGATCTTCTAGAAAATGTACCCTTAGCGGTTCTTAGAAGAATGTGGTATTTGCAAGATGGTGCGCCAGCTCACTATGAAAGGCGAGTTAGAAGATATTTGAATGATGAGTTTCCAGGACGTTGGGTTGGTCGTGGAGGCCCTATACCATGGCCTCCAAGAAGTCCGGATTTAAACCCCTTAGATTTTTTTCTTTGGGGATACTTTAAAAGTGAAGTCTACACTACGGAAATTGACAACGCTGAAATGCTGATACAACGAGTAAACGCCGCGGCTAATACCATTCGTGAAAAACCTCGTGAAATGTTTGCTACTGTTCGTGCAAATTGGATACGTAGAGCCCAAATGTGCATTGAGTGCGGCGGACGTCAATTTGAACACTTATTGTGATTTTTTTTATACGTGACCCAGTTTCATCTAGTAATTCTAGACAGTGTGTGTGTGTGTGTGTGTGTGTGTGTGTGTGTGTGTGTGTGTGTGTGTGTGTGTGTGTGTGTGTGTGTGTGTGTGTGTGTGTGTGTGTGTGTGTGTGTGTGTGTAGTGCGTGCTAAGTGATTTATACGTCTCGCAGTAGTAACAGTAAATAAACAATACCACAAATGAGTGACCTAGTTTCATCTAGTCATTCGAGACAGCTTGCGTGTTTAGTGCGTGCAAAGTGATTTATGCGCCTCGCAGTAGTAAAAGTAAATAAAAAATACAACAACTTACGCATCCACGAAAAATATCATGACCATCAGGTAACCAGAAATTCTCAAAAAGTAAAAAATGCATGAAAAATTATGAAAAATCCAATATTTTTTTCCGATTTTATTTTTGCTGCAATTGGTGTCAAAATATGTTGTGTATACGCTCTTAAGAGGATGTACATTAGTTCGATTACACGCTGTATTATTATTAAAAGGACTGTGAGTACCAGACTAAAAATTAGAGCCAGGGGGGTATGGGGGTTGAATCCCCCCCCCCTAAAATTTTAAAAATGTTAATTTTTTGTATGTAAAAGCGACCCTGAAAGAGCAAAAACAATATTTTAAGCAGTAAAACCCCCCCCTGAAATTTGTGTATCCCCCCCCCCCCCTGATTTTTTTTCAAGCTACGGCCTTGCTAGTACGTTACGTGGTTTTACGTAAGTTGAATAACAAACTTAAAGTGAAAACCGCCTTATTTGTATACTACACGTTCGCGGCATAGTTACTTAATGACTTATATATTTAACCCGACTTTTTTATATCCCTAATAAAAATATAATTAAACTAATCTAATAATAACTGAATTTATGGCAATTCGTTCCGACTAACAATAACCCCTTTTTGTTCGTGTATTCATTTCAAGTCATTATCGTAAAAAATTGTCGGGTTTATGTTTAGGGGACGTAAAAAGTAATTTAATGAAAATGCAAGTAACGAATATAAGTATATTTCTAATATTTACTACCCTCGTAAATCAAACTTTATCGGCGATAAATTTTCGCGTTGATCACGTCGTGCGGGACGGGACGGCTTAAAACTTTTACAACAAAGCAAACTCGTGGGGAGAGAAAGAAATGGTCAATGCGACCCATAAAAATGATAGAAAAGTCATTAAAGTCCGCCGATTGCAATGAAAGGAATGAGATTTTGTTGGAGAAGCGAGAGAAAATTTGATTAGTATTAATAAAAAGAAAATTAATTAATAATAACGAAAGAGTGGGTAATTTCAAAATTACAAACTTAGTTTAAACTTAACCTATTTTATCTTACTGTACCCATTCGAGTGCAGCACCAAAAATTGCGTTTTTTTTATACTCGTATGAATTACAATCTCTCATTAAGGGTCGAAGAGATAAACAGTGCGCTCGTTTAAATTATGACTTAGAGTAGGCGGCATTTTTTTTTGTTAGTTACCCAGAATGCTAACTGAATGATGGACTAAATTTAAGGTTATGGTAAACTATGTGTTAAAATTCAGTAGTGCCAATATAATTTAAAATTCAAATCCTACTCTAAATCACATTTAAAACGATCGCACGGTACATAGTGAACCATTCCTTATTTTCTTAAACTTCTTTTTGTAAAACGTAACATTTTGATACTTATTCAAGTAATATTATTAAAAATTCTTTTTCCAAAAAACATTCTTGGGATTAAATGGGTTCAGTACCCAGCGCATTCACCAAAATGTATTCACATTTTGTTAATTAGGTTTATTAAATAATGTTTAATCAACACATCACGTTGTTCTACCATTGTAACTGAGCAAACAATATTTAAGTAATGTTTAATAAACATTATAACAATATGAAACGTTGTTGTAACAGTGTGATTAAAACAGTATGATTAAACAATATTTAGGAAATGTTAAATCAACATTATAACAACATGAAACATTGTTATACTTTTACACATTCCATATAAAAATTTGTAAAATTAATAAATATGTGATCAGAACTGAGCAGTATATTTTAAACTTCACTTTAAAACAGTGTTTTATACGCGTGGCGCATGAAGTAAAATTTCGAGTTTAGAAAAGCCTGATTTGGCTTGGTCGCTCCGCTGCGCTACGCGACCAAGCCAAATTTTCAGGCTTTTCTAAACTCGAAATTTTACTTCATGCTTAACCTGGGAGTGGAAAACACTCGTCTAAAGATTCAAATTAAACTCTTAAAAAAAAACGTCGAATAAATGAAGATTTACAGTATGTATACGCTATAACTTAGATAAGTAATAAATAAAACACTGAAATATTGTAAAATTCATAGTATGCTACTAAAGCAGTATGGTAAAGACGTATATCAACTTCACTTAAAACCAGCGTTTAATACCCGTGGCGCATGAAGTCAAATTTCGAGTTTAGAAAAACCTGAAAATTTTACTTCATGCTGAATCTGGAAGTGGAAAACACTCGGCTTCAAATTGAACTCTTTTAAACAAATAACGAATGTAGAAACAATTACAGCGTATGCATATTAGAGCTGAGACGAATCCTCGTAAAATGGATTCGAATCACGAATCCAAATCACTTAATATGTTTCGAATCACGAATACTCGAATAATGGATTCGTAAAAGATAAATATGATTCGAATCAAAGATTCGAATCCTTTTTTTTTCGAATCACGAATACAAATCCTTTAAGAATAAATTTGATTTTATAATTTTTTTGCAACCATTAATATATATATATCGTTACCATTTGTTTTAGGAAAAATATTCAAAACCTAATTATTTATTATTAACACTGAACATCATTGTTAACAGACTAAATATCTGATTTCCTGTTACTTTGAATAAAGGTGTATTTGTGTGTTTTAGAACTTCACTTCAAATCAGTGTTTTGTACGCGTGGCGCATGAAGTAAAATTTCGAGTTTAGAAAAGCCCGAAAATTTTCACGGGGCTTTTCTAAACTAATTTTACTTCATGCTTAGCCTGGGAGTGGAAACACCCGTTCAGAACTTCAAATTAAACTCTATTATAAAATCGACGAATGCCTGAAAATTACGAAAATAAAAAATTCACTGAATGTCATTAAAACTGTGAAAGTCAGAGAAAAGTCATGGAATTATATTCAAATTGACCAAAACACTAACAAAAAAGCCATATGATGTTATTAAATTTGTCAAAATCATCAGGCAAATTACAAAACACGTAAAAATTTATAAAATTAACTTTAATATTGACAAAAACAATGAAAACAATTAACCAACATGGGGGTTTCTCACAGAAGAAAGTTATATTAAAAGGTCGGAAGTAAAAATCTTGAATTAGGGAAATGCCGGAAAAATTTAACATTTCAGATGGTGGCTACCATGTCAGTTTTACTTCAAATAATATTAAACAAAATTTTGAAAACTAAATTATTATCTTTAAAAACATTTTCAGTCATTTAATGTTCGTATCGAAACATTCAGTTTGAAGTTTCGAACGAGCGCTTCCACTCCCAGACTAAGCATGAAGTAAAATTTCGAGTTTAGAAAAGCCCCGTGAACATTTGTCGACAAATTTTCTACGCGGGGCTTTTCTAAACTCCAAATTTTACCACGCCACGCGTATAAAACAGTGATTTACCGAGAAATTTAAAAACACACAAAAGAAATGTTTCAAGTTAATCCTCACAATTAATTCGAATTATTTTTGACGATTCAAAACCTTTTCTAAGTATTTGAATCCTTTTATAAGGATTCGAATCACCCACATTTGGATTTGAATACGAATCCTTTTAAAAAAATGTAACGAATCCGGATCACGAATCCAGTTGAACTAAAGTATTCGAATGCCTCTTTTAAATCATCTTAAAGGATTCGAATCCAGGATTCGAATCCCGAATGATTCGAATCCTGCCCAGCTCTGATGCATATGTATACTTGAAGAAAAATACCCTGTATACAAGTGAAGCATAACCAAGTAAATTTAATTTACAAAACCGATATATTTTTAACTCAAAAATATTTACAACAACAAAAACTACAAAAGTTATAATATTTGCTGCTATAATTATGCGGAAATGCATATTTTGGGTTAAAAAAAAAATCAAGAAAATGCGGAATAATACTGAGAAAAAAAATATTTACGAAAATTGCTGAGAAATTATTAAAATTTATTCAAGATAAATTCAAATTCAAAACTATTTGAATTCGAGAAAATAAGCTTACGCTTCTTATAGTTTGCACACTTTAAACATAATATATAAAATAACGAAAAAACTATTCGTGAAAATGCAAACAGTGTTTGCATTTTCACGAATAGTTTTTTCGTTATTTTATATATTATGTTTAAAGTGTGCAAACTATAAGACGCGTAAGCTTATTTTCTCGAATTCAAATAGTTTTGAATTTGAATTTATCTTGTTTGAACTGTACCGTAAGGTAAATAAAAAGGTCTCACATTCTTCATACCTGCTAATGACATAATCCCCTTTTTTACCTATAAATACCGGCCATCATTTTCACTCATTCTATTTCTGTGTACCTGTTCATTCCACACACAGCACTTTTTCCAAGTAAGTTTGTTTTAATTTTATTCCTAATTTTTTTAAACGTCACAAGCAAAGCTATACTGAAGAGAGATAAATCTCGAAACGCGTCTATAGATGGCCTAGGACATTAGTTTTAATCCAAGTCCTTTCACTTCTAATTTGTTGCTATCTCTCCTTTCATTTTAAATTGTATTGTTAGTTGGTTTGAAGAGAATTTGACCTAAACGTTACATATACTTTAATAGCGTTGTAACAAATCAAATTAAATAAGATTTTAAATATTTCATTGTATAATTCAATATCCGGAGGTGTATTTGCACGGGAAGTAGTTGTTTCAATGGATATTTATCGTCTTAAATTGTCTTATTAATTAAGACACTGTTTGCATTTTCACGAATAGTTTTTTCGTTATTTTATATATTAAAATTTATTGTTACATTAGAAAAAAAAAGTGATAAACCTGAAGTGAAATTATATTTGCTCATATTTATATTATTTGTATTTGTTGGTGCTCATAATTTTTGTTATTATTTACAAAATCACAAAAAAAATCAACAAAACATAAATTGATATTGCTTGTACGAACTTGCAGTTACTCAAATTCGACACAAATACCTAACCTAACTCAACCTAACCTAACCTCACCTAACCTAACCTAACCTAACCTAACCTTTTTTTTGTGAAGGGGGAAAATCTGCTTAGCCATCGCGGCATCAGACACTACGCTGCCAGGTTGGCGTGATAGTGTGGGGGTGGTCTGCTATTCTGACCGACCCACTAAAAACCCCCTTCTGCCATTTTGTCTCCTACTCTGGAACCGCCTATTGGCATCACTTCAGAGCAGGTTGGCTGCGGCTGTTGTGATGTTGCTTGCCGCTGTTCTCTCCTGGCCCCTTTAGTCGTATATCGCTAGTGTCTGTCTCGTCTAATCTGTGCTGCTAGTCTTTTTGTGTCCGTGTCTTTTTTTGTCAGGACCCTCCTGGCGAAGAATTCGACCGCTTCCCAGTTTTCCTCAGACTCCAACATGGAGTTGATCAAGCTGTGTTGGTCAAAGCTGCCAATAATTGTTTCTGCGTGCCTACGCTCTTCGCTCCATCTCGGGCAATGGAATAGAGTATGCCGTGCTGTGTCTTCCTCTTCTTGGCAGTAAGTGCACGTTGGTGATTCCGCTTTACCTATACGGTGCAGGTACTGCTGGAAGCACCCGTGTCCGGTAAGCGCCTGTGTGAGGAAGTATGTTGTAGCCCCGTGCCTTCTGCTGTACCAGTTCTTTATGTGTGGAATAAAAGCCTTCGTCCACCCGGTGTTGAGGTTCCACCTTTCCTGCCATCGCTCTAGTGCCGTTTCTTCCGCCAGTGTCCTAGCCTCGCTGGGTGGGGTTCCTTTCTTCCTCTCTACGAATGCCTCGTACCTCTGTTGGACTGCCAGGTCGGCCGGTATCAGCCCGGTATGCTCTAGTTATTCTGAGCGCCCCGGTTCTTGCTGCCTTCCGAAGTATGGCTGTATTCCTGGCCACCTCCGTGCTCGATACCCATGCTGGTGCGGCATACAGCAATTTTGCTCTTGAGGCTGTGGCAATCATTCTCCGCCTACCTTCTCCGGGCCCTCCAATGTTAGGCATAATTCTGGCCACTTCCCTCTCTGTCTTGACTGCCGCCGCCGCTGGCCTAGCTGTCTGTGCGCTACACCGCGGGTTCGACTCCTATACTATACCTAGGTATTTCATTTCCTTCTCGATTTTGATCGTTGCTCCCCCTGGTATGGTAATTGACTCCTCTGCCGTTTTGCCTGCTCGCCTTGTAGACAGAAAAACCGCCGCCGTCTTGCTGGCCGCCACCTGTAGCCCTGTCTTCCTCATCCACTGCATGATTTCCCGAAGGGATTCTTGGAGGATGGTCTTTAGATGTTCTAGGCTTCTGTGAACCTAACCTAACCTAACCTAACCTAACCTAACCTAACCTAACCTAACCTAACCTAACCTAACCTAACCTAACCTAACCTAACCTAACCTAACCCAACCCAACCTAACCCAACCCAACCCAATCCAACCCAACCCAACCCAACCCAACCCAACCCAACCCAACCCAACCCAACCCAACCCAACCGAACCCAACCTAACCCAATCCAACCTAACCCAACCCAACCTAACCCAACCCAATAAAACCAACGTATATCTAAATTTGTTTTTTCCTAAAAAAAATTGCATACAAGTAAAAATGACGTGCGAATTAAATCAAATTAGGAGATTTTTTTTAAGAAATATATAAACATTGCAAACGTTGAAAAAAATATTAATAGACTGTGTTAAATTAAAGTTGCTCAAAGTTAAGTAGAAATGTAAGTTTTTTTTTCAAAATGGCGAAAACTAGAAAATAGTTTAAGCCAGCAGTTAAAATTAATAAAAAAAAATTCTAATTCAACAACTATAAATTATTCTAAAAAAAGTGGGAAAAATAATTTGAAATAAATTCATCAATGTTTACAAAAATTAAAATTGAGCAAACAGTTTCAAGAGTGGCAAAATTAGCAGTACATCAATAACGTTTTACGAAAGTTAACAATTTTAAATAAAAATCAATTCTAATTTTATTCAGTTTTCAGTATTTTCTTGGAAAAAGAAAATAGGAAAGAAATTATTAAATCTCAAAAAATTTACTGAAATAATTTTTTTCAGATTTAGTTATTTCATAAACGATAATTTTAATTTTATTTTGATTGCATTTCACGACTATTAGTGACTGTTAGTGATACACTAGACCTATTTTGGCATTTATCATATTTAGTCGATTATGACTTATTTAGACAATTTATGTTACACGTCTGACACTTTTAACATATTTCGAAATTTGACGCATTTTGTTATTCACACGACATATTTCGATATATATTGACATCTGACTTATTTTGACTTTTTCGAATTTTCTGTCATATTTAACACGTTCATTCCGACATTTGAAGTTTGTGACGAATGTATGTCACATTTGACATTTCAAATGAATATGACATTTCAATTTTCCACATTTTTTTGACATATTTCGACGACTCACATAAAATTCTGCATAAAATCATCTTTGATTTTATGCATTATTTTATGCGAGTCGTCGAAATATGTAAAAAAAAATTGATATTTTGTTGGTGTTTGTTGTTCAATCCGACATATATAAAGAGTTTACATAACATTTGATATATTTTAAAATTTTGTCGTTTCATACAAAATTTTAATATTTCCATTGATTTTCAATACAATTTTTTTTTAGATTAATTCATCAAATAATTAATTAATTCTGATCAATTTATGAAAATGTCATTTTATATCGGTAATTTTTATCAATTATTATTATTAATATTATTTATAAATAAAGATGATTACAATTATTATCATAAACTGTCGATTTTTATTAATTTTCAAGATGTCGTATTTTGACATATTAAGACATTTTGTGTGACATTCGACGTATTTTGTCGATTATTTATTTAATAATAATAATAATAATGATTATTTCCAGTGCAAGTGATTACATATACAAATAATTTATATATACAACAATGGCATGGAAATACGTCAAAATAAGAGAAAACTTAAATTAAATGTTACATGTGTTGTTTAGATACACGTCCACATTATATGGCTCCAACGTGCATAGTAACTCATACGACATTCTTTTGACATTGTTATAATTATTTTCTTTTTTTATGTATTCTGGTAGATGGTTATAAAATTTGATACAGTTGTATAGGGGACCTCTTTCTAACATTGTTGGTCGGTGTGATGGGTACACATAAACGGTGGTCACTGCGTTATACAGATACAGTGATAATAAATGTTAAAGTAATACAACAAAAAAAATTTAAAACAATAAAATACTTCTAATTAACAACAGGTTAAAATTAACACTTTAACAATTAGCACATACACTGATGCCTAGAAATAACGCTACGCAGAGTGGTTACTGAATGGGAGAAAAAAATAAAACTCCCTACCCAACTCATTAGCATGCCGAAGTAGACGTTATGACATATTTCGATATTTTATGTTTCTTTTGGCAAATGATCTTCGATTTTGTCATATTTAGACATTGTGTGTAACATTAAGTGAATTTCTATAATTATGACATTTTCAGACATTTTATGTGACATTTGACATATTTTGATGTTATGAAATTTGATATATTATGACATTTGCCTAAAGTTCAATAAAAAATTGAAAATTGAATAATTAATCAATTAATATACAGACTTGAATTTTATAAATCGACAAAGATTTCGAAATATTAAAAGTATCATGAACATTTTATAAATTGACAAAAATCTAGAAATATCGAAAATCTTGACGGTCCACTCCCAGATTAACAAAACGAGTGTGTTCCACTCCCAGACTAAGCATGAAGTAAAATTTCGAGTTTAGAAAAGCCCCGCGTAGAAAATTTGTCGAGGGTCGCGCAGCGACCCGAGACAAATTTTCACGGGGCTTTTCTAAACTCGAAATTTTACTTCATGCGCCACGCGTATGAAACACTGAAATATTGTAAGTTTAAAAAATACTAGCCTTTATTTTGCTCGGTTGGTTGACAAATTGTGTCGAATCTTCTTAGTTGATTATATACACTAATTTTACTAATATTGAATTTAAATTAAAGGCACTTGATTTGTTTCACTTAAATCTTTATTTCTTCCAACCAGTTTCTACTTATCGTCATTCTAAAGCCAAAATGTAAATAAAATAAATGTTTCATTCAAATTCAATATAAATTAAAATGTTACATCAAGTGATCAATGAGATATTCACTGTTTGTTTTGAGTTATGTGAAGTAATCAATCACTAATTAAGCACGGTTTGATTTCCATTCTTCACTAATTTATTTTACAGTAATTGAAAAAGAATAAATGGTACTCGAAATGTACATTTAACAGTGAAAAATAAATCAGTGAAGAAAGTAAATCAAACCGTGTTTATTAGTGATCAATGGGAACCAAATTAAATTTATAACACAGTAATATCACAGTTCATATATATCCAATTAGCTAGTCTCTATATAAAATTGGGTAACCGCATTTGGATGCTGCATCCTTTTGGGTGGGCGAGAGGAGGAAAATGCCTACGCATACCTTCTTTTATCCCACCCACTTGTGGGGAGGATAACAATAGGTTATGTCCGACTTACACGGACTAAAAACCCCATCTTGGTCCGTGTGTTTAGGGCGGACTTTGATAGTAAGATGCCTTTTTCTGGCATACCTCACTGTTAGAATGCTGCATCCAGAAACGAGATTTGGTGTATAGTCGTCTGTCTTACTCTTACCCCACATCCTGACTATAGTCTCTCCTTTTCTACTCGATTTCCAGTTCTCCCATAAGCATTGGCTTTGCTTGGTAATATGTATTTGTTCACAAATTGTAAAGAAAGGATTATAATTGTGTTATTATTAGAAACTTAACTGTTAACGTAACTAAAAAACTATAATATGAATCAATAATGGTATATTGCGCAACGAGGGTGAATATGACGCTAGTATCGCCCAAGGCAATTTTACTAATTCCCTATCGCTTATTCATTCAAACAAAACAATTCTCCGTACCCAATATCAATCTAAACTGTATTTTCCGCATTTACCACTCTATTCAAAAGAGAGAAAAGCCCAGCGTAGAAAATTTGTCGAGGGTCGCGCAGCGACCCGAGACAAGTTTTCACGGGGCTTTTCTAAACTCGAAATTTTACTTCATGCACCACGCGTATAAAACACTGAAATATTGTAAGTTTAAAAAATACTCGCCTTCATTTTGCTCGGTTGGTTGACAAATTGTGCCGAATCTTCTTAGTTGATTATACACACTAATTTTACTAATATTGAATTTGAATTAAAGGTAATATGTATTTGTTCACAAATTGTAAAGAAAGGATTATAACTGTGTTATTATTAGAAACTTAACTGTTAACGTAACTAAAAAACTACAATATGAATCAATAATGGTATATTGCGCAACGAGGGTGAATATGACGCTAGTATCGCCCAAGGCAATTTTACTAATTCCCTTCCGCTTATTCATTCAAACAAAACAATTCTCCGTACCCAATATCAATCTAAACTGTATTTTCCGCATTTACCACTCTATTCAAAACCATGACCATTTACGCGAGTGTTCAATTTAGCTTTAAACAAATTTTGAAATGTCAAAGGGAAACCGCACACACACACACACGTACGTGTGATGTGAGCATGCACGGAATATTTGCAAATGAAATTCTGATTAATACGCGCAATGCTCTTGCTGTAAATTTCGAGCACGGTTGATTTATACGTAAAACGCGCATTTCCGCGGTATTTGTATTTTACGAATTCGCGAAACGGGCGATTAATTAATTACACTTCGCACAGGAGAATACGCGAAATCCGCCCAATCAATTTTCGCGATAATCAATTTGACTTTGTCCGCCAAATTCCAATTAAATTCTCCGGCGAATATTAAAAATCTTTCATGCATAATTCAATCGGGGATATTATGAGATGAATATTTATGAAGGGAAATTTGCTAAATTAATGAGTGTTTTAATTTAATTTTGTGGATTTTGTGGAGAAAGGATTACAAAATATATTTCTTTTGCTAAAGCTCGAGTCTAGAAATAGTGGTGTTGGTTTTTGTTTAAAAAAACAACACGTTATACGTACAGGGAATTTTTATTTTAATTATGCATATCCTGATGAATACGCTGTAAATTTTCAGAGATTCGTTGATTTTATAGTAGCGTTCAATTTGAAGCTTCTAACGATTGTTTCCACTGACTGATTAAGCATGAAGTAAAATTTTGAGTTTAGAAAAGCCTGAAAATTTGGTTTGATCGCGTAGCGAAGCGAAGCGATCAAACCAAATTTTCAGGCTTTTCTAAACTCGAAATTTTACTCCATGCACCAGGCCTATAAACGACTGACATATTGTGAAATTCAAAATATACTTGTTTAACAGTATATTTTTAATCCTGCTAAAGTAGTAGGTATACATTTAATACTGATTCAGCAGTATATTTTTAATTTCACAATATTTCAATCTTTTATACGCGTGGCGCATGAAGTAAAATTTCGAGTTTAGAAAAGCCCCGTGAAAATTGTTCTAGGGTCGCAGGCGCGACCCGAGACAAATTTTCTACGCGGGGCTTTTCTAAACTCGAAATTTTACTTCATGCTTATTCTGGGAGTGGACCGTCAAGATTTTCAACATGTCGAGATTTTTGATATTTCTAGATGTTTGTCAATTTATAAAATGTTATACGCTATAAATTTTTAGAGATTCGTTGATTCTATAGTAGCTTTCAATTTGAGGCTTCTAACGAGTGTTTCCACTCCTTGATTAAGCATGAAGTAAAATTTCGAGTTTAGAAAAGCCTGAAAATTTGGTTTGATTGCGTAGCGAAGCGGAGCGATGAAACCAAATTCTCAGGCTTCTCTAAAATCGAAATTTTACTTCATGCGCCAGGCGTATAAACGACTGACATATTGTGAAATTCAAAATACCGGGTGTTCGATAAAAAAACGCCCAACGCGATAGCTCGGTTATTCATTGACCCATTTTATTAGACTAAAAACCAAAGGCAAGGCCGTTTAAATACTAAGAAAAAGCATTAATATCATTTTTTTTCAAATATAACATCATTGCCAAATAAAAGAAAACTTAAAATTTTTAAACAGCTGCCTGTAATTTTGTATCTTTATTAAATAAGACATTATACCCAAATCCCGCAAATTCCCAATGATACTATAACGAATAAAGAATACTTCGATATTCTCAAAAAAGGCAAGAATACCGCGCCCGGTCGTGACAATATCCCCAGATCTATCCTAAAATCCCTTTCACCAAGCATCCACGAATATATCCTCAAAATATTTAACCACATATACTCCACGCAGGTTATTCCCAGTGAGTGGAAACGTGGCATAATTACATGCATTCATAAACCCGGAAATGATCCCTTAGAACCTAGCAACTACCGTCCCATTACCCTCCTCCCTGTCCTTGGAAAATTATTTGAATCCGTTATAAAAAATAAGCTCATGACCTACATTTCTGACTTTATCCCTCCCTACCAATTAGGATTCCTTGAACATCGTTCCACAGCACTACCTCTAACCATTCTAACATCAAACTGCCAAACAGCGAGCCTCAAAGGCCGCAAATCTGCTGTATTATTCTTAGACGTCAAAAAAGCATTTGATTCTGTCTGGCACCGGGGCTTGCTGTTTAAATGCAATACCCTCAATATACCCCCACACCTGATTAATCTCCTAGACAGCTTCCTTCACAATAGATCCCTCCAAGTTAAAATACGCCAATTCTTTTCCAGTTCCTTCACACCTGAACAAGGTTTACCTCAAGGCTCCCCTTTATCACCACTCCTTTATAATCTCCTATTACATGACATTTACTATCCTGATCCTAATCACATAAATAAATCTGCCTATCCTCTCCTCTACGCCGATGATACTGCGTTAATCGCTCATGCCCCCACTCTCCCTAAAGCTCTCAGCACCCTTCAGGGCCTAATCGACACTATTCAAACGTAGTTCGCGAAGTGGCGAATTTCCATAAACCCAAACAAATTACAGCTCCTGATTCCTTTCCATCGACAAAACAACTCCACCTTCTCAACCACCATAAACGACCAAGTCATCTTCCCCTCCGCCACCTGCAAGTACCTAGGTATTCACATTGATCCCAAATTCACATTCAAAACCCACTCCGCAATCCTTAAAACAAAAGTCAAGAATCGGGCGGCCCACTTTAGAAGTCTGACCTTCAAACAACAAGGCATCAGTACAAACACAGCCGTACATATATATATATAAAATGATCTGTCGCCCTTTACTTGACTATGCCTCAATCCTTTATCACAACCCCCATCCTACCACCCTAAAGAATTTGCAAGTCGCCGAAAGATCGGCCCTTAGAGTGTTGACCAAAATCCGACACCCCCAAAACCCCCTACATAACCCATCCAATACCCTACTTTATGAACTAACAGCAGTCACTCCCATCGAAACCCGACTATCACACTTAGCTGAAAAATTCGCCTCAAATCCTATCCTCTACAATCTCCTTCACCCTTTATGTATCCCTCGAAACCAAAACATCACTCCCAAGCGTAAACGTTTCACCATCTCCATTCATGATTTCATTGCATTATTCCATGACATTAGTGATCATGACGATTTGTGAACAGTAATCATCTGACAGACATTAGACGACACTAACAAACAAGAGGTTTTTTACACAAGAACGGACAAGGACAAACAATTAAAATTCAGGTGGAAAGACCAATGGTCGATAGCCAATTGGCAAAAGAATTTATTTGTTATTTTAGCCATCAGAATTATTTTTATGTTAATTATTTATTGTACAATCTGCCAATAAAGATTTATATATATATATAAGACATTATTTTTCTGAATGTAATGTTGCCCAATATGTTTTTATTTTTTTAATATTGTCGACGAAAATAAATTGAAATAAATCTATTTAAAATTATATTTTTTAAAATAAAATTAGTGTGCCTTGGAAAAAATATTCGAATAAATTAATTTTAATAGTTCGGACTTCTCTTTGAACCAATGTTTTATGCCCGTGGCGCATGAAGTAAAATTTTGAGTTTAGAAAAGCCCCGTAAAAATTTAGTCTGGGAGTGGAAAACACTCGTTTCATCGTTAGACATAATTTTTCTGAACTCATTAATGCGCAATATGTTGTTTTTCATAAATATTGTTGACGAAACAAAATTAAGACCTTCTATTTGAAATAAAATTTTTCAAAAATTATAATTACTGTGCATGGAAAAAACTGAAAAATGTCATTTATTGTAAGGTTAACATTTATTTTGATTATAGGTCAAAATGAATGTTTTGTGTCGCTTTGATTCTGAAAATTCTGTCGATTTTCGTCAATTCACTAATGAAATATTCGTAATTTTCTACGAAGTTTTGTGATTTTCATAAATGTTTAAAATATTTTGTCGGTTGTGATTATATTTATCAGTTTGTAATGTGTTATTGTTATTAATTTACAATATTTTAATCAGTGTTGTAAATGTTTGAAGAATTTCGTCAACTTGTCAGTTTTCTTTCCCTTATTTTATCTTCGTTATATTAAAGATGTGTGCCATATGATTTTTCCTGTCAAGTAGGATTTGGCGCCCCACAATGTGCCAAATCCGAGCGCGAGGGCCAGGGGGGGATTTTGAAGAAAAAAATTAAATTAAAAATTTCGAGAAAAAAACATATCCACTCCATTGTAGATACATGAAACCCTTCTAATTTTGCATGTTTATATTTTTCAACCCCCTATATTATTAACAATTAACGCTTAAAGTTGAGCGATTTAGAAAACATCAATTTTACGGCATTTCACTCGCAAGTTTAAATAATTTATTACATGGATAGTAGGCGTACTATCAATATAACATTATACACTATTGTTTATAACATAATACTGTATATTATGGTTGAAAAATCAAGTCTCTAAATATTTTAGAATAAAAGTTAAAAAAAATTGAATATGAAATATATTTTAAATATAAATTTTAACTTTAGAAAGTGTTATAAAAAAAATGTCAACTCGATGAGGTCTGGGACTATCACTAAAAATTAGTTCTATGTTTTCTCTAACTACCCTCAAAATTTCGTATCTCTACCGGTGCGTTTTTGGGGTCTCTTTAATTTTTTTATTTGACGCCACCAACTAAAATTGGGTCGGGCGAGGCCCGTGTGCGGTGAGTATCGTGGAGTTGAGCGCGCGCTATTCTCGAGCAGCATGCAACATGATTTTTACGTTGGCGCCGAACAAAAAATAATAAAAACGCACTTAAAACGCACATGTAAAAATTCAAAAATATTAGGGCAGTTACAGAAAATATTAACAAATGTTTATATGATAGTCACAGTTCTTCCGGTTTGCAATCTTCTAAAAAAAATAATATCATAATAATTCAAGGCAGCAAAATTATATACAATTGTTATAATCATCACCTAGGTTGTGACTTTCACCAAAAAATGTGGTATGTTTTTAAATTCCCTAAATACTTCGTATCTCTACATGTGCGTTTTGTGTCAGGTTTTTGCGAATGGCCGAGTCGATTTTTATCGGTTGCGCCTAATAAAAAATAAAGCACCTCAAAAAAACGTACAAATGTGAAAAGTATCTGCTGTAGTTTAGAAATAATTTAATCTGTTGTCGAAAATATGAATTTTTTATCAGAATATACATTACATTTTTCTGATTTTGCACAACGAAGTTATGTATTTTATACTGTTTTATTTACTTACTTTTTAAATATGAAAAATTGTCAGTATCCTCATCAGTCTGTTCGTCTTCGCTGTCACTTGTATCCGTTTCACAAATAACTATTTTTTAGCATCTGCAGGTAGTTATTTTTTATGAATTTTTACATCGCTTCTCAAAGAAGAAATTATTGGATCAGAACATACAAGAAGCATATTAAATAAATCTCGAATTGTATTAAGCCTAGAGTTTTTCCTAGTATGGTTTTCTCTAACTATCTTATATATTTTATTGGTTGCTTCCTGTGCCTCTTCCGAAAGTTCTCCGATTGGTAAAAGACATTGTCCAATTATTTTGCTCCCGTGAATTAAAATTTTATGGACACTAGGAGGCATTCTATACCATCCATATAACGAGGTGTAAAGTCGGGCCGTATCTTCTGCATATTTATCAAACATCAATACATTTATTTTACGAGAACTCGACATTGTTATAAGAATTGTATAAAATCTGTTCAATAATTCTTAATTCAATTCAGTGATGACAGCTACTTTCTCATAATTTCGAAAAAATATTCGAGCAACGTTGCCAGTATTTGAAGTACCTCCTCCTTGCACAACAATATCAACCCTTATCCCTAACTCTTTACGTAATAGTTTTTGTATTCTAGTTTTCCGACTAAATATATTATTTTTCTCTTCTATCGTACATCCGTGAGTAGTTGTTTTCTTCAAATCTAATTTATATTAGATATGAAGAACACATTCCATGAACTTAATCCATGCATGGAGGGAAGAAATACCATAATTTAAATTATCTTCGATAATAGGAATATTTTTAATTCTTTCAATATCATTCATCTCCTTCGGAGAACATTTGCATATAAAACAATTTGAGCTCGGAGTATTTGTTAAGGTATTTATAACTTTGCCGTCGATCATTGTAAACAACAAATTAAATTTTACCTCTACATGGTTACCATTAATATAAATTTGTTGTTTTTCCAATAAATTTACCTCTTGCCTCATACTCTTAACTTCATCTAGAATAAGCTGTTTTGTTTCTTTAGCATAAATAAATTTCATCGGTCTACATAATTTAATAGATGAAGGTTTTTCGTTTTTCCAAATAACACTTTCATCAGAAAATAATCTAATAATCTAAGTGGAACCAGTGAAAACACAAAGACACTCTTCTCTGTAATTTCTTCTTCATCTGTACTGCTATCATCAGATGGCTTTTGCATATAAGTAGAGTGCCCTGAGCTGCCATCGCAACCATATTTACACAACAAAATTAATTTACTAAATGATGTATCTTGAGGAAATTTAATTGTTGATATTAATCTACATAAAGTATGCTCAAAAAGGCTCTGCAAAGGTACTGATGCTCCATTTTGAGAAGTAGAAATATTAGCTGGATAACTCATTGTCTTCATTATTTTAATTTTATTGTAAGATGGTAATAGGTCTTTTGCTCCATGAAAACGTAGTTTTTTTCTCAAATTTTTATAACTTGCTGCCGTCATTTTTGAATCAATAAAAATTGATAGAGCTTCTTCATCTGTAAATTTTTTTACAGTTTCAACTTCATTTGTTTTTAAATAAGCTAAGACTTTTTTTATTTTTTCCTGTGAATCCGAGGAAGCACTTTCCACTAATTTGGCCGCTGGTATATTTCCTTTATCGCGTAAAATTTTTTTGCTGCTGAAAATATTTGTTCTGGTGGATTTTCGGTGATCAATACATTAGTTTGTCTTCTTTTAGATGTATTACTTTGTATTGTGAACTGTGTACCTGATGTACTTGGTATTGGTGAAATATTTTCTATATTTTCAAAGAGGTTTATATTTTCAATTAAGGCAGAACCCTCGTTGTATTTAAAAGGCAGCAGTAACCAATTTCTATTTTTTTTAATGAAATTGATATGAGATCTTGAGCACATTTTCCACTTTCTATTAAGAGTACTGCAGAAACCCTTAACTTTTTTAGGAATGTCATCATTTTCACTATTGTTTTTCGTCGAAACATTTTCAATATATTTTATTAAATAATCAATGTTATTGCTTGACTGAATAAGGTTTTTAGGTTTTAGTTCGTACCATACCTTATATAAATCACCGTTTGTAATTTTAATTTTCTCCATTATCACTCAGCGTTTTGGATTAATTAAATTACACTAACACTAAACACTAGTTTAATTAAAGTAAACTATTAAACACTAAACTAAACTATTTTATACACAAAAAAACACTAAATCAAAGATAGAGTATATAGTCAACAAATTGAATAACACTTAACACTAACTTAATTAATAACTACTTTATAATGTTCAATCGTTCGCTTAGGGATCAGAAAAATATGTGAACTGTTGGAGACTTCGTTCAACACTAAACGCATATTTTGCTTTTAAGAAAATTAAGAAAAATTCATTTCAGATACTTAAACCGTAAAAACTGTGTGACAAGAATGCCATTTGTTACGGTAAATGACAGCTCCAATCGGACCCCTAATAAAAATGTAAACACAAACCAGATGACCTTTATCAGTAACAGATGTACACCCTTATATATCAATAAGAAAAAAACCCATAAAACTATTTTTGTAAATGTGATTTAAATGGTGCAAAAAATACTCAGAGAAGAAATAATTTCACTATAATATATACCTGTATATTAAAAAAAATGTAGATTGTGAGGATTATGACTATTATATAGACCTTTGTCAATATTTTCTGTAACAGCCCTAATTTTTTTGAATTTTTACATGTGCGTTTTAAGTGCGTTTTTATTATTTTTTTGTTCGGGGCCAACGTAGAAATCATGTTGCGTGCTGCTCGAGAATAGCGCGCTCGACTCCGCGATGCTCACCGCACACGGGCCTCGCCCGACCCAATTTTAATTGGTGGCGTCAAATAAAAAAATTAAAAAGACCCCAAAAACGCACCGGTGGAGATACGAAATTTTGAGGGTGGTTAGAGAAAACATAGAACTAATTTTTAGTGATAGTCACAGACCTCATCGAGTTGGCATTTTTTTATAACACTTTCTAAAGTTAAAATTTATATTTAAAATATATTTCATATTCAAATTGTTTTAACTTTTTTTCTACAATATTTAGAGACTTGATCTTTCAACCATAATATACAGTATTATGTTATAAACAATAGTGTATAATGTTATATTTATAGTACGCCTACTATCCATGTAATAAATTATTTAAACTTGCGAGTGAAATGCCGTAAAATTGATGTTTTCTAAATTCCTCAACTTTAAGCGTTAATTGTTAATAATATAGGGGGTTACAAAATATAAACATGCAAGATTATAAGGGTTTCATGTATCTACAATGGAGTGGATATGTTTTTTTCTCGAAATTTTTAATTTAATTTTTTTCCTCCAAATCCCCCCCTGGCGCTCGCGCTCGGATTTGGCACATTGTGCGCCCCCCTAGTCCAGGCGCCCGCGTGCGGTGCACGCCTTGCTTCCCCGCTTGCGGTGGGCCTGCAGACATCACAAGTATCACTTCAGATTTGTATAGTCTAGGAACTAAGTTTTTCGAATAAAATTCCTGGTTTCTCAAAATATCAAAAATTATTTTCATTTTTAATCATAAAAATACAGTGAATATTTCTTTTAGATGTACGATTTTTCGATGTAAATTTTCAGACATTTGTTTTTGTTGTACATATACTAATTTTCAATTTAAAGCTTCAAATTCTAGTTTCTAATTCCAGATTAAGCATGAAGTAAAATTTCGATTTGAAAGGGCGCGCGAGCGAAGCATTGAACTAACAATCCTAACCGCCAAATTTTGTGTAAACAAGCAGGATTTAAGTAACCTAACCTACAAATTTGATGTAAGCAAACAGGTTTTAACTAACCTAACCTACAAATTTGATGTAAACAAACAAGATTTAACCAACCTAACCTACTAATTTGCCAAACAATCCTAAACTTTTCTGAATTTGATGTAATCAAAACTGGATTTAATCGAACTGGATTCAACAAATATAACCTCAAATATCGATGTAAATTAACAGGATTTTACAATCGTAACCTCCAAATTTGATTTAAACACTCGAGATTTTAACGATGTAAGCTCTAAAATTGATTTAAATGATGTGGAGTCTTTGATGTGTTGTGTCAAACCTAAATAGTAAGACATAATCTAACAATAAATGACATTTCAAGCATGCCATGTGCAAAAGGTCGTAAGTACCAGTTGGCATATTTTACAAAAGAAATATAAAACGTGAATGAAAGTACTATCTCACGTATGACGTTTTGATAATTAAGTCCATATTTCTACCACTTGTCGCATTTATTGTACAAGAAAAGCAGGACATGTAAAACATATTCCGTATATAAAACGCATTACTTAAAAATTGGCACTTACCACTTTTTGTATGTTGCACGCTTCATTTGTCACTTTTTTTCTAAGGCACACTAATTATAATTTTTAAAAAATATAATTTTGAATACAAGGTTTGTTATAATTTTTGACAACAATATTTTTGAAAAACAACATATTGCGCATTATTTGTTCAGAAAAATAATGTTTAGCGATCAAACCAGTGTTTTCCACTCCCAGACTAAGCATGAAGTAAAATTTCGAGTTTAGAAAAGCCCCGCGTAGAAAATTTGTCGAGGGTCGCGCCAGCGACCCGAGACAAATTTTCACGGGGCTTTTCTAAACTCGAAATTTTACTTCTTGCGCCACGGGCATAAAACCTTGGTTCAAAGAAAAGTCTGAACTTTTACAAATATTGTATTCGAATATTTTTTCCAAGGCACACTCATTTTTTTTTAATATAATTTTCAATAGAAGAATTATTTCATTTAATTAAAGAATTAAATAACACTTTTTTGTAATCACTTTTTTATTTTCACGGTGACTAGTTTTGACTCGTCAGTGAGCCTAATTCTCTATTCAACCAACAAATAGAAATTATTTGAATTTATTTTCGACGACAGTATTTTTAAAAAACAACATATTGGGCATTATTGGATTCAAAAAATAATGTCTATCATAATAAAAATAAAGAATTACAGGCAGCCATTTAAACATTTTAAATTGGCTATTATTTGGCAATTAAATTATTATTGAAAAAATGAATTTTAATGTTTTTTAATGTTTTTAATTAAACAACCACTGCCTTTGGTTTTTAGTTCAATAAAAGCAGTCAATAAATAACGACCATTGCTTTTAGTTTTATTTATTTATTTATTTAATTAACGAAAATATATTTACAAACATAAAATTAATATTAATACAATACAACAAAGAATTGAAAAATAACGTACTGAAGTAACACCAATTACATATCCCCATAACAAAATGAAGGACTTAAACTAAATGAAAATTAAATCCAGATTAACAACCACTACCGCCCTACGAAAGCATGAATAATTAGCGGCAAATAAGTCAAAATTTACTGAGGGTAGTAAACAATTGGCGGTGCGGGTTAATCTGGACAACGGGTTGTTCCTAACGTACGTAGCACGATGCAATTTCTCTCTAAATAAGATTTGCTGTCTTGTTGAAGGTCCCGATCTTTGGTGCCAAAAATCAAGACCTGCCAACAGCACGGGACAGCAAATATACCCGTTTATTAATTTATATAAAAAACACATATCAAAATAATTTCTGCGGGAAAGTAACGTCGATAAATCTAAATTAACTCTAAGCAAACTATAGTTAAGCTGTGGATTCAATATATTCATCCTATACGCAACACGACGTAGGAATTTTTTCTGGACCATCTCCAATGTATTAACCAAATAGGTTTGATGAGGATGCCATATTGTTGCAGCGTATTCTAAATGTGGCCGAACCAAGATGCAATACAAGTTTAATAAAATCAGTCAATAAATAACAGAGTTATCACATTAGGCGTTTTTTTATCGAACACCCGGTATACTTGTTTAATAGCATATTTTTAATCCTCCTAAAGCAGTAGGTATATTATTTGACAATGAAGTTAATAACGACCATTGCCTTTAGTTTTTAGTTCATTTAAACAACCATTGCCTCTGGTTTTTAGTTCAATAAAAGCAGTCAATAAATAACGACCATTGCCTTTAGTTTTTAGTTCAATAAAATCAGTCAATAAATAACAGAGTTATCACATTAGGCGTTTTTTTTTATCGAACACCCGGTATACTTGTTTAATAGCATATTTTTAATCCTCCTAAAGCAGTAGGTATATTATTTGACAATGAAGTTAATAACGACCATTGTCTTTAGTTTTTAGTTCATTTAAACAACCATTGCCTTTGGTTTTTAGTTCAATAAAAGCAGTCAATAAATAACGACCATTTCCTTTAGTTTTTAGTTCAATAAAATCAGTCAATAAATAACAGAGTTATCACATTAGGCGTTTTTTTTTAATCGAACACCCGGTATACTTGTTTAATAGCATATTTTTAATCCTCCTAAAGCAGTAGGTATATTATTTGACAATGAAGTCAATAACGACCATTGCCTTTAGTTTTTAGTTCATTTAAACAACCATTGCCTTTGGTTTTTAGTTCAATAAAAGCAGTCAATAAATAACAGAGTTATCACATTAGGCGTTTTTTTTTTTTTATCGAACACCCGGTATACTTGTTTAATAGCATATTTTTAATCCTCCTAAAGCAGTAGGTATATTATTTGACAATGAAGTTAATTTTGAAACAATATAAAATTACTGTAATTTTGTAGTATTTAAACGGCCACTGACTTTGTTTTGTTTTGTTCAAATCGGTCAATAAATACAGAGTTATGGCATTGGGCATTTTTTATTGAATACCCGGTATAATTAAGATGTGTATACCTAAAAGAAACACTAACACTAATATCACAATAAGAAACTATTATTATTATCATTGAATAACTTTGAACTTCTTTTATTTTCAGGTACTTTGTAGATGGATTTTGAGCGTCCGCAAAAACTACAGACCAGTAAAGTACCACAATTGGCGACACGCATTAAACGTGGCCCAAACGATGTTCGCAATGTTCAAGACTGGGAAAATGGACCGCTTCATGACCGACCTGGAAATCCTCGGGCTTTTGGTCGCCTGTCTGTGCCACGATTTGGACCACCGCGGCACCAACAACGCCTTCCAGACCAAAACCGAATCTCCCCTCGCGATCCTCTACAGTACCAGCACCATGGAGCACCACCATTTTGACCAGTGCGTCATGATACTTAATACAGACAGCAATAACATATTCCAAGTAGGTGGGTTTGGTACTGAGTAAAACAATTAAACAAAACAAAACATCCCGGCAAATTGATTAATGTTTTTTTTTGTGTGTTAAGGCTTTATCACCTGAGGATTATAGACGGGTGATGAAGATGGTGGAAACCGCGATCCTATCGACGGACCTCGCGATGTACTTCAAAAAGCGGAGCATGTTCCTAGAGCTGATTGAAAATGGGGAGTTCGACTGGCAGAGCGACGATAAGAAAGATTGTAGGTTGAGGGGAAGGAGAGGGAAAAAGGAGGATTTCATTAAGCGATTTTTTGTTCGCAGTGTTATCGGGGATGATGATGACTGCTTGCGATGTGAGCGCTATCGCGAAACCCTGGGAGGTTCAGCACAGGGTCGCTAAATTGGTGGCTGACGAGTTTTTCGATCAGGGTGATCTCGAGAAGATGCAGTTGAAAGAACAGCCGATTGTAAGAATTTTGTTAGCATAAATAAAGATTTTTTTTTTTTCAGCGAGATGAACAATAATGAATATTGACGAAAATCAGGAATAATCTAAACGTTGGGTCCGTTCATTAGAGACAACAGTTTGGAGTTTGCTACTAACTGTTGGAGAATTCTTTGAGGAACGCCCACTGAGCAAAAAACAAACAATTAACGTTATATCAACATTGTAGCAACATTAAACGTTGTTTTAATGTTATTGAAACATTACTTAAATGGATTTGCTCAGTGGACAGATTGTTAATCATGAACGTGTTTAGGATTTTTTCAATTCAATCGTATGAAATAGACCAAATAAATGCAAATTTTCAGGCTTTTCTAAACTCGAAATTTTACTTCATGATTAATCCGATGATATTTCTGATTTTTCATCTTGCTTTTCGTCCTCTTTAATAGTCTGAAATTGTTGTTGTTTTTGTTTAGGCAATGATGGATAGAGAAAGGAAAGATGAATTGCCGCAGATGCAGGTCGGATTTATAGACGTGATTTGTTTGCCGTTGTATAGGGTGTTGTCGGATACGTTCCCTTGGGTGAAGCCTCTATATCAGGGAACTCTGGAAAACAGGAAGCACTGGCAAGATCTTGCCGAGAAGGTCGAGATGGGGTTGACGTGGATCGATCACGACACCATTGATAAACCCGTTGAGGCTTTCACTGGTAACAATCACATATATATTAAATATAGTCTCATTGTTAATCCTCAATATAAACAGAATAATATATAAGCTAATTATAGAAATTAACATCTTAATTATTTTAATTCAATTTCAATACTAGATAATACGAAATAATCATTTATGAACCATTTTTAAAAATGTATTGTATGATGACGTATAAGAGACGTAAATTATTTTAACCCATTAACGACCGAGCAATTGTAGAGTTAACTCTAAAAGTGGAGTTTAGGTTAAATTCTACACTTCTTTATATGATTTCTACGAATGACTTATTGTATTACACTCTGTGAATTTTTCTTTTAAATATAAATAATGTATACGCTGTAAATGTAAGGCATTTGTCGATTTTGTATAAAAAAAACGTGCAATATGAAGTTTAGAACGTGTATTTCCACTCCCAGACTAAGCATGAAGTAAAATTTCGAGTTTAGAAAAGCCCCGCGTAGAAAATTTGTCGAGGGTCGCGCAGCGACCCGAGACAAATTTTCACGGGGCTTTTCTAAACTCGAAATTTTACTTCATGCGCCACGCGTATAAAACACTGAAATATTGTGAAGTTACAGATGCACTGAAATTTTTTTTTTAAATAAGTTATAACCCAGATATTTAAATAACAGCATATTTACGTTTTTCTTCATACATTTTCAAGTCAAGTCAAATAATATAATATATCAAATTAACTTATTTAGTAATTTAATTAACATAAAATTACTAATGTTGCGTATATGCACCAATGGCACATATTGGGTTAAGTTCGGAAATTAAAATGTTATTTGGCCATAAGAACGAACAACGATTAATCTTCTACAATGATGAAAATATATCTTTGAAACTTATACATATTGCACATTGAAGCTTTGCGAATAAATGTACACTATTCTTTTATCAAAAAAAATGTTTCTTAAATTATATATAAATCAAATAATGGAACACTCTTAAATGATCACACAGATTTGTGCAATAGTTCCATAGCAATCATTATTTCTTCTTCATATTGCTTTAATTTATTGAAGTAATTATAATAAACATGTTGTATCAAATAGATTAATCTGAAATAAATGATAAATAAAATTAATCGTTGCTTAGAAATCTCCATAAGAGCAATGTAAATTTTGAATATGTATATATACAGGGTGGTGCAGAGGAAACGCATGTTTTTCAATATTGAATTACTGGGACACAATGGGTTGAAAATAATAAAAACAAGTATTAAATGATAGGTATTTTAATGCAGTTTTTGAAATTACATACCATATTTAGGTTCGGAAAATAATGTCTTTGAGATGACGTCCTTCTTGCTGGATACAAATTTGGATCCTCTTCTGAAAATTACGGACGGCTCTCTCCAACATTTCATTCGGCACGGCTTCAATTTCCTGACTAATGGAATTATTAATTCGAGTGTGCGAGGCTTGTTTATGTACACTTTTGATTTCAAATATCCCCACAAAAAGAAATCACATATCGACAGGTCGGGTGAGCGAGGGGGCCAGTGAACATCACCAAATCTCGAAATCACATGCCCTGGGAACATTTGTCGAACCACTTCCATGGATACTCTCGCCGTGTGAACTGTGGCACCATCCTGCTGAAACCAAATGTCTCTCATGTTCACTTGACGCCTTTCAAGTTCTGGGCGAAGGAAGTTGTTTAACATTTCAAAGTAGCGAGCTGATGTAACAGTAACTGCAATTCCTTCTTCTTCAAAAAAATAGGGTCCAACAATCCCCAAGTTTGAAATGCAGCACCACACTGTTACCTTTAAACTGTGCAGAGGTCTTTGGTGTAATTCTTGTGGGTTCTCCGATGCCCAATACCGACAGTTTTGAACATTGACGTAACCGTCAAGATGAAAATGTGCTTCATCACTCATGAAGACTGTAGCATCGGGATCTTCCGTAAACATTTCATCCATTATGCGACAAAACTCTCTGCGCTGTACAAAATCCCCTTCATTAAGCTGCTGGACGATCATTATTTTGTACGGATGGAACTTGAGGTCATCATGTAAGATGCGGTGGAGCGAACGACGTGACATACCCAGCGCTACAGCATGTCGTCTAGTCGATCGTCTAGGACTAGTAACAACTGCCGTACTCACTCGGTCTACATTTTCCGGAGTACGAACTGAACGGGGAAGACCAGGTGGTTTCTTTATCATCACAGAACCAGTACTTCTAAACGCTGCAACCCATCGGAGTACGGTATTTCGATCAGGCACTGCACCTCGACGTCCAACTCTAAAATATTGACGGAAAAGACGTTGCACTGTGACTACAGAATCATTGTTTCTAAAAAAACTGCTCGACAAAGAACACACGATGTTGTACGCTCCAACGCTCCATAGCGACTGAAACGGCATTGCATGGGCCGTCTGCCAACATTCGTTCAAGGTCAATACCCCCTCCCGTCGCCGCGTACTAGCGGTTCGAAAAACATGCGTTTCCTCTGCACCACCCTGTATTTTATGTTGCCAGAATTTAACTGTTTGTCTACAATATGAATACAAGGAATTTTTCTTTTAGGTAAACATATGCATAAGCTGTAAATTTTCGATTTCCATTCGCTGGTTTTTAAAAGAGTTCAATTTGAAGCTTTAAACGAGTGTTTTCCACTCCCAGACTAAGCATGAAGTAAAATTTCGAGTTTAGAAAAGCCCCGTGAAAATTTTCTGGGCTTTTCTAAACTCGAAATTTTACTTCATGCGCCACGCGTATAAAACAATGATTTCAAGTGAGGTTCAAATATACATACATTTCACAGTATTTTAGTGTTTTACACGCGTGGCGCATGAAGTAAAATTTCGAGTTTAGAAAAGCCACGTGAAAATTTTAGAAAAGCCCAGAAAATTTGTCTCGGGTCGCTGGGCGACCCTCGACAAATTTTCACGTGGCTTTTCTAAACTCGAAATTTTACTTCATGCTTAGTCTGGGAGTGGAAAGCACTCGTTTAAAGTTTCGAATAGAACTCTTTTAAAAGAACAACGAATATCTAAAGATTTATAGAAAATAAGCTGAATTTGCTGTACATTTTCGGAATTTTTTATTTTGGTATACAAATCCCTGTTTACCCACATAAAAAATGCATTGAAACAGTTTTCTTTGAGGTAAACATATGCATAAGCTGTACATGTTCCGACATCCGTTGTTTTTTTAACAATTTCAATTTGAAGCTTTAAACGAGTGTTTTCCACTCCCAGACTAAGCATGAAGTAAAATTTCGAGTTTAGAAAAGCCCCGTGAAAATTTGTCGAGGGTCGCCCAGCGACCCGAGACAAATTTTCTGGGCTTTTCTAAACTCGAAATTTTACTTCATGCGCCACGCGTATAAAACACAGATTTCAAGTGAAGTTTAAATATACATAAATTTCACAATGTTTTAGTGTTTTATACGCGTGGCGCATGAAGTAAAATTTCGAGTTTAGAAAAGCCCAGAAAATTTGTCTCGGGTCGCTACGCGACCCTCGACAAATTTTCACGGGGCTTTTCTAAACTCGAAATTTTACTTCATGCTTAGTCTGGGAGTGAAATACACTCGTTTAAAGTTTCAAATTGAACTTTTTAAAAAACAACGAATATCTAAATATTTAAAGAAAATAATCCGAACTTGGAATACGTATACTTTAAAGAAAAACTACCTGCATATCAGTAGCGGATTTAGAAAACCGTCAAGGGGGGGGGGCGCATCTCCATCGCAAAAGCTCAATATATTTTTGTAGTTATGAAACAAACTTTATTGCTGTTACATTTTTAAATAACAAAGTTTATTCTTTTACTTTTCTTGGCGAAATGGTCAATAACTTCCTCGATGCAACATTCTATGTCGAGATGGGTGTTTAGAAGTGCAAGCCCATTGAGACGATCCTCATTCATCGTTGACCTCAACCACGTCTTCGTACGACGCAATGTGGAAAAACTTCTCTCTACCGTGGCTATTGACACGGGTAGACAAGCGAATACTGTGTACAGCTTATGGAGAGTCGGATAGTCACTATTGGAACACACAGCTAGAGCTTCCATTATAGAATCCGAATTTGTTACCTGTTTCATGTGTATTTGTCTAAACTGAAGCACCTCTGCCATGAGTTTTTTTTTTGTCATATAGTGTGCTTCGTCAAAAATTGGGGCAATAGACAGACAGTCCTCCAATTTCTCTGCCAAGTTTTCAGAGGCGACATTTATTAGTTGGGAAGGTAGAAGATTATTTAATTTTAAATGTGTTATATTTTCGTCACATCCCGTTCCCTCGTGTCTGTTGTTACATGGTCCAATATTGATACAAAAACAGCTATTCTCCAATATGCTATTGGATCGTCGTTTACATCAAAATGTGCCCTGTGACATTGCCTTCCGGCATGGCGAGGTATACACATTTCTACGCATGTCATCATATATTTTAAGAGTTGCCTCTATTCTGATTTTCGCTGTAGCAACATCGATGGTAGAGTTCTGTAAAATCTTGCTCAGAGGGAGTGTTACGCTCATTATTTCACTCAGAGAGAAAAGCGTGACAATGAAGTCTGAATTCGACATGGCCTTAAGCAGAATACTGGCTTTGGACGCTGTTGTTCGGTCTCTCCACTCAGAAATCTCGATTAAAACCTTTGTAATCGTCGGAAGATCGGCTGCAAATTGAACAATGGCATCATGGCATTCGATCCATCTTGTCTGGCAATGTGTTAATAATGAGTGTATCAGGGACGCTTTTAAAGTGGCAAATCGCTTACTTGACGCTGTAAAAAATGCCACAACTTCTTCAACAGTACCAAGAGCGTTTCTTACATTCGGAACTCTGCAACTTCGCGAGATGGCCAAATTGCTACGACATGGTGACACTCTGGCGTTAATCGCTTTAGTCCTGATTGTCGCTACAGCTCCTTTAAACTCCGACATATTGACAGAGCATCCGTCACATCCAACACCCACACAATTTTCTAGAACAAGTGCCAGACTTTCTATTTTTTTCAGTACAGTATTTCCTAATACTTTCCCTGTTATACTTCGCTCAACAGATGGTGTGCTTTGGTTTTCGTTTTGGTCATGAATATCAACAAACCCCAGAAACCGTTCCTTTAATTTATTATTAGTATCACTGCTTCACAGGATTTTATTAGTTCGTCACATGTGGTCTTACTAATATATGTTGCATTAGATTTGCTTGTGACGAGGTGATTTTTTAGCTGCAAATCTCCTGCATCGATGCAAAATCTAAGCAAGGCCCTGAAGTTCCCTTCATTATCAGCAACAATATTGTTTTCATCTGAACTATTGGCTAGTAGACCCCCGTCGTCTCTGTGTCCTCTCAAGGGTATGTTTTGCCTTCCGTGAAGAATTATAGTTATTACTATAGGAACAAGACGGGCCCTGTTCTCTTTTACTTGTTGCATCCTCTGTGCTGAGAGTTGATTCCTGATATCAAGTTCAGGTTTATCAAGAGTCACCAAAAACGTGTTTGCAGTAGTAGTAGCTTTAATATGGTAGTCACAAGAAGCGTGTTTCTCCAGATCCCCATATTTTCCAGAAAGTTTAGCAAACTTTGTTAGCGGCTCTGTGACAAGCTTCTTTGCGGGACAGCCTGTCTTAGCGCCTACCATCTTCCTATGCACAAATATCGCACAGTTCAAGCAGAAGAGGCCTTGCTTTGACTGGGAAAAGACTAGCCACGGATACTGCTCAAAGTGCTTTTCTTGCACTTGTCGATGTTCTATTCGTCCTCGTTTTGAATGTTCCGACCTCGGAAAAACATATCCTCTCTCCGGCTTCCTTGGAGCGGTTAGAAGTCTATGAATAACATCATCAGAAAGAGATGATGACCTATCTACAAATGCGCCAATGTCTGTCTCATCACTGATCTCCATGGCCGCACAAGCTACGTTCTCGTTACACGAAGAACTACTAGGTACCGGTGATTCACTTACTCGAGGCTTTTTTGTATCCACTCCTTCAGAAGAGCTATCACATGTAGGCACTTTTGCCTTGCGAATGATGAAACGGTCCATACTGAAACTAAGTAAATTACAGCTTTATACAGGGTGCTACAGGGTGTCCATTTTTAGCTGAACCGTAATAATCTAAATTATTTTAAGATAATTTGTTGAATTATAAATTTTCTAAATTTTAGAGCTAATTAATAATCTGCTGTCACATTGGAAATATACATGCCCACACAGGGATGTCGATCAATGAAAACGAAAACTTCCTCGTATACAAAAAATATTGGAATTCTTAAAAAATTTCGACGTCGAGATGTTGATGTATCTTGTTGTGTTGGATCTTTTTGAGTTAGAAAAAACTTATTTTTGGAATTATGTCCGTATGTCAGTTATCACGATAAGTTAGAACGCAATGAGCTAGACACATGAAATTTTATATCTCGTTTATATCTCGCTTCTACAAATATAAAAAAATATGCTTTGTGTATACCCATTAAGAAGCTTGTTCTTTAATTTATTTACACAAATATTTGTTATTATCGTCCCAATAAAAAAAATCAAATAGGTTTTTTACCAGTTACAAATTGCATGTGAGGAAGTCTAGGGACGAACACTCCCGAATTTTTAAATTCGTAATTAATCAAAATGATGAATTAATAAAATACTTTCGGAGATATTTCTGTACTTCAGGCCTATCATTTGTATTTATATAATCACTATCGATTTAACCATGATTAATTAAAAAATCTTATATTTTAACTAACAAGAAATTTATTTGTTTATACCGGTCGTTGTTTTTATCGTGCTCGCCATTGGGATCTCGTAAACAAATGATGATACAAAGTTGGTCAAATCAGACAAAAGTTTCAATATTTGATACTGAGTAAGAATATGTCAACAAATTTCAGCTAACATCAGTTGTTTTAAAATTTGGCGGAAAATGTGAAATGGATGATAATTTATTTTTATTAAAACGTAATCGGATGCGCCAACTCCCGGCGCTTTTTTCTTAATATATGTACGATTTGACCAATTTACATTTACGCATATTTACGGCATTTTATTTTCTGTTGTGCTGGTAAAACTAAGAAAGAGCAGTTAATCTGTTATCAAATAAAACTATTTCACTGTTCGACATCCCTACTGTGCATATTTGTGGGTTGCAAAAAAACATGACTGTTACTTCCTCATGAGATTGAAATTCAATGTGTCTGTCAGGTAATTCGAAATTTATCTAACCACTGTCTATAAGACAAAAACACAAATTAACTTGCAAAAATATGACGCACTAATCATTTCACGAACACATAGTCACATTTCACAAATACATACCTAATTGACTTTCTGCACTGCTATTCTACCTTTTAATTTGTAAGTATATGAGGATCACACTAGTTATTTGCTATCTAGAAGCATCTACTTACAACCGCAATGATAATAAGGTAATAAGAAAATTGGGAAGAGTTTCTACAACCGTCCCGAAACGTCTGGTGTGCGTTTAGACAATATCTACGCGCACGTTATGCTGACGCACAAATAGGGTTGCCACACTTTCCCTGAAGCTAAAGCGGCTGTTTTTACCAGTGTGTTTTACCCGTATGTAATACAAACGGAAAGTTTTCCACATATTATTGTTTAATGTAGCTTGTATAGTATTCGTGTTTGGTGCTCTGTTTTTTATAATAGTCGAATAAATACGGCAGACGAAAATCCAACAAGCTAATATTCGTGAGTTCCAGCTGGCCCATGGCCCATTTTTTTCTCTAATATAATCCATGGGGGGGCGCGCGCCCCCTGCGCCCCCCCCCCCCCCTAAATCCGCCATTGCTGTATATACTCATATGAAATATCAAACTCACATCATTAATGGTGAAGGCATCTGTTTCGTTATACAGTTGTATGTATGTCGATAGAAATAAAAATCGTGAATATTTATCCAGTTTACTTGTGTCTTCTGTAATTCAATACCCATTCATTCATTCGCACGGCGCTATGTAAACAAACAAACAACGCTTTTCGCACTCATCATTTTTATTATTAGTTGTGATAAAACTTGGCAGGCACTATAAAACAATAAACAGTCAAAACTACTTTCTGCAATTTTGCTATCTCTGCGCCATCTCGTATCCCAGAAACACACAATCCGCAAAAATTGGCCCTCTTAATATCTAAACGTCAATTTTGATGCATACCTTCTAAGTCCTCCTGATATACATGTACATTAGGGTAGCCCTTATATGGGGTGAAATTCTTAAATCGAATGAATATTGACGGGCGCCCCCAAAATTGGTTTCATTTGATCTAAAAACACTCCAGATTTTTTTTTTCAATTTTCAATAATGTTTAGGGTGTGCTCAACTAGCTTAACTGTTTATATAAATAGAATATATAAATAAATGGAACAATTTCTAAATACATAATATAATATATAATACAATATACAATATAATATAGTAATATAATATAATAATGGATAAGCTGATGATTGTTGACGTTTCACATCTGTTTGGTGATAGCTGTCCTAGTGATGGTCGGATAAAGCTTGCGATGCTGTGCTACTACTAGAAGGATGAACTGAGTTTGCGCAGCCCATTGTATTCCTGCATGAGAGCCACTCCTCTCTCAGCAGTATCATTGGTGACACGTAGTTTGGCCACAGATCGTTGGAGTTCACAATATAACGAGTTATCAGACCAAGTTTCGGGGTCCACCTTCAGGAAATCACACTTTAAAGAAAGAGCTTCAAAAAACTTCTTCGTATTTCTGCGGATCTTCTAAAATAGGATACATATCTAATCTCAAGACCTTCTTCCTCTTTTCTTCAGGCGAGATTGAGTTATCAATAAAAAGAAAACCCAATCAGTTTCTCCGAAAGGTACCAGAAGTGTCCTTTAAACTTCTTCAGGACAGCAAGAGAAATTCTGTCTCCAGAAACAAGTAAACGTCGGGCTAAGAGAAGATCATTCTTTGGGGCGGATATTCCAAGACGTGATAAGAACCAGCTTCTGATGTAAAACTTGATACCGAAAATACAGAGTTTCTTGAGCCCATTTAGTTCACGAGCAGTTAAACGAAATGCACTATTCTGAAAAAGAAAGATCTTTATGCCGTTAATAAGACGAGCTATAAATCTTGTACGGTGCATTGCTCCTGGTTTCATAAATTTTATTCCTTTTTGAGGAACTTTTCCTAAGAATATAACAGTAAGCTCCAATAATCATCTCTAGGGTGATCGCCAGTTTTCAACTGCTCAGTGGCAAATGATAGGATTTCATTCTTGACAGAAACCAATTCGGTTAATACAGATTCGTCAGTGATTCCAGGATTGAAGTCATCTTTAATTATATTTGACCAGAACGTCTTGAATCGTTTGAGCAGTGGTATTTCTGGATCTAAGGAAAGGCCCATACATTTCATGAATGTGATGACGACAAGCCAAATACAAAATTAGATACGGAATCACATGTTGGGGTGTTTCAAAACAAATAGAAAGAAGCTTTGTAATACAAAAGGCTACTATTAGGTTGATGTTTGGTCTGGATTTCATCGCTTCTTGTCGTGGAATGTTCAAATCTAACAATATACTTACTGTAGTAAGAATATACATATATGAATGTTTCATGTATGTTTTTAAAATAAGAGACTCTTAACGGCATATCTCAACACAAGTTGCCATAATACACGCAACACTAACATTAGTTATGCATACCCTAAACACAGGTTAACAATGTTTGAAAAAACTCCTTATTATTCTATGATGAAAATATATAATGGACTCCTGGCATCTTGCAGGAGTTCTACACAATTGCTCAATTTTAAACGGCAAGTAAAAAATCTACTGCTAATAATGGAACCGTATACGTTAGGTGAATATTTCTCATATTTTTCTGCAAAGAGATGTTAGCTGATGTGTATGTTTCTACTTTATATCCTCATATATTTTCTATGAAAAATTTCTTAACTATACAGGGTGAGTCGGGAGGAGCGCACCAAACTCTAGGAGTGTATTATACACGTGAAAATAATGTAAAAAAACTCATTTGTTCTTATCCGATTTTTATTTGTTTTCAAGTTATAGCATATTAACAAATAAACAAGTTATTATACAAAAAAATGTTCTTAATCATAGCGTTCTTTCAACAAATGTTCAAAAATACCGCCATTGACTTCTTTTTCATTTTCTGCTTCGTCTACGAAGAGCGTTTGTTGCTCTCCCAATTGATTCATTTCTTTCTTCTTTTATATGGGCTGCAGTATTCTCAATTCGTCTAATTAGTGATTCCCGTGTGTCCACTTTTATTTTGTAGACTTCATTTTTCATCCAGCCCCATAAACAAAAATCTAGTGGTGTGAGGTCTGGAGATCTTGCAGGCCAATTAATAGGACCTCCACGACCAATCCAACGCCCTGGAAAACGTTCGTCCAAATGTTGCTTGACTTGACGAGCGACATGTGCAGGAGCTCCATCGTGCTGATAGTACATCTGCATTCTAATATTTATAGGAACATCTTCTAGCAGGCCCTGTAATTCATTCTGTAAAAAATTGAGGTAGTTGCCTCCTGTGAGACGATTCTCCAAAATGAAAGGGCCGATTAAATAACTGTCAACCATACCACACCACACGTTTACAGAAAACCGATGTTGAAAATTGCTTTCGACTGTTGCGTGGGGATTTTCATCAGACCATACATGAGAGTTACGAGTGTTGTTAATGCCATCACAGGTAAATGTAGCTTCATCCGTAAAGAGTATACTCGATACATTACGATGATTATTATTTATCCACCGACAAAATTCCGTACGGTTAGCGTAATCCCCTGGTTGTAGGTGCTGTACTCTCTGAACGTGATAAGGATATAAGCCTTGCTCGTGTAGCGTGTTCATCACTCTTTTTTGTGGAATTGCCAATTGAGTGGCAATTCTCCGTGAGCTAGTAGTTGCATCTTCTTCTACTAGATGCAGAATATTTTCTACTTCTACAAAACCTTGTCGAGCAGCGCGCTCATATGTTATGTTAGCACTGGGAAGCTTACCAGTCTCGCACAAGTTGTTGAAAACTCTAATAAATATGTTTTTATCAGGATGTCTTTGGTGTGGAAAACGTTCACGATATTCTTCAACAGCAGCTGTAGCATTTCCATTACAGAAACCATATACAAACACCATATTTGCATATTCTAAATTTGAATAAGTATGTGGCATTTTGCAACACTAACAATCACATTAATTCGAACTTAAACGTTCAGTTACTGTTCACCGTACACTGACAGTTCATCAAAACGTCAGAATTATCAAATGTTTATAAGCCTCGAACATGGCATACTTTGATAATGTTAAAATTCAGATAGAAGTGGAAAGCTAGATGAACATTTTTAATTACGCCATAACTTGAAAACAAATGAAAATCGGATAAGAACAAATGAGTTTGTTTACATTATGTTCACGTGTATAATACACTCCTAGAGTTTGATGCGCTCCTCCCGACTCACCCTGTATATATTATGTTCCTGTATACTCTGTATATCCTAAAGAAATAAACGTATTATTTATTTATCACGGCCAAGTTTTGCCTCGAGAAGCACACAAGCTCCATTTATTCGTCCAGTATTAGAAGCAGTGGTATCAAAACTGAAAACCTTAACATCTTCTCTCAGATTCCAGTCAGCAATTATTTCAATGATGGCATCGCACATGGGCGGTCCTGTTCCGGTGGTAAGTTTAGGCACAGCAAGGAGTTGATCAATACCATCAGATGAAGCAAGAATTGGTAATCTGTCGACCTTCTCATCGCCTATTAGATCTTCCATCAATGTTCCATTCCAATGAATGGTTATAGGTCTACCTTAGCTTTGGAACTCAGTTTTTAATTCTTGCGATCGCTCTTCTCGATGCTTCATACGATGGCGCCGTAAGGACGAACGATTCAAAGAGTACTCTTGCATATCTTGTCCTATCGCTGAAATCAATGATGCAACTGTGTGGACAGCCTGCCTGTCACTTATATTCGCTCTATCAAGAGAGGACAGAACTTCCGGCGTGAATATCACCTTCCTGTCTCTTTTTTGGCACAATTGCGGTACTGCCAGATGTCGATGACGTTGGGATGTGATCATCACTATCTGATTCCTCTCCCGCACTGGAGGAAGATGTCGATTCCAACACATTTTTTTCAAACATGGTTCTTTTCAACTGTTCAGCTGTTTTTTTTTCCTTTTTTCTGCTAGTTCATCTCTCTTTCTCTTTTCTGTTTCCTTCTTCTCAAGCTTCTTGTCAAGTCCAATCATACACCCTCGCCTTCCTAGCTCTCGTTGAGCAAGCAAGAACTCACGGTCTTCCTGAATGTCCATTATCTCGAGAGCGTCACCGTGGGCAACATCAAACAAAATTTCAAATTTTGCTGTGAAGGCTTCTTCGTTCAGCTTTTGAGTACTGGTCTGTCTGTTTTTATTACTTTTCCCCGTATGTAATACAAAGGGAAAGTATTGTTTTCGTGAACATTTTCGAATCAAAAATTTTAGCGGAAATATCCGTTTTGAGGTCCCCTGAGTCGAATAAGACCATTTTTGAAAAATGTCTGTCTGTCTGTGTGTCTGTGTGTGTGTCTGTGTGCGCTGTACCGCAAAAACCGCTAAAGATATCGAGATGAAACTTGAAACTTAAGCTTTTTGTTACAATCGGAAGAACTAAAAAGCTTTTGGTGAAAATCGGAAAACCGGAAGTGGTACTTTACTCTTAGCGTTTTTCAGTTTTTTCAGATTTTTTCAATAAATGTTCATCAAACAAAAAATTCTTTCAAATAAAAGTTGTAGATAATAACAAAATGAAGATGTATTGTTCAATTACTTTTTGTCATAGCACTCTTAGTTTTTGAGATATTTCAAAAGTTGTGTGTTTTAGCTAGTTATTGGTGTGTATGACAGTGACAGTGTATGTGTCGATACAATTGAAAAATGTTTCAAATAAAAGTTGTAGGAAATGAAAAACTAAAGATTTTTTGTGGATTCATTTTTTGTCATAGCACTCTTAGTTTTTGAGATATTTGATAAAAAACACTATTTATTAAATATCTCAAAAACTAAGAGTGCTATGACAAAAAGTGAATCCACAAAAAATCTTTAGTTTTTCATTTCCTACAACTTTTATTTGAGTCATTGATTTGTGTCAGTGTGTGTGTGTTGATACAATTGGAAAATGTTTCAAATAAAAGTTGTAGGTAATAAAATATTAAAGATTTTTTGTATCTTTACTTTTTGTCATAGCACTCTTAGTTTTTGAGATATTCAAGAAATAGTGTTTTTTTATCTAGTCATTGGTTTGTGTCAGTATGTGTTGATCCAATTGAAAAATGTTTTAAATAAAAGTTGTAGTTATCAAAAAGTTGAAGACATTTTGAAAATAATAATGCTACAAATATTTTAAAAGTGATTTAATACGCAATTTACGGGGGAAAGTACTATGATGGACACATCACATTTTTTTTTCTTAATATTCTCCCAAGTCATCAGCTCTTCCAACCTCTTGATTGTTCTTCGTTCATCACGGATGGGAATCCTTGCTTTGCTCCAGGGAATGCTGCCTCATGCTTCGTTCTGTTGCTAACCTTCAGCTCATAAAAGTAAACTGCTAGAACATCATGGATTGTGGGCAGTTTGGAACCAGTGAACGTAACCAACGAGTTCACTGGTTCCAAACTGCCCACAATCCATGATGTTCTAGCAGTTTACTTTTATGAGCTGAAGATTAGCAACGGAACGAAGCATAAGGCAACAAAAACAACAATTGCAAAGTATATTTTTCTGTGTTTTCTAGTTACTATGGCCATTTTATTATCTGCACAAATGGAAAACTACACTAATATTACGAACCGTATAACTTGAGTTTTCTATACTCAATGACATTAGAAGCGTAACACCCAGAAGGAGTTATTATTTTAACTTGATTTTTTGCTATTATGGTAGTCTTACATCAAGAATAAAATGATTACATTTTCGAAGAAATTTTATTAAAAAACAATCTAAAAAAAATTAATAATGTGTTTGGCGACCGCTTTGCTGTATACACTCCTGTAGACGTCTGGGCATCGACAAAATGAGATGGTCGATGTCTTCTTGAGGCATCTCGTTCCAAGCAACTTGAATTTCATTGATCAACTGTGCTAGAGTCTGTGGAGGATGGTGCAAAGAGAATATTCTTCTTCCCATGATATCCCACACATGTCCAATGGGATTTAAATCCGGCGAACGGGGCGGCCACGCCAAAACATTAACACCAGCTTCATTAAGAAAGTTCATAGTTCGACGAGCAATATGGGGACGTGCGTTATCTTGTTGAAAAAGTACGTCTGGGCGGCCATCTAAATAAGGCAACAAAGTCGGTCGTATGACGTCTTCAACATAACGCGCAGCTGTCATACTGCCTCGAATGAATACAAGAGGTGATCGACTACCATAAGCAATAGCCCCCCAAACCATTACTCCAGCAGTCCTGTGTACATGCCTCTCAATAGCAAACCTAAGCCATCATGCGTGCCTAGACAAAATCGTGATTCATCGCTGAATACGACATCGTGCCATTCTGCCTCTCAATGCTGCCGTTCTCTGCACCAGTCCAACCTTTGGCGACAGTGTCTCACTGTTAAAGGAAGCACTAATCTTGGACGGTACGAAAGAAGCCCAAAGGATTGAATGCGGCGATATAAGGTTCGCATACTAACGGGCCTACCTTCTTCTCCAATCCATTGATCACCGATTTGACGCGTAGTAGCGAAACGGTCTCGCAGGGCTATTTGTCTTAAGCGCCGATCTTGACGTTCTGTGGTACGCCTTGGTTGACCAATTGGTCTTCTTCTTGCTCCTCTACCTTCTTCTGTCCATACCTGATACACACGTATTACAGTTGCTGCAGTGGAATCAATACGGCGGGCAATTTCGCGATAGGACATACCGACATCTCGATAAGCAACAACTCGACCCCGGTCAAAATCGCTCAAATGGTGATATTGTGGACGTCTTCGGACTCGAGGCATTTTATTTAAGCCTAACACACTCAACGGAAACACGAAAACTAAAACAACTGTACTAAACAGCTCATATAAATAGTTTTATCAAAAAAGAAAAAGTGATTTTTTTTTTTCACAATAAATATGAAAGGCACAAGGTTGAAATTGTTATCAATGTATGCTTTAAATATAGTCACTCTGTTGCTAAAATATGAATTCAAAAAAATCATTCCTTCTTGGTGTTACGCTTCTAATGTCATTGAGTATATTTTTTGAATGTAAATATAAATTCATTATGTTTTGTAGCCACTTAGCTTTATGGCTTTAAATTTTCGGTCGTATGCCATAAATCACCCAACTGTGCGAGCTTGAATAAATAAAACGTATATTTGACATACGTTAAATTAATACGCCGCCGGGCACTGCGTGCGTGTGGTTACTCACGTCGCTTGCATCTTGTTGGGTTTGTAGTCAGCCAGCCGCTCCTAAAAGCCGCGCGACCGAGTTAATTATTAGCATGCGCACCAGAATGCGCGTTGAGAAAATCTTACACATATCTGTACGTAACCGCATCCAATCACTGCAATGTAAATAATTATTTTTCCACATTTCTCCCTTTCATTAGATTTAGATATATAAACTTGTGAGAGTTTGTAGATGACAGTTCAAGTACTCTCTTTAAAACACTAGAATAGTAAACATCAAGCTAAACTTAAACTTTTATATTTTGTATACTTAAACTAATAATAGAATTTTGATTAAAACACTTGGTTTGTTTCGCTGATTTTTATTTTTCATTTTTCATCATACTCAAACTAAACTCTTAAACATAATTAATTACAATTGGGAATATACCGGGTATAAATGTCATTATTTTTATTAAATCACATTACTTTTTCTTAATTATTTTAGCTGTTAATTTTCTGAAATTCGTTGATAGATTTTAAGTGAAGTTCGAATATACATAAATTTGACAATATTATAGTGTTTTATACGCGTGGCGCATGAAGTAAAATTTCGAGTTTAGAAAAGCCCAGAAAATTTGTCTCGGGTCGCTACGCGACCCTCGACAAATTTTCACGGGGCTTTTCTAAACACTAAATTTTACTACATTCTTAGTCTGTAAGTGGAAAACACTTGTTTAAAGCTTTAAATTAAACTTGAAAATACACAGGGAATATTCGAAATTGTTGTATTAATTCCATGGTATTGTAAAGTTTTAGGTATATTTATCAAAGACGAAACACTTTAAATTAATATTTCACTTTTTTATTCTCGGTCATACACGTACAGGTTACAATTCAATTCTGTCCTACCAATCATTCACCCACTCAACAATAATTTATGACACACATTACGAAGTATGCCGATTGAAGCATATTTCGCAATGTCCAACTTTTACCACTACAGTATGTCATTATTTTTATAAAATCACATTACTTTTACTTAATTATTTTACCTGTTAATTTTCTGACATTCGATGATTTTTAAAAGAGTTTAATTTGAAGCTTTAAACGAGTGTTTTCCACTCCCAGACTAAGCATGAAGTAAAATTTCGAGTTTAGAAAAGCCCCGTGAAAATTTGTCGAGGGTCGCGCAGCGACCCGAGACAAATTTTCTGGGCTTTTCTAAACTCGAAATTTTACTTCATGCGCCACGCGTATCAAATACAGATTATAAGTGAAGTTCGAATATACATAAATTTGACAATATTATAGTGTTCTATACGCGTGGCGCATGAAGTAAAATTTCGAGTTTAGAAAAGCCCAAAAATTTGTCTCGGGTCGCTACGCGACCCTCGACAAATTTTAACGGGGGTTTTCTAAACTCGAAATTTTACTTCATGCTTAGTCTGGGAATGGAAAACACTTGTTTAAAGCTTTAAATTAAACTTTAAAACAAGCAGGGAACATCCGCAATTGTTGTATCAATTCCATGGTATGTCATTATTTTTCTAAAATCACATTACTTTTTCTTAATTATTTTAGCTGTAAATTTTCTGACATTCGTTGATTTTTAAAAGAGTTTAATTTGAAGCTTTAAACGAGTGTTTTTCACTCCCAGACTAAGCATGAAGTAAAATTTCGAGTTTAGAAAAGCCCCGTGAAAATTTGTCGAGGGTCGCGCAACGACCCGAGACAAATTTTCTGGGCTTTTCTAAACTCGAAATTTCACTTCATGCGCCACGCGTATAAAATACAGATTATAAGTGAAGTTCAAATATACATACATTTGACAATATTATAGTGTTTTATACGCGTGGCGCATGAAGTAAAATTTCGAGTTTAGAAAAGCCCTAACAATTTGTCTCGGGTCGCTGCGCGACCCGAGAAAAATTTTCACGGGGCTTTTCTAAACTCGAAATTTTACTTCATGCTTAGTATGGGAGTGGAAAACACTTGTTTAAAGCTTTAAATTAAACTTAAAAATGAACTGCGAATATCCGCAATTGTTGTATCAATTCCATGGTATGTCATTATTTTTATAAAATCACATTACTTTTTCTTAATTCTTTTAGCTGTTAATTTTCTGACATTCGTTGATTTCTAAAAGAGTTTAATTTGAAGCTTTAAACGAGTGTTTTCCACTCCCAGACTAAGCATGAAGTAAAATTTCGAGTTTAGAAAAGCCCCGTGAAAATTTGTCGAGGGTCGCGCAGCAACCCGAGACAAATTTTCTGGGCTTTTTTAAACTCGAAATTTTACTTCATGCGCCACGCGTATAAAATACAGATTTTAAGTGAAGTTCGAATATACATAAATTTGACAATATTATAGTGTTTTATACGCGTGGCGCATGAAGTAAAATTTCGAGTTTAGAAAAGCCCAGAAAATTTGTCTCGGGTCGCTACGCGACCCTCGACGAATTTTCACGGGGCTTTTCTAAACTCGAAATTTTACTTCATGCTTAGTCTGGGAGTGGAAAACACTTGTTTAAAGCTTTAAATTAAACTTAAAAATAAACAGGGAATATCCGCAATTGTTGTATCAATTCCACGGTATGTCATTATTTTTCTAAAATCACATTACTTTTTCTTAATTATTTTAGCTGTAAATTTTCTGACATTTGTTGATTTTTAAAAGAGTTTAATTTGAAGCTTCAAACGAGTGTTATCCACTCCCAGACTAAGCATGAAGTAAAATTTCGAGTTTAGAAAAGCCCCGTGAAAATTTGTCTAGGGTCGCGCAGCGACCCGAGACAAATTTTCTGGGCTTTTCTAAACTCGAAATTTTACTTCATGCGCCACGCGTATAAAATACAGATTATAAGTGAAGTTCGAATATACATAAATTTGACAATATTATAGTGTTTTATACGCGTGGCGCATGAAGTAAAATTTCGAGTTTAGAAAAGCCCAAAAATTTGTCTCGGGTCGCTACGCGACCCTCGACAAATTTTCACGGGGCTTTTCTAAACTCGAAATTTTACTTCATGCTTAGTCTGGGAGAGGAAAACACTCGTTTAAAACTTCAAATTAAACTCTGTTAAAAATCAACGGATGTCGGGAAATTTACAGGTTATGGATATTAATCGAGGTGGCTAATAGTTGTTGAAAGTTCATATTCATTACTTTAAGTAAAACACCTTGTTTATAACTTTCAAAAATTGTTTATTTTGTATTCACAACAAATGTTTCGCCACACTGTGGCTTCATCAGGTGAAGAACAAGCTTATGGATATGTTTACCGAAAAGAAAAATTCCCTGTATGTATTTATATTGTAGACAAACAGTTAAATTCTGGCAACATAAAATATATATTCATGTTATTTGCAACTACATAAGTGATTTATTTTCGCATGTTTTTGGAAATTACAGTATAATTTTATGGTATTACTAAAATAGCACGATGCTATTTATTAAAAGCATAATCAAAATTTACATTGCTCTTATGTAGATTTCTAAGCAACGGATAATTTAATTTGTCATTTATTTTAGATTAATCTATTTAATACAACATGTTTATAATAATTACTTCAATAAATTAAAGCAATATGAAGAAGAAATAATGGTTTCTATGGAAGTATTGCACGGATTTATGTGATAATTTAAGAGTGTCCCATTATTTGATTTATATATAATGTAAGAAACATTTTTTTGGAAAAAGAATACTATTAATTTATTCGCAAAGCTTCAAAGTGCAATATGTATAAGTTTCAAAGATCTATTTTCATTATTGTAGAAGATTAATCGCTGTTCGTTCTTATGAGCAAATAACATATGAATTTCTGACCTTAATTAAAATTATATCTATTTGCAGATCCAGAAGAGACAAAGGATATAGAACTAACAGTCCAAACCCTGCACACGGTTCCAGCCAATCAGCAACTCCCGCCACTGGGACACAAACTGAAAAGGAGGCACAAAATGTGCTGCGTCTTGTGACGATCTCGAAGAAAACGGAAATTCCCGGACGCACGCGATGTTCTTTTTCTAGGCGGTAGACTTTCTAAAACTAAAACAACTAAAGAGATAATTTTTAAAAGTTTACATGTAAGCAATTCGAGGAGAATCAAATATTTTTAGTGTATATAAATATATTTAATTATTAAGTAAAAATTAATAGGGGATAGGGGAAAATGTGGTTTCCAGTGCGGCAAGCAAATAATACAAGAAGAATAAAAGATGCGCCCGGACTATTCCCACGGATTAAGCATAGATGTGATACAGACTCGAGATACTTTCTTTTGTAAAACAAAATAAAAAATGTAAACACTGAAGTAATATGATATTGTAACAAATAAAGACATAATTGCAAATATTTAGGATTGTAAAAGTTGTATATTTTTCTTATATAGAATATAACCTTAGTTTTATCCTAAATGTAAAACAAAGAGAAAGTATTGTTTTCGCGAAAATTTTCAAATCAAAAATGTTAGTGGATATATCCATTTTAAGGTCCCCCGAGTTAAATAAGACCATTTTTAAAAAATGTCTGTAATCCTATAATTCTGTCCTTCTGTCGCCACGACTTTCTAAACCGATTGAGGTGTTAAGATGGCACTATCATATGGCCTACATAAGCTTTGCTAGACTACCTAAACCAGGTAGGCTGGCTGAGCTGAGGCTGGGTAATCGAAGTAAGGTAGCACAATGGGCCTAATGAGGCCTAAGTGCAGTGCAGAAATGCGCACTCCCCAAAGAACCAGAACCAGAACCAAGACACTATAAACTTAAGCTTTTTATCACAATAATAGTATCCGATCAACTTTTGGTGAAAATGCCGCACACGGTAAATAGCAGATATTCTTTCGAATTTAATTTTTATACCTTTTTGGAGCGAAATGAAACTTGTGCTTTTTGATTTACTTTTTATTTAGAATTGTATGTTTTTTAAGAATACATGACTTTTTGCTATACACTACGTTCCATGTCTAACTTCAAATTACCAATTGTTACCATGTTTCCGGTAATATTATCGAGAATATTACCCAATTTTAAATTACCGGTAATTTTACATCACTAACTAAATCTAACAAAAATGATCATTTCGTTGCGTAGTGTAGTGACATCTAAATTTAACTCCATGAACGAATACTTCATAAGTTCGCCGATAGATGCCTCTCAACAAACATAGACTAACTATATAAATCAGTTCTACCGATCCCTTTCACTCTGACAAAAAACATCCCTAACACTAACACTAACTAAATCTAACAAAAATGATCAACATTGGTCAATACAAATATTTTACGTTCAGAATATTCATTTAAAATGTATATAAACAACCATAATCGATACATTTGATGAAAAATGACTTTATAGTGGAATTTGGGAGAGATGTCCTATGACTCATTGATGTGGAATGTGTGGTTCAATTTTTTTAGAAAGTATGTTGACACTTGTATCTGCAACGATTCTTCCTAGTTGTGTCAAATTTTGACGTTACATGACAATGTCATACTGTTTAGATCGCGAATATATTAGTGTGCTTTCTTGTAGAAAAGCTTTAAATCATAATTTCTTGTGATTTTTTTCTTTTGAGTATACATATCCCAATCACGTGTTGTAGATTTTTAAATATCCATTGTTTTCTTAAAAGAGGTCAATTTGAAGTTTAAACGAGTGTTTTCCACTCCCAGGCTAAGCATGAAGTAAAATTTCGAGTTTAGAAAAGCCTGAAAATTTGGTTTGGTCGCGTAGCGCGTAGGCTTTTCTAAACTAGAAATTTTACTTCATGCGCCACGCGTACAAGACACTGATTTCAAGCCAAGTTTACTCGCTTACAATATTGCAGTGCTTTCATTGTTTAATACGCGTGGCGCATGAAGTAAAATTTCGAGTTTAGAAAAGCCTGAAAATTTGGTTTGGTCGCTCCGCGCTTCGCGCTACGCAACCAAACCAAATTTTCAGGCTTATCTAAACTCGAAATTTTACTTCATGCTTAGTCTGGGAGTGGAAAACACTCGTTTTAAGCTTCAAAATGAACTCTTTAAAAAGAGCGTATGCATATGTATACATAATAGAAAATTCCCTGTATGTACAATCCTCAAATGGATATTTCGTATGTAACACAACTTGTGGTATAGTTTATACGGTAAAATTTGTTGAGTTTGATTACAATACTTTAGCAAATTTCAGGCAAACATGTATGGTAATAGTAGATTGCAACAACATTTTATTTCAAATTTGCTCCAATTAAATGTACCAAGCGCAATCCTGGCTTATTTACACTTGTAAGAGCGAAATTCTTTTTGAAACCCGCCAAGACGGTGTTTGGGTCTTGACAATGAAATGAACTTAGACTATAGAAACTTATAGACGCGCCGTGAGGTACTTCTAGCCAACTACGAAGTGAAGCCAGCATTCGGAGCAGGCGCGTGACGTCACGGGTGGGCAGATGACAAGTTCATAGATTAAATTAGATTGATAACTCCTAGAGGGCTCCACGTATCATGATTTTAGTTAACCGACCCACTCGATGGGGCGGCGCTGCAATCGCAAATTACGTCATTGGCGCGGGGAGTGGGCGGGCGGCTTGCTAAGTGAGGTGCGCAGTGCAGGGGGTCAAAACATTGAATGGTGGGTGCTGTGCGAGGAACACCACACGGTATTAAATTACCGTGCGATGCGAGAAATAACAGACATAATGAACATGTTAAATGTATATTTTAAAAGGTATTACAGAGTTTTACTATTGTATTTCACTTTATGTCGAATATTCATCCCTTTATCTCAAATATATTTCCTATTTATCAAATACATTTCTCTATATGTCAAAACCTCATCACAGTTTGTGAATTACATTTCACTTCTCGGCAAAATCGCTGCAGTTCGTATAAAAATGCATCTTAGAAATGACATATGCATAACCTGTAAATTTTCCGACATTCGTTGTTTTTCAAAAGAGTTCAATTTGCAGCTTGAAACGAATGTCTTCCACACCCAGACTAAGCATGAAGTAAAAATTCGAGTTTAGAAAAGCCCCGTGAAAATTTGTCGAGGGTCGCGCAGCGACCCGAGACAAATTTTCTGGGCTTTTCTAAACTCGAAATTTAACTTCATGCGCCACGCGTATAAAACACTAAAATATCGTGAAATTTATGTATATTCGAATTTCACTTGATATCTGTATTTTATAAGCGTGGCGCATGAAGTAAAATTTAGAGTTTAGAAAAGCCCACAAAATTTGTATTAACTGTAGACTTATTTAAAATAATACACAATAGATTAAAAGTTAAAAATATTATATATACTTACAGTTGTAATTATTTGTATTTATTAACGCTCATCTCGAGACGATTTCGTCTCATCGGCATTTTTGTCTCTTCGGATCTGACAGCTGTTGATTGAAAACTAGAGCCCAGAAATTGCGGGAAATTTGAAATTCCGACATATGCGCCCTCCCATCGAGTGGGTCGGTCAACTATATATGTGAACTTACAGAATCATATGAAGTCGACTGGGTCTGGACAAGTTTGTGTGTTTGTTTCACAAAGTTTCACGACTGTTTTCATTTCATTTTTATTTTAAAATCGTGTTATTTCTGTGAATTGTGCGGTTATAATTATGGTGCAATCATGCAGTGCTTATAATTGCTCAGAACGATATAAACGTGGTACAGATATATCATTTCACCTGTAAGTATTTACTTTTACATAAAACTTGTATGTGCATAACCTCGAAATAGGATGGTATACAGGGTGAGTTTTTTAGTGTTACAGGGCTATAATTCGAGAACGGTTTTAAATATTTTCATGAGGTAATAGGGACATGGGGGACAGATTTTACCATATTTTCTACATTTTACCCTTTTCTTGTATTTGAGGGATTGGTGGTAATATAGCCCTGTAACACTTAAAAAAACTCACGATGCATAAACGCAATTTCAAAATTGTTGTCACCTATTTCACAAAAACAATCATTCACAGATTTCCACGAGATTCCCTAGTGAAATAGCAATGGATTGCTGCAATGCGACGTGAAAATTTTAACCCATCACAACATAGTAGAATTTGTTCAAAGCATTTCACACAAGATTCTTTTATTACCAATTATTGGAGTTCAATAAAGAAACTTAAAAATTATGCTGTGCCAAGCATATTTAATTTTCCTAGTCATTTGACAAAGAAAATAACTACTAGAAAACCACCGCTATCAAGAAAGGTCAAGGTTCAGAATGAATATAACCCAGGAACATCAATAAATGAAGGGACCTCCAAAGAGTCTCTCGTAGAGCCCACTATCAAAAAGAGAAGAATGCATTATGTTGGTGATTTCAAAGAATGTGATTCTTCAATGAGACATCAGCAATATAGACTTGCAGTAAAAAATTTACTTATGAAAAAGCAGAAACACATTAAAATTCTACAGCAACGGAATCGGCGGTTTATTAAGAAAGTGTCTAGCTTAAAGTCTTTACTGGAACATTTGAAACAAGAGCGGATGATTGATGAAGATTCCTCACTGAAACTTTCGGTAAGTGAAATACAAAAAATATCATTAATATTAATTGCATGTGATTGGTGTTTGAATTTTCTCCTAGGATACAATGCCTGCTGCAACTAAAACAATATTTAAACAGTTGTTGAAATCTAAGCGTTCTAAAACATATCCACCGGAATTGAAGAGCTTTGCACTTACTTTGAACTTTTATTCACCTAAAGCTTATTCGTATGTCAGAAAAACTTTTCCTAACATGCTTCATCATCCACGAACTCTTCAAAAATGGTATCAAACAATAACATGTGGTCCAGGCTTTCAAACAGAATCTGTGAATGTTTTAAAACAGAAGGTATTAGAGCTTCGGGAAAAGGGTAAACCTTGCATTTGCTCCTTAATGATTGATGAGATGGCAATACATACAAAATTAGAATGGGATGGAGAAAAATGTTTAGGGTTTGTTTGTTAGACTATTTGTAAATTGCATGATATTTTGTATAAATGCATGAAGAAGTAAAAATTATAAAAAGAACATATATGTTGGTTGAAATAATTTTACATTGTAGGTATGTTGACATCGGCAATGGGCTTGAAAGTGATAGTGTAGCAGAAGCAAAGGAAGCAATTGTTTTTTTAATTAATAGTGTCAACGATAGATGGAAGCTACCTATAGGTTATTTTTTAATTAATTGAATTACAGGAATTCAAAAGAGTAACGTGATAAAAATGTGTGTGCTGCAACCAATATAAGTATGGCAAATCATCTTGGAGCAGATTTATCTATTAACTCGTCACAAACATATTTCATACATCCTATGGCAAAACAGCCCGTTTACATTTTATTAGATCGTCCTCACATGCTGAAGCTTATAAGAAACACTCTTGGTACATATAAAGTTTTGTATGATAATAAAAGTGAGCCTATTAAATGGAAATATATTGAAAAATTGGTAGAGGTACAGGAAAAGGAAGGTCTGCATCTAGCAACAAAAATTACCAGAAGACATATAAATTGGTTTAAAGAAAAAATTAAAGTAAAATTAGCAGCACAGACTTTTAGTTTAAAAGTTGCAAAAGCTTTACAATATTTAAGAGAAACTCATTATTCAAAAGATTTTGAAGGAAGTGAGGCAACTGAGAGATTTATTATTTTCATGAATGATATTTTTGATATTTTAAATAGCAGAATCATACTAGCCAAAAATTTTAAAGCAAGTCTTCAGCATTACAACAAGGATATTATTTTTCAAAAAATTGACGAATCAATTAAATACATTATATCTCTTAAATGTACAGCAAATGGGGAACCTCTGTATTTAAGCCAAAGGAAAACTGTCTTTATTGGTCTTGTCGTCAGCTTAAAATCGTACATGGGGATATGGAAGCAGCACGTAGAAAGCGGTGATCTAAAGTATCTTTCAGCGTATAAGCTATGCCAAGATCACATAGAAGTTTTCTTTAGTGCCATAAGAAGCCATGGAGGATATAATAATAATCCAACTCCAAAACAATTTCAAGCTTCTTACAAGAGGTTGTTAATGCACACAGGTGTTACAGCTTCCTCACAAGCTTACTGTATTGAGCAAGCACCATCCATTATTTTGGCGATGAGTACCACAACTAAAGTGAAAATGAGGACCATTCACCAACAACTGATTGAAAATTTAGATACCAACGACCACAATTACGCTTTAACTAGTTTAAGTTATTCCAATAAATTATCTTTGTATGTAAATGATGTTGTGGAATATATAGCTGGATTTGTGGTGAAGAACATTAAAAAAAATTAGATTGTGAAATTTGTTTGAGCACGATCCAGTCAGATATTTCAAAGTCAACCCTGGTGATCAGCAAACATTATAGTAATGTTAGACAATGTTTAATTCAGCCATCTAAGGATGTGATTCACATTTGTAAAATAGCAGAAAGTGAAATCAGAATTATGGACAAAATGAAGATGTTAAACGGAAATAATCTATTGACGAAATTAATAATCAATTTTATGTGCAATGTTCGCGGTGCAGTTTTCGATGCTTACAAGGAACACATGTACGATAATGATATTGAATCTAACCACATTATAAATTTAATTAAAGTTATCGGTTTTCATTATTGTTGTATTAGATTATATCATCTGGGTGAAAGTAAAAATAACAATGCTGATAGAGTTAGGAGCAAACTAACTAAAATGATTTTGTTTTCTGGACAATAAATAAATGTTTGTAAAGTTAATAAATTAATTACTTGTTTATTTATTTTTTCCTGATACATGTATACTGTATAGCCAAGTTCCTTCCACAAGATTAATGACTTTTAAGTAAATAAAAAAATTGATTTCGTGCACACTTCCAATACGAAGCGTATTTCTATTTGCGTTCTTGTCCACACGCGCGAGAGGGCGCGTCTATAAGTTTATATGGTCTAAGGAAATGAATATCAAGACCTCTGTTTTCATCCCTACAAACTTATATTTAATAATTTTCGATAACAGATGTCGCTGCATGTTCAACGTGTAGTGTAGTGACATCTAGATTTAACTCCACAAACGAATACATAAGTTCGCCGATAGATGCCTCTCAAAAATCATAGACCAACTATATAAATCAGTTTCACCAATCCCTTTCACTGTAACAAAAAACACCCCTAACACCTGTCAAAAATCAAACTAACCTATCAGTGGGTGTACGCGTTGCCAACCTGCGAAAAAACAATACATCCGAAGCGTAAAGTGCTCGACCGAAATCGTTTGAAAAAGACAATGCAGCACGGTTGAAGTGAAAAAATCGAAAAAATGAGCGACTTATTCAAATCGGCTTTCGGGTACTTCAGCGGGCCGACGGTCGCCCAGCCCGACAACAGTTTCGTCGGCCAAGTGGTGGACGTGGGCCAGATCAAGTTGCGGATAAAAAAAGTTATAGCAGAAGGTGAACAAATATTGATTTTCGTTTTGTGATTTTTTGGGAAAATTTGTTGGTTTCTGTGTGTTATGCAGGGGGTTTCGCAGTCGTGTTCGTCGCTGAGGATGTCAAGACTGAGAAAAAGTACGCTTTAAAGGTCAGTGGGTCTTTATGAAGCATCGAAAACCGGTGATCGTGTTTTAGTTTGAGATGTGTGCACCGAATGTGTCACGGTTAGTTTAGTGCTCATCTATTGTTTAGAATTGTCGACTAATTACAATTACAAAATATGACTCGATTACATGATAAGATACTTTCACTAGTAATTACTCTTCTAAGAATCTTCACTCATATTTCTACCAATTCCAGTTTTTTGTAGTTGCAATATGTATTTAGAAATAACATACCTAAATGTTGTATTTTTCATGCAAATTTTAGAGTTAATTTCACGATATAATGATTTTATACATGAAAAAATATGATTAATAAAAACACGCCACAATAAAACAATAGATAGTAGCTTAATATCGATCAACTACTTCAAAAACCTCGTAAGTCCCGATTTTACAAAAAATGTTCCTCGTCATTCAGATATTATTAATTTACCAATATTAGTATAATCATCTACTCCAAATACTTATTAAAAATTTCTCATGATGACCTTATACCCACCATAAAAAAAAATCAGAAGGATTCTGCAGCTTATATAATAATTAACCAGTATTTTGTGCACCTGTCAAATTTCACATTTTGCACTTAGTTGATCGATATCCAAAAACAGTAAATCTGCTGATTATCACTGCACACATCTTATTAAAAATACATTGTTACTACTGTGGAAATAAAAAATAAACGATTTCAGAGGTTACTAGCAGCTGACGAAGAGGCGAAACGTAATATAATCAACGAGATAAACATCCTGAAAAAGCTATCGGGTCACCCAAACATAATCCAATACTACAACGCTTCGTATGTTGATAAAAGCCAAACGACACATGGCCAACATGAATTCCTATTAGTAACTGAATTATACTCTGGTATGTCTCCAATAAAATTACTAAATCCCCAAAGATATTAACAATTTATATTTTTATTTATAAAAAGCCACTGATATTAACAATTTACATTCTTTATTTATTGAATAAATATTAATACCTTATTTTTTTTAAATTAATTTTGAAGCAAAAGATATTAAAAAACACATTTTTTTCTTTTAATTATTAACTAATGTTAGCTAAATATTAACACTTTATTGTTTATTTATTAAGGTGGCTCACTAATAGAAATCCTGCAATCCCGAACGACGGCATTCGATACCGAAACAGTATGTCGGATATTTTATCAATTATGCGGAGCCATCTCACACATGCACGCCCAAACGCCCCCTATAATCCATCGCGATGTAAAAGTTGAGAATTTATTGATAACCTCGGAAGGAAACATTGTTTTGTGTGATTTCGGTTCGGCTACTATGGAGATATTCCGACCTGATATTTCTTGGAGTGCGAATAAACGAACAACTTTGGAAGAGAATGTAATACTGAATTTGAGCCTTTTAATTAATGAGTTTAATGTTTTCTTCTATTTAGCTGGCTAGGTTTACAACGCCTATGTATAGAGCACCAGAAATGTTGGACACGTGGAATAATTATTATGTTGGCACTCCTGTTGATGTATGGGCTTTAGGCTGTGTTTTGTATACGTTGTGTTATATGAAGCATCCGTATGATGATAGTGCAAAGTTGAGGATTGTTAATGGAAATTATCAAATTCCCGGTGATCCTAGATATGCTTGTTTTAATGATATAATCCGTAAGTAATATTAAATCAATTTAATTTTTACCTCAAATATTAAAAGATTGCCACAAAAAAAGCTGCTCAGATTGTGACAAATTTTCTGAGAAATAAGGTTTGGCTGTGTAAATTAAAAACTTTATACCAACGCTGTAAATTTTTAAAATTGAAGTATTTCGAGTGTTCATTAAAAAATATATTCAAATATTCGATTTATTTCAATATCGTAATTTTCAAATTTTCGAATATTTCAATTATTTGAATATGTTACTAAATCAATATTCGAATATTTCAATTTTAAAAATTCTCGGCATTTATCAAAAGATGTATCCTTATTTTATTTTAATCTTGTGATGGACTAGGAATAACTATGTATGTTTTTAAACTTCATATTAAATCAGTGTTTAAAAAAGCCTGAACAAACCAAATTTTCAAGCCTTTCTAAACTCGAAATTTTTACTTCATGCTTAATCAAGGAGTAGAAAACCCTTGTTAGGAAACTATTAACCTTTAATGACAACAGAAAATTCTTAAAAAAAATTAACAGGATAATTAAGGAAACTCATAAAGATTATCATCAAAATAACTACAGCTTGCATTTGTTTCCCATCTTCTTTAAGAGATCAGTATTGTGATTAAAGGTCCTAATAGATGCCTAACAAGTGTTTCCAATCCCAGATTAAGCATGAAGTAAAATTTCGAGTTTAGAAAAGCCTGAAAATTTGGTTTGGTCGCGTAGCGACCAAACCAAATTTTCAGGCTTTTCTAAACTCGAAATTTTACTTCATGCGCCACGTGTATAAAACACTGATTTCAAGTGAAGTTAATATATACTCTTAAGGCTGGAAATTTTAAGTATTCAATTATTAATTCAAAAGCATTTGAATGAATCGAATATTCAAATATTTGTTCAAAAACATGTTCAGAATAATTTAGTGATTGAAATATTCATTTTTGAATAGCCGAATATTTGACTATTTGAATTATTCACATTCGAATCCCAGCCTTACTTTATACATATGCTTCTCAAAAATAAAAGTTGGGAATTATTAAATAATATTTGAATATTTATTTATATTAATTACAGCTTTAGATACATTTTATATTGAATTTGTGTCTTATTGGTATAAAAAATCATACAATTATTTAATAAAACCCCAACATGTCAAAGGAGATGATGCTTTGTGCGCTGATATTATTTCCATTGTTAAGTAATCCATTATTCAATTTGTGCTGTCTGCTTTTGTTGTGCGGTGTGTGCTATTTTTAAATTGCACTTTCTGCAGGTGGATGCTTTCAAGTGAATCCAGAACATAGGTTAAATATATCATCTGTTATGGAACGTGTGGCGGCGATCGCCGAGAGCAACGGGTACAGCCAATTGAAGGGCCCGATTGCAAGCATTAAACCAAAGGTCAGTGATGATAACGATTCCGGATTTGTGGAAGGAGCGCAGTCGTATTGGAACAAACCGGCACCGCCTAGACCCGCACAACCCTCACCCGTGCATCAACAACCGCAACCTTCTAGACCGCAACTAGTGAGTGTATTTATATTAACGCTGGGAATTTTTTAAATTAAGGTATTCGAATATTGATTCAAAAACATATGCAAATATTTGATTTATACGAATATTCTAATTATTCTTCTTCTGCTATCCCTTAGGGTAATATTTTAAATGTTTGAATATTCGAATACTTCAATTTTACAAATTCCCAGCATTAATCAAAACGTGTCCTTATTTTGTTTTAATCTTGCGATGGAATAAGATTAGCAATCCTTAATGGCAACAAAAAAAACTGAACAAAGTTCATATTCGAGAGACAGTGGGCCTGTTCATCAGAGACAACAGTTAGGAGTGTACTGCCAACTGTTTGGGAATTCTCTGATGACCGGATTGTTAATCGTGAACGTGTTTGGGATTTTTGCAATCGTACGAAATAGACCGACCGGAGTACCGTTCATTAGATACCAACATACATCACAAACATGTTGAATGTTAATCATTTTGATGAACGGGCCCAGTGATATCAACGCACTGATTGTTAGTTACCAAACGACCAATGGCGTGCTTCAACTACTGCTTAAGAATAGTGTATTATTTTTTATGAAAACAAGTAGGTACTAAATAAATGTGTGATGAATTTCAATCCTTTCATCTATATCAAATATTTTACAATCATTTTCTGTTCAAATTAATACATTATGACAAATTTTTATTGTTAAATTCTTCAGCCACCACAAAGACCTAATCCACCACCACCACAAAGACCAACGCAACCACCAATAAACCAACAACCCCTGCAACAACCACCGAACCGCCCGGGAATGCCCGACCCGAAACAGCAACCCTCCGGAGGCTTATTCTCCTCGATCAAAGGGGGCGCCGGCAGCTTCTTCAAAGGCCTCAAGGACACCAGCACGAAAGTCATCTCAACAATGCAACAGTAAAAACAAAACACCCTTACAATTTCCAATCACAAAAACTCACTCTATTTTCTTTTAGATCTATAGCACGCACTGATTTAGATATAAGCTACGTAACGTCGAGGATTATAGTGATGCCCTATCCATCGGAAGGTATCGAATCGGCTTACAGGACTAATCATATTGAGGATGTTAAGGTTTTTTTGGATACGAGGCATCCAAATTCCAAGTATTCTGTTTACAACGTTTCCGGGAGGTCGTATCACTCGAAGTTCGGGACGGTTCGTGTGGTGGACTGCGGGTTTGCCTATCCAGAGCATTACAAGGCACCGTTACTTAATTCCATGTATCAGCTGTGCGAGGATGTTTATCAATATTTAGCAGGGGATAGTCGAAATGTTTGCGTTATTCATTGTTTGGTGAGTACTACTTATATCCTCAGTTTTAAGGTAAAGGTCGTTAAGCGGTGTTGATTTTTTATGTATTTTGAGGTTTTTATGATCAAGTGTTTTGATGGATGCAGGAAAAACCTTTAAAATTGATAAAAAAGATGATTGGTAAATAAAGCACTGCACTAATAACCTTTCATCAATTAAATGTTACATAAACATCATTCGATTGAATTGATAAAAAGTATACATATCTTTTTTCTCTTTCAAATTTTTCCATGATTATTTTCTTATAATTTTGTTCTATCAATAATTTTCCCCTTTCCTCTTTTTTTGCCAAGTATGTTCCGCCTTTTTTCTTGTCAATTATTTGCTGTGGGTGGAAAATACCATTTTCGATTGTTTGTCATCTTTTTTCTTGCCCATATTTTCATACCAATTTCAGACTCCAATTGTTTGTTGAAATTTTTCTCTTAGAGCCGTTTTTGTGCTCTGTCGTTTTGAAATATATTCGCCGCAGCAAGAGAATGGAGAACAGTCATACCAGCACGTGATATTTAATGTAGTGCGCGTGCGTATAGTAATAATTCCTCGCAAAATAATTCTTTGCTATGTAATACAAATGTGAAGGACCCGGATGGAACTGCTCTGTCACACAAATATTGCCAACTGCCAATAGTGCGGAGTGGATCTGACCATCAGGAGGCTGTGGCTGCCCTCCCGAGAACCAATCCTTAATACAAGAACAAATGTTTTTATATATAAAATTATAGCGAAACTTTTATATAAAATTCTAGAATAAATTTCTGCGAGAATTCTTGTGTGTGTAAAACGGCCGGCACTTATCCATATTTTAACAAAAATTGACTCTGTAGTTGTGCATCAATATTTTTCTGTCTTTTTTCACACTCTCTTTTTTTACAGGATGGTAAAGCAACTTCAGCCACTTTAGTCTGCGCTTTAATGATATACGCTGGTGTATTCCAAGTTCCAGAGGACGCTTTACAAATGTTTGCAGTAAAGCGCATGCCTCCCAACATGCGAGCATCCGAATTGCGTTACCTTTACTATTTAGCGGATATAGTGAGGAATCCTCCAATTTATCCCCACTACAAACCAGTGACAATTGCCTCAGTGCAAATGCAGCCAGTTCCGTTATTCACCAAAGTTAGGTTAGTACAATTACATTTTAGAAAATACGGGCTACTTACAAAAATAAAGCTGAAAATGTTAATATGGGATAAATTTATTTAGGGATGGATGCAGGCCTTACTTAGAAATTTATAGTGAGAATCGTTGTGTGCTGTCGACGTTACAGGATTACGAATCGATGAGGCTGTATAATTTAGCTGATGGAAAGGTAAGTGTTGCTCAAAAACGACATAAAAATAGTTCATAAAATACTAAGTAAAGAGACCATGCGTCATTTTGCCCCTGCGAGGGAATTTATGACCCCCTACTCAGGATAAACGTCACTGTTAGTCAAGTTAATAATATTATTTTAATTATGAAACCATCACAATCAAGAAACATTGTAACATTCTAGAAAATGTTTGTTTTATAACTTCAAAATGCACTTGTACATTTTGAAGTTACAAATTTATTTAAAATAATATTATTAACTTGACTAACAGTGATGAATATTAGAAATCGTTCTCCTGAAAAATAGGGATTTTTGAGGTGTGTCACTTTTCTTGTGCACCGAAGATATGTAAAAATTAAGGCTGGCAATTTTTAAAATTAAAGTATTCAAATATTCATACTAGAACTTATTCGAATTATTCCAATATTCTAATTCAAATATTTCTATATTTCAAATATTTTAATTCTTTGACTATTCGAATATTTCAAATCTCTGAATATGTTTTAAAATGAATATTCAAATAATTCAATTTTCAAAATTCGTAGCATTAATCAAAACATGTAAAAAAAAAAATACCTTCATTGGCATCCAAAACTAATATACATTTCCATAAACACACAAAACTAAACACATGAAACCAACTTCCCAGCTAATCAGTTCTTCTCCTTTCCCTCTTCCACCCTAATCTTATCACAATCTTTACCGCCGCCCCATCGTCTCGCATCCACTCCTCTATCCTTTTAACACCTCTCGTCCATTCCTCACTTATCTCACTGATTATAGAGGCTTCTACTTCGTTATACATTGTTGAACATAAATAAAACACTGTTTATCACTTTGTTTGTATAACAATTGGTTTATTTGGTGACTATAGTTTCGATACTACACGTATCATTATCAAACCGTTAGTAACAAAAAACTACAAAGGAACATTATTTATATTTGCAAATTAATCTATGCCGAAAAGAGTAAAGATGCTCACTGAGTCTGGTCTTAAAATTACGACCAGATTGACCTATATACACAATATATAAATTAACCTGTAATGATTGTAAGGGAGTGTATATAGGTCAATATGGTCGTAATTTTAAGACCAGACTCAGTGAGCATCTTTACTCTTTTCGGCATAGATTAATTGATAAGTCATCTTTCGCCAAACATTTAATTGAAAATAACCATTCTTTTGGCGAGGATGTACTTTCAGTTATTCACTTTGCCGAGAAGGGTAGAAAGATGGACCTCCTGGAGTCTTTATAGATTCACAGAGCCCGCGCTAATCGGGAAATTCCCGTAATTAACGACCAGCTTGACCTTAAATACACCCCCTCTTTAACGCTGTTATTAGAAAATTTGCAAATATAAATAATGTTCCTTTGTAGTTTTTTGTTACTAACGGTTTGATAATGATACGTGTAGTATCGAAACTATAGTCACCAAATAAACCAATTGTTATACAAACAAAGTGATAAACAGTGTTTTATTAACCTCACTTATCTCCTTACACTCATCCGCTATACGTCTCCACGTATCCCTTCCACTTCCGCACAACACGCACCTACCATACTCTTCACCCATCCATACCTTTCTTCCTCTCTCCTCCGACCCACACCTAGCCCTCGCTAGTGCTACCTTCTCCCCTATTTTTAGTAAATTCCTGCTGAGGTACCCTGGCAGTTTCCCGGGTACCTGCCACCTTTTATATAGAGGATTATAGGTACTTCTCTCAATATACCCTTGACGCTCCTGTTTTTCCACTTCCTCCCATTTTTCCTTCATCCACGCTGCCGCATTCACTCCTTTTTCCAACCACTCATTTACCAAACTTTCAGACACCCCTGCTCTTTCATACATTTTTCTCCTCTTCATTCTCCAATCACTCTATTTTTTTTTTTTTTTTAAATCAAAACATGTATTATTATTTTAATCTTGTGATAAATTAGCAATAACTAAGTATATTTTTTAACTTCATATTAAATAAGTGTTTTAGATTCCTGGTGCTTGAAGTAAAATTTTGAGATTAGAAAAGCCTGAAATATGTACTTCATGCTTAATCAAGGATTAAAAATAATTTCAATTATAAAATTTCAGTGTGTAATGCAAACCAACACTAATGTCTGTGGAGATGTTTGCATCATAGTTTACCACGCTAGAAATATTTTGGGTGGTGTTATGTCCCAAGGAAAAGCCACCGGCATTAAAATATGTCAAATACAATTCCACACGGGTTTTATCCCAGAGGAAGAAACCTGCTTACGATACAGCAAGTATGTCAATTTATACTCCCTTATCTCGAACGATGTTCGCATTTTGTTGTACTAATATAAATGGCACATTTGTCTCTTTTTGCCTAATTAAATTCAGACTTTAATCGAGTGCTATTTGATACACCTGTGTTACACATAATAATGTGAAGAACACTAATAAAGTGGAAAAAGTCTGGATTTGGTCAGGTGAAACATCTTTTTATTAGTAGTAGAAAATTAACTAAAACAACTTTGTTTCACTGATTTTTTTTTTTACTTTACGCCTGAAGCAAGGTCGTAGCCAGAAAAAATATTTCAAAAATGGGGGGGGGAGTGTTTTACTGGTAAAAATATTGTTTTTGCTCTTTCAGGGGTGCTATTACATCATTTTCATTTTGAAAATTTCGGGAAGGGGGGGGTGGTTGAACCCTCCATGTATCTCCCTGGCTACGGCTTTAGCTTGAAGTAAAAAATGTAATGTTAATAAAATAAACCAAGTGTTTTGATCAGTTTTCTATTTTTGAAATAATTGATGGTTATTTTATGTTAGATCCGAATTGGATGGTCTAGCCGAGGGACAAGATCATTACCAAGATAAATTCTCTGTCAACCTGAACATTTTCGTGTCTGATATGGAGAGGAAACCTTCTCAACCAGCACCTTGGTTCACTGATAAGACAGAGAGGGTTGTTGATACGGTGTTCGGAACTCAGTTGGAAAAACATGAAACTTTAGACAATTTTGGTAACTTGAAAAAAAATCGTGTTTTGGAGTTGAATAACTTTTTTTTTCAGCTTCTAAACAACCGGCCAGGCCGCCTCCACCAAAACCACAAGAAAAACCAAAAAGGCCGGTCTTGCCTCCATCTCCTAAACCGGTGCATGTTAGTTCTAATTTGAGGGATTCTAGTGATTCTGATTCTGAGACAATTCCGGTAAGTTTTTGAGGGTTAAGGATTAAGGATTGGTTGTCGGGAGGGCAGCCGCAGCCACTTAGGCCAAGTTTTCGAGGGTTAATATGAAACAGTCTTTTTTTTACTTATAATTATTATTCTAGCAAAGGCCTGATCTTATCCGTACACCAATTCCCCAAATGGAGGAAGCTGTCGATCTCTTGAATTTGAATTCGCTGCCGACCGCTCCTCAGCCGATGAATGTGAATTCTTCGAATTCCAACTTTGATTTATTGAGTGACCTCGTCTCCTCTTCAAATGACAATACATTCTCCGACTTCACGTCGGCGAATGCCCAGAATGTTAACCACAACAAGGGCAAGCCGGCTGACATTTTCGACCCGTTCGGAACGACCGGTCTGGACAATAGTAACGATTTTCTGGGCGGATGGACAAATGCGGCACCCGCTCAGCCTCAACAAAATAACCATCAAGAACAACCAGCTCCTAAAGATCTCTTTGCTGATATTGGTAATGCTCATTTCATTTAACTAGGAGAGAAATTTGAACACATTTGTGCTCATAATACTAAAAGTAATAAATTGTGACTTATTGAACCTATCAAAAGTGAATTATGGTAATGAAATGGCATTATTTTAGGGGAAATCACCTAATAAAAATTGCACAGATAAACTACAGAAATACAAATGCGTTCGCATTTCTTCGAATTTCTCGCCTAGTTAAATGAAATGAGCTATATGTTGATAGAATTGAGCTAAGGCTGGGATTTGATACGAATAATTCAAATAGTCGAATATTCAAAAATTAATATTTTAATCATAAAATTTTTACGGATGTGAAGTTAGCAATAGATTCCAGCAATAGATTTGAAAAATTCATATTTCTAAAATTATTTGCTAAAAAATGAAACTACATTAACAGTACGTTCTAGTGCATAACCTATGTATATTTATGACATAACCACCCCTAATTCTCAACCCCGTATAGAAAAAAAAAAATTGTACTTCCTTATAAACACGCTTTAAATTCAAATTAAAATTAACCAATGTTCCCAAAATGCCATACCAAAAATAACCATACCGTTAGACAGTACACACCCTTAGCTATTGATTGCAACAATAAAATTAGGGTCACCGCCCTCAGAACTAAAAAAAAAACAAACTAAATTTAGTCACTTACACGCACACGCTTCTTTTTCAAATAAAAATTTTACAATGTTCCCAAAATGCCATAACAAAAATAAGCATACCAATGGACAGTACACACCCTTAGCTAATAAATGCAACAATAAAATTAGGGTCACCGCCCTCAAAACTTGAAAAATATATTTATTTTTGTTCTTCGCTCTTACACGCACACGCTTCTTTTTCAAACTAAAATTTTACAATGTTCCCAAATTGCCATAACAGAAATAAGCATACCGATGGATAGTACACACCCTTAGTTAATAATTGCAACAATAAAATTAGGGTCACCGCCCTTAAAACTTAAAAAAAATAATTTATTTATTCTTCGTTCTTACGCGCACACGCTTTTTTTTCAAATTAAAATTTTACAATGTTCCCAAATTGCCCTAACAGAAATAAGCATACCGTTGGAGAGTACACACCCTTAGCTTATAATTGCAATAATAAAATTAGGGTCACCGCGATTAAAACTTAAAAAAAATAATTTGTTTATTCTTCGTTCTTACGCGCACACGCTTCTTTTTCAAATAAAAATTTTACAATGTTCCCAAATTGCCATAACAGAAATAAGCATACCGTTGGGTAGTACACACCCTAAGCTAATAATTGCAACAATAAAATTAGGGTCACCGCCCTCAAAACTTGAAAAAAATATTTTTTTTGTTCTCCGTTCTTACACGCACACGCTTCTTTTTCAAATTAAAATTTTACAATGTTCCCAAATTGCCATAACAGAAATAAGCATACCGTTGGGTGGTACACACCCTTAGCTAATAATTGCAACAATAAAATTAGGGTCACCGCCCTCAAAACTTGAAAAAAATATTATTTTTGTTCTCTGTTCTTACACGCACACGCTTCTGTTTCAAATTAAAATTTTACAATGTTCCCAAATTGCCATAACAGAAATAAGCACCTGAAAAATTCATATTTCTAAAATTATTTGCTAAAAAATGAAACTACATTAGTTCTAGTGCAAACGTACTGTTAATGCAGTTTCATTTTTTAGCAAATAATTTTAGAAATATGAATTTTTCAAATCTATTGCTGGAATCTATTGCTAACTGCACATCTGTAAAATTTTTCTATTTGAATATTCGGATATTTAAATATTCTAATAATTTGAATATGATTTTGAACGAATATTTAAATATTCAAAGATTTAAAATATTTTAATTTGTTTATGAATGAATAATTGAATATTTCAGTGAGAAAAATTCTTTGCCTAAATAGAATATTTTAAAATTCGCTTGAAATCAGTGTTTTATACGCCTGGCGCATGAAGTAAAATTTCGAGTTTAGAAAAGCCTGAAAATTTGGTTTGGTCGCTTCGCTTCGCTACGCGACCAAACCAAATTTTCAGGCTTTTCTAAACTCGAAATTTTACTTCATGCTTAACTTGGGAGTGGAAAACACTCGTTTAAAGGTTTAAATTAAACCCTTTTAAAAACAAACAACGAATATCTGAAAATTTACTTAATTGGGATATGTGTACATAAAAGAAAAACTCCTTGCATGTAAAAATATGGGAATAAAAATGAATTTTTCATCAATATTTTCGATAATAAAAAATCAAAATTTCTCTATCCATAATTACAGTCTGATGTGTTATAATGTAATGAACTGTGAATTTCCATTTTTTTTTTATCACCAGGAAATATAGGTGGAATGAATTTTGGTTCGTCCTGGAACTCGACAGCAACAACAACAAACACAACCCAAAACAACTCTTCCAATAACCTATACACACAAAACACGACGTGTCCCCCGACGACTCCCCAACACGGCCCCGCCACGACCCCCCAGCACCAAGCTAAATCCCCCATAAATCCCGATTACAGCCGATCTCACTTCGACACCGCCTTCACCAAGAAAGCAGCCGGCGAACCGAAACCCACCGGAAAACCCTTTGATATTTTCGGGGATCTCTTGGGCTCGCAGGGCTACCAATTCACAGCTAAGAAGGACCAAGGGCCTCGGACCATCAACGACATGCGCAAAGAGGAGTTAGCCAGGGATATGGATCCGGAGAAACTAAAGATTTTGGAATGGGTAAGTTTTTATGAATATAAAAAGGGGTGGTTGCTTATTAAATTATTTCACAGTTGGAGGGGAAGAAACAAAACATTCGAGCCCTTTTGTGCACGCTGCATACTGTTTTATGGGAAGGGGCTAAATGGAATAAGTGTGAGATGCATCAGCTGGTAACGCCTGCTGATGTTAAGAAAGCATATCGTCGGGCATGTCTTGCTGTTCATCCTGACAAAGTAAGTATTAAATAACTATTTTATAACTTCAATTTCTTTATTGACAAAACATTCAACACATTGATGAACACTTTAGTCATTTTGTCCATTAAATACAAAGTTAGAACATTTAAAATATTTGGACTTTTAAAAAACAAAAGCTGCATAGCCATAAATACAGGGATTTTTTCTTTTAAGTTTTCTAAAGGAGTTCATTTTGAAGCTTAAAGCAAGTGTTTTCCACTCCCAGATTAAGCATGAAGTAAAATTTTTAGGCTTTTCTAAACTTGAAAGTTTACTTCATGCACCACTCGTATAAAACACTGGTTTTAAGTGAAGTTTAAAATATACTTCTTCAACAAACTGCTTCAATAGCATATTGTGAACTTTACAATATTATAGTGTTTTATACGCGTGGCGCATGAAGTAAAATTTCGAGTTTAGAAAAGCCTGAAAATTTGGTTTGGTCGCTCCGCTTCGCTACGCGACCAAACCAAATTTTCAGGCTTTTCTAAACTCGAAATTTTACTTCATGCTTAGTCTGGGAGTGGAAAACACTTGTTTAAAGCTTCAAATTGAAGTCATTTAAAAAAGAAAGAATGTCTAAATATTAATAGCATATAAGCCGTAAATAGGATGTATACCTAAATGAAAAACTCCCTGTATGTAATGTGGATGGTATGGTATGGTATGGTATGGGGTCGGTGGGTCGTGTGGCCTCTGGGCCTTTCGAAGTTACCTCGACCTAAAAGATCTTTTGTAACTATCCCTGACCTACTTGAGTCCCTCAATGTCTAGACTTCTTATGAAGTCTACTATAACTTGAGGGTTAATGTGTACCAGTTCCTCGGTGTTTAAAGTGGCCGATGACAGGTAGTTCCCTCTTTGAAGGGACAAGGCAGGGCATTCACAAAGTAGGTGCTCTGCTGTTTCTTGTGCCTCGTTGCAGAACCTGCAGTTGGCATCAGTTGTTTGACCCATCTTGGTGAGGTGGTACTTCAGAGGACAGTGTCCAGTTAGAAGGCCGGTTATGAGCCTTAGGTTGCCCTTGCTTAACCTGAGAAACTGTCCGGCTCTTACGGCAGAGAAGGCGATGAACCTTTTCGCCTGCCGCAGACCAGGTGTGTCTCTCAGGTGAGCACTTTTGGCAGCATCTTCCCATTCCCGGATCATCCCCTTGATGCGGACTTTAGTTATTCCACTGTAAGGTTCTGGTCCGACAAATGGAGTCTTGGACCCTTCCTTGGCAAGGTTGTCGGCAATTTCATTGCCTTTGATCCCTGCGTGTCCCGGAACCCAGACCAGTTTGACTCTGTTGTTCCTAGCCAGCTGCTTTAGGGATAGCTTGCACTCCCAGACAGATTTAGACTTGCATGTAGGCGATTTTATTGCCTTTAATGCAGCTTGACTGTCTGAGCAGATGCAAACCCTCTGTTTGTTGTATCCCCTGTCTAAACATATGTGGGCGCATGTGTTCAGGGCCTCGATTTCTGCCTGAAATATCGATGGGGATCGTCCCAAGGCCCTTGATAACTCGCATCGAGGGCCAGTGATACCGATTCCGACTCTGTTTTCAGTTTTGGATCCGTCAGTGAACCAGAGGAGCCTTGTAACTGCTTGACCCTCGCTCCAACATCATGGCGGCCATGGATGGCCACTTCAATCGTTGTGTCGAAGTCGTAGTCAGTTGACATGTAGTCTTGGGGCATGTATATCGCTCTTTCACACACAGTGTTGAGGATTTTTAGGTGCCCGTTAAGGTATCCATATTTTGGTGTGTCTGTCTGGATTATTCTTAATGCGTCTAGTGCTGCTTCCCTTTTCACGTGCAGATGCAGAGGTGTGAGATTTAGCATAGCCTCCATTGCTCCAGTGGGGCAGGTGTTCATAGCCCCTGTGATGCCCAAACATGCCAGCCGTTGAACCTTGCTGAGCCTTGCTTGGGTTGTGATCTCCGTTGTCTTCGTCCACCAGACAACGGAACCATAGGTGATTATTGGTCTTATCACCGTAATGAAAAGCCAGTATATCATCTTGGGGTGTAAACCCCATCGTTTGCCAAATAGCCTGCGGCAAGCCCATATTGCCCTTACTGCTTTGGCAGTGATGTTATCCACATGGGTTTTCCAGTTTAGCCTCTGGTCAAAGGTGAGGCCGAGATATTTAACTGTGTTGGAAAGCCCAATGAGTGTCCCATTCATGGTTAGTGCCTTAAGATTTAATTTTCTACGACCTGTAAATGGGACAATTACAGTCTTGTTGGGATTGATAGTGAGCCCCTTCTGCACGCACCATGTACTTACTTTCCGAAGGGCTGACTGCATGCGGTTGGACACCGTACCGATGACGATGTCGTCAGCATAGCCTTGTACGTCAAAACCGTCGTTGGATAACACCGATATTAGCTCATCGACAACTACTGACCACAGCAGGGGCGATAGAACCCCGCCTTGTGGGCACCCCTTTACTGCGAACACAGTTGCCGACTCATCGCCAATGGACAGTGTGATCCTACGACCTTTGAGCATAGCATGGATCCATTTGGATGTGGAGGCATCAATTCCTCTTGATTTGGTGGCCGTGTCTATGGATTCATAGGAGGTGTTGTCAAATGCACCTTCGATGTCCAAGAATGCGCATAGAGCCACTTCTTTGCTTGCGATGCTCTTCTCTATTACACTTGTTAGTGTGTGAAGGGCATTTGTTGTTGATTTGCCTGTTTGATAGGCAAATTGGTGTTTGTGAAGGGGAAACGACTGAAGAGCTTTCCCTCTGATATTTCTATCAATGATTTTCTGCTTGATGTAATGTGGATGAAAAATTACTTAAATTTCCTGCTTAGTGAATTTTCATATTTTGTCCAATGTTTCTTTTCATTAGTGACCGCTGTTAAATACAAAATTAGAATATTTTCTTAAAATCTGCATAGCCTGAATATGTAATGTTGATGAAAAATGAATTAAATTTTGTGCTAATTTTTTTTTTTTTTATTAAAATGAGCTATATTTATCTTCTGTAATTTCGCCCTAAATTGGTTGTGTTATATTTTATTTTACTTATTTAAACAATCACCACCATTATGGTAAATGGGGATTTTAGATTATATTTATTATTTAAAAAATACAAATTAAATTTTAATATAGCAAGCGGGAACGGAAAATGAAAACCTAGCGAAGATGATCTTCATGGAACTGAACAACGCTTGGACAGATTTCGAGAACGACGCCGCACAACAGAACATGTTCGCCAGTTAATCCGGACGGGACAACTCCACTTAAAATTAAAGCCTAGTTTAATTTTTAATCGAAGAAAACAAAACAATTCCCGCACTATTTAATCACTGATCGGTGCTGACGATAATTTTGTTTTTTAAACCGATTCGTTTTAATCAAAACATTCCAATTTTTAATTTTTTCGTTGTTCAAATTCTATTAAATTATTCAAGTTGAAAAGCAATTTTATGAAATACATAGATTCTATTTTAATGAAGATGAAAGAGTAAATATTTAGATTATGTATAAAGAAAATGATGAAAAGGGTAGCTTATTTTAGCCCTTGTTAATTAACAAACAAAAAAGAATGTTAAAAATTGATATTATTTATTATTATTCTTTGTCGGTTTAAAAGTAAAAGCCATTAAGTGCGTACATTTAAACTTATTTACTTTTGGCGAATTGAACATAATAGGCAGTACGTGCCCTATTAGTAGATAGTTTTAAGGAGTAAACAATGTGCCTAGTGCGCTCTTAAAACTATCTACTAGCGTTTACTAAAGTTAAATGATGTTTATTCGGTGAAATTAATAGCACTTAATGGCACTTAGCTTTAAACTAACATATTACTATTATATCTTTGTGATTCCTTCCTCTCCACCTCACCATTTCAGTGATAATGTTGAACTTGATGGTGTGTGTTGTTTCTTTTTTGTGATTCATTTATCGACTTATAGGTGAAAATATGGATATATATTATATATTTTTTATGTCAGAGTTTATGTTTTGAGAACGGATGATTTGTAATTGATTTTTTTATGTAAATTAGTTTGTATTATTTTATGGATAATGATAAATAAGCATACTTATTTATTGAGATAAATACATAAGTGTTATACAGCAATTATTTCTATTAATTTTTGTTTCCTACCTTGAAAACTTTCAAGTAAGTTAATAGGTCTGTTCGTTACATGAACGTCACAAACTTGAACTCGGTTAAACTTAGCGCAGTATAAAAAACAAACCTAATAGTATAAAGTGCAACATTTCTGCATCAAACTACCACCAAAAAAACAACACAAGGTGAATCGATGATTTTTCAGATATTTACGTATTTTCTTGGTTTATTTTTTCAAATTAGCAACGTTACTTTTACATCAAGTTGACATGAATGTCAAGTTTGTAAGTGTTGCCAATTAAAAAAAAAATGTTTTTTAATATTTGAAAAAACAAAATTTAAGGCATCTTGTAATTATAATTGTCTGTGCTATAAATAAATAAATGTTTGCCGCAATTTCGATTTGATTTACTAGTTTTGGTGGATTCTCCACAGATGTTGCAGCAAGCTCTGTATATTCTTCATTCTATGACTGAAATACCAACTTGAAGAAAATGTCGTCAAATCGGGTAGCCCTAGTAAAGAGATCCGTTGTCACCACCGACAGAAGACAAAACTCCCTACAAAATTCAAGCGCCAAAACTTTCATAAAGTTGGCAACGCCAGTACAAAGCGTCAACTAAAGATGTCCAACTTATCATTAAACACAATATCCAAACATTGCGTTTCTCCCAGTTTATATTATTAATCATTCTTTTCGAAACCCGAAAAGATTCAAAAGCGAAACTTTTCAAAAAACGGTGAAACCCCAAAGTGCTTCAAATCGATAAAACTACGCTTCGGCAACGAAGCATCTGTAACCTCAAAACGTAAGACGCAAATAAAACAAACAACTTTATTTTTATACAGAAAAGAATTAACTTTCATATTATTAATAAACGCCACTATTAAGCTTGTTATATATGCTTCAAATGAATGTCTACTAATAAACTCTTACATTTTTACAGTTGATTAAAACAATTCATGAAGTGTTTTTCCAATGAGCCAACAAGAGAATATAGATAATATCAGAATGAGCTCGCCTGGGAGTAAAAAACAGGAATGCCAGAAGTGCGGCACAACGTTTCAGTATTTCGGAAATCGATTACGGCACGAGTTAACGTGCAAGGGTGCTTTCAACCAGAAATGCCCATTGTGTTTCAACGAGTTTAAAAACAAATACAGCCTGACTTATCATATAAAAATGTGCATCGCTAGGCAAGAACTGGCCCTCAAAACGAAAAACTTAGCGACCGAGGATGAGAAACAAAACTCTGTCAAAGGGATGAAAAATTGGAAATATTGTTTTTTTGAAAACTGCTATTGCAGCTTTAGCAAGTTCGCACAATTACTTACGCATATTTTCTCGTGCCATCCGAATACGCAAAAGTACGGGCTTGTTATGTATGAATTTGAAACGATGACGGATTTCGAGGCTTGGTTGGAGGAGGAAATGGAGAAAACGGGTAATAGTTATGTTATAAGGACGAAAAAGAATAACAGCTGTGAGTTGGCTTGCGAATCTCAAGAAGTGATTGCTTTGGAGAAGTTAAAGAAACTGGACGTAAAATTAACTAAGTTATTGTCGGAAAAGAAGTGCACTTCGAGGATTTTGATTACGCCTTATAAGGATAAATATGTTTGCACTTATTTAAATTTCCACACTCACAATTTAAAATTGGATAACATCAACTTATTGGAGGAAAGAGAGTTGTATAACAAATTAAAGAGCTATATGTGTTTGGGGGTTGAAATGGATGAAATTTACAAACAGTTGATTGTTTTAAACGGGTGCGAAGATATGGATAGTTTCAACAAAATTTACGCTGATGTGAAAAAATTGTTGACGAGTATTAAGGACAGTATTTTAGGGGATAAATTAAACAAGCAGCAAATTGACACCGACGAATCTGATGAAAATGAGGACGTAGAAATGAAAGACGAGCATGAAAATGTGATTGAAATTAAATCGGAGCATATGGATGAGGTTATACAAATTCCCATGCAGATTGCGAGAGTTGAAAGTTTGGGTGGAAAAAATTTCGAAATAGTTCAAACTGAAAATGAAGAGGAAAAAATTGCTGCTTATGAGGTTACAATTAAATCGGATCAAGGGGTTTTCGGGGAGCATTTGTATTGCCAAGTTCCGGAAACTGTTCAGTTGGAAGTGGAAGAAAACGTCACGCCCGAAATGCTGCAGAGTTTGCCGGTCGTCACCGAGACCGTGGAGGTTGAAAATCAACAGCCTCAGCCGGAAATTACGGTTAAGCCTCCTTCCAAATTTAAAATAAAAAAGGGGGACATCAAGCAATTCTCAATTAAGAAAAAGAAGGCCGAACAAATGGTTATGAAAAAGATGTTCGCTTCCAAACTCCCCGAAGACGAGGCCTTCCTTAATAAAGAGGATGTGCCTTATATTCATGAAGAACGGATTAAATCATTTTTATTGGAAAGAAAAAAAATCGAGGATGAGCTGGTTAAGAAGATTTTTTCAAAAAAAGGCAATAATATAATTGAAGAAGCTTTAAAAATCAGCAATATAATTCCAGCAGAGCCTCAGCATGCGGAACGCACTTACACCGGAGCAAAAAAACAAATTGAAGAGGAAGTGCAAGAAAAAGCTGAAGGCATTAATGCAAAAACAGTTGAAAGAGGCGAGTTCGATTTGGGAGTCACACTTAAAGAAAAATTGGATTTAATAAAAAAAAACTTGACTCTAATCGAGAAATATTTAGAGAGTCCTTTAATAGCCAATGAGGAGATTTTTTATATTAACACAGCAGTTGACGATATCGTAAGAAAATGTGAAATCGGAGCTCCACGAAGCGAACATGATTTCATCAACATACAAGCCGACGGCACGAAAAAAATTCTCCCCTATTTAAACTACACGAAACTCCAACACACTGTAATGACTTTCGAAAAACAGAAAATCGCCATCCCACTAATAGATTTCTTCACGTTACTTTCTTCATCCACGGCAGATAAAGTCTTGGATATATTACAAAAATCAAAGAAAGATTTCAAGAAATGCCAAATCCCAGCCAACATAATCAACGCTTTTTTCCTGCGCTTTATCGAATCCGACCCGGTCGGAAGGAAATCAGTAATTATAGCCCACTCAGACGCAGCGAGTTATCTGCAAAACAATCAGGATATTACGAAAAAACCGGAAATCATAAAATTGTTCTACCCCGAGAACATACAAGGCAAAACCCACATGTACATCCCGCACCACTACGAAGGCGAAAACAACGAGAAACACTGGATCCTCCTCGTTTTCCACTTGGAGTTCCACTTCTACGGGATTCTCAACCCCGACCGGGTCTTCGACATCAAGCAACACCCTGGCGTTCGTAATATAATCAACAACGTGAAGAAACACCTGCCCAAAGCCGCTTGGCGCAACATGGAATACATCCGTTCTTACCAAATCAACAAAGCCGATTCCGGTGTTTACATCTGCTACTACTTGGAGCGTTTGGTGAAAAAACTCCCGTTGACCGCTAATATAAACGGGCCTTTGTACCGGTTGTTTATTTTCGAGACAATCAAGGGGGATTGTATGGGGCAGCCGCAGTTCGATCATAAAAAGTGCGCGCTTTGCAAGCTGCATATAATCTCGAAGAATGATAAGGTTAGTTGTAAGAATTGTAAAGTATCGTTTCATATTAGTTGCGGTAAAACTACAGATACGGATTTCGTTTGTCCAAAAGCTGTAGTTTGAGTTCTTTTAAGTGTATATATTTCTTTTGGATTTACAGATTGTTTGGATATAATAAGATATATTTTATGTTAATTGTCTATCGTAATAAATAAACAATTTAATTTTGATGTATGTTTTTATATTCATGTAGTTGTATATAAAAATTGCTGGAAAAATTAGCAACCTACCAATAAAACTGCAGGTAACATCATTTAATTTTTTTATAATTAATTTCTACTATGTACACCTGTACAAACATGATACTAACATTTTGTTACAGCAAAATCTAAGTGCTATTAATCAGTTTTGAACTGATGATAACTTCACTATAATTAAATTTGAAGTAATTTAGAGGTTATGTTACACTGTTTATGGTTGTGAAAACACAAGGACGGTTGAGTATACGGTAAGAAGGATCGACAGAATCGAAGATGTTGGAGTGGGGGTACAGATCGCTTACGTCACAAATGCGCGCTGAATTTAAATGTGGTCACTTCATGGTAAACTTTAGGTATACATGCATAAGCTGTAAATGTTCTGATATTCGTTGTTTTTTTAAAAGAGTTCAATTTGAAGCTTTAAACGCGTATTGTCCACTCCCAGACTAAGCATGAAGTAAAATTTCGAGTTTAGAAAAGCCCGGTGAAAATTTTCTGGGTTTTTCTAAACTCGAAATTTTACTTCATGCGCCACGCTTATAAAACACAGATTTTAAGCGAAGTTCGAATATACATACATTTCACAATATTTTATACGCGTGTCGCATGAAGTAAAATTTCGAGTTTAGAAAAGCCCAGAAAATTTGTCTCGGGTCGCTGCGCGACCCTCGACAAATTTTCACGGGGCTTTTCTAAACTCGAAATTTTACTCCATGCTTAGTCTGGGAGTGGTAACGTGAAAAACTTGTTTAAAGCTTCAAACCCAATCAACGTAATTTTTTTAAATTTAATTACACGTAACACAAACTATTATTTTAATTACACTAACACAAAGTCTTATTTTAATAACACTTATTTTTAGCACAAAATATTAAAAAATGCATCAATACAGCAAAACTGGAAAGAGAGGTTATGACTCAAAAACGTAACCAAATACAACGTCATTGTTCTCTCTCATACGAACCAGGGTATGCGGGGAAAACATGGAAAGATTCAATTCTGTCATACCTTGTAACATATGTGTTAGACCCATCGACGTACCTTGGTGAAAACGTATTTCTTCCGGTGAATTGTTTAAATGAAATTTACTTTTGGTAAGTGTTTCCACTCCTTGATTAAGAATGAAGTGAGATTTCGAATTTAGAAAAGCCTGAAGGATTTGCAGATTTCATAGAGAAAATTAGGTAATCATTAGTCTATGAATTTTGCTCCGTGGTCAATTACAAATTTTTAGGCTTTACCAAACTCAAAATTTTACTTCATGCTTAAACAAGAAGTTGCAAACCTATGCTAAAAACAATAAAATAAAACACTAGCTGACATTTCTTTTAATTCAAACTAACGCTCGGTTGCACCAGAACACGTTGAACTGGTTTATCTTTGAACTTGAGTTCAAGATGGCAGTTCCTATTGTTCTAATGTCACTTTGAACTCAGGTTCAGAGATGAACCAGTTCAACGTGTTTGGTGCAACTGGCCTCAAGTTTGGTATATTTTTTGTCTTGTGTCCTTGCCTGCTTAAAGTCCTGACTTTAAGTATGATAAGTAAAATTCATTAAGTGCTGTAACTCTTATTTAAATTGTCAAACTTCACTTTGAAACCAATGTATTCCAATATTCCTTACACTCATACCGTTTTCTGCTAACTGCTTCCAAACTTTTTGCATAGAAATGTGCATTTGAGGTGAGTATTACAAAGCGACACTGGCCTACGTAGTGTGCTCCAGTATTTTGGCGGACAATATAAGGCGGTTTGAAAACCAAAACAGTGTAAGCCGATCTTACTAATAAATTCATTTCACAGTAGGCCATATATCTAGGCCTACTGTGAAAGGAATTTGTTTAAACCTTCTTACTATAAAATGTAAGTATAATATTTCTAATTAATGAACATCCACTAATATTCTAGAAGAACACTAAAACCCAAGTCTTCAACTCTCACTTGCACTAAATAAAAAACACATGCACAACCAAAAACGAAAAAACCCTTAATAAAAACAAATTTAAACAAAAATATTTATTAGGAATAGATACAATAGTTATATAAACAAGTATTCACAAAAATCTCTATATAAATAAAATAATAAGTAAATAGAAATAAAAACAAAAAACAGTACAGAAATAAATTAAGGGAATGTCGGAACAAAATGCATTTCATTTGGTTTTTTTTTTTATCCAACCCATCAGAATCGATTAAGGCACATTATTGATCATACATATTAAAAATCTCAATCTCATATCAATTTTATTGTTATTATTAGAAACGAGACTATACATTCAAACTAAAACAAAAAATACACATCTCATTCGTCTGTTTTGAATAATTGTGAGGGCTTAATTACATCCACTTAAAACAATTAAATATGAAGTAGAAATAATTATTCATTTCGTATTAAAAGTAAATATACCTCTATTTTTTTGAAAGAAGAAAAAACAACATAAAATACGTGTACGTTTCACAATGCACCTAATCTGTTTTAAAATTATTTTAATCCCCTATGTATACCTACACGAGATTCTGTTCTTGTATGTAATACATAAGGGACAGGTTTTTTTTATTTGATGGTTTAAAAGTAAACGCCGTCAAGTGCATAGGAAATTCACAGCACTTAACGTTTACCTTTAAACCAATCGTTTTTTTTAAATTTGTAAATAAATCATTTATGAAATTATATAAATGTACAACTATTGTATATAATAATTACCCACCAACCAAATACTGTACAATTATTACTATCTTTTTTCTCTTTTTATGTATATTATTTATATTTAACATAATTATTGGTTTTTCAACAACGTTTACTCATCACTCGAAATTATTTCATCATCTCTTTTGAAAGTAAAAAATCATCAAGTGATTGTATCACTCGACAAAATCCAAATCCAATCACTTGATAATTTTCAATATTAACGAAGAGACGATTTGTCCCAGCACCCACAAGATAAATGAGCATTTCATGTGCTTTGATTCGTATTGTATGTATACAATATATACAGGGTTGTGTAGAAAAATCTGTAATGAATTTGTAGTCTGTTTCAACCTGTATGTAAATACACAGAGTTGTGCATAAAAATCTAATGGATTTGAATGTCTGTTTCAACCTGTATGGATATATACAGGGTTGTGCAGACGATTTTGTAATGAATTTGAATAACAGCTTCAACCTGCACTGAAAAAAATATACATGCCTGCCAAGTAACATACTTGATTCAAACATGTAACGTGTTTCTGTTAAATTTTCTAACTTGTTAGAATGTTGATATAAACACGTGCTATGTTTGAATCAAACATTCAAACACGTGCTATGTTTGAATCAAACATTCAAACAAGTTAGAATGTTTTATGGAAACACATTAAGTATATATATACTTGTTTTAAAGTTATCATTTATTTTTTTCAGTGTGTATGTAAATATACAGGGTTGTGCAGAAAAATCTGTAATGAATTTGAATGTCTGATTCAACCTATATATAAATATACTGGGTGTTACAGAAAGTTTCTGTATCAACCTGTGCGAAAAAAAGAAAACACACACAGGGTGGTACAAAAACAGGCTCTTGACTTTTTTCTGAGATGGCCTGTACATAAAAAATATAGTCCTATTTAACAAGAAATATGTGTGCATTCTCTTTGAAATATAGGATTGTTTAATTAAGGGGTTTTTAATGCAATAAGATTTTTTTTGTTGTTTAATTATACAGGTTGTTTCAAATTCAAATTGATAAAAATGAGTCGGCCTGTCGAAAATAAATTATTCGATGTGTCTACAATATATACAATGTATAGGTACTTCAGTTTAAATGCAAAATTAATACTTATTCCATAATCAATCTTCAACAAGTTCTAAAATCATATTTTTGAGTCTCTGAATCTTTTATTTCATTTGAGCACAATCTTCTTCAATTTGGTTAAAATTCATATCTTTCAAATTTTTATTTACTATTTTTTTTATTTAGTATTTTTTAAATATCTTATGGCCAAGTTGTTTAATGATAGCTTGCATTATTAAGGTTGGTTTAAATTGCATTATAGTAAATATAATTTTAACTGAGCTTAACCTAAACTTGGTTTAAGTGACTCTTGGACAACTGGCCCTTAGAAGTTTAACCTTCAATTCTTTATAAATGTGCTTTAAACTGACATTTAATCAAACTTGCTTTTCGCCAATTTTCTCAAAATTTGACTTTTTTAACTTGCCTTTTGTAAAGCATCTTCAGCTTGTGAATGTATACAAGGATTAACACAGTGGCAGAATTAAAAAAAAATCTTATAGCACCAAAAACCCTAGGGTCCCAAATACGCTTATCCTATAAAATGAATATAAAATAACAGCTGCTAAATGACTTGATTTTTTTCGAAGACTAGGAATCGAACTGAGTATCAATGATATCACACCCAAGGCGTACAAAACTCACATTCTCCAAACGTTTTCTTTTTCTTCTCAATCTTCAATACACAAATCCTCTAACTCTCTCTCTTTCATAAAAATAGTACTAGTACCCACATAAAGAACTCAGATGCAAAACGGAAAATTATCTTCCATACTAGAAAGTTGAAATATAATTGTCTCCCATACAAGAAAAGTTCGAAGGGACTTGTCTCTCACAAATGAGTAAAAAGCAATTTTTAACAGAAAGACAATGGGAAAATACGAGGGCCGTTTCAAAACTAAGTTTAATGATCCTAGCGATCCCCTCAGTGACATGGTCGAGTGACGAAATTTTGAAAGGTAGTCTGTAGCGATTGTGAACACGTGCGGTTGTGTAGAAATCGAATCGATTGAAAGTTGCGTCCAAATGTGAGCTTCGTGTTGTGATTCTTTTTTGACTGGAAAAAATAAAACGGCGATGGAAATTCATCATCACGGCATATTACTGCAACCTCCTTGACCAATTCCGAGTCGCAATACAAATCAAAAAACGAATCGATTGGTACTGCCATTGAAAGTTGCGTCCAAGTATGAGCTTCGTGTTGTGATTCTTTTTTGACTGGAAAAAATAAAACGGCGATGGAAATTCATCATCACACCATATTACTGCAACCTCCTTGACCAATTGCGAGTAGCAATAAAAAAAAAAACCCAGTTTACTGAGTGAGAAAGTGTTCTTCATTCACGACAACGCACTACCTCATTCAGCTCGCATAACACAGGAACAGTTGAAAAAATTTAAGTGGCAGGTTTTCGCACATCCACCATACTTACCTAATCTCACTCCGAGCGACTACCGCCTGTTTTCCAAGTTGAAGGATACTTTTGAAGGCATATCGGCAATCGAAACTGCCGTGACTGCGTGCTTCAACAGATTGGACGCATCACACTACCGACTCGGCATTTATAAGTTGATTGTTTGCTACGAAAAATATCTCGAACAATGTGGCGATTGGGAAACAAAGTGATAAAATTGTAGATTTCAAAAATCACCTTGGTTTTGTGTTTCGACCCTTTTTATAGCGTTAAACTTAGTTTTTAAAAGGCCCTAGTATATATGTTTCCACAATCTTTACAATTTATAAGACAGTTGGGAGAAATGTGTCTCAACTAGTAACTAACAGACAGTTCAGGAGATTTCCTCCCATGAAAAATAAAAATAATATGGATAAGAGGCAGTTGTAGAAACATTATCTACCAACATGTAACTGAGAGAAAGTTAAAAGAGAATTGTTCGCCACACAAAAGATTGAGATGCAATTATGGGAGTATTATTTTCTACACTAATAACAAAGACAGTTGGAGCGAGAATTTTCTACCACGCTAATAACTGAGAGACAGTTGGAGGGGCAATTTAATCTTATGCCAATAATTGCGAGACAAAATGACAAAGAACCATTTCTCACATAAATAATGGTCAGAGATAATGCGTGAGAAACAATTGTCTAAGTAATTTAACTTAAGTTATCCAACTTTCACTCAATTTATTGTTGAGAGACAATTCTCCTTCTAACTTGTCTCTTATATAAATTACTGAGACAATTGTTTCTTAGTAATTTATGTGTTTGGGGGGAATTAATGAAATGCAGTTGTGGGAGAATTGATATGAATATGGGGACACCTTCTCTAATTATTTCCCACACAAATCCTAGCCCCTCCCAAACTGCCACCTACAAGAATACTCCCATTTTCAAACTGTCTTACTCACCAACACCCCCTTTTCCATTTAACTCTCACCGGGATATTTGCTCCACCCAGTGTTGGTAACTAAGAGGAATTTGTGAAGTTCATATTGCTGATATTTTAGTAAATATTAGTGATGGACAAGATCCACTACATGATTCTTACAAATGATCGAGCCGTTTGATCTTTTCTTCTCAAGTTGTGGTTACTAAGGTTAGTGGCAGGGTATTTAGATCAGATATCAAATATTATCCTAGGTTAAGTTGGTTACCAATTACTCCTAGAAAATGAATATAAAATAACAGCTGCTAAATGACTTGATTTTTTTTTTCTGAAGACTAGGAATCGAACTGAGCATCAACGATATCACACCCAAGGCATACAAAGTCACATTCTCGAAACATTATCTTTTTCTTCTCAATCTCTAATAAATAAATACTCTCCAACTCTGGCTGGTTACTAAAGTTAGATATCAGATCTGATCTTGGATCAGTTACCAGTTATGTAACTCAATGCTAACTTAGATCACTTACTAAAATTAGGTTAGATGCCAGTTAAAAGAGTTGCTGATTACTTAGAAATGAGATAGTATGTTAGGTTACTTGTCAGTTTAGTAGGTAAACTATTTAGGATGGGCTAATCACCAGTTAACCTAAGTAACTGGCAAACAGTTAACCTAAGTAACTGGCAACCAGTTAACCTAAGTAACTGGCAACCAGTTAACCTAAGTAACTGGCAACCAATTAACCTAAGTAACTGGCAACCAGTTAACCTAAGTAACTGGCAACCAGTTAACCTAAGTAACTGGCAACCAGTTAACCTAAGTAACTGGCAACCAGTTAACCTATGTAACTGGCAACCAGCCACACCTTGGGCTTTTGATTTGAAGCATTATGTTAAATAACTGGTAATTAATCTAAGATATGGTCTGATATCTTCCTTTAGTAACCAAACACTAACTTAACCCATTAATGGCCTAGCAATTATAAAGATAACTCTAAAAGTTGATTTTAGGTAAAATTCTGCACTTCTTTTTATGATATCCATAATTGACTTATTGTATTACATACTGTGAATTTTTCTCTTAAATATACATAATGTATATGCTGTAAAATTTCAGGCAATGGTCGATTTCATATAAAAACGTGCAGCATAAAGTTTAGAACGAGTGATTCCACTCCTAGACTAAGCATGAAGTAAAATTTCGAGTTTAGAAAAGCCTGAAAATTTGGTTTGGTCGCTCCGCGAAGCGGAGCGGCCAAACCAAATTTTCAGGCTTTTCTAAACTCGAAATTTTACTTCATGCGCCACGCGTATTAAACACTGAAATATTGTGAAGTTAGAAATACTCACATTATTTTTTTTTTAAATAAGTAATAATCGAAATGTTTAAATATTTACATTTTTCTCCTTATATTTTCAAGCCAGGACAAATAATATATATTAAATTAACTTATTTAGTAATATAATTAACTAAACATTTATAATGTTGTCTGTACACATCAATGGCGCTTAATGGGTTAAGTAAGGGTGAGAGTGGTCTTAAGTTACACTAGGTACCATAAGTAATCAGCATCTTATGCAAGTAACTAATCGAGCTGCTCGATCAATTTCAAAAATCGAATAGCCGATCCTTGTTGCTTCTTTTGTGCAAAAAAAATCTGTACTGCACTGTATATCTGGATACTTACTAGAAAGTAAACCCAAAATATGTTTCGAAGTTATCCTAACTGTCCCCCACGCAATCACTTCCCCTTCCCCAACAGCCTTTAACACAAAACCTCCGCTCCCAACTGTTCTCTTTCCAACTTTTTTCGTTTCCATTTTACTACTACCCCTACTTTTCACCCATCATAATGAATGTATTTTATATCCATTTTAAAGCAACAGAATAATACCCTGCTTCACCCCCGCGCACTTTCCTAAAACTCTTTTTAAACGATAAAATCTTTGGAGAGAAATAAAAAAAATAACGACCTCACTTCACGTATCATTTAAACGCCGCAAAAAACTGATTGTTGTTCTGCTGGGGGTACATTTGAGCGTTGCCGAAGTTGATGGGTGCTCCGAACGTGGGCTGCGCGTTCATCGCTCGGGGCTGGTTGACCGGCGACGTGGGGTTGCTCGCCAGCTGGTTCATGGTGGGCGCGTTAGACTGCTTGTTGACCTTGCTGTTGAGCAAGTTGTCCAGGTCGATGTTCAGGCTGCCCGAGTTGACCCACGTCGAACCCACCGGTTGCTGCGCTGTTTTCGTCTGGTTGGTTTCCGTTGTCGTGTTGTTGGTTATTATGGAAGACATTGGTTGTAATACTTGTGTGGGTTGCTCACCTAATATTGGCCCTGGAAGTAAGTAATTAATCTAAAATAAGCATCAAAGAAATGTTTTCATTTTAGAAGAGCCTGAAATTTGAATGTATGTTTTTGAGTTTCGTGAAGAGTATAATTAAAGAATGTAAAGCGTGAAGAGAGGATACAACATTCCTGAAATTTGAGATGTGTTGCTTTTCCAGATCAGTTAACCAAGTAACACCATAGAGAGAGTTTTATGTAACACCGAACATGAGAATTTTTCCTTTAAGTATACATTAGCATACGTTGTACATTTGCCGACGTCTCGGTTTATCAAAAGAATGTAATTTGAAGCTTTAAACCAGTGTTTTCCACTTCCAGGCTAAGCATGAAGTAAAATTTCGAGTTTAGAAAAGCCTGAAAATTTGGTTTGGTCGCGTAGCGCGAAGCGCGGAGCGGCCAAACCAAATTTTCAGGCTTTTCTAAACTCGAAATTTTACTTCATGCGCCACCGGTACAAAACACTGATGCAATGTAAAGTTTAGCGGTTTGTTTTAAACTTCGTAATGTCAGTGTTTTGTACCGGTGGCGCATGAAGTAAAATTTCGAGTTTAGAAAAGCCTGAAAATTTGGTTTGGCCGCTCCGCGCTTCGCGCTACGCGACCAAACCAAATTTTCAGGCTTTTCTAAACTCGAAATTTTACTTCATGCTTAGTCTGGGAGTGGAACACTCATTTTAAGTTTAAAATTGAACTCTTTAAAAAAAAAACGAGTATCTAATTTACGGCATATGCGCTGTAATTGGGACATGTATAATTGAAAGGAAAACTCCCTGTATGTACAAGTAGAGGCATTCATTGCGATTGATTGGCTACAACATGTAATGGTCATATAGGCAACCCAATTTACACATTATTTTAAAATTAAAGGTGTCAAATTGTATTGGATGAAAATGTTCGGTGTTACATGAAACTCTCTCGAAGCGCGGAGCGGCCAAACCAAATTTTCAGGCTTTTCTAAACTCGAAATTTTACTTCATGCGCCACCAGTACAAAACACTGATGCAATGTAAAGTTTAGCAGTTTGTTTTAAACTTCGTAATGTCAGTTTTTTGTACCGGTGGCGCATGAAGTAAAATTTCGAGTTTAGAAAAGCCTGAAAATTTGGTTTGGCCGCTCCGCGCTACGCGACCAAACCAAATTTTCAGGCTCTTCTAAACTCGAAATTTTACTTCATGCTTAGTCTGGGAGTGGAACACTCATTTTAAGTTTAAAATTGAACTCTTTTAAAAAAAAACGAGTATCTAATTTACGGCATATGCGCTGTAATTGGGACATGTATACTTGAAAGAAAAACTCCCTGTATGTACAAGTAGAGGCATTCAATGCGATTGATTGGCTACAACATGTAATGGTCATATAGGCAACGCAATTTACACATTATTTTAAAATTAAAGGTGTCAAATTGTATTGGATGAAAATGTTCGGTGTTACATGAAACTCTCTGTAGATGTTTCTGTTAGGGATTGTAATACTGGTAAACGGGTTTACTGATCATTTGTAAAATATGGTTGCCAATATTGACTGGTAATTTTGCGATTTTTACATATCTCCTTTAAAAATTTGGTTTGGTTGCTATGCGACCAAACCAAATTTTCAGGCTTTTTCTAAACTTGAAATTTTACTTCATGCGCCACGCATATACAACACTGGTTTTAAGTTCAAAATATACATCTTTATCGTACTGCTTTACTAGCATATTATATACTTCATAATATTTTAATATTTTTTACGCGTGGCGCATGAAGTAAAATTTAGAGTTTAGAAAAGCCTGAAAATTTGGTTTGGTCACTCCGCGCTTCGTGACCAAACCAAATTTTCAGGCTTTTCTAAACTCTAAATTTTACTTCATGCTTAGCCTGGGAGTGGAAAACACTCGTTTAAAGCTTCAAATTGAATTCTTTCGAAAAATAATTAATATCTAAACATTTACAGCATATACGGTCTAATACGCACAGTGTGGTGCGAGTGCACGTGGTTCGTAGTGGTCCGTTTTTGTGCAGTGTTTTGATGGGTTATTTCTTATCAATAATTATTATTTTTGGTAAGCTGTATCTACCTTGTGTTTATTATACAGTGTTAAAGTTACTTATCGATACAACCACAGCATTCTCAGTAATTTTTAATGTAATTTATTTCTATTGATCGCACCGGATGACCCTGTTTGTCCTCTATCAGGTCTATGCGGACAGGCTATCGCATTGACTCATTAGGCAAAAAACATTAATTTGTATCAATGACTAGATATCAATAATTAAATATCAATCAATGAATGCATAGGTCAACGAACCACGAATATTCATTCAAATCGGTTTTATCGAGTCTAGTAAATTGCCATTATACTCTCCTTTTTCCTATTGTTTTCTTATGTGGTTTTCCGTGGTCTACATTGTGTTGTAATAAGTTAGTCACTGTGAAGGACCGTACATGTGAAGAGTGCCCTTGTTTGTTTTCTTATATCCATTATCCCTACTTGATCATTTTCGTTTATCTAACGTATCCTTATAATGGGCGATATTACAAACAAAGAGTTACTGACGCAGATGTCAATTGAAATGGCACGTCTTAAAACTGAAATAACTAATGAATTAACCAGCCACTTCGCCACGTTAATTAATAATATAATTGAGCCTCTACGTAAGGAGAATACAAATTTAAAATCTCAACTTGATCTTCTGAAAAAAGAACATCAGGATGTTCGGAATGCTCTCAATCATATTGATAAACAGCAAAGAGCGAATAACCTAATAATTGAAGGACTACCCGAAAAGGATAACGAGGACACTTGTACTTTAATTAATGAATTGCTGATTAATAAATTGGATTTGTTATTATCACCTAATGACATCTCCAGTGCCTATAGATTAGGTCGACCCGTGACTTTTAGACATTGCCCAGTATTAGTTAAATTTATTAAAGCCGATAAAAGAATCGAAGCTCTTAAAAATGCCAATAAGCTTAAAGGCACTGGTAAACCAACAGATCATGTTGGGTCATGCCGATTCTCCTGTACCTACGTCCAATCGTCGCTACAACATGCGTAATAATTGTAAAATATCAACTTTTCATAATAAATAATTCAGATATTAATATTTATTATCAGAACGTTCGCGGGTTCAACTCTAAATGTAATGAAATTTTTTGGAATAGTGCTGTCAGTGACTTCCCGATACTTGCTTTTACCGAGACTTGGCTTAGTGATAGTGTGAATAGTTGTGAGCTCTTTGTTGACAAATATAATGTTTTTCGTAATGATCGAAACTGTATTTTATCTAATAAGAAATGCGGGGGGGGGGGGGGGTTTAATTGCTGTTGATTCTGCCCTAAATGCTACGGAAATAACATTTGATCACTCTTTGCTTGCTTTGAATAAAATTGAGTTATTGATAGTAAAAGTAATCTTTGTCAATGTTACTGTATATATTATTAATGTATATATATGTCCACCAGTGAATTTAAATCAATTAGTTACTATTACTGATTTATTGGAGAACTTAGCGGTCCTCTACGATAGTAATTTAGTCATTGTAGGTGATTTTAATCTAAGTGAATATGTCACAAACCCAATGTTAAACTCCTCTTGCACCTGGTTATATAATAGCTTTCAATTTTTGGGGTTAGATCAATATAATAATATTAATAATTTGTTTAATCGTACTCTTGACTTAGTTTTTAGTAACATGCATTGCAAAGTAAATCGTTTTGAAGATCCTATTACTCAAGAAGATAAATACCACCCTGCACTTGTAGTGAATATTACCATTGCATTGACTGAGGGTTCTAGTTCATCTTCAACTTTTGAAATTAATACTCACACTCGTTCTTTTAATTTTAAGAAAGCGAATTTTATTAATCTGTATGAGTCAATTGCTTTAATTGATTGGTCTGATATTCTGAATACGGATTCCATTGAAGATTCGTGTACACTTTTTTATAATAAGTTATTTGAAGTATTTCATGACCATGTTCCCTTAGTATCCGGAAGTAAATGCAAATTCCCTTCGTGGTTCTCGGATAAACTTAAAAAGAAAATTCGAGAAAAAAATAAATTCCTCAAACTAAAAAAAAAGAATCCCTTATCCCAATTTACTAAGCAAAGATTTAATAAGTTGCGGACTCAAGTAGGATTACTCTCTGCAGCTGATTTTAAGTTATTTATCATGAACACTGAAGATAAGGTATCCAAAGAACCGGGCAAGTTCTGGAATTTTATTAATACTTTGCGTAATGAGTCCTCAATTCCTCCATATATGGAATATAACGACATTAAATTATCATCCCCACATGAAATAGTCAATGCCTTTGCTAAGCACTTTTCCAAATCTTATGCAGGATCATCTTTACGAAAAGTTGACGAAATAAATTATGTATCTTACGATAACTTTGATTAAATATATGTAAAGTCAGTACTTGTGTAGTAATTAATAATTAAGTGCGGGCCCGGATGGAATTCCAGCTCTAATAATAAAAGATTGTCGTCATATTATTGCTAGACCTTTAACGCATATCTTTAACTTATACCTGACCTATAGCAAAGTTCCATTATGTTGGAAAAGTGCACGTATTGTACCCGTCTTTAAATCGGGCAATAAAAGGGACGTTCCGAACTATCGCCCTATTGCTATTATCTCTAACGTTGCAAAGTGTTTTGAACTTATTCTTTGCAAATATATTAATCCTTACGTTAATAATAAATTGTCCTCATCAACATGGCTTCAGGCCCATGAAATCAACTGTGTCAAATATTTTATTGAAAACCCAATTTATTTCAAAATTTATGGATAATCGTACTCAGGTGGACGTCATTTACACTGACATATCGAAAGCTTTCGATAGAATTGATCATGGGATCCTGATAAATAAATTAAAACGGCTCGGGTTTTCCACTGGTTTATGTGATTTATTTCAGAGTTATCTTAGTAACAGACATTTAGTTGTGGAATATAAGGGATATCAGTCAAATCAATTTATCGCATCCTCAGGTGTCCCGCAGGGATCCAACCTAGGACCTGTCTTATTTAATTGCTTCATAAATGATATAGCTGATAAAATATCACATAACATCTTGATATTTGCAGATGACCTAAAATTGTTTAATCCAATATTTACTGTGAATGATGTTTACAGGATAGTCTTGAGATAATAATTAACTGGTGTAGGGATAACAATGTCTCATTGAATGTAGGCAAATGCAAGGTTATGTCATATACTAAAAACAAATCAAAAATCACTTATGATTATAGCATCAATGGTACAGTGTTGTCCCGAGTGGTATTGTTTAAAGATTTAGGTGTGATATTCGACGATCATTTATCTTTCAATGATCATATTATGAAAATTGTCTCAACCGCCAACCGTTCCTTAGGTTTTATAATACGGAATTGTAAGTCATTTAGGAATATTGGTGCAATAAAAACCATACGCATTTGTGCGTAGTAAGCTGGAGTATGCTTCAAGTGTTTGGGATCCACACTACTCTAAGTACTCCTCGATGATTGAAGCTATACAAAAGAGGTTTGTTAAGTATCTCCATTTTAAGAAGTACGGGGCTTATCCTGATTTTAATTACGATTATGCTGCGTTGTTAGATGAATTTGAAATGCACTCCTTAGGATGTCGCCGTAAGGCGAATTTAGTGACAACGCTGTTTAAGGTACTCAATGGTCAAATTGATTGCCCTGAATTGTTGGAGCAACTGAATATATTGGTGCCCTGTAGTGTAAGAACTAAACGTCTATTTCAGCTACCAATACCCAAAACGAACGTACTGGTCAGATCGCCGATGTATTCTATGTGCGCTACGTACAACAAACTCATTAATACAAATACAGATGTGGATATATTCAACTTTAAATCAGCGAAAGAATTCTTCAATGTGATCATTGAGTATCTATCTTAGTTTATTTTCTTAGTTTTTTTTTTTACTTTTAGTTTATTTCTTGTTATTAGCTTAGTAACCTGTTAATTTCGTTTATTTACAATGTTAATTTTCTTTAATTAAAATTATTGTGTTTTTTCTTTATTTGTATTAACTTCAATCTGTAATTGGACCTTGTTCCGTTGGTTGAATAAATAAATAAATAAATAAATATTGATACGTGTACTTAAAAGAAAAACTCTCTGTACATTACATGTATATGTGCAAACATGATTTTATTTATAATTTCCTCACCTGTAAAGGAATGAAGAAATATCTTATATGGTTAATTAGTAATAATAATAATGATAATGCTTTCAAATTTCCGCCATTAGCGTGGACTCAAACCTTGATTTGATATTTTATCCGGTTGTGTTCCGTGCAATTAGTTGATCCAACTCAATACTGAAAGCGCTAATGGGCGTTTCCGTGGAATCCGACTTTCTAATAAATTAATTTCTCTATGGCTGAAAATGTGCAAGTGTAAAAGCAACAATACTCTCAGGGTAAGGTAAAATACTTCACGAACGTTGTTTGACTCATTCTTCGAGGCATGTCCAACACTAACCTAACTATGCTAAACTACAGGCCAATCTCCTTACTTCCCGTTTTTTCTAAAGTTCCGGAAAAAGTTATGTTCACACAAGTCCATCGGTACTTACAAGTAAATGGAATTCTATGCGATTATCAATTTGGTTTTATATCTGGTAAGTCTACTGAAGACGCAGTCTTACAGCTTATCGACAGTATTTTACACGCCTAAGAACATCGTGAGCATTGTATAACAACATTCTTAGACCTTACAAAGGCGTTTGACTGCGTCAATCATGTCATACTATTAAACAAATTATTGCATTACGGTTTTGATGACGCCAGCAGGAAGTTATTTCAATCCTATTTGTCCGGTAGGAGTCAGGCTGTTAGAATTAATAATGCAACGTCATCTTTGCGTACAGTACAACACGGTGTGCCACAGGGTTCCATCATGGGCCCTCTGTTATTCTTAATATATATTAATGACTACATAACATATCAGAAAAGTTGTAGAACAGTATTGTACGCGGATGACACATCGCTGATTAATAGTGGAAACGATCTGTCTGAGCTGGTCCAGCAGAACCGTAATGCAAAACGTACTTCGTTCGACTGGTTTAATAGTAACAGACTTGCCATAAACGAGAATAAATCCATTGATTTAATCTTCACATTAAAACCGTGTGAACATAACTTTGAAACTTCCGCAAAATTTCTGGGTGTTGAACTAGATTCTTCTTTGACTTGGAGTGTACATGGCAATAAGTTAGCAAACAGACTCTGCTCAAATATATTTCTTTTGAGCAATTTGTCTAATTCACTTTCACCTGCAGCTTTAAAAACTGCCTACTTCGGTACATGCCACTCAGTTATATCATACTGTATCCTTGCCTGGAGTCACTCTGCCATCAAAGAGAGAATATTTGGATTGCAAAGACGTGCAATCAGAATTGTAGCCGGTGCCCAATATCGCGAAGAATGCAGGCCATACTTTGAAAAACTAAAAATTATGACGTTACCCTGCTTATATATATATATAAATGCCTTGATCACATTAAGAAAAACATCGAGTCATATCAGTGTGCCGCCTCTATACATACATATGATACTCGTCAAAGAAATGATATATATATTCAATATACATGGCTAAGTAAATCAAGGGATGGACCTAGATACTGGGGACTTAAGTTTTACAATAAATTACCTGCTATTGTCAAATGCCTGCCACTGAAACAATTTAAAAGTTATCTGAAAGACAATTTGAGCTCAACACCATATTTTACATGAGAAGAGTTTCTTCGAGCGTAAGTGATGTAACTGTGATATAGTATAGTCTGTGATATTATTTTCTCTTTTTTATTTATTTTTTTTGTACTATTTATTTATTTATATATTTATATTTATAGTCTCTATTTAATTTATTTTTTATATACCTGTCCTTTTATCATATTTTATCTACTTTTATCTTAATTTTAGACTGTAAATTCATATTTATATATTTTTAAATTGATTTTAATATGTTTAACACATCTCCTGCTACCACTACTTTTAGTATGTCACATTACATTATATTCTTTTCTTTATTTGACTTATGTAAACATTACTTGTATGTACTTGCATCAATAAACTATTATTATTATTATGCAAAAATGACAACACTTTGAACCCTTGTCATTAGAATTACTTGGGTATTACAAAAATCCACAGCAAATTGTTAAACATTTTATTATTGAAACTATAAAAAAAACAAACAGAATACAAAACTCATTCATCCAAGCCGACTTTCATGACATCCTCGATTACGTAAAGCACATTAGCAGCGACCAAACGACACTCGGAATTCGGCTCACCAGTTTGCACATTGGGACTCAACAGCCCGCCCAACCATAACCTGTACTCGAGCAACTCATCCACAAAATCGTTGAGTAAAACACTCTTCGGAACACTCAACACTGCCGTTCCCAGCAAAACCAAAACGGCGATTCTGACTTTGACTTCTTTGTGGAACTTCATGGTCCAAGCCAACATGAAAATTTCTTTTGCCATTTTCGGCGCAATCAGACAATTTTGTGAGCAAACCATTATTACCGATAAGGTTTTTAGGTAGTTGACCAAGAGGATGTAATCGCTGTCGTTTTTCGGGACTTGAGTGTAGGAAACGTAGGTTTTTCCAAAGCCGTATAATAAGGGGTAGAAAAAGGAGCCAGCGACTGCGGAAAACACGTTTTTCTTTTCGAAAATGACACTTTTGAATTTTTTGTAATACCTCGTCTTTGGCTTCAATTGGTCTTTAATGTAATCATCTTTTTCAACTTGTTTATCATCATCAGTTTCAACTTTCTTAGATCGTTTTTTTGCACCTTCTTCCAAATTCTTCGGTTTTTGAATCTCCGAAAGCGTTTTGGCAGTAACTTGCAAAATTTCCAAAATGAAAACCCTGTGCGAAATACTGTAAACACCCGAATCGGCATGAAACTCCTTGCAGAGAAACTCCGCGTAAAAACCGGGGTAGACGCAACATAGAGTAACACAGGATCGGAACACCAGCTCGTCGAAATTTTCCACGTAAAATTTTGGACTGAGCGTCAGCAAAATTTCCAAAATCTCCAAACCGATCGAAGCGTCGTCATTCGGCAATTGCGCGGCGATTAGCTTTTCGCAATTTTCCAAACTTTGGACAAAAACATCGGCATCTTCGGTTTCCAATAACCCGTCTCGAAGATCGCGTAAATAAGCGGGGGGTGGCTTTTTCGTGATCACGACATCGTTCGACGTATCGTAAGGTTCTAAATCATCATCGGAATCCAAATCGAAATTATTGGGATCGATAATTTTGATTTTATTATTCGGGTTTAGAGTAGGTGCGATGATTTCACCACTCACACTAATGTTTGGACGCGATTTTTTCACATTACTGGGAGGAATGTATTCTTTTTTAACCTCAAAATCATCTAATAAAAACCGCATTAAAACCTCAATTTCATCGACTTTCAAATTAGTCGATTCCTTAGTGGAATTTTGAGATTCTTTTAATTTCGAATTAAACTCATCAACTTGCTCATTTTCGACTTTCAAGTCACACGATGTCTCAGTCGAATTTTGAGTTTGGTTCGACTCACCAATTTGCTCCCGTTCAACTTTCAAATCGCATAACACCTTAGCCGAATTTTGAGTTTCTTTCGACCCACCAACTTGCTCATTTTCGACTTTCAAATCAGAATTTCGAGTTTCTTTCCACTCAACAACTAGTTCACAAACTTTTAAGTCAAACAATTCCTTAGCCAATTGTTTAGATTCTTTCGACATCGAATCAAACTCAAATTTCAATTTTATTCCCTCAAAATTTTCCGAACTTTCATTGACCAAATTTAAAACAACCTCAGCCGTGGTCATCCCCATAACCCTAACCTCCTGACTGGTCGATTCCAAATGAACTGGAATGCTGTTCAACAACAAATTCCCGATTTTCTTCCCCCTTTCCCCGCGCAGATCGCCCGATTTCAAAGCCCTGATTGTCAGAATGATAAACTTTGTAATGTATAAATGATGTTCGGAACTCGTGTTTGAAATCGAAATTATATTCCCCCAAGCTTCCAGTAAGTTAATCAGCAGTTCATAAAGCACGTTTGAATCGGATTTATTCAGGAAGTTAACCAGATTGTTGATTAGATTTAAGTTTGCGCAGTCGTGGTGGATTAAAAACGGGATTTTCGTGCATAACACGTAGTTCCAAGATTTGTTCTTTAAAAGCTTCACGCTAAAAAAATTGGTAATTTCAAAAAAGCGCGGATCTAAATTGCTCAAAGCTAGGATCGAAATTACTTCAACCGCTTTGACTTGTAAGGAGTCGAATAGATCAAAAATTATTAATTTGTAACAATCTGAATCGTTTTTTGTGAAAATTGCCAAGATTTTTATTAGAGTTAGCAAAATTTGAGATTTTTGTGATTCGTTGTAGAGGATGAAATATTTGGAAATGAAAAATCCGAAAAGTTCGTAATTAATCCTACATTGATAACTCATATCCTGGTTGATTAATTCGCTTAATAAATCGACGGCTTTTAAAATATTTAAAGTTATAAATTTTGAAAAATTCTCAAACCTGAAAAACCCGGAAATTTTACCCTCGTAAATATTAGCGACGCGATTCGGCAACGATAATAAAACTTGCACGAAATTCTCAAATTTTGCCTGCTTTGATTCCACTAAAGTCTTGCTAGCATTCTCCTCTTTAATTAAATAATTGATTAAAGCATCGAAAAAGCCATCACCGCGCAGTAATTCTTCCAGCAATTCAATTACAACGGAATTCCTATTTTTATCCTTTAAAAAATCTGCTAGGACATCGAACGATTCCATAAAGAAAAACTTGTTTTCCACCGTAAATATTTTCACAACTTGCGCGTGCAGTTTGTGATTTTCATCGTACGGAAATACATGATCGATTTTTCCAATTAAAAACCCCAAAATGTGTTTATAGTTGCGTATGGCGAAGTTGTACTGGTTTTGCGGGATGACGTCAGTGTTGGTTAGTTTTTGTAAGGTTAGTGTCCCCGGTAGGTGTGGCAGTAGCTCGTCAATGGATCGCGTGATGTTTCCGATTTCCGCAATCGTCGTGATCTTCGTGGTTTTTTGTAAAATGTCGAAAAGTCTTTGACCGCACTTATCTAAGTCACTCGACACTCGAACTCGGCCGCTCCCGGTTTTTAGTCCGTCCGCCATCGCACCCTCTGAAACCGAAAAACTCAAATGAGTTTCCCGGTTTTATTTTTGTTTGTCGTACGCACAGACATATTATCACAGATTAGCATTTAACCGAACTCAAAATGACAATTGAGATTAGGTTAAAATCCAAGAAGAAAACCTAGGTTTTCTTATAGAAAAATTCAACGTAACCTCAATTCTTGAATCAATTAACTATAATTCAGATTAGGTTAGATTGCAATAATAGAAGTTATATTGGGTTTTATGATCAAATTAGGTTCGAGTAGAATAACTGAGGTTATGTTAGATTTAAATCGTTGAAGCTGGCTTAGATCAGGGGTCTCCAAACTTTTTCCTTTGCGGGCCACATACAGAGAGTTTTATGTAACACCGAACATTTTCATCCAATACAATTTGACACCATTAATTTTTAAGTTATGTGTAAATTGGGTTGCCTATATGACCATTACAAATTGTAGCCAATCAATCGCAATTAATGCCTTAACTTATACATACAGGGAGTTTATCTTTTAAGTGTACATGTCCCAATTACAGTGTACATACAGTAAATCTTTAAATAATCGTTGTTTTTTTAAGAGTTCAATTTGAAACTTGAAATGAGTGTGTTCCACTCCCAGAGTAAGCATGAAGTAAAATTTCGAGTTTAGAAAAGCCTGAAAATTTGGTTTGGTCGCGTAGCGCGGAGCGGCCAAACCTAATTTTCAGGCTTTTCTAAACTCGAAATTTTACTTCATGCGCCACCGGTACAAAACACTGACATAATACGAAGTTTAAAACGCACCGATAAACTTTACATTGCATCAGTGTTTTGTGACGGTGGCGCATGAAGTAAAATTTCGAGTTTACAAAGCCTGAAAATTTGGATTTTCCGGGCTCGCTTCACTCCGCCCGCAAATCCAAATTTTCAGGCTTTTCTAAACTCGAAATTTTACTTCATGCTTAGCCTGGGAGTGGAAAACACTCGTTTAAAGCTTCAAATTAATTTATTCTAATAAACCGAGCTTCGGCAAATGTACAACGTATGCTTATGTAACATTACATAAAACTCTCTGTATAAAGTTCTACATAATCAAATGGGCCAAGATCCAAATAATTGTATAAGCATTTTAAAAAACTTTAATAGAAAACTGTATTTTTATTTACAGTTACATAATGATAATAATTTATTTTAAAATAATTAATAACAGTCTACTTTGAACTTCACATCAAATCGGTGTTTTATATGCGTGGCGTATGTATTAAAAAAAAGTAAAGTTTAGAAAAGCCTGAATATCCAAATTTGCCAATAACAATAACTAATGGGAATACAGAAAAATTGTTAAAATGACAGTTACAGATAATACAATTTTGGACAATTTTTTTATCTCAGAGTTATTTTGTAGCTATCTTTTTTCTTTAAGAAAAACAACAGTTTCTTGAAAGATTCGTGAAAACTTATAATTTTTACAAAATCATGCAATAACTTTGTACTATTTTTTGGAATTTGTGTGTTTTTGAACTTCGGGATGAATCAGCGTTTTACGAAGTTTAAAACACACCGCTAAACTTTACATTGCATCAGTGTTTTGTGCCGGTGGCGCATGAAGTAAAATTTCGAGTTTAGAAAAGCCTGAAAATTTGGATTTGCCGGGCTCGCTTCGCTCCGCCCGGCAAATCCAAATTTTCAGGCTTTTCTAAACTCGAAATTTTACTTCATGCTTAGCCTGGGAGTGGAAAACACTCGTTTAAAGCTTCAAATTAAATTATTCTAATAAACCGAGCTTTGACAAATGTACAACGTATGCTTATGTAAACGTGAAAGAAAAATTCTCGTTATGACAATGTTCGGTTTTACATAAAACTCTCTGTATAAAGTTCTACATAATCAAATGGGCCAAGATCCAAATAATTGTATAAACATTTTTAAAAACTTTAATAGAAAACTGTATTTTTATTTACGGTTACATAATGATAATAATTTATTTTAAAATAATTAATAACAGTCTACTTTGAACTTCACATCAAATCGGTGTTTTATACGCGTGGTGTATGTATTAAGAAAAAAGTAAAGTTTAGAAAAGCCTGAATATCCAAATTTGCCAATAACAATAACTATTGGGAATACAGAAAATTTGTTAAAATGCCAGTTTCAGATAATACAATTTTGGACAATTTTTTTATCTCCGAGTTTTTTCGTAGCTATCTTTTTTCTTTGAGAAAAACAACAGTTTCTTGAAAGATTCGTGAAAACTTATAATTTTTACAAAATCATGCAATAACTTTGTACTATTTTTTGGAATTTGTGTGTTTTTGAACTTCGGGATGAATCAGCGTTTTACGCATCTGCCGTATGAAGTAAAAATTTGAAAGCCTGAAAATTTAGTTTGGTCGTGTAGTGAAACGGCTTTTTTAAACTTAAAATATTTACTTCATGTTTAATCAAGGGTTGGAAATCTCTTGTTAAAAAAAATCTATTAAAACTTTTCATAAAGCTTGCATTAGACGACACTATCTTCTCTCATGGCATACCAAATACATGTCCTATTTCCATTATACAAAACTGTGCAAGATTCGTAATTAGTCATATTTTGTGTATTACACCATGATAGAAAATAGTATACTATTTTCTTGTACAAAAAAAAATAGTGTCGTCTAATACAAGCACAACAACACCAGATTTTTAACAAAAATATGAAAAACGAGATAATTAAACTTGTAAGATTACGAAAATACTTCAGTTTTTGTTTATTTGCTTTAAGAAATCAATGTTGTCATTAAAGGTTCTAATAGTTGTGTAACAAGTGTTGTCCACTCCTTGATTAAGCATGAAGTAAAATTTCGAGTTTAGAAAAGCCTGAAAATTTGGATTTGCCGGGCGGAGCGAAGCGAGCCCGGCAAATCCAAATTTTCAGGCTTTTCTAAACTCGAAATTTTACTTCAAGCGCCAGGCGTATAAAACACTGATTTCAAGCGAAGTTTTAAATATACTATTAAGTTCAAAAATATATTCAAATATATAAATGCGGTGTTTGTGGACCTCAAAGCGGCGTATGACGCGGTACCAAGGCGGGTGAGTGAGGGAATGGTAGAATGGGTGAGAGGTGTGTATGAGGAAACATGGGAGGGGCTTAGGCAGGGGTGCCCATTGAGCCCGGTGTTGTTTAACCTCTACACAGGAGGACAGGCGGGGTGATTGGTAGAAGTAAAGTGTGGATGTTGGCATATGTAGATGATATGGTGCTGGTGGCAAGAGAGTGGGAAGGGATGAAGGATATGCTGAAAAGAGCGGAGAAGTTTATGGATAAGAGAGGGTTGAGCGTGAATGTTAGAAAAACGAAATGGATGAGATTCAGAAATAAAGGGTGGGACGGGAGGGTGAAGGAATTAGAGTGGAAGGGGGAGGTGATTGAGAGGGTTAAAAAATTCAAGTATATAGGGTTTATGTTCAAAAGGACGGAAGATTATGAGGAGCATGTGAGGTGGGTGCAGGGGAAGGCTAGAAAGGCGTAGGGGATAGCGTGGGAAAAGTGGATGGGGAACAATGTAAGAGTGGCGTGTAAAGTATAGGATGCGTGTGTGAGGTCAGTGTTAATGTATGGGGAAGTATGGGGGACGAGAGGGTATGAGTGTATAGAGAGGGAGCAGTTGTGGTTCTTGAAGCGTATGTTGGGGCTGGAAAGGTCGACACCCGGATACATAGTACTGCAGGAAACGAATAGAGAGAAACTAGAGTGTGAGGAAATGGCAAGAATGGCTAGGTATGAGATGAAGTTATGGGACCTGGAGGAAGAGAGATTGGTGAAGGCGGTGTGGATGGCGTGCGTGAATGGGAGAGAGGGTAAATGGAGGTGCGAGAGAAGGAGAATGTATGAAAGGATGGGTTTGTCGGAGACGAAGGTGATGGAGTGGCTAGGGAATGGGGTAAAGGTGGATGCGTGGGTGAAAGAGAGGAGAAGGAGGTGGAAGCACAGGAAAGACAGGGGTGTATAGAGAGGAGTGAATACAACGATAGGTATGGGAGGTGGCAGGTGCAGAGGAGTATGCCGGGGTATTTAGTGGAGGGGGGATGGAGTAGGAAGGAAAGGGTGGTGCTGGCGAGGGCGAGGTGTGGGTCAGGGGAGAGAGGAAGGAAGGTGTGGATGGGGGAAGAGTATGTGAGGTGTGTAATGTGTGAGCGGGGGAGGGATACGTGGAGTCATTTGGCTAAGGAGTGCGAGGGGGTGAAGGAGGAATGGGTGGGAATAAGAGGGAATAGAAGAGTGACGGAATGGATGGGGTAAGGAAGCTGGAAAAGTTGGGAGGAAGAGAGGGAAATCAGGAGGAAGAGAGGGGGCAGTGATTAGTGTAGATGTAGATGTAATGTAGTATTATGCCAATAAAGGTTTTTTTTTTTAGACGACACTATTTTATTGTACAAGATAATGGTATACTGTTTTCTCTAATGGTGTACCAAATAGAACATATTCTATTTCCATTATACAAAACTGTACAAGATTCGTGTTTAGTCATATTTTGTGTATTACACCATGATAGAAAATAGTATACTATTTTCTTGTACAAGGAAATAGTGTCGTCTAATACAAGCTTAACAACAACAGATTTTTAACAAAAATTAGAAAAAAAACGAGATTATTAAATAAGTGTTGTCCACTCCTTGATTAAACATGAAGTAAAATTTCGAGTTTAGAAAAGCCTTTTCTAAACTCGAAATTTTACTTCATGCACCAGGCGTATAAAGCACTGATTTCAAGCGAAATTTAAAAGATACTATTAAATTCAAAAATGTATTCAAATATTTAAATATTCTTTCAAAAACATATTTAAATATTAGGATATTCGAATATTTAAATATGTGAAAAATGTAGACGTTGAAACATTCATATAAAATATTCAAATATTCGACTATTTGAATTATTCGTATTCGATTTCCAGCCTTAATAATTACAAAAATCCAACACATTCCTAACCTTAATTATTGTAACCTAAAGTAATCTGATTTTATCAATCTAACCTAAATGGCACTAATAGGACATAAGTAATATGCAGTGTTGCCAAGTCTGGAACAACATTATTTCGCAAATATAATTATTTTGTATTTACAGAAATTTAAATATTTACAAATTATTCATGGACACTTGTTCTCCTTCTTCCAACTCCCAAATATGATAGATTTATTATTATTATCATTATTAAATTATTAAAAAAAAAATTGAATTTGTGTTCAGTATTCTGGCACCAGGTACCCATTAAATTATTTGTAGAGATATAAATCCAGGGTTGCCAAATCAGTAATTTTATCATCTAATCTAGTGTTTTTTACTTTCTTCTGACTCCCAAATATAATAGATTAGTTATTAACTTATTTGCAGGAATATAAATCCAGGGTTGCCAAATCAGCAATTTTATCACCAAATCTAGTGTTCACTTTGTTTCAAGCAAATTGTTTGTTATTCAGACATAGCTGCATAAATGTTGCTGCTTGTTGAAGATTTTTAGTAACAAATCTTGTGGTTTGCTGTCATCATTTGAAATTAAAACAGTAGAAAAACTACAAACTGCAAAAAGTATAATTTCATATTTTGGTATTATAAACATATGCCGGGTTTATAACACGTTTAACGTTTAGAGTTTAGTGATTATTGTTAAGTGTGTAACGTTTAAGGAAATTATGTCATTCATACGAGAAGTTTTAAGAATGTTAGGTTATATGTTTGAGTGTCGTTACCAACTATTCCATCACAAATTTTTGAAAATACTCTTTTACAAGTAATTCTTATAATTAACAGAGAAGAAATTTAAAATAATTATTTATAATTTTTAATTCCTTCTTTTTATCATTAACAATTCGGACAAATTATTAAAATTGCATTACTAGCATATTGTAACAACTGATTCAATAAATCTGTCATCTCTGAAGTTGAATAATTGAGTGTAAATTGTATAAACTTTAATTCTTAAAATATTAACTTAAGATTGTTCAACAATATGCTTGGGATTATGACTTATTCAAACTAGAGGAGGACATTTTGAACTTCATTTTTAACACTATCTATCTATCAGGATCACAAAGATAAATATAATTTTTAAATTTCTCTATTTTTAGAAACAGACCCAAATCCTCAAAAATTACTCTTAAATTTGAGGACAAAAACCCTAAGTAAGCAACACTGGTAACTATTAATGATTTCGATAGCTAACGCCATCTAATGCTTCATAGTGGCATCGTCAGTGACACGAATGCACAAAGTGCATATACAGGTCACTGTTTCGTCCACGAGTGAGCAGAACTCTGTTTGTGAAACCAGAAAACAAATATCAAAATTGAATTTGTGTTCAGTATTCCGGCACCAGGTACCCACAGACGCGTTTCGGACGATGCCACTATGAAGCATTAGATGGCGTTAGCTATCGAAATCATTAATAGTTTTCACATATTGGCTTGAAATAGTCAAAAATGTTCAGTACTCCTCAGCACTGGGTCGGGACCACACTGAAGAGGACCTTGAAGTCCGAAACGCGTCTGTGGGTACCTGGTGCCGGAATACTGAACACAAATTCAATTTTCAACACTGGTAAGATGTCAACAACATAACACAAAAGAAATTCCAGATATTGTCCAATATGTCTTTAGTGGATTGTTGAAAGAGAGTTGAGATGCAGGTGAGTCATGTCACGCAGGCAAAAGTAACGCAGTTTTCTATGGAGCATGTAACACAGCGAAAACTGCGTCTCGTGACAATTTGTGCTGTCCTATTCAACTATACCAGTAACAGAAAACTGTGTTCCTTTTTCCTGCGTTGCGTGACTCTTATTTTCTGCTCGGCCTTACTGTTTTTCAAATTTTATATATGCAAAATTATCTCATACGCAATAATAATGTTATCATAGAAATTCCTATGCATATGAAATTACTCTAAGCCAGTGAACATGTTCGTAATATAAACAACAGCTGAAAAGCACCGTTATAAAATAATAACAGGTTTGTTATCACTGATTTGCATAAAAATAGTTGATAAGAAAAAATTAAAATAGGCAAATAAATGTATGTATTAATATTTGTTTGGCGTGTAAACATTATAAGTTTTTTTTTAATAAACAATAAAATATAATAATTTTGTAAGTAAATAAATGAAGGGGTAAAACAGTTTTATTCCATTTCATTTTTTGTTTTTATGATAAAACCGGTTTACCGATAGAAACCAGTTTTATTTGGCGCTGCAACCTCTAGCTACAAAATGGTGCTTGTAGCTACAATTTGTACAGTCGGCGCAACCCAAATCTGAATGCCAAAATTTAATGGTGTAATTTACACTTTGCATCATAGTCATTCGTCGTAATTAAATTTTACAGCTCTCAAAAATTATTGTCAAAAATGTCCAATGACGCTTCTCTTTGTAATACCACTGGCCAAAGCCAGAATTATAGGGATGAATTTCAGTAACAAATACCATGACAACTAAAAAGCATTCTCATTCGGGTTGCGTCGACTGTACCACCACCAAATAAAACTGATTTATCGGTAAATCGTAAAAAAATGCCTTTAAGGACCCGTAATTTGCTGTTTTTACCAGAGTAGTGAGGATTAGCTAATATGAGGTAAGAAAATAATCATATGGTAAAGTTCAAGGTCATTTGTGGACGAAAGCTCACCCTTAATAGATTTAAAAACTGCTATTGCTATTGGTTAGTACTTTTAATAAAAGAATAAAATCTATTTACCTGTAACTAATCCATCTAGTAAATCGTTATTAGTAGTTGGAACAGCACCCATGTTTGAAATGTTATTCAAATTATTCCCGTTGGTCTGATTCATCATCATCGTGTTAGCGTTGCTCTGGTTAATATTCAAAGAGCTGAATCCTGACAAATCCCCGAGCAAGTCGTTTCCTGTTTGAACGTTCGGCAGGGAAGCAGGCTGTTCGAACAAATTCTGCTGGTTCAACAAATTCGTGTTATTATCCACAACCGGATTCCCGCCGCTAAACGCCGAACTGAAGTCTGCGAAATCGTCCTCCTTCTTCGCGGGTGGAGCTTCCTCCGGGCCGCCGAAAGCCGCTTCGAAATCCCCGAACTCCGCCGATTTCGGAGGATCCTCACCGCGAGGATTGAAATCGTCGTTCAACAAATCGTTGGACTCCTTCGTGCTCGCCACTGTCATTTTTCCGAAATTCGCGGCCGCGCCCAAGTCGACTTTTTTTATTGTTTTGCTCGTCTTCGAGGGGGATTTGCTGATGGACGGGTTGAGATTCAGGCTGACCTTTTTCTCGACGGGGCTCGTCGGCGTCGTCGTCGTCGGACTCCCGACGCGCTCCGTGTCTTTGTACCTGCGTGTATTGCTATTTTGGTAGTTGGATTCCGAGTCGCTTTCCTCGCCCTTCTCCACTTCGTAGTCCTCCTCGAAGGAGCGATCGCGGTATCGGTTGTTCGACGAGGAATCGTAATCCCTATCGCCGTAATCACGGTTGTAGTATTTGTCGTCTCGGTCCCATCTTTCGCCACCGCCACCTAATATTTAAATTTCAAATTAGAAAAGAAAAAATGCGCAGAAATATTTGTATTTAACATTGGGCCCGTTCATCAAAATATTCAACATTCAACATGTTTGGATTTTTTATGATGTATGTTAGTATCTAATGAACAAAATACTCCGACTGTAGTACCGGAGTATTTTGTACGATTGCAAAAATCCTAAAAACGTTCACGATTAACAATCAGGTCATTAGAGAATTCCCCAACAGTTGGCACTAAACTACCAACTGTTGCCTCTGATGAACGGGCCCACTGTCATGTTGTGATTACACATTCATTTTATGCTAAAGCTTTTAAACAAACAAAAATTGTTTATTGCTACTACTTCCAACTTATTATAAGTATTTAATACTTAATTGAATTATATTTCGTCACCCTTTTAAATTTGAATTGAATTAATTGATTTCATATTAGTGTGGCTTCTACATTAATAACAAATCAACCTCAATTAACCTGCAAATTTTAAATTAATCACCGAGGTCATTTAGAGAATATTAATGTGATTGATGCATTAAGTGCATTCAATGCGAAAACGGAACATTATGCTGTGGCCACACCAAGGATTAATTTCATTAGTCCGGGGTTTATGTTTTTGTTTCTCCTTAAATTTATTGAGTAAATTTAATTTTCATTTTAAAAAATAGGTTAGCTTAAAATGATTATAAACTCAAAAAGCTGTTTACTAATGGTTTAAACTAGGTAGTACAGTCCAAAGGTCATTATACCCAACCAAACATGATACGATAATAATTTTTGAGACAAAAAAATGGTATTTCATTTTTTAACACCCTGTAATACAGAAAATGTTTCGAGTTTGTATACAAACATAAGCTCAACGGCAGAATTATGTATCTTATTTCTTGTCGTTTGTGTTTACAGTGTTTAATTATTTCATTTTAAAAGCATTATACAATTATTTAAACTGCCGGCAACTAGTTTTTGTAACAAAAAGTTTATGATAGAAAGCCCCGGTGTTGCTACCATCTAATAGCAATATCAGTAAACAACTGGGGGGGGGAGGTTATTTAAAATCACTTGTAAAAATACGCTTGCGAAAATTTTTGAATACTAAAATTTGCAAACGTACTTAAAAATTGCGAAGGGTGGTTTATTTGAAATCACACGAATATTGTAATGATCACTGTTGCGACTTTACCTGGTTCGCCGCAACCCCGACCCTCCACATTTGCATTTTATTATTTTGACCAAGGTCCGTTCTGAGTAACGGCCCTTATTGTATATTTTACTGCGTGTATATAGTTTTGAATGGACGGCTTAGTTTTATGGTGTTTACGCGAAAGTGCGCGAGCGGAAAATGCGTCATAAAACGGCTTAAGAAGGATTCCGACTTAGCGGGAAGTCTAAACAGCTGCGATGCAGCCCCGGACACGCCGACATGCGGTTGCAGAAGTTTGGCAACAGTGTTGGGGTGGTGGTAATCACGGTTTATCGATAACCAATCAGAAGAGATCACATTACCACCACCCAACCTTAGACACCACCCTCAACCCCGGGGAGGAATTGCTCGAGGAGAAGAGACCAGAGATGAACTGAAGAATTCATCAAGAAAACTTCGACTACGCAACGCGAATAATAACATATGTAAATTGTATATATTTATATATTTTGGTGTTTGCAATATACGAACATTTCTGAGTATTTAAAGTATTCATCATTTGTAATTCTACATTACAAATTGCTCCTTCGAAACTTAAGTCAAATAAGTAGTAACAATCACATGCAAAAGATGCGAAGGGTAGATATGGCAACACTGCAAATTTTCTGTAAAATGTAATGCATTTCCATAGTTTTGATAATCTGTCAATTTGTATTTGTCAGTTGATTGTCATTTTTTTATAATTAATTCTATACAGAGAGTTTTATGTATCACCGAACATAATCGATGTTCATTTTCGTATATTCTATTTATCAAACCATTGGGATGCCTATATGACCATTACAAATTGTAGCCAATCAATCGCAATTAATGCCTCGACTTGTAAAACAGGGGATTTTTCTTTCAAGTATACATGTCCCAATTGGGCAGGTGGTGGCCGAGCGGTAACGTCGCCGGGCTGTATCGCTCGGCGAGCCACAATTCGGGTTCGATTCCCGTGCACGGCGAGACTTTATTTAAAAATAATTTCTCGTCGTGACCCTGGGTGTGGTATGAATGGGAGTGTTTGTCCGTATTAAATAATAGCATACTACAAATTGTAATCGTAACAATTAATACAAATATATAAATACATGATGTTGGCTAATGGGCAAGTTCCCAAGGCCAGGCAAAAGCCAAAACCAAATTAAAAAAAAAAAAATGTCCCAATTATAGGCCGTAAATTTTTAGATAATCGTTGTTTTTTTAAAAGAGTTCAATTCGAAACCTAAAATGAGTGTGTTCCACTCCCAGACTAAGCATGAAGTAAAATTTCGAGTTTAGAAAAGCCTGAAAATTTAGTTTGGTCCAAACCAAATTTTCAGGCTTTTCTAAACTCGAAATTTTACTTCATGCACCACCGGTACAAAACACTGACATATTACGAAGTTTAAAACACACCGCAAAACTTTACATTGAATCAGTGTTTTGTATCGGTGCCTGAAAATTTGGTTTGGCCGCTCCGCGCTTCGCGACCAAACCAAATTTTCAGGCTTTTCTAAACTCGAAATTTTACTTCATGCTTAGCCTGGGAGTGGAAAACACTCGCTTAAAGCTTCAAATTGAATTCATTTAATAAACCGAGCGTCGGAAAATGTACACCGTATGCATATGGATACTTAAAAGAAAAATTCTCGTTATGAAAATGTTTGGTGTTACATAAAACTCTCTGTATAATATACTTGACACAATGTGGTATTGCAAATATAGAGCTAAAGAATACTCTGTTAAACATTTTAAAAAAATCGGTGGTTTAAGTAAATGAAAGCATTTTTTTTCCTTGAAGAAATGCTCAAAAGTGTGGCAAAAGGCTGATGGATTATTGAATCTTGTATCGGGATGTGGGTTTAAAATTAATAAAAATGCATATCAAGCTCAAGTAGACATAAGCAGTATCTTTTAAACTTCACTGTAATTTAGTGTTTTAAATAAAATTTAGAGTTTAGAAAAGCCTTGAAATTAGTTTTTGAGTTACAGCGTTTTTTGTGACAATGAAAAACGCCGAGAATTCACGCGAGGACGCTCGCTTCTTTTGTATTTCGCAAAAGTTGCAAATAACTCAATAACTAGAATACGTCACAGCGACTAGCACGGACTCGACCGCTAGCGTTCGAGCAGTTCGGGTCGCGTCTAACCTACTCTCACTCCTCTACTGAATCCGGTGTATTGGCCAAAAATCGAATCTGCCCCGAGTATCTAAGGCAAAAAAAAAGTAAAAGAGTATATCTCGAGACACAATGTTTCATTTACTGAAGCAATTGCACTATTTCCACCTATTAATAAAAATAGTAATGTCCCAAACTCCCCTCTTTGTAATAATTTGATACCATCTAATTATAACTTTCCCCCTATTTCTTCTTCTCCTAATATTGATTCTTTTCGTCGTACTCCGGGTACCTCTTCCTATATTTCGGTATTAAAAACAAATAAGAAACCTTCCCCCTCTCCCAAAGAAGACCTATCATTTAAACAAAAATATCTAGATATTATTCACTCAAAAGGCGCAGATTCGCCTAAAAAACAGTGTTTTAATAATCCTTCCTCTGAGGTCTCCTCCCCCTCTTCTGAAAGAGTTGATGATGAATTTTCTAACCTCATTACACAAGCATACACAACCTATCCTTCTTTGTTTATTCAAACAATTTTAAACGTAATTCCAGTCGACACTCTAATTAAAATGATAAATTCTTTCTCCTTAAACAATGTCTCAACTCAAGATTCTACAATGGAATCTGAGGAGTTTTAACTCAAATAAAGCAAATCTATTAAATCTAATTGATACCCATAACCCTCATATTATCTGTTTGTCCGAAACATGGACTAAACCATTTTCATCTATTAAGATTAGTGGATATAATACTATACTAAAATCACGAGCTGATGGTATGGCTGGTGTGGCTCTCTGTATAAGAGCTTCTTTACCCTATCAAGAAATACATCTACATCCTGATATTTTCATCAATAATTCTCAATTTATTGCCATTAAACTTCATTCTTTCAATATTGTATCAGGATATATCCCTCCGTCCTCCTCCTGTAATCTGCTATTTTGGGAATCACTCACTAAGGGATTTAGTCCCTACATTCTAGCTGGTGACTTTAACTGTCATATTAGTCAAATTAATGGTACTCACTCGAATCTAAATGGTAGAATTCTTTGGGAATTCATTGAAAAAAATAACTTAATTGTAAGCAATGACAGCAATCCTACTCACTTCGGATCTCTTTATCCAAGGAAGAGTATCATCGATCTATTTTTGGTTTCTCCATCTCTAGGTTTAATTTCTTCTTCTATTACATTATTGGACACTTACGGAAGTGACCACTTCCCAGTCTCTTTAGATGTAACTATTAATTTGAATGCCCTAAATCCATTTAGAAAAGTTTTAAAACCTACACGTAACTTTAAACTTGCGGACTGGAATAAATACGAAGAAGAACTATCTTCAACGATCGCTTCTGAAATGTCTTATGACGAATTTGTGGATTGCTTAAACTCTGCTTCTGATAATTATATCCCTATGCACCATCCTGTTTATAGACCTAATATTTGCCCCTGGTGGGACAACACGTGTTCTCAAGTAAAAAAAGACAGAAAAAAAGCTATTAGAGATTTCTATACTACAGGCTCAACATCATCTCTTGTGTTAGCTAAAAAAGCCATAGCTGTCTCTAGAAAGACTTTCAATAGTAGGAAGAGAAAATCTTTTATTGAATATTGTGAGTCTATTTCTAGATTCACTCCTGTTTCGGAAGTTTGGAAAAAAATCAAGATTTTTAGAAAGTCTTATTTACCTAAAGTCATTGCCCCTGGTAACTCTGAAGTTTTAAACTCTTTTTTTAGGTCTTTGACTCCTCCTTTTGTAGAACCACTGATAAATTTTAATATTTCTTTACCCCCTGCCCCCTCTTCCTCCTTCCCATCGTCAAACTTTACCCTAGCAGAATTAAATTCTGTATTAGATAGTTTAAAGGATTCTTCCCCTGGTATTGATAACATCTCCTTTTCCATGATCAAACATCTACCATTCAATGGTAAATTGTGTCTTCTTAAGCTCTTTAATAATATTCTTTTAACTGGTAACATCCCGGAAGCTTGGCGATCGCAAATTATCTGTCCTATTCTTAAACCGGGCAAAGATCCTAATATCTCCGATAGCTACAGACCCATATCCCTATCGTCTTGCTTTAGGAAAGTCTTTGAACACTTAATTAAAAATAGATTAGACTGGTGGATGGAGAAAAATGAACTATACCCTTCTTCTCAGTTTGGGTTTAGAAAAGGCAAGTGTACAGTTGACAATATTTTAAAACTGACATCTGATATTCAATCCGCTTTTTTAAATCAGGATTTTACCGTTGCCCTTTTTATAGACATTTCAGCAGCATATGATTCAGTAATACCGCAAGTTCTCATTACTCGTCTGCGTTCCATGGGAATTCCTTCTAATATTTGTAATTGCATCTGGTCTCTAATTAAAAATAGAATACTGTATCTTAGAGATGATTACTCTTTTTCTAATCCTCGCTCCTCATTTATTGGTCTCCCGCAGGGCTCTGTCCTTAGTCCGGTTCTTTATATTATATATACTCTCCCCCTTCAAAATATCATATCTCCTTATTGCTCTATAGTACAATATGCTGATGATGTTGCGCTATACTGCTCTGGAAAAAATATTCAGTCATTATATAATAGAATTAACCAAGCTTTATTTGAATTGTCAGACTGGCTTTCTGCAAACGGTTTGTCTCTTTCTCCTTGTAAATCTTACAATATTATATTTATGAGGAGAAATAGAAAGCTGCCAAATCACAGTTTGTTTTTTGAAGGTGTTCCCATCCCTAAAGTCACACAAGTAAAATATCTAGGTATTATACTAGATTATTCACTTTCTTGGAGACCATATATAACACAACTTCAGGTGAAAGTCAACAACTCTCTAAATATTTTCAAATGTCTGTGCCGTACTTGGTGGGGATCAGACCCAGGGACACTAATTATTTTATACAAATCCATAATTAGATCACAGTTAGAATATTGTATATTTGCTCTCTCCCCCTTAAATATTACCCTTTCTAAAATCATGGATAGACTCCAAACATCCTCCCTTCGCATTATTTTGGGTTGCATGAAGTCTGCTCCTTCGAGAGCTTTAGAGGTAGAAAGTGGGGTTCCTCCTATCTTTGTTCGAGCTGACTATTTGGCCAGAAAATATTTTCTTAAATCTATCTCAAACAATAATTACATGGTAAATGATTCCCTTAACCATTTATTAGAATTATATCAGAAAAAGCATAAACCATTATGTTCAATAGTAGAAAATTACGTCCTTGTCTCCTCATTTAATACCTTTATTTCTCATAAAATCCCATGTTGACTCTTCCTATTTTTCAAATTTCTTTCCTATTGATATTATTTATAACATAAATATCGCAAATAGTTGTCATTCTGATATAGATCATAGGTTTAAGGAGATTGCTTTAGAGAGGTGGCCTGGTTATAAATATTGCTTCACTGACGGTTCATTTTCGGATTTATCTGCAATTACTGGGTGTGGGATTTATATTGAAAATACAATATCCTACTCATTTAGAATTCCGCATACCTCTTCAATCCATACAGCGGAACTCTCAGCTATCCTTGAATGCGTAAAACTTATTCAAGAACTAAAGCTTAAGAAATCGGTAATTTTTACAGACTCTAAATCTGCTCTCTTCTCTATCTATAAAAAGGGAATATTACCTAACAGACATCCAATATCTTCGAATATTCGGTCTTTGATATATAAAATGTATACTGAAGGGTTTAAAGTCATTTTTTGTTGGATCCCCAGTCATTCAGGGATTCAAGGAAATGAAACGGCAGATTACTTAGCAAAATCTACAGCAGTTCTTCCTCTTCTCGAACATTCTTCCCCCTGTAAAGATTACTTTAATGTGCTTAAAACCAGTCTCAGATTTTTTTTTTTTTTTTTTTTTTTTTTTTTTTTCCAAAGTGAGTGGGTCGCTATACGGCCCTCCACTGCGACCGCGAGGGTCTATTGTGGCTCACAATTTAAGGCCAGTCGCGTGTCCTTATAGTTCACCCTCCAAGCCCAACCTCTTGATGAAGTCTACGAGCTTGTCGGGTGGAATCTTGTCAAGGTCCTTCAGTGTTAGTATGGATTGTCCGAGCACTGTGAGCCTGAGCTGATTTCCAGCGGGGCAGGCACAAATAACGTGCTCTGCTGTTTCATCATCTTCTAGGCACAGGCGACACTCCGTGTTATCACTCAGTCCCATTTTGTGCAGATGGTGCCGTAGGCGGCAGTGTCCAGTGAAGAGAGCAGTCAGGGTGTGTATACCCGACCTGCTCTGCTTCAGCCATGACTCTGTTCTGGAGGTGGATGCTTCACTTATCACTGCTCTGGAATGTCTCATCCCAGGGCACTGTTGCCAGTAGTTTAGCATCTGATCATTCAGCCATCTCCTGTTAGTGTTCTTGGCTACTACTCTAGGTATTCCAAGAGCAGGTTCTGGTCCGATGAATGCGGTATCCGCTCCCTTCCTGGCCAGGGAATCGGCTAGTTCGTTTCCCTGTATGCCAGAGTGCCCGGGCACCCACATCAGACTGACCCTGTTGTTCTCTGCCAGTTGGCAAAGTATCTGCTTGCAGTTCCACACCAGCAGGGATGAGGTTCGGGTTGTTTCCAAAGCCTTCAAAGCTGCCTGGCTGTCGGAACAGATATTAATTGATCTGCGCACCCAACCCCTTTGTAGGAGCTCCCGAGCGCACATCTCAATGGCAAATATTTCTGCCTGTTGTATCGTGGCATGTTTACCGAGGCTGTAGGAAAGTTCAGTCCTTGGTTTACATCCGACTACTGCGGCTCCTGTACCAGATGGCAGTTTTGAGCCGTCGGTATACCAGTAGGAATCAACCTGTCCTGGGGCGGTTTTGTATCGCTCCCAGTCGTCTCTATCCGGAAATAGGACTTTGTACGGTTGATGCTCACTGTACTCTGTGACTGTAAAGTCTGTCTTCATATTCAGACTGTCTTCTGACTCGATGGCCTTAGACAGTCCGTTCGGTATGAAGACTATTCTTTGCGGGTCTATTAGAGCCGCATGATGGAATCGATATGTTGCCAATCTGGCCTCCCCCTGTATTAAGATATGTAGAGGGGTCAGGTTCAGTAGCATTTCCATAGCTGCTGACGGTGTAGTTCGGATAGCTCCCGTTACCGCCACCATTGCCATTCTCTGCAGTGCAGTGAGCCTATTTATGGCCGTTTTGCGAGTTGTAATCGGCCACCAGGCAACACAGCCGTAGGTGATAATCGGTTTAATAACCGCACCATACAGCCAGTACATTTGTTTGGGGTTAAGACCCCAAGACCTGCCACATATACGACGGCATGTCCAAAGCGAGTGTCTCGCTTTGTGTATGGTCTTGTCTAAATGGGAGTTCCAGGTTAGAGATCTATCTAGGGTGACACCCAGATATTTCGCTTCCTCCACAAATGGAATTGTTTCACCGTGTAGGGTGAGAGGTTTTATTTTCAATTTCCTCCTTCTGGTGAACGGGAGAATTAGTGTTTTACTTGGGTTTACGCTAAGTCGTTCCCCTTCACACCAGCTCCTCGTCGCATCCAGTGCTTCTTGCAGGGCACACCAGACTGTGTTTTCGTCTGTTCCCCTTGCAAGGATGACTATGTCATCCGCATACGCCTGTACTTCCACGTCAAACGTATCTAAAATCGCGAGTAGGTCATCCACCAGTAGGGACCAAAGCAGGGGAGACAAAACCCCGCCCTGCGGGCATCCCCTGGAGGTTCTTAGCCTGACAACGTCACCACAGAGTGACGTCGTAACTGTCCTCGCGTCTAGCATTGCTCGTATCCAGCCTGTTACGGCCGTCGGAACCCCTCTATCTTTTACAGACTTACAGAGGGATTCCGTTAATGCTGCATTGAACGCACCTTCAATGTCAAGGAAAGCCGTTAACGCAATTCCCTTTGAGTCGAGGGTCTGCGAGACTTTCCCGACTAGATTGTTCAACGCCAGGTCCGTGGACTTCCCCTTTTGATAGGCATACTGATGTACATTGAGAGGGTTGGTACCCAGTACTTCCCTCCTGATGTATCCATCCAGCACCTTCTCCAGGGTCTTTAGAATAAAAGACATCAGGCTAATAGGCCGGAAGGATTTAGGCAGCGGATCCTTACGGCCCACTTTTGGTAAATATACCACCTTTACCTCCGACCAGCTAGTCGGTATATAATTCCAAGCTAGGCTAGCTCTGAAGAGTTTTATGAGATGGCGGATGACACTCTCCAAGCCCTGTTGAATCAGAGCTGGAAAGATCCCGTCCAAACCTCAGTCTCAGATTAAAATTGCAGGATATTTGGTCTACATCATCTCATCACCTTAAATATTATTCGATACACCCAAAAATTCCGGTTTACACTTGGTTCTTTGACCCGAAGGTCAAAGGGCGAAGGTTTGTTACTTCTATGATACGTTTAAAGATGGGTCATAATTCATAACCGAGTCATTTATTTAAAATAGGTGCGATCTCCTCCCCAAATTGTTCTTGTGGAGAATTTGGAGATTTAAATCATATTTTATTTTCCTGCAATAAAGAAATTCATAAGTGTCAAATTCTGTATTCGGATCTTATTTTAGCTGGTCACTATGCCCCTCTCTCAATTCTATCTGTTCTGTCTTTTCCCTCTGTTAAAACATATTCTATCCTCTTCTCCTTTTTATCTGATACTAACATGTTTATCTAATTCTATGTTTGTTATTAGTCTATTTAAGGATTATCCCTCCACTAATAATTTCCTTCCACTGTTTGAACCTTGAAAAGTACCTTCAAATCAAGTAGCTGTGGCTGGTCGACAGAGCTGTTTAGCTGAGGCCATTAATAACGCAACAAGAAGAAGAAGAACTCAATAACTAATCGGAATACGGAAAAATGGTTCGAAAAAAAGTGTTAGATAATCACATTTCGGACAATTTTTCTTTCTTTGCGTTTTTTTGTAGCCGTCTTGTTTCTTGCAGAAAAACGGTAGTTTGTTGAGAGATTCGTGAAAACTTACAATTTTTACAAAATCACGGAATAACTTCGAATTATTTATTGCAATTTGTGTAGGTGTTTTAGAACTTAATTTCAGGATAAATCAGCGTTTATACGCGTGGCGCATGAAGTAAAATTTCGAGTTTAGAAAAGCCCCGTGAAAATTTGTCGAGGGTCGCGGCGCGACCCTCGACAAATTTTCTACGCGGGGCTTTTCTAAACTCGAAATTTTACTTCATGCTTAGCCTGGGAATGGAAGACACTTGTTAGAATATAATATTTTGAAATTGTTGATGACTTTTCAAGTCATTATTAAAGTTTTGACGATTTTTAGTGAATTTCCATAGTTTTACTAAGTTTTTAATGTTTTTCGTAAATTTACAAGTTTTGATTTAACTTTCGAAATACTGACGTATTTCCTGAATTCCGTTGATTTTAAAAGTTTCCAAATAATCTTGAATTTAATTTTTTTTTATTTTTCCTATTTGTCGTCTCAGTCCCATCTTTCGCCACCGTCAGCCACCTAATATTTAAATTTCAAATTAGAACAAAAAAAAATGCGCAAATATATGTATATTTAACATTGTCATGTTGTGATTACACATTAATTTTATGCTAAACCTTCTGAACAAACGTCTTGTTTCTTGGAGAAAAATGGTAGTTTGTTGAGAGATTCGTAAAAACTTACAATTTTTACAAAATCACGGAATAACTTCGAATTATTTATTGCAATTTGTGTAGGTGTTTTAGAACTTAATTTCAGGATAAATCAGCGTTTATACGCGTGGCGCATGAAGTAAAATTTCGAGTTTAGAAAAGCCCCGTGAAAATTTGTCTCGGGTCGCTGCGCGACCCGAGACAAATTTTCTACGCGGGGCTTTTCTAAACTCGAAATTTTACTTCATGCTTAGCCTGGGAATGGAAGACACTCGTTAGAATATAATATTTTGAAATTGTTGATGACTTTTCAAGATCATCAAGTCATTATTAAAGTTTTGACGATTTTGAATGAACTTCCATAGTTTTACTAAGTTTTTAATGTTGTTCGTAAATTTACAAGTTTTGATTTAACTTTCGAAATACTGACGTATTTCCTGAATTCCGTTGATTTTGAAAGTTTCCAAATAATCTGTGATTTAATTTTTTTTATTTTTCCTATTTGTCTTCTCAGTTCCATCTTTCGCCACCGCCACCTAATATTTAAATTTCAAATTAGAGCAAAAAAAATTCGCAAATATATTTATATTTAACATTGTCATGTTGTGATTAAACATTAATTTATGCTAAAACTTCTGAACAAACGTCTTGTTTCTTGGAGAAAAACGGTAGTTTGTTGAGATTCGTGAAAACTTACAATTTTTACAAAAGCACGGAATAACTTCGAATTATTTATTGCAATTTGTGTAGGTGTTTTAGAACTTAATTTCAGGGTAAATCAGCGTTTATACGGGTGGCGCATGAAGTAAAATTTCGAGTTTAGAAAAGCCCCGTGAAAATTTGTCTCGGGTCGCTGCGCGACCCTCGACAAATTTTCTACGCGGGGCTTTTCTAAACTCGAAATTTTACTTCATGCTTAGCCTGGGAATGGAAGACACTCGTTAGAATATAATATTTTGAAATTGTTGATGAATTTTCAAAATTTTAAGTCATTATTAAAGTTTTGGCGATTTTTAGTGAATTTCCATGGTTTTACTAAGTTTTTAATGTTTTTCGTAAATTTACAAGTTTTGATTTAACTTTCGAAATACTGACGTATTTCCTGAATTCCGTTGATTTTGAAAGTTTCCAAATAATTTGTGATCTAATTTTTTTTTATTTTTCCTATTTGTCTTCTCAGTCCCATCTTTCGCCACCGCCACCTAATATTTAAATTTCAAATTAGAACAAAAAAAAAATGCGCAAATATATTTATATTTAACATTGCCATGTTGTGATTACACATTAATTTTATGCTAAACCTGCTGAACAAACGTCTTGTTTCTTGGAGAAAAACGGTAGTTTGTTGAGAGATTCGTGAAAACTTACAATTTTTACAAAATCACGGAATAACTTCGAATTATTTATTGCAATTTGTGTAGGTGTTTTAGAACTTAATTTCAGGATAAATCAGCGTTTATACGCGTGGCGCATGAACTAAAATTTCGAGTTTAGAAAAGCCCCGTGAAAATTTGTCTCGGGTCGCTGCGCGACCCTCGACAAATTTTCTACGCGGGGCTTTTCTAAACTCGAAATTTTACTTCATGCTTAGCCTGGGAATGGAAGACACTGGTTAGAATATAATATTTTGAAATTGTTGATGAATTTTCAAAATTTTAAGTCATTATTAAAGTTTTGACGATTTTTAGTGAATTTCCATAGTTTTACTAAGTTTTTAATGTTTTTCGTAAATTTACAAGTTTTGATTTAACTTTCGAAATACTGACGTATTTCCTGAATTCCATTGATTTTGAAAGTTTGAAATAATCTTTAATTTAATTTTTTTTTATTTTTCCTATTTGTCGTCTCAGTCCCATCTTTCGCCACCGCCACCTAATAAACTTGCGTTTGTGTTTTAGAACTTAATTTCAGGATAAACCAGCGTTTATATGCGTGGCACATGAAGTAAAATTTCGAGTTTAGAAAAGCCTCGTGAAAATTTGTCGAAGGTCGCGCAGCGACCCGAGACAAATTTTCTGCGCGGGGCTTTTCTAAACTCAAAATTTAACTTCATGCTTAGCCTTGGAATGGAAGACACTCGTTAGAATATAATTTTTTGAAATTGTTGATGAATTTTCAAAATTTCAAGTCATTATTAAAGTTTTGACGATTTTTAGTGAATGTCTATGTTTTTACTAAGTTTTTAATGGTTTTCGTAAATTTACAAGTTTTGATTTAACTTTCGAAATACTGACGTATTTCCTGAATTCCGTTGATTTTGAAAGTTTCCAAATAATCTTTAATTTAATTTTTTTTTATATTTCATATTTGTCGTCTCAGTCTCATCTTTCGCCACCGACACCTAATAAACTTGCGTGCATAGAAATCGGCCCACTGTTAACTTTTGACTTTAACTAGTTTTTTTTTAGAAACTATTCATCAGATCAAAAAAAAATATGCTGCTTGAAAGACAATTTAAGTTGCTTTAATATTAGTTAAAATTTATCAAGAGTGCTTATCGTTTCAACCGGTAAAAAAAATGAAACGTATTTATGTGGTGATTATAATGAGAATAACAAACTTGTGAAAGATTGAAATTATTGCCTTTGCAATTGAAATTTGGACAATATTCGTTTTTCATAATTTGATTAGTTTTCAAGTGTGTTAGTGAAATGCATACTGCACCGGAAAAAGCCGCCCAAGTAATTGCCTTAATCGACAATGGACTTAGCCAGCGAGCAGTTGCTCAACAACTCAATATGACACGCGCAGCGGCTCGAAGAGTGACTCAACGATATGGGGAGACTGGATCCTTTCATAGGCGACCGGGAACAGGCAGAAAGCGATTTACAACGGCTCGTGATGACCGCTTTATTGTGTCAACAACATTAAGAAATCGTCACCTTAATGCGGTGCAAGTGCAACAACAGCTCCGTGAAACGCGAGGAGTGGCTATTAGTCAGTGGCCAGTAAGACGAAGACTGCAGGAAAGTAACCTGACCCCTAAAACAGCTGCGATTTGTCCAAAACTTACCCCAGCTCATCGTCAAGCACGCCTGCGTTTTGCACGGGATCATCTGAATTGGACAGTGGAACAGTGGGAGTCTGTTCTGTTCTCAGATGAGACTAGGATATGCCTCTATGGTAGCGACCGAAGAAAAAAAGTGTACCGGAGACCAAGAGAGCGCTTTGCAGAATGCTGCATTGAAGAACGAATTGCTTATGGAGGTGGTTCCTGCATGATCTGGGGTGCAATTTCTATGGGAGCACGAACTGACCCTGCTTTCATCCGCAGGGGCGACCGTGGTCACGAGAGAGGGGGTCTAACGGGTGCTAGGTACATCGAGGAGATTTTAGCAGTCCATGTGGTACCTTATGTCGACTACATTGGAGACGAATTCCTTTTTATGCATGATAATGCGAGGCCGCACACCGCAAGAATCGTGAAAGATTACATTTCAGAAGTCGGTTTTCGGGTTATGGAGTGGCCATCATGCAGTCCCGACCTAAACCCGATTGAACATTTATGAGATGAGCTAAAACGAAGAATTCGAGCTAGACTTCGTGCCCCAACTTCGATCCCAGAGCTTATTGTTGCAATAGAAGCAGAGTGGCTTAACATCCCACAAGAAACAATAGCGAACTTGATTCGATCTATGCCCAATCGTATGAGAGATGTTATTAGTGCAAGAGGGGGTCATACCCATTATTAAAAATTAAGTGTTAATTTAGATAAGTGTTAATAACAATATTAATTTTTGCAATAAAAAAAGTTAATTTGTTTCATGTATTAATTTCACTATGTTAAGCCAACATACAATTTAATAAATTTCTCATATTAAAGCATATTAAATTGTCTTTCAAGCAGCATATTTTTTTTTTGATCTGATGAATAGTTTCTAAAAAAAACTAGTTAAAGTCAAAAGTTAACAGTGGGCCGATTTCTATGCACGCAAGTGTATTTAAATTGCAAATTAGAACAAAAAAAAAATGCGCAGATATATTTGTATTTAACATTGCTATGTTATGATTACACATTAATTTTATGCTAAAGCTTCTGAACAAACAAAAATTGTTTATTGTGACTACTTCCAAATTATTTTAAGTATTTAATACTTAGTTGAATTATATTTAGTCACCCTTTTAAATTTGAATTGAATCAACTGATTTCATATTAATGTGACTTCTACATTAATAACAAATCAACCTCAATTAACCTGCAAATTTTATATTAATCACCGAGGTCATTTAGAGAATATTAATGTCGTTGATGCATTAACTACCATCAATGCAAAAACAGAACATTATGCTGGGGCCACATTAAGGGTTGATTTCGTTAATCCGGTGTTTATGTTTTCCATTCTTCTTAAATTTATTGAGTAAATTTAATTTTTATCTTAAAAAATAGGTCAGCTTAAAACGATTGTAAAATCAAAAAGCTGTTTACTAATGGTTTAAATTAGATAGTACAGTCCAAAGATCATTATACCCATGGTTTAACCAACCAACCATGATACGATATTAATTTTTGAGACACAAAGTGGTATTCCATTTTTTAACACTGTGTAATACAGAAAATGTAATAATACTAAATTCTTGGACCAAATGTTTTATTTTCGTCATATTTTAAAGGCACTTTGATTTACGTGAGTTTGTGTGCAAACCAGGGATCTTATGTTTAAACAATTTGTTTTATAACAGTTTTTTAAACATGTTTAAAAACAGCCGTCGTGTTTTAAACGGTTTTGTTTTAAATCTTAAATTTGTTTAAAACATGTTTTAAACGTTAGATTTGTTTAAAACATTTTTTTATTATTTTAAATTTGCTAAATTATATTTGATACTACTCATTAAGATTTTTTGTTTACATTTTTAAATTTTAGCTAAATTGTTGAAGATATTTCAAATTACATTATTAAACACAACATTTTATTACAATAAAATATTAAATATGTGTGCCTAAATGTGATTTTTTAAAACAGGGAATTTTTCTTTCAGGTATACAATATGCATGCACTGTAAATTTTACAACATTCGTTATTTTTTTTAAAGATTTCAATTTGCATTTTTAAACGAAGGTTTTCCACTCCCAGACTAAGCATGAAGTAAAATTTCGAGTTTAGAAAAGCCTGAAAATTTGGATTGGCCGCGTAGCGAAGCGGAGCGGCCAATCCAAACTAGGCTTTTCTAAACTCGAAATTTTACTTCATGTGCCACACGTATAAAACACTATAATATCGCAAAGTTTAAAATATATGGCTTTAGCAATCCAATATGTAGATGTGAATAAAATGTGAGTCAAATTCTGCGCTGAACAAATTGCTTAAAACAGTGATTATAGGCAACCCAATAACTCTAACGTATATTAGGTTGCCTTTAATTGTTGTTGTATGTGTGCTTTTTGAACTTCACTGTAAATCAGTGTTTTTAAGAGTGGCGCATGAAGTAAAATTTCGAATTTAGAAAAGCCTAATTTGGATTGGCCGCTCCACTTCGCTACGCAGCCAATCCGAATTCTTAGGCTTTACTAAACTTGAAATTTTACTTCATGCTTAGTCTGGGAGTGGAAAACATTCATGAAAAACCTCAAATTAACTGCTTTTAAACAACGAATTCTCGTAAATTTAAAAAACGCTGTAATTATCGGGATATGTATACTAAAAAAAAATGCCCTGTATGTTCTGTTTTAAACATGTTTTAAACACATTTAAAAGCGTTTTAAACATGTTTTCAATTGTTAATGTTGTAAATGCTGTTTCAATGAAAAAAACACGTTTAGGTTAAAAAAAAACTGTTTTAATTAAAATGGAAAACACGTGTTTTTTAAAAACCCTGGTACAAACATAACCTCAACGGCAGAATTATGTATCTTATTTCTTGTCCTTTGTGTTTACAGAGTCTTTAATTATTTGATTTTAAGAGCATTATACAATTATTTAAACTACCAGCAACTGGTTTTTGTAACAAAAAGTTTATGATAGAAAGTCCTAACGTTGCTACTATCTATTAGCAATATCAGTAAACAACTGAATCCACTAATTCCAAGCGGTAAACAGTTTCTACTATCTATTAGCAATATCAGTAAACAACTGAATCCACTAATTCCAAGCGGTAAACAGTTTCTACTTTACCGTCCATTAATATTTGATATTTATTATATTTCAGTTTTTATTAAATAAATTCATCATTTTATTGCTATTACATTGCTATTTGTTTAGGAAAGTAACCGTATTTATTATTAAAACACTGATTACCAAGGCTCGGATTTTATGCAAAATGAGTATATGTTATTAAGAGGTATATAATCGACATTGTAAGATTTGTATGCAAATCTAATGCTTTTTGATTAAAATAATCCAAACATTTGATATCTATAAAAAACTTGCAATTTTGTTGATATACTTCTTAATAACAAATATTCATTTTGCATATAATCCGAGCTTTACTGATTACACTACTACTTTAAAAATTAACTATCAGTTGTTTGTGTAGTGCACATGACTTCATATTATTTTTTGAGCCAAATTTTTTAGGACTAAATTTTGATACAAAATTTTTGTCCCAAGAATTAGTCCCATTTCATATGGGCTTTAGAATAGTGATGGGAATAATCGATATACTAATTAGTAATTAGTTGATTATTGAAATATATCGATATAATCGATTATTATGCGGAAATTAGTATATACAAATTTAAGCGATTATTTGATCGGGTGAAATAGTGATACAAATTAAAGCGATTATTTGATCAGGTAAATTAGTATACACTAATTTAAGCGATTATTTGATCGAGTAAAATAGTATATACTAATTGAAACGATTATTTGATAGGGTAAATTAGTAGATACTAATTTAAGCGATTATTTGATCGGGTAAAATAGTATATACTAATTTAAGCGATTATTTCGTCAGGCAAATTACTAATTAAGGCCGGTTTCATAATCAAGTTAAAGCTACTTTAAATATTTAAAGTCGAGTTTAACGTCAAATTCTGTTTCATAATGCAAATTTAAAGCAAAAGTCGACTTTAAGGTTAAAGACGGGTTTTTGACACTTTAAATACATAAAGCCGAAAAAACCCCTCCATAAAACTCGGCCGAAATACCTCCCCCCAAAAAATACATACCCCCTGTAAAAAAACATTCTTGGAAAACCAGTTCCAGAAAAAAACAACTTGTTCGAATATATGATAAACTTTGTGTGGCCCGTTTTTATTTTACAAGATCACTTTATATCGGTTGATTTTACTACATAATTATTCAGCCCCCCCCCCCCCCACCCATCATATTTTTGAACTGAAAGGTTAACTACTAATTTAATCGATTATTAAAATATCTCGTTTCAAAATATATCGATTATTCTCATTACTACTTTAGAATACAAACTTCCCTAGATTCATGATTTGATATTAATTCAAAATCCACTAACCGAATCGTGATCCCATCATATCCGAACTCATCCCGATGTATTTATCCTTATTCTTCTTCGCCTTCTTCCTCTCCTCTCTCAGTTTATCGTCATCCTGCACAAAATCGATCATCTCCTTCACTTTGTGCCTGATGTTCACCCCCTGGTCCTTCCCCAGATCATCTATAAACGTGTAATTCTCCAACGAACGTAAATCGTAAATGTGCTCTCTGGCCGACGTGACCACCCTCTCCGACCCGTTTCTTATCAGATAATTCAGCACCAATAGGGATTTGTAAGTGCGCCGCCAGTGCTGTTTGCTGTCTTGCAGCATCCGTTTCCACAGCATCGACATCACCTCAGGAAAGTGCTCGTAGGTGAACGTCGAATGGGCGAGTTCCTGCATTATTTGTCCGGTGGGGCCCCACGGTTCGTCGTTGGTAGCCTCCCGGACTTTGGCCTCGATTTCCGTATAGTTCATGACCACGTTTGTGCTATAAAATTAAATTTAATGATAATTCCAACAATGTCAAAACAAACAAGTCATAAAGAAAATGGCACAGTGCCATCTGCTGCTTAAAAGTCGGTGGAATATTGAACTCAAATTTAATTTTAAATGAAAAGTTCATCAACCACTAAATTTAATTTTAATTCCATCAATGTCAAAACAAACAACAAGTCATTAAGAAAATGGCACAGTGCCATCTGCTGCTCATAAGTCAGTGGAATATTAACCCATTAAGCGCCGTTAATGCATACACGCAACATTATTAATTTTTTGTTAATTAAATTACTAAATAAATTAATTCGGTATATTATTTTATTTGATCTCAATTGAAAATGCATAAAAAAAAGAAAATATTTTGTTATTTAAAAATTACGATTATAACTCATTTAAAAAAAAAAATGTCAGTGTATTTCTAACTTCACAATATTTCCGTGTTTTATACGCGTGGCGCATGAAGTAAAATTTCGAGTTTAGAAAGGCCTGAAAATTTGGTTTGGTCGCTCCGCGAAGCGACCAAACCAAATTTTCAGGCCTTTCTAAACTCGAAATTTTACTTCATGCTTAGTCTGGGAGTGGAACCACTCGTTCTAAACTTTATATTGCACGTTTTTATATAAAACCGACGAATGCCTAAAAATTTACTGCGTATTCATTATTTAATAGAAAAATTCACAGTATGTAATACATTAAGTCATCTATAGAAATCATAAAAAGATGTGCAGAATTTTACCTAAAATCAACTTTTAGAGTTAATTCTATAATTGGTCGGCCGTTAATGGTCTAAACACAAATTTAATTTGAAATAAGAAGTTCATCAACCGCATTCTGGTTCTAGTTCTTTGCGGAGTGGGCATTTCTGCACTGCACTTGCATTCTTTTTATCGAAACAAAAATGAGAAAATAAAGCATTAATGAGGACATTTAAGGTAACAAATCAAATTCAATTGCTTCAATCAAGCTCCAATTGACGAAAATCAATTGATTAATAAAGAAAGTTTATTCTACACCAACAGTTATTCATTGATTTATTCATGAGTGTGAGATTAATAATAATTTTTACATACATTGCACCAACGGTTCATAATTATTGATGTCAGAGTTCTGTTAATTTTTTCTATTAAATCAGAATTTTAATTAAATTACAATAACAAATTTTAATACAAATGTAAATTTTGTGCAATAAACATTAAAAAATAACAGCCTTATGAATAGCAGTTAGCATGCAATTTTAACTAAAGATGATATTAATATTTTCATATGAGTAAAACATTTTAGTAGATTACTATGGTTATCTACTAAAATGTTTTACTCATATGAAAATATTGTATAAACAAACTATCATTAAAATTGCATATGTTTCGAAAGCGTAAACGCCATCTAATGCCCCTTAGCTCAAGATGGCGTTTACGCTTTCGAAACATGCAAATTCCACAGGCCGTAATAAATGGTCAAAGATGTTCAGTATTCTTCAAGCACTGGTTCGGGACTATACAGATGATGGCGTTAAAGCCTGAAACGTGTATTTAGTTATCCGGTGAATGAATGAGTACTGAACACAAATTCATATTCTTGTCATTAAAATTGCCTAATTTCAATTTATTTGATATCGACATATAGCGATCACTTCTTAAAACATTAGTTTACAATTATAGAGTGCAAATAGTTCATTACAGGTTTCCGTGGATATGTGGCAAAGTCATATTCACATCATTTCGGAATATTTCATTAGACCGCAAGCGGTTCAATATTTTTTCCAATATATGACTGTTAAGGGCAGGGTTGTTATATTTAAAATACAGTGTTTTAAACATGTTTTAAAACAGCCGTCGTGTTTTAAACGGTTTTGTTTTAAACATGTTTTAACCTTAAATGTGTCTAAAACATGTTTTAAATGTTAACTTTGTTTAAAACGTTTTTTTATTATCTTAAATTTGCTAAATTATATTTTATACTACTTCATTAAGATTTTTTGTTTACGTTCTTAAATTTTAACTAAATAGTTGAAGATATTTCAAATTACATTATTAAACTTAACATTTTATTACAATAAAATATCACAACTGTGTGTGCATTAATGTGATTTTTAAATACAGGGATTTTTTCTTTCAGGTAAATGTTACAACATTCGTTGCTTTTTTAAAAGATTTCAATTTGAATCTTTAAACGAGGGTTTTCCACTCCCAGACTAAGCATGAAGTAAAATTTCGAGTTTAGAAAAGCCTGAAAATTTGGATTGGCCGCGTAGCGAAGCGGAGCGGCCAATCCAAATTTTCAGGCTTTTCTAAACTCGAAATTTTACTTCATGCGCCACACGTACAAAACACTGAATTATCGTAAAGTTTAAAATATACGGCATTAGCAATCTAATATGTAGATGTGAATGAACATATAAATTAAAAATCAAGAACCTAATACTAAACAACAAAATAAATTAAGTAAATATATCGGAGCAGAAAATGTACAAAACATATATCCCTCGATACCAGTAGCCCGAGATGGGAACAATCACCCAACGATCCCGCGGCGAAGAAGTAGAGAAGGAAAAAAGAAAAATTTAAATTTTTACAATACCATTTATTATAAATATAGTATTATTGTAATGAATGTTTGTAAATATTTGTAAATAAAGATTATTGTACTTAAAAAAAAAAAAAAAACGTAAGTGAAATTCTGCGCTGAACAAATTGTTTAAAACAGTGATTATAGGCAACCCAATAACTCTAACGTATATTAGGTTGCCTATAATTGTTGTTGTATGTGTGTGTTTTTGAACATCACTGTAAATCAGTGTTTTTAAGCGTGGCGCATGAAGTAAAATTTCGAGTTTAGAAAAGCCTAATTTGGATTGGCCAATCCAAATTCTTAGGCTTTTCTAAACTCGAAATTTTACTTCATGCTTAGTCTGGGAGTGGAAAACACTTGTTAAAAGCCAGAATTAACCGCTTTAAAACAACCAATTCCAGCAAATTTAAAAAACGCTGTAATTATCGGGATATGTATACTCAAAAGAAAAATACCCTGTATGTTCTGTTTTAAACGTGCTTTAAACATATTTTATACACGTTTTAAACATGTTTTTAATTGTTAATGTTTTAGACGCCGTTTCAATGAAAAAAACACGTTCTGTTAAAAAAAAAACTGTTTATTTTAATTATAATGTAAAAAACGTTTTTTTTAACAACCCTGGTTAAGGGTTAATTTTATCAATGGTTTAAAGCTTTTTAATAACATGTAGATTTTGTTCTACTAATTCAAGATGTTAGTATCGTGTTTTTACGGGTCTGGTGGAAACAAATTTTACAAATAAGGCTGTAAATAATATTTATATTATAATCATGCCCAATTCTATCCGATAGTCTAAGAAAATAATTTGAAAATATATAAAAAAATCTAAAACCTCTCAAATTCGTATTACATGTATTTTATCTCTTATCAGCAAACTTTATCTAGACTTTGGACAAATTTCTCACGTAACAGAATAACAAATAAAACAAAAGAGTCGTAACAATTGCAAAATAGTTTATTTTACTATTATTCCACAAAGAAAATGTTTATTGTATATATTTTACCTTGACTTAAAACCTTTGCAATAACACGAACATTTCTCGATTGCAATAATTTACACAAACTTTAATATTCACAAAACTTAACGTTTATTAAATCGCTACATTTAAGTAAATAATTAATCGAATACTCTCATGACATTTAAATCTTAAATGAGAACACATTAGAACATTGCAATAACACGAACATTTCTCGATTGCAATAATTTACACTAACTTTAATATTCACAAAACTTAACGTTTATTAAATCGCTACATTTAAGTTAATAATTAATCGAATACTCTCATGACATTTAAATCTTAAATGAGAACACACGACGACCCAGATACAAACTGACGGTTGCTTAACAAATCAAACAGGCTCTTATTAAAGTTTGTTTAATCAATTCAAAGAACTGCCATTACAGACAATTAGTATGATTCTAGATATTTTTTTAACTTGACCTACGTAGGTACATATGTGCACATCAAATAAACATTTGTTTTATATAGATTTATATTTTTGATTAAAAATATATTAGAGAATGAAGTTTAATATTGTTCTGGTAGTTACTTGAAATTGTTTATAAAGTATATGAACTTTATATTCCTTACTTCACTATTTTTAATAAAATAAAACACTTTGAACTTTGTTTGTTTCATAGTTTATTTTATTGATTAAAAATGTATAACAAAGTAGAAGCCTTCACCGTTCATAATTCACTAATTTGACGAATAAAGCACTAATAACCTTTCTTCACACTTTTATTTGAATTACCAAATGTACATTTCGGACACAAAGTAACCATAATCAATGGATTATCATAATTCACTATTTTTATTTTAAAAATTCATATGTACAGTTCTATTCAATAAAAATGCGTAAAGTTACTATTTTACATTGTAAATGTGGATTATAATTTAAGTGGTTGCTATGGTGATGTTTCAAATTTGTTCACCTACTGATACAGTTTTAAAAAATGGTGATGTGTCCATCATAGTACTTTCCCCCGTAAATTGCGTATTAAATCACTTTTAAAATATTTGTAGCATTATTATTTTCAAAATGTCTTCAACTTTTTAATAACTACAACTTTTATTTGAAACATTTTTCAATTGTATCAACACATACACTGAGACAATCCAATAACTAGATAAAAGAACATTATTTATTAATTATCTCAAAAACTAAGAGTGCTATAACAAAAAGTGAGTATACAAAAAATCTTTAGTTTTTCATTTCCTACAACTTTTATTTGAAACATTTTTCAATTGTATCGACACATACACTGTCACACACCAATAACTAGATAAAACACACAACTTTTGAAATATCTCAAAAACTAAGAGTGCTATGACAAAAAGTAAATGAACAATACATCTTCATTTTGTTATTATCTACAACTTTTATTTGAAGAAATTTTTTGTTTGATGAACATTTATTGAAAAAATCTGAAAAAACTGAAAAACGCTACGAGTAAAGTACCACTTCCGGTTTTCCGATTTTCACCAAAAGCTTTTCAGTTCTTCCGATTGTATCAAAAAGCTTAAGTTTCAAGTTTCATCTCGATATCTTTAGCGGTTTTTGCGGTACAGCGCACACAGACACACACACAGACAGACAGACATTTTTCAAAAATGGTCTTATTCGACTCAGGGGACCTCAAAACGGATATTTCCGCTAAAATTTTTGATTCGAAAATTTTCACGAAAACAATACTTTCCCTTTGTATTACATATGGGGGAAAGTAAAAAAGCGAGAATCGCATTAGTGAAATACTTTCGAAATTGGGTTCAGTAGTTGTACTATTTTATTAAATAGAACTGTACATGTGTCCATTATTATTATCAATGAAGTTTCATTTGTAAAATATTTAATATCTTTTCTTGAATATCAATATTTAAAATCTATTCAAATTTCAAATTAATCAGGTATGCTTGGTAAACAGGGCTTAAATTACTGTTATGGTATACAAGCATAAATTAGCGTATATTGTTTTACGAGAACTTATGTTTATAAGAAAAAATATATATTGCTGATGCAGTTTAATTTTAGAATTGTTTATTAATAATAAAACAAATGATTCATATTAACTTAAAACCAATAGATAAGCAAACAGACTAGTAAACTAACCGAGTCCGAATTCCCAGAAAGTGCCAATCAATCAGCTTATTAACTCTACGACTACATTTCGCTTGACATTGACACAGAATAAATAGGTTATAACCCGACAATTGCACCCCATTAAAACCAATCCGCATTCAAGCGACCCAATCTTAAATTATCCCCAATTTCCTGGCGTTTTGTTTCCGTTTACATTGTCATCCCAGCAAACAAGACAAGATAAACATCTGTGCCAAATATACAGCTGTCAATACTCACACTTTGTCGGCGATCTCTCGCACCTTCCACATGCTGAATATGTTGTCCATTTTTGTAAAACTGGTAATTCACTTTTTGGGCGTGATGGATGTATTTGTTGCGAGCACTGGAATTTCACTCAACACTTTGAATATGTGCAATCAAGCGACAAGGTGACTTGGCTTTCCTCCATTATTTAATTACATCACCAGTGATTTTCAGTGGTGCCAACCTGTTGTTGGTGTTCCAAAAGAAAATGTATTCAGAGTTTATGAATTTATAATTTCACGTCGTTAATCGTTAATTTGCATAAATATTCTTTATTAGTGGTTTTGTTAATTATAAAATTGGTAACTAGTTTATAGATTAGTAGTACAGTGGTGTTAAAATTAAATAATTATGAAGAAAATTAAAATATAATATAGACTACAAAATATAAATACTACGGTTGCGTATGTTGGGTTGCCTGATATAAGGTTTATATACAGGGATTTTTTTCTTAAAAGCTACCGATTCTAAAGCCAATTACTGAATTTTTTTAGAGCGCAAGAGTTGGTTAGAGAAAATTTCTTAAAAGCTACCGATTCCAAAGCCAATTACTGGATTTTTTTAGAGCGCAAGGGTTGGTTAGAGAAAACAAACTCGTAGTTAATTGTAAATTTACATAAATATTCTGTAATAGTGGTTTTGTTAATTATAAAATTGTTAACTAGTTTATAGATTAGTAGTACAGTGATGTTAAAATTAAATAATTATGAAATAAATTATAATTTAATATAGACTACAAAATATAAATACAGGGATTTTTTTCTTAAAAGCTACCGATTCCAAAGCCAATTACTGAATTTTTTTAGAGCGCAAGAGTTGGTTAGAGAAAATTTCTTAAAAGCTACCGATTCCAAAGCCAATTACTGGATTTTTTTAGAGCGCAAGGGTTGGTTAGAGAAAATAAAATCGTAGTTAATCGTAAATTTACATAAATATTCTGTATTAGTGGTTTTGTTAATTATAAAATTGTTAACTAGTTTATAGATTAGTAGTACAGTGATGTTAAAATTGAATAATTATGAAAAAAATTATAATTTAATATAGACTACAAAATATAAATACTACGTTTGCGTATGCTGGGTTGCCTGATAGAAGGTTTAATCATAAATTTATATACAGGGATTTTTTTCTTAAAAGCTACCAATTCCAAAGCCAATTACTGGACTTTTTTAGAGCGCAAGAGTTGGTTAGAGAAAATAAACATTTTAAACCTTATTAAATGATTAATATTTTATTTAAAATGCTGTAGAAATAATTAGCAAATTCAATATTACTTTATAATAAAAAGCAGTACAATTTTGAACTTAGAAATATTTCAGTGTTTTATGCGCCTGGCCCACGAAATGTAATTTTGAATCTAGAAAAACCTAAACAAAAAATCCCTCTATATAAATATATAATTAAACCTTATATTAGGCAACTCAACATACACAAACGTAGTATTTATATTTTGTAGTCTATATTAAATTTAAATTCTCTTCATAATTATTTAATTTAAACACTACTATACTACTAATCTATAAACTAGTTAACTATTTTCCACCTGCTACGCTTCCCTTCGTGCAGGCAAATTCAAATTTTCAGGCCTTTCTAAACTAAAAATTTTACTTCATGCTTAAATCGAGGAGTGAAAACACTTGTTAGCCTCGTTAGAAGCAATTTTAATGCTTTTAAAATGTAAGGAATGCTTGAAAAATTACAGCGTGTACAAATACATCGGGAATTTATATTTAGAAGAAAAATTCTCTGTGTCACAGAGTAGAGAAATCAAGAAAATAGTTATTCTTTACCCTTTGTCTGTTTATGGTAACTTGTGGATCTTTTTAAATAAAATTTTGTACAAAAGCGTAATAATTGCTATATTTGTGTTTAATAATTTTAAATACAATAAATAAAAATTAATCATAGGTTTAATAGTTGATAGTTTAAATATTTACCGAATGTTCTTGGACATAATATTTTAAGTTGATATATTAATATAGACTACCACTTCACACCCACTACGATGGTGTATACTACAGGGTGATCAACAATGATTGTAGACAGGTTAAATTTCCCGCCAAAAAATGTTGGTACAACTGATTATATGAAAAGAAAATCCACTAGATTGCTTTTCCATTGGCGTAGCAAACATTTTTTCCCAAAAGAAATTAAATATTTAATCATTATATATAAAATTTTTACAATTTTAATTAAATATACAAAGTAAATTGAAGTAAGTTAAGGTTTTGTGTACTTTTAATAAACGTAGAGTTAGCATCCCTAATTTTATAATAAATGTTGAAAATGATGGCCTTAATTTTCTAGGCAAATGTTAACTCTACGTTTTTTGTTTTGAAATACTCGTTGAAGCTCCTCCGGATTTATGTTCCTTATCTCTTCTTCAATTGCTGCTTTAAGCTCGTTTAGGGTATGCATTCGATTTTTAAAAACCTTATTTTTTAAATGCCCGAATAAATAAAAATCGCACGGAGTGAGGTCTGGCGAACGTGGTGGCCATAATCTGTCGCTTACCAAGAATTCATCGTAAAATTCCCTTAAGTAATTTAATGTCGCCAACGCAGTACGAGTGGCTCCATCTTGCTGAAAATAACCCATTATCTGTTCGTCATCATGCAATTGATTCAAAAATTCATCTAGAATGAGTGTTCGGTAGCGCTCCGCATTGATTATTTCGTTGAAAAATATTGGGCTAATTATCAGACGTCTCGAAATTGCTACCCAAACACCAATTTTTTGTGGATGTAAATCCGTTTCAATAAAAGTATGAGGATTTTCTGTAGCCCACGTACGATAGTTTTGGCTGTTCACATATCCTGACAAGTGAAACCACGCCTCGTCAGTAAAAAAAGTCTTGTCCAACATACCATTATCATTTAAATTCTGATTAAACCAATTGCAATAATCAATTCTGTTTTGGAAATCAAGTGGCTGAAGTTGTTGAACTACCGATACCTTATACGGGTGCAAATGCAGAATTTTTTTTGCGGCTTTTATGCAACTCCCATACGATACTTCTGTAAAAGGATTAAACATTAAAATTTGTGCGCACCTTAAAATTAAGAACATACCCGTTTGAGCTGAAAGTTTTCTTAAAGATTTTGTTGGGCTTTGTTCAAGTCATTGTTGAATGTCGCCAACAACCTCTTCTGTTAAGATGGGCAGTCTTCCAGCTGATACAATTCTATTCCTCAAAACGGTCAACAATGCGGGTTTTATGTGAGGAAAATGTTTTGTAAGGAATGTGGACATCGGGGAAGGCTTCAATAAATTGATTCAGACATGATTGTAATGAGTAAGTCCATGTGCCATCTTCATTCATAGTTCCACTTCGATAATGAGCCTTCAGGATGAAAGCATCATGCTGTGGTGCAAACATCACGGTAAACACAAGCGAATTCTCTTAAAATCTGTAAATTTAGGATTAAACTTAAATTTTCTAATTTTCTAACCTTAAAAACAGCAAATCACTTACCACAAAACAAAGACTTATACAAAGTAGTCCTGATAAGAGCTGATGTCTATGAAACAGAATGAAAAATAACTTAATTCGAAGAATGAATTAACACAATGGCAAAATACGACGCACGACGCTGCTAACATGCTAATGTCAAATCGAGTTACTGTTTATTCATTTTTCCTTGGTATGAACTTGGAGCGATCAAATTCCCCAGATTTTTCGGCGGGAAATTTAACTTGTCTACAATCATTGTTGATCACCCTTTAGGTTGCCTGTATTAAAAACATGTTTTAAAAATAAACGCAATGAATGCCTTATTCGGGTCGATTCTATAAGCGAAATGTTAAATTTAAATGTAGTCGGGGATGGCCTCTTCGTAGGGTTGGAAATTAGACGGACTGCATTTGTTTAAAACTTTAATAATCGCTAACAACAATTTCAGATAACGTAACGTAACCTTTTCGTCTTCTAATAATTCCCTATGATTCTACAACCTGAACATAGCTCTCCTAAAATCTCAGAAGTTTAGCCAACATAATATATACTGCCTTTCCGCCACGTTAGATGGCGCGCGCAAGAGGGTAATTCAAAAATATCGCCTACAAAACGTGTACTTTTTTATTAAACTTTAGCTTCTAGGCGGATTTCGTATTTGTTACGTATACTAATGTTGTTAATTTGAAGAGTTACATATCCGTTACATTTAACATTTCGATTGTAGAGTCAGGGGCATTATTATTGAAATAAAAACAAAGTTAACATGTTAGGTTTATAGCTTTATTTTAAACGCTTGTAAGTTCATTAAATAAATACATTTGATTTGTAGAGGCTTAGACAAATATCTTGCATAGTTGTATACTTGGTGGCCTAAACACTTATTAAGTTTTATTTTGACCAAATAATTAAATTTGTCCTTTATTTGCATCCATAATATTAATTAATTATTAACAAATAAAATTATAAAGTATTTGTTAATATTTTAACATGTTTTCTGCTATAAATCCAAGGACGGTCGAGAATACGGTGAGAATTTAAAAATGCATAAGCTGTAAATTTTCTGACATTCGTTGATTTTTAAAAGAGTTCAATTTGAAGCTCTAAACGAGTGTTGTCCGATCCCAGACTAAGCATGAAGTAAAATTTCGAGTTTAGAAAAGCCCGGTGAACATTTGTCGAGGGTCGCGCAGCGACCCGAGACAAATTTTCTGGGCTTTTCTAAACTCGAAATTTTACTTCATGCGCCACGCTTATAAAACACAGATTTTGAGTGAAGTTCGAATATACATACATGTCACAATATTTTAGTGATTTATACGCGTGGCGCATGAAGTAAAATTTCGAGTTTAGAAAAGCCCAGAAAATTTGTCTCGGGTCGCTGCGCGACCCTCGACAAATTTTCACCGGGCTTTTCTAAACTCGAAATTTTACTTCATGCTTAGTCTGGGAAAGAAATCACTTGTTTAATATATCAAGATTTACAGAAAATAGGCTGAATTTGAAATACTTATATTTTAAAGAAAAACTCTCTGTATAATAATGTAAATACATATTTAAGAGTCTTTTTCACTTTTTGACCTTGACAAAATTGAGTCAGCTCTCCCTGGCGGATTATTTTGTGTATTATTTCGACTGAATTTTACATTTTAATTTGTACACCACAATATATTTCACTGAAACCGATTGGTCGACACTTAACACTAACACAAAGTCTTATTTTAATAACACTTATTTTTAACACAAAATATTAAAAATCTATCTATGAAAGTACAACGAAACCGGAAAAAGAGGTTATGATAAACTCAAAAACGTAACCAAATCAACCTCATTGTTCACTGTCATACGAACTTCGACCTGCGGGGAAAGGGGTAGGGGAAAACATGAAAAGATACAATTCTGTCATACCTTGTAACACATATGTGTTCATATGTGCTGCGCCCATCGACGTACCTTGCTATTAATCTAGATAATATATTTTTATATTATCATTTATGTTGGTGGAAATGATTTCTTTTGATGAGCATTCGTTGGTTATTCTGAAAATTGACATTTCTTCTAACAATACGAAAGTTGGCGTTTGTGCACATTTTAATCATATTTTATTTTTGATACAAATTAATTATTATATTCAGCATATAACGCATAAGGCAGGTAAGTTACAGACATTAAAATCCAGTTTTCAGACGCCACATTTTTTTTAAGATGTTAACCTTTTCTTTACCAAAATATCTTTCACTTTAAGGTAACTTTTAATACTTAGATATTTCTTGTTGAAAAAAGATATGCGAGATTTTGTAACGGTATAACAATAAAATCATATATTAAATGAGTATTTAAGTGAAATTTAACTTAAAATTAATTTGTGTAATTAAGTGAAATTTAACTTAAAATTAATTTGTGTAATTAAGTGAAATTTAACTTAAAATTAATATGTGTAATTCCGGCTTGGTTAAGATACCAGCTCTTAGTGAAATCTAAAAATTGTCTAGTAATGTCTATTAATAATGCAGTAGTTCCTATCGACTAAATAAGCATTCCGATTATTAGACATGCTAACGCAATTGAAATTATGATCCAAATGTACAAGCACATCTGAAATTAAAAAGAAAAACAACTTAGAACTAACAATTTTAAGTTTTTTGAAAATAATTACTTTTCGTTTACCACTTTTCGAGCTCTCTGCTTGCTGTAATTCGTCGACTGTGTTATCCACATATTCAGCAGCTGACATCGCTTGAAATTCAATTCGATTCACACTTTCTTGCTAAAAATAAATTGTGAAATGTTATTATTTTATATTCCTTTTTAAAATCGTAAGTGTTAATATATATTAAGTGCATTTAAAATTAATAGCACCTAATAAGTTTTACCATTGCATTTAGGGAATATTAATTATTTACTTGTTGTTCGATTAAGACTGCCATTTGCACGAATAAATCCCTTATTTCAACTAAATGGGATTCGATGGCTAACAATTCCTTGTGCCTGCTTTCTACATCTGTTAATTGTTGTCTTGCGTCTCTTTCTTGTAACAAATACTACAAAAAAATGTAAATAAAATCATTATTAATTTAAGAAATATTTTCCAACTAATGAAAAGCAAGTAATAAACCAGTATAAATGAAATTGCCAATTCTTGGTTACAGAATACTTCAAACATTAAAAGTGCGATTCTTTTCGCAATCTACAACAAGTTAGTCTTACAAAGACTATATCAAACACTCATTGAAACAACTACTTCCCGGGCTAATACCCCGACGGACATTGAATTATACAACAAGTGTTTGCTGTTACATACAGTAACCTACTGCAAATGTAACAATTTGGGTCAAATTATTCAGGCCCTCTATATATATATTTATACTTATGTTTGAACGGTAACGTGACCGCCAGTCTAAGGTGTCAAATTGTTTAGAGGGAATGGCAAAGCTATACTGATGAGAGATAAATCTCGAAACGCGTCTATAGATGGCCTGAATAATTTGACCCAAATTGTTACATTTGCAGTAGGTTACTGTATGTAACAGCAAACACTTGTTGTATAATTCAATGTCCGTCGGGGTATTAGCCCGGGAAGTAGTTGTTTCAATGAGTGTTTGATATAGTCTTTGTAAGACTAACTTGTTGTAGATTGCGAAAAGAATCGCACTTTTAATGTTTAATAAACCAGTGTTGAAATATACCTAAATTTAATAAAAAAAATAATATTTTTTATATTTAAATACTAAAGTATCTTTATTAAAAGAAACCCACTGAGCAATTCCATTTAAGTAATGTTTCATCAACATTAAAACACCGTTTAATGTTGCTACAATGTTGCTACAATGTTGATATAATGTTATTTGTTTGTTTTTTGCTCAGTGGGAACCTACTTGTTTTTAAACTGTTCATTTTTTTTTAACTTACATCTTGTGTGAACATTTCCTTTTCACTGCCCTCAATTAACTTTTCCAGTTCACCGGGATCTAAATTTTGATTCTTCACAATTTTAGCTGATTTTTCCAGCAACTCTTTCCTGGAATCTCTGTGCTTTTGCACGCAATCCTGATGGTCTTGTAAGATGTTTTTGAAACGCTCTATTAAACTAGCGTATTGCACTTGAAACATCCTATTTTCAGCATTGGATTTATTTTGTTTTTTCAATTCAGCTCTCATTTGTTTCAACTGCATGGAAATCTTCATGCTTATCGACTCGGATTCTTTGAACGTTGACACTAATCTCATTTGTTGTTCTGTTAGGAAAAATATCAATGATAAAAATTCATTTCAAACTTCTAACGAGTATTTCTACTCCTTGATTAAGCATGAAGTAAAATTTTGAGGTTTTTCTAAACTCAAAATTTTACTTCATGTAAAACACTGATTTCAAGTGAAGTTCAAAATATACTACTTTAAAATACTGCTCAAGCTGTATATTTTCAACTTCACGATATTTCAGTGTTCTATACACGTGACGCATGAAGTAAAATTTCACCCACTGAGCAAACCCATTTAAGTAAGGTTTCAACAACATTAAAACAATGTTAAATGTTGCTACAATGTTTATAAAACGTTAATTGGTTGTTTTTTGCTCAGTGGGCAGTTTAGAAAAGCCTAAAAATTTGGTTTGGTCGCTTCGCTTCGCTACGTGATCAAGCCACATTTTTAGGCTCTCTTAAACTCGAAACTTTACTTAATGCGTAATCCAGGATTGGACACTCTCGTTAGAAGTTTCGAATTGAAAGCTTTTCAAAAACTTTTGCTCTTTTAAATATTTTCAAATAAAATGTTTTATCCATTTTAAGAGTTATTACTATTCATTCAGACTTACCTTTTGGTCTTTGTACTTTTCTCCCTTGTAAAATCTCCTCGCAAATCTTTGTATTTTCCGCCACATTACTTATCAAGCTGGATATCACCTCGACTTGCTTATAAACATTATCAAATTGCTCCGATTTTTTACTTTTTTCCTCACTGCTTCCATTTTCTTCTGGTATCAATTCCTGCAACTCTTTAAATTAACTTTGCTTCGATTGTGTCGTTTTGTCAAAAATACCTTTTGAAGTTCCGGCAGTCTGTCTTTGACTGGCATCCTGCGTTATCAGCTAATAACACGGCCTTGGTAGAAAAAATGCTAGCGTCGCTGAAAATGATGTCAGGAAGTGTAAATGTTAATACTGATAGCTTATCTAAGGTAATATTTATTTATTCTAGGGAGGTGTATTTACTTCAATATTGATTTATTTACTGTGCCTTAGTAACTTTCTGGGTAAATAAAATTTGTAATTTCAGTTCTAGAAAATGGATTCACTTTCATATTGATTAATTTACGGTCGTTAGTAATGTTTTAAGTAAATAAAATGTTTTATTGTGATTCTAGTAGGTGAATTCACTTCGATATTGATTTATTTACGGTATGTTGGTAATTTTTTAAGTAAATTAAATGTATAATTGCACAAATTTATAAAAAAAGAAAATTTGCTGTAAGTAATTAAAAGTAATGACTGCTTAATTATATAAACTATTAATTATTGTAGTAATCTCTTTCTTCACTAATTAGGTTTATTCACGAAATGTACATTTCGAACACTAGTATTACAATTGACAAATATGTTTATTTTATTAATTGACAGTGTCACTCAAACAAACATTTTTCAAGGAGGGGATTATTTATGTAATTCTCTTTCATATATTGAAATAATGCTCTATTTTTTCTTTTAGACACCCTGTATACTAATTTAAATATTACCCCGTCTGTTCATTCTCAATAGTATTACAATTGACAAATATGTTTATTTTATTAATTGACAGTGTCACTCAAACAAGCATTTTTCAAGGAGGGGATTATTTATGTAATTCTCTTTCATATATTTAAATAATGCTCTATTTTTTCTTTTGGACACCCTGTATAACAATTTGAAAATTACCCCGTCTCATCAGTTGGCGAAAATCACACCAGAGGCGCTGAACCAGTGTTGCCACGTTTAAAGAAATTTTTTCAATATAAAGAATTTTAGTCAAGTAGTGACTAATCAAGAATAGAAGAATATTTTTAATTTGTAAAGAATAAAGTGTTTTTAAAATTCCCCAGGAAATCAGTGTTTAATACGCTTGGCGCATGAAGTAAATATTTCGAGTTTAGAAAAGCCTGAAAATTTGGATTGGTCGCTCCGCTTTGCTCTATCAATCCAAAATTTTCAGGCTTTTCTAAACTCGAAATATTTACCTCATTCTTAATCAAGCTCGTTGCAATAGTATTGCATACCTAAATAAATATAAAGATATGAAATTTAAAGGAATTTTAAGTTGAATGAAATAATTGTTTACTTGAAAATCAATTTGTTTTTCAAGTAATCAAAGAAATTCTGGCAACACTGTACCCTAGCCAAGAACTACGCTGTAACTCGTCCAAACCAAATTGGTCGCTCCGCTTCGCTTTATCAATCCAAAATTTTCAGGCTTTTCTAAACTCGAAATATTTACCTCATTCTTATTCAAGTTCGTTCCAATAGTATTGCATACCTAAATTAATATAAAAATATGAAATTTTAATGAATTTTAAATTGAATGAAATAATTGTTTACTTGAAAATTTATTTGTTTTTCAAGTAATCAAAGAAATTCTGGCAACACTGCACCCTAGCCAAGAATTACGCTGTAACTCGTCCATGCGTTTGACAAGGACGGCGACTCTCTTCGTTGCACTCATTTCACTTGTTTGTTTTGAATTTTCAAACTTGCAACGGTTTGTACGAGTAGATTTTGTATTTCTACAAAAGAAACATGGATTGCCAAACGCCTCCCAGGAATAAGCACTTGGAGGGTGTTAAGAAAAAGATCACCATTCCACCTTCGCCTTTGATGTTAAAGCTGGGATACGGCACAGGTGAGTTAATTTTGAAATCATCTTTAATATAACCTCAAAATTGTTCACAGTTTGTACTTTAAAAAGTGAAACTGAGTATATTGTAGTGCCGTTGTAATATACAGAGAGTTTTATGTAACACCAAACATTTTCATAACGAGAATATTTCTTTTAAGATACATATTCATTTCGTTGTACATTTTCCGACGTTCGGTTTACTAAGAGAATTCAATTAGAACTTTAAACGAGTGTTTTCTACTCCCAGGCTAAGCATGAAGTAAAATTTCGAGTTTAGAAAAGCCTGAAAATTTGGTTTGGTCGCGTAGCGCGAAGCGCGGAGCAGCCAAACCAAATTTTCAGGCTTTTCTAAACTCGAAATTTTACTTCATGCGCCACCGGTATAAAACACTGGCATATTACGAAGTTTAAAATACACCGCTAAATTTTACATCGAATCAGTGTTTTGTACCGGTGGCGCATGAAGTAAAATTTCGAGTTTAGAAAAGCCAGAAAAATTGGTTTGGCCGCTCCGCGCTACGCGACCAAACCAAATTTTCAGGCTTTCTAAACTCGAAATTTTACTTCATGCTTAGCCTGGGAGTGGAAAACACTTGTTTAAAGCTTCAAACTGAATTCTCTTAGTAAACCGAGCGTCGGAAAATGTACAACGTATGCATATGTATACTTAAAAGACATAATCTCTTTATAGAAATGTTCAGTGTTACATAAAACTCTGTATATGACACATTATTTTTATATCAAGTTGTAGTGATTGTTTTTGATAATGGTATATGACTAAAAAGAGCAGTCACAAGCTCGTTTCTTCTATATAATGTGAAAAGGGCCAGTTGCCTAAACACTTTGAACTAGAGATGGGCGAAATGGCTCTTTTCAGTGAGCTGGTTCAAAAGATCTAACTCACTTTAAAGAGTCGATTCACTGAGCCAGCTCAAAAGAGTTACATGACTCAGTTACGAGCGAGCGAGCCGCTGAGAGTTCTGACTCTTATAGATTCATCTTATTCTCCAACTCATTAAATTGATCAATACGGTGATTAATAATGTCGGTTATACAATGATTGCAATAAATTAATCATAATTTATATAAATACGTAAGAGCATAAATATGTAATCAAAATTATAACAATCGCGTATTAATTTCGTGATTACACTTCAAGTGTGTTTAAATATATTGAATACGTGTGCGCGCCTATAAAAACACACATACATTCAGCACGAAAACAGCGATCCAACTCTAAATCTCCGACCTGGATCGTGATGCAACGTGGAACTGGGTCGCAATGAGCGAGCTAGCTCAATCGGTTCAGCCGCTCAATCGGATTCAAGAATCATCATGACTCTTTTAGAGTCAAATCGCCGCTAGCTCAATCGGTTCAGCCGCTCAATCGGATTCAAGAACCGCCATGACTCTTTGAGAGTCGTATCGCTCAATGGGTTTACGCATCGAAATTCGAATCGATGATGCTGCAATAAAATAAGATAGGAATATAACGATACCTATTTTCTTACTACAATAACACACTTCTTATTAAATTTAAAATTTTGGTTACAAATTGGTGACGAAACAAAAATTAGACTACTACTTAGATTACTATACAGTAAACATGGGTTTTTGCTTATGATATTTTAAATTGTAGTATATGTGAATTAACAGAGGCGAATTTCAATTAAAACAAACAAATAACATAGGTTTAGGAAATGCCGTGAAAAATTATGTCTTTAGAAATCAATTAAGTAGTGTGGTCGTGTCCCAAGCCAAATTAAAATTGCTTACAAATTAATATTAATTATATTTCTAATCTTACTAAGTTATTTAATCAACTATAAACATTATTTTTATTTTCTCTAATATTTCTCATATTTTTTATTTTAATTAAAGAAATGTTTGAATTACTTACATAACGAAACATAATAACACACATAATTGAAAAAAAATAAAGATGATTCACTAAAATGCCGGAGACTAAGAAATGTCGAAAGTAAAAAGTGCATGCTCAGCAAGGCCGAGCCCAGGCAGCCTGCCGATCGACGAGCCGCGTGAAAATCAAGAACCGTCAATACAGTGCGAATCAACATTCAAGGTGAGTCGTGTAACTCTAGAAGAGCGGGCGAATAAAAATGAGTCATGGCTCAAAAAGAGCTGAACATTTTGAACTGAGCCACTTGGCTCACTAGCTCACTTCACTGAACTGACTCTTTGAGTCGATTTGCTCAGGAGTTACCCATCTCTACTTTGAACTGCTTTAACTCTGAACTCGAGTTCGAAGTGACTACAACAATCGGAACTGTTATCTTGAACTTGAGTTTAGCTTGAACTCGAATTTAACGCTTTTGGTGCAACTGGGTCTTATTCTCAAAATGTTAATAATGACAATATTGGTATCGACTGAATTTTTCTGATATTGAAGTGTCAAATTTGATTATAAAGTTTACCAAGTTTTCTTAGGTCGCTGTTTTTATGTCATATTCTGGATACATTATTTGTTTGTGCCACATTCGACTACAAGGCCCCTAGTTTCTCAGCTGATTTGAGGCCCAAACTCGCACTTGCAGATCCTGAAAAGAATTGATAAAAATATGCTTCTATTATACAGAGAGTTTTATGTTACACCGAACATTTTCATAACAAGAATTTTTCTTTGAAGTATTCATATGCATACGTTGCACATTTTCCGATGCTCGGTTTATTAAAAGAATCCAATTTGAAGCTTCAAGCGAGTGTTTTCCACTCCCAGGCTAAGCATGAAGTAAAATTTCGAGTTTAGAATAGCCTGAAAATTTGGTTTGGTCGTGTAGCGCGAAGCGCAGAGCGGCCAAACCAAATTTTAAGGCTTTTCTAAACTCGAAATTTTGCTTCATGCGCCACCGGTACAAAACACTGATTCAATGTGAAGTTTAGCGGTATGTTTTAAACTTCGTAATATGTCAGTGTTTTGTGCCGGTGGCGCATGAAGTAAAATTTCGAGTTTAGAAAAGCCTGAAAATTTGGTTTGGCCGCTCCGCGCTTCGCGCTACGCGACCGAACCAAATTTTCAGGCTTTTCTAAACTCGAAATTTTACTTCATGCTTAGCCTGGGAGTGGAGAACACTCGCTTAAAGCTTCAAATTAAATTCTTTTAATAAACCAAGCATCGAAAATTGTGCAACGTATGAATATGGATACTCCAAAGAAAAACTCTCGTTATGAAAATGTTCGGTGTTACATAAAACTCTCTGTATGTTCAATAAAAAAAAAACCTCTAGAGTGCCATGATTTAATCTTTTTTCAAATTTAAGTTGGCAACACACTTCAGGAATTGACATATAAAACGTCAGACAATAATTATAATGTATATTTTCAGCGTTGCCAACCCGGAATATTTGCCATGGCACTCTAGAGATTTTTTTTAATTGAACATACGATAGTATACCTTTGTAAAACACAAAAATGAACTAAAATTAGAAGTACATTTATTTTAACTTATTTAATTAACCTGCAGGCAAGGTGAGTCCGGCGGACTGATTGCAATTTCATTGTCACTTATAGGTATTTCTGTGTGAATTAATAATTTAATTTGTTTCATTTAGCAGTCATAACATAATTTAATCTTTGTTGTTTTGTGTTATCAAATGAATAAAAGTAAGTGCACATTTATTTTAATTAGCCCAAATGATTCAACTCACCATTTGTGTTTGGAAATAAGCCTGCCCGGATAAGGGTTAAAATTAATATATAGTAGAATTTACGAGAGGTGTCCTATAATTATAGACTTAAAATTTATACACTGGCGAAAGAAATTAACGCATCACATTAATTTTTTTAATTTAAAAATAAAGTTTTGATGTTTAAAAACAAAAAAAATAACAACAAAACCAACTGAACTATAATAATGATTTTCAACACATTTTCTTTCATTAATGACTAAAATAATTTCATAAATTAAAAGAGGAAAAAAGTTAACATGTGATTATAAGACTTAATATCTAGTGTTTCCTCCTCTTGCTCGAATAACTGCCTGACAGCGACGGCTCATACTGTTAATTAATGATCCAATTTCATCCTGGTTAATATCTTCCCAAATTTCCTGCAATCTTTGTCCAAGCTCTTGTTGATTGCTTGGACGCCGAGGAAGTGCTCTAAGGCGTCTGCCCATCGCGTCCCATAGGTGTTCGATCGGATTAAGATCGGGACTCCTGGCTGGCCATTGCATTGTGTTGATACCCACTAAGTCAAGATACTGTTGTACAATTCGGGCACTGTGTGGTTTTGCATTGTCATGCATAAACAGGAAATCGTTTCCTCCAAAGGGAGCAAAAGGCATTACGGATGGTTCTAAAATGTTTGCAATATAAGACGCTGCCGTGATGCTTCCTCTTGGTATGACCACCAACTCCGTACGAGCCTCTAAAGTGATACCACCCCACACCATAACAGAGCCTCCAACAAACATAACAGTCGGAACAATGTTACACTGCGCATAACGTTCACCTGGCCGTCTGTACACATGCATTCGTCTGTCACTGCCGTAAAGACAAAATCTGGACTCGTCGCTAAACATAACATTAGCCCAATCGGCCTGTAACCAGTTTACATGTTCTTGCGCAAATGTTAACCTGGCTCTGCGATGGTCTGCGGTTAATTGTGGTCCTTTTGCCGCTGTTTTCGGAGTTAAATTAAAACCACGTAACCTTTTTCTGATAGTAACGGAACTTACATGAACATTGTGGATCTCTGCGAGCATATTTTGTAGCCTAGGAGCCGTAATAAACCGTTCGCGTAACGTCTGCATCATTAAAAAACGGTCTTGAACAGCAGTTGTGGCCCTTTTTCTCCCTTGTCCTGGCCTTCTTGAGTATGCCTGAGTTTCCCCATGTCTCTTCAAGACACGGGATACGGTCGATTGATTAACACCAAGACGCTGACTGATGTAACACTGACTCCTACCTTCTTCTGCAAGTGTAACCACAATCACAGCTTCTTCACTGCTTAAATTAAGATTCGGACGTCTATCCATATTCATTCTTCACTATTTAGCACTTAATTTTAACAATTACTTGAAAACAAACTCAAAAAGAAATTTTATATGAACCTTTCTTACAGTCAGAATAATGAAAAGTGCTTCATTTTATTTATTGACAGAAAACCATGAGAACAAAAGACAAAACACAACATGGAAAACAGCATGCTTGATAAGATTTCAAAGAAAACTCGATTCGAAGATATCAAAAAAATCACAAATGATGTGTTAATTTCTTTCGCCAGTGTAGTACAATTTCAAAGTATTTTCGTATTAAAAATATTTCTTCTGCATTTATGTGCTCAATTGCAATTTATGCTAAATTCTCTTAATTAATTTATTATTATTACAGTTACTTTGTCACAGGACACCTCTCGTGAACTGGACTATACCCCCAAACTTATGCGTTTAATTTATTTGCTAATTTCATAAAAAAATAGGTGTTGCTGTGTATAAGTTCAACCGGTCGCCGATGCAAAACAAAACCCAGTCGCCGTGGGCTTTGAAAAAAACGACCCGTCGCAATCAGAACAAAGAGTACGAAAACAGAATCAAGGAAGAGTCCCAGATCCTTAGAAAACTAGACCATCCGAACATAATCGGCTTCCGCGGTTGCATCCGAATGAAAGACGGCAGGACTTGCTTGGCGATGGAAGCCTGCGAAACCTCCCTCGGCGACATGATCGAGGAAAAATCCGGCAACTTTACAGCGATACAAATAAAAACATTCTTACGAGACATTTCAAACGCTCTCAATTACCTCCACAACGACGCTCTAATTCTTCACTGCGACATTAAATCGTACAACATTTTGATAAAAAACGATTTTGAGGTTTGTAAATTGTGCGATTTCGGTGTTTGTTTGCCGTTGGACAAAAACGGGTACATTGATTTGAAAAAAGCGGGGGACGAGGTTGAATACGTCGGAACGGGGCCTTGGTGTCCTCCGGAGATCGGTGGGAACATCGAGGGGATTTCCGTCAAGGCGGATATTTACGCTTTGGGTCTGACGATTTGGGAAATGCTGGCTTTGTCGGTGCCGACAGGAAAATGCGACGATAGCATCGATGAAGATTGCGAGGAAATCGTGTGCAGGCCGGATCTACCCGATCGGGATTTCGAGGAGGATTTGGGGGTTATTTTGGAGATTTATTATTGTTGCACTGAGTACGATCCAAAAAAGAGGCCCACAGCTAAAGATTTGACTGCTATCGCACACGATGTATATTCATGCTGAATTTTTATATTTTTATAATTAAAAAATAAGTTCGAATCGCCGCAATATTTACATTTCATTGTCCGTTATAAAAATAAAAGTCGCTAAGTATTATATAATTAATGACTTATACAGAGAATTTTATGTAACACCGAACATTTTCATAACGATAATTTTTTAAGTATACATAAGCACACGTTGTATATTTGCCGACGCTCGGTTTATTAAAAGATTTGAAGCTTTATTTATTTATTTATTTATTTATACAATCACGGAAATTACATTTCCTATATAAGATTGTAAGATTGATTTAAACTAATATAACTAAATATAAAACATAAAACAATGAATACATAAAAGATAATTATGAGCCGTGCATTAATTCTAATATATAGTTAAAACATATTTTTAAATTTATCATATTGAAAATGTCAAGAGCAGGATCTAATGATAGTAATTTATTGTACACTTCACACATTGAAAATATAGGCAATCGAATCATAACATTTGTTTTGGGAATTGAAAGTTGAGAAAATCTGTTGTCTTAAGCCATGGGGACTGTGAAATTTAATCTGAGCAACAATCTCTGGACAATCAATTGAATTATTTAATAATTTGTAAAGCGCAGTTATAAGATGTCCTTTACGTCGACGTTCCAAAGATTGTAATCCAAAAGCTTGAAGTAGCGATTCATAGCTTATAGTGTAGTCTGGATAGAGTCCTGACTTCTTAAAATATAAATACTTAACTAGGCGTTTTTGAATAGACTCTATTAAATTAGAATATTTAGCATAACATGGATTCCGAACACAGCAACCATATTCGAGCTGAGATCGAACGTACGCATAGTTTAAACGAGTGTTTTCCACTCCCAGGCTAAGCATGAAGTAAAATTTCGAGTTTAGAGAAGCCTGAAAATTTGGTTTGGTCGCGTAGCGCGAAGCGCGGAGCGGCCAAACCAAATTTTCAGGCTTTTCTAAACTCGAAATTTTACTTCATGCGCCACCGGTACAAAACACTAATGCAATGTAAAGTTTAGCGGTGTGTTTTAAACTTCGTAGTATGCCAGTGCTTTGTACCGGTGGCGCATGAAGTAAAATTTCGAGTTTAGAAAAGCCTGAAAATTTGGTTTGGCCGCTCCGCGCTTCGCGCTACGCGACCAAACCAAATTTTCAGGCTTTTCTAAACTCGAAATTTTACTTCATGCTTAGCCTGGGAGTGGAAAACACTCGTTTAAAGCTTCAAATCTTTTAATAAACCGAGCGTCGGCAAATATGAGTGAAACACACTCATTTCAAGTTTCAAATTGAACTCTATTAAGAAAACAACGAGTATCTAAAGATTTACGGCATATACGCTGTAATTGGGACATGTATAATTAAAAGAAAAGTTACAGGTTACAAGCATTAATTGCGATTGATTGGCCACAATTTTTAATGGTCATATAGGCAACCCAATTTACACATAACTTAAAAATTAAAGGTGCCAAATTGCTTTGGATGAAAATGTTCGGTTACAAGTTACAAGCATTAATTGCGATTGATCGGCCACACTTTTTAATGGTCATACTTTACACATAACTTAAAAATTAAAGGTGGCAAATTGCTTTGGATGAAAATGTTCGGTGTTTCATTAAACTCTCTGTATGTTTAGAGAAAGTATGTGTTAAAAAATATGTTTTTAAATAGTAAATTTTTTATAAATCTCGACCATATTTATGAAAATAATTTAAAACTTCAGTTTGATGTTTTTTAAAAGCGTTCTATTTGAATCTCTAACGAGTGTTTCCACTCCCAGACTAAACTCGAAATTCTACTTCATGCGCCACACGATATTCTAGTGTTTTATACGCATGGCGCATGAAATAAAATTTGGAGTTTAGAGAAGCCTACAAATTTGGTTTGGTCACTTCGCTTCTTTTTCTAAACTCGAAATTTTACTTCATGCTTAATTAAGGAGTGAAAACACTCATTAGAAGCTTCAAATTCAATGCTTTTCAAAAACAATGATTACCTGAAAATTTATAATGTGTACTATCGAGGTATGTAAATTTAAAAACAAAATTCTGCATGTCATATCTAGTATCTTTAATATGCTTTAAAAACTTTTTAACTTGTTAATAACTATTTCTGTTGATTATAAATCTTCTAAAAATGGTTCTAAAACAACGTATTATCTGAGTAATAGTAATGATTCAAATCCTTTGTGAGGATCGAATTCTTGCTAAGGATTCGAATTCTTTTAGAAAGATTCGCATCACTTAAATTTTTATTAAAATATGAAACCTTTAAAAAATTGTTACGAATCAGGATTACAAATCCTTTTTTTACAAAAGTATTTGAATACCTCTTTCGAATCCTCTAAAAGGATTCTAGTCTTGAATAATTCGAATCCTACCCAGCTCTGGTAAAAAATATGTTTTTAAAGAAGTTTTATTTTTTAATTGTGACTATAATTATGAAAACAATTTAAAAGTTTAGTTTCCCATAATAATTAGAATTTATGAAAAGTTAGCTGAGTTCTTAATGATAAGCTTTAAACATCATTTGCAATTTTTCTGTTATGAATAACTTTAGAAAATTAGCTATGTAAGAAAAAAAGTGGAAGTTTTATAAATTGCATCAACAAAGTGTTATTAAATGTTAAGTGTTTTTAATTTTGATAATAAAATAAGAATAATTCGAATCCTACCCAGTTCTGGTAAAAAATATATTTTTAAAGAAGTTTTTTTTTAAATTGTGACAATAATTATAAAAACAATTTGAAAGTTTAGTTTTCCATAATAATTAGAATCTATGAAAAGCTAGGTGAGTTCTTAATGATAAGCTTTAAACATCATTTGCAATTTTTCTGTTATGAATAACTTTAGAAAATTAGCTATGTAAGAAAAAAATAGTGTAAGTTTTATAAATTGTATCAACAAAATGTTATTAATTGTTAAGTATTTTTTAATTTTGATAATAAAATTGTAAAAAAATATTGTAGCATTTTTTCTTAAGTTCTTGAATTCTTCACACAACTCCTATTTTTTGCACAACTCATATTCTAATTTGTTTGTATTCTTTACCTTGACAACTCAAACCAGCCAACACCAATCGAACAAAATAGTATGATTGCAAAAATGGCGACCGCTTCCCAAACACGTTAATGATTAACAGTCCGGTCATCAGAGAATTCCCCAACAGTTGGCAGTAAACTCCCGACTGTTGTCTCTGATAACCGGACTCAGTAATAGGATTTTGTTTTTTGGAGAAATAATAATAATAAAAAAGAACAACCACAAATGTAATACTGTTTTATATTATTTTTTATATACAACATGTACACCTCTATTCAATAAATACACTATATAACGTGTGAGCCATAAAAGTTTAATTCAGAGTTGTCTAAAGATGTCAGTTAAGTTTTACATCAAAAACAATTGAAATTAAATATCCAATCATCAACAAGTTTAATTAATTAATTCGATTTCATTACTTTTACTTTTAAGGAACAGTCCAACTCTGATCAAAATGTTTATGTAACATTTCGATATGCAGATACAACTGAAGTGCCCTTAAATTAACGATCAATTACAAGCAAATCTCTTTACACTTCTCACATCTAATCAAAGATGCGAGGCACTTAGAAGCAAAGAGATGTAATGCCAATTTGAAAAAAAAAAATGAAGTACATGCAAGGGGAACATTATTTTTTTTTTGTTAATTTACAAAGAGACATAGAGTTTCAGTATATTTTCTGTAATTCCACAAAACTACCCACTGAGCAAAAAACAAACAAATAACGTTATATCAACATTGTAGCAACAATAAACGTTGTTTTAATGTTGATGAAACATTATTTAAATGGATTTGCTCAGTGGGTACTTTGCTATTTTGTTTGTTGGTTGTGATATAACTTGAACTATAAAACTTGATTTCTCAATTGCTTCTAGGTGATTCATGTAACTTGTTTTTTCTTTAAATAAAAAAACTCTGAAATTAATTTTTATGGCCAACCCTTTTTATAGTTAAGGCACGAAACTATAATTAAAATAGGTTATATCGTTGAATGACGAATCACATAGAAGTGCAACTCCATGTATTTTTCGCGTTACGGTAAATTCATGCTGGCTGAGTGACGACATTTGTGGGTACAATAGTTACAGAATTCTCCAATTCAAGAAAGAAACAGAGCAATGTACTGTATAAGATTAACAGAGATAGGATAAAATTAATGCAGAGGGCGCTGTTTTCTGGAAGGGCATAATGTAATTGTATATTGGGTTGCATAAGTTTAGCGTAAGTCCTAGTCGTGACTGAATGGTATAAGCCTAAGTGAGGAACGTCTGGTTCAGGGTCGGTATTACCGAAATTGGTCGTATGAAATCCGTCATTTAGATAGGGATTTAACATGTGAATTTGACAGTTGGTGGGCGATCGATCGTTCGATTTCATTTCAATTTCAGTAATACCGGCCCAAACCAGATATTATTAAAAAAAAAGTTTAGCAGAGGGGGTCGTTTTCCGGAAGGGAACAATGTACAGGTTGGCCCAAATTGGATGTTTGCAACCTGAAGGGTTAGAAAAAAATTAATATAAACGTCATGACCTCTTTTTACGAGACATTAATAATGACGTAAATAGATCATGGCTAAGTTAATTAGTTTGGAAGATATCTGGCGTTTTTCAATTGTTGGCTATTTTAAAATATGTCTTTATCTTAATAACTATAAGATATACAAAAAAACACTTCATTAATTATTTATGTAGTTTTCAGCGTACTTATTTTTTTATTCGGACCTTTATTTTCTGAATTATGATATAAAGTTGCATTTTTTTAAATGGAACACCCTATATATTTTCATGTTATTGAATAGTATGTTAAATTGCTTTACATTTTTCTATGTATATTTTTTTTATTGAAAAATTGTGTTTTTAACTTTGAAGCTATTAGATAAATATTTGATAATACATACTATTATAATTACAGAGATGTTAATATTATTTATTAATAATAAAGTGATCTGTAGACTCAGTAATTGATCGCAAAAGACTTCAACAATTATAAAATTAATATTTAAACTAACTTAGTTTTTAATATAATCGTTTTTTTTGCGTATTTTTACGAATTTACGAATATATATATATATATATATATATATATATATATATATATACAGGGTGAGTTTTTTTCGATGTTCTCTATGGGGAGCTCGGAAACAATAAGAGATAGAAAAGCGGTTAAATGGGGAAAGAAGTGTAGTTTTATAGGACGAATAAAATGACACTTTCAAAATATTTAAAATTGTCAAGGGTAACTAGATATTTTGAATAAAGTAAAATGTGTCAATTTTTTGACATCAATATATCTCTATTATTATCATAGATAGAAAAAAACTGTAAGGGACAAAGTTGTAGAAAATTTTATACAGATTAATAACAAAAAATTAAAAAAAATTCGCCCATATTTTGGGAGATATGACACAAACTTACCTTTTTTTTTAAATGGAAACAATAGTTGGTTATGACTTTATTAAAAGGGCTATTTTTTCCCTTCAATTCGATATAACATACGCCATAGTTATTTTTAAAATAAAGTAAGTTACAGTCGTTTTTAATTTTATCATACACCAAAAAATAGTTAGCCATGAAAAAGACAAAAGTAAAACAATTGCAGTTGTTTATTCTAAACACATATTAATTTATTTCCATATTTGGTTTATTTCGATAAGTTTGTTTTGTATTTATTTGGTGTTGAAAGTTTTTTAAAGTGATAATGAATTTTTCCAACGAAGAAAAGCGTGATATGCTTGTTTGTTACATTCAGTGTAATAAAAACGCTGCGGATGCTGCAGAACAATATTATAATCAATATATCGATCGTCGGCAGCCATCTTTACCAACATTCAGAAGAATTTACCACAATTTGGGTGAGTACGGATCCTTTACAAAGCCGTAACTTGAAAAAACGAAATTAATGAAGTTTCGGAAATAAACGTATTAGCATTGGCGATGATAGATCCATCCACATCGACCAGACAAATTGCAACAGAACCAAGCATACCTCAACGGACTGTAGTACGAGTTTTGAAAAAACACAAATATCACCCATATAAGGTATCAATTTCACAAAATTTACATGACGGTGATACCAATAAGAGAACGGTCTTCTGTATGTGGTACAAAAACATGTGCCAAGAGGATAATACGTTCCCTACAAAAATAATTTGGACAGATGAAACGCGATTTACTAATTATGGGATTTTTAACCGGCACAATGAACATGTTTGGAGTCAGGAGAATCCACGAGAAGTTGCACAACGTAGACCACAAATTAAATTTGGATTTAATGTATGGTGCGGTGTGTTCGGATCGAGAATTCTCGGCCCATATATTTTTGATAACACATTGAATGGAAATGATTACCTTCGTTTTCTTCAAGAAACATTTGAAGATATGCTCGATGATTTAAATTTATCAGTACGGGCAAGATTGAAGTGGTTTCAACACGACGGAGCTCCACCTCATAGCAAATTGGCTGTGCGAAACTATTAAAATGATGCTTTTCCTAATTCATGGGTGGGAAGAAATGGACCAATCCTATGGCCACCTAGATCACCCGACCTATCCGTTTTAGACTTTTTTCTGTGGGGTTATGTGAAGAACAAAGTGTATCAACAATCATATCAATCCGTGGAGGATCTTAGACTAGCTGTACTTGAAACATTTAATTCTATTGACAGAAGAAAAGTCAAAAGAAGCCACAAATTCGATTTTAAAAAGATGTACTTTATGCCATAATAATAATGGTGGACTTTTTGAGCATCTTATGTAATATTTAAAATTTTCTTCTATTATTGTTTTGATAATTTTGGAATTATTTTACTTTATGTTGCTTTTGACAAATCTAAAGAAAGATAATAAATTAAATATTGATTTCGTTGCTATAAACAACCGCAATTGTTTTACTTTTGTCTTTTTCATGGCTAACTATTTTTTGGTGTATGGAAAAATTAAAACGACTATAACTTATTTTATTTTAAAAATAACTATGGCATATGTTATATCGGATTAAAGGGAAAAAAATAACCTTTCCAATGAGGCCATAGCCAACTATTGTTTCCATTTAAAAAAAGAAAAGTTTGTGTCATATCTCCCAAAATATGGGCGATTTTTTTTGATTTTTTGTTATCAATCTGTGTAAAATTTTCTACAACTTTGTGCTTTACAGTTTTTTTCTATCTATGATAATAATAGAGATATATTGATTTCAAAAAATTGACACATTTTACTTTATTCAAAATATCTAGTTACCCTTGACTTTTTCAAATATTTTGAAAGTGTCATTTTATTCGTCCTATAAAACTACACTTCTTTCCCCATTTAACCGTTTTTCTATCTTTTATAGTTTCCGAGATCCCCATAGAGAACATCGAAAAAAACTCACCCTGTATATATATATATATATATATATATCAATGTAAAGCTAATTTAAAATGCTAGTTAATAACATAAAAACATACAGGGTGTTACATTTAAAAAAATGCAACTTTGTGTCATAACTCTGAAATTAAAAGTTTAAATAAAAAAATAAGTACGCCACTGAATCCTACGTTGAAAACTACACAAATAACTTTTAAACTATTTATTTGTATATCTTATAGTTATTGAGAAAAAGACGTATTTAAAAATAGCCAACAATTGAAAAACGCCCGATATCTCGAAAACTAATCAAGCTAGCTATGATCTGTTAATGATATTGTTATTTTCTCTGAAAAAGAGGTCATGACATGTATATCAGATTTTGTCTAACTATTCGGGTTACTGAGATACCTTCTAAAAACATCGAATTTGGGCCACCCTGTACGTTGGGTTGCATAAGTTTAACGTGAATCCTAGTCGCGACTAAATGGCATAAGTTTAAGTACAGAATGTCTGGTTCAGACCATCAATTAAAAAAAAAGTTTAGCAGAGGAGGCTGTTTTCTGGAAGCAATGTAATTGGACATTGGGTTGCATAAGTTTAGCTTAAATCCTCGTCGTGACTAAATGGCATAAGCCTAAGTGACGAAAGTCTGGTACAGACCAAGGACGGTCGAGTATACGATAGTAAGAAGGATCGACAGAATCGAAGATTACGTCACAAATGCGCGTTAAATTTAAATGTGGTTACTTCATGGTAAACTCTAGGTAAACATGTATAAGCGGTAAATTTTCTGACATTCGTTGATTTTTAAAAGAGTTCAATTTGAAGCTTTAAACGAGTGTTGTCCACTCCCAGACTAAGCATGAAGTAAAATTTCGAGTTTAGAAAAGCTCCATGAAAATTTATCGAGGGTCGCGCAGCGACACAAGACAAATTTTCTGGGCTTTTCTAAACTCGAAATTTTACTTCATGCGCCACGCTTATAAAACACAGTTTTTAAGCGAAGTTCGAATATACATAAATTTCACAATATTTTAGTGATTTATGCGCGTGGCGCATGAAGTAAAATTTCGAGTTTAGAAAAGCCCAGAAAATTTGTCTCGGGTCGCTGCGCGACCCTCGACAAATTTTCACGGGGCTTTTCTAAACTCGAAATTTTACTTCATGCTTAGTCTGGGAGTGGAAATCACTTGTTTAAGGCTTTAAAATGAACTTTAAAAAAACAGGGAATATCTCAAGATTTACAGAAAATAGCCTGAATTTGGAATACGTATATTTCGAAGAAAAACTCTCTGTATAATGTAAATAGATATGTAAGGGTCTTTTCCACTTTTTGACCTTAACGAAATTGTGTCAGCTCTCCCTGGCGGATTATTTTGTGCATTATTTCGACTGAATTTTTCATTTTAATTTGTATATCACGATATATTTCACTGAAAACTGTTGGCCGACACTTAACACTAACACAAAGTCTTATTTTAATAACACTTATTTTTACCACAAAATATTAAAAATATCTCTATGAAAGTACAGCAAAATAGGAAAGAGTAACCAAACAACGTCATTGTTCTCTCTCGCACGAACTAGGGCCTGCGGGAAAAGGGGTAGGGGAAAATATGGAAAGATACAATTCTGTCATACCTTGTAACACATATGTGTTCATATGTGTTACGCCCATCGACGTACCTTGGTACAGACCAGCAAAAAAAGTTTAGCGTGACCTAAATGTACTATTCAATTGCAGTTCTATTTATTCGTCATTCAAAGGTTATATACAAATTTTGGAAGAATGTTTTTACATAATTTCTGAGTGCCGTGATATGTATTGGAATAATAATAATAATAATTCTGTTACTCCAGTTATCACTTTGACATGTTTTCGTCCAATATTTTCGTCTTAAAAAAATAAAATCCTATGTTAATTAAAAAACAATCAATTACAAGGATTTTGAATTGTTTGTTATCTTCGCTTTTTAGTCGATATATTTTTTTAAATTTTCTAAACGATTCTATTTACTCAGAATTTAAAATCTTTTGTGTTAAATGCAATTTTGTTATAATTCAAAACTCGATTTTTTATGCACTTGGATAACACACTAAGCTATCCACATAACAAATTGTTCAACTACACGATTTTAATTTTCTCTTTTTGTTTACATCGTCAGTTTTATTAACTTCACAAGACTAACAATTTTTTGCCGCGAAGTATTTAAGGTAAAAATCAATAAGTGCTGCTAATTTACCAAGTGATTAATGACTTTCACCTCTAAACTGACGACATCGCCTTGTTTTAAGGGTTAAAGTTATTAAGTGATCCTGATTTTCTAGTGCTATTCTTTGGTTGTTATAGATACTTAGTGATTTTTACCTTTAAACTGACGATTTATTCAATTCTATAATAACAATTTTCTATTTTTTTTTTCTTTGAATTATTATTATTATCGTTTCACGTGCACAGACGCAAAACACGTTTTTAATTAACCAATAATACTCGTGATTACTTCGATTTCCTACTTGCTTAAAATTTAAGCGATTTGAAAGCAGTCATACAAAACGCATATTTTTAGCAGTATTTGTCTTTCTGAAGTGTCAAACTTAAGCAGCATATTGTGAATTTCACTTTAAATCAGTCTTTTATACTAGAAATTTTACTTGATTCTTAATCAAGGACTGAAAATCCTCGTTTAATAATAAACAAAATTATGGGTATCACTTTTACTTTGAATAATATCAAACAAAACTTGATTATTCGATAATAAATCACTTGCAATTATGAAAAGTTGTTTTTTTGTAATAAATTTTCAGTCATTTGTTGTTTTTATAATCATTCAATTTAAAGCTTCTAATGAGTGTTTTCACTCCCAGACTAAGCATGAAGTAAAATTTCGAGTTTAGAAAAGCCTGAAAATTTGGTTTGGTCGCGTAGCGCTACGCGCTACGCGACCAAACCAAATTTTCAGGCTTTTCTAAACTCGAAATTTTACTTCATGCGCCATGTGTATAAAACACAGATTTAACGCAAAGTTCAAAAACATACAAAAAAGAAAACAACAGTAATATACTGTGTAAGATTAACAGAGATAGAATAAAATTAATGTAGGGGCGCTGTTTTCTGGAAGCGTACAATGTGATTGTAGATTGGGTTGCATAAGTTTAGCTTCACTTCATGCGCCAGGCGTATAAAACACAGATTTAACGTGAAGTTCGAAAACAAATTTACATGCGAATCCTCATAATGAATTAAAATTATTTGCAAAGATTCGAATCCGTTTGGGTAATTCGAATTCTTTTATAAATATTCTAATCCCTTTGGAGGATTCAAATCATTTTGTAAGTATTCGAATCCCTTTATAATAATAATAATAATAAGTCTCTGCTGGCCAACAGGAAATTACCCAATTACAAGACAATGTAATATAATATATCGTATGTTCAATAGAAAAAAACCCTAGGGTGTCGTGATTTAATCTTTTTTTAAAATTTATGTTGGCTACGCGTTTTAGGAACTGACATATAAAATGCCAAATATGATAAATTTAATATATAATTTCAGAGCTGCCAACCTACAATATTTTTCATGGCACTCTAGAGGCTTTTTTTTATTGAACATACGATATTTATAAGGATTCGAATCACCTACATTTGGATTCGAATACGAATCCGTTTTAAAAAAATGTAACGAGTCCGGATTATGAAGTCTTTTTCACTGAAGTATTCGAATGCCTCTTTTGAATCCTTTAAAAGGATTCGAATCCTGCCCAGCTCTGCTTGAAATAATAAGAAATTGATACTGATCTAGTTTAGGGATGAACTGCAGAGTTTTTATACAACTGGCCTCAAGTACTATTGGTAACTTACTAAATTAAATGTAATTTACTACGTTGCCTATAGTACTTAATATAAAGAAGATAATAGAAGATATATCATGTCTTTTTCTTGAGGATCAAATAAAAACACTAAGTCTCCTTTGATCTAGGAACAATGAATAATAAAAATGATTGAATAATGTTTAATATAAATAAGATAATAGAAGATATATCATGTCTTTTTCTTGAGGATCAAATAAAAACACTAAGTGTCCTTTGATCTAGGAACAATGAATAACAAAAATGATTGAATAATGCGTTTTGCTTGACTGCTTTCAAATGATTTACATTTTCTGTAAACACCATTCCCATAATATTCGTGCTATTTATTTCTTGTATACTTCATTTTCTGTCGATTTTCTTTAGAGTATTTACAAACCACCTCAAACCTTATCTTTTGCTTTTCTAAGTAAGTTTTTTTTAATTATATTTACAATGCGTTTTCGTTGTTGTTATCAGCTAATGAAATAAAGGAGCCGATCTCCTTAACCCTGTGTCATTTCGGCGCCCTCTTTTTGCAGGTCTTCAGATAATCGCTGACCACGTTGTGTTTGCTGTTGAAGGCCAAATCCGCAGGAGTGTAACCTTCCTGGTTTTTTATTCCAGGATCGGCTCCTGCTGCTATTAATTGCTTGGAAACCGGGAGACAGCCGACTAAAGCGGCGGCGTGTAATGCACTTTCGCCATTCTGTAATAATATTTATAAATCAATGAATGAAGTAAAAATGCTGCGAAGAAAACAACAGCAGGAACATTTTCTTTGAAGTATACATATCCTGATGCTTAATACTCTGTAAATGTTCAGGCATTTGTTGCTTTTATGAAAGTGTTCAATTTGACACTTTTAACGGGTGTTTTCACATGAAGTAAAATTTCGAGTTTAGAAAAGCCTGATAATTTGGTTTGGTCGCGTAGCGAAGCGGAACGACCAAACCAAGTTTTCAGGCTTTACTAAACTAGAAATTTTACTTTACGCGCTAGTCGTATGATTTAACGTGAAGTACAAATTATACTGCTTTAGCACATTGCTTTAGCGGTGTATTCTAAACCTTACAATATTTCGGTGTTTTATACGTGTTTACTATTTTCAAGAAAATGTTTATTTGTTGATTGTCTTTTTTATTTGAAAGATCTTTCGACTATGTTGATAATTTAAGAGATACGAAGAAACCGCTAAAAGTAAACATCCACTTCCGGTTTTCAGCCATTTTTAACTGGTCGCGAGATATTATGAAATAGAACCCAAAATACAAAATTTAATAAAAGTCCCATTAACCGCTGACATCGTGCCGAAGGCCGACAGACCGACATCATTGAGATATCACTTGATTCGGATTCCTGGGACCCCAAAACGGATATTTCCGTAAAAAAAGTGGGGGTCAATTTTTGGCCGATCACAATACCTCCCTTACATAGTAGTGCGGTCGTTAAAAAGCAACGTTTGAATTTCGTAACTATGATAGTACAATTTTTAAGTTTTATAAGCGCGTTATTTGAAATTCAAATATGAGTTAATAAGAACAATAGCGCATGCGCACGAAATTGATGTTACCAGTGTTACCGAAACACCTGGGTAATATACCGTAATTTGTGTATAAAATAATGATTTACGTTTAACTTACTGGTAATATCCCTAATGAAGGTCTGTACTTCAGTAATTCATTTACCACTGATGAGTGTCCTTTGTGTGATGCTTTAAAAAGAGGTGTTGCTCCGTCCTGAAGCAAAGAAAAACATTATTTAATTAGGATTATTTAAAACGTAAGACATTTGTTGGTCACTTCTTCTTCTTCTGTGTTACGAGGGTTGCCTTTTATATTTCGGGATTGGGCAACCCTAGTGTTGAAATCTGGCAATTGAGAGCTCTATCGTAAAGTTTGGCATTTTTGAGGTTATACGTACTCAGAACGTTTTGACATATGAGCGTTATTTGTGTCGTTTACACTAACTTAAAAGATTTATCTCGGCCAAAGAATGGAATTAAATCGTGAACATTTTCGTGCGATGATTTTTTACAACTTTCGACGTGGATTAACTCAACAACAGTGCATGGATGAACTTAATTCAATTTTTGGCGATGAAGCTCCATCAAGGACCAGTGTTTATCGATGGTATGGTGAATTCAACCGAGGTCGTAGTTCACTCCAAGACGAATTTCGTGGAGGTCGTCCAAAATCAGTTGTTGTTCCGGAAACCATTGATGCTGTGCGCAAACAAATATTGCAAGTTCGTCATGTGACCTATCGTGAGATTGAGACAACCTTAGGCATTAGTGGGACCAGCATACATTCAATATTGCATGAACATTTGACTGTCAAAAAAATTTGTTCGCGTTGGATCCCACACAATTTGTCAATCGCTCAAAAAAAGGCTCGTGTCGATTGGTGCAAAGAAATGCTCAAAAAATACGATTGCGGTGCTTCGAAACACGTCTATGACATCGTGACAGGTGATGAATCATGGATTTACGCGTATGAGCACGAAGCACCTCCAAGCAAATGGTCGCCTGTTTTTTCGGAAAAACTGGACATGTCGCAACCGTACCACTAGAACAACGCAGAACAGTCAATTCTGAGTGGTACACAACCATTTGTTTGCCAGTTGTCATCCAAGAAATCAGGAAAACCAACCGCCGAAAACGGATCACTCTTCACCACGACAATGCGAGCTCTCACACATCGGCTCAAACAACTGCATTTTTGAGCACGCAAAACATCGATTTGATGAGTCATCCGCCATATAGTCCTGACTTGGCACCGAATGACTTCTTTTTATTCCCATCCGTAAAAAATAAAATGAGAAGTCAACGTTTTTCGACACCTGAAGAAGCGGTTGATGCGTTCAGAATGCATGTTTTGGAGATACCTCAATCAGAGTGGCAAATTGGTTCAAAACGCATGCAAAAGTGTATAGATCTTAATGGGGAATATTTTGAAAAACAATAAAGCGATTTTCAATGATTAATATTTATTTTTCTTCTCTAACCCCGAAATATAAAAGGCAACCCTCGTATTAATGGCCTTGGCAACTAAGCCCTGTTGACTAGTCACAGTAATTTTAAACAATTTAATAAATAGAGTTTCGCTATCTCCGTGGAAAGGAAAGGGATTTAGGGAATATATACACATGGTTGTAAGGATGGGTAATAAATAATTGGATTTTCAGGATATAGGAGCGGATGTCGAGCGTGAGTAGTGCGTTCCATCCCTGCTCGCGTTTGACCCACACGTGGTTGTATCACAAATACTTGTTTATCCTATCTATTTCATTCTTTGCAATCACCTATATCAGCGGCGCCTCGCAGCCTAACTTCAGGGTATGCCCGAGACCCAAGGTAATATGTATCCGTTATTGAAAGGTGACTTTGTTGTGCAATTTCTTGTATTTATAAAGCGCGATCCCAACCTCAAATTTTGTGTGCCTTGGCGCTGTGGCCGACCCTGAAGTTAGGCTGCGAGCCGTCGCTGATGTAGGTGATTGTAAAGAATGAAATAGATAGGATAAAAAAGTATTTGTGATACAACCACGTGTGGGTCAACCGCGAGCAGGGATGGAACGCACTACTCACGCTGGACATCCGCTCTGTTCGGGGTTCAAAACGGAACTCGTTGGTCATGTTAGTTAACTATTCAGCATTTTTGTGGTTATATTTTAATAGAAACACCTTTTAGAGCAGCTGATTTTTTTAATGTTTGATAGAAAATATCCTGGCGAAAACTCCTGAACTTAATAAAAGATACAGGAGTAAACAGGGAGTAAACCATCCAGAGGCGCACAAAAGGACCACGGAGACCGCAGTACAGGGTCGCTAAGCGACACCACCTCATGTGAAAAAAAAAATGTTTGACAGTTTAAAGATGTGTATATTTGAAATGCTATGGAAAATAAGTTGTTAAATGAGTCGCCTATTTCCAAAAATCCCTAAATCCATTTGAAAACCATGGATTTAGAGGTTTTTGGAAATAGACGACTCAAATGTTTAATCAACTTACGTGTCTTGCTGAATCTACTCTGGCTCCAGCTTTTAATAATTGTGCAACAATATGGTCGTGTCCCATTTGAGCTGCTATCCAGAGAGGAGTAGCTCCATCTGTCCTTCTGGAATCCACCTCAGATCCTTGGGCTAGTAAATATATTAGGATTTTGTAGTGGCCGTTTTGCGCAGCGATGAATAACGGTGTCGCTCTGTCCTGAAAAAAAAATGTCTCATGGTATTTTCAGTTTTACGGCAAGGACGAATGGTAAAGTGCGGAATTATAATTATCTTGAATGCTCTTCTGTGGACAAGGATGCGAAATTTACATTTTCTTGAATGTTCTCCAAAATGCTTTTCATTTTCTTGAATGAATTCGTCTTTGCAATAATTCTTTAGGGTCCGGTTCCGCTAGTGCGACTTGGCGCAGCGTCAGTGTATGCGTTGGTCGCAGCGTCCAGTCTCAATCCGCAAGATTTAGTAAAGTAAAGTAATTTATTCTTTTTAAAAGCCTATACAGGTTTGCAGTCGTTAAACCCAGTGTTTCTTTACAAACAGATAAACTACATTAGTGTATAATAATAATAAACAAAACAGAACAGAGATAAACTAAAACATAAACATTTAAGATTGATTAAAATATGAATATAAAAAAGCCAATCGTACAATGTTACAAAACGAACATACAAGGCTATCTAGCGTGTAGGTGAGATAAAAGTCGATATAGTATAAGGTTCAACTTTGCATTGGTGCTTAAATAAGCTTCTTTTAAATGTTTTTAAGTTTATCGAAATCACCAATTACATATGTTTTAATATCTATAGAGTATTTTTCGTCTCAGTTTGTGGCAAATAATATTTTTTGAAATCAATCAAATTATTGTAATCTGCAGCGATCTAAAATCGCATTCGAATTGTCAAAAACGTCCAGTCGGAATCCACACCATCTGATGAAATTTGGTTGTATGCAATGTAACAAAAGCTGATGCAGCGACCTAAAATCGCAGTCAAATTGCAAAAACGTCCAATTTCAATTTACAGTCAGTGGTGTAGCAAGGTTAGATGGTACCCGGTGCGGGAATATTGTTTTCCCCTACCCCTTTCCCCGCAGGCCCTAGTTCGTGCGAGAGAGATCAATGACGTTGGTTTGGTTACGTTTTTTCTTTTTCCAGTTTCGCTGTACTTTCATTGATAGATTTTAATATTTTGTGTTAAAAATAAGTGCTATTACAATAAGACTTTGTGTTAGTGTTAAGTGTCGACCAACCGGTTTTAGTGAAAATCAACCGGTTTCAGTGAAATATATTGTGATGTACAAATTAAAATGTAAATTCAGTCAAAATAATGCACAAAATAATCCGCCAGGGAGAGCTGACTCAATTTCGTCAAGGTCAAAAAGTGGAAAAGACCCTTATATATGTATTTACATTATACAGAGAGTTTTTCTTTAAAATATACGTATTCTAAATTCAGCCTATTTTCTGTAAATCTTGAGATATTCCCTGTTTTTTTTAAGTTCATTTTAAAGCTTTAAACAAGTGATTTCCACTCCCAGACTAAGCATGAAGTAAAATTTCGAGTTTAGAAAAGCCCCGTGAAAATTTACAGGAAAATTTACGGAAAAACTTTTCTGGGCTTTTCTAAACTCGAAATTTTACTTTATGCGCCACGCGTATAAATCAGTAAAATATTGTGAAATTAAGTATATTCGAACTTCGCTTAAAATCTGTGTTTTATAAGCGTGGCGCATGAAGTAAAATTTCGAGTTTAGAAAAGCCCAGAAAATTTGTCTCGGGTCGCTGCGCGACCCTCGACAAATTTTCACGGGGCTTTTCTAAACTCGAAATTTTACTTCATGCTTAGTCTGGGAGTGGACAACACTCGTTTAAGTATACTTATTCCAAATTAAGCCTATTTTCTGTAAATCTTTAGATATTCCTTGTATTTTTTTTAAGTTCAATTTGAAGCTTTAAACGAGTGTTTTCCACTCCCAGACTAAGCATGAAGTAAAATTTCGAGTTTAGAAAAGCCCCGTGAAAATTTGTCGAGGGTCGCGCAGCGACCCGAGACAAATTTTCTGGGCTTTTCTAAACTCGAAATTTTACTTCATGCGCCACGCGTATAAAACACTAAAATATTATAAAACTTATGTATATTTGAAATTCACTTGAAATCAGTGATTTTACGCTTGGCGCATGAAGAAAAATTTCGAGTTTAGAAAAGCCCAGAAAATTTGTTCAATTCAATTCAATTCGAATTCAATTCAATTCAATTTGTCTCGGCTCGCGCAGCGGCTTTTCTAAACTCGAAATTTTACTTCATGTTTAGTCTGGGAGTGGAAAACCTTCTTTTAAAGCTTCGAATTGAACTCTTTTAAAAAACAACGATGTCGGAAAATTTACAGCTTATGCATATGTTTACCTAAAAGAAAAAAAATTCCTGTATTTAGAGTGCTAAACACTTATCAATATATATTTATTTACTTTCTAGTCACTCTAGAATGCATCAAAATGTACAGCGTATACATCAGGATATGTATACTTGAAAGAAAAATACCCAGTATGTGTTATACATATATCATTATATGGCAGTAAGTTAAATTAGATTTTCTCTTCTTCTTTACCATTAATCTCTCTTGCAAATATGCACAAATGAATGTTACTAGTGTTACCGAAACAGCTGGGTAATATACCGTAATTTATGGTAAATTACCAGTGGTAATTACCGACGGAAATTGCCACTAACTATATTATATATTAATACCGTATGTTCAATAAAAAAAATCTCTAGAGTGCCATGATTTTATCTTTTTTTAAATTTAAGTTGGCTACACGCTTTAGAATTTGTCATATAAAACGTCAGAAATAATAATTATAATGTATAATTTCAGAATTGCCAACCTACAATTTATTCCATTGCACTCTAGAGGTTTTATTTTATTGAACAGACGATATTTCTTACTTACCAGTACAATAGCTAAAAATCATTAATTTATCCTGATAAATATAGGATTATTTTTACGAGGGTTGCCTTTTATATTTCGGGATTGGGCAACCCTAGTGTTGCAATCTGGCAATTGAGAGCTCTATCGTAAAGTTTGACATTTTTGAGGTTATACGTACTCAGAACGTTTTGACATATGAGTGTTATTTGTGTCGTTTACACTAACTTAAAAGGTTTATCTCGGCCAAAGAATGGAATTAAATCGTGAACATTTTCGTGCGATTATTTTTTACAACTTTCGACGTGGATTAACTCAACAACAGTGCATGGATGAACTTAATTCAATTTTTGGCGATGAAGCTCCATCAAGGACCAGTGTTTATCGATGGTATGGTGAATTCAACCGAGGTCGTAGTTCACTCCAAGACGAATTTCGTGGAGGTCGTCCAAAATCAGTTGTTGTTCCGGAAACCATTGATGCTGTGCGCAAAAAAATATTGCAAGATCGTCATGTGACCTATCGTGAGATTGAGACAACCTTAGGCATTAGTGGGACCAGCATACAGTATTTTTCACGAATGTTGGCAGTGACGTCATCAATTTATGTACGTATCAAAGACAAGCAGTTATTCTACCATTTTATACTATTATATGCGCATCATCGTAGTAAATAATAGAAACGTATGTCTTGTGACTCCTGATACAAGTACCGACAACAGTGCTCACCGTTTGGAAACGTGAGGCGATGCATTACGCCATTATAGTGCTTGTCTACCCCAGCTCAACGCTTCCCAGAAACGTCAGTAGCGTCACTATCCGTTCCAAGTTTTCAAGTTTCCAAGTATTTCTGTTTGTTTTAGTTTTTTCATGAGTTTTTCGTGTTTTTTCATAGTGTAAGTACGTGTAGAATTAATTGTTTTGTGATTAGATCTAGTTTTTTATAACCATAAACTCAAAATGCCTGAAAAAGACTTACTGAAGTAGCCTGAGATATGATTATTAAAGTAATGGACTACTTCAACCAGGAAAAATGCAATTGAGGTCCTCTTTTACCTTTATATGCAGTCTACGAGGTGAATTGTTAAAATAAGGAGGGAGGGAAAGCGCTTCGTTATTTTGCATGCTGGTCAGAGTACAGGTTTTGTGGAGAATGCTTCCCTTATTTATGCAAAAACTTCAAAACTTGCAGACTGGTTATGGATGCACCTTACCACAGCGCATTCGTAGAAAAGCAGTCCAAAATTTCTTGGACGAAGGCACAAATCACACATTGGCTACAAAATAGTAATAAACCTGTGGAAGTAACAAGTTCAAGGCGGAACTGTTAGCCCTAGCCAAACAATATGCTAGACCTAACAGATATGTGGTAGACGAATATCTGCTCGAACATGGCCATGAAATATTGCGACTCCTACCATATCACTGCGAATTTAACGCCATAGAACTAATATGGGCACAGGCAAAACAATATTATGATGCTCATATAGGCGAAAAAGGATATGGAGTCAATGAAGTGTTGGTCATGTGTCACAAATCATTAGAAAAATGTACTCCGGAAAGGTGGGTCTCTGTTTTTAGACACACAGAATCAATTATCGACAGATTGTACATCAGCCAAAACGTTCTGGATAATGTGCCAGAATTTATTATTCGTATTGGGGATGGGAGTAGTTCAGACGATAATGTAACAGACAGTAATAATGATTAAATCAACTTCCACCAAATTACCGGGTGTTGATTCGATCAAGAATACGTAGGGGTTTATCATGTAATACCACATTTATGCATTTTCCTGCTTCTCTGGCCATTTTAGAGGAAAGGTCGCTATTTGGTTAATATCCAACGTCGTTAACTATTTTTAATCGTGGTTTGAAAATTAGATAATTTAAAATAAATAACCTCATGAACACACACACAAACAAGATTTCTATCGCGTCCATTTTAAAAATCATAAAATCGCGATAGACTTAAAAGTAAATATTTTTTTATTAAAATTAATTGTATTGCATTTTATGATTATTGTACATGGAATAATGTCAATCTCATAACAGTAATCATTCTTTCTGGATTTTTTTTGTAAGTGCATTCCAATAACGTATTCATTGGCATGAGTTCTTCCTAAGATTACAGGTTGGAATGTAATTTCTAGGGTTTTAATGCAGGATTCAGTAAAACAATTAAACACCAAACCCTTTTTTAACATTACGCCAATGCGCGCAATTATATATGACCTTGAACAGATTGATTCGGAATTTTATAATTGATGACTTGAGTGTAAACATTCGTGAAATAGGCTGTACAATCAATATTGCATGAACATTTGACTGTCAAAAAAATTTGTTCGCGTTGGATCCCACACAATTTGTCAATCGCTCAAAAAAAAGCTCGTGTCGATTGGTGCAAAGAAATGCTCAAAAAAATACGATTGCGGTGCTTCCAAACACGTCTATGACATCGTGACAGGTGATGAATCATGGATTTACGCGTATGAGCCCGAAAGTAAACAGCAGTCGACCGTATGGGTGTTTCAAGATGAGCCAAATCCAACAAAAGTTGTTCGCGCACGAAGCACTTCCAAGCAAATGGTCGCCTGTTTTTTCGGAAAAACTGGACATGTCGCAACCGTACCACTAGAACAACGCAGAACAGTCAATTCTGAGTGGTACACAACCATTTGTTTGCCAGTTGTCATCCAAGAAATCAGGAAAACCAACCGCCGAAAACGGATCACTCTTCACCACGACAATGCGAGCTCTCACACATCGGCTCAAACAACTGCATTTTTGAGCACGCAAAACATCGATTTGATGAGTCATCCGCCATATAGTCCTGACTTGGCACCGAATGACATCTTTTTATTCCCATCCGTAAAAAATAAAATGAGAGGTCAACGTTTTTCGACACCTGAAGAAGCGGTTGATGGGTTCAGAATACATGTTTTCGAGATACCTCAATCAGAGTGGCAAAAGTGCTTCGACAATTGGTTCAAACGCATGCAAAAGTGTATAGATATTAATGGGGAATATTTTGAAAAACATTAAAGCGATTTTCAATGATTAATGTTTATTTTTGTTCTCTAATCCCGAAATATAAAAGGCAACCCTCGTACTATCCCACGCTGGAATATTTGAAGGTACAATAAAGTGGGATGTATTATTAAAAGATTCTTCATGTGGGTGTTGAATATTTGGTCTTTCAAAAAGGAGAGTAAATTGCTTTCTAAATTGCTGAACTCACGCGCTTGTGCCACACTTTAATTAGGATTCGCGAGCACAATACACTTGCACTTTTCAATTACGGTGAATCGCAAACGTTTTTAATTAGCGCTTAATTAATTGGAAAATACACGTGAATGCACACATATGTGAAACATTTCATTACGTAAATATTGTATAATATAATTATGCAACTGAAATTATAAAAATATGTAATTTTAATAAACCAAGACATTAAATCTTGGTTAAAGCATGCAGTATACTGTTTTCTTTATAGAATTCAGATTTTTGCACGAAATTATTGGATATTCAGAATGTTTTTCGCGGGTAACTTAGGAAGACCTAAGTTTAATTGCTAGTTTTTGTTTGAGAATGTTCTTTTCGTGACACTGATATTTGTTTAAGATATTCCCACTGAGCAAACACATTTAAGTAACATTTATTCAACATTGAAACGTTGTATGTTGCTGTAATTTAGAGCAAACATTATTGAAAACTGTTTGCTTACCAGATTAGTTATGTGAATATTGTATGAGGATAATTACTTCTATCTAACTTCTATTCAGAGCTGGGCAGGATTCGAATCATTCAGGATTCGAATCCTTTTAGACGATTCAAAAGAGGCACTCGAATACTTTAGTTAAACTGGATTCGTTACATGTTTTTAAGAGGATTCGTATTCGAATCTAAATGCGGGTGATTCGAACCCTCATAAAAGGATTCGAATATTTATAAAAAGATTCGAATACTTACAAAAGAATTCGAATACTTACAAAAGGATTTGAATCGTTAAAAATAATTCGAATTAATTGTGAGGATTAACATGAAAAATTTGTTTTGTGTGTTTTTAAGTTTCTCGTTAAATCACTGTTTTATACGCGTGGCGCATGAAGTAAAATTTCGAGTTTAGAAAAGCCCCGTGAAAATTTGTCTCGGGTCGCTGCGCGACCCTCGACAAATTTTCTACGCGGGGCTTTTCTAAACTCGAAATTTTACTTCATGCTTAGTCTGGGAGTGGAAACGCTCGTTCGAAACTTCAAACTGATTGCTTTGATAAGAACATTAAACGACTGAAAATGTTTTAAAGATAATAATCTAGTTTTCAAAATTTTGTTTAACATTATTTGAAGTAAAACTGATATGGTAGCCACAATCTGAAATGTTAAAGTTTTCCGAAATTTCCCTGATTCAAGGTTTTTTTCCCTGACCTTTTAATATAACTTTCTTCTGTGGGAAACCCCTAGCTTGTTAAATTGTTTTCATTGTTTTTGTCAATATTTAAGTTGGTTTTATAAATGTTTACGTGTTTTGTAATTTTTATGATGCCTGTTGATTTTGATAAACTTAATAATATCATATAGATTTTTTGTTAGTGTTTTGGTCAATTTGAATAAAATACAAAATTCAAATTCACCAAAACACTAACAAAAAAAGCAATATGGTATTATTGAATTTGTCAAAATCAACAGACATCATAAAAATTACGAAACAGGTAAACATTTATATAACCAATTTAACTTTTCTCTGACTTTCCCGGTTTTAATGATATTCAGTGAATTTTTTATTTACGTAATTTTCAGGCATTCGTTGATTTTATAATAGAGTTCAATTTGAAGTTTTGAACGAATTTTTCTACTCCCAGACTAAGCATGAAGTAAAATTTCGAGTTTAGAAAAGCCCCGCGTAGAAAATTTGTCGAGGGTCGCGCAGCGACCCGAGACAAATTTTCACGGGGCTTTTCTAAACTCGAAATTTTACTTCATGCGCCACGCGCGTAACTTCACTGATTTGAAGTTCAAAAACACATAAATACATCTTTAATCAAAGTAACACAGATATTTAGTCTATTATCAACTTCACAGGATCATTTCTGTAATATATCTTCAACATACTCATCATTGACTTGATGAGTATTCAGTGTTAATAATAAATAATCAGGTTGAAAAAAACTGTTTTTATTCCTTACTTCACTTTTATTTTTATGTGTTAGATGTACATTTCGAGTGCTAAGCACTCATTATCAATAACTAATTAGTTATTGATAATGAGTGCTTAGCACTCGAAATGTACATCTAACACATAAAAATAAAAGTGAAGTAAGGAATAAAAACAGTTTTTTTCATTGTGATTAAATACTCCACATAACTCAAATCAAACAATTAGAAATAATCAGGTTTTGAATATTTTTATTAAAACAACTGATAACGATATTTATATGTAAATGGTTGCAAAAAAATAATAGAATCAAATTTATTCCTAAAGGATTTGTATTCGTGATTCGGAAAAACAGGATTCAAATCTTTGATTCGAATCATATGTATCTCTTACGAATCCATTATTCGAGTACTCGTGATTTGAATCATGTTAGGTGATTCGGATTCGTAATTGGAATCCTTTTCACGAGGATTCGTCCCAGCTCTGCTTCTATTTGACTCTGTTTTATTTTTTATTTGTCAAATTTAATATTTTTTAAAGAAATTTTGAATACTGTGTGAGGATAATTTGGTTACGTATAACTTCTATTTGACTCCGTATTTTTTGTGTGTGTGTTTTATTTAATATATTTTTTTAAATTATTTTTGTAAATTACCTTCGGGTGTAAGTTTGGTCTTTACACACTTGATTTAATTCAAAGAGTTTGTGATGAATACATCGTTAATTATTTAAAAATAAAACCAACAGTTGGAATAATTAGAAGCGTCTATTTTTACCCCCTGACAGCACTATTTTAGTACATCCGCGTGTCAACTGAATAAACTAAACGCATGATAAATTGGCATTTAAAGCACTTGTTTCTGGTGTGTGAAATAAATTTTCCAACTGTGAAAAAACTCTTCGCAAATTATTGGTAATAATATTTTCTTATGGCAAGTTTAAGGGAGTAAATAGAATTCTTAAATTGAATAAGGACATTTTTTGAAACATTTTGCGATGAAGTTGTAAATATTTTGTACTGACATTTTGAGACACGACTATACTTCGTCTCAAAAGTAAGAGGACCACAACAAACTGTCCAGTTTACACAGCTGAAATATAAGGTTATATTTTGATGAGTGAGGTAATACAGATATAGTCACTTAGAATACTTTGATAACACTGTTCAAATACTGGGTGGGGCAGAAAAACCTATCCGATTTCAAAACGTTATATAATTAAAACCACTTAACTTGACAAAATTTTTTTTTATTAACATATCGCAAATTTTATGCCATTTTTAAATTTAAGTTTTGAAAAGCACATCACTCAAATGTCGTCCTTGGGAGCGGATACACTGATTTAGGCGCTCGCGGTAGCTTTCCATGACTTTCACCGTCATTTCCACAGGAATTTCTTCAATTGCCCGAGCAATTTCCCTTCGTAAAGCAAGAAGGGTCCTTGGTCGATGCTGGAATACCTTCGATTTGAGGTAACCCCAAAGGAAGAAGTCACATGGAGTGAGATCCGGTGAGCGCGGCGGCCAGCCAATATCACCTCTCAGAGAAATGAGGCGTCCGGGAAACATTTCCCTGAGAATGTCCATTGATCGTCGCGATGTGTGGGCGGTTGCACCATCCTGTTGAAACCACACATTTTCCACGCCATTTTCTTCCATTTTGGGTTGAAGAAAATTTTCCAGCATGAAACAATAACGCTCGCTGTTGACCGTTACGGTTTGCCCATTTTCTTCAAAAAAGTAAGGCCCCCAGACGCCTAGGCGGGAAAGAGCACACCACACAGTCACTTTTGGGCTATGGAGGGGTTTCTGATGGATTTCCCGAGGATTTTCGTCACTCCAATATCGAAAATTCTGCCTGTTTACGGCGCCACAAAGGTGAAAATGGGCTTCGTCCGTGAAGAGCACAACATCGTCTATTGGGAGTTCTCGGAGATCGCGACACAGGTTCATACGGGTTTCAAAATCCCTTTCAATTAATTCCTGTGCAACAACCATTTTGTAGGGATGCATTTTGAGGTCCCGGTGCAAAATTCGCCGAATACTGCGGTTGGAAATCGCCAAAGCGAGCGAATGTTTTCGTGCCGAACGACGCCGGTAACGTTCAATCGCGGCTCTCACATTGGCCATGTTTTCAGGTCCTGTTGCTGTCCTGGGACGTCCAGGCGACTTCTTTTTCAATGCTGAACCCGTCTGTCAAAAATTTGACACCCACACTTTAATCGTAGCTTGATGTGGAACAGGATCATGACGCCCGAGTCCGAAATGAATTCGAAAAGCACGTTGTGTAGCAATTATCGAACCGCCGTTTTCGATAAACCGCTCAATAACAAAAGCACGATGTTCACCAGACCAAGGCATGTTGACTAATGACAAATGGCATAAAACCGGCTTTATAACGGTTTTTACCCCACTACTCTACCTGTTCCCTCTTCTGAGAAAAAGGGATTTGAAATCGGATAGCTTTTTCTGCCCCTCCCTGTAGAAGATATGTAAATAAACGAAACTCCCACTTAGCAAAGAAATGTCAGTTGTGACTTCAACATGACAACCGCAATTTTGCGTCTCTGCTTCAGTGTGATTTTACATTTTTGGCAGCCAATAAGGTCGCGTAATTTGACCAGCTTATTTTTATTGTGGGCCTCTTATTTTTGAGAGAAGCCATATAAACATTCGCCCATTGTCAACCACAAGATGGCATCCGTCTTTAGATTAAAATACAGTGACTTAATTGAACACAGTGGCGACAACTCTCTGTCATCCGCCATGTTGAGGCAATATTAATCAAGAGAATAGGTTATAATTCAAACATCTGATATTCAATTGTGACAGCGAGTGTTGTCATCTTTCACTTGAAGCGTCATCCATGAGCGGGAGCTATTCCCTTAATTTTGGAATAGAAACATATCGTCAGTGTAATTCTAACACCTCGTAACCTATTTTTTTTTAATTTTGAGGTTATTAACTATTTCTATAGTAAAAAGAATGCCCTGAATCGAGTGGAAAATATTTCGTAAGTCATAGAGCGATTAGTTGTTGTGCTGTAGCGCGACCTAGTAAAATTTATTTTCCTCTTGACTCAGCGCACTTTTTTACTAAGGAAATAACTTATAACCACAAAATCTAAAAAAAATGGGCTACGAGGTATTAGAATTACACCGACGATATAATGGTTAATACCTCAAATTAATGTGTTTAAGTTGATTCTATTTACCTTTGCGAATTTTTGAGAAACGATTTTGGGGTAAGTAAAATAAACCACAACCTTTAGACGGAATTGCTGTGACCAGCTTTAGACCTCATAGCCACGCCGCTGTTTCTCCGCCATTTCGGGTCAGAATTACTAACAACCAATCAAATAGAATACCAAAATTGTCGCCACTGTGTTTAAACATGGCACTGTAGATTAAAGATTTTAATTCGAATAGTTATTGAAATAAATATTTCTCCCTCAATCCAAAAATTGACTTGGAGTGATTTTCAAAATAGTTCTGTTTCGTTTGAGAGATATTGTACACCACTGTCGCCACTGTGTTTAAGGGGTTAGGGGCACTCATAATTTTGAAAAAATCGATTTTTCAAAAATGTCAGTATTCGAAAGTACGATCCTTCGACTATCATATTTCAAAATTTCATGGTGATCCGACATGTAGAAGTATTTTTTTTTCGACCGCCGAAGCGAACAGTGCAGGCCGTCGGGCTGCGACCGTGCGGCGCTCCAGCCGCTCCGAACGCTATTTCTCTCGCGCTTGTGATACTAGCCTGCAGGTCAGTTTTAAAAACCGTGCACATGTTTTAGAAACTTGTGCCGCCATCTATGATCATGTTAGAACTATTTCGATGTAGTTTGAACCTCAAATTCCATTGGTGTCAGTCGCCATACACGTGCCGGTGTTTGTTTCGCGCCGTGAAAAAGATATAAACGATGGGTCGAAACAAAGTGAGTCGAAGTGCGCGCAAAAGTAATCCGACGCAAAAATATCTAAATCGAAAAAGGAAGCAGTCTTTCAACCCGAAAACGCCAGAGATCGACGATAGCAGTTTCAGTGCATCGGCGAAGAAAATGAAGAGACAAAAGGAAGTCATAGTGCCGCAGGACGATTCCATTCAGTACCGGATCATAAATTTCGTCACCGTGTTTGCTGCCATCTCGAATTTGGTGAAGTGTCGCGAGTGCAACGGGAACTTGAAATTCCAAACTGACAACACGCGTGGACTGGGCTTCAGAATTGCTGTGATATGTGACAACTGCCTGATCGTTTCGATTCCATCTTGCTCTTTCATTGGGCACACGTACGAAATTAACAGGCGTTTTATATTCGCAATGAGAGTACTGGGACTTGGCCACGAAGGATGTGTAAAGCTGTGCGGGCTCCCGGACATGCCGAGTTTTCTGGCTAAGAAAACGTACAACATTTTGATGAAGCAGATTCTGATATCGGTGACAGCAGTGGCGGATCTATTGTTCCATAAGGCAGTGAAGGAAGAACGAGAAGAAACTGTTCGGGAAACCAATGCAGCGAAGGACGACGAACTAACTGTGTCAGGTGATGGGACGTGGCATAAGCGCGGATTTACGTCATTGTAAGGTGTCTCGTCGTTGATTGGCTACTACAGTGGAAAAGTTCTCGATGTAGTCACGAAAAGTGCGTACTGCAAAATGTGTGAAGTTTGGAAGGGCAAAGAGGATACTCACGAATACAACGAATATATGGAAACTCATCAAGCGGAATGTTCAGCAAACCATCAAGGATCAGCAGGGAAGATGGAAGTCGCAGCCATAACTGAAATGTTTTGCAACTCTGAAGAAAAGTACAACGTCAAATACGTCAACTATATCGGTGATGGGGATTCAAAAACGTTTGCAGGTGTTCGTGATGCTCATCCCTACGGTCCTGAAACAGTCATCCAGAAGAAAGAATGTGTCGGTCACGTTCAAAAGTGGATGGGCTCCAGATTACGCGCGTGTAAGAAAAAGATAGGAGGACTCGGCGGTATTTCTGCCGCCGAGTCCTCCTGTCTTTTTCTTACACGCGCGTAATCTGGAGCCTCACTGGTAAACTTATTGATAAGTTAACAGTTTACTATGGGTTAGCAATAAGACGACACAATCAATCTGTTAACGGCATGAGAAACGCGATTTGGGCAACTTTTTACCACTACAACTACGATCACAAGCTGTGTCCAGTAGGAAAGGACTCTTGGTGTACCTGGCAGCGGGCGGCCGTCAATAACAACGTGGATTCATTCCACCATGATTATGTTCAATTTCCAGCTGATGTCTCCAAAGCCATAAAGCCAATTTATACCGACTTGACGAAGCAGGAATTACTCGAACGCTGTGTGGGTGGTTTCACTCAAAACAACAACGAGAGCTACAACCAGCTGATTTGGAAAATCTGTCCGAAAATCCTCCCGGGAAGCTCAACGATCGTTCAAATTGCGGCCTATACAGCAGCTGTTGTCTACAATAAGGGGTTCTACAGCATCCTGATGATCTTCCAGGCGATGGGGGTGAACTGCGGCCCGAATATCCACAGGTTTGTTTCCGACAAAGATGAGCAGCGGATAGCGCTCAGTGACAGCCGCGCACACGCTGCTACCAGGGAAGAGAGAATGCGGCGAAGACAAGAGCGAACGAGGAGTCTAGACGATTTCCTGGACTCGGAAGGACCACAGTACGGGCCCGGAATCGACGATTCACTGTAAGTCTATTTTTATGAACGTACAGAATATTTAAATGCTCTCCAAAACTTCAAAGTCGTTTTTCTCGAAACGACATTTTTCAATGCGGTGCCAATGATTCCAGCCAAAGTTCTGAACGGATCTGGATTAAATTTGGCATAATTGTTGCTAATTACATTGTTGTGTACTTGGACGAAGGAATTTACGTTCTGATAAAAATTACTATATTTTTGGCATGCTAAATCAACCAAATTTTAAGTCATAAAACGCACTTTTTTTCAAACGGCCGCCATTTTGTTTAAAATCAACGTATTTAATTTTCCTTCGTCCAAGTACAAGGTTTTTATATATATTACTAAGATCAATATCGATTTTGTGTTTCAGATAAACAGTACGACCTCTGGGATTGGCACCGCGAACCCTTTATTCTGAAAGGCGCGCCCCTGTACACAGTCTTTTTGTGTGTGTATACACATATTTTTTCAATAAAAAAATATTTTTATAAAGTAGAATAAAAGACCTTTTTAACGTAGTAATAGCTTTTTACATACAACCATTACCTTTCGAGAAAAAAAAATCCAAAAAACACCTAAAAATCACAACTATGACTGCCCCTAACTCCTTAAACAAGGCACTTTAGATTAAAGATTTTAATTCGAATAGTTATTGAAATGAATATTTCTCCCTCAATCCAAAAATTGACTTAGAGTGATTTTCAAAATAGTTCTGTTTCGTTTGAGAGATATTGTACATTCTAAATCTTTTCTATGAATGCATCAACATTCATATAAAATGTACATTTGTCGATGTCCCAGTTTCATGGAATATAATCATCATAAACACAGTAAACCAGATTAATCGCTCGTGTAACACAAGACACAAAACAAAACGATGACCAGCTGGCGTACAAAACGTGACGGCACGCGAGTTCCTTCGAGATCGCTTCCTAGATACCACCAGCATTCTTTCTTCTCTCGTATATATATTTTTAAGACTGTAAATACTCGATATTATAATTTTTCCGATTTCCGCATCGTTGCGCTCGATCTGTTCTGATACCGGATTACGTGAAAGGCGCCGTGAATTAGTTTAGGTCAGATGCAAATTCAAAACAGAAGGATCTATTCGGCGAAATAAGAAAAGGTTACTCATCACTGGTCTAAATGATACATCTAATATGTTTTGCTACCTTTCCTGCTGTTAGTAGTACTAGCGCCAAGTAATCTAATTTGATTGAAAACAATATTACATTTCTGTCCTAAGTCTGACCGTCTGATCCTGTTAGTGATCAAAACATCTACACTATATTCACCCGTAATGCTGGCCTATCTACTTTTTAACATATTTTTGATAATTTCTTTTAAATAAAAACATAAGTACCTACTCGTATGTACCAACTTTCAGAAATGTAAACACCTGTAATATTTTGCAGTTTCTCCATTAAAATATGCAATTTAAATTAAAAATAGTATGCTTAACCCATTAAGTGCCATTGATGCATACACGCAACATTATTATTTTTTTGTTAATTAAATTACTAAATAAGTTAATTGCTTATGTTATATTATTCCAGCTGGCTTGAAAATGTATGAAGAAAAAGGTAAATATTTTGTTGTATAAATATTTCGCTTATTACTCATTAAAACAAAAACAAAAAAGTCAGTGTATTTCTAACTGCACAATATTTCAGTGTTTTATACGCGTGGCGCATGAAGTAAAATTTCGAGTTTAGAAAAGCCCCGTGAAAATTTGTCTCGGGTCGCTGGCGCGACCCTCGACAAATTTTCTACGCGGGGCTTTTCTAAACTCGAAATTTTACTTCATGCTTAGTCTGGGAGTGGAAACACTCGTTCTAAACTTCATATTGCACGTTTTTATATGAAATCGACGAATGCCTGAATTATGTATATTTAAAAAAAAATCACTGTGTATTACATACTATGAATCTTTCTTTTAATATGTATGAATGACATATTAAAATAAAAATTCACAGTATGTAATGCACTGTGAATTTTTCTCTTAAATATTCATAATGTATACGCTGTAAACTTTCAGTCATTCGTCGATTTTATATGAAAACGTGCGATATGAAGTTTAGAACCAGCGTTTCCACTCCCAGACTAAGCATAAAGTAAAATTTCGAGTTTAGAAAAGCCCCGCGTAGAAAATTTGTCGAGGGTCGCGCAGCGACCCGAGACAAATTTTCACGGGGCTTTTCTAAACTCGAAATTTTGCTTCATGCGCCACGCGTATAAAATACTGAAATATTGTGAAGTTCCAAATATACTGACATTTTTTTATAAAAAAAGTGCAGAATTGGACCTAAATTCAATTTTTAGAGTTAACTCTATCACTGCTCCGCCCTTAATGGGTTAATGATCCGCGAATTGTAAATATTATTTTTTAATACCAATTGTGTTGGTCCTTAATGGGTTAATGACACGCGAATTGTAAATATTATTTTTAAAACCAATTGTGTTGGTTTTGTTTCCAAAGCGCGCTTTGCAAACAAATCAATCAATTTTGTACAAGAAATCTCCGATCTTTAAAATTTCTTTCAGAAAGACTGTATAGATGTTTTGATCGGGTCCTATGATGACGAAGATAAATACGGAATAATGTGAAGGATTACGATGTTGAGAAAGTGGGAAGGAGGAGAATGAGAAGATGTAAAAATCGATGCACGAGAATTGGCCCATATTTAGGCCGAAAAAGTGTCCTGTTTGGCCGAAGGCGATTCAGCCAACGGTATATTCCTCCGATCTTCGTGCGGCTAATGAAATGTAACTGTAACTTTACAAGAGCGATACGTGCGCGAGATTAGGTCATTCAGAATATGAAAATTATTGTACGCGCATGAAAGTTTTGAAGAATCAACAATATTTTATTAAAACATTGAACTTATCAAGTCAAAGCTCGTCTAAAAATTAGTTTAATATCAAACTGTAGCAATTATTATGACACTGTCAGAGCACTAAGCATGAAGTAAAATTTCGAGTTTAGAAAAGCCCCGTGAAAATTTGTCCAGGGTCACACAGCAACCCGAGATAAATTTTCTACGCCACGCGTATAAAACACAGATTTTAAGCAAAGTTCGAATATACATAAATTTCACAATATTTGAGTGATTTATAAGCGTGGCGCATGAAGTAAAATTTCGAGTTTAGAAAAGCCCAGAAAATTTGTCTCGGGTCGCTGCGCGACCCTCGACAAATTTTCACGGGGCTTTTCTAAACTCGAAATTTTACTTCATGCTTAGTCTGGGAGTGGAAATCACTTGTTTAAAGCTTTAAAATGAACTTAAAAAAACAGGGAATATTTCAATGACTAACTAAATGTCAAAACAAAATCACCAAACATCATCAGTATCTAGGGCTAACGCGATAATACGAAATGCATTAAAATGTTTACAAAATCGCAAATTTCTCAAAAACTGTTGAAAGGATATGGCAATAACCAGGTATCAATAAAAATGAAATTTAATTTCGCATCAGATAAAGTATCTCAAGATAGATGGTTCCATTTAAAAAAATGAAGTTATGCATGTTTGAAGTACTGAAGAATACCGTCGACGGACTCGGTTCAATTTAGAAAATCTGACTAATGGCAAAAACCTAAACAAATACTACATTTCTTCCCGAATCCAAAACCGTAAACCGCACAACTCTGACGTATTTCGTTTTGAAGATATTGTTAATGGCGTCGAGCTCTAAAATCGTCAAATTTATCAAAAAAATTAAATAACTCGAAAACGGTTCAACTGAGACCCAATGTTGGTTGTGTGCATAAACTCATGTTTATTTTTAACGAGCAATCCAAAAATATATAGGGTGTTCTATTTAAAGGAAGTTGGTGTTTACTTCCGGTATAACCGCAAGGCCGCCATATTTAGTAATCATTTTAGGTTATGAAAAACTTGATTCTGAACAACTTTTATTTGAAACTTTTTTTGCTATTTTCAACGATACACCCACTATAGACCGATTTCCGCTTAGTGACTCACCTTGTATAAATCAACAAAATTTACAAAAAAATCTCATAGAATGTTCATAAAATTGTATGTATGTTAAAAATCACGAAATATCAAAAATTTCATCAACATATTATGAATTGACAAAAATTTGATGAAAATCTCAAAATATTGCAAATCTCATGAATGTTTAATAAATTGAAGAGAATCTCAAAATATTGAAAACCTCATAAGACTTATAAATCGACAAATATCTCGATACCTTGAAAATCTCATCAACATTATAAATCGACAAAACGAGTGTTTTCCACTCCCGGACTAAGCATGAAGTAAAATTTCGAGTTTAGAAAAGCCCCAAGAGAAAATTTGTCGAGGGTCGCGCAGCGACCCGAGACAAATTTTCGGGGCTTTTCTAAACTCTAAATTTTACTTTATGCGCCACCCACATAAAACAATAATTTCACATTTGATATTGACATTTCATATTTCACAATGACGTTTAAAGATATTTTCAATAAAATGTAAAAAAAGTGTATCTGTTTAAATACGGCAAATGTCAAATACGGGATGTCAAATGTCAACCATTTGACATCCCGTATTTGACATTTGCCGTATTTAAACAGATAAACTTTTTTTACATTTTATTGGAAATATCTTTAAACGTCATTTTCGAGTGTATATTATTAAATAAAAATGAACATACCTCGAAATATTAAAAATCTCATAAAATTTTTATAAATCGACGAAAATTTCGGAATATTGAAGACCACTCGAGACTTTTATAAATCGACAAAAATCTCGATATGTTGAAAACCTCATCAAAATGTTTTAAATCGATAAAACGAGTGTCGTCCACTCCCAGACTAAGCATGAAGTAAAATTTCGAGTTTAGAAAAGCCCGAAGAGAAAATTTGTCGAGGGTCGCGCAGCGACCCTCGACAAATTTTCGGGGCTTTTCTAAACTCGAAATTTTACTTCATGCGCCACCCGCATAAAACAATAATTTCACATTTGACATTTGATATTGAGATTTCATATTTCACATTTAACATTTGACATTTGCCGTATTTTGACAGATAAGACTTTTTTAGAAAATATTTTTAAACATCGTTTTCGAGTGTATATTATTAAATAAAAATTAACAAAATGATTATAAAAATTTTGAATCAAAATACTGAATGTTGAACTTAAGTTTTGATAGTCAAAATTTGTAAAAGGCCGGTTTCAAGATATTTAAGATTTTATATTTTTATCTTGATTTTCGTTCATTTAATGGTCAAAAATTGATTATCAAAATTTCAATTTTTATAATTTTTGTCAATTTACACACACAGTGCTCGTTTTTTATTCGAACGTAGATATAATTTGTAATGTTTTCTGCACAGATTTCTCTTAGCTCGGCAGAAAAATGTAGTTAAAAAGATGGCTATTTGCTCCGAAAGACCGACACTTCCTTATCAACGATTGTCTGTTCTTTACTACTCTGTGTCTCACTCTACTAAACGGTAACCTTAATGTCAAATTGTTGCAATTATTATGACACTGGCTGTAAAGATTTGGACATTAACAGTATAGTCATTGATGTTTGAAATTAAAGTAAAGAGACTGATTCGCATTCCATTATAAAAACGATATTTATAAAAAAAAATAGGTAGGCCCTGGAAAAAAATGGCTTCTTGCATTGTATTATATGTTCAATAAAAAAAAAATGATTTAATCTCTTTTTCAAATTTAAGTTGGCTACGGACTTCAGGAATTGACATATAAATCGTCAAACCTAATTGAGACTGATTCGCATTCCATTATAAAAACGATATTTATAAAAAAATAGGTAGGCCCTGGAAAAAAATGGCTTCTTGCATTGTATTATTTGTTCAATAAAAAAAAATGATTTAATCTTTTTTTGAAATTTAAGTTGGCTACGGATTTCAGGAATTGACATATAAATCGTAATGTATATTTTCAGAGTTGCCAACCTAGAATATTTTCCATGGCACTCTAGAGATTTTTTTTAATTGAACATACGATATAAGTTTCACATTCAATTTTTTTTTGTATTGTTAATATTTTAGCAACTATAAGTTGGGCAATAAAAAATCAGCCATTAATTAATTTAAATTTTATCACACCTTGAAAAACATTTACATTTTTTATCATTTACTAGTTGATAAAAAAAATAATTTTAAGTTTGGTTTGTTATCGTTTATTAACATTTATAAACAATTCCTGTATTTTTGTTTTCACTTACTTTCATGTGCGTGTTGATTTGGGCCTTCTTGTTGACGAGTTCTTTGACCACATCCATGTGTCCGCATTGGCAGGCTACGAACAGCGGGCTTCCGCCGTCCTGAAACGGAAAAAAATATTTGGGTCACTAGTTCAATCGTGTGTCTCTTGAATGCACGGTTTCTATCTTTGCATTATTTATATTTAGTAGTAGTCGATATAAATCATTGTATAACCGATTCGAAAAATGGTTTACGATCTCTCCTTTCACGATCCATTTGAGACAAGACTTACTTATATATCAGTATGAATCAAACTGATTGATTCTCAATTTCTAATATATAATCCCACTGAGCAAAAAACAAACAAATAATGTTATATCAACATTGTAGCAACATTAAAGGTTGATTTAATGTTGATGAAAATTACTTAAATGGATTTGCTCAGTGGGATCTATACATGTATATACAGAGAAACAAGCTCTTTGTATATTTGTTTTAATACATAAATTGGGGCACTAAGAAGCAAAAGGGTGTAAGAGCCAATTTGAAAAAATTGGATTACATACAAGGGGAACAAATTTTTTGTTAATTAATAAACAGATATAGAGATTTTATTGATAGGTACTGTGTTACCCAGTACATTTTCTGTAAATCCACATAACTATTTTGCTATTTTGTTTATTGGTTTTAATATACCTTGAACTTTAAAATTAGGTTATTAGGAGGGGCAAATTCGTGTCTGAAATTTCGTGTAGCAAATTTTTCGAAAACAAATCGAGATAAAGAAAATATATTTTCAGTATCTGTTTTACCATGACTTACTGCATGTGTTAAAAAATGTTAAAGAAAAAATGTTAATTTATAGCGGAACTTTACAACTCGGTTACTTAAGAGGGGCAAATTCGTATCTGAAAAAAAATATGAAAATTAATCTTCCAACCGAGTGTAGGGCCTCTCCAAAATATCTAAACCAGCAAATTTTGAAGAGAGACACCCTCTATAAGCGCGGGAGTATAATGGAAGAAAAGAAACCACAATTTATGGTGTGTTGATGTTACAATTTATGACTTTATCTGTTAGAATAACAGGTAGTTTCCCTTTTTTTGCTTTTTAAAGTGTTTTAAACGGTCGTTCATGTTCATTTGATGACTCCAACAATTTAACTCATAATCAATATGTTATGCAATGGTATTATTTGGTTACGTTTTAATCAAATCGATTAAATAGAGCACGCTAATCTAGCAATAAAAAAAATGCAAAATAAGGTTATGATCTGGGTTTAAAACGTGTTTAAAACATGTTTAAAACACGTTTAAAACGTGTTTAAAACATGTTTAAAACACGTTTAAAACGTGTTTAAAACAGAATATACAGGGCATTTTTCTTTTGTGTACATATCCCGATAATTACAACGTTTTTTAACGTTGTGGGAAATCGTTGTTTTAATGCGGTTAATTTAAGGCTTTAAACGAGTGTTTTCCACTCCCAGACTGAGCATGAAGTAAAATTTCGAGTTTAGAAAAGCCTAAGAATTTGGATTGGCCGCGTAGCGAAGCGGAGCGACCAATCCAATTTAGGCTTTTCTAAACTCGAAATTTTACTTCATGCGCCACGCTTAAAAACACTGATTTACAGTGAAGTTCAAAAAACACACACTTAGAACAACGGTTATAGGCAACCTAATATACGTTAGAGTTATTGGGTTGCCTATAATCACTGATTTAAATTATTTTGTCAGCGCAGAATTTGACTTACGTTTTATCCACATTTACATATTAGATTGCTAAAGCCGTATATTTTAAACTTTACGATATTTCAGTGTTTTATACGCGTGGCGCATGAAGTAAAATTTCGAGTTAAGAAAAGCCTAATTTGGATTGGCCGCTCCGCTTCGCTACGCGGCCAATCCGAATTTTCAGGCTTTTCTAAACTCGAAATTTTACTTCATGCTTAGTCTGGGAGTGGAAAACCCTCGTTTAAAGATTCAAATTGAAATCTTGAACAAAACACAACGTACGTGGAAAAATTTACAGTGTATGCTTATGTATACCTGAAAGAAAAAATCTCTGTATTTAAAAACCACATTTATGCACACACAGTTTTATTGTAATAAAATGTTGTGTTTGATAATGTAATTTGAAATAGCTTAAACAATTTAGCTAAAATTTAAAAACAAACAAAAAATTTCAATGAATCAATATAAAATATAATTCAGCAAATATTTATTTTTAGCAGCTAAGATAATAAATAAAAAACGGTTTTAAACAAATACAACGTTTAAAACATGTTTTAAACAAATTTAAGATTTAAAACATGTTTAAAACGAAACCGACGGCTGTTTTTAAACATGTTTAAAACACTGTTTTTAAACATGTTTAAAACACTGTTTTAAAACAAAGTGTTTTAAACATAACAACCCTGGTTATGATTGAACATCTAACAAGTGTTTCCAATCCCAGATTAAGCATGAAGTAAAATTTTGAGTTTAGAAAAGCCTGAACATTTGGCTCGGGCGTAGCGCAGCAGAGCGACTGAGACAAATTAGGCTTTTCTAAACTCGAAATTTTGCTTCATGCGCGACGCGTATAAAACGCTGATTTAATGTGAAATGGTCTATAACCAACCAATTAGCAAGTGAAATACGTTTGGTACGACAATCATCAATTCTTTATATGACGGAAAAAGTGCTATAATGAACATATACATTATTTTTGTATTAACGACGTGAACACCATCTACTGTCAATAGCACTACTCAAAAATTGGCAGCAGATGGTGTTTACATCGTCAATTTATATGTAAATTACGCATGACTACTAAAATGGTTATAGATGTTTAGTTTTCTTCTGGATTTTAAAATACACAATCAATTGACATTTATAATAGTCATTTTGTGAGTACAATAGACAAGGCTATTGGCAGTAGATGGCGTTCACGTCATCAACCTAAATGTAAATTACATATGACTTAAAATTGTCAATTTATAGTCCAATTTGAAATCCAGAAGAAAACTAACCATCTTTATTCATTTTAATAGTCTCATATGTAATGTACATTTAAAATAACGACGTGAACTATTTATGAAAAGGAAAAACGATAGAAAAAAATCTGAAATCTAAAATCAAATGACAACAAAACAATATTTGTCAACCATTAGTTTAATTATTGACAAATGCAGCTTTGTTGTTTGCTTCCAAAGGCTACTTGTTTAAGTCGTGACAATTGTGAATTTTTTATAATACTTTCTTTTAACACAATGAAACACTTTTAACTTTGTTTGTATAACACGTTTTATTTAATGTGACTGTAGTTTCGACAAATTTAGCTTGTCATTCTCAAACATGGAATGTTTGATAATGACAAGCTAAATTTGTCGAAACTACAGTCACATTAAATAAAACGTGTTATACAAACAAAGTTAAAAGTGTTTCATTGTGTACATGGAATGTTTGATAATGACAAGCTAAATTTGTCGAAACTACAGTCACATTAAATAAAACGTGTTATACAAACAAAGTTAAAAGTGTTTCATTGTGTAATTAACATGTAAAACGAAGTAGAAGCCTCCACAATACAGAACTTTCTTTTAAGTTTGCTTTTAATTTTTTAACGAAAGAAGATAGCAAATTATTGTCTCTACAAAGTTTATTCAGAAAAATTAGCTCTTTTGAAATATCTAAAAATATAGGTATGTATCTGGGGAAAAAAAATCGATGACGTCATTACTTCAGTTTCAAAATTTAGAAAAATATGCAATTTTGGATTAAAATGGACCTTACTCAATCTCATTTATGAACCTTTTTTCATATTTTTTCTACCGTTTTTCCTTTTCTAATAATAGAGCAGAGACATCAAGTTTCGCTCACCCTGTACATTTTATACAGCGTGTAGACGAACTACTGTACAGGCTCTCTACCACATAAGGGGCAGCGTTTAAATAAACAATACCTGCCTTTGAAATTACCATACCTTTAGTAGATAGCTCACAAATAATTATTTAAAATAATTAATAATAATAGGCCACATGTTTGTGGTATCTGGTATACGCGCACATTGCGTATTTTAAGAGAGATTCCACATAGACTGGTAGTTTTTAAACGATTTGGATATCGAATTACACCATCCAGAGAAAAGTGGGTCAGATTGTGAAGAATTATGTCTATGTTGTTATTGTGATTTTTTTATACGTGACCCAGTTTCATCTAGTAATTCTAGACAGTGTGTGTGTGTGTAGTGCGTGCTAAGTGATTTATACGTCTCGATAGTGCGTGCGAAGTGATCTATGCGCCTCGCAGTAGTAAAAGTAAATTAAAAATACAACAACTTACGCATCCCCGAAAAATATCATGAACACAGGTAACCAGAAGTTCTCAAAAAGTAAAAAATGCATGAAAAATTATGAAAAATCCTATTTTTTTTTCCGATTTTATTTTTGCTGCAATTGGTGTCAAAATATTTTGTGTATACGCCCTTAAGAGGATGTACATTAGTTCGATTACACGCTGTATGTAAAATGTTAATCTTTTGTTTTTTGTAAAGAGTGCCTTAGAAACAGTCGATTAACTCACTTATTTGAGAACTTCTAAGACCCATAATTTGCTTACATATCACCCCTGAAGACGGGCATCCAACGATATATATTTTACCAATTGTGATGTATTTTAAACTAACGAGTGTCTTCCACTCCCAGACTAAGCATGAAGTAAAATTTCGAGTTTAGAAAAGCCCCGTGTAGAAAATTTGTCGAGGGTCGCGCAGCGACCCGAGACAAATTTTCACGGGGCTTTTCTAAACTCGAAATTTTACTTCATGCGCCACGCGTATAAAACACTGATTTAAAGTGAAGTTAAAAACGCACTGAAAACCAACCCAACTTCGATATTTTTCAAAATTGGATGTGTTCTTTTCTATCCATGCTGTAAACCTTCAGATATTCGTTATTTTCTTCTAAAAAAAAATCGATTCCATGTAGTCCTTCGGTCTCCGAAAACCATGATTGGCCCTTCGAGCTGTAGCCTTTGTAAAATGGTAATAAACTTAGTCATCTAGAGTGATCCTTCAATTTGAAACTTCTAAGAACGAGTGTTGTCCACTCCCAGTCTAAGCAAGAAGTAAAATTTCTAGTTTAGAAAAGCCCCGCGTAGAAAATTACCCCTTGAGTGCTCGGTCTCTTTCCCCTTACCCTCCAACATTTTAGGAAAGAGATAGAAATCGGAAGATTTTAGAGTTTTTGGTCTAGTCGCCCGAGTGTAGGTACTCAAGTGTTTGTTTAGACTGGGAAGGTCCTAGCATGCCAAGTCGTAATTTATGGCCTATTTGCCTGCACGCCAATTAAGGAAAAGTCTACTAACTCTGAAAATTGATACCCGACGTTGCCACTCTTAATTATTTTATAAGCCACTTGCTTCCAGGTGATTCAATTTTTAAATTCTTAAAAATTTCCATAAAAGCTTAGCCATTAATTCAATTGTTTTAATTCTGTACATTTTTGGTAAAAGTCTTGCTTCGCTGCTAAAATCTTTCTTTGGTACAAATATTTCACAAAATATATTGTGTCTAATAGATACAAATTATTTCCTTACCCGATTTCTCTCATACATAAACTTAACTTACTTTATACAAACGTCCGCTGTTTCTTTATTAAAATACATAAAAAAAAGAACAGGTATGATTAATATTCTCACCACACTTGAGGAATCCACCGGGGCTCCATTATCCAGCAGCAGTCGCACTATCTCCAGAAAGCCCCCTTGGGCGGCGAAGAAAAGGGCCGTCGTTCCGGTCTGAAAAATATGGAAACGGGGTTTTCCTCACTTTGCATAAACTCCTCACTGGGAACGGGGAAAATGTAAAATTGATAAGCTTTGCCAAACTTACGACTCTCCTGGCTGCTGGGTCGGCGCCTTGCGCCAATAACTCTTTCACACACTCGTAGTTTCCGTTCGCTGATGCTAGAATTAATGGCGTTGTACCTTCCTATAAAAAAAAGATAATAAGAAACGAATCAATGATTAGTTTAGAAAATAATTATTGGAAGGTTTGTAGTAGGAAGATAAATAAAATTGCCAGGTTTAGAGATAGTCGATTTTAGACGAGATAGCAGTTTGGAAATTCGAATAAAAAAGAGTCTACAGAAGAGTAAGACCAAAAACAATATTTTTAGCATAAAAAATGATTTTTCACTTTACGGTCTTGTAGCCTCCAAGTCAGTGGGTGCGAATATGAATCTCAGAAAGACTAAGATTATAAGCGCCCCGCTCTAATACAACACCAAATGGACTCACATACCATAAATTTAGGCAAGGCAAGGCAAATCAAATCGCAGAGTTTACCAGAAGAGTACGGCAAAGCTTGTCAGCTTTCGGAAAACTTGGCTACATTCTTAAAAACAAAGACAGAGTCTAAAATGGAAGGTATATAATATGTGCATACTAACCAACTACCACATGCGGCCTGAAAACCTGGACAGTTAAGAGTGCGAACAAATTACGGGTTTGCCAAAAGACCACGGAACGTGCCATGCTTGGCGTAAGCCTGAGAGAATTACCAACGAAGAGATTAGAAGATGGTCTGGAGTAATCGATGTAATTTAGAGGATGGCATTACTAAAATGGAGCTGGGTAGGATATGTGACTAGGATACACCATGATAAATAGACGCAGAAAAGAACCCACTAGCGACCAAGGAATACAAAGCGGAGCACGTGACGACCACAAAAAAGATTGCTCGAAGATATCAAGCAGATAACGGGAAGGCGATGGTACCACGCCGCAATTAACCGGAGGAAATGGAAGGAGCTAAGGGAGGCCTATGTCCAGCAGTAAACGACTACCGGCTGAAGAGAGAGAGAGAGAGAGAGAGAGAGATGTATTTAACGATAGCAGTAAATACAAAAACTGTTATATTGATATGTTCCTCACATCGTCTATAAATGTTTCGTGTAACAAAGCTGTAACAATATTGAGCCGGTATTCTAACTTCTGCTAAACTCTTGCTAACATGTCCGAAGTGACTGTATGATAGACCGTTGGCATTAGTAAGGCATTGGTGGATTCAACACTAATCCTATGACGTATCCCCAAAGAGTTGGGGGTAGGTCTCATTCAAATTAGCACTGGAAGAGACTATTGAGAAGGTTGAAAAATGAAATCGGCACTAGCTCAAATCGAAATTAAACTAGATAGATCATTTCTCCAACATGCCACTATATTGCATAGTAGTCTCTGATGCATGGGCGCCAATTGTTGTGAAAATACACACACTTTTTTGAAAATCATAAAGTTATTCAAAATTGTATTTATACTATTTTAAAAACCGTCAGGTAATGCTGCCGGACCCTGTACATAATGAATATGACTTTTCAACACCTCAACGCCTTATCAATCAACCTAATAAGTGAGTTGTCAAACTTTCCGTCCTAGTCAAAATACCTAGTACTTTATTAATTAAATTACACGCTAAGCATGTTTTTGTTTTCTGTTTCTTTGGGGTTATTTGTAGAAAGCAAACGTTTTCAGGTCGGCGCCGATTCAATTAAATCTAACCATGGGTTTATTCTCGCGATCTAATCAACCCAATCAACAACGATTTTCCGTCAGCTCGCGCCAATAAACAACAATTACATTCGACACGAATTAGGTTCAGTAGTTAAAGCAAATAGCAAAAGAGAAATAAATGTTTTCCGATAGACCAAGTGTAATTAAAACTTGTAATTATGCAGTAACTATAAATAAATGATTGTAATGCGCAATTCAAATTAACTGTATAGTAAGCAAATCCAAATTTTCAGGCTTTTATAATCTAGTAATTTTACTTTATGCTTAATCAAGGAATGGAAACACTTGTTAGAAGTTTCAAATTGAACCGGAAAGACAACTGGCTATGGTTTTGGATCTGAGCAACATTCAATTCAGCAACCACATTGAGATGGATGTGTTATACCATAATTTATAGTCAACTTGTCGAAAATGGCCATCGTCCTTTGATTTTCCTGACTATTTTATTTTTCAATATTTTAAAAATATCGGTAGGTATTAATATACATGCAATTTTTGTAATTTAATTTTAGATTTTTTCAATTTTATAAATTTTTATAATGATATACCGGGTGTACCTTTAGTTTTTTTATTGTTTGAGATATACACCTGCAATTTATAAGGTTTGTACTAATAACAAATAGAAGTTCAGTAGTGACTAGGAAATTTGAATAGCACTTTCGGTTTCACCGGAAGTAACATCAATTTTGACATTTTAAATGGAACACCCTATATTTTTGTTTTGTTTTCGGATACATGATGTCATTTTACTTACAAATCAATTGTTTTTCGAAGCAAAATTGCAAGTGTGATGTTTTTTTTTCAAAAAATAATCTTGCATCCCTTGATGCAACATTATTTTTTGAAAAAAAAAAAACATGACGCTTGTAATTTTGTTTTGAAAAACAATTGATTTGTAAGTAAAATGACATCATGTGGCTTTGACCGCCCTAATATATTTTGTTTCGTATCATAGACGAATAAAAAACAAAAATTATCAACATTTGTTTCCTAATTTGCTCAACACATGCGTTTATATCATATGTTCAATAAAAAAAAAACCTCAAGAGGGCTATGATTTTATCTTTTTAAAATTTATGTTGGCTACAGGCTTTAGAAATTGTTATTTAAAACGTCAAACATAATAATTATAATGTATAATTTCAGAGTTGCCAACCTACAATATATTCCATAGCACTCTAGAGGTTTTATTTGATTGAACATACGATATTATAAGCCGACATATTTTTTTTAAATAACTCAGATTTTTCAAATGACAGTATGGAGGATCATTACGATTTTTTAAAAGGTTAATATACTACCTATCCAAATGTATTTATTTGAGACTTGTGAAATGAAACAAAATAAAAAAATATAGAGTGCATTAGAAAAAAGTGGAAACATTTCTAAATGAAATGTTAACAGATTTCGCTTTATAATATGTAAAGTAAGCAACATCTTTTACTCACAACAGATGTCGCTTACTTTACATTTTATAAAGCGAAATCTGTCAACATTTCATTTAGAAATGTTTCCACTTTTTTCTAATGCACTATATTTTTTTAGAAAAGGTACTTTTTTTTCTGGGGTACTATGTACTGCCTACTTGATTAAAATAAAAACTACAGTTTCTGAATTATTTTTTTAATTTTTTTTGCGTTACACAAGTACCAAATAAATACATTTGTATAAGTAGTATATTAACTTTTTAAAAATCATAATGTTGCTATTTGAAATGTTGAAATGTTGTTATTTAAATAAATTTTGTTTTTACAAAAAAACTGGCTTATACTGACTTATAATATAAACGCATGCGTTGAGCAAATTAGGAAACAAAAGTTGATAATCTTTGTTTTCTATACGTCTATGATAAAAAAAAAATATTATGGCGGCCAAAGCCACCTAGATGCAATATAATTTTTTGAAAATAATATGACACTTGCAATTTTGCTTAAAAAGAACAATTGATTTGTATGTAAAATCAAAACCTGCATCCAAAAACAGAAAAATATATAGGGTGTTTCATTAAACATTTCAAAACTGATGTCACTTCCGGTCAAACCGGAAATGTAACTATAGTTTCTTGAAAACCACTAAACTCCAATTTTTTTTTAGTATAAATGTGCCAAATTTTAAATTGATATCTTCAATAATAAAAAAACTAAAGGGGTGATCCTGTTTTGTGTTACACCCGGTATAGAAACTTTTAAAACATTTGGATTATTTCACTGATGATCAGTCAAAGAAACCAAGTGTTTTCATCAAAGAGTCTATTATTATATAAATACAGGACATTTTTCTTTTAAGTATACAGGGAGTTTTTTTTTACGTATACAGGGAGTTTTTCTTTTTAGTATACATACCGTTAATTTTTAAGAGTTTAATCGAAGCTTTTAACGACTGTTTTCCACTCCCAGACTAAGCATGAAGTAAAATTTCGAGTTTAGAAAAGCCCCGTGAAAATTTGGCGAGGGTCGCGCAGCGACCCGAGACAAATTTTCTGGGCTTTTCTAAACTCGAAATTTTACTTCATGCGCCACGCGTGTAAAACACTGATTTCGAGTGATGTTCAAAATATTCTTAAAAGTACTTAACTTACTTTTACCACTTTTATTTAAACTTTTAAACAAAGTTAAGTGTTTTATTATTATTTCATATAAAGATGAAGCACAAAGTGAATGCTAACCAAATAAAATATTTTAAAATATTATTATTTAGCAGTATACAGAGAGTTTTATGTAACACCGAACATACTAAAATGTACTCAATGTTAATTTTCCTATGTTCGATGTGTACTGGAACGCATCAAAGCATTGAGTGCGATGTGATTGGCTACGATTTCTAATTGTAATATAGTCAACCCAATTTATACTCTTCCTTTCAAAAATAAATTAAATCTGTCAGTTATCGCAAGCTGTTATTTACTGTTCTAGCACTTGAAGCAGACGTAGACGAAGAACGGAGAGTTAAACATATCAATAATGTATACAAAGGAGAAAAGATTATTCTTATACCATAGAGAAAACAGTTCAAAAAATTCCCATGATTAATTTTCTGAAAAATTTTCTGTTCAATCAGACTACCATTTATTTCAACCATTTCGAACCTTCTAGAACAGTTTGTTTGGATAAATTTCACAAGCGAGGAGTTAGAATTCCGTCGATATTATCGGAAGAGATGAAATTAAACAATTTCTGTTATGTCGAAGAGTGTCTAATATCCTTACTATTGCAAAATCAATTATTATTTAAACATCCTTTGTACGTAGGAGTTCTACAAGAATTTAAGTTTAGATCCTACAAATTCCAACATTACTAGTTGCTGTAAACAACATTAAGCGATAACATTTTTGTAAAATTGTATTTAATATGTTAAATTAAACAACGAAATGTTGCGAAAAATTGCGTCTACTGATGAAGCGTTTATATCTTCTTACCTTCTTTAACTAGTATTTTACTAAAATTGAATTTGTGTTCAGTATTCCGGCACCAGATACCCACAGACGCGTTTCGGACTTCAAGGTCCTCTTCAGTGTGGTCTTGCCCCAGTGCTAAGGAATACTGAACATTTCTGACTATTTCAAGCCAATATGTGAAAACTATTAATGGATTTCGATAGCTAACGCCATCTAATGCTTCATAGTGGCATCTTCAATGACACGAATGTACAAAGTGTATATACAGATCACTGTTTCGTCCACGATTTTTATTTTTTATTTTACTGATCAAAAATATAACAAAAGTTGATAACCATTCCGTTGTACTAAAATATTCATAATACAACATATTGTGGTTGACATAATAATTGACAAATTCAGTTTATTTTTGACGTGAAGAGTGTACATTGGATTGACTGTATTACTATTAGAAATCCTAGCCAATCACATCGTACTCAATGCTTTGATGCGTCCCAGTACACATCGAACATAGGAAAATTAACATTAAGTACATTTTAGTATACTTGTAAATAAAACACTTTTTACTTCGTTTAACCACTGAATCAGTGGTTAAACAAAGTAAAAAGGGTTTTATTTACAAGTGTATTTAAGATGTACCACAAAGTGAACGCCTACAACACCAAACATTTTAGTATGTTCGGTGTTACATAAAACTCTCTGTATTTATAATCCTGCTTTAGCAGTTTATTTTTAATTGTGATTTAGAAGTGTATTTTGAACTTCACTAGAAATCAGTGTCTCATGCGCGTGGCGCATAAAGTAAAATTTCGAGTTTAGAAAAGCCCGAAAATTTGTCTCGGGTCGCTGCGCGACTCTCGACAAATTATCACGGGGATTTTCTAAACTCGAAGTTTTACTTCATGCTTAGTCTGGGAGTGGAAAACACTCGTTTAAATCTTCACATTGATTTCCTTAAAAAAAAAACAACGAATATCTGAAGATTTATAGCACATAATTGCGATATGTATACTTTGAAGAAAAACTTCCCGTACATATGCATACGCTGTAAATTTGACGACATTCGTTGTTTTTTTTTAAGAGTTTAATTTGAATCTTTAATCGGGTGTTTTCCACTTCCAGATTAAGCATGAAGTAAAATTTCGAGTTTAGAAAAGCCTGAAAATTTGGTTTGGTTGCGTAGCGCGCAGCGCGGAGCGGCCAAACCAAATTTTCAGGCTTTTCTAAACTCGAAATTTTACTTCATGCGCCACGCGTATTTAACACTGAAAGCACTAAAATATTGTGAACGGGTAAACTTCGCTTGACATTAAGTTTAGAGTGATGTTAAGTGTTAAGTGATGTTAAGTTTAGAGTGAACGTCTTTAGCATACTGCTCTACTAATATATTTCGAATGTCGTTTGAAATCAGTGTTGTAAACGCGTGGCGCATGAAGTAAAATTTCGAGTTTTGAAAAGCCTGAAAATTTGGTTTGGTCGCCCCGCTTCGCGGAGCGACCAAACCAAATTTTCAGGCTTTTCTAAACTCGAAATTTTACTTCATGCTTAGTCTGGGAGTGGAAATCACTCGTTTAAACCTTCAATTTGAACTCTGTGCGCAAATATCAAGATTTACAGTTAATAAGATATGGATACTTATAAAAAAAACTACCTGTATGTTTTATCACGGTCTAAGTATGCATACTTAAGCAGCAAATTAATTCATCATATTATAGAATGTAGTGTATCAAGGGCCGAAAATAAGCTTTACCAGCAGCTCGAGCGAACGAAGCGAGCGAGGGCTGCTAAAAGTGAAGGGCTACTAAAACATTTTGGCATGAGTTACACTCGAAATTTTTTCGCCTGCCTTAAGTAAAAATTGTGTTGCAGGTATTTTTTTTTCGTATTTGGAATCATAACTATTATGTAGTCGTTTTTAATATTAATATTGTCAATACTCAATTTAAGTAATTTAATGCGTAGACAAGCACTATAAATGCCTATGATAAGAGCAACCTTCAAGAAATACCAGTCATGATGTATTGAAGCCTTGAAAAAAATACTGTACATTACCTTAAGCATCAAGGTGTAATGGAAGATCAGAGTGTACATTTTGTACACATCTGAATTACATCTTATTTTTTCTTTAACAGAATGTTAAAATTATGTATAATTTATATTGTATAATTTATTTATTTATTTTAACGGTGGGCCATTACATAATAAAATAACAATAGTCTTTTAACAAATCGAAATAATCGCACAAAATCACACAAACAATGTGAATAACGACTAAAACTAAATTTATATACAAATACAAGTATGCATACATGGAATCATACATACTATAACACTACGTACTACATTCAAGCACATTTTTACAATTACGCTTGAAACATTGTAAGCTTACACCAAAAACATCTATCAATCTACAATATGTATTAATATTATCAATTAATGCATTCCTAGGGCTGTTGGATGCATAATTTGTTGCGTGATACTTGCTAGCAAGTAGTTGTTGATGCCTAGTTAAGCGTGTAGGTACATATAGTGAAATTGATGCAAGTATTACAGAACAATTTATTTATATTTATTTAATATGCGGTACGCAAAACACAAGGAAAAGTACACTCTTCGTTTAATTAATGGAAGAAGTCCAAGATATTTAAGTATCATATTATAATCATGATAAAATAGATGACATCGAAAACAAATCAATTTTATCATTTTTCGTTGCACATTTTCTAGACGATCCACATGACATTTATTATGAGGTGACCATATAATTGCGCAATAATCTATAATAGGCCTTACAATAGATATATAGAGAGATATAAATGTTCTAATAGAATTAAAATTTGAGCTAAATCTTCGTATAAATCCAAACATCTGCAATGCTTTAGCAGAGATTTTGTTGATGTGATCATTAAACTGTAGTTTAGCATCAAACAAAACCCCCAAATCATTAATTGAATCAACTCTCTCGAGGAAACTATTATTTAATGAATAATCAAAAGCTAATATTGAATCTTTTTTACGTGAAAACCGCATGGACGCATTTTTTTATATTTAAATAGAGATTATTATCATTACACCAAACCATAATCTGATTTAAATCATTTTGAAGAGTATTACAGTCATATATGGACTTTATATTGCGAAATACTTTCATATCGTCTGCATATAGAAGAATATTAGAAGTAAGATGCTTGCCAATATCATTCACAAATATAAGAAAAAGTAACGGCCCTAAGTGAGAGCCTTGTGGCACCCCTGAGGTTGCATCAATTATGATATCAGATGTGATGTTATTTACTTTGACCAACATTTTCCTTTTACAGATAAAGGACCGTAGCCATTCAAGCATGCGTCCCGAAACACCATATGAGCAAAGTTTATACAGAAGCCTCGTATGATTAACCCTGTCGAAGGCTTTGGAGAAGTCAGTGTAGACAGAATCCACAACTGAGCCTTCTTCCAAAGTATCCGATATAAAGTTTGAATAAATAAAGAGATTCGATTCTGTAGATCTTGATTGTATAATGTATCTTCTGTTGGAAAAATAAAATTTATTATTATTATCAAGAAGGACTAGTCAGGGGCTTCGTTTTATGAGTTTTTTGGTTGATAGATGATAAAGTTTTTCTTTATGAATGCATATGCTTTGTTAAATACTCCGATGTCGATGTTTTCTTTGATTTTGATAACTGATTTTAGCATTGAAAATTCTGACCATAAAGTTGCACTATTTACTACCTTGCTTCTTTCCGATAAATATGCCAGAATTACATTTTCATGTGTTTTTTGGCTTTTTTACGTAGTTTCCACTTGCAAAATACGTCATAGTTTTGTTGATATCGTTGCCTTGATTTATCCGGCAGTAGATTGTCGCTGACACTGGATGCGATGTTTTGTAATTCTGGAGGAGTACACTCCATTGGATCATCGCTGTCGCCCTTTTCTGACATTCTACATGAATTGATTTCTTAATTCACTAATAACTTCTGCTACTTATTAATATTACATACGTTGCACTATTGAAATTGAAATGTCACTGTCAGATTTTTACATAGCCTTCCGCGAAAGGTTGTCTAGATTATGCATATTATTTTTTCGGCCCTATAATCTGTTTAATAACTAGGAGGAGCGTTTTAAATTTCACGCGCCAAAACCTACAACTCTGATTGGCCGAGAGCGCGCCCATTTTACACTATGCTAATTACTTCATTATTAGACGCAACAGCTGACATAACCTTAATTCGAAGCGTTGCCGAGTTGCAACTTTGTCTGTTTCGTAATAACCTTTTGTGCGGTGTTACTTTAGCATAGTTAAAAGTTAATTTTGTTTATATTGTTGTGATGGATTATGGACCCAGTACAAGCTCGGTGATAATATCACCTTCACCTCCAAAAAAAAAAGCGTAAGAAGTTGAATTTGGGTCATTTATATCTGTCTGAAATACAGTGCATAATAAATATGTATAAGCAGATGATAACAGATGATCCACACATGAAAATGATTGCTGTTGTATCAAACATTGTTGGTGCAGTAGGTGAGATATCAAATAGCATAAGAATATGCATCAAATAATAAAATGTTTAATTTTTAGGAGTTGTAAATTCCACTGTCTATCGTACCATTAGCGAATATAAGAAATCCGGAGAGATTTGTAGCCCTAAACAGCTTCGAAGACATAATTACAAGTTTTGATGACGTAGTGAAGAGATCCGTGCATAGTTTCGTCTATAAAAATGAACTGCCAACTTTGAATAAAGTTTTAAAAGAAGTAAACGATCATGCAGGCATGCCGAAGATGAGTCGTTATACCTTGTATAGTTTTATGAAACAAATCAATTTTAAGTAAGATAGAGACCAGAGCTGGGCAGGATTCGAATCATTCAGGATTCGAATCATTCAGGATTCGAATCCTTTAAGAGGATTCAAAAGAGGCATTCGAATCCTTTTAGAGGATTCAAAAGAGGCATTCGAATACTTTAGTTCAACTGGATTCGTGATCCGGATTCGTTACATTTTTTTAAGAGGATTCGTATTCGAGTCTAAATGTGGGTGATTCGAATCCTTATAAAAGGATTCGAATCCTTGTAAAAGGAGTCGAATATTTATAAAAGGATTGGAATATTTATAAAAGGAATCGAATACTTACAAAAGGATTTGAATCGTTATAAATAATTCGAATTAATTGTGAGGAATAACATGAAAAATGTGTTTTTGAGTGTTTTTAAATTTCTCGTTAAATCTCTCGCTTATGCGCGTGGCGCATGGCGTAAAATTTCGAGTTTAGAAAAGCCCAGAAAATTTCTCTCGAGTCGTTGATAACAGACTAAATATCTGACTCCCGGTTACCCTGGTTAAAGATGTATTTGTGTGTTTCTGAACTCCACTTCAAATCAGTGTTTTGTACGCGTGGCGCATGAAGTAAAATTTCGAGTTTAGAAAAGCCCGAAAATTTGTCTCGGGTCGCTGCGCGGGTCGCTGCGCGACCCGAGACAAATTTTCACGGGGCATTTCTAAACTCGAAATTTTACTTCATGCTTAGTCTGGGAGTGGAAACGCTCGTTCGAAACTTCAAAGTGAATGCTTTGATAAGAACATTAAATGATTGAAAATGTTTTTAAAGATATTAATCTAGTTTTCAAAATTTTGTTTAATATTGTTTGAAGTAAAACTGACATGGCAGCCACAATCTGAAATGTTGAATTTCTCCAAAACTTCCCGGACAAAAGATGTTTTCCCTGGCCTTTTAATATAACTTTCTCCTGTGGGAAACCCCTATTCTGTTTAATAGTTTTCATTGTTTTTGCCAATATTTAAGTTAATTTTATAAATTTTTACGTGCTTTGTAATTTGCCTGCTGATTTTGACAAATTTAATAATATCATATGGTTTTTTTTGTTAGTGTTTTGGTCAATTTGAATAAAATTTCATGACTTTTTTCTGACTTTCTCGGTTTTAATGATATTCAGTGAATTTTTTATTTACGTAAATTTCAGGCAGTCGATTTTATAATAGAGTTTAATTTGAAGTTTTAAACGAGTGTTTTCACTCCCAGGCTAAGCATGAAGTAAAATTTCGAGTTTAGAAAAGCCCCGTGAAAATTTGTCTCGGGTCGCGCAGCGACCCGAGATAAATTTTCGGGCTTTTCTAAACTCGAAATTTTACTTCATGCGCCACGCGTACAAAACACTGATTTGAAGTGGAGTTCAGAAACACACAAATACATCTTTAACCAGAGTAACAGGGAGTCAGATATTTAGTCTGTTATCAACGATGTTCAGTGGTAATAATAAATAATTAGGATTTGAATATTTTTGTTAAATAACTGGTAACGATAGTTATATATTAATGGTTTCAAAAAAATAATAAAATCAAATTTATTCTTAAAGGATTTGTATTCGTGATTCGAAAAAACAGGATTCGAATCTTTGATTTGAATCATATTTATCTCTTACGAATCCTTTATTCGAGTATTCGTGATTCGAATCATATTAGGTGATTCGGATTCGTGATTCGAGTCCTTTTTACGAGGATTTGTCCCAGATCTGATAGAGACACATTATTATATAAATTTCATATTATATTATGAACATAATGTAAATATGTTTTATTTCACAGATATATGGCGAAATGCCGTATAAGCATTTTAATTGAACTGACGATATCGTACGATGAAAAAGAAAATACTTAACCACAATTAAGAACTACAAAATGGATATTTGATTTTATTTAAAGAGTTCATATGAAATTATTTAAAATTGCCGCCAAATTTATAGTGATATTTTTGGTAACTTTTTATAGTGTAAATTGGGTTTTGGCACTTACTCCTTCTAGTTTTTAAACAGACCATATATACGCTAAGTCGTCGTTTCTGCCCGATTTTTATGGCCGAAATATATGGTTTCGGTAGAGGCAGGCGAAAAACCATTTTTAGTTATTGAATTAGTTGACATTTCGGCTTAAATTAAACGCTTTATAAATTAAGGCCTTTGTGATCGGTTTTTCACGGTGAATAAATTACAACAAAAATCGATGGCTTCCGCGTTCATGCGGATACACATATACAACATAAATGTCATTTTCTCAGTCAGGAAACGCCCAGCGTGTCTGTCCATTGACGTTTAACATTTTCCCCGACGTCCATCCGCTTCCTGCGAATTTATTCCCGAGCTTACCTGCCTGGATCAATAATTAAACACTTAGTTACCTGTTCCAGACATTAATTATTACTTCCTTACTACATATTTACACATAAATTACGATATTAATCACTTGATTCAAGAAGATACATTCTTAATGAAAAAAATGAGTGGATGGTGTATGCACCCACCGAGCAAAAAACAAATAACATCATATCAACATTGTAGCAACATTAAACATTGTTTTAATGTTGATGAAACATTACTTAAATGGATTTGCTCAGTGGGCAGGTACAATTTTTAAATATTTATTTTAAGTTTAAAATTTAATCTGCCAGAAAACTTGAGATGAATCGCACTTTTAAAAGTAAATATTGTCAATCCATTCACACACTATTTTCAATTATTTTAATATGTAAAATTCTATTTTGATGCGCCGCAGACATATATTTATATATTTTTCAGGGTTCGGAATATCATAATATTTATATAAATATCAAAATATCGGATATATATCGATATTTATCCGATATATATCAACTTATTTCTTTTAATTATTACTATACAAAACACTTAATGGCAAGGCCGTAGCCAGGGGGGGGGGCTATGGGGGTTCCCGAAATTTTCAGAATGTTAAATTTTTGTATGTAAATGCGGCCCTGTAAGAGCAAAAACACTATTTTTACAATTAAACCCCCCCCCCCCCGAAATTTGTATAACCCCTCTGAATTTTTTTTTGGCTATGGGGCTTTCCCGAAAATTTCAAAATGTTAAATTTTTGTATGTAAATGCGGCCTTGTAAGAGCAAAAACATTATTTTTACAATGTGTGATGTTTTGTTCTTTTAAAATCCCGATAAAATAAATTGTTTTTATATTTACCAGTTAAATAATTTATTTTTTGCCATTTTCTTTAAAATGTTAACTAAGTAGCAACAAGGATGTTTTATATATTCGGTTTTTTTTTATTGGACAATCAGATTTGAGAATTTTTCTTAGGTTCTTTGATTGTTTGGGTGTCCCTATTGTGTGTTATGTAATGACATTGCTATATGAATGCCATGTTGCAATTTATTAATTATTTGACAGAAAAGTGGTAATTACATGCCAAAAGTAATGTTCCGCTACTTAATTAATATTTATGATGGGGTAATTAAGCAATTGACAACAGGGTTGTTAAAAAAACGTTTTTTTTCATTTTAATTAAACCAAACAGTTTTTTTTAATAAAACTTGTTTTTTCATTGAAACAGCGTTTAAAACATTAACAATTAAAAACATGTTTAAAATACGTTTAAGACGTGTTTAAAACAGAACATATAGGGCATTTTACTTTTGATTATACATATCCCGATAATTACAGTGTTTTTTAATTTTGCGGGAATTCGTTGTTTAAAAGCTGTTAATTTGAGGCTTTTAACGAGTGTTTTCCACTTCCAGACTAAGCATGAAGTAAAATTTCGAGTTTAGAAAAGCCTAAGAATTTGGATTGGCCGCGTAGCGAAGCGGAGCGGCCAATCCAAATTAGGCTTTTCTAAACTCGAAATTTTACTTTATGCGCCACGCTTAAAAACACTGATTTACAGAGAAGTTAAAAAAACACACAAATACAACAACGATTATAGGCAACCTAATATACGTTAGAGTTATTGGGTTGCCTATAATCACTGTTTCAAACGATTTGTTCAGCGCAGAAATTGACTCACGTTTTATTCACATCTACATATTAGATTGCTAAAGCCGTATATTTTAAACTTTGTGATATTTCAGTGTTTTATACGTGTGGCGCATGAAGTAAAATTTCGAGTTTAGAAAAGCCTAATTTGGATTGGCCGCTCCGCTTCGCTACGCGGCCAATCCAAATTTTCAGGCTTTTCTAAACTCGAAGTTTTACTTCATGCTTAGTCTGGGAGTGGAAAACCCTCGTCTAAAAATTCAAATTAAAATATTTTTAAAAAACAACGAATGTCGTAAAATTTACACTGTATGCATATGTATTCCAGAAAGAAAAATTCCCTGTATTTAAAAATCACATTTATGCACACATGTTTGATATTTTCTTGTAATAAAATGTTATGTTTTTTTTTTTGTTTGTTTTTTTGGCATAGGTTCTAGCCATTCAGCCACTAACGATGATTTGTATTAATTAATTTAACATATATTTGGACGTCACGACACATTCACACCACACCCAGGGACACGACGAGAAATTATTTTTAAATAAAGTCTCCCCGTGCACGGGAATCGAACCCGCGTTTGTGGCTCGCCGAGCGATACAGCCCGACGACGTTACCGCTCGGCCACCACCTGCCCAAAAAATGTTGTGTTTAATAATGTAATTTAAAATATCTTCAACAATTTAGCTAAAATTTAAAAATGTAAGCAAAAAAATCTTAATGAAGTAGTATAAAATATAATTTAGCAAATTTAAGATAATAAAAAAAAACGTTTTAAGCAAATTTATTTATTATTTATTTATTTCATTTATTTACGGTATCACCTTTGTACAATCAATATACATTTAAGTATAATACAGTATATGTAAAACTATAACAATAATAATACAAATATCACAATGAGCACTCTATATAAAAATTTAAAAAATATGAGTATAAAACAGACTTAAAATAAGACAAACAACTGACTAAAAATGAGACTTACAACATTTAACGTATAAAACATGTTTTAAACAAATTTAAGATTTAAAAAATGTTTAAAACAAAACCGTTTAAAACACGACGGCTGTTATTAAACATGTTTAAAACATTGTTTTAAAATAAAGTGTTCTAAACATAACAACCCTGATTGACAACCATGTGGTAAATATAATCTCAAATGTGTTTTGAAGGCAAAAGTCAGAATTACAGCCAGAGTGTCCAACCAAATATCCAACATTATAAAAAAATTACCAGATCTGGTTGGCCAATAAAAAAAAACAGAATATACATGGATCGCTAACTTGTCAAAATTATGCATTCGCCAAGTGAGGCAAGTGGATGCAAAAGGATAGGAGTCTAACCACGTGGTGGCTTTACGTTTTAATTTTTGCACAGCGGTCCGGCCTGCTCGGACTTTTAGATTGCCATCAAACATTTTTTTTTTATTGTGGTTATATCTCAAACAAAAAATTAAATCCTGTTGAATAATTATAGTAACCTTGACTTTCGTCGTCACGCTTTAAATTTAAATATTGTTAATGCTTCAATGGACACAATAAACTTTTGTTTTACTGTTATCACAAAAATATTTCGTCGAGGAAAAACAATATTCATAACCCGTGAAATTGAAAACCAAAATTGCTATCATTTCCATCCTACTTAGAACACACATTTATTTAAGTAATGTTTTATTCAAACTACGAGCATGTTTTTTATTTCTTGAAAGTTGATAAAAAGTTATTTAAATAGTTTTAGCTCAGTAGAACGTTTTGCCTGTTCTTTTTAAAGTTTTGTTTTTCAATGCGTTCTCTCAATTGTATTTATTATTATTATTTTTATATTTGTACAACTTAACTTAATTGTTTTTATTAAAAGTAAATTTCCAAACTAACATAGCAGCATATACCATAGCAGCATATAGCTTATAGCTTTTGATTTGTTAATACGAAATGTTAGAATCGTGTTTTAAAGGGACTAGTAGAAATTATCTAGCAAGAAACTGTAACGATATTAAGGAAAAGTCTATTAATAAGGCTCTTTGTATTATTATAGGATTGCTAAGCACTTGAACTTACCTTATCTTTTGAGTCTATATGCACTTTTCCGGAGTCAATAATTTTCCTCAACGTTTCCGAATCTCCTCGCATTGCTGCCAAATGTAACTGAACATCAGAAAGTGACTCTTTCTGCAAAATAAAATGTTTAAAATGAATTAAAATGGAAAATTTAGTTGGTATCAGGGATCATCGAGTTTATGTGACAAAATAAAATACACATGTAATAATACATACTCACAAGTTTTTTTGAATGATATTCCAAACTTTATTAATATCTTTAAGAAATCATGTTATTTGATAAAATAATATACATGCAAGGCCGTAGCTAAGTGGGTGGTATATGAGGTTTGAAAACCTCCCCGAAATTTTCAAAATGTTAATTTTTTGTATGTAAAAGCGGCCCTGATTAACCCATTAACGGCCGAGCAATTATAGAGATAACTCTAAGAGTTGCTATTAGGTAAAATTCTGCACTTCTTTTTATAATATCTATCATCGCAGGAATCGTGGACCAAAGTTGTGCTTAAGAATAGAAACTCTAAAAGTAAAGGTATAATAGGAACTAGCAAAATTACAACGAACTGTGCCCTTAAAATCGTACCGAAAAAAGCTTTTGCCTACGTATCTCGACTTGATCCAACTACTTCCAAACAGGATATTTTAAATTATTTAAAAGTGAAGTTTCCCGAAGTACAATGTGAATCTATTCCAACAAAACACCTTGCATTTTATTCATCATACAAGATAATGGTTAATCTTCATAATTTCCAGCAGTTAATGGATCCTAATATGTGGCCCTCAGGTGCTTATGTGGCCAGGTTTTTTCATCGACGTCCATCAAAACCCACGATAACATAAATCTACGAATGTTGCCACCAACAAACATGATTAACTTTTTTGTATTAAATATCCAATCTGTGAAAAATAAAATTCTTGAGTTAGAGGCACTAATACTCGACAAGGATTTCAATGTATTATGTTTATGCGAATATTGGCTTAATGGCGACGAAGCGAATTTACTTAAACTTGATAATTTTGTGGTCGCAAGCAGTGTTGCCAACCTCGGCAAGGCTTCATCGGTAGATATCGCCGTAATTTTTCGGTAGATTACGCACAAAAATCGGTAGATTTTAATTTTGTATATTATTTAATGTCTTTATTTAGGGATTAAAAGTAAAATTATTAAATGTTACTTACAAATTTATTAAAATTACATTTTTATAAATAATACAACAAAAATAAAATGCATTTGCGAACAATTTTAAACAAAATTTTTTAAACATTTCTTATATAACTAATCTTTATACTTATATAAATAATGAACAAAAAGAATTATACAAAAAATAATAGTTTATAAGAAATAATATGAATATTTACTAATAATTTCTATCCATAGGGAACCAATGGGGCAATTTATCAGTCTTGAGATTCATTAATATTTTCATACAAATTATGTTTATTCATAAGTGATGTTAACTTTTTTTCCATTTTAAAATTATGGCATTCTTGGTCACCTATATATTGCTTAGTATGTAATAATCCTACAATAGTGTCTGTTTCCAGTTTATTTCGTTGTTTCGTTTTTAGTAAATTTATAGATGAAAAAATTCTTTCTACGTTGGCTGATGAATGTGGAAGACATAATAAGTTGTACACATAAGTTGTTAATAAATTAAACATTAAAGTTTCATCACCGAAGTTAAATTTGTGAACGTCATTCCAAAATGTTTGTATATCATTGGATAATGAATGTATCTCATCAGTATTTCTCAACAATCGCCACTCACTGTCCAATGTTTGTAAATTTGTGTGATCTATTAAATTTGGAAATAATATGGCCACGTCTGAAATCGAATGGACAGAACCAGATTTAACTACCACAGGATCAAGAAACTTAAATAATTTTAGTGGGTTGTTTTTTAGTGGAAAACGTTGAACTATTTGATTACAACTCTCTACATAAAATTCCAAACATCTTAATTTAAAAGAACTTATTTTCTCATCAGTAATCTCTTCTTTAGCAATTGTTTTGATTACGTTAGCACCTAAGTACATGTCATCAATATTTAAATAATTTTTAGAATTTTTAAAGTCAATATTTTCAATTGAAGTATTTTGAAAATAATCTCTCTTAATAAAACAGTCAAAAATAGTTTTTAAAATTTTGCAAATATTACTATAAATAAGATGTAACTTTGGACTTTCTGACTGCATTTCTCTATTCAAATTATTAAAAAAGGCAATGCGAATTCTAAAAACTGTAGGAATAATTTTGCAACTGGATCATTTAATTTTGTTAATATATTCTCTGCAGCTAACACATCTTTCCTACTGACTGCATTTGTAAAAAACAATTGCAGAGCATCATATTGTTCCAAAATTCTTGATACTACTGATAGAACAGATAACCACCTTGTCTGGGATGGGTGTAAAATTTTGTGCACTTTGACATTACAAAAATTTTGGAACTCTGTAAACTCTGAAATTCGTTTAGGACTCGAACCAAAATAATTATAAATATCTCTCGTGAGATCTTCTACAAACCTTGGAACTTTTCTAAAGGCATACGAGGCACACAAATGAAATGTGTGACAAATGCATTTCATTACATATAATGAGGGAATATCGTTTTTCAATAACGACATTAACGAATGATGTTCCCCCATCATTACATTTGCACCGTCAGAAGCGAAACCGATTAAATTCTTTTTATATGGTATTTCATGCTTTTCAAAAAATGTTACAATCTTACTGTACAGTGTAGTAGCATCAGCCCCAGAAAGTTTAATTAAACCCAAAAACATGTCAGAGACACTATCATTTAAAACAGTTCTTACTGTTAAACACAAGTGCTTTGTTGTACTTCTGTCCGTAGATTCATCTACTATTAAGGAAAAATTATTGTGGCGAAGATGTTCACAAAGTGAATCCAGGGCTTTTATTCCAAGAACAGGTTTGACTATTGCAGTAGTTTTTGTTCTTCCGCAAGCTAAACCTTTAGCAATATTAGAATCGTGGCAAACAGCAGCAATTACTTTGACTAGATGATCCATAACAACAAATGACAAATTGTGTTCTGCACCAAATGCTGCTAAACGTATTTCTCCTAAAAATAGTAACCACATTAACAATTAATTTAGTCTAGTCTATTATTTTTAATAAACAATTGCCAATATCAAACAGTCTATAAAATGTGAAGTAAGGAACGAATCTTATCTTTTATTTAAAAAGAGATTTTTGACTGATTTATACGCAACATGCCTGTGTCGCATGTCGGCTGTGGAAAAGAATACAATATTTTTTATAATACTCAATATGCGTAAAATACGCGATCAATTGCGTTTGTAACCTGATGGCCAATAGTGGCACGTTTTTTAACTATTTATTTATTTTTAAATAATAATTCATCAATAATTATTTATCACTGCGTAATATTTATTTCATCATTATTTTGACATTTCGGTATAAATCTCCCTTAAACTGCAATTGATCGCGTCTTTTACGCACTCGCTTATTGATATTATTTAAGGTTGGCAAATACATTTTCAAATTACGAATATCGATTTTTTACAGAGTGTTAATAATAATAGGTAAGTAATAACAAATCTTAATAATAATGAATGATAATGAGACTACGTTACAAACTGACAATTGTTTATAAAAATGAACCGACATTATAATATACCTTTTTTAATATCCTCGTCAAATTTTTATTTCGATGAACCTGTAGTGGTAAAAGCCGTCAATGTAGATTGCTTTAACATACTTTTCACTTTTGCCTGATGCGTTATTGAAATATTATGTTTAAACAATGCATTTTTACCACTTGTTATATTAATATCTTTGTCACATGATTTACATGTTGCATACTGTACGCCTTTTATGCTATTTGTTAGCCATTCTTTATACTCAGGTATCTTTTCCCATTCGTTTTTATAAAATTGTAAATACTTCTTTTTCTTAATGACTCCAGCACTTGAACCTTCACCATTATTATTTGAATCACTCATGTTAAATTACAAAGTACACTTTCTAAGCGAAACTTAGCACAAGTTCAACATCGGACTGATCGGACTACGATTTTTCGAGGGAAATAATTCCCCGTCTGCGAAAAGACCCTTTTAAGTAATTCCCCGCACTCTATATCAATACATAAGGGGATTCACTGGCCTCTTATGAACTATATTTCAAAAATAAATACAGAATACTACAAAATCGAAAAAACTAAAGAATTCGGTAGAATTTAGAAGCAAATCGGTAGATCGGTATAATCACCTAAAAATCAGTAGATCTACCGAAAAATCGGTAGGGTTGGCAACACTGGTCGCAAGTCACTTTTCTCGAAAACAATTAACTCACGGCGGCGTAATGATTTGTGTAAAAAATGGAATGAGATTTAAAGAGTTAAATTTGCTTGATCGTTGTGTTGAATTAGATGTTGAATTTTGCGGTATACTTTTAATAGATCTTAACATAATAGTTATTAATATCTACAGAAGTCCAATGGGAAATTTTAGGGTGTTCATTGATGGTCTAAACCAGTGGTCTCCAAACCCAGGCCCCCGGGCCAAATCTAGCCCGCGACTTGCATGAATCCGGCCCGCGATTGTTTGTAATTTTTTTTGTAAATGTCATATTTTGAAATATTGTAACAATTGTTCCTTAAATTTTTCATAATTTTTTTAAATTTAATCGGATCTTGGCCGACTTTATTATGTAGAATTGTATTTGTGGCCCGCGAAGAAGATAGTTTGGAGATCTAGGGTCTAAACCGATTGCTATCGCATATTGAAACCTGTATGTGAATCGGAAATAATAAATATAATAGGTAATTTGAAAAATAAAAAATCGGTAGGGTACGATGAAATCAAAACCCAAATGATAAAAATGAATGCTCAAATACTTAAACAACCTTTGACCTATCTGATAAATAGATCGTTTGAGCAAGGGATATTTCCAGAGTGCCTCAAAATTGGTGTAATTAAACCAATATTTAAAAAGGGAGATCGGCTTGATATAAATAACTATAGACCGGTAACACTATTAAGCATATTTTCTAAAATTGTTGAAAAAGCTGTTGCAGCAAGACTCACTAGTTTTTTCTCAAAACACAGTCTTTTTAATACCACACAGCATGGCTTCTTAAAACAAAAAAATACAAACACCGCAATATTTGATTATGTAAGTAATATTGCGAATGCTTTGGAAAAAGGTGAAAATCCCCTAGGAATTTTCATAGACTTGTCGAAGGCATTCGACACTATGAATCACAATATTTTATATCAAAAATTAGAAATGTATGGTGTAAGAGGTACTGCATTAAATATTTTTGAATCTTACTTGAAATGCAGGCCACAAAAGGTTATTCTAGACACATCAGAGTCTAACATCACGTGTACAAATATCGGTGTTCCTCAGGGAAGTATTTTGGGGCCAATTTTATTCGTTATATATGTCAACGATTTCGAGCAAACCATGAGGCCTTTTCCGTGTTCAATAGCTTCATATGCAGATGACACAAATATTATTATAAACAGAGCTGACAGTGATGTAATACACAATGCAAATGCAGTGTATACCGAAGTACAAAATTGGATGTCACAAAACAAATTAATTATAAATCATAAGAAAACCCATGTGCTTCAGTTTTCTGCGAGAAAATTAAACAACATCTCTAATGAGGTTATTTTAGACGGAATAGTGCTTCAAATAAAAGAAAGTACAAAATTTCTAGGAGTTAAAATTGATGCACAACTAAATTGGCAAACCCACTGCATTCAACTAATTAAATCTCTGAATATAGTATGTTACACTATTCGAATCCTAAAAAATATATTTGATCATAATACATTAATAATGATCTATAGATCAAATTTTGAATCTCTCGTGAGGTACGGCATTATATTCTACGGAACATCTTCCTTTGCTCAAAAGATATTCATAGTACAAAAGAGAATACTTAGAATTATTAATAACTTAAAGCCTACAGATTCATGTAGAGAATACTTTAAACGAGAAAATATACTCACATTCTATAGTATATATATATATATGAAATACTAGTTTTTCATTTTAAATATAAATTAAAATTTGATACGTATAAAATTCAACACAGTTATAACACCAGACGGTTCAATGAATATGAGTATCCATTACATCGGCTAACTCTATACGAAAAAACACCTACATACAATGCAATAAAACTGTACAATACATTACCTACTTACATAAAAAATACAACCTGTTTAAATACGTTTAAAAGACAATTACGAGAATTCTTGATTAATAAAGAATTATACAAAATGGAAGAATTTTAGTTTCCAACAATTTTTCGCTGCATGATTATTTTGGTTTTTGATTGTTTGTTTGTTTTTGGTTATATTTATTATTTATTTTAAATGTTATTTGTAATTTTAATGTGTTTACTAGTTTATTTGCAATACACTTGTATTATATATGTTTTTTTTTTCTCTAATCCATATTGTGTATTAAGCGATCGATTTACTTTAGGACGTATTCGATATAGTGATATATGTAACAAATGTATATTAACTAATTTCTTGAATAAATGAATTTGAATTTGAATTTGAATTTGAATTGATTTTATAAAATTCACTGTTATCCTAAGTGGAGACTTTAATGTAAACTTCCTAATGGATAATACTGACACTCAAATATTAAATGATACCTTAAACAGTTTCAATATGTATCTAACAGTAAAATTCCCTACTCGTTTGAAATCATGCCTAGACAACGTGTTCACATAGGATCTGAAAAAGTGCATACTCAACTATTACCAACACCTTTTTCGGACCATGATGCTATTCAATTTAGTTTTGTATTGTCTAGTTTCATGCCTAAAAAGGAATCTACAACAATCAGGCCCATCACCACTGATGGCAAGTACTTATTCTATCAGTTATTAGAGACCACCGACTGGGACATCTTAAACAGTAGTGACGTTAATAGATCATGGCACATGTTTTTGGATTTACTTTTAGAACATTTTAATACGGCATTTACAGAAAAAAATATAGTTTACAAAAATAACAAAAATAACAACATTATCTGGTTTAACAATAATCTTAAATCAATGCGTCAACAATTACAGCTTAATCATGAATTATATTCAAAAACGGGCAGTAGTGACTTGTTGAAATCTAATAAAATACTCAGAAGCAAGTATAGAAAAGAATTGTCGCTAGCTAAAATAAGAGCTAATGACAATTATATTAAACAAGCAACGAATGCTTCAAAGGCGATGTGGGACATTATAAATTCCCCTAAACAACCAAAACAAACCAACTCTAAACTAACAGCGATGGAATTCAACTCGTACTTTGCAAATATAGCCACATCTCTTCTAAATGAAATTCCTCATTGTGATATAGACCCCATATCAATTGCAAGTGTCAATATTAAATGCGACATACCATACTTTTCTTTTAAACCAATTTCACAAGGTAGTGAGAGACACAATCAAACACTTAAGTAACAAAAAGAGCAAAGATATCTACCACTTATCTATGTACATTATAAAAGAAATGATCAATGTTCTCATTGGTCCTATAACAATACTCATAAACAAAATACTAACAACATCTACTTTTCCTGAATCGCTTAAATTAGCAAAAGTAATACCTATATTTAAGAAAGGAGACAATAATGATATGAATAACTACAGGCCCATTGCATTATTACCAGTATTCTCTAAAATCATTGAAAAAATTATGTACCACCAGATCGTGACTTTCCTAAATACAAACCAATTTTTCTACCCTTCTCAATATGGATTTAGTGAGGAAAAATCAACCACAGATGCCATAATTGACTTTACCAACAAAATAATAGAAACGTTCGAAGAGAGTAAATATGCAATGGCCAAATTTCTTGACTTAAGTAAGGCGTTTGATTGTGTCTCTCATGACTAGACCCCGGATTATATGCAATTGCATATTTTTTTCTGTCCATTATATTTGTATGAGAGTTTTAAACAAATATGTTTCAACAAATTTGAAGCCGATTCATGCACATTGGATTTTGCATATTTTGCATATTGCATATTTTTTTTGCATATTCTGCATATATTCTGCATATTTGCATATTTGATGCATATACGCAAATTTTAAGCATGTAATAATTGAAATATATTCTGCACACGTCCTACAATGTCTTTGCATCACAGCAGATGTAATATTTTCGCGATTCTTCATGTTTTGATCCTATATTATTTCGAATCATTCTGTTTTGCTGGAAAAAAATGATATCAACACAAGTGCTTCCCGCGACTGCGTTATAAAGTTATAATTAGACCCCGGATTATATGCAACTTTTTTTCTTTTCATTAAAAAAATTATAACTTATAATTCAGTTTGAGAGAAACTGTCTTGGAAGCAACTCTGAGAAACTCCAAGCAGTCATGAAAATTACTAAAAAAAAGCAAAATAAAATAAAACAGTGGTTGAAATGCTTCAGCAAAAACGTGTTTCAATTGACTGACGAATGGCTTCTCTGCGTCAAATGTGACAAAAAGGTTAGTATATTTATGAAATATGAAATTTATAATACATAGAATATTTATAAACATTACACCTGAAATGATACCTTCAGGTAGGAATGGCATGACAGTCACTTCCAAAAGCTTGTGCCAGTCTTTTGAATCCTACTTTTTTTTTAACAAAACCTTATTTCTGAATAAAATGCATTTCGTTTTGATACTAAAATAAAATCGGTATACAGACAGACAGACAGACTGACAGACTGACAGACTGACAGACTGACAGACTGACAGACTAACAGACTGACAGACTGACAGACTGACAGACAGACGGACCGACGTCATTGAGATAACACTTGATTCGGACTCCTGGGGCCCTAAAACGTATATTTCCGTAAAAAAATGGGGGGTCAATTTTTTTGCGATCACAATACCTTCCTTACCATTGGTGTGGTGCGGTCGGTAAAAATGCCACTCCTACCTGAAATATTACCTGCATTAGTAAATACATTTTAACAATAAGTATTTTAATTTTTACAGATAACTGTGAGCAGGAAATCTCAAATCACTCAGCATGTCAATACAGCGATGCACCGGGAAGCAGTTGTAACAACCAACAACGGTGCTTCCAGTAGTGACAATGGAGAACCGGTTGATTTCAAGTTTGATTTATGCCAGGCTATGGTGGCTGCAAACTTGCCTTGGAGTTCTTTAGAAAACGTCACGTTTAAAAATTTTCTTCAGAAGTACACTGACTGCAATGTCCCCGATGAGTCCACAATTCGGAAAAATCACCTTCAAAAATGTTTCGATGCAAAAATGGCGAAAATCAAAACAAGATATTGGCGACAATTATTTGTGGATATCTGTGGACGAGACGACAGATTCCGTGGGCCGCTACATAGCGAATTTAATAGTCGGTATCTTAACGGAAAACGAGCCGGGAAAATCTTACTTAATTGCAAGTCAAGAAATCGAAAAGACAAACAGTACTACTATAGCACAATTTGTTAATTCGGCTTTGTTGCGATTTTGGCCCGGAGGAAATAATAACAAAGTTTTGTTATTGGTGACTGATGCGGCAGCTTCTATGCTAAAAGCTGGACAAAATCTGAAATTGTTCTATCCCAACTTGATTCATTTGACCTGTACGGCTCATGGATTAAATCGATTGGCTGAAACGATACGGAATAATTTTGATTTAGTCAACACTTTAATTTCGTCAGTCAAGAAAATTTTCCGCAAAGCTCCACTTCGGGTACAATTGTATCGAGCCAGTCTACCCGATGTTCCGTTACCCCCAGAGCCAATACTGACGAGATGGGGAACTTGGCTGAACGCAGCACTGTTTTATGCAGAACATATGCATGAAATTAAAGAGGTACGCTTATGAATAATTATGAGAAAGAAGTGTGATTAGAAAAATGCGGTCATTATTTGAATTCGAATTTTACAGGTGATCTGGCAGCTGGATCCCAACGACGCAAAGGCTATCTCAGAAGCAAGGGCAGTTCTCGAACAACCTCAACTCTTCGCAGATCTCGCATACGTCAAAGCAAATTTTGGTTTCTTGCCGGAAGTTATTACAAAACTGGAGACAAGAGGTCTTTTGCTAAGCGATTCTTTGAATTTGATAAAAACAGTTCAGAACGCGGTAAACCAGCTGAAAGGGAGAAACGCTATCATATACCAAGACAAATTAAGAAATGTTTTGAATGTATATCAAAAATTAGTGATATATTGATCGGCGGGGAGGCAACTGAAATTCCTGATGTCAATCCGAGTGTACTTTCTAAATACATGTACGCGCCTATTACCTCGTGCGATGTAGAGCGATCATTTTCGGCATATAAAATGATCTTAACGGACAAAAGGCATAGTTTGACCTCCGAAAATGTCGAAAAAATACTTATTATCTACTGCGATGCCAATTATAATAAATAAAATGTATTTCTATATAGCTTAATGTTGTTGTACAATCATTTCAAACCTCTTAGAACCTAAAAAATGTTGCATTTTTTGCATATTTTCGGAATATTTTTTGCATATTCGCATATGTCGTTATAGATCAGTTCTAGAATAAATAAAAGATGTTTTATGATTAGTTTCACATTTTTTTAATGAAAAGAAAAAAAGTTGCATATAATCCGGGGTCTACTCATGACAAACTAGTAAGTAAACTATACCTCTACAATTTTGAACCATCTGCTTGTAATCTTGTATGTTCGTTCCTCTCTAATAGAACCCAAGCTGTTTACCATAATGGTCTTTACTCCAAGCAGTTACCAAACATTCATGGTCCTTTACTATATTTAATTTATTGCAATGACTTCCCTACATTTATGAATGGAATAAATGTAGTACTCTTTGCAGATGATACTAACATCATATCTTCTTCTGATAATTTACATACCACCATATCATTGGATCGAGGCAGCAAAAAAGGCAGCATCATGGGTTCATGCTAACAAATTAATACTTAATGAATCTAAAACTGAAAGTATGTTATTGACATTAAAAAATCAAGACTTGCAAAATACGAGTAGATCGGTAAAATTTCTAGGTTTGCACATTGATGATCGCCTACTATGGGATCACAATGGGAGTGAACTATGTAAAAAACTGAATAGGTCAATTTTTATTTTAAGAAACCTGACTAAAAATGTGTCATCACATGTACTGAGAACGGAATATTTCTCGTTAATACACTCTCATTTATCATACGGTATTGTAACATCACATATCACATCAGCACATAGAGTATTTGCCCTTCAGCGAAAGGCATTACGATTAATCGCTGGTCTAGATTACAGAGCCGACTGTAGAGAAGCCTACAATAAACTAAAAATAATGACACTTCCCAGTATATATATTTACCGCTGTCTTATTTATGTTAAGAAACACATTGATCAATATTGCTCTCACAGTTCTCTACATATACATGACACAAGAACAAAAGATAAACTCTGCCCAACCAAGCTGAGGTTACAGCGATCTAGAGTTGGAACTAACTATTATGGAATTCATTTCTTTAATAAATTACCTGATAGCATAATAAGTCTTCCATTTGAAAAATTCCAATCTAGGATAAAATCATTATTATTGGATGCAGTATTTTTCAGTTTTGATGAATATTTTAATTTTGTGCGTTAGAGTTCGGCTGGACCATCAGTGAGCAATAATCTGAAATACTTGTTTGTTCCCATTGATATTACTATTATTGCTATGTGATATGTTAATTGTAAATTATTGGCAATAATGTACACATATAATTCATTATATCTTTATGTTGACGATTGTAAGACCGTTTGTAGTTGTATTCATGAATAAAGTTCTATTCTATTCTATTCTATTCTATTCTATGAATGACTTATTGTATTAAATACTGTGAATTTTTCTTTTAAATACACATAGTGTATATGCTGTAAAATTTCAGGTATTCGTCGATTTCATATAAAAACGTGCAGTATGAAGTTTAGAACGAGTGTTTCCACTCCCAGACTAAGCATGAAGTAAAATTTCGAGTTTAGAAAAGCCTGAAAATTTGGTTTGGTCGCTCCGCGAAGCGGAGCGGCCAAACCAAATTTTCAGGCTTTTCTAAACTCGAAATTTTACTTCATGCGCCACGCGCATAAAACGCTGAAATACTGTGAAGTTAGAAATACTTTCACATATTTTTTTTTAAATGAATAACAATCGAAATATTTAAATAACAAAATATTTACATTTTTCTTCATACATTTTCAAGTCGGGTCAAATAATTTAATATATCAAATTAATTTATTTAATAATTTATTAACCAAAAATTATTAATGTTGCGTGTATGCATCAATGGCGCTTAATGGGTTAAGCAAAAACAATATTTTTACCAGAAAATTGTATATCCCCTCCCTGACATTTTTTTCTAGCTACGGTCTTGCATACATGTAATTTAACAATACATACTTACACATTTTTTTAATATTTCAAACTTTAATAATATCTCAAAGAAATCATGTTTTATTATAATATATAAAATTACAGAAAACTATTCGTGAAAGTGCAAACAATGTCTTATTTAATAAGACAACTTAAGACGATAAATATCCATTGAAACAACTACTTCCCGTGCAAATACACCTCCGGATATTGAATTATACAATGAAATATTTAAAATCTTATTTAATTTGATTTGTCACAACGCTCTATTAAAGTATATGTAACGTTTAGGTCAAATTCTCTTCAAACCAACTAACAATACAAATTTAAAATGAAAGGAGAGATAGCAACAAATTAGAAGTGAAAGGACTTGGATTAAAACTAATGTCTTAGGCCATCTATAGACGCGTTTCGAGATTTATCTCTCTTCAGTATAGCTTTGCTTATGACGTTTAAAAAAATTGTTTTATTAATTTAAATTTATACATTTTGAACACTAAATTAATGAAATAAAAAATCAAAAGAGAAATTGTTTTGTAAAATGAAGATATTTAAATGCTACGATAAAAATTCTAGCTAGAATGTTATTTAATTCCATATGTTTTTACTGCAAAATAACATTGAAAATTAAATGTATAAAAGACAATTATTAGTTTTAATTTAACATTTATTATACCTATATATAAAACTTAAATATTTTTTATAGCGAAATTTAAAAAATTCCCAACCTTAAAATATGGAATTAAATAAGAATATACGTGGATGTAAGTGACCTTTTGCCGATGCATGCGAACCTATTGCGTCACACGAATACATAAACGTGAAATTATGTAAAACAAGGCGCATCATCGTCCGTAATTGTTACGGATGGAGGGAGCACACTTTCTATTATTGTTTACTTTTATGTGCATTCCAAGAGCACACATACATATTTTTGTGTAATTAGCGAAAGCACTAAAAACCTAGATAACACTCCGTGAATAAAAAAAACGCGCACGATTTGCTTATTATCCTAGCCTTAGATAAACACTGAAAAATACGCAAACGTAATTATAAATTAAGATCACGGGTAATATTTTATCTAGAATATTTAAATAAATTCAAGCAGAAGATAGCGTTGTAATATGTATTTTAGCTCAGTAAAAATAAAAAAAGAATAACAACACGCTTGTTTTAAGGGGGTCTTCCGGTATAATTTTTTCAAAAAATCGTTTTTTTTTGTATGAAATCAAAGCTAAACATATCTAGAATATGCGGATAAAAGGATATTTCGATCCGGCAAATATTTACGTCGCTACAGGCCTTTGAATGCATCGCCGTCCCGAGCGGTATGGGTCGCGCAGGTATAACTTTAATCTCGAATTTCATAAATTTTGATGAGTATGAGTTTTTTGGTCCGCCATATTGGATCCGCCATTTTGAATTGTTCAAATTTGACCTCAGATTCGTATTCAGCGACCCCGAAAACCTAGATATAGACTACTGTTTGCGAATTTTCCGCCGAATACTTTGAATTACACGGAAAAAATGTTTCACAAACTTTAAACGCGTTTTTCTCGAAACTACATTTTTCAAAACTGCGAGCATTCTAGCGTTTGAACGGTTCAAACAATTGACTTCGTTCTTTGCTTCCGTTATTGAAAACACTTTTCTTCATGGAATGAACTAACCTCCCGGTGCAATTTCCAATTTTAAAGATTTTTTACAGCCTGTCAAAGTCAAAAAACACGACTTTTTTTCAAATGCCCGCCATTTTGTCAAATTTCGAGTTTTTTCAAAATTTCGTAGTTCATTCCATTCTCTGAACTATACTCTTCAAGAAACTGAGCTGATTTTGTTTCTAGGAAACGAATAGCGACCCCTAGGCTGCTCGCAGTTTTGGAACATTTACGCCGGGCAGCCGTCATATTGGACGCCATTTTGATTTTTTCGACTCGACAAAAATCCCAATTGTAGAGCAAGGATGAATAAAGATTAAAAAAAAAACCAGGTCTCTTACTCTTACCAGTTCCCTGGAAAAAAAATCCAAAGTTTGGGTCAATTATACCGGAAGACCCCCTTAATAAATTTGTTGAATGATCACGTACGTAATTTTTACTCAGATGCGTTGATGAGGCTTATGCAAATAAAAAGAAGTCTTGATTGACATCTTAAAAATCACCAGATTTTATACAGGAATTTTTATTTTAAGTGTACCTACATATCCCAAACCAAATTGCTTAAATTTTCAAAGCGTACGATTTGGTTAGCCGCAATAAACATTTGTAAAATTGATAAAAATACTCTAAAATAATTAGGTAAGATATAATATTCCTATATAAAAGAATTAACATTTATAATCTTATTTACAAATTATACAGATGAAATTTTGATACATTTTAAATTAAATACATAAAATTTGATAGGCATTATATTATGAATATTTTTTTTACACTGCCTACCACCTACGAACTTCAATGCAGAGCTGGGACGAACCCTCGTGAAAAGGATTCGAATCACGAATCCGAATCACCTAATATGATTCCAGTCACGAATACTCGAATAAAGGATTCGTAAGGATTCGTGGGCGACATATAGTTCTGTATATATGAACTGCGGTCTTTACAGTTATTCCTTCTTTTCGGAATGTCAGCGATCTAAAATGGCGCGCCCTGCATTTTATCTTTGTTTTTAGGCTTCGAGTGTGGTTAATAAAGGTTAGTTTGGGATCGAGGGTAATGCCTAAGTATCTGCAGTTAGGTGACGGTGAGATAGGATGATTATTGATTAAAATATGGTAAGGGGAGTTTAGATGGCGGTGGAAGGGAATGAGAAGTTGGGTTTTATTTGGATTAATGGAGATTCTCCATTTCGCGAACCAGGTTTGGATGCTATCTATCAGCCCTTGAAGAGTGCTTAAGGGATAGTGGGAGCGTGGGTTATAAGGGCGGTATCATCCGCGTATAGTAGAGGGTATGCGGAAGGATTTAAATAGAGAGGATCTGGATTGTAAAGGTCATGGACAAATATGTTATATAACATGGGGGACAGAGGGGAACCTTGAGGTAGACCTTGTAGTGGGGTAAATGAATGTGAATATGAATTACGGATTCTGACGCTTAAGGATCTGTTGGATAGGAAACTGTCTATGATTTTAATTAAGTGTAGAGGGATACCTAACGAATTACACTTGAACAGCACACCACGATGCCAGACCGAATCATACGCTTTTTGTATGTCGAGTAATAGTACTGCAGATTTTTTACCTTCGAGGTGTGCTGTCTGGCAATTCGAGGTAAGGATTGTTAAGAGAAGGGAAGTTGAGCGATGTTCAATAAAACCAAATTGATAAGGAGGGATTAGATCTAAAATGTGGGTAGTGACTTTTTTTTGGATTAAGGATTCAAACAATTTACCGAATACAGGGAGAAGGGTAATTGGGCGATAACTTGATACCAGAGTTTCGTCGTTTCCGGGCTTATGTATGCAAGTGATAATGCCCTTCTTCCATTCGTCTGGGATCGGTAGATGTAATTAAATATAAGGAGTATGTATTCATGAATGTGATCGGGCAGGGATTTAAGGATCAATCTGGGTATATTATCGTGACCAGGCGATGTATTTTTACCTTTATGAAGTATTTCATAATATTCTTCGTCTTTTATGTCGTCGAAGGCTGAATGGTGTTGGGAGTTTTGTTTGAAGGATTTGTACCATAAATTTACTGTCTCGGAAAATGTGTTGTCATAAGCGTCGTTTTCCGTCGCCGTAAATGTCTTTTTAAAGTAGTCTGCGAATATGTCTGCTATTAACTGGTCCTCCGTAACGGTCATTCGTGTCGTAGGGTCCTGTATGTGTTGTAAATAGTCCGTCTTTTGATATTTGCTTAGTTTTTTGACCTCGTCCCAAAATGTCTTTCCTTGTTTTTGATTAATGTCGTTGCAAGTTTGTATCCAATGTTCTGTTTTGTATTGTTGAATCAGTCCGTGAATGTCTTTATTCAGTTTGTTAAATTTTGATTTTAAGTTACTATCGTCGGTCAGTCTGATGTCCCTGTATAATTGTCGTTTGTATTTAATAAGTCGTAAAATATATTTAGGAAGTTGGTATTTATAGGGTGTTTTGGAGAAAACAGGGGTGTTTTGTTTGATTGAGTCAGAGAGGTATTTAATAAAAGTAGAAATGGATTGCGAGGAGATTTCTTGATGGGAATTAATAAAGCTTGTCATGTCCTCCGTCACTTTGTCAACGTTACAGTCCTTATGTCTGTATATTTTTGTTGGTGCGGTAGTTATGGGAGGGGTTAAAGAAAGGGAAAATCGTATAGACATATGGTCTGAGCCAAGGTCAGGTATTAATTCTACATCCTGAACGAGATGACGGATGTTGCTAGTGCTAAGGAAAATATCGGGAGTAGAGGATTGATTATTTGACATTATAAATGTAGTATCTGTGTGGATGCGGACAAAGTTGGAATTAGACATAAAAGAAGAAAGTTGTTTATTCTTTGACTTATTTATATTGAAATCGCCAATTATGATAACGTGATCAAAGAGGGAGGCTTTGGTAAAAATAGTATCTTCGATGGGAGAGGAATGATGTATATATAAAAGGAAGATATGCAGGGTAAAAGAAGTAAGCTCAATGGTACAGTGTAGGCATTCGTTCATTACGTGATTTACACGTGGAGGATTGGCTTTACCTAGACGGACTCCTGGTCGCACCGCGACCATTGAGCCACCTCTTTGATTTTGGAGAGGAGCGGTAGAGGGAAGTTGTATGTAGGGCCAATCATTTAGGGGGAATGGGAGTTTGGATTAAGTTTCTACAAACATACTTACATGGATAGGATTGTTGCGCAGGAAATGGGAGACAAGATGGGATTTTTTAGGTAAGGAGTTAATGTTGGTGTATATAAAATTTATACTAGCCATTTTTACTAATTTGGGCGACGCCAGTGTGTATACCCATGGTAGGAATAACGGGAGGAACAATCTCGAGTGACTTTAAATCGAACATGACAACAAACATTTTGTTGCCAAAGAAATTGACATGTGTGTCGATCTGGAATGAATCAATGAAGCGTTGTTTAAGTTTTTTAATAAGTTCTTCTCTGTTGGTAATCGTCGGTGCATTGATTTTCGTCGAGTAGATGTCAATGATATAATCGTGAATGGTTATGGGTGTATGAATTCTCGAATTGATTGTCAAGTCTTTGTCAATTTCTAATGATTTTTTGTTTTGGCTGACAATTTTTATATTCGGGATTCCTTCGATTGGTTTCAGTGGTCTATTCGGGCATTTTGTTGACCACGCTCCGTGGTCGGTGGCTCCGCAGGCTTTACATTTAGGTGGCAGTTCTGTATTGCATACGTTGGTTGGGTGAGCTCCTGCGCATTTTACAACCATTAACATATAAATATCGTTATTAGTTGTTTTAACAAAAATATTTAAAACCTAATTATTTATTATTAACACTGAACATTGTTGCTAACAGACTAAATATCTGTGTTACTCTGATTAAAGATGTATATTTGTATTTTTGAACTACACTTTAAATCAGTGGTTTATACGCGTGGCGCATGAAGTAAAATTTCGAGTTTAGAAAAGCCCCGTGAAAATTTGTCTCGGGTCGCTGCGCGACCCTCGACAAATTTTCTACGCGGGGCTTTTCTAAACTCGAAATTTTACTTCATGCTTAGTCTGGGAGTGGAAGACACTTGTTCGTAAATTTTCGAATTATCATAAAGTTGTCATAAAATTCTGTATTTATTTTTAAAAAAATCTTTCTCGGTTTATTGAACAAAAACAAGAGTTGAGGTGAAAAGTGTTTAGGTAAAAGTTGTTTATTTTTCGTTGGCTACAACTTTTGTTTGGAACATTTTTTGATTTAAGGCCATAGTCGGTGAGTTGTTGATCTCCATTATATTTTTTAGTTTCTAATTCAAAAACAAAAGAGCTAAGGTGAAAACTGTTTAGGTAAAAGAGGTTTATTTTTTCGTTGGCTACAACTTTTGTTTCAAACAGTTTTTGATTTAGACATCGAAAGCCATAGTCGATGAGTTGTTGATCTCCACTAGATTTTTTAGTTTCTAATTCAAAAACAAAAGAGCTGAGGTGAAAAGTGTTTAGGTAAAAGTGGTTTATTTTTTCGTTGGCTACAACTTTTATTTGAAACATTTTTTTGACTTAGACGTCGACAGCCATAGTCGGTGAGTTCTTGATCTTCACTAGATTTTTTAGTTTCAAATTCAAAAACAAAGGAGCTGAGATGAAAAGTGTTTAGGTAAAAGTGGTTTATGTTTTTATTGGCTACAACTTTTATTTGAAACATTGTTTAACTTTGACCTCGAAAGCCATAGTCGGTGAGTTGTTGATCACTAGATTTTTTAGTTTCTAATTCAAAAACAAAAGAGCTGAGGTGAAAAGTGTTTAGGTAAAAGTGGTTTATTTTTTCGTTGGCTACAACTTTTGTTTTAAACATTTTTTGACTTACAACCCTCGACAAATGTTCACGGGGCTTTTCTAAACTCGAAATTTTACTTCATGCGCCACGCGTATTAAACACTGATTTCAAATGAAGTTAAAAATATAAAAACATATTAAAACTGTTTTCAGTTTTAAAACTTATCAAAATATGTCAAAATTATTTAAAATTGACAAAAACATCAAAATGACCAAAATGCCATCTCGTAAGTATAAAAATATCAAAAACGTTAAAAATTTGGCGTGTTGATAAAATCGATTTACGTCAAAATTATCATTTTATGTCAGTACGTGACAGTTTGACAAAAACGTTCTTATAAAAACGAAAATTTCTGTCAAAATTAGTAGTAATGTCAAAAAAGTTATCTAATAATATAAAAATTGTCATCTAATGTAAAACAAGTAAATATGTAATATCGAAAATATCAAATGTCAAAATTGTCGTCTAATGTCAAAAAAGTAAAAAAATATAAAATGTCAGAACTGCCATCTAATGTCCAATACGTCATTTAATGTCAACATCAGAAATGGTAAAATAGTAAAAAATTTCATTGTTTATCAAAAGTAACATCTAAAGTAAAAAATGTCGTCTAATGTCAAAAAACGTAGCCTTATATCAAGAATAAAATCTATTGTCAAAAATGTTATCTTAAAAAAAGTCAAAAATGTCATTCAATGTCAAAAATGATTAAATATGTCTCAAAGAAAAAAAAAATCTCGAATTTGTGTGTTCAAATGATTCAATAATTGTTGAAAATCGTTACAAATCTGAATAAAAATATTGAATATCTTACATATAAACATTTTATATTATTTGAGGAGAAATTCTCGAAATATCGAAAATTTCATCAAAAATTTACTTGATTTTTGATTTTATCACTTTCGAACGAGTGTCGTCCACTCCCAGACTAAGCATTAAGTAAAATTTCGAGTTTAGAAAAGCCCCGCGTAGAAAATTTGTCGAGGGTCGCGCAGCGACCCGAGACAAATTTTCACGGGGCTTTTCTAAACTCGAAATTTTACTTAATGCGCCACGCGTATAAAACAGTGATTTAACGAGAAATTTAAAAACATACAAAACAAATTTTTCATGTTAATCCTCACGATTAATTCGAATTATTTTTCAGGATTCGAATCCTTTTGCAAGTATTCGAATCCTTTTATAAATATTCGAATCCTTTTATGAGGATTCGAAACCTTTTATGAGGATTAGAATCCTTTTACGAGGATTCGGATCTTCTTATGAGGATTCGAATCCTTTTATGAGGATTCGAATCGCCCGCATTTGAATTCAAATACGAATCCTCTTAAAAAAATGTAACGAATTCAGTTTAACTAAAGTATTCGAATGCCTCTTTTGAATCCTCTAAAAGGATTCGAATCCTGCCCAGCTCTGCTTCAATGTTATGTGCTTACGTACAAATTATGTTTTTTTTTTTAATTTTAATGTTATAACAGTATAAAATCGTTTAAAGCGAACTGTTTGCTATAACCGATACTGCTGCCTAAAGAAATCATCGGTTACTACGTACAAATATCGCCAGTCCCTTAAAGTTCGCTATAAACAAATTTGGCTGTACTTAGAATTTACAGATTGAACTATTTTGTAAAAACAATGAATGTGTAACATTTTATTGAATTTCCAATAATTATTAATGATTTCGATAGCTAACGCCATCTAATACTGAACACAAATTCAATTTTCCAATAATTGTTTGTACATGTAAATAAATAAAAATATTATGCATAGTAAATTAAATATCAAGTCAACTCGTTGATTGTTGAAGTTTTTTTCTTCGTTTCTAATCTTATTCCTTTCTGACGTTATGTGTAGTTGAAGTATTTAATTTTAAATTAAATCTTTTTGTTTTACTTTAAATTAATTTTGATAACAAGATCTAATCTATTCTAATTCTTCTTTCATAACTATTTCTAGAGTCATTTTAGTGTAGTCTAATTTTCGTTGTCATACAAAAATGTGAATTGATTGCAGTTTTTTCTTGAAATATGCAAAGAATTCCTTGATAATATCTCAACCTGTTTGCAGTATAAATCACAGGATTGTTGCGTTACACATTTTACTGACAAACACAATTGAAGTTTGCGTCATCGCCCAAGATTTTCTCATGCAGGAATTACTGAAATATTTGCGCTACACATTGATATATAAATTAATCAAGATTATTGCCTCAAGTAAATTGTTTTAACCTCGATTAATAAAATAAACGTTTACTAAATACATCCCACCATCTTTAAATAATTACAAAACATTGCCTAAACAAAAAATTAAAACGTATTTTATATAATTTACTCTTCTTTAATGTTAAAAATAGCTGCATATAATTAAGCGTGGTAAAAAGAATCGAACCTTGGTTCACTTTTTAGTTCTATGCAAGTTCCAGTCAAGTTTGTATTTCATTTGTTTTAACACGAACATTTCAAATTTAAAACTATTAAGATTTTAAATATTTTATTATATCATTCAATATCTGGTGTGTATTTGCACAGGAAGTTGTTATTTCAATGGATATTTATTGTCTTAGTATTTTAATTTGATACTTATTGTTTGAAGTTTATACGAACATTATCGTAATTTTAAATATTAGTTTAAGTAAAAAAAGTTATACCTTAAAATTAAATACTTCAACTCCTTACACCTAACGGTAGACCAAGATAAAAAAAAAATACTTTAACAATCAATGAGTTGACCTAATATTCAATTTGCTTTGTTAAAAATTAAGGTCGGGTATTTAAACTACTTGAATTGCTTGTCCTGAAAACTTGATAATTCAGGCTACTTGTTCATACGGGGATATTTTTCAAAGTATACATGTAGCAATAACTACAGCGTTTAATACAAATTTGCAGGAATTCGTTGTTTTTATAAAAGCGTTCAATTTGAAGCTTTTAACGAGTGTTTATACTCCTTGGTCAAGCATGAAGTAACATTTCTAGTCTAGAAAAGCCTGAAAATGTCTCTTTTTCGCACAGCGACCAATCCAAATTTTAAGGATTTTTCTAAGAAATATTTACTCAGGGCTTGAGCTTGGCTACTGAGCGCGTCGGCAGGTGGTGGATAGCCGAACATCCTGAGTCGCCCTCTGGACTTTTGCCGGGGGACGAAGCAGGACAGTCTCGAATAAACTGAATAAGAGACCGCGAACCAACTCCCCCAGCTCAAGGTGTCATGCGACCCGTGCCGAGGAGCTAATGGCACCCGGGGTATAAGGGTGTCTCGCACGGAGCCTCCAAGGTACAAGGCGCCCCCTTGGAGTAAGTAGCCTTACCTCGCTAATCGGGTCACTGGCGGGATGGACCTCTTAGATACCCGGTACTCGTGGGAACTACATGGATAAAAACAAAAAAACAAAATCACAGCAGAAAGGGGAACTTCGTAAAGAAGAAGACCCTACCGCTAAACACAATCCCGAAACCAGCGCCGAGGCAGGGACAGTGGGGGTGGACGAATCTCAGGGCAGCCAAGCAAACCCGGGAATTACCGAGGCTACAGTAGGAGTATCCAAACTCCAGCTGGAACCGAGGCTCTCCGGCTCCCAAAAAAGGAAAGCCGCGATCAATTTGGCCAAAGCACGTGGGGAGCCAATCAAACCCAGGAAGCGTAGGTCAAATCGACAATGGGTCCGCGAGGAAGAACGTCGGGGAGTTCGTCAAACCCGACTGCAAACTCCCTCACGAACCCCACTTCAAACCAACAAGAGGCTTCGCTCGGAAACCAGCACACCCTCTACTGGAGGCAAATATAAAACTCCAGCCAAGAGAACGCGCCCAGCCTTGGGCATGACCGAGGTGAGACCCAGCACTACAGCTGGGGAGACCTACAGTCAGGCACTAGGGGCGGCGCGAATGGCTGTGGTACTCGAAGAGTACCCAGAACAAAACCTCACGGAGGACCAGGAAAAATCCGTACAACGGACTATTTTAACTGAGGTATGGAAGTGCGAACCTTCCAAAGGTCCACAGTTCACCAACAGCTACTTCGAGAAGGGGGTTGTGTACATCACGTGTGCCAACGAAACTTCCAAGGAGTGGCTGCTGGAAAAGATCCCGACAATAAAACCATGGGAGGGCGCTGCTTTGCGCAGCGGAACTGCCAGGGAAATTGTCAGGATGACCAAGGTTGGAGTCTGGATACCAAAGACGGACCTAATCGAGGCCAAGGATACGGCTGACCTTATCAGTTTGCTAAAAACCCAGAACTCTGGGCTCGAAACAGCAAAATGGAAAGTAGTCAGCCGAAAAGAGGAGGATAAAGGAACAACCCTTATCCTCTACATAGACGAGGGTTCACTGAAGGCTCTGGAGAAGGTAGGATTTAAAGCCTACCTGGGTTTCTCCCAATTAACCTTCAAGATCCTCGGAAGGAAGCCCGACACCCTGGAAGGCAATGGAGGTAATACAGATTAACCTCCACCACTCCAAGGCGGCCACCGCTGCCCTGTGCCGCCAACTCCAAACAGGGAAATACGGCCTGGCCCTTATACAAGAACCCTGGCAATACAGAGGCGTTGTAAAGGGCCTTGGTAACACCGGAGGTAAGTTAATATATGACACAAACTCCGAAAAGGTCAGATCCTGCATTTTTGTACGGAACGACATAAACTTCTTAAAACTGCATAACCTCTGCTTCCCAGATCTTGTCGCAGCGAAGGTGAAACTCTGGGGTGAGGGAACCACACTCGAGGCCGTTATAGCCTCAGCATACCTCCTCTACGACTCCCCGCAGCCCCCACCTTCCAAGGAACTTGAGGAGCTAGCGACCTACTGCAGGACGAAGAAACTGCAGCTGTTGGTAGGTGCGGACGCCAACGCCCATCACCAACTCTGGGGCAGCTCAGACACCAACAAAAGAGGTGAGTACCTATTAGATTTCTTAATGTCCTCGGACTTTGAAATTCTCAATCGGGAAAAGGAACCCACTTTTGTTACCAAACAACGTCGCGAAGTGATCGATATAACGTTTGCGTCGTGAGGTGTAAGTGCCCAACTAGTGAAGTGGTATGTGTCGGACGAACCATCTCTCTCCGACCACCGTTACATCATTCTGGAGATTGGTCAAACCCGGGATACCAAAATCGAGTTCCGAAACCCACGAAGAACATGCTGGGAATCATACCTTGAAGACCTTGGCACCTGCCTTAAGGGTACCAAGGAAAGCATCAAAAACAAACTGGACGTAGAGCTTGTGGCAGAACAAGTCCAAGAGGCCATCCTAACCTCTTTCTAGAACAACTGCCCTACAACGAGGAGATCTTCCGGCAAAATAAAAAACTGGTGGAATGAAAACCTCGAAACACTAAGGAGGGACACACGCCGGCTCTATAACAGAGCGAGGAAATCTGGTGAGTGGGAGGAATATTCCAAAACACTAACGGAGTACAGCAAGGAGATCAGGAGGGCGCGCCGGGAGGCGTGGAGGATATTCTGCTCGGAGATTGACCAAGTCCCCGAGGGAGCAAAACTCCACAAAATCCTAGCGAAAACCTCCGACACCTCTTGCGGAACCCTGAAGAAACCAGATGGATCATTTACAGAAACCGGCAAGGAAACAGCGGAGATCCTCATGAGAACCCATTTCCCCGGATCTGAAATCCTGCAAAATGGTGCAGACACTCACTCAGTGCTTGTAACCCCTGGTAAGGCGGCAACACAACAAGACTGGGAAATCTCAAAGAAAATTGTAACCTTTGAACGAATCAGGTGGGCGATAGATACATTCCACCGATACAAATCACCGGGACAAGATGGGATCTATCCAGTGCTCTTGCAGCAAGGGCTGGACCACCTTCTACCGGTGCTATGCAAACTCTTCAGGGGCAGCCTGTCACTAAAACACGTGCCAACTACCTGGAAGAAAGTCAAAGCGGTCTTTATCCCTAAGTCTGGGAAGGACTTAACCCAGCCAAAAGGTTACAGACCAATTTTCCTGACATCGTTCCTACTTAAGACGATGGGAAAACTAGTTGAAAGACACATAAGGAAAACCTCACTTCTAGAGAGGCCGCTCCACCCCTTTCAACACGCCTTTCAAGCTGGAAAATCATGCGAGTCTGCCTTACACCAACTGGTAGTTAAGGTAGAGGCCTCGCTGAAAAACAAAACAGTGGCTTTGGCTACATTTCTCGATATTGAGGGAGCGTTTGACAACACCTCTATCAGAACGATCGTAAGAGCAGTCGAAAGTCACGCTGTGGAAACCACAATAAGCTCGTGGCTACAATCCATGCTGACGGACAGACTAGTAATTACGGACCAATTCCAAGAAAAAATCAGCATAAAAGCCAAAGGTGGATGTCCTCGCCAGTTTCGTCAGGTTTTGGATGCACTCCCATGCTAGCTCAGATTGGATCTTATAGCTGTCGAGTGCTCTTAGAGCGGCTTGGCTGTCGGTGAGGATCAGAATCTTTTGCCTTATATCCCCGTCGCAAACTTGATAATTCATGCTACTTATTCATACAGGGATTTTTTTTAAAGTATACATGTAGCAATAACTACAGCGTTTAATAAAAATTTGCAGGAATTCGTTGTTTTTTTAAAAGCGTTCAATTTGAAGCTTTTAACGAGTGTTTATACTCCTTGGTCAAGCATGAAGTAACATTTCTAGTCTAGAAAAGCCTGAAAATGTCTCTTTTTCGCACAGCGACCAATCCAAATTTTAAGGATTTTTCTAAGAAATATTTATGAGTACAAAGTTCAATCATTTTATTTTCATTTTTGTGCTATCTATAAATTTATAATTTTGTAAAAAGCATGAAAAAGCTGAATGAGAATCGTTATTTGATTCAACAAATGATTTTCAAAACTTGATACAATTGATAATAAGAGGGTTTTTATGAAAGGTTTCAGCATTATGTTTCCATACCCAGATTAAGCAAAAAGCTAAATTTCGAGTTTTTCTTAACTCGAAATTTTACTTTATGCGCCACGCGTATAAAACACTTTGTTTAAATCCAAACGTTCAGGATTTTTTAAACTCAAAATTTTACTTCATGCTTAATCAAGGAGTGGAAACACTCCTTTGAAGTTTTAAACTAAAATGGTTGCAAATAATATTTCAAACTTTTTTCACATCTATTACTTAACAAATAATTTTAAGCGTTGATACGTTCAATTTTATTTTGTAGATTGCTAAATGAACATTTCTAATAAATACCTGCATTTTAAATTATTGTTATTGGTTTTATCCAATTGTGCACTTACTTTCTAACGTATTCGTTTGTTTTCTAATTAAGATCAAAAATTGGTTTACGCGCGATTTGATTCTAGCGAGACGTGTTGTAATCGGACTTTTACATTTTTACACATGCAACTCTCGCACCTTCTCTGATTTATTTTTTAATGAAATACACGGAGAAATTCCATTAGAAAACGAAAACGGGCGCACGTGATGGTATAATTTTCCATTTCATTTATTTTTTCTCTACAAAGTGCGTGCGTTTATGGGGAAAAAGTTGTAAGTGTAAATCAAGAGCCAGAAAAAAAAGACAGTAATTATCCCACTGAGCAAATCCATTTAAGTAATGTTTTATCAACATTAAAACAACGTTTAATGTTGCTACAATGTTGTTATAACGTTATTTGTTTGTTTTTTGCTCAGTGGAATGTATTACAGTGAAACGATTTCACTTTAATTAATGAACTGTAGGTGTTAAAAATGTAGTTTTGGTTAATTTATGATCAAAATATTTTGTATAAATATTTTTTCTTACTTAATTATTTGTAAGAATCATCTTTTTCTTTTTGTATAAGCGTTATTTTTGACAATTTGTTGAGGTTTTTTTTGGATAACTGTTACTATTGACATTTTGTTGATTATACATGGAATGTTTCTTTTAATCACGAAAGCCACTGTTTTCTAAAGTACATACAATATAAAAATACAAAAATACAATTGTACAATTTTTAGTATACATATCCGAATGCATAGTGTTCAATTTTAAACTTCTAACGAATGTTTCAACTCCTTGATTAAGCATGAAGTAAAGTTTCAGGATTTTCTATACTCGAAATTTTACTTCATGCGCTAGGCGATTTAATGTAAGTTCAAAATATACTACTTTAGCATACTGTTTTAGTAGTATATTTTAAACCACAATATTTCCGTGTTTTATACGCGTGACGCATGCAATAAAATTTCGAGTTTAGAAAAACCAGACATTTTATTTCATACCTAATCAGGGAGTGGAAACACTTGTCAGAAGTTTCAAACCGAACGCTTTTCAAAAACAACGAGTGCGTGAAAATTTAAATAATTCATATCGAGATAAGTATACTTTAAAGAAACAAGCCCTGTATTAGTATATTATTCAACAAGCGCACAATGAAAGCTATTAATCATGAGAATAAGGTTTACGGAACGAGCCGCAGGCGAGTGGAGTAAATCATTCGAATGATTAATAGCCATTATGCGCGAGTAGAATACTATACTTTATCCACAACCACATAATGTATATTCATTCTTGCTTACTGCAACTTTTCAAGAATAAGAACATAATTCATTAAATCTTTTAATTATAACTAAGAAATACATATAATAATACTATTTATTAAGATTAATGTTAATAGTAACGTTAGAACAATTATTAAACACAATAGGGGGCATTGAAGTGGGTACACCAAGATTTACGGTTTGATCCAAAATATCGAAATTAACGGAATTTGTGCTGGAAGATGCAGCTGTTACATTATTTGCTGTCGATTCTATAGACGATGCAATTTTTCTGGCCGTTTCCTTTTTGTTTTCCAAAGAATCGTTAATATAGCCTTCTGCAACCGCAGTTGACTTCCATCCTCCATGACGTTTTAACGCAGTGATGTCTCCACCAGCATCAACCAAAATGGTGGCTGAGGTTCTTCTAAAGCTATGGCCTGTATATTGCTCAGGATTGGGTAATTTCAAAAAACTGGCGATATCCCTTCCCATTTTTGTAAATTTATTAATACCAATTCGCTGTTTAGTACACTTTCCATTTTGAAAATTTTGAAAGAAATAATCACAGTTTATCTGCTTTCGGAGGCACAAATATTTTTTTACAATGTGGTAAAAATTACCAGATACTGTAAATTTCCTACAAATTTTAGTTTTTGTGGTTGGCACCTTAATCATATAGCAGGAATTAAGGTCTTCTTTATCTTTAATTTTCCTGTTATACAGCTCATTTGAACGACAAGCGCCCATTAAACCCATAATTAATGCAACCTGAAGAAAAAATTACTGCAATTTTTAAAAAATATTAAAATAATTTAAAACTTACTTTTGTTGCAAGAAATTTGTCATCCGGTGCATTTGCAATGAAACTGTTAACATTTTCTGGGGAGAAAGTGTTGGCTTTTTTCGGAGTAAACCCTTCATTTTTTCTTTTCAAAAAAGCTAGAAGTTTGCCATAGTTTCCAATATTGATGTTTTCAAAGATTTTCAATGTACTTTTTAGCATCGAATACTTCTGCCACAACGATGAGGTGTTGTATTTTTTTGATAATTCAGTAAAATACACCAAAACTACCGACTCAGTTGAAGAAATTGCTTTTTTCTCCTTTTTCCATTCACAAAACGTGTTGTATGTACTTTGGTATATGTTGCGAGACTTTTTAGGCAACAAATTGATGGAAGCGATTTCTGCCGCGTCCCTTATTTCCGGGGGTGTCAACAAGTCAGGATCGCATTCCATGTTGCTTCTTTCACCTTCGATAAACTATTAACCACACTATCACAACACAATTAACACAATTTGCTTTCAATTTATAAATTGTTTTTGTTTATGTCAAAATTGATTAACATGAGGTATCCTGATTTTGTAGTGATTTCTTATTATTCACAGTCGAGCAGTGATAAGTCAAAATATTACTCACGGGTTTCATAACCTATTTATAATAAACGTCATTATTATTGACTCTTAGCATGTATAATTATAATATTATAGAGTGGTTGTGGATAAATGTGCTTTATCATTCATTTTAATCAATTTAGTCACTTGCAATTACTCATAATTGAAAATTTTGCCTATTAATATTCGCATTTGATTGACAGACTAATACTGAAATATGATAAATGGTTATCGAATAAAATTATTCATGATTAATTTAGTCGTTACATTTAATCTAAAAATTTAGTTAACTAAGAATAATTCCAATTCAAAGATATTTGAATTAGAGAAAATAAGCTTACGCTTCTTATAGTTTGCACTTTAAATATTATATAAAATTACGAATGTTTTTTTTTCACGAAAAAACTTAATACAATAAATATCCATTGACACAATAATATCCGGAGATGTATTTGCACGGGAAGTAGTTGTTTCAATAGATATTTATTGTCTTAAGTTGTCTTATTAATTAAGACACATTGTTTGCATTTTACGAAAAACATTTTCGTAATTTTATAAATAATTTAGGTAACTAGTATCTAACTCTGGTTTTAAACATACTTTTAGGTTAGGTTAAGTAGTATAAAGGTTTCCTAATAGTACACATGTATTATTACAATCAAAGGCAATTATACAGACATACAGTACAATGTAATTATTTGGACGCCAAAAAATGAAATCAAGGATTAGATTGCGAGCCAGTTTTTGGAATTTAGGAGGCTTTTACGATTAAATAAAATAATAACTCCTATCAATTGATAGCGTACTTTAACCCATTAATCACCATTGATGCAATAACGCAACATAATTATAAACATTAAAACATTGTATTAGAATTATTACAATAAAGTTTTAGCAACGTTACAAACATTGTATAAACGTTTTCCGTGCAATATCAAACACCCGGTATATTGCCTAAATGTTAAAAATGATACTAAAATTTAACATTGTTTTATAACGTTTGAAAAATATTGCGGCAAAGTAACACAACGTTATATAATCATTACAATTTGTTTTTTATGCAACATTGTACATTTTAACATTGTATAATTGTTGATACTGTTGCTGTAATCCAGCATTGTTGTTTACACATTTCATGGACCATGAACATACAGAAAGTTTTTCATTTAAGTAAACATGTCCCAATTATATGCTGTAAATCTTCAGATATTTGTTGTTTTTTTTTTAAAGTTGAACCGAAAGCTTTAAAGAGTGTTTTCCACTCCCAGACTAAGCATGAAGTAAAATTTCGAGTTTAGAAAAGCTCCGTGAAAATTTGTCGAGGGTCGCGCAGCGACCCGAGACAAATTTTCTGGGCTTTTCTAAACTCGAAATTTTACTTCATGCGCCACGCGTATAAGACGCTGATTTCAATTGAAGTTCGTGCACTTTTTAAAAATATTTTAATGTTTTCAGAGTTTAAGGGTACTGGGTACTTAAATTCCGGGGTACTGTCTCCCCTAGACTACACATTACTTTAGTAAGACAGTTTTTTTCTTGTTACCAATACATATTTATATTTTCGACCCATTTTAACCCAGAAATGAATTTTGCATTAAGATTACGAGAGAAATATTCCTATAACGTTCACCTTATTGCTGCACATCGGGTTGTATACAATACGGCTTCTATGCATTTATCGTATGCAACTTAACATACCTACATTCGTATATTGGGTTGCATACAAATATGAGTAATCGCTCGTGTTGCATAGGCGTTGCTTTGTCAACGGTGTAGCAACATTTACATACATTCGTATGTTGGGTTGCATATAGATAAGAGTAATCGCTCGTGTTGCATAGGCGTTGCTTTGTCAACGGTGTAGCAACATTTACATACATTCGTATGTTGGGTTGCATATAGATAAGAGTAATCGCTCGTGTTGCATAGGCGTTGCTTTGTCAACGGTGCAGCAACATTTTCTATGAACGTTAGCATGCAACGTTCCTGCAGGCAGACATTCAGCGTGTATTTAACGTTTTTTCAACATTCTTGCAACTTAAAACGCAAGGTTTCGTGTTGCGTGGAAACATTGAAAAGGAACGTTGCATGTTAACATTCGAAGAAAAATGTTGCTGCGCCGTTGAAAAAGCAACGCCCATGCAAAACGAGTATTAATTCTTATTGTATGCAATCCAACATAGAAATGTATGTATGGTAAATTGCATACGATGAATGTATACAATCCGTATTGTATACAACCCGGTGTACAGCAATTAAGTGAACGTAATAGAAATGTTTCTCTCATAATCTTAATGTAATATTTATTTCTGGGTTTAAATAGGTCAAAAAATACAAATATATATTTGTAACAAGAAAACAAGAAAAAAAAACGGTCTTACAAAAAGTAACGTATAGTCTAGGGGGGGCAGTACCCCAATACCTAAGTACCCAGTACCCTTAAACTCTGAAAACACTAAAGTATTGTTAACAAGTGAACTTCAATTGAAATCAGCGTCTTATACGCGCGGCGCATGAAGTAAAATTTCGAGTTTAGAAAAGCCCCGTGAAAATTTGTCTCGGGTCGCTGCGCGACCCTCGACAAATTTTCTACGCGGGGCTTTTCTAAACTCGAAATTTTACTTCATGCTTAGTCTGGGAGTGGAAGACACTCGTTAGAAGTAAATTTCAATTAAAAATTTAACATTTTCACAAAGATAAACAAGAACAGTGTACGTGTTTAATTAATATTAGGGGTAATTTATAATGCTAGCCTCCTTCCATCTTAAGTTTATTAAAGATTGAGGTAAGCCCACTTGTTTAATAAAGATTCAGGGTTATTTAAGAGGCTAGCCTTATTCTGCATCAAGATTATTAACGAGTAAGTGTAATTTACGAGGCTAGCCCAAGCGTTTAATAAAAGTTGAAGGTAATTTATGAGGCTAGCCTCGTTCTGCCTCAAGTTTGAGGGTACATTACGAGGATAGCCCATACGTTTAATAAATATTGAAAGTAATTTATGAGGCTAGCCTCGTTTTGCCCCAAGTTTGAGGGTAAAGTACGAGGCTAGCCCATACGTTTAATAAATATTGAAAGTAATTTACAAGGCTAGCCTCGCTCTGCCTCAAGTTTGAGGGAAAATTACGAGGCTAGCCCATACGTTTAATAAATATTGAAAGTAATTTATGTAGCTAGTCTCGTTCTGCCTCAAGTTTGAGGGTAAATTACAAGAATAGCCCATACGTTTCATAAATATTGAAAGTAATTCATGACGCTAGCCTCGTTCTGCCTCAAGTTTAAGGGTAAATCACGAGACTAGCCCCTACGATTAATAAATATTTAAAGTAATTTATAAGGCTAGCCTCGTTCTGCCTCAAGTTTAAGGGTAAATTACGAGACTAGCCCCTACGATTAATAAATTTTTAAAGTAATTTATAAGGCTAGCCTCGTTCTGCCTCAAGTTTAAGGGTAAATTACGAGGATAGCCCAAACGTTTAATAAATATTGAAGGTAATTTATGAGGCTAGTCTCGTTTTGCATCAAGTTTATTAAAGGTTTATTTGATAACGCTATGAATTACAAATGTGCATACCTGATCAGTATGCTTTGAACTTTAATTTAAATTAGCATTTTATACGCGTGGCGCATGAAGTAAAATTTCGAGTTTAGAAAAGCCCCGTGAAAATTTGTCTCGGGTCGCTGCGCGACCCTCGACAAATTTTCTACGCGGGGCTTTTCTAAACTCGAAATTTTACTTCATGCTTAATCTGGGAGTGGAAAACACTCGTTCAAAGCTTCAAATTGAACTCTTTTGAAAAAAGAACGAATATCTGAAGATTTACAGCATCTAATTGGGATATGTATACCTAAAAGAAAAACTCCCTCTATGTTCAATGTCCATGAAATAATGCTGCATTACAGCAACAGTTTCAACAATTATACAGGGTGGGGCGTGGAAACTTCTTTCTTTGAAAAGGGCGCAGTGAAGTTAGTGAGAGTAACAGAAAGATGGGGGAAGGGCCTGGATGGGAAATTTGTGTCCATATTCATTTTAGTAGAAAAAATGCTTTGGTCGAGGCAGCAGCGCGCTTTTAGGACAGTGGCCTATTTTTCACTGTAAACGTGAGTTTAGAATTTTTTTGGAAAATGATTTAGGAGTTTTTTTTGCCTGCACTCGAAGAACCTGGACAATCTGTGTGTGGTTTTAGTAAGATGGGGTCACAACCCACATACCTAGGTAGGACGTTAAATCATTTGTTGAAAGAAGTCTTCCCCATTCGGCTGATCTTCCTGAGAGGGGCACGCTCGCCTGATTTAACCCACTGTAATTAATTCCAGATGAGTATATGTCGACGCGTTAAAACGAACCATCGGCTCCGTCATATAGCAAAGTTTAAAGTGGAAATATAAAAGTAGGAAGAAGATAAATAGTGTAGAATAGAAGGCAGATAACCAGAGCAGAAAAAGGTTAGTAATCGCAAATAGAATTCGCCTTACACCGCAAGGTAAAAAGAATTAAGATTAAATAAAATAAAAAATTAATTCCTGTGAAGAAATCTCAAATCACCAGTTTATACAAATTGTCTACACACCCTGGAAGGCCTATAGAAAAAATTGGAGTCGAAATTGTCAATATACAAATCGGAATGCTTGAAAGAATGGGCAGAAACTTCAAAAATTGACTGAGTCAGTGTATTGACAGTTGAGGGCGACATTTACAAGATGTTTCTTTTGTCAATAGTATAAAACCAAATTTCCCGTGTTGTGTGACAGGAGAAAAATAACAATAATTAGTTTTAAAATGTGTAAAGATTTTTAATTTCATTTTCAAAAAAGGAAGTTCCCACGCCCCACCCTGTACAATGTTAAAAATGCAATGTAACCATTTTCAATATGTATCCAATGTTTACAGTACAATGTTGCATACAAGTCAAATTGTGATTGTACAACGTTGTGTTACTTTGCCGCAATATTTTTGCAACGTTAGAAAACAATGTTGAACATTAGTATCATTTTTAACATTTAGGTAATGTCTTTAAATGAATATTGTGCGGAAAACGTTTATACAATGTTTGCATCGTTGCTAACACTTTGTTGTAATATTTTTAATACAATGTTTTATTTTAGTATCATGTTCAATATTCGTGCAACGTTAAAAATGTTTCCGTGTTCAGAGGGTAGACACACTTATTATTAATTTTCTTAGAATATAATTTCTAAAACATTGTTTCATAATTATTAAATGACGAGTAATTTCAAAACTGCAATAAGCATATATAATTTTCTATTTTAAACCATGACTGCTTATATGTAATATCGCTTGCACTAAATATTTAATTAATTCCACGTCTCGAGTTTTATGAAGCAATCCGAATAAATTAGTCTGCATTCAAAATTAAGAACCTTATCTTTACTACATCACTTGTTTCACAAAGTTAGCTTAATATTTAAGTTAATTTAATAAATAAATTAATATCTGTTTAAAATATAAAATATTATTACGCTTATTACATAAATTATTTATTTCGGTGTGAAATTAGAAAGGCCCATTTGCATCCACCCACGGAAAAAACACATTTAATTAATGTTTTATCAACATTAAAATAACGTTGTTACAATGTTGATAAAACGTTATTTGTTTGTTTTTTGCTCATTGGGCAGGCTGATTAACATTAATCATTCACTAATCTATACACGAATTAAAATTAATATCGACTTTCTGCAAAAATGTCTCATTAAGACAAGTCTCCAAATATTCATTGAACTTGTCTCAATGAGACAACATTTTTGCAGAAAGTCGATATTAATTTTAATTCGTTTTAAATTTTGTAAATATTCTGCAAACTATTGACAAACAATTTTTCTTTTTGTTAAATTTTCTTTACATTCACTAATCATTGATTAAACGTCTGATTAAGTTAAAATTGTAAAATATAAGAATTTTATAAATGTGTAAAATATCCTATACATGTCTGTCTGATTAATTTGCTATTGTGTAAATAATTTCTAAATAAAATTGTTATCTTTTTTAAGAAGTACTAATCACTGATTAGCAGAATCGACTTAGGTGAAGACGAGCATAATACACTTATTACATAAATTTAGAAAAACAAAAAAAGTCAACGCTGTTAAAAATTGGAAACTTTAACAACACACTGTTTTACTTATTACATAAAATTAACTAAAATGTACGCAAGCCAGCGTGCTATTTTGATAAATCCATGTTAAGGTCAAGTCAAACACTGTTTACAAACATTCATCTGCGAATTATTAAAAAACAACAATCGAGTATTTATAAACAATTCATTCAGGACGCAAAGTAAACAAATCGCAATTATAGTATTGACCAGAAATGGGATTACCTTTAACGACATCCCTGATGTTTTCCCTTTTCCCCCAGATTAATTATTACTAAAACAAACACTCGCGCAGATTTTTAAACTTGGCACTGTTTAGTTGTCGATTTTTAAATGTTTGCGTTTCGAGATTGTTTTGCCGACGAGGTTTGCCGGTTTTCTGCGGGCGCTGACGCTCGCAGCAGGATTTTCTACGTCGCCGACGTCCCGTCTCCTGCTGCAACACGCTCGTAATATTATCGAACCTTTCACGCGCGCGTTTCCACACACACAGACAACGGATCGTGTTTTTGATTCGCTTTGGCGCGCATGCTTATTCGGGGCGCTTTTCCTCTCTTTCGGGGAAAACCGGAGGGAAATTTTCCGGCTTAATTAATCCCGTGTTTTGTAAACGTGAAATCATATTCGTCTCACTGTGTAAACCATACAATTAATACGAGGGGAGAATTCTGATTTATAAATTAGAGAGTGGAGATATTCTATAAAAATCTGTTCAGAATTCTTCGACAAGAAATTGTTAAAAATAATAATGACAGTTTCATAATTTTTCCAGCTTTCAGAAGCCTGAAAATTTACATCAGTTTCCTTTTCGTCATTGATTAAAACATGAAAAAATGATGCTGGCTCATGAAAACGGTTTTTCAATCTCTCCTCAAATACAAAAGTTTTTCATATGTGGTACCCACAAAATGCACCACCTTATATATATATATATATATATATATATATATATATATATATATATATATATATATATGATATTTTATGGTTCCGTACCAGTAACAGCTGGGACAAATCTTCGTAAAAAGGATTCGAATCACAAATCCGAATCACCTAATATGATCCCACTGAGCAAATCCATTTAAGTAATGTTTCATCAAATATGCCATATAATTTATCCACTACTCTACTTTATTTCTATTGGATTAATGTTTATTTTTAGTATTAATGTTTATTTTTAGTTAGTATACTTTAAAAAAACTGTATTTATCTCTGTAAATAGAATTTATTCTGCTGAGAAATAAACGATTATTATTATTATTATTATTAAAACAACGTTTAATGTTGCTACAATCTTGATATAACGTTATTTGTTTGTTTTTTGCTCAGTGGGATTCGAATCACGAATACTCGAATAAAGGATTCGTAAGAGATAAATATGATTCGAATAAAAAAATCGAAACCTGTTTTTTTTCGAATCACGAATACAAATCCTTTAAGAATAAATTTGATTTTATTATTTTTTTGCAACCATTAATATATAAATATCGTTATTAGTTGTTTTAACAAAAATATTCAAAACCTAATTATTTATTATTAACACTGAACATCGTTGATAACAGACTAATTATCTGATTCCCTGTTACTCTGATTAAAGATGTATTTGTGTGTTTTTGAACTTCACTTCAAATTAGTGTTTTGTACGCGTGGCGCATGAAGTAAAATTTCGAGTTTAGAAAAGCCCGAAAATTTGTCTCGGGTCGCTGCGCGACCCTCGACAAATTTTCACGGGGCTTTTCTAAACTCGAAATTTTACTTCATGCTTAGTCTGGGAGTGGAAACATCCGTTCAAAACTTCAACTTGAACTCTATTATAAAATCGACGAATGCCTAAAAATTACGTAAATAAAAAATGTACTGAATATCATTAAAACCGGGAAAGTCAGAGAAAAGTCATAGAATTATATTCAAATTGACCAAAAAATTAACAAAAAAGCCATATGATATTATTAAATTTGTCAAAATCAGCAGGCAAATTATAAAACACGTACAAATGTATAAAATTATCTTTAATATTATAATTGTAGGGGTCGATTGGAACGTAAGGATAGGATGTTTGGAGACTCAAGGGTTGAATGAAGAGGGCAAGGCGGCGAAAGAGAGGGAATCCAAGGATAAGACAGTAACGAAAGAAGGAGAAGCATGGTTAGAGTGGGCTAATGGACAGGGGTTGGAAGTGTTGAATGGATGTACAGAAGTTGATTGGGAGGGGGAAATAACGTATGTGGGGCCAAGGGGAAAATCCGTGATTGACTATATTAATAATAATAATAATAATAATAGCTTTATTCACGTATGCTACATAATGCAATGATACAATACATTGTATATGATAGATGTGAAGCGTCAATACAATATCAAAACAAATTTTGTATAGTATGGACAGGTACACTTTTGCCACCGATCGAGGTTAAAACTTGAAGTAATTAATTGATTATTATGATGGGATAAGATAAGAAATTTTAAGGTAGAGAATTGGAGTGGTTCGGACCACTAGATAGGGCATAAGGAGAAGCAAGCAGATGTGGAACAGAGGGAAATATGGAGTCGGTCGAATAAGGCAAAGAAGAACTATAGGGAGAAAATTAGGGATGTGTGCTTTGAAGAGACACTATCTTTAGAGCAACTTAGGAGAGGACTCAAACAAGCGATAACCAGACAGAATATAAAGGTGGGAGCAGAAAGCAGAGTGGAATGGTTCGACCTGGAGTGCAAAGAGGCTAAGAACAGCAATACGTGACTGTAGGGAAGGGAGTGGGAGAGAAAAGTATGTGAGAGCTGCTAAGTGTGATTTTGACGAGGTTTGCAAAAGAAGGAAAGAGAAGTGGATGAAGGATGAATTGGAGGTAGTTGGGAAGATACGACATGAAAAACAGCTTTGGACATACTTAAAGAAGAGAGGCAGGGAAAGAAGGGAGATAGATAACAGAGGGCGGTTCAACAGAGCGGAGGACTTCAGTGAGGAGGAGTTAGAGTGGGCGTTAAGGGGCATTAAAGGTGATAAAGCAGCAGGGCCGGACAATATAAAGGCGGAGGCTTGGAAGATGTGCAGTGCTGAAGGGAAAGTTTAAATGTTGGCAATACTGAATAGTAAATGGAGAGGGGATTTGCAGTTTCCAGTGGAGTGGAGGGAAGGGATTGTAGTGCCTGTGCATAAGAGAGGAGATGCAATGGTGGTTAACAACTACAGAGGAATCACACTGATAATAATAATAATACATAACACCCTACATAACACCCTGGTCTACCGTAGCCGCATTATGGGTGTAGATGTCCCGGATATACGCTGTAGGGCGTGTCACGGGGCGCCAGAGACAATAATGTATCTGCTATCTTCATGCAGAGCATATGCGTCTTCGGCCTACATCCATAGACATAACGCGGCGCTACGAGTGCTATATTACCACCTCAGGCACTCGTACGGTATTGACGAAACACCAGTGCTGCCATATGCCCCGGATGATATTGAGTCCGTAGTGAAGAATGAGAGGTGCGGAATATATTGGAACTTCTCATTCCCAACGCTCAGGCAAATACGAGCAAACAAGCCTGACGTAGTCCTCCTCGACCACCATCTAAAAACGATGTTTGTCATCGAATTCTCGTCACCAGCAGAGACAAACATCGTTTTAAAAGAGGAGGAAAAACGGACGAAATATCAGGATCTTTTGTGCGACATGAGCAGACTCTACCCAGGCCACACTGTTAAGTTGGTGGTATGTTATGTTATGTTATGGGGTCGGTGGGTCGTGTGGCCTCTGGGCCTTTCGAAGTTACCTCGACCTAAAAGATCTTTTGTAACTATCCCTGACCTACTTGAGTCCCCCAATGTCTAGACTTCTTATGAAGTCTACTATAACTTGAGGGTTAATGTGTACCAATTCCTCGGTGTTTAAAGTGGCCGATGACAGGTAGTTCCCTCTTTGAAGGGACAAGGCAGGGCAGTTGGTGGTATTAATCGTCGGTGCTCTAGGCGGCATCAATGGCTCAATGCTGAACAACCTTAAGGCCATACCAGCATGTCGCGACACCGCACACTCCCTTATCGGAGGGATGCAGAAGGCCGTGATACTGGGTTCACTACGTCTACTGAGATCACACACCGTTAGGCACCACTAGTTACCCCACTTCCAGGCTTGGAGGAGGTAACTAGGGGATATATTTGGCACCCTCTCCACATGAAATTAGAGGCATGTGGGTTAGAGGGTGACCATTCAATTAAAAAAAAAAAAAATAATAACTTTATTGCCCAACAGTTTTACACCAATTATAGGACAAAATTAATACATTTCTTACAGCTAGTCAACTAACATAAGATTATAAGATAAAATTTGATTAGAAATTAAATAGAAAAATTTAAATTAAAATAAACATAATTATACATACTAAATTACTATTAATTGTTCAACGAGAGAACATCATTGTATACTCACATATTTTTCCATAAATATAAATTTAAATGCGCATACACACATAACAATAAAGTAAAATGAAATTGTTTTTTTTTTGCTACAAAAATATATCGTCGAACATCATGTTTGCGTTCCTACTCATGAGATAAATCGGGGATTTTTGTAATGCGATGGTTCTAGCAGCTGGAATATAAAAGGTGTTAACATTCCTTGAGGCTATCCTGGGTACATAAAGGTTAATACGAGCAAGGTCAGGACAATCTAACTTGTTGTGAATTAATTTGTACATAAATGCTGCACTGCCTTCCTCTCTGCGCGCCGATAATGAGATAAAATCATGTTTTGATAGTAACCACTCGTAATCCACTCCCCTCTGTGGATATGAACCATCAGCTTTGAACGTAAGGAATATTAGGCATCTTCTTTGAACTTTTTCTACCAAAAATGACAGATACATATAATGAGGGTTCCAAATTAATGAGGCATACTCTAAACGACTACGTACAAACGCATAGTATAAGTTCTTAACTATGTCACAATCATTCAAGAATTTACAAGTGCGCATGATAAATTCCATAGTTTTTAAAGCAGTCGCACATATCGAAAGAATATGCTGCTTAAATGAAAGTCCACTATCAAACAGCACGCCTAGATCTTTAATTTCCTCAAGTTTCTGAAGTGGCTGCCCATTAATGTTGTAATAATAATTAATTGTCTGCATGCGATTATGAGCATATGTTGACAATGTAATTGTAATTGTAATCGGTATTTGTCTTGTGTATCGGATGAAACACGTTTGGGTTTTTATCCCGAGTAGCATCGGACCTCCATATGTAACTGATGCACATTTATTTATGTTTAGGTATAGATTATTTTCACAACACCACCTGTATATTAGTTCTATATTATATTGCAATTCTATTGAGTCATGGGATCCACTGATGCTCGAAAATATTTTTAGGTCATCAGCATACGCTAAAACATTGCAAGTTAATGAGGCAATTAGATCATTAATAAATATTATAAATAGAAGCGGGCCTAGGTTTGAACCTTGAGGAACCCATGACGTAGCAGTAAATTCAAACGATTTAAATTCATGATATCGAACGTAGTTGCTACGGCAAGATAGATATGAATTCATAAGGTTTAATGTGCGATAGCCCAGCCCAAACGTTGATAGTTTATTTAACAAAAGTGCGTGATCAACACAGTCAAACGCTCGTGAAAAATCGGTATATATTATATCAGTTTGACATCGTTTTTCTAGAGATTCACTAATATACTGAGAGACAATTGCAAGATTTGTACCTGTGGACCGCCCCTTCATGAAACCATGTTGATGAAGAGAAATTAGTGAACGTATATGATTGTATAAGGCAGTATACAAGACTTGTTCAGCAACTTTGGTAAAGTTGGATAAAATTGCTATTGGTCTATAATTACTGATGTCGGATCTATCACCTTTTTTGAAAACTGGGATTAAACGCGCACGCTTCCACAAATCAGGAAAAGTATGCGTCTGAACATTAATGATAGTCATCAAAGGTTTAACAAATATTAATTTACAATCTCTTACAAAGAAACTGGGAAGCTGCTCATCACCTATTGTATTATTACTTTTAAGTTTATAAAAAGCAGATAAAATATGGGTGAGAAGGTGTCGCAGTGTTTTGAAGTAGAGAGAGGAGTTAGGCAGAGGTGTCCACTTAGCCCACTACTGTTCAACCTGTATGTTGCCGATTTGGAGAGGGTCTTAGAGCTGGGACAGGCAGGTGGAATAGTGGTGGGAAGCAAGAAAGTGTAAGGCCTAGCGTATGCGGACGATGTGGTGGTAATTGCTAAGACTATGAGTGAACTAAAGGAAATGAAAGAGGCTTGAAATTGTCTGGGCTTTTCTAAACTCGACATTTTACTTCATGCGCCACGCGTATAAAACAGTGATTTAACGAGAAATTTAAAAACTCATTTTTCAAGTTAATCCTCACAATTAATTCAAATTATTTTTTAAGATTCAAAACCTTTTGTAAGTATTTGAATCGAATCCTCTTAAAAAAATGTAACGAATCCAGTTGAACTGAAGTATTTGAATGCCTCTTTTGAATCCTTTAAAAGGATTCGAATCCTGGTCAATCTGTTACAAAGAAACTGGGAAGCTGATCATCACCTATTGTATTATTACTTTTAAGTTTATAAAAAGCAGATAAAATATTATTATCATTAAACGATGTTAAATCAAAGAAGTTAGCATGTGCGCACGCATCGGAAGAAGAAAAGACCTGATGGATAGCTTATACAAACTAATGATGATGATGGTGAAAGAAAGACTGGAGGGGAAGTGGATGAGAAAAAAATGCTACCGGAAGTCCAGGCTGGTTTTAGGAGAGGACGATCAACTGTGGAGCAGATAGCTACATTGAACTGGCCGATTGAGAGAGAGTTGTGCAAAAGAGGGAAAGTATACTTGTTGTTTGTAGATCTGAAAACTGCGTATGACTTGGTAGATAGAGAACGAATGATAAGAGTGTTTGAAAGGATTGGCTGTGTCGGAGCAAGTGGTGAATTGGGTGAATGAAATATATAGGGAAACATGGTGCAAGGTCAGAATGGGTGAGAAGGTGTCGCAGTGTTTTGAAGTAGAGAGAGGAGTTAGGCAGGGGTGTTCACTTAGCCCACTACTTTTCAACCTGTACGTTGCCGATTTAGAGAGAGTTTTAGAGCTGGGACAGGCAGGTGGAATAGTGGTGGGAAGTAAGAAAGTGTGGAACCTACAAATGCGGACGATGTGGTGGTAATTGCAAAGACTATGCGTGAACTAAAAGAAATGAAAGAGAGGCTGAAATTTTCTGGGCTTTTCTAAATTCGAAATTTTACTTCATGCGCCAAGCGTATAAAACAGTGATTTAACGAGAAATTTAAAAACACATTTTTCAAGTTAATCCTCACAAATAATTCAAATTATTTTTTAAGATTCAAAACCTTTTGTAAGTATTCGAATCGAATCCTCTTAAAAAAATGTAACGAATCCAGTTGAACTAAAGTATTTGAATGCCTCTTTTGAATCCTTTAAAAGGATTCGAATCCTGCTCAGCTCTGACCAGTATAGTAATATTTATTTTGAATACTACAATAATTGGATCACAGTTATTTAAAGTTATAGATTTGTATTGAAAATAAACACAATAAAAAGTACTCTAAAAGTTGATATATTTTTCTTATATACAATACAATAATATTAAATATATTAATACAAAGTTATTAAATCTTTTTTAAAGAGTATCATAAATCATAAAACTTCCGTCCATATGCACTCTGCCCATGGAAAATAAATAAAACTTTTACAAAGCTTTTAAAAAAAAAAATACATTGAACTATCCAACGATCTGCCATCATAGCCCACTGTAGTGAGTTTCACTTGAAGTTCCTCCCCCACTCCGCCTCGACGTGAAAAGACCTGGCTTATCTTTCTTTGCATCTTTCTGATCTCTAAAATATATATAAGAAAAATGTGTGTGAAACATAAATCGGAAACATTAAGGAAATGACATTCTGGACCAGTCGCACCAAACACATTGAACTGGTTCAACTCTGAACTCGAGTTCAAAGTGACAATAGAACAATAGGAACTGTTATATTGAATTCGAGTTCAAAGTGATATCAGAACAAAAGGAACTGTCATATTGAACTTGAGTTCAACTTTTTTAATGCAACTGAGCCTCATTGTTTTTATGTAGAAAAAGCACAATTAGTACGCTTCTATCATTGTCAGGGGGCAGCATCGTCTTGTATTGGGTGGGCACACATGATTGTGATTGGTTCAAAGACTGGCCTCAATCCTAGCCTTAATCCTGGCTTCAATTCTAGCCTTAATCCCGGCCTCAATCCTAGCCTTAATCCTGGCCTCAATCCCAGCCTTAATCCTGGCCTCATTCCCAGCCTTAATCCTGGCCTCGATTCCTGACTTAATCCTGGCCTCATTCCTAGCCTTAATCCTAGCCTTAATCCTGGCCCCAATCCTAGCCTTAATCCTGGCCTTAATTCTGTCCTGAATCCAGTGATGACAACTTCAATCCAAGTTCGTTCCTATCATGATCGCATTAATGCGGATTAAATTGCACCGATCGCGGTTGGAAGACAGGATTTAATAATCCAGTATCAGGATGGATTAAATCCTGCCTGATGCCAGCAATTGTGGTAGAAAGTTGGAACGACGCAACTGGGTGGGCATCAACCCAGTTGCGTCTTCCAACTTTCTACCACAATTGCTGGCATCAGGCAGGATTTAATCCACCCTGATACTGGATTATTAAGTCCTGTCTTCCAACCGCGATCGGATGGAAGTCAAGTGTGATCGTGTGTGCCCACCCATTGTTTTTAAAGCGGTTACCACAAAATTTTATTTCAGAGTAAGCCCTGAATGGCAAAACAGATAGATTATACTAATTATATAAGAGTTTCAATTGGCTGACCAACTTTTTTTACACGAATGCCAATTTTTTTAATACCACAAGATACTTATTTTTTCTTTGTCACGTTTAACTCTGAAACTATATTTTGTGACTCACTCAATCATGACACATGCATATTAATTATTAAAGTCAGCACAGAAAGTCGTTATGGTTGGTAATAAGCAGGGTTGTTATGTTTAAAACACTTTGTTTTAAAACAGTGTTTTAAACATGTTTAAAAACAGCCGTCGTGTTTTAAACGGTTTTGTTTTAAACATGTATTAAATCTTCAATTTGTTTAAATCATGTTTTAAACGTTAAATTTGTTTAAAACGTTTTTTTTTATTATTTTAAATTTGCTAAATTATATTTTATACTACTTCATTAGGATTTTTTGTTTACATTTTTAAATTTTAGCTAAATTGTTGAAGATATTTCAAATTGCATTATTAAACACAACGTTTTATTACAAGAAAATATAAAATATATGTGATTTTTAAATACAGGGAATATTTTCTTTTAGGTAGACATATGCATACACTGTAAATTTTACGACATTCGTTATTTTTTAAAAAGATTTTAATTTGAATTTTTAGACGAGGGTTTTCCACTCCCAGACTAAGCATGAAGTAAAATTTCGAGTTTAGAAAAGCCTGAAAATTTGGATTGGCCGTGTAGCGAAGCGGAGCGGCCAATCCAAATTAGGCTTTTCTAAACTCGAAATTTTACTTCATGCGCCACACGTATAAAACACTGAAATATCTTAAAGTTTAAAATATGCGGCTTTTGCAATCCAATATGTAGATGTGAATAAAACGGGAGTCAAATTCTGCGCTGAAGAAATTGTTTAAAACAGTGATTATAGATAACCCAATAACTCTAACGTATATTAGGTTGCCTATAATCGTTGTTGTATGTGTGTGTTTTGAACATCAGTGTAAATCAGTGTTTTTAAGCGTGGCGCATGAAGTAAAATTTCGAGTTTAGAAAAGCCTAATTTGGATTGGCCGCTCCGCTTCGCTACGCGGCCAATCCAAATTCTTAGGCTTTTCTAAACTCGAAATTTTACTTCATGCTTAGTCTGGGAGTGGAAAACACTCGTTAAAAGCCTTAAATTAACCGCTTTAAAACAACGAATTCCCGCAAATTTAAACAAACGCTGTAATTATCGGAATATGTATACTCAAAAGAAAAATGCTCCGTATGTTCTGTTTTAAACACGTTTAAAAGTGTTTTAAACATGTTTTTAATTGTTTATGTTTTAAACACTGTTTCAATGAAAAAAACACGTTTTATTTAAAAAAAAACTGTTTGTTTTAATTAAAATAAAAAAAATCGCCTTTTTAACAACCCTGGTAATAAGTGTTGCCAACCAGGACACTTCCTGTTGATTGGAATTTTATAAAAGAAAGGGAAGCTACAGAAGAAAGTAGGTCATTTCCTATCGAAATGTAAAATAAGAATTTAAAATTCCAGAATTTGTAGTGGAGCAGAAAAATCTTAATTCTAAGATTCTCGGTTAAATATGATGATTGAAATTAAGGTTTGGCTAGAAATTGAGGTTAGGTTAGACATTAAAGTTGGGTTATGATTAGACAGGAATATTTATGTTGAGAGCACAGAACATTACTTTTATTACAACACTGATGAAAATTTAATTTTATTGATCCTTACTTGAAAAAGGCTAAATGTTGCTCTAATAGAAATCGGCTGTTGCACTGCGACAGCTCGGGCCAGTGGGATATAACTCTGCGCAAGTACATTTGTAAACGTTTCCGCCTATCCTCCACTAATCCAGAATCCTGAATATCACGTTTGTATGAAAGAAAATAGTAACAACAAACTACTTTTTCTTAAAATTGATACACATCTATTATAACCATAGCGCGGATTTTTGCAGGGATGCTCGAGAACCGGTGTCGCCCAGTCGAGTTAAGCATATAACGCATGTGACTGGGCGTCCAATATACAAACGGGCGACTGCTCCACCAGACACAGCCGCAATCGTCCACTTGTGCATTCGACGCATATGCTTATGCTTAACTCGACTGGGCGACAACGGTTCACGAGCGATCCCTGCAATAATGATTATAATTATTATAACCGCCCAGTCGAGTTAAGCATATAACGCACGTGACTGGGCGTCCAATATACAAACGGGCGACTGCTCCACCAGACACAGCCGCAATCGTCCACTTGTGCATTCGACGCATATGCTTATGCTTAACTCGACTGGGCGACAATGGTTCACGAGCGATCCCTGCAATAATGATTATAATTATTATAACCGTCCAGTCGAGTTAATCATATAACACACGTGACTGGGCGTCCAATATACAGACGACTGCACCACCAGAAACAGCCGCAATCGTCCACTTGTGCATTCGACGCACATGCTTATGCTTAACTCGACTGGGCGACAACGGTTCACGAGCGATCCCTGCAATAATCCGCGCTATGATTATAATCAATAAAAAAATTAAATAGAATAAATTTAACTAAAAAATAGTCATAAAAATATGTTTCCATTCGGATGATATACATATCAACTTTGAATTATTAAAAACGCTTAATTAATTTAGTGAATTATCGAATTAAATTTATTTAATTTACACTCACTTTATTTCGTAAACTTTTCTTCGGCGGAAAATCAAAAGACGACACGACAGGATCCAACTTCTTCAAATCAGAATGAAGTGCATGAAACTGTGCATACCTCCTGTAAATATTCCACTCATCACAGCCAGCTCTGAGAAAAATTTGATAAACGTGATGCGCTTCCGAACCCGATCCTAAAACCCAAAAATTAGCAACCGACACCCTTCAACCGTTTAATAAAAACTGAACCTGTCAAAAACGCTGACGGAATCCAAACGTTCACACAGCAATAATTCTCATCCCTTAATTCATCCTCACTAACGGGCCCTTTCAATTCCTCCAGTTGATTCTTTAACCTCTCCAAAGTGACATCTTTATGACAGATTGTTTGTTGGAGAACGACGTTGAAGTCCATTAATTCAGCATGCATTTCTGCAACCTATTTAATAGTATTTAACATTATTAGCATTGTTAAAACGGTTTTTACTGGCGGACGGAAGGATATGACTGGCGAGTCGCTAGACGAGCCAGTCACCTTCTGGAGCCAGTAAAACCCGTTAACTTGCGTATATTGTTATATATTTTATTTGTCAATCATTTGTAATTAATTAAAATACAATTATTTGGTAAATTTAATAAAATTGGAATTATAAAAAAATATGTAGTAAGTTATGAAACATTTACGTGGATACTTATGTTGTTTATTTGATTAAATCAAATTAAATTATTTCGCAATTCGTTTAACATCAGCGTGCCTCCGAAAGTGCCTGCAGCAATTACTGAGGCAGCCGCAAGAGTTGTTTCAAGTTTGCTGCCAGTAAAGTCAACGATGAGATATGAGCGGGAGTATACGGACTTTAAAATATGGCAGAAAGAAAGTGACGTGATTGGCGTGACAGAAGATGTGATATTGGCATATGTAAGTCACCTTGCTGAAAAATTTAGCCCTAATTCGCTATGGACGAAATGGTCAATGTTAAAAAGCTGTTTAAATATGAAGGAAAATGTTCCAGTTCACAGGTATTCAATGTTAAAATATTAAAAAAAGTGGTGTTCATTAATATTTGTAGGTTTCAGAAAGTAATTGCATTCCTCAAAAGAAAGAATGAGCGGTATACTTCAAAAAAAGCCAAAGTATTAAGTAAGGGAGAGGTGGAACGTTTTTTGTTAGAAGTTTTGCTCCTAGTGTTATGCCTTCATCAATTTGTGCGCTAGATGGTTCGATATCAAGTTTAGCTCCAAATGTTATACCTTCCTCAATTTGTACGCCAGGTGGTTCGATTTCCATTACTGGAAGTACAAACTGTATATTTAATATATATAATACAAATAAAAGAGATTAATAGTGAATAAATTGTGTTTTATCGTTGCAGTGCATTATTAAAATAATAATTAAGAAAATATATATATTTTCTTAATTATTATTTTAAGAATAATAGTATTTATTGTATTTTGCTTTAATAAATTCAATTCACGAAAAACTATAAATTACTATTCCAGTACTAACTTGTTAAATTTTAACAAGTTAGTATACTGACTTGTTAAAATTTTACAAGTCAGTAGCTTGAAAACATAACCTTACTTGTTTAATACTGTCTATTGATAAATTGACGTTTTCAAATGAGAGACAAATAAATGTTTTAATGTCTTTCAATAAGATGTTTCTTTGTTTTAAATGCTAACCTGGACGAGTTTTTGTTCGTAGAGCTTAGCCTCTGTTTTATAATCTGGAATGTTATTGTCGGGAAGGCCGTTTGCCGAGACTCTTTCGGAAGTCGATTCGTCATGTTTTAACATTTGAACGGCTTCCATGTATTTTTTCACTTGATCTTTGAGATTCTCGTTTTCTTTCGATAATAAGCTGATTTTTTCTTGGAGTTGTTCGGCAACAGCTTTGTTTTTTTCTTCGACGGCTGTTAAGATGGCGCTAACGTCACTAGGCCTTTCTAATATACCCACTGAAATAGTAATTTTTTTATAATTATAAGGGAATAAGTTATATTTTCATTCTTTCCGAGCGAGCCGTAGCGTGCGCATCGTAGTGAACATCTCCGACTTAAAAAGTTAAATTAGCATAGAAAAAAGTAGTTTTACCGCAATCTCAGTTATAAATACGCGTTAGTGAGTGATCTCAACATGAGCTTCCAAACGGGGGCTCACAAAGAGCCCCCGGACGATCCAGACGATCCCGGCCCCACTGATCAAGAAATGGCGGTAGACCCGTCCCCGGCAAACGATAAGTATCAGAAAATCGGCGTTCCTTATGACGAATTCGAACAATTCGAATCAAGTTATAATAATTCGCAAAGCAAAGCTACCCTAAATTCACAAGAAAGTAGACATATTGATACAAATCCCCAAAATATACATCGCATTGATAATGACCTCGAAACTCGCGTTAACGAAAATCAAATATCTGCGGACGAAATTATCAATTCGGACGCGCCAAGGATAATTAAAAAAAGCATAACAATACTAGATAATTCACTCATTCATTCAGTAAATCGGGAAAAAGTTCATTTCAAGGCAACGGATAAGGGTCCATATTTCATTTATGTGGAAGGAAGTGAGAATCAAAACGTTGGTAACATGCACCCCATGCAAATTGGCAAAATGTTATTTACTTGTCATAGTGATATCAACAGACACATAGTTAATATCTCAAGGGCAGGTAGAAATAGAAATAAAATAGAGGCTTCCTCAGGCAAATCCGCAAATAATATTTTAAATCTTGAAGTATTTAAAACTCATAATATGAAAGCATATATTCCAATATTTCTTGTAAATAAAAGGGGAGTTATAAGAAACATCTATAAAAATCTAAGTGAACAAGAAATACTATCTGAAATTAAGAGCTTTGTCAGGGCTACCTCAATAAGACGCATTCAGAAAAAGAATAAAGAAGGTGAACTTGAGAATATTGGCACATGTATCGTAACCTTTGATGGACAAGTGTTACCTAAATATGTATACATCCATGGAACACGCTGTATGGTAGAACCTTACACAGCTCCCGTACTACAATGTTATAACTGTCTCAGATATAATCATGGAAGCAAGCAATGTCGCAGTGCTCCCAGATGCGGATACTGTGGTCAGGATCACAATAGTAGTGAATGTAAAGATACTTCTACAGTACTATGCGTACATTGTAAGACCAGAGATCACTCTTCATTAAATAAAGAATGTCCAGAACACATCTAAAGAACCAATATGAAAAAAAATAATACACTAATGGGAAATGCCTATCAAAATACAGGGCTTTCATTAATTCCCGAACCCCACGTGACTAAATTTAAAATTGCCGCGTAAATTATTGTATTTGTACGTTGGAGGCTTTGAAAAAAGTAACCAAACGTTACTAAAGTCAAATTTGACATAAACGTTTATGCGCGGTGCATCGTTAAACCAACCTTTGAGATCTTACAAGATTCGCCCGGAATTTTCAGGTAAGCAAAAATTGTTTAATTATTCTGAAACATTGAGTTTTATTTCTATTTATTTTGCAGAGTCAATTTGCTAGGATAAGCAAATACTGCGAAAATGGTATTTACAACGGAGCAAGACGCGTTTATTTTGATGGCACATTTTCGTAGTGCTTCACGTAATATTGACGGCAACTGGAGTTATTCTCTGCAGTCTTGCATTGAGCAGTTTCATGAAGAATTTCCAGATGCGGTAATTGCGTATGATACTTTTAAACATCATAAGCAAGTTCTTATTAAAAGATATGAAGACAAACATTGCATTTGCAAAGGAAAATCCACTGGTAGACCGACAGTCTTAACTAATGATGTTGTCGAAGATATTCGAGTGAGGATGGAACGAAGTCCTAAGAAATCCGTACCGAAATTGGCAGCCCAATCAGGTAAAACAAATCCTATTGTTTGGGGTTTTTATATTTAAAAATTCCAGTATAAATTAACCGTGAATTAATAATGTGCTTCTTTATAGGACTCTCTGTTGGAACCTGCCATAAAGCACTCACAAAATCACTAAATATGCATCCTTACAAAGTCTCAGTAGTGCATCAATTACATCCACCAGACTTTATTCAGCGAGTACGATACTGCCAGTGGTTTAATGAACAGTTAAATAATGATGACGTACTTGATCTTACGTTTTTTTCTGATGAAGCGTGGATACATTTATCTGGGTACGTGAACAGCCAAAATTACAGGACATGGGCGACAGAAAATCCCCATGTATTGGAGGAAACACCTCTGCATCCCCAAAAGCTAGGAATTTGGATAGCTATGTCTAGGAGAAGGATAATTGGCCCAATATTTTTTAGAGAAACTATCACTGCTGAACGGTATCGGTTAATTTTAGAAGAAGCTATTGGACAAATGCACGACGATGAGCTTCGATTGGGCTATTTTCAGCAAGTTGGGGCCACAGCACATACTGCAAATGCAACCATTCGGTATTTAGCTGAATTTTATGAAAACAGAATAATTAGTAGAGGTGTGTAGCCTCCTCGCAGTCCAGACTTGACACCTTTAGATTATTATCTATTTGGTCGAATAAAAAGTAATATCTTCAAAAATAGGATCCATACTCTCGAAAATTTAGAAGTAGCAATTATGCAAGAGGTACAAAATATCACCGAAAATGAACTTCATCATGTGTTTGATAATATGCGGCGTAGGATAAATTTATGTGTAAGAGAAGAAGGAGGACATATAGAACACTTATTATAATTTTTTTTGAATTTTAAGCTATTAATCTTTTTAGTTATTAGGTTTAATATTTGTTGTTTCTTTATTTGTTGTTAACTTTGTATGTTCTGTTCGTGTTTAAGAAAAAAAATTAATAAAAATTAGTTACATTTTTGAAGATGAGCCTATTTTTTAATCATTTTAAATATAATATTTTCAGTCGTCATAAAAATACGCCGGCGAATAAATATTTTTAAATCTAGGGAATTTTTGTGTGAGCCATACCACCTTGTACATTTGGTTGCCTATTATTTTTGGTCACGTGGGGTTCGGGAATTAATGAAAGCCCGGTACAAACCTACAAAATTATAACCCTTATTACGCCCTACTAGATTACGACACTGAATTTCCGCGTTTAGCGAGTTCTGGAAAGGAGACCAGCGGGTCAAATATCCTAAAAGGCCAAGAATAAACAATGGAAGGGAAGGGATTAGCAATAAAACAGCCTCAACCTCAGTTCAAAAACCAATAAATCCTGTGACATCTCCAGAGATTGCTGAGCCCAAACCAAAGAAATTTATTTTCAACCCTCACAGAAGTAGCCTATTTACAAAACAAACAATATCAACATTAAACGACAATTTAGAAGATATCTTTAAAATAGCAAACGAAGGCTCCGATACATCGGTGCAAAAATTAAATGATCTCAAAAATAATATTCTAAAAATATTTGAACAATTTATAAGCAAAATAAATAATGGAAGTGAAGGATCAGACAATGAGTCTGGTCAATACTTTTAGACTTTTTAAAAATGGCAGGGAATTCGCAAAATTATTCTCAAATTTTACCACTAAACATTTTACAATTAAATGCAAGATCTCTTATTAAAAATAAATTTTCAGTCATTCATTATTTCATAGATAATGATATTAATATTGGCCTAATTTCTGAAACTTGGTTTAAATCAGATTATGATATACAATTTAAAGGTTATAAAATTGAAAGACATGACAGAGCAGATGGCAAAGGGGGGGCTGCTATAATGATAAAAAAACTCCATCATGTATAAAAGAATTCAAATAAACAATATACCAGAAAATGTACAAATAGTCGGTATTAGAGTTAAACCTATAAATGGCAATGATATTACACTAGTGTCACTCTATGTAGCCCCGTGGGTAAAAGTTAATTCCATAGAATGGACAACACTCTTTGCATCGATCCAACAACCATTTATAATAGGGGGAGACTTTAATGCGTATCATATAGCATGGGGATGTAGAAGAACGGACATGTCAGGAGTCGAATTATTACAAGCATTGGATGATTTTAATCTAACATTTATTAATGATGGGACCAGTACCACTATCAAAGGGGAAAATGCTGTGGACATTAGAATAACATCCCCACAATTAAGCAGTACGTTCAACTGGCAAGTAATCCATGAACCTCTAGGATCAAACCATTACCCTATATCCATAATTAATAGCAATGTGCAAGTAGAAGATCTACAAATCAAAAGCAATAAAAAATGGAAATTAAATCTCGCAGACTGGTGTTTATATTCTATCACACTAGATAAACTTATTATAGAAACCAATGGTAACACATCATATTCGTCATTAATCAATTGCATAGAAGAAGCAGCTGAATCAGCTATTCCAAAGTATAAGGATCACCCTAATCCTAGTAGATATAAGCAATTTTGTTGGTGGAATAATGAATGTAAGGAGGCATGTCAAAGTAGAATACAAGCATTAGCAAATTACAGGAAACATTTTAACAAAACTAACTTGGTTGAATTTAATAAGTCGGATGCCATATTTAAAAAGAAAATGAACAACGCTCGGAGGAAAAATTGGCAAGAGTTCTGTTCTTCCTTGAATAGAAGTACACCTATTAAATCAATTTGGCAAAAAGCCAGGAGAATTAAATCTTCCAAAAGTCCAAGAAATGTTTTACCTATAAATGAGTGGACTACAGACTTCCTTAAGAAATTGTGCCCAGACTACGTCGCACCGAAAATCCCCCAAATGCTAGACAATAAAGATAATCTTGACAAGCTCCTTAACAGCACCTTCTCATATCAGGAATAAAAAAAAAAAAAGACCTTTATTGGCATATCTCCACACTTTACATTACATTTACCTTTACATTAGCTTATCTCATTACCTTCCCGTATCCCTCTTACCCTCCCTTCTCTTTTCCCTCTCCCTCCCCAGCTTTTCCAACGTTCTTACCCCGCTCCCATCCTCCCTCATCCACTCCACTACCCTTCTATTCCCTTTCGCTCCCAGCCACTCCTCTTTCACCCCCTCACATTCCTCCGCCAAGTGTCCCCACGTATCCCTCCCCTGTCCACACAACACACACCTTCCATATTCTTCCCCCATCCATACTTTCCTTCCTCTCTCCTCCGATCCACACCTCGCCCTTGCCACAATCATCCTATCCTCTCTACCCCATCCCTTCCTTATCAAATAATTCGGCACCCTCCCATACACCTGCCACCTCCCATACATATCATTATACTGACTTCTGTCTATACACCCTTGCCTTTCCTGCCCTTCCACCTCCTTCCCTTTCCCCCTCACCCATATCAGGAATTAAACAATTCTTTAAAATCATCATCTAACTCAGCGCCGGGGATAGATAATATTCATTATTCCATGTTGTCCAACATGTCACAGACAGCAAAAGAACATATGCTTAAAGTATTCAATCACTTATGGGACACTGGAATATTCCCTGATGAATGGAAAAAATATATAATTACTCCAGTACCTAAACCTGGGAAACCTGTAAATATTAGCAGCTCTTTTTGACCAATAGCACTGTCTAGTTGCGTAATGAAGACTTTTGAGAGATTGGTTAAAAACAGATTGGAGTGGTGGATGGAATCCCAAGAAATTATATCACCAACACAATATGGATTCCGAAAAGCTCACTCAACAATGGATAGTCTAGGAAAACTCATTATAAACATCTACAGCGCCTTATCTGAAAATGAACATTTAACAGCCTCCTTCCTGGACGTTAAAGGAGCTTATGACAACGTGCAACTAAATATATTAGCGAACCGGATGGAAATGTTGGGCATTAATGGAAAGTTCATTAATAACATTATATCTTTATATTCAGAAAGAGAAATATACTTGCAAGTCAATGGACACATTTTAGAAAAACGAAACACCTCCCTAGGAGTACCGCAAGGTGGAATTTTGTCACCACTGTTATATATCATTTACACCTTGAATTTAGATAAAGTACACAACAGAAACGTCCAAATCCTGCAATATGCTGATGATCTTTGTTTATTTTGTATAGACCGGGACATTGAAAACGGAACTAAAAAAGTGTTAAATGAAGTAGTCAATATCCAAAATAAATTACTTGAAATTGGGTTGGACATCTGTCAAGAAAATTCTTTATGCATCTTCACACGGAAAAGATATAAACCTCCGCAATATGCGACAATAGAAAATCTAAAAATCAAAATCCAAACTTGTATAAAGTTCCTTGGTCTTAATATAGATACAAATATGAGGTGGGACACACATATTAGATATATACTAAGTAAAGCGGAGGCAGGTTTTAATTTTCTAAAATCAATCACAAATACAAAATGGGGAGCTGACCCAAATACCCTTCTTCTGTTTTATAAGGCATACATCAGATCCATTATAGACTATGGAAGTATTTTTTATGCAGCTGCAGCTAATTCAAAGTTAATAAAAATCGAGATCCTCCAACGTAAATGAATTAGAAAATGTTTATTTTTAATGAGTTCTACTCCCGTAGATGCATTGTTATCCGAATCAGGTGAAACACCTTTATCTATAAGAAGGAACATGCTAATATCAAAATTTTTACTAAGAAGTAAATCAAAACATCCTGATTTTTACCAAGTGGTCATTAAAAATAGTATTAATTACCTAACTTCCAAATACTGGACAAAAAAGCCAATATGCCCATTACTTGAAAAAAGCAATAATGAATTCCACACACAAAATGTAATCGAGAGTAATATTCTGCCGATTTATAAAAGTTCTTATTATGAATGTTTAGAGTCTCCAAAAGTTATTTTGAACAGTAAATTTACATTAGCTTGCACTCCTGGAGTTAACCAGGAATTCCAACAATTTATCCTTGATAAATTTCCTGGATATAATCTAATTTTTACAGACGGTTCAGTCAAGAATGATCGAACAGGATGTGGATTTATATTAATTTTTGCTGTCCAATACTATAAAAATTAATGAAAATATAACTTATTCCCTTAAAAATGACCTAAGGTAGAAACTAAGGCTAGGAATTTATTCGAATATTCATTCAAAAGCATATTGAAATATTTGATTATTCGAATTTGAATATAGTTTTGAATGAATATTCGAATACTACAATTTAAACAATTCGCAGTATTAATCAAAACATATATCCTTATTTTATTTTATTCTTGTGATAGATTAATAATAACTATGTTTTTGAACTTCATATTAGATCAGCGTTGTACACGCCTGGCGCATGAAGTAAATATTTCGAGTTTAGAAAAGCCTGAAATATTTACTTCATGCTTAATCAAGGAGTGGAAAACCCTTGTTAGAAAACTATTAACCTTTATTGACAACACGACATTCTTAAAAAAAAAATGAGCAAGATAATCAACGAAACTTATAACGATTATGAAAATAACTACAGTTTGTGTTTGTTTCCTATCTTTATTAAGAAATCAGTATTGTCATTAAAGGTTATAATAGCTGCCAAACATGTGTTTTCCATTCCTTGATAAAGCATGAAGTAAAATTTCGAGTTTAGAAAAGCCTGAAAATTTGGTTTGGTCGCGTAGCGAAGCGACCAAACCAAATTTTCAGGCTTTTCTAAACTCGAAATTTTACTTCATGCGCCACGCGTATAAAACACTAATTTCTAGTGAAGTTTAAAATATACCTACTATTTTACCTGGGAATTTTTCGAATTTAAGTATTCAAATATTTATTAAAAAAACAGATTCAAATATTTGAATTATATAAATATTCGTTCAAAAACATATTCAAATATGTAAATAATTTAGTTATTGAAATTTTTATATTTGAATTATTTGTATTTGAATTCCAGCCTTATTAGAAACAAGTTGAAATAAAAATGATCGAGGCAGTGGGTGGGCTAATCTGTGGCCAACTTCACATCGGTAGTTTACGGTAACTTTGGTTCAAGCCACAACTGAGGTATTAAAAAAATTACAAAGTTCAAAAAATCACACAATCAGTCATACCTGTATCATTTCCATCACTGCACTCGACTGAAATCGGTGTCAACTCTCCGATACACGGTTCTAGCGGCGTTAAAGTCCCCTCTAATTTACTAAACCGATCCCTCGACCCGCTATTTTCAATGCTCAACTTTCTCACTGGCATTGGTTTAGCATTTTCAACAGAATTAACCCTTTTTAAAGTCTCCGGATTATTTTGAATATCCTCGCTGCTTATGCTACTCTGAGTATCACTGGAGTTAATTTCCTCCTCCATTTCTTCTTTAACAAAAGACTCACTGGAAACACTAGTTTTAACGGGCAACTCTTTTAAGGTGGAATTCTCTAAAATTAAACTCCCCGTGCTCGACGGAATGCTGGAGGAGAGGATGCTATCATTATCATCGTCGAACGAGATTAACTGTTTCGCAACTTTGCGTTTCTTTTTCAATTCTTTTGTTTCTTTACTTGGTTCTAAAATTAAAGTTAATTAATCATTAACATGGTACAGGTCACAAAATTATAGTGTTGATAACAATAATATAGACGAAGACAGATACAAACATAAAATTTAATTAAAACACTTAACTTTGTTTCACCACTTTTATTTATAAAAGTGGTAAAACTAAGTTGTGTTTTAATTAAATTGTTATGAAGATGTACCACGAAGTGAACGCCAACCAAATTAAAAACATAAAACTCAATATAAAATTCGCTTCAATCTCATCACTTACCGATAATAGGAGCTTCAATAATTGGCTCTGGCCTTTGTTTTCCCACCTTAGTTTGCAGCGAACTATTCAACTCTGGCTTATCGATACTAATAGCAAACAGGATGGAGGCTAACCCTACAAAAGCCCCAAAGTCACTCTCAATAAACACCAAACAATTTTAAAAATCCCTCCTACCTGCAGCCATATTAGGCAACAAGCTGTTCTTCTCGTCATCGCACAGGAAGGCCCATTCCTCATAATAAGTTTTAACGACGGAATTATTCCCCAAAAGAGTGTGAAAATATCGCTCCAAAGATCTCTCGTTTAGCGTCGAACGAATCCAAGCCTTACCCTTACCGGTATCTGTCCATATGTGTTTCAGAACGTTGTATCTATCCTGCTCGTGTCTTGTTAGATGTCTCTTTATAAACGGCCAAAATGCTAGTGTTATAATTGTTAATTAATTAGGTGTATAGCACTTTTTTCCACTACCTATTTTTCAACGTGTTAAGCATACATTGATACTTTGTGCAGTAGAATCATTTGAATTTGTATTAATATTGCAAATTTCTTTTTGTGAAATTTACAAATACATACAAATTTTGAATAATCTTGAAACGGAACCAAAACTAGTTGAGAATTTTTAATATTTGATAATATGTTATAAGTATTTTATTAACAATATTTCCTGCTTTAATATGTAGGTATGAAATTTGCTTTCTTTTGAAAATTAACTAGGGCTCCTCAGAATCACCTAGAATCAGCATTTTGTCTAAAGATTTCTGGCTACATTCAAGAACTTATTTGCATAAATTGGCTTCCGTAATTCAATTTGCACAAATTATCAAAGTCTACACATTATTATTTGATATTTAGGGGAAATACACGGCTTATTTTATTAAAATTAATGTGATAAGTAAAATTGCTATTCCATGCAAATTCAAGCGAATTCATGAATAATAAATTAATGAATGATAGGGTAAAGGTTAAAAAACAAATATTTCAAAAATTGAATTTGAAAGCTAATTAAAATATTAATGTTGTGCTTACAAGGATTATCATTATTTAAATGCAGGCTGTTGGTGACAATATCAACAATATCAGAAACCTGCTTTAAAGTGGAATTGTACTCGACAGGCTTGGAACGTAAACCGTGTAAAAAAACTGATTCTAAGGTGCTGCACAGTGAAGAGACACACTGATCGAATTCTGTTGCCAATTCTGTTTTCCCTCCAAATCTCTTCTGGCACTCCTGCACACACTCGAGCAACTGATTGAGCAACCTTTAATTTCAGGCCAAAATTAAAATTTCATGAGCAATTTATGTTTATTTCTGCACTCACCTGTTTGAATCCTCTGGCTGATTTTTGTGCGTTAAAGAAGACATGAGTTTTTAAATATAATAAGCACTAGAAATCGGCTAAAAATAGGGGGCGGATTTTGCACTTTAATTGGGGATGTGTGGTTTAACAAATGCCAAGGACTCACCATCCTGTGTGTTATTGTGTCACGTCTGGGGGCTCACTGCTTTGTTTAGTGTCATCTCTCTGGCGTGTTTTGTTGTGTTATCTACACGGCACGTACCGTCTTATCACGATGCGTGCTACTGGCGTACAGCTCCGATTACGAAATCGCTCGCGGTTTGGTCTAATTAGATTTATCACAATACACACAACCACAAGCGAATAATAATCGAGAAAAAAATATTTTGTTGACGTTTGACGTTTATTCACAGATGTTAATGCAAATCATAGATCAAAATTTCAAGTTACCAACATTGTTTTCTAAAAAGATATTGGCGACAGCGCCATCTATATTTAAAAGATACAAATGAGTTACGCATCTAATGTGCCGGTATTCCCGAGATTGGTGGTACGATTCGGACGCACGAAATCTGTCATATAGATAGGGATTTAACATGTAATAAATTTGATAGTTGCCGGGTGACCGCTCGTGCGATCAATTTCAGGAATACCGGCACTGGGGTTTATCCATTTTAATATTGCGAGAAATTGTTAGATGGCGCAGCATGTGCTCCAGTGTTATCAACATTATTTTCTATAATATATCCATCTATCAATAAGTTGCGCGTCTAGGCATGGATTTTTATTTTAGTAGCGGGAGGAAAAGATAGATGGGAGTCGTTAACTTTAATAAATGTGGTAATTGAGTTGCATACGTTAGGTAAATTCAGTAACGCCATCTAACGATAACTTATTGAAATGAAACTTAAAACTTCGTTTATTGTTGATTATTTTCGTTTCATTATTCAAGATAAAAGTAGTGGCGGATTTAATCTGATTGAGACCCTGACGGTAACAAAAAAATGTGCTACCGTTTTTACTACAAATTTAATAAATTAATTGATTGAGTTACGTGAAGATCAAACTGACGAATAAAGCACTTTAATTACCAAATATACATTTCGAACTATGGATTATCACTGATCCATTCATAATGGTAACTTTGTATCCGAAATATACATTTGGTAATTAAAATAAAAGTGTGAAGAACGGTTATTAGTGCTTTATTCGCCAATACAAATTTAATATTTTTATTTAATTGAAACACTTCGTTGGTATCACGACATTGAAATCAAGATATCAATGAACAAGACCGTAACCAAAGGGAATACGTGGGGGATTGAACATCCCGAAATGTTCAAAATGTTTAATTTGTGTGTGTGTGTGTGTGTGTATAAAGAGCAAAAATATAAAAATTTTTGAATTAAAAACACCAAATAAAAAACAATTACAAATAAACAATTTATTTACCATAAAATGTAGACAAAAATAGATATACAAAAAATATATGAATTCGATGTAATAAGCATATTTATTGTGAATAATATGTGAGTTAATTTTTATCAAAACTGACTAGATAAATATTAATCCCTTAAATAACTAGACTATAGATAATATCGACTTAAAAAATAATCATGTAGAATACAAACAAGTAAGACGATATACAAACATAAATTGAGCTTTTTAGACGGTGTGAATAAAAAAATAGCTTATGTTATTAAGATATGTATGATTTCACTTAAACTAAGTACGATTATGTTTAAGTATGAATTGTTATACACTTTATAAAACTCAAATATAATAAAGAGGTATTCATTAATAAAATTGATTGTTTTTATATATTTATGATAGTTGCTTGGAAATTGCCTTAGCAAACTTTCTTTGAGAGTTTTAAAATTCTACCAAAGATTATACTTTAATAGTGTCCCAAAAGTTTTTTTTTTTATATTGAAAGTCTAAAGCATAGCTATACTGATGAGGGATAAATCTCGAAACGAATCTATAGATGGCTTAAGACAATTAACATTCATTCCCTGTATTTTTTTCAATTTATTTCAATTTCCTGTTGTTTCATTTAGTTTGGTGAGAGAATAATTTGACCTGATGTTGCATTTTGCATATAAATTATGCATAGAACAGCAAAGCTGACGTGTAACTCAAATATTTATTGTATAATTCAATATCTGTCAGGGTATTAGCTCGAGAAGTAGTTGTTTCAATGAATATTTGGAGACTTGTCTCAATGAGGCACAATTTTTGCAGAAAGTCGATATTAAATTTAATTCGTTTTTATATTTTGTAAATATTCTGCAAACTATTGACAAACTCAATTTTTCTTTATGTTAAATCTTCTTTATGTTAAAAGTTTAATTTCTATTGGTATTAAAGAGAAAGGAAGAACACATTTATTTGAAGAAAATAAATTTTTTGTTTATTTGAGTCGCCCAGATGCCAAACCAGCCGTACACCTTTTTTTTGATTTTGAGTTTTTGGTATCCCTGGGTTCTACTAGTCTCAGGTTACAATTCTAAAAATTAATTGATATTCGAAACCCACCCGAAAACTTTTAAAATTAAGTTTGAAAAATCCTGTCAAATGCAAAACCTGCTACATTTCTCGGTTGCAAAAACTGACATTCATTTTCAGTTGCAAAACCTCCGAAATTTTTACTTAGTTTAAGATAATTTTTTACATCCCCATTTGATAAAACGCTTATTCAACACTATTTTAATGTATTTGAAAGACGCTGTAAAATCAGTTTTTGTCATTTTGCCACAAGTTTGTCAAAACACGTATGGCTGGTTTTGCATCTGGGCGACTTAGAGCCGCTTTAACGATCTATAGTTACACCTCTGTTAACTTAACCCAAGGATCAAACCATTGGTGTCTATTTAACAATTGCGAGTTAAACCTGTGGTGGGCCGTTTCTATGGATATAGATTACTAGATTTGTTGTGACAAATTAATTTTCAATTTTGAAAGTAGAAGTTAGCTTAGTATGGATAAATCCAAAAACCTTACAACGAATTTTAAGCTGGAGGAGATAAATTTACTTGTCGAACTGGAAACTAAATATAAAAATTTCATTGGTAAGTAGTTTCTGTGTAATAAATATTTATATTAAAATATGCTCTTCTTTGTATTATCGTTATTGTTTTATGAATTCAGAATGTAAAATTGTAAAATGGCACGGCCGTTTACCAATGGTTTAAACTAGGCAGTACAGTACCAGAGGATATACATTACCAAAGGTGTAACTGTTGATTGTAAAAGCGCCCCTTATTTGATTTCATATGAAAACTCAAAACATATTCAGGGCTATTCCGTAAGCGAAATCTTAGAATACCTATCAATTAAATAACTCGCTGATTGTCGGTGTAATGAAAAAGTCATTAGATATGCATGTATACTTTCTATTTCTGAATAGCCTTTACGTTTAAACCCACGATATGTTATAATTTTAATTTGTTTATTTTTTCTGACATTTGCTTTAATTATTTTATTAATGATTCGTTGTAGCAAGTAAAACAAAAAAAACGTTATTGATCCTGGAATTTGTCCAAAATGTTTACTTTTAACTAACAACCCACTGAGCAAATCCAATTAAGTAATGTTTCATCAACATTAAAACATAATTTAATGTTGCTACAATGTTGATATAACGTTATTTATTTGTTTTTTGCTCAGTAGGAATTTTTTTGGAAGCTAGTAATTTTTCTTTTTTGCATTACTCGTGATCGCTTTATTAGTCATATTGGCGCCATTATTTTTCACCTGTTTCTCACACGCCGGATTAAAAGACTTAAGTACGAACACGACTGCATAAAAAGAATGAAAAAAAATAGTTCTTTCGGAGTTTTTCAATAGCTTAAGACTCTAATCCGACAGGCCGGACTCATCCCCCAATTAAGACCTGTGAACATTTCGAACATCTTCATGCATGAAAATGTGTGTGGGTTATATTCTGTTCACAACAACTAAGAAGCGGCAACAGTATGAATACATAATTTTAATTAATTAAAAGAATTAACTTGCTCAAGATACTTGCCCACTGAGCAAAAAACAAACAAATAACGTTATATCAACATTGTAGCAACATTAAACGTTGTATTAATGTTGATTAAACATTATTGTAATGGGTTTGCTTAGTGGGTGTAGATACACAGGTACTAATAGGAAACACTTTTTATTTGGTTGTTTTGGATAATCCCAAATGTTTAAAATGAAATAGATTTTATAAAAACTATTTTTGTACAGTCCAAAGCAGAGTTGGGCAGGATTAGAATCTTTTTAGATTTAAAAGAGGTATTCGAATACTTTAGTGTAAACCCAGTGAGCAAAAAACAAACAAATAACGTTATATCAACAACATTGCAGCAACATTAAATGTTATTTTAATGTTAATGAAACATTACTTAAATGTGCTTGTGGAGTGGGAATAGATTCGTGATTTGGATTTTTTTGCATTTTCTTAAGAGGTTTTATATTCGAATCCAAATGTAGACGTTTTGAATCTTTGTAAAATGGTTAGTATACTTACGAAACGGTTTAAATCTTCTAAAAGGATTCGAATCCCCAAAAAGGATTTGAATCATCAAAAATATCCATTGTGAGGTTAGACAGCATTTATTAACGTCAGATCAAAAATAAGGAGTGTATTTACTTCACTTTAAATCAATGTTTTATACGCCTGGCGCATGAAGTAAAATTTCGAGTTTTTAGAAAAGCCTGAAAATTTGGTTTGGTCGCTCCGCTTCGCCAAAACTTAAGGCTTTTCTAAACTCGAAATTTTACTTCATGCTTAATCTGGCATTGGAAACACTCTTTAAAAGCTTCAAATTTGTAAGAAAATAAAATATATCAACGCATCTTCTTAAAATTTGAAACCGACGCTGAAATTATGTAATAAAAGCAAGGATTTTCGGAAAACGTTTTCTTTTTCAAACAATTGTAATAAATCAACAGATTATTAAATCAACATAAAATTCCTAGAATCTACACAGTAATGTATAAACTTTGATTGGCTGTAATTGACACACTATTTATTTGGTTGTTTTTGATAATCCCAAATGTTTAAAATGAAGTAGATTTTATGAAAACTTGAACTGTCCAAACCAGAGTTGGGCAGGATTCAAATCTTTTTAGAGGATTCAAAAAAGGAATAAATTCGTGATTTCGATTCGTTCCATTTTTTAAGAGATTTCGTATTCGAATCTAAATGTCGATGTTTTGAATCCTTGTAAAATCGTTCGAATACTTACAAAACGATTAAAGTTTTCTAACAGGATTCGAATCCCCAAAAGGGATTCGAATCGTCAAAAATATCCATTGTGAGGTTAGATGGCATTTATTAACGTCGGATCAAAAATGAGTGTATTAACAACTTCACTTTAAATCAGTGTTTTATACACCTGGCGCATGAAGTAAAATTTCGAGTTTAGAAAAGCCTGAAAATTTGGTTTTCAGGCTTTTCTAAACTCGAAATTTTACTTCATGCTTTATCTGGGATTGAAAACACTCTTTAGAGGCTTCAAATTTCTAAGAAAGTAAAATATCTCAACGCATCTTTCAAAATTTTGAGCCAACGTTGAAATTATGTAATAAAATCAAAGTTTTTTCTTTAAAACAATTGTAATAAATCAACAGATTATCAAATCAACGTAAAATTCATAGAATCTACACAGAAATGCATAAACTTTGACTGTAATTGAAATTTAAATATCTTCGCTGGATATTCCAAAGTATCAAATCAAAGTTGAAATTTGATATAATGTATATTTAATTTATCAGCGTATTTTTTTTATTAAATAAATTCCATTCATTTTAAATAATGTTTGATTAAATAAGTTTCTGATTGGTTGTCTAACGAGAGTTTCCACTCCCAGATTAAGCATGAAGTAAAATTTCGAGTTTAGAAAAGCCTGAAAATTTGATTTGGTCGCGTAGCGCGAAGCGCGGAGCGGCCAAACCAAATTTTCAGGCTTTTCTAAACTCGAAATTTGACTTCATGCGCCACGCGTAAAAAAATATATTCAACTTGATTTTAATAATTATAATTACAGAAAATTCGTGAATTCAAGAACATAATTTCTGGTACTTGATATTAATAACAACAAACGGCTGCATAGACTTACTATTGTTATTTCTTAGTTATTTTGCCATTATTTTATTATTATAATTTCTAAATATTTAATATATTTTGTTTAAATAGAATCACGTGATCTTTATCTTTATTTTTGTAATTTTATTTTGTTTTGTTTATATATATTATTTTAAGAATTTTTACTTTTGTAATATTACTCTGTAATTGGGATGTCCTGTTGGGTAATAAATATTATTATTATTAAATTATTTAAATTGTTACATTTATGTTTCTTGTCAGATTAATTAAATTTACAAATGTTTATTGCGTTAAACCAAATTTTACGCTTTCAAAATTTGAGCAATTTGGTGTTTTGGCGCATGACCAAAAAAAAAATGTAAAAACTATTCTAAACTCAAAATTTTACTTTATGCTAAATCTGGTATTGGAAACAATTTTATCAGTGATACTGAAAACGGAATTCGAATCCTTGATTTAAATCACATTTTTCCTTTAATGATTCCTTTATCAATTATGCGTGATTCGAATTATATTGGGTGATTCAGATCCGTAATTCTAATAATTTTTTTTTCGAGGATTCGTCCTATCTCTCGTCCAAATTATAAAATTGGCACAAGCTAATCTGCACAGATATTTTCAGCAGTTTGGTTAATGCCAGTCTAATAATGACAACGATTCTTAAATGAAACACTTTTTAATTTTGTTTGTATAGATATTTGTAGGGGTGGCTTCTTGGCCTGTACCACCGCGACCTTTGCAGATCTATTGTTTGTATAACTGAGACTTTATTAAATGACTATAGTTTCGACAACTTCAACTAGTCATTTTCAAACTAGAAACATTATAAAAGTTGGGTAGTACCGTGCGATTGCTTAAACGATAATTTAGAGTAGGCGGCATTTTTTTGTGGGGTTGCCCAGAATGCTAATTGAATAATAGAATATATTTGAGGTTATGGTAAACTATGTGTTAACAGTCAGTAGTGCCAATCTAATTTAAAATTCAAAGCCTACTTTAAATCATGTTTTAAATTAAACTATCGCACGGTATTTCATCTTATATTAATATGGAAATCATTCCTTTTCCATATATTAGAAAAGGAGACAGGTGTGCTGGTTCTTTTAGAAACCGCTCCGTTGAGATGTTGACTCGGATTCGATCGTCTATATCGGTTCGATTTCAAAGTTTTTCATTAAGAAAAAAGAGAGGCGCGCTGTGGGCCGTAATCTGATGGCGGCGTTATCTAAAACTCTCCAAAGTAACTCCCCGTGACATATCCGATCCGACAGGTGCCAACTGTCCCATGATGGATCGACCCAATCGCCCATTAGATCATCCGCTCGGTCTGCATTACACGCCTTTTAGATAAACTAAAAAAGGCAACAGTAACACTATCTTTCGTTAAATGTTATTAAAAAGGCTAATCAAGTTTGCAGAGACAAAATAATATTCAAAGATAAAAAAAATCATTGATTTCGTCAGGGATTTTTTTAAGTATACTTTCTTTCACATATTCCATATAAACATTTTTAAAATTAATAACAATGTGATCAAACCTAAGCAATATATTTTTTACTTCAATTTAAATCAGTGTTTCACATGCGTGGCGCATGAAGTAAAAATTCGAGTACTGAAAAGCCTGAAAATTTGATTTGGCTTTTCTAAACTCAAAATTTTACTTCATGCACCAGCCCTATAAAACACTGATTTATAGTGAATTTCACAATACACCCAACCTTTATGTTTAATCCCCACGTCAATGTATTCTACAAATGTTTACTATTTACAGAGCTGGGAAAGATTCGAATCATTCAGGATTCAAATCGATTCGAATCCTTGATTCGATTCCTGGATTCGAATCCTTGATTCGAATCCTGGATTCGAATCCTTGATTCGAATCCTGGATTCGAATCCTTCTGGAGGATTTAAAAGAGGCATTCGAATACTTTAGTTCAACTGGATTCGTTACATTTTTTTAAGAGGATTCGTATTCGAATCCAAATGCAGGTGATTCGAATCCTTATAAAAGGATTCAAATATTTATAAAAGAATTCGAATATTTATAAAATTATTCGAATACTTACAAAAGGATTTGAATTGTCAAAAATAATTCGAATTACTTGTGAGGATTAACATGAAAAATGTCTTTTGTGTGTTTATAAATTTCTCGTTAAATCACTGTTTTATACGCGTGGCGCATGAAGTAAAATTTCGAGTTTAGAAAAGCCCAGAAAATTTGTCTCGGGTCGCTACGCGACCCTCGACAAATTTTCACGGGGCTTTTCTAAACTCGAAATTTTACTTCATGCTTAGTCTGGGAGTGGAAACGCTCGTTCGAAACTTCAAACTGAATACTTTGAAAAGAACATTAAATGACTGAAAATGTTTTTAAAGATAATAATCCAGTTTTCAAAATTTTGTTTAATATTATTTGAAGTAAAACTGACATCGTAGCCACAATCTGAAATGTTAAATTATTCCGACATTTCGCTGATTCAAGATTTTTTCCCTGGCCTTTTAATATAACTTTCTTCTGTGGGTCAATTTTTAAGTTAATTTTATAAATTTTTAAGTGTTTTGTAATTTGTTTGTTTAATAAAATCAAATTTATTCATAAAGGATTTGTATTCGTGATTCGAAAAAACAGGATTCGAAATCATATTTATCTCTTACGAATCCTTTATTCGGGTATTGGTGATTCGAATCATATTAGGTGATTCGGATTCGTGATTCGAATCTTTTTTACGAGGATTCGTCCCAGCTCTGCTATTTACTAATATACTTGTACACCTTTTGTTGTAACTCTTGGATTTTGAGACTTTATCTTTTTTATATATAATCGTCACACAAGTAATATCAAATATTACTTGTGTGGCGATTAAATATTACTAAATGGACATTTACAGTGTTAAAAAAGTCTGTAAATTTACAATCCCTAACAGCAACTTCTTAAAGTGCTAGTAAAAAAAGTATATTGATAAAGTCATAAATTATTACTAATAAAAAAAACGATCATCTTTTGATTCAGTTTTGCAATAAACATTTTGCACTAAACATTTTGCAATTTATTTATATCAATGAATACCTCATAAACTTCGCCAACAAATCCTTCCATATTATACAAATAAACACACTACATATAAGAAAATAAATACTGAATATATAAATAATTATGCAGAGTGAAACTAACTTCTTATGTACACACTTAAACAACTAATTTGTGGACGTTACGATTTTCAAATTATTTTTACCAAGTACGATCCTGCACACCTAACCTAACCTTAATCTTCTTATAAATATAACAACAAGATAATATAAAAATAACAATATCATGAGATGTGGCAAGTCACATGGTTATCACGATGTACTCAAAAAGTACCGATTTGTATTTTGATTTTCTTTTTTTTTTTGATGAATCATTCAGGCACCTCATTACTGTCATCCTCAGTGTGATTTCCGCTGGAATCCTCGCCTGAAGATTTCGTGGAACCTCCTCTGCAGATTGGACATAGGCCGGGAGTGCCGTTGCAGAGGTAGGCTTTTCCGCAGCTTGTGCATTCTTCTTGTGGATCGCCTAAGAAAAGATAAGAAGAAGTAGGAAGATTGTAAGAAAAATAAAATAATATGATAAAGCATTGCTAAAAATATACTATTACGCATTTTGTATGAGTTGTACCGTTCAATGACTAATAAATAGAAATGCAATTGAATTGTAAATTTAGGTGACTGTAAACTTATGCAACCCAATGCACAATTTACATTTTAATGATAAAGCATTGCTAAAAATATGCTATTTCGCATTTTGTATGAGTTGTACCGTTCAATGACTAAAAAATAGAAATGCAATTGAATTGTAAATTTAGGTGACGGTAAACTTATGCAACCCAATGTACAATTTACATTTTCCTTCCAGAAAATAGCAACCTCTGCTTTAATTTTATTCTACCTATGTCATTTTTATACAGTATTATGACACACTGTTTCTTTCGTGAATTAGCGAATTCTAAAAATGTTTGTTTATAACAATAAAAGTATTTCCTCAGGTCGCTGCTTAAGTTTCTGTTCCATTTATACAGAATAATAGGGCAAACATTCGAACACGTTTTTAAACGTTCAGGCCACCTAGTTTATATGTCTATATAGTTATACTAGTTCAGCGGCACGGGCAACACGATGCTTTAAAAGCACCCCACTAAGCAAAAAAACAAACAAATAACGTTATATCAACATTGTAGCAACATTAAACGTTGTTTTAATGTTGTTGAAACATTACTTTGCTCAGTGGGAGGGTTTTTATTTCTTATTTCAATTAAAACAAACAGTTTTTTTAACATAACGTGTCTTTTTATTGAAACAGCGTTTAAAACATTAACAATAAAAAACATGTTTAAAATGTGTTTAAAACATGTTTAAAACGTGTTTAAAACATTTAGGGCATTTTTCTTTTGAGTATACATATCCCGATAACTACAGCGTTTAGAGTTATTAGGTTGTCTATAATCACTGTTTTAAACAATTTATTCGGCGCTGAATTTGACTCACATTTTACTCACATCTACATATTGCATTACCAAAACATTAACAATAAAAAATATGTTTAAAATGTGTTTAAAACATGTTTAAAACGTGTTTAAAACAGAACATACAGGGAATTTTTTTTTGAGTATACATATCCCGATAACTACAGCGTTTTTTAAATTAGCGGGAATTCGTCGGTTAAAAGCGGTTAATTTGAGGCTTTTAACGAGTGTTTTCCACTCCCAGACTAAGCATGAAGTAAAATTTCGAGTTTAGAAAAGCCTAAGAATTTGGATGGCCGCGTAGCGAAGCGGAGCGGCCAATCCAAATTAGGCTTTTCTAAACTCGAAATTTTACTTCATGCGCCACGCTTAAAAACACCGATTTACACTGAAGTTCAAAAAACACACATACAACAACGATTATAGGCAACCTAATATACGTTAGAGTTATTGGGTTGCCTATAATCACTGTTTTAAACAATTTATTCAGGGTAGAATGTGACTCACATTTTATTCACATCTACTTATTGGATTACCAAAGCCGTATATTTTAAACTTTGCGATATTTCAGTGTTTTATACGTGTGGCGCATGAAGTGAAATTTCGAGTTTAGAAAAGCCTAATTTGGATTGGCCGCTCCGCTTCGCTACGCGGCCAATCCAAATTTTCAGGCTTTTCTAAACTCGAAATTTTACTTCAAAGTCTGGGAGTGGAAAACCCTTGTTTAAAGATTCAAATTGAAATCTTTTAAAAAGCAACGAATGTCGGAAAATTTACAGTTTCGAAGCATATGTATACCTAAAATTACATTTATGCACACACATTTGATATTTTATTGTAATAAAATGTTATGTTTAATAATGTAATTTAAAATATCTTCAACAATTTAGCTAAAATTTAAAAATGTAAACAAAAAATCTTAATGAAGTAGTATAAAATATAATTTAGCAAATTTAAGAATATTAAAAAAAAACGTTTTAAACAAATTTAACGTTTAAAACATGTTTTAAACAAATTTAAGAAAACATGTTTAAAACTAAACCGTTAATAACAAGACGGCTGTTTTTAAACATGTTTAAAACACTGTTTTAAAACAAAGTGTTTTAAACATAACAACCCTGTTTAAAAGTTGTTTCTGGGTGCGGCACAAGGTACATGCCGCGGGGCCTGAACGCAAATTTAAATGCGGCACAAGTGAATGCCGCGTGTTAATCGATGCATAAATTAAGCTCTTTTGTGAGGTCGTAGATAAATGTATATTTATGAATTTCACGTTTGTGGAATATCTAAACATAATGGATTTATTCACACGCCTCCGTTTCCTCCATTATTAGGGGTCTTACAGAAAAAGATTTCTCTGGGAACGGTAATAACTAGGAACCCCAACTATTTTTTTCGGCCACTAGCCAATTTCGAGAAAAAAACCAAAACGAGATCGCCGGCTAGACTCGTATAATAATTCGTAATCTGTGCATCGTCTAGCTCCCACATTGCGGGCCCGAGGGTACCCAATTTATATTGCATTAGCGGACCCGAGAGATGTACCATTTGAAATTATAATCCGGGCGCGATCGCCCCGAGGGCCCCCTTTTTCCCACTGCTTATGCCCTGTGTGTAAACTACCGACATTTTTCGCCTTATGAATATTTAGATGCGTGCACACAACCAACAAACAACGCCCGCGTTTAAAACGTCATTTCTGATTTAATGTATTCCGAAAAAATTAGAAAGAACCGTCGAAAAATCTCAGAGCCAGACATATGGAATCTTTTAATCGGTTTAAAAGAATACAGAAATGTTTAGATCAAATTATAAGGCAAATCAAGCAATACAAGTTGTTAAATATTCAAATAGTGCAGGGATTCACTCAGTGGCTAAGTTAGCCTTTCAATTTTGAGAGGACCAATTTCAAGTTTGTGGGGGCTTCAGATCCCCCAAGCCCACTGGATTTTTTTTAGTGTGCAAACTATAAGAAGCATAAGCTTATTTTCTCGAATTCAAATATTTCTAAATTGGAATTATTCTTGTTTGGATTTATTAAGTTTCGAACCTCGTGACATAATGTACTATTCATCTTGATTGTTAAATCTTGGTGTGCAATTTGTTGATTGCTTTTATTCAAGAATAAAAACTTTTTTTATAAAATAGTCTAAACGTGTAAACTGTATGCATACCTACTAATCTGCAGACTTTAGCCTTCAATATCTAGAATCTTTACTCTGAAATCTAATACACCTAAACTCTAGACTTTGTACTTTTTGTATAATAAGTAAGCAATCGACCTTGACTCTAAACTGGAGTCTCTCTAGACACACTTGATTCTAGCCTATAGACTAGTCTCTAGATTCTAGTACTTTAGTCTCTAATATCTAAACTCTTTACTATGAAATATAATTATAGACTTTGTACTTAAAGTAAGCAGTCGATCTAGAATCTAAACTGGAGTCTCTCTAGACAGTCTTGACTCCAGTCTATAGATTTTAGTCGCTACACTCTAATACAGACAGACTTGACTCTAGACTTGACTAGTCTAGTCTCTAGAATCTAGTACTATAGTCTCCAATATCTAGACTTATTACATTGAAATCTAAGTCTAGACTTCGTACTTTAAGTAAGCAGTCGACCTACACTCTAAACTGGAGTCTCTCTAGACAGTCTTGACTCTAGTCTATAGACTTCAGTCGCTACACTAGTCTCTAGAATCTAGTATTATAGTCTCTAATATCTACTCTTTACTTTGAAATCTAATTCTAGACTTTGTACATTAAGTAAGCAGTCGACCTACACTGTAAACTGGAGTTTCTCTAGACAGTCTTGACTCTAGTCTATAGACTTTAGTCGTTACACTCTAATATCTAGAATCTTTACTGTAAAATCTAATCTCTAAGCCTTACCCTTTAAGCAGTCGGTCTAGACTCTAAATTGGTCTCTCTAGGCAGCTTTGTTTGTAGTCTCTAGATTTTAGTCTCTGAGCTATAATATTTAGACTATAAAATAGGGTAAACGTGTAAACTGTATACATACCTACTTACTAACGTAATTAATTAATATCAGACGAATTAATTATAATATTTGATAAAATAAAATACACAAGCAGATGAAAAAATTCCCATTGTAATTAAATCCACATTCAATAACGTAATGATGTTATTATTAATTAATTAAAAACCACTCGTCAGGCGCGGTGAAAACGAAGGCAATTTCTCGTTGATTTATTTAATTATCGCGCCGAGCGACTTTCGCGCCGAGCCAGGAACAATTGAACGCGAAATGCGCGCGGGGCGTGCGTAAAAGCCCGTTTTACGACCGCTTGTCTGTTTTAAGCGTATCCACACTTGTGTAATTTTTTACACCATTAGTAACATTATTTTCATTCTATTCAAATGAATAAACAAGCCAATTAGTTTATAATTTTATGCAACGCGCAGCGAGATTTGAATAATCCCGGTTGATCTGTGTGCAATCAGAGGCGTGCCTCTTGATATGTGGAAAAAGTACGGGCGACTCTCGGTTAATTAAGTTATAGTGATTATGAGTCATCGCACGAAGAATTTTCCTTTTTAAGAATTACATGAAAAACTTGATTTATTGAACACTTTTTTTCCAATATTATTCATAAACATTTTCTTCATAATATATCGTGGATGCAAATGCAAGAGTAATTAATCAACTAACATTAATACATTATTTTTTATTTATTAGTTTATATGCTCCTTAACATTAAGGTCAGAAACGTATGTGTTTCCCCCCAATCAAACACATACAGAGGCATTATATTTTTATAAATTTCCCGATGTTGAAATTAGTTCAATTTTAAACTACTAATGAGTGTAACAACTACTACTTAATTAAGTATGAAGTGAAATGTCTACTTTTAAAAGTTGGTCAAGTATCGAAGCGGTGCGAAGCGGAGAGAAGCGGAGCAAAGCGGAACGAATCGGAGCGAATCGGAACGAAACGGAATGAAGCGGAGCGAAATGGAACGAAGCGGAGCGAAGCGGAACGAAGCGGAGCGAAGATTCCAGATTTTTAAACTTTTCTAAACTAGACATTTGTGTTTAAGTGAAGTTCTAAAAATAATTTCCAAGGCATTGCGCTAAAGCGGTATATTTTGAACTTCACAATATTTCAGTGTTTTATACGCGTGGCGCATGAAGTAAACTTTCGAGTTTAGAAAAGCCTGAAAATTTGGATTTGCTGAAGCGCGACTCGCTTCGCTCGCGCGCCCCAGCAAATCCAAACTTTCAGGCTTTTCTAAACTCGAAAGTTTACTTCATGCTTAATCAAGGAGTGGAAACACTCGTTAGAAACTTCAAATTGAACGCTTTTAAAATGAAGTGAAATGTCTACTTTTAAAAGTTGTTCAAGTATCGAAGCGGTGCGAAGCGGAAAGAAGCGGAGCAAAGCGAAACGAATCGGAGCGAATCGGAACGAAACGGAATAAAGCGGAGCGAAGTGGAACGGAGCGGAGCGAAGCGGAACGAAGCGGAGCGAAGCGGAGCGAAGCGGAACGAAGCGGAGCGACCATTCCAAATTTTTAGACTTTTCTAAACTAGACATTTTTGTTTAAGTGAAGTTCTAAAAATAATTTCCAAGGCATTGCGCCAAAGCGGTATATTTTGAACTTCACAATATTTCAGTGTTTAATACGCGTGGCGCATGAAGTAAACTTTTGAGTTTAGAAAAGCCTGAAAATTTGGATTTGCTGGGGCGCGACTCGCTTCGCTCGCGCGCCCCAGCAAATCCAAATTTTCAGGCTTTTCTAAACTCGAAAGTTTACTTCATGCTTAATCAAGGAGTGGAAACACTCGTTAGAAACTTCAAATTGAACGCTTTTAAAAAGCAAAATGAAAGTCTGAAATTTGACAGTCCATGCATATGTATGCCAAAAAAGAAAAATCCCTGTATGTAAAAACCACTACATGATGCAGTTTTTTCAAATATTTTTATTAATTGTCCATTGCTCAACAGAGCTTCATAGTTTATTTTATTCATAACGCAGTAGAATAAAATCAAGGAGTACTAATTGTTTAAATATTTTGAACGGACTTAATCTGTGAACAGCAGTTCAAAAATACATTTTCTATTGCTTGTTAACCTTCTCAGAATTGCGTAACACTTACAAGTTTACAAGATTTTTTAAAGAACACAATCGTAAAATAAAGTAATGACTTTCGCTTTTTTTTTTGCCTTAATAACAGTTTTAATTTTGTACATATTAACAAATGTTGGTGGAACACTTTTTTTAAGTTCACGTAGAACCATTGGTCTAGACCGGACTCTAGACTCTAATATCTAGACATTGGTTATTAATTTTAGACTAGCCTTTTCTCTATGATCTAATATCTCTAAACTCTAGATGTTAAGTAGTCGACCTAGATTCACTAGCCCTCTAATCTGCAGACTCTAGTCTCCAATATCTACAATCTTTACTCTGAAATCTAATACCCCTAAACTGTAGACTTTCTACTTTTTGTACTTTAAGTAAGCAATTGACCTAGACTCTAAACTGGAGTCTCTCCAGACAGACTTGACTCTAGTTTATAGACTAGTCTCTGGAATCTAGTACTTTAGACTTTATTATCTAAACTCTTTACTGTGAAATCTAATTCTAGTCTTTGTACTTATAGTAAGCAGTCGATCTAGAATCTAAACTGGAGTCTCTCTAGACAGACTTTACTTTAGTCTATAGACTAGTCTCTAGAATCTAGTACTTTAGTCTCTAATATCTAAACTCTTTACACTGAAATCTAATTCTAGACTTTGTACTTAAAGTAAGCAGTCGACCTAGAATCTAAACTGGAGTCTCTCTAGACAGTCTTGACTCCAGACTTGTCTCTAGTCTATAGACTAGTCTCAAGAATCTAGTACTATAGTCTCTAATATCTAGACTCTTTACTCTGAAATCTAATTCTAGACTTTGTACTTTAAGTAAGCAGTCGACCTACACTCTAAACTGGAGTCTCTCTAGACAGTCTTGACTCTAGTCTATAGACTTTAGTCGCTACACTCTAATATCTAGACTATTTACTCTAACATTTAATATCTCTAAGCCTTAGACTTTAAGCAGTCGGTCTAGACTCTAAATTGAAGTCTCTTTTGGCAGCTTTGTTTCCAGTCTCTAGATTTTAGTCTCTTAGCTATAATATTTAGATTCTAATCTAAACTTTGTACTCTAGACTTTGAACTTTGAACTCTAGATTCTGGTATGGTCCAGTTTAGATTCTAGACCAGATTATAGATTCTAGATAATTTTTAGTAGTCGATATAGACTCTAAATTGGAGTCTCTCTACACAGCCTTATTTCTCGCCTGTAGATTTTACTCTCTGAACTCCAATATCTAGACTCTAAACTAAACTTTGTACTCTAAACGCTCTAGACTTTGAACTTTAAACTCGAGATTCTGGTACGTTCCAGTTTAGATTTTAGACAAGATTATAGATTCTAGACGACTTTTAGTAGTCGATCTAGATTCTAAATTAGTCTTTACACAGCCTTGTTTCTAACTTTAGATTTTAGTCTCTGAACTCCAATATCTCAATTTTAAACTAAACTTTGTATTCTAAATGCTCTAGACTTTAAACTTAAGACTTTAGATTTTGAGATGGTCCAGGTAAGATTCTAGACTAGTTTATGGATTCTAGATGACTTGTAGTAGTCGATCTAGACTCTAAATTGGATTCTTTCTAGACAGCCTTGTTTCTAGTCTGCAGATTTTAGTCTCTGAACTCCAATATCTCAACTTTAAACTAAACTGTGTATTCTAAACGCTCTAGACTTTAAACTTAAGACTCTAGATTTTGGGATGGTCCAGGTAAGATTCTAGACTAGTTTATGGATTCTAGACGACTTATAGTAGTCGATCTAGACTCTAAATTGGAGTCTCTCTAGACAACCTTGTTTCTAGTCTGCAGATTTTAGTCTCTGAACTCCAATATCTCAACTTTAAACTAAACTGTGTATTCTAAACGCTCTAGACTTTAAACTTAAGACTCTAGATTTTGGGATGGTCCAGGTAAGATTCTAGACTAGTTTATGGATTCTAGACGACTTTTAGTAGTCGATCTAGACTCTAAATTGGAGTCTCTCTAGGCAACCTTGTTTCTAGTCTGCAGATTTTAGTCCCTGAACTCCAATATCTAGACTCTAATCTAAACTGTGTACTCTAAACGCTCTATACTTTAAACTTGATACTCTAGATTCTGGTATGGTCCAGTTTAGATTATAGAATGGTCCAGTTTAGATTATAGAATGGTCCAGTTTAGATTTTAGATTAGATTTGATTTTCCATAATGGTTATCAATTTGTGTAATTTCATGTGGAAACAATAGACGTTCAGTTTTTTAACCAAGCTTGAAATATCTGGTGTTTTGTGTCCCACCCTGGTAAAAATTCTGGCTATGCGTGTGGGAACAACTATTTCTGCCATCAATAAGAGAGAAGTAAATAAAACCACACGTACGTTTTCAAAAAAATTCGAGGCGAACGCTCTAATTTGCGACAAAAAACGAGTTGTACAAATTCGGGACAGTTTAAAACCTTGTCGTATAAATAATCCAAACTAAATCAGGCGCAACCTACTAAAAGAGGCTGAGAACCCCTGCTCTACACTTGGACTTTAGATTCTGCACCAAACACTGTTTAGATTCTAGACTAGTTTGCGGATTTTAGATGTTAGTATGGAGACTCTAAATTAGTCTCCAGTCTTGGCATAAACTCTATTCTTTACCTTTTGAACTCTAGAATCTAATATCTCTAAACTCTAGACTCTAACCTGGGATCTCCTGGGATCTCTTTAGACTAATATCTAGACTCTATTATCTAGATCAGTGGTGGGGAAACTTTTTTTAAGACGGGCCATTTGTAATATCCAGACAATCGTAGCGGGCCAAAGAATAATGCTTAATCGTAGGTAGGTAGTTACGAAGTAAGAACGCGTTCAAACATTCTCACGACGGCACTCTTAAACGGGCCGGATTAAACCTTTCCGCGGGCCGGACTTGGCCCGCGGGCCGTAGTTTCCCCATCACTGATCTAGATTCTAATCTAAACTGTGTACTCTTAGTGCTCTAAACTCTAGACTGGATTTTAGACTCTAGATTCTGGAGCATACACAGGTTATATTCTAGACTAGTTTATTCAGAAATCAGTATCAAATAAAAAATACCTTGACAGAAAGATCTCAGGTCGATAGCCTATTTTGGACAATTTTAAATACAAGATCGTATTATAATATTATTGAATAATGTATATAATCCCTAAATAAAGATATTTGTATATATATAAAAAATACCGGATATAAAAATTAAACAATGAATCGCCCATTAAATGAGTTTGATGTTATTGATGCAAATGGACCATAAGTATTATTAACAGGTTCGCTACCAGATTTTTTAAGATATAATCAATACTAGCTGTCTTTTTAATTGTTTATTAAATTGAGCTATTGTTAATAACCTGTGAAAACGTAATTACGTTTTCATAAGTTTTTAACAATAGCTCAATTTAATAAATTCTTTGACCAAAAGCATCTTGCATCTAGTTCATTGTTTAAATTTAACTAATTTGTTTGTGATCAGATTTTTTAGAAGCAAATATACAGAAGATATAAGAAAATTAGTGTCAGATATACATATGTGACGCTGGTAGTTATTCTGTTAATGTTCATGAGCTTAACATCTATCAGTGTGTGTACTTAAGATTATTAGAAAAAATAAAGAAAATTATAGTGTATTTAAAAATAATACCCTTAAGATTAGAACTTACAATCGTAAAAAATAACATTTTAGTTTGTTTGAAAATAATCTACATGCAGATTCTTACCTTCATGTGTCTTCATGTGCGCTCTTAAGTTGCAAGCCAGGGCGAATTTTTTGTTGCACAAATCGCAAGCGTGTGGTTTATCTCCTGCAAGAAGGAAAAGGAGAACAAAATTAATCATAAAAACATTTCCTTTAACTGAAATTGCAAAAAAAATAAAATCCACAATCCGGTTCGAATGTACGTATACAAAAAAAAATGTCCCGCTCCCGACTCGGCTCGACTAAAGATAAGACGTAGACGAGAAGAAGAAGACCAAACAACAGGTTTTGTCATATAGTACCCGAACTGAGTAGAGAAGAAGAGCGCATCAATAATGCATGCGCCTTATTAATTATTTATGATGGATCGCGCTCGTTATCCCATTGATTTTATTATTTATAATAACTCGCCGGCCGCGTGATCGATCAGTCGCCATGCAATAAATAATTGGACGGGACGCATTCGGGGACAAAAACGAAAAAACGCACGCTTTAATTAGAGGAAGAAGAGCGTTCTGCGGATAGAAGAAAAAACTAGGGATAAATAATTAAGCGGATGGTTGGCAGCAATGCACAAACGTCAAATTAAAGTGTGGCGCGTGATTCGCGTCCGTAATCGATAGATTTATACAAGAGCGCGGGATTATTATTATTTTGATCAAAGTATATTAAAGTAATTTATTGTTTAATCATTTAATTTTAAATTAATGACAACGGAGTAAATATCATTTCACTTCATTTTATGAAAAGTAAAGTTGGTCGAACTCCATAAGTTTCATTTTAAATCTTTTTTTGTATCTTTCAAATTTTATCAGATATGAGCTGGAAGTTAAAAACTCAGCCACCCTATATCATGGAAGCAGCCAGGATTTTCACTAGGAGGGGGACAAAAAATTTAAAAAATGTGTCATATTTAGTAAAACGTTAGAAATGTAAAATGATGAATCATTTAATCTTTAATCTTTATTAAAACGGAAGGCCAATACATAATTACATAAATACAAAAAAAATAGAACAAAAAACAAATAAAAAAAAGACAATAACACGCACTATAAAACAAATAGTGTAAAAACTTGGTAGATGACAGTTTCACATATCAAGTTTAAACATAACAATAAAACACAGACATTTACAATGATGTTAACGAGCGCCGTAGGGTGTTGTACGAGTCCGAAAAGAAGTCAATATTGACTTCATTGGCGTTCCTTAATATGCGTGTTGCCGCGGAGTGCAGAGCGTAATCCGTCCTTCTAAATGGTACGTTAAAAGTCGGTATTTTCCGTAAAGGTCTAGACGGAACATGCATTCCTATCCAATTTAGAATGTCCGGACAATCGATTAGACCATTTACAATTTTGTAAACAAGAGTTACATCATAGTTAAATCGACGTTGCTCTAAACTTTGGATGCCAAAACGGTTGCAGAGTTCTTTGGTGCTCCCGATAATGTTAAATTTATAGCCTAAAAAGCGAACAAACTTCCTTTGGATGCATTCGAGTCTGTCTTTGTCCACCGCCGTATATGGAGACCAAACACAAGAACCATATTCCAGATGGGAACGCACTAAAGAGTAGTATAGTATGAGTACCGTCTTCGAATCGGAGAACTCTCTGGAGTTCCGTTTCACGAATCCCAGAAGCTTATAAGCTTTGGCGATAATGTTGGATACGTGTTCGTTGAAAGAGAGCACGGAATCGAAGACCACACCCAGATCCCTGATTGATGTTACGCGTTCCAAAGGTACGTCCATCAATTGGTATCCATACGCAACGGAAGACTGACGTCGAGAAAAAGTTATTACTTTGCATTTGTTCAAGTTAAGTTGAAGCTTATTAGACCGACACCACGTTTGAAATGATAGCAAGTCATTCTGCAACCGAACGGCATCATCGTAAGTACGAACTCGCATGAAAATTTTCATGTCGTCGGCGTATAGGAGACATTGGGCATTTACGAAACATTCAATAACATCATCCACAAACACATTAAAAAGTAGTGGTCCCAAATGAGACCCTTGGGGAACACTGGAGGTGACAGGAATATTACGCGATACACATTGGCCAATCCGAACCATCTGAGATCTACCAGTGATATACGATTTGATCCACTGGAGAACGAGACCTCCAATGCCGAGATTACGCAATTTTTTGATTAAAATACAATGATCAACACTGTCAAACGCCTTCGAGAAATCGGTATAGACGGAGTCGACTTGTAAACGATCGACGAAGGCGCTGACTATGTAAGATTCGTAGATCAGAAGATTAGTTACGGTAGTTTTTCCCGTACGGAATCCATGCTGTTTTAAAGATATCAATGGTTGGAGTATTTCAGTCAGGTAACTGGTTACTAGTCTTTCAAACAGTTTAGGGATCGCTGACAAAATAGATATCGGTCTGTAATTTTCAAATAGTTTCACATTCCCTGATTTATGAATGGGAGTGATGAATGCACCCTTCCAAATTGAGGGAAATATTCCCTCAGTAAGAGACTTGTTGAAAAGGATCCACAGAGGCCTACTGAGTGAAAATGCACAGTTCTTTAAAAATGAGGCAGGTAAACCGTCGGGTCCAGAGTTATTGGTTGCTTTAATTGAGATGAGTTCGTTTAAAACATCAGTAATTCTTATTTTCTGGAAAACACACTCATTAATATGATTGTAGGAAATAGTATTAGAATTGCACTTTGAGCCGTGGGTGTGGGGATTGTACACCGATCCGAAAAACGTAGCAAAATTATTTACTATGCCATCAGGAGTGTCAATTAAATTATCACCAATAGTGAAAGTTGATGGAATATTATTAGATGTTCGCTTCGAGTTAACGTAATTCCAAAAAGTTTTGGGATTGTGTTTGATGCTATCTTCAATTTCCTGGATGTAATTGGTGTGGCAGATCCGAGCAGAGTCTTTGCATTGCTGCCTAACAAAACTAAATTTACGATAATCATCGTCCAGACCTGAGACTGTGTAAACATTGTGTAGTTTCTTCTTCTGGATAACCAATTTAGTCAGCTCCGGAGTAAACCATTTAGGAAACCGAGATGGTTTAAACTTGGATGCGTGGATAATAGGAACAAAGTTATCAATTATTTCATAAATAGTGTAGTAGAAGTTCTGACAAGCCAAATCAATATTGCAGCCGTTCAGAATGGAATCCCAACTGATGTTCAGTACCGCGTTGTTTATGGCAACAAAATCGGCACGTTTAAAATTATATCGTAAGGAGTTGTCATCCCATTGAGTACTACAAGAATCTGCGTTTATCGCGAACGAAGGAAATAGTTCCAAGACTGGATGGTGTAGGTCGCAAGGGGTAATGGGGAATTGTGATTCATTTAAATGGGCGTACGAGGAGTGTGTAGAAGGTATAAAAATCAGATCTAAAGAGACATTATTATAGTTAAGTATGTTATTGACTTGGTGTGAGTTTATCGAACCGAATGTGTTTGCTAGTAGAACAGATTTTGGACATTTAGAATCCGTACACACACCATATTCATCATTTTGCCAAGAAGTGTGCGGTAAGTTATAATCACCAAACATAAAGAGATCGTTAAGATCACCGAGAGACTCAACTATTTCGCAATGGCTTTGGTATACTGAGTAGGCCGAGTTAGGGGGTATGTAGACAGCGCCGAATATAATATTGGTATTACCAATTTGCACACGGACGTAGAGCTCTTCGTGAGTCAGACTGTTTCTATAAACTTCAGTAGAGGGGTACTTAGTGGAAACCGCAATTAGTACACCCCCGCCACGCGATTTCGCTGTTAAAATAGAATCGCGATTAGCTCGGAAAATCTTAAAATCGTTAAAACCAAGTTCAAAGTTGGATATGGAACTTGTGAGCCAAGTTTCGGTAAAAATAAATATGCAGTGAGTAACCAATGGAGCATTAGTGTTTAATCCAAAGAGTTTCGAGCGTAGGCCTCGAACATTCTGATAGTAGACGCTAAACTCAGAGTTAGTATCAGAGTTAGTAGATGGAGAAATAGTATGTATTTCGGAGTCACGCATTAAGACCCGTTTGGATTTGTCACGACCATGGGTAAAAAACTGGCGTTGGCTTGTAGTTTAGATTTAGGATGTTTCCGTCGGTTAACGAAAGGTTTTATCGAAATGCCTTGAGGCCACTTATCGGGGTTTACAATATCATTAGCTGAAGTCTCCATCAAACCTAATTTAAACGAACAGTACAAGTTATTGTTGGTTAAAGGAAAGCAAGTAACAGTCTTTACGCCCATGTTTAAATCTAAGTACTTTTTAATATCGTCAACTGAGGTAGACGGGGCGCAGTTGTTGACGTGAAAGAATATACGCTTTTTTGCTGCGAGTAAGTTTGTTTCAGATGCGGTTCCGTGGATAGTCGGAGACAGATACGGTTTACGAGGTTTCAGTGTATTCCCGGAAGATTGCTTTGAGATCGATGATGATGGTGAAGAATCTTGTGTTGAAGAATCTTGTGTTGCTTCTTGTGTTGCTTCGGTGCTAGGAGAAATTGTTTCAACATTCACGTTGTCGATTACAATTGTTGGAAGATCATCTGTTATATCATGATCTGCTGTCTGCAACTCTTTTGTTTTATCGCGACAAAGATGCAAGACCGATGAATGATTAGAAGGTTTTCCAACTTGAGTGATGAGTGCTGATACGATTTCGGAACGCATTATAGCGATTTCATCGGTTAAAAAGCATTTTAAATCGGAAACATTTGAGGCAGATTTCATCTCGGCAACTTCCCGCCTTAGCACAGACATTTCATCCCTGAGCGCACGGAGTTCCAGTTGTATGGATGTTAAAAATATTCTCATGTATTTTATCAGTTTTTGAAGTTAACGTCACAACAATATGTTTATCCAGGTAGCTTTTCAAATGTTCACTTTTATCAATTAATTCATACTACCATAGAGTACCTAGTATTTATTTTAAACCTTAAAATATTTCAGTGTTTTGTACGCGTGGCGCATGAAGTAAAATTTCGAGTTTAGAAAAGCCCGAAAATTTGTCTCGGGTCGCTGCGCGACCCTCGACAAATTTTCACGGGGCTTTTCTAAACTCGAAATTTTACTTCATGCTTAGTCTGGGAGTGGATAACACTCGTGAGGATTTTTGTCTCGCTTTAAAATGTTGTTTATATTGATATCTTTTATACAAAAATGTCTGTGACTTGCATTAAATCAATTTTTCTAAACTCGAAATTTTACTTCATGCTTAATCATGGATCGGAAAATACTCGTGAACATTTTTTTGTCGCTGTAAAATGTTGTTTATGATAATATCTGGTATCTAATAATGTCTGTGAAATTCTTAAAAAAAATTTAAAAATATATATTTATCTACGAAACTTTTCAAATTTTGACTTTTATCAATTAATTTATACTAGGTTTTCTAGGTTCCCCGGAAATTAATTCGGATTTATTACTACCGGTGCTAATTAATTTGTTTCTTTTGTTTGGCCTTTTTCCTCTGAAAATAGTAAATCCATCAGAGTCTACTTTTTATTTTGAACTTCAAAATATTTCAGTGTTTTATACGCGTGGCGCATGAAGTAAAATTTTGAGTTTAGAAAAGCCTGAAAATTTGGTTTGGTCGCTCCGCGCTTCGCGCTACGCGACCAAACCAAATTTTCAGGCTTTTCTAAACTCGAAATTTTACTTCATGCTTAGTCTGGGAGTGGAAAACACCCGTGAGCATTTTTACCTCGCCTGAAAATGTTGTTTATATTAATATCTTTGTTATGTAAGAATGTGTGTAAATTTCTTTAAATAATTTTTAAAATAGGGATGTTCATCTAAAAATCGCGATTGCTCCAATAAAATCTAGTTTTCTTTTATTATTTTAAAAACAAATCACATACTTTCCCAAAACATAAGTTTCTAATTTTTAGGTTACAAAATCGCCAAACAACTTTATTGAAAACCTATTTACTTCTAAATGAGCTAATGTTTAAATTTTTTTTTAGTTTCATGTAACATTATTTTTCATATATTTTTTTAATAATCACTTAAATAAATGTATTACTTGCTTCATTTAAACTACTCCGATTTATAAAACCTGGATCGTATATTATTTATTGTAAAGGTGCAATTAAAATATTATTCAACCCGTAAATAATGCTTTAAATTGGGCTGCAAAGTGTTTTTGAAGCTTAAAAATTGAGCGCTCAATGTTGAAATTTAAATAAAAATGGTAAAAGTTAAAGAAAATATTTTTTTTTAGAAGAAAATGACTACTTTACACGGATTTTATTATTGGTAAGTAAGATTTGTTTATTCATATTTTTATTTTTATGAAAATCGACAAGATGTACAATGGCGGCCGACGAAATGTGAACGATGTTTATTAGCTATGTGAATATGACTTTTAATCAGGAGCGTCGCGTTTGTGCGAAAACAAACATTTGATTGACAGATTTATAAAAGTCATCCAAAAATATGCCTAGACATCTATCTTTAGACGAGAAGAGCAGGGCAATAGCTAAACTAGAAGAAAACTGGTCTCTTAGCCGAGTGGCTGCTGATTTGAATGTAAGCAAAACCTGCATACATAATTTGAAAAGGCGATTTGAAATAAGGCAAGATTTAAGAAGGCCACCCCGAATGAAGAACAGGATGTTGCATTGGTGAATCATCTCAGAGAAAATCCATTTGATAGTGCCTTAGATGCTCGAGAAGTAACGGGTTTTGCGGGGTCTACTAGAACTGCTCGGAGACGTATTAAAGCTGCAGGTCTACAAAATTATCAAGCAGCCAAGAAAGTTTTTCTCTCAGAAAACACTAAACAACAAAGAATGGAGTTTGCCAACGAATTTGTGTATCGTGGGGATGATTTTTGGAACTCGGTCGTCTTTTCTGACGAAAAAGTATTTCAATCATGTAGTAATGGGAGCCTACGAGTTTATAGACCAATAAACCAAAGGTATGAAGAAGGATTCACCTGTCCAATAACAAATAGTGGTCGTTTTTCTGTTAATTTTTGGGCTTGGGTCAGTGTAAACGGAACCGGAATAATTTGGAAAATAGATGGCCATTTAAATGCTATTAAATACAGGGATATTTTAGAATATGTAATGTTGCCTTCAGTAACACAAACATTTCCGGAAAATTTTATATTTCAACAGGACAATAGTCCTATCCATACAGCAAGAATTGTGACTCAGTGGCTAAATGACCACCGCATCCAAGTATTGCCTTGGCCTGCGAAGGGCCCTGATCTCAATCCAATTGAGAATGTTTGGGGATACCTACAAAAAAAGATTTACTCAAGAGATTTTAGACCTATGAATGCAGATGAACTTCACGAAATTGTTGAAAATGCATGGGAGGATTTGGCTGGCAACTACAATATGAGGAATCTAGTTTCATCCATGAGTACACGTTTGGCAAAAGTTATCACAGCAAATGGTGGTCCTACAAAATATTAATTTCATAATTTCTACTTGTATTAAGAATAAATATGTTTAGCATTGTAATTAGCAATTGAATAATAGTCCTTTAAAACCTAAGTTACGCCACTGTTAAGAGTTCTGATAAATCTGTACAAAATTAGACAATTTCTCTATGACAACAAAATACCGTTCACATTTCGTCGGCCGCCATTGATCTTTTCAATCTTTTCTTGTAAAAATTAAACTCTAATTCTTTAAGTTGATTTTTTTATTCAAATTACAAGAAACAAATATATATACAGGGTGTTTCAGCGAATATTGAAAGTTCGATATTTCTCTTAATATAAAAATATTAAGATAAGATGTAAAAATGTTTTCAGATACAAGTTGCATCAAATCATTTACTGCACAACATAAATTATTTAAGCACATACAGGGTGTTCCATAATTACTGGATGCCATACAACTTTGATATTTTAAATTGGACACCCCATATATTATTAACTTTTTGGATTCCTTGTTAAAAATTAAAGCTAGTTTCTTAATTAAACACAGTTATATTCCTTTCTTCACTTTTATTTTTCTTGCTAGATGTACATTTCGGGTACTAAGTACCCATTATCAATAGCTAACTATTGATAATGGGTACTTAGTACCCGAAATGTACATCTAAATCAAATCAAATTGTTTATTGGTCCTTCATTGTTTAATTTTACAATATTAGACACGTCAAAGAAATAAATATATGATATAAATAAGTAGAAATAAAATATTACAATATAAACTACAGAGTATAAGGACATTTGATCACAGTGATACATTAAAATGTTGATATGCATGTATTAAATAATAAATAAAATTTGGTCAGTTGGATAATTTTAAGTTATTTCCGACTGATTAAAATGTTCAAAATCTTCTATACTGTAGAATGCATTTATTTGGAGACAAGCTTTTAGTTTGGACTTGAATATACTTAGTGTCAATCCTGTCAGCGACTCTGGAAGTTTGTTATACAGGTTAATACCGGCTTGCTGAGGAGCTTTACCAAAGAATGAATGTGTGTGTTGGTATGATACTAATTTCTCTTTATTTCTAGTTTGGTAGCTATGAATGTCACAATGTCTTATGAAAGTAGATTTATTTGAGTGAATATAACATAACATTTTTAAAATGTAAATGCAAGGTAGTGTTAAAATCTTTTCTTGAATAAAAACCATTTTGCAAGAATCTAAGTAATTTAAGTTGAACATTAAGCGAATAATTCTTTTTTGTAAGATAAATAATCGGTTTGTTTGACATGACTGTCCCCACAGTGTAATATTATAGGATAGGTATGAGTATATAAGTCCATAGTATACGTTTACGATGAAGTTTTTATGAAATTGATTTTGTATTCTAGATATTAAATGATAAGATTTATTCATTTTTGAAGCTAAAAATTCAATATGACTATTCCACCGTAGATGTTGGTCAATACTTATCCCTAAATATTTTGTTGAGTCGACTGTTTTTATGTCATTACCCTCGAAATTAAAGCAAATTGAGTCAGACTTGTTATATATGTAGCTTTTCAAAGGTTCACTTTTATCAACTAATTCATACTACCATACAGTACCTAGTATTTATTTTAAACCTTAAAATATATAAGTGTTTTGTACGCGTGGCGCATGAAGTAAAATTTCGAGTTTAGAAAAGCCCGAAAATTTGTCTCGGGTCGCTGCGCGACCCTCGACAAATTTTCACGGGGCTTTTCTAAACTCGAAATTTTACTTCATGCTTAATCTGGGAGTGGATAACACTCGTGAGGATTTTTGTCTCACTTTAAAATGTTGTTTATATTGATATCTTTTATGCAAAAATGTCTGTGACTTGCATTAAATCATTTTTTCTAAACTCGAAATTTTACTTCATCCTTATTTACTACCGTTTTATCAACATTAACAGTTAATTTATTTATGTTACACCATTTACTAAATTGCGACAATACATTAGCTACTTTTATTCTGTCTTCATCAATGTCATTTGCTGTGATTAGTACTGCAGTGTCATCGGCAAACAAGACAACCTCACCCTCAGTGATATAGTTGGGTAAATCATTTGAGTACATTAAAAAAATTAACGGACCCAGATTACTACCGTGTGGGGTCCCGGTATTAATTGTGTATTCAGTTGATAGCGCCTCCTTTTATTTGACTAAATATTTTCTCCCGTTTAAGTATGACATAATCCAATTGTTCATGAAATCCCGGAAACCCATATCATGTAATTTTTTTCCAAGTATGTTATGATTTAGCGTGTCGAACGCTTTTTTCAAATCAAACATGATAATGAAGCATTCTTTATTTTTTTCCATAGCTTGGAATGTGCTTTGAATTCTAGCAAGAAAAATAAAAGTGAAGAAAGGAATATAACTGTGTTTAATTAAGTGACTTAACACCTTCACGTAACTCATACAACTACATTAAAACTAGTTTATTAATATAACATTTGGTACCATTTCGAAGTAATTCGACAATTTTGGAAATAAGTGACGTTTGTAACCTAAAATATCTCTGAAACTAAATAAGATAGAGATTTAAAGTTTTCTTCATTTATTTGAGGATAGATAGCGTTATAGTTAACCCTATAAAGTCGCTGTGCTAGAGTTAAGTGGCTATGAAATGAAAACAGTTGAATTTATGATTTTTTTTTAAACGGAAGCATATACTTCTTTGATACCATTCAACTCAACATTTAATTCACTTTTGAATAAAATAATAATATTTATCTGTAGATGTAAGATATTCTTTTTAATTTGATAAGTACTAATTTACTTAATAAATTTACTTAATAAAAGACTAACACTTTCTTCACTAAAAAACATTTATTTTCGCTAAATGTACATTTCGAACACTACGTGCTCATTATCAATAGCTTACTGAGTAAATACAAAAAGAAGGCGGGATACTTATACCTAAAGGGGATTATGGGAAAAAACGTGGGCGAGGTTAACATTTGTGTTTGTCGGGGTTATTGGTCGGAATTACCTCTAATAAGGGATTGTTCAGGGGACTTAAATCGAAGTTAAGTAAATGATTTTGGTGTTTTTCATCTGTATGGCTTCCAACATATTTAATTTTTTATTTGAAGAATGTTTTAATAATTTTAAATTGTTTTCCGAAAATACATGACCCGTAGTTATAGTGTGATGTGCAACAGCAGATTTATCAGGGTTAAGGTTCTTTATATGATATTTATGTTCTTTAAATCTAATTGCTAATTTTCTTTGAGTTTGTCCTATGTAAAGTTTTTCGCAGTTGCAACAATTAATCTTATATATGCCAGGTTTTTGTAAATCACCTATTTTATTGAATGTGTTTCTTAATAATAACTTTAGTTGTGTACTTGTATAAACTGCTGGACATAAATTGAATTTTCGATACAGTTTAATGAATTTATTTTCAATTGTTGGGGTATATATGAGTCTACAGTAATTAATTTTTGTTTTTTCTTCAATATGTTTTAACCGGGTTACACTTTTTATTTTATGTTTATATATATGTTTGTTGATTAACTTATTTATTATTATTTCATAGGACAAACTCAAAGAAAATTAGCAATTAGATTTAAAGAACATAAATATCATTTTACGGTTTTAAATTCAACTGTTTTTATTTCATAGCCACCTAATTCTAACAAAATAACTTCGTTGTGCTAATGAGAGCGCTCTCTATGGTTAAGAAAACTACAATAACTGCAGCTCTCTATCTCATTTAATTCCGGGCACATTTTAGGTTTATGAAATTACAGCAAACCTATTTTTGGAAAAATGTCTAATAACTCCGAAATAGTACGACTTAGACCGAATGTTATATCAACAAATTGGCATTCGTTTTGAATAATCCAAAAAGTTAATAATATATCTGTGGTTTTGAGGAAAAACCAGTTAAGTCACTTTTTTAGTCAAATTGAGTCAACTGCGGACTTTAATACATATTCATTTATATTTTCATATTCTGACTTCAAAACAATATTATCTGACATTGTTTTTGCGTAATTTAGACAAAACCTAAAAAGTGAAGTGTCTTTTTTGAGGAAAAAACAGTTATATGACATTTTTTACTTTCCCCCGTATGTAATACAAAGGGAAAGTATTGTTTTCGTGAAAATTTTCGAATCAAAAATTTTAGCGGAGATATCCGTTTTGAGGTCCCCTGAGTCGAATAAGACCATTTTTGAAAAATGTCTGTCTGTGTGTGTGTCTGTGTGTGTGTCTGTGTGTGTGTCTGTGTGCGCTGTACCGCTAAAGATATCGAGATGAAACTTGAAACTTAAGCTTTTTGTTACAATCGAAAGAACTGAAAAGCTTTTGGTGAAAATCGGAAAACCGGAAGTGGTACTTTACTCTTAGCGTTTTTCAGTTTTTTCAGATTTTTTCAATAAATGTTCATCAAACAAAAAATTCTTTCAAATAAAAGTTGTAGAAAATAACAAAATGAAGATATATTGTTCACTTACTTTTTGTCATAGCACTCTTAGTTTTTGAGATATTTTAAAAGTTGTTTGTTTTATCTAGTTATTGATGTGTGACAGTGTATGTGTCTATACAATTGAAAAATGTTTCAAATAAAAGTTGTAGAAAATAAAAAACTAAAGATTTTTTGTGGACTCACTTTTTGTCATAGCACTCTTAGTTTTTGAGATATTCAATAAATAGTGTTTTTTATCTAGTCATTGGTTTGTGTCAGTGTGTGTGTTGATACAATTGGAAAATGTTTCAAATAAAAGTTGTAGGTAATACAATATTAAAGATTTTTTGTATCTTCACTTTTTGTCATAGCACTCTTAGTTTTTGAGATATTCAATAAATAGTGTTTTTTATCTAGTCATTGGTTTGTGTCAGTATGTGTTGATCCAATTGAAAAATGTTTCAAATAAAAGTTGTAGTTATCAAAAAGTTGAAGACATTCTGAAAATAATAATGCTACAAATATTTTAAAAGTGATTTAATACGCAATTTACGGGGGAAAGTACTATGATGGACACATCACCATTTTTTAGTCAAATTGAGTCAACTGCGGACTTTAATACATATTCATTTATATTTTCATGACTTCAAAACAATATTATCTGACATAGTTTTTGCGTAATTTAGACAAAACCTAAAAAGTGAAGTGTCTTCTTTAAAGAAAAACCAGTTATATGACATTTTTTACTTTCCCCCGTATGTAATACCAAGGGAAAGTATTGTTTTCGTGAAAATTTTCGAATCAAAAATTTTAGCGGAAATATCCGTTTTGAGGTCCCCTGAGTCGAATAAGACCATTTTTGAAAAATATCTGTCTGTCTGTGTGTCTGTGTGTGTGTCTGTGTGCGCTGTACCGCAAAAACCGCTAAAGATATCGAGATGAAACTTGAAACTTAAGCTTTTTGTTACAATCGGAAGAACTGAAAAGCTTTTGGTGAAAATTGGAAAACCGGAAGTGGTACTTTACTCTTAGCGTTTTTCAGTTTTTTCAGATTTTTTCAATAAATGTTCATCAAACAAAAAATTCTTTCAAATAAAAGTTGTAGATAATAACAAAATAAAGATATATTGTTCATTTACTTTTTGTCATAGCACTCTTGGTTTTTGAGATATTTTAAAAGTTGTTTGTTTTATCTAGTTATTGATGTGTGACAGTGTATGTGTCGATACAATTGAAAAATGTTTCAAATAAAAGTTGTAGGAAATAAAAATAAAGATTTTTTGTGGACTCACTTTTTGTCATAGCACTCTTAGTTTTTGAGATATTTAATAAATAGTGTTTTTTATCTAGTCATTGATTTGTGTCAGTGTGTGTGTTGATACAATTGGAAAATGTTTCAAATAAAAGTTGTAGGTAATAAAATATTAAAGATTTTTTGTATCTTCACTTTTTGTCATAGCACTCTTAGTTTTTGAGATATTCAATAAATAGTGTTTTTTATCTAGTCATTGGTTTGTGTCAGTATGTGTTGATCCAATTGAAAAATGTTTCAAATAAAAGTTGTAGTTATCAAAAAGTTGAAGACATTTTGAAAATAATAATTATACAAATATTTTAAAAGTGATTTAATACGCAATTTACGGGGGAAAGTACTATGATGGACACATCACCATTTTTTAGAAAAAAACAGTTATATTCTATTTAGATGCACGATAAATTAATAACGAATATTTTTACAAGGTAACCATGAGCTTTTCTCTTTTTTATGAAATATAAATGATATGTGAGGTAGACATTTAGAGCTATTTTAAGGTACCTAAGAAGTTGATTTGTAAAACTTTAAGCGCAAATAACTCGAAACTATTAAAAAGTGACTTAACTGGGTTTTCCTCAAAACCACAGATCAAGGGTGTCCTATTTCTAATAATAAATTTGTATGGCGTCTAGAAATTAAGGGACACTCTGTGTAGACGAAAATAATTTAATGTTGTACAGAAAATGATTTCATGCAACTTGTATCTGAAATATTTTTTCGTATTTTTAATATTGAGGGCAATATTGAGCTTTTCGTTATCTCTGAAACACCCTGTATATATACAGGGGATAACGCTTATTTGAAGAGATAGAGTATCGATTATTAGTGTTTATATTTATATGTTTTTGTAAATGGCTTTTATTGTTTTGACAAATTAAATAATACAAAATGACAGATAAAAATACACACTCCAAATTTTACGAGTTTTATGAAAACATGTGTTGTGGAGTTTATTTTATACATTTCTGATAGTGATGTTAAAATATAAACGGGCCAATATTATTTATACTTTTAATGATTGAAACTTTTAACAAGTGCTTCCACTTCTTGGTTATTAAGCATGAAGAAAAATTTCGAGTTTAGAAAAGCCTGAAAATTTGGATTTTTTTTTAAGATTTTTTAAACTCGAAATTTTACTTCATGCGCCAGGCGTATAAAACACTGATTCAATGCAGAGTTTAAAATATACTGCTTTTCTTTTTTTTTTAGGGGCAGGAAACGGAAGTTAGGGTTATTGTACTTCTTCCGTTACCGTAGTTAATCAAAAAGCTCTGTCTCCTTGGCTAGTCCCAGCAGCCTTTCGATCATCTTTCCCTTCGGGAAGCGGCTTGGATTCCCTTGGACAAGGTTTGCTTCCCTCCAGGTGGAAAGTGCCTCGCACTCAAATAGTACATGTGAGGCGTCTTCATCCTCTTCCAGGCATAGTCTGCATATTGGATCTTCTGTGAACAGTTTCATGTTATGCAGGTGCTTCCTTAGAGTACAGTGTCCAGTTATCAGTCCTGTGACTATTCTAAGGTTGTTTCTACTGAGTCTGAGGGCCTCAGTTGCTAGTTCTTGGCAGGGTTTTTCCATCATTAGTTTACTGTGTCTATGCCCTGTCAGGTTTTTCCAGCGCTCGGTGTGTCTTTCTAGGGTCCACTCTTTTGCGCTTGGTCTTATTGATTTTTTGGGAATCGGTAGCATTGGTTCTGGTCCAATATAGGGTCTGCGTGATCCAATCTTTGCCAGAGCATCGGCTTTCTCGTTGCCATCCTCCCCTGTGTGTCCCGGCGTCTAGCGTAGTGTTACGGTGTTTCCCGTCGCCAGTTTCGTCAGGTTTTGGATGCACTCCCATGCTAGCTCAGATTGGATCTTATAGCTGTTGAGTGCTCTTAAAGCGGCTTGGTTGTCGGTGAGGATCAGGATCTTTTGCCTCTTATATCCCCGTCGCAGATTTTCCATGGTACATTGGTTGATCGCGAAGATCTCGGCTTGATGTGCAGTTGCCATCCTCCCCAGAGACACGTAGATGTCACATTTTGGGGTTACGCCGTGAATCCCAGCGCCTGCTCCACCTTCTCTTCTTGACCCATCGGTGTACCAGATCAGGGTTCCAGGTGAAGGGTTGCGCTTCTCGTTGTCCCCCTCACATTCTATTGTGAAGGGTCTCTTCAGGGAGTAGCGTGGTATCATGTAGTCACTTCCCATTTGTAATAGAGGTTTGGTAACTACCTGTTCTATTCTGGAGTGGTTTCCTGTGGGGTGCCAGTTTCCAGTTGTCCTCAACCTATATGCCATTAGCGTCCTTATTGCTCTGTCGGTTGTGTGCTTTAATTGACGGTTCCATGTGAGTTTTGTATCTAGGTAGATACCTAGATATTTGACCTCATTGGTTAGTTGTAGAGTTTGGTTAAAGAAGGTTGGGGGTTTGAGGCCCGCGCATTTCCTTCTTTTTGTGAAGGGGATGACCGTAGTCTTGGTGGGGTTAACGCTTAGCCCCACCTCCCCACACCATCGTTCTACAGTTTTCAAGGCATTGTTCATGATGCTTGTTATAGTAGTTGGATATTTTCCCGTGACGAGAATGACAATGTCATCTGCATATCCCTGGGCGTAATATCCTGAGTCGTTTAATAACGTGAGTAGCTCATCCACCACCATGTCCCATAGAAGGGGGGATAGAACGCCCCCCTGAGGACATCCACCTTTGGCTTTTATGCTGATTTTTTCTTGGAATTGGTCCGTAATTATTAGTCTGTCCGTCAGCATGGATTGTAGCCACGAGCTTATCGTGGTTTCCACAGCGTGACTTTTGACTGCTCTTACGATCGTTCTGATAGAGGTGTTGTCAAACGCTCCCTCAATATCGAGAAATGTAGCCAAAGCCACTGTTTTGTTTTTCAGCGAGGCCTCTACCTTAACTACCAGTTGATGTAAGGCAGACTCGCATGATTTTCCAGCTTGAAAGGCGTGTTGAAAGGGGTGGAGCGGCCTCTCTAGAAGTGAGGTTTCCCTTATGTGTCTTTCAACTAGTTTTTCCATCGTCTTAAGTAGGAGCGATGTCAGGCAAATTGGTCTTTAACCTTTTGGCTTGGTTAAGTCCTTCCCAGACTTAGGGATAAAGACCGCTTTGACTTTCTTCCAGGTAGTTGGCACGTGTTTTAGTGCCAGGCTGCCCCTGAAGAGTTTACATAGCACCGGTAGAATATACTGCTTAGGATACGTTTACTTTTACAGACAGATTTTGTTCTATTGTATATTTATTGCTATTACTTAGGAATAAATGATGTTCTATTTTTAATACATATAGTTTTATACAACACATATACATATACATATAGTTTTATACAACACATATACATATACATATAGTTTTATACAACACCGAACATTTTCATCCAATACAATTTGACACCTTTAATTTTTAGGTTATGTGTAAATTGGGTTGCCTATATGACTATTTCAAATTGTAGCTAATCAATTGCAATTAATGCCTCAACTTGTACATACAGGGAATTTTTCTTTCAAGTATACATGTCCCAATTACAGCGTATATGCTGTAAACCTTTAGATAATCGTTTTTTTTTTAAGGAGTTTAATTTGAAACCTAAAATGAGTGTGTTGCACTCCCAGACTAAGCATGAAGTAAAATTTCGAGTTTAGAAAAGCCTGAAAATTTGGTTTGGTCGCGTAGCGCGAAGCGCGGAGCGGCCAAACCAAATTTTCAGGCTTTTCTAAACTCGAAATTTTACTTCATGCGCCACCGGTACAAAACACTGACATATTACAAAGTTAAAACACTCCGCTAAACTTTACATTGAATCACTGCTTTGTTACGGTGGCACATGAAGTAAAATTTCGAGTTTAGAGAAGAGTGAAAATTTGGATTTGCCGGGCTCGCTTCGCTCCGCCCGGCAAATCCAAATTTTCAGGCTTTTTTAAACTCAAAATTTTACTTCATGCTTAGCCTGGCAGCGGAAAGCACTTGTTTAAAGCTTCAAATTGTATTCTTTTAAATTCTCGTTATGAAAATGCTCGGTTTCACATAAAACTCTCTGTACATACAAACATAGTGTTCTTTCTTTACTTGTGATCCCCATCTGCCTCCCTTGGCTACGCCCATGTACTGTATTGCTCTTAAAAGAGCCACGTTTAGCTAATATACACAAAAAATTTCATTAATTAATTTCTACACAAACTACTAAATAATGAAATCGACGATATCCACTTAATGTCAAAACTTAATTTCTATGTACTAAGATTGAATTCCCGAAGCAGATGTACATTTGCATACACCGTGTCGAGAACTAATGTTCTCCATTATTCTCCCTTAAACTGCATGGTACGACACTGTAACAATGTTCCAGACATGGATATATTTAATGTAACCTCCCTTGATATCAGAACCTCATTGTCACCGTTAATATAAGTCTTTTCTTTTGTTTTTTGTTATCAAATATGCCATATAATTTATCCACTACTCTACTTTATTTCTACTATTTTGTATTAATGTTTATTTTTAGTATTAATGTTTATTTTTAGTTAGTCTATTTTAAAAAAACTGTATATTTCTCTGTAAATAGAATTTATTCTGCCGAGAAATAAACGATTCTTATTATTATTATTAAGATATCTCAAACGTAATAACACTTATATCAACACAAAATTATACCTTTTCAACTGATATTTCATGTTTACAAACATGTCATTACTTTCATATATATATAATATTAATTGAAATAAAAATTATTAAAAAAAAAGCAGGATTTGAAATGAAAAATGTTCATGGGAATAAGGTCAAATCGATCACGATCTGTGTTATGCACGTTAATTGAACAATTACAACAATTACGAGTGCGCACACTAATTTGTTATATTATATTTTCCCATTGATTAATTCGCGTCATCTGTTTGCACCATTTGTTACTGTCATAATGTCACAAGTCAATCATTAGTCAAACCGCTTTTTTGCCAATAATTGAAATGTACACATAGCAACTATCATTGGGTAATTATCTTAAGTAAAGTGCAAATAGTTGAAAGTAAATAATAATTTTATCATTAGTAGACTAACAGTATAATTTTCAAAAAATTGTTTTTGGAAGTACATTGAATACAAATTATATTCTTTGATTTTAAAATAGTTTCAATGAATGCCAGCATTTTTTAATTCAATGAATTTTTCTTGTAAGTATACATGTTGAAATATGGCGACATTCGTTGTTGATTTTTGAATCAGTTCAATTTAATGTTTTAAACGAGTGTTTTCCACTCCCAGACTAAGCATGAAGTAAAATTGTCTGTAAATATTTAAATATTCCTTTTTTTAAGTTCTATTTGAAGCTTTAAACAAGTGTTTTCCACTCCCAGACTAAGCATGAAGTAAAATTTCGAGTTTAGAAAAGCCCTGTGAAAATTTGTCGAGGGTCGCGCAGCGACCCGAGACAAATTTTCTGGGCTTTTCTAAACTCGAAATTTTACTTCATGCGCCACGCGTATAAAACATTAAAATATTATGAAATTTATGTATATTCGAACTTCACTTGAAATCTGTGTTTTATACGCGTGGAGCATGAAGTAAAATTTCGAGTTTAGAAAAGCCCAGAAAATTTGTCTCGGGTCGCTGCGCGACCCTCGACAAATTTTCACAGGGCTTTTCTAAACTCGAAATTTTACTTCATGCTTAGTCTGGGAGTGGAAAACACTTGTTTAAAGCTTCAAATTGAACTTAAAAAAGGAATATTTAAATATTTACAGAAAATAGGCTGAATTTGGAATACGTACACTTAAAAGAAAAACTCTCTGTATGTATTTTAGGGGAAGAAGTAGAAATTATTGATATGTGAAAAATGTGTGTAGCTTAAAGTAATTAATTGTTTTGTAAAACTATAATAATTCTAATTGCGTGGAGTAATTGAAAGGAAATTGTGTATTTCAAGGAAATTTAGTTTAAGTAACGGTGGAAGAAAGAACACAAACACAAATGTTTCACAATATTTAGGTTTAATTTGACTGTTATTAAACAGTTACCAATTGGTAACTAAAAAAAAGGTTTAATAATTGCCAGCATTTTTTAATTCAATGAATTTTTCTTGTAAGTAAACAAATTGAAATATCGCGACATTCATTGTTGATTTTAAAATCAGTTCAATTTGAAGCTTTAAACGAGTGTTTTCCACTCCCAAACTAAGCATGAAGTAAAATTTTGAGTTTAGAAAAACCCCGTGAAAATTTGTCTCGGGTCGCGCAGCGACCCTAGACAAATTTTTTGGGCTTTTCTAAACTCGAAATTTTACTTCATGCGCCACGCGTATAAAACACTAAAATATTGGGAAATTTATGTATATTCGAACTTCACTTGAAATCTGTGTTTTATACGCGTGGCGCATGAAGTAAAATTTCGAGTTTAGAAAAGCCCAGAAAATTTGTCTCGGGTCGCTGCGCGACCCTCGACAAATTTTCACGGGGCTTTTCTAAACTCGAAATTTTACTTCATGCTTAGTCTGGGAGTGGAAAACACTTGTTTAAAGCTTCAAATTGAACTTAAAAAAAGGAATATTTAAATTTTTACAGGAAATAGGCTGAATTTGGAATACGTATACTTAAAAGAAAAACTCTCTGTATGTATTTTAGGGGAAGAAGTAGAAATTATTGATATGTGAAAAATGTGTGTAGCTTAAAGTAATTAATCGTTTTGTAAAACTATAATAATTCTAATTGCGTGGAGTAATTGAAACGAAATTGTGTATTTCAAGGAAATTTAGTTTATGTAACGGTTGAAGAAAAAACACAAACACAAATGTTTCACAATATTTAGGTTTAATTTGATTGTTATTAAACAGTTACCAATTGGTAACTAAAAAAAAGGTTTAATAATTGCCAGCATTTTTTAATTCAATGAATTTTTTTGTAAGTAAACAAATTTAAATATCGCGACATTCATTGTTGATTTTAAAATCAGTTCAATTTGAAGCTTTAAACGAGTGTTTTCCACTCCCAAACTAAGCATGAAGTAATTTTTCTGGGCTCTTCTAAACTCGAAATTTTACTTCATGCGCCACGCGTATAAAACACTAAAATATTGGGAAATTTATGTATATTCGAACTTCACTTTAAATCTGTGTTTTATACGCGTGGCGCATGAAGTAAAATTTCTAGTTTAGAAAAGCCCAGAAAATTTGTCTCGGGTCGCTGCGCGACCCTTGACAAATTTTCACGGGGCTTTTCTAAACTCGAAATTTTACTTCATGCTTAGTCTGGGAGTGGAAAACACTTGTTTAAAGTTTCAAATTGAACTTACAAAAAAAGACAAGGAATATCTAAAGATTTACAGAAAATAGGCTGAGTTTGGAAGAAAAACTCCCTGTATGTATTTTAAGGGCAAAAAGTAGAAATTATTAATATGTGGAAAATGTGTGCAGTTTAAAGTAATTAATTAAAACTTTAATAATTCTAATTGCGTGGAGTAATTGAAAGGAAATTGAGTATTTTAAGGAAATTCAGTTTATGTAGCGGTCGAAGAAAGAACGCAAACACAAATGTTTCACAATATTTAGTTTTAATTTGATTATTATTAAACAGTTACCAGTTGGTAACTAAAAAAATTACCAATTAGTAACTGTTTAATAACAGTCAAATAAAAACTGAATATTGTAAAACATTTGTGTTTGTGTTCTTTCATCAACCGTTACATAAACTGAATTTCCTTGAAAAACACAATTTCCTTTCAATTACTCCACGCAATTAGAAATTATTATAATTTCACAAAACAATTAATTACTTAAAACTGCACACATTTTCCACATGGAAATAATTTCAACAAAATCATATAGTCGATAATTTGTCAGAAAAAAAAAAATTATTATTAAAAGACAATTTCCTTTCAATTACTCCACACAATTAAACAGTTACCAATTGGTAACTAAAAAAATTACCAATTGGTAACTGTTTAATAACAGTCAAATAAAAACTGAATATTGTAAAACATTTGTGTTTGTGTTCTTTCATCAACCGTTACATAAACGAAATTTCCTTGAAAAACACAATTTTCTTTCAATTACTCCACGCAATTAGAAATTATTATAATTTTACAAAACAATTAATTACCTAAAACTGCACACATTTTCCACATAGCAATAATTTCAACAAAATCATATAGTCGATAATTTGTCAGAAAAAAATATTATTATTACAAGACAATTTCCTTTCAATTACTCCACACAATTAAACAGTTACCAATTGGTAACTGTTTAACAACAGTCAAATTAGAACTGAATATTGTAAAACATTTGTGTTTGTGTTCTTTCTTCAACCGTTACATAAACTGAATTTTCTTGAACAACACAATTTTCTTTCAATTACTCCACGCAATTAGAAATTATTATAATTTCACAAAACAATTGTTTACTTAAAACTGCACACATTTTCGACATGGAAATAATTTCAACAAAATCATATAGTCGATAATTTGTCAGAAAAAAAAATTATTATTAAAAGACAATTTCCTTTCAATTACTCTACACAATCAAACAGTTAAAAATTGGTAACTAAAAAAATTACCAATTGGTAACTGTTTAATAACAGTCAAATAAAAACTGAATATTGTAAAACATTTGTGTTTGTGTTCTTTCCATAACCGTTACATAAACTGAATTTCCTTGAAAAACACAATTTCCTTTCAATTACTCCACGCAATTAGAAATGATTATAATTTCACAAAACAATTATTTACTTAAAACTGCACACATTTTCCACATAGAAATAATTTCAACAAAATCATATAGTCGATAATTTGTCAGAAAAAAAAAATATTATTATTAAAAGACAATTTCCTTTCAATTACTCCACACAATTAAACAGTTACCAATTGGTAACTAAAAAAATTACCAATTGGTAACTGTTTAATAAGAGTCAAATAAAAACTGAATATTGTAACATAAAACATTTGTGTTTGTGATGATGAAAGAACATCAACCGTTACATAAACTGAATTTCCTTGATAAACACAATTTCCTTTCAATTACTCCACGCAATTAGAAATTATTATAATTTCACAAAACAATTAATTACCTAAAACTGCACACATTTTCCACATGGCAATAATTTCAACAAAATCATATAGTCGATAATTTGGCAGAAAAAATATTATTAAAAGACAATTTTCTTTCAATTACTCCACACAATTAAACAGTTATCAATTGCTAACTAAAATAAATCCCCTCAAAACTGAGCTTGTACTCTTCACCAGAATGCATAGAATACCAAACTTCAAAGCTCCCGTCCTAAACGGCACGGGACTGGTAATAAAGGAGCAAGCCAAATATTTTGGCACCTTAGTCGATAGGAAGTTAAGTTGGAAGCCTAATATTCAGGAGAGAGTACGGAAAGCGCAGGTCGCGCTGTACTCGTGCAAATGAGCTGTGAGCAAGAACTGGACCGACTGTGGTGAGACCCATTCTGGGTCGCTGCAGTCTGGTGGACTGCTCTTGATAAGAAAATTCACCGGACCGCACTGGGTAAGGTACAGAGATCAGCCGAACTGCTCATAACAGGCGCGGTTAGATCTACCCCCTCCAAAACGCTAGATGTAATACTAAATCTAGCTCCTGTTGACCTTTACTGCAGGTATGCTGCAGCTACCACAGCGATCAGGATCAACTCGGTCGGGATATGGAATAGTAGCAAATAGGGCCATGGAAGGATCCTGAATGAGCTTGTCGATATCCCACTGAGGACTGATAGATGTCTTCCAGAACTTACCTTTGGGAACAAGTTCTTCATTTCCATCCCGGACAAAACCGAATGGGTAGAGGGCAAGATTGTTCAGGGAAATGAAGTCTGGCTCTTCACGGATGGCTCCAAGTCCGAAAACAGAGTAGGGGGTGGAATTTTCTCACATGAGTTCAACCTCAAAAAATCTTTTCGACTCCCAAACCACTGCAGCGTCCTACAGGCGGAAGTCATGGCTATCCGAGTGGCAGTGGACTGGATAGGTAAAACCGACCTTCAGGTAAACCATATCAGGTTCGTCACCGATAGCCAGGCCGCCATTAGGACATTAAATAGTCCGTACTGCACCTCCAAGGTGGTCAGAGATTGCAGAAAAGTGCTTAACAAGCTCGCTAACAGCTGTGATGTGGGGCTCATCTCGGTACCAGGTCACAGTGATATCAAGGGAAACTCAATTGCCGACGGCCTCGCAAGGAAGGGGGCAAGGATGAGAGACCTATCTACTGAACTTTCCGCCGACATTCCTCTTGGGGAATGCAAGAGACTATTAAGGGACCAAATGACATCATGGGTTAACCTTAGGTGGAAGGAAGAAGACACGTGTCACATAACAAGGCAGCTATGGCCTATGTGTGACACTATAAACAGTCAAAGATTAATTGCACTTAGCAGAATCGACATAAGGAAGGCAGTAGGCATCATCACGGGTCACTGTTTTCTGGGTGGACACGCACAAAAGATGGGTCTCAAATACAATGACTACTGCAGAGAATGCCTAGATAAGGAGGAGGAAGAAACAGTACTTCACTATCTAGGTCAATGTCCTGCTCTTGAGGGGAAACGAATGAAGTACCTCGGTCTGCACCACGCAAGTGAACTGGCGGAGCTCTCACCTATAAAGGTGGGAGATCTGATCGGATTAGGTGCTCAAATTGGGTTGTATAGGGGAAGGATCTCTCATGGTATCACAACGGGCCCTATGGGCCTAAGTGAATAGCCTCGGCTGTTGCCATATAAACCTAACCTAACCTAATTGCTAACTAAAAAAATTACCAATTGGTAACTGTTTATTAACAGTCAAATTTAAACTGAATATTGTGAAAATTTTGTGTTTGTGCTCTTTCTTTAACCATTACATAAACTGAATTTCCTTGAAAAACACAATTTCTTTTCAATTACTCCACGCAATTAGAAATTATTATAATTTCACAAAACAATTAATTACTTAAAACTGCACACATTTTCCACATGGCAATAATTTCAACAAAATCATATAGTCGATGATTTGGCACAAAAAAAAATATTCCGGGAAATTATGAATTTACTGCGTCAAGGAAATTACGAAATCACCATCATTGACTCCTCAGGAATCAATTATTAGTGCTGTAATTAATTCATCAATAACGATAGATTTTAATTGCGAAAATTACAGTAAAGACGGTAATGTTGCACACAAATAATTTGTTTATACGGGTAGAACTGGCACCAGTTTTGTACAATAAAAAAAACGACGACAGTAATAAGAGTCTATGTATGTAATTATTAACCATTTTGTTTAATTAAAAAACCATAATTGTTCATAAAACTGTAATATTTTTCTTATTTTAAATGGTAGAATATTTAAAATTTATTACTTAAATAAAACACTTAATGGTCTTTAGGTGAAGAAGCAACAATGTTGCGAAATAATTGTCGTGAAATACACAAAAAATATAACTTTTATTTGGTTCTCATTAATCACTCGATGAAACAGTTTAACTAATATTTGAATTTGAATTAAAGGCACTTGGTTTGTTTCACGAATTTCTTTATTATTTGTTTGTCTCAAGGAATAATGTACATTATTCCTTGAGAAGGACGATAAGTCGAAACTAGTTGGATAATAAAGAAATTCGTAAAAAAAACCAAGTGCCTTTAATTCAATTATTACACAAAAAATAGTTGAAAATCATTAACGGCAAGTATTATCAACACGTTTTAAAGGACAGTTAAGCTTAAATGATATTTAAGAGTGAATATGCAGTATTACCAACCAGTTTAAATGCCATTTTGAGGATAAATACCCGTTAGCGTTCAATATCGAAATTTCTCCCTGTAACAATTTGAATCGCGATTTAACTTGAAGTTTCCAATTTTGAGGTTAAATTACATTGTTTTAGATAAATAATACAAAATAATATACCGGGTGTTGACTTGGCGGACGCAACATAGGAAATCGCATGTTAATTTTAAAGTGTTCAAATATTGGCATTCCTATTTATTTTAGAGACATAATGTAAAATAGAAAAAGTAATGTGATTTTATAGCAATAATGACAAACCATGGAATTGATACAACAATTGCGGATATTCCCTGTTTTTTTTTAAGTTTAATGTAAAGCTTTAAACAAGTGTTTTCCACTCCCAGACTAAGCATAAAGTAAAATTTCGAGTTTAGAAAAGCCCCGTGAAAATTTGCCGAGGGTCGCGCAGCGACCCGAGACAAATTTTCTGGGCTTTTCTAAACTCGAAATTTTACTTCATGCGCCACGCGTATAGAAGACTATAATATTGTCATATTTATGTATATTAGAACTTCACTTAAAATCTGTGTTTATACGCGTGGCGCATGAAGTAAAATTTCGAGTTTAGAAAAGCCCAGACAAATTTTCACGAGGCTTTTCTAAACTCAAAATTTTACTTCATGCTTAGTCTGGGAGTGGAAATCACTCGTTTAAAGCTGTAAATTGAACTCTTTTGAAAATCAACGAATGCCAGAACATTAACAGCTAAAATAATTAAGAAAAAGTAATGTGATTTTATCAAAATAATGACATACAATGGAATTGATGCAATTATGGATATTCCCTGTTTTTTTAAAGTTCAATTTAAAACTTTAAACAAGTTTTAGAGGTATGAGGTTTGACTGTGTTTTTGAAAAGGAATAACCTGTAAAAAATCGAGATTCATTTGAAAACATGCTTTTTTTTATACGAGACTATAGTTTTGAAATGTTAAAGAAAATTAACTGTTTGTTTGCAATTCCACTAAATTTGTTTATTGATTGCTAAAAGAGAATGAAAAATTAAATAAAAATTAATTATGAATTAATTTGTAAAGATTGTCATTACATTTTTGGTATTTTAAAAATTGAAAACAAAATTGACCTATAGTTATTCAGCATTTTACTAAAATATTCACTATTTATATTCAAGTGTTTTGCTACGCTTGGAATTATGAATTAAGTTATGAATTAAATATTTAGTTATTTGTAAACTAATAAAAATCACTTGCTTTGTTTATGACGCTTATAGAAAAAATTAATATTTTTTTCTCGTTTTAATAAACTTATTTAAAGTGTTACGTGCTAATAAATCTTAGATTGCATTATTTATTGTTATCCATTGATAAAAGTAAAATTTAATCAATATTGAGACGTGTTTTGATCTTTTTTCCCACTTTATAAAGTGAAACACGTGTCAATATTGAATCACTAATATGGATTACCACGTAGTAATGCTAAATACTATACATTTATTAAAAAGCAAACATTTTTAAATTTTATTTGGAATTTTAGATATAAAATTTAAAAGGCACAAATCTAGTTTATTTCCATTTTATATTTCTTCATTGAAACACGTCTCAATATTGAATAATTAATATGAATTACCACACAGTAATGCTAAATACTATACATTTATTAAAAAGCAAACATTTTTAAATTTTATTTGAAATTTTAGATATAAAATTTAAAAGGCACAAATCTAGTTTATTTCCATTTTATATTTCTTTATTGAAACACGTCTCAATATTGAATAATTAATATGAATTACCACGCAGTAATGCTAAATACTATACATTTATTAAAAAGCAAACATTTTTAAATTTTATTTGAAATTTTAGATATAAAATTTAAAAGGCACAAATCTAGTTTATTTCCATTTTATATTTCTTTATTGAAACACGTCTTAATATTGAATAATTAATATGGATTACCACGCAGTAATGCTAAATACTATACATTTATTAAAAAGCAAACATTTTTAAATTTTATTTGAAATTTTAGATATAAAATTTAAAAGGCACAAATTTAGTTTATTTCCATTTTATATTTCTTCATTGAAACACGTCTCAATATTGAATAATTAATATGAATTACCACGCAGTAATGCTAAATACTATACATTTATTAAAAAGCAAACATTTTTAAATTTTATTTGAAATTTTAGATATAAAATTTAAAAGGCCCAAATCTAGTTTATTTCCATTTTATATTTCTTCATTGAAACACGTTTTAATATTGAATAATTAATATGGATTACCACGCAGTAATGCTAAATACTATACATTTATTAAAAAGCAAACATTTTTAAATTTTTTTTGAAATTTTAGATATAAAATTTAAAAGGCACAAATCTAGTTTATTTCCATTTTATATTTCTTTATTGAAACACGTCTCAATATTGAATAATTAATATGAATTACCACGCAGTAATGCTAAATACTATACATTTATTAAAAAGCAAACATTTTTAAATTTTATTTGAAATTTTAGATATAAAACTTAAAAGGCACAAATCTAGTTTATTTCCATTTTATATTTCTTCATTGAAACACGTCTTAATATTGAATAATTAATATGGATTACCACGCAGTAATGCTAAATACTATACATTTATTAAAAAGCAAACATTTTTAAATTTCATTTGAATTTTTAGATATAAAATTTAAAAGGCACAAATCTAGTTTATTTCCATTTTATATTTCTTCATCGAAACACGTCTCAATATTGAATAATTAATATGGATTACCACGCAGTAATGCTAAATACTATACATTTATTAAAAAGCAAACATTTTTAAATTTTATTTAAAATTTTAGATATAAAATTTAAAAGGCACAAATCTAGTTTATTTCCATTTTATATTTCTTCATTGAAACACGTCTTAATATTGAATAATTAATATGGATTACCACGCAGTAATGCTAAATACTATACATTTATTAAAAAGCAAACATTTTTAAATTTTATTTGAAATTTTAGATATAAAATTTAAAAGGCACAAATCTAGTTTATTTCCATTTTATATTTCTTCATTAAAACACGCCTCAATATTGAATAATTAATATAGATTACCACGTAGTAATGCTAAATACTATACAAATATTGAAAAGCAAAAATCTTTAAATTTTATTTAAAATTTTAGATGTGAAATTTAAAACGGACAAATTTATTTTATTTCCAATTTATATTTATTCTCCAGCAGCTATAATTTCTCAAAACCATTCCCACAATAAAAACCCGAGCATCTCTAATTACGTGATTGCAGGTACGAAAAGGGGATCTATTCGAAATTCAGATGATAATTTCTCGAAAATTACAGATTACAGAATTTCTGGAGCGCAATTACGCCCTAATGCCCTTTTTCAGTCGAGAAAATCCTCCCTGCGTGAGGTTAAGTGCGCAAACGGATCCACCCTTAAAATGCGGATTAAAAATCTTGAATAACATGCAATTCTTAGAAAAAAGTACTTAGGGTTGAATTCTTGAATAATAATTAGGACAGGTATATTGAATAATAACTAGGTAAGGTATTTATTTTTTGTAAATTAGTGCAGGTATATTGAACAACAATTAGGAAAGGTGTTTATTTTGGGTGAATATGTAATAATTGATTTATGTCAGGTTTCATCTACATCATTTAAATGAAACAACAGTTATTTAATGACAGAAAGTTGAATATATCTCATTAAATCATCAGATGATCCATTTTTGATTTTAATGTAAATGAAAACGTCTATTGTTACGACATATTCATATGGGCGTAGCCAGAGTTTTCACCAGGGAGGGGCAGGAGATAAAAGATAAGCAACAATTGGTTAAAATCTTATGAAATCTTAATATAATGAAAATAATAATTGTACAATAATATTCCAGTATTCCCAAATTCCCGAAATCGAGCTATCCAACTCGATTTCGATCATTTAATGTAGTGATATGCAACCCGTTATGATGTATTGTTAATTTTTGAAGAAATCATATCAAAATAAAACACAACATTTTTATAATCAAATTTCAGTTTGTAAAATAATTTGTACTTTTATTTTATTTTTTATTTATTCTAAGTATACTTTTACATATTCCATATGTTTGTTTTAAAAATTAAAACAGTTTGTTTATTACTGAATGCTTTGACAAGCCAAGATCTAAAAAATAGACATCCTAATGTGTATCTGTTCTTTTTCTCTCCACCTGTTAAAATTAATTTGTTTGGTGGGGACGTTTGTCTTTGCGAATTCGGACAGGGCCCAACGCCCAATGCCATAACTCTGTTAGGTATTGACCGATTTAAATGAACTTAAAAACAAAGTCAACCGCTGTTTCATTAATATAAAGACAGTAATTTTATATTTTTTCAAAATTAACTTCATTGCCAAATTTTAATCAACTTTAATTTTTTTAATTTATGAATATATTTTCCTTATTTTATTATATTAGACATTGTTTTTTTTAATCTAATTATGCCCGATATGTTGATTTTAATTCAGTATTTATGCTAGAAAAAAAAAATTGAATAAATCTTGTTTACATGATTTTTTGGTAATAAATGTAGTGTCTTGTAAAAAATAGTCTTTTAATACGGTATAATTTATTTATTTATTTAACGGAAAATCCATTTTACAAATTAATATTTAACTAAATATAATTACTACAACAACAACAAAAATTTAATACAAATAATACAATAATAAAATATAAATATAATATAATATAATAAAATATAAATTTGACTTAGTAAACTAAGAAAAATTACAAATATTTATTCGCTTAAGTCTTGCCATGAATTGTGAGGGTGAGAAAGAGTTGAAAATGTCAAAGTTTGGATGTACAGATAATGTATTGGCTGTTCGCATAAACCTTGAAAGTGGGCTATTATATCCGTAATTTGTCTTATGAAGTTGAAGACGAAATATAGGTAAATGTCTAGTTGGGCGATTGGTAAAATTAATACTGAAATTAATTTGTGATAAAAGATATGGACAATTAATAGCATTACAAATTAATTTATGAAAAAACAACAAGTCGGCATACACCCGGCGACAACATAGTTTATCAATACATTGTTCCGATGATAATATCTCTAAATTTGTGCTAGAATCGAAACCTAACTTGTACGCAAGCACCTTTAAATTTGTTTTGTACGTTTTCCAAAGTTTAAATGCTGCTGGCGACAAGTCCTTAGCCATTCTTTTTATATAACCCAACATTTTCAAAGCTCGATTACAAATTGCGTTAATATGACTGGCAAAACATAATTTCCTATCAAAGGTAATACCCAAATCTTTGGTAACATTTAGTTGTTCTAAGTGGTGACCATGAATTGCATAATCAAACCGTACAACAGTTGTTTTTCTGGTGAAAATCATTGTTTTGCATTTTTGAACATTAAAAAACAAATGATTTTGTAGACACCAATTAAAGACAGATGATAAATCATCTTGCAGCAATGAACAATCGTCAACCGATACAATTTCCTTATACAATTTCAGATCATCGGCAAAGAGCAAAAATGAGGAATGTTTTATAACCCGTGAAATGTCATTAACAAATAGTAAAAACAGCAATGAACCACAATGCGAGCCTTGGGGAACTACTGAGGGCACTTGAATGGTGTTGGATATAAAATTCTTAATTTTTACGCACTGCACACGATTGATTAAAAAGCTATATACCCACTTGACAACATCGGCATGGAACCCTAACGCTAATAATTTCGCCACTAAAATTTCGTGATTAACGCGATCAAAAGCCTTGGCAAAATCGGTGAACACGGTATGGCTAGATTCGAATGCATTAATGATAAATGAAGTATAAGTTAGAAGATTTGTTGATGTCGATCTGCCACTACGGAATCCATGCTGTTCCTCTATAAGTATGTTTTTACACATCCAATTGAGTTTGACAGGAACAAGTTTATCAAACAACTTTGGTATGACGGATTGTATTGATATACTGCGGTAGGTAGCAATATCATCCCTTTTGCCAGACTTAAACATTGGTGTTATATAGCTTTTCTTCCAGAATTCGGGAAATGTGTTTTGTGTGACAGATGCCTCAAATAAAATGAATAATGGCGATGTGATAGAAAAAATACAATTCTTTAAAAAAGTTGAAGGAATTCCGTCAGGGCCTATGCCATTGCTATTGTTTAAATTATTAATACTTTCGAATATTTCACTTTTAAATAATCTGATTGGCATATAAGCTGCCTCAGAAGTACATGGAAAGGTCGGTATAAGTGTAGGTTTATCCGTACTATATACGGTGGAGAAATAATCCGCAAATAAATTAACACATTCTGAACCATTGCTACTTCTATTGGCGTTAAAGTACATTATATTTGGATATTCAGGAACAGAATTAGTTACTTTTACAAAACTCCAGAATTTTTTTGGATTATTAGCAATGTCATTGTTAACTGAATTGACGTATTGTTCATATATAGTTGATTTCTTAGATATACACATTTAATTCGTAGATTTTTGAAATTCTGGTAATTTGAAGAATTATTACATTCCTTAAACACTTTATGCGCAACAAGTTTTTGTTTAATTAAATTAATCAATTCAGAAGAAAACCAGACTGGGTACGTGGATGACTTTATACGTTTCATTGGTATGAATTGTTCAAAGACTTTATACAATATGGTGTAAAATATATCGACCATATTATCAATATGACCCTTTAATATAATATGCCACTCAATAGAATTTAAATAGATATTAATATCAGAATAATTAGCACGTGAAAAGTCATAAATGTATTCATTAAATTGAAGTGATTTAACGGGTATGTGTGAAGGGAATTGTTTATTGATTTATATTTAATCCGTATGTTTCGTCAAATAATTTATTATACATTTACAGTTTGTTATTATTTTAAATGCAACTTTAATATTTAATAAATACTTCTTTTTTGTTTTAAATATACATTTTATAAATTAGTTCAATTTAAAGTTCGGACGAGTGTTTCCATTCCCAGATTAAGCATGAAGTAAAATGTTCATGCTTTTCTAAACTCGAAATTTTACTTCATGCGCCACCCGTATTAAACACTAAAATATTGCGAAATTAGAAATGCACTTAAAAATGAGTAATAACGAAATATTTAAATAACAAACATTTTTCTTCACGCATTCTCAAGTTAGGTCAAATACTACAATGTATCAAATTAACTTATTTAGGTAGTAATTAAAAAGAAATTAATAATGTTAAGTTATTGTTATTTATTCTATTTTACATTAAGTTGTAACGTAGGTATTTATTTGCTGGGTCGGTATAATTCATTTTTGACATAACCTCACAATAAATGACATTTGACACTTTTTTTACAAGGCACACTAATTATAATGTTTGAAAAATATAATTTATAGTAAATGATTTATTTTAATTATTTTTCAACAAAAATATTGAACAAAAAACAAGAAATTGGGCATTATTGGATTTAGAACAATTATGTCTAATGTAATAAAATTTAAAAATTATAGGCAGCCATTTAAAAATGTTAAGTTGGCTATTATCTGGTAATGAAGGTATTATTAAACAAATCTATATTTATGTCATTTCTTAGTGTTTTAACGGTCATTTGACTTTGGGTTTTAGTTCAATAAAATCGGTAAATAAATAATAGAGTTATGACATTGGGCGTTTTTTTAACACCCGGTATACTTATACCCAAAAGAAAAAATCTTTGTAACATAAAAATGTATAAAAAAATGTTAATTATTTTTGTCTATTTTGAGAAACCAGGGATTATATGTATTCCAAAAACTTGGTTCCTTGACTATACAAATCTCGAGTGATAATTGTGACGTCTATGACACATCAAAATCGACTTTTACATGTTAAAATAATTGACGTCTTCTATACTTTGTAACATAAAAATGTATAAAAAAAAGTTAATTATTTTTGTCTATTTTGAGAAACCAGGGATTATATTTATTCCAAAAACTTGGTTCCTTGACTATACAAATCTCGAGTGATAATTGTGACGTCTATGACACATCAAAATCGACTTTTACATGTTAAAATAATTGACGTCTTTTATACTTTGTAACATAAAAATGTATAAAAAAATGTTAATTATTTTTGTCTATTTTGAGAAACCAGGGATTATATGTATTCCAAAAACTTGGTTCCTTGACTATACAAATCTCGAGTGATAATTGTGACGTGTATGACACATCAAAATCGACTTTTACATGTTAAAATAATTGACGTCTTCTATACTTTGTAACATAAAAATGTATAAAAAAAATGTTAATTATTTTTGTCTATTTTGAGAAACCAAATCTCGAGTGATAATTGTGACGTCTATGACACATCAAAATCGACTTTTACATGTTAAAATAATTGACGTCTTCTATACTTTGTAACATAAAAATGTATAAAAAAAAAGTTAATTATTTTTGTCTATTTTGAGAAACCAGGGATTATATGTATTCCAAAAACTTGGTTCCTTGACTATACAAATCTCGAGTGATAATTGTGACGTCTATGAGACATCAAAATCGACTTTTACATGTTAAAATAATTGACGTCTTCTATACTTTGTAACATAAAAATGTATAAAAAAAAGTTAATTATTTTTGTCTATTTTGAGAAACCAGGGATTATATGTATTCCAAAAACTTGGTTCCTTGACTATACAAATCTCGAGTGATAATTGTGACGTCTATGACACATCAAAATCGACTTTTACATGTTAAAATAATTGACGTCTTCTATACTTTGTAACATAAAAATGTATAAAAAAAATGTTAATTATTTTTGTCTATTTTAAGAAACCAAGGATTATATGTATTCCAAAAACTTGGTTCCTTGACTATACAAATCTCGAGTGATAATTGTGACGTCTATGACACATCAAAATCGACTTTTACATGTTAAAATAATTGACGTCTCCTTTACTTTGTTATATAAAAATGTATAAAAAAAAGTTAATTATTTTTGTCTATTTTGAGAAACCAGGGATTATATGTATTCCAAAAACTTGGTTCCTTGACTATACAAATCTCGAGTGATAATTGTGACGTGTATGACACATCAAAATCGACTTTTACATGTTAAAATAATTGAAGTCTTCTATACGTCATTGTTTGTGAATAGGTTAATAATCACTGTAATTTTCAAAGTTTGCACATTTCTTACAGATTACAGATGACTTAAATTTTACAGATGACTTAAATTTTACAGATGACTTAAATTTTAAAAATTACTTGATGAATTATTTTAACTACATGGAAATGAAATACGCCAATATTTTGTAAATTATTGAAAAAAAAATAACTCACGGAATGATTGCCTATACAATAACATTAAAAAGAGATATACATTTTTTTCGCCGACTTTTGATTTTTCTTTTGTGTTACGGTTAGCGATTGTCAATTGTTTTCGCGGACGCATATTATAAATATTTGATGGTGTCCGCTTTTATGCCGGGCCGGCAAAAGTCTAGGGTTTTTCGGCCCTGTAATGAGGGCCGGCGAAAATCCAGTCGCGTCCGCCCGACAGACGGAACGTATAAATCGCGGACTTTTCGGCGGTGCCCGAGGGGGGCGAAAGGGGGCCCCATTGTTCCGACTGTCGTGCCTCTGATGGGGCCCGTGATGTATGGCCGTCCCGTTTGATGGACTGTTATTGGGGGGCCGGGTTTTTGCCCCTTTTCCGCCCGATCCGAACGGACGATACTTAAATTAAATAAATGCGACCATTATTTTATTTTTTTTCCGCTTCGCGGAGCGACCAAACCAAATTTTCAGGCTTTTCTAAACTCTAAATTTTGCTTTATGCTTAATTACCACCGAGCAAACACTATTAAATATTGTTTCATCAACATTAAAACAACGTTTAATGTTGCTACAATGTTGATATAACGGTATTTGTTTGTTTTTTGCTCAGTGGGTTAAGGAGTGAAAACACTTGTTAGAAATTGTAAATTAAATGCCTTTATAAAAACAACATACACCTGGAAACATACAGCGTATACATCGGGATAAGAACACTTAAAAAATTCTCTCTATGTACCAGAGCTGGGCAGGATTCGAATCATTCAGGATTCGATTCCCGGATTCGAATCCTTGTAGTGGTTTCAAAAGAGGTATTCGAATACTTTAGTGAAAACGGATTCGTGATCCGGATTCGTTACATTTTTTCAAAAGGATTCGTATTCGAATCCAGACGTAGATGATTCGAATCCTTATGGATGGATTCGAATTCTCATACACGGATTCAAATCTTCCCAAATAATTCGAATCATGTTTCTATGTTTCTTTATTAAACGGAATCTCCTTTTACAAAAAATAAACAAATCTAACTTATAATAGTAAATATTTAAATAAATAATATTGCTGCAAATACAAAAAATAAAAATATTAAAATTAAAAAGAATATACTAAAAATAAATACACATATGTATATATATACATACATATATATACACACATATATACATACACACACCTATACACACCAATATCCCCATTAATTAAATCACGCAAAATACATAACCGAATAATTATACTAATATATATATTTTTTTTTATCAAATCATATACAAATGGTTACATCAAGATGATTCAACCGTCTCCTAAATTGTTTAATCGGTTCATTAAAAATATTCAAATTATAATTCGCAGAAATTACATTTAGATTTCTCATGATTCTTGTTATTGGGTTATTTAAACCATAATTCGTATTATGAAATGGTAGTCTGAACAAATCTTTGAATCTCGTATTTCTTGATACATTAAATTGAAATGAATATAACAGATAGTTACAATCAACAAGCCCATTAATAAGTCTGAAACCAAAATTTACGTCAATTACTATTCGCCTAGTTTTTAATGGTTTTAAATTCAGAAGAGTTAACATATTCGAATGGCTAAAGTCAATTCTACGGTAACCCAATTTAAAATTAACAATTCTCAAAAATGTACTCTGTACCATTTCAATTTTGTACGACCATTTTTCATATGCAGGATTCCAAATAATAGAGCCGTATTCAAGTTTAGATCTAACTAAAGATATGTACAACAACCTACTAGTATTTGCATTAAATAAGGATGAGAATCTTTTAATCAGACCGAGAGTTTTGAGAGAGTTAGATACAAGGTTGTTGATATGCGGAATAAATGTCAATCTATTATCAAATATTATACCAAGATCTTTAATATTTTCAGTAGTACTTAGTATTTGATTATTTAAATGATACATAAACGGTATTGATATTGAACGGCAAAATGATATGGTAGTACATTTAGAGATATTTAAATGTAACTTATAGGAAGTACACCAATGTGAGAGACGAGTTAAATCATCTTGTAGCATAATACAATCATCAACATTTTTAATAATATAAAATAGTTTTAAGTCGTCTGCGAATAGTAGATAATTTGAGTACCGAAAAGATATCCCAATGTCGTTAATAAAAAGTAGAAACAAAATTGGAGCGCAATGGGATCCTTGAAGTACCCCAGATGTTACATTGATTGCTGTTGACAGATAGTTATGAATCTTAACATATTGAAAGCGCGATGTAAGAAAACTTTGAAGCCAGTTAATTACAAGATTTCCGAAGCCTAGTTTTTTGAGTTTGCTCAACAGTAGAACATGGTTAACACGATCAAACGCTTTCGAGAAATCGGTATAAATAGCATCAACTTGATAACCGTTCTCGAAAGCGTTTAATAAAAATGTTTGATAGCACAATAAATTGCTGATCGTTGATCGATTTTCCATGAACCCATGTTGTTCCTCACATATGACATGTTTGCAAGCCCACATCAATTGCTTAGAAACAATACTATCTAGCAGTTTAGGAATTGTAGATTGTATTGTAATTCCCCGGTAGTTTTTTATATCAACTCTATCTCCATTTTTGTATAATGGATTAATATATGAGTGTTTCCATAAATCTGGAAACACGCAATATTTTAGCGAACGCTCGAAGAGCATATGAACAGGTTTTGTTAATCATCATCGCTATTAAGGCTGGGATTCGAATTCGATCAATTCAAATAGTTAAATATTCTAATATGAATATTTAAATCACTAAATTATTTATATTTGAATATAAATATTTAAATTTTCGAATAATTCAAATATTTGTGAATGCATATTTCGTTATTAACCATGAAAAATGTCCAACCTTAATAGTATATTTTTAACTTTAATTGAAACCAGTGTTTTATACGCGTGGCGCATGAAGTAAAATTTCGAGTTTAGAAATGCCCCGTGAAAATTTGTCTCGGGTCGCTGCGCGACCCTCGACAAATTTTCTACGCGGGGCTTTTCTAAACTCGAAATTTTACTTCATGCTTAGTCTGGGAGTGGACAACACTCGGTCTTAGAAGTTTTAAATTGAAGGATCACTCTAGACTACTAAGTTTATTACCATTTTACAAAGGCTACAGCTCGAAGGACCAATCATGGTCTTCGGAGACCGAAGGACTACCAGGAATCGAAGTTATTTTACAAGAAAACAACGAATATCTGAAGGTTTACAGAATGGAGAGGAAAGAAAACATCTAATTTTTAAAAAATATCGAAGTTGGGTTGGTTTTGAGTGCATTTTTAACTTCACATTAAATCAGTGTTTTATACGCGTGGCGCATGAAGTAAAATTTCGAGTTTAGAAAAGCCCCGCGAAAATTTGTCTCGGGTCGCTGCGCGACCCTCGACAAATTTTCTACGCGCGGCTTTTCTAAACTCGAAATTTTACTTCATGCTTAGTCTGGGAGTGGACCGTCAAGATTTTGTACAGGTCGAGATTTTCGATATTTTTAGATGTTTGTCGCTTTATTCACAGTTTGTTATTATATTAAATGCAACTTCAATATTAAATTAATACGGTTTTTCTTAGGAATAGAATAGTCACTCATTTAAAGCCGAGCAAATTATAAAGTTAACTCTAAAAGTTAATTTTAGGTAAAATTTTGCATCTGTTTCTACAGGGTGAGTTTTTTTCGATGTTCTCTATGGGGATCTCGGAAACTATAAGAGATAGAAAAACGGTTAAAAGGGGAAAGAAGTGTAATTTTATAGGACGAATAAAATGACACTTTCAAAATATTCGAAAAAGTCAAGGGTAACTAGATATTTTGAATAAAGTAAAATGTATCAATTTTTTGAAACCAATATATCTCTATTATTATCATAGATAGAAAAAAACTGTAAGGGACAAAGTTGTAGAAAATTTTACACAGATTAATAACAAAAAATCAAAAACAAAATTTCGCCCATATTTCGGGAGATATGACACAAACTTACCTTTTTTTTAAATGGAAACAATAGTTGGCTATGACTTTATTAAAAGGGCTATTTTTTCCCTTCAATTCGATATAACATATGCCATAGTTATTTTTAAAATAAAGTAAGTTACAGTTGTTTTTAATTTTACCATACACCAAACACTGGTTAGCCATGAAAAAGACAAAAGTAAAACAATTGCAGTTGTTTATTCTAAACACATATTAATTCATTTCCATATTTGGTTTGTTTCGATAAGTTTGTTTTGTATTTATTTGGTGTTGAAAGTTTTTTAAAGTGATAATGAATTTTTCCAACGAAGAAAAGCGTGATATGCTTGTTTGTTACATTCAGTGTAATAAAAACGCTGCGGATGCTGCAGAACAATATTATAATCAATATATCGATCGTCGGCAGATATCTTTACCAACATTCAGAAGAATTTACCACAATTTGGGTGAGTATGGATCCTTTACAAAGCCGAAACTTGAAAAAAACGAAATTAATGAAGTTTCGGCAATAAACGTATTAGCATTGGCGATGATAGATCCATCCACATCGACCAGACAAATTGCAACAGAAGCAAGCACATCTCAACGGACTGTAGTACGAGTTTTGAAAAAACACAAATATCTCCCATATAAGGTATCAATTTCACAAAATTTACATGACGGTGATACCAATAAGAGAATTTGGACAGATGAAACGCGATTTACTAATTGTGGGATTTTTAACCGGCACAATGAACATGTTTGGAGTCAGGAGAATCCACGAGAAGTTGCCCAACGTAGACCAAAAATTAAATTTGGATTTAATGTATGGTGCGGTGTGTTCGGATCGAGAATTCTCGGCCCATATATTTTTGATAACACATTGAATAGAAATGATTACCTTCGTTTTCTTCAAGAAACATTTGAAGATATGCTCGATGATTTAAAATTATCAGTACGGGCAAGATTGAAGTGGTTTCAACACGACGGAGCTCCACCTCATAGCAAGTTGGCTATGCGAAACTATTTAAATGATGCTTTTCCTAATTCATGGGTGGGAAGAAATGGACCAATCCTATGGCCACCTAGATCACCCGACCTATCCGTTTTAGACTTTTTTCTGTTAGGTTATGTGAAGAACAAAGTGTATCAACAATCATATCAATCCGTGGAGGATCTTAGACTAGTTGTACTTGAAACATTTAATTCTATTGACAGAAGTAAAGTCAAAAAAGCCACAAATTCGATTTTAAAAAGATGTACTTTATGCCCTAATAATAATGGTGGACTTTTTGAGCATCTTATGTAATATTTAAAATTTTCTTCTATTATTATTTTGATAATTTTCTAATTATTTTACTTATATGTTGCTTTTGACAAATCTAAAGAAAGATAATAAATTAAATATTGATTTCGTTGCTATAAACAACCGCAATTGTTTTACTTTTGTCTTTTTCATGGCTAACTATTTTTTGGTGTATGGAAAAATTAAAACGACTATAACTTATTTTATTTTAAAAATAACTATAGCATATGTTATATCGGATTAAAGGGGAAAAAATAACCTTTCCAATGAGGCCATAGCCAACTATTGTTTCCATTTAAAAAAAGATAAGTTTGTGTCATATCTCCCAAAATATGGGCGAACTTTTTTTTCTGATTTTTTGTTATTAATCTGTGTAAAATTTCCTACAACTTTGTCCTTTGCAGTTTTTTTCTATCTATGATAATAATAGAGATATATTGATTTAAAAAAATTGACATATTTTACTTTATTCAAAATATCTAGTTACCCTTGACTTTTTCAAATATTTTGAAAGCGTCATTTTATTTGTCCTATAAAACTACACTTCTTTCCCCATTTAACCGTTTTTCTATCTCTTATAGTTTCCGAGATTCCCATAGAGAACATCGAAAAAAACTCACCCTGTATAATTTCAATGAATGATTTATTATATTACATACGTCGATTTTATAAAAGAGTTAAATTTAAAGTCCAAACGAGTATTGTCCACTCCCAGACTAAGCATGAAGTAAAATTTCGAGTTTAGAAAAGCCCCGCATAGAAAACTCGTCGAGGGTCGCGCAGCGACCCGAGACAAATTTTCGCGGGGCTTTTCTAAACTCGAAATTTTACTTCATGCGCCACGCTTATAAAACACTGATTTAATGTGAAGTTAAAAATGCACTCAAAACCAACCCAACTTCCATACTTTTTAAAAATTAGATGTTTTCTTTCCTATCCATTAACTTTATAATTGGCTCGGCTTTAAATGAGTGACTATTCTATTCCTAAGAAAAACCGTATTAATTTAATATTGAAGTTGCATTTAATATAATAACAAACTGTGAATAAAGCGACAAACATCTAAAAATATCGAAAATCTCGACCTGTAGAAAATCTTGACGGTCCACTCCCAGACTAAGCATGAAGTAAAATTTCGAGTTTAGAAAAGCCCCGCGTAGAAAATTTGTCGAGGGTCGCGCAGCGACCCGAGACAAATTTTCACGGGGCTTTTCTAAACTCGAAATTTTACTTCATGCGCCACGCGTATAAAACACAGATTTAAAATGAAGTTTAATAACACATATATTATCATTAATTAAAAGCATTATTTAATCAGATATTTAGTGGGTAAATGAACATTTTTGTTAATAGAAACTGATGGAATAAAATGTTACTGGTTGCAAATAATAGATTCAAATGTATTGTTAAAGGATTTGTATCCGTGATTCAAAAATGAGGATTCGAATCATATTTTACACTTACAAATCCTTTATTCGAGTATTCGTGATTCGAATCATATTAGGTGATTCGGATTCGTGATTCGAATCCTGTTTTTGAGGAATCATCCCAGCTATGCTATGTACGTATGCTTCTTATTTATTTATGTATAGACCTTCCGTTAGCTTTAAGATTAAATATAATATTATGTAATAATTTCTGTTTGGAAAAAACTGTACAACACTACACTTATTACACCTTAGTAAATGGATTATGCGATCCCTAGTTACCTGAACCTTAATATTTAATCCTCTTAACACCAACTACCTGTTGACCGGATTATTCGGGTGAGCGCACGTGTCCTGGATTAAATTCCTAATGATTTTCAGTTCCAAAAATTGCAGCATTCGAGTTTTAAAACGATTAAGGGGGTGGTGGAAGGGGTGTTTGTTGGGTGGTATAAACATCTCGACAACCCTTAATTGATTATCAGTTACACAAACAAGTTCAAACAAGCGATACCAGTGAATAACTGTAAATTGTGTTAAGTGAATTAAACAGTTGTGCAAATACATTGTTTTTGAATTATTTATTTGTGCAAATACGTTATTGTGAATCGTGTGGGTTATTAGTTTTGAGTAAACATGATTGATCATCACAGGCAGCCGAGAGAAAGTACCAATTTTTGGACAACATCTTTCAAAAAGGTGAGGAATCTAAGATATAAAATCAATATACGTAATATAGGTGATGGAGTTGCATTAATAGAAGAACGAAATATCCATAAATACAATTGTTTTCAAATAATGTACTAACAGGGACTAATCAAGTGTGATATTTTTTACTTAGATTATTATTTGAAAATGATAAATTAATCAGCATCATTTTGAACTAAGTCATAAGGATCAATCCAATAAAAACACTTTAAGGGGATTACCCTGAAATCAAATAAAAACATTTAATTAAATAACAATTTGAACTTTTTTGTATTCACTGTTTTGATTATAAAAAAGTGAATATAAAAAAGTTAAAGTGTTGTTTAATTAAATAGTTAACATTTTTCATAAAGAAACCGCCTCCACCAAATATTAAATAAAAACACATATTTGAATATAAATATTTAAATTTTCGAATAATTCAAATATTTGTGAATGCATATTTCGTTATTAACCATGAAAAATGTCCAACCTTAATAGTATATTTTTAACTTCACTTGAAACCAGTGTTTTATACGCGTGGCGCATGAAGTAAAATTTCGAGTTTAGAAAAGCCCCGTGAAAATTTGTCTCGGGTCGCTGCGCGACCCTCGACAAATTTTCTACGCGGGGCTTTTCTAAACTCGAAATTTTACTTCATGCTTAGTCTGGGAGTGGACAACACTCGGTCTTAGAAGTTTTAAATTGATCAGCATCATTTTGAACTAAGTCATAAGGATCAATCCAATAAAAACGCTTTAAGGGGATTACCCTAAAATCAAATAAAAACATTTAATTAAATAACAATTTTAACTTTTTTGTATTCACTGTTTTGATTATAAAAAAGTGAATATAAAAAAGTTAAAGTGTTGTTTAATTAAATAGTTAACATTTTTCATAAAGTAACCGCCTCCACCACCAAATATTAAATAAAAACACATATTTGAATATAAATATTTAAATTTTCGAATAATTCAAATATTTGTGAATGCATATTTCGTTATTAACCATGAAAAATGTCCAACCTTAATAGTATATTTTTAACTTCACTTGAAACCAGTGTTTTATACGCGTGGCGCATGAAGTAAAATTTCGAGTTTAGAAAAGCCCCGTGAAAATTTGTCTCGGGTCGCTGCGCGACCCTCGACAAATTTTCTACGCGGGGCTTTTCTAAACTCGAAATTTTACTTCATGCTTAGTCTGGGAGTGGACAACACTCGGTCTTAGAAGTTTTAAATTGATCAGCATCATTTTGAACTAAGTCATAAGGATCAATCCAATAAAAACACTTTAAGGGGATTACCCTGAAATCAAATAAAAACATTTAATTAAATAACAATTTTAACTTTTTTGTATTCACTGTTTTGATTATAAAAAAGTAAATACAAAAAAGTTAACGTGTTGTTTAATTAAATAGTTAACATTTTTCATAAAGAAACCGCCTCCACCACCAAATATTAAATAAAAACACTTGGTTTGTTTCATTGAAATCAAATAATAAACTTGGTTTGTTTTTATGGAACAAATCAAGTGTTTTTATCTGATTTAATAAGGGTACATTATTAATTCACAGAAATGTCCAATAAATATATATAACAAGATAAATTCAAATTCAAAACTATTTGAATTCGAGAAAATAAGCTTACGCTTCTTATAGTTTGCACACTGTAAACATAATATATAAATTACGAAAAAACTATTCGTGAAAATGCAAACAGTGTCTTAATTAATAAGACAACTTAAGACGATAAATATCCATTGAAACAACTACTTCCCGTGCAAATACACCTCCGGATATTGAATTATACAATGAAATATTTCAAATCTTATTTAATTTGATTTGTTACAACGCTCTATTAAAGTATATGTAACGTTTAGGTCAAATTCTCTTCAAACCAACTAACAATATAAATTTAACTTAAAATAACATAACATTATCTCTACTTTTATTTGTATTGTTAGTTGGTTTGAAGAGAATTTGACCTTTACATATACTTTAATAGAGCGTTGTAACAAATCAAATTAAATAAGATTTTAAATATTTCATTGTATAATTCAATATCCGGAGGTGTATTTGCACGGGAAGTAGTTGTTTAAATGGATATTTATCGTCTTAAGTTGTATTATTAATTAAGACATTGTTTGCATTTTTACAAATAGTTTTTTCGTAATTTATATATTAAATATATATAATTTCAATTTAGCTATCTTGGAAATTATTCTAGGTTTCCAAAACATTAAAATGATCAATATTCTAGAATTGCTTATAATGTATTATCTAAATTATTCACTGAAATTGTTTAGCAAATTTATTGAAGTTTACAAATCATTGATTTACAAGCTTACAAATTTATATTTATAATCATTTCAATAACCAAGTCAAGTTTTGGAATTTTGAATGCTTGATTGACGGTACACTTAGGTGTTGAAAATCCATATTCGATTTTCAACACCTAAGTGTACCGTCAATCAAGCATTCAAAATTCCAAAACTTGATTTGAAGAAGATAAATGTATTCATTTTAACTTTTGCTAATTAAGTTGTTTTTATTGCATAGAATATAAGTGATAATCACATTTTTCAGATAGCAGAATTCAAATTAAATGCTATGACCACAATCAATAAGTTCACACTTGTTTTGAAAACAGTGGTTAACATACGTAAACAATGCCACATCGAAAATAATCAATATTTACCGATTTATTGTTTGTTTTCAGCTGTTGTTGCAAACGGAGGATGACAAGAAGTTGCGAGTGATCAGCAAGATTTTGAGGAAGGCGCTTGGGGGCTTAGATGCTGAGAAGGTTCAGCATAAAAGATGTGGTAAGTGATCTTAGATATGAAATAAGTGTTGTTCAATTATTTTCAATTATTCATTCAACTGAGTTAACAATTAAATTACCATCACTAGATTTATTCGATTAAAACTTAATAGTAAATTGCAAATATTTTCTGTGATTTTTTTTCTGCAATCTACAACTAAATTATCTTACAAAGTCGGATGAGTTTAATAAAAAAAATGATTAAAATGTCTTTTCTTGATGAAATAAATAATTAGCATTCTTTCTAATATCGTTAAGAGTATCTGTGATTTGATTAGCCATTTGACACAGTAATCATAAATTCTTTGAGGGCTGTATTATTACAGTCAACTGGTTGATCCATAAATAAATATTGCTATTATTATTTTTACTTTCCCTCGTATGTAATACAAAGGGAAAGTATTGTTTTCGTGAAAATTTTCGAATCAAAAATTTTAGCGGAAATCTCCGTTTTGAGGTCCCCTGAGTCGAATTCGATCAATTCAAATAGTTAAATATTCTAATATAAATATTTAAATCACTAAATTATTCATATTTGAATATAAATATTTAAATTTTCGAATAATAATGTGTGAGTCTGTGTGCGCTGTACCGCAAAAACCGCTAAAGATATCGAGATGAAACTTGAAACTTAAGCTTTTTGTCACAATCGGAAGAACTGAAAAGCTTTTGGTGGAAATCGGAAAACCGGACGTGGTACTTTACTCGTAGCGTTTTTCAGTTTTTTCTGATTTTTTCTATTAAATGTTCATCAAATAAAAAATTCTTTTAAATAAAAGTTGTAGATAATAACAAAATGAAGATATATTGTTTATTTACTTTTTGTTATAGCACTCTTAGTTTTTGAGATATTTTAAAAGTTGCTTGTTTTATCTAGTTATTGATGTGTGACAGTGTATGTGTCGATACAATTGAAAAATGTTTCAAATAAAAGTTGTAGGAAATAAAAAACTAAAGATTTTTTGTGGACTCACTTTTTGTCATAGCACTCTTAGTTTTTGAGATATTTAATAAATAGTGTTTTTTATCTAGTCATTGATTTGTGTCAGTGTGTGTGTTGATACAATTGGAAAATGTTTCAAATAAAAGTTGTAGGTAATAAAATATTAAAGATTTTTTGTATCTTCACTTTTTGTCATAGCACTCTTAGTTTTTGAGATATTCAATAAATAGTGTTTTTTATCTAGTCATTGGTTTGTGTCAGTATGTGTTGATCCAATTGAAAAATATTTTAAATAAAAGTTGTAGTTATCAAAAAGTTGAAGACATTTTGAAAATAATAATGCTACAAATATTTTAAAAGTGATTTAATACGCAATTTACGGGGGAAAGTACTATGATGGACACATCACCATTTTTTAAACCGTAATTGCACATTCTCGATAATTTTTCAAAATTAAAAAAATCTCCAAAAAATCGACAGATTATCTTGTTGATGTTAAAAATACAATGAGCTAATTATTTCTTATAAATGTATCTTACAAAGACTAATTCAAATACTCATTGAAACAACTAGTTCCGGTTGTTTCAATGAGTGTTTAATTTAGTCTTTATAAGACAAATTTGTTGTAGATTGCTTAACTTTCAGGTTTTTCTAAAACTCGCAATTTTTGTAATTCGCACTTTTTATATTTCTAGTAAAAAAAATATCTCACTAAAATGCTGGCTATTTCAAACCATTCAAATCTTACTAAACAAAATTAATTTTAACTTGAAATCATATGCCAAAAAGGAAATACGTTGATCACACACATGTAAAGCTCATTTAATCCTGCATTAAATCGTATAGATGATTTTTAAATTATTATTCAAATTGAATATTAGGAACATCAACTTTTTATTTGAAAAAGCTAATTTTAATTGTTTTGATTTAATGAACTGCATTTTATTAATTAATAAAATGCAGCTCAATAAATGAAAACAATTAAAATTGGCTATTTCAAATATCAAATCAATATTAATTCATTTGATATCATTTAATTAACAAGCCGGCAATTTAGGATTAAAAAAGCTTTTATTTGATATGGAAATATTATTTTTTATTTAAATATTACATCAGTGCGGTGTGTGAAATAGCAGTTTTTATTATTTTCGCTCTTTTTATTTATTTTTTTTGTTTGGCATAGGTTCTAGCCATTCAGCCACTAACGATGATTTGTATTAATTAATTTAACATTTATTTGGACGTCACGACATATTCACACCACACCCAGGGACACGACGAGAAATTATTTTTAAATAAAGTCTCCCCGTGCACGGAATCGAACCCGAGTTTGTGGCTCGCCGAGCGATACAGCCCGACGACGTTACCGCTCGGCCACCACCTGCCCGCTCTTTTTATTTAAAGAGCTGCAATTATAAATTACAATACAGAACTTTTTTAATTTATTCAATTTAGGCAAATTGAGATGAACATGGTTTTAATTTGATATGAAAAGATTATTTAAAAATTTATAATTGTCCTTTATACGAGCGCTCAAATATAACTTTTAGTTAGGGATGGGTTTGATTTGTTTGTAGTTATTATTTTTTAAATAATAGTATTTTTCTGGAAATGTTGGCAAGAATGCATGTGATTTTTTGGTAGATTTTTTAATAAATGACAATTTTTTGTTTTCATTCAAGCATTTTCAATCAAAAATAAAAGGTGAAGAAGATCACAAATTAGGTACATGAGTTTCGATTTTTTTTGGTTGAAAAAGTTTCTATGAAAACACGAAATTTTCTTTTATTAAAAAAAATCGCTCTTACGAACATTTCTATAAAAATACTATTTATTTTTATATGTCAAAAAACTATAAACAACTTAAAACCATCCCTAATTAAAAGTTATATTTGATCGCCCGTGTAAAGCATAATTTTAAAATATCAAACAATCTTGATCAGGATTGTTATGTTTTAAAACAGTGTTTTAAACATGTTCAAAAACATAATATATAAAATTACGAAAAAAACTATTCGTGAAAATGCAAACAATGTCTTAATTAATAAGACAACTTAAGACGATAAATATCCATTGAAACAACTACTTCCCGTGCAAATACACCTCCGGATATTGAATTATACAATGAAATATTTAAAATCTTATTTACACCTGTCGTGTTTTAAACGGCTTTGTTTTAAACATGTTTTAAATATTAAATTTGTCTAAAGCATGTTTTAAATATTAAATGTGTTTAAAACCTGTTTTGAATGTTAAATTTGTTTTGAACCATTTTTGTATTATCTTAAATTTGGTAAATTATATTTTATACTATACTTCATTAAGATTTTTTTGTTTACATTTTTAAATTTTAGCTAAATTGTTGAAGATATTTCAAATTACACTTTTAAACATAAAATTTTATTACAGTAAAATATCACAACTGTGTGTGCATACATTTTATTATTAAATACAGGGAATTTAAAGAATTTAATTTGAATCTCCAAACGAGGGTCTTCCACTCCCAGACTAAGCATGAAGTAAAATTTCGAGTTTAGAAAAGCCTGAAAATTTGGATTGGCCGCGTAGCGAAGCGGAGCGGCCAATCCAAATTAGGCTTTTCTAAACTCGAAATTTTACTTCATGCGCCACGCGCGTAAAACACTGAAATATCGTAAAGTTTAAAATATACGGCTTTAGCAATTTAATATGTAGATGTGTATAGAACGTGAGTTAAATTCTGCGCTGAACAAATTGTTTAAAACAGTGATTTTAGGCAACAATAACTCTAACGTATATTAGGTTGCCTATAATCGTTGTTGTATGTGTGTGTTTTTTGAACTTCACTGTAAATCAGTGTTTTTAAGCGTGGCACATGAAGTAAAATTTCGAGTTTAGAAAAGCCTAATTTGGATTGGCCGCTCCGCTTCGCTACGCGGCCAATCCAAATTCTTAGGCTTTTCTAAACTCGAAATTTTACTTCATGCTTAGTCTGGGAGTGGAAAACACTCGTTAAAAGCTTCAAATTGACCGCCTTAAAACAACGAATTTCCGCAAATTAAAAAAACGCTGTAATTATCGGGATATGTATACTAAAAACCATAGTGTTGTTTTAAAAGTGTTTTTAATTGTTAATGTTTTAAACTCTGTTTCAATGAAAAATACACGTTTTGTTAAAAAAACTGTTTGGTTTAATTAAAATGAACAAAAAAGTTTTTTAAACAACTCTGATCTTGATGATAGAAGTTATTTTCGTGTAGCCAAAGAAAGAGAAAAAAATTTTTGTATTTATTATAAATGATTTTTTCACATTAAAGTAGTAGTGCATATCAGAAAGTAAATTGCTCAAATTTCGAATACGGAACATTTGTAAAATTTAAATTTCGTTCAAAGATATTTGAACTATGCAAATGTATAAATATTTCAGAAATTAAAACACAGTTTAACTTTGAATTATGATGTTAATATAATATTTTAATTGATTGAGTTACGTGAAAATCAAATTAAATTGAGAATGACTCAAAGTCGAAACAAGTTGGAATAAAAAACCAAAATATTAGTGAAATTTAACAAAGTGTTTTCCTTTTTTAATCATAGTTAAATATGTTTCACAAATAGAAAGACTATTATTCCTTACTTCACTTTTTATATAAAAAGTGAAGTAAGGAATAACAGTCTTTCTATTTGTGATTAATCACTTCACGTAAACTCGAAACAATACAGTTATGTTTCACAACGTGAAAGATGAGAAAGTTGTTTAAGATATCAAATTAAATTGATGAATAAAGCACTAATTACTTTTCTTCAGACTTTTATTTGAATTACCAAATGTAGTGTTAATCCATTAATAATGATCACTTAAATAAAAGTGCGAAGAAATCTTATTCCTTAACTAAGTACGAATATTTATTACAAATTTATTTTCATTTGTTACAGAATCGTTTCCAAAAGAAAGATTTCGCAGAAAAAACAACGTACGTCGTTCCCTGATCCTCAACCAGCAAAGCACTCCTAAAAAAGTCGCCTTCTCCGAAAACAACAACATCACCCAGATCTACGACTATCCATCCGAACAAGACGCTGACCTCTACAGCGCGCACATCTACGAAACAATCAAAATCAGCCGTCCTGAAATGATCGACATCAACAAGAACAACAAAAACGAGCGCAACAACATCATCAACACGCTCCTCACATCCAACCAGAAAGAAACTTCCAACCACAAAGACATCACCAATCCAATCAGCCAGAAGGAAATCATCAACCAGAAGGACATCCTCGATACAATCCCCGATAGGCAACCGATCACAGTAGCCAAAAAAATCGCGCTTTTCGAAGAGCTATCCAGGGGGACCAGCAGCGAGTACAACTCGATCGAAACGCTCTGCAATGAATTGGATCAGTTTTTCGCGGATGACTACGGGAAATCGCCGAGTCCGATACCCAAGTTCAAAGGTCGCAGCGATGTCGAGAAGAAATTCGTGGTTAATTGTTTCGAGAGCAGGCCGAGAATCGGCGGATATGAGGTGGTTAAGCCGAAAATGGGCAGTGGTGATATTGTGATGATTAGTGATAATGATGGGAGCGATTATGTGGACTATGTAAACATAGACAAGGAGCATCACAAGCGGACTTTGGATGAGGGTGTCGTGGATTTAGATCGAAAAAGGCCAAGGCGGGTTACGCAACGTTCTGTTTTCGACGCGATGGAGGAAATTGAATTGTTGAGCGGGATGGATTTGATCACTGAATTGCACAGGAGGGCTACTGAACTTGAAAATCAACAACAGGATCATGTAAGTTAAAATAATTGAATTATAAAATAAAACACTTTAACTTTGTTTGTATAACACAATATTTTTATTTTCTTGACTGCAGTTCAACTTGCCATTATCAAACAGAGTGAAATTAAAAATATAGTGCTATACAAAAAAGTTAAAGTGTTTTATTTTATTAAATTAACATGTATAACAAAATAGAAGCCTCCACCGTTAATAATTTAATTGAATTAGTTAATATTTAAACCCAGTTATATTAATATTTAGACTGTAATTGAAAACAATCAAATGTGGATCTGTACCATAGGCGTAGCCAGTGTTTTGACCAGAGGGACACAAGACATTGGGCCGTATGATTTCCCCTTCGTTAAGGCTTGCGTAAGCTTAATCATTGATTAGAGTGAGTGAAAACATATCAAAATTGATATCTATGACTACAACAAACAAACTTTAACGAAGAGGAAAACATACGAATCAATGTCAACTATTATAAATGGGTTCGTTCATCAAAAACAACATTTAGGAGTTTAATGTCAACTCTTGGGGATTTCTCTGATGACTGATGTTAATCGTAAACGTGTTTTAGATTTTTGCAATCGTACTAACTAGACCGGAGTTTCATTAGATACCAACATACATCACAAACAAATCCAAACATGTTGAATGTTGAACATTTTAATGAACGGGCTTAATGTCAATTGTATCGTATATTCAATTAAAAATAATGGTGATGTGTCCATCATAGTACTTTCCCCCGTAAATTGCGTATCAAATCACTTTTAAAATATTTGTAGCAATATTATTTTCAAAATGTCTTCAACTTTTTGATAACTACAACTTTTATTTGAAACATTTTTCAATTGGATCAACACATACTCACACAAACCAATAACTAGATAAAAAACACTATTTATTGAATATCTCAAAAACTAAGAGTGCTATGACAAAACGTGAAGATACAAAAAATCTTTAATATTTTATTACCTACAACTTTTATTTGAAACATTTTCCAATTGTATCAACACACACACTGACACAAATCAATGACTAGATAAAAAACACTATTTATTAAATATCTCAAAAACTAAGAGTGTTATGACAAAAAGTGAGTCCACAAAAAATCTTTAGTTTTTTATTTCCTACAACTTTTGTTTAAAACATTTTTCAATTGTATCGACACATACACTGTCACACATCAATAACTAGATACAACAAACAACTTTTAAAATATCTCAAAAACTAAGAGTGCTATGACAAAAAGTAAATAAACAATATATCTTCATTTTGTTGTTATCTACAACTTATATTTGAAAGAATTTTTTGTTTGATGAACATTTATTGAAAAAATCTGAAAAAACTGAAAAACGCTAAGAGTAAAGTACCACTTCCGGTTTTCCGATTTTCACCAAAAGCTTTTCAGTTCTTCCGATTGTAACAAAAAGCTTAAGTTTCAAGTTTCATCTCGATATCTTTAGCGGTTTTTGCGGTACAGCGCACACAGACAGACAGACATTTTTCAAAAATGGTCTTATTCGACTCAGGGGACCTCAAAACGGATATTTCCGCTAAAATTTTTGATTCGAAAATTTTCACGAAAACAATACTTTCCCTTTGTATTACATACGGGGGAAAGTAATAAAACACTTTAGCTTTGTTTGTATAACACAATATTTTTATTTTCTTGACTGCAGTTTCGGCAAATCAACTTGCCATTATCAAACAGAGTGAAATTAAAAATATAGTGCTATACAAAAAAGTTAAAGTGTTTTATTTTATTGAATTAACATGTATAACGAAATAGAAGCCTCCACCGTTCATAATTCAATTGAATTAGTTAATGTTTAAACCCAGTTATATTAATATTTAAACTGTAATTGATAACAATCAAATGTGGATCTGTACCATAGGCGTAGCCAGTGTTTTGACCAGAGGGACACAAGACATTGGGCCGTATGATTTCCCCTTCGTTAAGGCTTGCGTAAGCTTAATCATTGATTAGAGTGAGTGAAAACATATCAAAATTGATATCTTTGACTACAACAAACAAACTTTAACGAAGAGGAAAACATACGAATCAATGTCAACTATTATCAATGGGTTCGTTCATCAAAAACAACATTTAGGAGTTTAGTGTCAACTCTTGGGGATTTATCTGATGACTGATGTTAATCGTAAACGTGTTTTAGATTTTTGCAATCGTACTAACTAGACCGGAGTTTCATTAGATACCAACATACATCACAAACAAATCCAAACATGTTGAATGTTGAACATTTTAATGAACGGGCTTAATGTCAATTGTGTCGTATATTCAATTGAAAAAGACCTCTACAGTGCCATGGAAAAAGTTGTAAGTTAGCAAGTCTGAAATTATATATTATTGAAATTATTATGTCTGAAGTAGTATATGTCCATTCTTAAAGCGTGTAGCCAACTTAAATTTTAAAAAAGATGATATCATGGCACTCTAGAGGTTTTATTTTATTAAACATACGATATTTACATGAAACGTTTTTGATTTCTTCGTTATTGTTCAGGAGGGACGCCCTTATGAGTAAAAATAAAGCAAAAACATATACGATACTTTTCACTTGTTTTTATGACTGAAATTTGATAACTTTAAAATTTTAGTCATTTTTTTAGCAAGTAAAAAAATGGTGATGTGACCATCATAGTACTTTCCCCCGTAAATTGCTTATTAAATCACTTTTAAAATATTTGTAGCATTATTATTTTCAAAATGTCTTCAACTTTTTGATAACTACAACTTTTATTTGAAACATTTTTCAATCGGATCAACACATACTGACAAACCAATGACTAGATAAAAAACACTATTTATTGAATATCTCAAAAACTAAGAGTGCTATGACAAAAAGTGAATCTACAAAAAATCTTTAGTTTTTCATTTCCTACAACTTTTATTTGAAACATTTTTCAATTGTATCGACACATACACTGTCACACACCAATAACTAGATAAAACACACAACTTTTGAAATATCTCAAAAACTAAGAGTGCTATGACAAAAAGTAAGTGAACAATACATCTTCATTTTGCTATTATCTACAACTTTTATTTGAAATAATTTTTTGTTTGATGAACATTTATTGAAAAAAACCTGAACAAACTGAAAAACGCTAAGAGTAAAGTACCACTACCGGTTTTTCGATTTTCACCAAAAGCTTTTCAATTCTTCCGATTGTAACAAAAAGCTTAAGTTTCAAGTTTCATCTCGATATCTTTAGCGGTTTTTGCGGTACAGCACACACAGACACACACACAGACACACAGACACACAGACACACAGACAGACAGACAGACAGACAGACAGACAGACATTGTTCAAAAATGGTCTTATTCGACTCAGGGGACCTCAAAACGGATATTTCCGCTAAAATTTTTGATTCGAAAATTTTCACGAAAACAATACTTTCCCTTTGTATTACATACGGGGGAAAGTAAAAAACCTCTAGAGTGCCATGGAAAAAATTGTAAGTTAGCAAGTCTGAAATTATATATTATTAAAATTATTATGTCTGAAGTAGTATATGTCCATTCTTAAAGCGTGTAGCCAACTTAAATTTTAAAAAAGATGATATCATGGCACTCTAGAGGTTTTATTTTATTAAACATACGATATTTACATGAAACGTCAAAATTTTTGATTTCTTAATTATTGTTTAGGAGGGACGACCTTATGAGTAAAAATAAAGCAAAAACATATACGATACTTTTCACTTGTTTTTTATGACTGAAATTTGATAACTTTAAAATTTCAGTCATTTTTTTAGCAAGTAAAAAACATGGACGCTCTTAATAGTACTAATAAAGTAAACACAAACATGGTTTTTACTCTATTATTATTCTTAAGAGCGTCTATCCTGGACAAGAATGAAACAATCAAGAAATATTGATGTTTCATGTAGCTCGTATGATTTTAAAATTACAATATTTATACTTTATTGCTGAAATTTTAATATAAGAAAGTCAAAGAATACTGCTAGACTTATTATTATTTATTTTGTTCGAAACAACTATTTTAAGTGGTGTAAAATAATTTGAATTTGCAACATGTGCGTTTATAGTTTGAAATATGTTGCGGTCAAATATATGAGAAAATTAGAATATTTTGTCGTATAATTTGACCGCATTTAAAACGCATTTTGATATTTTTAAATAGAAAGTCTATTTACGAATTTTGTGATTAATCTTGTGATTCAATTATTATAATATAATAATCGTATGTTCAATAAAAAAAAACCTCTACAGTGCCATGGAAAATATTGTAGGTTGGCAACTCTGCAAATTTATATTATAATTATTGTGTCTAACGTTATATATGCCAATTCCTAAAGCGTGTAGCGAACTTAAATTAAAAAAAAAATCGCAGCACTCTATATGTTTTTTTTTGTTGAACATATAATATAAAGGATAGATTTTTTTATTTTCTAATGTAATTATTTACATTTTTGCCTAACACTGATAATATAACGTGTTAAGGGGATAACCCCTAATGTACCTCTAACATGTCTCCTATGAACATAGATGTTACCAAACTAATCTTCAGAAAAGGAAATTACTTGTCTTTGTATTCTTATTTAGGTTCTGTTGATTGGAGTTTTCTTTTAAAGTGTTCTGACGCTAGTTTGGCTCTGGATCAGTTCTATAAAGTTCTTCATGAAGCATTTTTCAAATTTATTCCGTAACGTAAATTTAAACAAAAACGAAAATATCCTCCATGGTTTGATAATGACATTATACTGCTTATTAAGGAGAAAAATTACTGCCGTAAAAATGTTAAGCGCGACTCTACGCTAGGGGGACGATTTAAAAAACTTAGATCACTTATTAAGAATAAAATTAAATATAGTCTCTATGTGACTATATTTTAAACATAGAGTCACAGCTTACTAGCAATCCAAAACAATTTTGGTCATATATTAATTGTAAAAAATCTAATCCTTCAAGAATACCTGCAGAACTTATTTATGAGGATGAGGCTTATCAAACACCTGAACATATTGCTAATGGATTTCGAAAATACTTTCAATCAGTTTTCATAATGCCATCTGTAGGAACCACAGTTCCGAACGTTAACAATATCCCTTCTTTTTCATTTGCGCAAATATCCGATAAAACTGTATTTACATTTTTAAAGCAATTACCAAATACATTTTCATCAGGCAATGATAATGTACCAGCCTTTATATTAAAAGATTGTGCTTCTCTTCTATGCTACCCGCTCTCAATAATATTTAACCTATCTATAAAAATATCTGAATTTCCTAGTAAATTAAAAATTGCATCGATTTGTCCCATCTCAAAAACGTCACTTAATCAACGGAATATACCAAACTACCGTCCAATAGCAATACTGTCTCACATCGCTAAAATATTCGAGAAAACTCTCTATAATCAACTCTTTTTCCACGTTTCTCCATACCTATCTTCTCAACAGGATGGCTTTATTCCAAAACGTTCTACAGTAACTAATTTGACCATTATTACGCATGATATAGCCAAATCACTAGATTTAGCGGGGCAAATTGATGTAATATATACTGATATGTCAAAAGCGTTTGACAGGGTGGACCATCAATTGTTAATAGGTAAACTTAGCTACTTTGGTTTTTGTGACAATTCAACCTCGCTTATAGCATCTTATCTTACAGATCGTGAAACGTATGTCGCAATAAATAACTTTAAATCGGACTCATACTTTCCAAGTTCAGGGGTACCCCAGGGCTCGATTTTGGGTCCCTTAATTTTTAACCTTTTTATAAATGATCTTTCTGATTTATTAAAGTGTAAACACCTCTTATACGCGGACGACCTAAAGATTTACTCAACAATTGCTAACATTGCTGACTGTCAACGCTTACAAAATCAACTTGATGTTGTCTAGAATTGGTGTAGTATTAATAATCATAATTTAAATAGCAATTAGAGCAAATTCATATCCTTTACCAAAAAATCTAAACCAATCTCATTTAATTATATAGTTAGCAATAATTATATTGAGCAAGTCACAGTCTTCAAAGATTTAGGGATTTGGTTTGATGACAATTTTACATTTAATCCTCATGTTCAAACACTCGTAAAGAGTTCCTTTAAAGCATTAGGATTTATACTTCGAAATTCTACAAATTTGCGAAATCCTAATGCTTTGAAATCTCTATTTAATGTTTATGTCCGTTCCAAGTTGGAATATGCATCTTTAATTTGGTATCCTCTAACTTAACTTCAGATTAACCTAGTAGAAAGTGTTCAACGTAAGTTCCTGAAGTTTTTGCACTTGAAAGTTGATTTTATCCTGACAGAGGCTGTGATCATTCACTACTGCTAGATAAATTTAATGTAGAATCTCTTGAATGCCGACGTCACAAACAAAGCATCACCTTCTTACACAAGCTTCTGCATGATAGAATTGGCAGCATATTCCATCTTTCAATAGTAGATATAAGACCACATTTAATATTATGTATAATAGAACAAATTTTGGATTAAAATCGCCTATTAATGTGATCTGCAATTCGTTTAATCAACTTCCACCAACTTGTGACGTATTTTTTCAACCATTGACGTCCTTATTAGAATTTTGTTAATTACGAAGTAAAATGTTATTAAAATGTTATTATTTTTAGTTCATAGTTTTAAAACTTGTTTGTTTATACTAAATTGTCTTGTAATTGGGAATTTGTTTCCTGTTGGGCAATAAACATTATTATTATTATTATTATTATAACATTTTTTTTTTAATAGTTTTAAGGTGAAATAAAGGAGTCGCATATGCCTATATAAAGCTAATGTTATACAGGGAGTTTTCTTTTATTTATACATATCCCGATGTAAAAATAGTTCGAAGATTCAATTTAAAAGTTTTTCAAAAACAACAAATATCTGAAAACGTACAGCGTATATCGCTGTAAGTTTTCAGGTATTCGTTGTTTTTGAAAAGCGTCCAAATTGAATCTTCGAGCGAGGGTTATCCACTCCCAGATTAAGCATGAAGTAAAATTTCGAGTTTAGAAAAGCCTGAAAATTTGGATTTGGCGTCACAAGCGAAGCGAGTGACGGCAAATCCAAATTTTCAGGCTTTTCTAAACTCGAAATTTTACTTCATGCGCCACGCGTATAAAATACCGATTAATTGCGAAGATTAAAATTTACTGCTAAAACAATATAATATAGCTGTGTATTTTACACTTTACATTAAATCAGTGTCTTATACGCGTGGCGCATGAAGTAAGATTTCGAGTTTAGAAAAGCCTGAAAATTTGGTTTGGTCGCTCCGCGCTTCGCGCTACGCGACCAAACCAAATTTTCAGGCTTTTCTAAACTCGAAATTTTACTTCATGCTTAGCCTGGGAGTGGAAAACACTCGTTTAAGGTTTCAAATTATTCGTTGTTTTTCTAAAGCTTTCAAATTGAATCTTCGAACAAGTGTTTTCCACTCCCAGGTTAAGCATGAAGTAAAATTTCGAGTTTAGAAAAGCCTGAAAATTTGGATTTGCCGTCACGAGCGAAGCGAGTGACGGCAAATCCAAATTTTCAGGCTTTTCTAAACTCGAAATTTTACTTCATGCGCCACGCGTATTAAACACCGATTAATTGCGAAGTTTAAAATTTACTGCTAAAACAATATATTATAGCTGTGTATTTTAAACTTCTCATTACATCAGTGTTTTATACGCGTGGCGCATTTTTGCCGTCACGAGCGAAGCGAGTGACGGCGAATCCAAATTTTCAGGCTTTTCTAAACTCGAAAATTTTCAGGCTTTTCTAAACTCGAAATTTTACTTCATGCTTAGTCTGGGAGTGGAAAACACTCGTTTAAGGTTTCAAATTATTCGTTGCTTTTCTAAAGCTTTCAAATTGAATCGAACAAGTGTTTTCCACTCCCAGGTTAAGCATGAAGTAAAATTTCGAGTTTAGAAAAGCCTGAAAATTTGGATTTGCCGTCACGAGCGAAGCGAGTGACGGCGAATCCAAATTTTCAGGCTTTTCTAAACTCGAAAATTTACTTCATGCGCCACGCGTATTAAACACCGATTAATAGCGAAGTTTAAAATTCACTGCTAAAACAATATATTATAGCTGTGTATTTTAAACTTTACATTAAATCAGTGTTTTATCCGCGTGGCGCATGAAGTAAAATTTCGAGTTTAGAAAAGCCTGAAAATTTGGTTTGGTCGCTCCGCGCTTCGCGCTACGCGACCAAACCAAATTTTCAGGCTTTTCTAAACTCGAAATTTTACTTCATGCTTAGCCTGGGAGTGGAAAACACTCGTTTAAGGTTTCAAATTATTCGTTGTTTTTCTAAAGCTTTCAAATTGAATCTTCGAACCAGTGTTTTCCACTCCCAGGTTAAGCATGAAGTAAAATTTCGAGTTTAGAAAAGCCTGAAAATTTGGATTTGCCGTCACGAGCGAAGCGAGTGACGGCGAATCCAAATTTTCAGGCTTTTCTAAACTCGAAATTTTACTTTATGCGCCACGCGTATTAAACACCGATTAATTGCGAAGTTTAAAATTTACTGCTAAAACAATATATTATAGCTGTGTATTTTAAACTTCACATTACATCAGTGTTTTCCACTCCCAGACTAAGCATGAAGTAAAATTTCGAGTTTAGAAAAGCCTGAAAATTTGGTTTGGTCGCTCCGCGCTTCGCGCTACGCGACCAAACCAAATTTTCAGGCTTTTCTAAACTCGAAATTTTACTTCATGCTTAGTCTGGGAGTGGAAAACACTCGTTTAAGGTTTCAAATTATTCGTTGCTTTTCTAAAGCTTTCAAATTGAATCGAACAAGTGTTTTCCACTCCCAGGTTAAGCATGAAGTAAAATTTCGAGTTTAGAAAAGCCTGAAAATTTGGATTTGCCGTCACGAGCGAAGCGAGTGACGGCAAATCCAAATTTTCAGGCTTTTCTAAACTCGAAATTTTACTTCATGCGCCACGCGTATTAAACACCGATTAATAGCGAAGTTTAAAATTCACTGCTAAAACAATATATTATAGCTGTGTATTTTAAACTTTACATTAAATCAGTGTTTTATTCGCGTGGCGCATGAAGTAAAATTTCGAGTTTAGAAAAGCCTGAAAATTTGGTTTGGTCGCTCCGCGCTTCGCGCTACGCGACCAAACCAAATTTTCAGGCTTTTCTAAACTCGAAATTTTACTTCATGCTTAACCCGGGAGTGGAAAACACTCGTTTAAGGTTTTAAATTATTCTGTTGTAAAAAAGAGTAATGCACATGTATACTTCAGAGAAAAATTTCCTGTAGTTCATAACTCGTATAGCAAAATTAACAAGTATATTTTAACAATTCAATCACAATATTAATCACAAAATTCGTCATTAGACTTTGTATTTTTTTAAATATTGGAATGCAATTTATATGAGCCTAATATTATAAGCTAATATTTAACATCTTTTAAGTTATTTTGTTTCACCAACGTCAGTTAAATCGACCAATAGTTATTCATCGATTAAAATCTAAAAATAGTTATATACATGTCAAAAAATCAATCAATTCACACGAAATTGATGTTTATGACTTGAAAAATATCTATCCCAATCGGCAATAAAATTTAATCTACGAATACGATTTAATTGAAGATGGTGAAATCGGGCATTAAAATATTGTTTTTGAAAAAAATATATAATTATTACTCCAGTAGCATTCTTTGACTTTCTTATATTAAAATTTTGATAAATATTATAATTGTAAGATATTACGAGTCAACATACAAATTTCTAGCGAGTATTTTAATTAGAATCGTCCATGACATTTCATTCAATATTTAAATGTCAAATTTATATGACAACTTATGTTTACCCGAAAATTTTTTCCAGTTGTATTCCTATGCTGAGATTTCAAACAAGTCCAATGATGTAGAGGAGCCTTTGTACGCGACACCCAACAAGTCCTACAAAAAGACTACTCAGAAAATTGACGTAGAAGCTGACAATAACAACAACAACGATATCTTCTTCAAGTTGAAGCAGGAAGCCGACATCCAGTGCAAAGTGATGAAGCAGGCTGCGAAAGCTTTGGAGGTGTACAGAGGTGGAAGCTGCAGAGGTTTCGTTGACGTGTGGAGCGAAGTTGAAGCTGAGAAAATTCTTCTAACAGCAAGTAAGTTGAAGAGAAATAAGCAAATTTATATAGTGAGCCAGTTAAGCTAAACCTGGGTTAAATTCTGTTGAAATTACATTGGTGTTAATGTCATTTGAACCAAACTTAGGTTAAGCCGCTTTTTAATAGCCGGTTTCGTCAACGTTACTTAAGCCCGTCGTGCATCAAACCGTGTCTTAGGTCATAACCACGTCGTAAAGTGTTGCACCAATTGATTTACCTCAAAAAATCGCTTAGGTCATTTTTGACATAAATCAGTTGGTGCAACACTTTACTACGCGGTTTTGACCTAAGACACGGTTCGAGACACGACTAGGACTTAAGTAACGTTAGAGAACCCGGTTATAATAGCAGATTAACCTTAAGTTTGGTTCAAATGACATTAACATCACTGTAATTTCAACAGAATGCTCAAGTCCCAAGTCACCATTTGCGAGAACACGGATTCTAACCTAAAAATTGAGACAACGGTAAAATTATTATCATATTCAAAGAATCCTCCTCTTTTGTTCTCTACAATATGTTTATATTTGTCTACACGAGAAGATAGAAGACGATTTCCTTCTGCGGTATAGTTTGCACTGCATTTTTAGTTCATTTTTAAATGGAGCTTTGCGAAATTAGATATGTTGTAGCAGAATACGGATGACAGATTATAAACAATAAATTCTTTTCTTTATAAATGGCGTACATTTTTCCACAAATCAGGTGGGACATATTTCAAATAAAAATTTCCGCCAAATTAACAGCCAATACAGTTTGTGTAAATCGCTACGTTGCCACTTATTCGCACAACTAAGAATTACTTACATAAGCCAGTGCTCAAATCTGTTGGTGCAACGCATTTTAATTATAAGCCCTACTTTTAGGCCCTGCTTACATAAGCAACGTCCTAAGTCATGTTTTAGAAATCAGCTATAAGAGCCAGTTAAGCAAAGCTTGGCTTAAATTCTGTTAAAATTACATTGGTGCCAATACAGTTTGTGTAAATCGCTAAGTTGCCACTTTTTCGCACAACTAAGAATGACTTGCATAAGCCATTGCTTAAATCTGTGGGTGCAACGAATTTTAATTATAAGCCCTACTTTTAGGCCCTGCTTATATAAGCAACGTCCTAAGTCATGTTGGAGAAACCGGCTATAAGAGCCAGCAAAGCTTGGCTTAAATTCTGTTGAAATTACATTGGTGCCAATACAGTTTGTGTAAATCGCTACCATTTTTTCGCACAAGTAAGAATGACTTACATAAGCGATTGTTTAAATCTGTGGGTACAACGCATTTTAATTATAAGCCCTACTTTTCGGCCCTGCTTACATAAGCAACGTCCTAAGTCATGTTGGAGAAACCGGCCACCAGAGCCAGTCAAGCAAAGCCTGGCTTAAATTCTGTTCAAATTACATTGGTGCTAATAAATGGCATTAGCACCAATGTAATTTCAACCGAATTTAAGCCAGGCTTTGCTTAACCAAACGTTAAGCCACTATTGAAGCCCTAACGTAGCCAATGATTCGAATACTTGACCAAATACTAAATATTAACTTCATTTTATTCATTCCAGGTTGTAAATACGAACTCTTGCTGCAAGAAATTCGGCACATCCATTACGAGCAACCGCAAAGGTCCACCAATATCGGTTCTGTGATTCTGCGCGACTTTAGTTTGGAACTAATTCCCAGGAGAGAAGTCGAATGGTTTGTCTGTATCGTTTCCGACGAGGAAAATGTCGTCTGCAGCAAAGCAATTGAAGTTGCTCCAACCAGCAACGTTTTGATCTTTGACGAAGTCTTCAGCTTCGACAATTTGGACGCCGGCTTTAAATTGAAGGCAGAGATCTTCTCCTTCAAACAAATGTCCATCCAGAAAAGGAGATCGAATAAACTCAATAAGGTAAATATTTATAATTAGTTAGTTAATATGAGTTAATCGAGTTTGAATACCACTTGTTGTCATCACTCATACGTTTGAAGGGAAAGAGCAAGTCACATTTTGTGAATTTAGTTTAAATGCCAACTGTTGTCATCACTCATGTGAAGGGAAAGAGCAAATCCCATTTTATGTAATTGTCAACTACAAACAAATAAATATTTTGCATTAGGAAAGTTTTACTTCACTAAGTTTCTGCTTGATCCTAGGTATGTTCGATATACCGTGCGATCGTTTAAAGCAGTGGTGGGGAAACTTTTTTTAAGATGGGCCATTTGTAATAACCAGACAATCGTAGCGGGCCAAAGAATAATGCTTAATCGTAGGTAGGTAGTTTTTATGCGGGTCGTCACATTACGAAGTATGAACGCGTTCAAACATTCTCACGACGGCACTCTTAAACGGGCCGGATTAAACCTTTCCGCGGGCCGGACTTGGCCCGCGGGCCGTAGTTTCCCCATCACTGGTTTAAAGCATGATTTAGAGTAGGCTTTGAGTTTTAAATTAGATTGGTACTACTGACTGTTAACACACAGTTTAGCATAACCTCAAATTTATTCCTTTATGTAATTAGTATCGTATGTTCAATAATAAAAAAAACCTCTAGAGTGCCATGATTTTATCTTTTTTTAAAATTTAAGTTAGATACACGCTTCAGGAATTGACATATAAAACGCCAAACATAATAATTATAATGTATAATTTCATAGTTGCCAACCTACAATATTTTCCATGGCATGGAGATTTTATTTTATTGAACATACTATAGTTTGGGCAACCGCACAAAAAATTATCGCCTGCAACTTTATTTCACAAAATATTACAAAATAATCTCTGAAAATTTTATAGGAATTTAAAGCATTGGCGATTTTTAAAGGTATTTTTTTCAAAAAGAGATACATTTACTGCACTTTCAATAATCGCATTTATTTTACTAAATTTTGAGCCTTTCCAACTTCATTTAGGTTACTCTATTTTTATTTTTCCAGTCTTATAACAACGAAAACAAAACAAAATCTTAAAAAAATCAAATTTTCAGACCACAGAAATTATAGAGAGATGAATACTCTTAATAATTTCTGTGGTCTAAAAATGTAACTTTTTTTATGAGGAGAGAAAATTTGTAAATATTTAGACATTGGATGTTTTTGAAAACCGTTCAATTTGAAGTTTCTAACGAGTGTTTCCACTCCCAGACTAAGCATGAAGTAAAATTTCGAGTTTAGAAAAGCCTTAAAATTTGGTTTGGCCGCGTACCAAACCAAATTTTCAGGCTTTTATAAACTCGAAATTTTACTTCATGCGCCACGCGTATAAAACACTGATTTAAAGTGAAGTTCAAAATATACTGGCTTAGAATATTGCTTAAACTATATATTTTAAACTTCACAATATTTCAGTGTTTTATACGCATGGCGCATGAAGTTAAATTTCGAGTTTAGAAAAGCCTGAAAATTTGGTTAGGTTGCTCCGCTTCGCTACGCAACCTAAAAATTTTCAGGCTTTTCTAAACTCGAAATTTTACTTCATGCTTAATCTGGGAGTGGAAGCACTCGTTAGAAGCTTTAAATTGATCATTTCTAAAAAACAACGAATGCCGGAAAAAGTACAACGTATATATCGACAAATCCTTTCAAAAAATTATAGCAAAAAGTATGTATAATTAATACAAATAAATTATTAATAAGTTAGAAGGTTTTAAAAGCATATTAAATACATACGGCGTACAGGGATTTTTTCTTTGAAGTATAAATAAAAAATCCCTGTACGCCGTATGTATTTAATATGCGTTGAAAACCTTCTAACTTATTAATAATTTATTTGTATTACTTATACATATTCAAAACTGCTTTTTGTTACAATTTTTTGAAAGGATTTGTCTTCGAATCCAAGTGTAGGTGATTCGAATCCTATGAAAAGGATCTGAATCCTCAACAAGAATTCAAATCACCTACATTTGGATTCTAATACAAAACCTTTCAAAAAATTGTAATGAATCCGGATCACTAATCCTTTTTCAAAAAATTATTGGAATACCTAAATGATTCTAATCCTACTCATCTCTGTTCGAAATATTGTTCAAGTTGTAGCAACTTAATAAAAATATACTCTGCTCATTCATTGCTATTTGTTACGAACATTTTTAGGCCTAGTTGCACCAAAAACGTTGAACTCGAGTTCCAGCTGAACTAAAATTCAAGATGACAGTTCAAATTGTCCTAATATCACTTTGAACTCAAATTCAGAGTTGGAACAGTTCAACGTGTTTGGGGCAACTGGGCCTAAAAATGATCGTTACAAATAGCAATGCATGAGCAGCTAATATTTCTATTAAGTTGTAATCTATGCTTAATAAACAATAATTAATTTTAATTTATTTCAACAGTTCCTTCTTTTCTTTCAGAAAGTAAACAAAATCTCAAGGAAACTCCTCTTCAAGGACATCCAGACCTACTCCTTAGTCGAAAGCAGCATCCCTGACACATCTTTCGTCAGCGAAGGCAGCATCCATCTAACCGTCTCCGAAATCACTTCCCAAACAAAAGACTGGCAACTCAACCTCCAACCAGAATCCCAACTAACCGGAAAATGCGACTTGGAAGCGCACATAATGAACGTCGAAGTGGACGTCGAAAAAGTCGGCTTCCTAACAATCGGTTCCGAAAATTATTTCGGGATCAACTGGAATAGGAGATGGTGCGCCTTAAGAGGAACCATGTTGAATTATTGGAATTACCCGAATGAGGATTGCAATCCTCCGCTCGGTGCAATCGATTTGAGGAATTGCAAGTGTGAAATTACGAACGCGAAGAGGAGTTTTTGCCCGAAGCCCAAAACGCTTTTATTGGAGAGTATTGGAGACGAGGTCCATTTCCTGAATGCTGATAGTATTAGCGATATGCACGATTGGAGGAATAAGTTGAACAAAGCTTATATGGCTTTGAAGGGGTGGAACATGTTGAGGATACAAATAGGTACTGATGTTTGAAAATTTGTTTGATGTATTTAAATTATGATTGATTGAATTTTAATGACAATTTGTTTGTTGTATTTAAATTATGATTGATCGAATTTTAATGACAAGACTGTGTATTTTTTGTAGTTGTTACTAGTCAGTATTTTTTTTTTGTTTTATTTTTTAAATTTATGTAAGTTGTAGAATTTTAGTCATGCTGACGCTGATTTGTACATATTTTTTTCGTGTATAAAGTTAAGTTAGTTTGTTGTTTGTGCATTTAATGTACTTTAATTTGACGGGTTTTTGTGTAATACAGATTTTTTTTTATTGAATTTTCTTTGTATTTATTTTTATTATTATAAAAACCTAAAATATTATCCGTTGTCACTTTTCAATATGTTTGTGAATAATAACTAAATAAACTTTTATATTAATTAATTTTATATTTGTTTCATTTTCTATGTTCTGTCTCTCATTTCATACTCTTCTTCTTCTTTCTCTTAAGTACACATGCAGGAAATGTTTTTTTAAGTATACATACAGGGAATTTTTCATTTAAGTACACATACAGGGAATTCTTTTTAAGTATACATACGGTGAATTTTTCTTTCAAGTATACATACAGGGAATTTTTCTTTCATGCCGATGCATGCGCTGTACATTTTTAGACATTCGTTGTTTGCCTAAAAGTTAAAAAGTTTCTAACCAGTGTTTCCACCTAACCAAATTTTCAGGCTTTTCCAAACTCGAAATTTAACTTCATGCTTAATTTTGGATTAGAAACACTCGTTAGAGGCATCAAATTGAAAGTTTTTTAAAATTTTTGATCTGTTCGTTTTGACGATTTTATTTAAAATAATAATAACTAAAATTTGTAAAATACAAAGATTTTTTTCTTTTTTGTAAAAAAATACTCCTAATAAAGTGGTATTATGCAGACCACAGTTATTACGATGTTTGCGTTATCTTTTTTGTCGTTAATTAAGTAACAGCAATATCTTGTGCTATTTTAACATCCGTAATTGTTGTATCAATTCCATGGTATGTCATTATTTTTATAAAATCACATTACTTTTTCTTAATTCAATTTGAAGCTTTAAACGAGTGTTTCCACTCCCAGACTAAGCATGAAGTAAAATTTCGAGTTTAGAAAAACCCCGTGAAAATTTGTCTCGGGTCGCGCAGCGACCCCAAACAAATTTTCACGGGGCTTTTCTAAACTCGAAATTTTACTTCATGCTTATTCTGGGAGTGGAAAACACTTGTTTAAAGCTTTAAATTGAACTTAAAAAAAAACAGGGAATATCCGCAGTTGTTATATCAATTCCATGGTATGTCATTATTTTTATAAAATCACATTATTTTTTCTTTCTTTTCTTTTAACTTAGAGAAACGTAAAGTGTTAAGTGTGAACATTCATAAATTTAGAATTTTTCTCTTTACAAAAAAGTGAAATACATTTTGTCTCTAAAATAAATAGGGAAGCCAATATTTGAACACTTTAAAATTAACATGCGATTTCCCATGTTGCGTCCGCCAAGCAACAGCCGGTATAAACATTTGTAAAATTATTGAACATGTGATTAAACCTAAGCACGCATAAATATATTGCACTATATTTTGAATGTAATTTTAAATCAGTGTTTTATACGCGTGGCGCATGAAGTAAAATTTCGAGTTTAGAAAAACCTGAAAATTTGTTTTGGTCGCTCCGCTTCGCGGAGCGACCAAACCAAATTTTCAGGTTTTTCTAAACTCGAAATTTTACTTCATGCTTAACTAAGGATTGAAAGCACTCGTTTGAAGCTTCAAATTTACCCAGTTTGAAAACCAACGAATGGCTTGTATACTATATTAGGTTGTATATACTTAAAAGAAAACTTTGCACATAAATATTCAAAGTTATGATTGTTTTAATTTGTAAAATCTATATAATTTAATTTAAAAAAACACGCTTTTCGATATTCAGACGCAAATAACTGAAGATATTCATTTTCTCTGAATGGTCAATGCTTCCTTAATATTTAAACAAAAATTCATGAAAATATTTCAATAAATTTCTAAGTTGTGAATGTTTTAAACTTTTAAAGTTCATATAATTTAATTTTGAAAAACGCGCTTTTCGATATTCAGACGGAAATAACTGAAGATTTTCATTTGGTCTGAATGTTCAATGATTTTTTAATATCCAAACGAAAATTCATGAAAATATTTCAATAAATAAAATAAAGTTGTGAATGTTTTTAACTTGTAAAATAAATTTAATTTAATTTTAATAAAGACGCTTTTCGATATTTAGACGGAAATAACTGAAGATTTTCATTTGCTGAATGTTTAATGATTTCTTAGTGTCCAAACAAAAATTCATGAAAATATTTCAATAGATTTCTAAATTGTGAATGTTTTAAACTTCAATTTCCCTAAATATTTCCATAAAGTTATATTTTTCCAACTTTCCATTGAAAATAACTCTAAAACTTTCGATGGCGTACTTTTTCTTATATATTCTAAAAGAGCAATGATTTTCTAATACGCACACTCTAAATTTAATGAAGATATCCAAAGAATATCCCAGTTGAAAATGCGTTAGACTTTAATTTCCCTAATTATTTCTATAAAATTGTATTTTTTAACTTTCAATTAAAAATAACTCGAAAACAGTCGATGGGGTATTTTTTGGTTTTGACATATTCAGAAAGAGCAATGATTTCTTAACACGTACACTTAAAATTTAATGAATATATCTTAAAGAATTTCCATGTTGAGAATGCTTTAAACTTAAATTTCCCTAAATACTTCCATAAAATTGTATTTTTAAACTTTCAATTAAAAATAACTCGAATACTGTCGATGCGGTATTTTTTTGTTTTTGACATATTCTGAAAGAGCAATGATTTCTTAACACGCATACTTTAAAATTAATGAAGATGGCTTAAAGAATTTCGAAGTTGAGAATGCTTTAAACTTAAATTTCCATAAATATTTCGATAAAATTGTATTTTTTTTAAAAATAACTCTAATACTATTCATGGACTATTTTTTGTTGTTGGTATATTTTAAAAAGGCAATGATTTCCTAACACGCACATTTAAAATTTAATGAAGATATCTCAAAGAATTTCCAAGTTGAGAATGCTTTAAATTTAAATTAATCTAAATATTTCCCTAAAATTGTATTTTTCGACTTTCAATTAAAAATAACTCGAAAACAGCCGATGGGGTGTTTTTTGTTTTTGACATATTCTGACAGATAAATGATTTCTTAATACGCACACTTAAAATTTAATGAAGATATCTCAAAGAATTTAAAAATTGAGAATACTTTAAACTTGAATTTCCTCAAATATTTCTATAAAATTATAGTTTTCAACTTTCCATTCAAAATAACTCGAAAACTGTCGTTGAGATATTTTTTGTTTTTAACATATTCTGAAAGAGCAATGATTTCTTAACACGCACACTTTAAAATGAATGAAGATGTCTTAAAGAATTTCCAAATCAAGATTGCTTTAAACTTCAATTTCCCTAAATATTTCCATAAAATTATATTATTTCGACTTTCAATTAAAAATAACTCTAATACTATCCATGGCCTATTTTTTGTTTTTGACATATTCTAAAAGAGCAATGATTTCTTAACACGCACATTTAAAATTTAATAAAGATATTTCAAACAATTTCCAAGTTGAGAATGCTTTAAACTTAAATTACCTTGAATATTTCCATAAAATTATATTTTTCGACTTTCAATTAAAAATAACTCGAAAATAGTCGATAGGGTGTTTTCTGTTTTTGACATATTCCCTCTTAACACGCATACTTAAAATTTAATAAAGATATCTCAAAGAATTTCCAAGTTGAGAACACTTTAAACTTGATTTTTCTCAAATATTTCTATAAAATTGTATTTATCAACTTTCAATTAAAAATAACTCGAAAACTGTCGACGGGGTATTTTTTGTTTTTGACATATTCTAAAAGAGCAATATGTTTTTAACACACACATATAAAATTCTATGAAGATTTCTTAAACAATTGAGAACACATAGTCTGATTTGTTAATTTCCCTAAATATTTTTATAAAATTCTATTACTTTGACGTTCTATTCAATATAACTCAAATAATATTGATTGATAAGGCTGATAAATGTTGAAAGTTCATCTTCACTTTTATATAAATAAAATAAAATAATTTAAAACTTTCAAATATATATTGTAAACTCGCTACAATTGTTTCGCCACACTGTGGCTTCTTCAGGCGAAGAAATGATAAATTACATTTGTCAGTACAGGTATATATACAATGTTTATGGAGTGGTGGGTATGGATAGGCTAATAAAAAACAACACAAATCCCGTAATAAAATCGGAAATTCTGAACCTTTTGGAAATCTGCCTCTCGCAGAACTATTTACAGTTTGATAATAAATGTTTTCGCCAGAAGGAAGGCTTGGCCATGGGAAACCTACTAAGCCCCCTCATGGCGGAGATATTTATGGATAACTTTGAAGAGGGATTATCTCAGTTGCCGGTCTTTAAGAAATGCGTTTATTGGTTCAGGTACGTCGATGATGTTATTTTAGCGTTCAATGGCACCGACAGACAATTAGATTCATTTTTAAATCTGTTAAATTCACAACATAATAAAATATAATTTACAAAAGAAATAGAAACAGAAGGTTCTATAAATTTTTTAGACTTAACCATAAAAAGAATTAATAATAGACATGATTTTTCAATTTTTCACAAACCAACACATACAGACACAACGATTAATTATAAATCCAACCATCCAATCTCACACAAATTAGCTGCTTACCATAGTATGGTACATAGGTTACTATCAATCCCAATGGCAAAGGAGTGTATATTGGTCAATCTGGTCGTAATTTTAAAATCAGACTCAAGGAGCATCTTAGCTCTTTTTGGCTTAATTTGATTGATAAGTCGTCATTCGCTAGACATATGATTGAAAACAATCATACTTTTGGCGAGGATGTACTGTCAATAATACATTTAGCCGAAAAGGGTCGTAAGATGGACCTCCTGGAGTCTCTGGAAATTCACAGAGCACGGGCTAATCCGTAATAAACGACCAGCTTGACCTAATATACACCCCCATTTTTAAAGCCGTTTTGTAACCGTAATTTTTTCGTATATATACCTGACGAATTGTTTGTTTTAAATTACTTTATGTTTGATAATGACAAGTTAAAGTTGTCAAAACTATAGTCATAATAAAATCCTCAGTTATACAAACAAAGTTAATTGTCTTATTTGTGTAAATAATGATGTATAACGAAGTAGAAGCCTCCACAGTGAACAGTTCAAAAGGTATAGTTTAACTTATTTAAATTGAGAACAAACAAGTTCAAATTGGGAACAGACAACTTCAAACTGGGATCAAACAATTTCAAATTGGGAACAAACAATTTCAAATTGGGAACAAACAATTTCAAAATGGGAACTAGCTATTTCATAATGAGAATAAACAATTTTAAATTGTAGAAAAAGCAAATACACAATTTAATGTTAATTTTTATTTTCAATATTACGTTTTGTTTCTTGGGATATATTTTTTTAATATGTTATTTTTTTTAAATGTGACATACAATAATTAACTGAGATTCAATACTTCTTTACGTTATTTTTGTTTTCCTCTTTCTTTGACGTATTTCCATGTATATGCTGTATATGTATTTGTACTTGTATTTTACACTGGAAATAAATATGCTTATTATTATTATTATTATTATTATTATTATTATTATTATTATGACACTTATCCATGAAGCCTGTGACGCTTCCATGTCTTTCACAAAGCCGAAACACAATAAGCGGCCGGTCTATTGGTGGACCCCAGATATTAGCAATCTGCGAAAGACTTGCCATCAATTAAGGCGCAAAGCGCAAAGGGCCCGAACCAGAGAGGAGGCAAACCGACTTTCAGCCGAGCATAAAGCTCAAAAAAAGGTGCTCCGGCACACCATTAACCGGAGTAAGGCCGATAAATGGAGGAAGCTGGGTGAAGAAATCAACGACGACCCTTGGGGCCTTGGCTACAAGATAGTTACCAAGAAACTGAGAGCTAGTGAACCAAGCGCTATCATGGACCCAGATAGAATGGCAGCAATCGTCGATACCCTGTTCTCGTCACATTCGCCCAGAAGAGAATCAGACGAGCCCGTCAACATCGACTAAATTTCTCTCTTCACTGAAGAAGACCTAGAAACGGCGATTAAATCCCTCCGCAACAGAAAGGCTCCAGGACCTGACGGTATCCCAAGCGAGGCATTAAAGAGCATATGCCGGGCATGCCCTGAGCTCTTACTGAACATGTATAACGCCTGCCTCAAGGCAGGTGTCTTCTGCTCCCGCTGGAAGGTCGCGCGTTTGGTACTGATCAGTAAGGGTAAAGGAGACGCTCTGGCGCCGTCATCATATCGCCCCCTTTGCATGCTAGACACGGCAGGCAAAGTACTTGAGAAGATGTTACAGCCACGACTCCTGTCGGCAATTCAAGAGGCTGGCAACCTCTCTGACCGACAATACGGCTTCCGTAGAGGGCGATCTACTATCGACGCTGTCCGAGAAGTAGTTGAAACCATTGAGAAAGCTGAAGAGGGGAACCACTTCTCTCGAAACATTGTGCTCCTAGTCACTTTGGATGTTAAGAATGCTTTCAACTCGGCTAGGTGGAGCGATATGCTGGATGCATTGAGGAGATTCAGCGTTCCCAATTATCTACTACGGATAATTGGGGATTACCTCAACGAGCGAACGCTGACCTACCGAACAACTAGGGGTAGTCAGACATTTAGAGTGACAGCTGGAGCTGCACAAGGATCCATCTTGGGCCCGGATATCTGGAACATCGCATACGACGATCTCTTGCGATTAAGCATGCCCGAAGATTCTCATCTAGTTGGATATGCGGATGATGTCGCAGCGCTGGTGGTAGCCCGCACAGTCGAACTAGCTCAGTTGAAATTGAACCAGGTCATGCGGAGGGTAAATAGTTGGATGGAAATGCATGGACTGTCATTAGCAGTCGCTAAGACTGAAATTGTCATCCTTACCAAAAAGAGAATACAAACAATTCTTCCCATGATAGTGGGGGAAGAGACGGTGCGGACGAAATCAGCAGCGAAATATCTTGGGACAGTCGTTGATTCCAAGTTGACGTTCAGCGAACATATCCGTCGAGTCGCAGAGAAGGCCGAATCTGTAACGACCTCTTTGAGTAGGATCATGGCTAATACCCATGGTCCGAAATCAAGCAAGCGTCGCCTGCTCATGACAACCGTGCAATCCATTCTGCTGTACGGAGCCGAAATATGGGGAGATAAGATGCTCATAGAAGTATATAGAAAGCGTATTGCCTCTGTACAACGGAGGGCGGCTCTTAGAGTAACTTGTGCATATCGCACGGTCTCTGAGGCAGCCGTCCTCGTTGTCGGTGGAGTAATCCCTATTGGGCTGTTGGCTATAGAGAGGAAAGCTATATACGAGCGAAAGTCGGAGATTGGACGAGAGCGTGCCAGCATAGAGGAGAGGGCACGGACTATAGAAAGGTGGCAGGATTCGTGGTCCACTATTGATAAGGGCAGATGGACCGCTAGTCTGTTGCCCTTCATCAAACCATGGCTCGAGCGCGTACACGGGGAAGTTACATACTTTCTCACCCAGTTCCTCAGCGGACACGGATGTTTCCGTTATTACCTCCATCGGATGGGAAAGTATGTAACACCCGAGTGCAACTACTGCGGTAGCGGGAAAAACGATGCGGAGCACACGTTCTATTTCTGCCAGAGATGGGCAACGAAAAGAGATGCATTGACGACAGAGATAGGGCATCTGACCCCAGAAACCATCATCGGGAAGATGCTCGAATGCGAAGCAAAGTGGAACAGAGTGGCGACATTTGTGAAGGATGTCCTCCGCGAAAAATATCGAGAAGACGCCGAACATGCCTTGACATGAGCGTCAGGAAGAGGCCCAACCCGAAGTAATGTGGTAAACGGTTCCGGGTTGGTGTCCTCGGCGATAGTGGGAGGGGTTTTAGTCGGTAGCCGCAAGGAGTCCGACACTGCGTTAAAAAAAAATTATAATTATTATCCATTTTATCTCGACTTGTTGTTGTTACTATTTAGAGATTCACGCTTTATTGCGGGGTATTTTAGTTTGTGACGGGTATTTGCCAAGTCACCTACTAAAGTATTGTGTGTGTATGTGGATTTTTTTTTTCTTAATCTGAATGTAGGAATTTCCGAACTATCGAGGCGGTTTTCAGGATTATTGCTTTTTGCAAAACTTAGGTAAACAATTACTGTAAATTTGTTTAAATTTGTTGTTTCACGGCCAACTCAATTTGAAATTGTTTATTCCCATTTTGAAATGCTTAGTTCCCAATTTGAAACTGTTTGTTCCCAATTTGAAGTTGAAAAAGTATAAGTCATATCTCATGATTTTTGGTGTTATGAGCACAAATGTGTTCTAGTTTTTCGTCTAGTTAAATGAAATGAGCTACATGTACTCAAATAAATACTGGAATAGTTTTTATATTTTTCCTTATGTAGGATTTACTGCCAATTATGTTTATTGTAGATTTTATAACTAATAATATTAATTTTATATGTATTGCATTTTTACACACGATGATCCGCGTTTTTTCCTAATTAATTTTTTCCTTCTCATTTGTCGTGCTTTATTATTTTCAATAACCGTGCGATATCTGCCCCGTCATATTGTGTAATCGTGGCCCTAAACGCAACCTCATGGCGGTTTAATCAAGAGGAAAGATCGCCGCCTTTTTGAACTTAATTTTTTGAAAAAATCATCACCAAATTCATGAAATAATAATAATAATAATCCATTTATTGTTTAACATGAAACATTTACCAATTACAAGACAAAAAAAACATAAGCCTGGTACATATAAAAATATAATAATAATTAAATTAGAATAATTCTGTAACAATAAAATTACTTATTAAATGTTGAAGGCGTGTTCTGTGAATATAAAAACAAATTTTTAGTAAGAATAATTAATTCACAGTTGGCTCCAAGTTACAGAGTAACATTTTTAGAGAATCGTGAAGGATATCACTACAATGCGAAATTGTATTAAAACAATTACAAATAATTCTACCAGGAGATTTTAATCCCGCGTTAGTTCGATGTGCAAACACATGAAATGTTGGTTTCTGCCTGCTGGAAAAAGAAGGAATATGCAGTCCGAGTTTAGCTAAGAAATCAGGCGAAACAATTGTGTGGTAATAAAATTTATAAAGGAAAGAAATACATTTAGTTTTACGACGAGATTCAAGAAATGATAAAGTTATAAAGTTTTTTTGAAACTAATAACTATAGCGAAAAATCCACCATTGATGCAATAACGCAACATTATTCATTTTTTGTAAATTAAATTGCTAAATAAATTAATTTAATATACAGTGTGCCCGTATTTCGACAGAATGTTTGGGGATCTAGGTTATTTAAAGAGATAGAGAGTCAAATTTGCGTATTTTTGGGCCTAACAATAATTTGAAAACAATTTTGTTTTTTAAAAATATTTTAATTTGAATTTTTAGACGAGGGTTTTCCACTCCCAGACTAAGCATGAAGTAAAATTTTGAGTTTAGAAAAGCCTGAAAATTTGGATTGGCCGCGTAGCGAAGCGGAGCGGCCAATCCAAATTAGGCTTTTCTAAACTCGAAATTTTACTTCATGCGCCACACGTATAAACCTGAAATATCACAAAGTTTAAAATATACGGCTTTAGCAATCAAATATGTAGATGTGAATAAAACGTGAGTCAAATTCTGTGCTGAACATATTGTTTAAAACAGTGATTATAGGCAACCCAATAACTCTAACGTATATTAGATTGCCTATAATCGTTGTGTGTGTGTTTTTTTAACTTCACTGTAAATCAGTGTTTTTACGCGTGACGCATGAAGTAAAATTTCGAGTTTAGAAAAGCCTAATTTGGATTGGCCGCTCCGCTTCGCTACGCGGCCAATCCAAATTCTTAGGCTTTTCTAAACTCGAAATTTTACTTCATGCTTAGTCTGGGAGTGGAAAACACTTGTTAAAAGCCTCAAATTAACCGCTTTAATTACAGCGTTTTTAAAATTTGCGGGAATTCGATGTTTAGAATTCCCGCAAATTTTAAAAACGCTGTAACTATCGAGATATGTATACTCAAAAGAAAAATGCCCTGTATGTTCTGTTTTAAACACGTTTTAAAAGTGTGAAGAAAGGTTATTAGTGCTTTATTAGTCAAATTAATTCGATCTTCACGTAACTCACAATCAATTTACGTTTTAAACGTGTTTTAAAAACGTTTTAAACGTGTATCTTTAATTAATTTCTCACTTAACCCGTGGTGAAACATTTTTGAATATAATTCTGGATATTTAATTAAAACACTTGGTTTTGTTTCACTAATTTATATTTTCTCCGAAGATGACCAATGGTCGAAACTAGTCGGAGAAAATATAAATTAGTGAAACAAAACCAAGTGTTTTAATTAAATATCCAGAATTATGTTTTAAACGTGTTTTAAACATGTTTTTAATTGTTAATGTTTTAAACGCTTTTTCAATGAAAAAAAAACACGTTTTATTAAAAAAAACTGTTTGTTTTAATTAAAATGAAAAAAAAACGTTTTTTTAACAACCCTAATTTTAGGTAAAAATAATGTTTGTGGGACGTACAACACTTTTTATTTTCTATAAGGCTAAGTAATAAAAAAAAGGTTACTCATCACTGAAACAGAGTTTAATTTAAACTGTAAATTACTTATTATAACTAAAGATAAATCTTCCATATAATCTTGGAAAATAAACTGCAAAATACTCGCTATGGTCTCGAGTGTGGTGCCCTCTGCGTCCGATTAAAAGTCCTGCGCTCTCGATTAAATCCCGTCCGCTCGTTAATTATATTAATGACGGATCTTTATTTTATCTGTCCTCTCAATAAACGGGCTGACAAGTCGCCTTATCTCCCGGCTCCGTTCCAGAAAGAAACCCTCTTCGGTGGAAGACATCGTTAAGTTTTTAATGCGCGTCAATCCGCGACCGCCATAAACCCAAGAACGCGGTACGGCCGGGACGCGTAACACGCCAATTACTCTCCGCTCGCTGAATGTAAATTATCTCCAAGATACGACACTGCGCCACAGTTGTAATTACGTCTCTTGAATATTTTTACACGGCTGTTACAATTTCTAAGATAATAATGATATACATACTCATACTCAACAACAAGTTATTCAAGAGATTTTATTAGAATCGTAGACATTCTAGTAAATTGCTCGCACTCATTAGAAAATCTTTTAAAAAGGGAAACATTAGATTTAATTAAGAAATTACGTTTATTACAACCGATTTGAATATTTTAATTGGTGGGATATATTTGTCACTGATAATTGGATTAAATTTCTTTGAAATACGCGCGTAAAATCGGAGCGGGTTTCCCACAAGGCTCCACTTTGCATCCATATCATGTTTAGGCTCGAATTGTGGTCAATCGCAAACAAGACTATCTTCTGTCATTCTATACATCTATATCAAATGATATTTTAATAAAGTGCAAGCAGGATCAGCCTTCTCTATAAAAGGGTCCGGGTGCAACAAGGCAGTTGGGGCCATAATTTGTGCAAATGAAAAACATCAAGCATAAAAAATACCTTATACTATACCAAGTTGATGTTGGCACTAAACAAATTCAAGTTTGTAATAATCAAAATCAAGTTGTCACTAATCAAATGCAACAAGGTGATTAGTGACAACTTGAATTTGATTAGTCCTAACTTGAACTTGTTTAGTGCCAACTTGAACTTGAAAAGGTATATTTATGTAATATTTATTTATTTAACCCATCAACGGCCGAACAATTATAGAGTTAACTCTAAAAGTTGATTTTAGGTAAAATTGTACATTTCTTTTTATAATATCTATGAGAGACTTATTATGTTACAAACTGACATATTTTTAAAAAAATACATCTTCTATACGCTGTAAATTTTCAGGTATTCGTCGATTTTATAAACGCGTTCAATTTGAACGAGTGTTTCCACTCTCAAATTAAGCATGCAGTGTTTTTCTATTGCACGATTGATCAAATGAGATTCACTATATCTCAAATATCTGTAACCTAGTCAAATATATGCCAAAAGATGTCCTGATTTACGAAATGAAATTTACTATGTAAGAAATACTTTTCCCTTTAATATCTTTGCTGAACATTTTTGCAGTAACAATAACTTTCTTCTGGAAATATTTTATTTTTATTTATACATGCAGGGAGTTTTTATTTTAAGTATACGTATTCCAAATTTAGACTATTTTCTGTAAATCTCTATATAATCCTTGTTTTTTGTTTAAGTTCAATTTGAAGCTTTAAACGTGCGTTTGCCACTCCCAGACTAAACATGAAGTAAAATTTCGAGTTTACAAAAGCCCCGTGAAAATTTTTCGAGGGTCATGCAGCGACCTCAGACAAATTTTCTGGGCTTTTCTAAACTCGAAATATTATTTCATGCGCCACGCGTATAAAACACTAAGATATTGTAAGATTTGTGTATATTCGAACTTCACATGAAATCTGTGTTCTATACGCGTGGCGCATGAAGTAAAATTTCGAGTTTAGAAAAGCCCCGTGAAAATTTGTCTCGGGTCGCTGCGCGACCCTCGACAAATTTTCACGGGGCTTTTCTAAACTCGAAATTTTACTTCATGCTTAGTCTGGGCGTGGAAAACACTCGTTTATAGCTTCAAACTGAACTCTCAAAAAACAACGAATGTCAGAAACTGTTAAATTTATCACAAAAACAAAAAATATGTATACACGATTCCATTTGTTTCTGGATCTCGCCTAGCTATGGAAAAGTGACAGTTTAAGTATTGTAAATGGGGCTGGTTGTGTTTTAAATCAGGGTTTTTAAATGTCACTGTCAGATGTTCGATTTTAAGGTTATAATTTCTGACTATTGTGATCTTACACTGTTGCCTGTTTTACAAATTTTCAGATATAAAAGGATAATAATATGCAGTTTTAAGATTAACAAAATTTACTACTTGGTTTTTGTACATACAAACACAGCAATAATATTGTATATAACAAATATAATGAATTCGGCTCTGCAAACTTATTTCGTCATCCATTTGTATTTCTCGCTTGGGTCTTCCCGTTAACACATTTTGATCAACTCCATCCATCCACCTTAATTTTGGTCATTCTCTCTTCTGTTGGCCCTCAGTATTTTTTTGTAGAATTGCAAATTTATTCCCACCCTCTTGTGATACTGATAATTTTCATGTCAAACAATTTTTAAGCCCTCATTCCACTTTTATTATTTAGTCAAGAGAACCTGCATCTGAATCTTCTGATGTTTGTTCTGAGCCAGATTCCCCAAGCGAAATAATAAAAGGAGGAATGGTTTCAAAAGAAAGGTTCCCCATGTGTTTTGTCCAGTCATCCGAAATAAGTTTTTCACAATGATCACAGAAATTTTGCCACATATCGGATGTACATTTTGAGAGAGACTCAAGCCATAAATTCTGAACACGATTCTTAGATGGTTGCTTAGAATTTATGTGCTTATTGTAGTAAGTCTTACAAAACCCCCATGCCATTTCAATTGGATTGTATCGACAATGGTATGGCGGTAATCTAAGAACTTCGTGCCCGTTCTTTCTCAAAATGTCATCAACTACGTAAATTTTGTCATTTGATCGAAAAGGTATAAATAAAGCCCATAGTTCCTTTTTGGTTAATTTTGGATTGAATTTTACATTGTGTTTAACCAACCACTCCTGCATTTCGCATTTCTTACAAGAAAATGAAGGAGTTTTGTCTAATTGCACAGAATGGTATGCAGCATTATCCATAATAACTACACATTTCCCTGAAAGCTTAGCCAAAGCAGGAAAATTAAAAAGAGGATTACTTATGATATCATAAATTATTGCAACACTGTTAAAATAAGGAATCAGGAGTGGCAACTAATAAAAAATGTAAATGTTGATACTGCAACATAACAACACGAAAGCATGGCTAGGCGAGATCCAGAAACAAATGGAATATATTATATATACAGGGTTTCTCTGTTGAATTTCACTATTGATCAAATGAGATTCACTATATTTCAAATATCTTTCACGTTGTCAAATATATGCCTAAAGATTTACTGATTTACGAAATGAATTTTAGAATATACGAAATACTTTTCCCTTTAATAATTTTGCTGGACTTTTTTATAGTAACAATACCTTTCTTCTGGAATTATTTTATTTTTATCTATACGTACAGGGAGTTTTTCTTTTAAGTATACGTATCCTAAATTCAGCCTATTTTCTGTAAATCTTTAGATATTCATTGTTTTTGTTTCAAAGTTCAATTTGAAGCTTTAAATGTGTGTTTTCCACTCCTAGACTAAGCATGGAGTAAAATTTGGAGTATAAAAAGCCCCGTGAAAATTTGTCGAGGGTCGCGCAGCGACCCGACACATATTTTCTGGGCTTTTCTAAACTCGAAATTTTACTTCATGCGCCACGCGTATAAAACACAGATTGTAATAAAATAGTAGGATACATTGGTTCTTGCGGAGGGAACCAAAACGCCAAAATCTCCCGAACCGCTGGGGCTAAAAATACAAAAAAAAATAGACAAAAATTTACATGTGTTCTTATGGGAAAAGTGTCATATGGGGTAATCTCCGAAGATCCGCAATAACTTTTGCCTAAATTTTGACAGAACGTAGTCCTAGGTGTCCGACGCGGAATAGGCTACAGCATATAGCTGGGAAAAATCTGTTTTTTTTTAAATTTAATTTTAAGGTTTCGACCTTCTTTCAATTATAGCGGCTAAACAAAAGAGATAAAAATATGCCGATTTCGGCGCTTCGCAGTAAAAGTTACGCCCGACCTGCTCCGAACAAAACCGAAGCGAATGTGGGCATGCGAAGTGGCATACCGGCCCCCGTTTTGCTTATAGTTCACGGAAAAACTTCGAATTTTTGACGGTCGCTTCCATACGCCAAGGACTAAACGGCGAATAGATGAAGGTCAGTGGCGTACGGATAGGTTTTCCAGAGGGGGGCAACTTTTTTCCAAATTATCCGGTTCAATTTTTTTATTAGCCCTCACATAGAAACTACGGTGAATACGAAAATCGTAACGGCGGTCCAGTGGCGTACTCAGCAGGCGCACACGAAGGTTCAACTTTTCAGTTTTCCTCTACGCAAAGAATCGCCAACCCTCTAATTGTTCATTAGGTGGGACGGCCTGTTTAATCTGAAAAAAAAAGGTTAGTATCACACCGACCAGTTTTGCAACTTTTTTCAAAATTTACCGGTAGACATTTTTTTTTGCTCCAAACCCTATATACACTCGACAGCAAAAAACGCGCCACTTGAAAATTCACGTTTTTTCGTGAATATTCAAACAGCCATAACTTCGGTCGATGTGGATGAAATTTGATGAATTTTTGAGTTTTTGGAACGCTAAAGTTTTCTCTTTAAGGACACATAAGTGGATATAACGAAATTTAAGCACTTCTGCATTTAAAAGTCCTACCAACAAAAAAATGTTCAGAATGTTAGAAATGATAAAAGTTGAGAAGTTATACTGTGCCCGAAAAAAATCGTAGCTCCACTTCAAAAAAAGCGCAACAAAATTCCATCATTTTCCTTTAGGGGGTGAAAGGGGGTAAAATGTGCATGTTTAAAGATCTGACTAACATGCCTCAAAGAGAAAACTTCAAGCTTTTTAAAACGCATAATGTCAAAGGTTTGCGAGCAGTTATGCCTGTCCGCCAAAGTTATGCCCCAAAATACACTTTTTAAAAAAACTGCCATAACTTCGAGGCAAATCATTGAATCGACATGATTTTTCGCTTATTTCAAAGGAAAATATGATGGAATTTTGTTGCGCTTTTTTTGAAGTAGAGCTACGATTTTTTTTTTTTTGGGCACAGTATAACTTCTCAACTTTTATCATTTTTAACATTCTGAACATTTTTTTGTTGGTAGGACTTTTAAATGCAGAAATGCTTAAATTTCGTTATATCCACTTATGTGTCCTTAAAGAGAAAAGTTTAGCGTTCCAAAAACTCAAAAATTCATCAAATTTCATCCACATCGACCGAAGTTATGGCTGTTTGAATATTCACGAAAAAACGTGAATTTTCAAGTGGCGCGTTTTTTTTTTTTGCGGTCGAGTGTAGATGCGGCGTAGAGTACGATAAAACCAATCCTACTTCAGTGGCATACCAGGAAAAGGGCAAACGGGGTCCCATTTTTTTATTTGCAGCGCTAGAACAAATCGTTCAAATCTACATCGCCCTTTTTGGCAGTTGTTGGAAAAAAGTTTTTGAATACGTTTTACGAAAAACAGTGGCGTTTTTCTTCGGAAGGGGTTCGGAAAATTGAAAAAAAATATTCTAGTACCGGGGTCGGTGCCTTGATGACGTCGACATTATGGGAAAAATAGTCAAAAAATCACCGGGTGCTCAGAAGCCGTCCAGTGGCATGCGCAGTACGACACCGTTGACAATTTTGAAATTATTTCTCCGTAGCCTTTATATAGATGCAAAACGCTTGAAAAGTCTGTCGTGCAGAGTCAGTGGCGTAGCAAGATGGCCGAGAACTCGACTCTAACTTCGTCATTTGAAGAGATATCGCAAAAAGCATTTCTGCATTTAAAAGTCCTACCAACAAAAAAATGTTCAGAATGTTAAAAATGATAAAAGTTGAGAAGTTATACTGTGCCCGAAAAAAATCGTAGCTCCACTTCAAAAAAAGCGCAACAAAATTCCATCATTTTCCTTTAGGGGGTGAAAGGGGGTAAAATGTGCATGTTTAAAGATCTGACTAACATGCCTCAAAGAGAAAACTTCAAGCTTTTTAAAACGCATAATGTCACAGGTTTGCGAGCAGAGTTATGCCTGTCCGCCAAAGTTATGCCCCAAAATACACTATTTAAAAAAACTGCCATAACTTCAAGCCAAATCATTGGTTCGACATGATTTTTCGCTTATTTCAAAGGAAAATGATGGAATTTTGTTGCGCTTTTTTTGAAGTAGAGCTACGATTTTTTTTGGGCACAGTATAACTTCTCAACTTTTATCATTTTCAACATTCTGAACATTTTTTTGTTGGTAGGACTTTTAAATGCAGAAATGCTTAAATTTCGTTATATGCACTTATGTGTCCTTAAAGAGAAAACTTTAGCGTTTCAAAAACTCAAAAATTCATCAAATTTCATCCACATCGACCGAAGTTATGGCTGTTTGAATATTCACGAAAAAACGTGAATTTTCAAGTGGCGCGTTTTTTTTTGCGGTCGAGTGTAGATGCGGCGTAGAGTACGATAAAACCAATCCTACTTCAGTGGCATACCAGGAAAAGGGCAAACGGGGTCCCATTTTTTTTATTTGCAGCGCTAGAACAAATCGTTCAAATCTACATCGCCCTTTTTGGCAGTTGTTGGAAAAAAGTTTTTGAATACGTTTTACGAAAAACAGTGGCGTTTTTCTTCGGAAGGGGTTCGGAAAATTGAAAAAAATATTCCTGGTATGCCACTGAAGTAGGATTGGTTTTATCGTACTCTACGCCGCATCTACACTCGACCGCAAAAAAAAACGCGCCACTTGAAAATTCACGTTTTTTCGTGCCTTGATGACGTCGACATTATGGGAAAAATAGTCGAAAAATCACCGGGTGCTCAGATGCCGTCCAGTGGCATGCGCAGTACGACACCGTTGACAATTTTGAAATTATTTCTCCGTAGCCTTTATATAGATGCAAAACGCTTGAAAAGTCCGTCGTGCAGAGTCAGTGGCGTAGCAAGATGGCCGAGAACTCAACTCTAACTTCGTCATTTGAAGAGATATCGCAAAAAGCCTAATAATCCGTGTCCAACGAAATTGTCCCAAATTACTTTAGGAATATGTCAGTGGCGTCCCAACTATGATTTACCTAAAATAGGGGAGGAAGTCAAAAAACCACTAAATATTTTTTTTCTCCGTTGTTAATAACAACGGGATTTTGGTCAAAAGTTACCGATTTTTAAAATCTACAAGCTGTAAAAATTTGATCGGTCCAGCTCAATACCGGACAGAGATATGATTTTTTAAAAAGTAGTTTCACCCCCTTTTTGCTCGTATTTCGGGCCCCGGTACCAAATAAAAATTCCCCTCTGCTCTAATCACAGTGAAACAACGGGACTAAAACCAAAAGATAGACGACAATAAGCTTTACAAACTCTTACAATTTTATCGTTCTAGCTCAAAACCGAACGAAGATATGATTTTTCAAAAAGTAGTTTTATCCTATTCTTGTTCGGCTCTTGGTACCAACTAAAAATTCCCCACTTCGCTCCTTATTATACTGAAACAACAGAACCAGAACCAAAAGATAGACGACAAATAGCTCTACAAACTGTTAACATTTGAGCTCTCAATACTGAACGGAGATATGATTTTTCAATTAGTAGATTTAACCCATTTTTACTAAAATTTCGGATCCTGGTACCAATTAAAAATTCCCCACTCCTAGCCCCGTGAAAATTTGTCGAAGGTCGCGCAGCATTAAACGAGTGTTTTCCACTCCCAGACTAAGCATGAAGTAAAATTTCGAGTTTAGAAAAGCCCCGTGAAAATTTGTTTCGGGTCGCGCAGCGACCCGAAACAAATTTTCTGGGCTTTTCTAAACTCGAAATTTTACTTCATGCGCTACGCGTATAAATCACTAAAATATTGTGAAATTTATGTATATTTGAACTGCACTTGAAATCTGTGTTTTATACACGTAGCGCATGAAGTAAAAAACCTTCGACAAATTTTCACGGGGCTTGTCTAAACTCGAAATTTTATTTCATGCTTAGTCTGGCAGTGGAAAACACTCGTTTAAAGCTTCAAATTGAACTCTTTTAAAAAAACAACGAATGTCGGAAAATTTACAGCTTGTGCATATGTTTACATAAAATAAAAATTCACTGTATGTTGCTTTTATTAGGATTTTGCCAAAGAAATTGAGGATATCATATTCATATTTTATATTATTGTGGCAAAACCGTACAAGATATCAAATATTATTAATAGACAATAAAGCTTTCAAATGAATCAATTTCAAAGATTGGTTCATTTTTATTTTTTAAATTTTTATAAGGTGCGCCAATAAAAATATATTTTAGTTTTTATGTTGTGGTACTACCATTTTTTATACTTCTTGTCAATTAATGATGACCATAACAATTTAAAAGATGTGTTATATGATGATAATCAATCATAATAAACTATTAATCGAGGTGGCTGATAGTTGTTAAAAGGTCATATTCATTACTTTAAGTAAAACACTTTGTTTATAACTTTCAAAAATTGTTTATTTTGTATTCACTGAATACAAAATAAACAATTTTTGAAAGTTATAAACAAAGTGCTTTACTTAAAGTAATCATAATAAATTTCAGTCAAATCAAATATAGCGCTCAATCGTTACAAATAAAATTAATAATATTTTTTTAAACTTTAACAACTAATTCCGGCTTAACCGTAAATTTTTGGATATAGATAAGTTGTGTTAAAACGTCAAATTTTTATCCCAGGAATCTATGGTTAAGCCATTTCCCAACATTAACGGGACACCCTGTATATTCCATTCTGAACTATTTTTTATAAATTCATATTTATTCATGTGATTGTTTCTCGTTTTATTTTTCTGCGCGATTTTTTTTATTGATATTTATTGAATCGATTGCTAGAGTGTGAAAATTATGCGAGTGGTGTGTCAGCAGCTCGTTAGCAGGCTATGAGTTAGTGCCCATTCGGAGGGTCAATAAACAACGACTACTTAATTTCGCAGTGACATTATGGCACTGATCCCTTCTGCGGCTATGCGAATCATACTTGTATATCAAGAAAAGAAATCAACGGCAACGAACGCGCAAAAAAAAAAAATGAAACCGCCCCTGGATTTATGGAAAACTGGCACGAACCGATCGCTCGTAGCCGGATGACTGTTGGATTAATGCGAAGGTGGAAGATAAATCCTTTCAATCGTTTTTTAGTTTTGTTTGTACCTGGACTGCGTAGACAAATAAATCTGATCTGATATTGATTTGAAAATACCTACTTAAAACGATTAAAAATAATGTATAAATATTGCACACCTTTTGTCTGAGAATGTCAACGTTTACTGAGTCTTCAATTTATTTATTTAGAATACAAACCCAGATTATGTTTAATTACAGGGTCGGGCAGGTGGTGGCCGAGCGGTACTGTACTGAACGGGCTGTATCGCTCGGCGAGCCACAAACTCGGGTTCGATTCCCGAGCACGGGGAAAAAAATAATATCTCGTCGTGTCCCTGGGTGTAGTGTGAATGTGTTGTGACGTCCAAATATATGTATATAGATATATAAATCATCGTTAGTGGCTGAATGGTAAAACCTATGCCAAACAAAAAAAAAAAAAATTACAGGGTCTACAAAGGACAAAATACTCGAAGACTTGATATGCACATACTAATTATAAAAATAAAAGTATATATATTGCACACTTTTTTTCTAAGAATATTAACTATTTCTGATACTTCAACTTATTTATTTAGAAATACAAACCCAGATTTTGTTAAATTCCAGGGTGTACAAAGGAAAAAATACTCTAAGGCTTAATATATGTACAAATACTAATTATAAACATAAATTAAACATTCAAGTTACAATTCTAAGTAACACTACGCAAGAAATGCGGAAATTCAGCGGCTAAGAGAGATTTTCCTCAAGTCTAAACATTAAATCTTTCTAAAATCTTAACTTTTGCAGTCTTTAACTTATAGACTCCAGATTTTCCTCAAGTCTAAACATTAAATCTTTCTAAAATCATAACTTTTGCAGTCAACACAATTTAACTTATGGACTCCAGATTTTCCTCAAGTCTAAACATTAAATCTTTCTAAAATCGTAACTTTTGCAGTCAACACAATTTAACTTATAGACTCCAGATTTTGTATACTTTTCTGTTTTTTCTTCTTTGTTGTTTTTAATATATTATCCTAAGCTATTGTTAGTGCGGAAGGTTAAACTAAAATAATTTTCTGAATAACCTTGCATAAAGTTTCCTTGTAATTTAACCCATTAACGGCCGAACAATTACATAGTAAACTTTAAAAGTTGATTTTAGGTAAAATTCTACACTTCTTTTAATGATTTCTACAAATGACTTATTATATTACATACTGTGAATTTTTCTTTTAATTATACATAATGTATACGCTGTAAATGTAAGGCATTCGTCGATTTTGTATAAGAAGGTGCAATATTAAGTTTAGAACAAGTATTTCCACTCCCAGACTAAGCATGAAGTAAAATTTCGAGTTTAGAAAAGCCCTGCGTAGAAAATTTGTCGAGGGTCGCGCCAGCGACCCTCGACAAATTTTCACGGGGCTTTTCTAAACTCGAAATTTTACTTCATGCGCCACGCCTATTAAACAGTGAAATATTGTGAAGTTAGAAATACACTGAAAACATTTTTTAAATTAGTAATAATCGCGATATTTAAATAACAAAATATTAACGTTTTTCTTCATACATTTTCAAGTCAAGTTAAATAATATAATATATAAAATGAACTTATTAAGTAATTTATTTAACATAAAATTAATAATGTTGCGTATACATAGTGTTTTATATAACACCGAACATACATTGTACAATTTCCGAAGCTCGGTTTATTAAAAGAATTAATTTGAAGCTTTAAACCAGTATTTCCACTCCCAGGCTAAGCATGAAGTAAAATTTCGAGTTTAGAAAAGCCTGAAAATTTGGTTTGGTCGCGTAACGCGAAGCGCGGAGCGGCCAAACCAAATGTTCAGGCTTTTCTAAACTCGAAATTTTACTTCATGCGCCACCGGTACAAAACACTGACATATTACGAAGTTTAAAACACACCGCTGAACTTTACATTGAATCAGTGTTTTGTACCGGTGGCGCATGAAGTAAAATTTCGAGTTTAGAAAAGCCTGAAAATTTGGTTTGGCCGCTCCGCGTTTCGCGCTACGCGACCAAACCAAATTTTCAGGCTTTTCTAAACTCGAAATTTTACTTCATGCTTAGCCTGGGAGTGGAAAACACTCGTTTAAAGCTTCAAATTGTATTCTTTTAATTATTCTTTTAATAAACTGAGCGTGGTAAAATGTACAACGTCTGCATGTATATACTTAAAAGAAAAATTCTCGTTATGAAAATGTTCGGTGTTACATAAAACTCTCTGTATGTATCAATGGCGCCTAATGGGTTAATGTATTCGTTAGGAAATATATAAACAATTATTATTATCTGTTAATATAAAAAAATATCCAAGAAATAATGATTATACAGTTAAACAATGTTTTATTACATCAAAACTGCTATCATAGTTGAAAATCTTCAAAATATTTTTTTTTTTTAGTGGTTAATCCGACGTATTTAAAATAAATGATGAAAACTTTTGATTTAATAGCCGTGATTTTTACATCTTGACAACGTTGATATTAATTAGTGACAATTAAAGTTCCTCGTGGCATATTTTCGTTCTGGATTCAGCACGATCCTGCGTGTAATCACAACTATTAATAAACCCACATGACAGATCGTTCAGATTTTACCACGGTACCAGCATTACAACAAACCACGTATTTTTCATTTTTACAAAAGTACCGTTAACTCTTCAAATTAAATCCCAAAAGAGTTTTTTCATTAGGGTTAATTTTAGGATAATTCGTTTTTTGGGTGGGATTTAGTCAACACATTGCCCTTATTCCGTGACGTCATTAATTTGTACCTGTTTTTAATCAATTATTATCTGGTTGAAACAAAACATATTTAATTGTTTGGCATGTCGAATGCTAAATTACATTTTATTATCATGTCATTCATGACGCATGTCAAAATACTTCAAAAAGCGTCGATATGAAAAACAATTAAAAAATTCCATTTTTCCAAATGTAAGGAAACTATTTAACCCATTAACGGCCGAGCAATTATAGACTTAACTTTGAAAGTTAATTTTGGGTAAAATTCTGCATTATTTTTTATGATTTCTATGAATGAATTATTGTATTACATATTGTGCATTTTCTTAAATATACATAATGTATACGCTGTAAATTTTTAGGCATTCGTCGATTTGATATTAAAACGTGCAATATGAAGTTAAAACGAGTGTTTCCACTCCCAGACTAAGCATGAAGTAAAATTTCGAGTTTAGAAAAGCCTGAAAATTTAGTTTGGTCGCTCCGCGAAGCGGAGCGGCCAAACCAAATTTTCAGGCTTTTCTAAACTCGAAATTTTACTTCATGCGCCACGCGTATAAAACACTAAATTATAGTGAAGTTAGAAATACACTCACATTTATTATTTTTAAAATAGGTAATAATCGTAATATTTAAATAATAAAATATTTACATTTTTCTTCATACATTTTCAAGTCAAGTCAAATAATATAATATATAAAATTAACTTATTTAGTAATTTTAATGACAAATTGGGCAGGTGGTGGCCGAGCGGTAACGTCGCCGGGCTGTATCGCTCGGCGAGCCACAAATTCGGGTTCGATTCCCGTGCACGGGGAGACTTTATTTCAAAAATAATATCTCGTCGTGACCCTGGGTGTAGTATGAATGTGTGTGATTGTCCGAATGAATAGTTAAATACTACAAATTGCAAATTGTAATAAATTAATTGATACAAAAATATATAGATTGATGATTGATGGCTAATGGGCAAGTTCCAAAGGCTAGGCAACAGCAAAAAAAAAAAAAAAAAAATAATGTTGCGTGTATGCACCAATGGCGCTTAATGGGTTAAAGAAGAAATATATTGGTTTTCCAATAGTAAGCGAAGTTTCGCGTTATCTCAACTCTGCAGTCACATACTTTATCTTTTCCATGAGAACCTCTTATACACTTATGTTAATGATAATTAACTTAATGTCTCTTCGGATGTTGCAAGTACGAACAATATAATCGGTAGTAGTAGGGATGGTAACGTCCATTGAGGACAATGAGAGATAAATACGGGGTTCGTCGGTCGGGCAAGGAGAGGAGTGATTTAAAATAGGCGGCGGCGCGGGCTTTTGTATTTATGGCAGAAGAATGGGCGCCTCCGCCACTGTCGCCATTCTATTCAAATGACGTCCTCAGGCCGGGACCACCGTGCCCATGACGTCACGAATCTATCACGGTCACCCTCAGCTGTCAACTCGTTTCCATGGGAACCGAGGAGAGCGCATGCAAATTGCGCGCCGGCCAGCGGAAAGCGAGCACATGTGTACTCTTTTGTTTTATGCGTGCTATACTCAGTACACACGTGATGAGAATCTAAATGATATAACAAAAAAATGTACATACATACACATCAGTGGCGGTTTCTCAATAAAAGCTGCGGGGCTACAGCCCCTTTCTCTCCGTATGCCTTGAAAGACAAATATTTAAACGTTTATTTTCTTTGCGTTTTTCTGATTTTGCTTAATATTTTATTGAATATTGATCATATCGAATAATCTTTTAAATACAAGTTGTAGACCATAAAATAATGAGCATTTATTACGATGCCACTATAGAGCATTAGATGGCGTTTGCTTTCGAATCTATTAATAGTTTTCACATATTCGCTTGGAATAGTCAGAAATGTTCAGTATTCTTGAGTACCAAGTGTGCGTCACCGCAATGGGAAATCGTCTTTTTGGCAGTAGTTCAGGCGACTAATCTAGAGGTCGCCAGCGTCGGCAATTATTGAATTTAGCGCGTTTTTCTCCCGGTTTCTTGCTTTGTCCTCGGCCGCCTTAACCTACAAACCGTATTCCACTCGGTCATTTTTGTTAGTGTTTGCTCCGAGATGCACGGTCTTTCACTTTTCCATAATTTGTGGATGATAGTTTTCCATAACTTGTGGATGATAGATTTTCTGTAAGGTATTTTTAATTTCTATAGTTAGATTTACTGTTATTGGATAGATTATTTATACGTATTAGGTTATCTCTATTTTGATTAATTTAGTTGATTTTAAAAAATCCCTTAAATCATCATGGCCATAATCACTTGTAAGGTACCGGGCTGTAAATCCAAAGTAAAGAAAATTAGAATGTTTCATTTTCCTAAAACTTCGAATAGTGATAGCTTAAATTTTGTTTATTATTTATTTTATATTGTTATTCACAATTATTGTATTCTTGTGATTTGTCTATTTTTTTTTTAATTTATGTTTTTTATTAATAAGTTTTTTTATATAATTTCAACTTTTTTTGTCTTAATTTTATTTCTACCTGTTTGTACTTATATTCAGAAATTAATTACAAAATTATAAAAATAAAGTGAGTGTTAATTTCTATTTATTATTCAAGTCATTAATAATAATAATTCATTTATTGAGAATACGGAATATACTATTTCTTGAATAACTTTCCCAATTATCACTCAGTAAAACATTTTGAAATAATATTAAAGGATAAATAAAAAACACTTGGTTTGTTTCACTATTTGTTTCTATTTACTCGACTAGTTTCGCTTTTTACGGCATTATCAAGAGTGGATTACAGAAGAAACCGACCCTCTTATATATTATCAGGTAATAAGGGATTTTGCAATTGGGGAATTCCAAATCTCCTCGTTGTCGTTGACGAGGTGTTTTCCACATTTTATGGCTCTATTAATTTTTAAGCCCTCTCTGAGATTTAAAATTGGTCCCTTATTACCTGAGAATAAAATCTTAAAATTATTGGCATCTATAAAATGATTGTTGTTAATACAGTGTTTGGAAATTCCTGTATTATGTTTATTATTTAAAATTGATTTCTTACGTTACTTATGTTACTATACTAATATATACACAACCACACATACACACACTGCGGTAGTGTCTGTGATGAGTAAATTTCACATTACAGATTTCTGTTTTTCACTATTCCATATACGCACACTATAGGGATATACAGAGAGTTTTATGTAACACCAAACATTTCCATAAAGAGAATTATTTTTTGAAGTATCCATATGCATACGTTGCACATTTTCCGATGCTCAGTTTATTAAAAGAATTCAATTGAAGCTTTAAGCGAGTGTTTTCCACTCCTAGGTTAAGCATGAAGTAAAATTTCGAGTTTAGAAAAGCCTGAAAATTTGGTTTGGTCGCGTAGCGCGAAGCGCGGAGCGGCCAAACCAAATTTTCAGGCTTTTCTAAACTCGAAATTTTACTTCATGCGCCACCGGTACAAAACACTAATTCAATGTAATGTTTAGCGGTGTGTTTTAAACTTCCTAATATATCAGTGTTTTGTACCGGTGGCGCATGAAGTTAAATTTCGAGTTTAGAAAAGCCTGAAAATTTGGTTTGGCAGCTCCGCGCTTCGCGCTACGCGACCAAACCAAATTTTCAGGCTTTTCTAAACTCGAAATTTTACTTCATGCTTAGCCTGGGAGTGGAAAACACTCGCTTAAAGATTCAAATTAAATTCTTTTAATAAACCGAGCATCGAAAAATGTGCAACAAATGCATATGGATACTTAAAAGAAAAATTCTCGTTATGAAAATGTTCGGTGTTACATAAAACTCTCTGTATGTGTTTGGGTTTGTGATAGTCCGGCGACTATACTAGATGGCGCTTCGATCCGTTTTGGTGCGGGACATGGGGTGTCGCTTCTTGAGTGTTTCGTGCTCAGCACCACAGGAGGGGGGGTCGTCGCAGCAATGGAGATTCCGTTTTTTAACAATAGTTTTGTAGAACATTACTAGATTGGGTTATTTTCGAATTTCTTTATAATTAATTTTTAAGCTATTTTTGAGCCTGCCCGCCGTCATTTCCGCCCTTTTTGCCATTTCTCTTGGTATTTCTTCGAGAATAAGTGCGGTTTTAAAGTGTTCCATAATTTATGTTTTAACATTTGCTCCAATTAAGAATTATGTTCTTTTTTCTACTAATCTCTATTATCAAATGGATTTCTAGGTTTTTTGTAATTATTACTTGTTCTGTTGTAATTTTTTTGTTTACCTACTTGTTTGTTAAATAATTTTTCTTCATAATATAGTATTTTAAATAACATTACTGTTTTATTTGTATTTAATTTATTTCTCCCTGTTTGTACTTATAATAATGAATTTCTACAATGTTTTGAAAATATCAATAAAGGTAGGTGTAAATTAAATAGGTATTATTAATACAATAACGAATATATTTAATTTTACATTCGCATATATGAAAAGTGGCGTCTAAGTGTGAGTAAATTTCAAATAACAGATTTTTGTATTTCTCACTAACAGACACACACATTTTCACGCACAACAACAGAGATATAGGTGTTTCTTTAGTGATAGTTATCAGGAACACCCATAGGTGGCGCAAAAAAACGGAACACGGGCTGACGCCCCCTCGCTCAGCACTGGGTCGGGACCACTGACGAGGACCTTGAAGTCCGAAACACGTCTGTGGGTATCTGGTGCCGGAATACTGAATACAAGTTCAATTTTGATCTATTGTAAATTTACTCTTTGTCGCAGCACTGTTAGTTTTTAAGTTATTTTGAAAAAAAGTGAATTAATGATTGATTAACATATTGGAATCAATGTACACTGACTGACTGGAAAAGTGCTATGATGGACACCGACATTTCTTAAGAAGGGTTTTTACTCCATGATTAAGTATGAACTACATTTTCAGACATTTTTAAACTTGAAATTATACTTCATGCGCCACGCGTATGAAACACTAAAATATTATTAACATACAAATTACTCCTTACATGTGTATGTTTATGAAACAATACCAAGTGTATTTCCATTCATAGTGCAAAATGGTTCACCAAGTGCCAAATGTAAAATTTACTAAAGAAAATAACAATTTAGACAAAACTGTGCACTGCAAAGATTTTTTTTCTATTATCCAACCAGCGGGTATACTCCACGGAACTGCAATTGTCAGGAAGTTCATCATTATATTGCTTTGAAATATTAAAAAAGACTTGTGACCTGCGGCGGCAGCTCTTAATCAGTAAGGGGCGTTGTGGGTAAAAAAAAATACGTAAAAAAATAATTAAAAAATAACCTATGGGCGCTACTTGGTTTCATAACTTACCGTAGTGCCTGATTCCCTTAAACCAAGAAATGTGGGAATTTGGTATGTGTCAAAAAATAACTAAAGGTAATTACTTGCAAAACAATTAAAACTAAATGATTAAAAAAACACGAGAAACTATCGAGACGCAATAGACAAATTTATATAATTCGGTTGTCGTCAACCTTCTCCAAAATGTAATCCCAACACAAAAAAATATTGCTTATTTAAAATAAGTAAGTAGAATTTAATAAACAATAAAAAAATTACATCACTTTTCTTTACAAGGTTTCATACAATATAATAAACGGGTTAGTTTTGTTGTTATTCGAATCGCTTTATAATACTGATTGTTAGAGTTTTTTAAAGCGATTCGAATAACAACAAAACTAACCCGTTTATCGTCAACGGATAATTAATTGGATAATTTTTTTGAAATAAATCAACACAGTTGGGAGGGTTTCACTTTAATTGTTGAACACTGCAACATGTTTCACCACACAGTGGCTTCATCAGGCAGATGAAATAATGATTTTACAAAGTACAGGTAAGAGCTAATATACTAATGCAATTAAGTTAATAGAAGGGGGGGTTAATGAGATAATTAGGCTGAAACTAATACAAACAATTTTGAGCGACTAAATATTGATTAGGGGTGAGTTGTTTACTTCTATTTGGTCATTTAATAGAATACCTTTTTTGTTATATTTATTAATTTCTAATTCTTCTAATAAGTTTAATTTACGACTTTTGTTACATTCGTGCAAAATTTTGAATTTAGGGTTAAAGTTATGTTGGTATTCGATTAAATGATTGGCGTAGGTTGAAGAGGTTTTCTTAAATTGAAAGCATTTTTGGTGTTCTGAAATGCGATCTGGGAAGCTACGTCCAGTTTGTCCAACGTATACCTTGGGGCAATCTCCACACTCTAGCAAATACACGCCAGAGTTCGTAGTTTTATCAGATTTGTCTTTAGAATTATTGATGAATTTATTAAGTGAGTTGACCGTTCTAAAAGAAGGAGTTAGGTTTAAGGATCTGAGTTTTTTGCTGATGGCAATCGAAGGGGGACCGTTAAATGTTAATGAGCAATATTTATTATTCTGATTTTGAAAATTGGTGGGATATACTAATTTCAGGGCTTGTTGTCTTTGTTTTTTAAAAAGGATGTCTAAGATGAGCTTTTGACGAAAGCCGTTGTTATTAGCTATTATGAGGATTCTGTTGAGCTCATTATTAAAATTATTAATTGATAGGGGGATAGTGGTTAGCCTATGCAACATGGAATGGTAAGCTGCTAGTTTATGTTGCATAGGATGGAATGATGTGCTATGGATCGTAGTATCTGTATGGGTCGGCTTGTGAAAAATATTGAATTCATGTTTTTGACCTGGATGTGAAATTGTTAAGTCTAAAAAATTAATAGATTTATTAGATTCGATCTCCCTAGTGAATGAAATATCCTTGTGAATTGAATTAATGAAATTTAAAAGTTGATCTAGCTGTCTCTCCGTTCCTGTGAAACAGGTGAGAATATCATCAACATATCTAAACCAGTATAGGCATTTATTAAAAAGTGGGTGTTTACTAATTATTTCTTCTAATGAATTCATGAAAATTTCGGCAAGTAACGGACTGAGGGGATTACCCATGGCTAATCCTTTGTTTTGGATGAAGAAGTTGTTATTGAATTGAAAGTAATTTTGTCGTAAACATTCATTAAGGAGATCGAGAATCTCCGACTTAACAATCGGATTAGTACCCCGGGCGGTCAGCAATCCCTCAACCAGGTTTACCACCTCTTGAGGCGGCACGCTAGGAAAGAGATTACTGACATCAAAGGACACCAACCGGCTTTTCATCGGAACTTTGAGGTCTTTAATTCTAGTGATTAGGTCTAATGAGTTTTTAATAGCAAATGTGGATTTGAATTTCGTGTGTTCGCAAATCTGACTAATTAAATATTTTGAAATATTTCGACAAGGAGCCGAAACATATGATACTACTGGCCTAATCGGGGAATCTTCTTTATGGATTTTTAACAATCCATAAAGTTTTGGTGGTTTGGGATTCATAGGGATAAGGAGTTTTGACTGAAACTCGGAAAGGATAGCATTGCAGTTTTTGGTGATAGACTTAATCTCTTTTGTGAATTTATTGGTGGGATTTGATTTTAGTTGAACGAAGTTATTTGAATTGAGAAAATGTAGGACTTTCTCAATGTAGATTGGTTTGGGGATTGCAATAACTGAATTGCCTTTATCTGCTTTAGTGAAAACGATATTGTTTTTAATTGATTTATCCTTAAGGGATTTCGCTGTTAGGAGTTCTGAATTTTTAGAAATCAGTTTTGAAACTTGTTTGTGTTTCAAAATCTCATTCTTTAAAACACATTTATTTTCGATTGAATTATTTTTTGAATTAGTAAGAGCAAGTTCTGTTTCCACTCCCAATATTTCCAAGTCTGAAGGGCTTGGGAGTGTTTTGATGTTATGTTTGAAACCTTTTTGTAATAATTCAATTTCTTGGTCGTTAAATTGAGTCGGAGAAAGGTTAATAAATCTATCATTACTTTCAATTCAATAACAACTTCTTCATCCAAAACAAAGGATTAGCCATGGGTAATCCCCTCAGTCCGTTACTTGCCGAAATTTTCATGAATTCATTAGAAGAAATAATTAGTAAACACCCACTTTTTAATAAATGCCTATACTGGTTTAGATATGTTGATGATATTCTCACCTGTTTCACAGGAACGGAGAGACAGCTAGATCAACTTTTAAATTTCATTAATTCAATTCACAAGGATATTTCATTCACTAGGGAGATCGAATCTAATAAATCTATTAATTTTTTAGACTTAACAATTTCACATCCAGGTCAAAAACATGAATTCAATATTTTTCACAAGCCGACCCATACAGATACTACGATCCATAGCACATCATTCCATCCTATGCAACATAAACTAGCAGCTTACCATTCCATGTTGCATAGGCTAACCACTATCCCCCTATCAATTAATAATTTTAATAATGAGCTCAACAGAATCCTCATAATAGCTAATAACAACGGCTTTCGTCAAAAGCTCATCTTAGACATCCTTTTTAAAAAACAAAGACAACAAGCCCTGAAATTAGTATATCCCACCAATTTTCAAAATCAGAATAATAAATATTGCTCATTAACATTTAACGGTCCCCCTTCGATTGCCATCAGCAAAAAACTCAGATCCTTAAACCTAACTCCTTCTTTTAGAACGGTCAACTCACTTAATAAATTCATCAATAATTCTAAAGACAAATCTGATAAAACTACGAACTCTGGCGTGTATTTGCTAGAGTGTGGAGATTGCCCCAAGGTATACGTTGGACAAACTGGACGTAGCTTCCCAGATCGCATTTCAGAACACCAAAAATGCTTTCAATTTAAGAAAACCTCTTCAACCTACGCCAATCATTTAATCGAATACCAACATAACTTTAACCCTAAATTCAAAATTTTGCACGAATGTAACAAAAGTCGTAAATTAAACTTATTAGAAGAATTAGAAATTAATAAATATAACAAAAAAGGTATTCTATTAAATGACCAAATAGAAGTAAACAACTCACCCCTAATCAATATTTAGTCGCTCAAAATTGTTTGTATTAGTTTCAGCCTAATTATCTCATTAACCCCCCCTTCTATTAACTTAATTGCATTAGTATATTAGCTCTTACCTGTACTTTGTAAAATCATTATTTCATCTGCCTGATGAAGCCACTGTGTGGTGAAACATGTTGCAGTGTTCAACAATTAAAGTGAAACCCTCCCAACTGTGTTGATTTATTTCAAATAGTATTATGGGGTTTCATCATGTATCCGCCTCATCAATTAAATAATTGGATAATTAATTGGCATCTTCAACCGCGCGTAATCCACTGAATAATTAAATTTCAAAATACATAGCAAAATTAGTTGTTGGGCTTACGTCAAATATCGGTTCTTTAATCAAGTGAAGAGGATATAAAATGTTATTTTTTTTTATTCACTGTTTACACTTATCTGAAATTCCATTAGCGACTTTTGACCGCCTATTGCCTTGCTGACTCCATCGCCAAATTACAAAGCAACCGAAATCAAAAAAAAAACGGCACGCACCCTCTGTCGTTAATTTGTCGAACAGAAAATTACGGAACTCCACACAGATGAATTTAAAAGAATCTCACTCTTTCGATTCGAAATCAATTCAATGAACAAGGCCTAAAAGTCGAATTTCCCTTATTTTCTTTTTAAATTTACGCAATCAGAAAAAAACACTACGATAGAATATACAAAATATGATGTATTGCCTGTAGATGTAATGCGGCCTTACGTGAATTTATTATTAATTGAAAAATTACTGAAGAGATCATACAGATTTTCTGAAATTTCAGTACACCGCACTCAGCACGTGTTTTCCTTTTAATTTTTTTATTCTTTTTTCAAGCACACAGCTATTAACGGGATCACTTAACGAATTAAAATGAATTTATCCAATGATTAATCCAACCTCACGCCCCCTCTTCGGACTAAAATTATATTGGTAACTTCGACCTATCGACCAGTATGATGGGGCTACACTAAATCATTATCCTTCCAATTAATTTGACCAAAATACCCACACGGGAACTTATTATCCATAGAACAATTTGTTTAATCGAACACCTCTCCCACCGTATCAATTCAGATTATTCATATAACTAACTCCTGGCTCAAAATTAAACGAACACAAATCCGCGCGCCGGAATTGCGCCAGTGTGACTGCTTCCTATTAACCAAAGATTGACGGTAAACCAAAATAGAGACATCTGAACAAAACAACAAAGTAAATCTAAGTGAATCGCTTCCTATCCAGCCCTTCTATAACCGGCATTCACAACCTGGAATAATACCAACGAGGATTTCGTCATCAGAAATCAACATTTTTTTTAGGTTAGTTTTTCCAACTCGAATCGTATTACTTCTTTGTTTGATACATAACTAAAGTACTTAACATAATCCCTAAACTTCATAAATCCTAATAAATTAACGTTTCTAATTGGTATTCAAATTTTAATTAAATTAACTACTTTGTGTCATTATATTTTTCTAAATTCTCAAAAAAATAAAGAGTGGAAAACGCGAAGTTACAGACTTGGAATTACAATGATTTTTTAAATTAAAAATATACATTTTTGTTATATGACGTGAGCGTCATTGAAAATGACACTAAAAAAATTGAGAAGTAGACATTGTTGACATTGTCAATTTGTGTTTTATAAATTGTCCAAACATTGGGCATACCACAAGGGTTTACAATTGGAAAACAGACAGACAGAAGTATGAGCAGGCTTGAACATATAATAAAATAGGTAATGACTTGGAATTACAATGATTTTTTAAATTAAAAATATACATTTGTGTTGTATTTCGTGAGCGCTATTGACGATGACACTTAAAAAATGGGCAGTAGATGGCGCTTAGATAGTCAATTTATTTTTTATAAATTGTCCAAACATTGGGTATACCACAAGGGTTTACAATTGGAAGACAGAAGTATGAGCAGGCTTGAACATACAGGAAGTATACGTGTTCTAAATTCAGCTTATTTTCTTTCAATCATTAGATATTTGTTGTTTTTTTAAAAGAGTTCATTTTGAATCTTTAAACGAGTGTTTTCCACTCCCAGACTAAGCATGAAGTAAAATTTCGAGTTTAGAAAAGCCCCGTGAAAATTTGTCTCGGGTCGCGCCGCGACCCGAGACAAATTTTCTGGGCTTTTCTAAACTCGAAATTTTACTTCATGCGCCACCCGTATAAAATACTAAAATAGTGTACAATTGATGTATATTTAAACCTCACTTGAAATCAGTGTTTGATACGCGGGGCGCATGAAGTAAAATTTCGAGTTTAGAAAAGCCCAGAAAATTTGTCTCGGGTCGCTGCACGACCCTCGACAAATTTTGACGGGGCTTTTCTAAACTCGAAATTTTACTTCATGCTTAGTCTGGGAGTGGAAAACACTTGTTTAAAAGCTTCAAATTAAAATCTTTAAAAAAAACAACAAATATCTAAAGATTTAAAGAATATAAGCAATTTTTCTTTTAAGTAAACATATGCATAAACTACATTTTTCGACATCCGTTATTTTTTAAAAGAGTTCAGTTTGAAGCTTTAAACGAGTGTATTCCACTCCCAGACTAAGCATGAAGTAAAATTTCGAGTTCAGAAAAGCCCCGTGAAAATTTGTCGAGGGTCGCGCAGCGACCCGAGACAAATTTTCTGGGCTTTTCTAAACTCGAAATTTTACTTCATGCGCCACGCGTATAAAACATTAAAATATGAAATTTATGTATATTTCAACCTCACTTGAAATCAGTGTTTTATATGGGTGGCGCATGAAATAAAATTTCGAGTTTAGAAAAGCCCAGAAAATTTGTCTCGGGTCGCTGCACGACCCTCGACAAATTTTCACGGAGCTTTTCTAAACTCGAAATTTTACTTCATGCTTAGTCTGGGAGTGGAAAACACTCGTTTATAGCTTCAAATTGAACTCTTAAAAAGAAATGGGCAGTCACATAGTCCAAACATTGGGTATACCACAAGGATTTACAATTGGAAGACAGAAGTATGAGCATGCTTGAACATATAATAAAATAGGTAAAGACTTGGAAATACAATGACTTTTTAAATTAAAAATATAAATTTGTGTTGTATGACGTGAGCGCCATTGACGATGATACTAAAAAAATGGGCAGTAGATGGCGTTCGCATTGTCAATTTATGTTTTATAAATTGTCCAAACATTGGGTATACCACGAGGGCTTACAATTGGAAGACAGAAGTATGAGCAGGTTTGAACATATAATAAGATAAGTAATGAAGTATTTTATTAGTATTAAATGCTAATAATAATCGTAAAGCAATAAAGCTATGTCCCCTCAGATAGATATCAACCAATAACTCGATATGGAATATTAGTTACTTAGCGAAACTTGTTAGTTTACCCGTTCAAAGTACGCCGCTTGGTTATTATCATCCGAGTGCCTCCGTTGCGTTTTAATTAAGCCTTGATCCTGTTTTCGAGTAAATCATCTTTTCCTTCCATTCCTTTTTCACCCAAAACGAAATAAATGCCTCTCTCGAACGGGACGGACGACATTCCCGCGCTTGGTTCTTTTTCCGTTCGAGAGAGGGCGATTAGGGGGCGTCCATACGTAATCAGCAACAGGAGTAAAAAATCCGAATGGAAAGGTCGTTAGTCGTCGTCGGTATCACTAATAGAGCATGTAGAGAGGATTTCTTGCGTGCGTGTGTGTGAGTGTGTACAGGAGGTGCTCACATATCGGACACAGTTCAATGAGACTGGAACCAACTGACCAGAAACAATCTAGATTAACATCGTAACTATGCTCGGGTTTCTAAAGGATTTACGAGGGACTGTTATTTATATTTGCTGTGTGTGTGATGTTTATGTGTGAGAGTATCCTCTCTTAAGGTTGATTACGAAAAAGTATAGCAAAGAAAATCGATTTATTTCGAGACGATTTCAAAGAATCTTTCAATTCATAATTTTCTTCATTTTTAGATTGTCTAACCCAGGATTTCCCAAAATTGTAATTATTGCGACCTAATGTTTAAAAACCACACTACTTTTCATCACCATTTCTTCTTCTATGTAGGTATCAGTGCGGTTCGTGAGAACTTTTGTTGGTGTTTGCAACCCCACAAATATTTTTTTTCTTTTAAGTATACATACAGTGAATTTTTATTTTTAGTATACATATCCTGATGCGTACTCTGCAAATATTCGGGCATTCGTTATTTAAAAAAAAATACCTTTATTGGCATAATACTATATCTACACTAATCGCTGCCCCCTCTCTTCCTTCTGCTTTCTCTCTCTTCCCCCAACTTCTCGTTATTTTTATAAAAGTATTCAATTTAAAAATTCTAGCAGGTGTTTCCACTCCTCGATTAAGCATGAAGTAAAATTTCCAGTTTAGAAAAGCTTGTATTTTCCGGGGCGCTCGGGCAAATCCAAATTTTCAGGCTTTTCTAAATTTGAAATTTTACTTCATGTGCCAGGCGTACTAAACATTGATTGATTGATGAAACAGCAGAGCACGTCATATGTGCCTATCCAGCTGGCAACCAGATCAGGACCACGGTGTTTGGCACACCGAAGCTAAACCTGAAGGACCTGGAGAAAACTTCACCTGACAAGATCCTTGACTTCATCAAGAAGATGGACTTGGAAGGTGAGCTGTAAGGTCGGATGTTCGACCTTAACTGTGAGCCACAATAGATCCTTGCGGTCGCAGTGGAGGGTAGCATAACTACCCACTCACTTTCAATAGAATAGAAACATTGATTTAAAGTTAAATTCAAAATGTACATGGTGCATTGAATTAGAAGTGATTTTTTATAATAATTATAATACATTACAAGAAAACAAAAATTAAAAATTATTTTTTCATATTATTTCTGGATCAAAATCAGATTTAGTTAACATTAGTCTATCGTGTCAACTTGACTTAAGACGAGGATAGTCGGCGTTTAATCCACTGTGTCAACTTGACATAAGTCGCCGTCAGCCGACATTAATCTATCCTGTCAACTTGAAATGACACTTTGTCCATTGTATCAAAGTTGTCACTAATCGGCGTCTGCGACTATTGTCAATTTGAGACAACTATTATTTGAAATATATTACTAGATGGTCATGTTATTGTTTTTCCTTATGATACTTGTGACACACATTTTCATAGTTGTGACGTATTTTAAACTAGCAAGTGTCTTCCACTCCCAGACTAAGCATGAAGTAAAATTTCGAGTTTAGAAAAGCCCCGCGTAGAAAATTTGTCGAGGGTCGCGCAGCGACCCGAGACAAATTTTCACGGGGCTTTTCTAAACTCGAAATTTTACTTCATGGCCACGCGTGTAAAACATTGATTTAAAGTAAAGTTGAAAATATATACTGCTGAGATCTGATAGATATTTACTAAGATACGAGGGTAGATTGAAAAGTTTCCGGAATGGGCAAGAAAACGCAGTAATTGAACAGGTTTAATTTTTCAACATAGTACCCTTGCAGGGCGATACACTTTTCCCAGCGGTGCTCCAACTTTTTTAAGCCTTCAGAAAAATATGATTTCGGGAACTCTGCAAAATAAGCTTTAGTGGCGGCGATGACCTCCTCATTTGACGTAAAGCGCTTGCCTCCGAGCCAAGTCTTCATGTTTGTGAACAAAAAGAAGTCGCACGGGGCCAGGTCTGGAGAGTACGGGGGATGCGGCACCACCTCGTAGCCCAATTCATCCAATTTAGCATTGGCGATTCGGGATGAATGGGCCGGCGCGTTGTCGTGGTGGAAGAGCACTTTTTCCGCTGCAAATGAGGCCGTTTCTCCTTCAATATGCCGTTGAATTGATCCAATAAATCGCTGTAGTATTGTCCCGTGATAGTTCTTCCATTCTGCAAAAATTCGATGTGTATCACACCTTGCGAATCCCAAAAAACGGTGGCCATGACCTTTCCAGCTGATGGGACAGTCTTTGCCTTCTTCGGAGCAGATTCGCCTGGAGAAATCCACTGTTTCGACTGCTGCTTGGTTTCTGGTGTGTAGTGGTGGATCCATGTTTCGTCCACGGTCACGAATCGGCAAAAAAAATCCGTTGGATTACGCTTTAACAAGGCCAAACACTCTTTCGAAGTGGTCACACGATTTCGCTTGTTGTCCATAGTCAGCAAACGCGGCACCCATCGCGCCGACAGCTTCCTCATGCCCAAATATTCGTGAACGATATTTTGCACACGTTCATATGAGATGCCCGTGGTCTCTACTATTTCGCGCAACTTCACTCGTCGATCGGCTAACACGAGATCATGGACTTTGTCGACCATTTCTTCATTTGTGGCCGTTTTTGGACGTCCACTGCGTGGTTCATCCTTGGTGCTCGTACGGCCACGTTTGAACTCGCTCACCCAGAAACTAATAGTCGAAAATGAAGGTGTGGATGTGCCATGAACTTCCTGCAAAATATCTCGTATCTCCGTCGCCTTTTTCCCATCCATCCAGAAATGTTTGATGACTGCACGAAATTCGTTTTTATCCATTTTTCCAAAGGTGCCTGACTTGCTTCACAAGATAACCTAGTAAACAAAAACGGAACGACGCACGGGTCTGAAAATTTGACAGCTTACCTAAAATAGGTTAGCTTTGACAACCATCATAACAATTTCACGATACGCGCGCCATCTCTTGCCCATCCCGGAAACTTTTCAATCTACCCTCGTATAGCAAAAAAATGCAAAACATATTTATTTTGTGAATATTTTGTTAATGTGATAATAATAATAAAAGTAGAACAAATTTAATTTAAGACCCATTTCCATATTCTCAAAATTTAAATCATCATATCTCTAACAAGGACAGTGCTATTATGGACACATCAACATTTTTTTTAATATGAAATAAAAACATTTCTAAAATTAAAACAATCACTTAGAGCTGAACCGAAAACCGAAAATCGCAAAAAACGTTATTTTTACCGGAACGAAGCCCGGAACTGAACCGATATATATTTTATTAATTGAACTAAAATGAAAAAAATTAAGGTTCGAAGCCCTGCTTTTGACTATAACAAATTTTTGACAGCATCGTGTTTCTCGTCGTCTTCTAATAAACTCCAACAACAAAGGCCAATACTTACTCAGAAAAAATCTGCCAATTAAAAAATAAAGGTTAGTCGAAACTTTAATCACTGATCAAATAGCGGTGCATTAGAATAATCGACAAATCGACGATTAAATATTTAATCGACCGGGGTGCAAACGGGCATTAGTATTAAGGACTACAGATTTTTGTAACTTTTTTGTTAAAACAAATGTATTTTTACGAGAAAATCGCAAAAAACGTTATTTTTACCGTAACGAAACCCGGAACTGAACCGATATATATATTTTATTAATTGAACTGGAATTAAAAAAATAAAGGTTCGAAGCCCTGCTTTTGACTATAACAAATTTTTGACAGCAACGTGTTTCTCGTCATCTTCTAATAAACTCAAACAACAAAGGCCAAAACTTACTCAGAAAAAATCTGCCAATTAAAAAATAAAGGTTAGTCGAAACTTTAATCACTGATCAAATAGCGGTGCATTAGAATAATCGACAAATCGACGATTAAATATTTAATCGACCGGGGTGCAAACGGGCATTAGTATTAAGGACTGCGGATTTTTGTAACTTTTTTGTTAAAACAAATGTATTTTTACGAAAAAGTGGCCAATCTGATATTCGTTTTTGTTGGAAACTTACCGTTTAGCCCTAATTCAAATAGTTGTCAATTTCACTGCTGAATAATCACGAGTTAGAAATATGTTTCTAATCTGGAATTAATTTTAATAACTCAATTTATTTTAGAAGATTACTTTTTTCTCTTTGATTAAAACTATTGGAATACCTGTACTTGATGGGCAGAACTGGAAAAGTGCAATTAAACGGTCTCAGGGCATGAGATGAAAGAGAGACAACGACACACGGCTCACATAAAATCAATTAGCATCTGAATTACCTGAGATAAAGTCATGCGATAATCTCGTGTAATAAACTTGTTAATTGGCGGAGAACCAATCGCGTCCGTGGAACCTTTATTGGTTCTCCGGACCAGTATATAACAAGTCCTCCATCACCAATCCTCACCTGGTCCACGCATAAATAGATAAGAATTGTAAAATACAGAGTGGCTGATCCCCAATAGGAATTTATTGACTACTACTGTTTTTACTGATATATCTCGTGCGTGAATCAAAAAAAAGGAACGGAGGGAAGTTGTGTGCACGTAACGAAGGAGCGAAGAGCGAAGAGGAGGAGAGGCCCCATCATCTCGAACAATATTAATTATCCGGTTCATATACAATAAGCATTCTCGTTCTTCTTATCGCTACGGCCCAGCGGCTGAGGAGCATATATCATCTTATTATTATTATGCATGGAACCGAACTGCACCTCCTTTGTCCGATACCTGCGTGATAACGAGCTACCTGCTATTAATAAGGCACCAGCGGTGAATGTTATTAGGGATTACTTCATAAACTAATTTATTATTATTTTCTACTTGTACTAGTACTTACAAAGAACGTTTCAACATCATATTGTTTTAAAATTTACATATAAATGGTTGTTCACTCATCAACAGTTAGTAGTACCAAAAGGATCTACAATAGTAGATAATGCTTTTCATTTTTTTTATTTCTAAAATTAACCAATCAACAGGTGTCCCACAATGATCTGCAATAAGGAACAATAATCGGCAAATAATGTTCTACAACAAGGTGTCCCAACCTTTTTCTACTATCGACCCCTCTTGAAGGAATGGCTATCTTCATCGACCACATATTGTTACCAAACTTCTTTTTACACACAATTTGATATATTGCAATATTTACCGTATTTTACCTTGAACGGTGACATTTTTTATACATTTTGATGATTGTGATCATCATATACAGTCATAAAGTCACAATAGTGAAAATACAGTCAATATAGTGATTTAATGAGAAAATCATATCACAATTAAAATACAGTAACCCAAGTGATTTACATCATAATATCGCGAACGTGAATTAATGACAAAATCCGAATAATTTGAAATACAGACTTACAGTCATAATAACACAATAGTCGAAATACAGTCGATGGAGACATAGAATGACAAAATCCTAGCATAGTCAAAAGACAGTCAACCAAGCGATTTACAGTTATAATGTCACAGTAGTCAAAATACGACATTTTATGATAAAATTCTGACATAGACATAAAACAGCCAAATCCTAATAAGTTAAAAGACAGACAACTAAGTGACTTACGGTTATAATGCCACAATAGAAAAAAAATGGTCAATAGGAAGATTTATTAATAAAATTCAATCATAGTCAAAAGACAGTCAATCAAGTGACTTACAGTCATAATGTCACAATAGTCGAAATACAGTCGATAAAGATATAATATGAAAAAATCCTATGATAGCCTAAAGTCAGCCAACCAATTGACTTATAATCAAAATGTCACAAATGTTGTATATTAACATTCAATTATCAATTATATCAACAGAGCGATTTAATGAAGAAATCATATTTAGAGACTTATAGTCAATATTGCAATAGACCCACCTATAAGTACCAAATAAGAAATAACAGCGCATTAGGTCATGTTGTAAAAATTATTTTATCAAGTGAGTGTGCAAGGAGGACAAAAGACGACGACGATCGTTTCGCTCTTTTTATGAGCTCCTCAGGCCGCAACATCCATCATCCTATACACACTCACTTGATATGTAGAAGTTGTATATATACTGACTTTGCTAACCATAAGCCGGTATTGACGTTAGTATTTATTAATGCTACTGCATTGATAAAAGCATTGATTTCATTTTGCTTCTACAGTTAGTGTGGGTTTTTACTTTAAACCTTCGACTAGCATTGGTTCGGGTTTCGGGTTTCTCGCCGCTCCGATGCTAGTCGAAGGTTTAAACTGAAAACCGACACTAACTGTAGAAGCAAAATGAGATGCCCTTATCAATGCAGTAGCATTAATAAATACTGACGTCAATACCGGCTTATGGTTAGCAAAGTCAGTATATACAGGGGGTCCCATTTTAATCTTAACAGGGGAATATCTCGAAATGAGTGCGCGTAATCGAGAATATTGCCGAATTAAAAGTTTTGTGGTTCGGAGGGGGACATCCGATTCTTCCATGAATTTCATCCCCCGACCCTCAAGGGGGTGGATAATAGGGGTAATTTTGAAATCTTAAATGGGAGCCCCCAATTTTTATTGCGGATTCGGAAAGAGCATAAAAAACTAGGTATGTTTTACCTCAGAACTTTTTTGTTATTTGAAACAGGTGGCGCTGTAATCGACAAAATTTGAAAATTTGATTGTTTCCGATAAAACATAAAGTTAGTGTTTGGCTGACAATTTATGATTAAAAAATTCACAAGCCATATAAAATAAATACATCTTTAAAGTGGTCTTACAAAAAAAACATCTGGCGACGTCAAATCCGGTATATATCTTGCTTTAATCTTACTTAAAATGTCGAACCATAAGTGACTTGAAAACCGAATCAAGGCCCAAAATTTAAGCATTTTATTCACAAAAAAATTTTGATTCAACAACTGAATAATTTCCATCTACTAGGAATTTCCCACCAACACAAATTTTTTGGTGACAATTATTTAAAAATGATTAAGAGATATTTAAATTTGGGCTGAAAATGTCCATCTCAAATGTCAAAGATTCTCTCTCTGTCTTTCTCTCTCTCTATCTCATCTCTCACTTTTCTTACTCATTCACAAGATGTGAAGGTCAGTTCATGAAGGTGAATTACGTATTTTTCAAACATAGTCCTTGCCCTAACTTTACTTTCGCGTATTGATTTTCAATGAAAAATTAGGGGTTTCATTGGAATCAACAAACTTTGCACCCCGCCCCACCTATATAGGCGTTCATTTTAAGTGACTTGAGAATTTTTTAAGAATTAATTGTCTGCCAAACACAAGTTTTATGTTTTATCGAAGAAAATCAAATTTATAAAATTTTGTCGATTACAGCGCCACCTGTTGCAAATAACAAACAAGTTCTCAGGTAAAACCTACCTAGTTTTTTATGCTCCTATTTAAGATTTTAAAGTCTCTCTTATTATTCAACCCTTGGGGGTCGGGGGGTGAAATTTATGGAAGAATCGGACGTCCCCCTTCGAACCACAAAACTTTTCATTCGGCAACTTTCTCAATTAGACGCACTCATTTTGACCTGTTAACATTAAAATGGGACACCCTGTATACAACTTCTACATATTAAGTGAGAGTGTATGGGATGATGGATGTGGCGGCGTGAGGAGCTCATAAAAAGAGCGAAACCATCGTCGTCGTCTTCTGTAATCCTTGCGTGTGCAAAATTATTTTATCAAGTGAAGGTTCACTTGATAAAATAATTTTTACAACATGACCTAATATATATATATATATATATATATATATATATATATATATATATATATATATATATATATATATATATACACTGGTACTTTACCCCTTGGGTTTGGTCGCTCTTAGGAGCTTACTAAATTTATTCGGATGGATTAGTCCATTTTTGTATTATTATGACCGTGTCTAATTGTGTCCTTTAGGATTTCTGTTACTTTTATCAATTTTTTTCCTATCCTGTGCTTTTTTTGGATTAGTCCATTTTTGTATTATTATTACCGTGTGTTAATTGTGTCCTTTAGGATTTCTGTTACTTTTATCCATTTTTTCCTATCCTGTGCTTTTATTTCTCGTCTTTTATTCTTGCCTTTATTAAATCTTGTGAAGCTTCGTCTTGCCGAGGGGAGCAAATGCTTACTGGAAATCGAGTATAAAAGAAGAAACTATGTTCAGGATGTGGGCTACGAGTAAGACAGACGACTATATACACCAATCACCGGTCTCGCTTCTGGATGCAGCCTCCAAACGCTGTTACCCAATTTTATACAGAGATTGGCTAACTGGATATACCGAGAGTTTTATGTAACACCGAACATTTTCAATGTGCATTTTCATATATTCTAATTATCAAACCAAAGCATCCAATACGATTTGACACCTTTAATTTTTAGGTTATGTGTAAATTAGGTTGCCTGTATGACCATTACAAATTGTAGCCAATCAATCGCAAATAATGCCTTAACTTGTAAATACAGGGAGCTTTTGTTTCAAGTATACATGTCCCAATTACAGCGTATATGCGGTAAATCTTTAGATAATCGTTGTTTTTTCAAGAGTTCAATTTGAAACTTAAAATGAGTGTGTTCCACTCCCAGACTAAGCATGAAGTAAAATTTCGAGTTTAGAAAAGCCTGAAAATTTGGTTTGGTCGCGTAGCGCGAAGCGCGGAGCGGCCAAACCAAATTTTCAGGCTTTTCTTAACTCGAAATTTTACTTCATGCGCCACGCGTATTAAACACTGACATATTACAAAGTTTAAAACATACCGCTAAACTTTACATTAAATCAGTGTTTTGTTCCGGTGGCGCATGAAGTAAAATTTCGAGTTTAGAAAAGCCTGAAAATTTGGTTTGGCCGCTCCGCGCTTCGCGCTACGCGACCAAACCAAATTTTCAGGCTTTTCTAAACTCGAAATTTTACTTCATGCTTAGCCTGGGAGTGGAAAACACTCGCTTATAGCTTCAAATTGAATTCTTTTAATAAACCGAGCGTCGGAAAATGTACAACGTATGCATACTTAAAAGAATAATTCTCGTTATGAAAATGTTCGGTGTTACATAAAACTCTGTGTATATGAACTGTGGTTTTGCCATCTTATTTTGGCTCTTCCTCTAGCTCTTCTACTTCCTGGTTCCCATTCAGTTATGGCTCTTACAGGTGACTCCTGCTTCATCCTATATATGTGTCCTAGCGATCTTGCTCTTTATACTTTGAAACACTTTATAATATCATCTTCTTACAGTGCCTCATATATTTCTGTGTTGTTTCTGCTGCTGTATTCTCCATTTTGATTCTTTTTTGATCCCATAAACTTTCTCATAAGTTTCCTCTCTTGCGTCGCCAGGTCTTTTTGTTCTTTCTTCTTAAGAGTTATTTTCTCTGCAGCATACATTAGGATAGGCCTTATTAGTGTTTTATACATTCGTGTTTTAACTACAGTCGATAAAACAATGTAATTACTAATTTAATTTAATAAAAAAAAACCTCTAGAAATCAAATTGTTCGCACCTACTAATGACTTAATCCCTTTACCTATAAATAACATTCCTTCATTTTCTCTCGCCCCAGTTTTGTGTACCTGTTTCGACGACACACACAAAGGAGTTACAGACAAAATTTCGAACATTTTTAGAAAATTCAACATACACACATCGTTCAAACCATGTCTTACGATAAAACAACTTTTACGCAGCTCTAAAGAAAAAATTCTCTTTGAAAAACAAGGAATATACAAAATTCCTTGTAAAGACTGCAATAAATCATATATCGGCCAAACCAACAGAAGAATTAACGTCAGACGAGAAGAACATAAATTGGCCATAAAAAATCACGACAAAAATTCTTCATTATTCGACGACACACTTCGACATTCCTGTAAGTTTCCTGTTTATTTAAATATTTTTTGTATTGAAAGTCTACAGCATAGCTATACTGATGAGGGATAAATCTTGAAACGCGTCTATAGATGGATTAAGACAATTAAAATTCATTCCCTGTAATTTTTTCAATTTATTTCAATTTCCTGTTGTTTCATTTAGTTTACTGAGAGAATAATTTGACCTGATGTTGCATTTTGCATATAAATTATGCATAGAACAGTAGAGCTGTCGTGTAACTCAAATATTCATTGTACAATTCAATATTTGTCGGGGTATTAGCTCGAGAAGTAGTTGTTTCAATGAATATTTGGGGACTTCTCTCAATGAGACATAAAATGTTTGCAGAAAGGCGATATTAATTTTAATTCGTTTTTATATTCTCTAGAGTGCCATGATTTAATCTTTTTGTTAATTTAAGTTGACTGTAATTAATTTATTATATAAAATCAAAATTTGCAGAAAGTCAATATTAATTTTAATTCGTTTTTATATTCTCTAGAGTGCCATGATTTAATCTTTTTGTTAATTTAAGTTCGTTGTAATTAATTTATTATATAAAATCAGAATTTGCAGAAAGTCAATATTAATTTTAATTCGTTTTTATATTCTCTAGAGTGCCATGATTTGATCTTTTTGTTAATTTAAGTTGGCTGTAATTAATTTATTATATAAAATCAGAATTTGCAGAAAGTCAATATTAATTTTAATTCGTTTTTATATTCTCTAGAGTGCCATGATTTGATCTTTTGCCATGATTTGATCTTTTTGTTAATTTAAGTTGGCTGTAATTAATTTATTATATAAAATCAGAATCCTACAATATTTTCCATGGCACTTTAGAGTGTTTTTTTTTTTTTTATTGAACATACGATACATCATAGTAAAAAAAAAAACAGTCAACACAGTGACTGAACTAAAGTAATTTGCTTTTTTACCAGTACGCTTTTTGATCGGACACAGAGAAAATGTTTATTTGCATACATAATGTTAAATAAAAACTAGCACTTTTTTTTGTTTGTTTGTTTCATTAGCCTCGGCTTTCGCCATACAGCCATTGGCCATTGTATTATTTTTTAATGAATTAATTAACTAATTCCAGGTATTTAATTCGTTTGGACGCCACAATTCATTCACACTACATCCATGGACCCGGATGGAATAATTTATTACTCACAAATTTTTCCACCGGACGGGATTCGAACCCGCGACCTCTTGGTCTATGGGCAGGGTCTCTACCCACTCGGCCACCGAGGCCCCATAGCACTTAGCATCACACAAAACTCCTCTAGATTGTTCTTGAATATTTCAATCAATTTAATTCCCTTCTAATCCAATCGCACATACACTAATAAAGACTTGTATATACTAGTATATAAACGCATTTATCTTGGTTATGTGCATTATTATTGAAAGATTAATACGTTTTAAATTCAATCGTTTCCCTAGTTTATGAATAATAATATAAAACACGAACCGGTAGTAATTTATTTAATTACAAGCGCACTTTCTCGTTTCCATTAATGTTTACATTCGCGGCTTTTTTCATAATTAAGTAATTCTATTTATACTACACTATCGGCACTTGTTGCGCTCGCTTGCGTAAGTTGTCCTTTCGCGATTTTTCACGCATTGAATGAAATGAGTTACGATCGAATGAGGTAAACACTAAAAAAAAAAGTAAAATAAATTGTATTGTTGTAAAGATACAAATATTTCAAAATACAGTTTTTATAACACTGGGTAAAGTTGTTTCTCAGAAATAGTTTATTGTACAACGAGTATATAATGATAGCTACTAATCACGAAAACGAGATTTGCGGAACGAGCCGAAGGCGAGTGGAGCAAGTCGTTGGATTGATTAATAGCCATTATATGCGAGTTATACACTATTTTTTTCACGGCAACAAAAAAAATATATAACACAACATTTATTATATATATTTAGTCAGTCTTAATGGTCGGTTTTGTTTTATAAAAAATTGACAGATAAATGATGACAGATTGCGGTACTATGATTTTTTGTTTTATGTTTGGTTGAATAGATGCTAGCGAGATAATATCTCATCCAGCATATAAACCCCCAATTTTATTATTGGAATGTATCTCCAACAGAAATTGATTTAAAATAAAAACAATTCTGGTACTGGAGAATTTCTCTAAATTAGTAAAATTAAAGTTTATTATGTTAGGGTGGTTATGATGGTGATGATTATTAAGTAAAATTACAGTTTGTTATGTTAGGCTGAATGTAATGATGATAGTTGTTAGGTAATATGTAATGCGTTTGACTCTAAAATATGTATCTTAGCTTTAACTTTGACTTGTTTACATCTTGTAATTGTTTGATTGTAGCTGGTAAGTTATTATAATATTTGATTCCTGAAACAAATATACTGTTTTTTAAGATATCGGTAGAATTTTGTTGGACGATAAGATTACTTTTTCTGCGTGTATTGTGGTCGTGCAACTGTTTGCTGTTTTTTAATTCAATATTTGAGTTATCGCTGTTTATGATTTTATGTATAGCTATACATCTTTCTAAATTAATTTTATTGGTTATAGTTAATTCAGGTATAAGTTCATACAGTTGTTTTGTAGGTGTGTATCTATCAAGGTTATATATGGCTTTTAATATTTTATTCTGCTGTCTTTGAATTGTATTGATGTTATAAACACTTGTCCCGCCCCATATGCTACATAAATAATTTACTCTGGATGTAAATAGAGTGTTATATATGCTCTTCTTTGAATGGAATGGTATAAGGTTGTGTGCCCTGCATATTGCAACAGTTTTTGTTAAAAGTTCTAGGTGTTTGTCCCATTTTACGTCGTCTGTTATTGTCAATCGTAAATATTTAACTTCTGTTGTTTTGCTTATGCTGACATTTTGTACTCGGATGTTAAAATCTTGTTTGGCTTTGTTTTTTTGAGCAAGAAGCATGTATGTTGGTTTGGTATTATTTATTGTTAAATGATTATCAGAAAACCATTTTGTTACCACATCTAATTCCTCATTTGCCTTACGTTCTAATTGGTTTAGGTCTTTTCCCTTAAACAGAATGCATGTGTCATCAGCGTAAACATATACAGAGAGTTTTATGTAACACCGAACATAAGAATTTTTCGTTTAAGTATACATTAGCATACGTTGTTCATTTGCCGACGCTCGGTTTATTAAAACAATGTAATTTGAAGCTTTAAACCAGTGTTTTCCACTCCCAGGCTAAGCATGAAGTAAAATTTCGAGTTTAGAGAAGCCTGAAAATTTGGTTTGGTCGCGTAGCGCAAAGCGCGGAGCGGCCAAACCAAATTTTCAGGCTTTTCTAAACTCGAAATTTTACTTCATGCGCCACCGGTACAAAATACTGACTTTTACAAAGTTTAAAACACACCGCTAAGCTTTACATTGCATCAGTGTTGTGTACCGGTGGCGCATGAAGTAAAATTTCGAGTTTAGAAAAGCCTGAAAATTTGGTTTGGCCGCTCCGCGCTTCGCGCTACGTGTCCAAACCAAATTTTCAGGCTTTTCTAAACTCGAAATTTTACTTCATGCTTAGTCTGGGAGTGGAACACACTCATTTTAAGTTTCAAATTGAACTCCTTTTAAAAAAAACAACGATTATCTAAAGATTTACGGCATATACGCTGTAATTGGGACATGTATACTTGAAAGAAAAACTCTTTTTATGTACAAGTTGAGGCATTAATTGCAATTGATTAGCTACAATTTGTAATGGTCATATAGGCAACTTAATTTACACATAACCTAAAAATTAAAGGTGTCAAATCGTATTTTATGAAAATGTACGGTGTTATATAGAACTCTCTGTATGTTACCGGTAATATTTAATTCGAATATATCATTGATGTACGTGATATACAATGTCGGTGGTAAAACTCCACCTTGTGGAAGACTATATTCCGGAGTTTGCATTTCACTGAGAGTGTTATTAATTTTTGTTGGCTGCCTTCTTCGTTTTAAATAAGTATTTATGATGTTAACCTCTTTTCCTCGAATTCCAAGTAGATTTAATTTAATTACTAGCAGTGTTTGTGAGATAGTGTCAAAGGCTTTTTTAAATCGATAAAAACTATACGGACGTAGCTATGTTGGTCGAGTTCAGTTTGTATTTTATGTCTATGCATGCTGCTGTAGTTCCGGATTTTTTTGATAGGCATATTGGTATGGACTTATGATCTTGTTACGATAAATTTGGTTTTGTAGTCGCGTCAGTAATACTTTTTCTGTTAATTTTGCTATAGCCGATGATAGTTCAATTGGTCGGTAGTTTTCAGGGTTAGAGTGGTTGCCTTTTTTGTAGATCGGTGTAATAACGACTTATTTTAATTCATTTGGGTATAAGCCTGATGACAATATATTGTTTATTAATTTGCTTAGAATGGCAGAGATTTCATCTGCGAGATGTTTTATTAGGACATTTGTAATTCCATCTTTACCAGGCGCTGAGTATGTTTTAAGGCTGTTAATGATTTGAATGTGTAATAAAGTTAATTCCACTTTTACAGAAATATGAACAATCGTTCAACAATAAATAATACTCACACAGTCTACCCTTTCGCCTAAGTTACATAGAAACACGCTCTTTGCACAAAAAAACGAACTCTTCCGTTTGGATGAAGTTTTCACGGTGTTAACGTTTGTTCCGCTTTAAAAAACACTTGCAACGAATAGAAGCGCAATGGTTTACCCGGTTTGAGATTGATTTATGTTTACAAACGCGTTTTACGCGGGTTAAACTAGTGAGTACGGCGGAGATGTTGTTGCGTTACTTCGTACTTTAACAAAATGGCGTCGACGACGTCATCACCACCTTGGTCAAATGTAAGAAAAGAAGCTGATTTGACTAGCACGGCGCTGTTACTGCATAGTGGCAAAAAATCCAATCAGGCAATTATTTATATTCGTGTTAAAAAATCTAATTTATCACGCAAATCCCGTGTTAAATGTACTTGAGTGTTAAATGCACTCCATTTATGCTGCCCACACAATTAAATAATGCATATATTATAAGAATGTCGTTAACAAAATAGTTTTTAATACTTTTTAATAACTCGCCGCCTCAAAAGTAAGATTTGACGCACACTTTAGAAGGCTATGCTCATTCGTCAGGTAGGCAACCTTATTTGCTCGTTATTGCCATTTACGTTATAGCACAGTTCATATACAATGAATTTTTTTTTTAGGTAAACATGCATAAGCTGTAAATTTTCTGGCATTCGTTGTTTTTTTAAAAGGGTTCAATTTGAAGCTTTAAACGAGTGTTTTCCATTCCCAGACTAAGCATGAAGTAAAATTTCGAGTTTAGAAAAGCTCCGTGAAAATTTGTCTCGCGACAAATTATCTGGGCTTTTCTAAACTCGAAATTTTACTTCATGCGCCACGCGTATAAAACACTGATTTCGAGTGAGGTTCAAATATACATTATGTTCACAATATTTTAGTGTTTTATACGCGTGGCGCATGAAGTAAAATTTCGAGTTTAGAAAAGCCCAGAAAATTTGTCTCGGGTCGCTGCGCGACCCTCGACAAATTTTCACGGGGCTTTTCTAAACTCGAAATTTTACTTCATGCTTAGCCTGGGAGTGGAAAACACTCGTTTAAAGCTTCAAATTGAATTCTTTTAAAAAAAACAACAAATGTCAGAAAATTTACAAAAAAGATTTGACGCACACTTCAGAAGGCTGTGCTCATTCGTCAGGTAGGCAACCTAATTTGCTCGTTATTGCCATTTACGTTATAACAGTTCATATACAGGGAATTTTTCTTTTAGGTAAGCATGCATAAGCTGTAAATTTTTTGACATTCGTTGTTTTTTTAAAATAGTTCAATTTGAAGCCACAAACGAGTGTTTTCCACTCCCAGGCTAAGCATGAAGTAAAATTTCGAGTTTAGAAAAGCCCTGTGAAAATTTGTCGAGGGTCGCGCAGCGACCCGAGACAAATTTTCTGGGCTTTTCTAAACTCGAAATTTTACTTCATGCGCCACATGTATAAAATAGTGGTTTCAAATGAGGTTCAAATATACATTATGTTAACAATATTTTAGTGTTTTATACGCGTGGCGCATGAAGTAAAATTTCGAGTTTAGAAAAGCCCAGAAAATTTGTCTCGGGTCGCTGCGCGACCCTCGACAAATTTTCACGGGGCTTTTCTAAACTCGAAATTTTACTTCATGCTTAGCCTGGGAGTGGAAAACACTCGTTTGTGGCTTCAAATTGAACTCTTTTAAAAAACAACGAATGTCAGAAAATTTACAGCTTATGCATGCTTACCTAAAAGAAAAATTCCCTGTATATGAACTGTTATAACGTAAATGGCAATAACGAGCAAATTAGGTTGCCTACCTGACGAATGAGCATAGCCTTCTGAAGTGTGCGTCAAATCTTTTTTGTAAATTTTCTGACATTCGTTGTTTTTTTTAAAAGAGTTCAATTTGAAGCTTTAAACGAGTGTTTTCCACTCCCAGGCTAAGCATGAAGTAAAATTTCGAGTTTAGAAAAGCCCCGTGAAATTTTGTCGAGGGTCGCGCAGCGACCCGAGACAAATTTTCTGGGCTTTTCTAAACTCGAAATTTTACTTCATGCGCCACGCGTATAAAATAGTGGTTTCAAATGAGGTTCAAATATACATTATGTTAACAATATTTTAGTGTTTTATACGCGTGGCGCATGAAGTAAAATTTCGAGTTTAGAAAAGCCCCGTGAAAATTTGCCTCGGGTCGCTGCGCGACCCTCGACAAATTTTCACGGGGCTTTTCTAAACTCGAAATTTTACTTCATGCTTAGCCTGGGAGTGTAAAACACTTGTTTAAAACTTTAAATTGAACTTTTTAAAAAACAGGGAAGATTTACAGAAAATAGGCTGAATTTGGAATACGTATACGTTAAAGAAAAGTTCCCTGTATATCCCGTTAACCAGTCTTTGTATATAATTTGGTAACATCGTCTAGATGCTGCATCCAGAAGTGAGACCGGTGATTGGTGTATATAGTCGTCTATATTTATAGAAAGTAGGCTGAATTTGGAATGCGTATACTTTAAAGAAAAATTCCCTGTATATCCAGTTAGCCAGTCTCTGTATAAAATTTGGTAACAGGGTTTGGATGCTGCATCCAGAAGCGAGACCGGTGAATGGTGTATATAATCTTTTGTCTTACTCGTACCCTACATCCTGACCATAGTCTTCTTTTCTACTCGATTTCCAGTTTGGCCATTAGCATTTGCTCCTTTTAGTTATAGTTATAGTTAACTTAATCTGTGCTAAAGTCCTGCCCAATTATACACAATAATGTAGATATTTCCAAATATTCTAAACTGATTGAATTTATTACAGTGCTTTTTTGGCGACTTTTCTGGTCTAATAGACCGGGAAAAGCGGATTTACTTTCGACAATAAAATGCGTCAAGCGTCACTTTCAAGAGGGCGAATTCAAAAAATAATTTATTTCAAATTGAATTAAATTTTAAGAGCAAGTGAACTCTCTCTGTAAATTGGCATTGTTTATAATATTGATAGGATTGCAAGAGGTTTTTTGTTTTAAATTTTTATGGATACTTTTCTTATGAACAACACATTTCGTGACTTGGTCCACATGACAATGGCCGAACATTCCTCTCTTCACCAAACAACTCAATACTGTCAATTTTTTGCATTCGCATTCCTTCCGAGCTCGCGTGACCGTCTCGGGCCGGTCTCGCCCTGGGTGTCGTCCAGCACTCGCCCCAATTAACCATCAGCGCCGGCATAAATTAGCCCCCTCTCGTTCCCCCGCTCACAACTCAAATTATAATTAATTAGCGCGATTTATCGGGCCATTAGCGCGTTTAATGTGCGTCGCGAAAGAATATAATTGATCGGTGCTCATCACGATATGGGGGTTTTTCTATATTTATAAAAGCATCGGCATCTCGGCGTTTGTTTTTTAATTTGCATGTCTGCGTTTTTTTTTTTTAAGTGGGAAGGAAACCCTGCGGGATAGTCAATTACCGATTTGCATATAAAATCGTGAAATTGTTGGGATAAACGTTTTGTGGTGTGTGAGGAATGGTGCGGAGTTCGGTAGTTACCAAAATAAAACAGTCACGAAGAGAATTCTTCTATAAAACAGTATAAAAGAACTTGTTTAGGGATTTTATTGAAAAACAGAAATATTTAGCGTTTAAGTTTTTATTAATTTTTGGGATAATCTACTTATGCGCAGGAACGAAATTTCATACCACCCCACATTATTAGTTATAGCGCTTGCGCTTGCGCGCGCAGTAGACTAAGGATGTAAGGATATTTGGAATTTTATCTTTACTGGAAGCATTCGATCAAAGTCAAAAAAATAATAGCCAAAACCGCAATTAAAACCCCACTGGAGAATGGAAGATTTAAAGCCGAAGAATGTTTCATTACTGTTTCGACGCGGCTTGCGCGTTTTACGCGAATTTATTACAGTCCTTTTTTTAATTTTTCTGGTCTAATAGACCCGGAAAAGCGGGTTTACTCTCGACAATAAAATGGTGCCGAGTTCGGTAGTTACCAAATAAAACAGTCACGAAGAGAATACTTCTATAAAACAGTATAAAAGAACTTGTTTAGGGATTTTATTGAAAAACAGAAATATTTAGGGTGTAAGTTTATATTAATTTTTGGGATAATGTACTTATGCGCAGGAACGGAATTTCGTACCACTGCACATTATTAGTCATGGCGCTTGCGCGCCCGCGCGCAGTAGGCTAAGGATGTAAGGATATTTAAAATTTTGTCTTTACTCGAAGCATTCGATCAAAGTCAAAAGATAATCCACCAAAACCGCAATTAAAACCCCACTGGAGAATGGAAGATTTAAAGCCGAAGAATGTTTCATTACTGTTTCGACGCGGCTCGCGTGTTTTACGCGAATTTATTACAGTGCTTTTTTGGATTTTTCTGGTCTAATAGACCGGGAAAAGCGGGTTTACTCTCGATAATAAAATGGTGCGAAGTTCGGTAGTTACCAAAATAAAACAGTCATGAAGAGAATACTTCTATAAAGCAGAATAAAATAACTTGTTTAGGGATTTTATTGAAAAACAGAAATATTGAGGGTTTAAGTTTTTATTAATTTTTGGGATAATCTACTTATGCGCAGGAACAGAATTTCATACCACTGCATATTATTAGTCATGGCGCTTACGCGCCCGCGCGCAGTAGGAAGGAAATTTGAAATTTTATCTTTACTCGAAGCATTCGATCAAAGTCAAAAAAATAATCCACCAAAACCGCAATTAAAATCCCACTGGAGAATGGAAGATTTAAAGCCGAAGAATGTTTCATTACTGTTTCGACGCGGCTCGCGCGTTTTACGCGCATTTACATATTTTCGGTACCCCATATGGCCTTAAGGTCTCAATTACCATTTCGAAAATCAAGCGGACGGACGTTACGTGCGCGCAGCGCACATCGTAATTATAGTTTAAGCGCGATTGCGAAGCTCTCCGTTCCTGATAGCGGGGGGAGGAAAAGGGGGAAGTAAAACGTGTAATTATCTCCGACGGGCTATATTGCTGGTTGGGGCCGGTAATCAAAGCGAGGCCCGCGGGCCAAACAGCCACTGCCCCGGCTACCGTTCAACAACACCACATCAATTAATGCCCAACAAAAACAAACACGATGGATGCATGCGTTTCATAAAACGAGCAGAAAACAAAAGACGCGGCCGGGAGAGGAAGAGAGACCCACCCAACAGATTCATATCTAATGCCTCGTCGGGCATATCTGGAAGCTCAGAGCTACCATTCACTGCCACTTGATTATAATGAGGATACATAAATACGTACGCGCATCGAAATTGAGTTTAATCAATAAAATTGTAATTGAAAGAGATTGCATCTTCTACTCAAGGATACACTTCTTTTATCATCTCATCATCAAAACAAAGCATGTATAAGAGCTGGGTAGAATCCTCAAACGGTCAAAAAACGATAAAATATGGAATTGGACACAGCTCTAACTTAGAACTCCTAAACAACTTCTGTATTCCTAGAAACCTAAATATCCATCCCAAATATAAAACAGCCTCCTCTCACTATACATCAGTTCATTTCTTTCGCACATCAAAACAGTTCACAATCCTAGCACTTAACTACATTTTTTCAAATAAATTAAATTCAAGACAGGGCAGATAGACCTTTGATCGATAGCCTAGACCCTGGGTCTCCAAACTATCTTCTTCGCGGGCCACAAATACAATTCTACATAATATAGTCGGCCAAGATCCGATTAATTTTATAAAATTATGAAAAATTTTAGGAACAATTGTTACAATATTTCAAAATATAACATTTACAAAAAAAATTACAAACAATCGCAGGCCGGATTCATGCAAGTCGCGGGCCGGATTTGGCCCGCGGGCCGTAGTTTGGAGACCACTGGCCTAGACAGTAGAGATGGGTCGGTCATGAATGATTAGTTCGAAAAGAACGATTCTGTGCGGTGATTTGAATAAACTGATTCCGTATTTCAAGAAGAATTGATTCGTTAATGATTCATTCACTCGAGACAACCGACCAAACTATTGAGGCCGAGCAGAATCGTATTCCCCATTCAGATTTATACATGAGGTCTGAATCCGCCCGAATCGGATGACTAATTCGTTCGCTCGAATCAGCGCACAACTTCAACCCCGCTTTCTACGTGCGGTCTGAATCTGAATCGGCCCGAATCGGGTGACTAATTCGTTCGCTCGAATCGGTTGAAACGAGACTTGCGGAAACGAATTCTCTTAAGTTTTTGAATGTACGAAGCATAACCAGATATTACTTTGCACAATATTTTCCAGTTTCTACATTTGGTAATCAGTTTGCGTCATCTTGCTTTAATCTTCATTCACAATAATAAATGGGACGTACTCACTGTACCCCCATTGAATACGCGTCTGACATGAGGACTATTCAGAAAAATTAAAAGCAGTACGTATGTTTCTAATCCATATCTAACAAATTACATTTACTCGACAACTGTCCAACTCTAAGTTGTTTTCATAGGTTGTGAGGTATAAATGAAATTAGATTAAATTGTGGTGGAGACACGATAAAGGCATCCGACCCTATCTATCGAAGGTTTAATTGTAAATGAATGGGGAGACACTCTCGGGACTGGTTTATTCGGCTCATTAGGGCCTCCAGTAGCCCCTTAATTAACATCTCTTCGCTCCTTTTTTCCAACTACCATAGTGTCTTATCTCGATTGGAGACTATAGTGGAATCTATATGCTACTAAAACACGCACACACCTTACAACATTCAAATCACAATCACCGTCACCATCTAAGAAAAATACTAATAGGTAGGAGTACTTTATTTTCATCTAATACAGAAAAATACTTTTTTCCAAAACGATTTAATGGTAATTTCACAAGATTTCTTAAAATAAATAAAATTTACCAAAAAATGATGTATAACTGAAGGTTTAGTCCAATCGGCAGGTATACCACTAGGATTTACTGGAAGACAGATCTTTATTATATTGTTTTAAAATATTTTTAACACGGTTCTAAGTATAATGTTAACATTTTCGTATTAATAACACATTTTAGTAGATATAGTAGTAATCTACTTAAATTAGTTAGTTTACAAGCAATTACTGAATACCATAATATTTCTGGTTTAAGGAGGGCCTCTACAAAATCTCTAAACCAGCAAATTTTGAAGAGAGACACCCTCTACAAGCGCGGGAGTATAATGGAAGAAAAGAAACCACAATTTATGGGGTGTTGATGTTACAATTTATGACCTTATCTGTTAGAATAGCAGGTAGTTTCCCTTTTTTTCCCTTTTTAAAGCGTTTTAAACGGTCGTTCATGTTTACTTGATGACTCAACAATTTACCACATTAATCAATATATTATACAATGGTATTATTTGGTTACGCTTTAATCAAATTGATTTAATAAAATACGCTAATCTAGCAATACAAAAAAATCTAAATAAGGTTATGATTGATCATCTAACGAGTCTTTCCAATCACAGTTTTAGCACGAAGTAAAATTTTCAGTTTAGAAAAGCCTGAAACTTTAGTTCGGGCGCGTAGCGCAGCAGAGCGATTGAGATAAATTAGGCTTTTCGAAACTCGAAATTTTACTTCATGCGCGACGAGTATAAAACGCTGATTTAGTGTGAAATGGTTTATAACTAAGCAATTAACAAGTGAAATACGTTTAGTATGCCAATCATAATCTTGTTGGTCTTTAAAAAAAAGATCTACATTTTTCAAATTTCTCAAAAAATATTGGTATAATCCAAAATAATTGTTAAGCATTACTCACTGAACTCTTCGCATTCTAATCGAAATATCAAACAAAATAACTTTTGTTCATACAAAAAAACTTGCAATTTACGTTTTCTATATATTAATTTTAAAAGTACGAATACTACTAGAAATAATGATTTAGCAACATTTGGCCATAACAGTTTTCTTAGAACGAACCTAGAGGAATATATTCCTTGCATCAGAACTACTACAGAAAACTTAATTTCAGCTTGATATAAGCAACTTACGTTTATTTAATGCATTCAGAAAAATACTACCAATAGCTTTATTTTGAACAATTAAACGTCAGATACATTTAAAAAAATCCTATTGACCTGAAATTATACACGTAGACATAATTTTCGATTGCATATAACTTTTCGCAATAACATTTTACATCTAAAATTATAATTAAAGCTTGTTCCACATTCTGTTTTTTTTTTAAATTTTTGAACACTCTATATTAAATTTTAGATTTAATAATGTATAGAATTACTTGTCGAAAAAAAATACTACTATTCGGGCAGAAATCCGGGAATACACGGTACAGTTTTTTGAAATGTTGTTTAATGTGAGTAATTAACGGGTCGTTATTTACTTAGTTTAATTTTATTCTGCAGATTGCAATTGAATAGTACATACATTATTTGGTTAAAATATATTATAAACCTTACCTATAAATTTAACGCTGATAAAATCACACAGCTGCATTATTAGTGCCATTGAACGTTCCATTATTAGGATTCATAAAGGGCTCCTTTATAAATTCCTTCTCAATTCATAAAATCGTATTTTTATCCATGTAATAATAAATGTACAGTGTGAATACCGATAATTTAATTAAAGGTTATAAAATTGGAAAATAAAAATAAAAAAATGTAAATTGTAAACGGCAGTCTATGCCGTTTACAATATCGTGCAGATGAATTATTTGTTGTTTTTTTTTAAATAATAAAACATTTGGAAATCTTATGGAAAGTCTAATACCCGAATTGGTTTCAAAAATATGGTAATTGGGTTAATCCCGCTTTTCGATCTTTCCTGGTTTCAACAGACATCTGGTCAACTGTATACAGTACGCTTTTAATATTTATTGTGGTTATTAAAAAATTAAAATGTATTTTAAACTTTGAACATTTAAGCACAAAAAAGTACTAAATAACTTTTTTTGTATAGGTAACGGTTTACGATATTTTTGAGTTCAAAATAAAAGTGTACTAAAAGTTTATATTGTTATAACTTTTGACACAATAATTTGTTTAACCTCTAGTAACAACCAAACACCATGTCTTGATAGCTAGATGATAATATATGTGAAATTCGCTAAAATCCCTAATTTACCCCCAAAAAGTGTGCACTTATTTATGGAATGGCCGCATTATATTTTTATTTGCTGTTATAATGATAATAATTATTAAAGTGATTTATTTAAATATTATCAATAACAGTCTATTTCAAACTTCACATTAAATCGGCGTACACGCATGAAGCAAAATTTTGATTTTAGAAAGGCCTGAAAATTTGGCAAACCCAAGTTTTCTGACATTTATAAACTCAAAATTTTACATCATGTTTAACCAATGAGTTAAAGACAAGTCATTATGTCAAATGTAAATAAATTTCTATGTAATTTTAAATTATAAAGATTTTTATCATTTTATATTGAGTTTATCAATTTCCACAAATTTTGTTAAAATTCAAAATTTTAACGATTTTAGTTAGCTAACTTTATTACATTTAGGACTTTAACTTATTTTACAAATCAATTTTGACGATTTGTATTCGTATAGTTTACGTATATATATCAATTTTTGTTGATTTTATTAATTATTACGAATTGTGTAATAAGTATATTTTTTGTCAAGTTTGGCTATTTTATAATATTTTTGCGATTTTGTCAATTTGTGATAATTTAAACAGTTGTGAAGATTTTTATTAATTTTGATGATGTTTGTTGGTTTTAATGATTTTATTAAATCAAATTAATAATCACAATATTATAATAAAATATGTGTGACTTTTATCATGTATGAAATTTGTTTTTTTTTAAATTTTATTGATTTCGCAATTTCGCAATATTAATTCTTACAATTTGTCTGGATTCAATTTGAATTATATTTATTATTTATTTCAACAGGTTTCATTTTAAATATTAATAATAATGATATAAAAAATAAACTAAATTCTATGCAAATATAAAATTAAATTATTTTTTCTTTAAAATTGTTATTTTGTAAATATTGATGGTGACAGTCAATGTGATTAGCTTAGAAAACAATTGATATATTCATATGTTAATTAAACTTGATTTTTAATATTTGGATTTTTTAACGAATGTTTTGCTTTCCCTGATTAAGCATGAAGTAAATATTTCGAGTTTAGAAAAGCCTGAAAATTTGGATTGGCCGCGTAGCGAAGCAACCAATTCAAATTTTAGGTTTTTGTTAAACTTAAAATATTTACTTCATGCGACAGGCGCGTTAATGCTGGCTTAATGTGAAGTTCAAAACGCGATCGTGTAGTTTTATGTCTAACTTAAAAGTACCAATTATTACCATTTTTAAGTAATATTACTGAAAATATTACCCAATTTTAAATTACCTGTAATTTTACATCACTAGTCACTCATAATTTTATAAATTTTTAATATTTAGTCAATGCCAATATTTCGAATTTGTTCCTAATTCTGTTTGCAGGGGAAATTCAACGGTGGTTTCTTCCATGAATTATTTTAGTTAAGTTAGTTACGTTAGTTAAGTTTATTAAGTTAGTTCAGTTGGTTATGTTGGGTTAGTTTAGGTATATTATATGTAAAAATTATTGTTACTAAACAACAAAAAATATTTTTACTAATTATATTATTGATGTTATTTTACAAATGTCGTGCTAATTATAATTCCATTTTAAATAATTCCTTAAATATCAAAAAAATCTTCCTATCAAAACCACCCCAAACCGAATAAAAGATACCGCCACGCGCCGGCTGAAAACACATGGACTTCTTACTACCTGCTAATATCGGGTTGACATTGACACTAAAAAAATGCGGTCGGTGTTCATGGATCATCCCCTTGAGTGCTCGGTCTCTTTCCCCTTACCCTTCAACATTTAAGGAAAGAGATAGAAATCGGTAGATTTTAGGGATTTTGGTCTGGTCGCGTTTAAGGCACGAACTTTGTGTTATACATAACCTCATTGGTCGTAGCAATATAGGGTTAGGCTGAATTCTAGTTTGTGTCAACGGTGATATTTCGCCGAAAAAAAACGTTTAATTGATATCTACTGGTTTGGGGTGCATTATTCATGATCAAAATATCCCACGGCAAAGAGATCAGACTTACTATTTGGTCAAAATGAGCTATTGAGAATGATGTTTTTGATGGGTTCTGAAGGATTATGTTTGATATTTTCGTGCGTTATTTTTGTGTTTGTTTTATTTATAGATAGTACAAAACGTATAGTAAGCAATAATCCCGCCAGCGGTAGCGCTTTACGGCGGTAACTTTAAAATACATACTAATTAATTTTAATACACGTTAAACAATTGTAGGTTCTATACAAATAAATTAATAATACAATAACTTTACCTACGCCCTATATTGTAACCGCATCATACCACACTGCCATCTTGACAAGTATGATTGACATTACGTACAAATGCACGTAATAGCTTTGACAAGTACATTACGTGCTGACAGCTGAACAGCTGATTGCTTACCGTACAACCAAATGACATTTCTTTGATGTAGAGGGAGTTTTTCTTTAAAGTATACGTATTCCAAAATCAGCTTATTTTCTTTAAATCTGTAGTTATTCGTTGTTTTTTTTAAGAGTTCAATTTGAAGCTTTAAACGAGTGTTCTCCACTCCCAGACTAAGCATGAAGTAAAATTTCGAGTTTAGAAAAGCCCCGTGAAAATTTGTCGAGGGTCGCGTAGCGACCCGAGACAAATTTTCTGGGCTTTTCTAAACTCGAAATTTTACTTCATGCGCCACGCATATAAAACACTAAAATATTTAAAATGTATGTATGTTTGAACCTCACTTGAAATCAGTGTTTTATACGCGTGGCGCATGAAGTAAAATTTCGAGTTTAGAAAAGCCCAGAAAATTTGTCTCGGGTCACTGCGCGACCCTCGACAAATTTTCACGGGGCTTTTCTAAACTCGAAATTTTACTTCATGCTTAGCCTGGGAGTGGAAAACATTCATTTAATGCTTCAAATTGAACTCTTATAATAAACTACGAATATCCGAAGATTTGAGTATATACGCTGTAATTCGGATATGTATACTTAAAAGAAAACTCCCTGTATGTTGCTGGTGCAAATTTTCTGGGCTTTTCTAAACTCGAAATTTTACTTCATGCGCCACGCATATAAAACACTAAAATATTTAAAATTTATGTATATTTGAACCTCACTTGAAATCAGTGCTTTATACGCGTGGCGCATGAAGTAAAATTTCGAGTATAGAAAAGCCCAGAAAATTTGTCTCGGGTCGCTGCGCGACCCTCGACAAATTTTCACGGGGCTTTTCTAAACTCGAAATTATACTTCATGCTTAGCCTGGGAGTGGAAACCACTTATTTAAAACTTCAAATTAAATTCTTCTAATAAACCACGAATATCCGAAGATTTCAGTATTCAAGTGTATTCAAATATACATAAATTTCACAATATTTTAGTGTTTTATACGCTTATTTTCTTTAAATTTTTAGGTATTCGTTGTTTTTTACAAGAGGTTAATCTGAAGCTTCAAATAAGTGTTTTCCACTCCCAGACTAAGCATGAAGTAAAATTTCGAGTTTAGAAAAGCCCTGTGAAAATTTGTCGAGGGTCGCGCAGCGACCCGAGACAAATTTTCTGGGCTTTTCTAAACTCGAAATTTTACTTCATGCGCCACGCATATAAAACACTAAAATATTGAAAATTTATGTATGTTTGAACCTCACTTGAAATCAGTGTTTTATACGCGTGGCGCATGAAGTAAAATTTCGAGTTTAGAAAAGCCCAGAAAATTTGTCTCGGGTCGCTGCGCGACCCGCGACAAATTTTCACGGGGCTTTTCTAAACTCGAAATTTTACTTCATGCTTAGCCTGGGAGTGGAAACCACTTATTTAAAACTTCAAATTAAACTCTTCTAATAAACCACGAATAACCGAAGATTTCAGTATTCAAGTGTATTCAAATATACATACATTTCACAATATTTTAGTGTTTTATACGCTTATTTTCTTTAAATTTTTAGGTATTCGTTGTTTTTTACAAGAGGTTAATCTGAAGCTTCAAATAAGTGTTTTCCACTCCCAGACTAAGCATGAAGTAAAATTTCGAGTTTAGAAAAGCCCTGTGAAAATTTGTCGAGGGTCGCGCAGCGACCCGAGACAAATTTTTTGGGCTTTTCTAAACTCGAAATTTCACTTCATGCACCACGCATATAAAACACTAAAATATTTATAATTTATGTATGTTTGAACCTCACTTGAAATCAGTGTTTTATACGCGTGGCGCATGAAGTAAAATTTCGAGTTTAGAAAAGCCCAGAAAATTTGTCTCGGGTCGCTGCGCGACCCTCGACAAGTTTTCACGGGGCTTTTCTAAACTCGAAATTTTACTTCATGCTTAGCCTGGGAGTGGAAACCACTTATTTAAAACTTCAAATTAAACTCCTCTGATAAACCACGAATACCCAAAGATTTCAATATTCAAGTGTATTCAAATATACATACATTTCACAATATTTTAGTGTTTTATACGCTTATTTTCTTTAAATTTTTAGGTATTCGTTGTTTTTTACAAGAGGTTAATCTGAAGCTTCAAATAAGTTTTTTCCACTCCCAGACTAAGCATGAAGTAACATTTCGAGTTTAGAAAAGCCCTGTGAAAATTTGTCGAGGGTCGCGCAGCGACCCGAGGCAAATTTTCTGGGCTTTTCTAAACTCGAAATTTTACTTCATGCGCCACGCATATAAAACACTAAAATATTTAAAATTTATGTATGTTTGAACCTCACTTGAAATCAGTGTTTTATCCGCGTGGCGCATGAAGTAAAATTTCGAGTTTAGAAAAGCCCAGAAAATTTGTCTCGGGTCGCTGCGCGACCCTCGACAAATTTTCACGGGGCTTTTCTAAACTCGAAATTTTACTTCATGCTTAGCCTGCGAGTGGAAAACATTCATTTAATGCTTCAAATTGAACTCTTATAATAAACTACGAATATCCGAAGATTTAAGTATATACGCTGTAATTCGGATATGTATACTTAAAAGAAAACTCCCTGTATGTTGCTGGTGCAAATTTTCTGGGCTTTTCTAAACTCGAAATTTTACTTCATGCGCCACGCATATAAAACACTAAAATATTTAAAATTTATGTATGTTTGAACCTCACTTGAAATCAGTGTTTTATACGCGTGGCGCATGAAGTAAAATTTCGAGTTTAGAAAAGCCCAGAAAATTTGTCTCGGGTCGCTGCGCGACCCTCGACAAATTTTCACGGAGCTTTTCTAAACTCGAAATTTTACTTCACGCTTAGCCTGGGAGTGGAAAACACTCATTTAATGCTTCAAATTGAACTCTTATTATAAACTTCGAATATCCGAAGATTTAAGTATATACGCTGTAATTTGGATATGTATACTTAAAAGAAAACTCCCTGTATGTTGCTGGTGCAAAATTAGTCGTTGATGATATATTTTTGAGATTGAAAAAGAAGTAGGAATTGAATGTTGGAGATGCGGAGGTGAAGTTGGCGGTAAGTGATCGGATGGGACCACCGCGGAGCCGATGCCAAGGAGATAACTGCTAATAGCGTGTACATGGTAGATGGTAGCGAGTCAATCAATCAGTCTCATCATTATGGCGAAGGAAGTGCGCTGACAGCGCCCCCTCTGCGCACACATCTGCACACATCTCACAAAATTATAAACAGAGACTTGTAAACCACCAAATAGTTACATAAATTTAACTAATTACCTAGTTTGCAATACCACTACTTTTATTATTATGTTAGTTGATGTTTTTAGGAAGATTGTATTTAAATGTGTGAATTCTGACGTGTCCTCTTGGTCTTTATTAGTGTAGTTTAATCCAGCGCATTGTACGGATACATTTTTTTTCAAACAATCGAAAGCTATGCATAATCATAAATACTAACAAAAATAATTCCAATTCAAAAATATTTTAATTCGAGAATTCGAAAAATATTTTGAATTGAAATTATTCTTAAATAAAACACTGTTTATCACTTTGTTTGTATAACAATTGGTTTATTTGGTGACTATAGTTTCGATACTACACGTATCATTATCAAACCGTTAGTAACAAAAAACTACGGTTTGATAATGATACGTGTAGTACCGAAACTATAGTCACCAAATAAACCAATTGTTATACAAACAAAGTGATAAACAGTGTTATATTTATGTTCAACAATGTATAACGAAGTAGAAGCCTCTATAGTCAGTGAAATTATTCTTGTTTGAACTGCACCGTAAGATAAGTAATCAGGTCTTTCATTCTTCATACCTGCTAATGACATAATTTCCTTTTTACCCTATAAATAGCGACCATATTTTTCACTCAATCCATTTCTGTGTACCTGTTCATTCCACACATAACCCTTTTTCCAAGTAAGTTTATTTCAATTTTATTCCATTTTTTTTTAAGTCGTAAGCAAAGCTATACCGAAGAGAGATAAATCTAGAAACGCGTCTACAGATGGCCTAAGACATTAGATTTAATCCAAGTCCTTTCATTTATAATTTCTTGTAATTTCTTCTTACATTTTTCATTTTTATTCGTTAGTTGGTTTGAAAAAAATTTGACCTAAATGTTACATATACTTTGATAGAGCGTTGTAACGAATCAAAAAAAATAAAATTTTTAATATTTCATTGTATAATATATACCGGGTGGTGCATCGGACGACGCACCATAGGGATTTCAATGTATTTTTTTAAAATCTCATTTATTTACTTCCCACGTCATTTTATCAAAAAATCATAAGATAGGTTTTTTGTGGGGATCAAAAAACTGAGTCTAATACATCTATTTAAATATTTATTTATTATCTAAATTCGAGATACACATTATTTTAAAATTACAATTTAAAAAAAAATAAATGTACCGTGCCTTGGAAAAATAATAACGTCGCGCTTACAACTGACATTTTTAATTATCTCTATTGACATCAAATAGTAAAAGTAATATTACCTACTGCGTTAAAAGAACTTTTAAAATCAAATTATGTATTCAATTGACGAACAAATAGAAATGGTGAAATGGTTTTACGGAGGAAACAGTTCTCGGGAAGTAAGTGCAATGTTTAGTGTAAAATACCCAGATCGAAATATTCCTGATCACACAACAGTTAGTAGATTTGTTAAAAAGTTTGAAAATACTGGTACACTAATTGATCATTGCAAGTGTCATAAAGAAATTGGACGTCCTCAAGTAGAAAATGAGAGTGTTTTTAATGTTGTGGCCACTACGATAGAAAATCCAACATTGAGTTTAAGACAAATATCTGCAAACGTTGGCGTACACCACTCCACACTTTTGCGTATTTTGAAAGCAAACAAGTTTCACTCCTACAAATACCAGTGTCACCAAGAACTTCTCGAAAAAGATATATTTAAAAGAAGTGCGTTTTGTTACGAAATAATGGAAAAGGTAAACGATGATCGTGACTTTCTTAAAAATATTTGTTTTACGGATGAATGCACATTTACTCTGCATAACGAACCCAATGTGCAAAATGTTAGAATGTGGGCTACACAAAATCCACATAAAGTGATTAACACAAAAACACAGTATCCTGTAAAAGTCAACGTTTGGGCTGGAATTTTAGGACAACACATTATAGGACCATTTTTTATCGATGGAAACTTGACAGGAGAAAGTTTTCTGGAATTGTTAATTGGAAAAATAGCGCCAGCAATAACTGAAGTGGCTCAAGAAGACCAACAAATATGGTTTCAAATGGATGGCTGCCCTGCGCACAACAGCCGCATTGTGCGTGAATTTGTAAACGACAGTTTTAATCGAAAAATAATTGGACCTAATTACGATATTCAGTTGCCTCCTCGTTCGCCTGACCTTTCTCCTAACGATTATTATCTATGGGGACACTTAAAATCCAAAATTTATAATGGAATACCATTCAATAATGTGGAGGATCTTAAAAATGAGATTTGTGCCGAGTGTGGAAAAATAACTCGCTATCAGTTAGCAAATGTTAGACGTGAATTTTATAATCGATTGGGATATTGCCAAGCTGCCGAAGGAAATGTATTAGAACACTTGATATAGTTTTTTTTATTCTTTCTTGTTTTGGCTTCGGAATCTAGTTTATAGTTATTTTTTATTTTATTGTTAATTAAACGATTATTCAGTTTTTAATATTACATAATGAGTTTTATTAATTGTCTTTAAAATCTATAAAATAAAACTATTAAGAAATATTTTTGTATACTCTACATAAAAACAGTTATTGATTTTACGATAAAAGCACATGGGGAGTAAATAATTGAGATTTAAATAAATACATGGTCCTTTATATCCTTCCCATGCTATTTTATCAAAAAATCATGTTACCTATTATAAATATTTATTTATTTTCTAAATGTAGGATCTACATTAGTTTTAAATAATAATATCTTGCGCTTACATTTCTAATTTATTGCGCAAATGATAATTACGAGTAATTAAGCTGTTTAAGTATTCTTGTAATCTATTTCCACACTTATTTTTACTTACAATGACCATCAGTTCTATTAAGTCGGTTTTAGGTATTTAACCGTAAATTGGCATTTTCTTGTCAAGAACTGTTTTACCCGTAAAACCATTTATAATTTTTCGTTACGTATTCAATACGTAGATTTTAAGAGTACTTTTAACAGTGTGTTTATTTGTAGATGTTAATACATTTAATAAATAATGACAGGTGTAAACGCGATATTATTTTTGCAAGGCACGGCATATTTATATTTTTAAACTAATGATTTCAAAATAATTTATATCTTGAAAAAAGATACATTTTAAATATCTCAAGTGGGTGTATTAGACTCAGTTTTTTGATCCCCACAAAAAACCTATCTTATGATTTTTTGATAAAATGACGTGGGAAGTAAATAAATGAGAATTTAAAAAAATTCATTGAAATCCCTATGGTGCGTCGTCCGATGCACCACCCGGTATATCCGGAGGTGTATTTGCACGGGAAGTAGTTGTTTCTATGGATATTTATTGTCTTATCAATTAAGACACATTGTTTGCATTTTACACGAAAAACATTTTCGTAATTGTAGATATTATAAATATTACAGATATATCGCCATCTATCGCTCCAAAATTAGCATTGATAATGTCTTTCCCCTTTGAGCAATAGAGGGCGATATGTACATCTCTCAATATTTAAGCAGACTCACAATCGTTTTTCTATTTATTTTGTATTGTTATTCTCGGTGATTTAATTTTTTATTATCGTCATACGTGAAGTGCAGATAGAGAGTACCCATATCGTGGCAGTTGGGTATGCCACGGTCGGTACACCGCAAAGACATTCTCACATATCATCGGGGCGGCGACCGCTGATATCGATACGTGTCGCGGTCATTTAATCCCGTCCACCCATCCGACCATGATGAGGAGACCGAAAAATAAAACAATCCCGCATTCGATCTCTCCTTTTTTATAGAACCATCCAACTGTATGTAATCAAAAGATACATACGAGCATTTACTCCGAGTAAAAGTACGAACAGATATATGTGATACACACCACGAGAGAAGAAGAAAAAGAAAACAAAGATGAACAGTTGTAGTATACCATTTTTGATCAGAAACGAACAAAAACTTCAAATTATGTTCAAAAAGATGAACAGTTGTAGAATACCATCTTTGATCCGAAACGAACTAAAAACTTAAAATAATGTTAAAAATATCTAGTTTATAGCATCATATAAAGTTTTCAAAGTAATTCGTTGAATTCTTGAAAAGTTGCAGTAGATTAGGAAACTTCCACCCTTAAAAATGTTGTACTCTTCTGAAGTTTTCAAATAAGTTTTAGATTTTGAATTTAACTGTTGCATGTTTATACACTCAAGTGGCGAGTAAACGAAGAAGTACGTGGTGTCTTTAAAAATGTCTCGACGTGTCACCTTTGTTGTAGTAGAAGATAAGGAAACTTTCATCATCAAGAATTTTGTACTCTTCTAAAGTTTTCAAATAAGTTGTAGATTTTGAATTAAACTGTTGCATGTTTATAAACTAAAGTACCGAGTAAATGAGGACGAACGTGGTGTCTCCGAAAATTTCTTGGCATGTCACCTTTGATACGCAGGTTATAAGTTCGCCATCACTGCTATAGATCATTGGTTTATTTTCCTTTTCAGAATCACGGAACTCAGTCCTAAAATTAATCAATGACTTTTGCTTTTCGTTTTTTTTTGTTCGTCTAATTAACCGTTTTAATTGTGTATCCATTTTATATATGGGTAAAACATTTACTCCAAATTTACTGCTCTAAACTGTGAACTATACGCTCTAATATCTAGACAATTATCTGTAGAGTTTAGGCTCTAGACATAGACTCTAGCCTTTACTTTTTGGATTCTAAATTTCAATATCTCTAAACCAGGAGTTCTCAACCGCGGGGCACGCCACATTAGGGCGGCGCGGCATAATGTTAGGGGGGGCGCAACAGATTTAATAAAGAGTAGGTAAAGTGAAATTACTCTATAATGGGGTTTCAAGCTAATTAAAAAACCGACATTAAATCAAGCAGAGGGGGAGGGAGGGGCTGAAAAAGGTTGAGAACCCCTGCTCTAAACTATAGACTTTAAATATTAGGCAGTCGACCTAGACTCTAAACTGGAGTTTCCTCAACAGCCTAAACTTCAGTCTCCAGGCTCTGATCTCTGTACTCTAGGTATTATAAACTCTTAAACATTAGACGGTGGACCTAGACTAGATTTTGAACTAGTTTCTGGACGCTCAACTCAAGACTCTGATCTGTAAAGTGCAAACTCTTGACCTAGATTCTAAATTGTATGCGATTAGTTTATTGACTAATCTATAGCACTTTGAAATCAAGACGAGTCATTAGAGATTAAACACTAGACTATGTATAAATGAAATTGAAAATTCTTGGTTGCAGAATACTTCAAACATTAAAAGTGCGATTCTTTTCGCAATCTACAACAAGTTAGTCTTACAAAGACTATATCAAACACTCATTAAAACAACTACTTCCCGGGCTAATACCCCGACGGACATTGAATTATACAACAAGTGTTTGCTGTTACATACAGTTGTTTTAATGAGTGTTTGATATAGTCTTTGTAAGACTAACTTGTTGTAAATTGCGAAAAGAATCGCACTTTTAATGTTTGAAGTATTCTGCAACCAAGAATTGGCAATTTCATTTATACTAATGTTTTTACTAGACTATGTATTTAATGCTCTACTCTAGACTTCTAAGTGTTTCTTTGCTGGAGCAAAATTTAAAAAAATCGTTTTCTAATTTTGCATAGGAGCGAGCGGTATATAGTGTTACACAAAAAATGTTTCTCTAGTTCCTAAAGTAATAAATACATTAATAGAGTATATAATAACATATTTTTAATTCTAAGAGGTCAATAGGACAGAGTTTTGTGGATTTGTCCTCCTATATACCAATGTCACAATACACAGGTCTTATTAGTTATTCTTCTAGATTTTATACAAAAAGTAAGGGTACAAAATTTACACGTTCCATTCCAGGCTTTTCAACCTTACTATCTGATCACCGCTCGTATTTAACCAGGAAATTCCCAAAAATAGCATGTGAAAACTGCAATGAAGTGATTAATGAGATATTATTAATGATGTCACTCCTATTACAATTTCAAATTTACTTGTTATTTAGTATTGTCTCACTATATAGCATGGGCTGGTATACTGGGTGTCCCATTTTAAAGTACCACCTGGAATGTCCTTAGAACTATGCACCGAATGGAAAAATGTTTCAAATAAAAGTTTAATGATTTGGAAGGGAACATCCATTCTGTAAGAACTTTGAATGCTTAGAATCAAACCCCTATTTTTTATTACAGATTTGGATGGAGCGTGGAGTAAGTAAGTTTTATCTAAAAACATTTTTTGTTACTTTGATAGATGGCACAGTAATCAACAAAATTGTTAAACTTTTACTTAAAACATCTTTTCCTTCGGTGCATGGTTCTGAAGATACTCCAGGTGGTACTTTAAAATAGGACACCCTGTACACCAACCCATGCTATATAGTGGGACAATACTTAATAACAAGTAAAATTGAAATTGTAATAGGAGTAATAGGAGTGGCATCATTAATCATAACTCATTACAGTTTTCACATGCCATTTGTGGGAATTTCGATTTCGAATTTAATCTGGTTTAATACGAGTGGTAAACAGATGGTAAGATTACAAAGTCTGGAATAAAACGTGTAAATTTTGTACCCTTACTTTTTGTATAAAATCTAGAAAAATAACTATCAAGACTTTATTCCAAAGTTTTCGGGATACAAAAATGCAACTATGTAGCTTAAACATCGGATCAAGTAGTACATTTTTAAACGATACTTACACATCTAAGTATGCACCTAAGACAGTTTTATAGTTGCGGTCCTTACCTGAAACAAAAATACAATATTAGTATAGGATCGTTTCAGGAGCATTGCAAAGTCTTTTGTTTCATAAAAAAATTGAACAAATTTAGATTAGTCCCTAGAAGTCTATAAAGCAGTAATTCTTAACTTTTTCATAGCATACTTACAAATGTACAAACTGTTTGCGGAAAACAATTGTAACATAAAACAACGGCATTAACTTCTTGTTTTTTCTTTATTTGATAACTGTTTAATTTTTTCATCGATTTACAAATGTTACCTGCAATACCGGCTAAGATCACTGCTTTAGAGGGTGTGAAAGAATTTAAATGTAATGCCTCGAGAAAATATAACTTGCCCTGGGCCCCACATTTTCTCTAAAAGGTACTATTCTTAAAATGTGTGTTATTTAATAAGATTTTGTTGATTAACCCATTATACACCATTGATGCAATAGCACATAATTAATATTTTTTTGTTAATTAAACTATTAAATAAGTCAATTTGACATTTTGTATTATTTGACCTTACTTGAAAATGTTTGTAGAAAAATGTAAATATTTTTATTATTACGCGTTTTAAAAATGTGTTTTATGTGTATTTCTTTCTTCACAATATTTCAGTGTTTCGTACGCGTGGCGCATGAAGTAAAATTTTGAGTTTAGGAAAGTCTGAAAATTTGGTTTGTCAGGCTTTTCTAAACTCCAAATTTGTCTTCATGCTTAATCTGGGAGTAGAAACAGTGGTTCGAAACTTCAAATTCAAATCGACGAATGCCTGAACATTTACAGCGTATACATTATGTACTCGTATATTTAAAAGAACAATTCCTAGTATGTAATAAAAGAAGTGATTCATATAAATCATAAAAGCGATGAAATTTATGTGGAAGCATAAACATTTATTTATTGAATTTAAACTGGAAAGTACTCATAACACGAGACATGGGATTGACTTTAAATATCCGTATCATAGATTAACTTTCTTCGAAAAGAATCCACTATATGTTTGTATAAAAATATACAATAGTCGTTTTCGAGCTGGAAACAATCTATTAAAGAGTTCTTACTTGATTTAGAACCATATAATATGCATGAATATTTCTCTAGAGAAACATAATATGTATTAATCTTGATTTGACCCTATTCCGTGTAGATGTATATGTGCAAAATTTGTATGTGATATTAACATTGGAATAAAGAACTGTTATTATTATTATTATTATAAATAAAAAGAAGTGCAAAATTTTACATAAAATTAAATTTTACAGTTAACCTTTTAATTGCTTACAATATAATTCATTTATTAGTATGAATGAAATTGCTAATACTTAATTGTTTTAATATATTTATTTCTAAATTTAAATAATTGTTGAAATGGTAGTTGTTTTAGCATAGGTATATCATGATTTTCTAAGATATTCTTGTTTGAGTTACGTGAAGGTTAGTTTAATGGTAATTAGTTAGGTTATTCCTTTATTCCTTTTACTTCACTTTTTATTTTAATTCTATATGTACATTTCGGGTACAATGTACCCTTTATCAATAGAAAAAACTAATTGACATTTAGTAAATAAATAAAAATTGAAATTTTTATTTATTTACTAAATGTCAATTAGTTTTTTCTATTGATAAAGGGTACATTGTACCCGAAATGTACATATAGAATTAAAATAAAAAGTGAAGTAAAAGGAATAAAGGAATAACCTAACTAATTACCATATCATGATTTGATTTTTTAATGTTCAAATACCGAAAATTGTCATTTGAATATATTTATTCTATTCAAATAAAAAAATTCAAATGTATTTCAAATGTATACTTAATATTATGCCTATGACATTTTAACAATGTTTCTTAAATTATATTTTCTTAGCAATATTTAAACATATTAAGAAAGAATCACGCAAACATTCAGAGAAAATATCATAATAATCAGGGGAGCAGCTAAATAGAAGGGGCACTTAAAATATTAAAAAAATATCAAGAATATCGAAACAAATAGAAATGTATTTATTTAATTATTGCAATTCCTAATGTTATAAAAAAAAATGAAATTTAAAAAAAATAATAATACTGATGAAAACTCCACAGGAGTCGATTAATGCAGTGAAATTTAATGATTTTAGAAAATATTTTCGCGAAAACAACACATTATGACACGTAGTTGAAAACCATCGAAAAGTGTAAATAATTGAGATGATCGAAAACATTGAAAAAATTAATTATTATTGCAAAGTGATGAATTTCATCAACATTTACAAAATAATTAAATATTTATTCGTTGTTTTGTAAAAGCTTACAATTTGAAGCTTTTTATGATTGTTTATAATCCCAGATTGAGCATGAAGTAAAATTTAAAGTTTAGAAAAGCCTGAAAATTTATATTGGTCGCCTAGCGAAGCGGTGAAACCAGAAGTGCAACTAAAGCATTCAGATCACCACTATACTCCAATTTCTGTTTAGTATAAACGTACCAAATTTAGAAATTATATCTCAAATAATAAAAAAACTAAAGAAGGTGTACCAGTTTTGAGTTCTACACGGTATATTAACCATGTTCTTATTGACTTCTACTGCTAAAATAACGATATTATGATTTATCAGTAAATGTAAATAAAACACTGTTTATCACTTTGTTTGTATAACAATTGGTTTATTTGGTGACTATAGTTTCGATACTACACGTATCATTATCAAACCGTAGTTTTTTGTTACTAACGGTTTGATAATGATACGTGTAGTATCGAAACTATAGTCACCAAATAAACCAATTGTTATACAAACAAAGTGATAAACAGTGTTTTATTTATGTTCAACAATGTATAACGAAGTGGAAGCCTCTATAGTCAGTGAATTTATCAGTAAATGACTTATATATCGATTTTGATTGACAATTTTTTCGAATTATCGGTAATTAAAAAAAGTCTGTAAATTTGCAATCTGTAATAGACGCGGATTGTCTTGACTTAAATACGATCACTATATTTTTCGAGTTTACGACAAGGCCGTAGCCAGGGGGGGGACATATAAGGGTATTTTAAAAAAGTAAAGTTTTGTATGTAAAAGCGGCCGTATAAGAACAAAACCAATATTTTTACCATTGAAACTCCCCCCTCCGAAATACCGAAATCTGATTTCATTTCACTTATTGAATATATATTTGTAGAAACTACAAAGTGCGAGATTTGTTTTAAAGCACCGCTAAAATGATTTCATAATCAACTAAGTACATATAAAACAGTTAAAACAGTTGATGTATACTTTATATTCGATTGCAATTGTTTCAGTTTCTTTTGTTTCGTTTTTTGTGTTTGCGTGGGCTGATAGGGATGAGTAGAAGATGTACGGTCGTACCGGTAGCCGGGGTCTTTATTGGAGTATAAAAGATATGGTCACGCGAGGCTCAATTAAGACCTTAATGTCCGCGATACGGGCTTGTTCTATGTAAATTAGGCCTTGTACGCCACCAGATTTATAAGCGCCGCTGCCAACCCGACGGACGCTAACAAATCACGCCACCCTTGCAAAACAGAAAGACCGTCTGAACGCCATAAATTTACTATGAAAATGTTTCAATAATAAATATCAACAATGAAAAAATAAATAAATTAATGATTCTTTTGAAAGAAACAATAATCTGTACTGCAGTATTAGTGGTATACAGGATGGATTATTTCGAGGTTACTTACATTATGGCTTTGAATTAGTTTTGACTCTCTAGAATATTCCGTAAATTATACCCATAGAACACAAGTAGGTAAGTCAAATGTACATACTATGGACGCATATTCATAAGATGTTTTATTGAATAGTATTTCTCTGAATTATCCTACGTTTTTTGCAGAACTATTTATGTATCTACGTAGTGTATCCAGAAAGTAAGTTCCGTTTGTAGTTTTGGCCACCGCAGCGCTACTATCGGAATTTCGCGCATGCGCGATACTTACTATAATTTATTGAGAAGAAGTTGACGTTAATATGAATTAGCTGAGTTTTGTGTAAGCTTGGTAGTGCTTGTTTGAAATGGCGAGTAAAATTGAAAATCCCGCCTTTCCTCAATGCGAAGAACATTAAACCAGTCCACATTCATCAACAGATCTGTGAGGTGTATGGAGAAAATGTGATAAAAACATGCAAATTAAACTCGACTTCCTCTGAAAACAAAAGTCCTATAACAGAAAATGAAAAAAATCAAAAATTCACTTTTGTCGCTATAGCGCCTGAACTACTTAAAATATCAAACGTTTTTTTACGGGGTTTAGTACAATTTTAGCTAAGAAGTGTTTCATCCTATTAAACCAAATCTCTATCTCTTATAATAACAGAGATCCGCATGTTGAGAATGAAGAATCTCTGGGCACCCTGTATAAAAACTTTGAACTGCAGTTCATCTCTGAACTGTAGATTTGTGTAAGCTTGGTAGTGCTTGTTTGAAATGGCGAGTAAAATTGAAAATCCCGCCTTTCCTCAATGCGAAGAACATTAAACCAGTCCACATTCATCAACAGATCTGTGAGGTGTATGGACAAAATGTGATAAGTGGTTCAGTGGTAATGAAATTGTCAACCATCTCCTTACCATTAAATCACTTATCACATTTTCAATGAAGGATGTGAAGGACGAGGTAATGTGTTTTATGACAGTTGCTGCAGTTACAAAAATGATTCACGAAAACTGAAAGTATACAATTTCTGCTCTCTCTATGAGTCTTGGTGGCAAGAGGTTCAACAATGACGATGAGATCAAAGACCATGTTGTCACTTGGTTGACATTACAGGAGGCGCCTTCTTATAATGAGGGAATACAAAAGCTTGTGCCTAGCTATGACAAGTGCCTATAACATAGTGAGAGTTATATCGAAAAATAGTTTAAAGTTCAAAGATTCTTCCACTATATTTTTTTTTTTCTGGAAATATCCTTGTTTTATTTAACAAGTCAAATGGAACTTACTTTGTGGATATACCACGTAGTTCCTTGGTAAATGTGTTTTTGTTTCGATTCAAGTCGTTATTTTGAACAATGGTAAACGTATGACGGTTTAACGAAACGTAACTCCATTAAGATGTGACAATTTATCGAACGGCGCTGCCAACCCGCGACCAACAAACAAAAGAGCAACGATCGGCGGTCATTACATCTGCATATGCCACTTGGGTGACAGACGATGAGAACCAGCTCGTTATGCAAAACATGCGAGGGCACATCAACATCGCATTCTCATGCCGAAACGCTCATTCACGTTGGCGACCCTGTGAACCGCTACCTTTTTCCGATTATTTATACTCGACACAAATACAAAACATTGACGATAAACCAGATTCCCAAGAAAGAAACGCTACTTAATAGAATATTGATGCATAAAACAGTAATATGTCGAATTTTGTTTTGCGATCAAGCCCTGAACACACATTGGCAAAACCAAATTCCACATATTAGTGTTTTTTGCATCAATATTCTATTAAGTAGCGTTTCTTTCTTATGAATCTGGTTTATCGTCAATGTTGCCCTGAACTTTCCTGCCCGGAACTTCAAGGCAAAACCGCATACATCAAGCCCTTACATCAAGCCCTGAACACACATTGGCAAAACCAAATACCACATATTAGTGTTTTTTGCATCAATATTCTATTAAGTAGCGTTTCTTTCTTGTGAATCTGGTTTATCGTCAATGTTGCCCTGAACTCCAGGGCAAAAACTCATACATCAAGCCCTTACATCAGAAATCACTGTTCTAAAAAAGACCATTTGACATACATAATATAAAACAACGAGTTCTTGTGTGTATATTATACATAATATTTTCGTGGAAAAGACTCTAGTGACCATTCCAGAGCAAATATTATTTGCATATTTGTACCGGAAGAAAAAATACAAAGAACCATTTATGATAACTTGTAGAATACTATCTTTGATGGATATACGAATGCGTTCAAAGAATTTGCAGGATATTTTAAAGCTTTTACACAAGTTTTAGAAAGTTCTAAAGAAGTATGATAGCATATTTAAAAATCACCATTCTTAATAGGTAGAAAACTCAAATCTTAACAGAATATTGTTTTGAACAAGCAAGATGTACCATCGGTGGAAACAAAATGTTCAGACACGTAAAACTTATTTAGTGTGTGTCAAACTTTGACCTCTCATTTACATACAGAGAGTTTTATGTAACACCGAACATTTTTATAACGAGAATTTTTCTTTGAAGTATCCACATGCATATTTAATTTGAAATTTTAAGCGAGTGTTTTCCACTCCCAGCCTAAGCATGAAGTAAAATTTCGAGTTTAGAAAAGCCTGAAAATTTGGTTTGGTCGCGTAGCGCGAAGCGCGGAGCGGCCAAACCAAATTTTCAGGCTTTTCTAAACTCGAAATTTTACTTCATGCGCCACCGGTACAAAACACTGACATATTACGAAGTTTAAAACACACCGCTAAACTTTACATTGAATCAGTGTTGTGTACCGGTGGCGCATGAAGTAAAATTTCGAGTTTAGAAAAGCCTGAAAATTTGGTTTGGCCGCTCCGCGCTTCGCGCTACGCGACCAAACCAAATTTTCAGGCTTTTCTAAACTCGAAATTTTACTTCATGCTTAGCCTGGGAGTGGAAAACACTAGTTTAAAGCTTGAAATTAAATTCTTTTAATAAACCGAGCGTCGGAAAATGTACGACGTATGCATATGTATACTCAAAAGAAACATTCTCTTTATGAAAATGTTACATAAAACTCTCTGTATGTTATTGTCACTCCTTATTTCAACATTTCTTTAAGAAACCTGACTTAACCGGTATAAATTTGGTTATATTTGACATTATCCAATTTTCGAATTGTCCCAACATTTTATCTCCACCGATTTTACAACTACGATGTTCTACCATAAATATTCTACTTAATATTAGAATATTTGCAAATATTATCATAGTTTAAACAAAAATTGAAGTCAACTCAAGAATCGTCTTTTTTAAGATGTCCTGATTTTTCAAAACAATGTTCTGTTTCTAAATAACTTATCAGTATAAGTAATTTGAAGGTGTGTTTAGACCTTTAGATAATTTGCGTAAATTATCTAAATGTTTTGTTTGGTGCATTTATAATAAATGTGCAAACGTGATTTTAATTGTTTTGAAAAAAAAAATCTCTTAGCACAGATTTGACACATTTTATCGGCAGTTAGTCACGGGGTGGCGGTCGCAGGGGTGCCAACTGAAGCGCCTGACTGTCGTTTAGTTCCGGATTGTTGGCGGGCGCACGTCGCGCTCCGCGGAGCGTTAAAAATGCTCAACCAGTGTGCTCAAACCATTATTTAATTAGCCTCAGTGGGAGGTGTGAACAGATGACTAATCTGTTATTTAAGCAAATTATCATTATGAATTCGATCTACCGAAAGTAACACTGATTTTTTTCAAGAAAGTAAATTTATAAAATGGAATTATTGTCTGTAGAATAGAAGAAGAAATTTAGTAGGTTAGAAATAATTTTACAGTTAGGGACAGATATACAGGCTGTCCACAGATTCATTCTCGACATAGATAGATTGACAATTGAAGACTCTGAAAACAGGAGAACAAGGTACATTTATTTTATAATAATTATTTATTAAAAACAGAATGTTTTAAAAAATATTTAGACTTAACATAAAAAAGGTGAAAGAAAAAAAGAGAGTTACAAAAAATGTTCCAACACACCTTTCACCTTTTTCATGTAAAGTCTAAATATTATTTAAAACATTCTGATTTTAATAAATAATTATTATAAAATAAATGTTCTTTGTTCTTTTGTTTTCAGTCTTCAATTGTCAATCTATCAGTGTTAAAATGATCTATTTTGTTGTTTTTACTATCAGTTTTCATATAAGACATAACAAATTATACATTTCTGAAAAGCGAAAAAAATCTCTTTTCAATGGTACCAAAGCCAACTATGACACCCATAAGAAAAATCAAAGTTGACCATTGTAACTCAAATATGATAACAATTTTCGAAAATCTGAGTTTACTAAGAGATTCCTATTAAAAAACGTGCCTTGGGGACATGCAAATTAAACTCGACTTTCTTTGAAAATAAATGACCTATAACAGAAAATGAAAAAATTAATAATTCATGATTGTCGCTATAGCACCTGAACTACTTAAAATATCAAAAGTTTTTTACGGGGTTTAGTACAATTTTAGCTAAGAAGTATTTCATCTCATTTAACTAAATCTCTATTTGTTATAATAACGGAGATCCCCATGTTTAGAATGAATCTGTGGACATCCTGTATTAAAACTTTGAACTGCAGTTCATCTCTGAACTAAATTTGTGTCTATTTCTTGTGATTTCAAGAAATAAATTTGAAGTTCAGAGAAGAAATGCAGTTCACAATTAAAGCAAATAGCCTTTTGTGTCATTTTGCAGATCTCAGTAATATTGTAGGTGAAATTAAGCAACAATGATGTAGGTATAGAAAGTTTTGTACTGGTAAACGACGTTTACTAACTGTACAAAACTATTACTCCTGAACTATCGTGATTTTGATAGTGCAAAAGATGTTGTAATATCATTATTTTATTTTTTAAATCACTAACTAGGTATAAATAAAAACACTTTTTAACCATTCTTCGCTAATTCCAAATGTATATTTCGGTTACAAGGTGACCATTATCAATGGTTTGATCATACCATTGATAATGGTCACCTTGTGACCGCAATGTACATCTGGTATAAAATAAATTTGCGAAGAAAGGTTAAAAAGTGTTTTTATGTAAAGTTTTTATCATAATAAGTTAATTTGATAGATTGTATTATTTGACCTGCCTTGAGAATATGTGAAGAAAAATGTAAATATTTTGTTATTTAACTATTTCATTTATTACTCATTTAAATGAAAAGTGTTTAGTGTATTTGTAACTTTACAATATTTTAGTGTTTTATACGCTTGGCGCATGAAGTAAAATTTCGAGTTTAGAAAAGCCTGAAAATTTTACTTCATGCTTAGTCTGGGAGTGGAAACACTCTTTCGAAACTTCAAATTGAACGCATTTATAAAATCGACGAACGCCTGAAAATTTAAAGCGTATACAAGCATAAGTACTTAAGCAAATGGGCATTAGATGGCGTTTACGCTGTTTAAACATATGTAAGTATAAGTATATTTAAAAGAAAAATGTAATACGTCGTTCACAGAGTTAACTCATTAACTGCTCGGCCGTTATTAAGTTAAAACTATTTTTAATATTTTGTTCTTCAAGTATTTTATTTATTACTCACGTAAAAAAAAGTGTTTAGTGTATTTGTAACTTCACAATATTTCAGTGTTTTGTACGCGTGGCGCATGAAGTAAAATTTCGGGTTTAGAAAAGCCTAAAAATTTGGTTTGGTTTGGTTTGGTAAAATCGATGAACGCCTGAAAATTTAAAGCGTATATAAGCATAAGTACTTAAGCAAATGAGGATTAGATGGCGTTCACGCTGTCGAACATATGTAAGTATAAGTATATTTAAAAGAAAAATGTAATACGTCATTCATAGAGTTAACTCTTAACTGCTCAGCCCTTAATGGGTTAAAACTGTTTTCTTTCCTGAAAATTTTCGTGAGGAGTTTCCCTTTCTAAAAAACTCAAATAGGCATTAGATGGCTTCGCTTTGAGACCGAACCAAATTTTCAGGCTTTCTTAAACTTGAATTTTACTTCATGCTTAGTCTGGGAGTGGAAACATTCGTTCGAAACTTCAAATTGAACACTTTTATAAAATTGACGAACGCCTGAAAATTTAAAGCGTACACGAGGGTTGCCTTTTATATTTCGGGATTAGAGAACAAAAATAAATATTAATCATTGAAAATCGCTTTATTGTTTTTCAAAATATTCCCCATTAAGATCTATACACTTTTGCATGCGTTTGAACCAATTGTCGAAGCACTTTTGCCACTCTGATTGAGGTATCTCCAAAACATGCATTCTGAACGCATCAACCGCTTCTTCAGGTGTCGAAAAACGTTGACCTCTCATTTTATTTTTTACGGATGGGAATAAAAAGAAGTCATTAGGTGCCAAGTCAGGACTATATGGCGGATGACTCATCAAATCGATGTTTTGCGTGCTCAAAAATGCAGTGGTTTGAGCCGATGTGTGAGAGCTCGCATTGTCGTGGTGAAGAGTGATCCGTTATCGGCGGTTGGTTTTCCTGATTTCTTGGATGACAACTGGCAAACAAATGGTTGTGTACCACTCAGAATTGACTGCTCTGCGTTGTTCTAGTGGTACGGTTGCGACATGTCCAGTTTTTCCGAAAAAACAGGCGACCATTTGCTTGGAAGTGCTTCGTGCGCGAACAACTTTTGTTGGATTTGGCTCATCTTAAAATACCCATACGGTCGACTGCTGTTTACTTTCGGGCTCATACGCGTAAATCCATGAATCAACACCTGTCACGATGTCATAGACGTGTTTCGAAGCACCGCAATAGTATTTTTTGAGCTTTTCTTTGCACCAATCGACACGAGCCTTTATTTAAGCGATTGACAAATTGTGTGGGATCCAACACGAACAAATTTTTTTGACAGTCAAATGTTCGTGCAATATCGAATGTATGCTGGTCCCACTAATGCCTAAGGTTGTCTCAATCTCACGATAGGTCACATGACGATCTTGCAATATTTGTTTGCGCACAGCATCAATGGTTTCCGGAACAATAACTGATTTTGGACGACCTCCACGAAATTCGTCTTGGAGTGAACTACGACCTCGGTTGAATTCACCATACCATCGATAAACACTGGTCCTTGATGGAGCTTCATCGCCAAAAATTGAATTAAGTTCATCCATGCACTGTTGTTGAGTTAATCCACGTCGAAAGTTGTAAAAAATAATCGCACGAAAATGTTCACGATTTAATTCCATTCTTTGGCCGAGATAAATCTTTTAAGTTAGTGTAAACGACACAAATAACGCTCATATGTCAAAACGTTCTGAGTACGTATAACCTCAAAAATGTCAAACTTTACGATAGAGCTCTCAGTTGCCAGATTGCAACACTAGGGTTTCCCAATCCCGAAATATAAAAGGCAACCCTCGTATAAGTATAAGTACTTAAGCAAATGGGCATTAGATGGCGTTTACGCTGTCGAACATACAGTGAGTTTTATGTAACACCGAGCATATCCATAACGAGAATATTTCTTTTAAGTAGACATATGCATACGTTGCACATTTTCCGACACTTGGTTTATTAATAGAATTCAATTTAAAGCTTTAAACAAGTGTTTTCCACTCCCAGGCTAAGCATGAAGTAAAATTTCGAGTTTAGAAAAGCCTGAAAATTTGGTTTGGCCGCTCCGCGCTTTGCGCTACGCGACCAAACCAAATTTTCAGGCTTTTCTAAACTCGAAATTTTACTTCATGCGCCACCGGTACAAAACACTGACATTACGAAGTTTAAAACACACCGCTAAACTTTACATTGCATCAGTGTTTTGTACCGGTGGCGCATGAAGTAAAATTTCGAGTTTAGAAAAGCCTGAAAATTTGGTTTGGCCGCTCCGCGCTTCGCGCTACGCGACCAAACCAAATTTTCAGGCTTTTCTAAACTCGAAATTTTACTTCATGCTTAGCCTGGGAGTGGAAAACACTCGTTTAAAGTTTTAAATGGAATTCTCTTAATAAACCGAGCGTCGGAAAATGTACAACGAATGCATATGTATACTTAAAAGAAATATTCTCTTTATGAAAATGTTCGGTGTTATACAAAACTCTCTGCATGTGATATAAGTATATTTAAAAGAAAAATACGATACGTCATTCATAGTGTTAACTCTTTAACTGCTCGGCCGTTAATGGGTTAAAACTGATTGTCCTGCAAATGTTCGGGAGGAGTTTTCCTTTCTGGTAAACTCTTTACTATAACAAAACTTAAATCTGTCTTAAAATCTTTTTATTGGGCCCTTTCTTTTTTATAGTCGACCTATAATTAATTACGCGGTTGGATCTTTCTCCTTCACAATAAAATCTTATTAATATTTTCATCACCCGCACTGTTCACTTGATTGATGGAAATCATTGCTAATGATCGTGATGATTACAATAAAATCCAATAAATCACTGAAAGGGCACCCCTTCGTCACCCGTATGGTGCCTCTTTTGTTGAACTGAATAACATGTCCTATCGAAAGTTTTAGGTAAGAGAAAGAAATGGGATTGTTATAGTTATTCTTTTAAAATCTCTTTGTTCATCATCATTTAATTAATCGAAACGACAGGACAATGATCATAAAATTAAGTTATTACCAAAAATTAACGGTTTTACATCTAGACAGCTTATTTAAAACAATGAAAAATAATATATTAATATTGTTTAGGTCAGTTGGCTTAAAATAAGAGTTAAGCTCATTTCTGAACTCAGTTACAACATTAGAAAAGTAGAAAGGTAAACTGCAGTTCAGAGATAAGCAGTTCAGAGATAAGGTTAACAGATTTCTTGCTCGTATCCTATAAATAATTATTCAAAATTTCTGAAAAATCCAACCAGTTTATATAAAAACAATCAGAACCTAATTATTTTAAATACCGGTGACGGATTTTCTGACTAATTACGTACAATCTCTTTTAAATAAAATGGGTTGTAAACTGGGTTTTGTGTGTCACGACAAGTTCATGAATGTACAGTCGCCGCAACCCAAATCTGAACGCCAAAATTTAATGGTGTAATTTACAATATGCATAATAGTCATCATAGTCTAAACTCTATATTTTACTTCATGCGCCACCGGTACAAAACACTGACATTACGAAGTTTAAAACACACCGCTAAACTTTACATCAGTGTTTTGTACCGGTGGCGCATGAAGTAAAATTTCGAGTTTAGAAAAGCCTGAAAATTTGGTTTGGCCGCTCCGCGCTTCGCGCTACGCGACCAAACCAAATTTTCAGGCTTTTCTAAACTCGAAATTTTACTTCATGCTTAGCCTGGGAGTGGAAAACACTCGTTTAAAGCTCTAATTGAATTCTCTTAATAAACCGAGCGTCGGAAAATGTACAACGAAATGCATATGTATACTTAAAAGAAATATTCTCTTTATGAAAATGTTCGGTGTTACATAAAACTCTCTGTATATATCGGTTACAGGTAACTAAAATTAGCCAAACAATATCTAGATCCCTTAAGGTTACTTCTGGTGTTCCTTAAGGTTCGCTTTTAGGTCCCTTATTTACATATTTCAAACTATTGGAGACAGGGGCGTAGATAGCTATTTGCGATGGGGGGGATTTATCTTAGTAATATGTTTCATAAATGTATGTTTCTAAAGTTCTTTTAACAAAAGTACCAACATAGTTTTATTTAACATAAAGAAAATTTAACATAGAGAAAAATTAGGTTTGTCAATAGTTTGCAGAATATTTACAAAATATAAAAACGAATTAAAACTAATCTCGGCTTTCTGCAAAAATGTAGTTTCACTGAGATAAGTCTCCAAATATTCATTGAAACAACTACTTCTCGAGCTAATACCCCGACAGATATTGAATTATACAATGAACCAATGAACAATGAACCAACAATTCATTTAGTTTAGTGAGAGAATAATTTGACCTGACGTTGCATTTTGCATATAAATTATGCATAGAACAGTAAAGCTGTCGTGTAACTCAAATATTCATTGTATAATTCAATATCTAACGGGGTATTAGCTCGAGAAGTAGTTGTTTCAATGAATATTTGGAAACTTGTCTCGGAGAGACTACATTTTTGTAGAAAGTCGATATTAATTTTAATTCGTTTTTATATTTTATAGTTCTACTTTTCATTTAGATGACGATAAAAATAAAATAAAATTAAGAACCAAATAAATCGCTAACCAGGCTTGTTGTAAAATGTGTTTTTGATATGCATCTTATTATTAAAAAAGAAACATTTTAGACAAATAAGCGTTTAAAACAAAACACTTGTATTGAAACATGTATAAAACACTGTATTGAAGGGAAACATAACCTAATTTTAAGTCCTTGAAAATGATATCATATTTTGACATCATGGATATTTATTTGATATCTTCAACTCCACTTTTAACAACAACAAAAGATGAATGAGGTGTTTTTAAACTTTACAATAAATCAGTGTTTTATACGCGTAGCGCATGAAGTAAAATTTCGAGTTTAGAAAAGCCTGAAAATTTGGTTTGGTCGCGTAGCGCTAACTATCGTCACATTAAATTCATTTAATTTAGTTACATGTGTCTGAAATTCATTTAATTTTAAATGTGTTAAACATGATAATATAAAAACAAAGATTTAAATAGATACATTTAAAAAAAATCACTATTGCGGAATGTCATATTTTTGGAGCTAATCAACGAAATGTTGACAGCTGTTAAAACTACGACGTTTAGCATTGTAGGAACACTATCGTTGTCAAAATATGACGTTCGGCATTACAGGGACAGTCACGTTGTCAAAATATGACGTTTGGTTTTGTTGTCAAAATATGACATTTGACATTGTAGGGACAGTCGCGTTGTCAAAACATGACGTTTAGCGTTGTAGAGACAGTTACGTTGTCAAAATATGACGTTTGGCATTCTAGGGACATTCACGTTGTCAACATTTGAAGTTTGGCGTTGTAAGGAAAGTCACGAATATCGAAAAAATTTAACTCAAGGGGAGAAATTGGTGCCCTAAATCCCCCCCCCCCCCTCCTACTCTTATCTACGCCACTGATTAGAGCAATAGTAACACCATCTATTGCTCTAATCAGTGGCGTAGATAAGAGTAGGAGGGGGGGTTATTGATTTTTTAAAATGGACAACTATTTGTTGGGAAATGTTGCATGATTGAAAAGTTGTTTTTTGTTGAAAGTATTTCTCTTCCTTAAAATATGGTATTCATTTACGTTTGAGGACAAAAAGCTCGCAAATAATTAAATTCTTAAAAAATAATAATTGTAATGCTCATAAAAAGTTTTCATTGTCTACATATTTTTTATTAAAACCTTTTTATATTTCAACTTATAGTTGATACATCTATTATATTAGATACATCAAATTTACATACACTCTAAGCATCGATTAGACTCTTTTGTCTCTCAATATCCTAACCGTTAGTAATTTTCATTACAACCCATCGGAATCCCCGATAAAATCTAATCTACCTGTGCTAATGGAAGAGATCGACGAGCGTTAGTGTGTACATGTTAAAAATTGTTAAAAAATCGGCCGTTAGTCGTGGAATCGCAGGTGGATATCGAACCCTCTCGAAGGAGGCAGGTGGCTCCGCACCTGTAGGGCTGAGCACATGTTCCACCTGAATAGTGGCCGTTGGTTGTTGCTTTTAGGACGCTGAGGAGGAGAGATGGACGATCGGGACAGACGGAAGGTGTCCGGTCCGTCTCCGAAACCACTGATTATCGCTGATACGGCGCAACAGTTGTACAATACGTTAAGGATCTTGTGAGGGGTATAAATAAGTGACTACTCGCGGGGAGTTGTTATTATTTTTGCACTTTTACTGACGCAACTGTCGTTAACTGCAATGATGATGTCTACTTATGCGAGTAATCAACTATCGCCTGAGGGTCTTAACTGTCGATTCATGTGTGTTTTCATAGCGTGCACAAAACTCAATTTGTTATACAGAATATGCAATTAATAAATGCGAATTGGTCTGATTGGCTAAACGCAAAATGTTAATAATTTATATCCTATGTTCAATTAAAAAATATCTCTAGAGTGCCATGGAAAATATTCTAGGTTGGCAACTTTAAAAATATACACAATTATTATGTCTGACGTTTTATATGTCAATTCGTATTCGAATCCAAATGTGGGTGATTCGAATCCTTATAAAAGGATTCGAATATTTATGAAAGGATTCGAATATTTATAAAAAGATTCGAATAATTATAAAAGGATTCGAATACTTACAAAAAGATTTGAATCGTCAAAAATAACTGGAATTAATTGGGAGCATTAACATAAAAAATGTCTTGTCTGTTTTTAAATTTCTCGTTAAATCACTGTTTTATACGCGTGGCGCATGAAGTAAAATTTCGAGTTTAGAAAAGCCCGAAATTTGTCTCGGGTCGCTGCGCGACCCTCGACAAATTTTCACGGGGCTTTTCTAAACTCGAAATTTTACTTCATGCTTAGTCTGGGAGTGGAAACGCTCGTTCGAATTTTCAAACTGAATGCTTTGATAAGAACATTAAATGACTGAAAATATTTTTAAAGATAATAATCTAGTTATTAAAATTTTGTTTAATATTATTTGAAGTAAAACTGACATGGTAGCCATATCTGAAATGTTATTTTTTTCCGATATTTCCCTGATTCAAGATTTTTTTCAAATAATATTAAACAAAATTTTGATAACTAGATTATTATCTTTAAAAACATTTTCAGTCATTTAATGTCTTATTAAAGCATTCAGTTTGAAGATTCGAACGAGCGTTTCCACTCCCAGACTAAGCATGAAGTAAAATTTCGAGTTTAGAAAAGCCCCGTGAAAATTTGTCGAGGGTCGCGCAGCGACCCGAGACAAATTTTCTGGGCTTTTCTAAACTCGAAATTTTACTTCATGCGCCACGCGTATAAAACAGTGATTTAACGAGAAATTTAAAAACAGACAAAAGACATTTTTTGTGTTAATCCTCCCAATCAATTCCAGTTATTTTTGACGATTCAAAATTTTTTGTAAGTATTCGAATCCTTTTATAAATATTCGAATCTTTTTATAAATATTCGAATCCTTTCATAAATATTCGAATCCTTTTATAAGGATTCCAATCACCCACATTTGGATTCGGGCTATTTTCGGGCTTTTCTAAACTCGAAATTTTACTTCATGCGCAACACGTACAAAACACTGATTTGAAGTAAAGTTTAGAAACACACAAATACATCTTTAATCAGAGTAACAGGGAATCAGATATTTAGTCTGTCATCAACGATGTTCAGTGTTATTAATAAATAATTAGGTTTTGAATATTTTTGTTAAAACAACTGGTTACGATATTTATATATTAATGGTTGCAAAAAAATAATAAAATCAGATTTATTCTTAAAGGATTTGTATTCGTGATTCGAAAAAACAGGATTCGGATCTTTGATTCGAATCATATTTATTTGTTACAAATCCTTTATTCGAGTATTCGTGATTCGAATCCTTTATTCGAGTATTCGTGATTCGAATCCTTTTCACGAGGATTCGTCCCAGCTCTGACTTACAAATTATCAAACTATTTCAATCACCGTTTATTTTAACCAGCGAACTGAAAATGACGCAATTCCGAAGATACCAGAATTAATATTTAAGAACAGAAAAACAGCGACACACACACACACACACATACACGTATATGCATGCATACACTTATTGATGACCGTTCGAGATTATTCGATGGTTTAATCGCATTAATTATACGAAAAACACCGGGCCGGCCTCATAAATATTGAAGCAGAGCTTCTCCGAGATGGATCTAGTGCCCACGCAATTTCTTCCTCTTTTTTTTTTGCTCCGCGCTTCACTTTTTTTTCTTCTTCGCTCTCGAGTTCAATTTGAAGAGCGAGCGGATCGACGGCTGTCAATTAAGCAATTAAGATCGTGCAGGAATTCCGCCGCTATATGGAGATGATTTCGTCATGTAACGAGAGGATGGAGATAAGGCGTTTTACATTTTTAATTAATCTCCATAGAAAAGATGATTTGTAAAATAGATGAGCTTTTGTGAGTTTTGTAAGCTCATTGGAAAAATATCATATTATTTTTTTTTCCAAATATTTCTTACAATAGATCATTTAATTTGCAAATTGCCTGTTTTTATAAAAACAATCAGAGCATTCCCCGATAATTAGAGCGCTTATTACCTGAAATGCCGACATCTAGTATATATAATCAATTTTGCTCTTTTGTACACCATTCTTGAAAATGGCATTAAGCCGAAACTAGTTGAAAATAAAACAATTTATTAGTAAAACAAACCAAGTGAATTTCAATCAAATACCTATATATTAATAGAAATGTTTTACCAAGTGATCAATGAGAAACAAGTTAACGATAAATCAGAGCATATTTTTATTTAATACCAAGGCTGTAGCCAGGAGGGAGATATAGACCCCCCCCCCGACATTTTCATAATGTTAAATTGTTGTATGTAAAAGCGGCCCTGTAAAGCAAAAACAATAAAGGGTGGGCCATCTGAAGGTTTCTTTTTGAAATTGCTATTAAAACTACACCGTTGAATATTTTTAAATGATTGTTGCTTTATTCAAGAAATCGCCAAAAAAGCAACAATCATTACCAAATATTAAACGGTGTAGTTTTAATAGTAATTTCAAAAAGACACCATCAGATGGCCTACCCTTAATTATTTATGGAAAGCAATTTCAGTTAAATGGCCACCGCGGCTAGCTTGACAGTAGTCCATTCTTTTCACTCAATTTGCCTGTATATTTTCGGATGTTTGTGGCTCTATTTAACGAATAGTTCTAAAAATATTTTTTTACAGTACGTCAATTGTTTGTGGATCGTTGGAGTAACAACGGTCCTTAACATATCCCCACACAAAATAGTCCAACGGCTCCAAATCACAGCTGCGCGATCGCCAATTAATCTCGAAAACGACTGATACAACGGTTACCAAACGTAGTGTGCAAAAGATAGATACTTTCACGGCTGGTGTGGGATGTTGCTCCATCCTGCTGAACTAAGTCGAAATCGTCTAATTGCGGCCAAACGCTCTATACGCACTCCATTGCGACACAGCACTCACTTTAGAAAGAATTTTTCAATATTTCCCAACGTTGTTCCAGATTAAAACGATTCAAAACTTACAGTGGAGGTTTGACGCTACATTTATGTAAATATGTCAAGCGCGTCATTATTGCCAATGTGGAAATAACACTCAGTTCAAAAAGAAACTAATAGATGGCTCACCTTTTATTTTTACCATTAATGGGGGGGGGGGGTTAATTTTTTATAAATTTTATAAAATTTCAAATTTAGAAAAGCCTCAAAATTTGGCTTAGTCGCGTAGCGTCTAGCTTCATCTATTTCTATGATAAGATTAATAGATGGCGCTCTTTACCTCATTCAATACTTACGATTACCATTAGCCTTTATTAGTCTAAACAGTCAAGTAATTCAGTATTAATTCATCACATTGCACTTACACCAGATCACACTGATGAGACCCAGTAAGTCTAAAACGAGTCTGTTTATTGTATATTTAATTAAAATTCATTAATTGAGAATCAATCTTCAAACGGATGGAAACCAGAAAGATCGAAACACTCTTAGAGGGATTCTGAAATTTTACTTCATGCTTAGTGTGGGAGTGGAAAACACTTGTTTAAAGCTTTAAATTGAAATTAAAAAAAAATACAGCGAATATCCGCAATTGTTGTATCAAATCTATGGTATGTCATAATTTTTATAAAATCACATTACTTTTTCTTAATTATTTTAAGAGAAACGTAAAGTGTTTAGTGTGAACATTCATAAAATTGAAATACATTTTGTCTCTAAAATAAATAGGGAAGCCAATATTTGAACACTTTTCAATTAACATGCGATTTCCTATGTTGCGTCCGCTATGTCATACCACCAGGTATATATATATACTATATATATACAGGGTGTCTACGCTAAACCGTTCGTTAAAAGTTTTTGGGGTTGCCGTTGCACTAGAAATTTGAAAAAAATCCTTGTTTAACGGTTGAATAAGTTCTCCTCATGTGAAATATTTTCAACTTTATATCACTTCCGGTTCCACCGGAAGTAGCACCAAATTTGTTATTTTAAATGGAACACCCTATATATTAGTGATTTTTTGGATTCCTCGTTTAAACTGCAACATATTTTATAGGAACATATGGTTAGCGAAGTCATTATATATACAACTTCTATTTTCAACTTTATATCACTTCCGGTTCCACCGGAAGTAGCACCAAGTTTGTTATTTTAAATAGAACACCCTATATATTAGTAATTTTTTGGGTTCCTCGTTTAAATTGCAACATATTTTATTCGAACATATGTACACTTATCTCTTATAGTTTTCAAGCAACAAAAATATTTCTAAAATTTTTACCTCTAAAAGGCATCCTGAAATCTGTCTGTAACTTCTCTTAAGAGTAAAATGAAAATATGATTTATATCTCTACTTGTACCTAGAGGATGCCTCTATGAGTATATTAATTGGAAACTGCCAATTTTGACAATAAGTTTTCTTAAAATGTCAATATCGAAGTGCCCTCTTCAATATCTCGTAATTCAATTTTTTTAAATGGAATGACCCATGTTTTATTACATGGTACGATTGGGAGGAAGATTTCCAACAAAAAAGTATTAACAACTATACTCCTAAAGCAAGTGGTTTTCGAATTATTTCGAAGATTCGTTTTTCGTTGTATATATGCAGGGAATAGTGCGCGCATAAGTCGCAACTGAATTTTAGTAGGCAAGTAGTAATGCTTTTGTTTTGTCGCGTATGTAATGCGAAATGCCAAATAATAAAAACAATTACTACAAAATTATACAGGAATCAACAAAATGAATAAATACACCCATCAACAAATTATCAATGTATTCTTTATACATGGCAACTGCGATAGAATTGTTACTCGAACATGTAAAGTATTTAATGAAACTTATCGACATTTGCCGCTGATGAATAAAACAAGATTTAAGAGATTGGAATCAAATTTTGTTCAATTGGCAGTTGCCATGTATAGAGAATAAATTGAAATTTGTTGATTTGTGTAATTATTCATTTTGTTGTTTTTTGTAAAACTTTGTACTAATTCTTTTTATTATTTGACATTTCGCAATACAATCGCGACAAAACAAAAGCATACTACTGGCCTACTAAAATTCAATTGCGACTTATGCGCGCATTATTCCCTGCATTAATGCGACGAAAAACGAATTTTCGAAATAATTCGAAAACTACTTGCTTTATGAGTATAGTTTTATAATACCTTTTTGTAGGAAATTGTCCCCCCAATTGTACCATGTGTTAAAAATTGGGTCATTCCATTTAAAACAATTTAATTACAAGATATTAAAGAGGGCACATAGATATTGACATTTTAAGAACATTTATTGTGAAAATTGACAGTTTCCAATTAATTTACTCATAGAGGCATCCTCTAGGTATAAGTAGAGATATAAATCATATTTTTATCTTATTCTTAAGAACAGTTACAGACAGCTTTCAAGATGCCTTTTAGAGGTCAGAATTTTAGAAATATTTTTTTTGCTTGAAAACTATAAGAGATAAGTGTACATATGTTCGAATAAAATATGTTGCAATTTAAACGAGGAACCCAAAAAATTACTAATATATAGGGTGTTCTATTTAAAATAACAAACTTGGTGCTACTTCCGGTGGAACCAGAAGTGATATAAAGTTGAAAATAGAAGTTGTATATATAATGACTTCGCTAACCATAAGCCAGTATTGACGTCAGTATTTATTAATGCTAGTGCATTGATAAGGACATTGATCTCATTTTGCTTTTACAGTTAGTGTCGATTTTTAGTTTAAACCTTCGACTAGCATCAGAGCGGCGAGAAACCCGAACCAATGCTATGATAATATTCATGACCGTTGTTTGCAATAACCTTATTTAGGAAAATTTCGGAGAGGCAGTTAGTCACATTCTGTCTGTTGTTAGGTGGCGCACCATCTTGTTGGAACCATAACATACTTAAAGTATTCAGGGCAATGTTATCGTCCAATTAGTCACTTAATTTTTTTTTAAAATTTAAGATATCTTTGTGAAATTAATTTGTGTTCATAAATACCTACTTCTAAAATACCGACTCATACATTTAGTTGAAATCGCACTTGTTGTCGCCTTTCATTGTGTCGTCTGGGGTTATTTATGCTCCAAAATGTGCATTGTGTCTAATGAATATCCCTGTGTTAGTAAAACGACATTCGTCGACTATTTCACAGGTGATAAGAAATAGAGATTTTCATTTAATTTGCCCAATAAAATAGGGCAAAAGTCTATCCGTAGTACAGTTTCTCCAGGGTGCAGAAATTGTGTAATTTTAATTTTGACTGGCCCGTAATTATGTTTTTTGCATCTGTAGAAATAAGTATTACCATATTGTTAATATTAGGTATAAAATTATTTAACCGCTTACAAAATCTAATGTTTATTTATAAAGTTAGGTGATTTTCATATCTTGGTCGTGGCATGACAGAAGAACCATATTCCAATAAATGTCTTTGCAGTTTTGTAAAATATTTTATTTACATTCCCTAGCTCCATCTATTTCTACGATAAGTTCAATAGATGGCGCTCATTACCTTATTTAATACTTATGATTACCATTAGCCTTAATTAGTCTAAAAAGTCAAGTAATTCAGTATTACATTCATCACATTGCAACTACATCAGATCATACTGATGAGACCCAGTAAGTCTAAAAGGAGTTTGTATATAGAATATTTAATTAAAATTCATTAATTGCGAATCAATCTTCAAACGGATGGGGAAAAGATAGTTTGAAACACTGTTAGAGGGATTCTGAACTATCTTTATTTAGGTTTCTAGCTCTATCTATTTCTATGATAAGTTCAATAGATGGCGCTCTTTACCTCATTTAATACTTATGATTACCATTAGCCTTAAATAGTCTAAAAAGTCAAGTAATTCAGTATTACATTTATCACATTACACTTACACCAGATCACACTGATGAGGCCCAGTAAGTCTAAAACGAGTCTGTTTATGGAATATTTCATTAAAATTCATTAATTGGGAATAAATCTTCAAGTCGATAGGTAACCAGAAAGTTCGAAACACTGTTGATTCGCCTTGAAAAAAGAAAAACATTGTTTCTGTACGCGTGAAAGAATGAGCTATTTGTGTAAGCTAGTAGGAGGACAACAGGTGTTTACATTACTACAGGTAATAGGTATAGTGCGGATCGCGGTGGCCAATGACGTAGCTCTATTGTCGTAGTGACAGTGGACCAATGACAATGGACAATCGTTTATTTGCATGACATAACGGACGACCGAGAACAACGCGCCAATCAGATGTACGCGCCTCGGCGGCCACGCACGATGAATACAAAGCACACATTAAGTGACTTTAGTTTTAAAAGATCAGACTTAAATGCATCAAGAGAAAATTACAAAAAATACACCAGATATTATTTTTTTTTAGAAAAAATATAACTTTGCAAATTCAGACACAATAACATAGAATAGATTAGAATATATTAAGCCACTGTCTTTACAAATCAAAAATAATTTAAAAGGAAAGAATAATAACCTAATTTTGACAAACACAAATAATTTAGGAAAATTAATAGTTAACAATAAAATCAAAACTAAAAATTCTAAATTAAAGAAAAGTGGTATTTATGAATTAAAATGTGATGATTGTGATGCAGTGTATATAGGACAAACCGGCAGGTCTTTTGATATCAGGTTAAAAGAGCATAAAAAAGACATAGAGAATAAAAAACAAACCGGTTTTTCTAAGCACTGTATCACATCTAATCACCATTTTTCTTCAAACGATTTAAAAATTCTGCATACCGGTAATAAGGGATTAACGCTTAACTACCGGGAGGGTTTAGAAATTTCAAAAGCCATAAAGGCAAGTAAAAATCTGGTCAACGACAACGAAGACCTTTGGAATTCCCCGATATTAAATGCCCTTATTACCCAATAAAACCTAAAACTCGAAACTGTATATATTCCCAAACAAATCCATTTGTACATCATTCTTGATAATGGCATTAAGCCGAAACTAGTAGAAAATAAATACGTATAAGTGAAACAAAACCAAGTGAATTTAATTTACAAACCATTATAACTTTGCTGTTCTAAAACAATTGAAACTAGGGAAGAATCAGAATACTGGCTTGAATTCAATGTATTCAAAGACATATACATTCTTTCTTTTTCTTATCCATGTACCTTTTGAAATTGATCAATGATGTATACATTTAAAACGTGTAAAGACTATTCACGGAAATCAACATTTTACGTCTTCTTTATGATTTTAAAAATATTCCAGATGTGTCATTAGATCTAGAGTTAGTTCATTTTATATAATAATGTCTATGGGTTATTCTAAATTTTTAAAGCCATAGTAGAAGCAGAATCCTTAATTAATGATAAACATACAGCCGTTAAAAATTATAACTAATATTTGTGAGAAGTGACATTGTCACATAGCTAGATCATAAGTTTAGGTAAGGCAAAACGATAGGTTTAGCAAGAATCTAAAAAAGCGGCATAAAAATGTGTATTTCCCCCTGCTGGCCACGATCCTGATTTTATGTCGTCTTCCTCTACAAAATAGTGATATCACATGACGATATTTTGAATCAATAATAATTTTTACATCTAAAAAAATCCATTTATCATATTTTTCTTTTAATTTTGAGGAACACTTTTGTAAAACTTTTACATAATAGTTCTATAAAATCCAAAAGTTACAACAAATATTTTGGTGTTATTATATTTTAGTACAATGTTTGTCTAAAAGCAGCATTTTATAACAATGTCAGTCATCTTCTAAAAACTGCATTCTGTCACCGGCAAGAATGTTTCAAAATTTGAGAAGTTTTTACAAAAAAAAAATCCAAAATCATAGGCTTACTCTCCTATCTTGATGAAAAAAGCTTTCTTCGTTTCAAAAAATATTCTACAATCCTCATGATTTTTTTCACACTTGATTCGTAAATTACTATTGTGCTTTTTGGATTGGGTAGAACCATTACGTAAAAGTTCTATAAAAGGTTTCTCTAAAATTAGAAATAAATTGCCAATATTCTTTGCAAGTTTTTGTATTTAATGGAATCATAAATGTTTTCTGAATACTTTCTTTGTAAATGCATTGTGATTAAGATATAATCATGAGGATATTTCAAAAGAAATTGATTTTAATTAAGCACTCGAGTCTGCATGAATGGAATTTAAAAAAATCTCAAAAACCAATAAATAAAAAAATAAAAACGAGTTGGAATTGCACTTGATTAACTTGAAGCATGTACTAGTAAACGTACATCGACGAACATTGTATGAAATTACTTGAACGGTAGCGATGTCAGCAATTACTGCGCCAGCGATACAGCCAATGATGAAATTAAACTATACGCTCTTTATAAAACTTAATAATACCCACTATGAACCTGAGCTAACATTTTAATCTCAAATTGTGCGGTATTAAACTAACCCACCTCTATCTCTCCCTCTCGCTCTCCATCGTTTCATCTTCATCTCTTCCAATCCACTCTTATTATTTATTTTTTTATTCTCTCGCCGGCTACCGGTAACGATAATGAAAGTGATTCTGTAATAACATACGGGGCCGGCTATCTCGGACGCGATCTCTGAAAACACTCCGAAGAGAAGAAGCTTGAGATGAAGACGAAGAAGAAGAAGAAGGGTATGATGGAGAGAAGAGAAGAGCCAGTTCGCGTGAGATGATCTCGTCCGTTTTCTACCCCGCCCCGCGTTCGTCTCGTTACCCGCCGGGTCGTGAAGGTGAGTTTGTCCGTTCGAGTCGGTGGTTCTTAAGTCACATTCTAATGCGCGGGCGCGGCTACCGAAAGCCCCCGAGGCTGTGTTCTTATAATTAAAACGGGGCTACGCAACGTCCATATATAATAAAACATCGGATGTGAGAGACTCGCCGTGGATTTAAATTAAATTAATAATAAACCTTGCGCTCTCGGGCGAGTGGAATTACGCTGATCCTATCAAAAAGTAATTTAAATTTGAGCTAATAAATCTACGGCGAGTCGACTTTTGTTAACTGGGAAAATTACGATTTTCTGCGTTTTGCGCATGATATGTTATGAAGAAGACAGGTGCGGATCCACGAGGGGAGGGCGGGATGAGGGGATGGGGGGAAATTATAGGTAATGGAGTAATGTTTTTCTGATAATTTTGAATTTTAAATAAGCCATCCTACACAATGCCGTAGCTAGAAAAAAATTCGGAGGGGGTTATACAAATGTCGGGGAATCAAAGCTTGGAACCGTAATTTTTTTCGTTCCGGAAAAAAAATAACGGTTATTTGCGGTTTTCGGTTCAGCTTTTTTTCACTATATCTTAGTAAATATCTATCACATCTCAGAAGTATATATTTTGAACTTTACTTTAAATCAGTCTTTTATACGCGTGGCGCATAAAGTAAAATTTCGAGTTTAGAAAAGCCCCGTGAAAATTTGTCTCGGGTCGCTGCGCGACCCTTGACAAATTTTCTACGCGGGGCTTTTCTGAACTCGAAATTTTACTTCATGCTTAGTCTGGGAGTGGACGGCACTCGTTTAAAGCTTCGAATTGGACTATTTTATAAACTATCTAAGTAACTGGTAACTACCAGTTGAAGACGGAAACATTTTAAACATTGCTCGAATGTTGAACATGATACTCATGATATTTTATAGACTTCGCTTCATGTCACTTCTTTCAGACAAGTACGAGACGAGTACGACACGAGCACGAGACGTGCATGACACGAGATAAGCACAAGACGTGCACGACACGAGACGAGCATGGGGGGTTCATCACACTCGTGTCATGAATGTCTTTTGTCCGTGTCGCGCTCGTAAAGTGTTCGTGTTCGTGTCGTGATCGTCTCGTCAAAAGTGTGGTATCTTGACGAGAGGATATTTTTTAACCTAACCTAACTAGTTTATTTTAAACTTTACTTCAAATCAGTGGTGTATACGCGTGGCGCATGTAGTAAAATTTCGAGTTTAGAAAAGCCCCGTGAAAATTTGTCTCGGGTCGCTGCGCGACCCTCGACAAATTTTCTACGCGGGGCTTTTCTAAACTCGAAATTTTACTTCATGCTTAGTCTGCGAGTGGACGACACTCGTTTAAATCTTCGAATTGGACTATTTTATAAACTATCTAAGTAACTGGTAACTACCCGTTCAAGACGGAAACATTTTAAACATTGCTCGAATGTTGAACATGATACTCATGATATTTTATAGACTTCGCTTCATGTCACTTCTTTCGGACAAGTACGAGACGAGTACGACACGAGCACGAGACGTGCATGACACGAGATAAGCACAAGACGTGCACGACACGAGACGAGCACTGGGCGTTCATCACACTCGTGTCATGAATATCTCGTGCCCGTGTCGCGCTCGTATCGTGTTCGTGTTCGTGTCGTGATCATCTCGTCAAAAGTGTGGTATCTTAACGAGAGGATATTTTTTAGCCTAACCTAACTAGTTTATTTTAAACTTCACTTCAAATCAGTGGTGTATACGCGTGGCGCATGAAGTAAAATTTCGAGTTTAGAAAAGCCCCGTGAAAATTTGTCTCGGGTCGCTGCGCGACCCTCGACAAATTTTCTACGCGGGGCTTTTCTAAACTCGAAATTTTACTTCATGCTTAGTCTGGGAGTGGACGGCACTCGTTTAAAGCTTCGAATTGGACTAATACAAACAGCGAGCGAAGCGAGCTTTGGCGAGGGGGGCCGGAGGCCCCCCGAGGCAAAACTATCAGACGGGGGCAGCCAAAGGCCGCTGCCCCGCTCCGCACCGCCCTTCTCAAAATCTCGACTTTGACAATTTTTTTTGACTAAAGTACAAGAGATAAAAAATCGCGGTTTTCAAATTCGGAAAAAGCGCAAAAAACTCTATGGATGAGGATTTTTTTTGGGGAAAAATCGCCGCTCCCTGGGGCGGGACAGAAAAAAGAAGAAAAACGTCGACATTTTCGCAAAAATGCGCGAGGGACTGTGAGGTCACTGTCTAAACCGTAGATATTACGGCCACTAAAAAAAATCAGGTAGTAGCCCCAACTGTTTTACAGTGATAGCGGACAAGCAGAATAAAATCGGTTTACTGGGGGCCGAGAAAAAAAATCCAAGTACATCGGGGCCGATTTTTCTAATTTTCACATTTTTCGCCGTAGCGTCGAGCTGCTACTTCCGATTAAATCGCGGTTAACGGCGTCGGATGCGCCATCAAATTTGCCTTCAAATAGTTTATTACTCGGGCTTCGGCCGCCCCCCGGGGGGCAGCAATTTTACAAAACAATTTTAAACTTTGGACCTTAATTACGCCCTTACGCAATGAGCTACGTCGACTATTTTTTAGCAAACTGTAGTCCTTGACGTGCTCTACAAGAATTAAACCAGCCGCGCCGCCTCCGATCTTCAACTCGGGGGTGGCAACTGTTTTTTTAAAACAAAAATTTCCCTCAAGTTTGAAAAGCGATAGCGACCAAACGAAAGCTCCAAAAAAATATTAGATAAATATTAAGAAAATATCCGGTCCGGTCCTCCGCCATTTTGTTCGCATACGCGATGACTTATCCGATTGAAAAAAATACTCACAAGTAGCCAAAAGATCACTTATTAGGATGTGCTTCATGCGCTCTTACTGAGGGGCCCAGGGGACCCGTCAAAAATTCACAAAGTTCAATAATTTTCAACATTTTTAAAGTGCTATTTTTTAACGAAAAATCGAAGAAAAAAATTCACCATTCCCTGTGAGTTTATCGTAGAGGGCTGAAATTTTGATCGAATGTACTCTAGGGTAGTACCTTTAATACGCCCCGGATCGCTTCTTATCTTTTAGATATTTGCTGAAATATTTAAGTTTATGTTGGCGCAGTCGTGAAAATCACGAAAAATTACAATTTTTTTTTTTTACTTTCGTCATAATAATAGTAGACCGATGGGAGTTGGACAACAAATGGGCAATAGGAATCTGCATAAATGCTGAAAATTTTATCGATCCAGCTCTATTAGGACGGAAATTGGTATTTTTTTCTGCGCTTCAAAATCGCTTTGCAGCCTAAAACGGCGAATTAAAAATACAATTATTATTTTTTAGCTCCGCTATTAATTATAGTACAACAATGGCAATTAGATCAATAAATAGGTAATACTAATCTCTATAAATGCTCAAAATTTCATTGATCTAGCTCAATTCAGATCGGAAATACATTTTTTTTTTTGCTTTTTAAATTATTCAAAAAAACAATTTTTATTTTTTTTGCTATAGTATTTAAAACAGTGAAACAACTGCAATTGTACCAATAAATAGGAAATACAAATATGTATAAATACTGAAAATTTCATTCATCCAGCTCAATTTGGATAGGACATAGATTTTTTTTTATTTTTCATATTAATTAAATAAATAAATTTTATTTGTTTGTTTCAGTATTTGATACAGTAGAATAATAAGAATTATACGAGTGGATGGGAAATATAAATTTGTATAAATGCTGAAAATTTAAATTATCTAGCTCAAGTAGGACCGGAGCAATAAATATTTTTTACTTTTTAGCAATTCTGCAAAATTATTAGGCGCTGGCTATCAAAAGCCATGAGTGGGAAAAGGACAGACTTATGTGGGTTTCAATGTTAAATTTCGATTTCCCTTCGGATTTTTTTGAAAAAAAAAAAAATTCTGTTAAATATATCAAAAAATTCCTTATTTTTTTCTATGACGTTTTTGTAGCAAGTGTTTTATTTTTTTCAACCGGAAGTATTTTTTTTTATTAATTTAAATTTAAAAATAATTTAATTTTAATCGAAATAAATACGAATTGCAAATGTAACGATATTTTAGCGATTTCAAAAGTGTAAAAATTAAAGCTAAGCCCGATTCAGTTTGCGAGCGCAGCGAGCAGGCAAGCGAGCGAAGCGAGCGAAGCGAGCGAAGCGAGCTGGGGTGAGCGTTAGCGAGCAGCAGAGTCCTTTTAATATACTAACTGCTTTTTCCATCCATCGCATTCTCACTACCTCAACAACACATCATTCTCCAACCACAACATTCGGCTTACGTACCCCCCTCCTTTCCCCCCGTCATCACTCGATTGTTGCAATTATTGCATTGTTAATGCATTAAACATTTTTTAGTTTTGATTTGAACAATCCCTCACGCTTTCTGCGGGCTTTAGCTTGGTACCCGCAGGTAGTTCCAGCGGTGCGGAGTACTAGATACATTCTCGTTTTATAAACTATCTAAGTAACTGGTAACTACCCGTTCAAGACGGAAACATTTTAAACATTGCTCGAATGTAGAACATGATACTCATGATATTTTATAGACTTCGCTTCATGTCACTTCTTTCAGACAAGTACGAGACGAGTACGACACGAGCACGAGACGTGCATGACACGAGATAAGCACAAGACGTGCACGACACGAGACGAGCACTGGGCGTTCATCACACTCGTGTCATGAATGTCTCGTGCCCGTGTCGCGGTCGTATCGTGTTCGTGTTCGTGTCGTGATCATCTCGTCAAAAGTGTGGTATCTTAACGAGAGGATATTTTTTAGCCTAACCTAACTAGTTTATTTTAAACTTCACTTCAAATCAGTGGTGTATACGCGTGGCGCATGAAGTAAAATTTCGAGTTTAGAAAAGCCCCGTGAAAATTTTCTACGCGGGGCTTTTCTAAACTCGAAATTTTACTTCATGCTTAGTCTGGGAGTGGACGACACTCGTTTATAGCTTTGAATTAGACAATTTTAAATTAGCGAATTTTATCTAACTAACTGGTAACTACCAACTGAACACAGAAACATTTGAAACATTGCTCGAATGTTGAACATGATACTCATGATATCTTATAGACTTCGCTTCACTTCACTTCTTTTAGACAATTACGAGACGAGTACGACACAAGCACGAGATGTGCAACACACGAGATGAGCACAAGAGGTGCACGAGACGAAACGAGCACGGGGCGTTCAACACACTCGTGTCATGAACGTCTAGTGTTCGTGTCGTGCTCGTATCGTGTTCGTGCCATGATCGTCTTATCAAAAGTGGTGTATCTTAAGGAGAGAATTATTTTTAGCGATCTTGCATAAATCATAAACTAACCTAACCAGTATATTTTGAACTTCAGATTAAATCAATGTTTAGTACGCGTGGCGCATAAAGTAAAATTTCGAGTTAAGAAAAGCCCCGTGAAAATTTGTCTCGGGTCGCTGCGCGACCCTCGACAAATTTTCTACGCGGGGCTTTTCTATACTCGAAATTTTACTTTATGCTTAATCTGGGTGTGGACGACACTCGTATAAAGCTTCAAATTTGACGACTTTATAAACTATCTAAGTAACTGGTAACTACCCACTAAACACAGAAACATTTGAAACATTGCTCGAATGTTGAACATGATACTCATGATATTTTATAGACCGCTTCACTTCACTTCTTTCAGACAATTACGAGACGAATACGACACGAGCACGAGACGTGCACGACACGAGATAAGCACAAGGCGTGCACGACACGAGACGAGCACGGGGCGTTCAGCACACTCGTGTCATGAACGTCTCGTGCTTGTGTCGTACTCGTCTCGTACTTGTCTGAAAGAAGTGACATGAAGCGAAGTCTATAAAATATCATGAGTATCGTGTTCGTGTCATGATTGTCTCGTTAAAAGAGTGGTATCTTAAGGAAAGGATACTTTTTAGCGATCTTGCATAAATCATAAACTAACCTAACCAGTATATTTTGAACTTCAGACTAAATTAATGTTTTATACGAGGGGCGCATGAAGTAAAATTTCGAGTTTAGAAAAGCCCCGTGAAAATTTGTCTCGGATCGCTGCGCGACCCTCTACAAATTTTCTACGCGGGGCTTTTCTAAACTCGAAATTTTACTTCATGCTTAGTCTTGGAGTAAACGACACTCGTTTAAAGCTTCGAATTGGACGATTTTATAAACTATCTAAGTAAGTAGTAACTACCAACTAAACACAGAAACATTTTAAACATTGCTCGAGTGTTGAACATGATATTCATGATATCTTATAGACTTCGCATCACTTCACTTCTTTCAGACAATTACGAGTCGAGTACGACACGAGCACGAGACGTGCACGACACGCGATGAGCACATGACGTGCACAACACGAGACGAGCACAGGGCGTTCATCACACTCGTGTCATGAATGTCTCGTGCTCGTGTCGCGCTCGTATCGTGTTCATGTTCGTGTCGTGATCGTCTCGTCAAAAGAGTGGTATCTTAAGGAGAGGATACTTTTTAGCGATCTTGCATAAATCATAAACTAACCTAACCAGTATATTTTGAACTTCAGACTAAATTTATGTTTTGTACGCGTGGCGCATGAAGTAAAATTTCGAGTTTAGAAAAGCCCCGTGAAAATTTGTCTCGGGTCGCTGCGCGACCCGAGACAAATTTTTTACGCGGGGCTTTTCTAAACTCGAAATTTTACTTCATGCTCAGTCTGGGAGTGGACGACATTCGTTTAATTTTCGTTAGATTTTCAACGTATCAAGAATTTCATTAATTTATAAAATTTTCATGGAATGTTTAATATTTCGTCAATTTATCAAATTTTCATCAGAATTTCAATATTTTTATTCAGATTTAGAACAATTTTCAAAAATTAATTAGTAATTTATCAAATTAATTTAACAAACATTATTTAAACACACAAATTTGAGTCTTTCTTTCATCAAGACATACTTTTTTGTTGTCGAAAAAATCAAATTATGGTAAAAGCGACAATTCATGTAAAATGCTTAGAAATGTTTAGAAAAGCCCCGTGAAAATTTGTCTCGGATCGCTGCGCGACCCTCTACAAATTTTCTACGTGGGGCTTTTCTAAACTTGAAATTTTACTTCATGCTTAGTCTGGGAGTGAACGACACTCGTTTAAAGATTCGAATTGGACGATTTTATAAACTATCTAAGTAAGTAGTAACTACCAACTAAACACAGAAACATTTTAAACATTGCTCGAGTGTTGAACATGATACTCATGATATCTTATAGACTTCGCTTCACTTCATTTCTTTCAGACAATTACGAGTCGAGTACGACACGAGCACGAGACGTGCACGACACGAGATGAGCACATGACGTGCACGACACAAGACGAGCACGGGGCGTTCATCACACTCGTGTCATGAATGTCTCGTGCTCGTGTCGCGCTCGTATCGTGTTCATGTTCGTGTCGTGATCGTCTCGTCAAAAGAGTGGTATCTTAAGGAGGGGATACTTTTTAGCGATCTTGCATAAATCATAAGCTAACCTAACCAGTATATTTTGAACTTCAGACGAAATTTATGTTTTGTACGCGTGGCGCATGAAGTAAAATTTCGAGTTTAGAAAAGCCCCGTGAAAATTTGTCTCGGGTCGCTGCGCGACCCTCGACAAATTTTCTACGCGGGGCTTTTCTAAACTCGAAATTTTACTTCATGCTCAGTCTGGGAGTGGACGACATTCGTTTAATTTTCGTTAGATTTTCAACGTATCAAGATTTTCATTAATTTATAAAATTTTTATGGAATGTTTAATATTTCGTCAATTTATCAAATTTTCATCAGAATTTCAATATTTTTATTCAGATTTAGAACAATTTTCAAAAATTAATTAGTAATTTATCAAATTAATTTAACAAACATTATTTAAACACACAAATTTGAGTCTTTCTTTCATCAAGACATACTTTTTTGTTGTCGAAAAAATCAAATTATGGTAAAAGCGACAATTCATGTAAACAATGACGAATCTCGAAAAAACCGACAAAAAAATTGATAAAAACTGCACAAAAATGCATACAAAAAAATCAAAAAATATAAAAAAGGCGCCTTCTACAAACATAGTTTTCATTTTTGACACTTTCGACTTAAATTGACAATTCTGATATTAGATGCTATTTTCAACACTTTGGAAATGTTTGATATTTTTATATTTTTGAAAATTTTTGACGCAAATTAACATTTTTGAAATTAGATGATATTTTTAGCATTCCTTTTATTTTTGATATTTGATAACATGTTTGATATTACACTACGCTTCTGACATTAAATGACAGTTTTAATGTTACTTTTGATAAACAATGACAGTCTAGACCCTGGGTCTCCAAACTATCTTCTTCGCGGGCCACAAATACAATTCTACATAATAAAGTCGGCCAAGATCCGATTAATTTTAGAAAATTATGAAAAATGTAAGGAACAATTGTTACAATATTTCAAAATATGACATTTACAAAAAAATACAAACAATCGCGGGCTGGATTCATGCAAGTCGCGGGCCGGATTTGGCCCGCGGGCCGTAGTTTGGAGACCACTCGTCTAGACAATATACGTTACCTTTGACATTGAATGAAAATTGAAGACAAATTTTATATTTTTGATATTTTCTAAATTTTCAATATTTTTACAAAATATGATTTTTTGACATTTTTGTATTTTCGAAATTTTCATGAGTTTTTCAAAATGTTGTGGTTTTTGTCAGATTTTTTAATATTTCGATGTTATTCACAGTTGACATATTTTTATGTCACTTATAAATTACCGAAAAATTGGAAATATTGAAAACATCGATTTTTTAATATTTATATGTTATCAATATTTTCAATTTTTCGGTAATTTATAAGTGACATAAAAATATGTCAATTGTCTAATAAACTTTAATTGATGTCAGTGTTTTAGCAGTGTGGAGTAAAGGTCGGCTAGCGTTGAATTGTGTTAACTTTTATTTGTCAATTTTGACATTTTATTATTTTTTAATCTGTCAATGTTTTTACCTAATTCGTCAATTTTGACATTTTATTAATTTTTAATCTGTCAAACTTACAGTCATAAAATCACAATAGTCGAAATACAGTCAATAGAGACAGAGAAATGATAAAATCCTAGCATAGTAAAAAGACAGACAACTAAGCGACTTACAGTAATAATGTCACAATAGTCAAAATACAGTCGATGAGGATATAATACGACAAAATCCTATGATAGCCTAATGTCAGCCAACTTGACTTACAATTGAATTGTCATAAATGTTAATATACAGCGTGTAAACGAACTACTGTACAGGCTCTCTACCACATAAGGGGCAGCGTTTAAATAAACAATACCTGCATTTGAAATTAACATACCTTTAGTAGATAGCTCACAAATAATTATTAAAAATAATTAATAATAATAAGCCACATGTTTGTGGTATCTGGTATACGCGTACATTGCGTATTTTAAGAGAGATACCACATAGACTGGTAGTTTTTGAACGATTTGGATATCGAATTACAGCATCCAGAGAAAAGTGGGTCAGATTGTGAAGAATTATGTCTATGTTGTTATTGTGATTTTCTTTTATATGTGACCCAGTTTCATCTAGTAATTCTAGACAGTGTGTGTGTGTGTAGTGCGTGCTAAGTGATTTATACGTCTCGATAGTGCGTGCGAAGTGATTTATGCGCCTCGCAGTAGTAAAAGTAAATAAAAAATACAACAACTTACGCATCCACGAAAAATATCATGAACACAGGTAACCAGAAGTTCTCAAAAAGTAAAAAATGCATGAAACATTATGAAAAATCCAATATTTTTTTTCCAATTTTATTTTTGCTGCAATTGGTGTCAAAATATTTTGTGTATACGCCCTTAAGAGGATGTACATTAGTTCGATTACACGCTGTATAGTGCCCCAGAAAGAAGTAGTAACTTTTCTACATACAAAAAATTAGCATTTTTTAAATTTAGGGGGGGGGATGTTAAAGAGGAAAGTCACAAATACTCAAGGAGGCTAAGTAGCTACAGGAATATCTTTACTGAACAAAAACTCGTTTATTAACATTGCAATTTTTGTGCATATCTTTCTTATTCCCAGTTCAATGCTCAAAATCTTATGCGCGACCCTCGACAAATTTTCTACGGGCGGCTTTTCTAAACTCGAAATTTTACTTCATGCTTAGTCTGGAAGTGGACCGTCAAGACTTACAACATGTCGAGATTTTCGATACTTCTAGATTTTTGTTGATTTATTCACAGTTTGTTATTATATTAAATGCAACTTTTATATTTAATAAATACTGTTTTTTAGGAATAAAATATTCACCCATTAAGAGCCGAGCAAATTATAAAGTTAACTCTAAAAGTTGATGTTAGGTAAAATTTTGCATCGTTTTTTTATGATTTCAATGAATGATTAATTATATGACATACGTCGATTTTATAAAAGAGTTAGATTTAAAGTTCAAACGAGTGTTTCCACTCCCAGACTAAGCATGAAGTAAAATTTCGAGTTTAGAAAAGCCTTGAAATTTGGTTTGGTCGCGTAGCGCTACGCGCTACGCGACCAAACCAAATTTTAAGGCTTTTCTAAACTCGAAATTTTACTTCATGCGCCACGCGTATAAAACACTGAAATGTGAAGTTATAAATTCACTTCAAAAATAAGTAATAATCAAAATATTGAAATAACAAAATATTTACATTTTTAGTGTACTTTTATTCTACATTAAGTTGTAACGTAGGTACTTATTTGTTGTTTCATTATTATTAATGGCATAACCTCACAATAAATGACATTTGTCACTTTATTTACAAGGCACACTAATTACAATTTTTAAAAAATATCATTTTAAATAGAATATTTAACAAAAAATCTTCCAAAACATTGAACAAAACAAGCGATTAGGCGTTATTGAAATCAAAAAATAATGTCTAATGTAATAAAATTAAAAAATTATAGGCAGCCATTTAAAAATCTCAACTTGGCTTTTATTTGGGAATTAAATTATTATTGAAAAAAGTCAATATTCATGTCATTTTTTAGTATCTAAACGGCCATTGACTTTGGTTTTTAGTTTAATAAAATCGGTCAATAAATACAAGAGTTACGGCATTGGACGTTTTTTTATCGAACATACCAGGTGTTCGATAAAAAAACGTCCAATGCCGTAACTCTTGTATTTTTAAGAGATGGTTATTTCAAATTTAAAGTAGTCAAAAAATTAATATTTCCATTTTCTGGCTAATTTAGGTGTTATCATCTGACGACAGCAATTATGTTATAATAAAAAATGGTAATGTGTCCATCATAGTACTTTCCCCCGTAAATTGCGTATTAAATCACTTTTAAAATATTTGTAGCATTATTATTTTCAAAATGTCTTCAACATTTTGATAACTACAACTTTTATTTGAAACATTTTTCAATTGGATCAACACATACTGACACAAACCAATGACTAGACAAAAAACAGTATTTATTGAATATCTCAAAAACTAAGAGTGCTATGACAAAAAGTGAATCTACAAAAATTCTTTAATATTTTATTACCTACAACTTTTATTTGAAACATTTTCCAATTGTATCAACACACACGCTGACACAAATCAATGACTAGATAAAAAACACTATTTATTAAATATCTCAAAAACTAAGAGTGCTATGACAAAAAGTGAATCCACAAAAAATCTTTAGTTTTTCATTTCCTACAACTTTTATTTGAAACATTTTTCAATTGTATCGACACATACACTGTCACACACCAATAACTAGATAAAACACACAACTTTTGAAATATCTCAAAAACTAAGAGTGCTATGACAAAAAGTAAGTGAACAATACATCTTCATTTTGTAATTATCTACAACTTTTATTTGAAAGAATTTTTTGTTTGATGAACATTTATTGAAAAAATCTGAAAAAACTGAAAAACGCTAAGAGTAAAGTACCACTTCTGATTTTCCGATTTTCACCAAAAGCTTTTCAGTTCTTCCGATTGTAACAAAAAGCTTAAGTTTCAAGTTTCATCTCGATATCATTAGCGGTTTTTGCGGTACAGCGCACACAGACACACACACAGACACACAGACAGACAGACATTTTTCAAAAATGGTCTTATTCGACTCAGGGGACCTCAAAACGGATATTTCCGCTAAAATTTTTGATTCGAAAATTTTCACGAAAACAATACTTTCCCTTTGTATTACATACGGGGGAAAGTAAAAAATCTGTTTAAGTTTGGCATTAAAGTGCAGAAGAATTGGTCTCCAATTCAGTCTTAGTCTCGTTTTCAATCTATTGTCTATTTTCTGCCTATTATAGGTTTCGCTTATCCGTATTGTCTAAGATATGGTGATTTGAAATTTGAAGTGGTCACAAAATTATTATCTCCATTTTCTGGCGATTTCAGGTTTTATCATCTCACCTCAGCTATTATGTCATATTAAAAAAAATGTTTGAGTTTGCTATTAAAGTGCAGAAGAAAATATAGTGTACACACGTACCACACACTGGCTTCGAACGATGATTTAAAATTTCCCGAGAAAATTAAACCTTCAGCCGCATCCCCACAATTACTTATCATTATCGTTTTCGTTAAGTGGCAGAACGTGTGCGTTTGCGGAATTTCGTCTCTAATTGCTCAGCGTGTTCTCTCTGTACGCGCAACAGTAGTCCATAGCCGGTAATTACCGCGAACACGCGCACATTTCTTCTTCTTCTTCTCCACCAACTCCTCTCTCTGCCGCAGCAGCATCTCCTCTCGTGATAATAATAATAATGATAATAACAATAATGACGGGCAGGATCCGGCCGGGTCGGACGGACGGCACGCCCCGGGGGCACTCAATGATATATCGCTAATGCCTACATTAAATGTTATTATAAGCGCTCGCCCATCGTAATCTGTACATACAATGTTCGACGCGCATTGATCAACATTTGAAATGTTCACTTCCTGTTGTTGCTTGTAGATGAAATTAAATCAAAATTGCATTATTTTAATGATTGGTGTAATTGTTATGAATATTTTTTTAATTAAGAGGGCCAATTTTTACTGGTAGTGTGTTTTTGGGGTACGAGATGGCGCAGAGATAGCAAAATTGCTGAAAGTAGTTTTTACTACGTATTGGTTCATAGTGCTTGACGAATTTTATCACAGCGAATAATAAAAATTATGAGTGCGGAGCGAGTTCTTTGTTTGTTTAGATAGCGCCGGGCAAATTAACCCATTAAGCGCTATTGATGCATATACGCAAGATTATTAATTTTATGTTAATTAAATTACTAAATGAATTAATTTGATACATTATATTATTTGATTTGACTTGAAAATGTATGAAGAAAAACGTAAATATTTTGTTATTAAATATCTCTCATTATTAATTTTATGTTAATTAAATTACTAAATGAATCAATTTGATAAATATATTATTTGATTTGACTTGAATATGTATGAAGAAAAACGTAAATATTTTCTTATTTAAATATCTCAATTATTACTCATTAAAAAAAAAATGTTTTCAGTGTATTTCTAACTTTACAATATTTCAGTGATTTATACGCGTGGCGCATGAAGTAAAATTTCGAGTTTAGAAAAGCCCCGTGAAAATTTGTCTCGGGTCGCTGCGCGACCCTCGACAAATTTTCTACGCGGGGCTTTTCTAAACTCGAAATTTTACTTCATGCTTAGTCTGGGAGTGGAAATACTCGCTCTAAACTTTATATTGTACGTTTTTATACAAAATCGACGAATGCCTTGCATTTACAAAAAAAAAAACATTAAAAGAAGTGTAGAATTTTACCTAAAATGAACTTTTAGAGTTAACTCTATAATTGCTCGGCCGTTAATGGGTTAATGAGTATTAAATTTCAGTAGAGACTGGAACTGAGTTGAAGACTGACAGACTAGGGCATAATAAAGACGAGTTTAAAAAACTAGGACAGAGTTGGGAGACTGCAACTGCGCTGAAAACTGAGAGACTGTCAATGAGTTGAAGAGTGAGAGACTGCAACTGAGTTGAAGACTCTTCGCCTGTCAAATCCAAATTTTCAGGCTTTTCTTAGCTCGAAATATTACATATTGCACCAGGCGTATAAAATACTAGTTTAAAGTGAAGTTCAAAAACACGCACATACTGTAGCAATACTGTGTTCGATAATATAAACTAATTGACGAATATTGAAAACTTGAACAAAAATCCCTCAAAAAAACACAATTTATCTTTTCAAATAAAAAGAAAAATAACTATAGTCCAGTTCACGACAGGTGTCCTGTGAGATTTAGGTTCAAATTAAAATAACTAAAATAATATAAACCCCCTAGTTAAGAGAGTAGTATGTCTTCTACTATTCAGGTGAAATCTGGGGTACCCCAGGGGTCACATATTGGACCTTTATTGTTTCTTATTTTTATTGATGATGTCGGCAGTTGTTTTTTGCACTCTAATTATTTACTATTTGCTGATGATCTCAAGTTGTATAATTGTATTGATGATGCATCGAATTGTTTCAATTTGCAAGTGGACCTAAACAATTTATATGATTGGTGTGTACTCAATCAGCTTTTTCTTAACATTACGAAATGTAAATCGATCACATTTACTAGAAGAACAAAGACGATAGATTTTACATACAACATTAATAATGAGAGCCTGGAAAAAGTGTCGGTTATGCGTGATTTGGGTGTTTTAATGGATACAAAACTGTCATTTGCAGCGCACATTTCAGAAATATGCAATAAAGCCATCAGGTTGCTAGGATTTTTATTAAGACATTGCAAAGATTTTAATTGCGAGACATTGAGAGCAATTTATTGTGGTTTGGTGAGATCTAATTTGGAATATTGTACTTCTATATGGTCACCCTATTATAAAAAATACTCGTACAAGGTTGAAGCTGTGCAAAAGAAATTTTGTAGATATATTTCATTTAAATTGAATTTACCATTTACGAAATATGAATCGGTATGTATCTATTTAAATATAGAACACTTGGAAGTACGTAGATCAAAGTTTGATCTGTTTCTGTTGCATAACATTATTTCCGGTCATACTTCAACTCATTTGCTCCAATGTTTAAACTTTCACGTTCCCACTAGATCATCTAGACAAAAACCAATTTTCAAATTACAGACCGTATCTTCGATTTATAAATACCACAGTCCTATATAAAGCTGCATGAGATTGGCTAATCAAATGAACAGTCATGATATATTTGATTTATTTAGTTCATCCCATATTATGTTTAAGAATATTGTAAATAAAATTCAGTTCACGAGCAGTATACTGTCTAATTAATTGTACTTGGTAGAATGCATTTAGGTTTAAGTTTAAGTTAGTCTAATAATAATATAAATATGTAACTTAATGTTTGTTAGTGAATTCCTAATGTTAATATTTTGTAAAAAAGGTGTTATCCGTTAATAAATAAATAACTAATAAATAAATAAATAAATAAATAAATTGAGCACACAAAATTAAAGATAAATAATGTTAATATAAAAATACCTCAAAGAAAATTGGTACCATAGATTTCAAACCTGTAATTATAGGACATCTCTCGTGAATTCTACTCTAGGGACGTAATATTTACCCGTCTGTTATAATTTGCAGTATTTTTTTTGTGTTTGGGGGTGTGTCTAAGAATTTGTTTCTTTAGTTTCCCAAAATTCATAAGATTATCGAGAAATTGATTTAATATTTCTTGTTTTATTTCGGGAACAAAACATATCCGGTAGTGTTTTCCTCTAGAATCGTCATCAAATCTACTAACCCTCTAGAATTTTAAGATGCTATCATATGATAATGGTTAAAAGTTGCCCTTGTTTTTGCTGATATTTAGTTTTTTGCGAACGAGCTAATCCAACGTATTTTTTATAAAAATATTTATGGATTCTTTTCGATCACTACCAATGTATATGTACGAGTATTAAATCGTCAGACCAGAGAAAAACTGGCAGTATGGCATGCCTGTGTGCCGATACCAGTCCGAGGTTTTTCCTCTCGGCTTAATTAAGAATGTAGAGGACGGAAATGGCTGATTTACGGCACGACAATACGTGATTCCATAGTTTAATTGCCGTTCGCCAATAATTACCAGAGCCGGCTCTTATTAAGCCATAAAATACGTTCCGGGCATAGTTTGGACCATATAGAGCGGACTACTTTAATTGGCAAGTGTTATACAGCCTGCTATCTCTGATCCATTAAATCAACCACTCGACCACAAAAACAAAACATCGTGGTATACCAGAAATGCCAACGTTATTAAAAAAAACTTTTAATCGCTAAGCTTATGATGCACCAGAAATATTAATGTGTATACAGCTATCCTTGTGGTATACCAGACAATTCTGTTTTGTAAGAAATAATGTTTTCGCCTCGTATAACTGAAAATGTCTATCTTGCAACAAACTATTTGTATTTTACGCACTTTAAATAACTAAAAACATTTGGGCTTTTATTTTAGAAAAATATTTTGAAATTTGTGGTATACCAAAAAGTGCCTGTCTATTGTCAAAGTTGTAAATGTCTAGATTCAATAGTTTTTAAATAAAAAATAAAAACCAAATTTCAAATTCGTTTTTTGACAGTATCTCGATAACGAAAGAAAATATTTTAAATTTGTTTTTAGTTTATTATTAGGCTCTAAAATACGCAACTTTGCCTCAATTTAACAGGCTCTCTATCTCGTTAAATAACCGAGATTGTCAGACATTCTGTTGAAATACGGACACCCTATATACTAATTGAATACTGAGAATGAAATTGGGCATTGAATTGAGGCAGAGACGTAGTAAGGGGGATGCAGACCACCTACTTGAAAAATGACTTGGAAAACAAAAAATTGAGACTGAGAAACCAGAGCTGAGTTCAATACTGAGAAATAGACTAAATTAGAAACAAAGCTCTGGACCTCTCATAGAATCTTAAAACTTTAACAGAATTGAATACTGATAATGAGATTGGGGATTAAGTTGAAGCAGAAACGTAGCAACGGGGGTGTGGACCGCCCCGGGTTCCATCACTGAAAGGTTGACAAAAAGACAAATAATTTTTTTGTTGCCAAATTAAAACATGCTTTGTCCATCATAGCACTTTCCCTATTCTTTGAACAATTGGTAATTGACATATAAAATGTATTTCTCTCTAACCAATTGGTTGAAGATTTTACTCCAAGTTAGTGGTTTATACGCCTGGCGCATGAAGTAAAATTTCGAGTTTAGAAAAGCCTGAAAATTTGGATTTGCCGGGGCGCGACTCGCTTCGCCCCGGAAAATCCAAATTTAAAGGCTTTTCTAAACTCGAAATTTCACTGCATGCTTAACCCAATAGGCGCCATTGATGCGTATACGCAACATTATTAATTTTATGTTAATGAAATTACCAAATAAGTTAATTTCATATCTTATATTATTTGACTTAACTTGAAAATGTATGAATAAAAACGTAAATATTTTTTTTATTTAAATATATTGATTATTACTCATTAAAAAAAAAATGTTTTCAGTGTATTTCTAACTTTACAATATTTCAGTGTTTTATACGCGTGGCGCATGAAGTAAAATTTCGAGTTTAGAAAAGCCCCGTGAAAATTTGTCTCGGGTCGCTGCGCGACCCTCGACAAATTTTCTACGCGGGGCTTTTCTAAACTCGAAATTTTACTTCATGCTTAGTCTGGGAGTGGAAATACTTGTTCTAAACTTCATATTGCACATTTTTATACAAAATCGACGAATGCTTTACATTTACAGCGTATACATTATGTATATTTAAAACAAAAATTCACAGTATGTAATACAATAAGTCGTTCGTAGAAATCAAAAAAAGAAGTGTAGAATTTTACCTAAAATCAAAAATCAAATAACTGCTAATCTGGGAGTGGAAACCCTCGTTAGATGATGGGTGATAAAATTGAATTGAAGAATGATTAACGGAGTTTGAGAATCTAGAGCTCAGGGAAAATCTGAAAACCTCATAGAATGAGAAGTTGTTTTGATGGAAATTGAAATGGACTTTAAAACTAATAGATTCATATTTTGACCAGAGACTGAGTCTCTGGGAGAGAATTGAAGACTGAGAATGAGGAACTGTTTTGAAAAATAAAAGAAGAGAACTACAAACCAGGACCGAGTTAAATACTGAGAAACAGGTCAAGTTAGCGACTTGTCGCATGCAAAAAACAAGTAAGAAGCTGCGGCTGACCTGAAAACTGAGACTGTCCCTACGACTAAAACTCTAAGACATACTTGAAGATTGAGAATGAATTAAATACTGAGACAGACACTAATTAAGATTGATAATCTAGAACTGAGTTTAAAAATGAGCGTCTGAGAGTGAGTTAAAGACTATTCCACTGAGAAGCTGGACCTAAGTCTCATCGAGTTTGATAATTTGAGAGACTTAAACTGAGTTGACAACTGGTTTCAGGATTAGCATCGAGTTGACTGCTGAAACTGAGTTGTAGACTGATTTCAGTAATAGTTTGTGTTGATGATGGAAACTGAAACTAAGTTAAAGATAATTTAAAAAACTGGATTGAGTTGAGGATAAGAGACTGAAATAACTCTTATCGAGTCTGATACTTTGAGAGACTTAGACTAAGTTGAAGATTGATGTCAGGACTGACATTGAGCTGAAAGCTAAAAGACTGAAAATAAGTTGAAAACTGAGTATAACAATAGATTGTGTTAAGGTTGAAGACTGAAACTGAGTTGAAGACTGATTTCAATACACTATTGAGTTGAGGATCAGAGACTAAGTTAAAGACTGCGTTAGACTAAGTCAAAGACCGGGTTTAGATGAATATTGATAACAATTTCTGAAAATCAATTTTATGTTTACTCCTTAAACAGCCGCAACTTATCAACTTCTACCACACCACATAAATTCCAAACCGATTACTTATCCTAGCATCCAACACGGGATTATCTCCTTTTACACTCTCGTAGCGTGATTAACATTATCGAAAGCGGCTGCCCGCCGCCGTTCCGCCATCCGAACGGACCGTACGGAATTTTGCGCTGATATGAATTATGCGGTTGGTCCGTTACCTATCGGAAAATTCCTTTTTCCCTCGTCGCATTACACCGGCGATCGGCGGCGGCGGCATTCCGCTCCTCGGCGGACTACATTCCGTCATATATATTAAATAAATAAATAAACGAACATGCATGCATCTCCTGTCATTATCATATTTTATCATTATGCCCCGGCGACAATGGGCACCGCGCGTTCTCCTTTTCTTCCTGGACCTGGCGAGGAGAAATGATTTATCGCGCCAACAACAAAGAGAAATACAGACACACACACATGCACCGATGGAGATAGTATTGCAATCTCGGTTTCCTGCGCGCGTAGAATGTCAACTCGGCGATAAGTCAGACACGTGCACACGCCTCGTATTTATTAGTTAGATCATTATCTTCAATAACGTGAAGCGGAAGTGGATTTATTGCAGAGTGCTAAATAAAACGTTACTAGGTGATCAAAAAGTGAAGATATTCCAAAATAAAACAATTCAATTGGTTCTATTGGTTAAACTAATGTGAATTTGTAATAAAAAATGTTGGTGTTGATCCCTACAATTTTTTGTAAACTTTCTGGGGATTAACTCCAACATATTTTAATCTAGTTAAAAATATTTCCAATAACACGAAGCAGAATTATAATATACTCAATGACATTAGAAGCGTAACAGCAAGAAGGAATGATTTGTTTGATAACAATTTCAACCTTGTGCCTTTTATATTTATTGTGAAAAAAAAAATATTTCACTTTTTATTTTTTGATAAAACTATTTATATGAGCTGTTTAGTACAGATGTTTTTAGTTTTCGTGTTTCCGTTGAGTGTGTTAAGCTTAAATAAAATGCCTCGAGTCCGAAAACGTCCACAATATCACCATTTGAGCGATTTTGACCGGGGTCGAGTTGTTGCTTATCGAGATGTCGGTATGTCCTATCACGAAATTGCCCGCCGAATTGATTCCACTGCAGCAACTGTAATACGTGTGTATCAGGTATGGACAGAAGAAGGTAGAGGAGCAAGAAGAAGACCAATTGGTCAACCAAGGCGTACCACAGAACGTCAAGATCGGCGCTTAAGACAAATAGCCCTGCGAGACCGTTTCGCTACTACGCGTCAAATCGGTGATCAATGGATTGGAGAAGCTCGTTAGTATGCGAACCTTATATCGCCGCATTCAATCCTTTGGGCTTCTTTCGTACCGTCCAAGATTAGTGCTTCCTTTAACAGCGAGACACTGTCGCCAAAGGTTGGACTGGTGCAGAGAACGGCAGCATTGGGAGGCAGAATGGCACGATGTCGTATTCAGCGATGAATCACGATTTTGTCTAGGCACGCATGATGGCCGTAGAAGGGTACGACGCTACCGTGGAGAACGACCTGATCTTAGGTTTGCTATTGAGAGGCATGTACACAGGACTGCTGGAGTAATGGTTTGGGGGGCTATTGCTTATGGTAGTCGATCACCTCTTGTATTCATTCGAGGCAGTATGACAGCTGCGCGTTATGTTGAAGACGTCATACGACCGACTTTGTTGCCTTATTTAGATGGCCGCCCAGACGTACTTTTTCAACAAGATAACGCACGTCCCCATATTGCTCGTCGAACTATGAACTTTCTTAATGAAGCTGGTGTTAATGTTTTGGCGTGGCCGCCCCGTTCGCCGGATTTAAATCCCATTGAACATGTGTGGGATATCATGGGAAGAAGAATATTCTCTTTGCACCATCCTCCACAGACTCTAGCACAGTTGATCGATGAAATTCAAGTTGCTTGGAACGAGATGCCTCAAGAAGACATCGACCATCTCATTTTGTCGATGCCCAGACGTCCACAGGAGTGTATACAGCAAAGGGGTCGCCAAACACATTATTAATTTTTTTTAGATTGTTTTTTAATAAAATATCTTGAAAATGTAATCATTTTAATCTTGATGTAAGACTACCATACTGGCAAAAAATCAAGTTAAAATAATAACTCCTTCTGGGTGTTACGCTTCTAATGTCATTGAGTATATTACAATTTAAGTAATTTAAAAGGTTTGGAAGTTTGCTGGAATCTCTCTAGGGATCAATATCAACATTTTTTTAAGCTTGATCTATCAAAACTATTTCTAATAAATCGAAACAGAAGAACAATATTGTTTGATTTATAAAGAAGACCTGCCATCTAAAAGGTTTGGACGTTTGGAAGAAACTCTCTATGGATCGACACCAATATTTCAAAGCTTGATCTACAAAACATATTTCTAATAACACGAAGTATAAAAACGACAAGAAACACTCGGAACCTAAGGGGATTGGAAGTTTGCTGGAAACTCTATAGGCGTTAACACCAATATTTTTGAAGCTTGATTCATTTAATATGTTTCCAAAAAGAATCTAAGGAAGTTGGAAGTTTTCTGGACACTTTCTAGAGATTAATATCAACATTTTTTAAGCTAAAGCTACCTTTTTACCCTAACGTCATTAACTTCTATCTGTTTTCAATCAATGAATTCTGGTTGAAACAGAACATCTTCAATTGTTTGGCACGTCGGATGTTAAGTTTGCGTTTTTATCGTCATGACATTCATGACGCCTGTCAAATACTTTAAACACTCCAATTTTACTAAAATGCTCAAAATATTCGAAATATGGCGAATCTATTTAAAAAGAAACATCAGATTTTTAATAGTAGACAAAAGGTTTGCATTAAAAGTAACTGAATGAATAATTAAAATGTTGGAAATTAAGAGGATCCACTGAGATTGATCACTTAAATTTTGTCGAAAAACTAAGAGGAAATTATTGTGATTGTAAACACATATTTTGTTGAATATTGTGACTAATCCAATACTGATCACATTAGTAATATCCAATTTAACTGAGGTTTATTGTAATGTGGGATTTAGTTCGGTCTTGTTTGTCGTTCCTTCTTTTGAAATAATTTAATTGCTCACTAGCAGGTTCGTCAAATAAAATCAAACAAAACCGTAGACATGCATTTATGATACGGTGTTTTGTTTTTTGTGACGTCAGGGTAAAAGGGTAATGTGTTGACTTTAGTAAAAGATATTTCCAATAACACGAGGCTGAATAACAATATTGCTCGTAATAAATTCTGTATTGTGGAGGCTTCTACTTCGTTATACATGTTAATTACACAATGAAACACTTTTAACTTTGTTTGTATAACACGTTTTATTTAATGTGACTGCAGTTTCGACAAATTTAGCTTGTCATTATCAAACATGGAGTAACTTAAACTAGAGGTTTTACAGGTATATATACACAATTACAAGACAGCGGTAAAAATGGGGGTGTACATTAGGTCAACCTGGTCGTTAATTAAGGGAATTCCCGGATTAGCGCGGGCTTTGTGTATCTCTAGTGCTTCTAGCAAATTCATTTTACGACCCTTTTCGGCATGATGGATTATGGTAAGTACATCTTTTTCAAAAGTGTGATTTTCGTCTAAAAGGTGTTTTGCAAAAGACGACTTATCACTCTGTTTAAGCCGAAAAGAGCGCAAATGTTCCCTCAATCTTATGTTGAAATTACGACCAGATTGGCCAATGTATATCCCTTGACAATCTGCGCAAGTTAATTTATATATTCCGGATTTATTAAATTTATCTAATTTTGTTTTACTATTAAAGATATGGTTATTGATTTTACAGTACGGTTTAAATGCAACTTGAATATTATGCTTTTTTAGGATATTTTTAACTTGAAAACTGACATTACCAAAATAAGTTAACGATTTATATTTAATTGTTTCTTTTTCAAATGATATTCCAGCGTATAATAGATGTTTGATGTTATTAAATTTCTGTTTTTTAAGAAGTCTATCAACCAAATCACAACCATAACCATTGTTAATAGCCATAGCTCTAATCAAGTTAATTTCCTTCTCGAAAAAATTAGCTGACAAAGGGATTTTTAAGGCTCTATGAATCATTGAATTGAATGCAGCAATTTTATGTTTATAGGGATGTCAACATTAAATATTTAGATCTGTCTATTACCAGAATAAATAACAAACTCTCTTTTGACATTTTTAGAAAACCTTCCTTTACCGACTCAATTATCCCTAACCATTCCAGACATCCCTATAAACATAAAATTGCTGCATTCAATTCAATGATTCATAGAGCCTTAAAAATCCCTTTGTCAGCTAATTTTTTCGAGAAGGAAATTAACTTGATTAGAGCTATGGCTATTAACAATGGTTATGGTTGTGATTTGGTTGGTTGACTTCTTAAAAAACAGAAATTTAATAACATCAAACATCTATTATACGCTGGAATATCATTTGAAAAAGAAACAATTAAATATAAATCGTTAACTTATTTTGGTAATGTCAGTTTTCAAGTTAAAAATATCCTAAAAAAGCATAATATTCAAGTTGCATTTAAACCGTACTGTAAAATCAATAACCATATCTTTAATAGTAAAACAAAATTAGATAAATTTAATAAATCCGGAATATATAAATTAACTTGCGCAGATTGTCAAGGGATATACATTGGCCAATCTGGTCGTAATTTCAACATAAGATTGAGGGAACATTTGCGCTCTTTTCGGCTTAAACAGAGTGATAAGTCGTCTTTTGCAAAACACCTTTTAGACGAAAATCACACTTTTGAAAAAGATGTACTTACCATAATCCATCATGCCGAAAAGGGTCGTAAAATGAATTTGCTAGAAGCACTAGAGATACACAAAGCCCGCGCTAATCCGGGAATTCCCTTAATTAACGACCAGGTTGACCTAATGTACACCCCCATTTTTACCGCTGTCTTGTAATTGTGTATATATACCTGTAAAACCTCTAGTTTAAGTTACTCCATGTTTGATAATGACAAGCTAAATTTGTCGAAACTGCAGTCACATTAAATAAAACGTGTTATACAAACAAAGTTAAAAGTGTTTCATTGTGTAATATTGCTCGTTTTATAAAAACTTGCCTGAGAATTAAAAGGTTTGAAAGTTTACTAGAAACTCTCTAGGAATCAGAGCTGGGCAGGATTCGAATCATTAAAGATTCGAATCCTGGATTCGAATCCTTTTAGAGAATTTAAAAGAGATATTCTAATACTTTAGTTAAACTGGATTCGTGATCCGGATTCGTTACACTTTTTTAAAATGATTCGTATTCGAATCCAAATGCTGGTGATTCGAATCCTCATAAAAGGATTCGAATCCTCATAAAAGGATTCGAATCCTCATAAAAGGATTCGAATCCTCATAAAAGGATTCGAATCCTCATAAAAGGATTCGAATCCTCGTAAAAGTATTCGAATCCTCATAAAAGGATTCGAATCCTTATAAAAGGATTCGAATATTTACAAAAGGATTCGAATAGTTACAAAAGGATTCGAATCGTCAAAAATAATTCGAATTAATCGTAAGGATTAACATGAAAAATGTGTTTTGTATGTTTTTAAATTTCTCGTTAAATCACTGTTTTATACGCGTGGCGCATGAAGTAAAATTTCGAGTTTAGAAAAGCCCCGTGAAAATTTGTCTCGGGTCGCTGCGCGACCCTCGACAAATTTTCTACGCGGGGCTTTTCTAAACTCGAAATTTTACTTCATGCTTAGTCTGGGAGTGGACGACACTCGTTTGTAAGTGACAAAATCAATTAAATTAATGATTTGTGTCAAATTTAACAGATTTGAGATTTTTAATTGTTTTTCGGTAATTGCGCCAAATATAACATTTTGATAAATATGAATTGACATTCCCAATCAAATTTTTACACTTAACATGTCGATTTACAACATTTTTATAAGATTTTCAACAAATCGATATTTTCATAAAATTATCCTTATTTCGAGATTTTCGTCGATTAATCAAATTTTTATCAGATTTTGCAATATTTCCTCAATTTTCCTTAATTTATCGAATGTTGATGAAATTTTCAATATATCGAGATTTTTAATTAATTTATGAAAATGTTTATCAGATTATCAACATATCTTGATTTTTGATAATTTGTCATTTTTATCGATTTATAAAATTTTGATGAAATTTTCGATATTTCGAGATTTTCTTCGCAAATATATAAAATGTTGATATGTAAGATTTTCAATATTTTTATTCAGATTTGTAACGATTTTCAAAAATTATTGAATCATTATTTGAACACACAAATTTGAGATTTTTTTTTTCTACAAGACATATTTAATCATTTTTGACATTGAATGACATTTTTGATATTCTTTACCTTTTGAGATGACATTTTTGACAATAGATTATATTCTAGATATTAGACTACGTTTTTTGACATTAGACGACATGTTTCACATTAGATGTTACTTTTGATAAACAATGAAATTTTTTACTTATTTACTATTTCTGATGTTGACATTAAATGACGTATTTTATATTTTTTTCCTTTTTTGACATTAGACGACAATTTTGACATTTAATATTTTTGATATTACATTTACTTGTTTTACATTAGATAACAATTTTTATATTATCAGATAACTTTTTTGACATTATTACTGATTTTAACTGAAATTTACGTTTTTGTAAGAACGTTTTTGTCAAACTGTCACGTACTGACATAAAATGATAATTTTAACGTAAATCGATTTTATCAGCACGCCAAATTTTTGACGTTTTTGATATTTTTTATATTTACGAGATGACATTTTGGTCATTTTGTTTTTGGAAATTTTAAATAATTTTGACATGTTTTGATAACTTTTAAAACTGAAAACAGTTTTAATATGTTTTTATATTTTTAACTTTACTTGAAATCAGTGCTTAACACGCGTGGCGCATGAAGTAAAATTTCGAGTTTAGAAATGCCCCGTGAAAATTTGTCTCGGGTCGCTGCGCGACCCTCGACAAATTTTCTACGCGGGGCTTTTCTAAACTCGAAATTTTACTTCATGCTTAGTCTGGGAGTGGAGACACTCGTTCGTAAATTTTCGAATTATCATAAAGTTGTCATAAAATTCTGTATTTATTTTCAAAAAAAAAATCTTTCTCAGTTTATTGAACAAAAACAAAAGAGCTGAGGTGAAAAGTGTTTAGGTAAAAGTGGTTTATTTTTTCGTTGGCTACAACTTTTGTTTGAAACATTTTTTGATTTAGACGTCGAAAGCCATAATCGGTGAGTTGTTGATGTCCACTAGTTTTTTAGTTTCTAATTCAGAAACAAAAGAGCTGAGGTGAAAAGTGTTTAGGTAAAAGAGGTATATTTTTTCGATGGCTACAACTTTTGTTTCAAACATTTTTTGACTAAGACGTCGAAAGCCATAGTGGAATTCGTTTAATCAAATAACATATAATGATTTCTGGTGATTTTCAATGCTAGACTTTTAGACATTTGATGGTATAATTAATATTGAATTAAGTATTTATTTTTAATATATTCGTAAATATAACAATGTAAAATATTTATTTAATTAAAATATTTAGAAAATAACAATACAATAAATTTTATATTATTATTATTATTATACTGGGTGTCCGTATTTCAACAGAAAGTATGGGGATTTCGGTTATTTAAAGAAATAGAGAGTCGGTTAAATTGGGGCAAAGTTGCATAATTTAGGGCCCAATAATAACCCAAAAACAAGTTTGAAATATCTTATTTCCTTAACCCAAATGGTTCCATTGTCCTTTTAAAAGGTCGCCAATATGTGTTACAGAAACCTATGTTTCTTGTGTATTATTTTACGTAATGATAGTAAGATGGCACCACATTCTTTAAGAATAAGGTACATGTGATACATTTTAGCAAAATTGAACACATTTTAACTGCGTATAACATCCAGAAAAATATTTGTTGTGCATCGAGTTTTTTCTTTTGTGTCATGGACAGATTGAGGTAAGAATTATTTAATCATAATAAATTAAATATATCGGACACTTTTTTTCTCATTAATCACTTGGTAAAACATTTTAAAATATAATGGTTTGTAAATTAAATTCGCTTGGTTTTGTTTCACTTATATGTATTTTATTTTCTACTAGTTTCGGCTTAATACCATTATCAAGAATTATTCTTGATAATGGCATTAAGCCGAAACTAGTAGAAAATAAAATACATATAAGTGAAACAAAACCAAGTGAATTTAATTTACAAACCATTATAAATTAAATATGTTCTTCGTTGCATAAAATGTAATTAAAATAGTTATATTTAATTAACCACAGGTTTGTGAGGTTAGATTTTCATTTTGTATTTGGAATATACGCACGAAATCATAAATGTCCTTTATAAAGGCCAGTGGCTCAATATACTGTGTTTTCAGTTATTGGAACAGACACAGACCCTTGACTCTAAGTGAATTGTTGGAGGAAGCAGAGAACATTGATGATGATGCAATACTACCAGATAGTATAGCTGTTTTTCCACCTATTAATGCAAATGAAGTTGTTACCGATGAAGACTCCGGCAATGAGGAAAATGTTGTCATGGACAACCTTTCTGGTAATATTTTAAATTCGATGCTGAACCTTCTTTCAAAACTAATATTATCGATAGTGACAGTGATAGTAGCGACAGTGATAGCAGTGACGAAGAAATTCCCTTATCAAATTTTATGAAATATACGAAGAGACCAAAAAATTATGAATGGAGTCACAACGACATTACAAATCGTTTGCCGATCTGGAACCAACCATGTGAGCCTAATAATAAATTTACAAACTTAGAATTTTTCTACCTATTCTTCGATAAGGATGTTTGGCAAATGTTGACTGATTATAGCAATCTTTACGCAGTACAAAATAACAGATATGGAGACATAAGTGTAGAAGAAATGAAAGCTTTTTTTAGAGTCCTTATTTATAGTGGTTATACTACTGTCCCAAGAAGATCACTGTATTGGAAAAACAGTTCTGATGCTAATCACAAAATAGTATATGACGCAATTTCAAGAAACCGTTTTAATTTTATAATGCAAAATCTGCATTGTAGCGATAATACAAATTTAAATGTGTCACATAAATTTGCTAAAGTCGGCCCATTATTAGACGTTTTGAACAACAAGTTTATTTCACTTGCCCCTCTGAACGAATATCATAGTATTGATGAGTCAATGGTGCCCTACTTTGGCGGACATGGTTCCAAGCAGTTCATCAGAGGAAAACCTATTAGATGGGGTTATAAGTTTTGGATGGCTACTTCTAGAACAGGTTACATAGAATGGTTTCAACTTTATCAAGGTTCCAGCACAAAGCTGTCAGAACGATACAAGAACTTAGGATTGGGTGCGAGTGTGGTACTAACATTTGTCGATAGTATTCTTGAAGAAAAAGGTAGTTACCCGTATCATTTATACTTCGATAATTTTTTTACTTCTTGGGATTTGCTTTTGGTACTCAGAAATAGAAAAATAAAGGCTACTGGAACACTGAGAGAAAATAGAATACATGTATCTGCAATAAAAACTGCCAAAGAACTACAGAAAGAGCCAAGGGGAACTTTGTGTATGCCTTGGAGAAACAGGAAAACATAATAGTATGGAAGTGGAATGATAACAATATAGTTACAATAGCTTCCAATTCAGATAGCGTGCTGCCGACATGTAATATGGCTCGATTTTCCCTGAAAGAAAAGAAAAAAAAATCTGTACCTCAGCCGGATTTGATAAAAAAATACAACAAAAATATGGGAGGTGTCGACAGGGCAGACCAAAATATTAGTCTTTATAGAGTCGGAGTTAAAGGCAAAAAATGGTACTTTCCCATAATAAGTCATTGCCTTGATATGGCAATTCATAATGCATGGCAGCTTCAACGAGAATATGGTGGAAAACAGGATCAATGTACCTTCCGTAGATCCCTTGCAATGAGCATTTTGGAAAACAACAAGAAAACAACGAAACGAGGACGACCTAGTGCACAACAAATGAATATTCCCGATTCGACGGAAAGGATCATCAATTGCATACAAAGAAACACAAATTAGATGCCGATTATGCCACAAAAAAGTGCAATAAATTTATTATACATACACAATTTATAGATTAAGGATGATCAAATGTTTATTTTATATATATATATATATATATATATATATATATATATATATAGATATACATATATTTTTCTATGTTATTATATAGCAAAGATGCTAAATAAAGATTATTATTATTTCAGTGCAATAAGTGCAATGTAGGTTTGCATCCAAAAAACTGTTTTTTGGAATATCATACGCTCTAATTTTATTTCTCTGTAAATATATAAATTATATTTATTTTTTGTTGAATATAGATTATTTCTTTAAAATATATTTGGAATATTGCTGAGTTTATATATAGATATATTTTTACTTTCAAGATATTAACCTTCCCGTTGTCCTAGAGTGCTTATTAAAAAATATTCAAGAAATACCAATTAATCATAAAATTGCAAAAAACTTTTAATTGTCTTAAAAAAATTAATTCGGGAGTATTTGGGTTAATGAGATATTGTCAAAAAACGTATTTTTGAAAATTCGATTTTATTTTTTTATTCAAAAACTATTGAATCCAGGCATTTACAACTTTGACATTATAGGCACTTTGTAACGATAAGTCCAGTAACATATTTTATTCTAAGATAACTATAACATTTACCTAGAGACCATAGCTAACTTTTGTTTTTCTTATGAGCGCTATTTTGGATTCTGATATTTTTTGGAAGAATATTTTTTACTGAATTCAATGATGTATCATACTTATAGTTTATTGTACATTTTATATGTAAAATTTTAATCTTTTGGTTTTTCAAAGTGTGCCTTGGAAACAGTTGAGTAACTCACTTATTTGGCAACTCCTAGGACCCATAATTTGCTTACACATCACCTCTGAAGACGGGCATCCGACGATACATACTTTAACAGTTGTGGCATATTTTAAAGTAACGAGTGTCTTCCACTCCCAGACTAAGCATGAAGTAAAATTTCGAGTTTAGAAAAGCCCCGCGTAGAAAATTTGTCGAGGGTCGCGCAGCGACCCGAGACAAATTTTCACGGGGCTTTTCTAAACTCGAAATTTTACTTCATGCGCCACGCGTATAAACCATTGATTTGAAGTGTAGTTCAAAAACACACAAATACCTCTTTAATCAGAGTAACACAGAAATTTAGTCTGTTATCAACGATGTTCAGTTAATAATAAATAATTAGGTTGTGAATATTTTTGTTAAAACAACTGATAACGATATTTATATGTTAATGGTTGTAAAAAAATAATAAAATCAAATTTATTCTTAAACGATTTTTATTCGTGATTCGAAAAAACAGGATTCGAATCTTTGATTCGAATCATATTTATCTCTTACGAATCCTTTATTCGAGTATTCCTGATTCGAATCATATCAGGTGATTCGGATTCGTGATTCGAATCCTTTTAACGAGGATTCGTCCCAGCCCTGCTAGGAATCAGCATAAACGCTTTTTTAGCTTGATCTATCAAAACCATTTCCAATAGCTCGAAGCAAGAGAACCATAATTTTTGCTTAATGAAGAAGTTCTGGAATCTAAAAGATTTGGAAGTTTGCAGGAAACTCTCTACGGATCAACACTAAAATTTTGAGGCTTAATCTACAGACAAATATTTCAAATATTACAAAGTAGAAAAAACAAGAAACACTTGGAACCTACAAGGTTTAGAAGTTGCCTGGAAACTCTGTAGGCATCAACACCAACATTTTTTAAGCTTAGCCTATAAGGATCGGTAATCTAGAAAAGCTGGAAGTTTGATGAAAACTGTCTGGAGATAAATATCTTTCAAGCTTGATCTATCACAAATATGCATCTCTTCGTGAGAAGGCCTGGCATCTAATAAACGCTTAACATGTTGTATCCCAACTTTAACATTTTTAGTAATTCTTACAGTGTATTCAAACGCCATTTACAGTTTATTAATCTGGATATTGTTAATTAGTGTATTTTTGTTTGTTGTATTATATTTCTCACTCTATTTGTATGTTTTTCAAAGTAATATTATGTTTATCTTATATCACTATTTTTAATTGTGTATTGATGTATAAAGGAGATTTCCGTTGATCAATAAAATAATAATAACAAAGAGTTTCCGTCATGATAGCCTATAAGCATCGGGAATCTAGAAAAGCTGGAAGATTGTTGAACACTGTCTGGAGATAAATATCCTTTAAGCTTGATCTATCACAAATAAGCCTATCTTCGTGAGATGGCCTGGCATCTAATAAAAGCTTAGCAAAGAGTTTTCGTCATGATAGAAAAGAACAATATTATTCGCTTAATGAAGAAGACCTGGATTCTAACAAATTTAAAGTTTGACCTATCAAAAATATTGTTCGATTCATGAAAAGAAGTGGAATTAAACAAAAGTAAGAAAACTCATATTTATTTGTATGTCTTATTCCGCTTTTGTTTGATTCCATTAGTCAATATCTTAAAAACTGAATATGGACGAGGAATTCAACATCGTTAAAGTTCTTGATTCGTCACTTGATGTGCAATAATTCGCACTTGTTTAGTTGCTCTTGCTGTGGTGTTTTTTGGAACGTGTTAGGAATAAAAAAGTAAAGCAAACACGAAGAATGAGTAGAAGAAGAAGAAGGCATGCGGTGCGTAATTGCAGTGGCGTCCGGTTGCGAAACGGGCCGACCCCGAACGAGTCCGTATGGGAATCATCGAAGGCGATCTCCCTGGACGCGTAATGATATATTAATAGCCAAGAGAGCTACTAGTATGTAAAACAGCCTATATAATCTATATGGAGCGGTGGATATTATTCAGCCGGAGGCGGTAACTACCTACCTTGGCCACAATCAACAAGAAGCGGCACACAAGTGCTATCCGCTGGTAATGATGTATGCGGGAATGCGCAGAGGCGGTGTGGTGGCAAGATGGCGGCGTGGCCGCGGGCCCGCGCTCTATATCATGTTGTTGGCTCCTCGCTGCCGCTATTAATAGGGATGGCCCGGGGCGGCCCCGAGCAACTACCGTTCGTTCATTCTACACAACCGACAAATCTAATTAGCACCGCACCCTTCGGGCACACACCGCGGCCACTTTCCGAGAAGAACCAGATCGGAGAAAAACACGAAATCTTCAAAACTGCACCCGCGGTGGTCGTGATGTGTACCATTTATTTAAGCCCGAACGTATGAATCAACTGTTATGAATTGCTTGGACCGTACCATTCACGCATTCCAAAATCTTTTGTTCTTCAATGGAACCAACAATTATATTTATATATTTTTCTCTCAATTTGATTAATATAGTACACTCACTGGAATGAAGACAAGCAAGGTTTATTTTTGAAGAGACTAATATATTATTGATAGAACTTGAATGGCAAAAACTAGCACAATTACATAATTTATGGGCTTATTGTTGTAACTAATTAAAAATGGTCTGTATCTATCGTGAAACCAGCGACGGCTCGCAGCCCAACTTTAGGGTCGGCCACAGCGCAAGGCACACAAAATTTGAGTTTGGGATAGAGCTTTATAAATACAAGGAATTGCACACCAAAGTCACCTTTCAATAACAGATACATCTCTGGCCGACCCTGAAGTTAGGCTACGAGCCGTCACTGCGTGAAACCTAATTTTGTGCCTTCAAAATTTAAACAGTTGGAACAGTTAACTCCGAGTCCCAACTGTTCAAATTATGAAGGCACAAAATTAGGATATACGATATAAATATTTGTACCTACAATTTATTAACGTGAGATCATATCATTTATGAATAACAGTAACTTTAGTAGGTTTATGACTATGGCCCAATAAGGGGGGGCTGGCAGGGCTCTAGCCCTGGGGCCCCGGGATCAGGAGTGGACCGGCGCGCCGCGGAGTATCGTATGCTGTGTTGGGAACTGGGATGGAAATTCCCTTTTTGGAGGGATTTTTTTTACCAAATGAGGAAAAATGGGAAAATGTATATAAAAGGGGGATTTTTAATTTATAAGGAACATTTGTTTAAGGGTTCTAAACTATTGTGCTTATTTTTATTAGAATATGTAGATAGATGGAAGTGTATTGAAATACAATCGAACTTCAGCAGTATGTTTTGAACTTCACTTTAAAACAGTGTATTGTACGCGTGGCGCATGAAGTAAAATTTCGAGTTTAGAAAAGCCTGAAATTTTACTTCATGCTTAACCTGGGAGTGGAAAACACTGGTTAGTTTAAAATATATTACAACTATCAAAATCCGTGTCATATCTGTTAAAAAAAAGAAAAACAACAACGGTACCATCACTATAGTTTAATTCAAACTTGTGTCAAGTTTTGACTAAATGTCGGCTGTAGCCAACTCGTGTCAAAACTATGATAGTATAAATGTCAATATAGATAACCGTCAAAAATAACGTATGACGTACGTCAAAATGTAAGAAATTTTGAAAATCGTCCGAGAAAAGAAAAACGAATTTGTCTTAAATCGGAACATTTGTTTAAGGTTCCTAAACTATTGTGCTTATTTTTATTGAAATATGTAGATAGATGGAAGTGTATTGAGATACACTCGAACTTTAGCAGTATGTTTTGAACTTTACTTTAAAATAGTGTTTTGTACGCATGGCGCATGAAGTAAAATTTCGAGTTTAGAAAAGCCTGAAAATTTGGTTTGGTCGCTCCGCGCTTCGCGCTACGCGACCAAAACAAATTTTCAGGCTTTTCTAAACTCGAAATTTTACTTCATGCTTAACCTGGGAGTGGAAAACACTGGTTAGTTTAAAATATATTACAACTATCAAAATCCGTGTCATATCTGTTAAAAAAAGAAAAACAACAACGGTACCATCACTATAGTTAAATTCAAACTTGTGTCAAGTTTGGACTAAATGTCGGCTGTAGCCAACTTGTGTCAAAACTATCATAGTATAAATGTCAATATAGATAACCGTCAAAAATGACGTATGATGTACGTCAAAATGTGAGAAATTTTGAAAATCGTCCGAGAAAAGAAAAACGACTTTGTCTTAAATCGGAACATTTGTTTAAGGTTCCTAAACTATTGTGCTTATTTTTATTGAAATATGTAGATAGATGGAAGTGTATTGAGATACACTCGAACTTTAGCAGTATGTTTTGAACTTCACTTTAAAATAGTGTTTAGTACGCGTGGCGCATGAAGTAAAATTTCGAGTTTAGAAAAGCCTGAAAATTTGGTTTGGTCGCTCCGCGCTTCGCGCTACGCGCCAAACCATTTTTTTTTTCTAAACTCGAAATTTTACTTCATGCTTAACCTAGGAGTGGAAAACACTGGTTAGTTTAAAATATATCACAACTGTCAAAATCCGTGTCATATCTGTCAAAAGAAAAGAAAAACAACAACATGACCATCACTATAGTTTAATTAAAACTTGTGTCAAGTTTGGACTAAGTGTCGGCTGTAGCCAACTCGTGTCAAAACTATCATAATATAAATGTCAATATAGATAACCGTCAAAAATGACGTATGACGTACGTCAAAACGTGAGAAATTTTGAAAATCGTTCGAGAAAAGAAAAACGACTTTGTCTTAAATCGGAAAGTTTGTTTAATTTTTCTAAACTATTGTGCTTATTTTGATTAAAATATGTAGATAGATGGAAGTGTATTGAAATACAATCGAACATTAGCAGTATGTTTTGAACACCACTTTATAATAGTGTTTTGTACGCGTGGCGCATGAAGTAAAATTTCGAGTTTAGAAAAGCCTGAAAATTTGGTTTGCCCGCTCCGCGCTTCGCGCTACGCGACCAAACCAAATTTTCGGGCTTTTCTAAACTCGAAATTTTACTTCATGCTTAGTCTGGGAGTGGAAAACACTGGTTAGTTTAAAATATATCACAACTGTCACAATCCATGTCAAATCTGTCAAAAGGAAAGAAAAACAAACAACATAACTATCACTAAAGTTCAATTCAAACTTGTGTCAAGTATTTAGTCCAAAGTTCACACAAGTTTGAATTAAACTATAGTGATGGTCATATTGTTGTTTTTCTTTTCTCTTGACAGATATGGCATGGATTTTGACAGTTGTGATATATTTTAAACTGTAGCCAAAACTATCATAGTGTCAATGTCAATAAGATAACAGTCAAAAATGACGTATTACGTCAAAAATTTTGAAAATCGTTCGAGAAAAGAAAAAGCGACTGTGTCTTAAATCGGTCGAGGCGGTTTTCATGTAAGTTTTTATAATGTTATTTATACCTCTCTCTGGCGAAAAAAAAACAAAATGTAGTTTTTAACTTAAAGTTTGCTTTTCATTTTAGTCAAAGGGGGATCTATACCTACCGATCGTGTAGAAGTATAACGTCGACGATTGTCAGTTTAGTTATTATAGTCAATGCCATTAAATAGCAGTAAACATAATCGATATAGTCAACGTTGTCAAAAGGCAGTCGTATAGTTTCAGTGTAGTAAAGCAGTCAAGATAATCAACGTGTAATCTATAACGACTAATGACATGTTTACACGACATTTTTACTACTATTCACTGTGTCATTTGTTTTTTTTCTATTTTCTGCCGCTATAACATTTTGAGCTGAAATTACTTCGTCGGCTTTCTTTTAACTATGATAGAATTTTGTCATTAAATTTCTGTATCCACCGTATTATGACTATTAGTTAATTATTTGACTGGGGACATGTTTACACGATATTTTTACTACTATTCACTGTGTCATTTGTTTTTTTAACCACTATAAAATTTTGAGTTAAAATTACTTCGTCTGCTTTCTTTTAACTATGATAGAATTTTGTCATTAAATTTCTGTATCCACCGTATTATGACTATTAGCTAATTATTTGACTGAGGACATGTTTACACGACATTTTTACTACTATTCACTGTGTCATTTGTTTTTTTAACCACTATAAAATTTTGAGTTAAAATTACTTCGTCTGCTTTCTTTTAACTATGATAGAATTTTGTCATTAAATTTCTGTATCCACCGTATTATGACTATTAGCTAATTATTTGACTGGGGACATGTTTACACGACATTTTTACTACTATTCACTGTGTCATTTGTTTTTTTTTTTCTATTTTCTACCGCTATAACATTTTGAGCTGAAATTACTTCGTCGGCTTTCTTTTAACTATGATAGAATTTTGTCATTAAATTTCTGTATCCACCGTTTTATGACTATTAGTTAATTATTTGACTGGGGACATGTTTACACGACATTTTTACTACTATTCACTGTGTCATTTGTTTTTTTAACCACTATAAAATTTTGAGTTAAAATTACTTCGTCTGCTTTCTTTTAACTATGATAGAATTTTGTCATTAAATTTCTGTATCCACCGTATTATGACTATTAGCTAATTATTTGACTGGGGACATGTTTACACGACATTTTTACTACTATTCACTGTGTCATTTGTTTTTTAACCACTATAAAATTTTGAGTTAAAATTACTTCGTCTGCTTTCTTTTAACTATGATAGAATTTTGTCATTAAATTTCTGTATCCACCGTATTATGACTATTAGCTAATTATTTGACTGGGGACATGTTTACATGACATTTTTACTACTATTCACTGTGTCATTTGTTTTTTTAACCACTATAAAATTTTGAGTTAAAATTACTTCGTCTGCTTTCTTTTAACTATGATAGAATTTTGTCATTAAATTTCTGTATCCACTGTATTATGACTATTAGTTATTTATTTGACTGGGTTTTGACTATGACACATGTCTTTATTGATAGTATTTTGACTACTGCAATATTGACTATAAGCATAATAGGATTTTGTCATTAATTCACTTTGTCATTAAATCAATCGGTTGACTGTTCTCATTAAATCACTCTGTTGACTCTGTTTAAACATTTAATTTGTATATCTCATCCAAATACTCAAAATCAGACTTTTCTGTAGCTCGACTAGTTTCGAGTTATCGTAAGTATACTATTTAGAGATTTAAAATTATTATTTTTTTTTAATGACTCTAGTCGACTGTTTTTTTGTGGTCACAAAATCGGTTAGCCAACTATCTTTATTTTGACATTAAACATAAAATCACTTTCTCCAAAGATTTATTTCAATTATTATCACAATTAGACTTACGTCTGAATTTCTTATTTTTTAAACAAGTGACAAATGAAATACTGTTTTTCAACTTGTTTCTCATTGATCACTTGATGAAACATGATTAAATATTTTAAAAAAAATTTAATTTAAAATAAAATCCATTCCTTGATAATGGCTAATAGCCGAAACTAGTCGGAATAAAGAAGTAAAATTAGTGAAACATACCAAGTGATTTTATTTTAAATTTAATTATTTTTAAAAAATGAAATACTGTTGTTTTTGTTGTTGTCAACGTTGTTGAGTGACAATGTAGTCATGAGAGTTAATGTAGTCAAAGAACAATTGATATTGTCAATTATGTTGTATTATTTAGTCAAAATGATCAATATGTTCGATTTGTCGATATAATAATTTTAATTATGACTGTAGTTTCTATTATACAACAAAATTTAGTAAATTCTAAATTATACAGTTAAGTCTTCTTTTAGGTGAACATGCATAAGCTATAAATTTTCTGACACTCGTTGTTTCTTAAAAGAGTTCAATTTGAAGCTTTAAACGAGTGTTTTCCACTCCCAGACTAAGCATGAAGTAAAATTTCGAGTTTAGAAAAGCCTCGTGAAAATTTGTCTCGGGTCGCGCAGCGACCCGAGACAAATTTTCACGGTGCTTTACTAAACTCGAAATTTTACTTCATGCGCCACGCGTATAAAACACTTAAATATTGTGAAATTTGAAACTTGAATTTGAAAATATCATGAAATTTTGAATATTTATGATAACTATCGAAATTTTTAAAACTAATGAACATTTAGGAAATTCAGAAAAACCGTCAGACTTTTAAAATTTCCAAAATTTTTGTTAATCTTAATAATGTTTATATTTTTTATAAAAATTTTGAAAATTAGCCGAAATTTTGGAATTTCATGAAAAACTTCAACGTTTTTCAAGTTAACGAATATTTAAGAAATTCATAAAAGCTACCAAGAATTTGAAAATTGAAGGAAATTTTTAATATTTATGACAACTATCAAGATTTTTAAAATTAATGAAAATTCAGGAAAACAGTCAACATTTTAAAAACGAACTGAAATCTTGGAATTTTATAAAAAATCAACATTTTTTAAGCTAACGATTATTTGGGAACTTAGTGAAAATTGCCAATAATTTGAAAATTTAGGGAAATTTTAAAATGTATGAATAGTATACAAACTTTTGAAACCAACGGAAATTCAGAAAATATGTCAGAGTTTCGAAAATTAAAGAAACTGTGATTTACGAAAAGCGTTAAAAATTGAGTAACATTATGGAACACATCACTAAAAATCGTCAAAATTGATAATTAACCAAAATCTTGAACATAACTGTAGTTTCTATTATACAACACGATTTATTAAATTCGAAATTATACAGGGAATTTTTCTTTTAGGTGAACATGCATAACCTGTAAATTTTCTAACACTTGTTGTTTTTTTAAAAGAGTTCAATTTGAAGCTTTAAACGAGTGTTTTCCACTCCCAGACTAAGCATGAAGTAAAATTTCGAGTTTAGAAAAGCCCCGTGAAAATTTGTCGAGGGTCGCGCAGCGACCCGAGACAAATTTTCACGGGGCTTTTCTAAACTCGAAATTTTACTTCATGCGCCACGCGTACAAAACACAAAAATATTGTGAAATTTATGTTTATTCGAACTTCGCTTAAAACCTGTGTTTTATACGCGTGGCGCATGAAGTAAAATTTCGAGTTTAGAAAAGCCCAGAAAATTTGTCTCGGGTCGCTGCGCGACCCTCGACAAATTTTCACGGGGCTTTTCTAAACTCGAAATTTTACTTCATGCTTAGTCTGGGAGTGGAAACACTCGTTAAAAGCTTCAAATTGGACTATTTTAAAAAACAACGAATGTCAGGAAATGTACAGCTTATGCATGTTCACCAAAATGAATAATTCCCTGTATAATTTAGACTTTACAAAATTGTGTTGTATAATAGAAACTAGATCCATAACTAAAAAATAGTATGTTAACGAACAAAGTTAAAGAGTTTTATTTTATTAAACTGCTGTTATTTTACTCCTGGAATTAATAAATTGGAGTAGTTAGTGTTAGCAGTGCCTTACATTTTATTATAAATTAAAGCTGTGAATGGGGACCCTCGTGGGTCAGTGAGTAGAGCTCCTTCTCTTGGGCCAGAGGGTCGTGGGTTCGAATCCCACCGGGGGGTGCCAGTTTCTTATGGGGAAATTGGCACCCTCTGGAGCCATGGATGTGAGTGAATGTGCTGTGTCGTCCATAATTAGTTGCATAAGCGTGTAAAGAATTAAATACTAAAATGGAATAAATAAAATAAAAATTGATGTTAGCCAATAGTCTACGTTACTAAGGCCAGGCAAAAGCCAAAACCCAAAAAAAAAAAAATAAAAAAATAAAGCTGTGAATAAGAATTTACAAAATAGTCAAATATTTATATAAGTAAACTATTTGAATTATTTACTGTTGAAAAGTATGTCAAACCACTAGTAAAACTAAATATCCTTATAGTTTAATTGATTACATTGGTTAATAAACAAACTTTGTCAAAAGTTATATTTAAATATTAGAGTTATCTCCGTTTTGTATGAACAGCTATTTTGTTACTTTAATGCTAACTTATAAATTTAAGGTTAAGCCAGCTCGATTTTGTCATTTTAGTTGTTAATACTTATACATTGGTAATTTATATCATATTACAAACAAAAATATTCATAAAGTCACATGGATTGCAATATTACGAAGAATTAAATGTGGAAATACATTATGGTACTAATGCTATTTCCAAATCGAATTATATGTTTTATCTGAGATAAATATTATATTATTAATATAATTAAATAGAAAAAATTAATATTCAGTTACTGTAATTACTTATAATTATCTAAATTATGAAGTAACCACATTTAAATTCAGCGCGCATTTTTGACGTAAGCGATCTCTACCTCCACTTCGAAATCTTCGATTCTGTCGATCCTTTTTATCGTATACTCAACCGTCCTTGGCTTTTGCCTTCAAAATACATTTGAGGTTATGTTTTCCACATGGTTGCCATGTGCTTAATTACCCCATCATAAAGATTAATTAAGTGGCGGAACATTACTTTCAGCATGTTATTACCACGTTTCTGTCAAATAATTAATCAATTGCACATAGAATTCATATGTTAATGTCATTACATGACAAACAGAAGAGACAAACAAATAATCAAAAAACTAAAGAAAAATAAATCCCAAATCTGGTTGGCCAACAAAGTAAAGTATCTCGTCACATCTACTTTAAATTTGACGTTTCCTACTGTATCATCATCAATATATACGTAAACTCTGTTTTTTTTAATATGACCAAACTTAGGGTGTATTTACTGCGAACAGTTGCAGTTTTGCTTCAACAGTAGGGTATTTTAAACATCAAATTTTGAGATGTTGGTAAATGATTATCAATGTGACAAAAAATCATAATTTGTTAAAAAAATATCACGATGCAGAGATTATAAAAAAGAGAACGCTACAACTTGCAACTTTGAAACACATACAGGGATTTCTTCTTTTAAGTATACTTTCACATATTCCATATAAACATTTGTAAAATTAATGATCTAAACAAAACTAAGTCAAAGTATATTTTGAACTTCACTTTAAATCAGTGTTTTATACGTGTGGCGCATTAAGTAAAATTTCGAGTTTAGAAAAGACTGATTTGGCTTTTCTAAACTCGAAATTTTACTTCATGCTTAGTCTGGGAGTGAAAAACAGTCGTTAGAGTTTTTGAATTGAAAGTTTTTAATAACATCACGAATGTCTGAAAATTTACATTAAAAAATTGTAACATGTATACTGTATGTAATGGGTCATAGGGTGGTCATGTGCAAATATTATTTTCGTCTAAAATGTATAAAGAAAATTATCATTATTATTATTAGGAATCGAGTTCAATGGCATAAGGGGAGAGTCATTCAGTTTGTTTATTTTAAATATGTGGAGAGGCAAGCTAGACACACTCGAAATTATTTAGAGGATCACGCGGGGGAATGGAAATTTTAGGCGAATTATAGAGAATAAAGACAGCTCAGCAAAAGGGTTCGGGATTTAGCTTGTGGGCGAGAGGGGAATCCGGGAAGATGCGTGCGCGCTGAAATCCCGAGGAACGGAGATTTCTACCTCCAATACTTCGAAGAAATCACCGGAGAGGGTTTCAGTCAGGCAGTCCGGTGGACAGTTAGTTTTGGGACAGGGACGAAAAGAGTCAGTATTTGAATGTAAATGGGTACAGTTGAGAATAGGAAGCTTCAGTGGGATGTAAGTTAGTTAAGTAATGTTGATAAAAAAGAGTTAAGTGATGTATTGAGAGTAGAAGTAGAACGTTGTAAGTTCAAAAAAAATCTAAGTAATTATAAATACAAGTGAGCATTGTTCCAAATGAAATTGTCTAGCCAAATAAAACTAATTTGTTTCGCAGGCTCTTTTGCAAATACGCAAAAGTAAGTCGGTTCGTACAAATTATACATAAAGAAACATAAACTAATTTGTTTCGCAGGCTCTTTTGCAAATACGCAAATGTAAGTCGGATCGTACAAATTATACACAAAGAAACATAAACTAATTTGTTTCGCAGGCTCTTTTGCAAATACGCAAAAGTAAGTCGGTTCGTACAAATTATACATAAAGAAACATAAACTAATTTGTTTCGCAGGCTCTTTTGCAAATACGCAAATGTAAGTCGGATCGTACAAATTATACACAAAGAAACATAAACTAATTTGTTTCGCAGGCTCTTTTGCAAATACGCAAAAGTAAGTCGGTTCGTACAAATTATACATAAAGAAACATAAACTAATTTGTTTCGCAGGCTCTTTTGCAAATACGCAAAAGTAAGTCGGTTCGTACAAATTATACATAAAGAAACATAAACTAATTTGTTTCGCAGGCTCTTTTGCAAATACGCAAATGTAAGTCGGATCGTACAAATTATACACAAAGAAACATAAACTAATTTGTTTCGCAGGCTCTTTTGCAAATACGCAAAAGTAAGTCGGATCGTACAAATTATACACAAAGAAAGATGAACTAATTTGTTTCGCAAGCTCTTTTGCAAATACGCAAAAGTAAGTCAGATCGTACAAATCATGCACAAAATGTTCATTTGTATGAAAGCAAAAAGAAGTAGCAAGTTATATCAATTGTTGAATGCACAAGATAAAGTAACATGGTTATATTACATATGCTTCGCTAACAACTCCGGGATGGTTTTTGTGGGTTTCCCATCTCGTAATGCAAATGCAGGGGCTAGTTAATTTTGCTCCCACAAGTAGAGTCATACATTTTTTTGAGTTTAAGTAAATGCACATGGTTTCTAAGCACAAACATTGGATAACATATATTGTGAATATAAATAATACAAGACATAACAATTCATTAGAAATGTCATAAAAGGTCAATAAACTTTGCATACGTTAAGCTCATATCCTGTTTTATTTATTGTCCACACATCCTCCTAGTCAAATTAAAAGGGAAGAAAGACACAGTATTTATGATAATGCATATTGACATAAATAACGTACCTGGTAAATAAATAAAGGGTTACTACACACACAACACAACGTAAATAATAATACAAATTATAAATTTGTATAATAACCAGGGTCGAACCGTTACAATACCTAAAAGGAAAATTCCTTGCATTTAGAACTTTTCTAAAATTTGAACATATAAATGGGCAGATAATAAAGAAGACAGATATTCCTGAGCAAGGAATATTACCTAATCCGTTTATCCTACCTGATCCTCAGAGAAACTTTATTAAATTGGTAGTAGATACAAATAATTTAAGGCGGTAATAGGTAAATACATTTGTAATCGTAATATTTGTGGGTTAATTGAATTGTAATATTAATGCAGATTTCGCTTCACATAACCTACAAATTAAAAGTTGATTTACAACATAACATGTGATTAATCTTATCCTAACCTAAAACACACAACCTGCATCACACCACTAAATTCTTGAAATGCCAAATTTGATTGGTCATTTAAAAAAAACAGATTATACATATGATGCACGTTTTCATCTGAGAACGCACTAATGGGTTACCCTGTATTTGAAGGCAAATATGTATTATCTTAGAATCTATCATCACATTGTCCTCTTGTGAAGATCAGCTTCACGATGATACTAACCAACGTGATTGCAATTTATATCTCTTTCAATCCATTGTAATTTCACGCATTAGTATAAAGATCTGGTAGGTAGATAAAAATCCGCTGAAAGGATTCTTGTGGCGTGTTTGCGCGTTATTACTCGTTAGCCGGGATCGGACATCGGGCATCGGGGCGACATATTTAGATGAAACCATAAAACGGCGAGGGGCACATCATTACCTCAAACTTTACTGGCGTATCATGCAAATGCCCTCCTGGCCGGCACTCTCGGGATTAAGTTATTCCTCCGGAGACCGCTCGCGCTCTATACGACCGCATATCCTGCCTGCCTGTCCACGGATTTACTTTACACACAACCACACTTTAACGACCCGACGAGACACTAAAAAAAACCTCGACATTCAAATATAATAAAGTCGGTCTTGATGAAGCAATCAAACCGACGGTGTCGGTTGGACTTTATCCCCCACTACCCATCAGAGCTTGCGATCGTTAAAACATCTGCGCTACTCAGGATTAATTAGCAAAAGATTGATACTTTCAAGTATTCAGGATTAATTAGCAGAACTTTGAAATAATATTAGCTCTTTAGATATTAGCTACTACATTTGTAAGAAAGCATAAAAATTGATGATTTAAGAATCTTGATTTTTGGTGTACCGCGAGTATTTTAAGAATCGAGTAAATTTCCAAGATTTTCTTAAATTTCAAAATTTTGTTTTCGAAAATTTCCCAAATTTTCGTTAATCTTAAAAATGTTGATACTTTTCATAAGAATTTTGAAAATTAACGGAAATCTTGGGATTTCATGAAAAACGTCAACGTTTTTCAAGTAAACGAATATTTAAGAAATTTATAAAAGCTACCAAGAATTTAAATTAAATTTCAAAATGTTGTTTTCCCAAATTTCCAAAATTTTCGTTAATCTTAAAAATGTTGATACTTTTCATAAACATTTTGAAAATTAACGGAAATCTTGGAATTTCATGAAAAACGTCAACGTTTTTCAAGTAAACGAATATTTAAGAAATTTATAAAAGCTACCAAGAATTTAAATTAATGAAAATTCAAGAAATTCAGGAAAACAGTCCGAATTTTAAAAACGAACTAAAATCTTGGAATTTTGTGAAAAATCAAAATTTTTTAAGTTATCGATTATTTGGGAACTTAGTGAAAATTGCCAATAATTTGAAAATTGAAGGAAATTTTATAAATGTATGAAAAGTATTGAAACTTTTGAAACCAACTCCAATTCAGGAAACGTTAGAATTTCGAAAATTAAAGGAAATCTTATTTACGAAAAGCGTTCAAACTCGAGTAACATTATACAAGTTCACTAAAAATTGTCAATAGTAATATATTAAGTGCATTAAAAATGATCGAAAATTTTGCACGAAAAGCCGTTGCCTAGAAACTGCATGAGTCCATTTTGATTGTGATTTGACAAAAAGTGCCCGAGACGCGAAGCGTCGAGGGCACTTTTTCAGTCAAATCACAATCAAAATGAACGAATGTAGTTTCTTAAAGGAAACGAGCTTTGAGTACTAAATTTTCAGAGCATTTTTAATGCACGAAATGTATTTAATAGACTATTTCCTGAAAAATACGATTTTTAATCAAGTTGGCGTATTATTTAAAATATTAATTATCAATCAGTGTCACTTAATGTGTCAACATGAATCGCTTCGGAAGTTTTTCTTCGAAAGATATATCGAAAAATATCGAGAAAAATTCATCCGAAAATACAAGAAAGAGTAAAGAGTTCGTTTGGAGACAATTTATGATATTCTGTGATGAAAGAAAATACGAGTTAGATCAAAAAACTTTAATTTTGAAAGATTGAGAGAAATTGATTGATACCTGACATGTGACGTCACAACATTGCAATTTTCGCTGTAATTTTTCGTAGAATTTTCACCTACTATGCAAATTTCGCTGAAATTTAATTATGATTGGGCAATGAAAATGAATTCTCGTAATATGATTGGTAGACATTTTTTGAAGGAAATAGTCAAAAAAAATTATCTAAAATCTTGGAAATTCAACAACAATTTAAAAATATTATACGAGTATCTTCCACTCCCAGACTAAGCATGAAGTCAAATTTCTAGTTGAGAAAAGCCCAAAGAATTTGGTCCAAATTCGGTGGAAATTTTTTTCTCTCCCAAAAATCTGAAAAAAATCAGGAAGGTTCTTGATGCCTGTAGAAAATAGTGGGCCTGTAGAAAAACAGTGGGCAAAGAGAAAAAATAATTTCTATCCTTTTTTGGCCCAGGAATCGGCCGTAAAATTTAACATGGTGTCTTATGGGAACGGAATAAGCGAGGCCCGCCGATCGACCGTTTCGGAGGCGACTCCGGTTGGAAGAAAATATCTCGGCTCAGGGAATACTTAGAACAGGATTTTAAGCATTCCTGAAGGATGCAGCAATGTTCCGTATGAAAGGCAAATAAATCTAACGATTCGTTTTGCCAGAAAAAAATCGCAAAGTTTGTCAAAAAATAACTCCACTTTTCGAGCAAATTGCGGAGAAACTGTTTTTTTCGATTTCGCTCAAATTCACACAGCTTGTGCTCCCTAAATTACACCCCTTAAAAATAGTTGTTAGATATGGTTAAATCTAACGCTGGACATTCTTCAAATGTAATTATTTGATGATTTATATACAGGGAATTTTTATTTTAGGTAAACATGCACAAGCTGTAAATTTTCTGACATTCGTTGTTTGTTAAAAGAGTTTAATTTGAAGCTATAAACGAGTGTTTTCCACTCCCAGACTAAGCATGAAGTAAAATTTTGAGTTTAGAAAAGCCCCGTGAAAATTTGTCGAGGGTCGCGCAGCGACCCGAGACAAATTTTCTGGGCTTTTCTAAACTCGAAATTTTACTTCATGCGCCACGCGTATAAATTACTGATCACTGAAGTGAAGTGATTGGCATTTCACCTTGAAAAATATCGCAAATGCCAACCATCATACAAATGATAAAAATTCTAAATAAAAGTATACAGCCAAAATTTCACTATTGCTGTCAGTTTAAAACACACAATTGACTATTATCGTCACTCTAAAAAGAATATTTCACTATTATCGTCACATTATAACATAAATTTGTAGTTTTTTTTATAGTCGAAATGTGACTTTCTTTTTCGTGAATTAATTTCTCATCTGGCACTTGGTGAAACATATTACACTATGTAAAGTTAATTAAAAGAAAGGCACTTGGTATTGTTTCACAATTAAATCTTTATTCCGACTAGTTTCGGTTTGTTAGACCATTTTCAAAGGAATGATATTTTCCCCCAAAAAAATGGGGAAACATATCGTAAACGACAACGAGGAGATTTGGAATTCCCCAATTCTGACTTCTCTTATTACCTGAAACAAAAATATTGTATATATACTTAGGAAATATTTTTTTCTGTACATTCCTTTGAAAATGGTCTAACAAACCGAAACTAGTCGGAATAAAAATTTAATTGTGAAACAATACCAAGTGCCTTTCCTTTAATTAACTTTACATAGCGAAATGTGACTATTATAGTGATCTACAATCCCAACATGTCTGTATTATTGTCACTTTGATACGAACATTTTACTATTAGCGTCACATTATAACGAATATTTGACTATTGAAGAACTGCAATAGTCAAAGTCTTAAGTCAAAATGTGACTATTACAGTGATCTATGGTCCATGAAAACCCTAACATTTGACTAGTACTGTCATTTTGAAACGAATATTTTTTAAGTAATATCGTTACATTGAAAAGAAAATTTGACTATTGGAGTCATTTTAAGTGAAAATATGCCTATTATAGTGATCTATAGTCAAGATACAGCCTATTTTGACTATTAAAATGAAAATTTTACTATTAGAGTCTTTTCTAAGTAAAATTATGAATAATCAACACAATCAATACAGTCAGTACTGTCAAAATAGTCAATGTAATCGATACTGTCGATATATATTTAGTACTGTCAAAATAGTTAATATATTTGATACAATGAAATGTGAGTCTACTTATAGTTAGTACAGTCATTGTAGTGAAATTACAGTTTTTCGTTTGTTTTTTTTTTATCAAAGTGTAAGCATTTGTCAAAGTGTCACTGTTAATTTTGAATTTCTACATTTTTAACACAAAATGAGAATTTGGCAAACCATACAGTCTAGGACATTTCGGACAATTTATAATTTAATTAATTTTATTAAGATAAATTCAAATTCAAAACTATTTGATTTCGAGAAAATAAGCTTACGCTTCTTATAGTTTGCACACTTTAAACATAATATATAAAATTACGAAAAAACTATTGGTGAAAATGCAAACAATGTCTTAATTAATAAGACAACTTAAGACGATAAATATCCATTGAAACAACTACTTCCCGTGCAAATACACCTCCGGATATTGAATTATACAATGAAATATTTACAATCTTATTTAATTTGATTTGTTACAACGCTCTATTAAAGTATATGTAACGTTTAGGTCAAATTCTCTTCAAACCAACTAACAATACAAATTTAAAATGAAAGGAGAGATAGCAACAAATTAGAAGTGAAAGGACTTGGATTAAAACTAATATCTTAGGCCATCTATAGACGCGTTTCGAGATTTATCTCTCTTCAGTATAGCTTTGCTTATGACGTTTAAAAAAAATGAGGAATAAAATTAAAACAAACTTACTTGGAAAAAGTATTGTGTGTGGACTGAACAGGTACACAGAAATGGAATGAGTGAAAATTATGGTCGGTATTTATAGGTAAAAAGGGGGATTATACAGAGAGTTTTATGTAACACCGAACATGCTAGAATGTACTCAATGTTAATTTTCCTATGTTCGATGTGTACTGGGACGCATCAAAGCATTGAGTACGATGTGATTGGCTACGATTTCTAATGGTAATATAGTCAACCCAATGTACACTCTTCCCGTCAAAAATAAATTAAATTTATTAATTATTATGTCAACCACAATATGTTGTATTATGAATATTTTAGTTCAACGGAATGCTTATCAACTTTTGTAATATTTTTAATCAGTATAATACTAGTTAAAGAAGGCAAGAAAATATAATTGCTTCATAAGTAAACAAAAATTTTCGCAACATTTTGTTGTTTAATTTAATATATTAAATACAATTTTATCGCTTAATTTTGTCATACAGCAACTATTAATGTTGGAATTTGTAGGATCTAAACTTAAATTCTAGTAGAACTCATATGTACAGAGGATTTTTAAATATTAAATGGTTTTGAAATACTAAGGATAATATTAGACATTCTTCGACATAATAGAAACTCCTCGCTTGTGAAATTTATCCACGTCTGCTTCAAGTGCTAGAACAGCAAATATCACCTGCTTGCAATAGCTGACAGATTTTACTTAGTTTTGAAGGGCAGAGTGTAAATTGGGTTGACTACATTACAATTAGAAATCGTAGCCAATCACATCGCACTCAATGCTTTGATGCGTCCCAGTACACATCGAACATAGGAAAAATAACATTGAGTACATTTTAGCATGTTCGGTGTTATATAAAACTCTCTGTATATATAATTTTATTAAATTATAAATTGTTTGATTAAATGACAAGTTGCTAGGAAACTAATGTTATTTTTCTAACCTGATCCTGTTTCCATCATGACATTTTGACTATATGTGACGTATTTGAATTAAGGATCATAGTAACATTACTATGTGTCAATTGTTTATTGACCATTATAAAATGTTGTCTTAAAATCACTTAGCCTTTTGACTGTGATAGTATTTTATTATTAAATGACTATTATAACATTTTGACGGTAATTTCACTATTTTAGCATTTTGATAGTACTTCCATCATAGCCTACTGCATTTTCATTATCATGCTTAATCTGGGAGTGGAAATACTCAGAAGTTTAAAATTGAACGTATTTATAATTACCTTGTATTAAAAAATCTACATCTCATCATTGAAAGTGATTCATTATTAAATAATCCAGTTTGGTTAGATATCATTAAATGACTATTGTAACATTTTGACGGTAGTTTTACTATTAAGTCATTTTAATAGTATTTCATCATAGTCGATTGTATTTTCACTATTATGGCATTTTTATAGTATTTCATCATTCAATGACTATTGTAACATTTTGACGGTTTCGTTATTATGACATTTTGATAGTATTTCATCATAGTCGACTATATTTTCACTATTATGGCATTTTGAAAATATTTTATTATTAAATTACCATTGTAACATTTTGACGGTAATTTCGTAATTTTAACATTTTGATAGTACTTCCATCATAGCCTACTGCATTTTCACTATCATGCTTAATCTGGGAGTGGAAATACTCAGAAGTTTAAAATTGAACGTATTTATAATTACCTTGTATTAAAAAATCTACTTCTCATAATTGAAAGTGATTCATTATTAAATAATCCAGTTTGGTTAGATATTATTTGAAGTAAAACTAATAAAAAGTAGTTTTGTGGTACATCTTCATAACAATTTAATTTAAATACTTAACTTTCTTTTACCACTTTCATTAAAGTGGTAAAACAAAGTTAAGTATTTTAATTAAATTTACTAATCATGAAGTGGAAATCCCCTTTGTTTTTACATATTGAAATGTAAAGAAGAATTTAGAATATAAACAAAATATTAAATTAAATGAACTCACCTTAATTTTGCAAAATAATATGTGAATACACAACGTTGATTGGTTAGGTATAGTAAATAAATAAAACCAGCCGTTTCAGTTTCAGTAATAATTTTCCGCCAATTTATTTATTTATTTATTTTATACACATAAAAAAATATATTCTAATATAATTTATAAACTATATACATTTTCTAATATAAATATCTCATATAAATAGCCAATTTAATAAATCCATATTACCTACGTTATAAACACAATCGAGAGTAAGACAAAATCGCCCCATTAAAAATGCGCGCGGTTTGGAAATGTTCGAAACAAAAATAGGATTTAATTAATAAACCGCGCGCAAGTTTAAGGTGTAAAACAGAAATCACAGAAATTACATAAACTAACCAATCAAAGCCTATATTTACATATTATTTCACGTAATTAGCTTAATTTATTGAAATGTATTCCAATTAGGACGGGTAATTGCGGTGCTAGCGTGCGCGCGCCTCTTCCAGCTTCGATTGTTTTTTTGTTATTGTTTTGTTCGGTGGTTTAATTATGTTTCGGATCGAATTTAAATGGAATGGAAACGGAATGGGCGCGCGCGCTAGCTCGGAACGAGATTTATATAAATAAGTAGGTAAACAGTTACGATTAAATAAACAGTGTTAACTTGTGTAAAAGATGGGCGCCCGCATGACACTTTTTATTACGTGTTAGTTAAATAACTATTTCAAAACAACATTGGTTAATACAAAAAATACTCTTTTTATCACGTGTTAGTTAATGAACCATATGAAACCAACATTGGATAATACAAAAAATACTATTTTAATCACGTGTTAGTTGTCCAAACAACATTGGTTAATACAACAAAATACTCTCGTTACCACTAAGGATTGTAAATTTACCGACTTTTTCAATTACTGGTAATTCGGTGAATTTGTAAATCAAAACCATTTTAGCGATAATTTACAGAGAAGTCACAATATCGTTGTTTTAGTAGTAAAAGTCATTAAATACATGGAAAATAAATAGCATTTAACGACTTATCGTAAATTTGTAAATCAAAACCAGTTTAGTGATAATTTAAAGATTTAATACAAAAAATACTCTTTTTATCACGTGTTAGTTAATCAACCATATCAAACCAACATTGGATAATACAAAAAAATACTATTTTTATCACGTGTTAGTCCAAACAACATTGGTTAATACAACAAAATACTCTCGTTACCACTAAGGATTGTAAATTTACCGACTTTTTCAATTACTGGTAATTCGGTGAATTTGCAAATCAAAACCAGTTTAGCGATAATTTACAGAGAAGTCACAATATCGTTGTTTTAGTAGTAAAAGTCATTAAATACATGGAAAATGAATAGCATTTAACGACTTATCGTAAATTTGTCAATCAAAACCAGTTTAGTGATAATTTAAAGATAAGTCACAATATCGTTGTTGTAGTAGTAAAATTGATTAAATACATTGAAAATGAATAGCATTTAACGACTTATCTTTAACGAGGGTTTTCACTCCTTGTTACCTTATGCTTAAGGTAACATAACTGTATGATTTTGAGTTTACGTGAAGTGATTATTACACAAAAAAGACTGTTATTCCTTACTTCACTTTTAATTTGTATCGTTAGATGTACATTTCGAGACGAAAGGTGCTCATTATCAATAACAAACTTTGTTATTAATAATGAGCACCTTGTGTCTCGAAATGTACATCTAACGATACAAATAAAAAGTGAAGTAAGCAATAACAGTCTTTTTTGTGTAATAATCACTTCACGTAAACTCAAAATCAGTTATGTTACCTTATGCTTAACCAAGGAGTGAAAACCCTCGTTAAAGATAAGTCGTTAAATGCTATTCATTTTCAATGTATTTAATCAATTTTACTACTACAACAACGATATTGTGACTTATCTTTAAATTATCACTAAACTGGTTTTGATTTACAAATTTTAGTATAAGGTAACATTTCGAGTTACGAAAAGCCTAAACATTTGGATTTGCCAGCGTGTAGCGAAGCGTAGATTTTCAAAACACATAAGTCGTTTTTATTTAGAATAACGAATAACTGAATCATATTTATGACTGGTTTCACCAACTTCAAGTACATTTTATTCGTAGATTACATTTATTTGTCGATTGGAATAGACAGTTTTCATGTCATTAACACCAATGTCATTTAAATTGATTGATTTTTCTGAGATGTATTCAACTAGTACTAGATTTTAATCGATGAACTATTGGTCGATTTAACTGACGTTGGTGAAACCTAGCTTTAGTCTGTTATCATTTTGCTGTGTTAATAAGTTATTAGGTTTTGAACATTATTTTTTTATAATAACTAGTAGCTTGAGGTTTTTCAGAATTTTTACAAATATTTTAAAACAATTTAATACTACATTTATGTGCAACAAATCATGTAAAATCAAATTTTATATGATTTTGTAGAAAAGAATTACATACCGTGCGATCGTTTAAATCAGTGGTCTCCAAACTACGGCCCGCGAGCCAAATCCGGCCCGCAACTTGCATGAATCCGGCCCGCGATTGTTTGTAATTTTTTTGTAAATGTCATATTTTGAAATATTGTAACAATTGTTCCTTAAATTTTTCATAATTTTATAAAATTAATCGGATCTTGGCCGACTTTATTATGTAGAATTGTATTTGTGGCCCGCGAAGAAGATAGTTTGGAGAGCCAGGGTTTAAATGATGGTTTAGAGTAGGCGGCATTTTTTTGTGCGGTTGCTAATTGAATTTTTTTTTTTTTGGGGTTTGGCTTTTGCCTGGCTTTAGTTATATATTAGCCAACATAAATGTTTATTTTTTAACTATCTTTTAGTTTGTAACTAATACTAGTATATGAATTTAACAGATATTTGGACGTCACAACACATTCGCACCACACCCAGGGTCACGACGAGAAATTATTTTTAAATATAATCTCGCCGTGCACGGGAATCGAACCCGAATTGTGGCTCGCCGAGCGATACAGCCCGGCGACGTTACCGCTCGGCCACCACCTGCCCTTGCTAATTGAATGATGGAATATATTTGAGGTAATAGTAAACTGTATGTTAACAGTCAGTCAGTCAATCTAATTTATAATTCAAAGCCTACTCTAAATCATGTTTTAAACTATCGCACTGTACAAATTAAGTATTATTTATCTCAAATTAAGTTTTATGCAAAATAGCAATCTGTTAACCATTCTCCCTGTTAAAACTATTGATTAACTTATCACGTGATAAAAAGTATGGCATAACTGAAAACAATCAAATTACAGAATTTGCGGTAAACAGAGAAATCGGAATAATTTTTCAGAAAAATATTATCTTCAATAAATGAGCCGTTTAATTTTAAAGTGACCTAACTCCATTTTGCAATGTTTTGTTGTTGACTGAAATAATCTTCATAAATTGAGGTTTTCTGTCAATAAACAGAAATTTCTGGTTAAGTATATTAACCCATTAACAGCCGAACGGTTATAGAGTTAACTGTAAAAGTTGATTTTAGGTAAAATTCTAGACTTCTTTTAATGATTTTTACGAATAACTTATTGTATTACATACTGTGAATTATTCATTTAAATATACATAATGTATACGTCGTCAATGTAACGCATTCGTCGATTTTGTATAAAAACGTGCAATATGAAGTTCAGAACGAGTATTTCCACTCCCAGACTAAGCATGAAGTAAAATTTCGAGTTTAGAAAAGCCCCGCGTAGAAAATTTGTCGAGGGTCGCGCAGCGACCCGAGACAAATTTTCACGGGGCTTTTCTAAACTCGAAATTTTACTTCATGCGCCACGCGTATAAAACACTAAAATATTGTAAAGTTAGAAATACACTAAAAACTTTTTTTTAAAATTAGTAATAATCGTGATATTTAAATAAAAAAATATTAACGTTTTTCTTCATACATTTTCAAGTCAAGTAAAATTATATAATATATCAAATAAACTTATTTAGTAATTTAATTATTAAAAAAGTAATAATGTTGCGTATATGCATCAATGGCGCATAACGGGTTAAAATGTATAATAGATATTTTAAATATTTTTAACCACAAGTTGTTTCTTATGAAAAAAAATCTCTGCTCACTGCAGATAGTAAGCATGATTTTGACTGAAAGTATTAATTAAGTTGTCACGTAATAAAAAGTGTGTCAATAATGAATACAACGACATATTTAGCAAACAAAGAAATCGAAACAATTTTTCAGAAAAATAAAATCTATCTACAATAAATATATCGAATGTTCAAATAAAAAAACCTCTAGAGTGCCATTATTTAATCTTTTTTTAAATTGAAGTTGGCTACATGCCTTAGGAATTGATATATAAAACGTCAGGCATAATATTTATATATATATATTATCATTTGCCTTTTACCTTTCGGTGTAGGCTTCAGGCACAATATTTATGATGTATAATTTAGGAGTAGCCAACCAACAATATTTTCCATGGCACTCTAGAGGTTTTTTTATTGAATATACGATACATTGAATAGTTGAGTCACCTATTTCCAAAAACCCCTAAACTCATTTAAAAACAATGGATTCAGGGGTGTTTGGAAATAGGCGACTCAGTTATTATAAATTATTATTTTTTAAATGAACAATTTTTTTAGAAAAAAAAAACTATATAATTTACAATAAATATTCATTCAATAATTTTTTTGCGAAATTATTATTTTTACTATAGTACGATGATTGTGTTTTGTGTGGTAGGTCATGTATGTACAAAAGAGTGCTCGTGTCGTATTATTTTTTTGGGTGGTCCAAGCTCAGCCCTGCTTCCTTTTCGTTTTGGGCTTACCTGTGTGCAGGAAGAGGTGGTTCTTGAGGTTGGTGTGCTTGGAGAACCCTCTGGAGCAGATGTGGCACTTGAATGGCCACGAGCCAGAATGGACGTACATGTGAGAACGGAGATCTCCCGGTGTTGGGAATGACTTACTGCATAAATTGCACTTGTGTGGTTTATCCTGAAACAAAGAAAATTCTTAGTATGAAGATAAATCCAAAAATATCTTTAAATGAGAAATAAGGATGAAATGGAATTTTATCAATATCTCTATTAATACCTAAAGGATTATTTGAACCTGTTTGATGTAAAAATAAAAGATGGATTATTACTATTGCTGCGACAATAAAAGGTAGTAAGAAATGTAAGGCAAAAAATCGAGTTAAAGTAGCATTATCCATCGCGAAACCTCCTCATAACCACTGAACAATATCAGTTCCTAGATAAGGAATAGCAGATATTAGATTAGTAATAACTGTTGCTCCTCAAAAAGATATTTGTCCTCAAGGTAAAACATACCCAAGGAAAGCTGTAGCCATTACTGCAAATAAAATTAAAACTTCAATTGTTCAAGTTAATGTTAAATTGAATGCAGAATCAAAGGTAAATCAAAAGAAAGTCAGATCAAAAGTATAAAAAAATAGAAATATTTGTTGAATGCAGGATTAATGGCAAATTGAAAGAAAGGCAGTTCAAAAGTATAAAAGAACAAATAAAAGTTTGACAACAATGCATACAGTTTGACAACAATGCATTACTTAAAAAATCTAAATGATAAATCAATATTATATTGATATTATTATTATTGCTAGGTATTTACGAAGTTAAACTGCAATGAATTGCATTTCTAAATATTGAAATAATTCTTATATTATATAGTTTAAATAAAATTTAGTTCAACCAGCTGCTCACTTAGCGGCGCTACTATCGCGTTTCTCATTTTCCTTTTCAGCCCCCTCCCCTCCTTGCTAGGTATTTACGAAGTTAAACTGCAAAGAATTGCATTTCTAAATATTGAAATAATTCTTTTATTATATAGTTTCAATAAAGTTTAGTTCAACCAGCTGCTCACTTAGCGGCGCTACTATCGCGTTTCTCATTTTCCTTTTCAGTCCCCCCCTCCTTCCCCGCGACACGTAAAAATGAAGAATTTAATTTTCCCGCTTCAGTGGCGGACCCTGTATATTACTTTAGCGATAAAGTAAATAAAAAACAAAATAAATAAATTCAAATAGAAATGTTTATTGAATGCAACATCAAAGGCAAATCGAAAGAAAGTCAGATCAAAAGTATAAAAGAACAAAAAATAAAGCCATAAGCTCAGATATAAAATGTTTGTTAAAAACAAGAACAGAGGCAAATCTAAAGGGCTAGACTTTCTCGTTTCTTGGTCAAAAACAAAATAGCTAAGGTGAAAATTATTTATACAAAAGTTGTGCGTTTTTTCGTTGGCTACAACTTTTATTCGAGACATTTTTTGATGAAGTTAATATGTTTCTATATTTTAAACTTCACTTGATATCAGTGTTTAATACGCGTGGCGCATGAAGTAAAATTTCGAGTTTAGAAAAGCCCGCAAAATTTGGCTCGGTCGCTGCGCGACCGAGCCAAATTTTGCTCAGGGCTTTTCTAAACTCGAAATTTTACTTCATGCTTAGTCTGGGAGTGGAAGACACTCGTTCGTAAATTATCGAATTATCATAAAGTTGTGTATTTTTTTGATGTCTGCAAGTTTTGCTTGAATATATATATACACTCGACCGCAAAAAAACGCGCCACTTGAAAATTCACGTTTTGTCGTGAATATTCAAACAGCCATAACTTCGGTCGATGTAGATGAAATTTGATGAATTTTTGAGTTTTTGGAACGCTAAAGTTTTCTCTTTAAGGACACAGTGGATATAACGAAATTTAAGCACTTCTGCATTTAAAAGTCCTACCAACAAAAACATTTGCAAAATGTTAGAAATGATAAAAGTTGAGAAGTTATACTGTGCCCAAAAAAAAATCGTAGCTCCACTTCAAAAAGAGCGCAACAAAATTCCATCATTTTCCTTTGAAATAAGCGAAAAATCATGTCGATCCAATGATTTGGCTCGAAGTTATGGCAGTTTTTTTAAAAAGTGTATTTTGGGGCATAACTTTGGCGGACAGGCATAACTCTGCTCGCAAACCTGTGACATTATGCGATTTAAAAAGATTGAAGTTTTCTCTTTAAGGGCATGTTAGTCAGATCTTCAAACATGCACATTTTACCCCCTTCTACCCCCTAAAGGCGATGAAACGTTTTTCACTTTAAAACTTTTAACTTTGTTAACTTGTACAATGCGCAAAAAAAAATGTGGCTTCGAGCAAGGGACATCCAGAATAAATTTAGTACTTCTCCTTTAATATGCGCAAAAATTCAGATCGATAAATTGATTTAGAGTAATGTTATGACAATTTGAGAAAAGTTGATTTTTTCCCCAAACTCAATGAGCAGAAGTTAATTTTGGCCTGAAATAAGGCAAAAGCCTTACATAAACTTGCATTTCACCTCTACCGAAAAAACTTACTGCCAAATAAATGTATTGGCTGGGTCACAATTTTTTGCATTTTCATTGCAAAATGAAATTTGACGCTAAGTTATGCATACACTTTTTAAAAAAACTGCCATAACTTCGAGCCAAATCATTGGATCGACATGATTTTTCGCTTATTTCAAAGAAAAATGATGGAATTTTTTGTTGCGCTTTTTTTGAAGTAGAGCTACGATTTTTTTTGGGCACAGTATAACTTCTCAACTTATATCATTTTTAACATTCTGAACATTTTTTTGTTGGTAGGACTATTAAATGCAGAAGTGCTTAAATTTCGTTATATCCACTTATGTGTCCTTAAAGAGAAAACTTTATCGTTCCAAAAACTCAAAAATTCATCAAATTTCATCTACATCGACCGAAGTTATGGCTGTTTGAATATTCACGAAAAAAAACGTGAATTTTCAAGTAGCGCGTTTTTTTTGCGGTCGAGTGTATATATCAATACATTAAAAAAATCTTTTTTGGTTTATTAAACACAAATAAAAGAACTGAGGTGAGAAGTATTTAGATGTGGTTTATCCTGAAATAAAGAAAACCAATGAAAATAAAGAATAAAATAAATTAATGCAAGTAGAAATATTTGTTGAATGCAGGATCAAAAACAAATCGAAATAAAGTCAGATCAAAAGTATAAAAGAACAAATAAAAGTTCCTGAAATGATAAAAAAAAGTCTAAGCCCAGATGTAAAATGTTTGTTAAAAACAGGAACAGAAGCAAATCTAAAGGGCTAGACTTTCTCGTTTCTTGATCAAAAACAAAATAGCTAAAGTAAAAATTGTTTATACAGAAGTTGTGCGTTTTTTCATTGGCTACCACTTTTATTTGAGACATTTTTTGATTAAGTTAATATGTTTCTATATTTTTAAATTCACTTGAAATCAGTGTTTAATACGCGTGGCGCATGAAGTAAAGTTTCGAGTTTAAAAAAGCCCCGTGAAAATTTGTCTCGGGTCGCTGCGCGACCCTTGACAAATTTTCTACGCGGGGCTTTTCTAAACTCGAAATTTTATTTCATGCTTAGTCTGGGAGTGGAAGACACTCGTTCGTAAATTATCGAATTATCATAAAGTTGTGTATTTTTTTGATGTCTGCAACTTTTGTTTAAATATATAAGAATATATCAAAAAAATCTTTCTTGGTTCATTGAACAAAAACAAAAGAGCTAAGTTGAAAAGTGTTTAGATGAAAGTTGTTTGTTTTTTCATTTTCTGCAACTTTTGAGACTAAATTTTTCGATTAGGTCGATAACCTGTGCAATTGGGAATATGTTTATAGCGTAAAAATTAATGATGTCAATGCTCAGTGGAATGCTTTTATGAATGAGTTTAAGATTATTTTTAATAGTACATTTCCTCTGTGCAACGTAAATGTTAAAAAAAAAATCATACAAGGAATTATATCGAGACTCTCCAAAGCTAAAACAGTGTAAACAAGATTTAGATGTTCTTTTCGTTTTATCACAATTTGATGAAAATTGCAAACAGTTGTACAAAATTAAAAAAAACGAATATGATACACTTCTTAAAACGTTAAGGTGTAAGAAATATGACAACAAAATTATGAACGCTGACAATAAGACTAAGTGTGTGTGGGGAATATACAACCAAATAACAAATAAAACAATAAAATCATGAAAGGTAATCCATCCATAATTTCAGAAAATTACAACAATTTTTTAATAAATGCAGCAAAACAGATAGGAACAGATAATGATGATATTCCAACATGTAATTTAGATCAGTCATTACAATATAATGAAAAGCTTTTCCTATTACCCGCAGTGTTAAGGGCAGAAGTTATACGTGCAGTAGGAAAAATGAAGAGCAAAGAAAGCAGTGGAGATGGCGAGATTAGCAATAATTTAATTAAATATTGTATTGCCTCAATTGCTGATGTGCTTGCGTATATCATAACAATTCGTTCAAACATGGAATATTTCCTGATAAGCTAAAACTTGCCTTAATAAAACCAGTACATAAAAAAGGGGATGCTGAGGTAATGGATAATTATAGACCTGTAAGCCTTCTGTCGTCCTTTTCAAAGATTTTTTAAATCATTATCTGTGACCATCTGATGAGATTTCTGAATAGTTGCAATATCATGAATAACTCGCAACACGAGTATATTAAAGGAAAGTCTATAAGTACCGCAGTATTTGAATTTACAAGCTATATTAACCAGGCCATTGAAAATAGCGAATTAGCACTTGGGGTATTCCTGGACCTTTCAAAGGCCTATGATACTATCAATCATTGTCTATTGCTAAAAAAGCTAAAATATTATGGTATAAGAGACAACGCTTTAAATTCATTCATTTTTAGCAAATAGGGAACAAAGAACAGCAATAGAAAGTGATGGTAGAATTTATAAATCAAAAATAAAGAGATGTGAGGGCGTAGGAATACCTCAAGGGAGTATTTTAGGCCCTGTTATGTTCATAATATATATAAATGACATACATACAGTATCATTACCAGATAATAGTACACATATATCTAACTATGCGGATGATACCAGTTTCATAGTAACAGCGAAAACCTATATTGAGCTAGCCAATATAAGTAGTCGCTTCTATGGAAAACTACCTGAATGGTTCAAAATAAACATGTTAAAATTAAATAAGGGCAAAACGCAGGCTATGATATTTAAAACAAAACAGAGAAAGATTGAAACACCAGCTCAGCTAGTTTTAGAAGATGTCACTGTTAATTTAAATAGTGATATAAAATTCCTAGGTATTATAATTAATGAATCGCTTGATTGGCGCTCACATGTGGACCATGTGGTAACTAAACTTGCGAGAATGTGCTATATAATAAATATAACGAAATTATATCTCAATGTTGAGACAAATAAGGCAATATATTATGCATGTTTTGACTCAATTTTAAGATTTGGGATAATTTTTTGGGGGAATAGTTCAACAATTGGGAAATTGTTTGTACTACAAAAAAGATGTATACGAACTATTTTTTCATTAAAGTACAGGCAGCCGTGTAGAGGTATTTTTAAGGCAAATAAAGTTCTGACAGTCTCTGCAGTCTTTGTCTATGAATGTCTGATGTTTATTTTTAAAAATAAACATCAATTTAGCACCAACACAGAGAAGTGTCACAATACACGAAATAGGGATATATTGTACCCGAGACACAGACTCACGTTATCTGAGCGAAATTCATTTCATAGGTCTGTTAAATTTTATAATGTTCTGCCAAGCAAAATAAAGAATTTGGATTCGTTAAAGCCATACAAGTCAGCGGTATATAAACTTCTCATGGAATCAGAGATATACAGTGTGGAAGAATATTTTGAAGCATGTAATTTATTTACATGATGTTATTTGTCTGAGTATTTAGCAGTATGTAATTATATATGTATGTTTTTTTTTGTTATGGCACAATTTCTTTTATGTTCCAAAATTGTGATAATTTTTGTGACCATTTATTTAGAAATAAAGTTTGTTTATTTATTTATTTATTTAATAACGCTACAGTTGGTGAGTGAATACTAAAGGAATAACTCTGACTTTCTTGTTGCTTGCTCAAAAACAAAATAGCTAAGGTGAAAACTGTTTATACAAAAGTTGTGGGTTTGTTTGTTAGCTTCAACTTTTATTTGAGACATTTTTTGATTAAATTAATGTTTCTATATTTTTAACTTCCCTTGAAATCAGTGTTTAATACGCGTGGCGCATGAAGTAAAATTTCGAGTTTAGAAAAGCCCCGTGAAAATTTGTCTCGGGTCGCTGCGCGACCCTCGACAAATTTTCTACGCGGGGCTTTTCTAAACTCGAAATTTTACTTCATGCTTAGTCTGGGAGTAGAAGACACTCGTTCGTAAATTATCGAATTATCATAAAGTTGTGTATTTTTTTTATGTCTGCAACTTTTGTTTGAATATATATCAATATATCAAAAAAATCTTTTTCGGTTTATTGAACAAAAACAAAAGAGCTAAGGTGAAAAGTGTTTAGATAGAAGTCCTTTCTTTTTTCATTATCTACAACTTTTGTTTGAAATTTTTCGATTCGGTCGATAATAACGCTACAGTTGGTAAGTAATTAGTAAAGGAATAAATCTGACTTTATCATTGCTTGATCAAAAACAAAATAGCTAAAGTGAAAATTGTTCTTACAAAAGTTGTGCGTTTTATCATTGGCTACAACTTTTATTTGAGACATTTTTTGATTAAGTTAATATGTTTCTATATTTTTAACTTCACTTGATATCAGTGTTTAATACGCGTGGCGAGTTTAGAAAAGCCCGCAAAATTTGGCTCAGGGCTTTTCTAAACTCGAAATTTTACTTCATGCTTAGTCTGGGAGTGGAAGACACTCGTTCGTTAATTTTCTAATTATCATAAAACTGTGTATTTTTTCGTTGTCTGCAACTTTTGTTTGAAGCTTTGTTTGATTGAATCGGAAATAAAGCTACAGGTAGTGAATAATTAGTAATATATATCTTTCCCGGTTTATTGAACAAAAACAAAAGAGCTGAGGTGAAAAGTGTTTAGGTAAAAGTGGTTTATTTTTTCGTGGACTACAACTTTTGTTTGAAACTTTTTTTGATCAGACGCCGAAAGCCATAGGCGGTGAGTTGTAGATCTCCACTAGATTTATTAGTAACTAGTTCACAAACAAAAGAACTGAGGTAAAAATTGACAAAATTGTGTGTTGTGTTTTTTCATTATCTTTTGTTTGAAACTCTTTTTGATTAAGTTACTAATAAAGCAGCAATTTGTGAGTGATTATCAAATAAATATCTCAACTAGGCTTTTCCGTATAGTGATCATAAACAAAACAGTTAAGATGAAAAGTGTTTAGGGTGTGTTTTGTCATTATCTACAACTTTTGTTTAAAACATTTTTTGAAAAACTATAAAATATTGTGATACATTGAGGAATAAGTAAGCATTAAATTTATAATATTTCGAAAAGATATTGCTTAAAAATGTTTTTTTATAAAGCAGCAAATATATGTCAAAAAAGAAAAATAGTACAGGGTTATTCAAAAAAAAAGAAACAGATTTCAAACAATTATGTCTTCTAAAGTACAAAAACTGGAACCATAAATCTGAAGTTCCTGGACAGACAAAAGTTTAAAATTTGAACAGTACAAGCAGAAGTTCTAACTACGGCCACATTGGCGCGGTTGCTTGCCATGTTGATTGTCCAGACCTCACTACTTGTGATTTTTATCTGTAGGGTTACGTAAAAGACTGTTTTTGTATCCCATCTATGCCGGACACTCTTAAAAATCTGCAACATCGCATTGTTGTAGCTGTGAATTCTGAATTCGATAACTAGAGACCAGCTGATTCATGTGTTGCAAGAAATGAGCGGCTGTTTTGATATTTGTCGTGTGACATAGGGTGCTCATATTGAATGCATAAAAAATGAACTTTTCTCTTCTAGAAACGTTGTAATTGTGTTTCTTCTTTTGTAGTTTTGTTAACATAATTCAAATAAATAAAAAATAAAAAAAACGAAAAATCTAATGAATTCTGGTGATTTTTAACATTAAGACATTTGATGGCTTGGAGTTGGCAACACTGCCCCCCAGGGGTATTCAGCCGAGAGAAATAAAGTTTCCCGTCTAAATAAAAGTTTATAAAAGCCTCAAAGTCGAAATTAGGTATCCGTCGAAAATTTGTCGCCGTAGACTTCAGCCTACTTAGATATTAAATATTCGTAGGGGTGGCCTCATTGGCCTGTACCACCGCGACCTTTGCAGATCTATTGTGGATCGCTATTATCCTAGACGACATCTTCGAGCTTCGGCTCTTTGATTAGCCCTATTAACCCTGACAGTGAGCCTTGGGTATAGCTCTCTGCGCTTGGTTTAGTGTTGCCCAGCTTTAGGTATCTAACACTTGCTAGGGCCTCACATTGGCACAGGATGTGGAGAGGATCCTCCTCTTCTTATTGGCAGAATCTACAAATTGTATCCTCTGCCAGAACTATTTTGCTCATGTGTTTGTTGAGCCTACAGTGTCCTGTCAGTAGACGTACTATAGCTTTAACCGTTTCAACCTACTTAGTCTAATAGTTAGCAAAAAGGTTAAATTTTGTGGGATGTTTAATTCGTTCGAAGGTGCAATATTTCGTGCCTGAAAACTTTTTACCATGATTACTCTTTACATAGTATCTATAACTTTTGAATAATTGGTTATAAAAAATGCTATTTGCTTTTTTTGTACAACAATTTTTTTTATCAATGGCATTCTAAAAAGCACCTGCGCTCGACTTCTCCGCATAGCCTTTAATTAACGCTTCAACTCAGGTGAAATGCACACCTATAAACGCGGTGTGACTAATCACCTGCCCGTAAAACACGACTGCTCTATGATTTATGGCGACCGTGCCTTTTGCCTTTTTTTTTCAAGCTAATTTCGTTATTTGCTTCGCGGTTGGTTTTTTTTTCCTGCACCCCGTCTGCAGGACCCAAAAACGGTAGCACTATTAATGACTTTCGTCTTAATCAATTTTTTATTACTCCCTTTTTCCGGTAGCTGTTCCAAAATTAATTGCAATACTCAAAAATAATTGTTTTTAAGCAGAAAGACCTTGTATCGACAGCCTATGATAGGAGAATTTTACAAGATAGTATTATATTATAGAATAATGTACTTAAATCCCTTGAATGATGATATTTGTATAATCGTTTTTGAAAAGGTTATAAAGTGAAATAAATTTAACGTTTTTAATTTGCCTAGGAAACTTAAACCCTTTCTGTCAGTTTTCTAGTATTGCTTCATGATTTTTTTTTACATTCCACTATTGTTGACTTACGACTTAGTTCTGGAGATTTGTAGATAACAAATTGCGTAGTGTGTGTGTGTGTGTGTGTGTTTGTGGTTGTTACGGATGCGTGATTCTCCCACGCATAAATTAGACGGATCGTTTCCCCTTTGGATCCTTGAGTGATCCCCAGATGAATTAATTAATAAGTTGGTAATTGTAATTTTATGTCGTGCATTTAAATTAAATTAATTTCATTACACGTTTACACACACACTGTTTACAACCAACTCGTCTGATTCGAGGCTTCTGGTATACCAATTGTCAAGTAGCTACATTTTTAAAGTAATAGTATGAATTCTGCTACTTCCAATTTAAAGCCTTGTGGTATACCTGCTTTTATATTAGACCGAAATTGTGTTTATTTATTTACGATCAAAATTTAATTATTTCTCGTTCGGATTTCGTGGTAATCCTTCTCGGAGGTCACGGAATGGAGCCGATACCGATACCGTCACGTCCATCAATCACGGTCGGTCCGGATCGATTTATGCCGGCGGATAAGGAACGAAACCGAACCGAGAGCTAAGCGTATGCAAGAACATATTTAAATCATCTGATAATGGTGGGTACTTGTCCGTCATTTGTAACTGTGCCTCGGCTACCTGACGGAACACACTCCGCGATAATAAATTGCCCGGGCACACAAAAGCGGCAACATTGTACACGGACGTACAGCCGTTTTTACGATTGTAAACATGATGATTTTATTTTCAACGATTCAAGCAATGGACATGATGATGGCTCTATTTTAGTTCTGTCGCTGTTTTGGAGGAAGAACTTAAAAAATTAGAGTTAGAATATGATATTTATGACTTCAAAATGTCTGGAAAAGGAAAGAAGGGCACGCATTCCTCCTTGAAGATGACCAATGGTAGAAACTAGTCGGAAAAGTGTAAATCAGTGAAACAAACCAAGTGTTTTAATTAAATATGCAAAATTAGAAAAAAGGGCACTCTCAACTGATTGAAATTGTAAAGCCATCAGTATCAGATTGGTTTGTCATCTGTACAAGTACATGATACGAATTCGTATTTTTTCATATACGAGTCCGTATCATATTCTCGTACTTGTTTGATCATTGGCACCTAATGCCAATATATATGTACAAAACTTCAGCAATAAAGATTAATTTATCTCATCAGCATTAAATCTTAAAAAAATGAAGATATACATGTCTACTGAGTTTGTTCAGAATTGTTAGTGGTTAATGGATTTGGATCCCTCTGAACAAAATCTCTACAAAATATGTTTCTTTCCTGTGCCAAAAATTGGTCTTTAATTGCTCTATAGCATAATTAAGATTATTTAAGTGATCAGCATGTATTCACTCTTAAAAAAGTATTTTTTTATGGTAAATACATGCTAATGAACTGTATAATCCTAATTTTGGCAAAGTTCAATAATAAAGTGAAACCAGAAATCAATATTTATTTATTTATTCAACGGGATCCATATACAAAACGAGACAACAGTTCGTGATTCTAAAACTAACAAATGTACATACAAGACTAAAGTACAAGACAAAAAATATATATATATATATATATATATATATCTGAATTGAATATATTGAATTGTTTTTCAACCTTGCCCTAAATTTTTCCTATTTATTTTTGCTGGTGAGATTTTGACTGCGACATTGGGATTAGATGATTGAATTAGAATTTGGAATTGGATGTGTCTGCGACTATATAATGATGAACTATATAATCTTAATTTTGGCTAAGTTCAGTAATAAAGTAAAACCAGAAATCAATATTGAATTGTTTTCCAATCTTTTTTTAAATGTTTACTGTTTATTTTTGCTGGTGAGATTTTGACTGAGACATTGGGATTAGATGATTGAATCATAATTTGGAATTGGATTCTTCTGCGACTATTTCTATTCATATTTTGGTTATTTGCACTAAAGCAGTTTTAGAACTTTAATGTTTATTTGATACAACGTTGTAATTTTTGTTTGGATATGGTTATTTATATCTTGGTAGCAGCGCAATTTATTTGAATGGGTGGGTAATCACGGGAGCAAGGAGAGATCGCCCGGTGGAACATTTGTCGTGGCGTCACGAGTGACAAGTGATGGACAAGCTACAAGACCGATTGATGATCGAGATACCTACCCGCGGTGTATACCGGCGATGCAACAGCCGAGCTACAAGCTTATCCAGAGCAAGCAAAGCGCACGCACACGTGTCTTTAGCTATTCCGTGTTTGGCGCACAGTGTGGTTCTGCACGATTGGATCTAATTATCTCAACACGAATATCTATAATGTACAATTACTAAGAGAAAAATATTAGTTAGTTTTGCGCTGGATCGAAAAATAATAGCCAATTTAGAGGTAGATCGCATACAGTATTTTGGAACCTTAGACGCTTCTTCTGTTTTAAAAATTAAATGCAACTAAGTTGTGAATAGTAATATCGAGACTTATAATTACTAAAAATAATAACCGATCGTGAAATTTTCTGTTAGATCAAAAAGTTGCTAATTTAGAAGAGGATCACGTGTATACAACAAAATCTCAAAATTATTTTGGAACCTAAAAAACTGCTTCTACTTCAAATAAAACAATAATTTCAATCAAGTTCTCAATAGAAATATCTAGACCAGAGGTCGGCAACGAGAATTTTTAAGTGCCCGCGGTTCAAATAAATAAATAATAGTTTTTTTAAAGTCAAATTCCGCTTACAATAAAAAGATTTGACTTTTTCCAAAGCAATAAAAAAATATTATTAATTTCTATATAATTTATGGCAATCTGATCGAAATCGCGGTTTTGTTGTTTTGTTTTTCATTTTTTTTAAAACAAATCACAAATATTTTGCACTTACAAAAAACACACATATTTTTGTCAATTTATTCTTCCTTAGAGTAATTGGTTTTTAACTTTTTCACCATTCAAAATACAAGAGTTTTATGACTAGAAGACACTCGTTAGTTTAAAATACATCACAACTGTTAAAATACGTATGGACGGGTATCCGACGATACATATTTCAACAGTTGTGATGTATTTTAAACTAACGAGTGTAATCCACTCCCAGACTAAGCATGAAGTAAAATTTCGAGTTTAGAAAAGCCCCGCGTAGAAAATTTGTCGAGGGTCGCGCAGCGACCCGAGACAAATTTTCACGGGGCTTTTCTAAACTCGAAATTTTACTTCATGCGCCACGCGTATATATTCAGGGGTGATCTGTAAGAAAATTATGGGTCCTAGGAGTTGTCAAATAAGTGAGTTACTCAACTGTTTCCAAGACATTCTTTACAAAAAACAAAAGATTAAAATTTTACATATAAAATGTACAATAAACTATAAGTGTGATACATCATTGAATTTAGAAAAAAATATTCTTCCAAAAAATATAAAAATTCAAAATGGCGCCCATAACAAAAACAAAAGTTGGCTATGGTCCCTCGGTAAATGTTATAGTTATCTTAAAATAAAATATTTTACTAGTTTTCTCGTTAAAAAGTGCCTGTATAATGTCAAAGTTGTAAATGTCTGTTTAATGGTTTTTGAATAAAAAATTGAAATCGAAATGTCAAAAAATCCTTTTTTTGACAATATCTCAAAAGCGAAAGAAGATATTTTAAATTTGTTTTTAGATTATTATTGGGCCGTTAAATATGCAACTTCGCCCGAATTTAACCGACTCTCTATCTCTTCAAATAACGAAGATCCCCATACATTCTGTTGAAATACTGGCACCCTGTATATATATATATATATATATATATATATATATATATATATATATATATATATATATATATATTTATATATATATGCCCTTATCAATGCAGTAGCATTTATAAATACTGACGTCAATACCGGCTTATGGTTAGCAAAGTCAGTATATATACAACTTCTACATATCAAGTGAGTGTGTATGGGATGATGGATGTGGCGGCCTGAGGAGCTCATAAAAAGAGCGAAACGATCGTCGTCGTCTTCTGTCCTCCTTGCACACTCACTTGATAAAAAATAACTTTTACATCATGACCTAATGCGCTGTTATTTCCTATTCGGTACTTATAAGCAGGTCGTTAATTCTAATTTATTTATATATATATATATATATATATATATATATATATATATCCTTTATTTAGAAGAACTAAAAGGATTTAAATTGGAATGTTTTCAAATCTCCAAAGAATTAGCACAAAACACATGCAAGCACAGCTGTTCCGAGTACTCCGGTAATAAGTACAAGTACTCCACAAAAAATGTACTCAAGTACTAAAAAATACGAGTACATAACAACAAGTACTCATACAAGAACCAAGTACTGAATATATTGAGTTCAGTTTTATATATTTTAGACTTTACATACATTTAGCCCACTGTCAGATTTTACTTGCCCAGAGCGCTGCATTAGTAGCTACGCCACTGCCATTGTTAAAAAAATCATCAAAATCCCACCCCACAATCAAAATACATTTCTTCACCAACCCGAGGAGTTGACGTACGCACAAAACACAGATGTTCTATCCCCCTTTTATAATTTGTATCAATTTACACGACCCCCTTCAAAAAATCAACGTCACGTAATTTTTCTAATCCCGTCACTCGTAAATCTCGAACAACTGACTCTCTAGAGCAGCAACCGTGCGCATTCATTCAGAACCCGATGAAGATTTTCGACTTTAATAATCGTGATTATGATATAACACATGGTAAGGGTTGCTTGTTGGGCACCTGTTGCGTTGACTAATAAGGCCCGCCAGAAGGTGCATTATGTTTTCTTATTTAATAACGAGAAACGGATAAAAAAGAGGATACAGCGATCGTTAAGGGTTGATTTTTTTTAAAGAGAGAAAGAAGAGGGAAGATGCATTTTTTTATAACAGCTGTCAACTTAAATATACAATAATGGTTGTAGATTTATATTGACATGTACATGCTGATTATAATCTATTATAATCTGAATGAAAGTGATTCAGATTCTCTAACAACTTTTAATAATTGATGACTAGAGCTTGGGATATTTATGAGATTATTAATAAACCACGGTTACTTTAAGTAATAAAACATAAATCACAAATTGATGTCAAATTTCCAATATTTTTAATTGATACATTGGAAATTTGACATCAATTTGTGATCTATGTTTTATGTCTTGAAGAATTCTATATTCTTAATAAATGATTTAGTAACTGTGAGCCGCAGTCATTTCAAAAAATAAATGCAAATCACAAATCGATATCAAACTTTCAGTACCATAATTAAAACGCAGTTATATTCCTTTGTTCACTTTTATTTTTCGATGCTAGATGTACATTTGGGACACTATGTACCCATTATCAATCAGTTAGCTATTGATAATGGCTACATAGTACCCGAAATGTACATTTAGCATCGAAAAATAAAAGTAAAGAAAGGAATATAACTGCGTTTTAATTAAGTGACTTAAAATCTTCACGTAACTCAAATAACCAAATCAAATAACTAAATTAAACTTCCAGTATTTCACTAAAACAGAACTTCGAAAATGATCTGCAATTCAAACATGAACAGCAGTGTAGATACTAGATTATACGATGAAAATAATTATACAATATTATATTCCTACGTACTTAATGAGTATTGCCTTTAAATACTTCTCGAATGTCGAGAAGAAGTAAAGTTGGGCCAATAGCGATGCATATTTTGGATTCAACTCCTACATTTTCAGGGAATATTTCAATTTAGAGTATTATTGCATGCCAAAATAAATATTAGAGCAACTATAGTGATAATATATTTTTGCAACTTTGGATTTTTAAATGAGTCGACCAGGTGCAAAACCAGCCATACACCTTTTTTTGATTTTGAGGTTTTCGTACCCCTGGAGTCTACTCGTCTTAGGCAACAATTTTAAAAATAAACTGATTTTCTTGGTTGCAAATGCTGACATTTTTTTTTCAGTTGCAAAACCTCCCAACTTTTGACTTAGTTTTACATAATTCTTCTTGACAACAACTGACGCAACGCTCATTCAACACTATTTTAATTTATTTAAAGAAGCTGCAAAATCAGTTTTTGTCATTTTGTCGCAAGTTTGTCCAAACACCTGGGCGACTCAAATATTAAATCAAATAACTGAGACTGGTCGAGAGGGTCTGGTTCAGAGGGAAGTGTGCAGTTCTGCACTGCACTTAGGCCTCATTAGGCCCATTGCGCCATTGCGAGAGGGTCTAGTAGCCAAGCCAAATAAATCAAAGAAGTCTTTTGATTTTTTTATATAGTAATTAAAATCAATTTCAGGTGACTTTCAGACTTTAAAAAAAATGTACGCTTTTATAAAACCTACATATACCTGAAAATATACAGCGTGTTCATTAGAATATATATACACGGTTATTCAAAATGAAGAAACAGATTTTAAACATTTATTTCTTCCGAACTACAAAAACTAGACTACTAGAAAGAGAAAAGTTCAATCTTTACGCATTCAATATGAGCACTATGTGTTACACGACAAATATCAAAACGGTGGCTCATTTCTTGCCGCACACGAATCAGTTGGTTTCTAGTTATCGAATCCACAGCTTCAACGATTCGATGTCGCATATTTTCAAGAGTGGTTTTTGGGCTCCTTTTCGTAAACTGTACGAATACGCTCGACATTTTCATACGATGGGCGTGGACATCCCGTGCTTTTCTGTTTGCAGATGCAACCATCGTCTACGAATTGTCGATGCCACTGGTAAATCTGCTCATAACGAGGCGGCTATTTATTAAACTGACGGCGAAAAGCACGTTGAACTTCAATAATGGACTCTACTTTTGCTAATTGCAGCACACAAAATACTGTTCCTTGTTGTGTCGCTATTTTACTACAATCAACATGACAAGTAACAGCGCCAATGCGGCGCATTGGCTGGAACTTGGTTGAAAATTGTTTGGAACTTCTACCTAGACTGTTCAAACGTTAAACTTTTGTCTATCCAGGAACGTTGGAATTATGGTTCTACCTTTTGTAGTTTGAAAGAAAAAATGTTTGAAATCTGTTCCGTCTTTTTAAATAACCCTGCACTTAAAAGTAAAAATCCCTGTATATACACTGTTAAATTTACAAATATTTGAAATAAAACAACGCAGTTGGGAGGGTTTCACTTTTATTGTTGAACACTGCAACATGTTTCACCACACAGTGGCTTCATCAGGCAGATGAAATAATCATCATTATTTCATCTGCCTGATGAAGCCACTGTGTGGTGAAACATGTTGCAGTGTTCAACAATAAAAGTGAAACCCTCCCAACTGCGTTGTTTTATTTCAAATACTATTATGGGAGTTTCATCATGTATCCGCCTCATCAATTAAAAATTTACAAGTGTTATACAATCTTAATTTATTGTTAATCATAAATAATAAGGAATTTGAAATTGAAACTGTTATCGTTTGTTTTAGATCACGCTGTATTGTCAAATATTTTTTAAAGATACTGTTTTTCACACACCTTTCTTATTTAATTCCTTTGGGGGGTTTAAATGTTATTATCAGTCACACTTGACCGGCGCCTCTTGACCGTTGAAAGTAAGGGGCAACAAAGGCAAACGCAAGACGAAGAAGAAAGGATGGTAAAGTGTGGGAAAAAAGGTGAACCGGGTCTCGACAAGTGAACAACAGGTGCCCTCACTTCCGGCCCTTTAAGACGTTCCCAGTTCGATACCGATCGTCCGATAACGGAATTACTTATAATTTCTAACGAACATTTTTACGCAATAACAACAAATAAATGCAAATATCTCACAATATTTGAAAAATAAAAAAGGATATATTTTATTAATAGTTAAGTTGATAGATTGAGTTACGTAAAAATAAAATTAATTTGACGAATAAAGCACTAATAACCTTTCTTCACACGTTTATTTGGATTACCAAGTGTACATACATTTCGTACATAAAGTAACCATTATCAGCGGATTAACACACTGTAAATCCATTGATAATGGTCACTTTGTGTCCGATCATTATCAATGGATTAACACAGTGTTAACCCATTAATAATGGTCACTTTGTGTCCAAAATGTAGGTACATTTGGTAATTCAGATAAACATGTGAAGAAAGGTTATTAGTGCTTTATTCCTCAAATTAGTTTGATCTTTACGTAACTCAATCTATCAATTTAACTATTAATAAAATTATGTTTTTGTGTAAGAGATTAGCGCTTTATTCGTCAAATTATGAATAGTTTATCAGAACAATAGTTAATAACATACAATGTTTATTAATGTAAAAAAAACATAGTTTTAGTACCGATAGCTTCTACTGTAAATCCATTCTCTATTTCAATCAAATACAATTTAATAATTAAAACAAGACAATAATCTAAAGTTGAAAGGTTAACTAAAGTACAGATGGTATGTTTGAAGGCAAACGTAATTGGTTACTACTAAGTTCTTGTGTATTTAACGGCTTTTACTTTTGAATTATCCTAAAAACTCATAAAATAAGATTGTGTTTGGCCGATAGCGATCTATATTTTTGCTTCAGCTACACTTTCAGATAAAATCCTAATTTGACACCTTGTGGCATACCAAAATAAATAAAAGTGTATACATTCTTTTATCTTTTAAACGCTCGAATTTAGAGCACTGTTGTATCAGGACAAGAAGCAAAGCCGGAGAGCAATTTTTTAAAAGGGGGGTGCACAATTATCTTTCACAGCTAGCTTCAAAATTAGGGTTAAATTCCACTTATCGATTACTCGTTTAGAATTTTACAAGTTTTGTTGATTTGGTAAATTTTTCCATTTTGGTGAATTTGTTCTAATTTTCACAGTTCTGAAGTTCTTGTAAAATTTTATGATGTGTGTTGGTTTTGACGATTTTATTTAAAATAGTAACAATTATTTAAAATTTGTGATTATTGCTAAATATTGTCGTACAAGGATTTTTTCTTTTTAAGTATACTTTTACATATTCCAAATAAACATTTGTAAAATTAATTAGCATGTGATTAAACCTAAACAGTATATTTTGAACTTCACTTTAAATCAGTGTTTTATATGCGTGGCGCATGAAGTAAAATTTCGAGTTTAAAAAAGCGTTAAAATTTGGTTTGGCCGCTCCGCTGCGCGGAGCGACCAAACCAAATTTTAACGCTTTTTTAAACTCGAAATTTTACTTCATGCTTAGTCTGAGAGTGGAAACACTCGTTCAAAACTTCAAATTAAACGCTTTTATAAAATCGATGAATGGCTGAACATTTACAGCGTATATATTATGTTTATTTAAAAGAAAAATCCCCAGTATGTAATATAATAAGTCATTCATAGAAATCATAAAAAGAAGTGCAACATTTTTGCCAAAATCAACTTTTAAGTTAACGCTATAATTGCTCTGCCGTTAATGGGCTAAGCATTACACCAATTTAATTGTTTTTATGCAAACATTTCAACAAGAATAAGTTCATATATTTTAAGACTGATAATAATTTCATTGATAAGGCTGATAAATGTTGAAAGTTCATCTTCACTTTTATACAAATAAAACAATTTAAACACTTTCAAATACCTATTGTATAACGCAACAATTGTTTCTCCACACTGTGGCTTCTTCAAGCGAAGAAATGTTTATTTCTCCGCCAAAAGAAGCCATATTGTGGCGAAACAATCGTTGCGTTATACAATAGATATTTGAAAGTGTTTACATTTTTTATTTATATAAAAGTGATAATAATTTGTTTGAATATCTAAATTTAACGAATAAAGCACGAATAACGTTTCTTCACACTTTTAAATAAAAGTGTGAAGAAAGGTTATTAGTGCTTTATTCGTTAAATTAATTTGATCTTCACGTAACTCACAATCCATTTATTTTGAATATCTAATTAGAATTAATTTTATTCCTTAATTTATTTTTATAGATAAACGACAAACAGCAGTTGTAAATCGAAGAATAGGGAAAGCCAAATGCCCCCTCTTCCACCATCAATCAATCCACTGACATTCTGTTTTGATTTCCTTATAATTGTGTTGCCCCAAACATCCCCCATTATTACCTCAACATAGGACATCATTTGCGGTCTTTCTACCCATGTCATCTCCCGAGACCCCAATTAAAACTCAGTTTCCAACTTCCTTCTAATTCCTCAATTAAAACAAAATTTTGCTAAGAAAAAAAAAAATTGCCGCAAATTGTATATTCCACAATTAAACCAATAAATCCCATTAAAAAAAGGCCACAAAATCGATCTCCTAGAGTTAATTACACAATTCCCACGCACTATACTTTAGATCTTGCCGCAAATTCGATGTCCTGTTAATTTCACAACTAAACCAATATTTCCTCCCCCCAAAAAAAATGCCACAAATTCGATCTCCTAAAGTTCATTACACAATTCCCACGCACCGTACATTAGATTTTGCCGCAAATTCTATGTCCTGTTAATTTCACAATTAAGACAATATTTCCTCCCCTAAAAAAAAATTGCCACAAATTCGATCTTCTAAAGTTGATTACAAAATTCCCACGCACCGTAAATTCAGCTTCCTCTATACCTGTCCACCTAACCAAAGTACGAGTAACTATCTGCCCGGCGATAAAATGTTGTAATTAGTTTTGCCGTGTTGGGATTACATAAATTCCTCTTTCTCCAGATATAAATGAGTGTGTGTTAATTATTCAATCCGATCAGGGCCTATCTTGATTATGTAGGGCAGTGGGCAGAAACGGTGCGTCGTGGGAACAACTTTTCGAGGAGTCATGCATCGGTGGAGAAGGCGAAGACGCCGGCAGTAACCTTCGTTTGTAGTCGCAAGGGAAAATGAGGAATGAGAATGAAGAAGGGAAGGGCCATATAATAGAATAAAAGGCCAATAATAAAATTTAAATGTGTGTGGAATTATCGCATCCTTTCACATGTCGAAAGGATAATTGCTCGAGCGTAACAAAGCAATTGTTTGCTGTAATTAAAGTTTAAGTTTAAGATATTATTGTTAGGGAATGTTAATTTTTTTAGTCATGTTAATTGCTAACCTTAAATAAAAATATGAGTCTTGATTTTGAGTTTCAACAGGTTATTTTGGCATAATTTTGATCTTCTCAAATGCCAATTTATATCAAGTATTACACACCAGAGCTGGGACAAATCCTCAAAAAAGGACTCGAATCACAAATCCGAATCTCCTTATATGATTCGAATCACGAAAACTCGAATAAAGGATTCGAAAGAGATTCGAATCGAAAATTAGAACCCTGTTTTTCTTAGAATCACGAATATACCGGGTGTTCGATAAAAAAAGCCCAACGCCATAACTCTGTTGTTTATTGACCGATTTGAATGAACTAAAATCCAAAGTCAATGACCGCTTTAATACTATAAATTGACAGTAATTATATATTTTTTCAACTCACAGGTTAAGCATGAAGTAAAATTTCGAGTTTAGAAAAGCCTGAAAAATTGGTTTGGTCGCTCCGCGCTTCGCGCTACGCGACCAAACCAAATTTTCAGGCTTTCCTAAACTCGAAATTTTACTTCATGCTCAATCTGGGAGTGGAAAACAGTCGTTTAAAGCTTTAATTCAAACTTTTTTCAAATACGACAGTAATTGTATATTTTTTCAACTCCCAGGTTAAGCATGAAGTAACATTTCGAGTTTAGAAAAGCCCGAAAGTTTGGTTTTGTCGCGTAGCGCGAAGCGCGGAGCGACCAAACCAAATTTTCATTCATTCTAAACTCGAAATTTTACTTCATGCCTAACCAAGGACAGGAAACACTCATTAGAAACTTCAAATTGAACGCTTTTAAAAAGCAATGTATACCAGACATTTTACAACGGATGCATCGGCAAATGTAATAATATTTAAAATAAAAATTCTCCGTATAAGGAACATTGGTTAAATGCGTTGGTGATTCTTCATTCAAAAGATGTTTTTTTTGCTATAGTGTAAAATCGTTATTCAGGTAACTAGTAAAAGAGTAACTCCCATTTAAAATACATTGGTGATTTAAGCACTAGTGCTGAAAAGTATGCATGAATCTGCCTTTTTTTGGGAGGGTCGTAAAAAAAATGTTTTCTTACCTTGATGTGAGTCATTCGATGATAATACAGATTCGACGACGCTGTGAACCTCTTCAAACAAACAGGACATTGATGTGGTTTTTCCCCGCTGTGGATACGCCTATGTGTGTTCAAGGATGAAGACGTGCTGAAACCTTTTCCGCAAACCATGCAGACATGTGGTTTTTCTCCTGCGAAACCAAACACAATTAAATTCCAATTATTAGAAAGACAGTGACGAAACATACCTGTGTGTGTCCTCATATGCCTTTTGAGAAGAGAAGGCCTATCAAAAGCTTTCGAACAAACGGAACAAGGAAGCAGCGTCCTCTCCCTGGGCCTCGCCCTAGGTGTAGGTGCCGGAGTGTGGTGATCTGGAATATCCCCTTGCGAACTAGCCGCTGAACTATCCCCAGAAACCGACTTTCCTTCATCCTCGGCACTAGGAGGTGATCCTGATAAGGCTCTTGATAACAACGACATCGACAAATCCAGAGGGGAATCTGAAACACAACCCATGTCATCCTCTGGAAGAACTTTTTTTAGAAAATTAGCAACCTTCTAAAATTGAGTCCATGGTTTGCCTGTATAAAGACGCCCTCATCCTGACGAAAAATAGCTCTTCGGGTCTTTCGGGAAGGTAGTAGACCAGAAGCTCGGTGTCCGGGGGGATGGGTTTGACGGCTTCGTAGACGGGCTCGCCGCGGACTTTTGTGGCGACCAAGTTGACTGCAGGGCTGAAACTGGAGGCGACCCGGACAAAACGGACCCAGTTGCAATGGCGGACTTTTCTGTTGCCGCTTGTTGAGATTTCATCGTAACAACCAAACCTATGCCGAATCTGTAAAGAAAAAAAAGCTAATTAATAAAGAGCTCCATAAAAGTTAATCAGTAAAAATGATATTCAAACAGTTAAATCTACGCCTGTCAAACTTTGTTTACCCTGCGGGGCAGTTTTGATTTTACACAAACTTCCATAAAGGTTAATTAGCAGAAATTATATTCAAAGGGTTAAATTAGCGCCTGCCAAACTTTGTTTACCCTTCGTCTGCATGTCCCACTTTTAAAAAGATACATTTTGTCAGTAGTTTACAGAAAAAATATTTTGTGTGTAGGACTAGGTGTCGAATCATAGTTAATCAGTAGAAATGGTATTCTGAGAGTTAAATCTCCTCCTGCCAAACTTTCTTTACCCTGCGGGGCACTGTTGATTTATCACAAACTTTTATAAAAGTTAATCAGTAGAATATATATTCAAAGGGTTAAATCAGCGCCTGCCAAACTTTGTTTACCCTTTGTTTGCATGTCCCACTTTTTATAAGATACATTCTGTCAGTAGTCAGCAGTATCACGAGTCAAGTGCAACTCCATGTATTTGTTATTACAGTAAATTCATGCCAACTGAGTGGCGACATCTGTGTCTCGGGCGGTGAACTAGTATTATCAAAATTCGCTAATTCAAGACAGAAATAGAGTGTATTAGATCGACAGATATAATCAAATTAAAACAGAGGGTGCTATTTTGTGAATAGGAAACATGAAATTAAGAAACAGAGTGTATTAGATCGACAGGTAGAATCAAATTATAGCATAGGGTGCTATTTTGTGAATGGGAAAAATGAAATTACACCATTCGTTTGTTTTATCGTGTTTACCAATGCGATTTTTTAAATGTAACTGGGGGATTTATATTATTATAGTTGTTTTAATTTAAACTTAAATATCACAGGACAACTCTCGTGAACTAGACTATAGTTTATATTTGTTTAAGTAATTATATTTTGTAATAAACATGTAAACGTTTACCTAATTTAACCGTTTTCGCATCTCTAATAGTTTACAAGAACCCACGATAAAATAAACTATCGGTGTATTGGGTTGCATAAGTTTAGCGTCACCTAAATTTATCATTCAGTTGGATTTCTATTTACACGTCACTCAACGCTCCCACTATATTTTGCTAGTATAAACTTTTGACAAATATAATGGATGTATTTTATTTGTAGTTAACGCCTTTTTTTGGTGTATAAAATCATTTTTTTGACAATTGACCTCTCACGTGTCGGCAATGACCCGAGGCGCTCGTGGAGCGTGCCCGCCATAAATAGCGCCTCCTCGCTCGTTGCTACTTTCACCGCCGACACGATTTATTTAATTATTTACAACGTTGATGAGGCAAAAAACGCGGAAATTAAATCAAATGAACTAGGGGCAATTAAAACGCGTGGAAATTTCAATAAAAAAAACGCAGGCTTTTAATTAATTGACCAAGTTTGGTAACTAAAGAAACTATAAATTATAACAACAAACAATGAATAATTTATAGAGAAAAGCATATGTAAATAATCAGTTTTACAAATAAAAAACAATTAATAAATTACCAATAATCAATAATAATTAAATAATTTAGTACGGAAAATGTTAAATATTAATAAAAAGTCTGCAGAAGCAAAGTATTCTCATTCTATTTGAAATAAAACAACACAGTTGGGAGGGTTTCACTTTTATTGTTGAACACTGCAACATGTTTCACCACACAGTGGCTTCATCAGGCAGATGAAATAATCATTATTATTTCATCATTATCATTATTATTTCATCATTATTTCATCTGCCTGATGAAGCCACTGTGTGGTGAAACATGTTGCAGTGTTCAACAATAAAAGTGAAACCCTCCCAACTGTGTTGTTTTATTTCAAATAGTAGTATGGAGTTTCATCATGTATCCGCCTCATCAATTAAATATTCTCATTCTGTTTCTTAGTAGCAATTGTTTAAAATAATGGTTCAGGGCAGCCCAATACGGATGATGTAATTGGATCGTTGTTGTGTGCATTGAATCAATTATTTAAAACAATGATTATAGGCAACCCAATTAAGTTGCATTGAATCAATTATTTAAAAACAATTATTATAGGCACAACCCAATAACGTTAAGGTATATTGGATTGCATACAGAAAGTTTTATGTAACACCGAACATTCTCATAACGAGAATTCATATTCATATGCATACGTTGTACATTTTTCGACACTCGGTTTATTAAAAAAACTCAATTTGAAGCTTTAAGCGAGTGTTTTCCACTCCCAGGCTAAGCATGAAGTAAAATTTTGAGTTTAGAAAAGCCTGAAAATTTGGTTTGGACGCGTAGCGCGAAGCGCGGAGCGGCCAAACCAAATTTTCAGGCTTTTCTAAACTCGAAATTTTACTTCATGCGCCACCGATACGAAACACTGATTCAATGTAAAGTTTAGCGGTGTGTTCTAAACTTCGTAATATATCAGTGTTTTGTACCGGTGGCGCTTGAAGTAAAATTTCGAGTTTAGAAAAGCCTGAAAATTTGGTTTGGTCGCTACGCGCTTCGCGCTACGCGACCAAACCAAATTTACAGGCTTTTCTTAACTCGAAATGTTACTTCATGCTTAGTCTGGGAGTGGAACACACTGATTTTAAGTTTCAAATTGAACTCTTTTAAAAAAACAACGAATATCTAAAAAATTACGGCATATATTTGGGACATGTATACTTGAAAGAAAAACCCCCTGTATTTACAAGTCGAGGCATTAATTGCGATTGATTGGCTAGAATTTGTAATGGTCATATAGGCAACCTAATTTGCACATAACCTAAAAAATCAAAGGTGTCAAATCGTGCTTTGGTTTGATAAATAGAGTATACGAAAATGAACATTGATAATGTTCGGTGTTGCATAAAACTCTCTGTATAATCGTTGTTGTATGCATTGATCTAATTGATTGATTGCAATGATCTAATTTTTTAAAATCTTCAATCCGCTATATGCAATCCAATATACATCAGATTGGCTATAATCGCTGTTGTATGCATCAAACCATTTTTTTTAAACAATGATTACAGCCAACCCGATTGCGTTGGTGTATATTGGATTGAATATAATCGTTGTATGCATTGAACCAATTGTTTATAGGTAACCCAATAGCGTTAGTGTATATTGTTTTTCCTGTTATCGTTGTTGTGTGTATTAAACCAATTGTTTAAAGCAATGATTATTGGCAACTGAATATTGTTCATGTATTTTTAATTGCCAATAATAGCTGTTGAATACATTAAATCAATGGTTTAAAACAATGATTATAGGCAATTCAAAACAGTGCTTTTCTAGACTAGAAATGTTACTTCATGCTTAATCAAGGAGTGGAAACCGTCGTTAAAGGACGTCATTGAATGCTATTAATTTTAAACGTTTGTATGTCCACCACAAGTCAAAAGTTTGAATACATTTTGTAGTTTCTTTAGATAAATGCCCTATATTATAAAAATGGCTATTAATCCATTAAGCGCCATTGATGCATCTACGCAACATTATTAACTTTTTGTTAATTAAACTACTAAATAAGTTAATTTTATATTTTATATTATTTGACAAGACTTAAAATGTATAAAGAAAAATGTAAATATTTTGTTATTTAAATATTTCGACCATTATTCATTAAAAAAAAAAAAATACGTGAGTGCATTTCTAACTTGACAAAATTTCAGTGTTTTATGCGCGTGGCGCATGAAGTAAAATTTCGAGTTTAGAAAAGCCTGAAAATTTGGTTTGGCCGCTCCGCTTCGCGGAGCGACCAAACCAAATTTTAAGGCTTTTCTAAACTCGAAATTTTGCTTCATGCTTAGTCTGGGAGTGGAATCACTCGTTCTAAACTTCATACTGCACGTTTTTATATAAAATCGACCGATGCCTAAAATTTAACAGCATAAACATGATGTATATTCAAAAGAAAAATGCTTACATACTGTGCATTTTACAATAAGTAATTCATAAATATTATAAAAAGAAGTGCAGAATTTTCCCTAAAATCAAGTTTTAGAGTTATCTCTATAATTACTTGGCCGTTAATGGGTTAAACAAAAAGGCGGTTTAATCCGAGAAATAAACTAAACTCATAATGCTTAGAATACACCTAAAAAAAATAAATTTAGTATATATTAATGCTTCGCTTCGAGGAGCGACCAAACCAAATTTTAAGGCTTTTCTAAACTCGAAATTTTACTTCATGCTTAGTCTGGGAGTGGAATCACTCGTTCTAAACATACTGCACGTTTTTATATAAAATCGACCGATGCCTAAAATTTAACAGCATAAACATTATGTATATTTAAAAGAAAAATGCACAGTATGTAATACAATAAGTACTTCATAAATATTATGAAAAGAAGTGCAAAATTTTCCCTAAAATCAACTTTTAGAGTTATCTCTAGAATTGCTTGGCCGTTAATCGGTTAAACAAAGAGGCGGTTTAATCCTAGAAATAAACTGAACTTATAATGCTTAGAATACACCTAAAAAAAAAATTTGTATATATTAATGCTTTTTTGATTGGATATCACTTCCTGAAAACCAATTAAATACTGTAAAAAAAATACTCTTAGCGCTAAAAATTATTTGAGATTTAAGTCATTATTTGTTTATTTAATTACGTAAAATATTTTGTTGTCTGCATTGAATAAGATTTCAACCTTTTGAATTTTTTCATCGATGAAAAGAAAGTTAAAAAAATATAATTTTGATTATAATATTTGTTAAAATAATGTTTTATTAAATAGTATTCAAATTATTCACATGTATCTTTTGTTTGTAATTATTTATTATTATAGAACCAGAATATACAGGGTTAGGCAAAAAAATGGGAACACCATATTTCTGGCTAAACTATACGTGCGTGTATTCAAAAGCAATATAACAAGACCATTTCAAATAGCCGACTATTATTGTTTTACTAATTTGTCGAGAAGGCTTGCATTTTGACAATTCAACCGAAACCAAATACCAAGCATTAATAATCTGATTAAAGCCCAAGAGCTTTAGCTCGAGGGCTTTATTCTTTGATTATTAATATTTGATATGCCGAGTTGAATTGTCTAAAAATGCAAGACTTCAAGATAATTTATTTAAAAAATAATAGGGGCTATTTGGTCCTGTTATTTTTATGATTATTTAGTAAATCATTTATATAACCTTGATTATGTTCTCCTTGCGCATATTCTAAGCCTAATCTTTTAAAATTTCAGCTATCACTCCATTTGGAGTTCCTTACCCCAATTTGTAATGTTTACTAAAAAATTGTTTTTGTATTCACAGGACACGCCTTCAACATTTAATAAGTAATTTTATTGTTACAGAATTTATTCTAATTTAATTTATTATTTTATTTTTACATGTACCAGGCTTATGTTTTGTTTTTGTCTTATAATTGGGAAATGTTTCCTGTTAGACAATACATGGATTATTATTATTTAGTGTCGCACAATTTTTCAAATTGACACCATACTTGTCTTGCTTCTATCTTGCGATCCACAGTGTTTCGAGTAGTAAATCATTTATATAACCTTGATTATGTTCTCCTTGCGCATATTCTAAGCCTAATCTTTTAAAATTTCAGCTATCACTCCATTTGGAGTTCCTTAGCCCTATTTGTAATGTTTACTAAAAAAATGTTTTTGTATTTACAGGACACGCCTTCAACATTTAATAAGTAATTTTATTGTTACAGAATTTATTCTAATTTCATTTATTATTATATTTTTATATGTACCAGGCTTATATTTTGTTTTTGTCTGGTAATTGGGAAATGTTTCCTGTTGGACAATAAATGGATTATTATTATTATTATTATTATTTAGTCTCGCACAATTTTTCAAATTGAGACCACACTTGTCTTGCTTCTATCTTGCGATCCACAGTGTTTCGAGTATATGGGAGCATGGGACAAAAATCTATAAAACAATTTTTAGTGGTTGCAATTTTTTTATTTGTTTATATTTTAATAATAAAGATATATTCTCATAATTTAACACTTATATACATATATTTTTTTTACCGTTGCCCAAAAATTGAACTTTTTTATTGTTGCTTTAAAATGTTTGAAATTTTATATGTATGTTTTAGATCACATCACAAAATCTTTAAAGGATATATTTTTTTAAATTTCCTGCAAAATCCGTTTACCAAAAAAGTGTCCGACAAATTTTTCTAATTTATTTTGTGAATATAAATCCGTTTTCAGAAATAAAATATAAGAAGTAATAAGCGAGTAAAACAGATTTGCAAATAAGTTCTTATTTATTTTGTTTACACTTGATTTTTCTCAATTATTTTTTCAGCATATATTAATAGAAGCTTATTTTCTTTGAATCTTTAGGTATTTGTTGTTTTTTTAAAGAGTTCCATTTGAAGCTTTAAACGAGTGTTTTCCACTCCCAGACTAAGCATGAAGTAAAATTTCGAGTTTAGAAAAGCCCCGTGAAAATTTGTCGAGGGTCGCGCAGCGACCCGAGACAAATTTTTTGGGCTTTTCTAAACTCGAAATTTTACTTCATGCGCCACGCGTATAAAACTCTGATTTCCGGTGAGGTTAAAATATATATAAATTTCACAATATTTTAGTGTTTTATACGCATGGCGCATGAAGTAAAATTTCGAGTTTAGAAAAAATAATTTAAATGATCGCAAGATATTTGTATTTATTGGTGTTTATGACTTTATAACAAATTTCAAAGTAAAAGCACAGACTACTATTCCTAATTTTATGCCTTAGAAAGGAAGAAGAAGAAGAGGCAGGAATAATCGACTATTTTTTCTGGCTATTTCAAATATTGATTTTAATAGACGCCGTAATCGTATTAAATTATGACATATCAACAATGAATTTTGACAGATAAAATAAATAATCAACTAATTCGATGATAATCAATAACATTTAGATTTTATGGGAATAATGTAGAAATGACAATATCTCGATTATTCCATCACTATTCTAAATTTACAAAATCGGTTTTAGTTTTTAGTATACTAAAACCGATATTGAACATTTAGAATAGTGATGGAATAACCGAGATTCCCCCAGGGCAGGTGGTGGCCGAGCGGTAACGTCGCCGGTATCGCTCGGCGAGCCACAAGTTCGGGTTCGATTCCCGTGCACGGGGAGACTTTATTTGAAAAATAATGTCTCGTCGTGACCCTGGGTGTGGTATGAATGTGTGTGATTGTTCGAATGAGTGGGGCAGTACAATAAGCCACCTAGGCTGCAGTGCATCCGGATCCGCCCCGGATCCGCCCCCACAGGAAAAAAAAAAAAAAAAACGAGATTCCCATACCATCTAAATGTTATTAGTTGATTATTTATTTTATCTGTCAAAATTCATTGCTTTTGTAGCGGTTCATTGAATAAATCTAAAAGCAAATTTCATAAAGATTAAGTTTCACATATCAATTAATTAGTCGAGGAACAAAAAAAATCAATAAATAACCGAAAATCAATCAATTTTCATAGCTTATTAATAACAATATAAATATCAATATTTTCTTAATAGTCCATAAACTCTTCCGAAGATAATGACCGGTTGGATTTTTCAGTAGCACCGAAATGATTTCGTTATCTTTATTATCTTTTCGTTAATTTATGTCGAACAAGCAATAAACACGCCCACTGTTTAATAACGGTTTGTGCCGTTAGTGTTTTTTTTTTTCGGACAACGCCGGACAAATATTGGTCGCGCCTTAATTAACGGAGCAATTAAAAACCTAGTTTTTTTTTGCGTGTACACGAAACTTTCGTGTATGGTAGATACGATTTTTTTTTTTATTTGGATTATTTATATGTGTAGAGATTCGCTTGAGGATATTTGACAAGTAAGTGTGTGTTTGAAACACAAGCCAATGGGTGATTAGAAATTGTTATTAGAGAGGATATTGGGTGGGATTAAAAATAGTCATCATGATGTCATTGATTGGTAGAAATGTATTTGTACAACTTCAGAAGACCCGATAAAAACATCCACACAGTCTCTCTGAAGAATGCCTAAAAATAAAATTTTAAAGAGCAGTGATTTCTTTTGCAAAGTTAATTCTTTTGTTTAAGCAAAGTGGGCGTTGAAAACAAAACCAACACGATTGGTTTTAAAGAAATTATTTACAATTCGTGAAACACTAAGCATACTAAAATTGAATTTGTGTTCAGTATTCCGGCACCAGATGCCCACAGACGCGGAATACTGAACACAAATTCAATTTTGATATTTGTTTTCTGGTTTCACAAACAGAGTTCTGCTCGCTCGTGGACGAAACAGTGACGTGTATATTATGCACTTTGTGCATTCGTGTCACTGACGATGCCACTATGAAGCATTAGATGGCGTTAGCTATCGAAATCATTAATACTAAGCATACTACTTTTAATGTAAATTGCATATTTTAATGGACAAACTGCCAAATATTATAGGTATTTAAATTACCTAAAGTTTCAACTCGACATATCAAGCATTAATAAACAAAGATTAAAGCCCTCGAGCTAAAATTCTTGGGCATTAATCAGATTATCAATGCTTGATATTTGGTCTCTAATAAGTACTTTGATTTTGTATTTAAAAGAAATTATCTAAATTATGCCAAACAAGTAGATAGAAGACCAGCATTACGGCTGGCAAAAATAGTGTGGATGTTTTGATAGGGTCCCCAACTTCATCCAGTGGAGCAAATAATTGTGAAAAAACTTCAAACGCCATTATTTTGATAATTTCACTCAAAGTATTGGGAACCAATAAAATTGGAAACATTTGCACCACGTGACATGTTTTAATAAATGCGAAAACTGCGTGGTTCGCGTGGCGTCTAAACGGTTTTTCCATGTATTAAAACGTTCATGGTCCCCACGTGTAGTCCGTAAAAATTATTTTTTTTTAAATGTGAAAACTACGTGGCTCGCGTGGCGTCTAAACGGTTTTTCCATGTATTAAAACGTTCATGGTCCCCACGTGTAGTCCGTAAAAGTTTTTTTTTTTAAATGCGAAAACTACGTGGCTCGCGTGGCGTCTAAACGGTTTTTCCATGTATTAAAACGTTCATGGTCCCCACGTGTAGTCCGTAAAAATTATTTTTTTTAAATGCGAAAACTACGTGGCTCGCGTGGCGTCTAAACGGTTTTTCCATGTATTAAAACGTTCATGGTCCTCACGTGTAGTCCGTAAAAATTATTCTTTTTTAAATGCGAAAACTACGTGGCTCGCGTGGCGTCTAAACGGTTTTTCCATGTATTAAAACGTTCATGGTCCCCACGTGTAGTCCGTAAAAATTATTATTTTTTAAATGCGAAAACTACGTGGCTCGCGTGGCGTCTAAACGGTTTTTCCATGTATTAAAACGTTCATGGTCCCCACGTGTAGTCCGTAAAAGTTTTTTTTTTTTAAATGCGATAACTACGTGGCTCGCCTGGCGTCTAAACGGTTTTTCCATGTATTAAAACGTTCATGGTCCCCACGTGTAGTCCGTAAAAATTATTTTTTTTAAATGCGAAAACTACGTGGCTCGCGTGGCGTCTAAACGGTTTTTCCATGTATTAAAACGTTCATGGTCCCCACGTGTAGTCCGTAAAAATTTTTTTTTTAAATGCGAAAACTACGTGGCTCGCGTGGCGTCTAAACGGTTTTTCCATGTATTAAAACGTTCATGGTCCCCACGTGTAGTCCGTAAAAATTATTCTTTTTTAAATGCGAAAACTACGTGGCTCGCGTGGCGTCTAAACGGTTTTTCCATGTATTAAAACGTTCATGGTCCCCACGTGTAGTCCGTAAAAGTTTTTTTTTTTTAAATGCGATAACTACGTGGCTCGCCTGGCGTCTAAACGGTTTTTCCATGTATTAAAACGTTCATGGTCCCCACGTGTAGTCCGTAAAAATTATTTTTTTTAAATGCGAAAACTACGTGGCTCGCGTGGCGTCTAAACGGTTTTTCCATGTATTAAAACGTTCATGGTCCCCACGTGTAGTCCGTAAAAATTTTTTTTTTAAATGCGAAAACTACGTGGCTCGCGTGGCGTCTAAACGGTTTTTCCATGTATTAAAACGTTCATGGTCCCCACGTGTAGTCCGTAAAAATTATTCTTTTTTAAATGCGAAAACTACGTGGCTCGCGTGGCGTCTAAACGGTTTTTCCATGTATTAAAACGTTCATGGTCCCCACGTGTAGTCCGTAAAAGTTTTTTTTTTTTAAATGCGATAACTACGTGGCTCGCCTGGCGTCTAAACGGTTTTTCCATGTATTAAAACGTTCATGGTCCCCACGTGTAGTCCGTAAAAATTATTTTTTTTAAATGCGAAAACTACGTGGCTCGCGTGGCGTCTAAACGGTTTTTCCATGTATTAAAACGTTCATGGTCCCCACGTGTAGTCCGTAAAAATTTTTTTTTTAAATGCGAAAACTACGTGGCTCGCGTGGCGTCTAAACGGTTTTTCCATGTATTAAAACGTTCATGGTCCCCACGTGTAGTCCGTAAAAATTATTCTTTTTTAAATGCGAAAACTACGTGGCTCGCGTGGCGTCTAAACGGTTTTTCCATGTATTAAAACGTTCATGGTCCCCACGTGTAGTCCGTAAAAATTATTATTTTTTAAATGCGAAAACTACGTGGCTCGCGTGGCGTCTAAACGGTTTTTCCATGTATTAAAACGTTCATGGTCCCCACGTGTAGTCCGTAAAAGTTTTTTTTTTTTAAATGCGATAACTACGTGGCTCGCCTGGCGTCTAAACGGTTTTTCCATGTATTAAAACGTTCATGGTCCCCACGTGTAGTCCGTAAAAATTATTTTTTTTAAATGCGAAAACTACGTGGCTCGCGTGGCGTCTAAACGGTTTTTCCATGTATTAAAACGTTCATGGTCCCCACGTGTAGTCCGTAAAAATTTTTTTTTTAAATGCGAAAACTACGTGGCTCGCGTGGCGTCTAAACGGTTTTTCCATGTATTAAAACGTTCATGGTCCCCACGTGTAGTCCGTAAAAATTATTCTTTTTTAAATGCGAAAACTACGTGGCTCGCGTGGCGTCTAAACGGTTTTTCCATGTATTAAAACGTTCATGGTCCCCACGTGTAGTCCGTAAAAATTATTCTTTTTTAAATGCGAAAACTACGTGGCTCGCGTGGCGTCTAAACGGTTTTTCCATGTATTAAAACGTTCATGGTCCCCACGTGTAGTCCGTAAAAGTTTTTTTTTTTTAAATGCGATAACTACGTGGCTCGCCTGGCGTCTAAACGGTTTTTCCATGTATTAAAACGTTCATGGTCCCCACGTGTAGTCCGTAAAAATTATTTTTTTTAAATGCGAAAACTACGTGGCTCGCGTGGCGTCTAAACGGTTTTTCCATGTATTAAAACGTTCATGGTCCCCACGTGTAGTCCGTAAAAATTTTTTTTTTAAATGCGAAAACTACGTGGCTCGCGTGGCGTCTAAACGGTTTTTCCATGTATTAAAACGTTCATGGTCCCCACGTGTAGTCCGTAAAAATTATTCTTTTTTAAATGCGAAAACTACGTGGCTCGCGTGGCGTCTAAACGGTTTTTCCATGTATTAAAACGTTCATGGTCCCCACGTGTAGTCCGTAAAAGTTTTTTTTTTTTAAATGCGATAACTACGTGGCTCGCCTGGCGTCTAAACGGTTTTTCCATGTATTAAAACGTTCATGGTCCCCACGTGTAGTCCGTAAAAATTATTTTTTTTAAATGCGAAAACTACGTGGCTCGCGTGGCGTCTAAACGGTTTTTCCATGTATTAAAACGTTCATGGTCCCCACGTGTAGTCCGTAAAAATTTTTTTTTTAAATGCGAAAACTACGTGGCTCGCGTGGCGTCTAAACGGTTTTTCCATGTATTAAAACGTTCATGGTCCCCACGTGTAGTCCGTAAAAATTATTCTTTTTTAAATGCGAAAACTACGTGGCTCGCGTGGCGTCTAAACGGTTTTTCCATGTATTAAAACGTTCATGGTCCCCACGTGTAGTCCGTAAAAGTTTTTTTTTTTTAAATGCGATAACTACGTGGCTCGCCTGGCGTCTAAACGGTTTTTCCATGTATTAAAACGTTCATGGTCCCCACGTGTAGTCCGTAAAAATTATTTTTTTTAAATGCGAAAACTACGTGGCTCGCGTGGCGTCTAAACGGTTTTTCCATGTATTAAAACGTTCATGGTCCCCACGTGTAGTCCGTAAAAATTTTTTTTTTAAATGCGAAAACTACGTGGCTCGCGTGGCGTCTAAACGGTTTTTCCATGTATTAAAACGTTCATGGTCCCCACGTGTAGTCCGTAAAAATTATTCTTTTTTAAATGCGAAAACTACGTGGCTCGCGTGGCGTCTAAACGGTTTTTCCATGTATTAAAACGTTCATGGTCCCCACGTGTAGTCCGTAAAAATGATTCTTTTTTAAATGCGAAAACTACGTGGCTCGCGTGGCGTCTAAACGGTTTTTCCATGTATTAAAACGTTCATGGTCCCCACGTGTAGTCCGTAAAAGTTTTTTTTACAAATGGAGAAACTCCTCTTCTTTTTTCCAGTTGATTATGGTAACTCAACTCACACAAACATTTTATTTTATTTTACGAATAAAATAATTAAAATATAATGGTTTGATAACAAGAATTAGGAAGAAATGAAAGAAAATGTTAATGTTCTGTCCCACAAAATACTCAAATTTTTGAATTTCGGAAGCAGTTTACAGTTTTCTGAAATACCAATTAATACAAGCTTATGGCACTTAAACTATTAAAGAATAAGGCAATATTTTAACTTCAAAATTAGTTTCGGTCCATTTAAGGATATTGAGTGCAAATTTGCCAGGAATGCGTTTTCGTAAAATAATCATGCCGAAAACCACTTGAGTTTTATTTTTAATATAGGCAAAATTTGGATATTTTACTCAAACTTTGTTGTTTTTCGCAAATTTAACTCGAGCAAAGTCACCAAATCGCTCGACCTACGGTCTCGCGGTTTAAGACATGACTTTTCTCTTGTTAAATTATTATACAACAAAGTTTTCGTGAAACATTTATTCAATTTTTGCCTAAAAAAATAAACCCCTAGTGGTTTAACTTATGATAAAACTATAATAATTTTGAACAATGGGTGATTATAAAATTAAGTTTTTTTTCTGAAACTCCAACATTTGGATTTGTATATGATTGTATGTAGTATTTATTATTCAAATAGTTTTATTATTACTCATTTTAAAATAGCTATTTAGAAGTGTATACCTAACTTCGCAATATTTCAGTGTTTTATACGCGTGGCGCATGAAGTAAAATTTCGAGTTTAGAAAAGCCTGAAAATTTGGTTTGGCCGCTCCGCTTCGCGGAGCGACCAAACCAAATTTTCAGGCTTTTCTAAACTCGAAATTTTACTTCATGCTTAGTCTGGGAGTGGAAACACTCGTTCGAAATTTCAAATTAAACCCTTTTATAAAATCTACGAATGTCTAAAAAGTGACCGCTTATACATTACGTATATTCAAAAGAAAAATGTTCAGTATGTAATATAACGAGCGTCTATCAACTGTCGGCATCCCAGTAGGTTCAGACTACAGAAACATACGTCGTAATTAGAAATATAATTAAATTTATTTGACGATTCCGAGACTCACCGAATCGTATGACGTAATCTAATATATGTAATTTGTTTTTTAAAGCAACCGAGACGCCGACAGTTTATAGACACTCGTTATAATAAGTCATAGGATATCTAAGATTTGAAATTCGTTTATCAAAGCAACCGAGATGCCGACAGTTTATAGACACTCGTTACAATGGTTTAACTTATACTTATTTAAAAGACAAAATCCCTGTTAACTGAATTTATTTATTTATTTATTGAATAAACGTGTAAACTTTTACAATTTTACAAAAATTATATTACTACTGGAAAAATATATTAAAATAAAGAAACTAACAATAATAATATCGCATGCATTGAAAGCATTTGCACAACAAATATATTTTTTAAATGTTCATTTTATTAAAATATGTTCTGGTATCTCGTTCGGTTAACAAAAGGATAATTTATGAAACAAATATTCAAGACAACGGATTAATAAATGAAAAGTGTCTTGTAGAAATGTGTGTAATTAGGCCACGCCCACTATAGTGTCCCGACTCGGATGTCGCTTATTGACTGAAGAGCACTTACGCAATGATTAATACGATGCACCTCGTTGCAGCGTAATTGACGTATTTATTACCGCCCACATGTCAACTTATTAATGGGCAAACATCGGGGGATTTTTCCACGGCGTTTTTCCATTCTAAATTAAGACTTCACTCTCGTGATGCGGACAGGTACATGCATACATGCAACGTCGTCCACCACGGTAATTGATAACCCATGTTATCAACGAGTCAACGTGAGGTATCGCAAATGTTTAGAAAATTGATGGATGATTATTAAGACTGTGTCAAAAAAATAAATTACACAATAATGAAATCACATACAATATGTGACTAGTTGAAAGAGACAAGTTGCCAAGGGTATTAAATCGAGAAGAAAAATAAATGACATACAAGACTAGAAAAAATGGATGTTTAGAAAAATTGATAGATAATTATTAAGAATGTAGATCTAGGACCTGTAATTGCAGATCATTTTCAAAGGTCAAATTTCGATCTACACTTTAATCTGAACTATCATATGTTCAATAAAAAAAAAACATCTAAAGTGCTAAGATTTTACCTTTTTTTAAATTTATGTTGGCTACACGCTTTAGGAATTGTCATATTAGTCAGACATAATAATTATAATGTATAATTTCAGAGTTGCCAACCTACAATATATTCCATAGCACTCTAGAGGTTTTATTTTATTGAACATACGATACAAATCAATGTCCTGGGTTAGATGATCTGGGATCCGTAATTCATAAATGTAGGTTAATTTTAAATCATAGATCAAACAAAAATGACGTAAAATAGAAATCAAATACAACATTTCAGTGGCGGCCACTGGCCATCCACTGAGCAAACACATTTAAGTAATATTTTATTACATTAAAACAACGTTTAATATTGCTACAATGTTGATATAACGTTATTTATTTGTTTTTTGCTCAGTGGGCAACTTCATGTGAAACAAAAATGCCAAGGTAATGCATCTCGGAATTAAAAGGTGCGCTCGTTGTGCTGCTAAACGCATGTATTAATGACGCAATTCCGCGACGTAAGGAGCGTTGATAAACAAAATAGATACGTAGTGCTTTCAACCTCATTTTTTGTATCTTGGATTTTGTATCATGAAGTTAGGCCGCGAGCCGCCAGTGACATATACAGTAATTTAAAAAATTATTATAATATTGAAGTAGTTGTTTCAATGAGTGTTTGATATAGTCTTTGTAAGACTAACTTGTTGTAGATTGCGAAAAGAATCGCACTTTTAATGTTTGAAGTATTCTGCAACCAAGAATTGGCAATTTCATTTATACTTATGTTTGAACGGTAACGTGACCGCCAGTCTAAGGTGTCAAATTGTTTAGAGGGAATGGCGAAGCTATACTGATGAGAGATAAATCTCGAAACGCGTCTATAGATGGCCTGAATAATTTGACCCAAATTGTTACATTTGCAGTAGGTTACTGTATGTAACAGCAAACACTTGTTGTATAATTCAATGTCCGTCGGGGTATTAGCCCGGGAAGTAGTTGTTTCAATGAGTGTTTGATATAGTCTTTGTAAGACTAACTTGTTGTAGATTTTCGAAAAGAATCGCACTTTTAATGTTTAAACACATTTAAGTAATATTTTATTACATTAAAACAACGTTTAATATTGCTACAATGTTGATATAATGTTATTTGTTTGTTTTTTGCTCAGTGGGCAACTTCATGTGAAACAAAAATGCCAAGGTAATGCATCTCGGAATTAAAAGGTGCGCTCGTTGTGCTGCTAAACGCATGTATTAATGACGCAATTCCGCGACGTAAGGAGCGTTGATAAACAAAATGGATACATAGTGCTTTCAACCTCATTTTTTGTATCTTGGATTTGAGCCTCACATGAAGTTAGGCCGCGAGCCGCCAGTGACATATATAGTAATTTAAAAAATTATTATAATATTGTTGCGATATTGCATTAATGGCACTAAATGGGTTAAACATGGAGTGCAAACCTATGTTAAAAAATAAAATTAAACACTAATAGTTAACATTTCTTAAGATTTAAACTAAATGTTGGCATTTTGTTGTCTTGTCAGGAAGGGGCTCTAGGCAAAATCCTGCCTGCCCACATGAATTTACATCTGAATGGCATATCAATGTCAGACTTATGATTCAGAATGCACCGCAGATCAATGCCAAAAATCAGATCTATGATCTGTAGTTCATATCTGTACTCTAGATTAATGATTTAATAAAGAAAACACTTGGTTCAATTTCACTAATATTTTGGTTTTTTATTCCAACTAGTTTCGACTTTGAGTCATTCTCAAGGAGTACAGGAAATTACAGTTTTACAAACATTATATACAAGAGAGGTTAATTTAAATTTTATGGTTAAGCAATAAGGGCCGTCATGATGGGTGAGCTCCACAGATCTTCGATGTCATTAACAATTGGTTTTCCCTGTTTTATTGCTTTCTGGATTTCCAGTCCTTCGCGATAGTTGAGATGACGACCTTTATTGCCTGTGTATAAAATCTTTAGCGTTTGGTTATTAAAAAAGTGATTATTGTCAATGCAGTGTTCAGCTAACCCAGTACAATATTTTTTATTTATGATTGAAGCTTTCTGTTCTTCCAGTCGTTTTTTGAAATTCCTCCCGGTTTGGCCAATGTATATTGAGTCACAATCGTCGCACTGGATTTCATACACTCCACACTTTTTAAATTTATCAGTTTTTTGTTTACTATTCACTAGGAGTTTGCCTAAATTTATTGGGTTAGTCATGATTATGTTAAATTCTTGCCCTCTAGATTAATGTCAGTTCTGTATTCTCTGGTTTCACTGATCATTTGCAAATATCCTGGAATCAAAATTGCAGATCACCGAATAATTGCAAATGATCAGAAGTTCTACAGAATTGCTGATTACAGTAGTAGATGAATTGAATGTCAGATTTATTATTTTTAGAGTTTATATGTCAAATATATATTAATGTCAAACAATAGATAAGGTCATATATCTAACGTTTAGCATTAATATACATTTCAGATATGAACTCTAAAAGTAATAAATCCGACATTCAATTCATCAGATAATATCTTAATTGCAAATCAATGTCAAATATCGAATCTGTCTAATATACATACATATGTATGTCTAATAACAGATCAATGTCAATGAATTCTTGATCTATTGTTCCTTTCTGAACTACAGATCAATGTTAAAGTATGTAAAGTTAATTAAAGGAAAAGCACTTGGTATTGTTTCACAATTTAATCTTTATTCCGACTAGTTTCGGTTTGTTAGACCATTTTCAAAGGAATGTACAGAAAAAATTATGTCTTAAGTATATATACAATATTTTTGTTTCAGGTAATAAGAGAAGTCATAATTGGGGAATACCAAATCTCCTCGTTGTCGTTTACGATATTTTTCCCCATTTTTATGGCCCTGTTAATCTCCAGGCCCTCTTTGAGGTTTAGTGCGTATCCCTTATTACCTGAATGCAACATCTTAAAATTATGCGGATTAAAGAAGTGATTGAATGCGATGCAATGTTTGGAAAAGCCAGTTGTTGGTTTATTATCTAAAACAGATTTTTTATGTTCTTTCATTCTGATTTCGAAAGATCTGCCGGTTTGTCCAATATAAAGGTGTTAAAGGTTAAAAATCTGATCTACAGTTCATATCTTGATTTTAAATTAATCTTCTGTAATCTGTAGGCCTTATCTGAACTGCAGATTCTTTATAAATGTATAGTGATCAATTGGCCAATCATCTGTAGTTCATATTTGAACTGTAGTTGAATAAATGTCAGATCTGTTTAATTTATAGTACATTTTAATTTAATTGTTTTGAAATAAACCTATTTTGCTATGGCTAGGTTTGACCCAAAGTCAGTAAAAGACATATAGAGAATGTTGGTCCATTCGCCGCCTTTATATCAGATTCAGATTCAGTTTAACCAATTTCGATCATTGTGACGGTAATGACGTGTAACATAACCTCTATTAATTTTTATTATTATATTATACCCACTGACTCCCGAATTCCACTATACATTAGTAGCAAGATTATTCAAACCCATGAAGAAAAAGAGGTATAGGCATGTTTTTTTGGATAGTCTATTACACCGAGGTCAAACCCAAGGCTGGTAGAATAGAATGTAGAATAGGTTGGTCCATATCCGCGTATGCGCAATAGTAAGCATACGCGGATATGGACCAACCTATTCTATATTCTATTCTACCAGCCTTGGGTTTGACCTCGGTGTAATAGACTGTCTAAAAAAAACATGCCTATACTTCTTTTTCTTCGTGGGTTTGAATAATCTTGCTACTAATGTATAGTGGAATTCGGGAGAGATGTGTTATGATTCATTCACGTGGAATGTGTAGTTCAATTTTTTTAGAGATTATGTTGACAGTTGTATCTGCAACAATTTTTCCTAGTTGTGTCAAATTTTAAAGTTACATGACAATGTCATACTGTTTAGGTCGCGAGTATATATGAGTCGCTTATTTCTAAAAACCCCTAAATCCATTTGAAAACAATGAAACTAGGGGTTTTTCGAAATAGGCGACTCATATACCGGGTCTTGCCTTGGTGGACGAAACATAGGAAATCCCATGTAAATTTTGAAATGTTTAAATTTTGGCTCCCCTATTTATTTTAGAAACAAAATGTATTTACCTTTTTTGTGGAGGGAAAAATTCTGAATTCAATCGTGTTAACGTTTATCACTTTACGTTTCTCTAAGTTACAATAATTAGGAAAAAATAATGTGATTTTATAAAAATAATGACATGCTATGGAATTGAAACAACAACTGCGGATGTCAAAATGGCAAAAGATATCGTAGTCACTTCATTAAAATAAATGTTTCCGAAATGATTTACACTATATAAGAAAAATGTCAGTAATTTTATAAAATCACATTACTTTTTCTTAATTATTTCAGCTGTTAATTTTCAGACATTCGTTGATTTTTAAAAGAGTTCACTTTGAAGCTTTAAACGAGTCTTTTCCACTCCCAGACTAAGCATGAAGTAACATTTCGAGTTTAGAAAAGCCCTGTGAAAATTTGTCGAGGGTCGCGACAATTTTCTGGGCTTTTCTAAACTCGAAATTTTACTTCATGCGCCACGCGTATAAAACACTAAAACATTGTGAAATTTATGTATATTCAAACTTCACTTGAAACCTGTGTTTTATACGCGTGGCGCATGAAGTAAAATTTCGAGTTTAGAAAAGCCCAGAAAATTTGTCTCGGGTCGCTGCGCGACCCTCGACAAATTTTCACAGGGCTTTTCTAAACTCGAAATTTTACTTCATGCTTAGTCTGGGAGTGGAAAACACTCGTTTAAAGCTTCAAATTGAAATTGTTAAAAAAACAACGGATGTCGGAAAATTTACAGCTTATGCATATGTTTAACTCAAAGAAAACTTTTCCAATGCGTTTTTTTATCTGGGTAAACAGGGATTTGTATACCAAAATAAAAAATTCCGAAAATTTACAGCAAATTCAGCTTATTTTCTTTAAATCTTTAGATATTCGTTGTTTTTTAAAAGAGTTCTATTCGAAACCCAAAACGAGTGTTTTTCACTCCCAGACTAAGCATGAAGTAAAATTTCGAGTTTAGAAAAGCCCCGTGAAAATTTGTCGAGGGTCGCGCAGCGACCCGAGACAAATTTTCTGGGCTTTTCTAAACTCGAAATTTTACTTCATGCGCCACGCGTATAAAACACAGGTTTCAAGTGAAGTTCGAATATACATCCATTTCACAATGTTTTAGTGTTTTATACGCGTGGCGCATGAAGTAAAATTTCGAGTTTAGAAAAGCCCAGAAAATTGTTGAAATTTTCTGGGCTTTTCTAAACTCGAAATTTTACTTCATGCTTAGTCTGGGAGTGGAAAACACTCGTTTAAAGCTTCAAATTGAACTCTTTTAAAAATCAACAGATATCTGAAAATTAACAGCTAAAATAATATGTCACAAATGAAACACGATTTTTCTGGGCTTTTCTAAACTCGAAATTTTACTTCATGCGCCACGCGTATAAAACACAGATTTTAAGTGGATTTCAAATATACATAAATTTGACAATATTTTTGTGTTTTATACGCGTGGCGCATGAAGTAAAATTTCGAGTTTAGAAAAGCCCAGAAAATTTGTCTCGGGTCGCTGCGCGACCCTCGACAAATTTTCACGGGGCTTTTATAAACTCGAAATTTTACTTCATGCTTAGTCTGGGAGTGGAAAACACTTGTTTAAAGCTTTAAATTGAATTAAACAAAAAAACAGGGAATATCCGCAATTGTTGTATCAATTCCATGGTGTGTCATTATTATTATAAAATCACATTACTGTTTCTTAATTATTTTAACTTAGAGAAACGTAAAGTTTAAAGTGTGAACATTAATACATTTAGAATTTGTCCCTCTACAAAAAAGTTAAATACATTTTGTCTGTAAAATAAACAGGGAAGCCAATATTTGAACACTTTAAAATTAACATGCGGTTTACCAATTATGGGTTGTAGATTATTATATATTCGTTGTTTTCTTAGAAGAGGTCAATTTGAAGTTTAAACGAGTGTTTTCCACTCCTAGGTTAAGCATGAAGTAAAATTTCGAGTTTAGAAAAGCCTGGAAATTTGGTATGGTCGCGTAGCGCGAAGCGCGGAGCTACCAAACCAAATTTTCAGGCTTTTCTAAACTCGAAATTTTACTTCATGCGCCACGCGTATAAGCCACTGATTTCGAGCGAAGTTTACTCGTTCACAATATTTCAGGGTATTCCGTGTTTAGTACGCGTGGCGCATGAAGTAAAATTTCGAGTTTAGAAAAGCCTGAAAACTTGGTTTGGCCGCTCCGCGCTTCGCGCTACGCGACCAAACCAAATTTTCAGGCTTTTCTAAACTCGAAATTTTACTTCATGCTTAGCCTGGGAGTGAAAAACACTCGTTTTAAGCTTCAAATTAAACTCTTTAAAAAAAAGCGTATGCATATGTATACCCAATAGACTAATTCTCTGTATGTACGCTTAAAACAAAAAATTCCTGTATTAACAGATTCATCCGATGACTATTTGCCAAATCTACTAAATGGGCATTCGATTTAACTAACATTTTCGTTTGAACTTACACAAAATCAACATAAATGCATTATTTATTTCCGTAAATATCTGAACTATTCATTAGATGTGGAAATTGAAATTATACCACTTAAACTCACTTTTAAAACGATTTTGCACATTAATTAAAATGTTGCACATTAATTAAAATGATTTGTGGCTGGGTTTTTGCATATTTATTTTTACGAAGCCAATGTCAAAATATGACGTTTAACCTTAAAATTTTAAAGCTGCATACCCGAACGTATGTTTTCGCATGTTCCATCTAATAACAATAACAGACATATTATGAAGTTTTTTTTTCACACACGCAATCTGATCACATCAAACTATTTTCGTATTGCATGTTTTGGTGCAGAAAGCACTACAAACAAGGAAACCATGGGACACCTCTCGTGAATCGTACCTTGTATGTATTTTTTATTATAAATATCTTCTTCCTTTTGTTCTTCTTCTTATGTAATATTGGCATAATCTAAGGAATCCAGTGATCATCTAAGAGTTTCATGATTTCAAACAGGATAACCTAATTGACTGCACATTTACAAAACGAAAAACATCTCGTACAGATTAGTTTAAACCAAACGGATGCAATCACGTCCAATTCGAGGTTATGTACCCGTCAATCAACTGTTGCATAACCTATAACCGCAATATCGTGCTCGGACGGTAATTGTAATAGTGCGTGGTCGTTTCGATTTTGTTTTACTCGATTTGGCCGGCGGACTCACTCTCGGTAAATCACGGCACTACCGTGCTGCGAACCTCGCCTCGCTACTAGGAAGATATTATTAAAATTACTATCTTTACGGGCGATCGGCGGGGTCTCGGCGTGACGTCCCCCTTTCGAGACGCTCTCCGGCGGACGCTTACCGTTCTGCAATTGTCCGTGAGTAATTATCTAACGCCGCGCGCACAAAACGCGAGGGGGACGCGTTTATTAATCGCGAAATCGCTAAAACAACTGCCGGTCATGCATCTGCGAAGAGAGGAGTTATCTAGATGGCGTGTTCGTGGTTCTTTTGTTTTCGGGATGAAGCATGATTGCGATTAACCGCGGCTTCGGTAGTGTATGCGAGATGGGCGAGGTGGAGGAGAAGATAATTAAATGACGAGGTGTTATCGGAGTATAACGGGTGTGTGATGTTTGTAGTTAACAAGATCGAGTTGGCGTAGATGAATGACAAGTAAGAAGAAAGAGTACAAAGTTGTTTCTCAGAACCGGAGTTGGGCATTAGTTGACTACATTTTTAGTCATGATATAAAAATGAGGTGTGTTATGTTTGTAGTTAACAAGATCGAGTTGGCGTAGATAAATGACAAGTAAGAAGAAAGAGTACAAAGTTGTTTCTCAGAACCATAGTAGGGCATTAGTTGACTATATTTTTAGTCATGATATAAAAATGAGTTGGCAATGATCAAATAAGGAGGTTTTTCCAAAATTACTTCCTGAGGGAAGCGTGAAATAATTGTATAGGTAATATTGGGCCCGTTCATCAAAATGATCAACATTCAACATGTTTGGATTTGTTTGTGATGTATGTTGGTGTCTAATGAACGGTACTCCGGTCGGTCTATTTTGTACGATTGCAAAAATCCCAAACACGTTCACGATTAGCAATCCTGTCATCAGAGAATTTCCCAACAGTTGGCACTAAACTCCCAACTGTTGTATCTGCTGAACGGGCCCATTAGTATCACCTATACGAATTCGAGGCTATCGTTCAATGTAGCAAATAAGTTTGTTCCCATTTTTGATACGGACAGGCTAAAGCAACGATATTAGCCTTAAAACGGAACTATAGTGGAAATCGGGAGAGGTGTTCTATGACTCATTGATGTGGAATGTGTGGTTCAATTTTTTTTAGAGAGAATGTCGAAAGTTGTATCTGCATCGATTTTTCCTAGTTGTGTCAAATGTTGACGGTACATGACGGTCACACCGTTTAGGTCGCGAGTATATTAGTGTCTTTCTTTTAGAAAAGCTTTAAATCATAATTTTTTGTGATTTTTTTCTTTTGAGTATACAAATCCCAATCAGGTGTTGTAGATTTTTAAATATTCGTTGTTTTGTTAAAAGAAGTCAATTTGAAGTTTTAACGAGTGCTTTTCACTCCCAGGTTAAGCATGAAGTAAAATTTCGAGTTTAGAAAAGCGAAGCGCGGAGCAGCCAAACCAAATTTTCAGGCTTTTCTTAACTCGAAATTTTACTTCATGCGCCACGCATATAAGACTGATTTCAAGCGAAGTTTACTCGTTCACGATATTTCAATGCTTTCAGTGTTTAATACGCGTGGCGCATGAAGTAAAATTTCGAGTTTAGAAAAGCCTGAAAATTTGGTTTGGCCGCTCCGCGCTTCGCGCTACGCGACCAAACCAAATTTTCAGGCTTTTCTAAACTCGAAATTTTACTTCATGCTTAGTCTGGGAGTGGAAAACACTCATTTTAAGCTTCAAATTGAACTCTTTAAAAAAAGCGTATGCATTATGTATACCTGATATAAAAATCTCTGTATTAACAGATTATTCCGAAGACTATTTGCCAAATCTACTGAATGCGCATTTGATTTAACTAACATTTTCCTTTAAACTCACAAAATCAATTAGAGAATATGGCGACAGTTGTATCTTCAACGATTTTTCCTAGTTGTGTCAAATTTTGAGGTTACATGACAATGTCATACTGTTTAGGTCGCGAGTATATTAGTGTTCCTTCTTTTAGAAAATCTTTAAATCATAATTTCTTGTGATTTTTTTTTTGAGTATACATATCCCAATCACGTGTTGTAGATTTTTAAATATTCGATGTTTTCTTAAAAGAGGTCAAATTTAAGTTTAAACGAGTGTTTTCCACTCCCAGGTTAAGCATGAAGTAAAATTTAGAGTTTAGAAAAGCCTGAAAATTTGGTTTGGTCGCGTAGCGCGAAGCGCGGAGCGGCCAAACCAAATTTTCAGGCTTTTCTAAACTCGAAATTTTACTTCATGCGCCACGCGTATAAGACACTGATTTCAAGCGAAGTTTACTCGTTCACGATATTTCAATGCTTTCAGTGTTTAATACGCGTGGCGCATGAAGTAAAATTTCGAGTTTAGAAAAGCCTGAAAATTTGGTTTGGCCGCTCCGCGCTTCGCGCTACGCGACCAAACCAAATTTTCAGGCTTTTCTAAACTCGAAATTTTACTTCATGTTTAGTCTGGGAGTGGAAAACACTCGTTTTAAGCTTCAAATTGAACTCTTTAAAAAAAAGCGTATGCATTATGTATACCTGATATAAAAATCTCTGTATTAACAGATTATTCCGATGACTATTTGCCAAATCAACTGAATGCGCATTTGATTTAACTAACATTTTCCTTTAAGCTCACAAAATCAACATACATGCATTATTTAATTCTGTAAATACCTTAACTATTTAGTAGAGATGGAAATTGAAAGTATACCACTTAACTCACATTTAAAACGATTATGCACATTAAGTAAAATGATTTGTAGCTGGGTTTTTGCAGATTTAGTTTTATGAAGACATTGTCAAAATGTGACGTTTAACCTGAAAAATTTAAAGCTGCATACCGGAACATACGTTTTCGCATGTTCTATCTAAAAACCATAGCAGACATATTGTTAAAGCGCATGTGTCACCCTTGGCGCGCACAGATTGTAGGGCGGCTGAGGGGGTGTACCCCGAGCAACACCACTAGCTCCTCGACTAGCATACTGTTAAGATCGAATGTATATAAGTGTAAATAAACGCGTTAATGTGAACTCTTCTCGTCTTCTTGAGAACCACCCCCATGAGCCCACCATCAGCGATCACACAAATTATGAAGTTTTCTGTCTCTTTTCATACACGTAATCTGATGACATCAAACTATTTTCGTATTATATGTATTGGTGCAGAAAGCACTACAAATCAAGAAAACCATGGGTCACCTCTCGTGAATCGTATCTTACATGTGAGGCGTTAACGATTTTGATGTTAAATGGCGGGATGGTGTGCGTAAATTTCCGCAATCACGTGCCTAAAATACCAATTTCGAGGTTAGATTCTGACTTTAGCTACGGATTGCCATGTGACCCAGCTTGCTGGGTTCGAGGCCAGTGGCGTCCGTCAAACAATTACATTAAACTTCATATACCGCCAGTGGTACACGTCGTCGTCAACGTGTTAAGTTTGTTTTGATATCAGCACAATTATGCTTCTGATATCACGTTGATGCTTCAGAGATAAGATCGAACCTCGGGCGATCCTGAAGTCGTATCCACTTTTATTAATTTCTTAATCCTTATTTACTTTTCCTAATTTTGCCCGCGGCCTTCTTGTATGTCTGAATTGTGAGTCACCACGATAGGCCCCGTTGGTGCGAAGAACTGTGACCCTGTTATCTCCTTTTCTACCTTTTTTGTTAATTCTCCTTATCTGGCGTTTAATTTTCTAACTTTTCTAATAGTTGCTTATCGGGTTTTTAGTTTAATTTAATTTTATAATTTATATTTCTTTACGACATTATGCCTGAGTTTATGTGTGTTGGTCGATGTGGACAAGTAGTTGCTAACAAAACTACATGCATGAACTGTAAAAAATACTGCCACCCCAGTTGCCGCGACAAGCATAACTGTGAGGTAGATGGTAATAATGCTATTTATGAATTAACGAAATGCGTAAAGGAGCTACAGAAATCTGTAGCATCACTCACTTCAAAATGTGATAAGTTAGTGGACGACAATATTGCACTTAAATCTCTTTTAAATGATGTCCAAAACATTAAGTCGGAAAATATATTTCTGCGATCTGAAATTGAAAAGCTCAATGCAAAAATAGTTACATTTGAAGCTGGAGCTTCAAATGTTTCCACTGATAATAATTTATCAGTAATCAACGAATTAGAAGATAGAAAATCGCGAGAGAGCAATTTGTTATTATTTAATTTACCCGAAAGTGATCCTGCAGATCCTATAAATACAGACTTTGTGAAAATTGATAGCATTCTCCAAACTATTGATAGAAATATTGTATTAAAGAAATGCATACGGTTGGGTAAAAAGGATGATCGACATCGTCCAGTTAAGATTATATTAGGGGATGCTGGTATGGTCTTGTCAATATTCAAAAATAAAAATAAATTAGATAATGACGCGTATCAAGCGTGATCGCACCGTGTTACAACGTAAAGAATTGGCAAATTTGCTTAATGAGATGAATGAACGGAAAGCTAGAGGTGAACACCTTATGATAAAGTATCTCAATAATATACCCCGACTAGTGAAAATGAATGGTAATAACAGAAAAAACTAAATTTAACCCAACATACTCATAATACAGGATTGGATTTTGTATACCAGAATGTACGCAGTCTGAAATCAAAAATTAATGAATTTTATGATTCTGTTCAAAGTAATAATTATGATGTATTTTTCATAACAGAAACATGGCTTAACTTTAATGTTATTAATTCAGAATTTATTCCGCCCAATTATAATGTTTTCAGAGCAGATCGTTCAGTTGGAAGAGGGGGCGGTGCATTGATTGCAGTTAACTCCGCATTTAGCTCTGATATTTAATATGGATCAACTACAGTCAATGGAACTAATCGCAGTGAAAGCGAAAATTAATGAGATACTAATGATTTTATTGTGTGTCTACATAAAACCCTCTACTCCTGTACACGAATATACCATCCTATTTGAACGAATTGAAACGCTGTTCTCAGGCCAAAACATAATTATTACTGAAGATTTTAATATACCTAACTATCTAACTGAAACCAATTCTCTTAAATTAAATGCACTAAATAATTTTCTAGACTATAGTGGATATAAACAGTATAACGTTATTAAGAATGATAACAACCGAATTCTTGACTTAGTTATATCGTCCATTGGTACTATTGTTAACATGGAGAAATGCATCCCTCCGTTGGTTGTTGAAGATCCTCATCATCCTGCCATAACGTTTTCCGCTGGAATTAATACTAAACCAACATTTACCACTAAGCCCATTGCATTTAAGTACAATTTTCGTAAGGCGAATTTTCCACTTTTGTATGACTGCCTATGTAAAACAGATTGGCATGAACTTTATAAATGCACTGATGTTAATACGGCCTGTGATATGTTTTATTCGATCATTTATAAAAATTTTGAGAAATGTGTTCCTCGATCTAAACAAATATTTGAGAATGGATGCTCCCCATGGATTAACTTGGCTATCAAAAGAAAAATCAAATTAAAAAATAAGTATCGCAAGAAATATTTAAAATGGCATAGAAGTGGTGATCGTGATAAATTTAGGGAGCTTCGTCGATCTTGTAAACACGATATTACCACTGCGCACTTAAAATATATTGATAAAATACAGCAACGGCTGTCACATGATCCAAATTTGGTATGGAGCTACATAAACAATAAAAGAAAAAGCTCTCGTCTTCCTGACGTTATGACACTGGATAATTCATCGCTCAATAATCCACATGATATTGCTAATGGATTTGCTGACCATTTTATGAAGTCATACAGTAATTCTTATATTCACGATAACGGATCTAATGAGATACTAAATAAAACTCATTTGGGCGATTACTTGATAGATTCTGCTGATGTTCTGAAAAAGTTAAAAAGTATGAAACCTAATTTTACCATGGGGTTAGATTTGATACCAGCGCTTCTATTAAAAGATACATCAACAATTCTATGTAATCCAGTAACACATCTATATCAACTAATTCTGAAGACAGGTGTTTTTCCTACTAAATGGAAACAAGTTCGAATATGCCCTGTATTTAAATCTGGTTCAAACAAGGCCATCGAGAATTATAGACCTATCGCCATCCTGAGTAATTTATCTAAGGTTTTCGAATCGCTATTAGCCGATTATATCTACAGTAAAGTTAATCCCTATATTTCCACTCAACAACATGGCTTTGTAAAATCTCGATCAACGACAACAAATCTTATGGGAATAACGCAGGACATACTCGATGCTATGAATGACGAACACCAAGTTGATGTTTTTTATGGTGACCTAACGAAAGCCTTCGATAAACTGAACCACAAGATTATGTTTCATAAGTTGATATCATTTGGCCTAAATAATAATATTTTGAATACTATCACTTCATATCTACATAATCGCAGGCAACTTGTTGAGATATACGGTCACAAATCCAAATGGTACGTAGCATCCAGCGGGATCCCCCAAGGATCGAATTTGGGACCTCTGCTGTTTTTATTGTTTATGGATGATGTGTGTGCAACTCTGAAATTTAATATGGTGCTATATCCGGATGATATTAAACTTTACAGTGTTGTTAGTAAAATTGATGATTGTATGCAATTGCAAAATTATATAGACGTTTTTACAGATTGGTGTTATGCCAATAAATTATCACTTAATACATCAAAGTGCTCCATAGTAATTTACACCAGAAAAATAAATTTAATTGCGTACCCATATAAAATTGATAGTATAGATTTATGTAGATTAACGGAAACAAGGGATCTTGGAGTAATTTTTGATACTAGATTGACATTTAATACTCATATCGAAATGTTAACTAAGAGTTGTTATCGGATATTGGGTTTTATAATTCGCAATTGTAGAGAATTTACAAACATAAAACTCCTACTTTTGTTATTTAACACCCTTGTATTAAGCAAAGTATCGTATTGTGTATTGATTTGGTCACCAATGTATTTGAAATATTTTGGTATGCTTGAAAATGAGAATTTACAAATATAAAACTCCTACTTTTGTTATTTAACACCTTTGTATTAAGCAAAGTATCGTATTGTGTATTGATTTGGTCACCAATGTATTTGAAAAATTTTGGTATGCTTGAAAATGTTAAAAAATCAATTTCTTAGGTATCTATATTATGTAAAATATCGTCAGTACAGATTTGACATACCCTACAATGACCTACTTGCTGAATTTGATTTAATTTCTATCCACAACAGAATTTTACTTATAAATATTTGTTTTTTTTATAAACTCATGAATAATATGATTGACGACATACAGCTTTTGAACCGTTTTAAATTTAACATTCCTAGAGTGTGTTCTAGATTTTGTAAAACTTTTGTGTATGCTACTCCAACTAATAATTATTATGCAAACTCACCTATTATAAGATTATCTCGACTTTATAATCATTACGCATACAATCTCGACATATTCACTTCAACATTCAAAGTGTTTAAGCATAATGTTAGTGATTCTATAAAATTATTATCTATGTTACCTTAGTTTATGAGTTAATTTTAAATATTGTTTATTTCTTTATGGTTTTATCTATTTCTGTTCTGCATGCATCTTTTGTTATATATTTATATAAGTTATATTGTATTTAATTTGTAATAATGATATAGCCCTGTTATTGGACTTTACAGCCTGTTGGGTTATTACCAAATAAATAAATAAATAATATTGATGCTACTGAGATCATATTGATGCTTCTGATATCATAATAATATTTCTATTATCACATTAATGCGATCTCAGAAGCATCAATGTAGCTTCTGAGATCACTTTGATGCCTCTGAGATCAAACTGATGCACCTGAGATCATATTAATGCTTCTGATACCAAATTGATGTAATAGTCCGAATTCAGATGTGATAAGCAATTTTATCACTGTTGGAAGTTTTTCTAGATGGAAACAACTTCAAGATATGTTATTTACGTTTCCTATAAACTGATGTTGATTTAAATCTAGACAGGCAATTTAATCCAATTCGCAATTGGAGCAAGTTCATCGTCCTTGCGCATGCTACAGCAGCACCGCCCGCGGATTAATCGCCGGAGCAGCAGCAGCAGAGCAAAAAATAAATAAAAACAAAATCCATCTCCTCATCTCTCGGTAGCCGTTAAATATCGCCTCGCGTTCGGGATTATTAAGACAATTTGCGTTGGTCGTATAAGGAAGGACTCGACTCTCAAGAGAGGTTTTAATAGCTTCACTAAACCCGAGCCTCCGCGGTAATGACTGACGGCGCAATAGCGCATGCATAGAGGGCGCCACGTGTGCTCTAATTTACAGTTACGGCGGCCTTATATAGGCAGCGAGGAACCATTAAAAATGCGCATATATAGATCGCGCTCGATTTAGCGGAAAATCGATCTAGATATATCGAGAGGGTCATTAATAATCAATCCTGATGTCGGTTGTATTTGAAATTAATATTTCATGAAACAAAAAAATAAGAATAAAAACATGTAGGAAGAAATTGATCCTGCAATCAGTTTTTTATAACGTTAGATCTTGATGAAGACACACACTTATTTGGTAGTTACTGGGTCTACAAATTGATTTTCAACTGCAGTTCACCAGCATGCCCATTAAAAAACAGTAGTTTCTTCAAAAATGACAAAAATTCATTTTATAAATGATATACCCTCATAATTCATATGCATGATTCTCAAAGTATTTCACCAGCATACTAAATGAACAGTGGTAGTTACTTCAAAAATTATTAAAATTCATTTTGAAAATTAAGACCTAACTGATAATTGATATGCCTGCGCTTTAGAGACCAATCTTGGTAAAAGAAATCTAATATCCAAAATTAGATTTTTAGCAACCTAAAAATTTACTCTTAAAACATACAAAAATGTTTGACGAAGCACTAATAACCTTTCTTCACACGTTTATTTGAATTACCAAAAATACATACATTTCGGACACAAAGTGACCATTATCAATGGATTAACATTTAATTTTAAAAAAAGGGTCAAAGTCAAGATTATCATAATCAAAAAAAAAATAGTTGGATAGCAAAACTTTTCAAAAAGAAGTCAAACATTTATCACGGAAATATAGTTTGTAAATGTACAATCGTTTGGGTTTTTTAAACTACCAGATTATCAAATGATTCTTGAGATTATTCTAAAGGTAGAAGTATAAACGAAATAAAGTTAAATAAATCGCAATAGACTAGATACCAACAGAAGAGGATAAAACAACAGAAAGGTCAATTAGAAAACGAAGTGGATGTGTAAGGAGATCAATGAGATGAGTTATAATTCAAAACTTGTGTTGAATTTTCACTTATCAAAAGAATAAATAATTTTTACATTTCTATGACGACGTTAATTTCCTAAAAATCTCCTTACCAAATGTAAGGAGATCAATGAAATGAGTTATAATTCAAAACTTGTGTTGTATTTTCACTTATCAAACGAATAACTAATTTTTACATTTCTATGACGACGTTAATTTCCTAAAAACGCAGCCGCCATAGATGTATTAGGTTGCCAACGTGGAGTCATTTAGGTTTACGGAACTATTAGATTATCATATTAATCTTGAGATTATTATTAACACAGTGTTAATCCATTGATAATGGTCACTTTAAGGAGGATTTTCCAAAATTAAACGTGCGAAGAAGGTTATTAGTGCTTTAATTCATCAAATTAATTTGATAGACTAGATACCAACAGAAGAAAATAAAACATCAGAAAGGTCAATTAGAAAACGAAGTGGATGTATTAGGTTGCCAACGTGGAGTCATTTATGTTCTCAGAACTATCAGATTATCATATTAGTCCTAAGATTATTATTAACACGGTGTTAATCCATTGATAACGGTCATTTTGTCTCCGAAATGTATGTACATTTGGTAATTTAAATAAACGTGTGAAGAAAGGTTATTAGTGCTTTTATACGTCAAATTAATTTGATAGACTAGATACCAACAGAAGAAGATAAAACAACAGATACCTCAATTAGAAAACGAAGTGAATGTATTAGGTTGCCAACGTGGAGTCATTTAGGTTCTCGGAACTATCAGATTATCATATTAGGCTTGAGATAATTAATAACACAGTGTTAATCCATTGATAATGGTCACTTTGTATCCGAAATGTATGAACATTTGGTAATTCAAATAAACGTGCGAACCAAGGTTATTCGTGTTTTTATTCGTCAAATTAATTTAATCTTCACGTAACTCAATCAATCAACTTATACAAAAATGTTGGTAAGAAAAATCTATTTTGCAATTTGAAAACTTGACTCTTAAAAGATAAACAAATATTGGTAAAAAAAATCTATTATCCAAAATTATAATTCTAAAGCTGTTAACACCTAACTATTTGAATTGAAGCAAGGAAGCAATTTGAGCAAAAACAGGAGGAGCAAAAACAGCGAATGATAATTTATACTCTTGTCAATTTAAATAAAACAAATAAGGAGCATTTGAGAGAGGAGGAATGCGTGCGGTAGAACAAACAGAGATCCCGAACCGTTACGGAGCGTGAAATACGCGATCTAATGATAGATGACGGCTTTTCTCTCTCCCGTTCCTCTTCCATTCTTGTTCTTGTTATATTTCGTTATACAATTTTTTTCATTCTCGTCTTCGTCTTCTTCGTCTTTTCATTTCGACTTTGCTCGAGTGGACGACAGTATGTGGAGCACGAGTGGTCAGGTGCGCGCGTTCTCCCATTACCGAAGATCCGCGACCTTTGAAGGAGCGGCCTTCCGCTTCTTTCACTCCCGATCTCCGAGCGAGAGTCACGATCTAAACAAATTGTTTGTATTGTAAATTGGAATCGATGTTATTTATATTTAATCGGTGTTTCTTGCTAATAAAATGGAAATGTTTTGATAGGTTTATAGATTTATTTCTTTTCTTATGTTTCGTAAGTGAGTTGGTGAAGTCGTCCACACCTTGTTGGAGAGAAAAAAGTTTGCCTCTCAGATAATAAATATTAATTGTTATGTCTAAATTGAATATATGGCGTTAGGTGTCGACATTAGCATAGCCAAAGCAGAGGCTTGAAGAGCCAATTAGCCAATTATGCCAAGAATGCAACAAAATAAATTCTTATTTTCTGGGCTAATTGAAAAAAGAGTAAAGGTCAAGATTATCGCAACCAAAAGAAACTAAGTAGTTGGATAGCAAAACTTTTCAAAAAGAAGTTAAACAATTAGCACGGAACTATAGTTTGTAAATGTACAATCATTTGGGTTTTTGAAACCATCAGATTTTATCAAATGATTCTTGAGATTATCTCAAAGGATGAAAAAGAAAGGAAATAAAGTCAACTCGCAATAGACTAGATACTAACAAAAAGTTGACAAAACAACAGAAAGGTCGATTAGAAAACAAAGTAGAACAACATCTATCTACCAACAGAAGAAGACAAAACAACAGAAAGGTCGATTAGAAAACGAAGTGGAACAACATCTAGATACAGTTTGGATTAGGATAGGTTAGGATGTAATAAGTTACCAATTTGGAATGGTAACCTATTAGATCCTAACCTATCCTAATCCAAACTGCCCAGTTTGGATTAGGATAGGTTAGGATGTAATAAGTTACCAATGTGGAATGGTAACCTATTACATCCTAACCTATCCTAATCCAAACTGTATCTAGATGTTGTTCCACTTCGTTTTCTAATTAACCTTTCTATTCTTTTGTTTTCTTCTGTTGGTATTCAGGTTCTCACTATCAGATTATCACATAAGTTTTGAAGAAGAAGAACAAAACGAAATGAAATCAAATATATCGTGGCTTCATCAGGCAGATGAAATAAATCATTATTTCATCTGCCTGATGAAGCCACTGTGTGGTGAAACATGTTGCAGTGTTCAACAATAAAAGTGAAACCCTCCCAACTGCGTTGTTTTATTTCAAATAGTATTATGGAGTTTCATCATGTATCCGCCTCATCAATTAAATATATCGTAATAGACTAGATACTACGACTATTTAGCAGAAGAATACGAAACAAAAGAAAGGCCAATCAGAAAAAGAAGAAGTGATACATTTAGATGCAGTTTGGGTTTCTTTCAATTATGCCAAGAATGCAACAAAATATGTTCTTATTTTCTAGATGTAATTGAAAGAAGGGTCAAAGTCAAGATTATCGTAATCAAAAGAAACTAGTTGGATAGCAAAACTTTTTAAAAAGAAGTCAAACAATTAGCAGGGAAAATTGTAACTTGTAAATATAGAATCGTTTGGGTTCTTGAAACCATCAGATTATCAAATGATTCTTAAGATTATTCTAAAGAAAGAAGAAGAATCGAAATAAAGTCAAATAGATTGCAATAGACTAGATACCAATAGAAGAAGATAAAATAATAGAAAGGTCAATTAGAAAACGAAGTGGATGTAATAGGTTGCCAACATGGAGTCATTTAGATTCTCGGAACCATCAGATTATCATATAATCCTTGAGATTACCACAATGGAAGAAGAATTAAATGAAATATAACCAAATGGATCGTAATAGACTATTTAACTATTCAACAGAAAAATACGGAACAAGAGAAAGGTTAATCAGAAGAAGAAGTGGAACATTTAAGATACAGTTTTGGTTTGGATAGGGTGCATTACGATATGTTAGAATTTAATAGGTTGATAACAACAATATTGGTAAAAATAATCTATTGTGCAACTTGTAAGCTTGGCTCTTAAAAGATAAAAAAATATTGGTGAAAATAATCTATTACAGAAAATTAAAATTCTGAAGCTGTTAACACCTAACTATTTGAATTGAAGTAGAAAAAGTAGAACATCTAAGATACAGTTTCAGTTTGGATAGAATGCATTACGATAAGTTAGAATTTAATAGGTTGCAAAATCGCAATAATAATTTCTGATAGAATACTCCTAAAATATTCGACCTTATTCATATCTAAGACATTATTCATTGGTTTCATATAATGCTGTTGCCTATATAAAAACCACGAACAATGTCTCTAAATATAATATTTTAGGAGTTTCCTACCTTAATTAATAATTATTGCATAATTTTATTATAGCCCCTGGTTGGGCGCCAGCATTTACATTTCCCTTTCATTGTATAATTCTATTTATTTCATTTTGTCTAAGCGAATACATTTGTTGTTCTTATACGTAAAAGACCTTGAATGTTGTCTCGTATAGGGTAATTAAAATTATAGAGCGTATTCAAAGCAGCGCCGGCATTTGTTTCGATGCGGGGGACCAATTAATTAAACGCGGTCCCTCTGCTTGTGCTCAATTAGCGAACTGCTCAGGTGCTTATCGGTTTAATTGCGTCGAGTGCGATTTATTCAAGTTTAATTGGCACACGAGAAGAAGTCGTTTAAATCCGAAGGCATGTTGATTCAAGAAGAAATCGATTTTTTCTTATGTCTTCTTATTTTCGGAAAATTAAAAGTAAATTATTGAAATAATTAAATTACTTATTTTAAATTTACACTAATGTGTAAGAAAAGTACTCTAGATATATCGACTATACTTTAGATATTTCTAATACGGCTTCAGCAATCAAATATATAGATGTGAATAAAACGTGAGTTAAATTCGGCGCCAAACCAATTGTTTAAAACAGTGATTATAGGCAACCCAATAACTCTAACGTATATTGGATTGTGCAGAAACACATACTTTAATACTTAGATATTTATGCTTCAGTTTGCCTTTTCGGCAGCCAATACGGTCGCGCAATTTAATCAGCTAATATTTGTTGTAGTCCTCCTATTTTTGAGACAGACTTTAAATCACGACTAATGTCTATGTTTTCTGTCAACGCCGACATATGTCTAGCCGGCAGCCAATAAGATCGCGCAATTTGATCAGCTGATTTTTGTTGTTGTCCTCCTATTTTTGAGACAAACCATAAATGTCGACTAATGTCAATGTCCACTGTCAACGCCGACATATGCCCAACCTAACCAATCCTAACCTAACCTATTCTAACCTAACCTATTCTAACCTATCCTAACTTAACCTGGGTTCAGATTAAGCATGAAATATAATTTCGAGTTTAGAGAAGCTTGAACATTTGATTTGGTGATGAAACGAGTGTTTGCCACTCCCAGACTAAGCATGAACCGAGACAAATTTTCGCGGGGCTTTTCTAAACTCGAAATTTTACTTCTTGCGCCACGCGTATAAAACAGTGATTACAATTAAAATTATAAAGTTATAATACAAACAAAATATTCACATTTTTTGCACATATTCTCAAATCAAGTCAAATAATACAATGTATGAAATTAACTTATTTAGTTTGGCAAAATAAATGTAATGTTGCTTCAGATTAAGCAGGAAATACAATTTCGAGTTTAGAAAAGCTTAAAAATTTAGTTTGGTGATAAAACGAGTGTTTTCCAATCCCAGATTAAGCATGAAGTAAAATTTCGAGTTTAGAAAAGCCCCGCGTACAAAATTTGTCTCGGGTCGCTGGTGCGACTCTTGACAAATTTTCTACGCGGGGCTTCTCTAAACTCGAAATTTTACTTCATGCGCCACGCGTTTAAAACACTGATTACAATTGAAGTTATAAAATTATAATACAAACAAAATATTTACATTTTTTTGCACACATTCTCAAGTCAGGTCAAATAATACAATGTATGAAATTAACGTATTTTATGATGCAATAAAGCAACATTACTTTTTTTGCTAATTAAATTACTAATTTAATTGGCAAAAAAAGGAATGTTGCTTTATTGCATCAATAGCGCTTAATGGGATAATCCAACTTATAAACACACTGTCGACGAAAAACTCTTTTAAAATTTTCGAAACCAACCAATTTAACACTAAATAACAACAAAGTGAATGGCTTTCCCGAAAAAAAAACCAAATCTTTCTCCGCTCCCATTTCGGTTTTCTGGTCGGCGTTTGTTTATGTATATGTGTTACTTCTCTTTTTTTCTGCGGTTTGTAACGTACACTCCCAATCAACAAAAAAACGCGGAAATTTATGGAATTCGACTGATTAATTCGACACGAGAAACCTATTAGATGAAAGCGGCGCGTGAATTTTTAATAAGATCCGAGGTGGAAAAAAATACGACCGCCGAATAAATAAGGACCGTTCGAGCAGTAAGTAATCGAATATCATTTTGGGAATTCAATACGGACATCGATCAAGTGAGGAAAGGAAGAAAAAGTTTGTAATATTTTTTTCTTTGGTTAATTGATAACTTAACGGGGATTAGGAACTGAGGTAATCAGTTTGGAACGTGCTAAATGTTCAAGAATATTTGAAAGAAACATGTTTTTTTTTAAATTTCTGTGAAGAAAATGTTGAATAATGAAATTATTTCATTATCCTATATGCATTTCCTTACAATATCAAGTGTCTACAGTTAATTGAGGGGCGCAGTGAAAAATGTACTACTTTTCCACTGCGCCCCTCTATTAGCTGTAGAGACGTTATATTGTGAGGAAATGCACCCACTGAACAAAAAACAAACAACATTTTATCAACATTGTAACAACATTGTTTAATTGTTGATAAAACATTACTTAAATGTGCTTGCTCAGTGGGCATATAGGATAATGAAATAATGTTCTTGACATGAGATTGCTTTGTGTAAATTAGAGATAAAGTTTAGCTTTTATAGAAAAATCTGTGGACGTCTAATCAATAACATTGTATCGTGTTATATTTTTTAAGTTTTTTTTAGTTTCTATTTATAATACAAAGAAAACTCACACATTACATTTTAAAGCACGAAACTGCTAATTATAGTTCCTGGTAAAAAGAATGTATCTTTCTCCATTCACCACTATTGATAGATTACTATTTTCTTCTGTTTCTGTTTTAATGTTGATAAAACATTATTTAAATGTGTTTGCTCAGTGGGCATATAGGATAATAAAATAATGTTCTTGATATGAGATTGATTTGTGTAAATTTCACATTTTCTGATGGTCCGTTTATTAAAAGAATTGAATTTGAAGCTTTAAGCGAGTGTTTTCCACTCCCACGCTAAGCATGAAGTAAAATTTCGAGTTTAGAAAAGCCTGAAAATTTGGTTTGGTCGCGTAGCGCGAAGCGCGGAGCGGCCAAACCAAATTTTCAGGCTTTTCTAAACTCGAAATTTTACTTCATGCGCCACGCGTATTAAACACTGAAAGCACTGAAATATTTTTAACTAGTTAACTTCGCTTGAAATCAGTGTCTTATACGCGTGGCGCATGCAGTAAAATTTCGAGTTTAGAAAAGCCTGAAAATTTGGTTTGGCCGCTCCGCGCTTCGCGCTATGCGACCAAACCAAATTTTCATTATCCTATATGCATTTCCTTACAATATCAAGCCTCTACAGTTAATTGAGGGGCGCAGTGGAAAATGTACTACTTTTCCACTGCGCCCCTCTATTAGCTGTAGAGACTGTATATTGTGAGGAAATGCACCCACTGAACGAAAAACAAACAAATAACATTTTATCAACATTGTAACAACATTAAACGTTGTTTTAATGTTGATAATACATTACTTAAAAGTGTTTGCTCAGTGAGCATATAGGATAATGAAATAATGTTTTTGACATGAGATTGCTTTGTGTAAATTGGAGATAAAGTTTAGCTTTTATAGAAAAATCTGTGGACGTCTAATCAATAACATTGTATCGTGTTATATTTTTTAAGTTTTCTTTAGTTTATATTTATAATATAAAGAAAATTCACACATTACATTTTAAAGCACACATTATAGTTCCTGGTAAAAATAATGTATCTTTCTCCATTCACCACTATTGATAGATTACTATTTTCTTCTGTTTCTGTTTTAATGTTGATAAAACATTATTTAAATGTGTTTGCTCAGTGGGCATGTAGGATAATAAAATAATGTTCTTGATATGAGATTGGTTTGTGTAAATTGGAGTTTAACTTTTATAAAAAAATCTGTGGACGTCTAATCAATAACATTGTATCGTGTGTTCAATAAAAAAAAATCTCTAGAGTGCCATGATTTTATCTTTTTTAAATTTAAGTTGGCTACACGCTTTAGAAATTGACATATAAAACGCCAGACATAATAATTATAGCACATCATTTCAGAGGTGCCAACCTACAGTATTTTCAATGGCACTCTAGAGGTTTTGTTTATTGAACACACGATATATTATATTAAGAGATACACATATTCAATTGTACCATTTTTTTTTTATCACTAAATATCAATCTCATTTGTAGATATCTGCACTTATACCAATTTTTAAGAAAATAGCACTTGTACTACTTTTCCACTGAACCCCTCGATTATATTTAAATAAAAAATCAAACAAATACTCATCGAAAATGCATTTTATTCAATTGGAGATTGTTTACATACAGTAAGTGAAGGCATACAGAAATATTTTCTTTCAAGTATACCTAGGCCGTAGCCAGGGGGGGATTCAAACCCCCCGAAATTTTCAAAATGTTAAATTTTTGTATGTAAAAGCCCTGAAAGAGCAAAAACAATATTTTTACCAGTACCCCCGAAGTTTTATATCCCCCCCGATTTTTTTTTTCTAGCTACGGCCTTGAAGTATACATAGCCCCACATATACGCTATATTTGTTCGGCATTCGTTATTTTTGAAAATTCGTTCAATTTGAAGCTTCTACCGAGTGTTTCCACTCCTTGATTAAGCATGCAGTAACATTTTAGGCTTTTCTAAACCCGAAATTTTACTTCATGCACCAGGCGTGTAAAACACTGAAATACTCCGAAGTTCAAAATACACTGCTTCATCAAACTGATTTAGAAGTATATTTTAATCTTCACAATATTTCAGTGTTTTAAACGCGTGGCGTAAAATTTCTAGTTTAGAAAAGCCTGAGAATTTGGATTGGCCATTTAGCGAAGCGGAGCGGCCAATCCAAACTAGGCTCTTCTAAACTCGAAATTTTGAAGTTCAATAAACATACACATACAACAACAATTATAGGCAACCGAATATACGTTAGAGTTATTGAGTTGCCTATAATCACTGTTTTAAACAATTGGTTTAGCGCCGAATTTGACTCACGTTTTATTCACATCTACATATCGTCACTTCAATACTACAACTAGATAGCTCAAATTTACTAGTTTTGAGAAAAAGAAGTTCAAAGTTTTTTTCTAAAATTTGGGCTCAACGGTGGCGATATCTGAAGATAAAGCCAAGCGTTAGTATTGTTTTACATATATCCTTCATGGGTTACTAGTAAGTACTTGAAAAACCAAATGAGCAATGAAATTCTTTATTGTGAAAATCGATATCGATAATTTTTGAGTTATCTAGTTGCCGGACTGAGGTGACGATATTAGATTGCTGAAGACATATTAGATATATCTAGAGCAGTGGTGGGGAAACTTTTCTTAAGACGGGCCATTTGTAATAACCAGACAATCGTATCGGGCCAAAGAATAATGCTTAATCGTAGGTAGGTAGTTTTTATGCGGGTCGTCACATTACGAAGTAAGAACGCGTTCAAACATTCTCACGACGGCACTCTTAAACGGGCCGGATTAAATCTTTCCGCGGGCCGGACTTGGCCCGCGGGCCGTAGTTTCCCCATCACTGATCTAGAGTGTAGTCGATAATGACACATCCCCAGGCGCAAGTTTTTCCTACTGTGGCGTTGCATTCAAGAAGAAAATGTTTCTTATTTAAGTTTAAACTCCTAATTAAGCTGAATGTTTTCTATAATTTCCTCCCAAAACCAATTCAAATCTCTTCGCCAACATTTTAATTGAATCATCCAGGATAAAAACCCAATTTCTAAAACAATCTGTTCTTTCAACGAATATGATCTACGACTTCCGTTTCGGAAATTAACCCGTTTTCGATTAATAGAAGAGAAGAGGAAAAAAAATCAGATGACAGAGGTTTACCTTCTCGCTTTTTTATGGGTATCTGGGAGCAGGTGCGGAAAAAAGGTACCTCATGGGGAGGGTTAGTGCACCTTACCGAATCGGATGGTCAATTAATGCCGGGGATGATAAAACGACGGGCGCCAACAGGTGCATTCTTGAATGAGTTGACGTCCTTGTGTTGGAAAAGGATAGATCTAGATGTACCAGACGGTTTTTTAATGACGGTCTCATCTCATACATACACACACACTTGAAGGAAGAAAAGAGATGGAAAGGTGGAATTTATGTGCATTATGTTTTAATTCGATCGAAATGAAATCCACGTTTAAAGATAAAATTATTACTTTATGTATTATCGTATCAAGTATTAACAATTTAATAGCTGAGGCTGTTACTTGGTGAAATTCCATATCAACACTTAACTAAATAACACACTTGGTTAAGATTTCACTGTTTATTAGTTGACACTGCAACAATTGTTTCGCGACACAGTGGCTTCATCAGGCAGATAATTGAATGATCATCTGCCTGATAAAGCCACTGTGTGGCGAAACAATTATTGCAGTGTCAACTAATAAACAGTAAAATCTTAACCAAGTGTGTTATTTACTAAGAGTGTTAGGTGTCAATCAGTTTTTTCCAGAAATAAGGTTGACTTTAACTGTAGATTTAGATTGCAATCTTGACGACTTGATTTTTTGAATAGATTTCAATTCCTGTGTCATTACTAGCAATTTACAGTAGCCTATCAAACCCAACCTAATCTAATGAACCCTATCCTTAAAAGACAGCCACAGTTTTGACAATCTTAGTTAAAAATTTCAATAACATTGTCTCATGCTGAAACTGTTTAATAGAGCTAAAAAGCTAAGTCCATTGCAATCGCAAGATAAAGAACATTGTATTAAATTTCTAATAATCAAATTAACATTCGGTCATTAGAAATTTAAAACAGTTAACAGATTGAGAAAATGTAACACCGAACATTTAAATAATGAGAATTTTTCTTTGAAGTATCCAGTGCACATTTTCTGATGGTCGGTTTATTAAAAGAATTGAATTTGAAGCTTTAAGCGAGTGTTTTCCACTCCCAGGCTAAGCATGAAGTAAAATTTCGAGTTTAGAAAAGCCTGAAAATTTGGTTTGGGCGCGTAGCGCGAAGCGCGGAGCGGCCAAACCAAATTTTCAGGCTTTTCTAAACTCGAAATTTTACTTCATGCGCCACGCGTATTAAACACTGAAAGCACTGAAATATTTTTAACTAGTTAACTTCGCTTGAAATCAGTGCCTTATACGCGTGGCGCATGAAGTAAAATTTCGAGTTTAGAAAAGCCTGAAAATTTGGTTTGGCCGCTCCGCGCTTCGCGCTACGCGCCAAACCAAATTTTCAGGCTTTTCTAAACTCGAAATTTTACTTCATGCTTAGTCTGGGAGTGAAAAACACTCGTTTTAAGCTTCAAATTGAACTCTTTAAACAAAGCGTAAACATATGTATCAGTATATGATGAATTAATTTCTCACTTAACCCGTGGTGAAACACATTTAATTAATCAGTGAAACAAACCAAGTGTTTTAATCAAAGCGTATCATATGTATCAGTCTCAGTTATACGAACAAATTTAAAAAGTGTTTCACTTGTGTCTTTTCTCTATATTTATTTATTATTGTTTTTTGTGGAAGTCTGATGTGGTCTATGGGTAGTAAAACTGTTACTATTAAAATTTTGGTTGCAACTATTGATTTATTGGGAGTATAGTTGTTTCTTTTTTTTTTTTCGGAGGCAGCTGTATATTTATTGTACATGATTATATTTTTATGAAGAAAGATAGACGCAGTAGAAGCAGGTATACACCTGAGAAGAGCTTATTAGGTCTTCACGCGAGGAATTCGATCTAATTGCCCCCGGGGCGCCCCTGGTTCCATTCTTTTCTTTCGCGCGAGGTGCCGAGGAAACAATAGAAGCCCCAACAATGCGGGCGGCGAATGGACCGAACAAAAAATGAAGGAGCCGAAACCAACGGTATTCCGACCATCCGAATTATTGATTCAATTCAACAAGAATTGTTACATAATTATCTTCTTGGATTCGTTTCCGAAAATATTTTCGAATCTTATTCCATGATAAATAATGCAGACAGAGAATACCATCAAATATTCTTGAGAAGGAATTTGTTGATTGAGGATTATTTGCTCGATCGACAGAATAATTTGTGGTGTGCTTCAAGAACTGTTTATCTTTTTGGACATCTGGTATTAGGGTATGCTAATTTTGGTTTTCTTTTTAACTATTCTTAGGTAATCTAGGTTGGTCTAACTACAATTTTCCAACATAACCTATCTTAATTCAACATATCTAAGAAAGTAGCGCAAGCTGGCATCCATCTTGACGCCTTTAGACGCCAAATTCAAAATAAACCCATATTCTATAATGATTGACGCGCGTCCTGTTAATTTGATTTAGTTCGAATTTGGCGCCTAAAGGCGTCAACATGGATGCCAGTTTGCGCTCTTAAATACAGGGACACTAAACATATCCAAACTCAAACGATATCTATATTCGTCTTACCACATTAATGCTGCATTTAATTAGTCACAATTTAATTTAAATTATTGCCAACTTGAATTTCTTTAGTGCCAACTTAAACTTAAAAAGGTATATCTCGCGTCAGTTGGCACAGTCTTTGCAAAATTCACTTACTAAATTTTGACCTATTTGTAATATTTGGGTTTTTTTATACAGGAAGATTTTCTTCCAAGTATACACACCCCAGTAAACCGAAAACGTTGAACATTTTTAGATATTTTTCGTATTTGAAAAAAGTTGGAATTGAAGCTTTAAACGAGTGTTTTCCACTCCCAGATTGAGTATGAAGTAAAATTTCAAGTTTAGAAAAGTCTTAAGATTTGGTTTGGTCGCGTAGCGCGAAGCGCGGAGCCAGTATGCAATTTATCCGACTCTAATGACAATTAATTCCTAAGAATGTGATTTAAAACTGCAACAAGCATGCAATTTTTTAATTAGACTGTGAAAGATACAAGGTGCGCGGAATGTGTACATAACTAGTTTAAGATTGCTATGTATTTAGTTATCCATCACCGGATGCCTGCCATATAAGCGCAAGCATCCCGAAGAGGCTCAATACTGGTCGGGTGTTTATGGTAGTGTCTTGTAAGCAGAGGAACGGATTTTATTTTCATGCACAACTGATACACTAACTGAATACACAATGAATCGTTTGGTAATAATCAATTTTATTTATTTGTACAATACACGAGATTCAAGTCGAATTGTTTGAATTGTTAAAACTGCATTCTATTGTAATTAATACGATATATTTTGTGCCAAATGTTACTGAAATTGATTAATGAAAGAGCATTTAAGAAATGTATCAACCTCTGGTATTCTTGAAGTGTGTGAATAGTATATTGTACAACTTGTATAGAATGATGATCATATCCCATGAGTATAAAAGCTGCTACACAAGCCACAGCAATAATTTATACGAGTGACATTGCGAACACATGGCCATCCCATGTGAATTGTACACTATACTTTTCCTACGACTATGCACAAACAGGAAGTTTTTCTTTTAAGTACGCATATTATAATTATGTCCTGTAAATTTTTAGATATACGTGTTGTTTTTTTAGTGGGTAGTGTCACAGTGCTGAATTTAATTACGACGTATGTTTCTGAAGTCAGAACCTACTGGAATGCCGACAGTTTATAGACACTCGTTATGATTCTCATGCAACTTTAATATAGTTAAATAAACAAGATAAATTCAAATTCAAAACTATTTGAATTCCAGAAAATAAGCTTACGCTTCTTATAGTTTGCACACTTTAAACATAATATATAAAATTGCAAAAAACTATTCGTGAAAATGCAAACATTGTTTGCATTTCACGAATAGTTTTTTCGCAATTTTATATATTATAGTTAAATAACTTCAGGGATAAACATGTTTTAATCTTTTCAGTTTTGTTTTAAAGATTTCTAATAATTAGATGTTCTTTAATACATTTTTAAAGAAACAATACACCCATTTATTACAATTATTTCTTTTCCTTTAACAAGTTCTGATTATGTTATAAAATTAGCATGTTTACTTTTTTTATTAAATTCTAATTTCCTCGCAATTTACCAGATAACATCCATAATTACCATGAAAAAAAAGGCCTCGTTTGTGATTTGCAAACAAAGCGATGGGAATGAGTAAAAGGTGCGTGCCGCAATTAATGCAAAGTGTCGTGCATGGCAGCAGTTTGCGCTACACAACCATTTTACCAGCATCCGGGAAACGCTCGTTCATCTCCTTTTACTTGGAGCGAAGCGTCTCTGTTAAAATGCCGCCTCGAGTCATTTCCCACCTGTGTAAAAGGGTTGAATGAAAACGAATGTTTGGAGCGATTTAATTAAACGACGTGCCGATAATTACTGAGATGCGATGGTTTTTCTCTAGTATTATTGTTATTAGGGATAATGGTGGGTATTAAGGAATGTGTAGGGTAATACAGGTGGCAGTTTCTTGTTATGGAGGATTGCTAATGAAAATAAGTGCGATAATTAAGATATGCTAAGAAAATTACCATCAGTATTCTATGGGCATAGAAATTATTATTAGCATTGGCCCCGCATTGGGCGCCAAAATTAATACATAAAAATATTCATAATCGTTCAGAAACAATTATAAAATTTTTTTTTGTTAATTCTCCTTTCATTTTAAATATGTATTTGTTAGTTGGTTTGAAGAGAATTTGACCTAAACGTTACATATACTTTAATAGAGCGTTGTAACAAATCAAATTAAATAAGATTTTGAATATTTCATTGTATAATTCAATATCCGGAGGTGTATTTGCACGGGAAGTAGTTGCTTCAATGGATATTTATCGTCTTAAGTTGTCTTATCAATTAAGACATTGTTTGCATTTTCACGAATAACATTTTCGTAATTTTATATTATATATAAACATGGTTTGAAAAGGAAAACACTTGGTTAAATTTCACTAATATATATGTTTTTTATTCTAACTAGTTTCGACTTTGAGTCATTCTCAAGGAGTACAGGAAATTACATTTTTACAAACATTATACCGGGTGTTGACTTGACGGACGCAACATCGGATGTTAATTTTGAAGTGTTCAAATTTTGGCTTCCCTATTTATTTTAGAGACAAAATGTATTTCACTTTTTTATAGAGGGAAAAATTCTAAATTTATGAATGTCCACACTTAACACTTTACGTTTCTCTAAGTTAAAATAATTAAGAAAAAGTAATGTGATTTTATAAAAATAATGACATACCATGGTATTGATACAACAATTGCGGATATTCCCTGTTTTTTTAAGTTTAATTTATAGCTTTAAACAAGTGTTTTCCATTCCCAGACTAAGCATGAAGTAAAATTTCGAGTTTAGAAAAGCCCCGTGAAAATTTGTCGAGGGTCGCGCAGCGACCCGAGACAAATTTTCTGGGCTTTTCTAAACTCGAAATTTTACTTCATGCGCCACGCGTATAAAACACTATAATATTGTCAAATTTATGTATATTCGAACTTTACTTAGAATCTGTGTTCTATACGCGTGGCGCATGAAGTAAAATTTCGAGTTTAGAAAAGCCCAGAAAATTTGTCTCGGGTCGCTGCGCGACCCTCGACAAATTTTCACGGGGCTTTTCTAAACTCGAAATTTTACTTCATGCTTAGTCTGGGAGTGGAAAACACTCGTTTAAAGCTTCAAATCAAATTCTTTTAAATTTAACAAATAGAAAATTTACAGCTAGAATATTTAAGAAAAAGTTATGTAATTTTATAAAAATAATGACATACCATGGAATTGATACAACAATTGCGGATATTCCCTGTTTTTTTAAAGTTCAATTTATAGCTTTAAACAAGTGTTTTCCACTCCCAGGCTAAGCATGAAGTAAAATTTCGAGTTTAGAAAAGCCCCGTGAACAAATTTTCTGGGCTTTTCTAAACTCGAAATTTTACTTCATGCGTCACGCGTATAAAACACTATAATATTATGAAACTTATGTATATTGGAACTTTACTTAAAATCTGTGTTTTATACGCGTGGCGCATGAAGTAAAATTTCGAGTTTAGAAAAGCCCAGAAAAAGTTTAATTTATAGCTTTAAACAAGTGTTTTCCACTCCCAGACTAAGCATGAAGTAAAATTTCGAGTTTAGAAAAGGCCCGTGAAAATTTGTCTCGGGTCGCGCAGCGACCCGAGACAAATTTTCTGGGCTTTTCTAAACTCGAAATTTTACTTCATGCGTCACGCGTATAAAACACTATAATATTATCAAACTTATATTGGAACTTTACTTAATATCTGTGTTTTATACGCGTGGCGCATGAAGTAAAATTTCGAGTTTAGAAAAGCCCAGAAAATTTGTCTCGGGTCGCTGCGCGACCCGAGACAAATTTTCACGGGGCTTTTCTAAACTCGAAATTTTACTTCATGCTTAGTCTGGGAGTGAAAAACACTCGTTTAAAGCTTCAAATCAAATTCTTTTAAATTTAACGAGCAGAAAATTTACAGCTAGAATAATTAAGAAAAAGTAATGTGATTTTATAAAAATAATGATACAACAATTGCGGATGTCAAAATAGCACAAACATTCGAATACATTTACTTTAATCAGGTGATGTCAAAATGGCATTTGACATCCGCAGTTTTTGTTTCAATTCCATGGCATCTCATTATTTTTATAAAATCATATTACTTTTTCTTAATTATTTTAACTTAGAGAAACGTAAAGTGATAAACGTTAGCACGAATGAATTCAGAATTTTTCGCTCTACAAAAAAGGTAAATACATTTTGTTTCTAAAATAAATAGGGAAGCCAAAATTTCAACATTTCAAAATTTACATGGGATTTTCTATGTTGCGACCGCCAAGTCAACACCCGGTATACAAGAAGAGAGGTTAATTTAAATTTTATGGTTAGGCAATAAGGGCTGTCATAATGGGTGAGCTACATAGATCTTCGATGTCATTAACTATTGGTTTTTCCAGTTTTATTGCTTTCTGGATTTCCAGCCCTTCGCGATAGTTGAGATGATAATCATTACTTTTATCCCTTAAATGCTGATTATGACCATTTCGTAATCATAGTATCGTTTATTTTTTCATATTATGCAAAACTTTCATAGAATTACCATCAATATTCTATGTTCCTAGAAAATATATTTAGAAATTATTATTAGCGTTGGCCCCGCGTTGGGCGCCAAATTGTATACATGAAAATATTCATAATCTTTCAGAAACAACTTTAAACATTAATTTTATTCTTGAAATTTAGATTATGATCGTTTTGTTATAATCGTATCGTTTATTTTTCCTTATTATGCATAATTTTTATGGAACAGAAATGATTAAAGTTTATTTTAAATTTTAATTTATACACTCAACGCGAGGTTGTGTGTTCGCATTGAAATCGCATAAATGAACACTTCAATTATAATTATTGAACTAAAATTATTGTATAAAATAAATTGTAATGAACATAAATAATTAAAATGATTATTAGCGTTGGCCCCGCGTTGGCCCCGCGTTGGCCGCCAAGATGAATACATGAAAATATTTATAATCTTTCAGAAACAACTTTAACCATTAATTTTATTCCTGAAATTTAGATTATGATCGTTTTGTTGTAATCGTATCGTTTATTTTTTCTTATTATGCAAAATTTTTATGGAACATAGAAATGATTAAAGTTTTTTTTTTAATTTTAATTTATACACTCAACGCGAGGTTGTGTGTTCGAATTAAAATCACATAAATAAACACTTCAATTATAATTATTGAATTAAAATTATCGTATAAAATAAATTGTAATGATTATAAATAATTAAAGTTATTATTAGCGTTGGCCCCGCGTTGGGCGCCAAAATGTATATATAAAAATATCCATAATCTTTCAGAAACAACTTTAAACATTAATTTTATTCCTGAAATTTATATTATGATCGTTTATTTTTTCTTATTATGCAAAATTTTCATGGAACATAGAAATGATTAAAGTTTTTTTTTAATTTTAATTTATGCACTCAACGCGAGGTTGAGTGGTAGAATAAAATCACATAAATAAACACTTAAATTATAATCATTAAACTAGAATTATCGTATTAAATGAATTGTAATGAACATAACTAATTAAAATTATTATTAGCGTTGGCCCCGCGTTGGGCGCCAAAATATATACATGAAAATATTCCTAAGCTTTCAGAAATAACTTTAGACATTCATTTTATTCCTGAAATTTAGATTATGATCATTTTGTTATAATCGTATCATTTATTTTTTCTTATTATGTTCATGAAGCATAGAAATGATTAAAGTTTTTTTTTTATTTTAATTTATACACTCAACGCGAGGTTGAGTGTTAGAATTAAAATCACATAAATAAACACTCCAATTATAATTATTGAATTAAAATTATCTTATAAAATGGATTGTAATAAATATAAATAATTAAAATGTATTTTGTAAAAAATAAATTTCATCAATAAATAACATATTTTTCCAAAATTAATTTACACAGGAAATAATATATCCCAGATGTAATATTTACGATTATGATTAATATCAATGTTTACTGTTTTTTTTGTCTATTTTATTCTTTTTATATATGAGTGAAGGCAAGTTATTAGTAACAATATTTTATTGCCACGACCGTTGGTAATGGTTTCCTTTATGGTGACGGTGTACGCGGGATTCTGGAATGGATTCGCTCTTAACGGCCGGCAGGAAGGTAGATTAATTACACCGAAACCGGTCGTCCCGTATTTTATTGTCAATCATTAAAACCATTCTAATCGCTTTCATTTGTTCCACCGACCACGCGAACGACACCCAATTGTTACACATAACTATTTCAACAACACGACAAAGAAAATTCTTAAACTAAATAAGCACTAAATGTGTAATACAGCTATCTGTACTATATAGTTTATTTGGCTGAAAACGTGCATTATTCTAATTATAAATAAGTAAATTGTAATAAATTCCTTCTTTAGTCAAATGCATTAAACCAATTGTTTGAAACCGTAATTGTAGGCAACCTAATACCCTTAATATACATTTCGTGAGGACACTGTGACCTAGCGGTTGTAGTATTTGCGTATGGTCAAAATATAATAACTTCAATATACTCACCATTTATATACTGTGTCCTCATATAAAGACGCCCTGACCGAAAGGGTTAAAAACTAGTCATATTTCTCTCCTACTTGAATGATTTCAAGAAGTACTTTGAATTGTTAACCAATCAAAATAAAAATCAGGGTGTTTTAAATAATCGAGTCACCATTAGTAACTTTGTTATCTTTGGAGGTACGAAGTTAGTTAAATTAGCAAAGTAGTAGTATTTTTTACGTACATTACTATTTATTCGCAAAAACAACATTTTTTTTAAATGGGATGCCCTGTATATTTTGACATATTTAGAAAGAGAAAAAATACACAAACAGAAAAGGCCTAATAAATGATTATCCTAAATTGTGACTGAAAAAAATGTTTTTTACAATTTACTTAAATTTAGTGTGCATGTATTTAAAATAATTACTTATTTAAAGTTAGTATAAGAATTTAAATTAGAACGTACAAAATTAAGTTAATATATATTTTTTTATTTTTAGGCTTTTGTAAACTCGAAATTTTATACCGTAATTATATCGCATTTTTAGCATACTTCTTTAGCGGTATGTTTTAATCTTATCAATATTTCAGTGTATAATAAGTACCAAATGTGTAATACAGCTAGCTGTATAGTTTATTGGGCTCAAAAGTATGCAATATACTAATTTTAAGTAAGTAAGTAAGTAAATGGTGAAAAATGCTCTCCAAAATCAGATGTAATGAACCAATTGTTTGGAACCGTAATTATAGGCCACCCAATACTCTTAAAATACAGGGAACGAGTGTTTCCACTCCTTGATTAAGCATGAAGTATAATTAGTTAACAAAAGCCCTAAAATTTGGTTTTGGAAAATGTAGACTTTTCCAAACTCGAAATTTGACTTCATGCGCCAGGCGTATAAAACACTGATATAACGCTAAGTTCAAATTATACCGCTTTAGCATATTGCTTTAGCGTTATATTTTAAACTTCACTATATTTCAGTGTTTTATACGCGTGGCGCATGAAGTAAAATGTCGAGTTTAGAAAAGCCAGAAAATTTGGTTTGGCCGCTCCGCGCTACGCGACCAAACCAAATTTTCTGGCTTTTCTAAACTCGACATTTTACTTCATGCTTAACCTGGGAATGGACGACACTCGTTAAAACTTCAAATTGAATGTTTTTAAATGACAACGAATGCCTGAACATTACAGCGTATACATCGAGATATGTATACTTAAAAGAAATATTCTTTGTATATTGGGTTGCTTAAATTAATTGTTGCGCGTGTTTTTTAACTTAAATACAATTTCTTAGTTATTTTGCCATTATTTTATTGTTATAATTTCTAAATATTTAATATATTTTGTTTAAATAGAATCACGTGATCTTTATCTTTATTTTTGTAATTTTATTTTGTTTTGATTATATATATTATTTTAAGAATTTTTACTTTTGTAATATTACTCTGTAATTGGGATGTCCTGTTGGGTAATAAATATTATTATTATTATTAAACAAATTGTTTGAGACAGTGATTAGATTATAAGCAACCCAATAGTTTTATTGTATATTGGGTTGCCTATAGTAGTGGCGCAGCCAAGGGAGGGCAGAGAGAACGATAAGTTGACAATATGACAATTTAACAAAATAGGATATAATATAATCAATAATATCGTCCAAATTGGACAAAATTAACGAAATTGCAAACATTGAACAGTTCAACAATATTAATAAATTGTTTGAGACAGTGATTATAAGCAACCCAATAGTTTTAATGTATATTGGGTTGCCTATAATACTGGCGCAGTCAGTGGGGGGTAGAGAGGATGACAATTTGACAATTTACCAAAATAGGACAAAATCGTCCAAATTGGACAAAATTATCAACATTACAAACATTAAACAATAATGATAAATTGTTTGCGACAGTGATTATAAGCAACCCAATAGTTTTAATGTATATGTTGGGTTGCCTATAATAGTGGCGCAGCCAATGGGGGGCAGAGAGGACGACAGTTTGACAATTTAACAAAATAGGATAAAAATTGCAAACATTGAACAGTTCAACAATAATAATAAATTGTTTGCGACAGTGATTATAAGCAACCCAATAGTTTTAATGTATATGTTGGGTTGCCTATAGTAGTGGCGCAGCCAATGGGGGGCAGAGAGAACGACGGTTTGACAATTTAACAAAATAGGATAAAAATTGCAAACATTGAACAGTTCAACAATAATAATAAATTGTTTGAGACAGTGATTATACGCAACCCAATAGTTTTAATGTATATTGGGTTGCCTTTAATAGTGGCGCAGCTAGGGGGGGAGAGGAGGATGACAATTTAACAAAATAGGATAAAACCAATAGAATCGTGCAAAGTGTACAAAATTAACAAAATTACAAACATTGAACTGTTCAACAATAACCGTCAACATTTCCAAAATTAGAACCGTAAAAATTGACTAAATCACGAAAACAATGTTATTAAATATTTTAAACTGTAAACATAATGCAAATTATTATATTATTATGAAAATTATTAATCAATAAAAATCATAAATATTACAAAATATACAGTTTGGTGAGTTTTTATCAAGTTCAAGTTTTATTATTTTACATTTTATCAGTTTTTAAAAACCTTACAATCTTTGTATCAATTTATTTTCAGCATGTATTTACTGTTTTATATTTTTGACAAATACATATATTTTTTCTGATATAATGTTTTTGTGACAGTTTGATGTATTTTAATAGTAATTTTAACAATTTCATAAGTTTGAACAATATGTTTTCTATGACTATTATGCCATTTTTTTTTTCAGCTTTTCCAGCTTCTAACGAGTGTTTCCACTCCTTGATTAAGCATGAAGTAAAATTTCGAGTTTAGAAAAGCCTGAAAATTTGGTTTGGTCGCGTAGCGCGAAGCGCGGAGCGACCAAACCAAATTTTCAGGCTTTTCTAAACTCGAAATTTTACTTCATGCGCCGCGCGTATTAAACACTGAATGCACTGAAATATTGTGAACAAGTAAACTTCGCTTGAAATCAGTGTCTTATACGCGTGGCGCATGAAGTAAAATTTCGAGTTTAGAAAAGCCTGAAAATTTGGTTTGGTCGCTCCGCGCTTCGCGCTACGCGACCAAACCAAATTTTCAGGCTTTTCTAAACTCGAAATTTTACTTCATGCTTAACCTGGGAGTGGAAAACACTCGTTTAAACTTCAAATTGACCTCTTTTAAGAAAACAACGAATATTTAAAAATCTACAACACGTAATTGGGATATGGCCAAACCAAATTTTTAGGCTTTTCTAAACTCGAAATTTTACTTCATGCGCCACGCGTATTAAACACTGAATGCACTGAAATATTGTGAACAAGTAAACTTCGCTTGAAATCAGTGTCTTATACGCGTGGCGCATGAAGTAAAATTTCGAGTTTAGAAAAGCCTGAAAATTTGGTTTGGTCGCTCCGCGCTTCGCGCTACGCGACCAAACCAAATTTTCAGGCTTTTCTAAACTCGAAATTTTACTTCATGCTTAACCTGGGAGTGGAAAACACTCGTTTAAACTTCAAATTGACCTCATTTAAGAAAACAACGAATATTTAAAAATCTACAACGCGTAATTGGGATATCGACAAACCAAATTTTTAGGCTATTCTAAACTCATGCGCCACGCGTATAAAACGCCGACTTAAAGTGAATATTTTTAAAATCAAATTTAAGCAGAACATTTTGAACTTGCCTGTTTTAAATTGACCGATTATATGCAAACAATGAATTACTGCGAATTTACCACGTCTAAAAATATGCAGAACTAATTTTGTAATTTGTACAAAACTGCGCTGTTATATTTTAATGTTTTTCATCACCCAAATAAAATTCTTATTGAAATTGATTAATCTAATAAAATCGCGTGACAGCTTTACTTTATCCCGACTAATTGGTGCCCGGTTTCTCCTCACCGGCTCATTGTTTGCTTTATCCATTAAACTGTCACTTCACACCGATAATAATCGAATTATCCGGACAGCCGACTTTCGTTTCGTTTTTACATTATTATTATTATTTAATTCGTCTATTATGATGCGCATAATTAATCCGTTTTCACGCACAATAGTGCCCGTCATAATGCTCGTGGGATTCATATGTTATGGTGTGTGTGTGTCTGTAAAAGACGTTATTTGTTGCTGGTGAAATGGAACGTATGGGAAAGCAATCAACTAGCAAAAGTGAGATGAGAAGAAGACAATGAAAGTGCTATGTTATTGTTGTTGTTGTTCTCGGATTGTTACACGATTGGTGTTATGAGATGTAGTGAAAACTGGTTGTTATTTGTAAAAACGCTTTCGATTAATTACACAAAATTGGTTAATTTACAATTCATTAGCTAAAATCCGAATTGTAACACAAGAGTACAATTAACACAACAAAAAAAAAATAATAATAATCTTTATTGTCAAAGTGTAAAAATTGTGCAAAATGAAAATTGCATCAGTCTGAGTTACATACTATTTAGTGCTAGTAATTAAAATTTGGCCGTTGTGTATCGCCGGTCGAATTGGTAAGTAGCGTGCCTCCTAGCCTGAGGGTCTTTCGGACACGGCACCGCGTCTCGCGCCTCTTTCAATCCTCCGGTGCTAACCTACAAAGAGCTGTTCTGTCCGAGCCCGAGTACGTTCCGCATTATCCGCATTGCTCGTAATTTACACGTGTCTCTGGGCGGAAATCACAGCTCCGACCGAAGGCATCCGCACTAATGAAAAGTATGCAGATAAAGGCCATTCGCGGAGGCGACCGAGCGCTACTGTGGAACGGTAAAATCCAGGAAATTACAAGGAATTCACAATCTAATAAACATACGTTTCAAATCCTTAGGGAACAACAAAACTTTAAATGCACAACGAAAGCATACATAATAAGAAGCACTGAAACTGCAAACCGGCACTTAAGTTTGATTGAGACGTATGCATGTCTAATTGAGGCTTACATCTCGACTGATTTTGATTTAGTAGCCTTCTAAAATTAGGAATTAAAGTGGTCTCCACACGATAAGATCTATTGAACGACCGTCAATCCAAACTAGGATGACATTAGAAATGTGAATTTGACTCAATTTTTAATTATTAATACGAGGGTCATTTCATTGTTACATTTAACACTAGGAACACTAACTGCCTGGATAATGTTTTTTCTAACATTGATAATGCTATATTATCAGTTCTCCCAATCGACACAGGCCTGTCCGATCATGTGGGAATTCATATTCAGCTAAAACTCCATCGGGTTTCCAATGTAAGAAATAAATATCGCATTGTAAGACCGATTACAGTGTTGGGTAAGTTCAATCTGTATAAACTATTAGAAGATTCCGATTTCAGTTTTGTCCGTGAACATGATATGGACTTAGAGGCAAAATTTTCAATATTTCTCCAATTAATATCAAATTATATGTTAGACTGTTTCCCAGAGAATTCAATACTTATGAGTAACAAACACAGTAATAGAGTTAAATGGTTCAACGCTCATCTAAAACAAATGCGCGAAACAGTCCTTTTAATGAAGGAAGGGGCAAATAAATATCCTGAACTAAAAATCACTTATATAAATTATAACAAAAAATATCAATTAGCACTAAAAACATGCCAGAGTGTCTGCTAATGATACATTTATAAAACAATCCAATAACATTCCAATGGCAATGTGGTCACTCATGAAAAATAATCATCATGTAAAGGAAAGGGTAAACGATATTCATCCGGATTCATTTAATATTTTTTTTAGCACCGCAGGAGCTGAACTCTCTAATAGTCTGCCACTCTCAAATACAGATCCCACAGAATTCCTATACAGATCTAACCTAACGCACAATGCATATTTCCAATTTAAGGAAGTAAGTATGAATGAGGTAGGGAGTGTAGTCAGATGTCTTAAAAATGCTCATGCACGAGACATATACGGAATGTCTACAAATTTGTTTAAAGGCATGATTAATGTAATTATTTCACCACTGACAAAATTAATCAACTGTTGTATAAACGAGTCCATTTTCCCAAGTGTACTTAAACGAGGCTGCATCATTCCAGTCTTCAAAAAGGGGAGTAAGTCGGATATTAATAACTATAGACGAATATCCTTGCTGCCTATCATCTCAAAAATAATAGAAAAAATTCTGTGCAAACAACTTTCTCTATTCCTTGATTCACAGAATACGCTCAGTGACTGTCAGTACGGTTTCCGAAGGGGTATGTCAACCGAGGACGCAGTTCTTGCACTTACGGAAGAAGTTGCCCGAGGTTTCAACTCAAGTATGTCTACAGTAGTACTTTCCTAGATCTGAGCAAAGCTTTTGACTGCGTTTCTCATGAGATTCTCCTTCGGAAGCTGTATTTTTATAATCTGCATCCACATAGTTGTAGAATGTTAGCCTCTTACTTGAGTGATAGGCGGCAGCAGGTATTGGTCAGTGGTACATTATCGGCTGAAACAAATATTGACTTAGGTGTACCACAAGGGTCAATCCTTGGACCGTTGCTGTTTATACTTTATACCAACGACTTGCCTTTGCAAATAAATAAATCGGAAATAGTCCAGTATGCTGATGATACCACTCTGATTAACCGATCTAGGGATGTACATTCGGCTCTACAGAATAGTACATTGACAGCATTGAAGGCATCGGAATGGTTCTCATCCAATAAATTAGCACTTAACGTAAGTAAAACCGAGACATTAACATTCTCACTGCGAAACGGAAAGGAGCTTAATGAGTGCGTTAAATTTCTGGGTATACATGTTGACAACAAACTAAATTGGCGTGCACATGGAGACGTTGTTTCTGGGAAGTTGTGTAAAATTATATTTTTACTAAGACACCTGACACATTCCTTACCCAATCAGCATTAAAAACTGCGTATTTTGGCTATTTTCATTCGAATCTTACCTATGGAATTCATGCATGGGGCCACTCACCTATTCTTGGTGGACTGTTTGGCATTCAGCGTCGGGCCGTGAGAGTAATCTCCTCCCTTCCTTACAGGGCTGATTGCCAACCAGTCTTTACTGAAATGAATGTCCTTACACTACCTTGTGTATACATGTTAAGATGCATTGCGTATGTTAGAAAAAACATTAACCAGTACACAACGCATGATGTAATCTATAACCATCTAACTAGGCGTAGGCATCTGATATACCCAGCCCAACTACGGTTAACTAAAACCAAAAATGCGATCAACTTTTATGGACCTAAACATACCACAGGGCATAAAAGACCTGACTGATGCCAAATTCTATAATTGCCTCAAAAAATACTTTTTATCTAAAGCATTTTATGCTATAGAGGATTGCTTATCCAATAGATTTACTGATTTGATTGTAAGTTGCCCACTTTCTATTGAGCCTTGAATTATTTTTGTAATTAATTTTAACGTGTCTGTATTGTCCCTTAATTTATTTTAATTTTATTTACTTACAACCTTTGTATAGTTAGCTAATTAATTGATATGTATTAGACTTGTGTAAACTTCGTGTATTAGCACCAAATAAATGATTTGATTTGATTTGATAATAATTCGCAGTTTGACAACACTGCGGGGTAAAGGACGCGCCGATAGTGATTGTTACGTAAGTTGTATTTTATAATTGAGAGAGAAGCCAGTGTTTGTGTTTTATCGATATGGTGGTTTGGTTTTCAATAGCGTGAGTTAGAAATGAAGCCCGTACTGGTTTCTGGCACTGTGACTATTAAGAATCAAAGATGAAAGTTAACGCGAGTTAGAAATGGAACCCGCACTGGTTTCGGGTACTGTGACTATTGAGGATCAAAAATCAAAGTTAACGCTAGTTAGAAATAGAGCCCGCACTGGTTTCGGGTACTGTGACTATTGAGGATTAAATCTCAAAGTTAACGCGAGATAGAAATAGAGCCCGCACTGGTTTCTGGTAGTGTGACTGACTATTGAGGATCACAAATCAAAGTGCTGAAACAAATATTTGAGCTTTGTTGCATCGAATCATACTTTTGGTCAAATGTAGATTCGAGACATTAAACCAGAGTTAAAATCACAGTCAAACAGGTGAAGAGGTCAATCATCCCCACGTCCAAACAAATTTCGTCGAGTTCAATCTAAGGTCAATCAAATTATGATCGTTGCCTGTCTGTTATGATGATTACTATGAATCTTATGATGATTACCATGAAATCATCATAACAGACAGAGTTCCATATGGATGAAGTGTCACAGGAGTATATTATTGTGATTTCATTAAAAAACTGAAAAATGCAGAAAACCCGACCTCAGTTGCTCGAGGCTAGGCCACTCATTCTTCACATCAAAGCACGCCCGCACATTGTCAATGTCATAAATGAAAAGCTGTACGATTACAGTTGGGAACCGTTACCTCGTCCACCCTACAGTCTTGGCATAAGTCAACTAGACTTTAACTTATTCCCAAAGTTGAAACAACCTATGCGAGGACGTCGTTATTCATCTCTAAAAGAGCTTTCTGTTGCCGGTTGCTGGGGCCATTCGTCAGATGAAGAAAGAAGGCGTATTAGATGGTATTGTAAAGCTTCCCAGACCTTGGGATTCGGTCATTGAAAAGCAGGGAGAATATGTTAAAGGATTATAAAGAGAGTATATAAAAAAATAAACATGTTAAGAAATATACAAGCATGTGCATTATTTATGGAATGACCCTCGTATAATAAAAGGGAAAACATTTACACGGCAGTTTCCTGGATTCTATCTAAAATCACAACTTTTTTATACCAAATTAATCGAAATCATGATTCATAACGTATATGGAGACTTTCTAATGTCATCCTAGTTGCAACGACAATCGGATCGACGGTTGATCTAATAATTGAATCGACTGTTGTTCAACAGAAACTCGTTTAGCTTAGTACAAATCGTATAGTGTGGATACCCTTTAAGCCTGATTGAGTCCTGGACGTTTTTAGAACTAGGATTATGCTTAATTGGGAACTCTTTGATGACTTATGCCTCATTGAGGATTTAGAACTCGTTTAGTAATACAACTAAGTTAGATCCTTGCCGTACCTCCATTACATTGATAATAAGAACTCTTCTAGAACCACGATTTAGGTCTTTGAACACTGAAACTTCAGACCAGTACTTAGGTCTAAATGTCTTATGCGTCATTTTGAATTAGGAGTCTTCTAAAACTAGGAATTAAGCCTGATTGAAACGTAGATCTTTTTAGAACTAGGATTATGCGCAACTAGGACTTAGATTTCTTCGAGACAAACATTTTTTATTGAATTAGAATTATGCTTAACTGGGACTTGAAAGTTTTTGAGGCATATATTTTTTTAGAACCAGAATTATTCCTAATTGAGACTTTGCCTTTGAAAACTTTTGCCTGATTGTGGATTTAGAATTTATTTAGTACTAGGACTAAATTAGATCCTTGTGGTACCTCCATTGCATTGATAATAAGAACTCTTCTAGAACCAAGATTTATGTCTTTGAACACTGAAACTTCAGACCAGTAGGTCTAAATTACTCTTGCCTTTTTGATTTAGGAGTCTTCTAAAACTAGGAATTATATATATATATTGTCATTTGCCTTTTACCTTTCGGTGTAGGCTAAAACTAGGAATTAAGCCTGATTAAAACGTAGATCTTTTTAGAACTAGGATTATGCCCAACTATACTTAGATATCTTCGAGACAAACATTTTTTTAGAACTAGGACTATGCTTAACTGGAACTTAGAAGTTTCTGAGGCATAGATTTTGTAGAACCAGGATTATTCCTGATTGAGACTGTCTTTAAAAACTTCTGCCTAATTGTGGATTTAGAATTCATTTAGTACTAGGACTAAATTAGATCCTTGTGGGGATACCACAAGGATTACATTGATAATTGAAACTCATCTAGAGCCACGATTTATGTCTCATTGTGGGCTTGGAACTATCTTAGGGTTTTAAGTAAGGCTTAACTTTTAAAATTGAAGTATACGAATTCACAAACATTCAAATATTCAATTAATTCGAATATTTGAATGTTTATGAATTCATATACTTCAGTTTTAAAAGTTAAGCCTTACTTAAAACACCAAGATAGTTCTAAGCCCACAATGCGACATAAATCGTGGCTCTAGATGAGTTTTATTTATCAATGTAATCCTTGTGGTACCCCCACAACGATCTTATTAAGTCCTAGTACTTAATGAATTATTCAAATATTTTAATACTTCAAACTCAAGTATCCAAATATTCATTCAAAAACATATTCAAATGTTTAAATCAGTGGCGTAGATAAGGAAGGATTTAAGGGATCAACCCGATCCATGAGTCTAGAAAAATAAAAAAATGAAAAAAGGCTCTTTTTCTGTTAGCGATTAATTTTGTTATAATTTTTATTTTAGTTTTACATTTTCGTCATTTGTGAAAAAACCTGACGTGACACGGAATTTTCGGAATCTGCGCAAAAAATCCATTTAGATACATCTATTCATTTGAAAACAACAGAAAAAAGTTGAAAAATTGCAGATCAGTGTTATTATTTATGCGTGAGTGTGGAAAGCCTGAATATTTGGTTTGGTTCGCAGAGCGACCGAACCAAATTTTCTAGCTTTTCAAAACTCTAAATTTTACTTCATGCGCCACGCGTATAAGACACTGATTTTAAGTGAAGCTCACTTGTTAACAATAATTCTGAGTTTTCAGTGTTTAATACGCGTGGCGCATGAAGTAAAATTTCGAGTTTAGAAAAGCCTGAAAATTTGGCTCGGTCGCGTAGCGAAGCGGAGCGACCGAGCCAAATTAGGCTTTTCTAAACTCGAAATTTTACTTCATGCGCCACGCGTATAAAACGCTGATTTAATGTGAAATGGTCTTCAGCCAATCAACAAGTGAAATACGTTTAGTATGTCAATCATCAATAGTATAAATGATAGAGAAGGTGCTATGATCACCATCATTTTTTGTACTTGTTTTTGTATAACTTTAGAAAAATAAATTAATGAAACAATACACCAACTCAAACCCCTCCCATCACAAAAAGCTATCTACGCCACTGATTGAAATATTCGAGTATCCAAATATTTGAGAATTCGAGTAATCAGGCTTTATGAGATTATTTAATTTGTAACTAGCTATTAAACATTCAGTTTCTTTTCTTTAATGTGGTCAAAACAATTTTACAATCATCGAATTAAAATTTTAAAGAACCGACAATCTTTAAAATTGTTATTTAACGATTGTAAAAGTATTTTGACCACATTATTATTTCCAACGAATGTGATTAATAATCGCCGACCTTGAGCTTTCCTCGAGCTATCTCCGATCGCAGATCGCACACCCAACCTCTTACTTACTGTTCGAAATAAGTGCAACACAACATATCTCTAGGATGTGGACGCCGAGGAAGTAGTGCACGGCTAACGGACGGCTCGCGGGGCTTTCGCCGGGCGATCTGGGGCCACTCCTTTGCGCGAAGAATCGGAATCTTTCACTCTTTCATAGCCGAGACTCGGCGTGTAATCGCAATAATGACGCTCGCGATGATTTACCGCTCGGGGATTTTTCGCGCGAGCTAATTGTTCGCGCGATAACTCACTGCGGGGGCACGGCTTCCACATCTGAACGCATTTACGAAAAAATCCGAATCGAATGGACCGTAAACAAAGACACCGGGAGCCGATGTTGATCACAATCGGGCCCCCGGGCTAGCTACTGTATCACAATCGAATCGGCGCACTGGTTTCTATTTTATTAATCTATATTATCTGGTTTAGTGCTTCCTGATATGGAATGTAATGGGGGTACCACAAGGATCTAATTTAGTAATTTGTTTATCGAAATATTGCTTTAATTTTTAGGTGAATTCAGGTTTCATTCAGCGTAGACATATTTTTAAAGCACGAGCGAAGCAGGAGGGTTTCATTATACGAGCAGGGGCTCTCGTATAATTAAACTCTTCTGCGTCGCTCGTGCTTCAAAAATATGTCTACGCTGAATGAAACCTGAATTCACCTAAAAATGAAAGCAATATTTCGATGGCTGTTTTCCCGATCTAGTAGATCAGGAAATACGGTTTTTCTTTATTCGAATTCAATAAATTATACTAACATATTTCGAAACACAATATATGGCATTCATTCATACAAACCATTTATGTAAAAACTAGCATAGACCATACACTTAAGTAGTAATACTCGTACTAACGTTGGATACCTTGTGGGATACCTAATAAACCCGCGGGTTAATTGCCCTTTTCAATTATCCGCCAGATGGCGCCATCTTCACCGTCCGCAGTCGTTTGTTTTACGGTTTTACTGCTGATTTTAGTGGTTTTCGCTCTGGATGGTCTCAGCGTTTTCTAATTATCCTTAATGGCGGCTTTTTGCGCGCGCGCAATAATGGAACGCACTTAACCTACACACACAAACACACCTAAAACGAAAAAGCTCAAATTGAATCATGCGAGTCCATAAAAGCTCCGTTTAACCGTTCACTGCTTTGCGGAATAATTGCAGATTTTTATTACGAGTGCAGGGAATTCTTTAGAAAATTAACTAGTCCTCTCAAGAATGGACTAGGACGTTTATTAGTTTGTTCAGCACTAAGTTGAACAGAGTTAAGATTTTTGACGTCATCTGTTCTTGTCCAGTGTACATAACCTAAACCCTTCACCAGTTCTTGTCTAGTGAAAAAAATAACATAAGCAAAGTTTTAGTTCTTTTATACTGCACATAACCTGGACTAAATTCGAACGAACAAAAATATTCAATGAGTGAAATTTGGTTTGGTCGCGTAGCAAAGAGGAGCGACCAAACCTAATTTTTAGGCTTTTCAAAACTCGAAATTTTACTTCATGCCACGCATATAAAACACTGAAATATTGTGATGTTTGAAATACACTCAAAACGTCAAATCAGTTCAAATAATACAACATATCAAATTAACTTATTTAGTAATTGAAAAAAATATATATTAATATTGCGTTATTGCACATATTGGGATAGGAGAGACATTTTTCAAATAATAAATTTAAAAATTGGTGGTCTCGCGTTAGGCGCTAAAAATAGTTGAAGTTAAGGGTTAATTTGAGGATTAGTGAACATTTGTGTGGAACAATAAAGAGATTTACTCAACTTCTAAAAATGATTAAAATGATAATGACATAAGCAAAGTTTCTGTTAGTTTTAACGAATCACTAATTTGTAGCACGGGCCAAAATTTGGGAATTGATGGCCCCGCGTTCTGCTCCAAAAATGATGTGCAGTTCATCAAATTTCTTATATTTTATGAAAGAAAAGTCTGTGTTTTATACTGATGAAAATGCCAACGTTTTTCAGTAAAATTTGGGAATTAATGCCCCCCTGTTGGGTGCCAAAAATGATGTGCATTTGATAAAGTTTCCTGGACTCTTTTTAAAAAAAAGTACGTGTTTGATAATAATGAAAATGACAATGCATTTCAGTAAAATTTGGGTATTAATGACCCCGCGTTGGGCGTCAAAAATGATGTGCATTTGATCAAATTTCCTGTATTTTTTGAAAGAAAAGTCTGTGTTTTATACTGATGAAAATGCCAATGTTTTTCAATAAAATTTGGGAATTTATTGCCCCCTGTTGGGCGCCAATAATGATGTGCATTTGATAAAATTTCCTGTACTGTTTTGAAAGAAAAGTACGTGTTTGATAATAATGAAAATGGCAATGCTTTTCAGTGAAATTTGGGTGTTAAAGGCCCCGCATTGGGCGCCAAAACTGATGTGCATTTGATCAAATTTTCTGTGTTTTTTTTAAAGAAAAGTATGTATTTGATAATGATGAAAACCATTTGACAATGAATACCTACCTTCAGTGCAATTTTCAATTAAGTGTAATTTGTGTTAAGCACACGTCCTCGATGTTCTTGAACATTCGTGTTCGCATCGTCGGACGTTGATTATCGACGCTACCGCTGGAGCAATTCGGGCTTTTCAGTGCTTTTCAGTGAAATTTGGGTGTTGAAGGCCCCCTATTGGGCGCCAAAACTGATGTGCATTTGATCAAATTTTCTGTGTTTTTTTTAAAGAAAGGTATGTGTTTGATAATGATGAAAACCATTTGACAATGAATACCTATCTTCAGTGCAATTTTCAATTAAGTGTAATTTGTGTTAAGCACACGTCCTCGATGTTCTTGAACATTCGTGTTCGCATCGTCGGACGTTGATTATCGACGCTACCGCTGGAGCAATTCGGGCCCGCGGGGCCCACAGGCCACGGACGGAACGAAATGTGATTATACAGGCGCGCGGTCGTTACGGGTATCGGTAGCATGCATATAAGAGGAGAAGATGGGGCCCCGGGGCCAGAGGCCCCCTGTCCCCTCCTTCCGCACCTCGCACGCAACGCAACGACTAACAACCAAGTAGAACGATTATGAGCGCTCTACTTGGGTGTGGCCGCTACTGATGTGATGGTACCCTCATATATACCCCGTTTGATTCATACCGTAATGTTTTTCGGATAAGAAGCTGATGGTTTTATTGTGGGAAGGAAGGAGCGAGTAGGGGGGCAATTAAGTTCGCGGATCCGGATTTATGGCCGGGCCGGCGAAGATCAGACGGTCCGGTTGGGGTGTTCGATTATGGCGACAGTAGCGCGCTACACGGGGACCATTACGGGGCCGCTTGTCGGCGGCGCTTTGTGCATTGTCTGCCTTACATACTTGCATGCATTACGCGGGGCCCTTTATCTCTCTCCTCTCCGCGCGCTGCGTGTCGGTGCTTCTTTCTGTATTTGAGGCCGACCGGCTGCTACCGTTTCGCGATTCGCCGCCGCAGACCTTTATTTTAACAAAACGTTTACTAACTACCACCGCATTACCCGCATTCTCCAACTCGTCGCTTCTTTCGCAATCGGAATAAATACGAGGGAATTCCTTGCACTACAAAAGTACTTGAAATTTAGAAGAAATATCTTGTAATTTTAAAATATCATTCATCCCCTAAGATCACGGAGAGTGAAAACAATAGAATATTAGAAGTAATATCAGTGACATTATGTACTGAGTAACTGTTCTCCAAAAAATCGCTTCTAAAGCCGACTCCACACGTTGACTCACATGGCCATGCCAATGTTTGTTCCAACATTTGCTGTTCTTTCAAATATCACAAGTAGGTGTCCACATATTGGCTTAACCACCACCAACCAGAGCTGGGACGAATCCTCGTAAAAAGAATTCGAATCACGAATCCGAATCACCTAATATGATTCGAATCACGAATACTCGAATAAAGGATTCGTAAGAGATAAGTATGATTCGAATCAAAGATTCGAATCCTGTTGTTTCGAATCACGAATACAAATCCTTTAAGAATAAATTTGATTTTATTATTTTTTGCAACCATTAATATATAAATATCGTTACCAGTTGTTTTAACAAAAATATTCAAAACCTAATTATTTATTATCAACACTGAACATCGTTGATAACAGACTAAATATCTGTGTTACTCTGATAAAAGATGTATTTGTGTGTTTCTGAACTTCACCTCAAATCAATGTTTTGTACGCGTGGCGCATGAAGTAAAATTTCGAGTTTAGAAAAGCCCGAAAATTTGTCTCGGGTCGCTGCGCGACCCTCGACAAATTTTCACGGGGCTTTTCTAAACTCGAAATTTTACTTCATGCTTAACCTGGGAGTGGAAAAACGGGTGTTTCCACTCCCAGGTTAAGCATGAAGTAAAATTTCGAGTTTAGAAAAGCCCCGTGAAAATTTGTCGAGGGTCGCGCAGCGACCCGAGACAAATTTTCGGGCTTTTCTAAACTTGAAATGTTACTTCATGCGCCACGCGTACAAAACATTCAAATTGAACTCTATTATAAAATCGACGAATGCCTGAAAATTACGTAAAAAAAAATTCACTGAATATCATTAAAACCGGGAAAGTCAGATAAAAGTCATGGAATTATATTCAAATTGACCAAAACACTAACAAAAAAGCCATATGATATTATTAAATTTGTCAAAATCAGCAGGCAAATTACAAAACACGTACAAATTTATAAAATTAACTTTATTATTGACAAAAACAATGAAAACAATTTAACAAAATGGGGGTTTCCCAAAGAAGAAAGTTATATTAAAAGGCCAAGGAAAAAAATCTTGAATCAGGGATTTGTCGGAAAAAAATTACATTTCAGATTGTGGCTACCATGTCAGTTTTACTTCAAATAATATTAAACAAAATTTTGAAAACTAGATTATCTTTAAAAACATTTTCAGTCATTTAATGTTCTTATCAAAGCATTCAGTTTGAAGTTTCGAACGAGCGTTTCCACTCCCAGACTAAGCATGAAGTAAAATTTCGAGTTTAGAAAAGCCCCGTGAAAATTTGTCTCGGGTCGCGCAGCGACCCGAGACAAATTTTCTGGGCTTTTCTAAACTCGAAATTTTACTTCATGCGCCACGCGTATAAAACAGTGATTTAACGAGAAATTTAAAAACACACAAAAGACATTTTTCATGTTAATCCTCACAATTAATTCGAATTATTTTTGACAATTCAAATCCTTTTGTAAGTATTCGAATCCTTTTATAAATATTCGAATCCTTTTATAAGGATTCGAATCACCCACATTTGGATTCGAATACGAATCCTCTTAAAAAAAATGTAACGAATCCGGATCATGAATCCAGTTGAACTAAAGTATTCAAATACCTCTTTTAAATCCTCTAAAAGGAATCCTGAATGATTCGAATCCTGCCCAGCTCTGCCACCAACTTGTCACTTGTTCCTTTAACGCAAAAACCCAATGGCAAGTGGCAAGTGCAAGCGCCAACGTCCGAAAATTCTTTCACAAGCGCCAACTTCTTGATCCACACACATCCACACTTCTCCATCCACACTTCTCCATCCACACTTCCCCATCCACACTTCTCCATCCACGCTTCTCCATCCACACTTCTCCGTCCACTCTTCTCCATCCACACGTTGGACGTTCAGACTTGCCATATCATATGGCCAATGTGTGCAGCCGGCTTAATGGCCATATTTGGAGTTTCAAGCGACACCACAAACGCTCTAAAACCAGAGTACAGATTAACTGCACTCGAGTTAACCAGTCAATTGTTTTAAGGTAAAACGTAAAAAAATGTACGTTTTGTTTATGTCCAGCGGCGACCAAGACTGACCAACGCGATCAAGCCAAAAGGATTTAAAAAACGGTATATTGAAAACTCTGAGATACGAGAATTTATTTGCTTCGTCGATTGTAATTGTCAAACATTTGAGAGCTGTTAAAATCGAGTCATTTGGGAGCGGAGCTCGTTTGTTTTGACAGTTAGAGCGACCTTTTTTTAATGAAATTTGTGTAGATTTCACTCTAGTTTTCATTCGTTTTGTGAAATAGCTATCACCATTGCGTAATTACCGTAATAACTTATTTTGACAGTCAAGCGACACTGCAAAGATTTATTTATTTTGTTTGTATACTCCAATTTCATTACCGACGCGATGGAGGAAGGGGCAGTGGTAGACTCGATCTATACCGACTTTAGTAAGGCGTTTGACAGAGTTAGCCACTGTAGGCTTTTATACAAACTTCGAACGTATGGTGTTGCTGGGTCCATGATTGAGTGGCTCCGGTCGTTCATAAGTTGTAGACAACATGTGGTGAAAATAAATGATGCAGTTTCTGGCTCTGTAATAAATGCAACTTCAGGTGTGCCCCAGGGTTCTCACCTTGGACCATTGCTATTTCTCATCTTTATCAATGATATTGGTAAAGAAATTCAATCAAATGTTTTGCTTTATGCAGATGATATGAAGCTGTATCGTAAAATCACCACCAGTGACGATTGTCGCATCTTGCAGAATGATCTGGATCAGCTTATTATATGGTGCTCCAGTAATGATTTGCATTTGAACACAACTAAATGCAAATATATTCGTTTTTCAAGAAAACAAGGGATCTATTTACCGGCTATCTATTTTATAGATAGTAATCTTTTAGAGAGGGTTTATAAAATCAATGATTTAGGCGTTCTACTTGACTGTAAATTTCAATTTCATGAGCACTTAGATTTAATTATTGCAAAAGCATTCCAAAGAATTGGTTTCATACGGCGTATTACTATACATTTCAAATCTATCCGTACTTTAATGACATTATACTCCACCTTAGTCAGACCAATTCTAGACTATTGCTGCATAATTTGGTCACCGAACTATCAATGTCACATTGATAGATTAGAACGTGTACAACGTAAAATGATAAAACTCATTTGCTACCGGTCAAACCTTTCGTACAATAGTAATAATTATGACCTACTTCGTACATATCTCGGTTTGTTGTCTCTTGAAAAACGAAGGATTTATTTTATGCTATGCTTCGCATATCGTATACTGAATGGACTGATACTTTGCCCATCCATTTTGTCGTCTATTGGCATTAACGTTCCAGTTGGCTCAACCAGACAACAAAAACTTCTTGCTGACGTACACCACATTACTCTGTATGGCTATAACAGCCCTCAAAACAATTTAATAAGATATGTTAATTCTTATGGCGAGTCAATAGATTTTTTCGGTGTCTCGTTGAACCGTTTTAAAAGACTTTCTTTAAGTTCGATTAACTCCTCTTAAGGTCCTTTATATAATTATTTATTTGGTCCTCTTTTATTAGATGTAACTTCTGTCTCTGGCTGTATTCATTTGTACATTTTTTGGTTGTTTTTGTATTGTTTTGTGATTATTGTGTATATATTGTTGTATTTTTAATGGTCTCCCGTAATTAAGAATATATATATATATAATAATTCTCGCAATTGTGCAGTTGTTGCCTATAGTGCGTCGTTTTTTTGACAGATCAATCAATTTTAGAGTTACAACTGCAATCGTTACGGAGTTATCCCTCGTAGTCATTGCTCCCAATGTTGGGCATTTTTATTTCAAATATTTGGAAGCATATGAAGCAAACATAGACGAATTGTCAAAACACAAACAACAATTTTCGGATTAAATATGGAGCCTACGCCCAGCCTCAACAGGCATTGAGTCCACCCGGGCAAAATAATTCAAAATTTGTTTATATATTCATATTTTATTTTTGATATATTTATACAGTTTCTTATATTGCAATTATATTACAATTTTATGCAGAGCGCCTCTCACCGTATAAATGTTTTTTTTTTAAACTAATAACATTTTGACCCATATAGAAAAAAGAATTGCCAGTAATATGGTCACCCTATACTATCGCAGACTGCAAATCGCTGGAAATTATCCAAAATAAATTTCTCAGAATAATGGAGCACAAACTAGGCAAGACACATAGTCCAGGGAATTACACTGACATAAAGGACCTGTTACAGATGCATATTCTGGAATCCCGCAGACGGATCAACGATCTGAGTACTCTGCATAGCCTCATAAACGGCTCCATTGATTGTCCAGATATTTTAAAATATCTGGATTTTTACTTTTCCGCCAACAGCCGTTTATTACGATCAAGACCGCTATTTCGCGAACGAAAAATCTCTTTGGTCGCAACAACTCCATTGATCGTATAATGAGACTCGCTAATTTATATAACAACTGTGAATGGTTTGATATATTTAACAGTCCTCTAAGGAGTTTTAGATTTGGTATCATGCAAAATATTTTAGGATAATAAATCAATTTCATTATTAGTTTTCCTTATGTTATTATTGCTTTTAGATTTTGTTATTTCTATATAGAATAATTGCTGTAATTATTACCACCATTTATTAAATTTTAGTTATTAATGTTAATACGTTTTATCAATTTTTAAATATTATTGTTATTATTTTGTACATATTCTTTGTAAAAGGGGTTTCCCGTGAGAGAATAAATAAATAAATAAATTACTAGCCTAAACCTTACTATAAAACAACCTTCATTAAAACAAATTCATTCATCCGGTCCATATTTATAAGAATTCATAATTTAACATTATCCGTTATCTCCTTGCTTCTTGTCCGAATAACGACGGAAATTAATAACGCTCCGACCTGCTCATTACCATTTTATCATAATTTGGCGTAAATAGGAGATCCTTATCGGAGCGGACCCGTTCCATTTATCACGCTGGCCTACCAACTAACAAGTATGATTAGCTCCTCTCTCGGTGGCAGCAGCATGAGAACGTGCCCCGGGGGACGCCCGAATTGTTCCACGGAATCGGTTTCTCATTACGCCTCCTTCATTTTTTTGTTCCGCCGTTCTTACCAGAGAGAGCACAGAGGCCGTTCAAAATTGAAACCGTAATAACCGTCATCGGACGCATGAAAGAGGAACACGTGTTCTAGCTCGTAGCTAAATTTCGATGTTACGAGAATGTTGGTTAATGGGTGTATTTTTAAAGTACTTTAGTAACAGAAGTTGTTTGCAACTATCATGGCACTAAAATATAAGAATATGCAAGATGTAGACAAGAAGATTTTTTAAAGGGTTGCCGCTTAGTAAGTCGAAAGTATTCACTAATTAAATTGACCGTAATTACCGTCATCGGAGGCATGAAACAGAAACACGTATTCTAGCTCGTAACTAAATTTCGATATTACGAGAATGTTGATTGATGGATGTATTTTTGAAGGACTGTAGTAACAGAAATTGCTGCAACTATCATGGCACTAAAATAAAAGAATAGACTAGATGCAGACAAGAAGATTCTTTAAAAGGCTACCGTTTAGTAAGTCGAAAGTATTCACTGATTTAATTGATTATATCATACTTGGAGGTTAGAAGTTTAACTAATATTGGCTAAGAAAATTGATTACCTAAATCAGTGGTCTCCAAACTACGGCCCGCGGGCCAAATCCGGCCCGCGACTTGCATAAATCCGGCCCGCGATTGTTTGTAATTTTTTTGTAAATGTCATATTTTGAAATATTGTAACAATTGTTCCTTAAATTTTTCATAATTTTATAAAATTAATCGGATCTTGGCCGACTTTATTATGTAGAATTGTATTTGTGGCCCGCGAAGAAGATAGTTTGGAGACCCAGGACCTAAATCACTTCAAAAGGGCTTGCAGCATATACCTGAAGAATTTCGATGATTCAGAGATAAAATATTTTTGTAATAATAGCAAAATCTTAGAGCAAACAACGATCTAGCATACTTATAATCATATTAAAACCACAATTACTGGTTACAGCATATTACATCATAATAAATGTAAATATGTGAAAAAGGTAGACTAAAACCGACAACTGACTCAAACTACATAATTCCCTAATCGAGGAATTATAAACTACTGTAATTATAAACAACTGTTTATCTCTTTTCTAAATTGTTTCCGTTTAACTCATTTCTTTTCTAAAATGTTTCCGTTTATTTCATAGATTCTACATATTTGTTCCTTTTTGGTTTATCCTCCATAATCAAAATACATTATTGCTCCTTTTTGAATTATTCTCCATAATTAATCGACATTTTTGTTCGTTTTTGAATTGTTCTCCATAATTCTAAAACAGTTTTGTTCCTTTTAAACATATTTCCTATTAACACTTACACAAACATTAACTTCTTTTTTTTCAAACAGTTCGGGATTAAATGGAGTAATGTCGTGGAAACTGTGTGTTTGCGGAAAAATCGAGCGGAAGCTCTGATTGGTCGGTTGTGCTCGCACGTGCTACCGCTTTAATTCCGAAGTCGATTTGTTTCTAACTGTTCATCGCTGGTCGTAAATTGTTTAATAACCGAACGGATTGTGTAATAATCCTCCGCGGACGAAAAATCGCCACATCCTGCTCGATCGATGAATTAGTGCAGTTATGCCGAACGACAATTATGCAGATTCAGTACATTCGAGGATAACGTATTCTGCATGTATGATATAAAGGTGCAACATTCTCGGTGTTTCGCAAAAATTCGTTTAGATGGTGGAATTATGTAGCATAAATAAAATTTCTTGAAGTGTAATGAAACGATAATGATAATTAAGGTATTATGTCTTCTGTGTTTATGATGGTTTTTGTGAAAAGAAAATATTGAGAAACCAGGAAGATAATGAGTAATTAAAAAAATTATTTTAAAATTGAAGATTGAAAATGTTTTGTTTTCAGTCCTGTCAAAATTTGATACTTCATATGACCATTATTCAAAGGAACTATTCGAATTGCTAAAGCACAGGGTGGAAACCAAGTCAGGAAAATTCAGCCTCTTTAACAAAAAGTCAGGAAATTTTTAAACTAATAATACTAATAAATATGCAAATAATGCGATTAAAGAATTGACAAATTGTTAGTTCTGTTTGGAGCACGAATTTGACACATTAAATATTATTAAAAACAAATTAAAAAATGGTAAACATATCACATTTCTGGTAATTTAAACAAATGATAACTGATATACTAAATTGATAATTGACATACTAAATTGATAATTAACATACTAAATTTATTTCACCCTAACAAATTAGTTGATGATTTCACTTGAAGTTAGTGATGTATACGCGTGGCGCATGAAGTAAAATTTCGAGTTTAGAAAAGCCTGAAAATTTGGATTTGCTGGGGCGCGACTCGCTTCGCTCGCGCGCCCCAGCAAATCCAAATTTTCAGGCTTTTCTAAACTCGAAATTTTACTTCATGCTTAATCAGGGAGTGGAAACCCTCGTTAGACGATCGATCAAAAACTTATTTTGCAGTTTCCTTTATTTTCAAACTTGTGACATAAATCAAATAGAGTTAATGTTATATTTTTTAGTTCAAATTTAGAACACAATCAAATGTATGTGCATTATTTGTTGTACCCAAGTTATGTGAAATAAACTTTATTTTACATAACTTGGGTGCAATTAAAGCTTTTCCAATAATTAAACTACCAAAGAATTTTAATAATAAAATTACACATATTAATGAATTATTCTTTTTACTACTTTTATTGTAACGTTAGAAAAACTTGAATTGAACAATGTTTAACAAAAGTTACAAACAATCTGAAATTATTCAAAATCAGTTAAATTTATTGGGTACCACCATGAGCACAAAGCCACGTTTGTGCTCATGGTAAAGTCAATTTTTGTTATTTTGACTACAGTTTCCTTTTTTTCCAATATGTTTGATGCTGCAGAGTTTTCTTTTGATAATTCTGATCCTACGAAGAAACAGATAAATGAACAATGCTATCATTTACCAATCAAAGAAACATTTTGAATCGTTGAAGCACAGACTTGACTTCAGAATTTTCTATGGGACTCTTTCTAAAAGTAATTTTCTTCTTTTTATTACGGTTTTCCTTTTTGTAATTGTGGAACCACAAAAGTGGCGGTAGATACTTTTGCAAGACACCTTCTTAAAGCAATTTTCTTATTTTGATTACAAATTTCCTTTTTTGCAACCACATTTTTTGATGCTGCTCTTTGCGGCAACCTTAATATTTTGATGATTCTGTTGCTACGAAGGAACAGAGGAAAAAACAAAGGTACCATTTTTTAATAAAAGGAATATTTTCTAGTTGTTGAACTACTCGTCTGACTTCAGATTCTTCTGCAAGACATCTTTTAAAAGCTTTTTCTAAAAACAATATTTTGTTATTTTAACTGCAGAATCCATTTTTGCAAACATTTCTTTAATGCTGCAGTCTCTTCTTTTGGCCAACTTAAAGCTTTTGATGATTCCAATTCTGGGAAGGAATAAACAATGCTACCATTTGCTAATCAAAGAAAACATTTTGAATCGTTAAAGTAGACTTGGCTTTTGAATTTTCTGCGGAAAACCGAACTGTCTGCTCTTTATTACAGTTTCTCTTTATACAACAGATACTGCATGATACTGCAGAATATTTTTTTGGCTAACTTTGACATTTTGATGATTCTGATGCTGCGAATGAACAGCCGAATAAAAAATGCTACGATTCAGTAAGTAAATGAACGTTTTTGGAACATTTTTCTTATTTTGATCATAGTTTTTCTTATTTTTTTTTCAACCATATTTTTAATGCTGCAGGTTCTTTTTTTGGCTAACTTTGATATTTTGATCATTCTGATACTACAACAACAGAGGAATCAGAATCATCAAACTGTCTACAAATGAGTGGGGTTTTAAAGATTTTGGATTAGAACCTGATCTAATCAAGAGAAAGAAATCCATGTATCAAATGTTAAAATTGGCCAAAAAAGACTGTGGAGAAAAAAGTGCTCAACATTAGCGTTCCAAAATTCTGAATTAGATTGTGTAAACCATAGATTCCCAAAGTGGTCTATATCGACCCCTAAGGGTCGACTCTGAACTGCAATGGATTCATGTCAAAACTAAAATTGGGGGTGCATGAGGTATAAATGGGGGTCCATAAGAATGGATCCCATCTAACCAGGTTATGACTGAAGTTTTGGCCTTCCATAAATGGAATAATTCACATAACACAGGTAGTACCTATGTACTTACATAATACTTTCTTATAACAGACATAAATTATCTATGAAGTAAAAAATGTTAAAACATATTTGTCTGTGAAGCATAATAAAGATTTGGAGCTTGATTTGGGGAACTTTATAACACCATTCTTTAATCATGGGAAAATTCCAGATCGATGTTGGGATCGTTCTTCGTCGACAGGTCAAACCAACAACTTAAATACTTTAAATTTTAATGAATGCTAATTGTTAAAATACTGTCTCAGGCTAAATCAAGCATGTCACTTGTCAAAAACATATTTAAAGTTGATGAATTAGTAACAATTCAATATTAGAAAGGCAGGGTGTCTATCCAAAACAGAAAAAAATTGGCCAGAGGTCTACGAGGCAAACAAGTTTGGAAATCTGTGGTGTAGACCATAAGAAAAAATAACTCTAGGATTATGATGAGCAATTTTAAAAGGTCGTTACATTTAACTATGCAAGAAACACGGATATATCTGTAGAGTTTATGTATATGACTAATTAAGTGATATGCCTAAAAAAGTATGATATATATTTCATTACAGTAATTTGCTTTTGATAAGTTAAACAAATCGCTTCTAAAGGCTTTTGGTTTTTTGTGCATAAATGTGTTCAAATTTCGCCTTCATAAATGATACGAGCCATATCTAGGCATGCAAGTTTTCTGAATATTAATATTTGGCCATTACAAATCCACAAAGGAAAATTAGATTTGTAACTTTGGCGTTTCAAAGATTTTAAATTAGTCTACCTAATCTAATCAAGGTAAAGATAAATCCAAGTGTCACAATCTTAAAAATGTGTGAGGTTGTTAATAATATAAATACTTAATTAGCTCCATCTAGGCATGCGAGTTTGCTAAATTTTAATGTTGGGCACAATATCAATATCTTAAAACGAAAAGAGAATTTGCAATTCTGAAGATTTTGGATTAAACTACCTGATTTAATCAAAATCAGGAAAAACCCAAATATCAGAATCTTAAAAATGCTTAAAATTATTGATAATAATACTATATTTTGTACTAGAACATGTCCGTTTATTAGAGGTCATATTAAGCAACGATTGCAAGTTAACATTTCATAAACTAAAATTTAGAGTTGATTTTGTTTTCAGTATAACTTGGTCCATTGCTGTCCAAGTTACTTAACGTTAAAATTAAAATAGTAATGGGCCAAGAATGGAACCTTGAGGAACGTTTTTGTTTATTAGTGTGCACGCTGAGCTATGGACCGTAACCAGTACAATTATTTAATTGTTTTCTTCCTTTCAGAGTCTGGGATCAACGAATTGATGTTTTTAAGGAAAGTTCTTCTATCATTCAGAGTCTGGAATAATAGAATTAACTATAAAAATTAAAACATCAATCGGCCAAGATTGGAACCTTGAGAAACGGCTTTGTTTATTGGTATGCACGCTGAGCTCTGATCCCCAACCAGTACCATTTTTGTATGTATTCTTTCTCTTAGAGTCTGGAATCATCGAATTAGTGATTTTAAGGGAAATTCTCGTTTCAATGAGAGTCTAGAATAATCCAATTCACTAAATAACTATAAGTATGGCTATAGGTCACCTAATGCTTATTCACTTAACTCGATTCATAAACACCTCTTGTGATCCATCAATTTTGATGCAGAATTTTGTTTACGTCTCCTAGCAACGTCCTTACACACATTTGTGTAATAATAGCATCTATATCCGAACAAAAAATAATCTCTTGTTTATTTACCTACGACAATTTGGTTTAGATGTTGCCTTCATTATTTTACTTAAACTGATTTTGTTCATCGCTATTGAATCATCGAACGATTTGTTTCTAAGACTGACGACTAATTATGAGGTGTAGCGACTGTCTTTAACATTTTAGTTTCATAGCTATTTAATTTAGATTATTCAATCATCAATCTTCAGTTTCTGTTAATCAATCTTTAATTTCGAATAATCAATCTTCAATTTCTGATGAATTTTGATCAGTCGGATCCAATAAAGTATAAACAATAATTAAAGCGAATTCTCAGGATGTAGATAAATCAATACATTTCATTAGAAACTTCCTGGCTGGATCTTTACAGCATCTCTCGGATTAATTGGTTCAGCACGCGGATCGCGAACGACTTCCTGCGGAACCCACCGGCAAAATCGACGTGCGGCTGCCACAAAACGCACGTGCCGCAATTACGAAACTCCGTCATCGGCCATCACCATCCGCTCGGAATTAAATCGGACTAATAAAGCGGACGGACGGCGAACGATCGTAAATTACGACGATTATTTTACAATATCCTGCATAATGGCCGCCTAATTATACACGCGTACGCGTTGCCTGTCTTTCCGCTACCCACCGCAACAGCATTTTTTTCCTTAGTGTGTATCACCATTTCCATCTTCTAACACTTTACAGTTGGAGATAAAATATTCTAGAGGAAATCGCTTATGGATCTTTTTAGCGGATAAATTATGGTATCCGGTTCAAACGACTAAGTTAAATACATTATTTATGGATTGTAATAACAAATAAATTGGTTTAGATTATTAAAACCAGTGGTGCTAGATTAGAACCTTGTGGCACCACATTCCACAATGTATACAGGAAATTTTTCTTTTAAATACAGACGGACGGCGAATCTAGTGGTGCTAGATTAGAACCTTGTGGTATCTCGGGCCTCAATACATACAGAACATTTTTCTTTTAAATACAGACGGACGGCGAATCTAGTGGTGCTAGATTAGAACCTTGTGGTATTTCAGGCCTCAATACATACAGGGATTTTTTCTTTTAAATATACTTATCCTGATGTATACGCTGTATATTTCAGACATTTAAATATAGGTGTTTAATTGAATTCACTTGGTTTGTTTTACTAAAAATATTTTATTTTAACTAGTTTCGGCTTAATGCCATTTTCAAGAATGATATGGTAGAAATGTTTTACCAAATGAATAATGAGAAACAAGTTAATCAGACATTTAATTCGATTTTTTAAAGAGTTCACTTTGAAGCTACTAATGAGTGAATCCACTCCTTAGTTAAGCATGAAGTAAAATTTTGAATTTAGAAAAGCCTGATCATTTGAATTGGTCGCGTAGCGAAGCGACCAATCCAAATTTTCAGGCTTTTCTAAACTCGAAATGTCACTTGATGCGTTACGTGGTAAAACACTGATTTCAAGTGGTTTTTGATATACTTTTATAGCATTGTACTATACTAGTATATTTTGAACTTCAAAATATTTTGTTGTGCCTACTTTCCTCTCTATTACTAAAATATTCACAAAAAAGTAATAATCCATTACATCTCAGCAGTATATTTTACAACTTTACTTAAAATCAGTGTTTTATACGCGTGGCGCATGAAGTAAAATTTCGAGTTTAGAAAAGCCTGAAAATTTGGTTTGGTCGCGTAGCGCTACGCGCTACGCGACCAAACCAAATTTTCAGGCTTTTCTAAACTCGAAATTTTACTTCATGCTTAGTCTGGGAGTGGAAGACACTCGTTAGCTTAAAATACATCACAACTGTCAAATGTGTGTCATAACTGTCACAAAGAAAAACTATAACATGAGCATCATTATAGTTTAATTCAAACTTGTGTCATGGATATAATGAACTAAATGTCGGCTAACATCGACTTATATCTACTGTCATTGTAGTCCAAATGACGGCTGACGCCGACTTATGTGAAGTTAACACGATAAACTAAATGCCGGTCTATGCAGACTTATGTCAAGTTGATACGATGGACTAAATATCGGCTAATGCCGACTTATGTCAAGTTGATACGATGGACCAAATGTCGGTTTACGCCGACTTTTGTCAAGTTGATACGATGAACCAAATGTCGGTTTACGCCAACTTATGTAAATATCATTGTCAAAACAGTGGCTTACAATTGTAATGTCATAATAATCAACATTCAGTTGATAGAGACATTTTATGAAAAAAATCATGTTACAGTCGAAAGGCACACAACTAAGTGACTTACAGTCATAATATTACAAGAATGCGTAATTTTTTACGGTTATTGACATTGACATTTATACCGATACTTTTGACACGGGTCGGCTTCGGCCAACATTTATTTCATCATTTCAACTTGTCACACGTTAGAATTGACTTATAATGATAGTCATGTTATTGTTTTTTTTTGTAACAGTTATGACACATTTTGCCACTTGTGTTATTTTTAACCTAACGAGTGTCTTCCACTCCCAGACTAAGCATGAAGTAAAATTTCGAGTTTAGAAAAGCCTGAAAATTTGGTTTGGTCGCGTAGCGCGAAGCGCGGAGCGGCCAAACCAAATGTTCAGGCTTTTCTAAACTCAAAATTTTACTTCATGCGCCACGCGTATAAACACTGATTTCAAGTAAAGTTAAAAATATATACTGCTGAGATGTGATGGATCAATATTTACCGAGTTATAGAGAAATAAAGCAAAAATTGCTTTTTTGTAAATATTTTATAAATAGTAATAAGAAAAGTACAACAAATTTAGTTTTAGGCACATTCTTCATATCACAAGTTCAATAAAAAAATCCTCTAGTATGCCATGATTTAATCATTTTCTTTTAAATTAAGTTGGCTACACGATTTAGGAATGGACATATCGTATGTTCAGTAAAAAAAAACCTCTAGAGTGCCATGATTTAATCTTTTTTTAAAATTTAAGTTCACTACACCCTTTAGGAATTGTCATATAAAACGTCGAACATAATAATTGTAATGTAAAATTTCAGAGTTGCCAACCTACAATTTATTCCATGACACTCTAGAGGTTTTATTTTATTGAACATATGATATAAAACGTTCAACAATAAATCCACAGTTGCCACCCTACAATATTTTCCATGGCACTCTTAGTAGTATTTTTATTTAATATACGATATTTAAATCATCATATCTTTAACGGAAATAGTGCTATGATGAACACATCACCATTTTCTTGTAATCATTTTTTTTTCTTCGGGTTTTTTGTTGTAAATATTTGGCCATGGTTTTGATAGTTAACACTCGGTATAAGTTAATTATGTACGAGTACGATTCTTTAAAGATACGAGTTGATCATATATGATTATGTAAGATAAAATTGATTGTACATGAGTCCACAGGGATGAGTTAGTGCAACGTTGCAGGTATTATTATCATCATCATATACTTTTTATATTAAAACGTGATCATTCCGCTACCAGGTAATGAAGGGTTTGGCGCCCGATTGATTACTACAAGCCCGATTATTCAACCAAGTAGTCAAGTCACGTACCGCGAGCTACCTGCCTTACCGATCCTGATTAAACCTCCGCACGAAAAAAACCCTACTTACTCCGCATAATTCCCGGTTTTCGGGCGTTATTAACATGCCAGAGCGACGGATTTATACCGCGCGCAACACTGTAATTTGCCCGGGTTTATGAAATCCCGCTGAAAAAGAATTAAACCTTCGGTAAGTCACTGCCGCACGAATCGGCCACCGTGTTCGCGGATCTGATAAGGGGGTTTGTATGTAAAAAAAAAAACAAGGGCGACCATTAAAGAGTGGCTTCGATTGTGCTTGAGCCGCCGACGACACAATTTAATGTCCCGGCCGGCTTTGGGCATTATGCTGTCAAGGTGTACGGGCATCAAGCCGAAGACTTGTTAAGACTGAGAAACGGACTGATTTATTCAAAAAGAGAACTGGATCTGCATTGTCTGTTGTTGAATTTGATTTTCGAGTAAACTAACCAAATTGAAACAATCTAAAACATCCTAGATGTAAATACGAGTCTGTGTTACACAAAATCATGTTTAATCCATACAATTGTAAAGGATGTTTTTTTTTCTAGAGGTATAGAACTTCTTTTTCTACTAAAGCACATAAAAATCAATAAACAACAATTTTGTTGGCTTTAATAGGTAACCAATGTAATGGCATTTCATGTTTAACAATAATGGGCATTAGACTGTGCCAAAAAAAATCGACATTTTTTGATTTCGCTCTTCCTCTAGTATATGATTCCCCGTTCAAAATCCGGCGGGTTCTTAAAATCTGAAGTCAATCGGTTGATATTTAGAGGTGCATCAAGTCTAAAACGTGTTTTTAAAATTTTTTCCTCGATTTTCGAGAGGTTTTAGCTTACTGTTCCAAATTCACGGGATGTTTGACGCCTGAGACACATTATTACATTCCAATACAAAGTATTCAATGCGTTTCAGTCGCCAGATCTACTTTCGGAAAGATATATTGGCTAAAAAACCCATTTTTTAAGGCCTAAAACCGTGACTTCAACTTTCAAGTTCAATAACTTCATATTTTTAGGTCCGCGATGCGTCAATTGTTGTTTGAACATAGTAGTATCACATAGCATTATTTGAATTCAACATTCCAGAGAAAATCGGCCATCAGTTGAAATAATCTTCACTCGAGGGAAAACACGCACTACTTGAAAATGGACCAAAATGACAAAAATTCAGATAGCAATAACTCAGCTGTGTTTAGTCGAAATTGTATGAATCTTTGAGTTCTAAATAGGTTGGGATCTTCCGTTTAATGGAATGCATATAGCGAAATCCATTCCACCACCTCCCACTCCGATAAGAAAAAACTTTTTCATGATTTTAACTTACAAAAAACAGCTAGTAGGTAGTGCCTACAAAATCGTGGTTTCAATCAAACAACAGAGTAATAAGTTTCAGTCATTTTCCTTTCAGTTCCCTAAAATGTCCAGTTTCTAAGATGATTTGGTGCAAAGTTATGAATTTTTTCAAAAAAGCTGCATCTTGCTCTTTTTTTGGCCACAATTTTACCAATTTTACACCATAATTGTTGATTTTTAATAACAATAATCGACAAATAATCAAATCAATAAAATGTATTGAACACAGAATTTATTCGAGTATTTACAAGTATATTACAGGAACGCTTTTTTTGTAACGCTTGGCATTCGCCGCCTGTGCTCCGCGACAACTTTCAAAAGGTACTGCTTTTGTTCTTCGCTAGTTGTCAATTCGGAATTATATTTTGTTATTAAAGCTATACCCCTTTCCGCGGTATCGTTCGTAACGCGTAAAAATGAAAGTTTATGTTTTGCCTCTATGTAATCATCGTAGAAACTGGAAATTTTAGGGAACTGAATAATTACTGAAATTTATTGCTGTGTTGTTTGATTGAGAGAACGATTTTTGCGGACCTGCCTACTAGCTGTTAAAGTTAAACAGCTAGTAGGCAGTGAAAATCATGAAAAAATGTTTTTCTTATCGAAGTGGGAAATGGTGAAATGGATTTCGTATCACAGTGATATGCATGATATTTAAAGGGAAGATCCCAACCTATTTAGAACTCAAAGATTCATACAATTTCGACTAAACACAGCTGAGTTATGGCTATCTGAATTTTTGCCATTTTGGTCAATTTTCAAGTAGTGCGTGTTTTCACTCGAGTGAAGATTATTTCAACTGATGGCCGTTTTTCTCTGGAATTTTAAATTCAAGTGATACTAGACTATGTTCAAACAACAATTGACGCATCGCGGACCTAAAAATATGAAGTTATTGAACTTGAAAGTTGAAGTCACGGTTTTTAGGCCTTAAATAATGGGTTTTTTGGCCAATATATCTTTCCGAAAGTAGATCTGGCGACTGAAACGCATTGAATACTTTGTATTGGAATGTAATAATGTGTCTCAGTCGTCAAACATCCCGTTATTTTGGAACAGTAAGCTTAAACCTCTCGAAAATCGAGGAAAAATTTTTAAATACACGTTTTAGACTTGATGCACCTTTAAATATCAACCGATTGGCTTCAGATTTTGGGAACCCGCCGGATTTTGAACGGGAAATCGTATACTAGAGGAAGAGCGTAATAAAAAATGTCGATTTTTTTTGGCACAGTCTAATGGGCATCTTACCACCGCAATTCCGTCTTAGATGAATTATTCTATTGGTTCAATTTTTCATAACTTTTTCCAATGTGACCGAGCTAATCTCTCCAACTAACTTATGTTTGTATAACTTAACCTAATCCAATTCCATAAATTCGTTCTAATCTAGCCTAACCCAATACAGATTGACTAAATGTTAGGCTCAATTTGGTAAATCAAGAATTAATCACTTAATCATAATTTATATGAGATACAGATTCGTAAAATTAATAATCAAAGTCTTAACAACTATTGAGATATTCCTTGATGTATAAAAATCGCATGCCGCGGATTCTTCGCTTCTTTCCGTTCTTTTTACGAGGCCGACTTAATTTGGCCACCAATAAAGTACGGGTTTTACGGTTGTAATTGTGTGCCGGTTTCGGTGGATGGCGCTCGTAAAACTGCTTAATTGCAGATCGCGAGCGCGATCAGGGAAAAATGAAGAAAACGCGAGTGGAGGCAGAGATGGGGTCTCGATATATAAACTGGTCGGTTTTATATCCCGAACCGAATGATTAGGACTCAATTTTCGAAATGTAAAACGTCCACTTTAATGTGTAAATTAAAGATGCTTTTATGATTTTATACCTATTGGGCGTTTATGGGAGTAAGTAATAATTGGATGATGTGATGATTTTTGATTCCTTTTTATCCTTCCTGTGATGCCTAATAAAAGATCATCTTTATTATTAATAGAAGTTAGAAGCACGTTTAATATTTACTAAGCACTCAACAGGTTGAGCGTCATAGCGGTCATTTCGTCCGCACATGATACGAGTACTTTACGGATGGCATTTAACCTCCAATCTGCTGATCATATAATTGTGAATCTTTCGATGTGTGTTTATGCTAACATGGTTCTATAGATTGTGTACCCAGCAGTGAGTTTCAAAAAACTAATAAAACTTTAACCGGTGGAGGCTTCTACTGTGCAATCGTTTAAATTATGATTCAGAGCAGGCGGCATTTTTTGTGCGGTTGCCCAGAATGCTAATTGAATGATGGAATACATTTGAGGTTAGGGTAAACTATGTGTTAACAATCAGTAGTGCCTTATTTAAAATTCAAATCATGTTTTAAACGATCGCACTGTACTTCGTTATCAGAGCTGGGCAGGATTCGAATCATTCAGGATTCGAATCCTGGATTCAAATCCTTTTAGAGGATTCAAAAAAGGCATTCGAATACTTAAGTTCAACTGGATCCGTGATCCGGATTCGTTACACTTTTTTAAAAGGATTCGTATTCGAATCCAAATACAGGTGATTCGAATCCTCATAAAAGGATTCGAATCCTCATAAAAGGATACGAATCCTCATAAAAGGATTCGAATCCTCATAAAAGGATTCGAATCCTCATAAAAAGATTGGAATCCTCATAAAAGGATTCGAATCCTCGTAAAAGGATTCGAATCCTCGTAAAAGGATTCGAATCCTCATAAAAGGATTAGAATATTTATAAAAGGATTCAAATACTTACAAAAGGATTCGAATAGTCACAAAAGGATTCGGATCGTCAAAAATAATTCGAATTAATCGAAAGGATTAACATGAAATTTAGTTTTGTATGTTTTTAAATTTCTCGTTAAATTACTGTTTTATACGCGTGGCGCATGAAGTAAAATTTCGAGTTTAGAAAAGCCCCGTGAAAATTTGTCTCGGGTCGCTGCGCGACCCTCGACAAATTTTCTACGCGGGGCTTTTCTAAACTCGAAATTTTACTTCATGCTTAGTCTGGGAGTGGAAAACACTCGTTCGTAAATTTTTGAATTATCATAAAGTTGTCATAAAGTTGTGTATTTATGACATTTTGATGAATTTTGATGATTTCTGTCAACTTTGACAATTTGATAAATTTCAATAATTTTCGTCAAATTAGACATTTTTAATTGTATTTTAAATAATTCCCTTAAATATGATATTTTTAATGTTCGACGTATTCAATCGAATTCTGACAATTTTCGCACAAATTAATATTTTTGACGTTAGCAATCATATCATATTTTGACAATTTTCACACGGATTGACATTTATGACGTTTCGAATTATATTTGGACCATTGTCCTATGAATTGACATTCCCAATCAAATGTTTACACTTAACATGTCGATTTATAACATTTTTATCATCATCATCATTTCGAGATTTTCGTCGATTCATAAAATTTTCATTAGATTTTGTAATATTTCCTCAATTTATCGAATGTTGATGACATTTTCAATATTTGGGGATTTCTAATTAATTTATGAAAATGTTTATCAGATTTTCAACATACCTTGATTTTTGATATTTTGTCATTTTTATCGATTTTGATGAAATTTTCGATATTTCGAGATTATCTCCTCAAATTATATAAAATGTTTATATGTAAGATTTTCAATACTTTTATTCAGATTTGTAACGATTTTCAAAAATTGTTGACTCATTATTTGAACACACAAATTTGAGATTTCTTTTTCTATAAGACATATTTAATCATTTTTGACATTGAATGACATTTTTGATATTTTTTACCATTTTTCGACAATAGATTATATTCTTAATATTAGACTACGTTTCTTGACACTAGATGGCATATTTCACATTAGATCTTACTTTTGATAAACAATGAAATGTTTACTTTTTTACCATTTCTGATGTTGACATTAAATGATTTATTTGATATTAGATGGCAGTTCTGGCAGTTTATATTTTTTACTTTTTTGACATTAGGTGACAATTTTGACATTTGATATTTTTGATATTACATATTTACTTGTTATACATTAGATGACAATTTTTATATTATTAGATAACTTTTTTGACATTATTACTGATTTTGAGAGAAATTTTAGTTTTTGTAAGAACGTTTTTGTCAAACTGTCACGTACTGACATAAAATGATAATTTTGAGGTAAATCGATTTTATCAAAACGCCGAATTTTTGACGTTTTTGATATTTTTTATATTTACGAGATGACACTTTGGTCATTTTGATATTTTGGGCGACCCTCGACAAATTTTCTACGCGGGGCTTTTCTAAACTCGAAATTTTACTTCATGCTTAGCCTGGGAGTGGAAGACACTCGTTCGTAAATTTTTGAATTATCATAAAGTTTTCATAAAGTGGTGTATTTATTTTCAAAAAAATCTTTCTCGGTTTATTAAACAAAAACAAAAGAGCTGAGGTGAAAGGTGTTTAGGTAAAAGAGGTTTATTTTTTCGTTGGCTACAACTTTTGTTTTAAACATTTTTTGACTTAGACGTCGAAAGCCATAGCGAAATTCCTTTAATAAAAAAACATCTAATGATTACTGGTTATTTTTAACACAAGACTTTTAGACATTTGATGGTATAATTAATATTAAATTACTGAAATAAGTATTTATTTTTTAATATATTCGTAAATATACGATAAACAATGTAAAATATTTATTTAATTAAAATATTTAGGAAATAACAATACAATAAATTTTATATTATTATTGTTATTATTATTATTATTATACAGGGTGTCCGCATTTCAACAGAATGTATAGGAATTTTAACAACGAACATTTCGTAGAAAAATGTTTGATTTACTGATAAAACCAAAAAATTGTTTCATATTTGTACGACAAGAACAGTTAACATGGGGTACAATTTTTACCTTGTAAATCCCTATGGCCATACTTAAATAAAACGCACTGCATATCGAGGTATGTATATTTAAAAAAATCCTTGTAAGTATACCAACAAAATATTAGAGTGATTTTTATTTTATTTCTTTGGATTAAAAGAGGGCTAAAAATGAGCAAAATATTATCACCACTTTTAAATCGCTATGAACACAATTTTTTGTTTAAACTAAGCCACAATGGGTTCTTTTCGTGAAAAATTCTTTAAGTTTTATACGTATAAAACTCATGTATTTATTTCTAAAAAATAATAAATATCATATAAGCTTTCAATAAATACCCTTTTTAGGTGTCGAAAATTAAAAATAATACAATAAATAAAGTTCAAGTTAGTTCATTAAATACGCTTAGGGTAAACTTTGAGAAGAAAAGCAGAAGGGTTCAGAACTTAGTAACAAATGCAACTGAAATTTTCAATCCAAATTCTTAAGTCTAGTTTTCTTAATCACATTCGCAAATTAAGAAAAATCAACTTGAGAATTTTCATTTAAAATTTATAATGGAATTACGTGTACAAATAAAAAGTGTAGCAAATAAATTAGTATCATGTCTAACATTTCGGTAATGTATATAAATCAATATTGCACGGAAAACGTTTATACAATGTTTGTAATGTTGCTAATACTTTGTTGTAATAATTTGAATACAATGTTTTATTTTAGTATCATGTTCAATATTCGTGCAATATTTAAAATGCTTCCGTGTTCAGTGGGTAATGTTGAATTTGAAAGCGAATTGTAACATGTTTATATCCTTCTAACAATTACAACTTTATAGAAAAATGTTTTATTTATTGATAAAACCACAAAATTGTTTCAAATTTGTACGACAACAAAAGTTAACATGGGGTACAATTTCTACCATGTAAACCCCTATAGCCATACTCAAGGCCGTAGCCAGAAAAAAATTCGGAGGGGGTTATAAAAATTTCGGGGAGGGGTTAAAACCACTGAACAAAAAACAAAAAAATCAACATTATATTGACATTAAACGTTGCTTTAATGTTGATGAAACGTTCCTTAAATGTGTTTGCTTAGTGGGAATAGTAGAAATATTGTTTTTGCTTTTACATGGCAGCTTTAACATACAAAAAATAAATATTTTAAAAACTTTCGGAAAGGTTTGAACCCCCATATCCCCCCCTACTGGCTTCGGCCTTGGTCATACTTAAATAAAACGCATTGTATAGTTTTAACTTTGAAAATGATCGCATCGGATCGAAACATATTTCAAACAACTGAAAATAAAAATATAGAACGAAACAAGTGTTTTACTTTACGCAATTCTTAAATTTTTGGGGCAATTGCACAACCCAGTTACATTTTTAATTGAATTAGCTTACTTTTTCTTAAAATTTCCCCTTAATTACGCACACTATATTAATCACTACAACAAACAAAAAAATACAATAATTACAAGTGCTTACTTTATAAATACAATCGTTGTTTGTTATTCAGGAACTTTTTTTGGAAAAAACATTTTGAACGAATGAACAAAAAAACAAACATCGAAGGAAGAAAACTACGTTTTACACGTAAGACCGAACCTGTAAAAATTCAAAGTCAAACCCAAAATCTAAAATCCATTCACACTAATATAAGACTTTATTTATTCTCCACTCGAAAAAAAAAATCGGGTTTCATCCATCCTCTCATTTGTTTTTATTTTAAATATATTGTACAATTATGCTAAAATATCTAGTTTTAGTTTTATTTTTTGATACTCTTTTTACTTACATTAACAAGCAATACTTGGTTAATTTCAATTTAAAACTTGAAACAGGCAATCAGTCACAACAACAATGTCCTATCTAAGACGAAAATCTTGGCTTTTTTTCTTCCACTTTGGGATTAACGAGAATCCCGTTAGGGAATCCCGTTAGGTTTGATTTCAAATGTGTGTTTTATAACTTTCAAATTTAAATGTCAATTAACTTTTTCGCACATTTGTCTACAAATCAGCGGCGGCTCGCCGCCTGCTTCAGGGTAGGCCAGAGGCCTAAGGTAATATGTATCCGTTATTGAAAGGTGACTTTGTTGTCCAATTCCTTGTATGTATAAAGCGCGATCCCAACCTCAAATTCTGTGTGCCTTGGCGCTGTGGCCGAACCTGAAGTTAGGCTACAAGCCGACCCTGAAGTTAGGCTGCAAGCCGTCGCTGCTACAAATATTCTAAGGTTTTAAGAGTTTCTTTGATTTTACGATTATTCATTGACTTTACGATTTGATGAGTATTTATTCATTTTACAAATATTTGTAGTTTTTACGAACATTTGTTAGTGAATCCATTCAATTTTTTGGCCGGATGAAAAAGCCTAGTTTTACAGTTTATTTCATGTAAGAGATAGAGAGTCGGTTAAATTGGGGTAAAGTTGCGTACTTTAGGGCCTAATAATAATCCAAAAACAAGTTTGAAATATCTTCTTTCGTTAATGAGATATTGTCAAAAGACGTATTTTTTGAAAATTCGTTTCTATATTTTATTCAAAACTTTGACATGATTGGCACTTTTTAACGATAAATCTAGTAACATATTTTATTTTAAGATAACTATAACATTTACCTAGGGACCATAGCTAACTTTTGTTTTTCTTATGAGCGCCATTTTGGATTTTTATATTTTTTGGAAGAATATTTTTTACTGAATTCAATGATGTATCACACTTATAGTTTATTGTACATTTTATATGTAAAATTTTAATCTTTTGGTTATTCAAAGAGTGCCTTGGAAACAGTTGAGTAACTCACTTATTTGGCAACTCCTAGGACCCATAATTTTCTTACATATCACCCCTGAAGACGGGCATCCGACGACACATACTTTATCAGTTTAACAGTTAAAGTAACGAGTGTCTCCCACTCCCGGACTAAGCACGAAGTAAAATTTCGAGTTTAGAAAAGCCCCGCGTAGAAAATTTGTCGAGGGTCGCGCAGCGACCCGAGACAAATTTTCACGGGGCTTTTCTAAACTCGAAATTTTACTTCATGCGCCACGCGTATAAAACAGTAATTTAACGAGAAATTTAAAAACATACAAAATTAAATTTCATGTTAATCCTTACGATTAATTCGAATTATTTTTGACGATCCGAATCCTTTTGTGACTATTCGAATCCTTTTGTAAGTATTTGAATCCAAATTTTCACGGGGCTTTTCTAAACTCGAAATTTTACTTCATGCGCCACGCGTATAAACCACTTATTTGAAGTGTAGTTCAAAAACACACAAATACATCTTTAATTAGAGTAACACAGATATTTAGCCTGTTATCAATGATGTTCAGTGTTAATAATAAATAATTAGGTTTTGAATATTTTTCTTAAAACAACTGATAACGATATTTATATATTATTGGTTGTAAAAAAATAATAAAATCAAATTTATTCTTGAACGATTTGTATTCGTGATTCGAAAAAACAGGATTCGAATCTTTGATTCGAATCATATTTATCTCTTACGAATCCTTTATTCGAGTATTCGTGATTCGAATCATATTAGGTGATTCGTATTCCTGATTCGAATCCTTTTAACGAGGATTCGTCCCAGCTCTGTTCGTTATACATCATTATTTACACAAATAAAACTTTGTTTGTATCGTATGTTCAATAAAATAAAACCTCTAGAGTGCCATGGAAAATATTGTAGGTTGGCAACTGTGAAATTATATATTATAATTATCATGTCTGACGTTTTCTGTCAATTCCTAAACCGTGTAGCCAACTTAAATTGAAAATAAATTAAATCATATGATACAACTGAGGTTTTTATTGTGACTATAGTTTAGACAACTTTAACTTGTCATTATCAAACTAGGAGTAATTTAAACTAACAATTTTAAGTGTCTCATTTGAGTAATAATGGAATCTCACGTTGGTCCTCTGGGAAGTTATAATAATATTCTCAGGGCGTTCATTCTGTTAAGATGCTTAGTGTAGACCTAGAACAATCTACTAATTATTTACCTTTTATCCGTACTATTATTTACTAATGTCAATTAATAAGGTAGCAACGCTTTATCATCATCTCTTCTATGAGCATGTAATTAAAGTGCGAGAAAAATGTACAACCATTTAACAATCACAAATTATACCCATCCGAGAAAGACAATCGTGTTCTCGTTGTGTTGTTATGTCGGGCATAACAGTAAAGAGGAGATGGGATTGCACGTGCCCGACCGTCTCCTCGTCTTCCTCTTCTTCTCGCTGCCGAGGAGAAGGCAAGGAGCACGCGAACCACGATTACGTGATGCCGAATCACTCCAGTGCTTGTTATGCTTTACTTGGCACGCATTTTTCTACCAACATCGACAACATCTTGGAGCACACGCTTCCTCGTCCAGATGCCTAAGACCAGTAGATGGTAAAAAAAAATAAATGGACGGATAAAGGCGAAAAACAAAAGACGCGAAAGGTGGCTTCCGCACGACTAACTCTGTACGGTTTTGTTGAACAAATGTGTTGGGTATCGGGTTTTTGTTTGTTTTGGAAATTGATTAATTGTTTGGGTTTGGTTAAGACAATGTTGTTTGTTTGTTTGTACTAGGAAATCAAGATTTATTTAAGCAGATCAAAATTATTATTTTCATCTTTTAAGAAGCAAAAGAAGAATGACAAAAGAATACTTATCATTTTATCTTCTTCGTCGAGAAGATCAAGTTTTTTTTCTTTCCCTTATCCCGAAGAACACTGGATTCTCTCGCTAATAAGGAAGATCAAGTTTTCGTTATTTTTATCAAATCTTCTTAAGTTTCTTCAAAAAAATAAAACTACATTAAATTCTTCTTAAATCTCCTTATCAAACCTTCAAATGCTGGAGATGAAGGATGTTTTGGAAATTGATTAATTGGTTGGGTTTTGCTAAGACAAAATTGTTTTCCTACGACCACTCCCGAAAACAGACATATCGTCGCAATACCTTTGCATTGAAAGCTGTCAATTGTATATTTGTATTTTAACAAGTCAGTCCCCTATTTCCAAAAACCCTTAAATCTATTTAAAAACAATGGATTTATTGTATATTTGTATTTTGACAAGTGAGTCGCCTATTTCCAGAAACCCCTAAATCTATTTATAAACAATGGATTTAGTGGTTTTTGGATATAGGCGACTCAAGTAATGTCACGCTTAAAAATTGAATTTTCAAAACTAGTTTTGAAAGTGAAATCCCCAAACGTTAGTATCAAAATTATTTTGTTATCTCTAGATTTTGAATCTACATTACTCCAAAAAATTAATGCACCATATCCCAATTACTTAGAAATTTTAACTTTTTAAGCTTAGTTTTGTGTTTATTTATTTGTTTATTTTGTTTATTTTATTTAATTTAACAACTGCAACCAATAAACCCAAGATTCAAAGCATTCTTCGTAATTTCAAAGAGACTAACGTGAAATATACAAAAATAGTAAAATAGTTCCAACATTTTTTAAATTGCTGGTGGTGCATTAACTTCTTGGAGCAGTGTATGATGTGCTTTTGAAGAAACTTTTATTGTTTTAAAGGTTTCATTTTAAATTGCTCTAATCCGTAGGTTAAGTTAAGGGTTTTCTTTTGAAGAATTTTATCAATTTTTGTAATTACATCCAAACTTTTTGAAGACTTCTTTGAAATGACTTCAGATTATTAATTTCCAATGTAATTTTGATGCATTTTTCAAATCTCCTTATCAAATGTTCAAACACTGGAGATTGGATAGGAACTTACGTTCTTCTTGAAGGATCCTTACTTCAAGAGGAAAGTTAGTTCTTATCCGATTTGTTTCTTTTCTTCATTAAGAAGAAGAAGAATGAAAGAAGAATACTTATCATCTTATCTTCTTCATCAAAAAGATCAAATTTTCTTCTTTTCTGTACCACGAAGATCAAGTGTTATTCTTTGGCTAATTAAGAATATCAATTTTTCTTTATTTTAAAGTTCATATCATACAGGAAGTTACTCTTTTAGGTATATATATCCCAATTATATGCTGTAAATTTTCAGATATTCGTTGTTTTTTTTAACACATGAATGTGAAGATTTAAACGAGTGTTTTCCACTCCCAGACTAAGCATGAAGTAAAATTTCGAGTTTAGAAAAGCCCCGTGAAAATTAGTCGAGGGTCGCGCAGCGACCCGAGACAAATTTTCTGGGCTTTTCTAAACTCGAAATTTTACTTCATGCGCCACGCGTATAAAACACTAATTAAAAGTGATGTTCAAAATATTCTCAGAAGTACTTAACTTTGTTTTATCATCTTATCTTCTTCATCAAAAAGATCAAGTTTTTTTTCCTTTACTGCGAAGATCAAGTGTTATTCTTTGGCTAATTAGGAAGATCAATTTGTCTTTATTTTAAAGTTCATATCACACAGGGAGTTTTTCTTTTAAGTATACTTACCCCAATTATATGCTGTAAATCTTCAGATATTGTTGTTTTTTTGAATAGATTAATGTAAAGATTTAAACGAGTATTTTCCACTCCCAGACTAAGCATGAAGTAATATTTCGAGTTTAGAAAAGCCCCGTGAAAATTTGTCGAGGGTCGCGCAGCGACCCGAGACAAATTTTCTGGTCTTTTCTAAACTCAAAATTTTACTTCATGCGCCACGCGTATAAAACACTGATCCTTAGTGAAGTTCAAAATATACTTACTAATCAGAATCAAAAATAAACTGCTAAAGCAGAATTATAAATATACTGCTAAACAATAATATTTTGAAATGTTTTATTTGGTTAGCCAAATGAAATAATATTAAAAGCACTTTGTTTTACCATTTGATTTAAACGTTTAAATAAAAGTGGTAAAACAAAGTTAAGTACTTCTAAAAATATTTTGAACATTACTTTAAATTAGTGTTTTATACGGGTGGCGCATGAAGTAAAATTTCGAGTTTAGAAAAGCCCAGAAAATTTGTCTCGGGTCGCTGCGCGACCCTCGACAAATTTTCACGGGGCTTTTCTAAACTCGAAATTTTACTTCATGCTCATCCTGGGAGTGGAAAACATTCGTTTAAAACTTCAAATTGAACTTTTTTAAAAATCAACAAATGTGTATACTGAAAAGAAAAATTCCCTGTATGTTGTTATCTCTAGGATTTTTAAATATTTACTTTTGAAGGGAATTTCAATGAAGTTACCTTTTAAATTGGTCTTATTGATAGGTTGATTATACGGTTTACTTTTCACGAATGCTTTGCAATTCCGTTTAAACCTGTTGAAGTATTCTTTCAAATTATTTTAGTTTTGGAACCTGCAATGGACTTTTGATGTAATTTATCAATTCTTCCAGTTCTCGCCCACAATTTGTGTATCCATGGTGTACTTTTGGAGGGACTTTCATTAAAGTTATCTTTCAACTTGGTCCTGTTGGTTAATTTTAGAGTTTACTTCTGAGGAATTTTATCAACTTTTGCAACTTTGATTAATCCTTCTGAAGTGTGCTTTCATATTATTTTAGTTTTTGAGCCTTCAATGGACTTTTGATGTAATTTATCAACCCTTTCAGTTCTCTAACATCTATAATTTTCTGTGGTAGGATTTCTACATAGAAAATGTTTGTATCTATGATGTCCTTTTCAAGGGACTTTCAATGAAGTTACCTTTCAAATTGGTCCTATTAGTAGGTTAATTTTAGGGTTTACTTTTGACGAATTTGATCAACTTTTGCAACTTTGTTTAATTCTTCTGAAGTGTGCTTTGATATTAATTTAGTTTATGAGCCTTCAATGGACTTTTGATGTAATTTATCAACCCTTCCAGTTCTCCAACATCCAAAATTTTCTGTGGTAGGATTTCAACATAGAAAATGTTTGTATCTATGGTCTACTTTTCAAGGGACTTTCAATGAAGTTACCTTTCAAATTGGTTCTACTAGTAGGTTAATTTTAGGGTTTAGTCTTCACGAATTTTATCAACTTTTGCAACTTCGTTTAATCCTTTTGAAGTGTGCTTTCATATTATTTTAGTTTTTGAGCCTTCAATAGACTTTTAATATAATTTATCAACCCTTCCAGTTCTCCAACATCCAAAATTTTCTGTGGTAGGATTTCAACATAGAAAATGTTGGTATCTATGGTCTACTTTTCAAGGGTCTTTCAATGAAGTTACCTTTCAAATTGGTTCTACTAGTAGGTTAATTTTAGGGTTTACTCTTCACGAATTTTATCAACTTTTGCAACTTCGTTTAATCCTTTTGAAGTGTGCTTTCATATTATTTTAGTTTTTAAGCCTTCAATAGACTTTTGATATAATTTATCAACCCTTCCAGTTCTCCAACATCCAACATTTTCTGTGGTAGGATTTCAACATAGAAAATGTTTGTATCTATGGTCTACTTTTCAAGGGACCTTCAATGAAGTTACCTTTCAAATTGGTTCTACTAGTAGGTTCATATTAGGGTTTACTCTTCACGAATTTTATCAACTTTTGCAACTTCATTTAATCCTTTTGAAGTGTGCTTTCATATTATTTAAGTTTTGAGCCTTCAATAGACTTTTGATGTAATTTATCAACCCTTCCAGTTCTCTAACATCTAACATTTTCTGTGGTAGGATTTCAACATAGAAAATGTTTGTATCTATGGTGTACTTTTCAAGGGACTTCCACTGAAGTATCCTTTTAAATTGGTCCTATTAGTAGGTTAATTTTAGGGTTTACTTTTAAAGAATTTCATCAACTTTTGCAATTTCGTTTAAACCTTTTGAAGTGTTCCTTTAAATTATTTTAGTTGTTGAACCTTCGGTGGACTTTTGATGTAATTTATTAATTCTTCAACATTCAACTTTTTCTATGGTAGGGTTTCAACATAGAAAATGTTGGAAGTGTCATCTTTAACAATTCTGGACAAGAACTGGAAGAGCTGATAAATTGCACTAAAAGTCCATTGAAGGCTCAAAAACTAAAATAATTTGAAAGAAAACTTTAAAAGGTTTAAATGAAATTGCTATAAATCATATTCAACGTTTCTCTAGAATTTGTTTTTTCAAGAAACCTAAGAAAACTTGAAGGTTTAGAATCTATTAGTTAGTATAATGCATTTATTATAAAAATAAATAGATTCTAAATCACATGTCTATTATTTTGTAACTTAGCACAAGTTTCTTTTACTACTAATATTTTTAGTAATAACTAACTTTAGTACAATATTTTTTTAGGTATCACGACAAAAGGACGCGGTCATATGGACGCCCGATTTTAGGACGCGGTCATTTGGGCGCGTGAAAAATAAACGCGACGAAAATTGGACGCGTCGACATATAGACGCGAGACAAATGAACGCACGACATTTGGACGGCTGAATATATTTATAGCATTTGACAATAGAATAAATTGCGCAAGTACTTTTGCGTACGATGCTTATTCCACATACTTCTAGGTTAAGTTAGGTTAGAAGAAAAGTTTGCAATAGAATGAATTGCGTAAGTTTCTTTGTGCACTATGCCTATTCCACATACTTCTAGGTTAGGTTAGGTTAGAAGAAAGGTTTGCAATAGAATAAATTGCGTATGTACGATGCTAATTCCACATAATTCTAGGTTAGGTTAGGTGAAAAGTTTGCAATAGAATAAATTGTGCAAGTCATTTTGCGCATGATGCTTATTCCACATACTTCTAGGTTAGGCTAGGAAAAAGGTTTGCACAAGTATGGTATATAAACGTATAGTTTTCTACCACTAGGTGGCCCAAATTACAACAAAGTAATAAAGCGATCTCGGATCGCGGTTAGGTTAGGTTAGAAGAAAGGTTTGCAATAGAATAAATTGCGTATGTACGATGCTAATTCCACATAATTTTAGGTTAGGTTAGGTTAAGTGAAAAGTTTGCAATAGAATCCACATACTTCTAGGTTAGGTTAGAAAAAAGGTTTGCACAAGTATGGTATATAAACGTATAGTTTTTTACCACTAGGTGGCGCAAATTACAACAAAGTACTAAAGCGATCTCCACTAAAAGCTGCACAAGGCGACAGCGTCCAAATGTCGCGCGTCCAACTATCCTGCGTCCAAATGTGGACGCGTCCAAAAGTTGCGCGTCCAAAAGACCGCGTCCAAAAGTCGCGGGTCCTTATATCCGTGTCCAATTTTCGTATATCCATTTTTTTAATACTTACATCATATTTAGTCATTTGTATCAATCGGCAGATAATTAAGTTTAAATAATGTCACCGCGGATGAAGAATGCGTCCAGTTATTCAGCGACTGCGCCAACAAATTGGCGCGTATCGTGACGTGTCTGGTGTTGAGCACTTTTTGCCGGCCCCGGAATCCCAGCACAATTTCACTAATTGGAAAAGACGCGCGTGTTGTGTTGCATTTCCGACGATTTGCGCGCCTTTCCGTCATTACGAGAGCCATCTCCAGAGGTAATTGCACACGCTCAGCCAACTTCACTTTCAATTAAGCGCATACTCCAAAAAAAAAATACTTAATGAAACGTTAGAGAAAATTTTAACAAAATGTTTGTGTTTACATTAGTTTTATAATCATAACCGTTATAAGGATATAATATTAAGAATGAAAATATTATTTTATATAATATATACATACATATATATATATATATATATATATATATATATATATATAAGTTATATATAAGTTAACTAATGGTGAGATCCTAAATGTTTTAAGAATCTATATACCGAGTGTTAATCACCAAACCTAGCCAATGTTTTATTTCGAATTTATTTACACTTCTAACAAGTGTTTCCACTCCTTATTTAAGCATGAAGTAAAATTTCGAGTTTAGAAAAGCTTGAAAATTTGGTTCGGTCGCGTAACGTAGCGAAGCGGATCAAAGCTCAATTAAACTCGCTTTTTATTCAGATATAGGGTATATGTATACAGATACAAAAATTTTAGAATCAGTAGCTTTACTAATTAACTTTTCTAAAATATAGCCTTGTGCTGGGTATCAGAGTCAGGGTGTTCTTGATACCCGGTTTGAGGCTATTTTTTGTTGTGTTACCCAGCACAACGCGATTTAAAAAAAAATACGCACATTTAACAAAAATATCTACAAACTGGGTATCAAGACACTCTGATTTACTCTAGCCCAGCTAAAGGCTATTAACATTTATTATGAAAATAGTCAATTTTATGTTTGATCTCACGTTAATGAAATAAAATAATTTAGTAAAAACCTTGCAAATCGGCAATGATATAATTTTTAAGCTTGTATTAGACGACAGTATTTTCTTGTATAAGAAAATAGTATACTATTTTCTATCATGGTGTACCAAATAGAGCATGTTCTATTTTCATTATACAAAACTGTACAAGATTTGGGTTTGGTCATATTTTATGTATTACACCATGATAGAAAATGGTATACTATTTTCAGACTTCACTATACTCGAAATTTTACTTCATGCTTAATCAAGGATTAGAAACACTCGTTAGAAACTTCAAATTAAACCTTTTTAAAAACAACGAATGCTTAAAAATGTACAGCGTATGCATCAGAATATGTATTCTTATAAGAAAAATTTCCTGTATGTTAGGTTAGCCGAGTTCAATTTACGTTACGGTTCATAAATTAATCTACACTATGATTACGGATTTTCATGTTCGTGACAAGACAGCTTTATTTGAATTTATAACTAATTAATTAAGTTTTGATTACATCACAATAAGTGTATATCAGCTTGTAAACCAACCCTCAATTGGTCATGGTTTGTTGGGCGAAGGCTCAACGCTTAACGGACACTTAACGGAGCGGTAAAGCACCCATGTTAAACAACATCGCGCTCAAGTGTGAAATTTTTAAACATTTGCTAATTGTTCTACAGACAATTAGACATGCGTAAATTTAAAAAAATATATAAAAATATGTTCTAGTTGGTAAATGCTTATCTACAGTTAATTATTTTTTGAGATTATACAGGGTGTGTTTAATTAATTTCTCACTTAACCCGTGGTGAGACATTTTTGTATCTAGTTCTGGATATTTAATTAAAATACTCGGTTTGTTTCACTAAATTAGGGAAACAAACTAAGTGTTTTAATTAAATATCCAGAATTATATAGGGTGTTTCAACGAGCACGGAAAGTTCAATATTTTCCTTAATATTAAAAATGTATATTAAAAAAATGTTTTAGATGCAAGTTGGATGAAATAATATTCTTCACAACATACAATTATTTTCGCATTTACTTAACTCCCATAATTCCTGGAAGCCATACTACCTTGTTATTTTAAATGGGACACCCCTATCTTATTAACTTTTTTAATTTCCTCATTAAAAATGAATGCTAGTATACAGGTTTTTTTTTTAGGTAAACATATGCATAAGCTGTAAATTTTCCGACATCCGCTGTTTTTTTTAAAAGTTCAATTAGAAGCTTCAAACGAGTGTTTTCCACTCCCAGACTAAGCATGAAGTAAAATTTCGAGTTTAGAAAAGCCCCGTGAAAATTTGTCGAGGGTCGCGCAGCGACCCGAGATAAATTTTCTGGGCTTTTCTAAACTCAAAATTTTACTTCATGCGCCACGCGTATAAAACATTGATTTCAAGTGAGGTTCAAATATACATTAACTTCAAAATATGTTTGTGTTTTATACGCGTGGCGCATAAAGTGAAATTTCGAGTTTAGAGAAGCCCAGTAAATTTGTCTCGGGGGGCTGCGCGACCCGAGACAATTTTTCACGGGGCTTTTCTAAACTCGAAATTTTACTTTATGCTTGGTCTGGGAGTGGACAACACTCGTTTAAAGCTTCAAATTAACCTCATATAAAAACAACAAACATATGCATGAGCTGTAAATTTTCCGACATCCGCTGTTTTTTTTAAGTTCAATTAGAAGCTTCAAACGAGTGTTTTCTACTCCCAGACTAAGCATGAAGTAAAATTTCGAGTTTAGAAAAGCCCCGTGAAAATTTGTCGAGGGTCGCGCAGCGACCCGAGACAAATTTTCTGGGCTTTTCTAAACTCGAAATTTTACTTCATGTGCCACGCGTATAAAACACTGATTTCAAATGAGGTTCAAATATATATAAATTTCATATAATTTTAGTGTTTTAAACGTGTGGCGCATGAAGCAAAATTCCCAGTAAAATTTCGAGTTTTGTCGAATTTTTTGCTCCTTGAACCTTATAATTTGCTGGGCTTTTCTAAACTCAAAATTTTACTTCGTGCGCCACGCGTGTAAAACACTGATTTCAAGGGAGGTTCAAATATACATAAATTTCATAATATTTTATTGTTTTATATGCGTGGCGCATGAAGTAAAATTTCGAGTTTAGAAAAGCCCAGAAAATTTGTCTTGACAAATTTTCACGGGGCTTTTCTAAACTCGAAATTTTACTTCATGCTTAGTCTGGGAGTGGAAAACACTCGTTTAAAGCTTCAAATTAACCTCTTATAAAAATAACAAACATATGCATGAGCTGTAAATTTTCCGACATCCGCTTTTTTTTAAGTTCAATTAGAAGCTTCAAATGAGTGTTTTCCACTTCCAGACTAAGCATGAAGTAAAATTTCGAGTTTAGAAAAGCCCCGTGAAAATTTGTCGAGGGTCGTGCAGCGACCCGAGACAAATTCTCTGGGCTCGAAATTTTACTTCATGCGCCACGCGTATAAAACACTGATTTCAAGTGAGGTTAAAATATACATAAATTTCAAAATATTTGCGTTTTATACGCGTGGCGCATGAAGTAAAACTTCGAGTTTAGAAAAGCCCAGAAAATTTGTCGAGGGTCGCTGCGCGACCCTCGACAAATTTTCAAAAGGCTTTTCTAAACTCAGAATTTTACTTCATGCTTAGTCTGGGAGTGGAAAACACTCGTTTAAAGCTTCAAATCAACCTTTTATAAAAAAAAAAACAACGAATATCTAAAGATTTAAAGAAAATAAGCTAAGTTTGGAGTACGTATACTTTAAAGAAAAACTCCCTGTATGAATAGTTGTATTTACTTTTTTTGCGGGTGTAAATATTTGTTTGCAAATATCTCACACAATAAGTATTACTATTATTATTATATTTGTATTAATAATAATAGTAATATTTATTGTATGAGATACTTCATACATGAATATATTTAGTTTAGTTAGTTAGAAATTACTGCAAATTATTCAACTAAAATAATTCTAGGTAATCAAATTAGTGAAACAAACTAAGTGTTTTTTATTTCAAATTTTACTATTGAATAACGTATCATAAATAGAAATGTATTTTCTTCGTGCTTTTAAAATAACTTCAATATTTTTTCAAAATAATAAAGTGGTGATTTACTGTGCTAATAATATAGATAACAATTCCAGTATTCCTAGAAAAGATTGCCGCAACAGTAAGCCTTTACTTTTAATTGTTGTCCAAGAATTGATAAAACAAACAAACGTTCGTGTAGCTATTCGTGTCGCTTAAAACAAAACCATTATTACAAATAAAAATAAGATTATTAAATAACATGAAATTGTGAAACGTTTTAAATTTGCTCTGCGAAAATATCAACCGATCTTCATCGTTTCAAGCACATCCATCGATTAATTATTCAGTAAACTAAATATTTCAAGCTAAAGATTCAAGCGTTTTGAATTAAATTCGTAACGCTTGAATTTCATTATAAACGCCAAAATTATGAAGAATTTACAAAAATATTGTGTGGCGTTGCAGCAACTGCACAACATTTTTTGATATTTCGTCATAATTTTATTGACGCGTGAATTGTTAATCCTCCAATTCAGAATAGTCTATAATTTAAAGGCAGACTCTAGTGTTTAGAAATAAATCCATGGGTGTAGACAATTAGGGGACGGGTATTGTACCATCGGTGGACATAAAATGTTGGGACAAATCGAAAATTGGATAATGTCAAATATAATCAAATCTACAGGGTGTCCCATTTTAACCTTAACAGGGAATATCTCGAAATAAGTGCGTCCAATCGAGAATATTGCCGAATTAAAAGTTTTGTGGTTCGGAGGGGGACATCCGATTCTTCCATGAATTTCACCCCCCGACCCTCAAGGGGGTGGATACATGAGGTAACTTTACAATCTTAAATAGGAACCCCCAATTTTTATTGCGGATTCGGAAAGAGCATAAAAAACTAGGTAGGTTTTACCTCAGAACTTTTTTTGTTATTTGCAACAGGTGGTGCTGTAATCGACAAAATTTAAAAATTTGATTGTTTCCGATAAAACAAAAAAATAGTGTTTGGCTGACAATTTATGATTAAAAAATTCACAAGCCATATAAAATAAATACATCTTTAATGTAGTCTCACAAAAAAAAAAACATCTGGCGACGTCAAATCGTTTTGTTTAAAAACAATTAAAGTTTTGTCAGTCAGTTTTCTCATTCATTCACAAGATGTGAAGGCCAGTTCATGAAGGTGAATTACGTATTTTTCAAACATAGCCCTTGCCCTAACTTTACTTTGTCATTTTGATTTTCAATAGAAAATTAGGAGTTTCTTTGGAGTCAACAAACGTTGCACCCTTCTCCACCTACATGGGCGTTCATTTTAAGTGACTTGAGAATTTTTTAAGAACTAATTGTCTGCCAAACACTAGTTTTATGTTTTATCAAAGAAAATCAAATTTATCAAATGTTGTCGATTACAGCGCCACCTGTTACAAATAACAAACAAGTTCTCAGGTAAAACCTACCTAGTTTATTATGCTCTTTCTGAATCTGCAATAAAAATTGGGGGTTCTTATTTAAGATTTTAATGTCACCCCTATTATCCACCCCTTGGGGATCGGGGGGTGAAATTTATGAAAGGATCGGACGTCCCCCTCCGAACCATAAACCTTTTTATTCGGCAACTTACTCGATTGGACGCACTCATTTTGAGATATTCCCCTGTTAAGATTAAAATGGGACACCCTGTATACCTGTTAAGTCAGGTTTTTTGAAAAAAGGTTATAATATGGAGTGACAAGAAAAATATGTAAATGAGAGATCCAAAGTTTGACACACACTAAACAAATTGTACGTGTCCCAACATTTTGTTTCCACCCATGGTATTTGCCTTGCTAATTTGATGTTTTATACTATTTTATAAATAAAAATCCCCTAAATGAGATTTCAATGGATATTTATCGTCTTAAATTGTCTTATTAATTAAGACACTGTTTGCATTTTCACGAATAGTTTTTTCGTAATTTTATATATTATGTTTAAAGTGTGCAAACTATAAGAAGCGTAAGCTTATTTTCTCGAATTCAAATAGTTTTGAATTTGAATTTATCTTGTTTGATTAGTCTTTTCTTAGAAAATTCGAACTTAACTTTAATTTTAAATAAATAATGACAGGATATAGTTTTTGAAAGAAGACCAAGAATATCTGATTAAATGGGAAATCCTGTACATATTAATTTAGAGACATTATTTTTAGATCATTGTGATATTGAAGAGTACTGACACAAAATACAGTTACAAAAAAATGATCGCTTACTTTTTAAAATGTTGATTTTTTTTTTCTTTTCCCATTCTGTCATAGGTTTCACTTTAATAGGGTCAACAAGGTGTCTATTTTTGTATAATAATATGAATGTTGAAAATTTCTTCCCCTTGCCCCTTAAAATTTTATTGGCACTCCTTGACCACCAAAATAAAGAACACCTCGTTACTAATGAACACAATTTATCACGTAAATTATGTTCCAAATTCTTAGAATTTATTGTTTGAAACATTAGTCTATTTATTAATATATTCAGTAAAATTATTGATATATTGCTTTCCGTGCAAATGCATGGAATGCAATAATATAAATAATTTAATGAATTTGTTACTAAAAAACAATGTTCCTGGAACAATAAGATTTTCTTCTTTATATTGTCTTGCTTCAATAAAATCTTCATCTATGTTTTATGACAAGATTTTTAGACAATCATCACATTTAATAGATTTTTTAAAACTCGTATTATCAACCCTAAGATAATGGATTCCGTCAGACAGCCTGGCCAGGGACCAGTCAAGATTTGGGGGCCACGATCCTAATAAGTTGGAAATCTTTGTTTCAAATATTGTTTAAAATGCATCCATACACAAGGCTGTAGCTAGGGGGGGGGGGATATGGGGGTTCAAACCCCTCGAAATTTTCATAATGTAAAATTTTTATATGTAAAAGCGGCCCTGTAAAGGCAAAAAAAATATTTTTCCCATTAAAACCCCCCCAAAATTTGTATAATCCCCTCCGCTATTTTTCCGGCTACTACGGCCTTGTCCATACATATTGCAATTTATTTTGTCGAGTCCCAGAACAATTAAAATCAATACCGTAAAACTCCCTAATCCAGGGGTTCTCAACCTTTTTAGGTCGCACCCCCCCGCATAACTCCACGCCTCCCCTCTCAGATTTTATTTGGGTTTTTAGTTAGATTAAAATAGTATTGTAGCCTTATTACACTTCACCTACTCTCGCGCCCCTTAATGTAGCGTCCCCCCCCCTGCCGCTATAGAAACCCTGCCCAAATCCAAACATTCCAATTTATTTTGTCGAGTCCTCGACTCAATCAAAGTAAAGATAGTGATTATTTTTATGTTTGTTTTTTGTGAGAAATTAAAAATACCTTCTTAGCCAGCCGCGATTTTTCACACGGACGCGAAACTAATGGCCCCCGGTACTAAAACACAGGACCCCGCTGCGGCGCTGTTTCATCAACGTCGCCTGGACGTGACCACCTTAACAAAAACAGCGCGCGCCGGACAAACGATTTTTCCACACGCCTGTCTTAATGTCCCGACCGGCGGGTTTCAATTAACCCCTCGCACGTACACATCCGATCGCTCAAACCATAATGGCCCACGTACTCCGACCATCTATCAAAAGGTGTTTATCGAGAAAACAGAAAAATCCCCAAGGTATTTACCGTCGAGGAAAAATACATGCACCTGTGTGACACAGAAAAAAAATCGAATCTATGGTTAGTTAGAAAGTTTGTTCCGTTATAGTTTTTTTGTCTTCTTAGAGCAAATCGATTAAGTCGGATGATAACGGTCGGTAATTATATATGGGTTGAGCGGGTTTGGAAAAGTGTCGAATATAATCATCGATACGATAATTGGCGATTTAAATTCAATGATTATAATTCACTACAGAGAAAAAAATTGTTTTGAATTGCTTTATTTGCATTTGCTGATTGATTGCGTATGAAAAAAAACGAATGGTTTAAAGAATTTCACAAAATAAACCAATACCTGGGGGATACCTTCATAAGAAATTTGATTAATAAAAATCGAAACCAGGGGGATACCTTCATTAAGAATTTGATTAATGAAAATCGAAAACCTGGGAGATACCAGTTTACAGATTTTAATCAAACTTCTAAAAACATGAGAAGTTTTACAATATACAAGGTGTCCCAGACGAGTGCTCTGGGACAAGCTCTCAGGGATGCCAACCTCTTTAGGAAAAAACAATATCGCCATTCGATTCTTTAATACGGCTTTTGCAATAATTTATTTTGCCCCAACTCTCTAGGACTAGCCGTTTTCTTAAAAAAAAAATGCCTGATACGAGAAAATATTGTGTTCTTAAAAAAATGCCTAATACAAGAAAATATTGTGTTTAAGAAGAGGTAGGGGGGAGGGCACACAAAAGTCAAAATATTATATTTGCTAATAACTTGTGATATGTCAGATATTTTCTCCTGAAACGTCAAAAATATGCGATTTCTTGATGTCTACCTTAGCTACGCCTATGGGCATACCGGTTAAGATTTAGTTTTTACGAGTAAGTTTTTAAATTATTAATTATAAATTATTATTATTATTAGTATTACATAACACAACATAAAATAAGAGCTTCATTTAAAAACTAAAAAAGGTAATGTATGTTTTTCTTAACTTAACAAAATAAATCAGAGTTTTATACGCGTGGCGCATGAAGTAAAATTTCGAGTTTAGAAAAGCCCAGAAAATTTGTCTCGGGTCGCTGCGCGACCCTCGACAAATTTTCACAGGGCTTTTCTAAACTCGAAATTTTACTTCATGCTTGGTCTGGGAGTGGAAAACACTCGTTTAAAGTTTCGAATAGAACTCTTTTAAAAAAACAACAAATATCTAACGATTTAAAGTAAATAAGCTGAATTTGCTGTAAATTTTCGGAATTTTTTATTTTGGTTTACAAATCGCTGTTTACCCAGGTAAAAAACCGCATCTTTGAGGTAAACATATGCATAAGCTGTAAATTTTCCGACATCCGTTGTTTTTTTAATAATTCCAAATTGAAGCTTTAAACGAGTGTTTTCCACTCCCAGACTACGCATGAAGTAAAATTTCGAGTTTAGAAAAGCCCCCTGAAAATTTGTCGAGGGTCGCGCAGCGACCCGAGACAAATTTTCTGGGCTTTTCTAAACTCGAAATTTTACTTCATGCGCCACGCGTATTGAACACAGATTTCAAGTGAAGTTCGAATATACATAAATTTCACAATGTTTTAGTGTTTTATACGCGTGGCGCATGAAGTAAAATTTCGAGTTTAGAAAAGCCCAGAAAATTTGTCTCGGGTCGCTGCGCGACCCTCGACAAATTTTCACGGGGCTTTTCTAAACTCGAAATTTTACTTCATGCTTAGTCTGGGAGTGGAAAACACTCGTTTAAAGCTTTAAATTGAACTCTTTTAAAAATCAATGAATGTCAGAAAAATTACAGTTAAAATAATTAAGAAAAAGTTATGTGATTTTATAAAAATATTGACATTTTTCTTATATAGTGTAAATCATTTCAAAAACATTTACTTTAATCAAGTGACTACGATATCTTTTGCCATTTTGAGATCCGCAGTTGTTGTTTCAATTCCATAGCATGTCAATATTTTTAAAAAATCACATTATTTTTTCTTAATTATTTTAACTTAGAGAAACTTAAAGTAACAAACGTTAATACGAATAAATTCAGAAAGTTAACCTCCACAAAAAAGGTAAATACATTTTGTTTCTAAAATAAATAAGGGAGCCAAACCAAATTTTCAGGCTTTTCTAAACCCGAAATTTTACTTCATGCTTAATTAAGGAGTGGAAATTCCTGTTAAATACTATTCATTGCAATGTATTCTATGACTTTTACCTCAAAAACAACGATATTGGGATTGATCGGCAAACCAGTTTTGATTCATAAATTTGCCGAATTACCGGTAATTGAAAATAAAATCGGTAAATTGACCATTTACTACTGCTATTGACTATTTATACATTGAATCTACAATTCTATATTCAATGATTTATAGTAGAAACCAATTTCGATACATGTGGGATACCTGTTTTTTATTCCTCTGGATAAAATTGTCCATATCTTATTACTTCTTGAAGAGCGCCTACATTTCAAAATGTGTTGACATCTGACCGTGAATAGCGAAGCGTAATGTATTTATTACAGCTCGGATCGAGTGAAATTATCGATGTGCCTGACTTTCTCGCCGATCATTAGAAATTCACGTTCAATGAGCGAACTGTTGCGATTAATTGCAGGTTTTCATTGCAGATAAGATACATTTGCAGCAATAACGCAGCCACTAGGAAAAACAAGTTACAAGGACACATTCCTTGAGAGCTAATTTGTTTTCAAGAATCCTTGAACGTATTATCTGCAGTTTCGACTGTTGTCTAATATTTTAAGGTATTGAACAAAACATGGTTATATATGTCGGTAATTCGGTAAGAGTGGTCTAAGTCAAGAAATGAATTAAAAAACTCTGGAGTGTCCCCTATTCGATTTTCCGAACACTCAGAAGTGTTCGGGAATTTAATATAAGTTTATAAATTATTTCGCGTTACACAATCTAAAATAATATTTGTGAATTTGTAAAATTTGCTAAAATTTGGCGAAGTTAGTTTTGGTGACATTGAACAAAATTCACTAAAGGCCTTATGTATAGTCCGCCAATCGCGATTAACGTGTGACTAACTAAGGTTTAGTAAGAAAATAAAATATGTCTTGTGCATAGTCCAATTTTAAACGCAATTAACGCTAGTCACTGTCTAAACTTTTAATCACACCATACCTCTACTTTTACATGTGACTATACGTAACCTCAAACGTCATTCGCATAATTGTGAGCGCCCAAGTTCTGTGTTTCGTAGAATAATGAGCTGTGTTTTTGTTCAAATTAGTGTTGTAAAGTTCGCAACTGAGCGCAAAAATTGTGTGTTATGCCTGTGCTCATAGAACTACGCACACTGCAGGAGGAACGAATTTCCCTAAAACGGCGGTTGAATAAGGGCATTTACAATTGTAAGCCTAGCAAATACAGCGTAATAATTTGTCTTCATTGTACGTATTGTCTTTTTTCTTTCGATTTAAGTGCAGTGTGCGCATTTTTGTAGGCACAGAGAAAGCGCACGTTTTTGTGCTCGTAATAGTATATTACATTACAAGTGTGGTAAACAGCATATTACGTGCGAGTGTAGAGTTAAACACGAGCCGCGCAGCGGCGAGTGTGTTAACTCCACGAGCACGTAATATGCCTACCACACGCGTATTGTACATAGTTTTACCTGCAACCACCTATATAGTTTTCATGCGAACACCAAATATAGTAATGTAGATTTAAGTAGCAACTGGCAAAAAGTTTTATTTTTATCTATTTTCATATTATTTTGTGCAAACTAGTTATTATAATGATAATGATTATTTATAACTACAAAACAGTTATTAAAAGAAAAGCTACCATTTCGCATTGAGTTTTGTGTATTAACTGCAATATGTTGGTTTTCACTGCTTTCTGCATTGCTTCTGACCTCAGGTGCTTGTGAAATGTAAGGTTGTTTATCACAAATTACCGCAGGCTCAATAGCTTTATTTTCAGTAAAGGATTTAATCTTTCTCGAGCTGAGCCATTCCATAAATTTGGTATAACATTTTATGTACCGCGCCCGCGATTTTTCGGGTAACTGCATATCATTAATCGCTTTGGCACGTGCGGCCACATCCGGAGGCGTTAATTCACAGTCGCTTGAATCAGACATTACCTGAATAACGTGTCGCACTTGTACAATGACTTTTCAAAACTGACGTTTGTCATTTTTTTGTTACAACAAACGCGTGATTATGACAGTGTTTTCTGGATCAGCAAGGTGGTTAAGAAAACACTGTTTTCTTATGTGGTTGCAGGTAAAAGAAATTTACAACACTAGTTCAAATCACTATGAGGTTTATGGTGAATAGTAACCTATAGAGAGCTATAAAAGTTAATAAAAATCCACAATTGGTAATTGAATATTGCTAATTGTACTATGAAAACAATTTTTATGCTGTAAATTAGTTGGCGACATTGGCACAGAGGGCGTAGCAATCCTCGTTACATAAATAAATATCGTAAAGACATCTATAAAGTTGTTAATAGATAAATATCGTAATGACATCTATAAAGTTGTTACATAGATAAATATCGTAATGACATCTATAAAGTTGTTCGTCTATGATTCCATTTAACATGGAAATGACAGAAAAAGAAATGTTGGCGATACGAGCGACTAAAGATAGGCACTACTAACAAGTATGTGTTAAAATATGACTATGCATACGGCGTACTTAGTGACACCTTAATCGCGATTAGTTAATCACACGTTAGTAACAATTTAATCACAGGACTATGCATACGGCCGTACAAGTTACGTAACAAGGTATGACAGAATTGTATCTTTTCGTGTTTTCCCCTACCCCTTTCCCCGCAGGCCCTAGTTCATGCGAGAGAGAGCAAAGACGTTGATTTGTTTACGATTTTGAGTATATCATAACCTCTCTATCCGGTTTCGCTGTACTTTCATAGATAGATTTTCAATATTTTCTGTTATAAGTTATTGTTTTTTTGCATAAATGTATAAGTATTGTTGTATTATGGATTTATTATTTTTACATAGATATTTAAGTATGGTTTTAGACTGATTTTATTAAAGTAGTAAAAAGATTATATATTAAGTATTATTATGTGATAAATTTATTATACATACACAATTTATAGATTAAGGATGATCAAATGTTTATTTTATATATATATATAGATATACATATATTTTTCTATGTTATTATATAGGAAAGATGCTAACTAAAGATTATTATTATTATTATAAATAAGTGGTATTAAAATAAGATTTTGTGTTAGTGTTAAGTCTCGACCAACCAGTTTCAGTGAAATATATCGTGATGTACAAATTCAAATGAAAAATTCAGTTGAAATAATGCACAAAATAATCCGCCAGGGGGAGCAGAGTCAATTTTGTCAAGGTCAAAAAGACCCTTAAATATGTATTTACATTATACAGAGAGTTTTTCTTTAAAATATACGTATTCCAAATTCAGCCTATTTCCTGTATATCTTGAGATATTCCCTGTTTTTAAGTTTATTTTAAAGCTTTAAACATGTGATTTCCACTCCCAGACTAAGCATGAAGTAAAATTTCGAGTTTAGAAAAGCCCCGTGAAAATTTGTCGAGGGTCGCGCAGCGACCCGAGACAAATTTTCTAAGCTTTTCTAAACTCGAAATTTTACTTCATGCGCCACGCGTATAAATCACTAAAATATTGTGAAATTTATGTATATTCGAACTTCGCTTAAAATCCGTGTTTTATAAGCATGGCGCATGAAGTAAAATTTCGAGTTTAGAAAAGCCCAGAAAATTTGTCTCGTGTCGCTGCGCGACCCTCGACAAATTTTCACGGGGCTTTTCTAAACTCGAAATTTTACTTCATGCTTAGTCTGGGAGTGGACAAAACTCGTTTAAAGCTTCAAATTAAACTCTTTTAAAAATCAACGAATGTCAGAAAATTAACAGTTAAAATAATTAAGAAAAAGTAATGTGATTTTATAAAAATAATGACATACCATGGAATTGATACAACAATCGCGAGTCTTGCCTGTTTTTTTAAAGTTCAATTTAAAGCTTTAAGTAAGTGTTTTCCACTCCTAGACTAAGCATGAAGTAAAATTTCGAGTTTAAGAAAAGCCCCGTGAAAATTTGTCGAGGGTCGCGCAGCGACCCGAGACAAATTTTCTGGGCTTTTCTAAACTCGAAATTTTACTTCATGCGCCACGCGTATTAATCACTAAAATATTGTGAAATTTATGCAAATTCGAACTTCAATTAAAATCTGGGTTTTATAAGCGTGGCGCATGAAGTAAAATTTCGAGTTTAGAAAAGCCCCGTGAAAATTTGTCTCGGGTCGCTGCGCGACCCGAGACAAATTTTCACGGGACTTTTCCAAACTCGAAATTTTACTTCATGCTTAGTCTGGGAGTGGACAACACTCGTTTAAAGCTTCAAATTGAACTGTTTTAAAAATCAACGAATGTCAGAAAATTAACAGCTAAAATAATTAAGAAAAAGTAATGTGATTTTATAATAATAATGACAATTGCGGATATTCCCTGTTTTTTTTTAAGTTCAATTTAAATCTTTAAACAAGTGTTTTACCTTCCCATACTAAGCATGAAGTAAAATTTCGAGTTTAGAAAAGCCCCGTGAAAATTTGTCGAGGGTCGCGCAGCGACCCGAGACAAATTTTCTGGGCTTTTCTAAACTCGAAATTTTACTTCATGCGCCACGCGTATAAATCACAAAAATATTGTGAAATGTATGTATATTCGAACGCTTAAAATCTGTGTTTTATAAGCGTGGCGCATGAAGTAAAATTTCGAGTTTAGAAAAGCCCAGAAAATTTGTCTCGGGTCGCTGCGCGACCCTCGACAAATTTTCACGGGGCTTTTCTAAACTCGAAATTTTACTTCATGCTTAGTCTGGGAGTGGACAACACTCGTTTAAAGCTTTAAATTGAACTGTTTTAAAAAATCAACGAATGTCAGAAAATTTACAGCTTATGCATGTTTACCTAAAGTTTAACATGAAGTACCACATTTAAATTCAGCGCGCATTTGTGACGTAAGCGAACTCTACCCCCACTCTAAAATCTTCGATTCTGTCGGTCCTTCTTACCGTATACTCGACCGTCCTTGACGGCCGTATATATTTATTTTGACAGTGGACTAAGTCAGTTGCACTCTCGTGAATTTGTAGTTTGTGGAAAAAGTTACTAATTATTTTACTAACAGGTAAATATATTTTAGATAATAGTAAAAACTTTATGAGTTTATTTGAAGAAATTGAATTACTAACGTGATTTGCAACTATACTGGATTTGTTTTTAAAGTATACATCTCCCAATGCATACTCTATAAATGTTTAGGCATTCGTTAATTTTATACAAGCTTTTAATTTGAAATTTCTAACGAGTGTTTTCAATCCTTGATTAAACCTGAAGTAAAAATTCGAGTTTTGAAAAGCCTGAAAATCTGGTTTGCTCGCGTTTTATTCTTTTCTTAACTTAACATTTTACATGAAGTATAAAACACTGATTAGGTATTAAGACAAATCTTTCGTTATAAAAGGATAAAATTCCGATGAAGAGATACGCTCCATACCTTTCGCTTTCATCCTATCTTCTCCGCGTACGGGTTCAGGGGGGTTCATCGCTCGAAATTCATTAACGCCGGCCGACAGATTCCCATTACGGACGGCACCGAGTTGTGCAACTGGAAGCGAGTGGACCCTAATCTCGGATCTTCGATCTATTATTGACATCGTGAAAGTGCCTCGATTTATATTGATTATGATTTTATCTGCCGGCAATTAATTCCCAACGCGTACCAGGACCTAACTGTATCTAATTACTGTTAAGGCCCCTGATGACGAACCATCAATAACACGCCCACCTCGTAAACACTAATGATTACATTACGTAAATTACGAAATTCTCGTACAGTGTAAAGTTGATCAAATGCTACTGGTTGTTATAAAATTGATAGTTTACATTAGAACTTTATCATATAATGTTCCATGATTATGAGATCTCAGATATAACGAATCAAATAGAAGGGCAACTCCATTTAATTTTTTGCGTTACTGTAACTTAGTGTCACTGTATTTACATCTCACTTCTCAGCAAAATGGCTGCAGTTCGTCAATAAATGCATCTTAGCAATGAACTAGAGGACTCCTTATCCGGAGAATTGATGCTGGGGTAAGTAGTGTTACATACAGTGAATTTTTCTTTTAGGTAAACATTTGCATAGGCTGTAATTTTTCGACATTCGTTGTTTTTTAAGAATTCAATTTGAAGCTTTAAACGAGTGTTTTCCACTCCCAGATTAAGCATGAAGTAAAATTTCGAGTTTAGAAAAGCCCCGTGAAAATTTGACAAATTTTCTTTGCTTTTCTAAACTCGAAATTTTTCTTCATGCGCCACGCGTTAAAACGCAGATTTCAAGTGAAGTTCGAATATACCTAAATTTCAAAATATTTGAGTGTTTTATACGCGTGGCGCATTAAGTAAAATTTCGAGTTTAGAAAAGCGCAAACTGGCATGCATCTTGACGCCTTTAGGCGCTAAATTGAAATTAAATAAATCATATTCTGACTGACGCGCGTCCTATTAATTTAATTTAGTTTGAATTTGGCGCCTAATGGCGTCAAGATGGATGCCAGTTTGCGCTACTCTCTTCAATACAGGGACACTACTGTAAATGCATGCCGACTGACGTCTGTGAGTCGTCCGGTGAACTAACATTTTCAGAATCCTCAATTCAAGAGAGAAACATAATACTGTATATCATGACAGAGATAGAATAAAATTAAAGAGTCGGCCGGTGAACTAACATTTTCAGAATCCTTAATTCAAGAGAGAAACATAATACTGTGTATCATTGACAGAGATAGAATAAAATTAAAGCAGAGGGCGTTATTTTTTAAGGGAATAATGGAATTGTATATTGGGTTGCATACTTTTTTTTACAGGGAAAATGTTTTGAATATTCACTTAAGCAGTTAGTTTTAATTTCACATCTAAATTATTTTTTTGATTAACATTTTTTTTGGACTGATTGACAAACCACAAAGTATAACATCTCGTATCCCCCGAGGTATGAAAGTTCATCAAAATTTATTCACGTTAATGCGTGTGTGTGTGTGCGTAGAGATATAGATGGATAGCGATTATGATTAAATTGGACAAATTTCTGGTCCATCAATAACGGTACGCAGGTGGAATTTTAATAAATCGCTTCAGAAAGCCGAAGAGAAGAGAAAAAAATGTATATGGAGTGAACGCTGAGATGTCGCGCGTTCATTCATATTCTCGCAACGCATGAATAATACATGCGGACGTTAAGTGCGTGCATTCGGCCCACGTTCGCCCATTTCCACTCAATTATAGCATTAGTTTGCGTTAATGTCAGCGTGATCAAAATAAATTTGTTACCTTCTAATACCGTTCTCACAATAGAAATTCAACAGTAATTTAATTCAAGTGATCAATATTAAACGTCCAGAAAGTGAATCCAGTTTTATAAATTACGAAAGTACATTCAATGCCCGGCGAATTCACCAAATTGAAATAAGTTAAATAAATTGGGAACTTCAAAAGTATTAATATACAGGGTAATTCAGTTTGGTGTTCCACCTCCTTTCTAACTTTTTGTATTTTGATAGTAAAGTATAACAAACTATATATATTTGTAAACGGCACTAAATTCTCTAATTAATGGCGTCGCCGAATTGACAATACGATGACAACTGTCAAGGTAGTGATAGTCAACTTTTTTTTTCTCCAATGACACCATACCCACTTTTTGTTCAATTCGGATAGAGGGCACTTTCCTACATTCGCATATTTATCACAACTATACGCTTAGATAATCGGTCTAGCAAAATCTGCAGTTACCTTCTTTCATAATTTTCTTGTGAATAGAACTCAAAGCGTAAAAATATTAAACAAAGTATCTCAGTCTCAAATGGTAAAAACAGGTGTCCTACAAGGGTCTATTCTTGGCCCGTTGCTTTTTCTGATATATACTTCCAACTTTAGTAATTATGTAAAGACGTGTACTATACAAATGTTTGCGGATGATACGCAATTGCTACATTCATTTCCGCCTAATGAATGCGAATCTGCAATACACAGCATTAATAAAGATACTATCTATAAATTAGCAACAAAACACTGTCTTACAATTAATCCCGAAAAATCAGTTGTTGTACTCTTTGGAAATAATAATAAAATCAATCAGGTCAGAGGTCTTGTCAATATTACAATAGATTCTACACTAATACCGTTAGTATATGAAGCGCGAAATTTAGGATTAATTATTGATAACCCTTTTCGATATACTTCACAAATAAACAACTACATTAGAAAAAGCATCAGTAACTGTTTTATCCACATAGAAGCTACCTCTCCTTAGAAACTAAATCTATGCTTTGTAACTCGCTTGTTCTCTCACATTTTTCTTATAGTAGCGAAATATATGAACCATCCATTACACAGGATGTATTTCGTCGTATCCAGAGAGTTCAAAATAGTTGTCTTCGCTTAATATTTGGTGTACGCAAATATGACAGAATCAGTCATAAATTACTGGAAATACAATGGCTTAACATGCACAACAGGCGACAATTAAAGTTTCTTGTCTTGTCATAAAATCATCTTGCTGAACTAACCAACGTATCTCTACAAAAAAGTAAAATTTAGAACTGATGTGCACGCTTCAAATTTAAGAAATAAGGGACTAATCACCCCACCAATTCACAAAACCGCAAAGTTCGAAAGATCATTTAATTACCAAATTTACAAATTGTATAATGAAATTCCTAGAAGCTGCAGGGACTTAAGTATACCAAAATTTAAAGGATATATATATAAGCTCTTACTCGATTCTCAAAGATAAAAACCATTTATTGTTTGCTCCTTATAATGATTTTAGTTCAATATTGTTCATTCTCTTCTCAATTATTTATATGTTATCTAATTACAATTATATATTACAACTTTTAGTTTTAAGTATAAACTAGGCATTATGTATTAGTTATTTTTCTTTACTTTTAATGCAATGGTCCCAATGGAAGATCAAGGGTAGTTATCTACTTATTTAAATTGGCGCCATTTGATTTCACTAAGTAGACTATAGTTATGTCTTATATGTACTAATTTTGTTTATTTTTGTATTCTTCTACTTATGTGAAATAAAGTTATTATTATTATTATTATTATTATAAGAAAAGAATTAATAAATTGGTTTATTTTATATAAAAATCATATATCTCCCGTTCGTTTTTTTTTTGTCGTGATCACCATTGGGATCTCTTAAAGCAATAATGACACGAAGTTGGTCAAATTAGAAAACAGTTTTAATATGTGATACTGAGTAAGAATACGTCAATAAATTTCAGCTAATATCATTTGTTTTAAAAATATGGAGAAAATTGTAAAATGAATATTAATTTATTTTATTATAACTTTGTTATTTAACCCATTAACGGCCAGGCAATTATAGAGTTAACTCTAAAAGTTGATTTTAGGTAAAATTCTGCACTTTTGTTTATGATTTCTATTACCGACTTATCGTATTACATACTGTGACTTTTTCTTTGAAATATGCATAATGTATACGCTGTACATTTTTAGGCATTAGTCGATTGCATATAAAAACGTGCAATATGAAGTATAGAACGAGTGTTTCCACTCCCAGACTAAGCATGAAGTAAAATTTCGAGTTTAGAAAAGCCCCGTGAAAATTTGTCGAGGGTCGCGCAGCGACCCGAGACAAATTTTCTGGGCTTTTCTAAACTCGAAATTTTACTTCATGCGCCACGCGTATAAAACACTGAAATATTGTGAAGTTAAAAATACACTGATATATATATTTTTTAAATTAGTAATAATCGAAATATTTAAATAAATATTTACATTACAAATAATATAATATATTAAATTACCTCATTTAGTAATTTATTTAACAAAAAATTAATAATGTTGCATGTATGCACCAATGGCGCTTAATGGGTTGATGCAATAGAGATATGTAACTTGATATGTACCATAAACGTCATTAGAGAAACACACAGAAACTAACAGATTTTATACAGGGTGTCCCATTTTCTTGATACAACACCTACTTTTAGTTTTCTTATGGCGGCCATATTTTTTTTCTACCATTAAAAAGAACAAGAAAAAATTGTATCATATGATGTGCTACAATTTTAATTAATTATTAGTTAAAACAATTGAATAAAATATGATAATTTTTATTTCATTAAGTCGGCCATTTTGGATTTTTAGATAAGATCAAGAAAACTAGTTACAAAACTAGTAACAAAACTAGTAACATATGATTTCGTACTAATTTTTCTTGATCTTATCTAAACATCCAATATGGCCGAATTGATAAAATAAAATCTGTCATATTTTATTCAATTGTTTTAACTATCAATTAATTAAAATTGTGGCACATGATTTGGTACAATTTTTTCTTGTTCTTTTCAATGGTACAAAAGTCAAATATTGCCGCCATAAGAAAACTGAAAATAGGTGTTGTATCTAGAAAATGGAACACCCTGTATAAAATCTGTTAGTTTCTGTGTGTTTCTCTGATGACGTTTATGGTATACATCAACTAATTGATATGTGGCACATGATTTCGCACTATTTTTTCTTGCTCTTTTCAATGGTATAAAAATCCAATATAACCGCCAATAGAAAAACTAAAAATAGATGTTGTATCTAGAAAATGGGACACCCTGTATAAAATCTGTTAATTCCTGTGCATTTCCCTGAAAGCTTTTATGGTACACAGAAAATTACAATTCTCTATAGCATTAAATAACAAAGTTATAATAAAAATAAATTATCATCCATTTTTACATTTATTGCCATACTTTTAAAGCAAATTATGTTTTTTGACATATTCTTACTGATTGTACGACATTTTTACCACTCCATTTTTACCACCATATATTTTTTACCACCAATTCTTTTTACCACTCCGATTTTACTACCATATATTATTTACTACTAATTTTTTACCATTAGTTATCTTACAAATATTTCTGAAGTATTTACAAGTCTGTATAAAACATTCATTCGGTTCTATTTTTGATTTTTCGCGCTAGATGTATTAAAATGTAATAAATATTAACTGTTTACAAAACTGTCATCGACATCTTTGAGAATGATGTAAAATATTAATGTTAATATTTAAATATTCAGGGGCTGTTCCGTACACGCAAAGAGACTTACGCAATTTATTCTATTGCAAACTTTTCTTCTAACCTAACCTAACGTAGCAGTATGTAGAATCTCATAGAGATTTAAGCAATCTATTCTATTGCAAACCTTTCTCCTAACATAACCTAACCTACAAGTTTGTGGAATAGTCACCGTGCGCAAAGAGACTCACGCAGTTTATTCTATTGAACACCTTTCTCCTAACCTAATCTAGAAGTATGTGGAATAGTCATCGTCTGCAAAGAGACATACGCAATTTATTCTGTTGCAAACCTTTCTCCTAACCTAACCTAGAAGTATGTGAAATATTTAACTTGCGCAAAAAGACTTCCGCAATTTATTCTATTGCAAACCTTTCTACTAACCTAACTTAAAAACATGTAAAATCGCCCAAGCATAATAAAATGTTTATCTGCATTTTATTATTTTATAGAAAAATGTGTGGCTATACTAAGCCTTAAATCAGATAATTTTGCTTGGTTATGTGGTTCTGTTAAATTATTTTAATTGTATTTAAATTTAGCTGTGTGTCAAGTAACCAAACTGGATATGCCGTACCCAATTACGATGTAAATCACCAATTATGATGTAAATCAGGAAAATTATGATTTGTGGTACAAAAATATAGTAGTAAATATAGAGTGGTAAAAATGGAGTGGTAAAAATGGAGTGGTAAAAATGACCCTTAACGATTCTTACTCAGTATCAAATTATAAAACTTTTGTCTAATTTACCCAACTTCATATCATCATTGATTTACGAGATCCCAATGGTGAGCACGATAATAAAAAAGAACGGTAGAGAATAGAAATGTGAGGATTTACCAAAATATTCACTTTTTCAACTCCATTTGTGGCTATTTTTTTTTTGTAAGAATGTTTTAATTTCTTAAATGGCCTTTCTTCAAAAATTGAACACTTAATAAAATAGTTTGTTTAATTTTTCATCATTTTCGTAGCCAAAATTTATAAATTTTTTTTCTAGCCCGATACTTATGAAAGATATTCGGATGCAGGGAACTGCCCTCTATCTAAATGAATAAAATAGGTATGGTGACATGAAAAGCAGTTGACTCTTGCTACTTTGACAGTTGTAATTGTATTATCAATTCGGTGACAATATTAAATAGAGAATTTCCTGCCGTTTACAAATATATATGGTTTGTTATACTTTACTCTCAAAATAAAAACGTTAGAAGGGGGTGGAACACTAAACTGAATCACCCTGTATACTAATTGTGAAATGAAATTAAATAATATACAAATGAAATTTGTAATCTTAAATTTAATTTAATTTAATTTAATTTATTTACGGAATCTCCATTTTACATTCTATATTATCATTTACAAAGAATAGTAATACTAATAGTAAAAACATAACCTAATATAATTGGTGCGTTAAATTTAAACATGTTACTTCACGTCTTAAAATGGTTCAATAAATCTTTAAAATTATAAATTTATTGTTGCTCAACTTTACTGTTGAATGACAAGACAAACAATCGTTAATAAACGTAAAAAGAAATCATTTATATATTTTGTTATTTCTTTTTCTTTCGACGCTAAGACCAAATAATTTCAAAAGAAAAGGAAATATTAATAGGCTGACACCATCTAATGCTTATGTTTTTGAATTACGGTTTCACCAACCTTAGTTAAATCTTATTCAATCAATAAATGTATTTTACGATGGAAATAAACATTTTCTATTTTATCAACGTCAAAATGTAATTGCAGGCCTTATGGATGACCCGTCACTGCTAAACTAATGTCTTGTGAATCTTGTGAAAGCAATACGTCCCGGCGCATTCACCAAATAACAGATCAAAATTAAATCAAATTCTGATACACGGAAAACTCGGAAATATTAGTAGGATAAAAAAATATTTTCCGTCGACCGATTGTAAATTAATGCATTCATAGTCATTTATTGATACACTCATGAAAATTCATGAAAACCGTCAACATTTTTAAAACTAAATTTGATGACTCGATTATTAGATTTAAGAATCGTTTGCGGCTTATTGATTTAAATATTTGTTTGTAATACTGAGTCTTTATTTTTATTTTATTTTATTTTATTTTATTTTATTTTATTTTATTTATTACATACCCAACAGCCATAAAGGCCAATTACAGGATAAATTAAAGATACTAAAAAAAAATTAATAACAATAATTATTACAGAGCTTCACTTATAAATTAGACAATAATAATAATAACAACATGCAGAAGTAAATAATAACAACAACATGCAGAAGTACCACTACATTACATTATATCAAACATATCACGCAATTCACTTAATAATCTCGTTTCGCTGTTAACAGTAAATATATCTACAGTATTACAATATTTGTTTACTGCGCTACACATTGACCGAAGAGGCGAGTTTGAGTGTTGACGAGTATTTGCTGAGCCAAAATAAAATGTTTGTCTTATCCTGCTATTCAAACGTGGTACGTAAAAATTTAATTGGGACAGCAAATACGAGTCTTTGAATCTATCATGCACCAATTTATAAATAAAAATAATTTGTGCAATGATGCGTCGGTCCTGAAGAGACATGATATTGAATTCACTCTCTAACATTTCCAGTGGATAACCTTGTGTTGGATATATATGGTGTTTTCTATAATATAATGTTTTTAGGAATTTCCTTTGCACGTTCTCAATTTCCAGAATGTGGACATTGTATGAAGGACTCCAGATAACTGAGCAGTACTCCAAACGACTACGGATATATGCGCAGTAAAATTTAATTAGAGGTTCTACTCCTTTAAATGGCTTAGTGTTCCTAATCATAAATCCTAACAATTTATAACTAAAACTGGTAATGTGATTTATGTGTTCGATAAACGTGAGTTTGCTGTCGAAATAAACTCCCAAATCTTTGAAGGAAGTGACAGGTTCGATTATGGTATTATTTATATGGTAATCAAATTCATTATTAATACGCTTTCTGCTGTAAGTCATACGTTTACATTTATTTATATTTACTATTAACCCATTTTCATTACACCAGTAAGAGAAATTTGTTATGTCTTGTTGTAGTGCTAAGCAGTCGTCGGGTGTATTTATAGTTCTAAACATTTTTAAGTCATCGGCATATAATAGACATTTTGAAGTAATACAGTTAGTGACATCATTGAAAAATAATAAAAATAATAAGGGGCCAAGGTTTGACCCTTGGGGAACCCCACTCAAAGATGCGAAATGTATGAAGTTTTTGTATAAGTAAGTCATGCTGTACCACATCAAAAGCTTTTGATAGGTCGGTATAGATAACGTCTGACTGTCCGCGTACATCTAGGGCTTTCGATACCTCTGTCATAAATGTGTATAAGTTTGTAACGGTTGATTTGCCTTTTATAAATCCTTTATTATCGTTATATTATTTCTTTTATTTTATTTTTAGTATATTATTATTAACTCCATTTTTCCCATTTTTATATTTTTTTTATTTAAATTACAACTTTTACTTATCTAGTTTTCCTTATAATTATTCTTGAATATTATTAAGTTTAAATGTGCATACTTAAGGTTACATGAATTTAGTTTCTATGTATATATTTTTTGTATATTGTTTACTGATACTCTTTCTTTTGTGTATATTTTTGTAATAGGAGATTGTCCGTCAATAAACTAAACTAAACTAAACTAACGGAAAGTCACGAAAATTTACCAATAATTTTAAAATAATAATAATAATAATTTCGATTTAAATTTAAATAAAACTAATTAAAATATATTTTATCAATTTTTTAATAAACAAAATCATAAATATATTTATTTATAATAAAAAGTAAAAATTTCAAAATTTATAATAAAAAGTAAAAGTTTCATGAATAACACATCCAGATTATGAATAGATGCATTCGTAATCGTTTATTAATACACTCTTTTAACGCACTAGTGTATATTGAGTTACCTATAAAAATTACGTCGTCGTGTAGGCAATTAAATCTACGCACATATGTTAGAATACTCAATATAAAACAATACATTAGGGGAGTTTTTCTTTTAAGTATACATATCCCTATTACAGCATTTATGATTTAAATTTGCAGATATTGCTTGTTTTCGTGTTAAATTTCAAGCTTTAAACGAGTGTTTTCCACTCCCAGGTTAAGCATGAAGTAAAATTTCGAGTTTAGAAAAGCCAGAAAATTTGGTTTGGTCGCGTAGCGCGAAGCGCGGAGCGACCAAACCAAATTTTCTGGCTTTTCTAAACTCGAAATTTTACTTCATGCGCCACCCGTATAAAATACTGATCAAGCTTAAGCAGTATATTACGAGCTTCACTCTGTATGAGTGTTTGGTTTGGTGTTTGGTTGGTGTTTGGTTTGGTCGCTCCGCTTCGCAGACCGACCAACCCAAATTTTGAGGCTTTTCTAAACTCGAAATTTTATTTCATGCTTAACCTGGGAGTGGAAATACTTGTTTAATGCTTCAAATTTAACTCTTCTAAAAAACAACGTTTATTAATACACTTTTTTAGCATACCAGTGTATATTGAGTTGCCTATAAAAATTACGTTGTCGTATAGGCAACTAAATCTACGCACATATGTTAGAATAGTCGATATAAAACAATACATTAGGGGAGTTTTTCTTTTAAGTATACTTATTCCTATTACAGCATTTATGTTTTAAATTTGCAGATATTGCTTGTTTTAGTGTTCAATTTCAAGCTTTAAACGAGTGTTTTCCACTCCCAGGTTAAGCATGAAGTAAAATTTTGAGTTTAGAAAAGCCAGAAAATTTGGTTTGGTCGCGTAGCGCGAAGCGCGGAGCGACCAAACCAAATTTTCTGGCTTTTCTAAAATCGAAATTTTACTTCATGCGCCACGCGTATAAAATACTGATCAAGCTTAGGCAGTATACTACGAACTTTACTCTGAATGAGTGTTTTATAAGCGAAATTTTACTTCATGCTTAACCTGGGAGTGGAAATACTCGTTTAAAGCTTCAAATTTAACTCTTCTAAAAAACAACGTTTATTAATACACTCTTTTAACGCACTAGTGTATATTGAGTTGCCTATAAAAATTGCGTCGTCGTGTAGGCAACTAAATCTACGCTAAAAATTTGGTTTGGACTAAACCAAATTTTGAGGCTTTTCTAAACTCGAAATTTTACTTCATGCTTAACCTGGGAGTGGAAAACACTCGTTTAAAGCTTCAAATTGAAAATCAACTGACTTAACTATTTAATTTCATATTTTTATATAATAATACTTTTATATACTAATGTTCTAAATATTCCTCACAATAGCTTTAATCAAGTTAACCTTGATTGAAAATGTATAAATTCAACTGTTTTTATATTATTGCCACCTAACTCTATCGCGGCAACTTTATAGCGTTGGCGACAGCGCCCTCTATGCTCAACAGGATGATGAAAACTGCAACTCTCTATTTCATTTAATTTCAGAGATATTTTAGTTTTATGACACAACTCCAAACGTCATTTTTTTTAAATGTCGAATACACATCCAAACACGGGTTCACATCCAAATTCGGGCTTATCTCAACTCGAAATATTACTTCATGCGCCACGCGTACAAAACACTGATTTAGAGTGAAGATATGATCATTTAAAACTGAGAAATATCACGAATGCCAACTGTCATAATAATCTGAACGTCATGTGACATTATAAGATAAATCTGACATTAAAAATTACATTTGTTTGTTTTATTTGTATATTGGTTCTTATTTTATATTTTAACCTAATTACTTTTAATTTTTTGTTAGTGTTAAGCATTATGTAGGGCAGGTGGTGGCCAAGCGGTAACGTCGCCGGGCTGTATCGTTCGGCGAGCCACAAACTCGCGTTCGATTCCCGTGCACGGGGAGACTTTATTTGAAAAATAATGTTTCGTCGTGACCCTGGGTGTGGTATAAATGTGTGTATTTGTCCGAATGAGAATAATTAGCATAAAAATACACAAGAGATATGGCTGTGGCGAGAGTCTATGCCAGGATCATCGATCCAAATAAAAAAAAAATAGCATTATGTACTTTAAATGAAATTTCCGTAAATCAGCATAAAACATATAAATTGGGGAAAACATGTACTGGTTGACAAGTCATTTTTTTCACCTGATATGAGTTAGAATAATTAATGTTCATCTTTTAGATTTAGATCTTTGACATTTAGTCTGTAATGTAATGATTTAACATTACAGACTTAATGTCAAAAATCTAAATCTAAAAGATGAACATAAATTAATCTAACTCTTAACAGGTGAAAAAAAATGACTTGTCAACCAGTACATGTTTTCCCCAACAAAAATACATAAAATCCTCTCACTTGCAGTAATTAACGACACCCATTAAGGCACCAGGCTTGTCGCAAGCGCAAAATAACCCACCAATTCCCTTTCTAACGATTTCCATTTTTCTCTCTCTTTCTCTATTTCTCGATACAATTTTTTGAAAGTCGATTCCAGTTCAGTTTCATCAATCAGCGGACCTCCGCGCGCCGATTATCATAATTAGTTCGAGCCGATTGATCATCGTAATTCGGTCGCGTTTTGTCTTTTTAGTGCCACCGATTCTTTTTTTTTTGTTCATTTTGAAAAATTTAATGGCTGATGATGGATCTCGGATATTTTAATGGCACTGCTCGCAAGCCACCGAATGAATCAATTATCCCCGCGGTTTAAATATAAGATCAGGAATCCGATAAGCGAAGAACGGAGAGAGAGAGAGTAAGATGGAGAAAGAGAGGTCCGGTTGATTGGGGCTTATCTGACGGGGACAAATGTCGCTCGTTTGTGCCGTTAAAGTAATTAAGTCCGATTATGGTTAATCCGATTGCAGGCTATAGATTTATTTATATTTAGTTTTTTGATAACTAATTTCCATTCTTTTATCTCGGAACATCAATCAATAGTCATTAATAATGAGTTTAAATGCTCCACATGCCTAGTAGAGTTCTAAAACCGCCTATTAATAAAGTATGATTATGTTTTGTACCTAATGAATAAATAAATCAATTATTTGCAGTAGTATCCCCATTTTTAATACAATACATATCAGAGCTGGGACGAATCCTCGTAAAAAGGATTCGAATCACGAATCCGAATCACCTAATATGATTCGAATCACGAATACTCGAATAAAGGATTCATAAGAGATATATATGATTCGAATCAAAGAATCGAATCCTGTTTTTTCGAATCACGAATACAAATCCTTTGAGAATAAATTCGATTTTATTATTTTTTGCAACCATTAATATATAAATATCGTTATCAGTTGTTTTAACAAAAATATTCAAAACCTAATTATTTATTATTAACACTGAACATCGTTGATAACAGACTAAATATCTGACTCACTGTTACTCTGATTAAAGATGTATTTGTGTGTTTAACCTAATTATTTATTATTAACACTGAAGATTGTTAATAACAGACTAAATATCTGACTCCCTGTTAGTCTGATTAAAGATGTATTTGTGTGTTTCTGAACTTCACTTCAAATCAGTGTTTTGTACGCGTGGCGCATGAAGTAAAATTTCGAGTTTAGAAAAGCCCGAAAATTTGTCTCGGGTCGCTGCGCGACCCTCGACAAATTTTCACGGGGCTTTTCTAAACTCGAAATTTTATTTCATGCTTAGCCTGGGAGTGGAAACACCCGTTCAAAACTTCCAATTGAACTCTATTATAAAATCGATGGATGCCTGAAAAATAAATAAATAAAAAATTCACTGAATATTATTAAAATCGGGAAAGTCAGATAAAAGTCATGGAATTATATTCAAATTACCCAGAACACTAACAAAAAAGCCATATTATATTATTAAATTTGTCAAAATAAGCAGGCAAATTACAAAACATGTAAAGATTTATAAAATTAACTTAAATATTGACAAAAACAATGAAAACAATTTAAGAAAATGGAGGTTCCCCACAGTTATATTAAAATGCTAGGAAAAAAAATCTTGAATCAGGGAAATGTCGGAAAAATTTAACATTTCAGATTATGGCTACCATGTTAGTTTTACTACAAATAATATTGAACAAAATTTTGAAAACTAGAGTATTATCTTTAAAAACATTTTCAGTCAGTTAATGTTCTTATCAAAGCATTCAATTTGAAGTTTCAAACGGGGTGTTTCCACTCCCAGACTAAGCATGAAGTAAAATTTCGAGTTTAGAAAAGCCCCGTGAAAATTTGTCGAGGGTCGCGCAGCGACCCGAGACAAATTTTCTGGGCTTTTCTAAACTCGAAATTTTACTTCATGCGCCACGCATATAAAACAGTGATTTAACGAGAAATTTAAAAACACACAAAAGACATTTTTCATGTTAATCCTCACAATTAATACGAAGTATTTTTGAAGATTCAAATCTTTATGTAAGTATTCGAATCCTTTTATAAATATTCGAATCCTTTTATAAGGATCAATCCTTTTATAAGGATTCGAATCACCCACATTTGGGTCTTAAAAAAATGTAACGAATAATGGATCACGAATCTAGTTGAACTAAAGTATTCGAATCCCTCTTTTGAATCCTCTAAAAGGAATCCTGCCCAGCTCTAATACATATGTACAGGGGACGCCATGGGAAATAGACGTTTTACAAATGAACGGTACTCCACTATTTTAGAGTTTAAATTTTATTTATTGGCAAAAATAAGTAGGTCAGAACATGCAGTTTGAGTTACTTATGTACGAAAAATAATATCTTTAAGATGATGTTTATTTTCACGCTGACAAATGTGGAGACGCTCTCTGAAGATAGCTTCCACGCTCTCTAATAGTTGACGATCTCTACGTTAATTACCACTACACAGCCCCAAAGTTACGAAGTGGTGCGGCATTGGGAAGTTTGGTGTCATAGGGCCCTACTTTTTGAGGAAAACGGGAACACTGTGACCGTGATAGCTGATCGTTACGTGAATATGGTGATCAACTTCTTGAGAACTTAGCTGAGAAGACGACGAATCAATCTGCGAAATGTTTGGTTCCAACAGGATGGTGCCACGGCCTATACTGCCCTAGTGTCGATGGCTGCTTTAATTAAAACACTTTTAACCTTTCTTCACAATTTTTATTATATAATAATAATAATAATAATAATAACTTTATTTGCCCAACAGATAACCAATTACAGGACAAAATTAAGTACAATATATGTGTATAAAACGTTTAAAAAATTACAGCATTAAATAGTTTCAAATAAGTGAAGAAACTGAAAACAAATACATATACAGGTGAATATTTGACTTTAAAGAGACATATTAACATAATTATGCTTACAAGTTTTTTACAATAAAAGATAAAAGAGTATTCCTAAGCTGACGAAAATTCACATTAAAACATTTACAGCTCATAGTGACGGATATATTTTACTGTACAATCGTAATCAGAGAATATATCATAGCTCGTGTTTGTTAAAATTCTATTTGCATTTTCAACCATGTAATGTAAAGGAGCTTTTGATGTTACAACTGATCTAGAAGGTGTGTTATATACCAGATGTACATTTTGGTCACAAGGTGACCATTATCAATGGATTGATACTGGCTGCTGTTAGATAAACGTTCCCTAATCGCATTATCTCCAGATTCGGCGATTTGCATTGGCCCCCTCGCTCTCCAGACCTTTCAATATGTGATTTTTTTCTTGTGGGGGTATCTTAAGTCTCGCGTGTATGAAATTGAATCTCGTACACTAGCTAAACTGCGACAAGCGATAGAGCAAAACATCGCTCAGATCGATCGTCAACTATTGGAGAGAGTGGAAGCTAACTTTAGAGAGCGTCTCCACATTTGTCAGCGTGAAAATAGACACCATCATTATGATATTATTTTTCATACATAAGTAACTCAAACTGCATGTTCTGACCTACTTATTTCTGCCAATATTTTTTTTTAAATCCAAAAATAGTGGAGTATTGTTTATTTGTAAAACGTCCGATACCCATGGCGCACCCTGTATATCATACAAAATCACAAATTTTTCTTTTAAGTATGCATATGCATTCGATGTTAATTTTCCAACATGCGTTGCTTTTTAGAAATGTTCAATTTGAAGCTTCAAACGAGTGTTTCCACTTCCAGATTAAGCATAGAGCAAAATTTCAACTTTAGAAAAGCATCAATATTTGGTTTGGTCGCGTAGCGAAGCGGAGCGACCATCCCAAATTTTTAGGCTTTTCTAAACTCGAAATGTTTCTTCATGCGCCACTCGTATAAGTAATATACTGCTTAAGCTTGATCAGTATTTTATACGCGTGGCGCATGAAGTAATATTTCGAGTTGAGAAAAGCCCGAGGTTGGATTTGGACGCTAAGTAATACCATTTCAGAGTTATTCGATATTTAAAAAAAATCGTTTGTAGTTGTCTCATAAACCTAAAATATCTCTGAAATTAAATGAGATAGAGAGTTGCAAATTTCGTCATCCTCTTGAGCATAGAGGGCGCAGTCGCCAACGCTATAAAGTTGCCACGATAGAGTTAGGTGGCTATGTCGTGTAGTTCACAACGATTTGTGCACCACACCACATCATCCCATCATCACTTCATCATCATACCATCATCGGCATGCAGTCGTTGTAGGTGTCGACTTTGATGTTTCTTGGAAGATCCGATGGCACCCAGCCGAACTACCACCAACCCCAATGATATCCACTCTCGAAGTGGAGGTTCTGGAAATTTTGAATTTTGCGACAGGGATATGTGAGATTTTAAAATTGGAACATTCTTGATTCACACCTCTGAATCAAGGACAGAATGGGAACTTGGCATAAGTCCTAAAGGACTTGACTACATGCTTAAAACAGGAATAAAAAAAAATAGGTGGCTATGATATAAAAACAGTTGAATTTATAAATTTTCAATCAAGGGTAACTTGATTATGGCAATTGTGAGGAATATTCAGAACATTAGTATATAAAAGTAATATTATATAAAAATATGAAATTAAATAGTTAACATTTTCAGTTCAGCTTACAAAATATTATTATTTATCGTAAATTTTGCTGCCCTAAAAAATTGTGCGGGCCTTACGCTACGATACTAGCATACAGATTAAGTTGCTTATATAATTGACATGTATAGTTATTTAGGCAACTAAATGTACCCAGATGACTTGATATGATACATTGTTGTCACCGGCATGTTTTTTTTTGTATAAAACTGAACATGCACGGCTACTGGCACACACATTAAGTTGCCTATATAATTGACATGTATACTTATTTAGGCAACCAAATGTTCCCAGATGACTTGATATTATATATTGTTGTCAACGGCATGTTTTTTTTTATAAAACTGAACATGCATGTGTGTACAAACATTGCATGTTGATAGCTGAGTAGAAATTAAGGATCCTTTTAATAAACAGTTTTCCTTTTTGTGTCGAAGTTTGTTTGATATCGGATATTAAATCCTTTTTTGTAAAGGCATTTAATGTGGCACGCGTCTCTCGCCTCTTAATTGCCGGAGCTCGTCTAATGGTTTCGGTACGTGATCTCTGGAAAAATTACAACCGACACGTTTTTGTCGCGCTATGTCCGCACGATCTCTTGCGGCTGAACCGGCAATGTACATACCTTTTTTTTCCCTCTCTCTCTCTCCGCACAAACACAGACACAAGCCATTTCCTCATCTAGAAGAATTCAAACTTCGCGGTGAGGCAAACATAACAGTGTTTTATGAACCTAATTGTCTGACAAAATTTGAAAGAGGGAAAAAAAATTGTATGAAATCTGGAAATAATGAGCGACACGCCGACGCCCTGGGCGGTTTTCGCGTTGTTATTTTTTTACGTTTGGTCCTTCGAACCGGTCGCGAGGCTGAATCTGGAGCAGCTCGCTGGCCGTTGACTTATAGATTAGGTTTTTTTTTACACGAGATGAGCGGTTCGCTGTACGCGCCCCTGGGCTACGCACATGCACATACGTGTAACTGATATACGCTGAATTAATAAAGCATCCTTGTAAATTGCTCATTTCTGACTAAAATAACGATCAAATTTGAATAACTCCAATTAAACTAGTTACAGTATCATTAGGTATTATAAATCAAATCTGCAATTTTCAATATGATATAATTCAAAATAGAAATAATAACTTTACTTAGGACTCGGTATAATAAATAATAAAACACTAATTCAATGTGAAGTTCCAAATATACACTGTTTAAGTTTGATTTCAACAACATATCCCAAAGAAAATTGCTCGAATTTTGAAAACGCAAGATTTGGTTACAGTTAGATGAAATTAATATTTGTAAATTTTATTAACGTGAGATCGGACTTGAGCAGTACATTTTTAACATCACTTTGAATCGATGTTTTATGCGCGTGGCGCATGAAGTAAAATTTCGAGTTTAGAAAATGTATTTACCTATCACCGCCTCAAATTATTTGTATCTACTGCCAATTTGATAAAATGTCTCTGAGGATCACGTAGGATAGGAGGATCAGGTAATATTCCTTGCTAAGGAATATCTGTCTTCTTTATATTATCTGCCCATTTATGTGTTTAAATATTAAAACAGTTATAAGTACAAGGATTTTTTTATTAGGTATACCTGGTGTTGACTTGGCGAACGCAACATAGGAAATCGCATGTTAATTTTAAAATGTTCAAATATTGGCTTCCCTATTTATTTTAGAGACAAAATGTATTTCACTTTTTTGCAGAGGGAAAAATTCTAAATTTATTATTGTTCACACTTAACACTTTACGTTTCTCTAAGTTAAAATAATTAAGAAAAAGTAATGTGAATTTATACATGGTAGCGCAAAACTACCGATACGGTTTAAATGTTTAATAACTTTTTAAATTTATTTTATATTTTTTTTTTATTTTAGAATTTTGTGAAGAAAACTTGGGGAATTTGAAATGGAACAGTACACAACAGAACAGCGATCAAAAATTGTTGAATTTTATTTTGAAAATCAACGGTCAATTGTTTTGACGCAGCATGCTTGTCGTCGTTTTTTAATGTGCGTACTAGACCTTCAGCATCAACAATAAACCGCCTGGTTGCAAATTTTCGACAACATGGTACATTAAGACACCTTCTATGTACCGGAAGACCACGTACGGTCCACACGGAAGAAAATATCCAACGTGTTGTGGATAGTGTGCAGGACAGTCAAGAAACATCAACAAGAAGACGTTCGGCACAACTGGGGCTATTGCGGAGGTCTGTTCAGAAGATTTTGGCCACATTGCACATGTTCCCGTATAAGGTTCAGCTTGTGCAAGAATTGAAGCCAATAGACTACCAACAACGGCTTGATCATGCCATTTCATTCCGACAAAAAGCAGAAGAAAATCGCGATTTCATTAACAATTTGATAATGAGCGATGAAGCCCATTTCCAATTGAATGGTTTCGTAAACAAGCAAAATTGCAGGATATGGGCTACGGAGAATCCAAGAACAGTTCATCAGCGACAATTACACCCATTTAAGTGTACTGTTTGGTGCGGTGTATCGTCTGAAAGGATCATTGGTCCATATTTTTTTGAAAATGCACATGGCGCCTCAGTTACGGTTAATGGTGCTGAATATCGAACGATGCTGGACAATTTTTTGAGGCCAGCTGTAGAAAACCATCCACAGTTGTGGCTCCAATAAGAGGGAGCCGCAGCCCACACTGCAAGGGACACACTGGCTCTGTTACGGGACCTCTTTGGCGAACGCATTATTTCGCGCAGAAGCGATTTCAATTGGCCCCCACGTTCACCGGATTTAACAGCTATACGTAAATAAGCCAGTGACTATACCAGAGCTAAAACAAAACATTCGCAATGAAATTCAAGAAATAACACCGGAAATTTTCAGAAAAGTTATGGAAAATGTACTGGAAAGAGCACGAATGTGCGAAGCCGATAATGGCCACCACTTGCGGGATATAATTTTTCATACTTAAGCCAAAAATATTCCCCATTAATATACTGTATAACAAAAAAATAATAATAATAATTAACCATTAAATAAAGAAGTTATTAAACATTCAAACCATATCGGTAGTTTTGAGCCACCCTGTAAAAATAATGACATACAATGGAATTGATACAACAATTGCGCATATTCCCTGTTTTTTTTAAAGTTCAATTTAAACCTTTCAGCAAGTGTTTTCCACTCCCAGACTAAGCATGAAGTAAAATTTCGAGTTTAGAAAAGCCCCGTGAAAATTTTACTTACTAAACTCGAAATGAAGTAAAACATGCACCACGCGTATAAAACACTATAATATTGTCAAATTTATGTATATTCGAACTTCATTTGAAATCTGTGCTTTATACGCGTGGCGCATGAAGTAAAATTTCGAGTTTAGAAAAGCCCAGAAAATTTTCACAGGGCTTTTCTAAACTCGAAATTTTACTTCATGCTTAGTCTGGGAGTGGAAAACACTCGTTTAAAGTTTTGAATAGTACTTTTTAAAAAAAATAACGAATATCTAAAGATTTAAAGAAAATAAGCTGAATTTGCTGTAAATTTCCGGAATTTTTTTATTTTGGTATACAAATCCCTGTTTACCCAGATAAAAAACGCATTGGAACAGTTTTCTTTGAGGTAAACATATGCATAAGCTGTAAATTTTCCGACATCTGTTGTTTTTTTAACAATTTTAATTTGAAGCTTTCAACGAGTGTTTTTCACTCCCAGACTAAGCATAAAGTAAAATTTCGAGTTTAGAAAACCCCCGTGAAAATTTGTCGAGGGTCGCGCAGCGACCCGAGACAAATTTTCTGGGCTTTTCTACACTCGAAATTTTACTTTATGCACCACGCGTATAAAACACAGATTTCAAGTGAAGTTTAAATATACAATGTTTTAATGTTTTATATGCGTGGCGCATGAAGTAAAATTTCGAGTTTGGAAAAGCCCAGAAAATTTGTCTATTGACATATTTAATTGCAACTCTAAACAATTTGTAAGTTCAATAAGTGATATTTTGTGATTCAACACGTTGTAATTTAATTTATTTTGTATAATTTTAATTTAATTTAATCTTTTTTAAATGTGTAAAATTTTGTTCAATATTGTATTGTATTAATGTATATTGTTTACCATAAACGCATATATAGTATATTGATGAGTTTTCCCTGTAAAAAAATGTTAATTTTGTTGGGAAATAAACATATTATTATTGTTATTATTATGTAGATTTTGTTCTATTAATATAAAATGTTTGGTGTTTGCAAGGTTGCCAAGTCAATTTTATCAGTTTCAAACTAACTAATTACATGTTGATTTTGTTCTATTAATATAAAATGTTTGGTGTTTGCAAGGGTCTAGTAGGAATTAACCAGCATTAAACTATAATGATATTAACGGTAATTCTGTTAATAAAGCTGTTTATTTTTAATTATTTGCTGAACGTATCATAAATCTTTGTTGTGATTTAATTAACTGCAAAAATACAATGCCACTAGAATTAACTCATCAATTAATCACATCAATTGCATCTTCTTATAATCTAAATTATATTCATCATTTACGCAAAAAAACAACAAATTAGCGACCTTGTAATCAGTTTGAAACGAAACTAAATAACTCAGTCTATATGCATGACGATTTAATAACGAAAATAACAAAAATAAACGCGCACGGCTTTTTAATTAATTATTAAAATATTCAATATTCAAATCCTTGAAGTGATTGAAAATTTATTCTCGGCGAGAGACAGGCACTGATCAACTTGTTCAACTTATTAACAAAGTAATAAATATGATGTTGATAATTACTTAGATTAGCGCTAAGAGTATCTAGAGAATATGATAATAATTATATATGGTTTTGTAAAGGTTTCACCCAGAAATGCCACTCACTTTTCAAAAGTAGATGCAAACTTGTAATATTTGAATAATTCGGGATGAATCTTTATTATTTTTTTTAATTTTCGTTTTATTTCTACAATAACTAATTAGTTATTGACAATGAGTGCTTTGCACTCGAAATATACATCTAACGAATAAAAATAAAAGTGAAGTAAGGAATAGAAGTGTTTTTTATTGTAGTTGTTTGGTGTTGTAGGCGTTCACTTTGTGGTACATCTTAAATACACTTGTAAATAAAATACTTTTTACTTTGTTTAACCACTGAATTTTACATTTAATTGTGTGACTAGTTTCGACTATCTAGCAGTCATTCACTTTAGTTTGAGAATGACTACTAGATAGTCGAAACTAGTCACACAATTAAATGTAAAATTCAGTGGTTAAACAAAGTAAAAAGTGTTTTATTTACAAGTGTTTTTTATTGTGATTAAATACTCCACATAACTCAATGAAACAATTAGTTATTTCTACTTTTAAACGTGAACCAAGGATACACCAGAAGAGCCTACTAGATTTTAAAATATTTTTTAATGGCTGCTTGGTGTAAAATATTCCATTCTGTTAAATTTTCACAATATCTCTGGGCATGGCCGGCTGGAGGGCGGTGCAAACCGTGCGACCGCACAGGGCCCCGCGCTGCTAAAGGCACCGCGCCACTGTTTTTAAAAAATCGTTTCATTTTCGTTTTCTTTCCTTTTTTTAATCCGAATACTTCAACTTTTATAAACATAAAATTTGAAATAAAAACACTTGGTTTGTTTCACTAACGTTTTACTTATTATTCCGACTAGTTTCGGCTTCTAGCCATTATCAAGGAATGTACAGAGAATACTTTTTTACATGATATTTATATACAAAATCAGGTAATAAGGGCGTTCATTATTGGAGAGATCCATAGCTCGTCATTGTCATTGACCACATGTTTTCCCGATTTTATTGCTTTATTTATCTCCAAGCCTTCTCTGAAATTTAGTATACGACCCATATTGCCTGTATACAATATTTTAAAATTATTGCTGTTGTATAGATGACCGGCGGTGATGCAGTGTTTGGACATACCCGTTGATTGTTTTTTTTTTATTTAGAACATCTTTTTTATGTTCGTCGAGACGGATTTGGAATGATCGTCCGGTCTGTCCTATATATACTGCATCACAGTCGTTACATCTTAATTCATAAACACCTGATAGTTCTATTCTATCGTTTTTGAACTTATTATTCACTAATAATTTACTTAAATTAATGGGGTTTGTTAGAATGATGTCAAATTTGTTGTTTCTCAAAGTATTTTTTAATTTTACCGAAAGGTCTGCCACATAATCTATTTTTTGCCGGGTGTTTTTAGAATTTGGATTGGTTGCGTAAAAATATTTTAGTAATTGACTTTGTTTTTTCTTTTTTAATAAATTATCTATTAACTGTTCTGAATATCCGTTGTTATTTGCTATTATTTTTATAATATTTAATTCAGATTTGAAATTGTCAGCGTTTAGAGGGATATTTAATAATCTATATATTAAGGAATGGAAAGTGCTATGTTTAATTTGGTTTGTTGTATTTGACGTGGATGGGATAATTGAATCTGAAAATGTTTGTTTCCTGTAAATTTTATAAACTAAATTATTATTTGATTTAGTTATTGCGAGGTCTAAAAAGTTTAGGCTATTTATTGTTTGTTTCCAGTTCAAATGTGAATTGTATTTTAGGCTGAATTGAATTTAAAAATTTTGTAAATATATCTAGTTGTCTAACGGTGCCCGTCCAAATACAAAAAATGTCATCGACATATCTGGCCCAAAAGTGTATAAATTTTGTCTCCTGTTTCCTAAACAAAGTGAACTAGTCGGAATAATAAGTAAAACGTTAGTGAAACAAACCAAGTGTTTTTATTTCAAATTTTATTTTAATCATGTTTCACCAAGTGATTAATGAGAACATTTTGAAAGATATTTTATAAACATACCTGTAGCATAAAAACGAAATCCGAAATCCAAAGATCAATAGAAATTAAACTAACTGCATTTATCATTTTTGTTGTGACATACTGAATTTAAAAATATTGTGAGCAAGATAGTTCAACATTCGAATATAGATATCAGTATTGCAAACTCATATTTTATACGTCTTTTTAAAATATCGTGAATCGGGATTCAAATATTCTTTAATAATCGCAATATTCTAAAAGCTATCTAATATCTGAAGTGTTTTGTTTTCCAGAACATAACTACCTCATTTTAATGTGTTTTTAATGTTTTAACGACTTTTTCATACATGTATTTATATTTATTGTACGTTTATATTTTTGTATTAGCGTAATTTCCATTGACCTGTGTACCACAATTGTGTTTAGCATTAATAAAGTATTATTATTATTATTATTATTAATGGAAATCGCTAAAGAATTAAAAGTTAGACCTAAATTTACTAATTGAAGAACTGGTGTAAAAACGTAACAATTTTGTTATGAAGGAACCTATCAACCGATTTTATCTTGCAAGGAAATTTACCATTGAAAGACAATTTTAAAATTTGGGTTAAATTTCACTTTAGAATTTTACATTTTTGTTGATTTGGTAAATATTTTTACACTTTTACAGTTCTGATGTTTTTGTAAAATTTTATGTTGTTTGTTGGTTTTACCGATTTTATTTAAAATGCTAATAATTATTTAAAATTTGTAATTTTTTTTAAATATTGACAGTATACTTTCACATATTCCATGTAAACATTTGTAAAATTAATTAACATGTGATCAAACCTAAATCAAAGTTTATTTTGAATTTCACTTCAAATCAGTGTTTTATACGCGTGGCGCATGAAGTAAAATTTCGAGTTTAGAAAAGCCTGAAAATTTGGTTTGGTCGCTCCGCGCTTCGCGCTACGCGACCAAACCAAATTTTCAGGCTTTTCTAAACTCGAAATTTTACTTCATGCTTAATCTGGGATTGGAAACACTCGTTAAAGGCTTTAAATTGAAAATTTAAACAAAAGTGTTTATCAATCAACAAAATGAAAAGTAAAATACTGGGAATTTTTTTTCTAGGTACAGATATCACGATTTTTGAATGTACAGTTTCAGACATTCGTTGTGTTTATAATAACTTGCAATCTAAAGCGTCCAACGAGTGTTTCAAATCCTAGATTAAGCATGAAGTAAAATTTCGAGTTTAGAAAAGCCTGAAAATTTGGTTTGGTCGCGTAGCGCGAAGCGCGGAGCGACCAAACCAAATTTTCAGGCTTTTCTAAACTCGAAATTTTACTTCATGCGCCACGCGTATAAAACACAGATTTACAGTAAATTTAAAAATACACCCACCTATTATGTTTGATCCTTACGTCAATACATTCTACAAATGTCTACTATTTACTAATATTCTCGAACACCTTTTATTACACTCTTGAATTTTGAGATATTACTTTTTTCATATTTAATCGTCATTTATTTATTTATTATTTATGTTAAAGCTGATAGATGGGTTAGTCGATTCACCCGATTTGTTATCAAAAGTAAACTTTCATATTCCACGTCTTTCGTCTCGTCAACCACCAACGTTTTTGGTTTGGTCGCTCCGCGCTTCGCGCTACGCGACCAAACCAAATTTTCAGGCTTTTCTAAACTCGAAATTTTACTTCATGCTTAATCTGGGATTGGAAACACTCGTTAAAGGCTTTAAATTGAAAATTTAAACAAAAGTGTTTATCAATCAACAAAATGAAAAGTAAAATACTGGGAATTTTTTTTCTAGGTACAGATATCACGATTTTTGAATGTACAGTTTCAGACATTCGTTGTGTTTATAATAACTTGCAATCTAAAGCGTCCAACGAGTGTTTCAAATCCTAGATTAAGCATGAAGTAAAATTTCGAGTTTAGAAAAGCCTGAAAATTTGGTTTGGTCGCGTAGCGCGAAGCGCGGAGCGACCAAACCAAATTTTCAGGCTTTTCTAAACTCGAAATTTTACTTCATGCGCCACGCGTATAAAACACAGATTTACAGTAAATTTAAAAATACACCCACCTATTATGTTTGATCCTTACGTCAATACATTCTACAAATGTCTACTATTTACTAATATTCTCGAACACCTTTTATTACACTCTTGAATTTTGAGATATTACTTTTTTCATATTTAATCGTCATTTATTTATTTATTATTTATGTTAAAGCTGATAGATGGGTTAGTCGATTCACCCGATTTGTTATCAAAAGTAAACTTTCATATTCCACGTCTTTCGTCTCGTCAACCACCAACGTTTTTAATACCAACTGCGACCTCTAACACTCTATTAAGAGCACCTATTGTTCACATGAGCAAGAACGCGAATTCCATTTATAGTGACATTTTTATTGGCATTAAAAATATTTAAATTTTGTTTTAATAATAAGTATTTAGTTCATAATTTAGTGTTATCTCCTATTATTATTTTTATATATTTGTTATGTTATATTTAGTTATTGTAAGAATTATATTATGTATTTGATAATTGTCCGTTTTGGATTTTTTCCGTTGGATAATAAATGGTCTTATTATTATTATTATTATTATTATTATTATTATTATTATTATTATTATTATTATTATTATTATTATTATTATTATTATTATTATTATTATTATTATTATTATTATTATTATTATTATTATTATTATTATTATTATTATTATTATTATTATTATTATTATTATTATTATTATTATTATTATTATTATTATTATTATTATTATTATTATTATTATTATTATTATTATTATTATTATTATTATTATTATTATTATTATTATTATTATTATTATTATTATTATTATTATTATTATTATTATTATTATTATTATTATTATTATTATTATTATTATTATTATTATTATTATTATTATTATTATTATTATTATTATTATTATTATTATTATTATTATTATTATTATTATTATTATTATTATTATTATTATTATTATTATTATTATTATTATTATTATTATTATTATTATTATTATTATTATTATTATTATTATTATTATTATTATTATTATTATTATTATTATTATTATTATTATTATTATTATTATTATTATTATTATTATTATTATTATTATTATTATTATTATTATTTTAATAACGAGGAAATAGTATAAATATATACCCATTTTTTAAAAAATTTTTTCGTCTGACTATTTGGGGGGGTGAGGAAATCCCTCCCAGTGGATCTTGTTCAAGGCCCCGCAACTTGAATTTGCACAGGGACCCGCTTTTGTCTAGGACAGTGATGGGGAAACTACGGCCCGCGGGCCAAGTCCGGCCCGCGGAAAGGTTTAATCCGGCCCGTTTAAGAGTGCCGTCGTGAGAATGTTTGAACGCGTTCTTACTTCGTAATGTGACGACCCGCATAAAAACTACCTACCTACGATTAAGCATTATTCTTTGGCCCGCTACGATTGTCTAGTTATTACAAATGGCCCGTCTTAAAAAAAGTTTCCCCACCACTGGTCTAGGATATTATAAAGATATCGGAATGCAGTTTTCACCAGTATTTCTCATTCTAACTAACATAACTAAAGTATACCTTCCAATGTGAACATTTTAAGAAAATATGGCTTTTGTCCATATAGCGCCCTATGTCTCATAATATAGATATTAAAGTAAATTAGAGTCAATAGTATTTTAAAGTACGTTCAATAATCTATAAAATGAGCCTAAATTGATTAAATTCGGTTGAACCTAACTAAAGTTACAGGCATTTTAATGAGTAGACATTTCCAATCTCCCCTGTATCTTATACAAAGTGTTTTATGTAACACCGAACATTTTTATAACGAGAATTTTTCTTTTAAGTATCCATATGCATACGTTGTACATTTTCCGACGCTCGGTTTATTAAAAGAATAAAATTTGAAGCTTTAGGCGAGTGTTTTCCACTCCCAGGCTAAGCATGAAGTAAAATTTCGAGTTTAGAAAAGCCTGAAAATTTGGTTTGGTCGCGTAGCGCGAAGCGCGGAGCGGCCAAACCAAATTTTCAGGCTTTTCTAAACTCGAAATTTTACTTCATGCGCCACCGGTACAAAACTGATTCAATGTAAAGTTTAGCGGTGCGATTTAAACTTCGCAATACATCAGTGTTTTGTACCGGTAGCGCATGAAGTAAAATTTCGAGTTTAGAAAAGCCTGAAAATTTGGTTTGGCCGCTCCGCGCTTCGCGCTACGCGACCAAACCAAATTTTCAGGCTTTCCTAAACTCGAAATTTTACTTCATGCTTAGTCTGGGAGTGGAACACACTGACTTTAAGTTTCAAATTAAACTCTTTTAAAAAAACAACGATTATCCAAAAACTTGAAAGAAAAAACCCCTGTATTTACAAGTCGAGGCATTAATTGCGATTGATTAGCTACAATTTGTAATGGTCATATAGGCAACCTAATTTGCACATAACCTGAAAAATGAAAGGTGTCAAATCGTGCTTTGGTTTGATAAATAGAATATACGAAAATTAACGTTGAAAATGTTCGGTGTTACATAAAACTCTCTGTATGTGAGCGAAAGAAACAATAAAATAGTTGATATCAACTAAAATTTATACTAGATTAAGATTAGCATATTCTTGACAAAGCTTAGTTTGAAATGTTTTTGATGAAAACTTGTTTAAATCTTTTGCAACAGAGATTGCGCTCTCTAGCAGCGAAGCTAGAAACATCCCACTAAACAAGCATATTTAAGTAATGTTTCATCAACATTAAAATAACGTGTAATGTTGCTACAATGTTGATATAATGTTATTTGTTTGTTTTTTGCTCAGTGGGTTATTATTATTTACTAGCACGAAACACGAAATAAAGATATTTCCAATTAACATCCGACATTAATTCCCCATGATATCATAATTTCAAATAAAATCTTGTAAAATTTCCGTGATCATCATAAAAGTCCACCTCGATTCCATCCCGTGTCCGCCTCCTACGGCGCGTGTGATATTAATTTTTCGATTAATTCAAATGTGTTTATTAGCTTGCGTCGTTATTTATTGGCGGAATAAATGTTTGGACTTCGCTTTTTATGGCGCGCGTTCAATTAAAAACTTTTCGTGAAAATTGATGCCTAATTTATGCGCGACACCGTAGAAAGTTATGTCACTCGCGAGCGCCGACACGCCGCCACTGGTTCCATTATTAATTCGTTACCCGATGGTGATTAATCGACGTGGAAATTAATTGTGTTTTGTCACAAACGGCTTGTTTACATTCAATTCGATCTATGTCGTAATTCAATTCATAAGGTTGCATTATTATTATACAAATATAATTAATCACATTTAAACAAAAATTAAACAAATAATATATTTTGAATTGTAGAGGCTTCTACTTCGTTATACATGTTAATTTAACACAATAAAACACTTTTAACTTTGTTTGTATAACACAATTTATTTTTATGTGACTGCAGTTTCGGCAAATTCAGCTTGCCATTATCAAACATGTTTGATAATGGCAAGCTGAATTTGCCGAAACTGCAGTCACATAAAAATAAATTGTGTTATACAAACAAAGTTAAAAGTGTTTTATTGTGTTAAAACAAATAATAGTTTACTGCTGGCTTTGATTATCGTCGGTTTCAACTAAAAAGTCATTAAGTGATATTATTTTATATGTCTAGTCTAGTCTTCTCCTTGTGGTTTATTAGATTATTTTAAATTAATGGCAATGCTGAAAAATTCTTGATAAATTTTGATAATTAACGAACTTCTTAGAAATTCACACTTCCCACTGAACAAGCACATGTAAGTTATGTTTTATCAACATTCAAATAACGTTTTATGTTGCTACAATGTTGATATAACATTATTTGTTTGTTGTTTGCTCAGTGGGTTATATGGAAATTTTGAAGATTGAGAGAAATCTTTTAAACTCACAAAAAACGTTCCGAATGTTCCCAATTTTTGACATTTCAACACTTTTCGACATTAAAATCGGGAATGTCGAAAAGTGATGAAATGTCAAAAATTGCGAACATTCTGAAAAAGTATCAAGAGTTTATTGATGCACATATTAGATTTTTTTAAATGGGCAATATACAGGGTGATTCGCGACGGTTTCCCGCCACGTAACGGGTGTATTCTAGAGGTCATTTTAAGCCAAAAAGTTCCTATGAACACGAGTCCGATTCTCAAAAATAAGCGAGTTATGCGAAACTACATTGTTGTACTTTCGCACCACGCACGGCTACCTTTGATAATGATAGCAGCGTTCAATCAAGGTTATTCCTTTCATTTACATATTATGCACAAATCAAAAATTGGATATTGTCAAACATAACCAACTTTATATCAGTTAAGACAGACTTTTTGAAGAAAGGTTTTGAAAATGACAATAAATGTCATTTTCAAAACCTTTCTTCAAAAAGTCTGTCTTAACTGACATAAAGTTGGTTATGTTTGACATTATCCAATTTTTGATTTGTGCATAATATTTTATGTCCACCAATGGTACCTTTAGAATTGTTACTTTTTTAATTCTATCTAATTTATGATCATTGATTTGATCTTATTAAATGTTGTTTGTCTTATTAGCAATAGGAATGTTGTTTCAAAGGATCTTAATATTTAATCCAATTAATATGAGACTCAAATTAATAAGTCTATTGTTGTATATTTTTTATAGGAATGAAAGTATTTTTCATAATAAGAATTTGAAATGATCCAGGTGTGCATGAAAGTAACACACGTCGAGACGACGAAAAATGCCCGCGGGAATTTTTCGCGCGCTCGACGGCCACAAACGCAGGAAAGTAGAAACGCTCGAAAGGCGCGTTTTTCACGGCTATCTAGATTACATCCACACATTCTATCGCCGGGCATTCCTCATTACAGGCATACATTTTTTTTCCAATTCCATTTCTGCACTCGCCATCAACTTTAATTACCGCTGGATGTGTGCATTTTTTTCGTTGGTTATTTTTGTACTGCGAGCTAATCCGCGAGCGATTTAATTGATTTATAATGAAATTGGATTTCTATTAGATTATATTTATAGAAATTTCTTGAAAATTAAAAAAAAAACATGCATTTAGCTGGTGACATGCATATCTAGAGTCAACTTATATTATTTTCTACTTTTTCTACTGAACGTGGGCAGTGACGTCATTGCACTGCACATTTTTTCAAATTGCCAGCAATCCCTTTATTTTGTCTACCATATTTCTTCGCGGTGGAACGGGAGCTTTCAAGGCTATAGACAAGGAGGGGATATGGGGTTCAAACTCCCCCGAAATTTTCAAAATGTTAGATTTTTCCATGTAGAAGCGGCCTTGTAAGAGCAAAACCAATATTTTTACCATTAAATGGCGAGAATCACGTGCCGAAAATGCCTATTTCGAGGTTAGGACCGAAACTCGTTTCGGGTGTACGTGACACCCGATTTAAGACTATTGTTTGGCTAAATCACGATAAAACCCATTTTGAGGTTAGGATCAAAACTTGTTTCGGGTGTTTCTGATGGGTATCCTTTGGTCGAAATTACGTGGCGATAATGCCCATTTCCAGGTTAAAACTTTGCCTCCTGATACCCGGTTTAAGGGTTTCATTGTCAGGGTTACCTTATTTACATGAAGTTTATCAAACTTTTCGCTACGCGTTCATCAGCTTCTAAACTGCTATCTCAGTAAAATCGCGAAGTTATGCATATTTTTATAAATCAAATGAATTATAGAAAGAATCTAAACAATATTTATCCTTGATCATTCGAACTCTACTAATAGTCTATCCTGCATAGATTTCCACATTAGTTATTATTTCTCTTATTGCAGATACCACAATACAATAATGATTTCTATAAATCAAATCTAACATTTACGAGCGCAATGCCATTTATTTCCGCTAATCTGAATAATTGTCCATAATTGTGTGTCATATTGTTCGAACTGGAGGTAAGGCAATATTGTAATCCAATTGCGATTAGCTTTTTTTATCGGTGCTCCTTAGTCCTGGTCATACTTGGCTGATTAGCAGGTGGCGTTTGGCATTGACATTAACTGTCTCCAAAGAGATTTATGGAAATTCAGGGCGGCGACTGCCTTTTATGCTGTTGTGTGTGTACGACGGAAAACGGGCGTGAGTTTTCTAATTAAAGTCCGACATACGCGGAAAATGTGTAAGTAATAGGGAAGTGAAATTTATTGCACAGCCTTCAGGTGTGATAATTTGAATTGTTGACTAATTCTAACTTGGTAAAACATGCTCAAATCCTGCATCTGATAGTTGGATTTCAGGGATGGGCGGCGTCAACAATGTGACGTCGACAATGTCATTGTCGATGCGTCGGATTTCTCGTCGACGTCGACTATTTTTACAATGTTCCTGACGTCGACAATGTTTTTAATAAGTATAACGTTTGAAATATTCAGCCTAATGCGATGCGATTTTGGCAGATAGCTTGGAAGTTAACAGAGTATCCAAAACTCTTAAAACCACCCAAAACTGAAACATATACATTATAATAACATAACCTTTAAATAGTATTGTTGACATAGGGCGACCATTACCGTTCATTAGATACCAACATATATCACAAGCAAATCCAAACATGTTGAATGTTGAACGTTCATAAAAATGTTCAACATTCAACATGTTTGGATTTGTTTGTGATATATGTTGGTATCTAATGAACGGTAATGGTAATGCAATAGTACGAAATAGACTGACCGGAGGGTAGGTCTATTTTGTACTATTGCAAGAATCCCAAACATGTTCACGATTAACAATCCGGTCATCAGAGAATTCCCTAGCAGTTGGCAGTAAACTCTCAACTGTTGTCTCTGATGAACGAGCCCATTATCGACATTGTTAACGTTCTCGACATTGTTGACGTTGTCGACGTGCTGTCATGTCGACATCCTAGTGGATTTATATTACATGTTCCGATAGGTGGCGTATGGAAACCCCACTCCAAAAATTAGTTTTACAAATGTTTATTAGGATTTTGGACTTTTTGAAAATAACTTAAAAATATTTTATAGTTATCTGTAGAATCAAACACAAATTGGTAAATTTCAATTTGGTATAAATCTACAAGAAAAATTTACTTTAACCAAGTTGAGCATGTTTTCATGTGTTGGGGTCTGTCAGACCCTCAAATGCCGAGTTAAGATTGAGCGCCATTTTATCTGCTCATGATACAGTACCATGGAACATAGCAGACATTATAACCGCCAGCTTACTAACGATTTAAAGAGGGATTATGTCATTGTGACGGTTCTGTTGTACCCTGTGAAGTTTTAGTGTCTAAAAAAGGATAAATCAGAAAATTTAATTTTGCCAAATACTTTCCATATTGTTTTATTACAGAAACAGAAAATTACACTCTGAAACCTAACACGTTATTGAGACAGTAAAATAAATATCCTTAATTCCTATAACATTTCTTGAAAAGTATGTTTGTAATATTTATAACAATTTGGTTGATATATTAAAAACATCTTAAAAGGGAAAGCTGATTTATTAATTTTTTTTCAAAGAGTAGAGTTTGTGAATTTATTAATTATGAACGATGTTCGTAATTATTAAACATTTTGTTTCTAAGCGGCCGGCGATAAATTTCGACGCCGAAAACAGGTGTCCGAAAGAGGAAGGCCGGGATCGCATATTTCCACACCTCTGCTGATTAATTGGACGGCTCGTTAATGACACTTTTGCGGTCTTGTTTAGGTGTGGGCACTACAACTACCTAGATTGATTATCAGAGAGGAGGCAAAAACGATGTTACCGTTAATTAAACGTCTCACGAGATGTAACCACTTTCTTTTTTCTAACACTGATTCTCTAAGAAATGCTATAGCAAATGAAATGTGCATTTACATAAGTAAGTTTATGCTGAGTAAAATTTTATGTTCAAATTAGTTATGTATATTGAACTGCATACAATATTTAAGTAGGTGGATTGGGTTGCATGCCATGCTATGACTTTAGAATTGATTAGGTTAGGTTGACGGATGTAATTTAATATATCCTAATTAATAACAGGTTATGACTTCTGGAGTGATTATGTCAGGATAGGTTAAGTTAAATATAATTTAATAGTAAGTATGAGGTAAGTGGTAGAATAAACCTTTCCATTTATATCAATCATTTTATACAACACACATATAAACAATTATCGAAAGTTACTAAACCCTAATGGCGATATCAAAATAGGCTTATTTAGAAGTATTTAATTAAAATGCTATAAATCATAAATGTACATAGATACTTATCTAATCAGTATATTTTGTACTTTACAATATTTCAGTTCTTTATACGCCTGGTGCATGAAGCAAAATTTCGAGTTTAGAAAATGCAGAAAATTTGGTTTGGTCGCGTAGCGTATTTTGAAGTTCAAAATATTCTACTAAAGCAGTGTGCTGAAAACGTGTATTCTGAACGTCACATTACATCAGTGTTTAGTACGTGTGACGCATGAAGTAAAATTTCGAGTTTAGAATAGTGTAAAAATTTGATTTGGTCGCGTAGCACTACGCGCTACGCGACCAAACCAAATTTTCAGGCTTTTCTAAACTCGAAATTTTACTTCATGCTTAATCTGGGAGTGGAAAACCCTCGTTTGAAAGTTTAATTTGAAATATTTGTAAAAACAAGGAATATGTAAAAACAACGAATATCTGTAGATTTACAACGTATAGATATATACAGGGAATTTGTTTTTAAGTATACATATCGATCCCCATTTATACGCTGTAAATATCCAGGTATTTGTCTTTTTTTAAGAGTTCAATTCAAAGTTTGTAACGATTTTATCCACTCCCAGACTAAGCATGAAGTAAAATTTCGAGTTTAGAAAAGCCTGAGCGTTTGAATTTGGACGCGAGGCGTCCAAATCCAAACTCAGGCTTTTCTAAACTCGAAATTTTACTTCATGCGCCACGCGTTTTAAACACTGAAAATCTTGAAATATTGTGAACAAGCGAACTTAACTTGAAATCAGAGTCTTATACGCGTGGCGCATGAAGTAAAATTTCGAGTTTAGAAAAGCCTGAGTTTGAATTTGGACGCTTCGCGTCCAAATCCAAACGCTCAGGCTTTTCTAAACTCGAAATTTTACTTCATGCTTAGCCTGGGAGTGGAAACACTCGTTAGTAACTTTAAATTTTACTTCATGCTTAGCCTGGATGTGGAAAACACCCATTTAAAGCTTTAAATTAAACTCTTATTGAAACGCAACGAATATCTGAATATTTACAGTATATTATTTTAATATGTACATACACTTCAAACATTAAAAGTACGATTCATTTATACTTATTATTATATGTATACTCAAAAGAAAAACACCCTGTATGTTAAAATATATATACTTAAAAGAAAAACTCTCTGTATATCTGAAATAGTAATAAATAATATGCAGTGTACAAAACATTTTTTTGGGCAGCAGAAAAATTCCAGGGCTGAAAAGGTTAATTTCGTAACCAGTTAACTGTAACTTCTGAGGTTCCTCAAGGAACGCACCCTGGACCAATATTATTTACACTTTTTGAGACTTTATTAGGTAGATATATGTTACAGACAATACACTAAACTTCAGATCATTGAACTAAGAAGCCGGCGCTAGTTATAAAACAAGCTTCCACATTGGCAATTTATTATTATAAACGACCCTGGCGATATTAGTTCAGAAGCTCTTAGAGCCAATAAATATTAATTCGCTTTTGATAAACTCGGACGCGAATGAAGGTAATTGTTTATGGATAAATCGTACAATACGGACAGAAGCGATATAATTCTCGCATGATTTACGGCGGAGTTTTACGAGGTGAGCAGCAGCGCCGCCGACAGCCCCGGTGAAATACGGCCAAGAGAGACAGAGCGTGGGCCCCCATAGACGCCCTATTTACGACCGCGGGACCCGTAATTTGAATGTATGCGCGTCATATTTTCAGCCCCGCGATTTATTGGACACCTCGTTGCGTACACGCAACCAGCAGATACTCTCTCTTACCAAAGCACGACATGAAAAAAATAAGCAGAATAATCCTTCCAGTGAGTAACGAGTGCGGTTTCCAATTGGAGAAACAATGGATTGTTTGATAGTACCGAGATGATCATACATGAATTTTGAAAGTTTATGGGAATTATTTAAGTAGTTTTAAACTTAAAATTAAATTCTTTGTATTACTACCTAAAAATTGACGTAGTTTTTTACTGTTGGCGCTAGATGGAGCATAGTCGGGAACTTGAAGTGCAGGGTAACCTTAAATTTCATATTTGAATATTCTAATATTCGACTATTGAACCCACTGAGCAAAAAACAAACAAATAACGTTATATCAACATTGCAGCAACATTAAACGTTATTTTAATATTGTTGAAACATTACTTAAATGTGTTTGTTCAGTGGTTCAGTCGCATTCGAATCCTCTTTCTTTTAATTAACAGAAAAACAGAATGATATAATGATTATAGAAATATTCCTTGTATTCAATGAGAGCATGATAAGTTTGGCAACATTGTGCGTTTGATAATGGGCCCGTTCGGCAAAAAGTTCAACATTCAACATGTTTGGATTTGATTGTGATGTATGTTGGTACCTAATGAACAGTACGGTAATGCGGTCGGTCTATTCCGTACAATTGCAAAAATCCCAAACACGTTCACGATTAACAATCCGGTCATCAGAGAATTCCCCAACAGTTGGCAGTAAACTCCCAACTGTTGTCTCTGCTGAACGGGCCCATTTAGTTCTTTACTGTTAGCGCAAAGTCGAGAACTCGAAGTGCAGGATAACCTTAAATTTTACAGAAGTTTATTTCATCTAAGCTAATCTTCAAAACTTCAGCGCCTGGAATAGTTTGATCTAACTGCTCCCGCGGTAGCTACGCCCCTGGTTGTAGTAAAGAATAAATGATTTGATTTCTACTCCAATTTTACGTAACAATCCATCAACACATTTCAATCAAACCAATTCTAATTCAATCATCAAATAGACAATTAAACCAATCGAGCATCATAGAAATCGCGAAACAATCGCCGGCGCACCGCGGGCATGTGTCGAGCGGAGAAAGTACTCCAATTTCCGATACATACGGACTAATTACGCTCTTACAATGATCCCGAGCTCGCATTAATGACGGCCGTTTGAAAGCGTTCTTGCTCTCAGAAAATCACCACCTCTAGAAAACCGAGCGCATTTCATTACTGCGTGCCTTTTTTCCAGTCATGATAGATCATTATTTTATCATCATCCAGAAACAAAGTGACCATTTTAACTAGGAAAAAGACTAATGTCTAATGAATTCTCTATTGCTTTTTTAGGTTAAGTAGATGTGGAAATTATGTCAATGCGTGCACGCATAACCTTAAAATATACTTTTTAGGGTTCATTTGTGTACTAATAACGCCAAAGATATACGCTTTAGATGTAAAAAAAATGTTTTTAAGAAGAAAAAGGTAATTTCGTGTTGAATTGGAGGACACTGAAATGATTAATTAACAAATAAAAGTAGGTATTAAAACAAAAATAAAATGTCCCGGATTGGAGGGTCGAACCCCGCTTACTGCCCAAAAAAACTAAATCATAGAATATACCGGGTGATTCATTTAACCTGGAATAGCGTATATCTCGAAAAATATGCATCGTACAAATCAAGATCAAGATGAAGACCGTAGCCAGAAAAAAATTTCGGGGTGGTTTTAATGGTAAAAATGTCGGGGGGGGGGGAGGTTAAACCCCCATATCCCCGCCTCCCTGGCTACCGCCTTGTTCCAGGTTAAATAAATCACCCGGTATACAAAAATCGAGGCCAAATGTATAGATAAATGTCCGCTATTTATAGAGATATAAATTTACATATACAGGGTGTCCAATTAGTGCGTTCTCGAAAGATATCTCGGCTCACGTTAAAGATAGGACAATTGTATCTTCATCAAAGTTACTTGGTTTTAAGAGCTGCATAATCTGAAAATATTTCTATATATACAGGGTACGCCATAAAGATATAAGCTGATGTAAATTGCTTATTTTAAATGTATTACCTTCTTTATAATTAGGTTATTCAAATCCTCAAAAAAAATATGTTCATTTTATCAGAAACATTTGATCTAAGTCAAACCATTTTGGAATAATTTGACAGTTATGTACAAAAATGATGTTTGCTGTGGTTTTGTAAAACTAAAATACCTCTGAAAATAAACAAGATAGACAGTTACAGATTTCGTGATTCTCTTGAGAATAGAGGGCGCTATCGGTAAAGTTGTTGCGCTTAAGCTATTTAGCTATGCAATAAAAATAGTTGAATTTCCAAATTTTTAATCAAGGGTAATTTATTCAAATGGAACCGTGTAACTTTATTACATCAATCAACTTAAAATTAAAGTCTGTTTCTAGTTTATTCATAATTTTGTACCGGTAGATGTAATATAATTATCCTAAAACTTTAAAGTTACAGATAAACATTGTAAACCTTATCGAAAGACAACCGAATTTTGTGTCGATTGGTGTTAAACAAATTATATGGCTCCATTTAGGAAATCAAGTTATAAGTTTAAAGTTACGGATAAACGTTATAAACCTAATCGAAACAACAAATAATAAATTATATGATTCCATTTAAAAAATCAAGTTAAAACTTTAAAGTTTCGGATAAACATTATAAACCTAATCAAAAGTTAGTTTCCCTTGATTAAAAATGTATAAATTCAACTATTCTTATTTCGTAGCCGAACAACTTAGCCGCAAGAACGATGTAGTGCATCCGATAGTGCCCTCTATTCTCAAGAAAGTAGTCCAAAAACCAAATTATATACAAGTAATCTATTTAAAATAACCATGTTGCATCCGCTACTGTCTTTATGGCACACCCTGTATACATGAAAATATTTATACAGCTTATCCTGTATTTATACAGTTATACGACTCCTAAAACCAAGCAACTTTGTTAAAGAAACATTTTTTCTATCTTTAACGCGAGCCGAGATATCTTCCAAAAATGCACTAATGGGACATCCTGTATATTTTATAAAAAACTGTATACAATTTGTATACTGTGATTATGGTTTAAGGGAATTTTCCAAATATAAGGAATTGTTTTTTTTGCTCACAAGAATTCACAAAAAATGTCTTATTAAAGTAGTTAACAAATCAACGAAAAATCTACATAGGTCAATTTTAAAAGAAAGTTTGTCCAAACTAACATTCTTCTACACAATTCTAACCAACTTTTATTTATGTTGATGAGTTTTGTCAGCTTTGTTTCTTTTTTCTTGTTACGTCTTATTATTATTACTAAGCCAATGATGTGTATGCTTCAGAAGTTCACAATATTTCAGTGATTTATATGCGTGGCGCATGAAGTAAAATTTCGAGTTTAGAAAAGCCCGAAAATTTGTCGAGGGTCGCTGCGCGACCCTCGACAAATTTTCACAGGGCTTTTCTAAACTCGAAATTTTACTTCATGCTTAATCTGGGAGTGGAAACACTCGTTAGAAATTGAAATTGAACACTTATAAAATCGACGAATGCCTGAAAATTGACAGTGTATACATTATAAATATTTACAAGAATAAACCCCACCATGTAAAATAATAAGACATCCATTAAAATCATAAAAATAAGTGCAGAATGTTACCTAAAATCAACTTTTAGGAACACATGGATTAAATAATAACTAATAAACAATTTAAACAGTTTGTTAGTCATAATGAGCACATTGTGTCTCGAAATGTACATCTAACAATACAAATAAAAAGTGAAGTAAGGAATAACAGTCTTATTATGTGTAATAATCACGTAAACTTAAAAACATACAATTTAAACAGTATTAATAGGCCTTCTTTTTTAAGGCACACTACATTTATTGCCAAAAATCATGTGAACAAGGTTTATTACAATTTTTTTCTGGCATAAATCTAAAATTAAAATCAACGTATCGGGCAATATTTTATTCATAGAAACAATGTCTAATATAATAAAATAAGAAAAGTATATGCAGCCATTTAAAAATGTTAAGTTGACTATTATTTGGCAATGAAGTTAATTTTGAAAAAATATATAATTACTGCTTTATAGTATTGACTTTGCCATTGACTTTGTTTTTTAGTTTATTCAAATCGGTCAATAAATAACAGAGTTATAGCCTCGTGCGTTTTTTTATCGAATACCCGATATACGAAGGGGGATCAAAAAGTAAGATTACAAAGTCTGCAATGGAACGTGTAAATTTTGTAACGTTACTTTTTGATCACCCCTCGTAATAGAGACATATTAATTTTACAGTATAAATCATTTAATACAATGTATACAAATATTATTACATAAAATATGAATGTATATTGTACAATATCTTTACATATATATTAAGTATATATTTTTACACATATAATATATGTGTGTTTGCTGGGTGACATTTAAAATACGGTCCTACTATATAAGGGAAGAAAAAAGTGACAGACTCACAGACTTAAACAATATTAATAAACATACAAATTTGTTCAATTTTAAAACGAAAGATGTAGCATAAACCAAACCAAAATGGTTTATTTTTGTTTTATCATTTGAATTCTATAATCTGGATTTAAATGACGAAACAAAAGTGTGTGTTTATCGAAAATGGTTATATCTCCCGTTTTAAACATTCAACAGATTCTAAAGTCTATTAATATTGTTTAAATCTCTTACAAAATCTCGAAAATGGTTATATCTTCCGTTTTAAATATTTAACAAATTCTGAAGTCTATTAATATTGTTTAAATCTCTTACAAAAACTCGAAAATTCTTATATCTTTCGTTTTAAACATTCAACAAATTCTAAAGTCTATTAATATTGTTTAAATCTCTCACAAAAACTCGATAAATGCAATCACTTGCACTTTCACGCGCATGCTCACTCCTTTCCCAACTGCGCTCAGATTCCTAAGAGTACTCTTAATTGCATTAACTTAGCTAACCACACTTAAGAGAAAAAATATGAAATTCCACTCACACATACGCGCGCGCGCACACACAAATGTGCGCAATGCCCGACTTTCTAGCCGTAAGATAAATCGCGAAATCGAAAGGTGAACTGATGCTGGCGAAAAATCGTGAAAAATGAATAAAAAAAAGTAAAAGGTATGGAAAATGCCGTAAAAGATGAAAAAGGGAACGGCTAACAAGGTCCATAATTTATGGATATCATCCAGAAAATTGACGCGGCGCATTTGTTGCGCCGCGCGCGGATTGGAAAGTGAGCGGACTTCATTTGTTTATCTGTTCTGTGGAACGTGCGCGATTTTATTTCGATTTTCATTTCATTATAAATTGTTATTAATATTCTAAACGATTGGCCAAATATAGTGGAATTCGGGAGAGATGTCCTATGACTCATTGATGTGGAGTGTGCGGTTCAATTTTTTTAGAGAGTATATCGACAGTTGTATCTGCAACAATTGTTCCCAGTTGTGTCAAATTTTGACGTTACATGACAATGTCATACTGTTTAGGTCGCGTGTATATAAGTATTATTTTTTTTAGAAGAGTTTTAAATCATAATTTCTTGTGATTTTTTTCTATTGAGTATACATATCCCAATTACGTGTTGTGAATTTTTAAATATTCATTGTTTTCTTAAAAGAGGTCAATTTGAAGTTAAATGAGTGTTATCCACTCCAAGGTTGAGCATGAAGTAAAATTTCGAGTTTAGAAAAGCCTGAAAATTTGGTTTGGTCGCGTAGCGCGAAGCGCTACGCGACCAAACCAAATTTTCAGGTTTTTCTAAACTCGAAATTTTACTTCATGCTTAGTCTGGGAGTGGAAAACACTCGTTTTAAGCTTTAAATTGAACTCTTTAAAAAAAGCGTATGCATAAGTATACCTAATAGAAAATTTCCTGTATGTATACCTGAAAGAAGTATATTAAATATTTGTTGTTTTCTTTAAAGAGGTCAATTTGAAGTTAAAACGAGTGTTTTCCACTCCCAGGTTAAACATGAAGTAAAATTTCGAGTTCAGAAAAGCGTAGCGCGGAGCGACCAAACCAAATTTTCAGGCCTTTCTAAACTCGAAATTTTACTTCATGCGCCACGCGTACAAGACACTGATTTCAAGCGTTTACTGATTCACAGAATTTCAGTGCTTTCATGTGTTTAATACGCGTGGCGCCTGAAGTAAAATTTCGAGTTTAGAAAAGCCTGAAAATTTACGGTATCATTAACAATAAATGTTACCTCCTCATCTCATTTTTAACCTTATTCTTTTTTTTATTTGTTCAATTCCTCAAAGCATATCAATTACACTTTAGAGTGTTACTCGGGTTGACCTCTGCGTTTTAATTCCCTAAAAGATCAACGCCTGTCAACATCTGGAAAAATTTATTACCTTACGGCACACATTAAAACTCCACTTCTTTCAAACACCACGATGTTTGGCGGTTTCACGAGCTTTATTATTTTATTTGAGCAGCCGCGTGTGCGCAATTAAGCAATTAAATCGGGTTAGAGCGTGCCCTGTCCGGTCCACATTCGCGCGCGGCGATCAATCACTCCATCCTCTTTTCGAAACGAAGATGAAAAAAACCCGGAATAGTTAATGGCTTCACATTAAAAAAATTAAGATATGATTTAGGCCATAATAAAAAAAAAACGCAATGCTGGTAAGTAGTTATAAAAAAAACATAACGTTAGTATGAAATAATAAAAAAACGCGAGTGGTCTAAAGCTTGTATTAGACGACACTATTTTCTTGTACAAGAAAATACTATACTATTTTCTACTATACTATACTATTTTCCAAATGTACCAAATAGAACATGTCCTATTTCCGTTATAAAAATACTGCACAGGGTGGCCCAAATTCGATATTTTCATAGGGTATCTGGGTAACCTGAAGGGTTAGAAAAAAATTAATATAAACGTCATGACCTCTTTTTACGAGATATTAATAATGGCGCAAATAGATTATGGCTAACTTAATTAGCTTGGAAGATATCAGGCGTTTTTCAATTGTTGGCTATTTTAAAATATGTTATTGACTTGATAACTATATATATATACAAAAAAACCACTTCAAAAATTATTTATGAAGATTTCAGCGTAGAATGCTTATTTTTTTATTCGGACTTTAAATTTCCGAGTTGATATAAAGTTGCATTTTCTTATATGGAACACTCTATATATTTTTATGTTATTAAATAGCATATTAAATTAGCTTTACATTTTTCAAAAATTTTCTTTTTTTTTTTTAATTAAAAAAATGTGTTTTTAACTCCGAAGCTTTTAGATAAATATTTGATAATACATACTATTATAATCACGAGATGTTAATATTATTTATTAATAATGAAGTGATCTGTAGACTGATCGCAAAAGTCTTCAAAAATTATAAAATTAATATTTAAACTAACTGAGTTTTTAATATAATCGTTTTTTTTGCGTATTTTTACGAATATTTATTAAATATATATATATATCAATGTAAAGCAAATCCAAAATGCTATTCAATAACATAAAAACATACAGGGTGTTACATTTAAAAAAATGCAACTTTGTGTCATAACTCTGAAATTAAAAGTTGAAATAAAAAAATAAGTACGCTACTGAATTCTACATTAAAAACTATTTATTTGTATATCTTATAGTTATTGAGATAAAGATGTATTTAAAAATAGCTAGCAATTGAAAAACGCCCGATATTTCGAAAACTAATCAAGCTAGCTATGATCTGTTAATGAAATTGTTATTTTCTCTGAAAAAGAGGTCATGACATGTATATCAGATTTTGTCTAACTATTCGGGTTACTGAGATACCTTATAAAAACATCGAATTTGGGCCACCCTGTACAAGATTTTCTTTTGGTCATATATTGTGTATTACATCATGATAGAAGAAAATAGTGTACTAAAATAGTGTACTATTTTCTTGTACAAAAAAATAGTGTCGTCTAATACAAGCTTAAGTTTGAGTTAGGCAATAGTAGAAAAAGCGCGACGCGAGTGGCTTAAGTGAGTCGGGCGCGCGCGCAATAAAATCGTTCCGCGACTGACAGGTGTAATTTTTCCGCGCTCACAATTTATGAATAGGCCGTTTAATTATCCGGCGCTTATCTAAGGATCGGATCGGGTAGATCTCTATCGCGCCCACATTCACAAACGGCGACATCTACAAACGGCCCCGCTCGAGTCCTTATCTTGATTTCCAAATTCCGATCGAATCCGTCAATTCGATAAATCGTACCAGTTATTTTTTCTTCTTCAGATTTCAGAAGATTTATTATACTTACGGATTTTTAGAGATTAATTTATAAAATCCATATTTATTTTGCTGCTTGCTTTCGATTCGTAGTTCGGTTGGATGAGCTAATTTGAACTGAAAAATGTTCTACATCCTCAAAAAACTACTTTAGAAAGTGGATGATTGAACTGCCGTCCAATTTATTTATAATAATCATAGAAGTCTTGAACATGTCTACAAAATATTGTCGATTTACTTTTAACTTTTTAAAACCTTTCAGTTTTTTTTGTGTTCCTAATTATTTACATAATTTTTAACTCAATTATAGGCTTGAGTGCATGTATTAGACACTGGTTTTTTTTTCGACCTTTTTGACCTTTTTGAGAACTTTTTTTAATGGAACTGTCTGCGTTTGTGTGTGACAATGAAGAATCCAATATATGTTTTTGTCTAAAACTTACCGTTTAGTAACAATTCGTGTTTTAGGTTAATGTTTTTATGAGATGTCCTTCTTGCCTTTTCTTGCAATTTTATTGCCACATTTCCAGTGTAAACTAAATACATAGCATAACTTCCTTATAAATTGCTACATATCTGCACCAATTTTGATCTTTTACTTGTATTTTAACGTCAATACAATACACAAATTTAATGTTAACATCATTGACATATAAACGGTGTCATTTGAGATTTGTTTATCCAAAATTAAATTGTCACCGCTGGTATTGCCATGATTACGTGTGTAAAAACTAGGTGGCGCTAGTACATAATCAAATGCTTTTATTAATAAAATTATATAATAACAACTAATAATAATATTTTCCAATTATTTGATATAAAATAAAGCAAATACACTATATTTGAATGAATTCAGTAATTTATTCATAAGTGAAATCAGTACATCTAACTCAGCGGCCGATAAAGTAGATAGCGACTTTATCGACCAGCGGAAGTCATTTGTTTTGAAATGTTTGTTGTAAAACAATTTTTATTATGGTTTGTAATTGCTGTACATACTTTGTAATTTCTGTACATAATTTTACTGTAGTCTGTTTGTTATTTAGTGTATTTGTGTCGTTTTTAGTGCCTTTTAGATTAACGGTAAGTGTTTGATTTGAAATATTAATAACAGCAGTAACAGTTATACATCCTAACTCGGGCCCCCAATCTAGAAACTCTGGCGCATGATACCTTGATACCGTAAATTTTCGGGCTTTTCTAAACTCGAAATTTTACTTCAGGCGCCACGCGTATTAAACACCTGAAAGCACTGAAATATTGTGAACAAGTAAACGCTTGAAATCAGTCTTGTACGCGTGGCGCATGAAGTAAAATTTCGAGTTTAGAAAAGCCTGAAAATTTGGTTTGGTCGCTCCGCGCTACGCAACCAAACCAAATTTTCAGGCTTTTCTGAACTCGAAATTTTACTTCATGCTTAACCTGGGAGTGGAAAACACTCGTTTTAACTTCAAATTGACCTCTTTAAAGAAAACAACGAATATTTAATATACTTCTTTCAGGTATACATACAGGAAATTTTCTATTAGGTATACTTATGCATACGTTTTTTTTTAAGAGTTCAATTTGAAGGTTAAGACGAGCGTTTTCTGTACAGATTTCTAAAAAATCAGAGAAAAAGAAAAAAATTCAAAAGAAATTTACATAACCTACCGGTCTACCGAAAACTTCTTAGGATACCAAGCAAACACTAGGCAAAAAGTTGGTAGAAATAATAACATATCTACAATAATAGAAAATTGATTAAAACACTTGCAGCGTTATTAATAGAATTGTCTTAAATAACGTTACAGTTTAATGCTAGTTAATTTCTACTAGACCAGTACACACATGATACTATCATATGTTCAATAAAAACCTCTAGAGTGCCATGGTTTAATCTTTTTTCAAATTTAAGTTGGCTACGCACTTCAGGAATTAACATATAAAACGTCAGACATAAAAATTATAATGTATATTTTCAGAGTTGCCAACTTAGAATATTTTCCATGGCACTCTAGAGATTTTTTTAATTGAACATACAATACCTTTTCGTATTAATAAATAAAATGTACATGTTGTTGGTTAGTTTTTAACTATGGATAAAGTGACCGTGGCAACATCGCCTTTTCATGTGTACCAACCTCAGTCTAATTAAATTTGAACCATTTATAGGTTAAACTCTACTACGTGAATGTCGACATTCACGTCATCAACTTCAAAATTCTGAATTTGGGAATTCTGAATTCCGATGGGCACTGTTGTCGGTACTTGTTTTAGGAGTCGTAAAGCATAAGTTTCTATTATTTGCTACGATGATGCGCATACCGGGTGTTGACTTAGTGGACGCAACATAGGAAACCCCATGTAAATTTTGATATGTTGAAATTTTGGCTCCCCTATCTATTTTAGAAACAAAATGTATTTACCTTTTTTGTAGAGGGAACCATTCTGAATTCATTCGTGTTAACGTTTATCACTTTACGTTTCTCTAAGTTAAAATAATTAAGAAAAAGTAATGTGATTTTATAAACATAATGACATACCATGGAATTGAAACAACAATTGCGGATGTCAAAATAGCAAAAGATATCGCAGTCACGTGATTAAAGTAAATGTTTTCGAAATGATTTACACTTTACAAGAAAAAATCCTCCTAATAAAGTTGTATTATGCAGACCAGTTATCACGACGTTTGCGTTATGTTTTTTGTCGTTAATTAAGTAACAGCAATATTTTGTGCTATTTTGACATTAGCAATTGTTGTATCAATTCCATGGTATGTCATTATTTTTTATAAAATCACATTACTTTTTCTTAATTATTTTAGCTGTAAATTTTCTGACATTAGTTGATTTTTAAAAGAGTTCAATCTAAAGCTTTAAACGTGGTTTTCCACTCCCAGACTAAACATGAAGTAAAATTTCGAGTTTAGAAAAGCCCCGTGAAAATTTGTCGAGGGTCGCGCAGCGACCCGAGACAAATTTTCTGGGCTTTTACCTACCAACTCTTTCTCTTATTATTTATTTTCTACTCTTTTAAGAATATTTTTTTCCTTCTTCCTAAATGTTTCTATTTATTTTACTCACTATTCTCTAGTTTCTTAAAAGGCTAACAGCTGAATATGAGCCAAAAATATTTACCTCGTGAAAGTAACAAATGATTCTATAAAACTAAGGAAAAGCCAAAATATTGAAAACATCTTGGACAAGAGAAAGTTTTCGTAAAACTCCCAAATTTGGCTGTCGTTGTTTGTCGTTTCTTAAAAGGGCCAACTTTTACCTCTTTTTCATATCTCACTGGATTTGTGGTTTTCTAGGAAGTTGATTCTACGATCCAAATTTAAACCTACCAACTCTTTCTCTAATCATTTATATTCTATTCGTTTGAGAATATTTTTATTCTTCTTATCATTTATTTTCTACTCTTTTAAGAATATTATTTTTCTTCTTCCTAAATGTTTCTATTTATCTTACTCACTATTCTCTAGTTTCTTAAAGGGCCAACTTTTTGATATTTTTATCTGAATTTATGGTTTTCTAGGAAGTTGATTCTACGATCCAAATTTAAACCTACCAACTCTTTCTCTAATCATTTATTTTCTACTCTTTTGAGAATATTTTTGTTCACGTTCCTAAAATTTCCTGACAGTACTGTAGCACCAATTATACTTATAAACAAACTTTTAACAGTTTTATCATAACAATGTTGAACCAATACTTATTTGTGTTGCGCTTTTTTTTCAGCGGATTAGTGCAAACTTGTTTTTATGATAAACGTCTGGATGTTTCCAGTTTGATGTGATTAATTGGATCTAACGCAGATGGGCAGAAAAATATGTGGTAAACAGACAGGCGAGTACGTGTTTTGTAGTCTCAAGTTAATCCGAGTGTCTTCTTGGTCACGGTCGACGGACCGGCAAATTTTTCCGTTTCCAACTCTCGTGGGAATTGTTTACGCAACGGGAGCCCAAGTCACAAGATTTATCGTCACTTTGAATTCATTAATTTTTCTGTAAGGTTTTTCATTATCATAAGAAAATTGTGTAAATATCATGCGTTAATCAATAGGTTGATTGAAAGGGAAGTCAAGTTGAATCTGAAGCTGAAACTGAAACTTCACTTGAATACTTAAATCTTCGGATATTCGTAGTTTATTAAAATAATTCAATTTGAAGCTTCAAATGAGTGCTTTCCACTCCCAGGCTAAGCATGAAGTAAAATTTCGAGTTTAGAAAAGCCCCGTGAAAATTTGTCGAGGGTCGCGCAGCAACCCGAGACAAATTTTCTGGGCTTTTCTAAACTCGAAATTTTACTTCATGCGCCACGCGTATAAAACTCAATTCAAGTGAAGTTTAAATATACATACATTTCACAATATTTTAGTGTTTTATACGCGTGGCGCATGAAGTAAAATTTCGAGTTTAGAAAAGCCCAGAAAATTTGTCTCGGGTCGCTGCGCGACCCTCGACAAATTTTCACGGGGCTTTTCTAAACTCGAAATTTTACTTCATGCTTAGCCTGGGAGTGGAAAACACTCATTTGAAGCTTCAAATTCAACTCTTTTAATAAACTACGAATATCTGAAGACTTAAGTATTCAAGTGAAGTTCAAATATACATAAGTTTCACAATATTTTAGTGTTTTATACGCGTGGCGCATGAAGTAAAATTTCGAGTTTAGAAAAGCCCAGAAAATTTGTCTCGGGTCGCTGCGCGACCCTCGCCAAATTTTCACGGGGCTTTTCTAAACTCGAAATTTTACTTCATGCTTAGCCTGGGAGTGGAAACACTCATTTAAAGCTTCAAATCGAACTCTTTTAGTAACCTGAAACTGAAACTGAAATTTCACTTGAATACTTAAATCTTCGGATATTCGTAGTTTATTAAAAGAGTTCAATTTGAAGCTTCAAATGAGTGTTTTCCACTCCCAGGCTAAGCATGAAGTAAAATTTCGAGTTTAGAAAAGCCCCGTGAAAATTTGTCTCGGGTCGCGCAGCGACCCGAGACAAATTTTCTGGGCTTTTCTAAACTCGAAATTTTACTTCATGCGCCACGCGTATAAAACACTCATTTCAAGTGAAGTTTAAATATACATACATTTCACAATATTTTAGTGTTTTATACGCGTGGCGCATGAAGTAAAATTTCGAGTTTAGAAAAGCCCAGAAAATTTGTCTCGGGTCGCTGCGCGACCCTCGACAAACTTTCACGGGGCTTTTCTAAACTCGAAATTTTACTTCATGCTTAGCCTGGGAGTGGAAAACACTCATTTGAAGCTTCAAATTCAACTCTTTTAATAAACTACGAATATCTGAAGACTTAAGTATTCAAGTGAAGTTCAAATATACATAAGTTTCACAATATTTTAGTATTTTATACGCGTGGCGCATGAAGTAAAATTTCGAGTTTAGAAAAGCCCAGAAAATTTGTCTCGGGTCGCTGCGCGACCCTCGCCAAATTTTCACGGGGCTTTTCTAAACTCGAAATTTTACTTCATGCTTAGCCTGGGAATGGAAACACTCATTTAAAGCTTCAAATCGAACTCTTTTAGTAACCTGAAACTGAAACTGAAATTTCACTTGAATACTCAAATCTTCGGATATTCGTAGTTTATTAAAAGAGTTCAATTTGAAGCTTCAAATGAGTGTTTTCCACTCCCAGGCTAAGCATGAAGTAAAATTTCGAGTTTAGAAAAGCCCCGTGAAAATTTGGCGAGGGTCGCGCAGCGACCCGAGATAAATTTTCTGGGCTTTTCTAAACTCGAAATTTTACTTCATGCGCCACGCGTATAAAACTCGAAAATATTGTGAAATTTATGTATACTTGAACTTCACTATTGTGCATTCGTGTCATTAACGATGCCACTATGGAGCATTAGATGGCGTTAGCTATCGAAATCCATTATTAGTAGCTAGTTAAGTAGTAAACATTGGAGTTTTTCTAGAATGGCTTGATATTCGAGGATAGCAAAATTGAATACATACTTTTCTAATTAATACTACTAAACTGAATACTATTTTTCAGTCAAATTATAAATTGTTCCATTCTCTTTCGTTTTTTTCAGAACTATTAAATATCGAATACATTTATGTGTTAAAAAGTTTATTGTCTGATGAAGAAGATGGATTTAGAGGATGCTCTGGGGCAAAGGTCACGTACGGATTGTTCCCGTTTCCTAATTAATAAACGCATTAAAGCTGGACGTGTGTTCATTCGTTCGGAGCACGCATAAAAATTATACTGCGCCCATAAATTACGACGAAATTTTACGAGGAATAAAATTGTTTACGCTTTATCAAACGGACGCGTTATGTCTGGAATCCGGACCCTAATTAATGCCTCCTAAACCTTTCTCTTGCCGTTCAAAAATGTCATCCTTTTAAAAAAAATCACCTCAATAATATTTCGTTTCCTGTATTATGATATAATCAGAAAATATTATATCACGGATGGATTTTAAGAAAGTATACTAAAATATAAAAATATTTTAGAGTTTTTATTACCGCTACTAGTTTTTACTAACAAAAATTTTTAAAACCTTATTATTTATTATTAACACTGAACATTGTTGATTACAGAATAAATAAAAATAAATAAATATATTTATAATTTTCACTGTTAGATGTACAGGGTGGTGCATTTTGGAGGTACCACATATGGAAATCTTTTTTATTTGAAGAGATATTGCAAAACCGTTTTCGCGAGCCGGGACCCTTTTTTGTGTTTTAATCAATAGTGAAAAGAAAATTGATCTATCTAACCGCTCACGAAAACGATATTTTAATATCTCTTCAAATAAAAAAGTTTTCCATATGTGGCACCTCCAAAATATAACACCCTGTACATATCGAGTACCGTCTTAGTTACCTAACTCAAAAAATCAAGAGATAGATTGATGAGCAATACATTTTATTATAATCACATTCATTAAGTGTTAATCTAATTTTATTGATTCGGACTATAATTTATAACAAATATTTCTTAATTTCTCCATCACGATCCATCTGAATACATAATTAAATAATCCCGATACTATTAATCTGCCGAAGCGCGTTTTAATGGAAAACTATTTGTGTTAGTTAGATAAAACCTAATGGGCGATCCATCAATATCTGGTAATTTTATTTGAGAGAAGAAGATAAAAGCCCGACCGCGGCAAAATTTCGCGATAATCCATCACCATCCACTTTTTATCTCTCTCGCTCCGCAGACATTCGAAAGTTCCAGATTAAGAGAATCCTCGGAATCGCTCGAATAGCTCTTCGCCGCGAACTGGATCGGAATTTATGCGTCCGAAATTTAGAAAAATGTATAATGTTGATGATGGACGAAAACCAGTTTTTTTTTTTTTTTTGGTAAAAGTTGCGGTTTTTTGAGGATTTTGCCTTGAGAGGAATTTTTAGGAGTTGATTAGCCTTTGATGGTGTCAATAAAGAATTTTGGAAATTATAGCTTGTTGCGGAATCAGAGAGGCAGATTATGTTTTTTGGTTAATTGAAAGTTGAAGAGTTTTATGTTTAAACGAGAAAAATTTAAATTCAAAATTTTTTGATTTCAAGAAAATAAGCTTACGCTTCTAGTTTGCACACATTAAATAATATATAAAACTACGAAAATGTTTTTCGTGTAAAATGCAAACTCTTTTTTGTGTAAAATGCAAACAATGTGTCTTAATTAATAAAACAACTTAAGAGAATAAAATTAATTAATTAAGACACATTTAATTAATTAATTTTATTCTCTTAAGTTGTTTTATTAATTAAGACACATTGTTTGCATTTTACACAAAAAAGAGTTTTATTGTTTTGTCCAAAAACACATGGACTTGTTGAAATGTTCGTTGGTTTCCAATGAATGCATAATTTCTATTTTCAATTTACAAATTTGTTATTTTTTAAAAACATTGTATATTCAAAATTAATTATGTAATAAGATTATATGCATTCGAATCAATGCAACTTGTCAGTTCCATAAGTTGATCGTGTTCATATCATCACAGTTTAATGCTTGTTAATCTCTACTAGACGCGTACAAACATGATACTAACATTTCGTGTTAATAGAACAAAATCTACATGCTATTAGTTAGTTTTAAACTATTTACTTATTTAACGGATTTACCTCTTTATAAATATTCTAAAAATAATTATACAATTAAAGAACTATATATTAACGTATAACAAGTTCGCATTTTGCATTAAAATATTGAATTTTATTAAACTCCTACAAGACGAACAACAATAAGAAAAAAAAATAATTGTGGCAACATTGCATTTTCATTTATTTTAACTTCATTATAATCAAGTAATTTAGAGGTTGTCTTACACTGTAATGTTTGTGTTCGTGAAAGTCTCTTTTTCTGCTGAATTATTTGATTGAAACGAATGTTTTCCACTCCCAGATTAAGCATGAAGTAAAATTTCGAGTTTAGAAAAGCCTGAAAATTTGGTTTGGTCGCGTAGCGCGAAGCGCGGAGCGGCCAAACCAAATTTTCAGGCTTTTCTAAACTCAAAATTTTACTTCATGCGCCACGCGTATAAAACACCGATTTCAAGTTAAGTTCATAAAATACGGATCAGGTATGTAGATTTATGATTTAGAGCATAATTAAATAAATTCTAAATATCCCTGTTTTGTTATAACAATTAAGGTTATGTGTAAGACTCGATTGAACATTTCAAATACTTATTAAAAATAAGAAGGTTATATTGAATTTTATTAAACTCCTACAAGACGAACAACAATAAGAAAACAAATTAATTGTGGCAACATTGCATTTTCATTTATTTTAACTTCATTGTAATCAAGTAATTTAGAGGTTGTCTTACACTGTAATGTTTGTGTTTGTGAAAGTCTCTTTTTCTGCTGAATTATTTGATTGAAACGAATGTTTTCCACTCCCAGATTAAGCATGAAGTAAAATTTCGAGTTTAGAAAAGCCTGGAAATTTGGTTTGGTCGCGTAGCGCGAAGCGCGGAGCGGCCAAACCAAATTTTCAGGCTTTTCTAAACTCGAAATTTTACTTCATGCGCCACGCGTATAAAACACCGATTTCAAGTTAAGTTCATAAAATACGGATCAGGTATGTAGATTTATGATTTAGAGCATAATTAAATAAATTCTAAATATCCCTGTTTTGTTATAACAATTAATAAGGCACGATTGAACATTTCAAATACTTATTAAAAATAAGAAGGTTATAACAACAACAACAAATCTTTATTATCAGAGGATACAAAATAAATAAATACATTACGCTATACAATAAATAAATAAATTAAAATTCCTATTGATAACTGGCTATCGACCAGAGGTCTTTCAGCCGAGAATTGATGATAATGATTTTGTTATTTTCTTTGTCTGTTAGTCTGGGTGAAGAAATGAAATGTAGTCGACAATGGTAGATGTCGGATTTTTGTGTTGAAGGTGATATTGTGATGTATATTTCATAGTTTAGTCCAATCTCTATTAAGTGCCAGTTGCACCAAATACGTTAAACTGGTTCAACTCTGAACTTGAGTTCAAAGTGACATTAGAACAATAGGAACAGTCATCTTGAGCTTGAGTTCAGCTTGAACCTGAATTCAGCATTTCTGGTGCAGCTGGGCCTTAGTCTAATTTATATTGTTCAATTACTTGTTATATTTTATTTTTATTATATTTAATTATATATTATTGTTACGTCAATATATATTCGTTTTTTTTATTGGCCAACCAGATCTGGTAGTTTTTTTATAATGTTGGATATTTCGTTGGACACCCTGGTTGTAATTCTGACTTTTGTCCTTAAAATAAGTTTGAGGTTATGTTTTCCACATGGTTGCCATGTGCTTAATTACCCTATCATAAAAATTAATATTAAACTTTAAAATTAAAAAAAAAAATTAATATTACTTTTATTACCATTTTTCTATTAAATAATTAATCAATTGCAACATGGCATTCAATTGCAACATGGCATGTCATCAATGACAAACAGTAGGGACACCCAAATACCCAAAGAACCTAAGAAAAATAATTCCCAAATCTGGTTGGCCAATAAAAAAAACGAATATATTTTAGTTTTACTATGCACAATTGAGGGGTCCAATGCAATAATCAGCCAAGTCCATTTTTGAGAGAAAATGGGTTAAGTATTCAATATTCTTATAAAGTTTAAAATTCTGTGTTATAGCATGCAAAAATCTGGTTTAAATTTGTAGTGTATTGGTGTATTGTAAGTTGCATGTATAATAATCATTATGTTTTTTTTTTCTTGCATGTAAACAGTTTTTTTTATCTCTCCTCAACATTTCATAAAACTGGACCTAGCTGGTTATTGCATTGGACCCCTCAATTATGTGTCAGAAATTATACATGTATTTTAGTTTATTATATTGTTTTGTATGATTTATTGTAAAAATAGGCGTTTGCCGTTAATAAAGTAAAAAGAAGACGTAAACTAAGGGTACCACGCTATATTGAATTATTATTAGTTCTAAACTAACAATAGTAATCTACTAAACCGTTTTGTTAATCCGAAAATGTTAATATTATCTTTAGAACCATATTGAAGCTGTATGCTAACGTGGACAGCTTTAATATGGTTCTAACAATGATAAATGATATTAATAATGGTAATAAGGCAGTAATATGGCTGTAAATGTTTACCATGACCAAATTTTGATTTCGGGAATAAGGGTTCATAAAACACTTTAACAATGACTTAAGTCAATATGAAGCCTCTAATTAAAACGAAACATTGTAACCGTTTTTGGCTATTACAATATATTAAGAGCTTCCAGCACGTAAAAAACGTGAGACTATTTGAACACCCTTTGTTTACATATTTACGTTTTGGAACCAACTCAGATTTAATTGACATATTAGATTGTAATTGGATGATCTTAGATTTTTTGTCACTTTCAACTTTTTTACTTTCCCCCGTATGTAATACAAAGGGAAAGTATTGTTTTCGTGAAGATTTTCGAATCAAAAATTTTAGCGGAAATATCCGTTTTGAGGTCCCCTGAGTCGAATAAGACCATTTTTGAAAAATGTCTGTCTGTCTGTCTGTCTGTCTGTCTGTCTGTCTGTCTGTGTGTCTGTGTGCGCTGTACCGCAAAAACCGCTAAAGATATCAAGATGAAACTTGAAACTTAAGCTTTTTGTTACAATCGGAAGAACTGAAAAGCTTTTGGTGAAAATCGGAAAACCGGAAGTGGTACTTTACTCTTAGCGTTTTTCAGTTTTTTCAGATTTTTTCAATAAATGTTCATCAAACAAAAAATTCTTTCAAATAAAAGTTGTAGATAACAACAAAATGAAGATATATTGTTTATTTACTTTTTGTCATAGCACTCTTAGTTTTTGAGATATTTTAAAAGTTGTTTGTTTTATCTAGTTATTGATGTGTCACAGTGTATGTGTCGATACAATTGAAAAATGTTTCAAATAAAAGTTGTAGGAAATAAAAAACTAAAGATTTTTCGTGGACTCACTTTTTGTCATAACACTCTTAGTTTTTGAGATATTTAATAAATAGTGTTTTTTATCTAGTCATTGATTTGTGTCAGTGTGTGTGTTGATACAATTGGAAAATGTTTCAAATAAAAGTTGTAGGTAATAAAATATTAAAGATTTTTTGTATCTTCACTTTTTGTCATAGCACTCTTAGTTTTTGAGATATTCAATAAATAGTGTTTTTTATCTAGTCATTGGTTTGTGTCAGTATGTGTTGATACAATTGAAAAATCTTTCAAATAAAAGTTGTAGTTATCAAAAAGTTGAAGACATTTTGAAAATAATAATGCTACAAATATTTTAAAAGTGATTTAATACGCAATTTACGGGGGAAAGTACTATGATGGACACATCACCATTTTTTTTCATGGTTCATTAAACATAACAAAATAACATCTTGGCCACTTCATTTTAGTCAAAGTTGCCATCATGTAAAAATCGTATTTGAACACCCTTTGTTTACATATTTACGTTTTGGAACCAACCAATTTAATTGACACATTAGATTGTAATTGGATGATCTTAGATTTTTGTCACTTTCAACTTTCTTTTTTTAGGGTTCATTAAATATAACAGAATGACATTTTGGCCACTTCATTTTATTCAAAGCTGCGATCATGTAAAAATCGTATTTGAGTATTATAACGCCCTTTAATTACATATTTACGTTTTATCGCCCCCTCAGATTTGATTACTGAGGATATCAATTTTGTCGAAACCAATATTTTGACTGCAGTAGAGCCTGATCAAGAAAAGTTGAAAGTGACAAAAAATCTAATATCATCAAATTAGATGATATTAAGAAAAATTGAGTTGAGTGCTAATAGTTTGCAGAATATTTACAAGATATAAAAACGAATTCTCATTGAGACACGTCTTTAAATATTCATTGTATTATTCAATATCTGTCGGGGTATTAGCTCGAGAAGTAGTTGTTCCAATGAATATTTGGAGATTTATCTCAATAAGACTAAATTTTTGCCGAGAGTCAATATAATTTTAGTTCGTTTTTATATTTTGTAGATGATATTAGATTTTTGTCACTTTCAGCTTTTCTTGATCAGGCTCTACTACCGTCAAAATATTGATTTCACGCACTAGGATTTAAAAAATACCTTAACAATGAGTGGTGTCAAAATAGAGCCTTATATCGAAACTTAATGTTTAAGTATATACATAGGAATATTGAATCACACCCTACTCGGAACGCGAGAATAAAGAACGAAACATAACCATTCTTGGCTACCTCAATTTATTAAAAGTTGGCATTAAGCCGAAACTAGTAGAAAATAAAATACATATAAGTGAAACAAAACCAAGTGAACTTAATTTACAGACCATTATATTATTAAAAGTTGTTATAACGTAAAAAGCATGATACTATTTAAACACCCTTTATTTACATATTTACGTTTTGTAGCTAACTCAGGTTTCATTTACACATTAGGTTGTTATGCAAAATATGAGGGTTTCTATTTTGATAAAAGGACAATTGTATGATCTTAGTTTTTTTATCACTTTTAACTTGGCACGATGGAGCATTAGATGGCATTAGCTATCGAATCTATTAATACTTTTAACTTTCCTTGTTCAGGCTTCACCTAAAGTACAAATATTAATTATTTGTTCTAGCGTTCAAAAAACACTTCAATAGTAATTTATGTCAAAATAAAGCCCCTAATTAACATTTCATGTCTAATATTTCATGTGAATAATGAATCAAAGCCTACTCGAAACCTGAGAGTAGAAAAACGAAGCATTGTAACCATTTTTGGCCACTTCAGTTTATTAAAAGTTGTTATGAGGTAAAAATACGTGAGACAATTTGAATACCCTTTATTTACATATTTACGTTTTGTAGCTAACTCAGGTTTGATTGACACATTAAGTTGTTATGCAAAATATGAGGTTTTCCAATATAATAAAAAGACTATTGAATGATCTTAGATTTTTATCACTTTCAACTTTCCTTGTTCCTAAAGTACAAATATTAATTTCTTCTTCTAGGGTTAAAAAAAGACATCAATAGTGACAAAATAAAACCCCAAATCAAAATGTCATGTCTAAATAAAGACATGTGAATAATGAATCAAAGCCTACTCGAAACCTGAGAGTAGAAAAACGAAACATTGTAACCATTTTTGGCCACTTCAGTTTATTAAAAGTTGTTATGAGGTAAAAAGACGTAAGACTATTTGAACACCCTTTATTTATTCAGGAGCCAAATATACAGAAGATTGCAAACAATATTTTATTAAAGGCAAAATATTAACATTGCCCTGTTTATATATACTGGAATGTCTTATATATATTAAAACAAATATAAACTTATATCCAGACCACAAACATCATGAGCATAACACCAGGAATAAAAATAAGTTATATCAGAACCAAATCCGACTACAAACTGTACATACTGGTATAAATTACTATAGCATCATATTTTATAACAAATTACCGCACCATATAGCATGCATGCCATTAAATAAATTTAAAGTAGTGATCAAAGAATATCTTCTGTCAAAGGCTTTTTACTCATGGAATGAATTTTTAAATTGCGATATTATTATTTAACCTGCTTTTTAACATGTTTGTGACGTACGTATACATTGATGTTTTATCTTTTTAACTAGATTTTATCACTTTTAACTATTTATTTTAATTTATTTACAATTATATCTATTTACACTTAATATTAAGTAATCTTAGTCTGTTTGTGTGTGTTAACTTTTATTTATTAATTGATTTGCATATAAAACTATATTTAATAAATTTAATTTATTTATTTATTTTCAGGTATTATTATTATTTATTTTATTATATACGGATAATATTATTTTCTCCTTACCACGTCACAGTTAATCATTTAAACATACTTAATATTTATTTAAAATTTATATTTGAATTCTACTTATACAATCTTTACTTTACATATTACATATGACTTGTGTAAACTCTTGTTGTTAAACACTAATAAATATTATTATTATTATATTATTATTATTTACATACAGGGAATTTTTCTTTCAAGTATACATATGCATACGCCTTTTTTAAATAGTTCAATTTGAAGCCTTAAACGAGTGTTTCCACTCCCACGTTAAGCATGAAGTAAAATTTCGAGTTTAGAAAAGCCTGAAAATTTGGTTTGGTCGCTCCGCGAAGCGGAGCGGCCAAACCAAATTTTCAGGCTTTTCTAAACTCGAAATTTTACTTCATGCGCCACGCGTCTAAACACTGACAACACTGAAATATTGTAGAAAAGCGAACTTCACTTGAAATCAGTGTCTTATACGCCTAGCGCATGAAGTAAAATTTCGAGTTTAGAAAAGCCTGAAAATTTGGTTTGGCCGCTCCGCGCTTCGCGCTACGCGACCAAACCAAATTTTCAGGCTTTTCTAAACTCGAAATTTTACTTCATGCGCCACGCGTCTAAACACTGACAACACTGAAATATTGTAAAAAAGCGAACTTCACTTGAAATCAGTGTCTTGTACGCGTGGCGCATGAAGTAAAATTTCGAGTTTAGAAAAGCCTGAAAATTTGGTTTGGCCGCTCCGCGCTTCGCGCTACGCGACCAAACCAAATTTTCAGGCTTTTCTAAACTCGAAATTTTACTTCATGCTTAGCCTGGGAGTGGAAACCACTCGCTTAAGCTTCAAATTCAACCCTTTTGAAAAAACAACGAATGTCTGAACATTTACAGCACGTAATTAGGGTATGTGTACTTAAAAGAAAAACTCCCGGTTTTTACGTGTTGTAGCTAACTCGGATTTGATTGACACATTAGATTGTTACGCAAAATTTGAGAGTATCCAATTTGGTCGAAAGACAATTGAATGATCTTGGATTTTTTGTCACTTTCAACATTCCTTGTTTTGATCATTTATACATAATTATACGCGACTTGGGGAAAAGTGGAGCAAATTTGAGCAAAGGATATGTGAATCAAATATAAACAAGTACTTACATCATCCTCATCCAGTTGCCCATAGACCTCAAGCTTATCTAATCTGATGGTGCCTTGGAAGGGATAACACAGCGCACCCTGGACAATCGTGCTGTTGGACCAAACGGAAACCTCCGGCTCCCTGCGACTCCCAACCGGGTTCCGGATGCAGAGACTGAACTCTTGCGGTATCAAAACGCACGTTTCCATATTGACCGATCAGAGCCGGCAGAACATACCCCAAACAAAAATAAACTATCTCTCAACCGAAAACACTCAAATAAACATAAATCTCTTTCGTGTGCAGAGTTTAATCAGTGCTGGGGGTTTATAAAAAATATCACTTTGGCACTAGCCCGGAGAGAACCGCGACGCGAAAAAATAGTGGACGGAGGACGGAGGGACGTGAACGTGATCTAGTGACCGCAGCCTTGCTGGAGTGGCAGTGAACTAGCATTGACCCTCAGAGAGTTACCTGGTAAGCGCGGTAAGTGCGTGTCTTCGCATCCCCCCACCAATGGGAGCACGTGGTGCTCCGTCTCGCTCACGCGGACAGGTGTCTACGCCCATACTCTCTTGGTACCGACTTTAATACCAGACCGACCGGCCTGCAAGGTGCACAACGGAGAGAAAATAGGTATGCCGCAAGGGATAGTATTGGCAGAGTCCAGATAAACTGATTGGTATCTATTGATATCATTTGACAATTAAGGAACAAAATTATAAAGATCACGAATACCTAATTCTTGACTTTCCAAACTGCTAATTGTATCCAAGGGATGGGAACAATGATTTCAAATAAACAACACATCATGAACATTCAACTTCTTAAGTTACAGTGTACATTTTCTTATGAATAAGCTTATTTGATGCATTCACCTCTTAAGTTACAGTATACATATTCTTATGAATAAGCTTATTTGATGCATTCACCTGGGGAGCTATTCACAGTACTCATGCAATTTGTCATCTGTGAGAAGTTGCACTGAAATGACGTCATTGTGAAAAGATTTTATTCGTTTGGAGTAAAACGACGTAATTTCAGTGCAACTTCTAACCGTTGATAAATTGCATCGGTACAGGAGTATCAACACCAACATTATTAAAAATAAAAGAACAAAATCTTCTCGGCAGTACAGAATCAATATAATTAGCTAATATCAGAGCTGGGTAGAATCCTCAAAAATAGATTTCAATCATAAATTCGAGTCCTCCTATTTAACATGATTGGAATCACGAATCCCCGAATTAAAAACGATAAAATATGATTCGAATCAGAGAATTTGAATCCTTATTTTCGAATTACGAAATCAAATTCTTTTCAATATCATCCATTAGTTTTTAAATAATTAACATCGACTAGTCGTATTTTTAAACAAAACTAATTAAAGAATGAAATAAACATACTGTGATGTGTACATTTAATCATGTAATATCGGTGGACACAAAATATTGAGACAAATCAAAAATTGGATAATGTCAAACACCACTAAATTTATACCAGTTGTCAGGTTTTTTAAAGAAAGGTTATATAATATGGAGTGACAATGAAAATATGTAATTTAAAAAAAATCCAAATACGTCAAATCACACGATCTTTAAATTACACAATTAACTTCGTTATTTTGAGAGATAATGCGACCTGGAAACTTCTCATTCAATAAAGCCGTTGTTGCATTGACTGTGGCGCCATCCTTTTAAAACCACCAATCGTCGACACCCATCGCATCCAATTCAGGCCATAAAAAGTTGGTTATCATGGCACAGTAATACTCACCATTCATCGTAACAGAATTAATTAATAATAATTTTCGAAGAAAAATGGTCCAGCAAAAAATGCACACCAAACAGTAACCTTTTGTAGATGTTTGCCAAGAAACGTCCTTGGATTTTCATCAGCCCAAATGCAATGCAAACCAAAAAAATCGCAAAGTGCGCAAAATGCATTTTTTTGAACGCCCATTTTTGTAATAGGCTTCAATGATTTTAACACGTTGTTCGATTGTAAATCTGTCCATGGTAGAAATTGCCAAAGACTGAACTTGTTTTTATGTCAAAACAAGATGTAAAAAACCTCATTCACATTTAACATCGGTCCAAGTATTTGGAACACCCGTTAAAATAAGAAAATCAGGTGAAATGATTTTGTTGGCTAATCACCGAATCTAGAGGAAGAATACCAATAATGTATCAATGTAATACCGTGCCATCGTCTAAATGATGATTTAGAGTAGGCGGCATTTATTTGTGCGGTTGCCTGGAATGCTAATTAAATGATGGAATAAATTTAAGGTTATGGCAAACTATGTGTTAACAGTCAGTAGTGCCAATCTAATTTAAAATTTATAGCCTACTCTAAATCATGTTTTACAGGATCGCACGATATAAACAAATCCATTTTTCGTACTACTTATGACTCTAAAACGTCTTCTATTTATGTATCGCACATATTTTAGTTCTCTCTTTTAATCTCACAGACTATAGTAGACAATATATCTGTGATATGGAACCAATTGGACACAGTTACAGTTAAATAATTACGAAAATAAAAGCTAATGTGGAAGAATAAAAATGTTTGAGTTATTTCCTGGGGGCAATTATATTAGTCTTAAGTTGTCTTAGTTATTTAATTAAGACACATTGTTTGCATTTTACACGAAAAACATTTTTGTAATTTTATATATTATTAGACTCTCCGTGTCGATCCTCTGTTCTTGTCTTTGGTCCATTATTTTGTCTTATCAAGAAGATCTTCCTTTTGCTGATTTTTAAGATATTTATAAAGAAAGTCGCAGAGAATAGGGACGTAGGGACACTTTGAGGTGGTTCAACAATTTTATTTTTTTTAACAATCATTGATTTTTTGTCAATATTAACTAATTGCAACGTTAAATCAACTGAATTATTCGAGTATTCTGGAAATTTTGAAACATACTTATAGATAAATCAATGTCGCAAACCACCTAGAAGACATTTATTTTATTATTGTACACTTTTTGATAATTTTTAAATTGTCAACTTTGGGCGCTTTCAATAAAAATTCTGTATTTCTTCAGCTACATTGACATTTTATAGGAAAGAAATCACTAGAATTGATCAACTTTGACAACTATTTTAAAATAATTTACAGTATTTATCTATATTTTATCAGCTTTTTTGACATTTTATAGGAAAAAATTCACTACAATTTACGATCTTTCACAGCTGTTTTAATATAACTTACATTATTTTTAACATTTGTAAATGTTTTATTATTATTATTACCAAAGTCGATGCCTTACAACCACTGACAAATAAAGTTAATGTAAACATCTCTGATATTTTGTTAAAAAAAACACTTGAAACAATGTTTTCGTGTCGAATTTCGACATTTTGATTTTTTTTGCACGTTGATAAAAAAAACTGGATACACCGTCTATTAATTATTTTGTATTGAATATTCGTCGTAAACAATTCGAGCACAAAATTGGTGTTATCGTCACAAATTAAATAATAAAAACTTCTGTGCTTATTTTAATGGGTCCGAATTGATATATATGAAATAAAATTATTCAAATTACAAAATATTAATAATTATGAAATTTTGCGCCTCCAAAAGTAACGCCTGGGGCCGTCCGCCCCTACCGCCCCCGCTACGCTACGCCTCTGTTTAAACTAGATCGCATGGAGATGCGCCAGACATATAAATCATTCATCTAATGTGAAGTTAAAAAAAAAACATACAGCAATGATTATAGGCAACCCAATATACATGGGATTGCCTATAATCACTGGTTTAAACAATTGATTCAATGACTCGCGTTTTATTCAGGTATATAAGTATGTATACAGATAAACAGGTTATCTGTACTTCGATTAAACAGCCTTGTTAATTATGAAAAAACGCCGATTTACTGGAACACCATGAAGAGCATTTACGATTTACTGGTAATTGCAATTCTAATAACCCAAGGGCGTAGAGAGAAATAAATTTCGGATAGGGTTATACAAATTTCTTGGGGGGGTTTAATGGTAAAAATATTGTTTTTGCTTTTACAAAGCCGCTTTTATATACAAAAATTTAACATTTCGAAAACTTCGGGGAGGGGGGGGGGGTAGAGTTGAACCCCTATAACCCTGCCCCCTGGCTACGGCCTTGATGGCGCATGAAGTATCATTTGGAGTTTAGAAAAACTTGAAAATTTAGTATTGCTTACATTTTTTAGATTTAACCGGCTTAGGTGCATTTGCACCCCGACCGGGTGCATCCACTAATCATTGATTAAACCTCTGATTAAGTTAAATTTCTAGAACATAAGAATGTTATAAATTTGTGAGGTATCCTAAACATGTCTCTTTCATCAATATGCAATTGTGTATATACAATTGTTGTGTTTTTAAAACGTACTAACCACTGATTAAGTTAATCGACTTGGGTGCAAACGGGCATTAGTTTTGGTTTTTTTGTGTTCTATTAATGTTCTGTTAAAAATTTCGTCATTTGTCAAAAGTTTAAAAGTGGAAAATTTGACGTCAATATCGACACGATTTAAATACATTCATAGAAAATCTCAAATTTGAGTTGTTCGATGTCGGTACATCGTCAAATTTGACGTGTTTGATTTCGGTACATAGGGAATGTCCTAATTTGTGTATTTAATGTCGATATATCAAAAAATTTCAATATTGACGTGTTTTATGTCGACGAAAAAGTTAAATCGAGCCGAATGTATATTAAACTTGACAATATTTGAGTGTTTTGTACGCGTGGCGCATAAAGTAAAATTTCGAGTTTAGAAAAGCCCTAAGAAAATTTGTCTCGGGTCGCTGCGCGACCCTCGACAAATTTTCACGCGGGCTTTTCTAAACTCGAAATTTTACTACATGCTTAACCTGGGAGTGGAAGACACTCGTTCGGAAATGATAAATTTCAATGTCGAATGTCACACGTGTCAATGTCGATTGAATAATGGTTAATGAAATACGTAAACGTACATAAAATTTTTTATGATATTTTCAATATTTTCAGATTTTCGACGATTATTAAAATTTTCATCATATTTACAATATTTCAAGATTTGAATCAGATTTTCGATATTGAGATTTTTCGTCCATTAACAAATTTTCATCAGATTTTCAACATATCGAGGTTTTTGACGATTATTAAATTTTTTATCAGATTTTCAATATTTTGAGATATTTATCAGATTTTCGATAGTTCGATGTTTTCGTCAATTTATATAATTTTCATGAGAGTTTCAATATTTCGAGATTTTTGACGATTTTTAAATTTTTTAGCAGATTTTCAACATTTCAAGATTTTCATCAGATTTTCGATATTTCAAGATTTTTGTTAATTTATAAAAAAAATCTGAGATGTTCAACATATCGAGATTTTTGACAATTTTTTAAATTTTAATCCGATTGTCAATATTTTCAGATTTTCATCAATTTGTAAACTTTCGCAGGCTTTACTAAACTCGAAATTTTACTTCATGCCTAATGTGGGGGGTGGAAAACACTCGTTAGAATAACACTGGGGGACTTAAATTTAAAAAAATACCTCTAAATCTGATCTATGATTAGAAATGTCTAACCCAAGTCCACAAAGTGACATCTAACTTAATCTAACCCAACTCAACAAAATTAATCCTAACCTGACCTAACTCCATAAAATGACATCTAACCTAACCATTCTTAATCGACGAGTCGAAAACACTTGTTAGAAGATAATATATAAAATTACGAAAAACTATTCGTGAAAATGCAAACAATGTCTTAATTAATAAGACATTGTTTGCATTTTCACGAATAGTTTTTTCGTAATTTTATATAATATGTTTAAAGTGTGCAAACTATAAGAAGCGTAAGCTTATTTTCTCGAATTCAAATAGTTTTGAATTTAAATTTATCTTGCTTGTTAGAAGTTTCAAATTAAACGATATCGTTGTGATTTTACGCCAACGTCGATTTTTTCGGTCAATATTGTCATTTTATGATAATATCGTAATGTTTGGTCATTTTTTATGGCAGTATTGTATTTTATGTCCCTACCGGTAAGGACAATTTACACCAGTCACTTTCAAAACTTGAATATTTTGAATTTATGTCGATATCGTCAGCATATTGTTGTATGTACAACGTTATTTTCAAATGTTATATTTTTCTTTAATATTGTCGACATTGTCATATTTAAAGTAAAATATTTATTCCGAACTAAAATGGTATTCCTTTTCATATCATACTATACCAACAAAAATCACAAAGTAAGACATGAACAAGAATAATGATAATCACTGCAAGACCGTAGCCAGAAAATAAAATCCGGGGGGGAGGGGTGAACCCCCATATTTTTACATTTTGTAAATTTGGGGGGGGGGGTGGTGAACCCCCATATTCGTCCCCCTCACGCTATTGTCTTGTAATTACCTAATATAATATATATATATATATATATATATATACCTCTTACAGTATGTGTATGTAGAGTAGTCCGCTTCGAAGGACCACAAACGCAACAGACAGAAGTTACGTTTGTAGTCCTTTGAAGCTAAGTACTCCACATACAAATCATTCACCATTAACTATCTCCACACATAAATTCCAAAGAAAATATATTTATAGATCCCTAGATATATTATGCACATAAAGACATGTGACACAAGCCGCCGCAATCGCTTTACAAGGTTGTAATTTTTCATCTACCGCGCTGCGCGTAATTCACTCCTAACAACAAAACGTTCGAATCGCGTGCTCTTCGAAACACGCACCATTTAATTATTTCGGAACGCAAAAAAAGCAAAACCGTTACGGCTCATATTTTTCTCTCGCTCAATTTTCAAAAATATTTCAAATAATGCGCGATTATCGCTTCCTCTCCGCCAATTGTCGGCTGACGAGCACGCAGCCTCGCTTATTACATCCTCGTCCGCTATTGGCGGAGCGTCCGATCGTGATTGGTCGCAGGTGCACGAGGGCTCCGCCCGGCGGACTCGGCGAGCGAGACAGGTGCGACAGGTTGCTAACTCACCAACACCGGTAAGTAAATGTTTTCATTGAGCACCGACCGCCTACGCGGAAAAGTGCCTCATTTCCCGGATCGGCTTTATCCTTGCCGGTAGAAAAAATTGGGAGTTGATTTATGCAGGTATGTCTGCCTCCCTAAAGGAAAATGTCAACCAGATGCATAATTCAGTGAGAGCTGAGTGACAAAGACATGGACGCGTGTTGTTTTAACAGCTCACACCTGATAATTATCACCTGTCAAATAAGAGGTGTAATTATTATTTTATTGATGTATCATTTTAAACACAAATATGATATGCCAATCGACGATTTACCTAAAAAAAGGACCATCGAAAGTAGCGATAATTTGAAAAAAACGAGTGTCTTCCACTCCCAGACTAAGCATGAAGTAAAATTTCGAGTTTAGAAAAGCCCCGCGTAGAAAATTTGTCGAGGGTCGCGCAGCGACCCGAGACAAATTTTCACGGGGCTTTTCTAAACTCGAAATTTTACTTCATGCGCCACGCGTATAAACCACTGATTTATAGTGAAGTTAAAAATATATAACGCTTAAATGTGATGGTGATCAACAGGGGCGTAGCGAAGCCTTAACTTTTGGGGGGGGGGAAACACTTATAATTTTCCAACTTCAAAATTAAAATAAAAATGTCTATTTTTATATTATTTTATTTTAACAAATTAATACATTGATTTATATAAATTAAGCTTAATTTATTATCCAATAATATAGTGCTTTGTACTTCCTAATATATTTTATAACATATGTACATAATTACATTTAACCAATACCTAATAAAACATGGAGTTTTACAATTTGAATTAGTTTATTATAACTCGCCTATGCTTTAGTTTAGCCCAGGAGTTCACAATATTTGATAATTCAATATTATCAGTAATATCAGATTCTGTTTCAAAATCATTAATGCGTCCAAACGATCTTCCTTCATTCTAGAACGCAATGAATTTTTGACAAATTTCAATGAACTAAAGCTTCTTTCATTTGTTGCCACTGAAAACCCGGCTGTATATATTAGCTGACATAGTTTAAAGGATAACGCAAACACATTTTTATTTTCCTTCACTGTGTTCATCACTTCCTGCATCGATTTCACTTCGTTTTTAATGCAGATATAAATAAGACGTCTAGTTCCTCCTGCAGTGCAAACTCATCCGGCTTATCACAAGGATATAAGGGTGTCAAAGTTTCTATGGTATCTAAGCTAATGTTCTGCTTTGACAGAGGCATAGAAAATAATTTAACAAGAGGGTTTACAATCTTTAAAACCTCATTCAAAATATTTTATAGGAACGACACAAGAACATCTAGAACATTAAAAAAATCCTTTCTATAATACTCATTTAAAGAGAAGTCAGAAACTGTATCATTTAAAGCATCGAAACGTTTGGGAACTACACGTCGCCGATGATGCTTTTTATAGTCCTCTTCTGGCAAAATGTACATTTTCTTTGCAAACGTTTTTCACTCTCCACCAAATTGTCTAGTTCATGCTCGCTATTTCTGATAGCAGCTATGGAATCTTTCGATCCTTGAATTATTGAAAAGGCATTTATTATATTCAAATTGGGAGATTCTAGGATCGTTGTTACAATTTTCATTTTGTATAGCACAGTTTTTAAAAACATTAAGTAGCATACAAAATCAAAATTTAAGATACGTTTAAATAATCCATAAGCCTTGGCTTGAGTATTGTTATCGACAGTTCTGCTATTAAAAATCTCTTCTAGCACTTCAACAATTCCTTCAAATGAAGTACTTACTGCTTGAAGACTTTCTGCACGTGCTGTCCAACGTGTTTTTGACAAGTTTTTTAGAAGTATGGCATTTTCAAGTTTCTCTAACTTATTTCTTAAAGGTTGAATTCGCTTTGTGCTAGAGGTAAAAAATACATGCAATTCTTCTAAAATATTAAATGTATCCTTTACGATTGGGCTAGCTTTACAACAGTGTTCCACAGCAGTGTTTAATCGATGAGCTTGACATGGTACATAAGGAATGTTACGGTGTAGTATTTTAGAAATGTTGTTTTGAGTACCATTAAACTTTCCCGACATCGCTGCTGCAAAATCGTAGGACTGGAAAGCAAGTTTGTCTAAATTTATATTTTGAGACTGTAGACAATTTAAAATGTCACAAGCCGTTCCTGAACCAGTTTTATCAAGAGTCTCTATAACACAAAATAATCGTTCTTTCGGAATTCCATCTCTATCCACTGTACGAACAACAAGTGATAAAATGTCCTTATTTGAAGAGTCAGGAGTGTGGTCCGCCATTATAGTATAAAAAGGTGCTTCATCTATCTCTTGTACAACTTTGGAACGAACAGCATTGCCAAGTAGTTCTATAATCTCGTTTTGAGATTGTGGACTTAGGTAAGTCACGTGATAAGGACAAAGTTGAGTGTCATCTAACCATCTTTTTAATATGAAATTATGTCTTGAAATTAGGTGAATAATCTGGAAAAAATTATCATTTACATTTTCACTTCCACGGAATGCAAGTCCTTGCCTAGCCAATGTTTTCGCAGTATCAAATAAAATTTCCAAGACAGCTTTGTTATATGAAAATATTCGTTGTTCTTCTAAAAGTAATCTCCGTTTGGTTTTGTCCACAAGTATATCTACATGTTGATTCTTATTCATAAAATTAAAATAATCTCTCAATGCAGATTTGTGGGTAGATGACTTAAAGTGCATAGCTAGTTTTCCTTCTTTTTTAACACCTGAACTTTTCATTTTACCCCAAGTTTTGACGCCTTCCCTACTCCAATTATTTTCAGATTTTTCTCGTAAAATTCCTCCTGGAAAAAGTGAACATACAAAGCAAAATGCAGCATCTTTTACTGTGCTATATTCTAAAAAAACGAACTGTTTGTACCACTGAGCGTTACATCTATTTTTTCCATCACTCGGAAATTTAGAAAGTATTGGCTGATGAGGTCCTAAATCAATTAAATATTGTCTCTGTTGATCACTTTTAACTTTAGTTCGTAGGCCAGGATCGTGCAGAATTAAAGGATTAGCTTCACTTCTATCTTCTGTAGAGAAATTTATGTTTTCTGTTTTCAATGTTCCAATGTAATTTTTACAAGAATCAGTCAAGTCAATGCATGCATCTTTAATGGTTTCGCTTATATCAATCATTTTTATAGCTGCCATGTAGTTATTTACCACAGGCTCATTTTTAATATTACTTATCAAATTTTTGATGGAATCGAATAAATCTGACAATAATGCGAGCTTTCCAGAACAACTAAACCAAAGATTACTATCACGGGATACGCTGCTTAGCGTTTGGTCCTGTAATTCTTCTTCGCTTGTACAAAGTATGCCTTTACCCGAAAAAGTTTCATCCTCTGCCTCAAAATCTATAATATAAGCATAATAAAAAGTTTCTGGTTTGTAAATACTTACGAAAAAATAAATTACCTGTACTGACTTTTTTACTAGTTGGCGGTACTTCATTGTCTTCAGTATTTAAATTCAAATCAATTTTTTTCTTTTTTGCCTCAAATCCCACTTCTCTTGAAATAACAAATTCATCACTATAAACAGAGTTACCAGAATTTTCACTATCTGGAAAAATTATGTTCTGGAGTTAGTTCATTATGTTTGAGAAATTAATATACATTTATAATTAAACAGTAATTGTTACACACGCAATTTAATAAATTTTACCAATTATGCCATTTAAGTATAGTTTTCAGGGCAAAATTCCAAATATAAGATCGTTGTCTTTTAAAAGTGTTTGTATAGGGTCTACTTATGAGCACTTCAGCTAAAAAGTAATAGGGATATTGAGATGAAACTGAAGGTTTTGCTACAATCCGAAGAAATGAAATGCATTTGGTAAACACCAGAATTGGATGGTTATTCCTAGTTTTTTCTTATAAATAATAAATGTGGGTGATGAAAGATTAAACATTTTTACTTTCATTTAAGGAGAAAAAAAATGGCTAGTAATCATGAAGATTTTCGGTATTTCGAAACTTTTGCAAAAATATCCGTTTTCGACACCACTGATTCAGAAAGTGGTTTTTGAAGTGATTTCTGTGTCAGTCTGTGTGTGTGTGACACAGGCACATGTCCTCTCCACAGCACAGACGGCTTAACGTCTGGAATAAAAAAATATATTTCTGTTATTTTAGGTTTGATTAAAAATCACTGCAACAGGTCGATTTTAGATTTTTCTTATGCATCTTGTTGCGCGCCATTTATATGTGTAATACATGAAGAGGTGCAGAAGACAAATATAAAATTGACATGTTTCAGGGTTTTTCCATCAAACCCAAGATAACAGAAATATGAATTTTATTATAGACCATATCCACACCCTGTATAATGCCTTTTATCGAAATATAAAGGTCCCATTGATTTTTGACTGAAATCTGGAAACCAGGAGTGGTAGTTTATTTAAAAAGGTAAACTGTTTTTTTTTGTAAATATCTCCAATAGTATCAACTTAATCGAAAAAAGTTTTACATTTTTTGCGTTCGTCCATGATTTTTATCATTTTGTGAATGTATCTAAGGTTTGTTTTTGTTCTTCCTTAGTTTAAAAGATAGATTACTGAGATTTTTATAGCTTGTTACGGGAACAGAGCACAGCACAGTACATACTTTTCAAATTTAAAAGTCTATTAGAATTCAAATAAAATAATACCGCTTATTTATATGTAGATTTCGCGTTACAAATTACATAAGTTTTCAAATGAACCGTCACTCATTTTTCCCTAGAGGGGAGCTACAGGATTATAAATTAAACTAAAGATCATTTATTTGCCGAAAGTCGTTCCCCATCAAATTAAAATTGACTGTTTCAGCTATTTCGTTAAAAAAATCTTAAATATTTACCGTGCATCTTTTTTCCGCGGACACCCAGTACAGTTTAATGTACAAGCTGTATTCGTTTCTTTAAGTCAGTATGGTTTCAGTCGGAAAGAAATAACCAAGGAAAAAAATCACTTACCTTGCATACATGTTGAAGTAGATGCAATATTTTTTCGTTTTGCTGCTTCAAACGGATTTTCTGGTGCACCAACGGATTTAACTTTTACTGGTTTGCCGGCGTGAATTTTTTTTTCATGTGCAGATTTATAATCATTATTAAATATTGCACCGCATGTTAAACACTCAACTTTAAAACGCCTAGGTTTAGAACTCATCGCAAAAAGGTTAGCGAAACAATCGTCACGTTAATAAGTTCAAATTAAAATGCCGATGGGAAAATAAGGTTGGATGCATAAAATCTTCATAAACGGGGGAATTCCCCACATAACGTGCGTGCGGCTGCGTGACTTCATACGTCATAGTGTATGAAAATGCTGGAGAGTGAGAAGCTAGAAGTGGGCCCTATACTAGTGGTATCACAACATTCGTAATGGTTAATACTTTAAATGATGTTAAATAACGTAAATTTTCACGGGGCTTTTCTAAACTCGAAATTTTACTTCATGCGCCACGCGTATAAACCACTATTTTATAGTGAAGTTAAAAATATATAACGCTTAAATGTGATGGTGATCAATATTTATTGAGATGTAGTGAAAATGGAAGAAGTATCATTTTAACGCATTAGGCGCCATTGGTGCATATACGCAACATTATTAATTTTATGTTAATTAAATTACTAAATAAGTTAATTTGAAATATTCTATTATTTAACTTGACTTGATAATGTATAAAGAATAATGTAAATATTTTGTTATTTAAATATCTCGATTATTACTCATGTAAAAATTGTTTTCAGTGTATTTCTAACTTCCCAATATTTCAGTGTTTTATACGCGTGGCGCATGAAGTAAAATTTCGAGTTTAGAAAAGCCCCGTGAAAATTTGTCTCGGGTCGCTGCGCGACCCTCGACAAATTTTCTACGCGGGGCTTTTCTAAACTCGAAATTTTACTTCATGCTTAGTCTGGGAGTGGAAATACTCGTTCTAAACAACATATTGCACGTTTTTATACAAAATCGACGAATGCCGTACATTTACAGCGTATATATTATGTAAATTGAAAAGAAAAATTTACAGTATGTAATACAATAAGTCATTCGTAGAAATCAATAATAGAAGTGTAGAGAATTTTACCTAAAATCAACATTTAGAGTTAACTCTATAATTGCTCGGCCGTTAATGGGTTAAACACAAATATGATATGCCAATCGACGATTTACCTAAAAAAAAGACCATCGAAAGTAGCGATAATTAACATACCGAAAAAGATTTATTGGCTTTTCTAAAGGACCTTCAAAGTATTTACTTTAAAAGCACACGCAATTTTTTTTCTAATCCTATCTTTTGGACTGTATCAAAAATTAGTTATTGATTTTCTGACTGAACTTCAAAAGTTTTGAATTTCAAAGGACATGAAAATGTTTGCTAAAATTAAAGAATACCATGATGTACAAAAATGAGTCGTTTGTTGTTCTGAATTAATCAAAAAAACGTTGCACAATATAAATGGCGAGTTGCATAAGATATCTAAACAAAATCAAAACAGAAAATGCTATTTTAAACTGCAGTTCAGTATACACATTTAGGCAACCGATACCAAATGTGTATCAAAAGAGACAGTAGCGGAATTTAGATTGTTGTCCCCCGTTGGATCTTAAATAGACATCTCTATTCCCCAGAATTGCCTTCGAAATACTTGGCCTTAGAGGCTTTTTGGCTTCTCTGGTCACCTCCAAACCATGCTAGGTGACCAGAGAAGCCAAGAATATACAGAGAACACCGAACATGCCAGAAAATGTTCAATGTAAATTTTAGTATGTTCGATGTGTTCTGCGACGCATCAAAGCATTGGGTGTGATTTTATTGACTACGATTTTAGTAGTTCTAACGCAACTTACATTTAACGTCAAAATGAAATGTGTCATTCATCAATCGTCTACATCACTAATAGAATATTAATATTAAACAGCATAGAAGAATAGGAAAGATAAGAACAGAATTTGTTTAAATGCAAAAATAATAGAAGCACAGATTCCTGTTACTTCCGTTTGCTAATATTTTAAGATAAGTTTATGCATTGCATCAATTTCACTTGAGATTATTAAGAATTTAATTCAACGTATTGTGTAAACCAGGGGTCTCCAAACTACGGCCCGAGGGCCACATCCGGCAAGCGGACAGATTTTGTCCGGCCCGCGGAGAGCTAGCATACTTGAAAACTCCTTTTAGAGAACATATTTTTTATAGCAAATTAAATTTAGTTTACTGAAGTATTCTAATTTTATGTTGAATAATTATTAATATGACATCTACATTGATATGGTCATGGGCTAACTACTCATTACATTGTTGTAGGCTTATTGTTATTGTTTTTGTGATAAGTTGGATAAAGAAACACAGAATTGTAATGAGTAAAGACATGTATAATATGCAGAAAATTTAACTTCAGTATATGTATAATAACTAACAAATTATTGAAATGAATCCAACTAACATTTTATACATTTTAAATAAAAACATAACTTATAACAAGCATAATGACATATGAAATACTAATGAGATTTATGTAATTGAGATTTTCCACTGACAATAGTTTGTAGTTGTGGACTAATTTTACTTGTACCAATTATTAAAAAAGATTTAAGATGCTCATCAGTTAATTTAGATCTGTAAACATTTTTTGTGTACTTCATTTTGGAGAAGGTCTTCTCACACAAATAAGTAGTACCAAAAACAGAAAACAGCCCACGAGCAAATTTATGAAAATTATCAAATTGTGTCAGTGGAAGACCCTTATAAAATTCCAACAAAGATGAGTTTTGATATTTGTTCTTAATTATATCACTGCACTGTAGATCAATCATTTCCATTTGAAGTTCCGGGGCTAGGGTTTCCATGTCAGTATCAAAAGTATTCTGAAAAATCTTAATTTGATTCGCAATGGCATCAAAGTCCGAGAAACGAGTATCAATTTTTTTTTTCAAAGCACTCAAAGTTTTGATTGCAAATTCGATAGGAAACTTAGTCTCAGTGGTGTGGCTGAATATTTCACATGTTTTAAAATGTGAAAAACATTTACTTCGTAGTTGTGATTGAAACAGTATCAATTTCTTCCGGAATGATTTGATATTAGTGTATAAATCAGGAAGATGCTGGTTTTCTCCTTGCAATCTCAAATTCAGTTCGTTCACATGTTTTGTCAAATCAACATAGAATGCTAACTTCCACAGCCATGCGTTGTTTTGTAATTCAGTAAGAGGGCGATGCTTTTTATTCAAAAAAAAAAATTCGATCACTGCTCGAAGTTCAAAAAAGCGCTGAAGGACTTTCCCACAACTAAGCCAACGTACGGCAGTATGATAAGGTAAGTCATTTTCTCCAATCTCTTCAATAAATTGTAGGAATTGTCGGTGATTCGGCCCAAAAGATCTGATAAAATTAACAGTTGATATGACTGGTTTCAGAACTTCAGACATATCCAAACATTTTCCGCACAAAGACTGTTGATGAATGATACAATGTAAGAACCACCGTCATTTTCTACAGCCTTTGACACAAGAGCGACCACTCCTTTATCTTTCCCACTCATGTTTTTGCCTCCATCAGTTGTAATACATTTCAAATTTTTCCATCGAAGGTTCTTTTGATTAATGGCCATTTCAACTCCTTTAAAAATAACTGTACCAGTGGTTGTGCCATAAATACTATACATATCAAGAAGTTCTTCATGCACTTCGTAGCTTTTATCTACTCCTCGAATATAAATCAACACCTGAGCAGTATCTGACACATCCGATGACTCATCCAAGGCCAAAGAAAACCACTCAACATGTCCATTTGTGTCGAACAGTTGAGAGGATATATTTTCAGCGATGTTTTCTACCCTTCGAGCCACAGTGTTTGCTGACATACTGACAGTTTTTAATAAATTTACCTTTTCAGGGCACATTTCTTCGGCTACTGCAATTATGCATTCTTTGATCATTTCTCCATCGGTGAATGGTTTTCCACGTTTTGCAATTTCAAGAGCCACACGAAAGCTAGCACGAGTTGCAGCCTCTTGTTCAGTTTTGAGTTTTGTAAATGAAGATTGCTGCGATTTCAATCCGCGCTTCATAGCTTCGAATTTTTCTGTCCGCAAACTTCCTGTATATATTGAGTAATTTTGAAAATGTTTTGTTTCATAATGACGTTTAATGTTATATTCCTTGAGAACGGCTATGCTTTCATTGCAAATCAAACATAGCGCCTTGTTACTGGACTCAATTACGAAATACTGAATGTTCCACTATTCTTTGAATTTTCTGCATTCACTATCAATTTTTCGCTTATTTTCCATACTACTAAATCACACACAAAAGCAACACTCAAATCAAAATACTGTTACAAAGATGTCTTAAACTTAAACACCCACAAACACGTTTTAAGGAGGTACGCACTATTTTATTTCACAACAGTGTCATAGGAACTGACTTGTGGTTGCGCCACTAGCCTTCTTATATATTCCAATTACTGCCATCTAGAAGTGAATGGAAGACACCAGAACTTTCTCGAACCAACGAGATTATTCTGTACGTGCTATTGGCGCCATCTGTTAGCGATAGAAGGTACTACCTATTTCCGCTTGTGTCCACCAGATGTCGTGTCACGTTACTCCTCATGGCTCGTACTCTACGACCAATCTAGAAATTACAGATAATGACAGGAAAATTAATAATATGCAATGTTTGCGGACTTTAGTCCGATTTGCAGCCTTTTTTAAACGTTGCGTACTTTTTCGGACATGTTTTTTCATCAGTGGACTATTTCACTTTTTACCACCGACAACAATGATAATATGGTTTTGGCCCTCGGAACTTACTAGAGTAATCAGTATGGCCCTAAGGCTGGAAAGTTTGGAGACCCAGGTTTTAGACTGTAACAAAAATTAGTTATTGATTTTCTGGCTGAACTTCAAAGGTTTTGAAACTTTGAAAGCACACGCAATTTTTTTTCCTCATCCCATCTTTTAGACTGCATCAAAAATTAGTTATTGATTTTCTGGCTGAACTTCAAAAGTTATGAATTTCAAAGGATATGAAAATATTTGCTAAATTTAAAGAATACCATGATGTACAAAAATTAGTCATTTGTTCTTCTGAATTAATCAACAAACGTTGCACAATATAATTGGCGAGTTGCATAAGATATCTAAACAAAATCAGAACAGAAAATGCTATTTTGAACTGCAGTTCAGTATACACATTTAGGCAACCGATACCAAATGTGTATCAAAAGAGACAGTAGCGGAATTTAGATTGTTGTCCCCGTTGGATCTTAAATAGATATCTCTATTCCTCAGAATTACCTTCAAATATTTGGGTTTGTTGGCTTCTCTGGTCACCTCCAAAACATGCTAGGTGACCAGAGAAGCCAAGAATATACCGAAAGTTTTATGTAACACAGAACATGCCAGAAAATGTTCAATGTAAATTTTCCTATGTTCGATGTGTTCTGGGACGCATCAAAGCATTGGGTGTGATTTCATTGGCTACGATTTTAGTAGTTCTAACGCAACTTACATTTAACGTCAAAATGAAATGTGTCATTTATTAATCGTCTACATCACTAATAGAATATTAATATTAAACAGCAAAGAAGAATATGAAAAATAAGAACAGATTTTGCTTAAATTCAAAAATAATAGAAGCACAGATTCCTGTTACTTCCGGTTGCTAATATTTTAAGATTAGTTAATACATTGCATCAATTTCACTTGAGATTATTAAGAATTTCAATTCAACGTATTGTGTAAACCATTTGATCAGAACCACCCCAAGGTACGTTTGCTTCGGGTGTACCAGCAAAAATGTCGTCTCAAAACTGCCTTTCGGCAAATTTAAATATAAATATTCCAAATGTGAAGACCCGAGGCAGGTTAAAATGTTTGCAAGTGATGCCCCTTTTATTTGTTTACATAATACTTAACAAAGATAATACAGGTGTACTCATTACTTTAATGACTGTATAACTTACAATGAATTAAAGATATGTGTTACGACAGTATTAATCTTGATTGTCTTGAAATGCCGATGTCATACTTTGGGCAAAGAAGTATGTTAAATATTCCCACCAGTGACGGCTCGTGATCTAAAGAAGTGGGTCGGCCGAATGTATCTTAGCGCACGCGCACTGAGACTAAACGGGCTGCCGTACCGAACCATACACCTTCGTTAGAATGATATTAAAAAAAAATCGCCCGACTTTCAAAAATAGAGAGAGAATGCTCTCGAAGTTCAACTTAAACCCAACCAAAAACTTATATCCTTCGACGTAGAATCCTTATTTCCTAGTATCCCCATAAAACATAGCTTGAAAATCCTAGAACAATTATTATTCAACAACAATATACCTCCCGAAATTTCCTCCGAATACATAAAACTAACAGAACTAGTTATGGACTGCAATGCATTCACTTTCAAGAATGATTATTATAAACAAACCTTCGGTACAGCAATGGGAAATCCTCTCTCACCTTTCCTAGCTAATATTTTTCTCAACCACTTGGAATCCCTAGCTAAACACACTATTTCAGATTCCCAAAAACTTGGTATAGGTATGTAGACGACATCATAGCTATAATAGATGATACTTTAAACGTCGACAGTTTCGTAAATTCAATCAATAATTTATATGACAGCATCAATTTCACATATGAACTAGAATCTAATTGCAAACTACCCTTTTTAGACATCATAATATGCAGAAACAACGAAAATAAATTAAATTTTGAAATATATAGAAAACCTACACACACTTTAAATTATATTCAAGCCAAATCAATCACCCCAATGAAATATTAACTGTCGGCGTTTAACTATATGATTAATAGGGCTCTAATAATTCCGTTATCTGAAACAATCAGGGCACAAGAACTAAAGTTCATAACTGAACTTGCATGTTCACTAGGCTACGAACAGAAAACCATACAAAAACTTATAAGCAAACACAAATACAAACATAAACTCAATACAACCGCAACATTAGTACCGCCAGAAACAAAAATAGAGAATAAAATATATACCAGACTTCTGTATCTCCCCAAATTTGAACAACACCTAAACAAGCTTTACAAACAATTTAATCTGAGGCCAGCTTATTACACAAATTCAAAACTAAAAAACCATTTGGGAAATACATTCGATAAGGAAGATGACCTTCAGCAGTCTGGTATATACTCCATTGAATGTTCAAATTGCGACCAATTACACATAGGACAAACAAAAAAAAACATAGAAGTCCGATTTAAAGAACACATGTACCATCTCAAATCTATCAACCCAGAAAAATCAGCAGTCGCAGACCACCACCACACCACAGGACATAAATTTTCAATAGATAAATTAAAATTACTACAAAATTCAAGCAGCCATAACATAAACATGTTAGAAGCAATCCAAATGAAAGAACACAAAAATAAATTACTCAATTTTGATTAAACCCCACTTAGTAATGTATTTTTAGATTTAATCCCTACACCTGTAACCGATAAATAAATAACAATTAATTTGTTTTTCCGCCAATGTCATTACAAAGTAAGAAGATTAGCCCAAACCTACCTGTAACCGTACCGCGAGATTCATTTAGATCCTGGGTCTCCAAACTATCTTCTTCGCGGGCCACAAATACAATTCTACATAATAAAGTCGGCCAAGATCCGATTAATTTTATAAAATTATGAAAAATTTAAGGAACAATTGTTACAATATTTCAAAATATGACATTTACAAAAAAAATTACAAACAATCGCGGGCCGGATTCATGCAAGTCGCGGGCCGGATTTGGCCCGCGGGCCGTAGTTTGGAGACCACTGATTTAGATCATTAAGAAACAATTAACATGCACTTGTATATATATGCCGCCCCTTTGTTCTGAAATTTAGTTTAGTACAGCTATTGAAAATGTTCACTTGGTGTACATTTAGTGTTACAAATAAACCAGTGAAGAAAAAGGATTACTAGTTTTATTTAATTTAATATCATCTTCACGTAACCCATATCGTAATATTAACAATCGAAATATTTAAATAACAAAATATATACATTTTCCTTCATACATTGTCAAGTCAGGTCAAATAATATAATAAATCAAATTAATTTATTTAGTAATTTAATAACCAAAAATTAACAATGTTGCGTGTATGCATCAATGGCGCTTAATGGGTTAAAGAAATGGTCAGTATGATTATTCTTTCGTTGGGACTTTCGTTAACTAAATATTATAAATAATTAGAGGAGGTGGAAATATCTTGAAGTTGTATGATAAAAACAAATAAACGGTTATTATTATTTTCATAATAAAAACGATTTCTGTTTGAGTTTTATAAACAATACAAGGTGGCCAGAAAAGGTGTGATAATCTTCAGGTAGAGTGGTTCATTGATTAATTTCAAGCAGAAAATTTAAGAAAAAAAATATTGTATTGTGGTTTATAACTCCTCACGAGCCAATTTAAAGAAATGTAAATTTGGCAACAATGGATCAAACAAGTGTTTAATTTAATAATAATCATAAATTAAACAAATCTACAAAAATTAATATTTGAAGTATACATCAAAAATGAAAGATTAAAGTAAATGTTCAAATTGATAACCATCCGTTTCTAAGCAGCTCTGGAGCCGTCGTGGGATAGAATTAATTACTCGGAGCAACATCTTATCAGTAATTAATTCCACTGCAACACGAATTCTATTCATGACGTCTACATTGTCCACTGAAGGTGTTGCATACACCTTTTCTTTTAAAAATCCCCAAACGAAAAAATCAAGTGGATTCATATCCGGCGATCTTGCTGGCCATAGTATGGGTCTATTGCGCCCAATCCATCTATTTGGAAAATGTTCGTCCAACCATTCTCTTGAAATTCTTGCTGTATGAGGTGGTGCACCATCATGCATGTACAGCATGTTGTTTACTAAATTTAGTGGAACATTCTCCAAAACTTCTTCTAAAATATTTACATAATTTAAGGCATTTAATCTTTGATGAATAAAAAAAGGCCCAATTACACGTAAATTTAGAATACCAAGCCAGACGATAACTGAAAATTTCCTTTGATGTCCCATTTGTCTAACCGCCCGAGGATTTTCTTTTGCCCAAAAGTGATAATTATGACAATTAAATACCCCATCTCTAGTGAATGTACATTCATCACTCCAAAGAATTTTATATAAAAAATGTGGTTCTTCCCGAATTTGATCTAAAATCCTGTCACAAAACATACGTCTACGCTCGTTATCATTTTCATACAGTGGTTGAACTTTTCTTGCATGAAATGGACGCATTCGATTTTCTTTCAATACTGCATGGACTGTTGTTTTACTGGGGACATTTAACTGTTGAGCTATTTGTCTCGTACTAATATTGGGATCTTCTTGAACTGCATTCAATATCTGTTCTTCTAGGTGAACAGTGCGACGTTCCCTAGGTCTCCCTCCATCTATGTTATTATAAACGAACGACCCAAAAGTACGTAGCCTTTGGTCTAATTTTCTAAACGTATTTACGCAGGGCTGTTGGATATATTCTTTGGTACTCATCTTTGGCACTAGTTGCATTACCATTGCAGAATCGAAATATCATGTACATATCTGCATACTCGTTGAATGTGTACATCTTCAAAAAGTATGATGAACTTATACAAACTTACACAAATAAATTATGACAAGTATGAAAATACATAGTTGCCAGGTCTATTTTTATTAAAAAAATGCTTCTGAAGAAGTTATTAATTTGTTAAAGTTTCCAATTTATTTATCACCTATGTCATTTAAATTTTACAAATATGTAATTGATTGTAAGTTCTATTGATTTTTTCCAAAATTATAGAAAATAACACTAATTTCCAGAGATACGTTTAATATTTTAACGACCTCGTGAGATGTTACGAGGAAGAATACAATATTTTTTTATTTCGATTTTTTATCCAAAATTAATCAACGAATCACACTACCTGAAGATTATCACACCTTTTCTGGCCACCTTGTATAATAATCATACAACCTTCAAATTGTAATGACCATGTGTATTATTTACAAGTTTAAAAAAAGCTGGACAAATAAAAAATTAGTTAGGGGACACCCGGGTTTGAACCGGGGACCTCTCGATCTGCAGTCGAATGCTCTACCACTGAGCTATATCCCCACACACTCGGATGTATCAATTATTCGTATTAATGAGAAAATACTCTAATAACAATTAAAAATTTTAAATCAATCAATTTATTCATCTAGAAAACCGTCTTTCTCCACCAATATTTTATTCTTCATACTTTATTTTGTTTACACCTAATTTTATTCTTGGTCTATATTATCATGGTACATTTTAATAATCTAGTATAGACAACCAAACATACACTCATTTCAGGTGTTGCTCCCTCCTCCACAAGTGTCAAGTTTATCAGGTGACACTGACAGCAACACAATCGCTGGCTGGCGAAAACAACGAAACCTCGACATTTTCGCGCAAAATTATGTTCACAGTGTAAACGAGTAGCAAGATGATGGAATACACGCTGGAAGAGGACATCCCCGACGAATTCAAGGGCGGCACGCTGGAGATTAATTTTGACGACAGCAAATCCAGCAAAGACGTCGCGGTCGCGGGCGAAGAGGATAATAGCAACAACAATGATAAGAACACCGAAATCTTGGATAATAGTAAAAAAACCGGGTTCATCTTTCCATTCACGCAAAAAAGTAAGTAAAAAATGGGTACAGTTTGTAGGTAAAGAAAAGCCAGTGTGGCAGCGTAACTGCAGATTGTAGCCCCCTGCCTTAATTTAATATAGATCATTTTTTCGAGAAATACAATGTCAATTTTGATAAAAAGTGGGTTGTTTACAATTTCAAATAAAAGTATTTGTTAATGATGAAAGAGCTAGGCCATTTATAGCTCTAGGAGTTATAAATCACCCTTGTGTTGATTTTGGATTGAATGGTAATCCACTTAAATTATTTCCATTGGTATTCAGTTCAATTAAATTTAAATTAATCACATCATTAAACTTGTTTACTAACATCTATTAATAACCAAGTATGATTGTAATATAATTTAGTATAATTAACTAAATACCATCATCAACCATGGATTTTATAAAAGGTGGTAATAAATACAATAAATTGATATAACTCCAGCTTATATGCATATTTTTTATTTGCACAAGAGATAAGTGTCAAAATTTAATGGCATACAAGGAATTTTTCTTTTTATAAACATATCCCAATACATGCATACACTGGACAATTTGTAAGCATTATTTTATAAAAGATTCAATTTGAAGCTTCTAACGAGTTTTTCACTCCTTCATTAAGCATAAAGAGTTTAGAAAAGCCTGCAAATTTTATGAAAACGTTCAATTTGAAGCTTCTAACAAGTGTTTCCACTCCTTGATTAAGCATGAAGTAAAATTTCGAGTAGCGCATGAAGTAAAATTTCGAGTTTAGAAAAGCCTGAAAATTCCTTGATTAAGCATGAAGTAAAATTTCGAGTTTAGAAAAGCCTGAAAATTTGGATTTACTGGGCGGAGCGAAGCGAGCTCGGCAAATCCAAATTTTCAGGCTTTTCTAAACTCGAAATTTTACTTTATGTGCCACACATATAAATCACTGAAGTACTGTAAAGTACTAAATATACTGCTTTCACATACTGGCTTAGTACTATGTTTTAAACCTGGCAATGTTTCAGTGTTTATACGCGTAGCGCATGAAGTAAAATTTCGAGTTTAGAAAAGCCTGAAAATTTGGATTTGCCGCGCTCGCTTCGCTCTGCCCGGCAAATCCAAATTTTCAGGCTTTTCTAAACTCGAAATTTTACTTCATGCTTAATCAAGGAGTGGAAACACTCGTTGAAAGCTTCAAATTGCACGTTTTCATAAAATCAACGAAAACTTAAAAATGTACAACGTATACATCGGGATATGCACGCTTAAAATTAAAAACTGTCTGTATAACCCGGTATTAAAATATAATTCGAAATCCTGGTTTAAATACATGTTTGTGAAATGTACCGTTAATGTTGTCTGTGATTTTAATTAAAGTAGGTCAATTAATACTAAATGCTTATTTTGTTGTATTGTGTTTTGTTTGGAATTTAAATGAATGAATCATTGCTATTTTTTCAAAGCAGAAATATGTTAATTCAATGTGCTACTCAGGCAGACTGATAACTCTTATCAGCTTTAGCTCTAGCATTGAAGTTGTATTAGTTCTAGTTGCATTTTTGTTAAATACATTTCTTTTTTGTATATTTGTGCACAATGTATTGCAAAATATATCCAAGTATTCGAATGTTTTTAAAATTAACTACACAGAAATTTAAAAGATGCTGATTGAAAACAATATATAATTTCATCAGATTCATTTTGGGTTTATTAATATTTATATTATTGTTTTGTTTTTAACTTACGCATTTATAAATGTTAGCATACAATCTGTTATAATTGTAAACAAATAATATGGATTTAAAAAAAATTTGGATGGGATAATTGATGAGCTAAGTTTTAAATCTTGCTTTGTCCATAAATTGAAATTTGCAAGAAATAAAAAAATTATAATGATTTATTCTCAATTAATGTTGGTTATATTTGATGACGTTAGAGGCCATTTAATACAAGTGCATGAAGCTTGGTTCTGAAATAATATATTTCAAAATTAGGAAAATATAATCACTAAAGGAACATTTGTATTCAATAACTGATATTAAACTAGTATTATCTATTTTTTACCAATATTAGTAATATTCCGTTGACAACAAATTAACAAATGTATCTAGAACCCACACTTGTAATTATAAATGTTGCACTTACGGCCTCCAGGGCTCTCAATTGTCTATCTTTTGGTAGGGGTACAGTTTTACCACTCCAAATTTACCAATCCATTTTTACCACCGCATTTTTACCACCATACTTTTTTACCGCTATACAATTTTACCACTAATATTTGTACCAATAATTATACAATAAAACACTTTTTTACAAATAAAATCAGTTTTATTCAAAATTGTATGTTGTGACCGATCGCCCTTAAGTATTCTGCAATTTCCCCTTCTTCTTTTCTGACATCGTTATCTCGGACTATATTTGTAATCCTATCCTCAGTTTTAATTCTGGCAAGGTTTTCCGTACGTTTAATTTTTCGCCCAAGGTCCAATTCCCGGAACATTGCCTCGGTGTCTCCCTGTTCTTTTTGAAGCTCGACGACAAAAGCATATAGGCTAGGATGATCCCGGCCGACGACTACAGAAAAACGGTTATGCCATCCTTCAGACATGTTGTTCGTGCGTGCCGTATTCTGCAGAACTGCCTGATACATGTTCCACAGCATTGGCGGATATCGCGGGGATGTGGCACGTCGTCTTCCTCTTGCTGGTTTGCCTGATACATATATCCATCGATATGGAGGAATGGATTTTTTACGCCTTGTAATAACCCAAAAGTTTGATAACTTGCCATGATTTACAGAACGATGCAAATTTTGACGAGTGACCAACGATTTAGGCGAATGACAAACCGATAATGACATTGACAGGTTACGAATTGAAGTTGTCAGTTGTTATTCTAATTCGATTTTAAATAACGGTAAAATATTGGTGGTAAAAAGAATACGGTGGTAAAAAGAATTGGTGGTAAAAAAGGGACGGTGGTAAAAATGGAGTGGTAAAAATGGGGGCCAATCCTATTTTTTCATTGATTCACATTTTATGATATAATAATATTTTTTAGTAACAGAAACTTTAAGGCCTAAGAAAACGGAAACCTCGCACACCTCAATGCAACAGATAACAACAATTAACACCGATACAGCAGCCACTTTTTTCACCTTCCGGTCTGGTATAGTCGAGACCGCTGTCAAAGAATGTATTAATGAACTTTTACAGCAAGATATTGATGGAGAATTAATCGATAAGTATTTATTAACAGAGTAAGTATTTTTTTTAAATAACCACAGAAAGAAGTCGTTCGCTCTGTTAAAAGTTTCTCTCTGATCGCCTTTGTGTTTACTTCAAATATAATAATATTCATGTAACTGGAAATTAGCTGAAAAAAAACAATATTTTAGTCAAAATTCTACTCACGTATAAGCGTGGAATGATAAATAAATAGAAATGCAACTGAATTGTAAATGTATGTGACGCTAAACTTATGCAACCCAGTGTACAATTTCATGTTTCCCTTCTGAAAAATACTCTATCTCTAACAACAGTATACAGTATTATATCGCTTTCTTTTCTTAAGCCATTAACGGCCAAGCAATTATAGAGATAACTCTAAAAGTTGATTTTAGGGAAAATTCTGCACTTCTTTTCATAATATCTATGAATGACTTATTGTATTACATACTGAGCATTTTTCTTTTAAATATACATAATGTTTATGTTGTAAAATTTCAGGTATCGGTCGATTTTATATAAAAACCTGCAGTATGAAGTTTAGAACGACTGATTCCACTCCCAGACTAAGCATGAAGTAAAATTTCGAGTTTAGAAAAGCCTTAAAATTTGGTTTGGTCGCTCCGCGAAGCGGAGCGGCCAAACCAAATTTTCAGGCTTTTCTAAACTCGAAATTTTACTTCATGCGCCACGCGCACAAAACACTGAAATATTGTGAAGTTAGAAATGCACTCACAGTATTTTTTTTTAAATGAATAATGGTCGAAATATTTAAATAACAAAATATTTACATTTTTCTTTATACATTTTAAAAGTCATGTCAAATAATATAAAATTTCAAATTAACTTATTTAGTAATTTAATTAACAAAAAGTTAATAATGTTGTGTGGATGCATCAATGGCGCTTAATGGGTTAATAGCGAATTGTGAACATGTTAGTTCACCGTCGGATTCACAGATGTCGCCACTCAGTCAGCAATAATTAACCGTATCACAAAGAATACATTGCAGTTACAGTTGCATCTCTATATGATCGGTCATTTATCGGTAGAAGTAAAAATATACTCACCAAATATGAAAACTTATTCCAAGTATCAAACAAAAACAGCATTTATGAAAAGAAATAATTTAATTATTGTCAACCAAAACATAATACAGATCTGGATAAACAGTAGATCCGCAAAACGCAAACAACATTTATTTGAAAACCTGAAAGGGTGATAAAATAACAGTGAATAGCCAATTATTTGCAGAATATATAAAAAATGTGAGACAAAGCGATTTAAACTTTCTACAAATGTTTTGTCTCGATGTGGCTTCCAAATAAATATTTATTGAAACAACTACTTTCCAAACTCCGATGAATATTGAAGAAGACAGAAACATTTGTAGAAAGCGAAAATATGTTTTAGGCAACACTTGATTTATATGGATTTCTCTTATTTTAAGAATAAATTTATGGGATTCTGATAAGGAACGCTTGATCTTACTAACTGAGAAGACTGTCATCTCAATCAAATATGATTTCATTGCCCTGAAGCAGTTAGAATACCGGCGGATAAATTTAGAAGACTTGGATAATATCGTTATCGGAGAGCTTGTCTACCCGAGTGGCTCTCTAGTTCCGTAAGTTCTCTTCATAAATAAGGCGATGAGAGCAAGAGTGGCCTAACCCACAAAAAAATGAAAATGCCAATGTAGATTTTGCATTCCCGTGGAGTTGGGATGCTAAATCTATATTTTTGGCATTTTCATGTTTTGTGGGCTAGGCCACTCTTGCTCTCATCGCCTCAAATATCTTCATATTATAAAAGAAAGGATTTCTAAGTGTTTGATAAAATGGAAAAGTGTTGTTTTTGTGATATTTTCTATGGTGCATTTAGGCGTTTGAATGGCATCGCGGACGGCTTCACCAACGTCATGCAGACTTGCCTCTTTCAAGGATGGACTCGAACCGAAGATAAAGTATTCGATTCGTTCCACCCAAGGTAGATTCAGTTAACATCGAAACAGTTTAATTTTAACATTTTTAGTAGTCCTTCTTTTTTTTTCCCATTTGTATGCATGCTTAGATAGACTTTTGTAGATCCAGTTGAAGGCAAACAGTTTAATACCGTTTTTAGTTTAGATAAAGAGTAACTCATTTTATTTTCTTTATCGTGCATGCTTAAAAATAGTGATTTATACTTTCTCTTGTAGACTCCAGAGCAGAGATTTACTCTATTTTTCTTGAAGTGTATGCATTGGAGTGTAGCTTAGCAAAATTATTTTGATCAATCGACGGTGTAACACAGGATAGTCTCTCGAGACAAGCTGTTCAAGTTTTAATATTCGTTTGCCATATTTTTGCCTTGTGCCCCACCCTGGTCAAAATCCAGTGTTTTAAACATGTTTTAAAACAGCCGTCATTTTTTAACGGTTTTGTTTTAAACATGTTTTTAATCTGGAATTTGTTTATTACAATAATTTTTAAACACAGGGAATTTTTCTTTCAGCATATGCATACACTGTAAATTTTGCGACATTCAATTCAATTTTTTTAAAAGATTTCAGTTTAGATCTTTAAACGAAGGTTTTCCACTCCCAAACTAAGCATGAAGTAAAATTTCGAGTTTAGAAAAGCCTGAAAATTTGGATTGGCCGCGTAGCGAAGCGGAGCGGCCAATCCAAATTAGGCTTTTCTAGGCTTTTCTTACTTCATGCGCCACACGGTGAACCACTGAAATATCGTAAAGTTTCAAATATATTATTATTATTATTATTATTATTACATAACATGAGTACATATATTTTCAACAAATTAACATCCGTTCTATAATATATTTCTTTTATATTGAGCAGTGTTCTGCTCAACGTAATGAATATCCAGATGTAACAATAATAGTTCAAAGCACCTAAGTGAGTGAACACATGTAGCGTGCTGACATGAAGTTCTTAGAAATTTTGTGCAATATATGATACATAAATGTTGTTTTAGTTTACATAATGAGTACCGAAAAATAAATATATGATATGTGTTTATTATTCTAATATTTTTGAGAATTGAGGATAATTTTCGAAGATATAAGATTTTGAAAGTTGTGAGAATTTTTTTTTTGTTATTTTGTTTGATATGTTGGGGAAGGAGAGTATAGGTTTTGGGGATTGTGTAGGTGAATGATCTGAGGCTAAAGGCTGATTTGCAATTAGGGATATAGAGTCTAGTCTTACTTCGTGTGTCATGGTTTGATCTCATGTAGTTTAAGGCATTACGATGTTTATAAGCATATGTACAGAGACTGTGGAAGTACAGGCATCTAATATTGGGTACATTCACAGAATATAATAGATGGGATGGGTAGCGTCTCTTTTGTTTAAAAATAATCTTAAGGATGTACTTTTGAATTATAGTTAGTTTTTGTAAGTGATTCTTGTACGTTCCGCCCCATACCAGTATACCATAGCGGATTAATGATTCAACAAGACTTTTATAGACTATAATTAATAATTTTCTTGATAGGAATTCACGTAAATTTATAAAATTAGTTTTCTAATTTTATTTGTTATGTGGTCAGTTTGGTTATTCCATTTTAAATGTTGATCTATTATAATGCCCAGGTACTTAACCGCCCTGCTCTCCCCGATCTCGACACACATGCCATCAATTGCTATAGATGTGAAATTGGGTCTATTTGCCTTTGTCATTGAGAATGCTACATACTGAGTTTTGACTATATTTAGAGAAAGTTGATAAGTATCTAGCCAATATTTAATTTTTTTCATTTCCCTTTGTACTTTTGCTTTTGTTTCGTCCCATGACTTTCCATCAACGAGAACTACTGTGTCATCAGCATAGGATACAATTTTGGCAGATGTGTCTATGGCTAATAAGGAATTAATGTAAATTACAAAAAGTATTGGGCCTAGAACTGTTCCTTGCGGTACCCCTATTTCAACAAGGAGTCGGTCACTTATGGTATTGTTGACTTTCACTCTTTGTTCACGATTAGTTAAGTAGCTTTTAAGTAGGCCCAATACGATACCGCGAATACCAATGCTTTCAAGTATGTTAAAGAGTTTTTTGTGACTAACTGTGTCAAAAGCCTTAGCTAGGTCCAGGAAGACCCCAATACATTTTTTATTCAGGTTTAGATTCTCTGTATAAATTAGTTTTCTAATTTTATTTGTTATGTGGTCAGTTTGGTTATTCCATTTTAAATGTTGATCTATTATAATGCCCAGGTACTTAACCGCCCTGCTCTCCCCGATCTCGACACACATGCCATCAATTGCTATAGATGTGAAATTGGGTCTATTTGCCTTTGTCATTGAGAATGCTACATACTGAGTTTTGACTATATTTAGAGAAAGTTGATAAGTATCTAGCCAATATTTAATTTTTTTCATTTCCCTTTGTACTTTTGCTTTTGTTTCGTCCCATGACTTTCCATCAACGAGAACTACTGTGTCATCAGCATAGGATACAATTTTGGCAGATGTGTCTATGGCTAATAAGGAATTAATGTAAATTACAAAAAGTATTGGGCCTAGAACTGTTCCTTGCGGTACCCCTATTTCAACAAGGAGTCGGTCACTTATGGTATTGTTGACTTTCACTCTTTGTTCACGATTAGTTAAGTAGCTTTTAAGTAGGCCCAATACGATACCGCGAATACCAATGCTTTCAAGTATGTTAAAGAGTTTTTTGTGACTAACTGTGTCAAAAGCCTTAGCTAGGTCCAGGAAGACCCCAATACATTTTTTATTCAGGTTTAGATTCTCTGTAACATGCTCAATGACAGCGCACATAGCATCAGTTGTGGATTTTCCACACTGAAACCCGTATTGCTGGGTGTGTATAATGTTGTGTTTGTCTAAAAAGTTTACCGTTCGGTTCTTTATACATTTTTCAAAAATTTTTCCAAAATTATTAATCACGCTAATTGGTCTGTAGTTGCATATTTTTGTCTTATCCCCTGATTTAAAAATTGGTGTGATAATAGACGATTTAAATTGTATGGGAACAATCCCATTTTGAAATATCAAGTTAATAATGTGTTTCAAAGGCTTCAAGATATGCAAGTGATTATTTTTTATAGTGGCTGATGTTATCCCGTCAGGACCAGGGGAACTATTATTTTTTAATGTGGAGATTAGCTCAATTAATTCAGTCTCGGACACTGGGTCAAGGAACATTGTTAGCGGGTTTCTCCTCTTAATTGCGTCAGGATTTCGTATCGTTGGAATTTCTTTAAGCATATTGGACCCGATGGTTGTGAAATAATTGTTGCAGTGATTTGCCATTTCTTTATTGTTAACAAATGCTGTACCATTGTTGTCAGTGACATTATAAGAATTTATGCTAGAGGTTTTAGCATTTGTTGACTCTGCAATTATTTTGTAAATTTTTCTCATATTATTTTTGTTATTTTGAATTTGAACTGCGTAGTAGTCATTTTTTGTTTTTTTCAAAAGATTATTCAGCGAATTTCTGTATTTTTTGAATTTTATTTCTATCTCTGCGGAAAAGTGTTTATTCAACCTTTTTTTTAAATTATCCCTAGTTTTTATTGATGTAACTAGACCCTTTGTGATCCATGGTTTAATTTTGCAGCTTGACCTAATGTATGGAACGTGTGTTTTGGCCATCTCAATGAAGTTGACAAATTTGTAAATAAGTTAGTAGCAATTTGTGTGTCATTGGAGTGTAGGACATCATCCCAGAGTTCACTATCTAACAGGAGGTTAAGTTTTTCAGGATCAATTTTAGTCAGTGGTTTAATGTTATCAGGGTATTTACAGTTTTTTTTTGTTTTGTGGTTTACTTTAAGTATAATTGGATAATGGTCAGTAATATGACAATTTAAGATGTATGATGTAAGGTGATATTTATGGTTGAAATTGGAGTATGATTTTAAAAATATATGGTCAATGCATGACTTTGTGGTACTTGTAACACGAGTTGGGTTTAAGATGTATGGTTCGAAACCATATTTGGCCAATATAGAAAGGTATTTGTTCACATTTATATCATTTTCTTTAAATAAGTCAATATTTGTATCACCTATTAGTAGTTCTAATTTAGTATTTTGATTATTGATGTCAAAAAATGTGTCGAGATCTTCAAGGAAGGAGGTCAGGCTGCTTGGGTTTGGTCTATATAATGCAATTATCCTAAAGAGTATATCATCAATTCTCAAATTTATAATACCGAGTGAGACGCCACTTAAGTTCAATTTTTCGTTAGACACACTATAGTTGAGGTTAGATTTGATAAGTATTAGAACTCCATCATTCCTATTGAAGTCGCCACTATTGTGAATTGTTGTGTATCCAGGAACATTGAAGTTATCTGTGTCAACTGATTGAAAACATTCACTTAGCACAAAAATATCACAGTTATTATAGAAGTAGTATGTTTTGATTAGCACTAGGAATTCATCAAAGTTTTTATGGGCGCTCCTTATATTGAAATGCATTATGTTGAACTTGTTATTCAGGGAAATAACCTCTTTGTAGTCCGCTGGATCGATGTAATTCCCACGATGGTCGTCTTCTAGTTGATTTAATGTGTCTAGGATGATTTCCGTATCTAGAATTACCATTAAGTGGTGTAGTCAATTTTGCTTTTCAAGATCTTAATGTGGTAATTTAGGCTGGGACAGTCTTGATCAGTTGAATTATGCTCTATGTTGTGGTTTAGCTTGTATTTAGTATTTGCACGAGTGCAGTTGATGCAAGATTTTTTCCCTTTATCGCAGTCCTTTAGTTCATGTTCTTCACTACACAGTGGGCATACTTGTTTGTTTGTGCAGTTTTCTTTTTTATGATAGAAGTCTTGGCATTTGAAGCAGCGGGGAACTGTTAGGTCTTCATACACAGGGAAGCGCTCCCACCCAATATACATTTTTTTAAGATTCATGAGTTGTCTAAATGTATCGGCTGAGCATTCCGCAAAAATAGTGTGTTCACTATTTTTGGCTTTAGAAATCTAATATGTAGACGTGAATAAAACGTGAGTCAAATTCTGCGCTGAACAAATTGTTTAAAACAGTTTTAAAAGCAACCTAATAACTCTTAACGTATATTAGGTTGCCTCCAATCGTTTTTGTATGTGTGTTTTTTAAACTTCACTGTAAATCAGTATTTTTAAGCATGGGGCATGAAGTAAAATTTCGAGTTTAGAAAAGCCTAATTTGGATTAGCCGCTCCGCTTCGCTACGCAGCCAATCCAAATTCTTAGGCTTTTCTAAACTCGAAATTTTACTACATGCTTAGTCTGGAAGTGGAAAACACTCGTTAAAAGCCTCAAATTAACGGTTGATTCCCGCAAATTAAAAAAACCCTGTTATTATCGGGATATGTATACTCAAAAAAAAAAATGCCCTGTATGTTCTGTTTTAAAAACGTTTTAAACATGTTTTTAATTGTTAATGTTTTAAACTCTGTTTCAATGAAAAAAAAAACACGTTTTGTAAAAAAAAACTGTTTGTTTTAGTTAAAATAAAAAAAAACGTTTTTTTAACAACCATGGTCAGAATAGGAAAGCTCTAATACAGTAAAGTACACTAGGACGTGTCGTATACTTACGATTTGAGGAATTCGAAGAAGTATACTTGATTTTGAATTAGTAACACAATACCAGATTAATAGATGTCGAGAATATTTAAAATCTAAAAATTGTTATTGAGTTTAGAGTGTTTTTATAATAATTATCTTCAGAGAAAGAAACACCAGGGGAGTTCGACTGATGTGGAATAAAGGCAAGCCGTTGGCGTTTTCCGACAAGTGGAACCCGTTCAACGATAACGTACCGATTTGCACGCTAACATCGCATCCGTTATTTCTAAGTGATGGTAAGATATTTTTTTTTGTGATAACATAAGACCGACAAGTTGCATTCACGATTTGAATTAAAAATGATATTTTTAACTCTAGTCCAAAGATTAAGTCAGTTCAAAAGGTTATTATACACTCTGTTTGATAATGGCAAGTTGAGTTGCCGAAACTGTAGTCACAAAAATAAAAAATATTATGTTATACAAACAAAGTTAAAGTGTTTTATTTTATTGGTTATTATACAGTTCAGAGATTAATTTAGTTTAAAAGTTGTATCTAACTGGACACCTCCATAGTCCAGTTCTTCTTCTTATCCGTTGCGGACGTTGACAATCATCATGGTAATTCTGACTCTATTAGCAGCTTGTTGGAACAATTCAATGGATGTGAGACCGAACCATTGACGTAGGTTTTTGAGCCACGATTGTCATCTTCGGCCTGGCCCTCTTTTACCATCCACTTTGCCTTGTAGTATCAGCTGTAGGATTCGGTATTTGCTATTTCTCATAGTCCAGTTGCATACAAATTTTAAACTAAGTTAATCTCTGCACTGTACATAGACGTTTTGAACTGACTTAATCTCTGGTCATTTTTTTAATACATTTATATACTTTTTCAGAATGTAATGATGATCAGAAATATTTGTACGACATGAATCACTTTGCGGAAAAGTTAAAATCAGTAATGTCGAAACTACTAAAATCCGGAAAAGGCAGCTGTGTAATACAGAACAACAACATAGTATTGCAAAATTACGTGGGATTGAGTTCACTGATACACAACCGCAACGCTTTGGGATTTTTCAAAGTCCGTGGCCGCTTCAGCTTTTAAAAAGCGAACATCCGATTCTAAATGTGATTTTTATCTTTAAGGTCTAGTCAATAGCGTGCTTACTATTATAAAAAAGAAATCTCTCTATAATGCATTAAATTTTGAGAAAAAAAAAACGGAAATGTTATTTTTTGGGAATATTTAATTGTGTTTTTTTTTTATTGTGTGGAATATATGAAGTATTTATGAGGATTTTATTAAATAAAGCTCAAGTAATAATAGTGGTTAACTTTTTTAATAATTTTTTATTTTGAAGTTTCATCAAACTAAACGTTTGTAAGTAAGTACCAAAGCTGGGCAGGATTCGAATCATTCAGGATTCGAATCCTTTTAGAGGATTCAAAAGAGGCATTCGAATACTTTAGTTCAACTGGATTTGTGATCCGTATTCGTTACATTTTTTTAAGAAGATTCGTATTCGTATTCAAATCCAAATGTGGGTGATTCGAATCCTTATAAAAGGATTCGAATATTTATAAAAGGATTCAAATATTTATAAAAGGATTTGAATATTTATAAAAGGATTCGAATACATACAAAAGGATTTGAATCGTCAAAAATATTTCGAATTAATTGTAAGGATTAACATGAAAAATGTCTTTTGTGTGTTTTAAATTTCTCGTTGAATCACTGTTTTATTCGCGTGGCGCATGAAGTAAAATTTCGAGTTTAGAAAAGCCCAAAAAATTTGTTTGTTTAATCAGAGTAACAGGGAATCAGATATTTAGTCTGTTAACAACAATGTTCAGTGTTAATAAATAGGTTTTGAATATTTTTGTTAAAACAAATGGTAAATCAAATTTATCCTTAAAAGATTTGTATTCGTGATTCAAAAAAACAGGATTCGAATCATATTTATCTCTTACGAATCCATTATTCGAGTATTCGTGATTCGAATCCTTTTTACGAGGATTCGTCCCAGCTCTGATTTCTGATTGAATATTCGAATACTCCAATTTTGAAAAAACTTCAAACGAACGATATAAAAATGTAATTACTAAAACTCACCTTATTTATTAGAAAACAATGTCTCCCAATCCGGTACAGGGCCATCTTTATTGCGCCCAAAAACATGCGGATACTTTTCCATTTGATGCCTCAAACTCAAGTCCAACTTCTGCATCTCTTCGCAGAAGGCCTCCTTCGACATAACCTCATCTTTGTTGTCCTCTATTACCTCTTCCGGTAACTCTTGACTCCCATCGTAAAAAAACGGATTAATCCCTTCCTCTTTAACACAACCAATGTTTACATCCTTCTTTTCCACTTTCATCAGACTGGTAATCATCCTCACCCCAGAATCGTTGGCCAATTTTGAAAAATCACTCAGAACCTCAAAGAAGAAACGGTTCAAAACTTTCCCGCTTTCGAATTTTTTAATCTTCTCGTCTATCGTTTTCACCAAATTTAGCCTATCTTTCTCCTCCAATGTATTCAATTCAGCTAATTGTACCGCAGCTTCGTTTAGAAAATCAACACTGCTCACTTCGCTCATTGCTTTTCGATTATTATCAGGTATAGATAAGGTAAACAACTCCTCACAAAGTCGCGTAGTTTCATCGGTAAATGAGGACGTATCCGAAATATTAGTGCAGTCTTCGCCTATTTCCATTGGTTCGTCTTTTATTAAAAATATTTCGGCTAAATCATTTTCATCGCGGGTATTGATAATTTCCGTATAGTCTTTTCTGTAAGAGTCTAAACCTGGAGGACTTTTAGCAGCAATTGTTGGAGTTGAATTATTTGAACTTCTTTCCAGTTTGACTTCATTATTTTTCATAGTTGAATTAACAACAATACTTTGTGGTTTATCCGCTTTCAAAATCGAACTAATTCCACATGTTCCGCTCTGTGTTTCATACAATTTCGAAATAGAAGCATCAGTTCCTGTTGTTTGAACCACTATCGACTTTAAAACAGCAATTCTACTCGTATTCAAAGCGTAATTTTGTGTTTCATTCATTTTCGAAACGGAAGAGATAATTTCTGATCTTGATTTCGTTTTTAAAATTCTTCCTTTGTTTTCGCTCGTATTCGAATTTAAATCATTTATTTTTAAATGTCCACGTTGCCTCTCATTGCTTTTTGGTACTGCGTCAACAGCTCTTGTCTTTTCCAAAAGTTCTCTGTTGCTGGTATTCATGTTCGAAATGATATTTGTCCTTTTTGTGCAATTCAAAGTCTCGTCTTCTCCGATTTTTGGCACTGCATCAACAGCTATTACCTTTTCCAAATGTTCTCTGTTGCTAGTATTCATTTTCAATTGTGAACTTGTTAGGTTTGTGGATGTCAATGTCTTGTTTTCTCCCAATTGTAAATTAGTCTCGAGTTTGTTGCTCTCTTCAACTCTTGTATAAATATCCAAACTCTCGGTTTCATCCTTGCTGTTATAAAAACCCGACTGCATTCCCAACGTTTCCGTTTCATCCAGACTATTTTGCAAAGTGATATTTCTTGAGTTATTTTGTGCTACGTGTGTGCTTCCAAAGCTGGGCCTAACTCTAATTTCTGAAGCGTTTTTCGGGTAAGAAAAACTATTTTTTACGTTGCCTAAATGGAAACATCCTCTTTCTTCTTTACTTTTGTCAAGTGTACTTTCTGGGTTGATAATCTGTGTATTGTCATCTTCCTCAATGTTTTGCTCTGTGTCCGAATATTTTGTTTTGTTATAATCCAAATCATTGAGGGAAATATTTTTCAAACCAGGTATTCTTTTTAAATTCTTTAATGGTTCTAACAATCTCTTATTGTTGGCATTTTGAACATTGCACAATTGTGGCAAATCTGTCATACTTTCCAGCAATCTCTTATTGTTACCATTTTGATCATTACACATTTTTTGCAAATTTGGCATCCCTTTCAGGGCTGTTGTACTATGAACAATATTTCCTTCACTTCTGATAGAAACGTTTTCATTGCACATTGTTGGCGAATCTGTCATTATTTCTAACGATCTCTCATTGTTAGCATTTCGATCATTGCGCATTTTTGAATCTGTCATCATCCTTTCTAGGGCTCTTTTACTGTGAACATTATTCCCTTCACTTGTTTCAGAAACGTTTTCGAACCCGAAAAAAATCGGACCGATAAGAGCACTCATACTATCAGAATTTTCAATAATATCAGGACTGTTCGGTGATTTGACATTTGTTATACTATTAGAATTTTCAATATCAGCACTGTTAGGTGATTTAACATTTTTCAAAATGTTAAAGTTTGGTGAACCAGGTGTGTTATAAGAACTCTCCACTGCACTTTCCACATTAAACACTTTTTTAATCGCCCCTTTTGACTTGTCAATAGTCATACAATATTTATCAACATGATTTCCTTTTCTAACATTGTGTTCCGTATGATTGTGGTCTTTATTAACATTACCGTTTGTGCTATCAATCATAGCGTAACTTTGTCTACTAATACTGTCATACGTAAAATAACCTTCTGTGTCAATTATATCAATAAAATCGAAACTTAGTCTCCTATTACTGTTATTCTTAACATCATTTTGTTTTTTAATACAGTTATTATTAGCACAATTTTGTGTCTTAATGCTGTCATTATTAACATATGTTTCTATACAAGCGCTTTGATTCGTAGCATTTAAGCTATTCTGTAATTTACTTTCATGACGATCGAATATTTGTGTACAGTCGGTTTTATTAACTTCCGTCAAGTTGTTCTCTAAATCCTCGCTTGAAACGAAGTTTTTGTTTGCCAATAAATCAACATCGAATTTTTGTGTACAATCGCTTTTATTAATTCCCCTTAAATTTTTCTGTAAATCCTCACTCGAAACGAAGTTTTTGTTTGTCAATAAATTAATGTCGAATTTCGAAATACTATCCGTGTTACAACTATTCTCATCAATTGGCAGTTTTGCATTTTCAAAGCTCATAATTGTATAAAACGCTTTATTTAAATTCTTTTCAAATTCATTAAACTTACTTACGTTAGCTGTGTGTATTTTTTCAAAATTCAATTGATTTACTTGACTTATTCTATCCTCGCTATGTTTTAGTTGATTTACTTTTTTTAATTCATCTTTTGAGCAAGGTTTTTCAATTTCGGCAAGTTGATTTGCTTTGTCGCCCCCAGTTGAATCATTCATCGTGTTTTCTTTCTCAAAAGATGCACTTGAAAATAAGTCTGGACTTTGAACGGTTTTTTGATAGCACGAGTTATTTTTGCTAAATGAATCTTCTTTAGACATTTTAAGCACGATGTCATCAAATTCTTTGTAGAGTTTACTAAAATCGTTCGATCCATATCTGCTGCCACATTTTCTTTTTCTGTAAAATTATTACTTACACTTTAGAGGATTAAAAGACACAGTGTATTTTGGTGCCACAAAAAGTGTTTTATATCAAGTGTTAGAAAGTGAATTAAAATCTGTACTTTGGACCAGATCAGCAGTGCGTGATAATTGACTAACAGTGAAAATTTGATCAGTAGATATTGAAAGGCTCATAAGAAATTAAAAAATAAAATATAATTTGCACATATTAAAGGTGGAAACAGCCTATTCGCGGTCAAGGCCAGCCTTTTTTGTTTTTTTTTGTGTGGTCGATTTATTAGTTGTATGGCTAGCAAGTTTTTTTTGCGAAGATTTAAAAAATTGAAAATTTAATTCCTTAATAAATAAATAATTGATAATAAAATCTACGGATAAAATATTAATAATAACAATATAAATAAATAAAAATAGGAAATAATAAATAATAATAATAATAAAAATAAACGGAACGTTTTCAAAGTTTAATTAGACACATGAGTAATAGAGAGGGAAAACGCAAAGTACTTGATACGAGTTTTGAAAAAGGGCAAGGAAGTACAGTGTTTCAAAAAAGCAAAGTCACAGCAAGGTCGCCAATAAGAGCGAATAAGACAAATATTACCATGGAAGAAGTACTTAAAGCAATACAGGATCTGAGAGAAGAGATGAATAATAGGTTTGATAGAAGTGGGGAGCAAACTGAGATATTAAAGACAATCATAGAAAGCACAACAGCGGAGCTGATGCAAATGAAAAAGGAAATGAAAGAAAAAGAGGAGTTGTGGCATAAAGAGAAACAAGAACTAACTAAAAAAATTCAAAATATCGAAGAAAGAGCAGAACAGCAGGAGAAACTTAGCAGAAGAAACAACATTGTGGTGATGAATTCTCAGATAAAGGGGAGGGATTTAGCAAAACAAGTTGAAGAGTTTTTGGATAGGGGAATAAAGGTTAGAACTAGCATAATTGAAGCATACGAAGTTAAAAGTGGAATAATTGTTGCGAAAATGAAAAACTGGCAAGAGAAAAAAGCGGTTATGGAAAGCAAAGGCAACTTAAAAGGTTCAAAGATATATATTGAAAACGATATGACAGCACAAGAAAGAAACATACAAAGGGACCTGAGACAGCGCGCAAACGAAGAAAGGGAAAAAGGTAACAGTGCTAAAGTGGGTTACCAGAAAATTTGGATAAATAACGAGCTGTACCGATGGGATCAACTGGAAAAAAAGACAAAAAACTAATTATGATGGACACGCCGGCTAATCAACACTGGACAAACCAAGCTATGAATGATGGAAACAGAGAAAGAAATATAAGAGAAATAGGATGTAGTAAACATAAAAGGAGAAGAGGTATTAAACACGAGATAAAGAGACGGAAGAAGGAGGCGGACAGCTACAGGCTTAGAGTTGCTTTTTGGAATATAGCGGGCCTTAGAAGGAAAGTTGAAGATACACAGCTACATACGGAATTGGAAGGATGAGTGGAAAACAAAGATATTGTAGGGATAGTCGAGACGTGGGTGGAAGAGAAGGATTGGGAGGGAATTAAAGAAAAAATGCCGAAGGGTTTTAGGTGGAAATGTAGAGGAGCAACAAGGGAAAGCCAGAGGGGGAGAAGCAAAGGAGGGATTGTAACAGGAGTCAGGACAGCGGTAGAAGAAATGGAAAATGATGAAATAAATGAGGAATATGCGATGGAAAGAATATGTATAAGGGGAGAAGAGACATATAGAGTAGTGACAATATACAGTCAAAATAAAGTTAAGGATATTTTAAAGGTGGTGAAAGGAAGACAAAGAGAAAAGGGGGTGGGGGCACATTGGATATTAGGAGGCGACTGGAATGTAAGAATAGGCAACATGGGGATAAGGAGTGTAGATAAAGATGGCGAGGAAAATCGTGGGAGAAAGTCTAAAGATAGTAGCGTAAATAAGGAAGGGGTAGAGTGGTTCAATGATATAAAGGAGATGGGTTTTGAAATTTTAAATGGAAGTACAGAAGGTGATTGGAATGGCGAATTTACATATGTCGGGCCGAGAGGGAAATCAGTGATTGACTATATACTGGTTGGTGAGGAAATAAGGGAAGAGGTGATGAGTTTTCGAGTAGAAGACACGTGGGGCTCAGACCATTTTCCGGTAATGGTGCAAATAGGAGAGGAAAACAGTGGGAAACGGGATATGGAGTCAGGGTTAGAATTTTGGGACTGGTCACAAGCTGCGAAATCTAGTTATGCACGGAGAATAAAAAAGTGCAGCTTTGGAAACATCACATCACTGCAGCAACTAAGGGAAGAAGTAAAGAAGGCTATCACAAAATCTAGGAGAATGAAAGACTGTAATGAAAAAACGTGGTTTGACGAGGAGTGCAGACAAGTTAAGAATAATTTAAGAAAGACGATTGGAAAGTGGCGAAGCGGATATGTAAGCGATGAAGACCTTAGACTAACGAAGAAACAATTTAACGACATATGCAAGAGGAAGGAAGAGGAATGGACAAAAGAAGAAATAATAAGAGTGAGAAAAATAAAAAATGAAGCACAAATGTGGAAATATATTAAAGAAACAAATATGAAAACTAAGGGAGCCTGCGGGGAATTTAAATTAGAGGAGTGGTTAATCCACTTTAACCAATTATTAGGAGGGGCAGAGGAGATGGATACCGTAATGGAGCACAGGGGAAAATTTGATGGCCTGAACGATTTTAGTATAGGGGAGTTGGAGACGGTTCTGGTACAAATTAAGAATAAAAAGGCCGCAGGTGCTGATGGCATAAAAGCTGAGGCATGGAAGTTGTGTTCAGAGGAGGGGAAGATGAAACTGCTAAGGTTGTTAAATGGGATATGGAGAGGCGAGGACAAATAAAAAGTTATGGAGGAATAACCATAATGGATGCACTATACAAGATCATGAGCAGGTTGGTCAAGGAAAGACTCGAAAAGGAAGTTTCCGACAAGTGTCTGCTACCAGAGATACAGGCGGGTTTCAGGCAAGGAAGATCAACGATGGACCAGATCGTAACACTGAACTGGATAGTAGAGAGAGCTTTAGCGAACAAGAAAAGTGTGTACTTATTGTTCATAGATTTAAAGGCCGCATATGATTCCATAAACAGGAGGCGTTTGGTAGAGTGTCTGAGGCAGAAGGGCGTATCAGAGCAAATTGTTAATTGGGTGAATGAGGTATACAGAGAGACTAGGTGTATGGTGAGAGTAAATGAGGAATGTTCTGAGGCTTTTGATGTGAAGTGCGGAGTGCGACAGGGATGCCCGCTTAGCCCACTCCTATTTAATCTGTACACAGCAGATATGGAAAGGGTTCTGGAGCTGGGTCAGGCAGGCGGAATGGTTGTTGGAAGGATGAAAGTGTGGAGTCTAGCGTACGCAGATGATGTTGTCGTACTGGCAAGTACAATGAAAGATTTGACAGAGATGAAGCGGACGCTAGAAAGATATATGGTGAAGCGAAAGTTAACGGTAAATGTGAAGAAAACAAAGTGGATGGTGTGTAAGAATAGAGGTGGAAGGAAAAAAAAAGGGGAAAAGCTTGAATGGGGGGGTGAAGTGCTAGAATGTGTGAGTGAATTTAAATATCTGGGTTATCTGTTCTCAAATAATGGGAGCAGAAACCAACACATCGAGTATGTTTGTAAGAAGGCAAAAATGGCGATGGGACGATTGAGAGAAGTGTGGAACGGTAACAATATACCAATGCAAATGGCATGGTGGGATGCCTGTGTGAGAAGCATAATTATGTATGGAGTAGAAGTGTGGGGAATGAAAGGCCAGAACGCATGCTGAATTTGGATGTCACAACACCAGGATACATAGTATTGCAGGAGTTAAACAGAATGCCAGTAGAAGGGATGACAGTGAGAAAGGTAGTGAGGTTTGAAAGAAGAGTAGAAGGTTTAGAGGAGGACAGATTGTTGAAAGAAATGTGGAAGGTAAATAAGAAAGACTGGGAGAGAGGTATTAGAGGTATGTGGATGATTGAGAGAGAGGGTATGTACAACAGAGTTGGGCTAGCGGGAAGTACAGTAGAGGAAAAAATAAGGCGAGGAGAAAAGGTAGAGCTGGAAGTGACGAATAGACTGGAAAATGTCGAGCTCCAAACAAGACTGACGCGTATTGAGAACAGTTCATATTGCGGGAGATATAAGTCACTTTCAGTACACGGTAGGCTTCCCGGCTACATTACACGAGGGCTGACAAAGGAGGAGGTATGCATGTTAGCAAGAATGAGATGTGGAAATGAGGAGAGAGGCAAGAAGATATAGATGGGAGAGGAGTATACGCGGTGTGTGTTTTGTGGAGAAAGTAAGGATGAATGGGAGCATTGGTTAGGTGATTGTGCAGTGAGTAAAAGTATAAAGACGGAGGGTAGGATAAAATGGGAAATGTGCCTGTGTGAAAGCGGAAATGGAATCAATGTTTGCAAGAAAATAAAGGAGAAAAGGACACAACAGTGCGGCGGTCTGGTCCATTGAGGGTGGAGAGAGGATTTTTTTTTTTTTTTTTAGTGCTTGATATAATTTGGTTGGGGGATAAATGGTTGGTATTTAAGTTTTTTTTTTTTGGTGTTTGTTTTTTTTTAAATAAGAGTGTATTGTTTTAATTAGAATGAATATTTTGTATGATTTGATGCCAAATAAAGGTTTACTTATATATATATATTATTATTTATTTAATTTTAATTAATGTAGGTTATTCATTAATTAAAATTATATAAATAATAATTCCACAAATTGTATGAATTTCAAAATTAGCTACCTTTCTGAAGATGAACGCCTTATACTTCTCCTCAAAACCTCGATCTCTCTTTTCCCAGCATCACTCACACTGTTATAGAGTTGATCTAATTCACTTAAAAAGTGCTCCTGCTCCTTCATAGTAAACCGAAACCCTCTTGAATGAAACTCAGTCCTTTTCTTAATCCACTTTAAGTAAACCTCGGATGTATTCATCATTTTTTCATCTTTCCTGGGTCTTCCTATCTTTCTCCTGGTGGTAGGAAAATATTCTTCATCTTCGGAATATACATCAGAAATTTCCTGGCTAGATTGTGAATCATTGTTATCGTGTAAGCTGGATGATTTTCTTTGTTGGCATTTCCTGGCTCTTAATCTCCTCGTAGAGTTTTCACTAGTGTGAAAATACTGTTCATCTTCAGTAGATACTTCAACGTTTTGTTGGCGTGGTCTTTCCACATGTCTTCCTCCCGTAAGAAGAGATTTATTTAAAGATTCGCTTTGCTTCGATTTTCTGGGTCTTTCCCTTATCAGTTTCACGGTGGCTCCCGGAAGAAAAGATTTGTTAAACGATTCGCTTTGTTCAGATTTTCTACGTCTTCCCCTTTTTGAATTCATGGTGGAACGGATTAATCTACGACCTGCCACAGGAAAAGCGATACGATTTATTTATTTAAAAAACATGAAATTTCGAACTTTAATAATATTCGAACCATGGGCGCCCGCAGAATCTTTTACGGGGGGTGGATCAAAATATAATAATAATAGAGTTTATTGTCTTGTCTACAATTGTGTGCTCTGTCAGTGATGCACAAACTATGGTAAAGTGATGAAATAATGTCAAGGTAAAAATTTTTAAATTTGCCAGAATTTTGAAAATTGTCGAAAAACATTGAAATTTTTAAATTTGAGAAAATGTTGAAACAATGTCAAAAAGTGATAAAATGTCAAGAAACATTTAAATTTAACAATATTTTGAAGTATGTCAAGATGTGATGACCTGTAATATAAAAATGTTTTAGGTATTTTAAACTTAACAATTAATTTGTGTTTATGCGCGTGGCGCATGAAATATAAAAGTATAAAATGCTGATTTATTCTAAAGCTCAAAATATATTTATTAAGTATGTACATTTACAAATCATAACATAAATAATTATTTTTGGTCAATTTTTAGCATACTGTAATAAATAATTGAGAAATCAGAATTTCGGGAGAGGAGGTAATCTGTGCGGGCGCCCATGTAGAGACATACAAACTTTTTACCCCACAAAAATTAGATTATGTTGACAAAAAACAATAATCCTAGTCAGTGCCTTTTTCTAAATGAGAAGGTGCAGGAATAAGGGTCTTGAACACATATTTATTTTTGCCAAAACACCATTCCGTTGCATCCTTATAGAAAAAAGCCTAGATCAAATTTTATAGTGGGCGTTTTTTTGTGGATATGTCATATTTTCCATTAGAGAAAACAAGAAACAATCTCACATTCTTTTAAATCAAATACCAAGTTATTGCACTCATTAGTAGATGAAATATTGTTGTTACAATAAAAGTATTGTTGACAACACATGAATTAAATGTTTATAGTGTTTAATAACAATAAGAAGTATTAGTTTTTGTAAAAATTGCAAGAACTTACCACAAACGTAAGCGTTACTTCAAAAAAACTTCACAATACTATGACCAACCTAACAAAGTGATATTGTTATTACCAACATAATTATATTTTTATTGATTAATTTTTTTTTGCTAAACAAACAAGTTTATGTAATTTGATTTAACGAAATAATTCTCTTGGTTTTATTTTTATAAATAAATTTCTGTAAATATTTTTTTTTACCAAAATTAATTTATAATAATCTATGAATGGAATTTTAGTACTTTTAATATCCTTACGTTGTTAACTAGGCGGTTAATTTAAATGCAGTCATTTTACATCAAACAAATAAAATTATTACAAACAAAATAAATGTTATTTTTTTTAAGAATGTTTTATAAAATTTTGAACAAGTAACATAAATTAATTGGGTTTATATATAATAATATTCTGATGCAACGCGACGTGACATAACCTCAAAGTCCTGTCATCTAAAATCGGCGAAGTCGGCGAAGTTTCCAATTAGCCAAAGATTCAATTTTCCCCGTTCACCTAAGTTTTTTGTGGACATGGGGGACAAAATAAAGGTGCAAGATATCCCCAGAGTGCCGGAAACCATCGATTTTCCAAAGGAGGAGGAAAAAGTCCTGACCTTATGGAAACAGTTGGACGTTTTTCACACTTGTCTTAAGCAATCGAAAGGAAAACCAAGGTACTGAAATGATTAAATTATATATTCTCAGCTCGAAAACTTTTCCAACATCAATCAAGTGTATTATTATTGATAATCTTTCATGATTCTTTAAATTAATCTCTGATCGTATATTTATCGTTAACACACCAGGCCTTACAGACCTAGCACAAATGTATTGTTAGTGTAAGAAACAGAATGCCACTACAAGAGAGTTAATATTGTAGGTACTCATTTTATGATGGTCCACCATTTGCGACTGGGCTACCTCATTATGGGCATATTCTGGCGGGTACCATCAAAGATGTGGTTACCAGATACGCTCATCAGCAAGGGTTCCACGTGGAAAGACGCTTCGGGTGGGATTGTCACGGTCTCCCTGTTGAATTTGAAATCGACAAAACTCTGGGAATCAAAGGCCCCGAAGATGTCATGAAAATGGGAATTGATAAATACAATGCCGAGTGCAGGAAAATCGTCACTAGATATGTCAACGAGTGGGAGGTGATCATGAGCCGACTTGGCAGATGGATCGGTAAGGATTTGTCAATTTTACATATTCAGTTTGGGGTCTCTTTTAAAAAAATGTAGTGAATAGCCTGTGAGCATACTATAGAAGAAATTAGTGTTATAATAATTTTTAGATTTTAAAAATGATTACAAAACGCTTTACCCGTGGTTTATGGAAACCATCTGGTGGGTTTTCACGCAACTCTACAACAAGGGCCTAGTTTATCAAGGCAACAAAATCATGCCTTATTCAACCGCTTGTAATACTCCCTTATCGAATTTTGAATCCGGTCAAAACTACAAAGATGTGATCGATCCGGCAGTAACCGTAAAACTCCCGATTATTGGAGATAAAGACAAGGCTTGTCTGTTAATCTGGACGACCACTCCCTGGACTCTACCGAGTAATCTAGCTGCTTGCGTTAACCCTACCTTTAATTACGTTAGGGTTAAACAAAAGAGCACTGGGGACTTTTATATTGTGATGGAAGCTCGCTTAGAGGCTGTTTTCCAAGAAGATTTCGAGGTTATGGCGACTTTTCTTGGGTTGAAGCTGAAGGATTTAAAGTATGAGCCGATTTTCGGATATTTTAAGGATATGGAGAAACAGGGGGCTTTTAGGGTGTTGGTGGATGATTACGTTACCCAGGATTCTGGTACTGGAATTGTGCACCAGGCGGCGTATTTCGGCGAGGACGATTACAGGGTTTGTCTGACGAACAGGGTTATTACCAAAGATCAGGATCCTGTTTGTCCGATTGATCCCAGTGGAAAATTCACCAAGGAGGTTACAGATTTCGCTGGACAATATATCAAGGATGCTGATAAAAACATTATTGCTACATTGAAGGCTAATAATCGATTGTTTCATCAAGGACAAGTAAGTGATAAACAATTAACTTTTGATTTTGATTGGATGTGCATATTGGACCATCACAGAAAACAAACTGTTAACCTCATCTTGATATATCAATTACTGTCCAACGGTATTTTAGGTAGTGATAGACGAAATCAAATGATAACAATAACTGATTATTGTGATTCGAATTAAATTGATAATCAATCGATTGCTTAAATGATTTTAGCTTTAAACCGACACTAGTTTCTATGTTACAATTATTTCATTCTAATTATCTACAGGTTAAACACAGTTATCCCTTCTGTTGGCGTTCGGACACGCCCTTAATTTACAGAGCGGTGCCATCTTGGTTTATTCGCGTCGAGCACATGACCGATGAACTCCAAAAGGCAAGTGCTGCCACCTATTGGGTGCCGGATTTCGTAAAAGACAAGCGTTTCGGAAATTGGCTGAGGGAAGCCAGAGATTGGGCTGTCAGTAGGAACAGATACTGGGGAACACCAATTCCCATCTGGATTGCACCAAAGGGCGATGAAATTCGTTGCATCGGAAGCATTGCTGAACTTGAGGAGTTGACAGGACAGAAGATTACCGATTTGCACAGGGAGAGTATCGATCATTTGGAGATACCATCAAAAATTCCAGGTTAAAAAAAAAGATTTTCGAGATTCATTGGTTTGAAGTTTTATTTATGTATTCATTATTCAGGTAATCCCCCATTAAGAAGAGTACCAGAGGTCTTCGACTGTTGGTTCGAATCTGGTTCGATGCCTTACGCTCAAATGCATTACCCGTTCGAAAACGTCAAAGACTTCGAAGAAGCGTTCCCCGCCGATTTCATTGCGGAAGGCATCGATCAGACCAGGGGTTGGTTCTACACGCTCTTGGTGGTCTCGACCTGTCTTTTCGGAAAAGCACCATTCAAGAATTTGATCGCCAATGGATTGGTCTTGGCGAGTGACGGACAAAAAATGTCAAAGAGGAAGAAGAACTACCCGGATCCACTGGAGGTTGTACATAAATATGGTGCAGACGCTCTGCGCCTGTACCTCATCAACTCGCCGGTAGTGAGGGCTGAAAATTTAAGATTCAAAGAAGAGGGTAAGGATAAATTTTAGACAAACACATCGCGCTATTTCTACTTTTTTTACAATCTACAAAATTGCAACGCTTTGAGCAGGGCTGGGCAACAGCAGTCACCTTAACAAATGAAATGAAGCAATTATCACTCTCTAATGTAAAGAGTGCAGATTGTTGAGTGAGACAATAATAACTGTCACATTGATTTTTTTTTACAACTTTCTTCATCTTAAAGTTCCCCCACTCCAAGATCTGTCTGATACGGTTGCTATGATCTTTGATATAATACGAACACCCTGTATAATCACAATTTATTTATCAGGTGTTCGCGATATCATCAAAGACGTATTCCTTCCATGGTTCAACGCGTTCCGCTTCCTCATGCAGAACATCGAGAGCTACGTCCAGGACAACAAAATCCCCTTCGAGTACACCGAAACTCAAATGAATAGCACTAACATAATGGACAAGTGGATTTTATCCTTCACCCAATCCTTACTCGACTATGTCCGCAAAGAGATGGCGCTGTATCATCTCTACAACGTCGTTCCGCGCCTCACAAAATACATCGATTACCTGACCAACTGGTATGTAAGAATGAACCGGAAAAGACTAAAGGGCGAAGGCGGAAGTGAAGATTGCAAACAAGCGCTTTTGACTTTGTTCAATGTGCTTTTCAACATCGTCAAAATGATGGCACCATTTGCTCCCTTCTTAGCCGAAAATATGTATCAATCCCTCAAAAAGCTGACAAAAAACGAGGTTGATAGCGTTCACTATTTAATGCTTCCACAACCTGACAACACGTTGATTAAAGTGGAAATCGAAAGGGCTGTTTCTCACATGCAAAGTGTTATTGAGTTAGGCCGTATCATCCGCGATCGCAAAACCATCCCCATCAAATACCCGTTACCGAAAGTCGTTGTGATTCACCAAAACCCAGATTATATAAAAGACGTTATTTCTTTGGAATCTTACATTCTCTCAGAGCTGAATGTGAGGAAGTTAACGACAACAACAGATAAGAGTAAATATGGGGTTACCTTAAGAGCCGAGCCAGATCATAAAACTTTAGGATTGCGCTTGAAAAACGATTTCAAAAAAGTCACGCTTGCTATCAAAGCGCTCAACGACGCAGAGATTAACGAAATGTGCAGCACCGGTTTCCGTATTATAGAAGGTCACAAAGTTGAATTAAGTGAGGTTAGGTTAATTTTCAAATCTGACGAAGTCACTTCGACCAAATTCGAAGTGCATAGCGATAATGACGTGCTTGTTTTACTTAATATTACTCCGGATGATTCAATGCAGGATGAAGGTACAGCTAGAGAAATAATTAATCGAGTTCAAAAATTGCGCAAAAAGGCCCACTTGGTTCCAACTGATGAGATCACAGTTTACTTCAAAACTGAGAAGGAATTAGAAAGGGTCGCTGTTAGCTATAAAAACTTTATCGAGGAAACTATTAAAGCTAAATTCTTATCGATTAACCTTAAAAAACCGAAAGATTCTGTTATAATGGAAGAAACGCAAAAATTAAAAGATTGCTCCTTACATATAATGCTAACAAAAATTTCAAACACCATCCAACCAAGTGTTAAGTGGGCTAACATTGAACTAATCGGAATTGAGCCAAGATTTGGAATTAAATCAACTAAAGCGTTGATTTTATTAGAGGGCAAAGGAAAAACAATCACTGTTGAACGTTTAATTCAAGAAATTTGCTGCTTGTTTGGGATACCCCACAATTTTAAAATTTTTGGAAAGGGGGTTGAAATCAGCAATAAGAATTTATTGGCGTGTTCAGGAGAGACTCTTTTCGTGACGAGGGGTGCGTTAGAAGGGGATTTGAGGAGCTGCAAGGAGCCGTATTGTAAGATTAAAAATGTAGCCGGTAACACAGTTATTTTGGAGAATCCAGTTGGCGTGCCAACTTGTGTGTGAACTCTGTAACTTCAAAATAAGTTTGACATAATAAAAGTTTGTTAAATTATTATGAAGTTTTATTTAATTTACAATGATTATTTTATTCTAATCTAAAATGTCACCCAGTAGCATAGCGCCAAACTCCAGGCATGATCGATAATTTGCAAGAATATTTTGAACTTCATTTAATCAGTTTTATACACCTGGCGCATGAAATAAAATTTCGAGTTTAGAAAAGCCTGTAAATTTTTTTTTTTATTTGTCAAATTAAATTACATAGGTTTGTTTATAAAAGTTTTCAATTTGAAACTTCCAACTTCGATTAAAAAAATATCAAATTTAGATAAAAATGCTTATAATTATTGATTATTACCAATTATCAATTTTTTTTTTTATATTTCTCACTTTTATCTCCTTATACTGGAAATTTCATCCTAGCTCACAATACTAGAAGCAATATTTTTGTCTATGTAATAATTTCTTTTTTAAAAATTACAGAGATCTCTTTTGCTTAATTTTTTAAATCTCCCGCTAATTCGTAATATAAACACGTGCAACATAACCAAATTTCTCTAATATAACCTCAAAACGATTGTGAGCACATGAGTGTATAAATATTAAGTTTTTTCTTTAATAATTAAACCACCCAACAATGGCTAAACCTTGTTTAAGTAAGTACTACTAGTGTAAAACTTTTCAAATCATGTGAATTTATAACAAAAATATGAAATTTTGAATAAAATTGGTTTTCAATGTTAATCTATTTGTTATTTTAGAAAAGAAATCACACAGGCAGCCCGCTCGTCTCCGTTACAAAATTGAAAAGAAAGTTCGTGAGCATAACAGGAAAGCACGAAAGGAGGCGAAAAAAAACCCTAAAAGTAAGAAACCGAAGATTATACAAGTGCCTAATATATGCCCCTTCAAAGAAGACATTCTGAAAGAAGTCGAGGCTCTCAAGAAACAGAAAGAGGAGGAAAAGCAGAAATTGAGAGAGCTAGCAAGGTTGGAAAAACAGAAGAAAAAAGAGGAAATGACAAATGGTGGATTGGAAAACTTGGTAAGTAGACGATAATTTGAATAAGCCGTAAGATCAAAAATGTTTATTTTATAAAATTCCAAATTAGGTTAATAAAGCAGAAGCTAGAGGTAAAATCCATGACACACTAACACCGAGTGGTCCTCAATTATTGGAGCTGAACAAAAAACAGGAAAACTCCCTCAAAGCCTACTACAAAGAATTCAAAAAGGTAGTCGAGGCCGCCGATGTCGTTTTAGAGGTAGTCGATTGTCGTGACCCGCTCGGCACGCGCTGTCTCCAAGTAGAGCAAGCCGTCGCTGAGGCCCCCGGCAACAAGCGTCTAGTAATCGTTTTAAACAAAGCCGATTTAATCCCTCGTGAAAATTTGGATAAGTGGTTGAAGTACTTGAGGAAAACGACACCGGCTGTCGCTTTTAAAGCTTCGACACAGAATCAGAGCAAACGTTTAGCTCAGAGGAAGTTCAAACAAATGAAGAATGAGAAAGCTATACAATCTTCGAGTTGCATCGGGGCGGAGTTGCTGATGTCGATGCTTGCAAATTATTGCAGGAACAAGGGCATTAAAACTTCGATTAGAGTGGGTGTTGTTGGTTTGCCGAATGTCGGAAAAAGTTCGTTGATTAACAGTTTGAAGAGGTCGAGAGCTTGCAGTGTCGGAGCAACACCAGGCGTGACAAAGTGAGTGGTTAAGTTTTAATTTCAGAAGTGTTGTCAATATTTCTACTAGAATTCAGAGCTGGACTGTACTCAAATACAAGTACCTAAAAGTTCTCCGAGTACTTTTATTATACACTCAGTCCACGAGTACCTTATTTTCCAAGTACTGTATAAGTTGCAAGAATTAATCTTAATTTCTTTTTTTATATAGATCTATGCAAGAAGTTCAATTAGACTCGAAAATAAAACTCCTCGACTCTCCGGGAATTGTTTTCGCACAAGGTGACGACAGCAGTGCTTCCTTGCGCAATGCCGTCCGTGTTTCCTCTTTGGCCGACCCGTTCACTCCTGCAAACGCCATTTTACAGCGTGTCAGTAAGAAACAAATGATGGAGATGTACGACGTCACCGATTACAGCACTCCTGATGAGTTTTATAGCAAGAAAGCGGCCCGAATGGGGCGGTTTAAAAAGGGGGGTATCGCCGACGCAACCGCTGCAGCCAGGAGTATTTTGGAGGATTGGAATAATGGGAAGATTAAATATTATACCGTGCCACCAGAGGAAGATGATAAAGTGCATATTAGTTCAGCAATTATTACAAGTGATGCGATTAAAGAGTTTGATTTGGATAATTTTGAGAGTATGGAAACGGAAATTATGGGGCAGTTGGAAAAGGAAAGGAATTCAGGAGAAGATTATTTAGTTGAAAGTTTAGGTGCCGTGGAAATGGAACAAGATGTAGAGGATGACTTGGTAAGTGATTTCAAAATATTTGTAAATGTGACAATCAAGCAGTTGAAGTAACATATCAAGCTGCTCTAAAATTTGTTATACATTTGCAAAAATATCAGGAACAAATTTTATTGGATGTCCCATTTGATGCGTATATGGAAGATTGCTCGTTACTTGTTAAACAACTGAGGTATCGTCGAAATACGCAACTACTATTGTGACACTCTGTATATATGGCATAAAAATTATAAATATATATTTACTCACTCACAGTAGAGTTATATAAACAAATCACGTAATCTATTGTTTTCATCATTTTTTCTCAGTATTTGCTATTTTGTAAAGAAATGCAGATAATAAATAAAAAACAACTTGTATGGGTTAGGTAACATCCTTAATCTAGACAGAGATTTTTTCTTTTGAGCATACATATCCCCATGTATATGCTGTAAGTTTGCAGGCATCTACATACCTATATTAGTTTTTTCATTACTTATATCCATGTTTTTTATCATTCACAGATTAAAGAGAATGTAAATATAAAACTTGCAAAAAAACCGGTGACCAAAACAAAAAAAGTGGCCCGAACGAAGAAAATCGACCCGGAAATGGAGCTCGAAGGCAACTTGAAACTCAACCAAATCAAAAAGATGCAGTTTAAAAAGGAAAAGAAGGAGAAGAACAGGAAGGAAAAGGTCGAACGGCAGTTAAGCGAGGGCCTTGAGAATTTCAAGATTAAAGAAAAGGGAGACGATTATAATTTTGATGACGATTTCAATATGGATTAAGTTTATTGTATAGCTTATAAAATATATAAAAATAAAAAGTATAAAAGTGTGAATTTAGTTGAATGAATTAAACATCAAAAATCGGTGGTCGGTAATCCGGGAGGATTTGGAGCACTTTTTCTCGCCATTTTTTCTTCTTTTCCTCCTTCGCTTTTTCTAGGACAAGAACTGCTTTCAGACTCTTCCATTGGTAAAAGTAAGTAACTAAAATTCGACTAAAAAAAGATAGTGAACAATTAATATTTTTTCAGTATAAAACATTTTAATGTATAATTACGTCAACCCCTAAGTGAGACACTGATTGCTCCTTTTTGTTGACTCAGATAACTAATTGATTTGTTCAATAAAAACTTGTGAAAATATGATAATTATTTCAATAATCTTACTAATTGTAATGTCTATCAGCTTTTATGTGGAGTTGATATCGCCGCATGCGTTCCTTGCACGTGTAAGTAAGCAGCCACTGGAAAACCCTGTACTGCAGTCGTAAATCGTAGTAATCGAGAGCTACTTGATAATTTTTCATAGCCACATTTCGATTCTAAAAAAAAAAATTATTGTATTTTATTCATGATTCAAAAATTACAATGTTTCTTGTAGGCAGAGCTGGGCAGGATTCAAATCCTTTTAGAGGATTCAAAAGAGGTATTCGAATACTTTAGTGAAAACGGATTCGTGATCCGGATTCGTTACATTTTTTTAAAAGGATTCGTATTTGAATCCAGACGTAGATGATTCGAATCCTTATAAAAGGATTCGAATCCTCACACGGATTCAAATCCTCACACGGATTCAAATCCTCCCAAATAATTCGAATCATCGCTATTAAGGCTGGGATTCGAATTCGATTAATTCAAATAGTTAAATATTCTAATATGAATATTTAAATCACTAAATTATTCATATTTGAATATAAATATTTACATTTTCGAATAATTCAAATATTTGTAAATGCATATTTGGTTATTTAATCATATAAAATTTCCAACCTTAATAGTATATTTTTAACTTCACTGACTTGAAATCAGTGTTTTATACGCGTGGCGCATGAAGTAAAATTTCGAGTTTAGAAAAGCCCCGTGAAAATTTGTCTCGGGTCGCTGCGCGACCCTCGACAAATTTTCTACGCGGGGCTTTTCTAAACTCGAAATTTTACTTCATGCTTAGTCTGGGAGTGGACAACACTCGTTCTTAGGAGTTTCAAATTGAGTGATCACTCTAGATTACTAAGTTTATTACCATTTTACAAAGGCTACAGCTCGAAGGACCAATCATGGTCTTCGGAGACCGAAGGACTGCAGGGAATCGAAGTTTTTTTACAAGAAAACAACGAATATCTGAAGGTTTACAGCATGGATAGGAAAGAAAACATCCAATTTTGAAAAAATATCGAAGTTAGGTTGGTTTTCAGTGCATTTTTAACTTCACTTTAAATCAGTGTTTTATACGCGTGGCGCATGAAGTAAAATTTCGAGTTTAGAAAAGCCCCGCGAAAATTTGTCTCGGGTCGCTGCGCGACCCGAGACAAATTTTCTACGCGGGGCTTTTCTAAACTCGAAATTTTACTTCATGCTTAGTCTGGGAGTGGACAACACTCGTTTGAACTTTAAATTTAACTGTTTTATAAAATCTACGTATGTAATATAATAAATCATTCATTGAAATCATAGAAAAAGATGCAAAATTTTACCTAAAAAGAACTTTTAAAGTTAACTTTATAATTTGCTCGGCTCTTAATAGGTGAATATTCTATTCCTAAGAAAACCATATTTATTTAATATTAAAGTTGCATTTAATATAATAACAAACTGTGAATAAATCGACAATAATCTAGAAATATCGAAAATCTCGACATGTAGAAAATCTTGACGGTCCACTCCCAGACTAAGCATGAAGTAAAATTTCGAGTTTAGAAAAGCCCCGCGTAGAAAATTTGTCGAGGGTCGCGCAGCGACCGGAGACAAATTTTTACGGGGCTTTTCTAAACTCGAAATTTTACTTCATGCGCCACGCGTATAAAACACTGACTTAAAGTGAAGTTAAAAACGCACTGAAAACCAACCCAACTTCGATAATTTTTTCAAAATTGGATGTTTTCTTTCCTATCCATGCTATAAACCTTCAGTTATTCGTTGTTTTCTTGTAAAGAAACTTCGATTCCCTGTAGTCCTTCGGTCCCCGAAGACCATGATTGGTCCTTCGAGCTGCATCCTTTGTAAAATGGTAATAAACTTAGTAATCTGGAGTGATCACTCAATTTGAAACTTCTAAGAACGAGTGTTGTCCACTCCTAGACTAAGCATGAAGTAAAATTTCGAGTTTAGAAAAGCCCCGCGTAGAAAATTTGTCGAGGGTCGCGCAGCGACCCGAGACAAATTTTCACGGGGCTTTTCTAAACTCGAAATTTTACTTCATGCGCCACGCGTATAAAACACTGATTTAGAATGAAGTTCAATAATACATATATATATTTTTTTATTTAACACCTTTAATAATTAGCAATCTACCCATGGGCATTCATCTAATGGTTTAAAGTACATTTCAACTGCGTGAGGTCAAGGTCTACATTAAGACTTTAACTAATTGTTCTTAAATATATGATGTGTTTTCATTATTTAATTTAATTAATTTCATTTCATTTCAATGTCTGTTTTATTTATACGGCAATTCCAATATGTGGTGTCGCTTCAGGCGATAGCTCGTTTTACTGTTGTCCAGTAAATTCAGGGCTAGCAGGTTCGGATGCACTTCTAGTCTTTTGATGTATCGCGCAGTCACGCACTTCACTTCGTCTTTAACCTCGGTCATTTGTAAATCTCTGTGTATTTGCTCATTTCTTACATACCAGGGAGCATTTGTGATTATTCTTAATGTTTTTGATTGGAATCTTTGTAGGATCTCTACGTTTGAGGAACTCGCAGTGCCCCACAGTTGAATTCCGTATGTCCATATAGGTTTTAATATAACTTTGTACACTAGTAGTTTATTTTCAAGCGATAGTTCGGATTGGCGACCAATTAACCAGTAGAGCTTAGTGAATTTTAATCCCAGCTGTTTCCGCTTCGTGAAAATGTGCTTTCTCCAGCTAAGCCTTCTGTCAAGGTGCATACCCAAATACTTGACATCTTCTGCTTGTGGTAGCTGCTGTTGGTTTATGTGAACTGGTGGACAGGTTCTTCGCAGTGTGAAAGTTACATGCACTGACTTTGTTTCGTTTGCTTTAATCCTCCATTTTCTCAACCATTCTTGTATATTGTCCAGGGCCGCTTGTAAACATTGGGAAGCTTCTTCAGCATTACGATTTACTGCCATAATAGCCGTGTCATCAGCGAATGTCGATGTGTTTGTATTTAGTGTTGTCGGTAAGTCGGCCGTGTAGATAAGGTAAAGAATTGGTCCTAAAACGCTCCCCTGCGGTACCCCGGATGATATTGGGTATAGTTCTGATGTCGTTTCATCGTACTTCACCATAAAGTATCTATCACTCAGGTATGATTTTAGTAGTTGATAAAATGGGTGTGGAAGGTCTCGTTTCAGTTTGTAAAATAGTCCTTGGTGCCAGACTTTGTCGAAAGCTTGACTTACATCCAGGAAGGCTGCTGTACAAAACTTTTTGTTTTCTAGACTGTTTCTGATAACTTCCACTACACGGTGTACTTGTTCTATCGTGGCGTGTTTGTTGCGAAAGCCAAACTGGTGTTCGGGGATGAATTGTAACTTGGTTATAATCGGTTTCAGTCGTTTCATTAATAATTTCTCCAGCAGCTTCGATAGGATAGGTAGCAAGCTTATTGGTCGGTAGGATGCGACTTCTTCAGCAGGTTTTCCTGGTTTTGGAATCATTCTTATCTGCGCTACTTTCCACTGCGATGGAAAATATCCCGTTCTTAGTACCGCATTGTAAATGTGTGTGAGATGTGTCAGCGCTTTATCTGGTAGCTGTTTAATGACTGTTCCTGTTATTAGTTCATAACCTGGGGCTTTTTTGGGATTCAAATCATTTTTGATTGTATTTTTGAGCTCTTTTATCTTTATCGAATTAATGGGAAGTGCTAGCTGGTGTGGAGATTCCAGAGACTGGATTATTTCATTAACTTCCTCTGTGCTGATTTCTCTAGAGTGAGGTTGGAATACATGAACTAGATGTTCTGCAAAATTGTCCGCTTTGGCCTTATCATCCCTCGCCCAACTGCCGTCCGGTTTTCTTATTGGTGGAATATTTACTTGGCGTTGTTTGAGTTTCCTGGTGGTTTTCCATAGTGAATAGTCTGTCACTTCCGAGGGTGATAATTCTTCCAGATATTTTTTCTCTTCCATGTTTTTTTGTGATGCAATTAGGTCTTTTAGATCTCGTACGGCTTTGTTAAATTTCGTTTTATCTTGGGGAAATTTTGTTTCCATCCAAGTTTTCCGTAGTTTTCTTTTTTCGAGAATTGCTTCTTGTACCAATTTTGAAATAGTTTGCCTTTTCCTAGAATTCTTTGTCACTGGAGTGGATTCCCATGCCGCTTCTTGTATCGCACGTGTTAGGTTCTCTACAGCTTTATCAATTTCCTCTGCGGTTTTTAGTGCAGTTTTGGTTTCTATTTTGTCTTCCAAACATTTCCTAAATAGTTCCCAGTTAGTGTTTTTGTTAGAGAGTTTAGCCGGTTCAGGTTTTTCAATTCCCGTGCTACTTAGGGTAACCATTATTGGAGAATGGTCTGAGGAAAGGTCTAGGTTTTGTTCTGCCAGCAAATGATTTGTTGGAATACCTTTCGTTACACAGAAGTCAATCACGTCTGGTATTTTATTTCTATCACTTGGCCAGTAAGTAGGCTTCCCAGTTGACAATGAGCTAAGGTTATTGTCTCTTATGGATTTGGCTAGTTCTCGCCCTTTGGTATTCGTGAGCCTGGACCCCCAACTTATGTGTTTGGCGTTATAATCTCCACCAGCTATGAATCGATTTCCTAGAGTGGTGAAGAATTCAGTGTAGTTGTCTTGCTTATTTGCGTGTCGTGGTGGGCAATACACAGCTGATATTGTGATGGGGCCTCGTATGTCCTCAATAACAACGTTTGTCGCTTGAATTTGATTTGTACAAAATTTTGAAGATTCATATTGCTTGATGGATTTTTTTAATAACGACTGCAGTTCCACCGTGCGCTTTGCCGTCTGGGTGCTGGGTATCATATATATTGTAGTTATGGATCCTTAAATAACTTTTAGTAGTGAAGTGTGTCTCGGAGATTAACATAATGTCGATATCATGATGTTTAATGAATTGGGCTAGTTCAGGTCCATGCTCTGTCAGTCCGTTAGCATTCCATATAGAAATTTTAATTGGGTAAGGCATTAAATTATTTTATCTAGAAATTTTGTTATGAGTTTCATCATAGTTCTAATATCTTCGGCTAGATTTTCTACTATTTTTTCTAATCTATTCTATCTTGGGATTTCACATTTTTATCGTTGTTACTAGTAGAGATTTGTGCTTGTGTTTCATTCGTGGCTATAGAAGCATATGTTATTCCCTCAGTTGTCCGTTCTGTTGTAATTTTTGGTCTTAGAGCCGGAAATGTTCTTTGTTGTATTTCTTTGAAAACCGTGCAACCTTTGTAACTGGCAGGGTGGTTACCATCGCATAGAGCACATTTAAGATCTTTTTTTTCTGTAATTTGACATGTCTTATTGTTATGATATCCACCACATTTTACGCATCGTTCCAATCTTTGACAGTACTTCTTGGTGTGGCCATACCGTTGACATTTAGCACACTGTGGTATTTGCCGTGTTTGTCTTGCAGGTTCTATTGTTATAATATTGTTTTGTAGGTATCTTACTGTGTAGATTTCTTTGTTGTTTGTTTTTGGCTCTAGATCGAGGAAAAACATTGGCAGAGGTTTCTTAGTTTTTCTACTTATTGCATTATGTATACTTCTAACTGTGTGTCCATGTTCAGTTATCTCAGCTTTTATAGTCTCAAGTTCTGTTGTATGATGTAGGTTTTTAATTACTACGCGGAAGCTTCTGTCCTGTTTCAGTTGGTAGGAATGATATCTCACATCTTTTTCGTTTAGTGTCTTTATTATTGATATGTGGTTATCAACAGTTTTTGGCATTATTTTGGTTTGGTTATCGTTTATGGTTTTTAGTATGTAACCGTTACTTGCAGCCGCATTTAAAGTATTATTTAAGAGGTTAATATCCGCTATTCCCGTGACAAAAATAGGCGGAGGTTTCGGGTTTGTATTCACATTCGAGTTTATCATGTTATTTTCTACAGGTTCGTTTACAACGTCTTCAGTGTTTGGAATGGTTTCCAAGAACTGGAACATGTTGGTTGTATTAATTGGTTTTGTTTTAAAATCTGTTATTAATTTTTGACGTGTGTTTCTTTGGTTAGCATCTGGTGATGATCGCTTTTACTTTCGAGTATTATTCACATCTTGCCATGGTGTTTTGTAGGTTTTTAGTTTTTCGAGCTCTTCAGATATTTTTTTATTGGCTATTTCTAATGCCCTTTCTTCTATTAGTTTATCAATTGTATCTTGTTCATCAGGAGTGAATGTTACACTTTTTGTTTGTTCTTTTTGTGTGATTTTAGCTCGGGGTTCACTCAAAGAGTTCGACCGAGGTTTAACCTGAAACATACTTTTGTGAAATATTTGCTGACTGTATGTTTTTCCGTTAGTATGATTAGATGCAGCAGCATCATGGCTTTCTAGGATTGTTTCTGGGTCACTAACTCCTTGTTCGTTGCCCTTCTTTATAATACATATATCATAATTAATTAAAATCATTATTTAATCAGATATTTAGTCGGTAAATGAACATTTTTCTTAATAGAAACTGATGGAATAAAATGTTACTGGTTGCAAATGATAGATTCAAATTTATTTTTAAAGGATTTGTATCCGTGATTCAAAAATGAGGATTCGAATCTTTCATTCGAATCATATTTTTCACTTACGAATCCTTTATTCGAGTATTCGTGGTTCGAATCATATTAAGTGATTCGGATTCGTGATTCGAATCCTGTTTTTGAGGATTCATCCCAGCTCTGCTTGTAGGTTAGAATTTGTACAGCAGAACTTTATTGTCAAAGTCCTAACCTAAAAACTCACTCTTTTGCAAAACTGCTAGCACATTTAAGGGGCCAGGAAATATATATTAAATTAGGTTGGGATTTCCTTTAATTGAACATTTGTTCCTTATACTCAAATATTTAAATATTCAAGTATTTTAAATATTTGCATAAGTTTCTCAAAGAATATTCGAATACTTCAATTTAAAACATTTCTAGCATTAATCAAAACATGTATCCTTATTTTATTTTAATCTTGTGATTGATAAAGAATAAAGTATGTTTTTCAACTTCATAATAAATCAGTATTTAAACGTTTGGAGCATGAAAAACAAAGACATATTTAAATATTTACCTATTTTAATTAAATTATTCGTATTCAAATCCCAATTAACATTCCATCCCATATTAACATGAACAAATACACTTGGTCAAAAAAATGTTAATGTTACTAGCTCTCATAATTTGTCATGTATGCCATTAATATTTTTCTATGGTCCTATTTTCCAGAAAAATATCAAAACGTAACCAGTCATTATTGGCACATACAGAGAGTTTTATGTAACACCGAACATATTTATAACGAGAATATTTCATTTATGTATACATATGCAGACGGTGTACATTTTACCACGTTCGGTTTATTAAAAGAATACAATTTGAAGCTTTAAACGAGTGTTTTCCACTCCCAGGCTAAGCATGAAGTAAAATTTCGAGTTTAGAAAAGCCTGAAAATTGGTTTGGTCGCGTAGCGCGAAGCGCGGAGCGGCCAAACCAAATTTTCAGGCTTTTCTAAACTCGAAATTTTACTTCATGCGCCACCGGTACAAAACACTGATTCAATGAAAAGTTCAGCGGTGTGTTTTAAACTTCGTAATATGTCAGTGTTTTGTACCGGTGGCGCATGAAGTAAAATTTCGAGTTTAGAAAAGCCTGAAAATTTGGTTTGGCCGCTACGCGTCCAAACCAAATTTTCAGGCTTTTCTAAACTCGAAATTTTACTTCATGCTTAGTCTGGGAGTGGAAAACACTCGTTTAAAGCTTCAAATTGTATTCTTTTAATAAACCGAACGTGGTAAAATGTACAACGTCTGCATATGTATACATAAATGAAATATTCTCGTTATGATTATGTTCGGTGTTACATAAAACTCTCTGTATGTGCCAATAATGACTGGTTACGTTTTGATATTTTTCTGGAAAATAGGACCATAGAAAAATATTAATGGCATACATGACAAATTATATGAGAGCTAGTACACTAGTAGCTAGTACACACGTATTTTAAGTTTCAAATTTAACTCCTTTAAAAAACAACGATTATCTTAAGATTTACGGCATATCCGCTGTAATTGGGACATGTATACTTGAAAGAAAAACTTCCTGTATGTACAAGTTGAGGCATTAATTAGCTACAATTTGTAATGTTCATATAGGCAACCCAATTTACACATAACCTAAAAATTGAAGGTGTCAAATCGTATTTTATGAAAATGTTCGGTGTTATATAAAACTCTCAGTATGACATAAATTAAGATTAACTAACTCAACTTGATTTTGCGTTTAATTCCACATTATTATTTAATAATACTAACCTTGGCAAGCAAATCAAAACATTTCCTCAACAACATTCTCTTATAAAATGCCTTAGCTTTCCTCAACTTTTCCTCCTTTACATCCTCAATAAATTTTCTCCACGCGTAAAAGCACTTTCTTTCCAATTTAATCTCCCGGAAAATCTCCGCTTTGTAAAAATGTTCCTCCCCGATTTCCCTAATCATCTTGAAACCCTTCAAACCTCTCCTTAACAAAACCCTTTTATAGAACCTATCGGCTTTTGCGCAATTCAACAAAAACCTCTCCTTATTTTCTCTTCTTGTTTTCTCCATTTCCAATTCCCTTTTCCTCCTCTCTTTAATCGCCTCCAAATTTTTCTTCCTTTCCTCCTCATCCTGCTTCCTTTTACTCTCAACCAATTCCTCAGCCAACCTCTTTTTCTCCTCATCAATCAATTTCTTCCGTTGTTTAATCAATTCCCTTTTCTGCGCTCTTTCTTGTGCCCGTTTTTCCATTTTCTGCACAATCTTCGGTGCTTTATTAACCTTAACGTCTATGGAAGTTAAATTTTCCTGATTTTGATTATCACAAAAATATTCCTCAATTTTCGCGTTTTCTTGTACGTTAGGAGCGCCGATTTTTAACTTTGTTTTCAAAGAGCACTTGCGTAAAATTTCCTCCAATTCAAGACGGGATTCTTTGATTGACAGGTCTAATTCTTCGCAGATTTTTCCGTGCTTAATTTCTTCAATGACGCGTTCTTGTTCGAGTAGTTTTAATTTTTGTTGGGCGATTATGTCTTGCTGGGCTTTGTAGCGATTTTCAAAGGATTCGTTGATGATTTGTTTTGAATTTTTATGTTTTATAGAATATTCAAGATTTCCATTTAAATTTATTTGTAATTGATTTTCTTTCAATTTAGTTCTGATATCTCCACTTTCATCTTTATTAAATCCACTTTGTGTTTCTTCTTTTTGGTCTTTGCTAAATTCATTCATATTTTTATTTTCAGGTTTACTAAATTCATTTGTATTGGATTCGTTTCGGATAAATCCATTTTGATTTTTGCTAAATGTAATGTCTTTATTTTGATTTCTAAAAGATCGACTTTCGTGTGAATCATGTGCATTTCTTAAATATTCTGCACTTTTATTTCTACTCGTTTTATCCAAACTTTGCTCTTTTGCATTTTCAGTTAAATCTCCCACACTTTTATTTCTTCTTGTTCTGTACAAACTTTGATTTTCAGCGTTTTCTTCAGGAATTTTAGTTAACTCTTCTTTACTTTTATTTTCGCATTTTTGCCAATTATGATTTTTTAAGTTTTCACGACCGTTTTTACTGAAATCTTCATCAGCACTTTTAATTTTTTCATCCCCAAAAAAATTGTCCATACTTTGACCCTTTTTAATGTTGCTTGAATTTTCTTTTATCTTATAAATATTCTTTTGCTTGGACTTTTTCAGATTTTCAAAAAATTGCTTAAATTTCTCATCATCATCCACTCTCCTCTTTTTCAGTTTACTTTTCCATACCTGAAAATACTTTCTCAGCAATCTTTTCTCTGCAATAATTAATTCGTGTTTGTTTTTGATTTCGTCGATTTTTTTTAACAAACTTTTAGTGGCTAGTTGCTGTTTCCTTTTCAAATTTTTATTGAGCTTGCTTTGAATTACGCAAAAGGAGTTTTTCGGAGCCGGGACTGTTCCTAAAATTTCCAAAGTTTTCGAATCTACGAACTGTTTGCACGGTTTTGTTTGGTGTGTTGTTTGGGGAGGTTTGTAAAGTTCACGCAGCGTGCTGTTGACGATTCGATCGATTTGCTCATTCAAAATTAATCTAAAAAAATATGAAAAAAAAAAACGGTGGCGAAAGTTTTGTAAATTTAACCCATTAAGCGCCATTAATGCATATAAGCAACATTATTAATTTTATGTTAATTAAATTACTAAATGAATAAATTTGATATATTATATTATTTGATTTGACTTGAAAATGTATGAAGAAAAACGTGAATATTTTGTTATTTAAATATCTCAATTATTACTCATTAAAAAAAATGTTTTCAGTGTATTTCTAACTTTACAATATTTCAGTGTTTTATACGCGTGGCGCATGAAGTAAAATTTCGAGTTTAGAAAAGCCCCGTGAAAATTTGTCTCGGGTCGCTGCGCGACCCTCGACAAATTTTCTACGCGGGGCTTTTCTAAACTCGAAATTTTACTTCATGCTTAGTCTGGGAGTGGAAATAATCGTTCTAAACTTCATATTGTACGTTTTTATACAAAATCGACGAAGGCCTTGCATTTACAGCGTATACATTATGTATATTTAAAAGAAAAATTCACAGTATGTAATACAATAAGTCATTCGTAAAAATCATTAAAAGAAGTGTAGAATTTTACCTAAAATCAACTTTTAGAGTTAACTCTATAATTGCTCGGCCGTTAATGGGTTAAGTGTAACTAAATGACATTAACAACCTACCATCATTGATATTTGTACTCACTTTTTAGTATTCAGTAAAGGAATATCTTTATCAACATATTCAACACTATCCTGTAAGAAATATATATGATTTTTTTCATTTCTGTTGACGAATTTTAATTTCTAAGATTTTGAATTACCTTTGGAAAGAATGTTTCTTCGTATTTCTTGAGTAAATCCAATGGTTTGCTTGCGACCTCCATTTTTTATTGTGACAAGTTCGGTTTGTTGTTGCGATTGATAAAAGTGCGTTTCCATGGAAACACAACGCCTCATTTTTACACTGTCCAGTAGCGTTGCGTGAGGAGCGAAATAAGGGCCCGAAGGACTAATCGAATATTACTTTGAACTTTTGGTATTATAGTACCCTGTGATCGTTTAAAGCCTGGGTCTCCAAACTATCTTCTTCGCGGGCCACAAATACAATTCTACATAATAAAGTCGGCCAAGATCCGATTAATTTTATAAAATTATGAAAAATTTAAGGAACAATTGTTACAATATTTCAAAATATGACATTTACAAAAAAAAATTACAAACAATCGCGAGCCGGATTCATGCAAGTCGCGGGCCTGATTTGGCCCGCGGGCCGTAGTTTGGAGAACACTGGTTTAAAGCATGATTGAGTAGGCCTTGAGTTTTAAATTAGATTGGCACTACTGACTATTAACACAGTTTAAAATAATCTTAAATTATTCCATCATTCAATTAGCAGTCTGGGCAACCGTACAAAAAAAATGCCGCCTACTCTGAATTATAGTTTAAATGAATACACGGTACCAGTAGGAGAGCAGAAATGCTCATGGAACTAATTTATTTAAAGCACTGACAAAAGTGTTAAAAATTAAAATATCAAAATAGTTGAATAGTGTTAATTTTGTTTGTCAAAATAGTTGAATATTGTTGAAAATGTTAAAAGTCGTTGAGGTTTGGGTAAATAGTATGTTATCTCACTAACCGCAGGGTGTGTTCTAAACTCTTATCTAACCTAACTTCAATAACTATTCAGCTTTTTCAACTGCCATCTAACCTAATCTAACTTTTGAGACTCCTACCTAACCTAACGTCATATGCGACAGGGTAATTAAAACAGTTGATAATTGTCAAAGTTGACTATATAATTATGATATTTTTCCGACTTTGTCAGATTTTACGAGACACTAGACAAAAAAAAGACCTTTATTGGCATATCCTCAAGTTATTTACAATGTCGACACTATATCACATCTTGCCCTCTTTCTCCAGCGTCTTTACCCTAGCTCCGTCCTCCCTCATCCATTCCGTCACCCTTCTATTCCCTTTCACTCCCACCCATTCCTCACTCACACCCTCACACTCCTCCGCCAAGTGCCTTCACGTATCCTTCCCCCATTCACACAACCTACATCTCATATATTCTTCCCCCATCCATATCTTCCTTCCCCTCTCCCCAGACCCACACCTTGCCCTCGCCATTATCACCCTTTCATCCCTGTTCCACCCATCCTCACTCATATATCTCGGCACCCTCCCATATACTTGCCATCTCCAAAACATATCATTATATTCACTTTTGTCTATCCGTCCCTGTCTCTCCTGCGCTTCCACCTCCTTCATCTTCTCTCTCATCCATGCCGCCACCTTCACCCCCCTACCCAACCATTCCTGTACCTTCCTCTCTGCCAGTCCTCCCCTTTCATACATTCTCCTTTACTTTACCCTAGCTCCGTCCTCCCTCATCCATTCCGTCACCCTTCTATTCCCTTTCACTCCCACCCATTCCTCACTCACACCCTCACACTCCTCCGCCAAGTGCCTTCACGTATCCTTCCCCCATTCACACAACCTACATCTCATATATTCTTCCCCCATCCATATCTTCCTTCCCCTCTCCCCAGACCCACACCTTGCCCTCGCCATTATCACCCTTTCATCCCTGTTCCACCCATCCTCACTCATATATCTCGGCACCCTCCCATATACTTGCCATCTCCAAAACATATCATTATATTCACTTTTGTCTATCCGTCCCTGTCTCTCCTGCGCTTCCACCTCCTTCATCTTCTCTCTCATCCATGCCGCCACCTTCACCCCCCTACCCAACCATTCCTGTACCTTCCTCTCTGCCAGTCCTCCCCTTTCATACATTCTCCTTCTCTCTTCCCTCCACCTTCCCCCTTCTACTTTCATGCACGCCTCCCATACTATTCTCACCAATCTCTCCTCTTCTACTCCGCATAATTTCATTTCATACTTCACCACTCTCTCCACCGCCTCACATTCCAATCTCTCTCTATTCATTTCCTGCAACAGTATATATCCCGGTGTCGACTTCTCTAGTCCCAGCATCCGTCTCAGGAACCATAACTGTTCTCTTTCAATCACTTCATACGCTCTCGTTCCCCATGCTTCTACCCCGTACATTAGTATCGGTCTTATACACGCGTCCCACACCTTGCATGTCACCTTAATACTATTCTCCATCCATCTCCCCCATTTTCTCCATGCCATTTCCCATGCTCTCCTCGCTTTTCCTTGTACCCACCTTATATGCTCTTCATACCCACCCGTCCCTTTAAAAATAAATCCCAAGTATCTGAAACTTTTCACTCTCTCAATCACCTCTCCCTTCCATTCTAGCTCTCCCACTCTCCCCTCTCTCCCTTTATTCCTAAACCTCATCCATTTCGTCTTCCCCACATTCACATTCCTCTCTTATCCATATATCTTTTCACCCTTTTCAACATGCCTTTCACTCCCTCCCAATCTCTCGCCATCAACACTATATCGTCTGCATACGCCAGTAACCATACTTTCTTCTTTCCAATCACCACTCCCCCTTCCTGCCCCTTTCTCAACACCTCTTCTAGTTCACTTATGTATAAATTAAACAGGACCGGACTCATGGAGCACCCCTGTCTCAAGCCCTTCCATGTCCTAAACCTTTCCGATACTTCTTCCCCCACCTTCGCTTCCACCCATGTTTCCCTATACACCTCCCTTACACACTCAACTACTCCGTCACTCACTCCCTTTCGCCTCAGACACTCTACCATATCTTCTCTCGGTACTGAATCATACGCCGCTTTCAGATCTACAAACACCGCATACACACACCCTTTCTCTTCCATCACTTTCTCTGTCATCCTCGCTAGGGTAAATACCTGGTCCCTCGTTCCCCTCCCCCTCCTAAATCCCCCTTGCGACTCTGGTAGCATCCTCTTCTCTTCTACCTCTACTTCTAATCTGTTCTTCACCATAATCATCAGAATTTTGTATCCCGTGCTCATAATCGTCACCCCTCTATAGTTATCTGCTTTCCTCTCATCTTTCCCTTTATATATCGGGCATATCCTGCCTACTCTCCATGCCTCTGGCATGCTCTCCCATCCCCTCCATATTCCATTTACTAGCTCTCAGAATTTCTTCTTCCCCCCTTCTCCTATCTCTCTCCACATTTCTGCCTTTAATCCATCTCTTCCGGCCGCCTTTCCTCCCTTCACCTCCTTGAACGCTCTTTCTGTTTCCTCTTTCGTAAATTCCTCTCCTCCAATCCCTCGCCCTACTTCTCTTACTGTCCCTTGTACACCGCACTCCTCCTTACACTTTCTGGTCCAGTCTTCTAACGACACCCCTATCCTCCTCATCTCTTTCCCTCTCCTCAATACATTCCACATTTCTCTCTCATTCCTACACTAGACATAATTTGACAATTGTACGAAGACGTGTATGAATTATCATGTTATCTTTGGGACTTTACAACATACATTGATTTATTCAATTGAAAATGACGCTTGACAATAAAATTGACATTTTCCGTTTAAAAAATAATTGAGATTCTATTTCATATTTGATATTTAGTGATAAAAATAACAATTTACATTGTTTTAGGTAAAAAAAATACACATTTTAAATATAATAATTGACACGTGAAATGGCATGGAACTGTAATATAATCTAACAATTTAGATGACAAATACTAAAATATGTTAAATAACAAGTACTTAGGTTAGGTAGGATGTATTTTCTACCTAATCTAAGTACTTGTAATCAAACTTAAGATGGGTTGGGTTAGGTTTGATTGCATATAAGTAAGCTAGCTTGGCAGTATCCTTTACCTAATCCAAGTACTTGTAATCAAAACATTAGTAACTGTTTATTTATCTTTAGGTTACCTAACATGCGTAATTTTATCCTATATCTGTCAATATTATACAGTATTATATCGCTGTTTCTTTCTTGAATAATAATATTTCTGAAAATGTTAGTTCATCGCCTCAAACATAAATATCAAATCTAACCTGAATAATTGGCATTTAACATAACCCTACTCAATATCACTTGACACAACCTTAATTACTATTTATTTTTCTAGGTTACCTAACATGCGTAACTTTATTCTATATCTGTCAATATTATACAGTATTATATCGCTGTTTCTTTCTTGATTAATAATAATTCTGAAAATGTTAGTTCATCGCCTTAAACATAAATATTAAATCTAACCTGAATAATTGTCATTTAACATAACCCTACCCTATCACATGACACAACCTTAAGTACTATCATTTACGATTGTTATGTAACAATAACATAAACTAGTTAACATAATTTCATAACATTTATTTGTATACATATTTTAAAATTAAATTACATAAAAAGACTAATCAAACGACATAAATTCATTATTCGATTGCCAAGGATCGGAATCACTTTCTTCCAGCTCATCACTGGGCACGCTCTGCTCCTGGCTCGTATAACTACTTCCCTCTCCCGTAACCGACATATAATAACTCGAATCCATTTTTGAGGGGGGCCTCCCCAGAGTATTCAACCCCTCCATCGCCCTCTGATTATGGGGATCCAAACGTAAAGCAGAATTATAATGTGTAAATGCCTCCTCGTCTTGTTGCAACCTCACGAAACAATCCGCCAACAATTGATGAGTCCGTGACGAGGGGTATTTCTCGACATGCTTTTGTAAAATCGTGCAAGCTTCTTCGTGTCTTTTTTCGCGATCTAAGTAGTCCGCTAAGAGGGCGATTGTCGAGATGTAGGAAGGATCGGCTGCTAAGGAGTGATCGAGAATGCTGCGGGCTTTGCTGAACGTTACAGGGTCTTTCATTAAAGCTGATGCGTAAAGCTAGATTTTAAAAAATAAATCAGTTTTGAATTTTATGCTGAAAAAAAAAAAATTTTACTCACTGTTAAAGCCGGAGCACTATTGTTTAAGAATTTACAGGCTTTCATAGCCATCGTTTGGCCCTCTCGCATCCTGTTTAATTTAATATTGCTTTCTACTAAACCTTTGTGACCCTCAAATCTAAAATCACAATATATTATATATAAACTGATGTTATTATTCAACATAACATTTTCTTCGACGAAAGCTTAAAATTTCTTAGTAATTATTCTCAACTCATTAATTTTAAGTTTAGGTTATAATAACCTACCTGTGCGGTGTATACTGTATAACCTCCTTAAAATGCAGCGTTGCATCGTGATATTTTTCCATCTGCATCAGAGTATGTGCTTTTAACAACAACGCCTCGACATTTTTCCTCTGCATCGTCAACGCTTGCTGCCCGAAATAAACCGCCTTTTCAAACTTCTGTATCGAGTACATGTACCAGCCCATCACGATCCAATGCTCGCAACTCCAGCGCGACATTTCCAAATCTATATTGACCAACTTTTCCAACTCTCTCTGGCTTTCCTTATCGTTATTATTCACCAGAAGATAAGCTAGTAAATCCCGACCGTAGACCAAATTCGGCTCGGAATGTTGGGCTTTTTGCAAGATGTTCAGGGCTTTTTTGTCGTTGCACATGTAAACGTAACAGTAGGCAAGGGTTACGAGTAGTACAGTATTACCTTTTAGGGCGTCTATGCTTTTGAATGTTTGCATGGCGTTTAGGTATTCGTGGTTGTGCATGTGAATCATGCCGCGGAGCCACGTTTTGACCCAACCCAATTCCGTTGTCGAGTCTAAATTTAAGCTGTTAACTTCCGTACCCTATTAATGTAACACAAAACATTACTCAAGTTTATCCGAATCTAACATAACCTAAACTATCTAAATCTAGCTTAAAAAATATAATAATCTGCTATTAAATTGTTATGTAGTTAATGACCTTTAAATTATTGTTTTAAAAATTCTATTTGTACTTACACTAACACCCAACTTTAATAAATTCTCGGCCGCCTCGATCGCACTCGGACACTCTCTCAAAACCTCTTTGTAACAAGTCGTGGCCGATCTTTCGTAACCGCTTTCCTTATACATGTTCCCCAACGCCATATTAATTTTTGGAGTTCTTGCTCTAGCCGTAATACTCTGTAGAACCTCGATGGCTTTTTGAGCTTGTTTGAGTTTTGTGTAACACATGTATAATTTGTATTTTATGTCGACGTCAGGAATTATTTCTTTTTGTGGGTTGTTACTGTCTTTGGGGCTGTTTTTCGACTTCATTATGTACTTGCGGAGTTGTAGTGCTTGGGTATAAGCTGTTTCCGCTTGTGAGTATTGGTGTTGATGGAAGAGTGAGTCGGCATAGTACATGTGAAGTTGGAATTTCATGTGTGGTGTGACTTCTTGGTTTTTGTTGCAAAACGATAGCGAAAGCTCGGCCTATAATGATTACAATAAATGTTCACCCAAGACTAATTTAGTCTATAATTTATCGAATGAACATTGTTTAAATTAAATGTTCAGCCTAATAATTTGAAGAATGTTTAATAAATAAATTATAGATTTAGTAAATTCTTTAATAAAGTCCTTTGTCAACAGTGACGATATGGATATTGTAGAAATTACAAATTGAATGTCCTAGGTGTCTGAAGATTTTAAAAGAATTATGAAATGAATTCGGGCAAAAACAGTTTGACAATTAATTAGTGAAAATGATGTCAACTTACCAAATAAATAACATTAGAGTACAATTCCTGCTCGTACAAATTAGAAACTTGCTTTAAAATGTTGTTCATTTTGATAATTAATTGATGGTTTTTGTTTTTTGAGGTTATGTTCCTAAAAATTGTATCTATAAATCCAAATTTCTAATTTCCACGATATACATTCAGATCATTCATCGCACACGTACACTTGCATTTAATTTGATTCAGATTTTACGGATCAATTCGATATATTTTTTAAATTATTGTTTTTTTTTTTTTCTAATAGATTGAATGATTTTAGAATGTATGCAACTCAAACTTTCTAAGTAACGAATTTTCAATACATCGATAATTATGTGAAATGAAAAATAGATATAATTTCACATAATTATTATTTTATAATCATATTAGAAACTTTAACAACTGTATTGTTTTGAGTTTACGTGAAGTGATTAATCACAAATAGAAAGACGGAATAAGGAATAACAGTCTTTCTATTTGTGAGAAACTTTAACAATTATGTGAAATGACTGAAAGTATTGTCATATCACCAAATTGTTATTTAACATAAATCATAGATGAATATTGGAACTTTAAGAATTATGTGAAATGAAAAAAGTGTTTAAGTGCACAATTATCATTTAGCATAGATACTTATTTGGATATAAAAAAATTATGTCAAATGAAAACACGCACACAATTTATAGGTTAAGTTTTCTTTGAGGTTATGTTTCTGTGTACCTCAAGTTGAAGAACACGTGTGGACAATATAATGACAAAAAAAGCGCAGAAATGCAAAGTGGCTGCGGTTGAGGCCCCTAAAGTGGACGTGGTGGAACTGCCCGCCAAAAGGATGTCAGACGAACCCATTCCTAAAAAGGTGTTTATCACAAAATCAAAAAACATAATTTTTGTATTACATGTCTTGTTATTTCCGATTTTAATTATATATTTTAAAAACTACTTCTTGTTAAATAGGTAAAATGGACAAACAAGCAACGTTGTTTAATATTTGCATCGAGAGGAATCAGCCACAGGGACAGGCATTTGATGGAAGACATAAAAAAATTGATGCCCCATCATAAACCCGAGGCTAAAATGGAGCGTTCTAAAACTTTAACGGTTATAAATGAAATGTGCGAGATGAAGAATTGTAATAAGGCAATTATGTTTGAAGGGAGAAGAAAGAGGGATCTTTATATGTGGGTTTCGAATGTACCAAATGGACCGAGTTGTAAATTCCTTGTCGAAAACAGTAAGTTTTATAATTAATTGCATAATAATAGAAGTAATAATAAATATCACATCCACGTTTTGTTTACTTGATACAATGTTTGTTGGTTAAATAATATTACAATTTTTTCTTATTATTTTGATAGTTTACACAATGGCTGAATTAAAACTGACGGGTAACTGTCTGCGTGGATCGAGGCCCTTACTTAGTTTTGACCCAAATTTCACTGATAAACCTCAATATCAGTTACTCAAAGAGTTATTTACTCAGACTTTCGGTGTGCCCAATCACCACCCAAAAAGCCAACCGTTTTTCGACCATGTTTATTCCTTCTCTGTTTTGGACAACAGGATCTGGTTCAGGAATTTCCAGATCCTCTCAGAAGATGGTGCTCTGACAGAAGTTGGGCCACGATTCGTCTTAAATCCAGTAAGAATCATAAATAATATTTTACCATGCATTCATATTTATTTTCATCTCATTTACAAACTTTAATTATACTTTGGCTAAGAAAACATTTACATAATCATTCTGTTTATTTTTAGGTTAAGATATTTTCTGGTAGTTTCACTGGAGAAGCTCTCTGGGAAAATCCAAATTATATCAGTCCGGCCAAGTTCCGACAGAATATACGTTTAGTTGCGAAAAATAAATATGTTAATCGATTAGAACAGAAATTGACAGCCGAAGCAAATAAACCGAAGGAGAGTTATAAATTAACACCTTATGATGATATTTTCAAAGGAGATCCTTTCGAGAAGGCCAAGGAAATTGAGGAGAACGAAGAGAAAGAAAAAGAGGAGGCCAAAACAAATGAGGTAAAAGAAAAAAAGAAGAAATTTAAATCACCGAATAAAGTTGTTAATGGAAGGCTTAAGAAAGTAAAGAAAAATGATGGAAACAATAAAGCAAATAAGGTTGCTGTGGCAAACGGAAAAACAAGTGAGGGCAAGAAGGGTGGTAAAATTGGAAGGAAAATGCTGAAAAAGAAGGTTATCAAGAAGAAGACGAGTGCTTAACATCAATGTTTTTATTGTTAATTTAAATATTATAAGTGCTACCCATTTTGTATACAGTATAAAAAACAATAAATACATACAAAACATAGGCAGTATTTCGTTGGATTTATTTCCAGTACAAAAATAAGTTTCTTACATTTTTTATACAGGGCGAATAAAATAAATATCAGATTGGATTGGGCTATGAAAATAAAAAACTAAAATATTTGATTAAGTTGATTAAAAGTGCATTTATAAAACAATTTCCGTTAAATTATTTAATACGTTTTTTTACATGCATTTTTAGGTTACACACATGGCCCCGGGGACACGTGCCGCAGTCCTAATGTGTTAAGTTAAATATACTTAACATATTGACTGCTGTACTCTTGTAAGTTGATTGACAGTTACCTAAGCAAAAAAAGGAAGCAGTCAATTGAAAAATGCGTTCATGAGCTAAGTGGAGAAAGAAAAATTATTAATGAAAATCAGACAACCTAATTTTTTGATCCATGGTTCAATCTTATCTGAATTTTATTACGCCCCTAATGTATACAATATAAATATTTTTATCAGAAAATATTTAAATTAATTCTCGTTTTATTTATATAAATTCTATATGTAAATAAATTAATCTCTAATAAAATATCAATGATTTAATATACTTTGTGCTAAGTGAGTGTGTTTTACAACCATTTTTTTTTTAAATTAAGACCACTAAGATCATTCTCCATAATATAATTTATACCATCACATTTAGAATTATTCAAAATATTGATAAATGTATTTTTTGAAATGTTCAATCTAGTTTTTACTAATAGAAACTAATGATTTTGAATGTGACATATTTTTACGTAGTAGCAGATATTTTTATCCTGCTGAGTCTAAAGCATCATAAGCGTACATTTATAAAGACAATGATTACAAAACAAAATACTACAACAAATAAAATAATACGTGTGTAATGAAATTGTACTCTTATACATATTTGTTGTAATTTTTTAGGCCTGTTATTTTGATTGATTACGTTACCATTCGAGTTTTAGTAATTGAGGTTATTTCTTATTGCATCGGCTCCAATTCTGCCGTTTGCGTGGAATTGCCATTAGTTGAGACGCCCATGTTCTGCATTTGTATACCGTCAGGGGCTTCGCCGTTTTGACACATACAGAGATAGACAGTGTCCAGCACCATCTATCAACAACAAATAAGTGTAAGCAAATTTAAATTCTATGTTAAAAATTGTTTAGTAATAAAAAACTATTTTACCTCGTACAAGGAGAGTATACAGTGTGCGATGAAGAAAGCGAATATACAGACAATTAAAGTTGGTGCAGCAAAAAATGTCAACTTGGGGTTGATTCTGAAGAAATAAAGGCCTACAATTCCGGTTACAGCCGTTACAAAACATTTCCCAAGGAATAAAATAAAATCGCCCAAGCTGTTGATTGTCGCCACTTCTAAACTATGGCTCACCAAAACTTCGAAAGCCTTGAATAAATATTTTTAATTAAAACGAAGCAACTACATTTTATTATATTAAAAACACTCACTGTTTTAGCTGCTTTGCAAAAGTTTACTCCATCTATAGCTATAACTGTGTAAGCGTTGTGATTGATGTATTTTATGAATTTCTCTAAACAATAGAAACAACAGATGCAGCATTTTAATGAGCATGTAGCGCATTCGTTGCCTTTTTCCTTTCCTCTCGTTAATCTAAAAATAAGTTGATGAAAATTCTTAAATCTTGGTTGCAGGAATATTTTTCAGCCTTATTAATAGAATTTCCGTTAATATCATTATAGATTGTACAAACACGATACTAACATTTCCTGTTAATAGAACAAAATCTACATGCTATTGATTAGTTTTAACCTATTAACAACATCGTATTTTTATATGTTCCATCTTCACTCTAGTTAAATTTGGAGACATTTAGAGGTTATGTTACAATATACATTTTTCTAGTGAATTATTGAATTGAAATTTTATTTCATCCTTAACCAAGGAGTGGGAACACTTGTTAGAAGGAAAATTCAATTAACAATTCAGCAGATGAAATACATTTTCACAAACATAAACAGTGTCAGATAACCTCTACATTACTCAAAATCAAACTAGAGTGAACACATGATAATGCAACTTTGCCACGTTCATCTTATCAATAGTTCCAAAGTAACTAACAGCATGTAGATTTTGTTTTGATTATCTATATCTAATTATATATTAACAGCAATTCTATTAATAAGACGTTTTATTGTTTATCACTTACTTTTCGTGAAAATACATTAAAATAAGTCTCGGTACTTTCAAAATTGTGATGAGCAAAGAACCCTTCGCTACGGATCCCAAGTGGTATTTAATGAGCTTGCAAATTGCGTAGCTCACATGATCGTTGTCCTTGTATTTGTGCCGGTAGAACCAATGGGCTACAGAACCGGCAATAACCATCGATTGACAGCCCATTATAAATTCAGATGTCCAGATCAACCCAATGAAATAAACCCACCACATATATTTTACCCAGCTCGGATCGACAAACTCAACAATAGTTAATTCTACAAATATAAATAAAACAATTTGTATCAAATTTTCTGTTACGAAAAAGTTATTAACATGTTCTCTACCGACCGGTTCTTATATGAGCCGTACGGTTTGCTCAAACAGACCAATGATTCATATGTGGGACGCGAGTGAGCTTTTACGTGTCGGTGGTGAGAGTATCAATATTATTTTAAGTTTCTTACTTTTAACATTCGTGAAAGAAAAATTGTCCAACTTCTCCATAAAACCAGCTTTACTAGCGGACGTTGTAAATGTGGAAGTTTGATCATTCGGTAACTGCTCCGAAATCCCTGTGGTTCCCGGATAATACGAAGTGGCCAGACATAGCTAATAAAAAATCAGACAGTTAAGAAATGTTACAAATGATTGTTTAAGTATTTTAGTAAACTTACTACAACGATAATCCAAAAACTGAAAAATGCTACCAAAACAACAAAAGTAACAACAGGCTGGAAAAACAACGCTGGCAAGTGAGCAACGCATTTCGATGTCTCTTTGAATAAATCAGCTAAAAAGTCAACCTTTTTACGCATGAAAATCACCAAGAGCAGTATTATAACCTAAAATAATGACATCGTTAGAATGATGAAACTATTGTTTGTTTAATACATTGGCTGTCCTATGAATCAAGTACGATTTACATTGGATGCAAATCTTCATAAAGGGAATTTTTCTTTTACGCATAGATATTCCAATTTGTATATTTTTAGACATTCGATATTTTTGAATAGCGTTAAAGTTGAAGCCTCTAATGAGTGTTTCCACTCTTAGATTAAGCATGAACTCAAATTTCAGACTTCTCTAAACTCAAAATTTTATTTTATGCGTCAATTGTATAAAGTACTAATTGTAAGTAAAGTTCAAAATGTACTGTTTTAGAATACGGTTTAAGAAGTATATTTTGAACTTCACGATATTATAGTGTTTTATACGCGTGGCGCATGAAGTAAAATTTTGAGTTTAAAAAGCCTGAAAATTTGCTCCGCTTCGTGACCAAACCAAATTTTCAGGCTTCTCTAAACTCAAAATTTTACTTCATGCTTAATCAAGGAGTGGAAACACTTGTTAGAACCTTCAAATTGAACGCTTTTAAAAAATAATGAATACCTGAAAATTTCCAAATTATATATCGAGGTATGTATATATAATAGGAAAATTCTCTGTATGTAAAAATAAATTGTGTTAAGTATAAAAGTCATTAAGTGCTATTGAATTTCTATAGACTTAATGATTTTTTCCTTTATAATGAAGATTTCTTGAATGTTAGCTTACTGTGAGTATTGTTGCGATGATTGAATACCAAAGGAACGCGGTCTCATTTCTCGCCGCTTCCAAAAGCATCATATGTTGCTTGGTTTTATCTAAATTGTGCTTAATATCAAAATAAGTGTACCATAAAAATGCTGTGCCCCCGATGCTAGCGACAGACACGAGAATCATAATAATATACGAAACTAAAGCCGCTAGGAGATGCAGAATTGATATCGTAAATAATGACAACACTAAAACAATTTGAGTTAATTAACTATTATGAAATTAATTAATGCATGTTTATATTACGAAGTGCGAGGAAGGTGAGCCCCAAAATTTCCTTCCACGTATTGTATAAATCCCCTAAAATTTGTTCCATAGTGTCCCAACTGTTCAACAATCCGTAAAATTCTTTGAGCACACCCTCAGTTAAATCTTTTACGGGTTTGGGAACACACCGATTCAGAACAGGTGTGCTGGAATACAAAACAAAGTCAAATATTAATAGGACTGCTCCGAATTACACAAATCTAATCATTTATTCACCCTACCCAATAATTTAGAATTAACTCAATGTCCATGAATTACAGATTAATCTCTCAATAGTTTTTTATCACTTTAAGAGAAAATTCAGCTGGTTAATAAATAATAAAAATATAGTGTTGAGAATAAAAAGCTCAAATTAGTTTGATCTCTACACAACTCATTCAATTGATATACTTTTAAACAGGCTAACTTATTTATAACTGAAATAATTATTAGTTAGCAAAAACAAATATAAATTTATACATTTGTTGAGGTAAAATTAACTAACCTTTCGTAAACGGGAACAACTGGACATGGTCCGTAAGTCCCGGACAATCCTTTCTTATCAATAATCGTTCTATCATTAAAATCACCATAGTTAAAATCGTATTTACAAATTTTATTCCCTGTATCTTTGACATATTTCGCAATATCTTCAACTTTATTAATATTAGTCTTTGGACATTCTTTCACGCAAATCTTTAAAGATTGTCTCAAGTTATGTATGTCATAAAACAACAAATAAGACTTATCCGAAGTGTCCATTCCTGACAACTCAAGATTGCCCATTTTTTTGTTATTCCTCGTTCCACAGGTGTTCCCGAATGAATCATACCCATTTATTATACGCACTGGACTACCATAAACAAATGAGAAAGCTGCTATTAACACCTAAAAATGAAATATTTATAAATAAAAATAATACATTATTAAATAGTGTGCTGATTTAATTTATAAAATTGTATTTATTTCTTGTGTATTTTTTAAACAATGAAAATTGTGAAGATGATAGAATGAAACGATTGCATCCTTGAAACTTGTTGAAGAAAACAAATGAATCAACTTTTTAAGGTTACTCACCATTAATGACCAAAATAATATATACAGGGTTAACCAAAACACGTCAGTGCAACCCCTCACAGTGGTTTCCTCCTCATCTTCTTTTTTCTCTTCCTCAGCTGAGTTGCAACAGCCCATTTTTGTGTTTTTTTTGGTTTCCCGAGAAGAGTTTCGCGGTGTTTACAAACAAATCTGTTCGGCCATTATTAATTGCAGGCGTGGCCTTTGATGTGAACTGTGCTAAATAATTTCTTTTTTCAGCCGTGACTTAAGAGATTTTAAAAGAGCAGGAAGTGCGTTATTTTGCAACAAATGCGGTGGCGGTTAAAAATAGTTTCCAAATGATCACACGTCCTAATTAGTTCTAATAATAATTGCTTTTGAAATTCTTGCGTGTGTTGTAATTGTAGGAAAGGACAAATAGGTAGTAATTTTATGTTATTTCATGTGTATTTTTTTTAATGAGTTTAAAATCATTCTAAATATAACCCAAAAAGGTGTATTATTTAGAAATAATTTTACTTAAATATAAACAAAATACGTATGTATGTTTTGTTCTTTATATGAAAGAATTCAATATGTTTAATTTTTATATTATTGAAATGATTTTAATAAAGTGTAATTAAAAATTTACAATTGTTAGTTTTGTTATTCGCTAGCAATCATAAATATTTGTATTTTAAGTTTGGCGCTAATTATTAAAACATACAACAACGCCAAGCGGTTGAGATACAAAGTAAAAACTTGCTTATTTATGAATAGATTATCAATAGTGCAAATTCATAGATTGTGATTAAAAGCGTAGTTGAGAATACGAACACTGTAGCTCTATCTTCAAATACGATTGTACTTCAAAAACTGTACTATCTGGGATTTCAGTGCCGCCAACTTTTAAGTAAAAAATAATTCTAACCTACAAATTTTACATCAAAGTAGTCAAAACCCCAATTTTTTAGTTAATTTTCAATAATTTACAATGTGTAGCGTTGGTGATGATAATTTGGAAGGCCAAGATGCTGAAAAATACATGACTGAAGCCCCAAAATTTAATCTGTACGTATTTATTTACCCCTCAACAAATTTTCACATATGCTTCATTCACTTACCGTTTCTCATAGATTATCAACTATTTCTTATTTTATTTTTCATATATGCCATACTTATAATGAGTTATTTATTTCAGTAAGTCTAATAAATGTAACAAATGTAGAGAAAATTCGCCGAACGTCATTTTACGAGGGAAGGACGTTTATTGTCGGGATTGTTTCCTAGCAGGGATCGTGCATAAATTTAAAGCATTTCTGGGTAAACACCGACTGGTCCAACCCAACGATAAAGTTTTAGTTGTTTTAAGAGACGGGCATTCCAGTGCGGCACTTTTACATTTTTTACGCACCGGTTTGGATTTGAAGACACCTAAAAAATTAAGATTCGAACCAATATTTGTATACGTTGAAGGTGAGATAAATAAAGTTCAAGTAACAGGACTCAAAATTATTTTAATGTAATTGAATGTTTTAGATAAACATAATTACTCAGTTAAGGAACGTTTAGAAATTATATCATTATTAAAAGAACAAGTTTTGAATAACGGTTTTACTTTCAATTTTATTCCATTGATTTCATATATTTTAAAAACAAATGATTTAAAAGATATTTTATACAATGATGAAAATGACCTAAAATTAAGTGATGAAGATAAAGTAAAAATTAAAACAGCAATTGGCAGGAATGCAAATGAAACAAATAGAACTGAGATACTGAAGAGATTTGAGTAAGTTGTTAAACATATTTTTATTGCAAATAATTTAAAAGAAAAATTAATTTTAGGCAGCAGCTACTTATCGATACAGCAAAAATTTTAAACTGTAAAAGAATTTTTACAACAGACGTATCTGTAGATATAGCATCTCAAATGTTAACGAATATTTCTTTAGGACGAGGTATACATTTACCTTTAGATATTGTGAGTTTTAATAAAATATATTTGTTTTACCTTTGAATTAAACTTGGGTTAAATTATTGTTGTCGTATAATATGACAACAATAATCCGACGTAATAATTTGAAATAATTGATGCTTATACTTGTTTTCTTTTTGAATAATAGGGAATTTCTGATACTAGATATGAAGATTGTACGATAATAAGACCAATGAGGTTATTTGATATGAAAGAGTTGGCCATGTATAATCATTTCAATAATTTGGATGTGATTGTGTTGCCAGAAAAAAGTTTAAACATTTACGGAAGTGTGCAGAATTTGATGAAGAATTTCGTTGAGAATCTGCAAATTAATTATCCTGCCACTATAACGACTATTGTGAGGACTGGAGACAAGTTGGCTGTGGATAAGAGTATTGTCAACAACGACAAGTGCAATTTATGCAAGGTAAAATAATAAAAAGAATTTAACAGTTTTGGGATAAAGAATACACTTACATTTTTAAGTGTTTATTTTATATCAATATTGAAATTGTACCAAGAAGTGAAAGACTCCAATATTCAAGAATTTATCAATTTTGTTTGTCATGCAATTAATTTTTTGGTGTTATTTGTTTAGGCTCCAAAGGAAAACATTGAAGATGATTTGTGCTCGGCGGAATCGACTAATTTCTCTCATTGGGTTTCCACACAAACTCCGGATTATGATTTGTCACCCGTTGAGCGATATAATCAAACTTTGAAATCATTTTATGCAAATAGTGATTCTAGTTATTGCTTTGCATGTAATCGATTATCTAAGGATATATTATTATGATGAAATAAAAAAATTATTAATAAAAAAAGTTTAGGTACTTTACACTTTATACTAATACCTACATTTTTTCAACTTACTTGATATGACGGATTACAATACACATACAGAGAGTTTTATGTAACACCGAACATTTTTATAACAAAAATTTTTCTTTTAATTATACATAAGCATGCGTTGTACATTTGCCGACGCTCTGTTTTTTAAAAGAATTTAATTTCAAGCTTTAAACGAGTGTTTCCACTCCCAGGCTAAGCATGAAGTAAAATTTCGAGTTTAGAAAAGCCTGAAAATTTGGTTTGGTCGCGTAGCGCGAAGCGCGGAGCGGCCAAACCAAATTTTCAGGCTTTTCTAAACTCGAAATTTTACTTCATGCGCCACCGGTACAAAACACTAATGCAATGTAAAGTTTAGCGGTGTGTTTTAAACTTCGTAATATGTCAGTGTTGTGTACCGGTGGCGCATGAAGTAAAATTTCAAGTTTAGAAAAGCCTAAAAATTTGGTTTGGCCACTCCGCGCTTCGCGCTACGCGACCAAACCAAATTTTCAGGCTTTTCTAAACTTGAAATTTTACTTCATGCTTAGTCTGGGAGTGGAACTCACTCATGTCAAGTTTCAAATTGATTTTTTTTAACAACGAATATCTAAAGATTTACAACATATACAGTGTAATTGGGACATGTATACTTGAAAGAAAAACTCCCTGTGTGTACACGTTGAGGGATTAATTGCGATTGATTGGCTAACATTTTTAATGGTCATATAGGCAACCTAATTTACACAACTTAAAAAATAAAGGAGTCAAATTGTATCGGATGAACATGTTCGGTGTTACATAAAACTCTCTGTATAATAAAAAAAGTGTTTGGTTTTTATATAAAAATTGTGTTTGTTGAAGTGCAAAAGTTGCCTTGAGGCCTCTTAATTGTTTCTACGTAGGTAATGCATGGTTTCAAATTAAAACTATTTATTTTTCAATCATACATATTTTGTTCAATAGAAACACGTTTGATCGGCAGCTTGCGACTTTATCGTCGTGGCAACGGAACTTATTTAAATTTCTTGTTTGTTTAAGTACTGGTGATGCATTTGAACAAAAAATGTACATTTGGGTCATTCCTAAGCATTTTTACTGAGTTACAAAGTGACATCCATGATCGAAAATCCGTAGATAAATTATCTGCGTGCTCAGTTTTTTGCATTAATTTTAATGTTTCCCAGATTTTTTTATTACGAGGATGTACTGCTCTTAAATTAAAAAAAGCTTGACTTAACATTGAGCGATATTCAGATACCCTGAGACGCTTAGGTGTCAGCATCAAGAATAAACGGAATGCTCAGAAGTGGTGTCGATCTCTTGCATGTTAACGCTTAACCCCATTAACCTATACAGTTCAAGATCTGCTTGAACAAACGAAATGGAAAGTGTTAGTACATCCGCCCTAATTTTCATTGTAATTTTAACGTGCTTAGCCCATTAAAACAATCACTAAGGGCCAGTTGCACCAAACACGTTGAACTTGTTCAACTCTGAACTCAGGTTCAAAGTGACATTATAACTGTCATCTTGAACTCAAGTTCAGCTTGAACTCGAGTTCAACGTTTTTGGTGCAACTGGGCCTTAAAGGGTGGTGCAGCAGTTCAATTTCGTATCCGCCCATTTTCCCGAATATATTTTTCCCGAATTACGTTTTTCCTGAATAATACATTTCCCGAAAACACTTTCCCGAATACTACTTTCCTGAATCAACTTTCCCGAATGATGTTTTTCCCGAACTAAACTATCAAAACCCAAATAGGGTTTTTCTAGTTTAGGTGAATACTTCCAGAAACTGAAGTCAGAATTTAGCTTATATTTACTGTTTAGTTGAGGCTGTTAGTTGTTAAAACTACATAATATCACTTTAATAAAACACTTAATTTGTTTAGGTTTCAAAATTGTATTTATTGTATTTATTTCTTTCGAAAACGGAAAATCTCCAATTTTATACAATGATTACAAAATATAACTTATATTTAATACCTAAAGTCTATTTACCTAAAAATAGGTACATTATGCACATTAATGAGGAACAAAAAATATTAAGGTGATGGAGTTTTGCAAAAATACTTTCTAAATTGGTACGCAGCAAATTAAGTTTAAAAGTATTTATAGAATCAGCAAATAAATCAAAATTTTCAAAACGCTGTAACAAATTTGCAAAACGCATTATCCTCGAAAGTGGACTGCTAGAAGTGTAAACCGTACGATGATATTCTGTTCTAAATAGTTTATATTTTATTCAGGAACAATACCTTTCGGGAAATTGGATTCGGGAAATGGGATTCGGGATTTCTATTTTCAGGAAATATGGCGTTCGGGAAAAAGGTCATTCGGGAAAATATATTCGGGAAAGTGTACGGTAACCGTTCAATTTAGAAGCAGAATTAGAGATTGCTGTTTAGGAAAGATTTCGTAAAAAATAATAATATCACCAGGCTATCTTTAGATTGCTAAACAGTGGGATTTATGATTTAATGTTACTGGAGATTTATTTTGATTGATTCAAAATTTGAATTTGATTGTTATTCAATCAATTTTGTTGCAGCACCTAAACGAGTTTCTGTTGAAAAATCCGGGACCTTATCAAAACATCGACACTATTTTGCTACCCGTAATGCTGGCTTCTATCTACTTTTTTTTGACATAATTTTGATAATTTCTTTTAAATAACAACTTTAATTTTTACTCATGCTCGTATGTATTACTTTTAGAAATTAAAATAATTCAAGTGTATTTTGCGCTTCCTTCGTAAAAATATGAAATTTACATTAGAAGTAGTGTGTTTAATGTTACGCGAATTGTAAATATTTTCTTTAAAACCAATTGTGTTGGTTTTGTGTTTAAAGCCCACTTTGTTAAAACAAGAAAAAACAATTTTGTAGAAGAAATGTTCGTTCTTTAGATTGTCATTCTTAAACATTCTTTAGAGAGACTGTGTGGATGTTTTGATCGGGTCTTAAAAATCCTAATATGTAATATATTCCTGTTAACCATAAAATATTTTGCATTCAAATTATTTTTTTCATCTCTCTTTACTTTTTGCAAATATTGAATTATGCATATACCACAGAATACATTTTGTCTGGCAGTGGGCTTGGGTTTGTCCGTAATTTTTTTATTTGTTACTGACCTATGTAAAACATGAATATGTTAATACATCTATAAATAAAAAAACATCATCTTTTGATTTATAGAGTTTTCTACTTACAAAGAATCGGAGTACAAAATACAGAATCTGCAGTTTGTTCAGTAATTTGTTTTTTTTTACCTTTTCTTTACTTGATAGTAAAAAATAAATTATTTGTTCTTCGAATGTTTCAAATTTAAGTTAACCCTGGCATTTTTAACGACTATTGTGAGGATTGGATTGGAGACAAGTTGGCTGTGGATGAGTATTTTCTGGTGCCCAAAAACATGTTTTATTTATTTATTTATTTATTTACGGAAAAATCCATTATACATAATATGTTATATTGGAAGGTAGTAACAGTTTACAATCAGAAAAGGGGGAAAAAGATAATGAGACATATCAAAAGTTGGCTGCAGGAGGTAGGGAGTACAAAAAATGTAATAATTGGGGGGGATTGGAATCTAAGAACGGGAAGCATGGGTACAAGAAGTGTAAATGAAAAGGGGGAGGAAAGAAGACGACGAAACTCGAAGGATACTATAGAAAGTAAGGAAGGAGAAGAGTGGGTGAACTGGACAGAGGAACAGGCGTTGGAGATACTAAATGGATGTGTGGAAGGAGACTGGGAAGGGGAAGTTACGTACGCAGAACCAAGGGGAAGCTCTGTCATCGATTACATGTTGGTGGGTGAAGAAACAAGGGAGGAGGTTAGGGAATTCATAATAGAGAATAGATGCGGCTCGGATCACTTCCCGATAACGCTGTCCATAGGATTGGGAAATAGAAGAAATGAAGAGAGAATATTAGAAAAATATAGTTGGACAGAGAAGGCGAAAGAAATATATACAAAACAAGTGGGAACGTTGAATTTTCAGGCGGTCAAGTCAATTAAAGAATTGAACGAAATAGTGAGACAAGCGATGGTCAAGCAGTATAGGAGCGAAAAAAGGGAGACGAGTGAATGGTTTGACGAGAGATGTAAAGTAGAAAAAATCCACCTCAGGGAGGTGGTGAGAAACTGGAGAAATGGAAGGGTGGAGTGGAAAGACAAGAAAGGGGCCGAAGAACACTTTAAAGAGGTGTGTGAATTAAAAAAAAGGAGTGGATAGATAAAGAAATAAATGTTGTTAAAGAACTCAAAAATGAAAGACAGTTATGGGAATATATAAAGAGGAAGCAGCCAATTAATAGAGTTAAAGGGGAGGGAATTGGCATCAGACAGTGGGAGATGCACTTTCGCAGTCTCCTAAGGTCAGACGAAGAATATCGAGGGCTGGACACACAGAGAAGGCAGTTTGATGGCAATAACTTCACCATGGATGAATTGGAGAGAGCATTGCAGGGATTGAAATGGGGTAAGGCAGCGGGAGCAGATAAGATAAAAGCAGAAGCCTGGAAGTTATGCAGTGTAGACGGAAAAAGGAAGCTGTTAGAACTCATTAATGCCATATGGAGAGGAGAGGAGGAATTTCCGGTGGAGTGGAGGGGAGGCGTAATAGTTCAGATTCATAAGGGAGGATCTTCCAAACAAGTAGAAAACTACAGGGGGATAACACTTATGGACTCTCTTTATAAAATCGCTATGAGTATGGTAAAGGAGCGACTTGAGGAGGAAGTGGAGGAGAAAGAGCTACTACCAGAAATACAGGGGGGTTTCCGAAAAGGGAGGTCCACAATAGACCAGATAGCTACATTGAACTGGCTGGTTGAAAGGGCGATGAAGAGAAAGGAGAGAATGTATCTGCTGTTTGTGGATCTGAAAGCGGCGTATGACACTGTGGATAGAAAGATATTGGTGGAGTGTCTGAGAACGAAAGGAGTGTCTGAGCAGGTGATTCAGTGGATAAGTGAAGTGTACAGAGAGACGTGGTGTAATGTAAGAATGGGAGAGAATGAGTCGGATTGTATTAGAGTGGAAAGAGGAGTAAGGCAGGGGTGTCCACTTAGCCCTCTACTATTTAATTTATATGTGTCCGATATGGAGAAGGTGCTGGAAATGGGAAATGGGAACAAATTTGGAGCCTGGCATATGCGGACGATGTGGTTGTGTTTGCGAAGACACTTGGAGAACTGAGAGAGATAGTAGAGAGGCTGGGGAGATACTTTGCAAAGAGGCGATTAAGTGTAAATGTGAACAAAACGAAGTGGATGTTATGTAAAAATGCGGGTGGAAGGAGAAAGGAAGAAGAGATTGTGTGGCAGGGAGACATAGTTGAAAGAGTGAAAGAGTTTAAATATCTCGGGTATGTGTTTAGTGAGTTTGGAGGCACGTCCCGACATATTGAATTTGTATGTAAGAAGGCGAGAGTGGCAATGGGGCGACTGCGGAGTACATGGAGTGAAGTGTTAGCAGGAAATGTGAGAATGCAGATGGTATGGTGGGATGCATGTATAAAGTCTGTGGTGTTGTATGCGGCTGAAGTGTGGGGAGTGAGTGCGAGTGAGAGTGTAGAGCGAGTACAACTGCAGTACTTGAAACAGATCTTAGGGCTGGATCGTACAACTCCCAGTTACATAGTGCTGCAGGAGTGCCATAGAATGTCGGTGGGGTGGATGGCAGCTAAAAGAGTGGTGAAAATGGAGAGACGGATGTATGAGATGGGTGAAGAGAGAGTGGCGAGGGAAGCGTGGGTTATGTGTTACAGGGAATGGGTACAGAATGAGGGTGTGAGATGGATGAAGGAAAGAGGGATGCTATATAGAAAGGCCGGGTGGTCATCGGTACTGGTAGAGCAAAAGCTATCCCAGGGGCAGAAAATAGAAGAAAAAGTAGCGGAAATCCTAGCTAATGTAGAGCTGCAAGAAAGGCAACAAAAAATTGCTAATAGCAAGACGTGTCCGAGGTACAAGGTAGTACAAGTTTGTACGGGACCACCGCGGTACATGTTTCGATTTAATGGGAATGAAGTGAAAGTGCTAGCGAGGTTTAGATGTGGAAACGAGGAGAAAGCTAATAAGGTTTGGATGGGAGAAGAGTTTGGGAAATGTGTGTACTGTAAGGATGGAATGGACGAATGGGATCATTGGATGAATGAGTGTGAATGGCTAAGAGAAAGGATGAGTAAGAGAGAAAGACGAATGTCCAGAGAAGAGTGTTTGAGCGAGAGTGGAAAGGGGATTGAGTTATGTAAAAAGTTGCTAGGGTGGAAGTCAGGGAGAGGTAGCTAAATGGACGCGGAAAGGGTTATGCGAGGAGAAATTTACGTTATTTATTTATGATATTTGTTTTAAGTATTTTTGTTTTTTTTATTTTTGTATATACTGCAATGGGTGTAATGGGTACTCAATTGAATGCCAAATAAAGGTTTCTTTTTTTTTTTTTTAGTAATACAATTCAAATTTCATAATACAAAATATATATAAATACAAAAACATGTCTACAAATTGGCAAATTAAAGAGAACAACAAACATTTAACCGCTTAAGATTAGATATAAATTTAGGATACGAATTAACAAAAAGATCGAAATTTGGATTTAGGGATAATTTATTTGACGTACGCATGAACCGAGAAAGTGGACTATTAAGACCGTAGTTGGATTTATGGAACGGAATGGAAAACAGTGTTGGATGTCTGATTTGTCGATTCGAAGGGTTAATACAGAAATTAATTTGATTAAATAGATATAAAAATCCGCTTGGTTGCTAATTAATTTATAAAAGAAGCTCAAGTCCGCGAAAGTTCTTCTACAACATAATTAATCGATAGTAAGCCTCTGACGACCTAAATTTATATTTTTATCTTTGTTGTAACCTAATTTAAATAGCATTATTTTCAAAAATTTATTTTCAATTGTTTCGATCTTATTGCTATACGTTACTTGATATGGTGACCAGACACATGATCCATATTCGAGAACGGAACGAACATAAGCAAAATAAATGACTTTGAATGCTGTTGAAGATAAATCGACTGCCAATCGTCTTATATAGCCAAGCATCCTTAAAACTCTCATACAAATTCTATTAATATGGCTACCGAATGTCAATTTTTTGTCGAACGTTATGCCTAAATCCACAATTTCATCAAGCTCATCTAATTCAAAACCGTCTATAAAGTAAGAATGAGAAAAATCCAAAGGAGTAAATTTCCTGGAAAACCTCATTATTTTACATTTATTAATATTAAATAAAAGATAGTTTTTGCAACGCCAGTTGTGAATTGAGAATAAGTCCTCTTGCAACAATAAGCAATCATTTGGTGAGTCGATTCTTTTGAATAGCTTCAAGTCATCGGCAAAAAGCAAAAAAGACGAATGTTTAATGACTCAATGTATATCATTAATAAAAATTAAAAACAGCAACGGCCCGCAATGTGATCCTTGCGGAAAACCCGAATCCACTTTGATTTCCTTAGAAAGATGGTTCTTAATTTTTACGCACTGAATACGATCAATTAAAAAACTTCTCAACCAATTGATTACATCAGCATGGATTCCTAGGGCAGTAAGCTTTCCAATTAGTATTTCATGGTTGACACGATCAAATGCTTTAGCAAAGTCAGTAAAAATCGTGTTGACCGAGCTATTAGCTTCAAATGCATTTATAATGTATGAACTGAAAGATAAAAGGTTAGTTGAGGTAGATTTGCCAGTTCGGAATCCATGTTGCTCATTTATGAACATATTTTTACACATCCAATTCAATTGAGTTGAGACTAAGCTATCGAACAGTTTCGGAATAACCGATTGTAATGAGATGCCTCGGTAATTTTTAATGTCATCTTTTTTGTCGGATTTAAACAAAGGTATAATATAACTCTTCTTCCAGCAGTTAGGGAAGACATTTTGCGACAACGATGCTTCAAATAATAAAAATATTGGAACTGTGATGGAGTAAATACAATTTTTAAGAAATATGGTGGGTATTCCATCAGGGCCTGTGCTCTTGCTGTGTTTTAAATTTGATATAGCCTCAAATATTTCGCTTTTGGATATTTTAAGTGGCATATGAATAACTTCTGATGAAACATTGAAAGATGGCATGTTTAAAGGTTTATCTTTGCTATAAACTGAGGAGAAATAGTCCGCGAATAAATTTACGCAATCTGAACCATTGGTGCTGGTCTTAGAGTTAAAACGCATAACGTTTGGAAAATCAGAAAGCGAGTTTTTAGACTTCACAAAGCTCCAGAACTTCTTGGGATTATTATGTATGCTTACATTTACTGAATTTACATATTTAGTGTACAAGATATTTCTTAGATTTACACATTTTGTGCGCAAATGTTTGAATTTACTGTAATTTTCAGAAGTTTGGCACTGTTTGTAGTTTTTGTGAGCGGTCCGTTTTCGATTAATTACATTAATTAGTTCAGCATCAAACCAAACTGGATAACTTGATGGCTTGATGCATTTCAGTGGTATATATCGCTCAAGAACATTATATAGTATACCGTAAAATGAATCAACCATCATATCAATCGAACCGTCTAATATCATTTGCCAATCGATGTTTGATAAATAGTCATTAATGACAGAATAGTCAGCACGAACAAAATCATATACGTATTCATTGAATGTAAGCCTTTCGTCAGAGGAACACATAGGCAAAGAAATTAAATATGGTATATATATGATGTTGTTTAACCTCAAACAATAACTCGGTTGCTGTTGATAATGTAAAACCTTCGTGAGCAAAAATTAAGTCAAGAAAAATATTGTTTTCGTTCGGTAGATTGCAAATTTGAAATAAATTATAAACACTAAATGTCTCACTAATTAATTGGGCTGGCATTGATGATGAATTGTTATTTATCAAACCAAGCTCATCATTGGACCAGGTAACTGCAGATAGATTGTAATCACCGCACAAGAGAAGTTTAGATTCAGGATATTGTTCGAGGATAGATTCTACAGTTAAACAGTGGTCTACATATTTATCAAGTGGGGAAGATGGTGGAATATACACCGCGCCTACAATAAGGTTCACATTGGGTAAAGAAATTGATACAAACAATTGTTCTACCGTATTACGCTCAATATTAACAAAATTACTACCTAAGTTTTTAAGAACAGCTACCATTACACCGCCCCCGCGAGATTTATGACTTGAATCGGTAGAACGATCCACTCTATAGATGTTATAATTTTTTAATTTAAATTCTAGATTTTTAATATCCTTGTCCAGCCAAGTTTCACAAATAATTATAATATCATACACACTACTGTTAGCACTTAACATAAATTGTTTTATTTTAGTTCTCATCCCGCCGACATTATGGAAATAAATATTTAAATTATTTAGTTTTTTGAGGCCTTATTCGAGTTTCGAGTCGATGACGATGTCATCTCCATGATTTTTGGACATCCAGAAACATATTTAATAACTAGATTCTCCTCGCCATTTTTCCTGCGCTGCTCCAGTGCAAGTTTCGTTGCTTTGTATTCATCACGTTGCAATTTAGTGTTGTCATAATTGAACTTGATAACATTTTCTTTTAACTTAGATGTTTTATAAATGATGTTCTTAACAACATCATGATTTTGCAGTACGGCTTTTATAGCTCTAGGGCGAGATCCTTTATGGCCAACTCTGAACATTTTTGAAGGTGAAAACTCCACCGAAATAGGATTCAATGAGGTTTGAATGGCAGAAAGATCATCTTTGTATTTATTAACACCCTCAGGCGATGATGATTCTGGTACATTATAGATCATAATATTATTTTTCCTATTCCAACGATCTTCGAATTCATTCAATATATCAGATTGCTTCAAAGTAGGTATCTCAGTATTAACACTTAAGTCATACGAGTTTAGTTTCCGTTCCATATTAGAAAAATCAGTTTCGATTTTTTTTTATTTTATCGTCCAATAAATTAAATTTTATATCAAACCTGGATATAAGTTGATCCAGTTCTGATTTAATGGGTAAAAAATACTTCTGTAATAAGTTCTCGAATATTGTTTCAATCTGTGATAATTGATTTTGTGATAATTGATTTTCACTAAATGCGCCGACCGGCTGACATTTAGTACAGATCCAATTATTGTTACGGTTTTTCTTAAGTTGAGCAATTTCTTCATTGGATAAACCTGTACATTTTGAGTGAAACCATTTATCGCATAGCCCATTACATTTTAGGTAAAATGAATTAGGGCTTATATTGCTAGAGCAATGATCGCATGTAAAGCCCATCACTATTATATGATGTAAAAAACATTTACGAGGAAAATAACAGGGATACAAATTCTTCGCACTGACCCCGCCCTTGGTAGTGACTAACAAGACACGAACAAGACAAGGCGACGGAAAGGTTCACACAATAAAACAAAGGAGAGGGAATTTTACAATTTAAAATAATAAATTAGAAAATATACTTATCAATAGATAAAAAAGGCGATCGATTGATAGACATGCATTCACGGTCACACGGACACACGGACAACACACTATCGAATCGATTGTAGAATAAAAGTAAAATAGACGCAAAATTAGACGAATCAATGAGGTTAATTTACATTAATAAGCGATAAGACCCAAACTATCAGATCTAGGATGAATAATATAAGTTATAACTGTGTAAACAATCACGCACGCACGGATAAGTACTTGCCAATAATTTGTAGATTAGTATTTCTTATAGAAATCACTGATCAAAGCGAGTGCCGTGTTGATTCTTTAGACATTCACGCGACATTTCTCAATCTCATGTTTTGTACACTGCATATTATTTATGACTATGTCAGATATACAGAGAGTTTATCTTTTAAGTATACAAATGTAAATATACTGTATACGCTGTAAATCTTCAGATATTCGTTGTTTTTACAAATATTTTAAATTTAACTTTTAAACGAGTTTTCTCCACTCCCAGATTAAGCATGAAGTAAAATTTCGAGTTTAGAAAAGCCTGAAAATTTGGTTTGGTTGCGTAGCGCGAAGCGCGGAGCGACCAAACCAAATTTTCAGGCTTTTCTAAACTCGAAATTTTACTTCATGCGCCACGCGTACTAAACACTGATGTGATGTGATGTTCAGAATACACGTTTTTAGCATACTGATTTAGTAGAATATTTTGAAGTTCACCTAAAATCAGTGTTTTACACGCGTGGCGCATGAAGTAAAATTTCGCTACGCGACCAAACCAAATTTTCAGGCTTTTCTGTACTCGAAATTTTACTTCATGTTTAATCTGGGAGTGGAAAACACCCGTTTAAGACTTCAAATTAAACTATTTTAAAAAACAAATGATTCTCGGAAAAGTTACAGCTCATGAATACATGTTTACCAAACTTTAGTGGTGGCAAATACCACCGTTGGGGCCGAAAGAGTTAATAATTTTGAAAATCAAGTAGAGATATTTCAGTTTATTGCATTAGGGCAATTTCTTCTTACATTTCGTGTCTCATTTTTTACGATTTTTAAAATCAAATATACCCATTAGTTACTCGTTTATTGATTTGACATTTTCGACAATTCACACAACAAAAATTCAGATTTTGTATTGCCGTTGATCAAAATTTTATGTTAATTGAACACAGCACGAAGGGGGCGACGGTCCCAGGTGTACCTAACGAAAGGGCGCTGACGGCGCCGAAATATTTATTAAAAATATATTACCTATAACATACAGACAGAGGGCTTTTAGAGTTGATTTAATAATTGAAGCGTGCCATATGCAAAAAGTCGTAAGTGCTAATTTTTAAGTAATGCGTTTTTTGTACGGAATATGTCCTAAATGTTATGCTTTACTTGTAGAATAGAAGGGTAGTGGAGTGGATGAGGGAAGATGGGAGCGGGGTAAGGACGTTGGAAAAGCTGGGGAGGGAGAGGGAAAAGAGAAGGGAGGGTAAGAGGGATACGGGAGGGTAATGAGATAAGCTAATGTAAAGGTAAATGTAATGTAAAGTCTGAAGATATGCCAATAAAGGTCTTTTTTTTTTTACTTGTAGAATAAATGTCGGGGCGATAGTGCTACTATAAGTGGCAGAAATAGGGACTCAATTATCAACACGTCATAAGTGCCATAGTATTTACGTTTTATGTTTCTCCTGTAAAATATGTCATTTGGTACTTACGACCTTTTGCATATGGTACGCTTTAATTCGTGATTTATTTATAGTTTTCTAAACAAGATTACTTTAAAATATTACTACCTTTTTACTAAACTTTAACTTAAGGTAAGGAGTAAGTTCTTTGTTATCTACAAATTATCCCACACCAGTAATTCTTTGTCATCTACAAATTGTCCAACATCTTAAAAGGTAAGTGTTCTTAATTCTTAATTATCTAGAAATAGTCCAATACTTGCATAGATTTGAGGTTTTTTGGCGACCAACGTAGGGCCATGCTAACGCTGGGTCCTTGTTGGGCGCCATATATTGTAAAAGTTAAAAACTTTACACTGAATTAGTGTTTCGTACGCGTGCCGCATGAAGTAAAATGTCAAGTTTAGAAAAGATTGAGTTCGGACGCTACGGGTTTAAATCCAAACACTCAGGCTTTTCTAAACTCAAAATTTTAGTGCATGCTTAAGCTGGGAATGGAGAACAATCGTTTAAAAATACTTAAAACGCTTGCATTTAAGGTTTTTTGGTGCCCAACGTGGGGCCAGGCTAACGCTGTGGCCCCTAGTTAGGCGCCATAAATCGCAAGCATCTAAATTTAAATCAGCGTTTTGTACGCGTGGTGCATCAAGTAAAATTTCGAGTTAAGAAAAGCCTGAGTTTCGATTTGGACGTTACGCGTCCAAATCCAATCGCTCAGGCTTTTCTAAACTCGAAATGTTACTTCATGCTTTGTCTGGGAGTGGAAAGCACTCGTTCTAGTTTAATTTAATTCGTAAAATTTGTTATGTACTTATTAAGAATTGTAAATTACCCGTAATTCAATAAATTAGTGAATCTAAACCGGTTCACTGATAAATCACCAGGAAATCATGATATCGTTGTTTCAGAGGTAACATTCATTAAAAACGTTACGTGAATAATTAATAGAATTTAAAGATTTACCTTTACCAAGTGTTTTCCACTCCCAGACTAAGCATGAAGTAAAATTTCGAGTTTAGAAAAGCCTGAGCGTTTGGATTTGGACGCGTAGCGTCCAAATCCAAACTCAGGCTTTTCTAAACTCGAAATTTTACTTCATGCGCCACGCGTATAAAACTCTGACCATATTGTGAAGTTGGAGATATACTGCTTGTGTTGAATACATTTTAACCAAACCTCGCGCTTTCAAAATTCGAGTAATTTACAATAAATTTGAAGGAATACTCATAAGAAAAAAATAATTATATACTGTTTTTATTATCAATAACCTGTTCCCACTGAGTAAACACAATAAAGTAATGTTTCATCAACATTAAAACAACGTTTAATGTTGCTACAATGTTGATGTAACGTTATTTGTTTGTTTTTTGCTCAGTGGGTTGATCGCCAAATAACTTGGTATGCAAAAGTAGCTCGCGTATAACAAAAGGTTGACCACCCCTGCTATATAACATATTTTCTTTCTCTATGTGTGCGGAATGTTTCCTGAAGGTTTGGCCATATCTTTTCGCTCACCCTGCATATATACCAGTTCAAAACTTTAGTTCATATTTAATCCGGGAGTGAAAAACACTCGTTTAAAAATACTAGAAACGCTTGGATTTGAGGTTTTTTGGCGCCCATCGTGGGACCAGGCTAACGTTGTGGCCCCTAGTTGGGCGCCATAAATCGCGAGCGTCCAAATTTAGCGCTTGGCCCTTGTTGGGCGCCATAAATTGCGAGAGTAAAACTTAAAAATTTCTCACTGAATCAGCGCTTTGTACGCGTGGCGAATAAAGTAACATTTCGAGTTTAGAAAAGCCTAAGTTTACTCAAGAAGATTAAAGAGAATATTCGTTTTTACGCAATTTTATGTTGATTTTTTTTTAATTTTCCGATAAATGAATAAAGTTCACAATAATACTATATAACTAACACATACAAAAATAAAACAGTAGGCAGAAAGACTAACGGTCGATAGCCTTTTTGACATTTTACAATTTTAAAATTAATTTCTCGCTTATGTAGTAATAATGTATTATTATATTTACTATTACTGTCGAATAAAGATATTATTGTTGTTGTTGTTGAATAAAGTTTTCATAAAATATGTCCAGCTAGATTGGTTAAATCGTGTATGGCGAACATTGATGAACTTGGAAGAGAAATTGTACCCTGTATTTCTAAATTCGTGCTGTTTCTGAATTTGCCGCTTTGTCTATGATTTTCGATTAGTTAATTATTTGTAATATGTAAAGTTAATTAAAGGAAAGGCACTTGGTATTGTTTCACAATTAAATCTTTATTCCGACTAGTTTCGGTTTGTTAGACCATTTTTAAAGAAATATTTGTAATATTGTATGTTCAATAAAATAAAACCTCTAGAGTGCCATACAATATATTGTAGGTTGGCAACTTTGAAACTATACATTATAACTATTATGTTTAAGTTAAACGTAATTTCTAAAGCCTGTAGTCAACATACATTTAAAAAAAGATAAAATCATAGCACTCTAGAGGTTTTTTTATTGAACGTATGATATAATTGCGAAAAAATTAGAAGTAATAACTTTTTGCTTGTAAAATTAAATTTAAAATTAAAATTAAATCTTTATTCCGACTAGTTTCGGTTTGTTAGACCATTTTCAAAGGAATATTTGTAATATTGTATGTTCAATAAAATAAAACCTCTAGAGTGCCATACAATATATTGTAGGTTGGCAACTTTGAAACTATACATTATAACTATTATGTTTAAGTTAAACGTAATTTCTAAAGCCTGTAGTCAACATACATTTAAAAAAAGATAAAATCATAGCACTCTAGAGGTTTTTTTTATTGAACGTATGATATAATTGCGAAAAAATTAGAAGTAATAACTTTTTGCTTGTAAAATTAAATTTAAAATTATTGGTTAATTATGTTTTCTATTTGCTAATGTGAAAATAATATTACTATTCGAACAAAAAAAAAAACTAGCACCTAAACATTAACAACATCTACAAAAAAAAATTAATAAACAAACTTCCCAGTTCAATATCCGGTGAAAACAGGCGCGTTAATTGAGAAACGAAAATTTGTAAATACGCACGGAAAAAAAGTTATTAAGCCGGAGCAATCGCAACACGGTTTGCTTTTCACCTGTGCGAGTCAGAAGCGAACCGATTTTTACCTGTCGCTTATTTCGAATTTGTTCAGTTGACGTCGTGCCGTTCTCTAATCACCATCACATTATATTCGCATTTCCTTACATCACAAAACAAAAAAAAAATCGTTTCTACGAATACGCGAGCAATGTGAAAAAAATGGGGATTTCTTAAACATTTTCATGTGATTTTTTTTGTTGAATAATTTATGTGTCTGTGATAGATTGTAATTGTTTTTTTCTATTCAAGGTAAGTGTTTTTTTTTTCTTCTTAAACTTTCTATGTGGTTGTAATTCATTTATTGGAAAAATAATTAATTAAAATTGAATATTACCATTGAATTTATGTAAAAACAAAAATGTTTCTATTAAACAAGAATAATTCTTATTCAAAAATTTGAATTCGAGAAAATAAGCTTACGCTTCTTATAGTAGCACACTTTAAACATAATATATGTATAAACACGGTAAATACTTTGTTCACTGCACTCTTTTTCTTAATTATTTTAGCTGTAAATTTTCTGACATTCGTTGATTTTTAAAAGAGTTCAATTTAAAGCTTTAAACGAGTGTTTTCCACTCCCAGACTAAGCATGAAGTAAAATTTCGAGTTTAGAAAAGCTCCGTGAAAATTTGTCGAGGGTCGCGCAGCGACCCGAGACAAATTTTCTGGGCTTTTCTAAACTCGAAATTTTACTTCATGCGCCACGCGTATAAAACACAGATTATAAGTGAAGTTCAAATATACATAAATTTGACAATATTATTATGTTTTATACGCGTGGCGCATGAAGTAAAATTTCGAGTTTAGAAAAGCCCAGAAAATTTGTCTCGGGTCGCTGCGCGACCCTTGACAAATTTTCACAGGGCTTTTCTAAACTCGAAATTTTACTTCATGCTTAGTCTGGTAGTGGAAAACACTTGTTTAAAGCTTTAAATTGAATTAAAAAATTCCATGGTATGTCATTATTTTTATAAAAGCACATTACTTTTTCTTAATTATTTTAGCTGTAAATTTTCTAATATTCGTTGATTTTTAAAAGAGTTCAATTTGAAGCTTTAAACAAGTGTTTTCCACTCCCAGACTAAGCATGAAGTAAAATTTCGAGATTAGAAAAGCTCCGTGAAAATTTGTCAAGGGTCGCGCAGACAATTTTTCTGGGCTTTTCTAATTTCGAAATTTTACTTCATGCGCCACGCGTATAAAACACAGATTTTAAGTGAAGTGAAATATACATAAATTTGACAATATTATAGTGTTTTATACGCGTGGCGCATAAAGTAAAATTTCGAGTTTAGAAAAGCCCAGAAAATTTGTCTCGGGTCGCTGCGCGACCCTCGACAAATTTTCACAGGGCTTTTCTAAACTCGAAATTTTACTTCATGCTTAGTCTGGGAGTGGAAAACACTTGTTTAAAGCTTTAAATTGAATTAAAAAAAAAACCAGGGAATATCCGCAATTGTTGTATCAATTCCATGGTATGTCATAATTTTTATAAAATCACATTACTTTTTCTTATTTATTTTAGCTGTACATTTTCTGACATTCGTTGATTTTTAAAAGAGTTTAATTTGAAGCTTTAAACGAGTGTTTTCCACTCCCAGACTAAGCATGAAGTAAAATTTTGAGTTTAGAAAAGCCCTGTGAAAATTTGTCTCGGGTCGCGCAGCGACCCGAGACAAATTTTCTGGGCTTTTCTATACTCGAAATTTTACTTCATGCGCCACGCGTATAAAACACGGATTTTAGTGAAGTGAAATATACATAAATTTGACAATATTATAGTGTTTTATACGCGTGGCGCATGAAGTAAAATTTCGAGTTTAGAAAAGCCCAGAAAATTTGTCTCGGGTCGCTGCGCGACCCTCAACAAATGTTCACAGGGCTTTTCTAAACTCGAAATTTTACTTCATGCTTAGTCTGGGAGTGGAAAACACTTGTTTAAAGCTTTAAATTGAATTAAAAAAAAACAGGGAATATCCGCAATTGTTGTATCAATTCCATGGTATGTCATAATTTTTATAAAATCACATTACTTTTTCCTATTTATTTTAGCTGTACATTTTCTGACAATCGTTGATTTTTAAAAGAGTTTAATTTGAAGCTTTAAACGAGTGTTTTCCACTCCCAGACTAAGCATGAAGTAAAATTTCGAGTTTAGAAAAGCCCCGTGAAAATTTGTCGAGGGTCGCGCAGCGACCCGAGACAAATTTTCACAGGGCTTTTCTAAACTCGAAATTTTACTTCATGCGCCACGCGTATAAAACACGGATTTTAAGTGAAGTTTAAATATACATAAATTTGACAATATTATAGTGTTTTATACGCGTGGCGCATAAAGTAAAATTTCGAGTTTAGAAAAGCCCAGAAAATTTGTCTCGGGTCGCTGCGCGACCCTCGACAAATTTTCACGGGGCTTTTATAAACTCGAAATTTTACTTCATGCTTAGTCTGGGAGTGGAAAACACTTGTTTAAAGCTTTAAATTGAATTAGAAAAAAAAACAGCGAATATCCGCAATTGTTGTATCAATTCCATGGTATGTCATTATTTTTATAAAATCACATTACTTTTTCTTAATTATTTTAACTTAGAGAAACGTTAAGTGTAAAGTGTGAACATTAATAAATTTAGAATTTTTCCCTCTACAAAAAAGTGAAATACATTTTGTCTCTAAAATAAATAGGGAAGCCAATATTTGAATACTTTAAATTTAACATGCGATTTCCTATGTTGCTTCCGCAAAGTTAACACCCGGTATGTAACATTTAGGTCAAATTCTCTTCAAACCAACTAACAATTAAAAAGAAAAATGTCAGGAGAAATTACAAAAAATTAGAAATGAAAGGACTTGGATTAAAATTAATGTCTTAGGCCATCTATAGACGCGTTTCCAGATTTATCTCTCTTCAGTACAGCTTTACTTATGATTTTAAAAAAAGTCTTATTAATTAATTCACATTGTTTGCATTTTACACGAAAAATATTTTCGTAATTTTATATATTATGTGTCTATTAAGTCTGAAAATTGAATAATAAACAGTGTATTTTGAACTTCACAATATTCTAGCGTTATTTCTCCATGTTATGAGATTAAATAATTAGCAGTGTATTTTGAACTCCACGATATTCCAGCGTTTTATACGCGGGGGGGGGGGGCATGAAGTAAAATTTAGAGTTTAGAAAAGTCTGAAAATTAGATTAACTGAGGTAAATTCAAATTTTTTAGCTTTTCTAATCTCGAAATTTAATTTCATGTTTAATTAAGGAGTGGAAACACTTGTTATAAGTTTAAAACCTAAATCAATATTTTCTGACGCGTGTAAAGTATTTATATATACTACTTGGCACAAATAAATGATTTGATTTGATTTGATATTTAAAAAACGAAAAAACTTCTTGATTTTTAAAAATTCAAGACTTTATTAACTATAATTGTTTCGCATATTTATTGTTTCTGTGATTCTTTTTAAAATAAGTAATACAAAATGGATTTTCAACACATAAATGCCTCAACAATCAATGGAGTGAGAAAAGTAATTATCCCCGTTCCTCAGGGTTCTATACTAGAACCCTTACTATTATGCTTAGTATAAATACGAGCAATTTTAAGTTTTTTTACAAGAAAATATTTAGCTTCTAGTGGAATTCGAGCAAAAAAAACAAATAACGTTATATTAACATTGTAGCAACATTAAACGTTATATTAATGTTGATGAAACATTATTTGAATGTGTTTGCTTAGTGGGCTATGACTCATTGATGTGGAGTGTGTGGTTCACATTTTTTTAGAGAGTTTGTCGACAGTTGTATCTGCAACGATTTTACCTAGTTGTCTCAAATTTTGACGTTAAATGACGTTAAATGACTCAGGGTTCTATACTAGAACCCTTACTATTATGCTTAGTATAAATACGAGTAATTTTAAGTTTTCTTACAAGAAAATATTTAACTTATAGTGTAATTCGGGAAAGATGTCCTCCCACTGAGCAAAAAAAAAACAAATAACGTTATAGGTTAAGCATGAAGTAAAATTTCGAGTTTAGAAAAGCCTGAAAATTTGGTTTGGTCGCGTATCGCGAAGCGCGGAGCGACCAAACCAAATTTTCAGGCTTTTCTAAACTCGAAATTTTACTTCATGCGCCACGCGTATAAGTCACTGATTTCAAGTGAAGTTTACTCGTTCACAATATTTCCGTGCTTTCAGTGTTTAATACGCGTGGCGCATGAAGTAAAATTTCGAGTTTAGAAAAGCCCAGAAAATTTGTCTCGGGTCGCTGCGCGACCCGAGAAAAATTTTCACAGGGCTTTTCTAAACCCGAAATTTTACTTCATGCTTAGTCTGGGAGTGAAAAACACTCGTTTTAAGCTTCAAAGTGAACTCTAAAAAGAAGCTATGCATATGTATACCTAAAAGAAAATTCCCTGTATATATACAGTATTGGAAAAAAGTAGAGCAACTTTTGAAAATCGTTTATTTCTTTAATCAGTAATGTATGACATAGCCATATTTTTTTTGTAATAATCCACAACTACAAAAGCAATTTATTTTGGGGGTAAAAATAAATATTTTTTGTATGAAGTATTTTTATATTTAAAGATAATTTTTGGATGGAAAAAAATAGAGCAACTTTGCTTCAATTGTTTTTTTAAATACAAATAGTTAAAAAAATATATTAATTAATATTTTGTAAAGAACCCGTTATTCTTAATAACATGTTGACAACGTTTTGGTATCATTTTATCAGTTTAGAAATAATCACAGTATCCATATTGACCCATGCTTCGTTCAAGGCTTCAAACAATTCTTGGTGATTGCGATAGAATTTTCCTCTGATTTTGGAATCCAAAATGTCCCACAGATTCTCAATTGGATTGGGATCTGGGGACTGTGAAGGCCATTCCATAACAGTGATGTTTTCCTTTCTGAACCATTCTTTTACGAACCGAGAAGTATGCTTAGGATCATTGTCCTGTTGAAATAAATGTCTTAAAGGCATAATCTCGTCGGCGTATGGGACCATTTGGTTCTCTAATATGTCCTTATATTTAAATCGGTCCATAATACCTTCTATTTTATAAAGGGGCCCCATACCATATCCCGAAAAACAGCCCCAAACCATTACCGATCCACCACCATGTTTTAAAGTTGGACACGTATACTTAGGGTTGAGTCGTTCATTGGCAGGACGTCTTACATACACAATACCATCACTTTTAAATAAAGAAAACTTAGATTCATCGCTCCAGATAACCTTTTTCCAGTCATTCTCAGTCCAGTGTTGATGCGTTTTGGCAAAACTTAAACGGGATCGTCTGTTTTTCTTAGACAACATGGGTTTTTTTGCTGGTCTTCTAGCAAATAATTTAGCTTCTAGTAGTCTGTTTCTCACTGTCCTAGAGGTCACATTTACTCCAAGTTCTTGAAATATACGGTGCTTTATCATGTTAGATCCGAGAAAAGGCTCGGTTTTGGCATTTTTTATAATTTGTCATAATATCTCCCTTTACACGATATTGCTTAATTATTCGCGACACAATAGATTTATTTAACATAAACATGTTTGCAATGGTAATCTGTTTTTGACCACTATTGTATAAATCAACAATCCGATTTTTAATATCAGCGGATAAATGTTTGCCTCTGGGCATGTTGACAAGTGAAATACGTTAAACTGATTAATTTAAACTTATACTAAACTAAATACATTGCAAATTTATCAGGTTATTGAAAAAGTTGCTTTATTTATTTCCATTCTAAAATATTCTTTTTTATATCCAATGGAACAACGAAAGAAGAATGGGGATTTTTTATCAGCAAACTATTTATAAATATCGTATGTTTTTATCTACAGACAAATTATGGCCAAAGGTAACATCAGAAATTTTATTTTAGCAATATATTAAAGTTGCTCTATATTTTTCCACTACTGTACTTAAAAAAAAAATCCCTGAATTAACAGATTAATCTAATAACTATTTGCCAAATCTACTGAATGCGCATTCGATTCAATTAACATTTTCGTTTAAGCTTACACAAGATTAACATACCTAAAGGCATTATTTATTTCTGTAAATACCTGAACTATTTCGTAGATGTGGAAATTGGAATTATACCACTTAAACTCACATTTAAAACGGTTGTGCACATTAATTAAAATGATTTTAGGCTGAGTTTTTGTAGATTTAGTTTTAAAGCTGCATACCGGAACATACGTTTTCGCATGTTCCATCTAAAAACCATAGCAGAAATATTACGAAGTTCTCTGTCTCTTTTCACACACGTAATCTGATGACATCCAACCATTTTCGTATTACATGTATTGGTGCAGAAAGCACCACAAATCAAGGAAACCATGAGACACCTCTCGTAAATCGTACCTTACATCATTGCCATGATTTTATCTTTTTTAAATTTAGGTTGGCTACACGCTTTAGGAATTAACATACAAACGTCAGACATATTATAGTATGTTCAATTAAAAAAAACCTCAAGAGTGCCATGATTTATTATTTTTAAAAATTTAAGTTGGCACACATATTAGGAATCGACATACATACATCAGACATAGGCTCTTTGGTTATGTTACTTGTCAAACGCAAAACATTAAATTATAGTTTAATTTTTCACTTTCAAATTTTAATAAATGTTGTATGTACCTTCCTTCTTCTCGAATACAAACCTAAACCCTTTGTCGTACACCTTCCATTACGTTCCGCAACAACACTGGATTATCAGTAATTTCTTTAAGTTTATCTTGAATTCGGAGACGGTTATAACAATTAATACTTCTTCTCGAATCCTTATACCTTTTCAGGTGTCGGATACAATTAATACAATAAATTAAATTAAAATTCGTTGCCGTATGTCTTCTAGATTGCGTACTGGTTGTGCATAAATGCAATTTTTCAGGTATGGCTACAAGAAAAAAATCGCATGGTGTTAAATCGCATGAACGCGGCCGGGGGAATCCCTGTGTTTCGACTTATGATTCGGTCTTAAAAAAAATTCCTCAAAAATGGCCAAGTTGTTTACTGTGCAATGAGGAGTTGCTCCATCCTGATAAAAATAACCACTTTGCAGTTCGTTATCATGAAATTCATTTATAAAAGGCAATAACATTTCTGTACGGCAACAGTCTGCATTAATCCTACTTAAAATGTACACACAGTTTTAGAATTTCGTCTATTAATAATAAAAATATGATTTTACCTTCAAAGAATATCGGTCCAACTAATCTTCTCCCACTAATTGCCGTCCAAACGCCAACTTTATCTGTATGTAATGGTTTCTCTCGATATGTACGAGGATTTTCATCCGAAAAAATTCTCATAGTTCAAAGAAGTCGTAGGTTCATCTTCTGAAATTTCTTAGGCTGTGTTAATGGCATCCTGAGTACGTTTAACTGGTTTATCACTTCCCGGTTTACGGAGAATACTACCCGTTTCACGAAATAATGTAACTGACCGTGAAGGTATTTTTAAATTCTTTATAAATAATCGGAAGGTTGGGAAATTCTTCCTGAAACTCTGCTAATGCTGCGTCCAATGAATATACCCAATTCCCGTCAACTGCTGTCCCATTTTGGAAATAACTTTCAACTAAAAACGTTTTTTGCTAGTTGCTGTAAACCTTCTTTTTCTTCTTCTTGCGTTTTTAATGGCCTCAGCTATATAGCTCTGTTGACCAGCCACAGCGGAAAAGAAAATAGGGGATAGGATAAAGTGAAAAAAGGATTAGGACAGATGGAAAGGAATTACCCTTGAAAAAATGAATTAATAATTTAATAAATGTATCAGTTTCGTGTAATAATGAATATAGAATGATGTAAGTTTTAATACAATATTTAGATAAAACAGATAAAATAGAAAGAGGGGCTGGCTGACCAGTTGCTATAAGACGAGAGTACACTTTTTTACATTTCTCAGAATAATTGTTACATGAGAAGAATATATGATTCAAATCCCCAATGTCACCACAAGAACAGTTTGGAGAACTTATGCTTCCTATTTTGTATAAATGACTGGGAGAAGAGTTGTGACCCATCTTCATACGAATAATGGAAGTCACGAATCTTCTTCCTCTAACTTTTGGATCAAAGAACCAAACACTGGTAGGGATTACAGGGTGTAAAGAAAAGTACTTAATATGAGAGGAAGAAGAGGACCAAAAAGATTGCCATTTCAATTTAAGACTGGATATGAGTGTTTTAAAGAAATCCTTATAAGGAGATGAATATTCAGACAAAGGGCTATCCTTTGAATATTTAGTTAATAAATCGGCAGTTTCATTCCCCATAATGCCTACATGACTAGGTATCCAACAAAAATTTATTTTATAACCTTTATTGAACAATTCAAAGATTATAGTCCTAATATTCGAAACTAATAAATATGTATTAGGGTTTATTCCTAATTTTTGTATTGAATATAGAGCTGACTTAGAGTCTGTAAATATTACTACCTTATTTATACTGAGTTCTTTAATTAATTTTAGGCATTCAAGTAATGCTGAAAGCTCTGCTGTATGTATAGAAGAGGAATGAGGGATTCTAAAAGAGTAAGATAAAGAGTTTTCAATATATATTCCACAACCAGTATGAGAAGATGTAAATGAACCATCCGTAAAGCAAAAAACAGAGTCTGGCCATAAAAAAATACGTGTTTATTTTGTAGATTAGGATTAGGGCTGTTAATATCCAAATTGAATGTGCTTTTTATAGGGAGAAAATTAGAGAAGTAGGGAGAAAGATAACAAGGTAATTTAGATGAGGTAAAAATGATAAAAGAAGAGGAAATTTCATAGTTTTCTAATATAGCAGGATGGGGTTTATGATTCAGATTGTATGTATCCATTAATTTATTTATAGATGTGATGGCCATTTGATTATTATTTGCAAGACATTTCAGAAAATATTTTCTTGCTAGAAAATCAGATCTTATGAGTATTGGAGGATCACCACTTTCCACTTCTAAAGCTCTAGAAGGGGCAGATCTCATACAGCCCAGGACAATACGCAATGCAGATGTTCGTTGTCGATCAATGATTATCGCTGAAGATTTATTTTGTGGAGAGAACAATAGCAAACCATATTCTATTCGGGATCTTATTAACGATTTATACAGAGTAATTAGAGTAGCAGGATCCGAACATGAGAGAGACTCTTGCTAATTGCTGTAAACCATTGTGACTTTTAAAAAGTTCTGACGTTTTGTAAATCAATTCCTAACATGTGTGCCAACTTAAAATTTTTAAAATAATAAATCATGGCACTCTTGAGGTTTTTTTTTTAATTGAACATATGATACTTATAATATATAATTTTAGAGTTGCCAACCTACAATATTTTCCATAGCACTCTAGAGATTTTGTTTTATTAAACATATGATATAAGAAAAAGCACATGTGATTTCTTTCAGATTTTCCAGAAAATAAATTGGCGACATTTTTAAATATTACCTTAAACTATTGATATTTGTGGATTTTTTTTAATTAGTTTTCAACAATCTCAAAAATAGTTTCTTATCGCTTTTCAGAAACAGCGTAAGGTATGTAGGCAGTTGTTTTCCCTAGAAAAAATATTTTTAACGTTTTCCATTCTTACAAACAAAAGGAGAAAAAAGCAATACAGCAAAATCCAAATTTGAGCGCTTGTACTCAACAACACATTTTTTTTATTGAAGAACCATTATGCTAAAATTGAAAGAAACTATAACAATTCGAGATTACATTTGTTAGTACATAAATACTGACAATTTAGTGAAATTAGGGTTATGTTCATGTGATACTACCTTTACCGCCCATTTTCGAGCAGGTTGCGCGCCTTCTTAATCTCCTGAGGTAGCACTTACCTCTGAGATCTATGCTAGTCCGGTCGAGCGGTAAGTATCCGGTAGTCTCAACCATGTAACGAGGGTCCTACGCCATAATTCATATGTCTTGAATAACAACTGCTGCATGCGTACGAAGCTTTCGGAAGTTCATTTTGTTAACTAATTGATTTAACAACTGATATCTTTAGGGTTAAATCCTACGTCACAGTGACTCACCTCTAGTGTTAGTATCTGAGCTTCCCCAGATCTCATGGTGTGCATTAGCATCGGCCCTCACGGTTGGCTGGGTCAAAAAGTCCACACAGACTCCTAGGGGGGATGTCTGCATCGTGGGCGAAATAGGAGGAGACCAGCCAGAGGGTGCAATTCTGGTACTCTAGTGAGATAGCGACGGTGTCACCGTTACTAAAATTAGGCAGAACAAAATCACTATACCTTGTATTTATAAGCATGCAGGAGCGGGGCGTACCTGACTTGTGCACGTGGAATAGCCTGTAGTCCTCGGAGCCCAACCCACAGATCCTGTCCCCACGACCCAGGGTTCCTGTATGAGGGCGATGTCCTCTTCCTTTTGCAGTCTAGGCTGCATTGGAGTTGTGGAGATTAGTTTGCACTATCCCCGCATCCCAAACTGGATGTTTTTCCGACACCTCGACGACCGTTCTATCGTTGTCGGAGGAGAGCAGCAGATTTTCGTCAGTTGCGTTCTTGTTAAGGCCCAAGAGGCGAAGGGTCCTCCAATCTCGAAGATCAGACTGCGAGTCACTGTCTGATTTTGAAGCCCCTGTAGTCTCCATCGACCGTGTCGAGACCTGTATCTCTTTGGCATGAGAAGTCTTTTGAACCTTTTTATACATATATGCTCAGGGTGAAGAAGCCGAAGTTTAGCTTATCACTCCTTTCCATTCCGTTAATGAGGCGACGGATTCTTCGTTGAGTCTAGGGACCTTGTCATTTTGGACAGGCCTTTCTGACTCGTGCTTTCCTCGTGGCCCTTGATGATTTTCAGGGCCCACCCCAGAGTAGCTTTGTCCCTTTCGAAGAGCTGTGCATCTGAGACGGCACCCAGTTTGTTTCGAATTCTATAGACCGCTCTTCTGTTTCGAAACGACCTAGTAGAAGGCCTAACTTCGTCAGGTTTACTCGAGCTACTGCCCGGCCCCGGCTTGGTCTCCTTAGAGGTGCTTGGCCCAGGTTTAGTGGCCGCTGGATTTGCATCTGCCACGGAGCCATTTTTGTGAGTGAGTTTCCCTTTAATGGTCGACTTATTAGAGCAGTGATGGGGAAACTACGGCCCGCGGAAAGGTTTAATCCGGCCCGTTTAAGAGTGCCGTCGTGAGAATGTTTGAACGCGTTCTTACTTCGTAATGTGACGACCCGCATAAAAACTACCTACCTACGATTAAGCATTATTCTTTGGGCCGCTACGATTGTCTGGTTATTATAAATGGCCCGTCTTAAGAAAAGTTTCCCCACCACTGTATTAGAGGGCTGCTGCCCGGAAGATGAATAATTGCCCACACCAGATCCGACTGTGCTGCATGCTTTCGCGAGATAGGATTGCGTACTTTCTTATTTTAATTATGCTTCGTTTATATTTTAAATTAAGGCCCAGTTGCAACAGAAGTGTTCAACTCAGCTTCAAGCTGAACTCAAGTTCAAGATGACAGTTCCTATTGTTCTAATGTCACTTTGAACTCAAGTTGAGAGTTGAACAGTTTAACGTGTTTGGTGCAACTGGCCGTAACTTAATTAATTCTTAGAAGAAAAAATCTCTGTATGTTTCTTAAATATGATTTTAGCGGTGTTAAAAATACTCTAGTTCTTTTACAAGTATCAACCAAAAAGAATTTCGATTTAAATTACCCTTAACCTAAATAACCCACAATTCGGTTAACATTGAATCAAAGTGTCGCGATTTGCGAGTTACTTATTTCACATGTTGTCAACCTTGTTGCAAGGCTAAACTGCATGTATTATTAATAAAGAAATTGCTGTGTTATTACAGATATGAGTTGGTAAACAGTTTAGAATTTACATATTTTCCGTTAATTTTTTTTTAAAACTATAAGCTTTGTTTCAACGAACATTTCAACACGAGGTAATTTGTAATGTTGTGTACAATAACAAATGAATGATTTTTATGTTAATTTACACGTATTTTTCGAGCTTCATTAATTTAACAAACATAAAATTGCGCTTGTTGTTAGGTACCAAAAACGAATATTTGGTATATCTTGAACAAGTTTCTTATCTTTCACGCGGTGAAACATATTTAACTATGATTTAAAAAAGAAAACACTTGGTTAAATTTCAATAATATATTTTTTTAAACGAATATTTGGTACCTACCAGAGCTGGGACGAATCCTCGTAAAAAGGATTCGAATCACGAATCCGAATTACCTAAAATGATTCGAATCACGAATACTCGAATAAAGGATTCGTAATAGATAAATATGATTCGGGTCAAAGATTCGAATCCTGTTTTTTCGAATCACGAATACAAATCCTTTAAGAATAAATTTGATTTTATTATTTTTTTGCAAAGATTAATATATAAATATCGTTACCAGTTGTTTTAACAAAAATATTCAAAACCTAATTATTCATTATTAACACTAAACATCATTAATAACAGACTAAATATCTGATTCCCTGTTACTCTGAATAAAGATGTGTTTGTGTGTTTCGGAACTTCACTTCAAATCAGTGTTTTGTACGCGTGGCGCATGAAGTAAAATTTCGAGTTTAGAAAAGCCCGAAAATTTGTCTCGGGTCGCTGCGCGACCCTCGACAAATTTTCACGGGGCTTTTCTAAACTCGAAATTTTACTTCATGCTTAGTCTGGGAGTGGAACACCCGTTCAAAACTTCAAATTGAACTCTATTATAAAATCGACGAATGCCTGAAAATTACGTAAATAAAAAATTCACTGAATATTAAAACAGGGAAAGTCAGAGAAAAGTCATAGAATTATATTCAAATTGACCAAAACACTAACAAAAAAGCCATATGATATTATTAAATTTGTTAAAATCCGCAGGCAAATTACAAAACACGTAAAAATTTATAAAATTTACTTAAATATTGACAAAAACAATGAAACCAATTTAACAAAATGGGGGTTTCCCACAGAAGATAGTTATATTAAAAGGTCAGGGAAAAAAATCTTGAATCAGAGAAATGCCTGAAAAATTAAACATTTCAGATTGTGGCTACCATGTTAGTTTTACTTCAAATAATATTAAACAAAATTTTGAAAACTAGATTATTATCTTTAAAAACATTTTCAGTCATTTAATGTTCTTATCAAAGCATTCAGTTTGAAGTTTCGAACGAGCGTTTCTACTCCCAGACTAAGCATGAAGTAAAATTTCGAGTTTAGAAAAGCCCAGTGACAAATTTTCTGGGCTTTTCTAAACTCGAAATTTTACTTCATGCGCCACGCGTATAAAATAGTAATTTAACGAGAAATTTAAAAACACACAAAAGAACATTTTCAAGTTAATCCTCACAATTAATTCGAATTATTTTTGACGATTCTAAACCTCTTGTAAGTATTCGAATCCTTTTATAAATATTCGAATCCTTTCATAAGGATTCGAATCACCGACATTTGGATTCGAATACGAATCCTCTTAAAAAAATATAACGAATCCGGATCAAGAATCCAGTTGAACTAAAGTATTCGAATGCCTCTTTTGAATCCTCTAAAAGGATTCGAGTCCTGAATGATTCTAATCCTGCCCAGCTTTGGTACCTACCCACTAAGCAAAAAGCAAACAAATTACCTTATATCAACATTGTAGCAACATTAAATGTTGTTTTAATGTTGATGAATCATTTAAATAGATTTGCTCAGTGGGTAATAACAAGCGCAATTTTATGATTGTTAAATTAATTGAGCTTGAAAAATACGTGTCGCTTTATTTTAGTACTAGATGACGCATTTTAAAATATTCGAAATAGTTTGTCGTTATCATTAATTTAGTCTGCGTTGAGGAATTTACAGTGATTATAATACGTGTATATGTAGAAAATTTAAAAATATTTGAACAAAATAATTATTGGTAATAACAAATGTTTGTTGATTATTTACAAAAAGTAAATGTACCTACTTTATTTATTGTCAATTAAAAAACATTTGCACAATTTATCAACATTACAGGAACTTTTTTATGATCTTAAAATTGTTAATTTTTATATTTTCAATAAATTATTTTACTTTAGGAGAAAATATAATTTGATTTAATTTACTGTTGTATAAAGACATGTGACATGTCATTGAAGTAATTTATTTAAAAATAATTAATAATAGCATATTTTTGAACTTCTCTTCAAATCAGCGTTTTATACGGGTGGCGCATGAAGTAAAATTTCGAGTTTAGAGAAAAGCCTAAAAATTTACAAAAAAAAAACAAACAACAAATATGGCCGCTATAAGAAAATTAAAAATGGGTGTTGTTTCTAGAAAATGCGATACTCTGTATAAATTCTGTTAATTCCTGTGTGTTTCTCTGATGACGTTTATGGGACAGAGCACAGTAATTTTTGTACAGTAATTTTATATTACAATCATTTGAAACTGGATACGAAGTTCATTCCGTATACATGGACTTTAGCAAAGCCTTCGACAAAGTTAACATTGAACTCCTGATAGTGAAACTTCCCAGGTACCGAATTTGTGGTCCTATTCTTAAATGGATAGCGTCATATCTAACAGATCGTACTCAGCAAGTTCGTACAAATAATTTTTTTTCTGATATCTATTACACAACATCTGGTGTTCCACAAGGTTCCCATATTGGCCCCCTTCTATTCAATATCTTTATCAACGATGTCGGCACCGGAATCAACTCTCCATTGCTACTATTTGCGGATGATCTGAAACTCTTCAGACAAATTAAGTCAGAAACTGACGCTTTAATATTACAATCTGATCTGGAAAAAATAAACACCTGGTGTTTAAAAATGATCTGAAACTTAATATAAATAAATGTCATGTAATGTTATTTAGTCGAAAAATTAATAAATTTGAGTTCAATTATCTTTTAGACAGCATATATCTTGATTATGTTGAAACTGTTAGAGGTCTAGGTGTTTATTTTGATCCAAAACTTTCATTTGCTTACCACATCGAGACTGTTATTGCAAAAGCAAACAGAATACTCGGATTTATTAAACGAACCACTAAAGATTTTACAAACATCCGCAGTTTAACTACTCTCTTCGTAACATTAGTTCGGTCAATATTAGAATATTGTAATATTATTTGGTCACCACACTTCAACTGTTATATAGACAGACTGGAATATGTACAAATTAAATTTTTGAAATACATCAGATTTAAATTATGTTTTCATAATATATTTCTGAATGTAGACCAAGATCTTATGTAAATTTAAGAAGACTATCTAAAAAGACGTGAATTCTATGACATTAGCTTCTCATATAAAGTTTTGAATAATTTTATAACCTCATCTGAGTGCTTAGAATGTTTTTCATTGAATATACCACAGTATTCCACACGTAACTTGCAGTTATTACATATTCCATTCTGTCGTACATCCTATAATATGTTTAGCCCGATTGTAAGAATGTGCAACTCTGTAAACAAATATTGTGATAAAATTAACTTTTTTGATGTATCCCTTATCAGATTTAAATCAATCGCTCGGCATTTTGTTTGTTCGTAGTCATTTTTAAATTTAAGTTTAGTTTATGTACATTAATGCTATCCATATAAAATGTTTTTTTAGGTATATGTGTATTAATGTAATCGATGTAAAATGTTGTTTTGGCGTCAAATAAATAAATAAATAAATAAAAAAGCAAGTTACAGATCTCTATTGCATTAAATAACAAAGTTACAATAAAAATAAATTAATATCCATTTTACAATTTTCGCCATTTTTTTAAAACAAATGATTTTAGTTGAAATTTGCTGACGTATTCTTACTCAGTATCAAATATTGAAACTTTTGTCTAATTTGACCAACTACGTATCATCATCGGTTTAAGAGATCCCAATCATGCCAATGGTGAGCACGATAAAAAAACTAATGGTATAGAGATCAGTGTAAAAATCAAATAAACTATATGTCGATATTTTACGGAATTTTTCTCTTCATACATTTTCACAAAAATATATTACTAAAATGAAATAAATCGAATTTAAAAAATCAACTGGTTGTCTATTCAATATTAAAATTGATTGAAGTTTTTCAGAAATAATGAATCAGAAGCATTTAAATTTGTAATTGTAATTTATCTTTCTAAATTATTGAAATCTCATTTATTTATTACAGTGTTTCTTCACGTTGAAAGTTCAAAAAGAAAAATCGAAATCGATAACATGTATTTTCTTGTGGCGCCTAAATTTTAGAAATCGTCCTCTTTAACAATTTAACATATTTTTAATTCGTAATAAATATTTAAATATTCAGATACAACAGACTTGATTTTCTAGAAGAAATAATTTGGGCTAACTGCATACATTAATAATTCGATTCCGTCCGCTTCCTATTCACATTAAAACTAGGGCGTAATAAAAAGTTTCAATTTAATATAAAAATATATATATATTTATATATATATATAATATTTTTACTTTCCTACCGTTTGCATTAATGCAAATATAGTTTCCATGAAAAATATCGAATTAATAATTATAGAGAGAAAGAAAGACAATATTTAATCAGTCTTTCTTTCTCTCTATAATTATTAATTCGATATTTTTCATGGAAACTATATTTGCATTAATGCAAACGGTAGGAAGGTAAAAATATTATATATATAAATATATATATTTTTATATTAAATTGAAACTTTTTATTCCGCCCTAGTTTTAATGTGAATAAATTCTTTCTTCTTGAAAATATGAGCGGAGAAAAAGCGTAAACAAAATTGGAGCGGAAAAAAGGAGAGAAAACGGCACAAAAATAAAGTAAAAGGAGGAAAATATTTGGAGACAACAATTTTAATTAGAGATATTGAATCAAAAATTCCTCATTCAACGTTGCAGATCTTAACATTTCGATCCAAATTAGTTCGTATAATTTCCCCTTCGTTCAAATTAGAGACAGTCGTTAATTTTGTTTGTTGTTGTCATACATACATATTAATTTTGTTATATTATTACCCACTCTAATCAATTATTTTGTTAATGAAAGCCTTAACGAAGGGGAAATCATAATTGATAAGAAGACAAGTTAATAAATGTTGCAAATGTTTATTTCGTGCTTCGCTTAGATTTCTAAATTGTATTCAATAATAATTCTTTATTCCACAGACTGTAGATCGGATGTAGTTTTGTAAATAATAAAAATCGGAATTATGATCATTTAAACCTAAACCCTCATCGAGATATGACATTTTTTACGCTTGTTCTGTAAAAATCTGTTTAAATTGTTATACAGGTTACAACAATTTGAACAGATTTTTACAGAACAAGCGTAAAAAATGTCATATCTCGATGAGGGTTTAGGTTTAAATGATCATAATTCCGATTTTTATTATTTACAAAACTACATCCGATCTACAGTCTGTGGAATAAAGAATTATTATTGAATACAATTTAGAAATCTAAGCGAAGCACGAAATAAACATTTGCAACATTTATTAACTTGTAGCAATATACAGAGAGTTTTATGTAACACCGAACATAGGCCGTACATTTTCCGATGCTCGGTTCATTAAAAGAATTTAATTTGAAGCTTTAAACGAGTGTTTTCCACTCCCAGACTAAGCATGAAGTAAAATTTCGAGTTTAGAAAAGCCTGAAAATTTGGTTTGGTCGCGTAGCGCGAAGCGCGGAGCGGCCAAACCAAATTTTCAGGCTTTTCTAAACTCGAAATTTTACACTATGCGCCACCGGTACAAAGCACTGACATATTACGAAGTTTAAAACACACTGCTAAACTTTTCAATAAATCAGTGTTGTGTGCAGGTGGCGCATGAAGTAAAATTTCGAGTTTAGAAAAGCCTGAAAATTTGGTTTGGCCGCTCCGCGCTTCGCGCTACGCGACCAAACCAAATTTTCAGGCTTTTCTAAACTCGAAATTTTACTTCATGCTTAGTCTGGGAGTGGAAAACACTCGTTTAAAGCTTCAAATTAAATTCTTTTGATAAACCGAGCATCGGAAAATGTACGACGTATGTTCCGTGGTAAATAAAACTCTCTGTATATTGAACTTCAACTTAAATCAGTGTTTTGTACGCGTGGCGCATGAAGTAAAATTTCGAGTTTAGAACAGCCTGAAAATTTGCTTTGGTCGCGTAGTGTTACGCAACCAAACCAAATTTTCAACTCGAAATTTTACTTCATGCGCCACGTGGGTTTTACGTGAAGTTTAAAATAAATGGTGTCCCAACAAGAGCGCCGGATTTAAATTTGCCGCCATTTTGTTAATACGAGTTGTACGGTGATTTTTTTTTGACAGTTGTCAAGTACAGACCACGCGATTTAAGAATATGGAGAAGTATTCAAACGAACAACGTTTAATTATTGTAAAAACACATTACAAAAATGGTGAAAGTTTTGCGAAAACAATTCGCATATTACGTCAAGTTTTCGGTCGCCATTATGCGCCAAATGAATCGACAGTGAGGCGTTTAATTACAAAATTTGAGACCAAATTTACGCTGATGGATCAGAAGACCATTGTTCGTCGTCGTCCTTGTCGTTCACTCGAAAATATAGACACAGTAAGGGAATCTGTGGCCGAGAATCCAGGAACTTCCATTCGGCATCGTGGTCAAGAATTAAAAATTTCCAAAACCACTATGCAACGAATTTTGGTAAAAGATCTGCATTTGCACGCGTACAAGATTCAATTGGTGCAAGAAATCAAGCCAAGGGACCATGAGCAGCGCCGTGGATTTGCTGATTGGGTGTTGGAAAACTCATTTTTTCAGATGAGGCACAATTTCAACTCGACGGATACGTGAATAAACAAAACTGTCGGATTTGGGGTGCTGAAAATCCTTGTGTGGTACTCGAACAGCCAATGCATCCACCGCGAGTAACGGTTTGGTGCGCATTTTGGGCTGGCGGAGTGATTGGGCCGTATTTCTTTGAAAATGCGGCTGGAAATGCGCTAACTGTTACTGGTGTGCGGTATCAGGAAATGTTAACGGAGTTTTTGTGGCCCGAATTGGATGTAATTGATGTGGAGCACATGTTTTTCCAACAAGACGGTGCAACCTGCCACACAGCACGTGAAACAATGGTGTTACTGCAGACCAAATTTTCAGGCCGTGTCATTTCTCGATTTGGCGATCAACATTGGCCACCAAGATCTTGCGATCTAACGCCGATGGACTTTTTTCTTTGGGGCTATGTGAAGCAAAAGGTGTATGCAAATAAGCCTGAAACAGTTCAACATCTTAAAGAGGAAATCCGGCGCGTTATTGGTGAAATACAGCCACATTTATGCGAAAACGTTATTCAAAATTTCAACAAAAGAATAACCCTGTGCCAGAGGTTTCGTGGTGGACATTTGCCTGATGTATTTATGTTTAATCGGAACTATTTTTCTTTATGTTGAAACAAAAATGTTTGCTTAATTCAAAAAATAAATATGTTTTTCTTTATAATTAAATCCGGCGCTCTTGTTGGGACACCCTTTATACTGCTCTGGTAGCATATTGTGAACTTGACAATATTTCAGTGTTTTATACGCGTGGCGCATGAAGTAAAATTTTGAGTTTAGAAAAGTTTGAAAATTTTGTTTGGTCGTGTAGAGCTACTCGCTACACGACAAAACCAAATTTAATCTGGGAGAGGAAAATACTCGTTTAAATCTTCAAATTCAACTCTTTTAAAAAACGAATGCCTGAAAATTGATAGCATAAACATCGGGATATGTACCGGGTGTTTGACTTAGCGTGGCCATCGGCTGTAAAAACATTTATTGTAACAAGAAATTGCTGGAAATTATTATTATAGTAATTGAAACAATGTTTATCAAATAAATTTGGTTTGGTCGCGAAGCGGATCGACCAAACCAAATTTTCAGGCTTCTCTAAACTCGAAATGTTACTTCATGCGCCACGCGCGTAATACGAAATTATTATTGAAAATTCCCGCTGATATATTGCTTCTTTGAGGGTACTGCGTCCTTGTGCAAAAACCAAATAAATTACGCACATTCCTTATGCGGCCTCTAGTATAAAATAGAGATGGGCGAATTGGCTCTTTTCAGTGAGTTGGTTCAAAAGATCTGACTCACTTTAAAGAGCTGGTTCAGTGAGCCATCTCAAAAGATTTACATGATTCAGTTACGAGCTAGCGATGCGCCGAGAGTTCTGACTCTTAGAGATCCATCTGATTCGCCAACTTATTGAATTGAGCGAGGTGGTGATTAATTATTTCGGTTATACAACGATTGCAATAATTGAATCATAATTTATATAAAAACGTAAGAGTGAAAATTAAATTATAGTAAACGCGTATTCATTTCGTGCAATTACACTTCAAGTGTGTTTAAATATATTAATTACGTGTGCGCCTTTATAAAAACACACATACATACATTCAGCACATCGCGATCCAACTCCAAACCTCGGAGTTGAATCCCGATGAGTAAGCTATAGCTCAGTCGGATTGAATGTCTCCGTAAAACGAGCTAGTTCAGTTGGATTCGAACTGTCGTGAATCATCGCGATCCAACTCCGAACCGCGATAAGTAAGCTAGATCAGTCCGCTCAGTCGGATTCAATAGCCGCCGTGGATCTTTTAGAATCGATTCGCCAACTCAATGGGTTTATTTAACTCCATTCGCACGCGTAGTAATTCGAATCGATGGTGCTGCAATAACATGATAAAATATAACGATAGATATTTTCTTACTACAATAACAAACACTTCTTATTAAATTTACAATTTTGGTTACAAAAAAGGTGGCGAAAGAATAATAGCATTAGTAATATTTACTATAATCTGTTTAATAACTAGGAGGAGCGTTTCAAATTTCACGCGCCAAAACCTACAACTCTGATTGGCCGAGAGCGCGCCCATTTTACACTATGCTAATTACGTCATTATTAGACGCAGCAGCTGACATAACCTTAATTCGAAGCGTTACCGAGTTGCAACTTTGTCTGTTTCGTAATAACCTTTTGTGCGGTGTTTCTTTAGCATGGTTAAACATCAGTTTTGTTTATATTGTTGTGATGGATTATGGACCCAGTACAAGCTTTATCACCGAGCTTGTACTGGGTCCATAATCCATCACAACAATATAAACAAAACTAATGTTTAACCATGCTAAAGAAACACCGCACAAAAGGTTATTACGAAACAGACAAAGTTGCAACTCGGTAACGCTTCGAATTAAGGTTATGTCAGCTGTTGCGTCTAATAATGACGTAATTAGCATAGTGTAAAATGGGCGCGCTCTCGGCCAATCAGAGTTGTAGGTTTTGGCGCGTGAAATTTGAAACGCTCCTCCTAGTTATTAAACAAATTATAGTAAATATTACTAATGCAATTATTCTTTCGCCACCTTTTTTGTCATCACCTTCACCTCCAAAAAAGTGTAAGAAGTTGGATTTGGGTAATTTATATCTGTCTGAAAAACAGTGCATAATAAATATGTATAAGCAGATGATAATATATGATCCACATATGAAAATGACTGCTGTTGTATCAATTTTAATATAATTCCATGATTTTTCTCTGACTTTTCCGGTTTGAATGATATTCAGTAAATTTTTTATTTACGTAAATTTCAGGCATTAGTCGATTTTATAATAGAATTCAATTTGAAGTTTTGAACGAGTGTTTCCACTCCCAGGCTAAGCATGAAGTAAAATTTCGAGTTTAGAAAAGCCCCGTGAAAATTTGTCGAGGGTCGCGCAGCGACCCGAGACAAATTTTCGGGCTTTTCTAAACTCGAAATTTTACTTCAAGCGCCACGCGTACAAAACACTGATTTGAAGTGGAGTTCAGAAACACACAAACTCATCTTTAACCAGAGTAACAGGGAGTCAGATATTTAGTCTGTTATCAACGATGTTCAGTGGTAATAATAAATAAGTTTTCAATATTTTTGCTAAAACAACTGGTAACGATATTTATATATTAATAGTTGCAAAAAAATAATATACGAACATTTATTCTTTAAGGATTTGTATTCATGATTCGAAAAAACAGGATTCGCATCATATTTATCTCTTACGAATCCTTTATTCGAGTAGTCATAATTCAAATCATATTAGGTGATTCGGATTCGTGATTCCATTTCTTTTTACGAGGATGCGTCCCAGCTCTGATAGATAGAGTTTTATTTCATAGATATATGGCGAGATGCCGTATAAGCATTGTAATTAAACTGACGATATCGTACAATGGAAAAGAAAATACTTAACCACAATTAAGAAATACAAAATGGATATTTGATTTTATTTAAAGAGTAATTATGAAATTATTTAAAATTACCGCCAAATTTATCTAGTGATATATTTGGTAACTTTTTATAGTGTAAATTGGGCTTTGGCACTTACTCCTTCTAGTTTTTAAACAGACTATAGATAGTAAACAACGGCGTTTGCTTATGATATTTTAAGTTGTAGTATCTGTGAACTAACAAGAGGCAAATCTCAATCTAAATAAACGAATAACGCAGGTTTAGAAATTGACGTGAAAAATATTCAGTTTTTAGAAATGAATTAAGTAGTGTACAAATGGAAAAAGTAAAAAGTGCATGTTCAATAAAGCCGAGAGTAGCCGGCCTGTCGATCTACGAGCCGCGTGAAAATCAAGATTTGTTAATGCATTGCGAATCTACATTCACTCTAGGAGAGCGGGCGAATCAAAATGGCTCAAAAAGAGCTACATATATCGAACTGACTCACTTGGCTCACCAGCTCACTTCACTGAGCTGACTCTTCGAGTCGATTCGCTCAGGAGTCACCCATCTCTAGTATAAAACGTTTTTACTATGAACATTCTTTCTTCAATGGTATAATTGATATTCATTTAGCAAATTAAATTTGACAACTTATAACAATAGACAAATTTGAAGTCATTTATATGATTTATTTCATTACATGTTCCAAATTGAAAATGCTCACCCCTAATTATATTATATATTTCTGATTGAAAACGCTCACCCGGCATATTGCACAGCTAACTAGATATTTACATAATTTTTGTTTCTATCCGCAATAATTTTAAAAGTATAATTTCTTGTTGTGCCTACGTCCGTGAATTGAACACAAAAATATTGCAAAAACAAGGACCAACATTAATAAAGGAAAACATTTAAATTATTCTTAAAATATTGTTCCGGAAAATATCCTACTGTTTCTAAAATATTATTACCATTTCGAAATAACACTAGTTAAATTCCGACGGCTTTATTTATCCAAACATTACATTTACATAATAATTAACAAAATCACTGATAGTCAACAATCCATGACGAAAGTCATTATATTCCATAATAAAACTAACACTTGATTCTTCCTCAATTCACACGTTTATTACCAAAGTAGCGAAATAGCTTAGATACTCGACGTCCTTGTCGAAATCTAGATCAAAAAAAACAACAACTCAAGGTGCTTGACCAAACGAAACGCAATCATTATTTACTTTGCAATCATTAGTGCATATAATACAAATGAGCAGAAAACGAGTGTGTTTGGCAATAAACCGTTGGGTAAGGCTCTCCTAATCGATTCCACTGGATGCGTCAAATAATGACGAAAGTGATTACTGTAATCATCGTCTGGTTGGTGACTTTGTAATTATTTATTTAAATACAATGATGGAATTAAGATATCAGAGATACGTAAATCAAAAAATTGATTAACGTGTCACCAATAGCTTGATTCCATCGTTGTAATTAAATAAACGTAATTGCGTTGTTGTAAAATTTTCATTTTTCATAAATGCATAAGAAAACATTGATAACATTGTAGGTACTTCAAACTAATCAATTTTCTGATTAAATTCTTCCCTTTCCAAGTTTACTGAAATAATAAAATAAATAAACAGTGTACCATAACTTCAAATAATTCAGTTTTATGTTTTAATTACAAGGTAATAATATGTAATCTTTACTCTCTGTCTAGATTTAAGTGAGGTGCAATAAACACATTTAAGTAATGTTTAATCAACATTGCAACAGTGGCGAAGCTACTAGAGATGTTCCGAATAATTGCATTCGTATTCGTATTTCGCTTATTTTTGTGTTATTCGTTTTTTGTATTTGTACTCGTTAAATTTATAGCGAATACAAGAATATTATTCGTTTTCGAATAATGGAAAGGTCTACACAACAAATAAAAGATTGGTTAGAAGTTTGAATATTCATTCATGTTTTAGGCTAGGTGAGTTTAACATAAAGAAAAATTGAATTTGCCAATTGTTTGCAGAATATTTACAAAATATAAAAACGTATTTAATTCAGGGTTGTTATGTTTAAAACATTTTGTATTAAAATAGTGTTTTAAACATGTTTAAAAACAATCGTCGTGTTTTAAATGGTTTTTTTAATTAAAACACTTAACTTTGTTTTACCACTTTTATTTTACTTTTCAGTGACTACAGTTTCGACTACAAGCTAGTTATTATCAAACTAAGTGGAAAACAAAGTTAAGTGTTTTAATTAAATTGTTATGAAGATGTACCACAAAGTGAACGCCAAATAAACTAAAGATTTAAATGGTTTTGTTTTAAACATGTTTTAAATGTTAAATTCGTGTAAAACATATTTTAAACGTCAAATTTGTTTAAAACGTTTGTTTTGTCACTTTAATTAGTTAAACTATATTTCATACTACTTTATTAAACATTCTTCGTTTACGTTTTCAAATGTTAGTTAAATTGTTGAAGATATTTCAAATTATATTATTAAAAATAAAATGTTATCATAATAAAATATCACAATTATGTGTGCATAAATGTGATTTAAAACGTGTTTTAAACATGTTCAGCCTTATTAATAGAATTGCCGTTAATATCATTATAGTTTAATGCTAATTAATCTCTACTAGACGCATACAAACACGATATTAACATTTCGTATTAATAAAGCAAAATCTGCATGTTATTAGTTAGTTTTGAAATAATGATAGAATGAACGTAGCAACATTATATTTTCATGTGTTCTAACTTCATTGTAATCAAGTAATTTAGAAGGTATGTTACAATGTTTTTTTTATGTCTGTGAAAATGTATGCGCTACTTAAAAATTTTGCAAAATTATTTGAAATAAATATATCGAAGAGAATTTCTTGCCATATTTCGAATTATATCACACCCCACCAGCATGGGTTCGTACGCAAACGTTCAACAACCACAAACCTAGTAAACTTCACCCAATTCGTATCAGAAGTTTTGGACCGTCGTGGCCAAGTGGACGCGATTTATCTGGACTTCAAAAAAGCTTTCGACAGCATTAGTCATGACATCATATTAAGTAAATTATCATTCCTCGGGTTTTCTCCAATACTATGTTCGCTGATGGAGTCCTATCTGAAAGACAGAACCCAATATGTTGAGCTAAGTGGCTTCAAATCCCCTAAATTTTCTCCAACAAGTGGTGTGCCCCAAGGGTCCATTCTTGGACCTTTATTATTTATCTGTTTTATAAATGATATTGTGTCAGATATAACGTCAAACATCCTTCTTTTCGCTGATGACATTAAATTGTATTCTGAGATCAGATCTCAGGAGGATTGCCTAACCATGACTAGTGATTTGCGGAAAATTAAGGAATTAAGGAATGCATATTAAACGACCTTCATTTGAATATCAGTAAATGTAATTTTATAAAATTCAGTAGGAAACATAATGCGATACAGTATAACTAGGCCGTTGCGAATCACCAGCTTACGGAGCACAGAGTTATTAGGGACTTAGGAGTTTTGATCGATAATAAGCTAACATTTGTAGATAATATCGATGCAATTTGTAAATCAAGTTATAAATTGGCTTTGTCATTAGAAATTCCAAAGATTTTAATAATATTGCAACTCTGAAGAATATGTATTTTACTTTTGTTAGATCCAAACTTGAATATTGTTCGCTAATCTGGTCGCCTTTTGTTGCACGTCGTAAATTACAACTGGAAACAATACAACGAAAATTCCTTAAAACTCTGTATTTCAAACGCCATAGAATGTACCCAATACAGAATTATAACTACGTTAAACTACTGGCGGAGTTTGATATACCCCCTTTGGAGTTGCGAAGGAAAGTGGCATCGACATTATTTATGTTTAACCTAATAAACGGCCAAATTCATGACCCCTTTTTACTTTCAAAGCTAAACTTTCACACACCTCGGCTAAATGCTAGATGTTCGATCTCTTTCCAATACCCAACTGCAAATACAAATGCTTTACAATACTCTCCTCTATATCGCATGCTGATGTTATGTAACGACATAGACGATGTCGACCTATTTAATATATCACTTTCCTCTCTTAAAAAACGGCTTCTTCAATAATATTGCAAGCGATTGTTTTTTATTTCTTTTTGTATAATTTCATTCTTTGTACTTGTCCTCTTTACCGTTTTTTTAAGTTTACAAATTTTTAGTTTAAGTTAATATTAAGTTTCTCTGTAAATGGATTTATCTGTTGAGAAATAAATTATTATTATTATTATTATTATATTTCTTGTTTTCTCGGCGATTAATCAGCCGGGGTCTTCCTTGCTGACGGGTTATACCAAGTCTCGCAAGTGCTCTATCGTAGGAATTTTCGCGTAATACTGCAGGTTTTTAAAATAATTGCCTTTTGGATGTTGGTATGCATAAATGGCTCTATATGTAGTCTTTTCAGATTTGGTTTAAATTCTTTATGAGTAATACCGGTGGTGGATATAATAAATGGTAGTATATGTGTACGATCTTGTTTCCATATTCTTTCTATCTCAATGGCTAGCGCTGTATATTTTTCGATTTTCTCCGTGTATTTTTTGGTAGTGTTGTTGGCTACCGGTATAGCAATATCTATAATATATGTCGTTTTGTTTGTTTTATCTTGGAATGTGATGTCCGGTCTATTGTACACGATGGTCTTATCAGTGTGTATGGTTATGTCATAGTACAATTTGTATTTGTCATTGTCTATTACAGTGGTCGGCACATAGTTGTAGTATGGTACTTGCTCTTTAATGAGGTTGTATTTTAGAGCTATAGCTTGGTGAATAATTTTCACTGCAGTGTTATGGCGGTCGGTATATTCTGTTCCTGCCAACATTTCGCACCCTCCTATAATATGGACAATTGTTTCTGGTTGTAGCTGGCATTTTCTGCAGGAATCATTAGTTATGGATGGGTATTTAATTATGTATTTTTGATAGTTTTTTGTGGCTATCACTTGATCCTGGATGGCTAGTAGGAAACCTTCAGATTCAGGGTGCAGTTGTCCTCTTTGTAACCAGGCGTACGAATCTAGTTTGTCTATACTGTTGTTGTTCATTATGTATAAGTGTTTACCATGTAGTGTTTTTTTCGACCATTTTTCCATCTTTTGTTGTTGTGTTTGTGCCTGTTCTGGTACCTCCTGTGATGAAAGATTCAGTGGTGTGTAGTTATTGTCTGATTGTACTATTGCCGAATGCAGCGATGTTGTTTTATTGTAAAAATATTCTTTAAGAGTTTTGATTTGTTTATCGTGCAGAGTGTGGATATCTATTAGCCCTCTTCCCCTTTCTTTTCTGGGTATATTTAATCTTTCTTTGCAGGCATGCGGATGGTGTGCTCTGTGTTTTGTAAGCTGAGTTCTAGTAAGTATATTTAAGTTTTCCAAATCTGTTGCTGACCAATGGATTATACCGAATGAATATGTTAGTAATGGTATCGCGTATGTATTTATGGCTTTAAATATCTTTCTAGCATTTAGTTTAGTTTTTAGTATTAATGATAGCCTCTTTTTATATTGTTCTTTTAGATGTTCTTTGATTGTTGCGTGATCCAGTCTTGTATTTTGTTCGAATCCTAAGTATTTGTATGTTTCGTTCTTCTGTAGGTTCATTAATGAGTGTTTGTTGAGTGTGTGAGGTGTGGTAGTGTCCTTCCATTTTCCTCTGTCCATACATAGGGTTCTGCATTTATCCATTCCAAAATCCATGTTTATGTCTGTTGTTATGTCTTCTACTAGTGTTAGTAAGCCTTTCATTTGTGTTTCTGTTGGTCCGTATAATTTGATATCATCCATATAGAATAGATGGTTGATAGTATGATTTGTTGTTTTTCGGTTTTTGATTTGGAATCCATATCTTGTGTCATTTAGGGCATTGGAGAGGGGGTTTAGACATATACAAAACCATAGCGCGCTCAATGAATCACCCTGGAAGATTCCTCTATTGATTTGGATGCAGTCTGTTTGTATTTGTTCTTTCTCTGTTGTTAGGTGTATTGTTGTTCGCCATCTTGTCCCGATTGCTTTCAAGAACTTTCGGAGGGTCGGGTGGATTTTATAGATTTCTAGTGTTTTGTGCAGCCAAGAATGGGGTACAGATTCGAATGCCTTTTTATAGTCGATAGTTATTATTATTATTATTATTATTATTAATATTATTATTATAACTCTTCTGATATATTATTAGATTGAACATTACTTCTAATGAGTGTCTCCACTCCCAGACTAAGCATGAAGTAAAATTTCGAGTTTAGAAAAGCCTGAAAATTTGGTTTGGTCGCTCCGCGAAGCGAAGCGGCCAAACCAAATTTTCAGGCTTTTCTAAACTCGAAATTTTACTTCATGCGCCACGCGTATAAAACACTGATTTTAAGTGAAGTTCAAAATACACTGATAAGGTTTATACATTTATGATTTTACCTATGCCCTATCTAGTAACCGCATTATATTACACTGTCATCTTGACAAGTATGATTGACATTACGTACACATGCACGTAATAGCTTCGACAAGTACATTACGTGCTGACAGCTGAACAGCTGATTGTTTACCGTAAAACCAAATGCCATTTCTTTGATGTACAGGGAGTTTTTCTTTAAAGTATGCGTATTCCAAATTCAGCTTATTTTCTTTAAATCTTTAGTTATTCGTTGTTTTTTTTAAGAGTTCAATTTAAAGCTTCAAACGAGTGCTTTCCACTCCCAGACTAAGCATGAAGTAAAATTTCGAGTTTAGAAAAGCCCCGTGAAAATTTGTCGAGGGTCGCGCAGCGACCCGAGACAAATTTTCTGGGCTTTTCTAAACTCGAAATTTTACTTTATGCGCCACGCGTATAAAACACTAAAATATTGTGAACGCTATATATATTTGAACCTCAATTGAAATCAGTGTTTTATACGCGTGGCGCATGAAGTAAAATTTCGAGTTTAGAAAAGCCCAGAAAATTTGTCTCGGGTCGCTACGCGACCCTCTACAAATTTTCACGGGGCTTTTCTAAACTCGAAATTTTGCTTCATGCTTAGTCTGGGAGTGGAAAACACTCGTTTAAAGCTTCAAATTAAACTCTTTTAAAAAACAACGAATATAGGAAAATGTACAGCTTTATTCCCTGTATATTATTAAAGTAGTAATTTAGTTTCCATCATTGTCAAGGTACTATTAAAAATTATTACAATAAATAAGTTGTTCTTTAATGCTCATTGTTTATTTTGTTATGGCGTAGGTAAAGTATCGTACGTTTCTCGAGTGGTATTGCAATTACATACTCGCGGAACACTGCACTCGCCGCTGCGCGGCTCGTGCGCAACATGTCCGCTCATATGTAATATGCTGCATACCACTCTCGTTACGTAATATACTATATTGCATTATTAAATAAATTCTAAATAACCCTATTTTGTTATGACAGTTGAGGTTATTTATAAGACTAAAACTAGGGCTATTAAATTATTAGTGGTAAACTAACAAAAGTAATCTACTAAAACGTTTTATTAATCCAAAAATGTCAATGTCATCCTTAGAACTGTGTTAAAGCTGTATGCTAAGGTCTATTATTAAGGCTGGTTATGTTTAAAACACGTTTTTAACATGTTTTAAACACGTTTTAAATATGGTTTTATTAAAGAAAACACGTTTTATAAAAAAAAACTGTTTGCCCACTAAGTAAAAAACAAACAAATAACGTTATATCAACATTGTAGCAACATTAAACGTTGTTTTAATGTTGTTAAAACATTCTTTAAATGAATTTGCTCAGTGGATGTTTTAATTAAAATGAAAAAAAACGTTATTTTTAACAACCCTGATTAAAATTAATATCGACTCTCTGCAAAAATTTCGTCCCGTTGAGACTTTTTCAAGTATTCATTGAAACAACTACTTCTCGAGCTAATACCCCGACAGATATTGAATTGAAGGGCTTATTGTGTAACATGAAAAACCGCACAACCAAAAAATGCTGTATTATTCTTTAATTTGATTAAGCAGTAATATTAAAAGCTACAGTATGCTCATCTTCGCATGCAAACCGAAGCTTTCAAAACTTGTCAAACAATTAATTCTTAATATCATAAAATATAAGAACGAATTACATTTAATATCGACTTTCTGCAAAAATGTTGTCTCATTGAGACAAATAATACATTTTACATTTTTTTTCTAAATTTCAAAATCCAATATCTCCCCATTAAGCAAATCCATTTAAGTAATGTTTCATCAACATTAAAACAACGTTTAATGTTGCTACAATGTTTATATAACGTTATTTTTTAATTTTTTGCTCAGTGGGTCAGTTCTGTTTACTTGTGGCACATCATGTTATTTCAATAAGCCCCTCAATTAAACAATAAATATTTGAGTTACACGACAGATTTACTATTCTATGCATAATTTATATGCATCAGGTCAAATTATTCTCTCACCAAAATATATTTCTAGATAGGATTTTTCAACATTAAGTTATATTTAAAAAAAATGATTCATAAGGCTGATAAATGTTGAAAGTTCTTCTTCATTTTTATATAAATAAAACAATTTAAACACTTTTAAATATCTATTGTAAACTGCTACAATGGCTTCGCCACATTATAGCTTCTTCAGGCTGTTGCTACAATGTTGATATAACGTTATTTGTTTGTTTTCTGCTCAGTGGCTCGGTTCTGTTTACTTGTGGCACATCATGTTATTAAACAATGAATATTTGAGTTACACGACAGATTCACCATTCTATGCATAATTTATATGCATCAGGTCAAATTATTCTCTCACCAAAATATATTTCTAGCTAGGATTTTTCAACATTAACCCGGCCGAGCAATTATAGAGTTACCTCTAAAAGTTGATTTTAGGTCAAATTCTACACTTCTTTTTATGATTTCTGCAAATGACTTATTGTATTACATACTGTGCATTTATCTTTTAAATATACATAATGTACACGCTTTAATGTAAGGCATTCGTCGATTTTGTATAAAAACGTGCAATATGTTTAGAACGAGTATTTCCACTCCCAGACTAAGCATGAAGTAAAATTTCGAGTTTAGAAAAGCCCCGCGTAGAAAATTTGTCGAGGGTCGCGCAGCGACCCGAGACAAATTTTCACGGGGCTTTTCTAAACTCGAAATTTTACTTCATGCGCCACGCGTATAAAACATTCAAATATTGGGAAGTTAGAAATACATTAAAAACATTTTTTGTTTAAATGAGATATTATCGAGATATTAAATAACAAAATATTTACTTTTTTCTTCATACATTTTCAAGTCACATCGAATAATATAATTCACTGGCGAAAGAAATTAACGCATCACATTAATTTTTTTAATTTAAAAATAAAGTTTTGATGTTTAAAAACAAAAAAAAAATAACAACAAAACCAACTGAACTATAATAATGATTTTCAACACATTTTCTTTCATTAATGACTAAAATAATGTCATAAATAAAAAGAGGAAAAAAGTTAACATGTGATTATAAGACTTAATATCTAGTGTTTCCTCCTCTTGCTCGAATAACTGCCTGACAGCGACGGCTCATACTGTTAATTAATGATCCAATTTCATCCTGGTTAATATCTTCCCAAATTTCCTGCAATCTTTATCCAAGCTCTTGTTGATTGCTTGGACGCCGAGGAAGTGCTCTAAGGCGTCTGCCCATCGCGTCCCATAGGTGTTCGATCGGATTAAGATCGGGACTCCTGGCTGGCCATTGCATTGTGTTGTTACCCACTAGGTCAAGATACTGTTGTACAATTCGGGCACTGTGTGGTTTTGCATTGTCATGCATCAACAGGAAATCGTTTCCTCCAAAGGGAGCAAAAGGCATTACGGATGGTTCTAAAATGTTTGCAATATAAGACGCTGCCGTGATGCTTCCTCTTGGTATGACCACCAACTCCGTACGAGCCTCTAAAGTGATACCATCCCACACCATAACAGAGCCTCCACCAAACATAACAGTCGGAACAATGTTACACTGCGCATAACGTTCACCTGGCCGTCTGTACACATGCATACCTCTGTCACTGCCGTAAGGACAAAATCTGGACTCGTCGCTAAACATAACATTAGCCCAATCGGCCTGTAACCAGTTTATATGTTCTTGCACAAATGTTAACCTGGCTCTGCGATGGTCTGCGGTTAATTGTGGTCCTTTTGCCGCTGTTTTCGGAGTTAAATCAAAACCACGTAACCTTTTTCTGATGGTAACGGAACTTACATGAACATTGTGGATCTCTGCGAGCATATTTTGTAGCCTAGGAGCCGTAATAAACCGTTCGCGTAACGTCTGCATCATTAAAAAACGGTCTTGAACAGCAGTTGTGACCCTTTGTCTCCCTTGTCCTGGCCTTCTTAAGTATGCCTGAGTTTCCCGATGTCTCTTCAAGACACGGGATACGGTCGATTGATTAACACCAAGATGCTGACTGATGTAACGCTGACTCCTACCTTCTTCTGCAAGTGTAACCACAATCACAGCTTTTTCACTGCTTAAATTAAGATTCCGACGTCTATCCATATTCATTCTTCACTATTTAGCACTTAATTTTAACAATTACTTGAAAACAAACTCAAAAAGAAATTTTATATGAACCTTTCTTACAGTCAGAATAATGAAAAGTGCTTCATTTTATTTATTGACAGAAAACCATGAGAACAAAAGACAAAACACAATATGTAAAACAGCATGCTTGATAAGATTTCTTATTGTAAAAATATGTTTGTGTTCAAAGAAAACTCGATTCCAAGATATCAAAAAAATCACAAATGATGCGTTAATTTCTTTCGCCAGTGTATATCAAATTAACCTATTTAGTAATTTAATTAACTTAAATTAATAATGGTGCGTATATGCATCAATGGCGCCTAATGGGTTAAGTTATTTTTTCAATAATTTGATTGACAATGCTGATAAATGTTGTAAGTTCTTCTTCACTTTTATGTAAATAAAATAATTTAAACACTTTCAAATATCTATTGTAAACCGCTACAATTGTTTCGCCACACTGTGGCTTCTTCAGGCGAAGAAATGATGAAATGAAATGACGTCATTTGAAGTTATATTTTGATTTCAGATGGGATTTCTAAGAGCTTTAGCAAGGAAGAAGATTTCAGATGACGGAAAAGAAAGCGAACTCGCTAGAGTTTTGAATTTGGTCGACTTGACAGCCCTCGGAGTCGGATCAACCTTAGGTTTGGGCGTTTACGTTCTAGCAGGATCTGTGGCCAGAAATGAAGCAGGACCAGCAGTTTGCTTATCGTTTTTAGTAGCAGCTATTGCTTCAGCTTTTGCAGGTAATTACTACTTAACAATAATTAACATTTAGACTAGCACAAAGTTTCGTAATAAATGCATAACGTGGCTTTAGACTTTAATCTTCTACGAGGGGTGATCAAAAAGTAAGGTTACAAAATGTACAAGCTCATTGTAGGCTTTGTAACCTTACATTTTGATCACCCCTCGTATGTCTGTCAAATTTAAAATAAGAATAGAATAGAATTAATATACAGGATGTCTCCTAAAAAAACATAAATTCTTTATTTGTTGACCGATTTTAAAAAATCAAAAAACAATTAAAATGGCTCCACAAGATCTACAAACAAGCCCTAATTTTACTGCTTTACCAAATCGAGTTTCATGTCAGCGATAGTGAACTTTTTTTTTCAAATGGCCACGTATATTTATTTAAATTGATTCTGATAGAGGTTACTTTTCTAAATCCAAAGGTGTACAACAAGTTGGCTTTGGTGCAATATTTATTAGTAACAAAAAATGTTTATTAACATAAAGTTGGAGTCTTGTAGATTTTTTTAAGTGTGCCATGGAAAAATAAAACTGAGCACATAAAACAATAACTGTTATCAAACTGACAGTGTCTCAGATTCGATTTTTGTGTCAGCCAAATTTATTATTATTAGTGAAATAACTCAAGTGATGGCTAACAATATTAACAGTTATACTATTTTTTTACTTATGAATATTACACAAATGCCAATTTGTTGTACATGTTTGAATTTAGAAAAATATCATCTATCAGAATTAATTTTAAAAAATATACATAGCCATTTGAAAAAAAAGTTGACCATCGCTGACATGAAAGTTGATTGGGTAAAAAACTCAAATCAAGAATAGATTTATTGGTCAATAAAATACATATTGTTATAAGAACAGGTCATTTTATAAAATATATATATATATATATATATATATATATATATATAAAATTAAATACATAAAATTAAGAGTAAGACTATGAAACAGTTAAACATAAACTCGAGTTTAACTAATAAATGCGTCATGTTGCCATTTAGCAACAAACCTATTTAAGCAAAAAACTTCCAAACGAGTGTTGAATATCGGATATTTTTTTCTCATTAATCACTTGTAAAATATTTTTATATACAGGGTGTCCCATTAGTGCGTGTTCGGAGGATATCTCCGTTCTCGTTAAAGATAGAAAAATATTTCATAGATGAAACTTACTTGACTTGAAGAGCTGCATAACCCAAAATTATTTTCATGTATACAGGATGTCCCATAAAAGTGGTACTGAAAGTAAAATATATTTTTTAAATGGAACACCCTATATATTATTTGATGTTTAGATATTACTAACAATTATACGTATGTTTTATATAACATGTATATACCTAAACCTAACATATATCATAATATTTACAATTTAATGAAAAAAGTTAGATTTTTAGTTTATCAGATTTTAATTTATATCTCTATTATTAGTAATTTTAAAAATAATCTGTATTGTACTTTCATAATTCATACCCGACGATATCCTCAGCCGAAGTCAATTTTACCTTTGCACTTACTTTGTAGTAATTATAATCTCTCAATCTTAAGATAATTCAAACAACAAAAACTTAGTTTTTTTAAATGGCACCCCCTATATTTTTATACGGCATAATATTCGTCTTGAAAGACGAATAATATTCCGTATATAAATATAGGGTATGTCATTTAAATATAATTAGTTTTTATTGTTTGAATTTTTTAAAGATTGACAGGTTATAATGACTAAAGACTGAAAGACGAATAATATGCCGTATAAAAATATAGGGTGTGCCATTTGAAAAAAAATAGTTTTTATTGTTTCAACTTTCTTAAAATAGACAAGTTATAATTACTACAAATTAAGTGCAAAATTAAAATTGACTACGGCTGAGAATAGCGCCTGGTATAAATTATGAAAGTACCGTACCGATTATTTTTAAAGTTACTAATAACTGAGATATAAATTCAAATCTGATAACCTAAAAATCTAACTTTTCTCATTAAATTGTAAATATTATGAAATATGTTAGGTTTAGGTATATACAATGTTATATAAATCATACGTATAATTAATAGTAATATCTAAAAATCAAATAATATATAGGGGGTTCCATTTTAAAAAATGTTGTTACTTTCAGTAGCACTTTTATGGGACAGCCTGTATACATTAAAATAATCTTACGTTATGAAGCTGTTCAATTCAAGTAAGTTTGGCCTCAAAAATATTTTTCTATCTTGAACCAGAGCGGAGATATCCTGCGAGCACGCACTAATGGGACACCCTGTATATTGATTTTGTAAATTAAATTCACTTGGTTTTGTTTCACTTATATGTATTTTATTTTGAAGAGTAGTAAAGTATTGAATATTGGAAATTACTATTTTTTTATATTTTTAAAACACCTAATGCAGCCATTTATGCGGCAAACCCTAATTTGTCATAAATACTTGTTTAGACATTAATTTTTTACTTTCCCACGTATGTAATACAAAGGGAAAGTATTGTTTTCGTGAAAATTTTCGAATCAAAAATTTTTGCGGAAATACCCGTTTTGAGGTCCCCTGAGTCGAATAAGACCATTTCTGAAAAATGTCTGTCTGTCTGTCTGTCTGTGTGTCTGTGTGTGTGTCTGTGTGCGCTGTACCGCAAAAACCGCTAAAGATATCGAAATGAAACTTGAAACTTAAGCTTTTTGTTACAATCGGAAGAACTGAAAAGCTTTTGGTGAAAATCGGAAAACCAGAAGTGGTACTTTACTCTTAGCGTTTTTCAGTTTTTTCAGATTTTTTCAATAAATGTTCATCAAACAAAAAATTCTTTCAAATCAAAGTTGTAGATAATAACAAAATGAAGATGTATTGTTCACTTACTTTTTGTCATAGCACTCTTAGTTTTTGAGATATTTCAAAAGTTGTGTGTTTTATCTAGTTATTGGTGTGTGACAGTGTATGTGCCGATACAATTGAAAAATGTTTCAAATAAAAGTTGTAGGAAATGAAAAACTAAAAATTTTTTGTAGATTCACTTTTTGTCATAGCACTCTTAGTTTTTGAGATATTCAATAAATAGTGTTTTTTATCTAGTCATTGGTTTGTGTCAGTATGTGTTGATCCAATTGAAAAATGTTTCAAATAAAAGTTGTAGTTATCAAAAAGTTGAAGACATTTTGAAAATAATAATGCTACAAATATTTTAAAAGTGATTTAATACGCAGTTTACGGGGGAAAGTACTATGATGGACACATCACCATTTTTTCAGATATTTTCAAATTAATATACACATTTTTTTTTAAATAATTTCCATTAAAAATAATCTAAAATAAAATAATCTTGCATTTAAGGGTTCAATTTTGAATGGAGCTCCTAAACAAAAAGACTTGGTTTTCAACTAATTTTTGTATTTTACGACAATTGCTCCACAGCATGGTTGCTTCTTCAAGTGAAGAGTTTGGCTTTCTTTTCCCATTAATATACACATATTTTTTTTTACATCTCTATTAGAAAAATTCTAAAAGAACAAAAAATCATGCATTTAAGGATTACATTTTAAAAGGAGCTTTAACCTAAATAAAAACACTGTTGCTTCTTCAGGTGAAGAACCTTTTTCTAATTTAATTATAAAACTGACCGTAAGTACCGTGCGATGATTAAAAACATGATTTAGAGTAGGCTTGAATTTCAAATTAGATTGGCACTACTGACTTTTAACACATAGTTTACCATAACCTCAAATTTATTTTATCATTCAATTAGCATTCTAGGCAACCGCACAAAATAAATGCCGCCTACTCTAAATCATAGTTTAAATGATTGCACGGTATAATGAATGACCAAATGTTAAGATTTATAACTGTACAAGGTTGACTAAATTCAATATAGTCGACCATATATTCAATTTAAATGTCTTGATTTATGACGTCAAATGTGGAAGTCCTTGTGTTATGGTTATTAAATTGTATAAGATAAACTTAACTCTTTGACATACGATGTAAAATCACTTTTATATATTCCATATAACTATTTCTAAAATTAAATATATTCTGAATTTTTCAATATTTCAGTGTTTTGTACGTGTGGCGCACGAATTAAAATTTCGAGTTTAGAAATACATGAAAATTTGGTTCGATTAACTTTAAATTTTAGGTGATCTTATGTTGTGTATTATCCTTGGCTATTGATGTCAGATGTGGATTTCTTCATGTGTTGGTCGCGTAGCGAAGCGGAGCGACCAAACCAAATTTTAGGGCTTTTCTAAACTCGAAATTTTACTTCATGATTAATCTGGGAGTGGAAAACACTCGTTTAAAGTTTTAATTCAAACTTAATAATAACTGTAGATTCTGAAGTCACTATTATAAAAATAAAAGGTGGGCTTACTTTGTATTTTAGGTGACCTTATGCTGTGTATTATTCTTGGTCATTGACGTCAGATATGGATTTCTTCATGTGTGGTTAAATATCAAGATTTAAAACTGTATAAGGTTGACTTAATTTCAATATAGTCTACCTTATTTTCGATTTAAATGTCTTGATTTCTGACGTCAAATGTGAAAGTCTTTAACATATGATTTAAAATTAATTTTACATATTCCATATATACTGCCTTTCAAAAAAATCAGAACACCAAGTATTTATTGCACGATTTTAATAAAATTTACACAATTTGATCATGTAAACGAACTGTATCGATGATCAAAAAATCAACTTGAAAAACAAAAAAACAAATGAATAAAAATTAATAATGTGTTGGGCCTCCACGATTTCCCAAACACTCATTAACACGTCGAGACATGCTAGAAAACAGGCTGTCAATATCGACTTGGGGTATTTCATTCCAAACTTCGATAATTTGACCTCTAAGTTCCATTACAGTGTTAGCGGGGCGCTGTAAGTTACTTATTCTAACACCTATCATATCCCAAACATGTTCTATTGGCGATAAATCTGGAGAACGAGATGGCCAAGGTAACAAATTGATTTCGGCACTATCAAACAACTGTCTTGTAATGGCCGCTGTGTGAGGTCGAGCATTATCTTGCTGAAAAATGGGGTTCTGCAAGCCATTTACATAGGGCACTAACACTGGCCGTAAAATGTTGTCAATATACCGAATCGCGTTAAGACTTGCTTCTAAAAAAACTAGAGGAGACCGACTACCATATGCTATCGCCCCCCAAACCATAACTCCGTCTGTAAGAGCCGTATGTCTTTCAACAGCAAATTGTAAAATTCTGCGTTCACCGCGTCGACGTCTCACTCTTCTGCGACCATCCTGAGCCCATAAACAGAACCGAGACTCATCGCTGAAGATAATGTTATTCCATTCATGGGTCCAATGTTGTCTTTCCCTGCACCAATCAAGTCTTGCTCTGCGATGCTGCGGAGTAAGAGGTAGACACAATTGTGGACGGTAGGATCTTATACCAAAACTGCGGATTCTTCTGTAAACAGTAGCCATGGATACTCTTTGGCCATTGAGAGCCAACCAGTCATTTCCCAATGCCCGCGACGTTGTAAATCTGTCCCTTAAAGTTGTAAGACGAAGAGCTCGATCTTCACGCTCAGTGGTGCTTCTTGGACGTCCTGATCCAAGTCTACGTCGATTCTCCCCAGCTTCGGACCATCTAGACCAGCAGCGTACGATCACCGATACACTACGGCCTACCCTTTCAGCAATAGCACGAACCGAAAAACCCGCTTCTCGCATTCCAATAATGCGACCCCTTTCAAATTCACTTAGATGATGATATTGTGCACGCCGACGAACACGGGGCATCTTTTTATGTTTTACAAACTGAAACGTAAAACTACTCAGAGGCTACTTGGATATTAGAAGCAATTACGTTAAAAAATCAGCAGCTCTTCATAATGGTGAAATCAAGGAAAAATACGATTAAATAGTAACCAAAACAATTGATTTTTTGATCATCGATGCAGTTCATTTACATGATCAAATTCTGTAAATTTCATTAAAATCGTCCAATAAATACTTTGTGTTCTGATTTTTTTGAAAGGCAGTATAAATGTTTGTAAAATTAAGTATGTTCTAAATTTCACAATATTTCAGTGTTTTATACGCGTGGCGCATGAAGTAATATTTCATATACACATTTGTATAATTAATCGACATGAGATCACACCTGCGCAGTATATTCCGAATTTCACATTATTTTAGTATTTTATAAACAAACAAAAAACATCAGGCTTTTCCAAACTCAACATTTTACTTCATGCTCAATCAAGGAGCGAAAACACCGGTTCGAAACTTCAAATTAAACGCTTTTAAACAAAGCAATGAATTTATTTCCATTCCAAAATAAAAATTAATACATTTAATACACTTAAATACTTAAGTTATTAAATAATTATCAAATATATAATTAATCATACAGGAATTTCTATACTAACTTGCTTCTGCATTTAATTCCATTTCCATTCCAAAATGGAACGGATACATTTAACGCACTTAAATACTAAATTTATCAAATAATTATCAAATATTTAAATAATCATACAGGAATTCTGTACTAATTTGCTGCTTTGGAAAAAATAACACATACATTTTCAAGGCTTTCTAAAAGATTAAAATAAAACAGGGAAATAGAAACAACGTTCATTCTAATAAGTCATTGACTTGTTATTACTTATCAGTCAGGTGTATATGTTATTTATGTTAATCAGTCCTTGGTAAATACATTTTTCTAATAACTGTTTACGCAACAAGGTCGGTAATATGACAGGAACAACCGTAGCTGAACTGTACACAATCGGTTAAGTCAGTTAACTAACTATAAATTAATACACAAAGTGATCGCTTTCACAATAAATCATGAAATAAATTAATAATTTATCGATCACATTAATTTAATCACAGAATAAACACGCACCTATTACTATAAAACACAATACTGAATTGAATTAATCGTATACAATTGCAGGAAAATAACATTACAACATTGTAAATAGCCTCTAATTATAATTAAAGATAATGAGATTTATACAAGTGCTCACATCCATCATTATCAAAGAATTCGCATAGATTACACAATTTCCTACTGGAAATTATGTTTTATTTTAAGTTGCTCACATCCAATATCATTATCAAAGAATTCACATACAGGGCGTTTGTATTTTAAGTATACATATCCCGATAATTACAGCGTTTTTTAAATTTGCGGGTATGTGTTGTTTCAAAGCGGTTAATTTAAGGCTTTTATCGAGTGTTTTCCACTCCCAGACTAAGCATGAAGTAAAATTTCGAGTTTAGAAAAGCCTAAGAATTTGGATTGGCCGCGTAGCGAAGCGGAGCGGCCAATCCAAATTAGGCTTTTCTAAACTCGAAATTTTACTTCATGCGCCACGCTTAAAAACACTGATTTACAGTGAAGTTCAAAAACACACACATACAACAACAATTGTAGGCAACCTAATATACGTTAGAGTTATCGGGTTGCCTATAATCACTGTTTTAAACAATTTGTTCAGCGCAGAATTTGACTCACGTTTTATTCACACGTACATATTAGATTGCTAAAGCCGTATATTTTAAACTTTACGATATTTCAGAGTTTTATACGTGTGGCGCATGAAGTAAAATTTCAAGTTTAGAAAAGCCTAAGAATTTGAATTGGCCGCGTAGCGAAGCGGAGCGGCTAATCCAAATTAGGCTTTTCTAAACTCGAAATTTTACTTCATGCGCCACGCTTATAAACACTGATTTACAGTGAAGTTTAGAAAATACACACATGCAACAACGATTATAGGCAACCTTATACACGTTACAGTTATTGGGTTGCCTATAATCACGGTTTTAAACAATTTGTTCAGCTCAGAATTTGTCTCGCGCTTTATTCACACCTACATACAGGGAGGGGCAGAAAAAGCTATCCGATTTCAAATCCCTTTTTCTCAGAAGAGGGAACAGGTAGAGTAGTGGGGTAAAAACCGTTAGAAAGCCGGTTTTATGCCATTTGTCATTAGTCAACATGCCTTGGTCTGATGAACATCGTGCTTTTGTTATTGAGCGGTTTATCGAAAACGGCGGTTCGATAATTGCTACACAACGTGCTTTTCGAATTCATTTCGGACTCGGGCGTCATGATCCTGTTCCACATCACGCTACGATTAAAGTGTGGGTGTCAAATTTTCGACAGACGGGTTCAGCATTGAAAACGGAGTCGCCTGGACGTCCCAGGACAGCAACAGGACCTGAAAACGTGGCCAATGTGAGAGCCGCGATCATCCATCAGAAACCCCTCCATAGCCCAAAAGTGACTGTGTGGTGTGCTCTTTCTCGCCTAGACGTCTGGGGGCCTTACTTTTTTGAAGAAAATGGGCAAAGCGTAACGGTCAACAGCGAGCGCTATTGTTTCATGCTGGAAAATTTTCATCAACCTAAAATGGAAGAAAATGGCGTGGAAAATGTGTGGTTTCAACAGGATGGTGCAACCGCCCACACATCGCGACGATCAATGGACATTCTCAGGGAAATGTTTCCCGGACGCCTCATTTCTCTGAGAGGTGATATTGGCTGGCCGCCGCGCTCACCGGATCTCACTCCATGTGACTTCTTCCTTTGGGGTTACCTCAAATCGAAGGTATTCCAGCATCGACCAAGGACCCTTCTTGCTTTACGAAGGGAAATTGCTCGGGCAATTGAAGAAATTCCTGTGGAAATGACGGTGAAAGTCATGGAAAGCTACCGCGAGCGCCTAAATCAGTGTATCCGCTCCCAAGGACGACATTTGAGTGATGTGCTTTTCAAAACTTAAATTTAAAAATGGCATAAAATTTGCGATATGTTAATAAAAAAAAAATTGTCAAGTTGAGTGGTTTTAATTTTATAACGTTTTGAAATCGGATAGGTTTTTCTGCCCCACCCTGTATTAGATTACTAAAGCCGTATATTCTAAACTTTACGATATTTCAGTGTTTTATACGTGTGGCGCATGAAGTAAAATTTCGAGTTTAGAAAAGCCTAATTTGGATTGGCCGCTCCGCTTCGCTACGCGGTCAATCCAAATTTTCAGGCTTTTCTAAACTCGAAATTTTACTTCATGCTTAGTCTGGGAGTGGAAACCCCTCGTTTTAAGATTCAAATTGAAATCTTTTAAAAAAACAGCGAATGTCGTAAAATTTACGGTGTATGCATATGTATACCTGAAAGAAAAATTCCCCCGTAGATTGCACAATTTACTACTGGAAAATATGTTTTATTTTAAAAGTTGCACAAGGTTGCAGAAACCGATTGACATTATGCGAATATTTAATAATGGAAATTCTCGTTTTACGATTTTTAATACGGTTTTGTTGCGTAATAATATTTCGAAATTTACAACTGGCATTTAACTTGTTTAACAAGAGTAGAATATTTTTAAATGATCGTGGAAATTTTGTATGGATGTTTAAAGCGTGGAATTATTTTTTAGTGTTGGTCTATAATAATCATACACCAACACTAAATCACTCATTTAATTACGTCATCCACAGTTACATTTTTTTCCTGGAGTAATTATAAATGATTATGTTCTGTTATTTATACCTTATTTATTTACGTTTTTTTTAATTACTATATTTACTGTAACAATGCTACTTTACAATAAGAGAAATTCAAAATAATTCGATTTGAAATTTAGTTTATCTTTAATTAATTTCTCACAACCCATTTTTGAATCTAATACTGGATGATTTAAATTAAATTTAAATAAAACACTTGGTTTATTTCACTTATTTATATTTTCTCCGACTAGTTTCGACCATTGGTCATCTTCAAGGAAGAAGATGACCAATGGTCGAAACTAGTCGGAGAAAATATAAATAAGTGAAACAATCCAAGTGTTTTAATTTAAATTTAATTTAAATCATCCAGTATGAAATTTAGTTTAATTTTAGTTTAAATAAAAAACTTATTACTTTCATAAAAGTGTTTTTTAAAGTAATACATTTTTTATTTAAAGTGAAATTAAAGTGAAAATAAACTGTTAACTATTATCTGCCTCAACAATTAAGTTATTGAAATTTAGTTAATTTTAGTTTAAATAAAAAACTTATTACTTTCAAAACAGTGTTTTTAAAAGTAATACGTTTTTTATTTAAACTAAAACCAAAGTAAAAATAAACTTTCAACTATTATCTGCCTCAATAATTAAGTTATTGAAATTTAGTGCTTGGATATTCTTCTCATTATTTGACTTTTTCATTTCTTTCACTGTAAACTTCAGAAACAGCATTATTCAAGCATTTCCATTATTAAATTCTCGTTTTTACGAAGTTTAAAACGATTTCATTGCGTAATAATATTTCGAAATTTATAATTGACTTTTAACTTGTTTAACAAGAGTAGAATTTTTTTAAAACATCGTTGAAATTTTGTATGGATGTTTAGAGCATGGAATTATTTTTTAGTGTTGGTGTATAATTTATTAAGGCTAATTTAATGACGTCATCAACTGTTGCATTTTTTTCCTGAAATAATTATACTTTTAATACTTTTAACTTGTTTAACAAGAGTAGAATTTTTTTTAAAAATCGTTGAAATTTTGTATGGATGTTTAGAGCATGGAATTATTTTTCAGTGTTGGTGTATGATTTATTAAGGCTAATTTAATGATGTCATAAACAGTTACATTTTGTTCCTATATATGATTATGTTGTGTTATTTATCCGTTATTTGTTTAAGTTTTTTTTAATTATTATAATTATTGCAGAATTGCAGAAAACTGTAAACTGCTTCCAAAATTCCACAGTTTGCGTGTTTTGTGGAACAGAATAATTACATTTTCTGAATTTCTTCATTCTTGTTATCAAAGCGACATCTTAATTAATTGTATTCGTTAAACGAACGCTATCAACTTTTAACGTTTTAATTTGATGTTTGCTTAAGTTGTGTTAATATGATCTATTCTAAAAGAAGGAGGCCGACTATAAAGTTATAATAAATGAAAAAAACAATGCTGTTTTTTCAGAGTAAGAAAAATTAAAAACAAATTCGATTTGAAATTTAGTTTGATTTTAGTTTAAATAGTTTTCAACTAGCAATAATCGCACTTCGGATGAACCTCATTGGTTACGATATCGCCACTGCGCAATAGTATATTGTGTATCTAGTGCGTGAAGTAGACTTTTTTACACAAGCGTGAAGATTGCGAAACGAGCGAAGCGAGTGAAGCAATCACGCGAGTGTAAAAAAGTCTTCACGCACGTGTTACACACTATACTTTTTCTACGACTACACGATTTAATAAATTCCAAAACACAAACAAACTATTAACGTAAAGTATTTATTTATCTTTATAATAATAATTATTAATTGTTACAGTGCAGTTGGTTAGGTACATTACACCAGAACTTTCGTTGGATGTAGTATTTAGACAACTATTGTTATTATTATTGCTAATATTCAAAATTTTGTTTGAAACATCTTGCTTCTTTGTTATCGAATTTTCAACATAACTTTCTGCAACAGCAGAACTTTTCCAGCCTCCGTGCTTTTTTAAAGTTAACAGATCGGCACCAGCTTCAACTAACAGAGTTGCAGAAGAACGCCTAAAGCAATGGCCGGTATATTGCTCAGGATTTGGCAATTTTAAAAATTTTGCAACATCTGCGGGTACCTTTCCAATTTTATTAATGCCGATAACTTGACGGGTACATTTTCCTTTATGATAATTAATGAAAAATTTCTTTTCGGCGTAATTTTTAGGGCGTAGAGCTAAGTATTTTCTGTAGTATTCTAAATGTAGTGTTACAGCAAATTTTCTTGAAATTTTAGTTTTAGTGTCTGGTACAACTATGAGAAGAGATGATCCAAAATCTTGAATATCCTCTACATTCAATTTATATAATTCGTCTCTTCTCAGGGCACCAGCAAGTCCAAAAATTAAAACTACCTATAGTAAGAAAATAAATAAGAATTTTTAAAACTATGCTGCATTCCACTTACCTTATTTAATAAATATATATTATCGGGTGCTTCATTTATAAATTTAAGGATATGTTATTTATCCAAAACTCGAGATTTCTTTGGAGTATATCCTTCACTTTTTCTCTTTAAAAATGATATTACTTTAGTATAATTACCAATGTTTATGTTATGGTTGACATTTATTGTACTTTTCAACATTGAATAGTGACTCCAAAGTGTTGAGGGCTGGAACTTTGTCGCCAGTTCTGCGAGATATGTTAAAATTACGTTTTCCGAAAATGAATTAATTTCATGTTCAGTGCGCCATTCCATGAATTTTTTATAAATATTTTCATAAATATCAAGAGATTTTTTCGGCAACAGCGACGAACTAGCAGCGTTTGCTGCCGCAATAATCCTTGGTGGGGTATTAGGCCTCTCTGGTGATAGTGATGTCTGCATTTTAACGTTCACCAATGTTCACCAACACACAAAACAGCACAAACTTAACTAAATGACATGTGTCATTTAAAAAATCACCGCCATTTAAAAATTGTTCACCGATGCTGAAAAGTGTATTGGCTCTTATGGCAGCGGTGCGTGAAATAAATCCCATAAGAACTGCATTGTACTTCACGCATCGGTATGAAAAATCAAATTTCACACATTTTTATCGATGTGTAAAATTGTATTTCACAAATAGGAGTAGAAAAAAGTATTTATTACTTTCAAAAAGTGTTTTTGAAAGTAATGCGTTTTTTTATTTAAACTAAAATCGAAGTGAACATGAAATTTCAGCTATAATCTGCCTCAACAATTAAGTTTTTAAAACTTAGTGCTAGGAAATTCTTCTCTTTATTTGATGCTTTCATATCTCTCACTCTAAATTAAAGAAACAACATCATTACAGTAATTATCGTCATTTAAATTAAAAAAGAGTGTGCAATTTGACTTAAAACCTTAAGGCTTGCTAAAAAAAATCTGACATCCAAGATTCTCACTTCCTGCTCATAATTATTTTTTAAATAACAATTTAAAACAAATTTATCATTGTTTTTATATGCATTGTCTTATTTAAAATAAAATTAACATTTTTTTAACTCCAAGTTTAAATATCCTGATCGTTAATAGTAATATCTTCACCTTGAAAACATTCTCTTGAACTTGACTTTTCAGTTTGGCAAAAGGAGGTCATATAAGTTGTTGATGGTTAAATATAATATAATAATAATCTATTGACCTTTTGCATTACACAATTACAGGATTCTTTTTCTTAGGTATACATATCCCGATAAATAAATGTAATTTTTCAAGTAGTCGTTGTTGTTGAAATCTGTTAAAATTTTAAAGCTCCTGGCGAGTATTTTATCTCCTTGATTAAGCATAAATAATAATAATAATAATAATAATAATGCTTTATTGCCCAACAGACTAAGTACAGTCCAATAACAGAGCAAAATACTAAATCTAAATTACAAACTTAAAATACCATATCATACATAATATATATATATATATATATATATATATATATATATATATATATATATATACATATATATATAAACATAAATACAAATGCACAAAAAGAAAATTAAAAACCTAAATAAAAAAAAAATAATAATAATATAATAATAATAATAAATGTAAATTAAACTGAAAAATATTGCACAACACTTTGTTTAAAATCATCCAATGACTGACCAAAAATATCGCAATCTCTTTGGAGTTCATTGTATATTGTACACATTTTAATGAGTGGAGAATTTGTGTGATGGCGCGTGTAAGGAACAGTGTACCTGAAGGTACGGCAGTTTCTCATAGACGATCTGGGTACATTAAAGTGGATACTGTTTACAGTAGATGAGTCATCTACGTAATTATTTAGCAATTTATATAGGTAAAGTATGGAGCAAATTTTATGATTAGAATGAACCGAAATGAAGTTGAAATGCTTAATTAAAGTAGGATAACTCCCTCTATCGGGATATGTACCATGCGCTGAAAAGAACAAATATTTTAAGAATTTTTTTTGGATCGTCTCTAAATAGTTCACGTATGTATCATACATTGGCGAGCAAATCGGAGTACAATAATTTAATTTGCTCATTATAAATGATACGAAGAGTTTAATAATAGTACCCATGGTATTGAAATGTTTGCTGTTCCTTATAATAAATCCCAACATCTGATAACACTTTTTAACTAGATTAACAATATGTGAATTAAATGTAAGTTTATTGTCAAAAATTACACCTAGGTCCTTTGACTCGTTTATTCTTTCCAGCACATGGTCACCCAGCACGTAGGGGAAATTTGTTACAATTGATTTACGAGAGAATGTCATAACAGAACACTTCTTATAGTTTAAGTACAGTTTATTATTTTCACACCATACAGACAGACTATCCAGATCTTTCTGTAGGTTGATACAGTCGTTTAAATCAGTTATGGAGTTAAAGATCTTGAGGTCGTCTGTATAAAGTAGACAATGTGATTTGATAGAACCAACTAGATCGTTAATAAATAAAGTAAATATCAAGGGTCCAAGACTCGAGCCCTGTGGAATACCACTAGTTGGTGTATACTGTTTTGATATAGATCCTTGATAGTAAACAAAGTGTTGCCGATTTGACAGATATGAATGAATCACACTGACTACATTTGCGTTTATATTAAACGTTTTTAACTTTTCAATGAGAATACATCAAATTTCAAGATTAGAAAAGCTTGAAAATTTGTTTGCCTTCAATTTGAAATTTCTAACGAGTGTTTCCACTCCTAGATTAAGCATGAAGTAAAATTTCTAGTTTAGAAAAGCCTGAAATTTGGTTTGAAGCAAAGCGATCAAAAAAATGTTTGGCTTTTCTAAACTCGAAATTTCACTTTATGCGCCAGGCGTATAAAACACTGAAATACTGTGAAATTCAAAACATACTTCTTTAGTAGTATAAATTGAACTTCACCTGAAATCAGTGTTTTATACGCGTGGCGCATGAAGTAAAATTTCAAGTTTAGAAAAGCCTTCGAATTTGGTTTGATCGCTTCGCTTCGCTACGCAATCAAACCAAATTTTCAGGCTTCTCTAAACTCGAAATTTTACTTCATACTTAATCTAGGAGTGGAAACACTCGTTAGAAATTTTAAATTGAAGATTTAAAAAAAAACACATGTCGAAAAAGTTACATTAAAATATGTATGAATGTGATGAAAAATTTGAATAAACTTTGGTTTTGGCGTTGAATCACGAATAAAATAGAAGTGCAATAGTATGTATTTTTGGCGTTACGGTAAATTCTTGTGGACTGAATGTCGAGATCTGCGAGTCCGAGGGTGAACTACATTTTCAGACTTCGCTAAGAAACAGAGCGCTATAATTTTGTTTAACATTGGCCAAGATTAATTAAAATTAAAGTGGAGAATGTTATTTTGTGATATTGTACATTCGGTTGCATACGTTTTTCGTCACTTAGATTTACCCGATTTGCTATTGAGTTGTACTTTTATTTATTCCTGATTCAATGGTTCTAGATCCATTCTAGCCAGTGTTGAAAACTGGGAGGGTAATTTCTTTTTTGGAGAGATTTTTTACTCTGAGAGGGATAACCGGAAAAAGAGTATTAAAGAAGGAATTTTTAATTTAAATGTTGCCCATGAAATTATAAAGATGCTTATTTTCACTCAATTAGATAAGAAGACATTCTTTTTAAAAACAGTTCACTTACTTAATTTTCCCATTCAAACAAAAAAATATGAGAGAACAGTTTTAATTAATGAATTATCGAGAAATTTTGAATGCAGCATTAATTATATTGTATGCAATTGTGGTTGTGATGTATTTTAAACTAACGAGTGTTTTCCACTTCCAGACAAAGCATGAAGTAAAATTTCGAGTTTAGAAAAGCCCCGCGTAGAAAATTTGTCGAGGGTCGCGCAGCGACCCGAGACAAATTTTCACGGGGCTTTTCTAAACTCGAAATTTTACTTCATGCGCCACGCGTATAAACCACTGATTTATAGTAAAGTTAAAAATATATAACGCTTAGCTGTGATGGTAATCAATATTTATGGAGATGTAGCGAAAAAATCCAAGAATTACTTTTTGTGAATAGCTTTGGAATAATAATAATCAAAGTAGAATAAATTTCCCTACGCGATCAAACCAAAATTTCAGGCTTTTCTAAACTTGAAATTTTACTTTATTCTTAATCTAGGAGTAGAAACACTCGTTAGAAATTTCAAATTGCAGGTTTTTAAAAAAATTACAAATGTCAAAAAGGTTACATTGGAATATGTATAAATGTTATGACATATTTGAATAAAATTTGTTTTTTTCGTTAAATCACGAACTATATAGAAGTGCAACAGCATATATTTTTAGCGTTACAGTAAATTCTTGCTGACTGAGTGTCGACATCTGCAAGTCTGACGGTGAACTATCAGTTTCAGAATTCGCTAATTCAAGAAAGAAACAGAGCGCTATAATTTTCTATAACATTGACCAAGATAGAATAAAATTAAATCAGAGAGCGCTATTTTATAATATTGTACATTGGGTTGCATACGATTTGCGTTACTTAAATTTAATCGATTTACCATTCAGTTGTACACTTCTGTGCAATAAAATTAAACACAAAATATGTTATAGTTTAAAAAGGACGTGATGAGTTTTCTAGTTACGAAAATTTGTAAATATGTCAATTTCCTTGATGTCAACATGCCGCGTCATTTAGACAACAATTCAAATATTCGAATTCTAACTAAAATAGAAGATGGTTTTTCGATTTCGGCTTTGTTGTCTTTGTTACGAGCTTTTTTTCAAAAACGTAGTTTTGGTTTTTACTTTCCCCCGTATGTAATACAAAGGGAAAGTATTGTTTTCGTGAACATTTTCGAATCAAAAATTTTAGCGGAAATATCCGTTTTGAGGTCCCCTGAGTCGAATAAGACCATTTTTGAAAAATGTCTGTCTGTCTGTGTGTCTGTGTGTGAGTCTGTGTGCGCTGTACCGCAAAAACCGCTAAAGATATCGGGATGAAACTTGAAACTTAAGCTTTTTGTCACAATCGGAAGAACTGAAAAGCTTTTGGTGAAAATCGGAAAACCGGAAGTGGTACTTTACTCGTAGCGTTTTTAAGTTTTTTCTGATTTTTTTATTAAATGTTCATCAAACAAAAAATTCTTTCAAATAAAAGTTGTAGATAATAACAAAATGAAGATATATTATTTATTTACTTTTTGTTATAGCACTCTTTGTTTTTGAGATATTTTAAAAGTTGTTTGTTTTATCTAGTTATTGATGTGTGACAGTGTATGTGTCGATACAATTGAAAAATGTTTCAAATAAAAGTTGTAGGAAATAAAAAACTAAAGATTTTTTGTGGATTCACTTTTTGTCATAGCACTCTTAGTTTTTCAGATATTTAATAAATAGTGTTTTTTATCTAGTCATTGATTTGTGTCAGTGTGTGTGTTGATACAATTGGAAAATGTTTCAAATAAAAGTTGTAGGTAATAAAATATTAAAGATTTTTTGTATCTTCACTTTTTGTCATAGCACTTTTAGTTTTTAAGATATTCAATAAATAGTGTTTTTTATCTAGTCATTGGTTTGTGTCAGTATGTGTTGATCCAATAGAAAAATGTTTCAAATAAAAGTTGTAGTTATCAAAAAGTTGAAGACATTTTGAAAATAATAATGCTACAAATATTTTAAAAGTGATTTAATACGCAATTTACGGGGGAAAGTACTATGATGGACACATCACTATTTTTTAATAAAGGTGTTATTTTCAAGTTATGGTGTTTTATCATTTATTGAAACTGCTGCTAGGCAATTAACATAGACCCGAATTATACAACTAGAATATTGTGAAAAACAGTTATAAGACTTGTGCTTAATTTTATTGCACAGAAGTGTACTTCTATTTATTCCTGATTCAACGATTCTAGATCCATTCCAGCCAGTGTTAGAAACTGGGAGGGAAATTCCTTTTTTGGGGGGATTTTTTTACTCTAAGAGGGATAAAAGGAAAAAGAAGATTAAAGAAGGAATCTTTAATTTAAAGGTTGCCCATGAACAATTATAAAAAGCTTATTTTCTCGAATTCAAATAGTTTTGAATTTGAATTTATCTTGTTTGAACTGTACCGTAAGGTAAATAATAAGGTCTCACATTCTTCATACCTGCTAATGACATAATCCCCTTTTTTTACCTATAAATACCGACCATCATTTTCACTCATTCCATTTCTGTGTACCTGTTCATTCCACACACAACACTTTTTCCAAGTAAGTTTGTTTTAATTTTATTCCTATTTTTTTAAACGTCATAAGCAAAGCTATACTGAAGAGAGATAAATCTCGAAACGCGTCTATAGATGGCCTAAGACATTAGTTTTAATCCAAGTCCTTTCACTTCTAATTTGTTACTATCTCTCCTTTCATTTTAAATTGTATTGTTAGTTGGTTTGAAGAGAATTTGACTTAAACGTTACATATACTTTAATAGAGCGTTGTAAAAAATCAAATTAAATAAGATTTTAAATATTTCATTGTATAATTCAATATCCGGAGGTGTATTTGCACGGAAAGTAGTTGTTTCAATGGATATTTATCGTCTTAAATTGTCTTATTAATTAAGACACTGTTTGCATTTTCACGAATAGTTTTTCGTAATTTTATATATTATATAAAATTATAAAAATGGTTATTTTTACTGAATTAGATAATTAAACTTAATTTTTAAAAACACTTCATTTACTTAATTTTCTCGTTCAAACAAAAAATCTGACAGAACAGTTTTAATTAATGAATTATAGAGGAATTTAATGCAGCATTAATTATATTATATGCAATTGAAGGGTCCAATGCAAGAACCGGTTAAGTCCAATATAACAAATTTTACAGGAAACAAAAAAATCGTTTTATGCATACTGTAATTAATGAAAAATTTTTGAGTGCATCAATCCACAGGTGGAACCATGCATGGCGTGGATGATAATTTTGGTATTTATGAGAATTGAAACCGTCAAGCTATTAAAAAAAAATGGTGGACTTAACCTGTTCTTGCACAGTTTTTGAATAAAAACAAATAGAAAAATAAAAGAAAATCCACAATGAAAATAGTATGTATTTCTTACGAATGGTTTATAATAATAATGAACACAAGTTACATTTCTATATATATTTTCGGTATTTTCCTTATTCTGTTTCGCTAAATTTGGATGCCGATGATTGTTTTTCGTCTGACTTAAAACTTCGATGGTACTTCTCTATGTCGTCATAAAACCACATGTCACTTTTTGGTACGTAGTTTTGCGCTAGACTCATTACATGCTCAAATTTCTTCTTCTTCAGTAGGCGTTTCTCAGTGTACAGCCTCTTTTCATGACTGGTTAAGGATAATGGTTCACACACTCTTTTATCCCGTATAACAAATTCGGAGAATACTGGAAAGGAGACACTTTCACTACATTGTAGTAGTGTAACAGCTTCTCGTTGCTCATAATTTATCCTTCGATATTTAGATATGGTGAATTTGTTGTTCTTTTTGGAAGGATTTTTTACAAAAAAATTCATAAAGTGTTCGTAAAAATTATAAAACATGTCTTGTGATACTTCAATGACATGAAAGTTCTTACTTGATGACTTAATAATGTTCACATAATCTCGAGGTAGATAAACTCGATCATATTTACGTTTCTGAATTTCAACTAGACCAAAACTACGGTCACAAGGCAGAAAACTATGACCAGGTTCAGGGTACCTGTGATATATGACTCTGAATCTTTTGTTTTCCACAAGAGTGTAAAAAAACTGCAAAAGTACATAATTTTTGTTTTGTGACGAACAGTTGTCTGAAAAAATATATAAATCAGTAACTTCCGGTGCCAAAAAGTTATCAATGAAATGCATTAACATGCTGGCTACTTCATTTCTTCCCTTTGCCCCTAATGTTTCATCATAGACGTAAAAAAAGCTTTTCCCAGAACTACCCATAAAAATACAAAAGTTGTATGCCCAAAGCTGAATTTTATAGAATACGTCGCCACTTGGTGCGACAGGTAGTGGCAAATTCTGTTGAAAATCGAATGATAAAACTTCGACTTTTGTATCAGTTTGTGCTAAAGTAGTTTTTTCTTTTAAATCTGCATAAAATGTGTCAGCTTTTGTTACATGTATAGCTTTTTCTTGTTGCAACTGTTTTTTCCTATTGGCAGACTGTGCAGCACTAATTTTATTTTCTAGTTTGTCAGACTTTTGGCAGGTATCGGATTTTGGCCTTCCAAAAGATATCTTAAAATTTTCCGCAAAAAATGTCCGGAAATATTCATACTTCACCATTGGATTACCTATAATAATATTAAACATAATAGTACTGGTACTGCAAAAAAACATAAACAAATCTTTTAAATTACCATGTTTCTTTTGCAATAGAAGCTGATGTTGTTCAGGTTTGTGCTTTTCCAAATACATAACATGCATTTTTGTTACACTCAGAAGAGGCGACAAATAATGGTGTTGAATATTATCCTTCCTGCTGTAATGGGATGTGTACTTAGGAAAACTAAGGATGCGTTCCCTTATTGCATCATTAATATTTGCTGGTAATTTGTTGGGTCTAATATTATGTTTACCGCGTTTATCAACCGGAGGAGTTCCATATTTGCCTATTAAATGTTCTTGCAAACGAGCAAGCCTACTTGTTGTTAATCCATGTAAAGCTAAGAATGCTTTTTTACAAACTGTTAAACAGTTGCCATCGTGCCGAATCTAAAATCAATATTTTGTTAAAACAAAGAACAAGCAATATGCCGAAAAATTTACCTGGTATATAAAAGATGAAGCTCTGGCATTAGCATCTTCAGAACGAGGTCTGTGTCGTGCAACAATACGTTTTTGAACAAGCCCATACAAATGTGCATCCTGTAGGTCTTTTGTGGCAATGTCGTAGAAATCTTGAAAAATTTTATTGCAGCCTGTAGCTCCGATTTTCTCGAAACATTTCATTTTACAGTCGCAGTTCCTTCCAAGTTGTTTTTTTGCAGTTAATCTTCTAGCAGTATTTACGTATGCTTCCCCTTTGGTTCGTTTTTCCTTACGGATGTTCCTCTTCCAAAGCGATTGGCGCACCCGCCGCTTTTTACCTGGATGTGCTGTACTGGTAGAAGTTCCAGGCTGTGATAAATCTACAGTGTTTTCGGAAAAATTATCCTCAGAATGACCTGATTAATTTTCCGAAGTTAATAAGTTGAGGTTATGTGACTCACTATCAGGAAAATAACCCTCGTCACTATCGGTATGAGTTCCTTGAAACGGATCTTCATCTTCACTTGCACTAATTGACGACATGATATTCTGTTGCGCGATTCTTCGTAAAACACTCACAAAAACTTTGAAAAGCAACGGAGAACTTACAGATTTGTTTATCACTTCTGAGTGCAAGAACAGGCTAAGTCCAGGACTTGGCCTGTTATTGCGTAGGAACCGACAATAGGCTATCAAACAATCTCTGCTGTAGTGCGGGTTACATAAGCTAGGGAACCGGTTCTTGCACAGGACAAAGACGGACTAAAAACTGTGAAAAAATCTATTAATATCTAATTTTGGGCAAAAATGGACTTAACCGGTTCTTGCATTGGACCCTTCAATTGTGATTGTGGTGTATTTTAAACGAACGAGTGTCTTCCATTCATAGACTAAGCATGAAGTAAAATTTCGAGTTTAGAAAAGCCCCGCGTAGAAAATTTGTCGAGGGTCGCGCAGCGACCCGAGACAAATTTTCACGGGGCTTTTCTAAACTCGAAATTTTACTTCATGCGCCACGCGTATAAACCACTGATTTACAGTAAAGTTAAAAATATATAACGCTTAGATGTGATGGTGATCAATATTTACGGAGATGTAGCGAAAAAATGCAAGAATTACTGTTTTGTGGACAGTTTTGGGATAATAATAATAATAATAAAAGTAGAATAAATTTGGTTACGCGAACAAACCAACGTTTCAGGCTTTTCTAAACTCGAAACTTTACTTCATGCTTAATCTAGGAGTGGAAGCACTCGTTAGAAATTTCAAATTGAAGGATTTAAAAAAAACAACAAATGTCGAAAAGGCTACATTAATTACATTTTTGAATTTTTTTAATTAAAAATTCACTTGCTTTTTAAATAATGTCAGTATCAACGTGATGCGTTCATTTTACCCAGAAAAATATTTTTAATATTCCTAGCTTAGATTAATATTATTTTAAAAAGTCGACTTTAATGAAATTTGTGACTTTGAGTACTTGTGCTAATTACAATTTTAGACAAAAAAGCATGTACCATAGAACTTATTCAATTCTAAATTAATTAAGTTTAATTAATTTTTAAATCAATTGGCGTTTATACATTTTTGATGACCGAACTAAAAAGTTGCATTGCGTTTTGTATTCTTTATTTTTTAAAGTTAAATAATTCTCAGGCGAAGTTATTGAACTCGTTTAAAATAATATTTTTTTCAACTGACAGTTTTTAAATTTTTGCTATTTTGTCACCTACTCAGATGACACTCGGGGCGGAACACAACCCGCACCTCTCTTCCTACGCCACTGCATTCCAGTAGTTCTAGCTGTTATAATTTACACAATATTTTCTAGTTCAATCAGTTGAAGAGATTTCAAAGTCGAAAGAAGTATTCCTAATTCAACGATTTAAATTAAAATTCTTAATATAGCATGTTCTATCAAAAAAACCTCTAGAGTGCCATGGAAAATATTGTAGGTTGGCAACTCTGAAATGTTATATTAGAATTATTATGGCTGACGTTTTATATGTCAATTCATAAGGCGTGTAGCCAACTTAAATTTAATAAAAAAAGACTAAATCATGGCACTCTAGAGGTTTGTTTTTTATTGAACATACGATATTTACATATTAACGAGTGTCTATAAACTGTCGGCATCCCAATAGGTTCTGACTTCAGAAACATACGTCGTGATGTGACACTACCCAATGACATATAATTAAATTTATTTGAAGTTTACGAGATTCACCCACTCGTATGACTAAAATCTAAGATATGTAATTTGTTTTTTAAAGCAACCGAGATGCCGACAGTTTATAGACATTTGTTATATTATATATTGTCCTCAATTTTGCCAATAATATCCAAGATTCTTGAAAGGGTGTTATGTAATGAAATAGCTGCCTACTTTGAGAATAATGAACTATTTTCTGACAGTCAGTATGGTTTTCGTAGGGGAAGATCGACAGGGGCCGCAGTTGTAGCCTTTGTTGAGGAAATATTAGGAGATCTTGAAAACAAAAAACATTCAGCTACAACATTTGTTGACCTCAGCAAGGCATTCGACTGTGTTCCTCATGATCTTCTCCTGCGAAAGCTGTAATACTATAATTTTCATCCAAAAAGCTGTCGGCTCTTGGACTCATACCTGTCACTACGTCGTCAAAGAGTAAAGATTAATAATAACATATCTGAAAGCATGGGAATAAACAGTGGGGTGCCTCAGGGGTCAATTCTGGGACCCTTGCTCTTCCTGATATTTAATAACGACCTACCATGTCAAATAGATATGGGGTCGGTATTTTTTATATGCAGATGACACTACCTTTAAAAGTGCTGCATCTAACATAAACACAGTGAAAACAAATAATAATACATCACTAGAAGCTGTGTCTGAGTGGTTTATTTCGAACAGGCTGTCCATAAATGACACAAAGACTGCGAACCTTATGTTCTCCTTATCACCTACTATCCCATTAGGAGTTGTGAAATTTCTAGGCGTACACTTGGACTCAAAATTGAAATGGACGCCGCATGGTGACGAAACATGCAGTAAACTATGCCGTAACATCTATCTCTTGAGACTTTTGTCATGTTCACTGCCTCAGAAAGCCCTAAGATCGGTATATTTTGCACTTTGCCAGACTCACTTGACCTATGGTTTGTTGTCGTGGGGACACTCGAGCATCACACCTCGGTTATTTGGTCTACAAAGACGGGCAGTAAGAATAATTGCAGGTGCTGGCTATAGAGAAGACTGCAGAGAATTTTTTAGACAACTAAACATATTAACACTACCCTCATTATATATATTAGAATGTCTCCTTTATATATTTGATAATAGAGATAAGTATGTTACTCATACGGAGGTACATTCGCACTGCACTAGAGGAAGAGACAAGATCTACCCTAAATACGTAAGACTCTGTAAGACAAAGAATGGTGTTAACAATCTCGGTATTAAACTATATAACAAGTTACCCACCAGTGTCAAAAATAAGTCTAGGACTCTTAGATCTTACATCAAAAGCCTACTATAGTATAGAAGAATGCTTATTAGACAATTTTCACGATTTTTTAATTTAATTTGTATTCGTATTGTTTTTATTGTTTTTTACAGTTCTAACTAACTTATAAATTATTTTAATTATGTGATAAATCTACCTCTTAGTGTAAGTTTTATAACATTTATATAGTGTGATTATTTTTAAATAGTTCTACACGAATCATTTTACTTTATGTGATATCAATCTACTATTAATTGTGATATATAGCGCAAGATATGATATTGTGACTTGTGTAATGGCTGTGCTAACTAACATGAATAAATTATTATTATATAGATGCACGTATTATTTTTGTAATGTGTGAATATGAATAATGTGATCAATATGATCACAATACATAATTACGTAACGTAAACATGCTGGTTAAATAATTTAGATTTATCGGATGTATTGTACATTTATTTTCGCAACTCAAGGTTGGTTTTAATTCGCAGCGGTCAATTGTTTTTTTTTTAATAACGGAGAAAATTTCACGGATTGAACTTATGAACACGATTATAGTAATTACCGAGATGGATGTTGAAAAGATTCAACAAACAACATGTATGAAAGGAAAAGATTTTAAAAAAATAATTTGTTTTCATTGAATGTATAAATTTCAGCATTTTGTTATACAAAATAGTACTTAAAATCATAAATTTGAAACTGTTTATATTTTTTTCTTAACTTTGTGAATTCCAGGATTATGTTACGCAGAGTTTGCTTCGAGAGTGCCAAAAGCGGGAAGCGCTTACGTTTACACGTTTGTGAGTGTTGGGGAATTTCTAGCATTCGTGATAGGATGGAATTTAATCCTGGAATATGTGATAGGTTCGTTAAATTTTGTTTTTAATATTTAGTTTAATGTCAAAACTAATTTATCTAAATGTTTTTTTTTTTAGGGACTGCCAGTGTGGCGAGAGGCTTAAGCAATTACATAGACGCTCTTGTTAATAACACGATGAAAAACACTTTGACGGAAATGTTTCCCATTAATATTAATTTTCTCTCGCCCTATCCAGATTTTCTATCATTTTTCGTGGTTTTATTATTAACAGGTAATAATAATTATATTTTATTAAAATTAAATAGGTTGTTTTTTAAACTTACCTTAGTAAAAATGAATCTTGTAGCAATGTTGACATCTTGATTATACATTGAAGCTGTTATTCGATGTGTATACAATATGGAATCAATATAGATTGCAAATATTGTTACTATATTAATATTCAATATAGAAACAATATTGTCTATATCCAGAATAAAAATAATAGGTATTCCATGTGCATACAATATAGAAACAATATAGATTGAATATATTGTTACTATATTATTTTATCTTCAATTTGGTTCTCATTAATCACTTGATGAAACATGTTTACAATATTGATAATTAAATAAAAGCACTTGGTTTGTTTCACTACTATTATTTATTTATTATTATTGAAAATGACGATAAGTCGAAACTAGTCGGAGAGAAAACAAAATAGTAGTGAAACACACCAAGTGACTTTTATTTAATTGTCAATACTATATTATTATTTGATATAGATAAAATCTTTGAAAGTAGAAGAGAAACAAGGGGGGGCAATGTTAAAGGGGAAAAATGCGACATAATTATGCACAAAAACAGTGGAGATGAAAAGACGCCAACAAATAAGTTTAATGTAATGTAAGCAGCGATACATTTAACATGTAAAATCGCATTTATTTATATATCCATGTGTCTCCTCCTCTCCTATTTTTGTTTGTTATTTTATTATCTATATATTGTTTTATTAAGATTCTAGTCACTTCCAAGGCACAGTGGAAGAATAGGGGATGCCTCGATATCCATTTGAACTTGTGTCTTGTTTTCTTTATCATTATAAATGTGATAATTATTCGCGTTTCTCCTAAATGTAGTGTATGAAATAAAAGGAAAATAAATGTATATTATTATTATTATTAATTGAAGAAAAAAAAATGCGGAGAAAATAGCAAAAAAAGAAGTATCAAAAAGCACGAAAATGGAGGAAAGGGGCAAAAATAAAGGAATAAATTCACTTTAAAAAAAATATAAAAAGTTAATATTTATTAAATTATTTTCTCCAACTATTGGGTGGATTAGTCCAAAATCCACTAAAAAATTGGAGAAAATAATTTAATAAATATGAATTTACTTTTACGTTAAAGTTATGATCAATTGAGGAAAAATGTGCTTAAAACCCCTTGAAATACGATATATAATTACATTTAAGATATATACAGCGATTTTTTCTTTTAAGTCTACTTTAACATATTCGATATAAACGTTGTAAAATTAATTAACATGAGATTAAACTTAAGGAGTATATTTTGAATTTCACAATATTTCACTGTTTTATACCCATAGCGCCTGAAGTAAAATTTCGAGTTTAGAAAAGCCTAATTTGGATTGGTCGCTCCGCTTCGCTACGCGACCAATCCAAATTTTCAGGCTTTTCTAAACTCGAAATTTTACTTCATGCTTAACCAAAGATTAGAAACACTCGTTGGAAGCTTCAAATTGAAAGCTTTTATAAAACTACAGTGAAACATCGTGATATGAGTACCTGAAGTAAAAATTCCGTGTATCTCAAAAATATACTTATGAATAAAACGGTAAATGATTTTTACTATTTTGAAAAACCAGGGTAGGTTGGGATTTTATTTCAAAAACTTGCTTCCTGGATTTGTGACGTCTGCTACGACATATAAAAACCGACTTTTACATTTTAAGGTCGGAAATGTACATGTTATTTGGCTATAAGAACGAACAACGATTAATCTTGCACAATAGTGAAAATATAGCTTTGAAACTTACACATATTGTACATTGAAGATTTGCGGATAAATTGACACTATTTGTTTTTCAAAAAGATGTTTCTTATATTAAATATAAATTAAATAATAGAACACTGCCAAATGATCTCATAATTTCATGAAATATTTACACAGAAAACATAATTTCTTCTTAAAACTAATATCGACTTTCTGCAAAAATGTAGACTCATTGAGACAAGTCTCCAAATTCTGCATATTGCTTTAAATTATTGAAGTAATGCGTTTTATTTAAGATGGCTATAGGGATTTACATGGTAAAAAATGTACCCCACTTTAACTTTTGTTGTCGTACAAATTTGAAACAATTTTTTTGGTTTTATTGATAGTTTAACATTATTTTACAAAATGTATAGTGCTAGGAAATCTAACATGTTTATGATGTTAGATTTCTTTATTTTCACTTTTAAAATTAAAATTAATAGCACAAATAATTAAGCCAAAAAATCAACTTGGCCAAAATGTCATAATGTAAGTATTTGTTTTGCTAAACTTGAAAGCTAAAATTAAGAGTTCTAGCATGTTTATGTCCTTCTAACAATGGAAATTTCGTAGAAATATGTTTGGTTTATTAATAATAATAAAAAATTGTTTAAAATTTGAACGAGAACAAAAGTTAACATAGGGTACAATTTTTACCATGTAAATCCCTGTACCCATACTTAATAAAACGCACGGTGTAAGCATATTGCATTTGATTGATTAATCTAAAATAAATGATAAATAAGATTAACCGTTGCTTAGAAATCTCCATAATTGTCGTCTCTAGGTTAATAATTTAAGAATTTTGCGCTTTAATTATTGGTGGATAAGAAAAACGCGAAACAAATTAGAGAAAAAAATGCACTAAAAATTCTTAATATATCTTTGAAACCATATTTATTCCAATTTAATTTTTCAGTAATTTTATCAATTGGCGTGAAAGAATCAACTGGTTTAAACAATGTGTTTACGATATTAAACTTGCTCACAGTTGCCATTGTATTCGTTGCTGGACTTATAAAAGGTATTTTTTTTATAATCTATGAGTATCGTAAATATTGATATTGTACGAATAAACATTTGAACGATTATTCGAATTATTATTTGATCATTTCAATGATCATTCAAATGTTTATTCGAATAATCATTTAAATGATAATTCGAATAGTCATCCGAATTATCATTTGAATACGTGATTCGAATGATTATTTAAATGGTGAAATTAGTTGAGTTTAATTAGTTGTAATTTATTTGTTTTTTATGGTTTTAAAATTAAATGAATATTTGATTAATAACTCGAATTATTATTTGTTTTAAACATAAAATGTATATTATAATTGAGTCACCCAGATGCAAAACCAGCTATTCACTTCATTTTTTTGATTTGAGGTTTTGGTATCCCTGGATTCTACTCGTCTTAGGCTACAATTTTAAAAATAATTTGACATTCAAAACCTAAGGTTTTTAAAATTAAGTTTAAAAAATCCTGTCGAATGCAAAACCTGCTACATTTCTGGATTGCAAAAGCTGACATATTTTTTCAACTGCAAAATCTGCCAACTTTTTACTTAGTTTTAAATCATTTTTCTTGTCCCCATTCGAGGCTGCAAAATAAATAAGGCTGCAATAAATAATGAAAAAAATTTTTTCAAAACACGTATGGCTGGTTTTGCATTAATTATTGTTTTTATTTCGAATTTATTTAGATTTTGTATACTTATTAGGTAATAAATTATTATTATTATTCAAAAGATGATTTGAATGATCAGTCGATTTTCAACGTGATTTAAAGACCGACCATTCGATTATTGCTTTGAATGACGAAAAAATAGAAGTGCAACTGAATGGTTAATTTAGTTGACGCTAAACTTATGCAGCCCAATGTAGAATTTCATTTTTCTTTTCCACAAACTAGCGCCCTCTGCTTTCATTTAATTCTATCTCTGTATATGTTGTAAATTATTATATCGTTCTGTGTTAGTTCACCTTCAGACTCACAGATGTCACCACTCAGTCAGCATAAATTGAATGAAACACTTCTATATGATTCGTCATTCAACGGTAATTGATATCATATGCATATGTTTCGGTAAATAATAAAAAAAACAAATTATTGTAAACATTTACTGGTGAATAACGGTATGTACCATCGGTGAACATAAAATGTTGGGACAAATCGAAAATTGGGCAATGTCAAGTATATCCAAATTTATACCGGTTAAGTCAGATTTTTTAAAGAAAGCTTAGAGTATGGAGCGACAGTAAAAATATTTAAATGAGAGGAAACGAAAAGTCCAAAGTTTGACACACACTAAACAAATTTTAGGTGTCCCAACATTTTATGTCTACCGATGGTACCAAGAAATACACTGCACGTTAAAAAAAAAAACAAGATATACTTTATTCTTATTTGACTATTTATTAGCCATAGTTTTGATTACTTAGTTATTTATTTGTAGTTGATGTGAATAACTGGAATATTCAGTTGGAAGATATACCAGCAAATGTGACACATGCTGGTGAAGGTGGTTTTATGCCCTTCGGTATAGCTGGTGTAATGGCGGGAGCTGCCAAATGTTTCTTCGGCTTTGTAGGATTCGACTCTGTTGCAACAACAGGAGAAGAAGCGAAAAATCCACAGAGAAATATACCACTAGCAATTATAATCTCTCTAACAATAATTTTCTTCGCCTATTTCGGAATTTCAACAGTGCTAACGATGATGTGGCCGTATTACGATCAAGTAAGTGAGAAACTAAACACTCCAACCATACTTTTTTAGTGAATTTCATATTTTTTGGTGTGATAATTGTCCTCGTTTTTTCCAATAACGTACAGTTTTCTTGCAACATATGGTTTTCGATGTCTAATTCTTTGTTATTGGTGGAATTAATGAAACTGAAGCAAACGTATCGGATTCTTTCAAGAATGCATAGCATAAGTTTTTGGGAAAATTACACTCAGACTAGAGAAACAATATACCGGGTGTTGACTTGGCGGACGCAACATAGGAAATCCCATGTAAATTTTGAAATGTTCAAATTTTGGCTCCCATATTTATTTTAGAAACAAAATGCCTTTTTTGTAGAGGGAAAAATTCTGAATTCATTCGTGTTAACGTTTATCACTTTAAGTTTCTCTAAGTTAAAATAATTAAGAAAAAGTAATGTGGAAAAATGACATGCCATGGAATTGAAACAACAATTGCGGATGTCAAAATGGCAACAGATATCGCAGTGACTTGATTAAAGTAAATGTTTTCGAAATGATTTACACTTGCAAGAAAAAATCCTCCTAATAAAGTGATATTACGCAGACCATAGTTATTACGATGTTTGCGTTATGTTTTTTGTCGTTAATTAAGTAACAGCAATATCTTGTTCTATTTTTACATCCGCAATTGTTGAATCAATTCCATGGTATGTCATTATTTTTATAAAATCACATTACTTTTTCTTAATTATTTTAGCTGTGAATTTTCTGACATTCGGTGATTTTTTAAAGATTTAGCTATAAACGAGTGATTTCCACTCCCAGACTAAGTATGAAGTAAAATTTCGAGTTTAGAAAAGCCTCGTGAAAATTTGTCGAGGGTCGCGCAGCGACCCGAGACAAATTTTCTGGGCTTTTCTAAACTCGAAATTTTACTTCATGCGCCACGCGTATAAAACACTATAATATTGTCAAATTTATGTTTATTCGAACTTCACTTAAAATCTGTGTTTTATACGCGTGACGCATGAAGTAAAATTTCGAGTTTAGAAAAGCCCAGAAAATTTGTCTCGGGTCGCTGCGCGACCCTCGACAAATTTTCACGGGGCTTTTCTAAACTCGAAATTTTACTTCATGCTTAGTCTGGGAGTGGAAAACACTTGTTTAAAGCTTTAATTTGAACTTAAAAAACAAACAGGAAATATCCGCAAATATTATATCAATTCCATGGTATGTCATTATTTTTATAAAATCACATTACCTTTTCTTAATTATTTTAGCTCTAAATTTTCCGACATTCGTCAATTTTTAAAAAAGTTCAATATGAAGCTTTAAACGAGTGTTTTCCACTCCCAGACGAAGCATGAAGTAAAATTTCGAGTTTAGAAAAGCCCCGTGAAAATTTGCCGAGGGTCGCGCAGCGACCCGAGACAAATTTTCTGGGCTTTTCTAAACTCGAAATTTTACTTCATGCGCCACGCGTATAAAACACTGATTTCAAGTGTGGTTCAAATATACATAAATTCACAATATTTTTGTTTTGTACGCGTGGCGCATGAAGTAAAATTTCGAGTTTAGAAAAGCCCAGAAAATTTTTCTCGGGTCGCTGCGCGACCCTCGACAAATTTTCACGGGGCTTTTCTAAACTCGAAATTTTACTTCATGCTTAGTCTGGGAGTGGAAAACACTTGTTTAAAGCTTTAATTTGAACTTAAAAAACAAACAGGAAATATCCGCAAATATTATATCAATTCCATGGTATGTCATTATTTTTATAAAATCACATTACCTTTTCTTAATTATTTTAGCTCTAAATTTTCCGACATTCGTCAATTTTTAAAAAAGTTCAATCTGAAGCTTTAAACGAGTGTTTTCCACTCCCAGACGAAGCATGCAGTAAAATTTCGAGTTTAGAAAAGCCCCGTGAAAATTTGTCGAGGGTCGCGCAGCGACCCGAGACAAATTTTCTGGGCTTTTCTAAACTCGAAATTTTACTTCATGCGCCACGCGTATAAAACACTGATTTCAATTGTGGTTCAAATACACATAAATTCACAATATTTTTGTTTTGTACGCGTGGCGCATGAAATAAAATTTCGAGTTTAGAAAAGCCCAAAAAATTTGTCTCGGGTCGCTCCGCGACCCTTGACAAATTTTTACGGGGCTTTTCTAAACTCGAAATTTTACTTCATGCTTAGTCTGGGAGTCGAAAACACTTGTTTAAAGCTATAATTTGAACTTAAAAGAAAAGCAAGAAATATCCGCAACTATTATATCAATTCCATGGTATGTTATTATTTTTATAAAATCACATTACCTTTTCTTAATTATTTTAGCTCTAAATTTTCCGACATTCGTCAATTTTTAAAAAAGTTCAATATGAAGCTTTAAACGAGTGTTTTCCACTCCCAGACGAAGCATGAAGTAAAATTTCGAGTTTAGAAAAGCCCCGTGAAAATTTGTCGAGGGTCGCGCAGCGACCCGAGACAAATTTCTGGGCTTTTCTAAACTCGAAATTTTACTTCATGCGCCACGCGTATAAAACACTGATTTCAAGTGTGGTTCAAATATACATTAATTCACAATATTTTTGTTTTGTACGCGTGGCGCATGAAGTAAAATTTCGAGTTTAGAAAAGCCCAGAAAATTTGTCTCGGGTCGCTGCGCGACCCTCGACAAATTTTCACGGGGCTTTTCTAAACTCGAAATTTTACTTCATGCTTCGTCTGGAAGTGGAAAACACTTGTTTAAAGCTTTAAATTGAACTTTGAAAAAAACCAGTTAATATCCGCAATTGTTGTATATGGAACTGATACAACAATTGTCATTATTTTTATAAAATCACATTACTTTTTCTTAATTATCTTAACTTAGAGAAACGTAAAGTGTTAAGTGTGAACATTCATAAATTTAGAATTTTTCCCTCTACAAAAAAGTGAAATACATTTCGTCTCTAAAATAAATAAGGAAGCCAATATTTGAACACTTTAAAATTAACATGCGATTTCCTATGTTGCGTCCGCCAAGTCAACACCCGATATAACGCAACTTGTCTGTATTCAAAAGTCAATCATTTGCAACTTGAGCCTGAACGCCTATTTTACTTTTATGAAAACTAAGCATCTTTTAGCGAGGAGGAGGACTAAAGTTTTTACCAAGATGTAAATGTTATAGAGAAATCTCTCGAATGAATGGTTTGCTCAAATGTTCCACTCCATCGCTCAACAAATCGCTCCTATGATCATTAATCTAATTCTAATTGAATTTGTTTAAAATTTTAAGACATAACTTGATCCACTTAAGCTCTAAACGCTTTATATGATGATTTAAAAATCAACAATATGGAAAGGTGCCCAAACTACTTTTATTATTATTATTCCAAAACTATCCACAAAGAAAGTAATTCTTGCATTTTTTCGCGACATCTCGGTAAATTTGATCACCTAAGCGTTATATATTTTACTTTACTGTAAATCAGTGTTTTATACGCATGGCGAATGAAGTAAAATTTCGAGCGCAGCGACCCTCGACAAATTCATAGGACATCTTCCCTGAAGTTCACTATAATTGTATTTCTTAACATCTTGTTATTTTTAGTGACTTGGTAAAAATGTTTTGTTTGTTTTTCAGGATCCGGATGCGCCTTTTCCGTACGTCTTTGCGAAAGTCGGTTGGCCTGTAATTATGTGGATCGTGACAATCGGAGCGATTTTTGCACTGTGCACAAGCATGCTGGGCGCCATGTTTCCTCTGCCTAGGGTGATCTACGCCATGTCCAATGACGGATTGTTGTTCCAGTTTTTCTCGAAAGTCCACCCGAAATCGCACACACCAGTTTTGGCCACGATTTTATCAGGAATATTATCTGGTAATGGTTTATTATAATAAGAGATTACTAATTTAATTTCAATTTATTTTGTTTGGAACTGCTATGCAGAATATATGTGTGATTGATGTGTAAGGCCGACTTGAGCTAGAATACGAGGGGTTGTCCTACTAACTAATCGATCGAATTGGATTGATGTGCAACGTCGAACTGAGTTAGTATTGCGAGAGATTGTCCTACTAACTAGTCGCAGGCATGCAGAAAATAAGTGTGATTGATGTGCAAGGCTGATTTGAGGGTGAAAACGAGAGATAACTAATCGACCGAGATCGATTATTGTGTAAGGCCGACCTGAGTTAGTACTGTAAAAGATTGCCCTACTAACTAATCACACGCATGCGGAGTACCGGGTGTTGATTCGATCAGGTATACATAGGGATTTAACATGCAAAACTACATTTATGCATTTTTCTGCTTCCCGGGCCATTTTAGAGGAAACATGCAAGAGTGAACAAAAATTAAAAAGAATTGATTAAAATCCGACGTCGTTTACTATTTTTTATCCAGTCTTGAAAATCACGGATGCGGCGTTAATGATTTTAAGCATACAAGTCAAGTATTAGACCTCTAAATATCCCTAATCACGTGCTGTAAATACCCATATTATTTTGTTATACCCGGCTTGAGGCTAATTTTTTTAAATTTTCGTATACTTCAAAAATTGGTTATAAATAGTAAACAACGTTGGATTTTAACCAAATGCAGACCTAAATAAGTAAGATTTTTTTTTCTCAATTTTTGTTTACTCTTGTATGTTTCCTCTAAAATGACCCTGGAAGCAGGAAAATGCATAAATATGGTTTTACGTGTTAGATCCTTGTATATACCTAAAGGAATCAACACCCTGTATATGTGTGATTGATGTGTAAAGCCGACTTGAGTATGAAAACGAGGGATTCTCCTACTAATTAATTACAAATATATGTGTAATTGATGTGTAAGGCCGACTTGAGCGTGAAAACGAGGGATTGTCCTACTAACTAATCGACCGAGTTCGATTGATGTGTAAGGCTAGCCTGAGTCAGTATTTCAATAGATTGTTCTACAAACTGATCACAAGTATGCAGTATATATGTGTGATTGATGTGTAAGATCGACTTGAGCGTAAAAACGAGGGATTGCATGTGATCGAATGATATAAACAATCGATTATTGGGATTAGAAATAAATTGATAGTCGAATGATCGCTCAAATTATAGCTCGCGAGATCGTTGAAATGATTGCTCGAGAGATCCCTCGATTGATTGCTGAGAGAACCCCTAATTGATTGCTCGAGAAATCACTCGAATGGTTGCTCAAATGATTGCTCGAGTGATCGCTTGTATATTCGCTGAAATGATTGCTCGAATGGTGTCAATTCCAATGTATGTCTAAGGACTAATTTAGGTTATTTATAAAATCCTAACTCCATATTATTTTTAACTAACAAAGTTATTATGAGAACAACACTTTTTACGTCATATCTTTAAAACAAATGATGCTAGATGATTGTTGTTGACATAGTTTTACTGACAGTCAGTAATATAAACTTTAATTTAACTTTAGTAATTTACGGCCATATGCATAGTCCTGGGATTAAACTGTTACTAACGTGTGATTAAATAATTGCGATTAAGGTGTTACTAACTACGCCGTATGCATAGTCATGTTTTAACACATACTTGTTAGTAGCGCCTATCTTTAGTCGCTCGTATCGGCAACATTGCTTTTTCTGTCATTTCCATGTCTAAAGGAATCATAGACGAACAACAATATGGATATTTTTACAATATTTATCTATGTAACGAGGATTCCCATTGAGGAAAAAACAAACAAATAACGTTATGTTAACATTGCAGCAAAATAAAACGTTGTTTTGATGTTGAAGAAACATTATTTGAATGTTAAAAGTGCGATTCTTTTCGCAATCTACACCAAGTTAGTCTTACAAAGACTATATCAAACACTCATTGAAACAACTACTTCCCGGGCTAATACCCCGACGGACATTGAATTATACAACAAGTGTTTGCTGTTACATACAGTAACCTACTGCAAATGTAACAATTTGGGTCAAATTATTCCGGCCATCTATAGACGCGTTTCGAGATTTATCTCTCATCAGTATAGCTTTGCCATTCCCTCTAAACAATTTGACACCTTAGACTGGCGGTCACGTTACCGTTCAAACATAAGTATAAATGAAATTGCCAATTCTTGGTTGCAGAACACTTCAAACATTAAAAGTGCGATTCTTTTCCCAATCTACAACAAGTTAGTCTTACAAAGACTATATCAAACACTTATTGTTGTATAATTCAATGTCCGTCGGGGCATTAGCCCGGGAAGTAGTTGTTTCAATGAGTGTTTGATATAGTCTTTGTAAGACTAACTTGTTGTAGATTGCGAAAAGAATCGCACTTTTAATGTTTGAAGTATTCTGCAACCAAGAATTGGCAATTTCATTTATACTTATGTTTGAACGGTAACGTGACCGCCAGTCTAAGGTGTCAAATTGTTTAGAGGGAATGGCAAAGCTATACTGATGAGAGATAAATCTCGAAACGCGTCTATAGATGGCCGGAATAATTTGACCCAAATTGTTACATTTGCAGTAGGTTACTGTATGTAACAGCAAACACTTGTTATATAATTCAATGTCCGTTGGGGTATTAGCCCGGGAAGTAGTTGTTTCAATGAGTGTTTGATATAGTCTTTGTAAGACTAACTTGTAGATTGCGAAAAGAATCGCACTTTTAATGTTTGAAGTATTCTGCAACCAAGAATTGGCAATTTAATTTATACTTATTTAAATGTGTTTGCTCAGTGGGTTGCTACGCCCTCTGTGCCAATGTCCCCAACTAATTTACACAATAAGAGATTCTTTCAGCGTAGAATTAGCAATATTCAATTTCTAACAGTCTATAATTTGTATCTAGTATTTGTTTCAAAAATACAATAAAAAAAGTGAAAATCGATAAATTATCATTTTTACTATAACTTTGTTAATAAAGTAGATATTGAGTTAAAATGTTGTTTTTAGTCTAAATAAGTTGTTTAAAATATAAAGAAATTTAGATTTTATACACATTAATTGTTCATTTTTTAATTCTCCACAACTTTTATTTTAAAGATTTTTCGATTATATTAATAATGTACGAGTTGCGAAAACGCCAAGAGTGAACATCCACTTTCGGTTTTTAGTTTTCACCGAAAAGTTACTCTTCCTAAAATATTATGGAGTAGAAGCCAAACAAAACATTTGATAAAAATCCCATGCAGTTTTATCGCTTGAATTCAGTTGAAAGAGAACATTGTTTACCGAAACGAAAAAATATAAGACAACAATATAAAATAATAAAAATAAAAGAGTATAGAGTTTCAAAATTGAATTTGTGTTCAGTATTCGGACACCAGATACCCACAAAAGCGTTTCGGACTTCAAGGTCCTCGTCAGTGGGGTCCCGATCCAGTGCTGAGGAATACTAAACATTTCTAACTATATCAAGCTAATATGTGAAAACTATTAATGGATTCGATAGCTAACGCCAACAATGCTCAATAGTGGCATCGTCAATGATACGAATGCACACACAGGTCACTGTTTCGTCCACGAACAAACTAAACTCTGTTTGTGAAACCAGAAAACAAAAATCAAAATTGAATTTGTGTTCAGTATTCCGGCACCAGATACCCACAGGCGCGTTTCGGACTTCAAGGCCCTCGTCAGTGTGGTCCCGACCCAGTGCTGAGGAATATTGAACATTTCTGACTATATCAAGCCAATATGTGAAAACTATGAATGGATTCGATAGCTAACGCCGTCTAATGCTCCATAGTGGCATCATCAATGACACAAATGCACAAAGTGCATATACAGGTCACTGTTTCGTTCACGAACGAGCTAAATTCTGTTTGCGAAACCAGAAAACAAATATCAAAATTGAATTTGTGTTCAGTATTCCGGCACCAGATACCCACAGGCGCGTTTCGGACTTCAAGGTCCTCGTCAGTGTGGTTCCGACCCAGTGCTGAGGAATACTGAACATTTCTGACTATATCAAGCCAATATGTGAAAACTATTAATTGATTCGATAGCTAATGCCATCTAATGCTCCATTATGGCATCGTCAATGGCACGAATGCACAAAGTGCATATACAGGTCACTATTTCGTCCACAAACGAGCTAAACTCAGTTTGTGAAACCATTAAACAAATATCAAAATTGAATTTGTGTTCAGTATTCCGGCACTAGATACCCACAGACGCGTTTCGGACTTTAAGATCCTCGTCAGTGTAACCCCGACCCAGTGCTGAGGAATACTGAACATTTCTGACTAAATCAAGCCAATTTGTGAAAACTATTAATGGATTCGATTCCACTATGGATCATTAGATAGCGTAAGCTCCATTAATAGTAATGTTTGTTTGTATAACACACGATATTTTATTAGTGACTGAAGTCCCGGCAACTCAACTTGCTGTTATCAATTAGAATTGCCGAGCTACCGTTACTGCAATCACAAATAATAAAAGTGTTGTAGAAAGGAAGTTAAAATGTTTTATTTTTTATTGAATCAATAAGTATAACGAAGTATATGCCTCCACCAATAATAAAAAGTTCGTCAATCATTAAATTATTTCTATTTTGTAATTACGGTTTTACATTCCCACACACAATCATTTGTCGATTAGTTCTATTCATTTTGAGAAATACAATTTGGAAAATGAATGAAATGTTATAATTGCATTTAAATAAATAAAATAATTATTAAATAAAAATATATAAATAAAAATAAGTATAACTGAAATTGCCAATACTTGGTTGCGGAATACTTGAAACATTAAAAGTGCGATTCTTTAAGTTTTAGATTGCGTGAAGAATCGCCCTTTTAACATAAATAAATAAGTCGCCTATTTCCAAAAACCCCTAAATCCATTGTTTTCAAATGGATTTAGGGGTTTTTGGAAATTAGCAACTTAAATATAATAGTAATTACATACATGGATTTTTCTTTCAGGTATACATATGCATACACTGTAAATTTTACCACATTCTTTGTTTTTTAAAAGATTTCAATTTAAATCTTTAAACGAGGGTTTTCCACTCACAGACTAAGTATGAAGTAAAATTTCGAGTTTAGAAAAGCCTGAAAATTTGGATTGGCCGCGGAGCGAAGCGGAGCGGCCAATCCAAATTAGGCTTTTCTAAACTCGAAATTTTACTTAATGCGCCACACGTATAAAACACTGAAATGTCGTAAAGTTCAAAATATTCGGCTTTAGTAATCTGACATGAAGATGTGAATCAAACGTGAGTCAAATTCTGCGCTGAACAAATTGTTTAAACAGTGATTTTAGGCAACCCAATAACTCTAACGTATATTAGGTTGCCTATAATCGTTATTGTATGTGTGTGTGTTTTGAACTTCACTGTAAATCCGTGTTTTTAAGCGTGGCGCATGAAGTAAAACTTCGAGTTTAGAAAAGCCTAATTTGGATTGGCCGCTCCGCTTCGCTACGCGGCCAATCCAAATTCTTAGGCTTTTCTAAACTCGAAATTTTACTTCATGCTTAGTCTGGGAGTGGAAAACACTCGTTAAAAGCCTAAAATTACCTGCTTTGAACAACGAATTCCCGCAAATTTAAAAAACGTTGTAATTATCTGGATATGTATACTAAAAAAAAGCACTGTATAGCCGTTAAATGACGAATAAATAGAAGTGCAATTGAATAGTAAATTTAGCTGACGTTGAACTTATACAACCTAATGCACAATTAAATTTTCCGATTTACAAATAGCGCCCTCTGCTTTAATTTAATTCTATGTTTGTCAATGTTATACGGTATTAAATCGCTCTGTTTCTTTCTTGGATTAGAAAATTCTAAAAGTGTTAATATAAATAAATTTTATAGTAATTACATATAGGGAATTTTTCTTTCAGGTATAGTATATATTTGCATACACTTTAAATTTTACGACATTCGTTGTTCTTTTAAAATATTTCAGTTTGAATCTTAAAACGAGGGTTTTCCACTCTCGGAGCATGAAGTAAAATTTCGAGTTTAGAAAAGCCTGAAAATTTGGATTGGCCGCGGAGCGAAGCGGAGCGGCCAATCCAAATTAGGCTTTTCTAAACTCGAAATTTTACTTCATGCGCTACGCGTATAAAACACTGAAATATCGTTAAGTTCAAAATATACGGCTTTAGCAATCTAATATGTAGATGTGAATAAAACGTGACTTAAATTCTGCGCTCAACAATTTTTTTAAAACAGTGATTATAGACAATATGTGTGCATGTGTGTGTTTTTTGAACTTCACTGTAAATCAGTGTTATTAAGCGTGGCGCATGAAGTAAAATTTCAAGTTTAGAAAAGCCTAATTTGGATTGGCCGCTCCGCTTCGCTACGCGGCCAATCCAAATTCTCAGGCTTTTCTAAACTCGAAATTTTACTTCATGCTTAGTCTGGGAGTGACAAACACTCGTTAAAAGCTTCAAATTACCTGCTTTAAAACAACGAATTCCCGCAAATTTAAAAAAACGCTGTAATTATCTGGATATGTATACTAAAGAAAAAAGCACTGTATAACCGTTAAATGACGAATAAATAGAAGTGCAATTGAATAGTAAATTTAGCTGACGTTGAACTTATGCAACCTAATGCACAATTTAATTTTCCTATTTACAAATAGCGCCCTCTGCTTTAATTTAATTCTATCTTTGTCAATGTTATACGGTATTAAATCGCTCTGTTTCTTTCGTGGATTAGAAAATTCTAAAAGTGTTAACATAAATAAATTTAATAGTAATTACATATAGGGAATTTTTCTTTCAGGTATAGTATACATTTGCATACACTTTAAATTTTACGACATTCGTTGTTCTTTAAAAAGATTTCAGTTTGAATCTTAAAACGAGGGTTTTCCACTCCCGGACTAAGCATGAAGTAAAATTTCGAGTTTAGAAAAGCCTGAAAATTTGGATTGGCCGCGGAGCGAAGCGGAGCGGCCAATCCAAATTAGGCTTTTCTAAACTCAAAATTTTACTTCATGCGCCACACGTATAAAACACTGAAATATCGTTAAGTTCAAAATATACGGCTTTAGCAATCTAATATGTAGATGTGAATAAAACGTGACTTAAATTCTGCGCTGAACATTTTTTTTTAAATCAGTGATTACAGACAACCCAATATGTGTGCATGTGTGTGTTTTTTGAACTTCACTGTAAATCAGTGTTATTAAGCGTGGCGCATGAAGTAAAATTTCGAGTTTAGAAAAGCCTAATTTGGATTGGCCGCTCCGCTTCGCTACGCGGCCAATCCAAATTCTCAGGCTTTTCTAAACTCGAAATTTTACTTCATGCTTAGTCTGGGAGTGACAAACACTCGTTAAAAGCTTCAAATTACCTGCTTTAAAACAACGAATTCCCGCAAATTTAAAAAAACGCTGTAATTATCTGGATATGTATACTAAAGAAAAAAGCACTGTATAACCGTTAAATGACGAATAAATAGAAGTGCAATTGAATAGTAAATTTAGCTGACGTTGAACTTATGCAACCTAATGCACAATTTAATTTTCCTATTTACAAATAGCGCCCTCTGCTTTAATTTAATTCTATCTTTGTCAATGTTATACGGTATTAAATCGCTCTGTTTCTTTCGTGGATTAGAAAATTCTAAAAGTGTTAATATAAATAAATTTAATAGTAATTACATATAGGGAATTTTTCTTTCAGGTATAGTATACATTTGCATACACTTTAAATTTTACGACATTCGTTGTTCTTTTAAAAGATTTCAGTTTGAATCTTAAAACAAGGGTTTTCCACTCCCGGACTAAACATGAAGTAAAATTTCGAGTTTAGAAAAGCCTGAAAATTTGGATTGGCCGCGTAGCGAAGCGGAGCGGCCAATCCAAATTAGGCTTTTCTAAACTCGAAATTTTACTTTATGCGCCACACGTATAAAACACTGAAATATCGTTAAGTTCAAAATATACGGCTTTAGCAATCTAATATACGGGAATGAGTTAATATCTCTTTCTAACTTTAATGTTGCTTTAACCGAAGTTTTTGATTTTATGTTAGCCTTGTCTGAATCCTGCAATGCGGGGCCGGACGGTATACCTGAATACTTTCTAAAAAGATGTGCATTTACACTCAGCAAACCTGTCCACACAATGTTCTTGCGTTCAATAACTTCTGGTACATTTCCTGATTGTTGGAAGTGTAGTTACATTGTGCCAATTTTCAAGAGTGGTTGCAGGTCTGATGTATCAAACTACAGGGGGATCTCAATCCAATCAGCTTTACCCAAAATGCTTGATAGCCTCATATCACAACAACTCATATGGGCGTCAATTAACGTAATTAGTAGCCAGCAACACGGTTTCTTAAATGGTAAATCTACAGTTACGAACCTGTTGTTATATCAGTGCTTTTTGTCGAATGCCTTGGAAAAAGGGACCCAAGTGGACTCTATTTATATGGACTTTTCAAAGGCATTCGATAGGGTTCAGCATACCATATTACTACATAAACTTGAGTTGATGGGAATTGGTACAAATGTGATTACTTGGTTGAGGAGTTATTTAGAGGATAGAACTTAGCGTGTCCGAATAGGATCTCATAAATCCAATTCGATTCGTGTGTCTTCGGGTGTACCCCAGGGCTCGCATTGTGGGCCCATTTTGTTTTTGTTATTTGTTAACGATATTGGCTGCGTGATAAAATCAAGTAGGTTTCTCCTTTACGCCGATGATTTAAAAATGTTTAAAAATATAAGTAAAGCTGATGATCAGTTTGCATTGCAGCAGGATTTGCAAAATGTTGAGTTGTGGTGTGAGGCTAATGAACTGTATTTAAATATGAAGAAATGTGTTTATATTTCTTTTTGCAGGCGAAATTTTATGAATTTCGATTACAGTATTAGTGACCATCAGCTCGAGCGTGTTACTGAAATAAGAGATCTTGGCGTGCTTTTCTCATCAAACCTTAATTTCTCTAAACACATTAACCTGATTTGCAATAAAAGCTTAACAATGTTGGGGTTCATTCGAAGGTTTACTGGTGACTTTAGTCCGAGTACAGTTATGAGATTGTACTTAGCACTCGTACGTCCACATCTAGAATATGGATCATCAGTATGGGCCCCATACACTGGTACAGCAATTAAAAAAATTGAAATGGTGCAGAGCAAATTTTTAAAACTTATGCAGTTTAGACTGGATGGCCCTAATTCAATCTTTAGCCATAGCCAGATGCTGATTAGATTAAATATTCAATCGTTGGCGGAGAGGAGAAAGTTTCTTGACATTTTGTTTTTATTTAAATTAGTTAACGGGATTTTGAATTGCAGCGAACTGGTGGAGATGTTAAATTTCAATATACCAAGAAATGCTCAGTCTAGACATAAACCCTTGTTTAGATTGGCATTTCACTCAACGAACTATGGGATGTTTAATCCCATGGATCGTATGATGCGTTACGCAAACCTACTGTCGCGTAGTAACGACTTTTTATTATTCACATCTTCACTGTCGCAGTTTAAAAACCGATTAAAGCGCATTAAGTTGACAAATTTCATACAATGACCAGTGATCATAATTATTTATATTTATCTTTTAATTCAATATTTTATTCCTACATGTTATTTATTGCTTTAATGTTGTTTGTCTAAGTTGTTTGATGTCTTTTGTTATTTACCATCTTTATTAAGTGATATTTATCTGTGATATTTTATGTACCTCCTTTTCAGGAGTGGTACTTTATCTGTGATATTTTACTCTCAACTGTGATAGATATTTCTACTTATGACTAGCAACATTAACTGTAATATTTTGTTTATGTGAGTCTATTATCGAATATTTTTATATTAATTATATTCGTCCAGATACACATTTAATGCATTTTATATAATCGGATTAACTTAACCTTAGCCATTGAACCGTTTGGTGTTAGCGATTCAGGTTATCCCTTGTAAAACATATTTCTCATATATATATATTTTTTTTTTGATATTATTTTGTTTATACATTAATTTTGGTTATACTTAGTAACGTAATGAGTATGATGTGTTACTATATACAACTAATTGTGTTAATTTCAATTGTAAAAAAGGTGAATTCCGTAAATAAAGAATAATAATAATAATAATAATATGTAGAGGTGAATAAAACATGAGTCAAATTCTCCGCTGAACAAATTGTTTAAAACAGTGATTTTAGGCAGCCCAATAATTCTAACGTATATATTGCGTTATTGCATGTGTGTGTTTTTTGAACTTCACTGTAAATCAGTGTTTTTAAGCGTGGCGCATGAAGTAAAATTTCGAGTTTAGAAAAGCCTAATTTGGATTGGCCGCTCCGCTTCGCTACGCGGCCAATCCAAATTCTTAGGCTTTTCCAAACTCGAAATTTTACTTCATGCTTAGTCTGGGAGTGGAAAACACTCGTTAAAAGTCTCAAATTACCCGCTTTAAAACAATGAATTCCAGCAAATTGAAAAAAACTCTGTAATTATCGAGGTATATATACTATAAAAAAATGCCCTGTATAACCGTTGAATGACGAATAAACAGAAGTGCAATTGAATAGTAAATTTAGCTGATGTTAAACTTATGCAACCCAATGTACAATTTAACAAACAAATAGCGCTCTCTGCTTTAATTCAATTCTATCTTTGTCAATGTTATACAGTAATAAATCTCTGTATCTTTCTTGGATTAGAATATTTTGAAAATGTTAGTTCACCGTCGGACCTACACATGAATTTACTCAGTCAGAGTGAACTTACCGTAACGTTAAAAAGTGCGCTTCTATATGATTCGTCATTCAACGATATAATTAATGAATAGAAGACGATGACATTCCGCTACATATTTTATACAGTATTAAATCGCTCTGTATCTTTCTTGGATTAGAACATTCTGAAAATGTTTGTTCACCGTTGGACCTACACATAAATTTACTGTCAGCGTGAATTTACTGTAACGTTAAAAAGTGCCCTTCTATATGATTCGTCATTCAACGATATAATTAATGAATAAAAGACGATGACATTCTGCTACATATTTTATTCTTTATCTTACTATCTTTTGTTCTCATAAGATCTATTTTAGGTATAATGGCAATGATTTTTGATCTTCAACAACTGGTGGATATGATGTCGATTGGGACTTTGTTGGCTTACACAATCGTTGCAATCTGTGTACTTATATTAAGGTAAGATTAATTCCACACTTGTAATACAACCATTAAATAATGATTATTATTTTAATTAATTCCGTGAAAAATTCATATCAAATAACACTTGCACACGAATACACATTATACTCATTATCATTGATTAAGTAATATTCCTTATTTAGTCTCTTTATCTAACGTTTCGTTTTATTAATTCATTTCTAATCTAATCGAATTATTTTTTAAAATCAATATTTTTGATATTATCGTAAAATATAATCACGAAAATGTCGCTACTGAATTTAACAAAAGCTGAATTATTAAATAAAATATATAAATAAAAATAAGTATAACTGAAATTGCCGATACTTCGTTACGTTTTATATTGCGCAAAGAATCGCCCTTTTAGTATAAATAAATAGAGTAATCACGAAAATGTCGCTACTGAATTTAACAATAGCTGATACGGACTAGGTATGTTTGTTGGAGTGAATTTTTTATATCACAGAATGAAAGTGATTAAAAAAAAACTAAAATGCGTTTGAGTTAATAATAAGATTGATAACTATGCAGCAACAATTTGTAATATTGAAAACAAAAATGCTCATAGTAACAATATCTGATATTTTGTTGAGTAGGCGGTTACTTTGTGATACATTTTAACTATTTCATTAAATAACACTAATTACTGTTTTGTATTCACTATTTTATTTACTTGGTTTCATAATGGCTCGTTTACGAATCAAAACTAGTCACGTTAAAAATAAAAAAGTGAATACAGAAAGTATTTATTTATTTACGGTAAAAACCATTTTAACATTAACATAAAAAAAATATACACTCTAAGTATACAAAACTAATTACATCACTACTAAACTAAACTTAACAAGAGCTTATAGTATAAAACTAATAAAACAATAGCATCTTCTATTAAGGGAAAGAATAATTAATATATGCAACCGAATTAATATGGATTAAGTAAAAAGCTCGAAATTGATAAACTTAATTTTGGTTTTGAATAGATTTTCCGATTTTTGAAAGAGGTACAAGGAATTAATATCTAGTAAAATCTTACCAAATCGGAATAATCTTGTTAACGGGTTATTTAAGCTATAATTGCATGTTGCATTTTGGACCTTAAATGTACAGTGTTGCCTCGTTCTTCTGTCAGTTATTGGGACTACTAAGTATATTTTGGAGACAAGAAAAGAAGAATTAATATAGCCCGAAAAAAGTTTGTGCAAGTAACATAAATCATAATAAATGCGCCTGTGAATCAAGGGTTTTAGATTTATCGTCGATTTGAATGAATTTATTTCTAAGTTATCTCCAGAAATTCCCATTCTAAAGGCACATACTCGTGCAAATTTCGATTGGACTTTCTCGAGCTTGTTTATCCAGATAGCATAGTGTGGACTCCATATAATCGAACAATATTCTAATATCGACCTTACCAATGAAAAATAAAGTAACTGTAAGGTTCGCACTGAAAATGTTTTGCCAATTCTAAAAATTAAACCTAAAACCCTACTTGCCTTATTGGTAATATTTGTAATATGTGGTCCAAAATTAAGTTTATAATCGAGTGTTACACCCAAATCTTTAATCTCGTTAACCCGACTTAATCCGACACCTTTCAACATATAGTTATATTTATGGACTACTTGACGCTTGCTAAATGATATTACATGGCATTTTTTTAAGTTTAATGGCAATCTATTCTTGTCACACCAATTTAATATATTATTCAAATCGTCCTGTATCAATGTGCAGTCAGAAGGCTGCGACAATGCTAGGTATAGCTTTAAATCATCTGCAAACATTATAGCTTTGCATGACTTTATGGAGTGTATTATATCATTTATAAAAACCAAGAAAAATATCGGTCCACAGTGTGTACCTTGTGGTACACCAGAATAAACGGAGAATTCCTTTAAAATAAAGTTTTTTATTTTAACTTGTTGAACCCTATTACTTAAAAAGGAGCCAATCCACTCCACAACTTTTCCATTAAATCCGTATGCTTTGATTTTTGCCAATAATATCGCGTGATTTACCTTGTGAAATGCTTTCGAAAAATCTGTGTATATAGAATCAACTTGCATTTTGTTTTCAAAAGCACTAACAAGGTAATCTGTAAACACTAAAAGATTTGAAGTAGTGGACCTACCCTCCACAAAGCCATGTTGTTCCTTAACAAGTACATGTTTAAATTGCTTTAATATAAATGTGGACATTAATTTATCTAATAACTTAGGTATCGAAGATTGGAGACATACGCCCCTGTAATTTTCTATAATGTCACTACGTCCTGATTTATGAATGGGTGTAACCAAACTTTTCTTCCATATACTCGGCACATAGCCATTTTTTAATGAACAAACAAATAATAAGTATATGGGCTTGGAAATAGTAAAAATGCAGTTTTTAATAAAACTATTTGGAATATTATCGGGGCCACAACTATGATTATATTTTAGATTTTCAATACCCTCGTATATATCCCGCAAAAAAAGATGAATAAAATCACCAAAAACTGACTTATCGAACACAAAGCTGGAAGAACATGGAGAATCATCTTCAGAATAAACAGAAGCAAAAAAATTTGAAAAATTTGTTACAATTTCCAAACCGCCCATACATTTTATATTACCAAGTTTCATACAATTTGGTATATTTGTGTTATTTCTATAGGAATTAGCAAACTTCCAAAATAGGCTGGGATCAGTGTTGATTTTATTTTCACAGTTTAAAATGTGTGCCTTGTGTAATTCATTATTCAGATATTTGCATTGTTGCCGTAAGTCTTGGAATTCTTCATAATATTTTAACTCTCCTGTATTTTTATATCTGGTATGGGCTCCTTTCTTCCGACTTATCAATCTTTTTAAGTTATTATCAAACCAAATTGGAAACTTGTTAATTCCTATTTTAATAGTTGTTTTAGGTATAAAACTACTGATACAATCATCAAGAATTTTGTAAAAAATGTCAACTTGATCATCTAAACCTAAATTAAAAAACAACAATTCCCAATCTATTGACGCAATTGCATTGTTAATTGAGACATAGTCTGCTTTATTATACAAAGTAATTAGTGTTATTTAATTAAATAGCAATAGTTATTAATTTGTTTCTCTTTATACTAGTAAAACATTACTACTAGTATATAACTTTTTAATTGAATTCACTTGGTTTGTTTTACTAATAAATTATTTCTTGAAAATAGCATTAAGCCAAAACCAGTTAAGAATAAAATAATTTATTAGTAAAAGAAACAAAGTGAATGTAATTAAAAACCTATACACCTCAGTTACTTGCGCTTGATTAATCTCTGAATCATAGCCGCTTTTACGATCCATAGTTACACCTCTGTTGACTTAACAACCCAAGGATCAAACTTTTGGTGTCTATTTTACAATTGCGAGGCAAAGCATTATTGTGTATAAAGCTGAGTAACCTCACTGTCAGTCTGCCCCGTGCTTCGAGCTTGGAATAAACCTGTGGTAGGCTGTTTCTATGGATATAGATTATTGGATTTGTTGTGACAAATTCATTTTCAATTTTGAAAGTAAATCACAGGCTATCCTTACTCACTCGTATTTACTTTACGTTGTTTTGACAGTAACGAGAACAGCTTTTTGACAGACGCACGCGCCCTAATAAACAGTAATATCAACTGAGTGAAAAATCTGAAGGTAACAACTGAAGCAATTGTAAAATGGCAAGGCCGTTTGCCAATGGTTTAAACTGAGCAGTACAGTACCAGAGTTGATTGTGAAAGTGGCCCTAATTCAGATGTTCACATTCCTTCCCCAGTTAAATGAAATGAGCTCTAAGACCATCCTGCTAGTTTGCACCGCAATTTAATTTAATCAATCTCTTAAGCATGTACTTTTCGTCTAAAAAAAACGAATGTAGAATGTATGTTTGTGTCAAATGCAACCTTAGCCAATATACGAGAGGTGATCAAAAAGTAAGGTTGGACGCACTGGCGACAATAACAAAAACACAGCTAGTATGGATACCCAAGGACCAAGGAATTATTGGACACTTGGGGGCCGACTTACTGGCCAAACAAGGGACAGCAGGTGAATTTATAGGACCTGAACCCGCTTTCCGAATATCACATGAAACCGGAAAGGAAATAATCCGACGCAAGTTAGCAGAGGAGCATACAAAGGCATGGCACAACCAAATGGGAATGAGGCACACGAGACTCTTCCTAGATGGCCCGGTACCTGATAGCGCATTAGCGCTGTCAGGACTGAGCAGAATGAAACTAAGGAAAATCACAGGACTAGTTACTGGGCACTGTGACCTGAATAAGCACAAACATAGGATGGGCCTTGAGAAAAGCCCCCTATGCCGTGGGTGCTTGGAAGAAGAGGAAACTCCCCAACACCTACTGTGCACATGCGAAGCCTATAAACGGCAACGCACGGAGCAACTCGGGAAGCCCGTGCTTCCTGAAGAACAGCTCAAGAACATCCCCTGGCCCAAACTCCTGGACTTCTTAGAAGACACAGGAATATACAGGGAATAAAATAACCAGAGGAGCACAAAAGGACCACGGAGACCGTAGTGCAGGGACGCTAAGCGATACCACCTCATGTGGAAAAAAAAAAAAAAAAAAGGTTACAGAATGTATAGGGTGCAGCATTTTCGATGGTTTCTTCACGTAAATTAGCATAAATATCAATGATAGACAAAAACTAATATATACTTCCAGAGATTTTTTGAAGCATATTTCACTTGCCTAATCAAAATTTGCCTATCTTCAATTGTTCTCGAGTTATACGTCAAAACTCAAAATTTGGCTATTTTAAAATATTGAAATATTTATAGTCACATTTTGAGTTTTTTCGTATAACTCGAAAACAATTAAACAGACAAATTTTGATTAGGCACATGAAATATGCTCTACAAAGAGCTCTGGAAGTATATATTAGTTTTTGTCTATCGTTGATAATTATGGTACTTTACTTGAAGAAATCATCGAAAATGCTGCACCCTATGCACACGTTTCATTGCAGGATTAGTAACCTTACTTTTTAATCACTCCTCATATTAATGAAAACTAGGATTCAGGTTGCTGTTTACTAGAGTGAGACAGACTCTTTCCAGCCGTTAGCTAGAATAAGAAAGACCTTTATTACTATTTCCAGCATAAAATGGTAAACGTTAGATATAAAGACATTTTTTTAATGTTAAGTTAATTGAATGCAAAATTACGGACACCCTTGAATTTTACGTGGCATAAGTTTTTGTTGCCTAAAAATGACGCAAAAAATAGCTATTTTCGGGATTTTTGTACAAAAAAAAGTAAGTATCTTAATCGTTTTAAATTGGTGACATTAAAATTTTATAAGTTTCAGAATTATTTTGATGTATCATGCAATGAACATCAATGGTGCTGGAACTAGTGACTACCCAGCACGTTGGATTTTACCAATATTAAATCGCAACCTTAACATAGATTTATTTACTGTTACAGATATTCGAACGAAGACACTTTTAACAACATCGAATCAAAAGCAGAAACGACACCCTTCCATTTCTTCAGGCAACTCATGAATTTAAACATGAACAAAACCCCCACAGCATTTTCATCACTTGCAGCCAATTGGGCTGTCAGCATTTTCTGTAGGATTTCCTTTATGCACATTTAAAAGCATTTTTTAATTTTTTCTATATTTTTAGGTTTGCTATCATTAGCTTTCTGTTCTGTCATCCAATTTTCCACCAGCATGGAGGACGCTTACTCAATCACAGCATTTGTTGTGATTTTAACAGCCATTATTGTTACAATTATTATCATTTACAGACAACCAACACCAGACGTAAAGTTGGCATTCATGGTATGTAGAAATTAGTACACATTTTATTCTCATTTGCATGAAGATTGCTTTTTTGTGTTTTTAAACTTCACGTTAAAGTATTAAAGGTTTCAAAATTGAATAAAAACACTTGGTTTGTTCACTTAATTTGTTTTATTACTTTTCGACTAGTTTCGGTCATGGGCCATTATCCGTCAATGTACATTACTTGATAATGGTCCATGACCGAAACTAGTCGGAAAGTAATAAAACAAATTAAGTGAACAAACAAAGTGATTTTATTAAATTTTTGTTTTTGTGTTTTTATTCAAACCTTTAATACTTCAAAAATGTTTCACCAAGAGTTAAGTGAGAAATTAATTAAATTCACGTTAAAACTCGTGTTTTATACTCATGGCGGATGAAGTGAAATTTCGAGTTTAGAGAACGATACGAAATTATAATATGAACCCAATAAATAAATAAAAAAACAATAATATTTTCGACGGGATATGAACACGTGCAATCTCTAGATAACGAACAAACAGTTTTTATTTATAATTTTTCATAAAAATATAAATACACAATCAGAGTGTTCGGAAAGTCGAGTGGAGTCCACAGCAGATTTTTTTAGAAATAGAAGTTTTGAAAATCTAATTTTGAATATTTATAGAAAATCAAACAGAATTTTTGTTCGACATGGCTATGCAAGTTTGCGCATTCTCAACTTAATTCTTCCAATTATATGGAGAAAACAAACTTATAATACCGTTTGTTTAATTTAATTACGTTAAATTATATACAGGGTGTCCCGTTTTAAAGTACCACCTGGAATATCTTCAGAACCACGCACCGAATAAAAAAATGTTTAAAATAAAAGTTTAATGATTTGGAGGGGGACATCCAATTCTGTAAGAAAATTCAACCTCCCACCCGCAGGGGAGGCTGTGGAGGGGGGGTAGCGTTGAAATCTTAAATGCAAACCCCTATTTATTTATTACAGTTTTGGATAGAGCGTAGAAAAGTAAGTTTTATCTAAGAGCATATTTTGTTACTTTAATAGATGGCGCTGCAATCAACAAAATTAAACAATTGATAATTGACATACTAAATTTATTTTACTCTAACCAATTAGCTGGAGATTTTACTTGAAGTTAGTGATTTATACGGGTGGCGCATGAAGTAAAATTTCGAGTTTAGATACGCCTGAAAATTTGGATTTGCTGGGGCGCGACTCGCTTCGCTCGCGCGCCCCAGCAAATCCAAATTTTCAGGCTTTTCTAAACTCGAAATTTTACTTCATGCTTAATCTGGGAGTGGAGACCCTCGTTAGATGATCAATCAGGAACTTAGTTTGCAATTTCCTTTATTGTCAAATTTATGACGTAAAATAAATAGAGTTGATGTTATTTTTTACTTTAAGTTTAGAACGAAAACAAATTCCTGTGCATTATTTGTGTGTACTAAACCTGGACGGACAAATTAAAAAAGCTTAAATTATGTAAAATATAGCCTTATAAATAACTGGAAAAGTTTAAAATGTTCAGAAATTATTAATAATTAATAGAATTTAATTCAATAAAAAAATACACCACTTCCACTCCCAGACTAAGTATGAAGTAAAATTTCGAGTTTAGAAAAGCCTGAAAATTTGGATTGGCCGCGGAGCGAAGCGGAGCGGCCAATCCAAATTAGGCTTTTCTAAACTCGAAATTTTACTTTATGCGCCACACGTATAAAACACTGAAATATCGTTAAGTGCAAAATATACGGCTTTAGCAATCTAATATGTAGATGTGAATAAAACGTGACTTAAATTCTGCGCTGAACAATTTTTTTTAAATCAGTGATTATAGACAACCCAATATGTGTGCATGTGTGTGTTTTTTGAACTTCACTGTAAATCAGTGTTATTAAGCGTGGCGCATGAAGTAAAATTTCGAGTTTAGAAAAGCCTAATTTGGATTGGCCGCTCCGCTTCGCTACGCGGCCAATCCAAATTCTCAGGCTTTTCTAAACTCGAAATTTTACTTCATGCTTAATCTGGGAGTGACAAACACTCGTTAAAAGCTTTAAATTACCTGCTTTAAAACAACGAATTCCCGCAAATTTAAAAAACGCTGTAAAGATCTGGATATGTATACTAAAAAAAAGCACTGTATAACCGTTAAATGATGAATAAATAGAAGTGCAATTGAATAGTAAATTTAGCTGACGTTGAACTTATGCAACCTAATGCACAATTTAATTTTCCTATTTACAAATAGCGTCCTCTGCTTTAATTTAATTCTATCTTTGTCAATATTATACGGTATTAAATCGCTCTGTTTCTTTCGTGGATTAGAAAATTCTAAAAGTGTTAATATAAATAAATTTAATAGTAATTACATATAGGGAATTTTTCTTTCAGGTATAGTATACATTTGCATACACTTTAAATTTTACGACATTCGTTGTTCTTTTAAAAGATTTCAGTTTGAATCTTAAAACGAGGGTTTTCCACTCCCGGACTAAGCATGAAGTAAAATTTCGAGTTTAGAAAAGCCTGAAAATTTGGATTGGCCGCGGAGCAAAGCGGAGCGGCCAATCCAAATTAGGCTTTTCTAAACTCGAAATTTTACTTCATGCGCCACACGTATAAAACACTGAAATATCGTTAAGTTCAAAATATACGGCTTTAGCAATCTAATATGTAGAAGTGAATAAAACATGAGTCAAATTCTCCGCTGAACAAATTGTTTAAAACAGTGATTATAGGCAATTCAATAACTCTAACGTATATTAGGTTGCCTATAATCGTTATTATAAGTGTGTGTTTTTTTTTAACTTCACTGTAAATCAGTATTTTTATGCGTGGCGCATGAAGTAAAATTTCGAGTTTAGAAAAGCCTAATTTGGATTGGCCGCTCCGCTTCGCTACGCGGCCAATCCAAATTCTTAGGCTTTTCTAAACTCGAAATTTTACTTCATGCTTAGTCTGGGAGTGGAAAACACTCGTTAAAAGCCTCAAATTACCCGAAAATGTTAGTTCACAGTCGAACCTACACATGAATTTACTCAGTCAGCGTGAATTAACCGTAAAAAACCCTCGTTTAATGTTTAGTACATACAAATAATGCACAGGAATTTGTTTTCGTTCTAAACTTAAAGAAAGAAATAACATCAACTCTATTTATTATTTATTTCTGTGTAGATTTTATAAATTACATTTATTTTCATTTTTACAAAAAGCACGCGCGCACACTGCCTTCATTGGGCCCGTTCATCAAAATGTTCAACATTTAATATGTTTGGATTTGTTTGTGATTTATGTTGGTATCTAATGAACGGTACTCCGGTCGGTCTATTTTATACGATTGTAAAAATCCTAAACACGTTTACGATTAACAGTCCGGTGATAAGAGAATTTCCCAACAGTTGGCAGTAAACCCCAATTGTTGTCTGTTATGAACGGGCTCATTGGGTACGATAAATTTACATTATAAAAACAATTTTGTTGTTTGCAGCGCCATCTATTAAAATGAAAAAATATTTTTAAATAAAACTTACTTTTTCACGCTCTATCCAAATCTTTAATAAAAAATAGAGGTTCGCATTTAAGATTTAAAAGCTACCCCCTCCCCAGCTTCCTCTAGGGTTGGAAGGTTGCATTTTCTTACAGAATAAAAAGAGTATAAAAACAAAATTAAATTATTATATGAGATAATTATAATTTGTGTACATTGTTTTGTTTATATTATATTTGTGTATATTGGGTTGCCTACATACAGCATGGCACATATTTTTGTACATTGTTTTGTCTCTGATATATTTGTGTATATTGGGTTGCCTACATACAGCCTGGCATATCATTTTTGTACCGGGTGGGCAAATAAGCGAGGTAAGCGGCTGTATCTCAAAAAGTAATGATCGTAGAGAGTTACGGTAAAAATTTTTATAGGTAAAGTGGGCAAAGGAAAATGCTGGAAATTATTTTCAAGTTTCCAAGATGGCTGCCAGTGGGCGTTTCCACCATCTTGAATTACATAAAGTTACGTTTCTCGCGATTTTCCCCAACGAATGTAACAAAAAAGTATTTGCGTCTTAATGCTAACCTAAAGTGGAATATTTTTTGTAAAAACAATTTTTCTCTATCTTTCGAAATAAAGTGGTGGGGGGTATTTGAATGTTGTTTTAAGTAAATGCCTGTAACTTCGAAACGGCTTAATGGAATTGGATAAATTTGGTATCATTGAAAAGGGCATTTTTGGGGCTTTTAGGTTTCTCGTAATCATGACAGTTGTGACCTACACGGCCGCCGATAGAGGGCGCTATTCGATATTCTAACCAAAATATTGGATTTTCTCAAAAAAATTGAATGCGATGATATGACTTTTTTTAGACTAGAAAATAGACAAATGACCAACCAATAAGCCCGCGCAAACCGCATCTTAATATCTTTATTATTAAGATTATTATTATTATTAGATATTAAGATGCGGTTTGCGCAGGCTTATTGGTTGGTCATTTGTCTATTTTCTAGTCTAAAAAAAATCATATTATCGCATGTCTATGTTTTATTTGTGTATATTGGGTTGCCTCTCCAAAATCATTGAACTTTTATTTGAAACATTTTTTTATTCAGTGCATGGTTCTGAACATATTCCAGGTGGTACTTTAAAATGAAACAGCCTGTATATTAATTTAAATTCTCAAGAAAATTGGTATTATACGTAAGTCGATCAAATATAAACCAGCCTTTGTCTTTCAAGCATTGGAAAATCAGCGACGGCTCGCAGCCTAACTTCAGGGTCGGCCACAGCGCCAAGGCACACATAATTTGAGGTTGGGATCGCACTTTATAAATACAAGGAATTGCACAACAAAGTCACCTTTTAATAACGGATACATATTATCTTGGGTCTCTGGCCTACCCTGAAGTTAGGCTGCGATCTACCGCTGTGGAAAATAAAAACCTGTCGAAATTTAGCGCATACTGCAGGTCCAGTTTGGGAAAAATACCCTTTCATGGAAAAAGTATGAGAAGAAGGTTTGGCGCATCGAAATCAAGCGAGAAACAAAAGCCAAGGGAATCCTGTGAAAGTTAAAACTCTATTGTCTGAGTTGGCCACGGTGTTTTGGGACTGGAATCAGCTACCCAATTTGCTACTGCTGTCTCCTGGATCAAGTAAGGCTTCAGAATTGACACAAAAGACGAAATTATTCCATCCGCGAAGTATTGCACCTCCATGAAAATGCTAAGCCCAATAGAAGAGTTGTAAGGCAGCAGAAAATTATGGAAATTACCTGGCAAATTCTTGAACAACGAAAAGGTTCATCGCCTTCTCTGCCGTAAGAGCCGGACAGTTTCTCAGGTTAAGCAAGGGCAACCTAAGGCTCATAACCGGCCTTCTAACTGGACACTGTCCTCTGAAGTACCACCTCACTAAGATGGGTCAGACAACTGATGCCAACTGCAGGTTCTGCAACGAGGCACAAGAAACAGCAGAGCACCTACTTTGTGAATGCCCTGCCTTGCCCCTTCAAAGAGGGAACTACCTGTCATCGGCCATTTTAAACACCGAGGAATTGGTACACATTAACCCTCAAGTTATAGTAGACTTCATAAGAAGTCTAGACATTGAGGGACTCAAGTAGGTCAGGGATAGTTACAAAAGATCTTTTAGGTCGAGGTAACTTCGAAAGGCCCAGAGGCCATACGACCCACCGACCCCATAAAATAACATAACATAACATACAGTTCAGACCAGCCTCCATACCATTTCGACTTGTTTGAACTCTTAAACGAAGCAGTTGGAGGCTAGCCATTTACCAGCAATAAGGAAGTGAAAACGTGTGTGCACAATTACATATCCGCTCAGCTTTATTCTACGATAAAACATCCAAAACTTAAAAAAATGTATTTTAAATAGAGAATACTACCGTGCGATCATTTAAAACATGATTTAAAGTAGGCTTTAAATTTTAAATTAGATTGGCACTACTGACTTTTAACACATAGTTTACCATAACCTCAAATTTATTTCACTATTCAATTAGCACTCTGGGCACGGTTGCCCAAACGGTTGCCACAAAAATAATGCAGCCTACTCTAAATCATAATTGCACGGTATGTAGAAGCATAGATTATAGAAATTGAGACTATTTCCATTATGAAAGGTTTGTGAAAAATAAAGGCTTGTTTATATTTGATCAATCCACGAATGTATTCCTAAGTTGATTGTAATTCAATTTATTTGTATAATTATAGGTTCCATGCGTTCCACTTTTACCATGTCTCAGCATAATAATCAATCTTTATTTAATGTTCCAATTGGACAGTCATACTTGGATTAGGTTTGCAATTTGGCTATTAGTAGGTAAGTGTGTACGTACTTCTATAACATAAATACTTGAAAAAAGCCATTCTATTTTGTGCGATATAATCAAATGCTTAAGATTAAAAAGATCTTGAGACATATTAATCACGTTTTTCCTGTTTGTAATAATAAAATTATTGTTTTCTTTTTATTTTTACTATTAAAAGATCTTGGAGACAAATTAATTGCTTTCTTGAATTAATCTGGCACTTGGTGAACAATATATAAGTGTATAAAACACTAAAATATTGTGAAATTTATCTATATTTGAACCTCACTTGAAATCAGTGTTTTAGTAAGTAACATTTGGAATTTAGAAAAGCCCAGAAAATTTGTCTTGGGTCGCTGCGCGACCCAAGACAAATTTTCACGGGGCTTTTCTAAACTCGAAATTTTATTTCATGCTTAGTTAGTCTGGGAATGGAAAACCCTTAAAGCTTCAAATTGAACTCTTTACAAAAACCACGAATATCTCAAGATTTGAAGAAAATAAGCTGAATTTGGAAAACGTATACTTTAAAGAAAAACTCCTTGTATAAGTTATTTAAATTAAAAACACTTGGTATTGTTTCACAAATTAAAACTTTATTCCAACTAGTTTCGGTTTGTTGGACCATTTTCAAATAAAAAAATGGGGAAAAATATCGCAAACTACAACGAGGAGATTTCGACTTTCCTTATTAAACTTATGAAACAAAAATATTTGTATATATACCTAGACAATATTTTTTTCTGTACATTTCTTTGAAAATGGTCTAACAAACCAAAACTAGTCGAAATAAAGTTTACATTTGTGAAACAAAACCAAGTGTTTTTAATTTAAATAACTTATACAGGGAGTTTTTCTTTAAAGTATACGTTTTCCAAATTCAGTTTGATTTCTTGAAATCTTTAAATACTCGTTGTTTTTTAAAAGAGTTCAATTTGAAGCTTTAAACAGTGTTTTCCATTCCCAGATTAAGCATGAAGTAAAATTTCGAGTTTAGAAAAGCCCCGTGAAAATTTGTCGAGGGTCGCGCAGCGACCCGAGACAAATTTTCTGGGCTTTTCTAAACTCGAAATTTTACTTCATGCGCCACGCGTATAAAACACTAAAATATTGTAAAATTTATATATATTTGAACCTCACTTGAAATCAGTGTTTTATACGCGTGGCGTATGAAGTAAAATTTCGAGTTAGAAAAGCCCAGAAAATTTGTGTCGACAAATTTTCACGGGGCTTTTCTAAACTCGAAATTTTACTTCATGCTTAGTCTGGGAGTGGAAAACACTCGTTTAAAGCTTCAAGTTAAATTCTTTTAAAAACACAACAAATATATAAAGATTTTAAAAAAATAAGCTGAATGTGGAATACTTATACAGGGAGGGGCAGAAAAAGCTATCCGATTTGAAATCCCTTTTTCTCAGAAGAGGGAACAGGTAGAGTAGTGGGGGTAAAAACCGTTAGAAAGCCAGTTTTATGCCATTTGTCATTAGTCAACATGCCTTGGTCTGGTGAACATCGTGGTTTTGTTATTGAGCGGTTTATCAAAAACGGCGGTTCGATAATTACTACACAACGTGCTTTTCGAATTCATTTCGGACTCGGGCGTCATGATCCTGTTCCACATCACGCTACGATTAAAGTGTGGGTGTCAAATTTTCGACAGACGGGTTCAGCATTGAAAAAGAAGTCGCCTGGACGTCCCAGGACAGCAACAGGACCTGAAAACGTGGCCAATGTTAGAGCCGGGATTGAACGTTCCCCGCGTCGTTCGGCACGAAAACATTCGTTCGCTTTGGCGATTTCCAACCGCAGTATTCGGCGAATTTTGCACCGGGACCTCATAATGCATCCTTACAAAATGGTTGTTGCACAGGAATTAATTGAAAGGGATTTTGAAACCCGTATGAACCTGTGTCGCGATCTCCGAGAACTCCCAATAGACGATGTTGTGCTCTTCACGGACGAAGCCCATTTTCTTCCTTTGGGGTTACCTTAAATCGAAGGTATTCCAGCATCGACCAAGGACCCTTCTTGCTTTACGAAGGGAAATTGCTCGGGCAATTGAAGAAATTCCTGTGGAAATGATGGTGAAAGTCATGGAAAGCTACCGCGAGCGCCTAAATCAGTGTATCCGCTCCCAAGGACGACATTTGAGTGATGTGCTTTTCAAAACTTTTAAAAATGGCATAAAATTTGCGATATGTTAATAAAAAAAATTTTTGTCAAGTTGAGTGGTTTTAATTTTCTAACGTTTTGAAATCGGATAGGTTTTTCTGCCCCACCCTGTACTTTAAAGAAAAACTCCCTGTCTATTATTACGTTGTTCTTGTTTGTAATCATGCAATTATTTTTCTTTTTTTTTTAAAGGCTTCCTGATTTACTTTTTCTACGGAATTCGGCACAGTTCCGCAAAACAACCTAAGAAAACCGACTCACGGCCGAGTTTGGCGGCAACTGCTTCGGTGCACTCGGAAAACAGAAGCCAAGAAAAACTCGGAGGAGATAACGAGAAGAAGAAAAGCGAGGTTACTCAATTTTAATTAAATCTCAATTGAAACATTTTATTAAAACAACTCTGGGACCCACTGATCAAAAAATAAACAAATAACGTTAATGCAACATTGTAGCAACATTAAACGTTGATGAAACATTACTTAAATGGATTTGCTCAGTGGGGAGTATTTTAAATTGAAGAAGAAACTAAATGTTTTAGTTAAAGCATGTTTTAAATTTAAAAAAATGTCAAAGATATTTGATTAGAATAAATCTAGCACAATTTTGAATTGAAAAATAAGAAACGAAATGTTCCAGTTACAGAGCACGTATTCACAGAACCTATGCATCATCGGTGAGAACTTGCACCAAAATGACGTCATTTCACTCTATACGGTTGGGTAATTTTTTTCCAAAATGACGTCGTTACAGTGCGATATCTCACCGATAACAAATTGCATCGGTGCTGTGAATAGGGACCCTGCGCGTTTTTAACTGTAATAATTTAAAAAAATTGTCTTCCAAAAGCATACATACTTAAAGCTCGTTCCAGTTAACTACGCGAGAAATGCGTATATTTTTCTCTCTGCGTGATTTACTAAAAATTATATTTCGATAACGTACTTTGTTTTTAATAAGTTAAACAAGATGCATAGGGCTTTTAGTTTTACTCGTGTGTACACAAATCTGTTACATTTTCTTAGCTAGTTAACTGGAATGAGCTTTATTACATAGGTGCATATTTTTAATTACTTGTACAGAATGTTTAATTAATTTTATTTTATATAAGTTATTAAAAAAAGATATTCATTTGTTAGTTATTGTAATAAATGATTTTTTTATAAAAACTGTTGTTTAATTTCTCTTATAAAAACAGAAAATCGTAAATATTGAATATTATTAAATATATTTGACTATTTAGAATGCAATATACAGTTTTATTTAACACCGAACATATTCATAAAGAGAATTTTTTGTTTTAAGTATACATATGCATACGTCGTACATTTTCCGACGCTCGGTTTGTCAAAAGAATTTAGTTTGAAGCTTTAAACGAGTGTTTTCCACTCCCAGGCTAAGCATGAAGTAAAATTTCGAGTTTAGAAAAACCTGAAAATTTGGTTTGGTCGCGCAGCGCGAAGCGCGGAGCGGCCAAACCAAATTTTCAGGCTTTTCTAAACTCGAAATTTTACTTCATGCGCCACCGGTACAAAACACTGGCATATTACGAAGTTTAAAACACGCCGCTAAACTTTACATTGGATCAGTGTTGTGTACTGGTGGCGCATGAAGTAAAATTTCGAATTTAGAAAAGCCTGAAAATTTGGTTTGGCCGCTTCGCGCTACGCGACCAAACCAAATTTTCAGGCTTTTCTAAACTCGAAATTTTACTTCATGCTTAGCCTGGGAGTGGAAAACACTTGTTTATAGCTTCAAATTAAATTCTTTCAATAAACCGAACGTCGGAAAATGTACGACGTATACATATGTATATTTAAAAAAAAATATATCTTTATGAAAATGTTCGGTGTTACATAAAACTCTCTGTATATTACAGGGTGCATTAGGGGAACTTGCTGATTTGAATGGTCAATAAAAACAACAATAAATTTCACATATTGATTTAATTCTTTTTTTATGGTATTATACACATCCTGAATTTCTGTTTCAAGTGGTTTTAAAAATGACATCGGACAAATGGCGGCCATCATTAGCGATACACTGATCCACCCGCTTTTTGAAGTTTCGCTCCACTCTTTCGAGCATATCGACGGAAATGTTGGCGATGGCTTGGTGAATGTTGTCCTTTAGGTGTTGCAAGGTCCGTGGTTTGTCATTCTAAACAATGGATTTGAGATATCCCCATAAAAGAAGTCACAGGAAAAAAAATCGGGGGAGCGCGCCGGCCACAGTACGTCACCCCTCAAGAAGATTAGGCGCTCGTGGAAGTATTCCCTCAAAAGTTCCATTGAAGTTCTCGCTGTGTGTGTCGTGGCTCCGTCCTGCTGGAACCATGCGTCCCCAAGTTCCATTTCTTTAAGTATTGGGAGAAAAAATGCCTCAATCGCCGGGGAGAGCGCAAAAACGACAACCTCACCCTCTCGACGTTTTCTGGTGTTCTGGAAGTCCGTTGACCTCCAGGCCCCTTTTGCCACACTGCCACTTTCCCTGAATACGTCCACCCACGAAACGATTGATTGCCGGCCAGGAACGGGACCCATAGGATGAATATTGAACCGAGTTTGGAAGGCAACCACCGAGCGGCCTTTGTCCAACGCATGACGACAACTGGCTTGAGCGGTAACAAAACTTCAAGACCCCCCTATCGAATGAGACCCTCCCTACCTTTTTCTGACCACGTCTCGCCCATTGGCGCCCAATTCAAATCAGCACGTTTTCCTGCCGCACCTTGTACAAATTTCTGGAAATAAGCAGAGTTGGGACGAATCCTCAAAAAAAGGATTCGAATCACCTAATAATGTTTGAATCACGGATACCCGAATAAAGAAATCGTAAGAGAAAAATATGATTTAAATTAAAGATTAGAATCAGGAATACAAACCCTATAGAAATAAATTTTATTTTAATGTCATTTTGCAAATATCAATATTTTAATATTGCTACCAGTTGTTGTAAATAAAAATGTTCTAAACATATTTATTTATTAACACTGACCATTTTTGTGTTTTTGAACTTCACTTGAAATCGGTGTTTTTACGCGTGGCGCATGAAGTAAAATTTCGAGTTTAGAAAAGCCTGAAAATTTGGATTGGCCGCTCCGCTTCGCGGGGCGACCAATCCAAATTTTCAGGCTTTTCTAAACTCGAAATTTTACTTCATGCTTAACCTGGGAGTGGAAAACACTCGTTTAATGCTTCAATTTGAATCCCGAATAATTATAGCGCATGTATTTATATACCGAAAAGAAAAAATCCCGGTATACTGAAAGACACTAAATTTACTGAAATACTGAAATACACAGACATTCAGCCACCGGTATACCGTGTGTCCCGTTTTATGATGCATCATGGGGAATTCCTATGCTAATTTTTCAATTTGAATTTCTGTCTCTATTATTGAGTTTAAATGGTCAGAATTGAATTAAAATAAATCATAAATAAAACATATTTTAATGTCATTTTGCAAATATCAATATTTTAATATTGCTACTAGTTGTTGTAAACAAAAATGTTGTAAACATATCTATTTATTAACACTGACCATTTTTGTGTTTTTTAACTTCACTTGAAATCGGTGTTTTTACGCGTGGCGCATGAAGTAAAATTTTGAGTTTAGAAAAGCCTGAAAATTTGGATTGGCCGCTCCGCTTCGCGGAGCGACCAATCCAAATTTTCAGGCTTTTCTAAACTCGAAATTTTACTTCATGCTTAACCTGTGAGTGGAAAACACTCGTTTAATGCTTCAATTTGAATCCCGAATAATTTACAGCGCATGTATTTATATACCTAAAAGAAACAATCCCGGTATACTGAAAGAAACTAAATTTACTGAAATACTGAAAAACACAGACATTCAGCCACCGATATACCGTGTGTCCCGTTTTAAGGCATAGGGAATTCCTATGCTAATTTTTCAATTTGAATTTCTGTCTCTATTATTGAGTTTAAATGGTCAGAATTGAAATAAAATCGTTATCTTATTTATTAACGGTATTTTAGAGGCAGTTTTTTTGTTCTTTATTTATTTATAGTTGAATTATTGCCTATTGCCAATTTTTGGAAATAGGCGACTCAATTACGAAGAAAAATTAATATAAAAATTCATCAAAACAGAAGTTGCTTTGAAAAGTCATTAAACGACATCTAAAATTACAGATAGTTTTTAAAAGCTTTAAAGGAGTGTTTTCCACTCCCAGACTAAGCATGAAGTAAAATTTCGAGTTTAGAAAAGCCCCGTGAAAATTTGTCGAGGGTCGCGCAGCGACCCGAGACAAATTTTCTGGGCTTTTCTAAACTCGAAATTTTACTTCATGCGCCACGCGTATAAAACACAGATTTTAAGTGAAGTTCGAATATACATAAATTTTACAATATTTTAGTGTTTCGTTACTATAATTAACTTATCATAAGTTAAACAAGTCACCGCTTATGACTTTTAATGTTATCAGCACAAATGTGTTCTGATTTTTCGCCTAGTTAAATGAAATGAGCATTAAAAGCCTGTTCGGTAATTCAGATACACCCTGTATAAAGATAACATTATCTATGATGTTTAACATATTTGTTTCTGTTATCTAACTGAAACTATTGGAAAACGTTTTTTTTTTTTTTGTTCAGAAGTATAAACGAACACATCACTAATTGCAAATAACTAAACCCACGTGCAGCATTCAACGTGCCAGATAAATAAAAGTATAGCATAAACGACTTATTTCAATTCAATATGGATGTTTTTCTTGTAAATGTTTCCATTTTAATTATTTAACTAAGTATTAGTGAATAAATTGATTGTGAGTTACGTGAAGATCAAATTAATTTGACGAATAAAGCACTAATAACCTTTCTTCACACTTTTATTTGAATTACTAAATGTACATTTCGGGCACAAAGTGACCATTATCAATGGATTAACACTGAGTGTTAATCCATTGATAATGGTCACTTTGTGACCGAAATGTACATTAAGTAATTCAAATAAAAGTGTGAAGAAAGGTTCCCACTGAGCAAATCCATTTAAGTAATTTTCACTTAATATAATAATAATAGTAAACTATTGATGATTTTCAACTTTTTATTTTACTCACTACAATTGTTTCGCTACACTGTACCTTCTTCAGGTGAAGAAATATAATACAAACATTTTTACAAACTTATTTACATTATATACCGATTTCAGAAGTGTGGGTGGAGGGTGTATTTTCCACCCACACTTCTGAAATCGGTATATAATGTAAATAAGTTTGTAAAAATGTTTGTATTATATTTCTTCACCTGAAGAAGCTACAGTGTAGCGAAACAATTGTAGTGAGTAAAATAAAAAGTTGAAAATCATCAATAGTTTACTATTATTATTATATTAAGTGATAATGGATTTTCAAAATATAAGTGCCTCAACAATCAACGACATTTAAGTAATGTTTCATCAACATTAAAACAACGTTTAATGTTGCTGCAATGTTGATATAACGTTATTTGTTTGTTTCTTACTCAGTGAGTTATTAGTGCTTTATTCGTCAAATTAAGTATTAGTGTGTAAAACAAAAAAATATTTGTACAGTTAGTTTAATTATGCGATTATGTGGGTTATGAACACTTCTAGTGGGTGATTAAACAATCCATCGATAATTAAGATAACAGTGCGTTTATCTTTATATCTTGAATAGGCATCAATAAAACAATTAAATAATTGTTGACCTTATGCTCAGAAGCCTGCCTCTCATGCTGAACAGGTATCGTGAAATTTGTGCTAGATAGAGATATTTTAAAGTTTTGTGTTTTTTTGTGAATTTATTCTCCAACATTTGGATCAACTTTAATTATATTAATTTATTTAGTCAACGTGAGTATGCAGTTATCATATTTATTATTAATTCAATGTATAAATAAGATTACAGAATAATTGAATTTGGGTGAGTTACGTGAAGATTATAATAACTTTAATTAAAACACTTTTAACCTTTCTTCACAATTTTATTTTATACCAGATGTACATTTCGGTCACAAGGTGACCATTATCAATGAATTGATAAAAGAAAATTATGAGAAATATCAAAACTTTGATTTATGTCGCCTTCTACAATGATTTTTGTCGTTGAGACTTTCAAAATATTTATAGGGCAGGTGGTGGCCGAGCGGTAACGTCGCCGGGCGGTAAATCGCTCGGCGAGCCACAGACCGGGTTCGATTCCCGTGCACGGGGAGTTGTTATTTAAAAATAATAACGCGTCGTGTCCCTGGGTGTGGTGTGAATGTATTGTGACGTCCAATATATGTTAATACAACTTACAAAATAAGTTATAAATTAAATAATATAAGTTAAACATAAATAATTGATGTTGGCCAATAGTCAAAGCAACTAAGGCCAGGCAAAAGCCAAAAACAAAAAAAAATAATTTATAGAAAGCGAGATAAATCGCAGTTTGATTTTTCTTGAAGTGTTCTGCAAGTAACAATTGACGAATCTATTTTTAATTTACCTCCAAATTAGTCTAACATAAAGTAAAATTTAACATAACTCACCTATCATTAGATTATCTCGTACATATAACGAGTTTTGCATAAATTGCGATATATTCACTCAAAGTTTTGCGAAATTTCAGTACGACCTCTCAACATGTCTAAGGCCTATAACATAATGTCAATATATAATATTAATGTACGTATGTGTATTAATAGCACGCGCTTTTATAAAACTGTGTATCTGTAAGTTGATTTGCATTACCATGTTACTTGTATTGTAGTTAAAATGTAAACCCTGTAACTGGACTTTGTCTGTTGGGTTTTTGTATGAATAAATAAATAAAGAAAAAGTAGTTATTTCAATGAATATTTGGATGAGACTAAATTTTTATTAATTTTAATTCGTTTTTATATTTTCTAAATTAGTTTTTTGATTACAACAAAGATGTAGTTTGTATTTTTAATTACTGGAGAAATCTAGAAATAAATTGAAATATGGTGTTTTATGCGAATTCACTTATTAAGCGCTATTGATGGAAAAACACAACATTATTATTATTTTTCAAATAACTAAATAAGTTAATTTGATACACTGTATTATTTGACATGACTCGAGCCTATGTGAAGAAAACTGAAAATGTTTTGTTATTTAAATATTTAAATTATTACTCATTAAAAAAAGAATGTGTTCAGTGTATTTCTAATTTCACAATAATTCAGTGTTTTGTACGCGTGGCGCATGAAGTAAAATTTCGAGTTTAGAAAAGCCTGAAAATTTGGTTTGGTCGCGTAGCGCTACGCGACCAAACCAAATTTTCAGGCTTTCCTAAACTCGAAATTTTACTTCATGCTTAATCAAGGAGTGGAAAACTCTCTATAGAATAATACCGAGATTTCGATAAGATTGATTTGATTTTGTTTTATCAATTTCATTGAAAAACAATGAAATCGTTTACACTAATTCTGCCAATTTCTTCGAATTTGTAATTTTCTTTTTTTTTTTTTTCACAAATTCCTATTTATTTCAATTTAAATACTGTAATAATTTTCAATATTTATCATTTTTAAAATTATTCATAAGGCAAAAAACTACAAAAATGTTATTTACTATATATATAATAATCTTTATTAAAGATCAGTACAAGATAATTGTTTACAATGTGGCAGAGCTGGGCAGGATTCGAATCATTCAGGATTCGAATCCTGGATTCGGATCCTTTTAGAGGATTCAAAAACGGTATTCGAATACTTTAGTTAAACTGGATTCGTGATCCGGATTCGTTACACTTTTTTAAAAGGATTCGTATTCGAATCCAAATGCTGGTGATTCGAATCCTCATAAAAGGATTCGAATCCTCCTAAAAGGATTCGAATCCTCGTAAAAGAATTCGAATCCTCATAAAAGGATTCGAATCCTCGTAAAAGTATTCGAATCCTCATAAAAGGATTCGAATCCTCATAAAAGGATTCGAATATTTATAAAAGGATTCGAATGGTTACAAAAGGATTCGAATCGTCAAAAATAATTAGAATTATTTGTAAAGAATAACACGAAAAATTTGTTTTGTATGTTTTTAAATCACTCGTTAAATCATTGTTTTATACGCGTGGCGCATGAAGTAAAATTTCGAGTTTAGAAAAGCCCCGTGAAAATTTGTCTCGGGTCGCTGCGCGACCCTCGACAAATTTTCTACGCGGGGCTTTTCTAAACTCGAAATTTTACTTTATGCTTAGTCTGGGAGTGGACGACACTTGTTTGTAAGTGATAAAATCAATTAAATTAATGATTTGTGTCAAATTTGACATTTTGATAAATTTTGATAATTTTTGCCAGATTTGAGATTTTGAATTGTTCTTCGGTAATTTCGCCAAATATAACATTTTGATGAATATGAATTGACAATTCCAATCAAATTTTTACATTTAATATGTCGATTTATAACATTTTTATAAGATTTTCAACAAATCGATATTTTCGTAAAATTATCATCATTTCGAGATTTTCGTCGATTAATTAAATTGTTATCAGATTTTGCAATATTTCCTCAATTTATCGAATGTTGATGTAATTTTCAATATTTCGAGATTTTTAATTAATTTATGAAAATGTTTATCAGATTTTCAACATATCTTGATTTTTGATATTTTGTCATTTTTATCGATTTATAAAATTTTGATGAAATTTTCGATATTTCGAGATTTTCTCACAAATATATAAAATGTTTATATGTAAGATTTTCAATATTTTTATTTAGATTTGTAACGATTTTCAAAAATGATTGAATCATTACTTAAACACACAAATTTGAGATTTTTTTTTTCTACAAGACATATTTAATCATTTTTGACATTGAATGACATTTTTAAAATTTTTTACCTTTTGAGAAGACATTTTTAACAATAGATTATATTCTTGATATTAGACTACGTTTTTTGATATTGGATGTCATGTTTCACATTAGATGCTACTTTTGATAAACAATGACATTTTTTACTTTTTACTATTTCTGATGTTGACATTAAATGACGTATTTGACATTAGATGGCAGTTCTGACATTTTATATTTTTTAACTTTTTTGACATTAGACGACAATTTTGACATTTGATATTTTTGATATTACATATTTACTTGTTTTACATTGGATAACAATTTTTATATTATTAGATAACTTTTTTGACATTATTACTGATTTTAACAGAAATTTTCGTTTTTGTATGAACGTTTTTTTCAAACTGTCACGTACTGACATAAAATGATAATTTTCACGTAAATCGATTTTTATCAACACGCCGAATTTTTTATATTTACGGGATGACATTTTGGTCATTTTGATGTTTTTGGCAATTTTAAATAATTTTGATATATTGATATTTTGATAACTTTTAAAACTGAAAACAGCTTTAATATGTTTCTATATTTTTAACTTTACTTGAAATCAGTGTTTAATACGCGTGGCGCATGAAGTAAAATTTCGAGTTTAGAAAAGCCCCGTGAAAATTTGTCTCGGGTCGCTGCGCGACCCTCGACAAATTTTCTACGCGGGGCTTTTCTAAACTCGAAATTTTACTTCATGCTTAGTCTGGGAGTGAAGACACTCGTTCGTAAATTTTCGAATTATCATATATTGTCATAAAGTTGTGTATTTATTTTCAAAAAAATCTTTCTCGGTTTATTGAACAAAAACAAAAGAGCTGAGGTGAAAAGTGTTAAGGTAAAAGTGGTTTATTTTTTCTTTGGCTACAACTTTTGTTTGAAACATTTTTTGATTTAGACGCCGAAAGCCATAAGCGGTGAGTTGTTGATCTCCGCTAGATTTTTTAGTTTCTAATTCAAAAACAAAAGAGGTGAGGTGAAAAGTGTTTAGGTAAAAGAGGTATATTTTTTCCTTGGCTACAACTCATGTTTCAAACATTTTTTGACTTAGACGTCAAAAGCCATAGTGAAATTCGTTTAATAAAAAAACATCTAATGATTTCTGATGATTTTTAACACAAGACTTTTAGACATTTGATGGTATAATTAATATTGAATTACTGAAATAAAAAGCGAAACTAGTCAAGTAAATAGAAACAAATAGTGAAACAAACCAAGTGTTTTTAATTTATCCTTCAATATTATACTGCAATAAGTATACATTTTTAATATATTCGTAAATATACGGTAAACAATGTAAAATATTTATTTAATTAAAATATTTAGAAAATAACAATACAATAAATTTTATATTATCATTATTATTATACTGGGTGTCCGTATTTCAACAGAATGTATGGGGATCTCGGTTATTTAAAGAGATAGAGTCGGTTAAACTGGGGCAAATTTGCATAATTTAGGGCCCAATAATAACCCAAAAACAAGTTTGAAATATCTTATTTCCTTAATGAGATATTGTCAAAAAACGTATTTTCTGAAAATTCGTTTTTATTTTTTTATTCAAAAACTAATGAATCCAGACATTTACAACTTTGACATTATAGGCACTTTTTAACGATAAATCTAGTAACATATTTTATTTTAAGATAACTATAACATTTACCTAGGGACCATAGCTAACTTATGTTTTTCTTATGAGCGCCATTTTGGATTTTGATATTTTTTTGAAGAATATTTTTTACTGAATGCAATGATGTATCACACTTATAGTTTATTGTACATTTTATATGTAAAATTTTAATCTTTTGGTTTTTCAAAGAGTGCCTTGGAAACAGTTGAGTAACTCACTTATTGGGCAACTCCTAGGACCCATAATTTGTTTACATATCACCCCTGAAGACGGGAATTCGACGTTACATACTTTAACAGTTGTGACATATTTTAAAGTAACAAGTGTCTTCCACTCCCAGACTAAGCATGAAGTAAAATTTCGAGTTTAGAAAAGCCCCGCGTAGAAAATTTGTCGAGGGTCGCGCAGCGACCCGAGACAAATTTTCACGGGGCTTTTCTAAACTCGAAATTTTACTTCATGCGCCACGCGTATAAACCATTGATTTGAAGTGCAGTTCAAAAACACACAAATACATCTTTAAACAGAGTAACACAGAAATATTGTCTGTTATCAACGATGTTCAGTGTTAATAATAAATAATTAGATTGTGAATATTTTTGTTAAAACAACTGATAACGACATTTATATGTTAATGGTTGTAAAAAAATTATAAAATCAAATTTATTGTTAAACGATTTGTATTCGTGATTCAAAAAAACAGGATTCGAATCTTTGATTCGAATCATATTTATCTCTTACGAATCCTTTATTCGATTATTCCTGATTCGAATCATATTAGGTGATTCGGATTCGTGATTCGAATCCTTTTAACCAGGATTCGTCCCAGCTCTGCAATGTGGAATGAAATGTATACATCTTAAAATTTGATCTTGATTTTTGAAGGACTATCGACCAGAGGTCTTTCAGCCCTAGTTATTTACTATTTTCGGCCAATTATGTTTATTGTACATTTTATAAACAGAGAATATTAATTTTGTGTAAAACTTTTGTATCATTTTAAAGAAATTTATTAATTTACTTAATTTTTTTAAACCGCAATATTTTATGAGAGTAAATACGAAATTTTTAAAGTAGCAAAAATTGACAAAATATAATAATTTCAGAATGTCATATAATTATGAAAGCTCAAAAAATTTGAATAAATAATAATAATTTGTAAATTGTCAAAAATCCAAGATTTATATACAGGGTGTCCCAGGTCTTTTTTGAAGCTAGTCTTAGAGAGTTGGGACGAAAAAAAATATTACAAAAGCCCTATTAAAGAATCGAAAATTTGCTTAAAAATGTCAATAACTCCAGATTTTTAAATAGCACGATAGGTCAAAAGCGGTATCATTGAAAAGGTCTTTATAAAAGAAGCAACTTTTGCAGCAAACATAATTTTGTTACTCTCATGGATTTTGAGTAATAGCTGATTAAGAGGGCCAATTTTCGCTGGTAGTGTGATTCTGGGGTACGAGATGGCGCAGAGATAGCAAAATTGCTGAAAGTAGTTTTGACTATGTATTGGTTCATAGTGCCTGCCGAATTTTATCACAACGAATAATAAAAATTATGAGTGGGGAGCGCGTTGTTCGTTTGTTTAGATAGCGCCGGCCGAATGAATAGGTATTAAATTTCAGTAGACAAGTAAACTGGATAAATAAATATTCACGATTTTAATTTCAATCGATAAATATGGCTTTAGTAATAATTTTCTTTATCCTAACTCTCGAAGACTAGCTATTTTTTCAAAAATGCCTGATACGAGTGGTCTGGAACACCCTGTACTTTTTGCATCATTTTAAAGAAATTCATCAAATTACTTAATTTTCTTAAAGCGCAATATTTTATAAGAGTAAATACGAAATGTTTACTGTGGAGGCTTCTACTTCGTTATACATCATTATTTACACAAATAAGACAATTAACTTTGTTTGTATAATTGAGGATTTTATTGTGACTATAGTTTCGACAACTTTAACTTGTCATTATCAAACATAAAGTAATTTAAAACGAACAATTCGTCAGGTATATATACGAAAAAATTACGGTTATAAAACGGCTTTAAAAATGGGGGTGTATATTAGGTCAATCTGGTCGTTTATTACGGGAATTTCCGGATTAGCGCGTGCTCTGTCAATTTCCAGAGACTCCAGGAGGTCCATCTTATGACCCTTTTCGGCTAAATGTATTATTGACAGTACATTCTCGCCAAAAGTATGATTGTTTTCAATCATATGTCTAGCGAATGATGACTTATCAATCAAATTAAGCCGAAAAGAGCTAAGATGCTCCTTGAGTCTGATTTTAAAGTTACGACCAGATTGACCAATATACACTCCTTTACAATCTCTACAAGTTAGTTTATATATCCCTGATCTGTGAGCACTGGGTATTTTTGTTATCGGATTAAAAATACTGTATCTGATTTTTGTAAAAGGTTTAAAGGCTATTGAAATGACGGGTGTGAAGTTAGCAATAGATCCAGCAATAGATTTTAAAAAATTCATATCTCGGAAAAAACAAAAGCAAACTAAATGAAATTTGAATATATACACTTCAAATAGCCTAAATTATTACCCCAAGAAATATAAAACCCTTAACTTTTACCCTTCATATTTTTTCACCCCTTCCAAAAATATGTTATGATTTTTTTTAATTTGGCAATATTTCATAAAGTTACTTTTTAGCTCAAAATATCTCTATTATACCTTCTTTTGACAAGTGAAATCAAAAAAACGTTTCGACACCCCGTTCGCCACTAAACTATTGTTTTACCCTAAGAATTCAAAAATGAATATCTCAGAGAAAAAAAATACAAATCGAATAAAATTTAAAATACACGATAAAAGATGTCTAAGTTATCACAACAAAAAAAATTGACCAATAATTTTTACCTATAATATTTTTTCACCCCTTCCAAAAATGTAATCAATTTTTTTCTACTTTGGCAATGTTCCATAAAATTCATTTTTATCTCAAAATATCTCTATTCTACCCTTTTTTAATAAACCTAATCAAAAAAACGTTTCGTCACCCTGTTCACCCCTAAAACATTTTTTTTACCCCGTAAATATAGAAATCAATATTTCCGAGAAAGCAAAATCAAATCAAACAAAATATTACTAAGGAATACATCTTAATTAATAGCACAAAGAAGATCAACCCTTAAAATTACCCTTTCATGTTTTCTTGTCTTTAAATGTAATATATATATTTTTTTTAATTCACAATCTTCTTAAATGTTGATATGTATCATATATTATTTCTTTTTATCATGAGTGTGTTTACTCTAATAAGCAAAAGTAAAAAAAAAGTGTCAGGCACTTTACGCCCATATAATAAAATAATAATCTCCTGTTCGTCCTAAGGATTTATATGCGTATGGAATTATGTGCAACGATTTAAACATTATTTTTTCTAAATTTGGCAAAGGGCCATAGATAAATACAAATTGTTATTCTTATCATTAATGTGTGTACTTTCATAATCAAAAGTCAAAAAAATGATTGGAGCACTTTTTCACCCCCGAAAAGAAATAATCTCCCGCTCGTCGTGTATGGATCCATATGCAACAAAGTAAACATTATTTTTTCCAAATTTGGCAAAGGGCCATAGATAAATAAAAATTGTTATTCTTATCATTAATGTGTGTACTTTCATAATCAAAACTCAAAAAAATGTTTGGAGCACTTTTTTACCCAAAAAAAAAAAAATCTCCCGCTCGTCGTGTATGGATCCATATGCAACAAATTAAACATTATTTTTTCCGAATTTGGCAAACGGCTATAGATAAATAAAAATTGTTATTCTTATCATTAATGTGTGTACTTTCATAATCAAAAGTCAAAAAAACGTTTGGAGTACTTTTTTACCCCAAAATAAAAATAATCTCCCGCTCGTCGTGTATGGATCCATATGCAACAAATTAAACATTATTTTTTCCGAATTTGGCAAACGGCTATAGATAAATAAAAATTGTTATTCTTATCATTAATGTGTGTACTTTCATAATCAAAAGTCAAAAAAACGTTTGCAGTACTTTTTTACCCCAAAAAAAAAATAATCTCCGGCTCGTAGAGTATGGATCCATATGCAACAAATTAAACATTTTTTTTTCCGAATTTGGCAAAGGGCCATAGATAAATAAAAATTGTTATTCTTATCATTAATGTGTGTACTTTCATAATCAAAAGTCAAAAAAACGTTTGGAGCACTTTTTTACAAAAACAAAAAAATCTCTCGCAATTTTTATTTATCTATGGCCCTTTGCCAAATTCGGAAAAAATAATGTGCTCCAAGCGTTGTTTTTGACTTTTGATTATGAAAGTACACACAATATTGATAAGAATAACAATTTATATGTATCTACGGCCCTTTGCCAAATTCGGAAAGAATAATGTTTAATTTGTTGCATATGGATCCATACACGACGAGCGGGAGATTTTTTTTTTTTTGGCTGTGGAAAAGTGCTCCAAACGTTTTTTTGATTTTTGATTATGAAAGTATACACATTATTGATAAGAATAACAATTTTTATTTATCTATGGCCCTTTGCCAAATTCGGAAAAAATAATGTTTAATTTATTGCATATGGATCCATACGTGACGAGCGGGAGATTTCTTTTCTTTTCGGGGGTGGAAAAGTGCTCCAAACGTTTTTTTGACTTTTGATTATGAAATTACACACATTAATGACAAGAATAACAATTTTTATTTATCTATGGCCCTTTGCCAAATTCAGAAAAAATAATATTTAAATCGTTGCACATAATTCCATACGCATATAAATCCATACGACGAGCAGGAGATTATTATTTTATTATATGGGGGTAAAGTACCTGACACTTTTTTTTACTTTTGCTTATTAGAGTAAACACACTCATGATAATAAGAAATAATATATGATACATATCAACATTTAAGAAGATTGTGAATTTAAAAAAAAATATATATACAGGGTGTCCCATTAGTGCGGTCTCGGAAGATATCTCAGCTCTCGTTAAAGATAGAAAAAAAATGTTTTCACCAAATTTGCTTGATTTTAAGAGCTGCATAACCTAAAATTATTTTCAAATATACAGGGTGTCCCATTATTCCATACTTAATACCAACTTTGTTATTTTAAATAGAACACCCTATATATTATTTTTTTATTTGATCCGCCTTTAAATAACCTACACAAAGATATATCATTATTGGCACTTTAGGTTATTTGTTACTTCAGAAAAAAATATTTTTTGAAAATTTTGGCAGTTTTAGTACTTTACTTAAAAATTCACTGTGTCCTTATTTTTTAAGATATCAGTCTGTAATTTTACACACATATGCAGTAAAGAATGCTCTATCCATTGACTATAACACATTATAATATTACTTATAAAACCTAATAAAAAACTACCTTCTAATATTTAATATTTAAAATGTACATAACTTCATTTTCTTAAATGGGACACCCTATATTTCTTTACTTTATCAGATCCGCAATGAAAAATGCTTTATTTTTTGTATAACATACCCTATATCTATTTTTATTAGTTTTTGAGATATTAACATTTTCCTGTCATATATGGGAAATTAGGCCACAATCAGCATTTAATTAATCTCTAATGGACGTCTAACTTTAATGGTATTTAGATATTTCAGTTTTACTTCAAATCATTTATTTATGACATAATATAATTACATATATAATATCAAAGTAAACAATATAACGACAATGGAAACAAGTAAACCGTATTAATATTAACAGATTAGCATATAATGAATTTGATAATTATATTAAGTGTTCGATATGGCCTCCATTTTGGTTTTGGCACACTTGAAGCCTCCGTATGAAGCTTTGATTGACACTTACTAAGTTGTCTACAGTAATGGCACGCATAACATTACTAATTCTATTTTTCATATCCTCTTGTGTTGTTGCAGGTATTTTATAAACTTCTTCCTTCACAACACCCCATAAAAAAAAGTCCAGTTTTGTTAAATCGGGTGACCTCGCTGGCCATGGAATTGGTCCTCCTCTTCCAATCCATTTGTTAGGAAAAGTTTGGTCTAAATATTGTTTAACTTGTCGACTATAGTGTGGTGGTGCGCCATCTAATTGTAACCATGCATTTTGTAACGTTCTTAACGGTAATTCATCCAACCAGGTTTCGAACTGATTTTGAAGAAAATTTAAAAACGTATCACCAGTAACATTTCCATTAAAGAAATACGGACCAATAATCCTATTCCCAATAATTCCAGCCCAAACATTAAGAGACCATTTATGTTGATGGTCTATACAAACAATATGGTTCGGGTTATGGTCATCGTAATAATGATAATTATGTCTATTAACGAAACCATTTCTATGGAATATCGCTTCGTCGGTAAACAAAATATTGTTAAAAAAGTTCGGTTCAACTTGATGTTTTTGTAACGCCCAATTACAAAAATCCAATCTTTTTAAAAAATCATTCTCACCTAATTCCTGCACCAACTGAACGTGATAGGGATGAAATTTGAATCTCTTTGTTATTTTGTTTATTGTTGATTTGGGAATATCAAGTTGTTTTTCTAACTGGCGGGAAGAAATTTGAGGGTTCTCAACAATGGACTGAATTACCAAATGTTCATTCTCTTCTTTCGTTGTCCTTTTCTTTCTCTTTAATTTTAGAGGGTACATGATACTTCCTGTGCTTTCAAATCGGTTCTTCAATCTCACAAACGCTGCTGCATTAGGATGCCGTTCCGCATTTGGATACTTTTGTGCATATATTCGACTTGCAAGAAAACAATTTTCTTCACTTGCATCCAAAACGTATGTCATTTTTATTAATTCTTCTTTTGAAAAATTCATTATTGCGTTATCAAAAATTCAATAATATTAATAATAGTGTTAACAGCACTTTATTTATCTGTATGTCAAATAAATACGTTTGTTTACTTTATCAATTGTTTTTCATGGCCTCCTTTATTGCATTCATGATAATAGATGATTGAGTTACGTGAAGATTATAATAATAAAAAGAAGTATCAATAACCTTTCTTCACACACTTTATTTTAATACCAGATGTACATTTCTGTCACCAAGTGACCATTATCAATGGATTTTTAATACTCAGTATTAAAAATCCATTGATAATGGTCACTTGGTGACAGAAATGTACATCTGGTATTAAAATAAAGTGTGTGAAGAAAGGTTATTGATACTTCTTTTTATTATTTTTAGCATTCATGATATATTAAAAAATGACAAAATTTGTTTATATTGTTTACTTTGATATTATAAATGTAATTATAATATGTCATAAATAAATAAAGTAAAGTAAAACTGAAATATCTAAATACCATTAAAGTTAGACAACCTTTAAAGACTAATTTAATGCTGATTGTGACCTAATTTCCCATATTTGACAGAAAAATGTTAATATCTCCAAAACTAATGAAAATAGATATAGGGTATGTTATACAAGAAATAAAGCATTTTTTATTGCGGATTTGATAAAATAAAAAAATATAGGATGTCCCATTTAAAAAAATTAAGTAATGTACATTTTAAATATTAAATATTCGAGGGTAGTTTTTTACTAGGTTTTATAAGTAATATTAAAATGTGTTATAGTCAATGGATAGAGCATTCTTTACTGCATATGTGTGTAAAATTTCAGACTGGTATCTTAAAAAATACGAACACAGTGAATTTTTAAGTAAAGTACTAAAACTGCAAAAATTTTCAAAAAATATTTTTTTTTCTAAGTAACGAATTACCTAAAGTGCCGATAATGATATATCTTTGTGTAGGTTATTTAAAGGCGGATCAAATAAAAAAATAATATATAGGGTGTTCCATTTAAAATAACAAAGTTGGTATTAAGTATGGAATAATGGGACACCCTGTATATTTGAAAATAATTTTAGGTTATGCAGCTCTTAAAATCAAGCAAATTTTGTGAAAACATTTTTTTTCTATCTTTAACGAGAGCTGAGATATCTTCCGAGACCGCACTAATGGGACACCCTGTATATTACATTTAAAGACAAGAAAAAATTAAAGGGTAATTTTAGGGGTTGATCTTCTTTGTGCTATTAATTAAGATGTATTCCTTAGTAATATTTTGTTTGACTTGATTTTGCTTTCTTGGAAATATTGATTTCCATATTCACGGGGTAAAAAAAATATTTTAGGGGTGAACAGGGTGACGAAACGTTTTTTTGATTAAGTTTATTAAAAGAGGGTAGAATATAGATATTTTAAAATAAAAATGAATTTTATGGAACATTGCCAAAGTAGAAAAAAAATGATTACGTTTTTGGAAAGGGTGGTATAGGTAAAAATTATGGGTCAATTTTTTTTTGGGTGATAACTTAGACATCTCTTATCGTGTATTTTAAATTTTGTTCGATTTGTATTTTGTTTCTCTGAGATATTAATTTTTGAAATCTTAGGGTAAAACAATAGTTTAGTGGCGAACGGGGTGTCGAAACGTTTTTTTTTATTTCACTTATCAAAAGAAGGTATTATAGAGATGTTTTAAGCTAAAAAGTAATTTTATGAAATATTGCCAAATTAAAAAAAGATCATAACATATTTTTGGATGGGGTGAAAAAATATGAAGGGTAAAAGTTAAGGGTTTTATATTTTTTGGGGTAATAATTTAGGCTATTTGAAGTGTATATTTTCAAATTCTATTTAATTTGCTTTTGTTTTTTCCGAGATATGAATTTTTTAAAATCTATTGCTAGATCTATTGCTAACTTCACACCCGTATTGAAATGCTATGTTTAGATAAAATGCTTTTAATTTGTAATGAGATGTCACCAAAGTAGGTAAGGGATCTGAATATTTGTTCTTTTTTAGATGTGTCCTTGCCTGCATATATATGCTAAGTTACTTTTTTCATTCTATATTTATTAATCAATGAGTCTGTTAATGCTGAAGTATAGCCATTTGAAATGGCTATACTTTTAATTATATCAATTTCTTTTTCAAATGCTGTTTCAGAGAGTGGAATGTTGAAAGCACGGTATATCATTGAATTGAACGCGGACAATTTATGTTTTCGTGGGTGATTCGAGGAATTAGGGATTACACGGTCACTAAATGTAGGTTTTCTATAAATTTCAAATGTTAGTGATTCGTTGATTTTGGTTATTGAAAGGTCTAGGAATTTGATATTATTACTAATTTCTGTCTCTACTGTAAATTTTATATTCGGGTGTATGCTGTTAATAAATTTTAGGAATTGGGAAAGTTAACTATCTGAACCTGATTTCAAAGACCCTAGAGCAGTAAAAAATTCCAAAGAATTGAGAACAAACTAAAAACCCATCACTTTCCTCCAAATCATAAGTTAGTATCATTCGACGTATCTAATATGTTCGCTAAAATCCCACCAAACGATTGCATAGACCTAATAAAAACTTCTTTTGACAAACTAAACGTAAACATTTCAGTAAAAACAAAATTTTTAAATATATTAGAAATAATTTTATATAATAATCACCTTTCATTCGAAAATACATTTTACAGACAGACAGAAAGGCTTGCAATGGGCTCGCCTTTGAGTCCTTTGCTTGCTGAAATTTTCATGTGCAATTTAACAAACATTATATTAGAGTCCCCGTTAGGCAAAAAGCACATAAACATGTGGTTTAGATACGTCGATGATATTCTAGCTTCCTTCATAGGTTCAGATAGGCACCCTTGTGAAGTTAGCCATAAAGTTTCCAGCCATAAAGTATATTTCGTAATGTTTGTTCGTCGATATCTCCATAATTACTTAGCAGATGTTAATGAAAATACAGACACTAATAGAAAAAGGGTTGCGCTTTAGATTAGTGCTAACCACAAATTGATACAATGTATACTTTATGAGTAAATCGCATAATTCGATTTTTTTATTACTCTTAATTACAGGTTAATTACAACTCCGATTTTCATGAAACTTATACATTCCATGTAGAATTTAACGCTCTATCCAAATATGTAAAAACTATTCGCTGGCAAGTTAAACTGCAAAAGTTATTAACAAAAAACCACAAAACAATGGATTTTTAAATGTTGTCCGATTTAGATGAAATTAGCATATTAAACTCGAAATTTTATGCTGATTACGAAAATATTATTATTTTTCGCTGGCAAGTATTTTTTGATCAGTTATAGCACATTCATTGACGCTAGATAAACACTTTTACCCCTGAAAATGGTCAGAAATCCAACGAACAAAAGCGTACCGCTGACAGATTTATGACCGACCCTTCTGAAAGGCTTTTCTAATTCGAAAGTACCTTCAATTTCTTCTCTCTACGTAATCTAAATAAATGTTACAAACTGTTACTTAATTTATTTAACAAATATACACACAACAAATATTTCAGAAATGCATCCGTCAAATAATTCATTAATATTAACGAACATAAAACGATGAATGAATTGTTTTTTTTTAATTATCTCCTCATTTATTTTCTAGTTTTACTCAGAATTTTATAAAATTTGGCTAGCTTATACTCTTGCATACGCTGATCATAAATATCAAAAAAGTTTTCACTGACATGTAAAATTGCAATAATTATTAACGTTTTAATCGCAGAAACAAACTTTTAATATATTTTATTTTTACTCGGATTTTAATAAAATTTGGTCACGTTGTAGCCCGGAGCACATTGATTACAGAAGTCTAAAAAGCTTTCGCTGGCAAGTGAAATTGCAACAATTATTAAGCCAGCCATAAACTTTAAACAATTTTTATTTTTTCTTGAATTTTAATAAAATTTGGTAATGTTGTAGTCCAGAGCACACTGATTACAAAAATCAAAAAAGTGTTCGCTGGCAAATGAAATTGCAATAATTATTAACATTTTAATCGCTGCAACAATCTTTCAAAATTGTTTATTTACACTCCGATTTTAATGAAATTTGGCAAAGTCATAGTCCGGAGCACACTGATTACAAAAATCAAAAAAGTTTTCGCTGGCAAGTAAAATTGCAACAATTATTAAGCCAGCCATAAAGTTTAAACAATTTTTATTTTTACTTGTATTTAAACAAAATTTGGCAATATCGTAGTCCGAAGCACACTGATTACAAAAATCCAAAAAAATTTCGCTGGCAAGTAAAATTGCAATAATTATTAACATTTTAATCGCTGCAACAATCGTTCAACATTGTTTATTTATACTCCGATTTTAATGAAATTTTGCAATGTCGTAGTGCGGAACACACTGGTAATAAAAATCAAAATAGATTTCGCTGGCAAGTGAAATTGCAATAATTATTAACATTTTAATTGCAGCAACAAACTTTCAATATTTTTTATTTATTCTCCGATTTTAATAAAATTTGGTAATATTGTAGCCCGGGTCACACTGATCACAAAAATCAAAAAAATGTTCGCTGGCAAATAAAATTGCAACAATTATTAAGCCAGCCATAAAGTTTAAACAATTTTTATTTTTACTTGTATTTAAACAAAATTTGGCAATATCGTAGTCCGAAGCACACTGATTACAAAAATCCAAAAGAATTTCGCTGGCAAGTAAAATTGCAATAATTATTAACATTTTAATCGCTGCAACAATCGTTCAACATTGTTTATTTATACTCCGATTTTAATGAAATTTTGCAATGTCGTAGTGCGGAACACACTGGTAATAAAAATCAAAATAGATTTCGCTGGCAAGTGAAATTGCAATAATTATTAACATTTTAATTGCAGCAACAAACTTTCAATATTTTTTATTTATTCTCCGATTTTAATAAAATTTGGTAATTTTGTAGCCCGGGTCACTTTACTTGCCAGCGAAAAATTTTTTGATTTTTGTGATCAGTGTGACCCGGGCTACAATATTACCAAATTTTATTAAAATCGGAGAATAAATAAAAAATATTGAAAGTTTGTTGCTGCAATTAAAATGTTAATAATTATTGCAATTTCACTTGCCAGCGAAATCTATTTTGATTTTTATTACCAGTGTGTTCCGCTCAACGACATTGCAAAATTTCATTAAAATCGGAGTATAAATAAACAATGTTGAACGATTGTTGCAGCGATTAAAATGTTAATAATTATTGCAATTTTACTTGCCAGCGAAATTTTTTTGGATTTTTGTAATCAGTGTGCTTCGGACTACGATATTGCCAAATTTTGTTTAAATACAAGTAAAAATAAAAATTGTTTAAACTTTATGGCTGGCTTAATAATTGTTGCAATTTTACTTGCCAGCGAAAACTTTTTTGATTTTTGTAATCAGTGTGCTCCGGACTATGACTTTGCCAAATTTCATTAAAATCGGAGTGTAAATAAACAATTTTGAAAGATTGTTGCAGCGATTAAAATGTTAATAATTATTGCAATTTCACTTGCCAGCGAACACTTTTTTGATTTTTGTAATCAGTGTGCTCTGGACTACAACATTACCAAATTTTATTAAAATTCAAGAAAAAATAAAAATTGTTTAAAGTTTATGGCTGGCTTAATAATTGTTGCAATTTCACTTGCCAGCGAAAGCTTTTTAGACTTCTGTAATCAATGTGCTCCGGGCTACAACGTGACCAAATTTTAATTAAATCCGAGTAAAAATAAAATATATTAAAAGTTTGTTTCTGCGATTAAAACGTTAATAATTATTGCAATTTTACATGTCAGTGAAAACTTTTTTGATATTTATGATCAGCGTATGCAAGAGTATAAGCTAGCCAAATTTTATAAAATTCTGAGTAAAACTAGAAAATAAATGAGGAGATAATTAAAAAAAAACAATTCATTCATCGTTTTATGTTCGTTAATATTAATGAATTATTTGACGGATGCATTTCTGAAATATTTGTTGTGTGTATATTTGTTAAATAAATTAAGTAACAGTTTGGAACATTTATTTAGATTACGTAGAGAGAAGAAATTGAAGGTACTTTCGAATTAGAAAAGCCTTTCAGAAGGGTCGGTCATAAATCTGTCAGCGGTACGCTTTTGTTCGTTGGATTTCTGACCATTTTCAGGGGTAAAAGTGTTTATCTAGCGTCAATGAATGTGCTATAACTGATCAAAAAATACTTGCCAGCGAAAAATAATAATATTTTCGTAATCAGCATAAAATTTCGAGTTTAATATGCTAATTTCATCTAAATCGGACAACATTTAAAAATCCATTGTTTTGTGGTTTTTTGTTAATAACTTTTGCAGTTTAACTTGCCAGCGAATAGTTTTTACATATTTGGATAGAGCGTTAAATTCTACATGGAATGTATAAGTTTCATGAAAATCGGAGTTGTAATTAACCTGTAATTAAGAGTAATAAAAAAATCGAATTATGCGATTTACTCATAAAGTATACATTGTATCAATTTGTGGTTAGCACTAATCTAAAGCGCAACCCTTTTTCTATTAGTGTGTGTATTTTCATTAACATCTGCTAAGTAATTATGGAGTTATCGACGAACAAACATTACGAAATATACTTTATGGCTGGAAACTTTATGGCTAACTTCACAAGCGTCAGATAGGCAACTTTCCCAATTCCTAAAATTTATTAACAACATACACCCGAATATAAAATTCACAGTAGAGACAGAAATTAGTAATAATATCAAATTCCCAGACCTTTCAATAACCAAAATCAACGAATCACTAACATTTGAAATTTATAGAAAACCTACATTTAGTGACCGTGTAATCCCTAATTCCTCGAATCACCCAGGAAAACATAAATTGTCCGCGTTCAATTCAATGATATACCGTGCTTTCAACATTCCACTCTCTGAAACAGCATTTGAAAAATAAATTGATATAATTAAAAGTATAGCCATATCAAATGGCTATACTTCAGCATTAATAGACTCATTGATTAATAAATATAGAATGAAAAAAGTAACTAAGTATATATATGCAGGCAAGGACACATCTAAAAAAGAACAAATATTCAGATCCCTCACCTACTTTGGTGACATCTCATTACAAATTAAAAGCATTTTATCTAAACATAGCATTTCAATAGCCTTTAACCCTTTTACAAAAATCAGATACAGTATTTTTAATCCGAAAACAAAAATACCCAGTGCTCACAGATCAGGGATATATAAACTAACTTGTAGCGATTGTAAAGGAGTGTATATTGGTCAATCTGGTCGTAATTTTAAAATCAGACTCAAGGAGCATCTTAGCTCTTTTCGGCTTAATTTGATTGATAAGTCGTCATTCGCTAGACATATGATTGAGAACAATCATACTTTTGGCGAGGATGTACTGTCAATAATACATTTAGCCGAAAAGGGTCGTAAGATGGACCTCCTGGAGTCTCTGGAAATTCACAGAGCTCGCGCTAATCCGGAAATTCCCGTAATAAACGACCAGCTTGACCTAATATACACCCCCATTTTTAAAGCCGTTTTATAACCGTAATTTTTTCGTATATATACCTGACGAATTGTTTGTTTTAAATTACTTTATGTTTGATAATGACAAGTTAAAGTTGTCGAAACTATAGTCACAATAAAATCCTCAGTTATACAAACAAAGTTAATTGCCTTATTTGTGTAAATACAAAATCTTTAAAGCAGCAGAAATTGACGGGGGATTGTAGTTTTACGTTGACAGTCGTGGCAATTTTGTCACAACAAATGCGAACTATACCAAATTTCGCACACTTTCAATCTTTGAGCTTTCGCTTCAACTGTCTAAATAAACGGATACAGGGAATACATTGCGACCTCGGTAGCATTGACAGCCCTGTCAATTCTGTCGAAACAAATGCATACTATACGAAATCCCGCACACTGCCGTTTTTCAAGAATTTTGTTGTACTTTATTTTCTATTGTTTTTGAAAAAAAAATATATAATTTTGTAGAAACACTTACATATTTTTCTTCATATCTGCCTACGACAATTTTAGAATGTTTGATTTCTTGAAGCCAGGGAGGGTTCACTCCTCTGGCCCCCTTGGCTATGCCCATATCTCTTTTTATTTTACTTACATACTAAGGCAAATTAAAGAGCAAGGCGCTTAATAATTGGAGCTCGATTAATATTAATTGCATTTATAGACGCCTAAATTGATCAAATTGCCAGACTAGCTTTATTGATCATTTAGTACTCTGGCAAACAATCTCTGTCAGCATCATACGCACATTTCGTAACAAAACTGTTTAAACATTTCATTCTGCAAACTACAGTGGTTAAAAATAAATAGTGAAATTAAAAGAAAGTGTAAAATACGTATTTATAATGTATAACAAAATATTAAATGGTAAGTCAAGAAATAAATATACAGGCATTCCACTGAGCAAAAAACAAACAAATAACGTTGTAGCAACATTTAACGTTGTATTAATGTTGATTAATTATTATTTCAATGTGTTTGCTTAGTGGGATTTTTCTTTTAAATATACAAATCCCGATGTATACGCTGTACATTTTGATTTCATTTTTCATTTTTGATTTCATGCATTTAAAGCTTCTAACGAGTGTCAGACTCCTTGATTAAGCATTTAAATTTATCGAAAGACTGAAATTTTCAAATAAATTCAAATATAATATATAAAATTACGAAAATATTTTTCGTATAAAATGCAAACAATGTGTCTTAAACTATAAGAAGCGTAAGCTTATTTTCTGGAATTCAAATATTTTTAAATTGGAACTATTCCTAAATTCAAATACTTGTGAATCGAAAAATGCAGGGAATTTCTTTTAAGTATGCATTTCCTGATGTATACGCTGTAAATAAAGCCTTCAATTTTAAAGTTTTGAACGAGTGTTTCCACTCCCAGATTAAAAAAAAATTAAACACACTAATAGCAGAAATTTCAGTGAAATATTTTTTCCTAACAAAAGAAAATAGCCTAGGCCATTTCTAACATCAAGAAGAATACTCGAGATTTTTTCAGATTTTTTCAAAAATAAAAATTATAGGTGTGAACTGCGGATTTTGAATGAACATTTTTATTTTCAAATTTTTACTCGAAATGTTTTTATTTTTTAAACTAACAAATAAAACTTAAAAACACTCTCAGCAATGGTATAAACAATACCTGCTATTTATTTTCTCAAGAAAAAAATATTTTATTCATTTTTACCCACGTCTAAAAATTACAGAAAGTTAATTTTAATTCAAAATGTTTTCAGTGTGTTTTTAAATTGAACGCATTTATAAAATCAAAAGCCTCGTTATTTACAGCATATAGATCGGGAAATGTATACTTAAAAGAAATTTCTTGTATTTTGCGATTCACGAGCATTTCAATTTATTTAAAAATCTTTCGATAAATTTATAAAAGCCAATCGACATTTGGTCACAGTCGGCGATTTACCTTTGTGATTATAATTACATTACCTTATAATTATCAGTTAAATTGTGAATATAACAAGTCCATGTAATTCCAATAATTACTAAATAATTTTTCAAGTGATATGAACCGAGAATTAAACTCCATTCGAGTGGTTTCTATCATCAACGCTTATCTTAAACAAAATAGTATTAACTTAATCGGAATTTTATAAAATTGTTGCAATATGGTTGTTGCTATATTAATAACGTTGCATTTCATTCAATCTTGCAGTATTTAAGTTATCCATTTAATTCATATGTTGTTCAAATCATGTTCATACTTTTGAAATGTTAAATTTCCCGGACTCTTCCCTGATTTCAGATTTTTTTTCTGACCCCTTAAATTAATTTCATATAACTTAACTTAATAATGTATATTTTGAATTTCTTGAATTAATTTCTTATCTGACACTTAGTGAAACATATTAGAATATGTAAAGTTATTTAAATCAAAAAAGCACTGGGTATTGTTTCAAAAATAAATTAATTTGTGAAATAATACCAAGTGTTTTTTAATTTAAATAACTTTACGTATATTTTGAAGTATACTTTAAATCAGTGTTTTGTGCGCATGGTGCATGAAGTAAAATTTTGAGTTGAGAAAAGCCAGAATTTAGATTTGGACGCTGCGCGTCCACATCCAAATTCTTAGGGTTTTTTTCAACTCGAAATTATACTTCATGCTCAGTCTGGGATTGGAAAACACTCGTTAAAATTATATTAGGAACTTGAATTGACCATCAGATTTTAATTTTTGTTTGGTGATAACATATACAAACCGTAAAAGCTGTCGTTTGTTTCTTTCTGTTTTCGACTAAGTCGAACTGTTGAAATTGTCGATAATGTAAAATATAGAAAAGTGATGAAATGACAAAAAGGAGGTTGAAATATGCGAAAATTGTAATAAATTTCAAACAAAAAAATAATAATTATGAAAAATCAATCAATCAAAAAATGTATTGATGCTCATATATAATTATTTTTTATTAAATTATGCTTAGTAGCTTTTCCAAGATTATAATATCATGTTTTTGTAAATTTCTAAAATTTTAATGTTTTTATCGAAGTTTTAAAAAGAAATTGTCGAAAATCTAGAAAATTTGGGAAAACTGCCAGAATTTTTAAAACTAAAGCAAATCTTGGAAATTTACGAAAAGCGCAAAGGGTTTAAAATTTGACTGAAAGTTTTGCGTTCACGAAAAACTGTAAAAATTAATACATATTTTGGAAAGTTATTAAGGCATTAACATACAGGGCTTTCATTAATTCCCGAACTCCACGTGACTAAATTTAAAATTGCCGCGTAAATTATTGTATTTGTACGTTGGAGGCTTTGAAAAAAGTAACCAAACCTTACTAAAGTCAAATTTGACATAAAAAGATATGAAGACAAACATTGCATTTGCAAAGGAAAATCCACTGGTAGACCGACAGTCTTAACTAATGATGTTGTCGAAGATATTCGAGTGAGGATGGAACGAAGTCCTAAGAAATCCGTACCGAAATTGGCAGCCCAATCAGGTAAAACAAATCCTATTGTTTGGGGTTTTTATATTTAAAAATTCCAGTATAAATTAACCGTGAATTAATAATGTGCTTCTTTATAGGACTCTCTGTTGGAACCTGCCATAAAGCACTCACAAAATCACTAAATATGCATCCTTACAAAGTCTCAGTAGTGCATCAATTACATCCACCAGACTTTATTCAGCGAGTACGATACTGCCAGTGGTTTAATGAACAGTTAAATAATGATGACGCACTTGATCTTACGTTTTTTTCTGATGAAGCATGGATACATTTATCTGGGTACGTGAACAGCCAAAATTACAGGACATGGGCGACAGAAAATCCCCATGTATTGGAGGAAACAACTCTGCATCCCCAAAAGCTAGGAATTTGGATAGCTATGTCTAGGAGAAGGATAATTGGCCCAATATTTTTTAGAGAAACTATCAGAAGAAGCTATTGGACAAATGCACGACGATGAGCTTCGATTGGGCTATTTTCAGCAAGATGGGGCCACAGCACATACTGCAAATGCAACCATTCGGTATTTAGCTGAATTTTATGAAAACAGAATAATTAGTAGAGGTGTGTGGCCTCCTCGCAGTCCAGACTTGACACCTTTAGATTATTATCTATTTGGTCGAATAAAAAGTAATATCTTCAAAAATAGGATCCATACTCTCGAAAATTTAGAAGTAGCAATTATGCAAGAGGTACAAAATATCACCGAAAATGAACTCCATCATGTGTTTGATAATATGCGGCGTAGGATAAATTTATGTGTAAGAGAAGAAGGAGGACATATAGAACACTTATTATAATTTTTTTTTAATTTTAAGCTATTAATCTTTTTAGTTGTTAGGTTTAATATTTGTTGTTTCTTTATTTGTTGTTAACTTTGTATGTTCTGTTCGTGTTTAAGAAAAAAATTAATAAAAATTAGTTACATTTTTGAAGATGAGCCTATTTTGTAATCATTTTAAATATAATATTTTCAGTCGTCATAAAAATACACCGGCGAATAAATATTTTTAAATCTAGGGAATTTTTGTGTGAGCCATACCACCTTGTACATTTGGTTGCCTATTATTTTTGGTCACGTGGGGTTCGGGAATTAATGAAAGCCCGGTATTTAAATTTAACGAAAACTACCTAAATTAAAAAAACTGACGAAAATTCATAAAAAGTATCAAAATTAAACAATTAACGAAAATCTACGAAAATTGGAAAAACTGAATTTCTACAATTTCAGTTAATTTTCGAAATTCTAACAGTTTTTCCGAATTTCGTAGATTGTGTGTAAAGTGTTTGTTTTGAAGTGAGTACAGGATCCGCTCTTGCAGTGAAAACTGAAATTGAATTGTCCAATTGTTCCATTTGTCAATTGTTTGAATTTGCCAATTGTTTGAATTTTCCATCTGTTTGAATTTGCTAATTATTTACAGAATATTTACAAAACAAAAACGAATTAAAATTAATTCGTGTGTTTATGTTTTGACCGGGTCCTTACACCCAGTATAATAATTGAAAATCTGTACCATTAAGTAATGAAAGAATGAGAGAATATAACGAATAAAACAGCGACCAATCCAAATTTTTAGAGTTTTCTGAACTCGAAATTGTACCTGTCAGATTTGACTAATAATTCTATCACCGCTGTGATAACATGTATCTATGGGAATGAGCGATTCTGATTGGAGGGAATGTAGCCATGTGATGCATGAGCTATATTCTCCTTATTCAATGTCTGTATTCTGGTTCAAACTAAAAATGAAATTGTTTTTAAATTTGATAATAATTATTGTTTTTTTTAGTTCTCAAAGAAGAGTTTGGTGATATAATGTATTTTAAACCGATGACATGGTCAGAATTTCTGTACACACTCAAACGAAAGAAAATAGTCAACTACAATGAAGACACAAAACTGGCCAGAGTCTTGACGACTCTTGATTTAACGGCCTTGGGAATCGGAAGCACTTTGGGTGTCGGAGTTTACGTTTTGGCCGGAGAAGTTTCGAAAAACTACGCAGGTCCGGCTGTCATTTTATCTTTTTTGATAGCAGCTATTGCATCTGTGTTTGCAGGTAAAAACAAGAAATGTGTATTTAATATGAACCTCTAATTTAAATATTTAGTCAAAACTTGAAACTTTTTTGAAAATGTGTCGCACATAAAGTTTAAGTCAGTGCCATGGAAAAAATTGTAGGTTGGCAACTCTGAAATTATATATTAAAATTATTATGTCTCATGTTTTATATGTCAATTCCCAAAGCGTGTAGCCAAGCTAAATTTAAAAAAAAATGAAATCATGGCACTAGAGGTTTTTTTTTTATTGAACCTACGATACAAGATAAATATGAGTACCTAATTTATCTACATAGGTAGTTTTTCTTTTATACATATCCCAATATATAAACTATAAGTTTTCAGTTATTCGTTGTTTATGAAAATAATTTCATTTGAAGTTTTTAACGAGTGTATCTACTCATTAATTAAGATTAAAATTTCGAGTTTAGAAAAGCCTGAAATTGTACTCTTGATGCGCCAGGTGTATAAAACACTTAAATACTCTGAAGTTTAAACTATACTGCTTAGCATACTGATTTAGAAGCATATTTTAAACTACACAATGTTTCAGTGTTTTATACGCATGGCGAATGAAGTAAATTTTCGAGTTTAGAAAAGACTGAACCAAATTTTCACACTTTTCTAAACTTGAAATTTTACTTCGTGCTTAATCAAGGGTTGGAAACACTCGCTAAAAGCTTCAATGCCTGAAAATGTACAGCTCATACATTTTAATTTGTATACTTCTCCATACCGGGTGTTCGATGAAAAATGCCCAACGCCATAACTCTGTTATTTATTGATCGATTTGAATGAACTAAAAAACATGGTCAATCGCAGTTTCAATACCATAAATTGACGCTAATTATATATTATTTTAAAATTAACTTCATTGCCAAATAATAGTCAACTTTAAATTTTTAAATGGCTGCATATACTTTACTTATTTTATTATTTTGGACATTGTTCTGAATCCAATTATGCTCACATATTAAGCATAATTGGATTGATTTATTGATTCAGATTTAATATTTATGCTAGAAAAAAATTATGATAAATCTGGTTCACATGATTTTTTGGCAATAAATGTAGTGTGCCTTGAAACAAAATTGGACTTATAATACTGATCAAAATTTATAAATAGAATTAGTATGTATAATCAGCTTAGAAGATTCAACACAATTTGTCAACCAACCGAACAAAATAAAAGCTATAGTATATTTTACCTTTACGATATTTCAGTGTTTTATACGCGTGGCGCATGAAGTAAAATTTCGACTTTTGAAAAGCCCTGTGAAAATTGATTTTCTACACGGGGCTTTTCTAAACTCGAAATTTTACTTCATGCTTAGTCTGAGAGTGGACCATCAAGATTTTCAACATGTCAAGATTTTCGGTATTTCTAGATTTTTGTCGATTTATTCATAGTTTCTTATTAAATTGAATGCATCTCTAAAATTTAATAAATACTGTTTTTCTTAGGAATATAATGTTAATCCAGTAAGAGCCGAGCAAATTATAAAGTTAACTCTAAAATTTGTTTTAGGTAGAATTTTGTACCTTTTCTATGATTTCAATGAATGATTAATTATATTACATACGTCGATTTTATAAATGAGTTAAATTTAAAGTTTGAGCGAGTGTTTTCACTCCCAGACTAAGCATGAAGTAAAATTTCGAGTTTAGAAAAGCCTGAAAATGTGGTTTGCTAGCGTAGCGCTACGCGACCTAACCAAATTTTCAGGCTTTTCTAAACTCGAAATTTTACTTCATGCGCCACGCATATAAAACAGTGAAATGTTGTGATGATATAAATAAACTTAAAAAATGAGTAATAATCGAAATATTAAAAAAAAACAAAATATTTACATTTTTCCTTTACTTTTATTCTACAGTAAGTTGTAACGTAGTTACTTATTTATTGTTTTGTTATTATTAATGGCCGACCCTCACAATAAATGACATTTGTCACTTTTTTAACAAGGCAGAGTAATTACAATTTTTAAAAAATATAATTTTTTATAGAAGATTTAAAAAAAATCGACCAAAACAATAAACAAAAACAAGAAATTGGGCGTTATTGGATTCAGAAAAATAATATCTAATGTAATAAAATTAAAAAATTATAGGCAGCCATTTAAAAATCATAAGTTGGCTATTATTTAAGAATGGAGTTATTATTGAAAAAAAATCAATATTCATGTCATTTTTGAGTATCTTCGGTTTTTAGTTAAATACAAGAGTTACGGCGTTGGGCCTTTTTTATAGAACACACGGCATACACAATTATATTTTAAACATTTAAATGTGTTGACTATTAGTTATTGTAATTTTGCAGGTCTATGTTACGCAGAATTCGGGGCTAGAGTGCCTAAGGCTGGATCAGCTTACGTGTACAGTTATGTCAGTGTTGGGGAATTTATAGCCTTTATTATAGGATGGAACCTCATATTAGAATATGTAATTGGTAAGTTAAAAAGATTTATAGATCAACATTGAAAATACATTCATTATAAAACAATCATAATGGTAGAAATTACCATCCTATGACAATAAAATACTCTTGATAACGAACTGTTGTTTTGAAAAAAGAAATGTCTTGTAGGATCTACCCTGCGATGATTTAAAACATGATTTAGAGTAGGCTTTGGATTTTAAATTACATTACACTACTCATTGTTAACACATATTTTACCATAACCTCAAATTTATTCCATGATTCAATTAGGATTCTGGGCAACCATACAAAAAAAAAATCCGCCTACTCTAAAATATGTTCGACAGCGTATACGCCATCTAATGCCCATTAGCTTAAGTACTTAAGCTAATGAGCATTAGATGTTAGATGTAGCATTAGATGTTCGACAGCGTGTACGCCGCTGTCGATCAGATGTAAATTGCTCAGGCCATAATAAATGATGTTCAGTATTCTTCAAGCACTGGTTCGGGACTATACTGATGATGGCGTTAAAGCCTGAAACGTGTATATAGGAATCCTTTGAATGAATGAATACTGAACACAAATTCATATTCATAATTTAAAATTTAAATGATCGCACAGTATAAACTGAGCAAACCCATTTAAGTAATGTTTCATCAACATTAAAACAACGTTTAATGTTGCTACAATGTTGATATAACGTTATTTGTTTGTTTTTCGCTCAGTGGGAATACTTAATCAATATAGGGTATATATTTTTTTAAGGTTCTGCGAGTGTGGTAAAAGGACTTTTCGAATACTTAGATGCCCTACTGAATCACGTCATGTCGGATTTTTTTAGAGAAAACATGCCTATTCACGTGGATCACATAGCGCAGTTTCCTGACTTGTTCTCATTGGGAGTCACAATACTCTTTTCAATAGCCTTGGCTTTCGGAGCAAAAGAATCGTCTTTGGTCAACAATGTTTTCACAGTGGTGAACTTGACTGTGGTGCTATTTGTCATCATCAGTGGCATGTGGAAAGGTAAAGAATGGGCAAGCTTAAGATCTTAACGATAAAACTAGTTCTTAAAGTGCTTGTGTTTCTATAATTTCGTTCCGTATTTTAAGTTGATGCTGGTAATTGGAGCATACCTGAAGAAAACGTGCCAAAAAACGATACAACGGTAGATTTTGGTACTGGAGGATTCGCGCCTTATGGAATTAGAGGAATCATAAAAGGGGCAGCTACTTGTTTCTATGGATTTATAGGATTTGATTGTATTGCTACTGCAGGTATTTTAATTTTCTATATCAAAGATCAATACATAAAACTATAAAATAAATCAATTAAAAAAAAGTTATATAATAACTTGCATACTAGTATACCGGGTGTTGACTTGGCGGACGCAACATAGAAAATCGCATGTTAATTTTAAAGCGTTCAAATATTGGCTTCCCTATTTATTTTATAGACAAAATGTATTTCATTTTTATGTAGAGGGAACAATTCTAAATTTATGAATGTTCACACTTAACACGTTACATTTCTCTAAGTTAAAATAATTAAGAAAAAGTAATGTGATTTTATAAAAATAATTACATACCATGGAATTGATAGAACAATTGCGGATATTCCCTGTTTTTTTTTAAAGCTCAATTTAAAGCTTTTAACAAGTGTTTTCCACTCCCAGACTAAGCATGAAGTAAAATTTCGAGTTTAGAAAAGCCCCGTGAAAATTTGTCGAGGGTCGCGCAGCGACCCGAGACAAATTTTCTGGGCTTTTCTAAACTCGAAATTTTACTTCATGCGCCACGCGTATAAAACACTATAATATTGTCAAATTTATGTTTATTCGAACTTCACTTTAAATCTGTGTTTTATACGCGTGGCGCATGAAGTAAAATTTCGAGTTTAGAAAAGCCCAGAAAATTTGTCTCGGGTCGCTGCGCGACCCTCTACAAATTTTCACGGGGCTTTTCTAAACTCGAAATTTTACTTCATGCTTAGTCTGGGAGTGGAAAACACCCGTTTAAAGCTTCAAATTGAACTCTTTTAAAAATCAACGAATATCAGAAAATTTACAGCTAAAATAATTAAGAAAAAGTAATGTGATTTTATAAAAATAATGACATACCATGGAATTGATACAATAATTGCGGATGTCAAAATAGCACAAGATATTACTGTTACTTAATTAACGACAAAAAACATAACGCAAACATCGTGATAACTGTGATCTGCATAATACCACTTTACTAGGAGGATTTTTTTTTTGTATAGTGTAAATCATTTCGAAAACATTTACTTTAATCAAGTGACTGCGATATTTTTTGCCATTTTGACATCCGCAATTGTTCTTTCAATTCCATGGCATGTCATGATTTTTATCAAATCACATTACTTTTTCTTAATTATTTTAACTTTAACACGAATGAATTCAGAATTTTTACCTCTACAAAAAAGGTACATACATTTTGTTTCCAAAATAAATAGGGGAGCCAAAATTTGAACATTTCAAAATGTACATGGGATTTCTTATGTTGCGTCCGCCAAGTCAACACCCGGTATAGGAGTTTACATATGTCAATAGTAATAATGATAAGAATATATGAAGGAATGGTAAATAGGACAACACTATAAGTACATTAATAAATAGTTGCGCATTATTGATTAGCTAAATAATTTGGAACTAAGTGCTTATAATTAAGATTAAGATTAACATATGAATATGCATACATAAATATGAAAAAAACAAATTTGTATAGATAAATCTCTGATAAAACAATACACAAGACGTGAATACATTTCCACATACAGTATAAATAAATTAATGATAAATAAGTTATCAGTCAATATCACAGTTCTAGAATAATCTAAAATAGTATATTAACCAGGGTTGTTATGTTTAAAAAACTTTGTTTTAAAACAGTGTTTTAAACATGTTTAAAAACAGAAGTCGTGTTTTAAACAGTTTTGTTTTAAACATGTTTTAAATCTTAAATTTGCTTAAAACATGTTTTAAACGTTAAATTTGTTTAAAACGTTTTTTTTATTATTTTAAATTTGCTAAATTATATTTTATACGACATTCAGTGGTTATTTTGCCGTCAAATTATTAAAAACTTCTATAAACTTTTGGTGGCAAAGCAGCCGAATTCAAAAAATTATAATTCTATTTTTTTAACCAGAACTTTATTTTATTTAGCCAATATTTCGCTATGTAAACTTTGCCCTGAAGAAGCTAACAAATGTATAGCGAAATATTGGCTAATTAAAATAAAGTTCTGCTTAAAAAAAATAGAATTATAATTTTTTGAATTCGGCCGCTTTTCCCCAAAAGTTTATAGAAGTTTTTATATTTTATACTACTTCATTAAGATTTAGTGTTTACATTTTTAAATTTTAGCTAAATTGTTGAAGATATTTCAAATTGCATTATTAAACAACGTTTTATTACAAGAAAATATTAAATATGTGTGCATAACTGTAATTTTTAAATACAGGGAATTATTTCTTAGGTATACATATGCATACTCTGTAAATTTTACAACATTCGTTATTTTTTAAAAAGATTTTAATTTGAATTTTTAGACGAGGGTTTTCCACTCCCAGACTAAGCATGAAGTAAAATTTTGAGTTTAGAAAAGCCTGAAAATTTGGATTGGCCGCGTAGCGAAGCGGAGCGGCCAATCCAAATTAGGCTTTTCTAAACTCGAAATTTTACTTCATGCGCCACGCGTATAAAACACTGAAATATCGTAAAGTTTAAAATATACGGTTTTAGCAATCTAATATGTAGATGTGAATAAAACGTGAGTCAAATTCTGCGCTGAAGAAATTGTTTAAAACAGTAATTATAGGCAACCCAATAACTCTAACGTATATTGGGTTGCCTATAATCATTGTTCTATGTGTGTGTTTTTTTAACTTCACTGTAAATCAGTGTTTTTAAGCGTGGCGCATGAAGTAACATTTCGAGTTTAGAAAAGCCTAATTTGGATTGGCCGCTCCGCTTCGCTACGCGGCCAATCCAAATTCTTAGGCTTTTCTAAACTCGAAATTTTACTTCATGCTTAGTCTGGGAATGGAAAACACTCGTTAAAAGCCTCAAATTAACAGCTATTAAATAACGAATTCCCGCAAATTTAAAAAAACGCTGTAATTATCAGGATATGTATACTCAAAAGAAAAATGCCCTGTATGTTCTGTTTTAAACACGTTTTAAACGTGTTTTAAACATGTTTAAAGCACGTTTTAAACATGTTTTTAATTGTTAATGTTTTAAACGCTGATTCAATGAAAAACACGTTTTAATAAAAAAAAAACTGTTTGTTTTAATTAAAATAAAAAAACCTTTTTTTAACAACCCTGATATTAACCAAGGTTCCTAAATTTTAACTACAAACAATCTTGCACATAATAAAATGCATGTTCATTCTATCCAAGGTATAGGTTTCCCTCTATGAGTGCGTCCTTGATCTAATTTCTAGATACGTTCCTTAGGCTATAAAAATATCATAAGGAACGTAGCTAAAAATTCGAATAATTACAAAAGTATGATTTTTTTAGGCGAAGAAGCGAAAACTCCTCAACGATCCATCCCCATTGCAATTGTGGTATCACTGTTCATTGTCTTTTTGGCGTATTTCAGTATTTCGACAGTGCTTACAATGATGCTGCCTTATTACGAACAGGTAAGTAATTTAAATGTTGGCTTGAGGAAATAATTAACCTGCTACTTTTCCAACAGGATGAGAAAGCTCCGTTTCCACACGTGTATGATGAAATTGGTTGGACGTTTGCAAAATATATTGTAACAGCGGGTGCCTTATGTGGCTTGTTTTCTAGGTAAGTTGAAAAAAGCGCCTTCTTCAAAATTTTTGATGATAATCATCGGCCTTATTCATAGTCCTGTGATTAAACTCTTACTAACGTGTAATTAGCTAATCGCGATTAAGGTGTTACTAAGTACGCCGTATGCATAGTCATGTTTTAACACTTACTTGTTAGTAGCGCCTATCTTTAATCGCTCGTATCGGCAACATTGCTTTTTCTGTCATTCCATGTCAAATCGAATCATAGGCGAACAACTATATAGATCTATGTAACGAGGTTTACTAGGCCCTCTGTGCTAATGTCGCCAACTAATTTACACTATAACAACGTTTTTCAGCTTAGAATTAGTAATATTCAATTACCAATACTGAATTTTAACTAACTTTTATACCAATGTATAGGTTACTATTCACCATAGACCTCATAGTGATTTGAACTATTTCGCCTATATCCTTGCTTAGTTGTTTTTCGAAAATTATAGAAAATACTGTTCTTGAGCGACTATATCAGTTTTTGATGTATAATAATATATTATATACTAATCAGCATGGTTTCCAGGCTAATTATTCTACTGAAACTGCATCAAACTGCCTTGTTCAACATGTTCTTAGTGAACTCGATGTAAATAATCATGTGTATGGTATATTTTTTGATTTAACTAAGGCTTTTGATGTCATTGATGTACATTTCTTATCAACAAAATTACACACTATTGGAATAAGAGGGACCATTAATAGCTGGGTCAAATCATGTTTAACTAATCGTCGAACTACCGTCTTATATAAAGGGGAATTATCGGATGAATTCATCGTAAATAGGGGAACTCCTCAAGGTAATACTCTTGGACCTCTATTGTTCTTAATCTACATCAATGACATGCCACGTTATATCTTAAACGGTTCCACTTTTATGTATGCCGATGATACAACAATTGTTGTTTCTGACTGTTCGCCTGTTACCGCAAAACAGAAAGTGTATGACGTTTTAACATCTTTTCAGACTTGGTGCAATAATAATAAAATTTTAATTAATCTGTCAAAAACTAAAATAATTCATTTCTCAAATATATATTCAAAACATCCAGCACATAGTTTTGTGACCAACGCGCAATTATCAAAACAGACGATGGCACCAAATTTCTCGGCCTACACGTGGACAAACACCTAACATGGTCCACACATATTGATGAACTCTGCAAAAAACTAAATAAGCAATTTTACTTAATTATGTCGATTAAGAATACCTTACCTCAAAGTAATCTGCTAACAGTTTACTACGGAATTGTCTATTCTCTGATAAGCTACCATATTACAATATGGGGTAATTCTCGCGACAATGATAGAGTATTTGTCATACAGAAGCGCATTGTGCGTTGCATATTTAATCTGCATTTTACTGAGACATGTAAATATGTATTTAAGTCTAAACAAATACTGACATTGCCTTGTATATATGCTCTTAAATTATTGTGTTATGTACATACAAACTTAAATAAATTCATGGCGCAGGGATCACATCATAACTACCCAACACGATTACGGGAAAATATGGTACTGAATAAACACAAACATTCTTTCTATGAGAGATCTCCAAACCATGCAGGAATTGCGTTATACAATTATTTACCAACATACATAAAGTCCCTAAAATACAGTTTATTTAAATCACGAATTAAACATATATTTGCAGTTAATGCATTCTACAATATGACTGAGATTGTCACCTATATTAAGGGTCTTAAATGAACACCATGTATATGCTACCCTCAGAAGTACTGTCTACTTATTGTGCATTTATTGTTTGTACTATATTTATTTTTTATTATTATCCTAACTAACTTTTATATCTATTTTTTTTTTAATTGACTTGTCATATGTTATAAATATGTAACCTCGCATGACCAATAAAGATATGAATATGAATATGTAACGAGGCTTACTACGCCCTCTGTGCCAATGTAGCCAACTAATTTACAATATAACAACGTTTTTCAGCTTAGAATTGGCAATATTTAATTACCAATTGTGGATTTTAGCTAACTTTTATACCAATGTATAGGTTACTATTCACCATAGACCTCATAGTAATTTGAACTAGTGTTGTGAAGTTCCTAGACGAGCATAAAAACGTGCGCTTTCTCAATGCCCACGAAAATGCGCATACTGCACTTAAATCGAAAAAAGAAAGACAATACTCTATACGTACAATTAAAATAAATTATTACGCTGTATTTGCTAGGCTTATAGTTGTAAACAGACGAACGAATGTGGCCCTTATTCAACCGCCGTTCTAGGGAAATTCGTTCCTCCTACAGTATGCGTATTTCTATAAGCAAAGGCATAGCACACGATTTTTTGCACTCATTCGCGAATTTTCACTTTTATATAAATAAAATAAAATAATTTAAAACTTTCAAATATATATTGTAAACTCGCTACAATTGTTTCGCCACACTGTGGCTTCTTCAGGCGAAGAAATGATATGACTCATTCGCGAACTTTACAACACTAATTTGAACAAAAACACAGCTCATATTCTAGGAAACACAGAACTTGGACCATAGATTAAATTAGATTGATAACTCCTAGGGGGCTCCACGTATCATAATTTCAGTTAACCGATCCACTCGATGGGGCGGCGCTGCAATCAATCGCAAATAACGTCATTGGGCACTTGAAGCGGGCAGGCTTCTTGCTAAGCGGGGTGCGCGATAACATTGAATGGTGGGTGCGGTGCGGGGAACATCGCACATTATTAAATTACAGTGCGATGAGAAAAATAACAAATACATAATGAACATGTTAAACGTATATTTTAAAAGGTATTACAAATATATTTCGCTATATGTCAAAACCTTATCACAGTGTGTCAATTACATTTCACTTCTCAACAAAATGGCTGCAGTTCGTCAAAAAATGCATCTTAGAAATGAAATAAGAGGACTCCTTATCCGGAAAATGGATGCTAGCATAAGTAGGGTTACATACAGTGCATTTTTCTTTAAGGTAAACATATGCATAAGCTGTAAATTTTCCGAGACTTGTTATTTTTCAAAAGAGTTCAATTTGAAGCTTTAAACGAGTGTTTTCCACTCCCAGACTAAGCATGAAGTAAAATTTCGAGTTTAGAAAAGCCCCGTGAAAATTTGTCGGGGTCGCGCAGCGACCCGAGACAAATTTTCTGGGCTTTTCTAAACTCGAAATTTTACTTCATGCGCCACGCGTATAAAACACTAAAATATTGTGAAATTTATGTATATTCGAATTTCACTTGAAATCTGTGTTTTATACGCGTGGCGCATGAAGTAAAATTTCGAGTTTAGAAAGGCCCAGAAAATTTGTCTCGGGTCGCTGCGCGACTCTCGACAAATTTTCACGGGGCTTTTCTAAACTCGAAATTTTACTTCATGCTTAGTCTGGGAGTGGAAAACACTCATTTAAAGCTCCAATTTAAACTTTAAAAAAAGGAATATCTAAAGCTTTACAGAAAATAGATTGAATTTGAAATACGTATACTTAAAAGAAAAACTCCCTGTATATATAAATACAAATAAAATATTTCCAGAAGAAAGTTATTGTTACTGCAAACATGTTCAGCAAAAATATTACAGGGAAAGTATTTGGTATACAGTGAAATTCATTTCGTAAATCGGGAAATCTTTTGACATTTTTGACAAGGTGAAAGATATTTGGGGTGAATCTCATTTGATCAATAGTGAAATGCAACAGAATAACCCTGTAATTGAATTTAAGACATTATTTTACGTTCTGGGATCGTACTTTGTGACCCTAGTTTCAAATTTGGTTGACTTATTTAAAATAATACACAATAAGTTAAAATTTAAAAATATTATATATACTTAGGGTTGTAATTATTTATATTTATTAACGCTCATCTTGAGACGATTTCATCTTATCGGCATTTTTGTGCCTTCAGATCTGACAGCTGTCGATTGATAACGAGCCCGTTAGAAATTGCGGGAAATATGAAATTCTGACATATGCGCCCTCCCATCGAGTGGGTCGGTCAACTATATATGTGAACTTACAGAGTCATATGGAGTCGACTGGGACTGACTTGGACGCTCACAATTACGTGAATGACGTTTGAGGTTACGTATAGTCACATTTAAACTAGGGGTATGGTATCGTATGTTTAATAAAATAAAACCTCTAGAGTGCCATGGAAAATATTGTAGGTTGGCAACTATAAAATTATACATTAAAATTATTATGTCTGACGTTTTATATGTCAATTCCTAAAGCGTGTAGCCAACTTAAATTTAAAAAAGATAAAATCATGACACTCTAGAGGTTTTATTTTATTGAACATGCAATATGATTAAAATTGTAGACAGTGACTAGCGCCTAACTTACTAAACCTTAGTTAGTCACACGTTAGTCGCGAATAGCGGACTATGCATAAGGTCATATGAATTTTTATTTTTTAACCTCAAGACTGTTGAGACCTTTACTGATAGAGTAGTGTTGATTTATTAAAAATACATAGTGGGATAAAACTTAGTATTATCTTTCTATTAATTATTTTATTTTTTAGTCTCTTAGGTGCGATGTTTCCACTTCCCCGAATTATTTACGCCATGGCGTCGGATGGTCTTCTTTTCAAGTTCATGGGAAAAATTCACCCGAAATTCCAGACGCCGTTTTTGGGAACACTTTTTGCCGGATTATTTACAGGTAAAGATAAAATAATTAAATAAGTATATTAAGAATCAAAACTAGGATCTCAATAATCCATTTCTTTCAGAAAGTAGCGAATAAAATCAAAGTCGAATTTTTTTAGGTGTTTTGGCGTGTATTTTTGATCTCACACAATTATTCTCAATGATGTCCATTGGAACTCTCTTGGCGTATTCAATGGTTGCAGCTTGTGTACTTATTTTAAGGTGAGTTTCCGCTTCAAAGTGATGACCAAGAAAAGTGGAATTGATTTTCACGTAATTCCAAACAAACGCGCCTTGTATTTTTCCTTGCAAACTATTTGTTCCCGGCTAGTTCGCCATTTATGCACAACTAACTGGTACAATCGGAATTTTTGATAAATATGTAGCTAAAGTCAGCACATTACCCTTTTATCGTGACGTCACAAAAAACAAAATACATTATCATAAACGCATGTCCACATTTTAGTTTAATTTTACTTGACAAATCTGTGAGTGAGCAATCGGTTACTCTCCAGATCGAAATACTCCGATTTTTGAATTGTTGTAAATTGAGCCGGGTGTAGACATGTGTGGGACACACAAACGTTAGGATAAAGTTCTTTCGGAGACTTACCATTTACGCAAATCGTATTTTAAGTTCCGATTTTGAGGTTATATACGTTGGTATTTTCGGGTGAATAAGCATATTACAGGTATAAATTATACACATAATGAAATTATCTTAAAAATTATGACGTAATTAATCCAAATTGTGGTATTATTTTCATTTATAAAGCCAAAATCACAATATTAATTTCACACTAAATCTGACGTCTACTGACGTTTATTTAAAGTAATGGATATATAATTCTAGATTGATTATTATTCATGTTTAGATTATGAGTATTTTAGCTTCTGGTATAAACAAGTAGATGGCACAAAGTGTATTAAAATTTAAAAAAAGGTCCGCTTACTAAAATGTTTTTCCAATGACTGGGATTATAACGTAAAAATTAATTTTGTAATTGAAATATTCTAATTTGTCTCTAACTTCTATAACCATAATTTCTAGTTGCCTTGATGACCAACAATTTTATTGTTACTCCACTGCTGCAACCCGAGTTGATTTTCGTAACAGCAAATGTGAATTTATTGAAAATCAAAAGTTAAGTGTTTACTATAATTTTATACATAACTGAGTACATGGTGATTTTATAATTACAGTATATGTGATATTGTTACGAGATCAATTTACTAAAAAGTAATGGTACAATATTATAATATTCTCGTTTCCGCGTAAAGGTAGCGCCATCTACTTTTTTATATCATAAATTAAAATATTTTTAATTTTCTAATGGATCCAATTTATACAGTGGCGGCGCGTGGTTTAATTCTTTGGGGGTGCACAATATTGGAAAGACAGTAAGCGCAACAGGCAACATTTTTGGGGTGGTCGTTATTAACAAATTGGGTTTTGGACGACCGACACTTTTGATATTCATTTTTTCCTCTAAAGATAGCGAAGAAAATTTGATTGTCTTTAAATATTGCACGGTAATAATGGAGTTCGAACACTCGGCCATTCTGGAAATTCGTGAAATCAACCTAAAACCGATACGCCGATATCAATCCCACCACGATGTGCACTAGTTATATGTGCACACGAGCCAGCTTAAAGCATTGAACGTCGCTGGGCTGTCGCGGGGAAGCAAGAGTGCGGGGGGCAGAGGTTCCACCAATTAGATTTAAAATTCACATGTGCAGTGCACGAGCGGATCAGGCGAGGTGACGCGGCCGCGGTGTTCGGTTGCCGTCGGGTCGGTGGCACTCGACGTTCTCTGCTTTGCGCTTGGATATTAGGACGACGCATCGGATAGCGTCTAGCGGAAAAAATAATGTTTGGGATTTATTTTACAAGTAGAATGGATTGATAAAATTATTTAAAGATTGAGGAAATTTAAATATGTTTGCAGGCATTAATTTGGGAGTGCACGTGCATATGTGCACTTACTGAGGAACCGCCACTGAATTTATATATCAATTATTTCAAATAAACGTCAGTACACGTCATATTTACTGTAAAATAAATATCGTGATTTTGGTAGTATGAATAAAGATAATACTACAATTTTGATTATTTACGTCATCATTTTGGAAATAATTTCATCATGTGTATAATTTATTCCTGTAATGTGCTTATTTACCCATATAACCTCAAAATTGGAACTTAAAATACAATTTGCGGCTAAACGGTAAGTTTCCGAAAGAACTTTATCGTAACATTTGTGCGTCCCACACACGCTTACTTCCAGTTCCGCTGGCAAACTCTCAAAAATCTTAGTATTTCGTTCTGGAGAAAACCCAAATTGGATATTAACAATGTGCTTAGGGTAAAACTACAGTATACGACCCACACCTGTTTTTTTTTTTTTCGAAATTTCAATTAATACCGAATTCTACTAGGCTGAGCCTGCTTCTAATGATAAAAAGGAAGGGTAAGCATACGTTTTTAGAGTAATTGAGCTTACATTTTAACCACAAATTGAATCCGAAGGCTCCGTATTTTCGGGAGGTTATGTCCGCTGTTAATAGAAGTTAAGGCGCCAGTCATGTGCTAATAATGCAATTATCACATATAGTTTTTCTCAATTTCACAATTTTTCACTTATCTGCAGGTTTTATTTTAATTTTTATGTGAAATAAAGTTTACAAAAATACCTAATTACAATTTAAGTTTTAAGGGTATTTACGTTATTTATAAACAAAAATTGATTAGTGATCTTGATCATTTATATATTTTATTAAATTACAAGAAAATAATAAACCGTATATAGCACCAGAGAGCGCTAGTGCTGACGTGGCGGGTTAATTAAAAATATTTTTTTTTTTTATTAAATTCTATAAGAAGAACGTTTTTGGTATCATTTGTACAGTAAAAATACTAATATTTCTAACCTCTATAACCACACTATAAACACCAGCGACGGCTCACAGCCTAACTTCAGGGTCGGCCACAGCGCCAAGGCACACAAAATTTAAGGTTAGAATCGCGCTTTATAAATACAAGGAGTTGCACAACAAGGTCACCTTTCAATAACGGATACATATTACCTTGGGTCTCTGGCCTACCCTGAAGTTAGGCTGCGAGCCGCCGCTGATAAACACATAAATAACACTTCCGCATCGTTCTGCTCAGCAGTAGCACGCTGCCAACTTCAGAGTAAACGCAAGATACGTGTTTCCCGTTATTGGACAGGAACAGCTACGGCTGGCGTCCACAAGTTCTCAAATATTCAAATCGCGGCTTACATCACATTATTAGCCTTTTATCTAGTCAAATATTCTTATAATTATTTTAAATATTTCTATAATTGCCGTACTAATATGCGTTACCTGTTAGAAATTCTTAAATTACTTGTCGAAATGAAATGTCGTGCGTATAAAACGATGATAAAGCGTATCAATTCGATTGGCGCCCGCCTACTTGATAAAAAAATGGTGATGTGTCCATCATAGTACTTTCCCCCGTAAATTGCGTATTAAATCACTTTTAAAATATTTGTAGCATTATTATTTTCAAAATGTCTTCAACTTTTTGATAACTACAACTTTTATTTGAAACATTTTTCAATTGGATCAACACATACTGACCAATGACTAGATAAAAAACACTATTTATTGAATATCTCAAAAACTAAGAGTGCTATGACAAAAAGTAAAGATACAAAAAATCTTTAATATTTTATTACCTACAACTTTTATTTGAAACATTTTCCAATTGTATCAACACACACACTGACACAAATCAATGACTAGATAAAAAACACTATTTATTAAATATCTCAAAAACTAAGAGTGCTATGACAAAAAGTGAGTCCACAAAAAATCTTTAGTTTTTCATTTCCAACAACTTTTATTTGAAATATTTCAATTGTATCGACACATACACTGTCACACACCAATAACTAGATAAACCACACAACTTTTGAAATATCTCAAAAACTAAGAGTGCTATGACAAAAAGTAAGTGAACAATACATCTTCATTTTGTTATTATCTACAACTTTTATTTGAAAGAATTTTTTGTTTGATGAACATTTATTGAAAAAATCTGAAAAAACTGAAAAACGCTAAGAGTAAAGTACCACTTCCGGTTTTCCGATTTTCATCAAAAGCTTTTCAGTTCTTCCGATTGTAACAAAAAGCTTAAGTTTCAAGTTTGATCTCGATATCTTTAGCGGTTTTTGCGGTACAGCGCACACAGACAGACAGACAGACAGACATTTTTCAAAAATGGTCTTATTCGACTCAGGGGACCTCAAAACGGATATTTCCGCTAAAATTTTTGATTCGAAAATTTTCACGAAAACAATACTTTCCCTTTGTATTACATACGGGGGAAAGTAAAAATGTGTAGCTCGTATATTGTGGTTCACCTGCGACAATTTGTAAGTGGACAATCTCTATGGATCGTCTTTATTTCTAGCATATCATTATACAGGGAATTTTTCTTTAAATTATACATACAGGGAATATTCCTTTCAAGTATACATTACATATCGTATGTTCAATTAAAAAAACCTCAAGAGTGCTATGATTTATTATTTTAAAAAAAAATTGTTGGTACACGTATTGGGAATTGACATATACATACATCAGGCACAGTTCTTGGGTTATGTTACTTCTCAAACGTAAAACATTAAATTAAAGTCAATTTATAGGAAATTATGTTTAATTTTTCACTTTCAAATTATATATAATAAATCTTACATGCCGTAAACCTTATATTATGTCAAGATTCCGTCCTCAAAAAATTCCTCCAAAATGACAAAGTTGTTTACTGTGCAATGATGAGTTGCTCCATCCTAATAAAAATAACTACTTTGCAGTTCGTCATCATGAAGTTCATTTATGAAAGGCAATAACATTTCAGTACGGTAACGGTCTGCATTTATCCTATCTAATATGTACGCACAGTTCTAAAATTTTGTTTATTAATATTAAACATATGATTTTACCTTCAAAGAATATAGGTCCAACTAATCTTCTTCCACTAATCGCCGCCCAAACGTCAACTTTCTCTGGATGTAATGGTTTCTCTCGATATGTACGAGGATTTTCATCCGAGCAAGTTCTCATAGTTTGGGCACTAATGTGTCATATCCTCGTTTACATTTTGTATAAACCACTGACCAAATGCCAATCGTCTGAGGACAATCAATAGGTAATACCTCTTGCACCGATGTTATGCGATAAGGGTATACTTGCAAATCTTTTTGTAGAAGCTTGTCTCAGGTTTCCACCGATTAATTAATTTGCTGTGATAAACGACTCCGAGTAGTCGTAGGTTCATCTTCCAAAATTTCTTGGGCTGTTAATGGCATCCTGAGTACGTTTAACTGGTTTACGAAGAAACTTCCTGGTTTACGAAGAATACTACCCGTTTCACTAAATATTGTAACTGATCGTGATACCGTATTTCTATATTCTTTATAAATAATTGGAACGTTTTTTGCTGGTTGCTGTAAACCATTGTGACTTTTAAAAAGATCTGACGTTTTGTATGTCAATTTCCAACATGTGTGCCAACTTAATTTTTTTTAATTATAAATCATAGTACTCTTGAGGGTTTTTTTAATTGAACATACATATTTCAATGCGTATGCATTTAGAGGCATTTGTTGTTTTTTTAATAAGTTCAATTCTAAATTTAGAACGAGTCTTTTCCACTCCCAGACTAAGCTTGAACTAAAATTTCGAGTTTAGAAAAGCCTGAGCGTTTGGATTTAGACGCAAAGCGTCCAAATTCGAACTCAGGCTTTTCTAAACTCGAAATTTTACCTCATGTGCCAAGCGTATTAAACACTGAATGCACTGAAATATTGTGAACAAGTAAACTACACTTGAAATCAGCTTCTTAAACGAGTGGCGCATGAAGTAAAATTTCTAGTTTAGAAAAGCCTGAGTTTGGATTTGGACTCTTCGCGTCCAAATCCAAATGCCCAGGCTTTTCTAAACTCGAAATTTTCCTTCATGCTTAGTCTAGGGGTGGAAGACACTTGTTTGGAGATTAAACAGAAATTATGTAATAATATTTTACATACAGTTAACTTAAGGATTTGCAGCGAATTTTTTCTTAAATATACATTTGCATAGGTTTTGTTTTTAAGTTCAATTTGAAGCTTTAAACGAGTGTTTTCCACTCCCAGACTAAGCATGATGTAAAATTTCGAGTTTAGAAAAGCCCCATGAAAATTTGTCGAGGGTCGCGCAGCGACCCGAGACAAATTTTCTGGGCTTTTCTAAACTCGAAATTTTACTTCATGCGCCACGCGTATAAAACACTGGAATATTATGAACTTACAAATATACTGCTAAATTTGTATTAAAAAAAAACAGCTACGGCAGGAATAGAAATATTCTGTTAGAGAAGAATATTTTGAATTTTACAATATTTCAATGTTTTATACTAGAGGCGCATGAAGTAAAATTTCGAGTTTAGAAAAGCCTGAAAATTTGGTTTGGTCTCGTAGCGCTACGCGCTACTCGACCAAACCAAATTTTCAGGCTTTTCTAAACTCGAAATTTTACTTCATGCTTAGTCTGGGAGTGGAAAACACTCGTTCTTAATGTAATAAATTTTTAGATTTGATGAAGGATCAACAAACAAAAAAGATGACGATAATTTATCGATGACATTCGGAACCTCTATGCGACAACTTTTCAACTGCAAATTAAGGAATCCCACGAACCTCACATCGAAATTAGTCACCATAAACGTGGCAATATATTGTAAGTTTGATTCAATAACAAAATATTGAACATTGACCAGCAATTATTACAGTTGCGAGAGAAAAAAAACTAGTACAGCAAAATATTTGGTTATATGAACTGGACTCACTTTGATGTTTCAAATTGTCAATCAAATTGACAAATCTGCGGAAATGTCAAATGAAATTTATTTAACGTCGGCATGCTTCAACTGACTAAAACGCTAAAAGCGATAATAACTGCCCGTTTAGAGACGGTATTAGCATTAGAGACATTACTAATGAAGTGCATGTTAAGAAAAGCATCGTCTTGTTGGCTAAGAAAAAAATGGTTGTTAACCTGTACATGACAAGTTTGTTTTACGAGAAAAAAAAACGATATTTTTGCGCTGGCTGGAACTCCCTGCTGTACTAGTTTTTTTCTCTCGCAACTGTACGTATTTATTACATATGTGCTTCAGATTCATGTTAATTAAATCGCTTATTTATTCAATTTCAGTTTTTGTGTGTTTTGGAATAGCTGCCATCGTAAGCCAATGCGAAGAGGAATTAACTAGTGGTGATCCGTTAGTAGTATCAGGAATAGTTATTTTATTAGCACTTGCCATTGTTATCTTAATATCGATTAATTGCCAGCCAAGATCGACAGTTAAATTATCATTTGTGGTAAGTTATTATTATCTAATGTGAACTCCTCAATCTTCTAATTCTAAATTCTTAGAATTTTGGAGCCAATTATATTCACAATTTTTTTGTTTAATTCTTATTCAATTTATTTCAGGTGCCATTCGTACCCTGGCTCCCAGCACTTAGTATCCTAATTAACGTTTATTTGATGACCATGTTGGATAGTGCAACATGGATCAGATTCATTGTTTGGATCATTTTAGGTAAATAGAACACTGATGCTGTGTTTCACTAACGTCAACGATTAAAATCTAGTCATCGTTACACACATGTTAAAAAAATCAACCAATTCACATGGCATTGAAGTTTATGACATAGAAAATGTCTATTCCAGTAGACAAATAAATTTTAATCAACGAATAAGATTTAATTGAAGTTGGTGGAACTGGACATGAATGCATTTTGTGGACAAAACATGTCTTACTTTTAATTTCGTATACGCAATAACTTTTGTGTGAATTTTTTTAAGGATTGGCTACGTACTTTTTTTATGGAATGTGGATGAGCGGTGATATTTACAAACAAAACGAAAAGGCAGCACTCGACAAAAACGAAAATCTTGACAAACGAGTGGATACTGATAAACACTGAGTTCTGTTTTAAAATTATTTATGATTAAATGTTGAGATATTTTTTTGATCAATACTCTTTTATAAAGTAACTTATAAAACTCAAAATTGTTTATATAAAAAAACTCAAAATTATAGTAATTTTTTAAGTTTTTATTGTTTTGTTTTCATTCTTAGAAATAAGTCTCTTATCCCTACATTATGTTCACTCAAAACAAATAATCATGCTGTAATTAGACGTTACTGTGCGATAATTTAACTTATAAATTAGAGTAGGTGGTATTTTTTGTGCAGTGCGCCCAGAATCCTGATTGAGAACTAACGTAGTGTCCCTGTATTTAAGAGAGTAGGGCAAACTGGCATCCATCTTGACGCTAAATTCAAACTAAACCAATCATATTCTATAATGATTGACGCGCGTCCTGTTAATTTGCTTTAGTTTGAATTTGGCGCCTAAAGGCGTCAAGATGGATGGCACTTTGCGCTACTCTCTTCGCGTAGTATCCCTGTATTTTCAAGGACGGTCGACAGAATCGAAGATTTTGGAGTAGGGGTAGAGATCGGTTACGTCACAAATGCGTGCTGAATTTAAATGTGGTTACTTCATGGTAAAATTTAGGTAAACATGCATAAGCTTTAAATTGTCTGATATTCGTTGTCTTTTTAAAGAGTTCAATTTAAAGCTTTAAACGAGTGTTGTCCACTCCCAGACTAAGCATAAAGTAAAATTTCGAGTTTAGAAAAGCACCGTGAAAATTTGTCGAGGATCGCACAGCGACCCGAGACAAATTTTCTGGGCTTTTCTAAACTCGAAATTTTACTTCATGCGCCACGCTTATAAAACACAGATTTTAGGCGAAGTTCAAATAGACATAAATTTCACAATATTTTAGTGTTTTATACGCGTGGCGCATGAAGTAAAATTTCGAGTTTAGAAAAGCCCAGAAAATTTGTATCGGGTCGCTGCGCGACCCTCGACAAATTTTCACAGGGCTTTTCTAAACTCGAAATTTTACTTCATGCTTAGTCTGCGAGTGGGAAATACTTGTTTAAAGCTTCAAACTGAACTTAAAAAGAAACAGGGAATATCTAAAGATTTACAGAAAATTATAATTTTATTTTAATAAACACTTATTTTTAACACAAAATAATAAAAAATCTCTATGAAAGTACAGCGAAACTGAAAAGAGAGGTTATGATAGACTCAAAAACGTAACCAAATACAACGTCATTGTTCTCCTCGCACGAACTATGGGCTGCGGGGAAAGAGGTAGGGGAAAACATGGAAAGATCCCATTCTGTCATACCTTGTAACACATATGTGTTACGCTCATCGACGTACACTTCTGTGCAATAAAATTAAGTACACAAAACATGTTATAGTTTAAAGCGGACAAGATGAGTTTTTTAGTTACGTAAACAATTCAAAAATTCGAATTCTAACTAAAATAGAAGATGGTTTTTCTATTATACAAATAGTTCGATTAATGAACATCAGTAAAGACACTGTTTTCAGAGTTAAGAAACGTTGGGAATAGGAAAGAAGTGCTATGGTGTTTTATTATTTTTCTGAACTGCTGTTGGGCAATTAAATCAGACCCTAATTATACAACCAGAATATTATGAAAAAGAGTTGTAAGACTTGTGCTTAATTTTATTGCACCGAAGTGTACTTTGCCTGTATTTAATAAAGTAGCGCAAACTGGCATTCATCTTGACGCTTTTAGGCGCCAAATTCAAACTAAACCAATCATATTCTATAATGATTTTGATTTAGCTTGAATTTGATGCCTAAAGGCGTCAAGATGGATTTCAGTTTGCGCTACTCTCTTAAATACAAGGACATCTTCGCGCGTTCGAATACGCCACCTGGTGGCAGGAACAAATATTAGAGAAAGGAGTACTGTTATAAAAAACGTGTGTACGTCGAGAGTGTTTTATTTGTCTCATAAATTTTTAATTTGAACGCAAAAGGTGTAAAATCGCGACCAAACTGTTGCTTATAGGAGCGCAATTACGTAGCAGGTTGAAATATGGCACTTAGCATCCATAGATTTCCAAACCGTGCATAGAATTGAAGGTAATGTTTTGTATCGGTGTTGCATTAACTAATGAAAATTGGATTATTTTTTAATAAGTGAATTAAGTGTTAGTGAAAACAAGTGGCGCAGCGTACATAATGTGTTAAGCGTTATCGGGCTTAATCGTAACTCAGTGTGGGGTCCAAGGAAAAGTCCAGCGATGTTCAACAAACTCACATTTATTTACACGTTATATACAAAACAACTTACTGGTACCGTGGCACCAATCGATCTCTCTGTTTAGGGTGTTACCACCCTTGAAGAAATCTCCGATAAGCGGAGACAGGGGGGGCGCGCGCAAGCGCTAACACACTGCCCCCGATTAAAAGTTGACTTTTAATGACTAATAATAAATACACAAAAAAAATTAGAACACACAAAATATAAAAATACATATATAAGAAATCAATTTCCAATTGTTAATTGTTCAAATGTTACGATTAAATGAATTAAATGAGTGAAACGTCAAAAAAGTCACTTTTGTAAATTAAAGATAAACCTTATAAACATATAAAAATTGAAGTAGCAAAAAAACATATATCATAATGCCTATAACGAATGAATGAAAAACACACATTAAAAATAAAAAAAAAATTATTATAGTGTAAAAATAATCGAAAATAGCAGATATTGTAAAATGTGTAAAAATATAAATGCTTCAAAACGCCCGATCGAATTTTATCGAACGTCATCAATAAATCACGCACTTTTGATTTCGCACATTATTGATTTGAATCACACACAGATTCACTCAGTAACTTCTGCATCGGAATCGGTAGTGGACCCCTCGATAGGCAGAATGCATATCCTGCTGACCGCCCTCCGGGTTTGTGAACCTCCAGGTGTTTTAATGGTTACAGCTCGAACCACGCCATCCTCTCCTGGGTGAACCTTTTCTATTCTGCCAACCGCCCACTTTGATGATGGGATGTTGTCCTCTTTAATTAGGACTAATTGCCCTATTTGGCAATTTTTATTTACAATTTTCTACGATTTTGCAGCTGACCCAAATATTCGATAGACCATCTCTTCCAAAAATCCTGCTGCATTTTTTGAATATGTTGCCATCTTGACAGTCGATTAATTTTATCTCGCATAACCTTTCACACGGCAGCGATGCCATCGAATCGCCGATTAAAAAGTGGCCAGGGGTCAGAAAGGTAAAATCGTTAGGGTCATTGGATATTGGTGTAAGGGGGCGGGAATTAAGAATTGACTCTATTTGCACTAATAAAGTGTACATTTCCTCGAAATTTAGCTTGGCTTCTCCTACAGTACGACGCAAATGATGTTTTAGCGATTTAACAGCCGCCACCCATATCCCACCAAAATGGGATGAACGCGGTGGTGAAAAATGCCAATTTATGTTCGATTCGGAAAATGCTTGGGTAACTAATAGTTTGTGCTGTTCATTATTAACAATATCATAAATGGCTTGCAACTCTCGATTTGCCCCAACAAAATTTGTCCCGTTGTCCGACAAAATGTTTTTAACCCTTCCTCTTCTAGAAATAAACCGGCGAAATGCAGCAATAAATGCTTCGGTGGTCAAATTGCATACTAATTCAATATGCACTGCTCTTGTAGCAAAACATACAAAAACAGCCACATATGCTTTTACAACCGTTCGTTTTCTTTTACCTTCCGCTAATAATACGGGGCCACAATAATCTACCCCGCAATTAGTAAAGAGACGGGCTACATTAATTCGTGGTTCAGGTAAATTACCCATTAATTGATTTTGAAATGTCGGTTTATGCTTGTAACATACTATACATGAATGAATAGTTTGTTTTATATATCGCCTTGCTGCGATGGGCCAATATTCTAAGCGGACATTTGCCAAGGTGGTTTGAATACCTGCATGTAAATTATTGAAGTGAATATGTCTGTATATTAATTTTGACAAGTGATGATTTTCCGGTAATAATATTTGATGTTTATTATTATAATTTAATTGGGCATTTTTCAACCTTCCGCCCACTCTTATAACCCCCTTTTCATCAATAAATGGGTTTAATGTTAAAATTGAACTTGTCGATTTTATTGGCATATTATTAAATAATTTTTTATATTCACTGGCAAATGTCTCAGCTTGAACTATTTTAACATGTTGCTCGATTTAATTCATGAGATGTTAATGGACCAGTTTGCTTATTTTCTTTATCTTTACAATTTTCTGTAAATCGCCAACAGTAAGCAACAACTCTTTTTAGAGCAACAAAAGACGAAAATGATTTTATAAATTCAGAATCATGCATGATTGTTGTATGGCAAGATATGTTCGGGGTTTTTCTTTCCGGTATATCAGTATTATAAAATAAGTCATATCGTTCTTCAAGAATATTTTGATTTTTAAGAAATGCTGGACCTTCCCACCATAATTTATTGTCAATTAACTTTTCCACGCTTGCACCTCTACAAACAATATCGGCTGGATTATTCTTACTTTTAACATAACGCCAACAGTTTGTATCTGTTGTAAATAGCGCGGTTCTCGCGACTTTAATAAAAATTACTTAAGCCAGTAAGTTAAACAAAAACGATTTATTTAAATACTGACATATATACAAAACAATTAACAAATAATAACGGAAAAATAAGTGAAGTTAAAAACACGTGAATAGAAAGTATCAGTTAAAAAATACAAGTTAAAAGAAGTTAAAAGCGCGGTACGACCGAAAGAACGATGTTGTTGAAACGGTGTTCAAGATAAGACTGTTTTCTGGTTTTCTTAACAGAAGAAACGGTTTGGGATAGGAAAATCTGATTGGTCAGGATTGATTGGAGAGGGATTCTAGAAGAGAAAGCGAGGGATGATTTTTCAGTGTGAAAAATAAGGACAGAGGGTCAGGTGCTGGAAATTTCTGGAATTTTTGGGCATGGTGAAAGGGACAAGTCCGGACGCTTCGCTCGGTCGCGGATTAACGTTTATGGGTCCAATTAGGCACGTTTTGGGCCCGCTCTTTAGAAATTGAAGAACTTTTCCTGACAATGGTTAATCGTTCTTTCGGCCGTAAAGCGAAATAAATGAAATCCCGCCAAACATTTGGCTCTCAGGTTTTAGAAATCACAAGCACAAAGAGTAATAAAAAAAATGGTAAGTAAATACAAGCGCCCCTTTCTGCTTTTATGAAAAAAGAGGGCCAAATAAAGTAATGAAACACCCAAAAAATAAAATAATGCAGAAAATACACAAAATATAAAATATTGAGAAATCCGAATCAACATCCCGCCCCCCATTGAATGCCATGCATTCAATTAAACACTATTTACAACACTATCACTCGTATCGAGGGGGCACAATTTCACGGATGGACGAACGTATGTGCCTGCGCTGGTTCGGACAGTAGCGCTCCGCGTTACTCCGTCCGGGCCTGGATGAACGGCCTCGACTCGTCCCATTCGCCACAAAAGAGGTGGCGTGTTGTCCTCCCTTATAACCACAAGACGTCCTGGTTCGATGTTGACTGCATTTCTCTGCCACTTGGTCCTCTTGTGCAGCTCGGACAGGTACTCTCGTTGCCACCGACTCCAGATGTGTTGGCGTAGTTTCTCCACGTACTGCCAGCGTGAAAGCCTGTTTGCCGGAACGTCACTTATATCCGAATTTAGCGGCGCGGTAATGGCGTCCCCAATCAGGAAGTGCCCAGGTGTTAATGCAGCAAAATCGTTTGGATCTTCCGACAACTGGCACAGAGGTCGCGAGTTCAGCACAGCCTCAATTTGCGTTACTAGAGTATGTAGTTCGGTGTAAGTTAAGAGAGCATTCCTAACAACTCGATGCAGATGATGCTTTACACTTTTAACCGCGGCTTCCCACAGTCCTCCGAAATGAGGAGCACGCGGCGGTATAAAAGTCCACTTAATGTTTAGGCACGAAAGCGCGGTTCGTATGTAGTCCTCCGCTGACTGAAGAAAAATTCCTAATTCCCTCAAATGGTTTCGCGCTCCAACGAAGTTGGTAGCATTGTCTGAGAATATTTCAGCAACACAGCCTCGGCGCGATATCAGTCTATTGAAGGCCGCAATGAATGCTTCCGTAGTGAGGTCCGAAACCACTTCGATGTGCACAGCCTTTGTTGCGAAACATACGAATACGCAGAGGTACACTTTTGTCGTTTTTCTGGATCGGCGAGATCCATCTTTAATAACGAAGGGCCCACAATAATCAACACAGCATTTTAGAAATGGGCGAAATTGCTGTGTCCTGTATACGGGTAAAGCTCCCATGATCGGAGCTTCGAAACGGGGCCGAGCGCGAACACACACAATACACTTGCGAACTATTTCGCGCGTCACACTCCTTCCATTTAAAGGCCAGTATGTGGTTCTGACGGCGGCGAGGGTCGCCTGGGTTCCAGTATGTAAGTGCGTACTGTGAATGTCTCTTATTATTAATTTCGTTAATTGGTGGCTACCAGGTATAACAATTGGGCACCTGCGAGATAAAGGCATACTCGATTCCATCAAACGCCCGCCCACTCGTAAAAGTCCATCGTGGTCAATAAAGGGGTTCAAGCAGGTAAGGCGGCTTGGCCTTTGCACAGTCCCGCCCTTGGTTAGCGAGTCAAGTTCACTCTTGAAGGTGCACTTTTGCAGGTGTCGGATTATGGTGGTGGTTGCCTCTTCTAGCTCATTGGTGCTAAATGGGCCACTCCTCTTCGTAGCGGGGTATCTCAGGGTGTCCTTAAACCACAATACATACGCCATCGCACGTACTGTTTTGTGAAAGGATGAGCAAATTGGAATCACATCCTCAACGGCGAAAGAAACAATTGCACATTTAACTTCCGGCGGATCCGCGGTTGGTACAAATGTTACCGGGGCTCGTTCACTTAACAAAAAATCGGGACCATTCCACCATATTATTGATTGTCTCAAGTCCATTGGTGTTAATCCGCGGCTAATGAGATCCGCGGGATTTTCACTTGTCGTGACGTGGTACCAATCAGAAACGTCACTTAAAGTCTGGATTTCACCCACGCGATTCGCGACAAATGTTTTGAATTTTCGCGATTCGGATTTAATCCACGAAAGCACGATAGTTGAGTCTGAGTAAAAACGCCGTCGCACAAATCGAATGTCTAATGTGGAACACACGCGATCACATAACTCGGCTAATAACACCGCGGCACAAAGTTCTAGTCGCGGAATAGTGGTTGACTTTACAGGTGCAACACGAGATTTCGCACATAATAAGCGAGCAGACACTCTTAATCCATTTTGAACACTCACTATGTACACACATGCTCCATATGCATTTTCGCTTGCGTCCGCGAATCCATGAAGTTCGAGTAATTCAGCCTCTACCTGAACCACGTTTCTGGGAACGGCGATGTCCTTTACCTGCCGCAGCTCATCTGCATACCGAGACCACCTGTCGAGGTACAGAGCAGGTAGGGGATCGTCCCACCCACACTTTAACTTCCATAAATCCTGTATTAATATTTTTGCGGAAATGATAACCGGGCCGATCAAACCTAGGGGGTCGTATATGCGGGATATCTCACTTAAAATTGTCCGTTTCGTGGATACGCGCGTCGTAAGCTCACTACACTTATAACTTAAATTATCACTATGAGTGTTCCATATGGTGCCAAGGGTGGTTACACTGTCATTTATTTCGCGAGTTAACACTGTCACAGAGTCATCACTGTTCGTTTGAAAACAATCAAACACGGAAGAGTTGTTGCTTGCCCACTTTTTCAGTTCGAAACCACCCTTTCCGAGAAGAGCAGTTACTTGATCGCGAATCACAATTAGTTCTTCAATCGAATTCGCACCTGTTATCATATCATCGACGTAGAAGTCTCTCAAACACACTTTGCTCCCGACTGGAAAATTGATTTCCTCAATTTTCGCAAGTTCGCGCACACTTCGAATCGCTAGATACGCCGCGGGAGCGGTTCCATATGTGACCGTAGCCAACTCATATGACAAGAGGTTGTCTTCCGGGTATTCACGCCACCAAAGACGCTGGTATTTCCGGTCCTCTTGCCTAACGTTTACTTGTCGGTACATCTTGGTTATATCGGCGGTGATCACATATGGTTTTGTTCTCATACGCAGCATTATGCAGAACAAGTCATCTTGGAGGGTGGGGCCGACCATTAACGTGTCGTTTAATGATACCCCGTTGGTCGACGACGCGGATGCGTTGAAAACCACTCGAAGTTTTGTTGTCAAACTATCTTCTTTTATCACACAGTGGTGAGGTAGGTAGTAGCCACTCGTTACATCGCCGCTTGTTGGATGCATGTGGCCCAGTTCTCGGTATTCGCGCATGAATTCTCGATATGACTCATAGACTTCCGGCTGTTTAGCTAACCGTCGCTCCAGCGCAAAAAATCTGTGTTTAGCCGTTACACTCGATTGCCCTAATTCCTTTGCGTCGGGTTTAAAAGGCAGTGCCACCTCAAACCGGCCGTAGGTATTTCTAGTTACTGTCGACTTAAAATGATTTTCACATTCGCGATCCTCGGATGTACACGGTGTCTCCTTGTAGTTTTCGATTTCCCAGAATCGCGACACTAACTCATTGATACCCACAAAACCCACCGTTGCACAGTTGGTGGCTTGTACCTGAGGTAACTGACCTGCCACAATCCACCCGAAGTTGGTGCTGATCAGTGTCAATGGGCCCATGGGGAGGTGGCGCCCGTTTACGATGTCGTAATAAAGGCCCGCCCCGATGAGCAGGTCAATTTCTTGTGGTTTGTTGAAAGCTGGGTCGGCAAGCTGAACCCCCGCGGGTGGCACTAATCCCCGGACATCCACATTATAATTAGGTATTTTATCGGTGATTTCTTGTATTATCAGCGCGTTGACCGAAGTGCTGTACTCGGACAAGCGTGATTGCACATCAAGTGTTCCCATTTGTTTTATGTCTGTTCTTGCCACACCGACTCCCACGATTGGTGTTGACAAAGAACGCTTTATCAAACCAATTTTCGCTGCACATTTTTCTGTGATGATGTTTGCTTGCGACCCTGAATCAAGCAAAGCACGCACCTGTATCAATTTTCCGTACCTGTTCTTGACGTTTACCAAGCACGTTGATAATAACACCGATGATGGGTGACTTGTCAATGTTGACAGTGAAGCGGCCTCACTTCCACGAGGTTCAATGTTGTTAGGTGGAGATGGTGTCGCGGCTCTATGTAATAATGTGTGGTGGGTTTTGTTGCACTCGCGGCAGTTTCCCGACTTGCACGATTTCGCTGAATGATTACTTCCCAAACAGTTGAAGCACAGGTGTTTTTGTTTCACTAATTCAATCCTTTGTTCTACTGATTTGTTTTGAAATACGCGACACTTATAACGCACATGAGCACCGTCACAAAACACGCACGTTTCCTCTGTTGTTTTTACGGCCAGCGACTTCACCTTTGGATAGTGACACGATGTCGTTCGCGTCCTGTCCATTGCTTCCAGCTGCTTACACTTTTTCGCGAGAAATTCTTGCATCTCCGGATAAGTAGGCGTTTTAGAGCAAGTTTCACCCTCCCACTCTTTTTGCAGTTCCGGGTTTAATTTCTCGGCGATAATTTCTACGAGAAGGTCATCCCAGGTATCCGTCGGCCGATTAATCGATTTTAGCGACGCGAGATTTAACGCCACGACGTCGATTAAATGACGAAGGCTCGTATGGCTGTCTTTTTTGACAGTCTGGAAGTGTAATATAGAGCGAACATGCTTCTTAATCACAAACCTTTCATTCTGGTACCTGTCCACTAGCTGGTCCCATGCAAGTTGATATGCGTTGTTCGACATTTGAATGGATTTGATCATCATCGCGGCTTCTCCCCTGAGTGAACTACGCAGATAATGAAATTTTTGCGTGTTTCCCAGCGTTGTGTTGTCGTGAATGAGGCTCCTGAACTCGTCACTGAATCCTTTCCACTCGTCGTAATTACCGCTGAAGGTGGGCAGTTCGACAATCGGTAGCGACAATCGGGGTTCGTGTTGTTGCGACGAAATCGGGACACTGTTGTTTTGAGTCGGCGGTTGTAGTTTTGCGAGTATTTGATCAACTTCACATTCTATTGTAAAATACTCTTCGTTGAATGCCTCCAATTCTTCCATCGCGTCTATGTCGTGTTCAAACAGCTCGATTACTATGTTTTTTAAATCATCGCGCTCTGGAACGAGATCTTTCCAGAGCTTTACAATAAGTTGCTCGTCCTTTTCGGGTACCGCTAGCTTGTTCTGGAGCTTTGTCTTCTTGCTGACGATGCTCTTCATCTGCCATTGCAGTTTTTTCACAACTGCGGCAGACATGTTGACTCACAGTGATGTATAGCACAAAGTAAAATAGTTTGGTTTATATTGTTCGTTTGTGTACGGCAGACAACCAACTTGCGCACTCACAAGACACAAAAAACGGCAAGTTGTTTACGATGTTGCACGCGTAAACGACGCGAATATAAACCACCCTTTGCTCGGTAGCAAACGGGTCACGAGAGTAGTAGCACTAAGTTCGTACGTTACACAAAAAGTCGGTAGGTTTCACAATGTTTGTAAGTTGCACTGAATTCGTTACGAAAAACTGTAACTTATCCGGTTCGAAGGACCATGTAAATAGCGCGGTTCTCGCGACTTTAATAAAAATTACTTAAGCCAGTAAGTTAAACAAAAACGATTTATTTAAATACTGACATATATACAAAACAATTAACAAATAATAACGGAAAAATAAGTGAAGTTAAAAACACGTGAATAGAAAGTATCAGTTAAAAAATACAAGTTAAAAGAAGTTAAAAGCGCGGTACGACCGAAAGAACGATGTTGTTGAAACGGTGTTCAAGATAAGACTGTTTTCTGGTTTTCTTAACAGAAGAAACGGTTTGGGATAGGAAAATCTGATTGGTCAGGATTGATTGGAGAGGGATTCTAGAAGAGAAAGCGAGGGATGATTTTTCAGTGTGAAAAATAAGGACAGAGGGTCAGGTGCTGGAAATTTCTGGAATTTTTGGGCATGGTGAAAGGGACAAGTCCGGACGCTTCGCTCGGTCGCGGATTAACGTTTATGGGTCCAATTAGGCACGTTTTGGGCCCGCTCTTTAGAAATTGAAGAACTTTTCCTGACAATGGTTAATCGTTCTTTCGGCCGTAAAGCGAAATAAATGAAATCCCGCCAAACATTTGGCTCTCAGGTTTCGCTTTAGAAATCACAAGCACAAAGAGTAATAAAAAAATGGTAAGTAAATACAAGCGCCCCTTTCTGCTTTTATGAAAAAAGAGGGCCAAATAAAGTAATGAAACACCCAAAAAATAAAATAATGCAGAAAATACACAAAATATAAAATATTGAGAAATCCGAATCAACATCTGTAATTTCTGAAATTGCATATACGCGTACAGATACAAATTGTTTCCAATCGTTCCTGTTGCTTTTAATCCAATGCAACGCAATGGTCGAATCGGAATAATAAAATATGTTTTTAATTTCAATTTTACCATTAATGCTTTCCAAAACTTTATTTGTTAATTTTGCAAGCAACAATGCAGCACATAATTCCAACCTCGGAATAGTTAATTTTTTCAAAGGCGCAAGACGTGATTTTGCACATAATAATTGTGTCAAAATATTTTTATTTATATTGTTTTGAACTCTTAAATATATACAAGCAGCATAAGCAATTTGACTTGCGTCTGCGAAACCATGTAATTCTAAAATTACAGGGTTTTGTGAATATACAATATTACGCGGAATTTTTATATTGTTGAGCAGCTGCAAATCTTTTAAATATCGTACCCAATATTCATTATCCTGCTGAGACAATTTTTAATCCCAACCTAATTTTTGAACCCATAAGTCTTGTACTAATTTTTTTAGCCAACACCACAACTGGGTTTATTAACCCAAGCGGATCAAAAATCTTTGCAGTATCTGCTAATATTCTGCGTTTTGTAAAAGGGACTTTATCAAATTTAGGGATATCATACACAATTATATCATTTTGCGCATGCCAATGCAATCCTAATGTTTTATTATCTTCGCTGCCGTTTAAAATTATTATATTATTTTCAATATTACCTATTAATCCAACCAATAATTCTTTCTCATTAGAATTGAATTTATTTAATGTAAACTTAGCTTTGTCTAACAGATTAATTAGATCGTTACGTAACACGTATCGCAATATTAATATCGTAAAATCCTGTAATCAAATCATCAATATAAAAATCTGATTTCAATATTGCCGCTGCCTCGAAATAAACCTCAGTGTACTGATCGGCCAAATAAAATAAACACCGCACCGCTAAACAGGAGGCAGGTGTAGTGCCGTAAGTTACGGTTGTTAATTCATATACCTGAAGTTTATCCGTTGGTTTTTCACGCCAAAAAACTCTTAAAAATTTCTGATCATCAGGATTAATTAAAATTTGTCTATACATCTTTACGATGTCAGCAGATAAAATGATTTTGTATAAACGGAATCTAATTAAAATGTTGAACAAATCATCTTGAAGGACGGGACCTTTTACAAGCAAGTCATTAAGGGACACCCCGTTGTTGGTTTTAGCACTTGTGTCGAAAACCACCCTCAATTTGATTGTTAAACATGTTTCTTTGAACACAGCATGGTGAGGAAGATAATAATTTAGTCCCAAAACTAAATATTCTTTCATAAATTCACAATAGCTAGAATTCAGTGATTTATTCTGTGACAACCTTTTTTCCAAATTGAAAAACCGTTTGAGGGAGCTTTTTCGAGAAGATCCTAAACTTGTGTTAACAGGTTTATTTTTGAAAGGGAGAGATACCATAAATCATCCCGTGTTATAGTCACTTTCACCGTTTCTAAAAAATGTTTATCCGACAAGGAACTATTGTCAGATTTATAAGTATCCGGAATATTTTCTAATTCCCAAAATGTTTGTATATCCGTAACCGTTTCATTTGAATTATTTTGAACGGTTACATCAAGCACCCTTAAAGAGGGAAAATTCATTGAAATGCCCCCTCCTATTATCCACCCAAAAAGGGTATTTTGAGCTACAGGTAGCATAGCGGATGTTTTTATTTGCTGAGGTAATGATATTTGCCAAAATAACGAGGAACCAAAAAGTAAATCAATTGTGCCAAACTTATCAAAATGTGGGTCAGCCAGAGGTAACCCTTCTGGAATATTAAGTAATTCCCGATTAAAATTTAAATTTGGCACATAATTTGTTATATTATCAACAACAAGGCAGCTTATTTTAATAGTAGTGCTATTAACTTTAGACTTGATTAAAATATCTACTGCAAATTTAATCGGCGTTGTATTATTACCAATACTTGATACATTAATTAATATGGGTTTACATTTAATCCCCATTTTATTTACCAAATCTTTTGTTATAAAATTCGATTGCGAAGCTGTATCTAATAAGGCGCGACCCGATTTGATTAATTTATTTTCGATAACATCTACCACTGCCGTACATATAAGACTACTTCCTACATCAGAATCGGTTGACAATGCAATAACAGATTCTGTATTTGCGCGCTCTTCGCGGTGTAAAAGCGTATGATGATGCCGTTTGCAAATATTGCAAGTAGAACCAAAGCATTTATTAATTAAATGATTCGCCGGCTTTAAGCATTTTACACAAAAATGTTTGTCTTTAATAAAAGCAAATCTGTCCTTTTGACTTTTATTTTTAAATTGACTGCACTTAGCAATTAAATGCTCTGTACTTTTACAAAAAGCGCAACATTTAGTGAAATTTTTAACAACGGGCAAATTTGCCTCAAACGAATTATTTTTAATTTCTTCAACTAATGAAGAACATTTTATTTCAATAAATTTGTACATGTCATCAAATTTAGGAAATATATCTTTTCTCATTGAACGGTCCCATTCTTTTCGCGTATTTGCATCAATTTTTCTTCGAGCAATCATAATTAAAATATCATCCCAATTTTTAACGGGTCGACTAAGAACCTCTAGAGTTGTAATATTTTTTGAAATACCACGCATTATTTTCATTAATTGTTCGGGACATTCTTTTGTTGCGGATGGCAAATCAAAAATTGCAGCCAGATGACTTTGAGGAAGTAATAACTGGTTATTATAACTATTAATTAACCCATCCCAAGCCTTATCATAACTTTCATTATTTATTTCTGAGACAGCAGTTAACTCGGCCGCTTCCCCTCGCAAAGCACTTATTAAATGATGGTATTTTTAAGTATTACTGAATGAATTTTGAATGTGAACCATGGACTTAAACGCATTGTAAAAAGTAAGCCAATTATTTAACTTTCCATCAAATTTAGGAATTTCAATTTTTGGCAAATCCACTTCGCGTTGTGGTGCGTTATTGGCATCCATTACGTTGTTATTGGTTTTCGGTTTATAATTAAACCCAACCAAGCTTATGTAATTGTCCATGGCTTCAAAATAAATATTTTGAAAATCACCAATCACATCTTGTTCAGTGGGCTCAAGTACTTGAATTTTTTCTTGAATTTCAATAAATTCTTCTAATAATTTTTCAACTCGTATTTTGCGAGAGTAAGCGTTGTCTTTAATTAAATTATCCGCAGTGAGATCTTTCATGTAATTTGAAAATCGCGTCAACGTTCCCCTTAAAGTACCGCGTTTTGACTTTAATTCGTCAAGAGAAGCAATACCAAATAACTCGCAAAAAATAATAATAATAAAATTTGTCAAATTTACTTAAATGCGAAAATGTGAAAATGCACACAATAATGAAATAATGACAATTCTTGATAAGAGGAAAAGGAGATAAAAGGAACTGACCTTTTTTATTCTTCCTGGTGTTGACTCCGATGATGCAACCTTTTGAACTCGACGACTTCCTGGACATCCGGTTCGAAGGACCAAAATGTTAAGCGTTATCGGGCTTAATCGTAACTCAGTGTGGGGTCCAAGGAAGAGTCCAGCGATGTTCAACAAACTCACATTTATTTACACGTTATATACAAAACAACTTACTGGTACCGTGGCACCAATCGATCTCTCTGTTTAGGGTGATACCACCCTTGAAGAAATCTCCGATAAGCGGAGACAGGAGGGGCGCGCGCAAGCGCTAACATAATGTGTTGGATGAAGAAATACAAATTAATTTTAGTGTAAATTACCGCGCAAAGTATTGATTTTCCCTATTTATCATGAATGACATTAAAATGATCATCTTTAAAAAAGATTCTGGCACCCCTTCCAAAACAAAATTTAAGATGTGACATTCAGTACAAATATCTATGTTTCTTTTTGCCCTGATATAACCATTCTACTACAATTTCCTTTATTAAAATTACACACACATATGGGGGGTTATATTCATAATGTTTAACTTCTGTAAGATATAGTATGTTCATTAAAAAAAACCTCTAGAGTGCCATGGAAAATATTGTAAGTTGGCAACTCTGAAATTTTATATTATAATTATCATGTTTGACGTTTTATATGTCAATTCTTAAGGCGTGTAGCCAACTTAAATTTAAAAATAATTATAATCATGGCACTCTAGAGGTTTTTTTTATTGAACATACTATATCTACTCGTACCACTTCCACCTATGAACACTAAATATCTTGTAATTTTACCAACATCGCTCCAAATACCCGCAGAAGTGTAAATAGTCACTTTAAATGCAGCGAATTACTAAAACACCTAATAAATGGCGGGAACAGCTGATTGACAGAACTTCTTCCTCGGTGCGACACCAGCGCCCTCATTGGTCATGTTAGTTCTCAATTGAATGATGGAATAAATTTGAGGTTATGGTAAACTATGTGATAACAGTCAATAGTGCCAATCTAATTTAAAATTTAAAGCCTCAGCATTTAAATTTTAATTTCTTTACTGATAGACTTTACAATAACAAAATATGTTTTATCTACGACCTCACCAAAAAAGCTTCATTTATGCATTTTAAATGACACTTACTTTTTTAAACAATTTTTATTATCTGTCATTTATGGCAGCCACTGAAAAAGCATATTCGGGCATCTGTCTAAATTGTAAAGTGAAATAATTGTTGCAGAATATCTAAATCATCTCAAATTCTAATGAGATTTATGATATTAATTAAATATAAATAAATAAAAACCAAAAAAAATTCTTATTCATATTCTATTATCATGATAACATCACAAATGACGCCGCAAGATTCATGTCTTAACTAAACAGTTTTCAGAAATGTAAAACAATCGATGTTTATTAGACATTCTATTTATTTATGTGTTTTTTGCTATTAATTGGTACACTTTTGTATCATTAAAATGTATGTCAGTGGCTTAATTTTATGTTTATTGTAGAAAATTCTGGTTGTAGATAAAATGTTGCAATCAACATGTGTGTAAAAGGCTTTGCGATTAGGCAAACTCGTAAATCGTGCCGAAAAGCCTTACTTCACACACTAATTACGTAAATAACTATACAGGGTTCGGCAGAAGTCCCGGGACAACTCTGAATTTTTTGATTGCGTGTATATTTAAAAAAAAATGAATACTTATACAGTAATAACTATTAATGAATTCGATAGCTAACGTCATCTAATGCTTCATAGTGGCCTCGTCAATGACACTATAGAGCATTAGGTGGCGTTACCTATCGAATCTATTAATAGTTTTCACATATTGGCTTGATATAGTCGGAGACGAAGGTGATGGAGTGGCTGGAGAATGGGGTAAAGGATGCGTGGGTGAAAGAGAAGGAGGTGGAAGCACAGGAAAGACAGGGGTGTATAGAGAGGAGTGAATGAAACGATAGGTACAGGAGGTGGCAGGTGCATAGGAGAATGCCGAGGTATTTGGTGGAGGGGGGGGTGGAGTAGGGAGGAAAGGGTGGTGCTGGTGAGGGCGAGGAGTGGGTCAGGGGAAGGAAGGTATGGATGGGGGAAGAGTATGGGAAGTGTGTAATGTGTGAGTGGGGGAGGGATACGTGGAGTCATTTGGCGGAGGAGTGCGAGGGGGTGAAGGAGGAATGGCTGGGAATAAGAGGGAATAGAAGAGTGATGGAATGGATGAGAGAGGATAGGGCCGGGGTAAGGACGCTGGAGAAGTTGGGGGAAGAGAGGGGACAGCGATTAGTGTAGATGTAATGTAGTATTATGCCAATGAAGGTCTTTTTTTGTCAGAAAAGTTCAGTATTCCTCAGCATTGTGCCAATAAAGGTCTTTTTTTTTGTCGGAAAAGTTCAGTATTCCTCAGCATTATGCCAATAAAGGTCTTTTTTTTTGTCGGAAAAGTTCAGTATTCCTCAGCACTGGGTTGGGACCACACTGACGAGGACCTTGAAGTATGAAACACGTCTGTAGGTATCTGGTGGCGGAATACTGAACACAAATTCAATTTTATTTACTTATACAGTATCAAAAAACTACATCATGAGATCGTTTAGAACTTTCCCAACTTTTCAGGGTGTCATGTGTTCCCCCCACTTTGTTAAATTGCAACCCTTATCGAGATTTAAGTCATTTATAAGGGAATAAAAAAAGAAACACATTTCTGCATACCAAAAGCCATTACGTTGGTTTGTTAAAAAGTTGTCAAGGATTAAGTACCTACGAATTTTTGTCAGCTTTTGCTACCCGATAAACAATTTTCTCTTGAATTTGTAAGAAAGGAAGGAATTTTACAGTTTGAAGTGAAGTTAGGATTTAATAAATAATAAACGTGTACTTTGCTTGGACTTTTATTTTCAATGTTTTAAAATTCATTATAAATAAAATGTTTCATACACAATCGTCTAAAATAAATACATTTATCTAAATATGTATAATATATTTATAAAAATTAATCAACAATAATACAATCGTCAATCTAATCTCTCATAATCTCTGTAAGTTCTATAACTGTTCGGAAGACCGTAAAATCCGTATATGGAAAAACCTGAAAGCACGTACACAAACTTAAATCCAACAAACACACGATCAACAAAAACAAAACAAACAAACATTAATGATGTATAACAAAGAAGTTAATCCGAAGAAGAAAACAGACAGTATTGTAAGTGCAATGTACAAAATTATACAAGGTGATCAAATGAACTTATAATTGAAGTAGGCTCAGATTTTTTTTTTGCAGTTGGCAGCGTTCGACGGCTGTGACATAATTAACTCAAAATATTTGACTGTTTTGTGTTGTAGGCGTTCACTTTGTGGTACATCTTAAATACACTTGTAAGTAAAACACTTTTTGCTTTGTTTAACCACTATATTTTGCACTTAATTTGTGACTATAGTTTCGACTATCTAGTAGTCGATAGTCGAAACTATAGTCTCAAATTAAGTGCATAATATAGTGGTTAAATAAAGTAAAAGGTGTTTTATTTACAAGTCAAATTATTTAATTTGTCAAATTAACGTCAAGCTTTATGAAGTGCTACCCAGTGCTACCACCCTAAATTCAAACTTCATAGCTTCAAACTGTTAACGGTGGAGGCTTCTACTTCTTTATACATCATAATTCACAAATGAAACACGATTTTAACTTTGTTTGTATAACTGAGACGTTATTAAGTGACTATAGTTTCGACAACTTTAACTTGTTTGAAAATGACAAGTTAAAGTTGTTCAAACTATAGTCACTTAATAAAGTCTCAAGTATACAAACACAGTTAAAATCGTGTTTGATAGGTTCATTTGATCGCCCGCTACTTTCATTAAACCTTTCGATGAGTAGATTAAATTTCCCACATAAAATTAAAGCTTTTTAATTGGCTGTAATTTTGGATAAAGCTACTTTTCTTTAATAACTAATCAAAGTGCACAATTTTAGCAGGGATTTTTCATATACTCCTCCAAATGTTTAAACAAATATGAGAACGAGCATGTTAATGTTTATGATAAGTAACGAAGATACCGCGTTTTTTTCTTTTAAGTGTACATATAGCTGAAACATTTCAAGCATTCGTTGCTTTTTTAGAAGAGTTCAATTTGAAGTTTCTAACAGACAGTTGTTCCACTCCTAGATTAAGCATGAAGTAAAATTTCGAGTTTAGAAAAGTCTTAAAATTTGGTTTGGTCGCTCCGCAAAGCGGAGCGTCCAAACCAAATTGTTAGGCTTTTCTAAAATCGAAATTTTACTTCATGCACCACGGGTATAAAACACTAAAATATTGTAAAATTAAGAAGATTCTGATGAATAAGGCATTAATAACCTTTCTTATTATCAAATGTACCATCGATGGAAATAAAATGTTGGGACACGTAAAATTTGTTTAGTATGTCAAACTTTGGCCTTGTCAGTTAATTGTCATTTGATGTGTCAAAACTGAAAATCCCCTTCTTTTCCTCTCATTTACATATTTCTATTGTCACTCCATATTATAACCTTTCTTTATAAAACCTGATTTAATTGGTATACATTTTTTTATATTTGACATTATCCAATTTTCAATTTGTCCCAACATTTTATGTCCACCGATTCAGACATAAAGTGTTAATCCATTGATAATGGTCACTTTGTGTCTAAAATGTACATTTGTTAATTCAAATAAAAGTGTGAAGACAGGTTATTAGTGTTTTATTCGTCAACTTAATTAGAACTTCAGGTAACTTAATTAATGAAGAAGATACTGCTAAATCGGTATTAAAATATACTGCTAAAGCAGGATCAAAATATGCTGCAAAACAAGAATATTTTGAACTTCACAATATTTTTGTGTTTTATGCGCCTGGCGCATGAAGTTAAATTTGGAGTTTAGGAAAGTCTGAAAATTTGGTTTGGCGCTCCGATTTTTCAGACTTTTCTAAACTCGAAATTTGACTTCATGCTTAATCTGGGAGTGGAAACACTTGTTCGAAACTTCAAATTGAACTTATTAGAAAAAAAACAACGAATGGTAAGGCATTCGTTGATGAAATGTGGACACGGAATTTTTCTTTCAAGAATACATATCCTGATATACTTGAAAGAAAAATTCACCGTATAAAATGTTGAGGCATTCGTTGATGCAAACCCGGAAACAGAATTTTTCTTTTAAGATATATATACTGGTATACTTGAAAGAAAAATTCCCTGTATAATAGGAGAAGCAGATTATATCAGCTCGCAGCCTAACTTAAGGATAGGCCACAACACCAAGGCACACAAAATTTGAGGTTGGGATCGCGCTTTATAAGTACAAGGAAGTGCACAGCAAAGTCATCTTTCAATAACTGATACATATTATCTTGCGTCTTTGGCCGACCCTGAAGTTAGGCTGCGAGTCGTCGCTGGATTATATGGAAACAAATTAAACAAGAGCAAGCAAAAAAGTAGAAGTGATGAGTCACAAAAACATTTGCTGTAGGTCAGTGGCGTAGCTACATATAGGAGCAAGTAAAAACTTATATACTTATTATACATTTACTGAGTGTGAAATAATTGAATAAAATTTTAATAATACTTTAGGCATTCGCTGTTTTATATAATTACATCCCAATTACAAAACAATATGTAAAATAAATTAGTTAAATAATGCCATTAGTAGTGTAGCGTAAGGTTAAGGAAAATAAGAGTCCCTTGTTTTCTGCTGAAAATGGGAAAAACTCCTATATTAAGCCCAGGTTTAATAAACAAGCCGTTTATTTTGAAAGTGGCCTAACTCTGTTTCTTACTTTTTTGTTATTGGCTGTAATAACCTTTATAATTTAAGGTTTTCAGTCATGAACAAAAATGTATGGTTAAGTATATTAAAAATATACATATATCGCTGGTTTGCTTTGATAGTGGCACAACTTTAAAAAATTGATTTTTATTTCTTGAATAACTTTGTCATTTATCACTTGGTGAAACATTTTGAAATAATATTGAAGGATAAATGAAAAACAAATAGTGAAACAAACCAAGTGTTTTTAATTTATCCTTCAATGTGATTTTTATGTTTTGCATTGAATCTATTTAAAAGTCAGTGAACTTTTACTGTAGATAACAGCATGCACATCCTTATTTCCTCTGGATAGCCACCAGAGTAAAGTTGTGCCGCTATCAACTTCAAAACAATATACTTATATACAGTGAGTTTATTTTTGAAAGTATACATTTTTCAAATTCAGCCTATTTCTTTGAAATCTTTAGATATTCGTTGTTTTTTTAAAAGAGTTCAATTTGAAGCTTTAAACGACTGTTTTCCACTCCCAGACTAAGCATGAAGTAAAATTTCGAGTTTAGAAAAGCCCCGTGAAAATTTGTCGAGGGTCGCGCAGCGACCCGAGACAAATTTTCTGGGCTTTTCTAAACTCGAAATTTTACTTCATGCGCCACGGGTATAAACACTGATTTCAAGTGAGTTTCAAATATACATAAATTTCGGAACATTTTAGTGTTTTAAACGCGTGGCGCATGAAGTAAAATTTCGAGTTTAGAAAAGCCCAGAACGGGGCTTTTCTAAACTCGAAATTTTACTTCATGCTTAGTCTGGGAGTGAAAACACTCGTATAAAGCTTCAAACTGAACTCTTTTAAAAACACAACGAATATCTAAAGATTTAAAGAAAATAAACTGAATTTGGAATACGTATACTTTATAGAAAAATTGTATATAAAATAAAAATTAACAAATTTCACTTGTGCCATTATCAAAGCAAAGCAGCGATATTATATATTTTGCCTATACCTAACCACAAATTGTTGTTTCTGACAGAAAACCAGTAATTATGAAGATTATAAAGTATAAGTTTTTCAAATTCAGCTTATTTCCTTTAAATCTGTAGATATTTGTTGTTTTTTTAAAAGGGTTCAATTTGAAGCTTTAAACGACTGTTTCCACACCCAGACAAAGCATGAAGTAAAATTTCGAGTTTAGAAAAGCCCCGTGAAAATTTGTCGAGGGTCGCGCAGCGACCCGAGACAAATTTTCTGGGCTTTTCTAAACTCGAAATTTTACTTCATGCGCCACGCGTATAAACATTGATTTCAAGTGAGTTTCAAATATACATAAATTTCGCAATATTTTAGTCTTTTATACGCGTGGCGCATGAAGTAAAATTTCGAGTTTAGAAAAGCCCAGAAAATTTGTCTCGGGTCGCTGCGCGACCCTCGACAAATTTTCACAGGGCTTTTTTAAACTCGAAATTTTACTTCATGCTTAGTCTGGGAGTGGAAAACACTTGTATAAAGCTTCAAATTAAACTCTTTCAAAAACACAACGAATAGCTGAAAATTTAAAGAAAATAAACTGAATTTGGAATACGTATACTTTAAAGAAAAATTGTATATAAAATAAAAATTAACAAATTTCACTTGTGCCATTATCAAAGCAAAGCAGCGATATTATATATTTTGCCTATACCTAACCACAGATTGTTGTTTCTGACAGAAAACCAGTAATTATGAAGACTATAAAGTGTGCGTTTTTCAAATTCAGCTTATTTCCTTTAAATCTGTAGATATTTGTTGTTTTTTTAAAAGGGTTCAATTTGAAGCTTTAAACGACTGTTTCCACACCCAGACAAAGCATGAAGTAAAATTTCGAGTTTAGAAAAGCCCCGTGAAAATTTGTCTCGGGTCGCTGCGCGACCCTCGACAAATTTTCTGGGCTTTTCTAAACTCGAAATTTTACTTCATGCGCCACGCGTATAAACACTGATTTCAAGTGAATTTCAAATATACATAAATTTCGCAATATTTCAGTCTTTTATACGCGTGGCGCATGAAGTAAAATTTCGAGTTTAGAAAAGCCCAGAAAATTTGTCTCGGGTCGCTGCGCGACCCTCGACAAATTTTCACAGGGCTTTTCTAAACTCGAAATTTTACTTCATGCTTAGTCTGGGAGTGGAAAACACTCGTATAAAGCTTCAAATTAAACTCTTTTAAAAACACAACGAATAGCTGAAAATTTAAAGAAAATAAACTGAATTTGGAATACGTATACTTTAAAGAAAAACTGTATATAAAATAAAAATTAAAAAATTTCACTTGTGCCATTATCAAAGCAAAGCAGCGATATTATAACCTAACCTAACCTAACCACAAATTGTTGTTTCTGACAGAAAACCTTTAATTATGAAGACTATTACAGTCAGCAACAAAAATTAAAAAACAGAGTTAGGCCACTTTTAAAATAAATGGCTCAATTGATAATATTTGATCTTACGTGTATTAACGTTACAAATTCTTTAACGTAAATTGCGCCTTCAAAATTCGAGCGCCTGGAGCAGTTTGCTCCAACTGCTCCACGGTAGCTACGCCCCTAGCTATAGTAAAACAATGATGGAACAAATAAGCACTGCGCATATCAAGTTAGTCCATCAGGGGTTTAAGCACAAGTCATAATTAAAGATTCAAACAACTCCGCTCCATTAAACACATTTTAGAACATTTATTGTTGGAATTTAATTAAGTAAGATCTACATACAAAAAATATCACTTCATGATTTTTGAGATATAGTCAATTAAATATACAGGACTTTTTCTTTTAAGTATACATAGCAAGCAAGTTTAGCGTAGATATTAGCGTTACCGTATTTCGTAGATAAACTAAAACTCTTTAATTACGCTAAACTTGCTTGTTGCCCGGTAACCAATTGCGTTACCGGGCAACAAGCAAGTTTAGCGTAGACGTTAAAGTTACCGTATTTCCTAAAACGATAAACTCTAATATTAATTTCGTGCGTATGCGCTAATTAAGTAAGTAGCGCGCTTTTTAAACTTAAGGGGTTACACCACTGTAGAATTTTCAAAAAGTCAATTTTTTTATTGTCCTAACAGATACTCTGAACCATCTAGAATAAAAAAGTGAAAAAAGTGTTATACCTGCCCGAAATTGTGTTCAGTAAAGTTTCAAGCCTTTTCTTAAGCGCTTCGGACTGCTCCTAAACAACTGCTCAAACCTTTAAACGCGTTTTTCTCGAAACACATTATTTCAAAACGGCACGCAGCATAACTCAAACAACTTTTTTTTTTTTTCAATACAAATTTTTATCGTATCTTTAAAACAACATTCCGCAGGGAAATACGCACGGGATGTTATTTTAGACGTTATATCTACGACGTAGTACCTTTTTTAGGACAACATTGAACTTTTAGCTTCAAACGCTTGCCAATTACACAAAAATTAATATTTTCAAAATCTCGTACGAAGTTCTCTAGCTATACTCATGTAGATTAAAATATTTTTTTAAAATTTTGTTTCAAATTCAATTTTACGGCACTTATGCTTGCCAATTACACAAAAATTAATATTTTTAAAATCCCGTACGAAGTTCTCTAGCTATAGTCATGTAGATTAGGATTTTTTAAAAATTTTGTTCCAAATTCAATTTTACGGCACTTATGCTGCGTGCCGAGGAGCGCCTCAAATTAAAACTGGCTCGCGGGTACGGCTAGGGCGCCGCAGCATTATGTAACTTTATGTAGTAAAAAAAACTGTCAACACTTCAAGACATACACTGTTCCAAGAAGCACTGCTCCGCGAAGCGGAGCGACCAAACCAAATTTTCAGGCTGTTCTAAACTGGAAGTTTTACTTCATGTACCACGCTTATAAAATACTGATTTAAATTGAAGTTCAAAATATATTGCCCAATATCTTCAATTTGGTTCTCATTAATCACTTGATGAAACATGTTTACAATATTGATAATTAAATAAAAGTCACTTGGTTTGTTTCACTACTATTTTTTATTCTCTCCGACTAGTTTCCACTTATCGTCATTCTCAAGGAGTAATACAGAAAATTATTTTACAAGATATATATACATATTTTTGTGAAGGTCAGGTAATAAGGGCTTTAAGAATTGGAGAGTTCCAGATGTCTTCGTACTCATTTACAATGTGTTTTCCCTGTTTTATTGCTTTGCTTATTTCCAGGCCTTCTCTAAAGTTTAATTCTCGTCCCTTATTACCCGAATATAATATTTTGAAATCGTCTGAATTAAAGAAGTGGTTGGATGCGATGCAATGACGGGCAAACCCCGTTGTTTGTTTGTTATTTACGATGGATTTTTTATGTTCCTCAAGTCTTTTTTCAAAACTTCTACCTGTTTGCCCAATGTATATTGCATTGCATCGCATCCAACCACTTCTTTAATTCAGACGATTTCAAAATATTATATTCGGGTAATAAGGGACGAGAATTAAATTTTAGAGAAGGCCTGGAAATAAGCAAAGCAATAAAACAGGGAAAACACATTGTAAATGAGTACGAAGACATCTGGAACTCTCCAATTCTTAAAGCCCTTATTACCTGACCTTCACAAAAATATGTATATATATATCTTGTAAAATAATTTTCTGTATTACTCCTTGAGAATGACGATAAGTCGAAACTAGTCGGAGAGAATAAAAAATAGTAGTGAAACAAACCAAGTGACTTTTATTTAATTATCAATATATTGCCCAAGTTTGCTTTCATGTTAATTAATTTTAAAAATGTTTATTTTGATTTTAATTAATACGAACTGGAGTACTTTGTTTTGAAATATGTAAACGTATACTTAAAAGAAACAATCCCTTAAATGTAATTTAAAATCGTAAGTCAAGGGGTTGAAAGAAAAATTCCCTGTACACCAAGGCACATTTTTTCTATAGATACACGTACTTTTTCCTAACACGTGACCACGATCTCAATAATCACGAAACTCAATCAACTATTATTTGCTACACACGAGAATTACAAAATCAGTTCGTCGAATTCTAAATCCTAGGTTAATTAACAACGTCAACATTTGAGTAAAGTTTTTAAAATCTAAGTTAACTATCAGCGCCCGGAGGAGGAGTTGAATTACTCTCCATCATCTTCAATTTGATGCTATTTAGAGTCTGTTGCATCCGCTCTTTGTGCACCAGTTGATCTTTATTACGAGGAAAAGTTTTAGAAAGTCTCCTCCCTGTTTTCTCCTCCTCTTTCAACTCACTTTCTACATTTCTGGCGGTGTTAGTTAATCTCGATTTGAACAAATTGTTTAGTCTGTTTTTGATTTTTTCTATATTCATTTCTTCCTCATCATCATCATCATCTTTATTATCACCATTTGCATTGAAAATATCTTTATTTACTTTTCCCTCGTTATCGTTAACACCATTTACATTGAAAATATCTTTATTTACTTTTTCCTCGTTATCATTGTTAACACCCTTTACATAGAAAATATTTTTATTTCTATCATTTTCCCTATTTTCAACTGTTGATGGAGATTTGTTTCCAAGCTCAAATTTGAATTTATTTGGCTCCGATTTTTCGCTATTTAAGCTGACGGGTGTTAAAAGAGACTGCAGTTTTGAGGTGAACTTTTTGTGTTCCTCGGAACCTATTTTTATGGCCTCAATATCGTTCATTGAGTCGTCAACTGGAGGAACGAGAGGAGCTGGATTCTTTTTACGCCGCGAAAATTTAGGAACACCCGCAGGAGATGAATTATCAGAATCTTTTACAAAAGACGTCGAAGATGATACATTCGTTGTTTTATCTCTTGCTCCTGGGGTTTTCAAATTTACTTGTGACAAAGAAGAGGAATGATTTGATAAAAGTGGAAGGAGTGGTGGGGGAGGGGGAGGGGGAGGAGGAGCATACGCTGCAGGTGTGGGCAGAGCAGGAGCTGCAGGTGGTGGAAGAGGAGGAGGAACAGGCGCTGTAGGTGGGGGAAGAGGAGGAGGAGCTGGCGCTGCAGTTTTATTTTCTAAATCTTCAGTTACGTTTGTACTTCGAGCAATCGCTTTGCTACTGTCTGAATCTTCTGATTTTTTGTATGTTAATTCTCGAGGATGTGAGATGGGATTTTGTGAGGATCTAGTTGAAGGCCCGAGTTTTTCCTCCTCGACTTCGATCACCATCTCAAGTTCTTGCACCGCTGCTTTGACAGCCTCGGACAAATCATCCTGCAGGGTTTTATTGAAAGCTTCCGAATACCTGCGATTGTTCAACTTATTTTCCTCAACCTCAACAATTTTATTAATATCATCAATGGCGTTTAAAAAGTCCGTTTCGTAATCATCTTCGGCTGTTGAATTTTCTCTATCGCCGAATTCTGATATTCCTGAAATTGTCTTTTCTATACTTTCATCAATTTGAATGTTGATTTCTGGAGCTTGAATAATTTTGTTTTTATCCCCGTTTTTCCTCAATTTAACTTCCTCTTTCTTAACAATCCTTTGAATATCATTAAATAAAATCAAACCATCATCTTTTGAAACCTCCTCCTCATCTTTCTCGTCTTCCTCCATAATCAAACTATCCTCCCTGTGTATCAAAGCGACAACATTCTCATGCAAAACCGTGTTAGAACAATTAGAAACCGTATCGACAGACATTTTCCTATCAAACTTCTCCTTGTTAAACCCAACCGCCTTTTCGCATTCTTCCACAACCTTATCATCCCCGCTCTCGTTTCCTTCGAAAAACGCGCTATCAGAGTTGTTGGTGTTATCAATTTTCTCGTCGTCCACATAACCGGCGTTCGTGTAAGTGTTCCCATTCGAGACCTTTTTGTGCGTTTTAATTCTACTATTACAAGCATTGTGTGCGTCTTTGCTAGCGCAATGTGCAGAGAAGAGGTAAATAGGTAAGCCTATGGAAACATGCAATCATGCTGTTATTTACAGGACGGTGTCGGTTTGAGGAAAAGTCGACTCACCTATGGCCATCCAGACCCCGAAACGGATCCACGTCGTCACGTCCAAGGCCATCATTAAGTAGATGTTGACCAAGATACTTAAGGCAGGAACCAAAGGAACGAATGGTACCTAAATCATATTAGTTACAGATTGTATTTTTGTATTTATAACGAGTGTTAACCACCAAATCTAGCCATTGTGTTATTTAGATCTTATTCATAATTCTATCAGATTAAGCATGAGGTAAGTTTCGATTTTATTGACTCCAGTGGCGGCTTGTGAGAATTTTTTATTGGTGGGGCTGCAGACGCGAAGCAGAGTGGTGAAACCAAATTTTCAGGCTTTTCTAAACTCGAAATATTACTTCATGCACCAGGCATATAAAATACTGAAATATTGTGAAATTCAATATATTCTTCTTTAGCAGCATATTTTTAATCCTGCTTTGAAAGTGTATTTTTAACACTGATTTAGCAGTATATTTTTAATTTTACAATATATCAGTGATTTTTACTTCATACTTTCCCCTATGTAATACAAAGGGAAAATATTGTTTTCATGAAAACTTTAAAATTAAAAATTTCAGAGGAAATATTCGTTTTGAGATTGAAGGATTTCAAAAAGGATATTTCTTCTAAAATGTTTAATTTGATTAAGACAGTTTTTGAAATAATCCAAATTAACAAGATAGATTCAAGTGAATTCAGTCTGCTTTTCAGTAGTTTAATCAAATTTGGTCCAACTCTCAAAACACGTAATTCATGGCTCGTGGCTAGTTTGTTTGTGAAGACTGTGACAATTGCAATCGATTCCTTATTGAAAACTTTCATGTATCTTAAATGTACAGGATGATTTAGGTTCTTTTCTTTCATCAATTCTAATAAACAAAAGAATAGCGAAAGGATGATACGAGATAATCACACACTCGAATCGATTATGCGAATTGATCAATTACATACAATATATCATTTTTGATACATGATACATGTTGTCACCACTATTCACAGCCAATGCAGTTAGTTCATTATAATTAAATTAATCCGAAACAGTCCTATTTTGATATGGCCAGGTTTGGTGGTTACTACACTGCATAAAAAACTTACTTTGAAATGTAAAGATTTTCTGGAGTTGGGTTGTGTGCTTATTGACATCAAAGTAATAATCATCAAGAAACCAATCACTGAGGGGATGGCAATTGCGTAGGGCACACCTTGGGAAATATCGTGGACTAAATATTTCGCGCAGAAACCAAGTAGTAAAGAAAGCAGACCTAAAGCAAAAAATGCATCTTGTGTTGGGCGCCAATTTGACGATCTTCAAGTTTTACTTACAAAAGAAGCAAATCTCACAAGTTACCAGTGTTTCTGATAATTTCGTCGGCTCTGATAATTTTTTAATGTTGAAAATTTGTTTGGTGAACCCAAACCACGTCAAGTCACCATTATTGGCGTCGTTATTCACTAAATTGTCTTTTTGCTCATCTGACAAATCTTCGTTAACCGAATAACTAGAATTAAAGTAAATTACTGGATGAATAAATGAAGAATACTTGATGAACTGTTTTCATTTGTTATCGGATCGGTTGATAAAGTCATGTGCATATTCTACTCTACTTTCTTCAGATATTACGTGTCCACTGTTTTTATAACTTTAAACAAATTCTCGATGTAATAGTTACTAAAATTCAGAAAATATTGTAATTTCTGTTGTGTATTCAAAGAAAATATGACATATTGTATGAGTATAATCAATGTTTCACCAACCTGGATCTGACAACAGAACGGATGACAGTTAACTTATTATTGTATCAATAGTTAAAATAGAGTTGTAGGGCTCAAAATCAAAGAAGCTAAGCGATACCAAAATTGTAACACAATTTGAATGGAAAAAAAGAAGATGAAGTGAAGTATCTTTCAACTTTGAGTGTTTCTATGTTAATGCTACGTAAAAGCTAAAATGAAACATTAATAACTTAATAACACCACACTATTGGAGATATTACAAAAATGAAAAAATGTCTTGTTAATAAATATTATAAAACAAATTTATGAGATAAGTACATAGTGGTTAGTTAGAATTAAAACTCTCTACTATAGTATTTTAATAGTATAAGTGCTTCTTGATTCATTGATTAAACTTGATTTTTTAAAACTTCTGGTAATAAAACTCTTTTTCTTGAAAGACAACGCAATTAGTTGCATAAAAAACAGAAATACCAACACCATCACCAAACAGTACATTTATATTTACTTACGTGTTAATCGAAGAATCGGAATCACTACGGACTAAAGCATAAGACTCATCATCTACAGAATATCTGCGGCCAAACACGAACAAAGAAAAAAAGACAATACAGTAAATGCGAGGACGAGACAACGAAGCAAAGCAAAAGATAGGTTTGGAAAAATCAACATTTCTTACCGTAACAAGAGCACGCAAGCGGCTACGATAGTGTACGCTAAAAGTGTCCCGATCGACATCATGTCGACTAGCTGCCCTTGTTCAAACATAGCCGCCATTAGTCCTGAGAGTGTTCAGTTACAAAAAAAAAATCAATGTAAGTAAAAAAATTATTAGGTAAAAGCCGCATGCAGTTTTTCTTTTTTAATAAGTTACAAGCATAAGGGTGAGAAACGTTTTTTTTTTTTAGAAAATACCTGTGAGAAAACCGGCTAAAAGGGTTCCGGTTACAGGGGTGGAAAACCTAGCACTAACTTTCCCCAAAAAACGGAATATTAATCCATCGTTCGCCATCGCGTAAATTATCCTTGGTAACGGAAACATTGCTCCAAATAAACTGTAAGAATTTAATTCCAATTAACTGAAATAGTTTAATTTTTTCATATCATGCACTTAAAGATACTTTTACCTTCCAAGCAGTAATATAATTTTGGAAATGTAAATGTAAAATGTGGAACAAAATGATTTTTATCTAGTCATCTTTGCATTACCCATATTGAAATAAGACACTATTTAACCTCAAAACATACTGTAATCTGCGTACGGCAGCTCTTTGTCTGTAGGCAGGTCGTGGATCGAAATAAAAAAAGTATTTGATACAAAAACAAAAAAATAAAAAAATATGTTATGGGCGTCACTTGGTTTAAGCAAAATTAATCTTCCTAACTAAACCAAGAAATTAGGAAAACTTTATTATATTGAGGTAAAAAAATAGAAAATTAGAAAGCTTTTTTTTTAAATTAATAAATTATTTAATAATGTCAAAGTAAAGAATTATCAACAAAAATCAATCCTAAATCAAAGTTAACTAGATCCGGTTCATTTGGTTGTAATTAATTAAATTAAATTGAATCAAATCAACTTAAATAATAACATTTAATAACACTATTTGTTTGAAAAAAAATGACGTCACCTTTCCCTTACATATTCATAACAGCAATTAAAATAACATTAATATAATTTCATTAGAGAAATAAAATTCATTCAAAAATATTATATTGCATTTATATTCATACGATTTACACAGAAAAAAAAAAGAAAAATCAAAGTAATTGATTAATCAACTTCGATTACAAATGAAGGAAATATTCTTAATTAAATTTACTCTCCTAGTTGATTTCCCTTTTTTTTTTACTTAAATTTTGAAATTTCAACACGCAATTGACGAATACTTAAACGAATATTCGATTCGTTAAATATTAACAAAAAAACACTGTCACTAAATTTACTTTGTGGATTTTTCTCGAGTAACGAAAATAAATTGTTGCACTTTGTATAGAAAAAATATTCAAAAACTTATCATTTGCGTTGCGGCGCTTCCTTCCAAATCGGCCGCACTTCAGCTCCGGTAGCACGAAACGAACACCAAAATCCGTGCGATTTCCAAAAACAAGAAGATGATGAGAAAATCCAAGCCGCCCACCAATCGAGCATCCGCAATACAATGCGATAAGGAAATACTGGTGGATAAACCTCTCCTGGTTAAATCCTCAAAAAAATAGACAAATAGGCGACAAGCCGGCAGGCCTGAAGGTATTGTGTGGCCTGAAGAGATAAGCACTTAGCTAATTTAATTAATACGCCGATCACACAGATGCAGTACGATTTTATTTCAACGTATTTAACGGTCGATCACACAGATCGCGTCGAGCACACAGCCCGGAAGATAATCAAAAATTTCCTCAAATTCACCTTCGCGACAAAAAACTCGCTGTTGCCAATATTTATTCAATTAATTCATTAATTGAATAAATATTAAAATCAATTTAAAAAATAACTAGACAATAATTAGAGATGGCTTAATGATAATCAGAATTAGGTAATTGACGACAAAAAAAGAAGAAAACAAACGAAACATTTGCTTAATTAGCTCGAAAGAATTAATTACAAATATGTATACATGGTTGTCTATGTTGAAATACTACATTGTAATAAAAATATTGTTCCAATTTTTATCGGTGGTAAAAGTAAACGTTACAATACCTAAATTCTATTGATTTTCTAATTCAAAAGCTATACAAGTGAAAACATTTCAAATGTAACTTGAAAAAATAATTTTGTTCCACACTGTATTTTAAAAAAACAAGATTTTTTTATATTGTTCCTTTTCTACAGTTATGTTAGGTTAGGTTAGAAACTATAAGAAAATAAATCACCTTGCCATTAATGCGAAGATTCCACCTATTGTAACAATCCATTTAGCCCAATCCCAGCCGAACTCCTCGAATGCATGCGGGATGGGAGAGTCGACATCCTAAAAAAGACCCGACTACACTTGACATACTCGTACATGCGAGAGCGCACAAACAAAACTTTACTTGTAAATAATAGGGGACCATCAACGTGACAACGGTGGCTGTGCTAAAATATGCCAGAAAGACGATGAGGAGTGATAAAACAATTGCCAGCGGGATCGCTTTTTGGGGGTTCTTGGCCTCTTCGCCGGTAGTTGCGATGCAATCAAAGCCCACAAATCCATAAAAACAAGTAGCTGCGCCTTTAATCATACCGGCAACGCCGAATGGGAAGAATCCTCCTGAACCGGCATCGGTAACATTGGTTGGTGGTTCTAAGTCCCAATTTTTTACATCAGCTTAAATAAAATTGTTTTATTATTATCTGGTTTTTTGATTTTAGTTTGTTAATATTACCTTTCGTTGAGCCCGCAATTATTACAAACAAAACAACGGCTATGTTAAGAACTGTGAAAACATTGTTTGCTTTGCTGCTTTCTTTCAATCCAAAAGCCAGACCAACTAAAAAGTTTTGTAAATAACAAATATCGCCAGTATAAAGGTAAAAGTTATTAAATACATCTAGACCTTAATGACTTTTGCTTTTTATAGAAACAAATTTCTGTTATTATTATTGCAGAAAAGCATTTTTTATAATTTTAACAAGATTAATATTAAGGTTGCGATTTATTATGGGTAAACCACCTTACCTAGCATAATTGGTTAGGTTAAATAACAGTTACAAAAGTTAGGTTAAGTTAAATAACTGTCATGAAAGTTAGATTAGGTTACCTCGCCATAAGTGAACCTAACCCTTGTTTTTAGTTTTTAACCTAACCTAACTTTAGTACATGTTATAAAATCTAACATAAATTGTCATGTAACCTATTTATCATAACTGTTATTTGAGCTAAGCAAATGTTATCCAACTATCTACACACATTGGGCGCATTCACCAGATAAAACTGTTGGGTGTTTGATGGCCACAGTTGGAGAATTTTTTGGTGAATGCACTGTAAGCCCGTTCGTCATTTGTGCAAGCATACAAAAGTCCGATTGGTGTTGAATTAAGAGCTTAATTTTTCGAGGCTATGAACTTGATAGAGGTCACACGGAATTTTAGGTTAGATGGAAAGTAAAATGGCTGGAGTAGCGTTCACTTGATACCACCGTAAAGCGTTCACTTGATACCACCATAAAGCATAAAAGATCCAAAGGTGTTGTGACTTAATTTGAATAGTTTTAGATAAGTTTAGATTCAACAGGTATGAACATTTAGGTTAGCTCATACCTGTTGAATCAAAGTAATCTAAAACAGGCTATTGTTTATTAATATGTACTTGCGTTATTCATTTTATAACAAAACATAAAATATGACGATCTAGAGTACACGAACATGTCAAACAATATTTATTTAAATATATTATCACACTGCTTAGAAATGCATAAGTTGAAGGAAATTCTTATAAACCTCTAAAAGAAATAGTTGTTGTCAACCATACTAACCTGATAACACAATAGCGATGGTGAATGACAAAAAATCAAAATACGGCGAGAGAAAACTGATCCCAATTGGGGCAATGTCGATAAAAGTCTCCTTTATTGTGTTGTTTGTCAAGGTGTCGATATAAAGACTCATGCCCCTAGCAACACTGGCCGAACCTGAAAACACATTTTTTCTTAATAAAATTCCAAATTAAAGAAATTTCACTTTTTACCAATGATATATTCCAAAATTAAATTCCACCCGATGACGAAGGCGATAAACTCTCCCACACAAACATAGCTGTAAATGTAAGCGGAACCAGCCCGCGGGGTCCTCGCCCCAAATTCAGCATAACACAGACCTATGAAAATATTCAAATTTTAATTTCAACACTTTTACGTATTTATTATTTTAAAATAGTTACCATGGCAACTAAACTTCATATTTAGTATTCTCACAAACAAACTGGTTTTAAATCTTAAGTATTAAGCACAAAAAAATACGGCTAATGTGAAGTTTACGGGATGTTCTCGAAAATTGATTTTTTATATTGATACTTGTAGAATCGCGGATGGAATGGCCGAAAATGACGAAAAAAAAGTGCGGAAACAACGTTTAGCCCCATTTTGGGGCCCCGAAAGGTTGGAAATCCGTTTACTTAAAATGTGTTTTTTAGCCGGAAAAAAATAAAATGTGGTGATAATATGTATTCGTTTCACAAAACTCAATTGTTTAAATGTGTTTTTATAAAGATAGGACTTACGGATTGCTTAAAACTTCTACTTAAAGATTACGATTTTTGGCAGGTTAAGTTGTTGACAATTACTTCTTTTGTTGATTTTTGTTGACACACATAACCTGTCAAAAATCGTAATATTTAAGTGAAAGTTTTAAGCAAACTGTAAGTCCTATCCTTATAAAAACACATTTAAACCATTTAGTTTTGTGAAACGAATACATATAATCACCACATTTTATTTTGTACACACCAAAAAACACTGTTGAAATACACCAATTTTCACCCTTTCGGAGCCCCCAAATGGGGCTAAACGTGGTTTCCGCACTTTTTTTTCGTCATTTTCGGCCATTCCATACACGATTCTACAAGTATCAATATAAAAAATCAATTTTCGAGAACATCCCGTAAACTTCACATCGGCCAAAAATACTTACCAGCAAATGCTGAAGCTACAGCAGCGATTAAAAAAGACAAAACAACCGATGGACCGGCCGTCTCTTTAGCTACCTTCCCCACTAAAACATACAGCCCCACTCCGAGGGTACTTCCGACCCCCAGTGCGGTTAAATCAAAAGTATTCAACACCCTCGCTAAGCTTGAATCTGCCACACCCTCCGCTACACTTTTTTTCCTTGTTAAAATCCTCCATAACGTCAACATCTCACCCCTATAACATTTTATTAATAGAAGAACTAGACAGAATATTTGATAATTTAACAAATATAGTTACTGATCATTTTTTTAATAACAAAGAAGTGAACATTATACAATAAAAAAAACAACTTATGCTAGATTTAAAAAAAAACTTGGTTAAATTCCACTAATATTTCTTTTAAATCATAGTTAAATATGATTGACTACGTGAAAGATGACAAACTTATTTATATAACGTATGGTAGATTAATTATCAAATTATAAATCCTGTAATCTAGTTTTTGTAATTAACACTTCATTGTCAAGAAACGATAGTACAATGTTAAACTTTCATTAAAATTTAAAACTTGATTAAGATAGCATAATACTTGGATTTGATATTATTTCGGAGTTAAGGAACATATAAAATATCGGGCAAACTGACGTATCACAAAGGGAATAAACACTAATTCTATAATTTACAATGCTGCACCAACAGGTTTTGCCAAAAAAAAATATATGTTTTATTCACACGACATTGAAAACTGTATATTAATTAATTCATAGAAGATTAGATAATGTGAAAAAAATCATTACTTACGCGATCCGAATGGTTTTAATAAATTAATTAATTTGACTACTGTGATATCACACTCTCTTGTTTTAATTATCTCGTTGATCAAACAGGCGATAAGATAACAAAAAACTCGAGCATGCGAACAATAAACAGAAATATTGTCTGTGGTTTCGTTGGAAAGAGTTAACCAACTATGGGTTTTTTTAAGGAATGTGATAAGTATTTAATTGTAATCAGTTAGTGGAATTTTATACTGAGGCGGAAAAGTAAACAATAGATGGAAAATAATATGTGAATCATTTTATAATAAGGAAATTAGGTTTAGAATTAAGAACATAAATATTTACCTGTTGAATCTGGATCTTGTAGATTCTGTTTTATGCCTGGGACGAGATTGATTGATTGATTTTGGCTGCCGTTTCTGACGGCCTTTAATTTTTATCGCGCTGACATTTTTTATGGATTGTTGTGAAAATAACGAATAGATTATTACCGTGTAACGTGAGATTAGAAAGAGAGCGTGTTTTGATTACATTTTTTAACCTTGATAAAATCAGCACATGGGGGTACAACATAGGCAACTGAGTTGAGGGAATTGACAATTAAAGGGATTAAAGGTGTGTAACTTAAGTTGCATATGTTGTATCCCTACAACTTCAATAAATAAAATTTAACAATAACCAGATTATTTTAGATTCAATGGATATTTTTTATTGAAAATAAAATACAACTTGAATTTGTATAATTTAAGATTGGATTATTCGAGCAATTTTTTTCTCAAAGAATTAAAATCCAGGTGTAAACATATTGAGGTTATGTCGATGTAATTATAACATAACCTAATTTTTCTTTGTCGATTGATTTTCAAAAATGTCGGAAAACGGCAGTGATTTACAGGAGTTATCGCAATCTCAGAAGGATAGAATCGAAAGAAACCGCCAAAAGGCGCTATTAATAAAACAAAGCAGATTAGTTTCTCATCCTTACGCTAAAGGGTAAATTATTAGACGACTTTTAACAACGGGAAGTGTAAACTGTAATTGTTGCAGAAATGCTGTTTCCATTGATAAAACAATCATTAAAGTTGGCTCAACGAAATACAAAGATACAGGCGGTGGATTTTTACTTGAAGAAGAACCTGATAATGTTGAAAAACCAGTTAGTATTACATTTTTATAAGAATAATGTTATGTAAAACACTTGTGTTTCACCATTTATAACAGTTTTTACTTGTTCCTAAAAAAATCATTTGATTCCAATTAAATTATGGTATTGCAAAAAAGTATAGGTATTAAAAACAGTATACAATTCTTTTTTAGCTGGAATTAACTGAACCACCAGCACCTTTAATTGCAGAAGACAGACCGAATTGTGAAGAGTGTGAGAAACCATTTGCAAACTCTTGGCTTTTTGATACCTTTAATTGTAAAGTTTGTGATGAATGCAAGTAAGTAACAGACCGTTTATTTTTACTATCTGTTATTAACTAAACAAAATTCATTCAGAGATCCAGAAGTCCACAAGTTAATAACAAAAACTGAAGCGATGAAAGAATACCTTCTGAGAGATTATGATATCGACAAACGGGAGCCCAACTTGAAATTTATAACCCGCAAGAATCCACATAATGTTCACTGGGGTGAAATGAAACTTTATCTCCAAATACAGGTAGATTACAAATAAATATTTAAAAATATTTCATATAACTTACAATGTTCATCTACAAAAGTAATTTAGCTTCAATTGTTCTTTATTCTATAAACAGTAAAATATGAGTTTGTAAATAAGCGTTGAATGACAAATCATATAGGTGTGCAACTCAATGTATTTTCCGCAAAATACATTGAGTTGCGAAAAATAAATTGAGTGCTTAAAGTATTATTTTCGTGAATGAAATACCTTAAAGAAGTTTTTACAGCATGTCAATATCTTTCATTTTCTTTCGAATTAGTTGTATTTTTTCATTACTATAGATATTACTCATTTAAAAATAAAAACATAATTTAAGTTTTCAGGTAAGGGTAATGTTTTCAGATAAGTATAATAAAAAATAGCGGTTATTACACATCCAGAAATGGAAAAAAAAATCCCTTTTTCTGGACTCCTAATGAAATATACTATATTTTTTAAAAATTTGTTTAATGATTTAGATTGAGGAGAGAGCGTTGGAGGTTTGGGGCAGCGAAGAGAAACTTCAGGAAGAGCTAGAAAAGCGGGAGGAAAAGAAAATGGCAGCCAAAACAAAGAAGTATCATAAGCAAATGAAAGAATTGAGGATGTCCATGAGGAGCAGTTTGTACGATCGCACTTCTGCCGCTTCTCATACTCACGTATTCGGACCTGACACTTACAATGAAGAAGATGATACCTACACACATAAATGCACTACTTGCAGTTACGAAGAAACCTTTGAGAAAATGTGATTCTGCACTTTTCTTTTACTTGAATATTGTCACATCCTTTATGTTTATTAAGTTATTGTGTACTAATTGATATTATTATTGTTGGTTTTAAGGTAAAAGTTACTTGAAAAAAGTAACTTCTTTTTACAAAATTTTAAAACATTTTTTTTTTCAAGGGGGTTACCAAAAATGTAATTACTCGAATATGTTCACCTCCTTTACTATTCATTTTTGTGTAGTAATTGTATTATTATTTACAACTAGTTTATAGTGTCTGTGTAAAGGTAAAAGTCACTAAGTACATTAACTTGGCAAGTTTTATCTTTCCAACGACAATTTGTTTATTTTTTGTATTAATTATTTTGTGCAAATATACTTTATACATTGTAAATTGTGCTTTTAATCACTTACGTAAAATTCAATACATTAGCTGCCAGCACAATTTGTTTCACCAAACGAATACATTTTATTTGTTGCGTAAAAGAACATTTTGTTTGTGAAAATAAAAACTTCATTTCAATGAAAAGTGATTTCTAATAACCGTATTATTTGTTAAATAAAATACGCTCTATATAAGTTAACTAATTAAATCTGTTAGAATTACTTCATTTTTTATAAAGTTAAAACTTTTTTAAATAAATTAATTGTGTGTTTTTATTCGACATAATTCGTATACGTGAATGTTTATCTATGATTTGGGCTAAATAATAAAGTTCCAAATATGCACCTATGATTTATGTTAAATAGTAACAGTTTTTTGTAATTGACCATAATTCTGAAAGTTACAATATTTATCTATGATTATGCAAATTAATATTTATGTGAAATTAAATCAATTTATCACTTCACATAATCGTCGATGTCAGACCCAGTCGACTCCATATGATTCTATAAGTTCACATATATAGTTGACCGACCCACTCGATGGGAGGGCGCATAGTCGGAATTTCAAATTTCCCGCAATTACTAACGTAGGCTCGTTTTCATACAACAGCTGTCAGATCCGTCGGATCTGAAGGCACAAAAATGCTAATAAGACGAAATCGTCTCGAGATGAGCGTTAATAAATATAAATAATTACAATCGTAAGTATGTAAAATATTTATAAATTTTAACCTATTGTGTATTATTTTAAATAAGTGTACAGTCAAACAAATTTAAATCCAGGGTGTTACTACATTATTTCTTCCTAGTACATGTGGATGATCAAGTATACTAAATATCCATGGTCGTGGATATTTTCATCATACTAAACTAGGAGCATTTTTTCATGGAGTAGATCCCCGTTATTGTTGGATTAAGCAATTCTGAATCTTTAGGAATGGGCATTAACATTATTAATTAAAACTGTAAGTTTATGTAATATTTTAAGTTTTTAAGCCATTGTCTATTCTTTTAATTAAATCTGCAGTCAAACACATTTGAAACCAGTGTGTCTACATTATTTCTCTTTATTTCTTCCTAGCATTCGTGAATGATCTTCAAGTACTATGCATGAAACAACCACGGACGTGGAGATTTTCTTCACACCGGGCTAGGAGCATACTTCCATGGAGAATGTTCCCGTTGCTGTTGGATCAAGCAATTCTGAAATTTCATGTAGTCACAAAGTACGATCTCAGAACATAAAATAATGTCTTAGATTCAATTACACGGTTTTTCTATTGCATTTCACTATTGATCAAATGAGATTCACTATATCCCAAATATCTTTCACCTTGTCAAATATAAGTCAAAAGATTTCCCGATTTACGAAATAAGTTTCACCATATACCAAATATTTCCCTTTAATATTTTTGCTGAACATTTTTGCAGTAACAATTTTATTTTTATTTATACATACCAGGAGTTTTCTTTTAAGTATACGTATTTCAAATTTAACCTATTTTCTGTAAATCTTCAGATATTCCTTGTTTTTTTTAAAGTTCAATTTGAAGCTTTAAATGAGTGTTTTTCACTCCCAGACTAAGCATGAAGTAAAATTTCGAGTTTAGAAAAGCCCCGTGAAAATTTGTCGAGGGTCGCGCAGCGACCCGAGACAAATTTTCTGGGCTTTTCTAAACTCGAAATTTTACTTCATGCGCCACGCGTATAAAACACAGATTTCAAGTGAAATTAGAATATACATAAATTTCACAGTATTTTAGTGTTTTATACGGTGGCGCATGAAGTAAAATTTCGAGTTTAGAAAAGCCCAGAAAATTTGTCTCGGGTTGCTGCGCGACCCTCGACAAATTTTCACGGGGCTTTTCTAAACTCGAAATTTTACTTCATGCTTAGTCTGGGAGTGGAAAACACTCGTTTAAAGCTTTATATTGAACTCTTTTGAAAACAACGAATGTCGGAAAATTTACAGCTTATGCATATGTTTACTTTGAAGAAAAATTCACTGTATGGAACACTACTTACGCCAACATCCTTATCCGGATAAGGAGACCTCTTATTTCATTTCTAAGATGCATTTTTTGACGAACTGTAGACATTTTGTTGAGAAGTGAAATGTAATTAGGTTTTGACATGTAGCAAAATATATTTGTTATAACTTTTTAAATATACATTTAACATGTTCATTAGGTCTTTGGTATTTTTCGCATCGCACGGTAATTTAATACCGTGCGATGTTCCCCGCACCGCACCCACCATTCAATGTTATGGTGGGTGCACCCAGGCCCCGTCAACTCCATATAATTTCGTAATTTCATAAATTTAGTTCGGTGCATCACCCGCTTCGAGGGCGCTAATGTCGAAATTTCAAATTTCCCGCAATTTCGTAGTTTTCGGGAAGTGGGGAACATATGTCAATCAACATCTGATGGCCCAAGTGGGCACAAGAATGCTGATTAGACGAAATTATCTGGAGAAAAATAAACAAAACCGTAAGTATTGGATATATTTTCTAGTTTTAAGTTAAATTCTGTTTTGTATTCGTTCAATCAAGACAGTGTGATAAATTTATAATTATGACCCGTTATTGTGGGATTAAGTCTTGCAACAATTGCGAAAAAAATATTCGTATGCATAGATTTACTCGGAAAAATGGGGTAAGCCTTAATTTGTTATATCATTTCATTTAAATATGTAAATTTACTTTATTATTAAAGTGTACCTGTTATTTTAAACCAGTTTAAATTCAGTGATCAAAATAAACTTTCAAAACTTAGTTAACTAGTAATTCCCAGTATTAAAATAACTTGTAAAATTAATTCATATTGTCTGATTTGATTTCTATAGCAAATATTGCAAGCAACTTCGAATATTTCATATATTATATATGAATTGATTATTTCTACAGTAGATTGATAAATCAATTAACTCACGTTGACTAAAAATCAACAGTTATAAATAACACTTTTTCAAACTTTAGCTTGTACTTGTATTTAAAAAAAATATACAATAAGTGTTACATTTAGGGATTATCTGCAGCTCATATGACAAATTGGTTATCTCACTAAAACTTAAAACTAAAATAAATTGGTTATAATAATAATATTTACACATTGCTGGGCAGTTGAAATAATTTCTTGGTTAACAATTTCTTCAAAATATTTAATCTTCAATAATTTCCAAAGCAATTTTATTTGAATTATTGTTAATTATATTTGCTTAATATAATTATTAGGTATAATAAGAATGCTAAGAAATGTTTACAATAATACTAATTAAGCTTTGCATAAGATTAATTCAAACATAAATATATACAGATTTTATTCTATTTACTTTACTAAATTTTCTTGAAATAAAACAATAAGAATCTTAAATGACAACATCTAAGTCTTCATTTTTTGTATAGGTCTACGGGAAGTGGTGAGAAGCCGTAGGCCGGGAGGACCTGAATCAAAAATTGAAGAAAGAAGTGGTGCAAAGATATTTTGTTTGTGACAAGCACTTTGCTGAGAGCACAAAATATCAGACCAGCAAGACTAATTTAAAACTGAGGAGTGTCCCTACATTATTTCTCGATGAACCGATTGGTAAGTTAAATTAATAAATTTTTTTAATGGAAATGGAAAACATGAAACAGTACTTGTTTTTACTCAAAATTTTGACTATTTGATACTACAATCTTGTAAATAAGATACCAAAAAATGTGATTTGAAATTGTGATAATTATCTGTAAATGAATCTATTTGAGTTCAATAAATTTTAATTTAAAAAAAATACATAAATACATATATCTTAGTATATTATTTGTTTATAGCACTCACGGATTGGTCTAATGTGGGTGAACTGGACGATTCTGCTATAGATGATCTGCAATGCAGTTTTTCACAAGTGGATCAGCCGAGGGAGAATGATTGTATTGGGACCCGTGTTATGGAACATTCTAACATTCAGCCAGTGGCGAGTTCCAGCACTAGCTGTCACCTTTCCAATACATCTGGCTCCAGCAAAGTTTCGCTCCAAAATAATTCATTTTGTCACAAAGTACGTTCCCGGAGCAAAAAGGAATGTCTTAAAGTAAATTTGTTGAAAACTTTAAATGTGACAAGAAAAAGAAAGCTTTCCCCTCAAGCAAAGGTGTTACATTCGTATGCCCAAGACATTCAACGGTTTGCCAGAAAATTGCATGCTCAAAACGCTTCTATCAAGAAGCGTCTTGAGTGTGCATCTGAAGCACATAAAACTGGAGAAATGTTACGGTCGTATATGATTTGAATTGATTTTCCAGTTTAAAATTTTGTAAAGAAAACAGATATATCTAATTCCATGACACGATGTTGCAATGTTGTGAGCCCTAAGTATGCCATTGTTTCCTCGGATGTTAAGTGTATATTATATTGGGTTAATAATGTTTTGCATTGATTTATTTTGTTACTATTATGTACTGTAATATTAAAGTGAGTGGGTCGAATAAGAGATCTTCACTATGATCTATTGTGACCCCCATACTTCTCCTCTACCCATTTAACAACAAAAAGGTATTTCACAATTTTTCTCTAGATTTGATTTACGTTTTTTCTATATTTAATTTTGGATTTTATTTATAACAATTTATCTTTTAATCCTGTAATGTGTATATAATCTTTAGTATAAGTTGTTGAAGAAGAATATTTGTAGAGGATATGTGGTTAATTAATTTGTAATTAGTTATAAACATTACATGTATTGAATATTTGCAATATACATTTTATACTTTAATTATGCATTTATAATTTCTAGCATCGCGTGGCAATTCAAACGCCGCCTGGTGCTGCCCGTACCGCACCTCCCTCCTCCCATTTCAATACCCCCCGCACCGCGCAACCCGTGATGCACCAAACTAAAATTACGAATCGTGAGGCCCTCTAGGAGTCGTCGATCTAAATTAATCTATGGGTGCACCACACACCCCGCTTAGCAAGAATCCCGCCCGCGCGCAATGACGTCATTTGCGATTGCAGCGCTGTCTCATGGAGTGGGTCGGTTAACTAAAATCATGATACGTGGAGCCCCCTGAGTTATCAATCTAATTTAATCTATGGTTGATGTATTGAAAATTCGATACTTATAAAAGGATAAAACAATGTTTTGAACATTACTTTCAATTAGTTTAACTGCTATAAACAGCGTAGTAGTTAGTGAAATTTGAAGGAAATTCGAAGCTTTGAATAATAATGGACGAGGAAGATCCAAAAGAATACCGGTGGGAGACCGGCTACGAAAAAACTTGGTATGAAACATTATAACCTAAAAAATTGTTCTTTAAACTTTAAATATACGCATAAAATATATTAATAATATTTATGGAGAACACTATGAATATCTGCATTTATAGTTTTTATCATATACATTGAATTTTATCTATCTTATGCTGAATCGCTGAAGAAATATTTCCATTAATTTTAAACAATTTCACTTCAATAAATTTTTTATGTGGGCATTTATTATATAATGGATTTATTAGGGAGGCTATTAAAGAGGATGATGATGGTTTTCTCGAAGCCTCAGTTGCCGATATTATACAGAGGGCCAAAAGAAAAAGACAAGCTTTAAAAAAAGGAAACACAAAATTAGGAATGATGAGGCATTTCTACATAATCATCGATTGTTCTGATTCAATGTCAAGTCAAGATTTAAAACCAACACGTTTACTCTGTACAATTAAGGTACGAACATTTTATTTTACAGAAGAATCTATTTTTTTGTTAACATTTTATTTTACAACATAACATCTTATTCTAAATCTTGTAGTTGTGCATCACTGATTTTTAGCTTTTAGAGATTTTTATCGATGAATTCTTTGATCAAAATCCAATTAGTCAATTAGGTGTGATTATAATGCACAATAAACGGGCGGAAAAAATTAGTGAATTAGCTGGCAATGGGAGAAAACATATTAAGGCTGTACAATCTTTAAACCGTACTTCTTTGGTTGGCGAGCCTTCGTTACAAAACGGATTAGAGCTGGCTTTGAAATCGTTGAAACTTTTACCAAGCCACGCTAGTAGGGAAATTTTAGTTCTCATGGGTAGCCTGACAACTTGTGATCCAACAGATATAAACATAACAATTGAGGTAAATAAATTATGTATGTGTTACCAAAAAACAAATGGGTAAATCTACATCCAAGATATCACATTTCATATTAATAGAGTTACCAAAAATACCATCTAGTCAAATGTTTCATTAACAGTTAATTTAAAATAAAATAAACAATGTATTTAATTTTAGAATTTAAAAAGTGAAGGTGTGAGGTGTAGTGTAATAGGTTTAGCTGCTGAAGTTCATGTCTGTCGCTATTTAGCCAATCAAACCGGAGGATTATATAATATCATTCTTGATGACAGTCATTTCAAAGATTTGCTTTTCCAAAATGTCGATCCACCTCCAGCGGCCGTCTGTTTAGAATCAAGCTTAATAAAAATGGGATTTCCACATCAAATGGCAACCGAGGGTACGGAAGAACCGTTAACAATGTGCATGTGGTGAGTATAAAAAAAAAACTGAATTTATTTACTATTAATGATCGGTGGCTTTTAGTCATATTGACTGTTCAGATGATGGGAGTAAATTAGCGACGGGTGGGTATTATTGTCCGCAGTGTTATAGTAAGTATTGTGAGTTACCTGTGGAATGTCGGGCTTGCGGATTGACTCTGGTTTCGGCTCCACATTTGGCAAGGTCCTACCATCATTTGTTTCCCGCTGCTAATTACAAGGAACTCAATTACGAGTATCAGACGGCTAATTGTTTCGCCTGTCAGAAACATTTTAATGATTCTGATAAACAAGTAAGTTCATATAATTTCAATAAAGTTTATAGTGCTAGATACTATAACTACAAGTATTGTTTATTTTGTATCAACAAATTGTTTAATTTGCGATTTTAATAATTCTATAATTTTAGGTATTTCAGTGCCCGACTTGTACGAAAATATTCTGTATAGACTGTGACATTTTCATCCATGATACACTGCACACGTGCCCTGGCTGTTCTACAAATCTTGCCACTTTCCAACACGCCCATTCCAATTAAATGAAACACATTTTGTTTAATCACAAATAAATTTATTAAACAGAAAAATGTATACAGAATTTAATCACCAACCACAAAAAGAAAATATATAAAAAGTATTATGTACGTATCATCACAAGAAAAGTAACTATATTAGGAAATAAATATAAAAGACCAGTTACATAAAAGTTTTTGGTTCACCTCTCAATTGCGAAAGTTCTATTGTTCTAGAGATGAACTCTGTTCAAAGTTTCTATGCAACAACTCTAAAAGTACATAATTAAAGCATTTAAAAAAAGTTAAGAGATTATTATTATCTTTTTATGTGATTCATCCTATTGGTTAATATTTATATATTTGTTTTTATGTTAAATTTATAAAGCTAGTGCTTGTAAAATATAAGGGTGTAATATATTAATTTTATTTTTTCTTGAGTGCTTTGATTCGGCTGTCTAAACTCAAAACGGTTTTGTTCATTTCATTCAAGTTGACAGCGAAGCTTTCTTGCACACCCTGTAACAAAGCTTTGTTGTTCTGGACGTTGCCCATGATTTCCGCTTGGAGTGCCTCAACTTGCGTTAAAGTCGTTGTGAAATCAGTCGCTGAAATTAATTATATAACAGAAACATGTAAAAACTGAACTCTTTATTAAATGAATACAATTACAGACAACATAAAACTAATGACTTGTTTTCCAACAAAACCGATCAGAATTGGATTAAAAATAAGCGTATTATTCCAACATTAACAATACATATAAGGCAGAAAAGGCATGTAAGTATCAATTTTTAAAGTAAGTAAGAGTACTTGCAAGGCGAGCAGAAAGATGTTATTAAAATATTGTATAATTATTAATTGAGAAATAACAAAAGAGAAGTGTATAATTATTTTTATTACCTTTTTGATGTAATGCCTCCAACGCCTTCAATCTCTCAACAGTTTGAGGTAAGACCTTCGAAATGTTCTCGCTATTCTTTACAAGCTCGTACAACTCCAAAATCTGTGAAACAATTTTATTCAGCACCATATCTTAAAAGAAGGTAATTGAACGTACCATTTTATCCTTTTCCTCATCCTCGGCGAGTTGTTCCCTCTTTTTGGCGATGGCGTCCATTTTCTGTGTGAGAGCCGTGAGCCTCCCTTCAATGTGATCCAACTGTGCCGAGTCTAACATGCTAGCTGTGGCACTCAATTGCTGCGCCGCTTCTAATAAGCTATCTGAAATGGATTATTTATTCATGCAAATTGCTGCCAAATGACAATTTCTCGTATGCATTTTTTAAACCTGCCTTTGTTACGAAGCAAACGTTGGGATTTTGTACACGTTTGGCATTCAGAAAGCCACGTCAATAACTGACAGAAATTATTAGTTATGTACTGAAATGAACTCATTAAAATTTATATAGGTTTAATTTTCAGCTGTTTATAAAATAATTTTTGCAGTGTTGTCAAGTATATACAAGTACATTTAACACGATTCTAAGGATAATATTAACATAATTAAACCTAATTAATCAAGTTTAATTATATTCTACGCTTCACTTAATTAATGAAATATTTCATTATTTTATTATTGTTAGTTTACAACTTATTATTTAATAGCATGGTATGCTTAGTTTAAGGCACAAGATCCGTGTTATACATAACCTCAATGGATATAGAAAATAGGGTTATTTAGAATTTATTTAATAATAATGCTGTAAATCATGAATGTACATACCTATACAATAAGTATATTTTGAACTTCACATTATTTCAGTGTTTTATACGCCTGGAGCATAAAGTAAAATTTCGAGTTTAGAAAAGCCCGAAAATTTGGTTTAGTCGTTCCGCTTCGCTACGCAACCAAACCAAATTTTCAAGCTTTTTTAAACTCGAAATGTTACTTCATGCCTAATCAAGGAGTGGAAACACTTGTTAGAAGTAAATTTAAATTAAATAATTTAGCAGAAGATAGATAAACAAAAACAGTGTGACACAATCTATAAACTCCAAATTTGACTAGAAAGAAGTAGGAACACATAAAAATGTGATGTTGCCAAGTTCGTTTTACTCATAGTTTAGAAGTAACTAAAAGCATGTAGATTTTGTTATATTAATACGAAATATTAGTATCGTGTTTGTACAGGTCTAGTATAAATAAACTATCATTAAACTGTAATGATATTAACAGTAATTCTATTAATAAGGCAGTTAGTATTCTTTTTAATTATGTTTCTAAATTAAAACAGAACCACTTACTTTTAGAAGTAGCACTGGCTAAACGTGACAACTTATCACTAGAAGCCCCAAGAACATTTTCTAAACGATGCAGCCTCCTTTCCAGTTCTGCCACCCTAGCTGTCTGGGCTAACTTAACCTGTTCCGGCCGATAATTCAACTGAAACGTAATTCCGTCTGTGCTCGTTTCCGATTCTGGTTGCTCCTCTGCTGATTTTTTAAATGCTTCCAATTGAGCCATCAAAGTCCTGATAACACACAAATTATAATTTTTTAGCACACTAACTTTATTACAAAGAAGCACATTAACTTTTCATTATGGTGTAGATTTTTTTATTTGTTTTTCTTATTTATTTATTTAACCAACAGCCAAAGACGCCCATTACAGGGTAAATTAACATATTCTATTAGAAAAAGAAAAGATATGATCATAATTAAATAATTTAGCAGAAGAAACAGATTTTCCAAAGATAAACAACACCTTTAAAGTTATAATATAAAAATATTTTCTTATGAATGGGTCATAACATAGCGGAAGAAAAATGCCCCATAATTTCTTACAGAGCTTATGCACCATTTCAATATCAACCTCTATATTAAACTCACTTAATTTGTGCCCCTTGTGGGTCCATAATACTCGAAATAACATCCTTCCCCAGAGTTTCCTCCAACCGAATATCTGCCAACTTCTTCAAAGCCACCTCGACTTGATCACCACTAATCAAATAATTCGTATCCTCTTTTCTATCATCTTTGATATCCTTCACTTCCTCCAGCAATTCATTCATCTCGCACTGTAATCGTTGGTATTTCTGTAAAGGTGTTTCGGTTTTGCCGTGGGCAACAAGTTCCCATTCCCCGGACCGCAAGTCATAACCAGTTCGGATGCGTTTGCTGATCCGATCAGAGAAATCAACTTTGCCGCTCTCGAGAGTTTTTCCTTTGAATTTATTGAACGCATCCGTTGCAGAGATATGGATGTGTTCAATCGAGTCATTTGAGTCCTCGTAAAAGTCGGGGGCCTGTTCGGATTCGGGCAGTTCGTGTGTTTCGTATACATCGGGTTCATCGAAAGCCTGTTAAATTGTGAATAAATTGAGATTAAATGTAATGTAAAGCTAAGTTAGCTATCAACGTAAATATGTATGACTTCGTATAATTTGGCATTATCTGTGAATCTTCAAAATCTATCAGTTTTAGATATACAATAAATAAGTTTCATTATTAACATTAGGTTAATAAATAGTAAGTTTATCGTTTCCATCTTTCTCTGCACGGTATAATACAAATATCTCTTAAAAATTTGCTATACTATCAAAACAATATTTACATCATTTATCGTTCATTGAATGAATCACTTTCAACACGAATGAAGATTTTCACAATAAAAAATTCAATGGAGTACTTACTATTCCAGGCAAATCTGCGTATTTTGGATCTGCCATTTTAACAAGAGTTTCAGCGGTCTTTTCAATTTTTCACAAAATTCTCGCTTTTGGAAAGTTGGGTGGGCAAAAAATGACAGTTGACGTCAACTATTAGGTTATAAATTCATTGACCTTTATGACCATTAACGGCTACCATTAATAAATCATAGATACACTATTAATCTTTATAAAAAATATAATTTAAAGTTAAAAACAATTATTTTATACATACATTGGTTATTAATGTTGTAACAATAGATATAAACGTTTGCTTAGTTAAAATCGTATTTATTATACAAAGTATATTTATTTAAATATGCAACTGGATGTGCACTTACGAACAAATTCAAATTGTTTTGGTCGCGTTCAGCAGAAAAATCGGTGGCCAACTCTGGCACCGGTTCAAAGAAAATGTTTATATCATTTTAAAAATAAAATTATTGTACACTGAAAAAAATAAATGATAACTTCAAACAAGTTATACATTTATACAGTCTGTTTGATTTATTGTGACACAGCACATATGTCCGTTATTAGTACAGATAGAAAAAAAAGTTAAAGACAATAGTTTTAGTATTTTTCATGATCTATTCAGTAGCATTGTCAGAAAAACAATTGAAAATCAAATAAACACGTGAAAGCTATTAGCTTCATTTTCTTTAATGGAACACCCTGTATATTTTGTTTATTTCAAATAGGTAATAACCTTCGCTTTATAATGATACCACATAAGTACCCCTTCATTATACAAATAACGCGACAATTGCAAATAAATGAAATTTATCAGTTGCCATGGATAACAATTGACATAAAACAATTTGTTAACGCTTTAATGTCAAAGTGGTGTAGTAACTTCCCGTCTTGCGTGTTGTTGATTCAAATCTTTAGAGATGGGTGATAATTACTATTCTAATGATGAAAAAATGGATATGCTAAAGGTCTTCGTTAGATGCAACGATAATTCTAGAGAAGCTAGTATCACTTATGGAAACATGTATCCAGAAAGAAGACAACCACATTATTGCACTTTTGCAAGACTTGAACAAAATTTACGGAGAAATGGGTGTTTTAATAATAAATTACGAAGACAAGAAAGAGAAGATAATAATGAAGTATTGATATTGACCTATTTTAGAGCACATCCACGTAATTCAATACGCGAAGCAGTGGCTGACTTAGGAATAAGTATGCATAAAATATTTTCTATTCTGAGAAAACATAAAATGAGACCATATAAAATTAAGTTAGTACAACGTTTAAGAGATGGTGATTCTGACAGGAAGATAGTATTCTGTAATTGGCTTAGCAACAATCAACATTTATTAAATTTAATTCTTTGGAGTGATGAATCAAATTTCAACAACGGAATCTCCAACCGAAAAAACGACCATTACTGGGATACTGAGAATCCACGTCAAATTCGAGAATGCAGATTCCAACAAAGATTTGCAGTTAATGTGTGGCTTGGTGTGTTAGGTGATACCATAATAGGACCATTTTTTTATCAAGGAACGTTGAATGCGGAGCGATATACCAACTTTCTTACGATAGAATTTGAAGATTATTTAGATGATATCCCCCTAGAAATATGTCGAGATATGTGGTTCCAACAAGATGGAGCTCCTCCCCATACCGCAAGAAATGTCAAAGATATTTTGGAAAGAAAGTTTGGTTTGAAATTGATTGCAAATGGTGGCCCCATAAACTGGCCAGCAAGATCGCCAGATCTGTCTATTTTAGATTTTTTTATTTGGGGATTTTTAAAGCTAAAAGTTTATGTTACTCGTCCAGAAAATCTAGACGATCTGAAAAATCGTATTCGTATGGCATGTGGCCAAATAACACCACGAATGTTGCAAAAAGCACGACGAAATTTAATGAAGAGATGTGAAGAATGTATTGCAAACAACGGACGTCACTTTGAACAGACACTTTAAATAGTTATTCATGTCAACTGATAAATTTCATTTATTGGCAATTGTCGTATTATTTCTATAATAAAGGGGTACTTATGTGGTATCATTATAAGGCTAATATTAATACCTATTTGAAATAAACAAAATATACAGGGTGTTCCATTAAAGAAAATGAAACTAACAGCTTTCACGTGTTTATTTGATTTTCAACTGTTTTTCTGACATTACGATTGAATAGATCATAAAAAATACTAAAACTTTTGTCTTTAACTTTTTATTCTATCTGTACTAATAACGGACATATGTATATATATATTCGAATCCCAAAATACCCTCATGGGGTGTAAGGTTTAACAACAGCATTCAACAAAAATATAATATTTCAAGAACAAAGAAAAAATAATATAAAATTAAATTAGCAGCAATTCTGGATGTATTCTTTCCATCGTTTCCTATCCTGTGTGATTGTCTTTGCTTCTTTCCAGGATGTTCCATTTTTTTCTAGTATTCTCTCTATACCACTGCTCCATGTCTTTCTTGGCCTTCCTCTTTTCTTCTTCCTTTCAACCCTCGACTCCCAAATTTCTCTTGTTTGTGTAGTCGGCTTCATTCTGTGGATATGTCCCCACCATGCCAGTTGCCTTCGATTGATGAACGTTTCAATAGATTCTATCTTTAGATCTTTTCTTATATACTCATTTCTGATTTTGTCCATTCTAGTTACTCCCTTCACTTTTCGTAAGTAGCGCATTTCCGCTGCTGTTAATCTGCTCTTCTCTTGATCATTCAGTATCCAAGACTCACACCCATATGTAAAAATAGGCCGATATAAGGCTTTATACACTTTGATTTTGGTTTGCGACGATACCTCCCTTCTATTTAACAATCCTTTATTAAGTTGGTAATATAACTTATTTGCGCTGTCTAACCTTCTTGATATTTCAGCTGTCGTACTGCCCTTATTATCTATAAATACCCCCAGATATGTGAATCCCACTACTTGCTCAATTGGTATACCACCCATTCTCACATCCATTGTCCTGCTGTCGTTTGATACTACCATTACTTTCGTTTTTGACTTATTTAGTTTCATTCCTTTTTCTGTTAGTAACTCGTTCCAGGTGTTTAAATTGTCTTGTAAGTCCTTTTCACTGTTAGCCAATATAACTACATCATCTGCAAATGCACAAGTTGTAATTTTCACAATACTTAAATTTCTATATCCTAGTTGAAATGGTTTTGTTGATGATTCTGCTTTCTTAATAATGGAATCCATGAAGACAACAAATAGTAGTGGGCTTAGACTGCCCCCCTGTCTTACTCCTTCCATTGTTTCGAAGGGCTCCGATATGTTATTCTTCCATATTACTCTGCTTTCTGTTTTTTTATAAAGGCACATTATAATTTTTAACAGTTTTCCATTAATTTGGTTTTCTCTGAGACACTTCCATATTTCTTACTACTTTGTCGAAGGCCTTCTCCATATCTAAAAATGCTAAATATATTGTTCTGTCTGCAGCTAGAATTTTGCTTATTATGTCCTTCAATGCGAATATGTGATCTTGTGTACTTCTTGCTTGCCGAAATCCACTTTGTGCCTCTGAGAGTTTTGGTTCTATTTCTATTCTTAGCTTCTTCTCTATAATCTTCTCAAATATTTTCACTACCGTACTAATTAGCGATATTCCCCTGTAATTATTACAGTCAGTAGTATCTCCTTTTTTATGCACTGGGAGAATTAGACATGTAGTCCATTCTCTGGGAATTTTTTCTTTCTTCCATACATCTCTGAATAATTCCAATATTTTATGTTGTCCCATCTCTCCCATACTTTTTATCATTTCTGATGTAATTTTATCTGGGCCAGGTGATTTACCATTTTTTAGATCTCTTATTGCTGATTGAAGTTCTTCTTCAGTAATATCAATGTCGCTGTTTATTAATATTTGTTCGTTTTCATTATCATTATTGTTGTATGTTATGTCGTTGCTGAGAAGCTCTTGGAAGTGATTTTTCCATCTCATCATTATCTTTACTGAGTCTCTTATAATTTCTCCATGTTCCGTCTTAATTGTTACAAGCTGATTTTTCTTATCACTGTTAATAGATTTTAGCGCTTTAAAAAATAGTTTTTGATTACTACCACTTTCTCTTTCTCTTATTTCCAATCTCATTCCATTTTGCTTCCTTCTCTTTACGTACAAGATCTTTAACTATTCTCCTCTGTTTTTTATATTCCACATAATTTTCGTTATTTCTACACTGTAAGTATTTATTCCATGTTTTTCTCTTCATTTGCATTTGTTCTTTTATTTCATTTGTCCACCAAGCAGTTAGGTTTTTGTTTGTTCGTCTATTAAATATACCACACACTTCTTTCGCACTTTGTAATATTATGTTTTTGAGATTGTTCCATTTTGTATCGATGTTTACATCTGTATTCCACTTCTGTCTTATTTTATTTTCTAAAATTTTATTGTATTTATTTGCTGTTTCTACTTCTTTAAGCTTGTATGATCTAATGGTTTCAATCTGTACTCCTTTTTCCTCTCTATATTTAATTTCTTGTTCTTTTTTCCTTAGTTTCATCACTATTAAATAGTGGTCACTATTGATTTCATATCCCCTTTTCACCACTACATCACAAATTAATTTCCTACACTTCCTTTCTATTATAAAATAGTCTATAAGCGACTTTTCATTTCCTTCATTATTTACCCTCGTAAACGTATGAATATCTTTATGTTTGTAGTACGTATTTGCTATGAGCATATCATAAGTTGTACAGAAGTCCAATAACCTTGTGCCATTTGTATTTCTTACGGTTTCACCATATTGACCTAGAACTTTATACATACTATCTGCTTTCCCTACTCTTGAATTCAGATCACCTATTATAAATACATTTCCTCTCGCCCTTGTTATTGTTGCTTCAAGTTCCAGCCAAAATTTATTTTTATTATCTACTTTGTCATCCTCATTGGGGCCATACACAGCAATTATTGTTTCATATTCGTTTCTATATTTGAATTCAAGCAATAAAATTCGTTCAGTGAGGCCTTTCCATTTATTAAGATATCCATTTTTTTGCTTGTTTATTAAACAAGCAACGCCTGCTTTGGCTCTAACATTTTCATCAACTCCACTCCATATGAGTATGTGTCCGTTACCTATTTCTTCTATGCCTTTATTTCTTTTTTTAGTTTCTGTTATTACCAATAGTTCTAGCCTGGCCCTTTCAAATTCCTGAATTAGGTAATCTTCCTTTCCTTTTATGCTCCTAACATTCCAAGTCCCATAATATATAAATTGTGCTTTATTTGTTTGTACTTTTGTATGAATATTTTCCTTCTCTTTGTCCTTAATTTCATTTGCATATGTCGATTTTGATGTATTCATTACAGTATTTATATTTTTATTGTCTTTTTTTCTTTTTATTTTATCTTCAGAGTATTTAAGTGCGTTTACTTTAAGTTTTTTGTTCCCTTTTGTTTGTTAAGTTTTCGTAAATGTTCATCTCCATTCTCTCCTTGTGGCGAGCGGTCCATTATTGATCTTTTTATACTATTGTTTCTTTCTCTTCCGTTATCAAGCTGTGTCTTCATCTCTTTTTTCTCTTCATTTTCCTTTATTATCAACTTGTCATAATTTATGTATGCTTTATACCCCATATTCCTGGCTTCTTTTAGTTTTGGTATTAAAGATTTCCTCTCCGCTTGAATGGCCTTCGGGTAATCTTCATCTATCCAAATATCTGTACCTTTTAATTGCTTTGAGTTAAAAACAATGTCTTTTTTTATACTCTCATTTATAAGTTTCACAAAAATAGGTCTCTCTCTCCCATCTGTATATCTTCCAATTCTTCTAACTTCAACAGTCTCAATTTCAGTATTTTCTTTAGTTTCAAATTTATTCATTAACATTTTTATTTTCTGTGTCACAATAAATCAAACAGACTGTATACGAGACTTGTTTGAATCAAACATGTTACGTATTTGAATTGAATACGTTACTTGGCAGGCTCGTATATTTAATCAGTGTATTATTATTAAAAAAAGTCCCATTAATTTCAGGTATGTATACAAAATTACTCTGTATTTTCAAAACTGACAATTTGCTATCACAAAGCAGAGTCAATAAAACTACAATACATATTTTTTATAAAACATTTTATTGATTAAAAACTGTTAAGACAAGAGATCCTATTCATACATTTATAAACAGTAATTAGTCAACATTAAAACTAAAACAAACAAAAAAGTATCCGAAGCACAGGTTTAGTTCAACAAACTAAAGCTAAACTTGCTAAAGATTGCATGTATGGAAAACATTTTATTATTATTTATAAAGTTTGATCAAAGCACCAAGAAATGAGTAAAAAAATCACTTGAAATTTATCACAATATTTTCGTAAATTTGAGCACGAGATTAGATTAGAGAGTCACTATTTAGAAGTCACAAAAACATCAATTCATTTTGATCATATTATCATAATATACACGATTATTAGTTGCTACCAAAGAGTGATTTTATTTTAAAAATATCAATCCTCTCTGTTATGATTGTTAATTGAATCTGACATGTTTAAAACTTATGAACACTACTTATATAAATTGTAAATTTTTGTTTAACAAAGTGTTTAGAGTTCTAAACTAAATGAGCATTAAAACAAAAAAACGATTCCTACCAGTCTACACAAACATGTTGTTCAAAGATTTTAAAAGTAAGAGATATTATTGAAGTTTAGAAAGAAAATCCTGCATCCTTTTTCAAATTCGTGAAACGATCTATTTAAATTTTAATTGATTAGAGACTTTATCGACTTCTAACATATTTATTTTTTCAAAACTGCAATATTTGTAGTTGGATGTGGATTGGTAAATGTATGTCAAGATTGAAATAAATCAAAAAAATTGTTTAACCCTTCAACTACGGATAATTTTTACAATTTCAATTCTGACAGCCAGAAACATTTTTTTATTGTGAATGCGACGGTCGTACAAATCTTAATTACATTAAAATAAAGTAACGTACCCCACTTCAAATTTGTATATAATTGAATCGGTTATTTTGAAAAGGGGTTATTTTGCAATTTCGAAATTTCCATTTCAACTAAAAAACTGTCCAAGTTCCATTTATTATTAGTTATACCAACGTAGGTTTTGTTTTACATTTATAAAGCACCATAAGAATAACTACTATTCTTATGGTGCTTGGACCGTTTTCATATGGAATACACGAAGAAAGTTACTAAGGGGGAGTATGTTGCAAAAAGTAATGTTTTTTCAGATAGAGATTTCTCGTTTCAAAATGACCAAATAAATTGTAAAATAAGAAAAATGTTAAGATGTTTATTAACACTGAAATACAGATTCAGGAAGTTTCTGCGCAATCGCTTATTGGTAATACCCGTAGTTAAAGTGTTAAGAGATATATACGGCATTTGTTTTTTTAAGTATAACAAAAGACATACTAGTTTTTGAATACTCCTTAATTGAGCAATGAAGTTTGGTTCCAGAGTTTGAAATTTCATATAGAAGTAACTTGTGTGTTTATAAATATTTGATACTTAAACTTGACAGCAACATCTTTCTTTGTTTATAGCCTACTCTGAAACAAAATTTTGTGGCTCTAACCTGTAAGTGTTATTAACTCCATTAGGTAAAGTTACTTAATATCGAACAATAGGTAATAAACAAAGAGTCACAACCAATGCCATAAAATTAATGAAATAATTTTATAAGAGATTTTGCAACTTATTTAATTTGTTTTATGACACTGATTGTGACTGTCTTTTCTTTATTACCTATTGTTCGATATTAGGTAACTTTACTATCGTTAACATTAAACGGTCTATTTGGCCACACGTCTTTCGAACAGAGTGCCTCTTTTTTCTCCCACAAATCAACGATATCCTTCTCTAGCGGTCGCAAGTAAGTGTCCAACCACTCGTTTATCGTGTAATTATCGTAAACGTCGAACATCGCGTACTCCATGCTCGACGCTATCTGGCCCAATTCCATGCGCATCCTGTCTATACTTTTCGTGGCACCCTCTACATAGAGTGGGCTTGAGAAACCGTGCTTCACATTGAAGTCGTTCATCCAACCGACCACACGAGAATCCTCCATCAAGGTTAGGTACTCTTCCCGGAGTTTACGTAAATTGAGGGCGCCCTCTAGGATCTCGGCACCTGGATAAGTGCATTTTGGGTTGCCGAAAGAGGGGCCGATTAAGGCGTATGGTCTGTCGCAACCCAGAGCTACCGCTACTTCTGTTGGGGGGACGATCGGAGAATCATTATAACCTATAATTAGTTGTAATCAATATTTTTTATAGAAATTCAGGTAAAGAATTTTTTAAATTAAGTGTTCGAATATGCATTGTATTTTTGAACAATTTAAATATTTCAATATTCGTTCGAAAACATGTTCAAATTTCTGAATGTTCTTTAATTAAAATATTCAAATCCCAGCCATAATAAAAAGATTAACATCAATATTAAAAGCACTTGGTGACTTTTACCTTTATGAGAAACGGATAATTGGAGAAGGCATTAAAATATTTATAGGTTTTCTTAATATTTTGTTATTGTTATACTTACCCTGTAATAACCTTAAACACATAGCAAGTGATGGTATTCCAACAGGTAACAATTCACAAAGAATTGCAAAATGGTCATAACGTTGCCATCCCGTAATTAAAATCCCCTCGAATCTAACACTTCGCTTGTATTCGGAAACGATCCTCATCCAAGACCTGTGATTTTCAACATAATGAAGTGTCTCCGAAGTGTACTGCCCGCTGCCGGTGGCCCCTTTGAAAGCGCTTGCAATCCATAATTTAGGAAAAACTGCGACGTATTTATCCAATATATCAGGCCCTGATACAAGTGAATTTGAATATAGTAATAATTTAGATATATCATTTGTAACCCACCTAAATAATCGTAAACCTCCCTTGTGTATTTCCAAACAACGGGAACAACATGTTTGTAAATCTTACTACTTTTTAAAATGACAGCATCGACATCTCTCAACATATCATCCCAAATCAACACCTCAATCCCCTCCCTTTTCCTCTTAACAAATCTCGCCACTGTCAACACGTGCTCCAAAAACAAATTAATTTTATTCCAACTATTTTTAATAATCCTGTTATAACAAGTATTGCATACTCCCAAATGGAAGACCTCGTCACAACCGATGTGTATCACATTAGAATTGGGGTGCGCATCTAAGATTTGCTGGATCATCTGAGTTAAAATGATGAGCGTTCGATTATTCGAGGGGCAGATCGCTTGAGGGTAATGCTCAACCTCTCGCAGGTCTTTATAATCGATCAATTTCAAGACGAATTCAAGGTGGCCGAATGTTTGTATTAGCGGGATTACTGAGAGGTTGTTTTCTTGTGCTAGGTTGTTTATTTCTTGAATGTCGTCTCTTGTATAAGCATTTAAAGCGGGGATTGCTTTTAATTCACCTATAATAATACAATTTGTACATACAATAATTCAATTTACTAGTTTTGTAATGATTTACAAATATACAATGAATGACTTTTTAGCCAATGAAAAGGAGGCTCAAATTTAAAGCAAGCATCTGCTCCCTGATTCTAGTTGCCATCTACTGTGGCTTATGTATCAACGCCATATTTTATTCTAGCATAGGGTCGATAATCAACTGTCACGATATATTATGTCTTGTGCAAGTGAACTAGAATCAGTGGGTTGATTTAACAGACTTGTCAAATACATCAGATTTAAAGCCTAGCCTACTTATATTCTCTGTGAAAGAGTTTCTTGCAGATTATTATATCAAGCGAAAAGGGAAACAATCTGTTAATAACTTTTAACGAACAAGTGTGAAATTTCTGTTCTTGTTATTTATACCAGAGTAAAGCTTATTTTCATATAGAACATTGTTATCAGAATGTTTTACCTGAATAAGGAAACATATCTTCATACTCCATCAAAACACCATTAATTCCCAATTTCTTAAACAACGGAAACACTTTCCTAAAATACTGCACCTTCGGAGGGGCACCTTTCATATCTATATGCACGATTTTCCATCCTTCGAATCTGTTCATTCTTCTGCCGGGTTTGGAAGTGTATAGACCGTCGTCGAGAAAAAGGGGCTCCGCTTTCGGAACGTTGACCCTTTGGTCCAGTTCCTTGTCGAAGGCAAAATAAGTGATCAGCACGAGCACCATCAGCACGGCCAGGATGGCCCATCCGAAAGGGCGCAACCTCGCCTTCATCGTTACTTTCGTTTCCTGCATCAACCTGGTCTCAACATCTTTCCATGTCTTACCTCGCTATTTCTGATTTACATATTTGCGGGGATTGAAAATTGGATTGTGTCCGGATTAAACCGCCGCCTTTGTTTTTGTAAACATTGACAGATTTGACAGATCGCGGCTTGGTATATTTTTCTATAAGCAGAAAATGTACTTACGTCCACCAGGTTTAAATCCTCAAAACAGCAATTAATAATATTATCAACATAGTCAAATCATTCCCATTTCAGCTAAATAACTGTATAAACAAAGATGTTGAATTCAAGTAAATTATATCTCCCGCGCTTTTTAATATTGTATCGAAATTTCAATGCTTAGAAATGTCAATACTTAAACTCATTGGCGTAGTTACACTGGGATTATCGGGGCTATGTTTGATTGTTTACCTACTGCACAACTTATTATTCAAAGGTATATAAACAATCGCATTTATGGGTACATAAGTAAAACAATTATGTTATCCATCGAAGAGTAGAATTTTGCCAGAATTGTCCTGAATTTTCAGCATTAATCCAATTCCCAACTCGTTTTTGTCTCTTTTAACTTCATTATCACTTATGGATGGAGAAAATGTGTAAAGTTTAATGCTAGGTAATTTCTTTTAGATCTGTACAAATACAATACTAACATGCTATTAGTTTTAAACATAGCAACAATGCATTTTCAACTTCTTTAATTAAATTTGAAGTAATTTAGAGAGTATGTTAATTTTGTTTTGTTTATAAAAATATATTTCTTCAGCCGAAATAGTTTATTGAAATTTACTTCCAACAAGTGTTTCCACTCCTTGATTAAGCATGAAGTAAACTTTAGAGTTTAGAAAAGCCTGACATTTCGGATTTATGTGCAGAGCGAAGCGTCTAAATCCACATTTTGTGTAAGGCGAATAAAACACTGATTTAAAGTGAAGTTCAAAATGTGCTGATAATATAAGTATATAAAAGAGAAACGAAAATAATGATGATTGAAAAATATCCATATTTATTTCAGTCAAAAACAATCAATCGAATTACATTTTTTTGTAATTACATGAATTAATTATAACTAGATACAAATAAATCATTTATAAAAGCAAATAAACAATTGAAAATAAATATAATAAATCCACAATCTACCTCTAGTAATTTCATTTCTTATTTCTCTTTGCCTTCATTCCCTTTTTCGCACCTGATTTTGCCGCTTTAACGATACCCTTGAATTCCCCAATGTGCTTCCGCTTTTTTCTACAAACAAACAAATGAATAATAAATAAACACATCGAGCAATTTTTGTTCTATTAACTAAACTCACCTTTTATTCAAAGCACTCCTCTGTAAAGGTAGGTATGCATAAGGATCCAGTTTGCCTTTCTTCTTAACATCACCAGAAGCTTTTTTCGACCTGTATTCCGATCCCGCAAAACTTTTCACTGAACCAGCAGTTGAAGACACATTTCTAAATAAATAAAATAATAATTATAAATAATTTGCCAAGTTCTCAAGCCACCATGGGGGTGCACACCTGTTATATTAAAAAATAAGACTAAATGTTGAGAATGGCATAAAACGTTAAATGTATGGCAAAAAGTGGTAAAAAGTTAAAAGGGAGGAATGTCAAAAGTTAGGTTAGATGTCACTTTGTAAAGTTAGGTTTGATGTAGTATTGTTAGGTTAGGTTGAATAGTATTTTCTCTAGTTATTAAAAAAAAATCAGTTCACCTGTGAATTCCTGAACCTCCGGGTTGGTACTTCATTTTTGTAGACACCATACTACTGGCAACACTGCTCGCAGTGTTTCTCTTCCTTTTACGGTCCCGCATGATATCAGTTTCTGCTGTACTCAACGCGTCAATATCAGAATCTGAATCACTGCCAAAGCCGATTCTATTCTTTTTCTTATTTCTCCCGGAATCACTATCATCCGAATCATTATTGTCCGCGATAATCAACCTGCCGTCGGCCGATGTTTTAAACCCTCTGTCTTTTTCCTGTTTCTTCTCGTTGAAAACATTTTGCGGTCTAGAAGTGCCAGGTTTACTGGCCGTGATTTTACTAACAATGCTCGGATCGTTAAAATCGACGATATCCTCAGCGGTTTCCTCGATGTAAGCACTATATTTTCTCTGGGAGGGTTTGTTCTTGAAATCACCCTCGTCATCAAAATCGGAATCTGAATCGGCCAAAATCTCTTCGATACTCTTTGTTTTGGATTTAACCGTGTACTCCTCCTCCATATCGACATCTTCCCCCTTTTTATTCTCCTCAATTTTCCTCTTCTTTAACCTATTTTGCAATTTCCTGATATTTCTCAGCTGTTTATACATGACAACATCAGAAGTCGGTATGTGAGGCGTGATTGATTCACACCCGAATTTCCTCACTAGGCGCTCTAATAGATTTCTAACTTTCATTCGGAAGTGCCGCTTGCAATCGTCACTCATTTTAGAAACAGCTTTAACAATTTGTGGAAGTGATGCGGCAACTGTGGGACTAGGTAGACACGATCTGTACACTTTAATGAAGCTCAAACAAGCTGAAACAATCTCCCGTGTAGGCACGGCTATTAATTGCATCACGTTTTCTAAAATTAAGGAAATATTTTTTTGGCCCAGACCGCCGGTGAAGTTGTGCAAAATCGACGCAAGAGCCAGGATTGTGCAGGTAATCATCTGGGGATTCCCTGCTAATCCAGCTATGACCATCCCTACGAACTCATCCATTTGATTGTGATCTTGTAAAATTTCACCTATTGTATTTAATAAATCATACGCGCTAGCCCTGCATTTCCCGTTCACATCTTTACAGCACAAAATCGCTTCTGGTATACTTGATCTAATCAATATACTATCATGATCTAATTGCTTTTGGGATTGCAATAAATAATTCAAACAACGTATCCTTGCACCCTTACTGGTAACTGCTGCTGTGGTTAAGGATTTCTTTAATAATTTCTGCACGTTTTTTCTGTTGCTGTTCAAAAACTCTTTACAACCCTCAGAGCCATTTCCGCATAACTCTTCCAACAAGCGGTAAACTTTTTTTTGTCCTTTTTGATTATTGATATCAGGAAGGTGCTTAATGCACTTATTGTATAATTTTTCGATGTTTTCAACTGGTTGATAGGGTATGAGAGCACGGATTAAATCTGAAATGCTTTCTTGTATGTATGCATCCTCTGCATCGAGTAGTCCAACCATGCGTTCCAACGCATTTTCAAAAAGTTGTCTGGTTAATTCGGGACGGGTTATTGTTAAATAAGCCTATGTATAGACAAAAAGTAACATAATAATTAAGTCCAGCCTTAGTTGATATTACTGCGAGATATAAATTTATTTGTAAAAATTATTATCAATTTTACCTTTATTGTATCTAATGCTGCCAAACGTTGTCCCTCTTCGTCAGTACCAATCGGCTTCGTCGTGTACAAATTAAACAAAATCGGCAGATAATTCTTATCGTATCTGGCCAACTCGGCAGCATCCTCAGTGTTTTCATTCTCCTTCGCACTCGAAATTAACTTTCTCAAACACGCCATTACCGAAAGCCGCAATTCCTTTCTATCGGAAATTGCGATACCCAAAACTTTTGCAATTCCCTATTCAAGTTAAAAATGAAATAAAAATGTTTAAAATAAATTTTATGTATATTTATTGCAGAGATAAATTTACCTTGAATCCAGTAGTTATGTCGGATGGATTATTACAAAAACTAGGAAGTAAATTCCACAGTTGCAGATGCAATAATTCAGCGCTGTGGGCACCGATTCCGTTGTTAGCAGCAGCTAGCTCAACTGATCTTTTTTGGCAGAACGTCGCCATCGGCAGAATAGACTGCACCCAAAATGTCAACGTCGAATTGCGAATGTTTTCTCTTAAAACCGGAATCAACCACGATCTATCTAAATTCACTTCACCATTATCTTTCTAAAATACAGAACAAACAATGGTGACATAGTACTTTCCCCGTGAGTCAAATATTGATTTAAATATTAAAAATATCTGAAAATGTTTCAAATAAATGTTGTAGATCTTGAAGAAACACTTGAAATAAATATATTATATTTTTCTGTAGCTTCAATAGTTATGAGTTATACCATTTCTTGTAATATGGAGTGCTTTTGTGTAAGAAAAATAGAATGTTGGTAATCCTTTATAAAAATGTTAACTCTAAAACTATGGAAGCCACAGAAAAGAAATAATAAAGGAATATTTTTTTTTCAGGCATTAATTGTTGATGAAAATCTTTCCATTTTTTAAAGCTTCTAACGAGCATTTCCACTCCTTGATTAGGCATAAGTTAAAAATGCTTTTTCCACCTCATTTTTTTTACCTGTAATGAAATTATATTGAGGACTTTAGCTGGTCCCATCGAACGTATAGCGGCACCCACAGCATACTCCAACTCGTTATTATAACTGAATTTATAAGAATCCCTTAACTCTGACAAAGTTTTAAGTGTGCTTGTTAACAAGTCACTACAATGAGCTCCTCCTATCTAAAAAAAAAAAAACATTGATTAAATTATCACAAATCTACAAATCTTATTAATCAAATAATTAAAACACACTTCTTTTTTTGATAACTAACCTCACACATAACGGCTATAACGTGTAAAATTTGATGCCAGGCATGATGGTATTGATAGCTCAAACCCAACTCGATGCTTTGGAAACATTTTGATATTTTCTCTGAATACTGTTTGGCATAATCTTCAGTAGCACAAACAGGAGCCAAAGCGTCTTTAAGCATGACTTCGATGGCCCTGGTCGCCGCCATGACGATTTCCGGTTTTTGCGAGAGCCAGAGTTGGGTGACGACGTTGAAAACTTTCGGCAACGCTGATATTGATATGTTAAGATCAACACTAAAAATAATACAGTTTGATAAACATAAACCCAATTTAACGATAGAATATCTGTTAAATACAAAAAAATTGCCTTTAAGATGATTTAAACCATTGAGGTGTTTCAGTTTTCGAGGTTCGAACCTTGAAAAAAGCTTGCTAAAATTTTTTATATACTTTTTACCACGATTGTTGAAAAAAAGTTATTTTAATCAATTTGAAACCTAATTAAAATTGGGCCCACATTGTGTGCCAACATTTTATTAATAAAAATAAATTGATTGTTGTTTTATGTACAATTTGTACTCAATATATTTATGCTTAATGTCGAGTTCGTAATTATTTATAAAAATTGTTATTTAATAATAAAATAAAATAGTAGCTGCAGTTTCAATTTATACTAGATAATTATCAAAATAGAACCATATTATAGCTTCAGTTAAATTTTAGGTGAATCTTTAAAAGAGATTACAATTATTAATACTAACTCTGATAAATATGCGTGTGCTTGCTGCATGATAATTATCAAAATAGAAGCTTATTATAACTTCAGCTAAATTTAAAGTGAATCTCTTTAAAAATTTACAATCAATACTTACTCTGATAAATGTACGTGTGCTTGCTGCATAACTGCCAACCAAGCCAAAGTTGGCTGGACATCCACAGGCGACGGCTGATAATCGTAAAGGGCCGAAATTAACTGCCCGTTTAATTTAGCCGAAGTGACAGCTTGTTGCGCGGAAAAAAGCGAGTGCAAGACTTGTAACCCGCAAGACGTGACTATTGGATAATTCAACGCCATCAATTTCAGTATATCCTCACAACACGTCTAATCGAAAAAAAAAAACATGGTATCTCAAATATGCAACATGAATATGTTTTCTTTAGTTTTCTTACCTTCATGTGATTTTTGTTGTATTTTGTAATCGTTTCCTTCATCAACATTAGAGTGTGTAAAATCGTCGTCTGTCCGGCTTGAATTGACGAAACTAAAACTGTGTTATTGCTGTTTGTTCCCAAACAAGCCGACAGAGTCTGTTCACAAAATTCAGCAACACAATCGGCGGCAGGATTGAATTCAGATGTTTTAAAAACATCGGCATGGACGACACTAGCAGCCGCCTGTTGTGCAGCTTTACGCCACTAAAATTTTTAAATAATGCTCCTCATCAATTTATTTTTCTTGATAAATAAATTAAATATAATTTTTTATTTGAGAATTGAGTCACAAAATATTGTATCTGAGTTGACAATGAATTTTTATTTTACAAGAAATATCAAATTTAAATAAATAGAATAAAAATCACCCTATATACTATATCATATCTTACTTTTGGTTTTGTGTGAACACAAAACGGGTTCAACAATGCGCTGAATAGCCGCTGTGTTTGTGAGTGTGTCCAAACGGCCAATTCTTGGCTGCGCAATACGAAACCCATAACACCCAGAGCGGATTTTATAATGACGTTGTTATCCCCACTAGAATATTCATTTAAAATCGTCAAAGCCCGCTCGGTGACAGTATTGAAATGTGTTCTGAGCACAGCGACCGGGACTGTTTTTATACCCATGCTTAATAATGAAACGGCTGCTGTCAACTGTTCTTCATTTTTTTCTTCTCCTGACATCATTTGTTCCAATGTTGTCATCTGTGAATAGTTGAATAATTTGTATTTCATTTGTTATACCATAATTGTACGAATTGAACGGTTAAAAAAAACAGTTATAAACGCAGCAATGCAGATTTTAGAAAAATGTCCCACTTTTTACAATGTTCTAATTTTGTTATAGCAGTCACATATGGCCTGCTGGGAAAATTAAATATCGGCTGGTCATCAGTGACTACGAGTGTATTAGTAAACATCACATACGAACCAGCGGTCCAATTTTCAAGGATTGCGAAGTTATCAATAGAAAAATCAATTAACAAAATAATTAAAAAAATACTCACTTACCAAGAGACAAAAATATTCGGTTGGTGATTCGATGCCTCCGTTTTGTTTAATTATATCAGTGATCGCTGCTAGTATGGCCAACATTTCCTTGTGTAAAGCGGAATCAGATCTAAACACTTTTAAAAACCTGTTGAATGACATGTTTGTGCAATCTGACCACTCGGAAGCGAAAGTTTGCATCGTTTTATAAGAAGACATCGAACTGTAACTGGACCCTTGTTCATCCTCCACGTGTTCCATCGGCTCTTGGGGCTTTGCGGGGGCCAACGCTTGCACGGCATCGTGTTTTTTTAATGCGTCAGAAGTTAAACCAGAAGGACCTTTAATAAATCAACAATATTTTAATTTCCTAACCTCAATTGTTTCAATTAAATAACTGTGAAATACTCTTGTTTGATACAATTTCTTAAAGTAAATGGGTGAAGGATTATATATGTTTCGGTTTAAGTTATTCGGAAAGATTGATTTTTAATTACTTTATGATAAAATAAAAATGATAATAGTGAACATTTTTAACCTAAATTTTCCTGAAAGAATCTCGATTTCGCTTGATCTCTGTAACGTCTCGTTTGTGGATTCGAGCTGGAACTTTGCCCTTTCGGCCAGCGTTTTCCCTTCGTCTGCCCTTTTAATTTACTCCTGAATTTTCCCATTTTTTGAATGGAAACACGTGCACTTTTCAAAGGGTATGTTTTTGAAAGATGGTTTCTAAGTGTGAGAAATTATAGATGTTAAAGAGACACAGACTAACCAACTGTGAAAAGATATATCGAAACGTTTGCTACATATGAAATTCACTGCAACGAAATCAGTGTCGTACTGTTTATTTTTCAGAAGGGGTTTGATTGATTGCAAATGTCTTTTTATATAATATCATAAACTTCAATACATCGCTGGATAGGTTCTCTAATTTTTACAGGTTGAATTGTTTTGTTCTACGTATAAATTACTCCAAGAACTCTAAGTACAAATTTGGTTCATCATACCCACTTGCACCGGAGGAATTTAGTAGTGGCTTAGAAGTTAACCATAATTAATACACTGCTTAACCCATTAACGGCCGAACAAATATAGAGTAAATGCTAGAAGTTGATTTTAGGTAAAATTCTGCACTTCTTTTATTGATTCCCACTGAGCAAATCCATTTAAGTAATGTTTCATCAACATTAAAAAAAAAACGTTTAATGTCGCTACAATGTTGATATAACGTTATTTGTTTGTTTTTTGCTCAGTGGGTTTCCATGTATAACGTATTATATTACATACTGGGAATTTGTCTTTTAAATACGCATAATGTATATCCTGTAAATTACCAAGCGTTCAATTTGAAGTTTCGATCGAGTGTTTCTACTCCCAGATTAAGCATGAAGTAAAATTTCGAGTTTAGAAAAGCCTGAAAATTTGGTGCGGCCAAACCAAATTTTCAGGCTTTTTTAAACTCGAAATTTTACTTCATGCGCCACGCGTATTAAACACTGAAATATTGTGAAGTTAAAGTGTATTTCTAAGTTCACAATATTTCAGTGTTTAGTAAGCGTGGCGCATGAAATAAAATTTCGAGTTTAGAAAAGCCTGAAAACTTGGTTTGGCCGCTCCGCTTCCCGGACCGACCAAACCAAATTTTCAGGCTTTACTAAACTCGAAATTTTACTTCATGCTTAATCTGGGAGTGGAAACACTTTACTTTTACTTTTTTAAAATTAGTTATAATATAAATATTAAATTAATGAACTATTTACATTTTTCTACACACATTCTCAAGTCAAGTCAAATAATACAATGTACTAAATTAACTAATTTAGTAATTTAATTAACAAAAAATGAATAATTATCAATTATGGCGCTTGATGGGTTAAGTACAAATTTTGTAATGTTCTAAATTCCTAATAGATATTTTAATCATGTCTCTTTCATCAAAATGCATATGTGTAAACAATTTGGTAATAAAACTGGGCTACGCTCCAGATCGAAATACTACGATTATTGAATTGTTTTAAATTGAGCCGGGTGTAGACATGTGTGGGACATACAAATGTTAGAATAGAGTTCTTTCGGAGACTTACCATTTAGCCGCAAATCGTATTTTAAGTTCTGATTTTGAGGTTATATACGTTAGTATTTTCTAGTGAATAAGCATATTACAGGTATAAATTGTACACGTAATGAAATTATCTCCAAAATTATGACGTAATTAATCCAAATTGTAGTATTATCTTCATTTATACAGCCAAAATGACAATATTAATTTCACACTAAATCTGACGTCTACTGACGTTTATTTAAACTAATGGATATATAATTCTAGATTGATTATTATTCATGTTTAGATTATGAGTATTATAGCTTTTGGTATAAAAAAATAGATGGCGCAAAGTATTAAAATTTTAAAAGAGATCCGCTTACTAAAATGTTTTTCCAATGACTGGGATTGTAACTTAAAAAATTAATTTTGTAATTGAAATATTCTAATTTGTCTCTAACTTCTATAACCATAATTTCTAGTTGCGTTGATAGCCAACAATTTTGTTGTTACTCCACTGCAGCAACCTGAATTGATTTTCGTAAACGGCCAATGTAAATTTATTGTAAATCAAAAGTTAAGTGTTTACTATAATTTTATACATAACTGAGTACATGGTGATTTTATAATTACAGTATATGTGATATTGTTACGAGATGAATTTACTAAAAAGTAATGGTACAATATCATAATATTCTGGTTTCCGCGTAAAGGTAGCGCCATCTACTTTTTTATATCATAAATTAAATATTTGTAATTTTCTAATGGATCGAATTTATATATCCATTATTTCAAATAAAAGTCAGTACACGTCATATTTAGTGTAAAATAAATATCGTGATTTTGGCTCTATAAATAAAGATAATACAACAATTTTGATTATTTACGTCATCATTTTGGAAATAATTTCATCATGTGAACAATTTATTCCTGTAATGTGCTTATTTACCCAAATATACTAACCTACATAACCTCAAAACTGGAACTTAAAATACAATTTGCGGCTAAGCGGTAAGTCTCGGAAAGAACTTTATCTTAACTTTTGTGCGTTCCACGCACGCTTACTTTCAGTTCCGCTGGCAAATTCTCAAAAATCTTAGTATTCCGTTCTGGAGAAAACCTAAAACTATTGTGTTTTTAAAAAGTACTAATCCGTGATTGACACTGATTAAAGCTAATCAGCTGTGGTGCAAGTAAGCAAGAATTGTGTGTATAAAAAAAATGAGTAGCCCAAGCATGTCAAAATCAATATATCAAGTCAATTTTGAGTGTTTGTGAGCTAACCCCGGAGTCTGCGCAAAATTTTCGGTTCAAGATGTCTTTCGGACCTCCCCCCACCCCATCATCTGGGGCTATACCCAAGTATGTTTTTTCTTATTATTGATTGATACATTTGATATACATTTTGGATAAATTGTAACTTAGGGCATCTAGAGGCCAAATTGCACCGCCAAGTAGAGTCACTTCAAGGACAGTTAGAACTAGAAGAGTTGACGTCGAAGGTATGCTTTGTAAAAAAAAAAATTATACACAATCTATACGTTGTTTTGAAAACATAGAAATATATGTACTTTTTTTAATTTAGAAAGGAACCGTAGGATCAGAGAGAGGATGGGTTCTATGACAGATGATGATGGTAAATATAGAGGATAATATCTTTCTTATTATGATATTAAGAAAACACTTAACTTTTTTACACCACTTTTATTTTACTTTTGTTTTTGTGACTAGTTTAATTACACAGTAATTATTATCAAATTAAGTACCTAAACTACAAATTACCTTTTAAGTACACATCTCCCAATTACAGCGTATACCGGGTGTTGACTTGGCGGACGCAACATGGGAAAACCCATGTAAATTTTGAAATGTTCAAATTTTGGCTCCCCTATTTATTTTAGAGATAAAATGTATTTACCTTTTTTGTAGAGAGAAAAAATCTGAATTCATTCGTGTTAATGCTTATCACTCTACGTTTCTCTAAGTTAAAATAAGTAGGAAAATGTAATGTGATTTTATAAAATTAATGACATGCCATGGAATTGAAACAATTACGGATGTCAAAATGGCAAAAGATATCGCAGTCACTTAATTAAAGTAAAATTTTTCGAAATGATTTACACTATACAAGAGAAAATCCTCCTAATAAAGTGGTATTATGCAGACCACAGTTATCACGATGTTTGCGTTATATTTTTTGTCGTTAATTAAGTAACCGCAATATTTTGTGCTATTTTGGCATCCGCAACTGTTGTATCAATTCCATGGTATGTCATTATTTTTATAAAATCACATTACTGTTTCTTAATTATTTTAGCTGTAATTTTTCTGACATTTGTTGATTTTTAAAAGAGTTTGAAGCTTTAAACGAGTGTTTTCCACTCCCAGACTAAGCATGAAGTAAAATTTCGAGTTTAGAAAAGCCCCGTGAAAATTTGTCGAGGGTCGCGCAGCGACCCGAGACAAATTTTATGGGCTTTTCTAAACTCGAAATTTTACTTCATGCGCCACCCGTATAAAACACGGATTTTAAGTGAAGTTCGAATATACATAAATTTGAGAATACAACTCATAGCCTACTAGAACGAATTTTAAACCAATGAGATGCAAGGAAAGCCGTAGGTACATGTCTATCACCGCGATGATAAAAAATAAAAAAAGCGGTGGGTGATAAGTTGTCCTGTCATTCGAAACGTCAAAATAGGTAAAGTTTCGTGCAGTGATATTAATAGAAAAGTGAAAAGTGCGACACCAAAAAACACAGTGCGACACCAAAAAACACCATCATGAATACAGAATCACAGTGGCGGCAGTTTACGAACTTTTGTGCGGTTAAAAAATGTTCAATCAGTAGGGAAACAACAATGTCTCAGCTGTCGATAATGTTAAGCGACTCAAATTATTTTATTCGTTATATTCTCTCCCTAAATATAACTCGTGATATGATTAATTATCGATGATATTTTGTCGTTGAAACCAAAGCAGCACATTCAACTCGTGCTGCGCACTCGTTGTATCTGCAGCTCAGTTTCAACTCCAAAATATCATCGATAATAATCATACTACTCGTTATATTACGGCTGAGAATATAACTCACAGCCTACTAGAACGAATTTTCAACCAATGAGATGCAAGGAAAGCCGTAGGTACATGTCTATGACCGCGATGATAAAAAACAAAAGAAGCGGTGATAAGTTGTTCTGTCATCCGAAACGTCAAAATGGACGAAAATCGCTGGTGTAAAGTTTCGTGCAGTGATATTAATAGAGAAGTGAAAAGTGCGACGCCAAAAAACACCGTCATAAACAAAGAATAGCAGTGGCGGCAGTTTACAAACTTTTGTGCGGTTAAAATATTCACAATCAATAGGGAAACAACAATTTCACATCTGTCGATAATGTTGAGGGATTCGCATTATTTTATTCGTTATATTCTCTCACTAAATATAACTCGTGATATGATTAATTATCGATGATATTTTGTCGTTGAAACCGAAGCAGCACATTCAACTCGTGCTGGGCACTCGTTGAATCTGCAGCTAGGTTTCAACTCCAAAATATCATCGATAATAATCATACCACTCGTTATATTACGGCTGACAATATTATAGTGTTTTATACGCGTGGCGCATAAAGTAAAATTTCGAGTTCAGAAAAGCCCAGAAAATTTTCATGGGGCTTTTCTTAACTCGAAATTTTACTTCATGCTTAGTCAGGGAGTGGAAAGCACTTGTTTAAAGCTTTAAATTGAACCTAAAAAAAAAAAAAAACAGGAAATATCCGCAATTGTTATACCAATTCCATGGTATGTCATTATTTTTATAAAATCTCATTACTTTTTCCTAATTATTTTAGCTGTAAATTTTCTGACATTCGTTGATTTTTAAGAGTTCAATTTGAAGTTTTAAATGAATGTTTTCCACTCCCAGACTAAGCATGAAGTAAAATTTCGAGTTTAGAAAAGCCCCGTGAAAATTTGTCGAGGGTCGCGTAGCGACCCGAGACAAATTTTCTGGGCTTTTCTAAACTCGAAATTTTACTTCATGCGCCACGCGTATAAAACACGGATTATAAGTGAAGTTCGAATATCCTTAAATTTGACAATATTATAGTGAATTATACGCGTGGCGCATGAAGTAAAATTTCGAGTTTAGAAAAGCCCAGAAAATTTGTCTCGGGTCGCTGCGCGACCCTCGACAAATTTTCACGGGGCTTTTCTAAACTCGAAATTTTACTTCATGCTTAGTCTGGGACTGGAAAACACTTGTTTGAAGCTTCAAATTAAACTTAAAATAAAAACAGGAAATATCCGCAATTGAATCGTTTATTTCAGAAACCACCTTAGCGACAAAATGCCAAAAAATGTGTTTTTGGTGGTACTGTACAATTTAAAGGTAAATACGTCTTTTAGTGCAGAAATAACCTATGTTCCATATCAGCAATGCTATTTGACAGCCTTGAAAATAATCCGTTTATTTCAGAAAGAACCCAAGCGCCGTCGCTTAGGTTCTCTCTGCGGTAAATTTCACTCGTGACGGTTGGCGGCTTTGTTGATATATATATTTGTGGATTCAAAGGTTCATAATTCAGTAACAGTAATAGTTGATTCAAAGGTTACCTAACGAGTGGTTAATTTTCGTGAGTTTTTAGTGAAAATTAGGTGTTATTTTGTTGTTTACTATTACATTATATAGTTCTTAAGCCATGTTGGATAGTTCAGATGATGAACCTAATCCCAAGCGTAGGCGTGGAGTTGTGCACGAAGAAAAATACAAACGGATCATTATTCGGAATGCTAGGCTCAAAGGATTGCAGTACGTCTCGTACAAAGGAAAAGAAGATCCCAGCAAAGCCCCGCTGAATGATGTAAACTGTAAGTGCAATTTGAAATGTTATTTGAAACTTACGGATGATATAAAACGAGAACTATGGGAAACATTTTACTCTTTGGAAAATAAAAACACCTAAGACATGTACCTCCAAGCTTTAGTGGAGGTTAGGCCTGTGAAACGTAGACGCGAAAACCGCAAGCTCAAGAAAACCCCGATGACTTGCCAAACTAAAAATCCCATTCATACAAGTATCATATGTTCAATAAAAAAAACATCTAATAATTATAATGTATATTTTCAGAGTTGCCAACCTAGAATATTTTCCATGGCACTCTAGAGATTTTTTTTAATTGAACATACGATATAACTTGAAAGTAAATGGTGTTCTTACTCAAGTTTGTAGAGGTGTTTTTTTAAAAGTGTTTGGAATTTCTGTCAATAGAATCAAAAGAATAAATAAATGTTCTGTCCTTCACATAAGCCCTGTAGATATGCGGAGAAAATCTAGAAGTGGAACGCAGGTAACGTTTGTGTGAGAATACAGCAGCACATTGAGAAATTTGATGTCAAGGAAACCCATTATGGGGGAAAACCTAAAAAATATCTTGACGCTAGGCTTGATGTCGGAAAAATGCAATGTTTATTTGAGACAACCCTGATCTAAAAAATAAAGAAAAGTATAGTTTCTACAACAAATACTTTAAAGAGAACTTTGCTTACTGTTTTTGAAGACCACAAGTTGATGTGTGTTCAACTTGCGAAAGACTGTCGGCTAAACTGAAAGACAAGGGTTTGAGTGACAATGCTAAAAGAATTGTAGCAGCTGAGAAAATGATACACTTAAGGCGAGCAAAAAAGTTTTACAAAGCTATGGATGAGGCAAGCAAAAACAAAGATGACAACACGGTCGCACTAGCCTTCGACTATATGCAAAACCTACCCTTGCCGCACATACCTGTACAGGAGGTTTTCTATATGAGGCAGCTCTGGGTAAATGTGTTTTCGTTACACGATTTGAAAACTAATTTTTCCAAACTGTATTTCTATCATGAGGGCGAAGCAAACAAAGTCCCAGACGAAGTATGTTCAATGCTACTGAACTATTTCAATTACATTCTAGTTTTTTTTTTATTTTTTTTATTTTGGGTTTTACGTCATCTATTTCCGTTGCTAAGGCCAATCATGACGCCGGAGATTAGTTCTACAGCTATCCGGGAATTTTGCCGAACCCGGTGGGAGTTCCAACCCACCGGTAGGGATCTTTAACGTGCACGCAACATCCAGGCAGTACACGGGTCCTATATGCATTTAACGTCATATCCGAGAAGACGGAGTGTTTGGCATTTTTATCCTAACCTATATAAATGCAGACAACTTGTTAGGCCGGTATTTGAACCCCGGTCCGTGGCGTGGCAGTACAACACTCTAACCACTACACCACCAAGCTGCCCAAGACATTCTAGTTAATGTGAAGCATCTCATACTGTTTTATGATGGGCCATCAGGCCAAAATAAGAATCATACAGTTGTGCGTTTTTTACTAAACCTCTGTGATTCAGGTCGGTTTGAAACTAACTCACAACTACCCTGTACGTGACCACTCATTTTCCCCATGTGACAGAGATTTTGGAAGCATAAAGCGTCTATTGAGAAAGACGGACAGGATTTATACTTCTGATGAATATGCAGAGCTTATGCTAAAAGCTAGTAAGTCTGGCCGATTTACTGTATATCACCTTACATCAGACGATGTTCTCAGTTTCAAAACGTGGTGGCCCAAATCATATAAGAAAATGTCAAATTCGGACGAAACATCAGGTAGGAAAGTACCCAAAGAAAATAAAGAGCTATTCAAAGTGTCCAAGTACAAGCAGTTTCTCTACAACAAGGATACTCCGGGAAAAGTGGTCGTAAGCGAATTCATTGAAGGAATAACAACATCTACCTTCACATCGCTAAAAACTGTCAGCCCTCCGGAACTTCCAACAGAGAAAGCTTATCTTTTGGGGAAGGTATGTTTACTTTTATTTTACCAAGGTTATTTTAAACGTTTATATTTTACTTTTAGCTAAACATTTTTGTAGACTATAACAAGTTTTAAAATTTATCGGGTTTTGCACAGTGAGATTTTTGGTTTTAGGTTCAAATCAACAAGAAAAAAGATAGACGATATAAAAAAGTTGATGGAATACACTGTTGGATATGAACCCTTCTATGAACTGACAAGGAGTTGCCAGAAGATTTGGCAGAAGCTGAATAAGTGAATAAGGCCAGATATTTGTATATAGACATACTGTATTTATTTATTTAAACGGCAAGCCATTTACATGAAAAATACAACATACAAAAATCAAATATGTACAAACACTGAATTTAAAACTAAACAAGAAAAGTTATAAACCTTTGAAAAGACGCTTTAACAATGAAAAAGACCCATTATAAAGTCAAATTTTAAAATATTCGCGTGACGCAAAACCCGAACAGAAGCGGAATATTTCGCAGCGTGTAGTCTACTTGCATTTTTCGATTTAGGCATAGTAAAATTTTTATATTTATCTCACAGATGTTTATATTATACTTTGTATGTTTATATTTTGTTTATTATAAAAATAAAATAATTTAAAACAAACACTCTTTTTTATACTTAAGTGTCTGTTACTTACCTTTGATACCAAAACAGGTAAAAATTAATGTTTTGACTTAATTTCAATAATAATTTAAAAAAAATCACTTTGGATTATCCATATATTACTCATTTTGCAGAAACCAGTGCAATTTTTTCAAAAATTTATAACTCAAAAACTTAAAGGAAAAAAAAATGTTAAAAAATAGATTATCCCAATAGCATGTTTTTGATTTAGCAAAAAAATATTTGAAGGAGACTAGACCTATACTTAAGCTGCAAAATATTTTTTTTTAGTTTTCCGAAAGTTGGAAAAATCGCACTTAGGTGGTTTCTGAAATAAACGATTCAATTGTTGTATCAATTCCATGGTATGTCATTATTTTTATAAAATCTCATTACTTTTTCTTAATTATTTTAGCTGTAAATTTTCTGACATTCGTTGATTTTTAAAAGAGTAATAGAAAAAGCCCCTCGACAAATTTTCTGGGCTTTTCTAAACTCGAAATTTTACTTCATGTGCCACGCGTATAAAACACGGATTTTAAGTGAAGTTCGAATATACATAAATTTGACATTATTATAGTGTTTTATACGCGTGGCGCATGAAGTAAAATTTCGAGTTTAGAAAGGCCAGAAAATTTGTCGAGGGGCTTTTTCACGGGGCTTTTCTAAACTCGAAATTTTACTACATGCTTAGTCTGGGAGTGGAAAACACTTGTTTAAAGCTTTGAATTGAACTTAAAAAAAAAACAGAAAATATCCGTAATTGTTGTATCAATTCCATGGTTTGGCATTATTTTTATAAAATCTCATTACTTTTCTTAATTATTTCAGCTGTAAATTTTCTGACATTCGTTGATTTTTAAAAGAGTTCAATTTGAAGCTTTAAATGAGTGTTTTCCACTCCTAGACTAATCATGAAGTAAAATTTCGAGTTTAGAAAAGCTCCGTGAAAATTTGTCGAGGGTCGCGCAGCGACCGGAGACAAATTTTCTGGGCTTTTCTAAACTCGAAATTTTACTTCATGTGCCACGCGTATAAAACACGGATTTTAGTGAAGTTCGAATATACATACATTTGACAATATTATAGTGTTTCATACGCGTGGCGCATGAAGTAAAATTTCGAGTTTAGAAAAGTCCCGAAAATTTGTCTCGGGTCGCTGCGCGACCCTGGACAAATGTTCACGGGGCTTTTCTAAGCTCGAAATTTTACTTCATGCTTAGTCTGAGAGTGGAAAACACTTGTTTAAAGCTTTAAATTGAACTTGAAAAAAACAGGAAATATTCGCAATTGCCATGGTACGTCATTATTTTTATAAAATCTCATTACTTTTTCTTGATTATTTTAGCTGTACATTTTCTGACATTCGTTGATTTTTAAAAGAGTTCAATTTGAAGCTTTAAACGAGTGTTTTTCACTCCCAGACTAAGCATGAAGTAAAATTTCGAGTTTAGAAAAGCCCCGTGAAAATTTGTCGAGGGTCGCGCAGCGACCCGAGACAAATTTTCTGGGCTTTTCTAAACTCGAAATTTTACTTCATGCGCCACGCGTATAAAACACAGATTTTAAGTGAAGTTCGAATATACCTAAATATGACAATATTATAGTGTTTTATACGCGTGGCGCATGAAGTAAAATTTCGAGTTTAGAAAAGTCTAGGAGTGGAAAACACTTGTTTAAAGCTTTAAATTGAACTTAAAAGAAAACAGGGAATATCCGCAATTGTTGTATCAATTCCATGGTATTTTTATAAAATCACATTACTTTTTCTTAATTATTTTAACTTAGAGAAACGTAAAGTGTTAAGTGTGAACATTCATAAATTTAGAATTTTTCCCTCTACAAAAAAGTGAAATACATTTTCTCTCTAAGATAAATAAGGAAGCCAATATTTGAACACTTTAAAATTAACATGCGATTTCCTATGTTGCGTCCGCCAACTCAACACCCGGTATGCTGGAAATCTTCAGATTTTCTTTGTTTTCTAAAAGAGTTTATTTTGAAGCTATAATGAGTGCTTTCTACTCCCAGATTAAGCACGAAGTAACATTTCGAGTTTAGAAAAGCCTGAAAATGTATTTGGTTTGGTCGCGTATTGGTAGGATAGAATACTGAAATTCAAAAAATGTCTTTTATCACGTCGTTTGCTATTGCTTGCAAAATTAAAATTCAAGTTGTAATAATCTAATTGTTATTATTAAACTAATTAGGATACGCGATGGATACTGAGGCACTTCCTGCTGCGGTATTACAAGCATTGGCTGAAGCCACGCCGACATCCAGAGGAACCAGCATGCCATCCGGCCCGCAACCCAGAAGTGGAACCAGAATGCCGTCGATGGGAGGTGGTATCACACACGCCAGTAAGCAGACTGTGAGGACTACGAAGGACGCGAGTGGAAGAGTTTTGCAGACGGAGACGGTGACTGAAAGTACCGATAATCTGCCGCAGGGCGTTTCGAGCAGAAGAACCGAGACCGTCCAACAAGGAGCTTCTGGGATGAGCAGGGGTGCCCAGCCGATGAAACGATTGGCTCCTCCTCAACAGGTTGCGGGCGGTAGGGCGCCACCTAGACAGGTCGCGATGGGTAGAGCTTCAGATCGGAGCAGTGATTCTTTGCAATCGCGCAGAGCTCACACGGCTCCGTTGAGAAGACCAGCTGCTGCTCAAATGGAACAATCAAGCACGAGTGTTCAACAATTGAAAACGCCTAGGGGAACGGTTAAGATTATCAAAACTAGTGGAACAAAGCCGGGAATGATGGCGAAGAGTGTGGTGAGTTCGAGTAGTGTGCAAAGTGGACTTGGAAGACCGGCTAAGGGTGTTAAGATGGTTGCGGCCAGTGTGGAGAGCTTGGGGGCTGGGGTCCACAAGAAAAGAGCGATTGTGGAGAGTACTACCAGTATCGGTAGTAGTAGGGCTAGTAGTGCTAGTTCTACTTCTAGGTATGGAGGTGCTAGAGCGCCTAGACCTGGAGCACCGGGTCCCGCAAAAACTGTTAGGGTGAAAAAGGGTGCTCAACTGAAGGTAAATACTTGCATTATAATTTTTGTCGGTGGTAATTATTTTTCCTTTTTTTTTTCATGATGCGTCGCTTTTATAGAAACCAAGTAAGTATCGCTGTTTTGTTTCGAATGTTATCTACGAGATTAGCTAATTCTTGATTAGTAACAGATCCTAAGAATTATTATGTGGTATTTTAAATTAGCCGAGACTGGATTCCACTGAGACAACACAAGGCGATATGTAGAACTCATTCCATTTAGCTAGGCGAGCAATTGGAATCAATTTCTGCACATAAAAGTAAATGTTCTAAGAAACTACTTATTCAACACATCAAAAATAAATTACGGAAATCAGATGGTAGTGGTGAAAAATTTATTATAAATTTAAAAAATTATTAAAAATTCATGATAAATCTTCGAAATTCACACTTATAATAAATTTTTGAAGATTAAGGGAAATCTTGGAAAACTACAAAAATCGTCTCAATTTTAAAAACCAACGAAAATCTTGAAAAATTCATGATACTTGTTTAGGTTTTGAAAATGATCGAAAATCTTTATATTTCACGAAAACCGTCGGAATATTGGAAATTTATAAAAAGCGTTTAAATTTTTTTAATTGACTTAAACGTTGAAAATTCATGGAAACTGGTCGAGCTTTTAAAAATTAACTAAAATCGTGTAAATTCATGAAAATTAACGAAGTTTAGAAAAATTACGAAAAATGTTTTTAAAATCTGCCGAAAATCTAGAAAATTCATGAATAGTATCAACATTTTAAAAATTTAAAAAATTCACGAAAACCGTCAGAATTTTGAAAAGTAATAAAAATCTTAGAATTTCATGAAACGTGCCAAAATTTTAAAATTAATAAAAATCTTGAAAATTCACATAAACTGGAAAATTGAAAGTATCCAAATCTTTTAAATTAACGATAATGTAAAAAATTCAAAGATTTGAAAAATTAAAGGAAATCTTGGGAAAGTTACGAAAAGCGTTAGATTAACAAACATTTTGGAAATTCATTAAAAATCCTCAAAACTTTGAAAATGAACTAAAATCTTTTAAATTCACGAAAGCCGTCAATATCCAAAACACTACATTTTTCACCGATCATTAAAATGAGCTAGAATTGTGGAAAGTTGTGTTTTTTTTAGACTTGAGGTAAAACATTATTCATATGATACTCATCTTTATTTTATATCAAACGAAAGTTCCCACTGAGCAAATTCAAGTAATGTTTTATCAACATTAATACAATGTTTAATGTTGCTACAATGTTGATATAACGTTATTTGTTTGTTTTTTGCTCAGTGGGTTATTAAAAAAGAGTTCGTTTGGTATAAAATAACGTTTGGCATCACATGAAGAATTTTGTGTTTATATTCAAATTATTTTTTTTTGATTTTCTCAAAAAACGCATCTTCAAAATTGTTTAAAAACATGTACACAATAGTTTGTGCTTTTGTTATTGATACAATAAACTTGAAAATGAGATGGTATTGGGTTTATATTTAAAATAAATAAACAAAAATATTTATTTTAAATCATGAGAAATTCTTATCATTTAATAATAATAATAATAATAGGGAAGAGTTGCGCACCCTTGACATCGACACACGAAAACGGATGAATCTCTTTAGGAGTTTACATCCAAAGTCGTCCGTCCCACGGCTTTATCTCCCACGCCATCTGGGAGGCCGTGGCCTCTTAGCGCTGGAGTGCCTCCACGATAGAGTGGTCCTGGGTACGGCTTGTAAGGTCGTACAAAGTTCTGACCCCCTGCTCCGCATGGTGCGAGAGCACGAACAAACAGGGGCCGGGGCATTTATCTTAAAGGCAGCACAAAAGGCAGCTGAAGACCTCGGTTTAAACTTCGATAACGGTTAGGGAGAACTCGCTACGCTCAATCCTGACCAGTTAAGAGTCCAGCTGAAAACCGCTGAAGTCCAAAAGCTGCTTCAACGCCACATGGACAAGCCAATGCACTCCGTCTTCTTTAAGAAGATAGATGAACTTGGCTTGTCCAAGCAGCTAACGTTTGGATTCCTGCGAGCAGCTGGACTAAAGTCAGAAACTGAGGGCTTCATCATAGCTTTTCAAGACGGTGTACATAACACCCTGGTCTACCGTAGCCGCATTATGGGTGTAGATGTCCCGGATATACGCTGTAGGGCGTGTCACGGGGCGCCGGAGACAATAATGCATCTGCTAGCTTCATGCAGAGCATATGCGTCTTCGGCCTACATCCATAGACATAACGCGGCGCTACGAGTGCTATATTACCACCTCAGGCACTCGTACGGTATCGACGAAACACCAGTGCTGCCATATGCCCCGAATGATATTGAGTCCGTAGTGGAGAATGAGAGGTGCCGAATATATTGGAACTTCTCATTCCCAACGCTCAGGCAAATACGAGCAAACAAGCCTGACGTAGTCCTCCTCGACCACCATCTAAAAACGATGTTTGTCATCGAATTCTCTGCACCAGCAGAGACAAACATCGTTTTAAAAGAGGAGGAAAAACGGACGAAATATCAGGATCTTTTGTACGACATGAGCAGACTCTACCCAGGCCACACTGTTAAGTTGGTGGTATTAATCGTCGGTGCTCTAGGCGGCATCAATGGATCAATGCTGAACAACCTTAAGGCCATACCAGCATGTCGCGACACCGCACACTTCCTTATCGGAGGGATGCAGAAGGCCGTGATACTGGGTTCACTACGTCTACTGAGATCACACACCGTTAGGCACCACTAGTTACCCCACTTCCAGGCTTGGAGGAGGTAACTAGGGGATATATTTGGTACCCTCTCCACATGAAATCAGAGGCATTTGGGTGTAGAGGGTGACCATTCAATAAAAAAAAAAATAAATAATAATAATAATGTTTTATTTCTCAACAGAATTACTTCCAATTACAGAGAAATGTATCTAAAATATTATTTCATTTTCAAATGTATGGGTACGTCGATTTTTATGAAAATTATATTTTACAATTTTTCTCGAATACGACGAAGTTTACGACAAAATATATTATTACCAAAAACATTCAAAATAAAATTATCTAAAACTATAACATGAAATAAATTACAAACTTGCAAAACTAAAAAAGATAAATGTTTTGGACACTTTAGAAGAATTAAGAAAAGGGAATTTTTCTTTCATGTAATCATTTACGTACACTGTAAATTTTACGATATTCGTTGTTTTTTTAAAGATTTCAATTTGAATCTTGAAACGAGGGTTTTCCACTCCCAGACTAAGCATGAAGTAAAATTTCGAGTTTAGAAAAGCCTGAAAATTTGGATTGGCCGCGTAGCGAAGCGGAGCGGCCAATCCAAATTAGGCTTTTCTAAACTCGAAATTTTACTTCATGCGCCACACTTAAAAACATTGATTTACAGTAAAGTTTTAAAGACACACACATATAACAACGATTATAGGCAACCTAATATACGTTAGAGTGATTGGGTTGTTTATAATGGCTGTTCTTAAACAATTTGTTCAGCGCAGAATTTAACGTTTCACATCTACATATTAGATTGCTAAAGCCGTATATTTTAAACTTTACGATATTTTAGTGTTTTATACGTGTGGCGCATGAAGTAAAATTTCGAGTTTAGAAAAGCCTAATTTGGATTGGCCGCTCCGCTTCGCTACGCGCCCAATCCAAATTTTCAGGCTTTTCTAAACACGAAATTTTACTTCATGCTTAGTCTGGGAGTGGAAAATCCTCGTTTAAAGATTCAAATTAAAATCTTTTAAAAAACAATGAATGTCATAAAATTTACAGTGTATGCATATTGTTACATGAAAGAAAAATTTCCTGTATTTAAAAATCATATTTATGCACACACAGTTGTCATATTTTATTGTAATAAAATGTTGTGTTTAATAATGTTATTTGAAATATCTTCAACAATTTAGCTAAAATGTAAAAACAAAAACGAAAACTCTGAATGAAGTAGTATAAAACAGAGCTGGGACGAATCCTCGTAAAAAGGATTCGAATCACGAATCCGAATCACCTAATATGATCCGATTCACGAATACTCGAATAAAGGATTCGTAAGAGATAAATATGATTCGAATCAAAGATTTGAATCCTGTTTTTTCGAATCACGAATACAAATCCTTCAAGAATAAATTAGATTTTATTATTTTTTTGCAACCATTAATATATAAATATCTTTACAAGTTGTTTTAACAAAAATACTCAAAACCTAATTAATTATTATTAACACTGAACATCGTTGATAACAGACTAAATATCTGATTCCCTGTTACTCTGATTGAAGATGTATTTGTGTGTTTCTGAATTGCACTTCAAATCAGTGTTTTGTACGCGTGGCGCATGAAGTAAAATTTCGAGTTTAGAAAAGCCCGAAAATTTGTCTCGGGTCGCTGCGCGACCCTCGACAAATTTTCACGGGGCTTTTCTAAACACGAAATTTTACTTCATGCTTAGCCTGGGAGTGGAAAACACTAATTTAAAGCTTCAAATTGAACTTTAAGAAAAAACGAGGAATATCTAAAGATTTACAGAAAATAGGCTGAATTTGGAATACGTTTACTTAAAAGAAAAACTCCCTGTATCTGTTTGCTCCGAAGAAATATGAATAATTATAAACCATAATGAAGATAACAATTTATTCTCAAAAAACACTCGTTAATTAATTTTATGCACATTTGACGTTTGTTAAACAATGGCGGCGACAAAGAAAAAAAAACATGTATTTTTAATCTTCTAGTAGAAATGCGTTTTATGTTAAGTAAACTATCCATCTTTCAGCTAGTAATACAAGTTCTTTCTGCTAGCAGCAATTGTCCTTTTAGTAGTAGATGAAGCAAATACTATTTTATTCCTTCTACTATTACTAGGATTTTCCGCAACTAGTTGTAGTACCGTCTGCTGGTGGCAAGACACGATAAGCTAGAACCATCTGAACAAGACGCTCTGTTAATAGCAGTAGTTCTTTCTGCTAGTAGAAATAGTGTTTTGTGCTATAAAAAAACGACTGCTAGGTCTTTCTGCTACTAGTGGTAGTACAGGCTCCATCTGCCGGTGGCAAGATTTGAAGCTAGAACCATCTGAACCAGAAGCCCTGTCTGCCAATAGCGGTAGTTGTTTCTGCTAGTAGAAATAGCGTGTTCTGCTAAAAAGTAAACGTTTCTATCAGTAGCAGTAGTTATTTCAGCTAGTAGTGTAATTTCTTTGTGCTAGTAGCGTTCGTCCTTTCAGTAGGAGAAACAACAACTACTATTTTGTTCCTTCTACTACGAGTAGGTCTTTCTATTACTAGTACGGACGGAACCTGTACTACAGGTTCCGTCTGCTGATGGCAAGACATCTGAAGCTAGAACCATCTGAACTAGAAGCTCCGTTAATAGCGGTAGTTCTTTCTGCTGTAGTAATTCTTTTAGCTAGTAGCAGTTGTTCTCAAGATCGTAGCCTATGATAAAAATGATAAATTTTAAACTGTAAGAGCAAAAAAAATATTTTTTTCTTAGATAACCCCCCCCCCACACAGGTCGAAACACACAATCTAGCTGAACATTTCGCTATAAAGCGTTTTAGTCTATTTTAAATTCTTCGCAGTCGAAGAAAATATTTGAATAAATATATAAATTACTCAATATTGAATATTTATCCCCTTCTACCCCCCCACAACCCCAATTTTTATTTTTATTTTTAGCGAAAAATTATTTAATTTTTTTTTTTAGATAATTTCACTATTAGCACTTTTGTTCTATGATTTGTATCTAAAAATAGTAATTATATTACAACCCCTTCCATTTTAATTATAAAAAAACTGAAAATAAAATACTTTGATAAATGTTTTATTTAATTATAAAATTTTTCAAATTGGAACAAATAAATCAAAATTGCACACATATCTATAAATAATAATATACAATATATACAAGCAGTATAAAGAACCTGGGCACATCATGCAAACAATTTACACCAAAGCCAGAAATTATTCGGAGTCAGAATCCTCTGGTGAAGATGCTTGTTCTTGTTCTGCTAATAACTTTAACACCTCTGTGTCCAATTTTTTAATAGTAAGCGATCGTGAAATATATGTTTTTTTTTGACAAACTTGATATCAGAGCATCAGAGGAATATAAAAGCGTATGGAAAAGATCCGTTATAGTTTCTATTCACTCGTCACACCAAAAAATTTTCAAGAATACAAACTATAACGGATCTTTTCCATACGCTTTTATATTCCTCTGATCCTCTGATATCAAGTTTGTCAAAAAAAACATTTATTTCACGACCGATTACTATTAAGAAATTGGACACAGAGGTGTTACAAACTCTCGGTACCTTCGCAAGTCTTTGTTTTGAGCTTCTAATACCTCTTCCGACAACATCCCAATTGGTAACGTTGCAGATTGAATTATGTCAGCCCCATGAATTAATAGTTTATGCAAACTAGCAGGCATGTAGTACCATGGGTACAACTTTACATACAGATTTGCGGTGTCTTCCAGATACTCCCGAAATGCATCAACATGTGTGGCTTGTCCGCATGAAATGACTTGTAAAATAATTTTTAATCTTTTGATTAAATGCTCGTCCAAACCTGTAATTTGTGCAATCAATGTATAATTTTCAAAAAATCGACTAGCAGTATTGCCGTCGTTGGTTGTCCCAAACCTTGGTTTGACTACATCAACTAGTAAACCTAATTGTGATTTTAAATCTTTTTGAATTTGACGTTTTCTTGTCTCTACTGTATTTTTATCACCCGTCTCATGAATTTGCCATTTCTTTACACCAAGTCTATACGCTATATGAAGAAGAAATTCCAAGCAACGAATCCACGCGTGTAGAGATGAAATACCATATTCATAAAATCTATCGATTTTAGGTAAATCTTTTACCTTCCTAATGTCAGTAATTATTTTAGGAGAAGCCCCACAAATAGCACAAGTTTGAAATGACGAATCAGTTATAATGCTAAAAACTTTTCCATTGATCATTGTGAACTTGAAACAATAGTTTATAATAAAATGTATGCCATTAACAACACACTGAGTTGGCAAAACCTCGTTGATTTCATGTTCTATATCATTTACAACAGATTTTATTAATTCCTTCGTTTCCCTTTTAAACATTATTTTAATTGGCCTGCAAAATCTATTGGGATTTTGCCACACAATTGCATCATCTTTTAAGGATTTTATTTGAAGAGGCACCAGACAAACCGAAAATAAAAACTCATCAGTTTGAGAGGCATTTTCAGAATCTGAAAATATTTGCTTATACAGCGAATGTCCAGAGCTGCCATCGCAGCCCCATTTATAAATAATTTTAAATTCAGTTCCAATTTCTCCATCATTTTTACCGAGTAAATCTTCTATTGAAGTTAATAAGCGTTTACTTGTGTGATCCACAAGCGCTTGTATTGAAACTTGTGCAGAAGTATCTGTAATTGTAATACTTTCTGCTGCGGGATAACACGCTTTTTTTGTTTGTAAAATAGTATCATAGCTTGGGTAAATGTTTGCATGACATACCTTGGCTCCAGACTGCATCAATTTATAGGAATGCTTGCTGAAATCCCCATCAACCTATAATGCAAGCGCTTCTTCGGGTGTATATTTAATTAGTTGCTTCATTGGAGACTTCCACGCTCGTTTTATTTTTGAAGCTCTTGTCGGTGAATGCTCCGTGATTTCTTCGACCATCTTAGCACTATCCCTTTTTCCAGATGCACGAAGACTGACCCGGGTGGCAAATGAAAGTTCCTCCTGGGAGTAATTTTCAAGTAGTGGCATAACTTTCCGTTTTTTTGAGACGTTCGTCAAGTCCGTGAATGATTTATACGGACCTCTGGATTTACGACTAGAACATCCAGGTTGGGGTTCATTTCGTAAAGTTTCATTAGAGAATACTTCCATTCCGTTTAACCACTGAGAATATTTATTTTCAAAATTTGAAAGTGCATTATGAACGGTTTGCCATTTGATTCTCAATTGTGAGGTAAAATTATTTATTTTATTCATCAATGAATCTAAATTTTCAGTGTGCGATACATCGATATTGTTATTCATAATGTCAATCACAAAGCGGGAGACTGCTTTATTTTTTTGTTCTAGCGTTGGCTGAGCGCGCCAAACATCGAATAATGCTCTCCGAGAAACTGTTACTCTACCTAAAAAAAATCATTGCTTGTGAACGGGCCAAAACGGGTGTCTAAATATTATTTATATATAAAACTATATATTTATTATGTATAAAAAACCAAGATTCATCACCAATATCGGCTAATATTGTATATTTTAACCTTTTTCAAGTTTTACGTTTTAAAATTTTACTGTAAGATTCTTCACTTAATACAAATTACTGTATTTATGTGTTGACTTAAGTTATATAAAAAATATTTAAAACTCTGTTGTATACATACCAGTAGAATATATATCCATCTTTAATTTAAATTTTGCACGAGACACAAATGTAAAAAAAATAATTAAACGTAGGCGCTTGGAGCGCGTAAAATCCACATCTGCACGACATAAACGATGCGTGCACTTTGGGCACTGATAACCACTGGATCAAATGTCGGAGGGGTTTGTGACTTTACCTGCGCACCCTCCGGACATTGAACTACCCATATTCCAACAAAAAAACTGTTTTCTAAACAGTTGATTTTCGACGAAATGTTCAGCTAGAACGAGCGTTTCGACCTGTGTGCCCCCCCAAGAAATTTTTCAAACCTCCTCCGATTTTTTTTCTGGCTGCGACCTTGGTCGGTCTTTCAGCTTAAAAGTAGTTGTTTTTTTATAGCACAAAACACTATTTCTACTAGCAGAAAGAACTACTGCTATTAACAGAGCGTCTTGTTCAGATGGTTCTAGCTTATCGTGTCTTGCCACCAGCAGACGGTACTACAACTAGTTGCAGAAAATCCTAGTAATAGTAGAAGGAATAAAATAGTATTTGCTTCATCTACTACTAAAAGGACAATTGCTGCTAGCAGAAAGAACTTGTATTACTAGCTGAAAGATGGATAGTTTACTTAACATAAAACGCATTTCTACTAGAAGATTAAATATACATGTTTTTTTTTCTTTGTCGCCGCCATTGTTTAACAAACGTCAAATGTGCATAAAATTAATTAACGAGTGTTTTTTGAGAATAAATTGTTATCTTCATTATGGTTTATAATTATTCATATTTCTTCGGAGCAAACAGATACAGGGAGTTTTTCTTTTAAGTAAACGTATTCCAAATTCAGCCTATTTTCTGTAAATCTTTAGATATTCCTCGTTTTTTCTTAAAGTTTAATTTGAAGCTTTAAATTAGTGTTTTCCACTCCCAGGCTAAGCATGAAGTAAAATTTCGTGTTTAGAAAAGCCCAGTGAAAATTTGTCGAGGGTCGCGCAGCGACCCGAGACAAATTTTCGGGCTTTTCTAAACTCGAAATTTTACTTCATGCGCCACGCGTACAAAACACTGATTTGAAGTGCGATTCAGAAACACACAAATACATCTTCAATCAGAGTAACAGGGAATCAGATATTTAGTCTGTTATCAACGATGTTCAGTGTTGATAATAATTAATTAGGTTTTGAGTATTTTTGTTAAAACAACTTGTAAAGATATTTATATATTAATGGTTGCAAAAAAATAATAAAATCTAATTTATTCTTGAAGGATTTGTATTCGTGATTCGAAAAAACAGGATTCGAATATTCGATTCGAATCATATTTATCTCTTACGAATCCTTTATTCGAGTATTCGTGAATCGGATCATATTAGGTGATTCGGATTCGTGATTCGAATCCTTTTTACGAGGATTCGTCCCAGCTCTGTTTTATACTACTTCATTTCTCAGTAATTCGGCAAATTTCTGAATCTTAACCGGTAAAATCACAACATCGATATTTTAGCAGTAAAAGTGATTAGATAGATGGAAAATTAGAAGCATTTTATTATTTGCTTTTAACGAGTGTCCTCTAATCCTTGGTTAGGCATGAAGTAAAATTTAGAGTTTAGAAAAGCCTGAAAATTTGGATTTGCCGGGGCGCGCGAGCGAAGCGAGTCGCGCCCCGGCAAATCCAAATTTTCAGGCTTTTCTAAACTCTAAATTTTACTTCATGCGCCACGCGTATAAACACCGATTAGATGTAAAGTTTAAAATATACTTTTATTAATTATTTTGAAACAAATAACTTCTAAAAGTACTTTGTAACACTAAATAAACATAAATGTTTATGAAACGTTATTCAAATGTGTTTGCTCAGTGGGATGTTTATTTTCTCTCGAAATGTATTTTTTTACATTTTATCTCTTGTGTATGCCCAAGTAAAAATGTTATCAATATTACTGAAACATCTGGGTAATATACCGTAATTTACGGTAAATTACCAGTGGTAATTACCAAGGTAAATTACCACTAACATCACAACGAATTGACATATAAAATGGCAGATATAATAATTATAATATTTAATTCTAGAGTTGCTAACCCGCAATATTTTCCATGGTACTCTAGAGGTTTTTTATTATTATTAAACATACGATATATGCCGCTTGGATTGCTAGTGGAATCTAGCATTTACATATTATACTGGATGTGTCTTGAACTCTGTATCCAATGGGTGTGAGCTCGCAGCCTAACTTCAGGGTCGGTCACAGCTCCAAGGCATACAAAATTTGAGGTTGGGATAGCGCTTTATAAATACAGCCTGTACATAAATCGTTGTCGTTATGTAACCATGTAAAATATTTTTATGCCGCTCTAGTAAAATGGGTTGAATTGTTATCTAGGCAACTTAATTTACACACTATGAATTTAGCAATTAAAGTTATATTCATGCTACTGCAAATATTATTTGCTTCAAATGCAATGGATGGTTTATTAACCAAAATATAAGACAAAAGCTCAAATTCAAACCTCACATCTAGTGTTTATTGAATACATTTCAGACAAATAAAACAATCAAAATAATAATAAACATAATTATAAGTGCTGAAAATGTTCACCATTCGCCTGTAAACACATTTGAACCCGTCTTCTTTTATTGTCAAAGATATTGATCAGCATTTCAGGTGTTATCGTTTGACATGCAGTTATAATCGCTGCCCTCAATTCTGCCAACGTATGTAGTCGTTGTCGAAAAACTCTGTCTTTCAGGTATCCAAAAATAGAATAGTCCAGCGGACTTAGATCTGGAGAACGTGTAGGCCATAATCCTTGACTAATTAGTCTATCACCAAAAAATTCTCTAAGATAGTGCAATGTTGCTCTAGCTGTATGAGCTGTCGCACTATCTTGTTGAAAATATCCGTTCTGTAATTCTTCATCGTCCAACTGGTTTATAAAAGGATTGATAAGTTGTTGCCGATATCTCTCACCATTTATTGTGCCATCAAAGAATACCGGCCCAAATATTCTACGGCGAGACACTGCTAGCCAAATTCCAACCTTCCGAGGATGTAACGGTGTTTCAATAAAAAGGTGAGGGTTTTCCGAGTGCCAGAACCTTAGTTTTGCGAATTAACATATCCCGAGAGATGAAACCAAGCCTCATCACTGAAAAACGTTAAATCCAGTGTTCGATCTTCATTTAAATTTTCTAAAAACCATCGACAATAATTCATTCGGCGTTCCGGATCAACTGGTAATAATTGATGAACCACAGACAGTTTATAGGGATGTAAGTTCAACCTCTTCCTCACAATCTTATGGCACGTGCTCGAAGGAATTGCAGTTTGCAAAGCCAATTTGCGAATAGATTTCTGCGGGCTTACAGCGAGTCGTTGTCTGACATCTTCGACAACCTCTTGTGACACAAAGGGCCTGTCTGACGATTTACCTCTCTGCACACTACCAGTTTGCCTGAAACGATTCACTATTCGTAGAATATGTTTTGATAACACCGAATATTCAAATTGGTGATCCGGAAACTTCTGCTGAAATTCTCGAACACACTCTGGTATTGAATAGATCCATGCCCCATTTTCTAATCGCCCATTCCGAAAGTACGACTCGATTATGAAAGCATTATTCTCATCAGAATACATTTCGATAAATTGCTTTATTTTTGTTTGTTTGACAGACGACAGTAACAGTTTAGTTCAGGTGCACAATTTTAAAAAGGCGGCAAAAGTGATTGAAGTGATTACATAATTCCAACCATTGATGTACACGCTGTACAAGTAATTGCACAACAAAGTCACCTTTCAATAACGGATACATATTACCTTGGGTCTCGGGCCTACTCTAAAGTTAGGCTGCGAGCCGCCGCTGTTCTAAAACCTTAATACACGAGTATTTATCAAAAAGTAAGGTTACAAAGCCTGCAATGAAAAGTGTTCTTTTTGTAACCTTACCTTTTGATCAACCCTCGTACTATTCGTACTTCTTTTTGATAAATCCTCGTGTATTAAGGTTTTAGACCAGCGGCAGCTTGCAGCCTAACTTTAGGGTAGGCCAGAAACCCAAGGTAATATGTATCCGTTATTGAAAGGTGACTTTGTTGTGCAATTACTTGTATCTATAAAGCGCTATCCCAACCTCAAATTTTGTATGCACTGAGCAAAAAACAAACAAACAACGATATATCAACATTATAACAACATTAAACGTTGTATTAATGTTGATGAAACATTACTTCAATGTGTTTGCTCAGTAGGCTTGATTTGTTTTACTTAAAAAACAAAAATTAACAGCAAAAGATAATTTCATAATTTTTCGTTCCTATGCGGTTAGGCGCGCAGCAGTTGGACTTTGACATAGAAAAACAATTGAGGGAAATGTCGATGAAGGCTCCGCAACAAAGTTTACAAGGAAGCGGCGCGAAATCCGGCATAATGCCACCGCCCATGATGAAAACACCTCACGGCGAAGTCGAGGTGGTGAAGAAACTCATCGCCAAAAAAGCCGTGATCAGGGCACCCGGACAGCCGGAGATCGTCGCCGAAAGCATGACCGGCATTCAAACGGTCGCTCCCGGACGTGCAGAAGTTTCCGAAATCGAAATACAAAAATTGTAAGGGGTCTTCTAAAATTAATTTAGGAGTTATATTTGAGTTGCCTATTTCCAAAAACCCCTAAATGCATTGTTTTCATATCGATTTAGGGGTTTTTAGAAATAGGCGACTCATTTGTATTTCTGGCATAAGGGCAATTTCTCTATCTAATTTACTGTTTTTCTAAAACAAAATCACTTTTGCTGCAGTGTTCAGTGTGTTATTTAAAGTACAAGTACAGGGAGTTGTTCTTTCAAGTATACATATTCCAATTACAGTGTAATTGCAGTCTTCGGATGTTACATGTTTTTTTAAAGTTAATTTTAAAGCCTTAAACGAGTGTTTTCTAGTCCCAGGTTAAGCATGAAGTAAAATTTCGAGTTTAGAAAAGCCTTAAAATTTGGTTTAGTCGCTCCGCGAAGCGGAGTGACCAAACCAAATTTTCAGGCTTTTCTAAACTTGAAATTTTACTTCATGCGCCACGCGTATAAAACACTGATTTTAAGTGAAGTTTAAACTATACTACTAAAACAGTATGCTATAGGCGTATACTCTGAACTGCACATTAAATTAGTGTTGTATACGCTGTTGTATGAATATGCTATAAATTTTTCGACATTCGTGGTTTTTTAAAGAATTGAATTTGAAGCTTTAAACGAGTGTTTTCCACTCCCAGATTAAGCATGAAGTAAAATTTCGAGTTTAGAAAAGCCTGAAAATTTGGTTTGGCCGCTCCACGCTTCGCGCTACGCGACCAAACCAAATTTTCAGGCTTTTCTAAACTTGAAATTTTACTTCATGCTTAATCTGGGAGTGGAAAACACTCGTTTAAAGCTTCAAATTCAATTCTTTAAAAAACCACGAATGTCGAAAAATTTATAGCATATTCATACCCACTGAGCAAACACAATTAAGTAATGCTTCATCAACATTAAAACAACGTTTCTACAATGTTGATATAACGTTATTTGTTTGTTTTTTGCTCAGTGGGATATGTATACTTAAAATTGAATTTGTGTTCAGTATTCCGTCAACAGATAACCGCAGACGCGTTTTGGACTTCAAGGTCCTCGTCAGTGTGGTGTCCCGACCTTGTGCTAAGGAATACTGAACATGTCACTATATCAAGCCAATATGTGAAAACTATTAATGGATTCGATAGCTAACGCCATCTAATGCTTCATAGTGCCATCGTGTCATTGACAATGCCACTATTGAACATTAGATGGCTTTAGCTATCGAATCCATTAATAGTATGTTTGAACGGTAACGTGACCGCCAGTCTAAGGTGTCAAATTGTTTAGAGGGAATGGCAAAGCTATACTGATGAGAGATAAATCTCGAAACGCGTCTATAGATGGCCTGAATAATTTGACCCAAATTGTTACATTTGCAGTAGGTTACTGTATGTAACAGCAAACACTTGTTGTATAATTCAATGTCCGTCGGGGTATTAGCCCGGGAAGTAGTTGTTTTAATGAGTGTTTGATATAGTCTTTGTAAGTCTAACTTGTTGTAGATTGCGAAAAGAATCGCATATTTAATGTTTATTAATAGTATACTTAAGATAAAAGATTCTGTACATTGAAACATAATTGATTGTTATTTACATATTTTTACTATTTTAGGAATCCAAAAGCCAAAAGTCCAGCATCAGTGAGTTATCTCATATAGTTTTCAAAAACAGTATATTATCCTTATTATTCTTCTCTTCTCTAGGTCACGGCAAGAGAAGTTGCCGAAGTCACGAGTTCTGTAGCATTCGCTGATGGATATGTTGAAACTACCAGGACTGTTAGCTACGATGCCCCAGAGGTATTAAATCCCATTTATAGTAACAATTATAAAGTTGCAGTGTTTTTAATGTTTATTGATATTTTTTGCTAGCTTCCTTCACCTCTTGTAAGCTAGCCATTAAAAACAAAAAGCAGACTTTTTAGCATTTTCGCAAAAATGTACAAGGTTGTCTGCTTTCAAAGGCTGTCAAACATGAACTAAATGACGCAGCTTGCTCAAAATATTGAGATATCATCCCACTGAGCAAAATACAAACAAATAATGTTATATCAACATTGTAGCAACATTAAACGTTGTTTTAATGTTGATAAAACATTACTTACATGGATTTGCTCAGTGGGATATTATTTTCTTATCAATTTTAGTCGTTTTTTGTTGATATATCTTTAATAAAGTGAACAAATATTAACAAAGAAATGATGTCATGAATTTGTCATGATTTTTATCAATTTTTGTGTCAATTTAAGCTTAATTTTAAAGAGTTCAATTTGAAGCTTAAAACGTAAAATGTTTTCCAATCCCAGACTAAGCATGAAGTAAATTTTCAGGCTCTTCTAAACTCGAAATTTTATTTCATGCGCCACGCGTATTAAACACTGAAAGCGCTGAAATATTGTGAACGAGTAAACTTCGCTTGAAATCAGTGTCTTATACGCGTGGCGCATGAAGTAAAATTTCGAGTTTAGAAAAGCCTGAAAATTTGGTTTGGTCGCTCTGCGCTTCGCGCTACGCGACCAAACCAAATTTTCAGGCTTTTCTAAACTCAAAATTTTACTTCATGCTTAACCTGGGAGTGGAAAACACTTGATTGAACTTCAAATTTACTCCTTTTAAGAAAACAACGAATATTTAAAACTCTATAACACGCTTAATTTATTTAATTTCAGTCTTTTCTTTGCTAATATTTGTTCAATAAAGTTAACAGATATTAAGAAACATATGACGTCTTGAATTTCTTATAATTTTTAGCTATTTTTGTGTCATTTTAAACTTTGCTTAATTAGTTGATTTTCAAATTAATGTTAAATTATGTTTTACAACTTTTACAAATCTTTTTATTTTATCAGTAAATAAATAAATATTAGCAAAGAAATGACCGAAATAAAATAAATTAAGCGTGTTGTAGATTTTTAAATATTCGTTGTTTTCTTAAAAGAAGTAAATTTGAAGTTTAATCGAGTGTTTTCTACTCCTAGGTTAAGCATGAAGTAAAATTTCGAGTTTAGAAAAGCCTGAAAATTTGGTTTGGTCGCGTAGCGCGAAGCGCGGAGCGGCCAAACCAAATTTTCAGGCTTTTCTAAACTCGAAATTTTACTTCATGCGCCACGCGCATTAAACACTGAAAGCACTGAAATATTGTGAACGAGTAAACTTCGCTTGAAATCAGTGTCTTATACGCGTGGCGCATGATATAAAATTTCGAGTTTAGAAAAGCCTGAAAATTTGGTTTGGCCGCTCCGCGCTTCGCGCTACGCGACCAAACCAAATTTTAAGGTTTTTCTAAACTCGAAATTTTACTTCATGCTTAACCTGGGAGTGGATAACACTCGATTAAACTTCAAATTTACTTCTTTTAAGAAAACAAAGAATATTTAAAAATCTACAACAGGCTTAATTTATTTAATTTCGGTCTTTTCTTTGCTAATATTTGTTCAATAAAGTTAACAGATATTAAGAAACATATGACGTCTTGGATTTCTCATAATTTTTAGCCATTTTTGTGTCATTTTAAACTTTGCTTAATTAGTTGATTTTTAAATTAATGTTAAATTATGTTTTACAACTTTTACAAATCTTTTTATTTTATCAGTAAATAAATAAATATTAGCAAAGAAAAGACCGAAATAAAATAAATTAAGCGTGTTGTAGATTTTTAAATATTCGTTGTTTTCTTAAATGAAGTAAATTTGAAGTTTATCGAGTGTTTTCCACTCCTAGGTTAAGCATGAAGTAAAATTTCGAGTTTAGAAAAGCCTGAAAATTTGGTTTGGTCGCGTAGCGCGAATAGCGGAGCGGCCAAACCAAATTTTCAGGCTTTTCTAAACTCGAAATTTTACTTCATGCGCCACGCGCAATAAACACTGAAAGCACTGAAATATTGTGAACGAGTAAACTTCGCTTGAAATCAGTGTCTTATACGCGTGGCGCATGAAGTAAAATTTCGAGTTTAGAAAAGCC